>JAQPPZ010000314.1:0-5955215 GCA_028583015.1 Wollemia nobilis
CTCCTTTGCTTTCATCGGTAAAGCGGGCATGCAATACGATATCGACATTTTCTGCTTCATGAAGCCCGATAGCCTTCATCGCGTTGGTAGCGTGACATGTCAGCGAAGTCGTGACGTAATGGCGATATCGCGGCGATTTTCTCTGGCAACTTTCTGCCTTCGTACTGGTGTGGTGAAAGCATATGTGATATCACAGCAACATCTTCCATTACCACCTCGGTACATTCACCATTTCGAGGAAATGTGACGCGCTCTCTTCCGTACACCTCAGGTGCTTCACGTTTGAAAGTATTATGCCTTTTCGCAGGAGCATCTTGACGCTTGTGGTGAAATCACGATGTTTTTCACATATGTCACGATATCGCGACATTTTCCTGCTAGCAGCCTTGTCCGCCTTCATGCGTCGTGAAAACGTGACATGTCGCGAAATCGTGACATGTCGCGATATCGCGACGTTTTCCTGCCAATAGCCTTTCCTGCCTTCATGCACAGTGAAATGGTGACATATCGCGATATCACAACAACTTTTATCTTCCGTACACCTCGGCTGCTTCCTGTTGCGAAATCGCGACACTTTTCTCTTCCGTACACCTCGGCTGCTTCCTGTTGCGAAATCGCTATGCCTTTTCACTTGGAGCTGTCTTGCGGCAACCTGTCGTGAAATCACGATGTTTTTCACTTGGTACACCTTCGGCCACAACTTGTCATAAAATCGTGACGCTTTTCCATTCCGGGCCCCTTTGCTGTTTCTTGTCACGATTTCGCGACGCTTTTCTGCTTTGCCCTGTTTGACTAGTTTGACCCGCGATTTTGTGACATGTCGTGATTTCACGACAATTTTTCATTCTGCCTTTCTCTCTCCTCTCTGGGCCACGACAGAGCAACATGTCACGATTTTGCTACACTTTTCTGCTTTTGGCCGCGACGGAGCAACATGTCACGATTTCGCTACGCTTTTTCATTTTTGGCAACGACGGCTCAACACGTTGCGAAATCGTGACACTTTTTCATTTTTTGGCAGTGATGGCGTGACACGTCGCAAAATCGTGACACTTTTTCATTTTCGGCCACGACAGCGCAACACGTCGTGAAATCACGACACTTTTCATTTTTTGGCAGCGATGGCGCGACATGTCGCGATATCGTGACAATTTTCATTTTTCGGCAGCGATGGTGCGACATGTCGCGATATCGCGACACTTTTTATCCTTGTGCAATTTTGCCCTTTTTCTTGATTTTTAGCATCTGAGGTCACTGAGATCTTCTCTGAAAGCATGCAAAAAAGGCGGGTCCCTAATTTTTGGGTGTGTTGTGGATCAGCCACAACATACTTGTTAATTATTTTTGTCAACTAATACCCCACGACGGCCTCAATTGAGTGCAAATAGGATGTCAGAGGATATCCTAGTGCACGGGATGTGATTTTGAAGGCTTATGAGGTTTAGGACATGAAAGCCAATGAAGTAGTATATGGGAGTCTACATGACACTATGACAATCTATGGTGATCTACGCATGACTACGATCGTCTACATATGACTACGCATGACTACAACAATCTACGCATGTTTAGGAGGATCTACAATAGTCTACACTAGTCTACGATATCCTAGGGGTACCTAGTATGACCTATGTAAACCTAAAAGTGTCCAAAAGGATCTACAAGTACGTAGGTATAGCAATGTGCAACTTTTGGGTGTTTACATTTACCCCTTTTTGTACTATATTGTGTGGAACATGGTTTAATACAAAAATATGAAGAGTTTGTGTAGAAGTAAAAGGGATAAAATGGGAATGGGATCCACCCAAAGGTATGTAGCCTCTTAGAATGTGACCATACAACATTGATCAAATATCCAAGAAGAGAAGGGAAAATAATGGGATCCAATAAAGGTTATGTAGCCGCTCGAAGCGTGACCATACAACATTGATTGGATAGCCAATAAGGAGAAGAGAAAAGAATGGGATCCAACCAAAGGTATGTAGTCACATGAAGCATGACCATACAACATTGACTGGATAGCCAAGAAGAAAAGAGAAGAAGGAAAGGAAAATAGGAAAGAAATAAAAACAATGTCGATAAAAGGAAATTGATGATTGTGGATGCAATGAAGTGATTTTGCTGAGTCCATATGATATTTACGATGCCATACTAGTTGCTTGAGAATGACAAATTTTGACTGCTTTGCTTTTGCAACCATATCAGCATGGTCCAAAAGTATGAATAGGACAAAAGCCTATCTAAATTTTTGTTGTTGATTGATTGATGAGAACATGGCGACAAGTGTCAAACCACTTGAGTTAGTTGACATTTGGATTATTAAATCGTGATCAGATCAGCATGGTTGAAAAATCCTTTTCCAAATGTTGCGCTAGGATTATTTCAAATGTATCATCCATTATATACTCAACATACATGAATTCTAGATTGACTTATCCATGGTGATGCATAACTCTCATGATGTAACCCATGTTTGTTTGGGATTGAGATTATAATCATATGATAATATTCAGCAAAAAATTTCATAGAAAAATGTGCTAATCGCACTTTTGGATTTTTGATGTTGTGGTTGCATGTAAAACTAACTTTGGATATGAATACCCCCTCAAACGAGGAATCAACAATGAGGCGAATGGAATGCTATGATTTGATGATGCAACGATTGATAAAATATCAATGCATGTGGTGAATATGATTGCAAATGAAGGTAAAAGGCAATTTTAGAAGGTTCCTAGGGTTTTAGGGGACATTTACCTACTTTCCTAGGGTTTTGGATGTATTTTGGGATGTTTTGGTTGAGTTCGCCACCCAAGGGGTGATTTTGACCTAAATCACCACTCGAGGGATGAATTGGGTTTCAGTTCACCCCTCTAGGGGTGAATCGGTGAATAAGGTGTATTTAAGCCCTAGTTTGCATGGGATGGGCTCATTTTGACGATGCACGATGGTGTAAAGTGATTTGTGGAGGCATTCAGTGATACAAGAGGAGCACGAGGGATGATTTTGATAGCGACAATGACGAGAGGGCATAGAGTGGCTGGCAGCAAGCATGGGGATCCACCGATAAGTGATCTTTTGCTTTTTTTTGCTTGTGTTATTTTTCTGGGAAAATATGAATTAAGGGGGGAGGTTTTCATCTTGATTTAATTTTTTTTGCAATTTTTAATTAAAATTTGAAGACGAAGTGATAAACAATCCAAATGGGTATCCAAAAACGCGATCGGTTTTTGAATTGGACTTGTTTTGATGCTAATTTGATCGAGTGAAGGGTAGAGTAGGTGTGAGGTTTGACCGTCAGTTTTTGAAGTAACGGTGTACTAACATTGACATGTTATTGAATTTTATCCATAAAAGTGGGAAATGGGTATCCCATTTTGCAATTTTTATATTTTTTGACTTCTTTTGATGTGATTTCAGAATTTGTTGCTTTTAGGTGTAAGGTAGTAAAACTTTGACTGTTAAATTTACCACCTTAGAGATAATATTTGCGGAAACCAATGAAATTTTCACCTTAGAAGGGCAAAATGGGTATCCAAAAATATTGATTGTTTTTGTTGATGACTTTGTTTGGTTTGCCTTTGATTTGCGTGCCAAGATGTGGGTAGTGTGGAATGGAAAATGAGTTATAGGGAGCCAAATTTATTTCACATATGTTTGAACTTTTGCCATGAAGAGGGTGAATGGGTATTAAAAAATGTGACTATTATTTATGAATTATGTATTCTGATGTGTGTTTGATTTTGATGTATGTATGATAAATTTGATTGTGAATTTGGTGTTGATTTGTGTGTTGTTTTTTAATTTTGTCAAAAAATTTACCACTAAATTGGCAAATGGGTATTCAAAAATATGTTTTTTTTTTGTATGTTGAATGAATTGTTCATGTTTTGAATTTTGTGCCACATAGGTGACTTTGTGTTTTACTGTTTATGACATTTTTTTGAACTTTTGCCATAAAATGACAAAATGGAATTCAAATGTGTGATTGTTATGTCGATGTGTTTTATCATTTAATTTGTGTACTATTTTGTTTCGAAGTGTGTGTCAAATTAATAGGCTTTAATTTGTAAATTTTGTTTTATGAAATTTGATTTGATTGCATCGCTTATGTGGATGTCTAACATGTATTTTTTTGTGGATGAATAGGTGAAGATGCTCGAACCCCATCATTGGGTGTGGAAAATGAAGGGTTTTTTTGACAAGGTGATGAATCAGGAGGACGAGCTAAAGTGGTTGGATGATATATAGTGTCGAGGTGTGTGGGAGTGTACCAGCATACACACTAACAGGGCATATATATTTGCATTGTGTGAGTGGTGGGATGCTAACAAGAACACATTTTATTTTCCTACTGGGGATATGGATGCCACGTTAGAGGATGTGTATTGTATTTATAGGTTGTCGATTGAGGGTATTCCTATGAGATATGCAGTTGATGAGAGAAAGGACGTAGTGTTGGAGTGGTTCTTTGTGGTAGAGTGGGGGTCCATAGATATCTCAAAGATGGATTATAAGTGGTTGTGGTTGCAGAAGAAGATATCTGATCGACAGTGTGCAACCATGATGATGATCTTCTTGTATGTGTTACCTGATAGTTTTGGGGTTCTGTTTACTTAGAATATGCTAGACTTGGTGAGTGATATGGTTGAGCACAGGGTTGTGTTTACTTGGGCACCTGCTCTATTGGCCCAATTTTATCAAGAGTTACATGATGTTGTTCGTGGTAGGAGGACAGGGTTGAGTGCTATTCCCTTGTTGCAGGTATGGGCATGGGAACACATAGATATTGAGAGGCCATCTCTATTTCGTCACCCTATGCATGTGGAGGGCAAGGAGTATTTTCCCTATGCTTTGAGATGGAGCACGATGGTTGAGCAAGGTATCAAGAGGTCGCATGAGGGTAAACCACTATTTTGGAGGGGTGAGTTTGGATATTCGACTCCTACTGATAGTAAGTTGAGGCTTTTGTTGTGTGGTGTGAGGTGGGATAAGGATGATGAGTAGCTGCGAGCCATTAGATAGGTTTGATGGATAGTAGGTAGATATACTTGATAGACCAAGTATTTTTAGTTTGATTGAGTGAGGTGATAGTTTGTCTTGCAATAGGATGTTCCTAGGGCTCCTATAATTTACTTCAGGTGGTAAGGCAATAAAGGAGAGTTTCCTATGGTGTTGTCATAGGTTGGGAAGAGGGATACTCCTATGGATATTTTGGATGTGGTGGATGCCAAGACTATGCCCGAGTTTGAGGCTTGGTGGGCATGTCAGAGTTGAGAGCCTAGTAGAGGCATGATTGATCGGTGGGTGGCACCTAATGTTGGGGTAACTCCACTAGAGGGGAGGACCAGTAGGATATCTGGGTCTGAGTATATGGTTGGAAATGAGGAGGTTCCTCTACAGTTCTCACGATGCCACTTGGATGGTGGAGCGAGCACCCAAGACATGAGAAGGAGGAGGTACCCATGGATGTTGATGTGGATATGGGGTAGGCTACTAGGGAAGAGGAGGAGAGAGGTGTTGATACTATTGTGGATGACTTGGATTACACCATTGATATTGGTGTATTCCTAGATGCGGCACAACATATTCTTGTCGATATCCTGATGAGGCAAGATGTAGAGGAGGAACGAGGGCTACGAGATAGAGTTCGATAGTTGGAGGCTAAGGTGGAGCAAGTAAGAGCTGGGATGGTTAGGTAGGGGACTGATACGGAGCTGTTGAGGGTCATGATGTCTATGCAGGCTTAGACTATTATGATCCTAAATGGTTGGCCGACTGTGGAGACTACCAAGAAGTTATTGTGTGATACTGCTTTGTCGATGCATGAGATTCCTCTTCCTGATTATGAGTAGGTGGTATCACAATCATGAGTGTGAGCACCCTCACATCAGAGTTAGCATAGTGTTGCTTCGATAGTAGAGGTTGGTGCTAGGGTTGAGGGGAAGGATCCACCTACTATGGAGCAGCATATTGTAAATCTAGTTCCAGAGTTCATTGCAGAGTCGAGCTAGGTTGCGGAGAGGCAAGTGAGTCGAGAGGGATGTGGGGGGACTCATGGTGATAGTTAGGAGTTATATACTTGATTGTAGCCTACGGGTATTTTGGATGCTATATGATGGGCATGGTCCCAGGTTGTAGCCCTCGGGCATTTTGGATGATGATATATATATATATATACCTTGATTTTAGCTATTATATATGCATGTGTGATTTTTATGGTTTGGAATGTATTGTGTTTATGTTTGCATAGGTAGCACAATAGGAGTTGTAGGTATGTATGATAAATATATGCATATGTGTGAATGGTTTATATCTATTATCGTTCTTTCATATGAATGAATTGTAGAGTAGTATGCATAATTATGTTTTGAATGTGTGATGTGATATCGAATGTGATGTTGTTGTGAATGCAATTATGTAATTTGATGTTGGGACTCATGTGAAATGAATGCAAGAATATGATTTGCTATTTTAAATGCATGTAGGATGAATGCATGGTGGTAATGTATACTAAGTGTATATGACATAGATGCATGGATGCATGTATGGAATTACTAAAATACGCCAAGGAAGCACTTGTATCATGGCATTTACCTTTATGGATGTGATCCATTCCATTATTTTAGGGAAGTTGGACAATGTAAAGCATGTGTAATGGATTTGACTAACATAGTTGTGACAATCAAATCTCAAACCCTTAGCTAGACAAGCGTTTATGGCAACTTATAACATAATCGGGCTGGTTCATAGTATTTCTTAGACCTATGTGTGTGAATGTGTAAGGTTCATTTATCAATTTTGAGGGAGGTAGAATTAACCTATTATAGACACTACCAGATTAGCGAGATCATCCGTCCAAAACAGTGATCTATACAAAAGTGAGATGCTAATGTGAGAGATGTGTTGCCACCTATAAGACTATTCCACTGGTAGGTAGGCTCTTGGAGCCTATTGCTAGCGATGGAAATCATCCCATGGTGTTATGTTGAACCTAAGGACCAAAGGTGATAAGCATAATATGGGTGATATCAAGAGGCGTTTCCTTTTTTTTTGCCCCTGTTCTAATGTTGACCTATTTGATTGTAGTGCTCTTTTATTTATTTATTTTTTGTGGTGCTCTTTTTGCATTTTTTTTCATGGTGCTCTTTTTGTATGGGTGATGAAGTTTGTTTTCTACCCAATCATTTATTTTTGCTTATGCTTGATCCATTTGTTTATACCTAGGTCGTATGTTGACCATTCAAGCGATAGGATGAGCAAGGGATATGGTGATATCTACTCAAGATGTCCTCTTTCCTAAGCTCAAATTTTTTTAATGTGTAACCTGTTGTGAGTGATCCATGAGAGAAATTGAACCAGCCTAAAGGACCATAAGAAGAATGTACAAGACTCAGTAGATATGGGTGACATTGGATTTCCTGAAATACAGAGTAGTTAAAATTAAACATGACACCTCTGTATATCCTTATCCTAAAAATGGGGAATGGACATCCAGATGGTGATGCTAACAAGTGCATGTATTACTCCTGCTAAGGTGCATTTTGGGGAGAATGTATAAACATGAATTAAAATTCTAACTATAAAGACATATGGATATGTGCAATGGATGTAAATGTAAATGATGCAAGTGGAGGAATGCAATATCTACAAGAGGAAAGTTACGCTGTGTAGAAGGAGAATTTTAGAAAAACCTATTTACAAATAAGTAACGTGTATAATAATGACAAAAAGTGCGATGCTATGATCACAGTTGCCCCAACTTGTGGGGTGTGTGTGTAGTAGATGTATAAGATGTGAGTTATATAAATGTATTTAATACTCACTAAAAATAAGTAATATGTGAGGGTGGAATGTACAGACAGAAGAAGTGAGAAGAAATAGACATTGGTAACCAATCAAGAAAAGGAGATTACCAAAAGCCAACGAAGATAGGAGAGAAGAAGTGAGTCAACATATGTAAGAAGTAGAAGAAATAAGACAGAAGAATAATATTACTTTGGGCTACTATTAGGCAAAGTGGCATGGATCTGTTCAAGAGTGGGATGGTGAAGTGATGATGCGGCTTGGGTTGCGACTGCTACTATAATTGGACATACTATGGATGTAGTGGGATGGTGTTGTCAGAGTACTGCGAGGTGGAAAGGTTCTAGAGGTAATATGACATGGAGGACTTAGAAGTCGGCTAAATAGGAGGGAATGCTCCAGTTATGGGGTACGCTCATCGTGCAACATGTTGTGCACCAGGGTTTCAAATGATTGGCACTCTTCGATATCATGATCTAGTTGGCAATGGTAAATGTAAAATTGATTATCATTGTAGTTGCATGGTTTAGGATGTGAAGGATCAATGAGCTGAATCTTGGGTAGGTCGATGAGGCCCTGATGCATGAGATGATGGAATATTTTAGATAGCAACATGTGTGGAACATGCATAGGATAAATGTATGGGTCTATTGGAGGTGAGCGGCACCTAGGTGAAGGGTGATCTGGTAATGGAGGTATGGGTTTGGGATCTAGCATGGATTGAATCTAAGGTCGAAGGAGAGGTCTATGTGGTGGTGAGGATGGACGGCTCATGGGTGAACATGGCAATGATAGTGGCTCATATGCAACTCTAGGTCTTTGATGCAGGAGATTATATGGTGTATCACATGGTGTGGTAGCGATGGTATTGGGGAGAGTGGCGATCAAGATTCCAATGTGAATAGAATATCCTGATGCATGGTAGAAAATGGATGCGGCTAAGATGATGAAGCAGTGGAGTGGAATGACTATGGTGAGTGCAAAAGTTGCTAGGATGGTATGCCTCATAATGGTGAAGGTGGCATCTTGAGTACCGATGACATAGGTGATGGCTCTAAGGAGCAATGTGAATGGGAAGGGGACATGTTTGCATGTTCAACTTGAGAAGCTTTACCCACATGGGCTTGCAAAGCCTGGACATAGGTGGACTCACCATTGGGCAGTGGGGTGGGTAGGCATGATGGACAAGTTGTATAATAGGTGTATCCTCTATTAGGAGGATGATAATCTCCTAGGGGGTGATGGGGATGATTTTTTGGTGATGTGCTTAGTGATTTACTTCTAATACTGTGTGACACTTGTGATGGTGAATTTGTTTGTGCATCATGCATTGAATGCATGAAGGTGGAAGATGTTGATGGGTTCAGGATCATTAAGGCCTTCGATATCAGCTAGAGTATATGCCCCTGAACCATATTTGTGTGTAACCATGAATGGGCCCAACCAGTTTAGAGTGAATTTATCACACTGTTGACAAGGTTGACTTGTAATTTGTTGGTTCTCTTTGAGAACCAGGTCACCAATATTAAATTTGTGCTGATGTACCTTACTATTTTAAGCACAGTGAAGGTTATCTTGATAGACTCGTGTGTGCTCAATTGTGTGAATGCGATGTTCATCGAGAAGCGTTAGTTGATCAAGACGAGCTTGGCGAGCGGTGTCATCATCAATGAAGTCCTTCATAGATATCTGTAATGAAGGTATATCAAGCTCAAGAGGCATGATAGCTTCAGCCTCGTATACGAGTGAAAAAGGTGTTGCCCCAGTAGGAGTACAAATGCTTGTACAATATGCCCACAAGGCTAGGGGTATTTTATTATGCCAATCCCGATGAGATTCTGCTATGTTTTTTTGGAGGATGGAACAAATGGTTTTGTTCATGGATTTTTCCTGGCCATTACCCTGATGGTAATATGGGATAGAAAAGCTATGGTGTATGTGAAATTTGTTACACAGGGCTCGAACAGTCTTGTTTTTAAAGGATTTCCCATTATCAAAAATGATTTGGGAGGTAATTCCAAAGCGGCATATGATATGCTCTATGATGAATGCTATAATTTTGGGTCCTGTAGTTTGGACCAGTGGGATGGCTTCGACCCACTTGGTAAAATATTTTGTTGTCGTGATGATAAATCTATGATTTTTGGAGGGGGCAGATGTAATTTATCCAATTAGATCTAGACCCCATTTAGAGAAGGGCCACATGGACTAGATCGGTTGAAGTTCTTGGGATGGTAAATGTGTTTGGTTTGCATTTTGTTGGTATTTGATGCAACATTTGAAATACTCGTAATAGTCTTGCTCCATTTTGGGCCAGTAATAACCCATTAGTAATTGCCATGCCACTAAAATGGCCACCATAAGTACCATCATGGGTTTCTTGTACAACCCATTGTGATTCTTGTGGTTCTAGGCAACGCAAGATCATGTTGTTATAGCTACAGTGATAAAGGATATCCCCCAGCAAGGTGTAGTGGATCACTCTTTGTTTGAAGGTTTGGTGTTGCACATGGAGTAGATCACATGGTAGAAAACCTAACTTGATGTAATATTTCATTTGTGAGAACCATGGATCATGGGGTTTAGTATTTACCACATACACACCACCATCATCTGTAGGGGGCGTGGGTGATATAGAAGATCGAGTAAGTGTATGGATAGATACAAATGTTTTAAAGAATGTTTGGTTTTGCAGGATGAGGGACCCTAAGGATGCCATAGTGTTTGAAAAATAGTTTGATAATTGCAGAGCAACTTCGAGGGCATACCACTCAAATTGGGATAGGAGTTGTTGTGTGATATTCTTGTACTTTTGGAGTATTGGGCAGTTGCATAGCCAAAGCTCCTTCACTTGATTGACTATGAGGAGTGAATCACCTATGATGGGGAGGCATTTTATGTGCATAGAGTGCACTTATTTTAGTCCTAATATTAGGGCTTCATATTCTACATTGTTATTGGTACAAGGAAAATAGATTTTAAATGAAAAGGGCAGTGATTCTCATTTTGGTGTAAATAAGACAATGCCTATACCCCTAGCGTGGAGACACCTAGAACTATCAAATAACATGGTGAGGTCAGCCATGAATTCAGGTTCAACATATTTTTCATCTTCGGTTATGTGAAAGATGGAATCATTGGGGAGTTGAATTAGTAGGGGTTGATTATCAGTCAACGGAGCTTCAACCAGTTGGTCAGTGATGACTTGTCCTTTGATAGACTTTTGAGATACGAATTCTAGGTCGAATTTAGTTAGGAGCATAATCCATTTGGCTATACATGAATTGTGATGTATCACAGGGGATTATCTCGGGTGATGACAAAAGTTGTGTGATTTAACATGTAGTGGCGTAATATTTGAGTAGCAAATATGACCGATAGGCATAGTTTTTTCATGTATATGTATCTTGTCTCATAACTAACTAGTGTATGACTAATGTAGTAGATAGCTTGCTCTTTGTTGAGCACATTTTTTTGGGCTAGGAGTGTACCTAGCGTAAGTTTTGTGGATGAAATGTATAGAGTTAGTGGTAATTTTGGGTGCGGTGGTGACATAACCGATGGTGATGTAAGGTAGGTTTTGATAGTATCAAATGCTCCTTGATAGTTATCATCCCATTTGAAGTTTAAAACTTTATGGAGGATATGGTTGAATGGTTGACATTTGTCTGATAATTGCGCTATGAATCTACAAATGGAGGTAATATTACCCTGGAGGCTACGTAATTGTTTTAGTGTGGTAGGAGGAGGCATATCGATGATGGATTTCAACATCAATGCCTCATTGGGAGATAATGAATCCTAGTATTTTTCCTGGTGCATGTTGTGTTCTAGCAATCGATCAAAAATATGACAAAGATCTTTGAGATGATTGACACATTTCTTTGATTTGGTGATGAGATCATCTACATAGTCTTCCACATTTTTGTGCATTAGATATAAAATATGTAGGTCATGGCTCATTGGTAGGTTGCCCCAATGTTCTTAAGGCCAAAGGGCATGACCTTGTAGCAAGATTTTCCCTAGGGTGTTGTGAAGGAGGTTTTGTGTTGATTGGTTGGGTTGATTCTGATTTGATTGTATCCTAAAAATATATCCATAAGGGAAATCATTTTGTGACCCACGATAGAGTCAATGAGGGAGTCAATTTTGGGTAGATGGAAGTTATCTTTGGGAAAAGCTTTGTTTAGGTCACAAAAATATGTGCAAACACGGACGTCACTGGATGGCTTGGGGACAGGGACCATGCTAGATACCCACTCGAGATAGTTGATGGGTACTATGAAATAAATGTCTAGGATCTTTTGGAGCTCGAATTTCACTATCAATGTGATAGTTGGATGCATGTGTCATAGCTTTTGTCTTACTTGTTTGGCCTTGGGATCTAGTATAATATTATGAACTACTACAACGGGTCAAATACTGACATGTCTTTGTAAGGCCATGCAAAAACTTGTATATACTTGCAAAATAAATTCATGAAGGCAATGCGCTCCGGTGAGAGGCTAGCAGCTAATTTGAGGATGTGCAAATTTTTTGGATCATCCTCGATGTCTACATCGATAGTGTCTTTGATGAGCATGTGAGATCTATCACGTAACTATTCAAGGATAGGAATGAGGTTGAAGTCATCGATGGCTTCGTTAAACTCGTATTCATCATCTATGTAAATGCCTATGTGATGAACCTGAGGGGTTTGGGCTGACATGGATGAGGATGGGGTATTTTCTACCCTCAAGAAATGATGTGATAGAAGGAAGTCTCCAGGCACTGGTATATGTGAGATATGTGTGAGATCTATAAAGTTTGGGTTTGGGGTATTGTCTTGAATTTGTTGGTGACTGTAACTGAGGGGAGAGCGTAAGTCTACCTAAACCATGTTGATTAATGTTGTAGGTGAGGTAGGTGGGGAAGAGTCTGGTGAGGGAGGTTGGATATTTTGTGCACATCCTAAGAGACTCAAGGGAGGTCATAGTACAACTGGCAATGAATGAGGATGAGAGGCTTCTCTCTATAGCTATCTATGTATAGGCAAGAATATAGGTAAGTGTATTAGTGGAGAATCAGGTGGGACTGGGTCTGGCTCTATCGGTGGTGGATCAGGCGAGGTTGGATCTAGCTCTATCAATGGTGTAGTCAAGGATAAGGTAGTGTATCGCTCCAAATTTTTCGCATCCCTACCTTCAGGCTATAGGATCCGCGCCCGTAAGGAGGATGGGAAAAGGATGATGCGGTACCTCGGACGAGAGGACTTTGCGAAGGTCCCGCCTCTCAAGGGAGGTGTATTTTGGTGATTTTTCGACGGATGGTGGGTTCACCAGGAAACATTTAATGGCAGCTTCCACGCCTAGGTTTTTGGAATGTGTTTAATGAGTTCGTTTTAACCTTAAACATTCATCCTAGGTTTGGCCGAATGAAACTAAATTAAACTATATGAAAATGCAAGTTCCATGAATACAGCAGACAGATTTGAAAGCAGAAAACAGAGAATTTTACAGAAGGCCAATGGGAAATACCTGATCTGGATGTCTGAAGAAGATTCTCAATTTTGAAGCAGTCCCGATCGTCTGAGATTCGACAGAATCGTTTGCAATCAGACGAGATCGTCTCGAGATCTAACGAATTCGTCCAGATCGAATTCGTCGTAGACCCGCAAAACAACAAATAGATGCAAAATACAAGAAATTCTATTGTGCTAACAAGAGGCAAATTACACCAAATAGCAATATGAATACCGAACAATATTTAAGAACAGAAATTAATGCAAATTACTCGTACTTTAATGGCAAATCATGAACTTAACATGCATTCTAAGCTAAATGGGTGAACACCAAATGCAAAATAGCATAAACACTAAATAAATAGTCTAATTTGCAGAATAAAAAGACGGAGAAAGAGTTAAGAAGAGCAAACTTCGGGCACTGATTGCCTCGATGTAGACCTGCAATCGAGATCGTCTCGCATCGATACGAAATCGCCTCGAATTCGACAAGATCGCCTACTATTTGAACAAGTTCGTCGGCGACGATGGGTGCTGGCTCCTGCTGAAAACCAATGATGTACCCGCAACAAAATGGCTATGGGACTAGTGCAAAAGCAAAATTAGGATGTGTTGACGCAGAGGGAATCAGTTTGCAGATAAATTCAGCCAGGGGTTGGGGAGGGAAAATCCTAGAAGTTAAATAGGCTTAGGGGAGTTGTTGGGAGGTTGGAGATCATCCCAATTTGGGAGATCTCCAACGGGGAGGGTCCCAACGGCGCAGACACGCTTCGCCCGGATTGGAGACCCGTTGGAACAGATTCCAACTATGCAAATTCAGTTTTGCGACAAGATCGTCCGGACGTCCTAGTCCAGATGAAATCGTCAAATCTGGGGCGATATCGTCTGATCGGCGACGATATCGTCAAACGGTCAAAACAACCTCTAAAAATGGCGCGAAAAAGGGGGAAACGGATTTCCCGACGGTTAATCAGCGGTTTGGGAGGTTAAATTTGATTTTTAAATTATTTACTAAGGTGAATGTAATTATTATAATTTTGATCGCGCCAATTTTAGGGTGCTACATTTTGCCCCCTCTTTAGCGAATTTTTCGAAGAAAATGCGTTAAAGATGAGTTCTTCTCGATCTACGAGAAAGCAAAAAATTATACCCATTTTTAGGCGACGATTCTTGGTCGAATCGTACGACAGCTTACTATGGTGCCCCCTCCGTGTTTTTACCCAAATCGAACGTTTGAGGTAAAAACGCGGAAAAGCAAAAAATTATTGTTGAATAAAATTAAGAAAAATAGGGTAAAACCCTAATTCATTGTTACTGTTCATTTTTACTGTTTTGAGAGCTCAAGCAGAAAATGGTGGAGACGACGCACAGATCAGCAGAGGTCCGACGCGGTCTACGGGTAAGGGTCTAGACTGATCTAGAACTGATTTAATTTGAATTTACATGCTTTTTAAGTGATTTTTAGATGAATTTTGAGCATCGCGGCCGTTTTTGGGCCGTCGACATCGTCGGGACGAAATCGTCTCAATTTCGTCAATTTCGCCTAAGGGCGAAATCGTCGAAAGGGGGACGATTTCGTCAAATTAGAGACGATTTCGAACTACGAAATCGGAGACGATTATGCTCAAATTTGGGACGATATCGTCCAATAGTGGGCGATATCATCAATTGCATAAAATTGATCTTTAACTTGCATTATTGATTACTTGAATTATTGATTAATGATTATTTGTTGTTTATTGTTTATGTTGCAGAGAGGATTGCTAAAGAGCAGAGAATGGAAATATGGAGGATTGAGAGATGACTTGGCCGCGCTCACACAGGCAGAGCGGGATCTGCTGGCACAGGCCGGCTTGCAGCATGTGGCGGAGATGCCACAAATATCCACAGATATGGGGCTACTGACAGCCCTAGCAGAGAGATGGTATCCGGGGTCTTCCTATTTTTGGCTACCGACAGGGGAGATGACTCCCACACTGGAAGATGTATGGAGGATTCTGAGAATCCCCATACAAGGACGGATGATCACTCCTACGGCCAACCAGGGCCACGCTATGGGACGGCTATGTGGTGACCCGAGCTTCGCCCTGGAGAAGGGCGGAGTGAACATCGAGGCACTACGCCAGATGCCTGGGGCATCCAGACTCACACGAGTTCTAGCAGGAGTGGTTGGTGGACTTCTGCTGTGCCACCAGAGCGGGTGCAGGGTACCATGGATGCTCGTAGATGTGATCTACGATATGCGGGACCATGGGTACAGGTTTTGCTGGGGCAGCTTTGTTCTATGCCGGTTGTACAGGATCCTGTATGGGGTCGTGTACAAGGGCGGCCGATGTCTGGTGATGACATCGCTACTACAGGTTTGGTGCTGGGAGCACATTGCGGTGCGGAGGCCGATAGGGCTTCCACTGACAGGGGTAGACGGGGAGAGGCCCCGAGTCTTCTCCTGGTGGCTCCGGAGAGGGGCACAGTGACGGATCAACCTGCCTATGTCCCGAGACTGCTAGATGAGTTGATCCCGGATCAGATCACCTGGAGGCCATGGCGAGGGCACCCAGGGTGGGCCGAGGATGGACAGGAGCTAGCTCGCATCAAGCGAGTCTGCTAGCTGAGGATGGAGAGGGGAGAGGTGGAGCTCCACCGCTACGACCGAGTTTTGAGGTAGTTTGGTCTACAGCAGGGGATCCCATCTCTCAAGGATTATGAGTTTTCTTGGACTGTCCGGGATAACACCACGGTTAGTGGGGCTCTAGACATGCAACGATTCTGGAGTCAGGATGCGGATGATGCCCCCATCCAGCCAGTGGATGGAGACGACGCAGGGGTAGCTGACGGCTACGATGCCTGGTACGTAGGCATCCGCCCTCCTTGGATGACGAGGGCTCAAGGTCCGATCCACGCGGTCGTGCATCGGATAGGGAGGCGGCCCAGGGTTGTGGCGGGAGAGAGCAGAGGAGGCCACAGGCACAGGAGAGGCCACGGCAGCGGGAGAGGAGGGAGGAGAGACCCCCATCTCCATAGAGGCCACCATCGCCCGATAAGGGCAAGGGTGTGGACACAGGAGAGAGTAGCGAGATGGCTACTCTTCGGGCGGAGAGAGATCATCTGTAGGCTCAGGTGCAGACGCTACAGGATGCGGCTGCACGACACCATGCTGAGGTGTCACAGCTGCGAGATGAGATTGCATGCCTCAGGGCACGGGGCGGAGGGGCGAGCTCTGGAGAGTTGACACGGGCTATCGCCCAGTTGACATTCTATCAGACATTGTACTTCCAGCTGGTGCCAGAGGTAGATAGACTACCCTTGCCAGCTAACATCGTAGATCCGATCAAGATCGGGTCATCGAGGACCACGTCCCGATCGAGGACTAGGACTACACAGACTGCGATGGGGCCACCTCGTCCACCTCAGGGCGGGGGAGGAGATGAGGCAGAGAGCTCGAGGGGCTCTCGAGGCTAGAGGGCTGGACATTGATGTTGTATTATATATATATTTTTTGTTTGATAGAGGATTGAGTATGCCGAGGTACAGATTGTGGCATACCGATCCAGTTTTGATGATGTACATATATTTGTGACATATATAGATGAGCTATTTTTGATCATATGACTTGTCTTATGTGATGCTTATGATGTTTTTATGTTTGATTGATTGATTTCATGTGATTATGTCGGTGGATATATTATAATTGGAATGTCATGCTTGTAATATTTGAAATGAAATAATCTGATGTAACAAATTGGTTGTTTGTAATGAAATGTGATAAAAATAAAAATAAAAAGAGACTTCTAACAATAATTTCAAAGGACATTGTCGCTATTATAGACCATTTCATGGAGTCGCTACTCACTCGGTCGTCAAGCTAATCCCAGGATAGAAATATTGCAAAAAGTAAAAGAGTGCTTAAGAGACCTGTCTTAAGACTTTGGTGCAATGATGAAAAATGATGGTGATGATAATGATTTGTTTTCAGATTTCCATGAAAAATATTTGTACATGAAATAATTTTAAAAATGATTTTTGCTAGGCATAAATTCCTAAGTGTGATAAAATTTGTGAATAATTCCTTAGGAATTATACCATCATTGCAAAATGTAAAGGTTGACATAATGACATGAAAATAGTGATAAAGTTCGTTCTTTTGAAAAGCATAATTGTGTAACATAATGATTTAAGTCATATGGTTTTCATGATTTTTAAGAAATGGGGAATAAAAATTGTTACAATGGTTTGCGCTAGGCATAGAATATGTAGGTATAGACTTATACCGTCATCGCGAAAATCCAAAAAAGGTTATTTTTATTGCATGATTGATGTTTGATGAACAGGAAATATGAAAATGAGGACTTGCGCTAGGCATACAATTCCAATTTTGGTTGTGGAACTATACCATCGTCGCGAAAGTCAACCAGATATATATGATTTGATTGTGTATTTTGAAAGAAATTTTTGATTTTTCTATGATATAGTTGTCTTTGTGTAAACAACTCTACTTGATTTATTCCCAAACAAGTTGCAAAAATAATATTTCAAAGTACTTTGAAGACAAAAGTTAGATTTATAAGGAATCCCTATGTGCATATGTGAATTCATTTCCGATCTTGATTTATCATAATGATAGACAAAATCTCTCAAATACAAATGTGTGTGCAATTGCATTGTTCATTTACCAGATTTGAGCAAGATACTATGATACAAGTGATTTGAAGAAACCAAATAAGTGTTCATTAACCATGATGTAGATGCATATAACCATATTAGACCACTATGTAGATCGGATTATCAAGAGCTAGCTAATCCATAAGCAGACATAGGTCTGTACAAAAGAAGGTCGCTAATGTGATAGACATATCGCCACGCTAGGAGTTACCCAAGGCCAAGCAGGTTGGGCACAAACCACCTGTTATGGGGCTTACCTCACAGTTTTCGAATAATTGAGAATTCCAGGGATTCAAGCTCATCAACCCTTCTTTTCTTTTCAAAGGGTAGGGAAAGGGATTTTATTGCTTTCGCTTTCTGCTTTCTTTTGAACTTTGCTTATTTTTCTTTTGTATTTCTTTTGCTTGATAATGCTTGGAACATTGCTATAATG
Source organism: Wollemia nobilis (assembly GCA_028583015.1). Taxonomy (NCBI): domain Eukaryota; kingdom Viridiplantae; phylum Streptophyta; class Pinopsida; order Araucariales; family Araucariaceae; genus Wollemia; species Wollemia nobilis. The sequence goes on from JAQPPZ010000314.1 coordinate 18,396, forward strand.
ATATAAAAGAACATTTTTCTTTTCTCTTTTTCTTGAATTTTTCTTTTTCTTTTTCTTTGCTAGGGATACTTGCTCAGATTAGCTATAGAGCAAGGGATTTTTATTCTGGGTAGGGGTGAGCTTGTCCTTTTGCCAATTCTCAAAGATTCTAGACCATGTGCATGATAGGATAGCAGGGGAAACTTTTCGCTCAAGAAATCAGTTCTACTATGTAGCAAAACATGGAAATTACAAATATAATCATTTTATTGTGAAAAGATGTGCTTGGTTTAAGTAAATAACAAGATCAATTCTCTATGCTCAAACTTTATTTAATTGAATTTTGTGAACTTTGATATAAGAGAGATTAGTAATCATGCCAGATAAAATCAAGATATTTATTGTTGTGAGTGTGCAAGTGAGGGATTCAAAATAAATGCTAATTTATCCAAAATAAGTTGAAACATATAACTGCAATAATTGTAAGAAAATATATATAAACACTTTTGAGAAGTTTTGAGAATGTTGACTCTCTCTTTCTTCTGTATATTGTTTTGGTTTCGAAAGAGTCAAGCATATAGTCGTTTTTAGATTTTTATTTTGATTTTAGTTTTTTTTTTGTTTTTGAGCAAAAGAATTTAACAAGTGCTTTAAATAAATGCAATAGATAGTTTTTGAAGATTTTTGGAGATTTATGAATGTTTTTGGGTGTTTTTGATTTTTATAAATTGAAAGAAATACAAGATAGTAATTTTGAACAAATATATACATGGATGAAATGACCAAATTTATGCATAGTAACGTTTAAGATGCAAAATATTCATGGGTTCTTTAAGTTCTTTACCATCTAAGGTAGATAATTTATATGCTCCTGATTCAAATTTAGCAGTAATGATGTATGGTCCAAGCCAATTGGGCTCAAATTTACCTTTAAGGTCCTTAGTTGCATTTGTATTTTTTTTGAAGATTTTGAGGATTTTGATTTTTTTTTGTATTTTGATTTTAATTTATGAATTGAAATTGGTGGTATATACAAGATGATCTATATACACTATACAAGGTTATTTGAGTATAGCATGTCTAAGGTTGCTTCAAAATCAAAGGAGGTTTTGAAGGATAATCTGGTTGAGGTGAAGGTAAGAACAAAAGGTGATGAATAAAAGGTAGTGATAACAAAAGCTTTGTTATAATGTAGAATAATGTAGCAAAAGATTTGACTTTTATATGTGTAAAATTGATCATGTTACAAAATAAAATGTCAGAAGGATAAGAAAGTTCTTCATTCTTATCACTATATTCCAAGTCTTGATAAGATGGAGAAAGTATATGTGAAAGATATGCATGGGTGTTATTTGGTAAACAAGGATGATCATATATGGATGAAGAAAAGTGATGGATAGAAGATAATTGTGATAATAGAGAATGTATAGAACTTGATGTTTCAACCGTTAAATATTCTTCAAATGGTTTTGGGTCACCATGTATGGTAACAATTTTATTTGCAATTTCAAACTTCAAACATTGGTGAAGAGTGGAAGGGAAAACCCTCATCGTATGAATCCAAGGACTCTGGAGAAATAGGTTGTAAGGTGAAGGACAATATCCTACATAGAATAAAATATCCAAGATCTTGGATCCAATATTAAGGGGAAGAATTATAGTACCTTGAGCTTCTTGAATTTCATTGTTAAAATATTTTATAATAACATTTGATTCATTAAGATCTTCTTCCTTTGTTTTGAGTTTTTGGAATAATTGATAAGTGCATAAATTAAGAGAGGAGTCATTATCTACCATGATAGTTTTAACATGTGTTTCTTTACTAGATCCTGTAATGTAAAGATAGGAGTCTTCTTGTGGAGTAGAGGAAGGAATATCCTCATCATAGAATGAAATATGGTTAACCTCAAGAGGGTTTACACCATTAATTATGTTCTTAGAGAAAATATGATGAGGAACAAATTGTTGGCTAGGTATCTTGAACAAAATTTCCTTGTGATAAATTTGTAATACTTCTAAAAGGGATATCTTTGCTTGAGGATTAATCACTTGTTGTTGGCTATCAAAGTGGATTTCAGATTGAGATTTTGATTCTAAAGATGAGCTTTCTATGCTTACATTCCATTTTGGATCATTCTCTAGAGCCAAAGATAGTTTTGAAGGTTGGTCAAATGAGGAATCCATATCTTGAATATCGGATTGAGTTGATTGAACTTGAGGTTGCTCATTTGTAGTTTTTGTTACAATATTAATAATATCATCATGATGGGACACATTAACATGCAATATTTGATTGGTTTCTTGTTGTTGATAATTGAATAGGGGTTCTTGGGAGATCCCCATGTCTTGATTGATTATTGGTATTTGTTGTGTAGGAGTTTGATTGTTTACCGGAGATTTATAATCAGTTGTAGATTGTAATTCCTTTATATTAAAAAGACCCTTATCAATCAAATCTTGAATTGCACATCTTAAATCTTTACAATTTTGTGTCATATGTCCATCTACTCTATGATATTCACAATGTAGCTCGGGTTTAAACCAATCTGATGTGGTATCAAAGTTGTCTTATGGAAGGGAGTTCAATCTTATTTGTGTCAAGTAAATACTTGAGAATTATATCCATTGGTTGATTGAGCTTAGTAAATTTACGTGATGAAGGTTTTTGAGAGGTTTTTGATAAATGCCTTAGGAATTTCGTCATAAAAGGACCTAATGGTTTCTCACCTCTACTTTCTTTATTATGGGTAGAATGATGATAGGAAGATTGCGATGTAGGAGGTGAGTGCATGGTAGAATTGGAAGAATAAGTATTTTCTTGTTGAAATGGATGTGTTGTATTGAAAGAAGAGTATTGAAAAGGTGGTGGAGGATTATATGTGGATTGATAGACATAATATGGATATATGGGAGAATAGATAATATCATTATGAAGAGGATTGGCAAAGGGATTGTCTTGTTGGGGTAAGGATGAAAAATGAGAGAAGTGTGATGGAGGTGATGTTGAATAGGGATAAGGTTGGTCATAATCAACAAATGTATTTGGCTGAATTCTTCCAACATTACTGATGGGCTCATATTGATTTGAGTAAAAACTCATGGTTTCTTTAGTACTTCTAAAAGTAATATTTAGCATCTACTATTTAGAATTGAATCTAAAACATGAAATGATGATTTTGTTTTTGTTTTTCTTGTATACATATATATATTTTTGTTTTTGTTTTCAAAAGGTTTACAATGCATTCACGTCGGGTTCACCAAAATGTATCGCTCCAAATTTTTCGCATCCCTACCTTCAAGCTATAGGATCCGCGCCCGGAAGGAGGATGGGAAAAGGATGATGCGGTACCTCGGACGAGAGGACTTTGCGAAGGTCCCGCCTCTCAAGGGAGGTGTATTTTGGTGATTTTTCGACGGATGGTGGGTTCACCAGGAAACATTTAATGGCAGTTTCCACGCCTAGGTTTTTGGAATGTGTTTAATGAGTTCGTTTTAACCTTAAACATTCATCCTAGGTTTGGCCGAATGAAACTAAATTAAACTATATGAAAATGCAAGTTCCATGAATACAGCAGACATATTTGAAAGCAAAAAATAGAGAATTTACAGGAGGAAAATGGGGAATACCTGATCCGGATGTCTGAAGAAGATTCTGATTTTGAAGCAGTCCCGATCGTCTGAGATTCGACAGAATCGTCTGCAATCAGACGAGATCGTCTGAGATCTAACGAATTCGTCGACGAATTCGTCGAGACCTGCAAAACAGAAACAGATGCAAAATACAAGAAATCCTACTGTGCAAACAGAGGCAAATTACACCAAATAGCAATATGAATACTGAACAATATTTAAGAACAAAAATTAATGCAAATTACTGTACTTTAATGGCAAATCATGAACTTAACATGCATTCTAAGCTAAATGGGTGAACACCAAATGCAAAATAGCATAAACACTAAATAAATAGTCTAATTTGCAGAATAAAAAGACGGAGAAAGAGTTAAGAAGAGCAAACTTCAGGCACTGATTGCCTCGATGTAGACTGCAGTCGAGATCGTCTCGCATCAGTACGAAATCGCCTCGAATTCGACAGATCGCCTCCGATTTGAACAGGTTCGTCGACGACGATGGGTGCTGGCTCCGACTGAAAACCAGTGATGTACCCGCAACAAAATGGCTATGGGACTAGTGCAAAAGCAAAATTAGGATGTGTTGACGCAGAGGGAATCGGTTTGCAGATAAATTCAGCCAGGGGTTGGGGAGGGAAAATCCTAGAAGTTAAATAGGCTTAGGGGGAGTTGTTGGGAGGTTGGAGATCATCCCAATTTGGGAGATCTCCAACCGGGGAGGGTCCCAACGGTGCAGACACGCTTCTGCCAGTATTGGAGACCCGTTGGAACAGATTCCAACTATGCAAATTCAGTTTTGCGACAAGATCGTCTGGACGTCCTAGTCCAGACGAAATCGTCAAATCTGGGGCGATATCGTCTGATCGGCGACGATATCGTCAAACGGTCAAAACAACCTCTAAAAATGGCACGAAAAAGGGGGAAACGGATTTCCCGACGGTTAACGAGCGGTTTGGGAGGTTAAATTTGATTTTTAAATTATTTACTAAGGTGAATGTAATTATTATAATTTTGACTGCGCCAATTTTAGGGTGCTACAGGTAGCGAAGTGTTCTTCCAATCTATTCATATCACAAAACAAGGAAGTATCGGACGTAGGGGATTCTTGAAAGAAATCACATGATACTGTGATGGTTGATGTGGGTGAAGGCGTATCTTCTATCATATCCATATCAATGTAATATTCCAAGGTATATATTGGATGTGGAGGAGGGTGTAGGGATAAATATTGGATCTCATATTCTAATGTATAAAAGGTGATTCGATGATAACCTAGGCCGGTTTTGTCAATGGGTGATCGCACACGAGGGTTAATGGGTGTATGTAGCCCTTGCTCATAATGACCTAGCCTGAACTCATGCCAATGAAAATTTTTTAGGTAGCATAAGGAAAATTGAGGGTTGGCTAGGTGTGTAATTGCATCACCATAGCTAGATTGTGGTGGTGGAGAAATTGGTGGGGGGATCGAAGAGTTGACTCCCGTATATACAAAATTGGTATAGCTATCAGGGCTTCCTAGTTGGAAAATGGTTTCAATAGTTAACATTGTGTAGATTAAAAATACACGCCAAACAAAAATAAATAAAATCACAATAACAGAGTACAGAATAGTTGCACAAAACAAATGATTTCTATTAATCGATGGAGTTTAAACACTCTTTTTTTTTAATACAACTGGGCCTGTAACCCTTTATTTGTGATACAATATTACAATTCATGCTAGGGTTCTCCGAAACCCTAGCTGGCACAAATGGTGGCACTTCTGAAGAATGTATCTTCAATCCCAACAGAGTGAGTGGGCTTTGTTGTATCCCTTGCTTGGACCACTCCAGCTTAATCAGCTGCCATCAATAAACCGGATCTGCTGTCAAAAACCTGCACACATTAACACTATCAAGGAGTTAGAAATTAATAAGAGGGCTCCACTGTGTGAGCCCTCGAAAACAATCTAAAACCCTAGAAAAATAGAATTCAGGAATTCAACAACAGATCAATAAAAGAAAAGAAGTTACTTGCTTTAAACTAATTTTATACCTGTTCTCTGTTAACGCAGCTAGACCAGGCGACACCTGGAAGTAATGTGGCTATCAAATCGGCTGTGGAAGGCACCCTGGTGCACTCACTGAATGCCCGCGTGCTTCTGGATTAAGGTTTCAGACGCCGGTCTGAGTCTGTGGCTGTGGGTAAACGCCCGCGGGCACTTGGTAAACGCCCGTGGGCACTTGGTAAATGCCCGTGGGCACTTGGTAAAGGGGTAAACACCTGCGGGCACTTGCGACAAGAATGGGGGATTCTGCAGAATGCTGCAGAAGAGATGGCGGTGAAAGCAGCGATGGAAGTGGCGATGGATGCGATGAAAAGGTAGCAGAAGAGAGATAGAGGGGATCAGAAAAGGAGATAGAAGAAGTTAAGAAGATAGAAAAGATCCAGGATAGAAGTAGCAAAAGACATAGGGTTTGAGCCATCAAGATGACTCAATTTATAATCTACTCTTAGGGCACACTTTAGGGTTTTAACGACACTTTGAACGTGTGGCTAAGATTAAAGTGGATCTAAGGGTAGAGAATAAATCTAGGTTGTGAAATGGATTAAGATGGATGGACGGATGAGATTAAATGAAGGACGAACGGCTCAGATTAAATCACTTAAACTATTATTTAAATATATATATTAAAATATTAAAATATTAAAATATATATATATATATATATATATTAATTTAAATAAATTTGGGGATGAAAAATGGCGGGAAAGGTGAAATTGGGCCAAATAATGGCGGGAAAGTGTGGATTTGGGCCAAATAATGGCGAGAAGGTGGATGACCGACACGTGGCTGACAGGAAGGTATAGATGACTTGCAAGTGGTTGGATTTTGGTGTCTACACATTGAATCTGAGGGATGGCCAAAGTCTTAGGTAGATTGGATAGGGGGTCACATACGCGAGCATTGCATACACTATAGTCTCCTAGGCCACTATTTTTCATGAAGATGGATATGCATGGTGTGGCACGCTTTGGTGACTGGGGTGGCATATCCAAATCATATGAGGAAGGAGTTAGTTACGAGTCCCCGATGGTGGTGGTTGAAGGGTGTGGAGATTCATCCAAGATGGGTGTTGGTTGTTTGGGTTCATGATGTTTGGTTGTTGTGGCTTGAACATGATGTTTTTTTTGTGTAGGGTACAACATCGGTGTAGGTGTAGGAATACATGGAGACGTGAATGTCTTAGGTTTTGGTCAAAAGAGAAGATGAGGTGTTTGTAGTGTAGGAAGGATAGGGGCTTCCATATGCAATGATGGAGGAGGTAATGTAGTTGATTGTGTGGTGGGTGGCAATGGTGGTTGCGACACCACATATGGAAATTGGAATGGTAGAGGTTGGGAGGATTGTGGAGTCCATAAGGATGACAATGAAAAAGGCAGGGTAGCAGTTTAGATCCCCCAAAATATGGTGCTAATGGTGTAGATATCAAGGCTTGTGTTCTTAATGAACACTAGGATGTTGATATGGAAGTTGGGGAGGATACCGATGCTCCTACTGACTGGTGAGAAGATACGTGGAATGGTTGGGAGGATGAAAATGAAGGTGCATAGGGAAGTTCTATGACATTACAAAACTTAAATGGGTCTCCATCAGCTGGGACACAGTGAATAAGTCCATTTTGGATGTACTTGAGGCAATGGTGTAATGTGGATGGGACACACTACATGTCTCTAATACAAGGGTGATAAAGGAAAATATTATATTGCATTTATCCTTGGATGATATGAAAGAGGATGGGGATCGTATAGATGCCTATGCAAATAGGAAGAACTATGGATCCTACGGTAGGTCTCATGGAGCCATCAAAAGCATGGAGATCTAGGGAAGGCATGGCGAAATGGGCTGGAGGGAGGTGTAGGTGATGCAGGGCTGCTATGGATATAATTTTGATGGATGAGCCCATGTCAATGAGTACCCACTTGTAGGTGATATCATTGATATTGTCTTGTATGTGGAGGGGAGGATCGAATCCTTCACCAACGAGTTTCATTATCTCATGGTCATGGAAACTAATTGAAGTTTGGAGGCATCGTGGGATATTCCCTATGAAATTGACAAAGGAATTTATGTCATGTGTCTATAATTCAATAGAATGTAGGATGTAATTCAACGTTGTGCGATGGGATTGAGACTACTATAGGAGATCGAATATGGATAGTCATGCAGAGGCATTACGTAGCTGATGGGTTAGGCTACCACAGATGGTAATCACATTTTTAGGTGGGGGTGGTACGGTATTAGGCATTTGAGATGTTTGTGGGGACATAAACTAAATAGGGGGAGAGACAATAGGTGTTGTCTGGCACGATGAGTACCATTGGTTTCTCATAGTAAGGTTGATCATACCTACTACATCACGTGATGTAGGATAATGCTAGACATTGTTAACTTGGTGAGGTGGATCCAGGGGATTATTTAAGGGTCTAGGAGGATTGGGTCCTCTATGATATGGTAGGGGGTTCTAAAATATCCCTAAGTTTTGGTTCTACAGGGCTAGAGGGTTTGTTACTTGAATAGTGCACCTATCTATTAGGTCTTAAACTTGCCCATGTAAGGAGCGACATGAATTGATATTATGGCAATGCTACCTATGGAAAGTATAGAAGGGCTACTCATTATAGTCACGAGGCTTAGGTGAATTTGGATCCAATGGGCAGATCTTAGGTAGAACGATATGGTTGCCCTCGTACAATCTGTGGAACAGGGTTGGTAATGGTTCAGATAAGAGTGTAAATTTGCATGGTGGATCTTATGGGCACATGCCTTGGTATTTATGTGGTCGATATGGGGTAGGAGCATTAGCTTGGAGTACTTGCAACTACGGTGTATATGGTCGAGGAGTCCGTGCTAGTGTTAGGGTAGCAATTGTGACTTGGTTGGATTATGGTGGCTGCGGATAACGTTGATTTGGTGCAGGTCTATTGAAGTAGAAGTTGAAGTTATAGTTGGATTTGGATCTCAAATTAATCTTCCCAAACTGAACCTTAATGTTTTTATAACTTTTACTTGTGATATGGCATCTTCAAAAGTACGACTTTGGTGAAGTTGGAGGGATGTGGAAATGTGTTTGTGGCAACTCTTAGAAAATAGTGTCACAAGCTCTGAGGTGGGGAGGCTATGGGTGAGGTCATGGATAATAGCTCTCCATATGGAAACAAACTTAGTAATGGGTTCATCTTCTGCAAGTTGTAAGGCATAGACATCAAAAAATATGGTATTTTTATTGATGTTGATGGAAAAGTGTTCTAGGAAGGAATTGGCCAGTTGTTCAAAGGTATACAAGCTATGGCATGGGAGCATGTTGTACCAATCCAATGCTAGCCCAATGAGGGATAGGGAGAAGGTATGTAACATAAGAGGGTTACTACTATGAATTTGGTAGCAAGACGAGCGGTAGTTGCTCACATGTTCTCTAGGATCTTCCTTACCTCTATACTTGTCAAATTTTAGTATTTTGAAGCGATAGGGATAGGGAGGAATGGGCACTAATGGGTGAACTAGCTCGTTGCATAGTTCATCATAACAAGGCTTTTGTGGCCTGTAGCTAGAGGTATGTAGGTTCAAAATCTTGACTTCATCTCGTAAGAGTTGAAGTTTGGGTGTTATAATCATAGGGGATTGAGCTAGGGTAGGCTAACTCTATGGATGCAGTGGATATTGGTATTGTTGTTCTTCACAATATTGTGGGGAATACTTTTGTGCCCGATCACGATAAGGTGGGTACTAGGTGACATGTGATGTCGTATCTACGAGCACACTAGGTTGTGGAGTAGGTGTCTATTGTGGGTAATAGTACTGTGACTATGAGGCATGTGTTTGTGGTACATGTACTTGTTGGTTTGGAGCCTGCTATATTGGTTGATCCATGGGTGGCAATGACCAAACTAGATGAGGCATAAAGAAGTTAGGTACAACTGGTGATAGTGTAGGTGTCAATACTATTGGCATTAGGGGTGGTCGATATGAGGTATCAAAATATGGGATCTATCTCTGCCCTAGAGGGTAGGAAGTAGGGAAGATAAACTATGTGGAATATTCTGGTTGAGTGGATGGATAAGCTATCGGTGTTGGTCCATAGGTAGGATGGAGATTGGTAATGGGATTTTAAAAATTAATAGGTGGCAGTATCCTAAAGGTCATCATAAGCAAAGTTGGTTCTAAAGGTTGGATGTTGTACACTCCAAATACCTAGGAAATTTGTGGAAAAGGTGCTAAAAAGGTGGGATAAGTTGCCGAAGTAGGAGCTTGGGTTGAGGGAAAAGTATATGTGTACACCCCCACTTGGGTTTGTGCATATTGTGTCTGAAGGTACTACTGGGAGGTACACTCAGATATGGTGAAGAATGGCTCTTGGGAGGAGGGTTGTCGGTACTCTTGTGAATATTATGGTTGTGAGGTTTGAGGGAATGCTTGCGATTCCTATTGAGTAGGGATTTGTTGTGTAGTTTTAAAGGATGGTTTTTGGCTTCCTGCAATGGAGGAGAATGGATCAGGCACCATTCCTACGATAGGGGAAAATAATGCGACCTCGGGATGGGTATAGTTTAGGAGGGAGGAATCATTCTCAAAAATGGATTGACATAGATTTTGTAAGAAGGAATGTGCAAATGTGGGTGAAGTAGGTATGATCTCCTCATATATGGTAAAGAATGGAGGAGGTTGTCCTGGTGTTGTGTAGATTACATGGTCATAGAATGTGGTCGATGGATTACGCACAAATGAGGATGAAAGGAGTGGGTAATCCTCTGTGATTGGAGTAGTGAGGACTTCACTCAAGGTTGACGTCTCATCACAAGACATCATGTGTGTGAATTGTACATTAGATTCTATATGTGAATCAGATATGTCTATGATATTCTCCTTCATGATCGAAGGAGTAAGAGTGGAATGAATAGAGGAAGGGGGAGGCCATTCCTCCATAGAATGTGCTTGCTCACGAACTCTACTATAGGTAACCACAGGCATAGTGGTATGTGTAAAAGGGGTTTTTAGGAATAAATCTTGTGTGATGTATACTCAACTATGTCTAATGTAAGTGTAAAGTAATTGACATGTGGTGGCTAGAAAAACAATATATAGTGTAATGTGTTGAGACCGGTCTGTGATCATGCAAACAACGATAGACCGAAATAAATTCTAAATGCTAAGAAAATATAAGTGTTTTGTTTATTTTGTGTGTTGTAATGTTGATACTCCCTATGTAGAATCACAGGTAATGGAGTGAATACTCTAGGAAGTTGAAAATGTCATCAACACCAAACCTCCTACAACACCCAAAGATGCACAGGATAGAATGGTACCGTAACGTGTGAATGGTGACCTGCATGGAAGGCACAGTAAAATGATATCCTAAATGGGTGGAACTCACTATGCTGAAGTGAGTTCACAATATCCTCTCACAAGAAGAGGTGGCACTGCCTAATACTTGCTATCGGCATACCCATGCTTTCGCTTCACCCTCAGGAAGGCTTAGTCAAGAACGATAGTTACCAATTACAAAAATTATACTAGCCCTATGGATGAAGGTGCTAATCCTGTCCCACTCTATAGGTAACCACTGGTGATGAAATCCAGGGCCCAGTCACCAAAGTGGGGGATTTTTTGATGATGAAATCCTGAAAACCACTCCTGTGGGGCTGCTAGGTGTCTAGGGGGGTGAGCTGATGGAGAGTGCAACTCTATCCATACCAGTATCGAGTTATGGATTGGGGATGAAGTCCAATATCACCACTTGTTTAATATACCACGTGAGTATGTGTGGGTTTGTGTTTTTCTAACGGTGTATTGAAGGTAAGAAACTAGCTAGTTGCCTTTTCAAAATAAAACTAATCCTAATGCACTTTCAAAAGCAAATGATTAGACAACTTGTATTCTTTGCAAATAAATGGTCTAATCCTAAATGTATTTATAAAGCAAATTAATCTACTTTGTAAAGCATGGAAATATGCAATCCAAGTGTGTGAAGTAAAATGGGACTAGGAAACCCTTATTTAAACTATATATTACAACATGCTTCAGAAATTAAATGACATGAAGTAGAGGATTAAGAAACCCTAATTTTAAACTTTTGAAATGTGCATTTCTTTTAGCGATAGATGCTATAAATGAAGGGGTAAATGAGGTAGGCTTTGTACTACATGCAAAAAAAATAGAAATGTAAATTTATTTGTAAAATAAACTTAAAAAAAGTTTGCTAGAAAGTTGAAGGTCTTGAAACTTCAGATAAATTTAACAATCCTACGAACTTGAAATGGAAGCAAATCTACACCTATAAATTGTTATTCGTCTAGTGCATGCTTTTTGCTTTCAAAATATTAAATAAAAAAGGTGTAAAATGAGGCATAACTACATTATTATGCTATGGGAAGTTTTCTTGGTCCCTGAGAGAGTCACCCCTATGGATTTGAGGGTTTTTGAGGCTTCTATGCTCAAATCGCCACCTGGGGGTAAATTCGGCTTTGAAGGCTCAAAAGTGATATCTGACAGTTCAGAAGGCCTCTGGAGGTTGCAGGAAGGCCTGAGAAACCAATATTATGAGGTTTTGGGGCTCTTAGATGCAAATTGCCACCGAGGGTGAATTGGTGACTAGTTCACGAGGCGAGGGGCGAATCCAGTTTAGAAGCTCCAAATCTGAAATTTGATGGCCTAGGGTGATTCCTAGGGCTTTGGATATCTCTATGGAAAATAGATATAGTACCTAAAATATATAAAATAGAGAACAAAGTTAGATTCACTTGAAATAGTTAAACTAGCATTGTCCATTGTAGGGGTCCCATCGGGCGCGCCAGAATGAAACAGGTAGAAAACGATATTTGATAATTTAACACAAAACACAATGATGCATTAAACAAAGAAATTGTAATTCCATTGATATTAAGATATACGTGTAACAAGAGGTACATGATTCCCTTTATCCATTTATTACCCTAACAATGTTACAATCAATTTGATGTCTTCTTCAATCGTCCCTCAATGTAGGTGGGCTTCTTTGTATGTGGGCCACCATTGGGTTACTGTTTGTTTGATTTTGTTATTCCTCTTCAAATTTTATAAATAACCTATGAAGAACCTACAAAATGGGGCTAGTGTGATGGGGGGTTTACCCTACTCAAGCCCCATGTTTATGAAGATGAAATGGCCATGAAAACATAACAAAAACTGAAATAAATTGTGTAGAAGGTAATAATATGATGAAACAGAGCTTACCTCCCATATCTAGAGTGATTTGGGGTCTATAGATCCAATTCATCACCTAAGAGGTGAACTGAGGCCAGATTCACGGGGCAAGTTGTGATCTGAGCTGTGAGGCCTCTTCTACAAAATCCTTCTGGTGGGTCAATTCCTAGGCAGTTGGGGTGCCTTTGTGTGTTGTTGAAATCCAACTGTGTGCACCGAGAATTGACTATTCAATGTTCACTTTTCATTTTTGTAAAGTTTTTATGTTTTGTTGAATTTGTGAGAGAGATTTAATTAGGGGTTTAAGACCCACTATTTAGAGTAAATGGCAAGGTGCAGGGGAGGAGTTAGATAGACTAAATCTAGGTTTGATTATGACTAGGGTTAGATTAGGAAATTCAATGTGGCAACATCACATTCATTATGAGAAATATCTCATCCTCACACATGTGTGAGGATGGATTAGGGCTAATCCCGATTAGGAGGTCTTAAGTCAGTTTAAGACATGATTAAAGAAATATCCTAAAAAACCCTAATTTCACACATGTGGGAGGATGTAATTAGTGTTAATTAAGATTAAAGGTTCTTTTAATCAATTTTACCCTAAAAAGGTGACTTAAGTGAAGTCAACATTAAATTAGATTTTAGGTATTGACTTGTTAATTTTTTTGGTCAACTAATACCCTATGGGGACCTCAATTGAGTGCAAATAGGCTGTTGAAGGATATCCCAGTGTACAGGATGTGATTTTGAAGGCTTATGAGGGTTTAGGACCTAAAATTCGATGAAGTAGTATATGGGAGTCTACACAACACTATGACAATCTATGGTGATCTACGCATGACTACGATCGTCTACGTATGACTACACATGACTACAACAATCTACACATGTTTAGGAGTATCTAAAATAGTCTAACTGGTCTACAATAGCCTAGGGGTACCTAGGATGGCCTATGTAAACCTACAAGTGTCCAAAAGGATCTACAAGTACATAGGTATAGTAATGTGCAACTTTTGGGTGTCTACAGATACAATGACTTCTTTAGGATCCTTAATCCCTCAGAAACCTTCTAATTATTTTACTACCATCCATGTTAAAATTCTCTCACAATTAGTGATGTTATGTGAGGCTTTGAACAATAAATAATCAGTTCACATGATTCAGATATAACCGAATCACGAGTGGTTCTACAAGGCACAAGACTTTTTGAAACAAGTAGCATGGGGGTTTTTGATCTCATAGGGTCCTTTAGACAATGGCACGATCATTCACCATAAGGTTATTTTATAATCCATATTTATGCATGATGAATCGCAACGAGAAAAAGTTGTTCAATTAGTTGAATCTCAAGCCTATCAATATTGGTTAACCCAATCAAAATATTACCTAAAACTTGGTGGTATCCCTCTAGGATTGTCACATGTCATAAAAAGACAATTAAAAAAAAATGACCAGTTATGTCTTGCTAGGATACATTCTCTATCATCAAAGCTATGATGGACTCCTTCATTATCTTGAGCTCAAAGAATCTACTTGGGTAATCTCACAAACTCACAATGATACTTGCAATGGCCATTTTATCAGCATGGCTATCATTAAACACATCCTTATAATGGGCTATTATTGGACCACAATGGAGAAGGATTATTGTGCATATTTTAAGAAGTGTGTAAATTGTTAGCATTATGCCAATCTATCGCACCTACCATATCAAGCCTTACAACCAATTCAATCGGCATGGCCTTTCTCTCAATGGGAATTTGATCTAATTAGGAAGATCTCTCCTCCATATTTGGGCCATCACACATTCATTATAATGGCTACTGAGTATTTTACTAAATGGGTGGAAGCAATCCCTTTGACCACTACAACTAGAGCTCCTATTGCAGAGTTCATACTCCACAATATTATGTCATTTTGGTATTCCATTAAAAATAATATCAGATAATGGAACATCATTTAAGAACAAATATGTGTGGGTTTTAACATCCAAATATAACATTTAGCACAACTTTAAAACACCCTATTATCCATAATAAAATGGGTAGGCAGAGTCCTCTAATAAAATTGTAGTTGCCATATTGATGAAAACTATCAAGGAGAATCACAAGGATTGGCACCTTCAATTACCTCTAGCTTTATGGGCTTATTGAACTAGAATTTGAACACCCACTGGGGTAACCCCATTTTTGCTAGTGTATGATGTTGAGGCCACTATGCCCTTGGAATTAGAAATTCCATCATTACACATTTCATTGAAAGAATTCATCGATGATGACACCTCACAATAATCTCACCTCTATAAATTGGCCCTTCTTGATGAAAAATGAGTGAATGTTCTCAAGAATCTACACGTTTATCAAAATCATATTAAACAAGCTTACAATACTAAATTCCATTCAAGAGAATTTGAAGTTGGGGATCTTATGCTCAAATAGAACCAACAAAATTCAAACCTATTGCCTTATCTACGAGATAAATTTGTAACCAATTGGTTAGGTCCTTTCATTGTAACAAAGAAAATATATCTAGTAACTTATTGCCTAACTTCGCTAGAAGGTGTTGAGGATCCCGAACCTCTCAAAATTCTTCATTTATGGGTGTTTATATCTAAATCAAAAAACATAAAATCACAAAAATAATAAAAATCATCAAAAATTCCAAACAAATCAGAAAAAATAAAAACACAAAAATAATACAATACATTTGCATTATGCTATCATGCATTTTGTTGTATGCACTAATTAGTTGCATTACATTAGACATATTCATCCATTGTATTTGCACTAGGACAAGTTGTGTTTACATTCTTATGAAAGACACCATGTTTGTATGTCAATCATGAATCCACATATCATTATCATTCATATTTTCCTTATAACTGTGTTTTTCAACACAACTAATGAGTTGTTATAGGGTGTATACTAGGATTTCTGGTCATTCAGTCATCCCTAGTTATATTTTTAGATTTTTTAGAAAACTATTTTGAATTTTAGAAGGTAAGGTCTCGCTTATAGTACCTTGCATATGTCAAAATCCCAACACAATTATACACATTAACAATTCAAGTCTGAACAAGGAAAGATGACACTACAAAGTGATCCTTGCCACCTTAAGTGAAAGGTTTTCCTAGCTCATCTTATTATGTGCATGGTCTAGAATACTGAGAATTGACAAAAGGAAAAGCTCCCCCTACCCAAAAATCCCTTGCAAAACAAGCAAAATTTCCAAAATAATGCAAAAACAAGAAACAATGATTTTCATCACTAAGCAAATCCCTTGCTCAAAAAAAGGAGAAAAATAGTGGTTTTTCACCACTAAGCATGAGCAAGTATCCTAAAAAATCAAAATAAAAGAAGAGGGTAACGAGCTTGAATCCCTAGAATCTTCAATATTCAAAATCCATAGGGTAATCTCCATTACAACAATGGGTTGAATGAAACCCACCTGCCAATGGAGTAGCATTATGCATGGCAATATGTTTATCACATTAACGACCTTATTTTATATAGACCAATGTCATATTATGGTTGAACTAGCTTTTGGTGGCTTGTATCGCCTAGTAGTCTAGTCTAATTGCATCCAAACTCAATATGAGGATGACCATAAGGTGATCCTCATTACAGCAATGGGTTGCATGAAACCCGCCTGGCAATGAGGTAGTCTTAATGCCTCATCTAATACATTCATTTTGCATTCACATGGATAATGGATAGTTGAGTCTTCTTAATAGGCTTCTATCTTTCAGGAGTCTTGTGTAGTTAGTATACAACTTTTTATCAATCAACTAGGATGTTTGAGTCTCATGAAAAACCTCAAAAATCTCCTTATACCAATAAATAATCTCATCAACAATCATAGTTTTTCTTATCAACTTTTGTTTATTAAGGGGTCCTCATAAAATACGATAGATACCAGATGAATATCAACAATGATATTTAGATGGCTACAGACTATTTTATGCACACCTTTTAGTTTGCAAAAGCTTATAGGTAAAACCCCTACATTTCATATAATTTATTTCACATATGCATATATAAATGTATAATGCTTATATTAAGGGTTAAAATTTTAATTCATGACTTTTATACATTTTGTGGTTTATGTTATCAGTTTTTAAACACAATTAGATTCATTTATTATGTTCTAAATGATTAAATCATACGCACATGTGCATTAGATCATACACATAAAATTAATGCATCACATACACATTACATTCACCATATCTTGCAACAAAATTAAATGCATAATAAATTAAACAAATCTAAAAATATGCATTTAACAATAAATACTGATATTCTTACAATGACACTGAGAGGGGGGGGTGAATCAGTGAAACTATTTAAAAACTTAAATCTGCAACTTTTAAAACTAATAGTGCAAGCTTAAAAATAGATAATGCAAGTATCACACAAGAGCATCACACAACACAGGATTTTACGAGGTTCACCGATGTGGCTACTCCTCAAGTAATGACTGTTTGGACTTCAATCCAAATCCAGTCTTTGCAAGGATTCTCTCTTTACAAATAATTCTCCAAGACCCACTGGAAGGAGCACCAACCCCTGATTTTTTCTCTGCTGCAATAGAAAGGAGCACCAACCCCTTTTACCAGGCACCCACTTGGATTTCAAATTTTTAACAAAATAATGACATAAAAATGCCTTCTCTTTTACAAGACCCTCACTGGTCTAAGGCTCAAACAATCTATCTTATAGAAGCATAAAGAGACTTGTTAGAGACTCAATATCTTCTGATCAATTCAAAAACCTCTCTGTTATTTTTACAATAAATATGCAGGTTTTTTTTTCTCTGGCTGTTGTTCATCCAGCACTATTTACCACACTACGCCCTTTTTTTTTGTATTCAATAATGCACAGTGCAATTACTTTCTTCTACGCTCATTCGAGTCCATTTATTTGTTTTTCTCGAATGGATCAATTTCAAACGGCTCAAAGTTTCCCTCCAATTTCTCATGCATTCTTGGCTGTAAACAACGTGTCGATCCTTTCTGACAAGTTCTGCCTTTTAGCCGCTTTCTTTCTGACTCACTCTGACATTCTGACAGCCTTTTTCTCTGCACATTCTGACTGGTATCCTGACAGTCTTTCTACGTATCTCGGATCACTGATGTTCTTCTTTCTGATCTTTTGAAAACTGTGTATCCTTTATCTTCTACGATCAACTATGACTTTTGATATACGCAACAGAACAATGCTTCTGCAATCAGTTCTCGATACAACCGTCCAGCTGTTCTGTTCTGTCTTTAATGTTGTGTTCCGTAGCTCCCCTGTGAAGCTGTCACCTTTTCCAGTCAAGCTGTGTTACGGCCCTGCAACAACCATTTTTCTCTTAAATGCATTGCTTTGAAACTAACACTTGAAACTCCAGTCGACTCTTGCAGTGTATTCTCTAATCTTATGCTAACACCTGTCACTTGGAACTGCAGATCTGACCCAAGTTAACTTTACTGTAACTGGCTGCATGCTTATTCGACACTTGTCACTTTGCATGTATTTTTGACTTTTTCCCGCCAAAAATAGTTACCTGTCGCGATATCGCGACGTTTTTCGCCTTACTGCACTTTCCTTCGCTTACCTCCGTGAAATTGATACATGTCATGAAATCGCGACACATTTTGCTTTTTCTGACGTCATCCTCCATGTTGTCGCGAAATCATGACGTTTTTGAATTTGCTGATGTCATCCTCAATGTTGTCGCGAAATCGCGACGCTTTCGACTTCCAACGGCTTTTCTGGCAAATTGTCGCGATATCGCGACATTTTTGAATTTGCTGACGTCATCCTCAATGTTGTCGCGAAATCGCGACGCTTCCGACTTCCAACGGCTTTTCTGGCAAATTGTCGCGATATCGCGACATTTTTAAATTTGCTGACGTCATCCTCAAAGATGTCGCGAAATCGCGACTCTTCCGACTTGCATCGGCTTTTCTGGCAAATTGTCGCGATATCGCGACATTTTTAAATTTGCTGACGTCATCCTCAAAGATGTCGCGAAATCGTGACTCTTTCGACTTGCATTTTTCGTTGCTTCATCTTCCGAAAGCTACGTCTTGTTAAACTTAGGCTTGTAGCGAAATCGCTACACCAACTTGTTCTATGTTATGCATTTGTAGCGAAATCGCTACACCTATGCCCCTTGTTTTTCAAACCTGTAGCAAAGTCGCTGCACCATTTCACTTTGCTTTTCAAACTTGTAGCGAAATCGCTACACCTTTGCACTTTTCATTTTGAACCTGTAGCGAAATCGCTACACCCTTTTCGTCGAGCATTTCATCCTTGTAGCGAAATCGCTACCACTCTTTGCACTGGCATCTGAAGTCTTCTTCGTCCCATGAAAATCTGACATGTAGCGAAATCGCTACGCTTTCTTCACTTTGCTGCTTTGCCTTCAGCATGTCGCGAAATCGCGACATTCTCTCATGAATTTTCTCTCTCCTCCGATGTGTCGCGAAATCGCGACAATTTCTCAAAGCATTTTCTCTCTCCTCCGATGTGTCGCGAAATCGCGACAGAAAACATGTCGCGATATCGCGACAGTTTTCTTCCTTGTCTTTTTCTGCAACTTTCTGAATCTGGGTCCCCTCTGTTTTTCTTGAAATTTTCTTCACTTGATCTTATTGACCTCTGAACTGCATCAACTGCATCAATCTATTTGTGTTGACAACAATTACAATATTTTTGCATCGCTTTTGCTGCACCTTGCTCAACAATCTCCCCCTTTGGAATTGTTGGCAACACTTTGTAGCCTTGCTCAAATTCTTCTCCCCCTTTGCCAATAATGCCAAAGGGCTGCTGCAGACTCCCCCTGAGTCTATGCACAACATTCTCAAGCATAAATAACTTGAATGCTCCCCCTGAGAATGTATTTCCCATAGCTAGTCAGTGCTTGGGAAGTGTGACTACTCCCAACTTCTTTCGAAGGTATTCAAATACTTCCTTTGGTAAAGGTTTGGTGAATATGTCTGCTACTTGCTCTGTAGTGGGAACAAACTCCAATATGACCTCTCCTTCTGCAACCTTATCCTTCAAGAAGTGATATTGAATTGCAATATGTTTGGTGCGGGAATGCATTACCGGATTCTTTGAAATGTTGATTGCACTAGTGTTGTCACATTTGATTGAAATGGGCTCATTGAAGTGAATACCTAGATCTTTCAATGTTTGTCTCATCCATAGTATTTGTGTGCAGCATGTTGTTGCTGCAATGTATTCTTCCTCGGCTGTGGATAGAGAGACTGATTCTTGCTTCTTACTGTGCCATGCTACCAATTTATCTCCAAGGAAAAATGCTCCTCCACTTGTACTTTTTCTGTCATCAATGCATCCGGCCCAATCTGCATCAGAATATGCAAAGAGAGTGAAGTCTTTTCCTTTTGGATACCACAGCCCATACTCCATAGTACCCTTGAGGTACCTAAAGATCCTTTTCACAGTTGTTACATGAGTCTCTTTTGGACTAGCCTGAAATCTTGCAACCATGCAAACAGCTTGTAAGATATCCGGTCTGGTTGCTGTCAAATACAGCAAGCTCCCAATCATTGATCTATACATTGTTTGATCAACATCCGGAGATTTATCATCCTTGCTCAACTTGCAGCTTGTTGTCATAGGGGTGCTCACTGGCTTACTATCTTCCATAGTGAACTTTTTCAACATTTCTTTCACATATTTAATTTGAGAAATAAAGATCCCCTTTTCAGTTTGATTAACTTGTAATCCAAGGAAATAAGAAAGTTCACCTATCATAGACATTTCAAACTCTTTCTGCATTTTGTTTGCTATGTCTTTGCATGATTCATCATTGCTACTCCCAAAAATTATATCATCTACATAAACAACTAGAACAATGAAATTGCCATTTTCAGTTTTCACATATAAATTGCTATCCACCATACCTTTCTTGAATCCTTGCTTAGTGAGATAGTTGTCCAATCTTGCATACCAAGCTCTAGGTGCTTGTTTCAAGCCATACAATGCTTTCTTCAGCTTGCAAACAAAGTTAGGATTATCACAAAGTTGAAAACCATCAGGCTGTTCAATATATACTTCTTCTTCA
The DNA here is from genome assembly GCA_028583015.1 of Wollemia nobilis. Classification (NCBI taxonomy): domain Eukaryota; kingdom Viridiplantae; phylum Streptophyta; class Pinopsida; order Araucariales; family Araucariaceae; genus Wollemia; species Wollemia nobilis. The sequence continues at coordinate 39,309 of JAQPPZ010000314.1, forward strand.
AGATTTCCATTCAGAAATGCTGATTTTACATCCATCTGATAAACCTTGAAATTCTTATGAACAACTAAAGCCAAAAACAGTCTTATTGCTTCAAGTCTGGCCACGGGTGCAAAAGTCTCTTCAAAATCAATCCCCTCAACTTGGGCATATCCCTTACAGACTAATCTTGCTTTATTCCTTACAACCTGTCCATCTTCATTCAGTTTGTTTCTAAATATCCATTTAGTACCAATTATGTTTTTATTTTCGGGCCTTGGTACTAATTCCCATGTTTTGTTTTTCTCAATTTGATCTAGTTCTTCATTTACTGCTTCCATCCAACTTTCATCCGTGCTTGCTTCAATAATATTCTTGGGCTCAATACTGGATAACAGAGAATAGTTATTTACTACTCTTCTTCTTGTCTGAATGCCAACTGTAGGGTCCCCAATAATCTGCTCTTTGGGATGATTTTTCTGCTAGCTGCCTATTCTGAATTTTCTGTTTTCTTCTCTTTCCAAATCATCTGAATCTGATTTCTGTCTCTCTTCCTTTTCTTGATCTTCATCTTCTTCAATAAATTCTTCATAGGTTGGGTAGTTTTCATTATTGCTGATTTCTTGTTTCCTGCCTTCATCAACCTTCACATCCGCACTCTCCACAATTTTCTTTAGTCTTTTGTTGTAGCATGTGTAAGCTTTACTTTTTGTTGAGTAACCAAGAAAGATACCTTCATCAGCTCTATCTTTGAATTTGCCAAGATTGGCTTCAGTCCGTTTAATGTAACACTTGCTGCCGAACACTTTGAAGTATTTTGTTGTAGCCCTTTTGCCAAACCACAGTTCATAAGGTGTTTTGCTTTCATGCGGCCTTAACATACACCTATTCTGAATATAGACTGCAGTATGGACTGCCTCTTTCCAGAACCTGTCAGCAATTTTGCTCTCTGTTAACATGGTCCTTGCCATTTCCTGTACAGTTCTGTTCTTTCTTTCAACTACTCCATTCTGCTGAGGTGTTCTTGCTGCTGAGAACTGTCTTCTTATTCCATGTTTTTCATAGAATTCAGCAAACTCATTTGAAATAAACTCTCCTCCTCTATCTGATCTCAAACATTTAATTCTTTTTCCAGATTGATTCTCAACAAGATTTTTGAAAGTTTTAAACATCTCAAAGGCTTCATATTTCTGTTTCAGAAAGAGTACCCATGTCATTCTGGAAAAATCATCTATACACAGCATAAAATATTTGTATCCATTTATGCTTTCTGTCCTCATGGGTCCACACAAATCAGTGTGAATTAGTTCTAATGGCTTGCTAGAGAAATATTCTTTTGCTTTGAAAGTAGATCTCGGTTTGCTTCCCTTTTTGGCATGACTCACATATACTATTTGATGGTTTACCAATAGTGGGTATGTCTCTTACAGACTCTCTTCGAGCTGATTTTTACCAGATTATCAAAGCTTATGTGACCGAGTCTTTTGTGCCACAGCCAGTTTTCTTCTTCTTGACCAACCAATCAAGCTCCTTCAGAAGTCTCAGAGAGAGTGTACAAATTTCCAGAAGTTCTCACTCCAGTGGCTATTAACTTTCCATTTCTTGTCTTTCTTACTTCACAACCCTCCTTCTTGAAAATTACTTCATGACCTCTCGTCACAAATCCGACTTACACTCGTAAGTTGTGCTTCAGACCTACCACAAAAAGAACTTCCTTAGAGTTGATTTTACCGTCACTTAACTTAACGGATCCTTTACCCACTATTTTTGCTCCATCATTGTTTCCAAATTTTATAGAACCACCTTCGTATGTCTGTAGCTTGTCAAACTTTTGTTTGTCTCCTGTCATGTGACTGGAGCATCCACTGTCCAGAATCCAAGGAGCAGATTTATTCTGTGCTTTGAGAGTTGTTTGAACAATCAGAGATTCCTTGTCTTTCATTGGTTGTTCCTTTTCTTTCCACTGAGATTTAATAGCAGATCTGGTCACTTGTTTTACTTTCTCCCTTTCATTGGCTTGTGACAGTTTTTCGAGAAATTTTCTGTACTGTTTTGATCCAGTTGAGTGATATTTTCTTTCCTGGTATTTATTTCCTGCAAAAGAGCTACGACAATTCCTTGCAATATGACCGAAGTTATGGCAGTTATAACATTCTACAACATAATCTATCAAGGGAGAAAAAATATTTCTACTAGTAAAATTTCTTTGTTCTACATTATATCTACAGCTTGAAATTTTATGACCATATGCATTGCACTTAAAACAATAACCAGAAAAGGAACGAGTGTACCTGGGAAGTGGTTGTTTCCAGGTGGAGGTAGGAGCCCTGGGTCTTCTTCTTCTTTGATGAGTGACTTTGATGAATCTATCATTTGTAGCACTCCTTTCAAGCTTGGACTTGTTGTTTTCTTTTGCATGATACGGCTTATCTTGGTCAACTTTAATCTTGTCTTTAATCTTTATTGGTTCTACGTTACATGACCTTTGAGTTCTTTGAGGTTTCTCCTTCATCAAAGCCCAAACCAAACTTGATACCTGTGGGCCTTTGATTATTCAACATTTTATTCAGTTTCTCAGAACTGTCTTCAAATTTTTGATGACAACTCAGTTTCCGATTCATCCCTTCTAGCTGCAACCTTAATCCAACTATATCTTCTTCTAGCTTGTTGCACTCATTTATTTTCACGATTAGCTGTGCTTCAAAATCTTCAGACTTTTTCTTATGCTCTTCAGTTTGTACTTTCAAACTGATTATTAAATTGCTGGCCTCCTCAAATTTTCTTGTAATATTTTTATTTCTTTTCCTTTCTGCACTTAACTCTTCAAGAGCAGCCACCAACTCACCTTCCGGATCTACCTCGGCCTCATCGTCTAATTTTTCTTCACACTCCTGGGTTTCTTCGCTTCTTTGTTCTTCGAAGGCCATGAACAAGGCTTCACCAGTTTCTTCTTCAGAGTCCTCACTGGAACTGTCTTCAGAAGAATCAATGTTCTGAGAAATGAAACTTTTCTTCTTGAAGTTCCTTTTTCTAAAATGTGGTTTCTTTTTCCAGACATTTCTTTCTGGATGTGTTCCTTCATCATTTTTATTTTTCTCCTTCATTGGGCATTTTGCTGCAAAGTGCCCGATGCCTCCACAGTTAAAACATTTGAACGGTAGCTTACCTCTGTACTTTCCTTTTCCCTTTACTAACTTCCTAACAAAGTTTGCTTCAGTCTCATCTGTAGATTCTTCTTCCTCAGATTCCTGTTTAGATTTTATAATTTTTTGTGCTTGGAAAGCTGCTTCTCTATCTGAGGGCTTAGTTTGACCAATCCTCATTTCATATGTTGTTAGAGAACCATGCATTTCATCCATACTAAAAAAATTTAAATCTTTTGCTTCTTCTATGGCAGAAACCTTTGCATCAAACCTTTTATTGAGGGTTCTTAGTACCTTCTTTACAACAATTGCATCTTCCATTTCTTCCCCGAGTCCTCTTATTGCATTGATAATTCCATTTACTCTCAGCAGATAGGCTTCAATGTTCTCATCATCGGTCATCTTTAATGCTTCGAACTAGGCACGATGTGTTTGCAACTTAGCTTCCTTGATTTTGTTATCTCCTTCATGAATGCTTTGCAGTTTGTCCCATATGTCTTTAGCAGATTTGCAGTTCATGATTCGTATCAACTCACTGTCGACCAATCCACACATAATAGCATTCTTGGCTTTCGAGTTGTTCTCAAACTTTTTCTTCTCAGCCGCATCTGTTGGAGGAACAGTGGGAGTGGTGTATCCATTTTCAACAGATTCCCAAATGTCATAACCCAATGCACATAGATAGGTCTGCATCCTGAGCCTCCAGAAAGAATAGTTTGTTCCATCGAACAGAGGAGCTTTGTTAGAAGAAAAACCTTCACCACCGGCCATTGTATATCTCCCAAGAACACCTTAGCTGATTAAGCTTGTGCAGGTGCCTTGCTCTGATACCAATTGATATTCTTACAATGACACTGAGAGGGGGGGGTGAATCAGTGTAACTATTTAAAAACTTAAATCTGCAACTTTTAAAACTAATAGTGCAAGCTTAAAAATAGATAATGCAAGTATCACACAAGAGCATCACACAACACAAGATTTTACGAGGTTCACCGATGTGGCTACTCCTCAAGTAATGACTGTTTGGACTTCAATCCAAATCCAATCTTTGCAAGGATTCTCTCTTTACAAATAATTCTCCAGCACCCACTGGAAGGAGCACCAACCCCTGATTTTTTTTCTTTGCAAATGGAAAGGAGCACCAACCCCTTTTACCAGGCACCCACTTGGATTTCAAATTTTTAACAAAATAATGACATAAAAATGCCTTCTCTTTTACAAGACCCTCACCGGTCTAAGGCTCAAACAATCTATCTTACGAAGCATAAAGAGACTTGTTAGAGACTCAATATCTTCTGATCAATTCAAAAACCTCTCTGTTATTTTTACAATAAATATGCAGGTTTTTGTTCTCTGGCTGTTGTTCATCCAACACTATTTACCACACTACGCCCTTTTTTTTGTATTCAATAATGCACAGTGCAGTTTTTTTCTTCTGCACTCATTCGAGTCCATTTATTTATTTTTCTCGAACGGATCAATTTCAAACGGCTCAAAGTTTCCCTCCAATTTCTCATGCATTCTTGGCTGTAAACAACGTGTCGATCCTTTCTGACAAGTTCCGCCTTTTAGCCGCTTTCTTTTTGACTCACTCGACATTCTGACAGCCTTTTTCTCTGCACATTCTGACTGGTATCCTGACAGTCTTTCTGCGTATCTCGGATCACTGATGTTCTTCTTTTTGATCTTTTGAAAACTATGTATCCTTTATCTTCTACGATCAACTATGACTTTTGATATACGCAACAGAACAATGCTTCTGCAATCAGTTCTCGATACAACCGTCCAGCTGTTCTGTTACGTCTTTAATGCTGTGTTCCGTAGCTCCCCTGTGAAGTCGTCACCTTTTCCAGTCAAGGCTGTGTTACGGCCTCGCAACAGCCATTTTTCTCTTAAATGCATTGCTTTGAAACTAACACTTGAAACTCCAATCGACTCTTGCAGTGTATTCTCTAATCTTATGCTAACACCTGTCACTGGGAACTGCAGATCCGACCCAAGTTAACTTTATCAGAATCGGTTGCATGCTTATTCGACACCTGTCACTTTGCATGTATTTTTGACTTTTTCCCGCCAAAAACAGTTACCTGTCGCGATATCGCGACGTTTTCTGCTTTACTGCACTTTCCTTCGCTTACCTCCGCGAAATTGATACATGTCACGAAATCGCGACACATTCCGCTTTTGCTGACGTCATCCTCCATGTTGTCGCGAAATCGCGACGTTTTTGAATTTGCTGACGTCATCCTCAATGTTGTCGCGAAATCGCGACGCTTTCGACTTCCAACGGCTTTTCTGGCAAATTGTCGCGATATCGCGACATTTTTGAATTTGCTGACGTCATCCTCAATGTTGTCGCGAAATCGCGACGCTTCCGACTTCCAACGGCTTTTCTGGCAAATTGTCGCGATATCGCGACATTTTTAAATTTGCTGACGTCATCCTCAAAGATGTTGCGAAATCGCGACTCTTCCGACTTGCATCGGCTTTTCTGGAAAATTGTCGCGATATCGCGACATTTTTAAATTTGCTGACGTCATCCTCAAAGATGTCGCGAAATCGTGACTCTTTCGACTTGCATTTTTCGTTGCTTCATCTTCCGAAAGCTACGTCTTGTTAAACTTAGGCTTGTAGCGAAATCGCTACACCAACTTGTTCTATGTTATGCATTTGTAGCGAAATCGCTACACCTATGCCCCTTGTTTTTCAAACCTGTAGCAAAGTCGCTGCACCATTTCACTTTGCTTTTCAAACCTGTAGCGAAATCGCTACACCTTTGCACTTTTCATTTTGAACCTCGTAGCGAAATCGCTACACCTTTTTCGTCGAGTATTTCATCCTTGTAGCGAAATCGCTACCACTCTTTGCCTCGGCATCTGAAGTCTTCTTCGTCCCGCGAAAATCTGACATGTAGCGAAATCGCTACGCTTTCTTCACTTTGCTGCTTTGCCTTCAGCATGTCGCGAAATCGCGACATTCTCTCATGAATTTTCTCTCTCCTCCGATGTGTCGCGAAATCGCGACAATTTCTCAAAGCATTTTCTCTCTCCTCCGATGTGTCGCGAAATCGTGACAATTTCTCAAAGCATTTTCTCTCTCCTCCGATGTGTCGCGAAATCGCGACAGAAAACATGTCGCGATATCGCGACAGTTTTCTTCCTTGTCTTTTTCTGCAACTTTCTGAATCTGGGTCCCCTCTGTTTTTCTTGAAATTTTCTTCACTTGATCTTACTGACCTCTGAACTGCATCAACTGCATCAATCTGTCTGTGTTGACAACAATTACAATATTTTTGCATTGCTTTTGCTGCACCTTGCTCAACAAATACTGCATCCATATACACATACATAATAGTGCATCCATACATCTGGATTACAAGATCTAATTATACATCCATCATCTAATCGGTGCATGTCATTAGTACATCACATGTATATATCAGTACATCATCATATAAGCATTACATCCATAACATAAATAAAAAACATCAACACATAATGAGTCATAAAATGAAATCTCATATATATGTGGAAAAAATTAAGTACATGATGGTACAAAAACTTCCCATAGGCTACAACTGTGTAGGTCCTCAGACCTTACATCCAAAAATTCTAAATACAAAAGAAATATCAAGTGGGGCCTACATCCCTAGAGTCACCTCCAATCTCGACCTCATCCCTATGAGATTTCCAGGAACCACTAGTAGCGGATCTCTCTAGACAAGCTACCAACCTATGATTGGGCCACACTGATGACTGCCCAAACTCACTACACCTACTCCATTGAGACCCCCTATCGTAGACCTCTCATGAAGACTACCATCATTTATCTTGACCCAACTCTCCAAGTAAACTATGTAATCTGCATCAGACCTACACTAGGCCACATACTCCTTTAGGAGACTCCATATTATAATGATCTCTACATCCCCACCTAATGTTATCAGCCCATGAATAGTTGGGGTGGATGACGTAGCCTGACCTATAGTTGCAATCACAAACTAAACCCATATAGCACACCACTTCACTATCTTAGCATCCCTCTCTATGGTTCTGGCAACCAGTTGTGTCTACAAAATGTCCCTCTCTACAGTAACCCTATCAACCTTTATCTAGTTGTTGGTCACTTGGATCTTGAGGATATATCTCTCCTCATAGAACCCTCTCCATCGTTGATGTTTGCTACTCAGTTGACTTTATACTATAGTGATATTCATCTCCCACTTTGCCAACCACCCTTGAGTAGTCTGCAACTACGCTCGCACCTGAGCTAATTCACCTATAGAGTCATCATAATCACCCTCATACTTTATCTATAGCTCCTCTACCTCCTTTGTAGCCTAGCCTCACTCCCTCTCTATCATGTGATGCACTCATCGCTCATTCCCATCACCACCCTCCTCAGCTGCCACCTTTATCTGCCTACCCATCGAACCACCTCCCTACCATAGTTGGGTGACCCACCAAGTGTCATACTCTACATTTTTCCCTGGTCAACTAATTTAGTCTCTACTACTTATGGATCCTCCTCCTTTATGAGTACCTCTACTCAAGGCCACTCTAGTTGTGCCTCATCACCTTGGTAATGATAAATAATTGACTTCTCAAGGACATCCTGATAGATGTCAAAATATCACCTAATGTGAGAGTAATGGAAGTAATCTCACTTACTATTGTGGTGCCCAATGAGCTAACATCCACATATAACCCAAGTTAAATACTATGTAGCCTTTGGCCACTTTGGGTAATCCAAATAAGGCCTCCATACTACCTGATACCACTGTATCTCTCTAAATATCTAGTGTAATGTGCTAGCCTCTCTACCTCTAGTTGACTATGGCCAATATCTTGATCCTATGGCTATCAATCTACATAACCAATATATGTGTCCCCTAGCTCAGCTTAGGGTACTAGCAGTCTTGTTGGATGATCCACTCAAATGTGCTCCCATCCTCATACCTAGAGGAGCAAACTGTAGCCTAATCTAGTATATCTTTAATGTTGTATCTTGTACATATCATCATACAAATGTGCTAATAGAGTGCTCCTCATGCCATGATGATCGACTCCTCTAGGTTGCACTCAAGAAGATCCTACAACATGTCTAAGAGATTCTAAGGGAGCCTCGCTTCTGAAGAGTCTAGTAGTAGGATGTTGGATATTATGTACATCGCCACTGCTTAGCATTGAGAGAATACATTGATGTCGTACCATGCACTAAACATGACTCCATAATGGTCCATTTGTGTTAAGGCCACATCCGCCTCCCTACAAAAAATCCTTTGAAGAACTCTCTCCTAATGTCAAAAATTAGAGGTGATAACACATCCCTCGATTAAAATCTTGAATATTCTATAGTTGTCCTCCAAAGTAACTATCATCTCACCAATCGAGAGATGAAATGTGTTGGTCTTGTTATCCCATCGATGAGTTAGAGCCATCAGATATGCCTATCCTAACATAGCAATAAGAAGGTGCACCACCTGTTTGATGTTGATCACCTCAAACCATATCCAGTCATCATTTTCAAACTCCCTATGCAAATCAGTAAGCATGGTGGGTTCCCTATCGTGGGCCATAAAAATTTGATGCCCAACAATCACACACAAAATACACAAAATTAAAAATAAAAATAAAAACTAAATAACATCAATAAAGTTTTGCAGTCTCTCTGGGCCCCGACGGCTGCTAGGCATGATCGTTGGACCCTACAATAGCCTCCCCAATGATCAAAATTTTTACCATTGACATTCAAACATGACCTCCATACCCCATTACGATCCCCATCCCGCAAAAGAGGAGCCACTCTTTCCTAGGATGACCCTGTAGTGGCACCTAATTTGAGTTCAACCCTATCCTAAAAATGCTAAAAAAAATTAAACCTGCCCTCCTAAGCTAGCCTAATCTAGATTCCTAAGACTAGGGTGAGGTTTGTTTCTAGCGATTTAATGAGGTTTATTTTTCTCATTACTTAGTGAGGTTCATTTTAATTTGTAAATTTTACAAGGGAAGGATCAAGATTTATACCTTCGTACCTCTGGCTCCTTCACTTGTTGAAGCCTCTGGTTGATCTGTAATGATAGCATGTTGTTATTTTTGTAGTTTTCCTTGTCATATCTCCTTCACCTCACTCCTTTTTTTTCTCTCACTACCAGCTATCACAATGACATTAAAATTTGGAAAATTTTCTTTTATATTTTTCAAATTTATTGACCACCCTGGGGTGGAGCTATCGCATTTCAACATGATCGTCTTACCCTAGGATGACCCCATAATTTACAAAATGTGATCGTTGTACCCCAGGATGGCCTCAAAATGGTAATAAATGCACACATTCTATTAGCATCATGAAATTTAATTTGTACATAACAACATCTAATGGTCCACTTTTATCAAAAATTTCAAAAAATCAATTAAAAAAAATCTCAAATGCACCTCTTACCTAGTAATTTACCCTATACACTTGGTGGTTGCAGTGACTTGCTATCCTTGCAATCCGGTAAGATGATTAAATTACCATAAGTCGATTTGAATCAAAATTATTTATTGAAAAATAAAAATATCTTCATTTTAATCCCTAAGAAGGCCATGCGATCAGACTGCTCCATGGCAACAAGGCATACATTTTATTCTTGAAGTTTTAGCAGATCATTGAACATTGTGATTCACCTCAAAATCACATCGAATTTCTATCATCTTCATTCTCTAATAAAGCCATGTGGTTGGATTGCTTCATGGGATAGAGATGTACAATTACTTATAATGGTTGAAATCACAATTGTAATAGGATTTTTTCTTTTTTCATTTGTTATAGTCTTGCAACGCTCAAATAAGTTATCTTGGTCAAGCAAATCATCGCTTTCATCACTTGCCATTTTCTCATTGAATCGTCGCTTGAGGGGGTAGTCACAATCAAATAATTTATAATCAAAATCAATAATCAAATACTCAATCATGCAAAATATGTTCATCCACAAGTCATTGCTAAATGCTATCACAAGCTTCCATATTTGTTGGGGCAAAAAGCAAAATTTCTAAACTAAATCTTTGGCAGTCTAAATTAGTGGAATATGTAGTTACACAAAACTACCTAAATACCTTCAGATTCATCAAAGTTTTACACAAATTAAGTCCACCAAAGTTTTGGATGCAATGGTTCAAATATGCATGTTTTTTTGTGATTGGGGCATCTAATATTGACCAGATCAATGAACAGTAATCAACCTACAATGTGATGTTAGGTTGTATATTTTTGGTCAGTGTTGTGCTTTCACACAACGCATCCCAAAAAGGGGTATCTATAGACACCTAAAATACATCATGTTGAGATCCCAAATCCTAGTCGCTCCACATTGGAATGGCTGAGCTTGTAACAAACTTGGGCTCCTTGAGTTGAGCTAAATTAGTTACAGGACAAATTGAGCATAATGACTAACCGTGAGAAGGTTCTAGATGCGACGTTTGGGTTTCCTAGGTCCTAACCAAATATTGGTCTTGGCTTCTCTTGCAAGTCAATATTACCAATTTGGAAACTTATAAGATGAGCCTAAGCCTTCATGAAAATAAATCAAATAGTAATGGAATGAAGTGTGTTCAACTTGTGTAATAGAGAGAACATACTCTCACAAGCAACGAAGTTTTGTCCAAATCTAGCCATGAAGCTTGCATTCGCATCAATGGAGCCCATTAGAGCTTGAAGGTTAAATTCCACCCTTGTGCATCATTAATCATCCTGAATTTGAACCAATTTCTATGATTTAGTTGTGCTTCTAAGAGCAAGATGCTTGAACATAAATTTCATAGCTTAATTAGATGTTGTCCCGCATCGCATACAAAGAAAATACCCTCTATTCAATGGTCACTTTATCCCAAAGCAGCCCATAAGCGTAATCGTTGGACCCTGTGATAGCCAACAGAACTAATAGCTTCACCCCATGACGACCTCTCTATGAAATATGCTTTCTCTATGTTTTCTAATTACAATGGCTTTAGCCATATTCAATTTCTATTCTAGCATAGTTTTATTCAATTTGCATGCATTTGTTTATCGTTTTCAACATATTTCTTTCGATTGCTTATCATAGAAATGGAACTCATCATGCGAGGTTCCTCATTTGCTATTAACATTTTGTAAGTGTTCTTGTGTGTAGGTTTTACATCTTATCAAGAGCTCTTCAACATAAATATCCTTCAATATTTATCTCATCAAGCGGAGGTTGCAAAGAAACCCTCTATAATCGGTTTTGAGAGAGCAAAGACTCTACGAATTACATCTTTTTTTAATTTTCAATTGTAATTTGTATGAAATTGATATAGTCCCTAAGAAGAATATTTTATAACCACTTTATAAAATACAATTTCAAATATCAACGAAAGAACACCATTTTCTATATTTCTTTATCATTTGATGGTTACATGATTTACATTTGTCAATTTAATTTCATATACTTGTTAAGTATACGGTTTTTACTAGTCTAAACTATGTATATTTAAGAACCTTTGCTAGAATCCATTACAATTAAATATGAAATAAGAAAATGAAATAAAAAAATGTGTAATAAAATCATTGGATTCTAATACTTCACATGTTATCAGACTATACATACAAGAGATTGTAAAATAAAAATGTTGGAGAATGAGACAAAAAAATTATCATGACATAAAATTCAAGATGAAGCAAGGAGATCATATTATAGTAGAATCTATATTAAATAAAGGATATTTTTCTCCCAAACAAGAGGTAAATAAATCTTGACTAAATCGTTAGATACAAAGGCTATATTTATTCACTCATATCAACCATTAGAAGAAACAAAAAATGATATAAGGTATGACGAAGTATAATGTGAAATTTTAAATTCACAATGAATTAAGTATAATATGAAAGTTCTAAGATAATTTTATATATAACTAGATATGTGTTGCTATGTATATTTAAGAATCTTTTCTAGAATCCATTAAAATTAAATATGAAATAAGAAAATGAAATCAACAAATGTGTAATAACATCATTGGATTCTAATGTTGCACATGTTATGAGACTAGAAACACAAGAGATTGTAAAATAAAAATGTTGGAGAACGAGACAAAAGAATTATCATGACATAAAATTAAATATGAAGCAAGGAGATCATACTTTAGTAGAAGATAGATTAAATAAAGGATATTATACTCCCAAACAAGAGGTAAGTAAATCTTGTCTACATCATTAGAAGACAAAGGCTATCTTTATTCACTCATATCAACCATTAGAAGAAACAAAAAATGATATAAGGGACGAGGAAGTCTAATATGAAAGTTCAAATTCATAATGAATTAAGTATAATATGAAATTTCTAAAAGTATTTTATATATAATTGGATATTTATTGCTATGTATATTTAAGAACCTTTGCAAGAATACATTAAAATTAAATATAAAATAAGAAAATGAAATCAACAAATGTGTAATAAAATAATTGGATTCTAATGTTGCGCATGTTATGAGACTGAATACACAAGAGATTGTAAAATAAAAATGTTGGACAATGAGACAAAAAAATTATCATGACATAAAATTCAATATGAAGCAAGGAGATCATACTTTAGTAGAAGCTAGATTAAATAAAGGATATTCCGCTCCCAAACAAGAGGTTAAGAAATCTTATCTACTTAATTAGAAGGCAAAGGCTATCTTTATTCATTTAGATCAACTATTAGAAGAAACAAAAAAGGATATAAGGTATGAGGAAGTATAATATGAAAGTTCAAATTCACAATGAATTAAGGAAGTATAATATGAAAGTTCTAGGAGGCTTTTATATATAAATGGATATGTGTTGCTATATATTTAAGAAAATTTTCTAGAATCCATTAAAATTAAATATGAAATAAGAAAATAAAATCAACAAATGTGTAATAAAATCATTGGATTCTAATTATGCACATGTTATGAGACTGGACACAAGAGATTGTAAAATAGAAATGTTGGAGAATGAGACAAAAAAATTTCATGACATAAAATTCAAGATGAAGCAAAGAGATCATACTATAATAGAATCTAGATTAAATAAAGGATATTATGCTCCTAAACAAGAGGTAAAGAAATATTGTCTACATCATTATAAGACAAGGGATATCTTTATTCACTCAAATCAACCATTAGAAGAAACAAAAAAGGATATAAGGGATGATGAAGTATAATATGAAAGTTCAAATCCGCAATGAATTAAGGAAGTATAATATGAAAGTTCTAAAAGCATTTTATATATAATTGGATATGTGTTGCTATGTATATTTAAGAACCTTTGCTAGAATCCATTAAAATTAAATATGACATAAGAAAATGAATTCAACAAATTATTGAAATCTTACTCTCACATATTCTAGGAGCCCACAACACTCCCTCCATACAGAATGATCAATCACAACATTGATATTATTCTTGTTGCTTCATTACCTAGTGCACCATTGTATCGATAATCAATAATTCAAAATAAAGAAATAAAATGGCAAAATCAAGACCTATTGTCTAAGGGAAGCATTAATCTAAGCACTTCACCATATGCTTCATTGATCATGCTTGTACTTAAGAAATATGGGACCTAGAAACTTTGCATTAATTTTTGTGCACTCAATAAAATCACAATAAAAATAGATGTCCTCTTCCTCGCATTGACAATATTTTGGACCAACTTCAAGGAGCCCAAATGTTTTCAAAGATTGATCTCAAAAGTGGGTATCACCAAGTCTGCATACAATTCGAAGGTACTTGGAAAACTACATTCAAAACCAAAATAAGGTTGTCTAAATGGTTGGTAATTCTCTTTGGCCTCACTAATGCTTCTACCACTTTTATGAGGCTCATGAATGAGGTATTTTGAGACTACCTCGACAAATTTGTCATTATCTACTTGCATGAAATTTTGGTCTATTCACCTACTTGGTAGGATCACTTTAAGCATCTCGAGCAGGTTCTTGGAAATCTTCACAAACATCAACTCTATGAAAACCTCTCCAAATGCTTCTTTGGGCAAACGATAATCTCTTATCTTGGGTTTATAATCAATGAAAATATTGGCCAAGTGGATCCTACTAAAGTTGAAGTCCTACTCAAATGACCCACTCCTACTTCCATTGACCTACAAATATTTTTAGGAGTTGCTAATTTTTATCTCAAGTTCATTCCCAATTATTCCACCATTGTGGCTCCTTTGCATCAATTAACAGAATCCAATGTTTTGTTTTGATGGATAGAATATTGTGCTTATTCTTTTGAAACCCTAATGCAAAAAAAGTATTCAATACTAGTTCTTTCTCTTCCAGACCTCACACAGCCCTTTGAGATCAAGATCGATGCCTCACAATTTTCTCTCAGTGTAGTCTTGAAGAAGAACAACCATCTAGTGGTCTATCACTCTAAGACCTTTTTAGTTGCTAAGCATAACTATTCCACATATGATAAGGAGTTGTATATTAGTCTAATATATCAAGTATTGGCACCACTATCTTCTTGTCAAAGAAACCATTATGCATACTGATCACTTGCCCCTTCAGTTTATTCAATCTCAAAATATAATTGACTAAGCTCATCACATGAAGTGGGCATCTTACCTACAATAGTTTCATTTTATCATCAAGTATAAGAATGGGAAAAGTAATAAAATGGTTGATTGTCTCAATTTTCCTCTAGCAGCTCACACTTTAACTATTGTCACCATTTTGCATAGTGGTTTCCAGACTTGCCCTTCTTAGTATGTTCAAGATCCCAATTTTGCATAGATTTATCAATGCTTTCAACATCCTTGTTCTAATTTACATACTTTCTAGGACTTTCATATTAAGGATGGCTTATTATATAATTTAGATAAAATTTGTGTTGCACACAAACACCATCGATCTCTTCTCAAGGAAGCTCACTCGACTCTATATGGTGGATATTTTGGCAACCAAAAGACACTTCACTATTTACAGTGATTCTTTTATTGGATTGGCCACATATGCAATGTGATGTACTAAGATTCCTGAGATAATATTTAGTATTTTGTTGATCCAAGTTATCCAATAGGAAATTGGGCCTCAACATACCTTTGCCCATTCCTTCTCATCCTTGGGAGAGCATTTCCATGGACTTCGTCAGTGGTTTTTCGATGGCACATTGCCAACATGACTATGTCTTTGTAGTGGTCGATAGATTTAGCAAAATGGCCAAGTTTATTTATTATTGTAAAACTAGTTCTACACCTGATTTAGCCAAGATTTTACTTTAGCATGTCTAGCGTTCTTTTGGTCTACCCACTAGTATTATCTCTAATCAAGACTCCCACTTTTTAGGTCACTTTTTACAGTCCTTATGGAAACTTCTAGAAGTCTCTCTCAATTTTTCCAATACAATCCATCCCTAGTCTGATGGTCAAACTAAAGTGGTTAACCGTACTCATGTCCAAAGTTTATGTATTTTCCATCATTCCTCTCCATCCAAGTGGGACTTGAGCCTTACACACATCGAGTATACCTATAATATTATCATTCATTCTTCAACCATTCATTCTCCCTTTGAATTTTGTCTTGGTTTTCAACCCCTATCTCCCTATGAGTTACCCTTATCCCTTCCTTATCTCACCACCATCCACATGCAAAAAGAGTAAGATAAAGCACAATATTTTATCCAATAGCTTCAATCTAAGGTAGTGCATATTTTACATATAGTAACAACAAAAGGAAGTCATGGACCATCATCATCTTCCTCATCATTTCCAAGTGGAAGATAAAGTTTAGTTGTATTTGGACAAAAGTTGCTTCTCCAACAAGACAAATAGAAAAATTAAACCACTTTGCTATGGACCTTATACCATTCTTCAATAGGTGTCTCCTAATACTTTTTAGCTTAATATTCCAATACACCTTGGTATCCATGATGTTATTAATGTGGATCTTCTCAAGCTATATCACTACTCTAAATTGGAGATAGAACATGTTATCAACCATCATATCTATGTGGTACCTAATTTTTAGCTTCCATTAGACTCCAATCGCATGTTTGACAAGAAGACTCACCACACTCACGAGGGTTCTTCTACTTCATACCTTGTTACCAAGCAAGGACAACTTCTACATCATGCTTGTTAGACCTTTCATCGTCAAATATCTCATAGTTTTCCTTCTCTCTTAAAATCATTATGCTTCTATGGTGGGGATGAATTATGAGGAATAATAAAACATTTAAAAATATAAAAATATAATAAAATATTATGTAAGGTTTATGTATTCTTATGTAATGGACCTTCTATAAAGGTTTGATTGGTACATTTATATAGAACTTTATCCCTCTCTAGATCTCTACATTCATCTATAGCTTTCTCTCTCTTTAGATATTTTCATTCCTCTAGAACTTTCTATTCCTCTAGTTCTTTTCATGATGGGTCTACAAGGCCTATAAATGAATTGTAAATCTTGCTTCTTCAAAGAGTCCCATATCAAGATCTTATATCCCCATATCTCTTTATTATTAATTTATTCAAAGGAATAGGTAACAAGGAGTTATCTCAAGAATGCAAGTGGAAGCGATGAATCTAACCCATTTACAATTTATGGATGACACAAAGTTTCTTGGAGCGGCTAATCTCAAGGAGTCAAGAGCACTCAAAAATACCATAAATGCACTTATAAAAGCTATAATATAGGAAGTGAAAGCAATCGAGTCCAAGGTAGTATTATTTAATAACAAAATGGGGATCCAAGATTAGATTCTAAACATCTAAGGCTTCTCTTAGATCTCCCTCCTAATGGACTACTGTAACAACCCAAGTATACCCACCTGGTTGTCCTGATAAAGTGAAATTTTTTTAACCAAATTTAGTTTTTACTTTAGAATGAGCATGCCAAATCTTCATGAGTTTCATTTCACTATAGTAAAAATACCCATGATATCGAGATTGGCCAAATATCAGTGTGGTTGCCTCATGTGAATTTCTCTCTCTCAACTCGAGATTCCAATTTCAGGCAGGGGTTTTCCCTCTAGGACCCATTTCACCTAGAGGTTGAACGCGTATTTCTCCATATCTCATTATGACTTCTAGTCATGCAGATGTTAGCATGAGCATGCCAGAGATAGTTGAATGTACTCCTTCCCTAGAGTTCATCTAGGGCCTCCCATTACCCTGGTAACTACCCGATGTCCTATCTTGATAGGTAACATGATGTCTCATTCTATCACATTACTAGTATAGCTTTTAATTATTCAAGAACCAGGATCACCACTTCATACTAATAGCAATAACCTAGGAGAGATGACCATATCATCCTTTGTAACCTCTCGTCCTGAATTTGAATCTTCCCTTCAATAATGCGGTTAGACCTTGAGTGTAGTGTTTGTCTACCCACAAGCACTAATATTGGTTGAAACAATATTGTCTTACCACAATATTAGATTGAGATTACACTTGTCCTTTCTACATTATTGAGCTTCTTGAGCTTTAGCCATAATTTCACATAGGGTTTCAAGGGGTTTATAGAGATTATTTAGTTCTTTGGAGAAAAGGAATAAGCTTTTAACCAAAAATGTTAATACCTAGGCTAAGTCCAATATTAACTTTTAAAATAATGATTTATCTAAAACTAAACAAAACTATTATTTATTTTAATGAAATACTAAACAAACCATGTCTAAAAATAAAGGTATATTCTAAACAAACTTATATCTAACAATAAATAATTTAAACTCACATTGTTTTACTAAGAAATAATTTAAACAAACTTAGTCCACCTTTTGATAGTTTATCTTTACGAAATTCACAAAGAGGAAGATTTTCAAGTAGTTGATTACCCATTTAATTATAAATAAGGGAAGTCATGGAAGAAATTTTTTCACACTCTAATAAACTCCATTGTAATAAATTGCCCAAACCCCTTGCTAACTAAGTAATAAATTACCTTATTGAAATTATTTTTGAATACGTCATCATATGACCTTCCCAACTTATTAAAAATGGATTAGTTTTGTACTATTTTATTTTTTCACAGGTTTCCTATAGTTTAACCTAGTTTTTATGATATTTTATTTTCTTAAAGTCTAACTATTGTTTCGAAATATTTAAGAGCATTATATTTTCTTTTTAAAACTTAATTTTTATCTATCTTAAGAATCCACTACGTGGTAACCCTATAATCAGTGTATTTTTCAAACCTTACCTCCACCTGGCTACTGGAGCTAGAAACTCTAAGTATGTGATTTGACTCCACTATTGATGCATAATTTTTGTTGGTAAATGATAGTTGAAAGTCCCACTTAGCATGCAAGGTGAGTATACTTATGGCTTGGTTTGTATATAGTATCTAATTTGCATAACGACATCACACATTACCTAGAATGACTGCCACGTACCCCTAGAATTCTCAAAAGATCACTATGAAAGTATGTGAAGGTAAACTATCTTCCTATTTAGGTTTAGTGAGAGGAGACATAGCTACTGATAGAGAAACATGTTGGCATATAGGTTAACATTATATTATTGCTTGCTGACACTTTCTAGTCTTATACTATGGTCGACATAGTTGTGTATTTGACGACATATATTATTTTAGTTGTTGCTATAGTTTAGGGATTGATCTTAGGGATCTATTCAGTTAGTCTGCCATCTAGGATATTTCCTACAATATCCTAAAGTTGTAACTATTTAATTTGAGCAAATATCAATACATCACAATCTTCAATGTGACTACTTTCACAAAACATCAGTCTTACGTTGTTTTAATATTTTGCCATGAATTCTTTCAGATAATACAAACTATCAATGATTTTGAAAAATAAAGGGTAACAAATAATAGTGTCACTACTTATGTTTGGTTCATCTACATCTCTTAATCAAGAGTGTACTGGGTTTTGTAAACATGTTCAAAAATTAAGGCGTATTCCCTAAGTTTAAATTTAGCTATAAAGTGTCTATATTTTCACCCACCCATTCTATTTTGGATTACCTCCTTTTGGAGTGCACCTTAGGCCAGATCATTTGACGTTGTCTACAAAGAAGAATTTTATTATATATATTTAAAGAATAAAAAGTTGGTCAGAATTTGAATACCTTAACTCCATAAATCATGGGGTTTTATTATTATTTTTAGAACAGCTAATATTACCATATTTAGAAAAACTTTCAAACCCAAAATATGCATTTAACCATAAAACTAAAGCTTTAACATATTAATAATACCATACACAGACAGAACAAAGTAATAAACCTTCGCTTATTTACCAATTCGTTGGAAACCATTGTTATACAACATTTCAATTAAGAAAATGTCTTGTATTTGTTTATCATTGGATTCCAATTTCTCTGGGTACAAAATAAAATTATAGCTAAGTAGCTATAGACTATAGCTGACTTTGATGTCTCCTTTTTCCCCCTTAAATTTTTGATTTCTTTTCCCCAAAATTTCTATAATATATCCTCAAAAGCAATTCTTCCTCTCTTGTTTTTCTGCTACACACTTTCTCCCCATCCCAGGTTGTATATGGTGCCAAGAAAAACATTCTATTTTCTCAAGTTTCCTTACAGGGAATCAAAGTGGCAATTCTACATTGAAATGTAGCTACAACTACCATGCAACCAACAATGCACATTCATACATTTGTTTCATTTAATTCAATTTGTCTAAAATTTATCTCATTACATACGGATTAAATTTCTAGAACAGGCAAACACAAAGTAAAATTATTATCTCTTCTTAATCATATTTTCTTAAAATTCCTACAGTAGAGGATTACCAGGCCTCACCTGCCTTTTGCTAATTTCTCATTGAAAAAATTGTCTTCTGCCCACAAACTCGTTCCTCAGATATTTCGAATTAATTCACCATATTCTTAGTTTACCTTTCTTATTTTAATATATAGAAGAAGAGAGTAACAATATAATTAACACCTGTAATTGTCATGTGAACGTGTCCAACTATATTATTTATTATTATTATTTTTAATAATTATGTATATATACTAATTTCATTATTCATGTTAATTTCTATTTAAAATCCTTATTACTATTATCTTACATTTATGTATATTATTATTTTTAATATTATATTTATGTATATATATATTTAATATTATAAATATTATATATATTATTATAATTTTATTTTATTCTATAAATACATGCAGTAGCCCTAAAATGCATCTACATGTATGTATATATATGATCTGTTGGTGGATGTACTGCTGATAGGGTGTTAGACCCTAATAATCACAAATACCCCACTGCTCATCATTTTCCCCTCTTATCTATTGTTGACACACTATGTCTGCCTTTAGGAGAAAGTGTTATCTTCTATATTGCCTTCTTTTACCAGAGACACCAGCACCTACAAACATAAAAATATCAGCAGTACCACATCCTTACAAATAAAATAGTTAAGAAAATAGTTCATTAATCGGGGGTTGTTACAACTACAGAGGGTTTCCACTCCATTATAAGAATCTTAAGGTGATAGAATGGAAAACACTAGTGGATATTGAGGTGTGATTTTGTCAAATCACAAAACCACTCAACAACTTAGAACTTTAAGTTCTCTTGTAAAGTATAATATATATCTCCAAGGTTCTTATTCAAAATTTAATGTTTTACGTATATGCATAAATGTGTACTTTGAATAACTCATTAGGTTTGCAATATAAATCTAATGTCTTGTAAATGCTTCAAATGAATTTAAAGTGAAAAGAATCAAAGCAATTAAATAAAATTTCAATTTAACTTTAAAAAAAATTAAAGTAAATGAAACTTTAACAAATTTAATAAAATTTTGGAATATCACAATTTATCATAAATCTAATTCCAAATGTCTATTTAATAAAGTAATTATTTGTTCAAATCCCCTCTATGAAATTATAAATCAAGCCCAGAAGAGGTGAATAAATGAAATAATGTCTTGCCCAATTTATAAGGTTCCAAAACCTTATCAATGATAAAATCTTAGGGCTTAATATGAAACTAATCTATAAAATTTGGATTTTATGATAAAATAAAGTTTATAAATTAGATTTGCTTATAATATTTATATTTTGAAATATTTATGAAATTAAATATTCAAAAGAGTAAATGTGATCTCTGATTTGAAATTTGGACTTCTGAAATAAATAGAACTATATTATAAATCAAATCCAAATTGAATTTTAGAGATATCAATCCTAGTTCTTCAACCTTATGAAATTAAGGTGAGGAATAGAATATTCATTTATCCCTTATTAAATTTATTAATTCAAATATTCACATTCATGAGGATCTAAACCAATATCTTACTTTTCCTTTTTCCACGTTTCATAGGTTTTAAAACTAGGTAACTTCATCCTATTCAATCTAGGATCAAAGACCAAACATCGCCAACAAATGACCAGGGACTCAACCACAAATACCTTACTTCTGACACATCCACCTTAAAAATTTGATCAATTTGAATCACATCAATGTCATGAAACTCTAGCAAGTTTTGGCAAAGTCAATATATCCTTAAGCTCGATAAAAACATACGAGATATAACAAAAACACACAACACTAACACATAACATGACAAAAAAACACAACACACAATCCAAAAACTATTTACAAAAATGTATATAATATACAAGACACTACAAAATGTATACCATTATTTTCTTGGATCCCATACACGATAGACACACCTTAAAATATATTTTTTGTGATTTGCATTCCAAGCTTCACATTAATCCAAAAAAATCAAGATTAAATCAAACCATGCAACATTCATTTTGCCTTTCACACCCCATTGATTTGATTCAAACTTATAATAAATTCTATGTTGAAGTTTTGATTTATTAACCTTACGAGCAAATATATGATCTTCAATTATCATTTGCTTATTCAAAAAGGTGTAAATTTCACATTCTGATTCATAATTTAGAACTAGGCTCCTCTTTAGAAGTAGGAAATCTTGTAAGTAAGATCCTATTTATAAAAATTTCAAATTCAAGTCACTTTCAAATTTTTTAAAGCAATCACAATCATTCAAGAATTGACAAGCATCTAGGACATTTGGTATAAGAAGATCATAAAAAATTTGCACCCTAGATTCACTAGTTGATTTCTCATGAATTTTATTAAGCATCTCCAACATATTTTACTTCATTTCATTTATGGAAAAAATTTCAAAATTTATCTCCCACTTTTTGTTAACAACATTTAATATCTCATCATTGATAGCCTTAGCATCCAAAAACTTATCATGCATCCCATTATCTGAAAATTTTGTAACCAATGAGAAAGATGAAAATTTTACCTCGCCATCTATACTCAACACATCATTATTAGCATTTACCAAGATTTTATGAGCATTTTTCACTTTTTCCTTTTCTTCATGGTCTCCATCATGATCACCTTGTAGTTCTTCATCTTCATCAAATACCTGTTTGTTAAAAACACCAAAATTAGGCACCCAATTAAACATATGCCCATCCTTTTCAAACCACAAATCTGATTGATCACAAGATGTGTTAAATAATAAATTTTCTTGATCAACAACCTGAGTTACTTCAGATAGCTCAACATTTTCCTTTAGGTCATCGCCAACATTAAATTCAAACCATTCATGAGAATTTATACTCCAATTTTCACTAATCATGGGTAAAAGAGATGACTTTACCTCTTCCTCATTATTAAAAAATGAGTTATAAGAAACATTTACCATTTCTTCATTTTCAATTTTAGCAAGGGGTCCAATAAATTCATATTCAAAGTGATTCACTTTTGGAACCTTCTCTATTTCTACAATTGGCATGTCATTTTCTAATTGTGTAGAAATTGTGAAATCTTCTTTTGAAATAGAAGTTTCAACATCCTCCATATCAAGTGAATGAAAAATTTTATTAGTAGAAGTATGAGAAAACAATGATTCACTATACATACCCCATCCATAATAATAATTATCTTCTAAAGCTAAGGGATGAGATTTTATCTTGGCTTTAGAAAACATGTGATTCTTTGACTGTACAGGAGTTGTAGACTCTTCATGTAAGATATTAATTTTAGCATCCTGCATATGAGATGAGGAAATTTTTTTATCAATAGGCATAAAATAAAAACATTCATCATACCCTCCCCAACCATTATAAAAATTATCTTCTATTGTTAAAGGGTGAGGTTCCACCATATCTTTTGTGCAAAATTTGGATAAGTCTATAATTTCCTTTTCAAATTCACCTTTATCAATCACCTGAGATGAAGACCTACTGATTTCTTACTATATGAGCATTGTAGAATCATTAAGTGACACAAGACTTTCAATTTTCTGCACATCATCTGAGATAAGAACTTCTTTGGAAATTGTGAATAAAGTGAATAATTCCTCTTCATGATCTGAAATGACAAAATCATTATCTTTCTGAAGCACTTGGTGACATTCCATATTTTCTTTCATAGCATCTTTATATTCATTTTCAGATTCACTTTCTTCAATAAAGCATTCATATTCAATTTCAAACAATTCATCTTCCTCAAGCAATAAGATTTTAGAATCAGTCATTTGAACCATCATCATCAAGGTATTATTTTCTTGTAATCCCTTGAAATCTTCAATGAAATAACATCTATGATCATTCAATTCTTTAACTTTACTTGTTTGAACATCACACTCATTATCCGCCTAAAAAAAATTATGAAAATCTATCATTTCTTCTATATATTCTTTAGATTCACTTTCAAATTCATTTTATTTAATTTCAAAAAATTCATCTTTTTTAGATTCATCCTTCTCAATTTCAAAGAATTCATCTTCCTTAGATTCATCCTTTGGTAAGACAAGAGTTTCTTCAATGGGATCAATTTCTGTATTTTATTTCATAAAATCATCCCAATCCTCCTTTGTGAATAATGTCTCTAAATCAGTTTCTATATTTTGATCAACTTGATCATCACAATGTTCATTGATGGGTACTGACTCTGAAACCTGCACCTCATTCTCAACATCTAAACAAACTTCTACACCTTCAAGAATTTGATGAATAGACATGTTTAAACTGCTATAATAATCACCTATCCAAGAAGCCATCATTTCCTTTACTGAATAAAGTGATGTCATTAGTGAAATTCAAAGAACACAAAATTTAATGCCAATATTATTAGTCAAAGAGATATATCTTGCAACTAAGCATGAAATGACTAATCAATTGATAAAAGTTATGCATCAATTAAACCTTGGCATTAAATACACCCTTCAATTTGTAATTATTTTTTTTTTAAACTGAGATTTGAATGAATTCAAATGAAAATCAAATATTTATCTTTCAAGCCCTCCTTCTAGCGCCAATTTGTTGAGGTGTGATTTTGTCAAATCACAAAACCACTCGACAACTTAGAACTTTAAGTTCTCTCTTGCAAAGTATAATATATATCTCCAAGGTTCTTATTCAAAATTTAATGTTTCACGTATATGCATAAATGTGTACTTTGAATAACTCGGTAGGTTTGCAATTTTACTGTTTACAAGGGGCCTGGGAATTGTGTAAATGATTTTGATTTCATCATATAACATATGCCTTTCATATCAATCCTAATGAAATAAAACTTGATTTATGATCTTAAATCAAAGTGCACAAAATTTATTTCATCTTCTCAATCTAATGTCTTGTAAATGCTTCAAATGAATTTAGAGTGAAAAGAATCGAAGCAATTAAATAAAATTTCAATTTAACTTTAACAAAAATTAAAGTAAATGAAACTTTAACAAATTTAATAAACTTTTGGAATATCACAATTTATCATAAATCTAATTCCAAATGTCTATTTAATAAAGTAATTATTTGTTCAAACCCCCTCTATGAAATTATAAATCAAACCCAGAAGAGGTGAATAAATGAAATAATGTCTTGCCCAATTTATAAGGTTCCAAAACCTTGTCAATGATAAAATCTTAGGGCTTAATATGAAACTAATCTATAAACTTTGGATTTTATGATAAAATAAAGTTTATAAATTAGATTTGCTTATAATATTTATCTTTTGAAATATTTATGAAATTAAATATTCAAAAGAGTAAATGTGATCTCCGATTTGAAATTTGGACTTCTAAAATAAATAGAACTATATTATAAATCAAATCCAAATTGAATTTTAGAGATATCAATCCTAGTTCCTCAACCTTATGAAATTAAGGTGAGGAATAGAATATTCATTTATCCCTTCTTAAATTTATTAATTCAAATATTAATTGATGTAATATTTGAATAATAAATTTAATTTATAACCTAACCATATAATTTCACTTTATAAAAATTATGCTAGGTTATAATATATAGTTTTCAGAATGAAATAATAAAAATAATAATAAAATATTTTAAACTTTAGAAATTAACTTAATGTCTCGGACAAAATCCACAGATCAGATTTCCATCTACAGAATTCTAAAACCAATCCAATGTTCACCAGTATTCACACAATGAAATCAAATGAATTGATGCAATCTTCTAAGGTATACAAACTATTAAGAAATTGTAATAAACATTTTATTAATTCCAAATACAATCTGTGCACAAATCTGGATCCAAAATGCTTAAAACAATTTATAAAATCTTACAATAATTTCCATTGTTCTGCAAATGGCTTTCTCCATTTTCCTCCAATGAATGTGTAGCTTTGCTCCTTCCAATCGTTCCTCTCCTTCTCTGTATAAAATGTCCGACCCTTTCCATGAATCTCAATGATTTATTTATAATTTGAAAAGTTTAGTTATTTCGTTTCATCATCGGGAACGGATTTTATAACGATCTTCTTCAAACCCTTGCCCTTGTATTACCTGCATAATGAAACAATAATCATAATATCAAAACAAAACCAAACTTTACTTTCTCGTAACTTTCCTTTTTTTCAAAAGTATTTCAAAGTTCTCATATTGCTAAATTAACCCGCTATTTTTTTGGTGAAATTGACATCTAGAATCTTGCAAGTTTGGTATCATTAGAAAGAGAAAATCCATATCTTTTTACCAAGTTTTGAATGAGATCAAACGGAGTTCTCTGCCTCAAGATATGTCCATTTCAATTTTGCACTAATTTTAGGGTTAACCCTAAAATAAAATTTAATTATTTAAATGAAAATTAATCATTTAAACCTTTGAAAATGATTTTAATCAAATTATTTCATTTAAACCTTTGAAAATGATTTTAATCAAATTATTTGATTTGAAATAATGCAATTAATATGCAAATAATCAAAATATTCAGTTTTGAAGCATTGCAACTACATTCAAACCTTCAAAATGCAAATATGTCAACAATTCCAAAGTGAAAGCAAATTTTCCAAGACCTTGATGCGAGCAAAATCAGATAAACAAAAATTTCCTGAAATCACAAAATTTAAGGTGGGTCCCCAATTTTGGGGTCGTTGTGAAGGACGTCACAACATTGGCGACTCTACTGGTAAATGTCCCTAGACATTTCTGACTAAAAACCAAACTCTAAAAACACACAAAACATGAATATTAGAATCACAAGCATTGATAAGCATCCAGAGAATGAGAATAGACCAATACAAATATGAATTACCAGAATCATAGATGATTTATGCAGAATGTGATGTATTACTATTTGGGATCATGTGATATGTATTAATGATCATTTTCAATATAAATATTTGCTTTGGCCATGCTTGTCATCGTACTTTAATCAGGGGCCCTAAAAATGACCTTTCATGACCGATAAGATGATATGGAAAATAATATGATATGAGCTAAAAGAATGTATTGAAATGAACCGCCTGTCTTATAGAGACTCAAACATTCTAGTACAATAAACAAACACACTAAAACCGGTCTAACCCTCTTAGGACCAATGTGTGTGTCGTGAATTCCTTTACCAGATCAAGAGCTCAGTTATGACCTTACTATCATCCAGAACCAGTGTGTGCGCAAGTGAGTTCATTACCTCATTTTGACCAAAATGGTTAAACCTGTTATGAAAGAAATACAAGGCTAGCCTGCCCATTTGAAATGAACATAGGTCTCACTTTTCAATGAGACATATCACCACGCATGAGCGTACTCCACTACCAGTCAAGCGTCTATAGCCCCGGTGGAGGTTAACCCCATAGTCCATGATTTTAGCTTTAGATTACTTGAATCTTGGGGATGACTACCCATCCATCTGAGGGACAAGTAGTACAAATCCTTACAATCCAATAGTGAATGATGTGTTTGGCTTTTGATTTCTTGAACCTTGGGGATGACTACCCTTCCTTCTGATGGACGAGTAGTACGAATCCTTACGACCCAATAGTCGGTGGTATGTGATGTAAATAGACTCAGAGCTTTGGGGAATTGGATTCTCAACTGAAGTATGATGAGAATTTAACCCTATCCTTACTACTCTGATTTTGTTTAGAGATTTTAAATATTTGTGGTAATAATGAGTTTTATGGACTATGTTGCATGATAGGACTGACAAGGATGCCCCTTTTCACCCTATATTTTCTTCCAATGATGGTTTTGACCATTTTACCCAAAATGTTTTTAATATGTGTAACTATGTTTGGTTCCAGACAATTTCAACATCAGTCCCCGATATCAAGATCCTTTTAGTGTATATTTTGTAATGATCCTAAGAGAATCTGACATGTTTTTTTGTGGTTGCCTACCACACTAGAAATGACTGAGTGACCAAAGACATTTTAGGAATTATGAAACAATGGTGTGTAAACATGAAGCTTTGTCTTTTACAATTTTTTACAAAATGCCTTTGTGAAAGTGCCCCTGATTAAAGCAACCTGACTTTTGACGAACCAATTAGGATCTTTGAATTTTGTAAATGATCTTTCTATGGAATATGAAATGTGGAACACGAGGGGGATGTACACAATGTTATGAAATGTGTTATGAAATGCGGGTGTATGTAAGTGTATTCATGGTACTTGTGGAGCTTTTGCAATACAATTCCAATTTTTCATATCCGCCTTATCTTAGTTCACATTCATGAGGACCTAAACCAATATCTTACTTTTCATTTTTCCAGGTTTCACAGGTTTTCAAACTAGGTAACTTCATCCTATTCAATCCAGGATCAAAGACCAAACACCGCCAACAAATGACCAGGGACTCAACCACAAATACCTTACTTCTGACACATCCACCTTAAAAATTGATCAATTTGAATCACATCAATGTCATGAAACTCTAGCAAGTTTTGGCAAAGTCAATATGTCCTTAAGCTCAACAACAACATACGAGATATGACAACAACACACAACACTAACACATCACATGACAAAACAACACAACAAACACACAATCCAAAAACTATTTACAAAAATGTATATAATATACAAGACACTACAAAATGTATACCATTATTTTCCTGGATCCCATACATGATAGACACACCTTAAAAGACATATCTCATGATTTGCATTCCAAGCTTCACATAAATCCAACAAAATCAAGATTAAATCGAACCATGCAACATTCATTTTGCCTTTCACACCCCATTGATTTGATTCAAACTTATAAGAAATTCTATGTTTAAGTTTTGATTTATTAACCTTACGGGAAAATATATGATCTTCGATTATCCTTTGCTTATTCAAAAAGGTGTAAATTTCACATTCCGATTCATAATTTAGAACTAGGCTCCTCTTTAGAAATGGGAAATCTTGTAAGTAAGAACCTATTTCTAAAAATTTCAAATTCAAGTCACTTTCAAAGTTTTTAAAGCAATCACAATCATTCAAGAATTGACAAGCATCTAGGACATTTGGTATAAGAAGATCATAAAAAATTTGCACCCTAGATTCACTAGTTGATTGCTCATGAATTTGATTAAGCATCTCCAACATATTTTCCTTCATTTCATTTATGGCAAAAATTTCAAAATTTATCTCCCACTTTTTGTTAACAACATTTAACATCTCATCATTGATAGCCTTAGCATCCAAAAACTTATCATGCATCCCATTACCTGAAAATTTTGTAACCAATGAGAAAGGTGAAGATTTTACCTCGTCATCTATACTCAACACATCATTATTAGCATTTACCAAGATTTGATGAGCATTTGTCACTTTTTCCTTTTCTTCATGGTCTCCATCATGATCACCTTGCAATTCTTCATCTTCATCAAATACCTGTTTGTTAAAGACACCAAAATTAGGCACCCAATTAAATGTATGCCCATCCTTTTCAAACCACAAATCTGACTGATCATAAAATAACAAATTTTCTTGATCAACCACCTGAGTTACTTCAGATAGATCAACATTTTCCTTTAGGTCATCACCAACATTAAATCCAAACCATTCATGTGAATTTGTACTCAAATTTTTATTAGTCATGGGTAAAAGAGATGACTTTACCTCGTCCTCATTATTAACAAATGAGTCATAAGAAACATTTACCATTTCTTCATTTTCAATTTCAGAAATGTGTTCAATAAATTCATCTTCAAAGTGATTCAATTTTGGAACCTTCTCTATTTCTACAATTGGCATGTCATTTTCTGATTGTGTAGAAATTGTGAAATCTTCTTTTGAAATAGAAGTTTCAACATCCTGCATATCAAGTGAAACAAAAATTTTATCAGTAGAAGTATGAGAAAACAATGATTCACTATACATACCCCATCCATAATAATAATTATCTTCTAAAGCTAAGGGATGAGATTTTATCGTGGCTTTAGAAAACATGTGATTCTTTGACTGTACAGGAGTTGTAGACTCTTCATGTAAGATATCAATTTTAGCATCTTGCATATCAGATGAAGAAAAATTCTTATCAATAGGCATAAAATAAAAACATTCATCATACCCTCCCCAACCATTATAAAAATTATCTTCTATTGTTAAAGGGTGAGGTTCCACCATATATTTTGTGCAAACTTTGGATAGGTCTATAATTTCCTTTTCAAATTCACCTTTATCAATCACCTGAGATGAAGACCTACTGATTTCTTGTTGTATGAGCATTGTAGAATCCTTAAGTGACACAAGACTTTCAATTTCCTGCACATCATCTGAGATAAGAACTTCTTTGGAAATTGTGAATAAAGTGAATAATTCTTCTTCATGATCTGAAATAACAAAATCATTATCTTTCTGAAGCACTTGGTGACATTCCATATTTTCTTTCATAGCATCTTTATATTCATTTTTAGATTCACTTTCTTCAATAAAGAATTCATATTCAATTTCAAACAATTCATCTTCCTCAAGCAATAAGCTTTTAGAATCAGTCATTTGAACCATCATCATCGAGGTATTATTTTCTTGTAATCCCTTGCAATCTTCAATGAAATCACATCTATGATCATTCAATTCTTTAACTTTACCTGTTTGAACATCACACTCATTATCCTCCTGAAACAAATGATGAAAATCTATCATTTCTTCTATATATTCTTCAGATTCACTTTCAAATTCATTTTCTTTAATTTCAAAAAATTCATCTTTTTTAGATTCATCCTCCTCAATTTCAAAGAATTCATCTTCCTTAGATTCATCCTTTGGTAAGACAAGAGTTTCTTCAATGGGATCAATTTCTGCATTTTGTTTCATAAAATCATCCCAATCCTCCTTTGTGAATAATGGCTCTAAATCAGTTTCTACATTTTGATCAACTTGATCATCACAATGTTCATTGATGGGTACTGACTCTGAAACCTGCACCTCATTCTCAACATCTAAGGTAGTTGTGACATCTAAACTATCAATCTCAACTTGACTCATTTGTGATCTTTGATTATGAGTTTTAGGTCTAAGTCTGTATAGTTGTTCCATATTAACACCTTGAGATATCAACTGTTGTTCAAATGTTACTGCCTCATTGTAAGCTCTAGGCAATGATGTAATTTTAAGACCTTTCCCCAAAAACATAGATGTGACGTGATCTAAGGCTCCCATGTATATTTGAGTAGCTCTTTCTTCTGAAATGATATAATGCATCCCCACCTCAGTATACAACCTATGAAATTTATCATTAAATGATCTCATGGGTTCGTTAAATTTTTTACGGATGGAGACAAATTGATTTAACATCATAACTGAATCATCCAACCTTCCAAAATGTTCGAGAAATGCTTTCTCTAGTTTAACCCAAGAAGTAGCATACCTTACAGGTAATTGTATGTACCACTTAAGTGCAACCTCATCCAATGGGTATGAAAATAATCTGCAAGGAACATCTCCCTGCATAAGTTGTAAATGACGTAACACACTCTTGTATCTTTGAATATGGTCCTTGGCTTGATCCACATCATGCCTAAATTTGGGTAAACAAACTTCTACACCTTCAGGAATTTGATGAATAGGCATGTTTAAACTGCTATAATAATCACCTATCCAAGAAGCCATCATTTCCTTTACTGAATAAAGTGATGCCATTAGTGAACTTCAAAGAACACAAAATTTAATGCCAATATTATTAGTCAAAGAAATATATCTTGCAACTAAGCATGAAATGACTAATCAATTGATAAAAGATATGCATCAATTAAACCTTGGCATTAAATAACACCCTTCAATTTGTAATTTTTTTTTTAAATTGAGATTTGAATGATTTCAAATGAAAATCAAATATTTACCTTTCAAGCCCTCCTTCTAGCGCCAATTTGTTGAGGTGTGATTTTGTCAAATCACAAAACCACTCGACAACTTAGAACTTTAAGTTCTCTCTTGCAAAGTATAATATATATCTCCAAGGTTCTTATTCAAAATTTAATGTTTCACGTATATGCATAAATGTGTACTTTGAATAACTCGGTAGGTTTGCAATTTTACTATTTACAAGGGGCATGGGAATTGTGTAAATGATTTCGATTTCATCATATAACATATGCCTTTCATATCAATCCTAATGAAATAAAACTTGATTTATGATCTTAAATCAAAGTGCACAAAATTTATTTCATCTTCTCAATCTAATGTCTTGTAAATGCTTCAAATGAATTTAGAGTGAAAAGAATCGAAGCAATTAAATAAAATTTCAATTTAACTTTAACAAAAATTAAAGTAAATGAAACTTTAACAAATTTAATAAACTTTTGGAATATCACAATTTATCATAAATCTAATTCCAAATGTCTATTTAATAAAGTAATTATTTGTTCAAACCCCCTCTATGAAATTATAAATCAAACCCGAAAGAGGTGAATAAATGAAATAATGTCTTGCCCAATTTATAAGGTTCCAAAACCTTGTCAATGATAAAATCTTAGGGCTTAATATGAAACTAATCTATAAACTTTGGATTTTATGATAAAATAAAGTTTATAAATTAGATTTGCTTATAATATTTATCTTTTGAAATATTTATGAAATTAAATATTCAAAAGAGTAAATGTGATCTCCGATTTGAAATTTGGACTTCTGAAATAAATAGAACTATATTATAAACCAAATCCAAATTGAATTTTAGAGATATCAATCCTAGTTCCTCAACCTTATGAAATTAAGGTGAGGAATAGAATATTCATTTATCCCTTCTTAAATTTATTAATTCAAATATTAATTGATGTAATATTTGAATAATAAATTTAATTTATAACCTAACCATATAATTTCACTTTATAAAAATTATGCTAGGTTATAATATATAGTTTTCAGAATGAAATAATAAAAAAATAATAAAATATTTTAAACTTTAGAAATTAACTTAATGTCTCGGACAAAATCCACGGATCAGATTTCCATCTACAGAATTCTAAAACCAATCCAATGTTCACCAGTATTCACACAATGAAATCAAATGAATTGATGCAATCTTCTAAGGTATACAAACTATTAAGAAATTGTAATAAACATTTTATTAATTCCAAATACAGTCTGTGCACAAATATGGATCCAAAATGCTTAAAACAATTTATAAAATCTTACAATAATTTCCATTGTTCTGCAAATGGCTTTCTCCATTTTCCTCCAATGAATGTGTAGCTTTGCTCCTTCCAATCGTTCCTCTCCTTCTCTGTATAAAATATATTTCTTAATAGTTTGTATACCTTAGAAGATTGCATCAATTCATTTGATTTCATTGTGTGAATACTGGTGAACATTGGATTGGTTTTAGAATTATGTAGATGGAAATCTAATCTGTGGATTTTGTCCGAGACATTAAGTTAATTTCTAAAATTTAAAATCTTTTATTATTTTTTATATATTTCATTCTGAAAACTATATATTATAACCTAGCATAATTTTTATAAAGTGAAATTATATGGTTAGGTTATAAATTAAATTTATTATTCAAATATTACATCAATGAATATTTGAATTAATAAATTTAATAAGGGATAAATGAATATTATATTCCTCACATTAATTTCATAAGGTTGAGGAACTAGTATTGATATCTCTAAAATTCAATTTGGATTTGATTTATAATATAGTTCTATTTAATTTAGAAGTCCAAATTTCAAATCAGAGATCACATTTACTCTTTTGAATATTTAATTTCATAAATATTTCAAAAGATAAATATTATAAGCAAATCTAATTTATAAACTTTATTTTATCATAAAATCCAAATTTTATAGATTAGTTTCATATTAAGCCCTAAGATTTTATCATTGACAAGGTTTTGGAACCTTATAAATTGGGCAAGGCATTATTTCATTATTCACCTATTCTGGGTTTGATTTATAATTTCATAGAGGGGGTTTGAACAAATAATTACTTTATTAAATAGACATTTGGAATTAGATTTATGATAATTTTTTATTTTCCAAAAGTTTATTAAATTTGTTAAAGTTTCATTTACTTTAATTTTTGTTAAAGTTAAATTGAAATTTTATTTAATTGCTTCGATTCTTTTCACTCTAAATTCATTTGAAGCATTTACAATACATTAGATTGAGAAGATGAAATAAATTTTGTGCACTTTGATTTAAGATCATAAATCAAGTTTTATTTCATTAGAATTGATATGAAAGACATACATTATATAATGAAATCGAAATCATTTACACAATTCCCAAGCCCCTTGTAAATAGTAAAATTGCAAACCTACCGAGTTATTCAAAGTACACATTTATGAATATACGTAAAACATTAAATTTTGAATAAGAACCTTGGAGATATATATTATACTTTGCAAGAGAGAACTTAAAGTTCTAATTTGTCGAGTGGTTTTGTGATTTGACAAAATTACACCTCAACATGGTGTAAAGATATATAATTGGATGCACCATGGGTTTTTTTTTTAGGAAGAGTGACTCTTCTTCAATCAGTGGTTTAAGCAATGTTGGTTTACAAGTTCTCTATCCTTTTTGCTTTGATTGGAATTTTGGAGTTGGACTCCCTCATGTAAAAATTCCTTTAGGATGTCCCAAGGATAGGTAAGCAATGGGCTATAATAATTTGGTATAAAATCTACCAGTCTAAAACAAGCAAATGGTTAGGAATTAAAAAAGCAACATTGAATAACCAAGATCTAGCAGACAAGTTGTATTAGAGTTGGATCTCTAATTAGGAAGTGTTATTTAGCAAATTCATTACTAGTAAGTACTTAGGTAACATTCATCATGAGGAAGCAAGTTTCATCCCTATGGGTGTCCAAGGTTCTATTGTTTTCAAGGTGTTGAACTTAGGATTGAAAGTTGTAAAACCAAAACTACTTTGGAAAGTGCGTAGAGGGGATAAAGAAAAAATTTGGATCTATTCTTGGGACTAATGCCCCCCTTGATTTCATATTTTCTAGAGTTGTAGCCCCTTCAATATAACCTTGAGGCTAGAGGTTGGATCAAGATAGCATACTATCTACATACAAGGCAAATTGGGACTTTCTATCTTATGCAACTAAAGTGGTGGGAAGAATGACTAGTCCCAATCTCCCTAAATTTGGGGTCATTATTAGAGAGGATATTAAAGAAAAGTCGCCTTATAAAAGAGGAGGAAGAGGAAAATATAGCTTGGGGTCATAGGAATTTAGTCATCTATATAATTTAGGAAGGTTATAATCAATTGCTCCCTCCCTCACTGGTCTTGTTTAATGTTATATGGAATAGAGTATGGTTGGCAAAGGGCTAGCCAAAAATTAATTTATTTTCCTAGAAAGTTATGCATTAGATCTTCCTCACCTATGATAACTTACATATTATAGGTTTTCATGGTCCCTCTAAATGTATAATGTGCAATATTTAGGAGGAAACAATAGATCATTTGCTCTTTTAGTGTGACTTTAGCCTGGAGTTGTGGAGTCGATGGGTTGATCTCTTCAAGACCTATCTTAACCAATATTTTATAATTACTAATATATGGGAGGTATAGAAATGAAAAAGATTAAAAAATAAATTAGTTTATTTGGGTTGGTCTCTAGTTTCAAGCTTTATCTGGTGGCACATATGGTTGGAAAGAAATGCTAGAGTTTTTAGAAAGGGATACACTTTGATAGAGCTTGTTTGGAAAAAAATATTAAGCAAGATTATAAAATAGTAAAATTTCATGTGGGAGAACAAAAAACCATAAGGGAGAGAACACTACAAGGAAGCAGACTCATGGGTCTTGGCAACGCCCATCCCTAATCTAGGAAAAAATCAACACAGATGGAGTAGCCAAGGATAACCTAGGGGAAATAAGCATTGGTTTCCTCAAAAGAGACTACAAGTGGAAGGTCCTTCATTAGGAATTAGAAGGCCTAGGAGTAGGAAAAAACAATGAAGTAGAGGATTTGAAAATCAAACAAGGCTCTCTCAATGCTTGGGAGAATGGAGTTCAAAATATCATAGTGGATTCCAACTCGTAAATTTTGGTGGGGTCTTTAGATGAGGTTAGGAATTTTAGACCAAGTGCATGGTAGATCAAGAACATAGTGAGTCAGATCAAATCCATAAAGTAATAGTTTGAGGATGTCATCTCGATTAATGTAGGTAGAGGGAAGAATGTTGTGGTTGAAATTTTTACTAAAATAGGAAGCAAGCATCTTGTTGGTTACTTGTTGAAATCTAATCAAAATAAGGATATTGTAGATTGGATGGAGGTGAACCAACAAGTTTTATTACTAGCCAACAAGGATTTAGGAAATGAAGTGTGTAGGACTATGGTAGATGATTATGATGATTAGCCTTTGGTCTGACATCACATTGTTTCTTGTAGCATTCTTAATCCAAATTTGGGGTAGCCCCCAAAGTTATGGTAAGAGAGAGAAGCTAATCTAGGTTCTCTAGAATAATATTAACTAGAATTATAATCAAGATAGGTGATTTTGTTCTTTGGATCGCACTAAGCAATTTGTGGTCCAAGAAGATGTTAGAGTTAGTTTTATTAGGATCTTTGGGTTATCCAAAAGTGGCAAGCCAATTATTGTAACTTTGGACTTGTTTTCTTCATAAGATTTTCACCTTTAAAAAAAAAACTATGTAGTGGCTAGGGCACTTCTTATAGGGATTAAAATTGCAATAGAAAAATATAAAAACATATTTGAAATTAGGGGGATTCACAAATTATCATTAATGTTATCAACAAGAATGGATATGGAGATTGGATAAATAAGAATATTGTTGTTGATGTTCATCAGTTATTTTAGGGGTAATCTCTTAGAAATGTGAGTATATTTATAGAGAAGAAAATCGGGTAGTAGATAATTTAGCCAATCATGATGTTGATCTTCATCTTGGTGAAATTAAAATTTTAGAAGGCAATTGGCCAAGTGAGATTTTATCTCTTAATCAAAATGATGTCAAGGAGCTAATTGTGGAAACATAGCACTTCGAGGAAGTTGAAGAATATATTTAATAGAAAAAGAAATGAAAAATATTTGTGATAAAAAGGCATGTTGGATATGGTTTAATTGACCTAACAAATGTAATATTTTGGTATTTTGATGGGAATGGTCCCTAATAGAAACCACATATAAAAATACAAAGATTTGAACTTGAGCGTCCTCTTAAAATTTGAGAAATATAATCAATTGAGATAATGTCATTTGATTTTAAGGGAATATTTGTTGCAAACATTAATAATTTTGATTTTTACTTCTATTTTTTCCTTTAATAAAGTTATCCCTAGTGCCTCTATAAGAATAATAAATAGATAATTAAATAGTAATACACCCTAATAAAATCCATGGGATGATTCAAAGTATCTAGCAAGGGATCCACAAATCAAAATAGAATATTTTTGAAGTGCTATAACAACATCTAATCCATTCACACCAACCTCAATCAAAACTAAATTTTCTAAGAATCAAATGTAGACAACTCTAGAGAACCTTATTATATGCTTTGTTCATATCTAATAATATAAGCATACCTAGTTTTTCATTAAACAAAAAGAATCAATGACCTCTTATATGATGTTTACACCATCAATAATTTATTTTCCATGAACAAAACCACCTTGTTCTTATGAGATAATTCCAACTTGTTTACTATAATTTTTAAATTATCTTACAGGTTACATTGCAAAGGCTTATTAGAAAAAAATATGAAAATATTTTCTCATATTTCTTTGGAACCAATACTATAAAGTGGCATTGATGTCACTTGGCCTTCTTTTACCTAGCTTCTTCAACTATAGCTAACATATCACTCTTCAAAAAATCCAAAAAAATGAAAGTAAATTGTTAAGAATCCCTCATGGCCAAGTGCCTTATTAGGTGGAAAGAGAAAACTACCTTATGTATCTCCTCATGAAAGATCTTCCTTGTCAAGCTTTCATTTTATATTACTGAAATTTTTTTGTAAAATCTTACCTCAAGCCTCCTTATCTTGCCCAACATTTAATATAATATTTTTGAAATAATTAAGCATGCCCTTTTTTATATCTTCTTCTTTCTCAATATTTTTAAATCCAAAGTTGAAATATATATCTTTGGTTATATGGTATTGAAATGAGCCCCCCCCCCCCATATTATATCATGATGACATAGTGGTATTACAACAAGTTGGTAATTATGCATGTATTGTTTGGCAAGATTCAAACCCGGGTCTCCTCTTTGAAAATTAAGGACTATAACAGGTTGAGCTAATGCCATTTGATGGAGTTAAAATAATGTAATGAAAAGAAGAAGAAAATTTAGCTGTAGAATGAAAGAATTTGTAATTATACCCCCTTCCTTAAGCTATCTCTCCCTAGATTTTTGGGACCAATAATATTCCTATTTCATTACATTAAGATGATAAAAATAATTGTTTTGCTTGTAAATAAGTATCTAATTTATATTATCTCTTACAAATTTATGAGCTTGGAATAAATTTCCTCCTTTTTTAAATTGGTTAAATGGGTCCCATCTATATTACACCATTACCACACAGTGGTTTACAATAGTTTGGCAATTATGCATGTATTGCTTGGTAAGATTTGAAATTGGATCTCCTCCTTGAAATTTGATAAATATAATCATTTGAGCTAATAAAATTTGATGAATCAATTTCCAATTTTGATTTAGAAATTTTATCGAAATATTTAGCTTTCCAAATCTTTATTTTTCTATTTAGATATTTTAGCTTTTGAAAAAATATGAACATATATGATCCTTTAAACTTTTCTTCATCCCACCATATCATAACCATCTAGAAGAAATTAGGGGAGCCACATGGACTACAATAAAAATGGATTTGGATGGCCATTATTAATTAAATCACATCTCAAGTGAATAGGCTTGTGATTTGATGTTGCTCACAATAAAAAATTTGAATAGATTGTATATTGTAACCATGAATTGAAAAAAACATTTATTTAATATTTTTACTATATAATTTTGTTCAATGCATCTATTATTCCATATATTCAGAGCTTGAAGAAATAATATTCCAAAGGTCATTTGAACTGAAAAATGAATAAAACGTCTTTATTGATTTACACCATTGATGAGTATTGCCCTTCTTTTCAAAAGGATATTATATTATGTTGAATTCCCACCTAAGAATTCATAGATCACAATTACGAATCATCACTGCATTTGATAAAATATGTTGAGGTTCTTCCAACATATTTCACAAGGATTAACTATAGTTGAGCACATGCATCTATAACCCCAACTTTGATGTTTTCCCCATTCCTACAAAATAGACCTACAACTTAATTATTTTTTTATTCTAGCAATTACAATTTCATTTTCATTTGCCCCATATTGTTGTAACTATTTGACTCCTATAGAATAAATCTTCAGACAATTTGAATCCATCTTCTATATCTTTACAAATGCTTCTTTACATTCCTTAATTTTTTTCTATATTAAGATAAACTCAAGACTATGATCACCTTTTAATTAT
This sequence comes from Wollemia nobilis, assembly GCA_028583015.1. Lineage (NCBI taxonomy): Eukaryota > Viridiplantae > Streptophyta > Pinopsida > Araucariales > Araucariaceae > Wollemia > Wollemia nobilis. The sequence goes on from JAQPPZ010000314.1 coordinate 78,586, forward strand.
TTAAGAACTCTTTTTTTAGGTGTCTTATTCATGCCCCTAATGTATCATGATACCATTTCATCTCTTTTTATTTTTATTTATAGTCTTAGCCCCACTTCTTGTTAACACTTATGATATTTGTTTTTGGTTTCCCAAGTTGATATTCCTCTAAGTTTTATTTTCTATTTGTTCCTTTTTTATAAATAATCTATGTATGGCTTCTATTGGGGGCCACTTCCATTAAAATATCAATCCATTACAATACTTTCATTATTTTATTATCAAGTTAATTAAACTATACATAGTTTATCCTTTTATCAAAGATACTCCTCATTTTCCATCACATTATAAGTATTATTTGTCTTCCTCAAATTTCTAAGTTTTTGCAATTAACTCATTCATATCATTTACATTAATATAGAAATTTCACTCGACTAGTTGTCATTTAAAATTTAATTTTTTATAATACAAAGATCAACATCGCAAATGGCTAAAATGTTTGATACCTAGGCTCCTTCTCTATAAATATGTTGGTTCTAAGAACTTGTAAATTCCTTAATACCTCTTTTTTAGGGGTATTATTCATGCCCCTAATATTGTAAGATATCAATTTGATCATCACTTTTTGGTTTTATTTGTGGGCTTAGCCTCACTTCTTGTTAACTCTTGCAATATTTGCCTTTGTTTTCCTATATCAATATCCCTTTCAGTTTCCTTTTCTCTTTGTTTTTGCTCCTTGTGTCTTCCTCTAATTTTTCATTACCACCAACAATTCCATCTCCATCATTCTCCTCAATGTTTTGATATTGTTCGTAATGAGACTTTTCATTTGTCAAATTATCTTGCTCTAAAGGATATGAAGTGAAAATAATAACTCCAGGAACACTTTCCTCTTTATGTTTCCCTTTAAAACCTAAAGTGCAAGGATATTCCTCTATATTAATTACCTCATTATACTACCCTAGAACCTTAGATTATTTTGGATATACTTTATTCTTGTTTCTTTATTATGTTGCTCTTAAAACTGTAAAGTGCAATAGATAACATCGACACTACTTTTATTTTTATTACGATGATTTTATTCTACTTGTGGAAAATGGAGGCAATTTACCTAGAGTTAACTTGACCTCTTTTGGCTCCTTTGTTTTAAAAAATTTCCTCCATATTTTTCTTTACACCTTTAGTTCCTCATGTATTTGTACTTGCACATTGTACTTCCCCATTCCTTGTATCCTTTATTTTTTTAATGATTGATCTGTGTGAACTATGATGGCCTTTGTCAACTAATGTTATAAATAATCTTTCTTTGCCTCTTTTTTTGGAGTGGAATATCCTTGATCTAATCTAACTTCTACTATAGTATGATTTTCTTCCTTAATCTTGAAGTTTGTCTCATGACCAAATATTTTGACTCATTCTCTATCATTTTTACTTTACAATCTCTTGCCATATGTCCAATATCATAATATTTGAAACATTGAAATACAATGTTTTCATAATCCAGTTGTTGATCCCATTTTCTTGATTCAAATTTAATTTTAATAGATTGTGGAAAAGTTTTGAAACATCCCTAATAACACATATCTAGGTATATAAAATATACTTTCACTCCTTAGTATTTAGTCCCTCCTAAATAAACTCCCTTAGGGTCTTGCCAATATTCTTCAAATCATCCATATTGATAAGTTGATATGGAAGTCCAAAAAGCCTAATGCAGGATGGAAGTTTTTAATAGTTTTTATCTCAATAGAAACATTACCACTCCATAATTTTAAATATAAAGTATTTTACCCCGTAAACCACGGGTTGCCACCCATTATTTTATCCCTGATCTATGAACTTGAAAATATTACAAGGATAAAAAAATTAGGAAGAAAATTCATGGAGTAATTTGAATTCAATATCCATTTCCACTTGATCCAATTTCAAATCTCTAAAAAACCTGGCATATATCCATGGAAATTGCATATTAAACCTTTGCTTTTAAAAACCATTATATCATGCTTCATCATCCCATCCTTGATAATCACTTTTGGTGTAACATCAGCTCCCTAGATCGGACTTGTCATATATTTGCTCTTTCTCTTATCTTCAATTTGGGCATCCATACTTCCAACTAGGGCATCATTGTTTCCCATTAAAGATTTCAAATATTACTTTCCTTCCATGTTGTCTAATTTTTCTTAATATGATTCCTTTATTTTTTAATTTTCCAATAATATAGGGTAATAAAAGAAGAGGGTTGCTTACTCGCACTTGCTCCTTATTTACACTCTTCTTGCTCTTCCCCAAAGATCTAAAATGAGAAAAGATAAGACTTGCTCCCAGATCATTTTTCTCTATATATTTTTATTTAAATTGATTATATGGGATTGAAATGAGCCCTATCCATATCACATAATCACCACATAATGGTATTACAACAAGTTGGCTATAATGTATGTATTGCTCAACAATATTGGAACTTGGATCTCCTCCCTGAAAGTCAAGGAATATAATCGATTGAGCTAATGTCATTTGATTTTTTCTTTGTTCTTTATTTGAGAGTCTTCCTCTCTTTTTTTCTTTTTGGTAAATATGCTTGATTATCTCACAACTAAATTCCTCAGGAGCACAATAATTCTCACAAAATTACTCACTAGGTCATATAATTTCATTCACATAAATTCATTCAATTATATTGTCAATATTTCACAAAATAATATGATTTATTTATGAACTTTCACATGCAATAGCATATTCAAAGCATTAGAAACTTTGTTACATTACATGGAGCTTTATCTCAAATATATAGTAAGACTCGTGACTTTTGCTCTCCTAAAACTCATGGGAGATGCAACCTTTCACATGCCTCATATTATGAGAAAGCTCTGCATGTTACATAGCCTCCTACTTCACATATTGACACATCTCACATGACTCTTTACTACCACAATTGACACCTATCACTCGATCCACTTGCACACTTGACACCTTGCACACTCATAAATCACACTTGCACACCTCACACTTGCACACTTGACACCTTTCATACTTTATTACATAACACATAAACACTCTTTACATCTTGACACATACTTTTGACACACACACTTCCTAATATAAATATTTACAATAGTACTCCATGGTACTCAATGGTACCAAATAATGTAAAACCTGCTAACACCTCCTCGTTTTACATTTATTTGATGTGAAGGCTTCTACCTTCAATATCTAACTTTGGTCTTTATTCTTAGACTTTGGCTTGTATACTAATTGAAGTTATTGCATTGTCCTATAAACCTATTCTCGGCTATGCTTATCAAAATTTCTTTGTGTCCATAAAGATATTATAACATGTCCACGATATTGGTCCAATATGATTTACTAATCCATATATAATGTACTTCAGTTTTATAGTTGTGATATATTTTTGGTTGGGCTTCTCACAAATATTACCGTTTAAAAATGATTTGGATTTTAATTTATGACTTTCATTTGTTCTTGTTGTCTCTTTTTTAACTACTTTTATTTTGTTATCAAAAACATCAATGCCTTTAGAAATTTTTGAATGATTTGTATTATCATTCTTATCACACTCATCCTCAATTTGGTCTTTATATTCATTGTTTATAATCCTTCCCATAAGGGATCTTATTTCATTTTCACTTTCATTTTCTGACTCTTGAACTTCTTGAATTAATTTTTGTTGAAATTTTTGGTCATTGTTGTTGTATAGGTTGATATAGAGGCTGATATTGTCTTGGCTAGAACCTTTAGAAAGGCCTATTCATTTTTATTTCCTTGATTTAAATAATTATACCTACAATTTCTTGTGGTATGACCTTCCATATTGCATATGTGATAATATTTCTTCTCCATTTAGGTTGATATTGTGATGATGTTGCAATATTATTTTATGTATTTTTCTTTGATATTAGAGCATTATTAGTCATTTCATATCTAACTAGATTTTCTACTTCATATTCTTGAAGAATATTAACTAATTCATCAAAGGTTATGGTTTTATTTAGCACTTGAAGAGAAGTGACTAAAGTTTTTAATGTCTTTAGGAGCACTCTTAATGTAACTTGGACAAGAAACTTATATTCCACTTTTTCTCCTGATGTTAGTGACTTAGCTTTTAATTTTGCTATCCTTTGAAGGAATTTTTTTTTACTTTCTCCACTCTAAGATCTTAAAGAGTATAATTGTGATTGCATGTGCAATATATTTACTTCATTATTTCCTTTAAATATTTTGCATAATTTTTTTCGAGCAACTTTTGAATTCTTTGCTTCCAATACACTTGAATACAATGGTGTGAAGTGCAAAGGATTAGAGTTTTTATTACAAAATGTCTCATCATTTGGAAGCCATATCTTCGTGGAGAGTTATCCAATTTAGTTGATTATTGGACCAGATTTTGTGGAATTGAATAGCTTTAAAATGAGTGGTCATATGCAAAAATTTGAGCAATATTGAGGGAGATACGGCCTTGTGAAATCAATAATTCAGAACAAGGGTAGTGACCAAGTTGCAAAAAACAAAATTGCAAACATTTTTCGGCTAGGGTTCTAACGATGGGAAGAGCAATGAAGGGTTAGGACTTCAGTGAGGTTAGTGAAAAGACCTCAGAGAGATTCTCATTGCTCCAAGATAGGTTAGTTTTTGGTAAATTTAATGGGTATTTGTCAGGGGCTTCAGCCTTGAGAAAATGGAGTGATAGGAGTTGGAAGTCTCCAAGAGTGATTCTATCATTTCTTTCCAAAGGTTTCTTCCTAGCCATTTTTTTTCTAGGGAAGAAAGAGAAAAAATCCTAAAATGGGGTCATTGGTTTATGCGAAGAGCATTCCTTACCCATTGGTATGACGAATTTTCACCTAAAAATGTAAATCTATCTCTAGTACCAGTCTGGATTAGTATGTTTGGGTTACCCATTGAATTTTGGGAAATAGATACCTTCAAGGCAATAGGCAACACTCTAGGAGAATTCCTAGAGATTTTAGATATGACAAAAGATGGATTCTTGGCTATTTATGCTCGAATATTGGTCCTGATTGATATAAGTAAATCTTTACCAGAATTAATCATTCTTAAGTATGGGTATAAGATGTGGATCCAAATATAGATTATGAAAACATATATTTTATATGTAGAAGATGTCATGAAGTGGGGAATATTGAGAGATCATGCCCTAAGAAGAGCTCAACATAATCATATGTAGAAAATCACAAGAGAAACTTACAAATGGTTATGGATGAAGATGGTTTTCAACTTCCATAAAATATATCTAGAAAAATAAAAGATAAATAACTCTTTTGAGGCTTTAGCCTATGAAGAAAAATTAGATCAAAACTTAGAGGACATAATACAACAATTTCAACATATTAACAAGGAACCATCTATTCAGTATGATCCTAATTTAAGGAACAACATTCTCAATTAACCTAAGGAATGTGTCTCATCATATTTTTAAGACTCTCTTGAAGTACTATGCACCATTTAGGAGAAAAAATTTGTTAAATAAAATGTAATTTTAGAAGTTAATACCTCTGCCATTAATAAGGAAATACCATAAAATGAGAAGGACAAGTCAAAAGCTTCTATAATAGATCTAGGAGAGGATAAATATGATGAAAAAAAAAATTGTGAAAGAATATTGGGGAATAAAATAATAAGACCTAACCCTCAAAATATCAAAGCAAGATCCAAGGAAGCAAGAGCAAACATAGAGAAAGGAACACAAACTAAGTTGGTTGAATTTCTCTTTACCAAACGAAAAAATGATATTGGTAATATGCAGACGAGGCCAAAATATCCTAATGAGACATGATTATCATCTCATGGAATATAAGGGGTTCTAATTCCCTCTCAAATTAGAGGTGTATTAGGGACCTATATTTAAGTAATAAACATGATATTATTTGTATCCAAGAAACTAAAATGATAAAAGAAGTTTCAAAAAATATGAAAGCAGTATGGGCAAGATGTGAATGGGATGCTATGGAATCTGAAGGAGTTGTAGGGGGAATTCTAACTTGTTGGAATCTTTCTAGAACCTCTTGTGTAACCATTCATAAAACTAGGCATTAGATAGCCTCTTTAGTCACTTGCTACTTTACAAATATTTGTTTCATCCTTATCAATGTCTATGGACCTACAACTCAATCAGGTAGATTAGAATTTTGGAGTGGGATTGAAGCCTTTATGAGAAGTAAAGACCAGAAAACCAGATTCATGATCATTGGAAATTTTAATGCCATAACCAAGGTAGATGAAAATTTTGGAGGAATTAGGAAATTGACCCAAAGTATGAAATATTTCTTAGATTTTATTCAAAACAATAATCTATGGGAAGTTAATTTTGAATAAGACAACTATACTTGGACCAAAAACATGAGATACTAGAACATAATAGCAAAAAAAATAGACATGTGCATTCTCTCATATCATTGGCTAGATGAAGTAAATTGTGCTAAAATAAATACCTTAACAAGGATTGGTTTAGATCAATGGCCCATAAGAGTTAAAATGATGGTAAGTGAATTCATAAAATATCATATTTTAAATATGAGTAGATGTGGAAAGACCATCCTCAATTTGTTGATATGATAGCTCAAACGTGGAATTCTTTAGGTAATGGTGGGTTGAATTTTCACCTAAAAATGTAAATCTATCTCTAGTACCAGTCTGGATTAGTATGTTTGGGTTACCCATTGAATTTTGGGAAATAGATACCTTCAAGGCAATAGGCAACACTCTAGGAGAATTCCTAGAGATTTTAGATATGACAAAAGATGGATTCTTGGCTATTTATGCTCGAATATTGGTCCTGATTGATATAAGTAAATCTTTACCAGAATTAATCATTCTTAAGTATGGGTATAAGATGTGGATCCAAATATAGATTATGAAAACATATATTTTATATGTAGAAGATGTCATGAAGTGGGGAATATTGAGAGATCATGCCCTAAGAAGAGCTCAACATAATCATATGTAGAAAATCACAAGAGAAACTTACAAATGGTTATGGATGAAGATGGTTTTCAACTTCCATAAAATATATCTAGAAAAATAAAAGATAAATAACTCTTTTGAGGCTTTAGCCTATGAAGAAAAAGTAGATCAAAACTTAGAGGACATAATACAACAATTTCAACATATTAACAAGGAACCATCTATTCAGTATGATCCTAATTTAAGGAACAACATTCTCAATTAACCTAAGGAATGTGTCTCATCATATTTTGAAGACTCTCTTGAAGTACTATGCACCATTTATGAGAAAAAATTTGTTAAATAAAATGTAATTTTAGAAGTTAATACCTCTGCCATTAATAAGGAAATACCATAAAATGAGAAGGACAAGTCAAAAGCTTCTATAATAGATCTAGGAGAGGATAAATATGATGAAAAAAAAAATTGTGAAAGAATATTGGGGAATAAAATAATAAGACCTAACCCTCAAAATATCAAAGCAAGATCCAAGGAAGCAAGAGCAAACATAGAGAAAGGAACACAAACTAAGTTGGTTGAATTTCTCTTTACCAAACGAAAAAATGATATTGGTAATATGCAGACGAGGCCAAAATATCCTAATGAGACATGATTATCATCTCATGGAATATAAGGGGTTCTAATTCCCTCTCAAAGTAGAGGTGTATTAGGGACCTATATTTAAGTAATAAACATGATATTATTTGTATCCAAGAAACTAAAATGATAAAAGAAGTTTCAAAAAATATGAAAGGAGTATGGGCAAGATGTGAATGGGATGCTATGGAATCTGAAGGAGTGGTAGGGGGAATTCTAACTTGTTGGAATCTTTCTAGAACCTCTTGTGTAACCATTCATAAAACTAGGCATTAGATAGCCTCTTTAGTCACTTGCTACTTTACAAATATTTATTTCATCCTTATCAATGTCTATGGACCTACAACTCAATCAGGTAGATTAGAATTTTGGAGTGGGATTGAAGCCTTTATGAGAAGTAAAGACCAAGAAACCCGATTCATGATCATTGGAAATTTTAATGCCATAACCAAGCTAGATGAAAATTTTGGAGGAATTAGGAAATTGACCCAAAGTATGAAATATTTCTTAGATTTTATTCAAAACAATAATCTATGGGAAGTTAATTTTGAATAAGACAACTATACTTGGACCAAAAACATGAGATACTAGAACATAATAGCAAAAAAAATAGACATGTGCATTCTCTCATATCATTGGCTAGATGAAGTAAATTGTGCTAAAATAAATACCTTAACAAGGATTGGTTTAGATCAATGGCCCATAAGAGTTAAAATGATGGTAAGTGAATTCATAAAATATCATATTTTAAATATGAGTAGATGTGGAAAGACCATCCTCAATTTGTTGATATGATAGCTCAAACGTGGAATTCTTTAGGTAATGGTGGGTTGAATTTTCTTCCAAAATAAATTAAATATATGACATATAGATTAAAATAATGCATCAAGAACACCTTTTGAAACATTTTTGAGAAGAAAGGATAACTAATATATAAACTTTCACAATTCCAAAAAGGTGATCATAATAACCCAAGCTCAGAGGAAAGGGAGTTGCTTAGTGAAAATCATAATATTTTGAGTAAGGAAGAGAAATACTAGATATTAAAATCAAGATAGACTTGGTTAAAATAAGGAGATAAAAATAAAAAAAATTCCAAAGGATGGCTATAGTACAGAGATCAACTTCTAGAATTAGTAGAATTAAATCAATAGAATGGGTTTGAATTGAAGATTAGAATGAAATTAGAAAATAGGTAAAGTCTTTTTATCATAATATTCTAGGTTTAGAGGAGACTGAAGTTCTTAATGATAAATTTCTTCAAAATGTTCCTTCAGTTATGATGAATGAATACAATAGGAAACTGATGGAGCCTATTAATCTAGAAGAAGTTCATTTAGTTTTTTATCTTTTAATAAGGATAAATACCCAGATGCAAATGTGATCTCTATACATTTTTACCAACATAGTTGAGATATAGTGAAGGAATATTTATTGGTGGATGTCTAACAGTCTAGGGTAAAACAATACATACCTTATAAAATAAATGCAACATATCTTACCCTAATTCCAAAAAAGAAGGATGTTGAATTGTTTGATTATTTTAGACCCATAAGCCTATGTTAGATGGCATATAAGATTATATCCAAAGTGATGGTTAATAGATTAATGTCATTGTTAGAAAAAAATATTTTGGAAGAGCAAGGAGGATTTTTTAAAGGGAGACAAATTCTAGATGGTATCATAGTAGCTCATGAAGTTATACATTCAACAGCTTCAAGTAAAGAGAAAGTAGTGATATTAAAACATGATATGAGTAAAGCCTATGATAGGGTTAAATGGGATTTTATTTTTTTAGTTTTAGAAAAGTTTGGTTTTGGGAAGAAATGGGTTAGATGGATTAAAGCTTGTGTCTCTACATTTTCTTATTCAGTGTTGGTCAATGGGTTAGTAATAGAATATTTTAAAGCCAAGAGAGGCCTTAGACAAGGAGATCCTCTATCTCCTTATTTGTTCATTAATACTGTAGAGGTTTTGAGTAGGAACTTAAATAAGGCTTACAAATAAGTGGACTTAAGGTTAGTAATAACATCGATATCATCACCCATCAACAGTTTGTAGATGATACAACCCTTTTTTGAAGGGCAAGGATAAATGAGGCTAGAGCTTTGAATAACTTTTTAAAATAGTATGATAGAGCTTCAAGGAAAAACTTTAATAGGACTATATCCAAAATTTACTTTCTTAACACTCCTTCTAATATAAAAGCAAGAATTTATAGGTTGCTTTAAATGGAGAAGGCAAATTTACCAACAACTTATCTAGGGATACCTTTATTTGAGGGGAGAATGAGGATAGATTTATGAAATCCAGTTATTAGTAAATTTTGGAATAAACTTCCAGCTTGGAAAGGTAGATGGTTATCATTATAATGAAAAGTGCAGTTAATTAAGTCATCTTACAAGCCATTCCAACATATTATATATCATTGTATTTTATGCCAAAATCGGTTGAAAAAAATTTAATCTATATTATACAATCATTTTTATTGTCAGGTTTACATAATAAAAGGAAATTTTCTTTGGTGAAATGGAGCAAGTTGTGTGATGATAAAACTAGGGGAGATCTTGGTTTAAGAGTTCTTACAAATGCAAACTTAGCTCTTAGGGGAAAATTAATCTAGAGATTGTACAAAGAGAATCAAAGACAATGGGAAAGAATTATTCTAAGTATGTTGATCCCAATGACCCAAGTTTAATATTTATTGCATTCTCTCTACCAAATGGTTCTGCTCTTTGAAATAGTTTTAAATTATTTATTGATCTTATTATTAAAGTTTTAATATGGGTGGTGGGAACTGGAGAAAAAAATTCTATTTGGATGGATACTTGGTGTTATAAAAAACCACTCAATTTAGATCCAATTTTGTAACCTTGGATGAGATTGCTTCAAGACAAACATGGTGATAGAGTTTCAAATATTTTGTACAATGATCAATAAGGAAGATACACATGGAAAGTAGATTTTTTTACAAGTATACAATACATTGATGTTAGGATGCAATTGAGTAGAAAGATAACAACTGTGACTGTTTCAAGGGGATCCAAGGATAAACTGATTTGGGAGTTGAATAGCTTGGGAGAATACACAACAAGAAGTGGACATAATGTACAACACTAGAAAAATAATAATATCACTAGAATATGGAGAGATATTTTGGATATCCCAAGCATTCCTAAAGTAAAAATATTTGTTTGGCTAGTAGGTCATAGAAGAATTTTATCCTGGGATAACCTTATGAAAAGGGGTTTCATGGCCCCTCTCAATGTGTTTTTTGTAATGAGGAGGAGGAGATTATAGACCATCTCTTGGGATATTGCTCAATAGTTTAGAATCTATGGCAATGGATTCTTAATATATTTGGTAAATGCATGGTGATGAATAGCATAATTTAAGATTGGTTAAAGCAATGGCAGAGCACTTATAAAAGTGAGTCTTTATTGACAATATGGGATATATCAAAAGATACAATACTTTGGACTATATGGTTAGAAAGGAATAGAAGAATAATTAAAGGAAAGGAAATCATTTTAGAGGTAGTGAAAGAAATATATGTTTAGCCATAGATGAGTCTAAACCAACCCTATAAACTCATTCAGTCCCTAATTTGGAAGCAGGGAGCCTTGATATATGGAGTCAAGTAATTAAATAGAATTATAATGTTGGGTACAAGAGAAGCAAAAAGAAGGCAAATAATATAAAGTGGAAACCACCAGATGTGGAGTGGGTTAAATTGAATTTTTATGGAGCATCTAAAGGAAATATAGGACCAGTAGGAGGAGGAGGAATAATTAGATAAAATAAAGGAGATATTTTGTCTCATTATGCTTTCAATAGTAGATTTAAGACAAATAATGAAGATGAAGCTTGGGTAGCTTTAGAAGGGTTAAAAATATGTAAACAAATGAAATGGAAGAGAGTATGTATGGAAGAGGATTCTCTCATAGTAATGAATGCAATGTTGAGGAAAGTAAAGGCTCCATGGAACATACAAGAGGTAATTGTGAAAATTCAAGATATTGCTAAAGAGTTTGAAGAAATCCGGTTTACACATATATTAAGGAAAGGAAACAAATGAGAGATAAGCTAACCAATAGAGGGGTTTTGATTGAGGATCATGAAGTTAATTTCTCCTTTCCATGGTTAGAGGAAGTAGAAAGTTTAGTTGAAGCTGACAAGAAAATGTTGATTGCCTAAATCAAGTAATGATTAAGATTTACTTTAATCTTTTCCATTGGTAATAGCTTCTTTATTTTGTAACAATAATGTGTTTTAATTTAGACTATTTATTATAATTTTTGTGGTTGCAATTGTATTTCAAGAAGGAAACTAGCAATCCATATTTGGTAAAGCGAACTATGATAGTGCAATGTTTTGGAAATATTACTCTACTAAGATGCAAGGTATAGATATTAGAGGTGAAGTTTTAGCATTTTGAAGGCTACTATAGGTTATTGTCAAGAAAGATGTTAAATTCTAGATTAATTGTATTCATACAAAAAATTGAAAAGATCCAAAAAATGAAAATCAAGAATTCAGAAATTTTATGTAAAATGATGTAGGTTTCTAGTTATAACATCTCAATTGAGATGAGAAATGTATATATTTGTAAACTATCAAGCTCTAAAGAAGAGAGATATAATTTTTCAATGGTGGGGGACCCGAGTACAACTCCTTATTATTCAAAAAAAAATATCTCTGCTTTGCTTATATATGATCAAATTTCATCTGTTATGTCAAATGTGAGTAGCATAAGGACTTTTGCATCATCATCCTTAAATTTTTGTTTTCCACTTTTATCTTTTGGCATGTCCTTTTTCCATTTACTATATCCCAAATTTTTTCAACAATGAGAATTGATTTCATTTTATTTTTCCATGATGTAAAATTTGATCCTTTCAGAAGTTGTGATTTAGAAAGAGATCTTTTTATTTTTCATAAATTATCTATTTTCTAATTTCAAATCTTAATCAATTTCCATAACTTCATTCAAATTTCCAATTTTAAATGTTCTTCCTTCAATAAAAATTTAAATATTAAATTCCTTCTTATGTCTCCCCAATTAATTTTCAAATTCCTTCTTATGTCTCCCCAATCAATTTTCAATTTCCTTATTTCTCATTTAATTAATTAAATAATATATTCAATTAATTAAATTCTTACTCCTCCATGTGGGCACGTGAGAATTAGGAGCAATAGGAAAATGTAGAAATATTATATTCAACCTTGGAAACATAAGAATTACAAAGTTTAAATAGTGGTTGATTAAAAAACCTTAGGGAATATAGGAGAAGTTAGGAAAATAAAAAGAATAGGGAGGAAAGGAGAAAGGGAATTTGGTGTTGTCTGCCTTGCCACCCATGTCGTCCAATCTGCCCAGTCAGCTGTTGTCCAATTCAAACTACCTACCTAGTCAGCTATCGTCCAAGGAGGTAAAAGGGTAATATCCAAAGCTTACCATTGCAAACAATTTTTTACTCCTTTTAACTGGCATTAATTTCCAACATTCTCCCCCTTAAAGTTGAGAGGACTGACTATACAGTCTCTCAGCTTTATATATTGATCTTTAGCTATATATTTGGTGAAGATGTCTGCAATATTATCCAAAGTGCTACAATATTGAAGCTCAACTATATGTTGTTCCACCATATCTCGAATGAAGTGATACGTCATATCAAAATGCTTTAATATTCTATGGTGGACTGGATTGTATGCCAACTAAATGGAACTTATGTTATCACAATACAGTCGATTTGGACCACTTTGACTTTCTCCAATCTCTTCAAGAACTTTTCTCAACCATATGACTTGAGTACTAGCATGTGTGATGGCTATATACTCAGCCTCAGTTGATGACAATGCTACAACAGTTTTTTCATAGAACTCCATGTAATTAGTCCTGATCCTAGACTAAAAAAATTTCCTAATGTAGATTTCCTATAATCTATCTTGTTGCCCCAATCATTGTCACTAAAGCCAAATAATTTCACATAATTACATTTTTGGTAATGGATTCCAAAATCCAATGTACCTTTTACATATCTTAAGATTCTTTTAGTTGCTTGTAGATGCAGCTCAGATGGACTAGCCATAAACCTTGAAACTAGAGAAACAACATATTGAATATCGGGCCTTGTGTTGGTGATAAATATCAGACTCCCAACCATGCTTCTGTAAGTGGTCATGCCAACCTTTTATGCTCCATTTTCCTTGCTCAATTGGATCCCATGTCCAGTTGGAGTTGCAACTGATTTGCACTGCTCCATGGAAAATTTATTGATCATGTCTCAAGCATACTTGTGTTGACATATGAACATCCCTTTATTTGATTGATGCACTTCCATCCCTAAGAAGTATCACATTAAACCAAGATCTTTCATCTTGAACCGTTTCATCATGGAGTTTTTGAACTCCATATTCATTTTATTGTTACTACCCATAAATATTAGATCATCCACATACAAACAAACTATGAGAATGTCTACTCCATGCTTTAGGTAGTACAAATTTGGTTCACTTTTGCTTCTCGTGAATCCATACTCGCTGAAATAGCCATAAATGTGTGAGTATCAAGTTCTTGGTGCTTGCTTGAGGCCATAAAGTGCTTTCCTTAATTTGTAAATAAGGTTCTCCTTTCCTTGTTCTTGAAAACTTTGAGGTTGTTGAACATAAACCTCTTCTGTCAAGTATCCATTCAGAAAAGCACTTTTCACATCCATGTGTTGAACATTCCATCCTTTATGGGCTGCTAAGAAAAGAACTTATCTGATTTTTTCTTTTCGTGCAACAGGAGCAAAGGTTTCCTCATAGTCAATGCCAAATTTTTGAGTAAAACCTTTTGTTACTAGTCTTGCCTTATGCCTCTCAATGCTTCCATCAGCATTGTACTTGGTCTTGTAGACCCATTTACATCCAACACATTTTTTTCCTTTGGGTAGCTTTACTAGCTCCCATGTATCATTATTGTTTATAGAGGTTATTTCCTCTTTCATGGCTTCTTGCCATACATTTTGAGTACATTCCTTCTCATAGCTAGCTGGTTCTAGTTGTGTACTAGCCAATAAAGCATAATTGACTACATCTCCCCTAGGATCATGGGAGTCATCATCCCCATACAATTACAAATTTTTAAGTTGTTGCAAAATTGTATTCATTTCACTAGCTTGGCTTCTAGTGAATCTTCTCTGGAAACTCTGATCCAACATTTGAAAATATGGATGATGTTGTAATGTTCTTTTGTCTCTTGATGGAGAGTCTCTGTCAATGTCCATCGATGAAGAACTTACTGATATCTGTGGAGGACTTGGAGTGGCGGTTGAAGTACTTGATGTAGTACTCCTTCTTGGGCTTGGAGGGGTGGCGTGCCTTTGCTTTTCTTTGGAGACACTTGTTGTACCTATGAAGAACTTACATATTGGGACTCATCATCAACAAAAATTCTTTGATGACCCCATTCTCCCTCTTCATCAAAAATTACATCCCTTGAGAGTATAATTTTATGAGTCTTGGGATTGTAGAGTTTATATGCCTTTGTAGACTCACAATACCCTACAAATATACAAGCTTGACTATTTGGATCAAGCTTCTTCCTTTTCTCATCAGTAATGTGTGCATATGCTAAAGAACCAAACACTTTGAAGTGCTTTACATTAGGTTTATTTTTGTACCACCCCTCATAAGGAGTGACACCATCTAAACTAGAAGTAGGACTTATATTTAGAATATATACACTGGTTATTACAACCTCTGCCCAATACATATGAGTTAGATGCTTAGTATGAAGCATCAATCTCACCATTTCAACTATGTTGTGGTTCATTCTCTCGGCCACACCATTCTATTGTGGGGTATAGGCAGTGGTGAATTACCTTTTAATCCCACTTGCTTCACAATATTTCAAGAATGCTTTTGAGGAGTACACACCTCATCAATATGTCCTAAGACATTTTACATAATTTCCACTTTGATTCTCTACATTGTTTCTAAAATATATGAAGAAATCAAAGGCTTCATCTTTATGTTTCAAAAAATAAACCCAGTACATTCTAGAGAAGTCATCTATGAAAGTGAGAAAATAATAATAGTTTTCGAGACTCTGTGTTTGCATTGGTCCATAGATGTCTGAATGTACTAACTAAAGTGGATAGCTAGCTCTCCACACTTGTCCTTTTGGAAACTTCAACCTTGAGTGCTTTCCCAAAGCACATCCTTCATAGACCTCCTTTTGTTCATTGATTTTGGGAAGTCCTATCACCATAGCTTGAGAAGTGAGAAGTTTCAAGCTAGCGAAATTAAGGTGACCATATCGCAAGTGCCAAAGCACACTTGGATTTGTTATGGCTACATTTGCAAGTTGATCTCCTCTTGGCTCACCAAATTTGAGAGGGAATAACCTATTCTTGGTCATGGGGACCTGTGTGATGACACGATTACAATTATTTTTATCAAAAATGATACATTGTCCTTCATCAAATACAATCTTGTAATTGTTTTCCATAATTTATCCAATGCTTAGCAGATTGTGTTGGAGATTTGGAGTGTAATAGATGTCATGCACTTTCTTTAGTCCTTATTTGGTTGGAACCTCCATGGCTCCAATACCCTCTACTTGCAATGTCTTATCATCCCCTAATTTGATTTGGGATTTATAAGTGGAATCTAGAGTAGCAAATAAATGTTCTTTGCCACTCATGTGGTTTGAAAAACTAGTATCTAGAATCCATGTGTCATTTAGATTGTGTTCTGATTGTCCATATGAAAGAAAAATATTAGAGGTATCATCTTCTTCTCCATAATTACCATATTGACTACTGCTGCCTTGTGAATATTTTGACCAGCAATCATGAGCGAAGTGACCTGGCTTGCCACAGTTGAAACAATATGATTTTGACTTATCACTTTCTTGCCCTTGATTTCCACTTTGTCCTTGATTTCCTCATTGATTTTGATTTCCACCTCTTTGTTGATTGCCTCCTCTGTATGAGTTGCCTCCTCTGTTGGAATTTCCTCCTCTGTTATGGTTGCATCCTCTATTTTGATTATCTCCTCTATAGTTTCTTTTGCCTCTACCTCTTTGCTTGCATCTGCCTTGACCTCTTCCCCGTCCTCTTCCATTTTTTTCATTGGAATTGAAGGCCTTATCATCGCCTCCATAGCTGGTTGAAGGAGTTTCAAGAAACCTCTCTTCATGTGACATTAACGATCCGATTAATGCATCGAATGTTAAAAGGGAAAGATATTTGGATTCTTCTATAATTATGGCATTATGGTTCCATTTCTATGTGAGTGTTCACAACACTTTTGTTACAATTGTCTCAGGCATGATTTTTTCATCTAGTGTAACCATTTTATCCACAATTGCTTTTCCTCTAACATAATAGTCACCGACTTTTTCATCATCTTTCATTCAAAGATTTTCAAAATCTCTCTTCAATGTTTGAAGCCTTACCTGCTTCACTTGATTACTACCCTGGAATCCATCACTCAATGCTTTCCATGTAGCTTGTGTAGTTGTACAAGCGGTGATTCTAGGGAATATGATTTTCTCCAATGCAACTTGGAGATGAGAAAGAGCAAAAGAGTTGCTCCTTTTATCTTATTTTCATATTTTCTTGTCTGTGGCACTTAGAGTTGTCCATTCTAAGGATTTTGTGTAGCCCTATTCTATTATGTCCCACAAATATCTTCCTATAAGCAAGGTCTTCATATTTATAGACCAATACTCATAGTCATAACCGTTAAATTCTGGTATAGGTAAGTTATTGTGTGAGGCCATAGTTACCAAAAAACTCTCTTTATTTCATGGTTACAATAAAGTACTTTTTTGTTTGAAATAAGGAAATAAGAAGAGATTACAAACTTAAGTCAAATCTAACTTGTTCTACTCTATCATTCATTGCTTATTCCTCTTGATGTGGGGATGCTATCTCTTGATTCACAAAATTATCTGCTACTTCTTCTTCGTCGTCACTTATCAATATTATTTTTGGTGATTTTGGTTCTAAGATTTCCACTGAAATACTGTAGTGTGTATACTCTAATTCTTGTGGTATAGCTTGTATGGATTTTGATTGTTCAAAAGGACTCCTAAATGAGTTGTATTCAAAGTCTGCCTCGTACCCTGAGTCAAGATGCCTTTGATGTGCTATCACTACATTTTGAAGTTGGCTAAACACAATGTTGAGCCCATAACCTCTTACTTTTTCATAAAACCTCTCTGCACCTTCTCTTGCTAGAATTGCACATAAGGCATGATAATAACCATTTGGTCTTATCATCAATGCCTCTTTACAATTTTTTAATTTGGATCTTTTGTCTCTTTTACAAAAAAAACTAAGTCTCTTAGGCTTATTACACAAAATTTCTACGGTTTATGATTTCTTGAATCATGTGAAAAAATTATCCTTCAATTACAATAATTGTCTCTTAGACAATGTCTTTCTTTCTTATATGATATATATTAAAAAATATATATTACTATTTAATATAGTTAATATATTAAATATAATATATTAAGGTCCGAGGTATAGACCAATTGGTTCATCCAAACCCTATAAGGGGGGCAAAGGTCCAAGGTTCAAATCTCGGGCCTCGTCGGACTAAACGCTTGTCCCTTTCTTGGTGCTTTCAGCGGCGTAAAAGGTTTAAAATTATTGTGGCATGGTGGTTATAGGGGCGGACTACGTGAAGATCTATGTGGTGGCTTCTAGGGCGGACAACACAGAATACTGTGGTGGCCATAAAAGCTAGACAGCCTGCCCGGATTCATGGCGGCTACCGATTCCACCATGTAAATACAAATATATATATATATATATCAAATATAGAAAATTATTATTTTTAAATTATAGTTAATATAATTTATCTTTCGATTACAATTATTTAAAAAATTATTGCTTTAAAAAACTTTAGAAAAGCAATTATAGTTAATATATTAAATATACTATTATCAATTTTAATAATAATATATAAAAAAAAACTTTATATAAAAAATTTATCCTTCGCAGGAATCGAACCCGTGACCTATTTCATGTAAGAATTTGTCCTAACCAACTCGTCTACCATTGTCGATGAGAATCCAAGGGTAAGATTACAAGTATATTTTGTTTTGGGTTCGATTTCAACAAAAATAAAAAATTTCAAGCTTTCACTGTCACTGGGTTTCTAACTCGTGACCTGCAGGAAGGCAGGCACCTTATGGTTGGCTCCATGAGCTAGTCGAGCTACGCGGCTTGACGGGAAGGCAAGGGAAGCTTGACTTCCTTATACTTCTCTCGATTGTGTTTTAATTAAAAAATATTGGGATTTTTCTCCCACATCGACCATGCAGAGGGCGATGAAGGTGTTTAAAACCTTTAGCGAGTGAATACTCACTTGATTGCCTTCGGGTAATCAGTGATCACCCTTTTGCCTCCTTCTCAAGAAATCGCTCCCTGCAACGTTGCTTCCTTTAAGCCTATCATATGTTGCCACGTTGCTTATCCTCCTTCTACCACGTAATCGGTCCTTCTGCCACATAATTGGTCTATGTTAGTTTTGAGTCATCTAGTCTATGTCAGCCTTGTTCTCCTCTCACCACGTGGCACTCTCCAGTTGGTTATTCTGAGTTGCTTCTCCTCGCATGCTTGTTATGCGGTCATGCTCTAGACCTCGCATCGGTTCATGAATTACGGGCCTTCCTCACCTCAGATTACGTGTTGTGGGCCCCACTCGACCTCACCTCGATGCTCATGCTACTTGGTTCCTCCACTTTGGTCCTCAGGCCTAGTTCCTCCATCGACCTCGATTCTAGCACCCTCTCTAGCTTCGGCTCTGATACCAAATGTGGGCACGTGAGAATTAGGAGCAATAGGAAAATGCAGAAATATTATACTCAACCTTGGAAACATAAGAATTACAAAGTTTAAATAGTGGTTGATTAAACAACCTTAGGGAATATAGGAGAAGTTAGGAAAAGAAGAAGAATAGCCAAGAAAGGAGAAAGGGAATTTGGTGTTGTCCGCCTTGCCGTCCATGTTGTCCAATCTGCCCAGTCAGCTATCATCCAAGGAGGTAAAAGGATAAAATCCAAAGCTTATTGTTGCAAACAAATATTTTACTCCTTTTAACTGGCTTAATTTTGAACACTCCATTCATTTCATTAAATCACTGATTAAATCTCTCCTTATATCTCCCCAAAAAAAATAAATCAAACACCACTTTAATATTTTACAACTTATAACTCCTAAAATTCAAACGTATGCCTAAAATTTAATTAACATTGCCCAAAAATAACTGTGACCTTCAATAGAACTTAGGCTTATGACTTGTCAGGGTGAATTAAACTCAAGGAAAAAAATGTAGACATAACATTGATTTACAATTAGTTGTTTCAAAACCATGAAAGGCTTTACACCTTCCTCTTCACATTTATCTCTTTAGCTAGATTGTTCTACTACATGGATCTCTTTTTCTCCACTAAAGTGCAACACTAAGGCATAACTCTTTGAATATATTTAGCATATAGCTCTCTCCAACACTACTTGTATAGCACTCTAGCCTTCTTTTGTTAGCAAACAGTTTTCTAGCCTCTTCTAGATAGCAAATACAATTTATCACGTTCGCACTTTCATCCTCAAACCTCAACACAGTCCTCCAAAATCCTATCTTTCTGCTCCTTTAATGTTCATGACATATCTCCATAGCTTAGAAATCTCACTTCTTCTTCAATTTTCATCTCCTCCAAATGCCTTCTCCAATAGTCTCATGTTCTACATTCTTCACAATAACATCTTCATGCATTACTTTCAAAAATATCCTCTAGATAGTTGCAAGTTTACTTTAGCGATAAGGACTTTGGTTTCTCTTTGATAGGTCCAAGGTTCAAACCCCACTCAGTATGAGGGGACCATGACCCCTCATAAAAACATGTATAAACTCATTGAAAAAATAGTTGCAAGATTACTGTAGTGGTAAGGGTTTTTACCTCTCTTTAGGAGGTCCAAGATCCAAACCCCACTCGGTATGAGGGTACCAGGACCCCTCATGAAAATATTTGTAAACTCATTTAAAAAAAATCTCCTCCAGAAAGTATGGTCTCAAACATTTACTCCTCCAACCTGTCTCATATCAAAATTTCATGTACCTCCATAGTAATATTCTTTCTTTTCTCCAAATATTACCTATCGCTCCTTCTTTTTAACATTCCTCCATGAAATCATGTTGCTTCTCCAAATCCATATTCACTTTTCTCCAACAGCTTTTATCATTTACACACTCTTCTAAATTCCTCCAATCAAATGCTTCACTTTCTTAACAATATTCTCATGTCAATCTTCTTTCTTCCTCTACAACTCCAACAATATCTCACCAGTGTAGATCTAAGCCAATATGGATTTGTTACCACTATTGTAAAATATGTATTATTATCTTATACATAAATTTATGAAGATCATAATAATTCTCACAAATTTACTCACAAGATCGTACAATCTCATTCACGTGAATTCACTCAATAATATCACCAATATTTCACAAAATAATATTCTTTATTGATCAACTTTCACATTCAATAACAATTCAAAATATTAAAAACTTCATTATATTGCATGGAGCTTTGTATCCAATATATAATAAGACTAATGACTTTTGCTCTCATCAAACTCACAAGAGATGCAACCTTTCACATACCTCATATTATGACAAAGCTTCTTATGATTGCATAACCTCCTACTTCATATCTTGATACATCTCACATGACTCTTCATTACTCACTTGACACCTATCACTTATGACTCTTCACTTGCATATTTAAACCTTGCACACTCATAACTCACACTTACACTTGACAGCTATTGCACTTACATGTAAACACTCTTTACATCTTGACACATACTTTTGACACACATTATTTCTAATTGAAATATTTATAATAGTACTTCATGGTACTTTATGGTACCAAGTAATGTAATATCCACTAACATTTTCATCCCCTCCAATACTTTCATCTTCGTCAATTATATCTTCTATGTTTCAATGTTGTTCATAATGAGACTCATCTTACAAAGGTATATGTTGCCCTAGATAATCTGAAATGGAAGGAATAGACTCATTGACACTTTCTTCTTTATGTTTCCCTAAAAACCCTAAAATGTAAGGATGGTCTTGTAGTCTAAAAAAGCTACATGTGAATGCATTACAAACAGTCACTTTGTTATGACTAAAATGTGGTGGTCCATAAGATTTTTCTAAGGAATGAAGATGTATGATTTTCAAAAAATTGTTAAAGGTACAACACGCAACCCAAGACATGAATTCAAAATATTTGTGCAATATAGTTGAATCAAAATTCACTCCATCTTCTTTGTAAAGTATGTGAAAACAAGAAAGCGTTGGAAAAGGCCAAAATGGGGAAGTGTTACCATGAGCGATTCTTCATCTACTTTGCAAAGTGCACAAAAATAAGAAAGTACAAGAAAACAAGAAAGCACTAGAAAAGGCCAAAAATGGAGAAGTGATGCCATGAGCGATTCTCCGTCCACTTTGTAAAGCACGTGAAAACAAGAAAGCATGATAAAACAAGAAAGCACTGGAAAAGGCCAAAAATGGAGAAGTGATGCCATGAGTGATTCTCCGTCCACTTTGTCAAGCATGTGAAAATAAGAAAGCATAAGAAAACAAGAAAGTACGAGAAAATAGGGAAGCACTAGAAAAGGTCAAAATCGAAGAATATAGTTGGGCTGAGATTTTCTATTTTTCTTGATACTACCATGCAAATCAGAATTACGCTCAAGAGACATGGTGGACAAGCAGACATAAACCCAAAGAGTGTGGATGATTGTTTGAATGCACAAGAAAGAGAGGAGAACTCAAAACAAAGGTTTGCAGGCTCAACAAGGCTAAAGGGACGTGAGAAAAATTTTTATTTCACATGATTTTTGCTTTTGTGATCAAAGCTAAGGATTCCTAGTCACAAGCAGATGCAAAATATAATCAATCTCAGTCACTCATTTACATATTATCAACGACCATCAATTTTGCTTCAAAATTTAGATTTTCATTAGGTTTTCCTGTGCTTATTTTTACAAAATATAGAGAAAAGATAGATCAGGCATCATGGAGGAGAATCATCCTTTATAGCCAAGAAAATTCTAGAAGCTTTTGATCGAACAGATTTAGTTGCAGATCGGTGGATGAAAGAGGATTGCAAGAACCATCAACGATAATGATGACTCTAAAATGAGGTTAGTTGTAACATATCAAGAACATGCAGTTGGCTAGCACTATGGATACCAGGTGGCCAAGAAAATCAGGAAACATCAAGTTTCTTTTAATTCTTAGAAATGATTATCATTGTAAAAAATATAAATAAAGGTAGTATCCTCCTTTCAAAGGGTCGGCTTTGAAGTTTTTTCTTGCACTATTGTGTATATCTTCTACAAATTAATGAATTAAGCATTACAAGGGATGTTTACCTCGAATTTGCATTTGTATTGATTAGCTGGATATAATCCTATAAAATTATCTCTATTGTTACTGCTATGGTTAGTCTATTCTATTAATTTGGACAACTAACTTAGATTAAATTTAAATAATTGGTTCTAGCATACATGCTTATGAGAATTATATTTCTGTTAGTCAAGGCATTGATCTTATTCTATTGATTTGGATAATCAGTGATTTAGATGTTTAGAATAATTTTTTAAGTATGCAAAAGGCCATCGATATAGTAATTGCAAATTTTTTTATTTTGTTAGTCCTGAGTACTATTTTCTAAAGTTTAATTAGACAAGATATGATTTGTGTAAATCTATGCTATTAGCTTCACCCTTCCATTCTTTATTTATACATTTCTAGCCCTATCATTTCTACCCTTAAAATTTTACTACTTTGAGCTAAATAGATTCAACACCCATTAAGTTGACAAGGTATACCAATATTTTTTGGAGGTTGAATCAAAACAATTTGGTTCTTTCAATGTTTAGTCTAGGTTGTGATTAGCAGGTTCTCACCTTTAAATCCTTCTAGATAATGATCATAGTTCTAGCGTTGGCTTGATGACAAACCAGACTACATTAGTTTTTGGTACACTTGATGGGATGTCACCCACAAGGATCAATGGTTCATAAAGTGGTTATTCCCTGCATTACCAAGTTTTATTTAAAATCACCCGATGACTCAGCTAAAAGGAGGGCCTGATCCTGTGATTGGTCTTCTTTAAAGTTACAAAAAATTATGGTTAATATCTCATTGATTACCACCTAAGAATGTAAATTTTAGGTATATTACCTTGATTCATGAAGTAAAGAATTTATATTCACATGATGACTCTGCTGGGGAGAGAACACAGAAGTCATATCATGGCCCTATTCACCCTTTGAAAAATACTCACCACAGGTTGGGCTAAATAACCCATCAAGACTATCCTCCATGGTATGACACAAGACCGTTGAATATTCCCATTCTCCATGAAATCTTGAGGATCACTCTAAAAAATCTACCTAGCTATGAAGGAAAAGAAAAATTTACAAAAGAGCATTGTTGAGATATAGCTTGTTTATCCTCCATCTACAATATTGTGGCTGAAGATGTCATGGTTAGGCTGCTTATGTTATACCTTAGGGGGAAGGTATTGTTACAGTATAAATATTTGGAGGACAAAAGCATCCATAATTGGATATATTTATCTAAAGCCCTCATAGATGAGTTTGATGATCCTGGAGATCCCTTCATACTGCTCTTCCAATTTTCATTCATAAAAAAGGCTCCTTAGAAAAAAATTGAGTTTAATATCCGTTTAAAAATAACATGGAGAAGAATCCCCCAAGAATACCAACCCTCCCACCCTCAAGCATATCTCTACTACATTCATGCACTCCATCCTAATCTAAGCCTCCTGATTCAGATGTCAAAATAAAATAGGTTCCCTCAGGTCTTCTAGGAGGTTATCCAAGCTAAAAACATGTTGAGCACCACTGGTAAATTTTCCCCAGAGAAGTTAACCCTACATTCAATAACCTTTCATCTCATGTTGCAAATCCCAATAAATGGCAGAGGCATGGTTGCACTAAGAAAGTGAGAGCAAATATTTCCTTGATTGTCACTCAAATTATGGTCCTAGGAATCAAGAATCAATATTTACAGAACAATGCTCTAGTTAGTGGGATGAATAAAAATTATTACCTTCATTGGATGATATAATGGAAGGATTGAGCAATAGAAAAATTCAACATCAACAAGCTAAAAATAATTCTAGACCACAGTCCTGTGATTATACTTTTCATTGGGAAATAAGGGAGAAAGACATCTGGGAATTTAGTAAAAAATATAATGAGGATAAGATGTCCTTGATGCCAGTGACATTGATTTGTTTCATTTAGACAGAATACCCATATCAAGAAGATAAAAAAAATGATATGTGCCATAATATAGAAATCAAACCTCCGATAGACAAGGGTAACTACCTATAAATCTTTAAAAATTATACATCTAGGCTAATTGCAACATGATAACAAATTTAAAACCATGAAGCATGTATAACCAAATAAATTGACAAAAATAAATGTCTCCTTTGTATTAATCTATTTGAAATCTCAATTACATACTCATCCCTCTTAGGGATACCAAATTTGATACATGATTACAATCAGTTTTGAGTCCCAAAATGGGGGTGATGTATTATAAAAGTTGTTTAGGTCTCCACCACTTTGCTTATAAGAGGGCTTATTAGTTGCCTCCTTTGATGCCAATGAATATGATCTCTATGATATTATTATATCCTTGATTATCCCTGTCACTTGCACACAAAGAAACCAAAAAATACATCAATAGAACATGATGTCTCCCAAGATGAGGCTAATTTATTGAAATATGCAAATAGGAAAGAAATGCATGAAATAAGAAAGAATGCATGAAAACTTGAAATAATGCTTGAAATACTGAATGTAAAGAATGAAAATGTTGCTATACTAGGTTAGAAATCCAATGAAAAGATTGCTAATCTAATATAATGGCTAAAAATAGGGGAAAAGAGACATCAGACCCTAGTCACTGTCAACCAAAGCAGTTGTCTCTGCTAGCCACTATCAATTTCGATGGCTAAGCCTATGGGCCACTATAAAAGATAGTGATCATGAGGAAATAGTCTTACCCTCTAAATATTTGGCCTGGCATCAATCAATTCTGCTGTAAAGAGATTTTACGTTCTTGGTGTGTTCTCTTAGAATGAATTTGGGCAGTAAACTGGCTCAAATCACGTTGAATTGAGTGTTTGAATAGTGGTTTCTCTTCTCAAAATGTGGTAATATCCATTGGCATATAGGCACTTATTATTGCTCAATTGGATAGCACTTCGTTACTCCTCAAAGGGATGTTAAATCACTATCCAATCCGATAGGGCTTTAATACAATGAATTCAGGATAAAAAACCAAGGTTTTCTTGATAAATTTGGGGCCTTAAATGGACTCCCAAATTCCTTGGTCTAGCTTCTCTAGGAATCTAAGATCAAGAACTTGTTGAGCTGGAACGGTTAGGCAAAGCTTCTGAAGGCTTTTAGAACCCAAATTGTTTCTTATTTGTTATATGCAACTAATTTTGCTTAGCTCGAGAAGCCCAAGTTGGTTACAAGGGTATCCGCTCTCACTCAGCATGCTTAGGGGTAAGATGCCCTTAGCCGACATCGACAGGTATGACTAGCTCTTAGCCGCTCTGATCATCAACGATTAGGATCTTAGTTTTTTTTGGCGTCAATGACTAGAATTGCATAGGACTAGACTATTATAATCACAATGACACTGAGAGGGGGGGTGAATTAGTGTGTTCTTTAAAAACTTAAAAGCAATTTAGACTTTTAAATAAACAACAGCAGATTAAAACAGAAATAATAAAAATACTAAGAGCATCACACATAACACGGCATTTTAACGAGGTTCACCGATGTGGCTACTCCTCAAAAAGGACTGCTTGGACTACCATCCAAATCTAGTCAAATGCAAAGCTCCAACTTTACATAATCATTCACCAAACTTAAAAGCAATTTAGACTTTTAAATAAACAGCAGCAGATTAAAACAGAAATAATAAAAGTACTAAGAGCATCACACATAACACGACATTTTAATGAGGTTCACCGATGTGGCTACTCCTCAAAAAGGACTGCTTGGACTACCATCCAAATCCAGTCAAATGCAAAGCTCCAACTTTACATAATCATTCACCAAGCACCAACTGGTAAGAGGCACCAACCCCTAAGTTTTATCTGCTACAATAGAATGGAGCACCAAATCCAATTTTTCTAGCACCAACTGGAAAGAGGCACCAACCCCTTTTTCAAGCTACAACTTGAAGATAATAATAAAAATTGCAGAATGTAAACTTTCACCTCAATTATCACGATCTGTTGTTTTTCTGTGATCTGCTGCTTGTCGGCATTCGACTGCTGCTGTGAAAAATGATTCACACTTTTTCAACCACTCCTCTATATCTCTTCACGTTCTCTGTTGCAACTTCATAGAAATATCACTTCTACAGCCAGCACACTATCATTTCACACTCGAAACACAACTTCTGCATACCGCGTTCTTATCTTCTCTTCGCACCACTCACACTACTGCACCCGAACTTCATACACATATATCACATCACGCTACATCATTTAAACTCGAAGAACCCTTACTTTTATAGAAGAAATTTTAGAGGCAAACCCTAGAAGAACGTTGACTGAGAAACCCTAGAATTTGTCAGCTACCAAACCCTAAAATCCGTTGGCCCAGATTTAACTTTGTCGGCCTCAAACTCTTCTCCACCTTCGTTACCTTCCTGTAGCTTATTGCCGCGAAATAGTAACACGTCGGCCCTTTTTAATTTAATTTAATATTCTAATTTAAATTTTTAATAAAATAAAAATTTAAACTAAATATTTAAAATTAAATATCTTCAACACCGGGGCATATTTTTCAACAAAACGAAGAGCCAACTTAGGTTTTAATAAAAACCCATTTCAAGTCTGTTATCCACTGCATCCTTGGATCTGACTGCCTGTGTTGACAATAATGACAATCCTTCTTGCTCAACAATCTCCCCCTTTGGAATTGTTGGCAACACCTGTATACATTTTTGTAACTCTTCTCCCCCTTTGTCAATAATACCAAAGGGTCTGCTGAGACCCTCCCTATGTCCATCCTCAATCTTCTCGAGGCACGGTTTGACTCCCCCTGAGTCCATCCTCACACTTCTCAAGCACAATTTGACTCCCCCGAGTCCATCCTCAAACACTCAAGTGCTCCCCCCTGAGAAGGTGATCCCTGTAGCTAGTCACTTCTTAGGAAGTGTGACTACTCCTAATTTGCTTCGAAGATACTCAAATACTTCCTTGGGCAAAGGTTTTGTAAAAATGTATGCTACCTGTTCTGTAGTTGGGACATAGTCCAATCTGACTTCTCCTTCTGCAACTTTTTCTTTCAATAAATGATACCTTATAGCAATATGCTTTGTCCGTGAGTGCATTACTGGATTCTTAGAAATGTTGATTGCACTGGTGTTGTCACACTTTACTGATATTGGTTCATTAAAATTAATACCAAGATCTTTCAAGGTCTGTTTCATCCACAAAACTTGTGTGCAACATGTTGCTTGCTTGCAATATACTCTGCCTCAGCTGTAGATAAAGACACTGACTCTTGCTTCTTACTTTGCCATGCAACCAATCTGTCCCCCAAATAGAATGCTCCTCCACTGGTACTCTTCCTGTCATCAACACATCCAGCCCAATCTGCATCTGAATATGATATAAGAGTGAAATCTTTGCCTCTTGGATACCACAATCCATACTCCATGGTGCCTTTGAGATACCGAAAAATCCTTTTAACTGTTGTTACATGAGTCTCTTTGGGACTGGCCTAAAATCTGGCTACCATGCACACTGCCTGCAAAATATCAGGTCTGGTTGCAGTTAAATATAGTAAGCTTCCTATCATTGATCTATACATGGTTTGATCTACGAGTGGAGATTTGTCTTCTTTACTTAACTTACTGACCTATTGTCATGGGAGTCTTGGTCGGCTTACTATCCTCCATAGTGAACTTCTTTAACATCTCTTTCACATATTTGATTTGGGAAATGAATATACCTTTCTCATTCTGATTAACCTGTAGTCCCAAAAAATAAGACAGTTCACCAATCATTGACAGTTCAAATTCATTCCGCATCTTGTTTGCTAGGTCTTTACAAGATTCATCTTTGTTGCTACCAAATATGATGTCATCCACATAGACAACAAGAACAATGAGATGCCCATCTTCTGTTTTCACATACAGATTGTTGTCCACTAAACCTTTCTTGAATCCCTATTGAGAGAGATAATTATCTAGCCTAGCATACCATGCCCGTGGTGCTTGTTTTAATCCATACAGTGCCTTCTTTAATCTGCAGACAAGGTTAGGATCTTCACTGATTTGAAAGCCATCTGGTTGTTCAATATAGACTTCTTCTTCAAGTTTCCCATTTAAAAATGCAGATTTAACATCCATCTGATAAACTACGAAGTTCTTGTAAACTGCTAGTGCCAAAAAAATCCTAATAGCTTCTAATCTAGCTACTTGTGCGAAAGTCTCTTCAAAGTCAATCCCTTTGACCTGTGCATAGCCTTTGCAAACCAGTCTTGCTTTATTTCTAATGACCTGACCATTTTCATTTAACTTGTTGCGAAATATCCATTTAGTGCCAATTACATTCTTGTTTGCAGGTCTAGGTACTAACTCCCAAGTTCTGTTCTTTTCAATCTGATCTAACTCTTCATTTATTGCCTTCATCCAATTGTCATCTTTGCTTGCTTCATCTATGTTTTTGGGCTCAATCTTTGGATAAAAGAGAGTAATTACTTATTACTTTCTTTCTTGTCTGAATGCCAGCTGTGGGATCTCCAATTATTTGGTTTCTAGGATGATTTTTCTACCAATTGCCCATTCTGAATTTTCTATTTTCTTGTACCTCTGAGCCATCCGATAAGTTATCTGCATTAGCCGTATCTGTATTTTCTGTGTCATGTACTTCATCTCCTTCAATGACTTCTTCGTATATTGGATAGTTTTCTTGAAAATTAACTATTTGTTTCCTCCCTTCATCAAATTTAACGTTTGCACTGTCCAAAATTTTCTTGAGTCTCTTGTTGTAGCATTTGTAAGCTTTCTTTGTGTGGAGAATAACCAACAAACACACCTTCATCTGCTCTATCTTCAAACTTTCCAAGATTGTCATCTGTTTTTCTGATGTAGCACTTGCGACCAAATACTTTGAGATGTTTTGTTGTTGCTTTCCTACCAAACCACAGCTCATACGAAGTTTTGCATTCATGAGTTCTTAACATATACCGTTCCCGAATGTATACTGTTGTGTGAACTGCTTCTTTCTAGAATCTATCTGCTATTTTGCTTTCTACCAGCATGGTGCGTGCCATTTCCTGAATTGTTCTATTTTTCCTCTCTGCTACACCATTCTGCTGAGGAGTTCTGGCTGCTGAATATTGTCTCCTGATGCCATATTTTTCACAGTATTCTAAAAATTCATTCAAAATAAATTCTCCTCCTCTGTCTGACCGCAAGCATTTAATCCTTTTCCCTGTTTCATTCTCTACCAGCTGTCCGAAAGTTCGAACATTTCAAAGGCTTCGATTTATCTTTTAAGAAGAATATCCAAGTCTTTCTGGAAAAATCATCAATGCACAGCATAAAGTACTTGTCGCCATTTATGCTTTGAGTCCTCATGGGTCCGCATAAGTCTGTGTGAATAAGTTCCAAAGGCCTGCTAGTGTGATGTTCTTTTGTTTTAAACGAAACTCTGGTTTGTTTACCCTTCTGACATGAAGCACACATACTATTTGCAGGTTTTTTAATGATTGGAATATCTCTCACTGCTTGTTTAGCGCTAACTCTTACCAGATTATCAAAACTTATATGTCCAAGCCTCTTATGCCACAACCAGTTCTCTTATTCTTGTCCCATGAAACACATACCTTCTGAAAATTTTGATAGTGTGTACAGATTGCCAGACGTCCTTGAGCCGGTTGCTATTAATTTCTCGTACTTTGTTTTTCTGACTTCATTTTCCCTTCACTTATTTTGACCGATCCTTTACCTATTATTTTGGCTCCATCATTATTGCCGAACTTCACAGAACCACCCTCATATTTTTGAAGATTTTCAAATTTCTGTCTATCACCTGTCATATGACTTAAGCAGCCACTATCAAGAATCCACGGTACATATTTATTCTGAGATCTAAAAGCAGTCTGCACTATTAAGGATTCTTGTTCTTTCCTGAGCTGTTTCTTTTGTTTCCACTCTGTCTTAACTATGTTGTTGGGTTCTAGCTGAGATTTTCCCTTTTCAAAATTTTTCATATATCCTTCAGAAGAACTACTATTGTGTTTTGCCTTATATGGTTGAGTTCTTTTCTGAGGTTGAAATGAAACAGACATACTACGGTAATTTCTGGAAATATGCCCAAATTTGTGACACTTAAAGCACTCTACTGCATAATTCATTAAAGGAGAAAACACATTTCTACTAGTGAAACTTCTTGGACCTATATTGTATTTGCAGTCAGCAATTTTATGCCTATAATTATTACATTTAAAACAAAAACCATAGAAATAATGATTAAACCTGAAAGATGGTCTTGGACAGGTTGTTGCTGGAGCCTTGGATCTTCTATTCTTTTGATGTGTGACTTTAGTAAAGCCATCATTGTCAGCTGTCATTTCAGGTCTGGCATTATATCTTTCTTTTGCCTAATTCGTTTTACTTTCCACAGCCTGTTTCTTGTCTTTGTTCTTTTCACTTTCAACATTGCTTGTTTTTGGTTCAGTTGATGATTCTCCTTTAGTAAAGATGAGACCAAATTTGATGCCTGTGGATCTTTGATCGCTCAAAATTTTGTCCAGTTTCATCGAGCTTTCTTCACGTTTTAGATGATAGTTGATTTTTCGATCCAGCTCTTGTATTTGTATTCGGAGACTCACATTTTCTTCTTCCAATTTGCAGCAGTGGTCTATCTTCATAGAAACCTGTATTTCCAGATCTTCAGACATTTTCTTGTATTCTTCAGTCTGTGTTTTTAAACTGGCAATAATGTCGTTTGCATCCTTAAGTTTCCTTGTCAGTTTTTCATTCTTCTTTTTCTTCGATTCCCATTTCGTAAGAGCAGACACTAGCTCACCCTCTAAATCAACTTCAGCCTCAACTTCTTCAACTTCAAAGTTCATCCCCTCTATGTTCTCTGATTCATCTATTTCAAACGCCATAAAAAGAGCCTCACCTGTTCCTTCTTCAGAGTCTTCACTGGAACTGTCCTCTGAAGATTCTACATTTTGGGAGATAAAGCTTTTCTTATTAAACTTACCTTTTCTGAAATTTGATTTCTTCCTCCATTCTCCTCTTTCTTGATGCTGAGTTTCTTCACCTTTGTTTTTGTCATTGAAAGGACATTTGGTAGCAAAGTGTCCAATGCCTCCACATCTGAAACATTTAAGAGGTAGCATTCCTTTGTATTTTCCTTTTCCTTTCTTCTGATTTCTTACAAAATTTGCTTCCATTATATCTGAATCATTTTCTTCTTCAGATTCATGTTTTGTGCTTTTGCCTTTTTGAGCTTTGAAGGCTGCTTCTCTATCTGTGGGATTAGACCTATTCTCATTTCAAAAGCAATCAAGGACCCATGCATCTCATCCATACTAAAATGATTTAAGTCTTTGGCTTCTTCTATGGCAGAGACTTTAGAATCAAATCTAGGAGGAAGTGATCTCAATACCTTTTTCACAATAGCGACATCGGTTAATTCTTTGCCAAGACCTCTGATTGAATTTGTGATCCCATTGACTCTTTGCATGAAAGTCTCTATGTTCTCATCATTGTCCATCTTTAAAGATTCGTATTGAGCTCGGTGTGCTTGAAGTTTAGCCTCCTTGATCTTGTCATCTCCTTCATGAATTTTCTCTAGTTTATCCCAGATCTCTTTTGCTGATTCACAACTTATGACTTTGACTAGATCACTATAAATTAGTCCACACATAATAGCATTTCTTGCTTTTGAATCATATTCAAATGCCTTTTTACCTGCAATGTTTGTTGGAGCGGTGGCAGGAGCTTTGTAACCATTGACTACCGCACCCCAGATGTCAAAGCCCAATGCACTGAGATAAGTCTGCATTCTAATTTTCCAGAACGCATAGTTTGTCCCATCAAACATTGGTGCTTTGTTCGAAGAGAATCCTTCACCACTTGCCATTGTGTAAATTCCAAGATCACCTTAGCTGTTTAAGCCTCTTCAGGTACTTTGCTCTGATACCAATTGTTATAATCACAATGACACTGAGAGGGGGGGTGAATCAATGTGTGTTCTTTAAAAACTTAAAAGCAATTTAGACTTTTAAATAAACAGTAGCAGATTAAAACAGAAATAATAAAAATACTAAGAGCATCACACATAACATGACATTTTAACGAGGTTCATCGATGTGGCTACTCCTCAAAAAGGACTGCTTGGACTACCATCCAAATCCAGTCAAATGCAAAGCTCCAACTTTACATAATCATTCACCAGCACCAACTGGTAAGAGGCACCAACCCCTAAGTTTTATCTGCTACAACATAATGGAGCACCAACTCCAATTTTTCCAGCACCAACTGGAAAGAGGCACCAACCCCTTTTTCAAGCTACAACTTGAAGATAATAATAAAAATTGCAGAATGTAAACTTTCACCTCAATTATCACGATCTGCTATTTTTCTGCGATCTGCTGCTTGTCGGCATTCGACTGCTGCTGTGAAAAATGATTCGCACTTTTTCAACCACTCTATATCTCTCTATGTTATCTGCTGCAACTTCATAGAAATATCACTTCTATAGCCAGCACACTGTCATTTCACACTCGAAACACGACTTCTGCATACCGCGTTCTTATCTTCTCTTCGCACCACTCACACTGCTGCACCCGAACTTCATACACATATATCACATCACGCTACATCCTTTAAACTCGAATAACCCTTGCTTTTATAGAAGAAATTTTAGAGGCAAACCCTAGAAGAACGTTGACTGAGAAACCCTAGAATTTGTCAGCTGCCAAACCCTAAAATCCGTTGGCCCAGATTTAACTTTGTCGGCCTCAAACTCTTCTCCACCTTCGTTACCTTCCTGTAGCTTATTGCCGTGAAATAGTAACATGTCGGCCCTTTTTAATTTAATTTAATATTCTAATTTAAATTTTTAATAAAATAAAAATTTAAACTAAATATTTAAAATTAAATATCTTCAACATCGGGGCATCTTTTTCAACAAAACGAAGAGCCAACTTGGGTTTTAATAAAAACCCATTTCAAGTCTGTTATCCACTGCATCCTTGGATCTGACTGCCTGTGTTGACAACAATGACAATCCTTCTTGTTCAACATAGACTACCCTATATGAGTGGTTAAAACCACTACTTAGTCATGGAAAGGTCCCAAGTCATTCATATGGTCTACAAAGGTACCCATATGAGTAAATTGCTAAACATGATGTGTTTTAGGTGTCTATAGATACCCCTTTTGGGATGCGTTGTGGGAATACACGATGCTAAAATAAAATAGTTAACCTAAAGTAGGGTTATCCATAAGGGGTTGACCCCAATATGTATTTATAAAATTGGGTTGAATCTAGTCATAAGGTGTATAAACGTCGGGGCAAATTTTTCAAAATTTATGCAAAAAATTTATCAATAATGGCAATTTTTTAAAAACTTTATACCAAAATTTTCAAATTTTAAAATGGCAACTGATAGAAGTGACTGTCACAAGGTGACTGAAAAAAGGTGACTGAATGAAGCAATTTTTGCAAGGTGACTATCACAAGGTAACTGTCGCATGGCGACTATCTCAAGGTGACTGTATTAAGGCAATTGTCGCATGGTGACTATCACAAGGCAACTAGAAGAATGTGACCGCCAAATATCGTTAATAAAATATTGCCATGTGTCCTCTCCTCTACCACGTGTCACGCATCCATCGACTTCAGCCATGCAGACTTCTATAAATAGAATAGTAGGGTCATTTTTCACCTTTCGCACAGCAAATTCCAGAGCACTTTTAGAGCATTTTCTAGCAATTTTAGAGCGTTTTCTACAGCGGTTTCAGATCTTTTTTAGACGATTTTCTAAGCATTTTCAGAGCATTTTTTAGCATTTTCAAAGTATTTTTTGATCTTTTTCAGAGGGTTTTTGTAGCATTTTCCTAACGTTTCAGAGTGTTTTAAGAGGATTTTCAGAGCTTTTATAGAGGGTGATCAAAAATGGCTAGCACTTCCTCTCCTCTACTTTTCAAGGTATCATTCAAGAGATACTATTTCTCAAACATCAAGAACATTTTTAAAACTCCTGGGAGAGATTCCAATTGGCTTTACACCTCTAGAGTTGTTGGTGTTATGAAGATGCCACAACTAGACGTCAATTTCTACCTGATACAACGGATAGTTAGTTGCTATGACCATGATGTGTCCACTGTACAGATCAGATTTGATAACAAGGATATTATTTTTACTGTGAACCCATCATATGTGTAGTGACTAACAGGGCTACTATTTTTGGATGGTATCCTTATTTACAACCATTACACGTTGATTGAAGATGATAAATCAATGCTAGCATCTAGATATGTCGTGAATCCAGACCATTCGAAAGGTAATTTTTTAAAATTTTGTTTTTTTTTATCCTTAATTTTGATGTATTCTAGTTTCCATTCTCTAATAATGTTCTCTTTGTTTTTAGTTAATTCTTCTAAGTTGAAAAGGGGTTTGCACATTTCCAATGTTACAGATAAATTTCTTTATTCCTACATTGAATTTTTCTTGGGAAGGCTTATTATGCAGGTCCAACCTATAGAAATGTCATTTTAGGCATTGTCATTATTAATTTGATGTATTTATGGAGGCAAATATGATTGGTCCACTCACATTTCAAACCACCTAAAATAGGACCTCCTTACTGCATAGAAAATTCAATCTGCATATACAATAACCTGTAGAAACTTTATTCTATCTTTTTCATGAAGCATACTACAATATTCAACAAAAAATCCTCCAATTGTATTGCACCTAAATTTGTTGACTATTGGCATCAATGAGAATGAGATATAGGTAAAATTATTTATTGGAATAGTCTTTCTTTTCTTTCTTTTCAATCAATATTGTTATTTTCTAATTTTCTTTTGAAAATAGAGAAGAGTGGCTCACTCGTCCAGTAAAAGGAATACCACCATGAGGATTCAAGAAGTGTCTACCGATTTTGACACATAGTCACAATCATCATCAGTAACACCCACCTGTAAACATAGGAGGTCTCCTGATGGACAACATACACGTA
Organism: Wollemia nobilis; assembly: GCA_028583015.1. Lineage (NCBI taxonomy): Eukaryota > Viridiplantae > Streptophyta > Pinopsida > Araucariales > Araucariaceae > Wollemia > Wollemia nobilis. The sequence continues at coordinate 114,510 of JAQPPZ010000314.1, forward strand.
CGGCTCCTCATACTTCTGGACATGAATCTGGTGTAGTCAACATTGAAGACGTAACGTCCAGCTCACAAGGTAAACTTATTTTTCAAAAGTACTATTTTAAATAATGTATTTTAATAATATAAAATTATATTTAGTTTGAGAAAATATTTTAACTATTTTTAGAGCAAGGGCAAATACTTGCATCATCAATGACAACAACTGCAGAGTCGAAGTCGGGTATGTTTAGTTAAAATTGATCTATTTTAATGGCATTGTTTTTAACACTAGTTTTAATTTATATTTTTCATGTGAAATTTTGTAGAGGGACCGACTAGATTTAAAATACTCAGAAAAAAAATGCCTCCAATGGATGCACAATAGGAAAATCAACCAATTCACCTACATCAAGTCCATCAACATCAAGTTCATCCATAGAAAGTCCGACAGACTTCACTACATGCACCACTGATGAGGAACCAATCTTGCATGCATGGGAAATAGTTCCTTACACCACCGCATCCAAGAACCAACAACCAATTTTAGACACCCACTCAGACTGTGTCTCAATCTCTTGTTTCAGGGACACTATTCCTAATTTTAACACTTGATAATTTATCAAATGTAGAAAGTGCATCTCAGATGCCCTCTTCTACTGCAAATCTCGATGATGATTTTATGTATCAGGATATAAATAATTTGAATTTACCACTAAATACAAGTGATATGCTTCATGTTCTAGGGATTTATGATGAAGCAAAGGATAATGTTGAAGTAGATGTTGTTGTTTCCTCTTTCCTCCACCAGCAATTCAATACCCATCATCATTCGAGCGATGATGATAAAGTAAACTTTTCAAAAAATATTTTATTAGTAAATAGATGTAAGGCTACTGTTATGAATAATCTTCTTGTAGATATTGATACATTAAGAGAATCAAAATATCAGGTCAAGGTTATGATAAAAGTAATAAATGGTAGATACAATAACTTTGCACATAGAAAGGAGTTATTTTCAAAGGTAGAGAATGAGCCACAAAATCTCGATGCTCTATTACTTAAAGCTGAATCTGGCACAGTGAAGGCTGATTCTACAAATAGTGATGAATTTCTAGCCATTATGTTGGACCGATTAGAGAACCTAAATTCTGAAGCCCAAACACATTTCAATGAATGGAAACTAGATAAGAAGAAAGTAACAGTAGTAAAAACTACAAGACTTACAACAGATGTAAGTTTTACATATATCTGAAAATCATTTTTTTCTTTAATATATTTTTTTAATAAATATTAATATTTTTTTCTTGTATTTTGTAGTCTAATTATCAACACTTAAAGCAGTAGGTGATAGCCATGAAAACGTTGATCAAGAAAGAAAAAATCAGTGTGAATATTGTTATTAAAGTGAAGAAGAGACTATAATACACTATTCGAGAAAATAATTGGTTAAAGAAGTTTATCTAATATAAGGGCCTGGATGTGGAGGTTGTAGTAAAATAAAATGAGAAATATTTGAATGCACCATTTAGAGAAGATCCCATGAAATAAGAAGGTTTATTGCTATCAGGGATAAACACTACAACTGAAAGTTTGGTAAGGGCTAGTGCATTGGAAGCAAAGGATATTGAGGTAGATGCAGCTGAAACTTTAGGCACTTTGTAGGAAGAAAAGTAGAACTGTTGTTTTCTTATTTGTGGATTTTGGAATGTGGTGAAAAGAAACATGTTGCATAGTTTTTTTTTAAATTGTCAAAGACTCGTATATTTTTTAAATGAATCAAATAGATAATTTCCATAAATTTTGTATTACTTTTTTATATTTTGCTTTCAATATTGTGATGTTTTGATCAGTTTTTTGGATGACATAATTAATTTTGAATTATGTGGATGCAATAAAATGTTCTTTTATTTTTTATGAAATAATTTGAAATGAATGAAATGGAGCACAAATATTTAGTTTGCCATACATGGTTTATTCAATACATGGTTTTCAATACATGGTTTGCCATACATTATTTTCAATACATGGTTTTCAATACATGGTTTGCCATACATTGTTTTCAATACATGGTTTATTCTATACATGGTTTGCCATACATTGTTTTCAATACATGGTTTATCCGATACATGGTTAACCATATATTGTTGTCAATATATAGTTTATTCTATACATGTTTTTTCATACATTGTTTTCAATACATGGTTTACCATACATTATTTTCAATACATGGTTTATTCAATACATGGTTTATACTTTATTCAATACATGGTTTGCTATACATGGTTTTCAAAATACATGTGAAAATAAATAATATCTGTAATTAATATTCTATTGAAAATTGATAACATAATATATGAAATCAAAATACATGTTAAAATCAATAATATTTGTAATCAATATTCTGTTGAAAACTGATAGCATAATATGTGAATTTGAAATCAAAATATCATGTCTCAAAATATAATCAAATCTCAATATTCTATTGAAAACTAATAGCATAATATGTGAAATCAAAATACATGTGAAAATCAATAATATTTGTGATTCTGTAATCAATATTATGTTCCAAAATACATGAAAACATGTCTCAAAATATAATCAAATCTTAATATTTTGTTGAAAATTGATGGCATAATATGTGAAATCAAATCAAATAAATGAATCAAATCCTAATATTTTGTTCAAAATTGATAGTTTAATACATGAAATCAATCAAATGAAAGCATCTTTGCATCATAATGCTGGAAGCTAGAACAAAATATTTTTAGATTGTGCAAAATCGTCTGCACTCCTACAAAAAAAATCTATCATCACAGTGTCATCAAAGTTACCATTATCCTCATCATCCTAAGTATTCATGACACCTCTTCTCTCTACCAAAGATTTCCAATATGACAAATCTCTTTCATAAGGAAACTTCTCAAATTTATAGGTCGACACTTATACTCTCAAACAATTTTCCAAATTTTTGTCCAACCTATTTCAAACTTTAGATTTTACATATGATAATGCACTAAATACCCTTTCATCCTCCACAAATCCTAAAATCATCATTTGACATAATTCATATAAACTAAAATATTCACTCATAGTATGTTGTAGGATACTACTGGGATATAATTGATTCCACAAACATGAAATAGAACCCCTTTTATGATGATTACTAAACTATGAAACTTGAGCAGACATTGTTGCTCCAAAATAGTTTGATTATTTTGTCAAAAGATCTTTGTTGAGAATGCCATTAATTTCAATACTATTGACTACCACACATTTAATGAAATGGCTAGAAATATTGCCCATGTATTTTAGAAACAAACCATTTATATTTTGGTATTCATTACAAGTATCCCAAAACATCGAGTTAACCACATCAATAACCTCAACCAATTCATCTCTTTCAAAACAGTATCTGATTTCTTTTATCAATGATTTTGCTATTTGTTTTAGTTTAATTTTTGTATTTGTTATAATTACATGAAATATGTTGTATGTTATGACCATTTTTTCAACTTCATTTGTAGCTATATCCATTTTTTGACCAAAACAATATAAATAAATTTCCTTTCCATGGACATTAATACATAGATGATCATTTATATTGAACTTCAAAAAATTTTGAGGATCATTCATGTTTGTCAATGCTCTCCAACTCTCAAACATGGGATCCATAAAAAATTTATCATATGCGTACATCATATCAATATGCATGCAAATTTGTTTTCTCACCCTAATGAAATCCACAATATAAATCGATCTTTTTTGTGCAATTTTGATCAAAGTGAAGAACACAAGCTTATACTGAGAGGGGGGGTGAACAGTATAAGACCACTTTTTATTTTTCTTTCCAAAATAATATTATTTAATATATCAATGGCATTATCAACAACAATAATCAAAGCAATTCACAAATCACCACACATAATAGAGACACCAATTTAACATGGTTCACCCAATGTGGGCTACTCCACGAAGAAAATATTTCACTAAAATTTTCTCAATAAATCTCTTGGGAATCCTTCCCTATTACAATGTTTATGGACCTCTGTCCAAAGGAGACACCAATCCCCTAATAAAGTTTGTGGATACCTATCCACAGGAGAACTCTTTCCCCTTTGTTGGTTCATATATTTTTATCCATAGGAGAACTCCTTCTTCTCTGCTCTGGTTGGTGATCCTCTAGAATACTATTACCTCCACTGCACTGGATTGTGGATATCTCTGCACTGAATACCTATATCCTCACTCAGAATACCTATGTCCTCATTGCCCTAGCTAATGGATCTCTATCCACTAGAGACTACTATCCTCTACTCTATCACCTCCAATTCTTGGTCTCAATTCTGTCTCAAATCTGCACTAAACACTGTTCTTTGATCTAGCATAAATTTTCTCATAAGTTTGTCTCAACTCTACACTAAACATTGTCCTTTGGTCTAGCACAAATATTTCTCACAATTTTGTCTCAAATCTACACTAAACATTGTCCTTCGATCTAGCACAAATCTTCTCACAATTTTGTCTCTAATCTGGCACAAATCTACCCTTAAATTTGCACCAAAATCTATCCTCAAATATATCCTCAAGCCTTAACACAAATCTTTATCCTATCACAAATCAACTTTGCTAGATCTGCTCCAAGCCTTAACTCAAAGCTTGAACAAATCAATCAATCAACTCTACTCTCAAGTCTTCTCAAATACTTACCTCAAATATATCCACAAGTCTTCTCAATAACTTGCTCAATCTACTCTCAAGGATTCTCTAAGACTTACCTAAAATATCTCCACAAGTCTTCACCAAGACTTACCTCAAAATTTTCCAACTGGTCCTCTCTAGAACTTGTCTAATCTGCTCAACAAGTCTTCACCAAGACTTGTCTCAAATATTCTCAACAAGTCCTCTCTAGAACTTGTCCAATCTACTCAACAAGTCTTCACCAAGACTTATCTCAAATCTATCCACAAGTCTTCACCAAGACTTACCTCAAATATGCTTGTAAGCTTCTACAAAAGCTAACACAAATATGTTCTTAAGCTTTCACAAAATCTTGCTTAACTTTATCCTTAAGTCCCCTCTAGGACTTACTCAAATCTACTCACAATATTTCACAAAATCTTGCTTCACTCTGTCTTTAAGTCCACTCTAGGACATACTCAAATATTTCCACTAGCTTTCAGAAAAGCTTATTCAAATCAATTGTAGAACTTGCATACAAACGTCAACTCAATATTTTACAGAAAACCTCTTTAATACCACAAACAAGTTTCACTTAAAATCTTGTTTAACCACATAAACATATAGAGAATGATTAAAGACTCAATATGTTTCACACTCACCAAGCACTCAATCACTTTCAAATTCTCTTTCAAATAAACTCATAAATAAAGAATAATTTATTTCATAGAAATTGAACTATCACTCCAATACTTTCAATCAATAATGCTCATCCAACTTCAACCAACCATTCACTCAATGAAACATAACTTGCTTACAAACCCTAACCAAGTGTTTCACTATGCTTCCAATAACTCACACTATGGAACTCAAACCTTAACTCAATATAATTCTAAATTCACATAACAATGATACTCATGATCTCTCACAAACCCTAGCTCAAGATAGTTCTCAATATCACATAACAACGATACTCAAGATTTTTCACAAACCTTAGTTCAAGATAGTTCTCAATTTCACATAACAATGATACTCATGATCTTTCATAAACCCTAGTTCAATATAGTTCTCAATTTCACATAACAATGATACTCATGGTCTTTCAACATCCACAAATCATGCACATTAAAACTCACTCAACATTTCCAACAATGCTTACCAAACAATCCTTTTCACTCCAATTTTGCATTTCACAACATTCAACCAAACAAAATTTCACTTACAAGGATGATATGCCCATACCTTTTGTTTTGATGGAGATTTAACCTCAAAACCTGTATCAATCACAATCAACTCTTCTTTGCCAATTTTAGGGTTAGATAAAAACAACCTATCTCAAAGTCTCCAAAAATATCCTCCTAAAAAATTAATTCACCATTACAAACAATAAGACTCAAGTACACCTTATTATCTCCAAACTTATCAAAATATCTCTCAACACATAAAAATCAATTTCCTTTATCAACTCCAAATTAATCAATGTATAGAAGACCAAGTTCCTTTATAATCTCTCAGAAATAATATTCAACCTATAAAAATCAAATCATTTTTCAACTCTTATTACTCCAACCTTTATTTATTTTTCAAAGCTTAAAATAATATTAAATATCAAATACCCTTATAACTCCCTACTTTCCCAAGGTACTATCTAAAACTCACGTGGCCTTAATGCCTATAAAAATCAAATCCTTTTTCAACTCTTATTACTCCAACCTTTATTTATTTTTCAAAGCTTAAAATAATATTAAATATCAAATACCCTTATAACTCCCTACTTTCCCAAGGCACTATCTAAAACTCACGTGGCCTTAATGCATATGCGCTTCCCAACCTAGACGCAATTTAAAATTTAAATAAAAAATTAAAGCTTACCTTATACACCTTGGTCCACGTGCAAAATGGATAGTGCACACCTTGGTTGTGCTTTGAACCCACAACCTCATTGTCGTCGCTACGCTCTAGCTGAAGCTAGGTAACCATTGGGCCACACGCCCACATGAGTACTAATAGCAGCGCACTCGTTGTTACCTCTACAAGTTTTGGCAAACAAAAACCAAAATGACTTCCCTCTCAAAATGACTATGCGAGGATTTGAAACCCCAACCTCTACCCTACGAACGTCTTAACTTTGCCTTGGTCACCAACTATGCTAACCAACGTTATAGATACACTTGGATTACACCACATGCTTTTAACCAGTAGCTTTCCTTATAAAGATTTTAAAAGCATGAAGATCTATTCTTCCTCACAACAAAGCAGTGCACGATATCTTGCAAAGACTTTGGAATTCGAATAAATGCATGGATGAGTTAATTAAAAAATTAACTCCCCTTTTATATATGTTTTGCCTTATGCGCTCGACGTCGGCTTTAATTCGAATTTAAAAATTCAAATTAATAAATTAATTTATAACCTTTAACTTTGGTGCCCAAATTTATTTAAATTAAAATTTTAACCTTTAGGTTAAAATATTTTAATTTAAATAAATTAAATTAAATATTTTTCAAATTTCTCAATGGGTCTGTTGAGGAATAAATTATTTTTAATAGCTCCTTGGACCTGTTCTCTTTATCTCAACCTGTAACCTGGAATATTATAATATTAAATATTATAATAATATTATTTCCTTTTAAACCTTCTTCGCCTTCCTTGGGACTCCAACCTTTTAGGCCACTTTAGGTATATTATATTAAAAATAAATATTATATCCTATTCCTTTAAACCTCTTCCTTGATTTTTGGAAAAACCACTTGATGACATTAATGATGACGAAACTGAAACAACAACCTCTTGACAACTCTTGACATCAATGACAACAAATCTTGCTCAAATTTCTAGCACAAAGTATTCATTTCTTCCAACATTGAAAGAATACCACACAATGTGAGAAGTGTTTCAAAGTCACTAATTCGAAATAGCAATTTTTTAGCCTTATCAACTGCCCTACGATTTGTATACATAAACCCTGCCAAGGATTGATATTCTTTGAAAACTCTATATGTCGTTTTATACATTGAAATCCACCTAGTATCTACATATTTTAAGAGTTTTTTTACCTTTGATAACTACTAGTGCAAACTACTAAAAATATTTTTGGACTGCGCATAAAAAAAATCATGAATTTCACGAACAAGCTTTTCCACTCTCACTACAAATGTATTCACAATTTTTTATTCAAGATTCATTTTATGAGCCATGCAATGAATAGGGATCAAATATGGGGTAACATATGTTTGTAGTCTAACACAAAGACCATTCTTGTGTCCTTGCATTATAGTAGCACCATTAGCTCTGCCACATATTAACTTAGTGGCTATTTCCATTTCATTCATTCCTGCTATTTCCTTTAGACTTGAAACAACATTGTAAATGTTTTCTCCATTACAAATTTCCACCATATTACATAGTCCAAGTAAATGAGGTTACCTTAAATGATTATCCAATGTGTAAACATGCATGCAAATCCAATATGTGTTATCAACAGCAGTCACCTCATCAATTGAAAGTGAAATGAATTTAACTTTTTTTATTTTCTCTTTGAGGTCATCCTGCTCAACCAATGATAGATATTTTACCATTTACCAAACATTTTGATCTGACCAATGGGTGCTTGGTAAGTTCTGCACATCAGCTAGTTGAAATAGAGATTTATAATCAACTAAATCAGACATAGGTCTACCCTTTTTAAGAATAATGAGTACAACTGCAAACTGTAAACTTTTTGAAGCTAAAGTGAACTTTTCCATTTTTTGAAATTGGGCTTGAATCATTGCACCTTTCTCAACCAAAGTTTAATTTTTTTATTTCTTGATCATATTCTTGTGCATATCTGATATGTGCACACTCTAATGCATCCTTCCACCTATAATTTTTCTACATTGGTCCATCACTTTCTTTTGTTTTTATATAAACCTTTCCATAATGTTTTTCTATTGTATCTTTCTTAACTTGCAATATGTGATCCTTTCCATGTTTCCAACTGCAAATTACGCATCTCAATTTTTTTATTACCTCATTACTATTATCTGGAAGCACTGGCTCAACAAATGAAAAATTTGAAACCCAATTAGGATGAAATGATCTATTAATTGTCCATCTATATGACCTTGCACGTTTATGTTTTTTAGAAAAATATTCTCAAGAAGTAGGGGCTGCATAAGAACTATTATTTTATTTTCTATTTGGTGTCTTAGTTTTAGGAATCTCTTCATGTTGTTGTTACATTTATTTAAGAAAATTTTCATCTATGGACTTTTCATTATTGTGGATATGTGGAAGTGGAGGCATACCAGGGTCAACAGTGTTCTCTGTAGAGATAATACTGGGGTCAATACCAGGGTCATCATCATTATTCTTTTTAAAAGCATACCTTATTTTAAAAATACAGATAAATAATGAACAAAGCCATCAACCAAAAATCACCCTTCTTAATGAATGAAGACATTATATATAAAATTAACAATGTACATAAATTAACTGGTTAGTAAGTAAAGGCGTTCATACCTTCAATTTATGCAGATGTTGATGGCTAATTGGATTTCAAAATATTATAAAAGTATTTTAGGATACTCCTTTTATTGAAATACTGGCCTCCCTTATTTCCACTACCAACAAGTGATATTTTACCTCTATAAATAGAAGAGTAACATGAACATCATTTTGAAAAATGGAAATAACTGATAAAAGAGAGAACTAATATTCAAGACAATAGAATATCTAACCTAAGTAGGCTTGAGATTGGTTCCCAAATAATAGTAAAACCTCCTTATTGAGTGTCAATGAACAAGAATGTATAAAAAGAAACATAAATGGTAATAGAAACTTACCAGTAAATGGTTATCATTGTATGTCACTCACTTTGTGACAGTCACCTTGTGATAGTTGCCTTATGATAGTCACCTTGTGATAGTCACCTCATGTCAATCACCTTATGACAGTCACCTTATGATAGTTGCCTTGTGATAGTCACCTTGTGATAGTCACCTTGTGAAAGTCACCTTATGATAGTCACCTTATGACAGTCACCTTATGACAATCACCTCGTGTCAGTCGCCTTCTACCAGTCACTTTTGTCGATCACCTTGTGACAGTCGCCTTGTGACAATCGCCTTATGACAGTCACCTTGTGGCAGTCGCCTTGTGATAGTCACCTTATGTTAGTCATCTTCTTTCAGTCACCTTCTGTTAGTCACCTTCTTTCAGTCACCTTCTGCTAGTCACTTCTATCGGTCACCTTGTATCATTCGCCATGTTTTAATTATATGAGACTATGAGGGTCGTTTTCAGGGTTACCTATATATAATGGGGTACAAGAGATGAATTGGGTGGGATAATTTTTTTTAATAATTTTAAGGTAAAAATTAGGCAAGAAAAATTATTATATGGGGGTGAATTTACCCTAAAAAAAATTGATCCCATAATTTTCATGTGAATGGGCCGACCTCTAGGTTCCTAAAATCAGCAAAATAAAAATTATAAAAATCCTAAAATTCTCTCTAAATTACAAAATTCACAGCAAAATAAAAATTATAAAAATCCTAAAATTCTCTCTAAATTACAAAATTCACCCTTGTGCATAACCCTGACCTAAAGCCATATTATAGGTTTGTTGATTTTCATTGATCTGGTCAACGCTAGATGCTTAAATATTGGAAAGGACGTACATCTCAGAATCATTGCTTCCACCAGCATGGAAGGCTTAAAATGGCTCTCTAACATATCCAGGCATAATCGAATAGCATACAAGCTACTATAGGTTCGATAAGCGATACGATAGAGGCGTAATTCATTGTATTTTCTTTTTGCTTCAGCAAATGAGGAAGCTTAAGATAGTTGTTAGGAATGATTCGTAAGATGAACATGATTAACAAGATTAGGTGATCAATTGTTGATGTATATTATGAATTTTTTTATTATGACTACCCCTCAAGCGACAATTCAATGATTAAAATGGCAAGTTATGAAAGTGATGAGTTGCTTGACCAAGATGATTGATTTGGACAGTTCAATATGATTGCATTTATTGTAGGATAGGTCGTATTATAGCTGTGACTTCAACCATAAATAGTAATTGTACCCCTTTATCTCATGGAGAAATCCGATCGCAATGACCTTCTTAGGAAATCAAGATGATAGCAATTCAATTTAAAAATGTGATGAATCACTATGTTTGATGATCTGCTAAAATTTTCATAGAAGAAATGAAATGAACACCTCATTCCCATGGAGTAGTCCAATCGTAATGGCCTTCTTGGGGAGTGAAGTGAGGACATTTCAACTTAATGATGAATAATTTGGTTCAAATGGCCTTATGGTAATTTACTCATCCTATTGGATTGTATTGAGCACAAGTCACTATAACTGCCAAGTGTATAGGGTAAATAATTGGATACGAGGCACATTTGAATTTGGATTTATTTGATTTTTTTGTGATTTTGATGATTTTTAAAAAATTTGGACCAGTAGATATGCTTAAATATCCATTTGTACAGTGAGAAAATGTGAGCATTTATTGTTTTTTGATAGCCTCTATTGAAAACCATGATTGGGATTTGCAAATCCTATAGCCATTATCGACATTAAAGATTGGGGTTGCCCTGATCTGCACCCACTATCGACATCAGCGATCAGGAGAAAACTAGAAAATATAAAAATAAAATTAGAGTTTTTATTCTTCATTATTTCCAGCTGGCTTTATTGAATAGTGAGCTTTGAGGAGAGGTAGAAATTATTTGACATGGAACGCTACTAGATTTACCCCAAACTTCTATGGCAGACCAACCAAAGGTATCAACGAGTGGTGGAGCCAATGCTCCTAAGGTAGACTTGAAATCCTTCACTCGTGATTTTAGCAATAAAATGAACCTCATTAAGTAATGAAGTTAAATGAACCACATTAAACTATTGGTAACAAACCTCACCCCTTAGTTAGGTTTAACATTAGGTTATTTTAGGTGGGTTAAGTGTAGATTTAATTTTTTGGGTATTTTGGGGGTGGGAAATGACCTCATGTGGGGTCTTTCTCGTAGTAATTATCGATGATGGCGGCTCCCAATATACCAAAGGGGGGCCATTTTTGTTGTAGGTAGCTAGGTTCAAACTCCAATGATCAAAAAAATGATCATTGGTGAATACTTGTTGTCGATGTTGATGGTGGTCGTGGTGGTCGCTATCGACGTGGATGGCTAGGAAACCTTAGAAAAAAATAATTTTTTGAGTTTTAAGATTTATTAGTGTGTTTGATTTTGCACTTTATACCTTGATAGCATGGGCATGAGATCCTGATATACTAATTGAGTTGTTACCCCTAACTAGATGACGTGGACTCGAGGTGGTTTAGGGTGATTGGCCTCAACTATGTTGTTAGGCTATCATTGATTATGTTGAACCAGGCTTACTTGAAATCCCTAGCCCATCGATGGGATTCTAGGACTAATACCTTCCACCTCCTTATGGGAGAGATGAAAATGATGTTAGAGGACATCTACCATATATTTAGGATCTCGATCGACAGTCGGACCATCACTTCATCATCGACTATAGTGAGGGATGTAGTTTTCACTTGGGTGTTTAGGGATAGGGTAGCAATGGCATTGCTAAACATTGAGCATGGTATGGTACCCATTGAGCATTGGTATAGGTTGGATGTTTTCTCTTGATGACAGTCATTACTCATTCACATTACCTATAATGTGCTTCTACCAGACACTTCAGGTGTGAGGTTCCCTTGGAACCTCTTAGCTATGGTACAAGACTTGCTAGATAGCACTACGCTATTTATTATGGTGTGGGGAAGCACACTGTTGACCCATAGCTATGATGAGTTATACCAAATTATGTAGTGCAAATAAGCTAGAGCTGTATGCAGCTTGCTTCTACAGATATGAGAGTGGGATTATATCAGGATAGATAGACCTGGTGGATTACCCCTAGGTATTACAATAGTAGCAATGGTGGCACAGTACTATGGTGCTCGATGGCCATGGGAGGCAGAGACACACTAAATAAAAGATCATTTTGGGGATCTAGATCACTACATGGGGTCATTGACAAGGCTACAAGTGATCCAGATCATATGGAGACCATATTTGGACTATCCAACTTGGGAGGAGGTAGATAGGTACCTGGCTCAGATGAGGTGCAACAGATGGATCATTGGATGCAAATTTAGGGTGAGGGAATTCTTCCATTTCTCCTGGGTGACTAGGTAATTTGGATTAGACAAGATGTCCCTAAGGAGCCAGTCCTATACCACTACCTTAAGGTAGAGACGTAACTCGCATGGCCCTAGGTTATAGCTCTGATAAAGGAGGTTGATGATCCTATAGCAAATATAGGGGTAGTAAATGTTGGTACAACTAGTGATTATGATACATGGTGGATTACTTAGCTATGGTAGGGTGGAAATAGTCTAGGTAGGGATAGGTATGAGGTATAGTAGTGGATGGCGATGGTGATGGGTGACATGTGCATTGCAAGATAGATGAGGCATGGGGTAGGTTACCGAGTAGGTGGATGAACCACATGATGAGTATGGGAATGAGGAGGACCTATATGATGAGGTATCCCATATATGAGTGCAAGTACGTAATATACAGTACAACTACAGATAATGCAAAGATAAATCATGGAGCGAGATACATATTTCGCTACAGCATGAAGCTAGTTGAGTGTAGGGTATAGGTAGTGTTGAGGGTATGTACAGGAGAGGACCACTCTGTAGGCATAAGTGGATACATATCAGGTCACTACATAGAGGGATATCTTATAGGTATAGTTGGATGCTAGGATTATTGAGAGAGATGCTCTCAGGACACAATTGGGGGCTACTCCTGGTGGCCATTCTACACCATCTACTCTAACTACTCAGCATTCAACATGCTTGGATGTAGCTATTGATATCAGGTGATTGTAGGGTCTCTTGGAGGATGATGTAAGGTAAAAGGCCTCAGATGCAGTCCATATAGATCTTCTAGAGGCTCAGGTTAGGATGTATGATGGTGTTGTGCCAACCAGGTCTACAGTCGAAGGTTCACATCAAAGCAGGTAGAGCAAGTCTAGATAGTCATCAATGCAACCCATTCATAGGTCAAGTGCTCAATCAGAGAGATCGGTAGGTACCAGATCTAGACAACTTCATATAGAGGGGGCTGAGGGTGGAGGTGATTCAATAGGTGCAGGCATCGATTGATACATCATGATAATTTAGTTTTGAGTTTAAGGTCTAAGGACTTATATATTTGTAGCCTACGAACACTTTTGTACCACTCTATGTACATTTTGACACATATATATGATACTCTTTTATTTTTTATTATGTGTATTATATTTTTTTTGTATTTTTCATGTGATGCAAATGTAGATGCAATGGCTACATGATATTTTTATTTGATTATGCTACATGTATGTTATATACTAGTGACATGTGCTAGCTAGATGATATATATATGATTAAATGTTGTGATCTATATGTGTAGATGTGTTACTATGTATGCATATATGGATGTGATGGTAGAATGTTAAATGCATGTTTATTTTTCTTCACTTGTGTGTGCATTTGATCTATGTGATATGATATGATAGATGAGATGTAATGTAATGCATTAATTACATGAGAATAATCTAATACAAATGAACATGTATGCTCTAATCACTTAAAACATGAGGAATGAATTTAATATGTGTTTAACAAACTAATGTATGATACCATAGAATGTATGAAAATAATGAATGTAAATTGTAACTCTTATTAGAATAATTAATCATTTAAGCATTCGTATGTGATATGAAATGATGCAAGATGTATGGGTTTTCTCTATAAGCTTCTATAAATTAAAATATATGCACAAAATAGTCAGTGGTCGTCTAAATACCATTGTTGATATCCATCTAGTATCTATCCTATTTCATGAACATCCTTTAATAAATAAAACTTCCTAAGGAAAATTGTGATTGATTGATGAAATGATTTGTTGCTAAAAGGTATTTTTGAGGTTTTCCATGAGACTCAAACACCCTAGTTGATTAATCAAAAGTTGTATAATGACTACACAAGACTCTTGAAAGATAAAAAGTTTTTATTATGAATAATGAGATATTTATTATCCCTATGTGTGCAAATTAATATATTAGATAAAACATAGGACGACTCCAGCTGCTCAGGATTCAACATGCTTGGATGCAGCTATTGAGATCAGGTGATTTTAGGGTCTCTTGGAGGATGATGCAAGGTAAAATGCCTCAGATGTAGTCCATATAGCTCTTCTAGAGGCTCAAGTTAGGATGTATGATGGTGTTGTGCCATCCAGGTCTACATTCAAAGTTTCACATCAAAGTAGGTAGAGCAAGTCTAGATAGTCATCAATGCAACCCAGTCACAGGTCAAGTGCTCAATCAGAGAGATCGGTAGGTACCAGCTCTATACAACCTCATAGAGAGGGGGCTGAGGGTGGAGGTGATTCAATAGGTGCAGACATCGATTGATACATCATGATAATTTAGTTTTGAGTGTAAGGTCTAAGGACTTATATATTTGTAGCCTACGGACACTTTTGTACCACTCTATATACATTTTGACACACACACATATATATATATATGATACTCTTTTATTTTTCATTATGTGTATTATATTTTTTTTGTATTGTTCATCTGATGCAAATGTGGATGCAATGGCTACATGATATTTTTATTTTATTATGCTACATGTATGTTATATACTAATTGCATGTTCTAGCTAGATGATATATATATGATTAAATGTTGTGATCTATATGTGTAGATGTGTTACTATGTATGCATATATGGATGCGATGGTAGAATGTTAAATGCATGTTTATTTTACTTCAATTGTGTGTGCATTTGATCTATGTGATATGATATGATAGATGAGATGTAATGTAATGCATTAATTATATGAGAATGATCTAATGCAAATGAACATGTATGCTCTAATCACTTAAAACATGAGGAATAAATTTAATATGTGTTTAACAAACTAATGGATGATACCATAGAATGTATAAAAATAATGAATGTAAATGGTAACTCTTATCAGAAGAATTAATCATTTAAGAATTCATATGTGATATGAAATGATGCGAGATGTATGGGTTTTCTCTATAAGCTTCTGTAAATTAAAATATATGCACAAAATAGTCAGTGGTCGTCTAAATATCATTGTTGATATCCATCTAGAATCTATCCTATTTCATGAACATCCTTTAATAAATAAAATTTCCTAAGGAAAATTGTGATTGATTGATGAAATGATTTGTTGCTAAAAGGGATTTTTGAGGTTTTCCATGAGACTCAAACACCCTAGTTGATTAATCAAAAGTTGTATAATGACTACACAAGACTCTTGAAAGATAAAAGTTTTTATTATGAATAATGAGATATTTATTATCCTTATGTGTGCAAATTAATATATTAGATAAAACATAGGACTGCCTCATTTCCAGGTAGGATTCATTCAACCCATTGCTGTAATGAGGATCACCAAATTCTCATCATGATCCTAAGTTTGGATGTAGTTTGATTAGACTACTAGGAGATACAAGCCATCTAAAGCTATCTCATCTATAAATTACTTAGAACTACCCCATTTATAGGTGGGATTCATTCATCCCATTGCTATAATGAGGATCACTCTATGATTTTTGAGTATTGACCATTCAAGAGATTCAAACTCTTCACCCCCTTCTTTTCTTTTCATTTATTGGGATACTTGCTCATGCTTAGTGATGAAAATCACTGTTTATTTTGAGCAAGGGATTTGCTTTTATTTTTGGTATTTTTCTTATTTTGTATGAAAGCAAGGGATTTCTTTGGGTGGGGGGAACTTGTCCTTTTCAATGATCGATATCCTAGACCATGTGTATTACAAGACAAGCAAGTACAAACATATAGGCTAATTGCAACATGATAATAAATTTAAAATTATGAAGCATGTATAACTAGATGAATTGACAAAAATAAATGCCTCCTTTGTATTAATCCATTTGAAAGCTTGATTACATACTCATCCCTCTTAGGGATACCAAATTTGATACATTATTACAATCAATTTTGAGCCCCAAAATGCAGGTGATGATTCTAAAAGCTCTTTATGTCTCCACCACTTTTCTTATAAGAGGGCTTATTAGTTGCCTCCTTCTTTGATGCCAAGGAAGATGATCTCGATGATTTTCTTGGATCCTTTATTTTCCCTATCACTTGCACACAAATAAACTAAAAACACATCAATATCACATGATGCCTCCCAAGACGAGGCTAATTTCTTGAAATATGAAAATAAGAAAGAAATGAATGAAATAAGAAAGAATACTTGAAACCTTGAAATAATGCTTGAAATACTGAATGTAAAGAATAAAAATACTTCTATACTAGGTTAGAAATCCAATGAAAATATTGATAATCTAATATAATGGCTAAAAATAAGGGAAAAGAGACATCAAACCCTAACCACTATCAACTAGAGAAGTTGGCTCTGCTAGCCACTATCAAATTTTATGAATAAGCCTACGGGCCATTATCGAAGACAGTGGCCATGAGGAAAGAGTGCTACCCTCTAAATCTCTGGCTTGGTGTCAATCGATTCCACTCCAAAGAGATTTGATGTTCTTGGTGTGTTCTCTTAAAACAACTTTGGGTAGTAAATTGACTCAAATCATGTTGAATTGTGTGTTTGAACAATGGTTGTTCTTCTCAAAATATGGTAATATTCATTGGCAGATAGGCACTTGTCATTTATCAATTGGATAGCACTTTTTTACTCCTCAAGGAGATGTGAAATTGCTCTCCAATTCGGTAGGGCTGTATTGCAATGAATTTAGGATAAAAAACCAAGGGTTTATTGATAAATTTGGGGCCTTAATTAGACTCCCAAATTCCTTGGTCTAGATTCTCTAGTAAGCCAATATTAATAACTCACTAATCTAGAATGGTTAGGCAAAGCTTCTGAAGGCTTCTGGAACCCAAACCATTGCTAATTTGTTAGACACAACTAATTTTTCTCGGCTCAAGGAGCTCAAGTTGGTTACAAGGCTAGCTGCTCTCACTCAGTGTGGCTAGGGGCAAGCTACCCTTAGTCATTATCGATAGGTGTAGCTAGCTCTTAGACACTTTTATCTTCAACAACTAGGATCTTAGCTATTGTTGGCATCAGTAGCTAGAACTGCATAGGACTAGACTATCCTATATGAGTGGTTAAAACCATTGCTTAGTATTGGAAAGGTCCCAAGTCATTCATATGGTCTGCAAAGGTGCCCATATGAGTAGTCTCCTAAATATAACATGTTTTAGGTATCTACACTACCTCCAATCCATTTTATTTCAAAAGGAAGATGTCATGTAAGGGCAACTAGAGAGACAAGAAAGAGCTTTATCATTAAAGACCCAAAGTTAGGAAATGTTTAAAACCTATAGAGATTTATATTTCCTATTAGAAATAGAGTATATTACATTATTTGGGTCATGTAAATGTACCTTCCTTGGTACATACTTAGGACATTAGGTTACTTTAGAGGGAAGTTATCTAGTTACTTCATGCAATGTAATAAATGCACAAGTGTCAATGTGCAAGGTGTCCACTTGTACAACTAGATAGAGTGTTGGCCAAGGAACTTATCTTCCTATATAATGGCCATAGATGTAGAATATAGATATAGAAGTCATAGCATCATAGGCAGTGTGTGGTATATAGGTAGTAGGGTAGTGTATGTGTGAGCTATAAGCTCAGATCTCACTCATGGAGCAGTAGCCTCTATTATGAAGTGTCCATTTCCTCCATAGCTATTATTGTAATATTTTTTTTATTATTTCTATTTATAGAATATTTCAGTCATCTCATAGGTTTACTTTATTTCTTTCTACATATTGTGATTGGTATATCCCATTGTATGTGGTATCAAAAGCTAAAAATGGTATCAGAGCTATGATATATCAAGCCAGAGTAGGTCTATAGGAAAACCACCATTATTATTGAACCTGAGTTTTTTGAGAACCTGATGCGCCATTGGACCAGTAACTATCAAAATTTCTCATAATATTCTAGGTGGTAGAATTAGGTAGAGTTACAAGTGAGGACTAAAATATCGGTTTTAGAAATATTGATATTACATAGGGCTAGAGTCTTTCTTAAGAACACAAGCTTATACTGAGAGGGGGGATGAACAGTATAAGATAAAACTTTTTACTTTTTTTCCCAAATTAGTAGTATCCAATATTATCAATTGAAATAATTAAACAATGCATAGATCATCACACACATAAGAGACATAGATTTAATGTGGCTCACCCAATGTGGGCTACATCCATGGAGAAAATATTTCTTATAAATTTTCTCAACAAATCTCTTGGGAACCAATTCCCTATTACAATGTTTATGGGCACCAACCCAAAGGAGACACCAATCTCTTATGCTCAGACCTCTATCCATAAGATACATCAATACACTTTACTCTGGTTCGTGGACCTCTATCCACATGATACATCAATCCCCTTTGCTCTAGTTCATGGACATCTATACACAGGAGACACCAATCCCCTCTAGTCTGGTTCATGGACCTCTATCTATAGGAGACACCAATCCCCTTTTCTCTGGTTCGTGGACCTCTATCCATAGGAGACACCAATCCCCTTTGCTCTAATCTACTCCAAGCCTCTACACAAGGCTTGCTCAAATCTACTCTAAGCCTACACAAGGCTTTCTTAAATATGCTCCAAAACCTACTCTCAACTCTTCTCAAATCTGCTCTAAAAATTGCTCTCAACTCTTCTCAAATCTACTCCAAAACCTGCTCTCAACTCTTCTCAAATCTACTCCAAAACCTGCTCTTAACTCTACTCAAATCTACTCCAAAACCTGCTCTCAACTTTGCTCAAATCTGTATAAAAAGCAATGTTCATCTATTCCCAAATCTTGCATAATGATGTCATCAATTGCTTTATATAATATTCAATGTACTTTCTTCAATTAAAGCAGTTTAGACATATTCTACCCAAAATTCGTTTAACCTCTTGAACATATAGAGAATAATATGCACTAACAAATGTTCAATATGTTCTTAACATTCATTAAGTCTATCGCTTTCACATATCTCACATTTATTTCATTTTAAATGTAGCTCTAGTCTAGCACTTGATAATTGATCTTATTATATACTCCCAAAAACAATCAAACCAATGCACAAGTTTGCTTCACAAAACTAGTATTTCTCAAGTACCATAATATAGATCTTTCAAAATTTCATCCTTGAATACTCTTTTTCCTTTGACATTATTGACAACTTGCAATTCCCTTCTTGAATATATTTCTACCTTTGACATCAATGATAACTTAATATTTCCAACCTGCCTTTGACATCAATGACAACTTAATATTTCTAACAATCTCCCCTTTATCATTGATCGCAGCCCTACACAAAATTTCTTCTACTACAATTGGATTTCCAAAATACTCCCCCTGACAAGCTACTCCCCCTTACTGAAATATCTCCCCCTCACTAAAATCTCTCTCCCTTTGACATAAATAGCAAAGGGCTCCTTTTAGGGCTAAAAACAAAACACTTAGCTCAGTCCCCTCACCACCTCCTTTTCTTGAGGTGATTAATTTTGGGATGGGATTAAAGCTACTCCCAACTTACAATGCTCTTCTACTTTTTCAATATTTTTCCAAACTTTTGAAATTATACCTCTTTGAAAATTTTGAGCATCCTTTTTCTTGATTGTCTTTGGAAGTTTTGGAAATTACGTTCTACACCACTTTGCCCTATGCCCAAAATTATTGCAATTATAACACTTGATTTTGTAGTCCTTGAAAGGTGCAAATGAATTCTTAGTGAAGCTATAATCATTCTTACCATAAACCCTGCAATGTATAGCTTTATGACCAAAATTATCGCAATTGAAACACATGATGTTGTAGTCCTTGGAAAGTGCAAGTGACTTGAAATTTCTGTTGTTGAAGCCATAATCATTTTTATCATGAACCCTGCAATGTATAGCTTTATGACCAAAATTATTACATGAGAAACAATAACCTTGGAAGAAATATTCATCTTGCCTTGATCTCATGGTTCTTTCTTTGCTTTTCTTTTTATGGTCCCTGTTCCTTGATGATTCTTTGTTTACTTCCTCTTTGATACTACCACTTCTCAACTTATCAATATAGGTCTTAGGATCTTCTTCAAATATCTTCTTTGATGCTTCTATTTCTTTTGAGCTTGACTCTTCTTCTTGTACCTCTTGACCTTCCTTGTAACCAAGTCTAGTCTTCATAAATGGAGATCTTTGTGTTTTTATAATATTGTCCAAATATTTTAAGCTTTTCCTAAACTGATATATCTTATTATTGAATTTATCTAGTCCCTTCCTTAGAATGTTAGCTTCATGTTGTAGTCTTTCACATTCTATTTATTTTATCTTTAACTATATAGTCATACCTTCTTCAACTTTCTTTGCCTCTTCAACCTTAAATTTTAAGTCATTGAGATCTCGTAGAAGTTTTGCCTTTGTTTTCTCATCCTCTTGTATTTGAGCATTCAATCTTAAGTTCTCACTTTTTAACTCTTCAATATTAAAAAAAAATTCCTCTTCCTTATCAATTGTGGCTTCCTTTTCATATTCTAAAACGTTCTCTTCTTATTGGTCTTTGACAACAGAAGTATCTTCATTCTCTTCTATGGCCAAAAATAGAATTTCTTCTTTTTCATTATCGGAGAAGCTTTCATAACTTTCACTTGAAGTACTACTTTCTTATTCAGCATAAAAACTCTTCTTGTGCCTTTGAAAAAACTTCTTCTCATGCTTTCCTTGACCATGCTTTTTTTTATTTTCATAATAAAACTTTCTTTTCTTATTTTTCTTGTAATACTTTTCTTCTTCATTGCTACTACCTTCATTTTGTGGATAATTAGCTACATAGTGACCAATGTTACCACAGCTAAAACATTTCACAGTTTGCATATTTTTGTCCTTTCTTGGACCCTTCTTATTTATTCTTACAAAGTTAGCCTCTTCTTCACTACTTGATTCATCTATTGATTCTTGTTCTTTATTCTTTTCCTTATTTGAAGCTTTGAATGTTGCCTCTTTTTTTGATGTTTGTTATTTTTCAGTCCTCATTTCTAAAGAACAAAATCTTATACTGAGAGGGGTGCTGAACAGTATAAGACCACTTTTTACTTTTCTTTCCAAAATAGTATTATCCAATATAATCAATGGAAATATCAATAGCAGTAACCAAAGCAATGCATAAATCATCACACACAATAGAGACACCAATTTAACGTGGTTCACCTAATATGGGCTACTCCATGGAGAAAATATTTTACTAAAATTTTCTCAATCAATATCTTGGGAATACTTTCCCTATTACAATGTTTATGGACCTTTGTCCAAAGGAGACACCAATCCCCTAATCAAGTTCATGGATCTCTATCCATAGGAGAACTCTTTCTCCTTACCTCTGACTGGTGATCTTCTAGAAGAAATGTTGCCCCCACTACTCTGGCTAATGGACCTCTATCCACTAAATACACCTATCCTCACTGCCCTGGCTAATGGATCTCTATCCACTAGAGACTATCATCCTCTATACTTTGTCACCTTCAAATATCTATCTCAAATATACACTAAACATAGTCCTTCGATCTAGAAAAAATCTACTCAATCTCTATCTCTGGTTTGGCACAAACCTATCCTCAAATTTGCACCAAACTATATCCTCAAATTTGTACTAAAAATAGTCCTTCAATCTAGCACAATTCTATCCTCAATATTTGTCCTCTAATATACACTAAACACAGTCCTTTGGTCTAGCACAATTTTATCCTCAATATCTCTCCTCAAGCCTTAACACAAAGCTTGACTTAATCTCAAATCAACTCTGCTAGATCTACCCCAAACCTTAACTCAATTTTTGAACAAATCAATCAATCAAATCTGCTCTCAAGTCTTCTCAAAGACTTGTCTTAAATCTACCTTGTAATATTCCATAAAATGCCACACTAATCTGTCCACAAGTTCTCTCTAGAACTTGTCCAAATATGCTCAAAAAGTCCTCACTAGAACTTGCCCAACTCTGCTCAACAAGTCCTCACTAAAACTTTTCCAAATCTGCTCTCAATCTCTTTCCTCAAACTATATTGTAAGATTCCTCAAAAACTCACACAAATATGTCCACAAGTCCTTTATATAACTTGTCCAAATCTTCTTAATAAGTCCTCACTAGCACTTATCGAATTCTGCTCAACAATTCCTCTTTAGAACTTGTCCAATTCTACTCAAGAAGTCCTCACTAGAACTTATCCAATTCTTATCAATAAGTCCTCACTAGAACTTATCCAATCTCGTAGAAAAATAAAGAGAAATGTTAGAGACTCAATATGCTTCACATTCATCACAATTCTCAATCACTTTCAATCACTCTTTTAGAAACATATAGAGAATTTTTGGAGACTCAATGTGCTTCACATTCACCTCAATGCTCAATCACTTCCAATCACTCTTTTAGAAACACATAGATAATTGTTAGAGACTCAATATGTTTCACACTCACAAACTCTCAATCACTTTCAATCTCTCTTTTATCACATAAACATATAGAGAATTTCTAGAGACTCAATATGTTTCACATTTACAAACTCTCAATCACTTTCTCAACTCAATTCATAATATAAAACAATTTATTTCATAGAACTTGAACTATCACATCAACACATCCACTTGACTAGGCTCAACCAACTTTACTCAACCAATCACTCAATGAACTAATCCTTGCTCACAAACCCTAGTCCAAGCATATGAACACTCACTCAAGTATTTCCAACAATGCTTGTCAATCAATCTCACATAACAATGATACTCATGATCTTTGCAAACCCTAATTCAAGTTCCTCACTCAACCAATTACTTCAACAACAATGCTAATCTCACATAACAATGATACTCATGATATTTGACAACTATACATAACAATGATACTCATTATCTTTCCACAACCTCTAGTTCAAGTTCACTCAACTAATCACTTCAATAACAATGCTTATAAAATAGGTTTCATCAACAACTCTTTATCCCAGAAAACCTTGAAGTATTAATTCAACACACACTCAACAATGCTTACCAAACAATCCTTTTCACTCCAACTTTGCATTCACAACATTAAATAATCACAAACTAGGAATATGTGCCCATACATTTTGTTTGATGTAAAAGTGACTTTAGAAAAATCGATCTCAATCACAATTTTCTTCTCTCAAATTTCAATGGTTAGATAACAAAATATCATTCCAACACTTTCTCAAAATATTCCTTATACATAAGAATAATCAAAACTCAATTATGCCTTATTGCTCCCTTTTTAAAATTAGCATCCATCAAATCATACATGAAAAATAATTACTTGGATACACCTTATAAACTCCAACTTAAAATAATATCCAACACCACGCAACTTCCTAAAACACCTTACTACCCTTTCCAAACACTAAAGCAAATAAGACAAAAAAAAAATTAATTTTAAATAAGCCTTATAACTCCACTTACAACCTTACAAACCAAATCAATATGCAAAAAAATTAATTTTTAAATGCCCAACTAATATCCCCAAAAATTTTGGCGCTCAAATTTAAAGCATACCTTTGGCTTCCCCCAAAAGGGGATTTCGTCGTGATTCGATCTGTTGTCTCCCCAAGCCTAAGCACCTTAGCGCTTGGGAGCCCACCACGTGGGCTATTGGTGCCCACGTGAAGGAAGGAGGACTTCCTTCCTCTTATACCTCTTTGGGCCTTTGACTTCCCATGAAAATCAAGTACTCCTCTTTTCAGCACGATTCGCACAAGCTTGCATTAATCAAAATTTTGTGGCATGGTGATTTTGGGTAAGGTGGGTAATCCCCTTTGTATACACATGTGGGTATTTTCTCCCCACGTCGGTTCTTAATAATTCAAATTCCAATTTTGAATTTAATTTAATAACCCACCTTAGGGTTAGTTAAAAAATTAATATAAATTAACTTTATAACTAATATTAAAATTAATTAATAATTAAATTTAAATAAATTAAGTAAATTAAATTATAAATTAATTTATAATAAAAATTATATTAATTAATTTAAAACTTTCCTTTATAATATTATAAAAATATTATAATATTATCCACTTGGGCTTCTTCTTTTTCACTTTGGGCCATATCTGACTTCCTAGAACCGGGTCTTGATCAATTGAAACTAGAGAACCTGAAACTGATGTTGCCCACTAAAACTACCACTGATTGGTGCTAAAATATTGACATAAATGACCACTTAATATTGACATCAATGACAACTTATCCACTCAAAATGTCCAACAATCTCCCCCTTTGTCATTGATGGAACCCAAATTCTTATTACCAAGACTTGACCTTTTTCCTATTCAATTCCCCCTGGGAAATTTCTCCCCTTGACTCAATGCTCTTTCCTTAAACCAAATCTCTCCCCCTTACTCAAATCTCTCCCCCTTTGACATCAATGTCAAATGATCACATTTGGGGCTCAGGTATAAGAATTAGTCTCTTAGCTTAGCCCCTCCCCCACCTCCTTTTGAGGTGGTTAATTCTAGGGTGGGATTATTTCTACTCCCAAAAAGCATTGTTCTTTACCTTTGTCCTCTTTCCTTCTTATCTTATCCTTCTAATTCCTTTGATTGTTCCTGTTCATGTCCATGTTCTTGTTCCTTTCCATATTCTTGTTTCTGTTCATGTCCATATTCTTGTTTCTGTTCATGTCCATATTCTTATTTCTATTCATGTCCATGTCCATACTCCTATTAATTTTCCTGTTCATGCTTGATTCTAGAATGTCTGCTCTAAACCACTTTGTTGTACATCCATCATTATTGCACTTATAACACTTAATATTATTATTCATTGTAGGTTCAAATGTCTTGGGATTTCTCTTGGTGAAGCCATATCTGTTCCTATCATGTAACTTGCAATTCATTGCCTTGTGACCAAACTGATTACATGAGTAGCAATACCCATGGAAACGTTGTCTGCTTCTGAAGTTTCCATATTCTTGTCTTTCATGTATCCTACATTGTAAAGCCATGTGACCAAATTTGTGACATGAGAAACATCGTCCATTGAAATTTCCTTGTCTTTACCTCATTGGTCTCTTAGTCTCTTTTTCTCTATGTTGGTTCATGTTCCATATGTTTCTTCTTTGTGCATTGTTCCTTTCTTTGTTGAACTTTCTATTGTCAAACTCATCCTCAAAAGTCTCACTTTCTCTTACACTTTCTTCTTCTAAAGTTTCTTCTTCTTTAGAACTTGAGGTTGACTCTTCTTCTTGTTTCTTTTGAGCATGTTCAAAACCAAGACCTATTTTGTTTGTTGGATTTCTTTGTACCTTGATCATCTTATCTACAATCTTTGAGCTCTTCCCAAACTTGTGTAGCTTTTCCTTGGACTTTTCTAATTCTTCCCTTAGTAGAGCTACTTCTTGTTCTAACCTTTCACATTCTAAGACCTTTGCTTCTAGCTTATCCTTGAACTTATTTGTCTTATCCATTGACTTGTTTAGATCCTCTATAAGCTTTCCTCTATCTTCATCACATTCTTGAAACTGAAACTCAAGTTGGGAGTTTTGCTTTCTTAATTTCTTTAAAGTTTTAATAGCATAAATAAGCTCTCCCTCAATATCAACTCCTTCTTTCTCTGATTCTTCCTTTATTTGTTTACCTTTGTCAACATCTTCATTTTCTTTTGACTTGTATTCTATAGGATCACCTTCTTCTTCTTCTAGTGCCATTAGAATATTCTCTTCTGGTCCTTCAAGTGCATCTTCATATTCATCATCACTAAAACTGAAACCATTCCTTGTACAACTATATTCAAGATGTCCAAAATTACCACATCTAAAACACTTGATAATTATTGATGACCTTTTCTTAACATCTTCTTTTTCTTCAATCAAAAATAAGACTTCATATTTATCATTATCTGAAAAACTATTATCACTATCACTTGAGTACTTACTTGCCTTGTCTGCATAGTAGCTCCTATTTTATATTTGAAAGAACTTCGTTCCTTGTTTGTCTTGTCCATCCTTGCCTTTCTTTTGGTACTTGTATATTTCTAATTCCCTTTTCCTATGATCCTATTTTTCTTCATCATTGTTATTTTTATCTTCTTGAAAATCAGTTGCATAGTGACCATACTTTCCACAATTAAAACATCTAACAGATTTTGCATCTTTAAATCTTCTTGAATACTTATTCCTTCTACCATAATTAGCTTCTTCATCATTGGATGACTCATTGCTTGAATCTGACTTTTTATCCTTTTTCTTATTAATCGTTTTGAAGGTTGCTTCCTTCTGAATATTAGGTTCCTCTTTTGTTCTTAAATCAAAAGTTGTAAGAATACCAAGTAACATATCTCTTGTCAAAAAATCACCATCCTTTACTTCTTCTATAGCTGAAATATTTTCACTAAATATTTTTGGAAGAGATCTTAAGACCTTATCATAGAAATTTGATTCTTCAACATTAAGTCCAAGTCCTTGCATGGCATTAACAACCTCATCTACCCAAATTAGATAATTACTAATGTTTTCCTCATCCTTCATTCTTAACTCTTCAACTTGCCCTTTGAGATTTTGTATCTTTGCCTTTTTGACACTCTTATCTCCTTCATATATGCTTTGAAACTTATCCCAAATTCCTTTTCCATCTCTACAATACATAACTTTTATTGATTCTATTCTATGCAGACCTCTCAAAATTTCATTCATTTCTTTTGAATTGTAATGTTGTAGAAGCTTACCTTCCTTATCTATAGGTGGATCAGTTGGTGGTATGTATCCATTTTCAACTGCTTCCCAAATTTCAATGCCAAGTGGCATCAGGTGAATCTTCATTCTCATACTCCAAAATATATAATAACTTCCATCAAATATTTGTGTTGAGTTATCTAAGGACACATTCTTAGAATCCATTATGTTCTTGAAAGCTTTTCCTTCTATAGACACCTAAAACACGTCATGTTGAGGTGACTACTCATATGGGACATGCTAAAAGACCATATGAAATATCTTGGATAGATTACAAGGTATAGTAGTGGTTCTAACCACTCAATTAGGCAGTTTGGCCTAAATAGTGTTAACTGTGGTTGAAACCCATGATTAGCAGAGATGACCGTACCTCAAAGCCGCGGCTAGCCTCCAAAGTCAGTTGGACCTTGCCTGATCCAAAATCAGTTATAACGACCAATTGGTTGCAGATTCGAGTGGTTTAGGGGTGGAAATATCCAAAATATTCCCTCCAACTACTCCCATTTTCCAGTCTTGATCTTGGATTCTCCATAAATCTAGGACATAGCCCTCCAAGGTGCTATAAGACCCCCATCCAAAATAGAAATGAGAGAGATGCATAGGTGAATTTGAGCAACGAAGTCCTATCAAATTCAACACTTGCCTAATTGCATTGTGATATTGTTTTCTTACCCCAAATTGAGAGATAAAAATGGCAATTAAATCCATGGAGGGCTTTGGAGGGTAGGGGAGCCAAGAAACTCAGTTACGTCAACTTCAAGCATAATCTAAATATAATGCACCTTATTGGAGCCATAACTTTTGAACCATACAGTCATTTGCCTTGAAATATAACAGGTGATTCCGCATGTGTGTTCTACATCAGGCTCATATTTGATGTGCCTGACCCTCCAAAAAACATACTTTCGAGACCTAACTCCTCCATCTAGTGTTCCAAAATTAGCTTTTAGAATAGGTTCCTGGGTTTTTTGGTTTTTTTTAATGTTAGAAGTTTATTATAATTTGTTATACCTTAATTTGAGACCTAATATTTTAAAGTAAGGTTCATTATTGTAAGAGGGATGTGTGCACCGAATTTGGGTGCAATTTGACTCATTTCTATTTTTAGCATATTTTAGAAAAAAATATGTTTTTAGGATTTCTTTAGGGTTTCTTTGGTTTTTGGTGGCTATATGATGCATTGTATTCTTTTTGGGAAGAGGTGTGAATTCAAGAATGAGAAGAATATTGATTTGCAGATTTCTTCCATTATATTGCATTTGTGTTATGTGATTAGAGTCCATTTTGTTGATCTCTTGTAGCTGAGTTTACACCAAAATAATTCAACTACCAAATCTGTCGAAGGACAAAAATGCAACCCTTGAACCATCAACTCATCAAGTAAATTAGAGATCTAGGCCATATTTGAAGGGCAAGTGTATTTTCACCTCAGTCATGGTTTTCAACCACAACTAACAGTATCCACCACGTGACAAACCTGTGGTTAGGTTCAATCTCTGTATTTCCTTGGTTTTAGGCTATAGGTTTTATTTATTTTGCATTGGATTAGACTAATTAGATGTTTATTTGCTTTAATAGAGACTTTGACCGATAGAATTAGGGTTTTTAGTCACTTTTCTTTCATTCTTGCAATTAGGACATTAATGGTCTTTTTCATGCTTTCATGCTTTTAAATTCATAATTAGGCCATTAGATAGATGCATTGATGTTTTTCCTTTACATGTTTATAATGGTGAATTTACATGCTTAACATAGGTTTAGTATGTTTCTTGCATTTTCTTGATTTCATGCTTGCTATGGCATATTTTGTGCAATGTTCCTCTCAAAGCCTCATCAAGAGAGGCCTCCTTTATTACTAATATGCTTCTTGTTGTTTATTGCATGTAGGACCAACAAGGTTTTGACATGCAAGGCAGCAAATACCTCTAATCATGGAGAAGAAGGTCATCGACACCTTGGAGCAGTTCGTGTCATTGTAGAAGGCATTGAAAGACACCTACCCTTGTGAGGGATATTTTCCTACTGTAATTATTGTATCAAATGGGTATCCCTAAGAGGGATGGATTTGTAACATGGATTGATTCAAATTAATGGAAGATACATTTCTTGTTATGTGTTATTTCTTGTCAATTTGTGTATGAATGCTCATTTTTATATGATTTACAACTATTACAACATTAGGTGTTAGCCTTTTACCATGTTACAGAAGGTGATCACGATGGGAAATCCACATTAAATACCATAGATCACTAATTTTTATGTTTTTGTGATGATAGGTGCTAGCCATTGTTGACAACCATGATCAAAAGTTGTCACCATGGCATAGACCCATGGGCAAAGAGTTACAACTATGTTACAAAGACATGATCAGTAGCAGATAGGTCATACAATAGAAAACCAAATCTTCATCGGATATGGACCTGAGGTAGGACCCATATCTCCCTGGTTTTCCTATTTTATCTATCTATGTTTTTCTAGAATGTGTAAAAATGCTAGCATAATTAGGGAATGCAATGAAAAAATATGAAATGCATTGAGTCCCTAGGTCATTTTTCTTAGGTTCCACTAGTCGTTGCTAGGAACAACGGACCTCTGAGTGTAGTCCGCCCTAGTCTCCAGTGGTCTAGGCCCTTTTTGTATGTTGGTTTGCTTGTATGAGGCCCAATCTAGTGGCCATCCTCATCATAATTAGTGTGCATTTTCTGAAATTCATGTAGCTTAATCATGCATACTTTTAAAAATTAAACATTCCTTTTTGCATAGCATGTAGAAGAATCATTTGAGTGTTGTTTTATGCATTTCTATTTCATGCAAAATAAAAGGAACCACACACACCATGACACATTTAAATGCTAGTGAGTTGGAAGTCACATCCAACCACTAGTAGGGTTCAACGACGGTGGTAGTGATTTCCATCCATTGGCCCAACTCCCTCGATCCTTTTGTTACTAGACCAATACCGGACCCAAGAACCATTCGTAGCCTAGAAAATTTGCATGTACTTCTCTTTAGAGGGTATAACACTGACTGGGTGAGATTGGGTGAGGGTATGGCAGGACCTATGCTCCCTGACCAGGTGTGGGCTTCATCTCCACACATTATAGGGGGATTACGTGACCTAGAGTTCAATGCCAGGTTGTCGAGCTGTGAGTATATAGGTGAAAGCCCTTTAACAATTGAGTATATCATCAACATATTGAAAACATGATGAGAGTTACTTATTGATACAACAAATTGCAAAACACATCAAACAGTTTAGGGCTCACATTAAAACTTTAAAAGAGATAATCACCATTGTTTACTTTGTTTGCCTTAAAAATTACATACGAGATAATATAATATCATGGTGGTTACATGGAGAGGCCGATCCGGGCATAGACCCGAGGTCGAGGTCGAAGCTCCACCCAACACACAATAAGATGTGCAGAGCCCTCAACCACAGAATCCTCTTGAACGTCATTCGACGAGTATTAGAGGGGATAATTCTATGCACGGGGGATCCTATTGAGAATACCTCGATTAGAGGAGCCACTAGACACTCCTCGAGACATAGATCAGAGCATGGAGCTTCCCAACATGGGGGTTCTAAACATGTTAGCATTTACCATGACCGCACTCCACGTGCATCCACGGGATCTACTAAAGAGTTTGTCATTGAGGGATCCAGATTGGTACCCCTTCATCCTATGTCTAGGGGAGGCTTGAGGCCCCCAACATCTGAGTATAGACGAGTTCAAGATCCACCCATTCAGGGGCAAGTAGATAGGGCCACTTTCGAGCGTAGACCCATGTAGACTCCCAACAAAAGTGAGCCTTGTAGGATCACCATAGACATATCTAAAGTGGGAGCTAATGGTATGCCACCTCATGAGCCATGGCATAGTAGATAGTTAGATGGTCTAGATAGAGTCTTAGGATAGCTAGGTTACAAGCCTACCCCTACGCCTTCTCGTCCTATGAGCGTGCGTAGCGGTAGTACCATTAGGACTATCAGAGAACCTGGAGAGTGCTCCAAGCATTCTCATGATATGCATGCTCCTGCATCTCATGCAAGCATAGAGTATGAGCAATAGCTAGATGTGAATGCCATCTTCATAGACAAGGGCAAGAGCATAGCAAATCAGTCCATTGGGGGACACACCCACAAATCTGCTCGAACAGAGCGCACACACTAGAGGCCTCATACGGTTGATCACATAGATAGATCTCATAGGTTGATGTCAGAGTAGAGATATCAGATCCTCCAAGACCAATTGGAGGATGTTCATGTAGAGTGAGAATACCTCAAAAATGAGAACACTTAGAGGCAAAGGTTCATAAGACAATGCTTATACGAACAACGCATGCATGAGCAACATATCCTTGATCAGAAGGAGCATGTTGAGAGGGAGGACCGATTGGCTAGTGTTGGTTTACATCCCCCTAGTGAGCATAGGGAGCCCATTGATAGATGAGCTACTTCATAGCCTGATTTGCACCCTGAGTACATAGACACTCGTACTCGCCATGCAACCCAACATAGAGATCGGTGCCCCGTATCCGAACACCGTGGGCATAGGTAGTATGAAGAAGAAGTGGGAGAGGAATTAGATCAAGAATATCCTAAAATATCCCAAGTCAAAGAGGAGGATGAGCCTAATCCTTCACCTCGACCGAAGAGGAATCTGCCTCCAAAGGTGCCTCCAAGGCAATCCAGAGAAGAGGAGTTCCTATCTTCGCAGGCCTATAAGGCCTTGGCAGAAAAGGTCAAAGCTATTGAAAAGCAAGGAATGGCTTATCAAAATCCTACCTTGAATAAGATTCATAATGAACCTTTATGCCCATTAGTGCCTATTTTGGCCTATCCTGAGCATTTTGAGATGCCTAGGCTAGAAAATTTTAAAGGAGAGGAGGACGCTCAGGAGCATGTGATGAGTTTTCTAGACATGTGCTTTCAGATCGAAAGCAATGATGCCTTGCTCCTATGGACCTTCATTACGACCCTCTCAGGCCCAGCCCGGGAGTGGTTCAATCAACTCAAGAGGCACAACATCACCAATTTTGAGCAATTGGCTGATGCATTTCTTGAATGCTTCTCCTTCGGCATCAAGAAAAAGGTGAACCTATCCGATCTGGCTGCTTTAATGCAACATGATGATGAGCCAGTTATGGATTATGGGAAATGATGGAGAAATATGATGGCAAAGTTGCCATTCTCCATCCCTACTTCTGAATTAACTCGAATGTTTATGAAAAGTTGCACCAAGCACATTTTGTTATTATTACAGTTGTAGCAATATCAGACCTTTGAGGAGGCTTTGGCACAGGCCAAAGTGATTGAGGATATCAAGTTACAGGAGGGTAACTTGAAGCTCAGGAACAAGAAGGAATGGAACAAGAAAAGCACTGAGAAACAATAGGCCAAGCCGGCCCATGTTAATCAGGTGGTTTTAAACCTTCAAAAAGGGGATAAGGGGCAACAGCAATGAAATTATCAAGCCCAACCTCCTCCTGCGTAATATGAGCAGTGCAACAACAATCAGAAGGGTAAGAATAAGGAACAACGCCCACCTCACCAGTTCACACCTTTGTTAGAATCGATGACTTTGATATTCCATCAACTATGTGAGGCCAAGGCCATACACTTACCAGAGATCAAATTATTGGACCCTAATCAACCCAAACCAAAGGGGTATAGGGATGAGTTGTACTATATTTTCCATAGAGCAAAGGGACACGACATTGAAGTATGTTGGAGTTTCAAAAATTTAGTACAAAACATGATAGAAAGAGGTGAGCTAACTATGGACAACCCTCAGGCACCAGATAATCAGAATATGGGGATTTACAAAAATCCTCTGCCTAACCATGAGGTACCAAGGAACAATATTGGCCAAGTCAATCAAGTACGCATCGAACCACCAACCCATGGGTTCATCGGAATGGTCAATGTTGTCACAAGACATGCGAGGTATGAAAGACCAAATCAACCTCCAACTCCCATTAGAGTCCAAGTTGTGCCTCCTCCAAGGCCAGCCCAAAATGTGCTAGGCCCACCAACTAGACCGATGGTGACAATCAGGAGTAGGTTAGTTCAAAACCTACAGATGACTCCAGTGAAGTTGTCAATTTATGAGCTGATTCAGTAGTCTCCCAAGCATAGGGAGATACTTATGGACATTCTAAGGTCCATAGAAGTGTAGTCCTAGGATCCTGAAAGCATTCACACACTTCGTGGGACATGTACAATAGTGTCAGGAACCGGTCATACAATTTCATGATCATGAAGTCAAGATGGTTTCCATTGTCATAGTGGACCCGCCACTCCATATCATTGTGTGTGTGAATCACATACCTTTCAAGTGGGTTTTGATTGATACGGGATCATCAATCAATATTATCATGACCAAGGCATTGACATATTTGAAGTTGTCGAAATCACATATTGTACCTTCCACTTTCACCTTGAGAGCATTCAATGATGTGTTATGCTCGATGGTAGGTACCATAGTTCTTCCGATCCAGGTTGGACTAAAGACCATCCCTGTGATGTGTCATGTGATTGAAGGTGCTATGCAATATAACATCCTTTTAGGGAGGCCTTGGATACGAGAAATGTATTGTGTCCCTTCCATTCTTCATCAATGTATTAAATACATGCATGAGGGACAGGTTCACGTGGTACCTTCAGATGAAGAACCATTCAAATACGTGAATCTAGCAGATTTGTTAGGGGATTTTATGCTCCCCTCAATGCACCTAGACATACGGCCTACGTCATCGATCAAAGATCTAGGAGGTAAAATAAAAGAAGTGTGTGCCAAACCTACAACATCCGCATCTCAATGATCGGAGCACATGACAACTACTTCTACTAGACCATTGACATCCATGATGCATCGGGATGATAGGAAGCTAAAAGTAAATATGGGCAAAAAAGAGATGAAGCAAGCACCCAAACCAGTTGTGATTGAGGTTCCTACTCCCATGGAAGTAGAGAATGCTCTCAAAGCCTACATCTTCAACGAGGTCATCTGCACCATAGGTGACCATTCATTTGGTTAATCCTAGATTGGGGAATATATTGTGTAGAATGTGATATTTACACTGATCATCAAGACTGCACAAGACATGGGCTGACCACAAGCCCATCACCTTCCCATAGGGATGGTGGTACCACTAGGGGTACCTCCTAACCAAACTAATTTCATCTATGGAGGGCTCGACCAAATTACATCTCGCACCCCCATGGATGAAGATGATGATGAACCATTCACTATGAATGTTCATTATCTCTCTAACCTAGAGTATGCCTTACGATATTTTGAGTGTTACCATTGGCATGGTTACGATCTCAGATTATTCGAGCAAGGGTGTAGGAGGCCTTATGAACCATAATATTAGTTTCCTACTGATAGGTTCGGGTTAGGATATTATATTGGAGGACAGGATGAACTCCTCATGGCATCTTTAGACCACCTGTACCTCAGTCTAGGGGGTGAAGTCGACTTCAATCCTTATCACCCCAATCCCTTCACCTTTCAAAGGGATAACCGGTTAGTGTCTTATGTCACTATAGAACCACCTAAGACATATCATGAAGACATCTTGGTGGAGACCGGTCTAGAGCATATACCAAGAGACAACTTGGATGAAAAAATCTATGAGGCAGCCGATGACATAGGCCTACAGGTTCAGATCGCTAGCATAGTGATAGATTCTGAGTCAGAAGATCATTCTGATGAGGATAGAGCAGAGTCCATATTTGAGATAGGTGGACCGAGTTGCATATATGAGAGTGATGATGATGATGAGTCCTCAAATAATGAGTAATATGAGGATGAGACTGAGTTGGCTTACCTAAGCCCTCTTAATTTACATCATCTATTACCTTTGGAGATAGTCATCGAGGATGAGCAATCCTCCATGGATGATAGTAGTTATCAAGAGTGGGCTTTCATGGGACCCCATCTTCCTAATCATCCAATTCTAGTAGGTAGTGGTGAAGGTTTCTATTATGATAGTGATGAAGAAGATGAAATAGAGAGAGCCTATTTGGGGCCTCCCTACTTACATCATCGTAATGCACCATACACTATAGAGGATATGTATAGAGATATCAATCTTCATCCTCTCCTTAGAGGAAGACCACCTAATTTGGATAGGATTTATCATATGGTCTTCCCTGATCCATCGACATTTAGAGAGCTCCTTGAGCCTAACGATCCTATTTTTGAGTCTATCCATAGACCGGATCCAGAGATCCCCATACCCCTAGAACCACATCTCGAGGATGGAAGTTATATAAATGTAGAGTCACATGCACATGGTCCTAGAGATATGATCCATTCCATCAATATGATCTCCATTGATTTGACCACTCCACTTCACAATCTAGCTAATCCATCCAAACCATTGTATCTTAATGTAGATGCTATTGATTGGGATCACATTGACTCACCACTAGAGCTTGAAGATTTCTTCCCCAATGAAGAAATGTTGCAACCTTTTCATTTTGCACTAGGCTGTGCACATGATGTTTATCATGTTGAGGATGCTTCCAATGTGGAACCCATAAACCCAGTAGATGACATCCATTTGATCCCTACACCTCACCAGCTTGAGGAGGGATCCCATATGTCAATAGAGGAAACCTTTGAAGTGGATATCAGTGATGATCCCACCAATCCAAGGAAGGTTAAATTTGGAGAAACTTTATCTCCTGATGAGCATGCCAACCTCATCCCTCTACTGAAAGAGAGACCTGCTCTCTTTGCTTGGACTTATAAGGACATGTCGGGTCTAGATCCAAAATTGGTTACTCATAACCTTTCGCTAGATCTATCAAAGAAACCAGTCAAGAAGAAACTCAAGAAGATGCATCCAACAGTAGCCTTAATGGTTAAATATGAATTGCAAAAGCTGTTGGATGTAGAGTTTGTCATTTCCATCGACTATCCAGAATGGGTATCAAACATGGTGCCTATAGGAAAACCTGATGGAAGGATCCATATTTGTATGGATTTTAGAGACCTCAATAAGGCAACACCAAAAGATTCATTTCCATTGCCAAACATAGATGCTCTCATAGACGCAACTACGGGTCATGAAATGCTCTCCCTAATGGATGGTTTTTTTGGTTACAACCAAATTTGGATTAAGCCCGAAGACTAGCATAAAACCATGTTCATAATGCCATGGGGGACATTTTGCTATAAGGTTATGCCATTCGGTCTTAAGAATGTTGGTGCTACATATCAGTAGGCTATGACATATATCTTTCATGACTACATGCATAAGATCTTAGAATATTATATCGATGACTTATTGGCAA
Source organism: Wollemia nobilis (assembly GCA_028583015.1). Classification (NCBI taxonomy): domain Eukaryota; kingdom Viridiplantae; phylum Streptophyta; class Pinopsida; order Araucariales; family Araucariaceae; genus Wollemia; species Wollemia nobilis. The sequence goes on from JAQPPZ010000314.1 coordinate 151,291, forward strand.
AGTCATTGCTGCATTCAGAGCATGCAGAGGTCCTAAGGAAGGTCTTCGATCACTTGATAGAGCATAATGTCAGGTTGAATCCTAAGAAGTGCGTATTTGGTGTAACTTCAAGAAAGCTCTTAGGATTCATCATTTCAAAGTGAGGGATCGAAGTAGATCCAACAAAGGTCAAGGCTATTTTAGAAATGCGTCCCCCCATGAATATCAAGGAATTAAGAAGCCTTCAGGGCAAAGTAGCATCCATAAAGTGATTTATCACACAATTATCAGATAAATGTCGACCCATGAATTGACTGCTACACAAGGGGGTCCCATTCAATTGGGATGAGGACTATCAAGTAGCCTTTGCTGAGATTAAGCACTACCTGGCGATGCCACCAGTGCTAGCTCCACCAAGACCAGATGTACCATTCTTGCTATATATATGACTAATTTTGCATTGGGAACCATGTTAGCCCAAAATAATGTGCAAGACAAAGAGCAAGCCATATATTACATTAGTTGAACCTTGGTGAGTTACGAGCTAGGATATGCATACGTGGAAAAGTTATGTTTAGAAGTAGTGTTCGCTACAAAGAAATTATGGCATTATATGTTAAGTCATACGACGTATGTCATATCAAAACAAAATCCTTTGTAGTATATGATGAGTAAGATGTATCATAATACATGTACTGCAAAGTGGATCATGTTATTGATAGAATTTGATTTGGAATTCATTAGCCAAAATTCCATCAAGGGACAAGTCATAGCTGATCAACTGGTTGAGGTGCCTCTCGAGAATAGTAGGCCCCTCACCATAGAGCTTCCTGATGATGCAGTATTTGCATTATCAGAAGCACCCAAACCCGAAGAACCAGATAACAAAGCTGATATGACCTTGTTCTTCGATGGTTCGAAGTGTGAGCAAGGGGGTGGTGTAGGAATAGTGTTGTTCATGCCACAAGGTGCTCCCATGCCCTTGTCATTCAAGTTGGACTTTCCTTGCACTAACAATAATGTTGAATACGAAGCCCTAATTTTGGGCCTCCAAATAGCTATCACCATGAAGATTAAAAGGTTAAATATCTTTGGTGATTCCCTTCTCATTGTCAACCAAGTGAAGGGACTTTTTCAATGTAGGTGTCCTATCTTGAAGGCCTACAAAGATCTTGTTGATACTTATCTAGCTCAGTTGGAGTGGTATGACATCGAGGCAATCCCTCATTCATCAAATAGATTCGTAGATACTATGGCATCTTTGGGATCCTTAATCCCTCAGAATCCTTCTACCGATTTTACTACCATCCATGTCAAAATATTGTCACACTCTATTGTGCAACATGAAGCTTTGGATAACAAAGAGTCAATCAACATGATTCATGTAGAACCAAACCATGAGTGGTTCTACAGAGCCAAAGACTTTCTCAAGAGAGTACCTTGGGGGTCATTGATCTCGTAGGGTCCTACGGGGAATGGTACTACCATTCACCATAAGGTTATTTTCCAATCTGCATTTGCAAATGTTAAACCATAGGGGGAACATGTTGTCTTGTCAGTTGAGGCTGAGGTCTATCAGAACTGGATGTCATAGATACATGACTTCCTAAAGCTTGGTGTAATCCCTCAGGGATTATCGCATGCTACGAAATGCACATTTAAACAGAAAGTGACAAAGTATGTCTTGTTAGGAGATATTTTGTATCATCGAAGCTATGATGGAGTTCTCCTTCATTGTCTTGAGCCCCAAGAATCATCTTGGGCAATTTTGCAAGCTCATGATGGTACGTGCGATGGCCATTTCAGTGGCATGGCTATCATCAAGTGCATCCTTTGCATGGGCTATTATTGGCCTACTATGGAGAAGGATTGCAATGTGTATGTCAGGAAATGCGTTAAATGTCAACATCATGCTAATCTTGCGCACCTGCCATCACAGGCCTTACAACCCATTCAAGTGGCTTGGCCATTTGCTCAATGGGGTTTGGATCTAATCGGTAAGATCTCTCCTCCATCATCGGGTTGGCATACATTCATTATTATGGCTACTGAGTATTTTACTAAGTGGGTGGAAGCAATCCCATTAACAATGACAACTGGAGCGCGTATTGCTGAGTTCATACTCACCAATATCATAAGTCATTTTGGGATACCATCCAAGATAATTTTGGATAATGGAACGTCATTCAAAAACAAAACTGTGAGAGCTTTGACATCCAAGTACAAGATCAAACATAATTTTGTGACTCCATATTATCCATAAGCAAACGGGCAAGCTGAGGCTTCAAACAAGATAGTGGTATCCATATTGAAAAATATGGTACAAGAGCACCACAAATATTGGCACATCTAGTTACCCCTTGCATTATGGGCTTATAGGACTAGCATTCAGACACCCACTAGGGCAACTCCATTTTCACTAGTATATGGCACTGAGGCCATTATGCCCTTAGAGTTGGAGATTCCAATGTTATGCATCGCATTGAAAGAGTTCATCGATGATGACACTATGCATGACAAGCTCACCTAGATCAATTGATGCTACTTGATGAACATCGCATGAATGCCCTTGAGCATCTCCATATTTATCAAGAGTGCTTAAAATGAGCTTACAATAACAAAGTCCATCTGAGAGACTTTGAGGTTGGTGATCTTGTGTTGAAAGAGAACCAACAAAACTCAAATCTACCACCAAAACTATGAGACAAATTTATGGCTAATTGGTTAGGTCCTTATATCATCTCTGAGAATATTGGACCTGGGACATATCGCTTGACATCACTGGAAGGTATTGAAGAGCCTGAACCTCTCAACATCCTTCATATTAAAGTGTTCTATGCCTAAAAACCATTAAAAGGCTCCAAAGGCATATGTAAGCCCTTTGGTCATCCATTAAAAGGCTCCAAAGGCATCTATAAGCCCTTTGGTCAAATCAAAATTTCAAAAATCCATAAAAATTAAAAATATCAATAAAATCCAAAAACATTTGCATCATTGCATTTCATTCAAAACATTGCATTTCATTTGCATCATCGCATTTCATTTACCGCATGCATTTCATTTTGCATTGCATTAGGCATATCCATCCATCACACTTGCATTAGGATATGTTGTGTTTACAATCTGACAAATGACACCACATTTGTGTTTCAATCATGCATCTATGCACTATAATTATCATCCATTCACCCTTGTGAGTAATTGTGTTTTTCAACACAACCCTTCCTATTGCTATGAAGAATATACTAGGTTTTTCATCATTCAACCATACCTAGAGGTCTTCTCAAGAGTTGGTAGAAAGCTTGCTTTGCTTTTGTAGATGAGGTCTAGTTTTGATAGCCCTTAGCATATCAAAATCCTATCACTAATCAACAAATTAAACAATCCTAATTAGGACTAGGGAAATATGAAAGCTATGAAGTGGGACCAGGTATCCTGAGGTGAAAATTTTATTCTTGCTTATCCCCCTATGTGGACGATCTAGGAAATGTTGACAATTGGAAAAAGGACAAGTTTCCCCTACCCATATGAATCCCTTGCTTACATCAAAAGGAGCAAAATCCCAAAATGAAATCCCAAAATCAAGTCAAATCAAGATCAAATTCAAAATGAAATCAAATTAGTATCAAATCCCTTGCTCAAGAAAAAAAAGAGTACAAAATAAATAGTGGTTTTTATCACTATAGTACAAAATAAATAGTGATTCTTATCACTTTACATGAGCAAGTATCCCAAAAATTGAAGAAAATAAGGGAGTGAACTTGAATCCCTAGAATTGTCAGCACTATTGTACCTTATGCATGATGATATATCTGATACATTAGCATTTTGCTTTTGTGTAGACCAATGTTTGAATGTGGAAGAGCTAGCTTCAAGTGTCCTGTATCACCTAGTGGTCTAGTCCAACTAAAATCTAAACCTAGGATTGGATAGACATTTGAGGATCCCCAATCTTAGCAATGGGCTGAAAGAATCCCGCTTGACATTGGGGTATGCTTATGCCTTATCTAATATACTCATTTGCACACATAGGGGTAATGAATAGTTAGGGTCTATCCTAGCGAAAGCCTTATGTTTCAGAAGTCTAGTATGGTTAGTATACAACTTTTGATAAGTCAACTAGGGTGTTTGAGTCTCATGGAAAACCTCAAAAATTCCCAAATAGCAACAACCAATTTTCAATGCAATCATCAAAAATCAATTTCTTTTATGAGAGTTTGTTTATTAGAATTATTTATAATATAGGTTAGATACCGGATGGATGTCAAAAATGATATTTAAATGGCCACTGACTATGTTATCCATATTCTTTTAATTTACAAAAGCTTATGAATAGAAACCATATATCATTGCATCTCACATATGGGTGTACAATTTATCAATTTTCATAAAAAGATATAAGCAATTACAGTCCATGATTGTCATACATTCTGTGGTGTCATCCATTAGATTGTCAAACTCATATTGCATTCATACATTATGTTTTAAGTGATTAAAGCATACATGTCCATTTACATAAATCATCATGAAAAATTATGCAATACATACATGGCATAAATTATGTCATAACAACATAAATTAAATGCATACAAGTACAATAAATTACACATGCATTTAATAGCAAACATTGCATTCATATACATTCATCATAAGTAGTCCATCTACACATGTATATCATTGCATCTAAAATCATACATCCATCATCTAGCTAGTGCATGTCATCCATACATCACATCATATAGCATAAAATAAACATCACATCTAAGCATTGCATCCATATGCATCTCATAAAACATAAAAACAATAAAAATAATAAACTGCACATATAATGAGTCTCAAATGTCAGATCATATATATATATGTGTATCAAAAATATATAATAAACAGTACATCGACATATGTCAAAAATACCCATAGGCTACAACTATGTAGGTCCTCGACCTTACACACAAAAATGGTACAAGCATCTAGCATAGATCTATACTAAGAAGGGCCTGCACCCCTAGTCTATGAGGCTCCACCATCACCTCCACCATCCCTACATCTAGAGCTGGCACCCGAGGTCCTCTCAGACCTGTGACTCCTATGGCTGGAGCGAGATGAAGACTACCCTATCTCTCGAGTGTGAGTCCTATGAGATCCTAAAGCCATGGGCCTCTCAGGAACCTCACCTCCAAGTAGCTCAATCTCTCCTCTCAAGGTAGAGATGTAGGCAACATCTGATGCATGCTCACTGATGTGCTATTATACCAGAGCCCGTAGTCTCCTGATATCTACCATCGGATCCAACACTACTAATCTTAGTACTCCCTACACTATTGGAGCTGCTGGAGTAGCTGGAGGTACTAGAGCAACCTATGAAGAGGAGGGATCTCCCCTCTTAACCCTGAGTACATCATGTTGTGCCCTAATAGCATCTAGCTGAGACTGTAGGAGGATACACTACCCTATGATCCTCTATATCTCTATCCCTATTGTATCAATCCTAGCCTATAGAGTAGTCTTCTCCTCCTCATAGTTGCACCACTAAGACTGCCCTACTATGATACGAGACTGTAGATCCTCAACCTTTGCCTATAAGGTAGCAATGGTGGTATCCCGATGTAGGAGCTATATCTACAAGGAGCCTACCTAAGTCTGTAGGCTAGCAACCTGGGCCCTAAGCTACCCAATATCACTATCAAGTGTGGCCTCACCCTCCTTGCCTCACCCAGAGGTGCATCCTCTGTAGCTCCCTCACCCCATCCACCCTCAGTCCTCTAATAGACTCGATGATCATGAGGATCGACCTCGACTCCCTTTGCACCCTTAGTTGCATCATTTGCTATCCTACCCAAGGGGCCCTCAAAGCCCCACCATACCCTCAGTGTCCACCAAGTGTCATAATCGGTTGTAGTCCCTACATCTGTCAGCCCTAACTCCTAAAAGTCATCATCCTCATCACCCAATGGAGTCACCCTAGGCCATGTCAAGTCCCTCTCTAGAGTGAGGTGATGGTAGATGGTAGGCAACTCTAGAATGTCCTACCTAATCCCAAACTATCGGGTGACACGAGAGAAGTAAAAGAACTCTCATACCTTAGACTTGCATTCGAGGAGCCATCTATCTATGCATGCCCGATACAGCTAGTCATCAACCTCCATCCATGGAGGGCAGTCTAGGTATGGGCACCAGTCAACCTGGTCCACCTATAGTCATGAGAACTATCCAATGTAGTAATCTAGATCCCCTATGTGAGACTTGCTCGAAAGCCCTCCTGCTCGTGAGGCCAACATGTTGCATAGAATTGGTGCACATCCTCAATGGTGCCAATCTCGAGTGGTAGGCTAGTGGGATGCTCAATATTAATGTGTTACCACCCCTAGATCTGAAGTAGTAAGTTGCAGTCGATGCCCACTCTACTCCTCTAAGTAATCTGGTACAACTCATTATAGAGTTACGCTAGTAAGGCACTCCCCAGGATAGGATCAGAGGGTGATCATGAGGACTCGCTAGGACCTCCATAGTCCTAGATAAGAGGTTCCAAGGGAACCTCACTCTAGAAGTGTTAGGTAGGATGATCTGCATAATCAAGTGCATAAAGATGGTTGCTCATCGAGAGAAGACCTATTAGGTGTACCAGTGCTCAATGTGGACCCCTCCATGGTCCGAGTGTCGATGCGTCATCTCATTGTGACATTAAAATATTTAATCAAATACTATATTCTTCACCTCAATCGGTGAAGATGTGATGGCCTCGCCATCCAGAGGGAGTCGAAAGATGCGGTAGACATCCTCCAGAGTGATAGTCATCTCACCTATCGATAGGTGAAAGGTATTGGTCCTGCATCCCAACATCGGGCCAATGTAGTCATGTAGGCTTGATCAGCCCTGATGGTGGGGAGGCACAATACATAGCCAAATCCTATAGCCCCAAACCATCTCATCTCGACCATAGAGCACCATGTAGGTTGCGAAGGATCTCTGATTCCCTCGCCCTGTAGTCAGGGTCTGGTAAAGAGCAGAATAATAAGGTAAAAATAAATAAAAATCAATCATAAACATCAAAAAACAACTTTAAAAATGACAAACAAAATCAAAATCTCAAAAACACCAAAAAAATGGAAAAATCACTTAAAAAAAAAAAAATCAATTAAATCCTTTAAAAATTCAAAAAAATTGAAAAAATTTAAAAAAATTTCTAAGGGTGTTGAACCATGGCTCAGACCCATGGTCGGGATGGTGGTCAATTTTATGACCATTGGGATTTAAATCCCATCATAATTGATAACCGTGGCCCCCAATTTTCCAATTGGGGACCGCACCTGCTAACCATGGCTAGGAGGGATGACCTTTTCAGGGTCATTCCTCATCCCGAGATTCCCAAAAAAACAAAACAAAAAAATAATCAAAAATTAAACCCTCCCCTTAAGCTAACCTAAGCTAAACCTAACTAGGGTGAGGTTCATTACCGATAGTTTAATGATGTTCATTTGACCCATTACTTAGTGAGGTTAATTTTTAAACCGATAAAAATAAATAATGGTCGAGGGTTTTGTGTGCTTCTACCTTAGTAGCACCGGCTCCTCCAGGTTGGGCTGCCATCAGTCCAGGTGGTAGTGAGGTCGAATTGCAGTAGCGCTTCACGTTAGAATTATTCAATCACCTCTCAGAGCACTCAGGTTTTTCAAGTTGATTTTTTCTCCTGATCATAGTTGGCACCCACGGGTGCAAAATTAGGGTTTTTCGATCATGGGTTATAATCATAACTAGGAAAATTTGAAAATCTAGCTGCTTTTGACAAACATGGCTAGCAAACTATAATAAATGCTCAAAAATCCCATCGTGAGGAGTTGTAAAATGCCAAATTAAAAATACCCACCTGACCAAAATTGTCAAAAACATTAAAAATAACAAAAAAATTAGATAAATCAAAAGCCAAATGTGCCTCGTATCTAGTTATTTACCCTATACACTTGGCGGTTGCAGTGACTTGCACTCCATGCAATCCGGCAAGATGAGTAAATTACCATAAGGACATTTGGGGTAAATTAATCATCGTGGAATTGATATGCTTCATTTCAATCCCTAAGAAGGCCCAGACGGTCGGACTACTCCATGGGAATGAGGTATTCATGTCAATTCTTCTATGACATTTTTAGTAGATCATCAAACAATATGATTCAACACAAGCCTAATTGGAATTGTTATCATCTTGATTCCCTAAGAAGGCCATTGAGGCTGGACCGCTCCATGGGATAGAGATGTACAATTACTATTAATAGTTGTAATCATAGCTGATTAGGCCTAATCAAGTATCAAATGCTAAATCTTAATTTGTTCAAAGTCATTCATAGTGGTCAAGCGACTCGTCGCTTCATTTAATTGTCATTACCCTCATCGACTCATCGCTTGAGGGGGTAGTCATAATATCATAATCATAATCAAAGTCAATAGAAGATCCCTTGATTGTAGATCCCTTGATCTTGTCAAAATTATATTCATCTTATGAATCATTGCCAATGACTATCATAAGCTTACCCTTTTGCTAGGGCAAAAAGCAAATATGATAGTTTAGTTTGTAGCTCTCTTCCTTTCAGATATATAGGCTCGAACTCCTATTGTAGCACCAAAGCTACCCGAATGTCTGATGACGAGTGCAAGCTCTTTCAAATTTAAGCCTTCCATCCAGTTGGAAGCAATGATTCTAGGATGTGCATCCTTTTGTAGGACCTAGGGCATCTAATGTTGATCAGACTAATGATCATCATCCAACCTACGACATCATTTTAGGAGGTCTATTTTTGCTCAACATTGTTTGATCTCACAATGCATCTCAAAAGGGGCATCTGTAGACACCTAAAATGCATCATGTCGAGGTGACTACTCATATGGGACATGCTAGAAGACCATATGGAAGATCTTGGATAGATTCCAAGGTATAGTAGTGGTTCTAACCACTCAATTAGGTAGTTTGGCCTAATCAATGTTAGCCATGGTTGACACCCATGGTTAGCAGAGTTGACCGCACCTCAGAGCCATGGCTAGCCTCAAAAGTTAGTTGGACCTTGGCCGATCCAAAATCGGTTATAATGGCCAATTGGTTGTAGATCTAAGCGGTTTAGGGGTGGAAAGATCCAGAAGCTTCCCTCCAACTGCTCCAATTGTCCTTTCTTGATCTTGGCTTCTCCATGAAGCTAGGACATAGCCCTCCAAGGTGCTATAAGACCCCCATCCAAAATGGGAAATGAGAGAGATGCATAGGTGAATTTGAGCAGTGAAGCCCTATCGAGTTCAATACTCACCTAATTGCATTGAGAGATTGCTTTCTTGCTAACATTGAGAGATCAAAATGGCAATTGAAGCCATGGAGGTCCTAGGAGGCTAGGAGAGCCAAGAAACTCAATTACGCCAACTTCACATGTAATATGAGCAATTCAACCACCAAATATATCAGAGGACACAGAGGCGACCCTTGACCATCAATTTATCAAGGAGATTCAGAGATTCTAGGCCCTTAATTGGAGGGCAAGTGTATTTTTGCCTTAGTCACGGCTAATAGTGCTCATCGCATGACAGACCCGCGATCAGGTTCAATATTTGTATTTCCTTGGTTTTATAGCCATAGGATCTTATTCAATTTCATTAGATTAGACTTATTTCATGTTTATTTGCTTTAATAGAGACTTTGACCGATAGAATTAAGGTTTTTAGTCACTTTTCTTTCATTCTTGCAATTAGGACATTAATGATCTTTTTCATGCTTTCATGCTTTTAAATTCATAATTAGGCCATTAGTTAGATTAATTGATGTTTCCTTTACATTCTTGATGGTAGAATTATCATGTTTAATGTAGTTTAACATGTTTCTTGCATTTTCTTGATTTCATGTTGCTATGGCATCTTTTGTGCAATATTCCTTTCAAAGCCTCATCAAGAGAGGCCTCCTTTATTACTAATATGCTTCTTGTTGTTTATTGCATGTAGGATCAACAGGGTTTTGACATGCAAGGCAGCAAATGCCTCTAATCATGGAGAAGAAGGTCATCGACACCTTGGAGCAGTTCGTGTCATTGTAGAAGGCATTGAAAGACACCTACCCTTGCGAGGGATATTTTTCTATTGTAATTGTTGTATCAAATGGGTATCCCTAAGAGGGATGGATTTGTAACATGGATTGATTCAAATTAATGGAAGATACATTTCTTGTTATGTGTTATTTTTTGTCAATTTGTGTATGAATGCTCATTTTTATATGATTTACAACTATTACAACATTAGGTGTTAGCCTTTTACAATGTTACACCTTTAAGCTGTTAAACTCTTTTGAAGGAACCCACTCTGATACCAATTGAATAACACAAGCTTATACTAAGAGGGGGTGAACAATATAAGATCACTTTTTACTTTTCTTTCCCAAACAATATTATCCAATATAATCAATGGTAATATCAATAGCAGTAACTAAAGCAATGCACAAATCATCACACACAATAGAGACACCAATTTAACATGGTTCACCCAATGTGGGCTACTCCACAGAGAAAATATTTCGCTAAAATTTTCTCAATCAATATCTTGAGAATCCTTTCCCTATTACAATGTTTATGGACCTCTATCCAAATGAGACACCAATCCCCTAATCAATTTTATGGATCTCTCTCCATAGGAGAACTATTTCTCCTTAGCTCTGACTGGTGATCTTCTAAAAGAATTGCTTCCCCCACTGCTCTAGCTAATGGATATCTATTCACTAAATACACCTATCCTCCCTGCCCTAGCTAATAGATCTCTATCCACTGGATACTATCATCCTCTATACTATATCACCTTCAAATATCTATCTCAAATCTACACTAAACATAATCCTTCGGTCTAGCACAAATCTGCTCAATCTTTATCTCTGGCCTGGCACAAATCTATCCTCAAATTTGTAATAAATATAGTCCTTCGATTTAGCACAAATATATCCTCAATATTTTTCCTTTGATCTACACTAAACATAGTCCTTCGATCTAGCACAAATCTATCCTCAATCTCTATCATCAAGCCTTAACACAAAGCTTGACTTAATCTCAATTCAACTCAGCTAGATTTTCCCCAAACCTTAACTCAAGGTTTGAACAAATTAATAAATCAACTCTTCTATCAAGTCTTCTCAAAGACTTGTCTTAAATCTGCCTTATAAGCTTCCACAAAAGCTCACACTAATCTATCCACAAGTCCTCTCTAGAACTTTTCCAAATCTTCTCAACAAGTCCTCACTAGAACTTGCCCAACTCTTCTCAACAAGTCCTCACTAGAACTTTCCCAACTCTGCTCAACAAGTCCTCACTAGAACTTGTCCAACTCTGCTCTCAATCTCTTTCCTCAAACTGTATTGTAAGCTTCCTCAAAAGCTCACACAAAACTGTCTACAAGTCCTTTCTAGAACTTGTCCAAATTTTCTCAATAAGTCCTCACTAGAACTTATCCAATTCTGCTCAACAAGTCCTCTCTATAACTTTTCCAATTTTGCTCAATAAGTCCTCATTAGAACTTATCCAATTCTGCTCAATAAGTCCTCACTAGAACTTATCTAATCTCATAGAAACATAAATACAAATGTTAGAGACTCAATATGCTTCACATTCATAACAATGCTCAATCACTTTCAATCACTCTTTTAGAAACATATAGAGAATTGTTAGAGACTCAATATGCTTCACATTCACCTCAATGCTCAATAACTTCCAATCACTCTTTTAGAAACACATAGAGAATTGTTAGAGACTCAATATGTTTCACACTCACAAACTCTCAATCACTTTCAATCTCTCTTTTATCACAGAAACATATAGAGAATTTTTAGAGACTCAATATGTTTCATATATACAAACTCTCAATCACTTTCTCAACTCGATTCATAATATAGAACAATTTATTTTATAGAACTTGAACTATCACATCAACACATCCACTTGACTAGGCTCAACCAACTTTACTCAACCAATCACTCAATGAACTAATCCTTGCTCACAAACCCTAGTCCAAGCATATGAACACTCACTCAAATATTTCCAACAATGCTTATCAATCAATCTCACATAACAATGATACTCATGATCTTTCCACAACCTCTAGTTCAATTTCACTCAACTAATCACTTCAACAACAATGCTTATAAAACAAGGTTTCATCAACAACTCTTTATTCTAGAAAATATTGAAGCATTAATTCAACACAGACTCAACAATGCTTACCAAACAATATTTTTCACTTCAAATTTGCATTCACAACATTCAATAATCACACACTAGGAAGATGTGCCCATACCTTTTGTTTTATGTAAAAGTACCTTTAGAAAACCTGTCTCAATCACAATTTTCTTCTCTCCAATTTCAATGGTTAGATAACAAAATATCATTCCAACACTTTCTCAAAATATTCCTTAGACACAAGAATAATCAAAACTCAATTATGCCTTATTGCTTCCTTTTTAAAATTAACATCCATAAAATCATACATGAAAAATAATTACTTGGATACACCTTATAAACTCCAACTTAAAATAATATCCAACACCATACAACTTCCTAAAACACCTTACTACCCTTTCCAAACACTAAAGCAAATAACACCAAAATAAAATTAATTTTGCCTAAGCGTTATAACTTCCCTTACAACCTTACAAACCAAATCAATGTGCAAAAAATTAATTTTTAAATACCCAACTAATATCCCCAAAAATTTTGGCGCTCAAATTTAAAGCATACCTTTGACTTCCCCCAAAAGGAGTTTTGGCATGATTCGATCTGTCGTCTCCCCAAGCCTAAGCGCCTTAGCACTTGCGATCCCACCGTGTGGGCTACTGGTGCCCACGTGAAGGAAGGAGGACTTACTTCCTCTTATACCTCAGTGTGCCTTTGACTTCCCATGAAAATCAAGAAGTACTTCTCTTTTCAGCATGATTCACACAAGCTTGCATTAATCAAAATTTGAAGGCATGGTGATTTTGGATAAGGTGGGTAATCCGCTTTTTATACACATGTGGGTATTTGCTTCCCACATCAGCGCTTAATAATTCAAATTCGAATTTCAAATTTAATTTAATAACCCACCTTAGGGTTAGTTAAAAATTAATATAAATTAACTTTATAGCTAATATTAAAATTAATTAATAATTAATTTAAATAACTTAAGTAAATTAAATTATAAATTAATTTATAATAAAAATTATATTAATTAATTTATAATTAATTTAAAACTTCCCTTTATAATATTATAAAAAATATTATAATATTATCCACTTGGGCTTCTTCTTTTGCACTTTGGGCCATTTCTGACTTCTTGGAACCAAGTCTTGATTAATTGAAACTGGAGAACCTAAAACTGATGTTGCCCACCAAAACTACCATTGACTGGTGCTGAAAGCTTGGCATTAATGACCACTTGCTCTTGACATCAATGACAACTTATCCACTCAAAATGTCCAACAATGTCATAGGTTGTGAGAATTTCATGTAGCTCATCAATGCTTAAAGTTTTTAGATCCTTCATATCTTCTATTACTGAAACCTTTGCATCATACCTCATAGGTAGAGACCTCAATATTTTTTGAACAATGGTAGATTCCTCAATATTTTCTCCAATTCCATGAATAATTTTGACAACCTCATCAACACAAAGTAGATACATAGCAATATCTTCATCATATTTCATCTTCAAGTTTTCAAACTTCCTTCTGTGTGTTTGAATTTTTGACATTTTGACCTTGTCGTATCCTTCATATGTTCTTTATAACTTATCCCACATTTCCTTTGTTGAGCTACATTGCATGACCTTCAAAAATTTTGATTCACATAACCCACTCAGAATTGCATTCATTGCCTTGGCATTATAATCATATGGTTTCTTACCACTCACATCTGTAGGAGGAGATGTAGATGGTATGAATCCATTTTCAATGGATTTTCATGTATCATATCCATGTGCCATCAAATAAGTCTTAATCCTCACACTCTAGAAAGTATAGTTGGTCCCATCATATTATGGAGCCTTATTTGATGAAAACCCTTCCTTATGAGCCATGTGTGTTCTTGTAAAATCTTCCTTCAAGCTATCAGGATTTCACGAAGGAGCCCACTCTAATACCAATTGAAGAACACAAGATTATACTGAGAGGGGAGGTGAACAGTATAAGATAAAAAAATTTACTTTTCTTCTCAAAGTAGTATTATCCAATGTTATCAATTGCAATAATGAAAAAATACAGAGATCATCACACACATAAGAGACAGATTACAGTTCACCCAATGTGGGCTGCATCCACAGATAAAAAAATTCTTATAATTTTTCTCAACAAATCTCTTTGGAACCAATTCTCTATTACAATGTTTATGGGCACCAACCTAAAGGAGACACCAATCCCCTATGCTCAATTTCGTGGAACTCTATCCACATGAGACACCAATCCCCTTTGCTCTAGTTCATGGACCTCTATCCACAGGAGATATTCATCCCCTCTGCTCTGGTTTGTGGACCTCTATCCATAGGAGACACCAATCCCTTTGCTCTGGTTCATGGACCTCTATCCATAGGAGACACCAATTCCCTTTTCTCTAATCTACTCCAAGCCTTTACACAAGGCTTGCTCAAACCTAATCCAAGCCTACACAAGGCTTGCTTAAATCTACTCCAAAACCTACTCTTAAATCTGCTCAAATCTACTCTAAAACCTGCTCTCAACTCTTCTCAAATCTACTCCAAAACCTGCTCTCAACTTTGCTCAAATATGTTCCAAAACCTGCTCTCAGCTCTGCTCAAATCTGCTCCAAAACATGCTCTTAACTCTGCTCAAATATATATACAAATAATGTTCATCTATTCCCAAATCTTGCATAATGATATCATCAAGTGTTTTATCTAACCTTCAATGTGCTTTCTTCAATTAAATTATTTTAGACATATTCTACCTAGAATTCGTTTAACCTCTTGAACATATAGATAATGATATGCACTAACAAATGCTCAATATGTTCTTAACATTCATTAAGTCTGTCACTTTCACATATCTCACATTTATTTCAATTTAAAGGTATCTCTAGTCTAGAACTTGATAATTGACCTTCTTATGTACTCCCAAAACCAATCAAACTAATGCACAAGTTTGCTTCACAAAATTGGTCTATAACCCTTGCAAATTTTCTCTCAATATCAATCACAATAATGCATAAATTTGTTTCACAAAAACTTGTCTATAAACCTTGCAAATTTTCACTTCAATTTCACTCAAAGCAATTCATAATTATGTTCTCAAACCCTAGCATATATATTTCCAACAATACATATAAACTTAATCCTTATATCTCTAACTCAACAAATCATAATCATATCACATAGAGATATTTCACAATGCTTTCATGGCTGCCCACATAAAACACTTTGTCTTTGGATTTCTATTTTCACACCTTGCCCAAAAATATTATGCACTTATTCTCTTGTTCTTACAAAAATAAACTTCCATTCATAAAAACCTTAGTGCATTAATAATTTCTCACTTTCCTATGTTTTGCCTTTTGAAGGGAAACTTTCATACATAAATTTTCATCAATAAAAATTTCATTCCTAGGTATAAACAAAACATACTTATCTCTTCAAAATATTTTTTTTGGCACTCAAACTTGAACCCCAGTCTCTCATCCATAACTCTTATTGGTTATCCATGAACCAACCAAGCTCTACCATTGGATGGAAGGTGGTTCCACACCTTTAGTCTTGAATACGTTGATGTTTCCCTATAATCCAAAATGTACTCAGGTGCACATCGAACTCAAAATTTTAGCTTTTATTTATCTTTCATGCATCTAATGCTTGGGCTTCTCACACTGCTATCTCTTCCATTTGCTTTAGGGTTTAGTTCAAATGTTACACAACTGCCACCTCCACTGCCTTGGAATTCACTAGATTAGGGTTTTGGTCTGTTGCAATTAAATCCTATGCCTTGGTATCCTACTTTGTCTTTCTACAAGCACCAACACTTCCTCACAACATCAATAATCATAAATCAAATGAAAAACCCAGCATAATACCTTTATATTTCGTATTATGCAAGTCTTTATCTTGCAAAATCTGCCACATTCTCTTTTTCACTAGATACAAATGTTCTTAACTTGATTTTACTCCAAAAAATCTTATGTTTCAATGCACACTGTAGCACTCTATTAAATTCACTCACTTCTCCACAAGCGAAGGCACAATTTTCATGCATGAATGCTACTCCTACTCAAATAAACAACATATTTACAGCGCTCAATAAAAGGCAGCTCTCTCAACATTCAATGAACAACACCCTCACACACTCAATAATAATGGTAGCTCTCTCCACACTCAACGAGCGATAACTCTCCCTCAATGCTCAATTAATAATAGCTCTCTCTAAAAACTCAATGAATGATAGCTCTTTCAGCATCCACGAATGGTAGC
Organism: Wollemia nobilis; assembly: GCA_028583015.1. NCBI lineage: Eukaryota > Viridiplantae > Streptophyta > Pinopsida > Araucariales > Araucariaceae > Wollemia > Wollemia nobilis. The sequence continues at coordinate 167,713 of JAQPPZ010000314.1, forward strand.
TCTCTTAGCACTCATAAATGGTAGCTCTCTCTGTGCTCACGAATGGTAGCTCTCTCTCAAGTTCACTCTCTCTTTCAAACACAGACGAAGGCTTGCGAATGAATGCTCCTTTTTCTTTGAAGGCAATACGAATGCATTGTCACTCCTAAATAACTCATCCATAATGTTAGAACTATATATATATATATAAAAAACATAATTTTTTGAATCTTAAACATAAATTCGGTGCTTACATTTTTTTAATTATATTTAAATCCTTGGATTTAAATATATCCCACTTTTAAACCTTTACCTTAATATTTAAATATTTAATTTAAATATTAAAGTCATCACCATTTTAATTGCTCAAGTACTTTAATTTCTCAAGTACCATAATATAGACCTTTCACAATTTCATCCTTGAATACTCTTTTGCCTTTGACATTATTGACAACTTGCAATTCCCTTCTTGAATATATTTCTACCTTTGACATCAATGACAACTTAATATTTCCAACTTGCCTTTGACATCAATGACAACTTAATATTTTCAACAATCTCCCCCTTTGTCATTGATGGCAACCCTACACAAAATTTCTTCTACTACAACTGGATTTCCAAACTGCTCTCCCTGACAAGCTACTCCCCCTTACTGAAATCTCTCACCCTCATTGAAATATCTCCCCCTTTGACATCAATGGCAAAGGGCTTCTTTTAGGGCTAAAAATAAAACACTTACCTCAGCCCCCTCACCACCTCCTTTTCTTGAGGTGATTAATTTTGATATGGGAGTAAAGCTACTCCAAACTTACAATGCTCTTCTTATTTTTCAATTTTTTTCCAAACTTTTGAAGCCATACCTCTTTGAGAACTTTGAGCATCATTTTTCTTGCTTGTCTTTGGAAGTTTCAAAAATTATGTTCTACACCACTTTGCTCTATGCCCAAAATTATTGCAATTGTAACACTTGATGTTGTAGTCCTTGAAAGGTGCAAATGAATTATTGGTGAAGCTATAATTATTCTTACCACAAACCCTACAATGTATAGCTTTATGATTATTGCAAATGAAACACATGATGGTTTAGTCCTTGGAAAGTGCAAGTGACTTGAAATTTCTCTTGTTGAAGCCATAATCATTTTATCATGAACCCTGCGATGTATAGCTTTATGAACAAAATGATTACATGAGAAACAATAACCTTGGAAGAAATATTCATCTTGCCTTGATCTCATGGTTTTTTCTTTGCTTTTATTTTTATGGTCCTTGTTCCTTGATGATTCTTTATTTACTTCCTCTTTGATACTACCACTTCTCAACTTATCAATATAGGTCTTAGGCTCTTCTTCAAATATCTTATTTGATGCTTCTATTTCTTTTGATCTTGACTTCTCTTATTGTACCTCTTGACCTTCCTCGTAACCAAGTCCAATATTCATAAATGGAGATCTCTGTGTTTTGATAATATTGTCCAAATATTTTACGCTTTTCCTAAACTGATATATCTTATTATTGAATTTATCAAGTCCCTTCCTTAGAATTTTAGCTTCATGTTGTAGTCTTTCACATTCTAGTTCTTTTATCTTTAACTATATAGCCATACCTTCTTCAAATTTCTTTGTGTCTTCAACCTTAACTTTTAAGTCAGTGAGATCCTGTAGAATTTTTACCTTTGTTTTCTCATCCTCTTGTATTTGAGAATTCAAACTTAAGTTCTCCCTTTTCAACTCTTCAATTTTAAAAACAAATTTCTCTTGCATATCAATTGTGGCTTCATTTTCATATTCTAAAACTTTCTCTTCTTCTTGATCTTTGACAACAGAAGCATCTTCATTCTCTTTTATGGCCAAAAATATAATTTCTTATTTGTAATTATTGGAGAAGCTTTCATCACTTTCACTTGAAGTACTGCTTTCTTCTTCAACATAAAAACTCTTCTTGTACCTTTAAAAAAACTTCTTCTCATGCTTGCCTTGACCATGCATGTTTTTATTTTCATAATAAAACTTTCTTTCCTTCTTTTCTTGTAATCCTTTCCTTCTTTACTTCTACTACCTTCATTTTGTGGATAATTAGCTGCATAGTGACCAATGTTACCATAGCTAAAATATTTTATAGTTTGCATATTTTTGTGCTTTCTTGGACCCTTCTTATTTCTTCTCATATATTTAGTCTCTTCTTCACTGCTTGATTCTTGTTCTATATTATTTTCCTTCTTTGAAGCTTTGAATGGTACCTCTCTTTTTTATGTTTGTTCTTTTTCTGTCCTCATCTCATAGGCTATGAGAATTCCATGTAGCTCATCCATGCTTAAATTTTTTAGATCCTTCATATCTTCTATTATTGAAACCTTTGCATCATACCTCATAGCGAGAAACCTCAATATTTTCTGAACAATGGTAGATTCCTCGATATTTTCTCCAAGTCCACAAATAATGTTGACAACCTCATTAACACGAAGTAGATACATAGCAATATTTTCATCATCTTTCATCTTCAAGTCTTCAAAATTCCTTTTGTGTGTTTGAAGTTTTGTCATCTTGATCTTGTCGTCTCCTTCATATTTTCTCTGTAACTTATCCCACATTTTCTTTGTTGAGGTACATTGCATGACCTTCACAAATTCTAATTCACATAACCCACTCAAAATTGCATTCATTTCCGTGGAATTATCTTCATATTATTTCTTACCACTCGCATTTGTAGGAAATTTTGTAGATGGTGTGAATCCATTTTTAATGTATTGACATGTATCATATCCATGTGCGATAAAATAAGTCTTCATATCACACTGTAGAAAGCATAGTTAGTCCCATCAAACAGTGGAGCCTTATTTGATGAAATCCCTTCCTTATGAGCCATGTGTATTCCTATAAGATCTTCCTTCAAGCTGTCAGGATTTCACGAAGGAACTCACTCTAATACCAATTGAATAACATGAGCTTATACTAATAGGTGGGTTAACAATATAAGATAAAAAAAATTACTTTTCTTTCCAAAGCAGTATTATCCAATATTATCAATTGCAATAATGAAACAATGCACAGATCATCACACACATAAGAGATAGATTTAACATGGTTCACCTAATGTGGGCTAAATCCACAGAGAAAATATTTATTATAAATCTACTAAACAAATATCTTGGGAACCAATTCCCTATTACAATGTTTATGGGTACCAACCCAAAGGAGACACCAATCCCCTATGCTCAAGTTCGTGGACCTCTATCCACATGAGACACCAATCCCCTTTGCTCTAGTTCATGGACCTCTATCTATAGGAGACACTAATCCCCTTTGCGCTGGTTCATGTACCTCTATCCATAGGAGACACCAATCCCCTCTACTCTATTTTATGGACCTCTATTCATAGGAGACACCAATCCCCTTTGCTCTAGTTCCCTCTATCCATAGGAGACACCAATCCCCTTTACTCTAATTTGCTCCAAGACTTTACACAAGGCTTTCTCAAACCTGCTCCAAGCTTACACAATTATTTTTTAAATCTTCTCCAAAACTTGCTCTCAACTTTGCTCTAAAACCTGCTCTCAACTCTTCTCAAATCTATATACAAACAATGTTCATCTATTCCCAAATATTGCATAATAATGTCATCAAGTGCTTTATCTAACCTTCAATGTGCTTTCTTCAATTAAATTAGCTTAGATATATTCTACCCATAATTCATTTAACATCTTGAACATATAGATAATGATATGCACTAACAAATGCTCAATATGTTCTTAACATTCATTAAGTTTATCGCTTACACATATCTCACATTTATTTCATTTTAAAGGTAGATCTAGTCTAGCACTTTATAATTGATATTCTTATGTACTCCCAAAACCAATCAAGCCAATGCACAAGTTTACTTCATAGAACTGGTCTATAACCCTTACAAATTTTCTCTCAATATCAATCACAATAATGCACAGATTTGTTTCACAAAAACTTGTCTGTAACCCTTGCAAATTTTCACTTCAATTCCACTCAAAGCAATGTATAATTATGTTCTCAAACCCTAGCACATATATTTCCAACAATGCACATAAACTTAATCCTTATATATCTAGCTCAACAAATTATTATCATATCACATAATGATATTTCCCAATGCTTTCCTGGTTGCCCACATAAAACACTTTGTCTTGGGATTTCTATTTTTACACCTTGTCCAAAAAGATTATGCACTTATTCTCTTGTTCTTACAAAAAGAAACTTCCTTTCATATAAACCTTAGTGCATTAATAATTTCTCACTTTCCTATGTTTTGTCTTTTAAAGGGAAACTTTCATACATAAATTTTCATCAATAAAAATTTCATTCCCAGGTATAAACAAAATATACTTATCTCTTCAAAATATTTTTGTTGGTGCTCAAACTTGAACCCCAGTCTCTCATCCACAACTCTTATTGGCTAGCCATGAACCAACCAAGCTACACCATCGGATGGAAGGTGGTTCCACACCTTTAGTCTTGAAGATGTTGATGTTGCCCTATAATCCAAAACGTACTTGGGTGCACATCGAACTCAAATATTTCAGCTCTACTTTATCTCTCATGCATCCAATGCTTGGGCTTCTCACACTGTTGTCTCTTCCATTTTTTGTAGGATTTAGTTTGAATGTTACATAGCTGCCACCTCCATTACCTTATAATTTTATGGGTTAGGATTTTGGTTTGTTGTAATTAAATCATATGCCTTGGTATCCTGCTTTGTATTTCTACAAGTGCCAACACTTCCTCACAACATCAATAATTGTAAATTAAATGAACAAACCAGCATAATACCTTTATATTTGAAACTGTGCAAGCCTCTGCCTTGCAAAATCTACCATGTTCTCTTTTTTTTTGGACAAACGTTCTTAGCTTGATTTTAATCCAACAAAGCTTCTTTTTAAATGCACACTGCAACACTCTTTTTAAGTCACTCACTTCTCCATAATCGAAGGTACAATTTCCACACATGAATGTTGCTTCTACTTAGATTGACAATACATTCACAATGCTCAACAAAAGGTAGCTCTCTCAACACTCAATGAACAACACCCTCACACACTCAATATTAACGGGAGCCACACTCAATGAATGACAACTCTTCCTCAACGCTCAATGAATGGAACCTCTCTCCATGCTCAACGAATGATAGCTCTCTCTCAACACTCAATGAATGACAGCTCTCTTAGTGATCACAAATGGCAGCTCTCTCAACACTCACAAATGGCATCTCTCTTTGTGCTCACAAATGATAGCTCTCTCTTAAGTTCACTCCCTCTTTCAAACGTAGATGAAGGCTTGCAAAAGAATGCTAATTTTTCTTTGAAGGAAATACGAATGTTATGTCACTCCTAAATCACTCATCTATTTCGAATCTTAAATATAAAGTCGGACCTTTCATTTTTTTTATTATATTTAAATCCTTGGATTTAAATATATCCCACTTTTAAATATTTACCTTAATATTTAAATATTAAAATCATCACCATTTTAATTGCTCAAGTACTTTAATTTCTCAAGTACCATAATATAGACCTTTCACAATTTCATCCTTGAATACTCTTTTGCCTTTGACATTATTGACAACTTGCAATTCCCTTATTGAATATATTTCTGCCTTTGACATCAATGACAACTTAATATTTCCAACACTTTCCATAGAGTTAAAGGAAAACTCGTGAAGACTATGACTCAACATTTGATCCACTAGGTTAATGAATCAACTAGTGAAGCTCAGAGATCTGGAAATACTTACCTAAAATTTTATTTTATTACAGGGAATTAATACTCAAATGATTGGGACACCTCCTAAAATAGAAATCTAGGAGATCTCAACTTCTTTGTCTAAAGTCGAAGTGCCTTCATAGTACAAATATTAGTTATTACAGAGAGGATAATACTTCAAAAGAATATTCTGGAAAATAATCATGGTGAAGTCTGGAGACAGGAGATATCCATTGATATATTGAAGAATTTCACAAGAATAAAAGGCCATAGAAGCCTTGATATAGAATAAAATGCCATAGAAGCCTTGATCTAGAATAAAAGGCCATAGAAGCCTTGATCCAGAAGAACAGGCCATAGAAGCCTTGATATTGAATAATAGGCCATAGAAGCCTTAATATTTAATAACAAGCCATAGAAGCCTTGATATTGAAGAATAGACCATAGAAGCCTTGATATTTAAGAATAGGCCACAGAAGCCTTGATACTGAAATTAGCCATAGATGCCTTTTATCCTGAAGAATATTCTAGATGAGAGGATCTAATTCAGAAGAATATTTTAGTACTAATATTTTATGTTGCAGGTAAAGGAGATACATTAAGTTAGAAAATCTTCCTACAAGAAAGTTAGGAAGAAAATCCTCTTCAAAATTGATCTAGAACCTAAAGCAAAATATATTAGGATATCTTATTGAAGAAATTCTAGGATAGGAAGAAGAAGGACTAGGAGAGTCCTGCTTGAATCCAGAAGTAGCAGAATTAGAGATCCAAGAGAAGATCTCAATGCCAACACTTCTAGAAGTAGAAGGTTGAAGATAAGGTCTCTATGAAGACTAGAAGAAGATGTAATGTCTGCTTAGTGAATATCATAATATTTTGAGTAAGGAAGATTAAAATAAAGACAAACTTGGTTAAAAGAAGGAGATAAAAATATAATTTTTTTCCAAAGGATGGCTATAGTACAGAGATCAACTTCCAGAATTAGTAAAATTAAATCAATAGAAGGGGTTTGAATTGAAGATCAGAATGAAATTAGAAAATAGGTAAAGTACTTTTATCATAATATTCTAGGTTTAGAGGAGACAAAATTTATTAATGATAAACTTCTCATAAGATGTTCCTTCAGTTATGATGAATAAAAACAATAGGAAATTGATGGAGCCTATTACTCTAGAAGAATTTAATTTAGCTCTTTTATCTTTTAATAAGTATAAATCCCCAGGTCTAGATGGGCTCTTTGTAGCTTTTTACCAATATAATTGAGATATAGTGAACATTATTTATTGGTGGCAATGAAACAGTCTAGGGTAAAACAATACATACCTTATAAAATAAATACAACAAATATTACCCTAATTCTATAAAAAAAATGATGTTGAATTGTTTGATTCTTTGAGACCCATAAGCCTATGTAATATGGCATATAATATTATCTCCAAAGTGATGGCAAATAGATTAAGGTAATTTTTAAACAAAATCATTTCAAAAGAGCAAGGAGGATTTATGAAAGGGAGACAAATTTTGGATGGGATCATAGTAGCTCATGAAGTTATACATTCAGAGCTTCAAGAAAAGAGAAAGAAATGATATTAAAACTTGATATGAGTAAAGCCTATGATATGTTTAAATGGTATTTTCTTTTTTTTTAGTTTTAGAAATTTTTGGTTTAAATAAAAAATGGGTTAATTGGATTAAATCTTGTGTCTTTACAGTTTTTATTCAGTGTTGGTCAATGGGTTAGTAACAAAATCATTTAAATCCAAGAGAGGCCTTAGACAATGAGATCCTCTATCTCTTTATTTTTTCATTATTATGGCAAAGGTTTTGAGTAGGAACGTTTGGAAGGCTTACAAATATGTGCTTATAAGTGGTCTTAAGGTTATTAATAACATTGATATCATCACCCATCAATATTTTGTAGATGATACAATCCTTTCTGAAAGGGCAATGATAAATGAGGCCAAAGCTTTGAATAACTTTTAAAAAGAGTATGATAGAACTTCAAAGCAAAAATTTAATAGGACTATATCTAACATTTACTTTCTTAACACTCCTGCTAAAATCAATGCAAGAATTTATAGGTTGCTTCAAATGGAGGCAAATTTTCCAACAACTAGGGATGCATTTATTTGAGGGGAGAATGGGGATAGATTTATGGAATCTAGTTATTAGTAAATTTCATAATAAACTTCTAGCTTGGAAAGGTATATGGTTATCATTAGAAAGAAAAGTGCATTTAATTAAGTCAGTATTACAAGCCATTCCAACATATTATATGTCATTATATTCTATGCCAAAATCAGTTGAAAAATTATTAATCTATATTATACGATCCTTTTTATTGTTAGGTTTACATGATAAAATGAAATTTCCTTTGGTGAAATGGAGCAAGTTGTGTGATGATAAAACTAGGGGAGATCTTGGTTTAAGAGTTTTTAAAATGCAAACTTAGTTCTTAGAGGAAAATTAATTTGGAGATTGTACAAAGAGAATCAAAGACAATGGGAAAGAATTATTCTAAGTATGTTGATCCCAATGACCCAAGTTTAATATTTATTGCATTATCTCTACCAAATGGTTATGCTCTTTGAAATGGTTTAAGAAAATTTATTGATCTTATGATTAAAGGTTTAATATGGGTGGTGGAAATTGGAGAAAAAAATTATATTGTATGGATACTTGGTGTGATAAAAAACCACTAAATTTAGGTCTAATTTTGAAACCTTGGATGAGATTGCTTCAAGACAAATATGGTGATAGATTTTCAAACATTTTATACAAGGATCAAGAAGGAATATACACATGGAAAGAATATTTTTTACAAGTATACAAGACATTGATGCTAGGAGGCAATTGAGTAGAAAGATAACAATTGTGATTATTTCAAGGGGAGCCAAGGATAAATTGATTTGGGAGTTGAATATCTCAGGAGAATACACAACAAGAAGTGGATATAATATACAACACCAAAAAAATAATAATGTCACTAGAATATGGAGAGATATTTGGGATAGCCCAAGCATTCCTAAAGTATAAATGTTTGTTTGGCTAGTAGGTCATAGAAGAATTTTATCCTAGGATAACCTTATGAAAAGGGGTATTCATGGCCCCTCTCAATATGTTTTTTTTAATAAGGAGGAGGAGAGTAGAATCCATCTCTTGGGATATTGCTCAATAGTTTGGAATCTATGACAATGGATTCTTAATATGTTTGGTAAATGCATGGTGATGAATAGCATAATTGAAGATTGGTTAAATAAATGGCATAGCACTTATAAAAGTAAGGCTTTATAGACAATATGGGATATATCAAAATATATAGTACTTTGGACTATATGGCTATAAAGGAATAGAATAATATTTAAAGGAAAGAAAAGTAGTTTAGAGGTAATGAAAAAGAAGATATGTCTAGCCATAAAGGAGTCTAAACCAACCCTATCAACTCATCCAGTCTCTAATTTGGAAGCAGATAGCCTTGATATATGGAGTCAAGTCATTAAATGGAATTATGATGTTGGATACAAGAGAAGAAAAAATAAGGCAAATAATATAAAGTGGAAACCACCATATGTGGAGTGGGTTAAATTAAATTTTGATGGAGCATCTAAAGGAAATCTAGGATGAGTAGGAGGAGGAGGAATAATTAGATAAAATAAAGGAGAGATTTTGTCTCATTATGCTTTCAATAGTGTATTTAAGACAAATAATGAAGATGAAGCTTAGGCAGCTTTATAAGGGTTAAAAATATGTAAACAAATGAAATGGAAAAGCATATGTATGGAAGAGTATTATCTCATAGTAATAAATGCAATTTTGAGGAAAGTAAAGGCTCCATGGAACATACAAGAGGTAATTGTGGAAATTCAATATCTTGCTAAATAGTTTGAAGAAATCAGGTTTACATATATATTAAGGAAAGGAAAAAATGTACAGGTAAGCTAGCCAATAGAGGGGTTTTTATTGATTATCGTGAAGTTAGTTTCTCCTTTCCATGGTTAGAGGAAGTAGAAAGTTTAGTTGAAGCTGACAAGAAAATGTTGATTTCCTAAATCAAGTAATGATTAAGATTTATTTTAATGTTTTCCATTGGTAATATCTGCTTTATTTTGTAACAATAATGTGTTTTCATTTAGACTATTTATTATAATTTTTGTTTTTGCACTTGTATTTCAGGAAGGAAACTGGCAATCCAGATTTGGTAAAGCAAACTATGATAGTGCAATGTTTTGGAAATATTACTCTACTAAGATGCAAGGTATAGATAGTAGAGGTGAATTTTGGCATTGTGAAGGCTGCTATAGGAAAATGTCAAGAAAGATGTTGAATTCTGTATTAATTGTATTCATACATAAAATTGAAAAGATCCAAAAACTAAAAATCAAGAATTCATATATTTTATGTAAAATGATGTAGTTTTCTAGCTATAGCATATCAATTGAGATGATAAATGTATATATTTGTAAACTATCAAGCTCTAATTAAGAGAGATAAATTTTGTCAAGGGTGGGGGACCCGATTACAACCCCTTATTATTCAGCAAAAAAAAATCTATACTTCGCTTGTATATGGTCGAATTTCATCTGTTATGCAAAATGTGAGTAGCTTAAGGTCTTTTGCATCATCATCCTTAAATTTTTGTTTTCCACTTTTATCTTCTAATGTCTTTTTTTCCATTTACTATATCCCAAAAATTTTCAACAATGAGAATTGATTTCATTTTATTTTTCCATGATGTAAAATTTGATCCTTTCAGAAGTTGTGATTTAGAAATATCTTTGTATTTTCCATAAAATATTTTTTTTTTCAATTTCAAATCTTAATTGATTTCTATAACTTCATTCAAATTTCTATTTTTAAATGTTCTTCCTTCAATCAAACTTTCAATTTTTAAATTCCTTCTTATGTCTCCCAAATTAATTTTCAAATTTCGTCCTATGTCTCCCCAATTAATTTTTAAATTCCTTCTTATGTCTCCCCAATCAATTTTCAATATCCTCATTTCTCCTTTAATTAATTAAATAATCTCTTCAATTAATTAATTGCTTACTCCTCCATTCATTTCTTTAAATCACTGATTAAAACTCACCTTGTATCTCCCCAAACAAATTAAATCAAACAACACTTTAATATTTTACACCTTATAACTCCTAAAATTCAAACTTATGCCTAAAATTAATTAACATTACCCAAAAATAACTTTTACCTTCAATAGAACTTAGGTTTATGACTTGTCAAGGTGAATTAAACTCAGGGGAAAAAATTAGACATAACATTGATTCACAATTAATTGTTTCAAAATCATGAAAGGCTTTACACCTTCCTCTTCATGTTCATCTCTTTTGCAAGATTGTTTTGCTACATGAATCTAATTTTCTCCACTAAATTGCAACACTAAGGCATAACTATTTGAATATATTCTGTATATAGCTCTCTCCAACACTACTTATATAGCACTCTAGCCTTCTTTGGTTAGAAAATGGTTTGCTAGCCTCTTCTAGATAGCAAATGCAATTTATCACATTCACACTTTTGTCCTCAAACCTCAACACAGTCATCCAAACTCCTATATTTCTGCTCCTTCAATGTTCATGACATATCTCCATAGCTTATAAATATCAGTTCTTCTTCAATGTCCATATCCTCCAAAAATCTTCTCCAATAGTCTCATGTTCTACATTATTCACAATAATATCTTCATGCATTGCTTTCAAAAATCTCCTCCAGATAGATGTAAGCTTACTTTAGTGGTAAGAAATTTGGCTTCTCTTTGAGAGGTCCAAGGTTCAAACCCCACTCAGTATTAGGGGACCATGACCCCTCATAAAAATGTGTAAACTCATTGAAAAAATAGTTGCAATATTACTGCAGTGGTAAGGGTTTTGACCTCTCTTTAGGAGGTCCAAGGTTCAAACCCCACTCAGTATGAGGGGACCAAGACCCCTCATAAAAACCTATGTAAACTCATTGAAAAATAATCTCCTCCGGATAGTCTAGTCTCAAAATTTTACTCCTCCAACCTGTGTCATCTCAAACTTTCATGTACCTCCATAGTAATATTCTTTCTTTTCTCTAAATATTATCTATCACTCCTTCTTCTGAACATTCCTCCATGAAATCTCGTTGCTTCTCCAAATCCATATTCACTTTTCTCCAACATATTTTATCATTTACACACTCTTATAAATTCCTCCAATCAATTGCTTCACTTTCTCAACAATCTTCTCATATCAATATTCTTTCTTCCTCTACACCTCCAACAATATCTCACCAATGTAGATCTAAGTCAATATGGCTTTGTTACCACTATTGAAAAATATGCATTATTATCTTACACATAAATTTATCAAGATCAGAATAATTCTCATAAAATTACTTGTAAGATCATACAATATCATTCATAGGAATGAGCTTATGGTCCCAGATTATGGTCCCAAGAATCAAGAATCAAGATTGATGGAATAATTCTTTGGTTGATGGGATGAACGAAAAGGATTACCTTCATTGGATGACAGAATGGAAATATTGAGCAACAACAAAATTCAACATCAACGACCTGAAAAAAAATTTAGACCACACTCTTGTGATTGTACTTTTCATTGGGAAAGAAGGGAGAAAGACATCTAGGAATGTAGTAAAATAGAGAATGACGATAGGTTGTCCTTGACACCAGTTTCATCAATTTGTTTCATTCAGATAGAATGCCCACATCAAGAAGATAAAAGAAGGAATATGTACCATAATATAGACATTAGACCTTCAATAAACAAGGGTAACTATCTCCAAGCCATTTTAGTTTAGAAGGAAGACATCATGGAAGGGCAATTAGAGAGACGAGAAAAAAATTTATCATTAAAGACCCATAGTCAAAAAAGTTTTAAAGCCTATAGAGATTTTTATTTACCAACTTTGACTCGAGAAAAAAGGAAAGAAAATGTGGACCAGCTCTAGAACTTATTCCAAGACTCTTTTCAACATGAACAAAGTTTGAGAGAGGACTTGCTAATGTGGTCAAAAGTTAATTTGATTTGTGTATCTTTAGGAATTAAAGAATGTAGTAAAATAATGAAAAATAAAGCCTTGAATTTCTAGGAGAAGAATGTTTATGCAGGTTATTTGTCTCTCTTCATTGAAAAGAGGGTATTGCACAATTGCATGATTGATCTTAAAGTTGAGGTGTCAATAATACCCCTAGCAATCTGTGAGACCTTGAATTTGGTTGTAGTCCAAGTGGAATCCAAGTGGATGAATTTTAAGGGAAGAACTATAAGATTCATAGGTATGTTGAGGCACTTTGTAATAAGGTTGTATGGGCACCTTGATTTTATGGTGGTACATGACACAATGGTGGTGGATGTTCCTCCTCTATTTGGCATATGCCTTTCTGGATTTTACTTTAGCAAACTTGGATTTTACCTTGAGCATGAGGTAAATTTAGTTAAAATATTTGGGGAAAATAATGTTTTTAAAATATTTCACAAAGTCATTCACTCATTCATCATAGAGGAATGCAATCCGGATCAGTTCTGTAAGCCTCTCAACATCATCAATAGTACTGAAATAGAGGTGAACATCTATGCACAAGGAGATCAGTTACTATCCCATTCTTGTTGTTATAAGCAACCAGAAATGACGGTGATCTCACACCAAAATTCATCTAGTGGTCATTATTTTCTATCCTATTTGAGTGATCAAGGGGGTATTATACAACAATATCCTGGATCACTGAGCTTTCACATGGACGAATATCTCCAGAATGATTCAGTGACTCATATGACATGCTAGAAACAAATGTGTGAAGTCTTTGAAGTAGACGAACCATCATTATATTTGTTCACTGATCGATCGGAGAGCAGTATGGAATTAGATTTTTTATATCAATAATGGGAGAATTCTATGAAGTATTTGATTAGGGATATGAAGAGAAGTACATGTATAGAACCATATGGTCAATACATTGTAAATTCAGTGGATAGTATTATAAAATGATCCCTAAATATGGGTATGGTCATGATGAATAAATCAGGATAGCTCTCTCGTAAGACACGCACCTTCCAATATCTTATACATACATTTTATGTGAATGAAAAAAGCATATGGGATCAAATCAAGAAAATTATACTCCAAAAGGAGGTACCTCAAAACATGATGTCTTGACTCTATTTCCCAATGGATGAAAACTAAATCAAGGCCAAAAAAGAGAGGAACTTTGGAAAATATGGAGGTTCACATGGGTGAAATCAAATGAAGGATGACATACCTCGTACAAAATGAGCTCAGCAGGGAGAGTAGCCACACAAGTAAATGACTCAAGTGGTGCATTAGAACTAGCTCAAGCAAGTTGAATATATTTTTGAAATTCTTGAGGCATGATTCCACAGTCATTAGTTGATGCAAAGTCCAACCTCAAATTGGCTATGTAAGGAAGAGTATCATTCAAGAAAATAAATATTGAAAGACATTATGGGAAATATGGTCTGAATGGTACAGGTGAAGAGATATAGAAGGGCATGTAATTGGTTGAGGAGTTTACAGCTTCATTATATGAGTAAAAATAAGAGACATAGAAAAGGTTAGACAATATCCTGCACTATGGCAATCTATATGCCTTGGAAGTGGCTTTACACCCCGATGGAATATACATATGCAACTTACACCCCGATGGAGTATACATATGGAGGTATAATTTTTGTTACAGTTTTAATATTTTTTGTACCTCCAATTCCCTTGATATCTTGCCTTCCTTTCCTTTTCTCAAGCATTTTAGTACCCTTTCTCTTGCCCCGCCTGTAAAAAAAAAATTACCACTTTTTTTTTGGTATCCCCCTTTGTTTTCTATCGATTATTATATTATTTTTTTTTCCTTTCCTTTTCCTTCTACTCCCTTTTCATGTGTATTATGAGGTTCATTTTTCATCCGTCGAACCTCTCTGTATTCCCCTTGCGTTTTAAGAATCACTTTGTCCATTTTCTCCACTAAAATTATATTCATTGCATTAGTATCCTCCTCCTTCCCTAGTACATCGATAAAGACCTTGTTTTCATTGCTAAGAAAGTGTCTTGCCCAATGGATAAGGTTGTCTGAGTTTTGCAACTTTCCAAGTAAATTTCCCTGAGAGGCACCATAACATAGGCAAAAAAGCTACATGTGAATGCATTACAAACAATCAATTTGTTATGACTAAAAGGTGGTGGTCCACAAGATTTTTCTGAGGAATGAAGATGTTTTATTTTTTTAAAAAATTACTAAAGGCACGACACACAATCCAAGGTGCGGATGCAAAATATTTGTGCAATATAGTTGAATCAAAATTTTCTCCATTTGCTTTGTAAAGTGCACAAAAACAAGAAAGTGTTGGAAAAGGCCAAAAATGGAGAAGTGATGCCATGAGTGATTCATCCTTTGCTTTGTAAAACATGCAAAAACAAGAAAGTGCGAGAAACAAGAAAGTGTGATAAAATAAGAAAGCACTAGAAAAGGCCAAAAATGGAGAAGTGATGCCATGAGTGATTCTCCATTCACTTTGTAAAACGTGTGAAAACAAGAAAGCACTAGAAAAGGCCAAAAACAGAGAAGTGATGCCATGAGCGATTCTTCATCCATTTTGTAAATCTTGCAAAATCAAGAAAGTGCGAGAATACAAGAAAGTGCTAGAAAATATCAAAATAGAAGAAGATAGGTGGGCTAAGATTTTTATTTTCCTTTTTTTTATTGTGTAAATCATAAATACACTCAAGAGATATGGTGGAAGAGTAGATACAGACCCAAAGAGTGTGGATGATTGTTTGAATGTGCAAGAAATAGAGGGTAACCCAAAATAAAGATTTGTCGGCTCAGCAAGGCTAAAGGGACGTGAGCAAAATTTTGATTTTGCATGATTTTTTTCTTCCACGGTCAAAGCTAAGGATTTTCAATCATGAGCAAATGTAAAATATAATCAATCTCAACCGCTCATTTGCATATCAGTAGTAGCCATCAATTTTGCTTTAAAATTTATATTTTCAATAGGTTTTCCCATGCTTATTTGTTACAGAAGGAAAATAAAATATAGATTAGGTGTCATGGGAGAGAATCATCCTTTATAGCCAAGAAACTTCTAGAAGCTTCCAATCGAATAGATTTAGTTGCAGATCGACATATGAAAGAGGATTGCAAGAACCATCAATGATAAGGATGACTCTAAACTGAGGTTGGTTGTAATAGATCAAGAACACACAGTTGGATGGTACCATGGATACCAGGTGGCCAAGAAAATTAGGAAACATAAAGCTCCTTGTAATGCTTAGAAATGATTATCAATGTAAAGAATTATAAATAAATGTAGTATCCTCCTTTCAAAGGGTCGATTATGAATTGTTTTCTTGCACTATAATGTATATATTCTACAAATTAATGAATGAATAATTACAAGAGATTTTTACCTTGAACTTGTGCTTGTGTTGATTGGCTAGATATAATTTTGTAAAGTTATCTCTACTATTACTACTATGGTTAGTCTATTATGTTAATTTGGACAACTAACTTAGAGTAAATTGAGATAATTTGTTCTTGCATACATGCTTATGAGAATTCTATTTTTGTTAGTCAAGGCATTGATCTTATTTTTTTAATTTGGATAATTAGTGCTTTATATGTTTGGAATAATTCTTTAAGTATGCAAAAGGCCATCGATACAGTAATTGCAGAGTTTTGAATGTTGTTAGTCTTGATTACTTTTTTGAAGTTCAATTAGTTAGGATATGTTTTGTGGATGTCTATGTTTTTAGCTTCACCCGTCCATTATTTATTCATACATTTCTAACCCTATAATTTCTACCCTTAAACTTTTACTATTTTGAGCTAAATAGAGTAAACACCCATTAAGCAAATAAGGTATACCAGTATTTTTTTAAGGTTGAATCAAAGCAATTTGGTTCTTCCAATGTTTAGCATGAGTTGTGATTAGTGGGTGCTCACCTTTAAATCCTTCAAGATAATGATCACAGTTCTAGCATTGGCTTGATGACAAACCAGACTACAATAGGTCCTTTATACTAGTTACTTTCTTATGCTACTCTAAAAACTCCAAGCATTGCCAAAACAAAGAAAGCTAAAAACCCAATAAAGCAAATATACCAAAGAGCATCACACAACACAAGATGTAACGAGGTTCACCAGTTTTGGCTACTCCTCAAAATTGACTGTTTGGACTCCCATCCAAATCCAGCCTTTGCAAAATATCAATTTTACAATCAATTTACCAACACCCACTAGAAGGAGCACCAACCCCTGGTTTATCTGCACCAACAGAAAGGAGCACCAACCCCTGGTTTATCTACACCAACAGAAAGGAGCACCAACCCCTGATTTACCAGCACCAACTAGAAGGAGCATCAACCCCTGAGTTATCTGCACCAACAGAAAGGAGCACCAACCCCTGATTTACCAGTACCAACTGGAAGGAGCACCAACCCTTGATGGCAAGCACCAACTTGGACTTCTGTTCTAAATCTAGATGATTGACATAAATATGCCTTCACATTTACAAGACCCTGACTGGTCTATTGCTTTCTCAACATTTCCCACTCTTTACCCAGCAAACACCCTGCTCATTCGCCTCCTGCACACTCTCTTTCAACAGCACTTTCACACTCTTTCGGTAACACTTTCACCCTCTTTCAGCCACGTGTAATTCTCCACGCAGACCTCCTTTTATAACCAAATTGTCTCTCTGTAACTCCAGTTGTAACTCCTTTTATTTCTCATGCGCCACTTTTCAGTTGTAACGCCTTCTAACTATAACTGCTTTTGTATAAATATAGGGTAGGCTTTTCGTCAAACACGTTACATGTTACAAATTTACACATATACCCCTACCATGACTATTCATCTTCTCGGTCATGATTGTTCATATTCTTTTCTGTGCATGCATGCATTTTTTTATTCTATTTATGCGACTGTTCGATTTCTCCTTCTTCGACTGTTCTTAAAATAGCTGCATGATTTTCTTTTGTAACGTCCCCTGTAACTGTTGTGTAACTTCAGTTAATGGTTACATATCTTGTTTTTGCTGGGTTCTATTTTTAGCTTGTGCCAAAGCGACCTATCGCAAAATTGTGACACTTCTACCTCTTTGTCTTCTTCTCAGCTTGTACCTGCAAAAACACATGTCGCAATATCGTGACACTTTCACCTCCGTACTCTTCTTCTTTACTTTTGTCGTGATATCGTGACACTTTTTCTCCTAGACTCTCTCTCCTACCTTCGGGTCGCAAAAACCCGACATGTCGTGATATCGTGACACTTTTTCTCCTTAGCTCTTTCTCTTGCCTTCGGGTCACGAAAACCCAACATGTCATGATATCGCGACACTTTTTCTCTTGAACTCTCTCTCCTACAACATGTCACGAAATCGTGACACTTTTTCTTTCGGACTCTCTCTCCTGCAATATGTCACGAAATCAAGACACTTTTTCTCTCGGACTCTTTCTCCTGCAACATGTCGTGAAATCGTGACACTTTTTCTTTTGGACTCTCTCTCCTACAACATGTCACGAAATCGTGACACTTTTTCTTTCGTACAACCTTCCTTGCAATATGTCACAAAATCGTGACACTTTTTCGTCCGTACAACCTTCCTTGCAATATGTCACAAAATCGTGACACTTTTTCATCCGTACAACCTTCCTTGCAATATGTCGTGAAATCGTGACACTTTTTCGTCCGTACAATCTCTCTTCGCTTTGGACCGCGAAAATGAAACATGTCGCGAAATCGCGACACCTTTTTCTCTCTCCTCTTTCTCTTCGCTTTGGACCGCAAAAATGAAACATGTCACGAAATCGCGACACCTTTTTCTCTCTCCTCTTTCTCTTTTCTTTGGACCATGAAAATGAAACATGTCACAAAATTGTGACATCTTTTTCTCTCTCCTCTTTCTCTTCGCTTTGGACCACGAAAATGAAACATGTCACGAAATCGTGACACCTTTTTCTCTCTCCTCTTTCTCTTCGCTTTGGATCACGAAAATGAAACATGTCGTGAAATCGTGACATCTTTTTCTCTCTCCTCTTTCTCTTCCAACATGTCATGAAATCGTGACAGTTTTTCTTGCTTGCGCCTTCTCCCCGAACATGTCGCGAAATCATGATAGTTTGCTTGCTTGCGCTTTCTCTTCGAACATGTCACGAAATCGTGATAGTTTTGCTAGCTTGCGCTTTCTCTCCGAACATGTCACGATATCACGACAGTTTTTCTTTCTGGATCTTTCTCTCCAAACATGTCACGATATTGCGATAGTTTTGCTTTCTTGCTCTTTCTCTCGAAACATGTCACAATATCGTGATAGTTTTGCTTTCTTGCTCTTTCTCTCCAAACATGTCGTGATATCGCAACAGTTTTCCTTTATTGCTCAACATGTCGCGATATCACGACAGTTTTCTTCCTTGTGATTTTCTTTTGATTTTTCTCAAATGGGCCACTTCTATCTTTTGAAAAATCACTGTACATACTCTGAAGAACTTCTTAACTCCTATATACTTCATCAACTGATCTCTGAAGAACTTCTTAACTCCTATATACTTCATCAAAATTTGTTGCACCTTGCTCAACAAATACTCTGAAGAACCTCTTAACTCCTATCCACATCATCAACTGGAACCTCTTAACTCCTATCCACTTCATCAACTGATCTGTCTGACTGTGTTGACAACAATGACAATACTTTTGCTGCACCTTACTCAACATCAATCATAAGCTTCCTTTATTAAAACATAGAAAAGTTTACATTCCCAAAAACAATCACTATAATATAGATATCTAAACTTTATCCACTATTCTTGAGCACCAATGTCGTCCTTTCCAATGAAAATTGGTAATTCCATGATCTAAACCCAAAACTATTCCAAAAGCAACTAGGTTTTTGAAAAAAATAGGGTTTTTCAAATTTTTCTTTGTTTAATATTTTATCTCCTCTAATCCTTACTATTACTGATAAAAAAATTTAAATGTAAAATAATTAGCATAAAAATGGAATGCAGTCATCCATTATGAATTTGCATTAATCCATTACCAAGCTTCTCCTCTAAAGGGTTCAACATTGTTGTGCAGACTGTTGTTGTTGTTGAAAAGAAGTGTGGATGGCTTAAATGGTCCTGTAGTTCTCGATAGCAGAAATGGCAATGCTTCCCCATCTCTCTTCACATCTTTAATTCCATCTAAATTTTAACTTACACATTATACTTTCTCATCCCTTATGTCCTTTATTTCTTCTAATGGTTTATCTGAGTAAACTCTAATGGCATTTGCAATTTGATGATACGAAGGGAATTTATTTTCCACCTTTTTGGATATGTAAATCCTTAGTCTAATATAGCTTCTACTATTGTATCATCTCCTTACTTCATAAAAAATTGTATCATACTCAAAAAAAAATATCTTTTTTTCATAATTTTCACTTTACAATCTCTTACCAGGTGTTCAGTTTCATTTTTTTATACTCCACTTGATACCATTCTATTTATTTTGATTTAATCTCAATTGAACATGGCAATGGTTTTGAAATATCCATGGTTACATATATCCAGGTATATACAACATGTCTTTGTTCCTTAGTAGTTGGCCCCTCATAGATGAACTCCCCTAGAGTATTGTCAATATTCATAAAAATATCTTTATTAATAAGTTGATATAGATAAGTTGCAAGCTTACTACAATGGTAAGGGATTTTAACTCTCTTTGATTTATCTAAGGTTCAAGCCCCACTTAATATGAGAGGACCAGGACCCCTCATAAAATCCTGTGTAGAATTATTGAAAAAAATAAGTTGATATAGATGTCTAAAAAACCTAATCATATTAGAAGCCTTTTAATAGTTTTTCTCCATAGAAAAATTCTCACACCATGGTCTTAAATATTATACATTCTTTTGCTAAACCATGGGCCACCATTTATTAATTTACCCTTCACTTTTGAACTAGAGAAGGTTACGGGAAAAATGTTGGAGAATATTACATTATTTGGTAAATGTTAATATACCCCCATGGTATATTTGTACATTTGTAAATATTATATTAGGGCATGATTTATTAGATTAGGAAGTGTGATTTATATTTCCCCTAAAGTATGTGTCAATGTGTGAGAAGAGTCCAAGTGTCATGTAATAAAGTGTGCAAGTGTGTAGAGTGTAAGAGTGTGCAAAGTGTCATGTAATAAATTTTGCAGATGTGTAATATGTGAGTGTGCAGTGTGTCATGTAAGTAATTCAAGATTAATGTGTGTAGGTGTCAAGTATGCAAGTGAAGATACACATGGTATGTGGCAAGATGTAAATTTAAGAGACATGAGAGGTTTGTCATATGTGAGAAATATGAAAGGATGCATCTCCCAAATATGTGAGGATAGTAACAGTCAAATATTGAATACTCTAATATAGAGTTTGATTAAGATCCTAGATATTGGGACCTATGAAATAATTTGGGTAAAAATCCATCAAAAAATCCTTTTGGAAGAGAAAGATACAAAGTAATTTGAACTCAATCTCCACTTTCACTTGATCTAATTTTTGAATCTCTGGAAAACTTGACCATTTTCTTTTAAAAACCATTATATCATACTCAATAATCTCATCCTTAATAACCATTTATGGTGTAACATCTCCTACTTGGATATTTTTTGCTTTATATTTAACCTTCCCATTATCCTTAAAAAAAAAGTATCCATACTTCCATATAGGAAATCCTTACTTCTAGTTAAGATATTCAAAAATAAATTTTTTGCCATGTTAACTACCTTTTCCATAAGAATCCTTTATTTTTTAATTTTTCCCAAATATCTAGGACAAGAAAAGGTGATACTTACTCCTTGCTTGTACTTGTAACACTTGCTCGTACTCACTCTCCCTCCCCTTAAAAATCTAAAATTTTACCATTTGAACTTATGTCATCCTTTATCTAATTATTTTCTTGAGAAAAAGAGGTCGTACTTGGGTCCCCCACCCTTTAAAAATCACAACTCTCTCCTTTAGAGCTTTAGATTTTACAAAAAAAATCAATTTTCTTCACAATGGAGTTGTTATAGCTAGATACCTATAGATTTTTCATAAAAAATCTAAATTCCTGATTTTCATTTTTTTGATCTTCTTCAATTAATATAAATATTCTAGAATTAAACATCCTTCTTCTTTATATTTTCCTATAGTAGCCTTCATAATATTAAAACTCCACATATGTTGTCTATTCACTGCATATTGGTAGAGTAATATTTCCAAAACTTTGCATTATCATAGTTTTCTTTATCGACTCTAGACTACTAGTTTCCTTCTTAAAGCATAAGTGTAACCATAAGAACTGTAATAAATAGTTTAGCAATATTAAAAAGATGAAAGTTCATGATTAAATATTATCAAGGAATATATGCATAATAACTAAGCTATGGGTCTTTATATAATACAAGTGAAATTCATTTTAATCCCAGATAACCAATTAAATAAATACTTTACTATTTAAACGAGTTACAAAATGAATCTCATTCATATTATAATGAAATATAATTATATTATTATTTTCACAAATAGTTTAGCAATCTCAAAAATTTGAAATTTTCAATCCTTACTCTATCCCATAATCCAACCAACATCTTAAATAATTTATTCAACCAAGAAGTCCATCTGATATCAGCTTCTTATGCTTCAACATACAAAACTTATACTCGCTTCACCAAATCATAATTTACTTTACTAAATCTAGGTTGTTAGTTTCCTCCAATGCATTTATCAATAAATGGATCCCCTAAAATGTTTTGTAATCCTCAAGAACATTATTTTGAATTTACTCCTTTCGTATTTTTCTTGTCACCTTCAACTAAACTCACTACTTCCTCTAACCATGGAAAAGAGAATTTAACTTCATGATCCTCTATTAAAACCCCTCTATTGGTTATCTTATCTGCACATTTGTTCCCTTCCCTTAATGTATGTGTAAACATGATTTCTTCAAAGTAGCAAGGTCTTGTATTTCTAGAATGATCTCTTGTATGTTCCATGTAGCCTTTGCTTTCCTCAAAATTGTATTTATTACTATTAGTGAATCATGTTCCATCCATACTATGTTCTATTTAATTTGTCTACATATTTTTAATCCTCCAAAGACACTCAAACTTCAAATTCATTATTTGTCTTAAATACACTTCCAAAAGTACAATATAACAAATCGCATCCCTATTATTTCTAATTATTCCTCCTCCAACTCATCCTAAATTTCCTTTAGAAGCTCCATAAAATTTTCAATTTAATCAACTTTGTTTCTGATGATTTGCACATTATATTGTATGCCTTCCTTTTGTTTCTCCTATACGCATCATCGTAGTTCCAATTGAAGACTTGATTCCATATAACAAGGCTCTTTTTGTCAATATTAAGGATTGTGTGAGTTGATAGGGTTGGTTTAGACTCCTTTATGGCTAAAAAAATCTTCCTTTTTATTACCTCTAAAATTCTTTCCTTTCCTTTAAATATTCTTATGCTCCTTTCTAACCATATAGTCCATAGTATTGTATATTTCGATTTATCCCAGATTTTTTGTAGCACCTCACTTTTAAAAAAAAATTACCATTACTTTAACCTTTGTTCAAGTATGTCATTCATCACCATGCATTTACTAAACATATTAGGATTTTTTTGCCATAGTTCTCATGCTATTGAACAATGTCCCAAGAGATTGTCTATACAATACTCCTTTTTACATATAACACGTTATAAGGGGCCATGAAAACCCCTTTTCATTAGGCTATCCCAAGATAAAATTTCCTATGACCTACTAGCCATACAGACATTTTGAATTTTAAGAATTCGTAGGCTATCCCAAATATCTCTCAATATCCTTGCGATATTCCTATTGTGTTGGTGCTTTACATTATATCCACTTCGTGTTGTATATTCTCCTAAGATATTCAACTCCCAAATCATCTTATCCTCAACTCCCCTTGGAATAATCATAATTTTTATATTTCTACTCAATTGCCTCTTAGAAACAATGTTTGGTATACTTATAAAAAAAATTATTTCCATTTGCATCTTCCTTCTTGATCCTTGTACATAATATTTGAAACCCTATCACCATACTAGTCTTGAAGTAGTCTCATCCATGGTTTAAAAATTAGATCTAGATTGAGTGGTCTTTTATCACACCAAGTATCCATTTAAATATAAAAAAATTCTCTAGTTCCCACCACCCTTATTAGACCTTTAATCGCTAGAATTTTTTTTATCATGCAATCCAGACCACAAAAATGACCACATAATACAGATAAAAAAAAAATATTTTGAATTTGGCATAATATTCGAGGACATATAATATGTTGGAATGGCTTGTAAGATTGATTTAATTAGCTACAATTTTCCTTCTAACAATAAATATATACCTTTCCATATTGGTAGTTTATTCTAAACTTTAAATATAAATGAATTCTATAATTTTTGCCTCATTATCCCCTCAAATAAGGGCATCCCTAGATATGTTGCTGGTAAATTTACCTCCATTTGAAGTAGCCTACATATCCCTACTACGATTCTAGCTAGAGTGTTTAGGAAATAGATTTTAGATTTTATCCTATTAACTTTTTGCCCTAAATCCCTTTCATGTTCCTTTAATAAGTTATTCAAAGTGTTGGCATCATTTGCCCCTACCCTCCCAAAATATTGTATCATCTACAAATTGTTGATGGGTGATTTTGTAGATGTTATTACTAGCCTTAAGTCCACTTATTAGCCCATATTTGTATGCCTTTCTTAGATTCCTTTCCAATACATTTGTCATAATAATAAACATATATGATGATAGAGGATATCCCTATCTAATATCCCTCTTGGATTTAAATTATTTTATTACTAGACCATTGACCAACACTAAATAGGATATTGTAGAGACGCAAGTTGTAATCCATTTGACCAATTTCTTCCCAAAAAAGACTTTTATAATACTTTAAAAATAAAATCTCATTTAAGCCTATCATAAGATTTATTCATATCAAGTTTTAAGATCATTACTCTCTCTTTTCTAGAAGTTATTCAACACATTACTTCATGAGCTACTATGATCCTATTTGAAATTTGTCTCCCTTTCACAAATCCTCGCTTTTCTGAAATAATATTTTCTAATAGTGGTCTTAACTTATTTACCATCACTTTGGAGATTGTCTTATATTCCATATGGTCCTGGATGAGTTAAACAATTATGCATCCTTATTTTTTTGAAATAGAGTAAGATATGTTGCATTTATTTTATAAGGTATGTACTGTTTTACCCTATATTGTTCCACTAACACCAATAAATAATCCTTCACTATTTTCCAATTATGTTGATAGAATATTATTAAAAGTTTATTCAGACCTAGAGATTTATCCTTATCAAAAGAGAAAATAAGTAAATGAAATTCTTCCATAGTTATAAGCTCCATCAATTTGCTATTATCTTTATTTGTTATAACTGAAGGTACTTCTTGTAGTAGTTTATCAATAAAAATTTTAATCTTCTCCAATCTGTTGGAAAATATGGTTATTATATCATTTGGTTACTTGCTAATGTACCTTCATGGGTACATATTTAGGTTAGGAATATATTAGGAGTTAAATAGTTTATTAGAGTTATTCAATAAATGCACAAGTGTTAGAATGTGCAATGATGTAAATGTGCATGTAGTCCACATGTACATGAGTCTTAGGGTTGAGTGAGGGGCAAGTTATCTATATTTCTATATAAAGGCCTCATTGTGAGTGATTGAGTGTGTGTCTTGAGTAGTAAATAGGTAATAGTAGTAGTAGTCACAATGTAGCTCCATTTTGCTATCATGGAGGAGATGCGAACTCCATGAGAAGAGCATTTTAATTTTCATGAGCTTTCTTATATGAGTATTTCTAGAGCATTGTATCAATTTTTCTATCATATTTTCATGCATGTTAAGTTGTCATTATCATAGTTATTTCATTGCATGATTATTTCAATACTTGTGAATGCATTTCCTTTATGTTTAAGGCTCCAAAAGCTAACAGTGGTATCAGAGCCATGGTGGATCAAAGGAAAGCCACAAGTACTATTGTTGAGTATTTGCAAACCGGACCATCCATAGTGCACCGCTGCATGCAAATACCATCACAATATATTTTTTTTTATAGAAGTAGCTCTAGGTAGAAGAATAAAAAATAGAGAAAGCCACATGATAGATTTAGCTAGAGTTTTTCCACAATATTTGTAATGCTTGTGAAGACTAGAACTCAGTATTGTATCCACTAGATTGGCAATCCAACTAGTGAAAATTATTTTTTCATAGAGTCATAGGAATTTTTATTATCTCTAATATTCCATTGCAAGAGAGAAAAAGAAGTTTTTAGGAGAACCATTGGGTTACTATCATCTAAGTTTTTATTATTGCAAAAAATTAACTCTTAGAAGGTGGGAAGCTTCCTACAATAGATATATAAGAACTTCATCTTTGTTGCCTAAAAATCGAAGTTACTTTCCTCATACAAGGATTGATTCTTTGCTGCAAAAAAATGAGGATTGACAATTTGGAGGCCTAAGGAGAAATGTCCCATTGAAATATTTGTAGATTTAAGACTCCTATTTGAAATATCGAGGAGAGAGCTAGTGGCCAAAGAATCCATATTGAATATTACAAATATAGGAAGGAGGTCCTAGAAAGAAGAACCATTTGAAAATCAAAGAGACTCAAGGAAAAGAGTCCTAGCAGATATTGGAGATTGGTGAGCTCCATTGAAGACTGAAAACTTCATATTGAAGAAGAGGTCCATTGAAGGTCCTATTGAAGAACTTCCATAGTAGAATATTTAGCATTGAGAATAACTAAAAAATGTTCTATTGTAGACTTCAATAGCAGCAGATTCAGGAGATCCTGAAAGGAGATCTCATTTTCATAATTGAATATTGAAGAGGTCGAGAAAGGTCTCATTGAATATTTTGAAGCTATGAGATTGAGAACCTTGGAGAGGTCTCATGGAGAAACAATATGAATGTTTGGTGAACCTCTTTGAATGATTTCCTATAAGGAATCATTGGATAAATTACTACCAAAGAAGAAGCTAAGAAATTGGGATAATTATCGCCATCCGAAAACAACCCCAAAGGAGAAAGTTTGGCAAGAATATTGTCAAACCAAAAAGGTAGTATTGAATGAACTCAATATTGATAGATTGTTTGAGGAGGAGATCTACTTTGAATTTAAAATTTGGTAAGAGAAAAGAGATAGAAGAACCACCAAATATGTGAGATTTGGGGGCCATCATTGAAGAGTTCTTGAGAAAATATCTCAGCTGCAATTTGGGAAGAATCCTACCAAATTTTTGGGATTCAAGGATAGAATTTAAGTTATGGTATTGACCTGCCTTATAATCTAGAAAATTTTCAAATTTTAAGATAAAAAAATGTAGCACATTGACAACACTTAGAGCTACAAAAATACAGAGTTCATGGACAGTGAAAAGGGTAGCAAATCGAAGAAATTAGAAGCAATAGATAAGATTGCTTAGTGCTGAAAATTTCAAAAAAAATTGGGCAGTGTTAGTGACTTCTAAAAATCAAATTCCAGAATCACATTCTAAAGATTTTTTTGAAGCCAAAAAATCAGAGTTTAAAGCAACAATTTTTTTAGGTATTGAAGCTGCAAAAAGGTGAGCAAAGAGCTATTTTTGGATAGCATAGAAGAGCTGAAAAATCATCCATAGAAGGCAGCCATTAAGGTGACTTGAATCACCACTATCTTCATCATCTACGAGAAGAAAATGTATGCAACAATAAGGTGCAAAAGTTCATTAGTTGAGCTTTCATATTTGGTTTCTTATTAAGGTTTATCAAGCACCGGTTTTAAGGTTCAAAGAGTTGCATAAAATAGTTTCATTTCAAGTCTTCAAAATAGTGTAGAAGTTATAGTTTACAAGGTTCAAACCTACACAGAATAAAATAGAAGTTAGGTATATTTTGAGAGAAATAAATGTATCAACATTCTATTGCTCATTCTAAAGAAAATAATACTATACTTGCATAATATAGAGTGCAAAGTATTACATTGAATAGCTTGGATTTATAAGTGAAGAATAACCAAGCAAGGAAGATATTGTCAAGAGTTAAAGGCAATATTCTATTTCAGCCAAACCAGTGATCAAAAGCAGATTTATTGAGAGCTCTTTTGAAGAAGTAAATGGTAAAATTTTTTGGCAAGGAATAGCCACCAAAAAGGATAACAATACCTCCAAAATATGGAGAAGAGAAGCCAACATATTATAGTTAGGAAAAGAGCTTGAAAGGAAGAAGGAATTCTAAGTTTAAGTGCACATCTCCAAATGGATTTTGTAGACAGTCTTGGAGAAGTTTAAAAATAGTCTTTGGGAGCAAGCTTGAACATACAAACAACCATATCAGCAAGTTGAATACCGCATTCTGAGAAAAGTAAAAATAACATTTCCAAGCATATGAGGTAGTTGTAATATAAATTTAAGAGTCACTCAAAGGACTCCATAAGAGTTGGAAAAATATAGGTTTTAGAGAGCCTTTGGAAAGCAAAAGCAAGGGCCAATTTGAAGAGGTCTAAACATCAGTTATTTTGTGTCAAAATACACCCAATGGATCACCATAATCATCGAAGTTGTTGCGTACATAGAGGACAAAACCAGACCTTCAAAAGAGAAAATACAAGCATAAACGTTTAATTAATAGTGAAATTATTTCGTAATCACAAAGGATGTGCTATTACCATTGAAGCGAGTTGTAAACTAACATGTTTGTATGTCCAACAGAGCCTTGGAAGATAGTTGATTCATTCTACTGAGGAAAAACATAGACAACAAGATTTGAGCATTGGAAAACATTGAAGAGATTCAAGGAGGAGTTAGAAACCTACTACCACATGGTAATATTTGTTTCATGCAAAGTAAAGAGTGCCACGTTCAAGAGGAAGGATAAGCACCCAATAGTATAGTATAACATCTCGCTCTCAAAATCCACTAGCGCCCAACATCATAGTGTAATGTTTCATATTACAAGGATAAGAAGAGCACCCAACATATGTGGGAAATACAAAATAGTGTTGAAGAACCCTCCCTATACAAGCACCCAACATGGAGGAAGAAGGTAAAAGAATTTATCAACCACCAAGACATAAGAAATCGAGCAACACTTGTCACAGGCATTAAAATAAGGAGCTATGATAAACATTTATAAGAAGGGAGAAGAAGACAAGCACCACATCATATGCACTACATGAAGGTATAGAAGGAACATTTTCAAGAAGACAAGTTCCACTTGGCACTCTCATCTCATATTGCATCCAGTTAAGAAGGCACCTAGCATATGTAAATTAAAAGGAGGAGAGTTGAAGAAGTGTTGAAAGCAATTGAAAGGTTGCTATTTTTTTTTAAAGTGAAAAACCCCTTGCGGAGCCACCTTGGTCTGAGAGACCATGAACAGGGGGTTCTACACCGTCAAAGTCACCCGGGAGTCGCACCCGACCCTGCCCACACCAATATTATCAATTGGATTTTGGATACCTAATTCAGCTTTTTGGTAGGGTGGATATTTGAACCTGGGACCTCCCTTGGAGGATTGCCCTCTCCTCTCCAACTTACCTACAACACCTGGGTAGAAAGGCTGATTATTTAAAGAGTATGTAGAAACTAGCAATAGAGTGACAACTACGTACGAACAAAAGATCAAATTTAAAGAGAGAGTTCAAGACTCATACAATGAACATAACAGCCAAAGTTAAAGTGTGAATAATAGAGCACATATCCAGCCAGCATTCAGTTGAAGAGAGGAAGGAAAATCAATCCATATACAAAGAGGAGAATGTTGACAAGCAAGGTGAAGATGAACAAGTGAAAATCAGTCCTTGCAAACTGCATACAAACAACTTGTAGATCATAATTAAGAAGGTGAGAAATATTTATTATTATATTGCAAGTTTGATATCAAAGTTTATTTCATATTCTAGAGATATTAGGAGTAATAAGGTGTTGAAAGGATCTCTAGAAAAGAACATTGGTTATATAGAAGGCATTGGTTAAAAGTAGAAGCATTAAATTTATTTCCATTACCTCAAGAATAGTTGCAAACTCTAACATAGGGAGATATAAGGAGTAGTAAACAAAATTTAGTTTGCAAACATTTAATATTTCTAAAACTTCTAATTAGGGAGATATAAGGAATTCTACTTCAATTGAAATTCTAGAAGTTTAGAAACCTATCATTGCATCAAAATTATAGTTGGAATATTAATATAGGACTTAGACAATCCAACTAAATATATTGAATTCTTATTTTTGAAGATTGCATTTCTAATAGCTTTCTACAAATAATTGATTGCAAGTGATAGAGGTGAATCATATTTATAGTATATATCAATACTAGGGAGATATAAGGTAACCTACTAGGACCATCATGACATCAAATAAGTTTATTCTTTCAGAGTCTCAATTACTTAAAGGTCCAAACTATTTCTCATGGAAAATAAAGTAAAGGTCATCTTGACATTTGAGAAACTCTGGGAAATTACTATGGGGACAAAAACCAAACTAGTTACAGATTACAGATGATATAGAAATTAAAAAATTCGAAGAAAGTGATGCTGAGGCATTAAATTATAATAATCTTTGCTATCACATATGAAATACAATCGTGTTGTAGGACTTTAGACCAATGCCTATGTAATACAATTTATAAAAAATTTACTAAAGTTTTGGCCAATCGATTGAAAAACATCATCCCCTCAATCATTAATGAAGATCAAGGAGGTTATGTGGTAGGTAAGCATATTACTAAAAGCATCGTTGCAATTTATGAAATAGTACACTCTCTTCAAAGGAAGAAAGGTTCAGGTATGTTCCTTAAGCTGAACATGAACAAAGCCTATGATAGGGTTTCATGGTCCTTCTTAGATAAAATAATGGATCAAATGGGTTTTAGTAAAAAATGGAGGGTGTGGGTTGGTATGTGTATTTCTAACCCCCGCTTTTCAATATTGATCAATGGACAATATTTTGGGTTCTTTCCTTCTACCAGAGGAATCAAGCAGGGAGATATGTTGTCTCCATATCTCTTTATCATTATGGCAGATGCCTTGGGAATAACTTTGGAAAGAAAAATAAAGGATGGTAATATCAAAGGTCTAAAACATTCATCCATTGTTGAAGCTTTATCTCATCAAAATTTTGTGGATGATACTTTCTTGCTAGGGAAAGCTACAAAGGAAGAAGCTTTGGAGTTTAAAAAAGTCCTTGATTATTATGAAAAATCTACAGGCCAAAAAATAAATTATGAAAAAAGCATGATTATGTTTTTAAACTGGAGGAAAGTATAAGAGATCAAATAATTTAAAGTGTTGGGTTGTAAGGAGGAAAAGTTCCCTATCACCTATATTGGTTTACCTTTATTTAAATGCAAGATGAAATATGAAATTTGGAATCCAATTATTGATAAATTTAATAGGAAACTTCAAGGTTGGAAGGGATCTTTGTTATCCTCTGCAAGAAAATTACAACTCATAAAACATATGCTTCAAAGCCTCCCTATTTATTTCATGTATTTCCTAAGTATGTCAAGGAAATTGGAAGAGACTTTAGAAAGACTACATAAAAATTTCTTATGGGATGGCACTGAATGCGAAAAATTTATACATTTGGTTGCCTGAGATACCTATTGCCAGCATTTACAGAATGGGGGTCTTGGTCAGAGGAAGTTGAGAGATCTAAATAGAGCCTTATAGCTAAACATGGTTGGAGGCTTTGCACTGGAGCATCAGGAAAATGGGCTAGAATTATCCAAAATAAATACTTGGAGGGTAGAAACTACTTTATCAATTGTTCTAATCCTCCACGTGGATCTATTTTTCGGTAAAATATAATCAATAGTAGGAAATTTCTATGGAAAGGTCTAAAATGGAGAGTAGGCGGAGGAGACAAAATTAACTTTTGGAAAGACCCTTGGATTCAAGAGGAGCCTTTAACAAACTACAAAAAGTTCAAAGATATTAAAGAACATTTAACCAAAACCTATGGTAAGAAAATTAATGGTTACATTCATAGGGTGGGTGATTTTCAGGAGTGGAAAATCATGCAAGAATATATGCAAGGCCTGAGGGGTAAAGATCTGCAAAACCTCCTAAGGATTTATTATTTAGGTAGAGGTTTAGAGGAGGATTAGATAATTTGGGGAAGAAACCAGCAAGGCTAGTACTTGGTGAAGGATGGATATAGAGTCTTGGGCAAAGTAACTTCAGATAAACTGAAGCTTAAAAGAATTTGGAATCTAAACATCATCCCTAAGGTTGTTATGTTTTTTAGACTTCCATTCTCAATAAGATCCTTACAAAAGACAATATGTTCAAAAGAGAGATTGTGGTTCCAATTATTTGTGTCTTACGTAACAAAGCATATGAGTGTGTGGACCACCTGTTTGGAACTTGTGATTTTTTATGATATCCTAAATATGTTATTGAGATAAGTTAATGTTGCTTGGATCATTCTAGATTCTCTAGTTAGGATTTGGGAATAATGGCACTTAGGAAGCACTATTTTTTAGTAAAAATGCATTCCACATATTTGTTGGGGGATTTTTTTGGAAAGAAACAGTGTTCAAAAATAAAACCAGAGGAATAATTGGGGTTTTTGCCAGGATAAAAATAGCCATATTGGAGGATTGTATTAAAAATATTGTTGGCTAGGAAAATCTTGCAATGATCCTCTCTAGAGAAAAATACATCTTAAATATGAAAAAAATCAATAAGGTGAGACTAGATACTAGATGGGAACGTCCCCACAAAGACTGGGTAAAAATTAACTTTAATGGAGCTACAAAAGGTAACCCGGGTCATGTTGGTGGTGGGGGCCTCATTAGGAATGACATAAATTAGGTAGTGGTTGCATATGTTGAGGATATAAGAATTACCACAAATCACCAAGTTGAAGCAAGGGCAATGCTTACATGCCTCCGAATTGTAGTGAATTTGGGTTTTAGGAGAATTTTTCTTTAGGGGGATTCCAAGAATATTATAAATTCCCTTCAAAAATGGAAGTTAAATAATTCTAGTATTTTCCAAATAATTACATATGCAAGGACTATTTTGGGAAACCTAGAAGAAAGTCAAGTTAAACATATTTATAGAGAGGGAAACAAAGCTATCGATAAAATGGTGAATATGGTAGTTAAATATGAGAATTTCAAGGTTTGGTCATATGCCCCATGGATTTGGAAGAGATTATAAGAATTGATAATGAATCCATTAGATAAAGAGGGCAGAGCAAAGCAGAAGCACACTGAATTATATTATTGTTAGCAGTTTCTTTATCAATAATGTAAAGCATCGAGCACTGCATCAACCATGTTAAATAGAAGGATAGTGAGAGGAATATTATTTCATCTTCTCCATCAATAGGTTTAGCCCTGGTTTGTTTGTTTTACTAAGATAGGGCTATCTTGAATTTGTATGATCTTCTCTCTTTTTTTCTTGTACATATTTTGAGCTCTATGTAAAAGGCCAGGTCCCTTCAACCCCTTTTTTTCATCAATACCAAAAAAAAAGAAATACAACCGTATATCAATTCAACAAAAATATCTATAGAGGCTTGGAAATCCTTAAAGAAAATATTTGAAGGAAAGAACAATGCTACCATTTTAAACCTTCAAACTCAATACATTCCTTAAAAATGAACAATGGTGAACGTATAGATATATTTTTAAGGAAGGTAGTAGATATAAAAGGACAATTATTAACTTTAGGAGAAGAAGTAAAGGATAAATTTCTTGTTCAAGTTACCATCAAAGGACTTCTAGATAATTACAAGCATCTAGTTACCTCCTTGCAAATATTAAGTAAAGATATATCCTTTGATGAGTTATTCAATGTCATCCAAGAGTATGAGGTAGAGAACACAATTAAATATGAGATGACTAACAATGCTTTGGTGACAAAAGATAATCCACAAGGAAATATAGCATCATCCTCAAAAGGATGAACACCTTGGAATAACAAATATTGTCAGATATGCAGAAATAAAGGACACAACACAAATTATTGCATATTCAATAGAAATAATCAAGGTCAAGAAAATCAAACATCTTATGGAAACCAACAAAATAGGATATTTCAACCAAAGCAGTATCAACCTCAAAATCAACAGTTCCAAAGGACATAACCTTCTCAAAAGAAATACCCTCAACTTGAATATCAGGGAGGAAATCATAAATGACACATTGCCTAAAAGATTCAATAAGTTGAAGAAATGGAAGAACCTATAGATGAACATGGAATTAAAGCTCTATAAACAAGGATAGACCCTTATGAAGACATTGAAGGTGAGTACAAACTATAGTATCATATTGCAAATCGATAATGAAGACTAAAGTCTTCAAAATCAAATAATGTAATATAGGGGGTGTTGGAAAATATGGCTATTACATCATTTGGTTATTTACTAATGTACCTTCATGGGTACATATTTAGGTTAGGATTATATTAGGAGATAAATATTTTATTAGAGTTATTCAATAAATGCACAAGTGTTAGAATGTGCAATGATGTAAATGTGAATGTAGTCCACATGTACATGAGTCTTAGGGTTGAGTGAGAGGCAAGTAATATATATTTCTATATAAAGGTCTCATTGTGAGTGATTGAGTGTGTGTCTTGAGTAGTCAATAGGTGAGAGTAGTAGTAGTCACAATGTAGCTCCATTTTGCTATCATGGAGGAGTTGCAAACTCCATGAGAGGAGCATTGTAATTTTCATGAGCTTTCTTATATGAGTATTTCTAGATCATTGTATCAAGTTTTATATCATATTTTCATGCATGTTAAGTTGCTATTATCATATTTATTTCATTGCATGCTTATTTAAATAATTGTGAATGCATTTCCTTTATGTTTAAGGCTCCAAAAGCTAACACAATCCTAGAATATTTTGGTAAAAAATCCTTGTCTCCTTTTTGTTGTTTCTTTGGCCTTCAATTTAAACCACTTCTACTAAATTAACTATACTAATACTAGATTTTGATCCATGTGTTATTGCCATCCTATGAAAAATTTTGTGTTTTCATCTCCTTTTAACTAAGTTTATCTCAATTTTAATCTCCAAAAAAATTCTTACTCAAAATATTATGATATTGACTAAGCAACTCCCTTTCCCTCATGCTTGGATTATTGTCCTCACCTTTTTGGAATTTTAAAAGATTTTCTTTTACTTCTTATTTCTTCTCAAATATGTATATGAAAGTGTTATTGTTTCATTCTTTTCATCTAAATATCATTGGTTTAGTTGGTTTGGAAGTGTATACAACTCATTGTTTCTTGAATAATTCCATGTTTGTGCTATCATCAACAAATTGAGGATGGTCCTACCACAACTACTCATATTTAAAATATGATATTTTTTTTAATTCACTTACCACCATTTTAAATATTATTGGCTAGTGATTTGAACCAAACTTTTTCAATATATTAATTTTACACAAGTCCCTTCATCTAGCCAATGATTTGAGAGTATGCATATGTCTAATTTTTATGCTATCAAGTTTTGACCCATCTTGTTATTGGTCCATGTATAGTTGTCTTCTTCAAACTCAACCTCCCATAGATTATTTTTTTGAATAAAATCTAAGAAATATCTCATACATTGGGTTATTTTCCTAATTCTCCCAAAACTTGTATTTAACTTGGTTATGATATTAAAATATCCTACAATCATGAATTAGGTTTCTTGGTCTTTACTTCTCATAAAGGATTCAATCCCACTACACACTTTTGATCTACCTAACTAAGTTATCGATTCCTATACATTTATAAGGATGAAATGAATATTGGCAAAGTAGCATGTGACTAATGAGGCTATCTAATACCTATTTTTATGAATGTATTCAAAGGAGTTTCTAAATAGATTCTTACATGTTAGAGTTTTCCCTATCACTCCTAAATCCACAACATCCCATTTGTATCTTGCCTGTACTGCTTTCATAGTTTTTAAAATATCTTCCTTTATCATTTAATTTCTTGGATACAAAGAATATCAAGCTTATTACTTAGATAGAGGTCCTTGATACACTTTTGCTTTAAGGGGGAATTATCACCACTTATATTCCATGAGATGATATTCATGTCTTAGTAGGGGTTGTTGACCCCTCCTACAAATTACCAATATTATTTTGTTGTTTTGTAAAGATAAGTTAAACCAACTTGGATTGTGTTCCTTTCTCTATATTTTTTCTTACTTCCCTGGATTTTGCTTGATAATTTGAAGGTTTTCCTCTTTTTTCCTTGCCAGTATTAGGAGCAGGTCTTATTATTCTATTCCTCAACATTCTTTTCACAAATTTACTTTTCATTAGATTTATCTTCTCCTAGATTTTCTAAGGAAACTTTTAACTTATCCTACTTATTTTATTGTATTTCCTTATTAATGGTATAAGTAATAACATCTAACACTACATTTTCTCTACCAATTTCCTTGTCGTGAATGGTGCATAGTACTTTGAGAGAGCCTTCAAAATATGATGAGGCATATTCCTTAGGTTCAACAAGAATATTCACCTCAAAATTGGGATCATATTTATTATATGGTTCCTTGTTAATATTCTAATTTGTTGTACCATATCCTATAAGCTCTCATCTACTTTCTCTTCATAGGCTAAAGCCTCTAAAGAATTGGTATTTCTTCCAAGGTCTCCATTGTTTATTTACTTTTAATTGTCTAGACCTATTTTTTGAAAGTTGAAAACCATCCCCATCCATATACATTTGTAAGTTTCTCTTGCAGTTTTCTATATATGTTTTTGATAGACTCTTCTTAGGGCACAATATCTCAATATGCCCCAGCTCATGACATCTTCTACATCTAAAACATATGTTTTCATAATCTATGGTTTGGGTCCATAACTTACCCCCATACTTAAGAATCATTGATTATAGTAAAGGTTTATCGATATCAATTATGAAAAATATTTGGGTATAAATTGACAAGACTCCATCTTTTGTAGTTTCTAGAATATCAAAGAATTCTCCAAGAGTGTTGCCTATTGCCTTGAAGGTATCCATTTCCCAAAATTCAAAAGGAAACTTTTGACTTGTCTTACTTATTTTATGGTATTTCCTTGTTAATGGTAGAGGTAATAACACCTAACACTACATTTTCTCTACCAATTTCCTTGTCATGAATGGTGCATGGTACTTTAAGAGAGCCTTCAAAATATGATGAAGCATATTCCTTAGGTTCAACATGAATGTTCAGCCCAGAATTGGTATCATATTGAGTAGAAAATTCCTTGTTAATATTCTAATCATATTTTACCATGTTCTATAAGCTCTTATCTTCTTTCTTTTCATAGGCTAAAGCCTCAAAATAATTGGTATTTCTTCCAAGGTCTCCATTGTTTATTTACTTTTAATTGTCTAGACCTATTTCTTGGAAGTTGAAAACCATACACATCCATATCCATTTGTAAGTTTCTCTTATGGTTTTCTATATATGTTTTTTCTAGACTCTTCTTGTGTCATGATCTCTCAATATGCCCCACCTCATGACATATTCTACATCTGAAACATATATTATCATAATCGATAGTTTGGATCCATAACTTACCCCCATACTTAAGAATTATTGATTATAGTAAAGGTTTGCTAATATCAATCATGACCAATATTTGGGCATAAATAACCAAGACTCCATCTTTTGTAGTTTCTAAAATATCAAAGAATTCTCCTAGAGTGTTGCCTATTGCCTTGAAGGTATCCATTTTTCAAAATTCAAAAGGAAAATTTTGACTTATCCCACTTATTGTATGGTATTTCCTTGTTAATGGTAGAGGTAATAACATCTAATACTATATTTTGTCTACCAATTACCTTGTTTTGAATGGTGCATGGTACTTTAAGAGAGCCTTCAAAATCTGATAAGGCATATTCCTAAATTCAACAAGAATGTTCACCCAAAAAATTGAGACCATATTGAGTAGACGGTTCCTTGTTAATATTCTAATCATGTTGTACCACATCCATTGAGCTCTTATCTGCTTTCTTTTCATAGGCTAGAGCCTCAAAAGAATTGGTATTTCTTCCAAGGTTTTTGTAGACACCAAATCCTAGCCACTCATTATCCACTCATAATCATCAAATCACAACCATCCATAATTAGTTTTATATATATAAATCCTAGCCATTCATAATCCATTCTTCATCATTAAATCATAGTCATTCATCATTTATTTGTATATATGTATATTTATTTATATATATAAATATTTTATATTTATATAAATATATATGTATAAACGAATCTCATCCTCCCATCACGACTTAATATTGACCACTCATGTAACATGATCCATGTAACTTATCAAATCATAATCACAACCCTTCATTATGTTTTAATCTCGACCTCTCATTGGTGTCATCGAGAATTATTGGAAAAAAATCGGCCTTTGGTTTGATATGTTACGCCTTCGACCTTGCCAACATTGAGTAAATGGACTTAGCTTGGTTTCTCCATCTAATCTCCAGAGTAGGCTAGTTCCTTGAGGTTTTTATATGAGAAAAGGGGAACAAAAATAAGGGGAATGCTTTAAAGGGAAATATAGTCATGGCTAGAAACTTTTCTCACGATGCAGATTAGACAACAATCAAAATGAAAAGCATACATACTTCTATTTACAAGCTTTTATTATATCTTCTTTACAAAAATCGTAACTCTCTAAGTGTGATTCAGATATTCACTCAACACATATGCGTAAAGGATTCTTAACTCCAGCAATATGATTCATACATGTATAGTCCAATTTTTAGAACAGATACAATATATAACTCAATAATGGAAATAGAAGTTTAGGAATTCAAATACATACACTTGTACACAGAAATATCAAAAGCCAAATGGAAGAACAACTTTATTGCTTGTATCCAGAGGGTGTACATTCAGTATTGTAAACGCCTAAGAGCCAACCCTTTTTTAGAATGCATTCACTATTATATATACGCTAGGATGGGTATCTTTACAGCTGTTACATATTTGATTTCAAATCAATTACAAGCAATCTGATATAGTTTCTAATAATAAATAAAGAACTTCAGAAATTGAATCTTCCATACTTGATACTCTTACATTTATCTGACATTCTCTACAATTAAAAAGTCTATTGAAAAACATGTTTTAGTTGCTATTTATATACATGCCAGCAAAAATTGTTGTGTTGTGAAATCGTGACATCTTTAAGCACTTTTTCTCCTTCAAGCTTCTGTTCTAGCAAAAATAAGACATGTCGTGAAATCACGATATTTTGGCTTTGTGGTTTTACTTTTTCCTCTTCCTTGGTGAAAAATTGGCATGTCACGAAATCGTGACATCTCTTAATTTTTGGCTTCCCTCTCTTTCTTTCGGAGAAAAAATTAAACACATCATGAAATTGTGATGTCTTCCCTTCCTTGAGCTTGTCTTTATCTTCTTCTACAGCAAAAACTTAACATGTCACGAAATCGTGACATTTCGGCCTTGTGGTCCATTTTTCCTTTTTTCACAGCAAAAATTTGACATGTCACAAAATCATGACATTTCAGCCTTAGTCCATTTTCCTCTTCACTGTATCTCAAAAATAGATCACATATTTTAACATAAGAACACACAAAATAGCATCATGCTGCAAAAAACTATGTTGTCTTCGAGGGTAGTCTTTTTAGACTAACATTCTTGGCACCTTCCAAGGGATTTTTTGCTAGCAAAATATTTAGAATCCAGGACCTTCATCCATTGGGAAACGGAGTCAAAAATACATAAATAAGGTGTTACAAAAGCAAAGAGTAAGAAAACAATGCACTTTTAAACAAGTAAGCATTACCTTTTCAAAACTCCTATCATAGCTTAAAGACTTATTACTAAAATACATCAATACTTCAAAAGAAATTTTTGACTATATTTTTTTTAGTGTTGGGCACTAGTCCCAGCCTCCGTCAGCTGCTTCTGGCTAACACGTCTTGATTTTTTTATTTTATCTACCGCATCTACCACTTCCTCATAAGTGCGAAAAACCTATTTCCAATCTTCGTCTTCCAAATCTGAAGAATCTATGAAGAGCTGGTATATATACTGGAGTTCTATTTTATCATGAGAAATTATCTTGTGTCTTGAAATCAACTCCTGTAAACAGGACTTAACCTGTGTAAGTTTTTGAACCATCTCTAATACTTGCTTTTCTTCCATAGGTTCGCTCCAGCCTTCTATTTTTGATTGATCTTCAACAAAAGTTTTCAAAGATGAAATGAGTGCATTTTCACTGAGAAATTTTGAATTATCATCTCATAAATATGGGAGTCCACATTGAATGGCCAAATCTAAATGTTTGAGTAACCCTTTTGCTTCAGTCTCCAACTCCTATAGGAGTTTACTTCCTTGGGTCACTAATTTAAATCTCCTGAAGAAATTCTTGGCTGCAATCTTAGCCTGAGACCAGGCTTCGCTTCGCACCTTGGCCACTATACTTTCTAAAATTTTCTTAGACAATATTTGAATCTTGGTAGCAACATCTTCTCTTCCTTACAGAAACCGATGGTTGAAGAACACAAGCTTATACTGAGAGGGGGGTGAACAATATAAGACCACTTTTTACTTTCTTTCCAAACCAATATCAATTAATGTCCTTAATTGCAATAACCAAATATAGCAGTGTGCATTAATAACTCAGATAGCAGTAGTAAGCAAGAGCACAAGTCACCACACACAATTGAGACACAATATTTAACGTGGTTCCCCCAATGTGGGGTACTCCATGGAGAAAATATTTTACTAAAACTTTCTCAATCAATCTCTTTGGGAATCACTCCCAATTACAATGTTTATGGATCTCTTGTCCAAAGGACAACTCTTTCCCCTTCTTCTCTAGCTATGTGATCTTCTAGAAGACTTTGTCTCTCTGCTGCACTGACTGGTGGACCTCTCTCCACTTGAAGACTCCTCACTCAGATCTATCTTCAACTGTGCTGGCTATTGGATCTCTATCCACTGAGACTCTATCCTCTGTCACCTCCAAATCTCTATCAATAGGCTCACTAAGAACCTACTCAATAGGCTCACACAGAACCTGCTTAACAAGCTCACATAGAACTTGTCAAATCTGCACTAGTAAGCTCACGAAGAACTTACCCAAATCTACTCTAGCAAGCTCACCAAGAACTTTCCCAAATCTGCTCTAGCAAGCTCACCAAGAACTTGCCCAAATCTGCTCTAGCAAGCTCACCAAGAACTTGCCCAAATATGCTCTAGCAAGCTCACCAAGAACTTGCCCAAATCTGCTCTAGCAAGCTCACCAAGAACTTGCTCAAATCTGCTCCAACAATCTCACTAAGAACTTGTCCAAACACTGTCCTCAAATCTGTCCCAACACTGTCCTCAAATCTATCCCAAAGGCCTTCTCAAAGGCTCAATCAATCATGCTCAAGTAGTACTCAAAATGAACTCAACAATGAATGGCAATATCAACTCAAATTAACTTCATAGAAGCATAAAGAGAATTGTTAGAGACTCAATATGTTCTAATCTCACTCTCAACCCAAATAAATCTCAACTCAACTCAAATAAACTCATAGAAGCATAAAGAGAATTGTTAGAGACTCAATATGTTCTAATCTCACTCTCAACTCAAATCAACCTCAACTCAATTCAAGTCTTATAGAACCATAAAGAGAATTTTTAGAGACTCAATATGTTCTAACCTTAATCTCAACTCAACATAGAATGATGGAATAGTTTGTTTCATAGAACTTGAACAATCACTTCACACATCACTTGACTAGGCTCAATCAACTCAACTCAACCAATCACCACAAGGGACAACTCTCTCTCACACAACCCTAGTCCAAGTATGTATCAACCAACTCAAATGTTTCCAACAATGCTCAACCACAAATCTCACATAACAATGATACTCATGTTCTTTTCTAACTCAAGTTCTTTCACAACCAATGGGCTTCAACAACTATGCTTATCAAACAAGGTTTAGACACAACTCTCAATTCATAAAACCTTGAAGCATTCAACCAACCACTTTCGAAAAGGAAACCACAAACAATCATTTTCCCTCCAATGATATTTCAGAAATCAACCACCATAAACAATCAATAGGAGAATGTGCCCATACCTTTTATGAATATGAAAAAACCTCTTTGTAAATCTGCCACAATCACAAAATTCTTTTGCCAATCTTCACAAGGGTTAGTAGATCACAAAATAATCAACATTACTCCACTTTTCAATAATCATCACCAAGGCCTTTAATTGCACAACTTCCTTATCTCTCCTAAAACCACTTGTACCATAAAATAAAATAAATCAAAACATTGCATAACCTTTTCACTCCCAAAACCACTTATACCATAAAATAAAATAAATCACAATATTGCATACCTTGTCACCTCATGAAAGAATTAATCCTCTTGAAAAATAACAAGGCAAACTTCACTTTTGGAACCCCTTTGCAAAATCAGAAATATCTCTTTACACACACCTTATTTCTCCTTCTAAATAAGTTAGTCAAATAGCCCTCGAAATAATATTTCGACGATATATAATATGCCACTTTTCCAAAATAAATTGAAACCTTTACATATATATATATATATATATATATATATATATATATATATATATATATATATATATATATATATATATATATATATATATATATATATATATATGCCAACCTCCATTAATTGCACATAGGTCGGCCCTCCATTAATTTAAACTTAAACTTTAAACTTTAATATCTTCATCACCGGAGGTCCTTTTTCGATGAAACAAAATTCCACCTTGGCTTTTAAGAAAAGCCCTTTCCACATAATCCCACCATGGTTTTAAATAAAACCTTTTATTTTGCCTGCCTTGGTTTTCATAAAAACCCCTGTAAATATCCATGCTCTCCAAAATATCATAGATGATTATCTATGAAATATTTTGGCCACCAAAACCAAATGTGATCCATGTGACATCAATGACAACATAAAATACCTCAAATTAACTCAAATTTCCAACAATATCCCCCTTTGTCATTGATGGCAACACCTCTAATGCAAACACCACAATCACTACAAAAACCATCTCTAAGAATCAAAGTTGCTCCCCTACTCGATAATCTCTTTGAAGGTTGCTCCCCCTAACTCAATACTCTCTTTGGAGGCTGCTCCCCCTAACTCAATACTCTCTTTGGAGGCTGCTCCCCCTAACTCAATGCTCTCCCCCTTACTCAAATCTCTCCCCCTTTGACATCAATGGCAAAAGGGACACCTATGGGGCTAAAATATATGACTCTTAAGCTTAGCCCCCTCACCCCCTTCTCTTTTGAGGTGATTAATTTTGGGGTGGGAGTACTTTTACTCCCATATCACTTTGTTTCTTTCCTCTATCAACTTCCTTCCATGTTTTTTTGATATCCTTCTCTTGATGAATTACTTGATCTTCTTGTCTAGAATATTTTTGACCTTCTTGCCTTGAACCTATTTGGAATTGAGTCCTACACCATTTTGCAATATGCCCAAAGTTATTGCAATTAAAACACTTGATATTGTAGCCTTTGGTTTGTGCCCATGTCCTGAATTCTTTCTTGAAGTAATTTCCATATCCATTCCTTTCCTGAACCCTATATTGTGAAGCTCTATTTTCATGACCATTATGACCATGACTTCTGAATTGTGTAGCTCTAAAACCAAAACCATGTTGCTCATTTCCTTTGCACTAAAAATCTTTATGACCAATCTTGTTACATGAGAAGCAATGTCCCTAAAAACCATACCTTCTTCCCTTGAAGTTTCTTCTAGCAAAATCAAACTTCTTTGATCCATGGATCCTGCAATGTATAGCCCTGTGTCCAAATCCATTACAAGAAAAACAATATCCTTGAAAATCCCTTTGTTCATGCCTTGGTTCCTCATACCTTTCTTGACCATTATCCTTATGATCATCTTCAACTTGTGCATTTCATTCTTGAACCTTATTTGTAGCATCTAAAACCTTTTCCTTGCCTTTCTCTTCAAGAATTTCTTTTCCCTTTGAGCTTGATTCACCTATCTCAAAACAAGAACCAAACTGAATATTTGGAGCCATAGGAACTTTGGAACTTTCCTCACAAATCTTAGGTGCTTCCTTGCTTTCATCTTTTAGAACTTCCTTTCCTTTTGAGTGTGACTTTTCTTGGAAGTAAGATACAACCTTAAAATAAGTTTCCACTCCTTTTTGAATCTTTTCATCTAATGTATCATGTCTTTTCGTTGTTACCCTTAGTTCTTCATTCATCCTCTCTTCTATCTTTTTTGCATTTTGAAGCTCTTCTCTGAGATTACTGATTGTTTGAAGTAGTTCTTCTCTGATTTTGACATCTGTTCGAATCTTGTTTTCAAGATTCCTGTATTCTTCTTTTAACCTTTTGATTTCTGATTTTTTTTTACTTGGCTCATCCTCTTCCTTTTCTATTACCAAAAATGAGACTTCTTTGTTTTCACTACTGCTGGAATTGTCACTAGAACTGTTGCTTTCTTTTTCAAATACACTTTCCTTGTTGTAATTGTTGTAGTATGTGCAATCATCATCTATATGCCCAAAATCTCCACATATGAAGCATTTTAGTATCCTTAGACCTTTCTTGTACCTATCTTCTTGCTCAATGGCTATGGCAAGCTCTTCATGTATTTCCTCAATAGGCACATCCTCTTCTTTAACTTCAATACCTAGGAATAGGTGTTCTTGCTTTTCTTCACTTATTCCAAAGAATGTACATTCTTCTTCATCTGACTGATATTTATCATTGTAATCTGAACTATCACTTGCTTCTACAATG
Organism: Wollemia nobilis; assembly: GCA_028583015.1. NCBI lineage: Eukaryota > Viridiplantae > Streptophyta > Pinopsida > Araucariales > Araucariaceae > Wollemia > Wollemia nobilis. The sequence continues at coordinate 212,252 of JAQPPZ010000314.1, forward strand.
TAGTAAGATTTCTTTGCCTTACAAAAAAATTTCTTCTTCTCATACCTGTTTTGCTTGAATTTGTCATCTTTGTCATGCTTATGCTTTCCATATTCTTTTCTTCTGTGACCCTATTTTTCATCATCACTGATTTCTTCATGTGGACACTTGTATGCATAGTGACCAAGATCACCACACTTGTAGCACCTGACTTTCCTTATATCTCTAAAATTCCTTGAGTCCTTATTCCTTTTTATGAAGTTAGCTTCCTCATCATTTTCTAAAACTCTATCTATTTTTGAAACTTTCCCTTTCTCTTTTTTTGAAGCCTTGAATGCAATCTCTTTTATTGGAGCTTGATGCTTACTTACCCTCATCTCATAAGCTTTGAGAGTACCTTGCAATTCTTCCATTGTTAACTTGTTGATATCCATTGTTTCTTCTATTGCTGAAACCTTTGCATCATATTTCATGGGAAGTGATCTCAAAACCTTTTGAGTAACTTCTGATTCTTTCATCTCAAAACCTAGGCCTCTCATAGTGTTAGTAATCTCATCAACTCGAAGTAAGAACTTTGCAATATCTTCAGAATCTTCCATTTTCAATTTCTCAAATCTTTTTCTATGAGTTTGTAGTTTTTCCAACTTTACCTTGGAATCTCCTTCATAAGTATTCCTCAACTTGGTCCACATCTCATTAGCTGAAGTACATACCATGACCTTTGCAAAATCTATCTCACGTAGCCCACTCAAAATATAATTCATTGCTCTTGCATTGATCTCAACCAATTTCCTAGTAGTCTTATCTTCCTCGGGATCACCTTCAACCTTATACTCTTTTTCAACCATCTGCCATACCTCATATCCTTGTGATATCAAGTAGTTCTTCATTCTCATGCTCCAGAAAGCATAATTGTTACCATCAAACAATGGAGCCTTATTTGAAGATAATCCTTTCTATGAAGCCATCTATGTTCTTTGTAGAATCTACCCTCAAGTTGTTAGCCTTTCCGAAGGAACCCATTCTGATACCAATTGAAGAACACAAGCTTATACTGAGAGGGGGGTGAATAGTATAAGACCACTTTTTACTTTCTTTCCAAACCAATATCAATTAATGTCCTTAATTGCAATAACCAAATATAGCAGTGTGCATTAATAACTCAGATAGCAATAGTAAGCAAGAGCACAAGTCACCACACAATTGAGACACAATATTTAACGTGGTTCCCCCAATGTGGGGTACTCCACGAAGAAAATATTTTACTAAAACTTTCTCAATCAATCTCTTTGGGAATCACTCCCAATTACAATGTTTATGGATCTCTATCCAATGAGAACTATTTTCCCTTCTGCTCTGGCTATGTGATCTTCTAGAAGACTTTGTCTCTCTATTGCACTGACTGGTGGACCTCTCTCCACTTGAAGACTCCTCACTCAGATCTATCTTCAACTGTGCTGGCTACTGGATCTCTATCCACTGAGACTTTGTCCTCTGTACTATGTCACCTCCAAAGCTCTATCAATAGGCTCACTAAGAACCTACTCAATAGGCTCACACAAAACCTGCTTAACAAGCTCACACAGAACTTGTCAAATCTGTGCTAGCAAGCTCACCAAGAACTTGCCCAAATTTTCTCTAGCAAGATCACCAAGAACTTTCCCAAATCTGCTCTAGCAAGCTCACCAAGAACTTGCCCAAATATGCTCTAGCAAGCTCACCAAGAACTTGCCCAAATCTGCTCTAGCAAGCTCACCAAGAACTTGCCCAAATATGCTCCAACAAGCTCACTAAGAACTTGTCCAAACATTGTCCTCAAATTTGTCCCAACACTGTCCTCAAATCTGTCCCAAAGGCCTTCTCAAAGGCTCAATCAATCATGCTCAAGTAGTACTCAAAATGAACTCAACAATGAATGGCAATCTCAACTCAAATTAACTTCATAGAAGCATAAAGAGAATTGTTAGAGACTCAATATGTTCTAATCTCATTCTCAACCCAAATCAATCTCAACTCAACTCAAATCAACTCATAGAAGCATAAAGAGAATTGTTAGAGACTCAATATGTTCTAATCTCACTCTCAACTCAAATCAACCTCAACTCAATTCAAGTCTTATAGAACCATAAAGAGAATTTTTAGAGACTCAATATGTTCTAACCTTAATCTCAACTCAACATAGAATGATGGAATAGTTTGTTTCATAGGACTTGAACAATCACTTCACACATCACTTGACTAGGCTCAATCAACTCAACTCAACCAATCACCACAAGGGACAACTCTCTCTCACACAACCCTAGTCCAAGTATGTATCAACCAACTCAAATATTTCCAACAATGCTCAACCAAAAATCTCACATAACAATGATACTCATGTTATTTTCTAACTCAAGTTCTTTCACAACCAATGGGCTTCAACAACTATGCTTATCAAACAAGGTTTAGACACAACTCTCAATTCAGAAAACCTTGAAGCATTCAACCAACCACTTTTGAAAAGGAAACCACAAACAATCCTTTTCCCTCCAATGATATTTCAGAAATCAACCACCATAAACAATCAATAGGAGAATGTGCCCATACCTTTTATGAAGATGAAAAAACCTCTTTTTAAATCTGCCACAATCACAAAATTCTTTTGCCAATATTCACAAGGGTTAGTAGATCACAAAATAATCAACATTACTCCACTTTTCAATAATCATCACCAAGGCCTTTAATTGCACAACTTCCTTATCTCTCCTAAAACCACTTGTACCATAAAATAAAATAAATCAAAATATTGCATAACCTTTTCACTCCCAAAACCACTTATACCATAAAATAAAATAAATCACAATATTGCATACCTTGTCACCTCATGAAAGAATTAATCCTCTTGAAAAAGAACAAGGCAAACTTCACTTTTGGAACCCCTTTGTAAAATCAGAAATATCTCTTTACACACACCTTATTTCTCCTTCTAAATAAGTTAGTCAAATAGCCCTCAAAATAATCTTTCCGATGATATATAATATGCCCCCTTTCTAAAATAAATTGAAACCTTTACATATATATATATATATATGCCAACCTCCATTAATTGCACATAGGTCGGCCCTCCATTAATTTAAAATTAAACTTTAAACTTTAATATCTTCATCACCGGAGGTCCTTTTTAGATGAAACAAAATTCCACCTTGGATTTTAAGAAAAGCCCTTTCCACATAAGCCCACCATGGTTTTAAATAAAACCTTTTATTTTGCCTGCCTTGGTTTTCATAAAAACCCTATATATAGCCATGCTCTCCAAAATATCATAGATGATTATCTATGAAGTATTTTGGCCACCAAAACCAAATGTGATCCATGTGACATCAATGATCCATGTGACATCAATGACAACATAAAATACCTCAAATTACCTCAAATTTCCAACAATGGTAGCTTTGAATTCTTCGCCAATTATCTCTATTACCTCTTTAACCTTAGCTAGATACAATAATAAAGGCCACGTTTTAAGGCCCAGGGCCAACAAATCATTTAGCAATTTTGTCCTCATTTCTTTCACCTTTTCCTTAGACAGCCCTGACGGAGTATTTTGTTTGTCTGCCAACTATTGCTGGAGCTGCTGAATTTGCAGATTCAAAGCCTGAATCTATGCCTCTGCTTGTTCTAATTTTTCTTTACATTGGGCTACTTCACTAGCAGCAACACTGAACTTATCTTCCCACTTATTTACCTCCAGCTTCAAAGCTTTTTCTATCAGTTTTTGTTCTTGCAAAACTGATTCCAATTCTTTTCTCTTATCATATTCCTTCAAGAATTTTTCTTTGTAATGCCCCCCATGCAGATATATAGTCCCTAGGTGAGCTTGTGCTTTTCCCCATTCATCTTGCATCTATAACTGAGAAATATCTTCATTTGTCTCTTCTGCCTGATAATCTTCGACAGTCATTTCTCCTTTGGATTTCTTTGTCACTGGTGTCAACTTTACCTTTTTCCTCTGCATAGTGACAGGATCCAGGGCAATTATTTCATGAGCATTGGTAGGTGCCTTCGGATCTTCGGTAGAATGAGAGGTCCACCAGTCTAAAGCATTCTTACTGGCCCTTTTCAAATTCTTCAGCTTTGAGAGGGTCGGATGACTCTCGTTATTCTATGGGAGTGTTGATTCGATGGTCGGGATACATACGTTGGGGAGGAAAGGGATTGGGACCAACGCAGTGTTGACGTTGAATTGAGTATGGGAAGATGTTGCCATTTTTGGGGAAGAAAACCAGTTTTTGAAAAGAAAGGTTACATCTTTCTTCGCATTAGAAAAGGAGGGAGAATTATGATAGGAATGAGTAGAAGAAAAAGAAGGAGATAAGAAAGGAAGCATACCTGATTCCATCAGAATCTGTTGTTGATCTCTTTCTTCTTCATTTCCATCATGCTCATTCAACACTTCTTGATCTACGTTCTGTATTTCATCATATGTGCATCCCTCAGAACTCCTTTCCTGGTTATCTTCATCACCATCATCATCGAGATTAATTACTTGAAAATTTTGGGGAAATTCCCCACGCTGTTCTTTCTCAGGTTCAATAACCTCCTGCTTTACTTGAACTTCTTTTTCAATATCTACATTTTGGCTCCCTTGAGCCAGGTCTTGCGAGTCACATGTGTCTTCAGTCTGAGAAACTTCATGCTCGGCATTCTGAGTATCCCCAATATTATCTCCTTTATCCCCTTTAGCTTGCTCATTTTTTGGGGAATTCTCAACTGTATTGCCCTCAACAGCTTGGGCATCTTGTTCTCTAGATGAAACTTGAGCAATACTCTTCTCTTTCTTCTGCTTATCAGCTATAATTTTCAATTTCTTCATATTTTTAGCAACCGGTTCTTCATCAAAATCTATGACTGAATCAGAGGGAGAAACAAACTTCACAGTTTTAGAAGTATAATTTTCCTTTTTTGAAGCATCAGCTCCAAGTGCCAAGCATTTTTCTCTCATCTCTACTTGTAAGGGTTCGATGATACCTTGCCCTCCTTTTTCGAGGCCTTTTCCTTCGTATCCCATTTTAAGCATAATCTGAGCAGCTTTGCCATAGGTCTGTCCCTGCTCTTTCATAAAAACTTCCTCAATGGACCTCTTTCTATAAGTTGTAGGTTTAGTCTGAATTAAGGATAGCTTCTGTTCAGTTTCTACTTGCTTCCCTTGTCTTTATCAGCCTCTTGCCTTCGTGGTATTTCAGGGCTGTTTTCTTTGCTACCTCCAATGCTAGAAGGTATTCTTACCGAGAAAACTCCAACCCAAGAACTTTGATGCAGATTGTATCGAATTGAAAATTCATTATCATTCTTCACCGGGTACCTGGAAGTAATCATATTTGTTTGTACCCTCATTAGCCACCATTCATGAATCTTTCCTACTGTCCAATCTGCCCCTTTTTTGCATTCTGTTAATCCTTTCGTTGGTTAATACATGCGTTGTTTTATTCAAAGGGTCATAATTTACTACTTGCTCGTAGAAGTCATGCCAAGGGGGCAGGGGCTGCATCCTTTCTATGTGCCATTCTAGGGGGTCATCTTCACTATTATTCCTTCTGGCTTCAATGTCAGGCCTGACAGAGGCGTGATATTTTTTCATTGTCATTTTATTCAAAATAGATTGTTTCTCAGCAAATCTATCTAGGGGATCATATTTCCATCTCTGGGGAATTTCTATCAGCCCTAATTCCCTTAAAAATTTGGCAATTTGTTCATTTTTCCCCCTTCTTGAAACAATAATCCCTTCAAAAGTGAACGACATATTGCAGGTACTAGTTTTTCCAATACCAGACCCATACTTAACATTGATATGTTCAATTTACCTCACATATTCCAGGGCAAACAATCTATCTGTAACATAATGGGGAAGTAAAAATGGTTTCTCAGTGAAACCATACAATCTAATTACAACTCCTTGAGTAAGGATGAACCAATCGCCTTCCTCGACGTATTTCGTCTGCAACACCTTTTCTGCTTTAGGGGTTAATCTTCTTACATCTCCATAAATTATTTTTAGGGCAGGCCCTAAAAATTCTCTGTTGAAATCATAGTATGACTCTGTTCTATACAAAACATTTGTCCACTCACACACAGGTAAAACCCTCCCCTGTTCATCTTTATCTTTTACAGAAATAAAAGCTAGCTCTTTAGACATAAAATAGAAAAATAACCACACCAGGTATGATGAGAAGTGGAAAGAAAACTGAGACCCCATTTTTAGAGCAGATAGCCCTTCATGTATTTCTGAAAACAAGAAACCTAGCCAGTCAAAAAATATAGGCCTCACACTCTTGTCCATAACAACAGAGTCATAGTTTTTTGGGTTTGATAAGCAGTTGACTAACGCAACCTGCCACCCATGGACCTTTTCATCAGTTTTAAGACCAGCTACCATGGCTAGAATAGAGTACAATTCTGGGTTTTTAAAATTTGTTATATCATAAGGGGGTTAGGTAGATTTCCCCCAGTAGGGAGGTCTTTCAACTGGGAAACAAGGAAATTCTTCATTTTTTTAGTAGTCCCAAAATATTTCGCTTGCTGCTCAGGATCAAAGGTTTTTGGCTGGAGGGCAGGGACATGACCAACGATGAAAGCGGAAATGAAAGCATCTGTGCTTAAAGTAAAAAGAACTTTTCCATTGCAGTCCCTAACATTTTTTCTCTTCTCATCGTAACAATTGGCAATTGCTTTTACTAGTTCAGGGCAAGAATGCACAGCCAAGAGGAGAAAGAGACATACACATACCAAAAAAAAAGGGAGGGGGGGGGAGAAGGGGGAGGAGAAGACGTAGAGACCCCAGTGGCCATCCTTTCTTTGATGTTACTTCGAATCTTCCCTAGGTCTTTCCATGTTATACTGGTATCACCAATTCTGGCATCTCTATCAGTAAATATTTCACTCATTTCTTCCCTTTTTCTTATCGTTGATGGTGTTGAGGAGGATGCCTCCATCGTTTCCTGTCGTTTGCTCTTTCTTGGAGCCATATACCAGGAAGTATTTCAAACTATTCTGAAACAAAATTCTATCGTGAACACCCAGAATAGCAAGTAGCACAGTCGAAAACTTCTTTCTTTGTGAAAGCTGGAAATAGCAAGTAGCACAGTGAAATCTTCTCTTAGGTGAAAAAATTAGGTTTTTCTTCACGTCATTTGGAAAGGACATGCAATGACTTGTATTAATTGTGGTTGGTGGAAACGATTTTCTTGGATCTCCTCGTGTTTCATTTTGGCCACTCTTTTCGAATGTTCTTTCGAAAATATAACTAAACACTTAAATTTGCATGGGAAATAACAATAGCGCCTACCAAAGCTCTTAGTTGCCTTTTCAAATGGTTACTGATGCCTCATCATTTTTCAACACGTGTCTGCTCAGGAATTCTTTTCGGTGATTGATTTAGTAACCTTCGTAAATGGGAAAATAACGCTTTTCAAGGTAACTTTCTATAATCTCCTCCCACCAAATGTTCAAAGACCATGTGGCATTTTTAAATTTGAACTCTGGAAATGATGAAAAAATGCTTTCCGCTTTCCATCCTCTACTCTGCTGTCAAACTATGGTTGGCCATGAGCATATGACCAAATTTCAAATATACTGAACATAGAACAATATTTACAAACATTATAATATATTTTTATACTGTACATAGAATTCCCTTTGGTATCTTATTGGAAGTATAATTTTAGGTGAAACGCGTTCACTGTGATAGGTAGAATCCATCCATGTTGATCCTTTAGCTGAAATGAATTGAACTATTTTTCTGAAATGATCTCAAAAGGGCCTTCCCAGAAGGCATCAAATTTATCATGGTTGTCTGGTTTAGCTTTCTTTACATTCCATTTTAAAACCAAGTCTCCCACCTTGAATTTTTTGAAAGTGGTTTTCTTATCAAACCATCCTGCTATATCGATCATATGCTTCTGATGGTGATCATAAGCTTGTTCTCTTGATTCTTCTAATTGCAAAAGTTGCATCAGTCGAGCATCCATCGGTTGGCCTTCATCTTCATCTATTTGATTTAGCAATTTCAATGCTGGTATCTCCATATGGATAGGCAGAACAACCTCTTTACCATAAACTAAAGCATATGGAGATGTATTAATGGATTTCTTTATTGAAATTCTGTCAGCCCATAAAGCTTGATTGAGTAATGAATGCCAGTCCCTCTTGTTATTTTCTAACATCCTCTTTAAGATTCTGAGTATATTCTTATTGGTAGATTCAGCTAAACCATTACCCTGTGGATAATAATTAGAAGAGGTTTTCAAATATATTCCATACTTACTAGCAAACTCAATCATTTTGGCTCCTGTAAAAGAAGATCCATTATCTGTAACTAAAGAGTCAGGTATGCCAAATCTCGTAACTAAGCTTTCCATGAATTCTACCATAGTTTCTGAGTCAGCTTTCTTGGTAGGAACAACCTCTGCCCATTTTGTGAAATAATCTATAGCAGTGAGTATGTATTTGTGGCCAGCTGATGAGTTTGGTTCAATTATCCCCACAAAATCTAACCCCCACTGCTGGAAAGGTTCTTCAACTTGTATAGACTTCAAGGGCATAGGAGCATTTCTGTTCCTACCTACATACCTTTGACATTGCTCGTATTTCTGAGTTACTTTGTAAGTATCCAAAAAAATAGAAGGCCAATAACAACCTGCTCTAAGAATTTTCAAAGTAGTCATCCTGCCCGAATAATGTCCGCCAGAGAGGCCCCCATGAAATTCCTCCAATATCTTCTATTTTTTATCATTTCCTATACATTTCAACAACACACCATCAATGTTTATTCTGTACAACCCTTCTGATCGAAGGGTGTATTTTAGTGCCTGTGTTCTAAACCTTCTTCTTTGGGAAGCATTCAGATTATCAGGGCACATCCCAGTCTGAAAGTACTTCATCAAATCATCAATCCAATCAGAACTTTCCCTAGCTTGGTCCTGTTCTGTATTTACCATCACATCTTGACTTTCCATATATCCACTTGCAGCTTGTTTGGCCAATTCTTGGCATAGAGCTCTTCCTCTCACTATCTTAGTTGGATGTATTTCTACATCATATTCCTGTATACGAGTTACCCAACCAACTCTTTTTTCACCAAGTTCTCCTTGTATTATGAAATTCCTGACATCTGGGTGAATTACATAAACAATGGTGCGGCTTTGGGACAGAAAGTGCTTCAATTTATTTAATGACTTCATAATAGCATAAACCTGTTTCTCGATAAAACTATACCTCTCTTCATGCTTGTGCATGGTAGAACTCAAGAAAGCTATTGGTCTTTCTTCATTGTCTGCTCCTTTCTGCGTAAGAACTGCAACATAACTGTCTTGCTCTTCGACAACATATAAAATGAAACTTCGAGAGTAGTATGGGTTGACTAAAATAGGTGCTCGAGCTATTGCTTCCAGGATGTTTTTGAAAGCATTCTTTCTTGGTTCTGTCCATTTGAAAGGTGCATCTTTCTTCAATAACTCTGTCATTGGTTTAAAAGTCTGTGCAAAGTCTGCAATGAATTTTCGAACAAAGTTTATCTGTCCAAAGAAAGATTGCAATCCTGTCTTATTAACTGGTAGAGAAAGCTCCAGGAGTGCTTTTACTCTATCAGGATCAATAGACAACCCAACTTTAGAGATAAAATGACCAATCAATATACCTTCCTCCATGACAAATATGGATTTCTTGGGGTTTAAACATATCCCAAATTCTTTGCATTTTTTGAAAACTTGCTCTAGATGTGCGTTATGATCTCGCTTATCATGGGAAAATACTATCATATCATCTAAATAGATGACTATGATCTTATTTGTGAGCTCACCAAATGCTACATCCATAGCTCTTTGGAATGTTGCCCCAGCATTTGATAACCCGAAAGGCATCCTTTGGTAGGCAAACATCCCCCATTTTGTAGTGAAAGTAGTCTTGTATTGATCTTCATCCCTGACCCATACCTGATTATAGCCAGAGAAGCCATCTAGCAAAGAAAACCTCTCTGCCCCTACAACTGTATGAAGGATTGGGTCAATCTGGGGTAAAGGATAATGATCCTTGAGTGAAGCTCTATTCAAGTTTTAGAAATCCACACACAATCTGATGTCACCATTCTTTTTCCTGATCGGGACCAGATTCGCCACCCAGGTGGAATGCTTGATGGGATACACTATTTTGGCTTGTAAGAGTTTTAATAGTTCTTGCTTCATTAGGACCTCTATTTTTGGATTTACAGGCCTTTGTCTTTGCCTGAAAGGTTTAGCTCCTTCTTCTAATTCGATTGTGTGTTGGATCACATCTTTTCTATACACTTTTAAATCACTATACGTCCAGGCTATAATATCTGGGTACTTTTTACATAATTCTTTAATCTGATTCAATTCCTCTACTGTACAACTAGTTCCTACCTTGATCATTTTTCCTGGTTCCAACTCAACTTCTTTGTACCGATGCTTGTCCACTTTTATCCTTCGGCCCACTGTCCTATCATTATTATCAAAGAGACTCTCAAGAGTGATTAGCCCTTTAGGAATGTGGTTATTTTTTAATTGGATCAAACTCTCTTCTTCTTCCTCCTGCAATGTTTTTCCATTGGAGCAATTCATTTCATGGATTAAAAAATCAAGTATTTGTTCATCACTCTCGAACACTTGCCAGAAAATATTCTTGTCAGGCACAGAAGGCCTGTATATAAGTCTCACAATTTTGGATTTTTGAATGACATTGCTGACTGGACAGAAATTAGATCCCACTGATGCTAATAGGTCTGCATGAGTGTTATTTTCTCTCGGGATTGATTTTATATTTAGAGCTTCAAAAATTTCCAAAAGATCCAACACTTTATTTTTGTAAGCTCTTAAATAATGTTGCTTGCATATACATTTTCCCGTGACCTGCTTCACAATAAGCTCAGAGTCTCCATAAATCAGTAGTTGTTTTGCACCTAACTTTTTAGCCTTTTTTAGTCCTAAACACAATGCTTCGTACTCAGCTGTGTTGTTAGTACAACTCCATGTCAATCGGTACGAGAAAACTCTTTCTTTCCCGGTAGGAGAAATTAAAACTATTCCTGCACCTGCCCCATTTTTGCACTTGGATCCATCGAAGTAAAGTTTCCAGAGTTGGTTAGTGGAAACATTTCCTTCAGGGATGGGAATCGACTGTTTTTTCAGTTTTTCAATAGAATAGCTTCCTATCTCTGTCTCAACCATAGCATTGAAATACTTTAAAGAAAACTGATCTTCAGACTGGAGATCTTCCAAAGTTTCTTCCATCAGATCTACATCCCCCATTTCCTCGGTCATCATATTCACAGTGTTGGCTTCTTCTATCTTTTCCACATGAAATGTGGATGGCTTTTCATTAAAAATCTTGATTCTTCTACCTTTGAAGGGTATTTCCAGATGTGAATAATCTAAGGACAAGTATCCTCCTATCTTTGCTGTGAATTCTCTTGACAGACACATACCAAAGTATGGCGCTAGATCTACAACCACCACTTCCTGTATGACGACTACTTGAGGCATCCTGTGGAGTTGTATGGGGATATCTTTGATTACCCCTACAGATTTTACTGGTGTACCATCTAATTGCAAAACTCCTGGATGGCTCCTGGTATATTCCATACCCATGATGTCGCACACTACTTTGGGCATTACTGTAGTTGTTGCTCCAGAATCTATCATACAGTTATGTACTACCCATCCCTCCATTTGAAGAGATAAATAGAAAGGAGGCGGTCTATTTTTTCCCGTGACAGATGTTACATTAGCTTGTACGGAATTTGAATAAAAAGGGCTTTTATTCTTATATTTCATTGTTTTCAAAGATTCCTGTAGTAGGTCAATCTGTCCAGGGAACTGAAGAGCATCATACATGCTGGCTTTTGAGGGAGTCTTTTTCATCTCTTCTACAATATTGAACGAAGATGTTTCAACACTCTTCTCTCTTTCCCTGGTGGAAGTATCGTATTTGTTCCTATAACCCTGAGTTGCTTCCGTTCTTTGCCTTTTTGTTAATGAAGGAAATCTGAGCTTCTCTTTAGCTTGATCTTGGGTTTCATTCTCCTTTCTAGGGGGAAATCCTTTCTTGGCATTGGATCGGAGCTCTGGGTAGGATTGGGAGGTATTTTTTCACTAGATGTGTCTTTCTGAGGTGTGGCTCTGGGAGCCAGAGGAAAACTTAATGGTTGGAGTTCCTGAGGATCCACTTGTAGAGGTTTTTTGCCTGACCTTGTCAGTACTGAAACCTACTCTACTAATGACATCATTAAGTTGTGATCAACCTCTCTGATCATGTTTACATGACCTTTCATTTTTTCTTTTTCTCTTTCATTGACTGCACTTTGTATATGGTGTTGATGGAACATACATGAATCTTCTCCATGTGGATCATTACACGTGGAGCACCAGTAAGCAGAATTAGAAGGTTCTCCATTATCTTCTTGTTCATTTGCATAAACTACATTTTTTCTTTCCTGCCCCCTATTACTTGGTGTGGCTCCATCTCTTGTTATCTGAGGAAACCTCCGTGGCTGGAAATTTCTCTCAGCTTCTCTTTTTTTCATAGATGACATATCATTTGACAAAGTTTTCATTGTGTCCAATATGGTAGTCATCTGATTTTCTTGGGGAGCTAGATGGAGAGGTGGGGCAGGTAATGCGGATAAGAAGATTTTGAGGCAACTGGATTGTTAGAACAACTGGTTGCTCATTCCATTTTGGAGAAGGTCCTGAGGGATTCATGCCTGAAACTTGGGGAATATCTAGAAAAATTGGCATTGGTGCTTTTGGAGGATATCTCCCAGTAGCAATGAGATCCGCTTCTCCCTTAGCAGCTTCTAAATAAATAGCAGGGAAAGTTAAAACCCGTGATTGTCATATAATCATGCTGAGGTCAGAATCAAAAGATCTTAAATAGTAGCATATTGCTTGCTCTATAGTGGGTTTTAATCCAGTGGGTACTCTATCTCGGGTACATGTGAACCGAATATTGAAATCGACAATCTCCTCTTGCGGATGCCTTCTGATAATAGTAAACTGATTGAGTAGAGAGAAGGGATCTGCATGCACATTAAATTCATCGACCAATCGACCAACGAGTACTGCCCAAGAAGTAATAGACCCGGGAGGAAGTGCTCTATACCAATGAAGCATTTTTCCTTTTAGAGAAATAACCAACAACCTGACCATCACATCTTCTTGGGTGATGTTATAAACTACTGCTAATGAAGAAACATCTAAGCAGTGTTCATCTGTTGTTTTACCCATCCCGTCATATGATGACAATGCCTTCAAAGCTGCAGTGGGAACTTGATTCTGGACCCCCAAGTTTAATGGACCAGTTTGGTTCCATACAAGATGAGCAAGGATGGGAGGATAGCAACTGTATTTACTGATACTGCAGAGTTGTTTGATGCTATTCCAACAATAGGTATAAGGGAGTTAACACTGCTACAAGGTGGATTAGATCTTGTAGCTAAAACAGGATATGCTTTTAAGCTACCAAGGTGTAACTCAAAGAACTCAATGGGTTCTTCAGAGTTTCTTGCTTGAGATCTGGTTATCATATGCATAGGCAATCATGGGTTTGTAACCAGATAGTTCAGATAAGGTATTTCTAAGGTCTATACCCTTTGAACGGAGTCGCCAGGTGATTTTTGCTTTAGATTTTAAACAAAAATCTCAAAGGAAAACACCAAAACTTATAGAATACTATGGGATTTAGGGTCCCACCGGGCGTGCCAAAAACTATTGGAACAAAATCGGCCTTTGGTTTGATATGTTGCACCTTCGACCTTGCCAACATTGAGTAGACGGACTTAGCTTGGTTTTTTTCCATCTAATCTCCAGAGTAGGCTGGTTCCTTGAGGTTTTTATATGAGAAAAGGGAAACAGAAAGAAGGGGAATGCTTTAAAGGGAAATATAGTCATAGCTAGAAACTTTTCTCACGGTGCAGATTAGACAACAATCAAAATAAAAGCATACATATTTCTATCTATAAGCTTTTATTATATCTTCCTTGCAGAAATCTTAACTCTCTAAATGTGATTCAGATATTCACCCAACACATATATGCGTAAAGGATTCTTAACTCCAACAATATGATTCATACATGTATAGTCCAGTTTTTAGAACAGATACAATATATAACTCAATAATGGAAATAGAAGTTTAGGAATTCAAATACATACACTTGCACATAGAAAGATTTGAAGCCAAATGGAAGAACAACTTTATTGCTTGTATCCAGAGGATGTACATTCAGTCTTGTAAACGCCTAAGAGCCGACCCTTTTTTAGAATGCGTTCACTATTATATATACCCAAGGATGGGTATCTTTACAGCTGTTACATCTTTGATTTCAAATCAATTACAAGCAATCTGATACAGTTTCTAATAATAAATAAAGATCTGCTGAAACCAAATCTTCCAGACTTGATACTCTTCCATTTATCTGACATCCTCTGCAATCAAACAGTCTATTTGAAAAGCATGTTTTAGTTGCTAATTATATACTTGTCAGCAAAAACTGTCATGTCACGAAATCACGACGTCTTTAAGCACTTTGTCTCCTTCAGGCTTCTGTTCAGGCAAAAATAAGACATGTCACGAAATCGTGATATTTTGGCTTGTAGTTTTGCTTTTTCCTCTTCCTTGGCAAAAAACTGACATGTCGTGAAATCGTGACATCTTCTTCTTTTTAGTCCTTCCCTCTCTTTCTTTTGGAGTGAAAATTCAACATGTCGTGAAATCGCGACGTCTTCCTTTCCTTGAGCTTGTCTTTGTCTCCTTCCGTAGTGAAAACTTGACATGTCGTGAGATCGTGACATTTCGGCCTTGTGGTCCCTTTTGCGCTCCTTCACGGTGAAAACTTGACATGTCACGAAATCGTGACATTGTCTTGCCTTAGTCCATTTTCCTCTGCATAATATCTCAAAAATAAACTGCATATTTTAACAGAAGAACACACAAAATAGCATCATGCTACAAAAAACTGTGTTGTCTTCGAGGGTAGTCTTTTTAGACTAACAAGACCCTAACATGTTTTAAGGGTAAATTATAAAAGGTTATTCATTTTGATGAATAAGGATCCAAAAATAAAAAATAAAAAAAAAGTGTCGCCATATCCGTCATTCGTCTGTGCAACATCAGATTGAACCATCAGGAGCGTAGATCCAACAACTCAAACATATTTCAACAAGGTATCAAGTTTTATTGATTTACTTATGTTTTTGTATTTATGCATTTCATTTAGCAAGTATTTTAGCTAGGGTTAGTATTTTACACTTTTATGTTTTAGTGGGCCTCACACTGTGGAGGCCTCATAGGTGTTACTAATTTTATTCTGATCTGTTTATGTGTAGTTTACAGGAAATATTTTCTATTGATAGTTGTTGCAGCTTCAAGTGGTCCCACATGGATACACAAGCCCGCTCACACTTGTTTGGAGTGAATATAATCTAGAGACACCAACATTCATTTGAATGAGGGTTTTAAACCCTCTTATTGTAAAATTATTGTATCACAACAAGTTGTACATTGTGACCCCTAATTTTGGGGCACATTAATGTTGTAATAGTGGAGATCTAGCCTCCCTGAAATTAATATAATAGCATTCTTATATTATGCAATAATTCTTGTTATCGATCTATTATTATTATATGGGTGTTGTTCATTTTCACTTTACAAAATGGTGATTACATATGGACCCCCAAAGGGTTTCATATTTTAATTGCCTTATCAATATTGAGTTTTTTATCTACGTTTTTTGTTTTATTGCTAGTTTTCAAAAAAATTAAATTTTTAAGGGTTTGATTTGTGCTTGCGTGGGCATTGGACTACGTCTGGTGAAAAATATGGTACCGTGTATGTGAAGCTGAAAAAACATGTAAACTTTCGAGTAAGTTGTTTTTTTTTTACATTTTTTAAATAAAAAAATTAATATTCATATTTCTATTTTTTTAAAGCTATACATCATGCATTTTTAGGCACTATAGGCATTCGTAGGCAATTTTATTTACAATAAAAAGGAAGTGTATTTTTAGAATCATATAGATTTGCACATAGGGGTAGATTTGCACCTATACATTAATTTCTAGTTGCATTAGACATTCACTACATTAAATTCAATTTTTTGCTATTTTTTATGGTGTTTTTGCTTTCTGCCTTGTGTGCTATATGCAATAAACTAAAAAACATATTAGTTGCACTTTAGGCTGAGTTTCCCACTTATAACTTTTCTAGACTGGAATAATTCACTTCTGCTCAAGCATCCTCCCACTATTGGAAACACTTGTTGATTCAGAGTGGAAGAGCTAGGCGAACACTCCACTATTGGAAACACTTGATAATTCAAAATGGATATTATGAGGTGTACCCTAGACTCTTTTGATGGCCTCATACTTGATACTAGTGTTCCTGGTCACTAAATTAGTAGAGTGAAAGAGGGTTTCTTCGCATTTTATGTTAAAAAAAACACCATAGACAACAAAAATTTATAAGGAATTCACATGTATTGCACACTTCATCTTCAACATTAGTGAGTTTGATTTCATCACCAAACATTGATCGAGACCAGTGATGGTGGGTTTCATATCCATCCATTGGCTCACCCCATAAATACCAATAGTAGCCCATGAGTGGTTTTTCTGGATTTCATCACCAGAAAATTCCCCACTCTTGACTTTAGGAAGCCATTTAAGTCATTCACATTTCATTTCTTGTTAGAGAGGTGAGTGTGAACACACCTATCCACCCTACATAGTTATCTTAGGCTTAGGGAGTCATAACATCAAACACAAATAAAAAAACAAAATCAAAAACATTATTGCAAGACATAGGACATAATTGCTTGTTTGATCTGTGTGTTTTCATTCCTATCTCACTTTCCACACACATCTCGCACATTCGTTACCCTTGCCTGCTTATAGCTTATGATATTGACCAAAAATCAAGTTAGATCCATTAGTCATGTGCCTACCTCATCCATGGAGTGCTCCACTCCTTTCCTAGCCACTTCTATGGCTAACCCAATCAGTGTGGCACAAATAGGCTATTTTGGCTTGTCTATTGGTCCTTCTCACATTGTATTAACTTCGAATGCAAATGTGATACAAAGGGCTATCCACACTACCATTCCAAAAATTGAACCATCCACACCCACAAACCACCACACCACTTATATAGATATGGAAAAAGTTGGAGCTTATTTAATACCAACCAATCCAGTTCTAGAAACACTCAACATCCCACCAAAACATGTTTCTCCTCAGCATGAACTTGGTTACTCACACTCAAACAATTTCAATAAAGTCTTCACCAACCCTCTTTTTGAGGTCACATCAAGTCCTTCCACAATCACTTAGCCAGTGCACTTCCATTTTGTATACTTACACTACAACCCACTCTAACTCACTCTTTGAATCATAAGACATTGTTGCTTCACATATACCTCCATCCATCTCACACACATCATCTAGATTTGTTAATATATCTCAACATGACATTCCTCACTCAATTACAATCCCCTTTGCAACTTACCCTCCACCAACTTCAACTCACATTGCCAACATCCATAACAAATCAACATCTACTCCCCATACAACTATGCAATCTACATCTATAGTTGCTATACAACAAGCATGGCAACACTTAAATCACTTACTTGGTAATGCTAATCAAAGTACCCATTCATTCTTACAACAATAGTCACAGGTGGTAGAATTAAACCACATCAATATCACTTCCATAACTTAACACATTCACATCCCCCAAACTTCATCTCCACTGCATCAACAATATTAATTCCACCACTATGCTCAACAAAACACCCAACATCATCAAACACCCATCAATCCATCAAGCCATCAATACCACATTCTATCCCAACAATTCATCACTCCACACACCCCACCTCCATACACTCATCAAACAAACCAGGGTTTCCACACACACATGGAAGACCCTAAGATCCAAGCCTTGCAACAACAGATTGATAGCTTAATTATGCATAAACCTTGTATGATGTACTAGAAACCTACATTAAGATAGTTGATCAATCAACCCATTTATTCTTTGGTACCTTCACCACCTTATCCGACAGACTTTACACTACCAAAGTTTGACAAATTCAAAGGGACTGAGGACCCTAGGGAGCACATTCATCCATTCATGCTTTCGAATCCAAGAGAATGATGCTCTAATGCTCTAAAAATTTTCTCAAACATTAGGGGGAGATGCCTTAGATTGGTATAATCATCTGCCACACCATAGTGTTTACACATTTGAACAATTTGTGGACAAATTTTTGGAAAGTTTCTCTCTCAATGTTTGTAAGAAAACTACCTTGACCGACTTGTACAATCTCAAACAATTTGAAGAAGAGTTGGTCTATGATTTTGGAAACCATTGGAGGGCAATCATCACCAAGTTGCCATTCTCCCTACCAATGGAAGAATTGACTCGAATGTTCACAAGGAGTTTTCTAAAACCTATATCCTTATTATTGCAATTACAACAATATAGAACATTTTATGAAGCTCTTGCCCAGGCCCGCGTCATTGAAGAAATCAAAATTCAAGAGGGTGAGATCAAACCAAATAAAAAAGAATGGCAAAACAAGGGCCAATCTAAAGGAAACTATTTTAGCCAATCAAAACCAGGACAAGTCAATCAAGTGGTTTTGAGTCAACCCCAAATGACTCAACAATCCCATGGTCACCACCAACCACAACCATCATTGCAACAACCACAACAAGTGTCTTATCAAGTGGTTCCCCCACCATAACAATTCCATAACACAACACCAACTATGGATAATCATCAACATCGAAAATTTGTTCGATAGACTCACATTTACACACCCTTATCTAAATCATATGCTTCCATCTTCCATAGGTTGTATGACACTAATGCTATCACCTTGCTCGAAGTTAAATTAGATGATCCAACCAAACATGGCAAGGGCTATAAGGAGAATTTGTTTTATCCTTTGCATCAACAGAAAGGGTATGACATTAATAATTGCTTTTCATTTAAAAACATGAATGCAAGACTTGATAGACCTAGGGGCCATTAAGTTGGATAGTCCCCTAGCACAACAAAATTAAAACCTTGGTATCTACCAAACACCACTTCCTCATCATGAGGAACCACAATAGACAACATAGGGATCAAATACCATGACTCCCCCTAACCAATTCAATCATGTGCAATAGTACCAAGGTTTTATGGGGGCTATTCATGTAGTCACCCAAGTTCAACAAAGCACAAATCATCAAAAATGAACAACCTCAAGCAGTTCAACCTCCCGTGGCACCTCCAACAAATGTGTCTCCACAACCTGCTAATCCATATCCACCCATCCATTTTTCTACCAATTCATCTCAACCAATTCACCTTTCAAGTCATTCATCCCAACCTATTCATATCCAAAGCCATCCACAAAGGCCTATCATCTCCCTGACCAACTGGTTAACAACTAGCCTCAAAATAGCTTCAACAAAGTTATCAATCTATGAGACTATACAACAATCTCCTCCACACCGTGAGGTATTAAGGAAAATCTTGAAATCCATTGAACTTCAATCTCAAGACCCTAATGCCTTTAACAATTTTGTGGGGAGTATTTAAACATGTATGGAACCCTCTATCACATTCTATGATTTTGAGATTAAATCAATATCATCAGAATCACCAGATCCTCCATTACATATCATGGCTCAAGTTGATAGGAAGCCCTTCAAAAGAGTGTTGATTGACACTAGCTCATCCATCAACATCATCACCACCTCAGCCCTTCAACATCTCAATCTTCCACCTTCACACATCACCAAATCCACATTCACCTTGTGAGCATTCAATGATGCTCTATGTTCTATAGTTGGCACTGTGGTCTTACCCATAGAAGTGGGGGTTAAGACATTGCACACTATGTTCCATATCCTAGAGGGGTCCATGGATTACAATGTACTCCTTGGACATCCTTGGATAAGGGATATGAAATATGTCCCTTCAATACTACATCAATGTTTGAAATATGTACATGAGGGGCAGATTCATTGCATACCGACAAACATCAAACCATTTAAATATTGCAACTTCATCTCCAACCCATATGAATCCACACTTCCATCCACTCACTTGTTCTTAACCCCATCAACCACACCATCCACCTCACATCACAATACTTCCTCATCCAAAGATCCTATTCTCGAGGAGCTCCCTATCACTACCCCACATCAAGCCTCCACTTCCACACCCCCACCTTCATCACAATCGACAACATGTACATGTGGTCGAACCCAATCAACACCTTCCACATCCATACCAAGGGGACATCCCTCCACACCTTCCACATCATCTACATCACCCATTATCACCCATTCATCATCACCCACACAACCAACTCCACAAACACCCACTATCATTTCATCCACACTAGACTCACCAATCATCCATCAAATTCATCAGCCAAATCCATCTTCATATCCATCAATTGATTTTCTCACAAATTGATTTGATATATTTTGAGATGTCATTTCAACATACATCTCTCCCATAACTCGAGCCACAAGCCACACATGAGCCTCACATCTCCACATCCACTCCATCCACATCATCACCCACACAAGTTGCAGTCCATCTTGCTAGTCCTAGCATTGGTGAGTACATGGTTCAAGATGTCACAATTACACTATTCAACATCCAAACTACTAAGTATTATGGTCATCCATGTGACCCACCCTTATCTATAGGAGTAGTGTACCACATGGGTTCATCAACTAACCAAATCAATTTTATATATGGGGGTTGATTCATCGTCCGATCCACTTTCCCTAGATAAACCTAAGTAGTCAATCCTTGCCAATATAGAGCACATGATCGGTTTCCCTTCATGATACTTTCATCGAGTTAATTGGAAAGGGTATGGTCTAGGATGACATGAACAAGGTATGCATGACATCATTGAACCTCAATATCAAGAAGTGCATGACCATTTAGGCTTGGGTTACAATTCACATTCTTCCACTTCCTCTTTTGAACAAGCTTTTCAAAGCTTCCATTTAGATTCAAAAGAGGAAACCAATCACAAAAATGACTTTGAGGAATTATATGAAGAATATGACATCATCGATAGCTTCAGATGAATATGAAGAAGAATCAATCCCAATCACACCATTCACTGAACATGATGAGTATTATCTTAGAATGTTCTCCATTCATCAACCCATCTTTTGTTTGCTTCTTCCAAGGGAGCGAGCTGAGCCTACCGGTGAACCACCACCTCCACTTAATTGATCACCTCACAACAACCTAATGTAACATATGTACATAAAAACAAAACACAAAAAATACTACACATTGTATTTCATACATCCATTTTGCACAATCACATTCATTGTCACTTTCGCACACTCCATCCACCATATTAGGGATCATTTGCTCAGTTTAGACAATAATTGATCCAATAAGTCTTGTCACCTTAATCAAGGGCACCTTTGATTTCACATCCATCTCATTTCACCATTTCATAAGTCAAGTCATCATTTGCAATACAAATTTCCATCATCCCTAGGTATTTTTGGTCACTCAACCACTCCTAGTGTTTCAATAAACCTTCATTGCATGTCAAATTCCCTCTAGGACCAAATCACATTTTCACTAAATAAAATCTTGAGTTCTAGGAGTTGACTCTAACAATCTTGAACCAAACACATCTCACACTTATTAAAAACATCTTGTGTCAAAGAGGGATAACACCATGATTGGGTTGAACCTCAAAGCAAAAAAGTCATCTTTGCTTGTCCCATTATGCACATAGTCCAAAATCACAACAATGGTCTTCACCACTACACAACACTTTCAAATAAAAGAATGAGTAGTAAGGATAGGGTAAAATTCTCATCACACCTCGGTTGAGAATCCAATTCCCCAAAGCTCTAACTCTTTTACCAACCACACACCACAGATCCTCAAGTAGTAAGGATAGAACTACATTTCCATCCAAATGGTTAGGTAGTTTGATTCTCCAAATCTTAGAGATCAAATCATTGGACTATGGAGCTAATCTCCACCGAGGCTATAGATGCTTGATTGGCAGTGGAGTATGCTCATGCAAGGTGATAGATTCTCTAATATACCTCTGATCGCACATAAGGAAAAGCTAGCTTCTTGGTCTTCTCCATGACATGTTACATCTCAATTTACCCAATATGGGTTAATGAACTCACTTGCACATGCATTGGTTCTTGATTGACTTGAGTCATCACCATCCTCATGATTGGTAAATGAACATTCACTGCAAAGATATTTGGTCTCTGAGATATTTGACAAAACTTATTGAGTTTGTTCAAAATCACTAGGATGTTTGTGTCTCCGCAAAATAGTTCTAGATCCATTATCCACAAGCCAAAATAACATCCATACCATAAGCACATCACTACATGAGTCTTCCATTCCATATCACACCATTCGATGTTGGTGTCCTTGATTAAGAAACAAAGATAAAGTTGGTCAGGCAAGAGTCTAAAACCTTTTACAAATGATCATTAGAACATGATGCCATTCATTTATTTGCATACACCAAACCTTCATCACACAACTTGGGGGTGCTTAAGGTATCACAC
Source organism: Wollemia nobilis (assembly GCA_028583015.1). Lineage (NCBI taxonomy): Eukaryota > Viridiplantae > Streptophyta > Pinopsida > Araucariales > Araucariaceae > Wollemia > Wollemia nobilis. The sequence goes on from JAQPPZ010000314.1 coordinate 234,865, forward strand.
CTTCCCCCATCAGTCACATCAAAAAAAAATCCACTTGGGGATGTTCAAGGTATCACACCTTCCCCAATAAAACAATCAATCAACTGGGGGTGCTTAAGGTATCGCACCTTCCCCATCAATCCAACAAACTACTTTATCAAATTAGTTACTAGGTTCAAAAGGTTACGTCCTTTAGTCAAATGTTATGCCCTTTACCTTTCATTCATAATCAATCAATCCATCATCAACCCTATCCTACCAGGGCAAACGTAGCATCATCCAAAAAAAATTCTATCCTGCTAGGATAAAAGCAGAACCAATAAATTCATCATAAATCCTATCTTGTCAGGGCAAAGGTAAAATCATCCTACTTTGCAAGAATGAAATGCACTTACCCCATCTCATTCCACAACACCCCTCAAATTTTCTCATCAATGCTTTTACATCATCCCCTCACATCATCAAATCCATTTACATTATCAAGTGAACCTCATATATAGTGATTTACTCTATTCCCTTAGCGATTACAGTGATTGGTTATCCATGCAATTCGATAGAATGGATAGATCACCATAAGGATGCTTGCTCATATCATAATCCAACATCCTTTTGTTCAAAAACAAAATATTTTTGGTCCCTCATTTTTTGAGTGAGACTGTGCTCAGACTAATTTGCTCAAAATTTATCATTGATGCCCTTTTCCATGGGATTATAAACACAGATAACTTTTACTACATTATTTTCTTTACATTACAATAGTCACCGGGGATACATGTCCACTAGGATGATTGGTTCATCATATTACATTTAGGTTTTGACTACAATCACTGACAGGCTCCTAGGATGACTATTTATTTTACTTTTTCATTTTTTTTGCATCTTCATCATTTTGCATTTCAATGACACCAAAAGGTATATTTTTCAACAACACAAAATCACCCCAAACTTAGGGTAACCAAATTTTATTTTGATTTCCCATATTGGAATACATCATACACATTCATTGCATCAAAAAAATTCCCTTTTTCTATTGGGGCAAAAGAAGAATCATTCATTGCATCATTCACAATCATTGCATCATCAAAAACCCCCTCTTTCTATTGGGGCAAAAACAAAATCAATCATTGCACCATTCGCAGTCATTGCATCATCCAAATCAAAAACCCATTTTTCTATTAGGGAAAAAGTAGAATCAATCATTACATCAGTCACATTCATCACATTCATTTACATCATTCATATCATCCACATGTCAAAAAACCCTTTTTTTTTGGGATAAAATTAGAATCAATCATTGCATCATTCACAATCATTTACATCATGCATATCATCCACATGTCACAAACCCATTTTTTTTATGGTATAAAAACAAAATCAATCATTGCACCATTCGCATTCATTGCATTATCCAAATCAAAAATCCCTTTTTATATTGGGGTAAAAGCAAAATCAATCATTGCACCATTCACTTTCAGTGCATCATTCACATTCATTACATTATTCACATTCATTTCATCCTTCACAACATCCATATTTCTATCAATTGTCTCATGAGATTCATTATTCACTCATTCACTAATTTTTATTTCTAGAACCCTCTTGTGCACCTGAGGAAAGAGTCTATTCCACCAAACCAGGTGTCTCTTATTTTTGCACCGCATTGTGTTTCATGTAACGCAATACAAAAAGGGGCATATGTAGACACCAAATCCTAGTCACTCATTATCCACTCATAATCATCATATCACAACCATATACATATATATCTATATATATATATATGTAAATAAATAAATAAATCATATCCATTCATAATCCATACCTCATTAAAAAAATCATATTTTAATTGAGCAGATGTGGGAAGACCATCCTCAATTTGTTGATATGATAGCTCAAACATGGAATTCTTTAGGTAATGGTGGGTTGTTTGCTCTTCCAACCCAAATTAAAGCTATGACTTTTAAATTAAAAGAATGGAACAAGAACACTCTTCGAAACATTTTTGAGAAGAAAGAATAACTAAAAGATAAACTTTCAAAATTCCAAAAAGGTGATTATAATAATCCAAGGTCAGAGGAAAGATAGTTGCTTAGTGAATATCATAATATTTTGAGTAAGGAAGATCATTCTAGAGATTACAATCAAGACAGATTTGGTTAAAATAAGGAGATAAAAATACATTTTTTTCATAGGATGGCTATAGTACAGAGATCATCTTACAGAATTAGTAGAATTAAATCAATAGAAGGGGTTTGGATTGAATATTAGAGTGAAATTAGAAAAGAGGTAAAAAAAATTTACCAAAATATTATAGGTTCATAGGAGACCAAAGTTCTTAATGATAAACTTCTTCAAGATGTTCCTTCGAGTTATAAAAAATGAAGACAATAGGAAACTGATGGATTCTATTACTCTAGAAGAAGTTCATTTAGCTCTTTTTTCTTTTAATAAGGATAAATCCCTAGGTCCAGATGGGCTCTCTACATATTTTTACCAACATAATTGGGATATAGTGAAGGATTATTGGTGGTAGTGGAACAGTCTAGCGTAAAATAATACATTCCTTATAAAATAAATTCAACTTATCTTACCCTAATTCCAAAAAAGAAGGATGCTGAATTTTTTTATTCTTTTAGACCCATAAGCCTATATAATATGGCATATAATATTATTTACAAATTGATGGCGAATATATTAAGGTCATTTTTAGACAAAATTATTTTGGAAGAGCAAAGAGGATTTATGAAATGGAGACAAATTCTGGACAGATAGTAGCTCATGAAGTTATACATTCATAAGCTTCAAGAAAAGAGAAAGTTATGATCTTAAAACTTGATATGAGTAAAGCCTTTGATATGGTTAAGTGGGATTTTCTTTTTGCAATTTTAGATAAGTTTAGTTTTGGGAAGAAATCGGTTATATGGATTAAATCTCGTGTCTCTACAACTTCTTATTCAATGTTGGTCAATGGTTTAGTGATAGAATCTTTTAAAGTCAAGAGAGACTTTAGACAAGGAGATCCTCTATCTCCTTATTTGTTCATTATTATGGCAGATGTTTTGAGTAGGAACTTAAAGAAGGCTTATAAATATGGGCTTATAAGTGGATTTAAGGTTAGTAATAACATCGATAACATCACCCATCAACAATTGTAGATGATACAACCCTTTTTGGAAGGGCAAGGATAAATGAGGCCAGATATTTGAATAAATTTTTAAAAGAGTATGAAAGAGCTTCAGGGAAAAAAATTAATAGGACTAAATCCAAAATTTACTTCCTTAACACTCCTGCTAATATCAAAGCAATAATTTGTAGGTTGCTTCATATGGAGGAGGCAAATTTTCCAACAACTTATCTAGGGATCCTTTTTTTAATGGGAGAATTAGGATAGATTTATGGAATCCAGTTATTAGTAAAGTTCAAAATAAACTTCCAGCTTGGAAAGGTAGATGGTTATCATTAGCAGGAAGAGTGTAGTTAATTAAGTCAGTATTACAAGCATTCCAACATATTATGTCATTGTATTCTATGCCAAAATCAGTTGAAAAAGGTTTAATATATATTATGTGATCCTTTTTATGGTCAGGTTTACATGATAAAAAGAAATTTCCTTTGGTGAAATGGATCAAGTTGTGTTATGACAAAACTAGGGGAGGACTTGGTTTAAGAGTTCTTACAGATTCAAACTTAGCGCTTAGGGGAAAAGTTATATGGAGATTGTACAAAGAGAGTCAATACAATGGGTAAGAATTCTTCTAAGTAAGTATGTTGATCCCAATGACCCAGGTTTAATATATACTGCATTCTCTCTTCCAGATGGTTTTGCTCTTTGGAATGGTTTAAAAAAATCTATTGATCTTATGATTAAAGGTTTAAAATGGATGGTGGGAACTGGAGAAAAATTTCTATTTGGATGGATACTTGGTGTGATAGAAAACCACTTAATTTAGATCTAATTTTGAAACCTTGGATGAGATTGCTTCAAGACAAATATGGTGATAGGGTTTCAAATATTTTGTACAAGGATCAAGAAGGAAGATACAAATGGAAAGAATATTTTTTACAAGTATATAAGACATTGATGCTAGGAGGAAATTGAGTAGAAAGATAACAACTGTGATTATTTTGAGGGATGCCAAGGATAAATTGATTTGGGAGTTGAATAGATCAGGAGAATACACAACAAGAAGTGGATATAATATTCAAAAACATAATAATAATATCACTAGAACATGGAGTGATATTTTGGATAGCCCAAGCATTCCTAAAGTAAAAATGTTTGTTTGGCTAGTAGGTCATAGAAGAATTTTATCCTGGGATAACCTTATAAAAAGGAGTTTTCATGGCCCCTCTCAATGTGTTTTATATAATAAGGAGGAGGAGAGTATAGACCATCTCTTGGGATATTGCTCAATAGTCTAGAATCTATGGCAATGGATTCTTAATATGTTTGGTAAATTGCATGGTGATGAATAGCAGAATTGAATATTGGTTAAAGCAATGGCAGAGCACTTATAAAAATGAGGCTTTACAGACAATATGGGATATATCAAAAGATACAATACTTTGGACTATATGGCTATAAAGGAATAGAAGAATACTTAAAAGAAAGGAAAATAAAGTAGTTTAAATGTAATGAAAAACAAGATATGTTTAGCCATAGAGGAGTCTAAGCCAACCCTATCAACTCACCCAGTCCCTAATTTAGAAGCAAAAAGTCTTGATAGATGGAATCAAGTCATTAAATGGAATTATGATGTTGGGTACAAGAGAATCAAAAAGAAGGCAAATAATATAAAGTGGAAACCACTAGATGTGGAGTGGGTTAAATTGAATTTTTATGGAGCATATAAAGAAAATCTAGGACCAGCAGGAGGAGGAGGAATAATTAGAAATAATAGAGGAGATATTTTGTCTCATTATGCTTTCAATAGTGGATTTAAGACAAATAATGAAGCTAAAGCTTGGGCAGCTTTATAAGGGTTAAAAATATGTAAACACATGAAATGGAATAAAGTATGGATTGAAGGTGATTCTCTCATAGTAATAAATGCAATTTTGAGGAAAGCAAAGGCTCCATGGAACATACAAGAGATAATTGTGGAAATTCAAGATCTTGCTAAAGAGTTTGAAAAAATTAGATTTACACATATATTAAGGGAAGGAAACAAATGTGCAGATAAGCTAGCCAATAGAGGGATTTTGATTGAGGATCGTGAAGTTAAATTCTCCTTTCCATGGTTAGAGGAAGTAGAAATTTTAGTTGAAGCTATCAAAAAATGTTGATTGCCTAAATCAATTAATGATTAAGATTTACTTAATGTTTTCCATTGGTAAAAATTGCTTTTTTTTTCTAACAATAATGTGTTTTCATTTAGACTATTTATTATAATTTTAGACAAAAAGCACTTGTGTTTCAGGAAGGAAACTAGCAATCCAGATTTGGTAAAGCGAACTATGTTAGTGCGATGTTTTGGAAATATTACTCTACTAATATGTAAAGCATAGATAGTATAGGTGAATTTTTGGCATTGTGAAGGCTTTTATAGGAAAATATCAAGAAAGAAGCTAAATTTTGGAGTAATTGTATTCATACAACAATTTGAAATGATCTTGAAAATGAAAATCAATAATTCAAACATTTTATGTAAAATGATGTAGGTTTCTAGCTATAGCATCTCAATTGAGATGTGAAGTGTATCTATTTGTAAACTCTCAAGCTCTAAATAATATGAATGTAATTTTTCAAGGGTAAGGGACCTGAGAACAACCCCTTATTATCCAAAAAAAAAAAATACATTCCTCATCATTAAATCATAGTCATTCATCATTTATTTATATATGTGTATATTTATTTATTTATTTATTTATTTATTTATTTATTTATTTATTTATTTATATATATATGTATAAACGAATCTCAGCCACCCATCATGACTTAATCCTGACCACTCATTTAACATGATCCATGCCACTTATCAAATCACAATCACAACCCTTCATTATGTTTTAATCTCGGCCGCTCGTTGGTGTCATCGAGACCCTAACATGTTTTAAGGGTAAATTATAAAAGGTTATTCATTTTGATGAATAAGGGTCCAAAAATTTTAAAAAATAAGTGTTGCCATATACGTCGTTCATTCACGCAACATCATATTGAACCATCAAGAGCGTAGATATAGCAACTCAGACATTTAGAAGATTCAGATTGAACCATTCTGAGTATATTCTTATTGGTAGATTCACCTAAACCATTACCTTGTGGATAATAATTAGTAGAGGTTTTCAAATATATTCCATACTTACTGGAAAACTCAATCATTTTTTCTCTAGTAAAAGCAGAATCATTATCTATAACTAAAGAGTCAGGTATGCCAAATCTTGTAATTAAGCTTTCCATGAATTCTACCACAGTTTTTGGGTCATCTTTCTTGGTTGGGACAGCTTCTGCCCATTTCATGAAATAATATGTAGCAATTAGTATGTATTTGTGACCATATGATGATTTCGGTTCAATTATCCCCACAAAATCTAACTCCCACTGCTAGAAAGGTTCTTCAACTTGTATAGACTTCAAGGGAATAGGAGTATTTATGTTCCTCCCCACATACCTTTTACATTGCTCGCATTTCTGAGTTACTTTGTAAGTATCTAAAAAAATAGAAGGCCAATAACAACCTGCTCTAAGAATTTTCAAAGCAGTCGTCCTACCCAAATAATGTTCGTCAGAGAGGCCACCATGAAATTCCTCTAATATTTTCTAATTTTTTATCATTCCCTATACATTTTAGCAACACACCATAAATTTTTATTCTATACAACCCTTCTAATCGAAGGGTGTAATTTAGTGTCTATGTTCTAAACCTTATCCTTTTGGAAGCATTCAGATTATCAGGGCATATCCCAATTTGAAAGTACTTTACCAAAGCATCGATCCAATCAGAACTCTCCCTAGCTTGGTCTTGTTCTGTATTTACCATCACATCCTAACTTTCCATATATCCACTTGCATCTTGTTTGGATAATTATTGATATAGAGCTCTTCCTCTCACTACCTTATTTGGATGTATTTCTACATCATATTCCTGTATACGAGTCACCCAACCAACTCTTTTTTCACCAAGTTCTCCTTGTATTATGAAATTCCTGACATATGGGTGAATTACATAAACAATGGTGCAACTCTGGGACAAAAAATGCTTCAATTTATATAATGACATCATTATAGCATAAACATGTTTCTCGATAAAACTATACCTCTCTTCGTGCTTGTGCATGGTAGAACTCAAGAAAGCTATCGGTCTTTCTTCATTTTTTGCTCTTTTCTGTGTAAGCACTACAGCATAACTGTCTTGCTATCCGACAACATATAAAATGAAACCTCGAGAGTAGTATGGGTTGACTAAAATGGGTGCTTGAGCTATTGCTTCCAGGATCTTCTTGAAAGCATTTTTTCTTGGTTTTGTCCATTTGAAAGGTGCATCTTTCTTCAATAACTCCATCATTGGTTTAACAGTCTGTGCAAAGTTTGCAATGAATTTTCAAACAAATTTTATTTGTCCAAATAAAGATTGGAATCATTTCTTATTAACTGTTATGGAAAGCTCCAAGAGTGCTTTTACTCTATCAGGATCAATAGACAACCCAGCTTTAGAGATAACATGACCAAGCAATATACCCTCCTCCACGAAAAATATAGATTTCTTTGGGTTCAAAGTTATATCCCAAATTCTTTGTATTTTTTGAAAACTTGCTCTAGATGTGCAGTATGATCTCGCTTATCATGGGAAAATATTGTCATATCATCCAAATAGATGACTATGATCTTATTTGCGAGCTCACCAAATGCTACATCCATAGCTCTTTGGAAATTTTCCCCAGCATTTGATAACCCAAAAGGCATCCTTTGGTAGGCAAACATTCCCCATTTTGTAGTGAAGGCAGTCTTGTATTGATCTTCATCTCTGACCCATACCTGATTATAGCTAGAGAAGCCATCTAGTAAAAAAAACCTCTTTGCCCCTACCACTATATGAAGGATTGGGTCAATCTAGGGTAAAGGATAATGATCTTTGAGCGAAGCTCTATCAATTTTTAGAAATCTACACACAATTTGATGTCACCATTCTTCTTCCTGGTCGGGACCAGATTTGCTACCCAGGTATAATTCTTGATAGGATACACTATTTTGGCTTGTAGGAGTTTTAATAGTTCTTGCTTCATTAGGACTTCTATCTTTGGATTTATAGGCCTTTGTCTTTGCCTGAAAGGTTTAGATCTTTCTTCTAATTCGATTGTGTGTTGGATCACATCTTGTCTATACACTTTTAAATCACTATATGTTCAGGCTATAATGTCTGGGTACTTTTGACATAACTCTTTAATCTGATTTAATTACTCTAATGTACAACTAGTTCCCACCTTGATCATTTTTCTCGGTTTCAACTCAACTTCTTTGTACCAGCGCTTGTCCACTTTTATCCTTTGGCTCACTGCCCTATCATTGTTATCGAAGAGGTTCTCAAGAGTGATAAGCCCCTTGGGAATGTGGTTTTTTTTAATTAGATCAAACTCTCCTCTTCTTCATCCTGCAATGTTCTGTCATTGGAGCAATTCATTTCACGGATTAAAAAATCTAGTATTTGTTCATCACTTTCAAACACTTGCCAAAAAATATTCTTGTCAGGCATAGAAGGCCTGTATATAAGTCTCACAGTTTTGGGTTTTTGGATGACATTATTAACTAGACAAAAATTAGATCCCACTGATGCTAATAGGTCTGTGTGAGTGTTACTTTCTCTCAGGATTGATTTTATATTCAGAGCTTCAAAATTTTCCAAAATATCCAACACTTTATTTTTGTAAGCTCTTAAATAATGTTGCTTGCATATACGTTTTCTCGTGACCTACTTCACAATAAGCTCTAAGTCTTCATAAATCAGTAGATTTTTTGCACCTAGATTTTCAGCCTTTTTGAGTCCTAAACACAATGCTTCGTACTCAACTACATTGTTAGTACAACTTCATGTCAATCGGAATGAAAAAAATCTTTCTTTCCCCGTAGGAGAAATTAAAACTATTCCTGCTCCTACTTCATTTTTGTACCTTGATCCATTGAAGTAAATATTACAAAGTTGGTTAGTGGAAACATCTCCTTCCAGGGTGAGAACTGATAGTTTTTTTTATTTTTCAATAGAGCAGCTTCCTATCTCTGTCTCAACCATAGAATTGAAATCTTTTAAAGAAAATTGATCTTCGAAATGGAGATATTCCCAGGTTTCTTCCATCAGATCTACATTTCCTATTTCCTCGATCATCATATTCATAGTGTTGGTTTCTTCTAACTTTTCCACATGAAATGTGGATGAATTTTCATTAAAAATGTTGATTCTTCTACCTTTGAAGGGTATTTTCCGATGTGAATAATCTAAGGAAAAGTAACCTCCTATCTTCGCTATGAATTCTCTTGACAGACACATACCAAAGTATGGCGCTAGATCTACAACCACCACTTCTTGTATGACTACTAATTGAGACATCATGTGGAATTGTATGGGGATATCCTTGATTACCCCTATTGATTTTACTAGGGTACCATCTAATTGCAAAACTCCCGGATGGCTCCTGGTATATTCCATACCCATGATGTCGCACACTGCTTTGGGCATTACTGTAGTCGCTGCTCTAGAATCTATCATACAGTTATGTACTATTCATCCCTCCATTTGAAGAGATAAATAGAAAGGAGGCGGTCTATTTTTTCCCATGAGAGAAGTTACATTAGCTTGTATGGAATTTGAATAAAAATGATTTTTATTCTTATATTTCATTGTTTTCAGAGATTCTTGTAGTAGGTAAATCTGCCCAAGGAACTGAATAGCATCATACATGCTGGATTTTGAGGGAGTATATTTCATCTCTTCTACAATATTGAACGAAGATGTTTTGACACTCTTCTCTCTTTCCCTAGTGAAAGTATCATATTTGTTCCTATAACCCATATTTGCTTCCATTCTTTGCCTTTTTGTCAATTAAGGAAATCTAAGTTTCTCTTTAGCTTGATCTTGGGTTTTATTCTCCTTCCTAGGGGGGAAATCCTTTCTTGGCATTGATCAGAGCTTTGGGTAGGATTGGGAGGCATTTTTTCACTAGATGGGTCTTTCTGAAGTGTGGCTCTAGGAGCTAGAGGAAAACACAATGGTTGAAGTTCCTGAGGATCCACTTGTAGGGGTTTTTTGCCTAACCTTGTCAGTACCAAAACATGCTCTACTAATGGCATCATCAAGTTGTGATCAACCTCTTTGATCATGTTTACATGACCTTTCATTTTTTATTTTTCTCTTTCATTGGTTGCACTTTGCATATGGTGTTGATGGAACATACATGAATCTTCTCCATGTGGATCATTACATGTGGAGCACCAGTAGGTAGAATTAGAAGGTTCTCCATTATCTTCTTATTCATTTGCATAAACTACATTTTTTCTTTTTTGCCCCTTATTACTTTATGAGGCTCCATATCTTGTTATCTGAGTAAATATCCTTGGCTGGAAATTTCTCTCAATATCTCTTTTTTTCATATATGACATATCATTTGATAAAGTTTTCATTGTGTCCAATACGGTAGTCATCTGATTTTCTTGGGGAGCTAGATGGAGAGGTGGAGCGAGTAATACTGGCAGATTCTGAGGCAACTGGATTGCAAGAACAATTGGTTACTCATTCTATTTTGGAGAAGGCCCTGAGAGATTCATGCCTGAGACTTGGGGGATATCTAGAAAAATTGGCAATGGCGCTCTTGGAGGATATCTCCTAGTAGCAATGAGATACGCTTCTCCATTAACAGCTTCTAAATAAATAGCAGGGAAAGTTAAAACCTATGATTGTTGTATAATCATGCTGAGGTTAGAATCAAAAGGTCTTAAATAATAGCATATTGCTTGCTCTATAGTGGGTTTTAATCCAGTAGGTACTCTGTCTGAGGTATGTGTGAACCGAATATTGAAATCGATAATCTCTTCTTGCAGATCCCTTCTGATAATAGTAAACTAGTTGAGTAGGGAGAATGGATCTGCATGCACATTAAATTCATCGACCAATCAACTAGCGAGTATTGCCCAAGAAGTAATAGACCCGAGAGGAAGTGCTCTATCCTAATGAAGCATTTTTCCTTTTAGAGAGATAACCAACAACCTGACCATCACATCTTCTTGGGTTATGTTATAAACTACTTTTAATGAAGAAACATTTAAGCAGTGTTCATCTATTGTTTTACCCATCCTGTCATATGATGGCAACGCATTCAAAGCTACAACGAGAACTTGATTCTAGACCCCCAAGTTTAATGGACCAGTTTGGTTCCATATAATATGAGTCGGGATGGGAGGAGCAACTATATTTATTGATGATGTAGAGTTGTTTGATGATATTCCAACAATAGGTATAATGGAGTTAACACTGGTACCAGGTGGATTAGATCTTGAAGCTAAAATAGGATGTGCTTTTAAGCTACCAAGGTGTAACTCGAAGAACTCAATGGATTCTTCAGAGTTTCTTGCTAAGGATCTGTTTATCATATGCATAGGCAATCATGGATTTGTGACCAAATAGTTCAGATAAGGTATTTCTAAGGTCTATACCCTTTGAACAGAGTCACCAAGTGATTTTTGCTTTAGATTTTAGACAAAAAGCTCAAAGGAAAACACCAAAACTTATATAACACTATGGGATTTAGGGTCCCACCGGGCGTGCCAAAAATTGTTGGAACAAAATTGGCCTTTGGTTTGATATGTTGCACCTTCAACCTTTCCAACATTGAGTAGACAGACTTAGCTTTGTTTTCTTCATCTAATCTCCATAGTAGGCTAGTTCCTTGAGGTTTTTATATGAGAAAAGGGGAACAGAAAGAAGGGGAATGCTTTAAAGGGAAATATAGTTGTGGCTAGAAACTTTTCTCATGGTGTATATTAGACAACAATCAAAATGAAAAGCATACATACTTTTGTTTACAAGCTTTTATTATATCTTGTTTGCAGAAATCGTAACTCTCTAAGTGTGATTCATACATAAAGGAATAAAGGATTCTTAACTCCAGCAATATGATTCATACATGTATAGTCCAGTTTTTAGAACAGATACAATATATAACGCAATAATGGAAATAGAAGTTTAGGAATTCAAATACATACACTTGTACACAGAAATATCAGAAGCCAAATGGAAGAACAACTTTATTGCTTGTATCTAGAGGGTGTACATTCAGTCTTGTAAACGCCTAAGATCTGACCCTTTTTTAGATTGTGTTCACTATTATATATAGCCCAGGATGGGTATTTTTACAGCTTTTACATCTTTGATTTTAAATAAATTATAAACAATCTGATACAATTTATAATAATAAATAAATACCTTTAGAAACTGAATCTTCCAGACTTGATACTCTTCCATTTATAGTTTCTCCCCATACAACTGTGCAATATACATCTATAGTTGCTATACAACAAGCATGGCAACACTTAAATCAATTACTTGGTAATGCTAATCAAAGTGCCCATCCATTCTTACAACAATAGTCACAGGTGGTAGAATTAAACCACATCAATATCACTTCCATAACTTAACACATTCACATCCCCCAAACTTCATCCCCACTACATCAACAACAATAATTCCACCACTACGCTCAACAACACACCCAACATCATAAAACATCCATTAATCCATAAATCCATCAATACCACATTCTATCCCAATAATTCATCACTCCACACACCCCACCTCTGTACACTCATCAAACAAACCAGGGTTTCCACATAAACATGGAATATCCTAAGATCCAAGTCTTGCAACAACAGATTGATAGCTTAATTATGCATACACCTTGTATGATGTACTAGAAACCTACATTAAGATAGTTAATCAATACAACCCATTCATTCTTTGGTACCTTCACCTCCTTATCCGACAAACTTTATACTACCAAGGTTAGACAAATTCAAAGGGACTGAGGACCCTAGGGAGCACATTCATCCATTCATGCTTTCAACTCCAAGAGAACGATGCTCTAATTCTCTGAAATTTTTCTCAAACATTACGGTGAAATGTCTTAGATTGGTATAATCATCTACCACACCATAGTTTTTACACATTTGAACAATTTTTGGACACATTTTTGGAAAGGTTCTCTCTCAATGTTCCTAATAAAACTACCTTGATCAACCTATACAATCTCAAAAAAATTGAAGAAGAGTCAGTTTATGATTTTAGAAACCATTGGAGGGCTATCATTACTAAGTTTCCATTCTCCCTACCAATGGAATAATTAACTCGAATGTTCACAAAAATTTTTCTAAAGCCTATATCCTTATTATTGCAATTACAGCAATATAGAACACTTTATGAAGCTCTTGCATAGGCCCACGTCATTGAAGAAATTAAAATTCAAGAGGGTGAGATCCAACCAAATAAAAAATAATGGCAAAACAAGGGCCAATCTAAAGAAAACTATTTTAGCCAATAAAAACTAGGACAAGTCAATCAAGTGGTTGTGAGTCAGCCCCAAATGACTCAACAATCCCATGGTCAACACCAACCACAAACATCATTGCAACAACCACAATAAGTGCCTTCTCAAGTGGTTCCCTCACCATAACAATTCCATAATACAACATCAACTATGGAAAACCATCAATATAAATAATTTGTTTGATAGACTCACATTTACACACCCTTATCTAAATTATATACCTCTATCTTCCATAGGTTGTATGATATTAATGCTATCACCTTGCTTGAAGTTAAAATGGATGATCCAACCAAACATGGCAAGGGCTAAAAGGAGCATTTGTTTTGTCCTTTGCATCAACAAAAATGGCATGACATTAAGCCCTTCAAAAGAGTGTTGATTGACAGTGGCTCATCCATCAACATCATCACCACCTTAGCCCTTCAACATCTTAATCTTCCACCATCACACATCACCAAATCCACATTCACCTTGTGAGCATTCAATGATGCTCTCTTTTCTATAGTTGGCACTGTGGTCTTACCCATAGAAGTGGGGCTTAAGACATTGCATACTATGTTCCATATCCTAGAGAGGTCCATGTGTTAAAATGTACTCCTTGGACATACTTGGATAAGGGAGATGAAATGTGTCCCTTCAATACTACATAAATGTTTGAAATACATACATGAGAGACAGATTCATTGTATACCAACAAACATCAAACAAATTAAGTATTGCAACTTCATCTCCAATCCATATAAATTCACACTTCCATCCACTCACTTGTTCTTAACCCCATTAATCACACCATCCACCTGACATCACAACACCTCCTTGTCCAAAGCTCCTATTCTCAAGGAGCTCCTTATCACTAGCCCAAATCAAACCTCTACTTCCACACCCCCACCTTCATCACAATCAACAACATGTTCATGTGTTTGAACCTGTATCGCTCCAAATTTTTTGCATCCTTACCTTCAGGCTATAGGATCCGTGCCCGGAAGGAGGAAGGGAAAAGGATGGCGCGGTACCTCGGACTGAGAGGACTTTGCGAAGGTCCCGCCTCTCAAGGGAGGTGTATTTTGATGATTTTTCGACGGATGGTGGGTTCACCAGGAAACATTTAACGGCAACTTCCACGCCTAGGTTTTGGAATGTGTTTAAATGTGTTCGTTTTTAACCTTAAGCATTCATATCCTAGGTTTGGCCGAATGAATCTAGATTAATCTACATGAAAATGCAAATTCCATGAATACAGAAAACAAATTTAAAGACAAAAAATAGAGAGATTACAGAATGCAAATGAGGAATACCTGATCCGGATGTCTGAAGAAGATTCTGATGTTGAAGCAGTCTGGATCGTCTGAAATTCGATAGAATCATCTGCAATCAGACAAGATCATCTGAGATCTGACGAATTCGTCAGACGAATTCGTCAGAGACCTGCAAAACCGAAAACAGATGCAAAATACAAAAAATACTACAGTGCTAACAGAGGGAAATGATATAAAATGGCAGCAATGTTATCAAACTGAAACTTAAACACAGAGACAGAAATGAATCGTGCTAATTAGATGATAATTAGGATTTAATTATGCACTTAATCTAAATGGGTGAACTCCAAATGCAAAATAACATAAAACACTGAATAGATTATCTAATTTGCAGAATAAAACAACAGAAACAAGGTTGAGAAGTGCAAACTTCAGGCACTGATTGCCTCAATATGGATTGCAGTCGAGATCGTCTCGCATCAATACGAAATCGTCTCGAATTCGCCAGGTTCGCCTCCGATCTGAACAGGTTCGTCGACGACGATGTGTGCTGGCTCCGGCTGAAAAACAGTGATGTACCTACAACAAAATTGATATGGAACTAGTGCAAATGAAGAATAGGGATGATTTAACGTAAATGGAGTTAACTTGCAGAGAATTTCAACCAGGGGGGTGCTAAGGGGATAGCTTAGGATTAAATAGGCTTAGGGGAGTAGTTAGGAGGTTGGAGATCATCCCAATTTGGGAGATCTCCAACGAGGGAGGGTCCCAATGACGCAGACACGCTTCTGCCTGGATTGGAGACCCGTTGGAACAGAAGCTAACTTTGCAAAATCAGTTTTGCGACAAGATCGTCTGGACGTCCTAGTCCAGACGAAATCGTCAAATCTAGGGCGATATCGTCTGATCGGCGACGATATCGTCAAACGGTCAAAACAACCTCTAAAAATGGCACGGAAAAGGGGGAAACGGATTTCCCGACGGTTAACGGGCGGTTTGGGAGGTTAAATTTGAATTTTAAATTATTTACTAAGGTGAATGTAATTATTGTAATTTTACTGTGCCAATTTTAGGGTGCTACATTTTGCCCCCTCTTTAGCGAATTTTTCGAAGAAAATGCGTTAAAGATGAGTTCTTCTCGATCTACGAGAAAGCAAAAAATTATTCCCATTTTTAGGCGACGATTCTTGGTCGAATCGTACGACAGCTTACTATGGTGCCCCCTCCGTGTTTTTACCCAAATCGAACGTTTGAGGTAAAAACGCGGAAAAGCAAAAAATTATTTTTGAATAAAATTAAGAAAAATAGGGTAAAACCCTAATTCATTTTTACTGTTCATTTTCTTGGTTTTTGGAGCTCTGAAGCAAAAATGGTGGAGACGACGCACAGATCGACAGAGGTCCGGCGCGGTCTACGGGTAAGAGTCTAGACTTATCTAGGATGCTTTAATTTAACTTTACATGCTTTGTAGGTAATTTTTAGATGATTTTTGAGCATCGCGGCCGTTTTTGGGCCGTCGACGTCGTCGGGACGAAATCGTCCCGATTTCGACGATTCTCCCCGCGAAATCGTCGAAAGGGGGACGATTTCGTCAAATTAGGGACGATTTCGAACTACGAAATCGGAGACGATTATGCTCAAATTTGGGACGATATCGTCCAATAGTGGGCGATATCATCAATTGCATAAAATTGAATTTTTAACTTGCATTATTATTTACTTGAATTGTTATTAATGATTGTTTGTTGTTTTGTTGTTTATGTTTGCAGAGAGGATTACTAAAGAGCAGGGAATGGAAGTACGGAGGGTTGAGAGATGACTTGGCCGCTCTCACACAGGCAGAGCGGGATCAGCTGGCACAGGCCGGCTTACTGCATGTGGCAGAAATGCCACAGGTGTCTACAGATATGGGGCTACTGACGGCCCTAGCAGAGAGGTGGTATCCGGGCTCTTCATGTTTTCGGCTACCTACAGGGGAGATGACTCCCACTTTGGAGGATGTATGGAGGATTCTGAGAATCCCCATACAAGGACGGCTCATTACTCCTACGGCCAATCAGGGCCGCGCTATGGGACGGCTGTGCGGTGACCCGAGCTTCGCCCTGGAGAAGGGCGGAGTTAATATCGAGGCACTGCGCCAGATGCCTGGGGCATCTACACTCACACGGGTTCTAGCTGGAGTAGTTGGTGGACTTCTGCTGTGCCACCAGAGCGGGTGCAGGGTGCCATGGATGCTCGCGGATGTGGTCTGCGACATGAGAGACCACGGCTACAGGTTTGCTTGGGGCAGTTTTGTTTTATGCCGATTGTACAGGATCCTGTATGGGGTCGTGTACAAGGGCGGCCGATGTCTGGTTATGACATCGCTACTACAAGTTTGGTGCTGGGAGCACATTGCGGTGCGGAGGCCGGTAGGGCTTCCTCTAATAGGGGTTGACGGGGAGAGGCCCCGAGTCTTCTACTGGTGGCTCCGACGAGGGGCACAGCGACGGATAGATCTGCCGATGTCCCGGAGGCTACTAGATGACTTAGTCCCGGACCAGATCACCTGGAGGCCATGGAGGGAGCATCCAGGGTGGGCCGAGGACGGACAGGAGTTGGCTCGCGTTAGGCGAGTTTGTTGGCTGAGGATGGAGAGGGGAGAGGTGGAGCTCCATAGGTACGACCGAGTTTTGAGACAGTTCGGTCTACAGCAGGGGATCCCATCTCCGAGGGATTACGAGTTTTCCCGGACTGTCCGGGATAACACTACGGTTAGCGGGGCTCCCGACATGCAGCGGTTCTGGAGCCGGGACACGGATGATGCCCCCATCCAGCCAGTGGATGGGGACGACGCAGGAGTAGCCGATGGCTACGATGCCTGGTACGCAGGCATCCGCCCTCCTCGGATGACGAGGGCACAAGGTCCGATCCACGCGGTTGTGCATCGGATAGGGAGGCGGTGCCAGGCGATGATGGAGGCAGCCCAGGGTCACGACGGGAGAGAGGTGAGGAGGCCACAGGCACAGGAGCGGCCACGACAGAGAGAGAGGGAGAGGAGGGAGGCGAGACCCCCATCTCCACAGAGGCCACCATCGCCCGATAAGGGCAAGGGTGTCGACACAGGAGAGAGTAGCGAGATGGCTACTCTCCGGGTGGAGAGAGATCATCTCCAGGCTCAGGTGCAGACGCTACAGGATGAGGCTGCACGCCACCGGGCTGAGGTGTCACAGCTGCAGGATGAGATTGCACGCCTCAGGGCACGGGGCGGAGGGGCGAGCTCTGGGGAGTTGACACGGGCTATTGCCCAGCTGACATTTTATCAGACACTATACTTCCAACTGGTGCCAGAGGCGGATAGACTACCCCTGCCAGCTAACATCGCAGATCCGATCAGGATCGGGTCATCGAGGACCACGTCCCGGTCGAGGACGAGGACTACACAGACTGCGATGGGGCCACCTCGTCCACCTCAGGGCGGGGGAGGAGATGAGGCAGAGAGCTCGAGGGGCTCTCGAGGCTAGAGGGCTGCACTGACATTGTACAGACTGACATTGTTGTATTATTATTTTTATAGAGGATTGAGTATGCCGAGGTATAGATTGTGGCATACCAATCCAGTTTTGATGATGTATATATGTTGTTGATATATATATGATATATAGTTTTGATCATATGACTTGTATTATGTGATGCTTATGATGCTTTTATGTTTGATTGATTGATTTAATAATTGGATGTAATTATGTCGTTGGAAATATTATAATTTTGATGTCATGCTGTGATATTTTGAATGAAATAATCTGATGTGACAAATTGGTTGTTTGTGATGAAATGTGGTAAAAGATAAAGAGAGACTTCTAACAATAATTTCAAAGGACATTGTCGCTATTATAGACCATTTCATGGAGTCGCTGCTCACTCGGTCGTCAAGCTAATCCCAGGATAGAAATATTGTTAAAAGTAAAAGAGTGCTTAAGAGGTTGTCTTAAGACTTTGGTGCAATAGTGCAAATGATGATGATGATGATGGTTTGTTTTGCAGATTTTCATGAAAATAGTATGCATGAAATAATGTTCAAATGATTTTTGCTAGGCATAAATTCCTAAGTGTGATAAAATTTTTGGATAATTCGTTAGGAATTATACCATCATTACAAAATTAAAGGTTGACATAATGACATGAAATAATGAAAATGTGTTTGCTTTTGAAAAGCATAATTTGTGTAACGTAATGAATTAAGTCATATGGTTTTCATGATTTTTAATAAATGGGGAATAAAAATTGTTAGAATGGTTTGCGCTAGGCATAGAATATGTAGGTATAGACTTATACCATCATCGCGAAAATCCAAAAAAAAGATAGTTTTATTGCATGGTTGATTTTTGATGAACAAAAAATATGAAAATGAGGACTTGCGCTAGGCATAAAATTCCAATTTTGGTTTTGAAACTATACCATCGTCGCGAAAGTCAACCAGATATATATGTTTTGATTGTATATTTTGAAAGAAATTTTTGATTTTTCTATTATATAGTTGTCTTTATGGTAAACAACTGTACTTGATTTATTCCAAACAAGTTGCAAAAATAATATTTCAAATTATTTTGAAGACAAAAGTTAGATTTATAAGGAATCCCATGTGCATATGTGAATTCATTTCCGATCTTGATTTATCATAATGATACACAAAATCTCTCAAATACAAATGTGTGTGCAATTGCATTGTTCATGTACCAGTTTTGAGCAAGATAATATGATACAAGTGATTTGAAGAAACCAAATAAGTGTTCATTAACCATGATGTAGATGCATATAACCATACTAGACTACTATGTAGGTCGGATTATCAAGAGCTAGCTAATCCATAAGCAGACATAGGTCTGTACAAAAGAAGGTCGCTAATGTGACAGACATATCACCACGCTAGGAGTTACCCAAGGCCAAGCAGGTTGGGCACAAACCACCTGTTATGGGGCTTACCTCACAGTTTTCGAATAATTGAGAATTCCAAGGATTCAAGCTCATCAACCCTTCTTTTCTTTTCAAAGGGTAGGGAAGGGATTTTATTGCTTTCTTGCTTTCTTTTGAACTTTGCTTATTTTTCTTTTTGTATTTCTTTTGCTTGATAATGCTTGGAACATTGCTGAAATAACATTTTTCTTTTCTCTTTTTTCTTTCTTGAACTTTTTTTTTTTTCTTTTTTTTTTTGTGCTAGGGATACTTGCTCGGATTAGCTGTAGAGCAAGGGATTTTTATTCTGGGTAGGGGTGAGCTTGTCCTTTTGCCAATTCTCAAAGATTCTAGACCATGTGCATGATAGGATAGCAGGGGAAACTTTTCGCTCAAGAAATCAGTTCTACTATGTAGCAAAACATGGAAATTACAAATATAATCATTTTATTGTGAAAAGATGTGCTTGGTTTAAGTAAATAACAAGATCAATTCTCTATGCTCAAACTTTATTTAATTGAATTTTGTGAACTTTGATATAAGAGAGATTAGTAATCATGCCAGATAACATCAAGATATTTATTGTTATGAGTGTGCAAGTGAGGGATTCCAAATAAATGCTAATTTATCCAAAAATAATTTGAAACATATAACTGCAATAATTGTAAGAAAATATATATAAATGATTTTTTGAGAAAGTTTTGAGAATATTGACTCTCTCTTTCTTCTTTATTTTATTTTGGTTTCGAAAGAGTCAAGCATATAGTTGTTATTATATTTTTATCATTATTTTGATTTTTGGTTTTATTTTTGATTTTGAGCAGAAAAAATTTAACAAGTGCTTTAAATAAATGCAATAGATAGTTTTTGAAGATTTTGGATGATTATGAATATTTTTGATGTTTTTGGATTTTTATAAATTTGAAAGAAATATAAGATAAATTTTTTTGAAAACAATTATATATAAGGATGAAACGACCAAATTTATGCATAGTAACGTTTAAGATGCAAAATATTCATGGGTTCTTTAAGTTCTTTACCATCTAAGGTAGATAATTTATATGCTCCTGATTCAAATTTAGCAGTAATAATGTATGGTCCAAGCCAATTGGGCTCAAATTTACCTTTAAGGTCCTTAGTTGCATTTGTATTTTTTTATTTTCTTTTAAAACAAGGTCGCCAATCTCAAAGGATCGATGACGAACTTTCTTAGCATATGATCTTTTAAGCTTGTTTTGGTATGCACGGAGATGCTCCAAAGCATTGATGCATTTTTCATCTAGGAGTTCCAGCTGACTGAGTCTGCCAAAGCACGATATTCATCTCCTACTTCGGTATCTTGAAGTAGCAGAGCCAAAGAAGGAACTTCCAATTCAAATGGAAAAACTGCTTCAACACCATAAACCAAAACAAATGGTGAAGTTCCCGTGGGGGTTCGAACACTAGTTCGATAGGCCCACAAGGCTGGGATATAATTGAATGTGCCGACCACGGCCAGTTTTATTGACCAATATTTTGAGAATTTTGATTAAGGTTTTGTTAGATGCTTCTCCTTGACCATTACCCTGAGGATAATAGGGAGTGGACCAGACGATGTTGAATCTTATATTTTTGACATAATTTTTTAACATCTTTATTTTTGAAGCAAGTTCCATTGTCAGAGATGAGATTTGCAGGAATTCCGAACCTACAAATGATTTGATTAAAAATAAATTTAGAAACTTGTGTGCCAGTGCAGGAAGCTAAAGGCATAGCTTCGACCCACTTCGTGAAATACTCAGTGGCAGTTATGATGAACTTGTGTCCATCAGATGACACAGGATTGATTTTGCCAATAATATCCAAGCCCCATTTAGAAAAGGGCCAAGGAGATGAAATAGCCTGCAGCTCTTGTGCAGGCGCATGGACAAGGTCAGCATGTTTTTGGCACTTGTCGCAATGGCGCACATACTCATGTGCATCCGTTTCCATGGTAGGCCAAAAGTATCCTATCCGAAGGAGCTTTTTAGCAATAACACTACCACTAAAGTGTCCTCCACAAGATCCATCATGGGCTTCACTCAAGGCTGATTTAGACTCTTCTAAGTTTAAACATCTTAATAGGATACCTTCAAAAGATCTCCTATATAAAGTATTGCCAATTATTACAAATCGACTTGCTCGTCGACGTAATAACCGATGCTGGTTTCTATTAGAATTGGCAGGGAAAGTCCCATTTTGAAGAAAATCAAATATGTCTGTATACCAAGGTTCGGGAGTAGTTTCATTGATTAGAAACACATCCAAAGGCTCTAAGCATGACTTATTTGAAGCGGGTTCCTGGAGTCGACGAATAATGATAGTGGCATATTCGTCATCTAACTCCAAGGGCAGGAGAGATGCAACTGCGGCCATAGCATCACCGCACGGTTGCTAGTTCGAGGAATAGCTTCCAAGGTAACTTGATCAAATAAAGACATTAATTGTAAAACATAGGCCTTATATGGGCGCAGTTTATCATCTCTGGTTTGATAAACTTCATTAATTTGGTTTATAACCAGCTTGGGAATCACCAAAGACTAAAAGGTGTTTAATTTTTAGCGCTAGGGCAGCTCGTAATCCAAGGATTAGAGCTTCATACTCAGCAGTATTGTTGGTGCAAGCAAATGTCAATTTGAAGGACAGAGGAATAAGATGTTTTTGCGGAGATATTAAAATAATACCCGCACCAGACCCCACTCATGCATCGGGCTCCATCAAAGTATAAGGACCATTGTTCGGTATGGTCTACCTCTAATTGAAGGCATTCATCCGGAAACTCGATGATGAGGGGATGGGTAGACTCTAAGGGTGCAGCAACTAATTGATCTGCTATGATTTGACCCTTAACAGACTTTTGTCCTATGAATGTGAGATCAAACTCGCTTAGAGCAAGAACCCACTTGGCCGTGCGACCCGATAAATAAGGTCGACTCATGAGATACCTTAAGGGATCATATTTAGCAATGACATAAGTTTTTTGACTAAGCATATAATGTCTTAATTTTTGCGTAGCAAATACGATTGCTAGACATAGTTTTTCCAACGCTGTGTAGCGGGTTTCATAACTGATGAAGGTTCGGCTAATATAATAATTAGCACGTTCTCGCTTTTCATCATCAAGTTGGGCTAACATAGCCCCTAAGGCAGAATCTGAAGCTGAAATATATAGGAGAAATGGGCGATCAGATTTAGGTGGTGAAAGCACAGGTGGATTAAGGAGGTATTGTTTGAGAAGTTCAAAAGCTTCTCTACATTCTGTATCCCAATTAAAGGGGACGTCCTTCTTAAGGAGTTTAAGAAAGGGACCGGTTTTATCCGCCAGCTTATCGATGAAGCGACGGATGGCTTGAAGTTTACCTTGTAAACTTCGTAACTCAGATATATTAGTAGGTGCGGGCATATCAGTGATGGCCGCAATCTTGAGAGGGTCGATTTCAATACCACGTAAAGAAACTAAAACCCCTAATAGTTTGCCGGATTTAACTCCGAATATGCATTTTGTCTGGATTTAATCGAATGAGATATTCTCGTAATCGATTAAAGACTTTTCTTAAATCATCTAAATGATTATTTTCAATAATAGAGCGAGCTATAATATCATCCACATAATCATGTAGGATATCATGCATCATATCATGAAAAATGTAGGTCATAGCTCGTTGATAAGTTGCACCGGCGTTCTTTAAGCCAAATGGCATCACTTTCCAAAGAAAAGGTACCCCAGGGGGTAATAAAGGCTGTTTTAGCCTGGTCTTCAGGAGCTATCCGAATTTGATTATAACCGGAGAATCCATCCATTAAGGACATCATCCCACTTTCGGCAGTGAAGTCAATGATTTGATCCATGTTTGGAAGAGGAAAGTCATCTTTAGGGCATGCAGCGTTAATATCTCTAAAATCTGTGCAAACCCTAACTTTGGTAGCTTCTTTCTTGGTGACTGGAACTACATTTGAGATCCATTCAACATAATCAATAGCTTGTATAAAGATAACATTCAGGAGTTTTTCTAACTCCCCTTTGACTAGCAAGAGCCACTTTGGGATGCATTTTTCTAAGTTTTTGTTTAACAGGTTTGGCATCCGGATGGACCACTAGATGATGCATGACTACGGAAGGGTCTAGACCTGGCATATCTTCATATGTCCAAGCGAAGACATCTTCATACTCTTTAAGGAATGCAATGTATTGTTCTTGTTTTTCTTGGCTTAATTCTGATCCAATATTGATTATGTGAGGATTATCCTCAGTTCCAATATTAATTTTAATGACATTTTCTACCTCCATGTGTAGATCTCTTTCAAAATTAGGTGGGGCGGGTGAAACGCCCAATTCTTGTAATTCTTGTAAGGTTAATTTAGATAATTCATTCCGAGGATTGGTGGCCTCAAGTTGGGCTATAGTTGGTATAGAACCATCAAAATAAAATCCATTGTGTAACATCTCTTCAATAGAGACATCATGGAAGATATCTCCTTCCAACTCTTCATCGGGGTCAAGCAATCATTTCGGGGTATGCTATGGATAGCATGTTGCATGAAAACGACTGATTTTTAAGAGGCAAATCAACATGCCTATCCAAATAATCTTGATAGCATATGAGATGATCATCATCCTCAAAAGGAAAGGGTTGACCCTTACTAGGAAATAGGCCCACACCACAGCGGGCAGGCCACGGTTCTACCTCGAAAGGTTCTTTCATGCCATTTTGGAAAGGTCCCAAGCCTTTCCCTTCATATCCCATTTTAAGCATCATGGGTTTAGCTTTAATATAATCATTGGTAAAATAACACCGAGCGTATCCCTGATGATGAGTTTTGATATTCCGAGGGATTCTTCCCAGCTCATATCCTTTATAAATGAAGGCACAACTTCCGACTTGGTAAGTACTTCCCATAGGTTGTGGGAGGCCCAAAGTACGAGGAGATGGCGGCAAGTTATTTAAAAGGTTTGAATCTTGCATGAAAGCATTCGTTTTTTCTGATATTAAGGTTGTAGATAAATCTGGTAAGAGTTCATCAAAAAGGGCATAAGATGTAGAAGGCTTATTACCTATATCTTTAGATGTGGAAGGTATGATAGGTGTGTCTATAGGTTTTGAATTTATAGGGATAGAACTTGGAGGATTGGTGGTAGACTTAAGATCTTTTTGAGGTTCGAAAATGATTTGTTTAGAGGGTTGTTGATCTATATAGGAGGATGAAATTAATGGAGGGGAAATAGGTGAAGTTATGGGTGTATGTTTCATAGTTTTAGATGAGAAATAAGAACTAGGATGTGTGGATGACAGAGCAGGGCAAAATTGTACTCCAACGGGTTCTGCCAAAGCACACATATCAAAAGGTCTAGGGTCACCATGAATAGTGACCAACTGATTTTTAAACTCGAATTTAACACATTGGTGTAAAGTTGATGGGACCGCTCGCATGGCGTTGATCCAAGGGCGACCCAAAAGTATATTGTACGATGTTGGGCAATGTACAATAAACACGGTTGTTTCTAGGGTTCTAGGACCAACTTGCAATGGGAGGGTAATAACTCCACACGTTTCTTGTGTTTCGTCATTAAAAGCTTTGATAATCATATCAGTTTTCTTCATTTCATCACTTCTAAAGCCAAATCGTTGGTAGAAGTCAAAGGTGCAAATGTTTAGAGATGAGCCATTATCAATCAAAACTCTTTTGACGGCTACATCTCCAATTAGAGCAATAATGTATAAGGGATTGTCCTTATGTAAACTGTGTTGTGGGATATCTTTATCCCGGAAGTCAATACAATCAATCTCTCGAGTGATGATAGTATTGGCCATAGCTTCAGGTTGAATGTTTTGAGGTACCATCATTTGGCTCAATGTAAGCATCAACTCATCCCTATGGGTGGGAGAGGATCTTAATAAATCCAAAAGGGAAATTCTGGCCGTAGTATTGGACAATTGCTCATTAATATTGTAAGGGGGTTTAGATTGAACAATAGGAACATGATTCCCTTTATTGGGATTTTTCAAAACGAATGGAGCTGATCCATCGTTCTGGTTTGGTTCTTGTTGAGAGTTTTGAGCTTGTTGTCGAGTAACGACTCCAATGGTACCTACAATGTTATAGTGAAGACGCTGAACTGGTCTCGGTTGAGCATTAATGGCTTGTTCATTAGAAAGGAATATATTAGAAGAAGGTCGAGTAGTGACTCTTCTAGGAAATGGTTCTTCTGGAACCATAGCATCCGTGACGGGTTGAATAGGATCTGATTCATTTTCAGAACTATTCGATTGATTTGAAGTAATGTCTAGTTCACTTTCACTATCTGATTCTATATCACTAGAATCAGAAGTTTGAAAATTATGTAAGGGCCCGGTCGTAACCAGGGATAAGGTCGTGTCAAATATTTGAGGATCCTGAACAGGTAATTGTCCGCTAATGGTTCCTACATATCGGGTAGGAGGGGGAACATTATGATGTTCGATTTGATTGGCTACCTCTTTACCATGTCTTGGTAAAGGGTGTTGAAATATGTCTAGAGTTTGATTGGCATTTTGATTTTGATTTTGGGGAACGGTCTTTTGAGTATTATTAGGCGGGTTTTGTTTAGGTTGGAAGGCTTGCACTTCCATTTCATTATTGTCAATCAAATCTTGTATTTTATGTTTCAATCTTTTACAAGCGTTGGTAGAATGTCCAGGTCCTCTATGGAAATCATAGTGCAAGTCAACTCTATATCCGGGTATAGTTGGGTCAGGTTCCCGGATGGTCGGTAATTGGATCAAACCTCTTTCGAGCAATTGAGGTAAAATAGTTGATAAGGGTTGGTTTAATCTAGTGAATTCTCGAGGAGGCTTATCAGGAGGTTTCAATATGAATTTTTCTGTTGTCTTCGTTGCATTGATATTAGCAACATTCCTGTTGTCAGTGACTCCGTCACCGACAACTTGTTTGTTTTTATATTGATTTTTGGATGTTTTCTCATCATCCTTCTTCCTAAGTTGGCCTCTCCTAATGAGGGCATCTTCTACTCTTCGAGCTAAATCTATAGCTTGATCGAAGGTAGTTAAAGTAGCAATCGATAGCTCATAAGATATTTGTTCTTGTAAATTGTTGATGAAAATGTCCAACATTTCCCTATAAGGAAGCACAAAGTGCAGTTTTCCTGTCAATTGCCTCCATCTAGCTAAGAAATCGGCAAAGCATTCATCCTTGTCTTGTTTTAAATTGTATAGGTCTTTAATAGTTACATGCCTCTCGATGTAGGCACTAAATTGATGGACAAATGATTCCGTTGTTTCTTCGAAGTTTCTCAAAGAATGAGTGGGCAATTGATAATACCACTCTAATGCCATTCCACCTAAACTTTTTGGGAACATTTTTAGTAATAGCAAGTCATCATGCGATATGTCGTGACATGCTATCCTAAACATGCGAAGATGCTCTATGGGATCTTCGGTTCCTTTATATATAGGCAGGACGGGCATGGGAAAATGCTTAGGGTATGGTTGAGCTACAACTATGGGATCCAAAGGTTGACTACAGATCTCTCGATAATTATACGAGGGACGGTAGGGATCTATCTGGTCCATACGTGAAGCTAATTGTTTCACCATGGCTTCCAGATTACTAGTTTGCCCCCCATATTGGTTTGGTAGGGCATTGACATGGGTTTTATGGGCGTAGGATGGAGGAACATGCAGATTAGATGCCATGTTACTGTTGTGTAAAGTATTGGTAGGAAAAGTATTATGGAGGAATTTTGAAGTTGGATTATGTTGTATTCCGGATTGTTGAAAGTTTGTATTTGGCTTTGTTTTAGGTTTTTGTTTACTTGAAGCATATTGCTCAATAGTTTGGCGGAATAAAGTAGTGAAGGAAGGTTTCTTTTGTGTGGGAGTGATTTTAGGTTGAATAACAAGTTCCTTAGGAGGTTGGGTAACCTGTTGTTTTGACATGTTTTGAGCCATAGTGACCATATCCGTATTGGATGGCCCAGCCTTGTCACTTTCTTGATCAATGAAAGACAAGGGATTAGTGCGCATATTGCACATATATTCCATGGCTGCTTGAGTGTTACTGATTTGCCCTTTATCAAGACGAATTGCCACATTAAGGTCATCAATGTTATCCATGAGAAATTTCTTGAAATGCTCTGCATTGTCAAAGGCAATAGTTCCATTTGGAGCTACTCTAGGGGATGAGGATCCATCCTCTTTAACACTTCCTTCTTGTTCCTTATCTTCACCTAAGTCTTCGTCTGATTGACCTAGAGTTTCTCCTTCCGGATTTATATCTCCAAGAAGGACATTTGGGTCTTTAGTTGTATCTTGAAACCAATCTTCTCCTTCTCCTAAAGTTTCTTTACCATTCCTAAGTTTAGGCATGGTGCTAAGTTTTGATTTCAGCAAATATTTTATATATATATATATATATATATATATATGCAACAAATTAAGAGGTATATGTTTACTATATACCTACTACAATATTTGAAAATGAAATGTTTAAGTTTTTGCTAAGTTTTTTGATTTTTAGTTTTTAGCTTTTCTTTGTTTTTTTTTTTTTGAAATAATATAATAAAGACAGCAAATAACACAATAAATGCCAGAAATAATACTGAAGTAATAATTTAGTTTTCTATAAACAATTTATGAATATCATTAATAGGTTCGAGTTGTTCAGGAGTCATGAAGTGTTCTTCTTCAAATTGAAAGTTTTCTTTTAAAAATTTGATGAAAAGAGCTATAGTGATGTTGTCTGTTTCAGATGCTGGTTGATAAAAGTAAAGCTCATGGCAATACTCTCGATATAGCACAGCTCGCGGAACTCTATTCCATCTTTCCCTATCTGTAAGAACAACCTCTTGGTCTTCTACACAACCTAGGAACTGGTGCACAATGGCTGCGTTCTCGAGGTATTCCTCGAAGGTGAACAATTCTGAAGATACTAAAGCTCTCCTATAAGCTAACCATCTATGGCAGGCTCTCTGAAGTTCATGATAAAAAACTAGTTGGTGAGGATCCAGGATTCTATCTAGGACTAGCCTCTTGATTTGCTTAAGTTGTGTGGACCTAGATGAGATGAGACTAAGTCTTCTATCAAGTTCGTTCCACAGGAATTGATTTCTACTTGTTTCAAGCACACTAAGGACAGAATTGACTTCTATGGCTGCCAATTGGTTTTCTACGTTTATAGTAACTGCTAACCTTTTCTTAGGAGCTACCATCTAAACATGATTTTAAACTTTAAGTGTTTTAAAATGCATCTATGTTTTAGTTGTTCTATATATATATATATATATATTTTTTTTTTTTTGTTTTGTTTTGTTTTCAAAAGGTTATGATGCATTCACGTCGGGTTCACCAAAATGTATCGCTCCAAATTTTTCGCATCCTTACCTTCAGGCTATAGGATCCGTGCCCGGAAGGAGGAAGGGAAAAGGATGGCGCGGTACCTCGGACTGAGAGGACTTTGCGAAGGTCCCGCCTCTCAAGGGAGGTGTATTTTGATGATTTTTCGACGGATGGTGGGTTCACCAGAAACATTTAACGGCAGCTTCCACGCCTAGGTTTTGGAATGTGTTTAAATGTGTTCGTTTTTAACCTTAAGCATTCATATCCTAGGTTTGGCCGAATGAATCTAGATTAATCTACATGAAAATGCAAATTCCATGAATACAAAAAACAAATTTAAAGACAAAAAATAGAGAGATTACAGAATGCAAATGAGGAATACCTGATCCGGATGTCTGAAGAAGATTCTGATGTTGAAGCAGTCTGGATCGTCTGAAATTCGACAGAATCATCTGCAATCAGACAAGATCGTCTGAGATCTGACGAATTCGTCAGACGAATTCGTCAGAGACCTGCAAAACCGAAAATAGATGCAAAATACAAAAAATACTACAGTGCTAACAGAGGGAAATGATATAAAATGGCAGCAATGTTATCAAACTGAAACTTAAACACAGAGACAGAAATGAATCGTGCTAATTAGATGATAATTAGGATTTAATTATGCACTTAATCTAAATGGGTGAACTCCAAATGCAAAATAACATAAACACTGAATAAATTATCTAATTTGCAGAATAAAATAGCAGAAACAAGGTTGAGAAGTGCAAACTTCAGGCACTGATTGCCTCAATATGGATTGCAGTCGAGATCGTCTCGCATCAGTACGAAATCATCTCGAATTCGCCAGGTTCGCCTCCGATCTGAACAGGTTCGTCGACGACGATGTGTGCTGGCTTCGACTGAAAAACAGTGATGTACCTGCAACAAAATTGATATGGAACTAGTGCAAATGAAGAATAGGGATGATTTAACGTAAATGGAGTTAACTTGCAGAGAATTTCAACCAGGGGGGTGCTAAAGGGATAGCTTAGGATTAAATAGGCTTAGGGGAGTAGTTAGGAGGTTGGAGATCATCCCAATTTGGGAGATCTCCAACGGGGGAGGGTCCCAACGGCGCAGACACGCTTCTGCCCAGATTGGAGACCCGTTGGA
The DNA here is from genome assembly GCA_028583015.1 of Wollemia nobilis. Taxonomy (NCBI): domain Eukaryota; kingdom Viridiplantae; phylum Streptophyta; class Pinopsida; order Araucariales; family Araucariaceae; genus Wollemia; species Wollemia nobilis. The sequence continues at coordinate 265,061 of JAQPPZ010000314.1, forward strand.
ATAGAAGCTAACTTTGCAAAATCAGTTTTGCGACAAGATCGTCTGGACGTCCTAGTCCAGACGAAATCGTCAAATCTGGGGCGATATCGTCTGATCGGCGACGATATCGTCAAACGGTCAAAACAACCTCTAAAAATGGCACGAAAAAGGGGGAAACGGATTTCTCGACGGTTAACGGGCGGTTTGGGAGGTTAAATTTGAATTTTAAATTATTTACTAAGGTGAATGTAATTATTGTAATTTTACTTCGCCAATTTTAGGGTGCTACAGAACCCAATAAATACCTTCCACATCTACACCAAGGGGACATCTCTCCACACCTTCCACATCATCTACATCACCCATTATCACCCATTCATCATCACCCACACAACCAACTCCACAAACACCCACTATCATTTCATCCACACCAGAATCACCAATCATCCATCAAATTTATCAGCTAAATCCATCTTCACCTCCATCAACCAATGTCTCACAAGTCGATTTGACATGCTTTGAGATGCCATTTCAACATACATATCTCACATAACTCGATCCATAAACCACACATGAGCCTCACATTTCCACATCCACTCCATCCACATCATCACCCACACAAGTTGCAGTCCATCTTGCTATTCCTAGCATTGGTGAGTACATGGTTCAATATGTCACAATTATACTATTCAACATCCAAACTACTAAGGATTACGGTCATCCATGTGATCCACCCTTATCTATAGGAGTAGTGTACCACATGGTTTCAGCAACTAACAAAATCAATTTTAAATATAGGGGGGTTGATTCATCATCTGACACACTTTTTCTAGATAAACCTAAGTAGTCAAATTTTGCTAATGAAGAGCACATTATTGGTTTCCCATCATGATACTTTCATCGAGTAAATTGGAAAGGGTATGGTCTATGATGACACAAAAAAGGCATGCATGACATCATTGAACCTCAATATCAAGAAGTGCATGACCATTTAGGCTTGGGTTACAATTCACATTCTTCCACTTCCTCTTTTGAACAAGCTTTTCAAAGCTTCCATTTATATTCAAAAGAGGAAACCAATCACAAAAATGACTTTGAGGAATTATATGAAGAACACAACATCATCGATAGCTTCAGATGAATATGAAGAAGAATCAATCCCAATCACACCATTCACTGAACATGATGAGTATTATCTTAGAATGTTCTCCATTCATCAACCCATCTTTCGTTTGCTTCTTCCAAGAGAGCGAGCTAAGCCTACTGGTGAACCACCACCTCTATTTATTTGATCACCTCACAACAACCTGATATAACATATGTACATAAAACAAAACACAAAAAATACTACACATTATATTTCATACATCCATTCTGCACAATCACATTCATTATCACTTTCGCACACTCCATCCACCATATTAGGGATCATTTGCTCAATTTATACAATAATTGATCCAATAAGTCTTGTCACCTTAATCAGGGGCACCTGCGAGTTCACATCCATCTCGTTTCACCATTTCATAAGTCAAGTCATCATTTTTAATACAAATTTCCATTATCCCTAGGTGTTTTTGGTCACTCATCCACTCGTAGTGTTTCAATAAAATTTCATTGTGTGTCAAATTCCCTCTAGGACCAAAAAACATTTTCACTAAATAAAATCATGAGTTCTATGAGTTGACTCTAAAAATCTTGAATCAAACACATCTCACACTTACTAAAAACATCTTATGTCAAATAGGGATAAGACCATGATTGAGTTGAACCTCAAAGCATAAAAGTCATCTTTGGTCTTCACCACTACACAACACTTTCAAATAAATGAATGAGTAGAAAGGATATGATAAACTTCTCATCATACCTCGTTTGAGAATCCAATTCCCCAAAGCTCTAACTCTTTTACCAACCACACACCATAGATCCTCAAGTAGTAAGGATAGAACTACATTTCCATCTAGATGGTTAGGTAGTTTGATTCTCCAAATCTTATATATCATATCATTAGACTATGGGGATAATCTCCATCGAGGCTATAGATGCTTGACTGGCATTGGAGTATGCTCATACAAGGCTATAGATTCTCAAAGATAACTCTAACTACACATAAGGACAAGCTAACTTATTGGTCTTCTCCATGACATGTTACATCTCAATTTGCCTAAGATGGGTTAATGAACTCACTTGCACGCACATTGGTTCTTTATTTACTTGATTCATCACCATGCTCATGATTGGTAAATGAACATTCACTGCAAAGATATTTGGTCTTTGAGATATTTGACAAAACTTATTGAGTTTGTTCAAAATCACTAGGATGTTTGCGTCTCCGCAAAATAGTTCTACATCCATTATCCACAAGCCAAAATAACATCCATGCCATAAGCACATCACTACATGAGTCTTCCATTTCATATCACACCATTTGATGTTGGTATCTCTGATTAAGAAACAAAGATAAAGTTGGTCAGGCAAGAGTCTAAAACCTTTTACAAATGATCATTAGAACATGATGTCATTCATTTATTTACATACACCAAACCTTCATCACACAACTTGGGGGTGCTTAAGGTATCACACCTTCCCCCATCAGTCACATCAAAAAAATTCCACATGGGGATGTTCAAGGTATCACACCTTTCTCAATAAAACAATCAATCAACTGGGGGTGCTTAAGGTATCACACCTTCCCCATCAGTTCAACAAACTGCTTTATCAAATTAGTTGCTAGGTTCAAAAGGTTACATCCTTTTGTCAAAGGTTATTCCCTTTACCTTGCATTCACAATAAATCAATCCATCATCAACCCTATCCTACCAAGGCAAATGCAGCATCATCCAAAAAAAATTCTATCCTGCTAGGGTAAAAGGAGAACCAATAAATTCATCATAAATCCTATCCTATCAGGGCAAAGGTAAAATCATCCTATTTCACTTTGCAATAATGAAATGCACTTACCCCATCTCATTCCACAACACCCCTCAAATTTACTCATCAATGCTTTTACATCATCCCCTCACATCATCAAATCCATTTACATTATCAAGTGAACCTCATATCTAGTGGTTTACTATATTCCCTTGGCGATTGCAGTGATTGGTTATCCATGCAATTCGGTAGGATGGATAGATCACCATAAGGATGCTTGCTCATATCATCATCCAACATCCTCTTGTTCAAAAACAAAATCTTTTTGGTCCCTCATTTTTTGAGTGAGACTGTGCTCAGACTAATTTGCTCAAAATTTATCATTGATGCCCTTTTCCATGGGATCATAAACACAGATAAATTTTACTACATTATTTCCTTTACATTACAACAGTCATTGGGGATACATGTCCACTAGGATGATTGGTTCCTCATATTACATTTAGGTTTTGACTATAATCACTAACAGGCCCCTAGGATGACTATTTATTTTATTTTTTCATTTTTTTTGCATCTTCATCATTTTGCATTTCAATGACACCAAAATGTATACTTTTCAACAGCACAAAATCACCCCAAACTTAGGGTAACCAAATTTGATTTTGATTTCCCATATTGGAATACATCATACACATTCATTGCATCAGTAAAAATCCCTTTTTCTATTGGGTCAAAAGCATAATCATTCATTGCATCATTCACAATCATTGCATCATCAAAAACCCCCTCTTTCTGTTGGGGCAAAAACAAAATCAATCATTGCACCATTCGTAGTAATAACATCATCCAAATCAAAAAACCCTTTTTCTATTAGGGAAAAAGTAGAATCAATCATTACATCAGTCGCATTCATCACATTCATTTACATCATTCATAACATCCACATGTCAAAAAACCCTTTGTTGTTGGGGTAAAATTAGAATCAATCATTGCATCATTCACAATCATTTACATCATTCATATCATCCACATGTCACAAACCCATTTTTTTTATGGGATAAAAACAAAATCAATCATTGCACCATTTGCATTCATTGCATTATCCAAATTAAAAATCCCTTTTTATATTGGGGCAAAAGCAAAATCAATCATTGCACCATTCACTTGCAGTGCATCATTCACATTCATTGTATTATTCACATTCATTTCATTCCTCACAACATCCACATTTCTATCAATTGTCTCATGAGATTCATTCTTCACTCATTCACCAATTGAGGGGGTAAGCTACAACCACAATTTTTATTTCTAGAACCTTCTTGCGCACCTGAGGAAAGAGTCCATTCCACCAAACCAGGTGTCTCTTATTTTTGCACCGCATTGTGTTTCACGTAACACAATACAAAAATGGGTATATGTAGACACTAAATCCTAGTCACTCATTATCCACTCATAATCATCAAATCACAGCCATATTATATATATATATATATATATATATATATATATATATATATATATATATATATGTAAATAAATAAATAAATCCTAGCCATTCATAATCCATACCTCATTAAAAAAAATCATATTTTAAATGAGCAGATGTGGGAAGACCATCCTCAATTTGTTGATATGATAGCTCAAACATAGAATTCTTTAGGTAATGGTGGGTTGTATGCTCTTCCAACCCAAATTAAAGCTATGACTTTTAAATTAAAAGAATGGAACAAGAACACTCTTCGAAACATTTTTGAGAAGAAAGAATAACTAAAAGATAAACTTTCAAAATTCCAAAAAGGTGATTATAATAATCCAATTTTAGAATAAAGAGAGTTGCTTAGTGAATATCATAATATTTGAGTAAGGAAGATTATTCTAGAGATTAAAATCAAGACAGATTTGGTTAAAATAAGGTGATAAAAATACATTTTTTTTCATAGGATGGCTATAGTACAGAGATCATCTTCTAGAATTAGTAGAATTAAATCAATAGAAGGGGTTCGGATTGAATATTAGAGTAAAATTAGAAAATAGGTAAAGTTTTTTTACAAAAATATTCTAGGTTCATAGGAGACCAAAGTTCTTAATGATAAACTTCTTCAAGATATTCCTTCAGTTATAAAAAATGAAGACAATAGGAAACTGATGGATTCTATTACCCTAGAAGAAGTTCATTTAGCTCTTTTTTCTTTTAATAAGGATAAATCCCTAGGTCCATATGGGCTCTCTATAGCTTTTTACCAACATAATTGGGATATAGTGAAGGATTATTGGTGGTAGTGGAACATTCTAGGGTAAAACAATACATTCCTTATAAAATAAATTCAACTTATCTTACCCTAATTCCAAAAAAGAAGGATGTTGAATTTTTTATTCTTTTAGACCCATAAGCCTATATAATATGGCATATAATATTATTTCCAAAGTGATGGCGAATAGATTAAGTCCATTTTTAGACAAAATTATTTTGAAAGAGCAAAGAGGATTTATGAAATGGAGACGAATTCTGGACGGGATCATAGTAGCTCATGAAGTTATACATTCATAAGCTTCAAAAAAATAGAAAGTTATGATCTTAAAACTTGATATGAGTAAATCCTATGATATGGTTAAGTGGGATTTTATTTTTGCAATTTTAGACAAGTTTAGTTTTGGGAAAAAATGGGTTAGATGGATTAAATCTTGTGTCTCTACAATTTCTTATTCAGTGTTGGTCAATGGTTTAGTGACAGAATATTTTAAAGTCAAGAGAGAACTTAGACAAGGAGATCCTCTATCTCCTTATTTGTTCATTATTATGGCAAATGTTTTGAGTAGGAACTTAAAGAAGGCTTATAAATATGGGCTTATAGGTGGATTTAAGGTTAGTAATATCATCGATAACATCACCCATCAACAATTTGTAGATGATACAACCCTTTTTGGAAGGGCAAGGATAAATGAGGCCAGATCTTTGAATAAATTTTTAAAAGAGTATGAAAGAGCTTCAGGGAAAAAATTAATAGGAGTAAATCCAAAATTTACTTCCTTAACACTCCTGCTAATATCAAAGCAATAATTTGTAGGTTGCTTCATATGGAGGAGGCAAATTTTCCAACAACTTATCTAGGGATCCCTTTTTAAAGGGGATAATGAGGATAGATTTATGGAATCCAATTATTAGTAAAGTTCAAAATAAAATTCCAGCTTGGAAAGGTAGATGGTTATCATTAGCAGGAAGAGTGTAGTTAATTAAGTCAGTCTTACAAGCATTCCAACATATTATGTCATTGTATTCTATACCAAAATCAGTTGAAAAAGGTTTAATATATATTATGTGATCCTTTTTATGGTCAGGTTTACATGATAAAAAGAAATTTCCTTTGGTGAAATGGAGCAAGTTGTGTTATGACAAAACTAGGGGAGGACTTGTTTTAAGAGTTCTTACAGATTCAAACTTAGCTCTTAGGGGAAAAGCTATCTGGAGATTGTACAAAGAGAGTCAATACAATGGGAAAGAATTCTTCTAAGTAAGTATGTTGATCCCAATGACCCAAGTTTAATATATACTGCATTCTCTCTTCCAAATGGTTTTGCTCTTTGGAATGGTTTAAAAAAATCTATTGATCTTATGATTAAAGGTTTAAGATGGGTGGTGGGAACTGGAGAAAATTTTCTATTTGGATGGATACTTGGTGTGATAAAAAACCACTTAATTTTGATCCGATTTTGAAACCTTGGATGAGATTGCTTCAAGACAAATATGGTGATAGGGTTTCAAATATTTTGTACTAGGATCAAGAAGGAAGATACAAATGGAAAGAATATTTTTTACAAGTATATAAGACATTGATGCTAGGAGGAAATTGAGTAGAAAGATAACAACTATGATTATTCTGAGGGATGCCAAGGATAAATTGATTTGGGAGTTGAATAGCTTAGGAGAATACACAACAAGAAGTGGATATAATATTCAAAAACATAATAATAATATCACTAGAACATGGAGTGATATTTGGGATAGCCCAAGCATTCCTAAAGTAAAAATGTTTGCTTGGCTAGTAGTTCATAGAAGAATTTTATCCTGGGATAACCTTATAAAAAGGAGTTTTTGCGGCCCCTCTCAATGTGTTTTCTATAATAAGGAGGAGAGTATAGACCATCTCTTGGGACATTGCTCAATAGTCTGGAATCTATGGCAATGGATTCTTAATATGTTTGGTAAATTGCATGGTGATGAATAGCATAATTGAATATTGGTTAAAGCAATGTCAAAGCTTATAAAAGTGAGGCTTTATAGACAATATGGAATATATCAAAAGATACAATACTTTGGACTATATGGCTATAAAGGAATAGAAGAATACTTAAAAGAAAGGAAAAGAAATTAGTTTAGAGGTAATGAAAAACAAGATATGTTTAGCCATAGAGGAGTCTAAACCAGCCCTATCAACTAACCCAGTCCCTAATGTAGAAGCAAAAAGTCTTGATAGATGGAATCAAATTCATTAAATGGAATTATGATGTTGGGTACAAGAGAATCAAAAAGAAGGCAAATAATATAAAGTGGAAACCACTAGATGTGGAGTGGGTTAAATTGAATTTTGATGGAGCATCTAAAGGAAATCTAGGACCAGCAAGAGGAGGAGGAATAATTAGAAATAATAGAGGAGATATTTTGTCTCATTATGCTTTCAATAGTGGATTTAAGACATATAATGAAGCTGAAGCTTGGGCAGCTTTATAAGGGTTAAAAATATGTAAACAGATGAAATGGAATAAAGTATGGATTGAAGGTGATTCTCTCATAGTAATCAATACAATTTTGAGGAAAGAAAAGGCTCCATGGAACATACAAGATATAATTGTGGAAATTCAAGATCTTGCTAAAGAGTTTGAAAAAATCATATTTACACATATATTAAGGGAAGGAAACAAATGTGCAGATAAGTTAGCCAATAGAGGGATTTTGATTGAGGATCGTGAAGTTAAATTCACCTTTCCATGGTTAGAGGAAGTAAAAATTTTAGTTGAAGCTATCAAAAAATGTTGATTGCCTAAATAAATTAATGATTAAGATTTACTTTAATGTTTTCGATTGGTAAAATCTGCTTTCTTTTGTAACAATAATGTGTTTTCATTTAGACTATTTGTTATAAATTTTGTGGTTGCACTTGTGTTTCAGGAAGGAAACTAGCAATCCAGATTTGGTAAAGCGAACTATGTTAGTGCAATGTTTTGGAAATATTACTCTACTAATATGTAAGGCATAGATAGTAGAGGTGAATTTTTGACATTGTGAAGGCTGCTATAGGAAAATATCAAGAAAGAAGCTAAATTTTGGAGTAATTGTATTCATACAACAATTTGAAAAGATATTGAAAATGAAAATCGAGAATTCAAACATTTTATGTAAAATGATGTAGGTTTCTAGCTATAGCATCTCAATTGAGATGTGAAGTGTATCTATTTGTAAACTCTCAAGCTCTAAATAAGATGAATGTAATTTTTCAAGGGTAAGGGACCTGAGTACAACCCCTTATTATCCAACAAAAAAAAATCCATTCCTCATCAATAAATCATAGTCATTCATCATTTATTTATATATGTATATTTATTTATTTATATATATATATATGTGTGTGTGTGTGTGTGTATAAACAAATCTCAGCCACCCATCATGACTTAATCTTGACCACTCATTTAACATGATCCATGCCACTTATCAAATCACAATCACAACCCTTCATTATGTTTTAATCTTGGCCGCTCGTTGGTGTCATTGAGACCCTAACATTTTTTAAGGGTAAATTATAAAGGTTATTCATTTTTATGAATAAGGTTCCAAAAAAATTTAAAAATAAGTGTTGCCATATCCGTCGTTCGTTCACGCAACATCAGATTGAACCATCAGGAGCATAGATATAGCAACTCAAACATTTTAACAAGGTATCAATTTTTATTTATTTACTTACGTTTTCTATATTTTTGCTTTTCATTTAGCAAGTATTTTATCTAGGGTTAGTATTTAACACTTTCATATTTTAGTGGGCCTCACACTGTGGAGGCCCTAAAGGTGTTACTAACTTTATTCTAATCTATTTGTGTGCAGTTTTTAAGAAATGTTTTCTATTGATTATTGTTGCAGCTTCAAGTGGTACTATAGGGATACACAAGCCCACTCACACTTGTTTGGAGTGAAGACGATCCAGAGACACCAACATTCATTTGAACAAGGGTTTTAAACCCTCTTATTGTAAAATCATTATATCACAACAAGTTGTATATTGTGACCCTTGATTTTGGGGCACATTAATGTTGTAATAGTGGAGATCTAGGCTCCTTAAAATTAATATAATAGCATTCTTCCATTGTGCAATATTTCTTGTTGTTGATATGTTATTATTATCTGGGTGTTGTTCGTTTTTGCTTTATAGTCTTCATTGTTTATTTACTTTTATTTGTCTAGACCTATTTTTTGGAAGTTGAAAATCATCCCCATCCATATCCATTTGTAAGTTTCTCTTGTGGTTTTCTATATATGTTTTTGATAGACTCTTCTTAGGGCATGATCTCTCAATATGCCCCATATCATGTCATCTTCTACATGTGAAACATATGTTTTCATATCTATGGTTTAGATCCATAACTTACCCCCATACATAAGAATGATTGATTATATTAAAGATTTACTGATATCAATCATGACCAATATTTGGGCATAAATAGATGACTCCATATTTTGTAGTTTCTAAAATATCAAAGACTTCTCCTAGAGTGTTGCCTACTGCCTTGAAGGTATCCATTTCCCAAAATTCAAAAGGAAACTTTTGACTTATCCTACTTATTTTATGGTATTTCCTTGTTAATGGTAGAGGTAATAACATCTAACACTACATTTGTATCGCTCCAAATTTTTTGCATCCTTACCTTCAGGCTATAGGATCCGCGCCCGAAAGGGGGATGCGAGAAGGATGGGACAATACCTCGGACTGAGAGGCCCTTTGAAGGTCCCGCCTCTCGGGGAGGGGTATAAGGGTGAATTTTTGACGGATGGTGGGTTCACCAAGAAACTTTTGAGTGGCAGTTTCCACGCCTAGGTTGATAATAGGTTTGATGTGTTCATTTTATATTCAATCATTCAATTCCTAGGTTTGGCCAAGATGAATCTAAGCTAATCTATATGCCGATGCTGATTTTTATGGATACAAAAAACATGAATAAATGTTGAACACAGAGAATGTGCTAAATAGGATAGAATATACCTGATTTCGGATGTCCGAATGAAGATTCTATGGTTTGTAGAAGTCCAAATCATCTCGAATCATACATAATCATCTGAAATTGCATAGAATCATCTCGGATCACGGTCGGTCATCCGAGATCGAGACGGGATCGTCCGAGATCCAACGAATTCGTCGAGAATCCTGCAATCACAAAAATAGATACAAAATACCAAAAATGCAACTGCAAAAGCAAGGGGAAATGATAGAAATAACAATGAATTTGCCTAAATGGTAGATCTAGATAGCAATTAAAAGGAAATGCATCAATTTGACAATTTATTTTGACTTTATCATATATCTATGCTAAATGAGGTGAACTCCAGGATGCATAAATATAATAACCCAAGATAATGCACAAGAAAATGAAGAGAAACGATAAGGAAATGCAAACTTTGGGCTCTGATTGCCCCCAATCTGGATCGCAGTCAAGATCACCTCCAATCGTACGAGATCATCGTCGATCTACGACAGGATCGTCCAAAATTGTCTGGAATCGTCAGAGACGATCCGAGCTTGCTCCGACTGAAAAATAATAAGATTCCTGCAAGAAGACTTGAAATACTGAATGCAAACGATAGTGCGAGGATGCTCTAATGCACAAGGAGCTAACTCTGCAGATAAATCTATCAACTAGGGGGTTCAAGGGGTTCAGGGGGATAAACTGAGAAAATCCTAGTTTATATAGGATTAGGGAGAGGTTAGGAGGTTGGAAATCATCCCAATTTGGGAGATCTCCAACGGGGAGACTCTAACTACGCAGACACGCTTTCTGCCCAAGTTAGAGAAGCTGTTGAAACAGAAGCTAATTATGAAAATTTGGTTTTGGGACGAAATCGTCTGGACATTCTGTTCCAGATGAATTCATCAGATCTGGGACGATTTCATCTGATCTGCGACGATATCATCCAACGGTCAAAACAAATCCTAAAAATGGCACGAAAAATGAGGAAAGCGGGTAACAAGCGGTTTAACGGGCGGTTTGGGTTAAAATTCAAATTTTTATCTTTTTACTAAGGTTTAACTGTGCCAATTTTAGGGTGCTACATTTTGCCCCCTCTTTAGCGAATTTTTCGAAGAAAATGCGTTAAAGACGAGTTTTTCTCGTTTTACGAGAAAGCAAAAATTTACTCAATTTTTTAGATGACGATTCTAGGTCGAATCGTACGATTGCTTACTATGGTGCCCCCTCCGTGTTTTTACCCAAATCGAACGTTTGAGGTAAAAAACGCGAAAAAGCAAAATTAAAAAATGTTGTTTTTAAATAAAATTAAGAAAAATAGGGTAAAACCCTAATTCATTTTTACTATTCATTTTTACTGTTCTAGAGCTCTGCAGAGAGAAAAATGGTGGAGACGACGCACAGATCGACAGAGGTCCGACGCGGGCTACGGGTAAGGATCTAATCCTAGTAAATTAGGTTTGAATTTAATTTGTGCAATTTTTTGTTTGAAATTTTGATTGTTTTGGGGCATCGCGGCCATTTTTAGGCCGTCGACGACGTCGGGATGAAATCGTCCCTATTTCATCGAAATCGTCCCTAGGCGAAATCGGCGATCTAGGGGCGATCCCGTCCAACAAGGGGTGATCCCCAAGTTACGAAATAGTAGACGATTTCATCCTACAAAGGATGATTTTGCCCAATTTGGGACGATATCATCCAATGGTGGACGATATCATCATTTTTAAGAAATTAAGCTTGATTAAAATGTGTTTAATTTTATTTTAATGATTGGTTTATTAATGAATTTTATTGTTTTATTGTTTGTTTTGCAGAGGGGATTACTAAAGAGTCGGGAATGGAAATACGGTGGGCTGCGAGATGACATAGCCGCGCTCGATCAGGCAGAGCACGACCGACTAGCTCAGGTCGGTTTGCAGCATGTGGCAGAGATGCCACAAGTACCGACAGACATGGGGCTACTGACAGCCCTAGCAGAGAGATGGTATCCGGGGTCGTCCTGCTTCTGGTTACCGATAGGGGAGATGGCTCCCACACTAGAGGACGTATGGAGGATCATGAGGATCCCCATACAAGGACGGTTGATGACGCCTATGGCCAATCAGGGCCAGGCGATGATGAGGTTGATCGAGGACCCGAGCTTCACCCTAGAGAAGGGCGGAGTGAACATCGAGTCTCTAAGGCAGATGCCTGGGGCATCTAGGCTGACTCGAGTTTTGGTAGGGGTGGTAGGTGGCTTACTTGCTGTGCCACTAGAGTGGGTGCAAACTACCATGGCTCCTCTCATATGTGGTCTGCGACATGAGAGACCACGATTATAGGTTTTCATGGGGCAGCTTTGTGCTATGCCGCTTGTATAGGATCCTACATGGGGTCGTATACAAGGGAGGCCGATGTCTGGTCTTGACATCGCTACTGCAGGTTTGGTGCTGGGAGCACATCATGGTGCGAAGGCCGATAGGGCTCCCACTGACAGGGGTTGATCGAGAGAGGCCCTGGGTTTTCTACTGGTGGTTACAAAGGGGGTCACAATGGTGGATAGATCTACCGATGTCACGGAGGTTGCTGGATGACCTCATCCTGGACCAGATCACCTGGAGGCCATGGCGAGAGCACCCCGGGTGGGCAGAGGATGGGCAGGAGCTGGCTCGCATCAGGCGAGTCTATTGGCTGAGGATGGAGCGGGGAGAGGTAGAGCTCCACCGCTACGACCGGGTTCTATGATAGTTCGGTCTACAACAAGGGATCCCTTCTCTCAGGGATTACGAGTACTCTCGGACTGTTCGGGATAGTACCACATTGAGCGGGGCTCCAGACATGCAACGATTCTGGAGTCAGGACACGGATGATGCCCCCATCCAGCCAGTGGATGGTGATGATGCTGGGGTCATAGATGGGTACGATGCCTGGTACGCAGGCATCCACCCTCCTCGGATGACGAGGGCGTAGGGTCCAGTGCACGCCATGGTGCGACGGATGGGGAGGCGATGCCAGGCTGCTATTGAGGTAGCACGGGGTCACGACGGGAGAGAGCAGCGACGGTCTCCATAGGAGAGATGCCAGAGGATGGGTCAGGCTCCACAGAGACCTCAGGAGATAGGGAGGAGGGAGAGGGGAGTCCCTTCTCAGCAGGGGGAGAGACCACCATCACCCGATAAGGGCAAGGGTGTCGAGGTAGGGGAGAGCAGTGAGACGGTGGCTCTCCAGGCTGAGGTTGCCCGTCTTCGGGCTCAGGTGTAGACACTACAGGACGAGGCTACATGGCTCAGGGCTCAGAGTGGAGGGGCGAGCACTCGGGATCTGGCGTGGTCTATTGCTCAGACCACATTCTACCAGGGGCTATACTATCACGTGGTCCCAGAGGACCAGAGGGTACCACTGCCAGCCCCTATTGTGGAGCCGATCATGATGGGATCATCGAGGACATCCTCACGATCGATGACGAGGACCCGGGACACAGCCCGGACCTCTATGGGACCACCTCCTCCACGTCAGGGTGGGGGAGGAGATGAGGCTGAGAGCTCGAGGGCTTCTCGAGGCTAGTTGCTACAGAGGGCAGATTGTATTATTATCATTTTTTGAGGGGATTGAGTATGCCAGGGTATTGATTGTGGCATACCAATCCAGATGATGTACATAATTGATTGAGATATATAGATTATCTTTTTTTTGATGATATGACTTGTGTATATGTTGTATGATGCTTTAATTTTGAATTTTGTGATTAATTGATGATTCATGTAATTATGTCGTTGGAAATAATTATAATTTTTATGTCATGGCATAAAATTGTAAATGAAATAATTTGATGTGAATAAATTGGTTGTTTTTGTGGTGTGATTTGATGAAAAAATAAAAGGGACTTCTAACAATAATTTCAAAGGACATTGTCGCTGGTATAGACCATTTCATGGAGTCGCCGCTCACTAGGTCGTCAAGCTAGTCCCAGTATAGAAATATTGCTAAAAGTAAAAGGGTGCTTAAGAGACTTGTCTTAAGACTTTTGTGTTGTGATGATGGAAGTGATGATGGTTGATGATTTGTTTTCAGATTTTCATAAAAAATATTATGTATGACATATTTAAAGAAATATGATTTTTGCTAGGCATAAATTCCTAAGTGTGATAAAATTTTTTGAATAAGTCCCTAGGAACTATACCATCATTGCAAAATTGAATGTTGACATAATGACATGAAATAGAATAAGTGTTCGTTCATTTTTAAAGCTCAATTGTGTAACATAATGATGTAAGTCATATGTTTTTATGAATTTGTTTAAAATAAATGGAAAATAAAATTAGAACAATGGTTTGCGCTAGGCATAGAATTATAGGTATAGACTTATACCATCATCGCGAAATCCAAAGAAGAAATTGATATTTTAGTTTTATTGCATGATTGATTTTTTGGTTTTTGATAAACAGAAAATAATAATATGAACATGACTTTATTGATTATATGTGTGTCATATGTTGTTTGAAAGCTTTTTGTGATTTTTGAAAACAATGTATATAATTGTTTTTATACTAAACAGATGTTCTGAAATAAGAAGATAAAATTATTCCAAAAAGAGTTGTAGAAATATTTTACATTATCTCAAAGACAAATGTAGATTTATAAGGAACCCTCATGTGCAAATGTGAGTTCATTACCGATCTTGCTTTATCATAATGATACAAAATCTCTCAAATACAAATGTGTGTGCAATTGTATTGTTCATTCACCAATTTTGAGCAAGAAAATTTGATACAAGTAATTTTGACTTAACCAAATGAGTGTTCCTTGACCATGATTTATATGCATGTAACCGTACCAGACTACTATGTAAGTCGGGTTATCAAGAGCTAGCTAATCCATAAGCCGACATAGGTCTGTACAAAAGAAGGTCGCTAATGTGACAGACATATCACCACGCTAGGAATTACCCAAGGCCAAGCGGGTTGGGCACAAACCACCTGTTATGGGGCTTACCTCACAGTTTTCGAATAATTGAGAATTCCAGGGATTCAAGCTCATTCACCCTTCTTTTCTTTTCAAGGGGTAGGGAAGGGATTTTGTTGCTTTTGCTTTTGCTTTTGCTTTTCTCTCTTTTTTCTTTTTTTTTTTTTTGTATTTTTGCTTGATATTGAGATAATGCTGAAATATTGTTGTGATGATACAAAATAATATTTTTCTTTTTCTCTTTTGCTTTGACTTTTTCTTTTGCTTCCTATACTAGGGATACTTGCTCGGATTGGTCTGTAGAGCAAGGGATTTTTATTTCGGGTAGGGGTGAGCTTGTCCTTTTGTCAATTCTCAAAGATTCTAGACCATGTGCATGATAGGATAGCAGGGGAAACTTTTCGCTCAAGAAACCACTTCTACTATGTAGCATCATATTGAATTTGCAATGAAATCATTTTAATGTGAAGAGATGTACTTGGTTCAAGTAAATAACAAGATCAGTTCTCTATGCTCAAAACTTTATTTAATTCAACTGTGGACTTTGATATAAGAGAGATTAATAATCATACCAAATAAAATCAAGATATTTATGCATGTGAGTGTGAAAGTGCGGGATTCCAAATAAATGCTAATTTATCCAAAATAATTGAAAATATAACTGCAATACTTCAAGAATTGACAGGTGCAAAAATAAAAGATGTTTTTGAATATTTTGATGATTTTGATGTTTTTATATTTTGATTTTAATTGATGAATTGAATTGGTGGTATATACAAGATGATCTATATACACTATACAAGGTTATTTGAGTATAGCATGTCTAAGGTTGCTTCAAAATCAAAGGTGGTTTTGAAGGATAATTTGGTTGTGGTGAAGGTAAGAACAAAAGGTGATGAATAAAAGGTAGCGATAACAAAAGCTTTGTTATAATGTAAAATAATGTAGCGAAAGATTTGACTTTTATATGTGGAAAATTAATCATGTTACAAAATAAAATATCAGAAAGATAAGAAGGTTCTTCATTTTTATCACTATATTCCAAATCTTGATAAGATGGAGGGAGCATATGTGAAGGTGGAACTGATGGAGAAAAGGTAGATGATGTTATGGGTGTGTGTTTCACACGTTTAGGTGGATGATTAGAATTAGGATGTGTGGATGACAGAGCAGGGCAAAATTGAACTCCAACAGGTTCTGCCAAAGCACACATATCAAAGGGTCTAGGATCACCATGAATGGTAACCAACTGATTTTTAAATTTGAATTTAACACACTAATGTAAAGTTGAGGGAACAGACTCGCATCGCGTTGATCCAAGGGTGACCCAAAAGTATATTGTACGATGCAGGGCAATGCACAATAAACACGGTCGTGTCTAAGGTTCTAGGACCAACTTGCAATGGAATAGTAATAACTCCACACGTTTCTTGTGTTTCGTCATTGAATGCTTTTATAATCATATCAGTTCTTTTCATTTCGTCACTTCTAAACCCAAATATTTGGTAGAAGTCAAAAGTGCATATGTTTAAAGATGAACCATTATCAATCAAGACTCGTTTAACTGCTACATCTCCAATTAGGGCAGTAATATATAAGGGGTTATCCTTATGTAAACTATGTTGCGGTATATCTCTATCCCGAAAGTCAATACAATCGACTTCTCGAGTTATGATAGTATTGGACATGGCTTCAGGTTGAATATTTTGTGGTACCATCATTTGGCTTAATGTGAGCATTAATTCATCCCTATGGGTAGGAGAAGATCTTAAAAGGTCCAAAAGGGAAATTCTAGTTGTAGTATTTGATAATTGTTCATTAATATTATAAGGAGGTTTAGGTTGAACATTAGGCGCATGATTCCCTTTATTGGGATTTTTCAAAACAAATGGAGCTGATCCATCGTTACGAGTTTGATCTTGTTGAGAATTTTGAGCCTGTTGTCGAGTAACAACTCCGATGGTACCTACAATATTATTTTGTGGATGATGAATGGGTCTTGGTCTAGCGTTTATGACTTGTTCATTAGAAAGTAATTGGTGAGAAGATGGTCGAGTAGTGACTCTTCTAGGAAATGGTTCTTCCGAAACCATAGAATTTGTGATGGGTTGAACAACATCTGATTCATCTTCAGAACTATTCGATTGATTTGAGGTGATTTCCATGTCACTTTTAGTCTCATATTCGGTATCACTAAGATCAAGTGTCCGAATATTATGTAGAGGTCTGGCCGTAACCATGGATAAAGTTGTGTCAAATATTTGCGGATCGTGAACAGGTAAATGTCCACTAATAGTTCCTACATATCGGGTAGGAGGGGGAACATTATGATGCTCAATTTGATTAGCCACCTCTTTACCATGCTTTGGTAAAGGATGTTGAAATATGTCCAATGATTGATTGGCATTTTGATTCTGATTTTGGGGAATGTTCTTTTGAGCATTATTAGGAGGATTTTGTTTAGGTTGAAAGGCTTGCACCTCCATCTCATTGTTATCAATCAGGTCTTGTATTTTATGTTTTAATATTTTACAAGAGTTGGTAGCGTGTCCAGGTCCTCTATGGAAATCACAGTGTAAATCAGCTCTGTATCCGGGTATAGTTGGATCAGGTTCCCGGATATTTGGTAATTGGATCAATCCTCGTGCTAGTAATTGCGGGAGAATGGTTGATAAAGGTTGATTTAACCTAGTAAATTCTTGGGGTGGTTTATCAGGAGGTTTCAATATAAATTTCTCTGTTGTTTTTGCAACATTAACAGTAGCGATATTTCTACTATCAGTGACTCCATCACCCACAACTTGTTTATTTTTATATTGATTTTTGGATGTTTTCTCATCATCTTTCTTTTTGAGCTGACCTCTCCTAATGAGAGCATCTTCCACTCTTCGAGCTAAATCTATAGCTTGATCGAAGGTGGTCAAGGTAGCAGTTGATAACTCATAGGATAGTTGTTCTTGTAAATTATTGATAAAGATATCCAACATTTCCTGATAAGGTAACACAAAGTGCAATTTTCCTATCAACTGTCTCCATCGAGCTAGGAAATCAGCAAAACATTCATCTTTGTCTTGTTTTAGGTTGTACAAATCTTTAATGGTTACATGCCTTTCAATGTAGGCACTAAATTGATGCACAAAAGACTCGGTGGTTTCTTCGAAATTTCTCAAAGAATGAGTGGGTAGTTGATAATACCATTCTAATGCCATCCCTCCTAAACTTTTTGGGAACATTTTTAGTAATAACAAATCATCATGTGATATATCATGACATGCTATCCTAAACATACGAAGATGCTCTATGGGATCTTCTGTTCCTTTGTATATTGGTAGGACAGGCATAGGAAAGTGTTTAGGATATGGTTGTGCTACAACTATAGGATCTAGAGGCTGACTACACATCTCTCGATAATTGTACGAGGGACGGTAGGGATCTATCCGGTCCATGCGGGAGACTAACTATTTCACCATGGCTTCCAGATTACCGGTTTGTCCACCATATTGGTTTGGTGGTACATGAGTATGGGATTTGTGAGCGTAGGATGGCGTGACGTAAGGATTAGATGCTATATTGTTGTTATGCAAATGGTTGGTAGGAAGAGTATTATGAAGAAGATTTGTTGTAGCATTATGTTGTACCCCAGATTGTTGGAAATTGGTATTTGGTTTTGTTTTAGGCTTTTGTTGATTTGAGGTATGTTGATCAATAACTTGGCAAAATAGAGCAGTGAATGATGGTTTCTTTTGTGTGGGAATAACCCTAGGCTTGGTAACAGGTACTCTAGATGGTTGGGTAACCTGTTGTTGTTGCATGTTTTGGATTATAGCGGCCATATCCAAATTGGATGGTCCAACTTGATCACTTTCTTGATCAACGAAGGACAAGGGATTAGTGCGTGTGTGATATATGTCTTCTAGGGTTGCTTGAGTGTCACTAATTTGATCCTTGTCCATATGGATTGCTCTATTAAGAGTGCCAATATTAGTATTGAGGAACTTCCAAAAATGTTCCATGTTCTCAAAAGTAATCGTTCCTTCCGGAGACATTTTAGGAGATGAGGATCCTTCCTCTCTAACAATTTCTCTTTGTTCATTTGCATCAACAAACTCTTCTTCTTGTTGGTCTAGGGTTCCTTCTTCCTGAATTGGGTCTTCAGGAAGGACATCTGGTTTATTTACCGTTTTTCCTAACCAATCTTCTTCTACTTCAATCTGTTTTCCATTCCTGAGTCTAGTCATTATGTTTAAATTTAGATTTTAGCAAATATATATTAATATATTTGCAACAAATTTGGGAGGTATATATTTTAATTATATACCTACTATAATGCTTAAAAGAAAATGTTTTGATTCTTGTTTTTGCTATGATTTTGTTTTGTTTTTTTTTTTTTATTTTTTTTATTTTTGTTTTGTTTTTATGATTATAAAGACAACAAACAACACACTAAATGCAAGAAATAATAATAATAAAATAATGGCTTAGTTTTCTATAAATAGTTTATAGATGTCATTGATAGGATCAAGTTCATCAGGAGTCATGAAATGCTCCTCTTCAAATTGGAAATGGTTTTTCAAGAACTTAACAAAGTGTGCTATGGTGATGTTATCTACTTCGACTCGACTTGTAAAAATAGAGCTCATGGCAATACTCTCGATATAACACAACTCTAGGAACTCTATTCCATCTCTTTCTATCCGTAAGAATGACCTCTTGATCCTCTATACGAGATAGAAATTTATGTACTACAGCTGCATTATCGAGGTATTCCTCAAAGGTGTACAATTCAGAAGACACAAGGGCTCTTTTATCTGCTAACCACCTATGGCAAGCTCTCTGAAGCTCATGATACAAGGTCACTTGATCGGGATCCAGGATTCTATCTAGGACAAACCTCTTGATTTGCCTAAGTTCGGTTGATCTAGATGAAATGAGATTCAATCTCCTATTAAGTTCGTCCCATAAAGGTGGGACCCTATATGTTTGAGGTACTCTAAGCAAAGAAGTAATCTCTATAGCTGCTAATTGATTCTCAACATTAATGGTGACAACTCATCTTTTATTATAATCTACCATCTAAATATGATATGCAATCTTTGATTCTAAATGCATTTATGTTTTTTGATTTTTTGGATTGTTTTCAAAAGGTTTTTAGTTTTCACGTCGGGTTCACCAAAATGTATCGCTCCAAATTTTTTGCATCCTTACCTTCAGGCTATAGGATCCGTGCCCGAAAGGGGGATGCGAGAAGGATGGGACAATACCTCGGACTGAGAGGCCCTTTGAAGGTCCCGCCTCTCGGGGGAGGGGTATAAGGGTGAATTTTCGATGGATGGTGGGTTCACCAGGAAACTTTTGAGTGGCAGTTTCCACGCCTAGGTTGATGATAGGTTTGATGTGTTCATTTTATATTCAATCATTCAATTCCTAGGTTTGGCCAAGATGAATCTAAGCTAATCTATATGTCGATGCTGATTTTTATGGATACAAAAAACATGAATAAATGTTGAACACAGAGAATATGCTAAATAAGATAGAATATACCTGATTTCGGATGTCTGAATGAAGATTCTATGGTTTGTAGAAGTCCAAATCATCTCGAATCATACATAATCATCTGAAATTGCATAGAATCATCTCAGATCACAGTCGGTCATCTGAGATCAGACGGGATCGTCTGAGATCTGACGAATTCATCAGAATCCTGCAATCACAAAAATAGATACAAAATACCAAAAATGCAACTGCAAAAGCAAGGGGAAATGATAGAAGTAACAATGAATTTGCCTAAATGGTAGATCTAGATAGCAATTAAAAGGAAATGCATCAATTTGACAATTTATTTTGACTTTATCATATATCTATGCTAAATGAGGTGAACTCCAGGATGCATAAATAAAATAAACCAAGATAATGCATAAGAAAATGAAGAGAAATGATAAGGAAATGCAAACTTTGGGCTCTGATTGCCCCCAATCTGGACTGTAGTCAAGATCGCCTCCAATCATACGAGATCATCGTCGATCTACGACAGGATCGTCCAAAATTGTCTGGAATCGTCAGAGACGATCCGAGCTTGCTCCGACTAAAAAATAATAAGATTCCTGCAAGAAGACTTGAAATACCAAATGCAAACAATAGTACGAGGATGTTCTAATGCACAAGGAGCTAACTCTATAGATAAATCTGTCAACTAGGGGTTCAAGGGGGTTCAGGGGGATAAACTAAGAAAATCCCAGTTTATATAGGATTAGGGAGAGGTTAGGAGGTTGGAAATCATCCCAATTTGGGAGATCTCCAATGGGGGAGACTCTAACTATACAGACACGCTTTCTGCCCAAGTTAGAGAAGCTGTTGAAACAGAAGCTAATTATGAAAATTTGGTTTTGGGACGAAATCGTCTGGACGTTCTGTTCCAGACGAATTCGTCAGATCTGGGACGATTTCGTCTGATCTGCGATGATATCATCCAACGGTCAAAACAAATCCTAAAAATGGTGCAAAAAATGAGGAAAGCGGGTAACGGGCGGTTAACGGGCGGTTTGGGTTAAAATTCAAATTTTTATCTTTTTACTAAGGTTTAACTGTGCCAATTTTAGGGTGCTACAACATTTTATCAACAAATTTCCTTGTCATTAATAGTGCATGGTACTTTAAGAGAGCCTTCAAAATATGATGAGGCATATTCCTTAGGTTCAACAAGAATGTTCACTCCAAAATTAAGATCATATTGAGTAGACGGTTCCTTGTTAATATTCTAATCATGTTGTACCATGTCCTATAAGCTCTTATATGCTTTCTTTTCATAGGCTAAAGCCTCAAAAGAATTGGTATTTCTTCCAAGGTCTTCATTGTTTATTTACTTTTAACTATCTAGACCTATTTTTTGGAAGTTGAAAACCATATCTATTTGTAAGTTCTCTTGTGGTTTTCTATATATTTTTTTGCTAGACTCTTCTTAGGGCATGATATCTCAATATGATCCATCTCATGACTTCTTCTACATCTAAAACATATGTTTTCATAATCTATGGTTTGCATCCATAACTTACCCCCATACTTAAGAATGATTGATTATAGTAAAAGTTTGTGGATATCAATCATGACCAATATTTGGGCATAAATAGAAAAGACTCCATATTTTGTAGTTTCTAAAATATCAAAGAATTCTTCGAGAGTGTTGCCTATTTCCTTGAAGGTGTCCATTTCCTAAAATTCATTGGGCAAACCATACATCTTAACCCATATTGGTATTAGGAATACATTTACATTTTTAGGTGCAAAGCCTTCATACCAATAGATAAGGAAGAGTCATGCTCTTCCCATAAACCAATGACCCTCTTTCAAGATTCTATCTCTTTCCTCACTAGAATAGGAAATGGCTAGAAATATACCTTTGGGGAGAAAGGATAGATGTACTGCTGGAGACTTCCATCTTCTACCAATCTATTTTCTCAAAGTTGAAGCCCCTGACCAAGACCCATTAAATTTATAAATGAATATCTTATCTTTGAGCAACAAGAATCATTGCTCTATGAGGTCCTCCCTAAAATTTATTACTAGGGATGATTCTAAGGATTTAGCTATAAATTGGTCCATGGGAAGGAAACTATAACTTGATATCTACTAAAATTTACCAATATATCTTATAGTAATTATATTATTTGAAAATAAACCTAAAATAATATACATGTAAAAATTCTAAGATAATGAAGGGAAAAATGATAATTAGCTAAAGCGTTCTATACCCAAATATAATATCCTACCTCACTGATGTCCTATCCCTCCATTGCTCGTCCCATCATCCAAACCTTGGCTGACAAATATCTATAATTTCATTTCTCGTGACTAGAAAAATTTATCACTACCCGTATTTCATATGGTTGACTTCATAGGGTTGTATCTCCCTCAATATTGATCGAATTCCTTCATATAACCATCCATTTTGAACCTCTTCAATTTCTACACAAGTTGGTCCAAGAATCATCTTAATTGGACAACCCTTTGCAAAGATATTGGATCCTAAAAGATAAGATATTTTCTATAAAATTTTGCCCTAACACTATCCTTGTTCTGGATGGTTGTATCTCTCTCAATACTACTTGGATTCTTTCATTTGATCACTCATTTCAAAGCTCTTCAAATTTTAAAAAAATTGACAATAATTATTTGAATCATACAACTCTATGCAAAGATATGCCTCCTGAAAGATGAGTCATTTTTCGAGAAAAAATTGCCCTTAGCTCTATCAATTCATAATTGCTTTTGCTCAAAAAATCAAATAATATTAAATAATTATTAATTATAAATATAATTTATTAATGTACAACTTTGATAAAAGTTTAACTATATAGCTATAAATTATTCAATATTAAAAAATTTATTAAAATTCAACTTAATTAATACTTTATTACTCTATAGAACACAACTCTCTTTTTAGAAATGATGTAACTATTTTTTCAATGAGTTTACCCATGTTTTTATGAGGGGTCCTAGTCCCCTCATACCAAGTGGGGTTTGAACCTTGGACCTCTCAAAGAGAGGCCAAAGCCCTTACCACTACGGTAAGCTTGTAGCTAAAAATGATGTTACTATTACATAAAATATTCTAAAATATTTAACTAGGATAATTCATTTTACAACACATTTATTATTTTAAATTAAATAATATTTTGCTAGTAGTTGCTCTCTCTTCCCTTAAAAATTTAATATTTTATCGTGTGAGCTTTTTATCATCCTTTATTAATCATAAGAATTTGATATAATATAAAAATTAAATATCTATATTTTTTTGTTGGAGAAAAGGGGTTGTACTCAAGTCCCCCATCCTTGAAAAATCACAACTCTTTTCTTTAGAATTTGATATTTTACAAACAAATTCAATTATCATCTCAATCAAGTTATTATAGCTAGATACCTATATCTTTTTTCATAAAAATTTTGAATTCTTGATTTTCATTTTCTAGATCTTCTTCAATTTTCTTTGTAAATACAAATATTCCAAAATTCAACATCCTTCTTCTTGATATTTTCCTATAGCAACCTTCACAATACCAAAAATCTACCTCTATTGTCTATGCATTGCATCTTAGTAGAGTAATATTTCCAAAACTTTGCGCTATCATAGTCTGCTTTACCAAATTTGGACTATTAGTTTCCTTCTTGAAGCATAAGTGCAACCACAAGAACTGTAATAAATAGTTTATATGAAAACATATTAATGTTATGAAATACAACAAATATTACAAATGAAAAATATTAAAGTTAGTCTTAATCATTATTTGATTCAAACAATCAACATTTTCTTGTTAGCTTCAACTAAACTTACTACTTTCTGTAACCATGGAGAAGAGAATTTAACTTCATGATTCTTTATTAAAACCCCTTTATTGGCTAGCCTATTTGCATAATTGTTCTCTTCCTTTTTTTTAAGTAAATATATGTATTAATTACGAAAAAATAGCTGGGAAAAAATAAAAGGACTATTGGTTGATCAGACTAGATAAGATAAGTTACAAAAAAGACTAGAAATATTGGTCTTGCTACTATCATACTTATCTAATCTATATCTAATCATAGTTGCAACAATGAATTCCTCGGTCAAAATCCCAAATTGAATGCCTAAAATTGTCCTTATCATCAGAGTCTCATGTCTCATATTCACTGACTTCGCTATCCTCAACCAACCTATTTTTGTAGACCTTGTCTATCCTTTTATGTGTGTCTTATTTTATGTGCTCCATCCTCTCTATGACGAGTGATATAAAGCTTCATGTGTGTTGAGTATATAGTCACATTGTCTAGAGCATTCACTTCTTTTTTAAACTCTGTAGACACTAAAATCATGTAAATCGGATAAGACTGCTAATGCGACACTCTTATCGACATCATATGGCCCCATTGGGAAACCCTCAGGGGTTAATTAGGGCTCCCAACCACTTTTGGGAAGGTTTACCCCACTTTTGGAAGGTTTTGGGGCATGTAGCCATGACCGTCCCACCCTAGGATGATCACAGTTCATGACCATCCCACCCAGGGATGGCCACCAGCAACCATCCCTGGGTGGGATGGCCATGACCTAGACCCCTCAAAAGTCAAAGGGTGGGACAAATGGCAATCAATTTCTACCATTTATCCCACCCAATCAATCATGATAGATTGGGAGGTTGTCATGGCCATTAGGATCTACAAATTGGAGGTCCAAATGGGAAGCCTCTTCCACCCTATGCATGGCAAAGGCATTGCCAAGTGGTGGCACTTGCCTTGCATGCCCAAACTTGCCCCTTTTCCCCATATGCCCTCTTGGGCTATAAATTGAGGTGTTTTCACCCAATTCAAAAAAGGAGACTTTGCAATTATTGACCATGAAGTGCTACCAATATTTGCCCTCAACCTTTGCCCACCTATTTGCCTTGGAAACCTCTTTAATCGAAGGTATTTTTAGGGTGTTCTAGGATACATTCATTTGTTCCAAAACCCATCAATTTAGAGAGTTAGTTTACCAAATTTGATGAAAATACCCCTAGGAGGATTATTGACCAGATCCAAGTGGAATTGGTGGTAAAAACCACCCTATTTTGTGGTCATCCCCCTTGGGATGGTTAGAAGGTCTAGTTGGAACTCCTAGGGATGGCCATGAATTGGCCCACAATTTTGATCTAATTTCTATGTAGTTCAATTCTATAGCATTAGATTAACATCATATCCAAATTTGGTGAAGTTTTGAGTAGATTTGATAGGTCAATTAATGTTTTTGTGATTACAGTCCTAGTTGTCCCTCCTAGGAATGGCCATAGGTTATGCTCATAATATCACTTTGATTTCTACTTAGATCTTTACTAAATCATATAATAAACATCATATTAAGTTTTCAAGTCATTTGGAGTAGTTTAGATTAGTCACAAATAATTTTTATATTCATAGATGCATACTTTTCATGGTTTTCATTACAAAATGCATATGCTATTAACATATTTCAATCTCTTGTGTGTAGGTACAGGTATTCCATGCATGAGGGAGGAGCTAAGGAGCTGAATAAATGTAGCCCAAAGATAGCTCTATATTGTGAGTGTGAGAAGAACACTGGAAGCACACCATTAAGCTCATGGAGGGATTTGATCCCTCAAGTTTTGTAAATTGAAATGTATCACATTGAAAAGCCCTCAAGGGGATGTATTGTAACCATTGATTTGATAAATTAATAAATACAAGGAGAACCCCCCATTTTACTTAACATATTTGTCATTTTAGTAGCTTACTTTATCATCTTTCTTATGCATGCTTTAATTCAATAATTACATTAGATTGCATTTCAATTCAATCTATTAGGCGTAGCCATTTTTCTCACTACTTCAGTGGTGATCATGGTGGGACCCTTGTCCCTTGTCCTCTTTTTACATTTTTGCTAATTTTTACCTTGTTTTTGCACTTTGGATGTTGCAGGTTCTAATCATTCTAAGCTGAAATGACCCTTGAATTCCTAATTGGAACTGCCAAGGATGGCCATAAAAACCATCCCACCTAGGGATGACCCCAAAATTTGTAGCCATCCCACCTAGGGATGGCCACAAAACCAGGGGTTTTCTATAAAAATTTCTAGAAACAATAGCTTCTAGAATAGGCAAGGTAAGTTCCTAAACCATCAATTTGTAGTTAGGTTGTTCAGAAAAGGGTAATTTGAAGTTTTTCATGTCTTTTGTAGTTGATTGAAAGCTATATTTCCCCTTTCTAAATTCCTAAATAACAAACTAAAGAAAAATAGGAAAAAGAACAATTTTAGACATGCAATTTGAGTGGTTTTCCTATATGTGACCTACCTAAGGGTTAGGTTTTCATATAGGTTAAAAATTTGTAGGTTCCTTACTTATATATGCATCAAATTCTGAAAGTAAAATTCTCTTTATTGCATTTAGTGAAAATTCATTGAGTGCTATTTTGTTTACTTTCATTTAATCATAAAAGGAACCACACACACCACATCTCTTTTAAACGTTAGTGAGTTGGAATTCATCCCCAACCACTGATAGAGTTCAACGATGGTGGGTTTCATCTCCATCCATTGGCTCAAATCCTATGTACCCTATTTTTGGCCAAGGCCAGCTCCAAGAACCATCTTAGCCATGGAAAATTGCATGCACTCCTCTTTGAAGGGTGTATCATTACCCATGGTCAATATGGGTGAGGACTGGTAGGACCTATGCTCCCTGATCGGGTATGGGCTTCATATCCATACTTTGGTTGGTTCACATGATCAGAATTTCATTGTCGATTGTTGAGCTATGAGTGTATAGGTGAAATCCATTTAAACAATTGAGAGTTACATCAACAAACATTCAAAACACGTGAAAGAGATTCTTTACAAAAGCAACAAATCACAAACACATTAAACAGTTTAGGAACACATAATATTTAAAAGAGATAATCATTTGTATTCTTGTGTGTTTCTATTTTTGTGTGTTTAAATCTATAAAACTTGTAAAGGAGATAATCACATAGAGGTTTATAAAAAGTAGTTATGGTATATACCCATAGCCAAGCCCACTTAAGGGTGGACGCTATGGGGAGTAGGCAAGGAGACATGGATCATCTTCAATTTGACCCCAAGGACATGGTTATACCTCCTTGGTGGCCACCTACTCTCCCAAGTCCTAGAAGGTCAGAGAAGGGACCTAGCCTACAAGGGACCCCTACACGGGGTACCCCTACAAGTCACAGTCCCAATCTGGGAAATTACTTCCCAAGTATGGATACTTCAAATGCCTTATTTCAAGAAAGGCAACCATGCAATGAGGCACCTACACATAGAGCAATACCATGCATTCACATGCCTACTCGGTCTACTCCACACACTTGTGTGCAGGATCAAGACTATACACCTAGGGTAGGGTTAAATGATCATATTATGCTCTCAAATCACCCTTCTCCAAAGTACACATATCAAGATGAGTATGATACTCATCGCATTGGGTGAGTCAATTCTACCCTACCATTCCTCATTTATGAAGGAAGACCTGAGGAGGATATTGATTATCCTCGATTACATCATTCTATGCAAGCACGATGTGCCTCTATACCAGCAGAATACCAAGAACATATGTTTAGGAGTGAGCCTCAAGTAAATGTGACTTCTCTCAATCGAGGGAAAGTCGTAATAGACCTCACAAATCCTCTTGAATAGGATAGGTATCAGGGCAATAATGCTAAGGCACATAGGCCTAACATAGTTGATCAAATTAATCAACTAGTCAAAAGGTATGTTGATCGTCAAGCTAAGTTTAATCAACTTCGATCAGATAAACAATGCTTGGATCTCCTAGAGCAATGACAACAATTAGAAATACAAATACTTGAATAATAGATTCAAGAGACTTTGCATGATGGAGTTCCTACTCCAAGCACACATAGACAGGAGGCTCGTCAGAGGTAGCCCACTTTCCATCAAAATAGGTCTCCTAGGCCTAATCAAATGTTGTCACCTAGACCTCCTAGGCCTAATCAGAACTTACCTACTAGGCCTAATATAGATCACCTTCAGTAGGCATTAGTTCCTCCTTGTAGGCCCATTCTAGAAACACCTTATGGGGCTTATGATGATTTGGAACAAAATGAGGAATACCTAGAAGCACCATTTGGAGGTATGGGTGATGAAAATCAACCACCTCAACATATGCTTAACATTCCTCATCCCCCTCCATGGGTCCAAAATAAAGAAGAGGAGATTAAATCCTCTGATGTGTATCAAGCATTGCTTGAATGCATGGAAACTATAGAGAGTAAGATAGCTGGGACTGGGCTTCAAAAGCCCACCTTGCACTAGTTGCATAGTCAACCATTGCATCCATCTATACCTTCCCCTACATACCCTGAGCATTTTAAAATGCCCAAATTAGAAAAATTTAAAGGGGAAGAAGATGCTCAAGAGCACGTCACTAGGTTCATGAACCAATGCTTTAGCATACAGGAGAATGATGCATTACTCCTGAGAACATTTCTAATTACCCTCTCTAGCCCAGCCATTGAGTGGTTTAATCAACTTCCAAGGCATAGCATCTATACCTTTGAATAGTTTGTAGATGCATTCTTGGAATGTTTCACCTTCAATACCAAGAGAAAGGTGACCCTAACCGACCTTACGAGGTTAAAACAATATGACAATGAGTCTATCATTGACTATGGAAACAAGTGGCAAACGCTCCTAGCTAAGCTACCCTACCTATTTCTAGTGTTCGAGTTGACTCAGATGTTTTCAAAGAGTTGTCTAAAACCAATATCTTTATTGTTGCAACTCCAGAAATATCCCACTCTTGAAGATGCTCTAGCATAGGCTAGAACCATAGAAGAGATCAAAATCCAAGAGGGGGAGATATCAAAACCTCGCAAGGAGTGGACTAAAAATCCAAAGAGCAATCCGATGCCATCAAAGCCGGTAATGGTCAATCAAGTGGCCATTAATGTCCTAGGGCCTGCACAAATGATGCCTCCTCAAAAGGTAAATTATCAGGCCCAACCTCCTCCTACGAGTTATAATAATAATACTCAAGCGAATCAGGGCCAAAATCAGCAACATCCCTATTCGATCATCTGTGGGCTGCCAAAATGATTACTTTACTAGAAATCAAGCCTATAGACCCGAATATAGGTAAGCAAAAGCCTATGGGATGTCGAGAAGAGCTATTTTGTAGATATCATCGGTAGAATGGCCATGACTTGCCTACATGCTATGGTTTCAAAAACCTAGTGCAGGATATGATAGAGAGGAATGAACTCCAAGTGGATAATCCTCTCACACCAAATAATCAAAAAATGGGTGTTTTCAAAGACCCATTACCTACTCATGAGGTACAGGTAGCTCCTACCAAACAAATGAATGAGGTCAAGATGACACCCCCTCTACAAGGGTACATCAGGATGGTTAGTATTGTGACTAGGAATAGATGCTACCCAAGTCAAGTTGCACCACCTACAACTTCAAGCGATGTTCCATCAACATCATAGCCTCCACCACCTCTAGTACAAAGCCTTCCACCTAGGCTAGTAGTGACAATAAAAAGTAAGCTTGCACAAATCTTAAGAACAACATCGGCTAGATTATCCATATACGAGCTCATTCAACAATCTCCACCTCATAGAGAAGCTCTAATGGATATTCTTAAGTCGATAGAGTTGCAGCCCCAGGAGTCTAACTCCTTCATCAATTTTGTGGGGCATGTGCAACAATGTAAGGAACCAGTGATCACGTTCCATGAGCATGAACTCAAACCCATAGCAAGTGATGTGGTTGACCCTCCTTTACACATCATTGCATGTGTGAATGAAATACCATATAAGAGAGTTCTAATAGACACTGGTTCATCAAGAAACATAATAACCACTAGTGCTCTTAAATACCTAGGACTTCCAGCATCTCATGTTGTTGCATCCACCTACACCCTCTGAGCATTCAATGATATGATATGCTCCATAGTCGGTACTATAGTCCTACCCATTCAAGTGGGATGCAAAACTATACCGACATTGTGTCATGTTTTAGAGGGTGCAATGGCCTACAACATATTGTTGGGTAGACCTTGGATCCGGGATATGAAGTGTGTCCCTTCCATCGCTCACCAATGTCTAAAGTATACTTAT
Organism: Wollemia nobilis; assembly: GCA_028583015.1. Classification (NCBI taxonomy): domain Eukaryota; kingdom Viridiplantae; phylum Streptophyta; class Pinopsida; order Araucariales; family Araucariaceae; genus Wollemia; species Wollemia nobilis. The sequence goes on from JAQPPZ010000314.1 coordinate 295,697, forward strand.
GAAGGGTAGGTACACGTAGTCTCTGCAGACCTTGAGCCCTTTAAGTATTGCAACATGGTGCAGCAAATCCTTGAGTCGACCTTACCATCGACTCATGTGGACTTCCAACTGAACACATCCATTCAAGGTCCACTTCCATCTCCATCACCTTCCATTACACCATTACCATCTTCATCCATACCATCATCATCATTGGCAACTTTCAAGACACCTTCATCATCGTCAGATCCTCCATAGAGGAACATGTCAAAGAGGCCAATCGATGAGATCCCTCCCATCATTTCCACCATCTCTATGGAAGAGATTCCTAGTCTAGAAGATGAGGAACCATCTCAAGAGGTACACATTGAGTCATCTCAAGCCTCACTTCCATCTCCTCCACCTTCATCATCCCAGGTTACAATCCAGATGGCTAGTACAGGGTTAGGAGAGTACTTAGTCAGGAACATCACAATAGTTCCATCCATCGAGATAGTGCAAGATATGGGATGACCTCATCTCCCCATAGGTAGCATTGTGCCTCTAGGTATACCACCCAATCAAACAAAATTTATATATGGGGGTATCGAGTATGGAACATTGCCAGTTCCTCAACAAGAAGAAGATGATGAACCTTTCTCTGAGGATATAAATTACATGTCAAATCCTGACTATGCCATGTGATATCTACATCACTACAATTGGCATGGTTATGGTCTAGGGTTATATGAACAAGGTACTCATGTTCCTTGCCAACCACAATATCAGTTACCATATGATAAATCTGGGTTGGGACACAACAAGCCAGTACCTTTAGATGTCCTCACAGAGAGTCTGGAATACCTAGGTCTGAATTACAGGGATGAGCTTGCACGTGATCCCTATGCCAATCCAAATCATGTCCACTCATTGGGAGATTACTTTCCCATAAACATGATAGATCAAGGGTTATCCAATGATGTTGCTCAACCTCATGAAGTGGGAGAGAGTTCACACACCCTTCAATATGATAGTGAGGAAGAGGATCAAGGTCCTCCTCATGAATGGACAATAGATGATGAATCAGACTATGGCATAGCTCCCATAAATTACCCAAGTTTAGATGAGGAATATGATCAAGTCATCCCATTGGATGATGAAGAAGATTTCTATCTTCGTATGTTCCCATTACAACATCCTATTTGGTGATAAATTTTACCACTTGAAGAGCAAGCTCATCACCTACCCATAGACCATCGCAACCACCCTAGCGAGTCTAGCAATAACCTATAGATAGGGGGTCTATAGTATGGGGTCCATGCCCTACCTAAAATACTCCTAGGTGGTCTACGACCATCTAGGTCACCCTAAAATACTCCTAGGTGGTCTACAACCATCTAGGTCACCCTAAAATGCTCCTAGGTGGTCTACGACCATCTAGGTCACCCTAAAATGCTCCTAGGTAGTCTACAACCATCTAGGTCACCCTAAAATGCTCCTAGGTGGTCTACGACCATCTAGGTCACCCAAAAATCCCCAAAGGCATCTATAAGCCCTTTGGTCACCCCAAAAATCCCCAAAGGTATCTATAAACCCTTTGGTCACCCCAAAAGCCCCAATGGCATTCACTAAGCCCATTGGTCAAACTATATATACATATATATATCAAAAATCCAAAAACATCATTAAAACATCAAAAACACAAAAATATTGCATTGCATTACATTTCATATCATTGCATTATAACATCACTTGCATTAGGCATCCTCATCATTACATTTTGCATTATTAGAAGTTGATCATACATGTCTAGCACCAAGTATGTACACTAGGCATCTATCAAAATCAATGTTGTCAAAAGTTAGTTTTACCACCTATTTACATTATATTTACCATTTACATATACATTCCATACTATGTGTCTATTTCCCTTCACTTAGCCATTGTTCATAAAGGCATATTTAGGGTTTTTGATCACTCAACCATCTCTAGTTTTCTTTTCAGATTTTGTAGAAAGCTATCATGATTTTTAGAAGGTAGAATCCTGCTTAGATTATACCTTGTATATGTCAAAATCCCAACACATTTTCACATTAATAAATCCAAGTTTAGCACAAGGAAAGATGAAACCTACAAAGTGGTCTAGGTTACCTTAAGTGAAAAGTTTATCTCGCTCATCCCCCTATGTGAATGGTTCAAAGATGCTGAGAATTGACAAAAGGACAAGTTCCTCCTTACCCAAAATAATCAAAATCCCTTGCTTCACACCAAATTGGGGCAAGTATCCAAAAGAGAAAAATAAATAGTGGTTGTTATCACTTAACAATATTCAAAAGAAAAAGTGGTTTTCACCATTAGCAAAAAGTAAAATAAATAGTGGTTCTCACCACTACCAAAATCCATTGCTCACCATAACAAAAATGAGCAACTCCCTAACACAATTCAAAGACAAAATAAAAGAAGGGAGTATTGAACTTGAATCCCTAGAATTCTCAGCATTAGAGAACCATAAGGTGATCCTCATTATAGGTTGGGTGGCATCAAGCTCACCTGGCAATGGTGGTATCCTTACGCATGATGATATGTCTATCACATAAGCAACTTGCTTTTGTATAGACCAATGTTTGCATGCGGATGAGCTAGCTTTTGGTAGCCTATATTGCCTAGTGGTCTAATCCAACTACGTACAAAACTTAGGATAATGATACTCATAAGGTGATATCTAGTACAGATGGGTTGAATCAATCCTGTTTGGCACTAGGGTAACTTTATGTGTTATCATAGTAATGAACTCACATGCACACATAGGGATATTGAATATCTTGGTCATCTTAGCAGATTTATACTTTGCCAAAAAGTCTTGCATGGTTACTATACAACTTTTGATTAGGTAACTAGAGTGTTTGAGTCTCCTAAAAATCCCAAACACATCATCTAACATTATATTATTCATTTCATTTCATATCATGCTATCACATGTTTTGTTACATTACATTTACACAAGCCATTACATAGTGTCATGATAACATTAAAATGATAAGATAAATTTTGTACAATCTATGGTGCTAGCATCTAGTATGTCAAATAGTATTCATAATCCATCATACAAATTAATAAATCATCCATTTCATTATGCATATACATATATACATATCATCAAATCACATCATATTACAATACATGCATACATGTTAAGCATCATAAAGCAAATATAAGCATTGCATACATCTCATAAAGTAGTAAGGAAACACATGATGATAACAAAAAACTCATATATATATATATATATATATATATATATATGTATGGAACCAAAGCTACATCATCATCCATAAACTGCCCATAGGCTACAATAAAGTGGGTCCTCAGACCTCATAATCCCAAAATATCAAAAAGAGCCATAGAGTCTCAAAATCCATGGTCACGCAGGATCGACACTATGACTCTCACCCCCACCCTCAATCGGTGTCCGATGAGAACTCCTAGATCTGCTACTCCCTGACCTGTCTACCCTTCATGTGGTGTTGGGAGCCCCCATCCTCATAGAATACTATCCTGTACCACTCCTCCAACTCTGGTGTGACCCACTAGAAGAAGGACGTGCTGGTATGCACCCCCTAAGGTGCACTATCTCATCCTCCAAAACCTAGGTGAATGCTCACTCCTCATGACAATGAGCCTGGAGGTCCCCCACTAAGGCCTAGAGTTATGTCACCTCCTCTCATAGTCTAGCTATCTCACCACTACTAGATCCCCCATGGCTAGGGCTCCATACTCCAACCTATGCCCAAAGAGTAGCTATCTCTACTACATGCCTATCAATCTTAGCCTATGCACTCTACACCTATGCCTGTAGGAGAGCTATCTCCTCTACATGCTCCCATATACCTCTGATAAGATCACCCCATAGCTTAGTAATAGTAGCATCTCATGCTGCTAGCTGTACTTGCACTCCCTGATCATCAAAGTCACCCTCACCAAAGTCATCCTATAGATCCCCTAAATCAAGGAGGTCTATCCACTCATCTGCTACTCGATGATGTACATGTTGCTCACCTACATCTGGCTCCTCATCATCTAGAGCCTCATCATGACCCTCCTCATCTGCAGCATCCCTATCAGCCTCCCCTACCACCATAGCTACATCACCCCCTAGTGGCCCCTCTCCCCACCACTGGCACGTCACCCACCAAGAGTCATACTCTGTTATAGTCCTAACATCATCTAGATCAAAAATATCCACTATAAGATCTGACTCCTCTCCCAATACCTCAACCATAGGCCAACCAAGTGTCCTCTCATCCCCATGGTATTGGTAGACCACTGGCTCACTAGGAAACCCCTGGCATAGCCCAAACTACCATAGGACTCGAGCATAAGGAAAGTACTCCCGCTTAGTCCCATGTCACCCAACTAACCATCTCCCTCGCCTCACCCGATGAAGTTGTGCCTCAGCATCAGGCCACACTGGACAATCCCTGTAGGGTCTCCAAGTCACATCCTCTACCTTGAGTCATGCAAAGGACTCTATGTAGTGCTCAACCTCACCTGCAAAGTGATGGCTCTGACCTACCTCCTAGGCTCACTACCATAGAATCTTATAGCCTATCTCCCTATCTGCAAGCTATGCTCGTGTCATCCAAGGTAGTCCCCATGATTGATCCACAACAATATGTTACCATCCCCAAACCTGTAGTAGAAAACTGCACCCTAAGCCCTTCCACCCATGAGAGTGGATCTCATACAACTCATCATATAACTATGCCAGTAATGTAGGACCCCAAGCCATCACTAGCGGTTGCTCTATAGTGCACTCCACAAGTGTGAACACCAACTCCAAAAGGTTCCAGGGGAACCTGGTGCCTGATGAGTCTAGTAGCAGAATTTTGGAGATCAAAGTCATCAATAAAGCATGTCTAGTGGTCAGTACATCAGCCTCATACCATAACTCCACTAGTATACCTCTACTAAGTAGGTCATGTACTACCTCCTCCCAGTCCCGATAAAAGTATCTCTACATAACCACATCTCTTCGATCTCGGTGAGTGGATACAATAGGTCACCCCTCTATCAAAATGTGCAATATCTGATAGACATCCTCTAGAGTCACCATCATCTCCCCTGTAGGTAGGTGGAAGGTGTTGGTGCGAGGATCCCATAAGTCTATCAAGGTGGTCAAATAAGCTTGATCGCCCACCATGGGCTCCAACCGTGTCACATGCTTAAGACCGATGGCATCAAGCCATTGCTAGTCCTCCTCTATCAATAGATCCCTAGTGGTCTGAAAGAGAGTCAGACATCGATATCGACTCTTAACCACCTGACAAAGTTAAGCAAGTTAACTAAAATGCACTAAAAATGCATCAAAAATATCCAAAAATACCAAAAAATGACTAAAAAAGGGACCTTTTTCCCTAGTTTTGTGACCGTCCCACCCAGGGATGGCCCCCAATTTGGTAGTCGTCCCACCCAAGGACGACCCCCAAAATTGCTTAAAAATGGGTCATTTTGACCCCTAAAATAGCTCTAAAAAAGTAAGAAAACAACAAAAAAATAGAAAAATAATGCATTTAAAACACAAATAAAGCTAAAATTCCTACATTTAACCACTAATAAGGTTATTTAACCAATATTTAGTGTATTTTATGGAAAAAAGCACAATTTATTACAATTTCAAATTTAATAAAAAATAAGAGAAAATGCAACCCTTACCCATCTCGCATCAGCTCCACCACTTGTTGAGTCCTATGGCTAGCTCATAATGATTGAGGGATATTTTCAGCAGCACTCCACTTCATAAAATCAACCTCCTCCTCTTCACCTCTCAAGTTTCCAAGTTAGAAATGCAAAAATGAGCTCATTTGCCCAATTTTGGGCTTAAATAGCACTACAATAAGCATGGTCATCCCTAGGTGGGATGGTCAGAAAATTGGCTAACCATCCCACCCTAGGATAGCCATAAAATATGCAGCCATCCCACCCAGGGATGGCCACCAAAAATCTTACAAAAATAGCTAAAAAGTTCACAAAAAGGGCCTAAAACCCACCAAAAACAAGTCAAATTTGACAAAATTAACAAAGGATCAATATTGAACTCAAAGGGTTCATGGATGCTCTAAAAAGTCTCTAATTCACTCCCCAAGAAGGCCATTATGGCTGGACCACTCCATGGGAATGAGGTATTTAGTCTTTTGCTTCCATGAAATATCATCAAAATGATCAAAATCCTAGCAAAATTGATACATCTTATAATGGGTAAAACTGATGGTTATCCCAATTAAGTCATATGGGTCAAGTGACTCATCACTTTATCATTGGTCATGCCCTCATCGACTCATCACTTGAGGGGGTAGTCATAATAATGAATTCACAATCAAATCAACACTTAAAACACTCAAAAGTGCAATTTTCATACATTCAAAAGAATCATTGCCAAAGATAAATTTTCAAGCCTACATTGGGGCAAACAATCAGAAAATGCAACAAAACAAAGTCTTGGCCTCCTTGAAGCCTTGAGAATTTACCCAAGACAAAGGCTTACAAGGAAACAAGGAACCAAGACCAAGTATACCCTAAGCCCCAAAAATGTTATGGCAAGTGTGACTAAAAGGTATACCAAAATCAATCCTTCAACTATGTCAAAAGCAAGGATTCCAAGAATGTATGCTCTTTCCACAATGGAGGCATCTAAATTTGGTTAGGTTACTGAATAACCTCAATCATTTAATGATTTAGTCATCTATTTTTGCTCAGTGCTCTATTGCACACAATGCATCTCAAAAAGGGGCATCTGTAGACACTAAAATCATGTAAATCGGATAATACTGCTAATGTGCCACTCTTATCGACATCATATGGCCCCATTGGGCAACCCTCAGGGGTTAATTAGGGCTCCCAACCACTTTTGGGAAGGTTTACCCCACTTTTGGAAGGTTTTGGGGCATGTAGCCATGACCATCCCACCCCAGGATGGTCATAGTTCATGATCGTCCCCTAGGTGGGATGGCCATGTCCCAGACCCCTCAAAAGTCAAAGGGTGGGATAAATGGCAATCAATTTCTGCCATTTATCCCACCCAATCAATCATGACAGATTGGGAGGTTGTCATGGCCATTAGGATCTACAAATTGGAGGCCCAAATGGGAAGCCTCTTCCACCCTATGCATGGCAAAGGCATTTCCAAGTGGTGGCACTTGCCTTGCATGCCCAAACTTGCCCCTTTGCCCCCTATGCCCTCTTGGGCTATAAATTGAGGTGTTTTCACCCAATTCAAAAAAGGAGATTTTGCAATTATTGACCATGAAGTGCTACCAATATTTGCCCTCAACCTTTGCCCACCTATTTGCCTTGGAAACCTCTTTAATCGAAGGTATTTTTAGGGTGTTCTAGGAGACATTCATTTGTTCCAAAACCCATAAATTTTGAGATTTAATTTACCAAATTTAATGACAATACCCCTAGGAGGATTATTGACTATATCCAAGTGGAATTGGTGGTAAAAACCACCTTATTTTGTGGTCATCCCCCTTGGGACAGTTAGCAGGTCTAGTTGGAACTCCTAGGGATGACCATGAATTGGCCCACAATTTTGATCTAATTTCTATGTAGTTCAATTCTATAGCATTATATTAACATCATATCCAAATTTGGTGAAGTTTTGAGTAGATTTGATAGGTCAATTAATATTTTTATGATTACAGTCCTAGTTGTCCCTCCCAGGAATGGCCATAGGTTATGCTCATAATCTCACTTTGATTTCTGCTTAGATATTTACTAAATCATATAATAAACATCATATTAAGTTTTCAAGTCATTTGGAGTAGTTTATATTAGTCACAAATAATTTTTATATTCATAGATGCATACTTTTCATGGTTTTCATTACAAAATGCATATGCTATTAACATCTTTCAATCTCTTGTGTGTAGGTACAGGTATTCCATGCATGAGGGAGGAGCTAAGGAGCTGAATAAATATAGCCCAAAGATAGCTCTATATTGTGAGTTGTGAGAAGAACACTGGAAGTGCGCCATTAAGCTCATGGAGGGATTTGATCCCTCAAGTTTTGTAAATTGAAATGTATCACATTGAAAAGCCCTCAAGGGGATGTATTGTAACCATTGATTTGATAAATTAATAAATACAAGGAGAACCCCCACCCCTTTTTACTTAAACATATTTGTCATTTTAGTCACTTACTTTATCATCTTTCTTTTGCATGCTTTAATTCAATAATTACATTAGATTGCATTTCAATTCAATCTGTTAGGCGTAGCCATTTTTCTCACTACTTCAAACTCCCTCTTGATGTGGGAGTAAATGACTTGAGTGAATTTGGATTCCAAATCCTTGATGCATGTGTAGATGATCCTTAATTGCAGTGATGATAGAGTTGTTTGATTGGCGAGAGCAGAGGTTATCAATTTAGAGTCCCCATAAACATGTAGTTTTTGGATGCCATTTTTGGTTGCCAATATGAGACCAACTTCACAACCAATCACTTTAGCTACATTGTTGGAAGCTTACCCCAAACAAATCTTATAATTGAGAAGAAATCTTGTCTTGTCTTGGAAAATGATTCCCCCTATCGTTACCATTCCTAGATTAGACTTTGAAGCACCATCAAAAAATAGAGTTGGGTACTGGATCACGGGTATACATACTTTAGGGATGTTGTCCATGCCCAACAAAGCTTAGAGATCCATTCTTTGCAGCATGAGAAGCTCTAAACCAGTCAGTTTTCTAGGATTTTGTTTTTTTTGTAGTTTGCTTTTGTATTTGAAACTATCCCCCAGATAATTTTGCTTACTAGTACTCCAATTTTGTTGCCTTTTCCTTCAAAAATTAATTCATTTATGTCTTTCCATATTGCCCATATTATGTAGAAAGGGATGGATTCCCATAAATACTTAATCAAATGTTTGCTTTTGAGACCCCATTTATACATTTGGCTCCATTGATTTAAGCAATTCTCTGCATTCATGTTACCTGTAATTGTTGAGCCAAATTTAGATGCAACTCCTATCCAAATCTGTAGGGCTGTTGGGCATTCAAAGAGAAGATGTCTGGTGGTTTCCTCACTTTTGAAGCATCTTGGACATATATGAGGTCCCATTATGTTTCTCTTCTACAAATTCTCTCCAATGAGAATTTTATTTTGATGCACTAGCCAATAAAATAGTTGAATTCTAGGGGGATCTGATGTTTCCATATTGTTGCTAACTTTTTGTTTACCTTTCCTACCTATTGGGCTTTAACTCCCATTTTGACTTGATATTCCCCTATCTTGCTTACCTCCCCCCAAATCAGTTTGTCCAAATTCTGGGAGTAAGGTTTATATCCAACAATTTGAGCTTTGAGATTTATCCACTGTTCTTGTATGTGACTAGGTAGGGGGGTCTCTCCAGTTACAATGTCCTCCCACCCATTCCATTATATCAGCTAGTTTGTGAACTCCTAGATTCTGCAATTCTTCTTGAAGAGTTCGAGAACAACTGGTATTGAGAGGGGGTCTTCCCATTACTGGATCCTCCCAAAGGTTGACAAGCTGACCATCTCCAGGTAACCACGACACTTTGTCTAGGATTATATTTTTTGCCTCAACAATGTGCTTCCAGATTGAGGAAGAACCAGACTTGCTTGCTATGTTTTTTATCAGCTGCAGACCTTTAGAGTTGTCAGTGTATTTAGCCTTTAGTATTTCCTTCCAAGGGGAGGAAGGGGGATTGACTAGGTGCCATAGCAGCTTAGCCCCTAAAGCTTTGCTAACTTCTTCAGTTTTCCTTATTCCTAGACCCCCTAGCTCTTTAGGCTGTGAGATAGCTTCCCAATTGACAAGATGGAATTTCTTCTTATCATTTTGTTTTCCTCCCTACCATAGGAAACTCCTAATGAGTCCATCAAGCTTATTAAGCACATACTTTGGAGCATGGTAGACCAAAAGTTGATAGATTGGGAGACTTGCTATAACTGATTTTATAAGTATTGTTCTTCCTGCCAGGCTCAGCCACCCATTACTATAGGCCTGAATCCGCTTTACCATTTTCTCTATAGTAGTGTTCCAACAATTGCTTGTAACCTTAAATCCCATTGGAACACCTAAATATTTGAATGTGGGCTCAGAACCAAGTTTGAACCCCAATATTTGACTGAAACTTCTATTCTCTGAGGGAGAAGTGTTAATTGTATAAAACCTGCTCTTGGTTTGGTTAATTTTTGCCCCTGTTGTTGAGGTAAAATAATCCAAACATTCTTTGAAGTGTCTTATGTTTAATCTCGAAGCTTCTCCCATTAGGATGGTGTCATCTACGAATTGGGCATGGGTGACTGATTTGAGTCCACTTGCTATTTTAATGCCACTGATATTTTTTTCCATCCTCCTATTGATTAATCTCCCTAATGCTTCAGCTAATATGATATACAGGTATGGCGAAAGGGGGCAACCTTGTCTCAGACCTCTAGAGGCTTTAAAGAAGGTTGTCGGTTCTCCATTAACTATGGGAGCTACCCAGGGGTTGTTAACACAGGCCAATATCCAATTTATCAATTGTATAGGAAATCCAAATTTGACAAGAACCTTTTCTAAAAATTGGATGTCTACTTTATCAAAGGCATTGGACATATCTAGTTTAATGACCAGTCTTTTCTTATTTGCCTTTGCACAGGACTGTAGAGCTTCATGCACCATGATAATATTATCATATAGCTGCTTCCCTGGAATGAAACCCCCTTGCTCCTGAGCTATAATGGTGTTGATCTTCCTCTTGATTCTGTTTGCTAGGATTTTAGTCATGATTTTGTATGAAGAGTTGCAAAGAGAAATTGGTCTAAATCTAGCAAAGGAATTAGCATTTTTTTCTTTAGGAATTAGTGCTATGAAGGAAGATTTTATAGCACCAGAGAGTTTACCTTGAGTTCTGGTTTGCTCTATCATCCTGAGAAGGTTTGCTCCTATTATGTGAAGGAACTGCTGATAAAAATTGTTAGTAAATCCATCTGGACCTGGAGCCTTGTCTTTCGCTAAAGAGTGGATGACTTCTTCCAGTTCCTCCATCTTAACCTCCTTAGTCAATTTTGTTTTGTCCTTGTTTTTAAGAATAGTAGGAATATTTTGGAGGAGAATTTCTTGAGCTTGTCCATCCCTTGAGGCTCTAGTGAGAAGTTTAGAGAAATGCCCAAGTGCTATCTCCTTGATATGGTCCTGATGAGTGTAATTGACTCCATGTTGAATTTCCTGAATTGTGTTCCTTTGATAGTGTTGCACTGTCTTGAGGTGGAAGTATTTTGTATTTTTGTCTCCTTTCTGCAACCAGGTCATTCTGGATCGAAGATGCCAATGTGCTTCTTCTATCTGATGCACTTTCTCTAGCTCTTGATATAATTGTCTTCTTTGTTCTTCTTGAAGTGTCGTGGGAGGCTGCTCTCCAATTTCATTTTCTAACTTCTCCATTTGTAGCATGAGTTCCTCCTTTTTTGTTATTGTTGATTTTTTCTTTGAAATCCATTTCCTTATGGCCTGCTTGAGGTTTGAAATTTTTGTTTTCCAAACCACCTGTGGGCTGGTTGAGGGGATACTCTGATTCCATATTTCTTCCACTAGTGTGCTGAAATCTTCCTTCTCTGCCCATACTGGATTATATTTAAAAGGAATCTTCCTTTTACTAAGCCTTTTTCCCCACTATCCAGAATGATAGGCTTGTGATCTGATATTGAACTTTGGATGATCTAGCTGGAGATGAGGGGATACCTTGATAATATATCCTCATGAACTAGAAATCTATCTAGTCTCTCAACAATAAATTGGATACCTACTCTTCTATTTGTCCAGGTAAATTTGCCTTGTTTGGGAATGATGTCTTGGAGGTGTACCTTTGCCATAACATGGTCCACTATCTCCTTGGTTGGGTCTCTTGTTTTGTTTCCTCCCTTTTTCTCCCATTGAGCTAAGGTTACATTCAAATCTCCTCCTATTATTATATTGTTAGGCCTCTCTAGTCTGATCCATTGTTGTAGTTGCCTCCATGCCTCTTTTTTCTTTTCTAAATGATTTGGTCCATAGAAATTTACTATGGTTAACTCCAAACCTGTTGGCATAGCAAAGTTAACTGCTATCCAATTATTATTTTTTGTCTCACTTTTGTAAGTCAAGGCTTGGGGGTCCCAAGCAAGAATGAGTCCTCCAGAAGCTCTTGATGCATCTGTTGCTACCAATTTTGAATGGTACCAGATCTTGTTCCATTCCCCTTTGGCAATACTCTCTAACATCTTTGATTCCTGAATACACACTATTGTTGGCTTTTGTTGCTCTATTAAGGATTTTAGGTAGTTTTTCTTCAGGGGACTACCCAATCCCCTTCCATTCCAAGATATGTATTTCATTTTTTACTTGTCTTTTTTGCCTTAGGGAAGTCCTCTAAGGTTTTCTGAGTTTTATCCTTTTTTGCTTGTTTCATTCTGATTTCTTGATTTGTTTTTCTTCCTTTTGTCGTAGACCTTGTGGCTGGAGTGCTACTTCCTTCTGCCTCTTCCTCAGACTTTTCTTCTTGTGTATTATCCCTTTTTCCAACCATATTACCTCCTGGGATTGTGATTTCCACTTCTTGTGTTTCCACTATTTCCTCTTATGCATTTCCTTCATGTGTTTTTTCATTCCTGATTGGTGTTTCTTCTATTACTTCATCAGACTCTGATTCTAGGGTTTTTGCCTCTTTAACCTGAGCCTCCTGTTCCTCTTCTAAGGGTGCTTCCTCTTCCTCCAAAGAGAGAACAACAAACTTGTTTCCTTTTTGTTTATCTAGGCCTTGAGTGTTTCTCTTGTGACTCCTTGAATGCCTTGTCTGCTTTCATTTGACTGGTTGAAAATCTTTATCGTCATCCTTTTTTCCTGTTGCACTTTGGTGGGACAGTTTTTAGAAAAGTGTCCGTGCTTGTGATAGGAAATACACTTAAAAGGTATGTGTTCATAATCAAGAGGTTGTGTATGGATCCAGTCCATCACTTTAATCTTGATACTCTCTAGTAAACCTTTTTTTAGATTGACTTGCACACACATTCTGGCACAAATAACATTATTGGCCTTTGGTGGTGCCCAGTCCACAAAGGTTCCTATGGTGTTTCCAATAAGCTCCAAAGTGGGCTTGTTCCAAAAATGTAATGGAAGAAATGGAAGCCTTACCCAGATGGATATCTCCTCTGGTTCCTCCACTTGGGGGTCAAAGCTGGTAGACCATGATGTCATGTATAGGGGGCTCGACCCTAAGAACCATGGTCCCCCATGAAATATGGAGCTTATTTCTTTTGAAGATGAAAATACTACCACAAAATAGCCTCTCCCTACCAGCATGAGTTCGTAGCTAGATATTTACGAGCCCCATTTGGAGTCTATCCATTTCTAAATAGAATATGGGCTCGACCACATTCCTATGAACTTGTAGACTAGGGCTTGAGAAGACAAAATGAGTGTTGGATTTTGAATGAGATCGGGTGGAACCTTGACTATGGGAGCTTCATCTAACTTTGGAATGAAAGTGCTTCTAACTCTAGTTGGGGCAGGATTCAAACATTTAGGAAAGGCCTGAGCCAAGAGATCCAACTTTCCTTGATCAAACATAGGTGGATGAGAGAAGAACGAAAAGGCTCCATTGTTAGGGTTCTTGAATAGAGTAGTTGTAGCCATTGTTAGGGTTTTTTTTACCAAAACCTTACCACTACTGGAAAGAAGTTGTTAACCCTTGTAAGCCATAAACAATTTCTCACAATATCCTCCATCTAAATTTGTTCACTTCCCTTAATGTATGTGTAAAACTGATTTCTTCAAACTCTGTAGTAAGGTATTATATTTCCACAATGATCTATTGTATGTTCCATGGAGCCTTTGCTTTCCTCAAAATTGCATTTATTACTATTAGTGATTCAACTTTCATACATACTCTATTAGATTTTATTTATTCATATATTTTTAACCCTTTCGAAGTTGCCCAAGCTTCAGCTTCATTATTTCTCTCAAATCAATTGTTGAAAGTAGAATGTAACAAAATATTACCCTTATTATTTCTAATTATTCCTCCTCCTCTTCCTGGTCCTAGATTTCCTTTAGAATGTCCATCAAAATTCAGTTTGACCAACTTTATTTCTGGTCATTTTCTACATCATCATTTTACATTCCTTTTGTTCCTCCTATACACATCATCACAATTGCAATTGATGACTTGATTCCATCTAACAAAGATCTCTATGTCATTATTAGGGATTGGATGAGTTGAAAGGGTTGGTTTAGACTACTCTATGGCTAAATAAATCTTCATTTTCATTATCTCTAAATTGCTTTCCTTTCCTTTAAATTTCTTCTGATCCTTTCCAACTATATAATCCATAGTATTGTATCTTTTGATGTATCCTAGATTATCTATAACACCTCACTTTTAAAAGTGTTTTACTATTACTTTAACCATTATTCAATTTTTCCATTCATCACCATGCATTTACCAAACATATTATACCTAGATTCCATAATTCTATCCTTATTATCCCCTCAAACAAGGGCGTCCCTATATATGTTACTAGAAAATATGCTTCCTCCATTTGAAGCAACCTACATATCACTACTTTGATTCTAGTTGGAGTGTTTAGGAAGCAAATTTTGGATTTTGTCTTAGTAATATTTTTCCCTAGGGTTATTTCATATTTCTTAATAAGTTATTCAAATCTTTGGCATCATTTTTCCCTACCCTCCCCAAAAGGGTTGTATCATTGTAGACACATAAAATTGACCCACTAAGGTGAGTCATTTTCCCTAGATCCCTTGCTTTCTCCTTGGGAAAATAGGGTCATATTTTAGCCTACTTTCCCCTACCAAATCTTCTTCTTTCCCCTCAAATATTATATCGTTGGATCGGGCTCATAAAGAGCTTTCCAACGGTATATTATTTGCCATGTTCTAACTTTGTTTGGTCCTCTAAAGTGCATTAAAAATGCATAGGAGTCTTATTGTTGCGAAGTCGCAATCCACTTTTGAGGGGCACAATTTTGCATTCCTAAGGTTTTATAGTTATTATGAAATTGTGGTCGGTCCTTGCGAGGCACGATTTTGCATTTGTATGGTTTCCTCTTAATAAAACCCTAATTGTTTTAGTTGGAATCTTTAGGTGTCAGCTTGTCTTGGTTTTCCTGCTCTTTTCTCTTTCAAATCCATTATAAAAGGAGGGTTTGAAGTTTTTTGTCTCACCAAGTGAATTTTAATCCGAAGTGATTTAATCACAAAAAAAAGCTCTTAAGTGATTTCGCATTCATCTTCTTCTACAAGCAAGCTAACTCGCAAGTGTGAAACATAGTCTATTGAAACTCTATTTTTTGCTACATTGGATTGTGTGCTACTATTTTGGTGGACAAGTGTTGAAGCCCTAAGGAGAGATTGACTATTTGGAGATCTTCACCCTTCTGCCTGCTTTTTCGCTATCCACTAGGTGTTTTTGTTTGTCTGCATCTGCATTGTAATTAGATTTCTATTGCACATATTTTAATTCGTATTTTCTAGAGTTTTATTTTTGCTTATGTGAAATCATGCCTAGTCATTTCGAGGCATGATTTCATCAGTCTGCAAAATAATGGTCATTTCATGTGGGGCACGATTTACACATACCACATTTTGGGGTAACCTGCTACCCCCAAACCCTAAATCTATGTTATATGTTGCATTTAGACCATATTTGTGCATTATATGCTCTGTTTTACCATTTTATTCTGTTGCATTTCATTTGTGCATGTTCATATTCCAAATGTCAACTTTTGCTTTTGTTTTCAAAGGTCAGCTAAAAGGACCTAGGGGGATTGATTGTTGCGCTTTCAAGCATTGCTATACAGTGGCCTAAGCAGGCCCCCTAACGCTAATCATATTTTTCAAGTGTTT
Organism: Wollemia nobilis; assembly: GCA_028583015.1. Classification (NCBI taxonomy): domain Eukaryota; kingdom Viridiplantae; phylum Streptophyta; class Pinopsida; order Araucariales; family Araucariaceae; genus Wollemia; species Wollemia nobilis. The sequence continues at coordinate 311,559 of JAQPPZ010000314.1, forward strand.
TCCAAATTATTTTGTAGGTATAAAGATCATTGGATATCGTTGGATAAAAGATAAAAAGCTTTGACCAACCATCAAAAAATATAAGTACCCTAATTAATATTTAGGATTTTTATTGGGTTGTTGTTATTTCTGTTAAAACCCTAGATCTAATATAAAATAAAGATATTTAATCAATTTCTAGGCATTTGAAAATAAACAACATATAGTGTGCACTTAGGGTTTTAATATCGTTTGTGCATATTCTCTTGAACCCTTGCTCGAAGGATTTCATTTTGCAACCCTAGGTTATAAATCATTCAAGTAAAGAATAATTATAGGATTAGCTCTTGTATTCTTGCATTCTATATTTTTGCATTTTTATTTCATTTCATAGCTTACATTTAGAAAGGCCAAAGCATAGGTGATTGTCTTGTAACTGAATATATCAAACATTCTTGAAACCTCAGACTTGGAACGAGTTCTAAAACCATTCCTGGTGAACCCTTCCCCCCTCTTTCACACTGAGGTATAGATAACAACATACCCCCTTGGTCACCTTGGCTTCCCAATAGATCCAGCCAAGAATCATACACGATAGGGTAGTTTTTCCCTCTACATTCTTTGGTGAACTAGACATGAACATCTCCTTTTCCTCTAAAAAATTTAAACAAGATCACTAATTATGTTTGTTTAGATCAAAAAAACATTTAATAACTATCTTAAAATATTTTGTTTGTTTTCATCTTCTTCCTTTCCACTCTGCCCTTCTTTCCTTTCCTAATGGCTTCCAACCTTGGGAATGGGTGAAGGCTTTTGAGGCTTGATGAGATTTTCCAAGAGAATGATCAGATTGATAGAGAAAATCATAATCTTGAGGAAGAGAAAAATGAAGATATTGATAATAGTCTTGATCCTATTAGGGGACCCAATGGGAACCTTACCTTCAAATATTTTGAACATATGTGGAGCTTTTATAGGTATCATAAGCATACCTTGGATATGGCTCTAGAAGAGGAAGCCCTACTCAAGGACGTTAGAACATCTCATCATCAAATTGTCCCTCCTCGAGATGTTCATAATAACTCCTTGAGTGAATATTTAAATCATGGTAATCTTATCCATAATCCAACTTATGTCACTACTATAACCACCAATGTTGGAGGGAATTTGCAAATCCTTCCAACTAGTAGTGTCACTCAAGATTATATTCAATTTCCTCCTCAATCCACTTATCTCAACAATTTTGCTTATGTTCCATCAATTATTAATTATCCTCCCCAGCAATATGCCACATATCACAATAGTATCAATACTTCCAACTTGGGCCAAGTATCCCTTCAACAACCTCCCTTAGGGAATCTAGGGGCATTGCATAGAAATGATCTAGAGATGTAGAGCTTGAAAAATATGGTAAAAAAATTAGTTTCAAAAGTGGATATGATTCAGCCTTCCAATCTCACTTAAAATTATAAAGAGACATGCAATCAACCATTGGATCCCATTGTTGCTTCAATACCTTATCCTACGCACTTTCCTATGTCAATCTTACCTATATATAAGGGAATAGAAGATCCAAAAGAGTATTTAAGAAGATTTAGAACAACTGCCATGATCTCATATATGATGACATGTTACTAAATACATTTCCTAAAATTCTTGGTGGCATGGCATTAGCGTGGTATTATAGGTTACCTAATTGTTCCTTGAGAAATTTTGAAGAAAAAGCAAAATTATTTGTTTAATAGTTTAGTGCTTATTTTGAGAAGAATGTAACCATGAAATATGTTTATAATTTGAAACAAGGTAAAGAAGAGAGTTTTTCCTAATTTCTTTCTTGTTGGAGAAGTCTAGTTGGATGCTTAAGATATACTTTACCTTCTCGAGATATGCTTAAAATATTTATTGGGAATTTGTAAGAACAATTATCTTATGCACTAGAGACAACTAGTATCACATCCTTTGAATAGGCAGTTGAGTTAGTAAAGAAAGTGGAACATGCTCTTATTAGAAGAGGACAACTCAAATTAAAGGAAGAAAAATCTACTAAATCACAATATAAGAATAAGCATGTGGTAGGTGATGGTATAACAGATAGTAGGCCTGTTAATAGCATTTATAACAACCTACAAAAGATAATACTTCAAAAACCTCCACATAGCAATCTCACAAGACTTGGCATGCCCATGGAAGTAGTTCTACAATAGCTTTTGGAATCTAATATGACTGAGTTACCTCCTATAAGGCAATCAGATACTACAACTAATTGGTACAAGATAGGTCAGCATTGTGCATATCATAGAGTGGAAGGACATTGGAAAAATTCTTGTAAGAAGTTGAAACATGTGGTTCAAGATTTGATTGATGTAGAACATCTTGATATAGGAAGTTCTCAATCTTCAAATGGTCAACAAAGGTCCATGGTTAATCAGAATTTACTTGAGCAAGTTCAACATGTAGCTAATCAAGTATCTTATAAGAATCTACCACCTCCTTATGATAACATGGTTGGTATGATAATAGCTACTTTAGAGTAGCAGGTGCAGAATTGACAGATCCAGCGGTCTCAATAGGATATGAGTTTTTCGGTGAACATTTCCCTCTTATAACTTTTACAAACTTCTCCTACTCATGGATAAGCCTTGCTAAATGTTCTAAAACAATGATTTGTCTTGCCAGACATTTTCCCTAGTGATATGGCCAATGTTGTAAGTTCTCTTGGGATACATCATCTCACATTCTCGGATATCAATAGCTCTTCCTCAAAATTGCAAGAAGATTGTTCCCTTTACATCATTGAATTTATTGGGGATACTTTTATCAAGAGAGTTATGATTGATAATGGTTCTTCCTTAATTTATGCACATATCAATATTTCCAAAAGTTTGGATTAAAAGAGGAAGATTTAACTAAATTTGGTGGCATCATTAAAACTTTCAACAACGAGTCCCAAGAAGCTTGTGGTACCATATCTCTTCCCCTTAAGGTTGGACCTAAGATCTTAGATACATTGTTCTATGTGGTATCTTACCCTTCATATTTTAATCTACTTTTTGAACATCCTTGGATCCATGCAATGAAGGTCGTCCCTTCCACCTTTAATCAATGTTTAAAATTTAAATTTAAAAACCAACTTGTTGCTATCTTGGGTGATCCTCATCCATTTGAATATTTCTCACTAGATGATCTAGCTTAGTTTCATTTATCAAATTCCTCATATAACATAATTAAACAATTTGAAAATCTAAATATAAGATAGGAATCAATAACCAAAATCTCATTCTGGGATAAAGACAATCCTTCTCATCTAGAACCTCTTCCAGATGAATCTCATCAAGGTTTAGAGTGGAGTGTTGAGGATAAGGGGCCACACTCTCCTCCTTTGTTGGTCTCAACCTCAGAGCCAGTATGTCATAGATGATGATGTCCCTTAGAATGACATATGCTTTTATGAGTACATCCCTCATGCAATGCAGGTTGAATCTTCTAGTTCTCAAGTGGAATTCGGTTCTATGTCTCTCGAGGACCTTGAGAAACTAGGAGTGATTCCTGCCCTGCCTCCTCTTGAGGATGAGTCATCCATTCTCATTGAGGAGACCATCTATGTGGACATATTTTTTAAGGAATCCCCTATAATCCTTAAGCTAGGTAAAGCCTTTTTCATGAATGAGCAGGAGCAACTGACCAATTTGTTAAAATAATTTCAAGATATTTTTGCTTAGTCATATGCTGACATGCCATGGCTTGATCCGTTACTTGTTATGCATAATTTTGTAGCTAAGCCTAGTGCCAAGCCTATTAAGCAAAAACTTAGGATGATGCATCCTAAGGTCACCCTTTAGTTAAAGAAGAGCTCCAAAAACTCCTTGATATCGGTTTTACAAAATCCATAGACTATTTTGATTGGATCTCCAATATCATTCTTGTAGCTAAGAATGAAGGAACAATAAGAGTATGTACTAACTTTTGGGATATTAAATTAGCATGTTCCAAGGATGGTTTTCCCTTGCCCAACATAGATTAGATCATAGATTTCATCACTAAATATGGAATGCTTTCGCTCATGGATGGCTTCTCAGGATACAATCAGATCTTGATTTGATAGGGAATCATGTATTACCATCATTTATTTTTAATAAGTTGTTAGTTATTGTAATGGATAAGGTTGTACCATCATTATTTAATACAACCTTATCTGATATATGCTTTGTAATGCCTATTTATAGGCATCTTATGGTAATACAATGTAGTTTTCATTCGTGCAAACCTTTGGTTGTTTATTTGTAATTGTATGTTCCTTATCATTGGTATTAGAAATGAGCACTGGGTAGGCAAGTAACATATACCTCCAAGCCATTTTTGGTTCAAATGAGGAATGATAAAACCTCCCGTGGATCCTGGTTTGGTGGTTTACACTTTGTTGGAATTGAAAACTTTGTGTTATCGTTTATGTTTCATGCTTGTTCAACTCACGATCTGGTGCACTTGCACCTTCTTTGTTCATGACCATTATTCATTTTTGTATCTAACGGTATGATGTCAAGTTTAACTATTTCGCTCAATGAGGTCTCTAACCAACTTATTGACCTCTCTACGAAACTTCAACAAATTCAAGTGGATATGCTTGCCACCTTTAAGTAGTTCCAAGTTGAACTAGTTGTAATTGTTGACGAAGATATCATTGATGAAGATCATGATTTCAAACCAGATCTAAAAAATGAAGATTATGAAGCAACACCTAGAATCAAACTAGGTTTTATGGGTGAGAAGCCCATCGTATTACCACTAGATGATGTTGCTCATGTTAATATTTTTGATGATATTGAAGATGTTTCTCTTGCAGATCCAAGCTCATTTGAAGCTCTCATTGCAGATCAGGCCACTCCATACATCATAGATCAAATCTCGTTAGAAGACATTAATGTTGAAGAATAAGTTGCTCTCTCTACCACTATCATCGTACCTATTGCACCTCATGGCCTATCAGTTCGTCCACAACCTCTTCGTTGTCTAGTGTTTTCGCGTATTTCACACCTTGATATGGCATCTTCACAAATTTGGAATTTTGATCTTCTATTTTTGAGCGTTCTTTCATTGCCTGTACTATTTTCACACCACTTGATGCCTCCAAGTTTGCCAACACCATGGATCTGTGCATTTCACAAATTGACTATTTTCTAGTGCAAATCTACACTTTCATGCAAATTCGAAGTGATTTACAACTATGGGCATCGCTTTGTTGTTTTCTATCACTTTTTTGCTTCTTCCAGTGCAGATCTGCATATTTTTGTCACCTTCTATAGATTCTCGATGACACCTATACATTTCAAGCGATCTACATTTTTTGGTCATTTTCTGGCTTATAAACACCATCGTCGTCACTTCCATCATTTGGTTGATCTCCCTTATGTGCTTTCGTGACCATCGCCTCTCATGTTGTTCTCGTTATCCTTGCTCGATTCTACATACCCAAGATCTACCATGGCCTCCACCATTCAATCAATTAATTTTTTTTAATTTAATTTAATTTTAACATACCCATTTCCTCCATTTCCAACAATAAATTAAATTAATTTTTTTGTAATTTAATTTAATTTTTTTATTTGTTCACCATTATCACTGTAATTCAATACATGCCATCATTACTGCGCGTGTCCATCATTAAAACACGCTCACCACCTAATGTGCAATTTCCATTTAATGCGCACGTTTTTATTTTAATTTTCGCACGTGGCTCACCATTAAATGCAAATTTAATAATAAATTAAATTAAATTATTTTTTAATTTAATTTAATTTTTCCCACCATTGTTCAATCAAAAATAAAAATTTAATGCATTTCCATGTCGTTGCTTTCATTAAATGCATTTTCATGCTATTGCTTTCATTAAATGCATTTCCATGTCGTTGCATTCATTAATGTCCGTCACCTTCATTAATGTGCATTAAACCGTTACCCTTCATTCATGTGCACATTTCCTTAATGCTCGTGGCCCACAATTAAAACCAAAATTTAATGCATCCGCAATTTCCAACTGGCATCTTTGGCACATATTTTGAGGCATCTTCTTCTCACACATCAGTTGTTTCTTTCTTTTGCTGATTTAAGGGACCCATCCAACTATTTATCGGTATAGCAGTGTTTACAATCATTGGAGAGCATTTTCTGAGCCTGATGTAGTGCCACTGTCAGTTTTTGGTATAAGGATCATATAATAACAAACAGATAACCAAAGTTTTGCACAAATGAAAACTACCTTGTATTACCATAAGTTGTCTATAAATAGGCATTACAAAGAAGATCGAATAAGGTTGTATTAAATAATGATGGTACAACCTTATCCATTACAAAAACTAACAGCTTATTAAAAATAAACGATGTTAATACATGATTCTCTATCATGATTACCCCTAAATATTAAGCTAAGACAATATTTATCACACCATGGGGTACCTTATGTTGGAAATTCATGTCTTTTGGCTTGAAAAACGTAGGAGCTACCTATCAGTGGGTCATGACTTATATTTTCCATGACATGATGCATGATATTCTCTAATATTATATGGACGATCTCTTAGGTTACTCCATAGAATTAAAGGATCAGTCCATGATTTAAGATGAATATTTGAAAGACTTTGGTATTTCAAGGTTTGTCTAAACCCTGTTAAGTGTGTGTTTGGAGTCACATTTGGCAAATTGTTAGGCTTCATAGTTTCTAGGCGAGGCATTGAGGTGGACCCCGCTAATATAACGACTATAATTGGCATACCTCCTCCTCGCATCCTGACTGAACTACATAGACTACAAGGTAAACTTTAGTCTATTCATCGATTCATTGCCCAGTTAGTCGATAAGTGTTAGTCATTTCTTAAGCTTCTTAAGAAATATGTGGTCTTCTAGAGTGATTTTGAGTGTTATAAAGCTTTTGATACCCTTAAGGAGTATCTCATTTCCCTGCCTATCTTAGTTCCCCCTGTGCCTAGTAGGCATTCGATGCTTTATATAATAGCTATTGCTCATGCTTTGGGAGCCATGCTGGTCCAACATGATCAAAACAAAGAGCGAGCTATCTACTATATCAGTAGAACTTTGGTTAGCTATGAAACCAGGTACACTCCCTTAGAGAATTTTTCTCTTACTATAGTGTTCATTTCCTAGAAGTTAAGACACTACATGCTCAGCCATAAGACATTGGTAGTTGCAAAATTTGACCCTTTGCGCTATTTGATGTTTAAGCCCCATATTTCAGGTCGAGCTACTAAGTGGGTGTTGGCCCTTAGTGAGTTTAACCTGAATTTCATAGGTCATAAAGCTATAAAGGGTTAGGTAATTGTTGATTAGTTAGCCTTCGCTCCCCTAAAAGCTTCCCATCCTTTAGTCGTTGAGATTCCTGATGAGGGCTTCAACGTCGAGGTTGAAAGTTTGAGTCTTGGACTTTGTTTTTTTATGGAGCCTAATGCATGAAGGGCACTGGTGTTGGAGTCGTTTTAGTCACCCCATAAAAATAACTTATCCTCTTATCCTTCAAACTTTGTTTCTCTTGCACAAATAATACTACAAAGTATGAAGCTTTGATACTTGGCCTTAGAGCAACCTTAGCTTTGTAGGTTAGAGTCCTCTCAGTCTTTGGTGACTCTTAACTAGTGGTCAATAAGGTTAACAATGTTTATCAAACTCAGAATGATAAACTTAAGCCCTACAATGAGATTATCATCAAGTTGTTGTCCTCATTCGATCGAGTAACCAAAGAGTTTCTCTAGATCTTCAAATCGTTATGCGGATACCATGGCCACTGCTACATCCTTGTTTCCTTTAGAGTTAGAATATGGTCAAGCATCGATTATCATTAGATAACTCTAGGAGCCTGCATCACTTGGTTCTTATATTATTTTGTTAGATTTTTTGACCATCGAAGATTCTCCATCTAAGCCATGGTATACCGATATATTTAATTTCCTTACATATGGTTTGATACCTAATGGTTTAGATCATAATTAGCATAATATTTTGCACAAAAGAGCATGTTGATTTGTCATAATCAATAATACTTTGTATCGACATTCTTTTGGAGGCATCCTCTTACGATGTCTTAACTTCGATGAAGCCCAACTTGCTCTTAGTGATGCTCACGAAGGTTCATGTCGATGTCATTTCAGTGACAATGCTATTACCAAAAAGCTCCTATGGATGGGGTACTATTGGCCTTCCATGGATAATTATGCATGTGACTATATGCAATGTCACTACAATTGTCAATGCCACGATCATCTTATTCATGCTTCTTCTAAAGACCTTCAGGTTATCTCTTCCCCTTGACCATTTTCCATGTGGCGATTGGACATTATATGGAAGGTTAACCTAGTGTCATCTGATGATCATAAGCTTATCATTATAGTGATTAAGTACTTTACTAAATGGGTCGAAGCCATACCCCTGGCTACAATGATTGGAGCTCATATTTCCAATTTCATCTTCAACCAAATTTTTTGTAGGTTCAGGATTCCTTCAATGATTGTTTCTGATAATGACACTCCTTTTAAGAATAAGGATGTCCGTAATATTTGTTCTAAGTACAAGATTCAACACAAGTGGTCAACTCCTTATTACCCTCAGGATAATGGATAAGTTGAAGCATCCAACAAGTCCTTGATCAGGATCTTGAAAAAGTTGGTTAGTAATACTAGTCGTGACTAGCATATCCAGCTTTATCTTATCTTGTGGGCCTATGGCACTAGCGTGTGTACCCCTATAGGTGCCTCACCATATGTCCTGGTATATAGGTCTGAGGCACTATTTCATTTTGAGCTCGAGGTTCCCTCGTTGTGCATTTTGTTGCAAGATGCCTCGGTCAACAATGAGTATCATGTAGACCATTTGCACCAATTGGAGCTGCTGGATGAAAAGCACATTCATGTCTTAGAGCATTTGTGAGCCTATCAGGATAGGCTTTGGTGATCTTACTCTAAGAATTTTTACAATCGTTCTTTTGATGTTGGGGACCTTGTCCTCAAGGAAAACCAAAAGAACACTAATACTCATTCTGATATTTGAGGTAAGTTTTAGCCCAATTGGTTCGGGACCTTTGTCATAACGACCAACTTTGACTCAAGTGCCTATCGTTTAACTTCTTTGGATGGTAAATAACTTAAAGAACCAATGAATATAATGCATCTCAAAATATATTATGAATGATTCATCATTTTGCATCGCATATTGCATTTAGCATAGGTCATGTTGCATCTAGTTTTGCTTGCTCACATTGCATGGTTGCCTGTCATATTTTGTATGATTGCTTGACATTTTCTTTCTCTTGCATTTCTACTTGTCATAATTGCACAGCTACTTGTTTATGATTGCTTGATCATGTATAATTCTGAGGATTTTGCAACAATGGTAAGTGATGACACCTAGTTAGATCGTAGCTTGCATGCATTGCACTTTCACTAGGGCTCTAATGCCTAGCGAAACCCCAAAATAGGTCCCCTACATTTTCATCCATTCTTCTCTTCTTTTCTTCCTCTGCTCTTTCTTCTCTTCATATTTCTTGTTGTATTCGTTGACTTTGAAAGTTTTTTCAAATGACCATCAGTTCTCCCCAAAGTCAAGGCATACAATCCTCTTCTGGTATATCCTTATCCTTTGCATGATTCTTCTTTCTTCTCTGCTTATATTTGTTTCGACAAGGATATACGTTCTCTTATCTTTTTTGTTTGCACACTATCTCCCATCTTGAATTTTTAACGATTGAAACTTCAAGCTGGGGGTACACATGCACAATTCTTTGATTCTCTTTTCTTTCTCTCTTCTCTTTTGGTACATACACACACTCACATAGTGTTATGCTCAAATTTATTGGTTCATACATACTCTTACACACCTCTATCGAGTGGCACTTGTTAAATCATCATTCACATCAACAGTAATATTACACCCCTATTGGGTTACACTCCTCTTGACTTAGTAGGCACTACACCCTATTATAGGATAAGCTCCATGGCCATTTCGATAGGTCACGACATACATCCTAGCAGGTAATAACCCCATAGAAGTCACTAGCGAGCAACCACCAATAGTAGGTCATGCTCCATCATTTGATCATTTTAGCGAGCAACCACTTATAGCAAGTTATGCTCCATCATTTGATCATTTTTCCATCTTAGCGAGTGCTACACCCATAGTAGGTTTTCACTCCACATTGGACCATCTCTTCAAGCATAACACCCTTCATCTAAGGTTTACAACCAGTTTCTCTCGTTTTCTATCTCGTTGACCTTTTTTAGAGATGTTCTTCTTCTTATTCTTCTTCTTCTCTCCTCTTTCCTTCTTTATTTCCCTTTATTCTATTCATCCTTGCATTTCATATTAGATATATTGCATTTCATGCTAGTTGCATTAGATTCATGTTGTACCCAATAATCCTTGCCATGTTGTTGTTTGCTTGTGTTTTCTTGTGTTTCTATGTTTTGCTTTCTTTCTTTATCTTTTTTTAGTTTCTTAAGGAATTTTCATTCCTTTTGAAACTCGAGGGGGTATCCTAGCCTTAGAGGTATTAATGGAAGTAATACCTCTCTTTGTGTGAAAAAATCTAAAGTATTTGTTGTGATGCCCTTTTTGCACCATCCCTCTGTCCAAACCTGGCCACCCCTTTTCTGTGTTTGATGCTTTCTTTCCCATAAGAGTCTACAAATTTATTTGATGCGTTTACTTGGCCATAAATGCATCAAAGAGGGAGCAAAATATAGACATAAAAAATTAACCCACTAAGGTGAGTCATTTTCCCTAGATCCCTTGCTTTCTCCTTAGAAAAATAGGGTCATCTTTGAGCCCACTTTCCCCTACAAAATCTTCTTATTTCCTCTTGAATCTTATATTTTTGGATTGGTCTTGGAAAGATCTTTCCAACAGTATATGATTTATCCCATTCTAACTATTTTTGGTCCTCCAAAGTGCATTAAAACTACATAGGGGTCTTGTTGTTATGAAATCGTGGTCCACTTTTGAGGGGCACGATTTCACATTCCTAAGATTTTCTGGTTGCTGTGAAATTGTGGTTGGCACTTGTGGGGCAAATAGGGTTTTCTCTTAAGAAAACCCTAATTTTCAAAGTCGGCATATTTAGGCATCATCTTGTCTTGGTTTTCTCACTTGTTTCTCTTTCAAATCCATTATAAAAATAAGTTTTGAAGTCTTTTTTCTCACCAAGTGAATTTTAATCTAAAGTGGTATAATAACAAAAAAAACTCTCAAGTGATTTCACATTCATCTTCTTCTACAAGTAAGCTAACTCGCAAGTGTGAAATATAGTCTGTTGAAGCTATGTTTTCTACTACATTGGATTGTGTGTTGTTTTGGTGGACAAGTGTTGAAGCCCTAAGGAGAGATCAACTATTTAGAGATCTTCACCCTTCTGCCTACTTTTTCACTATTTTCCAAGTGTTTTCACTTGTCTACATCTACATTGTAATTAGATTTATATTGTGTATATGTTAATTCACATTTTTTAAAGTCTTATTTTCGCTTCTATGGTCATTTTAGGGTGTGATTTCACACAAACCATTTTTGGGGGCAACCTGCTACCCCTAAACCCTATATCTATGTTATATATTGTATTTATACCATATTAGTGCATTTTGTGCTCTGTTTTACCATTATGTTCTGTTGCATTTCATTGTGCATGTTCATCTTCTAAAAGTCAACTTTCACTTTTGTTTTCAAAGGTGAACTAAAAGAACCTAGGGGGCTTGACTATTGCACCTTCACGCATTGCTATACAATAGCCTAAGTAGGCCCTCTAATGCTAATCATATTTTTCAAGTGTTTTCCAAATTATTTCGTAGGTATAAAGATCATTGAATATCGTTGGATAAAAGATAAAAGCCTGGACCAACCATCGAAAAAGATAAGTGCCCTAATTAATCTTTAGATTTTTTTTTGGGTGTTTGTTATTTTTGTTAAAACCCTAGATCTGATATAAAAAAAAAGATATATAATCAATTTCTAGGCATTTGAAAATAATTTGCATATAGTGTGCACTTAGGGTTTTAATATCGTTTGTGCATCTTCTCTTGAACCCTTGCTCAAAGGATTTCATTTTGCAACCCTAGGTTAGAAATCATTCAAGCAAAGAATCATTCTAGGGTTAGCTCTTGTTTTCTTGCATTCTGTATTTCTGCATTATTCTTTCATTTTATAGCTTAACTATAGAAAAGCCAAAGCATAGATGATTGTCTTGTAAGTGAATACATCAAACATTCTTAAACCCCCAAACTTGGAGCAAGTTCTAAAACCGTTCCTAGTGAACCCTTCCCCCCCATCTTTCACAGTGAGGTGTAGATAACAAGATACCCCCGTAGTCACCTTGGCTTCCCAACAGATCTAGTCGAGAATCGTACATGGTAGGGTAGTTTTCTCGCTCTACAATCATCTACAAACTATTTATGGGTGATGTTGTCAATGTTATTACTAGCCTTAAGTCCACTTATTAGCCCATATTTATATGTCTTATTTAGGTTCCTTCCCAATACCTTTGCCATAATAATGAACAAATATGGTAATAAATGATCTCCTTGTCTAAGACCCCTCTTGACTTTAAATGATTATGTTACTAGCCCATTGACCAATATTGAATATGATATTGTAGAGACACAAGTTTTAATCCATTTGACCCATTTCTTCCCATATTTAAACTTTTCTAATACTATAAAAAATACCATTTATCCCTATCATTGAATTTATTCATATCAAGTTTTAAGATAATTTCTCTCTTTTTTTAGAAGTTGTTAAACACATTACTTCATGGGCTACTATAATCCTGTCTATAATCTATCTCTCTTTCACAAATCCTCCTTGCTCTTTTAAAATAATTTTGTCTCAAAATGGTCTTTAATCAATTTTCCATTTCTTTGGATATTCTCTTATATGCCATATTACATAGGCTTATGGGCCTAAATGAATCAAACAATTATGTATCCTTCTTTTTGGAATTAGAGTAAGATACAACACATTTATTTTATAAGTTATGAACTATTTTACCCTAGACTATTCCACTGCCACAAATAAAGAATCCTTCACTATTTCCCATTTATGCTAATATAATGCTACTAAGAGTCCATCTAGACCTAGGGATTTATCCTTATCAAAAGAGAAAAGGGCTAAATGAACTTTTGGGTTCCATCATTTTGCTATTGTCTTCATTTGTTATAACTAAAGATACTTCTTACATTAGTTTATCATTAAGAACTTCAATCTCCTCTGATCCTAGAATATTTTGGGACAAAGGTCTTACCTTCTTTCTGATTTCACTTTGTTCTTCAATCCAAACCCCTTCTATTTATTTAATTCTACTAATTATGGATGTTGATCTCTATACTATTGTAATTATATGAAAAACATGCTTTTATCTCCTTTTAACCAAGTCTATATCGATTTTAATCTACAAAAAAAATCTTCCTTACTCAAAATATTATGATATTCACTAAGCAACTCCTTTTTCTCTGAGCTTTGATTATTGTGCTCACCTTTTTTGAATTTTGAAAGCTGCTCTTTTAGTTCTTATTTTTTCTCAAAAAAAAATTCAAAAGTTTTATTATTTCATTCTTTTAATCTATAAGTCATTACTTTTATTTGTTTTGGAAGTATATACAACCCATTGTTTCTTGAAGAATTTCATGTCTACACTATCATATCAACAATTTGAGTATGGTATTCCTACATCTACACATATTTAAAATAGGATATTTTTTTAATCCACTTGCCAATGATCTGAACCAATCATTGTCAAGGTATTAATTTTAGCACAAGTTCCCTTTGTCTAGCCAATGATTTGAGAGTATGCATTTGTCTAATTGTTTTGCTATCAATTTTTATCCTGTCCTATTGTTGGTCCATGTATAGTTGTCCTCTTAAAATTCAACCTCCCATGAATTATTATATTGAATAAAGGTTGAGATATATCTCGTTATTTGGGTTATTTTCCTAATTTCCACATTTTTTAATCCAACTTGGTTATGACATTGACATCTCCTATGATCATGAACCAAGTTTCTTGCTCTTTACTTAGTGGTTTAAATCCCACTCCATACTTCTAGTATGCCTAACTAAGTTGTAGGTCCATAGACATTTATAAGTATGAAACAAATCTCTTCAAAGTAGCATGTGACTAATGAGATTATCTAATGCCTAGTTTTATGAATGGTTTCAAAGGAGGTTCTAATTGGATTCCAACATGTTAGAATTATTCCTACCACTCCTTTTAAATACACAACATCCCATTCACATTTTACCCATATTGCTTTCATAATTTTGAAAACTTCTTCCTTTGTCATTTTAGTTTTTTGGATACAAAGAATATCATGCTTTTTACTTAAATAAAGGTCCTTGACACACCTCTGCTTTGAGGGGGTATTAACACACCTTATATTCAATGAGATGGTAATCATGTCTCATTAGGGGTTGTCAGACCCTCCTACAAATTTCCATTATAATTTTGTTGTTTGGTAAACAAAATTTCAACCAACTTAGATCGTGTTCCTTTCTCTATGTTTGCTCTTCCTTCACTAACTCTCTCTTGCTAATTAGAAGGTTTTCCTCTTTTTTCCTTGCCAGTATCGAAAGTAGGTCTTATTATTCTATTCCTCAATATTATTTAACAACTTTCATTTTCATTAGATGTATCCTCTTTTGGCTCGAGTAAGGAAGCTTTTGAATTATTTTTATCATGTTATGGTATTTCCTTGTTAGAGGTATTAACATCTAACACTATGATTTCTCTACCACTTTCCTTGTCAAGAATGGTGCATGGTACTTCAAGAAAGTCTTTAAAATCTAACGAGACACATTCCTTAGGTTCAATAAGAATGTTCATCCATAAATCAAGATCATACCTAATAGACAATTCCTTGTTAATATTTGGATCCTATTGCACCATGTCCTTTAAGCTTTGATATGTTTTTCATAGGCTAAAGCCTTAAAAGAATTGACATTTCTTCCAATATCCTTATTGGTCTTCATTTTTTATTTACTTTCATATGTCTAGACCTATTTTTTGGAAGTTAAAAGCCATCCTCATCCATATCCATTTGTAAGTTTCTCTTGTGGTTTTCTACATATGAATATGTTAGACTCTTCTTAGGGCATGATCTCTCAATACATCCCACCTCATGAAATCTTATACATCTGAAATATATGTTTTTAATAATCCATGGTTTGGATCCACAACTTACCCCATACTTAAGAATGATTGATTTTAGCAAAGGTTTACTAATATCAATCATGACCAATATTTGGGCATAAATAGCCAAGACTTTATATTTTATAGTTTTTGAAATCTCAAGGAATTCTCTCTAAGTGTTTCCTATTGCCTTGAAGATATTGATTTCCTAAAATTCAATGGGTAACCTATACATCCTAACCCAAACTGGTACTCAAGATAAATTTGTATTTGCATGTGCAAAGCCTTCATACCAACAGGTAAGGTGGAATGTTTATCTTCCCATAAACTAAGGGCCCCATCTAAGGATTCTATCTATTTCCTCCTTAGAAACAAATGGCTAGGAAAAATCCTTTTAGAAGAAATGATAGACTCACTCTTGGATAATTTTATCTCTTATCAATCCATTTTCTTAAAGTCGAAGCCCCTGGCCAAGACCCATTAAATTTACCAATGCTTACCTTATCTTTGAGCAATGAAGATCATTGCTCTGTGAGGTCCTTCTTAACCTTACTATTAGGGATGATTTTAAGGATAAAGTTGTAAATTGGTCTATGGGAGGAAACTATAACTCCATGTCTACTAGAATTTACCAATATATCCTACAATTATTATATTATTTGAAAATAAACCTACAATAAATTGCATGTAGAACTTCTAAGATAATGAAGGGATCAATTAAACTTAGCTAAAAATTCTACATCCAAACAAAATTCCCCACTTCATTGATGCCCTAGCCCTCCATTACTCCTATCATTCGAACCCTGATTGACAAATATCTACAATTTTATATCCTATAATTTGAAAAATCATCACTACCCTTATTCCTAATGGCTAACTCTATAGGGTCATATCTCCTTTAATACTACTCAGATTCCTTCATATGACTAATTATTTAAAAGCTTTACAAGTTTTGCATAAATTAGTACAAGAATCGTCTAAATTGGACAAGTCTTTGCAAATATATGGCTCCTGAAAGATTATATATTTTTTTGAAAAATATTGCCTAATGTTGTCCTTATTCTAGACAACTAACTTTACATGGTTGTATTTGCCTTTGTTAGAGAATATTATATTATTTGGTACATGCTAATGTACCCCATGGTACCTTTGATTCAATTGTAAATTTTAGAAATATTAGAATAGATTGTGAGTCAATAGTTTAAGGTGTGTGATTTATATTTTCCTAAAGTATGTGTCTATGTGTAGGATGTGCACAAGTGTCATGTAATAATGTGTGCAAGTGTGTAGAGTGTGAAAATACGCGTGTGTCATGTAATAATGTGTACAAATGTGTACAGTGTGAAAGTGTGCAAGTTTCATATAATATAGTTTGCAAGCGTGTAGAAATTCAAGAGGTATATGCAAGTGTTAAGTATACAAGTGGCAAGATGTAAAGCCAAGGAACATGAGAGGTTTGTCTTATGTGTGGAATAGAAAATAATGCATTGAAGAATAATTTGGGTATATTGAAGCTTGTATACAATATTTTAAGCAACTATATTGTAAGTTTTTTTATGCATATTTTTATTGATAAAGGCCATATTTAATCCACATTATTATTATTGCATGGATGTTATGTTTATTGATATTAGCCATTTTATATTAATTGCTCTAATATTTGAGTATGCTCAAGATCTTGAATATTGGGACCTATGATTGAATCTGGCTAAAAAGCCAATAGTGGTATCAAAAGTATATTTTGTAGACTCTATAAGAGCTACTATGAGTAGTCTAGTAAAGCTAGCATCATAAAAATCTAGTGTAAATATTTGAAGAAATTTGGAGTGAGAAGATTTAGATTAAAAAACTAGCATCAAAGAAGAACTCTGGTGTGAATTTAATTTAAAGAAAAATTGCTAAATAAAAAGCTACAATCAGAGAAGAACTCTGGTATGAATTTAATTTGAAGAAAAATTACGGAATAGAAAGCTAGCATTAGAGAAGTCTAGTGTGAATTTTTGAATTTGATAAAGCATAATTGACTATTGATATTTTGTTGGAAGAAGTTGAATCTTTTGGTATATATAGGACTTCCATTTCCACCAATATAGGTACTTACACCTACATTATATCCTTGAACAAATTCCATGGATGCAAAGAGCTCAAAAAGCCATGCCATTCAGAAAATAGGCCTAAAATGCTTTTATATGCAAAAGTTATGACCTCTAAAAGTTTGGGCATATTAACAAAGATATTATTAACTTAATAATTCCAAACCTTTGAAAAAATAGCAAACTAGAATTTACCACTTATCATTTGTTGATCAAGGTTTGTCTTCACACTTGTTTATTATTATACAACTAAGGAAAATGGCTTGTTTACTATTATACAACTAAGGAAAATGGTTGAATGTCATGTGTCATGTGGTTTGATTGGTTATATCTTTTCTCATATATAAAAAAAAAAATTTACATGTCAATTTGGCCCATGTCGACTACCAAGTTAGTGTTGATTTCCATACCATCATGGAAAAATGAGACATGAAAAATATTTCCTTCACAAAAATGCCCACTTTTGATTTGAACCTGGAACCTCTGGAAATAAGAGGCCTTAACAATGGTCTTGTAAATAATATATCCAGGTGCCACATTGGGATAGAAATATCTGCACCCTCCTTTAAGTAGAGTACAATGCTTCCATCCAAAAGAGAAAGGGCACCAACATATATTGAACCAAAGATATTTTAATTAAAAAACCTTACCATTATTTATGTTGTCTAACATGCCAATAACATTAAGATGAGAGATCAGGATCCATCCTTGGAGAAGTACAAAGACATAAAAAAGAAGATAAATAAATATGATCAAACAAAAATGGTGTTAGTGAGATTTGAACCCATGTTTTTCATATTACAAATCCTTCACGGTGTTGGAGCAAACAATCCAATATTTTGGAAAATGCCTTACTTCTTAAAGACAAGGTCATCTTTTAGATCCCTATGTAAAATGTGCTCAATATTTGAAGGATTAAAAATAGAGACTATGAGATTCAAACATTTCCAATAGAATAATACCTCCAATACATATGTTGGCCACTATATCTAACCATTGGACTGAGAAGAAGATATCAGGATCTTGGAGATAAGCATGTTTTAGGTCCTATGACTAAAAAATATTACTAACCAAATTTGAACTTGCATCATCCTAAAACAAAATCTCATTCCCATCCACTATACAATAATACTTAATATGTTGAGAGAAAGGAAAAAGAAATAACATCTTGATGAATATTGCAACACAAAAAAAAATGCATAAATTCCTATGAGGCATAAGAAATAAGTATGAAGGGCTTGAACCCATCACCGTTAGGAATTTAGTAATCAAAGAGAATAGACTAACTTGAGAAGTAAATGAAATTGAGATCATAAGGCCTTGACCAAGACTAATCTCAACTTGACCTAGCCTCTTAAAAAAGGTGCATTTATCAAAATATGTTTTTAGTAGGATTCAAATCATCAATAACTCGTCTTTCAAAGCTTTAACCATTACTCTATAGCCAACACAACACAACACATGGATGGAAAGATTTTGCTTGACACTTTTTAAATATTTTAAACACTCTCCTCCCAAAATACCTTGTAAGAAGAGTTTACCTAAAGTGGTATTATATCTCGCAACCTATCTAGTAACTATGACTACAAATGTATTATGTTGGTCATTCTAGCATTAGAGTCAAATGAGTGTCATTCACCATGCCTTAGTGAATTTTAATTTGGAATGCCTAACCTTTCTAAAAAATGTGTATTCCATTTAAGAGACATCACCAATGGGATTTGAACCTCCATATTTCCATATTAAAACCTTTATCCTTTGTGTGATAGCCAACAAATAAATAAATTAGTTATGATGGGTAAGTGTTTGCTATTTTTTATGAGTGAACACCCTAAAGCAATAAAATTCAGCAAAAAAATATGCCAATATGAATTGAACTTATTCCCTTATGATCCCAAGTTATTTTTCCTAACTAGGATATTTGTTTTCATTGATAGGAGGGTAATGTACAATGTACATAGCTTTGGATTTTATAATACTTTCTAGAAACTAATGGAAAAAACATATAACCTAGAAAATAATAACTCATAGAAAAAAACACATGCAATGTGAAATGTGTTTATAAACATCAAAATACTCTTTAAGAGAAAATAATAACACTCTAATTAATAAAGAAACGATTGGTATCAAGTGGTATAAATATCCAATTACAAGTGATTTTGAAATATCAAGGAATTCTCTCTTAGTATTTCCTATTGCCTTGAAGATATTAATTTCCTAAAATTCAATGGGTAACCTATACATCCTAACCCAAACTGGTACTCAAGATAAATTTGTATTTGCATGTGCAAAGCCTTCATACCAACAGGTAAGGTGGAATGTTTCTCTTCCCATAAACTAAGGGCCCCATCTAAGGATTCTATCTATTTCCTCCTTAGAAACAAATGGCTAGGAAAAATCCTTTTAGAAGAAATGATAGACTCACTCTTGGAGAATTTTATCTCTTATCAACCCATTTTCTTAATGTCGAAGCCCCTGGCCAAGACCCATTAAATTTACCAATGCTTACCTTATCTTTGAGCAATGAAGATCATTGCTCTGTGAGGTCCTTCTTAACCTTACTATTAGGGATGATTTTAAGGATAAAGTTGTAAATTGGTCTATGGGAGGAAACTATAACTCCATGTCTACTAGAATTTACCAATATATCCTACAATTATTATATTATTTGAAAATAAACCTACAATAAATTGCATGTAGAACTTCTAAGATAATGAAGGGATCAATTAAACTTAGCTAAAAATTCTACATCCAAACAAAATTCCCCACTTCATTGATGCCCTAGCCCTCCATTACTCCTATCATTCGAACCCTGATTGACAAATATCTACAATTTTATATCCTATAATTTGAAAAATCATCACTACCCTTATTCCTAATGGCTAACTCTATAGGGTCATATCTCCTTTAATACTACTCAGATTCCTTCATATGACTAATTATTTAAAAGCTTTACAAGTTTTGCATAAATTAGTACAAGAATAGTCTAAATTGGACAAGTCTTTGCAAATATATGGCTCCTAAAAGATTATATATTTTTTTGAAAAATATTGCCTAATGTTGTCCTTATTCTAGACAACTAACTTTACATGGTTGTATTTGCCTTTGTTAGAGAATATTACATTATTTGGTACATGCTAATGTACCCCATCGTACCTTTGATTCAATTTTAAATTTTAGAAATATTAGAATAGATTGTGAGTCAATAGTTTAAGGCGTGTGATTTATATTTTCCTAAAGTATGTGTCTATGTGTAGGATGTGCAACAAGTGTCACGTAATAATGTGTGCAAGTGTGTAGAGTGTGAAAATACGCGTGTGTCATGTAATAATGTGTACAAATGTGTACAGTGTGAAAGTGTGCAAGTGTCATATAATATAGTTTGCAAGCATGTAGAAATTCAAGAGGTATATGCAAGTGTTAAGTATACAAGTGGCAAGATGTAAAGCCAAGGAACATGAGAGGTTTGTCTTATGTGTGGAATAGAAAATAATGCATTGAAGAATCATTTGGGTATATTGAAGCTTGTATACAATATTTTAAGCAACTATATTGTAAGTTTTTTTATGCATATTGTTATTGATAAGGGCCATATTTAATCCACATTATTATTATTGCATGGATGTTATGTTTATTGATATTAGCCATTTTATATTAATTGCTCTAATATTTGAGTATGCTCAAGATCTTGAATATTGGGACCTATGATTGAATCTGGCTAAAAAGACAATAGTGGTATCAAAAGTATATTTTGTAGACTCTATAAGAGCTACTATGAGTAGTCTCGTAAAGCTAGCATCATAAAAATATAATGTGAAATGTGTTTATAAACATCAAAATACTCTTTAAGAGAAAATAATAACACTCTAATTAATAAAGAAACGATTGGTATCAAGTGGTATAAATATCCAATTACAAGTGATTTTGAAATATCAAGGAATTCTCTCTTAGTATTTTCTATTGCCTTGAAGATATTAATTTCCTAAAATTCAATGGGTAACCCATACATCCTAACCCAAACTAGTACTCAAGATAAATTTATATTTGCAGGGGAAAAGCCTTCATACCAACAGGTAAGGTGGAGTGTTTCTCTTCCCATAAACTAAGACCCCCTTTTAAGGATTCTATCTATTTCCTCCTTAGAAACAAATGGCTAGGAAAAAACCTATTAGAAGAAAGGATAGACTCACTCTTGGAGAATTTTATCTCTTATCAATCCATTTTCTTAAAGTTGAATCCCCTAGCCAAGACCCATTAAATTTACCAATGCTTACCTTATCTTTGAGCAATGAAGATCATTGCTCTGTGAGGTCCTTCTTAACCTTACTATTAGGGATGATTTTAAGGATAAAGTTGTAAATTGGTCTATGGGAGGAAACTATAACTCCATGTCTACTAGAATTTACCAATATATCCTACAATGATTATATTATTTGAAAATAAACCTACAATAAACTACATGTAGAACTTCTAATATAATGAAGTGATAAATGAAACTTAGCTTAAAATTCTACATACAAACAAAATTTGTCACTTCATTGATGCCCTAGCCCTCCATTACTCCTATCATTTGAACCCTGGTTGATGAATATCTACAATTTTATTTCTTACAATTTGAAAAATCATCACTACCCTTATTCATAATGACTGACTCTATAGGATCATGTCTTCTTTAATACTACTCATAATTCTTCATATGAATACTTATTTAAAAGCCTTTCAAATTTTGCATAGATTAGTCCAAGAATCGTCTAAATTGGACAACCCTTTGCAAAGATATGGCTCCTGAAAGATTAGACATTATTCTAAAAAAAAATTGCCTAATGTTGTCCTTATTCTAAACAACTAACTTTACATGGTTGTATATCCCTTTGTTGGATAATATTACATTATTTGGTACATGCTTATGTACCCCATGGTACCTTTTATTCAATTGTAAATTCTGGAAATATTAGATTAGAGTGTGAGTCAATAGTTTAGGGTGTGTGATTTATATTTCCCTAAAGTATGTGTCTATGTGTAGGATGTGCACAAGTGTCATGTAATAATGTGTGTAGAGTGTGAAAGTGCACGTGTGTCATGTAATAATGTGTATAAATGTGTAGAGTTTGAAAGTGTGCAAGTGTCATAAAATAGAGTTTGCAAGCGTGTAGAAAGTCAAGAGGCATATGCAAGTGTTAAGTATACATCTGGCAAGATGTAAATCCAAGGGACATGAGAGGTTTTTCTTATGTGTGGAATACAAAATAATGCATTGAAGAATCATCTAGGTATATTGAATCTTGTATACAATATTTTGAGAAACTCTATTGTAAGTTTGTTTATGCATATTGTTGTTGATAAAGGCCATATTTAATCCACATTATTATTTCATGAATGTTATGTTCATTGACATTGGCCATTTTATATAAATTTCTCTAATAGTTGAGTCTGCTCAAGATCTTGAATATTGAGACTTATGATTGAATTTGGCTAAACAACCAATAGTGGTATCAAAGCTATATTGTTTAGACCCTATCATAGCTACTTTGAGTAGTCTCTTAAAGCTAGCATCATAAAAATCTAGTGTGAATATTTGAAGAAATTTGGAGTGAGAATATTTAGATTAAACACCTAGCATCAAATAACTCTCTATGAATTTAATTTGAAGAAAAATTGCAAAATAAAAATCTAGCATTAGAGAAGCTCTAGTATGAATTTAATTTGAAGAAAATTTATGGAATAAATAGCTAGCATTAGAGAAGTCTAGTGTGAATTTTTGAAATTGATAAGGCATAATTGATTATTGATATTTTGTTGAAATAAGTTGAATATTTATTGCCTAATATGTTTGTTGAAAAAAAAAAAATTGAGCTGAGAGCTCATATTGATTGCATATTGAATGCATTTGTAAAGGATTAAAGAAATTCTTCAAATGACTGAATATTAAAGATCTAGATGACTAAAACCAAAAGGTGACGATCCAAAAAGATATTATTGGAGCCATATTCCAAATTCTTAGACATCTAAAATTGAAATTAGACAATATTGAGATCAGACTACGATATTTGGGGTCTTAAATAATTTTGAAGTGGCCAAGATATGATGAAGCCTTCGAGGGTAAGTTTTGGACATGCATAAAGAAAAAGAGATGTCCTAGAAAGAAGCAACCAAAGGATTCTGATTGTGACAACAAGCATTAGAGGAGGTAGTCAAATCCACTTGAAAAAATAGATGTCCTAAAGAGAAGTGGCTAGAGGAGTTCGTCTAAGAAGCAAAGTGACGTCCAAGTTGAAGAGACGTCTCATTAGAGATTTGCCACAAGAGAGCAAAAATTTGAAAGGAAGATATTTGAGGATTTAAATAAGAGTCGCATGAGTTAGAGAATGTCTATTTATAAGCTACCTAGAGTAGAAAGGAAAACTTAATTTATTCTCAAAGAACAAGAACTTCCTAAGCCAGAGCACCATACTAGTTGCCTTGATCAAAGTTCTTAGAGTAGAGAAGAGTCATTTGAAGCCAAAAGCAACGTTGCCTAAGAGAGCTAGGAAAATTCTAAATAAGTTGAATCATTGGGGAGCATGAAGCTAAGGAAAAATCAAATTGCATGTTGCACATCTAAAAGGTAACAAATTTGACAGGGTTTATATTAATTCATTTTGCTGCAACAAAATTCATGGAAGATAGGTTATAAATTATTCCTTGGAATTTTAAAAAAGTTGGTATTGGGTGTCAAAAACTAAGTTGTTTGATATTTGAATGAGTAAATAAGACTTAGTGAATTTGAATATTTTTGAAAAAGAAAATAGACAGATCTATAAGGTTAAAGGAATAATTGCATTTGATAAATTAAATATTTGAAATTTGACATTAGAGAAAATTTGAGATTTGATTTATTGATTATTGAAGAATATGATAATTGCAAATTGATAATTAGGGAATCATAAGGTTTTCTACTTCAAAATTTGATTTTGTAAAATTTGAAAAATTAAAATTGATTAAAAAAACTTAATTTTAAAAATTTTAAAAAATTTAAAAAATGGTTGCTACGTTTGGAGAGATAGGGTTTTTTAGGGGGGAAGAGAGGACGTAGGGAGATTAGGGTTGTGCAAGAAAAATAGAGGAGATGGTGATGTGTTCCAATAGCGATAGTAGGTCTCGTCCTCACAAGAAGCGAGTTAGCTTCTAGTTTTGAAAGGTGACCGATGCAAAATCATATGGGGGGCTTCGCCCCTCCCCTCTATAGATGGAACAACTGGTTCTAGCCCTAAAAATTAAATCCCATACAAAGTTCCAATGATCTCAAGGTTAACTAGCTTTATTAAAAATAGAAGCATTGTTCTAGTGCTTACAGTCCATTCCCTAAAGGCTACACTTGAAGTTCAAAGGCTTAAAAATTGTGCTCTTATCTACAAATTCTCTAATATTTGGCCAACGCCAAGAAACTTCCAAGTGTGGGTAAATAGGAATTGGGGTTAGTATTTCAAAGGACAAATTGAGCTTTTTATAGTGGGCAGAAGCCATTTCTTAGCTATATTCAATACGCTAGAGGAGGGAGAGGTAATCTTCTACAAGGGTCCTTGGTTTTTAGGATCACCTAGTTTGTACATGAACCATTGGTTTGAGGAATTCAATCCTTTTGAAGAGATACTAGATAGAATCCTTGCATGGGTTATAATCCCTTTCATCCCGTGGTTTTGGTGGAATGAAAAGATTCTGGTGGGCATAGGCAACCAGATAGATGAATTTTTCAAAATCTCAGAGAAGACTAGATCCAGGTCAATGGCATATTATGCAAGAATTTGTGTAAAGGTGAATCTAGGTCAAGGTTTACTGAAGGTAATAACTTACAAATTAATGACTCTAAAGAATATTCACAAAAATTGAAATATGAAAGCATTCCCTTTGATTATACAAAATGCCATGATTATGGTCATTTCGTGAGAGTTTACCCTTTGAATCCTCCATAGGAAACTCCAGAAAAACAAAATATTGATGGTTATACATAGGCTAGAGGCATAAGAAATAACCCAAGAAGAAGAGGTCAATACCAAGACCAAACAAATCTCCTTAACTCATTCGAGATCCTAAATCAAGAAAAGACAATGGAAAGTTTGACTAAGGAGATTACTTCATCTACCTCTCTAGCAAAGGCTTTGAACTCTAGAAACAGAGATTAATAGGACACAAGCATAGTAATCGAAGAAGGGAGCCAAAAGGTAATCTCAAAGACTACTAAATATTTATCCAATACTGATGAAATAGGCACTTTTAAATCTAAGAATACTTCAAAACAAGGAGATAATATCCAAAGAACCAATCAAGAAGTCCATTCTACAGATGAGCTCTCAGAGTATAAAGGTGTAACAAAAAAATTTCAGCCTTCTGATCATCAAAACAATTCACTAGACACATCGATCTCCAAGGAGCAGAGCACTCTGAAGTTGAATAATACAGAATTTGTCACATGAAAAGGAGAACCAAAAGATAATGTAGGGGCATCGATGATGAAAGGTGGGGCCATTTTGTAGGGCTCCTCCATTCACACAAATCCACTCCAGTGCCCTATCAAAATTGGATATTCTTCATCAAAAAAGGAGAACAAAAGTCTCAAAACAACATATTCAACCTTGGAAACAATAGATGAAAATCTCTCTATCCAATCAATGGCTAAAAGTCAATGCAAAGGTATACTATCAGATTTTGACTCGAAGAATTCAAAATATGGAGACTCAAGGACAAAAGAGTGTTTATCTTATGATTTATATGTGGGGACCAACAAAAAGAAAGTAGGTAGGAAAAAAAGCAAAGTCGAGAAACACAAACACTAAAGAGGATATTGAGAATGGAAGCCAAAAGCGCATAGATGGAATTCCTCTGGCTAAGGCTAAGTCTACCTCCAAATAAATATTTTGACATGGAATGTGAAGGGACTGGGAATCCCTCATAAACATAAAAATCCTTTAAAACAAGATCTTAGAGGTAAAACCATGGATAGTATGCATTCAAGAGACCACGTTAGGAGTAGACAACTGATAGAATTGCAATATTGGTGTGGAAAGAATGTAACTTCCTGAATATTGATGTTTGTGGACAGTTAGGGGGTCTTTTCCTCTTATGGTCCAAAGAACATGTATAGGTAAAAGAGAGTAAAACATATCTAAATTGGATAAAAACCAGGTTTGAGCTAGCAAATGATTCCAAAGCGTATGTGCTTTATAATTTGTATGGCCCCAATTTAGCAACAACCAAGTTACTATACTATAACTCCATGTAGAGCGAAATCGGACAGGATAACAATCAAAATGGTATCATTGGAAAAGACTTAAATACAGTACTAGATCTTGAAGATAAAAAAAGGGGGAGTCTTCTCACAAGATCATATTAGAATTTTAATAAAATATGGTATGGAATAATTCAATTTGATAGATTTGTACCCCAAAAAATGTTGGTTTACTTGGACAAATAGAAGAATTGTGAGAGAGGCAATATCAGAGAGGTTGGATCACTTTTTAATCTCAAAGGAGTTGTTTTCTTATAATAAGGTGATCGAAATAAGAACCTTAAGGGGAACTCACTCGAATCATTGGTCGATGCTTCTCTAGGCAGATCAAGTAATAATTGCCAAGAATATTCCCTTCAAGTTCAACCCCACTTGGATAGAACACCCAAATTTTTCAAAAAAAATTAAGAGGTGGTGGTAGGAAGGTGAACCGAAACATGGAAAAACCATGTATAGATTTTACAAAAAACTGCTTTGGATAAAGTTGAAGCTAAAATAATGGGCAAAAGAGATACAAAAAAGAAAGGAAAAGGAAAAGTAATCTTTGAACATAGAACTTGAGGAAATCCATAAAACAATTTTGGATGAAAGGAACAAGGAAGAGTTGTCTTGTAGAGAACAAAACTTATTGACAAAGTTCGAAGAATTTCATGATCAAGAAGAATAACTATACCTACTTAATTCAAGGATGATCTGGTTACAAAAAGGAGATCAGAACACCAGTTTTTTCCACTAGTCCATGATCCAAAGAAGAAATCATAACTACATAAAAAGTATTTAGATGGAGGATGGAAACATAGTGATAGACTTGGAAGACATCAAATCATAGGCTCTTAATTTTTTTGGAAATATTTTACAAGAAGAACTAGTTAACAGGAGTCTAGCTCAGGAGGAAGCCCTAAAATACATAGACAAGGTGGTTAACAAAGAGCAAAACAAAGGGTTAACAAAGGAGATCTCAATGGAAGAGTTATAGACCATAGTTAAAGGTATGAAAATGGCAAGGCCTCTAGTCCCAATGGGTTCCAAATCATTTTTTACACAGGTTATTGGGAAATTTTGAAAAAAAAATTATTGGAAGTGGTAGAAGAAGCAAGAAACTCGGGTGGGATCCTCAAGGTCATTAACTCCACTTTTTTGGTAGTTATTCCAAAATATAGATATGCAACTTGCTTCTCTATATTTAGACCAATATCTATTTGTAACACAAGTTATAAAATCATAGCAAAGATAATGGCAAATAGATTGAAATGCATTCTGCCAAATTTGATTTCAAAGGAGCAGGGAGCCTTTGTTGCAGGTAGATAATTTTTTGACAATATAATTTTGACTCAGGAAGCATTGCATTCAATTAAACATGGAAATAAAAAGTCAATCGTATTAAAATTGGATATTACGAATGCTTATAATCGAGTTAAGCAAATATTTATTCTTAAAATTTTGAAAAAAATATGGGTTCAATAAGAATTGGATCAAGTGGATCCATGCATGTATAAATAGTCACCACTTTGTTGTCCTTATAAACGAAGGTTTGACAAGTTTTCTTGGATTCAATAGAGGGATTAGAAAAGGATGCCAACTTTCCCCATATTTATTTGCATTTGTGGCTAACTGTCTTAGCAAAGTTATCAAAGCCAAAGCAAACGAAGGTCTTTTAGAAGGGGTAAAAATATCCTCAAAAGCCAAATCTATCAACCATACTCTCTATGATAATGATACTCTTATGATGGGTAAGGCATCCATTTCTAATGCCATAACTTGCAAGGAGATCCTTAATGTGTTTATAATGGCCTCAAGAGGTAAGATAAACTATGAAAATTCTCATATCTTCATTTATAACAGTAGCATTAGACTCCAAAATAAAATTAGGAGAGTACTAAATTTTCGATCAGGAAATACCCAAGGAATATTTAGGTACTTGGGAGTCCGAATATAATTCGATGTCACCAAATATACATGTTGTGGCTGATCCACAACACACCCCAAAATTGGGGACCCACCTTTTTTGCATGCTTTCAAAGAAGACCGCAATGGCCCAGATGCTAAAAAAATCAAAGGAAGAGCAAAATATCACATAAGGAAAAAGTGTCGCGATATCGCGACATGTTGCTCCGTCGCGGCCAGAAATGAAAAGTTGTCGCGATTTCGTGACATGTTGCTCCATCGCGGCCAAAAATGAAAAGTTGTCGCGATTTCACGACGTGTTGCTCCGTCGTGGCCAGAAATGAAAAGTGTCACGATATCATGACAGGTCACGTTTTCACGGCTCAGACAAGCAAAGTGCAGTGGAACGGAAAAGTGTCACGATTTTGCGACATGTTGCTCCGTCGCGGACAGAAATCAAAAGTTGTCACGATTTCACGACGTGTTGCTCCGTCGCGGCCAAAAATGAAAGTGTCGCGATATCGCGACAGGTCTCGTTTTCGCGGCTCAGACAAGCGAAGTGCAGTGGAACGGAAAAGTGTCGCGATTTCGCGACATGTCGCGTTTTCGTGGCCAAGAGTAACAAAATGCAGCAAAATGGAAAATTGTCACGATTTCGCGACATGTCGCGTTTTCACGGTTAAGAGCAACAGAATGCATCATGAAGACTCAAAATGTCGCGATATCGCGACATGTCATGAAATCGCGGTTCATGGAGGAGAGAGAAGACAAGGCACTAAAGTTGTCGCGATATCGCGACATGTTGCCATTTTGCAACCTGAAGATAAAAAATGTCACAATTTCGTGACAGGTTGCGTTTTTGTGATCTGCCGACGGTAAAAGAGGTAAAGATAGAAAGATGTCGCGAAATCGCGACATGTCTCATTTTCGCAATTCATGGCGACTGGCAAGCTAAGCAAGGAAAATGTGTCGCGAAATCGCGACATGTCGCGTTTTCACGACCTAGAGCAACCAAAGTGGTACAAAATAGAAAATCGTCGTGATTTCATGACGAAAAGTAGTGAGACAGCCCATAATGAAAAGGTGTCGCGATTTCGTGATAGAAAGCAGTGAGATGATACGAAGAGAAAAGTGTCGCGATTTCACGATAGAAAGTAGCAAGATGGGGCAAAGAGAAAAGCATCGCGATTTCGCGACAGAAAGCAGCAAAGTGGTATGGAATGAAAAAGTGTCGTGATTTCGTGACAGAAAGCAACGAGACAGCCTAAAAGAGAAAAGCGTCATGATTTCGCGAAAGAAAGCAGTCAAGTGGTCCGAAACGAGAAAAGTGTCGCGATTTCGCGACAAAAAGCAGCAAGATGGTGCAGAAGAGAAAAGTGTCACGATTTCGCGACATGTCATGTTTTTGTGGCTAAGTGCAACAAAACACAGCGATAGAGAAAAACATCGTGATTTCGTGACAGGTTGCACCCACACGGCCCGATAGCAGAAAAATGTCGCGATTTCGTGACATGTATCATTTTTGCCATGCATGAAGGCTAACAAGGCTACATGACAGGAAAATGTCGCGATTTCGTGACATGTCTCATTTTCGCTGTGCATGAAGGCTGACAATATTGTTGACATAAAAATGTCACGATATCGCGACATGTCTCATTTTGCAGGTAGAGGAGCAAAGCGACATGTTGTTTTTGTTACGATTCATAGCGGGCCGTTATAGAACATGCAGGAAAGCATGGAACACGTGGCACAAAGATGTCAGAACTATGGTGTAACGCTTTAGGGCTAGCAGTTACATTTCATAAAGAAGATCAAACGTTCAACATCCGAGCAGAAAGTCAAAGACAACGAAGAGGCGGGAAGATGAAATGATGCAATCTGGGAAATGAAATGAAGCGTCACGAAGCGAAGCAGAGAACCGCACTAGAAGGTATAAAAGGGAAGAGCGAGGATAGGTACAAGGGTCAAAAACCATTGCAAGCAGGGTTGCAGAGCTGAAGGTGATAGGCTATTCTGGGCCTGCTTAATGTTGTTTCTCTTCCACAGACTGGTTTGGAAAAACCAGAGATTCTGCTATTGTAACATGACATATTTTTAATGCAGAAGTGTTCAAAAATTTGCATCTTGTGGGCAAGAAAGAAGGAGATCTTCTATGCATGCTATGGATTTAATGTTTATTCTTTCATTTTTTTAGATTTTGGATTTATAGATAATGTAGATGCCACTTTGTGGGTTACATTAGGCGAATATTTGAAATCTGAATTTTATTTCATACCCTAGGAACCAGCACTTAGTCTATGGGGATTGTGCATGTTATGTAGGTCCAATAGGTTAGGTTGCATGCATGGAAACCTCACATCTTCGGTTTTGTCGGAACAGGATAGCATCAAACTGAATGCAATTTCAATTTCATTTTTCTTTTTGCATTTTATTTTCTTTTTTTTGCACTTTATTTTTCAGAAGTTCTAATTTTATTTTAATTCTCAGGCATTAAAATAAAATAAAAATTAAAAAACTTCAAAATCCAAAAATAGTTCCACCATTTATGGCATTTCATCAATTTCCACTTTGAAGTTACAACATGGTCATATAGGGACCAAATCACATTTGCTTTATTCGGGTTCAATGAACAATCATTAAAGTTTCACAGTAAAATAAACCAACATTGCCCCTTGTTTTTAGTTACTTGCAACCACTAAGGTGTTCCAAGCATTTTAATTGAATATCTTTATTTGAGATTATTAATACACAGATGTAAAATGCTAATATAGCGGAGACCTTGGAGAAGTTATTTGTTTAATTTCTTTGCAAGAGAGGATTTAGAACCCAAATCCTATCGGAGAGTGTGTTTTCACAATCGGGTGAAAATACCACTCAACAGATTGGCGCTAGAAGGAGGGCATGAAACGGTTTATTTCATTATGATTTTAAATGCTTAGAATTGCTTAAGAGCTTTGCAACACATTTTGATTGTTCATACAGAAATAAAGTGATTTGATTTAATTTTGAAAATTTTGGTCTTGACTAACGAAGTGTTGTTTCCATACAGTTATTTTCATTTGATTTTAATGAATACATCTCTTAGTTGATGCTAACTTGATTTTGTTTATACATTGCAGGTTGAATATTCAACAGATTTGGTTCTAAAATTACATTTTAAGTTTCACTAATGGCAACACTTGAGGAGCAAATGGTATCCCTGAGAGCTGAAATAGTGTCTCTAAGAGAGAGAATGGTATCTATGATGGAGGACCATTATAAGGGTTTGTCTATACACGTGATACCCTATCAAATTCCTACAATGTTATTGGATTTTTTACGATGTTTTAATCAAGAGGTGCCACTAGGATACTTGCAAAAACTGCATGTCTACAAGGATACATTATGTCAATTCCAGATTTTCTATGAGGAGGTAGCTTGTAGGTTATTTGCATACATTTTGGATGATAAACCATTCTTTTGGTACAGCCAACTACCCATGGAGGTTAGGACTTCTTGGATACAACTAGAAGCAGCCTATCTTTACCATTTTGGTAATCAGGTTGACTTAGAAATCCTGAAAAATCAGTTTACCTCCATATGTAAGGAGCCTAATGAATCCTTGAGTCAATTCAATGGAAGATTTCGTGAGTTGCACTCCCAAATGTGGGAAAATTTTAACACATTAGAAGAGGAAGCCATAGAAGTATACTTGGGAGCCATACACCCCACACTTGCTTCACTCATTGAGGAAAAAATGGGTGGCTTGTCTCTAGAGAAAATCCATGAAATCTTAGAAGAGATAGAACGACAAGGTCTTGAAGAAGAAAAGGCACAACATGTTCATATGAGAGATTGTTCTTTTGATGCCAACCTACACCAACCATCAAATATAGCACCCTCCACTCCAATGATATCTAAGGTAAATGATCAAGGGGATGAATTTGAATATCCAAATCTTACAACCACCTTAGATGTAGTCCACGGGGAGGTGCAAAGTGCTAAACCAACATCCGCTAGTGAAGATTATGCAGAAATGATCTCATTCATAGAGATACATGATTATCTAGATGAAGGGGTTCTAAATTCAACAATGTTTGAAATATGTGATAGGACGGAACCTACCATAGAATTGAATGAAGTGGTTGAAAGTGAAATTGGGAAAAAACCAATAAATGAATTTGAAGACATGATAGAGTTTCACCACTTGTTCTTGGAAGATACTATTGATGAGATGTGTAAAATTAAAGATCAAGAAATTCTTCACCCTCCAAATTATGATAAAATTGAATCATGGGTTACTAATTTGGATTATGATGGCCTTACAAATTTGAATTCAAGAAACGACCCACTTTTGGAAATAATTGAACCATCTAAGGAAGGTGAAGATGAATTTGATGAGAAACACATTGATGAATTGGAAGATGTTGAAGAAGTAGTTGAACGCCACCACTTGATTTTGAAAGATGATTATTATGATGCTTGGAAGAAGTGGGAGGACTACACTCAATCCAAAACTACTAATGAAACTTGGGTGCCAATTGATATACAGGACAACATAATCGCCTACTCAAAGGAAGACTTTACAACTCCTGTACAATTTGAGGATGTTTTGGAAGAGAGTTTCAAATCTCATCAAATTTTGGAAGATTATAATGATCCTATTACCAAGGACAAAGAAGAAAGTGAATTGATGAATGAATCAAAAGATCATGTCACAAATACCATGGAGTTTCATCCCACAAATTTGGAAGATAATTTTTATAATGGTTGGGGGAGATATGATAATGCATTCTTTTCTCACACCCCCATAGATGAAACTCATATTTCACTTGATATGCAGGATGTTGAAACTTCTACCTCACATGAAGAGATACCATGGATAGTGAACAAAGAATTAGAACCAAATGACAAAGAGATTGATCAATTGGAAGCAACTCGAATAAGTGATCATCAAAACAGATTACTTGACATACACTTTGACCAAAAACATTTGAGGGTTGAAAAGGATGGGCATGTTTTCAATTGGGTGCCCAATTTTGGTATGTTTGATAAACAAGTAATCAATGAAGAGTATGAAGACCATGAGGTAAAAGAGGGAATTGCAAATCCCCATCAAATTTTGGTAAATAAAAATGTTCAAAAGTTAGAATCTAACCTTTTATGTTCAAGCATCCAAAATTTGGGTGAAAATTTGCATGACCATGTTTTGAATTTGAATGATGTTTATGGTGAAATGTCATTAAAGGTAAATGAAAAACAAGGTATAATTTTTAATCACACCTTTAATAACATTGCTTTAATGAATGGAAAAGAAGTTGATGCACTTGAATTGTTAAATAAAATTCATCAACAATTACTAATTGAATCTAGGGTAAAAACTTTTAATGATCCTAATTTGGTAAATATCCTAGATGCTTGCAAACTATTACACAAATTTGATTGGCCTACAAATTTGGAAAATGATTTGGCTTTAAAATTTTTAGAAATAGGCTCTTGCTTACAAAGTCTCATTTTGGATAAAGAAAGCCTACTTCTAAATCATGAATGGAATGATGAAACTTGCACTTTAAAGAATAGACAAGACAAAATTGAATATCAACCATTGTCTAATCAATTTGAAAATTTGAATCTCACCTATGGTGTTGGTAATAGAACTAAATCAAATTGGTATGGTGAGCGTGGCAAGTTGAAATTTGTTGCATTGCTTGGTCTGATCTTATTATTGTTGGATTCCTACAACATTTGGCATACATATTGTGTCATATGTCTTTTGAAATGTTCTAATCATGTTTGGGATCCAGGAAAGTGATAGTCCAAGCTTTGCATCATCTTGTATTATATTGTACATTTGTATATAGATTTTGGTTTTTTTTGTTTTGGTTTGTGTTTTCAAGTTTGTTTTTGAAGTTGCTTTTTGGGTTTGGTTTTAAGTTTTGTGTGTTAGTCCTCTGGACATGTTGGTTTGTCTATAAAAAAAAAAAAAAATTTGAGATGTCAACTTATGCCTAAGACTGGGAGAATATGAAACATTGGAATTGTGTTGTAGAAGCTCCACAAGTAACACAAACATTTTAAGTAATATCGTTTGAATCTTGTGATGCATGAAGTTGTCAGTTTTACACATTATGGTAAAATAGATGATATATTCCTCCACGTTCAAAAGAAGCAGTGCATTCATATCTCATGTCACATTCCACATTGCATATACATGTCATCTCAGTTACATTTTCATTTCATGTGCAATCATTGAGAAGGTGTCGAATCCTCTTAGGATTATTACATAACATATATTAAAAGGATCCTAAGGTTGGGAACTGCTGCCCAAACTATCTTGAACCAAGCACATTCCATGCACATTAAAAGGAATCTTGAGCAAAATGGTCAAAACCATACTTGGATGAAAAGGTGAGGTGAAAAGAATATTTCATGTCTGTCCTATCATGCAACATAATCCTTGAAACAGTGGTTTTTACCACTCCCATAAAAGCTTAAAGCCTAAAACCAGAGTAGTAAGGATAGGGTTAAATCCTCATCGAACTTAGGTTGAGGATCCAACTCCCCAAAGCTCTGATTTGACCTACATGGAGTAGTAAGGATAGGGCATAATTCTCATCTCACCTAGGTTGAGAATCCGATTCCCCAAAGCTTCCATTTTTCCCATTTCATCATAAAGCTTGGATTGGAAGGATCGTACTACATGTCCTCTGCAAAGGATGGGTAGTCATCCCAAAGGTCCAAGTAATAAAATTAACTAATATTTCCCATTTCATCTTAATATTGGATTGGAAGGATCGTACTACATGTCCCTAGCAAGGATGGGTAGTCATCCCAAAGGTCCAAGAAATAAAATTAACTAATATTTTCCATTTCATCTTAATATTGGATTGGAGGGATCGTACTACATGTCCCTAGCAAGGATGGGTAGTCATCCCAAAGGTCCAAGAAAAAAAAGAGAGAAGAGAATGAATGAAGTCAAGTCATGGATTATGGGGTTAAGTATGCTCATGCGTGGCAACATGTCTTGTCTAAAAGCAAGACCACTGATTGCTCATATGGATAGACTAGCCTGACCATTTCATCCATAATAGGTTAAATCATTTTGTTCAAGATGAGGTAATGAACTCCAAATCAGAATAGTAAGGATAGGGTTAAATTCCCATCTCGCTTAGGTTGGGAATCCTATTCCCCAAAGTTCTGATTTCACTTACACTTGCACATGGGTTCAAGATGGTAGTGACACATAACCAACTTTGGGATCTAGTAAATTAATTCAGTATACATATATTTGGTCCTAAGAGGGTTTGACAGTTTTAATATGTTTGTTCATGATATTAGAAGGTTTGAGCCTTTGCAAAGCAGGTTGTTATATCTCTAGCATCTTCATCATACATCAAATCCTGCACAAATCATTCATAGCCTTGCATACAAATCATAAGTGAAACTGACAATGGAATGTTGATCAAGTTCAAGCGATAGGGAATGGAAACACATTGCACACACCGAGCTGATACTTAATGATTCTGATGTTTCATGTATTTCTGATCTATCGATATTTGTTTATCTTTTATGTGTTGATGCCTGTATCTAAGCTTGTATATTTCAGGTTGGGTTCTCACCAAAATGCTCAGGAGCATTTGACAACAGAGTCACCATTTGTTGTGGCTGATCCACAACACACCCCAAAATTGGGGACCCACCTTTTTTGCATGCTTTCAAAGAAGACCACAGTGGCCCAGATGCTAAAAAGATCAAGAAAAAAAGCAAAATATCACAAAATGAAAAAGTGTCACGATATCGCGACATGTCGCTCCATCGCGGCCAAAAAAAAAGTTGTCGCGATATCACGACATGTTGCTCCATCGCGGCCAGAAAATAAAAGTTGTCATTCCGCGATATCCATCACACGCACATGTTGCTCCTCCCCAAAAAAAGTGTCACGATATCACGACATGTTGCTCCTCACCAAACAAAAGTTGTCACGATTTCGCGACATGTTGCTCTGTCACAGCAAGAAAAGAAAGTGTCGCGATATCACGACAGGTCACGTTTTCACGGCTCAAACAAGCGAAATGCAGTGGAACAAAAAAGTGTCACGATATCGCGACATGTCACGTTTTCACGCCAAAGCAACAAAATGTAGCAAAATGGAAAATTGTCATGATTTCGTGACATGTCACTTTTCACGGTTAAGAGCAGAATGCATCATGAAGAGAAAATGTCACGATATCGCGACATGTCATGAAATCACGTAGCAGAAGAGAAGAGCAAGAAAAGTTGTCACGATATCACGACATGTCCATTCACCAAAAAAAAAAACACAAACACACCAAAAAAATAAAACATCATTTCATGACAACACCAAAGTGTACGAAATAGAAAAGTGTCACGATTTCATGACAAAAAAAAGAAAAGGTCACGATTTCCGACAGAAAGCAAGATGAAAAAAAAGTGTCATGATTTCACGACAAAACAGCAAGATCAAAAGAAAAGTGTCATGATTTCGCGACAAAGCAAGTATGAATGAAAAATGTCACGATTTCGCGATAGAAATAGCAGACAAAAGAAAAGGTGTCACGATTTCACGACAGAAAGTAGTCAAGTGGTACGAAAGAGAAAAATATCATGATTTCACGATAGAAAGCAGCAAGATGGTGTAGAAGAGAAAAGTGTCATGATTTCATGACATGTCACATTTTGTAGCTAAGTGCAACAAAACACAACGATAGAGAAAAACGTCACGATTTCACGACAAGTTGCATCCACACGGCCCGATAGCAGAAAAATGTCACGATATCGTGACATGTATTATTTTTGTCGTGCATGAAGGTAGACAAGGTTGCTGACAGGAAAATGTCACGATTTCACGACATGTCTCATTTTCACTATGCATGAAGGAGGACAAGATTTTTGACATAAAAATGTCATGATATCGCGACATGTCTCATTTTCAAACCACATGCTTTTTTGGTCGTGATTCACGGGGGCCATTGTAGAACATGCGAGAAGCGCAGGAACACGTGGCATAAAAGGTGTAAAGGGCTAGCAGTTACATTTCACAGAGAAGATCAAACGTTCGACATCTGAGCAGAAAGTCAAAGACAACGAAGAGGCGGGGAAGACGAAACGATGCAATCTGGGAAATGAAACGAAGCATCACAGAGCGAAGCAGAGAACCGCACCAGAAGGTTTAAAAGTAGAAGCACAAGATTGGTAGAGGGGTCGAAAACCGCTGCAAGTAGGGTTGCAGAGCTGAAGGTGATAGGCCATTCTGGGCCTGCTTAATGTTGTTTCTCTTCCATAGACTGGTTTGGAAAAACCAGAGATTCTGCTATTGTAACATGACATATTTTTAATGCAGAAGTGTTCAAAAATTTGCATCTTGTGGGCAAGAAAGAAGGAGATCTTCTGTGCATGCTATGGATTTAATGTTTATTCTTTCATTTTTTTAGATTTCGGATTTATAGATAATGTAGATGCCACTTTGTGGGTTACATTAGGCGAATATTTGAAATCTGAATTTTATTTCATACCCTAGGAACCAGCACTTAGTCTATGGGGATTGTGCATGTTATGTAGGTCCAATAGGTTAGGTTGCATGCATGGAAACCTCACATCTTCGGTTTTGTCAGAACAGGATAGCATCAAACTGAATGCAATTTCAATTTCATTTTTCTTTTTGCATTTTATTTTCTTTTTTCTGCACTTTATTTTTCAGAAGTTCCAATTTTATTTTAATTCTCAGGCATTAAAATAAAAAAATTAAAAAACTTCAAAATCCAAAAAATAGTTCCACCATTTATGGCATTTCATCAATTTCCACTTTGAAGTTACAGCATGGTCATATAGGGACCAAATCACATTTGCTTTATTCGGGTTCAACGAACAATCATTAAAGTTTCACAGTAAAATAAACCAACATTGCCCCTTGTTTTTAGTTACTTGCAACCACTAAGGTGTTCCAAGCATTTTAATTGAATATCTTTATTTGAGATTATTAATACACAGATGTAAAATGCTAATATAGCGGAGACCTTGGAGAAGTTATTTGTTTAATTTCTTTGCAAGAGAGGATTTAGAACCCAAATCCTATCGGAGAGTGTGTTTTCACAATCGGGTGAAAATACCACTCAACACTACATATTGGGATTTCTTGCTAAAGAAGATAAGCAACAAAATGGATTCTTGAACTTCTTCATTTCTAAACCTGGCTGGGAGAACCACCTTGCTCAAATTGGTTTTGTCCTCTTTACCTATATTTTGGTCTTCTTTGATGGCTTCCCCAAAATCGATAATGCAAGAAGTAGAAAAAAATAAGAAATTTTATCTAGAAAGGAGGGAAAGATGGATCAAATAAATTACGTTTGGTAAAGTGGTCCACGGTCTGTTATCCTAAAAGTAAATGTGGACTAGGTATTAAAAATCCATACCTTATGGTCAAATCCCTAGCAACAAAATTGGTGTGGCAGATGCTTCTAAATACAAATAGCTTCTAGGTTCAAGTCCTATTGAGCAAGTATGGCATGAGGTGTCCTCCAAAAAACCTGTTGTTCAAAGCAAATCCATGTAGAAAGGGAACAAATATTTGGGGACACGTTCTAGAAGGTCTAGAACTATTTAAAGCAAATTGTTCTTAGTCGATCAGGGAGGGAGAGATAGATGCTTTATCTCATTCATTTTCTAGAAAATTCCCAATAGTGCAATGTAGAGATCTTGCTCAAATTATTAAAGGGTTAACGAATAGAGGACATAATAGATTTAAAGACCTCAGAAGGGTTGTGGTGCTTGACATTGATCCTCGGAGTTAGAAAACAACAGAAGAACTAAATATTCCCACCCATCTCCACCCTTTTTACATGGAATTATTAATGTTATTAAAAGACAGACCAATGTTTTTTAAGGAAAGGTGAAGACATTGTTAGATGGGTTGAAAAGGACAGGTTGGTGGCATATACTATTAAGAGAGGGTACTCTACCCTATTAGCTCAACAAATGGGAGGACAATTTGCAAGCTTTAAAAAGGCTTCAAGGTTGGTTTGGAGTTCTGTTGCCACTCCAAAATCTAAATTCTTTGCTTGGTTGCTAATCAGGTAGGCGATTCTAGGTGGAGAAAATAGACAAAAAAGAGGTTATGTTGGGCCACCAATCTTCTACCTATGCAAAGAAAATAATGAAACATGTATCCATATGTTTATTCACTGTCCATTTATAAAAAAATGTAGTCTAACTGTGCAAAGATGTGTGGCAAAGACATCAATGTTGCATTGATCGAACAATCAATAAAAGCTTTCATGGTTGTATGGAATAGTGTGGTGAGCAATGATAAATGTAATGAAGTCATACAAAGTGTATGGCTATTGCTTCTGATAAATACATTTCAGAACGTTTGGCTTTGTAGGAAGAGGGTCTATTTTAACAAAGAAACAATCACAACTAAAGTAACTTGGAAGAAAATTTTGAGAACTATGAGGAACAATTAAAAGTATAGAAAATAAGCATGGTAGCTTCTGAGGATTCTTGGAACTGGTTCGATCTCATAATTCTAAAGATGCTAGATCTAGACAAGGATAAGTTGACTAGACAAAACACAAAACCAATTGAAGTTGAGAAGATACATCTTAACAAAGACAAAGCACGTGTTTTTTGATGGAGCTTCCAAAGGAAATCCAGGGTAGACGAGAGTAGGAGGTAAAATTATTTGGTTCTACCCAACAAAAAATTCTTATTCAAAGAAGGAATAGATTGCAACACAAATAATACTACAGAATTTAGAGGACTAATATGGGGACTGAGAATTGCTATTCAGTTTGAGTTGAAGGATGTGGTTATAAGGGGTGATTCCTTGTTGGTTGTCAACATCATGAAACAATTATGGTCTCCGTAGGATGAGTTAATAAATGACTTTTATGAGGAAGCAAAATAGATTTTTGAAAAATTTAAAAGATGGGAAATTGTCCATATTCCAAGAAGCATAAATTTTGAAGCAGATAAACATGCTAATGAAGGAGTAAGATTAAACAATGAGCAATTCATAATGACCTAGGATTCAGATTGAATGCTTTGTAGCGCTTGTATTTTTTCATGTAGGGTGTGAGGCATAGTTTTCTCCCTCGATTGCTTTGAAATTGTATTTTTCCATTAATAGAAATGTTGTTTTTTTTAAGTTTGGAGAAATAAAGATTTATACTCCAAAGGAATTAATTGGAAAAATTGAAATTTAAATAAGTTCCATTATGTCAAATAGTAAAAATTTTCTTTCTAAATCACATCTTCTAAAAGGGCCAAATTATGCATCATGGAAAAACAAAATAAAGTCAATTCTTATTATTGAAAAACTTTGGGATATAGTAAAAATAACAAAGGATAAGCCAAAAGATGAAAGAGAAAAACAAAATTTTGAAGAAAATGATACAAAATCCCCCATGTTGATTATATTTGAGATAATTGATGAAATCCAACCATACATTAGTGAAGTAGAGACTTCAAAGATGTTTGAAAAAAACTATACATAATATTTGAAGGGAGAAACAAAGCAATTGTATTGTGTGTACAATCATAATTGTATTCATTCAAGATCAATAGTAGAAAGTACATATAACTCTTTATTATTAGAATAACAAATCTAAAAGCTAAGTTATTAAATTTGGGGGAAATAGTCGAAGATAAGCTTCTTTTCCAAGTTACATTAAGAACACTTCCAAAAAGTAAAAAATATTTAATCACTTCACTTCAAGTGCTAAATAATATTACAACCTTTGATGAATTGGTTAACATTCTTCAAGAGTATGAAATGGAAAATTTAATCAAAGATGAAATGACTAATAATGTTTTGATATGTAAGGAAAATATTCCAAGCAACACTATAGCATCATCATAGTCTTAACCTAGATTGAAATAACGATACTATCACATATGCAGGAAAAAGGATCATACTACAAAATTTTGTAGATATAATTCCTTGAGTCAAATAAATTATATGAATAGACTTTTCGACAATCCTCAACCAAGGCAATATCAACCTCAGTATCAATATGGACAACAACAACAATGTCCAAGAGAAGAGAATCAAAAGGGCAACTTGGTTCAAGAAATTCAAGAGATTCAAGAGACAAAGGAAGCTAAAGAAATAAATGAAATTAGAGCCCTTACAACAAGGCTTATAACCAAAGATCAAAATCAATATATTTATGAAGAGGATAACAAGGGAGCTCTTTCAAAACTTCCTAATGACACTAATGTTACTGTTAACAAGATAAAAACAATAGATAAGACTTAAAAACAAATGAAAGGTCCAATATAAAATATTGAATATCACTAAATTGTAGGCTTTGTGAGAAACCAAAGATAGATTATGAAAAAATGAGGTTCAGTATGGATGGATAAGGAAATCATATTGGAATAAAATCATGGATATGTTAAAATGTTTTTATGGTCATAAATAAAGTCTAATGAATGTTGTAGGTAACACGTTAGCATATCAACACCATAATCTCAAGCAGTGCTATAGCCAGAACAAAACAACACATGCGAGAATTAGAGAGTGAAGGCTAAACTCTTTAATAACCAAATAATGTAATACAAGGGGGTATTAGAGAATATTACATTATATGGTACATGCTAATGTACCCCCACGGTACCTTTGGTACAATTGTAATTATTAGATTAGTGTGAGTCAATAGTTTAGGGTGTGTGATTTATATTTCCCTAAAGTATGTGCCTACGTGTAGGATGTGCACAAGTGTTATGTATTAATTTGTGCAAGTGTGTAGAGTGTGAAAGTGCACAAGTGTCATGTAACAATGTGTGCAAATGTGTAGAGTGTGAAAGTGTGCAAGTGTCATATAATAGAGTGTGCAAGTGTGTAGAAAGTCAAGAGTCATATATAGGTGTCAAGTATACAAGTGGTAAGATGTAAATCCAAGGGACATGAGAGGTTTATCTTATGTGTGAAATAGAAAAGGATGCATCTCCCAAATATGTGAGGAGTGCAATAGTCAAGTATTGAAGAGTCACCTTTCTAAGGTTATATTATGGAGACAAAGCTCCATGAAATTTATTGAAACATTAAAGAAACATCTGAGTATTTTAACGCTTGTATACAATATTTTGAGCAATTATATCATAAGTTTGTTTATGCATATTGTTATTTATATTGGTCATATTAGATCGATATTACTATTATTTCATGAATTTTATGTTCATTGATATTGGCCATTTTATATTAATTGCTCTAATATTTGAGTCTACTCAAGATACTACATATTGGGACCTATGATTGAATTTGGCTAAAAATCCAACACCCTTAATACTACCTAGATTGTTTTGTATAACCACTTGTTTTAATTCTCTTCAAACTCCACACAAAATGACATAAAAATCGTTTGAATCAGAAAACTCAATTTAAAGATATAACTCTTGAAAGATTAGTTGTTTTTTGAAAAAAATATACTAGCTTTACTGATTTATTATTAAATAATGATTAGTTATTAATATAATTTATTAATTTATAACTTAGATAACATTTTAACTATACAACTATAAAATATTCTATATTTAAAATTTTATTAAAAGTGTTCGTGGGTCTAGGTGGATTGGTAAGTTGGGGTGCTTACCGAGAGGAGACCTAGGTTCCAATCCCACGGGCGTGCCCATGCATAGCCAGTAGCCTGATCCGAATCCTTTGCGTGTTGCACCTGACTGATGACGGTGATCTATTTTTTGCTTGTTCAACTGTCCCCTTCATGCCATGTGTTGAACCAGACTGACGAAGACGGTGCGAACCTTGTGCGTTCGACGGTCCCCATCTCACATCAGGTTACCATTAACAAGACGGTGGGTGTGTTGGAAGCCTTCGCTGATAGTTTGAATCCTGCCAACTGCGCTGGAAGTTACTAAAAATTATGATTGTAACCAATTCATCTATGTAACCATATTTTTTTTATTATTAAAAGTCAACTTAATACTTTTTTTTTATAAGTAACGATATATTTACAACAGGTTTTTTAGAGAAGGATCCCAAAACCTTAGTTACATAAAAATTCAAG
The DNA here is from genome assembly GCA_028583015.1 of Wollemia nobilis. Taxonomy (NCBI): domain Eukaryota; kingdom Viridiplantae; phylum Streptophyta; class Pinopsida; order Araucariales; family Araucariaceae; genus Wollemia; species Wollemia nobilis. Next base: position 354,966 of record JAQPPZ010000314.1, read on the forward strand.
GCTGCAAATGCGAATAAAAATCGAGGCTGCGCCCATGGGCAATGATCCGAGGCCCGAGGCCCTGGTACCTACAAAAAGGACCAACTAAGAAACATAACATCAAAACTTGGCCTGAGGCCAGCATAACCAGTCAAAGCCGAAACACTCCAATCGTTAAAATCATAGAAACTGCATGCCAATGCGTCGGTGGGCCCTACGCCCGGGCCTGGCCTGACCGGGGCCCACCCTGGTAGGACAACTTTACTCCCTATCGGGGCCATCGCCCAGCCTGCGTCGGAGTTCGACCAGGGCATTGGCTACAGAAGAGGCCACTTGGGCAGACGCAATCAGGGATCCAATTGTCGTGTCGAGAAGGGCCCTCATAGCCATATTTTGTAGCCTGTTGCCAGAGTCAAAATTGACTTCAGTGGGCTTTGGGGCCTCCACCTTGGCCTTTTTGGTGCTGCCAGAAACCCTGTTGCCGCCAGGGAACGGGCCTTTGCGAGTGGAACCAGGAGTCGGGACCTCGCCTGGGCCCTGAGCCAGAGTCCTGCACTTTCGAGTGGATCTACGTCGCTTCGGGGTAGGGGAGCCTTCGGTGGAGGAGGTCTCCTTGGTGTTAGATACTGCAGGGGAGGCACTGGGAGAGTTAGCCGCTTTAGGGGGGACAGAGGACAGGGGAGGATGCGATGGAGCTGCGGTTGATTAGCAAGGGCATGCCTGTACAAGATGGCCATGAGGCCTTGGTGTGAGGGTCGAAAGTGGCTTCTACGAGCACGATCGATGGAAAGGCCCAAGGAGTACAGAAGGAATCGAGGGGTGCTGACCAATGTGGCCCCCTGGAGGTGGTTGAAGTAGCTGAGGTGGAAACTGAATAGCCGCTAGTCCGAATCGTCGCAGGTGATGTACTGCATCATCGGGAGGATGGCCTCATCAAAGGGGGTTAGGAGGTTGGATCGAAATATATTAGCCTTGTCCCACTGTTGCTCCAAAAAGTGGGACAACTCCTCCTCCCAATTGTGCTTATCCCGTCTAACGACCCTGCCTTTCTCCTCATGATGCAGGCCTGTAACTTTCGTCAAGAACTCTTTGGTCACTTTGAAGTGGAGACCCTTCACCGTGACCTCGCCATCATTCCAAGAATCTAGAAAGCTTTGGGTAATTTCATCGTCGGCTCCTGCAAATTTGTTGAAGAACGGGGTAAATTTTTTGGCATTGGAGAAAAGCCTGGCCGACTCACTCAAATCAAGCGTGGAAGGCTCGAGGAAGACAATTTTTGCAGCCATGGGGGTCGAATTGATAGCCCATGGATAGGGGAAACAGTGGATACCAGACCAGAGACGCGGGGACAGGGGAAGGGGGAAATAGACAAGAGTGTGGGAGAACTCAGCACACAACAGGTTTAAAGAGAGGGTCGTGAGGGAGGGAAGTCGTCGGTGTCGAGAATGAGCACTAGGGGTCGGGTCTGACACAAGGGGGGAGGGGCTGAGGGGGCGCGACTGCTAGTTGCCATGTGGGGCGCAGGAGGAGGGCCACTGCCAACGCTCCAAGTGGCGCAAACTGAGTGGAGGATCACCTAGAGGGTACCTCATGGGATAGAGTCATGGGCGAGCTAACGTAGCGCGAGGATTCAATGGCATGGTGATCAAGGCAGGAAGGGCTAACACGTAATCCATATTGGAACTGCCAGAACTGCCAACGGAGCATGCAAAACCAGGCTGGGTCGCCTGACGTGTTCGGAGACACTTGGCACCATGAGGGGGATCGGGATGACCAACTCGCGGGCAAGAGAAGGATAATTTCCAGTCGACATGGCAAAATAAAGGGGAGAATCCCCTGGCCACTGAAATTTGTGACGACAAAACTTTGGGGCCCCGATGCAGGGTATGCTATGCACCGAGGTCCTCATCGATGCTGGAATAATCTTGCGAAATAATTTGGATCAGAGCTTCGAGAAAGTTCATTGTCTAGGTGGTGAAGTCTTCAGCTGAGATGGCTTGGTTTGCCATGAAATCAGTCGCCTTGTTACCTTCTATGTACACATGTTGGAAGGCGTGGTTGGGGAGACCCTGGAGAATGGAGAGGGCTTCCCAGATGGTGTTGTGGATGCGCTAAGAGCAGCTTCCTAGGCTACGGGCGGCTCTGATAATAACTTGGGAATCGCCCTCGATGATGGTTTTTGAGGGTGACTCCCTGAGGGCGACCAGCCCGTTGAGTAGAGCTATTACTTCGATGAAATTATTAGTCTGGTTGCCAAGCGAGGCAGCATATGCCATGATCAGGGCCCCGTGGCAGTCTCAGATGACCCTGCCTGCACCAGAGGGCCCAGGATTTCCTTTAGAAGCGTCATCAAAGTTAAGCTTGACCCATCCGGGGGGGCAGTCCACCTTGTTAACAATCGATGAGAGGGGGCGAGGGGGATCGGGGGGAAGCAGAACTTTGAGGGAGGATAGGAGGGTGGCCTCGCCCAGCCGTCGGGGCGCATCGGTTGAGGGGATGGAGCGAGAATTCTCAAGGGCGAAGGTCATCACCTTGGTCACTATCCACAGTGGGGAACATGCTAGGGAGGAAAAGGCTCTGCTGTTGCACTCGAGCCAAAGTTGCGAAAGCATATGGGGAAGGCAGGAGTCCTAAAGGAAGCGGATGAAAGGATGGGCAAAGGGGTTGGTCCACTGTGACAGGAGGTCAGGGATGGATTTGGGGGTCACCCACTGGATAGAGAATTGGGAAAGGATGAGGCCAAGGACTTCAGAATAAAATGGACAGCTGTTAAAGAGATGATTAGTGGACTCCCAAGCAGCACAACAAAGGAAGCATCTATTTGGGTTCTGAAAGCCTCTCCTGATCATATTCTCGATCATTAGGATCTTGTTTTGGACGACCGCCCATACAAAGTGGCTGATTTTGGGGATCAACTTCTTGGCCCACACCTATCGAGTTGGAAAAGGGGCCTCATTAGGGAATCTTTGAAGGTTGTAGGCAGATTTGATAGAAAAGACGCCACTGGGAGTGCCATGCCAAACGCATCTGTCGTTGCCTCCGAAGGACGGGATAACAGTCACCGTGAGGAGGCACTGAAGCCTGGAAGCTTGGAGTGGGTGCCTGGAATTCAGGATGGGTTTCCAGGTATCCCGCCCCTGGGTTTGGGAAAAATAGCCCTACACCCTAGGCCCTCTGTCCGCCAGCCCTAGTTTTAGGATGAGGAGATCTCTGTCAGTAGTCAGGGCCTCGTCGTGAATCCATGTCTTCCCAGAAGTCGATCCTGGCTCCATCCTCGAGGATCCATCTGGTCCCTTTTCGGATAATATCTTTGGTGGAGATCAGCAACTTCCAAAAGGTTGATCCATCTCGGGGCTGAGATTCACTGAGGAATGGATGATGATGACAGTATTTCCTGCACACAATGTTAACCCACTCATCAGGGGTATTGGTGAACACCTTCTAGGCATGTTTGGACAAGAGGGCCTTGTTCATGAAGGTCACCTGCCTAAGCCCGACCCCTCCCTCGCCTTTGGGGCAGCAGACCAGGGACCAAGAAACCAGGGGAATCCTCTTCTTATCTTCACTGCCCGACTAGAGAAAGCATTTTTGAATTTGTTCGATGTGAGCTGCAATGGAGGCAGGGATTCTGAAGACCGACATGAAATATATCAGAATGTTTTGTAGGACTTCTGCCAAGAGGGTGGCTCTGCCAGCCTACGAGAGGAGGTGACATTTCCAGGGGGCCAGTTTCCTCTAGATCCGCTCGATCATCCTGCCCCAGAGGACCTTGGAGGATGCCCAAGGTAGGAGGAGGGAAGGGAGCCAAGGGTGCAGCCCAAGATCCGCCCGATTCTGATTTTCCTAGCCAAGGGAGTATGGATGAAGAAAATCTTGCTTTTTCGAAGGTTGATTTTTTGCCCGGCCGCCTCCTCATACAAGGTCAAGATATGCTTGAGGGCCTTGGCCTGAGGGATCGAGGCTGAGGTGGCGAGGATGGTGTCGTCCATAAATTGCTTGTGGGACATGGGGGGTAGGCCCAACGTAGGCCTAATGCCTAAAATGAGATCGTGAGACATGACACTCAAGATGGTACACCCTAGGGCCTCAACGAAGATAATGAAGAGGATCGAGGACAGGGGGTCACCTTGGCGGAGGCCTCTAGAGCTGAGAAAGAACCCAGCAGGGGATCCATTGACAAGGATAGAGAACCAAGGGGAGGACACGCAGTTGCTGATGAGCCTAACCTAGGAGGGGTGAAACCCGAACTTAAGGAGGACCTTGAAAAGGAAGTCCCAGTCAACTCTGTCAAAGGCCTTGTTCATATCCAACTTGAGCAGGAAGGAGGCCTTTTTGGAGAGGACGGTCAAGTGGATGGCCTCGTGCATGATTATGATGCCAATTGTGATCAGTCTGCCTTTGATCAAGCTTCCTTGATAGGGGGCAATGATTCAGGGAAGGATATACTTGAGGCGAGAGGGCATGGATTTGGTCAAGATTTTGTACAGGACATTGCACAAGTTGATGGGGCAAAAATCTGAGAGGGATTTGGCTGCCTGAGTCGTAGGGATCAAGGAGGTGGATTTGATACCTTTAGGGATGGAGCTAGCAGTCTGAAGGTCCTGGATTGCAGCACACACTTCTTGCCCGACGAGGTCCTAGAAGGATTGGAAAAATTAGGGGGAAACCCATCCGGGCCCAAGGCCGCCTCAGCCTTCATGGAAAAGGTGGCAGCATGGATTTCAGAGTCAGACAAGGGCTACACTAGCATCTCATTTGCCATGGCCAAGACAGAAGAAGGGATATGTTCCAAAAGGGATTCTACCACTTTTGAGGACATGGGGGGCTGTCACCCAAGAGCTCCTGGAAGAAGTGGGTGGCTTCAGCCCGAATGTCCTCTTCTTCCTTGATAATTCTGTCGTCGTTGCCCACCAGCTCAGCAATTTTGTTGGACCCCCTGTTCCTGAGCATTGACGTATGGAAGAACTTTGTGTTTGCATCGCCCTCTTGGAGCCACAAGGCTCTCGACTTCTGCCTCCAAAAGGTTTCTTCCCTGGCCAGGATGTTATGGTACTCACTGAGAACGAGGCGTTCCTCTTCCTTGAGCCCCGGGTCTTGGGAGCCTGCTTGAAATCTGGATTCAAGGACTTCGAGTTTTTCCTTAACTGTCGCTTTGCTTTCAAAGATGTTACCGAACACCTCTTTATTACATACCTTAAGTTACTCTTTGAGGCATCTAAGCTTGAGACAAACTTGTTCAGCGGGGCGTCCAGGGACTGGGGGAACCCACCAGCGGCCAACCTGGACCTGAAAGTCGGGATGATGCAGCCACATGGACTTGAACCGAAAGGGCCGCTTGGGGGAGGGGCGATGATCGATTTCGAGAAGGAGGGGGCTATGATCAGACCCAATTTTGGGGAGGGCCAACAAGGTGGCGTCGACAAACATGGGAAGGGCTTCCTTAGACAAGAAAACTCTATCCAACCTGACATGGATAACCTGGCTCCTTTCAAGCTAACGTCCATGAGCTCGTTGAGGGCGGTGAAGGCTCCAAAGTCCTCCATGCTTTTCCTCAAAACTGTTGAGCCCCCACTTTTATCAAAGAGGAATAGGGGACTGTTGAAGTCCCCTGCCAGGATCCAGGGCAGGGGGCAAAGGCTTCTCTCATCGAGCTGATTTCTTTCCATAAGGCCGCTTTCTCGATGGGGTTGTTAGGAGCGTAGACGTTGGACAGAATCCATGAGCGCCTTGACTTCATGCAATGGATCAGAATGTTGATTATTTTGGGAGACAAAGATATGAGTCTCCCCTCGAAATACCTGGGATCTCACATGCACAGCAAACCCCCGACTGAGCCAGTCGCAGGGATGGACAAGGACTCGTAATTGCGCAAGGTAGCTTGGGCTATGCGCCAGGTAGCAGCATCATCTATTTTGGTCTCTTGGAGTAGGAGGAAGGACAAACGATGATCCCTGTGGAGTTGGCTGAGGATCCTTTTCTTGGAGGGTCGCTTGCCTCCCTTTCCAACCTGAGCGGGGGTTTTGGGTCGAAGGGCATCCGTCTTGGAAAAACTCGCACCAACGTCAAAGAGAGTTGCCTGGGATCCATTGGCTATGTCATCTTTAGTGATCCTTGTCCGTTGGTCGCCCAGGGTGGGCCACCCTCTTTTGAGTTTGCTGCCAAATTCTGTGGCAAAAGTCCTGCTTCGGGTCATCTTGGGGCTGACTTCATCGGTCCCGAATGGAGAACTGCCTTCAACCTCTTCATCTGACCTCTCGAATTTGCACTCCAAGGGGGGAAGTCCAGCAGGGGCCACCGGGAGGGGCAAGAGGGGGTCGAGGGGGATAGCAGGATTAAGGGGGGGAGAAGGGAACCCCGAAAAAGGTGGGAGCCAATGGGGAAAGGAGCCCGAGCGTCTCATAGGCCTTGGGGGGAGCGCAAGCCGAGGCCTACGGGGAGGGATTCAAAATGGGGGGAGGGAGAACCTAGGATCGAGGCCTCGAAAGATGATCCAAGGGAGGGAGCAACGAAAGGGGAAACCTGAGGAAGACCGACCTCTAGACTAGGGTCCACATGAGAGTCCTTTGGGGCAGAAGGGGGGCCTCTTTGTTGGTCCAAGTCTGAGATCTATGGCCGTCACGAGGGGGCCCTCGAGATGGGGCCCTCGAGATGGGGCCCGGACTGATCGAGAAGGGAGTTTGCGGATAAGGCCATCAACCTTTCTAAAAATTAGGCATTGGTGGGAGAGGTGACCTTGAGTGCAACAGGTGGGACAGAAAGTAGGTTTGTTTTCATAGATCAAGGGCTGACGCCAAAAGAAGGACCCATAAGAGATGGTCACCGAAGTGGGGAGATCAGATTCGAGATTTGCATTGACATAAAATTTGGCATGCACCATTCAAGATCCTGCCTTGGTAGAGGGGTCAAAGGCCACGAGGTCCTCGACCGACTGAGCAATGAGTCTTAGGACGTCTTTGTGCCACAGTTGGAAGGGAAGGTTTGGGAGACGGACCCAGACCGGGGCAAAGTTGATGCTTTGGGTGCTAGGGTGGAAGTCAGCTCCATAACATCTGAGGAAGAGGTTTTTGCGTCCCAGAAACCAGGGCCCGCCCGACAAGATCTTTTCAGTGTCCTCGTTGTTATTTAGTTTGATGATGAAGAAGCCCTTGGTAAGGGCAACCAGCTGAATATGCCTAGAAATCTTCCATTTGGATGCCGCCCATCTATGAACGGTTTCCATATCTGGACGCCCTCGCAAGATTTTTCCTACCAGGGAGGCAGAGGTTCCAGCGACCAAGGAGGAGTAGACCTCCTCCTGGATAGAAATGTGGGTGCCCTCGAGGGAAAGTCCTAGACCCAAGGCCCGAGAAGGGGCCCTAGAGCCCACCAAGATCTGTTGATAGGAGGGTTTGGGCCTACCAAGGACAGAACCCTGCCCAGGATCAGGAGGTTTTTTCTTGAGGCCTACGCTCGCATCAAGGTTGGATTGGGGGCCCTGGCCCAAGATGCCGTCCCCACCCTGGCGACCATTTAGGTCAGGCGCAGAGCCATCCTCTGGGCCCGTTGAGGGCCCTGCTGGCCCGGGCCCGGGCCCAGACATGCCCGATCCCGAACCCGATCCCGATCTCGTCAAAAAACCTGCACCAATCTCTAAACCTGTCCCCAGACCTACTCCCTCTCCTGCTCCTGCTCCTACTCCCGCTCTCGCCATTCTCATGTGATCGACTTTTAAAATAAATGTCGTCAACTTAATACTTAATTACTCTTAGGCACACAACTATTTTTTGAGAAATAATGTATCTAATACATAAAATATTCCAAAAATAAGAGGAGAATAATCATTTTACAACAATTTTATTATTTTTAATTGGTTATATGAGATTAAAATAGGTTCTATCAATATTATATTATGACTACGCGATGGTATTATTTTTTCAATAAGTTTACACAGGTTTTTATGAAGGGTCATGGTCCCCTCATACTGATTGGGGTTTGAACCTTGGACCTCTCAAAGAGAGGCCAAAGCCCTTACCACTGTAGTAAGCTTATAACTCTTCAATGAGTTTACACAGGTTTTTATGAGGGATCCCAATCCCCTCATACTAAGTGGGGTTTGAACCTTGGACCTCTCAAAAAGAGGCCAAAGCCCTTACTGTTGCACTAAGCTTCTAGCTATTAGACTACGTGGTGGTATTATTACAATTTAACAATTATACAAATTAAGTCAAATATAATTTGATTAAAATTAAACCTATTAAGGAGGCTCGTTGCACAAGCAACTTCCTGGCACAATGGTGTGAACACAAAACAAGCAAAAATGCAATGCATCTACATGAAGGATACTTCATTACCCTAAGTTGTTGATGAGCAAGCCATCACCATCATTTCTCTAAATATCGTTCTTCATAGGTGGTTCATCCTTATGATCCCACCAACAAGAGAGCACTTGATCTCGCATCCACAATTACGTCAGTAGTACCATATAAGCTCAAAAGAATGCAATCATTCTATCATATAAACATAAATAAAGAAACTATGCCATTAAACATTCACATTAATACATAGTTCATTGTCCATAAAAGTTATGCCAAGGAGGGCTATTACATACTTCCACCTTGGACTAAACACAATCCTTTGTATTCTCTGCAAAAGAGTACATCAAATAATTTTATTCAAATAAGTATGGAAATTGTTGTCTTGTTTCTTCAACAATTTTCCATGTAGCACTATTCTTAGAAAATTGGTCCCACTAGACCTTACATTGATCTAGGGTCCATTTCCTCAACATCTTGGAACAAAACCCTATAATATTAACTAGTCTCACCTCAATGGCTAAGGGATCTATCATCTGCAATTTATGAACATTACTGGTAGGAACCTAGGGTTCCTACCACATAAAATGATAAATAATTAATAAATAACCTAAATCTAAAAGAATCGCCTTTTGATATTGTTGGGAAGTCCCTTCAATAAATTATATTATATTTTATATTCATGGATATCTTAAATGATAGAATCACATAGTGTCTTATACCCCTTTAGGGTTATGAGTGAAGAGTCACCATGCTTCCTAACCCTAACCCTAATCTTATAATAATATAATAATTAATATAATTAATTATTATATTATTTATTAATATAACCCTAGGATAACATGTATTATTATTATTATTATTATTAATTAATGTTATGATAGTATCCTAACATGCCATCCCTCTTTGAAGAGCTTTGTCCTCAAAGCTAGAACTGTAGTGTGTAATTCTCCAAACGTCTGGCATTGTAAGCTAATGTATAAAACCTTGTATCTCCTATTTGATTATTTCAAATATATATATGCTCTTCAAATATCCCACCTTGGAATAATACTTGCTCTATGGTTTACTAAGGAATTACGTTAATTTGACTGCAATGTAGTAGTAAACTTAACCTTATGTGGTTCACCTTATAAACCCTTTTTAATCTTAATGAAAGTAAGTAATTTTGTTGATTTTATTTTTCTCTTCGTTCCTCCAACAAATCCTTTGGATGTTATATTTGCTAAACGATAATGAGCATTCAATGCAATTTTTTTAATGGATTTCTTGTCAAAATATTCTCCTCCTTTAATAAGCTTTTACCTCCTTGTGCATAAACGTTCGATGCTAAATCTATGTGCTTCCTTCTTTACTTCTATGTATGGTGCCATTTCAACTCTGGTTATTAATAGTTTTACGTTCCTTCTTGGGATGTGATATGCTTGGCATATAATACCTTCTTGATGCTCTTGCCACTTTTGTGTAACCATTACTCAGGCGTGTAGGAGGTGAACTGGATTTATGATTTCTACGAGTGTTATTTGTGAGCCTTCAACACTCTTCCTAGACTGAAATGATAACTATGGCCTTAACTTTTGAAATATGCCTTTTAACACTTCCAAGATGAGCATTACCGGGTTTGTGTTTGAAAAAGGATTTTGCAGCCTGTACTCCAAGCAATATATGGACATTTGAGTAACCACGTCTTGCTCTTTTTATCCAACCAAGTTTAAATTCATGTGAGGAGCAACAGATTCGACTTGGCCTCTTCTTCACTACTAAATATCACAAATTAGAAACTCCTCATTATAAAGGAAACAACAAGCCTCTTACAAGAGCACGAGTAATAGTAGGTAAAAGACAGTGATAGTTGAGTAACTTGAAAGTTCAACTGTAGATGGATTCGAAGAAGACAAAGGAGTCTTACACAACAACGACAAGTTATCTACCTCCAAACAAGAAGGCAATATATTTTTCTGCTACCAATACCCAAAATTTTCTAATATGATTTATATTATGTACACCATTAATCTGATGTGGGCGATGTGGGCATCCATGTCAGCACCAAGTTTAGCGATGTGTTCGTGTTCTTTGGGCCGGCACCGGAGACCATCAAAGGAAGATTGGCCATGTTGGAATTCATGTCAGCAATTTGTGTGGAGTTGGCGAGCAAAATAGATCTATTGAACAACTCAACAGTGGAGGGCTATCGTGGTATTCAAAATTCTAGATTTGTGCATTGTGGTTTGGAAACTTCTGTTATGGTGCAACTATTTTGAGCTTTGTTGTGTTTTACTCATTCAGGTTTGCAGGGATGCGGGCATAGTTGTAGACTAATAAGGCTCAACTATTTGAGATCCAATTTGAAACGCGGTACCTTCGCCCATATGGAAGAAAAACTTATCATCCAAGCCCATACAAGCCTGGTAAACATGTAAAAATCTTTGAGAGCTATAACATCTTAGTACATCTTAGTAAAATGTAGTATAATTTAATGTTTTTGATTTAAACAAATGGTCCATGACTGCAAAGCTACTTCCGATATGAATAGACGAGATTAAAAACTTTTTAGAATTCACGCATCTATAAATAAACCGATGCAATATCTTTCCCGTCCATGTACAAGATTGGGTTATACCCAAGAGTTTCAACATAATAAATTTTTGAAGCGAACTCAACTGTCTATAACTCCGGTACAGTTTGTCAATGATAGACATATGTAATGTTTGCAAAACCGTAAGTTACATCTCTGGTAATGTTTGGCATCGGTTTTCATTTCAATTTTAGGCAGTGAAATTTAGAACTCTCAAATCTGATATGCATTGAAAAATTAGTAATACTTCTGAAGCATTCCCTCTCCATTGAACACATTCGCGAGGCTAGCAAAGTTCTAATTGGGTTCCAGTAAATAATTTTTTTTTTTTTTTGCAGAGTGTTGAGGGCCATCAGACTTATAATTTCATTAGGAATGCCCTCGGTGAAATAATTGCACAATAAATCGAGTGTCTGTGATTTTGTGTACATTGACAATCCGGTAGGAAAAAGGGCCCTTGAAATCGTTGTGCGTGACCACCAATGATGTAAGATTTGGAAGGCCGCATATCGCAGTGTTCAAACTTCTAGCGAGGGAGGCACCTATCAATTCAAAGTTATGCATATTCAAAATTTTATTTTAAATAAACTTCCTGTCTCTAAGCCATCCTAAATATTCTATGTAACAACCAATGATCTACAGGAATTCATGATCGCTCTACAACACTGATATTCATTTACTGGTATAACTGTACGAATTTTATAATCGATTTTCCATGCAGAAATCCATGGTGTAAATCAAAGATGTCACGCATGAGAACATTAAGGGTGCGTCGATGTGGGAAGAGGTTGTGAAATTCAACTATAACCAGACAATTCCACAAAGAAGGATCATTGACACTGCATAGGAAATGGGAAATGGCGGAGGTGGCCATGGAGGCAGACGGGCAGGGCTGCATTCCTTAGATTTTGTTTCTTTTGCTTTTGCAATCTGAAATTCACCCGCAACTAATTTGGAGCTATGAGAATACTCAAATGTAACCTTGCTGGGAATGATGTCCTTCATGAGGATTGGACCTCCTAACTTTTGAGAAACAGTTTTAGTAGCACCAGGTGAAGGAGAGAAATAAGGAGCTTTAGTGGATGTTAGTGCAATGGTAATAACTTTATGATACTGAGCACCTTGAGCCTCTATTTTTTTTGCATAGGTGATACTAGGTTGGCTTCCACTTTGATATGCATTGTAATTTTTAGAAACTTTCGTTTCTTCCTTTGCATTAAAAAGAAAATTGCAAACAACATTAGAGATATTGCAAACAATATTGGAGATATTTTTAGGGTTTGGATTTTTTTCGTTCTTGGGGAGTACAATGGGTACCACCCAGGATTCCCTGGATATGGGCTCCTCCTCGACCTCATATTCCATGGCTATGAGCTTCTCTTCTTCCTGGGATTCCATGGCTAGGGTCTCCTCTTGCATTTCCATTAAATATTGTATAATACGATTAGAACGTTCCATTTGTTTTTTTTTGTTTTTGTTCAATCATTCTTCTAATTTCTGCAATGTCATTTTTCATTTCCTTGACCAATGTGGTTGGATCCATAACGCTCTGATACCAGATGGTAGGAACCTAGGGTTCCTAGCACATAAAATGATAAATAAATAATAAATAACCTAAATCTAAAAGAATTGCCTTTTGATATTGTCAGGAAGTCCCTTCAATAAATTATATTATATTTTATATTCATGGATATCTTAAATGATAGAATCACATAGTGTCTTATACCCCTTTAGGGTTATGAGTGAAGAGTTACCATGCTTCCTAACCCTAACCCTAATATTATAATAATATAATAATTAATATAATTAATTATTATATTATTTATTAATATAACCATAGGATAACATGTATTATTATTATTATTATTATTAATTAATGTTAGGATAGTATCCTAACAATTACACATGTGAGTAGGATCAAAAACATATTTTCTAAGTAGGGATATGTGGAAAGTATCATGGATCTTTGACAGGTTGGGCGATAAAGTGAGCCTATAGGCTACTAGGCTAATCTTATCAATGATCTCAAAGGGTCCAACATAGCGAGGATCCAACTTAGTTAACTTGATGGCACTTTTCATGGGTCTTACCCTTGAAAAAACTCTATCTCCCACAGAGAATTATCTTGGCGATATTTTCAAATCAACATAGCTCTTTTGGCAATCATTTGCTGCCTTGAGCCTAAGTCAAATTGCTGAGCTGTTCCTCAATCTCTAGGATAATGTCTAGTTTGATAATTACACCATTCTCCATATTATCCCATGATAGAGGTGTTCTACATATTCTATCATATAAGACTTTTAATGGGGACATCCCCAACGATGCATGGTACCCATTATTATATACAAATTCAAAAAGATGCAAAAAGTATTCTCAATTAGACTTTTGGTCCATGCAATACATGCGTAACATGTCTTCCAAAATCTAGTTGACCCTCTTAATCTAACCATTTATTTTGAGATGATATGTAGAACTAATATTTAGCTTAGTGCCTACTACGCGATGTAGAGCTTGTCCAATATTTGATATGAATCTGGAATCCCTATCTAATATGATCACTTTAGGAAACCCATGTAACCTAAATATTTCTTTGGCAAACTTTTTTGCTACTATTGGTGCATCATCTTTGATGTTCCCCAACATAAAGTGTGCAACCTTGGTCAACTTTTCAACCACTACCAAAGTTGCATTGTGTTGGTACCTAGTCTTAGGTAAACCCACAATGAAATCCATAGAGATTACCTGCCATTTTTGCATAGGCACATCATGTGGATATAATTTCCCTGTTGGGTGTCAATGTTCTACCTTCATGTTCTGGCACCCTAAACATCTTGCAATGAAACTAGTGATATCTTACTTCATTTTGATCCAATAAAAGGTCTTTTTCATGTTTTCCCTCATTTTTGACCCTCCTAGATGAGCATAATAGGGAGAATTATGTGCCTCTTGCATAATCAATCTCCTTAAATCACTAGTTTTGGGTATAAATACCTTATCTTTAAAGCATAAAAGTCCATATTTTATATTAAAATCCTTATTCTCCTCAAGATTTATTTGGGTTTTATTTCAGATTTATACGCAATATGGGTCTTGTAATTGCATTTCCTTGACCCTATCCATCAAATCTATATGGCTCTGGGTCAATGATGCTATGTGCCTCCTACTTAAGGCATATGTAGCATTATTTTCCTTTCCTTTGATATACTCAATACCAAAGTTGTACTTAGCTAAGAATTCTACCTATCTTCTCTACCTTGCGTTTAGCATAGGTTGAGTGAAGATATACCTCAAACTTTGGCTTTTTTTGAGCTCAAACAGTCCGCCCAACAAGTAATGTCCCTAGACCTTTAGGGCATGCACCACTGCTACCAATTCAAGATCATGTGTAGCATAGTTTACCTCATTCTTCTTGAGCTTTATAGACTCATGTACCACTATAGCCTCTTCCTATGACAATACCCCACCCAAACCTTTTAAGGAAGCATCAATACACACGATAAAATTCCTAAGAGGATTTGGTATCTTGAGAATTGATGGTGTTGTTAACTTATTCTTTAGAGCCTCAAATGTGGCCTCACACTTATTTGTCCATTTGAACTCTTTTCCCTTTTTCTAAAGATTAGTGACTGAATAGGCAACCTTAGAGTAATTTTTCACAAAACACATGTAATAGCCAATGAGTCCCATGAAAATATTGACTTCTATCACATTTGTGGGTGGAGGACAACTTAATATAGCCTCAAAGAACCATTATTCTTCTTCACAAACAATACCAAAGCACCCCAAGGTGACACACTAGGTTTGATCAAACTCTTTTCTAACAAGTCTTGCAGTTGCACCTTCAACTCTTGCAACTTAATTAGGGTCATCATGTAAGGTGTCCTTTTAATGGTTCAAATCCTAGCATTAATTCAATAGTGAAGTCAAATTCCCATTGAGGGGGTAGACTTGGAAGATATTTGGTAAATACATCTTTAAATTCATGGAGAATTGGATGTTTCTTGAATATTTCTTCATCTCTATTTTCTTCAATCTTCCTATTGATCTTTACTACATATAGCATACCACCTCTTTTAATGACTTTTTTTAACTACATAGCTGAAAGTAAATGGGGTTTAAAAGAAGCTTGCCCACTTTGTAACCTCACTCTCCTCTTATGCTTGTCGGTGTAATCCATCCACTTATCTTGGAAGTTGATTAAGGCTCTAAGAGCCTTCAACCAATCCATCCCTAGGATAATATCAAATGCATGAAGGGGTGCCACATATAAGTGTCATATAGTGGACCCATTGGGTAGAGTTTTCTCGGTTGTAGGCAAACATTAACCCACTTAGTAAGGTTGACCATAACCATTCTCAACTTACCACCCTTGCGCCAAAAATCTAGGTATTTTCGGCATATCCCCAATAATATGAGTGGAAATAAAACTACCAGTATCTCCAATATCTATTAAAATTTTATGTCTTTATCATACAATTTACCATTTAGTGATATCGGTGTAGCTTATCCATCTAGATTCTAACTCCCAGTAGTGGCATATATTCAATACAACTGCTCCTTTGCCCTGTGACTCGACTTTGATCTTTGGGGATATTTCTTAGCATAGTAAGGACCTCCACATATGTAACAACCTATCATAGGTGTTTATGGCCTCTCTTGTCTTGTATCCCCTGTATCCTCTTTTTGTGTTGATTCTATTTTCTTAGGGGAATGAGGATTTGAATTATATTTTTTTGGGAATTTCTTGTTTTGCCCTTGACTTTCCTTGTTCCTATTATTGAAATTTTGGTGGCCCTTATTTCTTTTGTTTTACTCCTTATCCCACTTCACAAATTCAACACTCTTTATTTTCTTGAGTTCAAGCCTCTCTTGCTCTGTCAAACCTGAATAGTTGAAGAAATACTCTTTAGTTTCTTCTTGTCTAGCCAAGTCATAGGCCTCTTGCAAAGTTATAAGTTTGAGTAGATTAATCATTGTCCTTATTTTAGGGTCTATCCCAAGAATAAACTTGTGCACCTTTAAGCGTTCATTGTTCTCATACTTTGGAACATACTTTAAAAGTTTCACGTATCTCTAGAAATACACTTCTATTGATAGTGATACTTGTTGAAGTGTAGAGAATTCCTCAAATTTCTTTATATAAGACTGCTTAGATAGAAACATTTTCTTAAAAGCCTCAATAAAATCATCCCACTTGAGTTCTATGACTTGGATCTTTTTGCTTGTACTAAACATCTCCCACCATTCTAGGGTTGCATCCAAGAGATGAAGGGTAACCCACAGTCTTAGTCTTAGACGAGTAACATTTTATGGAAAAGAAGGTTTCCAACTCTTTCAACCATGACTCAACTACAACTCCTCCTTTCCTATTAAATTTGGTTACTTTAACATTCTTGAGATCTCTTACTAACTTAGCCTCTATCCGGGCTCTACTTCATGGCTTCTTCTTATAGGATCCTCTTCATGCCTACCCTCTACATGTCTAGCACTGGCTTCTTTATTGATTAGGGTTTCTATCAATTTTTATTTTTGCTCTAGTCACTCTTGAAGCAACTTCACTACAAAGGAGAGATCTTTCATTCTCTCATCAAATCTTATTATTTCTTGAACGTTATTGTTAGGATTTACCATTGTCTCAGGCCTCTTTCTAGGAGCCAATGTTCTCCTAGTTTTCTTACTAGAGTCCCTAGTTCATTTGGACTTTTGTGTTGCACCACCTTCTTATGCAACTGTTTTGGTTTTCTTTGAAAAACTTCCTTTTTGAACAGGTGTCATCCCTATCCATAAAAAGGAATTTAGGTAAGTTACAATTCTTCCTCAATTGTACTTATAAGTCGTTAGCTTCATTCTCCTCATGAGCTAACATAAATATTATCAATCAATCGATAATATTTAGGGTCACACTTGCCTACTTACAAGGTGCCTAATCCAAAGTTGCACATCAAGTCAAGGCTTAACCTAGTCACACTCCATTGAAGCTTCTAGCACAATTATAATACATAGTGGAGCTTACTAATTATAAATGTATTATTTATTAAAATTCAAACCTAGGTCTCCTCTTAAAAGTTTTTTTTTAAAAATTAATTATATGAGATTGAAATGGCCCCACTCATATTACATCATCACCACGAAGTGGTATTGGTATTACAACACAACTTGGATACTTGTATTACATTATCATCACCAAGTGGTATCGATATTACAACACAACTTGGACAATATCCTTAAGCAAAACTCAAACTTGGATCTCTTCTTTGATGTACTTCATAACATTTTTCAAAAATGTCAAACCTCCACCTCTAATGTCTATAAAATTTTCTACAACCTTCACAATACCAAAACTCTACCGCTTCTTCATAATACAAAAACTCCACTTCTACTAATCAACACAATTTATATGGTCCACAAATATCTATAAAAAAAACCAACCTTCATTAACTCGTTGATGTCTTCAAGGCTAATGCTCTATATCTTTTGCAGGAACATCACCTTCAAATAATTGATAAATAGGAAAACAACTTCCCATGATTTCTCCATAAGGTGAGCTCGCATCCTTTGCCACATCGATCCCATTTCCTACTTCTTTCGGAGAAAAAAACAAAAAGCAGGATAAAACGAAAAAAACCAGATTGCCCTAAATATTCTATAGAAAAAACAAATATGAAACAGAAGGATATCGAGGTATAGAGTTTTGAGGCAGATGAGCATCCATGGTTATTTCTCCCTCCGAAGTCTCCATCCATACACATGATAACAATAAAGCAACAACAATCGGCATCGAAGGTAGCGTTGGGACACTAACTTATGACCTCTCAACCCCCACTGGTATTGACATCGATCCAATTCCCCTTCCAAACCCAACGACATCACAGGCATAGGTACTATCTATTGCCCCACCACAAGAGCTGCAGACGAACAACACAAGCAACGTCTATGTCACGTTGCCACCATCGGGCCTATAACCCTAACTGGAGGTATTTTTTTAAAAACTCGGATTCCCCTTATTCATACTACTTATGAGTCTATGACTGTTCATCGCTTAGGGAAAACCATTTCTCCTCCAAAGTCTCCATCCATACATGATAACAATAAAGCAACAATAGGCAACATCAGAGGTAGTGTCGAGACATGAACTTACGACCTCTCAGCCCCCACCGATATTGACATTGATCCAATTCCCCTTCCAAACCCAACAACATCACAAGCACAAGTACTATTTATCACAAGAACCAAATCTCCTCTTTAAAAATTAGGAAATATAACCAGTTAAAATGATATCATATAATTTTTTTTAACGAGTTTACATGTTTTTATAAAAGATTCTGGTCCCTTCATATTGAGTGGGGTTTGAACCTTAAACCTAAAAAAAACCAAAACCCTTACCAATGCAGTAAACTTATAATTATATCATATAATAACCTTAATAATATTTATTTTTTAAAAATATTAATTATTTTTATAAAAATGTTTTTAAGACTAAAAAACTCTAATATACATTTAAAAAAATTGCAAAAAATAAATGTAAAAATCACTTTTGTTTATGTTCTTTATATGATAATATATATATATATATATATATATATATATATATATTTTAAGCCAAAGAAAAAAAAAAAAAACCTTGCATGGTCGTCTTGGTCTCAAAAGACCAAGACTAGGGGTTCTACACCGTCAAAGTCATCCGAAAGTTGCGCCTGGTCTTACCCACACCAACATTATCAATTAAATTTTTTTATATTATATTTTAGTTTGCAAAGTAATATGCGTGAAAAATATACATCTACCTATCCCCTTAAGTTCTAATCAAACCTTCGGCATAAGTTGCCTATCATTTAACATAAATTAAAATCCGCCTGAAAAGCTAACATTAACCAAATAAAAATAAAAAATTCAAGTTTAATAAGTAATTCAAAAAAATTCGTCTCAAGTTTAATAAATATTTAATATGTGAGTGTGGTCTACCGGCAAGGATGCCACTTGCATTAGATGTGACCTGGGTTCAATCCCCATGGTGGATGTGTATAAGAAGTATTACTAAAAAAAATATTTAATCTGATTTTTTAAAGTAGGTCCCAAGTTCTTTCTGGCCAAGTAAAATTTTATGAGACAAGGCAAAAAGATATTGTGGTGACTTTTCAATTTTGAGAACAATGTGTCAATTCAACTGTATAACAAAAAAAATAAAATAAAAATAAATTTCTTATTGTTTCATAGAAATATTTTGATATATGTTTTTGGTTTTTGTTAGAAAATCAAAAGCAGAAACCCCTTTCAAAAACCAGCACATACTTTTAAAACTTTATTTTTTATTTTTATTTTTTTTGCCTCCAATGATTGGTGGATTGGTAAGTGCTTGTTTGATTAAACATTTACGGAAGACACCCAGATTCAAACAGTGGGAGCAACCTATTTGCAAAGGTAGTAATCTGATCTGAATCCTCTGAATGCACGCTAGACTTCTTTTACTTGGAGTAAAATTTTATGGCAAGAGATATTGTGATGACCTTTCAAATTTGAGAACAATGTCAATTCCACCGTATAACCCGAAAGAGAGAAAAAAGAAATAATATTTTTTTATTGTTTCGTAGAAATATTCTGATATGTTTTTGGTTTTCATTAAGAAAAACCCCTTTAATTTTTTATTGTTTCTTAGAAATATTTTGATATGTTTTTGGTTTTCATTACGAAAGACACCCAAATTCAAACAGTAGGAGCAACCTATTTGCAAAGGTAGTGATCTGATCTGAATCCTCTGAGTACACACTAGACGTATCTAAAAGGATCAGTTACTAAAAATAGTGTAGTTGTGAACAACTCTTCTTGGCAACCAAAAAAAATTAGCGACCAAACCTGTAAGTTGATTTAATCTTTACCAAACTAAGGCTTATAAAAGGGAAAAAAAATAATTCAAATTTACTATTCGAATTGTAACATCCAAGATAGATATCGTTCACCGGACGGCATTAAAGGAAAACAATGTCGCGCAGAAATATGTCTCTAGTGAGCGGCGACAACAGCTATCCACCACATTGTAAAATCTCTTTCTCAATGCAGTTAACCCAATCTTTTAATAAAACCTTTTCGACTTCCATTGCAAAAGAAAGGTATCTCGCGGGGAAAGCCAAAATCCAATAAAACCAAAGGTAGGGTTTGAATCCCGTCCCCCCATCCACGAGAGCCATTAACAGCGTCGCATCGAGCCCATCGCCAGTTAAAATCAAAGCCCAGCGTTGAGCTCCACAGTTTCCCCACCATATCGACTTACGAAAAAATATCGGCCTTTAAAATCGCTAGTTTTTACCTCCAAAATTGAAAACCCTGGACGACGTGGAACTTTCGTCACAGTAGCCCAACCACACGCAATTCCACTGCAAGAAATCGTGACCCTCCCCGTTTAACAGCTCTCAAATCGTCACTGTACATATTGTTCGGGGTTTCGCCAGAGAAGAAATATATTTCCAGAGACAAGAGACGAAAGGTCAGCATTAAACTGCGCATTTTCAAAATTTTAGTTCGGCATTTATTTTTAGATTTTGAACTCATGAAGGAGGTTTCGACACTTTATGCGGATGAAAATTAGGTTTAGGTTTTGTGTTTGAAACATCAATGGAGTCCGTCATTTGACAGAATGCCGATGCAGTTTAGTTTGTTTTATGGCAATCGCCTGGTGGAAAGGTATTCATGGTGAAATGTTTTGTTGAAGGGTTGTGTTACTTGAAGAGAGATTTTTGTTGTAGAATGTCCAGGAAAGGTTTTAGGAAGCACGTTTGGTAAATTGGACTCCAGCTGTGTACATTTTGGATTATAGTTAGAAGGGTTCAGGTGCAGGTACTGTAATTTAGTTGGCTTTAATGTATTTAACCCCCTTTACTTGTAGATATCAAGTTTATTGAAAATGACATTCCTTAAGTAGCTTGAGAAGTGTGTAAAGAAGGTTTTGTAATCTGAGGCAACTTCTGGTTATTTAACCTAATGTGCTATCCACAGGATATGACTAAAAGGGAGAAAGCAAATGGTGGGTTAGTATTACTTCAGGGGATGTGAGGCCTCTCGAGCTGGTCCCATATTGTTTTCCTTTCGGTCGATAGCTCTGGGTCATTTATTGAAGGCGTTCAGCACCGCTGTATTTGGTAATATGTTTTCACCAACTGTTGTTGTATTGATTGCGTGTGGTTCTTTGCTCTTTTTGCTTGGTAGATTTACTTATTTTTTAATTTTTATTATAAATTATAGAGGGGAATCGGTAACAATCCATCACCATCTTTTGCCGGTCAGGGATTCTACTCTGGATTGCTGCCACTGTAAACCCTCCCTACTCTCGGCAAACAATAAGGTGTGAGGTGAACCACCGGTATCAAGGCAATCGAGCTGAGTTTTGCTTGGTAGATTGATAATGGTACACTGTGGGAGGGATTTTTCGTGGGACTTGCAGTGGGCCTTGGCTGGGTATGTTCCACACTATTGTGGGTAATGCTTAATTGGGTAGGGCAAATCGCAAACCCTTTTGCTGGGTGCACAGAGGTGAGATTATTGGGCTTTTACTGTTTGTAGGGCTTGGAAATTTCCTTGAATGATTAGGTTTAATGCTTGGGTCATCAGGATATCCTTCCATCAGTGACTGTTGCACAACCCCTGTGGAGTGTAATCCTTGAGTCATCGGGATTGCCCGCCATCAGCGACCGTTGCACATCCTCTGTGGAATATTAAATTTTTCGGCGGCCAAGCGCAAAGTTGGGCATAGTAATAGCATGAGTCAGTGTTTCACCGCTGAGCCTCACGTACTTAAAATCAATTGCAACAGTTGAGGCAGACAGGATGCCCATTGGAGGTTGAATTCAGGTTATTGGCAATTAATATGCATTGCCATTAGACCATGAACAGGTGGACATAGAGCTTCCGTTTGTTGTCATTTTTGTCTTTTACATTTTTCTGTGCTGGCATGGCGTACGGTTGGGATTGGATTTGTAATCGGATTTGTGAGAAATATAAAGTATTGATTGTTGTAAGAGCCAGTGAAGCCTTTTAGCAGGCAGATGGCTGCTTCCTTGTTTTATGAACTATTTGGCTGCTACGATGGTGCAAGAGAGAAAGAGGCTTCCTTCTTGTCGTCAAATTCTCTCAAGATTGGGAATGGTCTCAAGAGTTGAAAAAACTCTTGCGTGATAAGGAAAAGATAAAGCTATTGCCAAGCCCACCGATGAATAGGAATACTTAGTTTAAAGAACCCCAATGGTATCATGTTTGGTTCCCTGACATTCAAACGTTGCATGAGCAGGCATTGATATGCAGGTTTATGGAATTTTGGCCTTATCATCGGATTGTCATTAGGTGCATCTTGAAGGAATGGAAATTGAGCAACTGCAAAAAAGGAAATATTCTCTTTAGAGGAGATTTTGTTTTATTTTCCAACATACATGATATGTGCCTTATTTGAAGGAGGGCCTTCTGTGACTCTTAATGTTAATGCTAAACAACCATAAGTCATGTATTGGCATGTAAGGGACTTCTAAGACTCTATTATTTGAAAATATGAAGACACGATGACTAAACAGATACATTCAAAACGTGCAGCAAGAGGAGAATAGCGAGCTTGTTGTTTAAAAGTTGTTGCCAGCATTGTCTGTGAGAATATTTATCCTTTTTGGAAAAGGCCCCATGGTAGACCTAACAGCAAATCTTGTGGTGTTGCTTTTCCAGTGGACTTGGAAAGTAGGTTCTTGCATTTTTTAGACACCTTGCTGGTTTGGTCTGTAGACTAGTGGCTTTATCAATGTAATTGAAGGAAGCATCCCAAACCTTGGTAGTTGGAATCAACATTTTGACCAGAAAATGTAGCATTCATCTAATGCAAGAGAGAGTTGTGAACAAAGCACTGGACAAGAAAAATCATTAATCCAGTGGGCAAGCACATGCATAGGGTTTGGTTGTTCTTTTTTAAGATTCTGTTTCAAAATCGGTTAGTGATGCTTTTGACAAGGGAGCTGAAGATCACCAAATCAAGTTGAAAAACAGTGGCTTTGATATACTTGGAAGGGCCAGAACTGTATATGCTTCTTTTGCACAAGCACCGTTTTTTTATGCAAGGCAGTAATACTAATATCCTAGAGAGGGTATGAAGAAGTCCTTTCAGGTATGGTAGTATGGTGGTAGACCATGCAGGTTCTTCACTTTCTCCACTGTTTGCCATTTAATGTTAGGAGATGCTGTTGTTGTGAAGGATACTGAAATGATGCATGGGTAAAGCTTTACCAACTGTGCAATTGTTAAAGCCTAGCACCAGATTGTTGGAGATCATCTTGCCCATGTTACTAGAGTTGATCGGTATGTTGAATGAAGATTGAAGCTTTTTGAGTTAACATATTTGCATAGTTCAAATAGGTCATTTGCAAAGTTATGTCAATAATCATTGTAGACATAGGTTGATGAGCTTAAGTCGGTCCAAATTATTTAATATGCTTGTGCATTCGAATTGTGATATTAAGTTGGATTTATGGTAAGCTTTTGCTCTTCATAAATTTAAGGACGTATGGATCATTTTATTGGATTTGATAGAAGGATGCATCTATCCCTTGTATAAATTTGGTCAAAGAATTCAAATGGTCTTGGAGTTGTGTGTAATTGATTTAATGGCAGGCGATTGTCTATGTTGGAATTGACCATTACTAACCAGAGAGTGTGTTGACATCAACTGCGGTATTAGGTAAAGTTGTTCAGTAAAACAAAACATTGGAAGCAAAGGTGAGGTGAGATGTGCATTAAGGTGTCAAATACTCCTTAGATAGTTTACTCCCCAAGCTGAGGAGGGAAGATGTTTCTACATGAAGAAAAGTACCAAAGACAAAAGAAGTTGCATAGGAGGTTATGTCGGGTAGCAGAGAAACACACTGTTTTTGTGTTTAACTTATGTTTTGACTTTGGGCTTGACCCATTGGAAATCTGCTTTGGTCATTGTATTTGTTTTAATTGATGAATTAATTATCAGGGGCAGAAGAGATGATCTAATTGATGGTGTAAATGTAGATCCTCAATTTAGCTTGGGATATGACTGATATTTGATTGCTGATGACATTCTTTGAAAAGAGTCCTGCAAAACAACAAATGTATTAATGGTAGGGAAGAAATATGCACATGGATTCTCAAATAAGTCTAAGATGGAGGATTCCAAGCCTTGAGCAGTTACAATAGAATTTGTTTCTTAAATGTTTAATTCTGTAGGGATATCAGTTATAAATCATAATTATATATTTAATTAGTTACTTGGAATTGAAATGGGCCCCACCCGTAATACATCATGACCACATAGTGGTCTGACAACAGTTTGGCAATGTGCATGTGTCACTTGGCAAGATTTGAACCTGGGTCTTCTCCTTGAAAGTTGGATTATAACTGGTTGTTGGTTGAGCTAATGCCATTTGATATATATGTGTGTGTTTTGGTTGTCTTTAATCATGGTAATCATATTGCCATATTTTGTCACTCGGACAAATTACATTTTCTATGGAAATCTGTTGTTAGAGGAAGATAAGCCACTATAATTTTTTGAATTGCTTTGAATCCTTTTAAACCCTTGTCACATCTTAATTGAAGACTAGCCATGGTCATTTAAGTTTCTGGGATTTGTTTTAAACCCTTGTTAAAATCAATCTTGATCATTATTATAGTACCTTTGAAAGGCCTTTTCATATTCAACAAAGCTTGGAAGTAAGGCCTTTCTTGAAGGATTGACAATCATGGACGAAGGATATGAATGATACAGATCATGTCATAAGATTTTTTTATTTTATTTTTTGATTGAACTGTATACAAATGTGACAACACATATGCTGAATATTCCAATTGGAAGTCCAACGAAATTTTAGAAGGTATTGTAAAAGCTTCTTTTACATTGCATTCAAAAGCTCATGGGAGTAGGGGTACACTGAATAAAAAGGGAATGATTGATTGCAAGCTTGTTGAGGCTTTAGATTAAATGTTTGGTTAGGGAAATCATGTCATAAGATTTTTTATTTTATTTTTTGATTGAACAGTACACAAATGTGACAACACATAGTTAGAAGAATCTATGCTGAATATTCTAATTGGAAGTCCAAAGAAATTTTAGAAGATATTTTAAAAGCTTCTTTTACATTGCGTTCAAAAGTTCATGGGAGTAGGGGTACACTGAATAAAAAGGGAATGATTGATTGCAAGCTTGTTGAGGCTTTAGATTAAATGTTTTGTTAGGGAAAAGAGTGGAGAGGTCAAGTCCCTTGGCTAGTTGGGTCCAAGGCTTTCCACAATAGGATCTCAAGTACAATTCTTGTGCTCTTCCCCACCTAGCTCAAGTGGAAATATCTTGCGTTAAAATACCAACTATCATGCAGAGCTCTTCCTTGGCTAAAGAACATGGGGAAAAAACCAGCTTGTGTGCTTTGCACATATTGCCTACATGGTGTACTTAAATGTTGTACTTCTTTTTGTAGGTATCGTCAATTGCTATCCTTCACGGTGTTGGCTATCAATGCTGTCCACTGCCTGAATAGAATTAATGTTTTGGTCCAAGAGGGGCTACAAGGTGAGGAATTTGTGAGGATCAAAGCCGAATTTGGGTTTAACTTCCCCTTGGATTTGGGGACTGTTTTGGTGTAAGATCTGGTCGTGGGGCAAGATTCCCCGACTGAATTTTTGAGGGCTCTTAGTATCTCAAGATGAGATTGAATCTCTCTTTCGTGGGGCACTTCTACCAAGTTGGCAGAGGTAAGTTTTGGTGGAAATAGAGTGGATAGAGGCCCTTTGACATGGAGGAAGTATTCAAAATAGTGAGGTAGGTCTTGAGAAATGTGCCTCTTCTAGTCCCTCTATATGCCAATTTGTGCATCCCCTTTTTTAGAATGAGGTGTTTTGTTATGGTTATGATTGCGAGGACTTCTTCGAATAAGGCATGTTTATCCTATGTGACCATGAGTGGGACCCATGTGCTAGTAGAGTCCATGTTGTTCTCGCTCTAAGGTTGTAGAAGTCGTTAAAATGTTGTTGAGTTGTGGAGGACTTTTACTGCAAGGAATGTTGTGATCATCTTAGCAAAGAGGTTCTTAATGTGGAGAAATGCTCGAATGATTCATTGTCTAGGAAAGAGTGGAATTCAGAGCAGTGTAGGAGCCTTGACAAATGTTACAAGAGAAAGTCGTGCCACTTGTCTTTGGTAAGCGTTGAAAATTATGCCCTTCCCTGAGATAAGAGCATGTTGGAAAAATTTTTAGTTGTTGATTTGGCAGCAACAAAGTGGGCTAAGTTTGCTTGCCTAGCAAATACTCCAAGGCGGATTGAATTTTAGAGTGAGGTGGTTGAGAAGAGGTAGATGTGTGGGCTCGCCTGAGAGGTTTTCTTCTTCTTCTTCCATGGTGGATAGTGGCATGTCAAAATCAGTGGAAAAGGTGGAGAGCTTTTATAAGGAGTAACATAGGAGTAGGATGTCCACATGGATGGTCGGCTCCTTGGAAAATTTGGCTGCTATGCCGAGGAGACATGGGTGGAGCGAAAAATATATAAATGACATAATTCAAGTGCATTCCTCTCCTATTGTGCGGAGTTGTTACGGGTAGTGGAGAAGCAAAAGGTAGACTTGTTTAGTTTGAATTGCCAATGCAAACTAGGAACTATTGTTGCCATCATGCACCTTAGAAAAGAGGTTGCCAAGCTCATTTCAAATGCTACATCACTATCAGCTTGGGAGGTAGGCAATTGTGATGGTTGGGATTGAGAACGTGAACTCCTCGCTAGTTGTATGGCCCACTCTATCAATGATGACAGCCTTGACGCTTCACCTGCCTCCATGGTTGCCTGTTGTTGTTGTTGCTCTGACTAGTAGATCTGCCTATAATTAAACTATTGAATTGTTTAACATGTTTTTTTATCCTTATGGATGGCCCTTGCACCTTTAGGAGCAATGCTAGTTTTATATTGATTTTATAAGATTAAAATGGGCCTTACCTCTAGGAGCCCTTGCACTTTCATGAGCAATTCTAATTTTAAATGGGTTACATAAGATTGAAATGGGCCTCATGCTAGATTTATGTGGGTTATATAAGATTGAAATGGGCTTATGCTAGTTTTAAATGGGTTATATATAAGATTGAAATGGGCCTCATGCTAGATTTATGTGGGTTATATAAGATTGAAATGGGCTTATGCTAGTTTTAAATGGTTTATATATAAGATTGAAATGGGCCTCATGCATATAACATAATCACCATGTTACCATGGTATTTCAATGAACCACATAGGGTTATTGCATTGCTTGGCAAGAGTACTTTGGTCTCTCCATTTGGAGCCCGCATTTTCAATCACTTGAGATAATGCCATTTGATAAATGTTAAGGTTCTCCCATTGGTTTGGAACTTTGTTCTATACTCTATAGTATGAAATTCTTCACTCTCAACCAATTGCCCCAAATCACATGGTTAAATGTTGACGTTTACTCATGAGATTGGAACCTTGGTCTACAGTGTAAAATTATTTGCATTCCGTCGCTTATGCTGAACCCCTTAGATGTATATCAAGTTCTATGGCAATGCATAATCATAGAACTTTAATTTTTTAAAATAATTGGACTAGTTGTACTTGTACATGTTATTTGTATGTTTGGGTTTACCTGACATATATTTTGACTACTTTGGTTTCTTGGTAACATAGTTGTATTGGTAGTTTGAGCTTACAATTCTGCACAAGGACATGCTAAAATTAAATTGTATTCAACATTGCTTAGAGATTCATCGGTTGTAGATGATATAGTTCACCAATGGTTTTGAAATGAGGGCCCAAGAGAAGTGCAATATGAATTTGTACACTGGTGGCAATTTTTGAAGTGAAAAGATGTATTTTCAAAAAATGGAGTTATGAAAGCATGGTGATGGTTAATAGATATTGATGATTGTTTTGACTTATGTTTACATATTATTCAAAATGAATAGAAAACATGGAGAAAGATTGCCCATTACAGCAATTCTTTTTGGCTGGGAATGCTTTGATTATGAAGGAGCTTTTGAGATTGATGCAAATTTTGTAGATCTATCTTTTAAACTTTGTTGAAAGAATAACCTAAGGTGAATGAATTTACAATATCTTAATATGCTGGATTTTACTACTTTAGTAGCATTGTTGTGACTTAGACTAGCAAATGTATGAGAATAATTGTCTGCTACCATGAGGCATATAAGAATGCCACAAAATATTATAGCAAAATCTGTTAGCCAGATAGTATATGCACAATAGTACAAGAGGAGAGAAATGCATGGGTTGGCTGTGTGCATCTTTCTAAAAGATCCTTTTAAGTCTAAACCCATGAATTATTGACCATGAAAGGAGATATTGTTGGTTGATACCAGTATTTTTGCCTTGTTTTAACATTTAGCCGCATCTTGTTAGGAACGAGTTAGATTTAGTCTTTTAACAAGATATGTTAATGTTCTTCTGACTCGCAATATCCATTATATAATAAAGGCTACGCATGTCTCCACAGCTACAAGTGTAAGAGATGT
Source organism: Wollemia nobilis (assembly GCA_028583015.1). Classification (NCBI taxonomy): domain Eukaryota; kingdom Viridiplantae; phylum Streptophyta; class Pinopsida; order Araucariales; family Araucariaceae; genus Wollemia; species Wollemia nobilis. The sequence continues at coordinate 383,327 of JAQPPZ010000314.1, forward strand.
TCCTTCCGCTTCTTAGGATTAGTTAATGATGGTGCTAGTTGTGTTCTCATAACAATTTTATTCGTGTGTTCGACGGCGGCTGGGAAACATCCCCGGGATGCTAGAGGCCTACGGCCTCCCGTCCCCGAGGGGGATGGCTGGGAAACGTCCCCGGGATGCCAGAGGCCTACGGCCTCCCGTCTTCTGTTTTGGGGCATCCTCGGGGACGGCCAGCCGTCCGGCGCCTTTGGGGACGCTCGGGACGTCCCCGGGGAGGGCTGGGCATAATTATGCACACAACCTGTCAACAGCCTATGTTGCACATGGTATTCATTGGTAATATTTGATGACCTGGACATGATTATCAAGAGCTTGGCTCAGCTAAGGAGAAAGCATATAATATTTGAAAGTACATACATTTAGCATGAATAGCGTACCAAATAATTGTTCATTGGTATGTGTAGGAACAAGAAACAAGATGGTCACAAACAATATACTTCTAATTGTGTTAGGAGAGTTGGCAAATTACTTCATTAAAATTGCTATGAATATGGTCTACATGTTTCAGCTTTTGTTCCAACTTACACCAATGTGTATTCCAGTATTGCTCAATTAGAAGTGTAAAACAATATGAAATAGGCCAACTATCATGTTGCAAGGTGCCCATCTAAAAGCCTCTGTATACCTCAAACAAGAAATGTAGAAACAAAGGAGATGCAAATTTTTTTCTTCTGATTATCAAGAGCTTGGCTCAGCTAAGGAGAAAGCATATAATATTTGAAAGTACATACATTCAACATGAATAGCGTACCAAATAATTGTTCATTGGTATGTGTAGGAACAAGAAACAAGATGGTCACAAACAATATACTTCTAATTGTGTTAGGAGAGTTGGCAAATTACTTCATTAAAATTGCTATGAATATGGTCTACATGTTTCAGCTTTTGTTCCAACTTACACCAATGTGTATTCCAGTATTGCTCAATTAGAAGTGTAAAACAATATGAAATAGGCCAACTATCATGTTGCAAGGTGCCCATCTAAAAGCCTCTGCAAACCTCAAACAAGAAATGTATAAACAAAGGAGATGCAAGAAATTTTCCAAAAATCTTGTCAGACAGTGATGTAATTAATAAGACAGTTGTGAACAGAAAGGCAATAACCAAAACTGAGACATGGAGAAACAAAATACTTATAATGCATATATGTGGTACTGTATAATAGTATTTAGTATTTAGTATTTGGTTATAGTAGCTGACCATTTATGCTGATTGCTGTCATATTTGAACAGTTAGTGACTGAAAAAAATTAAAAAATGACAGTCTTTGCTTGAACATTGGTGGCTGAAAAAATGATGACTGTTATAACTTATTGTTTGAATGTTAAAACTTAAAAGCTGAACAGTGTGGCATTCATTACTTGAGCAATAGCAACTAATTTGGTTAACTGATAAAGATTGGCAGATTGCACTTGATATCCTTGGCTGAACCTTCAATCTATATTTGTTGAAAGTTGAAACATTTAATTGGCTGCACTTAGTATCTAATATCAATATGAATATCCTAATATCAATTTTGTTGTGTAGAATTCTGAATGTGTAGATTATTCTAAATTTCTAAAAAATTTCAATTTTCATAGTATTATACCAGCCGTCCCCCCAGCCGTCCCCTAAAATAGGCCTGCTGTCCCCCCTGTCCCCCGAAACCGACCTCCCCTTCCCCTCGTCCCCCAGGCTCGTGGAACCTTGATAAATTTCCAATAGTATTGGATCTCTTCCCTAAGAACTAAGCTGTGTCCCTAGGATCTTCAAGCTTCATTAACTGAAAATGGTTTCTTGGTAAAAGGAGAAGGTGCTTCATGTGTACCTTCCAACGTGCAGTCATCAATCTCCTAATTTTCTAAATGAGCTTTTGGTATCAACTCTTGAAACTTTTGTTAGGAGAACTATTGCTGAAATATAGTTTCAGAACATATCACGGTTTCGGAATACTGGAAAACCTCATATTTCTTTGAGATATACAGCCAGCTCCTTTGCAGCATGCACTTTTATAGAGATTTGAGTGGGAAAAGACATAGTTTTTTCTTTTTTTGGCAGAATGCTCATTACCCTGTTGTTTGACTAATAATATAATGACAATCCACGACTAAGTTTTGTGATTCAAGTATTTATATGCAAGATATTGAGGAGGTAGTAAAACTGATGAAGTTACTGAATTGACATTATACTATTTTTAGAGGCTTCAGATAGATTGCAAATAGAGGTGGCTGCTTCCATGCCCTTTGAATGTGAAATATACAAGTTTACCTTCTAAACACAGCTGTCACCTTTTTGTCTAAATAGATAGCTAGTTTTATTTTTTAATATTCTTTATTTTTAATATTTTTATATAGTCGACTCTCTTGGTCCTTTTGGCCAAGTTTTGCGGATATCTTGTAGCCATTCCCTTTTTTGTGTCCCTATCAAAAGGGGACTGAGTGGAACATAGCTTATTCTCTATAATCACAAGCATCCCAGTGTTTTGAACTTCTTGAACTATAGGGTGTAGGCCCTTGCAGTAAACTTTGCTCCTTTTTGGGGTCTTGTGTTCCAAACCTTATAGACAAGATGTAAAAATGTATTCAATTGTCTTATGCTGATAACGTTGTCTTTGGTAGCTCTAACTACTTGATGTATCATTTCTTGATATTTTTTTGATAGGATAGTATTTGTTCTTAGATGTTTCCACAAAAGGCAAGTTTATAATGGGTGACCCCTTGTTGTGAAGACAGCGGGTCCTGACCAAATTTTAATGGGTAAATTTTTGCCTTAAAGAGTGCAAACTTCATTTTCCCATATTTAATAGAACTGCCCATTTCAATGAGATCTGACTTGTCTTCTTCGAACTATATTGGGTTTGGACTAACTTGGGTGAAGTCTTCTTCAAGATTGCAAAATTGCTATTCTCATTATTAAAAGAAAATCTTCTCTTTTCTTAAGAAAGAGAACAGGAGTAGGTCTTGAAACATAGAGTTAAAAGTTTTGAAATACAGGTTAATTCCAAAAGCAAAAGCAGTGTCTACTATTATTATGCGTTGTGGAAATATCAGTGTAACAGGGTTTGCGCACCCGGTTGGCTGGGTGCGCACACCCGCACCCTCACTTGCACCCCCATCCGAACTGCACCTGCACCCGCACCTGCATCGGGTGTGCATGTTTGCGAACAACTATGGGTGGGCCGAACCCCATCCAAACCCTGTCTGACAGGGTTCAGCTTGGGCCAAACCCTATCAGACAGGGTTCAGCTTGGGCCAAACCCTGTCAGTCAGGGTTCAGCCAAGCCAAACCCTGTGGCCAGTCGGGGTTCGGCCGGCCGAACCCCGCCCAGTTTGGGCATTAACATAGCATCCAGAACATGTCCACTACTATATAGCATATACTTAAAACAGAGGGTTTAATTCATGACTCAAACACTAATTCATGTGTCTTAAAACAACTGAATACCTCGAGGAGCAAGGGGCATAAGGAACCACTACAGGGTTCAGTCTAATAGCACACATACACAGGCCGAGAACAGCGGATCTCAGACCAGAATGAGAGGCCGACGTCTACTGTTTAAAAAGGAGGCAATACACAGGCTTCTATCAAGTTTCAAAAACCACAACAATCAAAATTTCAAGGGGATAATAAAAGTCATAGCCTCTAGTTATTAATCTGTTCCTCAACCCAGGCTTATAGTGAAGGCAATCAATCTCTTGAGCTAATAGAAAAGAAACTACAACATCAAAAAGATGCATTAATTTAACGAAAACAACTTCATCCTAATGAAGCATTTGTAATCAAGGCAAAAAGGTAGGAAACCCTCCAACCTTAATCTCCAGCAAGGTCTAACTCCAAAAGCTTCTCCTTTGCAGCCTCCTAGTCTTACTCCTCCTAATCCTCTCAATGCTGCCAACTGAATTAAACCCTATTTATACTTTAAACTTTAAAAACTTTAAAGTTTTTAATAACATGTCCACTACTATATAGCATATACTTATAGTCTTATAGTATATTGTTATCTCTTGACTCTTTATGACTTGACATCCTGTCATTTTTTTACATGAATATCATATATCAATATGCTTTTATGATGCCATATTTAAATATTTTGCAATGTGTATGAATGATTATTTTATTTCACAATGTGTATGATTTATCATTTATTTAATTATTTTGCAATGTGCATAGTTTATTTAGTTTTTTAATTTTTTTTTGATAAAAAGTACACACACATATATATATGTGTGTGTATGAATAACATATATCAATATGCTTTTATGATGCCATATTTAATTTTTTTGCAATGTGTATGAATGATTATTTTATTTCACAATGTGTATGATTTATCATTTATTTAATTATTTTGCAATGTGAATAATTAATGTTATTTTTTAATTTTTTGATAAAAAATACACACACTATATATATATTGTAAATTAAAAACTAGCCGCACCCACACCTGACGAACCCTATTTTTCGCGGGGGCCGCACCCGCACCCGCACCCGCACCCGCGTACCTGGTAACCTTGGGAAATATCCATTCTTTATTTATTTTGCTACACCAGTTCTTTTTCTGAATGAGAGAACTGGATTGCTTTTTGAAACAATGAGTTAAATATTCTTAAATCAGAGGTTAATTTTAGTATTAGTGTCTACTATTATTATTATGGGTTGCTGAAGAATCAATTCTTTAATATTGTTCTTGTATGTCAAGCTAATTATCTATCTCATCAACGTCAAATTTCACTTATACAGATTTCCAAGTTAATGTGAGCTTTGAATGGTACTTGCCCCTTGAAAACTCTGCTTGTAGTGGAGGGTTGACCCGAGGAGCCTATTTGTTGAAGAAATTGATCATGTTGGAAAAACATGTATTCTTCGTGCTTTTGCAGTTCTCATTCACTGCCATTAGAGAGAGAGTTTGAAGCAGAAAGGAGGGTAGTCTGATGAGCTGATCTTGTATACCATACTTCTCTAGCTTGGTCTTATTTAATAGAAATTACATGAAAAGAGTATCACTCTGATACCACCTAACTTTGCTGAGTTGTCATTTTGAAACTGATATCTGAATACAAAGTTGAACCAGAATTTCATCTGGAACTCTGATACCGCCGTTATGCTCCATATCTGAACATAAATCTGAATTCTGTAATTTGGAGTAGACTGAAGATCTAAAGACTGTGTAAGGTCTGAAATTTCAACTATTGTTTTTTCATTTGGTTATATGGGATTGAAACGGGCTCCACCCGTATTATATCATCAACACATTGTGGTATTTACAACAAAGCTTGGATTATCCATGTACCGCTTGGCAAGATTTGAACCTTGGTCTCCTCTTTAAATATTGAGGAATCTAACTGGTTGAACTAATGCCACTTGATAAATTTAAGTTTTACACGGGTTTTAATGAGGAGTCCCGGTCCCCTCGTACAGGGGTTTGAACTTGGGACTCCTTGACGAAAACCCAAGATCTTATCATTACAGTATCCCTCACGAGTCTGAGATTTCAACTATTGAAAACGGTAAACTTTTACAAATTCTGTAGTGAACTGAATTCAGAAATTCAAATAATTATGGATTTATTTTTTAACTTTTTAAAAGCATTACAAAATAGTTTTGGGATCATAAAATACGACCTTTATCATTTAGGGGTAGTAAGTTGTTTGAACGCTAGGGATAGGTATATCAGGTGGATCTGAAACGTTGGGAGAGTTAAACTTAATAATTGGTCAGCAAAAATCATTACAATTCAACAAGGTTCCACGAGCCTAGGGGACGGGTTTCAGGGGACGGCGGGAGATGACATGTCGATTTTAGGGGACAGCTCGGGGACGGCTGGGGGGGTACGGCTGGTATAATACTATGAAAATTGTTTTTTTTTTTAGAAATTTAGAATAATCTACAAATTCAGAATTCTACACACAACAAAAATGAATTAAGGATATTCATATTGATATTAGTTACTAAGTGCAACCGTTTAATTGTTTCAACTTTCAACAAATATGACTTGAAGGTGGAGCAGGTGTGTTATCTTGACAAATGGTCATGCATAATCTTGTCACACCCCACCGTATCATGTGTCAAAGTTCATCATAGAACTCCAAAGTGGGATGCATTTTCATTAGAATTGTTGCTCATGAACAAGCTGATAAGACACAAGCAACTTTTAACTCATATGGAGTTGGCTTTAAATGTAGCCATATCCCTGTAGCATGCCATGGTAGATGCCATCTGTTTTTTGTGGTCCAGGTCCCTTCTAAACCCACTAGGTATAATACTGACTTTTATTGTTCAAGATGTTGACTCAGTATTAGTTAAGCATCGCACTTCCTAGAGACTCGGCCAAGACCAACCACATATAATGTCAACAGGGAAGAGTGATTGTAAGAATAAAACATTACAAACCCCTTTACTTTTTTGATAAAGCAGTGTTTCTCAAAAGTATCAGTTCATCTAATCAAATAAAAAAAAACGACACGAGTCTTAAAGGCCAGATAAATATTTAACTTTGCCAGTAGCCTTGCACCACTCACTGATTAAATGAGATCATATGCTGATAAAAAAGGAGTTTATCCTCCATGTGATGTCTCACCTTGCAACCAACTCACATGTTTTCAAACTGCATGTTCCCAGAGAGAAAAACACATGATAATGTTTGTCATGCAAGAATTGGAGTCAAACTACAGCTTCCAACACACAATAAAATCTAGAAAAATGTCCAATCATCTTATTTGGAGAAATGCCAGTGAAGTCATAGAAGTTTTGGGTCCTCTCATAAACCAAGTATGGATGAAGCAGAAAAACTGCAAATGACCCTTTAGAAGGCTATCAATAAGCCCAATAAAGCCATAGGGAAACAGCAGGAGAAGTTATGGAGACATACAGGATTTTAAGAGTGATTGACATTGGTGGATACAGTCATTTGCTTGCAGCTACGTAGACAAATTTCTTCTGTGATGCATCCTTCATTGTGGATATTGAGGTCAGTGAAGATTCCTTAATAAACATTTGGATAAGGTTACCTGACCAGAGGGTGCAAGACTCTATTTGTAAACAAATCCAGAGGTATTAATGATTGATTTGGTTAAAATTTAAAATCTAGGAAGAAGCTCTTAACAGCTAGCTGCTTTTGTTTGCTCTGCAGGCTAGAACTTGATTTGCACTTGTTAGTTCATTTGTATTCTTGACGTTTTTCCTACTGATTTCTTACATGTTGAGTATTCATTCGCATATTGTGCAGCCATTGGTCTATATGAAATTGATTGTCAGATTGGATTGCAGAGCCTAAGGAACCAACATTTATAGATTACAACCTCTTATTGTTCTAGTTCACATTGACTGAGATTTGGGAATTAGCCTATTGCTAATGATTTTATTCCTGATAATTTGAGATTATGTAGTATGTCAGGTGGAGCAGGTGTGTTATCTTGAATTTAAAATTTAAATTTTCATGTTTTAACTTGCTTTTGGGTGCCCAGCTGTGGAGGGACGGATGGCCATCCCCAGGGACGCCCCAAAACAGGGGAAGTCCCGGGGACGGGAGGTCGTAGGCCTCTGGTGTCTCAGGGACGCCTCCCATGCCGTCCCCCCGTGCTGGGGAATGTGTCCCTTAGGGGGGGATGCGTCCCCGTGGAACCCTGCAATTCAATATTATTTTATTCTGTTTTTATACTGGATTTTAAAATCAAACCCTTCTTGTTTGCTTGTGCATCTTGCTTACTGTTGACTAACATTCTTTTGGGATAGCTGGTACTTTCATACCTTGATGGGGTGATTGTATGATAATGTGTTGGCTCAGAAAAGTTTTCTACATCGTGTTCCTTATAAATGCAGAATATGTTGTTCAGCATTCTACTTTCAAAAGCAATAGGTTGTTGATTTGCATGAATAAGCGCCCCTATGTGCAGAACTTACATGTTAAATCCCAATACAAATGGTTGTGAAAAATTTGACAGTTCCACGTAAAGAGATACAAGCCATGGCCTACTTTATTTGAATGTACTCTAATTTTTTTCCTCTTGCTGCATCAAAAAGCCTTAACAATTTTGTTTTGTAGAAACTTCACAACTCATCAAATCCTCTCAATTGAGAAACATTCTTGGTAGTAGGTCAATCAAGGATGGCATGATTCTTAGTTGGAAAACTCACACTTGACAATTATTGCCTTGCCCTCTCTATTTAAAAAGGGGGAAGGCACACCTCTTTAAATAGCCATAGCCATGCGCTTTTAAGAGGGGGCCATCCCTTGCCTTTTAGAAGCCGAGGGGGAGGCGGCGCTTTTAAGAGGGGGCCATAGCCATGCGCCTTTTCAAAGAGGGGGCCATTACCATTACCATTAATGCTGGAGCAGCCTTACTCCTCTTTGGCGGCTGTCGGTATTGCGTGTCCAGTTCCTTACTCCGAAAATCTCTGGTAACTGCACCGACATCCCAAGGCTCTGCAGGAGAAATCCTCAAAGAGTTCATGCCTGAGCGCGAGAGTGACGACAAAAAGGTTCGCCCCTCTCCCCTCTATTTTAAAGGCAAAAGGCCCCCCCCTTTTGAAAGAGAAGAGGAGCCCATTTTTAAAGAGCAATCCCGGTTCACTGACTAACCCCCAATGCCCTTTTGAGATAGAGGCGCTGTCTCAATCAAACAAGCTATTAAAACGAAAAGGACATCATTCCCTTTGGGTAGTCCAAAATTTTGACTCCAACTTGGCAAAGAGACATTGGAAAAAAATATAACATTAAAAAAAAATGAAATATGTTCTTGTCAAAAATTTGGCAAAACTCGGTAAAACTGGCATTGGCTGAGTTTTGGCGAGTATTTCATGATTAATCGTAAGTTTTTCACAAACTACTTGCGCAAACTTGGCGCATAGTAATTGGGCGACTTACTTACCAGGCTACAAATACTTGTAAGTACTCGTTGATCTTTCCAACTTTGGTCCCAAGAACACAAGCTCACTATTTGTAAAGTCATTTTATTTTGTAATTGGTTTTATGGGTTTTAAAGGGCCCTGACGTAATCACATCTTGAATGTGTTACTTTAGTATTTTAACAAACCACATAGTGGTATTATAATTGACAATTATGCATATATCACTTGGTAGGATTTGAACTTGGATGTCCATATTGGGAGCCTATTTCTTTAATGACTTAGTGCAATTTGATTGCGGAGTCACAATTTGATTTATAAGCAACCAAATATTTCACCTTCAAGAGTCCTAAAATAGTTTTCCAATGTCTCAGATGACCATCAATATATATTTTAGAATGGTTATAGAGAATTGAAACAGGCCCCATATGTAGTACATTGTGACAACATAGTGGTTTTATAGTAGCTTGGCAATTAATTATATATTGTTTTGGCAAGATTTGAACTTGGGTCTCTTCCTTGAAAGTCGAGGAATTTATTTGGTTGTGCTCATGCCATTTGATGAGCCTCAATATTTTTGATATAGCCAAAAATATCATTAAAAAAGGTAAAATCATTAGAGTTTAACAAGGATAAAATTAAAAAAAGAGATAAAGTTTGGCATTAAGTACAAGGAATATAATATACACACACATCATCACACTTAGTAATATATTGTGTAGTATTAACTAGCTCAGATAGATAAAATATGTATATCTATAAACGCCGAGAGTTATCAATCTCGAGGCGTTTATAGATATATATATTTTATATATCTAAGCTAGTTTAAATCCATTGTAACCCTTAATATCGGCGGATAATTTTCTTAATGTCGGCTTTTTTATTAAAATATTAATATTGTTTACGACGCGGCTGACCTTCCTGGCTGCCATTGTAGGACGCCTATCGTCGTACTTTTTAGATGATATATATTTTACGTATATTTTATAATTATAGATTATAACATATAAAATATAGCACATAGGGTTTGGGGTAATGGTAAGGATTGTCACTTTTTTTTTGTGTTATGATTTGTTTCTTGTTTTTTTATTTAATTTATTTATTTAGTTGTACATGTGAGATGGATTAGCTAGTTTGTTTCCATTCATGCGTTTTATGTTTCTCTATTTTAGGAAGTTTGTTATTGTGTGTGAATGCCTATCTAAAGGCTTTCTTGATCAATAATGACAAATTGACTTTGGTCATGAGTGGTTGGAATGTTTTAAAGTAAAGAACACTGTGATTATCCAATCGTGTAATAGGAAAGTTGATGATGCATCCATTGGAGACACAAAATATGAGGAGTTAAGCAGACTTAATAAAGTCATCCTGTTGCAGCACCCTAATCTTCTTGGGGGTTGTGACAATTTATTTGTTGCACATACATACCTCTCTCATGAATTCTCCATTCTACTTGTATTCTTCCACCCTCATCAATTGTTAATGTATATTGCACTTCATATTTGGTCTTTGATTTGTGGATCAGGTTACCTATGAAGTTGCTGATACGGATTGTTGTGCTTTGTTGCTTGGTTGACCTTATAAGTAAGATAGAAAAGCCCAGTATGAAGCCTTTACCAGCACATAACTTTGCATAAGGATAATGCAGAACACCTTACCCATAGAACAAGCCAACTAGTCCCCTTTGAATGAAAATGAATGAAAGAAAGATTTTAATTACGTCGGCGAGACCCAAACATGGCCTATGGGATCCCCAAATATGGAAGCACATTTATTCAAATCATATGACCATTAATATCCTTGAGAAGTTTGTTCCTTCTCACGCTGATTTGGGTTAGCAACTCCCCAACTTTTTTTATTTTACTGTCTTCAAATAACTCTATCCTAGACCCTTTTCCAAGTGTTTCTTTGTATTTGCCACGGATGTTCAAAAAACTCGAGCATTCATAGATGAAATGTTCCTTTGTCTCTATTGCCCCTATGCTGCATTGAGTACATATCCTTTCTTCCCATTGTTCCTTGGGCATTGTTCATCTCCCTATTTCACATCTAAGCCTATGAGATCTAGTCCTTATCTAAGCAATGAGGATTTTTTCCCTCCACTTGATTTCAGTGCCTATATATGCTTTTTCCTTGTGGTCATACGTTGGGTTAAACTTTGCAATATAATATTGTCTTTTCTTTCTTGCATTTTTCCACATTCCACTTCTAAACTTTTTGTTCACATTGTTTTTTGTCTTTATTGAAATTTGGGCATTCATATATGTTGATTTCCCAACGTTTCATCCATTTCTGATTTTGTTTCATTCATGTGTTCTTTTGCCTATGCAGCTCTTCGTCCCTAACTGCCCTAAGCCATTTGTTGTTTTTCATGTTTTCTGTTTTTTTCAAGTAACATAACCGCTTGATCATAGCAATTGCCTCTCTCCCCTTTCCAGTTTCAGCTAGAATAATTTCATAAGGGATTGTTATAGCCCAGTTTCAGCTAAAACATTCATGCGTTCTGGTTCTAGCCTTTACATGCTCATGTAATCTGTGAACTGCTGCCCTGTAGTGAATTGGAGCTCTTCCATTCTGCTCCATAATTTTTTCTTTGGCACTGTGTCAAATGCCTTTTTGAAGTCTACAAAACAACAGAAAACCTCCTCTTTTTTGTCCCATATTTTTCCACTATGTGTCTAAGTGTGATACAATGATCAAAAGTTGACTGCTTGGGGCTAAAACCCGCTTGCCCCTTTTCTCTCTTTCCCTTTTGTTCCGCCCATCTGCTGATCCTAGGCTCTATCGTACTCCCAAACAACTTTGCAAAGAGAGGGTTGATCATGATAGTTTGATAGTTTGAGGGATTATTTACATCTCTACTTTTAAACAAAGGAATGGTCAAGCTAGTTATCCATTCTATAGGGAAGCCGTTTTGTATGACCTCATTGAAAATATCTTTGATCTGCGGTGCAAGAATATCTACCCCCCATTTTATATGCTTTGCTTGAAGATTGTCTATGTCACGGGCTTTACTAGTTGCTAACTTTTTTATCCCTTGAATAATGTCTTCATTTGTGAAAAGTTCTTTCTTGACAATGATAGTAGGGGGTGTCTCCTGCTGGTTACTATACTCATACAATTGTTTTGAATACTCCAACCATTGACTAGCGGTTATGCTATTTTCAGTTTGCATCTTTTTCATGCTTAGTTCCTTCGAAAATTTCTTTGATTCATGCTTCCCTAAGTAAATCAGTTCTTTCCTCCATGTTCTAGTGTATTCTTCTTTCTTTGCCTTTACCAGTTTCTCATATGCTTTTCTGTTTGCTCTTGTTTTACCCGTTGGTTCCTTTAGTAATCTTCGCGCTTCCTTGCAATCTTCATCGAACCATCGGTTGTTTGGGAAGCCATTTCTTTCTTTCTTTCCAGGTTTAGCTCTCTTGCATTTGTTTAGAGCTTCTTGGATAATGTGCATTAACCATTCACTCTTATTGTAATTTCTGTTACTGTGAGGTAGTCCCTTTCATTCCCCTTCTTGTAACTTGTTATTCAATGCTGCCTTGAAACTCTGTCGATTTTCTTCTGTTAAGAGAATGTTTCCCTTGTGAGAAAGTTTGTTTTGATTTCCTTGCATGTATTTTTCCCTTGGTTTGTCTCCTTGCATTTGAAGTTTCATAACAATTGGGTTGTGATCTGACTTAAGTTCCACTGGGGAATCTTCCACTTTTACCTCCTTTATTTGGTATGCAATTTTGTGAGCATATTACATAGTCTATTACACTTTATCCCTTATATGTTTTGCATGTATACTTTCCTGAACTTTTCCAATTTTTCATCCTATTGCAAATAACCAAGTTGTGTATGCTGCAAAGGCCTAACAACTCTTCTCCATATTGCATGATAGCCCCATGCTCATCTTCTGAAGTCTTGGTCCACTGCTGATTTTCCTCTTCTAGCATCCAAAGAGGATTAATCTCAATATCTTTGTTACCTATTAGAATGTAAGCTTGTTTATTTGCTGTCCTTGCATTGAAGTCTCCAATTAATATAATCTCCCCCAACTTATTGTATGTCAAAATGTCTCTTTTTAGGGAGGAGTATGGGTCTTTTTTGTTAAGTTCATGTTTCTTATAGAATTTGGAATTCTTGGGAGCAAAATATCATGCTGCTATGCTAATAACTGAATTATTTTCTAGGATCTTTATCCAGATGTATTGTTTGTTTTCATCTTGTTTTTCAATTTTAATGACCCTATCCCACTCCTCTTTTATTAAAACCATAATACCCCTTGCCCCTTGCCATTTTTTGCTAGTTTATTTCATGTTGCTATTTACTTGTATCCCACAAAGTTTGGAGTCCTACATCCATTGTGCTCATGTGTTTTCGTTAGGATGATTATATCTCTATCTCTAGCAATGGGCCCTAACCTGTCTACAGTTCCAACTTACCATCGTAAGATGTTCTCGGGTAGGCCATACTCCCTGTTTGTTTTGGGTTTGTTTAGATGTGATGTACGCCTTTCCATTTCTTAAATATGCCCATCTCCCTTCATTCCTTGTTGCCCTCACCTTTTCCCATTCCTTATTTCTTTCTTCTTGTTGTAGAAAGGTTAGGTCGTCATCTAAATAGAATTGTGACCCTCTCAACATGCCTCTGTTTCTTAGTAACCTTGTTTTATCCTCGTAGCCCATCAATGTGACTCGAATATGCCTATTTATGTCTACTTCTCTCAGCTTGCCAATTCTGCCTGCTTGTTTGGTTTGACCTTTCCATTGTAACCGATCTGACAAGAAGTCCCTGGTTAAACGGTTTGTGTCTTCCCTATTCCCATAATATTTTAACCCTTTGATGATTATGTTTGATAACTTCTCATGTCTTTCTTTCTCTTTAGTTATTTGAATTTTTACTTGCTTCTCTATCAACTCTTTTTGCTGATTTACTGGTTCTTTTACTACTTGAGACCATGACATTGCCTTTGCTAATTTATTTCGCAACTCATTTTCTCTTGTTTCTATGTTTTGGAGTGTTTCTCGTACCTCTTTTATTTGTCTTGCATTTGTTTTTTCCACCTCTATTGTATCATTGATTGGGGAGTGGATGGCTTGTTTGAGGACATGCCATTCACGTTGACCCATGTTCGCAAGTTTTTGTAGCTTTGACACTTGCTCCTTGAGTTGGTTGTTTTCCTTTTCTAGCCTCTGATTGATGTTTATGACCTCATCTAATTTAGTATCTTTTATTTTCTCCCTCGTTTCCATGCTCTCAAGTTTCTCTTTCATCTTCATTAGCTCTTGCACATAAAGTCTTGGTGCCCATATGAGTGGCGTGGTTGTGGGACTACAAATTTCTTCCCTATCTTGAAACTCATTTTGGTGACATGCACTTTCCACGCTAAATGTTTTCTTTCTTTCATTTTTTATTTTTTATCCTTGTTTTTCCTTTTGTGTTCTTGTGTGTTGTCGCTTTGCCTCCGTCTCTTTTGTCTTCCTTCTTTTGTCCCCTATGTTGGTTTGACTGATCTCCCCATTCAATGATGGTTAGTGCTTTTGATTGTTCCTTATTCTCCACATGTTTATGTGGAAGAATATTCTTTACTGTTATTTTCCGATTAGTCCTCTTCATTGTTGTTGCCCTTGTTCGAGCTTGTCAGCGCCTTATTATTCTCCAATACTATTTCGCATTGACATATATGGGTTTTTCCATTCCTTCTTTGGGTGTCTTAGATGGTAGTATTGTTGTATGCCCTATTGCTTGTGGATATGTCAATCCCTGTGTTCCATTAGCTCCGCTGATTGGAATAGTATGTGCATTCACGGAGACCAGCTGTCCTATGGTTTCTACTTGTTCTTGTAATTGTTGCTTCCCTTCTTCCATTATTGAACCACCCCTATACTACTGATCTGTTCTTTCCTGCTCCCTATCAAACTCTCCTAAAACCTAAATAATTTCAAGAACTAAATCAGAGATGCTGAAACATACCCCGCCGCCATTGTTGGGCTTCAAACTCTCTACAACCACCACCGCCTAACTCAGCTGTGGATTAAAAACCCTCTAGAGCTGTTGCTGCCTGGCTTCAAACCCTCTATAGTTGCTGCCGCCTGGCATCAAACCTTCTATAGCCCCCGTCGCCTGACTCAGATGTGGATTAAAAACTCTCCAGAGCTGTTACTGCTTGGATTCAAACCCTCTACAGCCGCTGCCTCCTGACTCAGCTGTGGATTAAAAACCCTCTAGAACCACCGCTGCCTAGCTTCAAACCCTCTACAGCCACCACCGCCTGACTCAATAAGGACTCGTTGGTTGTTAAAAGTTATACGTGTATAAAGTTGTTGCCACACTTGCTTTAACCTTCATTTAACAACCCTTTCCACATGCATTTCCTATTCATCCGTTAGGGCCTAATTTGCAGTCTTCAGTACCATCAGCAGTTGCAAGAGCCTCTTGTCTTGTAGTTGCCAACGTCTGCAGTACCAATCCCACGGTGTACGTTAACATTCTATCAAAGGGCATGAGATCAAGTGGTTAGAAACATGCGCTTCCAATATGGAGATTTAAGTTCAAACCTTGCCAAGTTATATACGCATAATTGTGGTACGTAGAAATATTGTAGGGACATGGCCATACTGTAATAGGGTAGGGGCTGTTTCAATCCCATATAACCAATTTAAAACAAATATTGTACATATGATGCAATTTTTTTTATTATCAAATGCCATTAGCTTAACTGGTTAGATTCCTCAACTTTCAAGGAGGAGACCAAGGCTCAAACCTTGCCAAACGACACATGCATAATTGCCAACTGTTATAGTACTACTATGTGGTAATAATGTAATAGGGGTGGGGCCGTTTCAATCCCATATGACCCATTGAAAAAATGTTATTTTAATTTTACTGTAGTTTAAACTTCAGTTATTTGCAAAAGAAACTATGAGAAGATTATCAAGGGGCTGTGAAGGAAAGAAACTATGAGAAGATTATCAAGGGGCTGTGAAGGATTTTGAGACCTGACTGTTCCTTTCTTCTGGATCCATAGTGATGACTCTGAACTCTTGCTTTGCCAGAGAAGACTGGTTTTTAACTTGAACTATTTGAGGTGGTGGTGGAGGTGCCGAATAACTGGACCTGGAATTCTTTTTACAGCCCTTTATCCTATGAGAGCATGGCCATTGTTGTTGCTGCTCTCCTTTTGGTCCCTCCCACTGAAAGCCCCTGCTGTCTCTGCCCTTTATTGTGCTTGTGTGTGTGTTCTGAATCAGATCATTGGCATTTCCTAACCCAAAACTTGTTCATCGTACTCTTTGAATGACCCAAAACTGCTGTCATTTGACCAGCTGCTTTGAATATGGTCAAATTTTATTTGAGGATATGGAACGTGTGCCCCACCTTTTTTTGATATTATTTAGCGAATGTGTTTACTTGGCCTTTAAATATAGCTGGGGCATTTGATAGTCCAAAAGGCATCACCTGAAACTCATAGTGGTGATTATGACTTCTAATGGTTGTTTTGAACTGTTCACATTATCTCACTCCTATTTTGTGATATTCAGATCTAAAATCAATCTTTGTAAACATAACTGCTCTATGTAGCTCATCATTCAATTCATCTATGCATGCAATAGGGAACCTGTTCTTGATAATTCTCTTCTTAAATTTCTTCCAGTTGATGCATATATTAAATGAGCCACCTCTTTTATGAAGACCATTGAAGAGGCAAAGGGACTTTTACTAGGCATTGTATCCTATGTGTTGTAGTGCCGATACTATTTTTTTACTTTATCTTTAAATAACTTTGGATGTTTACAGGGAGAAGTTATAAATGGTTTAGTACTTGATTTTAGCTCAATAATATGTTCTTGCCCTTTAACTATAATCAGCTGCTGTCCTTGTTTGAATTTCATCCATGTTCATTTGGAACTATCACAGAGTGTTCAGGTACTGTGCATATATGATCACATTAGCTCTTGCTAGAGCTGCAACATAAAAATCAAAAGTCAATTCATAGATGTCAAATGCGATTTCACCTTTCTGGTCAATCCTTTGCATTTTATTACACTATCATTGGCCACTGAAACTTGAAAGTTTGATAATGGGTCAACTTTTAAGCCCAAACAAGTTACAGACTTGGTATCTGTGAGATTATGAGTACTGCATTAATTTAGCAGGGTTTTTTATGTTATTCACTCTGCTTCTTACCCTTAAGGTATGTTATTGGGTAATTCCTATCATGGTCACAAAGTAGACAGTTGGTATCTCTTGCTGTACTTGGTCCATTGTGTGGGTTTGTTCTTTCATTTCCACTTCTCTACTAAAAGCATCAGGCATTTCTTTGGATTTTTCATATATAAATTTAATCATGTAGATTTCTATGAGCAATACGCACCTATGTCTTTTTGACCAGACCTCTTTGAAGCTGAAACAAAGACCTGTTCAGTACAAGTCACCAACGGTAGCAAGGTCCATCATTCTCCCCTTTGACCGTGCAGCAGAAGTAAGTGGGGCTGATGTTTTTGTTTTCTCTTTGACACTCCATTGGCTTTGGAGGATGGACATATTGTTTGTCAACTTCTGGCAGCCTCAGGATAAGCTTTTGTTTGCTGAATGACAGCTTCAAGAGTGGTTGGCCTCAAAACCTTTGATATATCCAGTGATAGATTCTTTCAATCTGTTGATGCCTCAAAAGCTTGATATATCCGCTGATAGATTTCTTCATTCCGTTGATGCCTCAAAGCCTTGATATATCCGCTGATAGATTCTTTCAATCCGTTGATGTTAGTAGCAACGACATGTAGGGGCAATATGTTGTCTGCCAATAAGCTAGCTTGTCAAAATTCTCCTGTGTAGTATGTATTATATAATACTGGGTTGTCGTGTCATGTTTTTAAGGGCCAAGAACTATTTTTTTTTGCCGTTATATCTCAAAGTCAGGGGAGACTTTTACAAACTGATCTTTTGTGGCTAGTTCTGGTTGAACACCTAGATGGGTTTGATATGGGCCCCACCCAATTACATCAAGACCATATGGTGGTATTACAACAACTTGGCTATTATGTATGTATTGCCTGGCAAGATTCGAACCTGGGTCTCCTCCTTGAAAGTCGAGGAACTGGTTGAGCTAAAGCCATTTGATAAATGTTAAGTTTCAGCCATGAGATTTGAACCTTGTTTATGGGTGTGAAACTCTTCGTTACCTATCAATTGCTCTAAACCTCATGGACATCCTTTCTCTAGTAGTTACATTTTATTTGTAATTTTTTTTATTGTATGCATGTGGGATTTTTATTTTTCTATGAAATAATGAAAACTAATTGGGCCCATAAAACTGGGTCTTATGCATCCACAAACAGTCATTTTTGTTCTATATGGAACTTGAAGCTATAACAAGCAAATCTTTAAGTTTAATGTCGCTTTAATAATGTGTAGTTATGTTGTCAAAGGAATTGATTGTTTTCAATATTTGTGGCATTTAAGTTGTAAGTTTCATGTCATCTTTATTTAATTTCATTTAGAACACAGATCATGGTGCAAGGACATATGTTAATGAAAATATTTTTGCACTGTTGTAAGCAAATATTAGTGAAGGGATTCTGTTACTTTTGTTAATTGTGAATGTGATCATAGTAGAGAAGCCTGGAATCAATGTGAACTTGGCAAGGCCAATTTTTGACTTGAACTCAGACTCGGCAAAAAAACTGTGAAAAACTTGGCAAAAAAAAATAATGAATAAAAATGTTGTTTTCCGAAAATTTTTGGCCGTTGATGAGTTTTTTCATATGAACTTGCGAGTCAAAAAAAGCGCGAGTAAAAAAAAAAACACAGCAAGTCAAAAACGATGATTGAGTAAAATTTAAAAAATCCCAGGAACTGTAAAAACTTGCCGAGTTTTGTAGCTATGGTTGTGACTACTTTTTTGTTGGTAAGAGTCTAACTGACATTTTAACTAATCAAGACCTCTCCAATTTAGCAATTCTGTGTCTTCATGATATTGTTTGGTTCTATGGTTCTGGACAAGATTAGTTGGTGCATCATCATAGGGTTGTATTGTGTGCAAGTTTTGTCCAGATCCTTTTTCTGAGTATTGCAACATATATAGTTTTAAGATATGCCATCCAAGTATAATCATTTTTTAATTCCTATTCATTAATGCTCAAGTGTAATAGCATGAAGGAATTTTACATGTTAAAGATCTTGTAAGCGGCAATTCAGAATATGATTGTAATATGATGTTCACTTCTTTGCTGCATCTCTACAATATTCTAGATCTGTAAGAATGCTAGCTCAATATTTGTCGTCTTTCATATGGATCTTGTACTGCTTGATCACTTCTTTTATACCTGACATATATTCCTCTTTTTTTGAAGGGTCTTGGTGTAAAGTTTCAGCAAAATAGGAAAGTTTGAGTAAAATGCCAAATATGGCTCCTCCTGAAGGAAGATCAGTTAATTCAATTACTGATCAAGGACTGAATTCTGGAATTATTTGGGGAGTGAAACGTGGAGTGGGAGTAAAAGGAAAAGATATTCAGTTTTATGATTCCTTCACTTATGATGGTGTGGAGTATACACGGTATGATTGTGTATATCTTCACAAGGAAGGTGAACCAGAACCATATGTTGGAAAAATTTGCAAAATCTGGGAGGATCGTAAAGAGAAAAAGAACAAAATGAAGGTGAGGTGGTTCTTTCGCCCCATTGAGATACGGAACTGGCTGGAAGTTGACAGTAGCCCAGCTAATAAGGAGCTTTTTCTGGCATCTGGGGAAGGAAAAGGTGTTTACAATATAAATTTGCTGGTAATTGAGACTTCAATACTCTTAATTTATGAAATTTTTGCTTTTGCTAATTATCCTGCTTTAGCTATTGTAGATGTGACGTATTTTAAAATTTTAGACATTTGAGAACACATTGTAGTGATTGTAGTTATTCAGTGTTTCAAAATTTCGTTTAATTTTAGTTACAAATGACTAGAATTGCATATTAGCTTATTAAACACTAGAATTGCATATTAGCTTATGAAACATTCCGCAGAGTAGTATACCAAATAGATGACAATGGAGTTCTTGTTCTCTAGAATTGTTTATTAAACATTTTGTGTTCTAATATGATAACAATGGAGTTTCTAGTTACTACAAACTCACTCAATAACATGTTGCTGGCTGGGTGCACAGGTTATCAATCCTTGTAATAAAAACCAAAGGGCAATATATCAAATCATCATTAGGAATGTAGCTTTTTTGGATGATAGCCTGATCCTTAATTTAAAATAATACGTAATCTTTGTTGATGTTATCTGTAATATTATTTCTAGAATATTTTGAAACTCGTCTTATTGAGTAAGAAATTGTTTCTTTTGGCTCACGAGGGATATGATAACTTTCATTCTTTCAATTTTATTTGTGCAGGATGAGATGTCTCAAACAAAGTTACATAAATGTGAAAGTGTCAATAGTTTCAAAATGGACTTCAACATGAACTTCAAGTGCCATGTTAAACATTTACTTCAACAGCTAGACTTTATACTTGCCAACAAGACCAAAATGAACTCCGGCATTATCTTTATAGATTAAGCTGTACATGCTAACAAACACAATGAGCTAGATGGAGTGCATTTAACTCTTAATCTTTAATATAATTGAAATGAGCAACAGACCCAGAAGAATATCTCAACTCTTTGATGAAGTTTGGTGCTTTTTCAGTGAGAAAATAGACTGTCAGTGTGCAACATCAAGGATTGAGGTGAGAGGCATACATCAGGAAGAGACACACAAATATAGGATGAATGCTGATGTACCAATAGTTATTGTACATAAAATAGTTGGAAAACTTGGACTCAACAACAACTCAGCGACACAAATGTTGGAGAGTTCTCGAAAAGTCAGGACAATAACTTAATTCATTAAAAAATATTTAAAAACAAAATTAGAGAGCTAGGAACTTCAGTTTTTATTAGATTTTCATAGAAACTACAGTTACAATTCATGACCATCAATGATCATCAAAAACCAACAAAATACAACATACTCAAGCAGTTTGAAGCTGTCTTTTGCTTTCCCTTCCTTACCCTTGAAGTGAATGCTTCGATAGGGACTTGAATAAGTGGTCGAAGCTCCTCAAGTACGTCTTCCTCCAATCTTGCAGCCTTTTTTACTTCCTTATCCATCTTCTCAATGACCCCCTTAGTGAACATAGTATCCACATCTTCGGCATT
Source organism: Wollemia nobilis (assembly GCA_028583015.1). Taxonomy (NCBI): domain Eukaryota; kingdom Viridiplantae; phylum Streptophyta; class Pinopsida; order Araucariales; family Araucariaceae; genus Wollemia; species Wollemia nobilis. The sequence continues at coordinate 404,368 of JAQPPZ010000314.1, forward strand.
CCAATTATAAAGTGGATCCATGTTATCCAAGACATTAGTCTAATTAACAAGAGGAAGGGACATATTCTTTCTTGTATTCATCAAAATGTTTATAGTACAAAATGTGCTCATGAGCCATGACAAAATACAAAAGAGGGCTAGCTAGCTTTTTCATGTTCTTTTTAACTTTAAGGTCTTTTTAAATTTTGAAGAGGTAATATTAATTCTTTTGACATTAAATTTATTTATTTCAAATCAAACCCCTTAAAATTGAGTTCTTTTGACATTAAACTTATTTTTATAATAATAAATATTAAACAAAATAATAATTTAAATTTTAAAAATCTAATTCAAAAAATATATAAATTAATAGTAGTTTCTAACAAAACATTATAAATAACATAAATAAATGTATAAATAATTTTAAATCAAATCCAATGCTTCTAACATTAAAATTAATTTTATAATAAACAAAATAATATTTATAATAAAAAATAATTTTAACTTTAAAATATATAAAAGAACTTAGATCTTCATATTAAATATTAATTTTTTAATTACTTTAAATGATACCATTTCTAATTTTTTCCAGATTTTTATAAACGATTATGGAGCATGCATATGATTTTTTTTAGTCTTATGAATTTTATATTGAAAATCTAGAGTTAGAAGCATTAGTGTTGTGAAATTCATCTGAATTATTAGGCTAACATTACTAAAGTACAATGTATTATTAGTTGCACGAGCAGGACCAGCCTCACAGTTTGCATAAATTATCATAGAAGCTTGCTTTGCGTATATACGGAACATACGTGGTGAATTCTAAGAAGCACATTAGGTATTCTTAAATAAAGGTTTGGATTCTGAAACATAATTTTTGCATTCCAGTAAAAAAGGATTTGGAGGGTATGTTATTAGTCTGACCTGCTTACATGTGTATCAAACGCGGCCCAGTCAATAAAAAATATGCACAGAATCTCCTTCAAAGCTAGCAGTTAGCACACCCAATAAAATCTGATTTTAAGGGCTAGTGTCTTGTTCGTGATTGCGCATTGGCCTTCGTGGATTAAGTTGGGGAGCACCATCAACACTTAACCGCCCTAGATGTAATTATTTTTACAATCAGATTTGATTTGGGGAGGAAGAAATCGGATCGTGGGGAAAAAAAATATGACCATTAACTTCCCATTCGGGGGTCGACACGTCATGCTAGCCCTCTTTTTTTATTTATTTTAACTTTAATTTTTTCTGGGCCAGCTGAGTCCCGATGTCCGGACTCACAAGTTATATAAAGGTTGATGGAGTTGCCTTGTCCATATGCTTGTTATCAATAATTTTCCAAACTAGGATCAAATTTGCACCAGTCTCCTCTATAACAGTTTTTGATGGTCTCTATTGTCTTAGCAATGGCCTCATACAAATATTCCATTGTCAATTGATCTGCATCGACAAGGTGAAGAACCTTGATGAAAGGTTCTGTAACTTGAAGTTGAACAGTGAAAATTAATCATCATAAACAATTTTTATTAAAAAATACAAATTTAAATTTGTAATTTCTAATTAAAATCGAAAAATAAAAAGTAAAACTAAATTTACATTTTAGAAAGCCAAGTAATTACCTCGAGTATTTCTTGCATGCTTTTAGAAAATTTGTTGTTAAAGACTTTCTTGATGGCACTTTGTGCCTCCTCATCTGATGATATGGTGAGCCAAACTTTTTTACAATCAGATTTGATTTGGGGAGGAAGAAATCGGATCGTGGGGAAGAAAAATATGACCATTAACTTCCCATTTGGGGGTCGACACGTCATGCTAGCCCTCTTTTTTTATTTATTTTAACTTTAATTTTTTCTGGGCCAGCTGAGTCCCGACGTCCGGACTCACAAGTTATATAAAGGTTGATGGAGTTGCCTTGTCCATATGCTTGTTATCAATAATTTGCCAAAATAGGATCAAATTTGCACCAGTCTCCTCTATAACAGTTTTGGATGGTCTCTATTGTCTTAGCAATGGCCTCATACAAATATTCGATTGTTAATTGATCTGCATCGACAAGGTGAAGAACCTTGATGAAAGGTTCTGTAACTTGAAGTTGAACAGTGAAAATTAATCATCATAAACAATTTTTATTAAAAAATACAAATTTAAATTTGTAATTTCTAATTAAAATCGAAAAATAAAAAGTAAAACTAAATTTACATTTTAGAAAGCCAAGTAATTACCTCGAGTATTTCTTGCATGCTTTTGGAAAATTTGTTGCTTCTTGATGGCACTTTGTGCCTCCTCATCTGCATGATATGGTGAGCCAAACCATCACTCGCTCACAAACATTTCCTTCAGAGGAGTGGATGGAGCAAGAAGATTCTACAGGGCTATGAAGTTGGAGTCGAATCTGGTGACACAGGCAAACATTATCTTTCCCATCAGTGTGATCTCTTATCAAGCCGAGCACCCATGTCTGCTTGTAGATGCATCTAGTGATGTACTTCACCTTCTCACCACACTCTTTACCCATGACTGTTTGCCAACATGGTCAATGCAATGGGTGTTACATGGGCCCCAAAAACAAGTGGGGTACTTCTTCTCGAGAAGTTTGCCTGCAACTACATAAGCTGTTGTGTTGTTCATCACTGTTTGGACAATGCTCTACCGACTGAAATATTTTGCAGAATTGTGTCTACTGGCATCACCAGAGCATGCCAGTAAGGGCTGCTCATGGCATTATGTTGCAGTAATGTCAAAATCTTGCCACTGCCATTTGGGTTTTCTTTATCTTCTCCTTTTTCCAGGTGATAAAAGGGTTGACTGATGCATATCTGTGCGAAGAAACCAAAACCCTTTTTTGTTGGTTATACTCTAACTCTTGCCCATAGGACTGCTAGACGCAAGGGCCAAGGATAGACTCTGATGTAGTGATAGGGCTATCATCAACATCAACCTCATAATTGGAGCTCACATGCCCTACCCCGCTCCAATTGCAACTATAGTTCTTTTGTTTGTGATCTTCTGTTCTTCAATGATCCGTCAAGTCTGTACTTGCTATCTGATGCCATCATCCGCTTGTTTGCACACATCTGCATCATGGCTTACTCTCAAATTTTTTGCCACAATATTTATAAGCCTGTTTTGGCAAAGAACTCTTTATCCCGTGTATCCAACAGAGGATCCTTCTTGGAGTTGGAGTTGGATTATTATTGCTAGTTCCTTGATCCTCACCCAAAGAGGCCATCCATTTCAAAAAAAAAAAAAGAGAAAAAAGAAAATTAATGCAAGTGTTAAGATGTGGCCTTAGAGGCACCAGGAGTAGTAAGGTACAGAGAAAACAAAGAGTAAAACCCTTAAAAGGCCTAGAAAAATTGCTTAAAAGTTAAAACCCTACCTTTGAAATGTTGGCCCAACTTGTGAAATCTTTAAAAAGTGTTGTCAAATTCATCAAATGCTTGTTAAGACACGGTGGAGAGTGTTTGATTACTCTTCACAAATCTGCATCCAGAAGTCAGAGAGAAAAAATGGATAAAATGAGTCATTTCTTTCTTTTATCCCATTTTGGCAGTTTCTTGTATGCAGTTAATTTTTGGCGAGATTTTCATGATTTCTCGTGATTTTTTGGGTGATTTTCTCATTAAACCTTGGCTCTGATATTTTAGCAATTTCCCTGCTGATAGGAAAACATGAAATATCTGACTTCTTGGGATTAAGCAGCAATTTTTCTAACTATGATACATAACATGCAAGTATGAATGAATGATGACACTATGATGGATTGTTTGATCTCTATTTAAACATACTTGCATGGATAAAATCGTAGTCTGTTATATGATGCTGATGTAGGTGAGGAACCAAAAATGTTTAATATCAATCCCAAGGGTTCTATGTCTGTAGCTCAAGGCCCACTAGCCAAGGTTACATGACCTTAACATTGATCTTAATCTTGATACATAACGTCTCTTCTTAATGTGAACAACTATACAAAACAGGATGTCTCTACAAGGATGCTGGCCATATACAAGTGCTGAATCTCAACATGATATATGTGTAATGCTGGAGGAAGATCAATTAAATGCTTCAAGGTGTTACATGTTATCATGGCCTTGATTCTTCTATAGCTTGAACTTTCAAAGGTAGATAAATGAAATAGAAGGAAAATCCAACAGGTACTTACCAAACAACACGTCAAGGAGACAAAATTCCCTTGAGGAGGCATTATTCCAAGAGCACTATGGATGCTGTAGTTAGCTACAAGAGTTCTCAAGAATGCTACAACTATTTCTCCTAAAAACTTCTTAATTCGAGTCTTAAAGGTAGCTACTTCTTAATTCGAGTCTTAAAGGTAGCTAATAACCCCACTTTATGACAGATGACTAACTTATTACATACTGGTATGTAATTGGCTGCATGACAGATTGATGTCTTCTGCCATAACTGAATGAAAAGGAGTAAAGCACCCGTAAAGTTGTCACTAAAACAGAAGATACTGCCACAGTAATTCTAAAGGATGATGATCCAAGAAGATGTGTGAAAACCAAGATGTCAATGAGCAACAAAGCGCTCCAAATAAGAAACACCAGGCTTGAAAAAGTGATTGTTTGGGCAGAGTTCTGAAAGCTTAGCAAGTCCTATGCAACAAGATGGTCTTCTCATAAATACACGTCTTCTGTAATGCTCATACATGATGGAAGTAAAAAAGCAATCAAATAAAGCAGCAGGCTCAGCAAGTCTTACAAAACCAGATGGTCTTCTCATAAATACACGTCTTTTGTAATGCTCATACGTGATGGACGTAAAAAAGCTATCAAATAAAGCGGCAGTCAATAGATGCCGTGCAAATCAAGGATCAGCTGCCATTAGAATCAATTGACTATATTGTAAAAGAAACTAATTAAGTAGTTGTCATCAAACAAGAGTTCAAATATTGGCATAAGATTTTGATACTGGGAGTGCTTATAAGATTTTGTCACCTACATTTCTTCACGGTCAATTCATGTGTAATTTTTAGTATATCAAATTGTCTGGTGATGTGAATGCCAACACCAGTATCGACATGTGGATAGTGTATACCCAAAATTTTATTGATAAGTAGATAAATTAGATGATGCAAATGGGGTTTATTTTGTTTTGAAGTGGAAGAACCAGCCCACAGTATATAATTTGGTGCCTATTATTAGTTATAGAAGAATCATTATAACCATTGTTTGCCCATGTGGTTTCTAGTTAATCAAGTCCCGTTCTCTAGTTTGACATCAATGAGAGCAACTGATTTATACTTGCGAAGTGCACCCCATCCATAAAAGCAATTTGAAACTAATGCCTGTGGTTAGCGACAATGAAAGCATGAACTTTCAAACAAAAGTTAGAAGAGCTTATATATGAACTTGCATACCAGGGGGTAAATAATCAACATCTTTATGAAGGTGATTAGCTTGGCTTTGATGAACATAGCTAAACCTTGCTTAGAAAGTTGCATTCTCTTAAGCTGAGTGAAGGGCTGTCTTCATATAAATAGTTTGTCTTGCACATGAAAGCAAACACGGGTAGCCATATTGTACGACATAAGATTTTGTAGCTATCCTTAATCATCCAAAGTTTTTGTGAGAAGAGAAAGCAAGAGAGGGGCAATGAATAATTAGTTGAATTCACTTGAACAACATCACTAGAAGACAGATAGCTCTTTCACTAATGGAATGCATGAAGAATTTGATATGCTAACTTTGTCAAACCTTGATTTGATTGCCTAACTTTGGTAAAGCAGTAGCCACCCCAAGACTTTATGTTTGAAAAAACATGTTACATCCATTGGCATTGTCTTTCCCATGGCTTGTAGCATTAATGTGCTTCACTTGGTCATACAAATCCTTTGTCACATAGTTACAAAATTTCAAATACAATTTCTCCATTAAGGATTTTATCTTTGAAATTGCAATTTTAAAAAAACACTCTGAGGGATCATTTTGCAGAGCCTTTATTTGGTTGGTTTGTTAGTTGTCTTTTTACATTTGTTCTTGTTTAAAACCATGCCAATTCTGCCATTGCTGCAGCTATATTTTGAAAGATTTCCTCAGTGGAGCGCCTATTTTCTTGCCTATTATTAGGTTACAAACAAAAGGTAAAAGCTGAGCAGGCCACGTGGGGAATGAAATTTCTATGTGTGTCATCATGCTAGATCCTCCGCATCGTGTGCTCACCATTGTTATCATTTAAGTAGACTTCCAAGTATGTTTAGCAAGCCACATAAGAAGTATTTTCGCTCTTATTTATATGAAACATAGTTGTGCTGCAAAGATATATCCCATGTTACAAATCCACGAGGATTCCATAATAAAATCACCTAATCAGGAATATTATGCCTTCAATCTGAGCCCCTTGGATATCTTTGTATGGTTCCTTGAATAGATTGCAAACTGTAGCTTCTAATGTCAGATGGAGGATCCATGGTTTTAGCCCTTTAAATATAACAGTTCGTTCTTTTTTGATTTGTGATATACAACATTCCTTTAAGGTTAATAAGCTAAACCATTGATTGTTTCCTGATTATAGGAGGTGATTATTGGGAAGTGCAAGGTACTTTGCACATCCACAGATTCACGGAATCCACAACCTTCAGAAGAGGATATAAATAATGCGGATTTTTATTTTTATAAAACATTTGATGTTGGGAAGTATACTGTTTCACAATATTTTTCGGCCATTGATGGTGAGTTGGTTTTCATGCGTAGAAGTTGTTTCTGGAATTTTTAGATTCCATGTCTTTCACAGATTGTGGGATTTCTATTTGCCTCTACACTTTCTTGTTAGGGTATTTCATGAGAATTACTAGACACTCATAAGCTCAAATGTGTGTTACAGCTGAGGAAATTTTTAACAAACAGTCTTGGGTTAGCAAATCCACTCCATCACTCGATCAACCTGTAAGTAAAGATAAAACTATGACCAATGGATCCTGTTCATTAGAGAAAGAAGAACCTGGATCAGGAATTACGAAGGACGAACTGACAAAGGAAAAAGTAGGAAACGAAGAGAAACTTACACATTTAATGGATAAAGAGAATGGTGTACAAGAGACTCCAGTGGAAAAGGACAAGGCTTCAAAGGAGGAATTTGAAAAAAATGAGGCTGTGGAGGAGGAGACACGAAGGATTGAGAGGTCAAAGGAGGAACAGAAAAAGACTGAGATTACAAAGGAGGAATTGACAAAGGTTGAATCAGAATTGCCTTCAGAGAAATCCACTAAAGAAGATAGCTTAAAACAATCTCCACGCTGGGAAGCAAGATCTGGCGAAAAAAAGATTGATAAAAATGAGCCGTCTAAAGAAGAAAAGAAGCCACTCAAGAGGACAAGACTAATGGTTGACTCTGATGATGAAGATGGGAAGATTGGAAGTCAAGTGGAAGGTTCTGAAAATTCTACAAGGAAAAAAATAGATTCAAAGAAAGATGTCTTCGACTCTGAAAACAAGGTTTCAAAGAAGGCCAGGCTGAGTGACATTTCTGCTAAAAACTCTGAAGGAATGACAAAGGCAAGAGAACAGCCAATGGAGCTAAACAAGGAAAAGAAGAGTGGCCGTGAAATAATTGAGATCACAAAGAGGCCAGAAGTGGTATGTTTCTTTGATTTGTTTATTATTGTTTTCTTAGTGGTTTACAATATCACTTGCATCATTTTTTGCTGATTCTTTATTTTGTCTACTATGTGCAGGAGACTAACAAATGGTTTAAAGGACTTGTAAGTATTCGTGTCAATTTTGATTATGTTTGTCTATATTTGTGGCAGTACTGAGACTGAACAATTCATACAGTTGAAACTAACCTGTTTCTTACCTGAATTTTATTTACATTTTCATTTTGTTAATGGATCATTAACAGGAATTGCTATCCACTTTTGCACATAGGTGATCTTCATTTTAAGCTCTGTGGTGTCAAGTAAATCAAGATTGATTTGATGTGTGGATATCATTAAGTAGCAATTAATCTGATTGACATGTGAAGACTCCTTTCAAGTCAAAAGGTGGTGTTTTCAAAATGGTGTTTATGTCCTTTGCCCTCATGCATGCCCCTACCACCTTCATGCACCTGATTTATAACAAACTCAAACTCTTCACTGTTTACGATGATATTGTGTACCTTGACGGCATTATTTCTTACAAGAAGATATTTGAAGAGCATCTCATATGGATCAAACAGGTGGGAACTTATGTTAATACAAGTCGTATGCCAATTTGGACCGATGTGCCCTTTCCTAGAAAGAGAATAATTTACCTTGCTTCCTCATAGATGAGTTTAGTCTAAAAGATAAGGAAGCTAAATGTTATTTTGTATTGCCCTTTTGTTAGTACCTTACAAGGCTTGTAACTTCCTTTGAGTTGCCAATTTATACCATAAACTTATTCTTGGTTTCTCATATATCCTTTGGTTGCTTAACCAAGTTGTACATGGTAACAGCCACACAATATATTTTTGAGTAAAAGTTAGTAGAAGGCCTCAGAAGAATTTGAACAAGGGTTTCTCTGCACTAGGTCTTACCTTCCTAGAACACCTTCATCATCAACCTCTGAATTTGTAGCCAACGCATTTTTGACTGAAATTGGTTCATGGGCTGCTTATCATTTTTAAAGCTTGAATGATGCAACTCTCTAGAATTCAGCTTGTTGCTGGGAATTGTGCATGATTGTCCAGGTTGCCAATGACTATGCTATGTTTTTGGAAAGTAGAGTATCATTCAGCCGGATGATCTTTGCAGTTGGTCTAATATGCTTCATACAAGGTGGATATATGTTCCGTAAAACTTCTGCATAAAAGAAAACAATGAAAATCATCTTTGTTCTTGATGAAGATATTCTGCATAAAACTTCCGCATAAACTTTTTTATCTTTTAAGATATAAAATATATATTTTTCTAATTGCAAATCCAGCTGTATCTATCTTAGGGGGTCTTGAAAATTTGCTATTTTTTATTCAACTGTGTCCTGAGCAGATACTGTTATGTTTCCATGCAACATAGATATGCACATAACATTTTAGATTTTGTGGAAACACCATTTCCATGAGAAAGAGGAGGAGTGCGTTCTTAATAGTGGTGATCTCTGAAGAAATTGATAAATGACACAACACATACATATATTTTTCTGTTTATCGTGAGATCCGAAATGCATTTCATATCATGGACCTGTAAAGCTTAGCCATAATCTTGTATCTCATGACGTGTAATATAGCATAATATTTTATAGTGAAATAATAAGTTTGTTCCATTTAGTTATGCCCTTAAATCTCCATCCTTCTTTTTCTTCATTTGTCTGTTTAGATGCTTCTTTCAATTTTATCTCCGGCTTTTTGGGGTCATAAGTTTAGAGCTGACAAGTAATTTCACAGACAGACAGATTGACACCTGTTATGAGACAGTGCTCTATGGCTTTATCCACCCATGCTATTTTGCATCTTCATGGGGTCTTTCACTATGCTGACCATTCAAATGACTTCTTATTGGACTATTGCTGGCATGCATTTGATTATAGTGGTCAATAACTTTACATAACTTGAAGTTCCAAATTTTCCATTATTTGTCTGCTTGGATGGTTCTTTAATTTAATTTTTTCCTCTAACGGCTTTTGGGGTCACAAATATAGAGCTGCTAGTAATTTCACAGATGAACAGGTTATCACTTGTTATGGGACAGTATGTCTATGGCTTTATTCATCCATGGTATCTTGCATCTGGATGATCTTTATTTTCCCTTCTACTGATCATGCAGTGACTTCTTATTGCAATATTGCAAGCATCTAGAACAGCATATATTTGTTAATACATGTTAATAACTTTACATAGTTTGAAGTAGAAGTTCTAAAAATTCCATGTCTTGTACATGGTATAAAAAGTGTTAAAGAGATGTTAAATTATTAGCCATAATTTGTAGTAGAAATAACTGACAATTAATGCTCTCCTAGTGTTCATCAAAGTTGGTTACAAATCCTCTGCCAATTTGCATGTCGTGGAAAACATTGCAATGGCCAGAGTATTTTCAAATATCTATGCAATTATCAACTCTATATGTAGAATTCATTTTGTGGAAACTGTCCAAGAGGCTGAGTTGGTATCGAGAGGATGGCATTTTTTGAATTGATTTCATTGTGATCATTATCTGAACACTTCTTTTTTGGATATGCAGCCCTGGGATGAACGACTTCGAAAGGGTTATGAACAGAGAGCAGTTATCCGAATACAGAACTTCGATGCATCATATACTTCCTCAGAAATAGAAGTAAGAATTTTATAACAAATTTTTTTTTTTTTTAAATCTTAAATAAGTTAATTGTGTCTTCTATAGGAGGCCACTTCCATTAAAAGGTCAAATTGTTACATCTGTGATTAAGTCAACTAGACCATATCCAAGCATAATTTCCATGAACCATTCCTGAATTGCCTTTCGTAGAAGATTTTCTTGAACCTCCTCTTATTTGTACTTTTTCTTGGGTCAGTGCTTTTTCTCGGTCAATTCCTTGGTATAGTGTTCATTGATAGATAGAATTTCCATTGGTCAGTTACCTCTCTAATTGTATTTCAGCAAGCGGAGGATCAACACTGCAAATTGACTAGTCTATCACAACCCTATGACCTTCCCTGTAGATATGCTGACATTTCCAAGATTCTACACCCATCAATAATTTCCATATCCCTTTGAATTCCTCCCTACAGTCTTCACTTTCCACTATTGTTTGTTTTGTTAAAATAAATTAAGGACTATGTCAGCCTATTTGTTTTTTAACGCCCCATTTTCTTGGGGCCATATTTATAGTTTGAATATCACAAGATATCATTTTTATTATTATTCTTATCCCCAATTTGACTTGAACTCTTAATGTTGCCCTCAAGAACCTAAATTCTAAACGACAATCTACACACTCCTCTTTATATTGCAAGGAGATGATTTTCTATCATTTGAAGAAAACTTGCATATGTGGGCCAGAATGTAGTAAATAAGCTTTGAATTTTTCTATTAATAATATTTCATGATTATTTTCAAGAAAAGTTCAACTACATAAACAATGGCTTGAGGTTTGAATCAATAAAAACATTACTGTTCTTAAATGTAGTGAATGTCTTCTATGGTATTTTTTAAGCATGTTGATCAAGGTAGCACTTAGCAATGCGTAGTAAATTGACTAGAAGTTCACCTAACAAATGGAAAATAACGTTCGTTTTTATATCGTTTAATTAAAGAGACTTGGAAACTAACCATATACTTGGTATAGTTACCTAATTACTGAAGCAACTTTGGAATAATTCAAGACATAAATGATAAAGGTTATTAAATTATTTGAACTTGAAGTTCTTTGGATTTAGTATGTAAGTATTATATTATTGGGTCGCAAGGTTGGAGTGTCTTATCATGGGCAACCCAACCTCTCTACTATCATTCATTCATGAGCCATGGTATGGTGTTTATGGGCTCAAGACCTAGCTTAAGTTGTATTTTACTATTTTGTTGGTTTTTGATGAGCATTCATGCTCATGGACTGTAATTGAAGGATGTTTTTTACGAAAATTTAATGAAATTTCATTTCATTTTAATTCCTAGTTTTAATTTCTGTTTTAAATGTTTTTTTTGAATTAAATTATATTGTTTGATGTTTTTGGTGCTGAGTTTTCCCACAATGTCGAAAAACTGTCCAAAATTGGAGTGTTGAGTTTTTGCTAAGTTACAAGTTTCTCAACTATGCTTCCACCTTTTCCCCTTTGGAAATCGACTCTACAACTTCCTTATCAGTTTTGTACCCTTTTGAAATTGGACTCGTGTATTGTAGTTATTCATCCAATGTGTTCTTCTTGGTTTCTCCTAAAGGTTGATCTAAATGAACCATGGGAACTTTTGCCATCTGATGGAGGCAGGTGGTCTTTTTTTGCCACATTTTTAGGAGTGGAAAGTCCTTGGTCTGAGCCATCTTCTACTGCTATCTGAATATTTGATTCAACTTTGGGCTTTTCTTAGAATCTCTAACATCTTTCTCAACCATTTTCACTTTGCAGTCTCCTGCCATGTGTTCGGTCTCATGGCATATGTGGCTAGTAAATGCCTTTTTTTTGTAGTCCACCAAAATGCAATGTTTTTTTTGTTGTGATTAGCAGCCGAATTAAAAAAACCAAAGGGAAAAGGACTTATTTATGTAATTTATTTTTCTCTTCTCTACTGTCTCATAGATCCTACAGGATCGCCCATGGGTTAAAATTAAAAATATTTCATTCTTTCATCCAGATATCACAATAATGGATTTTTGCAAGGTTCTTGAAATATCCATGACAACACATATCCACACATACACAGATAGATTGTGCTCCATAGAAGATGGTGCCTTTCGGGTGAACTCCCCTAGGGTATTACCATTGTTTTTCAGAACCTCTACATCAATAAGTTTATATAGAAGTCTGAATAGCTTGACCTGCTGTGGAACCCTCTCAAGATGGTGTTAATTTAAGCCAGTCATCACCCCTTACTCTGTCTTTGAGTTCCAAACTAGAGAAGATTATAAGAAAATATCCTTTAGGAATTATAATTATGGAATACAATTAATTCAACCTCCATCCTTTGCATTCACTTCTAAATCTCTGCAAAGTCTGGTGAACAACTGGTGAATTTATACATTAAACCTTTGCCTCGATGGTTTGTGCCATATATTCTTTTTTCTTTTGTCCTTGTCCAGCTAAAGATTACTTTCCCCAACTAGAGCATCTTTATTTCCAACCAAGGCTTCCATAATTGTCTTTCCTATATTGATGACCATCTTATCCTCATGAGAGTACCCCTTTCTTAGAATCTCTTCAAATATCTAGAGCAAAACACCAAAGGCCAAAGGGTGAGGCATGCTTCTTGCTTGAACTTGCTCCTTGTGTCTCGCACTCACTCCTTGCTCTGTTTAAGTAATGTATTATTAATAAAAAAATATATTTTTCATAACAATAGATTATTTTGAAGGCAATGTCCTTCTCATGCCTTGCATGTTGCTTATTATCTTTGCTTTGCCTATCCTCTATCTGCTATTCAGAAGTCAAATTGTTTATATAGTATATACAGTTCATGTCTAATGAAATACAAGATAAAGTTAAGAACCTTGTTGGACTGCAGTTTTTATGTGATTGAAGTCCAATTTTTTATTCAATACATCTGCCTATGAGGGCTTCAGAAATATAGCGAGGCTTAAAATATTATTTAAAACTGTTATGTTGAAAACTGCCTTGCAAATAATTTTTTTTTAATAGTATTTTTCATATGTTTCTAGTTAACTTTTTTCTTTAAGCAAAGTATAATGTATGAAACTGAACGTTGTTCCCTTAGAATTCTTTATTACTGTTTGGGTGAGGAACAAGGAACATACGGCAATGACTCAAATCCAGCAGCTCCAATTCCAAGTCCATAAAACGACCCATTATAGAAACATGACATAAAAGGGACTTTGCTTGAGTATGTTGTATTTTGTTTGTTTTTGATGATCATTCATGATCAAGAATTGTAATTGTACTCTATTTATGTAAACCTTATATAACATTGACTTTCTGGCTCTCTAATTTTTGATTTAGCTATTTTTATTTTTGTGAATTAAATTAATTTCATCAATGGTTTTTGTTGAGTTGTGAGTTTTACTACTATGGGCCGTACAAAGCAGCAATTGACCGACTCTAAACTGATCACAAACACTATATCTTTGTTAGAGAGTACATGTAGAGTTACTTGGGTGTCCTTGTTCATTGATTCTATGTGGGATCCACATTGATGAACTTGAGGAGTTAGAAAAAACCACACATTGAGTATAGCTGTTCCTTACAACATCTCTTGATTATTGTGCCACATGTTATTGTTGATGTGATACTTCCATCTCATTCCTTGAAGGAATTATTAAAAACATAACAAACATTTTAATTTTAGACTGGAGAATTTTGTCAAAATTTTCTTTAGCATCTGGGGCAAATTTAAAAACTCAAGTACTAAAGAAATCAACACCAAAATGATTTGAAAAAATGTCACTCTGAAGGGTGCACTTAGCAGACCACAAAACCGTTTTGACACATCGTGGTTGGAATAATGTTGAGGCAACTAGGAACCAGAAGGAATGAATGGGGGTGCTTGTTGATGGAAATATTCAGTTTAACAGAGTAGAATAGTCTCAAACTGGGGAACAATAACCAACAAGGATTGTTTAAATTGCCCTGGGCACCAAATCCAGGGGATTTGATCCAAATGCCATTCAAAAAAAGGCCAGCCTGATCTGACTAAAACAATTCAGATTATCTAAGATAAGTCATATACCATGGGACAGATTGTAGTTAAAGATGATGATACAAGAATGTTGTAGTCTCTATGGTCCAAAAATAATTATAGGCGTCCCATTGCACAATGTCTCTTTTTTGAGACTGATGGCGAAACTTAGCTTATTCATTCATTGAGGCCAGAGCCTATTTAAACATGTCTTAGTGATACAAACAAGGGATTGATACTCCTGAGGAGGAGATGTTACATGCAAGAAATATTAAAATAATGCTCCATCTAAAGATGCATGTCCTAATTATAATACTAAAATAATGTAATAAAATGTTCCTAACATCTGACTCTGTGTCTGCTGCCTTTGGGTCTGCCATTGGGTTGGCCTCTGGGTTTGCTGCTTGGTCTGTGTCTGGGTCTGCCACTGGGTCAGCCATTGGGTTTGCCCCTAGGTTGACCCATTTGGTCTGTTACTGGGTTTGCCATTGGATCTGCTACTGGTTTTGCCTCTTGGGCTGCCATCTTCTTTTATAGAATCTACTCAACATTGCTGTCATGTCCCATTGTGTGACATCTGTCCATCCACAATCAATATGGATCTTGTTGGTTATTTTCTCTTTGTACCAACAATTTGTCTGAGAGTGATTATGACCTCTACAGATCTTACAAGGATGCAAATTCCAACACCTAGCTGTCACATGTTCGAATCTTCCATAATGACTGCAATAGTTGATTCTAGGGGTTTTATAGTTTTGGCTTTGCATAAACTTGGTTTTACATCTTTTGGTTTGACCATTATAACCAAGGCTTGCATTATTTGGCCTTATATATGGGCTCTCTTATGCCTTGCCCACATTTGCCCAATCCTATGCCATTATAACTTATTTGTTTCATTAGCTTGGAGCCAATTCCTTTTGTGTGCTTTTTAAAGCACCCAAGTTCTTGTTCTTCAACATGGCTTTCAATACCTGTAGTAATATGGCCTTTGTCATGGCCACCACTATCATCAATAGCAATCAAGTTATTAGTATCACAAGCTAAATCTCTCTGTGATAAGATAGCTTGTGTCACAATAGACATCTATCATCAAGGGCTTGAGGTCGCTTGTGTCACAACAAGCATTGGCCACCATGGGCTTGACCTTCAACTGCTCCTTTATTTCCTCTCTCTTTTTACTCTTATAGATGTCAAGTGTGATTAAAGCCATGTATACTGTTCTTCCAACATCAATAGGGATTATAATACCAGTTGTATGAAGGTTTTCAAACATTGGCATCTTTGAGAATTGTTTGCAAAACAACTTCTAGTGTGACAAATTGTCTATTTTCATAAAGATCCTTACATGCTAGGAAGTAAAGACCCTTATCTAGTGTGGCACACTCGTGAACTTCTGATTGATTTGGACCTTGCTCTCTTGGCTTTTCCCATGTGGATTTTAAGATTATGGAGGGAAAAAATATTAAGGTGTCGGTCTCTGTCAAAAATGCATCCTATACAATATTTGATGACTTTGTGTACTTTTGCAAAATATAGGGTTGATCTTTACAAAAAGCGTGAAGGTGTCGGACTCCGCCAAAAATGCACCTTTTACAATTGTAATACATGGTGGATTTTGCAAAAATATCAGATCACCCTTTCAAATGCAATAGAGATCAAATATCCATTAAAAAATGCACCTTTTACAATTGTAATACTTAGTGGATTTTGCAAAAAAATTAGATCACCCTTTAAAATGCAATAGAGATCAAATATACATTTTTTTACACCCTTATATCTCCAAAGCCTCTTGAAAAAAAAACGTTTTTAAAAACAAAAAAGAAGTATTTTGTTTTTCTTCTCTCTCTATTTCACTTTTTAAAAAAAAATCTCAGCCCTTTTATTATTAGTTTTTTTAAAAAATACCCCCTTTTCTTAATTTAAAAATTGCCCCTATTTGTTTTGTTTTTTTTTTTAAATTTAATTTTAAATTTTTTAATCAAGTGGCATTAGCTCAATTGGTTAAATTCCTCAACATTCAAGGAGGAGACCAAGGTTCAAATCTTGCCAAGCGATACATGGATAATATCCAAGCTTTGTTGTAATACCACTATATGGTGATGATGTAATACGGGTGGGGCTCGTTTCAATCCCATATAACCAATTGAAAAAAATAAAAATAAAATAAAAGTAAAATTCTTTTTTTTTTTTTAATAAAAATAGGTGCCTTTCATTTTATTTTTTAAAAAATAGGTGCCTTTAATTAAAAAAATATACACCCTATTTTTTTTTCTTTTAAACTTTAACAAAAACTTTTAAAGCAATGAAAAAGGGCGCTATGTCTTTTGAACCTGTGTGGTTCGGTTGGGAAGGAAAACGTGCACCATGCGCTAATCTTGGATAGAAGCTAGTTCCACTGTGGGCGGGGTCTTTGTTGTAAACTAGTTAGTGTCTATCTTGATGCTTCCGCACATACTAAATGAGTGGGCCATGCGTCATGGTTTGTCCCTGTTCGCGATGAAGGATTACTAGAGCAGGATGAAGGGGGTGTGCAAGAAATAGGGCTTTAGTCAACAATGTTATCTGGAGTGTCGATTGTAGGAGCAGGAAGGTTTTCATCCATGTGGACCTGGTTTGAACATAGGGTCGCTGTGTCCATTAGGCCGACTTGGTTTGTGGCTGTCGTTGGCTTCACCCTATAAAGAGCATAAACAAAATTCTCTTTTGTTCGAGAAATTTCTTGGCTATGTGCTTTGATCCGTCCGCATTTTTCCTTGCCTAGATATGAGCTCTCCACAAATCAGTTGAAGCGTGGTTGCCAAGGCTTTGGATCTGATTTGTCTCCGAATCAAAACTTGCAATTATCAAACAAAAGTAAGGGCATGTCGGATGGCGACGATTGTCTCTTCTCTCAAACCTCACACACTCTACTGGCTGGTGCACTTGAGTCAAGGATTCCTTTTTGATAAACTAGATCAACTTAATGCTGCAGGTTTAGAGCATACTTCGATTACTAGGGCTCTGATACCATTAATGACAAAACTTAGCTTATTCATTCATTGAGGCAAGAGCCTATTTAATAGATGCTTTGGTGTTACAAACAAGGAGATCGATACTCCTGAAGAGGAGATTGTTACATGCAAAAAATATTAAAATAATGCTCCATCTAAAAATGGATGACCTAATCATCTAAAGATGCATGACCTAATTATAATACTAAAATGTTGTAAGAAAATATTCTTAACGTAGACTCTAGTAGGGGTGATAGGCAGTAGGAACATAATTATCTGGGTTTAAGGAGATTGAACTTAAAAGGAGCACATGCTTGAAATCTGAATTTGTCGAAGTATCTAAATAGATATTCTCTCTCAAAGAAATCCTCGTGTGAGTGCCTTGCTGTTTGCAAAGACAGAAAACAAATTATTAGATGTTAGCATTGCATAAAACACCCTATCCACTACCCCACTTAGGGATCTGTGTCTATTTACTATTGACAGTCAACAAGTAGTAACAGTCAGGTGCATTCTATTTGTTGCTTAATATCTATTTGTGGACCACATTGTGAAAACATGTAAGTAGTTTGGTGGAGTGTTGCCAATCAAATTGCGATGAATTACAGTCTACATAATTGCATTTGGACTCTTGCTTTTTTCACAAGTGGCTTATTCACAGTGAATGCTACAATTAATATGCAAACATAAATTATCATCCAAAGTATTTAAATATGGAAGAGAGACTTTTGTTTATCACCATAGAAATTAAAGATTAGTAGCTGAGGAACCCTTGAATTTATAAGGCACCCTTATGAGGCTCAATTACATAGGAGCTCATAACCCAAGTACAAACAAGGAGATGAGAAAGAATAACTTTGTTGTGCTTTATCACCATAGTAATTGAAAATCTAATATCAGAGGAACCCTTGTGTTCATAAAGCACTCTTGAATGAGATAGAGATGCTCCATTACATAGGAGAGCTCACAACCCAACTGCAAACAAGGAGATGGGAAGGAATAACTCATGATTTTCATAGTTATATTGACATAATTTGGAGATTTTGGACTCTTGATTTAATGGTTGAAGTGAAACATGAATTTGAGTTCGAATTTGTGTTCTATCAGTTGGATGTAGTTGATGAGTTTCATGAAGTTCAAATGATTTATAAGACAACTTTGGTTAGAGGATTGGTTTATAGTTTTGATTGGCTTTGGAGTCACGATCGGATTCATTAGTAGAGAAAACATAATGGTTTGCATTTTTGGTTCACATGGTTGTCGATTCTATGTGATACTTGGTTCTTCGGAAGACCATAAAATATTTTTATGGTATTAGATCTTGACAACTTGGTTTGAGTTTTGGTGTTCTTTTTAATGACAAAATGGTCCTAGTTTCAAATCTCCCACTTTAGTTTGTTGATTTCCACTCTTGGTTGGTGACAATAGGTGGAGGTTTTGTTTCTCTAGATATTGGCAGTTCTTTCTGTGGTAACACTTTGATGTGCTCCTGACATGGGCAGCTGGTTCCTAACCTTGGACGACTTCCACGTATTGATTATTCTTTGTTGTAGTGGCTTTGACTTCTCATAATTCGAGCCTAGCCTTGAAGGTGGAATAATAGTAGCAACACTATGCTTAATTCTTTTACGACACAAATGAAGACCATATTATTGGGGGGGGGTTAATATGATGCACCTAACATCATTAGTCATAACTACTCAGGGCACTCATTATTGATTTTTCTTTTATATCAATGGTCAACCTAAGTGAAACTAAGATTAGTCTTTAATAATTTTAAAGATGCTTTCTCCATGTTGACTCTTTATGTCGATGTGAGCCAATGACGATAAAATAATGAACTCGATACTTGGATTTTCAATTTACAAGTCCAACTTTCAATTGGTAGGTTGCTTCTAAGTTACGACTTTGTAAGCAATACAACTCCTCTTGTGTTTGAGCTCCAAAAGATTCATTTTTGATAAATTCCTTTGAAAATGTGTTGTTTCAGTTTGATTCATTAAGTCATTGCTCTTATGATGTGGAGGTTTGGTGAGTGTATTTTGGTCTTATCTTTTTCTCCATAGACTTGGGACCCTTAATGATTTAACAGAGGGTTGTTTCTTGACTTTGCTGATATCTTAATGGACCAACTTCTTTCTTATAAATGTTCATTCCTTTCAACTTCTTCCCACAAGCGGGAGAAATTAACAAAGCTAGATGAGGTTCTATATCAACAATACACTTGATTATTTTGATCTCCCTTGTGGAGCTTGTTGGAACTACGATGTTTTTTCATGTTGAGCATTCCTTGAAAATTGTGGAGGACACCATTTTCTACCTTGACTACAATTGATATATCTTGTCATATGGTCTTAAGATCTCCTTTGGTTAGTAAGGCATCTTTGAATACGTAAAGTTTTCTATTAGAATCAAGTTTTTAGGAAACTGCTCAGGTCTTAGCTAATGCTGGTTGTCGAGGTCATATTAACTGATTGAAAGTCTTGAAGGGAAATGTTATTTTTAAGGGATGATACTTGTTAGTATTGGATTCAACCGTTTGGAGAAATAGAATAAAATTTTTCCATGAACGACAAATTTAAAATTTTTAAGCAATAGATCATGAGCTTTTGTTAGGCTATAGGATATGTATTCAGGTGCCATGTCCAAAGGAAATTGGAGCTAGGGTTTTTTGTGGTTTAATTCTCCACTAGGGTTTTCCAGTTTTGCTTCTTCACTAGAATCAAAGCTAGGGTCTTCTATGTTTGATTCTCTAGCTGAAACAAGAGCTATGGTTTTTTGGGTTTGGTTCGCTAGCGAAAATTGGAGTTGGGGTTTTTGATTTAACATGGAAACTTCACCTTCACATGCTTTCGGAAAAATGTTAACTCCCAAGCTAAAGTACAACCACCTCCCTAAATGGATTACAAAAGTTGAGCATTTTGGCATTGAGCTTAAACGACAAATATCACAACTCCAAAACTGACTTCTTACGAAAATGCCAACATCGAGGCCCTACAATGTTAAGTCTAGGAACAAGGTGAAAATATTGTCAAAATAGAAAAATCTAAACGAACTAATGCATCTTGAATTGATGATCTTCACCATTTGCAAGAGGTTTGTGATATACAACATATGAAAACAAAGATTCTTGTCCAACATGTGATTCTTGAAAAACGAGACAAATTCTTGTAAAAAGTCTCTTGAACAGCAAGTTGAAGAACATAATTCATGGATTCAAGTGGTTAAGGGAAACCCGTTCTTACCCGTGCTAACCTGTTATGGTAGGGCGTGCTTTTTTGCATAATATATATAGTATGATGAATATTATCCTGATCGGACTTGGATAGCTTAATGGCACTCTTTTGATTCAGTTCTCCCCATTGAGGAACGTTTGAGGGCTTTAAGAGCCAAGAAAAAACTTTTTAATTGTACACAAAAATTTACTGATGAGGACCTCACACATCTTCAGATGAAGGAGATATAGAAAGCATGTGTGCAAGTGACTTCTGCTCTAAAGGATAGGTGGTTAGTTATCTGTGATCGGGAAGTAGTTATTCGTCACTCCCCTCCATGGTGGCCATGTCCTTGGTCTATAAAATGAAGGTGCTCTCGGGTCCCAGTAGGTAACAATAGCCTCTTTATCACTTGCTACAATTGTAATGAGGCAACGTGGTCTTTCTTAGGTACATTCCAAGATGTCATTTCATCACGATATCTTGTTTTTTATCATAGAGACCCATGGGAACTTGAAACAATATCTTCCAACATTCAATTGTTAATTTGGGTTTTTGCTTTCAAGCATAAGACATGTTGATCTAGTGGTGTTAATGGTTTGGGTGGTGTGGCCAGCCTTATTTGGGACTGCCTTTGTCAACACGTGTTATTGGTTGTGTCAGGCGAGCACTCTAGATATAATTGGTTTTATATCAAGAGGGCACCACCACTTCTTAAAAACATCTTCATAGCAGTATGCAATTTTCCTCTAGTGTCGTCCATTTTGCTGGCAACCTTTACTTAGATCTCTGCTCGAAGATTTCCACATATTCACTATTGGGTGATGTGATTCATTTAGGTGACTTCAATGCTCACATTGGGACCTACTCAAGATCTTGTGGAGGATGAGTTTTGTCTCTTTGATGTCAACCTTGTGGATATTGCATTCAACAAGACTTTTTTAAATGAGAAGCATCCCATTGCAATTTATGGAGAACACTTGATTTAGTTGTGCGAGTCACATGGCCTCTTGGTTCTCCATGGGATTCTTTAGTTTCTTAACTCTTGGAGATTCACTTGTTTTTTGTCTCTTCGATGTCAACCCCAAGGATCTTGCATTCAGCAGAAGCTTTGCTTTGCAGATGAGAAACATCCTGTTACAATTTATGGAGAACACTTGATTCAGTTGTGCAAGTCACATGGCCTCTTAGTTCTCAATGGGATTTCTTAGTTTCTTAACTCCTCCAAGTTCACTTGTTTTCCGCATGCGGAAGGTGTGAGTGTGGTTGACTATGTCCTCACCAATTAGACTTCACTTTTTGATATTTACAGCTTTCAACGATTTGGGCAGCTTCCCTTGGTTGATCATGCAATGTTGGCTTTTTTCTTGAGTTACTCATTTACCTCTCTATGTTTTCCTTCTCCATCGCCTAGTGCTACTAGCCATCCCATGAATCGTTTTGATCCGTGTTTGGCTGATGATTATGTTGCTTGTTTCTCCTACTTGATGTTTCCCAATACTACTCTCTTAGTTCCACCACAATGACAACCAAATAGGAATCTGTCTCGTATGTTATGGGATGCATCGCTTGACCTCTTTCCCTACACTTCTCCTTCGTCAATGCCTGTTCGTTGCATTGGTGCTTACCCCATGAATGGTTGATATGATGAGGAATATAAGTGCATGCATCAAAAACTCCGTTTTGCTCTTATCAATGAGCCTACAGCTATATTTTCCATCTGAAGGGAATATAAATGCCTCATTCAACGTAGGAAGCGAGAATTTCTTGTTGCTATGTGTTGTGAGCTTTTATATGCTCTTCATCACTCTCACAAAGCCTTATGGCCCACTCTTATTTCTAGTAAGCCCCATCCCATTTGCATCAAGGAAAAGTCCTAGGTCTCCATGCTAATTTCTTATATGATATGTTAGTGTAGCCCACCATTCATATCTCTTTCCCTTTTACATGTCACCTCTTCTATTCAAGAGACATCACAAGAGCTATACATAAATTAAGTCCTAGCAAGGTTGCTGGTTTTGATGAATTTCAAGCTAAGGTCTTGAAGTGTGGTGATAAAGCTCTCTGCTATCCCATTGCAGATTATTTAATGAGTTTGTTTATTTTGGGTTCCCTACCTCTTGATCACAACATATTATCCACCCTACCCACAAATTTGGGGACTATTCAGATCTGAATGACTACAGAACTATCATGATTGGGCACACATTTGTGAAGCTTGATAGAATTATCTTGAACATAAAACTCTGGAAATTGTTGGATTAGAGCAAAGCTTAGAGCGAGGTTATTATTAAGGAGGGTTGCCAACAGTCTTCTAAAGTATTATGTTGTTTTGTAGACTTTAAAAAGGCCTTTGACACCGTTCCTAGATATCTTTTATTTCAAAACTGCATGACATTGACCTCAAAGCTCTTTATCATTGCCATCAAGAGAACATATCAGGTAGTTGTTGCCTGTTTTAGACAGCTTTTGGTTTCTCAAAGGATGTCTAGAGCGTTATTAGCAGCAAACAAGGTTGTCCTCTTTCTCCTTCACACTTTGGCATCTACATTGACGAGCTCGAAGAATATATTCTTCAAAACACACATCTTGATGATGGTTGCCTTCTACATCATATCTTGATAGCTATATTGTTTTTTGCAATTTATGTTATTCTTCTTGCTTATACTCTTGAGGGCCTGCGAAGGTGGTTGCTCTTGCTCACTTTTGTGACTTGAAGCAATTGGCAATCAATCTTAGCAAGACCGAGGTGATGATCTTCGAAACATCAAAGAGTGCCCTATCTAAGTTTCCCTCCTCCTATAACGACGAGTTGGTTGAGACCATCATTTCTTACACCAACTTGGGGGTTTTATGTATAGGTCCCCTCAATTTTTGGCCAGCTTCATAGTCACATTTTTAGAATCAACATGCATCTTTTTCAGTCTTGGAATGCCAATGTTTCCAACATCACTTCCAAGACATACCTACAAAGATGTGCCTCGTTGATTAAATCAACAGTCCCATAGTCCTCTATGGATCTAAGATTTGGGTCCAAGTCTAGGGTGTGCTGATTGGGCTCGCATTGAGGGTCCAACCTATTTTGCTTTGACGATTTATCTAATGTAAAAGGAGAATTCCCCAATGTATTGCTCAGGCTGAATTTGGCGCTCATCGTTTTCGTCTTGAGAGCATCTTCAAAATTATTTTTCAGCTTCATCACCTTAGATTTATGGGTGACTGCACACCAAGCTGAGAGAGAACAATATTAGATGCTTTGCTCCTTAGAATGCATTACCAAGTTGGGAGAGAACAATATTTGGTGCTTTGCTCCTTAGAATGCATTACCGTTGGGATCACTTTTGGTTGTCATCGTGGATAGTACTTTGAAATTATTTCTTGTCTTTAGTCAGTTGGCATCTCGATAGATCAATCGCCTCCATAAAAATAGTCTTTAAATGCTCCTCCCTCCTTATTCTTGATAAGAGGGTAATTAATCAAGCAATCAAAGTCGTTCCCTCTCAACCTCTTAGTTCTAAATTGGCCTTCTACACTATACATTTCATGAGGTTTGAAATGGCATTATGACTTGTCCTAATCCTGTCCAACGACATTGGACACACAACCTTAGGATTCCTCTTGGGCAACTCAGAATATGCTTAGGAACCCTCTTGGGAAGTTCAGAATATGTTCACATCAATTATGGGTAGAGACAAACACCTTATTCCTTGTGAGGATAGGTATGTTGTCTTTGTTGTATTTAGGAGGTGAAGATTGAAGAACATTTCATCTTCAAGTGTCTTGTTTATTATGATATTTGAGGGAGGTACTATTAATTGTATAGAGACTCCGGTGGCTCACTCGTCACCTTTTTCAGCTATTTTGGCCAAAGATGCTTGGCTCTATACCTTAGGGAAGCTATCACTCTTTGACATCGGTTATTACCAGGAGATAAAACTAATCACATCATTCTTTTACTCTACCTCTGTTGTTGAGAGTAAAAATTGTTCATTTGAAGCTACAACTATTCAGGATGACAATGCCATATTTGTATGCCCTTGTCTGCATACAAGAGTGGCTACTAGGGCTTTAGTTTTTCTTCAAGCTGGCGGTAGGACAGGATTGCAATTCTCTAACATTGGGTTTTGGCCACCCCTCACATACCGAGGATTTGTAGATAGACAAAACTTATTTCTTGTCCTCATTTATTGGTTCCACAGCTATGGATGCTAGAGGAGTCTGGGGTTGAGCTCCATCTCCTCTTAGGATTATCCAACCATGCCCTCTTAATCCTGTCCATTCTTCTGGGAGCATCATTAGAGCCTGTGTTGGCCCTTTTGGGATAGTTGGTGATGACAACAAAGACTCTGTTTCTTTTTTACATCCCACTATAGATTATGTTATTGCTTGGATCCATTGGAGCTCCTTTCTATCTTTGTTGTGCCTCGACTTTTAGTTCTCACTTCATCATAACTTTTAGCATGTTAGGGTTTATTAACCATTTTGAGTAACACTTAAGGCTGTAATTTTATGCCATACAGTTCTTATTCTTCAACGTAGTTTACAGTAGATGTTTTACTCTATTTAGCATTTTGTAGTACTTTTTGGTTACTATAGTGCATTGTAACAACTCTTTTCAATGAGTCCCATTGGTCTACTTTGGCCGTCTGTGGACATTAATAAAATTACCTTATCTTACCTGTCCTTTATGAGACCCAAGGGGGATTTTATTGTTTATATAGATATTAAGGACTCAATGCAATTTCTTCAATCCCAATTAGAGGTGTTTGGACCTTTACCTGTAGGGAATTGTTGTTCTCAAGTGTTGGGTTTTTGAATAGACTTCAACGTATCTTATCTGAAACAGGTCTGAAGGTCTTTTTAGCTCTTGAAGCCATGCAAAGGGGTCATAGATTTGTGTTATGACATCCTGCAGCCCTTGTAAGAGGCCACCAATGCATCCCAGACTATATTATTATTCTTGGAATTGAGGTTAGTCTTCTTACCGTTGCTCTTCTTCCAAATTATAAGGACAGATACCTGCCTTGCGAAGTCACGTTGTCTTAGGATCCCCTTCTGTTAGTTGTGGGTGTGGGTGGCTGGGTGTGGATATATATTATATACATATCCACCATTGTTTTACCCTCTGAATGGTGGAGATGGAGGTGCAATTTATCTTTAGGTGTGTGGTCTGTTATGAGATCCAAGGGAGATTTTATTGTTTATAGAGAGATTTAGGACTCAATACAGTTTCTTTAATCCCAATTAGAAGTGTTTGGACATTTACATTGGGAAATTGTTGTTTTCAATTTTTGGGCTCTAGACAGGACTTCAATATATCCCATCTTCAAGAGGATTCAAGATCTTGTTAGCCCTTGTATTCTTGCAAAGGGATCATAGATCTATGAGAGACAACCAAGTCATCAAAGGCTATTTTTTTTGGTTCTTGGCATAGAGGTTAGGATACATACCATTTCTCTTCTTCCAAATTACAAAGACAAATGGATGTTACTTATATCCTCAGTTTGGATGGTAGTTGACTGTTGATGTTAGGGGAAAGAAAATTACCATGCTTCCTTTTAAGATGTTCAGCTAGGCCTAGTCATTCAATTGATGGCATCATGAGGATGCTGGTCATCCTGCAACTAGAATTTCTTTCTGAGGGTCTGTTGGCTGCTTCCTCTCATAACAAGGAACTTATCTTTACAGTTTGATTATATATTATATGCATATATTGATTTGTAGCGGTTTCTGTTTGTTTTATTTCTCTAAATATTAGTTTCTTTTGATTCCTGTGTACATTTCTAGTATTATTTTTAAGCTTATTTTTGGTTGTTGAAGCACCTTTTACTCGTCTAATTGCTATTGTAACTTCTGAGTTCCTTATTAAATCTTGTTTCTGATTCTTTTAATTCTCACAGGATGTTATGTGGCATGTGTTTGGGGAGCGATGTGTGGCAAAAGTCTTGCCTCAAACTATGTTTTCCAACCCGAGAAGTGGTATGGCTTTGCTTGATCCTACAGCAGGATTTGTTCTAATTTTTATTCCCACATGAGCATATATTGGTTTGAAGGTTGTGGAGTTAATTTATGCATGCAATAATGCGACTGTGAGATTGAGGGATGTGCTTGTAGTGTACTTTAATTGCTTTTGCTTGTAAAAGATCTAACAAAAACTAAGAGGATCAATGTTTGATTGAGTTCTCACAGAATAACTCTTTAAAAGCTGTGTTGTGCCTTTTTTTCCCTTTTTAAAAAAAAATATATATTTATTTATTTTTGGCCTAAACATGACTCTGTTGTACGTGTATTATATATAGTTTACAACAAGAAAAATTATGTTCATGTTGCAACAGGCGATGCACTCGTCATTTTCAAGACAAGAGAAGCAGCAGAGATGTCTCTGAAGAAATTGAATCAAGCATGCCTAATGTTTTCAGATGGAAGGTAGTCTCCAAAATCGTTGGCAGATGCTATTGATGCAAATATTTCTCATCATTTTTCTTCTCACTTAGTTATATTTTTTGCGTTTAAAGAGGCAGATATGGACTTGTTTTTAGTATTTTTATTGTCCTTCTATGAATTATATCATCTAAAGCTTGGCAAACGATGTTCTTGACGCTAGTTTTACAAATTTTGTGGAGCTTCTTCATGATATTACTTACAAGCAAAGGACCACATGGTATATAGGCAGTCCCTCTGTGTTTAGACCAATTAGCATTCAAGGATTTCCACTTTTTGAACATGACACCTTTGATATCAAGGATATTATCCTTGATCAAACTTGTTTAACACTTTTCTTGTAGTATCCTCATCCTTTTCATCCACTCTGATGGTGACTTGTACTTGGATCCGATGTTGGTCTATACTTTATTGTCTCATTGAACTTGACCTCACAGAGCTTGATTTTAATAGAGCCCTTACAGATGAGAAACAGTTGATCCAGTTGTCTGGGTCACATGGCCTCTTGGTACTTGATAAGATCCGTCAATTTCCAATTTTCTTCAGGTTCACTTACTTTCTTCACATGGGGAAGGTGTGACTGTGGTTGACTATGTCCTTACCAATGAGATTTGACTTTACAATAATCATCATTTTGAGATCTCTTGTAAGATTCCTTGTCTGATCATGCAATGCTGTCTTTCTCCTTGGATTCTCTGTTTTCTGCTCCATCTTCCCCATTTTCCCCACCCATTCTAATTTGCCATCTCGCAATTTATTTTGATCCTTAGTATGTTGACGGTTATATTGCTCAGTTTGCCCATTTGATGTCCGAATTTTATTCTGTTTAGTCCACCACTACAACTCCCAAACATGAGTTCTTCTCTTGCACCTTATGGGATGCAGGCCTTGACTCCTTAACGTGCACACTTCCTCGGCTAAAGTCAGTACAATGCATTGGTTATTGCCGCATGAATCATTAGTACGATGAGGAATATAAGTGTATGCATCAGAATCTCTGTGTCACCCACATGCATCGATATCCAGACTTGGGTTTCACGTGCTAGTTCCTTAAATGATATTCATGGGCATCCCACCAGTCAGATCTCTTCTTCTTCCACATTATGCCACCTATTTGTTTTTTTAGGGGACATCAAGAGAGCTATACAAAATTTATACAGTAGCGAGGTTGCTGATTTTGAGGGATTTCAGACTGATTTCCTAAAATATGGTACTGACTTACTGGCCAGCATTTCAAAGTTACAATGAGATTGTTGGTTCTGGCTTCCCTACTTCTTGGTCACAACCAATTATCTACCTTGTGTACAAATTTGGGGACCATTTTGATCCCCAAAACTAAAGAACTATCACGATTGGGCACACATTCGCTAAGGTTCATGCCATAATTTTAAGCATTAATCTGTCTGATTACTTGGAGCTCTTGATCACAACTATCAGGAGGCTTTTTTAATGAGGTGGTTGTTGTTTGCTTTTAGACCACCTTTGGTTTCTTAGAAGATATCTATACTACTACTGGTGTCAAACAAGGGTGTCCTCTTTCTCCCATGCACTTTGGGATCTGCATTGATGAGCTTGAAAAATTTATTGATCAAAAGTTAAAACAAACATTTTGATGATGGCGACCTTCTACAGCATGTCTTCAAAGTTACATTGTTTTTTTTAGATAATGCAATTTGTCTTTCTTATACTTGTAGAGGCTTGCCATGAGCATCGGTGCTCTAGCTTGATTTTGTGACTTAGGACAGTTGATAGTCAACCTTAGAAAAACTAAGGTGATGGTCTTCAACATTTGAAAGAGTGTCCTTTCTAAGATCCATTTTTTCTGCAAGGATAAGCTAATTGAGATCACCATTGAGTATATTGATTTGGGAGTTTGGTTTATAGGTCCTTCCCTCAATCTTCGACTGGCTTTTCAGTTATGGCTTTGCAAGAGATACAAGTCCCTCACGCTCCTAGAGTGCCAATTTTCCTAGCTGCACTTTCGAGACATATGTACGCAAATGCTTCACATTGTTAAACCTAGAGTTCTTTATGGATTGGATGGTCGGTGTTGGAGTCTAGGATGTGTTGATTGAGCTCTTATTGAAAGGGTCCAGATTATATTGCTTCATCAGCTCATCCAAAGTGAGAGAACAATTCTGGAGTGTATTGTTTAGGCTGAGTTTGGATCTCATCCTCTACATATTGAGAGCATTTTTAGAATTATTTTTCTTGTACATGGCTCCATGGGTGAGCACTCTTCGAATTGCAAAAGATATACACACTTAGCACTTTACTCCTCATTTTGAGTTTTCTTCACGAAGCACTTCTAGGTGTCTTCGGGCTGGTATTCAGAAGCTCCCTCCTTTAGTGACTTGTCATCTTAACAGATCGACGACCTCCTTTTCTATAAACTCCTTGGATGCTCCATCACATCTTCTACCGGGTAAGAAGGTGATTGACCAAAGGGTCAGGGATGATATATGTCCAAAGTTAAGCCTTCTACATAGAGCATTTGATGAAGATTGAGGATGCCATTATTGGTTGCTTTGATTATATCCAATATTAGACATATGGTCCCAGAATCTCACTTGGTCAGCTTAGAGTTTTGCTTACATCAGGCGCAGGTTGAGATAGAACACCATATGCCTTGAGAAGATAGGATATGTTGCCTTTCTTTGTATTTGGGGAGGGTAAATAGCACTTCATATTCAAATATCCTATTGATTATAAGATTCAGGGAAAGTATTATTGCTTGTTTAGATACTCGAGTCCCAGCATTAATGAGTATGTACACTGGGTAGTTTGTTCAGGATGATTGCAAAGCAATAGCTTGTTCAAGACAATTGTGGCATGGTAGGTTGTTGAGGAAGATTGTGATAACTATTAAGGGACAATAACAATATAGTGCTAAGGACAGATCATGTTGAAAAGTAAAAGGAAATAAGAAAAGTCCAAGTGTCGTGATAATATTTTTGTAACAAAGTTGAGGTATCTTGAGATATTCTTTAAATAATTGAGTATATCCTGTAGATTTTTTAAAATTCCAAGATACTTTTAGAAGTATTATGCAAGTCCAAGAGGATATCCCTACAGTTGTGTGATATTGACTGCCTGTTGTAAGTATAAAGTATCAAGAGAAAAATCGAAAAAGAGATATCTAGAACCATGTGATATTTTGAGTATTTCATGTAATTATTAAATAGCATAGGAAGAGTCCAAGAGGAGATAACTGGAATGTTTTGATGTTTTTTCCATCTAGATTTCTCTATTAATGAAATATCAAACTACCATGATCCTATAAAGTGGGGAGAGCTGCCCCATGGGATAGATGTTGAGAAATTGAGAGCTCAAGCAAATGAGATTAAAGTAAGGGAGTGAGGACTGGCAAGCCTAGCTAGCCAAAGGAAGAGTGCATCTTTGTAGAGCGTGTGTTTTGAGGAATTGTCGAGGGGAGAGTTTTGGTCTGTTTGTTGGGTGAGTTCATAGGAGGTGGAGGCTTAACAGGAAGACTGAATCCACTTGTTAGAGGCAATCTGGTGAGCACTTTGTATACTCTTCTACTTTTTACATGTAATAAAATATCTACGTTCCTATTGTTAGAGATTGAAGGTGTCATGCCTTTTGATTATTCCTTTTTTATGCTTTTGTGTATGCATCATATTTGGATGAGTATTTTGTATTAACTTGCTCCCACCATATTTAGTATATGCTTTGAGACGAAAGACCATAGCAAGAGGTGGGCCTGGGAAGATATTATTTTCGTGTCAAGGATCTACTTGTTTGGTTTCGTTACTAGATTCACATCTCTTTAGTTGTGGTGTCCTATAGTAATTGTGTCTTTACCCCTTCGATAGTTTTTTTATATCCTTGGTTACTTTTATTGTAGTAACTTTCAAATATACCGTAGAGTTCAATGTTATCAATGGTAAATCATTTTTATCATGGTAATTCTAGGCTTTACTCGGGTAAAGCCTATTAATGGGGTCATTGCCAACTGATCTCTCTAGTCAATGCTTTTCTTGTGGGTCATGTTTGTTGTACTCACAGGTGTTAATATATGGTGAAGAATGGTCAACAATTCCACCCACTGGTATTCTTGCTGAAGTTGTATGATCACACCATAGTAGTTTGTTGTCTGGTTTGTACTACTATTCCAACCTGAGTGCACATTTGTTGTGTTATTAAGGGTTTGGGTTGCAAGATTTCATCCTTGCAAGATTTGACAAACAACTACAGACTTAAGTCGATTAGGGTATGTTTCATGTCCTTGCAGCAGTCATTCAATACTTTGCAAATGTCTTGATGGCAAGTAGTGCTGCAAGGACATGTCATAGATACCTAGTTGCACGTACTCTTGGGATTCCAAGAAGTCAATCATAGAAATGAGTCCACTAAAGATGTTTAAACGTCCAGGATTATAAAAAATGTTGCATCTGCAATGACTTGACAAGGAAGGAGCATTGGTCTGAATTCCTTCCATCCTTCTTGGATGCTGCTGCCTTGAGATAATACAACATCCAAGAAGTTGAGATTAAGAGTTTATGGGATTTGGTTAGCGAGTGTATGATTGAGGAAGAACAGTTTTCAAGGCCCAAATTCATAAGGAAGACGTGCCAAATAGCCTAATAGCTGGTGTTGATAGTATGCTTTGTAAACATTTTGTTTCAGGCTTGAAGACAACAATCAGGCTATGAGTCAAGTACAAGGAACCAACCACTATTCAGCAAGCATATGAGCTTGTGAAGTGACAAGAGGAGAGTCTGGAGGAGGAACCAGCATCACCGGTAGCAGCAGTAGATGACTGAGGTAGACAAGATTGAGGAGTTGAATGGAACACCTACAAGGAAATGGGTCAACCATGATAAGCTGAAGGTATGTCATGCTCCAAAAGAAGATAAACCTACTCTGAGGATGGAGTAGACGTTGGGAGGGGAAGAAATGTCAACATAAAATTTTGTCCTGTTATTTGAATTTATAATAGCATAATGGGTATGGACAACATAATATGTTGTAGCTTGTTTGTGAAGATTGTGGTGCAATTCCTTGGCCAGGAAGATTGAGACTTCCATTGGGGAATAGCAAAAACTACATACAGGAGACCAATAAGAATATACATCAGGTAAAACTAGAAGTAAATAGGAGAAGTGTCAATGTCATGGTCAAGAAGTTAAGGTATCTTGGGATACTTCTGAAATAATTGAGTATATGTCATAGACTTTATAGAATGTGTCTAAAAGTTCAAGATACTTTTGAATGCATTATGTTAGTCCCAGAGGGAATCTCTGGAGAAACGTGATATTTTGACCATCTTTTGTAATTATAAAATGTCAGGAGGAAAGTCCAAGAATAGATATCTAGAACCATGTGATATTTTGACTATTTCATGAACCATCACGGGAAGAATACTATTTCTGTGCATCGAGACAAATGACCATAACAACAGGAGGCCCTGGGTAGACTTCTTGTCTGTGTGGACAGGCAGATCACTTGCCAATTTTATCTCTAATCCTAACCAGAGGTGATTGGCTTAACACCTTCGAGAAGCTATCATTCTTCAGTGTAAGATACTATAGTAGAGATCAACTACCTGTTGACTAATTACCTCCTCTCACCTTAGCTCTTATGTCAGGAGCAGTAAGCATTTGCTTGGTGATCCTTCTAAATTATAGATAGCCATGAGGTCTTTGGCACTATCTTCCTCAGATTTGAGATTAGCCATGAGGTCTTTGGCACTGTCTTCCTCTCAAAAGCAGCAGGGTGAGACCATGTTTCTTTGACATGGGATATTAGCTACCCCACATGTCCCTCGGAGGTTCAAACAGGCACAACTTACCAGCTCCTTGCTTTCTTCTATTGGCTCATCTAGTTTGGATGCTAGGAGAGCCCGGAGAGGCCAGGCTCTATGCTCTCCCGAGATTATCCAACCAGGCCCCTTTAAGCGTGGTCATTCTCTTGGGAACAGCATTAGATCTTATATTGGCTCTTTTGGGATAGTGATAACGATTGTGCTTTTGTTTCTGCATTCTTCTACTATGCATTCTGCCACTGATAAGAGTTGACGCTTGTAATATTCTTGAGCTCTTCTTTACTACTTTTCTCTTGACTGATGGTTTTCTTATATCTCCCTCATTACTTTCAACATGTAAATAGTCCCTTTCTGGGTCTACCCCCTGAAGCTGTGATGAGTTGCTGCACTAGAGTTTCAATTCTACTGTAGTTCACTTCAGTTTAGTTTGTTAATACTCCCTTGATAAGTAAAATGCTTTGTAATAGCCTGTTTCCGTCAAGTCTCATAAGCATAATTTGGTCATTTGTTGACATTATTATTTAATGTTAAACATAGCCTCTTAATGTTTTTAAATTGTGGAAATGTAATTTTTTCTCTGGGTGCTTGGTATTGATGCAATAAAAAATTAAGGGTTAATTGTAACATAAACTTGTGCTCTTTTGGAGGATATCAGTATTGCTTGCTTGGGGTAAACATGAGTTTGTTGAAATTACATTTACTTGATTAAGAGGACAGAACTTTAAGAGCTGTAATATGTATTGAAGAGATGCCATTGTGATGATTCATTTTGCTAACAATCTGTACCTTTTGTTGCAGGCCTCTCATAGCTACAAAAGCGGCTCCTGTGATGTCTGGAAAACAAAAATTTGCTGGGCATATTAGCATAGAAAAACATAAACTGCTAATGCATCGAGCGCATCAGACAGAGGATATGGTGTGTGATTCTAATGTACCGGTTCTGCGTAGAAGTTTAAATGAAACTGTCTCTAAACATTTGAAATATTTACAAAAGCAATATCTTAAGTGCATATGATAGAATTGGCTGATCATTCAGATATTACACCCAAGTTTTAATTTTCAGCTTTAGTGTTTTTCTGTGAATTTTTCCCAAGCATTTTGGTGTTCCTTAAATATTTGCTTTCTCTGCTGATGCAGTTTCTTTCCTTTAACAAATTTCTGTTTCTAACAGAGAAAAGCAGTGTCAACATCACACTGTTCTCAGCCTAATACAATAGAGTATGAAATGGCTATGGAGTGGCGGCTTCTACAAGAAAAGTCTGAGCAGTGGTGGAATGAATTATACAAGGTTGCAGCCTTAATTTTTTAGTATAAGCATGCTAATGTTTTATTTTGATTCAATGCAAATGTGAAGATCGAAATGAATCCTAACAATGTACTTTTTAGCAGCAAGAAGCATCAGAGCTCAACAAAGTTAAGCATAAGAATCTGAGTTTGACAGCGAAAAAATAACCCAGGTCGAATTTATGGTAAGCCCTTGTTACATTCAACCCTATTTTCCTAGGCATATGCAATGTGTGGCGTGGCCTTTGAATTGGTTTTGATATTTCACCTTTTGAATTTTGTCCTGTGCACAGTAATTTTGATTGCAGAAATCCTTTTACAGAATTGTGCTGATTATTACTGAAGATACTGACCCCACTGGTATTTTGCCGTTCTTTCACATTATATTGTGGATGGTAGGTATTGGTTTGCGGTGCAATTTGAGTGCAAATATTGATGATACATTGAAGATGAGTTAATGAGAACTGCATTGCAGGTGATTGTTAAAGAGGTCTATATGGTTTAGCATGGACTGAAGATTACAAAGGATATAGCAGTTTTTTAATGGCTATATGTCGGTGATATTTTTTACGAACTTGGTGACACAGGAAACGACTATCCAAGTTAGTAGTACACTCACAGGCTGATTTAAATAAGTCAAAACCCTCATAGCCAGCTCTATGTCTGAGAAGATATCAAATCAAATCTTGATGTAACATCCTCTGTATAAAATTTTTGCATCTTCATCATTGATTGCTCTCAATTGAAAGGACATTGATTTGAGCAAAGCTGGCAAGGCAAATACACTGGTACCCATACAGTATCATGTTGGATGTACGGTTTACCCAATGTACTAAATGTGTTATGTACCATATTTATGATAAAAAGTGAAGTATTGCAAAATTTCCATTGAATCCCCATAGATATTTGACTACTAATTGTATCAGATCGTTTCTAATTTCTTTTTCCGGTGTGTGGGCGCTGAACACATGAATACTAGTAATTGAAACAAAGTTGGAAAAGTCAAGAAATATTTTCTGGTAAGAGTCTTATGAAAGGGTCGGATACATGAATACATCTAATAATTCAAAGTTCGAAAGGAGTGGTCAGAAATTTTGTTTGTTAAGATTAGTAAAAACTAAAATATTATTCACCTCCTTTAAAGTACATTTCTAGAAAAATAAAATATGCTATTCATGTATTTCTTTCCGACTATCAATCCTGGATGTGACTTATTGCATGTTTAACCTTGCTGGACAGCATATGTTAATTACATACATAAAACTACTACTTAATATTTCTATGAATTGATCACATGGTGATTGCATGTGAATTAAAGAGGAGACTGTCTCTTGCGTCTACTCCATATTAATGTTTGAGCGGTTGATTCATTTAATATTTTTTTTGTTCATCTATGTTTGGTGGATGTGGAGTGTGGATGCCGTGATTTGTTTGTGCTTTTTATGCAGGTAAGATGGGTGATTTTGCAATGTTATGCAACGCTTGTCATCAAGTTTGTAAGTCAGTATGACAAGGATGCTTTTAAATCTGGCGATATGTCAAATGGTAGATGAAAAACAAAGTCCAGTTAGGCTAATTAACGGATGACTCAAACAAAGAGGTTTGAAAATCTGAAGTTGTAAAATGGTAGATGACAAAAAACAAAGTAAAACAAAAATAACTAATATCCACGACTGAGCAAGATTTGTTTCATTGTCTCTGATGTACTCCTCTCTGCCCAATTTGATCTTCCAACACCTATTTTACCCATTTAAATCCTTCAAAATTGTTGTCATTGCCATTTTATCATCTTTTCATGCAAAACTCAGGTGTTTTTTTTGATTGTGATGGGCAGCTGCATATGCAATAATGTTAAATCACATGCTTCTTCAAACAGTCATAAGTTCAGAGCAGTGCCATACTAGGCAGTTTAGGGCACATGATTTGGAGCCCTGAAAAAACCATTTTGTCTTGGATTCTTTGTATGCTATCATTATATTGTCTCTATCTTGGACATTGAGGGTGTTAACACCAATTTCAAGAACAAAACCTCTACCATATCAAGGGCATCATGGGTCTTAGGTTGCCAGGTTTTTGTTTAAAAATTTAAACATGTAACTGTACGCAGTTTCTTCATACTATTTTGTTAGGAAATCTTAGATTTAAAGGAATCATGGAAATTAATCAGTATTTAAGAGAACATAATGAAGTGTTGAAGGAACAAATAACAGGGCATCAAGAAGCATTGAACAAAGAAAATAATAACAAAATATTAAGCAGGGTATGAAACAAAAGATCAGATCAATGAATTTAAGCACTGTTATAGAAAGCAGAACAAAAGTAATACACTTACACAAATCAAGGAATTGGAAACAACGAAAACATATACAAGGAAAAAAGAGAGCAATATGAGAAGTTGATTAGAAGAGGGCCAAAACATAGAAACAAGGAATTGGAAACAACAAAAACATATACACGGAAAAAAGAGAGCAATATGAGAAGTTGATTAGAAGAGGTCCAAAACATAGAAACAAGTGGTGAGGGGTTTAAACATGAAAAAGGAAATGTTAAACATGGTAGACCAATAAACATAAAAGGGGTTAAAGACTAAGGAGAGGGGATAGACAAACTTGCTTTAACTGATTTTTAAAGATAAACTGCAGTGGAAAGGATAGAAGACTTTTGAAAGGTTCACATTAATTTTCAGATGAAGATTTAACCCCAAGGGGAAAGGAGGGAATTAAAGAAATTAATTTTCAGATGAAGATTTAACCCCAAGGGGAAAGGGAATTAGAGAAAGCAAGCACAAGGAATGAGGGTAAATGGTCGTGGTTAAAACAGGTCATACATCACCAACCAATTCCATCGAAACAAATAGGAAGTAATAGGAAGTTTGATGTAGACTATACGGAGAGGGTTAATTGAACAACCACCTCCTCTAGCAGGAAAATATTCATGGCACTCACACCCATAGTGCAAGTTTTAGTTTCGTTTTTAATTGCACACACTAGTTGGCAAGACGTCAATTAGGAAGATGGCATAAGACGATAGTTGTCAAGACGAAATTGACAAGACAATTGGCAATACGACAATTGTTAAGACAGTAATTGGCAAAACAACAATTGCCAAGATGGTAATTGGTGATAAGGCAATTGCCAAGATAGTAATTAGCAAGACAAAACAAAAATTGCCAAGATGGTTAGAAATTGGCAATTGCTAAGATGGTAATTGGCAAGACGACAATAGCACAAGAGGACATTACCAGTGCAACTTCCACTTGAACATCACGATGCAACTTCTACTTGAACCACTTGAATTTTTGCTTGAATGACTTGAACTTCCACTTGAACGACATGGCACATATTCCACTTGACAGTGTAACTTCCACTAGAACGGACGATGCAACTCCCACTTGAAGAAGATGTTACTTAAATGACATTTCACGTTCTTTACTCAAATGGTGATCTCAAGGCGACAAGAACCTATGTAGCCTTTCCGAACTGTGATATCCAACCCAAGGTCTAGAAAAACAATTGCTACTTGGTCTCAAGTTGCAACTATACTTGGATCTTGCACAATGCATGCATATACAACAAACAATTCTAACAACACAATGCATTGACCATTAGATGCAAAAAATAGATTAGAGTTGAATATGTCTTTTTTTTAGTGTGACCATTGGCTACATAATTTTTCATTCCAAACTCATACAATCATCCTTGTCCTAAGACTCATTCACGTAGGCCTTCTCTATGTTTCTCTCCTTTCACATCGTTTCTTTCCTTTTATTCCTCTATGCACATCGTTTCCTCCTTCCTCTTCCTCATATATATGCAAAGTGCAACAATTACATACGATGGTAGTTAGTCTGTCTATATCCAGTTGGATGCTCTTGCTTCATACTCATCGGGTAAGAGCAAATGTTTCATGAGTTCTAGCTCATCAACATGAATTACTCTTCTAAGTTATTGTCATTTTAACTTGGCTTTCCTCGCTTCCTTTCCATCTTATCCTTAACTTGGAACCAATAACTTTGATGTGCCTTTTAAAGCACCCAATCTCTTCATCACCACTATCTTCTTCAACATGGCCTTCGTCACAACCACCAATGACCTGATGAGGTTCATCTTCATCTGTTGTCTTTTTATCGTTTCTTTTCTCTCTCTATAAAAGTGGGAATTGTTACACCGTCATCTTCATTGTCTTTTTCCTTTATCCTATGCTTATTCTCTTGTTTTTGCCTTTACCTCCACTTGTTTTACATCTCTTAACACTGTTTTTTATCTCTTCAACTTTGTCTCATAACCTTTCAAGAATTGTTTATTTGTATTTAGGCACACTATAAGACTACCATCCACTTTTTCTCCTTTGTCCTTTAATGGGCTTAATGTGTACCACTCTCCATCTTTTTCAATAGTGTAGGTGTTCTTCCTACTGTCATGCATTACCTTTCTAACAAACTTCCATGGTCTTCCCAACAAGACATGACAAATATCCATAGGCATAACATCCCATAATATCTCATCTTTACAAGAACCAATTTGAAGGTTTACTATATGTTGTTCACTCACCAAAATGTGATGTCCCTTTTGCAACCATGAGACCTTATACAGAATTGGATGTTCCATCCTTTTCAACCCAAGATTTTCTACCATCTTCGTAGATACTAAATTATTTGTACTCCTGCTAGCCATAGTGACTACATCGTTTGTATGCTAATTTGCATATGGTTCTAAAAAAACTTCTTTACATCAGTTCATACACCTCTTTGGTTGGTTTTAATATACTTTATTCATCATAAGGGATACTCCTTGTTTTAGTTCCTCCATGTGCTTGGACGAGGCCACAATTTCTTCATCTGCCTATGCAATGTAGTTATTGATTTATTTTCCTTTACCATGATCCTGTTGTAGGACATTCAAATGCTCGATGACCAAATTCACATCTAAAGCAATTTTTGGGGAATCCTCTACCCCTTTCTCTACCATAACCACCTCTTCCTCTTGAGAAATCTTTGCTTTTTATGGTGCTATGTTATCTACCACTATTTGATTTTTCTCTTCCTCTAGAATGGTTTTGTTACTTGTGAATCAACTTATTCTGCCTTGAGTGCATATTCATATGCCTCAATTGTTCTAATTCGAAACAAACCAATTTCATCTTGTATGACAAACTTAGCCCATTTCTCTATCTCACAACTCTCAACTCATCATCTTCAATATGATAGACTCTTATGGTCAATTTATAGAATTCTATAGTATATTCTATCACTCCCAACTCCTTTTGCTTGAGGCTTTAGAGTTTTCTAAACAACCTAGTTTGATAATCAATAGATGAAAATTTTAATTTTAATTTGGCTCTAAACTTGTCCCATGTTCGTATTTTGTCCTTGCCTTTTAATTATCTTTTTGTTTGGACATGACCCCACCAAATTGAAGCATGTCCTTTCAATCTTGCATGCAAATTTGACTCATTTAGAATCCTCCATAGATTTATGATCAAAGAATTTCTTCATGTTAGCTATCCAATCAATTAATTCTTTTGGGTTTAAATTTCCATTAAAATTGGGAGTATTCATCTTTGGTTTACTTCCCATATTTGAGATCCTCCAAATCAACCTTTGCTTTGATATGTTTCCTTGTTAATCTCGAGCTTCTAGGTGACTAGTCTCCTCTTCATTGTCACTAACCTCTTTAAGATGAATGCCTCTTCTTTGGGT
Organism: Wollemia nobilis; assembly: GCA_028583015.1. Taxonomy (NCBI): domain Eukaryota; kingdom Viridiplantae; phylum Streptophyta; class Pinopsida; order Araucariales; family Araucariaceae; genus Wollemia; species Wollemia nobilis. Next base: position 443,999 of record JAQPPZ010000314.1, read on the forward strand.
AGTCTCAATTGCATTTAACTTCGTGGTAAATTTCCTTAGCATTTTAACTATATCTACTGGTCGAGGTCCAAGACCATGTGGTCTTCCTCTTCATTGTACCTTTTGTTTGAAAAGTTTATCTTTGGCTCTGATACCAAAATATGTAGACTAGACAAAGGGGGCCAACTAAACAACTACCTACCCTAGCAACAAAGGATTCATGGTTCACTCATACCCACATTGTAAGATATTGTTTTGTTTTGATATGCATGCATTAGATGGCATGACAACAATAGGCAAGACAATAATTGCCAAGATGGTAACACGATAATTGGCAAGACGAAACAATTGCAATCACCAAGATGACAATTACCAAGATGGCAATAATCAACAAGACAACAGTTGGCAAGACAACAATTGGCAATATGGTAATCGACAGATGACAATAACACAAGATGATATTACCCCAAGATAACAATGATAAATGATGGTGCATTGATGTTATATGACCACTTCCAAGCTAATGCAACTTCCTTTTTAACGACACGTCACTAGAATGATATTTCACGTTCTTTACTCAAACAATGATCTCAAGGGAAGCAAGAACTGATGCAGCATTTCCAAACTGTGATATCCAACCCAAGGTCTGGAACAACCACTGCTACTTGGTCTTCTCCCACAACTATACTTGGATCTTGCACAATGCATGCGTATACAACATACAATTCCAAGAGCACAATGCATTCATCATTACATGCAAACCAAAGATTAAAGTTGATTATTATTATTATTTATTATGACCATTGGTTACACATTATTTCATTCCAAACTCATACAATCATGCTTGCTCTCAAAAAAATTCATGTAAACCCTTTATATGTTTCTCTCCTTTCTTGTCGCCCCTTTCCTCTAATTTATTTATGTGCATTGTTTCCTCCTTCCTTTCCCTCATTTATATGCAAAATACAAGTGTTACATATGGTTGGCAGTTACTCTACAAATAACCGTTTGGATGCTCCTGCAGAACTGGTAAAACAACTCACAAACAATCTGTAGAAAATAGAGAAATGGCAATAGGAACCAGAGCTTTCTTGTATTACTTTTCCAAAAAAATGGAGTTACAGAGACCAACCCCTTTACAATTTTGAAATTCCCCTATAATACCCTGTTTTCCCTTTTCCCACCTAGGACAATTCATTTGAAATTTGAATTTTGGGGGCAAAACTTCCTAGGGTCATAACTCCTCGCTCGTTGCTCGGATTGACTATTAGTGCATATTTTTGGAAATCTCTCAAAAATATCTACAACAACGTAGTGCCCAATAGGGCACTACGACCAATTTTCACCCCTCTACGAGGCCTCTAAGGCCTTCAAAATTCACCCTTAAGTTTTAGTGGTAGGATTTTCACCATTTTGGTAGGATTCAAACTAACTAGTTTTAGAACAGAATAAAATTAATACAAATTTTGGATGATGCAAGATCACTCTTACACCATTGGATGCTCCTACATCAGACACCTAGGGTAAATTGAGAAGTGACCTTCACTTCTCTGGTGTTGGAGGAAAACCAAGGTGGTCAACCTCTATCTTTGACAACCAAGATGAATCTTCAATAGGCCTACCCTTCCACTTAACTAGATATTCTTCATACTGCCTATTTCTTGTACTTCTATCGATGCGGGTATCCAAGATTTCTTCTATCTCTTCCTTCTCTGGAGTAGATGTTAGAATATTCCAAAATTTTGTTATTGGTCCATCATCATTGTCTCCCTCATGATACTCTACCAAATCAAAAATATTGAACATAGGTGATATGTTAAGCCCACTTGGCAATTCTACTTCATATGCATTTCCTGAATCCTATTTCTTTATGATCCTGCATGGTCCAAACTTCTTCATTTTCAGCTTGTTATAAGTTTTAGCAGGAAACCTTTCTTTTCTTAGGTGAACCATAACTTCATCTCCCACTTGGAATTCCTTAAACCATCACTTCTGGTCTACCTTTATCTTGTACTGAGTGTTCATCTTATTAATATGCTTCTTTACTTCTTCATGCAAGTTCTTCAGGTGCTCTACAAAGTCCTCAACCTCAACACTACTCTTTTCCCCTCTATCCATCTTCCTCAACTCAGAAGCATTCCTTGGGCTGCTCCCATATACAATCTGGAATGGGGATTTATTAGTACTCCTATTGATAGAATTGTTGTAAGAAAATTCTGCCTATGGTAAAACCAAATCCCATCCCTTGGGCTTATCTCCTACTAAGCATCTCAACAGGTTACCCAAACTCCTATTCACCACCTCTATTTGTCCATCAATCTACGGGTGGTATGCAGAACTAAATTTCAAATCTATCTTCAACTTCTTCCATAAGGTCCTCCAAAAATACCCAATAAACTTGGTATCTCTATTCAAAATGATACTCTTTGGTAGACCATGTAGTCATACCACCTCTTTGAAAAACAACCCTGCAACATGAACTGCATCATTAGTTTTATAGAAGGGAATGAAATGTGCCATCTTTGAAAACCTATCAACCACCACAAATATGGAGTCATTCCCCCTATGTGTCCTTGGTAGACCAAGAACAAAATCCATGCTGATGTCTTCCCATGGTTTCTCTGGTACAGGTAATGGCTGATATAATCTGGTGTTCTGCCTCACACCCTTGGCCATCTGGCATACTCTGCAACTTTGTACAAATCTCTTCACATCTTGCTGTAATTATGGCCAATAGTAGTTCTCACTAATGAGGGCAATGGTCTTATCTCGACCAAAGTGTCCAACCAACCCTCCACTATGCTTCTCCTTGACCAGATTCTCTCTCATCGAACTCCTTGGAATGCACAACTGGTTTCCTCTAAACAACATTCCATCTTGGATTAGAAAATCCAACCATTTAGTTCTATCCAAAGTAACAGGTGCCAAGCAAGCTCTCCAAGCCTCTACAAAATTTGGATCTTCAGGGTACAAACTCTTAAGTTCATCAAACCCTACAACCTCCACCTTCATTTCTGTCAACAAGTTCTACCTTCTACTTAAGGCATCTGCAACTCTATTTGACTTCCCACTCCTATGCTTCAACACAAAGGTATAACTCTGCAAAAACTCAACCCATTTTAAGTGCCTCTGATTTAGCTTCCCTTGGCTATTAATATACTGTAAGGCCTGATGATCAGTATATAGAACAAACTCTTTTGGCAACAAATAGTGTCTCCATTTCTTCAAAGCCTGAACTATAGCATAAAACTCCTGATCATAGACAGAATACTTCTTCCTAGCATCATTAAGCTTCTCACTAAAATAGGCAACAGGCTTACCTTCTTGACTCAATACAACTCCTATGGCACTACCACTAGCATCACAATCTACCTGAAATACCTTATTGAAATCTGGAAGTGCCAAAATAGGTTGCTCTATGACTTTCTTCTTCAACATATCAAAACTCCTATCTGCTCCTGAAGTCCACTTAAACTCCTTCTTATCCCCTCTCATTGTCTCCATTAAGGGTGCACAAATACTACTAAAATTCTTAATAAATTTTTTATAAAAACTTGCTAGACCATGGAATGATCTTACCTCTGTAATGCTCCTTGGGGTAGGCCATTCAATGATAGCCCTCACTTTTTTTGGGTCCATTTTAAGACCTTCAAATGAGATGACAAATCCTAGATACACCAAACTCCTTCTTCACAAAACTGCACTTCTTCAAATTAATCAGCAATTGCTCCTCCCTCAGCTTCTCAAAAACTCATCGAATATGCATTAGGTGCTCCTCCAAAGTCTTACTAAAAATTAAAATGTCATCCAAATAGACAATGACAAATTTTCCTAAAAATTCCTTCAATACCTCATTCATAAGCCGCATGAATGTGCTTGGTGCATTGGTTAGCCCAAATGGCATGACCAACCACTCGTACAAACCCTCTTTGGTCTTGAAGGTTGTCTTCCACTCATCTCCTTCTATGATATAGATCTGATGATACCCACTCTTCAGGTCAATATTTGTGAAGTACTTGGCTCCACTCAAATAGTCCATAATGTCATCCATCCTTGGCAATGGAAATCTGTATTTGATGGTGATCTTGTTAATAGCTCGAGAGTCTGTACACATTCTCCACTCCCCATATTTCTTTGGTGCTAGTACTATAGGTACTGCACATGGACTCAAGCTCTCCTAAATCAGTCCCTTTTTTAGTAGCTCTTGGACTTATCTATTTAGCTCCTCACTTTCTATAGGAGTCATTCTATGGGCTACCTTATTTGGTAAACTAGCTCCTGGTACCAAATCTATGTGGTGACTGATCTTCCTCACTGGTGGAAAACCCTTAGGTACATTATTCTGATATAATATCTAGGAATTCTTCTAACAGACCTGAGACTTCTATTGGGATATCTTTGCATTGTTCTTCCTTAACTCTAGGAATTAATGCATAGCACATATGCTCATGCTTCAGACCATCCAAAAAATTTCTACCATCAACTAAACAAATTTTAGCACTGCTACATACCTTTTCATCCACCTCCTTCAGGGGCTTTAGCTTGTGGTGCACTCCATCCTTTGTCAGGGAGTAAGTGTTGGCATGCCCATCATGTATTGCATACCGATCAAACTACCATGGCCTTCCCAATAGCAAATGGTAAGCATCCATAGGCAGGATGTCACACAAGACCTCATCATGGTAATTCCCAATATGGAACTTTACCAAACATTGCTCACTGACCAAAGCCCTATGGTCCTTCTGCAACCACGCAATCTGATATGGATGCGGGTGCCTCCTTCTCTCTAACTATAACTTGGTAACCATCCCTTATGAAACTAGGTTATCAGTGCTACCATTATCAATGATAACATTACACACCTTACCTGCACATTTACACCTTGTGCGGAATAAACTCTTCCTATGATCTGGATCTTTCTCCTCATTCAACAAGGCTCTCCTTGTGACCAGAACTTCTCCTCTTTCTGCTTCTTTAGAGTGCTCAGATTCAACACCTTCATCTACAATAATAGCTCAGGCATTACCTTCAGGCCTCTTATTCATCCTCCCTTGGTGTTGTGGACACTCGTATGCTCGATGTCCTTCTTCCCCACATTGGAAATAGGTTCCATAAAATCCTCCTCTTCTAGGTCCTCATCTAGACCTTCCTCTTCCTCTTTGGTAGCCATTATTTTGCTCATGAGGGTGGTAAGCATTCTCCCCTTTTTGGTCCTGATTATTGCTAGCTTCTCCATTCTTCTTTTGGTCCTCATTTCATCCTCCATTTGTTCTCCCACCAGTTCTTCCACCATGACCTCTTCCTCTCTACTTGATTTCAAATATTCTATTCAACTTCTCTTCTACCTTCAAGGCAAACTGGTAAGCATCTTCTATGGTGGTCATCCTAACCAGACTTAACTCCTCTTGAATACTTGCTCTCAACCCATTTATATAATAGGCTACCTTCTCCTTGTTGGCCTCAGAATGGCCTATTATGATTAAAATATTATAGAACTCCTCTATGTACTCTTTGACAGACTTGCTTGACTACCTCAAACCCTACATTTTCTTTAGTAAATCCAACTCATAATCAACTAGAATGAACTATCTCTTCAACTTCTCCACCATCCACTCCCACCTTGTTATCCTTTCTTTCCCTCTTCTATTTCTATCCAACTGTACTCCCTTCCACCAAATACTAGCATGACCCTTCAGCTTGGTCTTAGAAAATTTGACCCTCTCAGGATCTTCCACCTCCTCATACTCAAAGTATTCTTCCATATCATTGATCCAGTCGATCAACTCTTCTGGGTTAAGATTTCTAGAATACGTAGAAACATCAATCTTTGATCTCTTCCCAATCTGGGATATGGCTTTATATAATCTAGCTTGCGTAGGATCTACTACCTCTTCTTCTTCCTCGAACTAGGCCTCTTCTTCTTCAACTTCATCTTCACTCCCATCTTCTCTTCTTGGCTCAAACCCTCTACGTAGCTCCTCTTGCAAAGCTTGAACTTGCCTCTACAAAGCTCTAAAATCCTCTTCTAGCACCACAACATTTCTCCCACCACCATGATTTCTTCATGGAGGCATTCTGATCATATTTCTCACAAACCCTAACCACAAATCCTGGTGTAAACTACCTCACATTCGATGATCTATCTACACACTCAAGAACTCCCGCTCTGATACCACTTGGCACAGAACCAGTAAAACAAATCACAAACAATCTATAGAAAATAGAGAAATGGCATAAGAACCAAAGATTTTTTTTCTAATACTTATTTAAAAATAGAGACCAACCCCTTTACAATTTCAAAATTCCCCTAAAATACCATGTTTTCCCTTTTCTCGCCTAGAACAATGCATTTGAAATTTGAATTTCGGGGGAAAACTTCCCGAGGTCATAACTCCTCGCTCATTGCTCGAAATGACTATTAGTGCATATTTTTGAAAAGCTCTCAAAAAGAGCTACAACAACATAGTTCCCTAAGGACTACCACCAAATTTCAGCCCTCTAAGAGGCCTCTAAGGCCTTCAAAATTCACCTTCAAGTTTTAGTAGTAGGATTTTCACTAGTTTTGATAGGGTAAAGATAAAATTAATAGTGATTCTACCAATCTCTCCCCCGGGGGTTTCCCCCAACTAAATAAACTTTAGAACAAAATAAAACAAATACAAATTTTGGATGATGCAAGATCACTCTTACACCATTGGATGCTCCTACATCAGACACCTAGGGTAAATTGAGAAGTGACCTTCACTTCTCTAGTGTTGGAGGAAAACCAAGGTGGTCAACCTCTATCTTCGAAAACCAAGATGAATCTTCAATAGGCCTGCCCTTCCACTTAACTAGATATTCTTCATACTGCCTATTTCTTGTACTTTTACCAATGTGGGTATCCAAGATTTCTTCTATCTCTTCCTTCTCTGGAGTAGATGCTAGAATATTCCAAAATTTTATTACTGGTCCATCATCATTATCTCCTTCATGATATTCTACCAAATCAAAAATGTTGAACATAGGTGATATGTTAAGCCCACTCGGCAATTCTACTTCATATGCATTTCCTAAATCCTATTTCTTTATGATCCTGCATGGTCCAAACTTCTTCATTTTTAGCTTGTTATAAGTTTTAGCAGGAAACCTTTCTTTTCTCAGGTGAACCATAACTTCATCTCCCACTTGGAATTCCTTAAACCATCACTTCTAGTCTACCTTTATCTTGTATTGAGTGTTCATCTTATTAATATGCTTCTTTACTTCTTCATGCAAGTTCTTCAGGTGCTCTACAAAGTCCTCAGCCTCAACACTACTCTTTTCCCCTCTATCCATCTTCCTCAACTCAGAAGCATTCCTTGGGCTGCTCCCATATACAATCTGGAATGGGGATTTATTAGTACTCCTATTGATAGAATTATTATAAGCAAATTCTACCTATGGTAAAACCAAATCCCATCCCTTGGGCTTATCTCCTACCAAGCATCTCAATAAGTTACCCAAACTCCTATTCACCACCTCTATTTGTCCATCAATCTAGGGGTGGTATGCAGAACTAAATTTCAAATCTATCTTCAACTTCTTCCATAAGGTCCTCCAAAAATACCCAATAAACTTGGTATCTCTATCTAAAATGATACTCTTTGGTAGACCATGTAGTCGTACCACCTCTTTGAAAAACAACCCTACAACATGAACTGCATCATTAGTTTTCTGGAAGGGAATGAAATATGCCATCTTTGAAAACCTATCAACCACCACAAATATGGAGTCATTCCCCCTCTGTGTCCTTGGTAGACCAAGAACAAAATCCATGTTGATGTCTTCCCATGGTTTCTCTGGTACAGGTAATGGCTGATATAATCTAGTGTTCTACCTCACACCCTTGGCCATATGGCATACTCTACAACTTTGTACAAATCTCTTCACATCTTGTTATAACTATGGCCAATAGTAGTTCTCACTAACGAGGGCAATGGTCTTATCTCGACCAAAGTGTCCAACAAACCCTCCACTATGCTTCTCCTTGACCATATTCTCTCTCATCGAACTCCTTGGAATGCACAATTGGTTTCCTCTAAACAACATTCCATCTTGGATTAGAAAATCCAACCATTTAGTTCTATCCAAAGTAACAAGTGCCAAGCAAGCTCTCCAAGCCTCTACAAAATCTGGATCTTCAGGGTACAAACTCTTAAGTTCATCAAACCCTACAACCTCCACCTTCATTTCTATCAACAAGTTCTACCTTCTACTTAAGGCATCTACAACTCTATTTGACTTCCCACTCCTATGCTTCAACACAAAGGTATAACTCTATAAAAACTCAACCCATTTTAAGTGCCTCTGATTTAGCTTCCCTTGGCTATTAATATACTGTAAGGCCTGATGATCAGTATATAGAACAAACTCTTTTGGCAACAAATAGTGTCTCCATTTCTTCAAAGCTTGAACTATAGCATAAAACTCCTGATCATAGATAGAATACTTCTTCCTAGCATCATTAAGCTTCTCACTAAAATAGGCAACAGGCTTACCTTCTTGACTCAATACAACTCCTATGGCACTACCACTAGCATCACAATCTACCTAAAATACCTTATTGAAATCTGGAAGTGCCAAAATAGGTTGCTCTATGACTTTCTTCTTCAACATATCAAAACTCCTATCTACTCCTAAAGTCCACTTAAACTCCTTATCCCCTCTCATTGTCTTCGTTAGGGGTGCACAAATACTACTAAAATTCTTAATAAATTTTTTGTAAAAACTTGCTAGACCATGGAATGATCTTACCTCTATAATGCTCCTTGGGGTAGGCCATTCAATGATAGCCCTCACCTTTTTTGGGTCCATTTTAAGACCTTCAATTGAGATGACAAATCCTAGATACACCAACTCCTTCACAAAATTGCACTTCTTCAAATTAATCAACAATTGCTCCTCCCTCAGCTTCTCAAAAACTCGTCGAATATGCATCAGGTGCTCCTCCAAAGTCTTACTAAAAATTAAAATGTCATCCAAATAGACAATGACAAATTTTCCTAAAAATTCCTTCAATACCTCATTCATAAGCCGCATGAATGTGCTTGGTGCATTGGTTAGCCCAAATGGCATGACCAACCACTCGTACAAACCCTCTCTGGTCTTGAAGGTTGTCTTCCACTCATCTCCTTCTCTGATATGGATCTGATGATACCCACTCTTCAGGTCAATCTTTGTGAAGTACTTGGCTCCACTCAAACAATCCATAATGTCATCCATCCTTGGCAATGGAAATCTGTATTTGATGGTGATCTTGTTAATAGCTCGAGAGTCTGTACACATTCTCCACTCCCCATATTTCTTTGGTGCTAGTACTATAGGTACTGCACATGGACTCAAGCTCTCTCGAATCAGTCCCTTTTTTAGTAGCTCTTGGACTTGTCTATTTAGCTCCTCACTTTCTACAAGAGTCATTCTATGGGCTGCCTTATTTGGTAAACTAGCTCTCGATACCAAATCTATGTGGTGACTGATCTTCCTCACTGGTGGTAAACCCTTAGGTACATTATCTGATATAATATCTGGGAATTCTTCTAATAGACCTGAGACTTCTACTAGGATATCTTTGCATTGCTCTTCCTTAACTCTAGGAATTAATGCATAGCACATATGCTCATGCTTCAAACCATCCAAAAAATTTCTACCATCAACTAAACAAATTTTGGCACTGCTACATACCTTTTCTTCCACCTCCTTCAGGGGCTTCAGCTTGTGGTGCACTCCATCCTTTGTCAGGGAGTAAGTGTTGGCATGCCCATCATGTATTGCATGTCGATCAAACTACCATGGCCTTCCCAATAGCAAATGGCAAGCATCCATAGGCAGGATGTCACACAGGACCTCATCATGGTAATTCCCAATATTGAACTTTACTAAACATTGCTCACTGACCAAAGCCCTATGGTCCTTCTGCAACCACGCAATCCGATATGGATGCGGGTGCCTCCTTCTCTCTAACTATAACTTGGTAACCATCCCTTCTGAAACTAGGTTATCAGTGCTACCATTATCAATGATAACATTACAAACCTTACCTGCACATTTACACCTTGTGTGGAATAAACTCTTCCTCTGATCTGGATCTTTCTCCTCATTCAACAAGGCTCTCCTTGTGACCAGAACTTCTCCTCTTTCTACTTCTTTAGAGTGCTCAAATTCAACACCTTCATCTACAATAGTAGCTCGAGCATTACCTTTAGGTCTCTTATTCATCCTCCCTTGGTGTTGTGGACACTCGTATGCTCGATGTCCTTCTTCCCCACATTGGAAATAGGTTCCATGAAATCCTCCTCTTCCAAGCCCTCATCCAGACCTTCCTCTTCCTCTTTGGTAGCCATTATTCTGCTCACAAGGGTGGTAAGCATTCTCCCCTTTCTGGTCCTGACTATTGCTAGCTTCTCCATTCTTATTTTGGTCCTCATTTCATCCTCCATTTGTTCTCCCACTAGTTCTTCCACCATGACCTCTTCCTCTCTACTTGCTTTCAAATATTCTATTCAACTTCTCTTCTACCTTCAAGGCAAACTGGTAAGCATCTTCTATGGTGGTCATCCTGACTAGACTTAGCTCCTCTTGAATACTTGCTCTCAACCCATTTATATAATAAGCTACCTTCTCCTTGTTGGCCTCAGAATGGCCTATTCTAATTAAAATATTATAGAACTCCTCTATGTATTCTTTGATAGACTTGCTTGACTACCTCAAACCCTACATTTTCTTTAGCAAATCCAACTCATAATCAACTGGAATGAACTATCTCTTCAACTTCTCCACCATACACTCCCACCTTGTTATCCTTTCTTTCCCTCTTCTATTTCTATCCAACTATACTCCCTTCCACCAAATACTAGCATGACCCTTCAACTTGGTCTTAGAAAATTTGACCCTCTCAGGATCTTCAACCTCCTCATACTCAAAGTATTCTTCCATATCATTGATCCAGTCGATCAACTCTTCTAGATTAAGATTTCTAGAATACGTAGAAACATCCATCTTCGATCTCTTCCCAATCTGGGATATGGCTCTATATAACCTAGCTTGCACAGGATCTACTACCTCTTCTTCTTCCTCAAACTAGGCCTCTTCTTTCTCAGCTTCATCTTCACTCCCATCTTCTCTTCTTGGCTCAAACCCTCTATACAACTCCTCTTACAAAGCTTGAACTTACCTCTACAAAGCTCTAAAATCCTCTTATAGCACCACAACATTTCTCCCACCACCATAATTTCTTTGTGGAGGTATTCTGATCATATTTCTCACAAACCCTAACCACAAATCCTAGTGTAAACTACCTCACATTCGATGATCTATCTACACACTCAAGAACTCCCGCTCTGATACCACTTGAAGTAGAACTGGTAACAAAACACAAACAATCTACAAAAAATAGAGAAATGCAATAGGACTAAATTTTTCTTCTAATACTTCTTATAGGATAGAGACCAACCCCTTTACAATTTTGAAATTTCCCTATAATACCATGTTTTCCCTTTTCCCATCTAAAACAATGCATTTGAAATTTGAATTTTGGGGGAAAACTTACTGAGGTCATAACTCCTCACTCATTGCTCAAAATGACTATTAGTGCATATTTTCAAAAGCTCTCAAAAATAGATACAACAACATAATGTCCTACAGAGACTACCACCAAATTTCAGCCCTCTAAAAGGCCTCTAAGGCCTTCAAAATTCACTCTCAAGTTTTAGTAGCAGGATTTTCACTAGTTTTGGAAGGGTAAATTCACACCGAAACTAACTAGTTTTAGAATATAATAAAACTAATACAAATTTTGGATGATGCAAGATCACTCTTACACCACTAGATGCTCCTACATCAGACACCTAGGGTAAATTGAGAAGTGACCTTCACTTCTCTAGTGTTGGAGGAAAACCAAGGTGGTCAACCTCTGTCTTCGACAACCAAGATGAATCTTCAATAGGCCTACCCTTCCACTTAACTAGATATTCTTCATACTACATATTTCTTGTACTTTTACCGATATGGGTATCCAAGATTTCTTCTATCTCTTCCTTCTCTGGAGTAGATGCTAGAATATTCCAAAATTTTTGTTACTGGTCCATCATCATTGTCCCCTTCATGATATTCTACCAAATCAGAAATGTTGAACACAGGTGATATGTTAAGTCCACTTGGCAATTCTACTTCATATGCATTTCTTGAATCCTATTTCTTTATGATCCTGCATGGTCCAAACTTCTTCATTTTTAGCTTGTTATAAGTTTTAGCAGGGAACCTTTCTTTTCTCAGGTGAACCATAACTTCATCTCCCACTTGGAATTCCTTAAACCACTACTTCTGGTCTACACTTATCTTGTACTGAGTGTTCATCTTATTAATATGTTTCTTTACTTCCTCATGCAAGTTCTTTAGGTGCTCTACAAAGTCCTCAACCTCAACACTACTCTTTTCCCCTCTATCCATCTTCCTCAACTCAGAAGCATTCCTTGGGCTGCTCCCATATACAATCTAGAATGGGGATTTATTAGTACTCCTATTGATAGAATTATTATAAGAAAATTCTACCTATGGTAAAACCAAATCCCATCCCTTGGGCTTATCTCCTACCAAGCATCTCAGCAAGTTACCCAAACTCCTATTCACCACCTCTATTTGTCCATCAGTCTATGGGTGGTATGCAGAACTGAATTTCAAATCTATCTTCAACTTCTTCCATAAGGTCCTCCAAAAATACCCAATAAACTTGGTATCCCTATCTGAAATGATACTCTTTGGTAGACCATGTAGTCATACCACCTCTTTGAAAAACAACCCTGCAACATGAACTACATCATTAGTTTTCTAGTAGGGAATGAAATGTGCCATCTTTGAAAACCTATCAACCACCACAAATATGGAGTCATTCCCCCTCTGTGTCCTTGGTAGGCCAAGAACAAAATCCATGTTGATGTCTTCCCATGGTTTCTCTGGTACAGGTAATGGCTGATATAATCTGGTGTTCTACCTCACACCCTTGGCCCTCTGGCATACTCTACAACTTTGTACAAATCTCTTCACATCTTGTTGTAATTGTGGCCAATAGTAGTTCTCACTAACGAGGGCAATGGTCTTATCTCGACCAAAGTGTCCAGCCAACCCTCCACTATGCTTCTCCTTGACCAGATTCTCTCTCATCGAACTCCTTGGAATGCACAATTGGTTTCCTCTAAATAACATTCCATATTGGATTAGAAAATCCAACCATTTAGTTCTATCCAAAGTAATAAGTGCCAAGCAAGCTCTCCAAGCCTCTACAAAATCTGGATCTTCAAGGTACAAACTCTTAAGTTCATCAAACCCTATAACCTCCACCTTCATTTCTGTCAACAAGTTTTACCTTCTACTTAAGGCATCTACAACTCTGTTTGACTTCCCACTCCTATGCTTCAACACAAAGGTATAACTCTACAAAAACTCAACCCATTTTAAGTGCCTCTAATTTAGCTTCCCTTGGCTATTAATATACTGTAAGGCCTGATGATCAATATATAGAACAAACTCTTTTGGCAACAAATAGTGTCTCCATTTCTTCAAATCCTGAACTATAGCATAAAACTCTTGATCATAGACAGAATACTTCTTCCTAGCATCATTAAGCTTCTCACTAAAATAGGCAACATGCTTACCTTCTTGACTCAATACAACTCCTATGGCACTACCACTAGCATCACAATCTACCTAAAATACCTTATTGAAATCTGGAAGTGCCAAAATAGGTTGCTTTATGACTTTCTTCTTCAACATATCAAAACTCCTATCTACTCCTAAAGTCCACTTAAACTCCTTCTTATCCCCTCTCATTGTCTCCATTAGGGGTGCACAAATACTACTAAAATTCCTAATAAATTTTCTATAAAAACTAGCTAGACCATGGAATGATCTTACCTCTGTAATGCTCCTTGGGGTAGGCCATTCAATGATAGCCCTCACCTTTTCTAGGTCTATTTTAAGACCTTCAACTGAGATGACAAATCCTAGATACACCAACTCCTTCTTCACAAAATTGCACTTCTTCAAATTAATCAACAACTGCTCCTCCCTCAGCTTCTCAAAAACTCGTCGAATATGTAGTAGGTGCTCCTCCAAAGTCTTACTAAAAATTAAAATGTCATCCAAATAGACAATGACAAATTTTTCCTAAAAACTCCTTCAATACCTCATTCATAAGCCGCATGAATGTGCTTGGTGCATTGGTTAGCCCAAATGGCATGACCAACCACTCATACAAACCCTCTCTGGTCTTGAAGGTTGTCTTCCACTCATCTCCTTCTCTGATACGAATCTGATGATACCCACTCTTTAGGTCAATCTTGGTGAAGTACTTGGCTCCACTCAAACAATCCATAATGTCATCCATCCTTGGCAATGGAAATCTATATTTGATGGTGATCTTGTTAATAGCTCGAGAATCTGTACACATTCTCCACTCCCCATATTTCTTTGGTGCTAGTACTATAAGTACTGCACATGGACTCAAGCTCTCTCGAATCAGTCCCTTTTTAGTAGCTCTTGGACTTGTCTGTTTAGCTCCTCACTTTCTATAGGAGTCATTCTATGGGCTGCCTTATTGGGTAAACTAGCTCCCGATACCAAATCTATGTGGTGACTGATCTTCCTCACTAGTGGTAAACCCTCAGGTACATTATCTGATATAATATCTAGGAATTCTTCTAATAGACCTGAGACTTCTAATGGGATATCTTTGCATTGCTCTTCCTTAACTCTAGGAATTAATGCATAGCACATATGCTCATGCTTCAGACCATCCAAAAATTTTCTACCATCAACTAAATAGATTTTGGCACTGCTACATACCTTTTCATCCACCTCCTTCAAGGGCTTCAGCTTGTGGCGCACTCCATCCTTTGTCAGGGAGTAAGTGTTGGCATGCCCATCATGTATTGCACATCGATCAAACTACCATGGCCTTCCCAATAGCAAATGGTAAGCATCCATAGGCAGGATGTCACACAGGACCTCATCATGGTAATTCCCAATATGGAAATTTACCAAACATTGCTCACTGACCAAAGCCCTATGGTCCTTCTGCAACCAAGCAATCCGATATGGATGTGGGTGCCTCCTTCTCTCTAACTATAACTTGGTAACCATCCCTTCTAAAACTAGGTTATCAGTGCTACCATTATCAATGATAACATTACACACCTTACCTACACATTTACACCTTGTGTGGAATAGACTCTTCCTCTGATCTGGATCTTTCTCCTCATTCAACAAGGCTCTCCTTATGACCAGAACTTCTCCTCTTTTTGCTTCTTTAGAGTGCTCAGATTCAGCACCTTCATCTACAACAATAGCTCGAGCATTACCTTCAGGTCTCTTATTCATCCTCCCTTGGTGTTGTGGGCACTCGTATGCTCGATGTCCTTCTTCCCCACATTGGAAACAGGTTCCACGAAATCCTCCTCTTCCAGGCCCTCATCCAGACCTTCCTCTTCCTCTTTGGTAGCCATTATTTTTCTCACAAGGGTGGTAAGCATTCTCCCCTTTTTGGTCCTGACTATTGCTAGCTTCTCCATTCTTCTTTTGGTCCTCATTTCATCCTCCATTTGTTCTCCCACCAGTTCTTCCACCATGACCTCTTCCTCTCTACTTGCTTTCAAATCTTCTATTCAACTTCTCTTCTACCTTCAAGGCAAACTGGTAAGCATCTTCTATGGTGGTCATCCTGACCAGACTTAGCTCCTCTTGAATACTTGCTCTCAACCCATTTATATAATGGGCTACCTTCTCCTTGTTGGCCTCAGAATGGCCTATTCTGATTAAAATATTATAGAACTCCTCTGTGTATTCTTTGACAGACTTGCTTTACTGCCTCAAACCCTACATTTTCTTGAGCAAATCCAACTCATAATCAACTAGAATGAACTATCTCTTCAACTTCTCCACCATCCACTCCCACCTTGTTATCCTTTCTTTTCCTCTTCTATTTCTATCCAACTGTACTCCCTTCCACCAAATACTAGCATGACCCTTCAACTTGGTCTTAGAAAACTTGACCCTCTCAAGATCTTCAACCTCCTCATACTCAAAATATTCTTCCATATCATTGATCCAATCGATCAACTCTTCTAGATTAAGATTTCCAGAATACGTAGAAACATCCATCTTCAATCTCTTCCCAATCTAGGATATAGCTCTATATAACCTAGCTTGCGTAGGATCTACTACCTCTTCTTCTTCCTCAAACTAGGCCTCTTCTTCTTCAAATTCATCTTCACTCCCATCTTCTCTTCTTGGCTCAAACCCTCTATACAACTCCTCTTGCAGAGCTTGAACTTACCTCTAAAAAGCTCTAAAATCCTCTTATGGCACCATAACATTTCTCCCACCACCACGATTTCTTCATGGAGGCATTCTACTCATATTTCTCACAAACCCTAACCACAAATCTTAGTGTAAACTACCTCACATTCGATGATCTATCTACACACTCAAGAACTCCCACTTTGATACCACTTGGCATAGAACTGGTAAAACAACTCAAAAATAATATATAGAAAATAGAGAAATGGCAATAGGAACCAGATATTTCTTGTATTACTTTTCAAAAAAATACAGTTACAAAGACCAAACCCTTTACAAATTTGAAATTCCCCCTATAATACCTTATTTTCCCTTTTCTCGCCTAAAACAATCCATTTGAAATTTGAATTTTAGGGGTAAACTTCCTAAGGTCATAACTCCTCGCTCATTGCTCGAAATGACTATTAGTGCATGTTTTCGGAAATCTCTCAAAGGTATCTACAACAATGTATCCAATAGGAGTATTACCAATTTTCACCCCTCTAAGAGGCCTCTAAGGCCTTCAAAATTGACCTCCAAGTTTTACTGGTAGGATTTTCACTAGTTTTGGCAAGGTTTTCACTACTAAACTAGACTTAGAACAGAATAAAAACTAATACAAATTTTGGATGATGCAAGATCACTCTTACACCATTGGATGCTCCTACATCAGACACCCAGGGTAAATTGAGAAGTGACCTTCACTTATCTGCTATTGGAGGAAAACCAAGGTGGTCAACCTCTATCTTTGACAACCAAGATGAATCTTCAATAGGCCTACCCTTCCACTTAACCAGATATTCTTCATACTACCTATTTCTTGTACTTCTACCGATGCGGGTATCCAGGATTTCTTCTATTTCTTCCTTCTCTGGAGTAGACGCTAGAATATTCCAAAATTTTGTTACTGGTCCATCATCATTGTCCCCTTCATGATATTCTACCAAATCAAAAATGTTGAACACAGGTGATATGTTAAGTCCACTTGGCAGTTCTACTTCATATGCATTTCTTGAATCCTATTTCTCTATGATCCTAAATGGTCCAAACTTCTTCATTTTCAACTTGTTATAAGTTTTAGCAGGAAATATTTCTTTTCTCAGGTGAACCATAACTTCATATCCCACTTGGAATTCCTTAAACCATCGCTTCTGGTCTACCCTTGTCTTGTACTGAGTGTTCATCTTGTTAATATGTTTCTTTACCTCCTCATGCAAATTCTTCAGGTGCTCTACAAAGTCCTCAGCCTCAGCACTACTCTTTTTCCCTTTGTCCATCTTCCTCAACTCAGAAGCATTCCTTGGGATGCTCCCATATACAATATGGAATGGGGATTTATTAGTACTCCTATTGACAGAATTATTGTAAGCAAATTCTGCCTGTGGTAAAACCAAATCCCATCCCTTGGGCTTATCTCCTACTAAGCATCTTAGTAGGTTACCCAAACTCCTATTCACCACCTCTGTTTGCCCATCAGTCTACGGGTGGTATGTAGAACTAAATTTCAAATCTATCTTCAACTTCTTCCATAAGGTCCTCCAGAAATACCCAACAAACTTGGTATCCCTGTCTGAAATGATACTCTTTGGTAGACCATGTAGTCGTACCACCTCTTTGAAAAACAACCCTACAACATGAACTGCATCATTAGTTTTCTAGCAGGGAATGAAATGTGCCATATTTGAAAACCTATCAACCACCACAAATATGGAGTCATTCCCCCTTTGTGTCCTTGGTAGACCAAGAATAAAATCCATGTTGATGTCTTCCCATGGTTTCTCTGGTATAGGTAATGGCTGATATAATCCGGTGTTCTACCTCATTTTACCTTTTGTGTTACCAAATTTCAAGGGAGTTACATCTGAAGATCTTGATATGTTTTTATTTTAGTTTAAGATTGCATGCCAAATTATTACACTAATGAAAATAAAAAGCTCAAATTGTTTCCTTCCACTCTTAAAGAATCAACCCTACGATGGTTTATAACCTTAGCACCTAATTCAATTCAAACCTGGGATGAAATGGAAAATATATTTTTGGAGAGATACCAAGAATATTGTCAAGTCAAGAATCAAAATGATGAATTACTTAGAATGAAACAAGAGAAAGATGAAATTTTAAAATACTATATAGATAGATTTTCTTTTGTTCATAAGAGATGTGGGAGTGTTGACATTGAAATTACCAACACCATATTCTTGAGAGGACTACAAGATAAATCAAGATATGTATTGGATATTTTTGGGAAGCGGAGATGCAAATACACTTGAATTTTAGGAAATCATTAAACTCTGTAAAAATTATTCTCATTCAAGGCATAGAAAACATAAAATTGGTAATAATAAAAATGCTCTAAAAGAATTCATGGAAGAAATTGCTAATCTAAAAGCTGTTCGTTTAGTACATCTTGATAAAACATTAGATGAAAAGAATGAATCCACTGAATCTTTAGCCATATATTGTTCAAGATGTGAGAAGAAGCACTCTCTTCATGAATATCCTTTAAATAAAATATTTATATCCACATGTAGCATTTGTGAAAAAGGACACCCCATAGAACATTGCCATTTGTTACCAAGAATCAAAATTATCTTTGAAAAACAATCTCAACCTATGAAAGAATCCAATTTTATAGAACAGAGATAAGGGGATAATTTTCTTAAGTTTCCATATCAAAATTCTTCTCAATTTCCTAAACATTGGGGAAATAATCCTTGGTATATTCCATTGTTTGCTTTAGGTCCACTTCAACAACATTGGAGTCAACCACCGTGGGCATATTACCAAGAGTGGTCTCAACCTAGATGGATAAATCAACAATAAAATCAACAACATCCACCATGGTTGCAACCAAAAATACAGGGACAACAATGGGAGCAACAAAAAAATTAAAACAACCTTTACTTTTAGTTCCACCTGTGGCCAATCCAAATAATGTTAAATAGGCAACCCTTGTCTCTATGGCTGAATAAAAAAAATAGCCATAATAAATGATAGTGACTGTGACAACACTCAATTGTGTTTAAGAAAACCACTTCTTGAACCCATTCCACTTATCAATGTAGAAACAAGACCTAAAGAAAAGAAAAATGAAAACCTATATACATTGAAACAACAAAAATAACATCATAAAGAAAAACAAAACCTCTCTCAAAGTGATTTAACGAAGAAAGTATCATATCTTGAACAGTTTGAGATATCACAATTAACATCTTCAAACTTAGATGTGGTAAGAGAATTAAAACATTTATATGTTATAATATCTTTACTACATGTTGTTAAAGATGTATCTACAATTAACCAAACTGTTCAGGAAATGTGTTTTAACAAACCACAAAAAAAGAAGAAAATATTTCCTAAAAACATACAAGTAGGTGGAAAATTAGTAGAATTGCAGGAAAACTTACTCCACCTAAGTATGATTATATGGGAAGCCCATGGTTTCTTGAATCATATAAGAAAAATGAAAAGGATATTTCAATTTTGGCCTCCATAGTTGTAAAGGATAATGTAGAACAGTTGGATTCATCCAAAAGGTTTATGTTTGATGAAAAATTTCTAATCAAAAAATTGCATGATTCAAAGCTTAAAGATGAACCAATTACTATCCAAAAATTACTATGGAATGAAGAACAAGAAATAAATATTTATCACCCATTCCAATATAAGATAGTTTCTTTCATTTACCACATGGATGGCATCATCATCTTCTTTCATATTTTCATTTCCATCTATCAAATTTACTTCCTTCAAGATTTATTTTTGATAAAGATACACAAATCTTCCATCATTGCTCTCTCAATTCATTAATGCATAATTTTCAAAGAATCAATTCAATACATTCTAGTATAAGAATAATTTTAACAACAACCAAAACAACCTTTGAGTATTAGTAGTTGGTTGACTAATGACCAGGAAGTAAAATTGTTTGATGCATTGAAACAACATTCTAATGCTTTACTAACACTTCATACATATTTAGAAGTTGTCATTGTGTTTTTGTAGGTACAAAACAAGAGAATACTATGGTTGAATGCATTGGATGAACTTTGGTTGGAGGCACTTCACCAAACTATTGGCAATTTTGGGTACTTTGGGTACATTGCCTTTGCTCAAATGGATAAGTTGTCATTGATGTCAAAAGGCATTTTTGTGTTGATATCAAAAGAGTGTGATGTCAAGAATATCTTGAGAAGATTCATTATGTTAAAGGGTTTTTATTAAAACCATGGTGACAAGGTTAAAGGTTTTTCTTAAAACCATTTGGACTCATTAAGGGTTTTTATTAAAACCAAGCTTAACTTAATGCAAAGGTCCATGTTTATTATTAATGATTAAATTAACTCAAACCTTTGTCAAAGGTCCAAGTTTAATTTATTATTAATAAAATAATAATAATAATTATTTTAATTATTATTAAAGGGTCTTTCAACCCTTAAGCGACGGAAGAAAAAGAATTCTTTCGCCGATATGTTGCCATCGTTGGAGGAGCGCCGACGTCAAACAATTAAGGAAAAATGGCTATATAAGTGGGGATGATTTTCTAAAGTGAGCACCTTCGATTAATTTTGTCATCTACGATTTGTGTTTACTCTGTATCTTTCGATTTGCGCTTGGCGTCTGCGATTTGCATTTGCTCTGTATCTTTTGATTTGCGCTTGGCGTCTGTGATTTGCATTTGCTCTATATCTTTCGATTTGCGCTTGGCGTCTACGATTTGCATTTGCTCTATATATTTTGAATAGCGCTTGGTGTCTTTGATTTGAGCTTGCTCTGTGTCTTCGAATCTCCGATTGACGTCTTTGAAATCATGCTTATTCTGTGTCTTGGAAACCATGCTTGGCATATTCGGATTTGAGCTTGGGCTGCATCCTTACCTTTTTGCTTGACAGTAGTGGATTGGAAATTGCACCTGAACTACATTTTTTAGACTGTGCTATGAGATGATTAATGCAAGCATTCAGTGACTTACGTTTTGGACATCGCTCACCAGTTTGCATGTGGCTTGTGGAAGATGTTTACGTTTTCCAAATTCTTGGCGTCAAAGGAAGATAAAAGAGAGGGCAGTGCTGTATTACTTCGTTGGGCATTTGTGACCCAATGGCGATGGCGTTTAAGTGAAAGCGCTAGAAGGCAGAGGTGCCGAGTTCGATTCTCTTCGTTGGTAATTTTTCTTTTGGTCGCAGTGTGCAAAGGATAGTGGCTGTGAATGCGCGGGAGGTATAAGGTTAAGGTATCATATTTGCTTTGACATTGTTTTATTAATGTTTAATATTTATGTGGAGTAATAAGGTGTAAAGAGGTTTTACTTTGTATGTATATTATACTTCGGTGGTTTTTACTAAGTTGGAGAAATAAGGTGTTATTTTGGATCTTTATTATTGTGTATTATTGTATAGTTGCTAACTCTAATTGGTGGCAAATTGAGAGTTAGTGTTGTGACAAATTTTGAGTTCTCCTTCTTCATCAAAGTAAAGGTATGGGCAACTTCTTCCATGTATGTTGTTTATGGTATATTTTCTGAAATTGAGTTTGGAGTGAAAATATTGTCTACTAGGTATTTTTGGTGTAAATCTTATTTTCTGGATATTGAAGATTGTTTATGCATTAAAGCCATTGATGAATTTTTGGGTGAATGCATAATTCTGGTTGAGGAAGAAGATGCATTTTTGCACTAGGGTTTATGTTAGTAAGTCTTGCTACTTGCATTGAGATGATGAAACCCTAGTTGTTGGTGAAAAGAATATAAGTACCATTGTTATATGAGATATTGCATGGTTGGCAATTGTTGGGTTGTGTTTCATATTATTGAGAAAAGCATACTACATCTATCTTATTCTTTTGATATTGAGATTGAGTTGAGATTGAGATTGGGAGTTAAGTATAGAACATATTGGGTCTCTAACAATTCTCTTTATGTTTCTATGAGATTTGAGATTGAGATTGGGAGTTAAGTATAGAACATATTGAGTCTCTAACAATTCTCTTTATGCTTCTATGAGGTTTATGAATCACATTGGGTATCTAACAATTCTCTTTGTGGGTTCATGCTAAGCAAGTTTTTCTTGGTGAGCTTGCTGAGGTTTTGGACAGGTTCGGTGGGGACTTGTGAGCAGGTTTTGGACAGGTTTCGATGGGGACTTGTGAGCAGATTTGGATAGGTCCTAGCAGAGGACTTGTGAGCTGATTTTTGAGAGTTCTATCAGAGAACTTGAGGACAGAGGTGCATTGGTTCTTTGAGAAGAACCCGAGGACAGATTTGGCAAGTATTTGAGAAGGCTTATGTGCAGAGGATTGATTTGTTCAAAGAGTTGGACAGATCCGACAGACGAGAGGAAGACTTGTACTAGATCGATTGATCTGTGTTTGGTACAGGTAGGCGAGCTGTCTGTGGATGTGATCATAGAAGGCGAAGGTCTCTTAGGCTAAGCATTGAGGACAAGAGGTCTTCGGTGGAAAGGATTTCCACGTGCTAGCAAGAGGTAGAGGCAGTTGATCTTCTGAGGGATCATTTCCAGAGTAGAGGGGAAGGTATCTCCTTTGAGCAGAGGCTCATAAATTCAGATTGGGGGAAGGTGTCTCCTTTGGGCTGAGGCTCATAAACATTGTAATTGGGAAGGTTTCCCAAAGAACTTTGAGATAACTTTTAGAGAAAAGTTTTGTGGACGTAGCCCAAGCATTCTGGGTGAACCACGTTAAAATTGGTGTCACTTTGTGGATGATTTTGTGCATTGCTTTGATATTGCTTTGGGTATATTGCTTTACTGTTTTGAAGTATAAAGGAAAAAGTAAAAAGAGGTCTTATACTGTTCACCCCCCCCTCTCAGTATAAGCTTGTGTTCTTCACAAACAGAGTTCATTCAACAACAATGGAAAAAGTGGCATGATGATCACATTAGGAGTAGTAAGGATGAACCAAAAGTGTTTGAGAATGAATTTGTTCAACTTTCTTCGATTGATGATTCAAGGAGGACATTAGTGGTGAATGAACATCATTTACAATGGTACCATAAGCCACTAAAAAATGTGGAATTTGTTCGATATTGCTCACAGTCAAACTTACATATTATAGAAGAGGCTTCCTCTTCTGACAAAGATTTTGAATGATCATATCTTTGAATCAAGAAAAAAAGGAAAAAAGGGAAAAAAGAGATAAAACGAAAGAAAAAAAAGGAGAGAAGAAAAAAAAGGAGAAAAGAGAAAGAAAAAAAATTGTAGCATAAGACATGTCCCACAAAATGTAGATGTACAAGGACATGCATCAATTTCAGTAGGAAGTATTCTAGCATAGTTTGTCATATAGCTCATGCTAGAACAGTGATATCATATTTTGAGATTTGAAGGCGAGCACCTACTGATCATATCCAAGACTAAACATTGGGAGAATCAAACTACTTTGATTCAATCTCTAGAGAAGGCTGGCTCACTGTCAACTTAATAAGTGTTGAATCTCTTTCACTCAAATATAGGGAGTTTAAGGATATAAATAATAGGGTTAGGAAAGAATGGATTTAAGATAGATGTATGAAGCCAACAACATAGACAAACACACAATATCTTTTAACAAATAATTTTAGAATAATACCGTAGAGGATTAACAACATTAAGAAATTATGCAATTACGCTATTGAAATGGTGTTTTGCATGTTCACAAAATTATTACAAATATCTAGAAATATTGATTATCCAATTTTAGTAGAATAAGATCAATACCCTGATTTGACAGAAATAGAATTCTCGACAAACATGTATGCAGAAACAATTAACTCGATCTACTCTAAGTTAGCTTTTAAAATTAACAGAATAGACTAACCATAGTAGCAAGATGAGATAATATCTAAGAATCAAGTCCACCATTCAACACAGGCACAAATTCGAGGTAAACATCCCTTGTAATGCTTTATTCATCAATTTGCAAAGAACTACACAATGGTGCAAGCAAACACTCTAGAGCCGGTCCTTTTGGAAGGAGGTTGTTGTCCATATTTATAAGTTTTTACGATAGCCATTTCACTCTCAAAAATTACAGGGAAATTTTATCTCACGTGATTTCTCTAACCACTTGTTGTTCATGATGTTCGCTAGCTACGTCCTTTTGGTTCTGTTGCAATGGCCTTTTGGTTGAATTTATCATTGTTGTTGCTAATATTTAGAATCAATTCCTCTCTGTCTATCTCACAACTAAATCTAGTTTAGTAGGATGTGTTGGAAGGTTCTGGATTGTAACTGCTTTATGTTTAGCTTTTCTGGCATTGATTTAAATTTTCTCTTATTGGATCACATGCACAAAAGTTCATCGAGAACCCTTAAGGAAAGCATAAGTCCAACCTTGGATATATATCTGATCATTGGATAACTATAGTACTGATTCTTGTTTACATTGTGTTAATGAAGGAAGAGAAATGTGACCTTGCATTACTTTGGCTAGTAACCCTTTCTCATGCTTTTTAGATTTGCGTTGTTGATACATGGTGGATGAGAAAGCGCTATTCTTCATTCTTCTCACATTTCTCCCTTTTTTGGTGCTTCTCAGATTTGAACCCTTTTCAATGCTTCCATTCCACGTGTTAGCTACAAAGGGAGTCGAGAAGCACGGTCCATTAGACTTCTCACTTTTGGATTTATTTTAGTGCTTCTCAATTTTGGGCCTTTTCCAACGTTTTTCCCATTTACGTGTCTAATATGAAGATGATCGAGAAGCATGGTTTCTGATACTTCTTTGTTTTACCCCATTCTTAGTGCTTCTCACTTTTGGGTCTTTTTCGATGCTTTTTTGGCTACACACTTGCCACAAAGAAGGTTGAGAAGCGTGGTATTTTCAGACTTCTTACTTTGGATTGATTTTGATTCTCTTTCATTTTTTACCTTTACATGACTCTTTTTAGTTTTTAGCGTCCTTCACTTCTTTGCAACGAATACTAAGAGTGCTGGGAAGTGCGGCTCTCTTGCATTCTCCATTTTACTCTGTTTCTAGTACTTTTGTATTTTCCTTCATACTTAGTCAATTTTCTACGAAATTTTGGCTAAGGTATGGATGTAGCCAAATTTTGGCCTACATTATGGTGCCTCTTAGGGAACTTTGCTTGGAAAGTTATAGAACTCAGAGAGCCTTATCCTTGAATGCATAACTTCTTTTGGGAATGCATGAATAATTCTTTGTTGTACCTTAGGGGAGGTAAAGGACACCAGATACAACAACTATAACTTTGGGAGAAAATAGGACAGAGCGATACTAAAATTTTAACAACGATGTGCAGAGGTTTAGGGACTGCAAAATAAACCTCATAATATACATGGAAAAATAAAAGGAAGGGAAGGAGAGGGACAAAACAAGGGGCAAAAGGATATAACTGACGTAGGAGGTAAATAAGGAAGATATTAAAAAGTAAGATTATATGGAAGAAGTAGGGGAAAGAATACAAAAATACTGGAGAATGGGAAAGGAAGGAAAGAAATCAAGAGGACCAAAGGTACAAAAGGTGATAAAACTATGTATGATACTGTACCTCCATATGTATACTCCATCGAGGTGAATATTGCATATGTATATTCCATCAAGGTGTAGAGGAGCTTCCAAGGTAGATGGATTGCCATGATATGGACATTCGCTTGGATTTTCCTCATTTCCCTCTACTCCAAGCATGACCAAAAAGCAACTTCTTCTACCATGTATCCTTCTTTCTATCGCTTCTTGTCTGCATTTTGAGGCTCATATTTTTATGATAGCTTCAAATATCTCTTTCTAAGTGACAACCTTCTTTTATAGTTGATTCAAAGGTGGTTGCTTTTGTCATCTAACACCATGCTATCATGTTGCAGGGATTTTTTGATGTGTCTAGATCAAAACTAATATTTTCTTGTGTCCTTCATGTGTGCCCCCTTTGAATTTTTATGGATTTTATCCTACACGGGGTGTGACGTACTTCATTTTATGCCATCCATACCAATTTCATTCTTTCTCATAGCCGCTTACTTTTATCTCAAGCTTATTTCAGTTTCATCCATTGGGTAACAGAGTCAACAATATTCCTCCCAAAACCTGTACCCAAGCTTTAACTAGGCAAGGCACGTATCCCACCAAGAAATTGCTCTATATTTATTTATTGTAATCATACTTCACCCTTTATTTACCTGTCAACTATGTACACAAAAATTGGCATAGTAAAGCCCATGCCCGACTAAACAAAATTTATAGATCATCCCCTAAACCTACAATACCCTGACCATATGACTCTAAATTTATGCTTTTCTTCATACCCCTGATCGGATAATTCCCAAAATTTCTTCGTATGAGAAGCATATTTTGTGTCATTATTTGGGTCATGAGCGAGCATCACTAGTGATGATTCTTTGGCCTTAGGAGTCTGACACAATAGATCTTGGCAATATTTTTGGGTCATCACATTTTCCTGTAGATATTCACACATATGTAAGTTCAGAGATCCTAAGTCTGGATATGGCACGTTTCTCTGACTACTTTTGTAAAACGGAAAAGAGGGATCATCCATCGATATTTGATGTGGGGATGTCATCCTCCTCCACTAATCATAATGCTCAGAACGACATGATACAAAATTTTCTCTAAATGAAAAATCCATCGTTGCTTTATCATTATTACTGACCTCTAGAGGCATGAAGGGCTGATTTTGCTCGTGTATTTCTATTATGAATGGATGGAGATCTTTGTAAAATGTTTTAAATCTACCTCTTTCTCCGATTATCTTAATCAGTTGTCTCCCATCCTCGAGGTAAAATCCTGATTTGTTGAAGTCGTACCCAGAGAGACAAATGCCAAAAAGGGGAGGAATATCTATCACAATTATATTATGCACTATTGTTAGGTCTGGTTGCCCATATAACATTACCACCACATGCCTCAAAATGCCTACAACTTTGACACTCTTTCCTTTAAAGTTAAGCCATTGGGCTTGTACTTTTTCCATAGTTAAATTCAAAGTTTCATAGATAGTCAGGGGTATTATTGATACTTCAACATCTGGTTTGATTATACAATTGTGCAAAATACCCTTTTCTATAAAAAAAATAGATAACCTATCCCATTTTTAGATAAAGGGGTATTTTATTCAATCCTGAAAGAGGCATTAACCAAATTAGTTTCTGGTCTTACTAGCAAATCTTCCCCCAAACTTTGTTTAGATGGCGAAGGGAGTTCGAGTAGATTTTGAAAGAGTTCCATATTTTCTCTTCTTTCCTCTAGTGTTAGGGCTGGGAAAGATAAATCTCTACAAGCTCTTGCCATTATTTTATTCTGAACACCTACTGGTAAAAATATTTTTTGAATCGAGGGTGTTTGGGGATTGTCAATTCTGTTCATCCTATAGTCGATATCCCAATCTTGATGTGAATTTCTTGCTTGCTCTTTAGGTAGTAGGAATTCTATTTGAATAGAACTGATTCTTTCAATTCACATTAAATCCAAGTTCTGTTCAAATTTATCATCACCATAATTCTAAGAATCTATCCTGTTTGGAGGAGCCAACTTCTGGTATCCATTTTGCTCAATGGGATACTGTTCTCTTGAATCAACCTTTGGATCTGTTAGGAAATAATTTCTGTAGTGATCAAGAACACAATCCTCTTTTCCTTTTAGATGTGAAACCGTGCTTGGATCCTCATCAAATTTATTACTAAGGGTGGAAAAACTACTTCTAGGTGGAAGCTTGCCTACTGTGATTAATATATTTTTAGCTCTGATAGCTTCTTTGAAAATATGAGGAAACCTCCTTTCTCTGGATTGTTGGACCAAGATACTTAGATCAGGATAAAGGGTATGGATGTAATAGAGATATGCTTGTGATTGAGAAGGTTGGTATTCTTGGGGAATCCTCTCCCATGTTATTTTGAAATGGATGTTAAACTCGGGTAGACTTTCCCAAATATCTCTCTTCATAAATAAAAATTGAGTGAGCAATAAAAAGGGATCTCCAAGATCATCGAATTCATCAATGAAATCTTTAGATAATTCTGCCCAACTACTGATACTTCTACTTTCTAAGGATTTATACCACAACAGTACCTTCCCTTTGAAAGATAAAATTAGTAGCCTAATCATAATATCTTCCTCCACAACATTGTAGACTGAGGACAACCATGCTATATCTCGGTAATGTTCCTTAGCTGATTTTTCTTTCCTTTCATAGCTAGGCAGATTTTTCAAAGTGATATTTAGAATTTTATGTAGAATGAATATTTTTAATGGTCCTATATAATACCATGGGGGTTAATCTTTATTGGCCATTTGAACTCAGAAAGTTATATTTGACTCTTAAGGGATGAATGAAAACCCATGATGGCTCCCAAGTTTCCTTTCCAATAGAATCACCATATTTTCGTCTATTGGATCAAGATAATTATATCCTCGACCTTATCGGATGATATTTTATTGAATTCCAAATATTGTATGATTTTAAAGGCAACAGGTTGCTGAATCGAGCCCCTTTAAAGTAGAGTCACTAGGTAGATCTAAATTTCTTGAAAAACCAGGGGTTACCACTTCCTTGATCTTGTAATCTTCTATGGAGTAGGTCCCATCGGGCATGCCAAAAATTATTGTAGCCTAGTTTGTCATCTAGCTCATGCTAGAATTGTGATTATCATATTTTGAGATTTGAAGGTGAGCACCCACTGATCACAGCCCAGACTAAACATTGGGAGAATCAAACTGCTTTGATTCAACCTCCAAAGAAGGCTGGCTCCTTGTCAACTTAATGAGTGTTGACTCTATTTAGCTCAAATATAGGGAGTTTAAGGATAGAAATGATAGGGTTAGAAAATAATGGATTTAATATGGATGGATGAAGCTAACAACATAGACATACACATTATATTTTAACAAATAATTTTAGAAAAAGCATCCTAGAGGATTAACAACATTAAAAAATTATGCAGTTACGTTATTGAAATGGTGTTTTGCATGTTCACAAAATTATTCCAAATATCTAGAAATATTGATTATCCAATTTTAGTAAAATAAGATCAATACCCTGATTTGACAAAAATAGAATTCTCGACAAACATGTATGCAGAAACAATTAACTTGATCTACTCTAAGTTAGCTTTTCAAATTAACAGAATAGACTAACCATAGCAACAAGATGAGATAATATCTAAGAATCAAGTCCACCATTCAACATAGACACAACTTCGAGGTAAACATCCCTTGTAATGCTTTATTCATCAATTTACAAAGATCTACATAGTGGTGCAAGCAAACACTCCAGAGCCGACCCTTTTGGAAGGAGGTTGTTGCCCATATTTATAAGTTTTTACAATAGCCATTTCACTCTCAAACATTATAGGGAAATTTTATTCTCTCATGATTTCTCTAACCACTTATTGTTCATGATGTCCACCAACTACACCCTTCTGGTTCTGTTGCAACAACCTTTTGGTTGAGTTCATCATTGTCATTGGTGATCTTTGGAATCAATTCCTCTTCGTCAATCTCACAACTAAATCTGGTTTAGTAGGATGTTCTAGAAGGTTCTGGACTGTAACTACTTTTTGTTTAGCTTTTCTAGCATTGATTTCATTTTTCCATTACGTTTTGGGTTACACGCACAAAAGTTTATCAAAAACCCTTAAGAAATGCAGAAGTCCAACCTTGGCTGTAGATCTGATCAATGGATGGTTGTAGTACTAATTCTCATTTATGCAATGTTAATGAAGAAGGAAGAGAAAGGTGGCCTTGCATTGCTTTGGCTAGTAACCCTTTCTTGCACTTTTCAGATTTGCGCTATTGATACACGGTGGATGAGAAAGCGCTATTCTTCATTCTTCTCACATTTCTCCCTTTTTCGGTGCTTCTTAGCTTTGAACCCTTTTCAATGCTTCCATTTTGTGAGTTAGCTACAAAGGGAGTTGAGAAGCATGGTCCATTAGACTTCTCACTTTTGGGTTTATTTTGGCACTTCTCAATTTTGAGCCTTTTCTAACAGTTTTCCCGTTTGCGCAACTTATGTGAAGATTATTGAGAAGCACGGTTTTTGAGACTTTTTTTGTTTTACCCCATTCTCAGCGCTTCTCACTTTTGGATATTTTTCGATACTTTTTTGGCCGCACACTTGCCACAAAGAAGGTTGATAAGTGTGGTCTTTCCAGACTTCTCACTTTTGGCTTGATTTCAGTGCTCTTTCATTTTTTACCTTTTTCATGATGCTTTTTAGTTTTTGCATCCTTCACTTTTGCGCAACGAATACAAAGAGCGTTGGGAAGCGTAACTCACCTGCCTTATTTGCTTTACTTTGTTTCCAACACTTTTGTACTTTCCTTCATACTTAGTCAATTTTCTGCAAAATTTTGGCTAAGGTATGGATGTAGCCAAATTTTGGCCTATAGGAAAAAGGAAAAATGAAGTCAATACTTCATTTTAAACAATAAGGAGGAAATGATGAGATGAGAAGATTCGTATTGCTCATATGAAAATAAAGGATGATGCTTCATTGTTGTTGTTTTCTTGCAGAAAATATGTGTTTTTTAATAAGGATTGTTCTTATCCAAATAAAAATGAGAGACATTCTCTCTCATTAAAGCCTCATGAGAGACATTCTCTTTCATTGAAGCTCCTAAAAAAAAATAGAAGTTGGTTGAAAACTAAAAATGGCAGCCTCTTCTAATGAAAAAAAGATATTAAAAAAAATTGAAAGATAAAAAAGAGATGAAAAAAAGAGAATAATTCAATAGTGAAAACCTTTTTCGAAGGCGCTATTGAATTAAGACTTACATGAAAACCAATTTCCTACATGTTTGTCTTTTTTATCTATCCACCATTATTCCACCACTATACAAATCTCACCAATTACACGTGTTTTATTTTTTAATTCAAATACCCAGCTAACGATCATCAAAAGTAGAATTCTGTAAAGTGTATGATAAATTTTCAAAACATCCAGGTATGTGTTTCTTGCATTTTGTCATAGTAGACATTTAACATGTAATGTATGATAATTAAATGTTTGGCATAAATAATTTATAAACTTGGCAAGAAAAAATGGATATTCTCTTCAAAATATCAAAAAGTACCCTATTTTGCCCTTGGTTGAATGAGAAATTTAGGTTCGATTGCAAAAAAATAGCAAAAAGAATACAGAGCTCCAAAATGAAAATACAATTTTGGGTGTATATGTGTAGAGAAAACATAGAGCTCCAAAATGAAACAAAGCTCTAGAATGAAATTGTATGTTCTGGTTGTATGTATGTAGGAAAATAACATAGAGGTCCGAAATGAAAAAAAGCTCTGAAATGAAGTTTGAAAATTTAAAATCGTGCGACAGTGCAAAAATTCAAATCTAGTTGGCACGCACGTGCGGGAAAAAAAATCATGTGACGTAGGCCATAACCTTCGTGAACTCAGGCATGCCTTTCCAAACAAATACATGGCAGCCATCAAGCAGGTATGTTCTGAAATAGTTTAAAAAAAAGAGCAGCATGCATTAATATAAAAATGAATGGGGCATGTGTAAATTTAAAAATATGCAGGGCATAGAAATTTAAAAATGCACAGGACGTGCATTTGAAAAAAACAATGTGCTTTGCATTTGTTGTTTTATCATTGTGCCTGCATTTTTTAATTTTGAAAACTGTTAAGCAAAACCAGCTGGAGTAGAACTGGTAAGGGTGACCATCCTGGGAAGTCTCGGTTAATGTATTTTTACTATTTTACCCATATTTTTTAATTTTAAAAATAATTAAACAAGACCAGCTAGATTAGGACTAGGAAGGGTGACCATCCTAGGAAGTCACGGTGGGTGCACAATTTAAGTATATTTTGATCCTGAGTATAGTGGCCTTACCAAAAAAATAAGAAATTTGAAAAAATGATAGCAAGAGAGCAACAGTTGTCGGTGTACTATTTTGAACCAGCTGTTAAAAATAGGACACAAAGAAAACAAAAAAACTGAAGGTAACTTTGCAAAATAGCCAAAATCCAAGAAAGTCACCTTTAGTGAAGAGGTTACTGCTCAGGCATAAACATCTGCACAATAAAAATACTCAAATTATATAATAAATAGGTCTCTTGCTGAAGTAGCAATTTCATCAGAGGAAGAAGAACTTGATTCTGATTTTTTAGTAAAATCTGCAATAAAAACATCTGTAGGAACTGAACAAGCTAAGGGAGCAATAGGGACACAACAACCAAGGAGATCCACCAGGATGAAAGGTAAATTTTTTGCAAAGGAACTGGTTGAGGCAGAGAAAATAGAGTCTAAGATATACACACAACCACCTTCACCCCTCCTTTAAGAAGTAGTTTAATAAGGGTTTAACAAAGCACAACTACAACCACTAAAACATCTCCTGCACCATTTAAATCAATAAAAGGAGAAACTTGATAATACAGAAGCAACAATTAAAGAAAATAATGAGTACATCGATCAAATTATTTTAGGAAATACAAGAATTGAAAAGAATACTAGAACCGTTGAAGGCATTGCCCATAATTTTAGATTCAGCAGGGAGGTGGTAGAAATTCTACTTGAATTAGTAGGGTAGGTTCCAAAAGAAGAAATACAAGTTGATACCCCACAACTGTTAGTCTCACAATGACATTGAGAGGGGGGGGTGAATCAGTGTAGCTATTTTAAATTCAAATCTACAACTCTTAACACCAAAACAATGAAAACTTAAAATCAGATAAAGCAAGTATAACAAGAGAGCATTCCACAACACATGATGTAACGAGGTTCACCAATTTGGCTACTCCTCAAAAATGACTGCTTGGACTCCCATCCAAATCTAGTCTTTGCAAAATACCAATTTTACAATCAATTTACCAACACCCACTGGAAGGAGCACCAACCCCTGATTTATCTGCACCAACAGAAAGGAGCACCAACCCCCGATTTATCTACACCAACGAGAAAGGAGTACGAACCCCTGATTCCAAGCACCAACTCAGACTACAATTTTGAAACTATAAGATTGACATAAAAATGCCTTCTCTTATACAAGACCCTGACTGGTCTATTGCTAACCCAACCTCTCTCGCTATTCACCAAAAACACCACACACACTTACGGGTCTACTTGTTGCACTTTTACAACCCTCTTGCTGCGCTTCTTACTGCACTCTTACGAATCTCTCGGCTTTGCTTAACGCTCTCTTACGAAACTCTTCCAACCCTCTTTTCGTAGCACTTTTCAACCTTTTTCAGCGCTCTAATTCTCCACGCAGACCTACTTTTATAACAAAGTTTTGACTTTTCTCTCGTAACTGCACCTGTAACTGTCGTATCGACTTCTTTTGTAACTGCACCTGTAACTATCGTACCAACTTCGATTAACTCTTCTTATTTTAGCTACATGATTTTCTTCTGTAACTACACCTGTAACTATCGTACCGACTTCAGTTAACTGTCACATATATTATTTCAGTTGGGTTCACTTCTTAGCTCGTGCCAAAACGACCTGTCATGAAATCGTGACACTTTTGCCTCTTTGTCCTCTTCTCGGGTTTTGCCCATGAAAACACATGTCACGATATCGTGACACTTTCGCCTCCTTACTACTTTACTTGGTTTGAACTCGCGAAAACACAACATGTCACGATATCGTGACACTTCTGCCTTCTTACTTTCTCTCTCCTCCTTTAGTCGTGAAAATGCGACATATCGCAATATCGCGACACTTTTGTTTCACTGCTTGCCTGGCCTTTTCAAGTCGCAAAAATGCGACATGTTGCGATATTGTGACACTTTTGTTACTCTGCCAGCCTACCCTTCTTGAGTCATAAAAATGTGACATGTCGCGATATTGCGACACTTTTTCTTTCTCTTCCTTCCTGCCCTTGCCGAGTCACAAAAATGCGACATGCCACGATATCACGACACTTTTTCATTTGGACTCTCTCTCTTGCAATATGTCATGAAATCGTGACACTTTTTCTTCCATACAATCTCTCTTGCAATATGTCATGAAATCACGACACTTTTCGTCTGTACAATCTCTCTTGCAATATGTCGTGAAATCGCGACACTTTTTCGTCCATACAATCTCTCTTGCAATATGTCGTGAAATCGTGACACTTTCGTCTGTACAATATTTCTTGCAATATGTCATGAAATCGTGACACTTTCGTCTGTACAATATTTCTTGCATATTTCTTGCATGCCTTTCCAAACAAATACATGGCAGCCATCAAGCAGGTATGTTCTGAAATAGTTTAAAAAAAAGAGCAGCATGCATTAATATAAAAATGAATGGGGCATGTGTAAATTTAAAAATATGCAGGGCATAGAAATTTAAAAATGCACAGGACGTGCATTTGAAAAAAACAATGTGCTTTGCATTTGTTGTTTTATCATTGTGCCTGCATTTTTTAATTTTGAAAACTGTTAAGCAAAACCAGCTGGAGTAGAACTGGTAAGGGTGACCATCCTGGGAAGTCTCGGTTAATGTATTTTTACTATTTTACCCATATTTTTTAATTTTAAAAATAATTAAAAAAATGACCAGCTAGATTAGGACTAGGAAGGGTGACCATCCTAGGAAGTCACGGTGGGTGCACAATTTAAGTATATTTTGATCCTGAGTATAGTGGCCTTACCAAAAAAATAAGAAATTTGAAAAAATGATAGCAAGAGAGCAACAGTTGTCGGTGTACTATTTTGAACCAGCTGTTAAAAATAGGACACAAAGAAAGCAAAAAAACTGAAGGTAACTTTGCAAAATAGCCAAAATCCAAGAAAGTCACCTTTAGTGAAGAGGTTACTGCTCAGGCATAAACATCTGCACAATAAAAATACTCAAATTATATAATAAATAGGTCTCTTGCTGAAGTAGCAATTTCATCAGAGGAAGAAGAACTTGATTCTGATTTTTTAGTAAAATCTGCAATAAAAACATCTGTAGGAACTGAACAAGCTAAGGGAGCAATAGGGACACAACAACCAAGGAGATCCACCAGGATGAAAGGTAAATTTTTTGCAAAGGAACTGGTTGAGGCAGAGAAAATAGAGTCTAAGATATACACACAACCACCTTCACCCCTCCTTTAAGAAGTAGTTTAATAAGGGTTTAACAAAGCACAACTACAACCACTAAAACATCTCCTGCACCATTTAAATCAATAAAAGGAGAAACTTGATAATACAGAAGCAACAATTAAAGAAAATAATGAGTACATCGATCAAATTATTTTAGGAAATACAAGAATTGAAAAGAATACTAGAACCGTTGAAGGCATTGCCCATAATTTTAGATTCAGCAGGGAGGTGGTAGAAATTCTACTTGAATTAGTAGGGTAGGTTCCAAAAGAAGAAATACAAGTTGATACCCCACAACTGTTAGTCTCACAATGACATTGAGAGGGGGGGTGAATCAGTGTAGCTATTTTAAATTCAAATCTACAACTCTTAACACCGAAACAATGAAAACTTAAAATCAGATAAAGCAAGTATAACAAGAGAGCATTCCACAACACATGATGTAACGAGGTTCACCAATTTGGCTACTCCTCAAAAATGACTGCTTGGACTCCCGTCCAAATCTAGTCTTTGCAAAATACCAATTTTACAATCAATTTACCAACACCCACTGGAAGGAGCACCAACCCCTGATTTATCTGCACCAACAGAAAGGAGCACCAACCCCTGATTTATCTACACCAACAGAAAGGAGCACCAACCCCTGATTCCAAGCACCAACTCGGACTACAATTTTGAAACTATAAGATTGACATAAAAAATGCCTTCGCTTATACAAGACCCTGACTGGTCTATTGCTAACCCAACCTCTCTCGCTATTCACCAAAAACACCACACACACTTACGGCTCTACTTGTTGCACTTTTACGACCCTCTTACAGCCCTCTTGCTATGCTTCTTACTGCACTCTTACGGCTCTCTCGGCTTTGCTTAACGCTCTCTTACGACACTCTTCCAACCCTCTTTTCGTAGCACTTTTCAACCTTTTTCAGCACACTAATTCTCCACGCAGACCTCCTTTTATAACAAAGTTCTGACTTTTCTCTAGTAACTGCACCTGTAACTGTCGTATCGACTTCTTTTGTAACTGCACCTGTAACTATCGTACCAACTTCAGTTAACTCTTCTTATTTTAGCTACATGATTTTCTTCTATAACTACACCTGTAACTATCGTACCGACTTCAGTTAACTGTCACATATCTTATTTCGGTTGGGTTCTCTTCTTAGCTCGTGCCAAAACGACCTGTCATGAAATCGTGACACTTTTGCCTCTTTGTCCTCTTCTCGGGTTTTGCCCATGAAAACACATGTCACGATATCGTGACACTTTCACCTCCTTACTACTTTACTTGGTTTGAACCCACGAAAACACAACATGTCACGATATCGTGACACTTCTACCTTCTTACTTTCTCTCTCCTCCTTTAGTCGTGAAAATGCGACATGTCGCGATATCGCGACACTTTTGCTTTCATCGCTTTCCTGGCCTTTTCAAGTCGCAAAAATGCGACATGTCGCGATATCGTGACACTTTTGTTACTCTGCCAGCCTACCCTTCTTGAGTCATAAAAATGCGACATGTCGCGATATCGTGACACTTTTTCTTTCTCTTCCTTCCTGCCCTTGTCGAGTCGCAAAAATGCGACATGTCATGATATCGCGACACTTTTTCTTTTGGACTCTCTCTCTTGCAATATGTCATGAAATCGTGACACTTTTTCTTCCATACAATCTCTCTTGCAATATGTCATGAAATCACGACACTTTTTCATCCGTACAATCTCTCTTGCAATATGTCATGAAATCGTGACACTTTTTCTTCCATACAATCTCTCTTGCAATATGTCGTGAAATCGTGACACTTTTTCGTCCGTACAATCTTTCTTGCAATATGTCATGAAATCGTGACACTTTTTCGTCTATACAATCTCTCTTGCAATATGTCACGAAATCGTGACACTTTTTCTTCCGGACTCTCTCTCTTGCAATATGTCACGAAATCGTGACAGTTTTTCTTGCTTGCGCTTTCTCTTCGAACATGTCATGAAATCGTGATAGTTTTTCTTGCTTGCGCTTTCTCCCCAAACATGTCACGAAATCGTGACAGTTTTGCTTGCTTGCGCTTTCTCTCCGAACATGTCGCGAAATCGTGATAGTTTTGCTTGCTTGCGCTTTCTCTCCGAACATGTCACGAAATCGTGATAGTTTTTCTTTCTTCTCAACATGTCGCGATATCGCGACAGTTTTTCTTTCTTCTCAACATGTCGCGATATCGCGACAGTTTTTCTTTCTTGCTCAACATGTCGCGATATCGCGATAGTTTTCTTCCTTGTGATTTTCTTTTGATTTTTAGCATATGGGCCACTTTGATCTTTTGGAAAATCACTGTACATACTCTGAAGAACCTCTTAACTCCTGTCCATTGCATCAACCGATCTGTCTGACTGTGTTGACAACAATGACAATACTATTGTTGCACCTTGCTCAACAATCTCCCCCTTTGGAATTGTTGGCAACACACGTGCAATTTCCTGTAATTCTTCTCCCCCTTTGACAATAATACCAAAGGGCACTGTTGCAGACTCCCCCTGAGTCCATGCACAACATTCTCAGGCACAAATTATTACAGTTAGCAAAAATTACAAACATGAGCAAAAAGATAATCAAATATATAAATGCTCCCCTTGAGAATGTGGTCCCGATTGCTAGTCAATTCTTGGGAAGCGTGACCACTCCCAATTTATTGTGAAGGTACTCAAAAATTTCCTTGGGCAGCGGTTTTGTGAAGATATCCGCTACTTGCTCTGTAGTTGGGACAAAATCCAACTTAACCTCACCTTCCGCAACTTTCTCCTTCAGAAAGTGATATCGGATAGCAATATGTTTTGTGCGAGAATGCATAACCGGATTCTTTGAGATGTTAATGGCACTGGTGTTATCACACTTAACTAAAATTGGCTCACTGAAGTTAATGCCAAGATCTTTCAGGGTTTGTTTCATCCATAAAACCTGCGTACAACACGTTGATGCTGCAATATATTCTGCCTCTGTTGTGGATAAGGAGACTGACTCTTGTTTCTTATTGTGCCATGCGACCAACCTGTCTCCAAGATAGAATGCACCTCCACTGGTACTCTTTCTGTCATCGACACATCCTGCCCAATCTGCATCTGAATACGCAATAAGGGTGAAATCCTTACCTTTCGGATACCATAACCCATACTCCATAGTACCCTTCAGATACCGAAGAATCCTCTTCACTGCTATCACATGAGTCTCCTTGGGACTAGCCTGAAATCATGCTACCATGCAAACTGCCTGCAAGATATCTGGTCTGGTAGCTATCAAATATAGTAGGCTCCCAATCATAGATCTGTACATGGTTTGATCAACATCTAGAGATTTGTCATCCTTGCTCAACTTGCAACCTGTCATCATGGGAGTGCTAACAGGCTTACAATCCTCCATTGTGAACTTTTTTAGCATCTCTTTCACATATTTAACTTGAGAAATAAATATGCCCTTCTCATTTTGATTAACTTGTAGTCCGAGGAAATACGAAAGTTCACCAATCATAGACATTTCAAATTCTTTCTGCATCTTATTTGCTAAATCTTTACACGACTCATCATTGTTGCTGCCAAAAATGATATCATCTACATATACAACAAGGACAATGAGATGGCCATTCTCTGTTTTGACATACAAATTGCTGTCCACCATACCCTTTTTGAACCCTTGTTGAGTAAGATAGTTGTCTAGCCTTGCATACCATGCTCTGGGTGCCTATTTCAAGCCATACAATGCTTTCTTCAACTTGCAGATGAAGTTGGGATTATCACCGAGTTGGAAACCATCTGGCTGCTCAATATAGACCTCTTCTTCAAGTTTTCCATTCAAAAATGCTGATTTCATGTCCATTTGATAAACTTTGAAATTCTTGTGAACTGCTAAAGCCAAAAACATTCTAATTGCCTCTAGTCTAGCCACTGGTGCAAAGGTTTCTTCAAAGTCAATACCTTCAACTTGTGCATAGCCTTTACTGGACCAATATTGCTTTATTCCTAACTATCTGTCCATCTTCATTCAATTTGTTTCAAAAAACCCATTTAGTACCGATTATATTTTTATTTGTAGGTCTTGGTACTAACTCCCAGGTTTTGTTTTTCTCGATCTGATCTAATTCTTCATTTATTGTCATCATCCAACTTTCATCTTTGCTTGCTTTAGCAACATTTTTGGGCTCAATGCTGGATAATAGAGAGTAGTTACTTACTACTCTTCTTCTTGTCTGAACACCAACTGTGGGGTCTCCAATTATTTGCTCTCTAGGATGATTTTTTTGCCAGCTGTCTGTTTTGAATTTCTTGTTTTCTTCCTCTTCCGAAACACTACTTAAATCATCTCGAGTCAATTTTTTGTTTCTTTTCCGTTTCCTTTTCCTCATCTCCTTCAATAACCTCTTCATAAATTGGGTAGTTTTCTTCATAGCTAATTTCTCGTTCCCTACCTTCATCAACTTTAACATCGACACTCTCCACAATTTTCTTTAGCCTCTTGTTGTAGCATGTATAGGCTTTGCTTTTTGTTGAATAGCCAAGAAAAATACCTTCATCAGCTCTATCTTCAAACTTACCAAGATTATCTTCAGTTCTTTTGATGTAACACTTGCTGCCAAAAACTTTAAAGTATCTTGCTATTGCCTTTTTACCGAACCACAGCTCATACGGAGTTTTGCTTTCATGTGTCCTCAACATGCACCTATTTTGGATGTATACCGTAGTATGGACTGCCTCTTTCCAAATTCTGTCTGCTATTTTGCTCTCAGTCAACATAGTCCATGCCATTTCCTGCACAATCCTGTTCTTTCTTTCTACCACACCATTCTACTAAGGTGTCCTTGTTGCTAAAAACTGTCTCTTAATCCCATACTTTTCATAGTACTCTGCAAACTCCTCTAAAATGAACTCTCCTCCTCTATCTGATCTTAAACATTTAATCATTTTTCCTGTTTGATTCTCAACTTGTTTTTTGAAAATCTTGAACATCTCAAAGGCATTTGATTTAAACTTCAAAAATAGTACCCATGTCATCCTGGAATAGTCATCTATGCACAACATAAAGTATTTGTCACCATTTATGCTTTGCGTTCTCATGGGTCCTGCTTATTACCTCCACAAACAATTACATGAACTGAAACACATTTTGACAACTATATGACAACTCCCCCTGACTACTTGCCTTTCATCCTCAGATAACCAAACAACATAGGAGCATTAAAATAAAACTTTAATATTGCTCCCCCTGAGGATGTGCTACCTGGAGTTGCTTAGTGCAATAGAGGAGTAATCTCCTTCAGTCCAAGGAGACATGATTTCCTCTCTTCTTTCTTTCTCCAACCTAGTTTCTTAAACTTGGGCTCTTTTGAGTTTTTCAACTGCATCCCTATTTTGGAACCTTTTTTTTTCTTCTTTAATTTCTCCTAAATTCAAACCCTTCCAATTTACCCCCATGAACTTGAACATTTCTCTTGGGTGGTTGTCTCTTGTGCATCCTTGATGGATGATTATTTTCCTTTCTTTGATGCACATGATTTCTTCCCCTATCTGTGTTGCATTCTTTGTGTCTGATGAAATCTACTGTCTTGCCTTAGATTAGATACAAAAGTTCTTGGACAAAACCTTGCTATGTGCCCATGACCATTACATTTAAAAAATTGCACATGGTGTTCAATCAAAAAAGCAGATGTATTTCTACCATCATAACTCTTTGATCTATTATTCAATCCACAATAAATTGCCTTGTGACCATAATGGTTGCATCTAAAACAATAGCCATTAAAAGCATTATTATGAATAGAGTGAGAGTGATAGAACCTCTTTTGTTGTGGTTGCTTTGCTGTAGATCTCATTTGATATTTTCTTCCTTTTGAAGATTCAAATTTAGACTTTTCTTGCTTCGATCCTTCAAAAGTGAACTTCTTCTTCTTTGCATATTTAGA
Organism: Wollemia nobilis; assembly: GCA_028583015.1. Classification (NCBI taxonomy): domain Eukaryota; kingdom Viridiplantae; phylum Streptophyta; class Pinopsida; order Araucariales; family Araucariaceae; genus Wollemia; species Wollemia nobilis. The sequence continues at coordinate 485,271 of JAQPPZ010000314.1, forward strand.
AGATGAAGGTTGTTCAACTTTACATCCAAGACCAAGCTTAGACATGGGGCTTCTTTGTTGCCTTATCATTTCATCTAGCAACTCTGTGCTTTTCTCAAATTTGAGATTTGTATTGGCCTCTTCTAGTTGTTTCTTCAATAAAACAATCTCCTCTTCTTGTTTGTAGCAAACAATCTCTTTCTTATTGATCTGTGACCTGAGAGTTTCTTCAATCCTTTTGGACTCTTCTTCTTGTAGCTTTAGATCACTAATAACTTTGTTAGATTCCTCTTCACGTTTGCTACATACATCGACTTTATCATCCAGGTGTGACTTCAAGGCTTCTTCTATTTTCTTGGCTTTATGAATTTGTAAGAAGAGATCTTCAATCTTATCCCCATATTCTTCCAACTTCTTGGACAATATTTTGTTCTTTTTCTTTTCTATATTCAACTCTTCAAGTGCAGTGATCAACTCACCTTCTAGATATACTTCACCCTCAAGGTTTTCATCACATACTTCAGAATTCACTCCTATATTTTCTAGTTCAATTTTCTCTTCCACAAGAACTGAAACTGATTGAGATGCCTTATTTGAGGAGGATCTATTCTTCTTACCCATTGCATACTAATCCAAGATCAACCCTAGCTGATTTAGCCTGATAAGGGAAGTTGGCTCTGATACCAATTGTTAGTCTCACAATGACACTGAGAGGGGGGTGAATTAGTGTAGCTATTTTAAATTCAAATCTACAACTCTTAACACCGAAACAATGAAAACTTAAAATCAGATAAAGCAAGTATAACAAGAGAGCATTCCACAACACACGATGTAATGAGGTTCACCAATTTGGCTACTCCTCAAAAATGATTGCTTGGACTCCCGTCCAAATCCAGTCTTTGCAAAATACCAATTTTATAATCAATTTACCAGCACCCACTAGAAGGAGCACCAACCCCTGATTTATCACACAAAGGCACCAACTCGGACTGCAATTTTGAAACTATAAGATTGACATAAAAATGCCTTCGCTTATACAAGACCCTGACTGGTCTATTGCTAACCCAACCTCTCTCGCTATTCACCAAAAACACCACACACACTTACGGCTCTGCTTGCTACACTTTTATAGCCCTCTTATAGCTCTCTTGCTACGCTTCTTACTGCACTCTTACGACTCTCTCGACTCTGCTTAACGCTCTCTTACGACACTCTTCCAACCCTATTTTTGTAGCACTTTTCAACTTTTTTTTAGCACTCTAATTCTCCATGCAGACCTCCTTTTATAACAAAGTTCTGACTTTTCTCTATAACTGCACCTGTAACTGTCGTACCGACTTCTTCTGTAACTGCACCTATAACTGTTGTATCGACTTTAGTTAACTCTTCTTATTTTAGCTACATGATTTTCTTCTGTAACTGCACCTGTAACTATCGTACCGACTTCAGTTAACTGTCACATATCTTATTTCGGTTGGGTTCTCTTCTTAGCTCGCACCAAAGCGACCTGTCGCGAAATCGCGACACTTCTGCCTCTTTGTCCTCTTCTCGGGTTTCGCCCGCGAAAACACATGTCACGATATCGCGACACTTTCGCCTCCTTGATACTTTACTTGGTTTGAACCTGCAAAAACACAACATGTCGTGATATCACGACACTTCTGCCTTCTTACTTTCTCTCTCCTCATTTAGTCGTGAAAATGCGACATGTCGCGATATCGCGACACTTTTGTTTCACTGCTTGCCTGGCCTTTTCAAGTCGCGAAAATGTGACATGTCGCGATATCGTGACATTTTTGTTACTCTTCCTCTCTGCCCTTCTTGAGTCACGAAAATGCGACATGTCGCGATATCGTGACACTTTTTCTTTCTCTTCCTTCCTGCCCTTGCCGAGTCGCGAAAATGCGACATGTCGCGATATCGTGACACTTTTTCATTCGGACTCTCTCTCTTGCAATATGTCATGAAATTGTGACACTTTTTCTTTCGTACAATCTCTCTTGCAATATGTCATGAAATTGCGACACTTTTTCGTCCGTACAATCTCTCTTGCAATATGTCACAAAATCATGACACTTTTTCTTTCGTACAATCTCTCTTGCAATATGTCGCGAAATCGTGACACTTTTTCATCCGTACAATCTTTCTTGCAATATGTCACGAAATCGTGACACTTTTTCGTCTGTACAATATTTCTTGCAATATGTCACGAAATCGTGACACTTTTTCTTTTGAACTCTTTCTCTTGCAATATGTCACGAAATCACGACACTTTTTCCTGCTTGCACTTTCTCTTCGAACATGTCATGAAATCGTGACAATTTTTCTTGCTTGCGCCTTCTCCTCGAACATGTCACGAAATCATGAAAATTTTGCTTGCTTGCGCTTTCTCTCCGAACATGTCACAAAATCGCGATAGTTTTGCTTGCTTGCGCTTTCTCTCCGAACATGTCGCGAAATCGTGACAGTTTTGCTTTCTTGCGCTTTCTCTCCAAACATGTCACGAAATCGTGATAGTTTTTCTTTCTTCTCAACATGTCACGATATCGCGACAGTTTTTCTTTCTCTCAACATGTCGCGATATCGCGACAGTTTTTCTTTCTTGCTCAACATGTCGCGATATCGCGATAGTTTTCTTCCTTGTGATTTTCTTTTGTTTTTTAGCATATGGGCCACTTCGATCTTTTGGAAAATCACTGTACATACTCTGAAGAACCTCTTAACTCCTGTCCACTGCATCAACCGATTCTGTCTGACTCTATTGACAACAATGACAATATTGTTGCTGCACCTTGCTCAACAACAACTGCCTCATAGACTTGAGAAAGATAATCTAGAAAATGCACCTAATTTTTTTTTTTAATTACTATTGCAATAACACAACATACCAGATAAGAAAAAATATCTAAATAGAGAGATGAAGAAGATATTTTTGATGTCATGGAAGGTTCACATACCCTAGAGATGGTACAAAAACTGAATTTATAGCATAATTTTGAAAAAAATCCATTTCAACACTTTCAGACATAGCTTCGAAACATTTCGGGTTAGCTCTGGAACATCCTACAAAAATACAGTCTCATTCTAAAGTAGCTCCGAAATATGTAGAAACTATTCCAAAATATCTAGACACAATTCCAAAATGACAATAAGGGCAAAGCACATCATAGAGTGAGGTCCCTGAAGCACAAGCAATCCCAATACAAGTGCATCCCCTCAGGAAGACCCACATCAAAATTTTGATAGTTCTGTTAAAAAAGAAACAAACTGCAAAAAATTATAAAAATTACAAAAATTGTAGAAACTACTACAACACAAGAAATAGTACCCCTTGAACCATCCAACGAAGAAAAAATAGAGGTTTTAATAGCATTTGGTTCAAATTTTTCTAGGATGCATGAGAGCATGCATCAGGTCAAGTTGGGGGGATGATGAGGCCCAAAAATACCTCATTTTTGTCATGTTTTGAACATTTAAATACTACCTTAAAAACCAAATATGATATTATTTTATGCCAAATGTGTGATTAGAATGCATTATTTGTTGTTTATTTGTGTGATTCAATGTGTAGAGCACTGTACCCCTATTTTAAACTATTTTTAGCATTTTATGCCTGCTTTTGCATGGTTTTTGGTGAATATAGTAGCATAGAAAAATAGGAGCAAATAAGCATGTTATAGTTTATGGATAAATCCAGAATATTTGAAGTGTCATCCCATTTCAAAACCAAGTTAGCAAGTGGATTTGGAACCAAAATAGTCCTTGTTGTAAAATAGGGCATTTGCAGGTTTTATGCAACATATAAATTCCAACCAACTAGTTAATAGGAGCAAGTAAAAGCGGATGGAGGGTGTCAAAAGAGGCCAAAAAGAAACCTTGATTCACTAAGATGCATTTCCAGATGATCCAAACGAGAACAACAAGACAAAAATGTAAAATTGCAGGAACAGTTGGAAACAGTATATAAAAACTATTTTTGTGCAACTATTAAGGAGGTCACATACCAAGTCAAAGGAGGCACATGTGAATGGTTGGAATATGTATGAAAATACAAGAAAAGACTAAATTCACGTTTGAATGCACTCCCACTCAATAGAAATTAGCGGTAACAATACACTCCTACTGCTCTACCTTATATTTCGAAGTTGCTTCGGAATGAAGGGTAAAATTGAACTATTTCAATGTAAAGAGCACAACTACATCTATGTGAGGAGGAATATGGTAGAATAGGGAGAAGACAAGTGTAACAACCACTCTTACACTATTCTTGACTTATTTTCACTAGCTGGAGGATGCGGATAAGATGCAACAGTAGATTATGTCTTAATATAGACTAGGTCTTCCTACAATAAAGTAGGCAAATTAGGAACAAACAACACATAGGCCTTGATTTAGTATTTGCAAACACTCATGTATAAAATATTATATATAGGGAGCTCTCTCATTGGTTGAGATAGTCTTGATAAAATTCAATAATACATAAGCAGAACAAGTCTTTGTAACTGTTGGTTTTTAAATTCAAATAAAGTGGAGTTTCTTTATATGTGTGAAATTATGAGTTTATGAGTGATTAGTTTTTAGGCTTGGAGTAAACATTGTTCCATTTGGACCAAGGTGTAAGGGCCCACTCTAAGTTCTGGAAGGAAGGAGCAAAAAGTGCAGGTTTTTGATAAATATTGTTTTTGTAAAATTTATGTCAAATTCGTGCTTTACTTTATGCAACAATACTAACCTATATTTTAGCATAATTCATTTGATGTTTTAAAGTGTGATTTGTGTGTAATGTTTGCATCCGGTTGAACCCTATTTTGAATGTGTTTTGAATACCCATGTTTTTCTATCATTTAATTTCTATAGCAATTTTTGATAAGTTTTACAACATTTTTCTGATAAGTTTTTACAACATTTTTGTTGACAGTTTTTAGCATTGTGAATTTCAGCATGGTTAATTGTAGTTGATTTCAATTTAGCATTTTCCATTTTATCCATTTCCATTAGCAAGAGTAAAATAGGTCTTTCAATTATGCAATTGTCAATTTTTACAAACTGTAGCTTAATTGTTCAATTTCTACAATTTCAATTTTGTAAGTTAAATTATTTCCATCCATTCCTACAAATTAAGATTAAAGTAACCTTGAAAACCCTAATAAACATATTATTCACCGAATAAAGCTTGCAACCTAATTGTATGAACTGTAATTTGCCAAAACCTACTATCGCAGACAACCTTGGACACCGCCCTAGATTTGAAAATTATAAAAATTAAATGATGATAATAACGACACTCATCACTTCATATTGTCTTTTCTTGTCTTCATCATTCCACTAATTTTTGGTATTTCAAAGTGATTGGTAAAATATTTTTCCTTGAATTTTTCCAAGTATCTTTGATGAACTAGAGATCTCATAACTTTGCAAGTTATAAGTGGATCAGAATTGATCCATTTTCTTTCCTTTGGTTCTTTGAATGACCTGTCTCCTTGTTCTTAAAAAATTTCAAACTTGAATTCATTGTTAGTAGATGTTTCTGTTGGTAGTTTTGCAATATGCCACATTGATATTTTTATGAAATTATATTGATGTAAAATAGGCAAATATCGTCAAGTAATGAATATTATGTTACATATTTTAATCGATATAATATGTTGTAGTTAGATTTTATTTCTCTCCTTTTTATTTAGCATCCTTTTGGCTTGAAAATTATGGGTGTTTTAAGGAAAATGAATGGGAAATAGATTGGAGACTTTGGTTTGGATTGCCCATAAAACAATTGTAAAAATAGTGAATATGAGAGCTTCACTGGAAATCGTGTTCACCTCAAGCAATGGGTGAAAGGCTGGTTCACCTCACTTCGAGGTGAACATAAAAGGAGAAGATATGATGAAATTTAGCTAAAACGCGTTCGCCCTGACCAAGGGGAAAAAGCTCTTTTGCGCTCCTCATGGAAGAAGAGAAGTTTAAAAAATGATGAAGTTTCAAAAAATGCCTAAGTATTAACGTCGTTGGAAGTCGAGATGAGGAAAAAATCGCGTTCACCCCAAAGTTGGGGTGAAAGCCTCATTTGCCCCACTTTGGGGTGAACGTACTTAAGAGTTGAAGAGGCACCCCCGCTCGCCATGTTTATTGATTGGAGATGCATTCAACAAAAATCTTAGGTTGTGAAAAGACTTAGCAAAAAATCTCAGCAAGTTTTAAAGAAGAAATACGAACGCATTTAGAAGCGCAATGTTGACAAGTCAACAATGTGTCTATCCTCTGTTGAGGGGTGAAATATCTGTTCTCCTCTCCGGGGGGTGAACATGCCAAAAAAGGTAAAGTGGGTGAATGCCATTAAAGGCAAAGTGTTGAAAAGTCAAAGTCACCTTCACCCTAAGAGAAATGCGATGACTCCATTCGCCTCTCCCGGGGGTAAACATACTATAAATGCTGAAGTTAGGATGAAAGTATCAAAGCGATGTTGAAAAGTCAAAGTCTTGTTCGCCCCAAGAGAAAGGTGACGGTTCTTTTAGCCTCTTTTGGGGGTGAACATAGATTTAAAGGAGAACAGTGCAGTTATTAGGGGTGCTTTTTCCTATAAGAAAGAGGATGATTCCTGCCATGAACAAGGAAGGAATGTTATCCATGAAATCGAGGAAAGGCGCCCTCTCCACCAAGGTGCACTATGGAAGGAGTATATGAGTAGTCACTTATTATTCAATTTAGGTGAAATTTGTTCTCAAAAGAGTCATGAGTTTTCAAGAAATTCCCAAGGTAGGCAAATGGAAAGAACATTAAATACTTGTGGCAAGGAGTAATTACATTGTGGATCTCAACCAAGAAAGGCAGCAATATTAAAAATGCAAGACAATTTTCATGATTTACAAGAAGGAAGCATATTTTTGAGGATGGAAAATGTACTAAGTCAATGACCAAGCCTGGCAGTTTTCCATGCACCGACACCTAGAAATGCAGATTTCCCAAAATAATTTCCTTAAAAATTGGATCTTTGCCTTAAAAGAAGGATTTTCAGTGACTTCAAGAAGGAATTGTCTCTCCGATGTTCCTGATCTATGGTCATTCTATCTCCATGTGTATTTAATGAAAGAGGGTAAATCCTCTATAAATACTACCCAATTCTCATTGTAAGAGGAGGTTAGACGTTCTATAGAAAAACTATTCAAGTTTTTTGCATCAATAGAAGATACAGGGCTTTTGAATTTGCAAGTGATCTTGTGTGTGGTTTCCTCCTATCTTTATGCATTTCTATCTTACGCTCATATTCATTATCTGTTGTTTAGTTTAAATTCTACATCTAAATTTGAACATTGTTGGTGAGGAAGTGAGTTTTGGAATGTAATCCTGGAGGTTGTTTATGCAAGGTTATAAGTAAATTCATTCACCTTTATTTTATTATATGTTGTTTTAATGCTTGGGAGGAATTTCTACTTCTAAGTCTATCCCCAATCCTACACCTTCGACCTATGGCCATATTTCCCATCTCTTTCTACAATTTCTAATTTCCTTCCTACAACCTTAGTATTTTTAATCAGTGTAGGATTTATTAAGGGAGCTAGCCCTCTCTTGAGATTGGCACGGAGGACATTCCTTTCCTCCAACATTTCAATTTTGGCCATGTCTAGGGTACACAAACATATTTTTTGTTAATTAGGTAGATATTTGACCAAAAGTTTTTGGCACACCCGATGGGACCTTAGAAGTTCCACTTTCAATAGTATTAAGGTCTAATGTTCACCTTCATGTTGTATAGTTAGAACATTTGGCGACTCGATTGTATCCAAAAACCTCCAAACATGAGGGTAGTGAAAGTTGTGCTTCATGATTACGAGATCAAAGGCCAAAAATCTCAAAAATTTCATTGAGTTCTACGAACTTGATACCCAAATGTTAGGAGAACATCCTCAACTAGTTACCTTACATCGTACATCATCATTACCTCATACATCTCATATAATGTCCATAACATATCCATGATTAGCTGGTGTGTTTTATGCCCCTACAAGTCTAGTTAGTACTGCTACTAGCGTTCCCCAAGCTCAACCACACACACCAGTCCACATGGCTTAGAACCCACCACCATAGTAGCAATAGCCTCCAAGGAAATTCCTAGCATGGAATATCTTAGGAGCCTTGAATTTACAAGCACAAAATACAGTGCCTCAAGAATCTTTGAAGGCTTTGCCTACCTATGATGGTACTAGTAAAACCGCTTATGAGCATATTCAAGATGTGGCTTCTTTAGCTATGATCCATGGAATAATAGATGAAGATATTATGGTAAGGTTGATGGTGTTATCACTGAGAGGAAAGTTGTACTGGTATCGATCCTTTCCACCTACCACTATCACCACATGGGATCAATTGGTGGAACTATTAATCAAGAATTTTCATGAGAAAGATGACCCATTCTCCTTGTTACATTAGTTTACAATGATTCAAAGACATCCACAAGAGGAGATAGTTGATTTTAACGTCAGGTTCACTCAAAGCTGGCAAAGAGTTCTTGATGGTCTTTGGACCTATGCATGAACAAGTTGCATTCTACTACCTTAGAGCATTCAACTTCGACATTGGCATGGTTGTTCAAAAAACAATGTGAATACATTCCCCAAACTGTACACACAAGTGCATAAGGCTAAATCAAACTTGATCACCATAGGTAAGATTCCCTCGAAGATAACCATGCCTATCCTTCCTGACCTTCCATAAAATTTGTATTCAAGTGCATTTTTGTAGCCCATTCCTTCTATGTACCTAGTTCCCTCATGGAGCTCGGGTCCACCTCAAGTCGCTTTGATTCCCATTCCACAACTTCCTGCTCCAAGATTTCCATAGTTATCCGCTTTGACAACACCATAATTTCTAGCACCCGTTCCTTTCCCAGAATTACCTTCACCACCAGTTCCATTGCTATTACCTGCACCATCAGTTCCTCTACCTTTACTGACACCTCCTATATCATCGAATCCTAATCCTTACATGGTGTTGTTACAAGAGGTGAAATCGGCTAATTCAGCCATAAGGACAATGTCAAATAAACTTACAACAGTAAGGAAGAAGCAAGCTAAAGCCGATTTGGTCAAGGAGATTTCAAACACCGCCAATCACTCAGGAGTAAGCAAACACTAGCAAGGGATCTGAAAGGAACACAACTGTGTTGGTAAACAAAGATGCTAGTACATCAGAAAAAATATATTGGTGCTCAACTTGCAATGATCCTCATGGAGAAGACACATGCACGGTTCATTTGAACTATGTACAAACATTAGCACAAAGTTCTACCAATGACCAAGTTAATATGATAATGGAGGTCGATCATAATTTCATGGTACCCTCTTTGGAACAAGTTTTAGTTCTCACGAGATCTAGAAAGAAGCCGATGATTGTAGATCTAGTGGAGTTGGAGCCTTTGAAGGTTCCTACAGAACCAAAAGTGCAAAATGAAAAAGTGCCTAACGCAATAGTGAAGCAACATGATCCTATCTTGTTGAAATATTTACTACCTAAGCAAGCTCAAGTGAATATGAAGGTACCAACTACACAACCTATAACTGCTCTAGAATAGAATGAGGTGAAGGAACAGGCCAAGGAGCACCTTCGGTACCCGTCATTGACTAAGCGATAAAGAGTGGAAGCCACTCAATAGTATCAGGATAAGTATGAGAGGGGAATAGAAGAAAAGGCTCCTAAGATGTCTGATTATAACATCATGGAAGAAATAAAGAAGATTCCATTAAAGGTAAGTTTATACGATGCATTGCAATTACCTGGGCAAGTTGACCTACTACAAGAATCTCTCAAGACTACAAAGGAGCAAAAGAAAAGTCATTCTCAGATAGTGTTGGCTCAAATGATACCTACGTCTGCCACTAGAAATAAAAGGCCATCCTTATTCTATTTGTCACTCAGAATGGAGGGATGGATTGTGCACAATTGTATGATCGATTCTAGTGTTGCAACTACTGTCATGCCAAAGGTAGTATGCGAAGTCATGGGGATGGAATACACAAGAAGTAGTCCTAGGGTATTGCAGTTGGATGGGACTCCAGTCAAAACCATGGGAGTAATCAAGGATATCCCCATATTTCTACATAGCATGTTGCAAATCACTATTATCCAAGAAGTAGTGGTGGTTGACTTGGAGCCATACTTCAGCATGTGTCTCTCGAGGGAGTTCACAATGAAGCTGGGAGGATACCTTTCCTTGGACTATTCACATTTGGAGATTTCATTCAAAGGAAAGATAATCCATATTTATAATGAAAAGCCATCGAATTTTCATATCAAGAAGTTGGAAGAAGAAAAATCTCCAGGTGTAGTCAACATGATGACTGAAGAATTAGAAGAATTTTGACTTGATGGAAGAAGCGCTAGGTGAACTTCACCTCGAATATGATTTCTCACTTATGGATTTCAACATGATGGTAAAAATAGACATTGGTTGTTATACCATAACCAAGCCTGAGCATATTGAATAAAAGTTCCCCGAGTCCTAGACCCTGTTGCAGATCAATTATGGAAGTTATACTTTGATGGTGCTAGGTGCAAGAATGGCGCAGGGGTTGGTATTTTCCTAATCTCTCCTATTGGGTTACAAAAGATATATTTATATAGACTAACTTGGAGTTGCATGAATAATGTAGTTGAATATGAAGCATTGTGTCTTGGCTTGAAAAAGGTTGAAAATTTGGGCATTAAACAACTATAAATTTTTGGTGACTCAGAGCTCATTGTCAACCAGACCACAAACAAGTGTGTGTCAAAGCAGCACTACTTCAAAGCTTATCGTAAAAAAGTATGGGATTTATTTGAATCCTTCACAACCTTGAACATTCAAGTGATCTCATGGGATACAAAATAAATATGCTGATATTATGGCCTCTCTTGGTGCAAATTACTCTCTCATGGAGCAAGTAGTCAAAAAACCCAAGATAGTTAGGGTAATCTATAGACCCTCAATACCTGATAAGAACCTCTATTGGCAAGTGTTTGATAATGATGAGAAAATAGTTAATTTTTTTATTAAGGAAGCTACAAGCACATATGATAGATACTAGTTGATGAGGAGATGGAAGGAATGATTTAGTTGAAGAATAATCACATTCCCAAGGGGCTGATTTCACTGGAAATCTTATTCGACCAAAATGATAGAGCTGAGAAGCATAAGATCAAGGTAGATGCAAAGGAATATAAGGAGTTTCATTTGGAGCCCGAGAAGATCATCAAGATCGGAATTGATTGCACGTCAAAATAATTAGAAGATATCAAGAACTTGTGTTATGAGTTCCCCAACATCATTGCATGGAGCTATCAGGATTTGAAGGGGTATGACAAGAATGTGATCCAACATACCATTGAGCTACAAAAGGGATTAAAACCTTTTTGGAAAAAAAAATGACCCATCAATCCTAAGATTGAGGTCCTCATGAAGGCGGAACTATTAAATATGTTGGAAGCAAAGATAATATATCCAATTAAGCACTCAACATGGGTGGAGAACCTAGTGCCAGTATGGAAGAAGAATGGAGATATCTGGTTGTGCATCAATTTTCAGAACCTAAACCAGATGTCACTAAAATATCATTACCCTCTTCCATAGATTCATCAAATCCTTCATGTGGTTTCTGGAGTGCAAATATTTTCATTGTTGGATGATTTCTCCGATTATAACCAGATCTAGGTGAAGGATGAAGACCAACACAAAATGATATTCACTACCAAATGGGGCAAGTTTGCCTATCAAAGGATGTCGTTCGACCTTTCAAATGTTGGTGCCACATTCCATAGAGCCATGGACATCACTTTCTATGAGTTATTAAACAGAATTATTGTGATCTATCTTGATGAAATGACCATATTTTCACATCGTAGAGAAGAGCACGTTTCTCATTTGAGGCAGATGTTCAAGAAATACTAGGAGTTTGAGATTTCCATTAACCGAAAGAAGTCTATATTTGTTTTCAAAGAAGAAAAATTGTTAGGTCATGTGATTTTACAATAAGGACTGGAAATTGACCCCACAAGGGCCGAGGCACTCATGAAACTACCGTTTCTAGCAAACAAGAAAGACTTGCAATATTTCTTTGATTAGATAAATTTCATTCGAAAGTTCATTTTCGATTTTGCTCAGGTAGTGAAACCAATGACTGAGATCCTGAAAAAGAATGTTGATTTCAAATGGACTGAGGCTAGAAGATAATATTTTTGGGAGATCAAGGAGAGGATTACCCAAGCACCAATATTAATCAACCTAGATTATTCTAAGGATTTCATATTATATGTAGTGGGCGAACAAGAGAGTTATGATGTTGTTATCATGCAAAAGCAAGAAGATGGAGATGAAAAGCCAATTACCTTTCTGATCCAAGTTATTGCACCACACCAGGAGAAGTATAATTTCATTAAAAAATAGGTGTACATAGTGATGAAATCCCTGAAGAAGTTTCGGCACTTTGTCTCACAGAGCAAAATTATCATTTACGTTATACACCCAGATGTCAAAAACTTCATTCTCCAAGGGGAACTTGGCGACAAAAGAGCAAGATGGGTCTCAAAGATTCAAGAGTATGACGTGGAGATTCGACCAATAAAACTAGTTCATGGGTGAGCTTTTTACCAAGAATTAGCCAAAAGTGCAGCATCTGAATCATTGGTAATGGTAAAGAAAGAGGAGATTGATAAAAGCATTTGTGTAAATCATGCTATAATGGATCATGACTGGACAGAGGACCTTGTTGAATTATTTACCACCAATAAATGTCCATCACACCTTGATGCTTCACAGTTTCGGAGGTTCAGGTTGCAAACCCTTAAATATGTCCTATTGTCAAGCAGATTATTCTACAATAATATCAATGGAGTTCTCCTTAGATGTGTGAAGGAATCTAAAAAGGAGAAAATATTGGAAGAATTCCACTCTAGCTTGTATGGTGGCCATTATGCAGGAAGGCCGATGGCTTTGAAAATTATCTAAGCCGGATATTATTGGCCTACTTTGTTCATAGATGCTCATAAAGTAAGTCAAAAGTGTGATAACTATCATCGGTATGTTGGTAGAACTAGGAAGGGAGCATTGCCCTACACCCAATTCAAGGGTAAGCACCATTTTAGCAGTGGAGCATATACTTAATTGGAGTCATAGACCCACATTCTTCCACGGAACACAAATACATCTTGACATAAATGGATTACTTCACCCGATGGGAGGAGGCTATTCCTACCAAAAAATCAGATCAAGCTACGATCATCTCATTCCTATAGGGACTCAACACCCGTTTTGGTGTCTCGGATGCTATTGTAATGGATAATGGAACTCCATTTATTGGGGCAAAGATTACTAAATTTTCAAGTAAATACGAGATCTACCTTAAAGCATCATCCAACTATTATCCACAGGGAAATGGGTTGGCTGAATCTACAAACAAGAATTTATTATGAATCTTGAAAAGGACACTAGGTGGCAATAAAAGGAGTTGGCACTTGTTTTGAACCACGCTCTATGGGCAAACCTCATCTCTATAAAATAGTCTATTAAATCCTCCCCTTACTCCCTAGTATATGGAAAAGAAGCAATTATGCCTTCTCATATTGAGCTTTCGATACTCCAGACTTTGTATTTATTAAAATATGAAGATGAAGGGAATGATCTGATGAGCACAAGGTTGGCCCAATTATTGCAGTTAGAGGAGGACAAGAAAAAGGTATATCAATATTTCATTGAACATACCAAAATTATGGAGAAGTGGTTTGGAAATAAGACAACAGAGAGCAGGTTTTAGGTGGGAGGCTTAGTTCTTAAATGGAACGAAAACAAGGCCAAGTTAGGGAAATACAACAAGTTTGATGTGATATGGGAAGGCCTATTTTAGATCTTTGTAGTAAAATCAATAAATGCATACCATCTTCGGGACATGGATGGTTGGGATATTCCTATTCTACTAAATGACCTTCATCTGAAGGCCTATATTCAATGATTGGATTTTAAGAGGTACCATCTTGTAAATATGTACAAATTTTCTTTTTAGTATTTTATTTGCTTTATATGGTAACAGATAAAAAAATAGGAAAAAAGAAAAAAATAAAAGAGAAGTGTTCTTTTTGAAAATTAATTTAGCCCCAAATTCATTATTGTGTTGAAAGACTTTGGCTAAAAGGGATGACGTTATGAAATTCATAGCTGAGAATGCATCTTCAAAATAAACATGTTGTACGACCAGAGGCACATGGTAAAAGGCAAGGTACTTTTGCTCCCATTTCAGAGTATAAACTAGCAATTTAATGAAAGGCACTTTTAGTCATTTTCTCCCAGTGAAGAGGTGAAAATACTTATTTTTCCTCTTTGAGGGCGAACGAAAAAATAAAAAATAGAAGCATCGAGTCAACAAAAATAGTCAAAGTCACTTTTTCCTTAGAGAAGAGGCGAAACATCTATTCACCCCTAATTGGGGTGAATGCATTGGTTAAAATGCACACCACCAAGCTAAAGATAATCGCAAGGAGATTAAAGGCATTATCTTCTGGTGAATGGAGCAACAAGGTTTTAGAATGCGAAAAGTGCATGCACCTTGGTTTTTCTCTGGTGAATAAACTTAAATATTGATATAAGGCGCCAATGAAAATAGAAAAGGAAAAAATGGGGAAAACAAAAAAGCATGAGTTATGTAATTTTACCTTTGGCAAACTTAAAAGAAAAAAAAATCTAAAAGGAGGTAAAAGCCCTAAAAGCAATTGTGTTTTTCTAGAAAATCATGCTTTTTCTAGGACTAGGCGAAGAAGAAAAATAGAAGATGTTTTAAAAGAAGGCATTCACTACGACTTCCATTAATTAGATGAAGAGCGCTTTCAGGGTGAAAAAGAAAAATCAAAAGTGTGCTTTAGAGACGTTTCACCCTCATTATTCTTCAGAGCGAAATGATTTTTCAGAAGCAGAAGAAGATATAGAGCACCCTCAAGGTGATTTCACCCAAAAAAGGAAAACAAGTGCGCCTCAAAATGCTTTCACCCCATTGCTTTTTGGAAGCATTTTATTTTGAAAGTGCTCTTTCAAAGTGATTTCACCCTTGGATGTGTGGCATATATTGAGAAGTGTGCATGCAAGTTGAGGCGCATTCTAAAGGAATTTAATTTAAAACGTGCACTCATATTTGCATTGGAAGGTGAATTGAAGATCTTGAGGAACGAGATCCCACACCATTGAAGGCAAAGGTGATTATTGGTTCACAAGAAACGATGTTATTTTCCCAAGATAGCTTTAATGGCTAGGGCATGATTTCCAAAGGAGCCATGCGGTAATAAGGGCACACTTTCCAAGAATGATCTTGTAGAAAATGATAATTGATACCATTAGAGCATCAAAAATAGTTTTTGGTGAAGGAAACGAAGCACACGTTATTTCAAAAGATCCTAAGGAAAATTTGGAATTTATTATGGTGGTTGGGAGAGTGCTCTATATAAATAGGAAGGTAAAAAAAAAATTATTATTTTTTTAAATATTACTTTCGCATAGTTTCGAAAGCCTCTTGTTGTAGAGATTACAAAAAAAATCAGAGCATTCATCGGAAAGAAACAATGGGAAAGTGAAGTAAAGAGGTGATAAAGGCATTAGAGCCTAATAAGTCTAGTAAGAGAGAAGGAGGATCGAAATCCAAGAAGGTTCAAAGGAACGAGATGTTGATTTGAACCCATACGTTGATACAATGGTAGAAATTGGCGACTGTGCAATTACCCACAAAGGCGTAGAGAAACTGCAGTAAGATGTGGAGTTTGTAGTAAATCATGGGTTGACGGTAGGAAGCCTATTGACAGTGCCATTTCATGCATAGATATCTTGGTATTTGTGTATGCCCGTACACCCTTGTCCAGATTTGGTGTAGCTTATTGCTCAATTTTATAATCTCGTGACTAGAACAATAAGGAATGCAAATAGAGAAATACTTTTACCATCACCCTAGAGGAGGTATGGGAAGCATTTTCTTGTGGTTTTAAGCCTCCTTATGTGATTACCGATAATTTACATACCAATGAGTAGGAGGACATATATGTCTCCATGGTAATGATGTGTCGATTCATGGATACTGCTTCGAAGGGATATTGAAATCACCCGATGGGGCAACTTCCGAACTTGCCCAAGCCACTCATAGAATTTAAGAGCCTAGACATCTATTCAATTTTGGTGTGGGTTGCTATTTTATCGATAGATTCTACTATTCATAAGTTGCAGACAGCCCTAACGTAATGTATTTTCTAGGTTGAATTTTACTCTTTGTTGGCTATGAGGCAAGGCACCAATCCAATTTTCTTCAATTGGGCCAATTTTATTTCTTGAAAATTGCATTTTCAGCTAGAGAGGTTGCAAACTAGGGAAGAGACTTCATTCAGGTACACTTATTTTCTGGTATGGTATTTCTTATTTCACCTACACCAGTAGTTATCATTCATCGTAGTGAGACAAATGGATGAGAAGGATGAACTTCTGCCAGTTTATATGTGGACTTTCACTTTATCCAACAAGGAGTCATGTTATAGTTTTAATAGTTTATTTTAGGGCCTAAAATAGAACTACTTGGTGGAACATTTAAAAGAGTACCATGGGAGTTGAGAGAAGCAATAGTTATAGGAGAAAAAGGAGACATCTTTTTCCTTACTTAGGGTGTGGTTGTAAGAATTTTTGGCTTCACAGGCAAGCCATTACTGCTGCCCTATTTTGCCACTGAACATATTTTTGCTATGGAGGTGGTGCACCAATAAAACTATGTGAATGATGTATACAATAATATTTCATTCAATTTTAGTAGTATAGAGGTGAGCCAAGTAGGGTAAAATCGGTTGCTCATGGTAACGCTCCAAGATCTGGGGCTAATAGAACTACCGCAACGTTGGAGGTATGACCCATTGGGTAAATTTATAGAGATAATAAAAGCTAAGATATTTCATTGTTGTCCTTAGCCCGACATTGAGAAAAAGTGAAATAATTTGGATGGACCCAACATGGAGTGGCACATTGAAGACATGACAGTGCTCCCACCTTGGCATGACTACTACAAACAAGAGGATAATTATAATCCGATTAAGTACAAAAATAAAATTCCTCTACCTAGGTTATTTAGTCAAGTAAAAGAAATACAACCTCTGTGGTCTGAGGAGAAAATTATAAATTGGTGGATAATGCAGGTCCA
Organism: Wollemia nobilis; assembly: GCA_028583015.1. NCBI lineage: Eukaryota > Viridiplantae > Streptophyta > Pinopsida > Araucariales > Araucariaceae > Wollemia > Wollemia nobilis. The sequence continues at coordinate 502,421 of JAQPPZ010000314.1, forward strand.
TCAAGGAAATACCACGTATCCTTATGGGTTGAAGATGGATGAGGCATTTTCGGACACTTACAATGAGTTTGTTGATTCATATCAACCTGTCATTTTTGCTAAGATCTTGCATCAAAGCTTTCAAAATTTTGACAGTGGCAAAAGCAGGGCAAAAGAAGAACGTTCGACAGTCAAAGAAGAGATTGAGGAGGAACAACAATATATGTTTAGATGAAGATCATAGCAGATGAAGCAAAAAATTGAGAAGGCTCCTTTGCCAAAGAAGCAGACTATCCAAGATGCACCCCCATTTTCCAAAGCTACAAAGAGACCAAGGACTGACACCATTTCCTCCTCTACTATTGAAGTTTCAATGGCTATAGTTTCTATAGTTCTAGTTGTTTTGATAACTGTTATTTCTTCTCCATCGGTGATAGAGGCTTCGATGATGGTTGCATAAATGTTCTCGATGATTCATGAACAAGAGGAGGACCAGTAGTCGAAGATTCCTCAAGTGGAGGTCGTGGACATCAAGGAGAATGTGAATATAGAGGAGGAAGCAGAGAAGCAACAGGAGGAAATTATTTCACAGTCGCTTCCATCACTAGAGCATGCGGTGCTTATGCTCGAAGGTACATCCTCTTTTTATTCTTCTTCTTGTTCAGAGCATGTAGTGACTATCAGATCACTTCCATCAGTTTTTGTGTTAGTCTCTCCACCTTTCAGTATATCCTTCGTATCCATTTCACTCACTTATTATTCCTTTATTGAAGTCACTATTGTTCCTTCTTCTCTTCTCCTTTATTTGGTCTCCCTTTCTTTTAGTTTGTATGCATCAGGACCAAACCCATTTTTACATCCTTCCCCTTCCATTACTGCTACCACTTTTGTCAAGGCTATAAGTATACAGGCTCCTCCTAAAGTAAACATAACTGTAGTCAAACCCAGTTCCTCCATCCATTCCACCATTTCGGTCCTTCCTCTTCTAGCCATATCATCCACTTTCTTTAAGCCTGACCATTCAAAAGTTTTGATACCATTCACACAATTTTTGGAGCTACAAGCACTACCTGATGTTCAGCTAGTGCTAAAACATCCCGACATGGAAAAAATCAATCGAGCACACCTTAGTTATTTGTAATGGTTGAAAATAAAGAGGTGGAAAAAATCTCTGGTTCCAGCTCAACCGCTCAAGAAGGTTGCTTTTAGTTCTGTTGCCATGGAAACTCACAGGACTAAAATCACTCCCTTGGTTCAGAAGCCACAAGGAGAAATGTTGCCGAGTGATTATGTTTGTGAAACCTTTATAGAGGACCTTAATAGAAACATACAAGTTGATGTGAGTTTGGTATACTTGCATGGTGAGTATTATAAGCAAAAATATTTTGATCAGGAGAATAAAATTATCGAACTCGAAAATACCTTAGCCAAAAGTAGGGCACAAGAAGAGAAGACAACCACAGAGAATGAAAACTTTCATCGCCAAGTAATAGTGCACTTGAAGGAAAGGTATGTAGCAAGGATATAAATGTACGCACTTTGAATGTAGCTAGAGGTTATAAAAGAATCAACTGGTGGAGAAGGCTACACAGGCTGTAGGTTTTTCTCTAAAAATTATCAAAGAGGCGTGCTTTAATTTGGCCTAGAACTATGAAAAGCTAGCAACACAAGCAGTTCAAATGTTGCATTATTTATGGATGGCTAGAATACAAATTTAAATGGGGTAGTATTTGATAGATACTACTGAGGATATACTAAATTCGTACATGGAGATGGTTGTAAAAATTTAGGCCTTGGCTAATTCTAGCATACACATTCGCCCCTTGAGTGAAATGGATCATGCTTTATTTGATGCAAAAATCACACTATGTAGCTACTTTTAGAGGATGGACCTGGTGAGAGAAGTCTAAAATATTCTTAATGCCATCGAGTGGGAGAATATTGTTTCCATGACTCATTTTGATGCTCTTGTCGATATGGGATTTCCATATTTTATAGATGAATGGGGTGAACCTCTACCGAAAGAGCAATTGACAGTAACCTAGAAGAATTTTGTGGGGGATACCTCAAATATTGATGCATTGGAGGAGCCTATTACAAAAGCACAAGTGCTTTCGCTCATGCAAAAATATACCCGTATGGAGCTTTCACTGTTTGAGCTAGCCCAACGAGCGAAGTGCCTTAGATTGGAAGACATCCAAAATCTTTGCTTTGTTTATGGGTCACTGAATATTCCTAGTTTGTTTACCACTTATGCTTGGGAGGAGGTAGTCATGGTTTATGAGGTAACCTCCAAAAGCCTCAAAGAGCAGGAGGAACGCACAACAGTAGAGTACATAGTAGCAAAAAAAGTAGCAAAAGAAGCACAGCAAGCCGACATACTTCGAGTAGCAACAAAAGCTGAAGATGCTAAGAAGACAGAAGAGGAGGTGCAAAGAAAGGCATCCACATTGAAAGCACTAGCCAAAGTAGTCGATAAAAAGACTCTATAGAAGTATAATGGATAAAGTCTTGGGATTGCTTGCATCCATGCGAGCTGGATACCCCGTGAGCCACTAGAAATATTGGTAGTTTTGCAATATGCCACATTGATATTTTGATGAAATTATATTGATGTAAAATTGGCAAATATCGACAAGTATAATAATATTATGTTACATATTTTGACCAATATAATATGTTGTAGTTAGATTTTATTTCTCTTCTTTATTTTTCTGCATCCTTTTGGCTTGAAAATAATGGGTGTTTTAAGGAAAATGAATGGGAAATAGATTGGAGACTTTGGTTTGGATCGCCCATAAAACAATCGTAAAAATCATGCATATGAGAGCTTCGCTAGAAATCACGTTCACCTCAAACAATGGGTGAAAGGCTCGTTCACCTAACTTTGAGGCAAACGTAAAATGAGAAGATATGATGAACTTTGGCTAAAAGCCTTTTTGCACTTTTCATGGAAGAATATGAGTTTAAAAAATTATGAAGTTTCAAAAAATGCCTAAGTATTAACGTTGCCAAAAGTCGAGATGAGGAAAAAATCGCGTTCGCCCCAAAGTTGGGGTGAAAGCCTTGTTCGCCCCACTTTGGGGTGAACGTCCTTAAAAGTTGAAGAGGCACTTCTGCCCACCGTGTTGATTTATTGGAGATGCATTCAACAAAAATCTTAGGTTGTGAAAAAACTTAGCAAAAAATCTCAGCAAGTTTTGAAGAAGAAATACGAATGCATTTAGAAGCGCAACATTGACAAGTCAACAGTGCGTTCGCCCCTGTTGAGGGGTGAAAGCTTCGTTTACCCCTCTAGGGGGTGAACACACTAGAAAAGGTAAAGTGGGTGAACATCATTAAAGGTGAAGTGTTGAAAATTTAAAGTCACCTTCACCCTGAGAGGAAGGCGACAACTCCATTTGCCTCTCCTAGGGGTGAACGTATTATAAAATCTAAAGTTCGGGTGAAAGTATCAAAGCGACATTGAAAAGTCAAAGTCACGTTCACCCCAATATAAAGGTGGTGACTCCTTTTGCCTCTTTTGGGAGTGAACGTAGATTTAAAGGAGAACAATATGACTATTAGGGGTGATTTTTCCTGGAAGAAATAGGATGATTGCTGTCATGACCAGAGAAGGAATGTTATCCATGAAATCGATAAGGGCACCCTCTCCACCAAGGAATGCAATAAAAAGGGTAAATGTGTATTCACTTATTGTCAAGTTCGGGCGAAATGTGCTATCGATGATGTCACAAGTTTTCAAGAGCACCCAAAGGCAGGTGAATGAGGAACATTAAATGCTTGTGACGAAGAGTAACTCAGATTGTGGATCTCAAGCAAGGAAGGCAGTAATATTAAAAATACAAGATGATTTTCATGATTTCCAAGAAGGAAGAAAATTTTTGAGAATGGTGAACTGTTGGTCACGAATCTGCCACAGGAAAGGATTTTTATAATTGCGCCCTAGACCCGGCCAACATTGAAAGGCTGGAAGCAAGAAATGGCTCCCAGACCAATCTCCAGAGTGGGCTGGTTCCCTTCACTACTCTAAAAATGGGTTTAAGATAGGGTTGCTGGAAAGAGATTTAAAAGGTTGCAGAAAGAAATGGGAAATATGGCCGCAGGCCGAAGTGATGGGATCAGAAAAACAACAGCAGGAAACTACAAACGCAACAACAAGCAAGTAACATAAGAAATCAGCTTCATCCTCGCACAATCACATGCCGCAAATCCCTCCAAACCCACATTCCAGGAATTGTACCTTGACCGCAGTATTTAAATCCAGTATGCAGAATTTAAATGTAATAGCAATGCAGGAGTACGAATGCTATTAGAAATGTAGAAAACAGAAAGCAAATTCATCCATGCGATGCTTGAAAAATTAGAAGTCGATCCTTGTATTCCCGCAAATACAATTCCAGTTTCTAGCAGCAAGTTTTTCCAACCTTTGCAAATGAAAATTACATTGGTTTTTATAGAGGTCCGTCCTCTTTGCAGCATTAAATAATTAAAACCAACTTCCTCGTGATCTACAATCATGCGAAGGAAACGAGGAAGATGATCCCCTTAATTGCAGTCTCGAAGAAATAAAAATTAAATTCCATGAAACGCTTGCGGCCCTTCATTAAATTCGATTCTTTGAATATGTGCATGAAAAACCGTTGAATTAATCCACGAACCGCAGCTTTGAACCAATAAATCTTTTAATTTTGGTGTCCTGGGCGCTTTTCGTCCTTAACCGCATCGGAAATCCGCAAAATATTTAATTCGGGTTAATATTAAATCATCGGAAATCGAAAAAACCCTTTCGGCCGTTCATATTGCACTTGGCGGGAAAACAGCAGGTCGCGAAATCGCGACGGGTCGCGAAATCGCGACGGGTCGCGAAATCGCGACGTCTTATAATGCCGTATGCTTTGACCACCGTTGACCCGCGAAAATGGCACATGTAGCGATTTCGCTACGTCTCCGGCTTCCTCTTCGCCATCGCAAGCTTGCTCCGCGAAAACGGAACATGTAGCGATTTCGCTACATGTTTCCGTCGTTGGCTCCTCCCTGCGCTCTGCCCCGCGAAATCGGAACATGTAGCGATTTCGCTACATGTTTCCGTCGCCGTACCAATCGCCATTTTCGGTCGCGATTCGCTGACATGTCAGCGACGCGCTGCAAATTTTCAATTTGTGCCTTTGAAGCTGCCCGGGTCGCGATTCGCTGACATGTCAGCGAATCGCTGCAATTTTTTGACTTAATGCTTTTTTTGCCCACCGACCCGCGATTTCGGAACACGTCGCGATATCGCGACGGTTCCGCCCAACCTGCCTGCGTTGACTGCGTTGACCGCGATTCTGCAACATGTCAGCGCGTCGCTAGTTTTTTGACTTAACCATTTTTTGCTCAATTTTCCTCCTTTTTTCGCCATAAATCACATTAAAGCCTATATAGGGGTCAGATTTTCAATAATACATTACCTGAGATGCAGTCATGTGGAGTTCAAGGGACAGATCTCGTCCAAAGTCAAGGATTGGAACATGCAAGCACTTTTCCAGCAATGAACAATATGGTTGCTTGCAGTTTTCAGCAAGAGATGGGCCAAGTAGAAGAACAAGTGCAAATTTTAGAGTCTGAGGAGATCCCAGAATCCGAGTTCTCACTTGAAGAGCCCTGTGATCACATCAAGGAGTTAGAGGAGCCTGTACTCAGCCCACAACCAAGTAAAGTCTGCAAAGTGGTGGTGTTGGTTCCAGCCACTACATCCAAGCACTGACGAAGTCCTTCATGTGGGTACTAGTAAGAAGGATAATCTGCTGAATTGCATCCTATCGACACCATGGAGAACTTCGGGGAAGGAGCCGACCTAATTTCAAGGACCGACTTAAGTATGATCAGATCTGGTCGGGACATTGCAGATTTACCGGATAACATTCTGAGATTGGGTGTCTGGTGGCGACATGCCAATCATGTCGTGCATTATTGTATATAGTATTTTGAAAAAAAAAAAACAAAAAAAAAAAATAGAAAAAGAAGAGAAAAAAAAAAAAAAACTGGTATTGTTTTTATTTGTTCATCTCGGTTCTTGTTGCCTGCGAGCCGTAGATGCTTGTTTTTTTCCTTTGTTTTTCTCCTCCCAACAGTTTGGTGGCTTTCTAGCACTTTCTTCTTTTCCCTTCCCCGTTTCCTCTCTTTCCTTTCTTCATCTTCTTCCTTCTGTTTCTTCTGCATTAAAACAAAATAAGCCACAGCTGTTGTTTCTTTTCCATTTTCTGTTTTTCCCCGTTCCTTCTTATCCCTTTCCTCTAAGTTTAGTCTTTTACGCATTTGCTAACAGTCTAGTTCATTTCATTTCACAGCTTTCCTAGTTCCATTCCCACTCCATAACTTCGTTCATTTTCATTTCATCATTCCATTGCAGTCACCGCTTGCGCAACCGCAAGAGCTCACTCCATCATCGCGTTCCATTAGTCGTTTCATAATCAGTTATATGCAGGTTTTTTCCAGTTTCAATTTTTCAGCAGAACATGTATTGCAGCAGCTAGTTTACAGTTCCAATATGACTCTGTGCCCAATGGACTAAGGCCTGGATTCTTGCATACAGCGAGCTGTATACCCCATGAGCCGCCAAGAATGTTGGCATTTTTGCCACATTGATTCTCATTGATGAATGCATTGATGTATTGTTGGGGATCTGACCTTTGATTGATGCAGCTTGGGTGAAAAAAGGAGAAAAAATGAGCAAAAAATGACTAAGTCTGAAAACTGCAGCGATGCGCTGACATGTTGCAGAATCGCGGTCAACGCAGTCAACGCAGGCAGGTTGGCGGAACCGTCGCGATATCGCGACGTGTTCCGGAATCGCGGGTCGGCGGGCAAAAAAGCATTAAGTTGAAAACATGCAGCGATTCGCTGACATGTCAGCGAATCGCGACCCGGGCAGCTTCGAAGGCGTTAAGTCAAAATTTGCAGCGCGTCGCTGACATGTCAGCGAATCGCGACCGAAAAAGGCGATTGGTACGGCGGCGGAAACATGTAGCGAAATCGCTACATGTTCCATTTTCGCGGGTCTTCAGCAGCGAAGCGTACGGCGGAAAAACCCGTCGCGATTTCGCGACCCGTCGCATTTTCGCGACCTGCGCAGTTTTCCCGCCAAGTGCAATATGAACGGCTGAAAGGGTTTTTCCGATTTTCGATGATTTAATGCTAACCCGAATTAAATAATTTGTGGATTTCCGATGCGGTTAAGGTCGAAGAGTGCCCAGGCCACCAAAATTAAAGGATTTATTGGTTCAAAGCTGCGGTTCGTGGATTAATTCAACGGTTTTCATGCACATGTTCGAAGAATCATATTTAATAAAGGACCGCGAACGTTTCATGGCATTTAATTTTTATTTCCTCGAGGCCGCTATTAAGGGGTCGTGTTCCTGATTTTCAAGATATTATTGTAGATCACGAGGAAGTTGGTTTTACGTTTTTAATGCTGCAAAGAGGACGGACCTCTATAAAAACCAATGTAATTTTCATTTGCAAAGGTTGGAAAAACTTGTTGCTAGAAACTGGAATTGTATTTGCGGGAATACAAGGATCGACTTCTAATTTTTCAAGCGTCGCATGGATGAATTTGCTTTCTGTTTTCTCGCATTTCTAATAGCATTCGTACTCTTGCATTGCTATTACATTTAAATTCTGCATACTTGGATTTAAATATCGCGGTCAGGGTACAATTCCTGGAATGTGGGTTTGGAGGGATTTGCGGCATGTGATTGTGCGAGGATGAAGCTGATTTCTTATGTTACTTGTTGTTGCGTTTTTAGTTTCCTGCTGTTGTTTTTCTGATCCCATCACTTCGGCCTGTGGCCATATTTCCCATTTCTTTCTGCAACCTTTTAAATCTCTTTCCAGCAACCCTATCTTAAACCCATTTTTAGAGTAGTGAAGGGAACCAGCCCACTCTGGAGATTGGTCTGGGAGCCATTTCTTGCTTCCAGCCTTTCAATGTTGGCCGGATCTAGGGCGCAATTGTAAAAATCCTTTCCTGTGGCAGATTCGTGACCAACAGATACTAAGTCAATGACCAAGCCTGGCAGTTTTCCATGCATCGACACCCAAAAAAGAAATATCCCAGAATAATTACCTTAAAAGTTGGATCGTCACCTCAAAAGAAGGATTTTCAATGACTTCAAGAAGGAATTGTCTCTTTGATGTTCCTGATCTGTGGTCATTCTGTCTCCATGTGCATTTAATAAAAGAGATGAAATCCTCTATAAATACTACCCAATTATCATCATAAGAGGAGGTTAGATGTTCTACAGAAAATCTATTCAAGTTATCTGCATCAATAGAAGATACAAGGCTTCTAAATTTACAAGTGATCTTGTGTGTGTTTTCCTTCTATCTTTATGCATTTCTATCTTACGCTCATTTTCATTATTTGTTGTTTAGTTGAAATTTTGCATCTGAATTTGAACATTCCTGGTGAGGGAGTGAGTTCTAGAATGCAATCCTAGAGGTTTTTTTATGCAAGGTTATAAGTAAATTATGCTACTTTTTCTTTTATTACATGCTATTTTCATGCTTGGGTGAATTTCCTACTACTAGTCTTTCCCAAATCCTACACCTTCGGCCTATGGCCATATTTCCCATCTATTTCTAATTTCTAATTTCTTTCCTGCAACCTTAGTCTTTAACCAGTGTAGGATTTAGTAAATGAGCCAACCCTCTCTGGATATTGGCACAGAGGACATTCCTTTCCTCTGGCCTTTCAATGTTGGCCATGTCTAGGACGCACAAACGTAGTTTTTGTTAATTAGGTAGATATTTGACCAATAGTTTCTAAAATAAGAACTTGAAAGAGAATCTAATCTAAATATCAATATTTCTTCAAATATTTTATCGTACTTGTCTTTATAGTAATAGAATAAAAATGAATGACATTTTCCTCCATAATATTTATATGAATGGAAACTCCAACAATTTTCTTTCTCATGACCAAATTTGTTGCAATAAGTACAATGTGAAGATATCCCAACTTATTTATTACTTGTCTTAGGAGAATCAAGTTCATCCATTTCCTTAATGAAATAGTCAAACCATCTGTGTACAATTGAAGCTATTATTTCATAAATCTGTAGGACATATTTCTGATCAATATCCTTTTCTACCTTTTGAGTATGATTTTTTATTTTATTCTCAATATCTTCATTAATATAGTTGTCATCAATTTCTTTCATCATATCATTGGAAGATATTTCTATAGAATCTACTTTTGCCAAACTATTAGTTTGTGAGTTCTCATAAATATTTCTAAACCATATTGGTTCTTCTCTTCTAATTGCATTTTCCTTATTATCATTTCTAGAATCAAGTATGTCTCTGAACCATTTTGATTCCTTGAATCTTGTATACTTAATAAGCTTTTCCATAGTTATTTTTGAAGTGATATTTGAGGTGGAATTCCTTATAGCTCCCTAGTGTTATGTATTGAGAATAGTTTTGATAGAATCTTTTATCTTTCAGGAAACTATTGATGTTGACTACCTTATGAATCCCTAGTTTTAAGTATAAGATCAAGTTTGATAAGATATTTTCTATTTCAAGTTTTGTAAAATACTTTATATCTTGCAAGTGTTTTGAATATACTATGATCTTGATAGTATGCTTATATTTATTAGTTTTCCTAGAGTTGAATCCCTTTTATCTCCCTAATGTTCAACTTCTATTCTTCAAATTATTTCTCCCTATTAATGAATAAATAGAAAACTAAAGATAAATTTAATGATGCACCTTCAAGTTTTGATAAGGTTCTTTATTTTCAAGACCTTTAAGTTGGATTCCTTATATCTCATAAATTAGAGCAAGAGACTAATTCAAAATACAATTTCCAACTTTCTATCAACTCTATGTTTTGCTTCTTTTAATTTTCAATTCAATAATTTCTAAATTTCAATAATCTAAGTTGGTGTAGAACTCCTTATATCTCCCTAATTGGAAATTTAGAAACTATGGATATTTGCAAATTTAATGTTTTAATTTCTATGTAGAATTCATTTTTCCTCCAAATGAGTTATTTGCAAATATTTCTTATGCTTGAATAAAGTAATTCAAATGCTTTTAATTAAAACTTCCATGCTTCAAAATAAGATTTCAAATATTTTAATAAAGCATCTAAGGTTGCACTATATCAAAGCAATTCCTTATACCTTCAATTATCTAATTAATCTCAAACATTAAATACTAAATAGTTTTAACCTTAGTAATAATGTTCTGTATTCCTCATTTACTTTATAAAAATGCAATTTGATTTAAATAAATTCAATATCTTCTTTAACTTCAACGTGTGCTGAGTTTGAAGTCTTCCTCTCTTTGACTTCTCTACAACTTGCACTTGTATTGTGGTGCTATTCACTTCTCCCTCTTCAATGCTTATGACACTTTCTTACAACATTAATTGCACTTGCCCTTCAAATTTTCAACATGGTTACATTCTCCTTCATTGTGCTCTTAGTATTTACTTCACTATCATCCTCTACGTACTCTTAGAATGCCTTCTTATTGCATGAATAAGTGTGAGACTTGTCACTCATGCAAGATAAACATTTCCTCTTCTCTTGGATTTTTCTTTAGCACTGTGACACTTGAAAGCAATGAATCTTTATTCCCTTTACCTTCCAAACACTTGCACTTCTTTTTGTAACGTTCTTTCTCTACCTAGTGTGTTGTCTTTCTTCCAAGTGGTGTTAACTTCCTTGTGTTTGGTAGGGCACTAGCTCATCTCCATGTGGTATTGTTATTTACTATGTAACGTTCTTTATAGGTGGTGCTATCCCTTATGACACTTCTTCCACATGGTGCTTATGATTTGTAACTCCCTTTCATGTGCTATCTTCTATGTAGCACTCTATTTTGCACTATAACACTCTCTATAGATGTTGTAACTTCTCAACGTGGATTCTTAAATGATGAGATTTTCTTTATAATGTTATATAGACACCTAAAATGCGTCATGTCGAGGTGACTACTCATATGGGACATGCTAGAAGACCATATGAAAGATCTTGGATAGATTCCAAGGTGAAGCAGTGGTTCTAACCACTCATTTAGGCATTTTGGCCTAATCAGTGTTGGTCACGGCTGACACCCATGGTTAACAGAGTTGGCCGCGCTTCAGAGCCGTGGCTAGCCTTCAAAATCAGTTGGACCTTGATCGACCAAAAATCGGTTACAATGGCCAATTGGTTGAAGATCCAAGCGGTTAGAGGGTGGAAAGTTCCAGAAGCGTCCATCCAACTGCCCCAACTGCCCTTTCTTGATCTTGGCTTCTCCATGAAGCTAAGACAAGGCCTTCCCAAGTGCTATAAAACCCCCCTCCAAATTGGGGAGAAGTCTGGAAGAATCTCGAGTTGAAGCACAGTGAAGCCCTATCAAATTGCATACTCACTTGCATCCATTGAGAGGAACACTTTTGCTGCCTATTTGGAGATCACATGGCATTTGGAATCAAGAAGGCTATGGAGGGCTAGGAGAAATCAAGAAAATCAATTGAGCCCAATCCATCACCAATCTGAGCAATTCAACCACCAAATCTATCAGAGGACATCAAGGTGACCTTTGAACATCAATTCATCGGAGTGAATTGAGGAATCAAGCCCTGATTTGGAGAACAAGGACATTCACGGCTCAACTCAGACTGTCAGCCATGGCTAACAGTGCCAACCGCTTCATAGACCCGCGATCAAGGTTTAATCCTCTTTTCAGCCGGTTTTAGCAGTAGGTTTACATTTCTATTTGTTCATTTAGGTAAATTTACTATAGATTGATTTTCTGTCTTCTCATAAGACTGTTAGAATCATTGATCTAGGGTAGATTCCTCTCATTTCCAAGTATTAGTCAATTCTAGACTAGGTGTTATTATTTTCATGCATGTATGCTCTCAATGCTTAATTAGGATGTTAGATGACTAAATCTATGTCTCCTTTACATTCTTTATGGTAAATTTACCATGTTTTAGCATAGATTCGTATCTTTACATGCTTTCTTGATTTCATGTTTCTTATAGCATATTTTATGCAAGATTTGGATTAAAGGCCTCATCAAGAGAGGCTACCTTTGCTTTTAATATGTTTCTTGTTGTTTCTTGGATGCAGGGTTAATAGGGTCTTGTCATTCAAAGCAACAAATACCTCTAATCATGGAGAAGAAGGCCACATTTGCCTTGGAGCAGTTCGTGTCAACCTAGGAAGCCTGTGGATTACACCTACCCTTGCATGGGGATTTTCTATGATTGTAATAATTGTATCACATTGGGTATCCCTAAGAGGGATGGATTTGTAATCGAATTTCAATGGAAATTTAATAAAAGGAGCCCTTCTTTGTGGTTATTTGCAAATTCGTCCATTCTTTTATGCTTTATGTGATTTTTCGATTATTATTAGCTTAGGTGTATGCATCCTAGATTGCTACAGAAGGTGATCATGGTGGGAAACCCACATTTTATGCCATAGAATACTGACTTACTATGTTTTGTGATGACAGGCCTTAGCCACGGTTGACAACCATGGTTAATAGTTGTCGTTGTGCCACAGAGCCATGGGCAATAGTTGCAAGCCGCACCTGACAGACGTGGTCAACAGATATCAGACACCACCATCAGACTTGGATCTGAGGTAGGGTCATTTTTTCCTCTCTGTATTTTTTTGTCTATGTTTTTACAGAAGTAGAATGCAATAGATGGATGTTAATTAGAAAACTTAACGAAAGGTAGAATGGGAAAATCCTAGTTCATTTTTAGTTTTCTACTAGCCATTGCTAGGAATAGCGGATCTCTGATTGCAGTCCGCCCTAGTCTCCAATGGTCTAGGACATTGTGTGTTTAGAGTTTGCATGTATGAGGCCCAATCAGTGGCCATTTTCCTCATAGATAGTTGCATTCTCTGAACGTCATCTAGTGTAATCGTGCATTCTCTTAAAGTGAAATGTTCTTTTTCAAAGCATGTAGGAAAGTCATGTGAATGTTGGTTTATGCATTTTTATTTCATGCAAAGTAAAAAGAACCACACACACCATGACACACTTTAAATGCTAGTGAGTTGGAAGTCATATCCAACCACTAGTAGGGTTCAACGATGGTGGCAGTGATTTCCATCCATTGGCCCAACTCCCTCGATCCTTTTGTTACTAGACCAATACCGGATCCAAGAACCATCATAGCCCATGGAAAATTTATACGTATCTCTCTTTGGAGAGGTATATCACTGACTACGGGTGAACAGGGTGAGGACCGGGAGGACCTGTGCTCCTTGACCATGTGTGGACTTCATTACCACACATTATAGGTGGGATTACATGGCCTGGAGTTCATTGCTAGGTTGTTGAGCTACGAGTATACAGGTGAAAACCCTTAAACAATTGAGTATATCATCAACATTTTGAAAACATGATGAGAGTTACTTTTTGATACAACAAACTTGAAAAATCATCAAATAGTTTAGGGCTCACAAACAAAAATTTAAAAGAGATAATCATCATTGTTTACTTTGTTTACCTTAAAATTTACATACGAGATAATATAATATCATGGTGCGAACATGGAGAGGCCGATCCAGGCATAGACCCGAGGTCGAGGCCGAAGCTCCACCCAATGCACAACAAAATGCGTAGGACCCTCAACCACAGAATCCTCTCGAACATCGTTCGATGAGTATTAGAGGGGATAATTCTATGCATGGGGATCCTATTGAGAATACCCCGGTTAGAGGAGCCACTAGACACTCCTCGAGACATAGATTAGAGCATGGGGCTTCCCAGCATGGGGGTCCTGAACATGGTAGCATTTACCATGATCGCACTTCTGCATCCATAAGATCTATTGAAGAGTATGTCATAGAGGGATCCAGATTGGTACCCCTTTGACCTATAGCTAAGGGAGGCTCAAGGCCCCCACCATCTGAGTATAGATAGGCTCAAGATCTACCCATTCAGGGGTAAATAGAGAGGGCCACTTTCGAGCATAGACCCATGCAAACTCCCAACAGAAGTGAGCCTTGTAGGATCACCATAGACATGTCTAAAGTGGGAGCAAATGGTATGCCACCTCATGAGCCATGGCATAGTAGATAGTTAGATGGTCTGGATAGAGTCTTAGGATAGCTAGGTTATAAACCTTCACCTACACCTTCTCATTCTATGAGTGTGCATAGCGGAAGTACAATTAGGACCATCAGGGAACCTAGAGAATGCTCCAAGCATTCTCATGATATGCATGCCCCTGCATCCCATGTGGGCACAGAGTATAGGTGATAACTGGATGCAAATGTCATCTTCACAGACAAGGGCAAGAGCATAGCAAATCAGTCTATTGGGGGACACACCCACAAAGTCGCTCGAATAGAGCGCACACACCAGAGGCCTCATACGGTTGATCACATAGATAGATCTCACAAGCTGGTGTCAGAGCAGAGATGTCAGATCCTCCAAGACCAATTGGAAGATGTTCATGTAGAGTAGGAATACCTCAAAAATGAGGACACTCAGAGGCAAAGGTTCATAAGACAATGCTTATATGAATAGCGCATGCGTGAGCAATGCATCCTTGATCAAAAGGAGCATGCTGAGAGGGAGGACCGATTGGCCAGTGTCGGTTTACCTCCCCATAGTGAGTACAGGGAGAGCATTGATAGATGAGCTGCTTCATAGCCCGAGTTGCACCCTGAGCATATAGACACCCATACTCGCCATACGACCCAACACAGAGATCGACGTATCACATCCGAACATCATGGGCATAGGCAGTATGAAGAAGAAGTGGGAGATGAATTAGATCAAGAGTATCCTAAAATCTCCCAAGTCGAAGTGGATGATGAGCCTAGTCCTCCACCTCGATCGAAGAGGAATCTACCTCCAAAGGTGCCTCAAAGGCAATCCAGAGAAGAGGAGTTCCTATCTTCGTAGGCCTATAAGGCCTTGGAAGAAAAGGTTAAAGCTATCGAGAAGCAAGGAATGGCTTATCAAAATCCTACCTTAAATAAGATTCATAATGAACCTTTATGCCCATCAGTGCCTATTCCTACCTATCCTGAGCATTTTGAGATGCCTAGGCTAGAAAATTTTAAAGGAGAGGAGGATGCTCAAGAGCACATCACGAGTTTTCTAGACATGTGCTTTCATATTGAGAGCAATGATGCCTTGCTCCTATGGACCTTCATTACAACCCTCTCAGGCCTAGCCCGAGAGTGGTTTAATCAACTCAAAAGGCACAACATCACCAACTTTGAGCAATTGGTCGATGCATTTCTTGAATGCTTCTCCTTCGACATCAAGAAAAAGGTGAACTTATCTGATCTGGTTGCTTTAATGCAACATGATGATGAGCTAGTTATGGATTATGGGAAATGATGGAGAAATATGATGGTAAAGCTACCATTCTCCATCCCTACCTCTAAATTAACTTGGATGTTTATGAAGAGTTGCACAAAGCACATTTCATTATTGTTGCAGTTGCAACAATATCAAACATTTGAAGAGGCTTTGGTGCAAGCCAAAGTGATAGAGGATATCAAGTTACAGGAGGGTAACTTGAAACTTAGAAGAAAGAAGGAATGGAATAAGAAGAGCATCGAGAAACAATAGGCCAAGCTGGCCCACATTAATCAGGTGGTTTTAAACCTTCAAAAAGGGGATAAGGGGCAGCAACAATGAAATTATCAAGCCCAACCTCCTCCTATGCAATATGAGCAATGCAACAACAACCAGAAGGGTAAGGACAAAGAAAGATGCCCTCCTCACATATTCACTCAATTATCAGAATTGTTGACATCGATTTTCCATCAATTGTGTGAGGCAAAGGTAATAAACTTACCAAAAATCAAATTAGTGGACCCTAATCAACCCAAGCCTAAGGGATATAAGGATGATCAATATTGCATATTTCATCAAATGAAAGGTCATGACATAGAGGTATGTTGGTATTTCAAACATTTAGTGCAAAATATGATCGAAAGAGGTACACTTCTTGTGGACAATCCACAAGCGCTAGATAATCAGAATATGGGGATTTACAAAAATCCTCTACCCAACCATGAGGTGCCAAGGAACAATGTTGGCCAAGTCAATCAAGTATGCATCGAACCACCAACCCATGGGTTCATCAGAATGGTCAACATCATCACAAGACATGCGAGGTATGAAAGACCAAATCAACCTCCATTGCCTATTAGGGTCCAAGATGCACCTCCTCCAAGGCTAGCCCAGAATGTGCCAGGCCCACCAACTAGACCGGTGGTGACAATTAGGAGTAGGTTAGTTCAAAACCTACAGATGACTCCAACGAAGTTGTCAATTTATGAGCTGATTCAATAGTCTCCCAAGCATAGGGAGACACTTATGGATATTCTAAGGTCCATAGAAGTGTAGTCCCAAGATCTCGAAGCATTCACACACTTCATGGGACACATGCAATAGTGTCAAGAATCGATCATACAATTTTATGATCATGAAATCAAGATGGTTTCCACTATCATAGTGGACCCACCGCTCCACATCATTGCATGTGTAAATCACATACCTTTCAAGTGGGTTTTGATTGATATGAGATCATCAATCAATATAATCATGACCAAGGCATTGACATACCTGAAGTTGCCAAAGATGCATATCATACCTTCTACCTTCACGTTGAGAGCTTTTAATGATGCAT
This sequence comes from Wollemia nobilis, assembly GCA_028583015.1. Classification (NCBI taxonomy): domain Eukaryota; kingdom Viridiplantae; phylum Streptophyta; class Pinopsida; order Araucariales; family Araucariaceae; genus Wollemia; species Wollemia nobilis. The sequence continues at coordinate 519,063 of JAQPPZ010000314.1, forward strand.
TATGCTCAACTATCGACACGATAGTCTTACCTATTCAGGTGGGACTGAAGACCATCCCGATGATGTGTCATGTGATTGAAGGTGCTATGTAGTACAATATACTTCTAGGGAGACCTTGGATAAGAGAAATGCATTGTGTCCCTTCCATTCTCCATCAATGTATTAAATACGTGCATGAGGGACAGGTTCACGTGGTACCTTCAGATGAAGAACCATTCAAATACATGAATTTAGCAGATTTATCGAGGGACTTCATGCTCCCCTCAATGCACATGGACATACGACCAACATCATCGATCAAAGATCCAGGAGGTAAAATGAAGGAAGTGTGTGCCAAACCTACAACATCTGCATCTCAATGATTGGAGCACACGATAATTGCTTCTACCAGACCATATGCATCCATAATGCATCGGGATGATAGGAAGCTAAAGGTAAATATGGGCAAAAAAGAGATAAAACAAGCACCCAAACTAGTTGTCATCGAGGTCCCTACTCCCATGGAAGTAGAGGATGCTCAAGGAGAAGTCGAAGAGGCACCTCAACCTGCTTCACCTGCATCTTCAACAGGGTCATCTACACCGTAGGTGACCATTCATTTGGTTAATCCCAGATTAGGGGAGTATATTATGTAGAATGTGACATTTACACCGATCATCGAGACTACGCAAGATATGGGCTGACCACAAGCCCATCACCTTCCCATAGGGATGGTGGTACCATTGGGGGTACCTCCTAACCAAACCAATTTTATCTATGGAGGGCTCAACCAGCTTACATCTCGTACTCCCATGGATGAGGATGATGATGAACCATTCACTATGAATGTTCATTATCTCTCTAACCTAGAATATACCTTACGATATTTTGAGTGTTACCATTGGCATGGTTACGGTCTCAGATTATTCGAGTAGGGGCGTAGGAGGCCTTACGAACCATAATATCAATTGTCGAATGATAGGTTTAGGTTAGGATATTATATTAGAGGATAGGATGAACTCCTCATGGTATCTTTAGACCACCTGTACCTCAGTCTAGGGGGTGAAGTCGACTTCAATCCTTATCACCCCAATCCCTCCACCTTTCGAAGGGATAACCGGTTAGTGTCTTACATCACTATAGAACCACCTGAGATATATCACGAGAACATCTTGGTGGAGACCGATTCAGAGCACATACTAAGAGACAACTTGGATGAACAAATCTATGGGGCAACTGATGACACAGGCCTACAAGTTCAGAATGCTAGCATAGCGATAGATTCTGAGTCAGAGGATCATCCTGATGAGGATAAAGTAGAGTCCATATCTGAGAGAGGTGGACCGAGTTGCATGTATGAGAGTGATGATGATGATGAGTCCTTAAACAATGAGCAATCTGAGGATGAGACTGAGTTGGCTTACCTAGGCCCTCTAAATTTATATCATATGTTACCCTTGGAGACAGTCATAGAGGATGAGCAATCCTCCATTGATGATAGTGGCTATCAAGAGTGGGCTTACATGGGGCCCCATATTCCTAATCTCCTAGTTCTAGTAGGTAGCGATGAGGGTTTTTATTATGATAGTGATGATGAAGATGAAATAGAGAGAGCCTATTTGGGGCCTCCCTACTTGCATCATCATAATGCACCATACACTACAGAGGATATGTACAGAGATATCAATCTCCACCCTCACCTCAGGGGAAGACCACCGAATCTCAATATGATTTATCATATGGTCTTTCCTGATCCATCGACATACATGGAGCTCCTTGAGCCTAGCGATCCTATGTTTGAGTCTATCCATAGACTCGGATCCAGATATCCCCATACCCCTAGAACCACATCTTGGGGATGGAAGTTATATAAATGTAGAGTCACATGCACGTGGTCCTAGAGACATAATCCATTCCATCAATATGATCTCCATTGATTTGACCACTCCACTTCATAATCCAAATGATCCCTCCAAACCATTGTATCTTAATGTAGATGCTATTGATTGGGATCATGTTGACTCACCACTAGAGCCTAAATATTTCTTCCCTAATGAAGAAATGTTGCAACCTTTTCATTTTGCACCAAGTTATGCACATGATGTTTATCATGTTGAGGATGCTTCCAATATGGAACCCATAAACCCAGCAGATGACATCCACTTGATCCCTACGCCTCACCAGCTTGAGGAGGGATCCCACATGTCAGTAGAGGAAACCTTTGAAGTGGATATCAACAATGATCCCATAATTCCTAAGAAGGTTAAATTTGGAGAAATTTTATCTCCTGATGAGCGTGCCAACCTCATCCCTCTACTGAAAGAGAGACCTGATCTCTTTGCTTGGACTTATAAGGACATGCCGGGTCTAGATCCGAAATTGGTTACTCATAACCTTTCGCTAGATCTCTCAAAAAATCTAGTCAAGAAGAAACTTAGGAAGATGCATCCAACAGTAGCCTTAATGGTTAAAGATGAATTGCAGAAGCTATTGGATGTAGAGTTTGTCATTTCCATCGACTATCCAGAATGGGTATCAAACATGGTGCCTATAGGAAAACCTGATGGAAGGATCCATATCTGTACGGATTTCAGAGACCTCAATAGGGCAACACCAAAGGATTCATTTCTATTTCCAAACATAGATGCTCTCGTAGATGCAACTATGGGTCATGAGATGCTCTCCTTAATGGATGATTTTTTTGGTTACAACCAAATTTAGATTAAGCCCGAAGACCAGCATAAAACCATGTTCATAATGCCATGGGGGACATTTTGTTATAAGGTTATGCCATTCGGCCTTAAGAATGCTAGTGCTACATATCAATAGGCTATGACATACATCTTTCATGACTACATGCACAAGATCTTGGAATATTACATCGATGACTTATTGGCAAAGTCATTGCTACGTTAAGAGCATGCAGAGGTCCTGAGAAAGGTCTTCGATCACCTGATAGAGCATAATGTCAAGTTGAATCCTAAGAAGTGCGTATTTGGCGTAACTTCAGGAAAGCTCTTAGGATTCATCATTTCAAAATGAGGGATCGAAGTAGACCCAACAAAGGTCAAGGCCATTTTAGAAATGCATCCTCCCATGAATATCAAGGAATTAAGAAGCCTACAGGGCAAAGTAGCATCCATAAAGTGATTTATCACACAATTATCGAATAAATGTCGACCCATGAATCGACTGCTACACAAGGGGGTCCCATTCAATTGGGATGAGGACTGTCAAGCAGCCTTTGCTGAGATTAAGCACTACCTGGTGATGCCACTAGTACTAGCTCCACCAAGACCAGATGTACCATTCTTGCTATATATATCGACAACCGACTTTGCATTAGGGACCATGTTAGCCCAAAATAATGTGCAAGACAAAGAGCAAGCCATATATTACATTAGCCGAACCTTGGTGAGTTACGAGCTAGGATATGCCTACGTGGAAAAGTTGTGTTTAGCAGTGGTGTTCGCTACAAAGAAATTATGGCATTATATGTTAAGTCATACGACGTATGTCATATCAAAACAAAATCCTTTGTAGTATATGATGAGCAAGACGTATCATAATACACGTACTGCAAAGTGGATCATGCTATTGATAGAATTTGACTTGGAATTCATTAGCCAAAATTCCATCAAGGGATAGGTCATAGCTGATCAACTGGCAGAGGCACCACTAGAAAATAGTAGGCCTCTCACCATTGAGCTTCCTGATGATGCAGTCTTTGCATTATCAGAGTCTCCCAAACCCGAAGAACCAGATAACAAAGCTGATATGACCTTGTTCTTCGATGGTTCAAAGTGTGAGCAAGGGGGTGGTGCAGGAATAGTGTTGTTCATACCACAAGGTGCTCCCATGCCCTTGTCATTTAAGTTGGATTTTCCTTGCACCAACAATAATGTTGAATATGAAGCCCTAATCTTGGGCCTCCAAACAGCTATCACCATGAAGATCAAAAGGTTAAATATCTTTGGTGATTCCCTTCTCATTGTCAACCAAGTGAAGGGACTTTTTCAATGTAGGTGTCCGGTCTTGAAGGCCTACAAAGATCTTGTTGACACTTATCTAGCTCAGTTGGAGTGGTACAACATCGAGGCAATCCCTCATTCATAAAATAGATTTGTAGACACTATGGCATCTTTGGGATCTTTAATTCCTCAGAATCTATCTATCGATTTTACTACCATCCATGTAAAAATGTTGTCACACTCTATCATGTAGCATGAGGCTTTGGATAACAAAGAATCAGTCAACATGATTCATATAGAACCAAACCATGAATGGTTCTATAGAGCCAGAGACTTTCTCAAGAGGGCATCCTTGGGGGTCATTGATCTCGTAGGGTCCTATGGGGAATGGTACTACCATTCACCATAAGGTTATTTCCTAGTCTGCATTTGTGAATGTTAAACCACAGGGGGAACATGTTGTCTTGTCAGTTGAGGCTGAGGTCTATCAGAACTGGATGTCACAAATACATGACTTCCTAAAACTTGGTGTAATCCCTCAGGGATTATCACATGTCATGAAATGCACATTTAAATAGAAAGTGACAAAGTATGTCTTGTTAGGAGATATTTTGTATCATCGAAGTTACGATGGAGTTCTCCTTCATTGTCTTGAGCCCCAAGAATCATCTTGGGCAATTTTGCAAGCTCACGATGGTACGTGCGGTGGCCATTTTAGTGGCATGGCTATCATCAAGTGCATCCTTTGCATGGGCTATTATTGGCCTACTATGGAGAAGGATTGCAATGTGTATGTCAAGAAATGCATTAAATGTCAGCATCATGCTAATCTTGTACACTTGCCATCACAGGCCTTACAACCCATTCAAGCGGCTTGGCCATTTTCTCAATGGGGTTTGGATCTAATCGGTAAGATCTCTCCTCCATCATCGAGTTGGCATACATTCATTATCATGGCTATTGAGTACTTTACTAAGTGGGTGGAAGCAATCCCATTAACAATGACAACTGGAGCACGTATTGCGGAGTTCATACTCACCAATATCATAAGTCATTTTGGGATACCATCCAAAATAATCTTGGATAATGGAACATCATTCAAGAACAAAATTGTGAGGGCTTTGACATCCAAGTACAGGATCAAACATAGTTTTGTGACTCCATATTATCCATAGGCAAACGGGCAAGCTGAGGCTTCAAATAAGATAGTGGTATCCATATTGAAAAATATGGTACAGGAGCACCACAAATATTGGCACATCTAGTTACCCCTTGCATTATGGGCTTATAGGACTAGCATTCGGACACCCATTGGGGCAACTCCATTTTCACTAGTATATGGCACTGAGGCCATTATGCCCTTAGAGTTGGAGATTCCAATGCTGTGCATCGCATTGAAAGAGTTCATCGATGATGACACTATGTGGCAAGCTCACCTAGATCAATTGATGCTACTTGATGAACATCACGTGAATGCCCTTGAGCATCTCCATGTTTACCAAGAGTGCTTAAAATGAGCTTACAATAACAAAGTCCATCTGAGAGACTTTGAGGTTGGTGATCTTGTGCTGAAAGAGAACCAACAGAACTCAAATCTATCATTAAAACTATGAGATAAATTTATAGCTAATTGGTTAGGTCCTTATATCATCTCTGAGAAGATTGGACCTAGGACATATCGCTTAACATCGCTTGAAGGGGTTGAAGAGCCTGAACCTCTCAACATCCTTCATCTTAAAGTGTTCTATGCCTAAAACCATTAAAAGGCTCCAAAGGCATCTATAAGCCCTTTGGTCATCCCATAAAAGGCTCCAAAGGAATCTAAACCCTTTGGTCAAATCAAAATTTCAAAAATTCATAAAAATTAAAAAGCAATAAAATCTAAAAAATATTGCATTTCATTTTGCATTGTTGCATCTCATTTGCATTTTGCATTCTCATTTTGCATATGCATTCATTTAATTGCATTGCATTTAGGTATTTCCATCCATCACACTTGCATTAGGATAGGTTGTGTTTGCAATCTTACAAATGACACCACGTTTGTGTTTCAATCATGCATCTATGCATTATCATCATCATCCATCACCCTTGTGAGTAATTGTGTTTCTCAACACAACCCCTCATGTTGCTATGAAGAATATACTAGGGTTTTCTAGTCATTCAACCATACCTAGTGGTCTTCTCAAGAGTTTGGTAGAAAGCTTGCTTTGCTTTTGTAGATGAGGTCTAGTTTTGATAGCACTTAGCATATCATAATCCTATCACTAATCAAACACATTTAAACAATCCTAATTAGGGTAAGGAAGGATGAAAACTACAAAAGTGGTCTGGGTCACCTTAGGTGAAAGGTTTTGTTACTTGCTTATTTTGTGAGGAGTAGTGGTCTAGAGTAGAGGTCATTGGAAAAAGGACAAGTTCACCCCCTACCCGAATAGATCCCTTGCTTAAATCAAAAGGAGAAAAATCCTAGAGTCAAATCCTATCCCTTGCAAAAAAAAAAAAAAAAAAAATAAAGTATATACAAAATAAATAGTGATTTTTATCACTATATATGAGCAAGTATCCCAATAAATTGAAGAAAAAAAGGGGGTGAGCTTGAATCCCTGGAATGGTCAATACTCAAAGCCATGGAGTGATCCCCAATACAACAATGGGCTGAATGAATCCCGCCTAACATTGGGGTAGGTCTAGCAAGTCACAAGTGAGCTAGCTTTAGGTGGCCTGGATTGCCTAGTGGTCTAGTCTAACTAAATCCAAACCTAGGATCGGATAGACATTTGAGGATCCCCAATACAGCAATGGGCTGAATGAATCTCGCATGGCACTGGGGTATGCTTATGCCTTATCTAATATATTCATTTGCACACATAGGGGTAATGAATAGCTTGGTCTTTCAGAGCAAAAACTTTATTTTTCAGAAGTCTAGTATAGTCATTATACAACTTTTGATAAGTCAACTAGGGTGTTTGAGTTTCATGGAAAACCTCAAAAATTCCCAAATAGCAACAACCAAATTCAATGCAATCATCAAATATCAACTTCTTTTATGAGAATTTTTTTATTAGAAATATTCATAATATAGGTTAGATACCGGATGGATGTCAGAAATGATATTTAAATGACCACTGACTATGTTATCCATATTCTTTTAATTTACAAAAGCTTATGAATAGAAACAATACATCATTGCATCTCACATATGGGTGATTAATTGATTAATTCTTATGATAAGATATAGCAATTATAGTTCATGATTGTTATACATTATGTGGTGTCATCCATTAGATTGTTAAACTCATATTGCATTCATACATTATGTTTTAAGTGATTAAAGCATACATGTCCATTTACAGAAAATCATCATCATGAAAATTATGCAGTACATACATGGCATGAATCATGTCATAGCATCATAAATTAAATGCATACAAGTACAGTAAATTAAACATGCATTTAACATCAAACATTGCATTCATATACATTCATCATAAGTAGTCCATCTACACATATATATCACTGCATCTAATCATACATCGCATAGCTATCTAGCGCATGTCATATATACATCACATCATATAGCATAAAATAAACATAACACATCAGCATTGCATCCATATGCATCTCATAAACATAAAACAAATAAAAACTACACATATAATGAGTCTCAAATGTCAGATCATATATATATATATATGTGTGTGTGTGTGTCAAAAAAGAGTACATCGGCATATGTCAAAAATACCCGTAGGCTACAACTGTGTAGGTCCTTGACCTTACACTAAAAAATGGTACAACATATGGCACAAATCCGTACTAAGCAGTGCCTACACCCCCAGTCTGTGAGGCTCCACCGTCACCTCCACCCTCCCTGTGAGTCCGCCTGGAGCTGGCACCTGAGGTCCTCTCAGATCTGTGCATCCTATGACTGGAGCGAGCTGAAGACTGCCCTATCTCCCTGGTCTGAGTCCTCTGAGATCCTGGAGCTATGGTCCTCTTAGGAACCTCACCCTCGAGTAGCTCAATCTCTCCCACTAAGGTAGAGATGTAGGAAGCATCTGATGATTGCTCGTTGATGTGTCAAAATGCTCCAAAATCCCACTGTGAGGAGTTTTAAAATGCCAAATTAAAAATCTCTAATGGTCCAAAACCCTCAAAAATATAAAAATAACAAAAAAATTAGATATATCAAAAGTTAAATGTGCCTTGTATCCAATTATTTACCCTATACACTTGGCGGTTGCAGCGACTAGTGCTCCATGCAATCCGGCAAGATGAGTAAATTACCATAAGGATATTTGGGGTAAATTCATCATTACCAAATTGATATGCTTCATTTCAATCTCGAAGAAGGCCTTTGAGGTTGTACCGCTCCATGGGAATGAAGCAATCATGTTAATTCTTCTATGACATTTTTAGCAGATCATCGACCAATATGATTCAACACATGTCTAATTGGAATTGTTATTATTTTTATTCCCTAAGAAGGCCTTCATGGCTAGACCGCTCCATGGGATAGAAATATACAATTACTATTAACAGTTGTAATCATAGTTGATTAGGCCTAGACAAGTATCAAGTTCTAAACCTTAAATTTTTCAAGTCATTCATAGTGGTCAAGTGACTCGTTGCTTCATTTAATTGTCATTACCCTCATCGACTCGTCACTTGAGGGGGTAGTCATAATATCATAATCATAATCAAAGTCAACATAAGATCCCTTGATCGTAGATCCCTTGATCTTGTCAAAATTATGTTTATCTTATGAATCATTGCCAACGACTATCATAAGCTTACCCTTTCCTAGAAAAAAAAGAAACTATGATAGTTAAGCTAGTAGCTCTCCTACTTTTAGATCTATATGGTGCAAAAGTATATGGTAGCACTGAAGCTACCCGATCACCACTAGAGCTTGCCAAAGCTTTGCAAATTTAAGCCTTCCATCGAGTTGGAAGCAATGATTCTAGGATGCACGTCCATTTGTAGGACCTTGAGCAACTATTTTTTATCAGACTAATGATCATAATCCAACCTATGACATCATTTTAGGAGGTCTATTTTTTCTCAGTGTTGTTCGATATCACAACGTATCTCAAAAGGGGCATCTATAGACACCTAAAATATATCATGTCAAGGCAACTACTCATATGGGACATACTAGAAGACCATGTGAAAGATCTTGGATAGATTCCAAAGTGAAGAAGTGGTCCTAACCACTTATTTAGGTATTTTGGTCTAATCATTGTTGACCACAGCTGACACTCACGGTTAACAAAGTTGGTCATACTTCAGAGCTGCGGATAGCCTTCAAAATCAATTGGACCTCAACCAACTCAAAATCGGTTACAACAACCAATTGGTTGAATATCCAAGCGTTTAGAGGGTGGAAAGTTCTAGAAGCATCCATCCAACTGCCCCTATTACCCTTTCTTGATATTGGCTTCTCCATGAAGCTAATACAAGGCCTTATCAAGTGATATAAAACCCCCTCCAAATTGGGGAGAAGTCTAAAAGAATCTTGAGTTGAAGTGCAGCGAAGCCTTATCAAATTGCATACTCACTTACATCCATTGAGAGGAACACTTTTGCTACCTATTTGGAGATCACATGGCATTTGGAATCAAGAAGGCTATGGAGGGCTAGGAGAAATCAAGAAAATCAATTGAGCCTAATCCATCACCAATCTAAGCAATTCAACCACCAAATATGTCATAGGATATCAAGGTGACCTTTGAACATCAATTCCATAGAGTGAATTGATAAATCAAGCCCTGATTTGGAGAACAAGGACATTCACAGCTCAGTCGTGACTAACAGTGTCAACCACTTCACAGACTCACGTTCAAGGTTTAATCCTCTTTTCAACCAGTTTTAGCAGTAGTTTTTCATTTATGTTTGTTCATTTAGGTAAATTTACTATATATTAATTTTTTGTCTTCTCATTAGACTATTAGAATCATTGATCTAGGGTATATTCCTCTCATTTCCAAGTATTAGTCAATTCTAGACTAGGTGTTATTATTTTCATGCATGTATGCTCTCAATGCTTAATTAGGATGTTAGATGACTAGATCTATGTCTCCTTTACATTCTTTATGGAAAATTTATCATGTTTTAGCATAGATTCATATCTTTACATGCTTTCTTGATTTCATGTTTCTTATAGCATCTTTTATGCAAGATTTGGATTAAATGCCTCATAAAGAGAGGCTACATTTACTTTTAATATGTTTCTTATTGTTTATTGGATGCAGGTTTAATAGGGTCTTTTCATTCAAAGCAACAAATGCCTCTAATCATGGAGAAGAAGGTCACATTTGCCTTGGAGCAGTTCGTGTCAACCTAGGAAGCCTATGGATTACACCTACCCTTGCGTGGGGATTTTCTATGATTGTAATAATTGTATCACATTGGGTATCCCTAAGAGGGATGGATTTTTAATCGAGTTTCAATGGAAATTTTAATAAAAGGAGCCCTTCTTTGTGGTTATTTTCAAATCCGTTCATTCTTTTATGCTTTATGTGATTTTTTAGTTATTATTAGCTTAGGTGTATCCATCCTAGATTGCTACATGTTCTTTCACTCTAATTCTTAGTAAAGCTTACTACTAGAACTAACCTTATCCTTTACATTTATTATCATTGATAGCTAGTATTTTCAAGATAATGTAGTGTTTTTCAAACCTTTAAGGTAGAATATACTTGGTTGTTGCACTACTTTATTCGCTAATAGTGCTATGGTGATTAGACCCTACTATTTTATGGCTCTTTAAAGCTTGTTGGTTGCTATACGTAGCTTCAGAAGACACTAGCTTGTACCTTTCAAATACTTGCCCTCTATGCTTTCAATATTCACCTTTGCTTTCATAAAATGGTGGGTTCTCCTCTTGAACATGGTGGTGGTGCTTCTCCTTTTACCAAGCTATGGTAATAGTGTTCTCTACATTGTATTTTTCTCTTTGGAAACTCTTCTACTAAGTCTCATTTTTGGATCAATGCTTTGTGACATTTCTTGTGGTGACTCCAAGCTTCTAAATCATGCCAATAGTTTGCTTTACTATATTGTCTTATTTGCTTTCAATAGATAGTAAGAAGTTGATATTTTATTTCCTTGTAATATATCTAACTTCTCTTTACTTTTGTGTAGGTTTTAATTCCTTGTAAATGTTATCTTTTGCACCCTTGAAGACATAAACTTGAAACCTTTCCTCTTGCAACTTTAAATCTCAAATCTGGTGCTTTTTAAAAACTTAATAATAAGATATATATGAATGTTCAATTAATGAACTTTTGCACCAATGTTGCATACCTTTTGGTCTCTGTTTGTAGCTTTATTTCTTGGTTATTTAACTCACCTGCTTTCTGCCTTGATTTTTAAGTTTTGTATCTTCAACTACTTGGTATTTGCTTCCCTAAACTTATCTATTTTACAACTTTCAATGATGTTTATTTCTCCTTCAACTTGTTCTAGGAGCGTGTATTTTGCTATTATAATGCTATATTCAGCCTCTAAAATTTGTAAAGGAACTCCTCCAATTTGCGGCTATCAATGCTACTCTAAATTCTTCCCTCTTGCTATCCTATAACCTCTCAAATGTACTTGGAAACTCCAAGTTTTAGTTCAATCTTACCTTCTAGAAACCATTCAAAATTAGCTATAAATATCAGCAAACTCCTTTTCTGTAAATCAGCCTTCAAACATTCAAAGGTAATCTTTAAACCTCTCAAAACTATGTCCTCTTCTATGTCATTTCTCCTTCAACCTCCTTGTCAAATTCTGACTTCAATATTGTCCTCTTTGTTGGCCTACTTGTCAAGAATCTAAATATCTTGAGGTCTTCAAGAATCTCTTCCAAAATTTAGTAGACTTCTTGCCAAATATTTTTTCCTTTTGGGCTTGTGTTCGGATGATGACGTTTGTCCCAAATTATCATTTATTAGTAACTTCTCCTTGCTAGAAATATTATCCCTTGAGCTCTCTTCAAATCTCCTTCAATGGCCTTCTTCTCTTGGGCCTCCAAATTATGTAGCTTCTCAAACCTACAATAGGACCTTTTCTAATCCTTCTCTATATTCAATCTTCCAAATCTAGAAGTTCTTCAATGGGACCTCCTTTGGATATTCTCTTCAATATTCAATGGAGATTTTTTTCTTGAGTCTCCTAAATCTTCTATCTTTAAATTTACAAAACTTACAATGGGACCTTTTCCTTAAGGTCTCTAAAATATTCAATCTTCAACTTGTTGCTTCAAGTACTGGATTGATTCCAAAGAAGATATTCTTCCTAGCTCTTGTAGGAAGCTTCTCAACTTTCTTTGAATCTACTCTTCTCTACAACAAAGTATTAGAAAATGATAATAGAAATTTCTTCAAATCTCAAGAAAATGAACTTCACTAGTTGATTTGTCAATCTAGTGGAATCAATGTCGAGTCCTAGTCTTCACAAGTTTTTTTGCAACTTTGTGGAAAGACTCTAGCCAAATAGTAAATTTAAAAATTCTAAAAAATAATATTTTCTATCTCCTCAATCTCTCTTGTGGCTTTCTCTGTCTCCTAGAAATCAACCTAGTGTTATGATACCATTGTTAGCTTTTTATGCTATAAAATTAAATAAAATGCAACCACGAGTAGTAAAATAAGCATGCAATGTTATATCTATGATAATGGTAATATAATAAGCAAATAAATAGCATGATAAACCTTTGAAATAACTCATGAAATATCCATTAATGAAATCTCATGAAAATTTGAACTTGTTACAATATATGGAGATATCAATGCTTCATACTTCATACAATTTCTACATTGTATCTCTCTCTATCAAATCACTAACTTCCTAATCTTATTCCTCTCACTAATTCTCTTGAATCATCTACCAAAGGTCTATATATAATGAGACATAACTCTTGGCCTTCCATCTTCCTATGACTCTTCATATTCCTATTCTAAGGACTCATGTACATGTGGACACCATGCACATTTACATCATTGCATATTCTAATAATACTTGTGCATTTATTACATTATATAAAGTAAATACTCAATTCTTAATCTAAGACACTCTCCTAATCTAATGATGTACCCAAGATGGTACATTAGCATGTACTAAATAATATATTCCAACATGCTTGTAGGACTGTAGTCATAGGAAGACCATATCACCTACATTGAATTTATGCCCAAAATGATGTTGAATAGTCTACTATCACATTTGGTTATGAACCATAACTAAGTTGTACAATTACTACAATATTTAGGTATGTTCCTGAAGGGTTGCATCCACCTCTTAAACTTTAGAATTTTTGGAAATATATGAAGAGAGAGACGGAGGTGGATACCCATAAATCACCTCAAAAGGAGTCATTATAGAGGTTGTGTGGAATGAAGTACCACCATTCAGCCAAAGGCACCTACTTAGCCCACATGTTAGGTGCTCAGAGGTAAAACAACAAAGGTAGATTTCCAAGCACTTATTGATAATTTGAGTTTTCCATTCAATCTATGTATGGTAGGCTAATCTCATTTGTAATTGTGTTCCATAAAGTTTAAATAATTATTGCCAAAAAAGACTAGTGAAAGTGGGTTCATGGTCAGACACGATGGATATTGGCATAACTTGGAGTTTTAAAATGAATTCCATTAATATCTAAGCAATGGTGGAGGTATGGTAAGGATGGGTGAGGGAACAAAACTGAGCATACTTTGAGAGATAGTTCACCATCATAAGAATGACTAATTTTACCCTATATTTAGGAATCCCTTCAATAAAATCCATGGAGATACTAGTCCATACATTTTATAATATTGGTAACGGTTGTAGAGTTCCTGAAGTACAAACAATTTCCCCCTTCATCCATTGGAAAATTTTACATTCTTCCACAAAATTTTAAGTATTATTTTTCATTCCTTCCTAATGGAATAACTATTTACCTCACTCATATATCTTCAAAAATCTTGAATGGCCTGTAGTAGGTGAAGCATGTATTTCCTTCATGATATCCTCACAGAGTGACGAAGTTTTGGGAACCACAATGCGAGCTTATGTGTCCATTCCATGAATATTATGTGTGTGAATTTGGATTTCATTGGAGCTAATCCTACAAATTCTATAAGGATGGGTCCTTAGTTACTTCTTAAAGTTGGAAGACCCATTGTGGAAGTGGGTATGAGAAGGCACACATTATTGCCTAATCCTCAAACTAATGGGAGAGGGAATTTGCCATAATATTAACTTTCTCTTTCTTATTTACAATGTCATAATGATACCCCAACAATTTTGAAACCCATTTCTATCATGTTGAAGTACATACCTTCTATTCTAAGAAGTATTTCAAACTTTATCGATTCATTTTAATAGAGAAATTCCTCCTAGTGCGATAAGGGTGCGAATGATTGACAATTAGGAGGATGACCATCATTTATTTTTCATAAGTAGATTTACCAATTTTATTTCTCAATGGTGCCTTATTGGTGAGGACTAGGGATCACCATTCTTGCATTAATATAGCACCAATACCATGACCTAAAGCATCACTTTCAATTATAAAGGGTTTGGAAAATTAGAAGTGGCTAACACTAGTGTCAAAATCATGGCTTCCTTGAGATCTACAAAAGCTTTTCCTGCTAGAGCTAATCACATAAATGAGTTCTTCAACATGGCCATTAATGGGGTGTTATATTTCTACAACTTTGTACAAATTATCATTGTTAGCCCATGAAACCTAAAACTCCACAAAGAGCCTTGAGATTTTATGACTTAGACCAATTTTGGATAGCTTCAATTTTCTTGGTATCAACCTTAACTCCCTATTGTGAAATAATATATCCCAAGTATTCAACACCCTACATGTGAAAGAAACATTTGTATTATTTGAAAAATAATTGATGGTCCTACAATAGTTTCAAATTTTGATCTAAATGTTGCAATTGCTTAGCCCAAGTGCAATTGTATATGATAATATCATCAAAGAAGACCAAAATAAACTTGTGAAGGAATGGGTAGAAGCAGTGTTATGCATAAGGGATCAGACCCAAAATGTACTTGTAAAAATTTGGCGAATCCAGTTCAAAACTACGGTGAATCCTAGCCAACCTCACGTCGAAGGCAATTGCGAATTACTTTGGTTTCTAGAAAAAATTGGGAAAAATGGTGGCTTTAAAAGTTTTTTTCGAACTAGATGCAAAAAGTGTTTTGGATTCGATCTGATGCATAACTAGGACCGGATTTGGTTTGATGCATAACTAGGTTCAAATACAGTCTGATGAATATCTAGGTCTAAATCTGATTTGATGCATAAATAAGCTTAGGTTTAGTCTGATGCATAATAAGATTCGAGTGTCGAGTCTGATGCATAATAAGGTCCAGGTATCAGATCTGATGCATAATAAGGTTTGAGTGTTGGATCTAATGCATAATAAGGTTCTAGGTTAGGTCTGATGCATAATAAGGTTTGAGGGCTGGGTTTGATGCACAATAAGGTTCGAGGGTCGGGTCTAATACACAATAAGGTCCAGGAACCGAGTTTGATGCACAATAAGGTCTGTGATCAAGGTCTTGTTGGTCATGAATCTGCCACAGGAAAGGATTTTTATATAAGATGCACCCTAGACCCGACCAACATTGAAAGGCTGGGAGAAAGAAATGTCTCCCAGGCCAATCTCCAGAGTGGGCTGGTTCCCTTACTATTCTAAATTTGTTTTAAGATCAAAGTTACAGGAAAGAAATTGTAAATGATGCAGAAAGAAATGGGAAATATGGCCGTAGGCCGAATTTATCTGATCGAGAAAGAGCAACAGCAAATAACTCTAAGTACAACAACAACAAATAACAGAAGACAATGTCGTGATCCACTCGCAACCTTGCATAAATGACCTCCAAAATAACATTCCAGAACTCACTCCTTTACTAGCAATTGTTAAAACTCAATACAGAATTAAAACTAAGCAGCAAATAAAAGATTCGAGCACAAATTAGGAATGCAGTATGCAGAAGGAACAATACACAGAAAATCACTTGCAAAACCAGAGAGCCGAATGTCTAATATTCATGCAAAGCACTTGAAAAGCTTTCAACAAAAGTATCTCTCACTCCCGATACTTGCTAATGAGATTTACATTGGTTTTTATAGAGGTTGTGCCTCTTGGCAACATTTAACACTTACAACGGACCTCCTCGAGATCTACAATTATGCAACGGAAACAAGGAAATGCTCCCCTTAAATAGCCTTGAAGAAACCAGCAATTTAATGCCATATGGAAGAGTCGACCATTTTCATTAAATGATGTTCTTGAAAATATGCATAAAACCATTAGAAAAATCATGAACAGTAGCTTCGAAATCTTGGAAATCTTCAATTCTGGTAGCTTGGGCGCGTTCTTCTACCTTGACCGCATCGAAAAGCAGCAACACATTCAATTCTGGGATGCTTTGAATCATCAAAAATCACAAAATAGCATCGGGCCATTTGAACTGCTTTTTGGCGCGAAACTATAACAGGTCACGAAAACGTGACAAGTCGCGAAATCGTGACGTCTTCCTGCTCCGTACGCTTCTGCCGCTTCTAAGCCGTGAAAACCAACCATGTCGCGAAATCGCTACTCATTCGGCTTCTTAATCTCCTTCGCTAGCTTACACCACGAAAACGCAACGCATCGCGATTTCACGATGCCTTTTGACTTATGCGCTTTGTGTCAGTTCTTGTCGCGATTTCGCTACGACATTGAGTCTTATCGCCTTTGGCTCGGTTTTGTCATGATTTCATGACCATTTTATATCTCATGCCTTTTGCTCGTTGCAAGCCGCAAAAATCAAACACGTCGCGATATCGCGACGGTTCTGCCCACCTGCTGCCGTTGACTGCGTTGATCGCGATTTTGTGACACGTCGCGAAATCGTGCCAATTCTGTATTGATTTTCTCTCTCCTCGATCGACCCGCGATTCTGTGACATGTCGCGATATCGCGACGGTTTTTCGACTTGGCTCTCTATGCTGTTTTTTGTCGCGATTTCGTGACAACTTTCAGACTTAGTCATTTTTTGCATCAAAACCTATAGAGAAGTTAGAATTGCAACAACTTAAGCATGAATAATCAATAATCAAATCAATGTGGCAAAAATGCCAACATTCTTGGTGGCTCGTGGGGTATACAGTTCTGTTGTATGCAAGAATCCCAGGCCTGAATCCATTGGGCAACAGAGTCATGAAAACTTAGAACAAAAAGCTAGCTGCTGGGGTTCATCTCGATGGACTGCTGCAACATCTTTTGCTGAATAAATGAAACTTCAAGAACTTGCATTTGGCTCAACTGATTATGGAATGGAAATGAATGGAGTGAGATCCTGCGGATGCGCAGGCGGTGAAATGCAAATGGAATGGTGATATGGTGGAATGAATGGAATGAAAAAAGTAATGCGGTAGACAGTAACAGAGAGTTGTTGTACTACCAGCTGCTATGGAAGGGGAATGGAAGTAAATGAAATAATGGAATGGAAGTGGAATGAGAATGAACTGAACTGTAAATAAATGCGTAAAACAACAGAGAACTTAGAAGAAAGGGATAAGAAGAAGCGGGAATAATAGGAAAGGGGAAAAGAAACAACAGCAGTGGCTTTTTCTTTACTGCAGAAGAAAAAGAAGTAGAAGAAGGAGGAAAATGAAGAAAGGAAAGGAAGAAAAAGGGAAGGGGAAGGAAGAAATTGCTAGAAAGCCACCAACTGCTGGGAAAGGAAAATAAAAAAAAAACAAAAAAGGGCACCCACGGCTCGCATGCAAAAAGAGCCGAGGTGATAAAATAAAAACAATACTTTTTTTTTTCTCTTTTTTTTTTTTTTACTATATACAAGTTGATACTGGACTGCCAGCTCATGAAGTGTAGGCTTTCAGATGAAAGCCGTT
Organism: Wollemia nobilis; assembly: GCA_028583015.1. Taxonomy (NCBI): domain Eukaryota; kingdom Viridiplantae; phylum Streptophyta; class Pinopsida; order Araucariales; family Araucariaceae; genus Wollemia; species Wollemia nobilis. The sequence goes on from JAQPPZ010000314.1 coordinate 536,907, forward strand.
CACTGAAATAGGAAGTGGGCTGCCATCCAAGTCTTCTAGATAGAATGAATTTGCTGCACCAGCACTGATAATGCGGAAGGGACCCTCCCACAGAGCATCAAACTTCTTGTGATTCCTAGGCTTAGCTTTGTTTTCGTTCCATTTCAGGACCAAATCTCCCACCTTAAGTGGACGATCTGCAGAATGTTTATGGAACCAATTTGAAATACCCTGTGTGTGTTTAGCAAACTCTTCATATGCCACAGAATGCTGCTCTTCCAACTGCAACAACTGAGCCAACCGCATATCCAAGGAATTTATGTCTGTTTCATCATCCTGAAAATCCTGCAACTGCTGCAATACTGGCAACTCTAGATGAACAGGCAACCTTGCCTCTTTTCCATAAACCAGGGCATAGGGTGAAGTCTTGATAGACTTCTTGATTGAAATCCTATCTGCCCATAAAGCTTGATTCAGTAGAAGGTGCCATGATCTCTTGTTATCCCCCAAAGACCTCTTTAAAATCCGAAGCAAATTTTTATTTGTGGACTCTGCCAAGCCATTTCCCTGTGGATAATAGTTAGAGGATGTTTTCAGGAAAATGCCATACTTGTTTGCAAACTCAGCTAGTTCAGCTCCAATAAATGGAGTCCCATTATCTGTAATAATAGCATCAGGAATGCCAAAGCGTGTAATCAGGCCTTCAATAAAAGAAATCACCACACTCTGATTCGCAACCTTGGTTGGAATAGCTTCAGACCACCTCGTAAAATAATCTGTAGCTGTCAAAATATACCTGTGTCCAGCTGAGGAATTCGGATCAATAATCCCAATAAAGTCCAACCCCCACTGCTGAAAGGGTGCTTCAACCTGAATTGGATGCAAAGGCAGTGATGCATTCCTAACTCTTCCTGTATACCTCTGACATTTGTCACATGCTTGGGCAATCCTGAAAGCATCTGTGAACAAGGTCGGCCAATAGTAACCAGCTCGAATTATTTTTAAAGCCATCGGTCTACCTGCATAGTGTCCTCCTGATATGCCAGAATGAAACTCCTCCAGGAGTCTAGCCTTCTCTGATTCCTTGACACATCTTAGAAGAACGCCATCAATATTCTTAAAAAACAATCCTTCTGGCAATAAAACATACCTAAGAGCTTGCAGACGAAATCTTCTCCACTGTGAGGCATTCAACTGTGAAGGGCATTTACCAGTCGTGAAGTAATCAATGAGGTCATCTGCCCAATCTTGTTCTTGAACTAAGAGATTCATCAAATTGTCATCACTAGTAAGATCTTCTGCTTGATATTCAACTATACCAGATGCTGCCATCTTTGCTAAGTGCTGGCATAAAGCCTTACCACGCACTAGCTTAGTCGGATGAATTTCAACATCAAATTCTTGGATCTTGGTGACCCAACCAGCGCGTTTATCACCCATCTCTCCTTGAATGATGAAATTTCTTACATCAGGATGTATAACATAGACAACTGTTCTGCTCTGAGATATAAAATGCTTGAATTTCTTAAGGGATTTCATAACAGCATACACCTATTTTTCAATGAAATTATACTTTGCCTCATGAGGTAAAATAACCTGACTAAGGAAAGCAATGGGCCTTTCATTCCCATCGTCCCCTTTCTGTGTAAGAACTGCAGCATAACTTTCATCTTCCCCAACTGCATACATAATGAAATCCTTTGAATAATCAGGATTAATCAGTACAGGAGCCTGCGCTATTCTATCCTTAATTTCTTGGAATGCCTCTTTCCTTCGAGCTGTCCATTTAAAGTCTGCATCCTTCTTCAACAACTCAGTCATGGGTTTGACAACCTGGGCAAAATCAGAAATGAACTTCCTGATAAAATTGATCTGTCCAAAGAAAGACTGTAGTTCCTTTTTATTTGCAGGGAGTGATAATTTTTTCAATGCTTCAACTCGAGCTGGATCTATTGCTAAACCATCCTCTGAAATAACATGCCCCAAGAGTTTACCTTCCTTCACTGCAAACACTGACTTCTTTGGATTAATGGAAATCCCGAACTCTCTGCACTTTCCAAAAATTTGCCTCAGGTGAGAACTGTGATCTTCCCGTCTATGTGAAAAGACAATCATGTCATCAAGATATATCACAATAATCTTGTTCAAGAGTTCCTTGAATGCAATGTCCATGGCTCTCTGGAAGGTAGCCCCAGCATTTGATAGTCCAAAAGGCATTCGCTGATAAGCAAAAGTGCCCCACTTTGTTGTGAATGTTGTCTTGTACTGATCCTCATCTCTAACCCAAATCTGGTTATATCCAGAGAATCCATCCAACAGTGAGAAACGCTGAGCCCCAGCCACAACATGTAGTATTTGATCTATACGAGGCAAAGGATAATGATCTTTCAGAGATGCACGGTTCAGATTCCAAAAATCTACACACAGTCGTATGTCTCCATTCTTCTTTCGAACCGGAACCAGATTGGCAACCCAAGTTGAGTGCTTAACTGGATATATAATTTTGGCTTGCAGCATTTTCACAAGCTCAGCCCTCATTAGAGTCTCAATATTTGGATTTACTGGTCGCTGCTTTTGTCTGAAGGGTCTGACTCCTTCTTCCAATTCAATCGTATGCTGCACAATCTGTTTATCGTATCCCTTCAAATCTTCATAACTCCAAGCCACAATATCAAAAAATTCCTCACACAGTTGCCTGATTTCTTGCAGTTCATCAGGAGTAGAATCAGTTCCAACCTTAATGACTTTGTTGGGTTCCAACTGCAACTCCATGTATTCTTTTTTATCAATCTCAATCCGATGTTTTTTGGACCGATCATGCTGATCAAACAAACTTTCCAAAGTTATAAGACCCTTCGAAATGTGATTATTTCGTAACTGAATTAGACCTTCAGCTTCTTCGTGCTCCAAGGTTCTCCCTTTGATAGTGGCAGCTTCATGAATCAAAAAGTTGACAATCTGCTCATCATCCTCAAAGACTTGCCAGAAAGTATCTTTGTCTGGGACACTTGGCCTGTACACCATCCTTACTGTCTTTGGTTTCTTCACTACCTGCTCAATAGGAGAAAAATTGGCTCCAAGGGATGCTAAGAGATCTGCATGCTTATTTAGCTCTCGGGAAATGGCTTGAATATTTAGAGCTATGAAAAACTCAAACAGGTCCCACACTTGGTTGCGGTATGCTTTAAGGTAATGCTGCTTAGAAATGCACCTGTTTGTGACTTGGTTTACAATAAGCTCAGAATCACCAAAAATCTGGAGCTGTTCGATTCCTAACTTCCTTGCCTTTTTCAAGCCTAAGCATAATGCTTCGTACTCGACAGCATTGTTAGTACAATTCCAAGTAAGACGGTATGAATATGTTCTTTGTAAACCAGAAGGAGAAATCAAAACAATACCTGCTCCTGCACCATTTTTGCATCTAGCCCCATCGAAATATAACTTCCATAGTTGGTCTGTGACAGAATTCTGATCAGCTTGGTTAGGAAATACCTGCCTTGTGCCACCCTCGGGTCTTGTGATGGAATAACAGCCGATTTCAGTCTCCAGCATAGCATTGAAATCAAGCATAGAAAACTGATCATCCAACTGGAGTTCATCTAAAACCTCATGCATCAAAACAGAATCCTCTGACTCTTCGGTTAGCATGTTAACAGACTGCATGTTTTTTTTTGCTTCTTCCAGCTTCTCGATATGAAAAGAGGAAGGTTTTTCATTCTGGATCCTGAGCCTTTTACCTTTGAAAGGAATTTCTAAGTGGGAATAATCCAGTGCCAGATAACCCCCCAACTTTGCAATAAACTCTCTGGATAAGCACATACTAAAATAGGGTTCTAGATCTACCACAACAATCTCTTGAATGACTGTAATCTGGGGCATAGTATGCAAAACAATTGGGACATCCTTGATTACACCCACCATTTTTATAGGAGTACCATCTAACTGCAAAACTCCAGGGCTACTTCGTGTGTATTCCATGCCCATAACCTCGCAAACTGCCTTTGGCATGACAGTTGTAGCAGCTCCAGAGTCGATCATGCAATTATGCACGATCCAACCCTCTATTTGCAATGATAGATAAAATGGGGGTGGTCTATTTTTACCAGTAACATAAGTGGTTAAGGCTTGAGCATAAATTGTCTGGGTAGGACCCTTTTCATTATCCTTTACAGATTTTAAAGATTCCTGCAATAAATCTACCTGGCCAGGCAACTGCAATGCATCGTAAAGACTAACCTTAGCTGGGGTCTTCTTCAGTTCTTCGACAATGTTGTATGCAACCGCAGCAGAGTCCTTCTTTTCAATAGGATGTTCATATCTGCTTCGATACTGCTGAGTGGCTTCCACTCTTAGCCTCTTCGTCAATGAAGGATACTTCAACTTCTCTCGAGCTTGCTCTTCTGCTTCTGATCTTGCTGGTGCAGTTGCAACCTTTTCTTGAACTCTGTGAGAAACAGGATCCTTCGGTAAAATAGGCGCATCAGGCTTTGAAACTGGAACTTTTAACGGCTCTAACTCAGCAGGATCCACTGTAACAGACTTCTTACCAGTCCTTGTGAGAACAGAAACTTGCTCTTCCAGTGGAGTCATTAGGCTATGGCCTGCCTCAGAGATCATATTGACTTGCCCTCCTGAAGAACTAGCAGCCAATGTCTGCACATAATTCAGATGGACCATGCAGGTGTCTTCTCCATGAGGATCATTGCAAGTCGAACACCAATACGTTCTTTCAGCAAGGACTGCATCTTCATTTACCAAAGCAGTCAAGCTTTTCTCAGGTGCTTTGCTTGTTGAAGCAGCTTGATCTCTAGTAATTGGAGGAGGTTGAAATCTCCTTGGCTAGAAATCTCGCTCAGCTTGCTTCCTCTCAATAAGCGTGATCTTGTTACCCATTGCTCTAATTGCCGAATTGGCAGATTTTACCTCTTGCAATAGTGTTGTATAAGGATCAGGGTTTACAGGTGCAGGAGGTGCTGGTAAGGGCAAAGGAGCTGGTGGTGCTGGCAATGCTGGAAATGAGGTGGAAGCAGGGAATGGCGAAATGCTGGGTGCAGGAAGCTGCAGACTTGCTAAAGTAGACAACTGAGGAGCTGGGATAGGTGCAATTTGTGGTGCACTAGAATTCCATGATGGGACAGGATACATAGTGGACATAGATTGCGAAAAAGAACTAGGATATAAATGCTATGGAATATCAAGAAGAATAGGCATTGCTACCTTTGGGGGAAGCCTGTCGATTGCAATTAAGTCTGCCTCCGCCTTCTGTGCTTGCTCGAACAATTTCGGGAAAGTCATTACATTGGACTGCCTGATCGCCAAGCCAATATCTGTATTGAACGCTCGAAGGTAGTAAAACGTAGCTTGCTCAGGGGTAGGGCGAAGTCCTTCAGGTACTCGCTGCCAGCTCCTGGTAAAGCGAACATTAAAATCTGCTATTGCCTCCTGCGGATGCCTCTGGATCGCATTAAACTGGTGCAACAGTGAAAATGGGTCAGCCTGTTCATGAAAATTCTTTACTAACAATTCTCCTAGCTGATCCCAGGACGCAATAGTGCCTGGTTGCAGAGATCTATACCAGTACAACAATTTTCCTCTTAAAGATAATACTAGTAACTTCACCATTACATCTTCATCTGTTATGTCGTGAATAGCTGCCAGAGAAGCTACATCATGAATATGTTCATATGCAGTCTTTCCTGTACCATCATAAGTTGGCAATGCCTTCAAGGCAGCCCGGGGAACTGGATTTTGAGCCTGGAGATTCAAGGCACCTGAGCTATTCCAAGCTGAAAACTGCCTAGGTGGAGGATATTGGGCCATTGGAACTAGTGTATGTAATTGAGACAATGGAAAACTAGTAACAATACCAGGGTTTTGCGTGGATATGGCAGATGATGATGGGGGAACCAACCTAGAATGCTCACCACTTCTTGTGCTGTCAAGTTCAAAAAACTCGACAAGATCTCCAACTTTTTTAGACTGTGATCTCGTGATCATGAAGGACAGCTTTCACTGCATCCACGTTCAGATATTTTTGAGTACAGCAGAGTCACCAAATGCTCTAATATTACGGCATGAAGGCGAACATTAAACCTTCAATGCTATGGGATCTTTCTGAGACAGAAGAAGTCTGTCCCACCGGGCGTGCCAAAAACTGTTGGTCACGAATCTGCCACAGGAAAGGATTTTTATATAAAATGCACCCTAGACCCGGCCAACATTGAAAGGCTGGGAGAAAGAAATGTCTCCCAGGCCAATCTCTAGAGTGGGCTGGTTCCCTTACTATTCTAAATTTGTTTTTAGATCAAAGTTACAGGAAAGAAATTGTAAAGATGCGAAAAGAAACGAGAAATATGGTCGTAGGCCAAATTTATCTGATCGAGAAAGAGCAATAGCAAATAACTCTAAGTACAACAACAACAAATAACAGAAGACAATGTCGTGATCCACTCGCAACCTTGCATAAATGACCTCCAAAATAACATTCCAGAACTCACTCCTTTACTAGCAATTGTTAAAACTCAATACAAAATTAAAACTAAGCAGCAAATAAAAGATCCGAGCACAAATTAGGAATGCAGTATGCAGAAGGAACAATACACAGAAAATCACTTGCAAAACCAGAGAGCCGAATGTCTAATATTCATGCAAAGCACTTGAAAGCTTTCAGCAAAAGTATCTCTCACTCCCGATACTTGCTAATGAGATTTACATTGGTTTTTATAGAGGTTTTGCCTCTTTGCAGCATTTAAAACTTACAACGGACCTCCTCGAGATCTACAAATTATGCAACGGAAACAAGGAAATGCTCCCCTTAAACAGCCTCGGAGAAACCAGAAATTAAATGCCATATGGAAGAGTCGGTCGCCTTCATTAAATGATGTTCTTGAAAATATGCATAAAACCGTTAGAAAAATCACGAACAGCAGCTTTGAAATCTTGGAAATCTTCAATTCTGGTAGCTTGGGCACGTTCTTCTACCTTGACCGCATCGAAAATCAGCAAAACATTCAATTTTGGGATGCATTTAATCATCGAAAATCACAAAATAGCATCGGGCCGTTTGAACTGCTTTTGGCACGAAATTGTAACAGGTCGCGAAATCACGACGTCTTCCTGCTCCGTACGCTTCTGCCGCTTCTAAGCCACGAAAACCAACCATGTCGCGAAATCGCTACACATTCGGCTTCTTTATCTCCTTCGCTAGCTTGCAATTTCCTCCTTTCTTGTCTTTGCTCTCTTCCTTCCCTAAATCCGACATGTCACGATTTCGCTACAACTTTTCTGCATGTTGTACGGCCTTGCTACTAAGCCACGAAAATGTGACACTCTTGCCTTAGAATGTCTTCAACTTCACCCTGTCGCGATTTCGCTACGTTTCTCCGCCCTCTGTACGGTTCTCCCTTTTTGTCATGATTTCGCGACGTCTTTGCCTTGCTGGAACGTTTCCTCAAAAGTTGCGCGATATCGCTACGCCTTTGTGCCTTAGACTCTTTTCATTCAAGTGAACCGTGATACCGGAACACGTAGCGATTTCGCTACGCTCTTTGCTTTGTTTGGCTTCATTTTCTAACTGTAGCGAAATCGCTACCATTTTACCACTTAAGCCTTTTAATCCACCCGCGCCGTGAAAATGTGACGCGTCACGATTTCGCGACGCCTTTTGACTTATGCGCTTTGTGCCAGTTCTTGTCGCGATTTCGCTACGACATTGAGTCTCATCGCCTTTGGCTTGGTTTTGTCACGATTTCACGACCATTTTATGTCTCATGCCTGCTGCTTGTTGCAAGCCGCAAAAATCAAACACGTCGCGATTTCGCGACGGTTTCGCCCACCTGCTGCCATTGACTGCGTTGACCGTGATTTTGTGACACGTCGCGAAATCGTGCCAATTTTGCGTTGATTTTCTCTCTCCTCGTTTGACCCGCGATTCTGCGACATGTCGCGATATCGCGACGGTTTTTCGACTTGGCTCTCTATGCTGTTTTTTGTCGCGATTTCGTGACAACTTTCGGACTTAGTCATTTTTTGCATCAAAACCTGTAGAGAAGTTAGAATTGCAACAACTTAAGCATGAATAATCAATAATCAAATCAATGTGGCAAAAATGCCAACAGGTCTAATGCACAATAAGGTTTAGGGTTCGATATCAAGCCTATTGTAAAATATGGTCCAGTATTGAGCCTAATGCAGTTTATGGTTTGGTATTCAACCTGATGCACAATATGGTTTGGTACCTTATCTGATGCACAATATGGTTTGGTACCTTACCTGATGCACAATACGGTCCATCGTTGACCACCTACCACATGTCACACAATCGATCACCCATACTGCATGTCCAATACAATTCTACCATGTGTCGACTCCATCCATTCTATCTATAAAAGGGCATCACTATCATTTTTTGAGTTCATTTCTGTGACTGCACCCAACCAGAGCAAACCATTACCGAGCAACCAATTTCTCCTATTTTTCTTATTTCCAAGTTTCCAAATTCTAGCAATGGCCACCACTTCCACCCCTATTCCAAAGTTCAAGAACCCTTCTTGCACGTTAATTTTAGATTTGTTAATTACCCTAGGTACGGACTTATCATGGTTAGAAGATGCAAGTTTGACAACCTTGGTGTCAATGCCACATTTCAAAACTGATAAAGTCCTCTTGCAACATATTATTAGTGGTTATGACCATGACAAGGCCATTGTCAAAATGAAAATATGGAATAGAAATCTATCATTCACCATCACAGTTGCAGACATTAATAGATTGACAAATCTTCCTTTCGGTGATTGTCCTCCAGTGTCAGCGAAGTGCCAGCTCTCTGTAGAAGAGAAAGGCTACCTCGAGAAAATGTACCAACTCACCACAAAATATTTGGTAGGTATAATTCTTGTGTCTTAGAATTTGTTAATGCTAAAAATTTCAAATTTGTAAATTGTTATCTAATTTTTTCTTTTTAGCTTCCGTCGCCAAGTCAAAAAGAGGGTTAACAATCATCGATGTTAAGAATCCAACTCTGAAGGCCATTATTGAGTTCTTCCAAGCAAGACTGATTCTTCTTGGAAGATCAAAAATTCTATTTTGGGCACTTTCATATGTTATTCGTTGTGAGCATCATGAGAGGTTCGATTGGTGCACCTATATTGTAGATCGCATCAGGGCCGAGTTGCATGCGGTGCAATTGCAAACCAACAACACACAACCCATTGTGGGCACTGTTAATTATATTTTAGCTCTTTATTTTGAAAGTTTTCATAATTTGCAAGATACTCCTACTCCTACTATAGTGCATGCAACACTACAAGCCATTGCCTTGACACCAGATGAATTGAAGGTAATCAGTCCATATTTGACAATAAAAAAGTATTTTATATTTTAGTACATTTTCATTTTTAAATTTTTCTTTTCATCTAAATGTAGGGTAGGGCAACCACAATAAGGAGTAAACAAGATGTTGCCAATAGGAGTCATAGGCCAGAGCAAACTGGTGATTCTGAGGACATTGGATCAAAAATTTCACCATTACAGAGGGCACCAAAATATCCGAGGCAAGCTCCTTCACCTGGTGGATCTCGTACGCCTAGGTATGCACAAAATGTGTAGGCTGAATCTAGTGTGGCCACACCCTCCCCCATCGGTGCCCAAATTCAACATATTTCATCATCTTCAGGTAAAACAATGTGTATTTACTTTGAATTAATTATTATGGTTGTTTTCTATTTAATTTTTAGAATAATGTTAACAAAATTTTTTTATGTTTTTAGCCACCTCTCAATGACAAACTACGAGAATGAGAGGCCATATGGTGCCACCACTTCCACCACAATAACAGCACCACCAACAACAACAACAACAACAATAATTTCCACTACAACAACAACAGGTTCCACCACAACATCCACGTTCACAACAACAATGACAAGCACAAGCACAACCTACACAGATGAGAGGCCAAACATGGGTTGGAGGTGGAAAACAAATTTTTCATAGAGATCATAGTAGACACAAGTTTTGGGCCTAGGTTCTCATATTTTACATTTCACACTTCTTCACAGGCACCAGAAGTTTCATCTATTGGATTGGATAATATCCAACTTGATGATGATTTTCTATTGCAGGGCAACATTTTAGGTTTTAAGGCAATAAATGTGCTTCAAGATCCACTAGATGAAGCACAACAATAGGAAGCCCCTACACCTGAGCATAGATCATTCCTAGCTCTGGAAGGAAATGACCCTCATCCTCAAACTGAGGATGACATTGTTAATTTTGATGAAAATATTTTAATGGTTGAAAATATGGAAGCAACAATGAAAGAGATTGTCCTTCAATATTTGCAAGAAATGAAGGATTGGGAATATCGGGCCAAGGTTCTAATAAAGCAAATAAATGCCCGATATAAGAATTATGCAAAAAGAGATTCAATCTATTCTTTGGTTCAATATGAACCAGAAAAGCTTAGTGGCCTACTGAGTCAGGCCACAACAGGAACAATAAATTCTAAAATTGTTTATGATGATGATGTTTTAAATATTGTTGTCAGCATATTAGAGAATATTAATGTTGAAGCCCAAGATTTTTATAACCAATGGGCTTTCGATAAAGAAAAAGTTGCACTTGTTGAGTCTGCCAGGGATGTGGCTGAGGTAAGAAAATCTTTATTTATGTTTCAATTTGCTTTTGCAGTTTATTTTTCATATTTCAATTTTCTTTAAAACAAGTAACAATTTTTTATATAGCTATTTTGAATGATTTATCATTTTATTTTTTGTAGTCAAATTTTGAAAACTTAAAAATGCAAGTTAACAACATGCAAGTTAATATCAATGTGGCAAAAACTTTTTTGCTTAATGCAATGGAAATGAAGAAAAAAATGCAATTAAAAGTGGCGGATAATAATCATTTGAGAAAATATATCAGGGAGAAGCTCCATGAAGATCCGGACATCGTACTACAACACCAAAAAGAAAAAGAAAAACTTCCAACAATACTCGAAGATCCAAACCAACAAGAAAGTGCATTGTTGGGAAGTATTGTGAAAGGTCAAGAAAATCTAGTCAGACTTGGTGCACTATCGGAACAAGGAGCTAAGCAAGGAGATAAAGGAAAAGAAGTCATTGTTGCAAGTGAAACTGATGTAGCTATGCCGAAATAAGATATTTTACAATGTAAAAATATTTTGAAGTTGATTGTAGTCAACAATTTTGTACAATGTAATATATTTTCAATCATATTAATGAAAACTATATTTTCTAAATTTGTGTCTTCAATCATTCAAAGGTTGTTTGCATTTATAATTTTGTGTTGCTTTTCTAGTATTAATCGTCAATATTATTTACTATCTTCATCTCAAACATCAAAAGAATATTTTTGTTGATCATAATTGATACATTAACAATACAATACCAATATTGTGATATAAAATAAAAGACAACAATTTATTAAGGCAGTTCAAATAGTATGATAAAAAACATTCAATTTTTAAAAGCATAATGTGATATAAAATGTACAATTTTTATAAGCATAATGTGAAAAAGTAAATTTTTGAAATCTTGTACATCTGAAACAACATTGTGAAATCTGGAATGAACAGTTGTGAAATCTAGAATGAATAGTTCTCAACTTGTGAAACAACATTGTGAAATCTAGAATGAACAAATATTGTGAAATCTGATAACAAAGAAAGTCAAAAGTTACATTGTTGTGAAACACTAGAAAAATCAGAATTCAAGTAGCTGAAATGAACACGTTTCAACTTATCTAGAATCAATCTGTGAAGACACCATTTGATCACTAAAAGCATCATTATCCTCCTTATCGGTCATATTCATAATACCTCTTATTCTTGTAATTGAATTCCAGTATGCTAATGCTCTATCATATGGAAATTTGTCCAACTGATATGATGACACATAAATTCTTAAACAATTTTCTAGATTTTTGTCCAGCCTATTGTAGAGCTTAGATTTAACAAAATATAGTGCACTAAAAACCCTCTCATCTTCCACAGATCCCAAAATCATTGTTTGACATAATTCATATAAACAAAAGTATTCACTAATCGTATCTTGTAAGATACTACTTGGATACAACTTTTGCCACAAACGTGCAATGGAACCAGTCTCATGGATATTACTCAAAAGTGATGCTTGATGAACCATTGTTCTTCCAAAATATTGTGATTGTTGTCTTAAAAGATCTTTGTTGAGTATACCTTTTATTTCAACACCATTGACTTCCACACTTTTACTGAAATGCTCAATAAGGTTGCCCATATATTTAATAAACAACTCTTGTGTAGATTTTTGATCATTGCAAGAACCCCAAAACAAAGGGTTAACAACACCCATGGCCTCAAGCAACTCATGTCTTTGAAACCGATCTCTTATCTCTTTTGTCAATGATTTTGCTATGTTGAACAATTTTTTTTTGTATTGTGTAAAACAACTTCGTACCTATTGTGTGTTACACAAACTCTTTCAACATTGTCAGTAACTACACTTGAATGCCTTTCATAACAATATAAAGGTATCATATTTTCATGAACATTAATACAAATATTATCATTAATGTCAAACTTCAAAAAACTATTTGCATCTTTCACGTTTGTCAATGTTTTCCAACTTTCAAATAAGGGATCTGTAAAATCTGGTTTGGACACATATAACCTATCAATAATCACACATATTTGCTTTCTCATCCTCATGAAATCAATGATATAGATGGATCTCTCTTGTGCAAGTTTAGTCAATCTGTTCATTTCTTGTAACATTGGAAGAATACCACATAATGTTAAAAGAGTTTCCAAGTTAGTCAAATGAAACAACATATCATTTGCCTTATCAATTGCTCTACTATTTGCATACATAAACCCTATTAAAGATTTATATTCTATAAAAACTTTGAGTGCAGGTTGATACAATGAAATCCACCTTGTATCCACATCTTTCAACAATTTTTTTCCTTCTATAACTCCTAGTGCAAACTGTTGAAACTCTGCAAACCTTTTAGGACTGCAAGAAAAATAAGAATGTATTTCACGAATGAGATCTTCCACTTTAGCAACATTTTCAAAAGTGCTCACGATTTTATAAGCAAGATTCACTCTATGAGCCATGCAATGAATGGGTATCATATATGGGGCAACTGAAGTTTGGAGTCGAACACATAGGCCATTCATGTGCCCTTGCATTATAGCAGCACCATCAGCTCCAATGCAAATTAACTTTGTGGCTATGTCAATATCATTCATTCTCGCAATTTCCTTTAAACTGGTCAAAACAACATTATAGATGTTTTTTGCATTTGAAATTTCAACCATCTTATGTAATCCTAGAAAACTAGGCCTTCTTACATGATTTTGAAATGTGTACACATGCATGCAAATCCAGGATGTGTTGTCCACAACCGTCACCTCATCAATAGAAAGTGAAATGAATCTGGCATGTTTTACCTGCTCCCTCAGGTCTTCCTTCTCAACTAATGATAGACATTTTACCATTTCCCAACCACTTCGATCTGACCAATGGGAACTAGGAAGGTTTTGCACATCAACTAGTTGATAAAGGTGCTTATAATCAATAAAATCGGACATGGGTCTACCCTTTTTGAGAATACTAAATACAACAACAAACTGCAAACTTTTTGAAGTTAAAATGGTCTTCTGCATTTTATGAAATTGGGTTTCAATCATTCCACCTTTCTCAACAAGGGATTGTTGTTGCTTTAAGTGATTCTCATAATCTATTGCATATCTGACATGCATACATTCTGATGCATCCTTCCACCTAACAGATTTTGTAATTTTACCATCACTTCCTATAACTTTTACATATACTTTGCCAACATGTTTTTCTATTGTATCTTTCTTAGTTTGCAGCCTGTGATCCTTACCTAGTTTCCAACTACAAATTTTGCATCTACATTATTTTTTATTGACTTGGTTGTCTTCAGTCAAGACCGCCTCAATCCAGGGAAAATTTTTTACCCATTCATTCTTAAATGATCTTCCAATAATCCAATTAGAATCTATCTTCCTCTTTTTAGAATTTTTGCTTGAAGATTCATAAGAAGTTTGTAGTGTATTTGATTTATCGCTTTCATTTTCAACTTGCATATCTTGGCCAAGAATATCTTCAAGTGATTGTTGGATGTCATTGGTAAGAGAATTTTCTTTAGAAGGCATCTCTTGGTCAATAGGGTATTCTGCATAGTAGCATACAATAATATTCTTTACTATTTTTGGATTTAAAAAAACTAACTTATAGACAGAAAAAAATTCATATCGATGAGCACATACTGACAACTAACTATTTGAGGAAGAAAGCAGTATTGAAAATTATTACAAAATATACAACTAACTATTTATAAGTCAAAAATCATTTGTACCTAGAATTTGTACCGATGTCGATGGCTTGTTTGATTTTGATGTATGACTAAAATATTTAAGGATACTCTTTTCAGAAGAATATTTGGCCCCCTTCATTCCATTGTCGATGGGTGACATTTTACTTGTAAAGAAAGTGTTTTTCATTTTAGAAAAGTAATAAAATGTTAAAGAGATGTTACTTCTCATAGGCCTCAAGATAATATTGTAATTAGAATAAACAGATGGTCATCGCTAGAAAATAAATACATGTTTCTTGCCATGTTTCATTATGATTTTGTTAGTGTATACCACTACTGCATTTTTTGGTGATAACACTTGTAACTGATAAGAGCAGACAAATATGCAATATACAAATTCAAATTAAATTCAGAAAATAAGTTCTCTATGCAAAAAATAACTAGAGATACATATATTCAAAAAATAAGCATTTACCAAAGTATTTACCTATTTATAATCTTATCACAAAAAAATCTGAATAGAAATAGAGAATCAAAATTCAAAAAAAAAAAAAAAAAAAAAAAAATAGAGAACCTAGTGTAGAACGCGATCCAAAAATCTATTATGGTGTAGAACAGGGTCCAGATATTGGTGTTGAAGACATGCAGAACAGGGCAAAATAGAGAAAAACATGGGAAACAGAGCATTGAAATATTTTCAATAAATGATAGAAAAATAGCAGAAGAAAAACCTACAATTAGTTGACAAAAAAACAAATCTTATTACTATATTCAGAATGTCTTAAGAGAAATAGAGAACCTAGTGTAGAACATGATCCGATAGTCAATCCTGGTGTAGAACAAGGTTCAAAAATTGACCTTGAGCAAATAGAATCTGGTCTATTGTAGAACTGGGTTTGACCTATTACAAAACTAGGTTTGAAATTGATATATTGTAGAAATAGATTGAATTAGTCTATTGTAGAACTAGATCTCGATCTGCTACAATGGATTAGATATTGGTTTATTGCAAAATTAGGTTTGGATGTTGGTCTATTGTAGAACTAGATCGAATGTTAGTCTATTGCAAAACTAGGTTCGGATATCGGTCTATTGTAGAACTGGGTCTGGATATCGATCTGTTGCAGAACTGGGTTCGGATATCGATCTTTTAGAATTGGGTCTGGATATCGATCTATTGTAGAACTAGGTTTGGTCTATTGTAAAACACAATCTAGATGTCGGTTTGGTGCAGAACAAGGTTCGGTTTGGGTCCGCATAGAGTTTTGTTCTGGATCAATTGGTTTCTGCACACGGTCGAAGTTCGATGGAATTCTCGATTCTATAATAGTTTGAATGTTTTAAGTGGAAAAGTATCGTTGTCGTGTTAGTTTTATATAGTGGTATACTTGGCGAACTTGGCGGGATAATTTTAAAATTTTAAATTTTTTGGGTGAAAAGTGTCCTCATTCTGGCAAAAAATGATGGCGAAGTTTTATAAAAATCTATAATACTATTATCAATGGACGGTGAACCGACACCTTAAAAAAATCCAAAAATTTTGGGTGAAAGGGCCGACCTTCGGGTCCCCCAAACTCGCCAATTTGAGTTTTCGAAAATGCAAATATTAGCCCAAATGGTGAATATTCACCGTTGTGCATAACCCTACATCATATGGATGTGAAGAGTACCTTTTTTTATATTGAGATTTAGAGGATATTTACATGCAATATTTGCCTAGTTTTGAGCTCAAGGGTCCTATCTCCTTAGTGTGTTGATTGACTAAGTCCTCGTATGGACTTAAGGAAGCATTATGTGCTTGATATGAGAAGATCTACTCTATCTTTCTCACTTGTGAGTTTCAACTATGTGAGGCTAAACATTATGTTTATATCAAACATCAATATGGAAGATTTTGATTATTGTGCTATATGTATATGATCTTCTCGTTAAGGAAAACTCTCTTGTCTTGATTCAAGACATGAAGTCAAAACTTTATGTTTTCTTCAAGATGACAAATTTAGGGCTAACGCACTGTTTATTAGGTATTTAATTGATAAAACTTCTTTTGGGATCACCATTTTATAGTCCAAATATACATTAGATCTTATTTAGTACTTTATAATGGAAGATTACAAGTCCACTCATACTCCTCTTGCTTCAGGATTAAAGCTTCTAGTAGAGTGTATGACTTGTTTTATGGCTACCATTCTATATCAATCCCTTATGGGGGGTATCATATAACTCACTCACACACACCTTGATATTACCTTTGTTATCAACTATTGTTCCAAGTACATGCAAGCACCTTAAGAGATTCATTAGACTGTGACCAAGAGGATCCTTAAATACATCAATGGTACATATCATATGGGACTAATTATGCAATTGGTTCACCTCTAACTTTTATAATATTTTCATATGTGGAATGGGTTGATTATTTGGATGATCTTTCAAAGAATTTGAATGTTTTTTTCAATGAGTCATCAAAACAACTTTAATGTATGCTTATGCTTTTTGAGTAGGTGGGTATTCCTTGGTCCTACCAGTCACTCTTCGATATGAAAATTAGAGCACCATTGAATCGTATGCAATCTAGCATTTTATCAATTTACCTAGCACATTAATATTTGAATGCACTATATGTTATGGATTTATGCCTATGGGATGTTTGATCTTTTTTATTTCATCAACAAAGTAGGCAATGGATATCCTGACTAAGGTCATGCCCAAGGTTCCTTTTTGTGCATGTAGGAGCTACTTATTGTAGGAGAGTGTCACTTAATGGGGGATGAGTAGTAAGGGTTTCTCTCTATGTCCCTCATTCAGCTTAAGGGGGGATGTTAAAATATATAGTGGTTAAGCTTCACTTGATTCCATGTCCAACTTTGTATTGTATTGTACATTTAAGCCCTTTGGGCCCTTGTAAATCTTGTAATTATAATTTTTTTAATATTTGTTATTTAACTTAAAGGTTGGTTCCTTAACCTTTGTCTAAAGGTAACTTGTAATTGGGTATAAAATATCCCCTCATATCGATCATTTTTTCATTGGTTGGAGTATATCATTTGATTATCTGGAATTAGTTGACATCTATGAACATCCCCTTATATCACATACATTTATTTCTATGTATTCCTTTTCAAAAAAATTGGGTAACATGTTAATTCTATTTATTTTTTAAAACTATGATAAAATCCAACATATTTCCCAACAAACAAGGGTAAGGTTAATCCTCCATCATGCACAATGCTTTAGCTTTAAACAATTAATCTAATATTTACAATCACTATCAATATTGATAGAGCTACCCAATATATTATCATATGTTTCTATATCCTTATCATACAAGGCACCCCTAAATGATCCATGATATTCTCTTCTTTGTAATTTTTTGCCTATAGAAATCTTGATTTAGATTGTTAACCAAAGTAATATTAAGGATATTATAATGAAACTTCTTTTTAAAAATAACAATTGCAACAATAAGTTTAAAAAAATATATAGCAACATAAACAACATACACTAAAATATTCATAACAAAACTAATAAGAATCACAAATCTAGATTCCAAGTCTCAAAATTAATCCAAGCCACTCAAAGAGGTCAAAGTTTGTTACCCACTTAGAGAGAAAAAAGTTTATTATGTACAATTGAGGTGATAGAAGTTAAATAAATAAATAATAAATGGCATACATCATATCTCTCCTGTTTAGAGTCTAATATAATAAAATCTAACCTGAATGCTCAAGGATCGACTATACTAACCTGAGGGGTTGAGCCAACAAAATGAAGGTCGAGAACATGGCTACATAAAGACCATTAGATGGCCTCCTTCCTCAAAAAAAATTTGTCCGAAAAGATAAAATATTTTAGAGAATGGTTATTACTTCTTATATCCCATCCTCTTCAACTTGATTAATATCTCTTGTATTTGGCAAGACCACAAAGACTGTAATACTTTTGGCTTTAGATCAACCCCCTTTTATCTAACTTTTGAATCTCCTCATAGTACTACACCTTTTAACCAAGTACCTACTTAACACAAGAATCATGAAAAATAAGGTTTTTTTTGGAGGTATGAGGAAGCTTTAACTGATATGCCACATTTCCTCATCTTGTATGGATCCTAGAATCTATGTATAAGATTTTGTTTGGATTTTGTCTTTAGAGAAAGTTGTTTATAGAATTAAATCCACAAAATGTCATATCACCCACCTCAAATTTTTACTTAAAGTAGTGTAAATATTTTGTTGCTTTATGCAATTTTGAGTTTAAAAAAATATTATTCTTGAGGAGCTATATGATAGTTTGATGTTGGAGAAAATTATCCACTTGAGTCGCGTGGGAAGAACTTAGAAGATAGTCTACCAAGGATGGGTGTTTCTTTGCAAACTATGCCTAAAATAGGGAGATCTTAGTGGAAATATAATAAGAAGCATTGTACCATCATTCTACTAACAAAATATATTGAACCCATTAATACTTCTTATCTTGGGCAAAGCATCTTAGGTAAGTACCTAGGTACTTGTTCACAATTTTTGTTTGTTCATCCAACTAAAGGTGATAGGAAGAGCACATATTACGTTGAGTGCTAATGAGAGTCAAAAAATCCTTTTAAAATTTACCTACAAAAATAACATCGTGATTACTGACAATAGACTTGGGCATAACTTGTTGTTTGAAAATAGAATCAAGGAATACCTTGGTCGCCTTGTTGGCAATGAATAGATGTTGTAAGGCATGAAAATGGGGATACTTGGAAAGATGATCCACCACCAAAAAAGTCACTATTTTTTCCCAAATGTGGGAATACCTTCAATGAAGTTCATGGATATATGCTCCCACTAGTGATCGAAAATAGGAAGGAACTACAATAATCCTAGAGAATTAACTATTTCAACCTTATTTATTTGGCACACTTCACAATCTGCTACAAATTATTTGATATTAGCTTTCACTTATTTTCAAGAAAAATATTTCTTAACCTACTGATAGGATTTAAAAAATTCAAAATGGTCTACCAAGGGAGAAGTATGTAATTCTTGATAGATGTTCTTAACCTAGGAATATTAATTGAGATAAATTCAATCCTTCTTCCTTGGAATTCCATCAAACTAGGATAATAATGGTTTGTGTGGTTTATATATCTCAACATCATAAATTAAATAAATATTCTTAGGATTTGAATTTCATTCATCTCTATGATGGATGATCTAAAAGGAAAGGAGGCAAGATATAGCATGAACAACTAAAAATCTTCATACTTATGAGAAAGGACATCCACTACCATAGCCTTCTTCCATTCTTATATTCAGTTTCAAAGTAATAGCCCAAAATCTTAGTGAATCATTTTTGTTCTATACAAGAGAGATGATGTTCAAAGAAGTAATTAAGATTGTTATGATTAGTTTTGATAGTAAAATAGTTACCAAAAGTAAGGCTTCCATATACCCATTGCATACAAAATGGATAACATCTCCTTCTCATAAGTATAATGATCCATATTCTTATAAAAGAGTTGTTTTATTTAAAAGTCCAAAGGATGACCTTTCTACAAATAACACTGATAATTGTCCCAAACACATCACACTCAATGATAAAATGCTTGTTCGAGTTCGAATTAGCTAGAAAAATAATGATGCACATAGTATTCTTCAAGGTATTGGATATGTGATACCTCATTGAACCAGATAAAGGAATCCATATTGTTGAGAGACATCATAATTCTTAATTATGTTTCTATAATACCCAACAAAAACCTTAAGAATATTAAGGGATGTAAACACTAGTCAATATTTCTTGGCCTTAATATTATTAGGATTCACCTTGACACCTTCATGAGAAATTGTGTGACCAAGATACTATATTTTAGAGACACCAAAGGAACATATGGACCTTTTGACATATAATTGTCCATCCAAAAGTAGAAACATCTATTAAACATGATGTAAATGGTCTTTTCAAGATTTATTGTAGACCAAAATGTCATCAAATGTGACATGTACATATTTTTAAAGGAGAGGATGGAAGACAAAATTTATTAAAATATACAAAGTTAAGGGGGCATTTATAAGACCAAAAGGCATAACCAAAATCTCATAATGATCCTCATAAGCATGAAAAGCAATTTTAGAGATATCCTCCTCTCTAACCCTAATTTGATGTGACCTAGAATGCAAGTCTAGCCCGGTGAGCAAAATTTGCACCATGTAATTTATCCAACAAATGATCAATAACAAGAACAAGAAAATTATATTTGACAATGATCTTGTTCAGTAATCTAAAATATACACACATCTACCAAGAATCATCCTTGCATTTGATATGAATTTGTTGCTCACATTAATATGGTTTTTGGCTTTTAAATATTTATGAGCTAAATATCTTGGAGACAATAATTGCTATTTTGGATAACAAATAAGAGGACAAAGATTCAACCAAGCATTGGACTAAAAATATGAAAAATCCCCCTTATTGGTTAATCATTTAATATGTTCCTTGATCAAATACAAACTATATGATATGAAGTTTCATGTTGTCAAGCCTTTAGGTAGGTTTTATTTTGTAAATAATTTTATTGCATCAATGGAACTTATATTTTTGAAATAGTATATTTTCCCAACTCTTTCCTTGATCATTAAATAATTGAAACGGCTAAAAAGAGGCATTTGATCTAACAACATATCAATGACACATGTTATTTAGGGAAATGTATTTTTATTCATGTAAAGAGTGCATAGGTTACAATTGGGGCAAATTCCCCTTTATACTTTCTTTTCATAAACGATACAATAGGCCTGATGCCTTCCTTTTACATTCCTCAGTGTATATGGGCTTGCGTACCACCACGGGTTGTAGTTTGTAGTTATTTTCCCTCCTTGGTTCTAGGCTAAACCTACAAAAAGGGGTTAGTTCATTGGGGGCCACCTCAGTCAGGCCCCATAGTGAGAAAGACAAATCGACTGTAAAAACATATTAAAAACTAAAATAAATTATGCAGAAGGTGATGAAATTGCAAAATGAAGCTTATCTCTCAAATCTGGGCTGATTTGGGACATGTAGACCCACTTCGCCCCTCAAGGGGTAAACTGGTACCAGATTCATGGGGCAGGGAACAAATTGGACTCTAAGTGTTGTTCTGCAAAAACCCTTCAGTGGAAAGCTTCCTCAGGTACTGTACTGTTGATGTGCAGATTCAGATTGTTATTTCTGTGCTTTTGTATGCATTTTGGCATAGTTTTTGTGCTTTGGACATAAGTGGAGAGAGGTATAATGAGGGTTTGGACCCCTTATATATAGAAAATGGCAAGGTGTAGGGGGGAGAGTTATGAAAACTAACCCTAGGCTGAAGTCTGACTAGAGTTAGGTTAGTATTTGTGATGTGGAAGCCTCACATTCCCCCTAGGAAATATCTTATCCTCACACATGTGTGAGGAAGGATTAGATCTAATAAGGATTATGAGGTCCTATGTCAAATTAGGGCTTGATTAGGGTTCTTAGGAAAATATCTTAGCTAACCCTAATTCCACACGTGGGAGGGTGCAATTAGTGTTAATTAGGGATTAAGAGTTTAATTAATTGATTTTGCCCTAAAAAGGTGACTTAAGTGAAGTCAACATTAAATTAGATTTTAGGAATTGACTTGATAATTGCTTTTGCCAATTGATATCCCATGGGGGCCTCAATTGAGTGTAAATAGACTTTGTATCGCCTTGGGAAGCTGATGGAAGGTATCCCAATGCATGGGAAATATTTGTGATGTTATTTTGCTAACTTATTAGGGTTTTGGACCTGAAAACTAGTAAAGTGGTGTGTGGAAGTCTACACAATGCTACGATAATCTATGGTGATCTATGCATGACTATGCATGACTACGACCATCTACGCATGACTACACATGACTACAATAATCTACGCATATCTAGGAGGATCTACAATAGTCTACATTGGTCTACGATAGCCTAGGGATATCTAGGATTACCTATGTAAACCTTCAAGTGTCCAAAAGGATCTACAAGTACGTAGGTGTAGCAATGTGCAACTTTTAGGTGTCTACATTTTGCCCTTTTTTGTCTATAATGTGTGGGACACTGTTTAATAAAAAATTTGAAGGGTTGTGTAGAGGAAAAGGGATAGAAGGGGAATGGAATCCAACCAAAGGTATGTAGCCGCTCGAAGCGTGATCATACAACATTGATTGGGAATCCAGGGGGAGAAAGGGAAGATAATGGAATCTAATCAAAGGTATGTAGCCATTCAGAGTGTGACCAACATTGATCAATAGCCAAGAAGGAGGAAGAGGAAAGGGATAAAAAGCAATGAAAACAATACCGGTAAATGGAAATGGATGATTGTGGATGCAACGCAGTGATTTTGCTAAGTCTGTATGACATTTTTGATGTCATACTAGTTACTTGGGATAGGCAAATTTTGACTGCTTTGCTTTTACGACCAGATCAATGTGGTCCAAAAGTACAAATAGAACAAATGCATATTCAAATCTTTGTTGTCAATTGATTTGAGTACATGGTGATAAGTGTCAAACCATTTGAGCTAAAGGGACATTTGAATTATTCAAATGTGTTATTCATTATGCATCATGAATTCCAGAAATCCTTTTCCAAATGTTGCACTAGGATTACATCAAATGTATCATTCGTTCTGTATTCAACATACATGAATGCTAGATTGACTTCTTCATCGAAACACATAGCTCTTGTGATATAACAAATATCTGGTTGGGATTGAGATTATAATCGTAAGATAATCTTCAGTAAAAAAAATTGTAGATAGATGCAATATCCGTGATTTTGGATGTTTAGTTGGTTGGTTGCAGGCAAAGCTGACTTTGAATATGAATACCCCATCAAATGAGGAATCAACAATGAAGTAAAGGAATGCAATGATTTGGTGATGCAGCAATTGATAGAATACCAATGCATGATGAAAAATGGTGAAAAAGTAGATGAGAGGACAATTTAGGAGGGTTCCTAGGGTTTTAGAGGAAAGTTGCATGATTTCCTAGGGTTTTGGAATGAATTTGATTGGTTTTTGGGGTCATATGCTCAATTCGCGGGCTAAGGAGTGAAATGGATCCTGATTCATGGGGTGGGGGGCGAATTAGGATTTTAGGTATTTTTAAGGTAATTTTGAGTTGGTAGGGGCTCATTTGGACAATAAAAGTTGTGTAGAGCGTTCGAGAGGAGTATTCGATGACGTGTGGATGAGGCAGTTGACGAGTTCAGATGCAAAGATGGTGAAAGGACGACCTAGAGCCAGCAGCAGGCACGGGGATCCAGCGGTAAGTGCTCCTTTTTACCTTGTTTTTGTGTTTTTAATTTTCCCAAGAAAACTAAATTAGGGAGGGAGGTTTTCATCTCTTTTTGAAAAAATTTGCAATTTTTAATTGAAATTTGAATACATAGTGTAAAACTAGCCAAATGGGTACCCAAAAATGTGATTTGTTACTGAGTTTGACTTGTTTTCGTGCCAGTTTGACCGGGTAATTGGTAGAGCAGGTGTAAAGTTTGACCGTACATTTTTTAAGCAATGGTGTACTGTTGTTGGAATGTTATTGAATTTCATCCATAAAAATAGGAAATGGGTATGTCATTATGTGACTGTTACATTTTTTTGCCTTCATGTAGCATGTTTTCTAAATGTGTTGTTTTTGGGTGTAAGGTAGTAAACTTTGACTGTTAGATTTGCCACCTTAGAGATAGTATTTTTAGAAACCGACGATACTTTCACCATAGAAGGGTGAAATGGGTATCCAAAAATGTTATTTGTTTTTGTAGATGATTTCATTTGGCCTGTCTTTGATTTGCATGCCAAGATGTAGGTAGTGTTAAATTTAAGATTGGTTGTTGGGAGCCCGATTTGCACTGTTTTCAACATCTATTTGAACTTTCACCATGAAGTGGGAAAATGGGTGTTCAAAAACGTGACTGTTATTTTGGTATTGTGTGTTTTGGTGTGTGTTCCGTTTGGGTGTTTATGTGGTAAAATTGACCTTGAAATTCGTGTTGATTGGCATATTGCTTTTGAATTTTGTCAATGTTTTTACTGCTAAGTGGGCAAATGGGTATTCAAAAATGTATTTTGTTTTTGTAGTTTGGATGAACTGACTTTGTCTCGAAGTGCATGTCAAAATAAATATTTAATTTGTAAATTTGATTTATGGATTTTTATTGGATTGCATCGTTGTATTGATGACTAATGTATTTTTTGTTGTGTTTGTTTGTGGATGAACAGGTGAAGATGCTCAAGCCATGTCATCATGTTTGAAAGATGAATGGTGACTTTGAGAAGTTGATGAACAATGTCGATGATCTGAAATGGTTGGATGATATATGGTTTCGGGGTGTTTGGGAGTGCAAGAGTATCCATGCCAATAGGGCATATATATCCACGTTGTGTGAGCGATGGGACGTGGATAGGAACACCTTTCATTTTCCCACTAGGGAAATGACAATCACTTTAGAGGATGTTTATCAAATTTATAAATTACCGATTGAGGGTGTTCCAGTCATAGCAGCTACATATGACAATAAGGATGTTGTGTTGGAGCGCTTATTTGGAGAGGGGTGGAGGGAAATCGATGTTATGGATTATGAATATTTGTGGCTAAAGAATAAGATATC
This sequence comes from Wollemia nobilis, assembly GCA_028583015.1. NCBI lineage: Eukaryota > Viridiplantae > Streptophyta > Pinopsida > Araucariales > Araucariaceae > Wollemia > Wollemia nobilis. The sequence continues at coordinate 561,860 of JAQPPZ010000314.1, forward strand.
TAATCGTTAGTGTGCAGCTATGATGATGATATCTACCTATGCATTTCTTGATACTTTCGGGGTACTTTTACCTAGAACATGTTTGATATGGTGAGTGACATGGTGGAGCGCAAGGTTGTGTTTGCATGGGCACCTATACTATTGGCCTAGGTGTACAGAGAGTTGCACGATGTTGTATGTGTTGGGTGAAAGGGTTTGAGCTGGACTCCCTTGTTGTAGGTATGGGTATGGGAACACATATCCATTGAGAGGCCATCATTATTGTCTCACCCTACCCATGTTGATGGTAAGGAGTATTTGCCCTATGCTTTGAGGTGGTGCATAGATGAGGAGAAGGGCATCAAGAGGCCTCACGAGGGCGATCCTTTGTTGTGGAGGGTCAAGTTTGGAGAGTTGACACCTAATCATATTAAGTGGAGGCCTTGGTTGGGTGGAGTGACCTGGGATGAAGACGGTGAGCAATTACGGGCCATTCATTAGGGTAGGTGGCTAGTAGGGAGATATACTCGATAGGCTAAGAATTTTTAGTTTGATCGAGTGAGGCATTAGTTTGGATTACAATAGGATATTCCATGAGCTCATGTTGTATACTTTAGATGACGGGGTGATAATGGAGAGCATCATGTGGTGTTGCCCTGGGTCGGTGAGAGTGCCCACCTATGGTTATCCCAAATGTGGATAATATCGGGACTACACCCGAGTTTGAGGCCTGGTGGTCTATGCAAATTTGGGTGCCTGGTAGAGGTGTTGTTGATCGATGGATGCCACCCAATGTTGGGGTACCTCCATTAGAGATGAGAGCTAGAAGGAGAAGTCAAGCTTGGTTAGAGGAGGTAGCTGGCATTGAGAGGGAGGTTTCTCTACAACGGTCTCGACTACACTTGGATGGTGCATCGAGTATGTAGGGAGTAGGAGTGGAGGAGGTTCATGTGACCAGTGAGGTGAATCCTATGGAGGGTGGGGTGGCCATGGGATAGCCAATTGGAACAATGAAGGAGGGAGGTGGTGTTACTACTAGGGATGGTGTGTATGACACCATTGGTATTGGTATTTTTGTGGATATGAAGGAGATTCCCTTCAAGGTGCAGGAGAGGCAAGATGCAAAGGAGGAGGCTCGAGGGCTACGTGATGGAGTTTGGTAGTTAAAGACTACACTTCACCTACATGAGGAGAGGCACAGAGTAGAGATGGAGCAGATGAGGACCAAGGTGCTTAGCAAGTAGCAAGCATGGGAGGAGGCTTATCGAGGTATTGAGCAACTAACAGGTCTATTGGTTGTAGATTCAAAAAATATATCCTTGTGTGAGTCTGCTTTGACAGTGCGTGGGATTGCACTTCTCGATTATAATTGAGTGGTGGCTCAAGATGGGTCAGGATCGCAAGTGCAGGCACCTTCTCATCACAGTCAGTGTAGTGTTGCTTAGGTGGAGTGGGTGGGTTCTAGGATTGAGGTGTGAGATCCACCTACTATGGTTCAGGCTGTAGGAGCTAGGGCAGAGTCGAGCAGAGTTGCGGAGATGCATTTGAGCTATGAGGGACATGGGGAGACTCCTAGTGGTAGTTACGATTATTATTGATTGTAGCCTACGGGTATTTTAGATTATGGATGATGGGCATGGTCCCAGTTTGTAGCCTACGGGTATTTTTGATGGATAATATATATATACATTTTTATTTCAGTTGTTATATATACATGTGTTATGGTTTTGCAATATGTTCTCTTTATGTTTGCATAGATAGCATAACATAATTTGTAGGTATGTATGATGAATGGATATTCATGTGTATTGTGGTTTAGATCTATTATCACGTTGTAGTGTGAATATGTTGTAGAGTAGACTTGCATGATTTTATTTTGAATGTAATATGAAGTATTAAAATATGAAATGATATTTGTAGTGAATGCATGTAATGTAAATGCAATAATGGAGTGTGAGATAGTATATGCATGATGAATGCCTTGATTTAGTATTTGATGTGAAGCATGTAATGTAACTACAATAATGTGATCTTTGATGTGATGCATGTAATGGAAATGCAATGATGTAATATTTGTAATAAATCTGTGTAACATAGATGCATGTATGCATGTATGGGAATGGTAAAATGCGTAGAGGAAGCACTTGTATCGTTACATGTACCGATATGGATGCTATACATTCTATTATCTTAGAGATGTAGGATGGTATAGGAGACATGTACTGGATTTGACCAATGGAGTTTTGGTAATCAAATATAGGACTCCAAACTATGTGAGTTTATGTGGCAACTCATAACTAGTCGGATTGGTTCAAAATCTGTCATGGACCTGTGTGTGTAAATGAGTGAGATTCATTTATCTATTTTGAGGTAGGTAGGACTAACCCATTGTATATGTGGCAAAACTAGCTAGCTCATCCATGCGTGAACAATGATCTGTACAAAAGCATATAGCTAATGCAATAGATATATCGCCACTTGTAAGACTATTCCACTGGTATGCAAGCTCTTGGAGCCTATTGCTAGCGATGGAAATCATCCCATGGTGTTATGTTAAACCTAAGGACCAAAGGCGATGAAGCATAACATAGGTGATATCAAGAGGCTTTTCCTTTTGTTTTCTACCCCTCATCTATTGTTGACCTATTTATGGTGGTGCTCTTGTTCTTTTTTCTTGCCTTTTATTTTTTTTGCTTTTTTATTTTTTATTCTCTTTTTCGCTATCTTTCTATTCTATGGGCGTTGGCTTTTATTTTTTGCCCTATTCTTTTACTTTTATTTATGCTTATCCCTTTGTTTATCCGTAGGTCGTATGTTGACCATGCAAGTGATAGGACGAGCGGGGGAAACCGTTCGTTAGATGGTGACATCTACTCAAGGTGTCATCTTTCCTAGCCTCAAAATTCATTTAAAGTGTAACCTATTGTGAATGGTTCATGAGAGAAGTTGAACCAGCCTAAAGAACCATAAGAAGAGTGTAAAACCTACCAGTTAGGGGTGATATTTGATTGACTAAACTAGTAAGTAGTCAAAGCGAAGCACGACACCTATGTATAACCTAATCCTGAAAAGGGGGAATGGACATCCAAGTGGTGATGCTCACAAGTGCATATATTACTCCTGTTGAAGGCACATTTTTGGAGGAAGAATGTATAAAATTACAATGAAATTAGTATGAAAAACATATGGATATGTGCAATGGGTGTAATTTAAATGATGTAGGTGGGAAAATTCAATATCTACAAGAGGAAACTCATGACCTGTAGAAGGAGAAGTTTGGAAAACTTATTTACATATGAGTATGGTGTATCATGATGACCAAAAATCATGATGTTATAATAATGGTTGCCCCAGCATGTGGGGTGTGTGTAGTAGGTGAATAAACTATGATATGTTAGATGCATGGAGTAATGTCGAAAAGAGGAAAGGAATGAAGGTGGAATGTACAACTAGAAAAAAATAGAAGTAGTCTTTGAAAATTGACAAGATAAGGGGATTATTAAAGTTAAAAGGATAATAGAAGAAATGGGGGTAGATCAACATAGGTATGTAGCCGCTCAAAGCGTGACCATACAACTATGCGAGTAAATAAGAAGGGGAAGAAAGGAGGATGAAAAAATAGGAATTACTGACAGGTGAAGTGTCATGGATTAGGTCGAGAATGAGGTGGTGAAGTAATGGTATGGCTTGGACTTCGATGGGTGGTGTAATTGGAAATGTTGTGAATTTAGCGAGTTGGTGTTGTCAATGTTTCACGTGGTGGTAAAGTTCTAGGGACAATGCGGTGTGGAGGACTCAACAGTTGGCTAAATGGGATGGAATGTTCAGGTGATGGAGTTTGATTGCCATGCAACATGTTGTGGACTAGGTTCTCGAATGTTCAGTATTCCTCAATTTCATGACATGGTTTGTGATGATAGATACAATATTGGTTCTCATAGTAGTTACGCAATTTAGGATGTGAGGGGTCTATGGGTCGAATCTCAAGTAAATAAATAATGCCCTGATGCATGAGGTGATAAAATATTTTAGATAGTGGAGTGAATGGAACATGTATGGGGTAAATGTAGGATTTCACTAGAGGCGAACGGGGGGTGGATGCATGGCGGTCCGACAGTGGAGGTGTAGTTTGAGGGTCCAATGTGGGTCGAATTGGAGGTCAAGGAATGGATCTATGTGGTGGTGAAGGTGCACGAGTCATGGGATGCTGACGTGGATGAACATGGAATTGATAATGGCTCATCTGTAGCTAAAGGGCCTCGATACGAGAATGAAGATGTTGTATGTCATGGTGTGGAGGTGATGGTGTCATGGAAAGTGGTGATTGGGATTCCAATGTGTATGGAGTGTCCTGGTATGTACGAGAAAATGGATGAGGTCGAGATGATGAGGAGGCATAATAGAATTACTATGGGGATTGAGTATTTTACTAGAAAGGTAGGCCTCGTAATGGTGAAGGTGGCATCTTAAGGATAGGTGGCATAGAAGATGGCTCTGGACGACAGTGTGAATGGGATGGGGGTATGTGCACGTAGCTAGCTTGGGAACTTGGGCCACACAATCTTGCAAGGCTTTGGCATAAGAAGATTCTTCACTAAGGAGTGGGACCGGTAGGCATGAAGGGCAGGCCGAATGGGGAGTGTATCCTCTGTTAGGAGGGCAGTAGGTTCCAAGAGGGTGATGGGGAGAATTAGTTGGTGAATAAGGATTCAGAGTATCTTTAGGTAAATGAGAATGGGACCCTTGTGTTTGGGGATGGGATGTTTTCTCCTTTTTATCAAAAGAGGATAGGGTGACCTGGTTGTCTTTCGAATGGGGTGAGTAAGATGAACCTCGATGGCGAGGTGAGAGGCATCGAGGTGAAGTGTTATGGTTCGAATGGGAGGAATGGGAAGACCACCTAGTGTGATGAGTGGCTGGTGTTTGAGCTAGATCAATCAGTGTAATTAGTACAGTCTATGGCGGTGGAGGGTCCTACATATCATTGTTGATGGTGTATTTGTAAATGATGTAGATCTTGTAAGAAGGAAAACATATACCAGCATCATAAAAATAACATAAGAAAATATGTAAAATAAAGATATGCATTTATTGTGATGTGCTTAGTGAGTGATGTGTTTGTGTGTGTCGATGTGTACTACTTGTGATAGTGAACACCTATTTATGTTAGGCATTGAATGCACAAAGGTGTAAAATGTTAATGGGATCAAGGTCATCAAGGCCTTCAATATTAGCCAAGTGATAAGCACCTGAACCGTATTTGTGTGTGATGATGAATGGGCATGTAGCACCCTAAAATTGGCACAGTTAAACCCTTAGTAAAAAGATAAAAATTTGAATTTTAACCTCGAAATCGCCCGTTAATTGCTCCCCCCATTTTTCGTGCCATTTTTAGGATTTTTTTTACCGTTGGACGATATCGTCGTCGATCAGACGAAATCATCCCAGATCGGAAGAATTCGTCTGGAATAGAACGTCTAGACGATTTCATCCCAAAATCAAATTTTCATAATTAGCTTTTGTTTCAACAGCCTCTCCAACTTGGGTAGAAGCGTGTCTGCGCAGTTGGAGATCTCCTAGATTGGGATGATCCCCAACCTCCTAACCTCCCCCTAATCCTATATAAACTAGGATTTTCTCAGTTTATCCCCTAACCCCTTGACTCCCTAGACTCCCTGCCTGGCTCTCCTCTTAACTCTTTCCCTGGTTGATTTTCCCTACCATTTATATTTGCACTCGTAGTTTTAAGTTTTCATTGCAGGTTTTCACTGTGCTTCAGCTGGAGGAAGCTCGGATCGTCACAGGCGATTCCAGACGATTTCGGACGATCCTGTCGCAGATCGACGACGATCTCATATGATTGGAGGTGATCTCGACTGCAGTCCATATTGGGGGCAATCAGAGCCCTGAGTTTGCATTTCTCATCTTCCTTCTTTATTTTATTATGCATTAGCTTGATTATTTTTATTCTGCATCCTGTAGTTCACCTCATTTTAACATAAGTGCATGATAAAGTTAAAATAAGTTATTAAAACAATGCATTTTCTTTAATCTGCTATCCATATTTATTAGTTAGGCATTTATACTATCATTTCTATCATTTTGCATTAGTCTTGTAGTAGCCTTTTCAGTTTTTGGTGTATGTTTCTGTGATTGTAGGTTTCTGACGAATTCGTTTGACAAATTCAATAGATCGATGACAATCTTGTCTTATCCCAGACAATCGCCTGTAATCTGGGATGATTCTATATAATTGCAGATGATCCTGTCATATTCGAGATGATATGGACTCCTACAAGCTTTAGAATCTTCATCAGACATCTGAAATCAGGTGCATTCTTTCTCATTTAGCATATTCCTGGTATTTAGGATCCATTCATGCTTTCTGTATTCATATAAATTAGCATTTTCATATAGAATAGCTTAGATTCATTCTAGCCAACCTAGGAATATGAATGATTGAGTATAAAATGAACACATCAAAACCATTCTCAACATAGGCATGGAAACTTCCACTCAAATTTTCCTGGTGAACCCCACCATCCGTCAAAAATTCACCCTTATACCCCTCCCTCGAGAGGCGTGACCTTCAAAGGGCCTCTCAGTCCGAGGTATTGTTCCATCCTTCTCGCATCCCCGTTTTGGGCATGGATCCTTTAGCCTGAAGGTAAGGGCACAAAAAATTTGGGTCAGTACAGGGCCCATCCAGTTCGGGGTGAACTTATCTCGTTGTTGGCAAGGCTGACTTGTGATCTGTTGGTTTTCTTTGAGGACTAAATCATCAATTTGGAACTCGCATTGATGGACCTTATTGTAGGCATGACAAAGGCGATCCTGGTAAACTCATGTATGTTAGATGGCATGGATGCGACATTCATCGAGGAGTGTGAGCAGATCTAAGCAGGCTTGATGGGTGATGTCATCATCTATGAATTATTTCATGGATATCCTTAGGGAAGGTATTTCAATCTAGATGGGCATGATGGCTTCTACCCCGTAGACGAGTGAGAATGGGGTTACCCTAGTGGGGGTACGAATGATTGTACGATATGCCCACAAGGCTAGGTATATTTGGTTATGCCAGTCACAATGTGAATCTGCTACTATTTTGCATAGGATGGAGCAAATTGTTTTATTTGTGGCCTCTGCTTGGCCATTACCCTATGGGTAGTATGGGGTAGATAATCTATGGTGAATGTTGAATTTGTTGCAAAGGGCTCATATGGTTTTGTTTTTGAAGTATTTTCCATTATCAGAGATGATTTGGGAAGGGATTCCAAAAAGACAAATGATATGATTTGTGATGAATGTTGTTATCTTTACTCCTATAGTTTGGACAAGTGGGATGGCTTTGACCCACTTTGTAAAGTATTATGTAGTAGTGATGATGAACTTATGATTGCTTCAGTAAGCAGGTGCAATTTGTCCAATAAGATCAAGGCCCAATTGAGAGAAATACCACATGAATTGAATTGGTTGGAGTGCTTGAGACGAAAGATGTGTGAGGTTTGTGTGTTGTTGGCACTTGATGCAACATTTTACATATTCATAACAGTCATGTTCCATATTTGTCCCCCATGCAAAGGATGTGTTTCATGATTGACATGCCATTGAAGTGGCCACCATAAGTACCATCATGGGTTTCTTATACAACCCGTTGAGATTCATGCGGTTCTAAACAACACAAGAGCATGCCATCATAATTGCGGTGATAGAGGATTTCCCCTAGTAATATGTAGTGGATTGCTCTTTTTTTAAATGTTTGATGCTGAGCATGGGGTAATTCGCCTGGTAGAAATCCCAATTTAATATAATCTTTGATCTGCGTGAACCATGGGTCATGTGATTTGGTATCGACCACATGAATGCCATCGTCATCTTTAGGAGATACGGGTGATATTGCAGATTGAGTGAGTATATGAATTGTTATGGATGTGGTTTTTGATGTTGGATTTTGTGGGATTACTAATCCTAAAGAGGCCATTGTATCCGCAAAATGGTTGGAGGATCGTGGTGCATTTTCGATGTCATACCATTCGAATCGATAGAGGAGTTATTGTGCAATGTGCTTATATTGTTGGAGGACTGGGTAATTGCATTGCCAGATCTCTTACACTTAGTTTACTATTAAAAGAGAATCATCTATGATGTGGAGGCATTTAATATGCATGGAATGTGCCTGTTTCAATTCAAGGATTAGGGACTCATATTTCACATTGTTTTTCATACAGGTGAAATCTAACTTGAATGAAAAGGGTAGTGGTTCACCTTCAGGTGTGAAAAATACAATGCATGCACCCCCAGTATGCATGCATCAAGAACCATCAAAGAATAGTGTCAAGTCGACAATAATTTCTGGTTCTACATATTCTTCATCTTCTGTTATGTGAAAGATGGATTCATTTGAAAGCTAAATGAGGAGAGATTGGTTGTCAGACAAGGGAGCTTCTACGAGTTGATTTGCTATGACTTGTCCTTTTATAGAATTTTGTAAAACAAATTCAAGGTCAAATTCGATTAGGAGCATGATCCATTTAGCTGTGCAAGAATAATGGTAGCTTTTGTTCATCATGTAATGGAGGGGATTGTCTCGAGCAATGACAAAGGTGGTATGGTTAAGCATGTAGTGGCGTAACTTTTGGGTGGTGAATACTACAGATAGACATAGTTTCTCCATCTATCTAGCTTTGTAGCTAACTAACATGCGACTAATGTAGTAGATAGCTTGCTCTTTGTCGAGCATGTTCTTTTGGGCTAGAAGTATACCTAGCTTAAAATATATAGTAGAAATGTACATGGTGAGTGGTAGTTGTGGGTGTGGGGTGACATAACTGGCAATTAAGTAAGATAAGTTTTGATGTCATTAAAATCTTGTTGGCAGTTATCGTCCCATTTGAATTTCACCTCCTCTTGTAAGAGGTGGTTAAAGCGTTTGCACTTGTCTGACAATTGTGCTATGAATCAGCGAATAGAAGTGAATTTGTCGTGGAGGCTATGCAATTGTTTCAAGATAGTAGGTGGAGGCATCTCGATGATGGATTTTACTTTTTTAGGGTTGACTTCAATGCCTTGTTGGCTGATAATGAATCCTAGGATTTTACTTGAGGTAACACCAAAGACAAACTTATTTGGGTTGAGGTGGATGTTGTGTTCTAACAAGTGGTCAAATATTCGACAGAGATCCTCGAGATGTTCTGAGTATTTATTAGATTTAGCAATGAGGTCATCTACATAATCTTCTACAATTTCATTCATGTAATCATGGAATATGTATGTCATGGCGCACTAATAGTTTACCCCATCATTTTTAAGGCCAAACAACATGACCTTGTAGTAGAATGTTTCCCAGTGGGTTGTAAATGATGTATTGTGTTGATCAACAAGATTGATTTTGATTTGGTTGTAACCTAAGAATCCATCCATAAGGGATATCATCTTGTGGCCTATGATGGAATCGATGATGGAGTCGATGTTAGGTAAGGGAAATTTATCTTTGGGACAAGCTTTGTTTATATCATGAAAATATGTGCAAACACGGACTTCACCAGATGGCTTGGGTACAGGGACCATGTTAGAGACCCATTTAGGATAGTCGATGGGTACTATAAAATCTACATCCAAAAGATTTTGGAGCTTATTTTTTACTAATAATGCAACGGTTAGGTGCATGCGATGTAACTTTTGCCTTACTGGTTTGGCATTTTGATCGAGTGTAAGGTTATGAACTACTAGGGAAGTATTGAGTCCTGGCATATCCTTGTATAACCATGCAAAGACTCAGATATAATTACAAAGGAAATTTTTGAATAGAATGTGTTCCTCGGGTGAGATGCTAGCGGTTAGTTTCACTATGTGAGGGGTTTCAGGATTGTCACCTATGTTGACGTTGATGGTTTCCTCAATAAGCATGTGGGAACCATCACACAGCTACTCTAGAATTGGAATAAGATGGAGGTCATGAATAGCCTTGTTAATCTCATATTCATCATCTAGGTAAATATTTGTGTGGTGGATCCACGGTATGTGAGGTGGTGTCGATGATGAAGGAGCATTTGTGGTACATAGAACATGTGATGAAAGTAGGAAATCTCGGGGTGTCGGTATGGGTGATATGTGGGCAAGATCAATGAAGTTGGGGTTTGGTGTATCATCTCATGTCGATTGGCATGTATATCGTAGTGGAGAGAAGATATCTAGTTCTACCATATTAATTGATGTTTTGGGGGATGTAGGTGGTGAATATTCTAGTGATGACATCTTGACAACCTGTGAGCATCCTAAAAGGCTTAAACGAGGGCACAAGATGACTGGTGGAGATCGTGGTCAAGTGGTATCTCATTGAAGTTGTTGATGTATAGGCGGGAATAGAGCTAAGTATGTTGGTGATGGTGGTGTAGATACCATGTCATGCTCTGGGTAGTACATGTTTAAGGATAGCGTAGCAAATTTATTTGTTAACTCATCAACACAACATGACGAGGTGGTGTCGGAGATGGAGGGCTCTTGGAAGAAATTGCCAAGGACTGTAATGGTGAAGTTGGGTAAGTGGGTATCCTCTAAGATGTCCATATCAATATATTCTTCCAAAGTTTGTGTTGGAAGCGGGGAAGGATGTAGGGATAAGTCTTGGAGTTTGTCTTCTAATGTATGGACAATGGTTGGGAAATAACCTAGGCCATATATATCGATAGAGGATTTGACATGAGGTTTAATGGGTGCACATAACCCTTGCTCATAATGGCCTAGCCCGAATCCACACCAATGGAAGCATCGAAGGTAATGTAAGGTAAAGTAGGTATTAGCCAAGTGATCGACTATACCACACAAGATGGATTGGCATGGTGGAGATACGATAGGTGAGAGTGAGGATTCAACTCCAACATAAACAAAGTTGGTATGATTCTCAGGGGATCCTAATTGTACTACTATTTTTATAGTCAAGACCAAAATTGAGGGGTGACCAAATTCTTGGGTATATTGGATGATAGGTGGGCATACTTGGGTGTCAAGCACATTGTAATCCCCTGGGCCTGAGTTTTTCATAAAAATAGATATGCGTGGCATCGCATGTTCTGGTGAAAGAGGTGGTGAATCTGAGTCAGATGACGATGGTGATCTTTGAGAGTATCTAATAGTAGCACTAGAAGAGTGTAGTAGTTTATCATCTAAGTGAGATGCTCGTTCCCACTCATGGCATCCGACTACGATAGCTGATATGTGATGATTGACCTATGGGAATTATGAAGGTGGTGGAGTGGGTATTTGACAATGTGGAGAAGTGAATGACCTAGGCCATGGATGAAAATGTAGAGGAGGTGTTCATGGTGTAGGGAGAATAGGTGATTCCATTGAGGAAGATGGTTGGGGTGAAGTGAGAGGGTGTGATATAGGTGGTGGTGGTGGCTACGATACCAAGGGTGATTTCATAGAGTATGAAGGTTAGTATGATGATGGTGGCCATAATACGGGAGGTGAGAATGATATGGTATTGGGATTAGGCATTGCTAGTGATGGTGCTAAGGGTGCTGACACTGAAGCACATGTCCTCAATGAGGATTGGCATAGTGCGGTAGATGTAGGAGTAGACGTTGATGCTCCGATTGATTGATGGGAGGAAACTAGGAAGAGTTGCATGGATGAGAAGGAAGGTGCAGGTGGGAGATCTGCGATGTTGCATAATTTAAAGGGGTCCCCATCAGCTGGTATGCAATGAACGAGTCCATTATGGACATACTTGAGGCAATGGTGTAGCATAGAAGGGACACGTTGCATATCCCTGATCCATGGGTGACCAAGAAGAATGTTATACTACATCTCTCCTTGGATTATGTGGAAGAGGATAGAAATGGTGTGGATACCTACTCGGATAGGTAGTATTATGGATCCTACCGTAGGTCTCACAGATCGATGGAAGGTGTGGAAAAATGGGATGACGATATATGTAAATGGTGTAGGGCTACCATAGATATGATACTAATGGATGAGCCCATGTCAATGAGGACTCGCTTATAGGTGATATCATTGATATTGTATTTTATATGGAGAGGGGGATTCGCTCCTTCTTCTACGAGTTCTATTATCTCATCATTATGGAAGCTAATGGATGGTTGAAGGCATCGTAGGTTGTTCCCTACAAAGTTTACAAATGCATTGGTATCATGTGTTTCTAAATCCATAGATCGTAAAATGTCATTCAACACCTCGCGATGGGGATGATATTGTTGTAAAAGGTCAAATATGGATAATCGCGTAGGGGCATTACGCAATTGATGGGTGAGGCTACCACATATGGTAATCACATTTTGAGGTGGAGGTGGTACAGCGCTAGGAGTTTGGGAAACCTATGGTGATGTAAATTGGATAGATGGAGATACAATAGGTGTGGTCTGGTGCGATGGTATCATTGGTTCCACATGGTAAGGTTGATCATACCTACTACTCCACATGATGGAGGATCATGTTCGACACTATTAACTTAGCGAGGTGGTCCTAGCAGGTTGGTTGGAGGTCTTTGGGGATTGGTTCCTTTGTGGTCCGATAGAAGATTCTAGAAGATCTCTAGGCCTTGGTTTTGTGGGGCTAAAGGGTTTGATACTTGAATGGTACCCCTATCTATTAGGTCCTGCACTTGAGCATGAAAGGCAATAGAGTTGCTCATTGTATCCATGGGAAATAGAGTTGCTCATGGTCGCGTTGTCTATGGTATGGGCAATAGATTTGCTCATTGTATCCATGAGGCTTCGATGTGTTTGGATCTAATGATCAGATTTTGGGTAGAAGAAGATGTCCACCATCTTGTAACCTATGAAAGAGGGTAGGTAAATATTTAGATAGCAATGTGAGGTTACGTTGTGGACCCTATGGATGCATACCTCAGGACTATTGAGGCCTAGGTGGAGAAGGTGCATTGGTTTGGAATACTTGTTGTTGTGGAGCATAAGGTGGTGGGCTTGGTGCTAGTGCTAAGGTAGCAGCTACCACTTGGTTGGTTTTTAGAGGTCGAGGATATGGTTGGTTAGGTGTATTCTTTTTAAAATAGAAGTTGGAATTGTAATTAGGCTTTGATCTTAACTTAATTTTGTTGGATTGGACTTTAATGTCTTTGATAACCTTTGCTTGTGAAATGGCTTCCTCGAAGGTGCGACTTTAGTGAAGCTGTAGAGAGGTAGAAATATGTCTGTGGCAGCTCTTGGAAAAGAGTGTCACTAACTCTATGGTAGGAAGGTTATGGGCGAGTTCATGGATGATCGCTCTCCATATAGATACAAACTCAATGATAGCTTTATCGTCATCTTATCGTAAAGCATAAACGTCTGAAAAGATTATCTTCTTCTTGATATTAATTGAGAAGTGTTCTAAGAAGGTGTTTGCTAATTGTTCAAAGGTATAAAGGTTATGTCATAGTAGCATGTTATACCAATCTAAGGCGTGTCCTGCAAGGGAGAGAGAAAAGGTTCGCAACATTAGGGGGTTTCTACTATAAAGCTGGTAGCAAGCTGAGCGATAGTTACTGACATGCTCTCTAGGGTCCTCCTTACCTTTATACTTATCAAAATTTGGGATATCAAAGCGGTAGGGTTAAGGTGGGATAGGGACATATGGATGAACTAGCTCATTTTAGAGTTCATCGTAGGATAGTTTTTGTGGCCCATAGCTTGTGGTGTGTAGGTTCAACATCTTGACTTCATCTCGTAGGAGTTTAATTTCAGGTGTTAAAGGTGTAGGCGATTGGGCTAGGGTTGGCTAATCCTGGGAGTGCGATAGATAGTGAGGTTGTTGTTGTTATTATTTGTATTATAAAGGGAATTATTCCAATTGGTCTTGGTATGCTGGGTATTGGATGACATATGATGTAGGAGCTAGTGGGATACTAGGCTACATAATGGATGTTTGTTAGGTATAGTAATATTGTGATTGGAATGTGTGTTGTTATGGCATGGGTTCCTATTGGGTAGGAGCATGTTGTAATGGTTAGGCCATAGGGGGTGTTGACAACGAAGGAGGTGTGAAAAATGTGACTCCAGTAGGTGGGATGGGAGGTATCAACGCTACAGGTGCCAGAGATGGGCAAGGTAAGGTGTCAAAAGTCAGGACCTACCTCTGTCCTAAAGGATGGGCAGTTGTGAAGATAAACTATGTGGAACGGCCTAGGGAAGTGGGCATGTAAGCTATGGGTTTTTATTCATAGGTGGGAAGAGGGTTAGAAAGCGATGCTTGGAAAGTAGCAAGAGGAGGTATCCTAAAGGTTGGTGACGATGAAGGTAAGGTTCCAGTGTGGTCATTGCGCATTCTAGGGACCTAAGACGTAGGTGGGAATGCTATGGAAAAATAGGGATAAGCTTCTGAAGTAGGAGCTTGGGAATAAGAGGTGGTGCTTATGTCCCCTCTTGAATGAGTTTCAGCTATGGGTTGTTGTTGTTGATATTGGGTGGTTTGGGTTTGAAGAGGTTCTTGTGTTAGATCCTCAAACATTGTGAAAAATAGTTTTTGGGATGATGATGGTTGGGACTCTTGGGAATAGTGTGGGTATGATGTTTGAGGGGGTTTTTTTTGTTCCTATAGAGGAGTTTTTTGTTGTACAGTTTGGAATGATGGCTTCTAGGTACCTGTGGTAGAGGAGAAAGGATTAAAAACCATTCCTATAGTAGGGGAAAATGATGTGACCTTCGAGCGGGTATGATTCAATATGGAGGAGTCATTCTTAAATAGGGATTGAGATAGACTCTAGAAAAATGGGTGCGTAAAGGTAGGGGAAGTAGGTATGACCTCCTCATCTATGGTAAAAAAAGGGTGAGGTTGTCCTGGCATTGTGTAGATCACATGGTTGTAAAATGTGGTGGGTGGATTAGGTGAGGATGGGGAGGAAAGAATTGGATAATCCTATTTGAGTTAAGTAGCTAAGGCTTCACTCAGGGTGGACGTCTCGTACTGAGGCACCGTGTGTGTGAACTGTACATCAGATCCTATAAGTAAATCAAATGTGTCTATGGTCTTCCCCTTCATGATTGAAGGAGTAGACAAAGACTAACTAGAAGAAGTGTTTGGTACCTCCTCTATAAGGCATGCTTGCTCATGCACCCGACTACGGGTGACAATAGGCATGATAGCATGTGTGGTGTCATGAGGGTTTAGAACTACGTAGGAATAAAATTTTGTAATTCTATGTATAGTGTGTGAAGGGGTTTAGGAATAACCTCGGTGTGGTGTGGACTCGATTGTGCCTGATATAAGCGTAAAGAAATGAAGTGTTGTGTATAGCTAAACAATATGTGGTGTAATGTGTTGAAACCAATCTGTGATTATACAAGAAACGATAGACTGGAGTCAGTTCTAAATACTAAAAATAAAAAGTATTTTTTTCGTTTATGTGTGTTTCGATGTTGATACTTCCTAAGTAGAATCATGGGTAGTGGAGTGAGTACTCTAGTAGATCGATAATATCGTCAATATTGAACCTCCTGCAACACCCAAAGATGCACATAATAGAACGATATCACAACATGCGAGTGGTGACTCGTATGGAAGGTGTAGTTAAATCATATCCTAAAAGGGAGGGAACCCATTATGCTAAAGTGAGTTCACTATATCCTCTTACGATAATATATGGCACTGTCTATGACCTACTAGGTATGGTTGGCATACCCCATGCTTTCGCTTCATCCTCAGGAGGGCTTAATCAATAACGATAGTTATCGTATCCACTAATTATGTAAGCCTTGTGAACAAATGTGTCTAATCCTATCCCACTCCAAAGGTAACAACTTGTGATGAAATCCAGAAGCCCAGTATTAAAAGTGGGAGGTTTTTTCGTGATGAGGCCCAGAAAACCACTCTTGTGGGGATGCTAGGTGTCTAGGGGGGTGAGAGCTGGTGTAGGGTAAAACTCCATCGACACCAGTCTTGAGTGATGGATTGGGGATGAAATCCAATCTCACCACTTGTTTAAATACCACGTGAATGTGTGTGGGTTTGCATTTTGCTATCGATGTTATGTAAAACTGGAAATCTAGCTAATTGCCTTTTCAAATTGAAAGCTAACCTTATATGCATTTTTTGAAAGCAAAAGACTAGAATGAAATGCTTTTTGTAAACAAAGAATATAATCCTAGATGCCTTTAGGAAAATAAATTAGTTCTATGTTTTTTCAAATCTAAGAAACATACAATATGGAGGTGTGAAAGAAAAGGGTTTATGTAACCCTCAATGTGTGTGAAACATTTACTAATTGCAATGGAAATGTATACAAGTATAGACACACAGTCACAAGAAATTTATACATGCAAATTAGAAAAAGAGAAAGTAAAATTTACTTGAGATTTTGAAAATTGAAGTTGCTAGAATTTTGATAGGTTTTGTAATTACAACGATACTTAAACTAAATGGAAATGCAAAGAGGGGGAAATTTTTTACTAGCTATTGTGTATTAACTAGTAAACATTTTACATATACCCAAAAATTAGAAAATAGAGCAAATACAGAAGAATACCTAGTCTATGATGTTTTGAGTGGTCTGATTAGTTCTTATACTACTCACCCCTGTAATTTTGGGGGTTTTGAGGCTGTTAGGTTGACTTTGCCACTCGAGGGGCGAATTGAGATCTGGTTCACGGGGTAGGGGGTGAATTGGGTTTAGAGACCCCAAATATTTGTTCTAAATGTCTGAGGTGGTTCCCAAGGCTTTGGAGATCTCTGTGACAATCAGATTTAGTACCTGTAAAACACAAAAATAGAAGATAATATCATATTTGCAAACACTAGTTAACTTGACACTATCCATTGTGGGAGTCCCACTGGGCGTGCTAGAATAAAATGACCAAAAAGAGGCATTTTATTTAAAAACATATTAATGACACATGTTATTCAGGGAAATGTATTTTTATTCATGTAAAGAGTGCATAGGTTACAATGGGGGAAAATTCCCCTTTATCCTTTCTTTTCATAAATGATACAATAGGCCTGATGCCTTCCTTTTGTGTTCCTTAGTGTAGATGGGCTTGCGTACCACCGTGGGGTTGTAGTTTGTAGTTGTTTTCCCTCCTTGGTTCTAGGCCAAACCTACAAAAAGGGGTTAGTTCATTGGGGGGCTTGCCTCAGTCAGGCCCCATAGTGAGAAAGACAAATCGACTGTAAAAACATATTAAAAACTAAAATAAATTATGTAGAAGGTGATAAAATTGCAAAATGAATCTTACCTCCCAAATCTGAGCTGATTTGGGACCTGTAGACCCACTTCGCCCTCAGGGGGTGAACTGGTGTCGAATTCATAGGGCGAGGGGCGAATTGGACTCTAAGTGTTGTTCTGCAAAAACCCTTCGGTGGAAAGGTTCCTTAGGTATTGTATTGCTGATATGTAGGTTCATATTGTTGTTTATGTGCTTCTATATGCATTTTGGTAGAGTTTCTGTGCTTTGGACATAAGTGGAGAGAGAGGTAGAATGAGGGTTTAGACCCACTATATATAGAAAATGGTAAGGTGTAGGGGGGAGAGTTAAGAAAACTAACCCTAGGCTGAATTTTGACTAGAGTTAGGTTAGGGTTTGTGAGGTGGAAGCCTCACATTGAGGAAGGGTTAGATCTAATCAGGATTATGAGGTCCTAAGTCAAATTAGGGCTTGATTAGGATTCATAGATAAATATCCTAGCTAACCCTAATTACACACATGTGGGAAGGTGCAATTAGTGTTAATTAGGGATTTAGAGTTTAACTAATCAATTTTGCCCTAAAAAGGTGACTTAAGTGAAGTTAACATTAAATTAGATTTTAGAAATTGACTTGATAATTGCTTTTGCCAATTAATAGCCCGTGGGAGCCTCAATTGAGTGTAAATAGGCTTTGTATCACCTTGGGAAGCTAATGGAAGGTATATCGATGCATGGGAAATGTTTAGGATGTGATTTTTCTAACTTATTAGGGTTTTGGATCTAAACACTAGCAAAGTGGTGTGTGGAAGTCTACGCAATGCTATGATAATATACGGTGATCTACGCATGACTATGCATGACTAAGACCGTCTACGCATGACTAGCATGATTACAATAATCTACGCATATGTAGGAGGATCTATAGTAGTCTACATTGGCCTATGATATCCTAGGGGTATCTAGGATTGCCTATGTAAACCTACAAGTGTCCAAAAGGATCTACAAGTACGCAGGTGTAGCAATGTGTGACTTTTAGGTGTCTACAATAATATTTTGCACACTTTTTTCCTTAATTTCAAACTCATAAGTCTACAATTTTATAAGCTTACCACTCCAAAATTCTTTCCTTTGTAAAACTTGTCCTACTTACAAAGAGGAAACATATTTTTTTCTCACATCCTTTTAAAAAAAATCTCATCAAGTTTTATGAAATTTGGATGCTATACCTATTGGTAATCTTAAAATTGACATCATATATATAGAGATAGATTACAATGTACTCTTTATGAGGTGTAGACTTCCAACTATGATTAAGAAAATTACCTCTTGAACCTACCAAACAATATTTCATTCTATCAAAAACTAAGTACCAGAGGTCCTTCTTCTTTCCTTTATGAGACAAAGGAATACCTAAATATGTTGATTACAATTTTCTAAGTTTAAACCCAAAAATCTCCTACAATAATTCATTGTAAATCTTGGATAGTGTTAATGAAAAGCATTTTGTATTTTGCAGTACTATCCAACTATCTAGAAACCTTCTCATAGCATGATAGCAATAATTTGAACTCCATGACCTTAATTAGCTAAGAGATGACCCAAAATATCATATAAAAAAGGAGATGATATTTAGAGGGACCATTTACTTTTTTTTTAATAATCTATGTGTGGCTTCCATTGGGGGCCACTCCCATTACAAAAATAAAATATTACATTGCTTCCATTACATTTCTAACAAGTTAATTAAAGCATATCCTTTCTATCAAAGATATTCTTCATTTGTCTTTCTATCAAAGATATTCTTCATATTTTCCAAACTACTAAGTTTCGACAATCAACTCATTTTCTATTAGATGCCTTCCAAAATTAAAATTTTATCAAGATGAAATTCAACATCGTAAATGGCTAAAATATTTGTTGTCCAGCTTCTATATCTATAAATACATTGTCTATAACAACCTCTCAATTTCTTATACCCTTTTTTAAGGTTCTTATTCATTCCCATAATATTCCAAGATATTATTTTCATTGTTATTTTTTGTTTTTATTTGTGGGTTTAGCCCCACTTCTTGTTAAAACTTGTGATATTTGTTTTTGTTTTTCCATATCTTTGTTTTTGCTTCTTGGATATTCCTCTCTTTTTTTCATTCCAAGCAATACTTTCATCTTCATCAATCTCTTCAATCTTATCACACTGCTTATAGTAAGACTTATCATCTTTAGGTTTGCCTTGTTCTGAAGGATCTGAAGTGCAAGAAATAATCTCAAAAGCACAATCTTCTTTAAGTTTCCCTAAAAACCTTAAAGTGCAAGGATGCTCTTTTGTAGAAATTACCTTCTTATTCTATCCTAATAACCCTAAAGTGTTATGAATTTCCTCCAACATAATTTATTTATTATTTTGCTCTTGAAACTTTAAAGTGCAAGGGATAACATCTTCACCATTTTCACTTTTATTACCGGGAGATGATTCTATACTACTTGAGAAAAATGAAGATGATTTACCTAGAATAAATTTGACCTATTTTCTTGTCTTTTTTTTAGGATTTATCTCCACATCTTTTTTTGCACCTTTAATTCCTTTTAAAATTTCCAAATGATATTGTACATAGGATTTCTTTACCTATTTTTTTGGAGTGGAATATCCTTGATCTGATGTAGCTTCTATTACTATATGATCTCCTTGATTCATCTTGAATTTTATATCATGGCTTGAATTTTATCTTTCTTCATAGTTTTCACTTTGCAAACTCTTGTCATGTGTCCTATCTCATACCAATTATGGCAATGAAATACGATATTTTTATAATCTACTTGTTGATCTCATTCTATTGATTCAGATTTAATCTTAATGGATTGTGGCAAAGGTTTTAAAATATTCATAGCAACACATATTTGAGTATATATAGCATGCTTTTGCTCCTTAGTAGTTGGTCCTTTCTTGATGAATTTCCCTAGGGTATTTCTAATATTCTTCAAAATATCCTTATTTATAAGATGATATGGAAGTCCAAAAATCCTAATCCATACTAGAAGCTTCTTAATAGTTTTTATATTAACAAAAAAAAATTATTCCATGGTCTCAAATAAAGTGCATATCTTCTCCTAAACCATGGGCCACCAACCATTATTTTATCCTTAATTTTTGAATTGGAAAATATGATGAGTAAAAAATTGCAGGAAGAAAAGTCATAGAATAATTTAAATTCAATCCCCTCTTCCACTTGATCCAATTTTGAATCTCCAAAAACCCTAGCCATGATATATGGAACTTATATATTAACTACTTTTAAAAACCATTATATCATGCTTAATCATCTCATTCTTGATACTTACTTCTAGTGTAACATTTGCTACCTAGATCGAACTTGCCATGTATTTGCTCTTATGCTTATCTCCAACTTGGGCCTTCATACTTCCAACCAGGGCATCCTAATTTCTAGCTAGGTTATCTTGACTTCCCATTAGGGCTTTCAAATATGACTTTCCTTCCATAATAGCTAATGGAGCTCGCTCTTGGATTGCACTCCCTCTTGGTTCACACTTGCTCTTGACTTGCACTCTCTCCTACCTCACACTCGCTCCTGGCTTGCACTCCCTCCTGGCTTACAATTACCCTTGTCTCTTCTTTTTCTGAATGTTCCTTCACTTTAGCAATTTTTTTGAAATAGTGTTCCTCATATTTATGGTAAGGGTTTGAAGCATTGATGCATTTCGAATGAACCTATCACTCTTTCACCATGGTTGAATATTGGCTCACAATATCTCTTAGTTCACACTCCCTCTCAGCTTGCACTCTCTCCTAGATTTTCTTCAACTGAATCTTTTAAATTATCCTAAGATCTGGAACAAGAAATGACACTTGTTACTTGATCACACTTTTCTTGCTACTCCCTACTCAAACATGGAGGGATCATTTGTTGTATCCTGAATACCTTTGGTTTTTCCTTCCATTGTTACCTTTGAGAAAGATTTTTCTAATGCCTTTGTAAAAGTAATAAAAACAAGGAGATAGTGGGTCATCCTAGTGAAGTACAAATGATGACTCAAAGTATCTAATAGATATCCATTGATTAAAAAATAATATTTTATAGTGCTATAACATTTTATTATCCATTCACACCAACCTTGATCAAAACCATCAGTTTGATAATATCATGTAGGAAACTCTAGAGAACCCTACCATATGCTTTGTTCATATCTAATTTCATTAGGATACTTGTCTTTTGTAGAATGAAGAGAATGTATGTCCTCTTATGCAATTATTACACCATCAAGGATTTATTTAGCATGATCAAAACCATCTTCTTCCTTTGAGACAACAGAATTTAGAAAAATTTCAATCTATTTGCCATAATTTTTTAAATGAACTTATAACTCATATTACAAAGGTCAATTGGATGAAAATTATCACAATATTTTATCTTACCTTTCTTGGGAACCAATGTAATAAAGATTGATTTGATCTCATTTATTATAGCCTTTCTTTTTTAATCCTCTTCAATTATGGTCAACATATCACTCTCTAATAAATCCCAAAAACTATTAAAGAAAATTGTAAAAAAATTGTAACATCTCCACTATTTTCCTATCTCCCTGCTAGTTATATTTAGAATAAGATATTGTTGATGATCTTATGTGAGTGCAGAGTAGAAGAATACATGACAAGCAATTCAGTGTACCTGTTGCCCACTTCCAGTAGAAGGATAAGGATTATCCGCTTTAGGTATGTTGGAATATGATGTCAGTGTTTAATAGCACCACGGTTGCAAGTACATAGAAGCTCGTAGAGGCAAATTCATATAGGGGCATATGTTGATTGTGGTTGCATATATTATTTGTGACTACATTTTCATAAGATTGTTATTTACCTTCATCTTGTTTCAAGCATATGTTAACTTTCTTAATTCACTTGATTATATATATATATGTTAACTTTCTTAATTCACTTGATTATATATATATATATATATATATATATATATATATATATATATATATATATATAATAAAAATAAATAATATAAAATAAAATAAAGTTAAAATAATAAATAAATAAAATATAACAAATACATGTTAAATATAAATACATATATGTTTGTATTAAGTATTTAATAGTATTAAAATTAAGCAAAGCATGAATCTGACGGTCGGATGACCACTATGCCACTCGGCAATAACCAAAGTAACTTACGTTGCATAAGGAAGCTTATGTGTCGTAGAGCGGTTGATTATCGGCACCATTAAAAATGAAGATTGTCTTGAAATGTGGTGTGAATTTTTCCGACTACGTGTGTAATCTACTAAGTTGAATGTTGAATTTCAATCGGAGCCATTATACTTCCTCTCCTGACGTGAAAGGTCAGCTTGTTCCAACTCTATACATTAAATCCTTGAGAATGTTTTTAATTCTGGTTTTCATTGTTTACACCCTGAGCATATATCTTTTATTTGAATTGATTGTTGTGTCTCTGCGTGTTAATATAATATTAAATTGACTAGTTAATTTGTATGTTTTCCTTATTGTCCTTTGTAAGAGCACGTGTCTGAATTTATTGAACAAAACCTTTTGTATTTTTGGTTTATGCTTTATCTCCTTGAATTTTAGGAACACGATGAGTTGACCCCTTTGGAAGAACCTTGAAGAACAATAGTTTGTTTCAGAACTCATTTTTTTTTTATATTTTTAAAGAAGATGCACAATCATAACACAAACTATAAAATATTTGTTTGTCTGCATGTGATATATGTAATCCTTACCTTCTACCCTGGCACTGTCACAAGCTGGCGAACACGACGACCACGGCATTGAGGAGTTTCTTGTAACCTGTGCAAAGCTAACCACCTAGTTAAACCTGGACCCTATATCTTCTGCCAGCAGTAGTTTACATGGAGAAACATAGCTCCTATATAAAAATACCAATTACTTGCTTTAATTAAGGGATATTACTTAAATTATTATCGAAGGTTGAAGTGTTGAGTAATTCTGGAAAAATGACATACTACCCTGACTGTCGAGTATATTCATCAAGTCAATTGAGCCATCTGTCCTTGATGTTAATCTCTTGAAATGTTCATTCCTTGTAATGAGTCCTCCTCGAGAGGGACAGCGAAGATAATGGATGGAGTATCATGTGTAACCACTGTAGGGTTCCATTTCTATACGAACATTTCAGTAGGAGAGAAATTATTATTTATTTTTTATTTTTTATTTTTTTGGTATATAGAAGCAATGGTTACAATCACGATTTTTAGTAACTATCAGCACAGCTGGTAGGGTTCAAACTATCTACGAAGGCTCCCAGGACTTCCACCGTCTCGGTACATGGTAACCCGGCGTGAGATGGGGACCGCCGGACGCACAGGGGTTGCACCGTCGTCATCAATCTGGCGCACCACTCAGAGGAATCAGATCTGGGCTACTGTCTGTGCATGGGCAAGCCCGTGGGATTGGAACCTAGGTCTCCTCTCGGTAAGCGCCCCAACTTACCAATCCACCCGATGGGATTGGAACCTAGGTCTCCTCTCGGTAAGCGCCCCAACTTACCAATCCACCTAAACCCACAGACTTCAGTAGGAGAGAATTGAATCCGGTAACAACCACATGTTTTTAGAAACTCAATAAAACTTTCTTTTGCATACATTTCTTAAGAAACTCCTCTTTGCCTGCCTATTCTTGTGGATGAAAATAAATATCAAAAGGCTGGAAATCATTTTCTATAGTCTGTAGCAATATCCCTGAAATCAAATTATGATGTTCTATAGTCTGTAGCAATATCCCTGAAATCAAATTATGATGTTGGACAAACGAGTAATAATGTTAATACCTTTTCGTAGGTAGTAAAACAATCTTCTACCGAAACCATTATCGAAGTCTTTGGTGTAACCATATAAAGTAGAGAGTAGACAGTAGAAAATTAAAGTTTATTTTAAATTCCTTTAAGACAAGTAGAGAGTAGAAAATTAAAGTTTATTTTAAATTCCTTTAAGACAAGTAGAGAGTAGAAAATTAAAGTTTATTTATCTTATTAACAATTTTTTTATTAAATATATATTAAAAATAATAAAATATATAAAGCAAATTGTGTGGAATATAGTTAAATAATAAACAATCTTAGTACCATTGAGGATTAAGTTATTTGTCTTTTAGCAAACATAAATGTGGGTTGATTTTAATAAGTTAAAGGAATTTGTTTAATAAAGTTTGTTACTCCTTACATATAAGTTGTTTGATTTCTTATGATGGTGTTTTACCATATAAGTTTTATTTTAGTTCACTTTGGTTTAGGAGTTATTTGTAATTTTAAAATGGATATAAAATTAGGTTAAACTCTTAGTGTGATAGTATGAATTGTCATTTTAAACCAAAGAATTGTGTAAAAGATATCTAAGGTGGAATATATATACATATATTTATTTTTATCAATGATCCTTAAAAGTAAACCTCAAAATGACTCCATCTTGTCTAACCATCAAAGAGGGTGGTAAACATAGAAGGTAAACTAAGATTGTGTTATAAATCAATGTTAAACCAATTTCTTAAGAAAACATTGTTGGAGCATTACTTTAACGATCTTTTAGAAATATTCATATATATTTTTTAATAATAAAAATAAATAATATATAACAAAATAAAGCTAAAATAATATTAATAATAAAATAAAATATAACAAATACATGTTAATATAAATACATATATGTTTGTATTAAGTATTTAATAGTATTAAAATTAAGCAAAGCATGAATCTGATGGTCGGACGACCACTATACCACTCGACAATAACCAAAGTAACTTACGTTGCACTATACCACTCGACAATAACCAAAGTAACTTACGTTGCATAGGGAAGCTTATGTGTCGTAGAGCGGTTGATTCTCAGCACCATTAAAAATGAAGATTGTTTTGAAATATGGTGTGAATTCTTCCTTCGCCCCTTTTGGAGATTGCATGTTTAATTTGCTGAGTTGAATGCTGAATTTCAGCCAGAACCATTATACTTCCTCTCCCGATGTGAAAGGTCGACTTGTTCCAACTCTATACATTAAATCCTTGAGAATGTTTTTAATTTTGGTTTTCATTGTTTCCACCCTGAGCATATGTCTTTAATTTGGATTGCTTGTTGTGTCTCTACGTGTTGATATAATATCAAATTGATTGGTTAATTTTTATGTTTTCCTTATTATCCTCTGTAAGAGCACGTGCGTGAATTTATCAAATAAAACCTTTTATAATTTTGGTTTATGCTTTATCTCCTTGAATGTTAGGAACACAATGAGTTGAGCCCTTTGGAAGAACCTTGAAGAATAATAGTTTGTTTTAGAACTCGGTTTTTTTATATATTTTAAAGAAGATGCACAATAATAAAGAATAGTATTCATATAACACAAACTATAACCATTACTGTAAAATATTTGTTTATCTGCATGTGGTATATGTGTTTGGTTGTGCATAGTTTGTATGCATGTAGCTGCATATCATCATAACCATGCTGGTCTAAGATAGTCGTAATCCTTACCTTTTGCCCTGGCACTGTCACAAGCTAGCAATTACGGTGATCGTGGTACTGAGGAGTTTGTTGTAACCTGTGTAAAGCTAGCCACCTGGTTAAACCTATACCGCACCATATATCTTTTGCCAATAGTAGTTTACATGGAGGAATAAATTTTAGAATGTCTCTTCTGCAGCAAGATGATTTGAGATGCTCTAGCTATTAAAATAAACATAGCTCCTGTATGAAAACACCAATTACTTGCTTTAATTAAGGGACATTACTTAAATTATTATTGAAGATTGAAGTGTTCAGTAATTCTGGAAAAATGACATACTACCATGACTATCGAGTATATTCGAATAATGACAAATCATTTCATTCACCTCTACATAGTAGTATGTGGTAACAACGTTGTTTCTCTTTATTTATGTCTTGTTGGTGTAATTACTATTATGTTATATATGGAACTCTATAGCTTGCAATCAATTCGTTAAGTTTATCTCAAGATGACAGTTCATGATATTTAGTTCTAAACTATAAATGATCGGTTCAACAAGTGTGTAGGGGTTAATTCGATTAATTATTCTTTATCAATTAGTGGTTTGCATAACCCACTATCTCATCAGGGCAATTGAGCCATCTATCCTTGATGTTAGTCTCTTGAAATGTTCATTCCTTGTAATGAGTCCTCCTTGGGAGGGGCACCGAAGATAATGGAGTATTATGTGTCACCGCTACAGGGTTCCATTTCCATACGAATTTTTCAATAGGAGAGAAATGAATCCGGTAACAACCAAATGTTTTTAGAAACTTAATAAAACTTTCTTTTGCATACATTTCTTAAGGAATCGTGGGTGAAATTTTATACCCTTCACACATTCTTCTCTTCACGAAGTGATTCCCTTGGAGTGCGCCTGATTTTGAGAAACATGGATCGACGGGTGAAAGATCTCGAGTGGTGGTTGATGCAACAAGCAGATGGCAGGTTGAAGCAGAGCATGTGATAGAACGGGTGAACAATCTACTCATGGCCTTGGGCGAGACTTTCTAAAAGACCCACCCACCTATTGGGCAGGCCTTTCAAATGACCGAAATGGGTGGAAGGGTTAGGAAAACAAGGGAGATAGAGATCCCGCCCATCTCGGGCAGGAAATACAAGCGTAAAGTTGGGAGGAACATCGGATAAATACCCGCCCTCTCTCCCCAGTACCACCATGGGCAGAAAGAAGAACAAACGAACCGTCTTCTCGACATGCAAGGCTCTCGCCATTGCTTGAATTTCAAATAAAAGACTTGTTCACTGCTCCAATAGTCTAAGTACCTGACATCATATGCAAAAGTGATGGATTTCCAACGTGATGCTCCTAAGGTGCTCTAGTGTTTAACATTCACCGCCACCACTAGAGGATTGCCAGTTGAGGAGAAGGATGAGGTAGTTAGGAATTAATGAATTGGGTAGAAACGTTAGAGGATCCAAAGGCCCAAATTCAACCTTATGCATTTGCCTCCTTCTAGAAGATTACCACTATCCAGAGAAACAATGTACCAGTGCGACGCCTATTAACTTCAAGAGTTGCCTTTCTACCTACCGCAATTAAAATGTTCAAATTTTGAAATTTATTGTAAATACACCTATAAATAGTGAAATGTTGATCACTCCTAAGGGCGACTCTTTAGCCATTACAAATCATATGTAAGGTTTACCTCTATGTAATTATAAATTTTGTATTGTTTGATCTCTGGCTTTGTCTCCTTGTTCTCTATTGATTGTATGAATGTTTTTTTTTGTTTGGTTGTTTAAGTTATCCCATGATATTCTACTATCTGGATTCCATGGGGTTTACTTGAATGACTCAAGAGTGCGCATTTGTAAATACGAGTTGAGGGTTTACTTTTTCTAAAGCCATTTGGACAGGAACACTTTGATTCTGAATCCTAGATCTCATGCACATGTACATTGGTTCTGGAATTCACCCCCCATCCATCGTTGATAGGAGCTGGAACATAGGTATGGTTGGGTGATATGTTAGGTGTAGATTATGTGTTTCATATGTAGTATATTGTTTGCATAGGTCTTGATGCGGCTATACCCATCCTTGTAAGTTCTGGCTATGACAAATTTTTATTTCTTTCTCCCTTTCCCTTTTCTTGTTTTGTGGTGTAGATAGTTGGAACCACTTCCAAAGGAACCATCCTTCTCTAGATATTGTTCGCCCCCATCCCAACATGGTGATCATTCTATGTTGCATCGTTGGTCTACCTTCATCCTGGCACATGGTTTTGGATTGGTGACCAACATTTTTGGTGACTCTACTGAGGAACTCACTGAGTTTCTATGTTTCAAGAAATCAAAGTTTGGTGGCTCTCTAATTTACCCATATCTGCTCAAAGTCACCTGGTGACTCCGACTGCACAGCACATCCAGATCATGAGACCAGTCGCTCACCCACATTGAAGATCCAAACATCCTAG
Source organism: Wollemia nobilis (assembly GCA_028583015.1). Taxonomy (NCBI): domain Eukaryota; kingdom Viridiplantae; phylum Streptophyta; class Pinopsida; order Araucariales; family Araucariaceae; genus Wollemia; species Wollemia nobilis. The sequence continues at coordinate 589,945 of JAQPPZ010000314.1, forward strand.
AGAACTCAAGGTATGATGAGCAACCTTGACCTCACTAGCAGAGATAACATGCTCATATGGTGACTCGAATCCGACATCACAATCGAGACCTCTGAAGACTGGTGCCTTGATGGCTCAGCCATTGTTTCCCAATGGAATGATCCTGGTCCCCTTAATCTCCCTCACCAACATGATATTCCAGAATCTGCCTTCGATGCCCTAAAAAAATATAGTGGTATCAAGGGAGTTGTGAAGGAACACCTTGAAAATGTGGCTTCTTTGGCCACCCTTCACAATATCGTGCATGAAGATGCAATGATCAGGCTATTGGTTGCTTACCTTGAATGCAGAGGATGGCTCTGGTACAAAACCTTATAGCCTAGAAGCATCTCTACATGGGTAGATCTGGTAGAGCCTCTCATGGATACGTTTGGTGAAATAGAGGACCCCTTCCAGTATCTTAAGCAATTCATATTTATCAAGAGGAACCCTCTTCAAAGTGTGGTGGATTTCAATGTCCATTTTGAAAATATCTAGAAGAGGATTCCATGACAAATCCTCCCAACCTCCATCCAGGCATATATATTCTACATCTGGGATCTTGGTCCTGAGCTCAGCTTCCTCCTACAACAATCTGGGGAAATCAACTTCCCATAACTCTATAAGGAAGCTATTGGGGTCAAGCAAGTTCTGATGTGGAGGCTCCATCCAACTATTTTCCACCAAGAACTAGTGCCAAATCACACAATGGGTACAATCAACGAGCAGGTGTGCCACAATGAACATGTCCACGAAGGCAATGAGACAGATCAACCTCAGTCTCAATAGGATCTGGGCGAGGATATGGATACCCATGAGTGGGAGAAGAATCCAAAGATGAAGGAAGAATTGGCCATGGGATTGGCACAGCTGGCCAATCTTAAAAAGGGATAATATTAAAATCTAGTCCCTAACAACTCATCGCCTGGAAGGCAAAATACGATGGCAAAAATCATTGCCATCCTAGGATTCAAAGGCCTAAGTGTTCATATGCTCAGGAAAAACAAAAAGAATTATGATTTTATCATAATTTTAATCTAGGGTGGATAGTGCTAGATGAATCACAAGCGGTGCCTCAAATACAATGTAATCTAATCTGGCCACTACAGATTCAAAGAATAATTTAGATATGACATCCTAGCTCGGGCATACCTATCACACAACAATTTTATGGCCAGTAAATAAAGCCTTGCATTATGCAAGGCCAGTACATTAGGAATCATAAATTTTATCATCGACCATTGGAGCAACATATGAAAGGTTACCACTTGGTCAAGCATCGGGAAGCACCATGAAAGGATTCTCCAGGTATTTTCTAGGACGTGTAACATTTCCCTTGTCTCTATATTGTATCCTCGATTTTATGTTTGTTGTTGTCATGACCCCGTAGCCCAATGGATACATTCTACAATTTTCAAAGCCTCTTAACTCATCCCCAGGAGTTGTAGCAAGCCTTGGAACTGATACAAGACAAGATCAGTATGCTATAAATCACCCTGTACGGATATGTAAATGAGACCATAAAGTGTAAACTACAGGTTGTATTTGAAGCTAAATGGTCTCCTGGTTGATAACAGTCAGTAAAAGAGGCTCATTGTTGATTCATGTAAAAATGAGTGCCTGGTACAAAAGAGACAAGAAACATTAGCAATATTTCTACTCTTGGAATGTCTCAAGTCTTTGGTGGGTTGCATTTAGGGGGATTTGATCCTTAAGAATACCTCGTGGAGAAGGGTCTATACCCTACTAGCTTCACTTGATAAGTTATGGGTTGCTTTTCCCTTCGTGTCCCCCTATTTCCCCACTCTTTCCTCCCCTCTGCCTTCCTCTCCCCTTTGTTACCTGTAACTCTTCCGATTGGTAACAAAGGCTTTTTTGTTTCTATTGTTTCATATTCCTCTTTATTCCTATGTGTGTCTTACAGTAAGCTTCTCAAGATTTTGCTTGTTGTTTCTACTGCTTGTCTTCCTACTGCTCTTATCTGTAGCAATTCTCTCTATGTTAGCCACCTCGACCCTATTCTTCTGGATTTATTTTTCTTGTTTCTCCCTTTCACTCTCGTCGATTACATTCCTACTCATTTTCCTCCACTCTACTTTTCATTGTATTAAATGTCTTGATTTTTCCAACATCTTTTTGCACTTGTTTTTCTCCTTGTGTCGTTTTCTTCTTTGCATCCTCCTTTCCTCTATGTCCTTCCTTCCTCTCCTTTGTTTCTTTGTTTTGATTGTTATATTTCCTAATCCCTCTAGGTTCCTTTTTTTCACAAGTTGGAAAACCCTTGTAAGTCACTAGAAGTGTGGATGAAATTTTGTACCCTTCACCCATTCTTCTCTTCAGGAAGTGATTCCCTTTGATCGAAAGGAGTGTACCTGATTTTAAGGAACATGGATGGATGGGCGAAAGATCTCAATGGTGGCTAATACAACAAGCAGATCATGGGTTGAAGCAGAGCGGGTGATAGAATGGACAGACAATCTATCCATGGCCCTGGGTGGAACTTTATAAAATATCCACCCACCTATTGGGTGGGCCTCTTAAATGATCAAAATGGGCAGAAGGGTCAGGAAAACCCACCCTTAAGGTAGATAGAGATCCCACCCATCTCGAGCAAGAAATACAAGCACAAAGTTAGGTAACACATCGAAGAAACACTCGTCCTCTCTACTCAATACCATCGCAGGTGGAAAGAAGAACAAATAAAGTACCCGCCCGACATGCAAGGCTCCCGCCATCGTCCAAATTTCAAATAGAAGACTTGTCCGCTGCTCCAACAGTCCAAGTACTTGATGTTGTACACGAAAGTGATGAATTTCTAGTGCGATGCTCCCAAGGTGCTCTAGTGTTTGACATTCACCACCACAACCAGAGGATCACCAGTTGAGGAGAAGGATGAGGCAGCTAGGAATTAATGAACTGGATAGAAATATCAAAGGATCCAAAGGCCCAGATTCAACCTAATGCATTTACCTCCTTCTAGAAGATCAGTGTTATCTAGAGAAATAGTGTACCAATGCGACGCTTGTCAGCTTCAAGAGTTGCCTTCCTGCCTACTGCCATCAAAATGTTCAAATTTTGAAATTGATTGTAAATACGCCTATAAATAGTGGAATGTTGTTCATTCCTAAGGGTGGCTCTTTAGCCATTATAATTCATATGTAAGGTTTACCTCTATGTAAATACAAATTTTGCATTGTTTGGTCTCTGGCTTTGTCTCCCTGTTCTCTATTGATTGTATGAATGTTTATTTTTGTTTGGTTGTTTAAGTTATCCCATGATATTTTGTTATCTAGATTTTGTGGGGTTTACTTGAGTGACTCAGGAGTGTGCATTGGTAAATACGGGTTGAGGGTTTATTTCTGCTAAAGCCATTTGGACATGAGTGCTCTGATTTTGAATCCTAGATCTCATGCACCTATACATTGGTTTTAGAATTCTCCCCCCACCCACCGCTGATATGAGTTGTAACATATGCATGGTTGGGTGATCTGTTAGGTGCAGGGTTTGTGTTTCATACGTGGTATATTTCTTGCATAGATCTTGATGTGGCTATACCCATCCTTGTAATTTCTAGCTACAACCATTTTTATTTCTTTCCCCCTTTTCCTTTTCCTATTTTGTGGCGTACATAGTTGGAACCACTTACGAAGGAACTGGCCTTCTTCGAAGATCGTCTCCTCCATATCGATGTGATGGTCATTCTATGTTGCATCATTGGTCCACCCCCATCCTGGCGTGTAGTGTCAGATTGGTGACCAACATTTTTTGGTGACTCTACTAGGGAACTCACTGAGTTTTCATGTTTTAGGAAATCAGAGTTTGGTGGCTCTCTGATTTACCCATATCTTCTCAAAGTTACCTAGCGACTCCGACTGTGCGACACATCCTAATCATGAGACCAGTTTCCCACCTACACTGAAGATCTAAACATCTTGGAGGACTCAAATTATGATGAGCAACCTTAACCTCACTAGCAAAGATAACATGCTCATATGGCGACTATGACTCTGACATCACAACTGGGACCTCTGAAGACTGGTGCCTTGATGGCTCAGCCATTATTTCTCCAATGGAATGATCTTGGTCCCCTTAATCTCCCTCACCAACATGATATTATAGAATTCACCTTCGAAACCCTAACGAAATATAGTGGCATCAAGGGATTAGTGAAGGAACACCTTGAAAATGTAGCTTATTTGGGCACCCTTCATAATATTGTGCACGAATATGCAATGATTAGGTTGTTGGTTACTTCCCTTGAAGGTAGAGCATGGCTCTAGTACAAAACCTTGTAGCCTAGAAGCATCTCTACATGGGCGGATCTAGCAGAGCCTCTCATGGATACATTTGGTGAAATGGAGGACCCCTTCCAGTCTCTGAATCAATTCATATTTATCAAGAGGAACCCTCTTGAAAGTATGGTGAACTTCAATGTTCATTTTGAAAAGAGCTGGAAGAGGATTCCATGATAAATCCTCTCAACCTTCACCCATGTGTATCTATTCTACATCCAAGCTCTTGGTCCTGATCTCAGCTTCCTCCTACAACAATCTGGGAAAACCAGTTTCCTGCAACTCTACAAGGAAGCTATTGGGGTCGAGAAATTTTTGATGTGGAGGCTCCATCCAACCAGTTCCCACTAAAAACTAGTGCTAGATCACACAATGGGCACAATCAATGAGTAGGTGTACCACGATGACCACGTCCACGAAGGTAATGAGACATATCAATCCTAGAATCAGCAGGATCTGGGTGAGGATATGGATACCCATTAGTGGGAGAAGAATCCAAAGACAGAGGAAGAATCAGCCATGGGATTTGCACAGTTGGCCAATCTCAAATAAGGACAACATGAAAATCTGTTCCCTGATAGCTCACTGCCTGGAAGGTAGAATATGGTGGTAAAAGGCATTGCCACCCTAGGATTCAAAGGCTTGAGTGTTTAGATGCTCAGGAAAAACAAAAAGAATTATGATTTTATCATAATTTTGAGCTAGGGTGGACGACACCAGATGAATCACAAACAACACCTCAAATATAATGTGATCCGGTCTGACCATTGTAGATTCATAGAATGATTTACATATCACATTCTAGCTCAGGCATGCCTATTACATCATAATTTTGTGGCCATTAAATAAAGACTTGCATTATGCAGATCCAGTACGTTAGGAATCACAAATTTTGTCATAGACCATTAGAGAAACATATGAAAGGTTAGCACTTGGTCAGGCACCAGGAAGCACCATGAAAGGATTCTCCAGGTATTTTCTAGGAAGTGTAATATTTCCCTCATCTTTGTATTGTATCCCTGGTTTTTTGTTTGTTGTTGTTGTGACCCCGTAGCCCAATGGATACATTAAGAAATTTTCAAAGCCTCTTAACTCGTCCTCGAAAGTTGTAACAAGCCTTGGAACTCACACAAGACAAGATCAGTATGTTAAAAATCACCCTGTGGGGAGATGTAAATGAGACCATAAAGTGTATACTACAGGTTGTAGTTGAAGCTAAAAGACCTCTTGGTTGATATCAGTCAATAAAAGAGGATCATTGTTGGGTCATGTAAAAAGGAGGGCCTGGGACAAAAGAGACAAGAAATGTTGGCAATCTGTCTACTCTTGGAATGTCTCAGGTCTTCGGTAGGTTACATTTAGGGGGATTTGATCCGTAAGAATGCCTCATGGAGAAGGATCTATATCCTACTGGCTTCATTTGATAAGTTGTGGGTTGCTTTTCCCTTCATGTCACCCTGTTTCCCTACCCTTTCCTCTCCTCCACCTTCCTCTCCCCTTTGTTACCTATAACTCTTTCGATTAGTAATAAAGGCTTCCTTGTTTCTATTGTTTCTTGTTCCTCTTTCTTCTTGTGTATGTCTTACAACAAGCTTCTCGAGCTTTTGCTTGTTGTTTCACTGCTCATCTTCCTACCGCTCTTATTTGTAGTAGTTATCTCTATGTTGGCCACCTCGGCCCTATCCTTCTAGCTTTCTTTTCCTTATTTCCTCCTTTCGCTATTGCTAGTTGCATCCCTACTCCTTTTCCTTCGCTTTGCTTTTCATCGTATTAAATGTCTCGTTTCTTCTGACATATTTTTGTGCTTATTTTTCTTCTTGCATCATTTCTTTCTTCGTATCTTCCTTTCCTCTGTGCCCTTCCTTACTTTCTTTCATTTATTTGTTTTGAGTGTTATATTTCCTAATCCTTCTGGATTTATTTTTTTCACAAGTTGGAAAACACATGTAAGTTTCCAGAAGTGTAGGTGAAATTTTGTAGCCTTCACTCATTTTTCTCTTTAGGAAGCGATTCCTTTTTTTAAAGGAGTGTGCCTGATTTTGAGAAACATGGATGGATAGGCAGAAGATCTTGAGTGGTGGTCGATGTAGTGGGCGGAGGACAGGTTGAAGCAGAGTAGGTGATAGAATGGGATCTACCCATGGCCCTAGGCGAAACTTTCTAAAAGACCTGCCCACCTATTAGGTGGGACTTTCAAACGACCAAAATGGGTGGAAGGGTCAAGAAAACCCACCCTTAAGGGAGATAGAGACCCCACCCATCTTAGGCAGGAAATATAAGCCCAAAGTTGGGCCGAACATCATAGAAATGCACGTCCTCTCTCCCCAGTACCATCGTGGACAAAAAGAAGAAAAAATGAAGCCCTCGCCTAACATGCAAGGCTCCCATCATCACTCAAATTTCAAATAGAAGACTTGTCCGCTACTCCATCAGTCCAAGTACCTGATATTGTACGTGGAAGTGATGGATTTTTTGTGTGATACTCCTAAGGTGCTCCAGTGTTTGACATTTGCTGCCACAACCAAAGGATTTCCAATTGAAGAGAAGGACGAGGCAGATGGGAATTAATAAACTGGGTAGAAACGTCAAAGGATCCAAAGACCCAGATTCAACCAAATGCATCTACCTCCTTCTAGAAGATCGGTGCTATCTAGAGAAACAACGTACCAGTGCGATGCCTATCAGCTTCAAGAGTTGCCTTACTTCCTACCACCATTAAAATGTTCAAATTTTGAAATTGATGTAAATATACCTATAAATAGTGGAATGTTGGTCATTCCTAAGGGTGGCTCTTTAGCCATTACAATTCATATGTAAGGTTTACCTCTATGTAAATACAAATTCTACACTATTTGGTCTCTGGATTTATCTCCCTATTCTCTATTGATTGTATGAATGCTTATTTTTGTTTGGTTGTTTAAGTTATCCCGTGATATTCTACTATCTGGATTTCGTGGCGTTTACTTGAGTGACTCAAGAGTGCGCATTCGTAAATACAAGTTGAGGGTTTATTTCTGCTAAAGCCATCCTGGATCTCATGCACCTATACATTGGTTCTAGAATTCACCCCCCGCCTATCGTTGATAGGAGCCAAAACATAGGTATGGTTGGGTGATCTGTTAGGTGCGGGGTCTATGTTTCGTACGTGGTATATTGCCTGCATAGGTCTTGATGCGGCTATACCCGTCTTTGTGAGTTCTGGCTACAACCATTTTTTTATTTCTTTCCCCCTTTCTCTTTTCCTATTTTGCAACGTAGATAACTGGAACCACTCTTGAAGGAATCGACCTTCTTTGAAGATCGTCCGCACCATTCCGACACAACAGCCATTCTATGTTGCATCGTTGGTCCACCCCTGAACTAGCACACGGTGCCGGATTCGTGACCAACATGAACTCCTCTCCCTATTCTTGTGGATGAAAATAAATATCAAAAGGCTGGAAATCATTTTCTATAGTTTGTAACAATATCCTTGAAATCAAATTATGACTTTGGGTAAACGAGTAATAATGTTAATACCTTCTCATAGGTAGTAAAACAATCTTCTACCAGAACCATTATCGAAGTCTTTAGTGCAACCATATGTTCCTGAATATAATGTTTTTTATTTTGGACAATAATATGTTTTCGTTGAGATGGAAATAACTCCATAAGTGAATTTACTTTTATTAATATAAAAAAAAAAACTAATAGTGCATGTTGTTCTATCAAAAGTAATATTTTATCTTAGCATACACCGATCCAAGGTTTGCAATATACTTCCATCCTCGACATATCACTATTTACATTGATGCCTTTCCAGTCAGGCTCATCCTAATAACCATAAGCATGGAGGTGCTATACGAATTTAAAATTTACCCGACACACTTTCACTCAAATCCGATTTTACTTCAATTAAACATAAAATGTTTTCTGTTTAGGAGCTTATCCTTTTCATATCTTTTTCACGGAATACATGTCTAAGTTGTCAAACCTTTTCGAATTGCTTGTTAGAAAACCATGATATTTTATTAAAAAGTAAACTTGATGCTTAATAAAGTGATGTAGGATTTATTTAAACCTATCAAAAGTAGTTACATTCACTTTTATTTTGTATATGTTAAATTCGTTTAAGAAAAGTAGAGAGTAGAAAAATAAAGTTTATTTGTCTTATTAGCAATTCTTTTATTAAATATATTTAAAATAATAAAATATATAAAGCAAATTGTGTGAAATCTAGTTAAATAATAAGCAATGTTAGTACCATTGAGGATTATGTTATTTGTCTGGGTTGATTTTTATAAGTTAAAGGAATTTGTTTAATAAAGTTTGTTACTCCTTACATATAAGTTGTGTTATTTCTTATGATGGTGTTTTACATGTAAATTTTATTTTAGTTCAGTTTGGTTTAGGAGTTATTTGTAATTTTGAGAATGGATATGAAATTAGGTTAAAGTGTTAATGTGATAGTATGAATTACCATTTTAAACCAAAGAATTTTGCAAAAGGATATTTAAGGTGGAATATATATACATATATTTATTTCCATCAATGACCCTCAAAGGTAAACCTCAAAATGACCCCATCTTGTCTAATCATCAAAGAGGGTGGTAAACATATAAGGTAAACTAATATTGTGATATAAAACAACGTTAAACTAATTTCTTAAGAAAATATTGTTGGAGCATTACTTTAATGATATTTTACAAATATTCATATTTGAGATGGGATGGTTAATGATCTAAACCAAATGACAAAGAAACATTGTAACCTTCTAGTCTACCTTCAAAGGTGTAAACTAAATCAAGTAAGACCTTTAAAACCATCGATAAGGATGGTATACTAAGATGCACATCAAGGAGGATAGGCATCCACCCAATTTCGATAGCTCGTAGATGGTGGTTGTTGTGATTTTACGATAGCTGCATCCTAGTAGACTGTATAGGGTGAGAGGCTCTTCTGCTAGTTCGAGTAACGAATAGCAAAATGGGAGGTCGTTCTAGGATATCTTACGAAGTAGTATCGTGACGATTCTCACGTACACAGTTTTTTTGAGGAATTGCCAACAATAACCCAAGACTAGAAGTGTTTGTCTTCGAGGTTGGAAGGTCCAGCAATGGATGGAATAGGACATCTCATCATCAATTGCAACATGACCTGGGATACCTGGAACCAAAAGCCAAAGAAATGGTGGGCCTTGGTTGTGATCATGAGTAGATGGTCTACAATCAAGCACTTGGCATATTAATGCTAACCCTAGCATGGTTAAGAAAATAAAATTTGAGGCTAAAGACAAAGCACGGGTCAGAGAAACCTATGTCCTCCATGCTACAGGATGAGGAAATTATGTGTTCACCCTTCTAGGTATTATGGGCCCTAGAAGGACAAACCCTTACCATGAACCTAGAACTCGAGAATGAGAAGGTGGAATTCACTAAATGGTACTCTTATTACAGGATTTTGCCAATCTCGAGCACTCGAGATATCGTTTACAGTGGTCATCAGTATCGAAGTGTGTAATATATGCCTATGTACTAATAACAAGTTGGGTGTACAATAAACTATATGTGACTTTAATTGCATGTATGGTGAAAATTTTATCTTGTGTTTTTGTGCAATCCAAGTGAGTTAGACCTGGGTTATTACAAAAATCCATCAGGTCCAAGTGCTTTGTCAAGAAGGAAATAGGAAACTATGTCATATAGCTCCTCCATAGAAATCTTCTTACTCAAACTTTTATTTTGTCCATGTGTGATGAAGGAATATTTTGTAAAAGCTTACCTTTAAATTCCTTATCTTGCCAAATTTCTAACAAAATATCTTCAACATGTTTAATTGCTTCCTCCCTAATATCTTCTTCTTTCTCAATATTTCTTCCATTTGGAGTTTTATATGAAAAATATTTTTTTTCATTTTTGTTATAGAATAGAAAAATTTCATATTTCTATCTTCTTCCTTAAGTCATCTCTCCCTAGATTTTTTGAACCATTATGATATCTCGTCTTCCAATACATTGTGATTATTAGAAAGTAATTGTTTCTTGCACATAAGTATCTTGGTCCATTCCATTTATTTCTATTACCTCTTGTAATTTTTGAGCTTGGATTGAATTTCCTCTTTTTATTTAAGTATGCTATCAAAAGATTTGATATTCCAAATATTCACTTGCCACTTAAAATATTTCATATTTTGAACAAAATTGTAAATACATCATCCTTCAAAATTTGCTTCATCCCACCATAACATAACCTTTTGGTAGATATCAAGGTCTTGGATCCACATAGACTCAAAGTGAAATGGCTTTAGAAAATCACTTCTCAAGAGAATGAGTTTTTGATCTAATCCTATTTGTAATAAAATGTTTGAAGATATTATATATTGTGTTTTCAATTGTGTGTGTCTATGTTTTTTTTTACATGGTGGAATCGATAGCCACCATGATGATCCGGGTACGATGTCTATATTTATGGCCACTATATTATTTTGCATTGTCCACCTCGAAAGTCACCACATAGTACTCTATGTAATCCACTCCTATAACCACCATGCCACATTTATTTTAAATCTTTTGCACTGCTGAAAGCACCAAGGGACAAGCATTCAGTCCAATGAGGCTCGAGATTTGAACCCTAGGCGTTCATCCTCCTTATGGGGTTTCACCACACTAATTGGTCTACACCTCGAACCTATATTTTCAACTGCATTAGATAACAATAATCTATCCAATATTTCTACTATATGAGTTTATCCAATTGTATCCCATGAATATCGGGACATTGAAGCAATAACATCTAAAATATCATTTGAATTGATAAATGGAGCAAAATATTGGAATGATTTAGACCATCCAAAAGTACCACCCTTCACTTTTGATGAAGATATAGTGGTGTTTAGTTCCTCCGAAGAATTCACAAATCACAATTGTGAGTCATCATTTTATTTTAAAATAATATGCTAAGGTCCTTCCAACATCCTTCACAATGAGTAACTCTAGCTAGTGCATATACATTTATAACCCCAATTTTAATGTTTTTCTCTTTCTTGTAAAACAAACTAGCAACCCAATTACTTCTTGCTTCTAGGAATCATCCATACTATTTACATTTATCTTATACTGTCACAATACTTTTGGAAGCTCCTATAAAAGAGACATCCACACAATCCCCCATCTTCTAAATCTTTTGAAGCATCCTTACATTCTTCACTAAATTTTTTTGCTTGTATTCAAATAAATCTGAGACTATAACATCCAATAAATCTCTTTATAACTCATTTTTTAGGGGTCTTATTCATACCCTCATATTATACAATGCAGTTTCACATCTATTTTTTTTATTTTTATTTGTGGTCTTAGCCCCACATCTTGTTAACATCTTGTCAATAACTATGATATTTGATTTTGTTTCCCAAATTGATATCTCATTGAGTTTCCTTTTCTCTTTGTTCTTGTTTTAAGGTTCTTCCTCTCCTTTTTCCATTTCCACCAACATTTTCATCTTCATCAATCTCTTCTATTTTTCCATGCTTTTCATAATGAGATTTATCTTCGAAAGGTTTATTCTTTCCTAAAGAATTTGAAATACAAGGAATAGTCTCACAAGCACTTTCTTCTTTATATTGCCCCAAAAACTCAAAGTACAAAGATGATCCTCTATAGTAAATACTTTTTTATGTTGCTTCAAAACCCTGGGTGTTGTCGTGGAAACCCTAAAGAGAGGATTTTATACTACTCATGGATAATGAAGATGATTTAATCGTATTAGCATTGATATCTTTCACCTCCTTTGCTTTAAAATTTGTCTTCTTATCTTCCTTTGCACCTTCAACTCCTTCAAAATTTGAACTTGCACATTGTACTTCTTCACCCCTTGTGTCTTTTTTTTCTTCTAATGATTGATTTGAAAAAACAATAATGGCCTTCTCCATTTGATGATGTAGAAGGGATTTCTTTGCCACTTTCTTGGGAGTGGAAAATCCTTGACTTGACTCAAATTCTATCATGATATGATTGTCTTGCTTTATATTAAATTTTATCTCATGCTTAAAATTTTCTTTCTCCATAATTTTCACTTTGCAATTTCTTGCCATGTGTCTAGTCTTATAACATTTGCAATATTTGTTTTTAAAAGTTATATGTGGATTCTATTGGGGGCCACTCCCATCAAAATACCAAAATATTATATTTTCTACAACATACATTTTTATCATAATTTTCATTTCTTTTTTGTCTTAAATATATTCTTCAACTTCCTCGAAGTGTTATGTTTCCACAATCAACTCCTTGACATCATTTTGATTAAGAGATAAAATATCACTTTGCTAGTTTTCTTCTAAAATTTGAATTTCATAGGGAAGATCAACACCGCAAATCATTAATTTATTTGTGTAATGACCCTACTTGACTTGCATTTTCTTGATGCTTGTTTTATGTATTGATGTATGGATATCAAATGCATAATCTCATTTTATGTTATCAACATATTATGGTAGTTGCACTTTATGCTTTATAAATTTGAATAATACTACTTTAGAATATGGTACTACTGATGAATTTTATGGTTGTAGGACCATGTTCTCTCATGGGTGTATTGGTATGGAACAAACACCAAAGTTGAGAGAAAAGAGAATGATGGATGAAATTCTCATTGATAGCTCAAGGGTAAAAGAATACCCTCATATAGATGCATTGCATATATGTATGTTTGATTTAAAATGCATCATCAAGCAAGGAGGTTGCTATAAGCAAAAGAGCCATCCTTAGTAGGTGGGTGATAATATTACAGTTATTGTAAAGCCTTCTGGTTAAGGAGAATGTTGGTTGTACATGTTTGATTTACAAGCTCTTGTGTTGTTGCATGTGTTTTGAAATATTGAAATGACTTGGGTTATTACTTTTAACCAAGTTTGATATTAATAATGAGGTGGTATTATTAATACTTTGTATATTAAATATCGATGTTAATGGTTAATATTAACAGTTGATATAGCAATCCAAATTTTATAAAGTGGACTATGAAAGTGTGATGTTTTGGAAATATTACTCTACTAATATGCAATGCATAGATAGTAGAGGTAAAATTTTGGTATTGTGAAGGTTGCTATAGAAAAATGTCAAGGATGCTAAATTTTGGAATATTTGTATTCATACATAAAAATTGAAAAGATCCAAATGTAAAATGATGTATGTTTCTAGTTATAGCATCTCAATTGAAATGAGAAGTGTATCTATTTGTAAACTCTCAAGCTTTAAATAAGAGATTTGTAATTTTTCAAGGGTGAGGGACCCAAGTACAGCTAGTTATTATTCAACAAAAAAAATATTAACATTTGATATTTAATTAAATTAATTAGGTGAGTGATTCTGAGCAGTGTCTTTGAAAACCCAAGTAGAGCAGCGATGGTAACCCTAATAGAGCAGTAGCGATGGTAACCTTAGCGGAGTAATGGCATCAGAGGTGTATGGAGTGGAGGTTCCCTAGGAGTAGGACGTGATGATTCACCCTAAATATAGGGTTTGCTATAATGGGATTGGTTGTTTTTTTGCATAATCTAAGGGCCATGACGTCTATCATAGTGATTCCTCTTATGAATCTAGAGGTTGGATGTTGTATCAAGGTTGAATCTAGAGTTTTGGTGATGATTCACCCTAAATATAGGGTTTGCTACAGTAGGGTGGTTGTTAAACACTACAATCCATAATGCGTCCTTATCTCCCACTGCATCCTATGGCTTCCAGCTCTTCTTGATGATAGACATCAAGGCTTTCAAATATTGATGGACTCAAGATTTTTTGAACTTGTCTTTGAGTAAGAATGGTGTGTAGGGTAGTGAGGATGGATTTCAGGGTTGATTGATCAGCATCTAGGGTAGTGAGAATGGTGAGAAGATGGTGGATGAAGATTTTGGGGAGGCAATATAAAGAGGTGAGTCGAAAGATGGTCTTGTTGGCCCTGTGGTAGATCACAAGCTTTTACCAAGTGGAGAGGTAGGCTCTTTGGTGACTGTGGGTTATGTACCATGTGGTGTTGTGAATAGGGTCCCTCTAGGGGATTCACTCCAAAAGCCCTTAAATCCTAGTGCCAAATATTCATTTGCAATGATAGTTTTATCTCATTCAAGTTTGTATTTTTTGAACGTTGTTTTTTACATTTCTTCGATTGAAGACATCCTCTATGTTCTTGAGGGCCTGATTAAGCTCACGATGGAGGATGGGACATTTAATTTGGTGGGCAAATTTCTAGGTGCCTTATTTAATCTAGATTATGTTAGGAGGTGGGTTTTAACCAAATGGTGGCCTCAAGGTCACCTGGATAGCATTGTTTTTACCAAAGATTTTTCATGTTCAAATTTAATTATGAAGAGGATTCTAGGTGGGTCGTCTACATAGATCCATGGTTCTTCAAGAAGCAAGGCCTCTTCCTGTGTCAGTAGAGCTCATATTTTTACCTTGATACACAAAAAATCAATATGGCCCCTCTAGGTCAGACTCTTCGACTTACCCTTTCAGTATTGACATGTTGATGTTTTACGTGATATAGCCAAGGCGATGAGTGAACTGATTTCTATCAATATTACAACTAAAGACAATCGAGAATAATTTATGCAAGAATGTGCATAAATGTGAATCTAGAAGCTAATATTCCATCCTCTATTAAGCTCACTTCAAGCTTAGGGTCTTGGACCCAACCCATTGTGTATGAGAATCACCCTAATTTTTGTACCAATTACAAATATGTTAGTCATATTTTGGGCCAGTACCCCAGGAAGAAACTGGTGTTGAGTTCCTAGACAAAGATAAGCTTGAAGGGTAAATCTTCTCAAGAGGAACCCTCAAAGAGGATAAATTCATAGAGTAAATATCACTAAGAGAAGCCCCTAAATAATGCAGCCAAGACGGATAGTAAAGGATCTAAGCCCGATGAGTTCCAATAAGTTGAGAAAGTCGATATTATGGGCTCTGAGGTTGTTTAGAGTGAGAAGCCATCCCTGGTTGAAGGTTGTGTTGTGCCTCTCCTTCAAGGTGAGATGCCTCTCCTGGTTGAAGACCATGATGTACCTCCATCTTTTTATGAATCCAAGATTCAAAAACACTTTGAACATGTAAGTGCCCCTTGTTTTTTGGCCCCATTATTTTTATAGAACTCCTTTGATTACCTCAATCTCCCTAGGTTGGATGTTTCATTAGATTCGATAAATCCCCCATCCACTCTTGTGGAAAGGGTGGTAAAATTGGAGAAAGTATCCCTGAACCCTAACCATTGGAAGTCATAAATATTCCCCGAAACCCTTCTTGGAGAAGGGATTTCTTGGCCCTAATCCAAGAAGTCTTAAAAAGGGATTTGTAGATATTGGGGTAGAGTGTAATATTGGGAGACTATCAATTAAAGCTCTGAGAAAAAAGGAGACAAAGTTAGAGATCGTCTATGGATTTCAATCTCTATTGAAGATGGATGTTAGAAATTGTCAACCTTTCCAGCCCTTTGCTAGGGAAAAGAGATCCAATCATAATTTTTGTTAATGTAGTTTGTTTCCTAGAGCTTTAAATAGTAGATGAAGTTTTCACAAGTTTGGGGTGTTGAATTTGTGTATAGCCTAGAGCCAGAACAAGGGAGGTCCTTACTGTTTTTAGAATAGTTGTTGGTTTTCAGTTTATGTTTGTGCTTGTTTCTTAACTCCCCTAAGTGGGTTAACTCCTTGTTGGTTTCTCTTGGTTCTTCCTTAGAAGCTTCAACTTCTTTGTTATAAAAGGTTCGAGGATCCATTTAAAACCCCTTCTTCCACCAAATTAAATAAAAAAATAGGTAAGTAATTAAATTAATTGTGATGTACTAATGTTAGTAGTTAACATTAAAATTTAGAGGTAATATTAATTCACAAGAGGAGTGAATGAATTGACTCTTAATACTTTGATCAAAAGTATTAGTTAAAAATTGAAAATTCAAACCTTATAAACAAGGTATGAACTTAATAATTATTAAAAATAACTTTTCATAAATGTTGGAATATTGGACTTCCTTCCATCGCATATATTGGAAACGTTACTCCATTGTAATGGGCAAGATGAAAGAAAATATTGATGAGCTGATGAGTTTCAACTTTTTATTAAAAATGTGTGGGAGAGAAGAAAAAAAAAGGAGGAAGGAAGAAGACGTGGGTTGGAGGAAAGAGGGTCTCGAAGTTGAAGATTTGGAAAATTCTATAGAGAAGGTATGCTTTGGATCATTATGCTTGTTGTTATGTTTACCTTCACTTGAACTTCTAAACCTTGTTAAATCAATCTGAAGGTTCGCCCTAGATTTCCAATACCTACAATTATGTTACTTGGTTTTATTTTAAGCTTTAAATGTATATGCTTTTTCTAGTTTCCATTATGTTATATATTGGGTAAAAATCCAACTAGGTTGATCAACAAGCATAGCTTTGCGTAAGCTTCTCTAGACCCAGGCTTTGTTGTGAGCTTCTTGTTTGGTTTAAAACCTCTGTTATATTGGACAATAGTTTCTTTAGTCTATTCTAAGTCTATTTGAGGCACTTAGGTGTAGGTTATGTTGGTCTTGGAGCCCCACATCTTGATATCTATTTTTAAAACCATGCTTTGTTGTTGTATCTTGTTTTATTCTTGCTATCTATAAGTTTTTAGTCGATTTGTGATAGCATTAGAGAATGGTTTTCTATGTTCTCGGAGTTGCATTAATGTTTTATCTAGTTGCGTAGGTCTTGTTGGTTGTATGGTTTTAATGTACGTTTTATGAGTTGCCCGATTCCTTGTTAGCGTCTCCTTTTTATTTAATGTTGATGTATTATCTTAAGTCTTAGCTTAAGGTTAGGTCTAGGCACTTTGGTTGAAACGTTTATGTATGCTTTTTGAATGAGGTTTTTTTTTATGCCTTTGCACGTGTGTATTTGATCTAGTGCTTTTTAAATTTAATAATATGCTTTGTGCTTTGGAAACTAAAATAATTTTATATGATCTCGTGCTTATAATGTGCTTTGTGGAATTATTGAGGATGTGCTTGGAAATTAAAATCATCTTTCAAGGATCCTCCTAGGGTATTCCAGGATGTGCTTTCACGTATTGATGAGATTGTAGGTATTTGGTGGGATCGACTCAGAGTTACTTTCTCTAGAGATCCTAGATGTTGGTTGGCTTTGAGATGGCTTGATTCTGGAGTTGGAGCTACAAAGACTATCTCGATAGACCTTTCTAGTCTTCAAGGTAAGCCCATGCATTTTTCTATCTGTTGGAAGGTTTTCTCTACTCCTCTCCAAGATTTGGCTAAGAAATGGGGTCCCATTTCTTGTCCATGTTGTTGCAACCTAGGGTTTCTCTCTAAGTTTTTCTTGGTCTTGGATGAGGACCACATTTTTATCATCCATAGTAGAGGGACTCTTGTGGTTATTTTTGGGATGGACCTTCTAAATTGGGTTCAGGATCTTTTGGCATTCTAGAATGGGTTTAAGGTTTGCTCATTATGGTTTTCTTGGTTTTGGGGGAAGGCCATGGTTTTATCATTGTTAGTCGAATGGCTGGTGATTGTTTCTGAGTTAGGCTTCAAAAGATATATTTTTGTCTATCCTATATTTTCTATGGTACCTTTCCTTGTTGCTTCTTTTTGGCCTCCGGGATGGGCCCTATGGTTCTCGCACAGCAGCAGGTGAAGGTGTCTATGGACCTCCCCTTGGATGGATAGTTGGTGGGGTTGGATGGCAATTTAGCACGAGTGAATTTCTAGCAAATTTCTTCTTTTGCAGGTTTTTTGACCTTTTAGGGAGGGTCCTCTTCATGTGTGTACTATATATGATGATCTCTTCATGACAGTCCCTTTGTATCATGATCCCTTTCAACCATGAGGTATAATTATGGATTATTTTTTTTGGGTTTTCACTTTTTAGCTGTGATCTTCGTCTTCATTACAGTGAGATATCATGGCCTGTTGAGATATTCCTTTGTTGTTGTTCCATCTTCTAGGCCATGTTCTTGAAATATTTTCTCTACATGAACAGGTTTTTGGATAGACAACTACGTTCCTGTTCATCCTACTAGGTGGGATTCAACGCTTGACTTATAGTTTCTAGTTTCTGGGCAAGATCCCATTTTTCAAATTTTTTGACTGTATGGGTTTTTTGAGCCCCTCTAGGGCAGGATCCCATGTTTCAAATTTTCTAACTATATGGGTTTATTGGACACCTCCTGGATGGGATCCCATGATTCAAATGTTACTGGTTGTTTGGATTTCATGGGCCGCTCTTGGATGGGATCCCATGTTTCAAATTTTAATGGTTGTATGGGTTTCCTAGACCCCTCTTGGGCGGGAACCCATATTTCAAAATTTAACAGTTGTTTAGGTTTCTTGAGCCCCTCCTGGGTGGGATTCCTTGTTTTAATTTTACCACCTTTTTTGTTGTCCCAGGCCCCCTTTGTGCAGGATTTTTATTGTAATATTTTTACAGTTTGTTTTTTCTTCTCATACCTGTTTTGGGTGGGTTTCCACATTGTTTCAAGTGTCCCGGACTCCCACTAGTTTGGATTTCTAACTTTTTGTTCTAGTTTCATACGAGATGTTCCCGTGTTTCAAATATGAAGGATTTGGATACGATCCTTTCGGGACCATTTTACTGAGAAGATCATCGTGTGGTGGAGACTATCTCCCTACAAATATTACCTCCCTAGTTCTCATTGTCTTCATTTGTAAATAAAGTTTTGGGATCCTTTCAGAACCCACTTGTATCGCTCCAAATTTTTTGCATCCTTACCTTCAGGCTATAGGATCCGTGCTCGAAAGGGGGATGCGAGAAGGATGGGACAATACCTCGGACTGAGAGGCCCTTTGAAGGTCTCGCCTCTCGGGGAGGGGTATAAGGGTGAATTTTTGACGGATGGTGGGTTCACCAGGAAAATTTTGAGTGGTAGTTTCCACACCTAGGTTGATAGTGAGTTTGATGTGTTCATTTTGCACTTTAATCATTCAATTCCTAGGTTTGGCCAAGATGAATCTAAACTATTCTATATGCCAATGTTGATTTAGGTGAATACAGAAAACATGAATGAATGCTAAACACAGAGAATATGCTAACTAGAACAGTACATACTTGATTTCGAATGTTTGATGAAGATTCTGAGTTTTGTAGCAGTCCAAATCGTCTCAACTCGTACATAATCGTCTGAGATCAGACGATATCATCGTCAATCTGACGAATTCATCAGACGAATTCGTCAAAAACCTGCAATCACAGAAATAGATACAAAATACCAAATATGCAACTACAAAAGCGAAGGAAAATGATAGGAATAATAGCAAACAGTGCCTAAATAATAGATTCAAATAAAAAATAAGAGAAATGCAGTAGATTTAATGATTGATTTTAACTTTATCATGCGGTTATGCTAAATGAGGTGAACTCCAAGATGCATAAATATAATAACTAAGATAATGTATAAAGAAATGTAGAAAACAAATAAAGAGATGCAAACTCTGGACTATGATTGCCCCCAATCTGGACTATAGTCGGGATCGCCTCCAATCGTACGAGATCGTCTGCGCTTCTTGACAGGATCGTCCGAAATCACCTGGAATCGCTTGCGACGATCCGAGCTAGCTTCGACTGAAAAACAGTAAAGTTCCTGCAAGAAAACATGAAATGCATAATGCAAATAGTGGTGTGAGGATGCTTTGAGGTGTGTGGAAGTTTCGAGGGGTTCAGGGGAGTCAATCAGGGGGATAAACTAGAAAAATCCCAGTTTATATAGGATTAGGGAGAGGTTAGGAGGTTGGAGATCATCCCAATTTGGGAGATCTCCAACGGAGGAGACTCTAACTACGCAGACACGCTTTCTGCCCAAGTTAGAGAGGCTATTGAAACATAAGCTAATTATGAAAATTCAATTTTGGGACGAAATCGTCTGGACGTTCTGTTCCAGATGAATTCATCAGATCTGGGATGATTTCGTCTAATCTGCGACGATATCGTCCAACGGTCAAAACAAATCCTAAAAATGGCACGAAAAACGAGGAAAGAGGGTAACGGGCGGTTAACAAGTGGTTTGGGGTTAAAATTTGAATTTTAATCTTTTACTAAGGTTTAACTGTGCCAATTTTAGGGTGCTACATTTTGCCCCCTCTTTAGCGAATTTTTCGAAGAAAATGCGTTAAAGACGAGTTTTTCTCGTTTTACGAGAAAGCAAAAATGTACTCAATTTTTAGACGACGATTCTTGGTCGAATCGTACAACTGCTGACTATGGTGCCCCCTCCGTGTTTTTACCCAAATCGAACATTTGAGGTAAAAGAGCGGAAAAGCAAAATTAAAAAAAATGTTGTTGATTTTAAATAAAATTAAGAAAAATAGGGTAAGACCCTAATTCATTTTTACTATTCAATTTTATTATTACTTTTTGAGGGGATTGAGTATGCCAGGGTTTTGATTGTGGCATACCAATCCATATGATGTACATAATTGATTGATGATATATATATATGGTCTTTTTGATGATATGACTTGTGTATATGTTGTATGATGCTTTAATGTTGAATTTTGCAATTGATTATTGATGATTCATGTGATTATGTCATTTTAGAAATATTATAATTTTATGTCATGTTGTAAAATTTAAATGAAATAATCTGATGTAAACAATTGGTTGTTTTGGTGTGATTTGATGAAAAATAAAAGGGACTTCTAACAATAATTTCAAAGGACATTGTCGTTGTTATAGACCATTTCATGGAGTCGCCGCTCGCTCGGTCGTCAAGCTAATCCCAGTATAGAAATATTGCTAAAAGTAAAAGAATGCTTAAGAGACTGTCTTAAGACTTTGTGTTGTGATGAGGGATGATGGTGATGATTTGTTTTCAGATTTTCATAAAAATATTATGCATGAGATACTAAAAGAAATATGATTTTGCTAGGCATAAATTCCTAAGTGTGATAAAATTTTGAACAATTCCTTAGAAATTATACCATGGTTGCAAAATTGAATGTTGACATAATGACATGAAATAGAATAAGTTTTCGTTCTTTTTAAAGCACAATTGTGTAACATAATGATGTAAGCCATATGTTTTTATAATTTAAAATGAATGGGAAAATAAAATTAGAACAATGGTTTGCGCTAGGCATAGAATTATAGGTATAGACTTATACCATCATCGCGAAATCCAAAGAAGAAATTGATATTTTAGTTTTATTGCATGATTGATTTTTGATTTTGAGATAAACAGAAAATAATAATATACAAACTTGACTTTATTTGCTAGATTTTGTAATATGTTGTTTGAAAAGAATTTTGGATTTTTTGAAAACAATGTATGTAATTGTTTTTATACTAAACAGATGTTCTAAAATAAGAATAAAATTTATTCCAAAAGAGTTGCAGAAATATTTTAAATTATCTCAAAGACAAATGTAGATTTGTAAGGAACCCTCATGTGCATATGTGAGTTCATTGCCGATCTTGATTTATCATAATGATAGAGAATCTCTCAAATACAAATGTGTGTGCAATTGTATTGTTCGTTCACCAATTTTGAGCAAGATAATTTGATACAAGTAATTTGAATTAACCAAATGAATGTTCGTTGACCATGATTTATATGCATGTAACCGTACCAGACTACTATGTAAGTTAGGTTATCAAGAGCTAGCTAATCCATAAGCCGACATAGGTCTAGTACAAAAGAAGGTCGCTAATGTGACGGACATATCACCATGCTAGGGATTACCCAAGGCCAAGCGGGTTGGGCACAAACCACCTGTTATGGGGCTTACCTCACAGTTTTCGAATAATTGAGAATTCCAGGGATTCAAGCTCATTCACCCTTCTTTTCTTTTCAAGGGGTAGGGAAAGGGATTTATTGCATTTTGCTTTTGCCTTTTCTTTTTCTCTTTTTTTTTTTTTTTTTTTGTATTTTGCTTGGAACTTGAGATAATGCTGAAATATTGTTGCGATGGTACAAAATGATATTTTTCTTTTTCTCATTTTCTTTGACTTTTCTTTTTCTTCCTATGCTAGGGATACTTGCTCGGATTAGCTGTAGAGCAAGGGATTTTTATTCCGGGTAGGGGTGAGCTTGTCCTTTTGTCAATTCTCAAAGATTCTAGACCATGTGCATGATAGGATAGCAGGGGAAACTTTTCGCTCAAGAAACCACTTTTACTATGTAGCATCATATTGAATTTGCAATGAAATCATTTTAATGTGAAAAGATATATTTGGTTCAAGTAAATAACAAGATCAGTTCTCTATGCTCAAAACTTTATTTAATTCAACTGTGGACTTTGATATAAGAGAGATTAATAATCATACAAAATAAAATCAAGATATTTATTCATGTGAATGTGAAAGTGCGGGATTCCAAATAAATGCTAATTTATCCAAAATAATTGAAAATATAATGGCAATACTTCAAGAATTGACAGGTATGAAAATAAAATATGTTTTTGAAGATTTTGACGATTTTGATGTTTTTTATATTTTGATTTTGATTGATGAATTGCAAGAAGAAATACTATTACTTTTTTGAAATTTTTATATGGATGACTAAAATGAAACAAGATGCAAAATACACAATATATATAAATGATGAAAAGGACCAAATGTTATGCATAATAACGCTTAAGATGCATAATGTTCATAGGTTCTTTAAGATCTTTACCATCTAAGGTAGCTAATCGATATGCTCCCGATCCAAATTTAGCAGTGATGACATATGGTCCGAGCCAGTTGGGCTCAAATTTACCTTTAAGGTCTTTAGTTGCATTAGTATTTTTTTGATTTTCTTTTAAGACAAGGTCACCGATCTCAAAGGATCGCTGATGAACTTTCTTGAGGTATGCTCGTTTAAGCTTGTTTTGGTAGGCACGAAGATGCTCCAAAGCATTGATGCACTTTTCATCTAGGAGTTCCAGTGACTAAGTCTGCACAACACGATATTCATCTCCTACTTCGGTATCTTGAAGTAGCAGAGCCAAAGAAGGAACTTCTAATTCAAAGGGAAAAACGACTTCACACCATAGACCAAAACAAAGGGGAAGTGCTTGTGGGAGTACGAACGCTAGTTCGATAAGCCCACAAAGCAGGATATAATTGAATATGCCAATCTCGACCAGATTTGTTGACCAATATTTTAAGGATTTTGATTAATGTTTTATTAGATGCTTCTACTTGGCCATTACCATGAGGATAATAGGGAGTGGACCAACGATGTTGAATTTTATACTTTTGACATAATTTCTTAACATCTTTATTTTTAAAACAAGTTCCATTATCCGAGATGAGATTTGCAGGAATTTCGAACCTACAAATAATTTGATTAAAAATAAACTTGGAAACTTGGTTTCAGTACAAGAAGCTAATGGCATAGCTTCAACCCATTTCATGAAATACTCAATGGCGATTATGATAAATTTGTGTCCATCGATGACACAGGTTAATTTTCCAATGATGTCTAAGCCCCATTTTGAAAAGGGCCAAGGAGATGAAATAGCCTGCAGCTCTTGTGCAGGCGCATGGACAAGGTCAACATGTTTCTGGCACTTGTCACAAATGACACACATAATCATGAAAGATATCCCCAATGAAGACATCATGAAATATATCCCCCTCCAACTCATCGTCGGATTCGGCCATCATCTCAGGGTAAGCTGTGGATAACATATTACATGTAAGAGGCTTATTCATTAAATGCAAGACATCTCATTTATCCAAATAATCTTGGTAACATATGAGGTGGTCATCATCCTCGAATGGGAAGGGCTGACCTTTACTAGGAAATAGGCCCACACCACATCGGGCAGGCCATGGTTCTACCTCAAAAGGTTCTTTCATACCATTCTGGAAAGGTCCCAAACCTTTCCCTTTATATCCCAATTTAAGCATTATGGGCTTAGCTTTAATATACTCATTAGCAAAATAGCATCTAGCATATCCATCACAATGTGTCTTGATGTTTCTAGGTATTCTTCCCCAGTCATATCCCTTATAAATAAAAGCACAACTCCCGACTTGGTAAATACTTCCCATAGGCTGTGGGAGGCCCAAGGTACGAGGAGAGGGTGGGAGTTTATTTAAAATAAGGGAATCTTGCATGGCAGTGTTTGTTTTTTCTGATATAAGAATTTTAGATAAATCGGGTAAGAGCTCATCAGTAAGAGCATAAGAGGTAGAAGGAACATTTCCTACATCGTCGGATGTGGAAAGTATGCCTGTAGTGGATGTAGATGTTATAGAGATATCGATGGATGAGTCTATAGGTATGGAAGTTATAGGAGTAAAACAAGAAGCATTGGTTGTAGTTTTAGGATCTTTTCGAGGTCCTAATGTGGTTTGTTCGGAAGATGGTTGAGCTATATGTAGAGGTGTAGTTGATGGGGAAAAAGTAGATGATGTTATGGGTGTGTGTTTCACACGTTTAGACGGTTGATGAGAATTAGGATGTGTGGATGACAGAGCAGAGGCAAAATTGAACTCCAACAGGTTCTGCCAAAGCACACATATCAAAGGGTCTAGGATCACCATGAATGGTAACCAACTGATTTTTAAATTCGAATTTAACACACTGATGTAAAGTTGAGGGAACAGCTCGCATCGCGTTGATCCAAGGGCGACCCAAAAGTATATTGTACGATGCAGGGCAATGTACAATAAACACGGTCGTGTCTAAGGTTCTCGGACCAACTTGCAAGGGGATAGTAATAACTCCACACGTTTCTTGTGTTTCGTCATTGAAGGCTTTTATGATCATATCAGTTCTTTTCATTTCATCACTTCTAAACCCAAATCTTTGGTAGAAGTCAAAAGTGCATATGTTTAAAGATGAACCATTATCAATCAAGACTCGTTTAACTACTACATCCCCAATTAGGGCAGTAATATATAAGGGGTTATCCTTATGTAAACTATGTTGTGGTATATCTCTATCCCGAAAGTCAATACAATCGACTTCTCGAGTTATGATAGTATTGGACATGGCTTCAGGTTGAATATTTTGTGGTACCATCATTTGGCTTAATGTGAGCATTAATTCATCCCTATGGGTAGGAGAAGATCTTAAAAGGTCCAAAAGGGAAATTCTAGTTGTAGTATTTGATAATTGTTCATTAATATTATAAGGAGGCTTAGGTTGAACATTAGGCGCATGATTCCCTTTATTGGGATTTTTCAAAACAAATGGAGCTGATCCATCGTTCTGAGTTTGATCCTGTTGAGAGTTTTGAGCCTGTTGCCTGGTAACGGCTCCGATGGTACCTACAATATTATTTTGCGGATGATGAATGGGCCTTGGTCTAGCGTTTATGGCTTGTTCATTAGAAAGTAATTGGTGAGAAGATGGTCTAGTAGTGACTCTTCTAGGAAATGGTTCTTCTGGAACCATAGAACTTGTGATAGGTTGAATAGGATCTGATTCATCTTCAGAACTATTCGATTGATTTGAGGTGATTTCCATGTCACTTTCAGTCTCATATTCGGTATCACTAAGATCAGGGGTCCGAATATTATATAGAGGTCTGGTCGTAACCATGGATAAAGTTGTGTCAAATACTTCCACATCATGAGTAGGTGAATGTCCACTAATAGTTCCTACATATCGGGTAGGAGGGGGAACATTATGATGCTCAATTTGATTAGCCACCTCTTTACCATGCTTTGGTAAAGGATGTTGAAATATGTCCAATGGACTGATTGGCATTTTGATTCTGATTTTGGGGGATGTTCTTTTGAGCATTATTAGAAGGATTTTGTTTAGGTTGAAAGGCTTGCACCTCCATCTCATTGTTATCAATCAGGTCTTGTATTTTATGTTTTAATATTTTACAAGAGTTGGTAGCGTGTCCAGGTCCTCTATGGAAATCACAATGTAAATCAGCTCTGTATCCGGGTATAGTTGGATCAGGTTCCCGGATATTTGGTAATTGAATCAAACCTCGTGCTAATAGTTGCGGGAGAATGGTTGATAAGGGTTGATTTAACCTAGTAAATTCTCGGGGTGGTTTATCAGGAGGTTTCAATATGAACTTCTCTGTTGTTTTTGCAGTATTAACATTGGCAATGTTTATGCTATCGGTGACTCCATCACCCACAACTTGTTTATTTTTATATTGATTTCTGGATGTTTTCTCATCATCTTTCTTTTTAAGTTGACCTCTCCTAATAAGAGCATCTTCCACTCTTCGAGCTAAATCTATAGCTTGATCGAAGGTGGTCAAGGTAGCAATTGATAATTCATAGGATAGTTGTTCTTGTAAATTATTGATAAAGATATCCAACATTTCCCGATAAGGTAACACAAAGTGTAATTTTCCTATCAACTCGCCTCCATCGAGCTAAGAAGTCAGCAAAACACTCATCTTTGTCTTGTTTTAGGTTGTACAAATCTTTAATGGTTACATGCCTTTCAATATAGGCACTAAATTGATGCACAAAAGACTCGACGGTCTCTTCGAAATTTCTCAAAGAATGAGTGGGTAATTGATAATACCACTCCAATGCCATCCCTCCTAAACTTTTTGGGAACATTTTTAGTAATAACAAGTCATCATGTGATATATCATGACATGCTATCCTAAACATACGAAGATGCTCTATGGGATCTTCAGTTCCTTTGTATATAGGTAGGACAGGCATAGGAAAGTGTTTGGGATATGGTTGTGCTACAACTATAGGATCTAGAGGCTGACTACACATCTCTCGATAATTGTACGAGGGACGGTAGGGATCTATCTGGTCCATGCGAGAGACTAACTATTTCACCATGGCTTCCAGATTACCAGTTTGCCCACCATATTGGTTTGGTGGTACATGAGTATGGGATTTGTGAGCGTATGATGGCGTGACATAAGGATTAGATGCTATATTGTTGTTATGCAAATGGTTGGTAGGAAGAGTATTATGAAGAAGATTTGTTGTAGCATTATGTTGTATCCCAGATTGTTGGAAATTGGTATTTGGTTTTGTTTTAGGCTTTTGTTGATTTGAGGTATATTGATCAATAGCTTGGCAAAATAGAGCAGATGAATGAAGGTTTCTTTTGTGTGGGAATGACCCTAGGCTTGGTAACGGGCACTCTAGGTGGTTGGGTAACCTGTTGTTGTTGCATGTTCTGGATTATAGCGGCCATATCCAAATTGGATGGTCCAGCTTGATCACTTTCTTGATCAACGAAGGACAAGGGATTAGTGCGTGTGTGATATATGTCTTCTAGGGTTGCTTGAGTGTCACTAATTTGATCTTTGTCCATATGGACTGCTCTATTAAGAGTGCCAATATTAGTATTGAGGAACTTCCAGAAATGTTCCATGTTCTCAAAAGTAATGACTCCTTCCGGAGATATTTTAGGGGATGAGGATCCTTCCTCTCTATCATTTTCTTTTTGTTCATTTCCTACAACAAATTCTTCTTCTTGTTGGTCAAAGGTTCCTTCTTCCTGAATTGGGTCTTCAGGAAGGACATCTGGGTTATTTCCTGGTTTTCTTAACCAATCTTCTTCTACTTCAATCTGTTTTCCATTCCTGAGTCTAGTCATTATGTCTAAATTTAGATTTTAGCAAATATATATTAATATATTTGCAACAAATTTGGGAGGTATATATTTTAATTATATACCTACTATAATACTTAAAAGAAAATGTTTTGATTTTTGTTATGATTTTGTTTTGTTTTTATTTTTATTTATTTATTATTTTTTTTTTTTTATGCTTATAAAGACAACAAACAACACACTGAATGCAAGAAATAACAATAATAAAAGAATAGCTTAGTTTTCTATAAATAGTTTATAGATGTCATTGATAGGATCAAGTTCATCAGGAGTCATGAAATGCTCCTCTTCAAATTGGAAATGGTTTTTCAAGAACTTGATAAAGTGTGCTATAGTGATATTATCTGTTTCATATTCGAACTTGTAGAAATAAAGTTCATGGCAATACTCTCGATATAACACAACTCTAGGAACTCTATTCCATATTTTTCTATCCGTAAGAACGACCTCTTGATCCTCTATATGAGATAGAAATTTATGTACTACAACTGCATTCTCAAGGTATTCCTCAAAGGTGTACAACCTGGAAGACACAAGGGCTCTTTTATCTGCTAACCACCTATGGCAAGCTCTCTGAAGTTCATGATATAAGGTCACTTGATCAGGATCCAGGATTCTATCTAGGACAAACCTCTTAATTTGCCTAAGTTCTATTGCCCTAGATCCAATGATACCCAATCTCCTATCAAGTTCGTCCCACAAAGGTTGAACCCTATTTGTTTGAGGTACTCTAAGCACAGAAGTAATCTCTATAGCTGCTAATTGATTCTCAACATTAATGGTGACAACTCGTCTTTTATTATAATCTACCATCTAAATATGATATGCAATCTTTGATTCTAAATGCATTTATGTTTTTTTTTTTGGATTGTTTTCAAAAGGTTTTTAGTTTTCACGTCGGGTTCACCAAAATGTATCGCTCCAAATTTTTTGCATCCTTACCTTCAAGCTATAGGATCCACGCCCGGAAGGGGGATGCGAGAAGGATGGGACAATACCTCGGACTGAGAGGCCCTTTGAAGGTCCCGCCTCTCGGGGGAGGGGTATAAGGGTGAATTTTCGACGGATGGTGGGTTCACCAAGAAACTTTTGAGTGGCAGTTTCCACACCTAGGTTGATAGTAGGTTTGATGTGTTCATTTTGTACTTTAATCATTCAATTCCTAGGTTTGGCCAAGATGAATCTAAACTATTCTATATGCCAATACTGATTTAGATGAATACAAAAAATAGGAATGAATGCTAAACACAGAGAATATGCTAACTAGAACAGTACATACCTGATTCCGGATGTCTGATGAAGATTCTGAGTTTTGTAGCAGTCCAGATCGTCTCAACTCGTACGTAATCATCTGAGATCAGACGAGATCATCGTCAATCTGACGAATTCGTCAGACAAATTCGTCAAAAACCTGCAATCACAAGAATAGATACAAAATACCAAAGATGCAACTACAAAAGCAAAGGAGAATGATAGGAATAACAACAAACATGCCTAAATAATAGATTCAAATAACAAATAAGAGAAATGCAGTAGATTTAATGATTGATTTTAACTTTATCATGCGGTTATGCTAAATGAGGTGAACTCCAAGATGCATAAATATAATAACTAAGATAATGTATAAAGAAATGCAAAAAACAAATAAAGAGATGCAAACTCTGGACTCTGATTGCCCCCAATCTGGACTACAGTCGGGATCGCCTCCAATCGTACGAGATCGTCTGCGCTTCTCGACAGGATCGTCCGAAATCGCCTGGAATCGCTTGCGACGATCCGAGCTAGCTTCGACTGAAAAATAGTAAAGTTCCTGCAAGAAAACATGAAATACAGAATGCAAATGATGGTGTGAGGATGCTCTGAGGTGCGTGGAAGTTTCGGGGGTTCAGGAGAGTCGAATTAGGGGGATAAACTAGGAAAATCTTAGTTTATATAGGATTAGGGAGAGGTTAGGAGGTTGGAGATCATCCCAATTTGGGAGATCTCCAACGGGGAGACTCTAACTGTGCAGACACGCTTTCTGCCCAGGTTAGAGAGGTCGTTGGAACAGAAGCTAAGTATGAAAATTTGGTTTTGGGACGAAATCGTCCGGACGTTCTGTTCCAGATGAATTCGTCGGATCCGGGACGATTTCGTCTAATCTGCGACGATATCGTCCAACGGTCAAAACAAATCCTAAAAATGGCATGCGAAAAATAAGGGGAGCGGGTAACGAGCGGTTAACGGGCGGTTTGAGGTTAAAATTTGAATTTTTATCTTTTTACTAAGGTTTAACTGCCAATTTTAGGGTGCTACACCACTCATCCAATAAATCAAAATAAATAATATTTCAAGGAAGAAGACTTTCTTTTTAGTGATTTAATAGTGTGCATATTTAATTTATAGGAAAGCAAAGAATAAGGGGTATATTATGGTATTAGTAAGTTCCATTGTAATTGTAATTATATTTGATTTTTGAAAGAAATAAATATATTAAAAAGGTTTAAGTAATGGTTTTCTGAGGCTTGAGTAGATAAGGAATCCATTATTGAGAGAAGTATAGGATTCTGTCAATGGTTTGCTTGCATGAAATTCTTGCATTTTTATATGTATTTTTTCATAGTGCATGTTAGGCTTGCATATGCATGTAAGAGTTGTCTTAATCCCTAAATGTACTTCAAGTTTGATGGAGAAGAACCATCATGTGGAAGATCCTTGGAGTGAAGATCAAATCAATACTGTTTATTTATAATCATTGCTATGTAATAATGTTACTAAAGAAGAGAATTTACTTATAAAGTATTTACATTGAGATTATGCAATGTTTGATGAAGAAAAGGATGTATTGTAAATATACATGTATAATATTTAAAGACTTGTACAAGGAGGAAAGATTATATGTTGTTATTCTTTTATATAAGATCTTGGAATGTTGATTATGTGTCAAATGGAAAGAATATGTTATCAAAAATATTGGTAGAATCTAATTCATGGATTATGGTTATAATTCTTTTAGATGTTGTTTCATTATCTCATTAGTAAGTAAAGGAAATGCTAAATGCTAGTATTATGATTTGAAAAGTATTTAAATTTCTAGTTTTTAGCAATGTGATATTATGCTTTGATATAACACTTTATTTTCTTTGAGAGAGTTGTTCATATTATTTTAAACATTTAGACTCTTGGGTTTATAGGGGTTTTGGGGCAAGAATCTAGAACCATATTAGGAAACCCTTGAGTCAATAGTACCCAATGTTGGGAGGAGTTGTGGTGATGTAATAACCAAGTATTTATGAATCTAGGAGGAGTTACAGTGATGCAATAACTAGATTTTTATGAATTATTAGGCTCGAGTGTCCCAAATTGGTGAGTTTTTTAGGTAGTCCACAATGGTGAAGCTTAGACCTATTCCTAGTGATGAGATATAGGAATCTAAACGGTGGGTTGATCCACTGAATCATTCACAAGATAGTATAGTGGTGGCACCTTGAATGGTGAGGATTAGGTGACCATGCTCATTACCAAGTGAGTGGTAATGGCCTTAGTTAGCTCACAGAGGTGTGGTAACTAAGCACTAAGGAATTACATTAGAATAATCCTACATAGACAAACTTATATAGGGTTAGGGAAAAGGCATCCACCTTTAAGTGTTATGGGTCTTAAAGGATAATCCCTATGTCATGGTCAAATTGTCCTATACTAGTGAGGGTATAGGAAAAGTGGGGGGACCATTGATGGTATCTTTTCTAAATGGTGAGGTTTAGAAAAGTGAACCCTAAAAGTATAGGATGTTGGCCACTCTTGTCCACTTGAGTGTCGTTTGCAATGACAATGAACTCAAAATGTGGTTATACCTTATAATGCTAAAAAATATTGGGACTTCTTTGTGAGTTATTCCTTATGAAAAAAAATCCTCTCCCTTGGGTCGAGTTGGTGGGTTGTTACAATTGGTATCAGATCCTAGGTCATAGGACTAGAAGCTTCCATGGAGAGAACCTAGGTTGAGCCTTGAATTGATGTGCTACTTTGGGGAGGCTTACTCTTCTAGGGACCTTAAGTTGATTTGGGACAAGGCGGGTATTGCACACTATCTTGATCGGTTAGACCAAGGAGTAAAAATCCTAGAAAGTACAACTTCTTATTGGGGATGGCACCTTGCAACGAGGTAAGTGTGACCATGATCATTATCAAGTGAATTATAATGGTATTACCAGAGATGGCACTTTTTAGTGAGTCAAGTGTGACCATGATCATTATCAAGTGAATGATAATGATCTAAGTTAGTTCATAGGGAGATGAAACTGGCTAATATTAAGTATAATTTCAGAGAAATTGTAACTTATCCAACTCCTTTTTGTGGATAGAATATAAGACTTATTTTGATAGGAGATCGTACAAGAAGATGGGGTTAGCTACATGAGAGGAAGTTGTAACTTGTCCCCAAAATAATTCTTGAAGAACATTAGACTCTAGCAAGAAATCTAAAAGGACAATGGACTCTAGTAAGAAGTATGGAAGAACAATGGACTCCAACAAAAAACTAGAAGAAAAATAGACTCTAGTAAGAGGGTGTAAAACCTTTCTTCCTTAGTTAAGTTGCTTCAAGAGTAGATGGAGCAACAATGGAAAATGTTGGAAACACTGGTTAATAGGAAAACCAATAACAAAAATTCAGAGGGTAGACATGAAGAGAATCTTGCTAGAGGAACCCATGAGGGTAAAGCTTGGGTTGAGGTTGATCTTGCCAAAGATCTTAAGAATATCAAGGTACTTATGTTTAATGGTAAATAAAGGGGTGATGCAGTAGATTCTTGGCTGAATGAGTTGGAAATTTATTTTTCCATGAAGAATTACTCACCAAAAACCCAAATTGTTTGGGCAACCCTTCATCTTCAAGATGCAACCTTGGAATGGTGGAATACATTCAAGGTAGGTAGAGGAATCCAAGTAGTGGATCTTAAATGGGATAGTTTTGTAAGGGTATTTAAGAAGAGATTCCTATTAGAACAATTTTATGTAGATAAGTTTGAGGAGTTCTCTACACTCCAATAGGGTACATTGACTATGGAGGTATATTATCAAAGATTCGTTAAAATCTTGAAATATGTTCTTAAGTATGATATCAATGAATAATTAAAGGTGCATAAGTTCATCTTGGGGGTGGATCCTAAGATTTGAACAATGATTAATTTGCTTAAGCCCAAAACCCTTCAAAAAACATATGATTTGGCTCAATAGGAAGAGACCAATCAACACACCAAGAAGACCTTCTTCAACTATGGAGGGTTGATAGAAGAAGAGAAATAGGAACTTAGGAAGAGGAAGAGTGTTGGGTTTATGAAATGGGACAAAGAGCAAAGAAAATCCAAAGTTCAAATAAGAACAATGGGAACCAAGGGAACTATAAGAAGAATTTCCATAAGAGGGACAATTTAAAACCTTAGCCTCAGAAGTAGAATGATTTAGCTTAGAAAGAGGAAATATGGGATAAAATGCAGGAAAGGTCTCAGGTACCCAAGATAGGTTGTTTATTTTGTGGGGGTTATCATTATGCAAATAAGTGTCCCCAATGGCCATAGTCGAGTAATAGATTTGAGGAGCAATTGCACTGAATCTATGCAACCATAGAAAGTCAAAACCTTGATGGATAGACAACTCTTATGCGATTAAATGGAAGTTGTTCAATAAGAATATAAAGGTTTTAATTGATAGTGGAGCTACATATAGTTTTATTTCCACTAGTATTATTGGGGATATGCCAAAAAAATTGGATTTTTGGCACAAGGGTGGAAAGTTAAATATGGGTCTCGAAAGACTTACTCAGTGGATCAATGCTTGCCTACTATTGAGATTGCCTTACCCAATGGATCCACTATTTGTAACTTATATGTAGCACCACTACATGCCTTTGATATTATTCTAAGGATGGATTGGTTAAAGGTTCATGGATCCCTAATCAACTTCCAAGAAATGTGGATGGACTATACTGATAAGGATAAGAAGAGAATAAGGGTTCAAAGTAGGCAAGGGTCTTTTCGACCATATTTGTTGTCAGCTATGCAACTTAAGAAGGTAATCAAGAGAGGTGGGATATTGTATGTAGTTAAGATAAATGGTAAGAAAGGTGATAATGGAGATGCATATATATTTAAGAAACATCCAATTTTGCATGAATTTAGGGATGTATTTTTGTAGGATCTCCCAGGCCTACCACCTCAACATGAATTTGACTTCACCATTGAACTAATTATTGGAATTAAACATAGTGTGTCGCCCTAGGGTGCTTCGGTATTATTTGTGACGAAGGATGGTTCCTTAAGATTGTATATTGACTATAGCATGTTGAATAAGGTGACCATCAAGAATAGGTATCCTTTGCCAAGGATTGATGATCTCTTTAATCAACTAAAGGATGCCACTATATTTTCAAATATTGAATTGAGATCAAGATATCATCAACTAAGGATTCATGAGGAGGATACTCACAAAATAACTTTTAAGACTAGATATGGACACTATGAGTTCATAGTGTTGCCATTTGGTTTGACAAATGCGCTAATGGATTTTATGAATATGATGAACAATGTGTTCAAGAAAGATCATTTTTTACTCATATTTCTAGATGATATCTTGATATATTCCTGCACCAGAGGAGAACATGACTAGCATTTGAGGTTAGTATTAGAGGTGTCAAGGAAGAACCAACTTTATGGGAAGTTGTCTAAATGTAAGTTATATGTCTCAAAAGTTCAATATTTAGGGCATATTATATCTATAGAAGGGATTGTTGTATATCCTAAGAAAATTAAAGCCATTTTGAGTTGGACCGCACCCAATAATGTGTTTGAGGTTAGGAGCTTCATGGAAATCATATAAGTATTTTGTGAAAGACTATTCAAAATTTGTGTACTCCATTACAAACCTTTAGATAAAAGGAAAAGAGTTCAAATGAATGGATAAGTGTGAGGTCACCTTTGAAACTATGAAGAATAAGTTGACTACAACACCAATTCTCAGGATACCAGATCCTTATGGAAGTTTTATAGTATGTATAGATGCTTCCTTAGAAGGTTTGGGAGGGGTGTTATCCCAAAATGAAGCTACAATAGCATATCTAGGAAACTCAAGAAGCATGAGTTGAATTATGCTACACATGACCTAGAGTTAGTAATGGTTATGCATGCTCTTAAGGTCTGGAGGCACTATTTTTTGGGAAAACCTTTTGAGCTAAGGATAGACCACCAAAGTCTAAGGTATATCTTTACCCAACCTATGTTGAATGTAAGGCAAAGAAGGTGGATAGAGTTCCTAGCTAAATATGACTTTGGTATAGAGTATATCAAAGGAAAGGAAAACATGGTCGTTGATGTCTTAAGTAGGAGAAGGCACATAGCATCATTAACCTAGAGTCATTTAGAATTGATGGACAAAGTCAAGGAAATGTAGTTACAGGACTAGTATTGCATTGAAATCCAATCTAAAATTGAAAAAAAAAATATTGAGGAAAATAAGGATTTTAACATAAAAGATGGACTTTTATGTTTCAAATATAGGGTTGTCATACCCAAGACTAGTGATTTAAGGAGAATTATTATGTAGGAGGCACATAATTCTTCATATTCTACTCATCCAAGAGGTGCAAAGATGAGAGAAAACATGAAAAAGACCTATTGTTTAGGAATGAAACAAGATATTAATAGTTTCACTACTAGATGTTTAGAATACCAAAAGGTAAAGGTAAAACATCAACATTCAATAAAAAAATTGTACCTACATGATATACCTATTCAGAAGTTGCAAGTTATATCCACGAATTTTATTGTGGGTTTACCTAAGACAAGGTACCAACATGATGCAACACTTATGGTGGTAGATAAGTTGACTAAAGTTGGACATTTTATACCAGAGAACATCAAGGATGATTCACCGATTGTGGAAAATAGGTTTATCAAGGAAATATTTAGGTTATGGTTTTCCTAAGGTGATCATATCAGACAAATAGTCTAGGTTTATGTCAAAATCCTGGCAAGCTCTTCATTGTTTAGTGGGCACTAAATTGAATATTAGTTATGTGTACCATCCAAAAATAGCTGGAAAAATAGAGAGGATTAATCAATTTCTTTAAGACATGCTTTGCATGTATTGCATGGATCAAAAGTTTAAATGGAAATACTTTTTTGTATTTGGTGGAATTTGCATATAATAATGGATGCCATGTATAATTGGGAATGACTCTATTTGAGGCCCTTTATGGAAGAAGGTGCAAAATACCCCTATCATGGGACAATATGAAGGATCATGTGGTGATCAGATTAGACACTATCAAAGAGATGGAGGACCAACTAAGATTGATTCGACAAAGTCTCAAGGAAGCAATCGACCACCAAAAGAGCTATGTTGATCTGAAAATATCACCAAGATAATTCTTTGTAGGAAAAAATCTTCTTGAGGGTAAGGCCCATGAAAAGTGCCATCAAGTCAACTAAGTTGGATCCTCATTTTGTTGGGCCTATTGAGATTATTGGTAAGATTAGTTTAGTAGCCTAAAGGTTTGCCTTGCCACCCAATCTGTTAAATATCCATGATGCTTTCCACATATCCCTGCTTAGGAAGTATGTTGTTGATCCTTCTCATGTTTAGAATATTTCAAAATTGTAGATGGTAGACCCCTCAACCATTAAGGTACAACCAATAAGAATTATAGGGTTTTATTCTAAGATATTTAGAAAATAAACCCTAGATCAATGTAAGGTCCAATGGGACCATTATTCTAAAAATTGTGCAACTTGGGAAGATGTTGAGGAAATGAGAAAGCAATTCTCATATTTTTTTGAATAAAATATTTGCTTATTTTCAAAAATAATAGGGGATTGTGTTTAGTCCAAGGGGGAAGTATGTAATGACCCTCCTTGGTAGGACTTTTCTTTATGCTTGTTTTATGTATTGATGTGTGGATATCAAATGCATAATCTCATTTTATGTTATCAAGATATGATGATAGTTGCACTTTATGCTTTCTAAATTTGAATGATGTTACTTTAGAATATGGTATTGTTGATGAATTTTATGGTTGTAGGACCAGGTACTCTCATGGGTGGATTGGTATGGGAAAACCACCAAAGTTGAGAGAAAATGGAAATGATGGATGAAATTCTCATCGATAGCTCAAGGGTAAAAGAATATCGTCATTAGATGCATTGCATATATGTATGTTTGATTTAAAATGTATTATCAGGCAAAGAGGTTGCTATAAGCAAAAGAGCCATCCTTAGTATGTGGGTAATAACATTGCAATTATCGTAAATCCTCTTGCTTAAGGAAAATTTTTGTTGCACATGTTTGATTTACAAGCTCTTGTGTTGTTGCATGTGTTTTGAAACATTGAAATGACTTGGGTTATTACTTTTTACCAAGTTTGGTATTAATAATGAGGTGGTATTATTAATTTTTCAAATATTAAATATTGATGTTAATGGTTAATAATAATCAACAATATTAATTAAATTAATTAAATGAGTAATTAATTTAATTATGATGTATTAATGTTAGTAGTTAACATTAAACTTTAGAGGTAATATTAATTCACAAGAGTGAATAATTTGACTATTAATACTTGGATCAAAAGTATTAGTTATAAATTAAAAATTCAAACCTTATAAACAAGGAACTTAATTAATAATTATTAAAAAGAACTCCTTTTCATAAATGGTGGAATATTGGACTTCCTTCCATTGCAAATATCGGAAATGTTACTCCATTGTAACGAGAAAGATGAAAGAAGGCGTTGCTAAGCAAATGAGTTTCAACTTCTTATTTTTTTAAATGCGTGGGAGGGAAGCAAAAAAAGAAGGAAGGAAGAAGACATAGGCTGGAGGAAAGAGGGCCTTGAAATTGAAGATTTGGAAAATTCCACAGAGAAGGTATGCTTTGGATCATTATGCTTGTTGCTATGTTTACCTTCACTTGAAATTCTAAACCCTATTAAAGCAATTTGAAGGTTCACCTTAGCTTTCCAATACTTGTAATTATGTTACTTGGTTTTATTTTAAGCCTTAAATATCTATGATTTTTCTGGTTTCTATTCTATTATGTATCGGGTAAGAATCTAGCTAGGTTTATTAGCAAGCGTAGCTTTGCGTAAGCTTCTTTAGACTTGGGATTTGTTGTGAGATTCTTGTTTGGTTTGAAACCTATGTTATGTTGGCCAATAGCTCCTTTAGTCCATTTTGAATATGTTTGAGATGCTTAGCTACAGGTTATTTTGTTCATGGAGCATCACGTCTTGGTTTTCATTTTTAAAACCATGATTTGTTATTGTATCTTGTTTTAATCTTGCTAATCGTAAGTTTTTAGCTAGTTTGTGATAGTGTTGGAGAATGGATTTTTGTGTTCTCGGAGTTGCATTAATGTTCTATCTAATAGCATAGGCCTTGTTGGTTGCATGGTTTTAATGTACATCTTGTGAGTCGCCCGATTTCTTACTAGTATTTTCTTTTTATTTAAGGTTGACGTATTACCTTAAGTCTTAGCTAAAGGCTAGGTCTAGGCACTTTGGTTGAAACATCTATGTATGTTTTTTTCAAAGAGGTGTTCTTTATGCCTTTGCACATGCGTATTTGATCCAGTGACTTTTTAAAATTTAATAATATGCTTTGTGCTTTGGAAACTAAAATTATTTTATATGATCTGGTGCTTTTATAACGTGCTTTGTGGAATTATTGAGGATGTGCTTTGAAAATTAAAATCATCTTTCAAGGAAGAAGACTTTATTTTTAGTGAATTAATAATGTGCATATTTAATTTATGGAAAAGCAAAGAATAAGAGGTATATTATGGTGTTAGTAAGTTCCATTGCAATTGTAATTATATTTTGATTTTTGAAAGAAATAAATATATCGTGAAGGTTTAAGTAATGGTTTCTTGAGGCTTGAGCAAATAAGAAATCCAATATTGATACAAGTATGAGATTCTCTCAATGGTTTGCTTGCATGAAATTCTTGCATTTTATATGTATTTTTATATAGTACATGTTACGATTGCATATGCATGTAGGAGTTGTCCTAATCCCTAAATGTGCTTCAAGTTCAATGGAGAAGAACCATCATGTGGAAGATCCTTGGAATGAACATCAAATTGGTACTATTTATTTATAATCATTGTTATGTAATAATGTTACTAAAGAAGATAATTTACTTGGAAAGTATTTATATTGAAATTATGCAATTTTTGATGAACCAAAGGATGTATTGTAAATATACATGTATAATATTTCAATACTTGTCAAAGGAGGAAATATTATATGTTGTTATTCTTTTTTATAAAATCTTGGAATGTTGATTATGTGTCAAATTAAAAGAATATGTTATCAAAAGATTGGTAGAATCTAATTCATAGATTATGGTTATAATTCTTTTAGATGTTGTTTCATTATTTCAATTATAAGTAAAGGAAATGCCAAATGCTAGTATTATAATTTGAAAAGTATTTAAATTTATAGTTTTTAGTAATGTGATATTATGCTTTGATATAACACTTTTTTCCTTTGAGATATTTGTTCATATTATTTTAAATGTTTAGAATCTTAGGTTTATTGGGGTTATGGGGCAAGAATCTAGAGCCATATTAGGAAACGCTTAAGTCAAGATGTACCCAATACTGGGAGGATTTGTAGTGATGCAATAACTAGGTATTTGTAAATTTGAGAGGAGTTGTGGTGATGCAATAACTAGGTATTTGTGAATTTGGAAGGAGTTGTGGTGATGCAATAACCAAATATTTATGAATGATACACCTTGAACGATGAGGCTTGGGTGTCCCAAAGTGGTGAGGTTTTTGGGTAGTCCACAATGGTGAGGCTTGGACATATTCCTAGTGGTGAGGTCTAAGAATCTAAACGATGGGTTGCTCCATCTAATCATTCATAAGACAGTTAAGTGGTGGCATCTTGAACAATGAGGATCGGGTGACCATGCTCATTACCAAGTGAGTGGTAATGGCATTAGCCCATGGAGGTGTGGTAACTAAGCACTAAAGCATTACGCTAGAATAATTCTACATAGACGAACCTATGTAGGGTTAGGGAAAAGACATCCCACTTTATTTTTTATGGGTCTTAAAGGATAATCCCTCCGTCATGGTCAAGTTGTTCTATACTGGTGAGGGTATAGAAAAAATGGGGAGACCACTAATGGCATATTTTCTAAATGGCGAGGTTTAAAAATGTGAACCCCATAAGTATAGGATGTTGGCCACTCCTATCCACTTGAGTGTCATCTGCAGCAACAATGAACTCAAAATGTGGTTATGCCTTATAATGCTAAAAAATATTGGAACTTTTTTGTGAGTTTTCCTTGTGAAAATGAAAAACAATTCCTCTCCCTTGGTTCGATTTGGTGTGTTGTTACAATATATTACCCGATTTCCTTCTCTATAAATATGCTCACACCTCCAAGAGATTGCCTCTAGTAATAGATGATGACCATCAAAAATAATATTATTTTCTATCCAGTCTCCACATCCATTTTTGTTAATAGCATTGATGATCATTTGTGTCCCCCTCAATTGAAATATATTTCCATCCTTTTCTACTACAATTTTAATCCATGTAAGAAGTGCCCTAGCCTCTGCATAGTTGTTAGTTGAAGTTCCATATGATTTTGAATAAGTGAGGAGAATTTTGCCTTCACTATTTCTGAAAACACCACCTCCACCAGTTTTTCTTGATTTCCTTTAGAAGCACCATCAAAATTAAATTTGATAAACCCAAATTTTAGATATTTCCATTTTACCATAGATCCAAGTAGATCCTTTGATTTAAATTTATTTTCATAATGGATTCTTCCATGTATGTTCAAATCCTATAGCCAAGTTATTAGCACCTCTTTTTTCTACAATTGAGACTTCCCATGATGAGCACCATATTTGTAGACATTCTGCAAGAGAGGCAATAATACGGTTCTAAACTTGGGCATGATTTTGAGATTTATTTTTAAAATTTATTTTATTCCTTTCAAGCAAACTCTAACAAATAATGGTATGGAAAATCCTCCAAAGAATACATAATACTTTAGCTTTGAAATACTTAATACAACATTTTATCAACTCTTTCAATGTTAATGGAACTACCTAATATAATTTCATATTTTTTTAAAATGAGCCCAAATGGTGTGAGCAAACGAACAATGAAAAGTAAATGGTCGATGTTTCTAAATCCTTCTCACACAAGGCACATCTAAGGGTCAATAATATCCTCTTCTTTGTAGACTCTCTCTAAGAATATTACTTTGAACTGCTAGCCAAAGAATGTTGAGGCCTTAGGGAGAGCCTGTAATAACCAAACATTCTTCCAAGGAAAATATTGGGAGAAGGAAATTTTGATTGTTCTAAATCCTCATATCTCAACTTGATTGAGTATCCACCATCCTTTGATAAATTCCAAACCAAATCATCCTTTCATGTAAAAATCGATAAATAAAACTCTTGAAGCATATTTTGAAGTTCATCTACAATTTGTTTGAGTTCCTCTCCTTCAACCAGGTTACTAAAAGAAATCCATGATTTGGAGTTTTTGCTCATAATAATATAGTCTTTGACCTTTGGACCTTTACATGCTAGGTATTCTTGAGCCAATGGTTGCCATTTTGAGTCAGAGATAAGAGGATAAGGCTTCAACCAAGCATCAGACCAAAAATTTGCATAACTCCCCTCATTGACTGACCATCTAATATGTTTCTTTATCAATTGCAAACTCTTTGATATGAAGTTCCATGTTGATGATCCTTTGGGTAGAGTTCTTTTCCTAAATAATTTCATTGCATGAAGAGAACCTATATATTTTTGAAGTAATATTTTTGCCCAATTCTTTCCTTGATCTTTGAATAATCTCCACCCAAGATTTGCTCCTAATGCCAAATTCATAAGTTTGCAATTCCGCAAGCCTACTCCTCCAATATTATTTCCTTTGCAAACCCTATCCCACTTACAAAGAGGAAACCTAAATTTTTCCTCACAACCTTTCCATAGAAAGTATCTTTGAATTTTATCAATTTTTGATGCAATACCTGTTGGCAATCTTGAAAGTGACATCATATAAATAGGAATGGATTGCAATGTAGTATTTATGAGTTGTAGCCTTCTTACCATGGTTAAGAACTTACCTTTCCAACCTTCCAAGCAAGCTTTCATTCTATCCAAAAAAGAGGTCCAAAGATCATTTTTATTTCTTTTACTAGACAAAGGAATACCCAAGTAGGTTGATGAAATTTTTTAATTTTAAACCCTAAAATATTCACAATAATTTATTGTAAATCTAGGGTAGTATTAATGAAAAAATATTGGATTTTGTAGTATTTACCAACTGTCCATTAGCCTTCTCATAGCATGATAATATTGATTTAAACTCCATGGCCTCACTAACTAAGGGATGGCCCAAAAGAAAAGTATCATCAACAAATTAGAGATGAGATTCGAAGGGACCATTTTTTGCAACTTGAATACCCTTGATTTTTCCTTCCATTTTTTCCTTTGAAAAGGCTCTCCCTAATGCTTCCACCAGAATAATGAATAGATAAGGAGAAAGTGGATCACCTTGACGAAGTCCACAAGATGACTTGAAGTAACCAACAAGAGAACCATTGATCAAAATAGAAAATTTTGCAATGCTATAACAACATTTAATCCACTCACACCAACTATAATCAAAGCCAAACTTTTTGAGAATAGCATGTAGAAAATTCTAGGAAACTTATCATATGCTTTATTCATATCTAATTTCAAAAGCATACCTAGTTTTTTCATGGAATGAAGAGAATGTATAGCCTCTTGTGCAATAATTATACCATCAAGAATTTGTTTACCATGAACAAAGCCACCTTGTTCCTCTGAGATAAGACACCCTATAATGCCCTTCAATCTTTTTGCCATAATTTTTGAAATGATCTTATAAATCATATTACAAAGGCTTATTGGATGAAAATTATCAAAATATTTTGTGTCATCTTTCTTGGGAACCAAGGTAATAAAAGTATCATTGATCTCACTTATTATAGCCTTCCTTTTTTGGGCCTCTTCAATCACAACTAACATATCACTCTTCAATAAATCCCAAAAATTTTGAAAGAAAATTGTAAGAAATCCATCGGGTCCAGGTGCCTTGTTAGGATGGAAAGAGAAAATTGCTTCATGGAGATCCTCCATAGATATCTTCTTCATAAAGATTTCATTTTGTCCTTGAGTGATAATTGATGGAATATTTTGCAAAAATTTTCTTGTGCCTCCTTATCTTGCCTAGAATTTGACAAAATAATTTTGAAATAATTAATTGCTTCCTTCCTTATATCTTCTTTGTCCTCAATATTTCTTCCATTTGGAGTTATAATATTTTTTATATGACAAATAGAAAAATTTGTTTTTGTTGTAGCATGTTTTTTTTGTATTTCTATATCCTTCCTTGAGCCATTTATCTCTAGATTTTTGGAACCAATATGACTCCTCCTTTTTCAATGCATTATGATATTCAAAAAGTAATTGTTTTTCTTTCACATAAGAATCCTAATCCATTCCATTAATTTCTACTATCTCTTGTAAATTTTTGAGCTTGGATTCAATTTTTTTCTTTTCTTTAAAAATGTT
This sequence comes from Wollemia nobilis, assembly GCA_028583015.1. Lineage (NCBI taxonomy): Eukaryota > Viridiplantae > Streptophyta > Pinopsida > Araucariales > Araucariaceae > Wollemia > Wollemia nobilis. Next base: position 633,376 of record JAQPPZ010000314.1, read on the forward strand.
ACCAAAATATTTGGCATTCCATATCTTCATTTGCTCCTTTAAATATTTCAACTTTTGAACAAACTTGTACATACATGATCCTTCAAATTTTTATTCATCCCACCATAACATAACCATCTGGAAAAAATCAAGGTCTTGGAGCCACATAGACTGGAAGCAAAATGGTTTTGGATGACCATTATTAGGTAACTCACAAGTCAAAAGAATGGGTTTGTGATCTGATCCTGCTTGTAATAAAATATCTGAAGAGATTGTATACTTTATTTGCAACCATTTATTGGATAACAAGAATCTATCCAATATTTCTACTATATGATTTTACCCAATGTATCTATTATCCCATGCATATTGAAAGCTTGAGGGACTAACATCCCAAAGGTCATTTGAATTGACAAATGAAGCAAAATATTGCATTGATTTAGACCATCCTGGAATGCCACCCTTCTTTTCCAAAGGAGATAAAACAGTATTAAAATCACCCCCAAGAATCCATAGATCACAATGAATCATCATTGTATTTGACAAAAATATGCTAAGGTCCTTCCAACATCTTTCACGAGGAGTAACTATAGTTGGAGCATATACATTTATAACCCCAACTTTGATGTTTTCCTCTTTCCTACAAAATAATCTAGCAACCCAATTACTTTTTGCTTCTAATAATTGTCCATCCCATTTGCATTTGTCCCATATTATTGCAATACCACCTGAAGCTCTTGTAGAAGAAACTACTAAACAATCACCCATCTTCCAAATCTTCTTAAAAGCATCCTTACATTCCTCACTGCTTAATTTTATTTCTTGTATTAAAATAAACTCAGGACTATAACAACCTATTAATTCCTTAATAACTATTTTTTTAGGGGTTTTATTCATACCCCTAATATTCCATGATATCATTTTCATCATCAACACTTTTTTAATTTATTAGTGGGCTTAGCCCCACTTCTTGTTAACACCTGTGATATTTTTATTTGGCTTCCCAAATCAATATCCTTTTGAGTTTATTTTTCTCTTTGTTCCTACTTTGATGGCCTTCCTCTCCTTCTTCCATTCCTGCCAACACTCTCATCTTCATCAATCTCTTATATTTTTTCATATTGTTCATAATGAGACTTATCTTCTAAAGATTTATGTTGCCCTAAAGAGTCGAAAGTGCAAGGAATAGCCTCATTAGCATTTTATTCTTTATGTTGCCCTGAAAACTCTAAACTGCATAGATGATCCTCCATAGTCATTACTTTCTTATGTTGGCCTAGAAACCCTAAATTTCCTTGGATATCCTCCATAAGATTTTATTTATTATACTACTCTTGAAACCCTAAAGTGCAAGGAATACACTCCATACTACTTTCATTTTTATTGAGGAGAATATTTTGCTCCTTGAGGATAATAAAGGTGATTTACCTGGATTAAGCTTGACCTCATTTACCTCATTTGCTTTAAAATTTACCTTCCTCATCTTCCTTTACTTTAAAATTTGCCTTTCCCTCTTCCTTCGCACCTTTAGCTCCTATATTTGAACTTGTGCATTGTACTTCCTCATCCCCCATATCATTTTTTCTTCTAATGGTTGATTCGAGTGAATTGTAATGGCCTTTGCCATTTGATGATGTAGAGGGGTTTTTCTAGCCACTTTCTTAGGAGTGGAAAATCCTTGATTTGACCTAGCTTCTCCTGTGATATGATCTTCTTGTTTCAAATTGAAGCTACCCTCATGCCCAAAAATTTCCATCTCTTCCTCCATTTTCACTTTGCAATCTCTTGCCATGTGCCCAGTTTCATGACATTTGCAACATTAGAATGCAATATTTTCATAATCCACTTGTTGATCCCATTCTCTTGATTTAGATTTAATCCTAATCAACTACGGTAAAGGTTTAGAAATATCCATGGCAACACATATTCGAGTGTATACAACATGCCTTCTCTCCTTAGTAGTTGGTCCCTCTTGGATGAATTCACCTAGAGTATTACCAATATTCTTCAAAACCTCCTCATTGATGAGTTGATAAGGAAGTCCAAAAAGCCTAATCCATACCAAAGCCTTTTAATAGTTTTTGTGTCCACAAAAATTCTCACTCCAAGGTCTTAAATATAATGCATCTTTACCCCTAAACCATGGGCCTCCATCCATTATTTTATCCCTTATTTTTTAATTGGAGAAAATAATGAGGAAAAATCTTTTTGGAAGAAAAGTCATGGAGTAATTTGAATTCAATCCCCACTTCCACTTGATCCAATTTTGAATCTCAAAAAAACCTGGCCAATATCCATGAAACTTGCATATTAACCCTCTAGTTTTAAGAACCATTATATCATGCTCAATCATCTCATCCTTGATAATCACTTCTAGTGTAGAATATGCTACCTGGACTAGGTTTGCCATAGATTCACTCTTCCTCTTATTGCTAGCTAGGGCATCCATACTTCCAACTTGGCCATTCATACTTTCAGTAAGGACTTTCACAAATGACTTTCTTTCCATGTTACCTAATTTTTCTTCAAATGAATCTTTTAAATTCTCCTAAGATCTGGAACAAGAAGTGACACTTGTTCCTTGATCACACTTTGCTTTCTACTTCTTCTTCACTTTTTCCTCATTTTTAGCTCATGCTTGTACTCACTTTTGGTTGCACCCACTCTTGGCTCACACTTGCACTTGTACTCGCTTTCGACTGTACTCACTCCTACTCATGCTTACACTCGCTTTCAATTGCACTCACTCCCACCTCGTGCTCGTACTTGTTTCCAGATACACTCACTTTGGGCTACACTCAATCCTATCTCATTCTCACACTCACTTTTGGTTGCACTCACTTTTGATTGCACTTACTCCCAACTTGCGCTTGCATTGACTTAACATTTGCAATATTAAAAACCTTCAATAATATTCCTTTTCCCCCCCCCTCCCCTTTTTGCTAGATAATAAGGGGTTGTACTCGGGTCCCCCACCCTTGATAAATTACATCTCTCTTCTTTAGAGAATGAGAGTTTACAAACAGATACACTTCTCATCTCAATTGAGATGCTATATCATTTTACATAAAATGTTTGAATTCTTGATTTTCATTTTTTTTATCTTTTTCAAATTTTTATATGAATACAATTATTCCATAATTTAGCATCTTTCTTGATATTTTTCTATAGCATCCTTCACAATGCCAAAACTTCACCTCTACTATCTATGCCTTGCATCTTAGTAGAGTAATATTTCCAAAACATCGCACTATCATAGTTTGCTTTACCAAATCTGGATTGCTAGTTTCCTTCTTGAAACACAAGTGCAACCACAAAAATTATAATAAATAGTCTAAATGAAAACACATTAATGTTATAAAATAAAGCAGATATTACCAATGGAAAACATTAAAGTAAATCTTAATCATTAATTGATTCAGGCAATCAACAATTTCTTGTCAGCTTCAACTAAAATTTCTACTTCCTCTAACCATGGAAAGGATAATTTAACTTCATGATCCTCAATCAAAACCCCTCTATTGGCTAGCTTATCTGCATATTTTTTCCTTCCTTAATATATATGTAAACTTGATTTCTTCAAACTCTTTAGCAAGATCTTGAATTTCCACAATTATCTCTTGTATGTTCCATGGAGCCTTTGCTTTCCTCAAAATTGCATTTATTACTATGAGAGAATCACCTTCCATCCATACTCTATTCCATTTCATTTGTTTACATATTTTTAACCCTTCTAAAGCTTCCCAAGCTTCAACTTCATTATTTATCTTAAATCCACTATTGAAAGCATAATGAGACAAAATATCTCCTCTATTATTTCTAATTATTCCTCCTCCTCCTGGTGGTCCTGGATTTCCTTTAGATGCTCCATCAAAATTCAATTTAACCAACTCCACATCTGGTGGTTTCCACTTTATATTCTTTGCCTTCTTTTTGCTTCTCTTGTACCCAACATCATAATTCCATTTAATGACTTGACTCCATCTATCAAGGCTCTCTACTTCCAAATTAGGGATTGGGTGAGTTGATAGGGTTGGTTTAGACTCCTCTATGGCTAAATATATCTTCCTTTTCATTACCTCTAAATTGTTTTCATTTCCTTTAAATATTCTTCTATTCCTTTCTAGCAATATAGTCCAAAGTATTGTATCTTTTGATATATCCCATATTGTCTGTAAAGCCTCACTTTTATAAGTGCTATACCATTGCTTTAACCAATCTTCAATTTTGCTATTCATCACCATGCATTTACCAAACATATTAAGAATCCATTGCCATAGATTCTAAACTATTGAGCAATGTCCCAAGAGATGGTCTATACTCTTCTCCTCCTTTTTACAAAGAACACATTGAGAGGGTCCATGAAAACCCCTTTTCATAAGGTTATCCTAGGATAAAATTCTTCTATGACCTACTAGCCAAACAAACATTTTGACTTTAGGAATGCTTGGGCTATCCCAAATATCTCTCCATATTCTAGTGAAATTACTATTTTGTTGATGTTGAACATTATATCCACTTCTTGTTGTGTATTATCCTGAGCTATTCAACTCCCAAATCAATTTATCCTTGGCTCCCCTCAAAATAATCACTGTTGTTATCTTTCTACTCAATTGCCTCCTAGCATCAATGTCTTATATACTTGTAAAAAAATATTCTTTCCATTTGTATCTTCCTTCTCGATCCTTGTACAAAATGTTTGAAACCCTATCACCATATTTATCTTGAAGCAATCTCATCCAAGGTTTCAAAATTGGATCTAAATTGAGTGGTTTTTTATCACACCAAGTATCCATCTAAATAGAATTTTTTTCTCGAGTTCCCACCACCCATCTTAAACCTTTAATCATAAGATCAATAGATTTTTTTAAACCATTCCAAAGAGCATAACCATTTGGTAGAGAGAATGCATTAAATATTAAACTTGGGTCATTGGGATCAACGTACTTAGAAGAATTCTTGCCCATTGTCTTTGACTCTCTTTGTACAATCTCCAAATAACTTTTCCCCTAAGAGCTAAGTTTGCATCCGTAAGAACTCTTAAACCAAGACCTCCCCTAGTTTTATCATCACACAACTTGCTCCATTTCACCAAAGGAAATTTCCTTTTATCATGTAAACCTGACCATAAAAAGGATCGCATAATAAAGATTAAACTTTTTCAACTGATTTTGGCATAGAATACAATGACATATAATATGTTGGAATGTCTTGTAAGATTGACTTAATTAACTGCACTCTTCTTGCTAACGATAACCATCTACCTTTCCAGTTCTAGAAGTTTATTCTGAACTTTACTAATAACTGGATTCCATAAATCTATCCTCATTCTCCCCTCAAATAAAGGCATCCCTAGATAAGTTGTTGGTAAATTTGCCTCCTCCATTTGAAGCAACCTGCAAATTCTTGCTTTGATATTAGTAGGAGTGTTAAGGAAGTAAATTTTGGATTTAGTCCTATTAACTTTTTGCCCTGAAGCTCTTTCCTACTCTTTTAAAAAGTTATTCAAAGCTCTGGCCTCATTTATCCTTGCCCTTCCAAAAAGGGTTGTATCATCTACAAATTGTTGATGGGTGATGTTGTCAATGTTATTACTAACCTTAAGTCCACTTATAAGCCCATATTTGTAAGCCTTCTTCAAGTTCCTACTCAAAACCTCTACCATAATAATGAACAAATAAGGAGATAGAGGATCTCCTTGTCTAAGGCCTCTCTTGGATTTAAAATATTTTGTCACTAACCCATTGACCAACACTGAATAAGAAACTGTAGAGACACAAGCTTTAATCCATCTAACCCATTTCTTCCCAAATCCAAACTTATCTAAAACTGCAAAAATAAAATCCCATTTAACCCTATCATAGGCTTTACTCATATCAAGTTTTAAGATCATTGCTTTCTCTTTTCTTGAAGTTGTTGAATGTATAACTTCATGAGCTACTATGATCTCATCCAAAATTTGTCTCCCTTTCACAAATCCTCCTTGCTCTTCTGAAATGATTTTGTCTAACAATGGCCTTAATCTATTCACCATCACTTTGGAAATAATCTTATATGCCATATTACATAGGCTGATGGGTCAAAAAGAATCAAACAATTCAACATCCTTATTTTTTGGAATTAGGGTAAGATATGTTGCATTTATTTTATAAGGTATGTATTGTTTTACCCTAGACTGTTCCACTACCACCAATAAATAATCCTTCACTATATCCTAATTATGTTGGTAAAAAGTTGTAGAGAGCCCATCTAGACATGGGGATTTATCCTTATTAAAAGAGAAAAGAGCTAAATGAACTTCTTCTAGAGTAATAGGCTCCATCAATTTCCTATTGTCTTCATTTGTTATAACTAAAGGAATATCTTGAAGAAGTTTATCATTAAGAACTTCAATCTCCTCTGAACCTAGAATATTTTGATAAAATGACTTTGCTTATTCTCTAATTTCACTCTGATCTTCAATCCAAACCCCTTCTATTGATTTAATTCTACTAATTCTAGAAGTTGATCTCTGTACTATAGCCATCCTATGAAAAACTTTGTATTTTTATCTCCTTCTTTTAACCAAGTCTGTCTTGATTTTAATCTCCATAATTTCTTTTCCTTACTCAAAATATTATGATATTCACTAAGCAACTCTCTTTCCTCTGAGCTTGGATTATTATCATCACCTTTTTGGAATTTTGAAAGTTTATCTTTTAGTTCTTCTTTCTTCTCAAAATTGTTTCCAAAGGTTTTCTTGTTCCATTCTTTTAATCTACATGTCATAGCTTTAATTTGGTTTGGAAGAGCATGCAACCCACCATTACCTAAAGAATTCCACGTTTGAACTATCATATCAACAATATGGGGATGATCTTCCCACATCCGCTCATATTTAAAATATGATATTTTTTTGAATTCACTTACCACCATTTTAACTCTTATTGGCCAATGATCTGAACCAACCCGTGTTAAGGTATTAATTTTAGCACAAGTTCCTTCATCTAGCCAATGATTTGAGATAATGCATTCTAGCCTCTCCTGTTGTTGGTCCAAGTATAGTTGTCTTCTTCAAACTCAACTTCCCATAGATTATTATTTTGAATAAAAGTTGAGAAATCTTTCATACTTTGGGTCAATTTCCTAATTACCCCAAAATTTTCATCCAACTTGGTTATGGCATTAAAATATCCAATGATCATAAATTGGGTTTTTTGGTCTTTACTTCTCATAAAGGCTTTAATCCCACTCTAAACTTCTAATCTACCTGACTGAGTTGTAGGTCCATAGACATTGATAAGGATGAAATGAATATATGCAAAGTAGCAAGTGACTAAAGAGGCTATCCAATGCCTAGTTTTATGAATGGTTACACAAGAGGTTCTAGAAAAACTTCCAACAAGTTAGAATTCCCCCTGCTGCTCCTTCAGAATCCATAACATCCCATACTGCTTTCATAGTTTTTGCAACTTCTTTTTTTGTCATTTTAGTTTCCTAGATACAGAGAGTATCAGGTTTATTACTTAAACATAGGTCCCTAATACACCTCTTCTTTGAGGGGGTATTAGCACCCCTTATATTCCATGAGATGATAATAATATCTCATCAAGGGCTTTTGGACCCTCCTGCGTATTACCAATATCATTTTGTTGTTTGGTAAAGGTAAGTTCAACCAACTTAGTTTGTGTTACTTTCTATATGTTTGCTCTTGCTTCCCTGGATCTTGCTTGATAATTTGAGGGTTTTCCTCTTTTTGCCTTTCCTATATTAGGAGTAGGCCTTATTATTCTATTCTTCAATATTCTTTCACAATTTTGTTTTTCATCATATTTATCCTCTCCTAGCTCTATTATAGAAGCTTTTGACTTGTCCTGCTCATTCTTTGGTATTTCTTTATTAATGGCAGAGGTATTAACTTCTAAAAATGCATTTTATTTACCAATTATTTTGTCATGAATGGTGCATGGTACTCCAAGAGAGTCTTCAAAATCTAATGAGACACATTCCTTAGGTTCATAAAGAATGTTCTTCCTTAAATTAGGATCATATTGAATAGATGGTTCCTTGTTAATATGTTGAAATTGTTGTATTGTGTCCTCTAAGTTTTGATCTACTTTTTCTTCATAGGCTAAAGCCTCAAAAGAGTTGGTATTTCTTCCAATATCCTTCCTTATTGGTCTCCACTGTTTATTTTATTTTATTTTTCTAGATCTATTTTTTGGAAGTTGAAAACCATCTTCATCCATAACCATTTGTAAGTTTCTCTTGTGGTTTTCTACAAATGATTATGATGGGCTCTTCTTAGGGCATGATCTCTCAATATGCCCCACCTCATGACATATTCTACATCTAAAACATATATTTTCATAATCTATAGTTTGGGTCCACATCTTATCCCCATACCTAAGAACGATTGATTCCAGTAAAGATTTACTTATATCAATCATGACCAATATTCGAGCATAAATAGCCAAAAATCCATCTTTTGTTGTATCTAAATTCTCAAGGAATTCTCCTAGAGTGTTGCCTCTTGCCTTGAAGGTATTTTTTTCCCAGAATTCAATGGGCAACCCAAACATCCTAACCCAGACTGGTACTAGGGATATATTTACATTTTCAAGTGAAAAACCTTCATACCAACGGGTAAGGAAGAGTCCTGCTCTTCCCATAAACCAAGGACCCCATTTTAGGATTCTTTCTCTTTCTTCCCTAGAACAAAAAATGGCTAGAAATAAACCTTTGGGAATAAATTATAGAATCACTCCTGGAGACTTCCAACTCCTATCAATCCATTTTCTCAAGGGTGAAGCCCCTGGCCAATACCCATTAAATTTACCAAAATTTACCCTATCTTGAAGCAATGACGATCTCTCTGAGATGCGCTCACTAACCTCTACCACTAGAGATGATTCTAAGAATTTAACTATAAATCGATCCATGGAAAGAAAATTAAAACTCAAAATCTATTGAAATTTATCTAAATGTCCTATAGCAAATATAATATTTGATAAAAACTTTATAAAATTTTCATGCATAATTTCTAAGATAAAGAAAAGGAAAAAAAACTTAGCTGAAAAATTCTTTGTCCAGATAAAATGTCTTGCCTCACTGGAGTCCTAGCCCTTAATTGCTCTTCCCATCGTTTGAACCCTAGCTGGCAAATATTTGCAATTTCATTTTTTGTGACTTGAAAATCGTCACTATCCTTGTTTCAAACGGTTGACTTCATAGGATTGTATCTCCCTCAATATTGCTCGACTTTTTGCATATGACCACTCATTTTAAAACTATTCAAATTCTGCACAAGTTGGTCCAAGAATCAACTAAATCGGATAACTCTTTGCAAATATATGGCTCCTAAAAGATGAGATATTTTTCAAGAAAAAATCCTAATCCTTCGCACTTCACGACCTTAAAGCCAATGGCAATTATGAAATGCAATATTTTCATAATTAAGTTGTTGATCGTATTATCTTGATTCAAATTGAGTACTAATAGAATATTTCAAATGTTTTGAAATATCTACAACATCACATATTTGATATATAGAGCATGCCTTCACTCCTTAGTACTTGTTCCCTCTTGAATGAATTGTTCAAGAGTATTGTCAATATTACTTAAAACCACCTTATTGATAAAACTAATATGGAATACCAAGAAACCTAATCCACACCATAATCCTTTAAATAGTTTTTGTCTCCATAGAAAAATTATCACTCCATGGTCTTAAATATAATGCACTCTCCCCTAAACCATGGTCCATTATTCATTATTTTTATCCCTGATTTTTGAATTAGTGAAGATGAGGAGGAAAAATCCATTCAAAAGAAAAACAAAGTAGTTTGAATTCAATCCCCACTTTTGCTTGATCCAATTTTAAATCTTCAAAAAACTTGGTTAGTATTTGTGGAACTTACATTTTAACCCTATACTCATAAGAACCATTATATCATGCTTGATTGTCTCATCCTTAATAATCACATTTGGTGTAATATTTGCTACTTGGATAGGGTTTGCCACATATTTTCTCTTTCTTTTCCCCTTGATAAGGGCATTCTTACCTTTAGTTAGGATGTTCAAAAATAACTTTCTACCATGCTATCTATATTTTCTTCATAAAATCTTTTATTTTTCCCAAAGATCTGAAACATGAAAAGGTGATGATTGCTTCTTGCTCGCACTTGCAAAACTTGCTTGCTTTCTAAAATAAGAATAGGTGAGGTTGGCTTCTTAATCCCATAGTATTTTTTATGTTGCCTTAAAATAGTAGAATTTCATGAATATTCTTCATATTTGTTTCTTTATTATGTCGCTCTTGAAATCCTAAAGTGCAAGGGATAAATCATACACTGCTTTTATTTTTATTGTGAGTAGAGGTTTATGTAATAATCGAAGAAAATGAAAATGATCTACCTGGATTAAACTTGACCTGTTTTGCCTTCCTTGTTTTAAAATTTACTTCCACATCTTCCTTCACACATTTAGTTCCTTTTGAACTTAGACATTGTAATTCCTCATATGTTGTATCATTTTTTGTTACTTTTAACGATCAATTCGAGTGAACCATGATGATCTTCACTATTTGATGATTTAGAGAAGTTTTCTTTGCCACTTCTTTTGGGAGTGGAAAATCCTTGATCTAATCCATCTTCTATTTCAATGTGATCTCCTTGTTTCATCTTAAAGTTTTTCTCATGACCAATTTTTTTATCTCTTTCTCAATCATTTTCACTTTTTGATTGTCATGTGTTTAATATTATAACATTTGCAACATTATAATGCAATGTTTTCATAATCTATTTGTTGATCCATTCTTTTTACCGAGGTTTAGTCTTTATGGATTACGACAAAAGTTTTAAAACATAAATGACAACACATATCCAAGTATATAGACCATGCTTTCACTCCTTCATAGATGGTCCCTCATGGATGAAATCCCCTAGAGTATTGCCAATATTTTCAAAACATCATTGTTTTTAAGATGATGAAAACATAATCTGCTTTGGAAGCCTATTAATAATTTTTCTTTCACTAAATAGTTTTCATTCCATAGTCTTAAATATGTAGCATTTTTCTTCCCACAATCACCTATTATTTTATCCTTGATTTTTGAACGAAAGAAGATGAGGAAAAAAGTATTTTCAAAATAAAAGTCTTAAAATATTTTGAATTTAATCCTCATCTCCACTTGATTTAATTTTGAATCTTCAAACTATGGAACTCACACATTAACTTTTTGCTTTTAAGAACCATCATTGCATGTTCAATCATTTCATCTTTAGCAAGATAAGGCTTCCTTATATTTACTCTTCCTCTTTTTCTTATTTATGACATCTTTACTTTTAATAAAAATATGTTTCCTTCCACATTATCAACTTATATATATATATATATTCTTAAAAATCTAAAACAAGAAAAGAGGATGGTGACTCTACTCCCTGCTATTCTTCACCAAAAATCTAAAACATTTCATTTTATAAATTTTTAAACATCTAAAGGTTAAAATCTACTCGTAAGATCAAAGCATAGTTAATGGTGAGAAATTTTTAGTTCAAAAAATTCACCTGTTTGCCCAACAAGGATAGCGCAATGGTTAGGGCTTTGGCTTCTCTTTGGGGTCTAAGGTTCAAACCATAGCTCATAGTGGTTAGGGCTTTGGCTTCTCTTTGGGGAGGTCCAAGTCTCAAACCATAACATACCCAAAAGGGGATAGGTTGATGGTAGTGGCCAAGTGTTTGCTGGTTAGTTGTCCTAGTTGGATGCCCTAGTTTCTCTTTGGGATCTAAGGTTCAAACCATAGCTCACAATGGTTAGGGCTTTGGTTTCTCTTTAGGGAGGTCCAAGGCTCAAACCATGTCATATCCAAAAGGGGATAGGCTATGGTAGCGACCAAGTGTTTGCCAATTGGATGCCCTGAGTGTTGGAGGTTTGTTAACTTTGTCTAACCTAATAGGCTAGGGAGTGTTGGAGGTCCTATTAACTTCGTCTAACCTAATAGGCTAAGGAGTGTTGGAGGTCCTATTAACTTCGTCTAACCTAAGGTTCAAACCATATCTCATAATGGTTAGGGCTTTGGCTTCTCTTTAGGGAGGTCCAAGGCTCAAACCATAACATACCTAAAAGAGGATAGGCTGATGGTAGTGGCCAAGTGTTTGCTGGTTGGTTGTCCTAGTTGGATGCAGTGGTTTCTCTTTGGGATCTAAGGTTCAAACCATAGCTCACGATGGTTAGGGCTTTGGTTTCTCTTTAGGGAGGTCCAAGGCTCAAAACATGTCATACCCAAAAGGGGATAGGCTATGGTAGCGGCCAAGTGTTTGCCAATTGGATACCCTGAGTGTTGGAGGTCTGTTAACTTTGTCTAACCTAATAGGCTAGGGAGTGTTGGAGGTCGTATTAACTTCGTCTAACCTAATAGGCTAAGGAGTGTTGGAGGTCCTATTAACTTCTTCTAACCTAATATGTTAACTTCGTCTAGCCTAATAGATTAGGGTTTATAGTGATATCATCCAATGACATTACCGATTTCCTTATGTATTAAAAAAAATTCACACCGCAACGGTTTGAGCCTTGGCTCTTCTTTGGGAGGTCCAAGGTTCAAACCACGACGTGGATGAGTGTGTGAGGGGGTGGATGTGTGATGGTTGTGTGTTAAATTCCCTGTTGATAAGCATAGCTCTCGACTTTATAAGGGATTATGGTTGAGAAGAAATTGCTCAGCCTTGTTCGTTGGTAGTAGGAGTTTCTCACACTAAACAAATTTAAAAAAAAATTCACATATTTATCTATAATTTTTTTTTTTATTATTATTAAAAATCATATAAATATTTAGAGAAAAAACTATTTATAATTATAATTTGTTTACAACGTTGAAGATCATATATATACTTCAGCAAAAAAAAAACCATTTCCAATTGTCCAGACCTTAAACAAAATAGGACATTGAACCTAAACCCTTAGCCTATTCTCTATTCCACTATCTATAAATCCTAAAATGTTGATTAAAGAAGTCAAGACTTGCAGCAGCTCACAGTTCATTCACAAGCACTTTGTTACCAACTGACCTGTCTTTTGAAATGAAATGAAAGATTTTAATTACGTCCCATAGACCCAAATATGGTCTATGGGACCTCAAATATGGAAGTACAATTACTTAAATCATATCATATGATCTTTAATATCTTTGAGAAGGTTGTTCCTTCTCCTGCTGATTTGTGTTAACAATTCCCCAACTTTTTTTATTTTACTGTCTTCAAATAAATCTACCATAAACTCGTTCCCAAGTGTTTCTTTGTATTTGTCACGGATATCTGAAAAACTAGAACATTTATAGATGAAGTGTTCCTCTGTCTCCACTGCCCCTTTGCTGCATAGAGTACATATCCTTTCTTCCCATTGTTCTTTGGGCGTTGTCCATCTCCCCCGTTTCACATCTAAGCCTATGAAAGCTAGTCCTTATTTGAGCAATGAGTATTTTTTCCTTCCACTTGATTTCAGCGCCTATATACGCTTTTTCCTTGTGGTCATACGTTGGGTTAAAATTTGCAATATAATATTGTCTTTTCCTGCTTGCATTTTTCCACATTCCACAACTTTTCATTCACATGACTTTTATGTCTTTGTTGACATAACAGAGGCGAGGCGAAGTTATTTACTACCCAACTGAAACAGCGAATGTCCTTAAAATTACTTGTGAGGCTGTAAATTGACGATATAAAAGAAACAGCAGGGGATATTCTACATGCAACAATAATGGCTGTTGCAGCGACCTCTTTGCAGTTGCACAATGTTTTTGTGTACGGCACTCTTATGGCTGATGAGGTGGTCAACGTGCTTTTGAACCGTGTGCCTCCTTGTTCGCCTGCTGTGCTCCAGGGATAGTAAGAATGCTCTCCGTTATCTATATTCTTGATATATGTATTTTTATTTAAACTTTTTTACGAGTCTTGTTTCGTTGAGTGGGGTTTGAAATTTTGGAGCTTTAAGAAAGGTCAAAGCTCTTATCACTGCACACATGTTTTTATGAGGGTCCTTGTTCCCTCATACAAAATGGGGTTTGAACCTTAAACTTCTCAAAAAGAAGTCAAAACCCTTACCACTACAATTAACTTACAGTTTTTTTATTTAAATTAAGATTCGGTGTGTCTCTTTATTTATATTTCTGATAAACTAGATATCTATACCTTTGAATGTTGGAAACCCAGGGGTTGATATTCTTTGATTTGCGCAATTGATTGTGGGCTTGTGGAAGGTTAGCTCAATGTGTAGGTGAATTGAACAATTCTAGCAAGGGGTGGGATGTTTACAGGTGGGGGACTTAGATTTATGGTTTGTTGGTATAATTAAGGCTGATGGTTAAATGGGTCATTGAATGACTTTAGTTTGTACTGAATTATTCTGGGTTTTTCACTGTTTTATACTGTTGGGTGAGGTTTATAATAATGTTTGCGAGGTTTTAGTATGTATTTTGGGAAATCGTTTTTTTTTCCGGGGGGCTATTTGTGGAAGAAGACTCAGTTTTGTGCTTGTGGATATGGAGTTCTTAACCAAAAGATGAAACTGGGTTACTTTTTGGGCAAGATTTCCGCTTTCCTGGGTGGTTGATCTGATTGTGATTTGAAGTTATTTTTATTTTTTGTATTTTTAATTTTTTAAAATATTTATTTTAAATTGGTTATATAAAATTGAAAGGATTCATCTGTATTATACAAGAATTCCTGGATATAATTTGTATTATCATGATACCCATAGAAATTGATTCTTGAGGCTCTCCTTTGTGAGCCAAATTTTCTCACCTATCACACTTATACCTCATGTTAGGGTGTGAAAGTTCTTGATTGAAGGTCCATGTTTCCATTCTTGAAGGTGGTTTGCCGTAAGTATTATTATGGGTTAATGGGTGGTAACTGGTGGATATTTGCCATAGCATACATCTACATGCAATACATTAAAGATTTGCATGTGTGCCTAAGGATTGCAATTTGCAATGGTTGCTGCTTGTCTCATTATGTTGTAACAGTAGACTGCGGATATAACAGAGGATATCATGATGGGTTCTAATTGAAATGCAATTAGGTTTATTATCAGATCATAAAAGGAGGTGGTTGGGAGTTCAAGAACACATTGGAAACTTAACAAACCCATATTTTTTTAAATGGGTTATATGGGATTGAAACAGACCCCACCCATATTATATCATGACCACATAGTGGTATTACAACAGCTTGGCATTTATACATATATCACTGCGCAAGATTTGAACCTTTTTCTCCTCCTCAAAAGTTAAAGAATATAACCAATTGAGCTAAATACCATTTGACTAACAATCTTAATTTTAATTACTGAAGAAAAGACAAATAATCAACTCATCCTACAGAAATGGTGAAACATTTGGTAACCAGAATATACAGAACAATTCGAAACGTGGAACTAATTATTGTCGAAATCAATTAACCTAAAAGCTGAAAGATAGGTTTCACAAAACATTATACAAGACTTCGTTAGGAGATGCTCAGTTCTATTGTCAATAATTGCATAGCAAGGCCAAGTTTGATAAAGAAAAAAAAATGTTGAAGCTAGAATTTGAATAAAGCAGTTGAAAGAAAAATTATTAGAATGATTGTAATTGAATAGAATGTGACATCCATAGGTTAAAACTTCTACCAGAATAGGATGGCTACATTATGAGGGGAGAGTAACTTACAATAGATATTTTTTAAAGCCAACATAATACATATGACTAAGATCCAGATTCATGTTGTGGTACAATGTTTGCTTACAGGGTCCCAAAATTTGCATAATATGTGTAGCATGATAATGACCATGATAGAATTGGATTATGAATGGAGGTCATCTTGTTCAGTAGTATTTACCTGAAGTTATAACATTCATGTCCATGACTTTGTTGCAACAAGTTCTAACTTCAAGCACTAAATGAGAAGTGGATTAGTTGTGAGAAATGAAATGAAATATTATTAATGTCCGCGGTGGGCCAAAATAAGACCCAGGGGACTATAAGAAGGACAACAATGACTGCTAGCTAGCAGGCTAAAAAGCCCAACAAAGAAAAGAACTAAGATAAATACAAGATGAAACCCAACAACCGGGCCAAAGAGAAAGGGAAAAGAAAAGGGAGAGTAGAGGGGGGAGGGCTGCAGTCCAAAAGAGAGGAGTGCACACCAAGAAGAACGGAGAGAGAGAAGGAGGGGGGAGGGAGCAGCCCGGAGGGGGGAGGGAGCAGCCCAGGAGGGGCAAGCTCCAAGAACCCTCGAGAAACTAATCTCTCCTAACAGTTGAGGCCGAAGTACCGGAGCTGCAGAAGTCCATGATATGTCTTTGCCCATTGCTAGTTTGGAACCCTGACAAACTGTGGGTGCACTGCCTAGTGACCCTGCTTCTGTCCAAACTGGATGATGTGGGGCATTTCCGACCGGAATCACCTGGTCCGTTAGAGCTGGTGAAGTATGTTGTGATGAGCCGATGTTGAGGAGGGTGAGATCCATTTGGAGAACTTTTATGTCGTCGAAGTTGAGTTATCTCCCTAAGAAAGAGTGCAAGACACCGCTGGTCCGAGTATCTGAAGAAGGTAGAAACAGATCGAGAGTTGTCCTTGAAAAGGCAATGAAATCAACCCCGGATCTCATAATAAGTAGGACAACAAAAAATAAAGTGATGAAGGGTTTCAACTTCACCCAAGGAGCAAAACAAGCAAATATGCTCCTCCGTTGGAAGATGGTGATGTAATGGTGATCAGACAATGGAAGCAACAAAGTCTACCTATTAAATATGATCTCTAAGTAATTTTGAATATTGACTAGGCCTTGTTTAGTTTTAGTTCAAGACGAACTATTGTGATGCCAAGTTGCCGATATGTGAGGTCCAATAAGCCACACATAATTATAATTGTAGAAGATGGATAAGCAAGGCTGCAAGATAACCATTGCATTTTTGAATGAGTTCCATGAAGCGTCATGCCAACAAAAGTCTATAGAAGAGATATGGATACCATAATTTAAAGAAATTAGAATGACTGTTAAAATCCTATGTGGAATTTACATGGGTGCGTATCTTGTTCATCTTGCTAGCATATTCACTTGTGATTTAGAATCCATCATCCTACAAAAACAAAATTTGCTAAGTTTTGACTTTGTTTCATTACTATGACTCCACATTGGATGTTTCAAAGGTCTTATCATGATGCTACAATCTATGTAGGATCTACTAAACATTAGAATCCCTTCTCTTACGATATCCTTTTCTTACAATTCAACAAGACACAAAATGAAGCCCAAGTCAATCATGGCATTACTTTTATTTTGATTCAACTTGCAAGATACCTAGAAGCAATTAATAATCAATTTTTAGCATACACAATCACAACAGTCTTCTGTCATCATTCATTCTTCAATGCATGAATATTCATTTGTCCACCATTTTTTACTCTCTCTAAATCAGTAGATTTTTCTGTAGAAAGGATTCTTAGTGTGATGTCATTATTTCAATTTCCTTTCCAACACGCAAACTTTCATGTACTTGCACTCACCTTTTTATTTAGTTATTCATCTTTTTTTCTTGATTCAACATGCAATTATAACCAACAGAAGGCCAGCTGATCATGCAAGACCATCAGTTATATTTCCTTTTACAAGTTCAATACTTATCAAATTTGCAACTATGAGAAAAACAGAAGAAAGAAAGGATAATGTGGTTCCCCTACAAGCCCTCCTGTGAAGGGAGCCAAATCAAAGATTGAAGAAAAATCAGACGCCAAACTGATTTGAGATTTAGTATGCCACCTGGCTTTGGCACTAATTGCCATTGACCAAGCAATCCTTTAATGGTGTAGCATCCAAGTACTATTTTTTTGATAGGTAACGAAATATGTACAGCGGGTTTTTTTTAGAAGGATCCCAAAACCTTATTTACAATATGAGCCGAAGCAGTAAGCCGTACAACCAGAGTTGATTTCCCCAAACTGGGGCCCAAAAAATAGACAACACCAAAAAGGGCCTTGCCACGGGGCCCTGGAGCCTACAAACAACAAAAACCCCAACAAAACCGGGCGCAGCCGCGAACCTCCACAAAACCAAACCCAAGAAACAGAGCAAAAAACTGCGAAGACCGGGGTCTAGTTGTCCGGGCCCTGCCCGTCTTCAGCCTGCTCGGATTGCCGCTGCCCCTTTGCAACGCTTTCCTCCACCTGTGGCGGAGCTCAGACAGCGCCTTGGCGGCATGAGACGCTGCGAGGGCAGCCGTATTGAGAGAGCTCACCGCAGTGTCCAGGAGACCGTGAAGCGCCGTCTTCTGTAGCACGTCGTCTGTCTCGGAGCGTATCACCGAGGGCTCCGGGTCCTCTGTTTTGACGAACTTGGGGCTTTCAGAAGCCCGGCTGGGACCAGGGGAGGCCCTCTTGCGGCCAGAGCTCGGGGGAAGGGCCCCATCTGGGCCTTTGCTCGACGTCCTACACTTGCGTGTAGGCCTGCGGCGCTTCAGGGAGGGAGTAGCATCAGGGGCGGGGGAGTCTTTGGGGGACTCCGGGGGAGAAACACCTGACTCGGGGGCCGGGGCAGAGGCCAGGGGGGGATGGAGTGGAACTGAGGCTGGTTGGCCAAGGCATGCCGGTAAAGGACCGCCATGAGCCCCTGGTGCAGGGGCCGTGAATGGCTTTTGCGGGCTCGCTCGATGGTCAGGCCCAGCGAGTAAAGGAGGAAACGGGGGGTGCTAATGAGGGTGGCGCCGCGAAGGTGATTAAAAAAGCTGATGTGGAAGCTGAAGAGGCGCTGCTCGGGGTCGTCGCAGGTTATGTACTGCATAACCGGGACAATGGCGTCATCGAATGGTGCCGGCAGGTGAGATCGAAGCAAGTTCCCCCTATCCCACTGATGATCTGGAAACCGGGAAAGCTCCTCCTCCCAGTTATGCTTATCGCGTCGAACGACTCGGCCCTTCTCCTCGTGGTGCAGCCCAGTGACTTCTGTGAGGAAGTCCTTAGAAATTTTAAAATGCACGCCCTTAACAGTGACTTCGCCGTCGTTCCAAGAATCCAGAAAGGCCTGGGTAATCTCGTCATCGTGGCCGGAAAACTTGTTGAAGAAAGCAGTATAATTCTTGGCGTCGGCGAAAAGGCGGGCAGGGCCGCTCAGTTCGAGAACAGAGGGCTCCAAAAAAATAGATCTGGACGCCATGAGGGATGAACTGGCAGGGTGGGGACACGGGGGCCAGAAAATGCCAGACCGGGGACGCAAGCACAAGGGAGGGGGAATGTGACAGCGGGATGGGACAGTGGAGGGATTAAAAAGACCTGGCGGGGGCTTGGGGAGGGGAAGCGCCGCCAACTTTGGGAAGTAGCGCGCGCGTTGATGAACGACACGACGGGGAGGAGGGTGACGGAGCGGATCAAGGATCTGACACGCGGGGGTGGGGCAGGCCCACAGCCGAGGCGCCATCTGGCGGATGCTGAGCGGAGGATCGTCGGGGAAGAGCTGAGTCGGAGATAGCTTCGAACGGATTGCAGTGGCACGGGGAACGAGCGGTTTTGAAATCGCCGCGGGAAAAGCGGGGAATTCCGACATGCGTGAACAGGACAGACTGTCGGGGCTGCCAGCTGGCCGCCGAGGGTAGCTGACGAGGCCGGTGACGTGGGCCGCTGCGGGGAGGAAAAGGGTCCTAGCGCTGTCGGGGCCGCTATGCCTGGCACGGGGGCGGGAAGTACTGAACGGCGGAGGCCCAGACCGGGAGGACAACGTCGCCCAGCCGTGGAGGAGATTAGACACCTGGCCAAATGACAGGATCGGGGTGGTCCTGGAGCGCAATTTGAACTAGGCCTGCAGGGAAGTGCGAGGTCCAGTTGGTGGATTCTCCAACGGTGATACCAAGGTTCGCCATGAAGTCAGCCGCCCTGTTGCCTTCCCTGAGAACATGTTGGAAGGTGTGATCAGGAAAACCCTGTAGCAGAAAGAGGGCCTCCCGGATGGAGTTCTGATAACGCCAGGAGCAGGACTCGGGCTGCTTGGCACCTCTAATAATGACTTGAGAATCCCCTTCGATAATAATTGGGGAGGGGCCCCGGAGAGCCGTCAGGCCATTGAGCATGCCAGCAGCTTCAACAACGTTGTTAGTTTGTCTGCCTAGCGGGACCGCAAAGGCAGAGACTAGATTCCCGGAGCTGTCTCTGATAACCCCGCCGGCCCCAGAGGGACCGGGGTTGCCTTTGGAAGCGCCGTCGAAGTTGAGCTTGAGCCACCCGGGGGGGGAGTCCATCTGATCAGGGATCGGGGGGAAGGGGCGGGAGGGGAAGCGGGGGGGGAGATCTGGAAGCCGAGGGAGGAGAGGAGGGAGGCATCGCTCGGGCGCCTGGGCTCCGCAGAAAAGGGAAGGAAGCGGGAATTCTCGGAGGCGAAGGAAACCGCTTTGATTGCCAACCTCTGGGGGGAGCAGGCCGGGGCGGAGAAGGCACGCCGGTTGCGCTCAAGCCAAAGCTGCCAGAGTAAGTGGGGAAGGCAGGCCTTCCAGAGGAAGCGGAGGAGGGGATGGGCAAAGGGGGTGGGCCATTGGGACAGCAAGTCGGAGATGGAATTGGGGGCCACCCACTGAACGGAAAACTGGGAAAGGATGAGGCCCAAAGCTTCGGAAGAGAAGGCGCAGTTTAAGAAGAGGTGGTTGGTAGACTCCCACGCGGCGCGGCAGAGGAAACATCTGTTGGGAATTTGGAAGCCACGCTTGATCAGATTTTCGAGCGTGAGGATTTTGTTTTGGGCGGCCGCCCAGACGAAATGGCTGATTTTGGGGATCAATTTCTTGGCCCAGACCATCTGGGTCGGGAAGGTGGTAGCCCCGGGGGTTCTCTGAATATGGTAGGCGGACTTGACAGAGAAGATGCCGCTAGGAGAACCATGCCACACAATTCTGTCGCTGGCGCCGAAAGAGGGAATGACTGTCGCACTGAGGATGCTTTGGAGTCTGGCAGCTTGAAGCGGGAACACGGGGTCCGGGATGGGTTTCCGGGTGATCCGCCCACGGCACGGGGGCCATGTAATCAGACACTGCGGGCCCGCGGCCCGCTAGCCCAGGCTTGAGAAGAAGGAGATCTCTGTCGGAGCTCAGGGCCTCGTCGAGGATCCATCTGTCCTCCCAAAAGTCAATCTTGCCGCCGTCCCCAAGGAGCCATCTGGTCCCAAGCTGAACGATGTCCCTGGTGGAGAGCAGGGCCTTCCAGAAGGCAGATCCGTCGCGAGGCTGGGAATCCCCGAGGAAGGGGTGACTGTGACAGTATTTCCTCCGAACAATGCCGACCCATTCGTCAGGGGTATTGGTATGGACCTTCCAGGCATGTTTGGACAGAAGGGCCTGATTCATGGGAACCACCCGTCTGAGCCCGATTCCTCCCTCAGCCTTGGGGCGGCAGACAAGGGGCCAGGAGACCAGGGGAATCCTTTTTTTGTCTTCGCCTCCCGACCAGAGAAACCGTTTCTGGATTTGCTCGATGAGATTAGCAATGGAGGCCGGAATTCTGAAGACCGACATGAAGTATATAGGAATGCTTTGGAGAACGGAAGCCAAGAGAGTGGCTCTGCCGGCCTGAGAAAGGAGGTGGCCTTTCCAGGGGGCAAGTTTCCTTTGGATCCGCTCGATCAACCCACTCCACAGCCCTTTGGAGGACGCCCCTGTGAACAGAGGAAGCCCGAGGTAGGAGGAAGGGAGGGAGCCGGGGGAGCAGCCAAGGATCCGCCCGATTTTGAGTTGCCTGGCCACAGGGGTGTTGATGAAGTATATCTTACTCTTGCGCAGGTTGATCTTTTGTCCAGCCGCCTCCTCGTACAAAGCAAGGATTCTCTTGAGGGCCTTAGCTTGAGGGACCGAGGCCGCGGAGGCCAGAATGGTGTCATCCACAAATTGCTGATGGGACACGGGGGGGAGATCCTGCGCCGGCCTGATGCCCGAGATAAGACCGCGGGTTACAGCGTTCGAAATGGTGCGGCCCAGGGCCTCGGCCAGGATAATGAAGAGGATCGGGGGATAGGGGATCACCTTGGCAGAGACCTCTCGGAACCGGGAAAGAACCCGGTCGGAGACCCATTGACCGGGATAGAGAACCAGGGGGAGGACACGCACTTGCTGATGAGATGGACCCAGGAGGGATGAAACCCAAATTTGAGGAGGACTTTGGTCAGGAAGCTCCAGTCGACTCTGTCAAAGGCCTTATTCATATCAAGCTTGAGCAGGAAGTGGGCCTTTCTGGATAGGACAGCTGAGTGGATAGCCTCATGCATGATGATGACCCCGTCGGTGATCAGCCTGCCTTTGACGGAGCTTCCCTGACAGGGGGAAATGATCAGGGGAAGGATGTCTTTGAGGCGGGTTGTCATGGCTTTGGTCAGAATTTTATAGAGGACGTTGCACAGGCTGATGGGGCGGAAGTCCGACAGGGGACCTCGGCGGCCTCGGGTCTTTGGGATCGGGGCTATGAATGTAGAGTTGATGCCTCTGGGGATGGATCTGGCAAACTGCAGGTCCCGGATGGCAGCGCAAACGTCAAGGCCTACTATATCCCAGAAAGTCTGGAAAAAGCGGGGAGGAAACCCGTCCGGGCCCGGAGCCGCCTCAGCCTTCATGGAAAAGGTGGCAGCATGGATTTCCGAGTCCGACAGGGCCTGGACCAGTTTAGAATTAGCCGCGGCTGGGACGGACGTCGGGATGTGGGCCAAGAGGGAGTCGGCCGCCTCAGGGGACATAGGAGGACCATCGCCTAGGAGCTCTTGGAAGAAGCGGACTGCCTCGGCTTGGATGTCCGCTTCCTTGTTGATGATGCTGCCATTGGAGTCGACCAGCTCGGCAATTCTGTTGGAGCCCCTGTTGCGAAGGGTCGAAGCATGAAAGAACTTTGTGTTAGCATCGCCATCTTGGATCCAAAGAGCACGCGACTTTGCCTCCAAAAGGTTTCTTCCCTGGCTAGGACATTGTGGTACTCGGAAAGGGCAGTGCGTTCCTCCTCCCTGAGGCCAGGCTCTTGAGAACCGGCTTGGAATCTGGATTCAATGTCCTCAAGTTTATTTTTGATAGCCGCTTTGCTTTCGAAGATATTGCCGAACACTTCTTTGTTCCAAGTCTTGAGGTGCTCCTTGAGGCGTCTCAGCTTATGGAAGACCCGCTCGGCGGGGCGGCCAGGGGCAGGGGGAGCCCACCAGCAGCCGACCTGGGCCCGGAGGTCAGGGTGGTGAAGCCACATGGACTCAAACCGGAAGGGTCTCTTGGGGGGGGTCGGTGATCAGTCTCGAGGAGGAGGGGGCAGTGATCGGACCCAATTTTGGGGAGGGCCAAGAGGGAGGCGTCAGCAAAGGTGGGGAGGGCTTCCTTGGACAAGAACACTCTATCCAACCTAACCTGGATGTGATTGGGACCTGCTCTCTTATTGGACCACGTGAATCGGGCTCCCTTCAGACTGACATCCATGAGCTCGTTGTGGGCAGTGAAGGCCCCAAAATCATCCATGCTTTTGGTTCTGGCCTCTGTGCCCCCGCATTTGTCAGAGGGAAACAGGGGGCTGTTGAAATCCCCGGCCAGGATCCAGGGCAGGGGAGCGAAAGCCTCTCTCATCGAACTAATCTCCTGCCAGAGCCTTGCTTTCTCAACGGGACTGTTGGGAGCGTAGACGTTGGAAAGGATCCACGAACGCTTAGAGTTGAGGCAATGGATCAGGATGTTCATGATTCTGGGCGAGGAAGAAATGAGCCTTCCCTCGAAAGATCGGGGATCCCACATGCACATGAGGCCCCCGGCTGAACCAGCCGCGGGGGTGGAGAGAAATTCGCAGTCGCGCCAGGTAGAATGGGCTATTCGCCGAGCAGCGGCGTCATCAATCTTGGTCTCCTGGAGGAGGATGAAGGACGGACGGTGATCCCTTCGGAGTTGGCCGAGGATCCTATTCTTGGGGACTCCATTGAGTCCCCTAATGTTCCAGGAGATTAGCTTCATTTGGCACCCTTTTGGGGTCGCCTGCCCCCTTTCCGGCTGGGTGGGAGGTTTGGATCGGGTGTCATCCGCCTTGCGAAAGTTCGAGGCAGCATCAGGGAGCGTAGTCTGGGAACCGCTAGCGATATCATCCTCGGTGATCCTTGATCGTTGCTCGCACCGGGTGGGCCGTCCTCGTTTGCCTTTGGAACCAAAATCTGTGGCAAAGGATCTGCTCCGGGTCCTCTTGGGGCTGACTTCATCTGACTCAGACGGAGAGCTGCCGTCGGTCTCATCATTAGATAGTTCGGACCCACAAACCAAAGGGGTAGGCTCCGGGAAGGGCTGGGGGGCCGGGGTCAGAAGGGGTTGGGGGGGGAAGGTTGGATCTCGGAAGGAGCCGGGGCTTGCGGAGCCAGAAGGACCTGCGGGGAAGGATCGGGGATCGGGGCCCCGGAAGGGTTGCTAGGGATCTCCGAGCTGGGCCCGAGGGCCTGGGGGCCCGAAGGGGAGACCTCCTTGGGGGGAGTGCTAGGGGTGGGACGGGAAGGATCCTGGGAGGGGGCCCGACCAAAACTGGGTTGGGGATTGGGAATAGGGCCTGCCGTCTTCCTGGAAGCCGGGCACTGATGAGGGAGGTGGCCTTGAGAGCTGCAAGAGGTGCAAAAGGCAGGTTTGTTTTCGTAGATCAGGGTTTGGCGCCAGAAGAAGGACCCAGAAGAGATAGTCACCGAGGAGGGGAGCTCAGATTCGAGGTTGGCGTTGGCACAGAACCTTGCATGCACCATGCGAGAACCGGCCTTGGTCGCAGGATCAAAAGCCACCAGATCTCCAACCGACTGAGCAATGAGCTTGAGGACGTCTTCACGCCACAGATGGAAGGGGAGGTCCGGGAGGCGGACCCAGATCGGGGCGAAGTTGATGCTTTGGGTGCTGGGGTGGAAGTCTGCACCGTAACGTCTGAGAAAGAGGCTTTTGCGACCCAAGAACCAGGGCCCGCCCGACAGGATCTTCTCAGCATCCTCGTTGTTATTAAGTTTGATAATGAAAAAGCCTCTGGACAGGGCGACCAGCTGGATATGACCAGAGACCTTCCATCTGGTGGCCGCCCATCTGCGGATCGTCTCCATGTCTGGGCGCCCGCCCAGGAACTTCCCAACCAGAGATGATGAAGAATCGGAAACCAGGGAAGAGTAAACCTCCTCCTGGATGGAAATGTGAGAGCCTTGGAGGGAAAGCCCGACTCCCAGGGCCCGACCAGGAGATCTGTTGCCCGCCAGAACTTGTTGATAAGAGGGTTTATGCCCGCCCGGGGCCCGCCCTTGACCAGGGGCGGGGGGGGCCTTCCCAAAGCCTTCCGAGACGGGATCGCTGGATAAGGGCCGCGGGCCCAAAATCCCGACCCCACCGAACCCATCGCATCCTAGACCCTCGGCCGACCAAGCCGCCGATCCGCCTGGGCCCAGCCCAGGCCCCGGCCCGGGCGTACCTGAGCCCCCAGGATCCGGGCCCGCCCAGAAACCAGCGCTCTGCGCTGGATCCGAATCCAGCCCTGCATCGGCATCTGCGCCTGTTGCCGTGCCTGCTGCCGCTCCTGCTGCTCCTGATGCCGCTCCTGCTACTCCCGCCATCGTTCCTCAAATATTATATTTGTTATAGGACATTCAAATAAATTTCAATAGATTTTCAGCATCCAAGTACTATTAGTAGTAAGGCAAAGAACTAATTCTTCAACTCCATTGAGTAGGACATTCAGCCAACATAGCATAGAACATCATAATCCTTGTATCAAGATGGATCATTTGGAGTGTAATCAAACTAGTTATTACTCTAACCCATTTTGGAAAGTGGTTGATCCTTGGTATTGAGAAATTCCATTCTCCTCCAACATTACAGATCCATTGTGGGATGAAGATCAAGCAGTATTTGCCTTCCCACAATTACAAACATAAATTCCTTCACAAGTTATCAAGCTACAAATCATTTAGACATTTTTTTAACAACTTCTGTTTCAATTCACAAAAGAATTTTGCTGTGAAATTCAACAACCAATAACAACATGAAGAATGTATGGAAACCACAAAGGCCTTTTGGTTCTAGAACAAATTCCACATAATCATGAAAGCTTGATGTAGAAAGGACATGAAAAGCTAAGAAACTCAACCTTCATTCTTGTGGCTTATAGAATTCCCTTGATCCCTTATAAGTTGGCTATACTTTCTTATATAAGATCCCTTGTAGGAAAGACATTGATCTTGAGAAGGCATAGATGACTTAAAATGATAAATTTATCATTTGGTATTAGTCTATTGAGGGATGCTTGCGAGCATTAAAAGGAAAAAAGACGCTACTTTCCCTCCCCAATAAGGTTTAATTCCAGATGATGTCACATGGGTTTAGTGTCACAAGATTTTGTGAATTTTATCAAAAATGTCTGAAATTTGGTGATTTTCTACCTCAACAATCAATGAAAAATACACATCTAAAACTTTTCCCATTTATGTCTTTCATTTTGACATCTACTTGATTCCATTTAACATTTATAAAAATTAAAGGTTGAATCGAATAACTAAAGGAAAGATTATAGGACCGAGCAAAATGATTTTAGGGCAACTCATTCATAGAGCCATTTGTAAGTCAATATCATTTTTGTATGAAATGTGAAGTTCTTTGTACATGTTTATATTTATTTTAGATATTTACATTAATGAAATTATTTATTTTCTTTTTCGAACATCATAACAAATTTACAACTAAATGTTTTAGCGACATCTTTTTATTATTATTTTTATTCCTTGTTGAAGTCAAACATGAACTCAAACTTGGTAACTTATATTCAAATATATGCACAACCCCTTATGAAATTATTCTAGCTGAAACTGGAATGTTCCCTTTAGAAGCAATTGCTATGACCAAGCTGTTATGTTACTTGAAAAAAACAGAAAACATGACAAATGATAGATGGCCTAGAGCAGTTAGAGACGAAGAGTTACATAGGCGAAAGAATACGTGGATGAAACAAAATCAGAAATGGATGAAACGTTGGGAAATCAACATAAATGAATGCCCAAATGTCAACAAAGACATTAAAAATTATGTGAATGAAAAGTTCAGAAGTGGAATGTGGAAAAATGCAAGCAGGAAAAGACAATATTATATTGCAAATTTTAACCCAACGTATGACCACAAGGAAAAAGCGTATATAGGCGCTGAAATCAAGTGGAAGGAAAAAATACTCATTGCTCAGATAAGGACTAGCTCTCATAGGCTTAGATGTGAAACAGGGAGATGGACAACGCCCAAAGAACAATGGGAAGAAAGGATATGTACTCTATGCAGCACAGGGGCAGTAGAGACAGAGGAACACTTCATCTATAAATGCCCGAGTTTTTCAGATATCCGTGACAAATACAAAGAAACACTTGGGAACGAGTTTATTACAGATTTATTTGAAGACAAGAAAATAAAAAAAGTTGGAGAATTGCTAACACAAATCAACAGGAGAAGGAACAACCTTCTCAAAGATATTAAAGATCATATGATATGATTTGAGTAATTGTACTTCCATATTTGAGGTCCCATAGACCACATTTGGGTCTCGTGGACGTAATTAAAATCTTTCATTCATTCATTCATTCACAACACGAGGTTTGTGTTTAGGTTGCAATTACAAGAGAGAGAACAAATGCCCCGTAATATGCAACTGCAAGATGGTGATTTTTGACTCTCAGAGTGGTTAGGCCTTTTGTAGAACAATTGATGTTAGCCAAGAGTCTTGTTGGGCTGTGATAGTGTTTCCATGGCCTATTAGAATGCTATTGGCACAATATCATGTTCTTTGTGTACCTTCAAGATGTTGTCTTCTTGCTAGATGTATTCCTTTTTGAGACTGTTCAAAGCCCTATATGGGCTTTCCCCATAGTTACTAGTTACCGTTGAATCTTTGCTTTCATATATTAGACTTGGATATTGGATGGTGTTCACAGATCTAATGATGTGGTTCGTCTCATTCACAATTACCTTTAGTTCAATGTTCCATTGATAGCCTTTAATGGGCATTTTGAATATATGCAGTTTGAAGTCTAAAGAGGTCTACCCTTCCTTTATGATGTTGTCTTGGCAGTTTATTACTTCCAAACTTCAATGTCTTTTTTTATTCATATTGAGGATGACTCATATTTCAATATTTGTCATTAGTTTTTTTTTGGGCAATATTAGCACATGGATTGGGACCCAACATGTGGCTATTTATGATCTTATAGAGGATAAACTTTGTCATTATGAGACAAACTTTGTCTCTTGATGAAAAAAATCTAGTCACAGTGTGAGGAGGCACATTCTTGAGTTGGATGAGTCACATGGTTTTCATTGTCGCAATGCACTCCCATATTTCTCTAGCTTTTATCATAATGGGAGTACCAATGTGGTTGATTATATCCTTGTCAGTATGACTCCAATTCCTTATGTTTGGGACTTTCATAGCTATCATTGTATCCCCTTTGATTCTCATGCTTTTTGGGCCTTTGCATTCTTCACCATCTTCATTGCCTCTCAAGTTATATTTGGACCATTATTCCCTTTCTATTGTCACACTAAAATGTTACATTCTTTCCCATGTCCTTTGGGAGAATACCCTTGAGTCATTTCGTCACATTGTTGAGTAACCTAATGATGGATACTTTGGAACTTTGAATAGAGGTCCAAGGTTAAAATCCTATGGGGGTAGGGTTGTACACCATGCTTTGGTAACCGGAGTATGGTTGGATAACCATATATTGGGTAAACAACATCCTCCATGAGGGTTGTCTCATATGGCCTATGGCCTTGCGGACGTTAAAAACTACTTTATCCTTTTACCCTTTACCACTGCACATTGACTTGCTCTTATAGTACTTAACCCATGAATTGGTGGTATAATAAGGATTGTAAAATAGATGTATAAGACTTTGTTTTGTCTTGGCTCACAATCCTCCTACCATTTATTCTACTTGGAAGGAGTATGATCCCCTCCTTTGAAGAAAGAAACACGTGTTTTGTGCATCTAGGTCACATGATATTCATGTTTGCTTTATTTATGACATCTTTAATGAATCCCCAACTTAGATCCCCTCTAGTCCAACTTTTTATCTTTTGTTTCCTCTTGAGGACATTAGGAGGGATAGTTAAAAGTTGAGCTTTAGCAACACAATACTTTGCAAGGTCCTTAAGGCTGAGTTTCTAAAAATGTTAGGTCATTGATTTGGAATTTTGGTGGAATCCCGTTAACAACAAATTAAATCGTAGAACAAAATGTACTAAGGGAGAGAGAAACAACAATAATGGAACAAAGGGCCATTCACACATATAGCGAACAAGTCATTTAAAAGTTGAAATAAAAATTACTATTCATATGGAGACCTCATACAATGGCTCTTTGAAAAAAGATATAGAATCAATATCAAGTTTTTCATAATCAAGCAATGTAGTTTTATACAACTATGTGCGATGAAATATAAAGCAACGTTATTGGGAGGTGAAGTGGTTCATTTTCAGAGGAACAAAACAATGGGAGAGAGAAACAACAATAATGGAACAAAGGGCCATTCACACACATAGCGAACAAGTCATTTAAAAGTTGAAATAAAAATTACTATTCATATGGAGACCTCATACAATGGCTCTTTGAAAAAAGATATAGAATCAATATCAAGTTTTTCATAATTAAGCAATGTAGTTTTATACAACTATGTGCGGCGAAATATAAAGCAACGTTATTGGGAGGTGAAGTGGTTCATTTTTAGAGGGCTACTAAAATGTTTAACAACATTTCCAACAACTTATTTTGAGTTGGAACAAACACGGAGGTTTGATTCCTAGTTTGGAACTATACTTATAAAGACCTAATTTTGACAGAACTTTGCTTTGCACATTCAGGTTTTTTGGAGTGGATTTTGGGGGGTTAAACTTGCTGAAAATAGTCCAACATTAATTCTACATTCTCAAACTTTGCAACACAGAAAGAATGGACTGAATCATTGTGGTCATCAGGTTATGCCCTTTGCAAGTTGGCCCACTAAAAACAGACAAATTGTCGATAGAGTGGGATCAATTGTCCCATAAGTAATGGCCTTTGTTGCATCCAACTCTTAAACTAGACGAGGGAACTTCTCTACTTGATATCAAGTGGACCATTTACACTGGTGGATGACTTGACCTGCCTTCACAACCCAAAAAAGAGTTATTCCTTGATTTTGGTACCCTTGGTTTGGATATCCACTATTTGAGTTGTTAGAGTGGTGCACTCAATGTTCATTTCTAGAAGTTACATATGCTTTGCCATGTTTAATGTGGCTATCAGAGCTATAAATCATGGTCAAAGAAGCTCAACATTAAATATGAGTGAAGTCTCAACATTATAAATCATAGAAACCATTTTTTTATTGGTCACTTAATACATAAAGATGGCCTAGATTACATAGAAGCACATTGTGCAGACAAAGGGCCAATAATCCTTTTACCTACAAGTAGTGTCTAAGACGTGTTTATGAAATGAGGATCACTTCCATATGGGGGGGACAAGTGGAAGTCTCATGTCCTCAATAGTCAAGAATTGTGGTCAATTTTGTGATAGAAGTTTGATTTGACAATTAGCAACTTGATTGGCACTCTCTCTCTTCTTTGGATATTATGTTGGATACGTTGCAAATATTTGGCCATTTCTAATGATGTTCATGGTTCAACTTGCTTTGTGTTTACAAGAATTGCAAAAGGCCTATGACCAGTGTGGATGATGGTCTCTATGCAAAAGATGCAATGCTTCCATTGACAACATGCTTGGAGAATGGTGTAGAGCTCCCTATTGTACGTGGGGTACCTTTGAACCTTGCTAGTGAATGTTTCACTATGGTAAGCAATTGGATGCCCATGTTTAGTAAGGACTGCACCCAATGCATACTTTGAAGCATAGTAGCAAAACTTGGTCTGGGCGAGGTCGACTCGAGACTTGGGACTCGACAAAACTTGACAAAAAAAAAAATACAAATTTTCATTGAAAAAATAAGTTTTTTCATGCAATTACTTATTAGTATCTTCTTATATATATATATATATATTAGTGATAATAAATGTATCTCACTTTTATCAAATGACATATGCACAAATACACATATATTTGTCAAATTCTTATAACATTATTATATAGTCATAATATAATAAAATGAAACCATTTAAATTTTACATAATTAATTAAAAAATATTTATTTTAATTTTTTAAAATGTTAATATAATTTTAAATATGTTTAGATTGTTCCTTAAATTTATTTGTGATAGAATTAAAATATTGTTTAAATAAAATAAATAAATAAATATAATTTGTTCCACGACAGCGACTTTGTGAGAGCAATGCACCTGCTGTAGATTCACGTTTCGGTAATATTTTCTTAGGGCTTGCTTGCTTAAAGTTTCCCCCTCAAATTTACCTCGTAAATAAATGATGGAAATTTCACGTGTGCATTCATAGGTAGGTGTAAATGTAAAACACTTTTCGCCTAATATCTTCTCAAAAACCCATGTATTTTACTTTACATATACACGACGTGGAGTAAATAAATAATTAAATATTTAAAAATTTTCAACGTTCGACGACCAAACTCAAAAACCACCAACCATATCATGATATTGACTGACGCCATAGTTGAGAAAATCAGAATCGGATCGAAATCGACATGGAAAAGAATTGCGAAAAATCGAGAATCGACAAAAAATCGGCAAAAAATCGGCATTTTTTCATTGAAAAAACCAAAGAAAATGCAATTTTCATTGAAAAAAGCTTTTTCATGCATATCC
The DNA here is from genome assembly GCA_028583015.1 of Wollemia nobilis. NCBI lineage: Eukaryota > Viridiplantae > Streptophyta > Pinopsida > Araucariales > Araucariaceae > Wollemia > Wollemia nobilis. The sequence continues at coordinate 665,104 of JAQPPZ010000314.1, forward strand.
AAATTTTCGGGAAAAAATCGAGAAAAATCGGCTAGCCTGTGAATCGAGAAAAATCGGATCGAATCGGGATTTTTTGCAGATTTTCTCAACTATGACTGACGCTATTATTTGACTTACATAACGGTAATGCATTATCAAAACCATTGGCCCCCCAAAACAACTATTATATATTAAAAAAGAGTACCGATTAGGGATTTTAAATTTTAATATTTTCCGGCCAAAACTTATAAGTTATTAATTTATTATACGTGGAATTTTTTTTTTAAATTTTTATTTCTTCCTAGGCCGAGTTCGAGTCCTGACGTCGGAGGGATTTTAAATTTTAATTTTTTTCGGCCGAAACTTATAAGTTATAAATTTATAATGCAAGGAATTTTTTTATTTTTATTTTTAATTTTTTCCTGGGCTGGTCGAGTCTCGACGTTGGGACTCGCGAGTCTCGGTCGGCTCAGTAAAAAAAAACCGAGTCCGAGTGGACTCGATGCTGCTGAGTCCACCTGGACTCGGGCTGAGTTTTGCTACTATGCTTTGGAGCACTTGTCTTTATCTGAAGGAGCTATTGTAGGTCCTACAAGTGAGAATTGGCGTCGTATAGAGTTATCCATAGTTGAGAAAATCAGAATCGGATTGAAATTGGCATGGAAAAGAATCGGGGAAAATCGGGAATCGACAAAAAGTCGGCAAAAAATCGGCATTTTTCATTGAAAAAACCGAAGAAAATGCAAGTTTCATTGGAAAAAAGCTTTTTTCATGCATATCCAAATTTTTGGGAAAAAATCGACAAAAATCGGCTAGCCTGTGAATCGAGAAAAATCGGATCAAATCGGGATTTTTTGCAGATTTTCTCAACTATGACTGACGCTATTATTTGACTTACATAGCGGTAATTGATTATCAAAACCATTGGCCCCCCAAAACAACTATTATACATTAAAAAAGACTCCCGATTAGGGATTTTAAATTTTAATTTTTTCCGGCCAAAACTTATAAGTTATAAATTTATAATAGGTGGAATTTTTTTTTAAAATTTTTTATTTCTTCCTAGGCCGAGTCCTGACGTCGGGATGGATTTTAAATTTTATTTTTTTTCGGCCGAAACTTATAAGTTATAAATTTATAATGCACGAAATTTTTTTATTTTTATTTTTAATTTTCTCCTGGGCTGGCCGAGTCCCGACGTTGGGACTCGCGAGTCTCGGTCGGCTCGGACTCGGCCTGGACTAGATCGAGTCCAAAAAAAAAAAAACGAGTCATAGTGGACTCGATGCTACTGAGTCCACCTGGACTCGGGCTGAGTTTTGCTACTATGCTTTGGAGCACTTGTCTTTATCTCAAGGAGCTATTGTAGGTCCTACAAGTGAGAATTGGCGTCGTATAGAGTTATCCATAGTTGAGAAAATCGGAATCGGATCGAAATTGGCATGGAAAAGAATCGGGAAGAATCGGGAATCGACAAAATGTCGGTAAAAAATCGACATTTTTTCATTGAAAAAATTGAAGAAAATGCAATTTTCATTGAAAAAAAGTTTTTTTCATGCATATCCAAAAGTTCGGGAAAAAATCGACAAAAATCGGCTAGCTTGTGAATCGAGAAATATCGGATCGAATCCGGATTTTTTGCAAATTTTCTCAACTATGATTGACGCTATTATTTGACTTACATAGCGGTATTGCATTATCAAAACCATTGGCCCCCCAAAACAACTATTATACATTAGAAAAGAGTCCCGATTAGGGATTTTAAATTTTAAATTTTAATTTTTCCCGGCCAAAACTTATAAATTTATAATACGTGGGATTTTTTTTTAATTTTTTATTTCTTCCTAGGCCGAGTCTTGACGTCGGGAGGGATTTTAAATTATAATTTTTTTCGGCTGAAACTTATAAGTTATAAATTTATAATGCACGAAATTTTTTTATTTATTTTTTTAATTTTTTCCAGGGCTGGCCGAGTCCCGACGTTGGGACTTGCGAGTCTCGGTCGGCTTGGACTCGGTCGATCCAAAAAAAAACGAGTCCGAGTGGACTCGATGCTGCTGAGTCCACCTGGACTCGGGCTGAGTTTTGCTACTATGCTTTGGAGCACTTGTCTTTATCTGAAGGAGCTATTGTAGGTCCTACAAGTGAGAATTGGCGTCGTATAGAGTTATCCATAGTTGAGAAAATTGGAATCGGATCGAAATTGGCATGGAAAAGAATCGGGAAAAATCGGGAATCGACAAAAAGTCGGCATTTTTTCATTGAAAAAACTGAAGAAAATGCAAATTTCATTGAAAAAAAGTTTTTTTCATGCATATCCAAAATTTCGAGAAAAAATTGACAAAAATCGGCAAAAAATCGGCTAGCCTGTGAATTGAGAAAAATCGGATCGAATCGGGATTTTTTGCGGATTTTCTTAACTATGACTGACGCTATTATTTGACTTACATAGCGGTAATGCATTATCAAAACCATTGGCCCCCCAAAACAACTATTATACATTAGAAAAGAGTCCCGATTAGGGATTTTAAATTTTAAATTTTAATTTTTTCCGGCCAAAACTTATAAGTTATATAAATTTATAATACGTGGAATTTTTTTTTTTAATTTTTTATTTCTTCCTAGGCCGAGTCTGAGTCCTGATGTCGGGAGGGATTTTAAATTTTAATTTTTTTCGACTGAAACTTATAAGTTATAAATTTATAATGCCCGAAATTTTTTATTTTTATTTTTAATTTTTTCTTGGGTTGGCTGAGTCCTGACGTTGGGACTTGCGAGTCTCGGTCGGCTCGGACTCGGTCGAGTCCAAAAAAAAAAAAAACGAGTCCGAGTGGACTCGATGCTGCTGAGTCCATCTGGACTCGGGCTGAGTTTTGCTACTATGCTTTGGAGCACTTGTCTTTATCTCAAGGAGCTATTGTAGGTCCTACAAGTGAGAATTGGCATCGTATAGAGTTATCCATAGTTGAGAAAATCGGCATCGGATCGAAATTGGCATGGAAAAGAATCGGGAATCGACAAAAAGTCCGAAAAAATCGACATTTTTTCATTGAAAAAATTGAAGAAAATGCAATTTTCATTGGAAAAAAGCTTTTTTCATGCATATCCAAAATTTTGGGAAAAAATCGACAAAAATCGGCAAAAAATCGGCTAGCCTGTGAATCGAGAAAAATCGAATCGAATCGGGATTTTTTGCAGATTTTCTCAACTATGACTGACGCTAATATTTGACTTACATAGCGGTAATGCATTATCAAAACCATTGGCCCCCCAAAACAACTATTATACATTAAAAAAGAGTCCCGATTAGGGATTTTAAATTTTAAATTTTAATTTTTTCCGGCCAAAACTTATAAGTTATAAATTTATAATATGTGGAATTTTTTTTTTTAATTTTTTATTTCTTCCTAGGCCGAGTCTGAGTCCTGACGTCAGGAGGGATTTTAAATTTTAATTTTTTTCAGCCGAAACTTATAAGTTATAAATTTATAATGCTCGAAATTTTTTTATTTTTTCCTAGGCTGGTTGAGTCCTGACGTCGGGACTTGCAAGTCTCGGTCGTCTCGGATTTGACCTGGACTCGGCCAAGTCCAAAAAAAAACGAGTCCGAGTGGACTCGATGCTCCTGAGTCCACCCGGACTCGGGCTGAGTTTTGCTACTATGCTTCGGAGCACTTGTCTTTATCTCAAGGAGCTATTGTAAGTCCTATAAGTGAGAATTGGCGTCGTATAGAGTTATCTTTCTTGTTTTCTGAATCCCTTTGGTTGTGTGTCCATCCATATTAATTTTGTTCTAGCGCCCTATTTTGTCACTTGATTAATGGCTATGCGATGAGAGAACCCCAATATGAACCTACAATAAAAGTTTGCAAGGCCTTAGAAGCTATGAATCTCTAGGACAATATTAGATTGCCTCAATCACTTCCTAGTTCACATGAACACTATCTTTATCCAAAATGAACCCCAAATACTAAACTTTTCTCATTCCAAATGAATACTTTTCCAAGATTGTATGTGATTTATGTTGTCATAAGGTGTTTGGACTTTGGATCTTTCAAACATGCTTCAATTATTCCTTCCATGTCTTGTTAAGTATATTGGAACACAACGAAATTTATGAATAGTTGCTAGATTTAATTCATCGTTCTCATGAATGTTGCATAAGCATTGGTCAACCATTCAAACAATCGTTTTGACATGATGGTGGTCCTCCAAACATTGGTACTTGATAGTAGTCAGATTTGAGGTCAATATTAGTGAAGTACTTGGTCCGCTTAAGCTGGTCCAACAAATCATCCACTTGAGGGGTTGGGTATCCATTACACAAAAGTAGGCTGCAACAAACTAATATTTTTTGTATTTTATATTTATAAAATAAACACAGTAATAGCTAAAATGATAAAAGATTACAAATTTCAGATGTGCAAATGAACACAGAACCTTCATACAATTCTAGCTAGATGATCCACAAATGCCTTGGAGAAAGGGCTCAATGACTTGACATAACAAGAATGATTCCTCCCTTTCCTAGCAGCCCCTTTTATAACCTTCCTCTTTTGCTGTATCCCTAATTAGGGCCAACTAATTGCTACTGCATCACTAACTGGCACCAGCTAGAAAATATGCCTTATTAACAACTTTCTATTTTAAGATTTATTCTTCTGCTTTAGCTGGACTACTGCCAACTGGCAACTGTTTTATTAGTTTACTGCTGGCAAATCTGCCTTATTTACAACTTTCTTTTATAAGATTTATTTTTCCGCTTTAGCTGAACTACTGCCGCCAACTGGCAATTGTCTTATTAGTTCACTTTCTATTAAACTCTTTTCTGCTGCAATTGGGTAGAGTGGACCCCACATATGGATATGTCAAGAAGGGGATATTACAAATTTGCTTGTTCTCAAGCAAGACAAAGCTGGGTGATCAAGTATCTCAGCTGACTCCCAAGTGGCATCCTCTTGTGGCACTGTTGACCAATGGAAAGCTTCTTTCTTAGTCAACTCAGTCAACGGTGCTACAAGTTGTGAGAATCCTCGTATGAACTTCCTATAGTAACTGCATAAACCCAAGAATCCTCGTAGCTGAGTCAAGGTCCATGGGATGGGCCATTCTTGAATGGATTGGACCTTAGTTTGGTCCATCTCGACTCCTGCCTTGCTGATGATATGTCCCAAATACAATATTTTTTGCAACCCGAAATCACACTTGCTCTTTTTGGCAAGGAAGGTCTACTATTGTAAAATTGCTAAAATGGTATCTAAGGGCACCAAATGTCCCTTCCATGTTTTATCATAAATCAGAATGTCATAAAAAAATACAAGGACAAACTTCCTTAAGTGGGGTTTGAAAATCTCATTCATTGCAGATGAAAAGTTGCCGGTGCATTAGTGAGCCCAAAAGGCATCACCAGGAACTCAAAGTGCCCTTAATGACACTAAAAGGCTGCCTTATGGGTGTCCTTAGGCTTAATCTTATGGTATTTAGACCGTAAGTCAATCTTTGGGAAGTATGTTGCTCCATGAAGCTCATCAGTCAACTCATCAATCCTAGGAATTGGATACTGGTTCTTGATGGTTCTTGTTGCCACAATTTGCACGGGGTGCCATGTTTTCAAATTTTGTAAGTATGCTGCTCTCCCTTCCCTCCTCCTCCTTTCCCTTTCTCCACTGTCCCCTTTCTCCCCTTCTAGCAGCTTCATTTCCCCTCTTTTTCCCCTTTGTACTTTCTCTGGTCAGATTCCCAAAATAGAGCAAACATCCCCTGAAAATTTCTAAGTCTAAGAGCGCAACCCGACTTCGCAGCGAAGTCGGGGTGCGCCCTTAAGTTCGAGCGCACTCGGGAATGCGAAGTGCGGAAGAGGACCGAAAAGAAGCAAAATTTGGCTAAGTATAGAGCGCAACCCGACTTCGCAGCGAAGTCGGGGTGCGCTCCTCTTCCTGTGCGCACTTGGGAAGCAGCGTATCCGTAAAATCGGCTAAGTGTCAGAGCGCAACCCGACTTCGCAGCGAAGTCGGGCCGCGCCTCGATTCCCGTGCGCAGTCTGAACAAGGCCAAAATGACTAAGTGCCGGAGTGCGCAACCCGACTTCGCAGCGAAGTCGGGCTGCGTCCTCTAGCTTGTGCGCACTTGGGCAGAATCTTTCAAGCAGCCCAAAAACAGTCTAAGGCACGGAGGCCTCCCCAACTGCGCTGTTCCCCACTTGCGCTGTCCAATTGCGCTCCGATTCCAGGCGAAGTAGGACACAAAAGAGAGACTGCCTTTCAAGGCAGATGCGTCCCTCATCAGAATTTGACAAGTGTCCAGCCTCGGGATCCGAGCCGAGATGTGATGGGAAAAAGGACAAGCGTGGGCCAAATTATCTACCGCAGCTACCCTCATTTAAGCTGACGCAAAGTTCCATCTACCGCAGCTACCCGCATTCATGCTGACTCGAAGTTTCATCAACCGCACTGCCACGTAGCCGCCAAGTTTTCAGGTGGACCTTGCCGCAAGTACATCCCTCGTCTGCAGGAGTCAACATCAGCAGCTCTTTTGCCGCTTTTGTCCACTTTTGTCACTATTGTCGGGTCCTGGGATTTTGTGCCCATGATTGTAATCGGGGGAATTGCGCTATAAATAGCCGCACCACATCATTGTAAAGGGGTGGAAGGGGGATATCCCGCTAGGGAACCATTGTAGCTATACGTTTGCTTCCGAATGCAAGATACACTTGGCTCTATTTGTCGTTATCATTCTTTATGCTGCCTTTACTTAGCATTTCCGCCTCATGTTGCTTATTTTATTGCTTACCGTTATTCTCGCTATCTGGATACCGGTATTTGATGATTAAGTATTCCTGGAATGCATAGATAGAGGATACATAGGATGTATGACAGTTGTAGTTTCTGTAGTGTATTCTGTATTTAATTGTTGTTAGTAGTGGTGATTGATCGTTGTCGTGCTGCTTATCCTCCCCACCCAACTCAAATCATATTTGCATCTCTTTCCGCATTTTAATTTCTTTCCTGCACTCTTAGCTTAAAACATTTGAGAAAACCCATAGGAAGCCGGCCTTCTCCGGAGATTGGCACTGAAGGCATCCCTTCCTTCCGGCCTTTCAACTTGGTGGGCGAATCTAGGGCGCATTTCACTAAATCCTTTCCTAGTGGCAGATTCGTAACCAACAGCTTCGGCACGCCGGTGGGACCCGAAAGTTTCCCACCCAAAACAGAATCGAAGCATCGGTGTTCGCTTCATTGCTGTTAAAATCGTAACACCCGGCGACTCTGCAAGTACCTGAATATTCTCTGAGTCCGTGAGACCGGTCCAAGCGCCTTCATGCATACAAGAAGGTGGAGAGCAAGGAATCCGGGAAACCAGCTTGATCTTTACGAAATTGACATCAACGCTCCGGGAGAGCGCGTCAGGCTGGCTGACTACCAAGCTCGCATAGACGAATCCGAAACCGAAATCGAAGAGGCCGAAGTTGAAGAGCAATCTACATCTTCGGACGGTACCGATACCGAGTACACGACCGGAGGAGAGGAAGAAATGGCTGCTCAGCAGAATGATGACGATCTCTTCCCGACGGTCGACTCCACGGGGCCCTTGGCCCTAGTCGGACAAGAGGCTGTACCCCCCGCTGCCCTGAAGGCCATCCCTACTTATGATGGCTACGGCAAAACGGCGTATGAACACATCCAGACATTCTGGCCTTGGCCGCGCTACACTCTATTATCGATGAGAGTGTCAAGACCCGTCTATCGGCTCTTTCCCTAAGGGGGAAGCTTCTCTATTGGTGGAGATCCTTGCCGTAAGGATCTATCACGGGGTGGCCTCAGCTGGCAGGCAGGCTTGTAAAAGGATGCAACGAGTCTGCCGATCCCTCTTCGCTGTTGCATCAGTTCCAAAGCATCCAACGACACCCGCAAGAGGAGGTATCAGACTTCAACATAAGGTTTGCGAGGTCTTGGAAAAGAGTACCTCGCGAACTGCGACCTTCAGCAGGTCAGGCCGCACACTACTACCTGAGGTCTTTCAACTCAGATATTTGCCTACTTCTGAAGATAGCCCGAGTCGACTCTTTCCCTACCCTATACGAAGCTGCCCAACAAGCGGAATTAGATATAATCTCCATAGGCAGCTCCCGCATAGAGTGCAGCCCCCTATTTACCCCCGATTTTCCTCAGTCCCAGCACCCATCGGCCTCTAGTGTGATGCCTTCATCTTCAAGTCAGCACCCCCAGCAGCCATGGAATCCAGCACCAGTTATAAACCCCTACGGCCCGCCTCAAATCCATTATCCTAACCCGCCACCTCCGCCTCCGCAGTATCCCGCACTCCCTGCTCCCCTCAGTACGCGGCGTATTCCGCGCCCCGCCATTGGCTGCATTACCTCCGCCGGCTCAGTTGGCACCTGCAGACAATGATATTCAAAATAAAATCCTCCAAGAGGTACGGGCTCTGGCCTCTGGGTATCATACCATGTCTAATGACATGACAATAATGAAGAAGAAGCAAGCCCAGATGGAGTTCCTTCCAAGGAGACCATATCCTCCTCCGACGCTAACGAAAGATCAAGCCGCACAAGCTCAAAGGCAACCCCCTGCAAGAAATGCTGCCATTGAGGATCAACCTGGCACTTCTGACCAGGTCAACTGGTGCTCCACGTGCAACGATCCACACTCAGAAGAAGGGTGCACGCTGCATCAGCATTACCTCCAGATCCTAGCAGGCAGCGCCATAGAGGATGAATTGTACATGATCCTGGGCGATGAAGGCAACTTTGCCGTCCCAGAAGAAGATCCTGCGTTGCTCCTGACCAAGGAAGGCAGAAAGCCCGTTGAAGCTGCCGCGGCCCAAGCAAAGCCATTAAAGGTATACGCCGAAGAGAAAAGGCGCAACCTGCTGGGCTACCACCTGGCAAGTCAATGTGGCCTCATGCAGCCAAAGAAAAGTTTCCGTGGGCCCAAAGCTCCCGCAGCTTAGCCTCCAACTGAAACAAAAGAACAAGCTCGGGAGAAGCTGAGATATCCGTCGCCGACGAAGAGACGAGAGTCGAAGCCACGCAGCAATACCGGACTAAGTATGAGCCTCGCGAAAGAAACGGAGGGAGCCAAAACTTCAAGTTACAACATAGTTGACGAGCTAAAGAGGACCCCCGCAAAGATAAGTATGTACGAGGCTCTTCTCCTCCCAGGACAAGTTGATTTGTCGTAGGAATCTTTGAAGAACATAAAAGACGGGAAGCCTACGCAGCTTGTTGTGTTAGCTCAACCCCTGACAGTCTCCGCCACCGGAAAAACAGAGCCACCTCCTTTCTATCCGTCATTACGGATGGAAGGCTATATAGTGCACAACCGCATGGTGGATTCTCGGTGCCTCCACGACCGTTATGCCGAGAGCCGTCTCGCGACGAGATCGGTATGGAATATACAAGGAGCAGCCAAGGTGTGCCGCAACTAGACGGCACCCTCGTCAAGACAAGCTGGTGTCATCAAGGATATCCCGATCCGGCCGCACAAAGCTCTCGACATAGTGGTCACACAGAAGTCGTGGTGGTCGACTTGGAACCCTACTTCGGCATGTGCCTCTCCAGGGAGTTCACCGCAAAGCCGGGTGGGTATCCGTCTCTCGGATTACTCACATATGGAAGTGCCCTTCAAAGGAAGGAGACTGAAGATCTACAATGAAAAGCCTTCCACATTTCTAGTAGAGAAGATACCCGGAGAAGAGTCACGTAACCGCATGGTTCAGCTAACGACTGAGGAACTTGTGGTGGTGGACATGACAGAACAAGCCCTTGAGCTGTTACAAGTGGAGGATGAGTTCTCCTTGCCGGACTTCAACGCCATGATCGAGACTGAGCAAGGCTGCTACTCCGTCACTCAGCCTGAGAGACTTGACCACCGACAAGGAAAGAGGTAGGACCCGCACCGTAAAAGCTATGGCAGCTCTTCTTTGATGGCGCCCGATGCAAAAATGGCGCCGGTGCAGGGGTACTCCTGGTTTCCCCGTCCGGGATCCAGAAGGACTACACCTACAGCCTGGCTTGGAGCCGTACCAACAACGCGGCGGAGTATGAAGCCCTGTGCTTGGGTTTGAGAAAAGCAGAGAGACTGGGGATAAAACATTTGCGTATCTTTGGCGACTCGTAGCCGGTGTGCAACCAGATTACGAATAAGTGCGCCTCCAAGAAGCATTACCTCAAGGCGTATCGTAATCATGTCTGGGACCCAATGGAGTCATTCGACTCGTTGAATGTCAAAGCTATATCATGTGAGAAGAACAAGTACGCTGACATTCTGGCGTCCCGTTGGAGCCGTGTACGTTCCGGCTGATGACACTGTCCAGAAGCCGAAGCCGGTTCGTACCATCTACAGGCCTTCTGTGCCTGATAAAGACACCCACTGGCAGGTGTTTGACTGTGACGAGGATATCGTCACTTTTTTTATTACCGAAGCATGTACAATAGAAGGTAGAGACCCTGATGACGAGCAGTACGAGGGGTTGATACAGTTGAAGAACAATCATGTCCCAAAAGGACTGATTACCTTAGAGAGTCTCTTTGACCAGAACGATAGAGCAATATCACACAGAATCAAAGTAGACCCCAAGCAGTACGTAGACCTGGAGCTGGAACCTGGAAAAACAATCAAGGTCGGGACGGACTGCACTGAAGAGGAACTCGAGCAGATCAGATCATTATGCAGAGAGTTCCCCGATATCGTAGCCTGGTGCTACCAGGACTTGAAGGGGTATGACAGACAGATGATCCAGCATACCATAGAGCTGGAAGATAATGCAAAACCTTTCCGGCAGAAGCAAAGGGCAGTGAACCCGAAGATTGAAGCCATGATGAAAGCTGAGCTCTTGAAGATGCTGGAAGCCAAAATCATCTACCCCATCAAGCATTCATCTTGGGTCGCGAATTTGGTTCCCGTGAGGAAGAAGAATGGAGACATCCGTCTCTGCGTGGATTTCAGAAATCTTAATCAAGCCTCGCTGAAGGACCATTACCCGCTTCCCCAAATCGATCAGATCCTCCACATAGTTGCTGGAGCGCAGAGGTTCTCTCTCTTGGACGGATTCTCTGGATACAACCAGATATGGGTAAAGGACGAAGATCAACACAAGACAGCGTTCACCACCAAATGGGGAACGTTCGCATATCAGCGCATGCCCTTCGGCCTGTCTAATGCCGGCGCTACATTTCAAAGAGCCATGGACTTGGCCTTCCGAGAGCTGCTCAACAAGGTCATTGTCATCTACTTGGATGACATGACTGTATTTTCTCACAGAAGAGAGGACCATGCTTCCCACCTGCGGCAGATATTTGAGAGATGTCGTGAATTCGGCATTTCCATCAACCCGAAGAAGTCACCTTCGCGGTAAAAGAAGGTAAGTCGCCGGGACATGTCATCTCCGAGAAAGGCCTTGCAGTGGATCTTGACAGAGCATAAGCCCTCCTCCGCTTGCCCATCCCAGTCGACAAGAAAGGGTTACAGTCATTCTTCGGCCAAATCAACTTCGTGAGGAAGTTCATACCGGACTTCGCACAAGTAATTAAGCCCATGGCCGAACTGTTAAAGAAGGATGCCGAATTCTTGTGGACTGATGAAAGAAAGCAGGCCTTCGAGGAGATCAAGGCTAGAATTGCGCAAGCTCCGGTGTTGATTAATCCCGACTATTCCAAGGATTTCATCCTGTACGCGGTGGGAGAACCCGAGAGTTACGCCGCAGTCCTGACTCGGAAGGGAGACGATGGCGAAGAACGCCCCATAGCGTTCTTAAGCCAGGTGATTCAGCCGCATGAAGAGAAGTACAATTTTATTGAGCGGCAGGTTCACGCAGTCATGAAATCTCTCAGGAAGTTCAGGCACTTTGTCTCCCAAAGCCGGATAACTGTCTTCGTGATACATCCGGACGTCAGGAATTTCATCATACAAGGGGAGCCAGGTCACAAGAGGGCAGGATGGATAGCCAAGATCCAAGAGTTTGACATCGAGGTACGGCCAACAAAGCTGATCAGAGGCCGAGCCTTGTGCCAAGAGCTGGCCCGAAGCGCTGCAGCTGAAATCTCTGCTTGCAAGTGGGAAGATCCGATAGCGGAAACCAACCTAGCCAACTCCTTATCAGAGGAAAGTGATTGGACAAATGACCTGGTGCAGTATTTTAGCACCGGGAGATGCCCAGATCACCTCAATGCCTCACAAAGAAGGAGGTTTAGGCTAAACGCCTTGAGATACGTACTTCGCCCCGAGGGGCTTTATTTCAAAAACATTGACGGCATCCTGTTGCGATGCGTCAGAGAGACAGACAAACCCAGGGTCCTCAGAGAATTCCACTCCGGGATGCCTGGGGGACATCATTCTGGAAGGCCTACGGCCTTAAAAATCATCAGAGCTGGGTACTATTGGCCCACTCTCTTCACATACGCACATGCGGTCTGTGTCAAATGTGATAAATGCCAGAGGTTCGCTGGCAAGAATAGAAAAGCACCCCTGCCCCTCCAGCCAATTCAAGCCGAGACTCCGTTTCAGCAATGGGGTCTAGACTTCATCGGGGTCATCACGCCTAACTCTGCAGCAGGACACAAGTTTATCCTTACAGCCACCGATTATTTCACCCGGTGGGCAGAGGCGATCCCCACTAAGCATGCGGACCAAGAAACGGTCATTGGGTTCCTCGAGAGCCTCATCACCCGTTTCGGGGTCCCGGAGGCAATAGTGACAGACAATGGTCCGGGGTTCGCAGGCGCTGTACTCACGGAGTACACCAACAAATACGGCATCTATCACAAGATGTCTTCGAACTACTACCCGCAGGGGAATGGCCTGGCTGAGTCCACCAACAAGAATCTACTCGAAGATTGTCAAAAGGACAGTAGAGAGAAACAAGAGGACATGGCACCTACTCCTGAATCGGGCGTTGTGGGCGGATCGCATATCATTCAAGAAGTCTATCAAGACATCCCCCTACGCGCTCGTGTACGGCAAGGAGGCAGTTTTGCCTACCCACATAGAGATACCCGCACTCTGGATGCTAGATGAAGAAAAAGGCAACGGGGATCCAGTGGACGCCAGACTTTGCCAACTACTGCGGTTAGAAGAAGAAAGAGAAAAGGCATACCAGGCCTTTACTAAACATGCTGAAGCGACCCAAGGCTGGTTTGCGAAAGGCACCACCGCCCGAGTTTTCAAAATCGGGGACCTAGTGTTGAAGTGGGACTCACTGAAAGCAAAGCCGGGCAACCATGGTAAATTTGATGCCCTCTCGGGAAGGTCCCTATCGATTGCTCGGGTGAACCAATTTAATGCATTCGTGCTCCGGGACATGGAGGGACAGCTTCTCCCCATTCCTGTCAACGGGTTCCACCTGAAGATTTACCACCACTGAAGGCACCCAAGGGGTCCTTCCTTGTACATATTTCTTTTCTGCATTTTAGTTTATCAGAATGTATATATTTATTTCAGCATTCAGCTTTTAGTTTTCAAGAGCCTAAGTGAAGCCTAGAGCAAACCCCGACTTCGCAGCGAAGTCGGGCATCGCTCCTTGAATAGTGCGACATCGGGAGTTTGAGAGAAGGCAGCTGACAAAAAGCCAAAAATTTGACTAAGTGCTGGGTGCGCAACCCGACTTCGCAACGAAGTCGGACCGCGCACCGTCTTGGGAGCGCATGGGAGCGCAGAGCAAAAATCAGCTAAGTGTCGAAGTCGATCCCGCAACTTTTCGGGCGAAGTCTGGGCGAAGTCGGAGTGCGCACGTTTTTTGGGCGAAGTCTGAGTGCGCCCTCAATTCCGGGCGCACCTTGGACGACCTGTCGCGGGAAACGAGGGACAATGATAAAATATTTCTAAGTGTGGGCCCAGGCAACGTAGTATGGCATAGTGCGAAGTTGGGTTGCGTCCCTCCTTAAAACCCTGGGCCAAAAGTTCTCCCTCGAAGTGTGTGCCCAGGCGGCGGCTGTGACGTCATTGGAAGCACGAGGTCCGAAATTTTTTTAAAAATAATGATTGCGCGTCTTTCAAAGCGAATGTCATTAAAAGAGCAGGCGCATTAGGACCAACCGCAACCAGGGTACGCTTTCCAAAGAAAAACCCACGCACGGCCGCCAAAAAATTATAACGCTTCCAACTACTTCGGGTAAATCACCTTAACCCCTCCCTTGCGCCATTAATGCTGTATTCCTTGCCTAGAAAAGGGGCCCTGGCATACTCAGAACATCCAAATTGTCAAGCTGACTCTGAGCTGCAAGGCGCAGAACTGAAGAATCAGTAGCCAGAATCCCCGTCTCTGCCAATTCGAGCAGAAAAGAGAGAATGGACAAGGGGAAAGCGCCAATGCAGGCGCAGTCCAGCGACGAAGAACGCGAAGCTGAAGAACAGACAGAATCCAGCGCTCATGAGAGCGAAGCGCCGCGAGAGCAAACAAGGAGAACCAGGTCGAAGAGAAGCCAAGGGCAAGCTCCACCGCCGCCCATCAATCGCCTGGCCGGGTATAGAGACGGCGAGTACTCTATCAGCCTCACCAAGTTGCGGCCGAATATAGCGAAGTGGGCTGACAAAGTTTCACCCTCGCACCATGTCGGGGCTGCATACAAATCGAACTCGTACTGGTTCTTGTGCCCTCCTGTCCACCAATGCCCGGAGCTGGTTGAATCCATTGTGGCATACTACAAACCAGCTGCCCGACAAGTCTGTGACAACAAAGGAAGGGTGTTGTTCACCCTCTTCAGGGAGAGCGTCCAGCTAGCTTTCGCCCGGGGCTCCAGTACGACCCCAACGCAATTGTCAGGAGAATTAACTCGGACGAACAGAGTGCGATTCGCCTGCACCAAGAGGATGAGAGAGTTCCTCGACTCAGAGCTGAAAACTCCGCTACCAGCCGGACAGTGGCCGACAGGCCCTATACCCCTGGACTGGTTCGAAAACAAGTACATATATATCATCCTGGCATGGGTACTCGGCTGCGATTCCGACAGAGTGGTACGCCCGTACCAGCTGGCGCTAGCAGAATGCATCTTGCATGGGGAGTTTTATGACTCCACGGCGCAAAGGAGCGGAAGGCGCCCTATTTTCTTTGACTGGGCAGATTGGCTGGCGTACGCCATACATTCGAACCTGGTCAAGTTGCAGCAGAAGCAGACAACAGAATTCCGGCTCTGCTCGTTCCTCACATGGTTGTGCTTGTACCACACGCACTACCGGATTAAAGTGCCTGACCTGAAGAAGGTGAATGAAAAGGGAGAGCCGCTGCCTGTGTACGAATGGATTGAAGCCCTGTACAGGAGAGGGTCATACTACGAGTTCAACTTCAAATTTCTAGGTATGACCCTGGCGCTGTTCAACGGCGAGGGATCCCGCCCGCCACAGGCCATGACGAACTATCCGAGGAAGTACAAGTGCGGGGATACCTTCCGGCTGACGCAGGGCATTGTGGTCAGAATCTACGGATTCAAGGGGAAGCCGTTCTTGCTGCCCTATTTCTGCACCGACCATCGCTCGGTATGGAGATATCGCGCCAGATGGACTATGTCGAGGAGGAATTCGGCCAGGGAAAGAAGAGAGGCCATATTTTCCAGTATCCTATTACCTGGGCGAACATCCAAGTGCACGAGATTGGACAGCATGTCTACCTCGAACAAGAGCTCATCGTCATGGGCCTGATACAACTACCTCAGCACTGGAAGTATGACCCGATTGGGGTCAGGGGAAAGTTTGTGCATATCTGCCCCCGAGCGGAGATCATGCAAGAAAGGTGCAATAGAACAGGCGCAGACCTGGAATGGCACATTGAGCGGATGCAATCATGGCCGCCATGGCATGATTTTTACTGCGAAGAAGTGGCGTTTGATCCGGAGCGCAACCCGGACCACCGGTTAGACTCAGCCGGGCTTCAAGAAATTCCTCTCCAAGGTGGCGCCCTCAACTGGCAAAAAGACAAAATCATTGAATGCTGGAAGATGAGGTGCCGCACGCAACACGATAAGTCTAACCGGAAGACGTTGGCCGTAGATGATGAATTTTCGGCCTTATATGATCAATACGCCGACAAATGGCAGCCGTTCGCATTCCGAGATTGCGTTCCCCCAGGCGCCAGAAAAAGGTATAAAAGGAGGCCCCCGTCCCAGCAATTGCCCACTCCAGGGACTTCCAACGCGACACCAACAAGCAGCCAAGTGGGCCCAATGTTGCCTCCAGCTCCTGAAGCGTTACCTCAAAGGGTACAAGAGCCAAAAAAGTCAACTCCTGAGGTGGCCCCCCAAAGGAAAAGGCGCCAGAAGAGCCAGCCAGTGGAACGGCCGCAGCAAGCATTCTCCCGTCAAAACCCAGGTACAAGTTTACCGTGGGAACATCGCTGCCTGCCGCCCCAACCTCCTCTACCTCCTTCGAACCAGCTGCAGCTCTAGAAGAAAAGAAGAGGAAGAGGAGCGAAAAGGCCAAGCGGCCTAAGGAGTCTGCACAGCAAACGGCCGCAGCACGGACGGGGACAGCCGCGCCGGAAATCATCTCATTAGACAGCCCTGGGATAGAAGCAGAAGCTTGGGCTGCAGGCGTCCTTCAATCAGCGGCTCAGGCGGAGCCCGCAGGTACGTCCTCTTCCCCGGTTCCCCAAATCCCAGTCGGCCCTGCCGTAACACCGTCCCCCACTGTATCAGGGCAAGCCCTAGTTGCATCCTCTCTGTCTCAAACCACCCAACCCTCCCACAGTTTCCATTCCTTCGATCAGTTCGCCCAAGACCCAAATGCTTTCCAAACCCTCAGTCAAACCCTAGACCCCTCGCCCGCGGCCAGTGCCGAAGCCGTGCCTACATCGCCGCGCCGCTCACCTCCCTTGTTCAAAACCCCGCCTACACCTTCCACTCAGCCGCTCGCTTCCCCTAGGACCCGGTCGCCCTTAAAAGCGACCACGCCTTCTGGAATATCTCCTGCTTCACTGTTTGCAGGAAGAATGCCGCAGCAAGATTTAGTCTCGGCGTATCCGATGCTGGCGGACCTTGACTTCATGGGAGAACAGCTGCAGATCACAGATGATCAGCCTCTGGCAGCAAAGGCCGTAGGGTGTTCCGCCTCTTTCCTCCAGGGCGTCAAACGGAGAAGAGCCGAGGAGATAGCTGCCCGTGAAGCGCACCAAGTTCGACTTGGACAAGAGAGTGCGAACTGAGAAGTTGATCCCGAAAGTGAAGAAGCCTCTCCGGGAAATGACCGAGGCGGACTATGAACACCAAGTCAAGGAGAAGAGCTTTGACGATATAAACGAGGAATACGAAATCAACGGTATTCGTCGCAGAACTCATAATCTCCTTGTCAAGCGACTCGAAAATCAGGAGACGCTGTTTCGGCTGCAAAATGACTCAAGGCAGCTGGAGGAAGATTTGGCTAGGGCCACCACGCGGCTGGAGTCTGCCCAACAAGAAATCAATGACCTGAAAGCACAGCTCGCCGCCTCTCAGCAGGAGGCTGCAGCACAAAGAAAGACGGCCGAACAACTGTCAGAGGAGAAGAAGGCAGCGTTGGAGCATGTCTCTCAGCTGCAGGATTCGTTAAGGCAGGCTCAATCTCAGCTCGAGGAGAAAACGTCCCAGACGGCGGCCTTTTCGAAGAATAAGGTCAAGGAGATGCGGGCTGGTTTGCTGCAAGGTTGCAGACCTAACGTCGTCAGGTCCATATCCGTCCTGGATTTCGCATCCAGGATCCAAGAAGTATCTGCCCAGGGAAAGCCTGTGGTAGAGGAGGCCGAACACCAAGCGAAGCAGTGGCTGGACTTGGCAATGAAAATTGAGGAGTTCGCGCGCAAAGGCCTCCGATTTCCCCCAATGTCCCGAATTGCCTTAGAATGGGCAGATGCAAGGGTAACCTTGCACAATTATTTTGAAAAAACAGAGAAAACAAGGGCCGCCAGGAAAATGTTGGACGCATTGGACCACGAAATGAACATTTGCCCGGCCCCCTTCAACGCTCTTTCTGAGCTCGGTTGCCCGAGCTTCGTCAAGGATGGGGAGTTTCTACCCCTTGAGCAGGTGAAGCTGAATTGGCTGTCTTTTGAGGCAGACACGTCAGAAATTGACAGCTGGGCCGAGCCAATCCAGGAAGCTCAAGTCACTCAGATGGTGTCGAGATATTGTAAAATCAACACCTCCCTTCAGGAGTTGGGAGAGAGATACAACACCATCGACGTGCATGCGGTTGCAGCATTCAGAGCAGCGCTGAGAGATGTCAGCGACTTAGGGCCATTTCAGGCAGCAGCCTGGGACCAGGCCAAGGCCGCATACAATCATGTCCGTGAGCGAGAGGGTGACAGTGGTGACCATTCAGATTCAGAAAGAGGAGGAGAAACAGAAGAGGCAACTGCCGAAAGTGAATCCGAAGAGGAGCAGTTGCCCAAGAAGAAGCCGTCAGAGCAGCGGAATGCAGGGGAAGGGAGTTCCTCTACGCCCAAAGGATGAAGGCCTGGTTCTTTGCGTCGAGGCGAGCTCGACACCCCGCGAGCCGCCAAGAATGTTGCCACATTTTGCACGGGGTGCCATGTTTTCAAATTTTGTAAGTATGTCGCTCTCCCTTCCCTCCTCCTCCTTTCCCTTTCTCCACTGTCCCCTTTCTCCCCTTCTAGCAGCTTCATTTCCCTCTTTTTCCCCTTTGTACTTTCTTTGGTTAGATTCCCAAAATAGAGCAAACATTCCTAGAAAATTTCTAAGTCTAAGAGTGCAACCCGACTTCGCAGCGAAGTCGGGCTGCGCCTAAGTTCGAGCGCACCTCGGAATGCGAAGTGCGGAAGAGGACCGAAAAGAAGCAAAATTTGGCTAAGTATAGAGCGCAACCCGACTTCGCAGCGAAGTCGGGGTGCGCTCTTCTTCCTGTGCGCACTTGGGAAGCAGAGTATCCAAAAATCAGCTAAGTGCCGTAGCGCAACCCGACTTCGCAGCAAGTCGGGCTGCGCCCGATTCCCCGTGCGCAGTCCGAACAACCAAAATGACTAAGTGCTGGAGTGCGCAACCTGACTTCGCAGTGAAGTCAGTCTGCGCCCTCTAGCTTGTGCGCACTTGGGCAGGATCTTTCAAGCAGCCCAAAAACAGTCTAAGGCACGGAGGCCTCCCCAACACGCGTGTTCCCCACTTGCGCTGTCCAATTGCGCTCCGATCCCGTGCGAAGTAGGACACAAAAGAGAGATTGCATTTCAAGGCAGATGTGTCCCTCATCAGAATTTGACAAGTGTCCAGCCTCGGGATTCGAGCCGAGATGTGATGGGAAAAAGGACAAGCGTGGGCCAAATTATCTACCGCAGCCTACCCTCATTTAAGCCGACGCAAAGTTCCATCTACCGCAGCCTACCCGCATTCATGCCGACTCAAAGTTTCATCAACCGCACTGCCACGTAGCCGCCAAGTTTTCAGGTGGACCTTGCCGCAAGTACGATCCCCGTCTCAGTAGGAGTCAACATCAGCGGCTCTCTTGCCGCTTTTGTTGCCTTTGTCACTATTGTCGGGTCTCGGGATTTTGTGCCCAGGATTGTAATCGGGGGGGAATTGCGCTATAAATAGCCGCACCACATCATTGTAAAGGGGTGGAAGGGGGATATCCTGCTAGGGAACCATTGTAGCTATACGTTTGCTTCTGAATGCAAGACACACTTGGCTCTATTTGTTGTTATCATTCTTTATGCTGCCTTTACTTAGCATTTCTGCCTCATGTTGCTTATTTTATTGCTTACTGTTATTCTGATATCTGGATACCGGTATTTGATGATTAAGTATTCCTGGAATGCATAGATAGAGGATACATAGGATGTATGACAGTTGTAGTTTCTGTAGTGTATTCTGTATTTAATTGTTGTTAGTAGTGGTGATTGATCGTTGTCGTGCTGCTTATCCTCCCCACCCAACTCAAATCATATTTGCATCTCTTTCCGCATTTTTAATTTCTTTCCTGCACTCTGAGCTTAAAACATTTGAGAAAACCCATAGGAAGCCGGCCTTCTCCGGAGATTGGCACGGAAGGCATTCCTTCCTTCCGGCCTTTCAATCTGGTGGGCGAATCTAGGGCGCATTTCACTAAATCCTTTCCTAGTGGCAGATTCGTAACCAACAGCTTCTCTTGTTCAAAGCCCGGTAATCAATGTACATCCTCATTGTACCATCCTTCTTCTTCACAAGTACCACTGGAGAAGCAAAAGGACTTGAGCTAGGCTTGATATGTCCCAAACTCAACAATTCTTGTATGGTCTGCTCTATCTCATCCTTGAAGGCTCATGGATGATGATAAGGAGTCACAATAACGGGATTTGACCTTGAATCCAGCTCAATAGTATGTTGAAATCCGCTATTTGGTGGGAGTCCAACAGGCATGTCTCCAAATATAAAAGCATATTTGTCTAGCAAGGCTTGATTTTTTGGTGATATTTGTCCTCTCCTGAATTTGGGGTGCCTTGTGATGATCCCTCACATATTGCAATCCAACTAACTTGGTCTTGTCTCGAGAGCCTTTCTATCTGATGTGCTGAAACTTGTTGTATTGACTCTTAGTCATACCTCAAATAGTCCTCTCTTGTCCTTGGTTTTTGAACTTGAGCGTCATTGTTTGGTAGTTCTGTGTGAACTCACCAAGTGAAATGCAACCATTGGATGCCCAATACCATATGAGCACCACCCAGAGGAATGACATAGAAATCATGGATGATGGTAAAACCATCTAGTACCTCTTAGAGAGTTGGGAAATGAATTGCTTATAAGCCAATGAATACCCATCTGCCATTGCTACCTCAAAGCCCACAGACTCCTTTGCCTTCAACCTAAAATGGGCATCTATTGCTGGGTTGATGAAATTGTGGGTCGCTCCCCCATTGATGAGAGCTATTATGAGCTCCCCACCAATCCTCCCTTTGACTCGAAAGGAGTGGTATCTTGGAGCTCCTGACACAGAGGCAATAGTAGACGATTGTTCTCTTCCCTTTGGAGATGGAAGACCATATGTGATCATGCCTACTGGTGCTACCTCCTCTACTGCACTCTGTGTCTTTGTGCATGGCTCTGGCCCTTCCTCATCATCTGATTATACCTCAATCAAGTGTAGTTGCCCCTTTCCCAAACACCTATGTGATGAATCCCAAGGTTCCTTGCAGTTGAAACATAATTGTTTCCTCCACATCTCATTACGAGTCATTTTAGTTGGTTGCTATCTCCTAAATGGTTGTCCTAATCCTTGTTGACCCGTAGGTCGAGAGGGTGCAACTCCCAATCTCTCTGGAAAGGGTTTGTGAGGAACATTCAATTGCTGCTGTGGCATTCCTATACTCACATTTCTAGTGGTAGATCCTTAAAAGGATCTACTGGGTGCAAAAGTCTCTAGTGTCAAAGCCCTTTTCGATGTCTGCCTGTAATGACTTTGGGTCAAAGGCCTTGATTAGGCCTTTAAGGGGTTCTCTCAACCCTTCAATGAAAAGGTATGTTAATCACCTCTCAGATATGTCTGGTACCATTACGGCTAACCTATGAAAATCAGTCACATATGTATCAATTGGGCCATGATGTTGCAGCTATGCCAATTCTCTTAAGAGTTCCTCTAGATCTTGCCTCTCAAATCTGTCAATAAGCCTACTACAAAACTCTTCATAGGTGGTGATAAGACTATGCCCTTGATTGACTAACCTGTGATACCACCACTCATGTGCCACTCTTTCAAGGTGAAGGGTTGAAAACTTTATGGCTTCTTCCTTGTACATAGGGCTCAATGAGAAATATGTATCTAGTTTTTGGATCCATGCTTGGGATGAAATTTCGTTGGACCCATCGAATGAGGGGACAATGAGCTTCCACAATCTGTGTTGTAGATCCCTATGAGGCTGGTTATGGGTGGCTCTTTGTCCATTTCGAGCCTTTGGTTTAGACTTCAAGTTGCAGAAATCCATGAAGGAGATGTCCCTTTGGAACTCTGCACTCTTCTCAGCATCTTTAGCATGGAGGGTGTCCAAGTCATCCTCTTGCTGGTCCACCCCATCCTCTCCTTGTTGCATGGCTTCCCTCTGCAAAAAAGTGACTCTTGATAACCAAGAACTAGTTGCTGATTTCAGTGGTATGTTATGGTTTGCTCCGTAAGCTGAGGTTTCCCCTCGTTCACCATGTCCTGAAGGAATAGTGATAGGGTTTGGAAACTGTATTAGCTGAGTGAAAAGATTGATTAACTGCTGCTGTCCATCCTGCAAGGATATCAGTGTGTTGGAGAACTCTCTCTCTTTGTTGGACATTTCTTGTAACTTTTCTTGTTCATTTTGATACCACTATAGCTTCTTTTGTTCCCTCTGCCTCAGTCTTTGTGTATGCTATCTGGCATGCAATAGCTTTTCCTCTTATATCTCCCCTAGACTGGCCAAATATAAGCTCTGATACCACTGTAATGAACCTGCCTAAGATGCAGAATAAAAACACACAAAAGTAGGCTGTAACAAACTAACATATTTTGTATTTTATATTTATGAAAGAAACACAGTACTAACTATAATGATAAAAGATTACAAATTTCAAATTTGCAAATGAACACAGAACCTTCATACAATTCTAGCCAGATGAGGGTTTTCGTCCTTAATGGCCTGCACTCGACACTTGGGGTTTCCGTCCATAGATGCCTTGGAGAAAGGGCTCAATGACTTGACATAACAAGAATGATTCCTCCCTTTCCTAGCAGCCCCTTTTATAACCTTCCTCTTCTGCCCTATCCCTAATTAGGGCCAACTAATTGCTACTGCATCACTAATTGGCACCAGCTGGAAAATCTGCCTTATTAACAACTTCCTAGTTTTAAGATTTATTCTTCAGCTTTAGCTGAACTGCTGCCAACTGGCAACTGTCTTATTAGTTCACTGCTGGCAAATCTGCCTTATTAACAACTTCCTATTTTAAGATTTATTTTTCCGCTTTAGCTGAATTGACTGGCAACTGTCTTATTAGTTCACTTTCTATTACACTCTTTTCTGCTGCAGCTGGGTAGAGTGGACCCCACATATGGATATGTCAAGAAGGGGATATTACATATCCATTCTTAAATGTAATTTTATTTTGGGTTTTGTAGTTGATGCAAAGTTGCCATGTGCCAACACAATCAAGGTCTTGCAAGGTGGTGCACTTGGATATATATGACCATTCTAATCAATTCTTGAATTTGATGCTTGATATTATCATTTTTTGAAATAGAGCATCAATGCAATGGCCTCTAAAAGGCAAAGGCTCTTCTTCGGTTGAGGTAGTTGAATGCTTCACTTGACAATGCAGTAGCAACCCTATGAGTTATGTGAATATGTTCTTGTATTCTGATACTATTTGGTCTAATTGCCTTTGTTTCTTATTTGAACACTTGGAATAGTTTAAGTGTTTGGAACAATCTTCTTGTCTCAATGGGGCTTGATCATCAAGAGTACAAAATTGCTACTTTGATTAAACCACTTTTTTTTTCAATGCTTTGCACTAATCAAAGGAACTTTGGTAGTAGCAGCTACTTTTGGTATCCTTTAGTGTTGTCCTTTTACATTAATATTGGACGGTCCAAGGCCTTGATTCCTAGACCTCATCTGGCTACCACATGTAGGGTTCCTTGAGAAGAACATTGCATGCATCCAATGGGAGAACATCATAAAGTACATCATCTTTGGAAAGCCTGATGGAAAAAGATATGCAACATTGACACAAATGATTTTACCTTGGTGCAACCAACCAAGATGGTATGCTTGTGATTGAGGTGTTGTTAGTAGGTTCACTAATTAAAGGAACTTTGGTAGTAGAAGCTACTTTTGGTATCCTTTAGTGTTGTCCTTTTACATTAATATTGGACGGTCCAAGGCCTTGATTCCTAGACCTCATCTGGCTACCACATGTAGGGTTCCTTGAGAAGAACATTGCATGCATCCAATGGGAGAACATCATAAAGTACATCATCTTTGGAAAGCCTGATGGAAAAAGATATGCAACATTGACACAAATGATTTTACCTTGGTGCAACCAACCAAGATGGTATGCTTGTGATTGAGGTGTTGTTAGTAGGTTCATTCTTGTAATGACATCTGCAAAGATTTAAGTTTTTTCAGCTTTTACTTTCTACAATAACATGCAAAGCTTGCCTCTACACCCACATCTGTAAGTGAAAAAAGCATTCCTTATTTGAACATGTTGTGATAATTGTGGTAGTGATGGCTTTCAAGTTTGTTTTCTCAATATGCTTTTCTTTGTCCAACGTTGATGTAGGCCCTATTGTTGAATTTGTTTTCGATGTGGATGGTTTCATCTCAACAAAAATGATTGACTGATACAATACTTTATCTTGATTATAAATTTGATTTTTATGAGATGAATATGACTTGCTTGTCTAGTTCTTTTGTGGCCCTTTGATTGTAGGGTTTTTCTTTTGGTTTAGCTTCCTTGCTTTTTTTTATTGTTGTGGACCCATATTTTACAAATTATCAAACGTTAGACCACCCTTGTCTTTCTTGGGTTGTGACTTTTGAGTGGATGCCAATGTTTCTTTAGTAATTGGATGTTCCTTAGAAAGACCCCCATACTTTGTTTTGTGATAGTTAGAGCACTATTGACTTGGTTTGCAACACAGTCGAGCATAAGTAGACCAAGCGTATTGAGATTTAGAAGCATTGCATTTAGCAACTTAATTCTTAGAGCCAACTTGTGCCTATATATGTGGCTTCTGCGGATCAACTCATTGATATTTTCATAAAGATCACGTGTTGTTCCCTCAACACTTTATCTTCTTCCCAATTGATTCTTTATCGATGCTTCAAAAGTCAAAACTTCTTGAAAGCCTAATCTTTGGACTTGATGGTGTAGATCTTATGAAACTTGGAAATATCATCAATAAAGTGAGAAAATATTTATTGCTTGCAATAGATCGAATGGTCATATAACCACAAATGTCAGTATGGACTAACTCCATGGGATCATAAGCATGTTGTGCTATGTCCTTTGAAAATAACATCGGATGGTTCTTTCCTAGTATGCATCCCTTACACACTCGACTATGTGGATCAATAGCATGAAGATCATGAACCTTATGAAGATAATTTGTGTCTCAATGATCCAAAATTTGTATGGCCCAAGCGTCAATGCCACAATTCACTATTTTTTTGTTTGTTTGTGGAAAACACCCCAATTGGGATGCCACTTTCGGGTAAGTCCCAAGGAGGTAGGGGTATCTATTCCGCCAAAAGCGCCCAGGGCTTGCACCTAGCCTACCCCCTTCGGCACACTCAAAGAGCATGCCTAAAACAACAAAAACACAAAAAACAAAAAAAAAACACAAAAAAAACACAAAAAAAACACAAAAAACAACAAAAGACAACAAAAAACACAAAACAAACAAAAAAACATAAAAACAACAAAAAAACATAAAAACAACAAAAAACACAAAACACACACAAAAAAACCACAAAAAATAATAATAAAAAAAAACACACAAAAAACAAAAACACAAAACACACAAAAATACAAAAACATAAAAAACACCAAAAACAACACAAAAAACACAAAAATAAAATAGAACGAAAACAAAACAAAACAACACACACCGAAAAACTAAAAAGAAGGAAAAAACAAAAAACAACTTTGGCCTTTCTAGACCAAAAGGCTATTCAGACAAGATTCAACAAAGGAAACATAAGAATGATCAGTTTGAGAAAGGGAACTAAAATACCTTGACCGAACCAAAGAGAAGCAAAAACAAAGAAAAAGGAACTAGGTACCTCTAGTATTGGAGCCATCCAGAGAAAGGATAAAAAGAAGAGCTTCCGTTATTTGTGAATCCCACCATCTTGGAGGGTGGCCGTAGTAAGTAAGATCACCTTTGTCCAATGCCTAATTAGCTAAAGCATCAACACCCCTGTTCTGTTCATTGACCACAAGATTGTATTCAACATTCAAAAAGTCCATCTGGATTAATTGAATCTTCTCAAAAATTCTTTTTATTCTCCAATCAACCTTATGATTCTAAGGAGTCTTCAATAGATTAATCATGACTTGAGAGTTGGATTCAACCAACACCTTTTTCCATCCGACCTTAGCAGCCTTTTGAAGGCCTCTAAGGATACCATACCCCTCAACAAGGTTATTGGAAAGGATACCCAAATTCTCGGCAAAAGTGAAAACCAAGGAACCATCTAAAAGTCTACCAATTCCTTTCGCTCTAACTTTTCCAGGTTCCCCCCTAGAGGCTCCATCGGTATTGACTTTTCCAAAATCCTTAGGAGGAGGCTGCCAATTCCTTGTTTTATCCATCTTTCGATTACTCACATTCCCTTTCAGTTGGTTGCCCTTAAAAGAGTTAATCTTCAATCTTTGCATCACTTGATCCCATCTTTGGTGGGAGTTTTGGGGGTGTTTAAGGAGTCATGTTGCCACATTTTGCACGGGGTGCAATGTTTTCAATTTTGTAACAGTGCTGCTCTTCTTTTTCCCTCTTCCTCTATTTTCCTTTCTTCTTCTCTCCCTTTCTCTTTCTTTCCTACATTCTCTTTCTTCCCCCTTTTCTTGGAGCCCCTCAGTTGAATTTCAGATTTGACAGCAGTTACCTGAAAATTGGCTAAGTGTTGGTGCGAAGTTCGCACTTCGCCCAGTTTTGGTGCGAAGTTCGCACTTCGCCGCTCCCGCCCGCCGTTTGGTGCGAAGTCCGACTTCGCCCCTCTTTCTGGGCGCACCTTGTAACTGGCAGGCTGGCAGGCTGACAGAAGAATGATAAATGCTGGGGCAAAGTCCGTACGGCGGCAGATACCAGTTCACTGCAGCAGATCCGACTTCGCAGCGAAGTCGGAGTGCGCCCTTGACAGGTGCGCAGTAGGGAAACAAACTCGGAAATACACCCAAGGCATGAAGGCCTTCCCGACTGCGCTGTTTTCTGCCTGCGCAACCCGAGACGCTCCGATCCCAGGCGAAGTTGGATAAACTGCCTTTCAAGGCAGACACGTGTCAAACAACATCATCCATCATCTGACAAGTGTCCAGCTTCGGGATTTGAGCCAAGACGTGCCGAGCAAAAGGACGAGCATGGGCTGCACTACCTGTGCCAGTGACCTCATTTAAAGCTGATCTGAGGTTCTACCTGCTCCAGCTACCCGCATTCCTGCCGAGAAGAAGTTCTCGCCCAACACACCGCCACCTAGCTGTCCAGCTTCCAGGAAGACCATGCTGCGGGTACATCCCAGTCCGACAAAAGGTCAGCATTTGCAGCTCTTTCGCCGCTTTTGTCAGCTATTGTTTGACTGGGACCTTGTGCCCATTAATGTAACGGGAGGGACTCGGGCTATAAAAACCCACCATGATTTCATTGTAAAGGGTGGAAGGGGAATGTCTGTTAGGGAACCAATGTAACCGTGCTTCTGCTTATAAATATAATTTGTATGCCCGGTTCTGTTCTCGCTGCTTTTATTTCTTTATGCTTATGCTTTACGCTTCCCTGTGTCACGGCTCGTTGATTCGTTTCAGCATTTGGTGATCAGGCGCCTTTAGCATTGTTTGTGCCATGGCTTGTTAATTTTAGCATTTGATGGTCAAGCACTTCTGAACTTCATAGACTAGATGTGGTAGCAGTTCCATCAGTTGTGTGTTACGTTGTTGTCCGTAGTGGTGATTGATGCGCTGTCGTGCTGTTAGTTCTCCTTGTAGGGAGAATGTTTGCTAGGGGGCCATTGTAGCTGTGCGGTTAAAATCTCTGCATGACACATATACCTGGTTCTGACATCTCTTAGTTACTTTCTGTTTTGAGTTTCCGTACGTAGTGGTGATTGATGCATTGCCGTGTCGTTAGTTCTCCTTGTAGGGAGAATGTTTGCTAGGGGACCATTGTAGTCGTGCGTATATTGCTTAGTATAGAAAGTACACTTAGATTTTGCAGTTCTCAATCATGCTTTGTATTTATAATGCAAGTAAGTATTGGTGATTGCCGGTTGCCGTATCGTTAGTTCCCCCCCACCAACTCCAAGTATATTTGTAAATTCTTTCTCGCTCATTTATCTCTTTCCCTGCACTCTTAGCTTGAACATAAAACCCCCCAAAAGGAGCCGGCCTTCTCCGGAGATTGGCACGGAAGGCATCTCTTCCTTCCGGCCTTTCATGCTGGTGGGCGAATCTGGGCGCATTAACCCAAAATCCTTTCCTCATGGCAGATTCGTAACCAACAGTTTCTCTGGCACGCCCGGTGGGACCAGGGTCCCACATTTGAAGAGAGATTTTCTGATCAGTCTCCACCTGGCGCTGACAGTGGTTTCTGAGCACTTGGTGAGACAAGGAAGTTTCTCACCCCCAACAGAATTGAAGCACCGGTGTTCGCTTCATTGCTGTTCCAAATCTGAACACCTGGCGACTCTGCACGAACAAATCCTCTGAGTCCGAAAGACCGGTCCCAGCACCTTCATGCAAACAAGAAGGTGGCAAGCAAGGGATCCAAGAAGCCCGCCTGACTTTTACGAACTGGACATCAACGCTCGAGGCGAAGTTCCCAGGCTGGCTGATCCGCAAGCTCGTGTCGACGAAGCCGAGGCTGAAATCCAAGAAGAAGCCGAAGCTGAAGTCGGCGGAGCTGAGTACGAAATAGAAGAGGCCGAGGAAGAAGAAGCACCTGCATCCTCGGAAAGTACCGACACTGAGTACACAACCGACGGAGGAGAAGAAGAAGAAATGGCTGCCCAGCAGCAAAATGATGATGATCTCTTCCCGGCGGTGGACTCTACAGGGCCCTTGGCCCCGGTCGGACAGCAAGCCGTGCCCCCCGCCGCTTTAAAGTCTATCCCTACATACGACGGCTACGGCAAGACGGCGTACGAGCACATCCAGGACATCCTTGCCCCGGCCGCATTACATACCATTACCGATGAGAGTGTGAAGACCCGTCTCGCCGGCCCTTTCCCCGAGGGGAAAGCTTCTCTACCGGTGGAGATCGCCGCGGAGGGATCCATCACAGTGGTGGCCCCGACCTGCCGTAAGGCTCGTGAAAGGATGCAACGAGTCCGCTGACCCTACTTCTTTGCCGCATCGGGCCCAAGCTATCCGGAGACATCCTCAAGAGGAGGTGTCCGATTTTAACATCAGGTTTGCGAGATCCCGGAAACGGGTACCTCGCGAACTTCGGCCTTCACCGGCATGGCTCGCTCACTACTATCCGAGATCCTTCAACTCGTACATATGCCTCGCGCTCGAAGATTGCCGGAATAGATGAGTTTCCTGCGCTGTACGAGGCTGCCCGACAAGTCGAAGCTGACATTATCTCCATCGGCAGACTCCCATCCGGGGTGCAGGAACCCATTCATCCCGACTTCCCTAGATCCCAGTATCCTCCTGCTTCTGGTGGTGCGCCGTCCACATCGTGGCAAGCAACCCCAACAGCAGTGGAATCCGGCGCCGGTCGTAACTCCTTACGGCCCGCCTCAATTGCATTATCCTCACCCGCCTCCTCCCGCTCCGCATTTTCCAGCACTTCCTCGCTCCCCCGCAAGTACGCACCTTATTCTAACCCTCCTCCATTAGCCGCATTGCCTCCACCGGCACAGTTGCCGCCTCCTGATAGTAGCATTCAGAACACAATCCTCCAGGAGGTGCGGGCTTTGGCCTCGGGATATCATGCCATGTCCAATGACATGACCGCTTTGAAGAAGAAGCAGGCCCAGATGGACCTCGCTCCTAGGAGGCCATATGCGCCCCCGGCGCTGACGAAAGACAAGCCCCCGGAGCACCAGTTGCAGAGGCGTCCGCCTCCGAGAAATGCCGCTATAGAAGACCCGCTCGGTCCTTCCGACCAGAGTTAACCGGTGCACTACGTGCAA
Organism: Wollemia nobilis; assembly: GCA_028583015.1. Lineage (NCBI taxonomy): Eukaryota > Viridiplantae > Streptophyta > Pinopsida > Araucariales > Araucariaceae > Wollemia > Wollemia nobilis. The sequence goes on from JAQPPZ010000314.1 coordinate 694,861, forward strand.
TGACCCGCATTCGGAGGAAGACCGCACTTTGCACCAAGGACTACATCCAGACCTTAGCGGCAGCGCCATAGAGGACGATGAACCGTACATGATCCCGGGACGGCGAAGCCAACTTTGCCCTCCCAGAGGAGAATCTAGTGCCGCTTGCCAAGGAAGAAAAGAAAGCCGCAGATGCGGCCAAGCCTTTGCAAGTTTATGCAAGAAGAGAAAACCGCAGCCCGGCGGGCCGCCACCATACAAACGGCCGTGGGCCCTACACAGCCCAGGAGAAGGCATCCAAAGATAAAGCTCCAGCCAAGCCTTCTCCGGCAAAGGCTGCCCCTGTTCCAGCCAAGCCTCCTATAGCAAAAGCTCCCGTACCTCGGCCTCCAGCTGAAACCAAAGAACAAGCCCAGGAGAAGCTGAAGTACCCGTCTCTGACCAAGAGACAGAGAGTTGAGGCTACCCAGCAGTACCGGACGAAGTATGAGCCGGCAAAACAAGCAGAAGGAGCTAGTACCTCGGGCTACAACATTGTAGACGAGTTGAAAAGAACACCTCCTAGAATCAGCATGTATGATGCTCTTCTCGCTCCCGTGCCAGGTGGATCTCGTCGCAAGAATCACCGAAGAACATGAAGAGCGGCAAGCGGATACGACCCGCTGTCCCGGTTCAACCCTTGACAGCCTCACGCACCGGGAAGAACAGACCGCCACCCTTTTATCTCTCTTTACGGATGCAAGGGCACATAGTTCACAACCGCATGGTGGATTCTCGGTGCTTCCACGACCGTGATGCCGAAGGCCGTCTCGCGATGAGATCGGGATGGAATACACACGGAGCAGCCAAGGCGTGCCGCAATTAGACGGCACCCCCGTCAAGACAGCTTGGTGTCATAAAGGACATCCCTATCCGGCTGCACAAGGCTCTCGACATCGTGGTCATCCAAGAGGTCGTGGTTGTTGACCTGGCTCCCTACTTCGGCATGTGTCTCTCTCGGGAGTTCACCGCGAAGTTGGGCGGGTACCTGTCTCTAGACTACTCACACATGGAAGTGCCCTTCAAAGGAAGGAGACCGAAAATTTTCAATGAGAAGCCTTCCACCTTCCTAGTAGAGAAGATACCCGGAGGAGAGTTGGACTGCATGGTCCAGCTTTCGGAGGAAGAGCTGGTGACAAGAGAGCCGACTGAGCAAGCCTTCGAAGTGCTACGGCTTGAAGATGAGTTCTCTTTGCGGGACTTCAATGCCGTAATTGAGACAGAGCAGGGCTGTTACTCCATTGTACAGCCCGAGAGGCTTGACATGTCAGCTGCAAAGGAAGTGGGACCTGCACCCGAGAAGCTGTGGAAGCTTTTCTTTGACGGCGCGCGATGCAAAAATGGCGCCGGTGCAGGGGTGCTTCTGGTTTCTCCAACCGGAATCCAGAAGGACTATACCTACAGGTTGGCCTGGAGCTGCACTAACAACTCGGCGGAATACGAAGCCCTGTGCTTGGGTTTGCGAAAGGCGGAGAGGCTGGGAATCAAACACCTACAGATCTTTGGAGATTCAGAGCTGGTGTGTCACCAAGTTACGAACAAGTGCGCCTCCAAACAACACTATCTTAGAGCGTACCGCAACCGGGTGTGGGACCTGATGGAGTCATTCGACTCGTTGAATGTCAAGGCGATATCGCGTGAGAAAAACAAACACGCTGACATTCTGGCGTCTCGTTGGAGCCAGTGCACGTTCCGGCCGATGACGTTGTCCGTAAACCGAAGCCGGTTCGCACTATTTACAGTGCCTTCGTGCTCGATAAGGACACCCACCGGGCAGTGTTCGGCTGAGACGAGGAGATCGTCACATTCCTGGTTAACGAAGTTTGTGTAATCGAAGGTAGAGACCCTGATGACGAGCAATATGAGGGGTTGATACAGTTAAGGAATAATCATGTCCCAAAAGGACTGATTACATTGGAGAGTCTCTTTGATCAGAATGACAGAGCAATATCTCACAGGATCAAAGTAGACCCGAAGCAAGATGCTGACCTGGAACTCGAACCTGGTAAAACTATCAAGGTCGGAACAGACTGCACGTCGGAGGAACTTGAGCAGATCAGATCACTGTGCCAAGAGTTCCCCGACATCGTGGCCTCGTGCTACGAGGATTTGAAGGGGTATGACAGAACCGTCATCCAAAGATACCATTGAGCTAGAGGATGGCGCCAAGCCATTCCGACAGTAGCATAGGGCCGTGAATCCGAAGATTGAGGCCATGATGAAGGCCGAGCTCTTGAAGATGCTGGAGGCCAAGATCATCTACCCCATCAAACATTCATCCCGGGTCGCGAATTTGGTGCCCGTGAGGAAAAAGAATGGCGACATTCGTCTTGTGTCGACTTCAGAAACCTAAATCAGGCTTCCCTCGGGGACCACTATCCGCTTCCCCAAATCGACCGTATTCTACATATCGTTGCTGGAGCCCAGAGATTCTCACTTTTAGATGGATTTTCCGGCTACAACCAGATTTGGGTCAAAGACGAGGACCAAAGATAAGACGGCGTTCACCACCAAGTGGGGGACGTTCGCCTATCGCCGCATGCCGTTTGGCTTATCCAATGCCGGTGCCACATTCCAAAGGGCCATGGACCTCGGCCTTCCGAGAGCTGCTCAATAAGATCATTGTCATCTACCTTGATGACATGACTGTTTTCTCTCACCAACGAGGAGATCATGTTTCACACCTACGGCAAATATTTGAGAGGTGTCGAGAATTCGGCATTTCTATAAACCCGAAGAAGTCTGTCTTCGCGGTAAAGGAAGGAAAGCTGCTGGGACATGTCATCTCCGAGGAAGGCCTCGCCATTGACCCTGACAGAGCAGAAGCCCTCGTTCGCTTGCCAGCCCCCATCGATAAAAAAGGGCTGCAGTCCTTCTTCGGTCAGATTAACTTCGTGCGGAAGTTCATTCCGGACTTCGCACAGGTGATCAAGCCTATGGCCGAACTGCTGAAAAAAGATACAAATTACGAATGGACTGATGAGAGAGAGCAAGCCTTCGAGGAAATCAAGGCTCGAATTGCGCAAGCTCCGGTGTTGACAAACCCGGACTACTCCAAGGACTTCATCCCTTATGCAAGTGGGAGAACCCGAAAGTTACGCCGCAGCCCTAACTCGAAGGGAGACGATGGCGAGGAGCGCCCCATAGCGTTCCCGAGCCAAGTGATTCAGCCGCATGAGGAAAAGTACAACTTTATAGAGCGGCAAGTTCACGCTCGTTATGAAATCCCTCCGAAAGTTCGGCATTTTGTCTCCCGTAGCAAAACGACCGTCTTTGTGATTCACCCGGACGTTCGAAGCTTCATCTTACAAGGAGAACCGGGTCACAAGAGAGCGGGATGGATTGCAAAAATCCAGGAGTTCGACATCGAAGTGCGGCCCACCAAGCTTATCATAGGCCGAGCCTTGTGTTAGGAATTGGCCCAAAGCGCTGTAGTCGGCATCTCCGCCTGTAAGTGGGAGGACACAACGACACGCATCTACCTAGCCAACTCCTTATCGGAGGGGAGTGATTGGACAGATGAACTGGTGAGATTTTTCTGCACCGGAAGATGTCCCGATCACCTGAACGCCTCACAACGAAGGAGATTTCGGCTAGGTGCACTTAAGTACACTCTTCGCCCCGAGGGGCTTTACTTCAAAAACATCGACGGCATCCTGTTGCGGTGCATCATAAAATCGGACCAGCCTAGGGTCCTCGGAGATTTTCATTCCGGGATGCCTGGGGGTCATCATTCTTCAAGGCCAACGACCTTAAAAATAATTAGAGCTCGGGTACTATTGGCCCACTCTATTTGGCGTACGCTCATGCGGTCCGTTCTAAATGTGATCAATGCCGGAGGTTTGTCGGCCGAAACATAAAAGCACCCCCGCCCCTTCAACCGATTCAGAGCCGAGACTCCGTTCCAAAGAATGGGGTCTAGACTTCATTGGGGTGATTTCGCCTAATTCCTCTCGCCGGACACAAGTTTATTCTTACAGCCCCCGATTACTTCACACGGTGGGCGGAGGCAATCCCGACCAAGAACGCAGACCAAGAAACGGTCATCGTGTTCATTGAGAGCCCGATTACCCGCTTCGGGGTTCCGGAGTCAATTGTGACAGCATAACGGTCCGGGATTCGCAGCGCCGTACTCACGGAGTACACCGGCAAACTTGGCATCTATCACAAGATGTCTTCTAATTACTACCCGCAGGGGAATGGCCTTGCCGAGTCTACTAACAAGAACCTCCTGAAAATCATCCGGAGGACCATTGACATAAACAAGCGGACTTGGCACTTACTCCCGAACCGGCGCCGTGGGCGGACAGAGTTGCATTCAAGAAATCCATCAGAACGTCCCCCTATGCGCTTGTCTATGGCAAAGAGGCTGTCATGCCATCCCACATTGAAATCCCTGCCCTATGGATGTTGGACGAAGACAGGAGCAGCGGAGACCCGGTGGACGACAGACTGTGCCAACTCCTGCAGTTGGAAGAAGACAGAGAAAGTGCATACCAGGCCTTCACTGATCATATTGCTGCCACTCAAGGCTGGTTTGCAAAAGGCACCACTGCCCGAGTTTTTGAAATCGGGGACCTGGTGCTGAAGTGGGACTCATATAAGGCAAAGCCGGGCAATCACGGGAAGTTTGATGCCCTCTGGGAGGGCCCTTATCAGATTGCCCGGGTGAACCAGTTCAATGCCTATGTACTTCGGGATATGGAGGGTCAGCTCCTACCTATCCCTTTTAACGGGTTCCACTTAAAAATTTACCGCTGTAGAAGGTGCCCGAGTGGCCCTTCTTTGTAAAAATTTCCCTTATGCATTTTTGTTTTCCAAAGATGTACGCTTTCCAACTTTTCAGCTTTTAATTTTTTATTTTTTGAGCTTAACTGCGACATGGGAGAGAAAACAGACTTCGCAGCGAAGTCTGTTGTCGCCCCTCAGAAGGGGCGAAGTTCGGGCTGCTTGAGTGAAGAAAAAAGAAAAAAAAAGGCAAAAAATGGCTAAGTGTTGGCCGCTGCCCGACTTCGCAGCGAAGTCGGGCTGCGCGCCAGCCAAAATGCGAAGCTTGAATGAAGGGAAAACTGCAAGGCACGAAGAGAACGGACTGCGCTCAGTTTTGAGCGAAGTCCGACTTCGGCCGGCTTGCGCGCGAAGTACGAACTGCGCACAACCTCCGCGCGAAGTGCGAACTTCACGCGAAGTTCGAACTTCGCCCGAACTTCGGGCGAAGTCCGAACGCGCTGCATTTCCAAGGCGCAGCTCGTACAGTCCGGTCCAAAAGAGGCGTAAAGTTCTAAGGTTCGCCTCCCTTCCGAAGTTTGTAAGGGCCGGACTGCGCTCAACCCTTGGGCGCGGTAAGGAAAAAGGAAAGAAAGCAGGAACAGTCTCAATGCGAACTTCGCGCGAAGTTCGGGCTGCGCCAGATTTTTGGGCGAAGTCCGACTTCGCTGGCGAAGTCGGATCGCGCCCAACTTTGGGCGAAGTCCGACTGCGCCTTGTTTTCTGGGCCAGCTTGGACAGTTGTTTAAAAAAATGAATAAAATATTCAAAAGGTTCCAAGCTGGGCCCAAGGCGCATTGTGACCGTTTTAAAGTGGGTTTCCGCACCAAAGGTTTTTTCTTGAGCAGTGTGCCCAGATTGCGGCAATAAACGTCGCCCATGGCGCAGCCGTTCAAGGTAAAGTTAATGATTGCACAGCCCTCAATGAAAAGTGCAATAAAAAGAGCATGGCACGGCTGCCGGGGTACCTTTTTCAAACATTCTCCCGCGCAGCCCACCCAAGAAACTTAACTCCAGCCCGACCTACCCCCTCCTCGCGCGGCATTAATGACGCCGTCATTATCTAGAAAAGGGGGTCGGATGCATCCAAACATGCCGATCGCGCAGATTATTCCTTGAACCGTGCAGATTATTCCCGTGGACAACGAAATCGCCGCAGACGCCCGAACTTGTAATTATTGCCGTTTCGAAGAGATGGACAGAGGAAAGATGCCAATGTCAGCGCAATCCAACGAAGGGAGCGAGCACAAGGATTTACCACGGCCGGGTGTTTTCAAAAGTGAAACACCGCCGGAGCCAAAGTCAAAGTCCCGGCCTAAAAAAGTACAGCATGGGCAAGCCCCACCACCTCCGGTAAATTACTTGGCAGGATACGTGGACGGCTCGCTTTCTATGAGCCCGACTAAGCCGCGGACAAATGTGGAGAGTTGGGCCGACAAGGTTTCGCCCTCTCACCATTTCGGAGCGGCGTACAAGTCCAACCTTTTCGCATTCTTGTGCCCTCCCGTCCATCAATGCCCGGAGTCGGTAGACCCGATTGTCGACACTACAGCACTGGCTACCCGACAGATTTGCAGCTCCAACGGTAAACCCTTGTTCGCGCCGCGCAGGAGATCGGTCCAACCAACTTTCGCCCTGTGGTTGGAGTATGACTCCAAAGACAATTGTCGTAAAGATAAATCCGGGCGAGCAAGCGGGACGGTTCACGCAAACAAAACGGATGAGGGATTTCCTCAATTCAGAGTTGAACGCCCCGCTTGCAGCTGGACAGTGGCCAACCGGCCCCATGCCCTTGGCGAGGTTTCATAGCAAATATTTATACACCATTTTGGCATGGATCCTTAACTGCGACTCTGATGAGTTGGTATAGCCGTACCAGCTAGCGCTGGTAGAATGTCTCCTGTGTGGAGAATCCTACGAACCAGCAGCGCAGAGAAGTGGAAAGCGTCCCATCTTTTTCGACTGGGCGGACTGGCTGGCATACGCCATCCACTCCAGCCTGGTCAAGATCCAGAAGAAGCAGTCCACCGAATTTCGGTTCAGTTCTGTTCTAGCTTGGCTTTGTTTGTATCATTTGCACTCCCGGATGCCGATCCCGAACCTGAAGAAGGTCAACGAGAAGGGAGAGCCACAGCCCGTCTATGACTGGACGGATGACCTATACCGGAAAGGGTCCTACTACAAGTTTAACTTCAACTTTCTGGGGATTGGTCATGTCGGCCTTCGCCGAGGGCGAAATCCCTCGCCCCCGCGAGAAATGACGAACTCTTTGCCGAGTCAGAAGCTCGGGGACGTTTTTAGACCGACGCAGGGATTGTGGTCAGAATCTACGGATTCAAGGGCAAACCCCATTTGCTGCCCTACTGGTGCACGGAGCATCGCTTGGGATGGAGGTTGCCCGACAGATGGACTATGTTGAGGAGGAGTTCGGCCTAGGAAAGAAAAGAGGCCAGATTTTTCAATATCCTCTTTCCTGGGCGAACGTTGAGATTTCTGAGGTAGGACAAGCATGTCTACCTCGAGCAGGAGTTTTCCCGGATTGGCCTGGTTCTGTTGCCGCAGCGCTGGAAGTACGACCCGTATGGGATAAGGGGAAAGTTCACACATCTCTGCCCCCGGGCAGATATAATCGAAGACAGATGCGATGTGGTCCATGTGGACCTTGACTGGGAAATTGAATTGATGGAAGCTTCTCCTCCCCGGCAGGATTTTTACTGCGAGGAGGTAGCATATGACCCCAAGCGAAACCCGGACCACCAGTTCTCATCTCCAGGGTTCAAAAAATTCCTCTCCAAGATAGCAGGCCTTAACTGGCCAAAAGAAAAGATTATTGAATGCTGGAAGATGAGATGCCGCACGCAGCACGACAAATCCACCAGGAGAAATCTGGCCGTTGATGACGACTTTTCAGTTCTATACGACCAAGCACCATGATAACTCGGCGGCCGTTCGCATATCAAGAATACGTTCCCCGAGGTCCCTTTGAGGGTTATAAAGGAGGGTCTTCCTCCCAACAGCTTGTACACTTCGGCAATCGCCGCCGCGGGCCCAAGCAGACATCCAGTGGACCCAATGCAGCCCGTGGCTTCCAAGGCGGCGCCCGAAAAGGCGAAGAAATTAGTCAAGGCAACGCCCGAGGTGATTCCTCGAGCACAAAAGACGCCAGCCGCCGCAGAGAGCAGACCGGTTGCGGCAGCACCTTCGCAAGTCAAACCCCGGTACAAGTTTACCGTGGGAACATCGCTGCTCGTCGCACCTGCTTCATCTCCTTCCCCCGATCCGACCATTGTTCCGTAAGAGAAGAAAAGGAAGAGAGTTGAAAAGATCAGGCGACCTAGTCTGACAGTGCAGCAGCCAGTCGCAGAGCCGCAGCCGCGTTCAGCCGCTCCAGGGACAGTTTCTCTGGGCAGTCCCGAGCCAGCCGCCGGAACCGTAAGCGCAGACATCCATCCAGCATCGGCTCAAGCGGAGCCCGCAGGTACGTTTGCTGCCCCATTCTCTTTGGTCTCATCTAGTCCTACCCCTACTCCATCTCCCGCTCAATCCGAGCAAGTTATGGCCGCATCTTCCTCCCCGTCTCCACACCCTTCTAGCGGCCCCCATTCTTTTGACCAGTTTGCTCGTAACCCCAACGTTTCCCTATCTCTGAGTCAAACCCCAAACCCTTCGCCGGAGGTTAGTGCTGAAGTCGTGCATTCACCGTTACATCCACCGCCTCAACCGCTTCAAACCCTTTCAACATCAGCCGCTCCCATCTCCATTTCCCGGCAGCCCCCAGAAGCGGCCGATCCTTCCAAAGTCCGATCCGGTTCCTCCTGATCCCATTCCCGCAGGAGAGACGTCTCAGCAGAACCCTAGGCTGGGGGAACCAGACTTCATGGACGACCTCCAGAATACAGACGACTTGCCCCTGGCAACAAGAGCTGTAGAATACTCTATCTCTTTCCTCCAAAACCTGAAGCGGAGGAGACCTGAAGAGATAGCCGCCCCGGTAAAGCGCACCAAGTATAATTTCGAGAGGAGAGTGCTTACAACAGAGAAGATAATCCCGAAAGTGAAGAAGCCTCTCCGGGAAATGACCAGGGCGGACTACGAGCTCCAGACAAAGGAGAAGAGCTTTGACGACATCAACAAGCAATACGAGATTCAGGGAATCATTCGTAAAGCTGACAATCTCCTTGTCAAAAGTCTGGAGGAACAGGAAGAGCTTTTCGGGTTGCAGGATAAGACAAGACAGCTTGAAGAGGACCTGTCTAGGTCCACTGAGCAGCTGGAAGCGGCGCGGCAAGAAATAGATGAATTAAAAGCCCAGCTGGCCGCTTCTCAGAAACAAGCCGCAACCGAAAAGCAGGCAGCCTTGGAGCAGATTTCTCAGCTCCAAGAATCTTTGAAACAAAGCGCAGTCGCAACTGGCAGAGAGAGCATCTCAAGCGACGGTCTTTTCAAAGAAGAGAGTTAAGGAGATGCGGGCTGGTTTGCCGCGGGGATGCAAGCCCCACACCTATAAGGCGATGTCGCTCTGGATTTCGCATCCGTAATTCAAGAAGTTTCTGCCCAGTGGAAAGCCTCGTGGTAGAGGAGGCCGAACGCCGTGCGAAGCAATGGCCGGACCTCGGCGATAAATCTTCAGGAGCGCGAGCGCGATGGCCTCCAATTCTCCCCCATGTCCTCATTCGCTGCAGAATGGGCAGATGCAAGGGTAACCTTGCATAAATATTTTAAAAAAGTAGAAGAGGTGAGAGTTGCCAGACGAATGTTAGACGCATTCGAACACGAAAGAGATATCTGTATGGCTCCCTTTCACGCTCTTTCAGAACTAGGGTGCCCAGGTTTTGTTGAGAATGGCGAGTTTCTCACCCTAGATCAGGTGAAAAAGAATTGGCAGTCCTTTGAAGCAGATACAGCTGAGATTGATAGCTGGACTGAGCCAATTCAGAAAAGTCAGGTCACCCAGATGGTGTCCAAATGTTGCAAGATCAGCTCCTACTTCCAGGAGCTAGGAAAAAGATACCTCACCATCGACCTGCACGCGGTCGCTGCTTTCCACGCAGCATTAGAAGAAGTTGCTGACCGCCGGCCATTCGAAGCAGAAGCCTGGGGCCAAGCCCAGGCCGCATACAACCGCATCTGTGAAGCAGAAGCAAAAGCTGGAGAGCCTTCGGAAGGTGATTCTGAGGGGGCAACTGACAAAAGTGAATCTGAAGAACAGTTGCCGCGAGGAGAACAGCTAGAGCAACAAAAGGCAGGGGAAGCAAGTTCCTCTGCACCCAATGGATGAAGGCATGGATTCTTTGCGCCGAGGCGAGCTCGACACCCCGCGAGCCGCCATAAATGTTGCCACATTTTGCACGGGGTGCAATGTTTTCAATTTTGTAACAGTGTTGCTCTTCTTTTTCCCTCTTCCTCTATTTTCCTTTCTTCTTCTCTCCCTTTCTCTTTCTTTCCTACATTCTCTTTCTTCCCCCCTTTCTTGGAGCCCCTCAGTTGAATTTCAGATTTGACAGCAGTTACCCGAAAATTGGCTAAGTGTTGGTGCGAAGTTCGCACTTCGCCAGTTTTGGTGCGAAGTTCGTACTTCGCCGCTTTGGTGCGAGTCGACTTCGCTCAGCTTTGGTGCGAAGTCCGACTTCGCCCTCTTTTCGGGCGCACCTTGTAATCGGGCAGCCGGGCAGTCGACGTAAGAATGATAAGTGCTGGGGCAAAGTCCGTACGGCGGCAGATACTAGCCACTCAGTGCGCAGTCCGACTTCGCAACGAAGTCGGAGTGCGCCCTTGACAAATGCGCAGTAGGGAAACAAACTCGGAAATACACCCAAGGCATGAAGGCCTTCCCGATCGCGCTGTTCTCTCGCCCGCGCAACCCGAGACGCTCCGATCCCGTGCGAAGTTGGATAAACCGCCTTTCAAGGCAGTACACGTGTCAAACAAAGATCATCCATCATCCGACAAGTGTCCAGCCTTCGGGATTTGAGCCAAGACGTGCCGAGCAAAAGGACGAGCATGGGCTGCACTGCCTGTGCCGGTGACCTCATTTAAAGCCGATCCGAGGTTCTACCCGCTCCAGCCTACCCGCATTCCTCGCCGAGAAGAAGTTCTCGCCCAACACACCGCCACCTAGCCGTCCAGCTTCCAGGAAGACCATGCTGCGGGTACAGTCCGGTCCGACAAAAGGTCAGCATTTGCAGCTCTTTCGCCGCTTTTGTCAGCTATTGTTTGACTGGGACCTTGTGCCCATTAATGTAACAGGAGGGACTCGGGCTATAAAAACCCACCATGATTTCATTGTAAAGGGTGGAAGGGGAATGTCTGTTAGGGAACCAATGTAACCGTGCTTCTGCTTATAAATATAATTTGTATGCCTGGTTCTGTTCTCGCTGCTTTTATTTCTTTATGCTTATGCTTTACGCTTCCTTGTGTCACGGCTCGTTGATTCGTTTCAGCATTTGGTGATCAGGCGCCTTTAGCATTGTTTGTGCCATGGCTTGTTAATTTATTTTAGCATTTGATGGTCAAGCACTTCTGAACTTCATAGACTAGATGTGGTAGCAGTTCCATCAGTTGTGTGTTACGTTGTTGTCCGTAGTGGTGATTGATGCGCTGTCGTGCTGTTAGTTCTCCTTGTAGGGAGAATGTTTGCTAGGGGGCCATTGTAGTTGTGCGGTTAAAATCTCTGCATGACACATATACCTGGTTCTGACATCTCTTAGTTACTTTCTGTTTTGAGTTTCCGTACGTAGTGGTGATTGATGCATTGCCGTGTCGTTAGTTCTCCTTGTAGGGAGAATGTTTGCTAGGGGACCATTGTAGTCGTGCGTATATTGCTTAGTACAGAAAGTACACTTAGATTTTGCAGTTCTCAATCATGCTTTGTATTTATAATGCAGTAAGTATTGGTGATTGCTGGTTGCCGTACTGTTAGTTCCCCCCCCACCAACTCCAAGTATATTTGTAAATTCTTTCTGTTCATTTATCTCTTTCCTGCACTCTTAGCTTGAACATAAAACCCCCCAAAAGGAGCCGGCCTTCTCCGGAGATTGGCACGGAAGGCATCTCTTCCTTCCGGCCTTTCATGCTGGTGGGCGAATCTGGGCGCATTAACCCAAAATCCTTTCCTCATGGCAGATTCGTAACCAACAGGAGCTATTGGGCCGATTCAACTAAGTTGGCAATGGTCTTTTGCCAGATATTGTGAATGTCCTTCCTTTCTTGATTGAAAATCTGGTTGTTTCTTTCCTTCCATATATTCCAAGGTAGAATGGTAGAACTCATCCAAACTAGCTGCCTAATAAAATGATCAACACCCTCCTGATTAGGCCAATCCCTCCAAAGCTGTTCAAAAGTAAAAAAATTGGACCACTGTAAGCCAAGTAAGATGGTCATTCTCATCCATAGCTCAGGCTAAGTTACACTCAATAAAAAGATGGCTGAGAGTTTCCACATTCTCTCCACACATTTAGCATCTAAACGGGCCATGAAAACCACGTTTCATAAGTTGCTCACCAGTAAGCACCCTGCGATGCAATAAAAGCCATGTAAAGAACCTCACCTTAGGCCAAAGCTTTTGAGCCCACAATTGAGTAAAAATGTCATATGATTGGTTGGAACTTGGGATTATTATGGCATAAGGCCAAATAACCTTGAGCAACTTAATACTCACCCTTAGTAGTGTTGTTCCATCCAAAACAATCTTTATCATGGGACCAAGAGAGAGATCTCATATGAAGGATGCTTTGGATGTCTTTTCTTTGCCTTTTTGGCATTTGAATAGGCCAGTCCTCAACAGGGATCCAATATCTACCAACCTTTGAATTACCAATATGGTACCGATAGTAATTAGCAACCTTTATCTAGTTAGCTTGATGAAGCTCCTCCATCCAAGGCCTCCAATCAGGAAATTGAGTTATCAAAGGTTGGTGACCATCCCAAGAATCTGTCCAAAAATTTGCCTGTTGACCATTATGAATGATCCAAAATAACTTTTGCTTAATCAAATCCTCACTAGTCTTAAGAACCGCTAAAATGGGAGAACCTTTGGTAGGCAATTGATAGCGAACAAGGTCTTCAAGACTTTTGTTCTCAGCATATTTAGCACGAAGATTCTTGGCCCAAAGAGCATTGGGGTTATGCAAAATCCTCCAATACAGTTTAGCAGCTAAAGCCTTATTGTTATTAATAGCAGACCAGAATCCTAACCCCCCTTCATTCTTGGGAAGGCATAAAGTATCCCATTTCACCAAGGCCCATTTTCTTTTCTCCTTAGTACCACTCCAGAGGAACCGATGATTGATTTGATCCAATTCTCGAAGAACTGCCTTTGGGATATTCAACACAGCAGAAACATAAATAGGTATAGCTTGAAGGACTGATTTTACCAAGGTAATTCTGCCCCCAAATGAAAGCCACCTATTGGTCCACTTTCCAATTTTCTTCTTAACTCTATCCAACAACCAATTCCAGTCTTTTTTTTGTCTTTGAATATTGATAGGAATGCCTAAATAAGTGATCGAAAGGGAGGTCTTCTTATATCTTAATTTATCCAAGACCATGGATTCTTGTTTGGGAGAGCAGTGAAAGAAAATGACTTTAGATTTGTCTTCATTGATCAATTGCCCGGTAGCATTAGAAAAACAACTAATGATTTGCTTAATTTTAGAAGCTTCCTTAATTGTAGCTTTACCTAACAAAGTAGAGTCATCAACAAATTGAAGATGAGAAATAGGCCTAGCTCCACGAGCAATGGTAACTCCCTCAAGGGTTTTGTTTTCTCTGTTTTTGGTTATAGTCCTGCCCAAGCATTCAACAAGAATGATGAATAAATAAGGGGAGAGGGGGTCACCTTGCCTAATACCTCTGGAAGCAGGGAACAGCTGAGAAGGCCTGCCATTGATAAGAACAGAGTAGGACACCGAAGAGATACATCCCATAATCCAGTCCATCCAATCTTGAGAGAAGCCAAATTGCCTTAAAACTTTGACAAGGAAGTGCCAATCCACTCTGTCATAAGCTTTAGATAAGTCTAAACGAATGAACATAGATGGAGATTTTTGCATTTCCATGGAATGGATGGCTTCCTGAGCAAGAACTATCTCATCCACTATTTGACGCCCTTCCACATAACCCCCTTGTTCAGGGGAAATAATCTTATGCAAAAGAGGCTTCAACCTTTTTGCCATGATCTTTGTAATGATTTTGAGAAGAACATTACATAAAGCTATAGGTCTAAAAGCTGAGATATGATCTGCCTCTTGAGCTTTTGGGACAAGAGCTATATAAGTTTTATTGATAACCTTCAAAATTTCTTTGGCTTTCCTGGCTTCTTCCACCACCTCTAATAAATCAACATGAAGGATATCCCAAAACTCTTGATAGAACTCAATGGGAAAACCATCAGGACCTGGGGTTTTTCCTTTTTGCATTTTAAAAACCACTTGTTGAAGCTCATTGATAGTAACTGGAGCAGTCAAAACAGAGTTCTCCTCAGAAGTGATAAGAGTAGGGATCGCTTGAAGAATATTTTGTTGAGAAGCCGAGTCAAGAGGTGTAGCAGCAAATAGATTGGAAAAGTAATTGACAACAACAGAGTTCATGCCATCCCAAGTGTAGACAACATCTCCAGAATCAGATTTTAGGGAAGAAATAAAGTTGTGAGATCTTCGAGCTAGAAGAGATTTGTGGAAGAAATCTGTGTTTCGATCTCCTTCTTTGAGCCATTGGATCCTAGATTTTTGCTTCCATAAGAGTTCTCTCTTTTTTCCCATTCCTCTAACTGAGCTGTGAGTCTAATTTCATTTGTACTTCTACTCTTTGTGAGGCCATCTAAACGGATTTTCTTATTCAAATTTTCAAGTTGAGCAATAACTTCATGTTTTTTTTGCCGGACATCTCCAAACTCCTTCCAGTTCCAAATCTTGATTTTGGATTTAATGTATTGCAACCTTTTGGCAAAACAAAACATCTTAGTCCCATACCTTGGTTTACCTTCCTTCCACCATTGCTGCACTCGGGGTCTGAAGGAACTGTCTCTAAGCCACATTAACTGAAATCGAAAAGGCGAGAAACTCACATTGGTTTTCCAAATTTCCACCATGACTGGCCAGTGATCCGAACCAACATTGTTAAGAGTCTTCACCTTAGGAATGTGACCATGGATTAAGAAATTGTCAGAGAACAAGAACCTATCCAATCTCTCCATGATACAAGCTAAGCCTTGCCTTCGTTAGACCAAGTCATAAGGCCATTATCTGGTTGGATGTCCACAAGATGAAGGTTTGCAATATATTCACTCATGAGGTCGGTGCTTTTGTCCAAATTTCTATTTCCCCCCATTTTCTCATCCAGAGAGAGGATGGTATTGAAATCTCCTCCGATCAAGATCCAAGATTCAGGAAAATGAGAGATAATATAAGTTATATCCTTCCACTATCTTCTCTTTTCCTCCAAAGTAGTCGGAGCATAAACAATTATGCAAAGCATAATTTGGTTAGAATGTCTACTTTGAATAGCTATAGCCAAAAGACCCCAGCTGCCAACCATATGGTGAATAACTACCTCTTTTGGGTCCCAAAGGCAAGCAATGCCACCAAAAGTCCCTTGGGAACTGAGGGAAGCAACTTTTCCAGTTGGCCAGATTTTACTAGCAATTGAATCCATTTCCTCTATTGACATCTTCGTTTCTTGAAGGAAAACAAGATGTGGATGGTTTGTTTGAATCATTCTTCTAATTTCGTTTTGTTTTGAAAGACTCCCTTTGAGTCCTCTAATATTCCAAGTGATGATCTTCATTAATACCAGGGCTAAAAAAATTGGTAAGGGCATTAATCTTACCTTCCTCTACAAGCTTTTCACCTTCTTTTACCATATGATGTTGATTGGTCTTGCGACTTGCCTTTTGGTTGGAATCCATCTTTAGTTTTTTTCCCTATTTCTTGACTTACCCCAATTGAATCTGGGATGGCTTCTAACCTCGAAGAATGCATGTACAAAGCCAAAGTGTTATTGGAAGGTTCAACAGAGTCTATCTTGGGACCTGTATTATTTGAAGTCTCAACATTTAAAAGATTGTTTTTCTTGTGTATATTTCCTCCTTTTTTTCCTATTGAAAACCTTTAATTTGTTGGTTTGTCTTTGAGTCCTTCCTTGCATCTTTAAATTGCGTTTCTAAGATTTTTGTCTCCATTATTTCCTCTTCCTCACCTGGGACATCATTTGTGGAAAGAATTTCAAACATATTAGCTGATAACTTCGATTGATCCTTCATAACTGTTTTTTTTAGTGTTCTTCTTCTTAGGCATTTGGAAACCTGCTAAGTTTGTATCCTCTTTCTTTTGATCTGGAATTTTATTTGGGCAGACACTAGCCAAATGACCATATTCATGGCAAATTCTGCAATGAAAAGGAATGTTCTCATAGTCCACCACTTGCTCCCAAGTGTCCTCCCCAAATTGTAATGAGATCTTTTCAGGTAGGGGTTTGTCAAAATCCATTAAAACACAAATCCGAGCATAAATAATATGTTCAAATTTTTGAGTACAATCAGCAGTCATCATAAAAGTTCCCAAAGAGTTTCCAATTGAAGAAAAAACAGCCGGATTCCAGAATTCAATTGGGAGGCCAAAGAGTCTAACCCACACAGGACCTGTAGAAGGCATCTCTTCTTCGGCTTTAAATTTAGTATGCCAAGGCTTCATGAAAAGCCCCGCCCTTCCAAAGAACCAGGGACCCCCTTGAAATGTTTTCTCTCTATCTTCATTATTAGCAAATAAAACAAGAAAATAACCATTTGGATAAATAGAGATTTGTAACTCACCTTTTGTTTTCCAGTTTTTTGCAGCCCAAACTTTGAAAGCAGATAGGCTCGGACGAAAACCCAAGAAACGACAAATTAGTCCTCTTTTTTCCAGATCTTCTATGCTAGTCTGAATGACGCCCATATCTAGCTTAACAATCGGAGTTCCATCAGCTGCCCTAAGACATCCCGACTCAGTTTTCCTAGGATCAATCTTAGGCATTCTCAGAGGTTTATAGGAAACCCTAAGATTAATGTTAGCATTAGGTTGAGGCTGTCCACCATGGAGGGCATCCCTAAAATTCATTTTTGGGGCCAAGTCTTTGAAATCCTTGCCCTTGAAAGGGGTTTCCACAGTGGATTTGTTTTGGGGGTGCTCCTTAGCGCTGGATTCGCTTGAGATCTGAACCATTTTTTGATCAGTTGCTTGAAACTTGTTTCGAGATCTCTTTAATCCATGCCTTGGACGCCGAGAAAAGGTATGATTTTCACTTTTGTTTTGTGCAGCAAATTGGAAGCCGTTGTCAATCAAGTTCGCAGCATGAAGATTTGTTGAAAGACATATTTCTAACCCATCTTGGGTCCCTTGCAACATATCCCGCTAAAATCTTGAGTAGAAACCACAAAAATGTTGGCCGCTAGGGCCCGAAGGCCCCAAAAAACAACCTCTGGAGCCGCTTGCACTCAACACAGATGAAACCCTCGCACAATCGCTCGCTTTCGAAAAACCCCACCAAAATTCACTATTACCATTGGCTTTAACCCTATGTTGCATTGAAACGGATATGGTATCCGATACGAAGACCACAAATTTTCAAACCCCCCAAAATAGGGATTGGATACAACATTATATATGTGTGGAGACATTATATGTATTATAATAAAACATAGAATAAACCTACACAAATACAAGTTGTAACAATGGACTTTCATTCATTATACAAATACATAAATAATAAAAATATAGATAAAATGAATTCACTTGCATAATATAATAATTATTATAATAATAATAGCAAATGGCATTAGCTCAACCCGTTATATTCCTCAACTTTCAAGGAGGAGACCTATGTTTGAATCTTGCCAAGCGATACATGCATAATTGCCAAATTGTTATAATACCACTATGTGGTCATGCTATGAAATGGGTGGGGACCATTTCAATCCCATATAACTGATAATTTTTTGTTTTTAAAAACTATAATAATAAATCAAATATAATAAAAAGTCAAAAACATATGTTCAATAGCCATTGAGGTTTATAGCAATTGGTTTGGAGTGAAGAGATTCATGTCTTAAACCAAGGTTCAGATCTCATGGGTGAACCTTAGCATTTCAATCAAATGGCATTAGCTTGATTGGTTATATTCCTTGACTTTTAAGGAGGAGACCTAAGTTCGATCTTGCCAAGTGATACATGCATAATAGCAAAGCTGTTGAAATTCCACTATGTGGTCATGATGCAATATGGATGGTTGCGTCTCAATCCCACATAACCAATTATAAAAATATATGTACAATCCAAAATAATTATAATATATATATATATATAAAAGAAAATAGAACAACTTTAAAAATAATAATTAATTAAAATAAAGAGAAAAATAAGGTATTAGATAGACTAATAAAACAAAAATCAAAATTGAAAAATTAAACATGATATATAACTTTTAAATATTAATTTAAAACGTAAAATAATAATTTAATTAAGGTATTGAATAATTATTTAATTAAAATTGATTAATAATTAAAAATATAATTATAGCTGCAAGCTTACTGTAGTGGTAAAGGCTTTGGCCTCTCTTTGAGAGGTCCAAGGTTCAAACCCCACTCAGTATGAGGGGACCAGGACCCCTCATAAAAACCTGTGTAAACTCATTGAAAAAATAATTAAAACTATAATTTCATTATACGTGTAATTTGTCATTGGTATTTTAACAAGTCCTGTTGAACTACGTTGCTCATCCATGGACATTAATAGAAACTAATAATAATTAATAGCTATACGACTAAAAGTTAAGCATTAACATATTTAGATTTATTCAAGAAAAGTTATTTATTATTGAAAGTGATATTAGTGAGATGTAGATTTTGGAGTACTTATAATAAAAGGGATTCATAAGATGTTATTGACAAATGGTGAACAAAGGTTGCTTCTTGGAGAAGTTAATCAACTCAATGAAGAATGACAAAGATTGTACTTGAATACTTCCATTACTAGCAAAGAGGGATTTAGGACTTATATTGTGGTTATTGAGTGTTGAACTTGAAACCACAAAATGCATTCTAATTCTAGACTTTGGTGAGGAAGTGTAGTTGGCTGTTGGAATACAAACATCTGTAGCCTTCAACTTTTGAGAGAACAACTTATTTAAGTTGTTGACGAATCACACTGGTATTTGCTTCTTTATTATGAAGGTTATCTCTACAGCTTTGGGGTGCACATGTAGAGGCATAACCCCTTTTCTAGGAAAGTGTGTAGGCCAAAATGATGCTTTATGTGTTGATTGAGTGTGATGCTGAAGCTAGAGGGATCCAAACTCGTGTTTTTAGAAGAGGGCAGAGCAGAGGTTTTTATATATATCCATATCTAAGAGAGCAGAACAAAGGTTTTTAATACATATCCATGCTAGATACGACTCCAGGTGGTCTGAATGCCACATTCAGCTGTATTAGATATGCTTTAGTAGTGATAAGTATTTGAAAACATCTGGATATGGTATCTAGGCTGTATTTGGGTCATATCAGCTTTGCATCCATTTTGGGTGTGAAGATTCATGATTCTGGTAACTGGATGCTACTGTATTTGGTAACATAGCTTTCGCCACAAAGAGCAAAATCACCTCCAGGATAAGATCTTAATACTAAAAAGATATATTATTAGTCAATTTGGACTTAATGTCTCATCATCTTATTATTAAAACAGGATGATGGAAAATTATTAATTGAGAACAATGCCTCTGCTTACTTTGCAAGCAAAGGAGAAGTTGAGGATGAAAAATATGTGATATTACATTGTCTTAAATACCAATATCTAAGACAAAAACAACTGTTATAACATGACGACTTGAGCAAAGAGCAACCTATACAAGTTATTAGGTTTACCATCCACAAGAGTCGGTGGATATCTTAAATGTTTTTTTGAACATCACAAAATGAACATAGACAAGACCTTTATGGATTGAAGTAGCAACAATGTTCAAGTGGTTTGTAGCTGAGCTCCAAAAATAAGGAAAAATCTTCTTTATACAAATCTATTTTTCTCTTTTCTTTTCCATCTCAATTGATACTATAGGGTCTCTAGTGGACAAAACTAAAATATATTTTATTCATTCATAGCAACGAACCCCTCCCTAGAGGCAGCATCACCATGCTTATACATATAATCTAACCCATCACTATACTTTGAGAAAACCACCTTGAAGTCATCATCAATGTCCTTGACAACCTACTGATTTGGGCACAACTCTACCTTCTTCTTGGGTATATGTGTGTGTGTGATGTGATGGATGGGCAGAGGATTGGGTCCAACTCTTAGAACATGAAGAATCTCTTCAAATTTGGTGGTGCCAACAGAGACATCACCACAATTAGAAACCTTTAAGGCTGAATCATCATCAATAACAACTCTTTCCCCCTATGCATTTGACTGTAGTCAGAAATAAGATGGCGATGCTTAGTCCTATGCCTTGTAGCTCTTGAGTTAACAGTTTGCTCCTATGATGAAGAAGGCCAGCAATAGGCAAAGTGCACAACCACTTGTATCATGTGAAGAACTCACATCAACATTTTGAGAAGTATCAAGAAGTTCCTAGTCCCACGTGGACTTCTTTGCAAACTCGTGAAGCTTCTACATCCGTATATAACAAGTTTTGGAACTATGGCATTCCTTCTTACAAAGGCCACAAATCACTTTCTTTGAGTTCTTCTTAGAAGGCTTAGAACCACCACTCTTGGGCTTCTTTATGCTAGTCTTCAAAGACCTTAGAACAACTTTTGCATGAGTTTGTTCCTTAGGTGGAAGTTCCCCCATGTTCCACAAAGCAACCTAAAACTAGACAAGAATAACTTATACTTCCTCAAGAGTAAGTTGTCTCGACTTCTCCATAAACATAGGAATAGTGCAATACATTATACCAAACGTTTTAAAAGTTGGAGAAAGGTTGGTGAGAACAGTATTGAAATATTTTGGATCACTCCTGGGTTTCTATCTAGTGTTAAATATACCTACTCTCAAAGCCTTAAATTATACAATATACTTCTCAACACTATCGAAGTCCCCTAGCTTGAGAGTTGCAAACTCTATCTTCAACGATTGATTTTCATGGTGTTGATCTTTCCAAAAATTGACTTAAGCTTGTCTCAAACATCATTTAGATCTGAGTACTCTAACATGGAAGGCCAAGCTTGGTTCAATAAGCAAGGTCATGAGACCCAAAGCTTCCTCTTCCTCCTATTGTAGCGCATACAGGATGTTGGATTCTCCTTATTGAAGTAGCTCCATAAACCTCTACTTCTAAGTAGGGCAGTACTTTGGTCATTCGAAATGCTTTAATTATTCTCATTCAAATGGGTAACAAACATCCTTGGATTGATTAGGCTTTTGCACAAATTTGCCTCCAATCCAACATCATAGGACCAAATAGATGACGCCGCTGCACAAAGCTCAAAAAAACTTGTGACCTGAAAAAGGGTGAAAAACACTTTTGTACAAATAAGTTATGGCCTCCAAAAGTTCATCCCTATTTGTAGATCCAAAAATTCGCTCTCCCACCCACCCCCCCAATAGAAGAAAAGAAAAAAAAAACTGCCACATTCTGCAATCTCGCTTGTCGAATACCCATGGGATTCAAAGGAGTTGGTGGGGAGTGAAGAGTTCCACACTCCAAACTAAGTTAAAAATCTCATGGGTGAACCTTAACGTTTTTTAGCCCAAGGGGTTTAGAGCAAGTGGTTTTGAGTGAGGAATTTCACACCTTAGATCAAAGTTTAAATCCCATGGGTGAATCTTAACATTTTGTCCATTGGATTTGGGGCAATTGGTTAGAAGTGAAGAACTTTATACAGTTGTGATGAAGGGGATAGGAATGGGATTGCAAAGGGCCTCCTCACGATGCTTCCCTCTCCTTCCTCACCTTGAAGATAGGGGCAATTTGTGAGCTTAGTGTCTAGGGTTTAGTGGATTAGTTAGAGAACACCTACGTTTCTCCTAAGATTTTCTTGACAAAGCTTAACCTTAATCTAGTCCTAGTTAGCTACAAATGCATCACACAAATGCAACAATCAAGACCTAATAACTAAAATGATTCTTGATTTGAATGATAAAAGTAAAAGTGATTTATTTTTCAAGAGCAAGGGTTCAAGAGGGATGTAGCAAACAAGCCTAATGCAAACTACATGCGATTTAGTTTTCAATGATGACAAGATTAGAGATTTAGTTGGTCCCCTAAATGATTAAAATGCTAACTAGTTTCTTTTCCTTTTCTTTATCCTAAGTGAATAAATAGAAATACAAAGAACAAAAAAACAGGTACAAAGCAAACAACAAACACTCCTAAGACCTAAATGCCGAAAATGAAGATATTGGATTAGAAAAACCTTGTTCTACCACAGAGGTAGAAGCATTGCTGATCTTGCAGAAGCGTTGCTGGTGTTGTTGCTTTCTGATGGTGCTTTTGCACAAAACAAAACATAAAAAGAGCATAATAATGGTAAAGGGGTCTGCCTAAGCTAGAGGAGAGTATGTGGCTCCCTTGGCCAGCATTAGACCCCTGTTCAGATATGAGCTGAAAAACGGTAAGCTGATATGAACATGGATTGTGTGTTCAGAGGTTCAGATATGAGCTGAAAAATGGTAAGCTGATACGAACATGGATTGTGTATTCAGAGGTGTTTGTTGGCGCTTTTGTCGATTGACAATGCTTTCTCTCTATGTGATTGTCTAAAATAGAGAGCAATAGTGCCACGGAACCTGCAATTTGGCAGTGTTTTAGCTCAAATGTGTAGGAGAATAACATTTAGATGACTAATTTATGATCTTATAAAAGCTACAATGAATATCCTTGACTAGGAAGGGACCTTGATAGATGCAATATGACAGAGCGATTACTTGCTCAAAATGCAAGCTAATGATGATGAAAGACAAGATGCAAGCTAAATGCAACTGATGATAAAAACAAAGTTAGCTAGCTAAGGAATCAAAGATTAGATAGTTAACTTTTCATGATGTTAAATGGACGGGGCCCTTTTCAACCAATTAAAAAAAAATATCACTTGTTTGATTGCTTGTACGTACCCATGTAAGTGTTAGATTTTGACACTTGCTATGATCGGTGAATAAAAGGATGATAATTGGTGACTTGGGATTGGTCGGTAGTGTGTGCATGCTCAAACAATAAAATTGTTTGGATTTTACCACTTAGGTGCAATGTTGGCCAGCCAAATTGCCACATTGGCAACCATGAACCACTTGGAGAGGTAAATCAAGCACTCGGTCAACATATTATAGCTAGAGGTCCACCCTCGAAACTATCTTCATTGCATTATATAGAGCAAAGTGGGTAAGATTTAAAAACTTGATTGCCTAAGCACACACATGTCATGCTAACTAGTCTAGCCAATCGTGTTGTGCCCCCCTTTGAGAGGAGAGAATCCCAAGGACTTGATAAAGTCACCTGTCAATTCCCTTCCCTAAAATACAATGCAAATCCTAGAGATAACATTGCAGATTGAACTTGTGTACAAGTGGCTTGAGCTGGCTTAACTAGCCAAATTGCCCCCTGCATTATAGAGGGAGAGTGGGTTTCTCACGTTCGTGCCTTCGAACTTGGTGCACTTGTAGAATGTGACCTCCCTTTCAACACAAAGCAAAGGGAAGGATAACAACTAATAGATTGATTGGAATACTCTATTTGATCTAGAATATTATTGTGCTTCCCTCCTTTTTCAAAAGAGACTTATCTTTGACCTGGAATAATTTGGCCAAAGCAGTGAAAATCTACAAAAATCTGATTGGGAACCCCACAAAATTTCACTTAGATTCCAAAAAATGCAAATGTTCTTCTGTGATTCTTGACAGTTTCTCTTTTAGATCTGTAAATTGAGATTCAAAAGACTCACAACCCTTTCTTTAATTGGTGCGCTTGAACCCCGCATTGGATTTTGAAGGAAACTGCAATCAAATCCTTGTATCGCTAAGGTCAAATCTTGGGACTAATCTGTGGTGCAATGGGCTTTACTGAACAACCTCTTGATGCGTTGAGGCAGTTCACTTAAGTTCAGCCCAACCTCACTGTCTCTCTATATATCCTGACTTTGATACAATAGAAAATAAAAAAATAAATGGGTTTATGAAAAACTCCTAGCAAATCCAATCCAATACTCTGCAGTCACACTAATTCGTAACACAAATCCAACTAAAGCAATGCAAAAAGGAGACAAGTCAAATTCCTAGATCCTGCGATGGATATTCAAACTTGCATTGATACCATGTAGAAATTCATAATGTGGAGAGAGGAAGGAATAAAATCGACACATCATCTAGACTCAAAAAAGGAAAAGAAAAGATACACGAATATCGATAAAAGAATACAAAAGATTTGATATGCTGGTCTTGGACACCAAAATGTCACTAACAATGAAAGGATCCCTAATTAATGTACGAAATTATATGCAAGTGGAAGTAAATGCATGGACCCCAATAACCCTTAAACTGGCATGTTATTTGATCTACAATAATAGATGGATCACCCCTCAATGTGAAAAGGTGGCTGTAGGCCAAATGATTATACAAGAACAAAGTTGTTTGTGGCCAAAAGCGAAAGATAACACTCAACATTTAAGAGAAATTTCTTGACTATTGATCACGTTGTTACACTTGGACATGTAGTTGAGGAGGTTTCGTGGAAGTCTTTGAAGTTGTTGGAATATATTACATTATTTGGTACATGCTAATGTACCACCTTGGGTACATCCTTAGATTAGGAAAGAGTGTTCTAGATTAGAAGTTATGATTTACTTTATGCAATGTAATAAATGCACAAGTATTATTAAAGTGTGCAAAGTATTTTGGTATTGTAAATGTGCATAGTTGTCCATGTGCACATGTGTCCATAGAATAGGAAGTGGAAGAGTCTCTAGAAGAGTGAAGGCCAAGAGTGCTCCATATGAAGAGTCACATTACATTATATATGTAGTGTATGTGTATATGTAAAGTGATGTGACATGACTTGACACTTACTTGATACTTTCAGAGCTATTGT
This sequence comes from Wollemia nobilis, assembly GCA_028583015.1. NCBI lineage: Eukaryota > Viridiplantae > Streptophyta > Pinopsida > Araucariales > Araucariaceae > Wollemia > Wollemia nobilis. The sequence goes on from JAQPPZ010000314.1 coordinate 719,692, forward strand.
ACCATTTTCGTGAGCATTTGTTAATGGCAAGTTTATGAGTGATTGTTGAAGTTATTTCTGAGTTTTATACTTCTAGAATATTGCCATTATCATATATATCATATTGCAACTTTATTATTGATCTTTTGGTGAATTTTATCTTAAGTATTTAGCTTCAAAAGCTAACAGTGGTATTAGAGCCACAACAAGGTTTTGACTTGCACAGGTTTTAAAGTTGCAAAGGAGATTTCGATTGGTTAAGGAGAAACCAGTGAAGTTAAGGAGATTACCTCTGGAAAGGAAAACCAGAGAAGTTTGAAGATTTACCTATTCCAAGAACAAATTTGGAATAGAAGGAGATTTCAGGTCTTGAAGATAGACCTTGACATTGAGGAGATTAAGAGACCCAAGAAGGAGGTCCTATTGGAGAGTTTGATAGATTGAAGGAGATTCCAGATTGCAAGTTGGCTAGAGTCTTTCCACAGGGTTGAAGAAGAACTCGTGAAGACTAGGACTCAACACAAAATTCTTTCCACTAGTTTTGAGAATAACTAGTGAAGTTTATTCATTTTAGAATTCTGGAGATTTTTATGTATTTGGTTGTTATTGTCTAAGTTTCTTGTTGCAGAAAATTAACTCCCAGAAGTTGAGAAGCTTCCTACAATAGATAGAGAAGAATTTCACCTTCATTGCCTGAAAGTCTATGTGCTTTCCTCGTGCAGGGATTAGTTCTTTGTTGCAGAAAAGTAGACATTGAAGATTGGAGATTGAGGAGACTCAAGGAGGAGATCTCATTGAAGACTAGAGATTGAAGGCTGCAGATTGGAGAAGTTGAAGAGACCTGAAAGAGGTCATATTGAAGAACTTCCAGATTTGGAAGATTGAAGATTGCAGATTGAAGACTGCAGATTGAAGATTGAGGAGACCCGTGTAGGAGGTTCCCATTGAAGATAGAATATTGGAGGTAGAGAAGGACTAAGAAAAGGTCCTATTGCAGAATTCAGAAGCAGCAGATTTTGGAGATCTAGGAAAGAGATCTCATTGCAGAATTCCCATAGTTGGAAGATTGAAGAGACCAAGGAAAGGTCTCATTGAAGTTTTGAGGAGAAGAGTTGAGGAATTGCAGAATTAGAAGACCTAAGGAGAAGAGGTCTCAAGAGAATTTGGAGGAGAAGAAGAAGGCTAGAGAAAGCCTTATTACAGAATTGAAGGAGTGACTATTGGAGGAGTTGCAGAGAAAGCTAGAGGAAGAAGATTGCAAGCAAGGAGAAGTTTCTGATAAGAAGGATTTGGGACAATTGTCGCCATACGACAACAAGCCCAAGAGGAAGAAGATTTTGGCAAGAAGTTTGCCAAATTTTGGAGAAGGTTTTTGAAGACCTCAAGACATTCAGATTCTTGAGGAAGAAGATAGTGAAGGAGATCAAATTTGAAGTCAGAATTTGACAAGAAGATTGAGGGAGAAGAGAAGATTGAAGAGCCCATAATTTTGGGAAATTGAAGGACAGCCACAGTATCTTTGAAGGCTGATTTGATAGAAGTTTGCATATTTTTGAAGGAGAAATTGAAGGGTTGAAGGATAGTAAATTGAAGAAGGTATTGAGCTGCAGATTTGGAAAGTTTTGGGCAGTTTTTGGAGTGCCCTTGAACAGGATATTGAAGGAGGTTGAGACAGCGAAAGAAGGCAACATTTTGGAGATATTCGTTGCAGGTTTTGGACAGCGAAACAGAGGAGGAGTTGATTGAAGAGTTGCAGAATTTCTGACAGCATTTGGGCAGCACTAATAGCTGCAAGTTTCAGAGTTTGAAGGCACAGGTTTTGGAGGAGATTTGGAGCCACAAAATCAGATTTTGTGGACAGCATTAGAAGAAGGAAAGAGCTGCGATTTTGGAGAACTTCGGGGCAGATTTGAGAGAGTTTTTGGGCAGCAAGAAAGTTGGAATTTGAGCAGCAATTAGAGCTGCAAATTTGGTAAGTTTTGGAACAATAAAGTGAAGGAGAGTAAAGGTGCAAAACTTACAAAATCGAGGTTGCTAAAGGGTGAATCAAATCACCAAAGAAACTAGCTGAAAAGGAGATAAAAAAGGTATGCGATATTGGTGCAACATAAATTTATTGAAGCATTTAAATCAGGTCTATATTAAGCATTTGAGAGCACCATATTACTTTTATTAATCTGAAGAAGGAAGTTAAAGGAGTTGATAATGTTTGCATCTTAAGATCTGCAAGATTAAAACAACAATATCTAAGTAAAAGTTTATTTAGAAAGGAGAAATAAGAAGGATATAACATTATTATTGAATGTTGTTTTTTAGCCCATAAGAGTGCAAATATATTCTAAGTTCTAGTAGTTAAGAGAAAGGTCGAATAGTGCTCAAAGTTGAGGTAGATTTAAGGTGTCTAAAGACACCAAGAGGAGGACCAAAGTTGCAGAATATGTTGGTGAAGAAGAGCCACCAAAAAGGGTGGTAGATCCACCAAATAAAAGCATCACCGGATAGCAAGACTAAGCATCATAAAAGCATAGGGGGTTAGCATCTAAACAATGCAAAATTATTAGAGTAAAGAGAATAAAGTAAGAGCATTTGTCTAAGTAAGTTAAAGATCAAGCAAGGATTAAAAAAAGGTAGATTATTTTAGTGTCTAAAGACACTAAGTAGCCACGGGCCAAAGGAAGAGTGTAAGCATCCGTTGGAGTAGAGAGCGCCACTATTGAAGTGTAAGCATCCATTGGAGTAGAGAGCGCAACAGTTGCTAAAGGAAGAACCGTCACCATCATACAAGGAAGCGCCACCACAGTCCAAGAAGGTAGAGCCACTATCATTCGAAGGAGAGCCACCACCATCTAGGGAAGAGCCACTATCATTTGAGGGAGAGCCACCACCGTCTAAAGAAGAGCCACCATCAAAAATGTTGAGCAAGCTATTGAGTTTCACCCAAGGAGTCCAAATGAATACGTTCTCTATGAAAGAGCACAAAAGATACGTAAAGAAGATAGAGGGACTAAAAATTAGGGCAAATTACAAGTGTTGAGGATTGGTGGATACGTTACATGCAACGAACACGTGTTAGAGAAGACAAAGGACAAGCTAGCGAACGTTTCAGGTATTGAATAAGTGCCAAGGTTGAAAGAAGGCGTTAAACATTTATTTGGAAGCAAGACACTTGGTAATAGTAATGGCTAGAGTGTCATATTATCATCCGCCTAGGCAAGAATACGTTATATGAGCTTAAGGAGAATAAAGGAGATGAATTTAGAGCATTGGAAGAGTTTGAGTGCCATGTGGCACGTATAACATGGGAGGTCAACAGGTTTGAAGGATTTCAAGCGCCCATCTCAAGGAGAGAACATGTTTTTAAGAGGGAAAGACTAAAGGTGAAGCGCATATATTTGCAGAGACGCATTGGAAATAGAAGGAGGTGTAAGTGGAGTCATTAATTGGAGTTTGAGTGGGAGTAAGCAGTGATACACCACTTGGCATTGCAGGAGAGATATTCAAGCCACACAGGGAGTCAAAGGGTCAAGGATTGGATACATTGCAGAGCGCTTGAAAAAGACTGAATTCACTTGGCCAATCAAAAGGGAGATAGAATGATATTATGGCAAGCCAAAGCATAGCCAAAGGTTTCATAGAAAGGAGAGCGCCCGTTTGGAGATGGTCAACCACTATTGACCAAAGAGAATTACCACGTTCAAGGCTGAAGGTAATTCATTTTATTTAAGTTTATTTATAAGCACAGAATAGGAGGTATAAGGGAGAGATAAATTTATAATTATTATTTTCTAAGGATAAAAGTAAAACTATTTATTTTGGAGGGATAAGAATCAATATTTGAAACCTTAGAAATAAGATTAATGCTATTTGAGAATTTTATGAAGGACTGAAATTTGGTTTGAAGGAGTTAAAGAAATAAGTTTAAAAGTTTTGTAATTTGATTATTTGAATTTACAAAACATTTTTGAAATATTTGCAATTTGATTAGAATGGAGTAATAAGGTTTTTGACATCAAATTAAATTTATAAAATTTGCAAATATTCTTTTATGGAATTTCTAAATTTCTAAGTTTGGAGTTATAAGGTATTCAACATCAACATAGGATTGAGAAATTTAGAATTAAGACACATTATATTTTTTGAGACTAGGAAAGATTACTTGAGAAGAACTATGGTTGATTCAAGGGATAATAATATGAAAAGTATGATTAGGAGACTAGAACCAATATGGGTTAAGAAAACTCTTGAGGAATCACAACTTGATAGTTTGACAAGAGTAGGTTCTATAAAGATACCTTCTAACAATGTAATAGAAGAAATTGATGATAATTATACCAATGGAAATATTGAGAATAAACTCAAAGATCATTCTCAAAATATAGCAAAAAGAGTTAGTCAAGAAGATCTCTTACAGATCTATGAAAGAAGCAAAGGTAGAATCGTCTCAATTATACACAAATGGTTATATCAGTTGCTCAAGAAAATAGATGAAACTAAAGTTTACAAAACAACAAAAGAAGATTTGAAAGGCACATATTGTAATAAAGATGGACATGAAGAAGCTGATTGTTGGAATTTACATCCTTGTAAATATTGTGGAAAAGAATCACATTCATCTACTTTCTGTTATTACAAGGAAGAATATTACAAGAAATTTGAAAAAGTATTAACATTTAAGTTAGAGTGTCTATTTCAAAAAATTGTTTCTAAATATTTTACTAACACTGAAGACAAGCATGAAGAGCAGGCAAGAAGGTTATCCAAAGAACAAGAAAAACAAAAGTGGACTAGAGATGTAATTAGATCTCTTGCATGACAAGGCTATTTGATGATAGACTATATTTCAAGTCCAAGATGAAGGCAGAATTCAAAGATAAAGAAAAGGAATCAGATCAAGAAAAGCAAGATGAAGATTGAACCAAATGAAGATACTCAGATATAAAGACTAAAGAAGAAGATCCATCAATAACCAAATAATGTAATACAAGGGGGTGTTGGAATATATTACATTATTTGGTACATGCTAATGTACCACCTTGGGTACATCCTTAGATTAGGAAAGAGTGTTCTAGATTAGAAGTTATGATTTACTTTATGTAATGTAATAAATGCACAAGTATTATTAAAGTGTGCAAAGTATTTTGGTATTGTAAATGTGCATAGTTGTCCATGTGCACATGTGTCCATAGAATAGGAAGTGGAAGAGTCTCTAGAAGAGTGAAGGCCAAGAGTGCTCCATATGAAGAGTCACATTACATTATATATGTAGTGTATGTGTATATGTAAAGTGACATGACTTGACACTTACTTGATACTTTCAGAGCTATTGTACCATTTTCGTGAGCATTTGTTAATGGCAAGTTTATGAGTGATTGTTGAAGTTATTTCTGAGTTTTATACTTCTAGAATATTGCCATTATCATATATATCATATTGCAACTTTATTATTGATATTTTGGTGAATTTTATCTTAAGTATTTAGCTTCAAAAGCTAACAGTTGTTCGTTCCTGTTAGGACCCTTTAGAGGTCTTTGGACTTGTGCCTAAATTTTGTTGTTTAACAAGCTAAGAGCTGTCAGTATCTCAAATCTCTTTATTGCTGTTCTCATGAGGCTTATGAGACAGTATCGGGATGATTTCAAGCTACCAATGGATTTAGACTTTGCCTTCTCTTGTCAACTCTTTGGGTTCTGCATAAATGATCTCTAGGATGTTTTTAAAGTGAACACTCATTTTGAGGATGGTTGTAGCTTACGTCATATGCTGATTGTTGTATTGCTGTTTGCTAATATATGCTGATTGTTGTATTGCTTTTTGCTAATAGATGTGGTCCTCTTAGCTCACCTTTTTACAGATTTCAACAACATGGTTATGCTTGCTTTTGTGAGCTTTGTTATTTAGTGATTGCACTTGGTAAAACTCAGGTTATGATCTTCAATGCTTTTATAGATGCTCTATCCATTTTTCAATTTTAGTAGAAAACTAAACTAATGGAGACCATGACAGCTTATATGCACTAAGGGGTTCATTTTAAGGTCTTGCTTTCAATGTGAGACCCTTGTCTTAATTAAGATTTTTTTTCCAGATATGCCTTCCTCTCTGTTTTGGAGTGTTGGTGTTGTTAGATACATTTCCAAGACATCTCGTTGAAGATGTATTTCTTTGACACAACTGTTAAATCCGTTGCTCTATATGGATCAAACTCTTCTACACAATTATTAAACAAACTATTTTATGCAGATCAAACGTTTGAGTTTTGATTTGGGGCTTGTTGACTATGCATGTATCGAGGGAGCGCAATCTAAAATGCTCCAACGTATGATCCATTGGAAAGAAAGAGTCCATTAAAGATTTCTCTAGGCTGTATCTGACACCCTATCTATTTGTTTTAAGAGTCTTAAACCCAACCTTCTATCTTCATAGGCTTACGTCCCCTAGTGATTTAACTTCAAAATGGGAGAGATACTGGTATTTAGCTCTTTGTTTCTTAGAGTTGCTTATCTCTTGGGTCACCTTGTATGCAAACAAAACTAGTTTGCTTCTAATCCCTAGAGCTGCTCCCTCGCTTTTGACACACTTAGACGTCCTCCCTCACTTTTCTCCTATAGGAAATATATCTAAAGCTACTAGGGAGGAGATGTGTCAACAATATATCCAAGTCATTTGGATCTTCTCCTTACAGCCTCTTAACCCTAAGATGGCATTTTATATTAAATGTTTGTTGCAAATTGTCGATGACAATATTGTAAATTTGAACTATGTTCAATATCATTGGTCAAATGGCCTTAGAATCCCCTATGGCTAGTTGAAGGCTAAGTGACCATGTTCGAGTTCAGCAACGATAGCTAAAAAGATCAGTTTAGTTAGAAAAGCAAAATATATATATTTTTATTAGTTTAAATGTTCAGATAAAGACTAAATATAAAATATGTGAAAATAACTCCGAAATTTATATAAAAACCATGATTTGAGATGACTAGAGATATACCATTGCAACACAAAAAGAAAAAAGAAAAATGCATTAGCATAGCTTAAGTGATTGTGTTTGTTGAGAAAATTTTATAACTCCAAATTCATCAAAACAATACAGACTGTGACAATCCTCCTTTCGACAAATACAGACTGTAAAAACCAAAAGACACTGATTTGTAACTGTAAAATACCATAAATTGAAAGGAGGCGTTTCTAGCAGCAGGATGCTATGTTCTCCTGAAAAGGGGGTGTGGAGGGTGTGGGAGAAAAAGACAGAGAGTATAATGAAGAAATGCGGGAAAAGAGTACACAACAGAAACACAGGAGAACAGGGAAAATGTGAAATTTAGTCTAGAAATGACACATTCCCCCACATCAATTTCGAGTTATAGTTTTTATTCCCCTTTGAACCATGGACATGATGAATACTGACTGATTTTTGTCACAAGTTTGTCAAATTTAATCTGTGAATTTCTGTTTCTATTTGCCATTCCCTATGTGGCAAATATAATCAACAAACTTTGGCAAACAAATTTGTCAACCCTAAATAACTACAGATTTTTAAATCTGAACCTTCTTGTTTGGATCATGGTCACTAAGGTTGAGGGCATGTTCTTACCTTCTACAAAATGAACTGATCAGCTTATCCTATAGAACAATAGGATCTTTGCCTTTGCAACAGGTGAAATAAGGGAGAACTTTATTTTCATATGTCCTATTCATTATAGATCCAAGGGAGATATCATGTTTGTACTGATTCTTCGGAGAGTCCAGACTACATTTTACAATTGAGAGGTCTTTGGTCCTTCACCTTTGGAAAGTAATTATTTTGAAATGACAGCCTCTAAAGGTGATTTCTAGAACTGTCATATTGATTACTTATTTCAGTAACTAATGCAATATCTGCCAAATAATCTGCACCTTCTTAATTCTTTTCAGGTGGAAGATATCAATGGAATTTAAGAAATTTGTAGAAATTTCATGTCCACAACAATTATGTGGAGTTTCCACTAGTTTGTGGCCAAAATAAGAGGAGGATTTAGTAGCGTGATTAGAAGAGTTGGATTTGGCTAGTAAGTTAGAAAGAGACTACTCCAGAGCCAATATGACCTTAGTTTCAATTGCTCAGGTTTAACAACATTGGTGGATCTCCTTTCCAAATTAGCTGTAAACCAGCAGTTTATATCTCCTTTGTGTTCTAGATGACTTTTCAACTAGTTTTTCTGGAAGATCCTTAGAAGCCTACTCTATGTTTAACTGGGTAAATGGCTTAAGGGGATAATTCCATCTATGGAACCTCCTAATCCACGCAGTGTTGGGAATTATTTTGCAATACTACCGAATGAATGCAGTTGAGCCTTCTTGTTGGTATTTTGAATGTGGTTCATATTACCATGATGGCTATCCTTTATTGCAAGATCATAGTCCAATAGGCCACAGAATTTGGAGTTAATCACCAAAATGAAGTGTTAATTATTCTGTAAAATAAGAGTATATTTAAAATGGTTGGTAAAATAAGAAGACAAATAGGTGCTTGTAAAATATATTCCATATAAACTTGATAGCAAATTTCATAGCCCTCATTGGTAATGTAATTTATGAGCAATTTTAGTGCTTTATATGAGACCTTGGAATGAGGCTGAAATGTGTGTTCATGTTGATTTATCACAAATATGAAGTTTAATACGTTGTACTTCATTGTAACACAGTTTGCTTCCTTTAAAGTATATTTGCTTCAACATGTTCCCAGGAATGCTCATTTCATGTTTCGTCTTATTTACTTTTCCTTTTCATGGTTTCATAAATCAGCAACATAAGTATTGGATGAATTAGGTACAGCAAGGAGTCTCCATTTTATCTCTTGCTTGAATGCATTCCGTTCTTTCTTCTTTTCTCCTATTGAATCCAAGTTTCTAGTCAACTCAATTAGGCGGAGTACTTTTTTGTCTAGAGTTATCAATGGCTTTGCTAGCACTTTACAAAATCCAACATAAGTATTGGACAAATTGGGTACAGCAAGGAGTCTCCATTTTATTATTTCTTGAATGCATGTGTTTTTTCTTCTCCTCTGCTTTTGAATCCAAGTTTCTAGTCAACTCAATTAGGCAGGAGTACATTTTTATCTAGAATTATCAATGTCTTGGCTACCTACCACTTAACAAAATCCAACATAAATATTGGATATTTTATGTACTTCTTGAATGCATTGTGTACTTCCTTCTTCTCTCCTTTTGAATCCAAGTTTCTAGTCAACTCACGTAGGCGGGAGTACTTTTTTTGTCTTACTTTTTTTGTCTAGAGTTATCAATGGCTTGGCTAGCACTTGTCTAGAATTATTCCTTCATTTCTGCTAGCAAGATGGTCTAGTCAGATTGTACTACTTGTCAGTCCTAATGTAATGGTATTAATGTTGGTCATAAAATTTGCCCTCATAGTCCTATTATTTAGTGTTGGATGCTCCAGACTCAAGGTCTCTATTGGTCTGGGTGTAGGTTATCATCTTAATAACTCTGTTTTGGACATTTTATTAATTTGCAAATATCAAAGAATGAAACAAGAACATTCCTTTCAATCAAAGAAAATGCACGTGTACTATATATTTTCATCTATTTGAAATCTTAGTTAGTAATAGCAGATGAAGTGAAAGTTGGATTTTTTATTGTGATCTTCAACATATTATGCTTTTGGAAAATACAATAAACAAAGGACTGATATTGCATGTTTATTATGGCAGTCAACGACATAGTATTAGAGGACGTGTGTACCCAGCTATTGTTCCTGCTGAGAATAATAGTGTGAATGGAAAGGTTTGATGTGCTTTTATTTAACTAGTTGACTTTCCTTTTGGAAATTGTATATGTAACAAGTATATTAATTCTAATGTTAAGGGCACTCATCTAGAAGAATTAAAAATTATTTTGCTACACAAATTTTGTGTCCTTTATTTTTAAAGAGTTTGGCCAAGATAATCAGTAACCATTTCAACCTTGAGAACTTGAAAATGAATTATGACATATTAGTTAAATTTGCTTGTGTTTGTTATTTACAGGTCTTATGTTTTGGGCATTCAAGCTTTGATTTGATTTATTGCAGAAATGTATATGTTATTTAAATATATTTGGATATTACCATTAAGTTCATTAGTGTTATTATTATTCAATAGGTTTTCTATGGGCATCTTTATCATCTTTTCAATATAGACAGAGTATGTGAAATCACACATAGGTCTAATTTGTCTGTATACTATGGAATAACCTACATTGTTCACTGCTATTGACCAAGATACATTCATTACAAGAAGAAAACATACCTCAAACCTGTCAACCATTATCCATATAAAACCCAAAACTGAAAAGGGATCCACCTCTACTCAAGAACTTTTACCAAGTCAATCTCAAAATAACTTAGATGATGCAAAAGGTTAGTACATAGATTCTCCGATGACTCCATATCTTGGAGTGACTATGCTGTAGCAAGTCTATTAACGAGCTGTTGTGAATAACTTGGAAACTGGATACCTTGCCATTACCCTCAGTTTGTGTTTCTCTTTATTGGTGTTACTATACCGTAGCAAGTCTATAAACCAGCTGTTGGGAATAACTTGGAAAGTGGGTACCTTGCCATGGCCCCTGGTTTGGGCCTTTGGTTGGGGACCCATTTCCACAAGTCCAAGGCTATGAGTTCGATGAATTAGATCTTAAATCACTAGTAATCAGGACCAACAAGAAGCATAGCAAGAAAACTAGTCTACTAATACAAATTAATAACAAAATATAAATAACTCAAGAACAAACTTTTCGTCGTAATGTAGGAAAACAAATTAAGGGAAGTAAAAGAGTAAAGGACAATTTTTATATTCCAAATATGCTCAGGTTGTAAAAATGAACTTAACATGATATGAACTTTGAACTCTTACAAAAATCTGAATCAAACTGTTGTACTTGCGACTACTGGAAAACACACCAAAAATCTGTGTCTGCGCTGAATTGAAATTTGATCTAAAATCTGCAAGTCTTCTTTTCTAATATTGGGAAAGAAAATTCAATGCTCAAAAATCTGACAAAAATAGAAAATTTGATCTAAAACTGAAAGTCGAAATCTGAACTTTAAATTTGAAATCTGAAACCAAAGTATAATTTCACTCTATTATGAAAAACATTTGCCATGTAGTGCATGAAATTAAGATACTTTCCTGAGAGGGTGTGATTGTCAATTCAGATCAACCCCAAGAGCAGTTTGGATGCTGCTCTTGTGAAGAACACAGTCACAAATCTTTGCACAAGAGTTTCTTCCCATAAGCCCCGTTATGTAACGATCACGTCCTATTTATAACTTTTTTCCCACTTTAGATCCATTGATATTGTTTCCTGAAGGCCTCCAGTCTGGGCTTTTGGTCAGGGACTCTTATTCATGAGTACAAGGTTAAAAGTTTGATATATAATAACAAAACTAAGTGAGCCCACAAGACTGTGCCCTCTGCATCCAAAAACAATCATTAATCCGCTATCAAAATTTGGGTTGGGGGACACACTAACAGTTTTATAGAAAAATAAAAATTAAACAAAAACATTCATAACGACAATTATTTTGAGGCTGTCAATACTTAAATCATCAGCATAAGGAAAAATAAAAAGTCATGTTTCTAGTTTTTGCTTAATCCTTATGTAACTAAGGACATCTCCCCATGAAAACTGTACGAAACTCCTCTTAGACAAGTCTATTATTGTAATAATCACACCTTTTAAGCATAGTGGCTTACACTAACTACAGTATCAAATAAGTTTTTGTCAAAAAGTGCAATGATGGTTTATGGTATTTATAATTATAAACTTTTGATTTTTGTGGACTATTCCTAGTAACTTTTGGTTGTAGATGGGGTGTATGCATGACATCATTCCCTTTTCTGATTTCATGTGCTACCTGGGAATAATTGGCTTCCACTCAATAAATCTCCTTGACATCACCTTACCCCTTTCTAGGTAGCAACCAACTTAGGATTGGCTAAATAGGACCTATTCTAGGATTATATACTCGCTCTACCATGCAGTAAGATGATCATGATAGCCATTCATTAATATTTAAAAGAAATTAATTTAATTATAATCTGCTAAGTTGTTAACATAAAAAATAATAAATAAATGAGACAAAAGGCTGCAGAGTTCTATTACAAATTTCATCTATTTGCATGGTTGATTACTACAGGATGAAAGCCAAGTTGAGGTCCATGGATGAGTTTCTGACTCTGAATCCTTTATAGATGCTGTGGTCTCCTTTCAGTTTCCTAGAATGCACTGGAATTGTGTCTGCAACCTTAACTTTAGAGTAGTTTACACCAAGGTTACACAAGGCTGGGAGACGGGTTTTGGGGATGGCGGGGGACGGCAAGCCGATTTTAGGAAACTGCTGGGGGGACGACAAGTATAATAGTATTAAAATTTTTAGAAATTTAGGTGGAATTTTAATACACACAAAATCCTCCTTGGCTATTTTCTTTTTCATAGGATTGGGTTTGTAAAGTGTCAATGAGAACACTTTACTATGGATTTGCAGGTGCTTTTGCACAAGTTTTTTCATTATTAATAAATGGCATATCACAATCCCTTATCAAATCAACAATGAGACACGGAGGAGACCCAATACTGCCACATCTTTTCATTATTCTTCCAGAAGGGTTAAGCACAGCCCTTAACCATGTCAGATCCAAGTGTCAAATTCAGGGACTGAAAGCAGATACTCAAGGAAGCAGTTAACACAGATTTACAATTAGCAGATGACCCATTGCTATTATCTGTTACTAAGCCTGACAAGGTTAAAAGGCTAGAACAATATATAAGTTTATATCTGGAGGCATCTGCAAAGTAGGCAATCTCTGAAAAAATCCTACATGCTTTTCCAGAACACCTTGGTGAAAGCACTCATTGATCACATCCATTGGATTTATAAGGTTACTCTGTCCACCACGTATTTGGGATTTCCACTAGTATGAAAATTTCACAAGAATATAGTCATTGATTTGTTCCAGATGACAAAGCATATATAATCTGTAGCTGTTAATTTATTCCTCTAATTTCTGCTCTTTACTTTCAATATTTGCAAGTATAAAGAACTTACCTAAAGACTCTGAATCTTGTCCGACATTTGCTTTGCCTATGTCTTGATCAAACCATCTTCTCTTGCCAATTTTAAACCTTTCTTTTATAGTAAACTCTTTTTGTAAAATCTTATCATAAACTCTCCATGTTCTCTGTTGCAATTGTCCAAGTATAGATGGTCATGGGTGTGTTTCTGTCGAGGGACGCCTAGGCCTCGGGGACGTTCCCCTGCAGGCTGCTGGCGTCTCGAGGACGGCAGGCAAACGTCCCTGTTGCCGTCCCCTTGTTTTGGGGACGGTGGGGATGGGGGGACGCGTCCATCAGGGTGGGGGACGTGTCCCCGTGTAACACTGGTTTACACTATGTTCTTTGGTTTAGCTTATTTTCGTTGTACTTTTTAGTTACTACAGTGCATTGTAATTTATAACAATTCTTTTCAATGAGTCATATTTGCCTACTTTGGCCATTTGTGGACAATAATAGATTTATCTTATCTTGTCTATCATTGTCTCCCATTTCAGCCTCCACTTACTACATTGCTTTCAAGGGAGAATGTTTCACACATTAACACGATATGCTCGTACATGCACCTATACTCAAATGAGCCTCAAGGAGGTGTGTGTACAATGATTTCTTACATCTGTTGGCTCTTTAACGGAATGTTTATGCACTTTTCCTTTGTCCTTTGGGAAGCTTATGATTTTTCAAACTTCTCCAAGAAGGGAGTGTCACCCCATTTAAACTCTGAAATAACTCCAAATACGTGGCATATTGAATAAGGGTCTAGGGAAGTTACCCTTATCTTGTTAATACTAAAAGCTGCAGCTGTAATACTCCCAGAGATTGGCATTAGACCAGCCTTCTGTTCATTGTGGTTCTTAGGTCCTGTCTCTGCTGTAGACCAAAATATCTCATTGTCTGTATAGATTCATTTAAGATTCTTGTATTTCTTACCAGCTCGAAGGAGGGGAACAACACTCTTGGGGGAATATATTTATGGTGAGTTTGCTCATACCACCTGAATTATTGCTTTTGGGACCTTTCAAGTTTGAAACTATTTTTTGCGTTGAGTACTCTGCATTTAGTCTATTGTTCTTTTATGCTATTTCAAATATCATTTGATGTATGGGTTTCGATTTTCTTCAGGATAAATCACAGTCAATATTCTTGAGCTTCAAAATGAGGCATATCCTCTTTACCTAAAGTACAATATAGTTGCACACTCATGCTTTCTTGAGCTTAGTTTGAAGAACATTTATTTTTTTGATCTCAAGTTTACCACAGCATTCAAGGGAGATAATCTTTTCTATTTAGGCATTCAGGGAGATGTCTTAACATTATCTCTGGACATTAATATCACATGCACTTAGCATTATTTGTCAAGAAGAATTTACTTGTAGATATATCTGGATAACAAACAAGACTCTGGCATGTAGATCCTTGATTACCTTCTCTGTGCCATTTCACCCAAATTTTGCTGAAAGGAAGGAAATCAAACATGGTTGGTTCACACAATGCTACTATACTTTATGTACCTTAATTTAGAGTTGTTGAAGGCAGAAACATACTCATGGAGCTCCTTCTTGGCCTTTCAAGAATCTTTTATGAAACACTGGAATATTCTTGCTGAGGCTATATTATTTGCTTCTTTCTTCCAAATGGGAGATGAATGTTGTATGTTAGGGAGAGGCATCTTTTTGAAGATTACTTGGAGTTTGTCAATAAGGATTGGTTGGGAAATATTTTTTAAGAGAAGAACCATTGGAAAAGTTGAGGATTTCTATTAGGGAATGCATTGTTGGATAGGTCATGGGAGAGTTTGTTGTGCTTGATGAGATTAAATGACTTGTGATAACTGTTCTCTACATTCTAGAAACTCTATTGTGAATTGTATACTATTACATATTTATAAATTTTTTTGTTTGTATATTTTGTTCTTAGTCATTTTAGATTTCTTCTAGGCACTAGCTTGAGATATCATATCCCATCTGTGACTTTTGAACATTTGTGGACATTGATGTTCGTTTACTTTCTTTTATTTTCCATTAACCTCATATGCCTTATATAATGTCTGTGTACAGTTTATTTGATGCTTTTGTAATATCATCAATAGCAAGTTCAACTTACCATTTTTGTTTTTCTTGTTGGATAACATTTAAAACATTCAAATATTCAGGTTTTCAGTTATAGATTACATGACTGTGTATGTCATTGGATAGAGTTGGGATTAGTAGTTTTATAATTTGTTTTCCACTGTTAAATGTGGCACATTTTACAAATCTTAAATTTAAAATTTATAGTAGACATGGTTTCATTTAAAAAAAATTGACTTCTGCTTATTGGACATTGACAGGTTATTCTTGACTTGACAGATTATGAGATGGGCCTTTTTGATGAATTTGAAGATGTTGAGTATGTTAGGACTCTAGAGGAAGTTATAGTTTTGGTAAGTGCTTTGGGTATGCATGTTTTTTTCTTCTCTTTTTTTGGCCCATGAGGTCAATCAATGCTAAATAGCTCAGATTGAGCTAATGAATCCCATTTATCTTCAAGTTATATAAGTAGGTTATGCATGCCAAGCCGCTTGAAGCTTATCCATGCATTGATGCTTCGGGTTGATGATTGCAACATTTTGTGTTGATTAGAACAAAAATATATTTTGAACAAAAGGAAAATTTGGTATAACTCTCTCTCTCTCTCTCTCTCTCACATTCACACACACACATACACACACATTTACATCTGTTTTATCCACCATGCATAGTAGCTCTAAGCCTTTCCCATAGGATTCATATTAACATTCAATATAACTGATAATAGATCCCAACAGAAGGAACAAAAAACATCATGGATACTAACAAAAAGGCCAGTGTGAGGGCCTATTAATATCTTTATCCATAATGGTTGGTAATTGTATTTAGTAGTAAACTGTAAAACAATAGAAGATATAAAACTTGTAGGCTGAAATTGAGAAAGTTTAGTTGAATCTATGCATGTGTCTCCCCCCCAAACCCAAATTGGTCAGCATGTTCTTAGTAAAAAATAAAAAGTAAATGAGGTGAACTTGGAGAGATTGTTTCAGTCAGGGCTGCCAGCAGGAAGTCCCTTCCTGTCCGGGCCTCTAGTCAACCTATGAATGCTTGTATAGTAAATGATTGGGAAGAACCTACAAGGGAATTTCATAAAGTCTTCATTGATTTAGATTGGGATGGCAGATCCTTGACATTGCTTGATTGCATTGATCTTCAAATGATGGTCTGTGAGGACATTCCTTGTCAACAAGAAGTATCACTCACAAGTTCTGAGAGTTTCGCAACCTGCTCCTTAAAGATGTCCACAAGTTTGTAAGAGCTATCTGGACTTAGGATTTTATGAATTGAAAGCCACAACATTTATGGGCAATAGTTCTCACTTTGTGCTGTCAAATATTTCTCAACAATAATATCATCAGTCAATCGATTACAACAATAATTTGATTTTTATGTTTAAGATTGTGTCAAATATTGTTGTTGCTCGATTGGTCTACTGAAAACAGGTTTGGATAGTTGTAAATACCCTTCCTCTAGTATTTCCTCTTTTCTTTCACTTGTTTATGGAAATAACTTAAATTTATATGAAAGTCTATACGTTGGTCAATGAGCTAGAATCAAATCTATTTGATGTTCGACATCTTATTCAGGATATAAAGCAAGTGGCAAGCTCATGCATAAAACATCATTAAATTGATCAAATAAAGTTTTGAATTTGACTTAAAATTGTTTTTTTTTTGTGTGGGTGCATGTGAGTTTTTATTCTTAATTACTACATGACAATTACATTTTCTAACATGGTGAATGTACTACAGCATAGGTTTTTGATATTCCACATCATGCGCCAACAATAATAACCAAAAAAAACATGCAGCATAAATAAATATCCAGCTACATCAATAGGAATCACAATACCAATGGAAGTATGTCATTAACTCTGCTGTTGAGTGCATCCACAATCCAACCCCATAGAGTTTGACAAAATACTCTGCAGAACATGCACTCTCATAGAGGATCATGCACACAATGATGACAATAACCTCTCCTTCTTTGATGATATCTGACGAGGGTGATATGGGGTAAATATATACAAGAAGGGGCTACCGAGGAGCAGTTGGCAACCGCTCAACTGCCCAACTACTTGATAACCAAATAAATACATCAAAATTCATGGTACTTCATAAACTATAGATGACATACATTAGTACAAACATCAAGGTTTTCACACACGTGACAATGCATAACATGTACACATATGACAAAAAAATTACATACTATGTACATGAAAAAATGCTTTTTGCAAGTCATGTTGTAGTGGTGCTTGAGTTGATGCTGCATCATCAAGCTGGCTGCCTATACTTGCCCCTCCTTTAGACTGGTCAACATCCCTGCCAATTGTGTTGTTAGATCAATCAGTGAAGTAGACTTGATAGCCAAAATAGAGGGCTATGCAAACGAACTTGCAGTGGTTGCTCTAACTGTTGAACATGTTGGCAAACATTCTTGTGTTTCTTACAAGTGCTTGTCATAGCAGCTATAATGGATCTATTTCTTGTCAACTTCTTCCAGCTTTTGCTTTGTCTTGTTCAACAGCTGGGTAAGCTTTAGTTGCTGCCTTGCCTTGCATCACACACGCCTTTTTCATGCCTTCTGTCATCACGCTCTAGATCGATGTATTATTCTTTCGCTTTCATTAGCAAAGTCTTTAACCAAGCTTGATTTCTCTGGTATGCACTTCACTCCTTGACCAAAAATAAGTATTTTGGATGAGGGCTTATCTCTTTCCAAGTGGACCACATGTTCAATCTCTAGTGACAAGATTCCTTTTATCAATACGACAGTTGGGATGGTATCATCTTTTATCATGACATGTCTTCATTTGGATAGAATAGGTAGAGGTGTTTGCACACCTCTTCATGACAAGATTCCCTCGCCATGAAGGGGCTTTGTAGAAATTCCACCTACACTTCCTTCCATATAGGGAAGAGGTTGTCGTCATTCACTTGGACTTTGGCATGCTTGAATGCACACATCTTCTCTATTATGTTTGTCTCTCTTCATAATCATTCATTGCGTGATATGCTTGGGCCTTCATTTGGATAGAATAGGTAGAGGTGTTTGCACACCTCTTCCCTCGCCTTGAAAGGGCTTTGTAGAAAAATCACCTTCTACACTTTCTTCCATATAGGGAAGGGGTTGTCGTAATTCACTTGTACTTTGGCATGCTTGCATGCACACATCTTCTCTACTATGTTTGTCTCTCTTCATAATCATACATTGCTTGATTTGCTGGGAGCTATGTGTAGGCTCTCCCCATTGTCTTCACTATGCAGAACATCAGTCATCCACTTGTGTCACTATCTTCAACTTCAATTGAATTCTTGATGACAACGATGCCGAATGTAGTATTGGACTTTGAAATTCCATCCCATGCATAGTTAATAATAAGATAAACATGCAGCATATTAAATATACAAGAACATTGATAGGAACCATAATACCAATGGAACTATGCTATTATCTCTGCAATTAAGTTATATTGACAATCCAACTTTGTGCAGTATAAGAGCAACGCTGTGCACAAATATACACTCTCACACAGGGTCACTCACACATTCATGACAATAATCTCTTCTCCTATGATGATATATGATAAGGCTGGTATGGGTATCAGGAAGTGATTGGCAGCTACCAAGCTGTCCAACTGCCTGATACCCAAACAAATACATCAAAATTAAAAATTCCTAATAGACTATATATGACATACATTATTACAAACATATAGGTTGTCACAGACACGTGTGAACTCATGACCGATACATTTGAGAAAAAAACAGTACATACTATGTACATGACAAAATGCTCAATATGACTCAATGATGGTGGCAGTTGAGTTGACACTGCATCGTTGAGTTGGCTGCTTACAATGAAAGGTTTGAAATATCATATTGAGGTAGGAATATGATTATTCTCAAGTGCATTGGTTTACGGTTGTGGCATGCATGGCTCTACTTTCAAGGTGGCATTTAAGTTTTGCATAGATGAAATGGTGGATATTTGGGTTGGGGTTTTTTTTTGGGGTGTGTGTGTGTGTGTGTTCGTGTGGAAGGTATTTAGGATTTGCTAGAGACAAAGCAAGCTGAAGAGTTGGGAGGATTTTTCTTTGTGATTACTAGAGCTTGCTTTATTCTCCCTTTTTCCCCATCCGCATGCTTGTCTATGCCTTTTTGAAGGTTAGCAGCCTGTAAATTTACCATATGATTTGGCCTAGAAGTGATATTGTTGTTTGTCTATTAGAGATTTGCATATTCATGAAAATATTGTCAAGCATACTCTTTGATATATCTAGAATATGGATTATAATATTAGGGCAAACTGAGATTTTTTTTCCCACAGAAACATGAAAGACTGTTACTAAAGCCTTGCTGCTTAGATCTCTACCTACAAGTCATCTATTGAATAAAGTTTTATGAGCCATAGGAAGAAGGCTCAACTAAAGTCGGATGTTGATTTCTCCTATTTAACTTCTTTGTGGAGATGTAGTGCAGAGAACTGAAATTGGATTTTCCTCTATAAACCTTTCCATGGTTCAAAATTTGATATAGAAAAAGTCAACTCTATAGTTGGTTGATAACACATTTTAAAAAAATTTAAGATGGGAAATTCTGTAGTTGCATGCCATTTGGAAGTGCAACCATATATGACTATCATTTAGTTTTTGTATTGAGATCCTTTGCCACTTCATAGTAATGACCCAGAAATGGAATTGTATGAGCTTGACTTTGATCATTTTGCTACTTATGTTAGGAAGTATGAAGTCAAACCGGAAATAGGACCTTATAGATTGCTTTGATTAGTCCATTCAAAAGTCTGCATTTTGGTCCTTTTTGAAAATTATATGACAAATGCTCTCTCTCTCTCTCTCTCTCTGGGGAACACAATCAGACATATTAATAGGAAAGTTGTTCTACAGCACAGATCAGGGAAAAATATTTGTTGTAAGATGGAAATAATGTACACAATTTGAATTTGAAGGACAATAGGGTCCAAAGAAGCCATGCTCAGATATCAATGGTAGCATACTTTTGTAAAATTGGTCATCCACTCTATGAAACCAGACATTTACTTGCACTTTTTCTAGTTGATTTTTGCTAACTTTTTATTGCCTTTTGTGGCCAAAGCTCCATATTTCGTTGAAGTTTGGAAATTACTGTAGAAAGCCCTGCCATCTAATATTGATTCAAGTAATATTATCAATGTTGATTTATATCTGACTATCTTCTAATGTTCAAATACCAGGGCAATGAAACCCAACAGAATGGATCTAGTCAACTAAAAGCACATACCTATGTATGGGCTGATGCAAACGATGAAAATCTATATGGAGAATGGAATTTTAAGGTATTCTTGCTCTTTATTTTTTAAAATAAGGATAGTGTCATCTGTCATCAGGCATGTTTTGTTATTGAGAATTTTTTGAAGATCAGTATTCAATTTGATTATCCTAAACAGTGCATATTTTTGTATTGCTTTTTCTTACCCTTTTGCTCTCATGCTGCTACATAATTTTCCACCTTGGGACGAACTTGTGGTTCTTGGATCCTTCGCAAGAAATTTGAACTACTGCTATTTCTAACCACTAAGGGAACTCCATCATCACTAGAATCTATTTTCCAATTTCTTCTCTTAGACTATAGCTTGTGTTCATCAAGAAAAGATTTTAATTTCAATGAAATGCCTTAGTGGAGAGAAATGAAATGAAATGAAATATTATTAATGTCCGCGGTGGGCCAAAATAAGACCCAAGGGACTATAAGAAGTACAATAATGAATGCCAGCTAGCAGGCTAAAAAGCCCAACAAAGAAAAGAACTAAGAAAAATACAAGATCAAACCCGACAAACGGGCCAAAGAGAAATGGAAAAGAAAAGAAAAGGGAGAGCAGAGGGGGGGAGGGCTGTAGTCCAACAGAGAGAAGTGCATGCCAAGAAGAACGGAGAGAGAGGAGGGGGGAGGGAGCAGCCCAGGAGGGGCAAGCTCTGAGAATCCCCCAAAAACTAATCTCTCCTAACAGTACCGGAGCTGAAGAAGTCCATGATATGTCTCTGCCCATTGCTAGTTCAGAACCTTGACAAACTGTTGGTGCGCTGTCTAGTGACCTTGCTTCTGTTCAAACTGGATGGTGTGGGGCGTTTCCGGTCGAAGTCACTTGGTCCGTCGGAGTTGAAGTATGTTGTGATGAGCCGATGTTGAGGAGGGTGAGATCCATTTGGAGAACTTTTATGTCGTTGAAGCTGAGTTATCTCCCTAAGAAAGAGTGCGAGACAACGCTGGTCCGGGTATCTGAAGAAGGTAGAAACACATCGAGAATTGTCCCTGAAAAGGCAATGGAACCTACCCCGGATCTCATAATAAATGGGACAACAAAAAATGAAGTGATGCAGGGTCTCAACTTCACCCAAGGAGCAAAACAAGCAAATCCGCTCCTCCATCGGAAGATGGTAATCTGACTCAATCCGGAGTTGGTGAGAACACACCCTGAATTGCCCAATAGTGATCCGAAGACTATGCTTTGTGTGTTGCTGAAGGTATTGTGGAGGAGCTATTCTGCCCTCCTGTATCTGTAAGAAGTGCTCATGGTAGAAAGACAGCTTGGGGGAAAGAGGGGCAACAGGAGAGATCCATGTGCATCTGGTGTACTGGAGACTAACATCCTTCCGAATCTCATGGAGCATCTTCTCCTTAGTAAGCCGAGAGGGGGGGAGAACCCCCAAAGAATAAGGGGGCAGCCTGTCTATCTGTATCTGAATGCTGGCCAGGAGAGTAGAAACCTGAAAATACCAGCTCCTCCGACCTCCCCGAGAACTCGGAGAGAGTTCCATCGAGGAGCGAAGGGTGAGGTAAGGGTACCGCCTGCAACCCTCAAGGGTATCTCCGAAAGTACGGATCTTGTGAAGATAACCGATAATCAGGAAGATAATCTCAAGCTGGAGAGGAGAAGCCCCAAAATTTGCCAGAATAATAGAACGAGGGAATGTTCTTTTGCAACGAATGAATCGTCGAAGAAAGAGTGTTTGCACTCGTTCAACCCGTGACCCCTCATTCGGGCCAAGACTAGGGCCCCAAACCACTGACCCATAAGTAATAGTTGGCTTGACCAAAGCGTCAAAGATCCTCATCTTCACAAGTATATCCTGAAAATGTGCTTTGAAGCAATTCCTCTCTAGCAAAGACAGAGCTGCATACCCCTTACACACCCGGACTTGGGCGGCGGGTTTCATACCAAAAGTGGGACCAATGAAAAGAACCCCCAAATACACATAAGAGGTGGTGATTTCGACCTCCTTGGACTCGGAAAAGGAAGTGGAGATGGGATAGAGCCTCTTTGGTAGTATTGAATACCATAACCTTGGTCTTAGAAAGATTCATCGTCAACTGTCTCGAGTCACAAAAAGCGGCAAGTGTGTCCAGATGACGCTGAAGCCCCTCAGGGGATGAGGCCAAAAGAACAACATCATCAGCAAAGAGGAGAATAGAAATCAACACATGGTGAAGAAGGCAACCATCCTCTGGGTGAGCGTTCTCCCTGATAAAAGTCTCAAGCTCGTCGATAAAGATCCCAAAAAGTGTCGGAGAAAGGGGGTATCCCTGTTTCACTCCTACGGTGCTAAGAATATTGGCTGAAAGCCCTTGAGGGGAGCGAAACCGACCTTTCCCAGTCTCATATAACCGTGTAACCACTGTCAAGGGCTGCCCAGAAATGCCAATTGATCGAAGCCTCTCAAGAAGTAAATGTCGAGGCACCGTGTCGAAAGCTTTCTTGAAGTCTACAAAGCAACAATAAACCTTCGAGGACCTGGAACGCGCCTCTTCAATAATAGCTCTAAGGACTAGAATGTGATCTGTGGTCTGATGATCTTTCCGAAAACCAGCTTGGGCAAGAGCCCTGAAACCCCCTCCTCCAACCTTCGAGAGAGAAGCACATCCAATGTTGTGGAATAGAGCTTGGCAAAGATATGCCCAATCAGGATAGTCTTGTAGTTATTGGGTTCATGGGGATCACCTTCCTTATGAATGGGGTGAATTATATGCTGAGTCCAGGACTCAGGAAACCCAGAACAGACAACAAGATTAAAGAGATCAGCAAGGGGCCCAACAAGAGGGTCAATACCATGCTTCAAAAATTCCACCTGTAACCCATCCAAATCTGTTGCTTTGCTTGTACAGAGTTTCCAGATAGCCTGCCTAACAAGACCAATAGAAAAGAGGTGGCACGAAGAGGGGGGGAGGGAACAGAAATACGAGGCTGATTTGGGATGGTATAAAGGGAAGAGGCATGGATGGTCCAAGAGGAAAGATTGATCCCATGAGTAATCCGATCACGGGGGAGGATAAGGCGCCAAAAGGATTTAGGAGATTGTTGAAGGGAGTGGATAAGATCAAGTCGATGCCGAGAGAGGAAGAGACGCTTATTCTTTCGAAGAAGCATCCTAAAGTCTTTGTGAGAAATGGCATGGGGCTGGGAAGGATTTCGAATGGCATATTTCAACCTTCGGTGGGCAGACTTACATTCCTCATCATACCAAATGTTCATGGGGCAATGACCAGGGGGACGAGGACGAGGGGGGGATGAATAGTGTGGGGGTATGATTCCAAAGCAGCCTTCCAAATAGTTTGGACCAAGCAAGCAGAACGATTGGAAGCATCGGAAAGAGAAGACACCTTGGGGAGAACATGACGCAACCGGTCCATGTAGGTAAAGGAATAATAATAGTCAAAGTCTATAGTGACTCGAGGGACTGAAGGGGAGGGAGGAGTGGGAGGAGTAACAGGAAGGGAAACAGTGGATAATGTAAGAGAAAGAACTGAATGATCGGTAAGGGGAGGAGGGTGATCAGAGACGTTGAATCAGGAAATGAATGGAATGAGGGTGGTAGAGGAAATAGCATAGTCGACGACACTGGCTCCACCACTATGAGGAAAGCAAGTAAACCCACTAGAATCTGGAAAACAACCATTGAGAAGAACTAGCCTGTTGGATTCACCCAACTCAATAAGATGCTTACCATAAGCAGTCACCTGTGTGTTGCTGGAGGTTCGAGCAAAACGAAGGTCCTCAAGATCCAACTCCCGAGTCTGCATCTCATCGGTTGTGAGGTCATGAAGAGAAACCTGCATAGGTCCGGTCCGAGCATTGAAATCTCCCGTTAGAAGTATCTCCCCTGAAGCGGAGTATCTAGTAATATGGGAGGGATATGAATTTGTGGTTAAACGCTTGTGTTAGTTCCCCATTGGTTGTCACATGTCAGTGTGTTTGAGTCCATCAGTGGTTTTATGTTGCGTTCGAGGTGGATTTCTGCTGCGCTCGAGGGATTTATGCTGCGCTCGGGAGGGGATTTCTGCTGCGCTCGGGAGGTGGATTTCTGCTGTGCTGAGGTGGATTTCTGCTGCGCTCGGGAGGGGATTTCTGCTGCGCTCGGTAGGTGGATTTCTGCTGCGCTGAGGTGGTTTTCTGCCGCGATCAAGGGGGATTTCTGCTGCGCTCGGGAGGTGGATTTCTGCTGTGCTGGAGGTGGCTTTTTGCTGTGTTGAGGTGGATTTCTGCTGCGCTTGGGTGGATTTTTGTTGCGCTTGAGGTGGATTTTTGCTGCGCTCAAGGTGGATTTCAGCGTGTGCCCTAGATCAGCCCCGACCGTGCCCTAGCATGTCCCAGTTGTCCTCATTGCGAATCGTTTAGCAGCCCGATGTTCTTGGTGTTATGGGGATACTTGAAGGAGGAATGGAGGAGACGAGGAGACACGGGCTTCTCCTCTTAAATCTGTCCAACGCCTTAACACAATAGTTTCATATCAGCGTTTGTCTAAACAAATTAATTCTCTCCAAAAACAGCTAGACACGCAAGCTATTATTATACTCTCCTTGCAAGACCAAGTGAAATACAGCAGCCACATTATCACAGACCTCCAAATTAAACTTCAAGACTAGCAAGCCATTATTACTCAATTGCAGACTGCACATACGGAACAACCTCCTCAAAATTCTATGAATTTACACTTTGAGATTTTCAAAATTCGAGATGAACAGGCTGTTCTTGCTAAGTAGGAACGTCTCAAGGAAGCGTCAACTGCACAAAGCCAAAACTTAGCCGGCCAACAATCTTGGGTTCAGGTTGTAGCCGGAAAGAACCCCCCCTCCCCATAGTTGAGTTGGCTATCCAAGCTAAATTTGAAGAAGAAAGGATCCGTAATGCGAAAGCGCTCAATCTCAGGATTCGTGGGGTGCCCAAACTTACTGATCCGCTTCAAGCTGGAAATGCCTTCATTCACAACACTCTTGAGTTAACAGATGTTACTCTCGAGAGCATGGTTCTCTCCCGACTCCACATTGGTCATACGCTTCAAAAATGCGGAAGAGCGTATGAAGGCATTGAGGGCCAAATGGAAATAATTTACTCTTCAAGACAAGATCTACCTTGATGAGGACCTTACGCGACTCCAGGTTGAAGAATTGAAGAAATCCAGGGAACAAGTAGCCGCAACCAGGAAAGCCAAAAAATGGGAAGTTATTCGTAATTTGCGTGCAGTGATTAGGGACTCTCCCCCACCTGGGTGGTCCAAACCCTTGCCTAACAATTGACTTCATCGACACGGAAGGGAGTGGCAGATAAGCTAGCTATAGCTTGCTGGAACTGCAATGGTATGATGTGGTCTGCCCCAGGGTCCCTTCTTGATGTGATTGGCAAACATGACATCATTCTTATCTGTGAGACACACGAGAGTCCTAAGCGGGCCCTTCCAGTTATCTTTTGTTATTTTTGGTGGTCCAGTTTTTGGCAACTCACTCGATGCTCTGGGGGGTTCGAGGACCAGGAGGTGTTGCTGCTCTTATCAGGGATAGGCTCCAGGGTTTGGTATCCCTGGTTTCGATTGACCCCCACTCCAAGTTTTTATGGATTAAAATCCATCATCACCCACCTTGTTGGGATATCTACATTGCCACCTGTTACTTTGCCCCCACCACGTCCAATTTTGCTATTCACACGGATGGGGACTGTTGTCACATTTTGCACGGGGTGCAATGTTTTCAATTTTGTAACAATGCTGCTCTTCTTTTTCCCTCTTCCTCTATTTTCCTTTCTTCTGCTCCCCCTTCCTCTTTCTTTCCCATATTCTCTTTCTTCCCCCTTTCTCGGAGCCCCTCGCTTGAATTTTAAACTTCCCAGCAAGTTACCTGAAAAATGGCTAATGTTGGTGCGAAGTACGCACTTCGCTCGGCTTCGGTGCGAAGTTCGCACTTCGCCTGGCTCGGTGCGAGTACGCACTTCGCCAGCTTCGTGCGAGTTCGCACTTCGCCCCTCTTCTGGGCGCACCTTGTAACTGGCAGGTTGGCAGGCTGACAAAAGAGTGATTAATGCTGGAGCAAAGTCCGTACGGCGGCAGATACCATATTTCACTCAGCAGCAGTCCGACTTCATAGCGAAGTCGGAGTGCGCCCCTTGACAAGTGCGCAGAGGGAAACAAACTCGGAAATACACCTAAGGCATGGAGGCCTTCCCGATCGCTGCCGTTTTCGCCCGTGCAACCCGAGACGCTCCGATCCCAAGCGAGTTGGACAAACCGCCTTTCAAGGCCGACACGTGTCACACAAAGATCATCCATCATCCGACAAGTGTCCAGCCTTCGGGATTTGAGCCAAGACGTGCCGAGCAAAAGGACGAGCAT
Organism: Wollemia nobilis; assembly: GCA_028583015.1. Classification (NCBI taxonomy): domain Eukaryota; kingdom Viridiplantae; phylum Streptophyta; class Pinopsida; order Araucariales; family Araucariaceae; genus Wollemia; species Wollemia nobilis. The sequence continues at coordinate 746,481 of JAQPPZ010000314.1, forward strand.
GGGCTGCACTACCCGTGCCGTAGCCTCATTCAAAGCCGATTAGAGGTTCTACTCGCTCCAGCCTACCCGCATACCGCCGAGAAGAAGTCCCGCCCAACACACCGCCACGTAGCTGTCCAGCCTTCCAGGAAGACCATGTCGCGGGTATGATCCGGTCCGACAAAAGGTCAGCATTTGCAGCTCCTTCGCCGCTTTTGTCAGCTTATGTTTGACTGGGACCTTGTGCCCATTAATGTAACGGGAGGGACTCGGGCTATAAAAACCCACCATGAATTCATTGTAAAGGGTGGAAGGGGAATGTCTGTTAGGGAACCACTGTGCCCATTGTAACCGTGCTTCTGTTTATAAATATAAATTGTATGCCTGGCTCTGTTTCGCTGCTTCTATTTTTTATGCTGCCTTTCATTATATATATATGCTTAACGCTAACTTGTGTCACGGCTCGTTGATTCACTTCAGCATTTGGTGATCGGTGCCTTTAGCATTGCTTGTCCGAGCACTTTCGTACTTAATAGTTTAAAGGATACATAGAATAGATGTGGTAGCAGCTCCATCGGCTTGTGTGTTACGTTGTCGTCCGTATCCGGTGATTGATGCGTTGTCGCACCGTTAGTTCCTTGTAGGGAATGTCTCGTTAGGGAGCCATTGTAGCCGTGTCGGTTAAAATCTCTCGCATAACACATATACCCGGATCTGACATCTCTTGGTTGCTTTCTCGTTTAAGACACCGTACGTATCTGGTGATTGATGCATTGCCGTGCTGTTAGTTCCTTGTAGGGAATGTTTGCTAGGGGATCATTGAAGCTGTGCATACACCGCTTAATACAGAAAGTATACTAGATTTTGCAGTTCTTAGTCATGCTTTGTATTTATGATGCAGTAAGTAGCGGTAATTGGTGTGTTCCCGTACTGTTAGTTCCCCCCACCAACCTCCACGTATATTTGTAAATTCCTTTCCGTTCATTTCTCTTTCTTGTACTCTTAGCTTAAATCAGAAAACCCCCAAAAGGAGCCGGCCTTCTCCGGAGATTGGCACGAAAGGCATCTCTTCCTTCCGGCATTTCATGCTGGTGGGCGAATCTGGGCGCATTAACCCAAAATCCTTTCCTCATGGCAGATTCATAACCAACAGTTTCTCTGGCACGCCCGGTGGGACCCGGGTCCCACATTTGACGAGAGATTTTCCGATCGGCCTCCACCCGGCGCCGACAGTGGTTCCCGAGCACTTGGTGAGACAAGGAAGTTTCTCACCCCCGATAGAATTGAAGCACCGGTGTTCGCTTCATTGCTGTTCCAAATCCGAACACCCGGCGACTCGCACGAACAAATCCCTCCGAGTCCGAAAGACCGGTCCCAGAACCTTCATGCACACAAGAAGGTGGCAAGCAAGGGATCCGAGAAGCCCGCCCGAGTTCTACGAACCGGACATCAACGCCGAGGCGAGATTCCCAGCCGGGCTGATCCGCGAGCTCGTGTCGACGAAGCCGAGGCTGAAATCCAAGAAGAAGCCGAAGCTGAAGTCGGCGGAGCTGAGTACGAAGTAGAAGAGGCCGAGGAAGAAGAAGATCCTGCATCCTCGGAAAGTACCGACACTGAGTACACAACCGACGGAGGAGAAGAAGAAGAAATGGCTGCCCAGCAGCAGAATGACGATGATCTCTTCCCGGCGGTGGACTCTACGGGGCCTTTGGCCCCGGTCGGACAGCAAGCCGTGCCCCCGCTGCTTTAAAGTCTATCCCTACATACGACGGCTACGGTAAGACGGCGTACGAGCACATCCAGGACATCCTTGCCCTGGCCGCATTGCATACTATTACCGATGAAAGTGTGAAGACCCGTCTGCTGGCCCTTTCCCTGAGGGGAAAGCTTCTCTACTGGTGGAGATCGCTGCGAGAGGGATCCATCACAGGGTGGCCCCAGCTTGCCGGAAGGCTCGTGAAAGGATGCAACGAGTCTGCTGACCCTACTTCTCTACTGCATCAGTTCCAAGCTATCCAGAGACATCCTCAAGAGGAGGTGTCTGATTTTAACATTAGGTTTGCGAGATCCTGGAAACGGGTACCTCGCGAACTTCGGCCTTCACCCGGCATGGCTGCTCACTACTATCTGAGATCCTTCAACTCAGACATATGCTCGCTGCTGAAGATCGCCAGATTGATGAGTTTCCTGCGCTGTACGAGGCTGCCCAGCAAGCTGAAGCTGACATTATTTCCATCGGCAGACTCCCGTCCAGGGTGCAGGAACCCATTCATCCCGACTTCCCGAGATCCCAGTATCCTCCTGCTTCGGCGGTTCGCCGTCCACATCAGGGCAGCAACCTCAGCAGCAGTGGAATCCAGCGCCGGTCGTAACTCCTTACGGCCCGCCTCAATTGCATTACCCTCACCCGCCGCCTCCTGCTCCGCATTTTCCAAGCACTTCCTGCTCCCCCGCAGTACGCACCTTATTCTAACCCGCCTCCATTAGCCGCATTGCCTCCACCGGCACAATTGCCGCCACCGACAGCAGCATTCAGAACACGATTCTACAGGAGGTGCGGGCTTTGGCCTCAGGATACCATGCCATGTCCAACGACATGACCGCTCTGAAGAAGAAGCAGGCCCAGATGGACCTTGCTCCTAGGAGGCCATATGCGCCACCCGCGCTGACAAAAGACAAAGCCCTAGAACACCAGCCCGCAGAGGCGTCCACCTCCGAGAAATGCTCGCTATAGAAGACCCGCTCGGTCCTCCCGACCAAGGTTAACTGGTGCACTACGTGCAATGACCCGCATTCGGAGGAAGACTGCACTTTGCACCAGCACTACATCCAGACCTTGACCGGCAGCGCCATAGAGGACGATGAACTGTACATGATCTTGGACGGCGAAGCTAACTTTGCCCTCCCAGAAGAGAATCTAGTGCCGCCTGCCAAGGAAGAAAAGAAGGCCGCAGATGCGGCCAAGCCTTTGCAAGTTTACGCAAGAAGAGAAAAACCGCAGCCCGGCGGGCTGCCGCCATACAAGCGGCTGTGGCCATACACAGCCCAGGAGAAGGCATCCAAAGATAAAGCTCCAGCCAAGCCTTCTCCGACGAAGGCTGCCGCTGTTCCAGCCAAACCTCCAGCAAAGGCCCCAACTCCGGCTAAAGCTCCAGTACCTCAGCCTCCAGCGGAAACCAAAGAACAAGCCCAGGAGAAGCTGAAGTACCCGTCTCTGACCAAGAGACAGCGAGTTGAGGCCACCCAACAGTACCGGACGAAGTATGAGCCGGCAAAACAAGCAGAAGGAGCTAGTACCTCGGGTACAAAGATTGTAGACGAGTTGAAGAGAACTCCCGCTAGAATCAGCATGTATGATGCTCTTCTCGCTCCCGTGCCGGTGGATCTCGCCGCAAGAATCACTCGAAGAACATGAAGAGCGGCAAGCGACATACAGCCCGCTGTCCTGGTTCAACCTTTGACAGTCTCAGCCACTGGGAAGAACAGACCACCACCCTTTTATCTGTCTTTACGGATGCAAGGGCACATAGTTCACAACTGCATGGTGGATTCTGGTGCCTCCTCGACTGTGATGCCGAAGGCCGTCTACGATGAGATCGGGATGGAATACACACGTAGCAACCAAGGCGTGCCGCAATTAGACGACACCCCTGTTAAGACAGTTGGTGTCATAAAGGATATCCCTATCCGACTGCACAAGGCCCTCGACATCGTGGTAATCCAAGAGGTCGTGGTTGTTGATCTGGAACCATATTTCGCCATGTGCCTCTCGCGGGAATTCACTGCGAGGTTGGGCGGGGCACCGTCTCTAGACTACTCACACATGGAAGTGCCCTTCAAAGGAAGGAGACTCGAAAATTTTCAATGAGAAGCCTTCCACCTTCCTGGTAGAGAGGATACCCGGAGGAGAGATGGACTGTATGGTCCAGTTGTCAGAGGAGGAGCTAGTGACAGTAGAGCTGACTGAGCAAGCCTTCGAAGTGCTACAGCTTGAAGATGAGTTCTCGTTATGGGACTTCAATGCCGTGATTGGGACAGAGCAGGGCTGTTACTCCATTGTACAGCCCAAAAGGCTTGACATGTCAGCTGCGAAAGAAGTAGGACTTGCACCTGAAAAGCTGTGGAAGCTTTTCTTTGACGGCGCGCGATGCAAGAACGGCGCCGGTGCAGGAGTACTGCTGGTTTCTCCAACCGGAATCCAGAAGGACTATACCTACAGGTTGGCCTGGAGCTGCACTAACAACTCGGCGGAATACGAAGCCCTGTGCTTGGGTTTGCGAAAGGCAGAGAGGCTCGGAATCAAACACTTGCAGATCTTTGGAGATTCAGAGCTGGTGTGTCACCAAGTCACGAAGAAGTGCGCATCCAAACAGCACTATCTTAGAGCGTACCGCAACAGGGTGTGGGACCTGATGGAGTCATTCGACTCATTGAATGTTAAGGCAATATCGCGTGAGAAAAACAAGCACGCTGATATTCTGGCGTCTGTTGGAGCCAGGTACGTTCCGGCTGACGACGTTGTCCAGAAACCGAAGCCGGTTCGCACTATTTACAGGCCTTCTGTGCCTGATAAGGACACCCACTGGCAGTGTTCGGCCATGACGAGGAGATCGTCACATTCCTGGTTAACGAAGTGTGTGTAATCGAAGGTAGAGACCCTGATGACGAGCAATATGAGGGGTTGATACAGTTAAGGAATAATCATGTCCCAAAAGGATTGATTACATTAGAGAGTCTCTTTGATCAAAATGACAGAGCAATATCTCACAGGATCAAAGTAGACCCGAGGCAGTATGCTGACCTGGAACTTGAACCTGGTAAAACTATCAAGGTCGGGAACAGCGCACGTCGGAGGAACTTGAGCAAATCGGATCACCGTGCCAGAGTTCCCCGACATCGTGGCCTCGTGCTACGAGGATTTGAAGGGGTATGACAGAACCGTCATCCAAAGATATTATTGAGCTAGAGGATGGCGCCAAGCCATTCCGACAGAAGCAGGGGGCCGTGAATCCGAAGATTGAGGCCATGATGAAGGCCGAGCTCTTGAAGATGCTGGAGGCCAAGATCATCTACCCCATAAAGCATTCATCCTGGGTCGCGAATTTGGTGCCCGTGAGGAAAAAGAATGGCGACACTCGTCTCCGTGTCGACTTCGTAAACCTAAATCAAGCTTCCCTCAGGGACCACTATCCGCTTCCCCAAATCGACCAGATTCTACATATCGTTGCTGGAGCCCAGAGATTTTCACTTTTAGATGGATTTTCCGGCTACAACCAGATTTGGGTCAAAGACGAGGACCAACATAAGACGGCGTTTACCACCAAGTGGGGGACGTTCGCCTATCAGCGCATGCCGTTTGGCTTATCCAATGCTGGTGCCACTTTCCAAAGGGCCATGGACCTGGCCTTCCGAGAGCTGCTCAATAAGATTATCGTCATCTACCTTGATGACATGACTGTTTTCTCTCACCAACGAGGGGATCATGTCTCGCACTTACGGCAAATATTTGAGAGGTGTCGAGAGTTCGGCATTTCTATAAACCCGAAGAAGTCTGTCTTCGCGGTAAAGGAAGGAAAGCTGCTGGGACATGTCATCTCCGAGGAAGGCCTCGCCATTGACCCTGACAGAGCAGAAGCCCTCGTTCGCTTGCCAGCCCCCATTGATAAAAAAGGGCTGCAGTCCTTCGGTCAGATTAACTTCGTGCGGAAGTTCATTCCCGACTTCGCACAGTGATCAAGCCTATGGCCGAACTGCTGAAAAAAGATACAAATTATGAATGGACTGATGAGAGAGAGCAAGCCTTCGAGGAAATCAAGGCTCGAATTGCGCAAGCCCCGGTGTTGACAAACCCGGACTACTCCAAGGACTTCATCCTGTATGCAAGTGGGAGAACCCGAAAGTTACGCTGCAGTCCTGACTCAGAAGGGAGACGATGGTGAGGAGCGCCCCATAGCGTTCCTGAGCCAAGTGATTCTGCTGCATGAAGAAAAGTACAATTTTATAGAGCGGCGGGTTTACGCTGTTATGAAATCCCTTCGGAAGTTCTGCACTTTGTCTCCCGTGAGCAAAACGACTGTCTTTGTGATCCACCCGGACGTTCGAAGCTTCATCTTACAAGGAGAACCGGGTCACAAGAGAGCGGGATGGATAGCAAAAATCCAGGAGTTCGACATTGAAGTGCGGCCCACCAAGCTTATCAGAGGCCGAGCCTTGTGTCAGGAATTGGCCCGAAGCGCTGTAGCCGGCATCTCCGCCTGTAAGTGGGAGGACACAGCGACACGCATCTACCTAGCCAACTCCTTATCGGAAGGGAGTGATTGGACAGATGAACTGGTGAGATTCTTCTGCACCGGAAGATGTCCCGATCACCCGAACGCCTCACAACGAAGGAGATTTCGGCTAGGTGCACTCAAGTACACTCTTCGCCCCGAGGGGCTTTACTTCAAAAACATCGACGGCATCCCGTTGCGGTAGCGCCGAAAAATCGGACCAGCCTAGGGTCCTCGGAGATTTTCATTCCGGGATGCCCGGGGGTCACCATTCTTCAAGGCCGACGGCCTTAAAAATAATCGTAGCCGGGTACTATTGGCCCACTCTATTCGCAGACGCTCATGCGGTCTGCTCTAAATGTGATCAATGCCAAAGGTTTGTCGGGCAGAAGTGAAAGCACCCTCGCCCCTTCAACCGATTCAAAGCCGAGACTCCGTTCCAGTAATGGGGTCTAGACTTCATTGGGGTGATTTCTCCTAACTCCTCTATCGGACACAAGTTTATTCTTACAGCCACCGATTATTTCACACGGTGGGCAGAGGCAATCCCGACCAAGAACGCAGACCAAGAAACGGTCATTAGGTTCATTGAGAGCCTGATTACCCGCTTCGGGGTTCCGGAGTCAATTGTGACAGACAACGGTCCGGGATTCGCAGGCGCTGTACTCACGGAGTACACTGGCGGACTTGGCATCTATCACAAGATGTCTTCTAATTACTACCCGCAGGGGAATGGCCTTGCCGAGTCTACTAACAAGAACCTCCTGAAAATCATCCGGAGGACCATTGACAGAAACAAGCGGACTTGGCATCTACTCCTGAACCGGGCGTTGTGGGCGGACAGAGTTGCGTTCAAGAAATCCATCAGAACGTCCCCCTATGCGCTCGTCTATGGCAAAGAGGCTGTCATGCCATCACATATTGAGATCCCTGCCCTATGGATGTTGGACGAAGACAGGAGCAGCGGAGACCCGGTGGACGACAGACTATGCCAACTCCTGCAGTTGGAAGAAGACAGAGAAAGTGCATACCAGGCCTTTACTGATCACATTGCTGCCACCCAAGGCTGGTTTGCCAAAGGCACCACTGCCCGAGTTTTCGAAATCGGGGACCTGGTGCTGAAGTGGGACTCATATAAGGCAAAGCCGGGTAATCACGGGAAGTTTGATGCCCTCTGGGAGGGCCCTTATCAGATTGCCCGGTGAACCGGTTTAATGCCTATGTACTTCGGGATATGGAGGGTCAGCTCCTGCCTATCCCTGTTAACGGGTTCCACTTAAAGCTTTACCGCTGCTGAAGGTGCCCGAGTGGCCCTTCTTTGTAAAAATTTCCCTTATGCATTTTCATTTCCCAGCATGTACAGTTTCCAGCTTTCAGCCTTTAGTTGTTTTTTTTCATTTTTTGAGCTTAAAATACGGCATGGGAGAGAAAGACAGACTTCGCAGCGAAGTCTGTCGTCGCCCCTCAGGAGGGGCGAAGTTCGGGCGGCAGCTTGGTTAAGTGAAAGCAAAGAAAAAGGCGAAAAAAATGTCTAAGTGTTGGCCGAAGCCCGACTTCGCAACGAAGTCGGGCTGCGCGCCAGCCGAAGTGCGAAGCTTGAACGGAAAGAGGACTGCAAAGCACAAAAGAGAGCGGACTGCGCCCAACTTTGGGCGAAGTCCGACTTCGGCCGACTTGCGTGCGAAGTACGCACTGCGCACAACCTTCGCGCGAAGTGCAAACTTCACGCGAAGTTCGTACTTCGCCCAAACTTCGGGCGAAGTCCGAACCTGCTTCAATGTCGCGCTGCGCAGCTCGTACAGTTCGGTCTAAAGGAGCAATAAAATGCTAAGTGTTCGCCTCCTCCGAAGGTCGCAAAAGACCCGGACTGCGCTCAAACCTTGGGCGCGGCAAGGAAGAAGAAAAGAAAAAAACAGAACAGTTCCAATGCGCACTTCGCGCGAAGTTCGAACTTCGCCCGAAATTCGGGCGAAGTCCGACTTCGCCGGCGAAGTCGGATCGCGCCCAACTTCGGGCGAAGTCCGACTGCGCCTCGTTTTCTGGGCCAGTTTGGACAAAGGTTTAAAAAATAAATAAAATATTCAAGAAGGTCCCAAGCTGGGCCCAAGGCGCATTGTAACCGTTCTAAAGTGGGTTTCCGCACCAATGGTTCTGTCTTGAGCAGTGTGCCCGGATTGCGGCAGTGACGTCAGCCATGGCGCAGCGTCCAAGACAAAATTAATGATTGCACAGTCTTCAAGGAAAAGTGCAACAAAAAGAACATGGCACGTCTGCCGGGGTACCTTTTTCCAAGCATTCTCCTGCGCAGCCACCCAAGAAACTTAACTCAGCCGACCTACCCCCTCCTGCGCGGCTTTAATGGCGCTGTCGTTGTCTAGAAAAGGGGGTCAGATGCATTCAAACATGCCAGACTGCGCAGATTATTCCTTAAACTGTGCAGATTTTTCCTGTGACAGCGAAATCTTCTGCAGACGCCCTGAACTTGTAATTATTGCTGATTCGGAGAGATGGACAGAGGAAAGATGCCAGTGTCAGCGCAATCCAGCGAAGGGAGCGAGCACAAGGATTTACCACGGCCGGGTGTTTTCAGAAGTGAAACACCGCCAGAGCCAAAGTCAAAGTCCCGGCCGAAAAAGTACGACGTGGGCAAGCCCCACCACCTCCGTTAAATTACTTGGCGGGATACGTGGACGGCTCGTTTTCTATGAGCCTGACTAAGCTGCGGACAAATGTGGAGAGTCGGGTTGACAAAGTTTCGCCCTCTCATCATTTCGGAGCGGCGTACAAATCCAACCTTTTCAGATTCTTGTGCCCTCCTGTCCATCAATGCCCGGAACTGGTAGACATCATTGTCAGACACTACAAACCAGTTACCCGGCAGATTTGCAGCTCCAGCGGTAAACCCTTGTTCACGCTCGCGCAGGGAGACTGTCCAGCCAGCTTTCGCCCCAGGGTTGGAGTATGACTCAAAGACAATTGTCGTGAAGATAAATCGGGCGAGCAAGCGGGACGTTTCACGCAAACAAAACGAATGAGGGATTTCCTCAATTCGGAGCCGAACGCCCCTCTTGCACCGGACAAGGCCAACCGGCCCCATGCCCTTGGCAGGGTTTCAGAGCAAATATTTGTACACCATTTTGGCATGGATTCTCGGCTGCGACTCCGATGAGCTGGTACAGCCGTACCAGCTAGCGCTGGCAGAATGTCTCCTATGCGGAGAATCCTACGAACCAGCGGCGCAGAGAAGTGGAAAGCGCCCCATCTTTTTCGACTGGGCAGACTGGCTGGCTTACGCCATCCACTCCAACCCTAGTCAAGATCCGTAAGAAGCGACCCACCGATTTTCGTTTCAGTTCTGTTCTAGCTTGGCTTTGTTTGTACCATTTGCACTCCCGGATGCCTATCCCGAACCTGAAGAAGGTCAACGAGAAGGGAGAGCCACAGCCCGTCTATAACTGGACGGATGACCTATACCGGAAAGGGTCCTACTACAAGTTCAACTTCAACTTTCTGGGATTGGTCATGTCAGTCTTCAGCGAAAGCGAAATTCCCCGTCCCCCGAGAGAAATGACGAGCGCTTTGCTAAATCAGAAGCTCGGGGACGTTTTCAGACTGACGCAGGGAATTGTGGTCAGAATCTACGGATTCAAGGGCAAACCCCATTTGCTGCCCTACTGGTGCTCGGAGCATCTGTTCGGGATGGAGGTTGCCCGGCAAATGGACTATGTTGAAGAGGAGTTCGGCCTAGGAAAGAAGAGAGGACAGATTTTTCAATACCCTCTTTCCTGGGCAAATGTTGAGATTTTTGAGGTAGGACAACATGTCTACCTAGAGCAAGAATTTTCCCATATCGGCCTGGTTTTGTTGCCGCAGCGCTGGAAGTACGACGCGTACGGGATAAGGGGAAAGTTCACACATCTCTGCCCCCGAGCGGATATAATCGAAGATAGGTGCGATGTGGTCCATGTGGACCTTGACTGGGAAATTGAATTGATGGAAGCTTCTCCTCCCCGGCAGGATTTTTACTGCGAGGAGGTGACATATGACCCCAAGCGAAACCCGGACCACCGCTCTCATCTCCGGGGTTCAAAAATTCCTATCCAAGATAGCGAGGCCTTAACCGGTCTAAAGAAAAGATTACTCGAATCGTCGGAAGATGAGATGCCGCACGCAAAGACGACAAATCCACCGTAAGAAACCCGGCCGTAGATGACGACTTTTCGGTTCTCTATGACCAGCGTCATGACAGCTGGCGGCCGTTCGCATATCAAGGTTACGTTCCCCGAGGCCCCTTTGAGGATTATAAAGGAGGGACTTCCTCCCAACAGTTGTACACTTCGGCAATCGCGGCGTGGGCCCAGCAGACATCCAAGTCGATCCAATGCAGCCCGTGGCTTCCAAGGCGGCGCCCGAGAAGGCGAAGAAATTAGTCAAGGCAACGCCCGAGGTAATTCCTCAGGCACAAAAGACGCCAGCGCAGCCAGAGAGCAGACCGGTTGCGGCAGACCTTTTGCAAGTCAAACCCCGGTACAAGTTTACCGTGGGAGCATCAGCGCCTGCTACACCTGCTTCATCTCCTTCCCCGGATCCAACCACTGTTCCAGAAGAGAAGAAGAGGAAGAGAGTTGAGAAAATCAGGCGACCTAGCCTGACAGTGCAGCAGCCAGTCGCAGAGCCGTAGCCGCGTTCAGCCGCTCCAGGGACAGTTTCTTTGGACAGTCCCAAGCCAGCCGCCGAAATCAGAAGCGCAGACATCCACCCAAAGCATCGGCTCAGGCAGAGCCCGCAGGTACGTTTGCTGCCCTTGTCTCTTTGGTCTCATCCAGCCCTACTCCCACTCCATCTCCCGCTCAATCCGAGCAAGCCATGGCCGCATCTTCCTCCCCGTCTCCACGCCCTTCTAGCGGCCCCCATTCTTTTGATCAGTTTGCTCAGAACCCCAACGTTTCCCTATCTCTGAGTCAAACTCCAAACCCTTCGCCTGAAGCTAGTGCTGAAGCCACTCATTCACCGTTACATCCACCCCCTCAGCCGCTTCAAACCCTTTCAGCGTCAGCCGCTCCCATCTCCACTCCCCGGTCGCCCCCAAAAGCGGCCGATCCTTCCAATGTCCATCCGGTTCCTCCTGATCCCATTCCCGCAGGAGAGACGTCTCAGCAGAACCCTAGGCTGGGGGAACCAGATTTCATGGATGACCTCCAGAATACAGACGATTTGCCTCTGGCAACGAGAGCTGTAGAATACTCTCTCTCTTTCCTCCAGAACCTGAAGCGGAGGAGACCTGAAGAGATAGCCGCCCCGGTGAAGCGCACCAAGTATAATTTCGAGAGGAGAGTGCTTACAACAGAGAAGATAATCCCGAAAGTAAAGAAGCCTCTCCGGGAAATGACCAGGGCGGACTACGAGCTCCAGACAAAGGAGAAGAGCTTTGATGATATTGACAAGCAATACGAGATTCAGGGAATCATTCGTAAAGCTGACAATCTCCTTGTCAAAAGTCTGGAGGAGCAGGAAGAACTTTTCGGGTTGCAGGATAAAACGAGACAGCTTGAAGAGGACCTGTCAAGGTCCACTGAGCAGCTGGAAGCGGCGCGGCAAGAAATAGATGAATTAAAAGCCCAGCTGGCCGCTTCTCAGCAACAAGCCGCAACCGAAAAGCAGGCAGCCTTGGAGCAGATTTCTCACCTCCAAGAGTCTTTGAAACAAAGCGCAGCTTGCAATCTGCAGAGAGAGCATCTCAAGCGACGGTCTTTTCGAAGAAGAAAGTTAAGGAGATGCGGGCTGGTTTGCTGCGGGGATGCAAGCCCCACACCTATAAGGCGATGTCAGTTCTGGATTTCGCATCCAGAATTCAAGAAGTTTCTGCCCAGGGAAAGCCTGTGGTAGAGGAGGCCGAACGCCAGGCGAAGCAATGGCTGGACCTGGCAATTAATCTTCAGGAGCGCGAGCGCGATGGCCTCCAATTCTCCCCCATGTCCTCATTCGCTGCAGAATGGGCAGATGCAAGGGTAACCTTGCATAAATATTTCAAAAAATTAGAAGAGGTGAGAGTGGCCAGACGAATGCTAGATGCATTCGTACATGAAAGAGACATCTGTATGGCCCCCTTTCGCGCTCTTTTCGAACTAGGGTGCCCAGGTTTTGTTGAGAATGGCGAGCTTCTCACCCTAGATCAAGTGAAAAAGAATTGGCAGTCCTTCGAAGCAGACACAGTTGAGATTGATAGCTGGACTGAGCCAATTCAAGAAAGTCAGGTCACTCAGATGGTGTCCAAATGTTGCAAGATCAGCTCCTATTTCCAAGAGCTAGGAAAAAGATACTACACCATCGACCTGCACGCGGTCTCTGCTTTCCACGCAGCGTTAGAAGAAGTCACTGACCGCCGGCCATTCGAAGCAGAAGCCTGGGGCCAAGCTCAGGCTGCATACGACCGCATCTGTGAAGCAGAAGCAAAAGTCGGAGAGCCTTCGGAAGGTGATTCTGAGGGGGCAACTGACAAAAGTGAATCTGAAGAACAGTTGCCGCGAGGAGAACAGACTAGAGCAAGCAAAAGGCGTGGGAGGCAAGTTCCTCTGAACCCAATGGATGAAGGCATGGATTCTTTGCGCCGAGGCGAGCTCGACACCCCGCGAGCCGCCAGAAATGTTGTCACATTTTGCACGGGGTGCAATGTTTTCAATTTTGTAACAGTGCCGCTCTTCTTTTTCCCTCTTCCTCTATTTTCCTTTCTTCTGCTCCCCCTTCCTCTTTCTTTCCCATATTCTCTTTCTTCCCCCTTTCTCGGAGCCCCTCAGTTGAATTTTAAACTTCCCAGCAAGTTACCTGAAAAATGGCTAAGTGTTGGTGCGAAGTACGCACTTCGCCCAGTTTCGGTGCGAAGTTCGCACTTCGCCCCTCTTCTGGGCGCACCTTGTAACCGGCAGAGTTGGCGAGTCGACACAAAAGTGATTAATGCTGGAGCAAAGTCCGTACGGCGGCAGATACCAGATTTCACCTGTGCGCAGTCCGACTTCACAGCGAAGTCGGAGTGCGCCCTTGACAGGTGCGCAGTAGGGAAACAAACTCGGAAATACACCTAAGGCATGGAGGCCTTCCCGACTGCGCTGTTTTTTGCCCGCGCAACCCGAGACGCTCTGATCCCCAGCGAAGTTGGACAAACTGCCTTTCAAGGCCGACACGTGTCACACAGCATCATCCATCATCTGACAAGTGTCCAGCTTCGGGATTTGAGCCAAGACGTGCCGAGCAAAAGGACGAGCATGGGCTGCACTACCTGTGCCAGTAGCCTCATTCAAAGCTGATTAGAGGTTCTACCTGCTCCAGCTACCCGCATACCTGCCGAGAAGAAGTCCTGCCCAACACACTGCCACGTAGCTGTCCAGCTTCCAGGAAGACCATGTTGCGGGTACAGTCCGGTCCGACAAAAGGTCAGCATTTGCAGCTCTTTCGCCGCTTTTGTCAGCTATTGTTTGACTGGGACCTTGTGCCCATTAATGTAACAGGAGGGACTCGGGCTATAAAAACCCACCATGAATTCATTGTAAAGGGTGGAAGGGGAATGTCTGTTAGGGAACCACTGTGCCCATTGTAACCGTGCTTCTGTTTATAAATATAAATTGTATGCCTGGTTCTGTTCTGCTGCTTCTATTTTTTATGCTGCCTTTCATTATATATATGCTTAACGCTAACCTGTGTCACGGCTCGTTGATTCACTTCAGCATTTGGTGATCAGGTGCCTTTAGCATTGCTTGTCTGAGCACTTTCTGTACTTAATAGTTTAAAGGATACATAGAATAGATGTGGTAGCAGTTCCATCAGTTGTGTGTTACGTTGCTGTCTGTATCTGGTGATTGATGCGTTGCCGTACTGTTAGTTCCTTGTAGGGAATGTCTGTTAGGGAGCCATTGTAGCCATGCGGTTAAAATCTCTCGCATAACACATATACCTGGATCTGACATCTCTTGGTTGCTTTCTGTTTAAGACACCGTACGTATCTGGTGATTGATGCATTGCCGTGCTGTTAGTTCCTTGTAGGGAATGTTTGCTAGGGGATCATTGAAGCTGTGCATACACCGCTTAATACAGAAAGTATACTAGATTTTGCAGTTCTTAGTCATGCTTTGTATTTATGATGCAGTAAGTAGCGGTAATTGGTGTGTTCCCGTACTGTTAGTTCCCCCCACCAACCTCCACGTATATTTGTAAATTCCTTTCCGTTCATTTATCTCTTTCCCCGTACTCTTAGCTTAAATCAGAAAACCCCCAAAAGGAGCCGGCCTTCTCCGAAGATTGGCACGGAAGGCATCTCTTCCTTCCGGCCTTTCATGCTGGTGGGGCGCATTAACCCAAAATCCTTTCCTCATGGCAGATTCGTAACCAACAGGGACCCTTTCTAGGATCTCTATGACGACATTATTAGATACTCGACTTCAGGGGAGATACTTCTGTTGGGAGAATTCAATGCTTGAACTGGACCTATGCAAGTGTCTTTTCATGACCTCACAACCGATGAGATGCAGACTCGGGAATTGGATCTTGAGGACTTGGTTTTGCTCGAACCTCTAGCGACACACAGGTGACTGCTTACGGTAAGCATCTTATTGAGTTGGGTGAATTCGACAGGCTAGTTTTTCTCAATGGTATATCTTGTTTTCTGGAATCCAGTGGGTTTACTTGCTTTCCTCATAGTGGTGGAGCCAGTGTCGTCGACTATGCTATTTCCTCTACCACCCTCATTCCATTCATTTCCCGATTCAACGTCTCTGATCACCCTCCTCCCCTTACCGATCATTCGGTTCTTTCTCTTACATTATCCACTGTTTCCCTTCCTGTTACTCCTCCCACTCCTCCCTCCCCTTCATTCCCTCGAGTCACTATAGACTTTGACTATTATTATTCCTTTACCTACATGGACCAGTTGCGTCATGTTCTCCCCGAGGTGTCTTCTCTTTCCGATGTTTCCGATCGTTCTGCTTGCTTGGTCCAAACTATTTGGAAGGCTGCTTTGGAATCATACCCCCACACTATTCGTCCTCCCCCTTGTCCTCGTCCCCCTGGTCATTGCCCCATGAACATTTGGTATGATGAGGAATGTAAGTCTGCCCACCGAAGGTTGAAATATGCCATTCGAAATCCTTCCCAACCCCATGCCATTTCTCACAAAGACTATAGGATGCTTCTTCGGAAGAATAAGCGTCTCTTCCTCTCTCGGCATCGACTTGATCTTATCCACTCCCTTCAACAATCTCCTAAATCCTTTTGGCGCCTTATCCTCCCCCGTGATCGGATTACTCATGGGATCGATCTTTCCTCTTGGACCATCCATGCCTCTTCCCTTTATACCATCCCAAATCAGCCTCGTATTTGTTCCCTTCCCCCCTCTTCGTGCCACCTCTTTTCTACCGGTCTTGTTAAGCAGTGCTATCCGGAAACTCGTACAAAAAAAAGCAGCAGATTTGGATGGGTTACAGGTGAAATTTTTGAAGCATGGTATTGACCCTCTTGTTGGGCCCCTTTCTGATCTCTTTAATCTTGTTGTCTGTTCTGGGTTTCCTGAGTCCTGGACTTAGCATATAATTCACCCCATTCATAAGGCAGGTGATCCCCATGAACCCAATAACTACAAGACTATCATGATTGGGCATATCTTTGCCAAGCTCTATGCCACAACATTGGATGTGCTTCTCTCCCGAAGGCTGGAGGGGGGCTGTTTCAGGGCTCTTGGCCAAGCTGGTTTTCGGCAAGATCACCAGATCACAGATCACATTCTAGTCCTTAGAGCTATTATTGAGGAGGCACGTTCCAGGTCCTCGAAGGTTGATTGTTGCTTTGTAGACTTCAGGAAAGCTTTCGACACGGTGCCTCGACATTTACTTCTTGAGAGGCTTCCGTCAGTTTGCATTCTGGGTAGCTTTTGACAACGGTTACACGGTTATATGAGACTGTGAAAGGTCGGTTTCGCTCCCCTCAAGGGCTTTCAGCCAGTTTTCTTAGCACCATAGGAGTGAAACAGGGATGTCCCCTTTCCCCGACACTTTTTGGGATCTTTATCGACGAGCTTGAGACTTTTATTAGGGAGAACGCTCACCCAGAGGATGGTTGCCTTCTTCACCATGTGCTGATTTTTGTTCCCCTATTTGCTGATGATGATGTTCTTTTGGCTTCATCGCCTGAGGGGCTTCAACGTCATCTGAACACTCTTTCCTCTTTTTGTGACTCGAGACAGTTGATGGTGAATCTTTCTAAGACCAAGGTTATGGTATTCAATACTACCAAAGAGGCTCTATCCCATCTCCACTTCCGTTTCTAGGGTCAGGAGGTCAAAATCACCACCTCTTATGTGTATTTGGGGGTTCTTTTCACTGGTCCCACTTTTGGTATGAAACCCGCCGCCTAGGTCCGGGTGTGTAAGGGGTATGCAGCTCTGTCTTGTGTGTAAGGGGTATGCAGCTCTGTCTTTGCTAGAGAGGAATTGCTTCAAAGCACATTTTCAGGATATACCTTTGAAGATGATGATCTTTGACGCCTTGGTCAAGCCAACTATTACTTATGGGTCAGTGGTTTGGGGTCCTAGTCTTGGCCTGACTGAGTGGTCACGGGTTGAACGAGTCCAGACACTCTTTCTTCGATGATTCATTTGTTGCAAGGGCACAGTCTCCCGTTCTATTATTCTGGCAGAGTTTGGGGCTTCTTCTCTCCAACTTGAGATTATCTTCACAGGATCCGTACTTTCGGAGATACCTCTGAGGGTTGCAGGCTGTAACCTTACTTACCCTTCGCTCCTCAATGGAACTCTCTCCAAGTTCTCAGCGAGGTCGAAGGAGCTGGTATTTTCAGGTTTCTGCTCTCCTGGCCAACATTTAGTTACGGATAGATAGGCTCTCCCCTTATTCTTTGGGGGTTCTCCCCCCCTTTGGCTTAGTAAGGAGAAGATGTTCCACGAGATTTGGAAGGATGTTAGTCTCTAGTACAGCAGATGCAAACGGATCTCTCCTGTTGCTCCTCTTTCCCCAAGCTGTCTTTCTACCATGAGCACTTCTTATAGATTCAGGAGGGCAGAATAGTTCCTCCACAATACCTTCAGCAACACACAATGCATAGTCTTCGGATCACTATTGGGCAACTCAGGGTGTGTTCTCACCAACTCCGGATTGAGTCAAATCACCATCTTCCGACGGAGGAGCGGATTTGCTTGTTTTGCTCCTTGGGTGAAGCTGAAACCCTTCATCACTTTATTTTTTGTTGTCCCATTTATTATGAGATCCGAGGTAGGTTCCATTGCCTTTTCAGGGACAACTCTCGATCTGTTTCTACCTTCTTCAAATACCCATACATGAATACTACATACATGTCTCCCTTTACAATGGGGTACATCTCTCTTTAAACAAGAATGTGATGTTTCACCTTCTATGAGTTACAAGGTCACCCATGTGGTGGTTCACCTTCTATGAGTTACAAAGTGCATAATATTATAATATGAAATTATGTTAAATATTATTATAATTTTATGTGTGACCCATGCCATAATACAATATTATATTATATCTCCACATGCATATACTTAGGTACCTAACATTCCATCCCCCTTACAAAAATGTTTCATCCTCGAAACATAGGAAGAAACTAAATAATATGATCTTCTAAGTGAAGATAAGAATTGGTACTGATCTTGATCATCCATCCATCCTAGTGAAACTCTGATTGGTGTTGTTCTTTGGTGATGCCAAGTTGCCCTTGTGCCACTTATATACCCATAGTTTTTGTTCTTCTAGTTCCATGTATATCCTTGTTTTCATGATTGTTGCCTCTCATGGTGATGTGGATGACGATATGCTCCAATATTTTGTGCCTCTATTTTATGCTCTTCTTTTGGTTCATTTTTGGACTTTGGTTTAGCTTCATCTTTGATCTCTGCCATTGCCTCCTTAGATTAAATTTCAAGTTATTTTATATGTTCTCCTACAATGGTTTCTTTGTTTTCCCTTGATCTTTGTTGAGAAATATTTTGCAGTGCCCATAATTTCATAAACTTCTTTTGTACATTTATGTTAACAGTGCCGAAAGAATGAAACCAAGGATAACCAAGAACAATATCCATATCACCCATCTCAATAGCATAAAAATCTGAATGCAAAACATAAAAATCTCAATTGCATTTATGTGTTACACACACATACTTGATGAAGGTAGAAGAAGAGTGTTTGGTGGATATACACATACACATAATTGGAGGAATAATAACTATGAATATACATGGAATTGGAGGAACAATAATACACTGCAGAAAACATCAACGGAGCAACAGGTATGAACATACATGGAATTGGAGTAACAACTGTGGAAGATGGCACCAATGCAGACCATCACTGTTTAAGATCCAATATGGATGATACTAGTTGTTGGCAAATATAAAAAAATTATATTATTTGATTTCTTCATATGCTTCAAGAGCAAAGCATGCTAAAGGGGATGGAATATCATATACCTAGGCCTATGATATTATAATGTATATGGGATTTGTGAAGTAGACAACACGTGGTGTGCATGACTCTAGGTTAATTTTGCTTGGTCATTTTGGTAACTTGTTAGTTAAGGCTTTACCTTCCTTTTATTATTAGTTTAGATTCTAAATATAGGGCACTTATAATTTTTCATATGATATGCAGTGACATATTGAGATATTGTGATTAGGATACGCTCTTGCTTGGGAGATCTCATGGAGTGATTCATTCTTTAAGGAGTATTGCATGGTGTTTTCCGACCATAAGGATATTCTGTTGAGTTGTTGAGTCTTTGTGTGTAACAACCTGCCATGTGTCTCTCATATGGCACATTTTTATGATGTCCTGCATATTTACTGTTTTGTTCCAGAACAAGCCTACTATTATTTACATGTAGTCTTTCTGACCTTTGGGATTCCTTTGGTGCATTTTCTATGGGATTCTTCTAATTTACATTATACTTGTGAGTATTTGTGCCTGGAAACAAACTTTGTGCAGGTTCTTATAATTCACTACATGAGTCTCCAAACTCCTATAATTATTGGGTTAAAGTGTGTATCAAAAAGTTTGTTTCCTTGTCCTTTCATTGACTTCTTTGACTTGTTGGATTCTTCTAACTCTCCTTATGCTCCCTTAGTTCATCTTTATTAGGCTATATAGTGTGCATCCTCTTACTTTGCCCGTTATTCTGTCTTGTTTGAGTACCCTTCTTTACTTTGGTCTTCATATAAATTAATCCCACTTTCTTTAATTTTATAGAGGACTTTTCATATGCATACTAATGCTGGAAACTAGATTTGTAATGTTGCGTACCCCTTGGAAAATTTCTTGCCTTCAATGATAAAGCCATTTTCCCTTCTGCAGGTTGTGACAAGCACCCAGGGAGCCTCTTCTAATGAAATGTTTGACCAGTGCATCAGCATGTCCTTTGCCTTTTCTATTTTGGAGCCTCCACAGTCTGTTGTCTCTAATTATGAACTTGATTAAGACATGCATTGTTCTGTTGAACTATATGGAGAAACCTTTGAATAATAAAAATATTGTGATAAACAAGAGAGAACTTTGTAAGAAAAGTGGTATGGGCTGGAAACTTCAATCTTTAAATTGCATCATCCATTGAGCCATAATGCCTGGACAGACAACTGAATACTTGCTTGTTGGAGAAAGGCACCCTTTTAGGAAAGATTGTTTGATTGCACAGACCATAATATCATTAGGAAAAGACATTGCATATGCAAAAGAATCTAATGTCATTGAGGGTTTTAAGATTTCAAGGGGAAATACGTTACAACCCCAAGTATAAAGTAGATATTCCTTTTGAGCTGAGCCTTCATCTCATCCACATTATGCATATAATGACACATAATATAATACTACAATAAGGTTGTATTAGTAAGGGATTTTATATTTGTTTTTTTTTTTATTTAGGACAATAGAAGTAACTTTTTGAAAGCCTAATAGAAGAAATTCTTAAGATCATCCTAAGACACAGTCATCATAATAAGATAAAAGAGGGACTACTTTGTCTTTATGGCTAATGAGAATCAAGTGAATACTTCAAATAGCATGTAAAGAAGCAAGGAAGGCACCTCACTTGTGGCATTGCCAAAGACAACAATGAGAAGAAAGTGGTGGGGAAAAGGAAGTTCTGTAGGCTGTTTATAGGGTAAATTTCAGCAGTCCTTTCTAGTTGGTTTTGATGCTGTCCTTAATATTTCTGTGTCAAGTGCCAAGTGTTTGCACTGGTTCTCTAGAGTCTCAACGATCTACATCGTGAGTCTCAACAATCTACATCGTGAATGGTTCAAATGCTTTTTTGAGACTGTTTCAGCAGGAAAGAATGGTGGTCTTTATTTTTGGTTTTAATCAGGTCAGCAGGGACCATCGCTAGTTGCTATTATTGGGTGGGTGATTGGTCCCTAGAATGAGCTTGCACTCAACCTCTATAGGCATCTTGCACTGGCATATTTACTCTTTTATGTTACGGGCATCTTGTCCATGGCTGGTTCAAATATGATTATTATACATGGTGGCATCATCATAAGCTATAGGGGAATCAGTCAATGAGGGATGAATTGTGGAATCAAGTGGCATTGTTAAAATGAGATTTTATATATGTTGTAAGGTGACACAATGGTTCATGCTGTTCACATGACCAGTTCCTCTAGCCACTTGTTAAGGTCACTACATGCCACTGACATAGATATCCATTACGCAACATTCGGTGACCTATGACCCATGGTTTTAGCGTGGATGTTATGTTTTTTTACTATTGGGCCTTATGCATAGCTCTATCCATGGTTACTCTTGTTTTATGTAGGCAAATATGAGGATTGCATGGATAACAGTAAATCAATCTAAAGTTCATGGATGATCCCATACTTTGTTTGACAACAATTTCATCACTTATCTATAAGTTTGGTAAAGTGAATTGAGGGTATTAAGGAGAATCATCATGCACCCATAGAATTTATGGTAGAGAGTTGGAGCCATTATGGAGTGTGCCAAGGGAAATAATTGGCACTAATTATGGAAGTGGGGATCTTAGGAAAGGTTTGGAATCTACAAGGATGTTGTAGAGAACAATTAATTCATTTTGTGCATAGGTTGTCAGATATGGACATTGCAAGAATTATATAACAGGCCTCACATTGAATTATCTTATGGCCCAAGAATAGTATTATTTTAAGATGACTCAAGAATAGAAAAACCATATACAGATATATGTGTGTGAGTGAACGCCATCGCTTGTCTGAACTCCAAAGTTCCCACAAATGGATCTTATGATACCTAGAGGCAAATGACTATGGATAGGATTTAATATACTTTGTAGCTTGCACATGCACAATAACTTTGATATACAAAATCAACTGCAAAAGCATATAAATAAACTGCTGTATAAGATATAGGTATAGGTGACTATCTTCCGAACCATCTGGGAAGCAAATGCCTAGCTTTTATTCTGCTTTTAAATAACAGAAGTCTTAATTCAAAATTTAAAAATAATAACAAATTAACTCTAAATTGACAAAAGGATAAAACTCCACCAGAGAGAATGCATTTCTTTTGATGAAACTCTTACCAAGTGTTTGGCAAAAAATCTTCTTTAGACAAGAAAAACTTAATTTTTGTGCAACATGAAATTGAAACAAATATGAAGTAAATATGGGCACCATCAACTCATTGATAAGAAAAGAAGAGAATAGTCCTCTTAAATAAGCTCCTTGGAGATTTCATCTATTGTCTTACCCTCTAATATTTGTATTTACATTTTGCTTATAATGTGTTTATTTATTGTCCTTGCCTCTATGGACAAAGACGCAACAACCTATTTTCTTGGAACTGCCTATTGTTTCAGGAACACGTGTCAGTCATTGTAGTTTTAAATATAATCTAAAAAATTAAATTTTAGTTGTTTTTTCAAAACTTTGGTATTCGTGTTTAATTTCAGTTATCACAAATTTTTATAATTATAAAACTTGTGTAACTTTTTTTTAATTTTTGACATTGGTTATATGGGATAGAAACGGGCCACAGCTGTATTCCATCATGACCAAATAGTGGTATTACAGCAGCTTGGCAATAATGCATGTATTACTTGGCAAGAGTTGAATCTGGGTCTCTTCTTTGAAAGTCGAGGAATTTAACCAATTGTTCTACTACCATTTGATATCTTATGTGTAACTGTTACCATATTTATTATTAATTCAAATTACCATGAATTATTATCTCATTTAATATAAATATAAGAAATTAATATTAATTCATATTTAATCTTAATTAATTATATATTATTGTTTCCTTTAATATAAGCTCAAGAGACAAGGACATATCACTGTTCCTTGTGACTTTTTTTTTTAAAAATATTTCTTATTGTTGAGTGTTCATGGGTTAAGAGGAATCATCCTAACTGACTTTCCAAACATTTTGAAAAGTCATAGCATCTTGTTGATTGCTAATTGAAGGCTCTAGTTGAGAAGAAAATGAGATCATTTAAGACACGTTAAGGCACTTGAAGGATTAGTTGCCTAAAAAACTGTACTATTAGGGTGCATATGGTATGCTAGTGCATCAGGAAATTGTTGTAATCAAAAGCAAACCAAATATAATACATGCTGGAAAAGAGAGAGAAGAACAAAGGAACAGGAGACAATTCACACACATAGAGAGGTCGCTTGGGAGTCCATCTGAGGTTTCTAGTTCCATAAGCCAAACCCATCCTTTGCCATCCAAGGATTAATTATTTACAAGACAAAGAACATTGAGAAGTGATATCTACTACATAATTTCAATAAATAGATTTCGAACTTCCAGAGAAACATAAATTAAATTATTTGCTTGGAAGGAAAACCCATCCTTTCCCATCTAAGAATTAATTAATAAGAGAAAGAACATTGAGAAATGATATCAACTATAGTAAAAATTACAATAATAATCTCAATAAGTAGATTTAGAACCTTCAGAAAAACATAAATTAGATTATTTGCTTGAAAGGAAATGAACTTGTATCAATTGTATAGAAAGTAGCACATATTACAAGGAAAATTAAAATTGTAGCAATTATCAAATATACATTAGATTGACATGAAGGAAGAATAAACATGTTAATATTTGAATGAATTCATTTACATTTTCTTCCAACAATGTTTGTATAATTCAATAAAAAAAAATAGATTTAGAACTTCCAGAAAAACATAAAATAAATTATTTGCTTGAAAGGAAATGAACTTCCATCAATTGTATAGAAAAGTGGCACATATTATAAGGAAAATTAAAATTGTGGCAAGTTTCGAAGATACATTATATTCACATGAAGGAAGAATAAACATGTCGATATTTGAACGAGTTCATTTACATTTTCTTCCAACAATGTTTGTATTACAAATGTTTTGCTTAAACCAATTTTGAATGCCAAATGGACAACTCTGAAATATCAACTAGGTTTCCATGAGTTGGTCAAGATACTTATACGATTAGAGATTGAGGACACGCCTTCCAATTGACATCAGTCCTCTGGCATGTGAGTGGTGTCCTTTCCCTCATGTTTTGCTTTTGTCATTTAGAGAGGAGGAGGAAAGAAATTAAACAAAATTCATAGTGGGAGTTCATGCTGACATTAATTGCCTATTGGATTTTGGAGAGGAAAGCAACTTTGCAAAGTATGGAATGGTCATTTTCCTCCTTAAGTGATATATTGCCCACTAAATTAGTAAATTCTCAACCATTCAATCTTGATTGCCATCCTTAATGACAAAACCTCAAGTTAAAATACACAATCAGGCAAACTCCGTTCATACATAATACAAGCATGCTTGAAGTAAACTTATCAGCAATTAATCCTTTTCAGAAGCCAACAAACAATTCCTCTTTACAAGGCAGCATTTTCAGAAATTTTGCTTCAGTATGAAATTTATGAGTTGGAAAATATAATCAGCAGGCAAGCTTCCAAAGCGATGTCATGATTTAGCAAACATAAATAAACTGTTTTGCTCTAATACAAACGTAACAATTTACCAAACATAAATCAACAGATGTGCTTCAATAGGAATGCATTAAACTTCTATATACGAACCAGTAGCAAGTTTAGACTTGTAGTACACTAATTAGTCAAAAGTATACCAGCAGGTGAACTTCAAAGTCATAACTCAATCAAGCATTTCAGCAACCATATATTTGAATGGAAGGAATTTGATATAATTCATAGAAGAGCCATATTTAAACTTCTTTTGAGATAGTCATCAGAAAGATAAGTAACAATCCTTGAAACAATTTATCTTCTTTCTCCATATTCAAGTGAAACAGTACAAGAGAAAAACTGAAACAATTTGTTAGATGGGGAAGATTGCGGAGTGCCTCTGGCGTATCGAGTCCTCGGTGTCTTGCCTCTCACCTTGAGGATGGGGGCAGTCGTGATCCTAAGGTTTAATGGATTCAAGTTAGAGAACACCTATGTGTCTTTCTAAGATTTTCCCTTGATGGCCTACCCTTAATCTGGTCCTATTCTAACTACAAGTGTGTCAATAAATATAGCAGACAGGTCCTATATGCTGTTTGAATTTGATTTTAAATGATAAATGTAAAAGACGATTTACTTTCAAGGCAAGGGTTCAAGAAGGTAGTGCAATCAAACAAGTCCTAATATGACTATATGCTAGTCCGTTTTGATGAGATGCAAGACTATAGCTGATCCCCTAGTGCTATTAAAGATAATGACTTGTTCTCTTTTTCCTTTTGTCATTTAATGTGTAAACAGAAAATATAGAACAATAGACAAATACAGAATAGACAAAAGGTAGTAACCCTAACTTGAAATGACAAAAATGGCAACTGGAACTTCAAACCTAATTTCTGCCTTAGTGGCAAACTTGTTGATGGGATGTGGAAGCATTGCCGACGCTACTACTGTCTGGTGGCACTTTTGCTAATGACTACTGCTTTCTGAAAACCTGCAAAATAGATAGAAAACAGATAGAGTTAGAAGTAGTGGGGTATGCCTAGCTTAGTGGAGAATGTATGTCTCCCTTGATCAATATCATACCCTTGTCTAGGAGACAAAAACAGAAAATGTAGAAGGCTATAACGATGACTATAAGCTTAGTGGCAAAAGCGCCACTAGGGAGCGATAGCACCACTGGTGCTTTTGCTAGCTAGTGGCGCTTTTACTTTCAATAGCACATTGACTATGGAATCACAGACTTTGTTGTAGTAGAAATAGAGTGTAGTAGCGTCACAAAGACTGCGATTAGGCAGTGCTTTTGCTTGTAGATACAACAAAGTGAGTCTTTGGACAAAAGACTTTTTGACTTTCAAATGATTCACTGAGGATCCTTGATCTAAGGGTGCAAGGGTCCTAATGGAGACAGTAGGATAACCTAGTCGATGATAAATGATGCAACAATGATCATTGTGATAAATAGATAAACTATTAGATAGGCAAACAAGGTAAGTATGCCATGATAAAACGATTACAAAACGACAAAACCAAAATAATGACAAGCTAAGAGATGAGAGGGCACAACCAATTGGGTGCAAGCTAACTTGTAGCTTCAAGAGCTTTGGTTGATGTCCCCTTGTTGTGATGGGATAGATGAGAGCTTTCTATTGCTTGAGATGATTGAGAATTTGGTAGAGCTTATCTATTGCAAGAGACGATCTTCAATTTGACAAAGCTTCATTTTTCTCAAAAGTTCCTACGAAATTTAGTAGAGCTTCGTTGTTGCAAAAGATCCATGGATTGTGCTTCCCCAAGGGCTAGCTTTATAGGAACCATGGCTTCTTGGAGGATGATTGCATGGAGTTGATGGGACTAATTGAAGGGCAAGTTTTCAAAAGGGCTCAATATACGATTGGTGATGCAAGATAGAAAGGGGAAGTTTTGGGCTTTGGATTGTTAGCCAAGGTGCAGAGGAGCAGACTGATGTGATTAGATCCATATTTGACAGACAATTTGGCAGCTATTGGCTGCCTACCTTTCCTTTTTTGTATCTGATAGTCAATAGTGCTGGGATCAATAGCGTTGGCAGCACTAATGTCTTGACGCTAGTGTCGAAATGATTGTTGCTAGGCAGATTGGTCGAGAAATGATGACAATTTGAAGTTTTCGCAAAAGCGTTGCCAAGAAGCACAAGTGCCACCAATGCTACCGCTTTGGTCCTTGCACTCTTGCTTTTGGAGTAATAAATGCTCCTAGATTGAGCTTTGAGATAATTGACTTGATCTGGATGCTTGATTGGTTAGTTGATGAAGATGTTGATAAGTTTTGGAGACTTCGATGATGTGCTCAAAATTTGGTGTCTACACAATCATGGATAGGAAATGCTTTGAAGAGTTTCTAGTTGGACTTTGAAAGACAAACGAAGAGTCTCTAACACATGTATGACCAGTACTGTTATTTTAAACACAGGTTCAAATCCCACCAAGGATATATGGAGAACAAGCTTTAATTTTTCGCAAAATAGAAAGTTAAACTGGCATTCACATTAGAGATGCTGTTCACACCAAAAAGTACAGCCTAGCCTAGCATTACTCTTAGCAAAGTCTAACACAACAGAAATACAAGGACTATGCCACATAGGGCGTTTTGTATCTCAAGCATGCATTATGGCTGCAAAGAACACAAGTTTGTTTATAAATTCGAACATACAAGAAAAACTCAGTCCCTTTTTCCAGACAAACAAGAATAGTCTATCTCCCCACAAAACATGATGCAAGAGAGGACAAATGAATGCTGTTTGAGGCACTCCCCTTCCAAAATCAAAGAGTGAGAGGGACTTTTTAAGGCTTATTCGGCATTGGCTGCTTTTCAATCCCACACAATTTCTTTTGCCTTTATATTTTCATACAATAAGCATTGGGAATACAGATTTGATTTGTGAATGTATGTGGCACATGAAGAGAACTAGATCAAGTACATATCTTCTTTATAATCAACCAGCAAGCATTTATATAAATTTTATTTTTATTTGGGAAAGCTTACTTGTAGGTTGAATTTGCAAGCAGAAATTTTCAAGAATGAAATCCAAAAGCTTCATGCAATTTTCTTCCCTTTGCAATTCCAACATGCATTTCCTTAGAAGCAAGCCAAAAGAAAAAGGCGATGGAAATATGTTTTCAATTTTGGAAGGTGGAATAATCATTTTTTTTTCTCCCCTTTTTCTTCTTTGCTACCTTCTCTCATTCGTTCATCTCCAATAGCGATCATTTGTGGAAATCCACGTGCTATGCAATTGTAATAAACCAAAATATTATTTATATTATCATTATTATCATCATATGTTAGAAGGTTTTGCACAGTGGATAGTTCTTTAGGAGTATGCTAGTATTGCTATTTCCACTAGTTGTGGTAGAGTAGCAATCATGCTTGATGAACCTGCATGTACAACATAGGCAATTAGTTTATTGCTAACAATAATAATGATATTTAAGCATGTTTACTTTACATACCTCATAGTTCTTTCTTAGATTTCAAGAATTTATTTGTTGCACCTAGATTACGGAGTTTCTTTACAAAGAAAGAAACTCTGTAAGCTGGTTTTTGACAAGATCACTATACCACAAATCACATTCTAGTCCTCAGAGCTATTATTGAGGAGGCGTGTTCCAGGTCCTCAAAGGTTTATTGTTGCTTTGTAGTCTTCAGGAAAGAAGTTGGTTTTCAACAAGATCACTAGACCACAGATCACATTCTAGTCCTCAGAGCTATTATTGAGGGGGTGCGTTCCAGGTCCTCGAAGGTTTATTGTTGCTTTGTAGACTTCAGGATAGCTTTTGACACAGTGCCTCGACATTTACTTCTTGAGAGACGCTTGGCATCTCTGGGCAGCTTTTGACAACGGTTACACGGTTATATGAGACTGTGAAAGGTTGGTTTCGCTCCCCTCAAGGGCTTTCAACCAGTATTCTTAGCACCATAGGAGTGAAAAAGGGGTGCCCCCTTTCCTCGACACTTTTTGGGATCTTCATCGACGAGCTTGAGACTTTTATTATGGAGAACGCCCACCCAGAGGATGGTTGCCTTCTTCATTATGTGCTGATTTCTATTCTCCTCTTTGCTGATGATGTTGTTCTCTTGGCCTCATCTCCTGAGGGGCTTCAACGTCATCTGGACACTCTTTTCGCTTTTTGTGACTCGAGACAGTTGACGGTGAATCTTTCTAAGACCAAGGTTATGGTATTCAATACTACCAAAGAGGCCCTATCCCATCTCCACTTCGTTTTCCAAGGTCGGGAGGTCGAGATCACCACCTCTTATGTGTACTTTGGGGTTCTTTCACGGGTCCCACTTTTGGTATGAAACCCGTCGCCCAAGCCCGGGTGTGTAAGGGGTATGCAACCCTGTCTTTGCTAGAGAGGAATTGCTTCAAAGCAGATTTTCAAGACATACTTGTGAAAATGAGGATCTTTGACGCCTTGGTCAAGCCAACTATTACTTATGGGTTTGTGGTTTGGGGTCCTAGTCTTGGCCTGACTGAGTGGTCATGGGTTGAACGAGTCCAAACACTCTTTCTTCGACTATTCATTCGTTGCAAGGGCACAATCCCCCACTCTATTATTCTGGCAGATTTTGGGGCTTCTCCTCTCCAGCTTGAGATTATCTTCTTTATTATCGGTAATGTTCACAGGATCCGTACATTAGGAGATACCCTTGCAGGTTGTAGGTGGTACCCTTAGCTCGCCCTTCTCTCAATGGAATTCTCTCCGAATTCTCGGGGAGGCCGGAGGAGCTGGTATTTTCAGGTTTTTGCCCTCCTGGCTAGCATTCGGATATGGATGGACATGCTCCCCCCTTATTCTTTGGGTGTTCTCCCCCCTTCTCGGCTTAGTAAGGAGAAGATGCTCCACGAGATCCGGAAGGATGTTATTCCCTAGTACACGAGATGCACATTGATCTATCCTGTTGCCCCTCTTTCCCCCAAGCTGTCTTTCTACCATGAGCACTTCCTACAGATACAGGAGGGCAGAATAGTTCCTCCACAATACCTTCAGCATCATACAATGCATAGTCTTCGGATCACTATTGGGCAACTCAGGGTGTGTTCTCACCAACTTCGGATTGAGCCAGACAACCATCTTCCGACGGAGGAGCGAATTTGCTTGTTTTGCTCATTGGGTGAAGTTGAAACCCTTCATCATTTTATCTTTTGTTGTTCCATTTATTATGAGATCCAGGGTAGATTCCACTGCCTTTTCAAGGATAACTCTCGATCTGTTTCTACCTTCTTCAGATACCTGGACCAGCGGTGTCTCGCACTCTTTCTTATACCCGGACCAGATACCTTCTTCAGATACCCAGACCAGCGGTGTCTCACACTCTTTCTTATGGAGATAACTCAACTTCGACGACATAAAAGTTTTCCAGATGGATCTCACCCTCCTCAACATTGGCTCATCACAACATACTTCACCCGCTTCGATGGCTCGGGTGACTCCGGACGGAAACGCCCCATATCATCTAGTTTGGATGGGAGCAGGGTCACTTGTTGGGGTTCCGAACCACAACTTGTCAGGGTTGCGACCCAGAGATGGACAAAGACATATCATGGACTTCTTCAACTCCAGTACTTCGGCCTCGACTGTTAGGAGAGATTAGTTTTTGGGGGGTTCTTGGAGCTTGCCTCTCCTGGGCTGCTCCCCCCCCTCTCCTCTCTCCGTTCTTCTTGGCGTGTACTCCTCTCTTTCTGACTGCAGCCCTCCCCCCTATGCGCTCCCTTTTTCTTTCTCCTTTTCTCTTTGGATTGGTTGTTGGGTTTCATCTTGTATTTATCTTAGCTCTTTTCTTGGTTGGGCTTTTTAGCCCGCTAGCTGGCAGTCGTTATTGTCCTTCTTATGGTCCCTTGGGTCTTATTTTGGCCCACCGAGGACATTAATAACATTTCATTTTATTTCATTTCATTTACTTTAATTTTGTCTTTTGCTAAACCTTGTCAAGCTCACATCTGAGTTGTTAGTCATAAACTTGTACAAAGCATAAGTTGACTAAATTCTAATCCTTAGAAATAATTTGCACAAAGTAATCTTCTCTTTAGTAAATGAGCTCTTAGTATAAAGTTTATTTGATGATAGTCCAAATTAAATACATCCATTGTTAATATCCACATAGAATTTAATATCACATGAAAAGAATTTGATAATATTTTAAAGAGTAAAAAAATGTGGATATGACATTGAATGAATCTCGTAGAAGAGATGTAGAATAAATGCAAACTAGTAGTATTTTCACATTTGAACAATGTAGTGCTATGCAATTATGTATAATGAAATATGAAGAGGCATTTTTGGCATATGAAGTGGTTCATCTTCTAGGTTACTAAAATGTTTGGTGCCATCCTGCAACCACCTATGTCGAGTTGGCATTGACATGGAGGTTTTATTGCTAATTCAGAAATATTTTTTTGTGGGACCCAATTTCAGGACTTTTTTTTTTATTAAATGGAAAAAGAAGGGGTTTTGAAAGGGTCCCTGAACCTTTTCCATATTTACAACGAGGACCACAAGGGAAGTCCTAATCATCATATAAGAAAAACAACAAAAAAGGAAAAGGGGCCTAGCCCGCAAGACAACAAAGAGCAGAAACCAAAGAAAGAGGAAGGGTAATAGAAACCCAAACAAATCTGAGAATCAGACTGTATCATGCGCATGTTCCACTCCCTCCTCAGGATTGAGTTGATTATCCTTGAAAACTTTCATCATCCAGGTGATTTCTTCCACGTAAATGGCAGACATTTTGATAGACCTGCTAAGAGAATTGAGAAGGTCATTTGTTGTTTTCCAGGCATTTTATGGAGTTTTTAGAGAATCGGTTCTCCCTTGTTCTTCACAGGAGAGTCATTGTCTTCTTTAGTCGACCATTCTGAAGAAGTCGAGGATGGAGTTTTGGGCTTCTTGTTCTCAGACTTTTTAGAGGAAATGTCCATGTTATCCATTCCTGATTGGTTCCCAGGCAGACCGAGACTGATCCTTTCCACCTTATCACCATGCTTGGTCACTTGCTCAAACAACATTTTCAATATGCCTTGATGAAAAGGGCTGGAATATTTACCTCATTGCACTTGTCCCACAAATTTTTCAATGGACCTAAACAGAAATACCGACACATTCATCATTTTTTCAGTCGCATGTGGTTTAAAAAAGCGAAATGGAAGCTTTGCACAATTGTTACTTGGCTATCCGGAGTGAAATATTCCATCATTGCCAGCGCCACCCTATTCCATGGTGCTTTATGAGATTTACAAAGATACCCATTTTGCAATTTGACTAGGTGTTCTCCTTTGCCTTTGAAGAGCTTAAGTTGTTTGGCTAGGGAGTGTTTTCCCTGTTAATACTTTCCCCAGCAATTGGGAGACACAAAACTTCAAAGATGAAGGATATGGAGATGGTGAAATCGCTCCCCTTTGCCCTGACTTTACCATCATCCCAAGTGAAAGCTATTTGCTTGGATAGCTCAGGGTCAAAACCGTTGAAATTTTTCACTACATTCAACAAGCATCCTTTCTCCATGATTCTCTGCACCTCATCATCCAAAGTTAGGGTAGCGGGTTCAACTCCCTTTAGATCTTCTGCCATATTCTTAAGAAATCTCCTACTACACCAACATGGGCTCTTGTAACTGTTCAAGTGTTGAAGAGGACCAACTTGGAGGAAAAATGAAGATGCATAAGGCTGCATCACTTTCTCCCTAAATTTAGAAAACTGTCTTCGCCTAGAAGCTTCCCAGTGAAAAGATGGGTATGCATCCCAATCCCGTTCTCTGCCCAAAGAAAATCTTTGCCACCTCAACAAATTATAGAGAAAACTGACAGTCAGACAACCCCACCAATGAAGAGTCCGGAATAAGCTGACATGTGAGAAATGCTTAGGACGAGAATTAGGGAGATTATGCTTCCAACGCAGATAAATTGATAGGATCAAAAAACACAGTTGTGGCAAGGATCCCATGCACGAGAAAAACACTAGGTGCATGATGAACATACCGCCTTAGCTCAGGGCTATCTTGGACAAAAAGGGCAAAGGAGAAAAAATTGAGATAGGAAAGACCACGTAGGAAAAATACTCATTGCTTGGACAAGCATAATATGGAAGTCAGCAGGGCGCACCATTCTACAAACACATCCACTTTGGACGGCACGTGAAAAAAGCTTGTCACAATAATCAACAGGACGCGCCATTCTACAAGCACCTATCCACTTCAAACACCACGTGAATATGGGCTTGGCACAATAATCAACAGGACACCATTCTAAAAACAAATTTCCACTCTGGAAGCCACATGAAAAACATGGCACCATAATCAGTAGGATACGACATTCTAATATAAAAAATCCACAACGAAGGCCACATGGATAAAAACAGGTACAACAGTGGAATGCACAAGCCAATTGGACAAAAAGCAATCAAAGACCCCAACAACCTAGTATTGACAATCCCCCTGTACATCTCCGAGAAGGGCCAAGAACTCCAATACTTAAATCTGATATGAAAGAGAGGGCTTGCTAGACTCAACCAACAAAGCTGCCACCATAGAAACTTCTTAGAGTTTTCCCACAAAGCATATTTAAATTCAAAGGCCAAAGAAAGCCCATATGATTTCTTAGTTTACTAAGCCGAACAAAAGTTTTGAGAAGAAAGAAGACTCTACTCCAGCGCTCCTCAACATCTGAAGAAAACTCTGTAAGTCCCGAGAAATAGTCAAAATTAAACGTCTTTTTAATTTGCACCATTGTCTCTCAACACCATCAGAGAAAGATCTTGAGGGAAGCCTTCCCTCCAAATGGACAGGCTTTCTTGAGGCACCCCAATATTGGCTAAAGAGTCAGCAGCCATATTACCTTCTCTAGAAACATGCTTACATTGAACACTTTCAAAGGTCTTGAGGGTTCTTTTCGATTCAGCCATTAGATTTTCAATGTTCTAGCTGGGAGTGTAAAGATCAATCAAAATATTGATTATGTTTAGGGAATCCCCTCGATGATTACCTTCTCATACAACAAAGATTCAAGAAGGGCTAATCCTTGGAAGAGGGCTTTGGCCTCTGCAAAATGGCTGGTTTGGATGCCAAGATTCTCAGCATAAGCTATGATAATTTCACCTCTATTGTTTCTAATCATTTCCCCAGTCCCTGCCACCCTCGAATTCCCTTTTGAAGCCCCATCAAATTTCAATTTTATCCATCCCATAGGAGATGGGATCCATTTGGCTTGTAGTCTGTTTGTACCTTCCTGGTCAGCCACCTGATCGCCCTTGGGCAGACCCAATCTATCAGCTAGAGATACTTCTTCAAGAATTTATCTATTATTTGTGCAAGAGATATTAGACACATTTTCAATGAGGGTCTCAACAATTCTGATCCTTACAAAAGTAGAATCCCTAGAACAATTTTTGAAGGCCCTATTATTCCTCTCCTTCCATACCCCCCAAAGGTAAATGGAGAAGACAAAATTTCCGAAGGATCCAACATCTTACACTAAAAAAATGGGGAATCCATTTCTCAAACAGTTCAATTATTGTCCTCGAGTTCACCCAACAAACCCCCAGGGTTCTTAAAAGGTAATTGAAGATTTCAAGGGAGAAGGGGCAATCCAAGAAAAGGTGTTTAGTGTTCTCCTCATTCTTTCCACAAAGGTAGCAACGGTTAGGTAAGGTCATCCCCCTTTTCCTAAGATTTTCCAAAGAAAGAATTTTATTCTGGAGGGTTAACCATAGGAAAAAAATTATTTTGGGGGTAAGGTCCTTGGACCAAACCTGCTTGCAGGGGAACCAATTGTGATCCTCAGCAGCTGCAAGATGATAAGTAGATTTTACAGATAAGGTGCCCTTTTCCTCTTATTTCCAGACCAAAGAGTCCTCACAAGCAAAATTTATAGCACCCAAGTCCTCAGTTTGAGGGATAGAGATCTCAAGGTTTCCTCCTCACCTTGAACAAGATCATTACACAAAATAACCTTCCATATTTTCTTACCTTTGGATTCTTCTATAAAATCTGTTACTTTAGGACCGAAGAACTAGGAGATTCTGGGTTTCAGATTGGCCATAAGTGGATTATCAATAAGAGGAGAATCCTCCAACCCTGGGTCCTCCCATAAATCAATTTTATCACCATTGCCCAATCTCCATTTGATACCTTTTTGAATTAGCTTTTTCGATTTGACTATGCTGTTCCAAAAGTCTAAACCATAAGGAGGATTCTGTTCTTACAAGAAGCTTAATCCCCTGTTTAGGTATTTGGCATTGTGAATCTGGGTCCAACCATTGTTCTCTTGTTTAATAAGTCTCCAACTTTGTTTGGTTAACAAATCTTTGTTCATCTGTTTTAATTCCTCAACCCTAGACCACCTGCTTCTTTTATGGAACAAACTTGATCCTAGGAGACAAGATGAAATCTCTTTTTTTTCTTCAGATCCTGACTAGAGAAAGGTTATTTGAAATTGTTATATTTTTTGAGCAATTTTTGCTGGAATTTTGAAAAGAGATAAGTAAACCGGTATGCTTTGAAGAGTTGATTTAACCAACTGAGATTTACTAGACCATCTGCTTCTTTTTTAGAACAAACTTGATCCTAGGAGACAAGATGAAATCTGTTATTTTTCTTCAGATCCTAACCAGAGAAAGGTTTTTTGGAATTGTTCTATTTTTTGAGCAATTTTTGTCGGAATTTTGAAAAGAGGTAAGAAGTAAACCGGTATGCTTTGAAGAGTTGATTTAACCAACTGAGATTTACTAGCCTAGTTGAGCAGAGCTCCCTTCCAACCTGCCAATTTCTTTTGAATTCTTTCTAGAACAGGATTCCAAAGATCCCTTGATTCTTCCCTTGAACAGAGGTAATCCTAAGTAGGTTGAGGGAAAGTTTGCTATGGCACGACCAAGGATCTGGGCAATAGATCTTTTGCCTATTAGGAGGGATATTAAGGAAGAAGAGTTTGCTCTTCAAAAAATTTATATATTGGCCTACAACAAGCTTGTAGGAAAGCAAAATTTCAGTGATTTCTCTTGCCTGTGGGATAGAAGAATAGGTGGATAAAAGAGTATCATCTGCAAACTGTTGACGGGTAATTGGATCTAAGGGAGAAGCAGGCTTGATTCCTTCAATGGTCTTGAGGACAACGGTAGCTTTCAAAGATCTTTCTAAGGCTTTAGCTAAAATAATGAACAGGCAAGGAGAGAGAGGATTGCCTTGTCGCAAACCTCTTACATTTCTAAAAAATCCCGAGACTCACAATAACCAAGAACATGGGAGTAGAAAAGCATTCCTTGGAAAGGGAGACCCCGCTGTGATGAAAACCAAATTTAATCATAACTTGAATTCCTAGGAGACTCTATCATAGGCTTTGCACATGTCAAGTTTAAGGAACATTCCTGCTTTTCCGCTCTTGTCTAACGAATGTATTAGTTCGTGAACTTTTATAATTCCATCCAGAATTTGTCTCCCCAACAAAAAACCTCCCTGGTTGGAGTCAATAATTGTGGGAAGAACAATTTTGATTCTATAAGCTATTACTTTAGAAAGAATTTTGTAGATGTTATTACATAGACTGATAGGTATGAAATCTTTGAGATCCTTGGCTCCCGGACTCTTGGGGATAAGGACCAAGAAAGTGGAATTCACATCTTTTGTTATGAAGCAAGATCTTTGAACTTTAGAAATTGCTTTATGCCAATTATTTTGAAAAAACATGGCAGGAAATCCATCAGGACCTGACGCTGTCTCTCCTGACATAGAGAAGATGGCGTTCTTGATCTCCTCCTCCTCAAAGGGTCTAATCAACCTGTCGTTTATCTCATCAGAGATTAAAAGGGGGATATTAGCCAGTAGTCTCCTCTCCGCAAGCACTTCTCCTTGAGTTTTGGAACCCAGGAGGTTTTCAAAAAAGCTGACAGCTTTATCTTGTTAGCGTTACATTTAGGCATATATTGTTATTTGTTGTAACAACTGCTAATAATCGCCTCAGGTGGTTCCGTAGATTACGGGCTATTCTCAGGCCTGATTGTATTATTTATTCATCTAATGCAAAGGCTCCTATGTTCGGTTTTATGATATGGTATCAGAGCCTTCTCGCTGGCTCGTTTTTTGAGGAAGCAATTTTTTCGTGTTTCGAGGACTGACTGAGAACGATCGACTGGGCATGTTACCCAAGGCAGGGTTGGACCTGCATCTCGGGCACGTTTCCCGAGACGGACTAAGCGGACTGGACCTGACTGGATCTGACAGATCCGACCTTGACAAATGCGACCTGACCAGACTGATGCGACCCGACATAGACTGATAGGACTTGGACTGCGACGATCTAACAGACCCCTACCTCGGAGGACCTCAGCGGACACACAATTCGAAGGATCGGACGCAGACTCTGTCAGACAACAGAGTTGGCACGAAATTCAAGGGACCTGACAGCTGACTCTTGAACTGCATAGCTGGTCCACACTTCGAGGAGACACGTGGCGGGATCTGAGCTGTTGAGGTGGAGGACAACACGTTTTTCGAGACCCATATAGCTGGCGACACGTGGCGGAGCTGGCGACTGGTCCTTTACAGCTGAGGTGGCGGCGGGTGACACGTGGCGTTTTCTGATTGCTGGGTGACACGTCATCGCGTGTTGGTTTGTTGCGTTGGATGGCAAAGAGGCTGGCGTTTGTTTTTTGATTGCCCGAAGGCAATCAGAATATAAGGAGGGGTTTTGTGTTTTTAAACCCCTCATCCGCCTCCGCATAGACGATGTGGGACTAAAAAGTCCCACATCTTCTATTTTCTTCGACTGTCGGGGACAGTCAAAGACAAAGCACACATTGTGCTTCTTCTAGACCGTCCGATGGTGGTAGCCGAGATGGTCAAGGCTGCCCCACGATGTCGCTATGCTTCCATCGATCGCGGGTTCGAGCCCTGCGCGTAGCACTTTGCATGATTTTTTGCTGCGCTTTGAAGCTTCTTGCCCCTAAGGTAAATTTTTTATTTTTTTTGTGATTTTTTTAATTAATATTTTAATAATTTTTGTTTTAAATCCTATGTTTCCAACTTAGGATGTTTTTTAAATAAAATTATTTCTATTATTAATTAAATTAATACTCAAATTAATTAGAAAATTACATCAAAAATAGAATATTAAAGATATTTTTTTAATATCATCATGGTATAGGGCATTTTTTTTATGCTTCATATTTGCCATTTGGATAGACCTCGTACTCGCAGTATGGCTCAACAGAAAGAGCAGCAGCAGAGACTACTGAGGTTGATGATCTTTGTCAATCTTTTGAGGAACTTTCTGTAGATCCAGAGAGAGAAACAGAGGATATGGATATAGATGATGACAGGGTGTTTATGTCTTCAATGAATGAACATGAACCTGCTTCAAGACAAGATGCCCTTAGTGAGCCACAATGGAAGGCTGCTATGGATGCCGAGTATAAGTCTCTGAAAAAGAACAAAACTTGGGAGCTTGTTGATTTGCCACACGGAAAGAAGCCCATTGGCTGCAAATGGGTGTACAAAGTCAAGTACAAGGCAGATGGGACAATTGATAAGTATAAGGCCCGCCTTGTTGCAAAGGGCTATGCGCAAAAGGAAGGCATTGACTATGAAGAAACTTTTGCACCTACTGCTCGGATGACCACCATTCGAGTTCTTTGTGCTATGGCAGACAAAGTATGGGTGGAAAGTTCACCAGATGGATGTCAAGAGTGCTTTTCTCGAATGGTGATCTCCAAGAGGAAGTCTACATGACACAACCTCGAAGGATTTGAAGTGGAAGGCCAAAAGCAGAAAGTGTGCAAGTTGGTCAAATCCTTATATGGTTTAAAACAAGATCCTCGAGCTTGGTATATAAAAATGGATAATCACCTCCTGTAGCATGGATTTAAGAGATGTCCGTCAGATGAAAACCTCTATTTCAAGAAACAAGGTTCTGAGATAGTGTTGCTTGTACTCTATGTTGATGATCCGCTCATTACAGGGAGTTCAGAAACTATGATCTCTGCTGTCAAAAGAGACTTGTGTAAATATTTTGAGATGACAGATCTCGGACTTCTCCATTATTGTCTTGGTCTGGAAGTGAGCCAAAAGGAGCACTACATCAAAGTGACTTAGAAAAAATATGCCAAGACACTGTTAGAAAAATATCGCATGACTGATTGCAAGCCGATGGCAACTCCGATGGAATCAGGACTTCAATTATCGTGATATGATGATTCACCTCGAGTAGATGGTACTCTCTATCGACAACTGATTGGGAGTCTCATATATCTGACTAATACTAGGCCAAATATCGTATTTGCTGTCAACTATCTTTCGAGGTTCATGTAGGAACCTAAGACTACTCACTGGAAAGCAACAAAACGTGTTCTTCACTATGTCCGTGGCACAATGGAATATGGCCTAGAATACAAGAAGAATGACAAATTCTTCTTGCAAGGATACACGGACTCTGACTATGCCGGGTCATATGATGATCGTAAGTCAACTTCAGGATATATATTTCATCTTGGATCCGGTCTAGTCTCTTGGCACAGCAAGAAGCAACAAGTGGTTGCTATCTCATCTACGGAGGCAGAGTATCGCGCCGCACGTGAAGCTGTGTGCGAAGTGATATGGTTGCGTCGCATTTTGACAAGTATGGGTCATCCATCAAAATATCCAATAC
The DNA here is from genome assembly GCA_028583015.1 of Wollemia nobilis. Lineage (NCBI taxonomy): Eukaryota > Viridiplantae > Streptophyta > Pinopsida > Araucariales > Araucariaceae > Wollemia > Wollemia nobilis. The sequence continues at coordinate 785,352 of JAQPPZ010000314.1, forward strand.
ACTTGTTTTGCGACAACCAGGGTGTTTTGAACCTTGTTAAGAATCCAGTGCATCATGAGAAAACCAAGCACATTGACACACAATGTCACTTCATTCGAGACGAAGTTCCAAGGCATCGAATTCAGCTTCAGTACATCTCCACCGATGCTCGAGTTGCAGACATTTTCACTAAGGCACTTGCACGTGTCAAATTTGAATTGTTTCGCAGCTCTCTATGTATTGCAAAATAATGTAATAAAGGGGGGATGTTAGCGTAGCTCAGCTTGTTATTACATTATAGGCATATATTGTTATTTGTTGTAACAACTGCTAATAATCGCCTCAGGTGGTTCCGTAGATTACGGGCTATTCTCAGGCCTGATTGTATTATTTATTCATCTAATGCAAAGGCTCCTATGTTCGGTTTTATGATGTATCTCTGATTTCTTGGGGGTCCACCAATATGGAGCCCTCAGCCTTAAGAATCTCTTTGATTTTATTGAAACTCCTGTGAGGCAGTGACATGAAATTTTTTTGTATTACGGTCTCCATATTTCAACCAAAGAGCCCTTGATCTTTGTCTCCAAAATGTCTCTTCTTTAGCTAGAGTATTATGAAATTCAAACAATAACATCTTCTCCTTCTCTTTGAGATCCTGCAAAGAACCAAACTCCAGGGAGAGTTTTATCTCTTTTAATTGTTTTTCAGTTCCTCTTTTTTAATAAAAAGTTGCCCAAAAACCACCTTATTCCATTCTTTCAGATTGGCCTTAACATATCTGAGTTTTTTTGCTATTTGGGAGGACCAAATTTTTTTTTAGACCACCTCTCTACAATATTAAGCTCCAAATCATGATGTTGAATCCACATGGATTCGAATCTGAAAGGTCTTCTGAATGTGAAGACCTCCAGCATCAAAGGATTGTGGTTAGGCCCAATCTTGGGGAGAGAATTCAGAGTGATATTTCGCAGTAAGTCCAGTCGATCCTCGGAAACCAGAAATCTATCCGGTCTGATTTGGATTAGCTAATTGCGTGTCCTTCTATTGCTCCAAGTGAATTTGCTACCTCACAGGTCCAAATCCATCAATTCGTGATGGTTAACAAAATTAGAAAACTCCTCCATTCCTTTAGACTTTTGATTTTGATTTTGCATATTTTAGGCCTTTTAGAATGATTCGTTTTTTTGAGGTTTGGGAGGAGTAGGACTTTGTAAATCATAGTTTCATGCAATTTATCACAATCTACACTTCTCAAACTTTTAAAAGGTTTTTGAGTAGCAGCCTTGATTGGAGTTATCACACAATTATGCCCTCCAAAAATTGACCTGTCCTAAACTATTGAACTGCCTACTAACTATGCCCTCCAAAAATTGACCTGTCCTAAACTATTGAACTGCCTACTAACTATTAGCTCCTACTTAATAAGGAATGGCATCCACTACATCTTATCCTTGAATTAAATGATGAAACTTCTTCTCTACTCAACTTTTGGTGTACCACTTCCCTTGGTGGACGAGCTGTCCTGCCTTGACAACAATGTTTGACTTGATTTTGGGCACTATTGATTTGAATATACATTATCTGATCAGTTAATGGTGGAGTCATACAATTTGGACCCCAACAATGTGTGTTGTACTTGATTTGCTATTTGTAAGTTTTCAAATAGACATGGGAAGTATGGTTGAAGAAGTTCCACATTGAAGACTAGACAAGTCTTAAGTAGAGAGGAAGATTAAGCTTAGTAATGATGTAAGGTCCATAAAAGAGAAACCTCATCTTTCTGTTAAGTTTCTTGAGTCTTTCCTTTTGGATATGGAGCCTCATCTTGTCACCAACTTTATATTGGTTTGGCACCTAATGCTCACCATCTCTTTGTTTTTACTTAGCATTGGATTGCTACAATGTCTTGAACTTGATGTTGAATTTGCCGAATATGCTTGAAAAATAGATTCACCACTTTAATTCCTATAATGCCTTTACTTTGGAAATATTTTAATCATTTGATTCAATAGCTATGCAATGTGAGAGAATTCTAATAGGAACCTGTGATAAAGTTGGCAAGGTCCAAGAAGCTATAAAGCTCTCTGAGGGTCTTTGGTATAGGCCAATCTCAGACTATCTTAGTTTTCTATGGGCCCACATGAACACCATATTCATCCACAATGAACCTCCAATACTGATTCTTTTTCATTCCAAATCAATAGTATTTTTCATATTGGCATTTTGTTTTTGCTGCTATTGGGTGGCCATTACCTTTCCAACATGCTTCAAATGCTCTTTTGATATATTATTGAATATATTGTCCATGTATATGCCGACGACAAAATTTGTGAATGGTTGCAAAATGTTATACATCATCCTCATGAATAATGTGAGTGCATTATTAAACCAATGGTATGAGCAACCACTCACACAATCTCATTGGATTTGAAAGCAGTGTTCCAAACATCAACTATCTCAGGCAGTCTTCCAAACCTCGGATAAATATATTAGAACATAATGGTACCCTAATTTGAGGTGAATCTAAGTGAATTATTTGGAACCTTTAAGCTAGTCCAAGAAATCATCAACCCAAGGAATATGTTAGGTACCTAGGGATAGGAATATGGGGATATGATATTATAATGTGTAAGGATATTATGGATAGTGGCATGGCATAACCCAAGGTTGATTAAATTATAATATTATATTAATAATGAGTGGTATAAGGGTTTAGGAAGAAGGGTATATAAGAAGGGAATTTGTCATTGTAATAATCAAGCAATCATATCAAATATTCTCTTGTAACAGTCTTGGCTCGTGGAGCGGATCTAGAGTAATTCCTTCCTTAAGGAGTATTATTGGTGTTGCCCTACCTTAAGGGTATTATCTATCTTTGTCTCATTGTGTGGATTGTTACTGTGGATAATTATTTGTGGATGGATGTTTTGTTATTTTAGTATATGATGAATGATTTATGCTAATGAGAATTAAGGTTCATAACAAATGGTATCAAAGCATCCTTGGACTTTGCTGCTATTTTTTAAATGGACTCTGTTGTTGCTGCTTTTGGCTTGGACTCTGCTGTTGTTGCTACTGTAGATTTGACTTTTGATTTTTTTGTTGGTTCCTTAACTTGTTCCCCTACCACAACTGCTTCTTGCTTCTCCTTGGATCCTTTGCTTAAGCCAAGAAATATCTTGCAGTGTTATCTTCTTTTTCCTGTACCATAACTTCATTAACTTATTTTGAGCATTAATGTTAACAGTACCCAAAGAATCCAAAAAAGGATAACTAAGAACAATATCCACATCATCCATCTCAATAGCATGAAAATTTGAATGTAAAACATATTTATCCATGGTGATCTTCAAATCTTCAAAAATTTGAACATTCTCACCCTCAAGTTGTATGTCCTTGATTTTTGTTGCCTGAACTTGTAACCTCTTAGCCAAAGCAATATTAATGAAATTATATTTGCTGCTAAGGTTTATACAAATAATGACCTTTTCCTTTTGAATGCAACCATGAACCTGAAAAATAGATTTTTTTAGATTCAAACAAATCCTTTTGAACATTGTTTGGCCTATTTGACACTAACGTTGTGGTTCCCTTAGCCTTTACACTATCATGCTTATCTTTTTCTTTTGCCAATTCCTTGGAAATTTCCAACTCTCTTTTAAATTTGTTTTGTTCATCTTCGAGCCTAGCTATCTTTTTATAGGGGTTCCATTGACTCAGCAAAACCTGCTCTGTTTCTTCCTAAGTCAATTTATAATTATGGGCTCTATGAAAACTTTTAAACCAAGAGAGAGTTTCTCCTTCCATATAAGAAGTAAGCCTATTGTTTCAACAATAATAAGTAGAATATATGGCTTTGTTATGGACCTTTATTCTCATTAGCATAAATCATTCATCATATACTGAAATAGCAAAATATCCATCTACAAATAATCATCCGCAGTAACAATCCACACAATGAGACATATAGATACTACCCTTAAAGTAGGGCAACACCAATAATACTTCTTAAGGAAGGAATTACTCTAGATGCGCTCCACGAGACAAGACTATTACAAGAGAATACTTGATATGATTGCTTGATTATTACAATGACAATATCCTTTCTTATATACCCTTCTTCCTAAACCCTTATCCCACTCATTATTAATATAATATTATAATATAATCAATCTTGGCTTATGTGTGGCCCATGCCACTATCCATATTACTATTACACAATATAATATCATATTCCCATATTCCTATCCCTACGTACCTAACAAAATGAGGTATCTGTTCTTCATAATAATCTTGTTTAATGTTTTGTAGTTGATGCAGAGTCTTCACATGTCCTTCTATGCCAACACAATTGGACTCCTAGAAGGTGGTGATGCATTTGATCGTATATGATCCTTTTGTGTCAATTCTTGAATCCGATACTTGGTCTCGTCATTGTTTAAAATAATGTCGATACATGGGCTCATTTACCAAAGGTGTTCCTAGGATCAGACTGACTAAATGCTTCATTGACAATGTGGTAGCATCTTTGTTGGTGATTTAAGTATATATTCATTTGTTGATAGTGTTTTGTTGCTTTGTTGCCCTAGTTGAACAACTATAATAGTTTGAGTTGTTGTGGCAATATTCCTATCTTAATTAGGCTTGATTTTTAGGAGCACAAACTTGTTAGTTTGGTTGATCAAATTTCTACATTGCTTTATATTGATCAAGGAAACTTTAATGGTAGGATCTACCTGTAGTATCCTAAAGCATTGTCATTTTAGAATAATGGTGACACTTTGGGGCCTTAAGTCATAAAATCCTATGGTGCTTCCACATGTAAGGTTGCTTGGGAAGAAATCACACATCCAATGGAATCGCATCATAGATTACTTTATCTTTGAAGGGCTTAATGACAAGGAGAGGTGATACTTTTTAATAGCGTGTATGGCTTTAGTTTGATGAAACCAACCAGCATTGTATGCTTGTGGTCAATATGTTGTTGGTAGGTTTATTCTTTTAGTGAGATCTTAGAGATTAAGTTTTGTTGGCTTCAACTATCAACAACGGAATGTAGAGCATACCCTTGCATCCACATACGAGTGAAAAAGTTGATCTTATTCTCAGGAATCTCTTGATGGTACTTTTAGTAATTATGTCTTCTAGGTGTGCTTCTACAATCTTCCTTCCTTTGTCGAATCATGATGTTGATGTTTGACTTGCAGTTGAGTTTGTCATTGATTTGGATGCTTGCATCTCAGCCAAAAATGACTGAATGATACAACACTTATCTTGATTATGGAATTGTCTATGATATGGGCACCACTTGCCTGCTTGATCTTTTGTAGCCCCTTGCCCATAGTGGTTTTCTTCTGCATCAGCTTCCCTCTTTAGTTTTGTTGTTGCCATATGTTTTTATTTGGTGGCTTGCTATTAAATTCAGGTCCATCTTCGTCTTTCTTAGGTTGTGACTTTTGATTGCTAAAACCATTCTTCTTCTCACTACCTTTAAATTATTTTCACTCTTTGTTGCATACTTATAGGCTTCCCCTACTGTTGTGATGTTGAAGGAAACCATTTTAGTCTGAATGTATATATGTGAACCATTTCTATACTTGAAGATTGTGTCTCTTTGTAATTTGTATGCCAAGCTTTGCCAATGGTTTATGGAATGTGTTTGTGTACTCCTTCATTGACTGGTCTTGCTCTTGACATAGCTGTTGCCGTTCATGTACGGTTTATCATAGTTCCCAAGGTAGTATCATCCTCCATGACATCCATAATATCTGCCCCGATGAGCTTTGAATTGACTAAGCTTGCTTTTTCTTTTCCTTCCTTGGCTTCAGTGGAATATGTTTCTCACCAGCTCCTCATAGGCACAGTATAATTTTTAAAATTTATAATGATCAACCATATAATTCAAATTTATTTAATAATCAAATAGAAATGTTTAAATCATCATCTATTTAAAAAGGAAGTTACAACTCTTCAGATGACACTATTGGATTGCCTTGTTGCCTTAGTTGAACAACTACAATAGTTTGAGTCATAGACGAGAAAATCGGAATCGGATCGGAATCGGCTAGGGAAAAAATCAGATCGAATCGGGAATCGGGAAAAATCGGCAAAAAAAAAAACCGAGGAAAGGCAATTTTTTTTTTCATGCATATCACAATGAATTAACACTATGCAAATCAAATATTAATACTATAAGTGATACAAGCTCAAACTAGACATGAAAATGGCAAGTGCTACGAGTTTAAAGCCAAACTATTGAAGTTTTAAACTACTACACACGAAAGAGACAAAACATATCTTGTATTGCTTAATACTTATAAGTTATAATATATAAGTTTATAACAGTACAAAATTACAAATTACACAATGTCAAAATGTGTCATGAGTCAATTGTCAATCAATGTCTTTGAATCCCTTTTCCCTTTGCCCTACTATAAGCTCTAGTCTCTCTTTGACTTTGGTGCCTTGGTTGTGAGGCTTGTGCATCTTCTTGTGCCTTTGTTGCCATCTCCTCTCGCTAGGTTTTCTAAGTTTTCAATTTCATCCATGCTGAAGAGAACATCTCGTTGTTGCTCCTCCTCCTGTGTGATCCAATCTTTAGATGGATCAATCTCGTCTAGGTCAAAGGCCTCGGTACTTGTTCCTGTAATTTTCCTGTGGTGGAGGCGAAGGTTGTAGTGAACAAACACAAGATCATTCAATTTTTCTTGTGTAAGCCTATTGCGCTTCTTGGAGTGTATGTACTCAAACATACTCCAATTGCGCTCACAACCTGAAGCGCTACATGAGACAAAACTCTAATGGTGAAGTGCTGTAGATGAGGCGTATATGCACCAAAGTCCTCCCACCATAAATTTGGAAACAATCAAGAAGAATGAAACTTAATACTTTGCATGTAAAATCCTAAATTAAGATTAATTTTTAAAACAAATTCAAAAGACATCTGACAAAATAAACAGTAATTTAGTAAGGGTTACCTGGCCTTATACTTGACCTTGACCGAATGCACATTGGCGATGGGAAAAGGATGCCCTCACATTTCTTAGAAGAAATGCATCTCAACCTGTATCTTAGCATTTATTTCTTCATCAGGGTACATGCAGTCAACACATAATCAAAGGCCTGCCATCACCTCATAATCAGCATGGAACGTGCTGGAGTAAAGAATTTTGGGGTTGAGGTAGTACCCTGCTGCATGAAGAGGGCTATGGAGCTTAGCTGTCCATCACCTATCAATAATATCCCAAATGGGACCATATTTGGAATGGACATGTCTATAAAATGAGGCAATTGCCTCGTTTGCCCTATCCATAGCCTCATATATATAGGCCATTGGTGATTCATCTCCATCAACAAGACGAAGAACCTCTGAGAAAAAGAAAAAATTATTTAAATAAAACTTATAAAATTATTTAAAAATACAAGATTTGCAAAAAGAAAATATTTTAAAATTAAAATTAGAAAAAATATATTAAAAACAGTTCTTGTACCTTGATGGCCTCATTCATGGTTTGCCAGAAGGGCTCCTCAAACACATATTCATATACCTTGTCCCCCTCATTGGAGAATCGGTATCTAGCAGCTTGCTCAAAATTCCACTCCTCGCTCACAAACATTTGCTTGAGGGACCCTCTTGCATTATACATGCTTTGCAATGTCACGAAGTTTGCTTGCAAAGCGTGGAACTCCAGGCCGCACTATCTCTCTCCCACCGGTAAATTGCCTCATGAGGTTGAGGACCCAAGAATGGTTGTAGATAAATCTTGTAATTGCCTTGGAATTTTGTACAACCTCGGACACCCAAGGTAATTTCCCAATGTCTTCAAGGAGCAAATCAAGACAATGGGCTCCGCACATGGGGACCAAAAAATGGTGGGAAATCTCTCCTCCAACAGCTTACCAACTGCTACATATGCTGTTGCGTTGTCCGTGATGACTTGGACAACATTCTCCACCCCAACCTTGACCACAAATTCCCCCAACAACCCTGCGAGCATTTCGACACTCTTAACTTGCGCCGATGCATCTATTGACTTGAGGAATACCACTCCTCCCGCCGAAGAAACCAAAAAATTAATTAATGTTCTTCCCGTCATCGGTCCACCCATCAGACATGATAGTGCAACCGTTAGTGCTCCACACCTTGCGCTGCTCCTCAAGAATAACCTTAATGTCAAGCGTGCATTCTTGAAGGAGAGGGCCCCTAATGTCATCATAAGTTGGCGGCCTAAATCTTGTGCCGCAAGCTGCGATGGCATCCACGATGCCTCGCCAGTATGGAGACCTTGCCGCATTGAAGGGAAGGTCAAAAAAATACCAAAAATTACCAATGGCCTTCCTGGCTGCCTTATGCTTGTCCTGGTTCCAAGAGGCCATACCATCAAGTGTGGCTTGCATCCCTGTCCCAAAATTGGACTCATCCATCCCACTCCTTGCCGGTGCCGATGTTTGTGCAGTTGATGGACTCAAACCTTCTTGTTGAAATCCCCTAAAGCCAAAGGGGTTGGTCCCACTAGTTGTTGTATGAGGATGAGAAGAGGGGGGGGTTGAAATGGCTTCAAATGTTCTTTTCTTTATCTCTTTTTTTTTTGCTTTTGAAGTGACAATTGCCATGCATTCTCTCTCAACATCAATTGGCACACTTGGGCAGACTTTAACATTCTCACCCGGTTTCCTTGCCAAATGAAATTTGAAGCGGTATATTCCTCCAGGTATAACAGTTTTACAAAATTTGCAATTTATTTTTCCTGTTTCTTGTTCTTCTTCTCCATACTTCCGTGCTATATCTTTTTTATCCTTTTTCTCGGACCCTGACATTTTCTTGTGGCTGCACATAATAACAAATAACAACAAAGATATAATTACTTAAAAAAAAAAAAACTAATCCTAAACCCTAGTTTGACATTGTAAACGTTGGCAGTTGAAAACATGCACTTGCTGCCTTGCATACAGATTTTAGACAGTAAATATCAAACAAACAAATAATTTAAAAAAAAAAAAAAACTAAACCCTAAACCCTAGTTTGAAACTATAAACGTTGGCAGTTGAAAATGTGCACTTGCATACAAATTTTAGACATCAAATACTAAACAAACAATTAATTTAAAAAAAAAAAAACTAAACCCTAATTTGAAGTTTGAACTGGCATACCTGTTTCAAGTTTCAACTAAACCCTAGACTTACTTTAAAAAAAAAATTAAACCCTCGCATACTTGTTTGAACTAAACCCTAGTTTAAAAAAAAAAACTAAACCCTAGTTTGAACTGACATACTTGTAGTTGTTTTAGCTAAACCCTAGTTAAAAAAAAAAAAAACTAAACCCTAGTTTGAACTGGCATACTTGTTTCAACTAAACCCTAATTAAAAAAAAAAACTAAACCCCAGTTTGAATTGGCATACTTGTTAGTTTTTTCCGGGATCCTTCAAACTTCAAAACAATCCACTGTTGGTGGTTGTTGGTGACTACCAGATTCCTTCAAACTTCGAAAAATCCGGATATTTGATGCGTTTTAGGGTTTTCCTTAGTGTGGTAGGAGGTAGGCAGACCTTTCTCTCAAGCTTGGAGGAAGAAAATGAGAAAAAATAAAAAAAAAACACCTTTTATTCCGTTTCCTCTACGCATGCGGCCGTGGGCGATTTTTTTGCCAGAAAATCGCAATTTTTCGAAAAAATCGCGATTCCGATTTTTTGCAATCGCCGATTTTTTCAAAACTGCTGATTTCGATGCGATTTTGATCGGATCTTTGGGGAATCACGATTTTCCGATACGAATCGTAATTTTTTGTTGATTTTCGCTACAGAGGTTTGAGTGGCTGTGGCAGTATTCCTATCTCAATGAGGCTTGATCTTTAGGAGCACAAACTTGTTAGTTTGGTTGATCAAATTCTTGCATTATTCTTGCATTACTTTGCATTGATCAAGGAATCTTTAATTGTAGGAGCTATCTCTAGTATCCTATAGCTTTGTCCTTTTAGAATATTGTTGACACTTATGGAGCCTTAAATGATAAAATCCCATGGTGCTTCCACATTTAAGGTTGCTTGAGAAGAAAATCACACGTCGAATGGAGTCACATCATAGATTACTTTATCTCTGAAGCGCTTGATGGCGAAGGAGATTATACTTTTTAATAGTATGTATGTCTTTAGTTTGATGAAACCAACCAACATTGTATGCTTGTTGTCAAGGTGTTGTTGGTAGGTTCATTATTTTAGAGAGATCTATAGAGATTAAGTTCGGTTGGCTTCAACATCTACAATGAAATGTAGAACATATACCTACATCTACATATGTGAATGGAAAACTTGCTTCTACTTCTCAGGAATCTCTTGCTGGAACTTTTAGTAATTATGTCTTCTTGGTCTGCTTCTAAAGTTTGCTTTCCTTTGTCGAGGGTTGATATTGTTGTTCGACTTGCAGTTGAGTTTGTCATTGATTTGGATGCTTGCATCTCATCTAACAATGACTGAATGATACAACACTCATCTTGATTATGGAGTTGTCTATGATATGGAAACCACTTGCCTACTTGATTCTTTTGCAGCCCCTTGCCTATAGGGGTTTTCTTCTGCAGAAGCTTCCCTATTTAGTTTTATTGTTGCTATACCTTTTTATTGGTGGCTTGCTATCGAATTGGGGTCCACCTTCATCTTTCTTAGATTGTGACTTTTGATTGCTAAAGTCATTCTAATTCTTACTACCTTCAAAATTTTTTCACTCTGTTGCATACTTACAGATTTCCCCCAATGTTGTGATGTTGAAGGAATCCATTTTAGTCTGAATGTATAAATGCAAACAAGTGCTATGCTTGAAGATGATGTATTTTTGAAATTTGTATGCCAAACTGCCAATAGTTTACAAAGTGCATTTGTGTACCCCTTCACTAACTGGTCTTGTCCTTAACATAGTTTTTGCCATTTCACGTACAGTTTATCATAGTTCCCCACAAGGTAGTACTCATCCTTTATGACATCCATAATATCTGCTCAGGTGAGATTTGAATTGTCTAAGCTTGCTTTTTCTTTTCCTTTCTTGGCTCAAGTAGAATATACTTCTCACCAATTTCTCATAGGCACAGTAACTTTCAAGCATGATCTTTTAGCTTTGAAGAAATTATTCATAATAAAGTATTGCTGCAATTGGTCCAACCAACTTTCTATTGCATCTGTATCAATATTACATTTAATAACAGGAGTGTCAAAATTCACTTATACCTTGAAAGTGATGAGCTTCCAAGGGATAGTCCAACTGAAGGAGGGCGAGTTGCAGTTGGGACTTGTTGAAGAATTTGTGTGAACTGGTTGGCTAGATTTTCCTTGTTTCTCTAATCTTTCCTTCAGCATCTTGTTGAAAGGATCTAACATTTTGACATTGCTTGGCATCTACAATTGTTTGAAACCTAAGTTGCATAAAAATGGATAGTATCAGATACAGATACAGTATTGGATATGGATATGACAATTTCTCAAGACTCCCTAATATGAATATGGTTGGTTATATAAGACATTATTAAAATCATGTATCTTTTTTATATATTAGAAGAAAAAACATACAACACAGAAAGCTTTACACAAGAAGCCAACTGTCATTGTTTTTAAAATTTAAAATTTATTTTAAGAAAATTGTATAATCTTTTTTTAGTATCATGTCATGGTAACAACTTTAGATGTGCCTAGTCCATATCCGAATGTATTAGATATGGATGAAATAGGGGCATGCATTTGGATATGTTTATATATGGCACCCATGTATTTGATTATGATATCAGAGAAGTATCATATCGATATCCATATCTTAGTCATATCAGAGAAGTATCATATCCATATCCATATCTGATACGTGGATATGGTATCTTAGTAGGAGGATTGTAGGATACAGCAACTATGTTCAAAATGTATGGAAAGTAGTCTGAAGGGTTACATGTATTGAGACTGTACTTCCTAAAGCCAGAGCTAGTTTGAATAGACATCCAACATGAATGGGCACTCTAATACCACTGATCTTGATTGTTGGTGGAACCTGGCTAACAACACTTTAAATTGTAGAATATAACATGATGTGGAAAAAGGAGAGAAAAATAAAGGAACAGGAGACCATTCATACAGAGAATAGGTCGATTAAGAGCTGAAACTGAAATTTTATTCTATAGAAACTTTTGTACAATTAATGTCCAAGAAGAGACATAAGATTTAATGAAGACTAGTTTTTCACATTCAAATAGTGTAGTTTTATAGAATTATATACCATGAAATATGAAGAGATGTCACTGGGAAATGAAGTCCGTCTTCCAGCAGTTACTAAAATGTTTGGGACTATCCCCCAACCACTTGTGTTAATTTGCCACTGATATGGAGGTCTTATTGGTGGTTCATAATTATAATTGGAGGACCCGATTTCAAGATAGCTTCTTTGTTTGGTGTTTTTCAGATCTTTAAGAGTAAAATTTGGGGAACAGGCTTTGCTAAACATGGTTTAACTTCACACTCTTCACATTCTGCACTTCTCAAGCTTTCCAACAGGCTTTAAATGGACACAATTGGAGCTATGATCATGAATTTATGCTCTCTGATGCCAATCTTTCAAATAAAATGTGATCCTTAGTCCGAAGATTAGCCAAAAAAAGTTACCTAATAAGTTAATTGAAGATTTCTTCTTGTATCATACTCACAGAAGAGAGGCAATCATTCCATCCTTTACTCTCACTTCATCGAGCTTGAAATAATTAACGAGGATGGTGTATAATTTCCTTCTCCATGGAAGAGGAAATACCTGTTCACTGTATGGTGTAATAAATTTTATTATTTTTAGAGCTCATGCATAGTGTGCTATTTTCAACATTTTCATAATCAGCTACTTTCTACACATGGTAAACCCATTGATAACTATTGTCATGATTAATCTATGTAGATGCTAGTCTTCATACAGTTTGAATGATTAACTGTGAAATAAAAACATACTTAGAAATAAGCCAGTCCTATTAATAGTGTTGTTTATATTCAAATTCTGATAAAAGCAATATGAAACTAAATACTAAAATACCAAATATTTCATACACAATGCAATAATTGTAGACAGCAGTTCCAGACAGCAGAAATGAGGAACTGACTGTGAAAATGTCCCAAGCAATTTTGAATGTATATAGCAAATGTGGATTTATGCTATTTTGTAATGCCATTTTGTATAAGACATAGTGTTTGCTTAGTTTAATCAGCCAATCAGAAGAGAAAAGGATTAAATGCACAAAAGGACAAAATGGCCGCCATTTGGGTTAAGGCTAGTTAAGCCAGACGTCTAGTTAGTGTAGACGTTTGGCTAGTCAGACGTCTAAACTGTTAGTTAGACGTCTAACTAGTTGGTTGGGCAAACGGTTGGGTGGTTGGCGCAGGTAGTTGGGGAACCGCTCCTGCAGCCTTTAAATACCCCCCTTACTTTTGCATTGTATCTGTAACCTTCTGGAGATAATAAAATAGCGCTTGATCATATTGGTGTTATGTTGTGTATTGCAGATCGTGGTTGAGTGTTATTGCAGGTTGTGTTGTTAATGTTATGTAGGTTGAAGACTCTTCCTGGCAGGTTGTTTGCAGGTATTCGGGAGCAGAAGCCATGACAGCAGCCGTCTGATGTCTAGACGTCTGCACCCCAGACGTCCCGTCCCAGATGTCCAGCCCCTAGACGTCTAGCTCCCAGACGTCCAACCCCTAGACGTCTAGCTCCCAGACGTCCAGTTCCTAGACGTCTAAGTCCCAGACGTCTAGCTCCCAGACGTCCAGTTCCTAGACGTCTAGTCCCAAACGTCTAGCCACCTGACGTCTTCCTTCCAGACGTCTCACCCTCTGACGTCTAGCCTCCTGGCATCCCAGCCCCAGACGTCTGGTTCCAGCCAACTGATAGATAGACTAGTCTGACGTCTGAGTTACCTTGTACCTCCGAGACCCCATGCTGATTCCTTGTCTCGTCTGTTCGATCAGTTCACCTCTCGTATCGGGAATATACTCACCCTTGTCTACATTTGGCGTCGTTGCCTAAAAATCGAACTCTGAGTCTGAGAGGCATAAGTGACAAAGCTAATAGGTGAATGACTGATCGCAGGTTACAAGAAAGTACACAGGTACTGGTGCGAAGAAGTGCACGGTTGGCGAATTTAAGATCACGGGAGGCGACAGAGATCTCCCACCCGGATGTAGAGAGAGTTTGGAATCTTGAGGAGGAAGAGAGTACGAACATAGGAATAGTGTCAGTGACTGTAGAAGACGAAGAGCAAATAACGGAAGAAGTGCCCATCATTGAGGAAAGGACGGTGACACCCGAACCAGCGGGAGACGGTTGGCAAGAGGATACTGAAGGAGAAGACCTTGTATCTAAGCAACCACGTGAGGGTTCGTGGGGAGGGCGACCGGAACCAAGATTGGTATATTTGCAAAGGAGATCGCGGATACAGACCAATTGGAGTTGGGCAGAATGTTATTTGGATATAACTTTGCACCATCAACAGTAGACAGACAACCAAATCGAACAACACAGCCATCAACATCGAGTAATCCGGGACAAAACAAAAATCAAATGGCAAGTATTGGTAGTAAGACAGTACAACAGAAGTGCCTGCCTTTTTCAAAAAAAGAAGACCCGTTAAGACACGTGGGAACTTGCATAACCATTTGGGGAGCAAATGGAGTCACGCAGGATACAGAATGGCTGCAACTGTTTCCAGCCACACTACGTGGCATGGCGATTGATTGGTATTTGAAAAAGCAGAGTACACGGGCCTTTGTGTGATGGGAAGACTTGAGAAAAACATTCATCGAAGAATTCCGACCATTAAGAGACGATACGGACATCATCACGGAACTATGCATAACAAAACAGAAACCCGATGAGGATGTCAAGAGTTACAATAGACGACTGAAGCAGTTAACTGATAAAATGGAAATGCCACCTGCCGATGGATTACTGGCAAAATACAGGAAAAATATGAAGGCAGTACCTTCCTCAACATATGAAGAAGCATTGGAGAAAGCAAAGAATTTTGAAAGCGGGAGTAAGCAGACGACTGCGGGGATTGTAGCACATATGAATCATAATGAAGATTCCGACAGTGATGAAGAAGACAAAGTACAGAGCACAATCCACTCCTTTAAAAGGGAATTTGATAAAATTTTGAAAGAAGTCAAAGGAGATACTCGCAAAGACCGAAAAGAAATCTGGTGCTCGGACTGCAAGACGGAAGGACACACAAACGTTAATTGCCCGAAGACGGCATATTGTAACATCTGTGATATTGCAGGACATTCCATTGCAGACTGCCCATTCAACTTGAAAAGTAAACGACATCAGACTATGACCATACAACAAGAAGAGTAGTCGAATGCAACAAGGAATGGACAAGGAGCTATAAGCGGGGGCTACCGAAATAATCGTAGAGGCGGCAGACAAGGAGGTCAGAGTCGACTGCAGTATGACTCTGACGGTCGACCTATCATCCAATGTCGAAATTGTCAGGAATGGGGACATTTTGCGAAGAACTGTTCAAAACCCCAGAATGCAAAAAGCAACAATACCAGTAACACCACACAAATGTGTAAGTGGTGTGGGCCAGGAAACCATACGGAGGCAAATTGCCCGAACAAAGCAAGTTCCAGTGGGACTCAGAATGTCAATTTGATTGGCATTGGGGAAGTGAGCCCAGTAACGGAGGAAAAGAAGGAGGTGTTGGTTGTGACAAGGGCACAGGCCAAAAAGATAGAGCAATACCCAAATCCTGCCCAAGAGAAGGAGCGGTGGCAGGAAGCCCAAGAGTTGATTCAGACAGAACTAGAGAAAGAAAAGCAGAATCGACTAGTTCTGGAGAAAGTGTTGAAGAGACCGGAGACGAGTAAGAAGGCATCGGTCGAAGGGTTGGTAGCGTAGGTACTGAACACAACGGTAGAGGTGAAGGTGGCGAACCTGTTCACCATAGTACCTGAGCTGTATGCTACGATCGGCGAAGTCATCAAGAGGAAGGATGAACCGCGACAGGTAGCAGCAATCAAACAAGAGCAATTCATAGAACCCACAATACTAATGATAGAAGCAGGAAGGAGACCTGCTATGGTCCATATGGAGATTTTGGACCATAAACTAAGTCAAGTAATTGTGGACGGAGGGTCTAGCGTGAACGTGATGCCGGAAAAGACATGGCGGACTATTGGGCAACCCGCCTTAAGATCTCCGAATTTCAAGTTGTATGGTGCTGATCAATACGGCATCGAAACAATTGGCGTTCGATGAACCAAAAAATACGCATAGCAGAGCAGGACTTTGTCCTTGATTTTGTAATTATAGCTATGCGGAAGCCCGCATATGATGCATTGCTAGGATGCGGATGGTTGAGAACTGCGAAAGTCAACCATAATTGGGAGAAAGAGCGTCTATCCTTTAAACAGGGGCAGCACAAGTATGTGATCAATCTGAAGAATCAGACAGTGAGCCAGGACATCGCGACTTCAGATGACTCAGAATCTTCGTTACCCCAAGGCGAAACGGGGTATGAACCAGATGAAGAAGGAGTGCTGCACTTGGAGGAATGCACAGAGGATGAGCAAGACCAGGATAAGGGTCTACTCCATTGGCAGATGGAGGATTACGAGGTATTCGCTCCTCAATGCCTATGCATCACTACAGAAGGTGAAACACGGGAAGATAAGAAGAGAGAAACTGAAGAGGGAAACAGTAACAAGAGACAGACATCAACAAAAAAGGATAAAGAGAGAGAAGTGGGTGTTTCCCAAAAACTTTGTAGAGTATACAATGGGGGAAGCAACTATTGATGTTAAGCCAGCCCACCCCATTGAGGTATTAAAAGCCGAGAGAGACCCTGAATCGATCAAGTACGAAGGACCAAAAATGATTTAGGTAAACCTAGGAGAGGAAGATGAGAATAAGATGATTAAGTGTGGAGATGATTGGGATCCAAGTGCTGAAGGGGGCTGCAATTAAGATCTTTATGAAGTATAAAGATGTTTTTGCCTGGACATATAAGGACCTAAAGGGAGTTCCACCCGAACTATGTGTACACAAGATTACGCTGATTGATGGAGCTCAACCTGTTAGGAGGCGACCATACAGGATGAACCCCAAGTACGCAGCTCGGGTGAACACGGAAATTGCGAAGATGCTGGATGCAGGCATAATTTTTAAAGTTACAAGCGAATGGGTGTCTCCCATCGTAATCACGCTCAAACGGGAAGTAGACAAAATCCGAATCTGCGTGGATTTCAGAAGTTTGAACGCCGTAACTATTAAGGACCCCTTCCCAATCCCATTCACAGACTCCATTCTAGAAGAGGTAGCAGGCCACGAGATATATTCATTTTTGGATGGATTCTCGGGTACAACCAAATCAGCATTGCAGAGGAGGATAAGCTAAAGACAACCTTTGTGGTGGAGAACGAGATATACGCTTACAACCGAATGTCGTTTGGACTATGCAATGCACCAACCACCTTCCAGAGAATCATCTTATACATCTTCGACAAGATGGCTACGTGCAACTTCAAAGCCTTTTTGGATGACTCGGTCACTCTATGGCCGGACGCAAGAACACTTACAGGCATTAGAAGAGTGTATGGGACTATGCGAGAACGCCCGCATATCGCTGAATCCGGATAAGTGCGTCTTGATGGTGCCTTACGGAAAACTGTTAGGGCATATAGTGTGCCAACAGGGTTTGAAACCCGACCCGGACAAAATTCGGGTAGTACTGCTGATGGAGGAGCCACATGATGTGAGCTTAGTAAAGACCTTTTTGGGAACAGTGGGGTACTACAGGAGGTTCATCCGAACTATGCTCTC
This sequence comes from Wollemia nobilis, assembly GCA_028583015.1. Taxonomy (NCBI): domain Eukaryota; kingdom Viridiplantae; phylum Streptophyta; class Pinopsida; order Araucariales; family Araucariaceae; genus Wollemia; species Wollemia nobilis. The sequence goes on from JAQPPZ010000314.1 coordinate 803,157, forward strand.
ATGTCACATCCATTGGATGCTCGTACACGGAGGGGTGTCCCGTTTAGATGGACAAAAGAACACTAAGAAGCATTTGAGGGGTTGAAAGGACATTTGGTGAAGGCACCAATCCTAGTTTTTCCAGACTGGGAGAGGGAGTCTCATGTATATGTTGACGCCTCAAACTTTGCAATAGGATGTGCCTTGGCTCAGGAGGGTCAATTTGGGTTAGATCAACCCATATATTTCGCAAGTCGGCTACTGTCCAGAGCCGAGAAAAACTACAGTACAATAGAGAGGGAAGCATTGGGAATGGTGTATGCAGTGCAAAAGTTTAGACACTATTTATTGGCTAACCCATTTGCTTTCTATGTGGATCATCAGGCCCTATTATACTTGATAAACAAACCAACAATATACGGACGCGTAAGTCGATGGCTCGTCACCTTGCAGGAGTTCATGTTTCGGATAGTCGTCAGACCAGGAAAGAAGCACGTAATAGCCGATCAGTTATCAAGGATACACTCCGGCGAACCTGCAAAAGGAGGAATACCTGATGAATTCCCCGATGCGCAATTATTTGCGATCAGTGCCATACCGACATGGTACAAACACATAGGGGAATACCTATCGACAAGAGAGCTGCCGAAAGAAATGACGACGGCAGAACAAAGAAAAGTGATTGCAAAGTCAGCACCCTTCACCTTGATTGCAGGATTGCTTTACAAGATGGGGGAGGATCAGATTCTGCGAAGATGCATAATGGAGGACGAGGTTCAACAGACCCTGAAGGAGACACATGAGGGATTAGCAGGAGGACACATGGGACCAGATGCAACAGCAAGGAAAGTGTTGTTGGCAGGTCTATGGTGGCCCACCCTCTATCACGATGCGACAGCTTTTGTCAAGGCATGTGATACGTGTCAGAGAACGGGGAGCCATTTAAGAGGGACTTCATGCCTTTGCATCCGACACAACCTCAGGAACTCTTCGAGAGATGGGGGTTGGATTTTGTAGGTCCATTACGGACAAGTCGCAGAAGAAAATGCGGATATATTGTATTCGCTACAGAATACCTCACGAAATGGGTGGAAGCTAGAGCCCTACCTGACAACTCGGCAAAAGCACAACTCGTTTCTTTTACGAACAAGTGATCACCAAATTTGGGATACCCCTTCATTTGACAAGTGACAGAAGAGGCCATTTCGTGAACGAGATTATTCAGAACTTAACGAAGGAATTCAAGATTTTTCATTCCTTGTCCAGCCCGTATTACCCAAGGGTGAACGGGCAAGCAGAGGCAACTAACAAAATCTTGGTTTCTATCATGTACAAGACATGCGGCATGGAAGGAGCCGACTGGGAGGAACGATTACCAGCAATACTGTGGGCATACAGGACTACTTTCAAACCAACAACGAACCATACACCCTTTCAGCTAATGTACGGGTAAGAAGCAGTGGTACCAGTAGAGTTTTTGGTACCAAGCCTGAGGGTAGCAGTCGACAACTGACTAAGTGAAGAAGAGAGTGTCGGGGAGCGGCTGACAACATTGGTTTGACAAGGGGAGAAAAGGGTCATGGCACAGTGGGCAACGAAGATATCACAGAAAAGGAGAAAATTTTGGCATGACAAGCATCTTTGGAAGATGGACCTAAAGGCTGGTGAATTGGTCCTCAAATATAATGGAAAAAGAGAGATCAAGCCTGGGAAATTGAAAACTTTATGGCTTGGACCCTTCCAAGTGGAAGAGGTATTGGAGAACGGGGCAGTCAGACTGAGAAAATTGGACGGAACAGTCTGCCCCGAAGCAATAAACGGTTCTAAACTGAAACTATACAGGCCCCATGTTCAGATAAACATGATCGGTTTAGAACAATCAGAGGGAAATCCGGGAACCAGGAGAGATGAATCAAATCCAGGTACTCAAACTCCAGACAATGACGAGCAGAGTGATGTTGTTTGGGAGGAGGGAAGTCATAACCTGGAATGGCTATTTGGAACCGAAGAAGGACCGGTAACCGGAAGAGGTGAACAACAACAGTTACAACAACCCACTCCGAATAGCGAAGAGGAACAACTTCAGGTACCAGCAGAAGTTGTCCTACAAATTCCGGGAGAAGGACAAAACGAAGAGGGGGCGAGAATTCTGCAACAAATGCAGTTGGAAACTCAGAGATTGCACGAAGAGTATGAAACTCTGAGACAGTACAATAGCCAGTTGTGAGAGCAAGTCATCCAGGAGTTGGAGACCACTATGGAGAGAATTGAAGAACGTCAGGAGGTATGCAGAGATGAATGGGCGGAACAGGAGGATGAAGAACGAAGGACTGAATCGGGCAACTCCCCAGCAAGCAGTCTATTTTCCTTACCCAATGCGGACCAAGGGGAGAGGGTGAGAGAGAAGGCGGTAGCATCAGACGACCAGTCCATGAGTTCATCCTCAGCCACATTAAGGATAAGACTGAACTCGGAAGATTCAGCAAACTCAGACGATGCACAAGTCGCAAGATCTGAAGAACAAGTGGAATCACCTGAAAGACCGAGGGTCTGGGAAGCAGGACAAAGTTCAACTGCCAATTATAGAATAACAAAAGAAGATATGGCAACAATCAATTGGAGGGATGTCCAGGTAGCAACAGAGGGAACAAGAAAAAGAGGTTGGCAGGATAAATTAAGTAGTGATGAAAATCAACCTGATCCCGACATTCCCCAAGTAAGTCCCCAAAGAAGCCCACGGCACCTGACTCATGATCAACAAACAAGAGTACGGTTTGCAGATGAAACACAGGTGATCGGGAGTGGAAGTTCTTCAGAAGGACTGAACATTGCTAACACAAGTACAGATGAAATAGCAGAATTGTCAGTACCTCGACGATTCAGAACTCCATATACCGCAGCCATGCAGCGTCCTACTGAACGCGAAGAAGTAGCCCGATACAGGCTAGCAGAATTGGACCTCAGGCGACACAGGAGGGAAGTGAGAAGGTTGGAACGTCGAGTCCATGAGACTTCCAATTGGCCCATATCTGCATATGAAAACGCGAACAATTCAAGTACTGACTCAGAATTTTCAGAACAATATCAGGTAGCCTTAGCACAATGTGCACCTCAGCGGTGCTTCGAGGAAGACAGGTGGCGAAGGAGATTGCTAAGAGCGGACCGAAGGTTGCGAATTCTGCATAACGTAACCCCAGAAAACCAACGCCAAGAAGGGAGTTCTCGGGCCGAACTCATTAATCAGGGCCGAAATAGAGGTATTTTGCAAAATCCGGAGGGTTCGTCAGAGCCACTCGGTGACTAAGACTTACCTGACCAAGGGAGGAGTGTGGTTAACCTCCGTCCCGGTAACTAGAGTGGGAGAAATTCAACTCTGGATACCCCTAGGTCGACCAGACCACTTGTTGAACCGCAAGGTCCAGCAGTGGGTATGGCCATAGTTAACCCATCACTACGTGCTCCTGAGGTTAGTCCTATGGGCCAACCTCAGCGAGCTCGTAGGAACCGAAGACGTCAGGAACGACCGAGGGACCAATCGAATCTCGGGCAGTTGGGAGTACGACAGCCCTACAATAGGGAGATTCGATCGGAAAGAGGCCAAGGCTACAGGAACCAAGCTCGAGGGAGGAGAGGAACCTGGAATGGGAATATTAATCCAGAACGAAGAAATCAAGTAAGAGTTGTTGAGCAACCGCGGAATGGCGAAATTCGAGGAAGAGGCAGAAGAGCCAGAAGAAATAACCGAAATCGGAGACAGTCGAGACCCCAACAACCTAACCACAACATACTTGATCGACCAGAACAGAGAAGGGAAATGTTTCATTACTTGGATGATTGTGTAATCATCCGGCGCCATGACGGAAGCACGGAACGGATTCCATGGCAGAGACATCCGGATCACCTAGTAGTAGAACTGGCACATCAGAGCCCTGTGAGTAGACCCCTGGAGGATGTAATTGAAGAATTTGATCCAAATACCGACAGTCCAGACGAAAGAGAAATCCGTCTGGTAGAGGATTGGATGGAGCAAATACGGGTGGCGGCAGAAAGAAACCGGCAGAACACGGTACGTCAAGGAAGTAGGCACCATTTACCAGAACAAGGAGCCAAACAACAACCAGAAGTAGAGCAGCCGGACTGGCGAATTGTACCAAGGAACAGAGTTAGACGTCCGGAGCAACCTTAGTCCGAAACTCGCCACAGGCGAAGTAATCGTCGGAGATGACAAGAGTCGGATAAAGCAGAAACAGGGGGTGATGACGGTTTTAGCAGTTTCGATAGTCGAAGCTGTCATAGCAGGAATGAGATGCCAAATATCTTTGTAATCCGCGTTGGCATGGCTGTGCGGTTTAGTCGGAGATATTAAATGATCAAAAAAAAAAAAAAGAGAATAGGGAAAAGACAAAACAGCACCCCTAGACGTCTAAATTCCAGACGTCTAGCTAGGTGGTGCGCATAGAGGAAACGGTTGCTAGGTGGCGGTTGGAGAAACCGTTATGGCATGCATAAGAGGCTATAAGAAGAGGTTAAACATCCATTTTCACCATTCCAAACAGTTGCAGGTAGAGAAGGCAAGGAGCACGGTTGGTAGGAGAGGAAGCAGCCAAGAGGGGTGGTGAAGACGGCGCGCGCCACAGCAGACGTCTAGGGTATAGCAGACGTCTAGCCCAGGAGGACTGCCGTCAGACGGGCTAGGCAAGTAGACGTCTAGGCCACAACAGACGTCTAGGGCATAGCAGACGTCTAGCCCAGGAGGATTGCCGTCAGACGGGCTAGGCAAGCAGACGTTTGAGCAAACATCTAGGGCATAGCAGACGTCTAGCCCAGGAGGACTGCCGTCAGACGGGCTAGGCGAGCGGACGTCCGGCGGGAAGAACCGACGTCCGGTAGACGACTAGGCGTACGTCCGGGCGAGAAGAACCGACGTCCGGTAGACGGCTAGGCAAACATCTCGGGCGGGAAGAACAGACGTCCGGGCGGGAAGAACCGACGTCCGGTAGACATCCGAGCGGACGTCCGGGCGAGAAGAACCGACGTCCGGTAGACGACTAGGCGGACGTCCGGGCGGGAAGAACCGACGTCCGGTAGACAGACTAGGCAAACGTCCGGGCGGGAAGAACCGACGCCCGGTAGACATCCGAGCGAGCGCCTGGGGTAGGAAGAACCGACGTCCGGCGCACGACCAGGCGGACGTCCGGGCGGGAAGAGTAGACGTCGCGCGATGACGCCGGCGGACGTTTGGGTAGGAAGAGTAGACGTCTGGACCAGGAAGCAGACGTCTGGCATCCTGGTAAGGCAGACGTCTAGCAAATTCTTCAGACGTCTAGCCAGACATCTGGCCTGGAGAAGGCAGACGTCTAGCAAATTCTTCAGACGTCTGGCTGGAAAAGGCAGACGGCTAGGAAGGCAGCCGAGCAGTTGGAGCGGGAAAGATGAGTCACAGATCTGACAAGGCTCCAAGTCAGGCATAATTGAAAACAGAGTCGGTGTCGGCAAAGAGGCTGCGACATCACCTAGAGCACGAGGTGCGTGGACAAGTGGAGAACCCAGGGCAGACGAGAATGCGGAGGGAGGCAGCGAAATTGGTTAGCAAAGGAGTAAGGAAGTCTAGCAAGGTGGAAAAGCACCAATTCCCGCCACAGAGATTACATGGACTTGTCCGACGGGTGATTTTTGCCGGCAATGGTGGGCAGAGGCAACTTATGATAACCTTGTCAAGGGAAGACTTAAGGAGGCAGGAGTACATTTTATACTACAAGTTCCGAACTTTGATAAAGAGTTCTTTAAGGGTTATCTGATTCAAATGCTGGAGAACTACGATGAGGACAACTGCAGGAGTTATGTGCGCATAGGAGATAAGGTGGTGACAGTGGACTTATCTCCCGAGTCATTTCAGCACGTATTCGGACTACCCAGGAAGGGTAAGCCAGTGGTGAACGAAAGAGTAGATCCCAAGAGTGGTGAACGAAAGAGTAGATCCCAAGAAGACGCCATAATTGATTATGAGCGTCACTACTCTGGCCAGGGCAGAAGTGGATACGATGCTTAACACCCATGGTGGAAGAGGCATCAAACAGACGCAGTTGAGACATACTGGGCTAGAAGTGATAATGAACGTTATTATGGCCAGATTATCAGGGGAACAGAGGAGTTCAGATTTGCCCATATGGCTGATTCCGTACTTGCAGGGAATAGATAAAGGAGTTGCTTATGATTGGGCACAACATCTGTCACTCCGTATCCGGGCATTCTCGTCAAGAGTAACGAAGAATTTTTCCATGGCATTTCATGCCATTGGGCTGATTTTGGACACAACCACGAGAGCAGGAGTACGGATTCTTGACTTTGGACAGAGAAGAAAATTCCAGAATTAGCCCCGAGTGTCTTGCGGTGGATTGATGCACAACCACTGGCAAAGAGGACTACACCAACAAAGAAGGTGAAAGTGAAGCAGATATGTCATAAACCATCGAGGTAGGAGAAGACGGTGACTGCCTTAGAAGGGGAGGATACCCAATGGTCAAGAAAGTAAACAGCCACGTAACAGACAGTTGCCCGACCATCGGAAATAGTACAAAGGAAGAAGAAGAAGGGACGGTTTGATGAGCCACCCCAGCTCTCTCTAAAGATGCATTGCAAACCATTCAACGGAATTTAGAGACAACTCGCTCAATCCAAAGACAGTTAGAAACTCATTAGGGGGTGGAGATGGATCTCAACATCCCTTCGACCCTTCACAATCCGGCAGCAGGATCCAGTACAGCGGTCCACATCGGACCCACAGAGTATTTTGCAGAAGCGACATTCCAGGTTGGTGCCAACTCACCAAAGCCAGTTGGGGACTCACTGGTTAGACCAACTGCATTTGCGGTAACATTAGGGGCAGTATCAATTGACGAGCTATTTGTCGCAAATGAGGAAACACAATTAGGTAATCCGGGAGAGATTACCACACCTGCAGTGGAGGGAAGCAGAATTCCGGAGGAAGCAAGAACTGCAGGACACTCACGGAAAGACCCTATCCAGGTGGAGGAAAGAGAAATCTCACAAGGAGAGGTGGTTGAGATAGGGGGAGAACAGCCTCCACCTAGGACCGATTCAGAGAACAGGGAAGAGCCCAGATGAGCAGTCATAAGTCGGCAGCATCCAAGGGAAAAGAGGCAGTACAAGAGGAAGAGCGGGAGGAGGAACAACAGGACCTATGGTCTCAAGTGTTTCAAGTACGGGTACCGAATTTTATGGACCCGTCAGACAACATGGATCAGCAAGCGGTTGACTGTTTTTCACAGTTAATGGAGATTATGGATAATATACGCTTGTAGTTTGAAGCAGCTTGCATGGGCCATTGGAAGCAATGGCAAGGAATGATAGAGGGAGAGATGGAGAAACTGGTCAGTTGGGCAGCACAAGGACCATGGCGGAAGGGCATCTCAGAGATATATCAGGACACCCCATGGACTTTGTCCATTTCTGGCTTGACCACAATGGAGGGGATTGCACAATTGCCAGAGAAGACACCTACTCTCTATCTGGAGCCAGCACGAGTGTATAAGTGTGGCCATAGCAACAGGAACCCTCAGCAACCTGTAGTACCAGGAGCACAGGTGAAAGTAGCTCTTGAACTATTACCGGTGTATGCACAAATGAATTTCATTGCCCATCTATTGTGTTGGTTGGGGGAAGGTTTGAAGTGTGTACACGCGGCTAAGAAAGCAGTTGATGAAGAACAGCGAATTGCTCTGGAGACAATACAGCGGAAGGAGACGCTCCTAGATGAAGGTATAAACAGGATAGACGACATGAGAAGGGAACTTGATAAGCTACAGAAGACCATGGAGTACCTTGGCACGCAACTGGAAGAGAAAACTCGACAGATCTCCCAGTTGGAGGCAGATAATTCCCAATTGACGAAGGCTAAAGAGTTACTAGTTAAGCAGACAATGGACTTAGCAGCACAGAAAAATCAGTCCGAGCTTACATGGCAGAAGAAAGAAAAGTTTGGCAAAAGGAGCAGGCAAGCTTGAAGGAGGAACTGCAGCAGGCACGCAAAAGGGAGGCAACTCTACAGCAACAGTTAGCACAGAGAGCACCTTCATATTTTGGCTCAATGTCTGAACAACGGATGAAGGAGATCTTCAGGAAGAGGGAGACTGAGTTGTTGGATGGTCTCAAACAGACAGAAGATCGTGCTAACAACCTTGGGGTAGAATGTGCTAAGTTTTATAACTATACCAACCAACTCAAGGAGGAGAGGGAGTTGTTGAAGATGCAGATGAAGGAGTATGAAGTCGTTATAGAGGTCGTCAACATTAAGAACCCGGTTCCACCCGAGGCGAGAGACAAAGACCCCACGGACCGAGCGGAGAAAGTCGCTGAGGACATCGGCTTCTTCGAAGGGGAGGATAGATGTAGACAGCAGAAATGAGGAACTGACTGTGAAAATGTCCCAAGCAATTTTGAATGTATATAGCAAATGTGGATTTATGCTATTTTGTAATGCCATTTTGTATAAGGCATAGTGTTTGCTTAGTTTAATCAGCCAATCGGAAGAGAAAAGGATTAAATGCACAAAAGGACAAAATGGCCGCCATTTGGGTTAAGGCTAGTTAAGCTAGACGTCTAGTTAGTGTAGACGTCTGGCTAGTTAGACGTCTAAACTGTTAGTTAGACGTCTAACTAGTTGGTTGGGCAAATGGTTGGGTGGTTGGCGCAGGTAGTTGGGGAACCGCTCCTACAGCCTTTAAATACCCCCCTTACTTTTGCATTGTATCTATAACCTTCTGGAGATAATAAGACAACGCTTGATCATATTGGTGTTATGCTGTGTATTGCAGATCGTGCTCGAGTGTTATTGCAGGTTATGTTGTTAATGTTATGCAGGTTGAAGACTCTTCTTGGCAGGTTGTTTGCAGGTATTTGGGAGCAGAAGCCATGACAACAGCCGTCTGACGTCTAGACGTCTGCACTCCTAGACGTCTAAGTTCCAGATGTCTAGCTCCCAGACGTCCAGTTCCTAGACGTCTAGTCCTAGACGTCTAGCCACCTGACGTCTTCCTTCCAGACGTCTCACCCTCTGACGTCTAGTCCAAGACGTCTAGCCTCCTGGCATCCCAGCCCCAGACGTCTGGTTCCAGCCAACTGACAGATAGACTAGTCTGACGTCTGAGTTACCTTGTACCTCCAAGACCCCATGCTGATTCCTTGTCTCGTCTGTTCGATCAGTTCACCTCTCGTATCGGGAATATACTCACCCTTGTCTACAATAATCAACACAATGAGGCAAGATAGATTATACCCTTAAAGGAAGACTAACCCCAATAATACTCCTTAAGGAAGGAATAACTTCACAAGATCTCCCAAGATGAGAGGGCCACTTTGGTGGGCAAAGATTAATACAAAGCAATACTTGATAAGATCTATTATTGATAATTACAATGACAAAATCCCTTTTTATATACCCATCATCTAATGCTATTTTGCGGAGGGTATAACTCTCACCCTAGCTGACTTCTAAACCCTTAACCGACTAATTATTATAATGATACAGTAGGCCTTGGGTTATGTGTGGCTCATGCCTACTATCCATAACACCCATAAACAATACAGTATCATTTATCCTTAGGTACCATATCAATCACCCAACAAAAAATTATAAATATTCTTATGCAATAAACATTTTGTGACTGACAAAGACAATAAAATGCACAGGATTGAATTGAAAATCAATGTCAAACAAAAAGACACATCATTTGACCGTCAAAAAGACACATCTTCAACTTACATGCAAGGATTTCTCATTGAAGGGTTTCATTATAATTGAATAATTTTCAGAGAAGTCCTATGGAAAAAATGCAGTCTAAGAATACTATATTTTAATACGATAACTGTAAACTGCAACACACTATTTGAAAAGGATAAGGAAAGTCTGAAATAGATAATAATGGTCTCTTAAAAAGAATGATGCAATGCATGTAAGGATTAAATATAATGTCAAGCTTCTTATTACTCATGGGGAGTGATCTGGTATTGACAAGAATTGCTTCAATTACACCCAATTGGCATCAATTGTTTATAACTTGCTCCGAATGTACATGGATGTAATGCCTACTATTTTCTGTCATCTACTTTTTTCTTGTTTTAGACTGTTAAATTTATGTCTACAATATTTGTGTTGACATATATTTTTTGCTTTTCAGGAATGGAAAGATGTTCACATGAACGACTTCCTGAAAATGTGTGAAAGCTTTATAGCAGACTTCAAAGAGTCACGTGCCACAAGGCGAGTGCCTATTTATGAGACTTTCTTTGAACATAAATCTTGAAAGAAATTATTTGTAAAGACAATTTATGATTAGGTAAGTTGTATAAATAATTTTATAATTTGATTTATATGATAATATTGACAGTGTACATTACTGTTTCCTCTCAATAGAACTATTTTCAGATGGGGGTGCTTCCTACTTTATGATCTCTCATCAGATCTCTTGTGTCTCAGATATAATTTTAACTATCCCGTTATAAATATTCTGTAACATATATTGGGTCACTGATTTTGTGTCTGACAGCTAATTGAAGTGGCCAGACACTTCGAATTAGAGATAATTTTCTGGTTTGAGAAGTCATCTGCCTTCATAGGGCAATCAAGAACCTGAGGCTGTGAAAATAATCGTTTAAGAGTCTATTTATCCAAGACTGCCTAGTTTATACTGCTACACCTCTTCTAGCCATTGATGACAAAAATGGTGCAGAATTCTAATAGAGACGCATTCAATCATACTGCAACCAAAACAAGAGGGGAAAGACCTCCCTAAATGATGAGGGATATCAGTGGAGCTGGTTTTATAGGAGGGGGCAAGCCTCTTCAACCATAGTTAATGTCTTAAATTTCAGAAGATGTTTCAAGTAAAATTCCCCAAAACGTTCATGGAAACGCCCTACTGTAACGGTTTGAAAATCTCTATATAAATCTGATTTTAGCACTGTGTTTGATTTTTCTTAGAATGGTTCATTGTCTAGTATTTTCTCCTTAAACTTGCACAGAAACCATGTAAAGCTCAGGAGGACTATAGACTTACTCTTATGCATGTTTTAAATGTGTGTGCATGTAACAACGAAAAGCTTTGTTTTAAGTTGTGGCAGAGTCTTACCCTCTTGTTTAGTTGTTTTGGAAAACAAGTGATAAAGTTAATAAATTTTATGCTAAAAAATTTACACAAAATACTTATTTTTAAGTTATATGAGATGATTTTCATGCAAAATATTGTTAATTCAATTATATTCCAGTTACCATGATGTACAACCTTGATCCCCGAATTCAAACCTTAACCCCTATTTAAAATTTTGAAATCTCCTTAGACCAAAAATAATTATAATCCTTTGCAAGGAAGAGAGCTTTTCACAACGATATTTATGAATTTGAGCTCTATTCTACATGCTTCCAGAGTTGGTCATTATGATAATGTGGTGGAATAAAACTCTTTCAGCCTGGATTTTAGGCTGAAAGATACCCTAGAGTTGTAGATTTTCCTTCTTTAAAACTCTTTCATTATTTATAATTAAATTTATAAATATATATGTTTTTTAAAATTCAAAAAGAAAAATAATCAAACAACCATTTCCACTTTATAAATATATGGAAAAGTATAAAATTTGAATTAAATGTCTGAGAGTAATACTTTACCATTTCTGATAGATTTGATTTAACGGTATGTTTACTGAGCAGTAATAAGGCAATTAAGAGTCAAATATCATGCAAGTGTATTCTTAGTGATTTAAGAATATTAAATGTTTTAATCCTTATGGTTAGGGTTGTATATTTGATTATTAAGTTTTTAAGTTTATAGATTATAGAGTAATTAGTATGGAATAAAAGTTCATATTTTATGGGTGAACTTTAGTTTAGTTGTGCAAGTTTTTCAGCCATTTCAATAAAATATAACCAATTTAAAAAACAAAAACAAAATAAAAATAAAATTCATAAAATTATTACACATAATTTATGTCTCATAAATAAACTCTAATTTAAATGTCCATTTCAATCTGATATAACCAATCTAAAAACTAAAATAAAATTTATATACCGTGAATTATTATGCAAGTTAAAACTTAAGCCTTTAAGAAGTATCAAATCAGGATTGTAGGTTGAAATCAGGATTGTAGGTTGAGGTCCCCAGTCTATTATGAACTTTTCAAATAAAAAAAAATTATGTCCTAGAGTTTAATTTAGCCTATATAAATTTAAAAAATTCACATATGATTGTAATATATAAAATCAATAATAAATAATAAGGTTGTGGAGAGTAGTGAGTGGTGTTTGTTGAAAAAGAGTTTAAGTTCCCTTGGTATTCAATATCCTTTTTGGATTTAAGTATCTGTGTTCATGTGTAACATTTCTAATAATATTAATAATAATAAAATGGTTAAATGATTTTTTTAGTAGTTTTAAATTTAACAAACAAATTGGAGAAGCTATGTTTAGCAGTTGTCTTCTCACTCAAATTGAGATATTGTATACTTAGCCAAAAGATATATTCCATAGCAAGGGTTGATCCCATAAGATTCCTAATATCAAAGCCTTACCTCTTATGGAGGACTACCAAATGGGTTATAGCCCTTTGTTAATTTGACCTTGAGTTCATTAGCCAAAATTTATTAGAAGGGAAATCAATAGTAGATCAACTTGCTACAACACCCCTAGAGTCAAAATATCCATTAGACATAACCTTCCCTGATGAAATATTTCTAGCTATAGAAACTCTAGACCCTAAATCTTTGATGCAGGAGCATCCGGTGGCAGCAGTGCAATCTTGCATCAACCAAAATTTTTCTAAGTTTTCGCAACTCAAGAAGGGGAGAGAGAAAGTACAGAGCAAAAACTGTCGCGACGTTGCGAAATCGCGACAGTCAGCAGGAGAAAGAAATGGCATTGGAAAGGGTCGCGAAATCGCGACAAGGAGCAGGGCAGCCGAGGGAAGACTTGGGATGTCGTGATTTCGCGACATGTCGCGAAATCGTGACCGTCGCAAAATCGCGACCGTCGCAAAATCGCGACCGTCGCGAAATCGCGACAAGGAGCAGGCAACCGGGAGGAAGACTTGGGAATGTTGCGAAATCGCGACAAGGAGCAGGGCAGCCGAGGGAAGACTTGGGATGTCGCGAAATCGCGACAAGGAGCAGGCAGCTGAGGGGAAGACTTGGGAATGTCGCGATTTCGCGACAAGGAGCAGGCAGTCGAGGGGAAGACTTGGGAATGTCGCGATTTCGCGACTTGTTGCGAAATCGTGACTGTCGCGAAATCGCGACAAGGAGCAGGAAAGCGGGGGCATCAGAAGGCAAATGTCGCGATATCGCGACTTGAAGGTAAGAAAGGCAGCGGTGGAGGAAAAGGTCGCGATATCGTGACATGTCGCGATATCGCGACCCGAAGGTAAGAAAGGCAGAGGTAAAGAGAAAACGTCGCGATATCGCGACATGTCGCGATGCGATATCGCGACTCGAAGGCAAGGAAGTTAGAGATGAAGAGAACACGTCGCGATATCGCGACCAAAAGAGGGAAGGAGCGCAAGGAAGTTAAAATGTCGCGATATCGCGACATGTCGTGATATCGCGACAAACGACTGGTTCGTGGCTCGAAAAGGCGCGCGCTCCAAGATGATGTTTTCGAGGCGGTCAAGGGTCTCATTAATGCATGTTTTCGTATCCGGTAAGTTAGCTGAACATAGCGGCCTCTCGAATGCTGCGTCCAGAGGTCAGAAATGTCAGGTGGTTCTTTAAATGCATGCTTTCATGGCGGATCGGGGCAGTTGCCCATTTATGGAAAGAAAATTGAAAACTCGGTCGAGGAAGCCGACTTTGCAGGTTTTTGATGATGTGTTCTTTCGAAGGGTCATTAATGGCCCAGAGGGTCGGGGCCTCTATAAAAACCCAGTCAGTGTAAGAGAAACGGGGTGGTGGATTGGAAGATAGCACATAGAGTGTGGTAGAGGAAAACCAAGCCGAGCGCTGGTTATTGTAAAGCCTGTGGGCTGTTGCTGTTTCTGTAAACGAGATTTGCAGATTAATAAAGAAGATTTGGAGTTGAGAAGGTGCGATTATTTCCCCTCCCCCATCAGTGGTATCAGAGCGGGAGTTCCTGAGCGTGTAACAGATCGTCGAACGAGAGGCAATTACACCAGATCTGTGGAAGGGTCTGTAAGAGAAGAAAGAAGAATGCCTCCACGAAGAAACCGTGGTGGAGTAGGAAATATGGTGCCAACAGAAGATTTTAGAGCTTTGCAGCGGCAAGTTCAGGCCCTGTAAGAAGAGCTGCGCAGAGGGCACGAGCCCAGAAGGGAAGAAGGAAGTGAAGACGAAGTTGAAGAAGAAGAAGACCAGTTTGAGGAAGAAGAGGCTGTAGATCCTGCACAGGCCAGATTATACAAAGCCATCTCCTAGATTGGAAAGATACCAAAAATGGAGGTTTCTACATATTCTGGAAACCTAAATCCAGAAGAGGTGATTGACTGGATAAATGATCTAGAGGAGTATTTTGAATATGAGGAGGTTGAAGACCCTAATCGGGTCAGATTTGCTAAGACCAAGCTGAAGGGTCATGCCAACATATGGTGGAAGGGAATACAACTGGAAAGGAATAGAAGAGGGAAGGAAAGAATAACAAGGTGGGATAGAATGGTAGAAAAGTTGAAAAGACAGTTTATTCTTGCAGATTATGAGTTGGATCTGCTAAGGAAAATGTAGAGTTTGAGGCAGATGAGCAAAACTGTCCAAGAATACACACAGGAGTTTTATAAGATCTCTATCAGAACTGGCCATTTAGAGGCAAACAAGGAGAATGTGGCCCGTTATATCAATGGGTTGAGACCCAGTATCCAGGAGGAGTTGAGCCTAGTTCGGGTGAGCACCATTGAGGATGCTTACTAGTTTGCTCTGAAGGTTGAAGAGAAACTGAACAAAAGGTTTGAGAGCAAGCAAAGAGGAAGAGGTCATGGAGGAAGGACTGGTGGAAGAAAAGATGAAGGAAAAGAGGAGAAGAAAAAAGAAGCTAGCAGCAGCCAAGAGCAGAAAGCAGGTGAAGATTACAGACCCCAAGTTCAGAACAATGGCTACCCAAGAGGAAGAGGTAGATCTGGACGTGGGTATGGAAGAGGAGTATTTCGTGGAACCTGTTTCCACTGTGGCGAAGAAGGACATCGAGCATTCGAGTGTCCACAACATCGAGAAAGGACGAACAAGAGACCTGAGGGTCCTGCCAGAGCTGCTGTAGCAGATGAAAGAACCGAATCAGAACATTCTGAGGAGGCAGAGAGAGGAGAAGTCATGGTCGCAAGGAGAGCCATGCTGATTGAGGAAGACAAACCAGAGCAGAGGAGAAGCCTGTTCCGCACGAGGTGCAAAAGCGCAGGTAAAGTCTGTAACGTGATTATAGACAATGGCAGCACTGATAACTTAGTCTCCGAGGAAATGGTCACTAAGTTGCAGCTGGAGAGGAGGAGACACCCGCATCCATACCGGATTGCGTGGTTGCGGAAGGACCACAGAGCATGGGTCCGTGAACAGTGCTTAGTCACGTTCAAAATTGGGAGATACCAGGATGAAGTCCTGTGTGATGTTTTTCCTATGGATGCTTGCCATTTGCTGTTAGGAAGGCCATGGCAGTTTGATCGGAGTGCAGTGCATGATGGTCGTGCAAATACGTACTCCTTGACGAAAGATGGAGTGCGCCACAAGTTAAAGCCATTATAGGCAGTGGACGAGAAGGTGTGCAGCAGTGCCAAAATTTGTCTGGTAGAAGGCAGAAAATGTTTTTGCCAGGAGACGGGGTTTAAGCAGGTTGCAAAGGCAGGTGCACGTTTGGAGATGTTGCAGAAGACGCTGACCGAACAACACAGAAGTGAAGGTCACTTCTCCATCAACCCCGGGTGTCTGATGCAGGAGCATCCGGTGGCAGCAGTGCAATCTTGCATCAACCAAAATTTTTCTAAGTTTTCGCAACTCAAGAAGGGGAGAGAGAAAGTGCAGAGCAAAAACTGTCGCGATTTCGTGACGTCGCGAAATCGTGACAGTCAGCAGGAGAAAGAAATGCCATTGGAAAGGTCGTGAAATCGTGACTGTCGCGAAATCGCGACAAGGAGCAGGGCAACCGAGGGAAGACTTGGGAATGTCGTGATTTCGTGACATGTCACGAAATCGTGACAAGGAGCAGGGCAGACGAGGAAGACTTGGGAATGTCGCGATTTCGCGACATGTCGCGAAATCGCGACTGTCGCTAAATCGCGACCGTCGCGAAATCACGACAAGGAGCAGGGTAGTCGAGGGAAGACTTGGGATGTCGCGATTTCTCGACATGTCGTGAAATCGCGACCGTCGTGAAATCGTGACAAGGAGCAGGCAGCCGGGGGGAAGACTTGGGAATGTCGCGAAATCGCGACAAGGAGCAGGGCAGCCGAGGGAAGACTTGGGATGTCGGGATTTCGCGACATCGCGACTGTCGCGAAATCGTGACAAGGAGTAGGCAGCCGGGGGGAAGACTTGGGAATGTCGCGATTTCGCGACAAGGAGCAGGAAAGCGGTGGCATCAGAAGGCAAATGTCGCGATATCACGACTTGAAGGTAAGAAAGGTAGCGGTGGAGGAAAAGGTCACGATATCGTGACCCGAAGGTAAGAAAGGCAGAGGTAAAGAGAAAACATCGCGATATCGCGACATGTTGCGATATCGCGACCCGAAGGCAAGGAAGTTAGAGATGAAGAGAATACGTCGCGATATCACGACCAAAAGAGGGAAGGAGCGCAAGGAAGTTAAAATGTCGCGATATCGCGACATGTCGTGATATCGCGACAAACAGCTGGTTCGTGGCTTGAAAAGGCGCGCGCTCTAAGATGATGTTTCCGAGGCGGTCAAGGGTCTCATTAATGCATGTTTTCGTATCCGGTAAGTTAGCTGAACACAGCGGCCTCTCGAATGCTGCGTCCAGAGGTCAGAAATGTCAGGTGGTTCTTTAAATGCATGCTTTCATGGCGGATCGGGGTAGTTGCCCATTTATGGAAAGAAAATTGAAAACTCGGCCGAGGAAGCCGACTTTGCAGGTTTTTGATGATGTGTTCTTTCGAAGGGTCATTAATGGCCCAGAGGGTCGGGGCCTCTATAAAAACCCGATCGATGGTAAGAGAAACGGTGGTGGATTGGAAGATAGCACATAGAGTGTGGTAGAGGAAAACCAAGCCGAGCGTTGGTTATTGTAAAGCTGTGGGCTGTTGTTGTTTTTGTAAACGAGATTTGCAGATTAATGAAGAAAAATTGGAGTTGAGAAGGTGCGATTTTTCCCGTCCCCCATCAATCTTGGATCTTATAATTTTATGGAGCTTGATGTGTCAATGATGTGGGAGTAGGAATTATTTTAGTTACACTACAACTCATACCATTGTCATTTAAACTTCAATTCTCATGTACTAATAATACAATAGAATACGAAGCACTTGTCTTGGGCCTTCGAGCCATAATAAAACTAAAAATAAAAATCCTAATGGTTTATGGTAGTTCACAACTAGTGATTAATTAGGTTAATGATGTTTACCAAACTAAATATGACAAAATATAGCCTTACAAAGGCATCATAGAGAAATTAATATATTGTTTTGAAAAATCATAATAAAAGCCACTATGTGGTCTAGTAATTACCATGCCAATGCTTTGGCTACACCAACATCACTCATTCCCTTAGAATTAGAAGATTAGGAAGCCTCCATTATCATACAATTAAAAAAAGAACCCACAACATTAAAGTGATGTCTATAACCTTTAAAAAATTATACCATTGAATCAACTACACTACAAGAATATTGGTAGCAAGACATCCTTAAGTTCTTAAAGGAAGGCATAATCAATTAAGGATTAAATCACCAAAAACATAGACATTTTAGACAAAAGGCTTGTAAATATGTCATCATAGGAGACATTCTATATCGGTGCTCATTTGAAGGTATACTTCTTAGATGCATAAATTTAAAAGAAGCCCAAACAATCATTAAAGAAGCTCATGATGGATTATGTGGTAGACACTTCAATGGATTAGCCATAGCTAGAAAACTCCTTAGGATGGGTTACTATTGGCCATCCATGGAAAAAGCATTTACAACTATATCAAGAAATATGACAACTATGTCAAGAAATGTGATAAATGCCAATGAAATAATAACCTTGTTCATGCTCCTTCACAATAATCACAACCAATTACATCGCCTCGACATTTTTGGACTTTAGAAAAAATTAATCCTCAATCATTAGATGGACATAAAATCATTATCATTGTCATAATGGGTTGAGGCTATACCTTTATCCTCTACAATTGGGATTCAAATATTCAAATTCATCATTAAGAAAATTTTCAACCACTATGGAATCTCATTTATCCTAATGCAAATAATGGTACAACATTAAAAAATAAGGAAGTTGCCAAAATCTATGCCAAATATAGAATTCAACAAAAATGGCCAACACCTTATTATCCTCAAGGAAATGGCTAGGAAAAATCTTCTAACAAGACATTTATCAAAATTATTAAGAATTTGGTCAACAAAAATGGCCGAGATTGGTATTTGCAACTATATCCTTCCTTACGGACATATCGTAATAGCGTAGAAACCCCTATAGGTGCAACACATTATGCTTTATTTTATGGGGCTGAAGTAGTTTTTTAATTTGAACTTGAGATCCCCTCTTTAAGAGTCCTGCTACAAGACTCTTTAACTAATGTTGAATATTACTTAGGCCACCTTCTTCAATTATAGAATTTTAAATGAAAAGTATTTCAATTATTTAGAACACCTAAGAACCTATCATAACAGACTTCAACATGCCTATCATAAGAAATTATGCCCAAGATCCTTTGAAATTAGGGACTTAGTCCTCAAAGAAAACCAAAAGAATACCAATTCCAAAGACAAACTCAAAGAAAAATTTAAGCCCAATTGGATGGTACCTTTCATCATCACTACTAAATTTATCTTTGAAGCCTACAACCTAGCCACATTAGATGACAAATAACACAAGTAACAAGTCAATATAATACACCGTAAAAGATACTATGCATAAACCCTATATGATCTACTTGTTCATATGACTGATTGCACGATTGCTTACCTACATAGTAGCCTAAAGTCATACTTATCCAACTTCATATTATTGATTGCACGGTTTCTTATACCATCAAAGTTAGGAGGATTCTCAAATAAGTAAATGGTAATCCTATCCACCACATTAGTCACTTACATTTCATTTGCATAAGGAACCTAATACTAAGTGGTCCTCCCAGTCCAAGAAATCATTTGTTTTACCTCCTTTTATCATACTTTATTCTATCATTCTCATTTCTTATCTATCATATTTCCTCTCTTTTTCTCCCTCTCTTGGGTTAAGTGATGTATGACACAATAATTCATGACCTTAATGATCCAACATTACCCTTTTCTTCTATCCCAATTTTTGGGCACCCAACATTAGCAAAATTAATTACTTCTACTCTACCTTCTTCTACTCCGCATTTTCTATCTATCACATTTCTTCTCTTTTCGATCTCTTGGGTTAAGTGATATATGATGTGATCATCTATGACCTTAATGACCCAGCCTTATACACTTATTTTGCCCCAATAACATCATCATAATCATTCAAATCCATACAAATTTTACATCACATTCTTACTCATCAAATATAAACACCACTTCAACAACAAATCTTCTTTCTCTTCAATTCTCATGATTATGTAATAGGCCCTCTCAAGGTATTGCTATCTACCTTTGATGGACTATAATTCTATATTTTTTTGTAGATGTGTCATGCAACAAAGAAATATTTGAGTATCTTGGCATGCCCTATCAAATATGTCATGGCATCGCTTTATCAAATTCATCAAGAGTTGCTTGTCTAATAAGCCACTCGAGTTGAGAAGCCCTATTAATCCAATAAATTGTTAGCCTACAATACTTTGTTATCTTTACCAAGTATTGGATGAATAGGGTCCTCTTTCTCCATTGGTTTACTAAATAAGCATGCAATCAAACCAAAATCATATCACCAAAGGTTGCTTGTCTATTAGACCACTTAGGCTATAAGGCTATGTAAATCCAATATATCATAGGCCTAAAATTCTTTGTAAGACTTACTAGGTACTAGATTTATAGAGATTTGCTTCTCTACTTGGTTCATTAAGAAAGCATGCAATCAAGTCTAGATCATATCATTTATGTGATAATATAGTGTGACCCGATGTGCCATCTAGATAGACATATATTCTCTATCTATTTGAGCAATCTATCATAGATACACTAGTTAATGGATAGAGAACTTCCACCATGATTGGAATACTAGGTAGCATATCTACTACAATTTTCTTAAACCATCTTATATATCACTAGGTAGAATAGAGTTCATCATTTTTGTATTTCATGTATATGTAGGTTTTTATGTGTTCTTGGCAATTAAACTGGGACCCTGAATCCACTTGATGATATACTAGACAATTCAAGAAATAAATCATTTCATTTCAATTTCTTTTCTTCCACCATCACCTCATCTATTCATGGATTGACAAGTAGTGTCAGTGAAATGCGATCAACACCTTGCATACATATAATAATTTATAAGTGCTCCAGGTTGTAGATCGTGTAATATCAATTCTCCTTGTCAACCTATTAATCAATTAGAAACATAATCAAGAACTCAAATAATCAAACTTCAATCATAAACATACAAATTCACCTCACCTATTTATAGACCCTAAGGAAGTGTTCGAACTTAATGATCTAGTTTATGAGTGTGCTAAGTAGTAGATCATTAACTCCCTATTTTTTCTAATGGTCTATCAATTGGCATGAGGACATCCTCTCACATCAACAACAAATTTACAAGTTTAGAATTATGGTAGAGCATGTGATCTTTAAGAAAAGATGGTTTTTTTTGTCCATGCTTTGTGCATATGCAATCATGTATACATACATCAAGCAAAGTTAAAGGTTTCATCTTTCCTTAGATATTCATTTGACACCCCAATGCAAATCCTACTTGCCACATTTGTCAAATATCATCAATATCCTAGCTTATCTATTAGGTCACATTGGGGTCTCAAACCTATTGATCCTATGCCTTGTAATCATGCAATTATTTGTAGGCCTCCTAGACATGGGATCAATAGTATCAAATTTTCAACCTAATCTAATGGAAAAGTAAGGGATAAATAAAACCTTAACAAACATTTTTTTTAATCTATATTTGTGACTAGTTGTGAGACCCAATTTAAAATTTGAATGGATAGAAACTTGGCTTCTTGTATCTTACATGTTCATAATTACTTATGAGTGTGCAAGTCATGGGAACATACTATCTCTATCCCTTGGAAGGTATACTTGAAAATATTCTTATCACAAATATCTTAGTTCTCTCATTCATCAATAGGGGAATTGAATCCTCATGACCAATATCTCATGTGTCTATAAATATTTGCGTGTCTTAGGTAGCACTCACAATGCT
Organism: Wollemia nobilis; assembly: GCA_028583015.1. NCBI lineage: Eukaryota > Viridiplantae > Streptophyta > Pinopsida > Araucariales > Araucariaceae > Wollemia > Wollemia nobilis. The sequence goes on from JAQPPZ010000314.1 coordinate 824,657, forward strand.
TTGAACATACCACTAATGTACTGAGTTATCTAGGACACCATCATCATTTTTCAAACAAATAAATCTTTCATCTCTATTATTAGAAGCAAAGTCTAATGTGCCCTTCAAGAATTCTGGCATATCATATTCACTTGTTCTACATACTTATGATTACATTATGGGTATAACAATTGAGGGATATGATTTTCTAAGTCACCACTATTTGCACCTTTAGTAGTTTCCTCACAAAAGTCTCAACTTTATTTACACATCAGAGGTGGTATTGGGTCTTAAGTTTGGTTCTTCATGTGTCTATAAATATTTGCATATGTATTAGGTAATGGACTTGTAGATCCAAATTCCCTCTCTAATATGTCAAGATATCTAGGACACTATCACTACACATTATTCATCAATGTATTTCTCATTATCACCATCAAAATTAATACTTTATTTAGTGGCAAATTGCTTCAAAAAATTAAATAAGATACACCTTTTCCAAATTGACATATTCCACATACATTCTTTTCATCACAAATTATAGGGGCAACTTGCTCCCTATCATTATACATACTAATAGATTTTCTTTCCATGCTTGGGGGCACCTATCAAGAAAAAACATACATGATCATTTTTTTTCTTACACATTGCTTAGCAAAGTCCTTCGGGCCATGCTTCTCACATCATGACATACATTGCTCAGTAAAGTCCCTCAGGCCATGCTTCTCACAACATGGCATACATTGCTTGGTAAAGTCTCTTGGGCCATGCTTCTCACAACATGGCATACATTATTTAATAAAGTCCTTTGGGCCATGCTTTCATAGCATGACATACATTTCTTAGTAAAGTCCTTCAGGCCATGCTTATCATAGCATGGCATACATTGCTTTGTAAAGTTCTTTAGGCTATGCTTCTCATAACATGACACGTTTTCTTAGTAAAGTCTTTCGAGCCATGCTTCTCACAACGTGAAGCATTACTAACAATCACTAATAACTAACTCTAATCACAATACATACATCTTATACATATTATAGGTACTTCATCATATCTTAAGTGCTTATCTTTTATGTTGGCTTTTAAACCAGATTATCTTAGGCCCAATGTTTTTGGATCTTGAGTAGACTCAAATATAAGAGCAATCAAAATATAAGTTGGCCAATATAAATTATAATAACATTCAAGATAATATCAAATATGAATATAAAATAGCCAAAATTATTTATGCAATAACATGAAGAACACTTACAGAAGAATTGCTCAAAATATGTGTACAAGCTTCAGTATTAATTCTTGGATGTTTCATATATTTTCTAGATACATTTCATGGAGATTTTTCTCCATTATATAACCTTAGAAATATGACTCTTTAGTACTTGACTATTCCACTCCTCACATATTAGAGAGTTGCAACCTTTCCTATTCTTTACATAATACAAGCCTCACATGTCCTTTAGCTTATCTTTCCACTTGTATACATGATTTTTGACTCTCTACTTACATGCACACCTAATACATAAAATTTGTGCACAACCTCACATTACATATTTCTACACTTAATTGCATGACTTGTGGATTTTCTCTCATTACACACTTGCACTCTTACTTACATGACACTTGTACATATCTTGCACATAGACACTTACATAAAGGGGAAATATAAATCTCACTCCTAAAATATAGATTCAAACCTTAATCTAATATTTACATTTGTACCATAGGTACAATGGGGGTACATTAGCATGTACAAATTAATATAATATTCTTCAACACCCCCTTATATTACATTATTTGGTTATTGAAGGCTTTAATTTTCAATCTCTTATTCTTAATTTTATCCATCTCTAGTTCTAGAACTTTTTTGGATTCTGACTATTATCTTCTTTTCTCTTAACTGTATTTTATTTGGCTATCTTTCTTTTACCTTTTTGATATTTTTCTTTTGTTTCTTTATTTTTTGTTTGCTATTCTGGTCTTGATCTTGATTTTTTGTTCCTCTAAATTCTTTTATGTTCTCGTAGCCTATTTTTATATAAAATTTGCAACATTAATTCCTTTAGAAATCTGTAAAGAATTTTCATTTTTATTCTTTTCATAATTTTTTTCATTGATTAGAATTCTTGTTGTAAGAGCTTTGAATTCATTTCCATCTATTTGAATTTCTTGAACTAGATTCTATTTTTGATTTTCTTCTCTTGATTGTAACTGATGCTATTACTATTTATTATATTGATACTAAGGTTGGTATTGCCTTAGATGGGAAATCTAAAAAAGCCTATTCATTTGATTTCCTTGATTCATATTCATCTGATTTCCTTGATTCAAAGAATTATATCTATAAAAATTTGTATTATGACCCATTTTGCTACATATGTGATAGAATCTTGATTTCCATCTAGATTGAGGCTTTGATGTTGTTGCAATATTACTTGATACATTCTCTTTAGACACCAAAGCATTATTAGTCATTTCATCTTTGACTAAATTTTTAGCTTCATATTCCTAAAGAATATTAACTAAGTCATCAAATGTTGTTTCCTTATTTAGTACTTGTAGAGAAGTAACTAAATGTTTATAACTCTTTGGAAGTGCTCTCAATGTAACTTGAACAAGAAATTTATCTTCTATATTTTCTCCTAGAGTTAATAGTTTAGCCTTTATGTCTACTACTTTTCAAATAAAGAGTTCAATACTATCTCCATTATTAACCTTTAAGGAATATAATTGAGATTGTAAATTTAAAATAATTGATTTGTTTTTTCCTTCAAATATTTTACATAATTTCTTCTAAGCATCTGCAAAATTTCTTATCCACTCAAATATGGTTGAATTTCATCAATAATTCCAAATGTAATTAACATAAGAGCTTTTGCATCATTTTCTTCAAATTTTTGTTTTTCTCTTTCATCTTCACTTGGTTTTTTCTTTGTTCCATTCACTATTTCCCAAAGTTTTTCTACAATAAGAATTGATTTCATTTTGTTTTTCCATGATGCAAAATTTGGTCCTTTTAGGAGTTGAGATTTAGAAAGGAAAATTTTGTTATTTGACATAATGGAACTCATAAAAAAAAATTAATAAAATTTGCAAATTTTAGATCTCTTTGAAGTAGCAAACCTTTTATCTCCCCAATTTTTTAAATTTAAAAATTCCAAATTCTTCTAAATATTCAAATTTCAAAAATACTTTTCAAATTTATTTTTTTGAGTAGAAATGCTTATCTCTCCAAAATCTAATATATTAAATTTTTCAAAAAATCAAAATTTTAAAATAATTTGCAAAAACTAATTGTAAATAATAAAATATAAATTTTATCATAATTGAAGTAGAAGTCCTTATAAATCCCACCTAAATATTATAATTCATAGGAAGTCAAATTCCTTTTAGCTCCCACTTAACTATTAATTTAAAGTTCCTAAGTTTCAATGCTTCAATTAACCCTTGACTTATGACTTTAATATAAATAAAATGATTAAGGTAATATTATTTACCTTATCCTTTGCTTTCCAATATAGGGTAGAATATTTGCAACTTTGAAAAATGCTTGCACACTGATGAATACTATAGACTATGATGGATGTTACACCAGTTTGTAATGTGCATGCAAGAATATTTTTACTTCTTTATGTTGTTAACAACTCCTACTTGTTACGATCTCAAACTATAGAAACAACTATTCATAGAGAATATGCTTCCATTGATTCCTTGATGTTTCCCTCCAATAAATTATTTCTTGGCACTCAAGATTGTGCTCTAATTGAATTGAGCTTACTTAGGATATATCACTGTGGCAAAGCTAATATTTGAAGAACATATGCTTATAATGAGAGGGGGTGAACTAATTAAGATAAAACCTTTTACTTTTTTATCCAATCAATAGCATTAACAATATCAAAGCAGTAAACATTGTACAAATCATCACACACATGAGAGATATGATTTAATGTGGTTCACCCAATGTGGGCTACTCCAAGGAGAAAATCTTTCCACTAATTTTTTCTCAAACAAATATCTTAGGAACCACTTCCCTATTACAATGTTTATGGACCTCTGTCCAAAGGAGACACCAATCCCCTAATGCTTAGGTTTGTGGAACTCTATCCACAGGAGAACTCTTTCTCCACTGCTTTGGTTGGTGAACTTCTATAAGACTTCTACCCCCATGCACTGAATTTTGGATCTCTCTCCACATAAGACCTCTATCCTCACTGCCCTGGCTAATGGATCTCTATCCACTGGAGACTACTATCATCTACTCTATCACCTTCAACATCTGCTCTCAACTCTTCTCAAACTCTATCTCAAATCTGCACTAAATTCTATCCGCTATCTAGCACAAATCTGCTCTCAAATATGTCTTAGTTCTAGCATAAATGTACTCTTAATGTTGTCTCAAGTCTTCACAAGACTTTCTCAAATATACCTTCAAGTCTTCACAAATACTTGCTCAATTCTGTCCACAAGCTTTCACAAAAGCTTGCTCAATAGTGTCTCTTGCTTGTTTTGATAGAGATATACCTTCAAATTTTATTTCATAATCAATCCTCCTTTGCGCATTGCCTCCCATGGGATTCAATCCCCCATTGCACTACCACCTATGCCTTAGTTGCGGCCTAACCACCATGTGAGCTAAGCACTCACTTGAGACCTCTAATGTACCCAATCCTCTTTGTCCCTTTTTCTACTCATTTAAAACAAAAATTTCTCCCCTCTTCTATTGTTGGGAATCAAATGTGAGACCTACCGTTTGCCAATGAATTAGCACTACCAAGATTTATCACTAGGTTAACCATGTGGTTGGTGATAGGGGTATGAACCCTTGCTGCTTTATCCTTCCACATGATCCACTTTGCTTTTAAAAAATAGAAGTCTTTGTCCTCTTGTACTCACGAATTTGAATCGATCGATTAATTCAATATTTGCATGTGCATTCATAGACTTACATTATGCCTTCAAAACTTATGGTATATACCATGTTCCCTCCTTGCTCGAACATCGGTGGGAATAAAACATTTAAACTTAATGTTTTCTACCAACCCCTTTCTTAGGGTTATAAATTTATTATAATATAAATATTATAATTAATTTATAAGTAACCTTAGGCTTTTCTTTTAACACTTAATATTATAATAATAAATATTATAATAATAAATACTATAATATTATTTCCTTTAGGCCTAGGTATTTAGAAAATATTTTGATCAATCATGTGAAGCTTTCAACCAAATCTCTTGGGCTTAAACTATAAATATTTTAACCCTCCTTTTGTCAATTCCTTGCACTGACTTTTGAAATCACTTACACTGACTCTTGACATCATTGACAACATAACTACTCAAAATATCTAACAATATTCACAAGGTTCTCACAACTATTCTAAAATAGGTACTCTAACTAACTTTCTTTACTCTAGCACCCTGGTTAGATTTCCTTACTAAAATGCTCCAATCAACTCGCCTAGGTGCTTTGACTCATCTATTTCATTCAAATGATTTGTTTTGGTTCAGCTTGCCTAACTCACTTAGGCACTCTAGTCTGATTCAAATTGCTTATCTTGCTTAGGATATTTGGCTTGCTTATCTCCCTTAGGTGTTTCAACTTGCTTATCCTTTCTTTGTTTTGGTGCTTTAATTTTAGAAATTTTAGAAATCTCTAATGCTTTCCCTTCTATTTTCTTTTCTTCTACTATACGTAGGGTCTTTCCAAAACTTTTCCTATTCTTTCCCTCATGTTCAATTCTAAGTGCTTTTGACTTATTTCTCTTTCTCTTAGGTACAACCCTGAGTTCTTCTTTCTTCTTTCTTCTCAGGTTTTATCTTGAGTTCTTCAATATCTATCTTCTTAGGTTCTATCCTGAGTTCATCAATATCTTCTCATGTTCTTTCTTGAGTTCTTCAATATCTTCTCAGGTTCTTTTATGAGTTCTTCAATATCTTCTCAAGTTCTTGTTTGATTTCTTCAATATCTTCTTAGGTTCTTGCCTAAGTTCTTCAATATCTTCTACAACCTTCTTGAGACTACAACCTTATATGTGCACTATCTTGTCAGGGTCAAATATGCTCAAAATTTAAAGTGCTAAAAAACATTTTAAGTGGATTTTGACCACTCAATATGTGGTTCTCTATATTCAAAGAGAATCCAAAAAATCAAGGTGACTTTTGATTTATCCCCTTAAATATTCAAGTTGAGTCCTAGTCTTCACTTATTTTTTAGAGTGGATAGACTCCAACATATAAATCAAGGTGACTTTTATTTATTCCCTCTATCAATTATTCAAGCCTTTGAATGGATTCCTAGTCTTCACTTCCTTTAAAGTGGAAAGACCCAAACATATAATGAAACCTTGATCAAATATCAATCTGTAAATTCAAAATTTGCATCAATTTGAGTCTACATTTTCTTTACGTGACTCTTGAATATTAATTCATATCGAAGACTTTCATCGATTCTAGTAATAGAGTCTACTTAAAGTATCTCTAATACCACTATTGAATTTTATGCTATATTATCTTAGGTCCATTATTTCGGATCTTGAGTAGAATCAAATATAAGAGCAATCAAAATATAACTTGAACAATATAAATTATAATAACATTCAATATATTATCAAATATGATTATAAAATGGCCAAAATCATTCATGTTATAACATGAAGAACACTTACAAAAGTATTTCTCAACTATACATACAATATTCAATATTAATATTTGGATATTTCATACATTTTCTAGATACATTTCATGGAGTTTTGTCTCCATTATATAACCTTAGAAGGTGACTCTTCAATACTTGGCTATTGCACTCCTTACATATACATGAGTTGCAACCTTTCCTATTCTTTACATAAGATAAGCCTCATATGTACTTTGGCTTCTCATCTTACCACTTGTATACATGATTCTTTACTCTCTACTTATATGCACACCTAATACATGATGCTTGTGTACATCCTCACATAACATATTTGAAAACTTAATTACATGACACTTGTGTACTTTCTCTCATTACACACTTGTACTCTTACTTACATGACACTTGTACATATCCTACACATAGACACTTACATTAAGAGAAAATATAAATCTCACTCCTAAAATATAAATTCAAACCTTAATCTATTATTTAAATTTATACCATAGGTACCATGGGGTTACATTAGCATGTACCAAATAATGTAATATTCTCCAATATTTTATGTAACTTTTTAGGCCACATTCCCTTAGTTCCTATCCATTATCATGGCTCTTAGGCCACTACTTAGGAATGAAATCATACTAAATATATATTTTAAGTGCTTGTCCATTATTATGGCTCTAAGGCCACCACTTAAATATGTATACTTATCCCATAAGTGTTCTTTGGGCTCAAAGTTCAATACTTTAATGGGGATCACAATGCGTGCTTATCCTTTATAAGTTTAGAGACCACCACTCATGTAAAATATTAGATAAATGTAATTGAGTGCTTGTCTATTATCAAAATTTTAGGTCACCACTCAGTAATAAAACTCTTGTCATATTTAGTGCTTGCTCATTATTTGGTTTTGTAAACCATCACTAAAGTGACACACTAATTATTTTTTAATACCTACTATTTATCTCATTCTTAATTTTATAAAGAATATAAAATTAGTAATCAAGCTTAAATTAACATCATCACATCATCAAAAAATAATATAAAAAGATAAAAAAATAAAAACATAGTGCCATAACTACAAATACAGGCTAAAAATCATACATGCCTATGAATTTTGGTGTATCATAATATAAAAAATTGATACACTCATCCCCTATCATATAAAATAGAGGATGAACCATAAAAAAATTAGTGCTTTCATTCCTATGAGAATAACCCTAACCACAACTGAACCCTACATCCCTAACACTAGGTGTTGGTGGAGGAGGTGGAGGCCTGAAGCTTATCAATTTCTACAAGTAATGACTCATAGATGGAGTTCTCAATCATGTGCATAATGGTGATGGATCCTTATCTATCAAAGAAACTATTGCAAGATGTAACTATCAATTATGTACAACATGGGTCCTCTCCCTCTTAGCCTCCACCTATGCCAACCATAGATCCTCCATTGCTCTATCAACCTTCATCTACACCCTATCTATCTCTACCCAACTAGTGTGGCTATAACATTCATACCTAACTCTCCAACTACTCTAGAAAGGTCTTCATCCCTCTCTCGAGTGAGATGGTCTAGAGTACCCTAGGACTTAGCTATAGTCACATCATGAGCATCCTGCTCTCGCTCCACCTGAGCCACCTCCTCCTAAGATTTGGTTGGCTCATCTTTTGTGGCCTCGACTACCACTACCTATTATTTGACTGCTTGAAAAATCCTCATAAAATCCTCCAACTCTAATCATATAGCATCCTTAGTTGATTGGCTAGTGCTAGCCTCTCTACATACTCCTAGTATCAAGGGCATCATAGCCAATGGATCTACATCCAATGGGGCATACCCTACCCTACTCTCACCTTGGCCCTCTCATCAAGCTACCTACCTTGAAACCCTCCTAGTAGGTCCATCCTTACCTAACATCCATTGTATACCTCTAAAGATCCTAGCTATCTCCTTAACCACCATAACTTGCTCTACATGAGGCTCCACTAGTGTTAATCAATCTAGAAAAAATTGGCATACCACATCATGTAATCCTCCACTACCCTAAGATGATCCCTAGCTAGATTAGGCATCTCAAAATTATCCTCGTCCACCTCAACAAAAGTGTATAGATTAAGAGGGGTGAAAAATATCTCCTTGAGTAATTTTGCACCCACATCTTTCCTAACTCTAGTATCCCCTAAATTTCCCCAAAATGACATAACACCTTATCGTATCAATAAAGCTCATATTATCATCCCCATAATCTAACCATATAATACTCCTCATCTAAGATAGATCTCCACCATCATTAGTCACCTATATTAGCCTCTCCAAGGATACCATGTAATCAATGAAGCCCTCAAATCATCAATGGATTGGTGAACATGTCAAGGAACATTGACTAAACCTAATATTTTGATACCAAATGAAGAGAAATAAAGAGCCTCGATAAACTAAATCAAAAAAGCAGTAATAACAGAATCAAAAGAAGAAGATCACATATTCACACATTACACAATATTTATCCTAGAAACCCTCAACCGAGAAAAAACCAACACAGTATTATCTTATTATTGCATTAACTTGACCGTCTCCAATACAATAATATTCTTCTTCTGTCTCTCTCCAAACCCTAATGCAAGTGCGATATATATAACAAAGGCACATGCACAAATTTTACAATATCATGGGTGAAAAAGCATGGGTTCAAATATAGTAACCCTAAAAGCCCATATGGGTCTAAAAATAACTTTAAAACCCTAAAAATATGGGTTAACCTCGATGAGTATAGGTACAGAGTGTCCAATACCTTTTAGTGTTAACCCCACTAGAATAACATGGAAAATATTCAACATATTTCCAACATTCTCCCACTTGTTGAATACTTTCCATAGGGGCCAAAAATTGCCATTGTCAACTATCAAGGGCAACCATGCCCATAGATCTTCTACACCAAGAAAATTTTTGAGCAAGTACAACCTTTGTTAACGAATCAACAATATTCTTCTCTGTATCAACTTTCTCCAATATCACCTGGTTCTCTTCAACCATCTCTCTCACAAAATGGTACTTGATATCAATATGTTTTGATCGATCATGAAAACCAAGATTATTGGCCAAAAATATTGCACTTTGACTATCACTATTAATTCTCATAGCCTTCTATTTAAGACCAACTATTGAACACAACCTCTGTAGCCACACTGCTTCTTTACAGGCATGAGTTGTTGCAATGTACTCTGCTTCTGTAGTGGATAAAGCAACAACTGATTGCTTTTTACTCATCCAACTTACTACCCCTCCAAACAGCCTGAACACATAAGCACTCATGGATCTTCTCTTGTCAAGATATCTAACCCAGTCAGCATCCACAAACCCTTGTAGATTTACAATATCATTACCTCCAAAATTTCCTCCATAATAGATAGCATAATCTGTAGTTCCATGCAAGTATCTAAAGATCCTCTTCACAATAGTCCAATGTTCCTTTCCTAGATTTGACATATATCTGCTAACTACTCCCACTACATGTGCAATATCAGGTCTAGTATAGACCATTGCATACATAAAACTACCCACAACACTAGCATAAGGAACATGATGCATTTCTTCAATTTCCTCATCTATTTTAGGACACTATTCAGTAGATAACTTTTGACCAATCGGATATGGAGTACATACTGGTTTACAATCATGCATCCTAAACTTCTGTAGTATCAAATCAACATATTTCCTTTGATTTAACCACAAATTTCTATTTGCATGATCCCTTATTATTTCCATACCCAAAATAAATTTTGCAGCACCCAAATCCTTCATGTCAAATTTAGAAGATAACTGAGATTTTAGTAACTTTATCATCTCCTTATTGTTACCAATTAACAACATGTCATCCACATACAATACAATGATAACAAAATTTTCACCTTCCTTTTTGAAATATACACATGGATCTGCTTTGCTTTTTCCAAGCCCAAGTGTCAAGACAAACCTGTCAAATTTTTGGTTCCACATCCTTGGAGACTGCTTCAACCCATAAAGAGACTTCTTCAACTTGCATACCAAGTCCTCCTTACCTTTTACCTTAAAGCATTCTAGTTGTGACATATATATATATATATATATATATATATATATATATATATATATATATATATATATATATATATATATCTTCATCAAGTTCACCATGTAGAAAAGTTATCTTTACATCCATCTGTTCTATTTCAAAATCAAAAGCAACAAAAATAGCCAACAAAAATCTGATTGAAGTTAGTTTAGCCATAGGAGAAAAAATCTCACCAAAGTCAATTCCCTCAACCTAAGAAAATCCTTTTGCTACCAAGCGAGCCTTGTACTTCTCCAACTTTCCTTCTACATTGTACTTCTTCTTGAATAACCACTTACAACCAACAAGTTTTCTACCAGGAGGTAATTTCACCAAGTCCCATGTCTTATTTTTATCCAGGGACTCCATTTCTTCTTCCATAGCCCTTTTCCAAGACTTATTCTCACTTGACTGAAGTGCCTCCTTTACAATCTTGGGTTCTTCATTAGTAACTGATAAATTAAATGCAGAATAAAAATTTGAAGGACTATACCTATCTGGAAGTCTTCTCTCTCGATCCGATCTCCTCAAAATTGGAGTTCTAGGTTCTGCATCTTCAGCTTCCTCCTCACCTTCTTCCTCTGAATATTCCTCTTCAGACTCTCTCTATAATTTAGGTTCTACCACAGGTTCTTCCTCCTATTCCAATTTTACCTGCACTATTTCTGGTTCTTTGCTTGGTTGCATTTCCTATTTTAAAACCCCTTTTGTTTCTCTAAAGATCACATTACAACTGTAAACAACCTTCTGTGTTTCTGGGTTCCACAACTTATATCCTTTAACACTAGTACTATAACCCACAAATATGCATTTTTTAGATTTATAGTCTAGCTTAGTCCTTTTCTCTTTTGGGACATACATATAAGCATCACAACCAAAAACCCTTAGATATCTGAGAGAGGGTTTCTTACCAATCCATACTTCCTATGGAGTCTTGTCCACCAAAGCTGAGGTAGGAGATCTATTGATGAGATAACAAGTTGTTAACATAGCTTCTACCCAAAATTTCTTTTCTAACCCTGCACCACTTAGCATGCTTCTAGCCTTATCCATCAATGTCATGTTCATCCATTCTACAACCCCATTCTGTTGTGGAGTATACAGAGTTGTTCTCTGCCTTTCTATTCCACAGTCCTTGCAAAACTACTCAAATTCATTAGAGCAATACTCACCACCATTATCACTTCTCAAAACCTTTATCTTTTTCTCTATCTGATTTTCTACAAGAGCCTTAAACTCTTTAAATTTATTAAAAACCTTAGATTTGTTCCATAGAAAATATACCCAAGTCTTTCTTGAGAAGTCATCTATAAATGTAACAAAATAGATAGATTTACCTAATGATGGTACTTTTGTAGGTCCAAACACATCACTATGAACTAGATGTAGAATTCCTTCAGACCTTGTAGCACTACTTGGAAACTTGACTCTAGTTTGTTTTCCAAAAACACAATGCTCACAAAAATCAAAATTTAATGGGCAATCAAGAAATTCCTTCAGCCATACCTTTCATTTTCAATGTTCGAAGTCCTTTCTCACCAATATGCCCCATGCATTGATGCCACAACATTGTCTTCATTGTAGGAATACTCAGAGCCATTTCAATCGTATTATTTTCCTATACAATTGAAGAGTTATTGCAATTAATACTTACAGTGCTAGCCTCAAGTCTAAACAAAGTTCCTGTGCGAACTCCTCTTGCCAACACCAAGGATCCATGAACCATCTTGCAGCTATCCTTATTGAATACCACATTCACACCTGCATCATTCATCTTACTCATAGATATCAGATTCCTTGCCAAACCCAAAATATGCAACACACCAGGAAGGGTTTTAATTCTTCCATATTTTAGCATCAACTTGACTCTTCCTCGACCTATTATTTTATATGTCAAATTGTCTCCCAAGAAGACTTTACCTCCATCTATCTTTTCATATTCATAGAACCCCTCCCTATGAGGAGTCATATGAAAAGAAGCACCTGAGTCAATCAACCATGAGTCATCGCATTCACTTGAGCATGTTGCAGCTAAGAATAAGTCCCCTGAATCTTCATTTGTGGTCTTCATTTCTGTAGAAGTTCCTTCATAAGATGATCAATTATTATCAACCTTTTTAGATCTGCAGTCTCTTTTATAATGCCCTGCTTTACCACAATTCCAACATTTCCTCTTTTTTGGGGCAACAAATTTACCCCTAGATTTTGATTTCTTTTCTCCTGATTTATTTTTGCTTCTTTCTTGAGAATGACCTCTCACAATCAAGGCTTCCTTTTGATGATAATCCTCAGAATATTTTTATCTCATCTCCTCAGACAACAAAGTTCCTACTATATCCTCTACTTTCAATGTAGATGTAGTATTGGTGATAGCCATAACAAGGTTATCCCATGAATCAGGTAATGAACAAAGTAAAGTAATACACTTTTCCTCTTCATCCATTTTTACTTCTATAGAGGTTAATTGACTTACCATAGTGTTAAAAGCATTCAGATGTTCAGCCACAGAGTCACCATCATTCATCCAAAGTGAATACAACTTCTTTCGAAGAAAGAGTTTATTTACCAGTGACTTTGTCTGATACAATATTCCCAGCTTCTCCCATAATAACTTTGTCGTGGTCTCTGTAGATACATTCAACAATACCAAATCAGATAAGCACAATATGATAGAGCTCCTTGCCTTCCTATCAATTTTTAGCCAATCCTCATCTATCATCGATGTTGGTTTTATTCTCGAGACCGCAATCCACTGATCTCTATCAACCAACAGATCCTCCATCTTGAGTTTCCACAACTCAAAATTCTATCCATTAAATTTTTCAATCTCTATTCATGTGCTTCCCATATTTCTCCTTTTCCTGGATCCTTTCACGTATGACTCCCACTCAAGAATTAATTTATCACAAGGTTGAAACCCTTACTCCTCGAACAAAGCTAAAACCTAGCTCTGATACCAAATGAAGAGAAATAAAGAGCCTCGATAAACTAAAATAGAAAAGTAGTAATAACAAAATCAAAAGAAGAAGATAGCAGATTCACACATTACACAATATTTATCCTAGAAACCCTCAACCGAGAAAAAACTAGCACAATATTATCTTATTATTGCATTAACTTGACCATCTCCAATACAATAATATTCTTCTTCTATCTCTCCAAACCCTAATGCAAGTGCGATATATATAACAAAGGCACATGCACAAATTTTACAATATCATGGGTAAAAAAGCATGGGTTCAAATATAGTAACCCTAAAAGCCCATATGGGTCTAAAAATAACTTAAAAACCCTAAAATGGGCTCAAATATAGTAACCCAAAACCCAATAAGTATAGGTACAGAGTGTCCGATACCTTTTAGTGTTAGCCCCACTAGAATAACATGGAAAATATTCAACATATTTCCAACATTCTCCCACTTGTTGAATACTTTCCATAGGGGCCAAAAACTGCCATTGTCAACTGTCAAGGGCAACCATGCCCATAGATCTTCTACACCAAGAAATTTTCTAAGCAAGTACAACCTTTGTTAACGAATCAACAATATTCTTCTTTGTATCAACTTTCTCCAATATCACCTGGTTCTCTTCAACCATATCTCTCACAAAATGGTACTTGATATCAATATGTTTTGATTGATCATGAAAACTCAGGATTAATGACCAAAAATATTACACTTTCACTATCACTATTAATTATCATAGCCTTTAATTTAAGACCAACTGTTGAACACAACCTTTGTAGCCACACTACTTCTTTACAGGCATGAGTTGTTGTAATTTACTCTGATTCTATAGTGGATAAAGCAACAACTGATTGCTTTTTACTCATCCAACTTACTACCCCTCCAAATAGCCTAAAAACATAAGAACTTGTGGATCTTCTCTTGTCAAGATCTCCATCCTAATCAACATCCACAAACCCTTGTAGATTTATAATATTATTACCTTCAAAATTTCCTTCATAACATATAGCATAATCTGTAGTTCCATGCAAGTATCTGAAGATCCTCTTCACAATAGTCCAATATTCCTTTCCTGGATTTGACATATATCTTCTAACTACTCCCACTGCATGTGCAATATCAGGTCTAGTACAGACCATTGCATACATCAAACTGCCCACAATACTAGCATAAGGAACATGATGTATTTCTTCAATTTCCTTATCTATTTTGGGACACTATTCAGCAGATAACTTTTGACCAACCGAATATGAAGTACATACTGGTTTACAATCATTCATTCTAAAATTTTGTAGTATCAAATCAACATATTTTATTTGATTTAACCATAAATTTCTATTTGCACGATCCCTTTTATTTCCATACCCAAAATAAATTTTGCATCCAAATCCTTCATGTCAAATTCAGAAGATAACTAAGATCTGAGTAACTTTATCATCTCCTTATTGTTACCAATTAACTGCATGTCATCCACATACAATACAATGATAACAAAATTTTCACCTTCCTTCATGGATCTGCTTTGCTTTTTCCAAACCCAAGTGTCAAGACAAACCTATCAAATTTTTGGTTCCACATCCTTGGAGACTGCTTCAACCCATAAAGAGACTTCTTCAGCTTGCATACCAAGTCCTCTTTACCTTTTACCTTAAAGCATTCTGGTTGTCACATATATATTTTCATCAAGTTCACCATGTAGAAAAGTTGTCTTTACATCCATTTATTCTATTTCAAAATCAAAAGCAACAAAAATAGCCAACAAAAATCTAATTGAAGTTAGTTTAGCCACAAGAGAAAAAATATCACCAAAGTCAATTCCCTCAACTTGAGAAAATTCTTTTGCTACTAAGCGAGCCTTGTAATTCCCCAATTTTCCTTCTAGATTGTAATTCTTCTTGAATAGCCACTTACAACCAACAAGTTTTCTACTAGGAGGTAATTTCACCAATTTCCATGTCTTATTTTTATCCAACGACTCCATTTCTTATTCCATAGCCCTTTTCCAAGACTTATTCTCACTTGATTGAAGTGCCTCATTTATAGTCTTAGGTTCTTCATCAATAACTAATAAATTAAATGCAGAATAAAAATTTGAAGGACTATACCTATTTGGAAGTCTTCTCTCTCGATCTAATATTCTCAAAATTGGAGTTCTAGGTTTTGTATATTTAGCTTTCTCCTCACCTTCTTCCTCTACGTATTCATATTCAGACTCTCTATAATTCAGGTTCTACCACAGGTTCTTGCTCTTGTTTTAATTTTAACTGCACTATTTCTAGTTCTTTTCCTGGTTGTATTTCCTATTTTAAAACTCTTTTTTTTTTCTCTAAAGATCACTTTACGATTGTAAAAAACCTTCTGTGTTTCTAGGTTCCACAACTTACCTCCTTTAACACTAGTAATATAACCCATATATATGTAATTTTCAGATTTATAGTCTATTTTAGTCCTTTTCTCTTTTGAGACATACATATAAGCATCACAACCAAAAACCCTTAGATGTCTGAGAGAGGGTTTCTTACCAATCCATACTTCCTATGGAGTCTTGTCCACCAAATATGAGGTAGGAGATCTATTGATGAGATAACAAGATGTTAACACAACTTCTACCCATAATCTCTTTTCTAATCCTGCACCACTTAGCATGCTTCTAGTTGTATCCATCAATGTCATGTTATTTTGTTCTGTAATCCCATTCTATTATGGAGTATACGGAGTGTAGCGACCTCGGGATGCATGCACCGCTCTTTACTCTGCTTGCGATGTTATTATTATACCCAAAATGAAGCTAAAATATTACGAGAAGCATATAATACAGAAATGACAAAGAATGTGTTGAGTGTTAATTTGTCACATTACAAATAATAACACGCAACTTAGAGTCTCGAACAAAAGACTCTTTCTTGCAAAGAAATAATTTATTTTATTTTCCTTCCTTTTATTATTTCTCCAAGCTTCTTTGTGAAACAACTTTTACGTATATAAAAATGAATTTCAATTTAATACATACAGCTGATATATCCCATAATAACTCAAAATCCTGCAGATAGCTGTTAACAAGGGGCCTTTGTTGATTCTCAATGAACTTTATAATCTTGACTTGTTTGATTAATCAAAAAATAAACAAAAATCCTTTTGATGTTCTAATATTCACAATTTATTCTAAGGTTAACCTCGTTCGTTTTATCTCTATTCAATAGTTCTCTTATTTCAATGTTAGTCTCTCACATGAAATTAAGCATATCAAGGAATAAAACAGAAACCCGTTATTTTTGAGTCACTGGAAAATAATGAAGGATATTAAAATGGTTCACGATCTCCTCCCCGCAAAATCCCAAGTTAAGAGATGAAGTCCCCAAAACAACCCAACCGATCAGATCCGTACTAACACACAATCTAATCGGATCAGATGCAAGACTCTAAGGAAAAGAATATAACCGCATCATTCTACCATTCACCTATCGTAACCCATCCCATGGCGTAAACGAAATAGATACAAGAAAAAATGATGCAACGGAAATATTGACAAGGAAACAATAGTTTTGGCTTCGATCTCCTTTTGATTTTACACACAAAAGTCGTGTTACCAAAGAAAAATCCTTTATTTCAATAAGTAATGCTTTTTTGTTATAGTCTCCAGCCCCGTATCCATCTACATTTCTGCTATTTAACCTTTCTGTCGTGCGTTCTCGGCTGCTCCATGACGCTTCGTTTCGACTCCCGGGACCCTTCGCTTCAATTCCCGCCTTTTGGTATTCTAACCTTTGCGTGCATTCGTAACGCTCGATCTCTCGCGGCCGAAGAATCGTTGTTATGAAACGTTACTCCGGTTCTCGTCATTTCTCGCCACGTGTCCCGCGTCTCCTGCACCTTTCGTAACGCTTTCCCGTGGAAATCCCGACAGAATTTGCATTTGGCCTCTTCCGTTTCCTAGCCGCGATAACGCGACATGTCGCGAAATCGTGACATGTCGCGATATCGCGACATGTTCTTGGTCCGTACGCCCGTAGTAGCTCGTTGTAGCGATATCGCTACCGACTTTGCTTTGCCTTCTTTTCAAAAAGTGGTAGCGATATCGCTACCACTTTGGTTCCGAGCCTTCCTTCAAAAAGTGGTAGCGATATCGCTACCACTTTGGTTCCGAGCCTTCTTCGATGAAGTGGTAGCGATATCGCTACCACTTTTGTCTCGAGCCTTTTCAAGTGTAGCGATGCCCTGCTTATTAAGTGGTAGCGATATCGCTACCACCTTTCTTTCGACGCCTTTGCTTCACGAAGTGGTAGCGATATCGCTACCACTTTTCTTTCGAGCCTCCGCTTCACGAAGTGGTAGCGATTCGCTACCACCTTTCTTTCGAGCTTCCAAGTTGTAGCGATTCGCTACCACTTTTCTTACGCCTCACAAATTGTAGCGATTTCGCTACCACCTTTCTTTTTAAATTGTAGCGATTTCGCTACCACTTTTCTTTCAGCCTCCTTTAGCGATTTCACCACGTTTCCTTTATTCGATATTCGCGTTCCTCAATTTTTCGTGCACGATGGAGAGACAGCATTTCGCGACATGTCGCGATTTCGCGACCCTTTCAACACTTAGGCATTTTTCTTCTTTTCTTCATTTTTAGCATCCGGGTCTTTGAGATCTTCCCTAAAACCTGCAAAAACAAAGGTGTGTCCCCACTTGGGGTGTGTTGTGGATGAACCACAACAAATGGCGACTTCATTGTCAAATGCTCTTGAGCATTTTAGTAAGAACCCAACCTAACACAAATCACAAATTTGAAAACATGGGTTAGCCCATAATCAATATAACTAATGCCCAAAATCAGAAGTACATGAATTATCATAATCATCAAGTACTAGCTCGGTGTGTGCAATGAATTCCTTTCCTTATCATTTGAATTTGATCCACATTCCATCATCGGTTTTGCATGAATGCATATGCGAAATTGTGAATGATTTGTGTATCCTACAGAATATGCCATGAGAAAATGCATAGTCACTCTTGTAGTATTATGTGCAAACATTCAAGACTGCCAAACCCTCTTAGGATCCACTAGTGAACGGTTCATTATATCCCAAAGTTGGTTATGAGTCCCTACTATCTTGAACCCATGTGCAAGTGGATGTGAAATCAGAACTTTGGGGAATCAGACTCCCAACCAACCGAGATGAGAGTTTAACCCTATCCTTACTATTCTCGATTTAGAATTCTTTACCTCACTTTGAGCAAAATAACTAAACCAATTATGGAAGAAATGGTCATGCTAGTCTAACCCTCTAGACAATCGGTGGTCTTATTTTTTAGGCAAGACATGATGCCATGCATGGGCCTATCTAACCCCATAATCCAAAACTTATCTTCATTTCTTTGGACCTTGGGGATGACTACCCATCCCTTGCAGAGGACAAGTAGTACGATCCTTACAATCCAATATAAGGATGAGATGGGAAAAATTTATTTATTTTACTTCTTGGACCTTGGGGATGACTACCCATCCTGGTTAGGGACAAATAGTACGATCCTTACAACCCAAGATTTTAAATGTAAATGGAAAATATTAATCTTGTTACTTAGACCTTGGGGATGACTACCCATCCTTTGCAGAGGACAAATAGTACGATCCTTACAATCTAAGACTTAATACGAAATGAAACATAAGAGCTTTGGGGAATCAGATTCTCAACCAACCGAGATGAGAATTTATGCCCTATCCTTACTACTCCATGTGGGTCCAATCAAAGCTTTGGGGAATTAGATTCTCAACCAACCGAGATGAGAATTTAACCCTATCCTTACTACTCGATTTTAGGCTTTAAGCTCTATGGAAGTGGTCAAAACCACTATTTTTAGGATCATGTTGCATAATAGGATAGACATGAAAACCATTTTCGCCCAACCTTTTCCTCCAAGTTAGGTTTTGATCATTTTGCTCAAGATCCCTTTTAATGTATGAAACGTGCTTGGTCCTAGATACTTCAAGACTCAGCTTCCAACCTTAGGATTTACTTAGATTTATGTTATAACATAACCCTAAGAGGATTCAACATACTCAAATGAATTGCACCTAAGATGCATATGCCACTACGGTGAAATGTATGAAAAGTGAGATGGAACATGAATGCATTATTTCTTGAATTGCAAATGAGATGATTTGTCATGCAAAACTGACTTTTTCATGCATCACAAGCTTCAAATGATCTAAATTAACTGCTTGTATTACATGTGGAGCTTTTACAACATGATTCCAATGTTTCATATTCTCCCAATCTTAGGCATGTGTTCAACATCAAGCTTTTATTCCCTTTTTTTTTTTTTTTTTATAAGGCAATGAAAAGGAAATCAAAGGAACACCACCGCCTAAATGTCCAACCTGCACACAAACGCAAAAACCCAACATTAATACAAGAAAAACCTGAAATAAAAAAATGAATACATACTAACATATCAAATCTGCACATCAAGAAACTAAATTACAGCATTGACACAAAACTAGATATCTCCTGAAACACACACTTAAGTATCAAATCTGCACACAAAGAAACAGATCACAACATTAATACAAAGCTTAGACATGTCAAAAAAAAAAATAATACACACCTAAACATGAAAAATGAAAGCAAGAAATTACAACGTTATTACATATAATACAAAGCCCAACTACCTCATGCTTGAAAGTAATGCTTCAAGTGCAACCCATTGATAGGTAGTGCCAAATCCTTTCCATCCAAGGTTTTTAGTCTAAAACTATTTTCCCCTAGGATCTCTGAAATCTGGTAGGGACCTAACCAAAGGTAATCAAATTTATCATGTTCCCCCTTCTTCTCATGTCTTTTGTCCCATAACAATACTAAATCTGAAATTTTAAACGCCTTGGCCTTAGACCTTTTGTCAAACCATATTTTTACAATGTCTTGGTGTTTACTAAAATGAAGCATAGCTTCATCCCTTTTTTCATCCAAGCGCATTAATTGCGTTAGTCTAGACTCAAGTTTATCATTAGTTCCAAAATAATCTTTCATGAAGTGCAACGTTTGTAATCTGAGATTTGGCAGGAAAAATGGGATCTTGTCCATAAACCAGATGGTAAGGAGATGTCCCTATTGCTTCTTTGACTCGATTCTGTCAGCCCAAAGGGCCAACTTAAGCTTATTGTGCCAGTCCCGCGGATTCCTTTCCAACAATTTTTTTATGACAGTCAACGTATTCTTATTGGATGACTCGGCCAATCCGTTACCTTGAGGGTAATAATTGGAGGAGAACTTTAAACTCACGCTGTTATCAAATGCCCAATTAGCAAACTCTAGAGAGGAAAAGGCCGAACCATTATCACTTACGATGGAGTTAGGCATCCCGAATCTAGTGACAATGTTATCTTCTAAAAATTTAATGACCACCTCTGCAGTAGCATTCTTTGTGGGGATAGCTTCGGTCCATCTCGTGCAATAATCCGTAGCCGTCATAATATATTTGTGAGCATCGGATGAATTGGGGCTGATAATCCCAATAAAATCCAGGCCCCATTGCGCGAAAGGTCTGGACTCGATTATGGACTGTAAAGGCATGGAAGCGTTTCTATCTCTATTGGTCGTAGCTTGACATATGTGACATGACCTCACATGGGAATGGGCATCTTTGAATATTTGAGGCCAATAATAACCGGCTCGAGGATTTGATGGGCCGTGGCATTAGCGGACCCATGCCCTGTCCCATGTTTACCATGAAACTCTTCGAGTATTCGCACTGCCTCCTCTTGATCAACGCAACGAAGGTAAATACCTTCATGGTTCTTTCTGTATAATGTGCCAGATCTAACTAGAAAATTAGCAGACTTCAAACGCAAGGCTCTACGCTGAGTAGCATTCAAAAATGATGGACACCTACCATTTAGTAGATAGTACACCACATCTGCATACCACTCCTCCTTGGTTACATCAGCGACTTCATAATGTTGACAAGGAATTGCGAGATCCTGTTCTGCGATTGCCTTAGCTAACCCTTGCCCCCGCACTATCTTCATCGATTGAATCTCCGGATCAAATTCCTGCAAAGTTGAAACCCACTTACCACGCTTCTCACCTAATTCATTCCGAACGAACATGGCTTTGATAGCAGGATCTGGGATGATAGCAAAGACCCTACTGTGGACTATGTAGTGCCTGAATTTTTTAACTGTCTTAACCAGCGCATACATTTGCTTGTCTAGGGTAGAATATCTCAGCTTCGCATCTTTGAGAGGACTACTCTAGAAAGCAATGGGATTTTCAATGCTGCCTTCACTCTTCTGAGTTAAAACACTCGCAAAGGAGTGATCTCAAGCAAATGTGTAG
Source organism: Wollemia nobilis (assembly GCA_028583015.1). Lineage (NCBI taxonomy): Eukaryota > Viridiplantae > Streptophyta > Pinopsida > Araucariales > Araucariaceae > Wollemia > Wollemia nobilis. The sequence goes on from JAQPPZ010000314.1 coordinate 846,659, forward strand.
ATATAGAAAGGCTTCGTATAATCGGGACTCACCAAAACCGGGGCTTTAGAAATCGCATCCTTGATATTATCAAAAGCCTCTATCCTTTCATCTCGTCCAAATGATCCGGACCTCTTTCTTTAGCATGTCGTTCAAAGGTCTTGCTATCTCTCGCAAAATCTGCGATAAATTTTCTCGACAAAATTGATCTTTCCGAAAAATGATCTCAACCCCTTCTTGCTATTGGGACGAGGAATTTGTTGTATGGCTTCTATTCTCTCAGGGTCAATGGAAATTCCATCCTTATATATTATATGCCCCAATAGTTTTCCTTCTGTTACCCCGAAGATGCACTTCTTTGGGTTGAGAGATATACCATGTTCCCCGCATCTTTGAAAGACTTTCTTAAGATCCCTGACATGGTTTTCCCTGTTCTTAGAAAATACAGGAATGTCATCGACGTAAACAATGATGCACTTACCAATAAGCCCTTTAAAAGCAAAATCCATAGCTCTCCGGAAAGTGGCACCTGCGTTCAATAGTCCGAAGGGCATTCTCCCGTATGCAAAGGTGCCCCATTTTGTCGTAAAGCAGCCTTCATCCTATCACTAGGATGGATAAGGACCTGATTATATCCCGAATAACCATCCAGGAATGACATCATCTCCGACCCGTTTACCTTTTGGAGTATTTCATCGATGGTGGGTAACGGGTAGTTGTCCTTTTGGGATGCCTTATTGAGATTTCTGAAATCAATGCACAACCTTATTTCTCCACTCTTTTTCCTCACAGGGACTAGGTTAGCAACCCACGTGGAATGCCTAACGGGAAAGATGATCTTAGCTTCTAACAGTCGCTTCACCTCTTTCTCTATCAAGGGTTCTAATAATGGATTAACTCGCCTTTGTCTTTGCCTGAAGGGCTTGGACTCTGGCTTCAGTGGAATCGTGTGCATTATGACATTCTCATCATAGGTTTTCAACTCCTTATAACTCCAAGCAATGCAATCTATGTATTCTTTTAATGCATTTGCTATGGAATCCTTCTCCCGCTTGGTACATGCTTTTGCTATGAATACCTCCCGGGGATTTTCTTCACTTCCAATGTTAACCAAATAACAGGCCTCTCCAGGAGATGGAACCCTTTTACCTTTTCTTGGTTTGCATCCGATATCAAAGATTTTTTCTAATGAAGCTATCTCATCGGGCATCCTGTTGTTTTTTACAGGATTTTTATCTTTCGAAACTACCTCCTCTACGTCCCTTTCTTCTTCATCTATGTACTCGCTTTTCAAATATACCGTAATTAGTGACAAAATGAAATATGTGCCTGTCACTATCAAATACTTGGAAGTTCGTAACATTATCTGGTATCGAGGGACAAGGGACCAACTCTATAGAGAACTTCTTGCATTTCTTATGGTCCACCGGCTTCAACATACTCGCTGCTACAGCTAGGGAGTCTCGCAGTACGATTGCCCTTTCTCGAGATCGGAGAAATGTTAAAGGCGTCAAACTCATCTATTAAATCTCTCGACCCTAGTTCGGTAAAGCCCGAGCCGCTCGTCCTTGCATATGTATTGTCCCCTCACTTGTTTCACCACCAGCTTCGAATCACCAAGGACTTTGATATATTTAATTTTCTTCCGAATGGCCAACTGTAGTCCAAGAATCAAAGCCTCATATTCTCGCCATATTGTTGGTGGCAGTGGAACCGTAGTCCGTATGCAGCGAATATAGGCTCCCTGGTCCGAACATGACAATTCAACACCGGCTCCTCGCTCCTTGTCCGGACCTCGGATCCATCAAATCTTAAGGTCCAAATGTCTTGATGTCCTTCAAGAAAGTTGCGCCCAATCCTTTCATCATGGGTATTTTCGAGTGCTTCTATGTCCAAACAAGGATGCTCCCAACTCAGCCTTCAATGTACTCGGATCTCGTTCGGCTTGTTGTAATCTCGTGATCATCTCTTTGAGTCGGGGTTCACCGTCAATTCAAATTTGATTGGCCACTCCCCTCCAAGGCAGCCACATGTGTGAAGAGTCTGTCACAATGTAACCGTTTAGGTTCTTACTCCAATCTCTTCCCAATACCATGCCATATTTGATAGGAATATCGAGCACCAATATGTCTATGCGCTGTTGAACTCTGGGTTCTGAATTGACTTGAATATGCACATCACCCAGCTCTCCTACTGCCTCCATGGTTGACCTGTCCAACTGCACCACCCTGCTCCTAGAAGGCTTTGGTGTAAGTCCCAATATTTTACAGATTTCTAAGGGCATGATAGTAGCCGAGGCCCCTGAGTCTATTAAACAATTGTGCAAGTTTTTACCTGCAATTCTAATGGTTACCAAAAAGGGAGGTATATCTCGTTTTTCTTTTTGTACAACCACTTGGGACTCAAAACTTTTAGCTTCATGAACTTGTGCAGATGGATTTAATCCTTTTGGTGAACTCACTTCTTGGCCTAATAATCGGGCCATGTCATACATCGATACATTGGCCCTATTCTTCTTCATATCTTCCACCAAATCGTAAGTGAGCTTTTCTCGGATTTGGCAAGTTTTGCATCATCTTAGACTTTTCGACCTTCGATGGAGGAGGGGGATTGACATCTCCTTTAGGGTCGGGAGGGAGTAATTGATTATTAGGAGGAGCAGAGGAAGTTTTGGGCTCTTTAGAACTCCTAGTGTAATATTTGTGATTTGCTTTCCCAAAACGTTTGTTTGCATGAACTTCCAAAGCTTCTTCATCTTCGCTTCCAAAAAATTCTACATCCTCCTCTTCTTCACTTTCATGGGAATGTATGACCTCCGTTAGCATAGACTCCGGTTTCACGTGGCCACAATGCGGGCAATCATTATCACAAGATCCTGCATCTCCACATTCTTCCGAAACGTCTACCTGGTTGGCAACGGGATTGGGTACCCGCCCGTTGTTAGGCAGCGTGTTATACATTCCTTTTCCTCTATGATTGTGAGGTCGGTTATGGCCCATGGCCTGATCAACTTTTTTATTGACATTCCCCACTCGTTACCAACACCTTGGCCAACGTTTCTTTCATATTTTCTATGGCTGCTTCGGACCCTTGTGGTTGAGGCACTGCAATTGCAGGTCCAATTGTGTTGGCTGCATTAGCCACCTCTGGACTGGGTACAATGGCTTGGGTTTGGGCAGGTGGATTCCATCCCTGATTCCCATTTTGAATGGCTTGAGTTTGGGCAGGTGGATTCCATCCTGGATTCCCATTTTGAATGGCTTGAGTTTGGGCAGGTGGATTCCACCCTGGATTCACACTTTGAATGGGAGTGATTGTTGGATAAGTCGCTGAGCTTGGCGTGTTAATTGGAGCAAACCCCGACATGGTCAACAGATTATTGCCCATACCGAACCCATGCAAACCCATCGAGTTATTTTGAATCAAACTCTGTGTTTGAACAATGGCATTCAGATAACCTGACAATGGCGTAACTTGGGTGGGTGTTTGGAAGTTGTTCAACATCGGAGCCTGTGGTGCTACTACCTGGTTCATCATGGCAAATTGGTCGTATGGGCCATATTGTCCCATCCCACTCAATTGAGACAATCCTGCGCCTGGCAGGTTCATCTGCTGTTCGAGAGTCATTGTTTCTGCATAAGCCAAAGGAAGGGTTGTAACCCGAGGGTTCCTTCTAGTCAACAAAGATGTTAAAGGATCTAAGGCTCCGAAGTATAGCTGCAAGGCAATTGCAGTGTCTACCGCAAAGTGACGAGTCACATTCGTATATAGCTTTTGAAATCTCTGATTGAACGTTCGAATGGGTTCATTGGTTTGTCTTTTGCAAGATACGAAGAAATTGTATCTCATGGAGGGATCTACTAACCGTCCGAATTGACCTATGAACGCAGCTTTCTAGCCGGGCCCATGAAGTTATGGACCCTCGCTGGCAAATTTCGATACCATTCGTTAGCAATGTGGTCTAGACTAGCAGGGAAAACTCGACAGGCAACATCCTCGTGAGTAACCCCCGCCTAAACATGTAATCTTTATAGATTTGGACATGATCTTCTGCCGTTGTTGGACCATCATGAATGAACTTGGGTAATCCCCTTTCAATGTTTCTAGGCAAGTCGTGGACTGCCCCGGGAATATCTAAAGGGGAACTCTGAGCACCATACCAAAGGGCAGGTGGCTGTTGTTGTTGTTGTTGGGCCATGTTATTCAAAGGTGTCAACCCTATGGGAACAATTGGAACTCCTGGAACTGTGGAGACAGATACAACTGGTGTTACTATCCCACCTGAACTTAAGGGTTCAAGCCCACTAGAGGTACTTGAGTCCAAAGAAATCCCTAACTCAAGTATACTGGGTGGTATTTCAACTTCTAATGTTTTGTTTTTCGGCCTCCTAGCAGTGGGAGAAAGGCTTTGGAAGATAGTTTCCCCAGTGGTTTTAGACCTAGTAGCAATGTACTCAAAGTTGGGCCAGCCTTGGAAACTCTAGGACTCTAAAAGATTTCTCAACTCTCCTGCGTATAAAATGTCTAAATGTTACACCTGCAAGCACAATAGGTGGAAACAAAACTACCCACGTTAATTGTTAGAACAAATCAAAATTGCAAAGCAATACAGAAGGCCCTCCTTCTAGCGCCAAAATGTTGAGTGTTAATTTGTCATATTACAAATAATAACACGCAACTTAGAGTCTCGAACAAAAGACTCTTTCTTGCAAAGAAATAATTTATTTTATTTTCCTTCCTTTTATTATTTCTCCAAGCTTCTTTGTGAAACAGCTTTTACGTATATAAAAATGAATTTCAATTTAATACATACAACTGATATATCCTAGAATAACTCAAATCCTGCAGATAGCTGTTAACAAGGGGCCTTTGTTGATTCTCAATGAACTTTATAATCTTGACTTGTTTGATTAATCAAAAAATAAACAAAAATCCTTTTGATGTTCTAATATTCACAATTTATTCTAAGGTTAACCTGGCTCGCTTTATCTCTATTCAATAGTTCTCTTATTTCAATGTTAGTCTCTCACATGAAATTAAGCATATCAAGGAATAAAACAGAAACCGTTATTTTTGAGTCACCTGGAAAATAATGAAGGATATTAAAATGGTTCACGATCTCCTCCCCGCAAAATCCCAAGTTAAGAGATGAAGTCCCCAAAACAACCCAACCGATCGGATCTGTACTAACACACAATCTAATCGGATCAGATGCAAGACTCTAAGGAAAAGAATATAACCGCATCATTCTACCATTCACCTATCGTAACCCATCCCATGGCGTAAACGAAATAGATACAAGACAAAATGATGCAACGGAAAGATTGACAGTAAAACAATAGTTTTGGCTTCGATCTCCTTTTGATTTTACACACAAAAGTCGTGTTACCAAAGAAAAATCCTTTATTTCAATAAGTAATGCTTTTTTGTTACAGTCTCCAGCCCCGTATCCATCTACATTTCTGCTATTTAACCTTTCTGTCGCGCGTTCTCGGCTGTTCCATGACGCTTCGTTTCGACTCCCGGACCCTTCGCTTCAATTCCCGCCTTTTGGTATTCTAACCTTTGCGTGCAATCGTAACGCTCGATCTCTCGTGCCGAAGAATCGTTGTTATGAAACGTTACTCCGGTTCTCGTCATTTCTGCCACGTGTCCTCGCGTCTCCTGCACCTTTCGTAACGCTTTCCCGTGGAAATCCCGACAGAATTTGCATTTGGCCTCTTCCGTTTCCTAGCCGCGATAACGCGACATGTCACGAAATCGTGACATGTCGTGATATCGCGACATGTTCTTGGTCCGTACGCCCGTAGTAGCTCGTTGTAGCGATATCGCTACCGACTTTGCTTTGCCTTCTTTTCAAAAAGTGGTAGCGATATCGCTACCACTTTGGTTTCGAGCCTTCCTTCAAAAAGTGGTAGCGATATCGCTACCACTTTGGTTCCGAGCCTTCCTTCGATGAAGTGGTAGCGATATCGCTACCACTTTTGTCTCGAGCCTTTTTCATAAATGGTAGCGATATCGCTACCACCTTCTTTCCCACTTCTTTGAAAGTGGTAGCGATATCGCTACCACTTTCTTTCGACGCCTCTGCTTCACGAAGTGGTAGCGATTCGCTACCACTTTTCTTTCAAGCCTCCGCTTCACGAAGTGGTAGCGATATCGCTACCACTTTTCTTTCAAGCCTCCGCTTCACGAAGTGGTAGCGATTCGCTACCACTTTTCTTTCGACAACTTGTAGCGAAATCGCTACCATTCTCAACTTTTCGTACGCTTCCAAAAAACGCGTCACGATTTCGCAACACCTCTTTTCTTTGCTGTCGACACGTCACGATTTCACGACAGATTTCAATTTTTCGCAGCGATGGAGAGACAGGTCGCGATATCGCGACATGTCGCGATTTCGCGACCCTTTCAACACTTAGGCATTTTTCTTCTTTTCTTCATTTTTAGCATCCGGGTCTTTGAGATCTTCCCTAAAAACTGCAAAAACAAAGGTGGGTCCCCACTTCTGGGGTGTGTTGTGGATGAACCACAACAGAATGGATCTTTCATTAATATTGAAACCCGGTTACATGTCGGTCCCTCTTAGGGATACCCATCTTGATACAATGATTTACAAGTGGATGAAGAGATGTCCCCTTTTGCAAAAGGGGTGGTGCGCTCTAAAATGCTTCCCGGTTCCACACACGAAAATGTCTGAGGGCTTACAGATGCCTCCTTCTCTAGGTATGTCTCCCGGATGGATCCTCTTGCTCTCGTATGTCGTGGATTATGTCTCATGAACCTGTGGCCCTATATGCAATTGAAACAACAATACACGTTTAGTTGTTCGAGATTGCCTCCTCGGATGAGGTTGTTAGCAATAAATTTGATAATGAAAGGAAATATGCTCAATGTAATGAAACTAATGCTAAAATAGATCTTATGCTAATGACATGAAAACATAAAGAAAACAGAATGAAAGAAGCTAATACCAAAACCCTAGACTAGGCCTACGGGCCACTGTCCAAGACAACGATCGCTAGAATGAAACATGTTCTCTTGCTCCAAGGCTATGGATCTTAAGCTTGCTATTAATGTTAAATGAATATTGTATGTGCATGGATAATTACCTCTCAGTTGGCTAGCACCTCGTTGCTCCTCAAGGGTGCTCAGATCTGCTCTCCAATCCGATAGGGCTTCGCTGCGTATCTTCTCCAAGAAAATCTCTCTCAAAGAAGTCTGCTAAAAGATCATCCTTGGTCTCAGAATTGATATCTGATCCTCTCCTATCCTCTGGTGCTCTCAGGCTTGCACCTTTTATAGATGAAACCCTAGGTCTATGTCCAAGCCCTAGGAATGAATTTCTCATGCATAGTGAGAGTTAGCATGAGAAGCCTTTTGTCCTTTGTCTATGTTTGGAGGCCAGTTAACCTAAATCTACTACTACCAACTTGAGTCTCCTATCAAACGATTGTTAGCATGAGAAGCTTTTGTCCTTTGTCTATGTTTGGAGGCGGCTAATTAAGTCTACTACCCAATTATCTCCTATCAGGAGGTTAATTAGTCTCCACGAGAGAGAACTATGGTTAGCATAAGCTAATATTAGTCTCCAGACCTTCCCAATTGAGTCTCCTATGCAAACTGGTTGTTAGCATGAGAAGCTTTGTCTTTGTCTATGTTTGAAGGTCAGTTAACTGAAGTCTAACTTTGGACTTGAGTCTCCCATGTAAACTAGTTGTGAGGGGGAATGCAAAGTTATCCCCGCTCACTTTATTGTATGCAAACTAACACTTCCACCCCTAATTAGGCTTGTTTGTCGATAAAATGCTTTTTATGACTTAGCCGCTGTCGTATGCAGTGACTAATATTTGGTCGTTGTCATCTGCAGTGGCTAAGGTCTGGCCGCTCTCAGCTTGAGCGGCCAGGATCCAGCCACTCTAGTTTACAGCGACTAAGCTTGGATGGGTTAAAACTGCCATTTTGAGTGGTTAGGACCACTGATTGCTCTTGTAAAGGTCCAAAATTGGACATATGGTCTTCAGATGTGCTCATATGAGTGGTTTCCTAAACATGACACATTTTAGGTGTCTACAGATGCCCCTTTTTGTGATGCATTGTGTGGAAAAACACAACGCTGAGCAAAAACGTAGACTGCTATGTTTGTGGGGTGATTTGACCAAAGGGTTTGTGATTCCTTTGGGGCATTTTGTTAGGTTGACCAAAGGGCTTATGTTCTTTGGGGCATTTTTTAAGTTTGACCAAAGGGATTACATCCTTTGGGGCATTTGTTTTTGACCAAAGGACTTGCATCCTTTGGGGCATTTGTTAAGTTGACCAAAGGGATTATGTCCTTTGGGGCATTTTTTTTGACCAAAGGACTTGCATCCTTTGGGGCATTTTTTTACCAAAGCTTAAAGGCTATCCTTTAGGCATTTTTAAGTTGACCAAAGGGCTTATCCTTTGGGGCATTTTTTAATTGACCAAAGGGCTTATGTCCTTTGGGGCATTTGTTTAGTTGACCAAAGGGCTTGCATCCTTTGGGGCATTTGTTAAGTTGACCAAAGGGCTTATGTCCTTTGGGGCATTTTTTAAGTTGACCAAAGGGCTTATGTCCTCTAGGGCATTTGTTAAGTTGACCAAAGGGCTTATGTCCTTTGGGGCATTTTTGGGTTGACCAAAGGGCTTATCCTTTGGGGATTTTTAAGTTGACCAAAGGGCTTATGCTCTTTAGGGCATTTGTTAAGTTGACCAAAGGGCTTATGTCCTTTGGGGCATTTTTTAAGTTGACCAAAGGGCTTATGTCCTTTGGGGCATTTGTTAAGTTGACCAAAGGGCTTGTGTCCTTTGGGGCATTTGTTAAGTTGACCAAAGGGCTTATGCTCTTTGGGGCATTTGTTAAGTTGACCAAAGGGCTTATGTCCTTTGGGGCATTTATTAATTTGACCAAAGGGCTTATGCTCCTTTGGGCATTTTTATTTGACCAAAGGGCTATCCCCTTTGGGGCATTTTTTGTTTGACCAAAGGGCTTGTAAAGGGGGGGGATTTGACCAAAGGGCTTATGTCCTTTGGGGCATTTTGATTTGACCAAAGGGCTTATCCCCTTTGGGGCATTTTGGTTTGACCAAAGGGCTTATCCCCTTTGGGGCCTTTTGTTTTTGACCAAAGGGCTTGTGATACCTTTGGGGCCTTTGCAAATTGATTGCTTAACTGTTTGATTTTTTTGACTAGGGGAGGTATGATACCAATATTGCCCCAGTCGATGCTTGAAAATATTTTTGTTTTGATTTTATGTTATGGCGCAATGATGAATGCAATGCCTAGATAATGATTTGATTATGCTATATGTATGTAGTGTATTGATGACATGTACTAGCTAGATGATAGATATATGATTAGATAGTATGATCTAGATGATGATGATGGATGCACATGTGAATGTATGTTTAATTTTGGTGTATTGTATGCATCTAACTCATGTTGTTATGATATGGTAAATGTGTTGTGTGCTAATGCATTATCTACATGGTTTTGATATGATGTAAATGAACCTGTATGCTTTAATCACTTAAAACATAAGGAATGCATATGATATGAGTTTAAAAATCCAATGGGCGACACCATAGAAAGTAAAAAAAAATCATGAATTTAAATAATCACTCTTATCATAAGAATTGATTAAGTACTCATATGTGAGATGTAATGGCGTGAAATGTATGTATTTTCTGGATAAGTTTCTATAAATTAAAAGATACAAAATAGTCAGTGGTCGTCTATATATTATTTCTAATATATATGTGGTATCTAGCCTACTCTATTGATACCCCCTAATTTATAGAATCTTATAAATAAAATGGATGATGTGATGGATGATATGATTGTTGCTATATAAGAATTTTTGAGGTTTGTTCTTGAGATTCAACCACTCTAGTTACTCTATCAGCAGTTGTGTATTGACAATATAAGGCTTTTGAATAGTAAGGCTTTCATCATGGACCTAGATACTCAGTATCCCTGTGTGTGCAAATGAATATATTTAGATAGAACTCAAATATTTCCTTCGATGTCAGGCGGGATTCTTTCAGCCCATTGCTAAGATCGGGGATCCTTAAGTGTTCATCTCATTCTTATGTTGGACTTGGTTGGACTATACCACTAGGTAGTATTGGGTTACCCAAAGCTAGCTCATCCACATTCAAACATTGGTCTATACAAATGCATAGCTTTTGTGATAGACATATCGTCATGCGTAAGGATTTCTCCTTCCAGTTTTGTATAATGCTGAGAATTCCAGGGATTCAAGCTCCATTCCCTTCTTTTCTTCCTTTTGACTTGGGATACTTGCTCGTGTTTAGTGATAAAAATCACTGTTTATTTTTGATTGATTTTTTTTTCTTTTGAGCAAGGGATTCTTTTAGTGATGATAATCACTTATTTATTTTGTATATTTTTTCTTTTGATACTTTGAACTATGACTTTGGATGTATGACTTTTTGAGGATTTTGAATTTTGCTTTGACTCTGGGATTTTTGCTTGTTTTGATTAAAGCAAGGGATTTTTGGGTAGGGCGGAGCTTGTCCTTTTGTCAATTCTCAGCACTTTTGAACCGGTTGCACAAGGGGATAAGCAAGGAAGACCCTTTTCGCTTTAGGTAACCTAACCACTTTTACAGCTTTCATCTTTCCCTTGTACCAACTAGAATTTAGTGTTTGTAATTAGTGATGGGATCCTGAAATATGCTAAGCTTTGTCACCACTAGACCTTACTCTCTACTAACCAATATGGCTTTCCACAAAAGTTGATAGGATCACTAGGTATGGTTGATTAACCGAAAAACCATAGTATATTATGTATAGCAACAAGTAATGGTTGTGTTGAAAAACACAATTACACACATGTATGAATGGATGTAGGTGGATTTTGAATGCTTTATGATACAAACTGTGGCATCACTTGTAAGATTGTGATCATGACATATGCAAATGTAATGGACATGAATGTATAATGCAATGCAACTATGTGGATGCAAATGTGATATGCAAATGTTTTTGTATTTTGATATATGTTTGATTTTTGTATTTTTGATCATTTTAAATTGTTTTTGTGCTTTTTGTTTTTATTTGTGACCAAAGGGCTTTAAGATACCTTTGGAGCTTTTTGATGAGATTTGACCAAAGGGCTTAAAGATGCCCTTGGAGCATTTTGTTTTTTATTTGACCAAGCAACTTAAAGATGCCCTTGGTGCTTTTTGATGAAATTTGACCAAGCGGCTTGGAAATACCCTTGGTGCATTTTGATGAGTTTTGACCAAGCGGCTTAGAGATGCCCTTGGAGCATTTTGATGATATTTGACCAAGCGACATAAAGATACCCTTGGAGCATTTTGATGAAATTTGACCAAGCGGCATGAAAGATATCCTTGGAGCATTTTGATATTGAGATTTGACCAAGCGGCATAAAGATACCCTTGGAGCATTTTGATGAGATTTGACCAAGCGACTTAGAGATGCCCCTAGTGTATTTTTTTTATTTTATTGCTTTTTGATTTGTTTGTATTTCTATGTTTTATATTTTTTTGTGATTTTGTAATATTTGAATGTTTTTGAATTTTGTTATTTCTAAGGGGAAGGTGTGACACCTTAGATACCCCTTATGTGTGTAATACTTAATGGAAGTGAGGAAGGTGTGATACCTTCAGAATCCTCACTTTGTCTTACTGAACTTGATGGGGAAGGTACATTACCTTTAAGACCCCCAGTGCACATGTTGTCCACTACAATGTAATCAACCTGCTTAGGAAGAGTGATGGAAATCAACTCTCCCGATTGGGGCACTGATCTCTATGAGATGCCTCTGTCTAGGTGGGGAGGAATGAGTGAACCATCTGGATGGAGCTCATTTCGTTCTAATAGGTCTTGGACCACATTCTTGAATCTACGACAATTATGAATGTCATGGCCCTCTATTCGATGATAAATATAGTAATGGTCCTCCCTATAGAGACAATAATGACCCTTGGGTTTAGCTTTGTTTGGGTCTAGAGGCTTTATGTCGGGTAAGGTTAAGACCTTAGCCTCTTGCAACTTTTGGAAGATGATAGACATAGGCTCGCTTAAAGGAGTCCAAATGCATTGTTGTTGCTTTGAGCATTTAGCATGCTTAGGCCTGGTATGAGGACCAGGTTGAGCCCTAGGTATGTCACTTGCTAGCTTAGGGGGCTCTTGTTGAGGCTTCTCTTGTGGCTGCCTAGGAGACAATTTGACCTTAGATAAAGGTTGCTTTTGTCTCTCAAGTTGGTTCATGATAAAGTGCAATGCCTCATTTTGTTTCTCCATTTGTACCTCTATATTATAGAGGTGATTTTGCATATGCTCCAAGACTGATATGACTTTCATGTGTATTTCTAGTGATTGGTTTGAAATACCATTATCTATTGAAGGAGGTGATAAAGTAGGTGCTAAAGATACACTAGGTAACTGTAACTCACCCATTTCCTTCCTTTGAGTTGATGTGGAGGCTTCATGATGATCCACTTTGTTAGTGGTATCCACATGCTCATGTTTATGACTTAGTTCATGTTTCTATTTCACTTCGTAGTGTTGCATTGTACTAGCTTTGATACCCCCTATCTGATGTGGGGGGAATAGTTGTTCTTGTTCTTGAGGAGGCACCATGAGAAGTGAGTTAGGGGTGACTAATGCCAATGGTTTTGATCCCTTCAATGGGGAAGCAACATCTGATTGCACCACATCTTGTTTTATCTGCTTTAGAGTCACTTGGTCCTCTATCTCGCTATTGACCATTGCCACAAACTCTTGAGAAGGCACTTTTTCTTGTGTCTCATCAACTTTCTTGTAATACTTGAATGGCTCAAGATCATGGGGGACCACATACACTTGTCCTTGATGTATGAATTTTAGGTTTTGGTGCACTATGGAAGGTATGCATTCCATATCCCTTATCCATGGTCTACCTAGCAATATGTTGTACTGCCTCTCACCCTCCAAGATATGGCACAATGTAGGTATCATCTTTATCCCAACCTGTATAGGTAGGATTATTGTGCCAATTGTTGGGGAAGTAGCATCATTGAAGGCCCTTAATGTAAATGTTGTGTCCTTAATGCGTGAAGGTGGCAGATTTAAATACTTCAAAGCTGTAGTTGTGATGATGTTGATGGATGACCCAGTGTCAATCAAGACTCTCTTGTATGGAATTTGATTGATTCTTACTATGATGTGGAGCGGAGGATCAGGTTCATCCTGAGAGATTGTCTTAATCTCCTGCCTATGAAAGGCAATCACATGGTCTTTTTGTAAGTGCATTGAACTTATTGTTGGTATGGACTGTGATAGATTATCAGCTTTAGTTGAATTTTTTGGTATGTTGGGCTGATCAAGGCATCTTTTGCTTCTTATTGTAGTATTGATCATACCTATAAAACCCTCCTCAGGTGGGGCTATGTGCACCTCATTGACATGCTCAACTTGATTTTTGTTGGCCCCATGATTGGGGAGAATATTTTTGAATATGTTGATGTCTTGCAATTCATTCTTATCCAACATATCCTGCACTATATTCTTGAATGCAACACAATCCTGGATATCATGGCCATTTTGCCGATGGTAAACACAATAGAGATCTTCCCTATACCCCTTAGGTTTGGGGCAATTAGGATCCAGGATGCGCTCCTTAGGCAAGTTTAAAACCTTGGCCTCACAAAGGTGATTGAAAATTGATGCCAAGGATTCAGGCAATGGTGTATAATTGTGAGGGGGTTGTTTCTGTTTGCCCCTGCCTTGATTCTTGTTGCACTGGTTGTAATACATAGTAGGAGGTTGAGCCTGATAGTTTTCTTGTTGTTGGCTCTGTGCTATTTTTGGAATGCTTAACATGATCTGGTTGACATCCGTAGGTTGGGCCTATTGTGATTGATGTTGCGTACTCTCGTTCCATTCTTTCTTGCTATAGAGCTTTAGGTCTCCTTCTTCGAGCTTTATATCTTCAATAAGCTTGGCTTGAGCCAAGGCTTCTTCGAATGTATCATACTTCTGTAGTTGCAATAGTAACGAGATATGCTTGGCACAAATTTTTGTGAACATTCGGATTAACTCTTCGATCGGGATGGAAAATGACAACTTTGCCATGATTTTTCTCCATCTATCCCCATAATCCATGACTGGCTCATCATCATACTGCTTTAGGTTGGCCAGGTCTGAGAGGTTCACCTTATTCTTAGCACCAAAAGAGAAACATTTTAAGAATGCATTCACTAGTTGTTCAAAACTGGATATGTTGTGCTTGGGAAGTTGGTTGAACCATTGGGTGGCAGCCCCCGAAAATGTCATAATGAAGGTTCTCAGCATAAGGGCATCACTATCTTCTAGATGAAAGCATGCATTGATAAATTTGGTGACATGTTCTTGTGCATCCTCTTCACCCTTAAACTTATCCAACCTAGGCATCTCAAAATGCTTAGGATATGCAGGGCTAGGAACTGATGGACACAATGGTTGGTTGTGTATTTTGCTTAATGTTGGTTGGTTCCCAGCTGCCTCTTGTTTCTCAAAGGCTTTCATATTTTCAGCAAGCTCTTGAAATGCATTTGATGCATGGATTTCCTCCTCTTGTAGGCCTACTCGAAGTGGTAATGGAGGTAACTCTCTATCCATTTGATTTGTTCTATGTTTTCCTCCCTCCTATGAAGGGACTCAAGATTGTGATCCTGGTTTGTTATGTTTACCCTTTCCCCACTAGTTGGATTTCATTCATGGTTTGGTGAGTGGTTTCATTGTGGGCTATCTTGTCTAGTGTGCCTCTCCTTAGGTGAGTCAGTGCATCTAGTTCTTTGGTGATCACCACCATTTGTCTGTAAATTGCTAAGAGCTAGCCGCTCAGCTTGCTCTCTTAAGCACTGCTCATGTTGGCGCAAGAGTCTTTCTCTTTGTTTATCTTGTTTGAGAGCTTCCACTAGCTCTCGCTCCTTACGTAATGCATTTTCCAACCACCGCATGTGGTTAGCTTGTGTTGTCATAGAAGACTCATGTTTTTCTGACTTTGTTCTTGTGGTTCTAATTCATAGATTCCTCGAAGAGGTTTTCGTTGTCTCTTTGCTCTTACTAGCTAAGGTAACTTGTTCAGTGTGCTCTGTATGGTGATAAGGGTCTCTGTGGTCAGACTTTGTATGAGCTTTATGGGGTCACTTTGAAGCATCTCCAGGTTGAGTGGTGCATTTAGTAGTCATGCTTTGTGAGCTTCCAGATGCAGAATATTTTGTGGCTATGGTTCTGGAAGTCGGTCTTGAATAAATTTGATCCCACTCATCCAATTGATCTTGGAGCATTTGTTCTCTCTGAATTGCATGTGACCCATGTGATTGATTTGATCGGTTTGTTGTGTTGGGTCTATGCCTCTGCAACTCCGTGCGAGGGTTCTTGTCTACTTCAAATTGTGCAACAAGGTCGGCAACTCTCTTCCCTCTATCTTGCCCCTCATTGGGCTGATTTGAACTCTCAGTGTAATGAGATGTGGTGGGTATGGAACCTGATTCCCTCTCTAGATTGGAGGTCTTGCTCACCATGGGAGGTCTCCCAACCATAATTTTTGTTATAAAATTTTTGACTTCTGAAAAAGGTTGTGGGTGTCATATATTTCTTTGAAAAATTAGGGTTAGGTTGATTACCCCAACAATGAAGAAACACACCAAGCAAACAATATGATTATCTCTTTTTAAGGATTAAATGTGTATCCTAAGAACTTGTTTTAGTGTGTTTTAGATGTGTTGTTGCTTTTGCTTTCTTGCTCTTGCTTTGGATTTAGAATGAGGGGACTCATCCATAGTGGGAACCAAGAACACCCATGCCAAACATGATTTTCTCAAAAAGAGACTAGGGTACACCGCTTAAATCCCAGTGGGGGGTTCGCCTAGCTCTTCCACTCTGAACCAATGATTGTTCCAATAGTGGGAGATAGTTTGAACATAAGTAACTAGTACCACTATGAGTAAGTGCCTTACTCCATTCTAGGATATCTAGGGGGCAAGCCGGTGGAAGGAGGTGAATTCCAACGTCACCGGACTGAATTGGGGGTTGGTGATGAAATCCAACTCCCCAATGTTTAAAATGATACGTGTGAATGTGTGTGATTCTTTTTATATTTTGAAATAGAAAGCAATGCATCAACCAACATTCATGACTATTTTCCTACAATGCCTAAAAAGAACATTTTATTTTAAGACAAATGCATCTATAACTAGTCTATATGATTTTAATGCACTCTCCTATTTTATGATGAAAATAGCCACTGATTGGGCCACATGCAAGCAAACCAAAACACAATGGCCTAGCACGTTGGAGACTAGGGTGGACCTTACAGGTAGAGGTCCGCTGTTCCTAGCAACACCTAGAGGAAATTTAAAAGAAACCTAGGAAATGCAAAATGCAGTTTTTATTTCTTTTTTCTTTCATTTTCCCTAATTAATCTATGTTTATGCTTGCTATTTCTAGAAATCAAATGCAGAAAGAAAATCAGAGAAATACAGGGAAGGGGTACCAACCTTGAATCCCGCTCAGATGACAAAAATTCTACCCTCTATTGCACTTCTCTCTTGGTCGTTGTTGATCAGAGCGGCTGAATTTCAATCGTTGTTAGTAGGAGCGGCTAAGATTGTTGGCCGTTGTAGACCAGAGCGGCTGATTTTTGGCCATTGTAGACTAGAGTGGCTAGGCCTGCACACAAAAATAAGTTAGTATCTAGGAAAAAAATGAAAAATCAATGGAGGTCCCACCATGATCGCCATCTGTAGCGACCCCGAGATGCACGCACCGCTCTTTACTCTACTTGCGATGTTATTATTATACCAAAAATGAAGCTAAAATATTACGAGAAGCATATAACATAGAAATGACAAAGAATGGATCTTTCATTAATATTGAAACCTGGTTACATGTCGGTCCCTCTTAGGGATACCCATCTTGATACAATGATTTACAAGTGGATGAAGAGATGTCCCCTTTTGCAAAAGGGGTGGCGCGCTCTAAAATGCTTCCCAGTTCCACACACGGAAATGTATGAGGGCTTACAGATGCCTCCTTCTCCAGGTATGTCTCCCGGATGGATCCTCTTGCTCTCATATGTCATGGATTATGTCTCATGAACCTATGGCCCTGTATGCAATTGAAACAACAATACACATTTAGTTATCCGAGATTGCCTCCCCGGATGAGGCTTGTTAGCAATAAATATGATAATGAAAGGAAATATGCTCAATGTAATGAAACTAATGCTAAAATGGATCTTATGCTAATGACATGAAAACATAAAGAAAATAGAATGAAAGAAGCTAATACCAAAACCCTAGACTAGGCCTACGGGCCACTGTCCAAGACAACGACCGCTAGAATGAAACCTGTTCTCTTGCTCCAAGGCTATGGATCTTAAGCTTGCTATTAATGTTAAATGAATATTGTATGTGCATGGATAATTACCTCTCAATTGGCTAGCACCTCGTTGCTCCTCAAGGGTGCTCAGATCTGCTCTCCAATCCGATAGGGCTTCACTGCGTATCTTCTCCAAGAAAAGCTCTCTCAAAGAAGTCTGCTAAAAGATCATCCTTGGTCTCAAAATTGATATCTGATCCTCTTCTATCCTCTGGTGCTCTCAAGCTTGCACCTTTTATAGATGAAACCCTAGGTCTATGTCCAAGCCCTAGGAATGAATTTCTCATGCGTAGTGAGAGTTAGCATGAGAAGCCTTTTGTCCTTTGTCTATGTTTGGAGGCCAGTTAACTGAAGTCTAACTACCCACTTGAGTCTCCTATGCAAACTAGTTGTTAGCATGAGAAGCTTTTGTCCTTTGTCTATGTTTGGAGGCCAGTTAACTGAAGTCTAACTGCCCACTTGAGTCTCCTATGCAAACTGATTGTTAGCATGAGAAGATTTTGTCCTTTGTCTATGTTTGGAGGCCAATTAACTGAAGTCTAACTACCCACTTGAGTCTCCTATGCAAACTAGTTGTTAGCATGAGAAGCTTTTATCCTTTGTCTATGTTTGGAGGCTAGTTAACTAAAGTCTAACTACCCACTTGAGTCTCCTATGCAAACTGGTTGTTAGCATGAGAAGATTTTGTCCTTTGTCTATGTTTGGAGGCCAGTTAACTGAAGTCTAACTGCCCACTTGAGTCTCCTATGCAAACTGGTTGTTAGCATGAGAAGCTTTTGTCCTTTGTCTATGTTTGAAGGCCAGTTAACTAAAGTCTAACTGCCCACTTGAGTCTCCTATGCAAACTGGTTGTTAGCATGAGAAGCTTTGTCTTTGTTTATGTTTGAAGGTCAGTTAACTGAAGTCTAACTTTGGACTTGAGTCTCCCATGTAAACTGGTTGTGAGGGGGAATGCAAAGTTGTCCCCGCTCACTTTATTGTATGTAAACTAACACTTCCACCCCTAATTAGGCTTGTTTTTCGGCAAAATGTTTTTTATGACTTAGCCGTTGTCATATGTAGTGACTAAGATTTGGTCGCTGTCGTCTGCAATGGCTAAGGTCTGGTCGCTCTCAACTTGAGCGGCCAGGATCCAACCACTCTAGTTTATAGTGGCTAAGCTTGGATGGGTTAAAACTACCATTTTGAGTGGTTAGGACCACTGATTGCTCTTGTAAAGGTCCAAAATTGGACATATGGTCTTCAGATGTGCTCATATGAGTGGTTTCCTAAACATGACACGTTTTAGGTGTCTACACAGAGTTGTTCTCTATATTTCTATTCCACAATCCTTGCAAAATTGCTCAAATTCATTAGAGCAATACTCACCACCATTATCACTTCTCAAAACCTTTATCTTTTTCTCTATTTGATTTTCTAAAAGAGTCTTAAACTCTTTAAATTTATTAAAAACCTCATATTTTTTCCATAGAAAATATACCCAAGTATTTCTTGAGAAGTCATCTATAAATATAATAAAATAGATAGATTTACCTAATAATGGTACTTTTGTAGTTTCAAACACATCACTGAGAACTAGATGTAGAATTCCTTCAGACCTTGTAGCACTACTTGGAAACTTGACTCTTGATTGTTTCCCAAAAACACAATGCTTACAAAAATCAAAATTTAATGGGCAATAAAAAAGTCCTTTAGCCATACCTTTCATTTTCAATATTCAAATTCCTTTCTCACCGATATACCCCATGTTTTGATACCACAACATTATCTTCGTTGTAGGAATACTTAGAGCCATTTTAGTCGTATTATTTTTTTGTACAACTAAAGAGTTATTACAATTAATACTTATAGTGCTAGCCTCAAGTCTAAAAAAAGTTTCTTTGCAAACTCCTCTTGCCAACACCAAGGATCCATGGACCATATTACATCTATCCTTATTGAATACCACATTCACACTTGCATCATTCATATTACTCATAGATATCAAATTGCTTGCCAAACCTAGAATATGCAACACATCATGAAGGGTTTTAATTCTTCCATATTTTAGCATCAACTTGACTCTTCCTCGACCTATTATTTTATATGTCGAATTGTCTCCCAAGAATAATTTACCTCCATATATATTTTTATATTCACAAAACCCCTTCCTATGAGGATTAATATGAAAAGAAGCACTTGAGTCAATCAACCATGAGTCATCGCATTCACTTGAGCATGTTGTAGCTAATAATAAATCCCTTAAATCTTCATTTGTGATATTCATTTCTATAGAAGTTCCTTCATAAGATGATCAATTATTATCAGCCTTTTTAGATCTGCAGTCTCTTGTATAATTCCATGCTTTACCACAATTCCAATATTTCCTCTTTTCTAGGGCAATAGATTTACCCCTAGATTTTGATTTCTTTTCTCCTGATTTATTTTTGCTTATTTCTTGAGAACGACCTCTCACAATCAAGGCTTCCTTTTGATGATAATCCTCAGAAGATTTTTTTCTCATCTCCTCGAACAACAAAGTTCCTTTTATATCCTCTAAGTAGATGTAGTATTGGTGATAGCCATAACAAGGCTATCCCATGAATTAGGTAATGAACAAATTAAAGTAATACACTTTTCCTCTTCATCTATTTTTACTTGTATAGAGGTTAATTAACTTACCACAGTGTTAAAAACATTCATATGTTTAGCCATAGAGTCACCATAATTCATCCGAAATTAATACAAATTCTTTCACAGAGAGTTTATTTACCAGTAACTTTGTCTGATACAATGTTCCTAGCTTCTCCCATAACAAATTTATCGTGGTCTTTGTAGATACATTCAATAATACCAAATCATATAAGCATAATCTAATAGAGCTTCTTGCCTTCCTATCAATTTTCATCCAATCCTCATCTATCATCAATGTTGGTTTTCTTTTCGAGACCACAATCCACTAATCTCTATCAACCAACAAATCCTCCATCTTGAGTTTCCACAACTCAAAATTCTGTCCATTAATTTTTTCAATATCTATTCATATTCTTCCCATCTTTCTCCTTTTCCTAGATCCTTTCATTTACGACTTCCACTCAAAAATTAATTTATCACATGGTTGAAACCCTTAGTCCTTGATCAAAGATAAAACCTAGCTCTGATACAAAATGAAGAGAAATAAAGAGCCTTGATAAACTAAATTAGAAAATCAGTAATTACAAAATCAAAAGAAAAATATAGTAGATTCACACATTACATAATATTTATCCTGGAAACCCTCAACCGAGAAAAAAAACTAGCACAATATTATCTTATTATTGCATTAACTTGCTTGTCTCTAATACAATAATATTCTTCTTTTGTCTCTCTCTAAACCCTAATGCAAATGCTATATATATAACAAAGGCATATGCACGAATTTTACAATATGATGGGAAAAAAGTATGGGTTCAAATATAGTAACCTGAACCCCGATGAGTATAGGTACAGAGTTTCCAGTACCTTTTAGTGTTAGCCCCACTAGAATAACATGGAAAATATTCAACATATTTCCAACACTATATTAGCCTCTCCAAGGACACCATGTAATCAGTAAAGCCTTCAAATCATCAATGGCTTGGTGAATGTGTCAAGGAACATTTACTAGACCTAATACTTCATAATAATTGGTATGTAGTGAGCCTCTCTACACTCTATCTCCTGGACTCCTCTATCGTAGGTCATCTCACTATTATGTGTTGCCAAGCCCACACTTATAGCAAGGTGCAATAGACTAAAATCTTACCACTTTGGTAAGCTAGTAGATATAATATTCTATACAACCTAGCAAAAATAACTAGAGGCCCTAGATAAACAATCCCAAAATCTCACATACTAACTATCACCTCTCTCCATCCCTAGGGAAGAGAGCATCGACTTGTGTTTTCCATGATAATATTGGACACAATATAGTATAGTAATATTGTGGTAGAATCTATATGAATCCCACCATATGCATTGTTTATGTGAAACCCTATATCCATGCATGAAAACCTCTTTTTACTTTTTAGTAGCTTCCTACCAACCTTATCATCCTTCTTGAGGTGGATCAAAACTTTGCGCACAAGGACACAAAGAATTTTTCCAAATGTTCTCAAGGGTCACAATCATCCCTCTTGTAGGTAGCTTAAAGGTGTTGGTATTAGGATACCACCTCTTTACCAACATTGTCAAAGGTGGTAGATCAAACTCTAACTTTGGTATGTACGCTAAAATAATCCAAACCAGTGGCCACAAACACAAAATAATCATGATTATACACGAGTAATTATACTATCCATAACCTTTGGATGTCATTCGTATATCATCAATAACTTTATCCCCTATAAAAACATAAACCCAAACTTCATCAACACCTTTGTAAGTCATTTTTATCACCTTGATAAATTTATCACAAGTTATAAAAATACCATTGGTGAATTCATGACAAGTGATAAACTCACCAAAAATTCCTGATAAATTCAAGAAATGAACCTAAAATAATTTTTTTTGGCTTTGGTTTACAATCTCACCTATAACACCTTCTCCAAATTTGGTGTTTTCCCTTGAACAAAGTTTGCATGATGAGTAAGTCTCCTGTTATTCACCATCAAAACCTAGAATCCTTTGCATGAGCTCTCTAGAGTTACAACATTGCATAGAAAAAATGAATTCACTTTTCACCACCTTCCCTCCTTTTAAGCCCACATTACCCACCCTAACTATTAGCTTTTGAGGATATATGCAGTGGGAGAGATCTAGCACAAGTCCTGATAAGATGAAAGAAAGTGACTCTGTAATATGACTGAAATATACTATAAATAGAAAGTGGTAAAAATACAATGCAGTATGGAGGATATGGTCACTCCATTAATATGAGCTAAAGAACTACATTGTACTCCATACAGGAGCTCTACTACAATCTACTCTCTACTAAAATGCTCTTGATATCTATATGCTATGTCTTATGGTTTATCACTATTATACCATTTATATAGGAAAATAGATTCCTTGGCCAACACTCTATCTAGATATACAAGTGGACACCTTGCACATTACAACAAGCACATTGACACTTGTGCATTTATTATATTGCTTGAAGTAAGTATCTAACTTTCCCCTAAAGTAATATCTACTCTAACTATGTACCATAGGAGGTACATTTACATGACCCAAATGATGTAATGTATTCTAACTCTAACACCCCCATCTATTACATTATTTGGATATTGAATATTTCAATATTCAATATGGATCTTCTTCCTATGAATGATCTTCAGCTTGATCTACTCCTTTAATTCATACTACACTGCATGTCTTCTTGAATTGGTTCTTCTTATTTTTCTTGTGGATATTATTTGGCTTGATTAGGTTCTTATTTAGCTACTTCAATCTTCATGTTATAATCTTGTGTCCTTTCCAATCTTATGTTATTTGACATCATATATTTTTGATGAACTAGTGATCTCATGATTTTGCATGTTTGAAGTGGATCTAAATTGACCCATTTTCTCTCTTTTATATTTCTATATGACCTGTTTCTTTTACTTTCATAAAGTATCAAAATTGAGCTCTTTATTATTAGATGCTTTTGGAATAATATTTTGAAAGTAGCAATCTATTATGTGTAGTAATATTTCTTCATGACTTTTATAGTACTTGTATTTATAGTAGTAGAAGAAATATGAATGATTTTTCCCTTCACAATATTTGCATGGATGGAAATTCTAACAATTGATTTTTCATGACCATATTGATTGTAATAGGTTGACACTAGAGATGTTCTGATCACTTTGTGATCTATTTTAGGGATATCATGTTTATCAATATCCTTGACTAGATCCTTAAACCATATGTGCCCAATTGAAGCTATTTAATTTTTATTTCTTTGTATGATATCTTCTTGATCTACTTTTCCTTCTCCCTTTTGGATGTGATCTTTTGTGTCTTCCTAGTTGTCATCAATTTCATTAGAAGAATCTAATTTTTTGCAGCTATTTTATTTAGAGATTTTTCCCCATATTATTGATTCTTCTTTCTATTTTATATTTTCCTTCTTGTTATCCATTCTATTACCCATCATGCTTTTAATCCATAATGGTATTTTCCTAAGTGTATTACTTAATATATTGGTAGTCACATTTATAATTTCTTGGAAGAAGGCTTTGATAAAGCTTAGGTTTTGTAGGCTTCCTTATATCTCCCTAGTTAAGTGAATTAGTAGAAACCCTATAGTCTTTATAGGCACCTTTTGATTTCCAAATGGATTAAGTACTTGATAATTTTTGATGAGTGCTATTATTATCAAGTTTTATAGAATACCTTATGACTCCCTAGTGCTTTTAGGTATGCTATATAATGGATAAAGTGCTTTTTGAGAATATTAGTTCAATTTTGAGTTGATTTTGTAATATTTTGTAAGTAGAAAAATCAACTTCTATTACACCTTATTACTCCTATTGAACTTAAGCACTTTCTAATTTTATGAGGTTCTATTGGTTGGATTTATTTTATTCCTTTAATATGATTTAATTCAAGTATGCCAATTTATTTCCAACTCTTGATTTTCATTAATAGACCCCCTTTATAGCTTTTGATATTTAATATTTAATGTTTCTAAATTCCAATTACCTACTTTGATGTAGTATTCCTTATAACTCCCTAATATGGAATATTAGAAAATAATATAATATTTGCAATAATATGATTTTAATTTCCAAGTTGAAATCCTTATTCCTCCTACTTTATTATTTGAAAATATAAATATTTTTGGAATATGCTTGCTTAATATATATTACTAATGCTAGGTGAATGAATTGCAATAGTAAATATAATGTGCCCTTATAACTCCAATATATCCTTAGTCTATAGAAAGCAATAAATGGTATATGATTTACCTTTGTATTCTTATGACTTGATGTTGTGAGGTGACAAATTTGAATCCTTTGAAATGGCAATCAATGCCCTCTTTAACCAGTCCTGAAATCTCCCTTACATAGCACTTCCTTTTTATCTAGCAAGTACTGGTATTCCTGTTGGTGTTAAAACTGGCATAAAACAAGTGGGAGGCATGCCCAGAGGTTATCGACTAGCATTTAATGGCTACTTGGCCTGAGACAGGTAGAGGTGATCGATATGCAGAGAAGGTTGGCTCCTTAGGTTCTAGCTAACTATGTCGTAAAGGGGAAAAGGGGTAAAAAGGAATGAGAAGGAAAGCAAAGGAGTTCATAGCCAAAAATGATAAGGATGGGGTATGGCCGTTTCAAGATACACTCCTTCAATGTCACTAGTGCAAACAATAGTAACCCACCTAATAGACCAACCTGCCCTGTCTATCACTTCTCCTTCAATGCAACGTGCAGGGATGACTTCTAGAACTAGCGAGAAGATGTATGAAATCCAAGTAGTACAATTAGAGCACTACCATCCAATTATATTTAATAGAAATAAGCCCTAACACCCAATGGTGAATGTAAATTCTAGAACCTCCCAACTAAGCTCATTAAATCTAAATAGCAGAATCAAGCAAACCAACTCAAATGACCATCGCAAAAATAAACATTCATAGATAGATTGAGAGACAAAACAATGATTCACTATTATTTACAAGCGATGAAGGATTACATATGAATTGTAAAGGCCACAAAGTTGCCCTTTGGAATGCCAAGCATTCCACTATTTATAGAGGATTTTACAATAGATTCAAAATTAAGCATTGATGGCATATCGCAGGAAGAATCACATTGAAATGATAGAAAGATCTATTGATGTTCTACTCCTCAGAAGAATTATAGCTATCTGAAGGAAGTCGAGTATTCATACATGGATATAGACCCTTTATCACTCCTATCAGACCTATTTGAGCAATAAATTCCACATACTTTACCCTTTTGAGCATTTGGAAGCCTTGTTGATCTTCTAAGAGCTTCACATACTTTCAACTCCTCATTGTCAGCTAATGCCAAGTTAGATATAATTATTAATGGTCTCGCTTGATCCTTCCTTCCTTTTATAATTATATTTGGTCACAGACAAGCCATATCCTTAGTATTTCGTTCATCATATTTTGGGGATGGAGGATTCAGCTCAAACTTTTGATGCTGCTTTCCCAAAGTTTCATCCAGCTTTGAGTATAGGAACTTGGGACTTACGTCTTATATTGTAGTTTGATTCTTTTGTCCAGGATTTAGTATCCCATTATTTCATCCAATGATCATGGTGGGGTTTTTGGATCTTCTTTTGAGCATGCCCCTACCAATTCTTTCATCTGATCCTAGTCTTGGATATTTTCTCTACTGCTCGTCCATCTAGTTTTAGAAATCTGTCTCTTACATCAATACTTCCAAATTGGCTAGCTCTAATATGACATCATCCTCAAGAAAATAAGAGTGGGTGAAGAGGCACAAAATTTCACCCACACTCTTGGTGACTTACAGGGGTTTTTCAACTTGTAAAAAAAGGAACCCAAAAAGAGGAGGAGATATAACAGCTAAAACAAAGAGATAAAAGGATAAGGGAACCATGGGGAGGAAATAAAAGCATGCAAGAAGTGGGATGAGAGGAGAGGAAAAAGAAAAGGAAAGATAGATAAATGATAAGGAGATGACCAACACAAATAGGACTACAATAGACAAGAGAAGTAGGAAGATAAGTAGTGGAAATAACAAGCAAAAATACAAAAGGAGAAAAGAGAGACTAGGATACAGTTGAGACAAATATGCATTTTTTGTCAACATGAAGAAGTGCAAGTAACAAAGGGAAGGGGAAGACGGAGGAAAGGTTATGGTGGAGAAGTGGGGAGATGCGAAGGGAAAAGCAACCCAAAGTTTGTCGAGTGAAATCAATAGGGTGTAAACCCTTCTCCATGAGGTATTCTTTTAGATTGAATCCCTTTAACCGTAGCCCACTGAGGATCTAAGAAATTCCAAGAGCAGATATATTACCATTGATACTTTCTCCTTTTTTTGAAGCTTTCTTCTTTATGCAATCCTTCAATGACCCTCTTTTACTAACTATTATTAACTAGGAGGTCATTTTATTTTGACTGCACTTTACAGTATACACTTTTTGGTATCATCTACATCTTCCCATGGGGTGCTATTTATAGCATGCTCGCTTCACCTTGTACTTGATTCCTAGGCCTCTTAGTGTAGATCCTGAGGATAAGATATGAGGCCTCAATAATTGTTGGACGTATTCATTGCACTATGGAGTCACAACAACACATGGAAGAAATGTAAACTAGGAGGACAATACGAATATGGAGGAGGAATGTTACATTTTCAAGAACAATTCATGGGGAATCTTATCCTGAAGTAAAATTTCTTGCAAGTTCCAAAAGTATGATGACACCCCACAAGTGGATATGCATAGGGTACAACTTTATTTAATTATCACAAAAATATGGCATTCCAAGCACGCTTGAGCCTAGGATGTTTGTGCCATTCATCATTTGAATCTAAAATGTCCAGACCAAATTATGTTGAACTTGAGCATCTGCTTGTACTATTTGCACAGGTTCATAAATGCAATAGATTCATAATTATTATCACTTTGCCTGAGCTCTTTTGTACTCAAGCCCTCAAAAATTAAGATGGAAATAACTTTTGCCACCTCATTCTGTATTTTGGGTAGTGACCTATCAAGGAACAGGTTTTCGAGACCAACCTGCTACACCAATCCCACAGATGGATTCTATTTTGGTGGTGAACCTATTTTATGATTCGACACAAGCTCTGAGAGAAGATACTCATGCAGGGTTGTGATGGTTCCTTCTTTCCTACTAACATATGTTCAACTCTGATGGCTTCCTCATAAATTTGGGGAAACATTTTCTCCCTATATTAACATAGGAGGAGCATCATATCAGGTTTGAAGGCCCGAATGTAGAATAGGTACGCTTGGGCTAAGGATGGGAGGAGTAGGCTTGAAATATTCTCCTAATTGCTATTGAATAAAAAATTGAAGTTTACCACACTCTCAAGAAGGGTCCTCTTAATAAATGTGAATTGAGTTAGTAGCTAGAAGATATCCTTGAGTTTACCAAATGCATCTATGAGAGCTTTAGCTAAATTTACCCAAGCGAAGATACTCTTAGGCTACAGGGTTTTATACCAAAGCCATGCTATACCCTAAAGAGAAGAGACCAAAAACCTGATCATCACATATTCATGTATGATATTATGAAGAGTGGCTAGAGAAGCCTCATTTTCTAGGTGTGTCTTCACACATTCACTAACACCATCATAAATTGATAAAAATTCCAACATAGCTTCAGGGATATCAAGCAAATGGGGAAGACAAAGAAGACCTTGATAATTCCAACCAGGGCAACTTGGTTGGGCCATTAAAACATAAATTCGTTAAAACCTCTAGATTACACCATCAGGTGGGAGTTACCATATGAGCATGCTTTCTCTGCTAGCAAGGTCAGAGCTACTCATTAGATCATGGGTCCTTCAAAAAATGAAAATTTTTAGCATAAGAAGGAAACTGATCTTATGATGTGGATATGCTACACAGTAAAAGTCACCAGGTGATTTTCCAAGATATGGGAAAACCAGAGTATCACCAAAATCTGGTTTCCTCAAACACGAAAAACTTATTGATTTTTCCAGTAGAGTCACCAAAAACTGTTGGTACAAAAAATAGCATTGGACAAGTGAGAGACAGAACCGAAGGTTTCCAACTAGTATTTAATGGTTTCTTGGCTCGAGAGAGGCAAAGGCAATTTATCTCCAAAGAAGGTCGGATCCTTAGGTTTTAGCTAACTATACCATAAAGAGAAAAAGGGAGAAAAGAGAATGAGAAGGAAACCAAAGGAGGTCATATCTAGAACTGACAAGAATAGGGTATGGCCGCATCAAGACACACTCTTTCAACATCACCAGTACAAACAATAGTGAACCACCTAATAAATTAGACCACCCAATATATCATTTCTCCTGCAATATAGTGAGAATGTGCATGAAATCTAGGTAGTAAAATTAGAGCATTCCCACCTGATTGGCTTTAATAAAAATAAACCCCAATGCCCAATGGAAAATACGAATTCCAGAACCACCCATCTAAGCTCATGAAATCCAGATAGTAGAATTAAGCAAACCAACTCAGATAGCCATCACAATAATAAAAATTCACAGAAAGGTAAAAGTAGAATGAAATATAGATTGAGAGACCAAACAATGATTCACTATAATTTACAAGCAATGAAGAATTACATATGAATTGTAAAGGCCATAGATCCACACTTTGGAATGCCAAGAATCCCACTATTTATAAAGGATTTTACAATAGATTCAAAATTAAGCATTGATGGCATCTGGTAGGAAGAATCATGTTGAAATAATCGAAAGATCAAATGATGTTCTACTCCTTAGAAGAATGATGACCGTTCGAAGGAAATCACGTATTTCTGCATAAATCTGGTTCCTTGATCACTCTTTTTAGACCTATTTGAGCAATAAATTCCACATACTTTGTCCTTTAAAGTAGTTGGAAGTTTGGTTGATATTCTATGAGCTTCACATACTTTCAACTACTCCTTGTCATCTCATGCCAGGGAAAATATGATTATTAATGGCCTCACTTGATCCTTCCTTCCTTTTATCATCAACTTTGGTCATTAATGTACCATCTCCTCAGTATTTTTCTCATCATATTTTGGGAACAGAGGATTCAAATCAGACTTATGATGTTGCTTTCCCAAAGTTCTATCCAACTTCAAGGATGGAACTTGGGACTTGTGATTACTATAATGTATTCTAATTCTTCCATATGATATTTGGGATCCCATTATTTTATCCAATGATCATGATGGGTGTTTTGGATCTTCTTTTGAGAATTCTCCTATCCATTCTTCCATTTGATCCTAGTCTTAGATATTTTCTCTACTGCTCATCCACATGGTTTCAAAAATATACCTCTTCCATCAATGCTTCAAAATTGGCTGGCTCTAATATGACATTATCCTCAAGAAAAGAAGAGTGGGTGAAGAGGCACAAAATTTCATCCATAATTCCTTCACATATGCTCGGTCTAGTCTTCCATGAATTACATGTTGGTATAGTAGTTTTATGATGTATTCCTTCCATGAATTGGATGTTGGATTTCTATTTGAATGAGGCAGTGTCTATGTTGACATTATGACAACTTATTTAATGCTAGAATTCTCCTCTGAATGGTGCATAGGCTTGAATTAGCCTTCTTCCTTTAAATATGCTTCACACCATTTAATTTTGGTCTTCTCTTTGAACTTCAATGTTGCTCCTTATTCAATATGAATACCTTAAATAGGTCTGCTTCCTTATGATTTTTGGACAAGTGTCAGGCATTTATATTCCAATGTATGCAATGATGAGTTTGGTGGTAACCTCCTAAAGGCTTGTAACTCCTCCTGGGTGAGTGATGTAATATTTATGAACATTGAAAGCTTAGATCTCTTGTACCAAGTGGCACTTATGACTTATGCATGTAAGCCTTTCTTCTAACGCTCCAACGATGGGTATTGATGCCCTATATTTACCTATATATTTGAAATGTGCATTGGCTTGCTATATTTCTTGAAATACAAGCAATCCCTCTTCTATGTTTGCATGTTGTCTTGATGAGGATTATGGATGGCACCGACTATATTGCTTCTTTATTCTATGGTGCTCTTAAATGGTGGTCCTATGAAATCTTCTTGTGCTCTTCAATGGTAGATATTATCTCCAAGTATAAATATTGGGTATATCACTTCTTCCTTTGTATTTCTACGCCTGTAATGTGTTGTTTGTTTATATTTTATAACAGATTATTGCTAGCCTATTTTCTTAGCTTTGATAGCACCTCTTTTACGTAGATGATCATATATGATCTCCCTTTGTAAGCTACCTTTTTTTGTACGTAGACTCATATGGATTATCAATAGCTCCAATGTTGTAGGTGACACACTTGCATATAGGGATGGATTGGATGTGGAGAAATGGTGTTTTTAAACACCTTGATTCTTAGATGTGTGAGATCTTCATTATCACCTTATTCTTGCTTGAGCTCTACCCTTCAACCTATAAAATATGATGGATACGTTGCTTCCTGTAATGTGATAACTTTTTTCCTTTCAAAGGAACAAAAGCAATGCTTTGTAATAGTTAGATTTGCACCAATACGAAGTACATTTTATGAAATACTTTTTGCCTCTTTTAATCTACTTCCTTGGATTTTTTAATTATAGTTAATCCAAGCTAATGAAATGCTATTTTTTAAATAAGGATTTTTGCACTTTGCACTTAAACAAAATCCTTATATTCTCCTTGAATCTTGAGACTCACCAAGTCTTGATTTGAGGCTTCCTTTAAGGATATTAATGGTGGCTTCCTTCTTCACCTTTTTGCTTGTATTGGTGGCTTCCTTTGGCCACGCAGTGCTGCAGATTCTTGTGCTAGTTTTGTACCTTTTGTAACACAATAATTTCTTGAGAGTAACTAGGATTCTTCTATCTGAATCTTCCTTCTCCCTGTGAATGCAAAATCAAACAACACCAAACAATGAACTATAAAATTAAATAAGCAATGTGACACATAAAATTGCACAATGAAATAAACTTTTATTATAACGTTGGTGGATCTTCAATGTTACAATAAAATGTGCCCCAAATATGGGGTTACAAAGCTTATTATGCTTGATACAATGATTACAAGACACTAGGGTTCTTCGAAACCCTAGTAAACAAATATTGGTGGTGTCTTCGCGTTCGATCTGATCCCAACAGTGTGGTGAGTGGGCTTTAGTATCCTATACAGGACCACTCGAGCTTCAATAACTACCAATGAACTTGATCCCTAAACCTGCAAACAACAAACAACAATAGAAGGTCAATAATATCTGTGAGGGCTCCACTATGTGAGGCCCTCAATAAGAAAGTTACTAACCCTAGTTGTAGAAATGAAGCTATAAATAGATCTAAGAATAAAAATACTTGCAATAAATAAATTACCTTGTCACGCTAAATCGTTGTTCTCTGTTCTTCATCATTGTTGTAGGGTTTGGTGCGCAGATGCCCTAGCGACACCCGAGGGATCGTAGGACTATAGAACTAGGGTTGTGAATGCTCGTAGGTGCTTGGTGATGGTAGGAGGTACCCAGAGGTGCTCGGTGATGGTAGAAGGTGCCCAGAGGTGCTTGATGATGGCAGAAGGCACCTAGAGGTGCTTGAGGAACTTGAAGGGGCGTTCTAGGAGTGAAACAAAATCTGCAGAAGCAGATCTGGTTCGTGCAAGGTGGGCGATGATGGATGCAGAAGTGACGATGAGCGATGGAAGATGGCAATGGTGAGGGGGCTTGGATACTTGAGGACTTAGGGATTTAGGACTTCAAAAACTTAGGTTAGAAAACTTAGGGGTTGAGTCATCAAAATGACTCCTCTTTATAATCTCTCCTAGGGCATGTTAGGGTTTCAACGACACAATTTGTGTGGTCAAGATTAAAACATGATGGAGGGTGGAGATTAAATTTGGGTATGTGGCATGGATTAAGGTGGATGAATGGCTGGGATTAAATCATGATGGATGGTTGGGATTAATTCATATAAATATACATATATTTATTAAATATATATAAATAAAATATATAAAATATTATTATTTAAATATATATTAAACAAATATATATAAATATATATAAATAATGGGTAAAAGTGGTGGGAAACTATGGATGGATGACAAGTGGCTAGATTTTGGTGTCTACAGATGCCCCTTTTTGTACCATGTTGCGTGAAACACAATGTGGTGCAAAAATACAAGACACCTGGTTTTGGCTTGATGCAGAAGCAACTTTTTCTTGTTGGAATGCAAAGATGAACTTGAAGATAAAAGAATTTTGATTGTGTAGCTTACCCCCTCAATTGGCGAATGAGTGATGGATGCATCTCACGAGCCAATTGATAAATTTGTGCAAATTATTGTGTGAATTGTGGATGATATGAATGATGTAAATGTGATGTCATTTTTGCCCCAACGGTGGAAGGGGGTTGTTGAAAAATGCAAGTGATTGATTCTATTTTTGCCCTAACAGAGAAAGGGGTTTTTGCCAAGTGTAGATGCCATGATCATGTAAGATGTATCCCATTGTGGGAAAATCAAAGTCAAATGTGGTTACCCCAAGTTTGGGGTGATTCCATGCTGTTGAAGAATTTGTCGTATGGCATCATTGAAATGCAAAGTGATGAAGATGCAATAAGAAAAGGAGTCAACTTTGGAGGGTCGGACTAGTGACTGTCAATAAATTCCTACAATTGGAACCAATCACCCTAGCTAGGGCTAGTCACCATGATGACTATCAATGTAAAAATAAATGATGATATATGATGTTGTCCATGTTTCAGGCCCCATGAACAAGGCCATCAATGACAGTTATAGAGCAAATTGGTCTTGGCATAGTTTCACTCGAAAGGTGAAGTACCAAAATTGATTTTATTTTTTGATCAATGAGATATTGGATGATGAAGATGGCCAAGTGTCCCTATGGTGATTTATTCATCTTACCGAATTGCATGGATGCAAATCGTTGCAATCGCCAAGGAGATAGAATAGACCACTAGATACGAGGTTCACTTGAAATTTGTGAACTTGGAAAAATGTGCAAATGCAATGATTAATGAATGGAAATGGTGTGAAAATGAAGAATTGATGATGAGAATGATGATTATGGTCGTTTTGTGAAAATTTGGACCATTTTGAAGCGTTTTGGAGATTGATAAGCAATTTTGTGCCTTTTGGGTGCAAACAAAAATTATGCATCCAAATCAGTTTGAACCTTCACAAAACATGTTATTATGATGAAATTGATGCATGGATGCAATTTGGAATGATTTGGTGGAGGTAAGCTACCTTTTTGGATTGATTTTGGTCTTTTGTCAATGTTGACACCAAACGTCGATGGGCGCTTATTGCTTGCGCAAATGCCCACTAGAGTTTGGTGCTTTCCCAAATGTAGGGAGGCACTTAAGTGCGCTAGGAAGCACCCATGGGTATTTCAGTGCACCTGAAATAGCTATAAAAGGCCTGTAGAGGGGAAATCAAGCTCATTTGTGCATCCACAAATTTTGGAAGCTGCGTCTGAGGGAGTGGAGTGAGGTGAAGTGGAGTGAGTGGAGTGAAGCTATGGAAGCTATGGTGGTGGAGGGAGCAGATGCAGGAGTAGGTGTGCGCTTTGCCAAGGTAAGTGCTTTTGACCCTTTTTTTTTTGTGCAAATTATTTTTTTTTTGAAATAATGCAATGTATTTGACATTAATGCTTTGTGTTGTGTTGCAGCTAAATATTTTGGAGGCTCAGCATCGATTCTCACCTCTCATCCCTAGGGTGAGGAAGGTGCTACGGGAGGATGAGTGGGATTGGTTGGAGGCTGTTGGGTTGGCTGGGGTAGCCAAGATAGATGTGGTGAGGGTAGATGAGGGGTATCTCTCTGCCTTGGTAGAGATATGGGATCCAGATAGGGGGACGTTTTAGCTCCCTACTAGAGAGGTGACTATGACACTTGAGGATGTATACCGCATCCTCAAGTTGCTAGTGGAGGGCTTGCATGTCGAGGTTGGACATGACAAGAAACATGAGTTGAGCCACATGTTTGAATATGGGTGGGAGGATGTGGAGGTGATAGGTGGAGGGATTACATACTTGTCCATGTATGTGGATAAGAAGTTGGATGCCCTACCCACATTGGTGATGTTCATGTTGGCCAACATAGTGGCCCCAAATAGTACTAGCTATCGGTTCCCATGGAACCTTATCGGGTTGGTGTGTGACATGATTGCTACACCATAGGTGTATGCATGGGCTCCTACTTTATTGGTGTAGTTGTACCAGGAGCTATATGAGGTGAGGAGGTAGAGGTACCAGGGACTAGGTTGCAGTTTGCTACTACAATGTTGGGGTTGGGAGCACTTCAATGTGGCTTGACCTATGGGTTTACCGACTAGGGGATGGGATAGGGAGTAGCCCTATGTGATGAGGTGGCCAGTGGTAGAGGAGGTGTAATCAAGTCATCCTATTTAAATGAGTCAATGGTACAGGGATTTATGGGTTGGATTGATAGTGGCTCAGGTGGTATGGAGGCCATGGTGAGGTGCCATGTGGATAGGTGATGGGGAGCATCTACGGTGGGTGTGATAGGCTAGATGGGTGGTTGGGAGGCACATGAAGGAGGTGGAGCTGATCCAGTTCTCATGGGTGCTGTGGTAGTTTGGACTGAGGTAGGGAGTTCTTGAGGTGCCAACACTCTACAGGCATCATCGAGATGAGATAGGTCTACCATGTGTCGAGGCATGGAGGACCACACTTGAGGATGATGAGGAGATGGATCTCCTCGATGTTGATGATGCAGGGACTACGAAGGAGTATGATGCATGGTTCATGACTCAACCACCATGGGTACCAATTTTGGTAGTGGATGGGGGGAATGAGGATGGGGATGAGGTCGAGGATGTCGATGAGGCTCCTAAGCATCGAAGGCACCTTCAAGCTAGTAGTCGATGGAGGTGGACTAGGAGGGTAGCAGAGTAGGCTCCAGAGTTTGGAGATGGAGGGGATAGGGAGGATAGGGAGGATAGGGAGGAGGTTCTAGATGAACCTCTTGGTCAGAGTGAGGATGATCGAGTAAGGTTAGAGAAGCTGGTAGTAGAATGAGATGCTATGATAGTAGCTCAAGATACAGAGATAGCTCAACTATAGGATAGGGAGGTGGCTTAGGAGGTGGAGATAGCTCGATTGTAGATGGAGCTAGAGGTACGATCAACAATAGGTGGAGGTAAGGATAGGATCATGAGGCTCCAGGTAGAGCTGCTAGAGGGGCATCATAGGTAGAGACATGATGTACATCACCTTTAGGCTCGAGATGGATATATCTAGGCATTGGAGGATCGATTGATGGAGCATGATATTGGGCTTCTAGAACCACCCTCCTCATCCATATCCGGGTTGGCTAGGCCTAGTGAGTCTAGGCATAGTTCTAGGTCTAGGGCTCCTTCAGGGTCATAGGGGTCCTCTCATAGGCATTAGCTAGTGCTTAGATGCACTTTTTGTATATGAGCCTTGGTGCTCCATTGTATATAGCCTTTGGGCTTTCATTGTACATGTGATATTTATATATATACATGGCTTTTACTTTTATGTTATGCTTTTGTGTGAATTTTTTTGTGTGGATGTATGTGTATATGGATGATTAATGCAAGTGTATGAATGCAAATGTTCTACTGATCATTCATAGTTTAGATTTTTCTTGGCCATGTTTTAGCATTGTTGTTTAATCAGGGGCACCAAATTGGTGGTAGGTGGGGTGACAAGACTTATGACATGGATGTTGATATGGAAGAAGATATGGATGTTGATATGGAAGAAGACTATTTTGTAGAGACTCAAACATACTAGTGGTATCAAACAAACTCACTAAATACTACCTAATTTCTTCTAAGACCAAATGTGTGTGCAATGAATTCATTTACCAAATCATGAGCATGGTAATGACTTGAGGTAATCAAGAACCAATGTGTGTGCAAGTGAGTTCATTAACTCATCTTGAGTAAATTGGGTGTGACCTATTATGGATGAGACCAAGAAGCTAGCTTGTCCTTATGTGCGGTCAGAGGTCTCTTTAAAAGAGATGTGTCACCATGCATGAGCGTACTCCACTGCCAGTCAAGCATCTATAGCTCCGGTGGAGACTAGCTCCATAGTCCAAGGATTTGATCTTTAGGCTTTGGGGATGACTACCTAACCATATGATTAGAAATGTAGTACTATCCTTACAACTTGAGGATCAGTGGTGTGTGATGTAAAATATTTAGAGTTTTTTAGGGGTTTTTCCCTACTCTTTCTTTTATTTTGAAATTGTGATAGTGGTGAAAACCACTATTTTTGTGGACTATGTTGCATGATGGGACAAGCAAGGACTACCCTTTTCACTTTGAGGTTCAAACCAAGTATGGTGTTATCCCTCTTTGACACAAGATATTTTTAAGATGTGAAATTGTGTTTGGTTCAAGAATGTTTAGAGTCAATTCCCAAAACTCAAGATTTTCTTAGTGAAAATTGTGTCTTGGTCCTAAAGAAAACTTGACATGTATTTATGGTTTGCTTAAAACACTAGGAGTGGTTGAGTGACCGAAAACACCTAGGAATTATGGAAATGTGGCTTTGCAAATGACAATTTGGCTTTTTGGAATGGTGTAATGAAATGAATTTGAAGGTGCCCCTGATTAAGGCAACATGACTTTATTTGACCAATTTATATCTGAACTGAATAAATGATCCCTAATATGAAATATGAAATGTGTGAAAATGATGGTGTGAATGCAATGTATGAAATGCAATTTTATGAAATGAAATGAGTTTTATGCAAATGTGTGAAATGTAAGGTGAAAAATGCCATGTATGGAATGCAATATGTGAAATGAGATGTGTGCAATGCAATGTTGTTTTTGTGTAATAGCCATGTATATATACATATATATAAATCACATTATGCATAGAATGCTCTCAAGTGTATAACATTAAGTGGTTCGGGCTCTTCAACTCCCTCTAGACTGGCAAGCCTATAAGTACCTTTACCCACTTTTTGAGTAACAATGTATGGACCTAACCAATTAGCCATAAATTTATCATGAAGATGCGGTAATGCATTGGTATTTTGTTGATTCTCTTTAAGAACAAGATCTCCTACTTGGAATTCATGTAGATGAACTTTGGTGTTGTAAGCATGCTTAAGGTGGTCTTGATATACTCGTAAATGCTCTAAAGCATTGACTCACCTTTCATCAAGAAGTGTGAGTTGGTCAAGACGTGCTTGTCTAGCAGTGTCATCATCTATGAATTCCTACAATGAAATTTGCAATGAGGGGATCTCAAGCTCAAGAGGCATGATTGCTTTGGCTCCATAGACCAATGAAAATGGTGTTGCCCTAGTAGGCATGCGTATGCTTGTTCGATAAGCCCATAATGCCAAGGGAATTTGTGTATGCCAATCTCTATGATTTTATTTAACAAGTTTCTTGAGAATAGCAATTAAGGTCTTATTGGTAGCCTCAACTTATCCATTTTCTTGTGGGTAATAAGGAGTCGAGAAACTATGTTGGATGTTATATTTCTCGTAAAGTGCTCGAACATCCTTGTTCTTGAAAGACTTACCATTGTTAGAGATGATTTTCGAGGGAATACCAAAATGACAAATGATATGATGAAGTATAAACTCCACAATTCTAGGTCCTATCATACTGGTTAGAGGAATTGCCTCGACCCACTTTGTGAAGTATTATGTGGTTGGCTATGATGATGAATGTATGTTGTCCCAAGGAAGAAGGTGATATTTTACCAATTAAATCTAGACCCCATTGTGAAAAGGGCCAAAGGCTTTGAATAGGTTGTAATGCTTGTGATGGTACATGAGTTAAATTAGCATGTTCTTGACATTGCTTACAATGTTTGACATATGTGCAACAATCTCGTTCCATTGTGGGCCAATAATAACCCATGCATAGAATACACTTTGCAATGGCCATTCCACTAAAATGACCACCACAAGTACCATCATGAGCTTCAACTATGGCTCTTTGTGCCTCAGTAGACTCGAGATAATGAAGGAGGATTCCATCATAACCATGTCTATACAACACATCCCCAAGAGAGTAAAATGAGCTACCTTTTGCTTGAAAGTGCATTTAGCAGTCCATGACATATCTTATGGGAGTGTTCCAAACTTGAGAAAGGCTATAATTTGGTTTGACCAAGGCTCACATGGTTCCAAATGGATAAAGCAAACATCCTTTTCATCCTTAGATTCAGCACGAAAAATTGCAGATTTAGAGATCATTGTAATTATAAGGGGTTGTACCTCTCCTAAGGTATCCTTTGGAATCAATGATCCAAGAGAGGCCATCGCATCTGCAAATCTATTAGTCGAACGTGGAAAACTATCAATTTCATACCAATCAAACTTAGAGAGCAATTTCATTGCTACTTCATGGTAAAGCTTAATGGTAGGTTCTTTGCATTGGTATTCTTCGATTACCTATTTGACAACAAGTTGAGAATCACCAAATATCCTAATACGCTTAATGCCCATAGCTATAGCTGCTTGAAGACCTAAGATTAAGGCTTCATACTCTGCATTGTTGTTTGTGCATTGGAAGTCTAGTTTGAATGATAAGGGGATAGGGCCCCCTTGTGGTGTATGAAATACGACTCCAGCACCTTGAACTTTTTCATACTTAGAACCATCAAAGAATAGTGTGATATTGATATCTTCCTTTGGAATGACATCTTCTTCTTGTTCAGTGATAGTGAATACCAAATCATTTGGGAGCTCAATAATCAAAGGATGATCACTAGGTAGTGGAGCTTTCGCAAGTTGATCGGCTATAACCTGACCTTTAATGGATTTTTGACTTATAAAATCAAGATCAAATTTAGTGAGAAGCATTATCCATTTAGCGGTACGGGTGTTATTGTAAGTGTGAGACATCATATAATGTAGAGTATTTTCTCTAGCTATGACATATGTGGTGTGACTAAGCATATAATGTCTGAGTTTCTTAGTGGCAAAGACCATTGCTAAGCACAATTTTTCCACATAAGCATATCTGGTTTCATAGCTTACCAATGTTCGACTAATGTAATAGACAACTTGCTCTCGATTGTTTTCATTCTTTTGTGCAAGCATTGTCCCTAATGTAAAGTTTATTGCTAAAACATAAAGATGGAAGGGGACCCCTGGATGAGGAGGAGCTAAGACTGGTGGAGAAGCCAGGTATTTCTTAATGTCATCAAAGGCTTTTTGACATTCATCTATCCATTATTTTAAATTGATAAAAAATATATATTCAGACTACTACCTTTGCAAACAGGCTACCCCAAGGTTTGAACCTCAGTGTCTTCTTAACATCACATACTAATATTGCAATAACATAAACACATAGTAGTATTTTAAATCTACATGTAAGATTAAAAATTTAGTTTCTAAACATAAAATTTTTAATAATACAACTTGAATAGACCTAAATACTAAATTTTTTAATAATATATATTTTTTATTGAGTAAATACTTCTTTAATTATTTAATAATTTTAAATTATTTTTGATAGGGTTGCATTATTGGTGATGTGACCCGGGTTCAACCCTGACACCTCCTTTTGTAACAGGTGATTGAATATCCTGCATTTGTCAGAAAGTTGTTGAATGAAATGATTAATTGATTGAATATTTCTTTGTAAACTACACAATTCCTTTAAGTTTTTTGGGGGAGGCATATCCATGATGGCCTTAAATTTTTTGGATCCACATAAATACCTCTTTTGGAGACAATGAACCCTAGTAGTTTTCTAGAGGTAACACCAAAGACACATATCTTGGGGTTCAATTGATGAGGCTAGGAATTACCTCAATCATGACATATTTTGGATCATGATGAAATTCCTAATAAAATTCATGTTATGATATTTATGCTAATTTATATGAATTTAATGAATTATATATTAGTTTTTTAAGAACATAATATTATACTGAGAGGGGGGGGTGAAAAGTATAAGACCATTTTTTAATTTTCTTCTCAAATCAATTTTATGCAGTGTATAGATAGCAGTATCAATAGCAGTAATCAAAGCAATTCACAAAACACCACACACAATAGAGACACAAATTTAACGTGGTTCACCAAATGTGGGCTACCTCCACAGAGAAAATATTTCTTCTAAATATTTCTCAAATGATCTCTTGGGAATCCTTCCAAAATTACAATGTTTATGGACCTCGGTCCAAAGGAGATGTTGATCCCCTAATCTCAAGTTCTTGGATATCTTCCATAGGAGAACTCTTTCCCCTTCTGCTATGGCTAGTGATATTCTATAAGACTCTGTATCTATGCTGCACTGACTGATGGATATCTCTCCACTTGAAGACTTCTCACTCAGATCTGTCTTCAATTGTCCTGGCTACTGGATCTCTATCCATTGAGACTCTGTCCTCTATACTCTGTCACCTCCAAAGATCTGTCTCAATATTGTACCAAACATAGTTTAGTCAGTCTAGCATAGTTCTACTCAATATCTTGCACTAAACACAGTACAGTCATTCTAGTACAATTCTGCTCAATAGGTTTACTCAGAATCTTCTCAAATATGCTCAACAGGTTCACACAAAACCTGTCTAAATATGCTCAATAGGTTCATACAAAACCTATCTAAATTTGCTCAACAAATCCTCTCGAGGACTTGCTCAAATATGCTTAATAAGTCATATCTTGAACTTGCTCGAATATGCTCAATAAGTCCTCTCTTGGACTTGCTCAAATCTGCTCAAGCAAGCTTTCACAAAAGCTTAACTCAAAATAGTCCACAAGCCTTCTCAAAGACTTGTCTCAAATCTACTTAACAAGCTTACACAAAACTTGTTCAATCTCATAGAATCATAAAGAGAATTGTTAGAGACTCAATATGTTCTAAGATCAAAGTACAATCAATATATCAATTCAATATCATAGAAGCATAAAGAGAATTGTTAGAGACTCTATATGTTCTATACTCAAATACCAATCTCAACTTAATAGAAGCATAAAGATAATTGTTAGAGACTCAATATGTCATATTCTTAAATCTCAATCTCAACTCAAATCAATCTCATAGAAGCATAAAGAGAATTTTTAGAGACTCTATATGTTCTATACTCAAATCCCAATCTTAACTCAATAGAAGCATAAAGAGAATTGTTAGAGACTCAATATGTCATATTATTCAATCTCAATCTCAG
The DNA here is from genome assembly GCA_028583015.1 of Wollemia nobilis. Lineage (NCBI taxonomy): Eukaryota > Viridiplantae > Streptophyta > Pinopsida > Araucariales > Araucariaceae > Wollemia > Wollemia nobilis. The sequence goes on from JAQPPZ010000314.1 coordinate 887,821, forward strand.
CTCAAATCAGAATATGGAATAGTTTGTTTTATGGAACTTCAACAACCATGTCACACATCCACTTGACTAGGCTTAACCAACTCAACTCAACCAATCACATCAAGGAACAACCCTTTCTCACAAACCCTAGTTCAAGCATGTATCAACCAACTCAAAATTTTTCCAACAATGCTTTATCTCAAGTCTCACATAACAATGATACTCATGTTATTTTCTAGATCATGTTCAAGTTCATTTCATCATCAATGGGCTTCAACAACAATGCTAATGAAACAAGGTTTAAATACAACTCACAAATCAGAAAACCTTGAAGCATTCAACCAACCATCTTCACAAAGAAAACTTCAATTAATCCTTTTCACTCCAATGATATTTCAGAAATCAACCACCACAAACAATCAATAGGAGAATGTGCCCATACCTTTTTGATGCCAATAAGTTGTCCACAAAATCTGCCACACTTAATCACAAATTTCCTCTTCAATATTAATAAGGGTTAGTGGTTTTTAAATAATCACAATAAAAGCATAACTTAATTTACACCTTTTTCACTCCAACTTCATAAAAACATCCACCAAGGTCTATTTTAATAAAAACCCTTCTTAATAATAACCCACAATAAATCTCTCAAAATTACTTTAACAAAAATTCCTTATTTATCCTAAAATCAATTCTCCATTTCCATAAAAATAAAACATAAATTAAATATGCTTTTGCAATAATAATCACAGCCCTAATGATAAAGGCAAAAACGTAAAAACAACTCCAAACTTTAGGGCTAGTAAAAATTATTAAAGGCAAAAATGTAAATAACTCTCAAGGGGATTCGAACCCCTGTCCGCCACACACCACGAGCGTCTTAGCCATGGCTAAGATTCCAACCGAGCCAAAGCACTCGTTGGAAAAGCAAAGGCCAAAAGGGCCTTTAATCTTCCTCCACCTACCGCAAAGGACAAAGCGCCAAAGTGCTTCCCACATGCTGCCATCAAGGAGATTCGATCCCTGATATTTGCACTGCCCACAGTCTTAGAAAAATTGATACGCCAATGCACCACACCTCATAGAACATTTGAGATTTCCAAATCACTATGCTTTCTTCGTTGCTTCCTTTTCAAAAATTCGCATGAGCTCTTTCAAATTCCAAGGCAATTAACACACGAGAGCAAGGATAATTATTTGGTTTAATTGCCACCCATTTATATAGTGTTTAATAACACTTTGAAGACATCGAAAGAAATATTAAAATTGTATTTGCATGATGACGTTGGCGAGAAACTTTCCATTTAAATTTTAAATAATTAAAATTTAAACCAAACATTAAAACTCAAATAACTCCATCACTGGGGCACATTTTTCAACCAAACGAAAGCCCAATGTGGGTTTTAAGAAAAACCCATATCAAATTTGCTATTTATGGTTTTTAATAAAACCTTTTATTTTCCTTGCCTTGGTTTTCACAAAAACCCTTCATAGATCCTTTTGACATTTATTGCTCTATTGACATCAATGACAACATTTTAGCTTAGGGACTCAAAATGTCCAACAGTGTTTGCATGGTTAGAATATTTAGGAGCATATTACTTTGTTTTATAGTTTTTTGCACATTTTTACATTATTTCAGTATGGTTTCTTGGTGAATGCAATGTGTAATTTCAATAGCAAATTGATGTATGTTAAGTTGTAATCCTTCATGTTGATATTTGAATATTTTTCCCGCTTGTTGATTAGTTTGAATTGCAAGAAGCACCAATTTTCTATAACTATGTAGCAAAATCTAGAAAAAATAGGAAATTGCCATATAAATTCCAGCCAACTGCCAATGAATGGCAGGGCCTGGAATTAGTCAACCAAGGCATGTAAAACCAATTGGGATCATCTCCTAAGGGATAGGGAAAAAAACATATCTAGTTACAACCACATTGGTATCTAATTTAGTCACATCTAAGCATGGAATATGTTTCACAACCTGATATTCTGAAGAAGCTCTAGAATGAGGGGGAAAAGTGGCCAATTTTAATCAAACGAAGGTTTGAACACCCAAAAATGTAGGGAAAAGGTATTTCAAGGTATAAACAGGTGTACAAGACTATTTCCCACCATTTCCAATGCACTCCCACCACTGGAGATGCATCTCAAGGATAAAATTGTTATTGCAACATACATTGTCCTGATATTTCGAAGAAGCTCCAGAATGAGGGGAAAAGTGACTAGTTTTTATCAAACGGAGGTTTGAACACCCAAAAAGGTAGAAAAAATGTATTTTAAGATAGAAATAGGTGTACAAGACTATTTCCCACCATTTAAAATGCACTCCCACCACCTAAGATTGATCTCAAGGATAAATAACCATTATTACAACATACATTGTCCTAAACTAGACTAGGTCAATTTTAGAATTGATTGGAAAATCATTGTAAAATAACAAATAGCTAATTTGAGCATGAGGAATATGTAATAGGAAATTATAAATAACATAGCTCCCTCATTGGTTGAGCTGGTAGATAATTGATAGCTGATAGTAGTGAGCAGTAGCTAATATTGAACAATGAAAAGCAAGATTTTTCTACAGAATTGTAATGTGTGTTATCAGTTAATAAAAGTGTAGTTCTTTTATCAGATTTGTGTTCATGAATAGAGTGTGAGTGTTAAGTAGTTAGTAGTTATTCTACACCTTCTTCTGGATCAGGAAGCAAGGGCCACTTTTAGGCCTAGAAGGAGGACTAACTGGTGACAAGTTTATTCTGATAAACTTTGCTATAGCAGATTTTAGCAGAGTACTTGTCAAATTCTATTTCTTGTTGAATGCTAACCTTTATTTTGAATTCATGTGATGTTTTAATGTTTTGAGTTGTGTTTTCATATGATGAAGTAGCTAGATTTGTGATTCCCCTATTTCATGTTCCTATGATTGAACAACTAGCATAAGTTTACAATAATTTTGTTATTTCCTATTTTCCCTTGCTTTAGCAACTTTTTCAATTTTTTCGCTATTTCCCTTTTTCTGTAAGCTACTATGATAGAAGCCTGAAAACCTTATACAATAGGAAACTAATAAGTGTTTCAATAAGTGTGTTTTATTTCAAAGCAAATTTTTAATTTTGTTGATTCAATTCTGCAAGCATAAAATAGGTTTCAATTCTGCAACATTTATTTTCCCTAAAGTTTCAATTCCTGCAAGTGTAGTTAGATTTCAATTCTAGGTTTTAGAAGCAGTTTTTAATTCTTGCAAGTAGTTAGTTTCATTTCATATAAAGTAGGATTAGAGGTTACCTAAAAAACCCAATGAAACCTATTTCACCAACAAAACCTGCTGCCTGATTGAGCTGATCTCCAACCTACTGGAATATTTGCTCATATATAGCCTTGGACACCACCTTGGATTGACAAATCATAAATATTAAATGATGCTATTAACGAGATGCATCATTTTTGGTGTCGTTTCTAGGGAAAATGTGTTGTTATAAGTTGAAAATAGCCCAATAATTGTTAAGTGTGCTAAGTTGTGAACTTCAAAATGAAATCTAGATGAATGACTGGTACAAGTAACAATTTTTGGTAAGTTATATTTCAGCCCATTTAGAGACAAGCATGAATGAATAGGCTAAGGGATGAAAAAGGTAGATTTATCCGAACCACCCCTTTGCCTACCACAGGAAGGCGATCTTCATGCTCAGGAGGTGAATTGCCTATGTTTGAAATTCTTGATAGACTTAAACAAGAACCATCACCTTCATCATCAGGAACTGAAGGATCTCCTAAATATGAAATTTTAGAGGAACTATCTACTAGTACTCCTCCATCTAATCTTGTTGAATCCATACCACCAGGGAAATTTGGACATATCTACACCAAGGTTTGGAACAATATTATGGTAGATTTACCAAAAAACCCAGATGGAGATAGTAATGTCCACAATCAAATAGATAATCCTTATTCTTCTAGGATTTTTAAGTATCCATTCGATTAAATCCTACACATAATTCTCTTATGAAAACAATCTCACCTTCAGTACTTCCAGCCTTCCGAGGGGTTGTATCTGAAGATCCTGATCAATTTTTGTTTGAATTCAAGGTTGTATGTCAGACTTATGACTATGTGAATGACAACTAGAAGCTTAAAGTATTCCCTTCCACACTTAAATATGTAGCTCTACGCTGGTTTATGAGTCTAGAACTAGAATCTATTCAAACTTGGGAACAAATGGAGAGCATATTCTTGGATAAATACCAAGACTATTGCAGGGTAAGAAATAAAAAAGATGAATTGTTTCATATTAAACAAGAAGAGGATGAGACCTTAGAGAATTATCTTGATAGGTTTACCTTTATTCAAAAAATATGTGGACCTATAGAGCCAATAATGTGTAAGGCTATATTTTTTAGGGGGTTACAAGATGATTCCAGGGAGGTATTGGACTTAATGGGTAAAGGGGATGTAAATACCCTTGACATTAATGAAATTTTAGACTTATGCAAAAATTACTCCCGCACTAGGCAAAGAAGATGAAAATGGAGTATTAATGGTAATGATGTAAAAGATCTAATGGAAGAATTGGCAAACATGAAAACTAATATTCTTGTGCAATTAAATACAACTCTAGGGGAAATGAATGCAAAATCAAAATCTATGGAACCCCTAGCCATTTATTGCCCAAGATGTAGGACTAAGCATGCTTTACAAGACTGCCCTTTGAACAAGACCTCAATTTCAGCCATCTGCAAAATCTGTTCAAAAGAGCACCTTACTGATAAATGCCATCTACTGCCTCAACTCAGAAGTGTTTTGGAAACTCAAACTGAAGAACTTAATTTTTTTGGACAAAAACTAGGGGGAAACTTCAATAAATATCAAAATACCCCTTATTTTCCCACAAATTGGGGACAACACTCTTGGAATGTTCCATGGAATCCATCAGAACCACCTCAACAATTTTTGAATTACCCTTCTTGGACACCTCCTCAAGATTGGCAACAATCTGGATGGAGTAATTCATCATGGAACCAGGCCAACCCACCTTGGATGCAGAACCAGTCCTTTGGACCAAGCTAGGGACAGTAGTATCCATCTTATCCAAGGCAACAAAGATATCAAGGTCAAACTTAGAACTTTTTCCTGCTCCTAATAAAAATTTTCAAGGAAGATCCAACCAACCATAGCAAAAATAGTAACAATAGGTGAAGCAACCTCAACTTCCATCCCAACCTATGACTAACCCAAATAACACAAGATAGACAACCCCTATCTATGTGGCTGAATCTAAAGAAAATGCTGCAGTTCATGTTCTTGACTACAGTAACATTCAATTATGTTTAGGAAATATCCTACTTGAACTTGTTCCACCTACCATTGAAAAACTTGATGGAACACGAGAACCTTCCCATCCAGACCGAATGAACCCAAACCTGGAGAAAGAAGAAGAAAACATAGAGAAAGTCCAAACAAAGAATTTGCCTTCCTCAAGGATAGTTCCATACCCTGAAAGATTCAAAAAATCTGCAAAAATTCCTGAATCAGACCTGGTTAAAGAACTTAAACGGTTAACCATATCACTTCCCTTATTGCAAGCAATTAAGGATGTACCTTTGATCAACAAAACTATCTAGGATTTGTGTATTAAGAGACCAAGGAGAAAAAAGAAGTCATTCCCTAAGACTATTCAAGTTGAAGAAAAGCTAGTTGATCTCCTATCAGGGAAACTTATACCTCCACATTATAGTGATCCAGGGATCCTAGTTATTACAGTCACCATAGGGTCAATACCAAATTCAAATGTCTTGATTGATTTAAGAGCTATAATAAATATTATGACTAAGTACACAATGGAAAAATTGTAGCTCAAACATTTAAATCCTACCTCAACAGTCTTAGAGATGGTAGAAAGATTAGTTGCAAAACCTGAAGGGATCATAGAAGATATCCCCATAGAATTTTCTTCATGGGAATACCCTATAGAATTCCTGGTTTTACAACCTAGAAACTCATCAAATGGCTACCCCATCATCTTGGAAAGACCTTGGCTTGCAACTGCAACTGCATTTATAGACTGTAGATTAGGATAAATGACAATTTCTAATGGTATTGACCTAAAGAAGATTTCTCTTTACCCACCTACAAAACATTCAAACAAATTCTTAGTTCAATTATGGTTTCCCAATTTAGATGAAGAACAAGAAGAGACCATTTCCACACTAGCTACCTTAGTAGTGAAGGAGCACATAGAGGAGATAGACTCCCAGGAAAGAGAAGTTTTTGAGAATGAGACCATCCTAGTGAATGCTTTGCATGAACAAGGAATGACAGATGAACCAATTGTTGTTCATCACCTGCTATGGAATTATGAGAGTCAAATTTCTAAAAATATGTCATCTATTCCATTGCAAGAAAGATATTTCACATTACCACATGGATGGCACCACCATATTCTCTCCTCTTTCCACTATCCCATGCAAGACATGCTTCCACCAAGAATCATTGTTGAAAATGAGACAAGAGTCTTTAATTCTCTCCAACCACACCATTGTCCACTAAATTCCTTGATAACCAAGTATGAAGGAATAAAATCTATCCTTCCAGGGACAAAGTAGATTGAAGTGCAGCCAGACAACTTCTTGAACATAAATAGTGAAGAACACAAGCTTATACTGAGAGGGGGGGTGAACAGTATAAGACCTCTTTTTACTTTTTCCTTTATACTTCAAAAAAGTAAAGCAATATACCCAAAGCAATATCAAAGCAATGCACAAAATCATCCACAAAGTGACACCAATTTTAACGTGGTTCACCTAGAATGGCTGGGCTACGTCCACAAAACTTTTCTCTAAAAGTTATCTCAAAGTTCTTTGGGAAACCTTCCCAATTACAATGTTTATGAGCCTCGGCTCAAAGGAGATACCTTCCCCCAATCTGAATTTATGAGCCTCTCGCTCAAAGGAGATACCTTCCCCCAATCTGAATTTATGAGCCTCTGCCCAAAGGAGAAACCTTCCCCCAATCTAAATTTATGAGCCTCTGCTCAAAGGAGATACCTTCCCCTCTGCTCTGGATATGATCCCTCAGAAGATCAACTGTCTCTACCTCTTGCCAGCATGTGGAACTCCTTTCCACCGAAGACCTCCTATCCTCAATGCTTAGCCTAAGAGACCTCTGCCTTCTATGATCACATCCACAATAGCTCAGCAACCTGTACCAAACACAATCAGTCGGTCTAGTACAAGTCTTCCTCTATCTGTCAGATCTGTCCAACTCTTGAACAAATCAATCCTCTATCCACAAGCCTTCTCAAAGACTTGCCAAATCTGTCCTCAGGTTCTCTGATAGAACCAATGTACCTCTGTCCTCAAGTTCTCTGATAGAACTATCAATCTCAGCTCACAAGTCCTCTCGCTAGGACCTGTCCAAATCTGCTCACAAGTCCCCACCGAAACCTGTCCAAAACCTGCTCACAAGTCCCCAACGGAACCTGTCCAAAACCTGCTCACAAGTCCCCAACGGAACCTGTCCAAAATAGCTCACAAGTTCACCAAGAAAAACTTGCTTAGCATGAACCCACAAAGAGAATTGTTAGAGACCCAATGTGATTCATCAACCTCATAGAAGCATAAAGAGAATTGTTAGAGACTCAATATGTTCTATACTTAACTCCCAATCTCAATCTCAAATCTCATAGAAACATAAAGAGAATTGTTAGAGACTCAATATGTTCTATATTTAACTCTCAATATCAATCTTCAACTCAATCTCAAATCTCATAGAAACATAAAGAGAATTGTTAGAGACTCAATATGATCTATACTTGACTCCCAATATCAATCTCAACTCAATCTCAATCTCAAAAGAATAAGATAGATGTAGTATGCTTTTCTCAAGAACATGAAACACAACCCAACAATTGCCAAACATGCAATATCTCATATAACAATGCTACTCATGTTCTTTCCACAACCAATATCTTTTCTCAACCAATTAGGGCTTTAACAACAATGCTTATAGACAAGGTTTAACCAACATCATTCAACTCAACATTAACCTTGAAGCATTCAACCAATCATCACAAGAAAAGGAAACAAGTAGAAATCCTTTTCCCTCCAAAGATATTTGAACAAAACAGCCACCAACACAATATCACCAAATGCAAAGAATAACTTGCTCAAATCAACTCAATGGAGTAAGCCCAATATCATGAATCAAGTAAAGCAATAACTTGATCAAACAACCTCTATGGAAGCAACTCAACCATCAAACTCAAAACAGCCAACCAAGGGTTCCACCAACTCAATGCAAGTAGCTTGACTCACAAATACAAACCCTAGTGCACAAAGCTTCCACTATCTCAAACCAAAAATTATGCATTCATCAAAAAACTCTCCTTAAGGATAACAATGCATAAGTAGTCTTCAACAAACCAGAAAATAGGATTTACACCCAATCAAAGAAAACCTAGTTGAAAACCTTTTCACTCCAACCTTATTTCAGAAAACATACACCAATCATACTCATAAGAAGAATGTGCCCATACCTTATTGGAGTAGAAGAAAATTGACCCTTAAAGCTGTCACCACACACAACCCTCAAACTTCCAACCAAGTTAGGGTTAGAACCAAGATAAATGAGCATATATAAAAACTTTCCTTAGTACACCTTTTAGCTTCTCTTCTTTTGAAAACAACCACCAAAGAAGCCAAAAACACAACAACCAAAACTTACACCTTATATCTCCATTTTAAACTTTAGCATAGCAAAAGACTAATCTCAAAAATACAACCAAAGAAATATCCCCTTATTTCTCCTATGTCTTTTAAACAATGCTAAACAATGCCAAAAATTATATCAAGAAATTAATCACACCTTAGAATGGCTGCCCTTGAAGAATCCAAAAATCGCGGAATGGCTGCCCTTGACGAATCCGAAAATCGCGGAATGGCTGCCTTTGACGAATCCAAAAACATGGCACAAAATACGTTTTAACAAAAACGTGACTTAATCCATGCACAGCTCCCTCCGTGGGAATCGAAACGCAGACCTCCGCCTACGCAAAGCCCAAACGCAGCCTATGCTGCCACTAGCCCACAAGGGGCTAACGAAGTCTAAGACAGACTTCCTACCACTTCAACGAACAAGCACTTCGTAAGTTTTTCAAACGCGAGCTCTCTTCTTCCGCGGCGTCAACAGAGCATCGATCGCAGCCAAAAATTAATGCATTCAAAATTCTCAAGAGGAGTTAAACCTTAGGATCCTTCCCATATTTATAGTCCAATCGTGGACTTTAGAACACGTCGACGGCAGAGAAACGTAATTTCGAATTTAATCGAAATTGCTTTCTAAAGGGTTTAAAAACCCTTAATTAATTTTAATAAATTAAGAATAAAAAGGTTTAAAAACCTTTAAATATTTTTAATAAATTAAAAATAATTTCTCCCTTAATTAATTAAATAATTAATTAATTAAAACCTTGAAGGGTTTTAAATAATAATTAAATAATAAAGAGAACCTCCATTGGTTTTAATAAAAACCATTTAACTTGGTTTTAATAAAAACCCTATCCAAAAACCTTATCCAATGGAATCTCTCCGGATTCTCTTAAGAAGATTCTCTTGGAATCTTTCACCTTTGAAGCCAACACATCCTCTTAACATTAATGCCATTTCCTTTTGACATCAATGACAACTCATAGACAAGGAGCTAGGATCTCAAACCCAAAATTGCCAACAATCTCCCCCTTTGTCATTGATGGCAAACCATGCTTCTCAACAACAAAAACTCAACATAAACAGCTCCCCCTGTCTTGAGGCTCTCCCCCTTACTCAAATCTCTCCCCCTTTGTCATCAATGGCAAAGGGTCACCTTTGGGGCTCGGGACTAAGAATGAGCCTCTTAGCTTAGTCCCTCCCCCACCTCCCGATGAGGTGATTAATTCTGGGGTGGGAGTAAAACTCCCATTAGGCACTGATCATCATCAGCGTCTATAACTTCCTTGTCGGGCCTTCTCTTGAACTCTTTGTCCATATTCCTGTTCTTGTCACTGTTCTTGTTCTTGTTCTCATCCCTGTTCTTGTCCATGCCTTGATCCTTGGACCTGATCATGCCACTGTTCCTGTTCTTGTATTCTAGAATTTCAGCTCTACACTGTCTAGCTATGTGACCTTTATTGTTGCACTTATAACAAGTAACAATGTTATTTCTCTATGGTAAACCTGATCTTTGAATCCACCAGTTCTGACCAAACCTGTTTTGGCCAACCCTGTTCTGACCAAATCTGTTCCTGTTATTTGCCTTGCAATAAACTGCCTTGTGCCCAAACTGTTGACAAGAGTAGCAATACCCTTGAAAGTAACTAGCACTTCTGAAACTGTCATTTACCTTCTTCACTTGAGCCATGCAATGTGAAGCCATGTGACCAAACCTCGTGACAAGCAAAACATCTCGCCTTGAAACTTTCCTTTATTTGACCTCTTGGGTCCTGAAAACTTCTTCTTCTCATTCTGAATTCTGTTTTCTATTTTTGTGCATCTATCATTCAAGGACTCATGATCTGAAATACTTTCCTCATCAGAACTCTCTTCCTTTTGGAGTCTCTTACTAGACTCTCCAACTTGTTCCTTGTGTGACTTAACAAAACCAAGGCCTGTTTTATCTGTTGTCTTTCTTTGACCTTTGATGAGTGACTTAACCTTTTTGGAGCTATCTTGAAACCTGTAAAGCTTATCCTTGTACTCTTTAGTTTCCTCTTTCAAAGAAGCCATTTTCTGTTCTAACTCACTATACTCAAGAACCTTAGACTCTAACTCATCCTTGAGTTCTTGTGTCTTAGCTATAGAGAAATCAAGATTTTCAATAAGATCATCTCTCTCCATACAACATTCATCTAACTTATCCTTGAGTCTAGCATTCTTCTTTCTTTCCTTTTTCAAAGCACTAAGAGCACTAATAAGTTCACTCTCAAGATCCTTTATTTGATTTCCTTTTGAATCATCAAAGCCATTTTCAGATTTCTTATCACTAGAGGTGCTACCCTTTTCAAAAACCATACATGCATCTTCCTTATAGTTTTCTGAAGCATCCTCATACATACTAGAAACCAAATCATTATTTGTGCAATCATCCTCAAGGTGACCAAAATTTCCACATCTAAGACATTTCATGATAATGAATCTATGTTTCGGTTCTTCCTCTTTTTCTGATATGAACAACATCTCATTTTCATTATCACTTGAAGAACTTTCACTATCACTACTAGAACACTTACTTGCTTTGTCTAGGTAGAAACTCTTCTTGTGCTTGTGAGAATACCTCTTTCCTTGATTGCTATGCTCATATTTGATCTTTTTGTGATGCTTGTCCTTTTTAGAATCCTTGCTCTTAGAATCCTGTTTATCTTCATCACTTTCATTCTTGGGAACAATACAATTAGTAGCATAATGACCAAACTTTCCACAATTGAAACATCTTACATTTTTCATACTTTTGTGCTTTCTAGAGAACTTGCCTTTCTTGCTGTAATATGCCTCTTCATCACTAGAAGACTCATCACTATCTTGAAGTTGTTTACCCTTGGATTCCTTGGTAGCCTTGAAAGTCGCCTCTTTCTTGACATCAACCTTCACTTGAGTTCTTAACTCAAATGCTGCAAGTATACTATGGAGCTCATCCTTTTTCAATTTATCCAAATCTTTAGCTTCCTCAATAGCAGAAATATTTTCACTAAATCTATTAGGAAGAGATCTTAAAATCTTATCACAAACATCATTTTCAGCAAGCTCAAGACCTAAGTCTTTCATGGAGTTAACAACCTCATCCATACGAAGCATGTAGTCACTAATATTTTCATCATCATTCATCTTGAGTTGTTCAAACATACCTTTGAAGTGTCTCAACTTGGCCTTTCTGACATTTGTATCACCTCTATGAACCACCTTCAATCTGATTCCACATTTCACTAGTCTGTCTTGCAGTGAATCACTTTGGTGAGATCTGCTTTCGTAAGCCTTTCAGGATTGCATTCATTGCTTTTGAATTGCTGTGATGTAGGAGCCTTTCTTCTTTAGTATTAGGACCATGTTCAGGAATAGTGTACTCATCTTCAATCACTTCCCATACCTCATTCCCAAGTGCCATTAGATGAACCTTCATCCTTGCACTCCAAAGACCAAAATCTGACCCATCAAGAATAGGTGTTGCATTGCCACTTGAATGATCCATTGTGTTCTTTACTAGCTTTTCCTTCAAGCCGTTAAACTTTTCGAAGGCACCCGCTCTGATACCAATTGAAGAACACAATCTTATACTGAGAGGGGGGTGAACAAGTATAAGACCTCTTTTTACTTTTTCCTTTATACTTCAAAATAGTAAAGCAATATACCCAAAGCAATATCAAAGCAATGCACAAAATCATCCACAAAGTGACACCAATTTTAACGTGGTTCACCCGTAATGGTCAGGCTACGTCCAAAAAACTTTTCTCTAAAAGTTATCTCAAAGTTCTTTGGGAAACCTTCCCAATTACAATGTTTATGAGCCTCGGCTCAAAGGAGATACCTTCCCCCAATCTAAATTTATGAGCCTCTCGCTCAAAGGAGATACCTTCCCCCAATCTGAATTTATGAGCCTCTCGCCCAAAGGAGAAACCTTCCCCCAATCTAAATTTATGAGCCTCTCGCTCAAAGGAGATACCTTCCCCTCTCGCTCTGGATATGATCCCTCAGAAGATCAACTGTCTCTACCTCTTGCCAAGCATGTGGAACTCCTTTCCACCGAAGACCTCCTATCCTCAATGCTTAGCCTAAGAGACCTCTCGCCTTCTATGATCACGTCCACAGCAGCTCAACAACCTGTACCAAACATAGTCAATCGGTCTAGTACAAGTCTTCCTCTGTCTCGTCGATCTGTCCAACTCTTGAACAAATCAATCCTCTATCCACAAGCCTTCTCAAAGACTTGCCAAATCTGTCCTCAGGTTCTCTCGATAGAACCAATGTACCTCTGTCCTCAAGTTCTCTCGATAGAACTATCAATCTCAGCTCACAAGTCCTCTGCTAGGACCTGTCCAAATCTGCTCACAAGTCCCCACCAGAACCTGTCCAAAACCTGCTCACAAGTCCCCAACGGAACCTGTTCAAAACCTGCTCACAAGTCCCCAACTGAACCTGTCCAAAATAGCTCACAAGTTCACCAAGAAAAAACTTGCTTAGCATGAACCCACAAAGAGAATTGTTAGAGACCCAATGTGATTCATCAACCTCATAGAAGCATAAAGAGAATTGTTAGAGACTCAATATGTTCTATACTTAACTCCCAATCTCAATCTCAAATCTCATAGAAACATAAAGAGAATTGTTAGAGACTCAATATGTTCTATATTTAACTCTCAATATCAATCTTCAACTCAATCTCAAATCTCATAGAAACATAAAGAGAATTGTTAGAGACTCAATATGATCTATACTTGACTCCCAATATCAATCTCAACTCAATCTCAATCTCAAAAGAATAAGATAGATGTAGTATGCTTTTCTCAAGAACATGAAACACAACCCAACAATTGCCAAACATGCAATATCTCATATAACAATGCTACTCATGTTCTTTCCACAACCAATATCTTTTCTCAACCAATTAGGGCTTTAACAACAATGCTTATAGACAAGGTTTAACCAACATCATTCAACTCAACATTAACCTTGAAGCATTCAACCAATCATCACAAGAAAAGGAAACAAGTAGAAATCCTTTTCCCTCCAAAGATATTTGAACAAAATAGCCACCAACACAATATCACCAAATGCAAAGAATAACTTGCTCAAATCAACTCAATGGAGTAAGCCCAATATCATGAATCAAGTAAAGCAATAACTTGATCAAACAACCTCTATGGAAGCAACTCAACCATCAAACTCAAAACAGCCAACCAAGGGTTCCACCAACTCAATGCAAGTAGCTTGACTCACAAATACAAACCCTAGTGCACAAAGCTTCCACTATCTCAAACCAAAAATTATGCATTCATCAAAAACTCTCCTTAAGGATAACAATGCATAAGTAGTCTTCAACAAACCAGAAAATAGGATTTACACCCAATCAAAGAAAACCTAGTTGAAAACCTTTTCACTCCAACCTTATTTCAGAAAACATACACCAATCATACTCATAAGAAGAATGTGCCCATACCTTATTGGAGTAGAAGAAAATTGACCCTTAAAGTTGTCACCACACACAACCCTCAAACTTCCAACCAAGTTAGGGTTAGAACCAAGATAAATGAGCATATATAAAAACTTTCCTTAGTACACCTTTTAGCTTCTCTTCTTTTGAAAACAACCACCAAAGAAGCCAAAAACACAACAACCAAAACTTACACCTTATATCTCCATTTTAAACTTTAGCATAGCAAAAGACTAATCTCAAAAATACAACCAAAGAAATATCCCCTTATTTCTCCTATGTCTTTTAAACAATGCTAAACAATGCCAAAAATTATATCAAGAAATTAATCACACCTTAGAATGGCTGCCCTTGAAGAATCCAAAAATCGCGGAATGGCTGCCCTTGACGAATCCGAAAATCGCGGAATGGCTGCCTTTGACGAATCCGAAAAACGTGGCACAAAATACGTTTTAACAAAAACGTGACTTAATCCATGCACAACTCCCTCCGCGGGAATCGAAACGCAGACCTCCGCCTACGCAAAGCCCAAATGCAGCCTATGCTACCACTAGCCCACAAGGGGCTAACGAAGTCTAAGACAGACTTCCTACCACTTCAACGAACAAGCACTTCGTAAGTTTTTCAAACGCGAGCTCTCTTCTTCCGCGGCGTCAACAGAGCATCGATCGCAGCCAAAAATTAATGCATTCAAAATTCTCAAGAGGAGTTAAACCTTAGGATCCTTCCCATATTTATAGTCCAATCGTGGACTTTAGAACACGTCGACGACAGAGAAACGTAATTTCGAATTTAATCGAAATTGCTTTCTAAAGGGTTTAAAAACCCTTAATTAATTTTAATAAATTAAGAATAAAAAAGGTTTAAAAACCTTTAAGTATTTTTAATAAATTAAAAATAATTTCTCCCTTAATTAATTAAATAATTAATTAATTAAAACCTTGAAGGGTTTTAAATAATAATTAAATAATAAAGAGAACCTCCATTGGTTTTAATAAAAACCATTTAACTTGGTTTTAATAAAAACCCTATTTTTTTTTGGGGGGAAAACGAGCTCTGGCAATTTTCTCCTTTGAACCAGGGTTTCGGCATCCTTGAATTTTCTCTGGTTTCAGCGGACTTGCTGAAGTGCCTTTAGGGTACGGGAGATCTGAAGATACGATCGGTGCCCCAGGAGGGTCCAATGGGGACTTCTCCGGCTCCTAACTCAGGAAACACTAGCTCTTACGCTGATCTGTTTAAAGGCGATTCTTCCCCGAAGACTGCTAAAGCGCAAAAGATGGCATACAAGATCTTCACGGCTGTTGGGAATTGGTCATCAGCTCATCGGGTGAATGGTTGTCTACCGCAGGTCGAATCTAGGCCGAAAATCATCATTGAACCCAGCATGGTTGAAGAATCAGTTCTCTACAGAGTGAACCATGACCTAATCTGCAAGTTCATGGGCTTTCGCCCCTCCCTGAACTTCCTGCATTCATGGATCTGTCAAAATTGGGAACCCCACGATGAGTACTCATTGTGGTTTATTAGTAATGGTTATTTTATTGTCAGCTTTTCAGCTCTGGCCGACATAAATAAGGCTTTTGAGTCAAAAAAGAAGAACCATGGCCCGGCAGGGCTTTTTGTACAACCATGGCGGGTGGGCTTCGACCCTCGTGTTGAACCTATCGCTGTACCAGTGTGGATTAGATTATACGCCCTTCCTATGGAGTTCTGGGTGAGCGGTATTGGCCATGATTGGCAATACGATTGGTAGACATATTGGTGTTGCTAGAGACACTATTGAAGGGAGCATGGCAGTATACACTCGAATCTGTGTTGAGATGGATCTCAGCCAGCCTCTTTCGGTTGAGTTGGATATTGAACTGGCAGGTCATACCTGGATCCAACAACTAGACTATGAGGCCCTACCCTTCAGATGTCGGGTTTGCCATAAGCATGGGCATCTAGCCCGTTTCTGTCCTATTAATATGAATGCCAAAATGGAGGCCCCTTCAGATATGCCAAATCTGCCTAAGGAGGATAAGGTTGCTCCTAATACAGATCCTAATAGCTCTGGTCAGAGTCAGAATGCTCCGAGAGAGGGTTTTGAACAACCCAGAAGAAGAAGACAGACTAAGAAAAAGGAGGGAAAGTAGCAATCTAATCTCAGACTTGCCAATAGGTATGAGATTTTTAAGTCATTGGTTGATGAATAGGATCACTCTATGGAGGGTTTGGAGAGTTTCAAGGAAACTTCTAATATTCTTGGGCAGCCCGCCCTCTCACCTTCTCCTGTCATACAGTAGATAGTTGATCCCTATGAAGTATCACAACCAGTGTCTTCTGGTGCCTTAGTAGTCCATAATCCGGAACAGTCAGTATCTCAGGATGTCCACATGGGTATAGCAGAGAAGAACAAGGAAAGGCCATCTTTGGGGATAACCCATCTTGAAAAAAGACCAAAAAATAGCAATTCTCAGGGAGCAGGTCGAAGATCTAATAAGGAGCTGCTAGCAGCTCAAGGAGACAAATTGATCATGGGAGGATCAATGAGGACAATTGATTCTTATTGCTCTCGGGGTAACCCATGATTATACAATCTTGGAATGTGAGGGGTTTAAACAGTAGAACCCATCAATCTGCTGTTCAAAGGTTATTAGAAAATAGCAATACTAATTTCTTGCTTTTACAAGAGACTAAGATGTCTTTGGATCTTATGTCTAAAATAGTCAACAGAATCTAGAAGGGTGTTGGTCACATGGATGTGGCTGCCCAAGGTGCCTCAGGGGGGATTGTTACTCTGTGGAACTCTCTGGAATGGTCTGCTATAGATCACCTTGCCTGGCGGGGTGTTCTCACTTCTCTTTTTAGGAATAATGTCTCGACGAAAGTCGTTTTAATTACTAACTTTTATGGATCTCAAACCCTGGAGGGCCAGAGGCGGTAGTGGAAGGCTGTCCATGACATGAGAGCATCTAGGGAAGATCTAGACTAGATTGTAGCAGGGGACTTTAATGCTAAATTATCTTCTAGAGACCAGGAAGGGGGAACACCTTTTTTGGATCCAGGGGACCGTTTCATGATCGCTCAAGTCCAGGATTTACACCTAGTGGACATAAAATGTCCTAGCAATAACTTCACTTGGACTAATAAAATGAGGGAGCCACATAGTAGGAAGGTGAAACTTGATCGCTTTCTACTTTTAGAAGAGACGTTTGTAAATGTTAGAGGATATGACATATATTATGCATGGCGTATTTCATTATTGTAAAATATTGCTCGTAGGCAATCTCCAAGTTACGTTGATTAACCAACTCATCGGTTAATCAACTACTTCAACTATTTTGTAAATTATTATATTGCAATAAATGAGAATGTATCGTATGCTTCGTAATTTCAATATGGCATCAGAGCCACGGAGACAAGACACAGACGGGAACAAGACGCAGACCAGACAGAGGATAGATCGGGACTGACGTAGACGCAGACCAGACGGGACTGACAACAGACCGGGACTGATGCAGATGCAGACAGGACTGACGACAGAGGGAGCAGGCCTAGTAGATTGGGACGACCAATAGGACGCAGGACACGCAGACCGGTTCGTGGATCGGGGCGGTTCGGCGGAGGCAAAAGGAGGGGGGGTGGTTGCCCGAAGGCAACCGAATCTCCTATGTTCGTTGCGGAAAATAAAAAATTTCCCACAGTGGCCGCATCGGCCATGTGGGACTAATATTTTTTTCCCTACTCGCACAGTTCCAAAGCCTCTAATATATCCTCGTCCCTGTTTCATTTCGTCGGGCTCGCTGGCTCCAGTGGTATTTGCGCTCACTGTTTACCCGGAGGTTACGGGTTCCAGTCCCGGCAGACATTTTTTTTTTGATGCCCTACGCGCTCTTGTGACGGCGGCGCAGCCGCTTTGACGCCCTCTGTGCACTTGTGACGGCGGCGCAGCAGTTTTGATGCCCTGCGTGCCCTTGTGACGACGGAGACGATGTTTTGACGCCCTGAATGCAGTTGTGACGACGGAGAAGGGGTTTTTTTGACGCCCTGCCGTGCATTTGACACCTTCACATGGTGATTTGACGCCTATAACACTTGGTTTTAGGTATTTTTTTTCCCATCTTGTCTCATTTGCAAATCAAAGGGGGGGGAGATCTCAGTTTCTTCACATTATTCATTTGCAAAGTTAACAGATAAAGGGGGGAAATCAACTTTATAGGAGATAAAATTTGTGGGCATTTATGATTGTTTTTTTTTGCATTTAAATATTCTGTTTTCTTGCATTCACAATCATAAATTAAACAAAAGTATAAGACCCCAAATTTATACCCTATTTGTGCAATTTATTGCACAACAGATGCTCGGTATTTGAGATACCTTTGGTCCACACTTACAGGTAATGCTGTCGTGCTTTGGACTACTGTATTCGCCGCCTAATATAGCTGCAACAACGACGTCTGAGCTTGTTCTCTATAAATCATCGGGGAGAGATAAGGCAAACCAATTTTGTTTCATTTCCATTTCATACCCACATCGTGATTGTTGTTAGGCGTAAATCCTGACGAAAGTATTTTTTCCAAAGTGTTTAGGGGAAGTTACGCCCCACGCATGCGGAATAAAACTTTCTATGGTAGGTGTCATTAACAACACGATGCCCTTTCAGTATCGCCTATGTTCAAAATATTGTGCTTCTCATTTGTACTTATAGTCTCCCTCACGTAAGGGCGAGTACATATTGAGTAGTATACTGTTCATATATACCTATAGTTTCCCTCATGTAAGGGCGGGTATATATTGAATGGTTACAATATAATGATCTGGCAGGTATAAAGAAAGGGAGACCAATTGGTGATATAAGGAACTTTCATAATGGCCACAATTCATAAGTACCTCTCAGACTCACAATTGTTGAAAGGTCCTAACTTTGTTCCATGGAAGACAAAGATGAAAGCCATACTTCAGTTGGAAGATTTATGGGATGTAGTGACTGGCACTGAAACACGTCCTACATCACCAGGAACAGATCAAGATGCTTGGGATAAAAAAGACAAGAAGAGTTTTGTATTTATCTTACTTGCTACTACAGATGAGGTGCAGCCTCATATTTGTGATGCAAAAACTAGTAAGATAGCCTGGGATGCCCTGCTCACAGTTTTTGAAGGCAAGAATCAATCCTCTATCCTTCATCTTCAAACTCAACTACATAATCTCAGTATGAGTTCTGGAGAAACAGTTGACATATTCCTTTGCAGAGTAGCAGACTTGAAAGCAAAATTGAATGCTATGGGAAAACCTGTGGATGATGATGTCTTGAATTCTGTTATCTTGAGAGCATTACCAAGTTCCTACAAGATGTTGATCACTTCTCTCAATGTCTCTGGTAGACAAGTCTCTTTTGTGGAACTGGTAAACTTGCTTCAAACTGAAGAGGCAACTCAGGTCCAGAAAGATGATATGCCTGATAATGCTCTATCCACACAACAAAGTGGTAAAAAGCAAGGTCAGTTTCAAAAAGGAGGTGCTTCTTCCAAAGGAAAAGGGAAGCAATCTCAACAACAAGATACAAAATATTGCAAAATTTGTGACATGAATAACCATGACACCAACAGGTGTTGGTTTAAAAACAAGCAACCAAATGACAAAGGTCCACAGAAGAAGGGCAAGCACAAGAAAAAATACAATAAGCATAAGCAATCTAAAGGCCATGTTGCTTATGCTGAATCCAACTCAGAATCCAATTCTCCTGAGTCTGATTCAGATTCTGACTCTGAAAGAGCACACAAGGTGCTCATGACTCATACTTCGTCTTCCCAGATAGATGTTGTATGGTATATTGATTCAGGAGCTAGCAAACACATGACTGGCGATAAATCCTGGTTTGATACTTTTGTGGCGAAAGAGGGCAAGCCAGTCACAATTGCTGACAATCAGGTATATCAAGTAAAAGGAGAAGGAGATATTTCTGTGTCTCTTCCTGATGGTAAGTGTCAGATTGAAAAGGTTCTCTATGTTCCTGGCTTAGCCAATAATTTACTATCAGTTCCACAAATGTTGGATAGAAACATGGAAGTCGTGTTTCGCATTGTCAATGGCAAGAAGAGATGTTTTATCACACATAGTGGTAAACATGTTGCAACTGGCTCTTACAAACATGGCTTGTTTATTCTCGATGCTATTTCCACTCCCCATATTGCTTTGGCTGCAACTACAAAGGAGACCACCTCTCTTTGGCATCGACGTTATGGTCATCTCAGTTCTGGATATTTGCTTGAATTACACAAATATGGGTTAGTGAAAGGTCTTCCACCCCTCTCATCTACCTTACCAGTTTGCTCGGATTTCTTAGCAGGGAAGCAACATCGAGTGCCTTTTGAAGCCAGCTCCTCTCGAGCTGCAAAACCTTTAGAGCTTGTGCATACCGATCTGTGTGGTCCTATGCCAACCAACTATGGTGGGAAAAAGTATTTTCAACTATTTGTTGATGATTACTCACGGAAGATGTGGGTTTTCTTTCTTCAGTTGAAATCAGAAGCGTTTCTCTACTTTCAACAGTTCAAGAAACTTGTTGAGAAGGAGTCGGGATGTTTGATCAAGACCCTCCGCTCAGATCGAGGGGGGGAATATACCTCTAAAGAGTTTTCAGAGTTTCTTAAGGAACATGGGATCAAAAGACAATTGACTACAGCCTATACACCTCAGCAGAATGGAGTTGCAGAAAGAAGAAATCGTTCCATTATGGAAATGGTTCGATGTATGCTAAAAGGAGCACATCTTGAGGATCAATATTGGGCGAAGCAAGAATACAAACATCATACCTTCTAAATAGAGCACCCACTAGAGCTCTACAAGGGAAGACTCCACAAGGAGCATGGAGTGATAAGAAACCTTCCATTGCTCATCTGAAGGTGTTTGGATGTAAAGCATTCATGCACATTCCAAAACAGAAAAGGAGAAAGCTGGATGAGAAAACCCTTCGCAGATGTATCTTTCTTGGTTATGATGAGTACTCAAAAGGTTATCGATTGATTGATCCTAAGACCAAGAAGACACATGTAAGTATAGATGTATTTGATGAAGCTCTCACATCAAAAGACACATCCACAACTATATACCTAGATGAAGAAGAGCCTAAGAAGGAGGTTCAACTTCCACAACAAAAACAAAAAATTCCAAAATGGTATACTAGCACTTTGAGAGATGCTAAGTTGAAATCCCTTCCAGATCTATCTCTTGATAGGCCATGTACTCGCAATATGACTCAAAATATGAGAGCAGAAGAATCTACTTCAGAGGTTGACGAACTTTGTCAACACTTTGATGATTTGTCAGCAAGTACAGTAAAATGATAGAGAGGAAGAAAAGGATGGAGAAAAAATTTATGTCTACATTGAATACAAACGAACCCACAACGGTTCAATCTGCACTTGATGAACCATAGTGGAAAGAGGCCATGGATGTAGAACATCAATCTCTCCTTAGAAATAATACTTGGAAGTTAGTCGATCTGCCAAAAGGGAAGAAACCCATAGGCTGCAAATGGGTGTTCAAAGTGAAATATAAGGCAGATGGGTCTATTGATAAGCATAAAGCCCGACTTGTTGCAAAGGGATATGCTCAGAAAGAAGGCATAGATTATGAAGAGACTTTTGCCCCTACTGCAAAAATGACTACCATTCATGTACTTTGTGCCATGGCAGCTCAGTTTGGGTGGAAATTACATCATATGGATGTTAAAAGTGCCTTCTTGAATGGTGACTTACAAGAAGAAGTATACATGACTCAACCGTAAGGATTTGTGGTCAAGGGGAAAGAACAAAAAGTATGCAAATTGATTAAATCCTTGTATGGGCTAAAACAAGCTCCTCGAGCTTGGTACATCAAGATAGACAGTACCTTGTGCAAAGATGGATTCGAAAGAAGTCCTTCAGATGCAAATCTCTATATCAAGAAAAATGGTTTTGATATAGTGATTCTTGTACTTTACGTAGATGATCTGATCATTACAGAAGCTCAGAAAGTATGATTAGCTTAGTGAAAAAAGACTTGAAGCAATCATTTGAAATGACAGATCTAGGACTTCGCACTATTGTCTTGGTTTAGAATTTACTCAAGAACAATTTCATATACGAGTAACACAAAAAAAATATGCCAAGACTTTAGTAGAAAAATATCGGATGACCGATTGTAAGTCCAAAGCAACTCCAATGGAGCAAGGACTTAAGTTATCTCGATATGATGAGTCACCTCAGGTAGATGGAACTCTCTATCGTCAGTTGATTGTGAGTCTCCTATATCTGACAAATACCAGGCCAGATCTCAATTTTTGTGTGGGATATCTTTCACGATTCATGCAAGAGCCTAAGATGAGTCACTGGAAAGCAGCAAAAAGAGTTCTTCACTATGTTCGTGGTAGTACAAATTATGGCCTGGAATATAGAAAGAATAATAAATTTTTCTTACTTGGATACACAGACTCAGATTATGTTGGATCTCTTGATGATCGTAAATCCACTTTTGGATATGTTTTTCATCTCGGGTCTGGACCAATCTCATGGCACAGTAAGAAACAACATGTGGTTGCTCTATCTTCAACAGAAGCAGAATATCGTGCAGCCAGTGAAGCAGTCTGCGAGATAATGTGGTTAAGTCGCATTCTTACAAACATGGGCCTTCCAAAGAACCTTCCACTTCATTTGTTTTGCGAAAATGGAACATTAACTTTAAAATTTTAGCAGGCCCTGTTTCTGATCACTGCCCTATTCTGTTGGAAGGGGGGGCTGGGAGGGGACACCACCACAAACCTTTCAGATTTGAGAATTTTTGGCTGCAGAAAGAAGAACTTCGAGAGAAAATCCCGCAATGGTGGGAAGAAGGCCGTCCAACCTTATGGAAGAGCAATGTTCGAAATTCACAAACAACTTCAATATGTCAAAACTCAGTTGAAATATTGGAGGCGCTCTAATAAATTTGATTTCCAGGACCAAAGAGCTCAGTTTGTGGCCCGCTGGGATGAGGTCCAGAAACAGTTCAGAGAAGGAGTTATTTTAGATTAGCTCAAGGATGAGGATGATGCCTTGCATAGAGCGGTCGAGGACATTGACAACCAGGAGGAGATTTATTGGAGGCAGAGAGCAAGAACTACCTGGTTAGTGGAAGGGGACCGAAATACAAAATTCTTTCATCGGATTGCTTGTGCCCGAAGACGGATGAACAATATGGAGGTCCTTCAAGATGAGAATGGTCATTCCTTTGACACTCTTCCGGATATACACTCCCATGCTATGGATTATTTCTCAAAGATTTTTAAGGAAAGTGCGGTTCAAGATGTTTCGGCCCAAAATGAAATTCTTTCTGTCATTCCTACTCTCATTTCTGAGGAGGAGAATCTGGCCCTCCTCAAACCTATTGACCGAGATGAACTGACAGCTGTTGTCTTTGGAATGAGTACTGGTAATACTCCAGGTCCTGACGGTTTCCCCATTGAGTTTTTTTAGGCCTTCTGGGATTGCTTAGAGGAAGATGTTAGAGCTATGGTTGAAGAATCCAGAGAAAACAAGAGAATTCTTAAAGCTCTAAACCATACTTTCATTACCTTGATTCCAAAAGGGGAGGAGGGGAGCCATATTTCAGATTATAGGCCTATTGCCTTATGTAATGTGCTGTATAAAATAATCATCAAGGTAATGGCTGAGCGACTAAAACCCCTTCTTCACAACATTATCTCCTCTGAGCAAGGGGGGTTCGTTGAGGGTCGGCGATTCTCGGATGGGGTGGTTCCGGCTCGGAAGCTATTCATTCAATGCACACTTCTGGGAATAAAGGGATGTTCATAAAACTGGACATGTCCAAGGCTTATGACAGGGTTGAATGGAGTTTTCGGGCCAAAATGATGGCTGCATTTGGTTTCTCTCAAGACTGGATTGAGTGGGTCATGAGCTGTGTCTCTTCCCCGACCTACTCTGTTCTAATTAAGGGCCTTCCTTCGTAGCCTTTTGGAGCCTCTCGGGGTCTCCGCCAGGGGGATCCTTGCTCTCCTTATCTGTTTCTGATTATGGCTGAAGGTATTGGTAGAATTTTCTTGAGGAGAAGACAACAAGGTAGATTATTGGGTGTTAGGGTGGGGGACGAAGTTTTATCGCATCTGCAGTTTGTGGATGATACTGGTCTGATGGGAGTTTCCAGCCTCAGGGAAGTAAGATCGATTAGGGATACTCTTAATGTGTATCTCAGGGCTACCCAACAGGTCATTAATGACAAGAAATCCAAAGTGGTCTTTTTCAATCTGGAGCACAGGATTCAGAATAGAATTTTAGAAATTCTGGGATTTACTAGGACTGCTCTTCCTATGGTTTACTTGGGGATTCCCTTGCACTTCAAGAAGCTAAAACTTGACACTTGGAGGCACTTGCTTGAGGGTATCAAAGAAAGAATTAATCACTGGTCTCACAAGTGGTTAAGCTATGGTGGCAGAGTTACCTTCTTACAGTCAGTCATTCAAGCCATGCCTATCTACAAATTCTCTATCTTGGCTGCCCCGCTTACAATCTGGAAAGATTTGGACAGGATGGCTAGAAAGTTTTTGTGGGAAGGACCAAAGGGAGAGAGAAAGTGGGCCTTAGTGAGATGGGATAAAGTTACCCGAGCCCAAGGTAAAAGGTGGGCTGGGACTGGGAGGATCCAGGTTAAATAATAAAGCCTTGGCTGGAAAGTTGTACTGGAGGTGGATTTCCTAGCCAACTTCCTTATTCAGTAGAATTCTCACTAGTAAGTACTTGGGTCATGTCAACCCCAATGAGGTGGGTCACTTCTCCTTGGAGGGTGCTGGATCCTTAGTATGGCAGGATCTCAAGCTTGGATCTCAGGTTATTAAAGACCAGCTATTTTGGAAAGTGGGGAGGGGGGAGAAGGCCCATTTTTGGTCTGATTCTTGGGATCAGTTTCCACCCATCATGGTTGAATTCCCCGAGTTACTCCCAATAAAAGTTGTAATTGAATCCAAGGGTTGGGTCCAAATTGAGATTTATTTCAATACTACTCAGCTGGGGGGGTATAAGTTTAAGAAGTTTAAGAAGTTGGAGGAGTGGCCAATTTCAATCCCTCCGGAGCTAGCACCCATCTTGTCCAAAATCTTGAAAGAAAGGTTTCTCACTGGGAGAGACGAGGAGGATGAATTAGCTTGGGGCTATGGGAGCCTTGGAATTTATACTGTTAAAGACAAATATGATAACATCCTCCCTAAGCCTCCCCCCCCGCTTATCTGGTTGAGGACTGGAGACAGATTTGGCAATCCAAGGGTTGGCCGAAAGTGAACTTTTTTGCCTGGCAGGTTATGCACAATGGAATTCTCACTTTCGACAACCTCAGGTGTAGAGGTATCATCGGTCCATATCAATGTGTTCTATGCCATAAGAATGAGGAAACAGCTGATCATCTGATGTTTGAATGCCCCTTCACGCACCAGATCTAGAAGCGCTGGTTCTCTCACTATAAAATCCAGCTTAATGGTGATGTGAATCGGATTAACATTCTGGAAAGATGGAAGAGGGGTAGATTTAAATCTAAAGCTCTTCGAATCGGTTGGGAGCTTGGCTTAAATTTCATTTGGTGGCAATTGTGGTTGGAGAGAAATGCAAGAATATTTCAAGAAACGTTTTCCACGCTTGATGGTGTTTGGCAGGTCATCTGGAGCAAAGTCACTGAAATAGTTGCCGTCCACGCAAATGAGGAATCTCAGGTTGATTCGGGGCCAATGGATGAGGGAGTTGAAAAGCAAGAGGAACAGGTCAGAGCCAGCTGGAAACCTCCTCCTGACGGTTGGATTAAAATAAATACTGACGGAGATGCTAAGGGCAATCCGAGCAGTGCTGGCATTGGTGTGGTCTGCCAGAATCACGAGGGCACCGTGCTCTACTGGGAAATGCAGGGATTGGGTAGAACCACAAATAACAAAGCTGAAGCCATTACTATCAAAGCTGCTTCTATTTGGGCAATTAATCAGGGCCATAGGAGGATAATTCTAGAATCTGACTCTCAAATATTGGTTGGAGCCCTTGACTGCATGAGGAACTTTGCTTTGAAAGCATGGAGGTTGAGGATTTTGGTCTCTCAAATAAAGGAACTATGGAGAGAACTAGATGACGTGATCTCAGTTTATGTGAGTAGAAATCTAAATAAAGCGGCTGATTTCCTTGCGAAGATGGGTGCTGAGAAAGAGGTAGGGGTGCAGCTGCACAGTGACATGCCTTTGGAGGATGAAGTGATTAGGCAGGGCCTGGAACGATCCTTGAGACAATGAACAAAGAAAATGCTAAGGGTGGTTTTTGTCGTGATATCGCGACCTATCGCACCGTCGCGGCCTTTGGTGGCAAGCTGTCGCGATTTCATGACATGTTTCACTGTCGCGGCCATTGGAGAGAAGCTATAGCGATTTCGTGACCTATTGCACCATCGCTGCCCTTGGAGAGAAGTTGTAGCGATTTCGTGACCTATTGCGCTGTCACGGCCTTTGGAGGTAGACTGTCACGATTTCGTGACCTGTTGCGCCGTTGGGGCCTGTGGTTGGAAGTAGTAGCGATTTTGCGACGCTTTTGGAGAATGGGCGCTAAGGGGGAAAATCGTCGCGATATCGTGACACTTTTGGAGTATAGGCACCAAGGGGAAAATTCGTCGCGATATCACGACATTTTTGTTGAATGGTTGCCAAGGGGAAAAATCATCGCGATATCGCGACATTTTTGGAGAGCTGGTACCAAGGGGAAAAACCGTCGTGATATCGCGACACTTTTGAAGGTTGTGCGCCAAGGAGAAAAACCGTCGCGATATCGTGACACTTTTGTTGAATGGGCGCCCAGGGGAAAAATCGTTGCGATATCGCGACATTTTTGGAGAGCTGGCACCAAGGGGAAAAACCGTCGCGATATCGCGACACTTTTGAAGGTTGGGCACCAAGGCGAAAACCCGTCGTGATATCGCGACACTTTTGCTGAATGGGCGCCAAGGGGAAAAATCGTCACGATTTCACAGAATTTTTGGCAAGCTGGCACCAAGGGGAAAAACCATCACGATATCGCAACACTTTTGAAGGTTGGGCGCCATGGAGAAAACTCGTCACGATATCGCGACAATTTTGAAGGTTGGGCGGCAAGGGGAAAACTCGTCGCGATTTCGCGACAATTTTGGGGAATTGGCGCCGTGGGGAAAAATCATCGCGATATCGCGACACCTTTGATGAATGGGCGCCAAGGGGTGAACTCGTCACGATATCGCGACACTTTTGCTGTTTGGCCGCCAAGGGAAAAACTCATCGTGATTTCGTGACACTTCTGGAGAATTGGCGCCATGGGAAAAACTCGTCACGATATCGCGACTCTTTTGCAGCTCTGGCGCCAAGGGGAGAACTCGTCGCGATATCGCGACACTTCTGGTGATCAGGTGCATTTTGGAAATCTCATCGCGATTTCGTGACACTTTTGGTGATTGGACGCCTTGAGGTTTTGCCGTCACGATTTCGTGACGTTTGTGGTGTTTAGGTGCCTCGGGGCTTGGTTGCTGCGATTTCGCGACATGTCACGATTTTGCGACTTGTTTCTCTGGCGCGACCTCGATTGGGTTGCTGTCGCGATATCGTGACATGTCACGATTTCGTGACATGTCGCATTTTCGTGCCTTGTTGTAATATTGCTTCTTGCTCTCAACTGGGATGTGTTTAATCCCTTATGTAATTGTTCTCTGTTTTAATTCAAGTTTTTTCAAAATTTTCAAAAATAAAAAAATAAAAACCCTATCCAAAAACCTTATCCAATGGAATCTCTTCGGATTCTCTTAAGAATATTCTCTTGGAATCTTTCACCTTTGAAGCCAACACATCCTCTTAACATTAATGCCATTTCATTTTGACATCAATGACAACTCATAGACAAGGAGCTAGGATCTCAAACCCAAAATTGCCAACAAATAGTTGGCTGACTAAAGAGGAAGAAGAAAAACTGATTATTGTTTTAAAAACATGTTCATGCTTTCACTTGGGACTATAAGGATATGTCAGGGATACACCCTGATGTGTGCACTTACAAGATATACACTGAAGATTTCAAGCCTGTGAGACAGCCCCAAAGAAGACTGAATCCAGCCTTGAGAGATATTGTTAAAGAAGAGATTGAAAAACTCCTGGAGGTAGGATTCATCTATCCAATTTTTGACAACCGATGGGTTTCTCCATTGGTGATAGTTCCAAAGAAAAATAGGAAAATACGAGTGTGTGTAGACTATAGAGAGTTGAATAAGGTCACACATAAGGACCATTTCCCATTGCCATTTATAGACCAAGTGTTAGACACTCTTGCTAGAAAGATTTTTTTTTATTTTATTGATGGATTTAGCAGGTACAACCAGATTCAGGTTGCACCTGAAGATCAAGAGAAAACAACCTTTACATGTCCTTGGGGAACATTTGCTTATAAGGTATCACCCTTTGGATTATGTAATGCCCCAAAAACATTTTAGTGGGCTATTTTAGCAATTTTTTCTGATCTAATTACTGAAAGTATGGAAATTTATATGGATGATTTCACAGTATGTAGAGAAACCTTTGACTTTACATTGGAACATATTGATAAGGTCTTAACACACTGTGAAACATACCATTTATCCCTGAATCCTGAGAAATATTTTATAATTATGAAATAAGGAATTGTTCTTGGTCACCACATCTCTTCTCATGGGATCAAAGTTGATCCCAAGAAGGTTGAGATCATCAAGGACCTTCCCCCTCCAAAAACTCAAACTGATGTTAGGAGTTTTTTAGGACACATTGGTTTCTACCGTAGGTTTATTCTGAATTTTAGTACAATAGCCAATCCCATGTTTGCACTATTGACTAAATATTCTGAATTTTCTTGGACTGTAAAATGCCAAGAGTCCTTTGAGGCTTTAAAAGAAAATTGACAACCCCACCTGTGTTGAGAGGACCTAATTGGAAGCTACCATTTTACATCCAATTTGATGCTTTCAATACTACAATTGGAGCAACATTAGGGTATATTGAAAATGGTGAGCATTATGTCATATACTACATTAGCAAAAATTTGACAGGAGAAGAAAATAACTATACCACTACCGATAAAAAATTCTTGGTAGTAGTATATGCTATCAACAATTTCATGCATTATATCATAGGGTATCAAATATTCATCCATACATACCATGCAGTCATTAAATATTTAATGAATAAACCTCTTGTAAGTGCAAGAATTATCCATTGGTTATCGTTGTTGTAGGAATTTGACTTCACCACAATCAACAAACTAGGGAAGGCTAATATAGTAGCAAATTTTTTGTCAAGGTTACAAAACACAGGGGAGGAAGAGTTGGTTGAGGACACTTTTCCTGATGAGCAATTGTTTGCTATATCTACCCAATCACCATGGTTTGCAAACATAGCTAATTACTTGGTAATAGAAAAACTCCTCCACATTTCACTCCTAAACAAAGAAAATAGTTAATAAAATAGAGTTCCTATTTCAAATGGATTATGGGTCTACTTTTTAAATGTATTCCTAACCATGTTTTACGTAGGTGCATCCGCAAGGATGAAGTGTATGATGTCATCTGAGCTTGCAATGATGAACCATCAGGTGGACACTATTTAGTAAAAAGCACAATTAGAAAAATTTTGGGTGCAGGTTATTACTGGCCATCCCTTCACAAGGATGTTAAAAAGTACATCAAGCATTATGATGCATGCCAAAGGATGGAGAAACCCACTCATGCAAATGAAATGCCATTGTAGCCTCAAGTGGTTTTAGAACCATTTGAGAGGTGGGGGCTAGATTTTGTGGGACCTATTAACCCACATTCTCAATAAAAGGTGCATATCTTGGTATGCACTGACTACATGACTAAGTGGACATAGGTGCATGATTTTAAACATGCTCATGAAGAGAAGGTTGCTGATTTCCTATATACTCATATTTTTTAGAGGTTTGGAGCTCCACGGTCTATTACCACAGATCATGGATCCCAATTTGCATATAAAGTTATTGAGGCTTTTACTAAATTATATGAGATTAAACATAGAAAATCATCCCCTTACCACCCACAGGCCAATGGTCAGGTTGAAGTGACTAATAGGGAGTTAGAAAAGATCTTGACTAAAATAGTAGCTTCCCATAGGAGAAATTGGCTTGACAAATTACCTGAAGTAGTTTGGGCTTATAACACTACTTGGAAATCCACCACAGGTTTCACACCTTACAAGTTGGTTTATGGTAAAAAGCCTCTTTTGCCTATTGAATTTGAGCTACTAACACTTCTTACAACTTTGGAAGTTGGAATTGAATTATCACATGGACAAATAGATAGGATTCTACAGCTGAAATCATTGGATGAAATCCGATTGGATGCATTGCATCAAACTGAGGTGATTTAGGAGCAACGCAAGTAGTGGCATGATAGCCACATTCAGTAGAAGATTTTTTAGCAAGGATATTGGGCTTTATTGTTTGATTCTTGATATGATAATTTCCCTAGAAAATTGTATACTAGGTGGTTAGGACCTTATCATATTGAAGTTGTATTTAGAAATGGTGCAGTTCATCTCTCTCCCATCGATGACTCACGAAGGAAGTTGGTAGTAAATGGACATCACCTTTGTGTATACCATGCACCACTAACTAAATAATATTTATCGCAACAAATCAATAAATTGGATGTATGCATGATGGAAGATATTCCCTGTTCCACCACAAATTCAACAGACTCAGCATAACAATGAAGTTTAAAAAAAAAGATAAAAATAAATAATTCAGAAAGTGAAAACCTTGTAGGAGGTGCTTTTGAATTGGTTGGCATGAAAACTAGTTTTTTGACATGCTTTGCCTTGAAATGACTTACCCATTCTTGTCCCACCATTGTAAAAAGCTCACTAGACTGCACCTATTTGTGTAATTGTAGAAAAATCAGCAAGTAATCAACAGAAGCAATCATCTATAAAAAGTGTATGATAACTATTCAAATTAGGTATGTGTTTCTTTACATTTTTCTCATTGTAGGCATTCAGTATGCAGTGTGTAGAAATTATTAGTTAGCATAGAAAAATTCATAGGGTTTGGCAAATCTAAAGACATCCAACCTGTCCAAAAGAAATAGGAGGAATTTTAGTTGTTTTGCAAAATTACAGGTTTTTATGGACATGGAAAGAAAAATGAATAAAAATGGTAGCCCCATGAAATTAGGCACAAATTTGATTGCATACCCATGTAGAGGTTTCACAGAGCTTCAGAATTTTACCAATATTCAGAATGAAAATTTTATTTTGTTTATTTTATAGCGGTAAATTGCACATATTAGGAATGAGAACAACTTTAGAATGAGAAATTATTCAAGTTTTAGAATGACAAATAACTTCAGAATGAAAATGGGCCAATTTGAAATTCAAAATTGCGTAGTGAAAATTTAAAATTTTAACATTCCATGTGGCACATGCATAAAAGGAAAATGATTTTTTTGTTTTGCCAAATAATCCAAGCAGGCGTGAATGCCAAAGCACAAATACCTTGGGTCACATGTTGCATAATTCCAAGTAATATTAAATAAGGATCTTTGGTGCCTCATTTTTATCACAATTTTCACAAAATTTGATCTGAAAGCATCGATGAAGTGTGTGCCTCATTTTCTATCATAATTTTCATGACATTCAATCTAAACACCTCAATAAACAAAGGTACAAAAATCAATACAATTTATACAGAGAACACTGAGTCATAACCAATGATAAATTTCCAACTCAGCAAAATCATAACTGATTGGCAAGGAATCAACGCTTGGGATGGTTCACCCTTCAATATGCATGATTGGTTTGATATCACAAAAAAAACCACCATTTATCGTTTGCTACACATATGAATTGGGATATGACACAGATCTTTTGAAGTCTATGCCACCTTCTAAAGATAGTTCTTGTGCTCTAAAACTAAATATCGTGTATTGTGATCATTGCAAATATCATTAAATATTGAACCACCATTATAACATAAATTACAAGTGCAAGGTTCAAACCACAACAAATTTTGCAGAGTACAAGTACAATAGAGTGTTCTAGTGTATCCAAAGAGGAAATACAAAGATTTTTTCTGAACAGTGGGAGTCACAACATTGTTGCAATAGAATGAAATTGAAGCCAAAAGATGGGATGGAAAAACAAAATAGAACCAGATAATTCCAATTACCTTCAAGCATATTATGAGGTGTTGCAAATTTTTTAAGGTGGACTAATATCATTTCTAAACAAGTTTGATGGATGTTTCGAAGACTTGGCTGTAGAGTTTGCTCAAAAATTTAGGAACAACCAAGCCAACATAAGTGACATGACTATTGAGGTAACTCCCAAAATTGCAAGTTAAATTACTGAATTGCCCTTGCAAGGTTTATAGATTTTTAAAACTGGTAAGAATGTATTGTCAGAAGTAGTTAACCAGTTCACAAAGGAAGGAGATAATGAACCTATATTTCAAATGAATAAAAATGTATGCAAAGGGGTAAAAATAACTAGCCTATAAAAACCATGGGATGAAGAATCCATTTGGGTAATTAGGTTTTTAACCTATGAGGGGTAGTATACTATTTTGTCTAGCCATTATTTTAGAATTCTAAATCATTTGAGACATTATGATAAACATCCTAAGGTTAGAGTCAATATCCCTTTGTATCTGCACCAAGAATTGTAGAACATGTCCAAACACTACCAAGAAGGGAAAGGAACCCCTAAGCACCATGGATTAATCAAATTTATCTGTAAACACCATTTTAGGGGTAACCCTAGGAGTTTTGAAAGATTTTTCTCTTCTTGGAATGAGTTAGTTTATAGGGAAGAAGACGAATAAAATGAAGAGGAAGAGAATGTTGAAGCAGGGGATGGAACACTTGAAGATAATTTTGAAGAAACTAAAGCCCCTTCTTCTTCTCAAAAATCTCTATCCACCAGAACTAGGAGATAGAAAAGGAAAAAGGGCTGAGGATAGCCTTGCAAATAAGAGAAAAGTAAAACAAGTGACTTTTTTTTAAAACATCACTCTATTTCCAATTCAGACTCCTGATCAGCCAAAAATTTCTAGTATTGCAGAGAAGAAAATAGAATTTCCAATTCATACTCCTGATCAGCCAAAAATTTCTAGTATTGCAGAGAAGAAAATAAAGAAAGAGAAAATAACATCATTCTCAAAAGTAGAATCTGATTCTAAATCATAAAAATCTATAGAAAAATAGAGAAAAAAGAAGTATACACCAGGGCTAAGGAGGTCTTCAAGAATAAAAAAATGAAGAGGTAAAAAAGGTGATGGGAGAGGAAATAATGGAGGTTGACATATTATCCACCCCACCTCTGTGATGGAGCCTTAGAAAAATGCAACAACAGACCATTGTAAAAGAAGAGACTAGCCCTAGGAATTTTTTTGAGGAAAAACAACAAGAAATGGTGTCCTCAGAAGAAGTAGCAGGAGTTACAGAAACCTTACTTGACACCTCACCTCAAGATCCTATGGAACAGACTAAGGAGATATTTATTTATATTAGAAATACTTGGCTCACCACCAGTAGATGACCTGCCAACTTATTATTTATAATCTTGAAGAAGAAGAAGAGGAAGAGGACATTCAGGAATAGTTGAGAGCCACCAAGAGTATCATTGAGACACACATGATACGGATTGACCAAATTAAATCTGCCATTGAAGTGAAGGATAAATTTTTTTTTGACTTATAGTACAAGGTGGAGATGTTGAAATATAGGTTAGCCCATTTTGAACCTCAGGTTCCAATAGCTGATGCTAAAAAAAATATTGTCAAAATTCTATTAAGTTTAGCAGAGAAAGACATAGAAGAGGCAGTACCAGCAAATAATCTTTGTCCTCCTCAAATTGGAGAGCCAACAGCTGAACCACAAGTAAGTGCACCTGTAAAATATTTTGTTTTGATAAACCCTGCATAAGAAGTTGAGCCATTAGCCATGAGGGCAGGAACAAAAGATATGGATTATGACACAGATCTTCTGAAGTCTATGCCACCTTCTGAAGATATTTCTTGTGCTCTAAAATTGAATCTCATGTATTGTGATCATTGTAAATATCATTAAATATTGAACCACCATTATAACAAAAATTACAAGTGCAGTGTTCAAACCATAAAAATGTTTGCAAAGGACAAGTACAACAGAGTGTTCTAGTGTATCCAAAGAGGAAATACAAAGGATTTTTTTGAACAGTGGGAGTCACGACATTGTTGCAATAGAATGAAATTGAAGCCAGAATATGGGATGGAAAAACAAAATAGAACCAGATAATGCCAATTACCTTCAAGCATATCCTGAGGTGTTGCAATTTTTTTAAGGTGGACTAATATCATTTCTAAACAAGTTTGATGGATATTTCGAAGACTTGGCTGTAGAGTTTGCTCAAACATTTAGGAACAACCAAGCCAACATCAGTGACATGACTATTGAGGTAACTCCCAAAATTTTAAGTCAAATTACTGAACTGCCCTTGCAAGGTTTATAGATTTTGAAAACTGGTAAGAATGCATTGTCAAAAGTAGTTAACCAGTTCACAGAGGAAGGAGATAATGAACCTATATTTCAAATGAATAAAAATGTATGCAAAGGGCTAAAAATAACTAGCCCATAGAAACCATAGAATGAAGAATCCATTTGGGTAATTAGGTTTTTAACCTGTGAGGGGTAGTATACTATTTTGTCTAGCCATTGTTTTAGAATTCTAAATCATTTGAGACATGATGATCAACATCCTAAGGTTAGAGTAAATCTCCATTTGTATCTGAACCAAGAATTGCAGAACATGTCCAAACACTACCAAGAAGGGAAAGGAATCCCTAAGCACCATGGATTAATCAAATTCATCTATAAACACCATTTTAGGGGTAACCCTAGGAGTTTTGACAGATTTTTCTCTTCTTGGAATGAGGTAGATTATAGGGAAGAAGAGGAAGAGAATGAAGAGGAAGAGAATGTTGAAGTAGGGGATGGAACCCTTGAAGATAATTTTGAAGAAACTAAAGCCCCTTCTTCTTCTAAAAAATTTCTATCCACCATAACTAGGAGACAGAAAAGGAAAAGGGCTAAGGATAGTCTTGCAAATAAGAGAAAAGTAAAATAGGTGACATTTTTTGAAAATGTCACTGTATTTCCAATTTAGACTCCTGATGGGAGATGAAACAATGGAGGTTGACATATTATCCTCCCCACCTCTATGATGGAGCCCTAGAAAAATGCAGCAACAGACCATTGTAACAAAAGAGACTAGCCATAACAATTTTTTTGAGGAAAAACAACAAGAAATAGTGTCCTCAAAAGGAGTAGGAGGAGTTACAGAAACCTTAATAGACACACCTCACCTCAAGATCCTATGGAAAAGACTAAGGAGATATTTATTTATATTAGAAATACTTGGCTCACCACCAGTAGATGACCTGCCAACTTATTATTTAGAATCTTGAAGAAGAAGAGGAAGAGCACATTCAAGAATAGTTGAGAGCCACCAAGAGTGTCATTGAGACACACATGAGATGGATTGACTTCAGCTTCAGGTTCCAGTAGCTGATGCTAAAAAAAATATTGTCAAAGTTCTATTAAGTTTAGCAGAGCAAGACACATAAGAGGCAGCACCAAGGTATAATCTGTGTCCTCCTCCTCAAATTGGAGAGCCAACACCTGAACCACAAGTAACTGCACCTGTAAAATGTTTTGTTTTGATAAACCCTACATAAGAAGTTGATCCATTAGCCATGACGATAGGAACAAAATATATGGATTATGACACAAATATTTTGAAGTCTACGCCACCTTCTGAAGATAGTTCTTGTGCTCTAAAACTAAATATTGTGTATTGTAATCATTGAAAATATCATTAAATATTGAACCACCATTAAAACAAAATTACAAGTATAGGGTTCAAACAACAACAAATTTTGTATAGGACAAGTACAATGGAGTGTTCTAGTGTATCCAAAGAGGAAATACAAAGGATTTTTTTGAACAGTGGGAGTCACAACATTGTTGCAATAGAACAAAATGTAAGCCAGAATATGGGATGGAAAAACAAAATAGAACCAGATAATGCCAATTACCTTCAAGCATATCCTAAGGTCTTGCAAATTTTTTAAGGTGGATTAATATCGTTTCTAAACAAGTTTGATGGATGTTTAGAAGACTTGGCTGTAGAGTTTGCTCGAATATTTAGGAACAACCAAGCCAACATAAGTGACATGACTATTGAGGTAACTCCCAAAATTTTAATTTTAATTATTAAATTGCCCTTGCAAGGTTTATAGATTTTCAAAACTGGTAAGAATGCATTGTCAAAATTAGTTGACCAGTTCACAAAGTAAGGAGATAATGAACCTATATTTCAAATGAATAAAAATGTATGCAAAGGGGTAAAAAGAACTAGCCTATAAAAGCCATGGGATGAAGAATCCATTTGGGTAATTAGGTTTTTAACCTGTGAGGGGTAGTATACTATTTTGTCTAGCCATTATTTTAGAATTCTAAATCATTTGAGACATGATGATCAGCATCCTAAGGTTAGAGTTAATCTCCCTTTGTATCTGCACCAAGAATTGCAGAACATGTCCAAACACTACCAATAAGGGAAAGGAACCCCTAAGCACCATGGATTAATCAAATTTATCTGTAAACACCATTTTAGGGGTAACCCTAGGAGTTTTGAAATATTTTTCTCTTCTTGTAATGAGGTAGTTTATAGAGAAGAAGAGGAATAAAATGAAGAGGAAGATAATTTTGAAGTAGGGGATGGAACCCTTGAAGATAATTTTGAAGAAACTAAAGTCCCTTATTCTTCTCAAAAATATCTATCCACCAGAACTAGGAGACAGAAAAGGAAAAGGGTTGAGGATAGTCTTGCAAATAAGGGAAAAGTAAAACAAGTGACTTTTTTTGAAAATGTCATCGTATTTCCAATTCAGACTCCTGATCAGCCAAAAATTTCCAGTACTACAGAGAAGAAAATAGATAAAGAGAAAATAACATCATTCTCAAATGTAGAATCTGATTCTAAATCATCAAAATCTATAGAAAAATAGAGAAAAAATAAGTCTACACCAGGGCTAAGGAGGTCTTCAAGACAAAAAAAATGAAGAGGTAAAAAAGGTGATGGGAGAGGAAACAATGGAGGTTGACATATTATCCACCCCACCTTTGTGATGGAGCCCTAGAAAAATGCAGCAACAGACCATTGTAAAAAAAGAGACTAGCCCTAAGAATTTTTTTGAGGAAAAAAACAAGAAATGGTATCTTCAGAAGAAGTAGGAGGAGTTACAGAAACCTTACTGGACACCTCACCTCAAGATCCTATGGAATAAACTAAGGAGATATTTATTTATATTAGAAATACTTGGCTCACCACCAGTAGATGACCTGCCAACTTATTATTTAGAATCTTGAAGAAGAAGAGGAGGAAGATGACATTCAGTAATAGTTGAGAGCCACCAAGAGTGCCATTGAGACACACATGAGATGGATTGACCAAAGGGAAGCTGCCATTGGAGAGAAGGATAAAAAAAATTCTGACTTACAGTAGGAGGTGGAGATATTGAAAAATAGGTTAGCCCATTTTGAACCACAGGTTCCAGTAGCTGATGCTAAAAAAAATATTGTCAAAGTTCTATTAATTTTAGCAGAGCAAGACACAGAAGAGGCAGCACCAGTGGATAATCTGTGTCCTCCTTCTCAAATTGGAGAGCCAACACCTGAACTACAAGTAAGTGCACCTATAAAATATTTTGTTTTGATAAACCATGTATAAGAAGTTGAGCCATTAGCCATGAGGGAAGGAACAAAAGATATGGATTATGACACAGATCTTATGAAGTCTACGCCACCTTCTGAAGATAGTTCTTGTGCTCTAAAATTGAATATCGTGTATCGTGATCATTACAAATATCATTAAATTTTGAACCACCATTATAATAGAAATTACAAGTATAGGGTTCAAACCACAACAAAGTTTGTAGAGGATAAGTACAAAAGAGTGTTCTAGTGTATCCGAAGAGGAAATACAAAGGATTTTTTTGAATAGTGGGAGTCACGACATTTTTGCAATAGAACGAAATTGAATCCAAAATATGGGATGGAAAAACAAAATAGAACTAGATAATACCAATTACCTTCAAACATATCCTGAGGTGTTGCAAATGTTTTAAGGTGGACTAATATCGTTTCTAAACAAGTTTGATGGATGTTTCGAAGACTTGGCTGTAGAGTTTGCTCAAAAATTTAGGAACAACCAAGCCAACATAAGTGACATGACTATTGAGGTAACTCCCAAAATTGCAAGTTAAATTACTGAATTGCCCTTGCAAGGTTTATAGATTTTCAAAACTGGTAAGAATATATTGTCAAAAGTAGTTAACCAGTTTACAAAGGAAGGAGATAATGAACCTATATTTCAAACGAATAAAAATGTATGCAAAGGGGTAAAAATAACTAGCCTATAGAAACCATGGGATGAAGAATCCATTTGGGTAATTAGGTTTTTAACTTGTGATGGGTAGCATACTATTTTTTCTAGCCATTATTTTAGAATTCTAAATCATTTGAGACATGATGATCAACATCCTAAGGTTAGAGTCAATCTCCCTTTGTATCTGCATCAAGAATTGCAGAACATGTCCAAACACTACCAAGAAGAGAAAGGAACCCCTAAGCACCATGGATTAATCAAATTTATCTGTAAACACCATTTTAGGGGTAACCCTAGGAGTTTTGAAAGATTTTTCTCTTCTTGGAATGAGGTAGTTTATAGGGAAGAAGACGAATAAAATGAAGAGGAAGAGAATTTTGAAGCAGGGGATGGAACCCTTGAAGATAATTTTGAAGAAACTAAAGCCCCTTCTTCTTCTCAAAAATCTCTATTCACTAGAACTAGGAGACAGAAAAGGAAAAGGGCTGAGGATAGTCTTGCAAATAAGAGAAAAGTAAAAAAAGTGACTTTTTTTGAAAATGTCACTGTATTTCCAATTCAGACTTCTAATCAGCCAAAAATTTCTAGTACTGTAGAGAAGAAAATAGAGAAAGAGAAAATAACATCCTTCTCAAAAGTAGAATATGATTCTGAATCATCAAATGTATAGAAAAACCGAGAAAAAATAAGTCTACACCAGGGATAAGGAGGTCTTCAAGACTAAAAAAATGAAGAGGTAAAAAAGGTGATGGGAGAGGAAACAATGGAGGTTGACATATTATCCACCCCACCTCTGTGATGGAGACCTAGAAAAATGCAGCAATAGACCATTGTAAAAAAAGAGACTAGCCCTAAGAATTTTTTTGAGGAAAAATAACAAGAAATGGTGTCCTCAGAAGTAGGAGAAGGAGTTACAGAAACCTTACTGGAAACCTCACCTCAAGATTCTATGGAACAGACTAAGGAGATATTTATTTATATTAGAAATACTTGGCTCACCACCAGTGGATGACCTGCCAACTTATTATTTAGAATATTGAAGAAGAAGAAGAGGAAGAGGACACTCAAG
Source organism: Wollemia nobilis (assembly GCA_028583015.1). Lineage (NCBI taxonomy): Eukaryota > Viridiplantae > Streptophyta > Pinopsida > Araucariales > Araucariaceae > Wollemia > Wollemia nobilis. The sequence goes on from JAQPPZ010000314.1 coordinate 927,513, forward strand.
AATAGTTGAGAGCCACCAAGAGTGTCATTAAGACACACATGATATGGATTGAGCAAAGGGAAGCTGCCATTGAAGAGAAGGACAAACAAATTTCTAAGTTACAGTAGGATATGAAGATATTGAAAAATAGGTTAGCTCATTTTGAACTTCAGGTTCCAGTAGCTGATGCTAAAAAAAAAATTGTCAAAGTTCTATTAATTTTAGCAGAGCAAGACACAGAAGAGGCAGCACCAGCGGATATTTTATGTCCTCCTCCTCAAATTGGAGAGCCGACACCTGAACCACAAGTAAGTGCACCTATAAAATATTTTGTTTTGATAAACCCTGCATAAGAAGTTGAGCCATTAGCCATGAGGGAAGGAAAAAAAGATATGGATTATGACATAGATCTTCTAAAGTCTATGCCACCTTTTGAAGATAGTTCTTGTGCTCTAAACTTGAATATCGTGTATTGTGATCATTGCAAATATCATTAAATATTAAACCACCATTATAACATAAATTACAAGTGCAGGGTTCAAACCACAACAAAGTTTGTAAAGGACAAGTACAACAAAGTGTTCTAGTGTATCCAAAGAGGAAATACAAAGGATTTTTATGAATAGTGGGAGTCACGATATTTTTGCAATAGAATGAAATTGAATCCAGAAGATGGGATGGAAAAACAAAATAGAACCAGATAATGCCAATTACCTTCAAGCATATCCTAAGGTGTTGCAAATTTTTTAAGGTGGACTAATATCATTTCTAAACAAGTTTGATGGATGTTTCGAAGACTTGGCTGTAGAGTTTGCTCGAACATTTAGGAACAACCAAGCTAACACAAGTGACATGACTATTGAGGTAACTCCCAAAATTTTAAGTTAAATTATTCAATTGCCCTTGTAAGGTTTATAGATTTTTAAAACTGGTAATAATGCATTGTCAAAAGTAGTTAACCAGTTCACAAAGGAAGGAGATAATGAACCTCTATTTCAAATGAATAAAAATATATGCAAAAGTGTAAAAAGAACTAGCCTATAGAAACCATGGGATGAAGAATCCATTTGGGTAATTAGGTTTTTAACCTGTGAGGGGTAGTATACTATTTTGTCTAGCCATTATTTTAGAATTCTAAATCATTTGAGACATGATGATCAACATCCTAAGGTTACAATCAATCTCCCTTTGTATCTGCACCAATAATTACAGAACATGTCCAAACACTACCAAGAAGGGAAAGGAACCCCTAAGCACCATGGATTAATCAAATTTATCTGTAAAAACCATTTTAGGGGTAACCCTAGGAGTTTTGAAATATTTTTCTCTTCTTGTAATGAGGTAGTTTATAGAGAATAAGAGGAATAAAATGAAGAGGAAGAGAATTTTGAAGTAGGGGATGGAACCCTTGAAGATAATTTTGAAGAAACTAAAGCCCCTCCTTCTCAAAAATATCTATCCACCAGAACTAGGAGACAAAAAAGGAAAAGGGCTGAGGATAGTCTTGCAAATAAGAGAAAAGTAAAACAGGTGATTTTTTTTTAAAACGTCACTGTATTTCCAATTCAGACTCCTAATCAGCCAAAAATTTCCAGTACTACAGAGAAGAAAATAGATAAATAGAAAATAACATCCTTCTCAAAAGTAGAATCTGATTCTGAATCATCAAAATCTATATAAAAATAGATAAAAAAGAAGTCTACACCAGGGCTAAGGAGGTCTTCGAGACTAAAAAAATGAAGAGGTAAAAAAGGTGATGGGAGAGGAAACAATGGAGGTTGACATATTATCCACCCCACCTCTGTGATGGAGCCCTAGAAAAATGTAGCAATAGACCATTGCAACAAAAGAGACTAGCCCTAGGAATTTTGTTGAGGAAAAATAACAAGAAATGGTATCCTTAGAAGAAGTAGGAGAAGGAGTTACAGAAACCTTATTGGACACCTCACCTCAAGATCCTATGGAATAGACTAAGGAGATATTTATTTATATTAGAAATACTTGGCTCACCACCAGTAGATGACCTACCAACTTATTCTTTAGAATATTGAAGAAGAAGAAGAGGAAGAGGACATTCAGGAATAGTTGAGAGCCACCAAGAGTGTCATTAAGACACACATGAGATGGATTGACCAAAGGGAAGCTGCCATTGAAGAGAAGGATAAGCAAATTTCTGACTTACAATAGGAGGTGGAGAGATTGAAAAATAGGTTAGCCCATTTTGAACCTCAAGTTCCAGTAGCTGATGCTGAAAAAATATTGTCAAAGTTCTATTAAGTTTAGCAGAGCAAGACACAAAGAGGCAGCACTAACGGATAATTTGTTTCCTCCTCCTCAAATTGGAGAGCCAACACCTAAACCACAAGTAAGTGCACCTGTAAAATATTTTGTTTTGATAAACCCTACATAATAAGTTGAGCCATTAGCCATGAGGGCAGGAACAAAAGATATGGATGATACTCAAACCCCTCAACAGGACAAAAATAACGGAGGGATAGCTGAGTATCAGGGTTCTCAATAAAATTTGGGATTTGAGTGTCACTGAGCCTAAAAATGAAGTTTTGGAACCATCCATAAAAGTTCTAGGACATTGTAAAGCTTCTTATTCTCATTTCGAAGTTGCACACTCTCATTCCGAAGATGCTTAGAAATGACCTAGAAGTCCGATTGAACACCCATTGAGGGCCCACAACAGAAAGGAACACAAACACCACTGAAGGAGGAGGCCATGGATGTCCAAGAGATTGAAAATCAAGTAAGTATGCATTCACATCAGCCATTTGCACAAATTTTTCCATCAGTTAAAACTGAAACAACAAAAATAGGGGTACAAGTAGATTTTTTGCCAAGGTATCAACCAGTAATTAGGCCCCCAAATATCATTCCATTAGAAAAATACAATGAAGATATTGCATGATGGATATTAAGGTACCAAAGGTTGGAAAACCATATTGTGGTTCTGAAGCCTTTGGGACAGCAAGTTGAGACTAAAAATGTAGAAATAAATAAGTTATAGGAATAGGTACAGTATCTTTGCTAGGTTGCAAAATATTTGGTCCAATGTAGGAAGCCAACTAGGTTTTATAGTTTGATCTTGAAGGAGAAATACTTTCACTAGCAGGTAATGAGAATTTATTCTAACCTCCCCTACAACTTGGAAACTACTAAAGAATTACTAGATGCTTACCTACACAATCCAGAGAAGAAGAAAAACTTAATGTGTGAGTTGTTCCTACATAAATTCCTCATGCCAGAAGATGTGAAATTCTTACCCCACATTTTTATAGGAGATGTGCAGTTGAGATATTTTGCATCAACTCTATAGAATCAAATTTATTGGGACCAGGAGAAAAGGAGGAGCAAGGAGATTGAATTGAAGGCTGAGTTACTGATAAGACCAATCCAACCCAATCATAAAGTTCCCAACAATCAGCACTTTACCATAATGGACAAAGCTAAAATTAAGCTGATGTATTTAAATAATCTTAAGGATTGTTTGACTGGTTTCTAGAGCTTCTGTGCAGAGAATTATACAAATGGATAGTTAGATAGAAAGGTTAGATGGGTAGAATTGCTAAAATCATTGTAGAAGAGAGAACCCATCTCACCGATCAACCTAGTATGATCCATGAGAAGAGCAGAAGGTGTGATGCAGACCATCCTTACAATGAAACATCATTGGATAGGTCTGAGGTACATAATACCTAATATCATCACCTTTATCCCTTATTACTTTGACAGTGATCCTTATTCGGATGACTAATGTTAGAATTGGCTCAAAGAGTTGCAATATAATAGAGGATATTATATAGGGGATGTACTATTTTATAGGATCTGGAATCAAGAAATGGACCTGTGTGCTTTAGTGACCCTGTAGAATGCATGAGGGTATGCATTAGAATAGGTTGGGGGAAGAATGATGAGGCTAGGAATTGCCTCAATCATGACATGTTTTGGATCATCATGAACTGCCTGATAAACCTTATGTTATGTTATTTATGCTAATTTAGATGAATTTAATGCATTATATATTAGTGTTTGCATGGTTAGAATGTTTAGGAGCATATTACTCTGTTTTACAATTTTTTGCACATTTTTGCACTATTTCAGTATGGTTTCTTGGTGAATGCAAGGTGTAATTTCAATAGAAAATTGATGTATGTTAAGTTGTAATCCTTCATGTTGATATTTGAATATTTTTCCCACTTTATGATTAGTTTGAATTGCAAGAAGCACCAATTTTCTATAACTATGCAACAAAATCTAGAAAAAGCAAGAAATTGCCATATAAATTCTAGCCAACTGCCAATGAATGGCAGGGCCTGGAATTAGTCAACCAAGGCATGTAAAACCAATTGGTATCATCTCTTGAGGGATAGGGTAAACCACCTATCTAGTTACAACCACATTGGTATCCAATTTAGTCACATCTAAGCATGGAATATGTTTCACAACTTGATATTCTGAAGAAGCTCCAGAATGAGGGGGAAAATGGCTAGTTTTAATCAAACAAAGGTTTGAACGCCAAAAAAGGTAGGGAAATGGTATTTCAAGGTATAAAAATTTGTACAAGACTATTTCCCACTATTTATAATGCACTCCCACAACCGGATATGCATATCAAGGATAAAACCGTTATTGCAGCGTACACTATCCTGATATTTCGAAGAAGCTCTGGAATGAGGGGAAAAGTGACCAATTTTTATCAAATAGAGGTTTGAACACCAAAAAAGGTAGGAAAAATGTATTTCAAGGTAGAAAAAGGTGTAAAATACTATTTACCACTATTTTCAATGCACTCCCACCATCGAAGATGCATCTCAAGGACAAATAACCATTATTGCAGCATACACTATCCTAAACTAGACTAGGTCAGTTTGAGAATTGATTGGCAAATCATTGTAAAATAACAAATAGCTAATTTGAGCATGAGGAATATGTAATAGGATATTATAAATAACATATATCCCTCATTGGTTGATCTGGTAGATAGTTGATAGCTAATAGTAGTGAGCAGTAGCTAATATTGAACAGTGAAAAGCATGATTTTTTTACGGAATTGTAATGTGTGTTATCAGTTAATAAAAAGTGCAATTATTTTATCAGATTTGTGTTCATGAAGAGTGTGAGTGTTAATTATTTAGTAGTGATTCTACACCTTCTTCTATATTAGGAATCAAGGACCACTTTCAAGCCTAGAAGGAGGACTAACTAGTGACATATTTATTCTGATAAACTTTGCTGCAACAGAATTTAGCAGAGTACTTGTCAAATTCTATTTCTTATTGAATGCTAACCTTTGTTTTGAATTCATGTGATGTTTTAATGTTTTGAGTTGTGTTTTCATATGATGAAGTAGCTATATTTGTGATTCCCTTGTTTCATGTTCTTGTGATTGAACAACTAGCATAAGTTTGCAGTAATTCTGTTATTTTCTATTTCCCCTACTTTAGAAACTCTTTCAAATTTTTCTCTCTTTCATTTTTTGCTATTAGCTACTGTGAAAAAATCCTGACAACCTTATACAATAGGAAAATTATAGGTGTTTCAACAAGTGTGTTTCCTTTCAAAGTAATTTTTAATTTTGTTGATTCAATTTTGCAAGCGTAAAATAGGTTTCAATTCTGCAACGTTTATTTTTCTTGTAATTTCAATTCCTGCAAGTGTAGTTAGATTTCAATTCTAGTTTTTAGAAGCATTTTTCAATTATTACAAGCAATTAGTTTCATTTCATGCAAAGTAGGATTAAATAATACCTAAAAATCCTAGCGAAGCCTGTTTCATCAATAAAACTTGCTGCTAAATTGAGTTGATCTCCAACCTGCTGGAACCTTCTCTCGTACATAGACTTGGACACCGCCCTGGATTGAAAATCATAAATATTAAATTATGCTATTAACTAGATGCATCATATATATATTTTTTAAAGTGAAAAACCCCTTGCGGGGCTGCCTTGGTCTAAGAGACCACGAACAGGGGGTTCTACACCGTCAAAGTCACCCGGGGTCGCACCCGACCCTGCCCGTACCAACATTATCAATTGGATTTTGGGTACCCAATTCAACGTTTTGGTAGGGTGGATATTCGAACCTGGGACCTCCCTTGGAGGATTACCCTCTCCTCTCCAACTCACCTACAACACCTGGGTAGATGCATCATCAACCTTAAATTATGCTCTAGAATTCAATCAAAGACTTTTTCCAGTACACCAATATGTTCTTGTTGAGTTTTTTATTTTGCCAAGAGATCATCCACATAATCTTCGATGATATTAAGCATGTAATTATGGAAAATATATGTCATGGCATGTTGATAAGTGACACCTATATTTTTGAGGACAAAGGGAATCACCTTGTAACAAAAAACCCCCCAAGGTGTATTGAATTTTGTTTTGTGTTGGTCATTAGGATTTATTTATATTTGGTTGTATCCTGAAAAACCATCCATGAGAGAAAGCATTTCATGGCCAACACAAGTGTCGACAAGAGTATCAATGTTTGGGAGAGGAAAATCATCCTTAGGATACGCTTTGTTAAGATCTCAAAAATTAGTGCAAACACATATCACTCTGTTAGTATTGCAAATGGGTACCATGTTTGAGAGCCACTCAGGATAATCAATGGGTACAATGAAATCCACATCTAATAGCTTTTGAAGCTCTTCTTTGACCAAGAGAGCAAAAATAGGATGCATCCTTCAAAATTTTTTTTGACTAGCTTAGCATCAAAGCTTAAGGTGAGATTGTGGACAACAAAATTAGAGTCAAGACCAGGCATGTCTTTATAGTACCATGTAAAAATTTCCTTCTTCCTCTTGAGGAGAGCAATTAATTGCTCTTGTTCATATTTGGATAAGCTTTTGCCAAGTTTGACATTTTGGGGATTTTCTGGATCTAAACTAAGGTTCACATCAATAGTATCTTAAATAGACATGTGAGAACCTTTCTCAAGTTTATGGGGAGTTGGGATTAGATGAATATCATCTATGATGTCATCAAACTCTTATGACTTATCCTCGTCTATGTCTGCCTGGAAAACATCAATATCTGAAGGTGAAGGAGAAGGTGAAGGTGGGGATGATGGAGGAATGTAGTTGGTTTAATCTCTTAGAAATTCCTCGAATAGGACAAACTTGGAAAAGGATGGTGGTGAGGAAATCTGATCCATATTAATAAGACTCATGTCAATAGGAATTGGCTTTGCCAAAATCATATGAATTACAGAGTGGGGTAAATAGGTCAACAGGATTCATGTTGACTTAAAGGAAAAATGGATGGGTGGCGAAGGTGAATGGAATGGATACTTTTGGCTAGAATCGATGCTAGAACTCTATTAAACCTAGACAACAACAAGCAACACAAATAAATTCAATGTACATGCAAAATGTTTTTGTTTATTTTATTTTTATTTATTTATTTATTTTTTTTGTTTTTGATTTTTTGAAATTTTGAATTTATGTACATATATTACAAAAAAATGACCAATGAGATGGATTAATGGAATGGAGGTGGTGGCTCACTGGTTGGGTCGACTCGCTCTTGTGGAAGAAGCAAGAGAAATATGGGATGATGGACGGGGAACATTCTGAGGTAAAACTCATCCTATTCAGTTTGTGGTATGATGGGGTTTGATTCCTCTTCAAATTCATTAGAGATAATTGACATGAGGTTGAATTCTTCATAGACTTCATCTTCGGAGTCATATGGTGATGCGTATCTTCTCCTAAATTTAAATTTAAACTTTGAAAATCTTATTCAAGAGAAGAGGCAGATGAAATTATATGATAACCTAAACCTGAACGGTCATGCATTTCTCAATATGAAACGTCAATAATATCATGTACATGTCATCCTAGGCCATGTCCTTGCCAATTAATAATGTGGAAATACCAGGATGGAAAATCTAACATATGTTGTATATTGGCCTGTGTGGGTGTTTTAGATTCATCTAGGGTAACTAAATTCGATGATGAATCAAGTCCCTCATACACAAAATTAATGCTACTAGGCACTGAACCTATGTTATATACCGCTCCTATAGATAGGGGTGGATTGTGTGGGAAATCGTAGTCCTTAAAACTTTGAATATTGAGTGGTGTGACTGTAATATCTTGGACACATATTCACCAATAATAGGATTAGTGAGGTGGACCTCGACTTGGGATGATGTGGATGGAACTGACTCATGGTTGGTTGATGGTATCTCACAATATATCATTTTGAATTGTGAGGTATTGGTTGATGTGGATGTATTGGATGTGGATGGAACTGACTCATGGTTGGCTAATGGTATCTCACAATATATCATTTCGACTTGTGAGAAATTTGCTAATGTGGATGGATATGGATTTGGTTGAATGGATGATGATGATTTGGAAGGAGTGATTATGGAATGTGGTGATGTTGATGATTTAGCTAATGTTTATTGGGTTTGACCACATGTGCATGTATTCAATGGTGATGAAGATGGGGGTATGGTAGTGGAGGCTTGATTAACATTGGTGATTGGGAGCTCCTCAAGAATAGGGGCTTTATATGATGATATGTATGGGGTGGATGATGAAGTGGCTGATGAAGTGAGGAATAGATGAGTGCAAGGTAACATTGAATCATAGGGGTTTGAGATAAAGTTTCAATACTTAAACGGTTCAACATCCGCTGGTATGCAATGTACTTGTCCCTCATGTACATATTTCAAACATTGATGTAATATGGATGGGACACATCTAATTTTCCTCATACAAGGGCATCCAAGGAGTACATTATACGCCATGGACCCTTCTAATATGTGGAACATAGTATGCAATATTTTGACCCCCACTTTGATGGGCAAAACAATAGTTCCAACTATAGAGCAGAGAGCATCATTAAATGATTTCAAGGTGAATGAGGATTTGGTTATGTGGTCTGGTGGAAGCTTGATATGTTGAAGGGTGGATGTAGTAATGATTTTTATGGAGGATATAGTATCAATTAAAACTCTTTTGAAAGGCTTCCTATTAATTTGAGCCATGATGTGTAATGGAGGATCCACTGATTTTGATGATATTGGTTTGACTTATAAATCATAGAAAGTGATGGAAGGCTCTATACATGTGAATATTCCCCACAAAATTGTTAAAAGTATTAGCGTCTTGATATTTAAGTTCAATGGATTTTAGAATATCCATTAATGCTTCACGATGTGGAGGAGATTGTATAATTAGCTCATATATGGATAGTTTGGTTGAAGCAATTTTTAAACTTGTGGTTAACCGGCTGCTCAATGATAGAATTGGCCTAGATGGGTGATTCGAAGGATGAATGGGTTGATATGGATGAGTTGGAATATGGATTGGTTGGGATAAATTGATTAAAAATTAGATGGATATGATGATGTGGTAGGTTGAGACACACTTGCCTGTGGAGGTATGGACGAATGACTAGACTGCTACTAAATATTTTTTTTATTGGAGCATTGTTGTTGACCTCAGTTTACTACATGAATAGCACCCACAAAACCTTAGTACTATTAAATATGATTAACTTGATTATGATGAGTCTTGGTATTTGACCCTCCTATTGTTGGTTGTGCTTCCTCATGATGAAGAAGTGGTGTTTGAAAAATCCTAAGATTTTGATTTTTTTTGAGCTAGAGGATTGTCAAGCTTGATAGCCCTTAACTCAACAAGGTCTTGAACTCTATATTTGAATTGATGGTAGTTATTAATGTCATACCCATTTTATCTATGATAAGGATAAAACAAGTTTTCCCTATAGTTTTTACCATGTTTAGCAGGATCATCAGGTCTAACCTCAAGTAAGGGAATTTGATTTGTGTCATATAACCTACAAAGAATGGAAGCATACGATTTAGCCAATGGGGTATTTTAATGGGGTTGTCGAATAGATTATCAATTTGTTGTTTTGACTTGATTGAGTAGTTGAGGGAACTACATGATATTCAATTTTTTGTGGTTGCTATTGCATGGGTTTTTGTTGAGACATTATTGGCTAGCTCATAACCACTTAATTTAATTGATTGGATGAATTGGTTGGATTGGCCTGATTGGATTTTGATTGGCTAGAATAATTTATTTTATATTGGACCTTGTTTTTCCATTATTTCTTATTAGGCTTAAGCACTCCTTCTTGGATTTTTATCTTCTTAATTGTACTAGCCTGGGCAAGAGCTTCATCAAATGATCTATGTTGTTGTAATTGCAATAACCAAGAGATGGGTTTTAAGCAACTCTTAGCGAACAATCGGGTCAATTCTTCCATTGGTAGGGCAAATGGTAATTTGGTGATAAGGGCCCTCCAATTATTATCAAAGTTATAGATAGACTCATCATCATATTGTTTTACATTACAGATGTCAGATAATGAGACTTTCTTTCTTATATTAAGGGAGAATATTTCAAGAAATTGATCAACGAATTGCTCAAAAGTATAAATACTATGATTGGAAAAATGGTTATACCATTCTACAACATCTCCCCCTAATGTTTGAGGGAAGGTTCCAAAAATTAGAGCATCATTACTTTGAATTCTAAAGAAAGAATGAACAAATGAGCTTACGTGTCCTTTATGGTTCTCCATCCCCTTAAATTTATCAAACTTTGATATTGTGAAATCTGTCGGATATGGTAGTGATGGTACCAAAGTATGAATTGGTTGATTGATTAGTTGATGTAGGGTAGGCTTATACTTTAAAATACTAGGAGTATGTTGCATTAAACTGTCAATTTGTTTTTGCATAGCCTAGATTCGAGGGTCCTCCCCAAGAATGTGGAAACCTTGAATCACTTGATGATTTTGTGATAGCAAAGTGGAAATATATTGAGGTGTAGTGATATGATGATGACTTAGCAAATTTCATTGGTGTTTATTATAATGGGGTTGATGAAGGAATGATGGTGAATGAAGATATGGATATGATGTATGAGGGCTTTGGATAGGTTGGCCAATGGAAATAGGATGGTTATGGGTTGGCGGCGGTGTTGGAATGGAAACCACAAAATATTGTGGTACCCAAGATAGTAGATACCTCAAAAATAGGATTATTGTACACCTAGGTAAAGCTTGAAGGTTGGAAGGAGATAAGTTTCTATGGTAAAGAAGGATCATGTCTAGGTTATTGGGGGACTGATTCTAAGATATAGTTAGTGGATTTCAAAAGAGCTTCCACCTGTGCCATATCTATATGGGTGATGTGATGGTCAATGGTTGGTGAGGATGATTCTATTTGGGGCATGACCATATGAAATGATGTGGATGACACATTGTGTGAGGGCCCTACAAATAGATCTGAATGACCTACCTGTATCACACTAGGTGGATTGATCATAGAAGTGGTGGTGGAAGGTGATGATGAAAACTCCATTGCTGAAGTGGTTTTATTGGTGAACATTTGATTCATTATTTTAGCTTGATTTCTTGTTAATACCATAAACTAATGAACCAAATATAAAATATGCTAAAAATGAAATACGGAATGAAAAACACACAAAATCAAATAGGTAATCCAATCCTATGTTTATGCAACAAAAATATGTCTTACTTGGTTCTTTGATTATCTCATGTTAATATTTTTTTTGGTTTTGTGTGTTTCAATGCACTAATATAAATTAAAATGGGTGAACACTATGGCTTGGATGGGCAATGATATTCTTACTTGTGATGAAACCGAAAATTTTACTTAGGGGTGTCCTAAAGTGTCTAGGGGTAGAGATTGGTGGATGGAGATGAAACCCACCATCACCAGATCTCAAGCAATGGTTGGTGATGAAATCCAACACATTACTGTTAATAGTGATACATGCAGTGTGTGATTCATTTTAAATTTTTCAATTTATTATGGTGTACATACAATGTCAGAAATAACTGATTTCACTAGTCTAAATTACAAGCCAACGCAAGAAATATTAATTTTCCTAAAAGAAGTAGAGTACACCATTTAAGATCGCTCTCTAAATAGAGGAGGGTTCATCTACTATTTTGCCTTGAATCACCAAATACGGGGGTACTTTCAATATTATAATGTTGTTCCTACTTAGACCAAAAAAAGGAGAAATTCCTAACCCTAGAATATATACTATTTTATGCAATTAACAATTCATATGAAAATAGAAATGCAAGGTTTTAATTATAGCACACCAAAAAACAATGGAATTTTAATTGGAAATGTGAAATTTGTGATTAAATGTGGATGTAGAAATGGATACAAATAATTATTCTAATGCCTATAAATGTAGATTAAAATTCTTGTTTTTACAGATTATTAATGTTGTTCTTTTTAATACCAAATCTGTAAAATCATAAAAATACATAAAATAGAGAAGTTAGGGTTTTAAGGTAGACTTATAGATTAGCCTACGTATTATTCATATTCTTTGTGAAATGCACATAGGTGCCTATGAAATGCACTTGGGCACATCCTGAATGTCCCACAAGCACTACAGGGTGTTTGCATGCCTTCTGTAACTTCTGCAACTCCTTAGAAACTAGTTCTGAAAAATTTGCACGACCTATTTTTTTGCAAAACTTGCAAGACAGAGGACAAAAAGTAGTGAATTAATGATAAGATAATTAGCATAAATAACCCATTGTGGGTCCCACCGTGATTGCCATTTGTGAATGCAAAATCGAACAACACCAAAAAATGAACTATAAAATTAAATAAGCAATGTGACACATAAAATTGCACAATGAAATACTTTTATTATAATGCTAGTGGATCTTCAATGTTACAGTAAAATGTGCTCCAAATATGGGGTTACAAAATATTATTATGCTTGATACAATGATTACAAGACACTAGGGTTCTCCAAAACCCTAGTAAACAAATATTGGTGGTGTCTTCACATTCGATCTGATCCCAATAGTATGGTGAGTGGGATTTAGTATCCTATATAGGATCACTCAAGATTCAGCAGCTACCAATGAACTTGATCCCTAAACCTGTAAATAGCAAATAACAATAGAAGGTCAATAATATCTGTGAGGGCTCCACTATGTGAGGTCCTCAATAAGAAAGTTACTAACCCTAGTTGCATAAATGAAGCTATAAACATATCTAAGAATAAAAATACTTGCAACAAATAATTTACCTTGTCATACTAAATTATTGTTCTATGTTCTCCCTTGGGTGTCGCTAGGGCATCTGCGCATCAAACCCTGCAACAATGACGAATAACAGAGAACAATAATTTAACATGACAAGGTAATTTATTTATTGCAAGTATTTTTATTTTTAGATTTGTTTATAGCTTCATTTTTGCAACTAGGGTTAGTAACTTTCTTATTGAGGGCCTCACATAGTGGAGCCCTCATAGATATTATTGACCTTCTATTGTTGTTTGGTTTTTGCAAGTTTAGGGATCAAGTTCATTAGTAGCTTCTAAAGCTCGAGTGATCCTATATATAGGATACTAAAGCCCACTCACCACATTGTTGGGATCATATCGAACACGAAGACACCACCAATATTTTTTTACTAGGGTTTCAAATAACCCTAGTATCTTGTAATCATTGTATCAAGCATAATAAGATTTTGTAATCCTATATTTGGGGCACAATTTATTGTAACATTGAAGATCCACCAATGTTGTAATAAAGGTTTATTTTATTGTGCAATTTTATGTGTCACATTGCTTATTTAATTTTATAGTTCATTGTTTGGTGTTGTTCAATTTTGCATTCACACTACCTTCTTGTCAAATTCTAACTTCAAACAGGATCTTATTCTTCTCAAGATTCTAAATGGCTTGAGGTCTTCACTTAATTCTTCTTCTATATTTGGTACTCTTGCCAAATTCTTCTTCTCTTGGGCTTGTTTTTGGATGGCAACAATTGTCCTAAGTCCTTCACTATCATGATCTTATCCTTGGTAGTGGATTTCTTCAATGAGTTCTCCTAGGAACTATTTTAATGATGATTCTATGAGCTCTATAGTAAGGTTATCCAAGGCTTCTTATTTTTTTGCTTGTGACCTCTCCAAGATCTTCTATCTGGAAAATTTTTTGGTCTTCCAATTAAGACATTTTCTTCAACCTTCTACTTCTAGAAGTGTTGGTGATGAGATCTTCTTCTTAGATATTTTATTCTGCTACTTTTAGATTTTGTAATAGGAATTCATTGATCCTTTCTCTTTCTTCTGCAACTTGCAGGCTTTGATGGAGATCACCAATCTCCTATTTATTGGACTCTTCTTTGGAGTCTTCTTTTGAATCAAGAACTTTAACTTCTGAATCAATAATTTTTCTTCATAAACTCTTCTTTGGATTTTTCTTCTGAGTCAAGAATGTATCTTTAGAGATAGGAATTATTTTCTAAGATTTTCTTCAGGAACTCTTCTTTGGAGTTTACTTTTGAATCAGGAATTCTTCTCTGAAATTTTCTTCAGAATTAATGCCTCTCTGGCCTTTTCATCTTCAAGTCTTCTTAGACCTTTTATTCTTCTAGTATTCTTTAGTCTATTCTTCTTCTAGGCTTCTTTGGCCTATTCTTCTTCTGCGCTTTGCAGGTATTGATATTGAATGGAGATCACCAATCTCCTATCTCCTCCTTGAATTGAATTCTGGAGTCTCTTCTTCCTTGAGTATGCTATAAGACTACTATGGTCTTCTCTTCACTTCTGCACTTCGTAGGATTGCAACTATTGTAATGGGACCTTTCTCAAGGTCTTTTAAATATTCATTCTTCTCCTTGTTGTTGTAGGCGCTAGAATAATTCTAATAAGATATTATTTCTAACTCTCTTGTAGGAATCTTCCCAACCTTTTCCTGCAATAAGATATTAGAAACTAGAATGAAATAACTTATAAATATGGAGATAATAATCTTCACTAGTTCATTTTTCAAACTAGTGGTATGAATACTGAGTCCTAGTCTTCAAGAGTTTTTTTACAACTCTGTGGAAAGACTCTCGCCAGATGTATAATCTCAAAATTTCTATAACTAAGATTTTAATTCATTCCTCACTTGTGATTATCTCCCTATTCCTATTGACCTATTAGATGATGATAGATGTAGGCCCTCCTATTCCTATCCTGATTCACTATGTCTTTGATACCACTGTTAGCTTTTGAGGATATAAGCAATGGGAGAGATCTAGCATAAGTCCTGATAAGATGAAAGAAAGTGAGTCTGCAATAGGACTAAAATATACTATAAATAGAAAGTGGTAAAAATACAATACAGTATGGAGGTTATGGTCACTCCATTAATATAAGGTAAAGAACTACATTATGCTCCATACAGGAGCTCTACCACAATCTACTCTCTACTATATTTCTCTTGATATCTATATGCTACATCTTATGATTTATCACTATGAGACCCTTTATATAGGAAAATAGATTCCTTGGGCAACACTTTACCTAGCTATACAAGTGGACACCTTGCACATTATAACATACACATTGATATTTGTGCATTTATTACATTGCTTGAAGTAAGTAGCTAACTTCCCCCTAAAGTAATCTCTACTCTAACTATGTACCATAGGATGTAAATTTACATGATCCAAATGATGTAATATATTCTAACTCTAACACTGACTCACTTGCCCTCCAAATCATATTTTAAACATTTTGCATCCCATCCAATTGCCCCATCACATTAAGACTTATCCATAAATCATATTTAGAGAAAATTCTCAAGGGGACACCCATGGGGTATGAATTATCAAGTACCCAAAAGACACTAGTCCAAGGTATACATGCAACACTGACACTGAATAATAAAAAACAACTACAATTGTAATTATTTCTTCAACATAGCATTTTAAGGCATTAACAAACATCATAGTGTCAAAATTGGAGTCCAATTTATTTTTTATGCAATTTTATAAAAAAGCACATCAAAATGGGATAAAATATAGACACCTAATTTTGGCACACTCAATGACCCTAAACCTAAGAAAACACATTAAACATCAACCAAAAATCAATCAGCTCAATCCAAGCAATCTAGACATCATTTGTAGCCTTTTACAAATTTACCGTTTTTTGAAAAAAACACTAGTGGTGATTTTGTCAACTTGTGGTATTTTTATCAACCATCATTTTCCATCCATTTGACTGGTAATATTTACCATTAAAAAAATTTACCAATTTTTGATAAAAATTCCAGTGGCAATTTTTCAAAATAACCAAAATCCTTCATCACGAGATAGAGGCACATGGTTTCCTTTGTTCCACTACCTCCGATGACCTCACATTCTTCAACCATGAACCAAACTTACAAATTTTAAATTTGGTATTGTTCCCTAATGGCATATTGCACCTAAATTTTCCTCTCAATCCCTCCTCCAAAAATCTATAAATTCAGCCTTTGGGGTGTGCATTCCGTGAGAATAATTCACATTAGGATTACTCTACCCAAAAATTATCTAGCTTCTTTTTGGACTCTCTTAGTCTTCTATCTAGAGGACCCCCAACAAGCATTTGAGCAAGTCAAGCAATACAAAGGGGGTATTGGGGTAAGAATATCATCTTGGAGAGAGGAGAAAACTTGCTAGGATTGTTTATTTCCTAGCATCTCTCTCTTTCTATTCTCTTGATTTCATTTTATGTATTTTCCTCCTTTATTTTGGTCTAACTTGGATTTTGCATTTATAGCTACTAATCTCTATATTGCTTGTTCATTTCAGCTTTATAATCTTATTTATTCTCTTACCCATGCACCATAATCACTAATATTTCTCATTTGCAAGTATTTTATCTTCATTTCATCTAATTTATTTCTATTTATAGGATTAATTCTCATTTTGTTTGCTATTTAAGATCATTGATATTTCATATGCAAGTTCATATCCTTGTTTTCTTCATCTAATATCATGCTTACATGTTTTACCTCCATGTATTCTAAATAAGCTTTCATTTACATATTATTGCATGCTCTTTAATCTTGCATTGACATTGTTACAAATTTAGACATAATCTCCTTGCATTCTCATTTCATATTACATGCTTCTATGCTATTTATTTTGTATAAATTCAATATTTAAGCCTCTTTAGTAGCCTCTTAAATAATAAAAATATTTCAAAACTTTGTTATATGACATAATAACTCCTTTGCAACATCCCATTTTCTCCACCATAGCTTTTGTAGCCTCTTAGCCTCATCTTGAAGGTATTTTAGCTCTCATTTTTGGTATTTAGACATCTACATATTCTACTTGAGGTATTTCACATTCTCCTTGATCATATCCATTCTCTTTCACAAGATTTGGGAAGTTTGTAAAATATTCCCTAAGGTTCTACAAATTTCCAAGTAGAAAACCTTGGGGATTGGGGTTTTTAACATTTTTATTTGACTTCAAGATAAATTGATCTAAATTTACCCAAATTTTTTCCCAAAACTCAATCAACCTCTATTATAGAAAAATATCACCACTTGCTATACACATTGGTGAATTTTCCTCTCTAAAAGTATACAAAACAAATTTACTGAATCCTGAAAAATACGCCAATGGCAAATCTATCATCCTATGGTGAATTTTTTATTTTAGCTCTTACCTACAAATCCAAGGTTCAAACTTAATTTTGTGTTACAAAAGAGGGTCTGATTAGTTTGTAAGATAGCCTATCACCTCTATAAACTAGAGAGAACCCCAAAATTAGACAAAACTAATTTTTTTGGCTTAAATCTCCTAGGTTACAAAAATATCAATCAATCACAAAAATGCCAATGGCAAATTTGTCAACTTGTAGTAAACTTCTTCATACCCTATATGAGGTATTCCTACCACTTGGCACCTCCCTCTTTATTGTAATTTTATTGCTTTCTATTTTTTGATCTCTATTTTTGGTAAATTGTTTGCTTAAAGTCATATTTACTTTTGAAAATAAAAGAAATTTTAGTATAGGCTTATAATTCTTCCTTTTAAAATATATTTAGGCAAGAATAAAAAGTCATATAACTTACATCCTAGGCTAGCTTACTTTTTGCATTATCCTTTGTTTCTTTGAAGAAGAAATACCTCCTTAGCATAGTCATCATTCAAATCAAAAGAGCATACTAGGCTAGAACTTCTTGGATTGCATTTTGTTGGATTGCATCTTGCATATACTTTAGATGATCTTCTCTTTAAGTTAGCATAAATTTTATCTTGTAAAATTCTAGATAAAGAGTCAAATTAGAGGTCCAAAATCCTTATGTGTTTGTTAAATTAACTCATAAAACATCATGCAGAGATCAAACATAAACATAAAAATATTTTTAATACATGATGTGGAGCCTACTCACATGAATATCCCATTCTTCAAGGCCTCCTTTGGAAAGAGGCCTCCTACAAGGAAGCATGGGTCCTAGCTGATCCCCACCATGCACGCTTAGGATCCGAATATAAAATTAGTTTGTTTAAAGGAAAAAATATCTAGAGGGACAAATGAAGATTTGGAAGGTCAAATATTTTTGTAACCTATTTAAATAAAAGGAGAAAATTGAATTCAATCTCAAAAATTTATAAGAGATAGTAGAAATCAATGAAATGGACAAAGATACTTATATGCAAGAAAAATAATTACTTTTTTTATTATCATAATATATTGAAAAAGGATTCATATTGGTTTGAAATATCTAGGGAGAGATGGTCTCAAGTTAAGATATAGAAATACCAATTTTTTCATGCTATAGCCAAAATATTTTTTTTCCTTTTATCATATAAAAAATATTTCATTTCCAAATGGAAGAAATATTGAGGAACAAGAATATATTTGAAAGAAAGCAATTCATTATTTCAAACATATTCTATTAGATGTCGGTCAATATAAGGAGGCTAAATAAAATATTTTGCAAGATACCTATCACTTATCACACAATGATAAAATGAAAGCTTGATAAAGAATATCTCTATGGAGAAACTACATGAGGTAATTTTCTCTTTCTATCTTAACAAGGCACTTGGCCTTGATGGATTTCCTACACTTTTCTTTCAATTTTTTTTTTGGATTTATTAAAGAGTGATATGTTTGCTATAATTGAAGATGCCCCAAAAATGAAGGCTACAATAAATGAGATCAATCCTCCCAATAAATGCAAGACAAAGTATTTCGATGATTTTCATTCAATAAGCCTTTGTAGTATGATTTATAAGTTTATTTTAAAAATTATGGCAAATAGGTTGAAAAGCATTATTGATTGTGATATATTAGAGGAACATTGTGGTTTTGTTTGTTGTAAACAACTTTTGGATAGTGTAATAATTACATAGGAGGCCATACATTCTCTTCATTCCATGAAAAATCTAAGTATAGTTATGAAATTAGATATGAATAAACATATGATAGAGTTTTGTGGAGTTTTCTATATGGCATTTCCAATTTGGTTTTGATCAAGGTTGGTTTAAATGGATTAGATGTTGTCATAGCATTGCAAATTCCATTTCTATTAATGGATCTCATGTTCAAAACTTTGAGTCATCTTATGGACTCTACCAAGGTGACTCACCATCTACTTATCTATTTATTATTATTGTGGAGGCATTCACGAGAGATTTCCCAAAGGTAAAAATGGAAGAAAAATAAAAGGTATTTATGTTGCAAAAAATGATCCCTCGTAATATCATCTCTAATTTATTGATCATAGTTCTCTTTTGGGCTATTTTTCAATCATTGAGGCAATGGAGTTTAAATAATTATTATCATGATATGATAAGGTTGATGAACAATTGGTTAATAATATAAAATATAGGATATTTTTCACTAAAACTACTCTAGATTTATAATGGATTATTGTGCATATTTGAGGGTTTAAAACTAAAAAATTTCCATCAACATAGTTGGGTATTTTTTGATATTGTAAAATAAAGAAGCTTTGCAACTCAATTTTGTGAATAGGAGTTTGGAGAGAAAGCATGCACTGGATTAGCTGGAAAAGAATAATTCTAAGCTAACAAAATTTATAGGTAGACTTGTTTTGAATATATTTTAGTTCTTTGGGTGATTTTGAGTAGCTTTTGGTGCATGTTATGTGTATATATTTTAGTGGAAACAAAATATCACTTCACTTAAAGATAAAAATACATAGAATGGTATTCTTTGATATGCAAAGATTCTCCATCGATGGCAATGAAGTAAAAATACTTTAACAGAGTGCTAGGGCAGCGAAGCGAGTGTAGCAGTGCTAGGAAAGTGAAGTAAAAATATTTTTACAATGCCACAACATTACTAGGGTAGCGAAGGCGAGTGTAGCAGTGCTAGGGCAGTGAAGTAAAAATATTTTAACAGCACCACAACAATGCTAGGGTAGCGAAGGTGAGTGCATTAGTGATAGGGAAGAAAAATAAAAATATTTTAACAGTGTCACAACAGTACTAGGGTAGCAAAGGTGAGTGCAACAATGCTAAGACAGTGAAGTAAAAAATTTAACAATGTTATAGCAGTGCTAGGGAAGTGAAGGTAAGTGTAGCAGTTTTAGGGTAGTGAAGTAGAAATATTTTAATAGTGCCATAGTAGTGCTAGGGCAACAAAGGCGATTGTAGCAGTGTTAGGGTAGCAAAGTAAAAATATTTTAACAATGTCGCAACAATGCTAGGGTAGCGAAGGCTAGTACAATATTGCTAGGGTAACGAAGTAAAAAAATAATTATTTGGTATTTTTAGAATGGCAGTATAATTTGGGAAATTGATTTCTTGTTTTTGATGGAGAATGAAGAGGAATGTTTGGACTTCTCAAAGGATACCTTTGAGGGGCAACACATTTTTTCAACTCCAAGGACCAAGGGTCTCATTTTTGGATAAATTTAAAAGTTGAGAACTAGGGATCCTTGGAAATTTTGAGTGACCAGAATAATACTACAAGTTATCAAAATTTAGTGGATAGAGGAGAGTCTATGTCAAAAGGTTTAGATCAAGTCAGTTGTCCTATTGATTGCTCACTCTCAGGTGTCTCAGAACACTCTACTCAAGTTATGGATCTAATGAATGAGCAAGTATTTCATTGTGGGGAAGAAAAACTTGAGTAGGCTCCAAACAATCCAAACTCACTTTTTTTTGATAAAGTTTCCTTTGTTTGGTTCTAGTTTTATTGGTAAAATTATTGATTTAGAGGCCCTAAGTGGAGTGGGTCTAAACTTAAAATCAGCACAGTCTACATATCTGGTTACTAAAGTGCATAAACCACATAAAGTGGTTAAAAAGAGAAGGTCAAAGATTAGAATGGTTCTTGGGGAAGACTTGAGGATGGAACAAGTTTTGGAGTTTTTGAGAAAGGCCCTTATTGGAAAGTTTTATGGACGTCAAATAGCTTATAATACACTAAATGAGTGGTTGCATAAGGTATGGGTCCCAATCTTAGGATATGGGCCAATTTTTTATTTACTTGCTAGAGGATTAATAGGTTTCCTTTTTCGATCTGAGGAAGATGCACAAAAAATTTTTGGAGGTCATTGGTATTGGGGGTCTTCTTTTTTGGCTTTGAAGGCTTGGACAACTTGCTTTGATCCTAGGACTGAATTTGCTAGGAGAATCCCAATCTAGGTAAAACTTCTAGGTCTACCAATGGATTTATGGTCAGAAAGATATTTGAAAGCGATTGGAGATTTATTAGGTAAAACCTTGGATATAGATATTTCTTTCAAATCTAGTGTTTTTTGGTATGTAGATCGGGTTTTGGTTGATATGGATATCAGTGAAGGCTTACCAAATTGTATGGAGATAGTTATGGGGAATACAGTTCATACTCAAATCTTGAATTGTTTTAAAATTCCTTTTAGATGAGTTCATTCTCATATTTATGGCCATATTGCTAAGGAATGTTCTCAAGCTTTCATACAGAAAGTATGGAGGAGAAAACAAATGACTAGTGGGGACTTCAAGTTAGCTAACAACAATCAAGAGATACCTATTTTTTAGAGCTCAATAGTGCTCCCTAATTTGGCACAAACAAGCAAAAAGAATGTTGTTAAACCTAGAACCAAAATTATGGAGGAGGAAGAAATTTTGGGCCTAGATTTATCTCCATTTCACTATTCACAAGCTGTTAGAAAAGGAGATAGAGTCATTAAGAAAACTATGAAAGGACTGGAACCCGATACTATTAAGTTTGTTGGTCATACATCTAAGCCTTATTAAAATTATTGTCCAATACATGAGAATAATATGGACTTAGGTAATAAAGAACTTTGTACACTTCCTTATAAATGTTTGAAGAGAAGTCCCAAGGACAAGGAATTTTCTAAGATTTTGACAATGGGTCGGTAACCTCTAATGCATTGAATAGGGATTGTGATCCAAATACTTCTACTATTGAGGGAAGTCTTTGTGACATATTAGGTGAATCTTCTATGGAGGTACCTATTTCAGGGGATGGTTTGAATACAAGTTCCTCTTGTAGATATTTATTGCGTTCTAGGAAAAGGGAATCCGAGCTAAGAACTTGTGCAGTTGTTGGAAGGTTAAGGTTAGGTCTAGAGCATACAAAGGAATCTTCCACTACTTCAACATGTATAAAATTATTTTTGTTTCATGCACGACAAAATGCTTTGAGTATAATTCAACAAGGTAAATAAAAATCTATCAAAGGGGTCCTTAGAGTGCGATAAAACCCCTCTAAAATATTTAAATGATCTTGTTATCCCTTAATATATGAGGTCTTGGAAGTCCCTCTAAAAGACTTGCCTTAGCCAAGCTAGTGGAAATTCATAATCCATATGTTATCCTTCTACAAGAAACCATGGGGGCAAGTACAAAAGTCATTAAAGGGTTAAGTAAATTGCTTAGGGACTAGGAGTTCTTGGCTCTAAATGCTACCAAAAATTTAGGGGGTGTTTTGACTGGTTGGAATAACTCAATATCCTTAATTAATTCTTCCTTTATGGTTTTAGGCTTGTGGATAGAATTATTTTTTAAATAATTGGGTTTGAGGTTATCGATTATTAATTGTTATGGTCTCTATGAATATTGGTAGGTCTTCTGGGATGATTTTTTCTCCCAAAGGTGTGTTAAGGATTAAAGAGTTATCATTGGTTGGGATTTAAATTTTACTATGAATAGAAGTGAGGTCTAGGGATAATCTGCAATACTTGATATAATTGCAGATTACTTCAAGCATAATATTAAAGAAGCTATTTTAATTGATTTAGAACCAATAAAATTAATGCCTATGTGGAGAAATAATAGAGTCGGGGAAGTTTGGATTTCAAAGATGTTGGATAGATTTTTGACCTTAGAGACATTATACAATGAAATAGATAGAAAAGGTATTGGAAATTTGAGTTATTCTATGTTGTCATTGATGTCACATGGATCATTGATGTCACATTGAGTTTTGGTGGTAAAATCACTTCATAGATAATCATCTATGATATTTTGGAGAGCATGGATATATACAAGGTTTTTATGAAAACCAAGGTAGGCAAAATAAAAGGTTTTATTTAAAACCATGGTGGGCTTATGTGGAAAGGGTTTTTCTTAAAATCCAAGGTGGAATTTTGTTTCATCAAAAAAGGACCTCCGGTGATGAAGATATTAAAGTTTAAATTTTAAGTTTAAATTAATGGACGACCGACCTATGTGCAATTAATGGAGGGTGACATATATATATAAAGGTTTCAATTTATTTCTAAAAAGGGGCATATTATATATCATCGGAAAGCTTATTTCGAGGGCTATTTGACTAACTTATTTATAAGGAGAAATAAGGTGTGTGTAAAGAGATATTTATGATTTTTCAAAGGGGTTCCAAAAGTGAAGTTTACCTTGTTATTTTTCAAGAGGATTAATTTTCATGAGGTGACAAGGTATGCAATATTGTGATTTATTTTATTTTATGGTATAAGTGGTTTTGGGAGTGAAAAGGTTATGCAATATTTTGATTTATTTTATTTTATGGTACAAGTGGTTTTAGGAAAGATAAGGAAGTTGTGCAATTAAAGGCCTTGGTGATGATTATTGAAAAATGGAGTAATGTTGATTATTTTGTGATCTCCTAACCCTTGTGAAGATTGGAAAAAGAATTTTGTGATTGTGGTAGATTTACAAAGAGGTTTTTTTTTCATCTTCATAAAAGGTATGGGTACATTCTCCTATTGATTATTTATGGTGGTTGATTTTTGAAATATCATTGGAGGGAAAAGGATTGTTTGTGGTTTCCTTTTTGAAAGTGGTTGGTTGAATGCTTCAAGGTTTTTTGAATTGAGAGTTGTGTCTAAACCTTGTTTGATAAGCATAGTTGTTGAAGCCCATTGGTTGTGAAAGAACTTGAGTTAGAAAATAACATGAGTATCATTGTTATGTGAGATTTATGGTTGAGCATTTTTGGAAATATTTGAGTTGGTTAATACATAATTGGACTAGGGTTGTGTGAGAAAGAGTTGTTCATTGTGATGATTGGTTGAGTTGAGTTGATTGAGCCTAGTCAAGTGATGTATGAAGTGATTGTTCAAGTTCTATGAAATAAACTATTCCATAATTCTATGTTGAGTTGAGATTAAGGTTAGAACATATTGAGTCTCTAACAATTCTCTTTATGGTTCTATAATACTTGAATTGAGTTGAGGTTGATTTGAGTTGAGAGTGAGATTAGAACATATTGAGTCTCTAGCAATTCTCTTTATGCTTCTATGAGTTGATTTGAGTTGAGTTGAGATTGATTTGGGTTGAGAGTGAGATTAGAACATATTGAGTCTCTAACAATTCTCTTTATGCTTCTATGAAGTTAATTTGAGTTGATATTGTCATTCATTGTTGATTTCATTTTGAGTACTACTTGAGCATGATTTATTGATCCTTTGAGAAGGCCTTTGGGATAGATTTGAGGATAGTGTTGGGATAGATTTGAGGACAGTGTTTGGACAAGTTCTTAGTGAGCTTGTTAGAGCAGATTTGGGCAAGTTCTTGGTGAGCTTGCTAGAGCAGATTTGGGCAAGTTCTTGGTGAGCTTGCTAGAGCATATTTGGGTAAGTTCTTATTGAGCTTGCTAGAGTATATTTGGGCAAGTTCTTGGTGAGCTTGCTGGACCAGATTTGGAAAAGTTCTTGGTGAGCTTGCTAGTGTAGATTTGACAAGTTTTGTGTGAGCTTGTTAAGAGGGTTCTGTGTGAGCCTATTGAGTAGGTTCTTAGTGAGCCTATTGATAGAGCTTTGGAGGTGATAGAGTACATATAATAGAGTCTTAGTGGATAGATATCCAGAAACCAGCATAGTTGAAGACAAATTTAAGTGAGGAGTCTTCAAGTGGAGAGAGGTCCACTAGTTAGTGCAGTAGAGAGATAGAGTCTTCTAGAAGATCACATAGCCAGAGCAAAAGGGGAAATATTTCTCCTATGGAAGAGATCCATGAACTTGAGATTAGGGGATTAACATCTCCTTTGGATAAAGATCCATAAATATTGTAATTGGGATTTATTACCAAAGATATTGATTGATAAAGTTTTAGTAAAATATTTTCTCCGTGGAGTAGCCCACATTGGGTGAACCACATAAATTGTGATGTCTCTATTATGTATGGTTTCTATGCATTGCTTTGATTACTGCTATTGATACTGCTATATTTACACAACATAATATTGAATTGGAAGAAAAAGTAAAAAGTGATCTTATATTGTTCACCCCCCTCTTAGTATAAGCTTGTGTTCTTCGATTGGTATTATAGTGGGTTCCTTCGAAAAGGCTAACAACTTGAGGGTAGATTCTACAAAGAACACATATGGCTTTATAGAAAGTATTATCTTCAAATAAGTCTCCATTGTTTGATGGTAACAATTATGCTTTCTGGATCATGAGAATGAATAAATACTTGATATCACAAGGATATAAGGTATGGCAGATGGTTGAAAAAGTGTATAAAATTGAAGGTGATCCCGAGGAAGATAAGACTACCAGGAAATTGGTTGAGATCAATGCAATATCAATGAATTGTATTTTGAGTGGGCTACGTGAGATAGATTTTGCAAAGGTCATGGTATGTACTTCAGCTAATGAGATGTGGACCAAGTTGAGGAATACTTATGAAGGAAATTCTAAGGTAAATTTGGAAAAAATACAAACTCATAGAAAACTATTTAAGGAATTGAAAATAGAAGATTCTAAAGATATTGTAAAATTCTTACTTTGATTTGATGAGATCACTAACACTATGAGAGGCCTAGGTTTTGAGATGAAAGAATCAGAAGTTACTCAAAATGTTTTGAGATCACTTCCCATGAAATATGATTCTAATGTTTCAACAATAGAAGAGATAATGGATATCAATAAGCTAACAATGGAAGAATTGCAAGGTACTCTCATAGCTTATGAGATGAGGGTAAGTAAGCATAAAGTTCAAATAAAAGAGATTGCATTCAAGGCTTCAAAAAAATAGAAAGGAAAAGTTTTAGAAATGGATAGAGTTTTAGAAAATTATGAGGAATCTAACTTCATCAAAAGGAATAAGGACTCAAGGAATTTAAGAGATATAAGGAAATTCAGGTGCTACAAGTGTGGTGATATTGGTCACTATGCATACAAGTGTCCACATGAAGAAAATAGTGATGATGAAAAATAGGGTCATAGAAGAAAAGAAGATGGAAAGCATAAGCATAAAAAATATGATAGATTCAAGCAAAACAGGTATGAGAATAAGAAATTTTTTTGTAAGGTAAAGAAATCTTACTACATTATAGAAGCAAGTGATAGCTCAGATCATAGTGATAAAGACAAATCATATTATGAAAAGGAAGAACATCTATTCCTAGGAATACAAGGTGAAAGAGAACAGTGCTTTGTGTGTGGTCAAAGAGATCACAGATCAAGATATTGTAATGGTTTCAGTGATAGTGAAGATGAGATTACACATCAAGGAAACAAACATGGTCAAATAAATCTTGAGAGTTTGTTTGCTATAGAAGATTATAATTATATTAGTGACAGTGAATATGAAGAAGGGTTTTTCTATGGAATAAGAGCGATAGAAGAACATTCACTCAAAACAGAAGAAGTTAAACAAGAGGATAATGTCTCAGTTGATCTAAAGGAAGACTTAAATGTTATTCATGAGCAACTACAAGAAGTTAAAGAGAATCTAAAATAATTGAAAAGTTCCTTACTTGAAAAGTTTGATCCATCACATGACTCAAAAGGTCAAGATATTTGTACTAAGAAGGAAACATGTATTTCAGAGGCTATAGAGATGGATGCCAAGTTGCTACTTGACATAAATTAAGAGAAAGAAGAGGAAGATTCCAAAGCACCAAAGGTCTCCTATTTCAGGTTTGGGGAATCACACTCAAAAGGAAAGGAAGTTCTAAAATATGAAAGAAAGGAAGCACCTAATATTTGTGAGGAAATTTCCAAAGTTCCTATGGCTCCAAATATTCAATTTGGATCTTGTTTTGATATAGGTGAATCAAGTTCAAAAGAAAAATAAACTCTTGAAGAGAAAAGCAAGGAAGAAATTAAGAAAGAAGGTTTAGATTCTACAAAGAAGGTTCAAGGATGCAATGCACATGTTGAATATTATCATAAGGATAATGGTCAAGAAAGAATCCATGGATCAAACAAGTTCAATTTTGCTAGAAGGAACTTCAAAGGGAGAAGGTATGATTTTCAAGGACATTGCTTCTCATGTAACATGATTGGTCATAAATATTTTCAGTGCAAAGGAAATGACCAACATGGTTTGGTTTTAGATCTACACATTTCAGAAGTCATGGTCATAATGGTCATGAAAATAGAGCTTCACAATATAGGTTTCAGGAAAGGAATGAATATGGAAATTACTTCAAGGAAGAATTCAGGATATGGACACCAACCAAAGGCTACAATATCAAATGTTTTAATTGCAATAACTTTAAGCATATTGCAAAATGGTGTAGGACTCAATTCCAAACATGTTCAAGGCAAGAAGGTCAAACAAGTTCTAGACAAGAAGATCAAGTAATTCATCAAGAGAAGGATATCATAAAAACATGGAAGTAAGTTGATAGATGAAAGAAACAAAGTGATATGGGAGTAAAAGTACTCCCACCCCAAAATTAATCACCTCAAAAGAGAAGGGGGTGAGGGGGCTAAGCTTAAGAGTCATATATTTTAGCCCCATAGGTGTCCCTTTTGCAATTGATGTCAAAGGGGGCAAGATTTGAGTAAGGGGGAGAGATTTGAGTTAGGGGGAGCAGCCTCCAAAGAGAGCATTGAGTTAGGGGGAGCAACCTCCAAAAATAGTATTTAGTTAGGGGGAGCAACCTCCATAGAGAGTATTGAGTCAGGGGGAGCAGCTTTGATTCTCAGAGATGGTTTTTGAAGTGATTGTGGTGTTTGCATTAGAGGTGTTGCCATCGATGACAAATGGGGAGATTGTTGGAAATTTGAGTTATTTTATGTTGTCATTTATGTCACATGGATTATTGATGTCACATTGAGTTTTGGTAGCAAAAGCACTTCATAGATAATCATCTATGATATTTTGGAGAGCATGGATATATACAGGGTTTTTATGAAACCCAAGGCAGGTAAAATAAAAAGGTTTTATTTAAAACCATGGTGGACTTATGTGGAAAGGGATTTTCTTAAAATCTAAGGTGGAATTTTGTTTCATCGAAAAAGGACCTCCGGTGATGAAGATATTAAATTTTAAAGTTTAAGTTTAAATTAATGGACGACCGACCTATGTGCAATTAATGGAGGGTGGCATATATATATGTAAAGGTTTTAATTTATTTCGAAAAGGGGGCATATTATATATCATCGCAAAGCTTATTTCGAGGGCTATTTGACTAACCTATTTAGAAGGAGAAATAAGGTGTGTGTAAAGAGATATTTTTGATTTTTCAAAGGGGTTCCAAAAGTGAAGTTTACCTTGTTCTTTTTCAAGAGGATTAATTATTTTATGAGGTGAAAAGGTATGCAATATTGTGATTTATTTTATTTTATGGCATAAATGGTTTTGGGAGTGAAAAGGTTATGCAATGTTTTGATTTATTTTATTTTATGGTACAAGTGGTTTTAGGAGAGATAAGGAAGTTGTGCAATTAAATGCCTTGGTGATGATTATTAAAAAGTGGAGTAATGTTGATTATTTTGTGATCTACTAACCCTTGTGAAGATTGGCAAAAGAATTTTGTGATTGTGGCAGATTTACAAAGAGGTTTTTTTTTCATCTTCATAAAAGGTATGGGCACATTCTCCTATTGATTTTTTATGGTGGTTAATTTCTGAAATATCATTGGAGGAAAAATGATTGTTTGTGGTTTCCTTTTCGAAAGTGGTTGGTTGAATGCTTCAAGGTTTTTTGAATTGAGAGTTGTGTCTAAACCTTGTTTGATAAGCATAGTTGTTGAAGCCCATTGGTTGTGAAAGAACTTGAGTTAGAAAAGAACATGAGTATCATTGTTATGTGAGATTTATGGTTGAGCATTGTTGGAAACATTTGAGTTGGTTGATACATACTTGGACTAGGGTTGTGTGAGAAAGAGTTGTTCCTTATGATGATTGGTTGAGTTGAGTTGATTGAGCCTAGTCAAGTGATGTGTGAAGTGATTGTTCAAGTTCTATGAAACAAACTATTCCATCATTCTATATTGAGTTGAGATTAAGGTTAGAACATATTGATTCTCTAACAATTCTCTTTATAGTTCTATAAGACTTGAATTGAGTTGAGGTTGATTTGAGTTGAGAGTGAGATTAGAACATATTGAGTCTCTAACAATTCTCTTTATGCTTCTATGATTTTATTTGAATTGAGTTGAGATTAATTTGGGTTGAGAGTGAGATTAGAATATATCGAGTCTCTAAAAATTCTCTTTATGCTTCTATGAAGTTAATTTGAGTTGAGATTGCCATTCATTCTTGAGTTCATTTTGAGTACTACTTGAGCATGATTGATTGAGCCTTTGAGAAGGCCTTTGGGACATATTTGAGGATAGTTTTGGGATAGATTTGAGGATAGTGTTTGGACAAGTTCTTAGTGAGCTTGTTAGAGCAGATTTGGGCAAGTTCTTGGTGAGCTTGCTAGAGCAAATTTGGGTAAGTTCTTGGTGAGCTTGCTAGAGAAAATTTGGGCAAGTTCTTGGTGAGCTTGCTAGAGCATATTTGGGCAAGTTGTTGGTGAGCTTGCTAGAGCATATTTGACAAGTTTTGTGTGAGCTTGTTAAGAGGGTTTTGTGTGAGCCTATTGATCAGGTTCTTAGTGAGCCTATTGATAGAGCTTTGGAGGTGACAAAGTATAGAGGACAGAGTCTTAGTGGATAGAGATCCAGTAGCCAACATAGTTGAAGATAAATCTAAGTGAGGAGTCTTCAAGTGGAGAGAGGTCCACCAATTAGTGCAGCAGAGAGACAGAGTCTTCTAGAAGATCACATAGCCAGAGCAAAAGGGGAAAGAGTTCTCCTGTGGAAGAGATCCACAAACTTGAGATTAGGGGATCAACATCTCCTTTAGATAAAGATCCATAAATATTATAATTGGGAGTGATTCCCAAAGAGATTTATTGATAAATTTTTAGTAAAATATTTTCTCCGTTGAGTATCCCACATTGGGTGAACCACGTAAATTGTGATGTCTCTATTGTGTATGGTTTATGTGCATTTCTTTGATTACTTCTATTGATACTGATATCTTTACACAACATAATATTGAATTGGAAGAAAAAGTAAAAATTGGTCTTATACTTTTCACCCCCCTCTCAGTATAAGCTTGTGTTCTTCAAAAGGGACATGGGTTGAGACTGGAGGTGGCTCATATCATTCTCCCATTTTTTTGCAATTAGAAATTCAAGAGGCAAAACCTGCCAATCCTTTGAAGCTTAATCCAATTTGGTTGGAGGAAGAATATTTTCAACAACTGATTAAAAAATAATGGATTGGTTATGACCAAAGTTCCAGGTCATCGACGAGTTTTCAATTTGTTGTTGCTCTAAAAAAATTAAAAGGAGTTGTGTCATCTTGTATTGTAGTTAAAAATGAGAGTATGAATAGAGTTATTAAGTTGGTGGAGAAGGAAATAATAGAAATTAATAAAAAGAATGAGGTTGATTTGTTTAAAGAGGAGGAGAAAATAAGACTAGTTGAACTAGAAATTAAGATGAACAAATTCTTGGAGTGGAGGGAAGCTGAATGAAGAATGAAAAGTAGAGTTATATGGTTAAAAAAGAGGATGAAAATACTAAGTTTTTTCATATTTTTTCTAATCACATGAAGAAGGTTAACACTATCTAGGAGGTGCAAAATGAAGAAGGGGTCCTCGTTAGGAGTTTTTTTGAGTTAGCATATTTGGGAGTAAAACATTTTCAATCTATCTATAAAGAATCTAATAGAGTCAATATTGGGGAAATTTTAAAGTTAACTACTTTATTCCCTAGTTTTGTGATAGATGAGGACAATCAGTTACTTATGAAGGAGCTCACAAAGGAAGAACTAAAATTTAACCTAACTTCTTTCAAAAAGGATAAAATTCTAGGGTCTGGTGGATGGCATGTGGATTTTTTCCTAGTTTTCTATGATCTATTTGAGGAGGATATTCTTAGATTAATGGAGGGAGCTAGGTTGAGTGGTCAGGTTTTAGGGGCTTTTAACTCCACTTTTTTAGCTTTGATTCAAAAAAAAGAGAAGCCTAAAACGTATGATGAATTTAGACCTATTTCATTGTGTAACTATATCTATAAAATCATTGCAAATATTCTAACTATTAGATTGAAGAATATTTTCTCTAAAGTTATTTCCCAGGAGCAATTTAGGTTTTCAGTAGGTAGATAGATTTTTGAAGCCATAGGAGTTGCATAAGAGGGTCTTCACTCTATTAAAACCAAAATTCTTCCTGCAATGGTCCTTAAACTATATCTATATAAATATTATGATAGAATTAGTTGGTTGTATCTCACATTGATGCTCTTACATGTTGGTTTTAGCTATCCAGTAGTAAAGTGGATTATGGGATGTATTTCTTCTATATATTTTTTTGTTCTTATTATTAAATCAACTTTAAAAATTTTTAGACCCTTGAGAGGATTGAGACAGGGATGTCCTTTATCATATTTACATTTTTTCTGGTTGATGAAGGATTGGGTAGAGTTTTTTTG
Source organism: Wollemia nobilis (assembly GCA_028583015.1). Classification (NCBI taxonomy): domain Eukaryota; kingdom Viridiplantae; phylum Streptophyta; class Pinopsida; order Araucariales; family Araucariaceae; genus Wollemia; species Wollemia nobilis. The sequence goes on from JAQPPZ010000314.1 coordinate 959,464, forward strand.
GATGCAAAGAGGGTAGGATTGTTGTCCAGGATCAAAGTGGGCATCCTTTATTTATCTCATTTATTATTTGTTGATGATGTATCATTGTTCACAAATGATAGTTTAAGGGAAGCTAGAAAGTTGAAGGAAATATTGGACACTTACAGTATTGCTATTGGCATGGAGATAAATTTTTAAAAATCCTCTATTTGCTTTAATGGTCTAGAGCAGGAGACTAAACATGATCTAATAAAAAAAAATCCTTTTAATCTCTTAGATTTACAAAAAGGCTTTAAGTATCTAGGGTTTGTATTGAAGCCAAATTCTTAGAAGAAGAGATATTGGGGATGGATTTTAGAGAATATTGAATTTAGGATTAACCATCAAAGTCAATTTTTGAGGCAATTCCTATGTTTTGGCACTCCTTGGCCTTCATTCCCAAAGGATTTATAGAGAAAATAAGAAAAATCTGCTTCAAATTTATTTAGATTGGATGTAACGAACATGAAGTACTCCTCTAGTTAAGTGCCAGAGTATTGCTAGGCCAAATGAGGAAGGTGGCTGGGGCCTAAAAAATATCCATATTTTTTGTTCTTCTTTGGCAACAAAAAGTTAATGGAGGATTTTGACCAAAGAATGATTATGGAAGAAGATTATTAAACATAAGTATATTTTTCTAGGGACCTTTATGGATTGGATCATAATTCCATAGAAAAGCATTAAAAATATTTTCATTCAATGAAAGGCACTAGTACATGCCTTTCCTATGATTGAAAAATATTTGGTTTGGAAAGTGGGCAACGATGAACAAGTTAAATAGGGGCTGATTCTATTTTGGGTTGTGGAGAAAATATTTTATTTTTGAAAGCTATGATAAGTTATTTACAAGACAAGGGTTTTTACTTTCTTCATTAGGTGGGGGAATCAAAATCTTCTAGTCTTTGAACCCAAGGTTGAAAACAGGCTCAGGTCTTGGGTTTTTCTGATGAGTAGGTTGTTTTGTGGAAGGCTTACAATGATAGTCTTAATAAGAGTCATATCAAGTTGATTCTTGAACCAGACACTATTTCTTGGGCATACAAAACATTTGGCGATCAATATACGACTAGAATTGGTTACAAAGCAAGTTTTGACCCTCATCCTCAAGGGCCTACTTGGTGGTGGAAGCAGATTTGAAAATTATCTGCCCTAAAAAATATAACTATTTTCATGTGGTTAGCTTTGAGAAATAAGTCTTTGACTCAGGAATGTTTATAGAGGAGAAGAAAATAAGTCCAAGTATTTGTATGCCGTGTCAATCAGAGGAGGAAAACATCATACATTTTTTAATCAAATGCCCTTTTTCTCAACAATTTTGGTTAGAATCTGAATAGATAACTAGAGTAAAAAATATTTGGGAAGGAGAAACAATGGAAGTATGCTTAAGATAGTGGTTTTTGAAAAAATATTTGAAACAATTTCTTTCTTTACCATGTCTTATATGTTGGGGTATATGGTTGGCATAGAATGTAGCTATTTTTGAATGGAAGTTAATTCCCCCATTTCAAGTCATATTTCAGGTGATAAATTTTATCTCAATCAACAAAAGGAAACCTCGACAAGTAGATAATTTTTTCATTGAAAAGTCTTAGCCATGGGGTTTTTTTGATGGGGCTAGTCAAAGACAGTCATCTTTTAGTAGCGTGGGAGGCATTCTGTAATTCTCAGATACCCATTATATCAAATTTAAATTAGGTTTTGGGATAGGGTCTGATAATTTTCCTGAGTTTCAGGTGTTCAGATTGCTAATGAAGTGTGCTATGAAGAGAAATGTGAAAAAATTACAAATTTTTGGATATTCCACTCTAGTCATCAATTAGATGAATAGATCTACTCAATTAAAAAATAATCTGCTTAGACCAGTGGGAGATGAACTACTAGAGGTGATTTACCTTTTTGAAAATATCTCTTTTACACATGTTTATAGAGAATTAAATCAAGAAGCAGATAGATTATCAAAATAAGGTCAACAAGTTCTAGAAGGTTTCTTGCAAATGGAAGAGAATAAGGATGGAGTTTCTTCTTTCACCCACATATCATATCCCTAGTTTCTATCCTAGCTCTGGGTTTTTTACTATGGGACTGTTTCATTTGATTAGAGCTTTATGGCAGTTTCTAACTATTTCTTTTCTATTTTACTGGTTTCTTTTTCACTGATTTCTATTCAAGTTTTGGTCATGGAGGTTGTTTGGATGATTAAGTATTGATATATAAGTATATGTATCCTTATTATTTCCATGCTATTTCGAAGATGGATTTTTTTCCTCTCTGATCTACCAGACTGTAATTATATATTGAATCACAGTAATCTACTTTTATCTGGGTTTTTGTTTGTGCTAAGGCACCTAAGAAGTGTAATTTTATTTCATTCTTGAAATAAAATTACGATTTTTTTCTTGTAAAAGAAAACTCAATTTTGAATAGAATGAAATATTCTTTGATATGTTTTAAGGTAATATTTTAACCATGGATACAAGGCTATAACTCATAAATACTACATTGCAATTCATCCCTATGTATATGATGTCACTCGCAAGATTTCTAGTATGTATAGCATGCAAATTTGACAAAATTCAAATAGATTTTATCTATAAAATATGTGAATTTTTTTTTAGGTTTTCTCTTTGTAAGTAAAATAGGGTTTACAAAGAAAATAATAGATGAAGGGAGGGTTTACAAAGGAAATAATAAAGGAAGGGAAAACTTGTGGAATTATTGGATTATGTGTTTGTCCTTAGGGGTAAAACTTGGATCAGGATTATTCAAATATCAAGGAAATATTTGGGTAAAAATATTTCTTAAAAAATATATAGGTTCTCTTATTGCAATGAAATTATTTAGGAAATTAGCCTTACCTAAAGGATTGCTAACATAGAACTTCACATTAGATAGTTTGCAATTATTCAAAAAAATATATTAGATATCAAGTCAATGAGGGGGATTTTGCAAATATTTTGGTTTGATACTTAGTTGAATCTTTATCCCTTTATTTTTTATTTAAAATAGTAATCATTGGCTTATGCATGTATAGATTGTAATGTTCTAAAGGTCAAATACTATATTAATGTGAGAAACAACTCTAGATCATCGATTTATATTAGTAACCTAGTTCGGTGAGAGGAACTTTAAAAAATAGCAAATGAGATTCAAAGGATGCCTTAAGAGTTCTATTTATCTATTTTTGCACAGAACGATGATTTGGCTTAAAATCTATCAAAAGATGGTGAATCCTCAATTTGGGATATGAGGAATTAATAATTATAATTTTTTATTCCTAAATATTTCCCTTAAAAGCATTTTTGGTCATTAGAGACCCTCCTCCTCCCTAAGACCTCGATATTCCTTTATTTAGTAGTCTCATGCAAAAATTTTATAGGAGAGATGTCGAAAGTGTAGTTTGATTTATTGCTAAGGCTAACATTGTATGATGGAATCGTGTATAGGCCAAGCATTTTACAATGGTATTTCGTTTATTGTAACATTTTATTATGTAAGACCTATGGGTGAAGGTTAACCTTGTTATGGTTAAACCCACCTTATATCTAGTAATTAGGATTAATCCCTCTTGTTATGTTGGCTTAGGTTAAACTCATTAATATAATTGAGGTTTTAATATTTGTATAAATATGAAGAACACAAGCTTATACTGAGAGGGGGGTGAATAGTATAAGGTCATTTTTTACTTTTCTTTCCAATCAATATTATGAAATGTATAGATAGCAATATCAATAACAGTAATCAAAGCAATACACAAATCACCACACACAATAGATACACCAATTTAATGTGGTTCACCCAATGTGGGCTACTCCACGGAGAAAATATTTCACTAAAATTTTCTCAATAAATCTCTTGGGAATCCTTCCCCTATTACAATGTTTATGGACCTCTATTCAAAGGAGACATCAATCCCCTAATCAAGTTCATGGATATTTATCCATAGGAGAACTCCTTTCTCCTCTGCTTTGGTTTGTGATCTTCTACAAGAATTGTTTCCCCAATGCACTGGCTAATGGATCTCTATCCACTGAAGACTCTTGTACTCACTTAGAAGACTTGTCCTCACTGCCCTGGCTGATGGATCTCTATCCACTAGAGACTATCATCCTCTATACTCTGTCACCTCCAAATATTTCTCTTAGCTCTATCTCAAATATGCACTAAATACAGTCCTTTGATCTAGCATAAATCTACTCAAACTCTATCTCTTGTCTGGCACAAACTTATCCTCAAATCTGTACCAAACTCTATCCTCAAATTTGTACTAAACATAGTCCTTCGATCTAGTACAAATTTATCCTCAAATCTACAATAAACATAGTCCTTCAGTATAACACAAATCTATCCTCAATATCTATCCTCAATCCTTAATACAAAACTTGACTTAATCACAAATCAACTCTGCTAGATCTGCCACTCAAGGTTTGAACAAATCAATCAATCAACTCTGCTCACAAGTCTTCTCAAAGACTTGTCTTAAATCTACCTTGTAAGCTTTCTCAAAAGCTCACACTAATGTGTCCACAAGTCCTCTCTAGAACTTGTTCAAATATGCTCAACAAGTCCTCACTAGAACTTATCCAAATCTACTCAACAAGTCCTCACTAGAACTTGTCCAATCTGCTCAACAAGTCCTCACTAGAACTTGTCCAATCTTCTCAACAAGTCCTCACTAGAACTTGTCCAATATTCTCAACAAGTCCTCACTAGAACTTGTCCAATATCATAGAAACATATAGAGAATTGTTAGAGACTCAATATGCTTCACATTCACAACAATGCTCAATCACTTTCAATCTCTTTTTACCATAGAAAAATATAGAGAATTGTTAGAGAATCAATATATTTCACACTCATAAACACTCAATCACTTTCAATCTCTTTTTTTACCACAAAAACATATAGAGAATTGTTAGAGACTCAATATGTCTCATGCTCAATCACTCTTAATCTCTTTCTCAAATCAATTTAGAATACAAAATAATTTATTTCATAGAACTTGAACTATAACTTCAACACATCCACTTGACTAGGATCAACCAACTTTACTCAACCAATAACTCAATGAAATAATCCTTATTCACAAACCCTAGTCCAAACTTATGAACACTCACTCAACTATTTCCAAAAATGCTTATCAACCAATCTCACATAACAATGATACTCATGATCTTTGCAAACCCTAGCTCAAGTTCTTCACTCAATCAATCACTTCAACAACAATGCTTATAAAAAATATCACATAAAAATGATACTCATGATCTTTGCAAACCCTAGCTCAATTTCTTCACTCAATCAATCACTTCAACAACAATGCTTATCAAACAATTTCACATAACAATGATACTCATGATCTTTGCAAACCCTAGTTCAAGTTCTTCACTCAACCAACCACTTCAACAACAATGCTTTAACTCATATAACAATGATACTCATGTTCTTTCAAACTCTAATCCAATATTCAAACTCTGTAGAAAGGGTAGTTGCAAGGTAGTTGGAGAAAGTAAGTAATATACAGATCTGCAAGCATTGTAGTATAGCAATAATAATACGTAGAAATTTTGCAACAACAGTAATGGAAAAAAATACAGCAATAACAGTTAACAGTAATTACAATAGTTTGTATTAATAATGGTAGGTGTAATACAACATTACAGTTTCATAAATACAACCTACAACCAGCATAACCATGGCTGTACACAAGACTGGACTGCACTTTATCGTCAATCTGCATGAATGCCCTGCAATATCTCCTCTAGGTATCCACCATTCAATCCTAGGTTGAACATCCCTCATGGCTACACATAATGCTAGACTACATTATGCCCATAGACTTCAATCCTCACATGTACCAATATGGAGCAACTCTAATGAATGAGGGGGGGGGGGGTTATTTATACACCCACTAAGTAGTTACTTTCTCCAACTACCTTGCAACTACCCTCAAATTACATTTTATGTGCATTTGATTTGCATTTACATTTCATTTGCACTACAGGACGAAATAACTTATTTAGCCGATTTACATGATTTAATATGACTTTACATGACTTTATTCTTTACGTACAGTATTAATTTGCACTTACAACATTAAAATATATGCATAGGCATTTTGTCAAACACTTTGCGTGCATTTACAATAAAACACATAATATCAAGATTGGTTCTGCAATTAAGGATATCTCAATATGTCTATCTACATCTATCCCCTTCTCTAAACTAGTCATTGTCCTCAAGGACATGAGCTAAAAACTAGGAATAGAAGTACTGAGCAATGGAATACAAATCTCTTGTCACGCTCCTTCCTCTTGTTCCTATTTCATACATCTTTGGCAATAAACTTTACTTGGGGCTGCTCATAACATTTGATTCTCTGATTGTGCACTTATGCTGCTACAAGTATGTATAACATCAGCATGATCAACATTATCTGGATAGGCACTTCACTTTTTGCAATAATCCATATCATCATCATGAGCAATGCCATCAACATCATGAACATGACAGGTAACTCCCTCCACCATCTGTGTCGGGGGTCAAGGGGGTGGGAGTCCCCTTGCAGGGTCAAGGGATAGCGTCCCTTGTGGGTTCAAGGGGCAGCACCCTTCGCGTTCTCCCTATCTCATGTCCAAACTAATTTATTCTTCTCATAAACCATCTATAATATTTCCTTCAACTCATTCAAACTACTTCCTCTTAGCTCTAATTCACTGCTTTCTTGATCCAACTGACTGCTTATCATCCTATGAAAGACCTATCCATTATCAGATTATGTTTCTAACGATAAATCCTCTGACTACACTACCTCAAACGTCAAAATTTTTGATGATAATCCCTGATAGCTTAGTCTCTAAAAGATTAAACCATACGGATTGAGAAGTCTAATGGTTAAAATGTCTAGACATCTAGAACAATGGGTTAGACAACTCAGACGGATAGATGTCTTAGACAGGTTGCACATAGGTAGACGTCTCAGATGGGTAAGGGTAGACGTTGTAAATAGATAGGCTAGATGTCTAGATAGGTTGCTAGACTTTTAGGACAAGTGGCCAGATGGACAACCAACTAGACAACCAGATGTCTAGGTCCGATGTCTAGATGTTTGTACTGATGGATTGCTAGACGTCTGGACCAAACGGATAGACATCTAGGTTGACTGAATGCCAGATGTCTGGGTTGGATGACTAGACATCTGGGTTGGATGACTTCTAGACATCTGAGCTGGTTGGCCAAATGTCTGGGTTGGCTGGCTGCCAGACACCTAGGTTGGTTGTCCAGACATCTGGGCTGACTGGATGCCAGACGTCTGGGCTTGCTAGCCAGATGTCTAGGCTGACTGGTTGCTAGATGTCTAGGCTAGATGGCCAGACATCTAAGCTGACTAGCTACCAGACGTCTGATATGATTGTCAGACGTCTAGTCTGACTACCTTCAAACGGGTAGATTTTAGACAACTCCACTTCAAACGGGTTCTCTTCAGACGAATCCTCCTCTGACAGATGCACTATAGACTTCACCTCGATCATCTCCACCTCAAATGAATCCTGTTCAAACGTCTGCACCTCATATGTCTTCTTCTCAGACGGCTCTTGCTTAGATGTCTATACCTTAGACATATCCACATCATATAGCTCTTTCTCAAGCGTCTACACCTCAGACGTTTCCTTCGTTGCCATATGAATGCATTCTCTAGTTGTCTGAGTCTCCTTCATCAATGAGGTTTTTACATATCTTTTCCAAGTCAAGGCATAATCCAAAGCCTCTTGGTATGATCTTGGAGGAAATATCTTCATCTTCCTTTCATACATAGGGAGTAGTCCATCTATGAACCACATGGTCTTCAATTCCTCTGAGTGGTCTTTCTCCACATAGTCAAACAACCTATTCACCATTCAATTGTAATAACAAACAAGATCCTTCTCACCTTGAATGTTATACTTTTCGTCAGTGTCGTATGATCAGAATTCTTCCACAAATGCATCACGTAACTCTCCCCATGTCTGGAACTTGACTTGCGGTAAGTACATGTACCAATCAATTACATATTCTTGAAACGTTGCAGGAAAACACCTCCTCCAATATTCTTCATTATTCTGCCCAATCGCTTTCCACTCCATATGATAAATTATCCAATGCCTAATCGGGTCTTCCTTCCCTTATCCTATGAAAAGTGGTAAATTCTCCAATTCTTGGGTGTCTATGTTATCCATTGGTGGGGTTTTTGCTATGCTGCTGCTCATCAGGTATTTTTAGTCTTAGGTATCTTACTTTCACCAAATAGTCATCTTTCAACTTCCTTACTTTGTGACTTCCTTCGCAGGGATATCAATTGTGGCCTTGGTCTTCCTTCCTGAGTCCTCACGTGTTGTTGCTTTGGTGCCTGACTCCTATCCTCTACACTCCTATACAACCTTCGTACCGCTTGTTCAGGTGTTACCATCCACTCAACATATCTCTGCATCAATCAACATTTTCCTTAACTTTTGGTGATCCTTGTATTCGTTCTTTCATTCCTATCAGCAATGTGTCGTTCCACTACAGATGTCTTAGTCGGTAGACGTTAGGCCTGCAGATGTCAGGCCTACAGACGTCAAGCCTACAGACGTCAGGTCTCAAGACTTTAGGCTTGCAGACATCAGGCCTGTAGACGTCTGGTCTAGAGACATCTGACCTACAGACGTCAGGCCTCAGACATTAGGCCTGCAGACGTCAAGTCTGCAAACTTCTCCAAATTTCCACCTACAAAATCTCACTCAAATTTTTCCTTCGCTTGGCGTGCACGTCTTTTAATCTGCAACCACCAAAAAATTTGGGTACGTCTTCTCCTCCGTCTTTGCACTGGGTTGATCTTCATTTGTCCATCTTCCCAAGGGTTTCACTTCTTCAAACCCTATGTCACCAATTTAGACCCAATTTCGTAATAGCAACGACGCCAAAATGTAGAAAGGGTTTTTACATATCCCAATAGTTCCCTTTCCACGTAAGTAATCTACAGATCTGCAAGCATTGTAGTATAGCAAATATAATATGTTTGCAACATGATTAAATAACAACAGTAATGGCAAAAAATACAGCAATAATAGTTAATAGTAATTACAACAGTTTGTATTAATAATGGTAGGTGTAATACAACATTACAGTTTCATGAATACAACCAATAGCCAGCATAACCATGGTTATACACAGGATTGGACTGCACTTTGGCATCAATATGAATGAATGCCCTGCATTATCTCCTCTAGGTATCCACCATTCAACCCTAGGTTGAACATCCCTCATGGCTGCACATCATGCTAGACTGCATTCTGCCCATAGACTTCAATCCTCACACGTACCAATCTGGAGAAAATCTAATGAATGAGGGGGGGATTTATTTATACACCCACCAAGTAGTTACTTTCTCCAACTACCTTGCAACTACCCTCAAATTACATTTTATGTGCATTTGATTTGCATTTACATTTCATTTGCACTACAGGATGAAATAGCTTATTTAGCTTACTTACATGAATTTATTTTTTACGTACAATATTAAATTACACTTACAACATTAAAATATATGCACAGGCGTTTCGTCAAACACTTTGCATGCATTTACAATAAAACACATAATATCAAGACTGATTCTGCAATTAAGGATATCTCAATATGCCTATCTACAAACTCAACAACAAATGATATTAAACCACACAAGCATGAAGCATGCACTAGCTCACTCACAATATCCAACAATGCTTATCAAACAAAGTTTATAGCATTCACTTCTATTTTATAAAACTCATCAACTCAACAAACTCACAAAGGAAAACTTAACAAAATCCTTTTCACTCCAATCTTATTTTTTCAGAAAATCTCAACCAATCAATTATTTTAACCAAAGAAGAATATGCCCATACCTTTTACTTGAGGAAGATTAGACTTCAAAACCTGTCTCAATTATAACCACTTTTCTTGCCAAGCACAAAGGTTAGGTGACAAGAATTATCACCCTAACACTTCTTCAAAATATTTCTTCAATACAAAAATAATATCCAGATACACCTTATAATCTCCAAATTTTTAAAATAATATCCAACACCTTTCAATCTCAAAAATAATTTTTTTTTACTTTCTTATAACTCCTTAACACTTAAAAATTCAATCCAGAAATCAAAGTTTTGCATTCCCTTTTAACTCCCCTAAACAACTTATAATCAAATTAATTATGCAAAAACTTTAATCAACATAAACCCTTGGAAACAAAAATATTTTCCCTTTTTATTTTTCGCAAGCCAAATCAAACCTCACAATGCGCATACCTCAATAGTGCTGCCCAAAAGGCCTTGGTGGGATTCGAACCGTCGTTGGTTCTCCCCCAAGCACTTTCGTAGTGCTCGCGCCCACCAACTAGGTTGTGTGGCTCCACAAGAGCCAAAAGGTACGAGCGTGCCTTTGACCTTCTCACTCGAACGGTGCAAACTCAAAATGTGAACCTCCTTCAACCAAAACGGTGTGTGCGAGATTCGAACCTGTACCAGGCACGTGGAATGCGTCTTACACAGCCCTTGGCTGCCAACTCAGCTACGAGGGACTTTGAATATTTTTTGGAGGCTATTACCCTTTGTCCTTTCCTTTTCTTGAATACACATGCAAAAATTACACTTCTCTTTTGCACGAGCCAAAATACAAATCGCATGGATGATCTTCCAAATGCCAACTTTGGCATTATTTATATGCAACCCTTAGCTTGTTCCCACGTCGGCGATTATTCAAATTTTATTTGAATTCGAATATTTAAAGTTAATTTAAATATTAAATAAATATTTAACTTAACCTTAGCATCCATTATTATTTAAATTAAAATTTTAATCAAAGATTAAAATATTTTAATTTAAATTAAATCCTCTTGTGGGTATTTTCAACTTGATCCTTAATATTTTTTAAAATTGGTTTTTGATCCAAAATAATAATAATAAAATATTATTATTTAATTTGACTTTGCTTCTCCTTCCTTGGTTCTTTATTCTTTGAACCCTCATGGGTATATAATATTTAAAAATAAATATTATAACCTATTGCTTTTCAAGACTTTCTTGCTTTTGGAGGAAACACTTAATGTCCTCAAAGATGACGAACATAGCACAACAATGCTTTTGACATCAATGACAACAAACACTCCTCAAAATTTCCAACAAAAAATCCCCACCTCTCCATCCATTGCATCAAAATATTGTGATTATTATTATAGATAATATAATGATTATTCATGGTGTTTAGAGGCTCCCACTATATATTTTTTCTTCCATTATTTTATACTTTTTATATAAAACTTGAGTGAATGGATTGCTTCTATTCATTTATGAAAAATAGGTGAAATTTTCAATATGGTATCAAAGCATTTATGGAGCAACATCGTTGGGTCAACTAGAGAGTTTATTTGAAGCCTCCAATCCCTCATCTGAATTATAGGGTAAATTATTCCTCAAAACTTTATAGGTCATTTTTTAATACAAAGCTAAGAGGAGATCTTTTTTAATCTCTCATCAATTTTTCTTGATAGTCTGGAAATATTGTCCTTAGTTTTATCCAAAAACATGATTTAAGTATTGCAAATAGGGAGTTATTTCAAGATTGCAAAATAAGGTTGTTTGAATCTACATAGGAAAAATCAAATTCACCAAGTGCAACAAGAATTTTATATTTTTCTTTGGTGCTTTCACATGCTTAGTAAGCAACACCTTCCACTTTAGAGGGCATGATGCCCATCTTCAAGAAGTGGGTATGTAGTTCTCATCCATGAGGAGTGTCACATGGCTACTCTAACACATGTAAGATACTTTTATTGGCTACAAGGAAGATTCCAATCCCATTTTTTTCTGTTAATAGTTTTGCATGGAATCCATTTTATTATTAAGGTTTTTTCTTCCTTCATATATTACCTTAGTGTCCTATCTGACTGATGGGCAATAAGACTTTGATTGAAAGGAGCTTCAAATTTCAAAACTCCTCCACTTCACTTTTACAAAAGAATTTAAAGTTTTGGTTGCAAGCTGTATTAATGGACCAATTACAAAATAGTTATCACTCAAGGTGAGGACATGCTAGTTTGAAGAATATTTTAGAAATGATATGGCATAGGATGTAACCCCTTTCATGCCATACCATCTTGCTTTACAAAAAATTTGGTTGAAAACAATAACGACAACAAGTTTATTAGTGGAAAAGCATAGTTCAAACTTTAACCAAAAGCCTGGCAAGTTGGTTAGCACAAGGATATTCATTATATAAAGACCTAGGTTTGAGTCCCTCTAGTAGCAAGTTTTTAAATATTTGATGGGATGGTTGTTAAGGAAGTCAATGTGGAACCTCTACATGTCACCTATACTATTTTTTTACATATTAACATACCTTTGACCAATTAGGAGAGGACAATTGTTGTAACTAAAGATTGAGTGCTAGTCTAGCAATGACCATGTGACACAAATCAAGTGAATATTACCTAAATAAACAAATGGCATGTGGTGGCCTAAGATTGTACATAATTTCTTTAAGGTTTGAGGCTCTTTTTTTTTAGTTATTAAGGGTTATTAGGACAAATCTCCCAGAGGCCATAACTTTTATATACAAAAATGCTTTGAGCCTTTTTTAACAAATTGTAAATTTGTGGTATGAATTTATAGAAATGCTATAGTGTTAGGCATCAAATTGTGTAGGATAGTCTTCTGTCCCTGTTATCCAATTCTAAAAATATAAATATACAATTAGAATCTTGGGTATAACTATTTGGAAGATATAGTTAGACTTATGATAATTGTAGTAGGTTTTGAGTCTTTGGAGGCATATAGAAAAAAGGATTGAGAATATGTTTCAATCAATCCCTCTTCTTCATTTGGGCTATTGATTTAGCTTATTTATGAAGATCTAATATTTCATGATCACTTTCTCCTATTCTTTTTCTAGGTACTCTTGGAAATTTGTGATAACTCTTTTCTTAAGCAAGTCCATGCAAGGCCTCTTTTGGTAATAAAAATCAAGTGGTCTAAGGGTAAGTTGAAGTTTCCAAATAAGGTGATGTATGTTGTAAAAGGAAAATCTATGCCTCCAACTCCTACATTATGCGACTATAGAATATTGAAACAAATTTTCATTAGAGGTGGTAATCTTGACTTCTATTCCTCTTTTGGAGTCTTAGTAAAAGTGTTCTTGGGATATGTGTGGGAGTATTTGATAGTGGCAATGTTGACTTCAATCCATCCTAACAAGATTATTGTGTAGAGACCTTTTTGCACTAGCGTATTTTAGATGATGAGGGGGATCCAAATGAGTCTTCCTCAAGTGTGAAGGCTCATTAGAGTATCCATTATAGGGGTATGCTATTATTGTTGCTAATGTCTTCTCTCCTTGAACCCTTAATTCAGATTATGAAGGGGTGTTGAAAGTGTAATCTAACTTATGACCAAGGTTGACATTATATTATGGAATCTTGTATATGTATATGGGTAAGCATTATACAATTATATTTAAATTATTGTAATATTTTATTATGTAAGCCCTATGGGCCATGGTTAACCTTGTTATGGTTAAAACCACTTTAGATATTTTAATTAATCTTAATCCCTTTTATTATGTCGGATTATGCTAAAGTCATTAATGTAATTGGTGTTTTGGTATTGGTATAAATACTCTCACCACTACATTCATTGCATTAGAGTAGTATGATTTTTATCTACAAATAACATAGTGATTATTTATAGTGCCTATAGGTGCCCACTATATATTTCTCTTTTGTCCTTTTATGCTTTTTGTATAAGATTGGAGTAGATGGATTACTTATGTTTGTTTATGAAAATAGGTGTAAATTCCAACAAGAGACTCTATAAAGAAGAGGATATCATGGAAACATCAAACTATTTGTTTTTCCATTGTCCCTTTGCTTACACCATTTGGGGTTACAATTTAAAAAATATGAGAACATATTGGATAACTATGTCAAAGTTGAAAGAGTTGATAAAAAGTTGGATTTATTATTTCAAAGCTAAAGCAATATGTATTCAATGAAGGACTAGTCTTGTCATTTTTTGTTAGAATTTATGGTTTGAAAGGAATAATATAATTTTTAAAAATAAATCTCAAAACCATGCGCACGTTTAGAACCATATTATTGCCTCTCTTGTACAATGTTTATAGACATGGTGCTCATCATGGAAAGTCTCAAGTGCAAAAAAGAGGTACAAGCCTCTTGGTTACAAGATTTGAATATGCATAGAAGGGTCATTTGTGACAATGGATTTAATACAAAGGAATTTCTTCTATCCATGGTAAAATAAAAATATGTGGAGTTTATCAAAACTAATTTTGATAGTGCTTCCAAAGGAAATCTAGGAAAAACTAGGGAAGGTGGTGTTTATTTAAATAATAAAGGAAAAATTCTCCACACTTAAAATCATATTGAACTTTAGCTAGCAACTATGCAGAGGTTGGGGCACTTATAAGGATCAAAATTGCAATTGAAAAAAAATGAGAGGGATTCAAAAATTACTATTAATGCTATCAATAAAGTGAATGTAAATATTGGATAAAAATAATATTATTGTTAATGTTCATCAACTACTATTGAAGACCATCTATTAGAAACGTAAGCATATCTATAGAGAAGGAAATTTTATAACAAAAAAAAATTAGCTAATTAAGGATGTTGATGTTTACAAAATTAATGAGATTTTATTTCTTAATAAAAATAATGTTAAAAAGTTGATTGCAAAAACAAAATAATTTCATGAAGATGAAAAATATATTTAATAGAAAAAAAAATAAAAAATATCTTTTATAACTAAATATAAAAAAATTAACCTAATAACAAATATGATATCTTATTATTTCATGAAAATCACCCCCAATAAAACTCATATATATATATATATATATATATATAAAATAAAATTATTTATTTATAAATACAAACATAACATTTCTAATTTGTTATTTATAATCATATATCTTATTCATAAATCATAAAAAAAATTTATGCTATATATTAAATATATTAATAAAATCCTCGTGAGTGTACGAGGCAAGGACGCCACTTGCATTACTCGGGTTCAATCCCCATGGTGAATGTGTATAAGAAGTATTACTCAATCAATCAATAAATAAATAAATAAATATATATATATATATATATATATATATATAATAAAAGCATTGGTAAATATATTTTATAAAATTATTTGTTTTTAAATACGAACACAAATTTTCTTTAAACAAATATAATGTTAACATAAATTAATTTTCAAAAATTTAATTTAATTTTTGACAAGATTTGATGACAATATTCCTTATAATAAGTAGCATCAACATTATTTATACTTTATGTTTCAGGAGGGACAACGCAACGGTTTGGGCTTTGGCTCTCCTTTGGAAGGTTTAAGGTTCAAACCATAGCGTGGGCGAGTGTGTGAAGGGTGGATGTGTGTTTAGCCCCTGTGAATAAGTTTAACAAACAAAAAAATATCGTGTATATATATATATATATTTTTGATTACATAGGAGAGTTGGTTATAGTCACTTGATAAGTTTAACAAACAAAAACAATTATCGTATATACAAAATATATATTTTTATTACATAGGAGAGTTGGTTACAGTCACTATTTTTAGTAACTGGCCAATACAGGGTTCAAACCACAGGGACTGCTTCCAACAAACCTACCTATTCATCTCGTTCTTATTAACCCAACACAAGATGAGGACCAACGGTCACTCGGGATTCGTACCATCGTCGGTCTGATACGCACCCAAAGGATTCAAATCAGACTACTACCTTTGCAAAGGGTTGACTTCCCCTAAGATTGAACTTAAATCTCTTCTTAATAAATACCTAACCACACTTACACTTACCAATCTACTTGAAAATGTATACAATATTATTCAATATCATATAAATCATAAAAAAAATTTAATCCTTACAAAACAAAACAAAAATTATCGTATACAATATTATTCAATATCATATAAACCATGGGAACTTTTAGAAGTGAGGGCTTAAGAAAAGGTGAAGTCCTATATGATGTGGAGGTACCACACAAAGCAAATTATTCTCTTTGCTTCTTTTCATTTCTTGGAGGATACTCCACTTCATCAAAAGAAGAACACCGGTTTCTCCTACTGAAACGAACAAAAATTATATATCATATATATTTTTGATTATATAGGAGAGTTAGAGAGTTGGTTAGAGTTATTATTTTTAGTAACTGTTCAACGTAGGGTTTAAATTATAGAGACTGCTCTGATCAAACTTATCCGTTCCGTTCTTGTATTTTTAGTAACTGTTCAGCATATGGTTCAAACCACAGGGACTGCTCCCACCAAACCTACATGTCTCGTTCTTGTTGACCTGGCGTGAGATGGAGACCATTGGTTGCTTGAAATTTATACCGTCATCATCGATCTAATGCGCACTCAGAGGATTTGGATCAGACTACTACCTTGACTTCCCCAAGGTTTGAACCTAAATCTCTTCTTGATAAGTGTCTAACCACACTTGCACTTACCAATCCACCTAACCTTTAGTAAGTGTATACAATATTATTCAATATCTTAAAAACCATGAAAATTTTTAATCTTACCCAAACAAAAAAATTATGGTATACAATATTATTTAATATCATATAAATTATAGGAGCCCCAAGGGCTAGGTGGATTGGTAAGTGTAGTCTGGATGGGCACTTGCTGAGAAGAGACCTGGGTTCAAACCTTGGTGGTGCCAGTTTGCAAAGGTAGTAGTCTGCTTTGAATCTTCTGAGTGCACACCAGACCGACGACGACAGTATGAACCCCGAGCAATTGGTGGTCCCCATCTCACCGGATCAACAATTAACGAGACAGATAGGTTTGGTGGTTGCAGTCCCTATGGTTTAAGCCCTACGCTGCCAGTTACTAAAAATAGTTGCTGTAACCAACTCTCCTATATAACAAATATATATATATATATAGTTACTGTAACCAACTCTATGTAACAAATATATATATATATATATATATATATATATATATATATATATATATATATATATATATTTAAAGTGTGGGCTTAAGACATTGTGAGTTTCCCTTCAAAAGAGTAATAAAAAGAAAAGGTGAAGTCCTACATGATGTGGAGGTACCACACAAAGCAAATTATTCTCTTGCTTCTTTTCATTTCTTGGAGGAAACTTCATCTCATCAAAAGAACAACACCGGTTGCCTTGGAACCATCCAAAGTATAGATCCCTTGCCCCTCCATGACCAACCTTAAAAACACCATTCTTCTCATCTGTTCTTCCTCATCGAAGAGAACCACATTCCCCAAACATGACAGCCACCACACTCCTTCCAAATTCAAGTTCTCTATGCCCAATCTCTTATAGGCACCACCTAACCCTCCCATCATGGAATCCTCGGTACCCAAAATCCATCCCATTTCCCTGTTTCTCAAGCACTTCTGTGAGCAATTCAATCTTCAGCTGTCATAAACTCCACTACTTCCCAACACCCAAAACCTTCTCCTCTGTGTCAAGGCTCAGTAATTCCCACAATCTGTTGGTGCCACCCTTACAGGGTGTGGGGAGCTCCAGCTTCAGAATTCCAGATGAGGAAACACAAACAGCTGCAGCGATAGTTGACAGTCTTTATGCTGCATTAAACAACAGAGATGCTGATCTGTTGTGCAGCCTTTTAGCAGATAACTGCACCTTCAACTGTATGTTCTTCTGTTGGCCTTTTCTAGGAAAAGAGGTTTGTAATCAGATATAGTTTCATTTATTTTTTTAAATATGAAATGTATGCACATAGACCTGAGATTACAAGACATATTGACAAAAGCTCCACTTATCACTTTAACAAGACCTTGTAATCTTTAAACTGATATGATACAGAGGATCGTGATTGATTATGCATACTTAACTTCTATGAAATTTTGGTTCTAAAACATTTCACTGCCATTGCAAATCAAACATAATAATATTGAAGAAGATAGGAGGGTATGGATCTTCTTCTCTTTTAGATTGATTTATATTCCATACAATTCTTGTCTAAGGCATTTTAAGCAGAAGAGCAAGGTATTAGAGTGGATAGGAATGCCAAACATCAGCAACATAGGCATATGTACCTTTTAGAAACAGAGTAATTATTCCACCATATGCTAGAATTCGATGTTACAAAATGGGGATGAATGCTTATATTTCTAGACTTGCTGCCTTATTAATAAAGAATTCAAAGTAAATAAATAAACAAAAACTGTCTTTTAGTTTATACAATCTGAGTCTTTTATCAGCTACCAATTCTTTTGCCTGAATTTCTCAATTCCATTTACATGAGAATCTTTCTTATTGTTAGCATCATGTTGAGGAGGTGTTCAAGTCTATTTATGGACCCTCTTACCCTGCATTTGATTTGTTCATATAGTGCATTGGTGTTGTTGATATGTAGAAGTTGGGTATGACAAATTTCCAAGATTCTTTAAAGTGTAAAATTGTGTTTACATTTGTTTATTATACAAGGTAAGATCAACTTTTGTTGTGTTCTCATTCTGTTATGTTCACTTAATTCAGGAAGTTGTGATATTTATGAAGAATTTGATGGAGTCCATGGGCTCTAGCATGCAAATTGTTATAGATGAGACTGTTGAGGGAAGTCCCCATAAGGTGGGAGTATTGTGGCATTTAGGTAAGTGGACTTATCCCTCAACCATACTCATGATTGCAGAGATGATGTTATGGTACAGGGTGAATTTTTGGATAGCCTAAACTGTGTGTGCCTTTTAAAATACAGTTAATCTAAATAACAATAAAAAGTTGTGTGAACCAGAGTGGAATGCAAGGATGTTTCCTTTGGGAAAGGGATGCAGCTTCCACAAATGTGAAACTTATGAAGGAAAATTGTTGATCAGAGATGTTCAAATTTTTACTGAATCACCCATCAAGTTTGGCTTCCTTGCATTGGTAAGTTCAACAGGGGCTTTCTGGATTCTTTCTGGTGTAAACAAGAGATCAAGATCTAAACTGTCATTTTATATTTGATGAAATTTTGATTCTTGCTGGACAAAGTGTTCAAATCTTTAATTATAAATTATTGTGTGTGTCAAATGACAGGGTTTTCTGAAGATCCTTACCAAAGTAATGGAGAGGTTTCCATCTGTGGCCAAATACCTGCATCAACTTGTCAACCCTTTTGTATTAGCATTGACACTCTCATTGTTGATGTTGTGGACATCATATGTGTTTAGGAAAATAAAATCTAAAATGGTCAAGTAGACTTTTGCAATTGTAAAATTTTTTAAATTCAAATTAAACTTATTTATTTAATTACATTTTAATTATTTTTTTAATAATATATTATATTTTTTATTAATTTATTTTAATATGATATTTAAATTAATAATATAATTATTATTATTTTTATTTTATTTTTTAAATTTGAATATATAAGATTAGGTTCTATCCTTGTGACAAGGTAAGCATTGAACTTGGACTCTTATATTGGCAGCCAATGTTTCACTCGTTACCAAGGCAAAATGTAAAGTTGAGTCTCCACATTGAAAGTTCATGTATATATTGTCTTTTGTGCATGTTTACTAAGATTGATCTTACATTTGTACTCATTTATTTGATAAATGATAAGATTTATTTACAAGATTGAAACCATTAAATTTAATTATATTAATTGTTGCAAATATTACTTAAATTTTTTAAATATTATTTAAATTTTTATTAGATTTTAATAAAGTGTAAAAGGTTTTTTTTTTTTTCTATCCTTTTGGAAGTTAATTATTGGTTTTAATTTACATATGGAGAAACTTATTACATGTAAATTTGGTGTTGTTGGAGACACTTATTGCATGTAAATTTGGTGTTGTTGTGCATATATATTTTTATAATGGTAAGAAGATTAAAAACTATCTAATGAATTTAAGAAAAATATAAATATAAATATTTTTAAATTATATGGAATGTTTTTGAAAACCATTTATAAAAAAATAGTTTTTTTTTTTTTTTAAATTAAAATAAGATAATTTTTTGGTAAAATGTTTAGTTTATCTATGAGGTTTATTATAATAAAATTAATAAACTTTAACTCAACTCAAAATAACAAACCTTAAGGCTAATTAAATATAACTAGACTAAAACTGATGGAGTTTATTGGTGAAGGTTTTCTTGGGCGGGAAACTTTTAAACTAGTGGAACTTATTGGTAAAGGTTTCTCTTGGCAGGAAACTTTTCAAAAAATATATCAAATTTTTGGAAGTCTCTTTAGGGCTAAGATGGCCCCGATTTGTTGTTTCCTAGAGACAGTCTCGTTTGTTATGTTTTTTTAAAAGGTTTGGGGATCCTTTCAAAACCCCTTTTCAACCAATAAAAAAAATCATAACTAGACTATGTCCAACACAGCCTAATGAAACTAATTAAGGGAACCGACATAAGTAAAAAAGATCATATTAGGCCTACATTCCATCTTATTATGACATCTATCATGGATAGACATTAAACTAGACAAAACTTGAAAATAAAATACTACACATTGATACATAAATAAAAGGAAACAAAGGAGCACCAAGATCATCTCTTATGATCAGACACTCTTAGGACCATAAGCTTACCAAATGAATTCACTAATAAGAGAGAATAAAGCAATCAATATTTGTTCAAGAGGAATTAGATAGTGATCCCAATCCTTTGTTCCTCATTGTGAATACAACCCAACATATTATGGACAAGATGCAAGAGTCATTTTTTTACACAATACCCTTGACACCACTCCCAAGATTGAGGTAGCAATAATCTCTTCAATCATATTTTTGAGATTGCCTCAAAAGTTTACATTCTCAATTCTTATACCTACTATTTCTCCTTCACTTCTACTTAGACCATAATTAGTTTGTTCATCCCTATAGACATTGCATCAAAATGGAGTAATTGATCCTATTGTCTCTTGTATGGTAGCATTTTTATATCCCTAGGTTGTTACCCCATTTGAACATGCCATCGTTGGAGCCATTCACAAAAAGTTAATCCACAAGCCTTTTTTTTATAAGAAGGTTTTCCTTCTTTATAAGTGGACTTTTGTTTTCCCAACAAAGAAGACAAATCCATTTTTTCAACTTTAAGCAACCCTCTAACATTTGACCACCTCGCTTCTCCTTTCATTATTTTCTTCTTAATATTCAATCAATTCTTAGGGTATTCCACCATAATTTCCTCCATCAAAATGTCCTCCTTTCCATTATCTCATATGAATTCAATGGACTTTGTCCTATGCACAACCCAAATTGGAAGTAATCTCTTGTGATATTCAATACCCTTGCTACTCAACCCATTTTTCGTCTAAGCATAATGCTTTCACTAAAATCTTTCACCAAAATGGACTTGCCCTAGAGCCTTCTTGGACCCATGATTAATCCCTCAAATGGAGACTCCATCACACTCCTAATTCATCAATATCTAAGGATATAACATCCCTCTCTTAGGTCTTCTAGTAGCAATAAAATTTGAATGATACAACTAGTGCCTTGGTCATGGTCAACCACCAAATCAACATGGGTATTAACTTTATCTACTTGTCCAACATTCTCCTTAACAACTTCTTCAAGTATAACCAAGAAATGTCTACAAAATTCCACACTACCATATGATATTTATCCATTAGATGGGTATAAACAAATTTGACAGGCTTCCTTGTAAATACAATGGCTTCATGTTGTAATTCATTTTTGCATGAGACAATAAAAATGCATCGTATGTATTTGAAATGAAGTAGACCATATCTCAATGTTAATGCAATAGATGTTAAAGGATTATGTCCAACATGGATCCTAGACATCATAGTCTCTAATTTGGTAAATTTACAATGGAGCCTAGACATATATCCAACTACAAATCTTATATATGACAAAGAGCCAACATGGAAAGCACTATTTACCAATGATTAGTTTGAGGAAATTCTCCCTCTTAAATTGATATAAATTTTAATGTTGAAAAGACATCATTGATCAATATATAGCTACACATATCAACTCAACATAGTAAGTTTTAAGATATTACTTGTGGGAAGGCATTTTTTGAGCTCTGGCGATTTGGCGGGAATCCTTCTGAATTGCCGACGGCCGAGTCTCTAGGGTTTCAGTTCGGAAACCTCTTCCAGAGTGTTTGGGGTTTGTTGCTGGTTTCTGGTCTAGGATCTTTCGGTGTCCCGGGAGGGCCCAATGGGGTCTCTTCCTGGTTCTCTCGAGGGAAAAAAGACCTCTTATGCGGAGATTTTACGAGAAAATCCTGCGTCTTCCTCTGCTGATGCTCAACGGAGTGCCTTCCATCTGCTATCCAAGAATGCGGGCAAGGGCTCCCCTGGGCACAGAATCAATGGATGTCTCCCGCAATCTGCATCAAGACCGAAAATAGTCATCGAACCAGAGTTGGTTGAAGACACGATAAACTATCGGGCCACTCATGATCTGATCTACAAGTTCATGGGCATTCGACCCACCATGCACTTTTTGCATTCCTGGGTGAGACAAAGCGGGAGCCAATCGGTGAGTACTCCTTATGGCCCATTAGCAATGGGTATTTCATTATTAGTTTTTCTTCCCTAATGGATAGAAACAGAGCATTTGAATCGAGAGAAGAGGAGCCATGGCCCGGCGGGGTTATTTGTCCGGCCGTGGAGAGCGGGTTTCGACCCTCGCATTGAGCCCACGGCTGTCCCGGTTTGGATCCGGCTGTATGCTCTCCCGATGGAGTTTTGGGGTGAGCGGATTCTTGAATTGATAGGCAACTCTCTAGGTAGATTTTTGGGAGTTTCTAAGGATACCATTGAAGGAATTACTGTTGTTTATGCAAGAATCTGTGTAGAATTGGATATTAGTCAACCGCTACCAGCTGAGATGGAATTGGAGTTAGCAGGACAATCTTGGGTACAACAGTTAGACTATGAAGCCCTACCTTTCCGATGTAGAGTCTGTCATTTGCATGGCCATTTGGCAAGGTTCTGTCCAAATATCTTGAGCACCAAAGCGGATGCTACACAGGGAATGTCAAATCGCTCCCGAGGAGGTAAGTCCACTTCGGCCAAGGAACCACCTGTCATTCCCACTGGTTCTGAGGGCCAGAATGATGGCTTTGAACAGCAGAAGAGGAGAAGAAACAAAAAGAGAAATGGTAAGGAGCAAGCTCTTCCCAAGCCAACCAATCGGTATGAAATCTTCAAATCTCTTGTGGATCAAGAAGACCAACCTATGGAAGGAGCAGATGGGATCCTTGAGGATAATATCATCCTTACTCATGCTCCTCCTTCCTCAACCCCTGTCCTTGAACAGGCGATTGACTCCTCTGAGACTTTGCATCATGAAAACCCCGGGACTCTGGTAATCCACTCCCCAGTCCAGCCCGTTATTAAAGATGTTACCATGGGAATTGCAGAAAAGCTCAGAGAAAGACCAGCTCTTGGAATTTCCCAGGTGGAGAAGAGGTCGAAAAATAGTAATTCCCAAGGGGTGGGCGGGGAAATCCAATAAGGATCTAATTGCAGTGCAAGGGGATAAGCTAATCAATGGAGGATTGGCAAGAACAATTGATTCGTATTGCTCCCAAGGTTTCCAATGATTATTCAATCTTGGAATGTGAGGGGTTTAAACAGTAGAACCCATCAATCTGTTGTTCAAAGACTTTTAGAAAGAAGTAAAACAGACTTTCTGCTCATTCAGGAAACAAAAATGTCATTAGACCTTATGAGTAAAACTGTCGGCCGAATACGGAGGGGTGTTGGCCATATGGCAGTGGCTGCTCTTGGTGCCTCGGGAGGGATTGCTACTCTTTGGAATCCTTTGGCGTGGATAGCAATAGATCATATAGCCTGGAGAGGGGTCCTAACATCTCTTTTCAAGAATATAGTTACAGCTGAACAAGTCTTAATTACAAATTTCTATGGGGCTCAGAACACCGATGGTCAGCGGTTTCAATGGAAAGTTGTTCAAAACATGAGGTCCTCCCGGGAAGATTTTGATTGGATTATAGCTGGGGACTTCAATGCTAAATTATCCGCTAGAGATCAGGAAGGTGGCATCCCTGTTCTGGATACAGGGGATCGGTTGTTTATTGCCCAAGTCCAGGCCTTTAACCTTGTTGATATCAAAGGCCCTGGTACAAACTTTACCTGGACTAATAAGAGAAGAGAGCCATACAGTAGGAGGGTTAAGCTTGACAGGTTTTTGGTCTCGGAGGAAGCTTATGTTAGATGGAATATCAAATTCCAGATCTTGGAGGGCCCAGTCTCCGATCACTCTCCCATTTTGCTGGAGGGAGGGACTATGTCAGGGAAGTATTACAAACCTTTTAAATTTGAAAATTTTTGGTTGCAAAAAGAGGACCTACGAAGGAAAATTCCACAGTGGTGGGAAGAAGGTCGTCCCCCTTTTGGAACAGCTATGTTCAAATTTCATAAACAACTTCTCTTTGTTAAGAGTAAACTAAAGCAGTGGAAGCAAACTAACAAATCTGATTTCCGGCTCCAACGGGCTCCCTTCTTTGGACGAGATGGAATGAGGTGCAAAAACAATTCGAGAGAAGGAATTATTTTTGAGCATCTTAAATTTGAGGATGACGCTTTACGCAAAGCGGTTGAGGACATTGATAATCAAGAAGAGATCTTTGGAGACAGAGAGCAAGAAATACTTGGCTATTAGAAGGAGACAGAAATACTAAATTTTTCCATCGCTCTGCCTGTGCTAGAAGGCAATTGAATAACATGGAGTTCCTTCAAGATGAGTTTGGAAACTCTTTTGACACTCTTCCTGATATGCATTCCCTATCTATGGAGTACTTCTCAAACCTCTTCAAGGAAAGTATGCAGCATGATGTGGAAGCCCAAAATGAAGTCATTGAGGGAATTCCCTCTATTATTTCTCATGAAGAGAATCAGTCCCTTCTTAAGCCCATTGATCGTGATGAACTCAAGAAGGTGGTCTTTGGGATGTGCACAGGAAAGTCGCACAGTCCGGACGGTTTCCCTATTGAGTTCTTTCGGGCCTTACGGGATATCTTGGAGGAGGACGTGTTGGCTGTCATTGAGGAATCCCGAATTAACAAAAGAATGCTCAAGGCTCTAAATCACACCTTTATCACTTTAATTCCTAAAGGAGAGGGGGGGCTCACATTTCTGATTTCAGACCTATTGCTTTATGTAATGTGATCTACAAAATTATCACTAAACTTATGGCTGAAAGACTAAAACCCCTTCTTCAGAATTTAATTTCCCCTGAGCAAGGGGGTTTTGTTGAAGGAAGACAGATCTTGGATGGAGTGATCTTGGCTCAGGAGGCTATCCATTCTATGCATAATTCGGGTAACAAGGGAATGTTCATCAAAGCTGGATATGTCTAAGGCTTATGACGAGTAGAGTGGGGTTTCTTGGTCAAGATGTTGGCAGCCTTTGGTTTTTCTCGGAATCTGGATTGCCTGGGTCATGAGCTGTATCTCTACGCCTTCCTACTCTATTTTAATTAAGGGGCTTCCCTCGCCACCTTTTGGAGCCTCTCGGGGTCTCCGTCAAGGAGATCCCTGCTCTCCATATCTCTTTCTTATCTTAGCTGAAGGTTTAGGCAGACTCCTCCTGAGAAGAAGACGTCAAGGACAGATTACAGGAATTAAAATCGGAGCCGAAGTTTTGACTCATTTACAGTTTGTGGATGATACGGGCTTGGTGGGAGTTGCCAGCCTCAGGGAAGCAAGAGGAATCAAAGATACTCTTAACGTCTACCTCCGGGCTTCTAATCAAGTCATCAATGAATCAAAATCAAAAGTGGTCTTCTTCAACCTTGATCAAAGGTCGCAAGAGAGAGTTATGGAGATCCTGGGTTTCACTCGGACCTCCCTTCCTGTTGTTTATTTGGGGGTTCCTCTGCATTACAAAAAATTGACAGCTGATTTCTGGAAGGACCTGCTAGATGGCATCAAAGAGAGAATGAATCACTGGTCTCATAGATGGTTAAGCTATGGGGGCCGACTAACTTTTCTGAAGTCTGTTATTCAGGCCATGCCTATTTACAAATTCTCTATTCTGGCCGCCCCTCCTTCAATCTGGAAAGAGTTGGACAAAGCGGCTAGAAGTTTTCTCTGGGAAGGTGCCAATGGAGAGAGGAAATGGGCCTTGGTTGGTTGGGATAAGGTCACCCAGCCCAAGGAAAAAGGTGGGCTGGGCTTAAGAAGTTCCAAGTTTAACAATCGGGCCCTGGCTGGGAAACTGTATTGGAGGTGGATTTCCCAGCCTTCGTCCCTCTGCAGCAGAATCCTTTCTAGCAAATACTTGGGTCTTGTTCATCCCAACGACTTGGGCCGCTATCCTTTGGAAGGTAATGGTTCTCTTGTGTGGCAGGCGCTCAAGCTTGGATCTCGCATTATCAAAGATCAATTGTTCTGGAAAGTTGGGAGAGGGGAGAAGGCCCGGTTTTGGAGTTGACTCTTGGGATCAGCATCCTCCTATCCTTGCTGTGTTTCCTGATTTGCATCCGTTAAAAATAGCTCTTGAAGATAAAGGTTGGATTAATATTGAGAGCTACTTCAATACCAGCCAATTGGGGGAGTATAAGGTTAAAAAATTTAAGCGACTGGGTGAATGGCCTATTCCAATCCCTCCGGAGCAGGCTCCAACTCTGGAAAAACTTTTGGCAGAAAGGTTTCTATCTGGGAGAGATGAGGAGGATGAGCTTGCTTGGGGCTTTGGGAACCTTGGGGTTTATTCTGTGAAGGAGGGCTATGCTTCGATCCTCCCTGAGCCCCCCCCACACTCTTTTCCTGTTCATGAATGGAGGAAGATATGGCATCCCAAGGGCTGGCCGAAAGTGAACTTCTTTGCTTGGCAACTGATGCATAATGGTATCTTGACCTTTGACAACCTCAGAATTAGAGGCATCATTGGCCCTTCCCAGTGTGTTTTATGTTATAGGAATGAGGAAACTGTGGATCATCTTCTGTTTGATTGCTCTTTCACACAGCAGATTTGGCACCGTTGGTTCTCCCACTTTAAACTTCAGGCGCTTGGAGACTTGTCCCGGACCAATTTATGGGAAAGCTGGAAGAGAGGTAGATTTATATCTAAAGCTCTTCGTACTGGCTGGGAGCTCGGTTTCCTTTTTATTTGGTGGCAGGTATGGTTGGAAAGAAATGCTCGTATTTTTCGTGAAACCTTCTCTTCGGTGGATGGGATTTGGCAGGTCATCTGGAGCAAAGTTGTGGAAACCGTTGCCATCTATCTCTGAGAAGGAAAACCAGTCAGCTTCTAAGCCTTTGAGTGGGAGAGGTGCTGATCTTGAGAGACAGGTAAGAAGTTGTTGGAAACCTCCCCCAGAAGGCTGGGTCAAAATCAATACTGATGGAGCTGCTAAAGGTAATCCGGGTAATGCTGGTAGTGGAGTTATCTGCCGTGATCATGCTGGGACTGTGCTATATTGGGAATTGCAAGGTCTGGGATATGCCACAAACAATGAAGCTGAGGCCTTTGCTATTAAATCTGCCTCCATCTGGGCCGTCAAACATGGTCACAGAAAGATAATCATTGAGTCGGATTCCCAAATCCTGGTTGGTGCTCTTGATTGCCTGAGGAACTTTGCCTTAAAAGCTTGGAGGCTCCGGATTTTGGTTTCCCAAATTTTAGAGCTTTGGAAGGAAATTGAGGATGTGATTCCTGTTTATGCTAGTAGATCTCTCAATAAAGCGGCTGATTTCCTTGCTAAGTTGGGTGCTGAGAGAGAGGTTGGGATTCATCTGCATAGCAATTTGTCTGTGGAGAATGCCGAGATCAGACAAGGCCTTGAACAATTTCTGAAATAATGTGCAAAGTTTTTTTTTGCTAAGGGTCCTTTTTGTCGCGATATCGCGACATGTTGTCTTGTCGCGGCCGTTGGCTGGTTGTTGTCGCGATATCGCGACAGGTTGAGCCTCCGCAGCCTCTGGTTGGTTTCTGTCGCGACATCGCGACATGTCGCGTTATCGCGGGTCGCGATTCCGTGACATGTTGCGATATCGCGACATGTCGCGTTATCGCGTGACGCGATTCCGCGTCTTGTCGCGATATCGCGACATGTCGCGATATCGCGACATGTCGCGATTTCGCGACTCGCGATTCCGCGACATGTCGCGATATCGCGACAGGTCCCGCTTTCTAGGTCCGATTGGTGTTCTTGCCGCGCTCTCATTCCCTTCATGAAGTTGAATAGCAATGTAAATATTTCGTCGCGTTTTCGTGACAAGTTTGAGTTTTGGAAGCTGCATGGTTCTTCTGTCGCGATTTCGTGACACTTTTGGCACTCAGGCGGCTGGGTGGAAAATTGTCGCGATATCGCGACCTGTAGCGCTGTCGCGACAACGAGTTGGTTTTTGTCGCGATTTCGCGACAGGTTGTGCCTTCCTGGCCTCTGGCGTATTTCTTGCGCGATATCGCGGCATGTTTGGCTCTTTTGCGACTGGTTGGTTTTTTGTCGCGATATCGCGACCTTTATGCGGCTTGACTGCTGTTTAGTGTTTCTGTCGCGCTTTCGCGACGCTTTCTGCGGGTGGCTGTCGAGGGCCCTTCCTGTCGCGATTTCGCGACATGTCGCGTTATCGCGCCTGTTGGTGCCGAAGTGGCCGTGACGGGTTTGCCTGTCGCGATTTCGTGACATGTCGCGTTTTCGCGACATGTCGCTTTTTCGTGTCGTCCGTTCTCTGTGCCTTGTGGCTGCTAGTGTTGCCTTTGTGCGCTTTCCTTGCTGTTTTGCTCGTGGCTCTGGCTCGGGATGTGTTCTCTCCCGCTTGTATCTGGTTCTTGTTTTAATACAAGTTTTCATTTTTTCAAAAAAAAAAACATAGTAAGTTTTAAAGATCTTCAAATGTCATCCAATTGTTAATGGTCCTCTTTGTACTCCAATTATTCTTTCCTTCTAACATGTTGATCAGCTACAAATTAGTATTGTTCATGCATTATAACTAAATACTTCCATCCTCTCTCAATATGGCTCACATAAACCCCTTCTCTTTGTAAGCTTCTTTTTTCAAGAAAAAATAGACATTAGTTTTTACATAGAGAAGACATTTAGTCTAATTGGTTGTAACTTTTTTATTTAATGCCCCATTCCAATAGAAAAGAGATTGGATAATTTGTCAACAAACTAGGTTAAAAAATAAAAATAAAGAATAAAATAAACAATAAATATTTTGGAGGATTAATAATCAAATATACAAATATATAATAAATTAAAAAATATTAGTTTTTTAAGTTATTAAAAATTTGAGATTATTGACTTATTTTATTTATTCTAGAGTTGTTATTTAACCCACTATTGTCCCGGTTTGGATCCGGTTGTATGCACTCTTAATGGAGTTCTAGAGTGAGCAGGTATTGGAAATTATTAGTAATTTTTTTGAAAGATATTTGGGTGTTTCTAGAGACACAATGGTAGAAAATCAAATAAGGAATTGATAGCATATCAAGGAGACAAACTGATCATTGGGGGATCAATGAGACCAATAGAATCTTACTGGTCTCAAGGTAACCAATGATTATACAATCATGGAATATTAAGGGTTTAAATAGCAAAACCCATCAATCTGTTGTTCAAAGACTCTTAGAGAAAAGTAAAACAATTTTTTTTCTTATCCAAGAGACAAAAATATTGTTGGATCTCATGTATAAAATAATAAATAGAATTTGGAGGGGTGCTGGTCATATGGAAGTGGATCCCTAAGGGGTCTTAGGGGATAGTTACCTTTTGGAACTCTCTTGAATGGATGATAATAGAACATATAGCTTGTAGGGGTGTCCTCACATCACATTTTAGGAATAATATGACAACTAAGCAGGTTTTAATCATAAATTTCTATGAGATTCAAAAACCTAGATGGTCAAATTCATCAATGAAAAGTGGTACATAATATGATATTCTTGAGGATTTTTGCTAGGAATTTTAATTCTAAATTATCATCTAGATATTAGGAAGGGGGAACCCCAATTTTGGACCCAAGGGATCAACTTATGATTGCCTAGGTCCATGCATTACACTTGGTGGATATTAAATATTCTGGAACCAACTATACTTGGACTAATAAGAGGAGGAATCCACATAGCAAGAAGGTGAAGTTAGACTATTTTTTATTTTAGAGGAGATATTTGTGAAATGGAATCTAAAATTTTAGATTTTGAAGGGTCTAGTTTCGGATCACTTCCCTATTCTGTTGGAAGGAGGGATCAAGACATGGCAACATCACAAACCATTTAGATTTGAAAACTTTTGGTTACAAAAGTAGGAACTTCAAAAGAAAATCTCATAGTGGTGGGAAGAGGGGCGATCGACATATGGGACAACAATGTTTAGAATCCACAAGCAACTTCATTATGTCAAGGATAAACTGAAACATTGGAGGTGAGCTAACAAGTTGGACTTTCAAGCCCAAAAAGGTCCATTGGTGGCCATATAGGATGAGGTGCAAAAAATCTTCAAGGAAGGAACAATTACATAGCAACTCAAAGAAGACGATGATGAATTGCATAAAGCAGTTGAGGAAATTAATAACCAAGAGGAGATTTACATGAAACAAAGAGCAAGAACCACTTGGTTATTGGAAGGTGATAGAAACACCAATTTTTTCCATTAGGCTGATTGTGCTAGGAGATAGATGAACAATATGAAAACTCTTCAAGATGAGAATGGGTACTCCTTTGATACGATCCCAAGAATGCAATTATATTCAATGGATTATTTTGCTAAATTTTTTTAGGAAGGTATGGTGTAATATGAAGAGGCTCAAAAATTTCTTGTTGTCATACCCTCTATTATATTTGAATAACAAAATTAGGCCTTGCTTAAACCCATTTATAGAGAGGAGCTAAAGAAAGTAGTCTTTGGAATGAGTACAGGACAAACACTAGATCAAAATGGATTTCCAATCAAGTTTTTAGACCTTCTAAGACAACTTGGAGGAGGATGCAATGTTTGTTATAAAGGAGTCCAAATAAAATAAACGAATGCTTAAAGAATTAAATCATACATTCATTGCTTTAATTTTGAAAGGGAAGGAGGGAGTGCATATTTTAGATTACAGACCTATTGTCTTATGCAATATCATATATAATCATGAAGGTAATAACTGAACGACTAAAACCTCTCCTAGAAAACATTATCTCCTTGGAGCAAGGGGGTTTTGTAAAGGGTAGGTAAATCTTGGATGGTGTAGTTCTAGCTTAGGAGGCAATCCACTCCATGAAAAAGTATTGCATTTGAGGTATGTTCATAAAATTGGATATGTCAAAGGTTTATGGTAGGATGGAGTGGATTTTCTTGTCAAGGATGATGGAAACCTTTGGTTTCTCTTAGGATTGGATAGAATGGGTCATGAGTTATGTCTCTACTCTGACATACTTAGTGTTAATCAAAAAATTTCCCTTGCAACCATTTGGATATACTCGAGGTCTTCATCAGGGAGATCCTTCTTCCACTTATCCTTTTCTTATATTGGCTAAATACTTGGGTAGACACATCTGGAGGAGAAAACAATAGGGTTTGCTAATAGGTATAAAGATGGTGAGAAGGTTTTGAATCACCTATAATTTGTGGATGACACAATATTGGTAGGAGTGGCCAACCTCAAGGAAGCAAGAATGATCATAGATACTCTTAATGTTTACCTTAGGGCCACAAACCAAGTCATCAATGATAATAAATATAAAGTGGTCTTCTTCAATCTTGATCGAAATCTTCAAGAAATTTTTTTAGAGATCTTGGGATTCACGAACACTTCTCTCCTAGTGGTCTATTTGGAGGTCCCTTTGCATTTAAAAAAATGAAGATAGCTATATGGAGGAATATTTTGGATCATATTAGAGAAAAAATTAACCATTGGTCTCACAAATGGTTAATCTTTGGGGGTAGATTAACTTTTTGTAGTCAATCATTCAAGCGATGCCAATTTATAAATTTTCTATCCTTGCTACTCCATAAAAAAATATAGAAATATTTGGACAAGATGGCTAGAAAATTTTTATGGGGAGGAGTAAAAGGAGAAAGGACATGGGAATTAGTAGGTTGGAAAAAATCAAGTCATTCTAAGGCAAAGGGAGGTTTGGCACTGAGGAGATCAGAGCTAAATAATAAAGCTTTGGTTGGAAAACATTATTGGAGGTGGATATTCCAACCAAATTATTTATTTAGTAAATTTTTAACTAGTAAATATTTGGGATAGGTAAAATCGAATGAGATGAGTTGTTTTCCTTTGGATGGTAATGGGTCCCTAGTGTGGTAGAATCTAAAGTTGGGATCTTAGGTAGTAAAAGATGGATTATTTTGGAAAGTGGGAAGAGGGAAGAAGACACTATTTTGGACAGATTCATGGGATCAATACCCACCTATTATTACTAAATTTCTAGAACTATAACTAGTAAAAAAAACCATGGAAAACAAGGGTTGGATCAAGATTGAAAGTTATTTTCACACTAGACAACTGGAATATTATAAGTTTAAGTAGTTGGATGAGTGGCCAATTCCAATACCTTTAGAATTGACACCCATCATGACTAAAATATTGATAGAAAAATTTATCACAAGGTAAAAATGAGGAGGATGGATTAGCTTGGGGCTATGGGAGTCTTGGAGTCTACATAGTGAATAATGGATATGATAATATCCTTCCAGAACCTCCTCCTCATGCATATCAAGATGAGGATTAGAGAAATATTTGGTAGTATAAGGGTTTGCTGAAAGTAAATTTCTTTTCCTGGCAATTCATGCATAATGGAATTCTTACTTTTGATAATATGAGATGCAGGGGAATTGTTGGTCCATGTCGATGTGTTTTATGCTACAAAAGTGAGGAAAAATTTGACCACTTGATATTTGAGTACCCGTTCATGTGCCAAATCAGGGAGTAATGGTTTTTAGCTTATAAAATTCGAGCCAATGGTTATTTGAACTGGATTAATATTTGGGAAAGATAGAAAATGGGTACATTTAAATGTAAAGCTCTTCATATCAGGTGGAATATTGGATTAAATTTTATTCGGTAAATTGGTGGTAAGAATGGTTGGAGAGAAATGACAAAATTTTTAGAGAAAATTTTTCATCCTTGGATGGTGTTTGGTAGGTCATTTGGAGCAAAGTCACTAGAACTATGACAATGTATGCTAAAGATAAAACTCAAGTTGATATAGGGATTTTGGAGAATAAAGTTAAAGTGCAGGAGGAGCAGGATAAAGCTAGTTGGAAAACACCCCCAAAAGGATGGATTAAAAATAATATTGATGGATCTACAAAAGACAATCCGAGTAGAGCTATAATTGGAGTGATTTGCAAGAATCATATTGGGTTAATGCTCTATTGAGAATTACAGGATCTGGGTAGGTCCATAAACAATGGAAAAGAAGCCTTGGCTATCAAATTGCTTCTATCTGGGTGGTAAGAAAAGGTTATAGGAGGATAATCATAGAATATGATTCTCAAATATTGGTAGGAGCTCTGGATTGCATGAGAAACTTTGCTTTGGAGACATGGAGGTTGAGGATTCTTATCATCCAAATTAAGGAGTTATAGAGGGAATTGGATGATGTGATTTTGATTTATGTGGGTAGAGCTCAAAATAAAGTGACAAGCTTTCTGGATAATATGGGTATCGATAATAATGTAGGGATCCAGTGGCATAATGACATGGATATTGAGGATGAGAGGATTAAGTAGGTTGGTGAGAAAATCCAATGTTTGGCTAATTTGGATAACCATTGTAGACATATGGTTTAGGAGATTTGGCTCAACCGGGAGTTGGATACCCTAGGAAATTTTTCATCAAATTCATAATTTAAATCCTGGTGATAGACATACTTATGAGGTGGTTATTGATAATATTCCATTTTCTATTTGGTGCAAACTACATAAGAATTTTTAAAAACCTTGGTGGTCAGATTGGTGTTGTCCTAGGGAGCTTTCTGTTTTGTAATATAAATCTCATATAGGTTACAAATGGCTCACCTTGCAAGTTCCAATGGTTGATAAGTGCACTATGAGATGGGACTTAGTATCTCTTACCTCCCAATGGAATAAGAGGTTTCGGATTGCTTGGGCTACTTATATTAAACCTAAATAGAGTTTTTTTTTCTTAGAGCCTCTTGCACTAGAGGTTGCTTGTTGGTAATAGGTTCAAGCATCTAGGTGTTCATAATCCTATTTTCCTGATTTATGGATAGGCAGAAGATTTACTGCATGTTTTTTGGTTTTGTGATCGGGCTCAGTCGGCCTGGGAGTGGCTTATTGAAATTTTTAGACCTTTTATGCAATAGGATTTTACTTGGGTGCATGATATTTTGGGTGGCCCTATTGATTTTTCCTTCAACTTGGGTGTTTCTTGGAATATTTTTAGAATTGATACCCTATTTTATCTTTGGAAGTATCAAAATAGAGTTGTTTTTTCTTAGCAAGATGTCAGACATGTCTTCTCTGTTGTTGATAAATATGCTATATTATTTGATTACTGGTTACAAATTCAAGTATAGGTTGAAAAAGTACATGTGGAGCTGCAGTACTTATGTACCCTCATGGAGCATTGGGGGAATGTGCCCTGCGCTATGAGTTGGTATATTTGACATTGTTTTAGCGGTTGCTATCTGGATTTTTATGGACTGTTTCTAATACTCTTGTGTACTCCTCACCACGGTGGTTAGTATACTGGTTTACAAAGTGTGCTAATCCCACCCACCCTTTTTTGTATGATTAGACATTATTTTATTAATATAATAGCTTTTTCATCCAAAAAAATTCAGAAGTGAGTGATTTAAAGGATATTGGTTGACAATTTGGGAAGGTGTCTAAGGATAGAACTTAGCTTGATAGAGATAGCTAGCTATGATGTATAAGCAACTTTATTTTTAGGTCATTATTGAAGCTTTGAAGAAATACCAAAAAGACATCTAAAAATTGTAATTTCATATTTGCTTAATATAAAATTACTATTTTTTAAGGAAAAAAATAATGTATTATCCTATTTACTATAAAATATTTTTATCTATATTATTATATAAAATTTCTTTCAACATTCAATATAATACATACATACATACATACACACACACACACACACACACACAAAAATATATATATATATATATATATATATATATATATATATATATATATATATATATATATATATATATATATATATATATATATATATATATATTTATTTATTTATATTGTTAAAACAAAAAAAGAGGTCCCGACAAGAACATCGCAATAACAAAAGTCATTGGGCTCTCTCAATGGAGATCCAAGTCAATTCACAAGAAGGGTAACCCCTGGTATGCCCTTGCTTTACAACCTCTTAAAAAAAAAATATGATAGTCTCAATCTAATCTAATAAGGATGTACTACATTGATACATGTACATCTAGTGTGATTTGTTCAAGCAAATGAATCATCCAACCACATATGGGATTGAAATGGATTGTTTAGTAAATTAAACTCAAATCTCCTCTTAACAATTAATAAATTTAATTACTTAAGTTAATATCATTTGATAGAAAGATATAAATTTTACTTAAATTACTATCATTTGATAGAAAGATATAAATTTTTATATACAATCTTTAGACAAATTTAAATGTATTATATATTAAACTAGGTATTGTTGACTTATCATAAAAATTGAAAGGTTGATTTTATGTATGCTCATATAAGAGACGATTTTAAAATAGAGTATCTATTCATTGTTAATATTGACTAAAGTGTTGGAAAAATATATTTTTTAAATATATCAATATCGTTGAAGGTGGCTAATAAAATTGAACACATATTTGGTAAATATTCTATAGTATGGATCTTACTTTTTAAAAATAGGTTAATTTTTTTAATTCATGGTTACAATCACTATTTTTAATAATTGGTAAGCGTAGGGTTCAAACCATAGGGACTGCTCCCAACAACCTATTCATCTCCTCGTTGTTGACTCGGTGTAAGATGAAGACCATCAGTCCCTCGGGGTTTGTACTGTAGTCGTCAGTCTAGTACGCACTCAAAGGATTAAATATGGACTACTACCTTTGCTAAAGTTGGCAGCGTACCCCCAAGGTTTAAACCTATGTCTCTTCTTAGCAAGTACTTGACCAATTAAAATAAAAAATAAACACATATATTAATTAAAGATATATTATGGCTCTTTGTAATTTTCTCTTGCGCTATATTTGACAATATAGTATAAAAAAGTCAAACACTTTTCTTTGATGTCCTAGCATTAGAAAAATTGTTGAATAATTCAAAAACCAAATTAGGTCACAAAATTTTAAAATCACACATTAAAAAATTAGAAAATAAAGGGGAAAGGAAATAAATAGATAATCAGTTTTTTTAATATAATTTTTTATTGACTCATTTTAAGTATAAAACATAGCCATAAATAGTATTTAAAGGATTGCACAAGAATAATCAATTAATGGTTTTGTAATAAAAAGGAATTTTGATTCATAAGTACTTTCTTATTTTATTTCATGTTGTTGAATTTGTTTACAAAATTTGATTAATAATAAAAATAAATTATTGAAAATTTTATAAATATTATTGATAGGTTGTTTATTTTTAGGAGAGGTGGTTAAATATTTTTTTTGTTTGATAATAAGGAGTTGTACACAGATCTCCCATCGTTGATAAATTATATCTCTTTTCTTTGGATCTTGAGAGTTTACAAATAGATATACTTCTCATCTTGTAGACACTAAAATTTGGTCAATCCGATTAGGTAATCAAAAGCACTGGTTAATTGACACCATATGGTCCCCTTGGGCAACCCTCAGAGGTTTACTAGTGGTATTAACCACTCTTGGAAGTCTCTACCCCACTTTTGGGAGCTTTTGGGCCATATAGGCATGACCATCCTACCCCGGGATGACCACAGTTTATTACCATCCCACCCTAGGACGGTGGCAACCTGGCCATCATGGGGTGGGACGGCCACAAGGTTTGACTCCCAAAAGTCAAATTTGAACAAATGGCACCCAAAAATTGCCATTTGCCCTACCTATTCGACCATGCAAGCCAGAGGACACAAAATCCTTATGACATGCTATATGTAAGAGGCCAAATAAGGAGATTCTCTTCCCCCTCCAATGCATGCCACCCTATTGGCCAAATGGTGCCTCTTGCCCTGCATGCCCTTGCATGCCTTCTTGCCCAAAGGCCTCCTTTGGCTATAAAGTGGATCAGTTTTCCACACAAGATATGGAGAGGATTTTTGAGACATAGAAATGGAGTGCTGCCAATATTTCCCCTTACATTTTTATGCCCTTTTCCATCGAAATCTCTACCTAGCAAAGGAGGTTTGTGAGTGAACTAGGAGGTGCAAGTTGTTTATAAAACTGAACCATATGAGTGATATTTACCATCAAATTTAATGAAAATATTATTTAGGAGGTCCCTAACCAATTCACAAAGAAATTGGTGATAAAGTAAGTGCAAAACTGGTGGCTGTCCCACCCTAGGATGGTCCCTAGTTTGTGACAGTCCCAACCATCCTACCCCAGGATGTTGGCTTATATATGCATTATTTCTTTACTATTCTTTTTATTTATATTCTATATTATCATATGATGCTATTGTCCAAATTTCATGTATTTTAGAGCTATATTGAGCGAGATATCACATGTTTAGTGTTTTGTAGGGTCTTATGCAGGTCTACGAAGGTCATTTGAAGAAGCACCTAAAAATATTATTTATTTTAAAAATATGACCACATGGGTTGTTTTGAAATGTCCTTTATGTATTCTATCCAAGTTTCATGTTTTTTTGATATGTTTAAGGGCATAAATTACTTACTTTGGGTTTTATAGGTTGGAAACTTGCGCTGCGAATGTGACATATCATAGGACATAATTTCAGTTCTATTTTTGGTGATATATTCCCAAAACCATATATTTTACATCCCTCTACAATTTTAAGTCATTTGGAGTTTATTTGGTATAATATCCATGCATATTCTCATTACTAGTCTTTTAGTGTCTGTGGGGATTACATGTTTTTCATCATACACACTTGCTATTTGACATTTTTGATTTCCTTGTATGTAGGTGCAGGTTTCTATAGTGTATTAGGAAGGATAAAAAGACCTCAAGATAAAATATACAAGCGGAAACAACATTATACCACCCACCTCGATTGTGGGTACGAGGAAAGACACTAGAAGTGCATCGAATTACTTGAAGGATTTGATCCTTGGGCACCCAAAATTTGTAAAAATTGTATCATATTTGATCCCTCAAGGAGACTTATATGTAAACTTGGATTTTATCCACCAAATTAATAAGAAAGTGACTTTATTTACTTCATTTCTTGCTATTTGGTATTTCTTCCATTTTACTTGCATGCTTCCGATTTGATGCTCATGAGACATAGGAGATAGATGCATATTGTTCCTCTTCATTAGATGCACCTTTTTCCCCTACTTCAGTGGTTATAATAGTGGGGCCCTATCCCTATTGCTTTTTTGAAGGTTTAACCTCAGATTTTTCTTGTTTTCTATTGCAGGTACTGGTCGTCCTGGACTGAAACGACCTCTGGACTACTCCTTAGCTCACCCTAGGATGGCAACATGACCATCCCACCCTGGTATGACCATAGAAATAGTAGCCATCCCATCCTAGTATGATCGCAAAATAGAGCATTTTCTTCTCATATGCTAGAAACAACAGGTTCCTTGGGTGATAAGGTAGGTACCTAAAATTTCTATTTTCTGCTACACAGTTAGAATTAGCTGAAATTTGGTTTTTCTTGCGTGCTTTGTTTGCTAGGAAGGTAGAAAGATAGTTTAATTTTATTATAAATCAAAAAATAAAATAATAAAATAATAAAAATAAAAAATAAGTTAAGTTATGATGCCCTTGTATGGTTTGCTTGCATGTATGCTACCTAAAGGGTAGGCCATCATTTAGAGTTTGTATTTTGTAGGTTTCCTTTATCTAGCTTCTTTTGAAAGTAAAATATACTTTTGCATGCATTTAGTGAATGAGAATGCTTCATTTTTTACTTTATTTGGCTTAAAAGGAACCACACACGCCATGCTTCACTTAAACGCTAGTGAGGTGGATTTCATCACCATCCACTAGTAGAGTTCAATGAGGTGGCTTTCATCTCCACCCATTGTCTCAAATCCCATGAACCTTGTTCTTTACCAAGTCCAGTTACAAGATCCATCATAGCCCATGGGTTATAGCACGTACCTCTCTTCATAGAGGTATATCGTAGACTATGGGTGAACTGGGTGAGGAACTAGTAGGACCTGTGCTCCCTGGTTGTGTGTGGACTTCATCACCACATATTATAGGTGGGATAACACAACCTGGAGTTCATCGCCAGGATATCAAGCTATGAGTATATAGGTGAAAACCCATTTAACATGAGAATACAATCCAACAATATCAAACACAAGATATAAGGTCTT
Organism: Wollemia nobilis; assembly: GCA_028583015.1. Lineage (NCBI taxonomy): Eukaryota > Viridiplantae > Streptophyta > Pinopsida > Araucariales > Araucariaceae > Wollemia > Wollemia nobilis. The sequence goes on from JAQPPZ010000314.1 coordinate 998,918, forward strand.
CTTTACAAACAACACATCTGAAACACACAAAACAATTTAGGGATTCACATCTAAAACTTAAAAGAGATAATCACTTGTTTTTATTGAGTGTTTCCTTTCTTGTGTGTTTTTCATTAAGAATTTTTAAAGGAGATAATCATGTAGGGTTTGGTAGAGAGTTACAATGGTGTGCACCCATAGCTAAGCCTAATCACGGGTGGAAGTTGTAGAGAGTGGACTACGAGACATGAGTTATCTATGCTTTAGCCCTAGGGACCTGGTCATACCTCCCTGGTAGACCTCTACTCACCCTAGCTCTATAATAGTAGGGCATGAGCCAAACCTACAAGGGATCCCTATGCGGGACACCCTTATGGATGATGGATCTTACCTGGGAGAGTGTTCTCAGTATTTAGACACATCACATGCCTTCTTCGATGAAAGGCAACAATATGTTGAGGTGCAAGTAGATAGAGCAATGCCATGCATTCATGTACCTGATAGGTCTGACACACCTGTTCATAGGCCAGAGCATGACTTCACATATTGTGCAGAGTAGGTTGATACAACCTTATCTCTACATCACCCTGATAGGGTCCAACAGCCTAGGCAACCTGATGGGTATGATACTCATTGCTCGGGTGAGCTAACTCTGCCCTTCTCTTCCTCATCCATGAAGGAAGACATGAGGAAATCCCTAATTATCCTCAAGAGCAGTATACTATGCATGCATGATGTGCATCTGTGCCTTCTCTCATTTGCAATATACTATTAAGATGCTAACTGAGGTGACAAAATTACCCACTATTGAGCGGGTGGTGTGGAGAGATTGTCACAATTGGGAGCCTGAGATCAAGGGCTTTTTGAACCATGCTAAAATATTAAAGTCGAAAGGTGTTACTATAGATCGTGATTCTCTGCCTGCTCCTTGGCCAAGCCTATGTATAGTTTCCACATTGCTTTGGCCAATCACCTTAGGGGAGTTTATTACAATATTTGGTACTTGTAAATATTTTATCATCATATTTACCTCAAAGTAATATCATCCATTGTAGTTTAGGGAATTAAATTTCTATCTTCCCTTCGGATTTCTCTTTTATTTATTTAGGCAGTTCCTTTCTATATGGCCTATTTTAGCATAAATTTTATAGCTAAAGGGGTTATTTTAAAAAATGAAGGCCTAAGGTCAAGTTCCTCACTTGGAAATAAATTTTACGTGATCTAGGAGGTCCCTCCCTGACTCAACCAACACACATATATTGGCTTCTCTCATTTTTAATATACTATTAAGATGCTAATTGAGGTGACAAAATTACCCACTATTTAGCGGGTGGTGTGAAGAGATCGTCACAATTGGGAGCCTGAGATCAAGGGCTTTTTGAACCATGCTAAAATATTAAAGTGGAAAGGTGTTACTATAGATCATGATTATCTACCTTCTCCTTGGCCAAGCCTATATATAGTTTCCACATTGGTTTGGCAAATCACCTTAGGGGTTTCAACCTTGTCAATATCCCCGATTTCTTTTTTTGCTCAATCATATACTCTATCTATAATACCAAGAAAAGGAAGTCTCAATCCCCTCCTACCCATAAAGGTCTATTTTTCATTATCTTTCTCCATGTTGAAGCCACTCTCCCATCCTCCATCCCTACCTCGTCGCTTCATTACAATATACCTTCGAATTCTCCTACCCTTAGCCCTTCCCAGTCCCTTCCTGATGATGAAGTTGGTTTCCAAACTCCCTCCCCTGGCCCTAAGGTGAAATATACTTTTAACCCCAACCCCTCTCTTTACAAGACTTCAAAGCATAAAGCTACTATTAAATATAGCTCAGCCAAAGTCAGAAGATTTTCCTGATTTAAGAAGCCCAAGTTTGAAAAAATTCAAAGCTCTTCCCATCACATCTCGAACGATGATAGTGGTGATCGTGACATGGGCATCAACAACAAAATGTATTTCACCATCATCAAAAACATTACCGATGTCATGGATAATATTAGTGACACCCTTAAGCTATTGCTTAAGAATCACATCAAGAACACTATAGCAAATGAAGACATTCCAAATGCCTAAGCCTGAGGCTATGTCAAATAGTGGCTGGTATCCTTTTGTTTTCTTTCTGTGCTTTTGATATTCTGATACCCTGCATAGGACTTGTATTATTGCTATGATATCTTCTAGTGCCTTGCATGGGTTCTATTCTTATGTCTTCCTCACTCTGTGTGGGTGTATTGATTTGGGTTTTATCTTTATTTTCATAGATGTTGTTCTCACATAACCAAACCCTACGTGGGTATCTAGTTTTTTTTTATTAATGTCTTTTCAGGTTTTGTTTCTCTGGTGCAACCCCTACGTGGGTACTACAGGTTTTAAGTCCATAGACCATTTTTTTGATATTATTATTTTTTGGTTGGTTATTATTAGCCTCTGTGTGGGTTTGTTCCCTTTATTTATTATGTCTTTCTACATGCTTATGTAATTGGTTTTGGGATCCATTCAAAACCTGCATCTAAGAAATTTTACTTACAAAAAAAAATAGCCAATATTTTTTTTGAAAGTGTTGGCTATACTTTCAAATATTTCCTTTCCCAAAATTTAAGGGGTAGACCAGGAAGCCTAACCCATAAAGGGGTTATATCTATTTTATCCATTTTGGGGTTGAATTTCGAGGTCCATTTCTTCAAAAACAACCTCACTTAACGTAAAAACTAAGGACCTCCTAATAAATCCTTTTAATAATATTCTTATGCTATGAAAGAAGCTAAGAAAAATCCTTTTACCATAAAGAAGAAATCAACATGTCCTTTTTCCAATAGGTATATGCCTATTTTTTGATCTATTCTAAATTTGGGTGGAAGCCTATAAATTTTACTATCAGGCTATTATGAAGATTTTTTTGTGCCCTATTGAAGATATTATATTAAATATTCATAAAATCTTCCTTAGAGTTGGACTCATATGGTATAACTAGACACTGATCTTTCTCCTCCATTTTCTTCTTACATTGAGTGCGCACTGACCAACTTATGTTATCTTTCCTCCTTCCATTACCAAGTTCTTTCCCTCAAAAAAATCATCTACCTTTGCATATTCCTTTCCCATACCTCCCACACCATATTTTCATCTACATAAACCCTCACTCTATACAAGCCCTCACTCTATACAAGCCCTCGCTCCATAAAAACCCTCACTCTACCAATTGTGCAAGAATAAATCCTTTCTCTGCACAAACCCCTCACTCTGTACAAACCCTCACTCTGCATAAATACTTGCACTCACAACCATGCAAGTACACACCCTTGTTGCAACACCCCACCTTGGTGGAACTTCTTTTGGTTCTAAAATGAAATATTATGTGTGGATTCGATCAACATTAATACTTAGCTTAGTTGCATGATGGGTATGCAAACACTTCTAACTATGAGTAAGTTAGAGAAAATATGTTGTTTCTCATTTGGGTAAAACATGATGCTTGTGAGTAGGTTTGGTTGATGTTAATATATTTAATGTGTTCATGTTTAGAATTTGACTTGGATGTAGCTTTTGAGTTAATTTCTTATGCTTCTTTCATGGAGGTGATTGCTTTATAAGTTAAAATATTAACTTGGGAATTGTTAAACTAAAGATAGTTGAATTTAAGTTTAGCAAGATTTTCTTTTGCACAAGAATAGTCTTTCTCTTTAATTCATGATTCAAGTTATTATGCATGATGATAATTATCAAGAGAGTGTAGTGAAAACCAAATAAGAAAGGGGGATCGAGCATGTAATGGCAGTTGGAAGGTAAGTGGAGAAGAGAGTGGATATGGATAAATTTTGAGAGAGCATGGATAGAAAGGTAGGAAAAAGAGTTTTATTTTGGTTTTTGGTTCTTGGGGGTTTTGGGAGATAGTTTGCAGAGGAAGAAAATGTAACGTGGTGACTGAGTAATGTTTAAAACTTATCCTTTCCTTATTCTTTCTTATGTATGCTTGAATGATTTAAAAACATGTATGCATATGGATAGAAAAATTATGGTTTTAGTTTATGTTATTGACAATATAAGTGATGTGCGACTATATTGGTTTTTGAGCTTCTATTTGTCCATTTTAGTGGCTTCATCGCTTTATCTTAGTAGTAGTAAATTGAAGCTTGGAATAAGTTTGAAGAACATTCTTCTCTTTGGTTTCAGAGTAGGGAGATAATATAAGTGCTTCTCATGTCAAAATAATGCCTGAATTATTGACCAAACTATTTCATTATTAAATGATATACTAGGTGAATATCAGGCTTGAGGAAACTTGATTTTTGAATGTATTTTTGATAGTGTAGTATACCTAGGAAATTTGCGTCCTTCGTTGGAAGTGAACGTTGAATTAATGAATGGAGGAAATGATGCCCAGTTAATGAAATATTATCTTATAAATTTAGGTTGTGAATGTTAAATATTCTAGGTTTTGAATTAGAAAGATCTTGTCTTTAGCCTACAACCTGGTAATCGTTTGAAAGATATTTGCTTTTCCTTTAGAAAATGTAGAGTTTTTGTTAAAGCAAATATGGTTTTGGGGTGGGTTTTCAATACAAATAGCTTGTAGGTAAAACCATTTTTTGGACTTACCATTCACTAGATGGGAAACGTATCCAAGAGTTGTGGTGGTTTTAGCTTTTCGATAAGTGTAATACATATTAACCATATGCATGCATTACCTTGTGTAAATCCCAGCAATACCCTATGTTAAATGATGCCTATGGGTTAGAACAATGACATCACAGTATGAGTAGAATCATCTACCAAGGTCACTCGGTTACCAAGTGTTATCCCATATGGATTGGAAAGAAGAGGGTCGAGGGTATTTAAAATAAAGACCTTCTCCATAGTAATTCGACCACCGAGTGATGGTCGTATAGCCATCACTTGGAAAAAATAATTGTGCATAGTAGAGCACCATGTGTGACGTTGTACACGTGACTATATAGAACCTTATATGTTGAGTCTTCCTTGAGAATATGTGTCGTCATCAATCAAGAAGATTTTACCACCATATTATCCATCAGTTGTTGATTATAGTAATGAATGATTATTGCTAACTTGGATGGTGATGTTTGATTAAGTATTTAGAACATTTGTGGTAGAATATCAAAAGCTTAGTTGGTAAAAATTGATTAATGGTGATCTTATTGTGATAATTGAAAAATATTGAATTATCTTCTAACCTTTATTGTTTGTAAGGCAATGGTGACATTATGTTTGTCTAATGACCTTTGCAGAGGAACAACAAAATGATTAATGTTGTGGAACTAGATATTACTTGCAGTATTGATTTGAATTAATGTTGTGGAACTAGATATTACTTGTAGTATGGATTTGGTGAAGTAAATATGAGCCAACATTTGTATTACTATTAGTTTAGGAAAAAGAGATATGAAATCTATCTTCTAGCTTACTTTATGGAAAGGATAAAAGAGGTCTCCTTTGAGGGATCCTGTATATGATGAAAAGGAGAAAATTGTAATTGTTAGAATTTGAAAATAGCTATTGATTATGAATTGAAAGACCAATTCATATTGTTGTTTTCAAGAGAATGTTGTAGTTCATATATTGGAAGCAAGGTATTATGAGATACCTTGGACAATGTATGGAACCATTATTTTAAATATTATAATAAAGAAATAATTTTTGGGTTGGGTTTTCCCATAAGGGTTTCTCCCAGGGTAAATATGGTGTTGTGTGATCTGTTGTGGTCCATTCTTTATGGTAGTATGTTGCAAAAATTTAATGGATTATGTTATGGTCTTGATTACTTAAAAAGTATAAATAGATCATTATGAGATAATGTTAGATTGTTTATGCTTCAATATTTGATAAGAGATCCATGAAATGTCTATAAGCCTTGTATAGTTTTATCTTACTATAATATGTGGAATAGTGCACTTCTATTTTGTTAAAAAGGTTTTAAGTTGGAAATGTTAGTGAAACCTTATTTACCTTCAATGAATGGGTACTGCGTTATGATATTCTTTTACTTTGGTATAATTATTTTTATTAAATTAATAACTAGAGTAACACAAACTTGGTAGCTCATAATATGCAATCGAAAGACATTGAACCAAAATTAGTAGTATTATGCTAATACGATCATAACAGATCTTGATGGGAGAATGAAACTAGTTAACTCAAACAAATAATAAAAGAGTTAGATAAACATTTGGTGTTATAAAATTAATCTTGTGAGGAAGTGAAATTGAAGGATGATAGGGATACCTAAGTTAATGATTCCATGAAGTAAGATAGAAATGAGGCATAACAATGGAATTATTAGCTCATTAAGGATATGAGAGGGATAGTCGATTCTAATACATACCTAGCACCTACATAGATGGACTTATGAGGTGTGAGAAGGAAAGCATGCTCCTTTTGATAGGATGAAAGAGGGAAAGCTAGCTCATGAAAGATAATGAGAAGGATGGCTTGTAAATCCAGTATCTACACCTAGTACACTTACGTAGCCAAAAGTATGTAAGATGTAGGGATGGATGAGCCTCAAAAAAGAGATATACATGGAATATTACTTAAGGAATAATATCCTTTGTAAGTAGGTTAGTTCCTTGATAAAATACTAGGATAAAAAAAACCTTACTATTGGAATGGAAATTTTGGGTCGTGAAACTTGCTCTGCACAAAGCCTCACTCTATATAAACCCTCACTCTATATAAACTCTCTCTATATAAACCCTCACTTGTACAAACCCTCATTGTGTAAAAAGCCTCACTCTTTTTTTCCTTTTTTTTGTTCTTTTATTTTATCTTTCTTTTGATTTTTTCAGTGATGGAAAATCTAAATAATACTATTCCACACATAAAAATAAAAATATAACATAACTTTAACCAAGATTTAGAGATACCACGCCTCTAATAATTATAAAAAAATTAGTAGTGTCTAAAACCAACATGACATTGGTAGATTTAACTCTTGATCTACATAAATATTCACTCTACCAACCATGAAAGAACAACCCTCACTCTAATAAAATCATTGATATTGTTGCTCATTTTATAATTGTTTATTCATAAGAGTTTATAAATACTTTTCATTAATTCATATGAGTAGAATAATTACAATTTCTTCTTTATAACCACTTCAATTTTAGGATCAACTAGCCTTTATTTTTCCAAGAAGGTTTCATTCCATGTTCTTATTTGAATTTGTAATACTTTCTAGAAACATCCTAAAACATGCATTCACCACAATCATATGATGAAAAGAAGATATGATGATTAAAAGATAGAAATAGTAAATGAAGTAAAGAAACAAAGGGATATAATAGAAGTTTAAAGTGGGTGCCCATGGGAACCCCAATATACCACATTTTATTCATACTTACGATGCAAATGGATCCTCATTAAGGAGTATTTATAGTGATACTAAATCCCTAATAAGAGGTTAACCGTAGGATGATATTAACTTAACCTTAAGGTTAACCTTACAAGAATATAAAAATAAATTAGCTTTAGCAATATAATCTATAAATGTGGATTAACTTTTAATGAAGAACACAAGCTTATACTAGAAGGGGGTGAATAGTATAAGACCACTTTTTACTTTTCTTTCCCAATCAATATTATACAATGTAAATATAGCAATATCAACAGTAGTAATCAAAGCAATGCACAAATCACCACACACAATAGAGACACCAATTTAATGTGGTTCACCCAATGTGGGCTACTCCACGGAGAAAATATTTCACTAAAATTTTCTCAATCAATATCTTGGGAATCCTTTCCCTATTAAAATGTTTATGGACCTATATCCAAAGGATACACCAATCCATTTAATCAATTTTATGGATCTCTATCCATAGGAGAACTCCTTTCCCCTTAGCTCTAGTTGATGATATTATAGAAGAACTGTTGCCCCCACTGCTCTGGCTAATGGATCTCTATCCACTAAAGATACCTATCCTCAATGCCCTGGCTAATGGATCTCTATCCACTAGAGAGTATCATCCTATATACTCTATCACCTCACTCTCAGCCCTATCTTAAATATGCCTTAAAAAAAGTCCTTCGGTATAGCACAAATCTTCTCAATATCTATTTTTGGTCTGACACAAACTTGTTCTCAAATCTGCACCAAACTATGTCCTCAAATATGTACTAAACATAGTCCTTCGATCTAGCACAAGTCTATCCTCAATATCTGTCCTCTAATATGTACTAAACATAGTCCTTCAGTATAGCACAAATCTATCCTCAATCTCTATCCTCAAGCCTTAACACAAAGCTTGATCCAATCATAAATCAACATTGTCATATCTGCCCAAAACTTAACTCAAGGTTTGAACAAATAAATCAATCAACTATGCTCACAAGTCTTCTAAAATACTTATCTCAAATCTACCTTGTAAGCTTCCACAAAAGCTCACACTAATTTATCCATAAGGCCTCTCTAGAACTTGTCCAACCTACTCAATAAGTCCTCACTAGAACTTGTCCTATCTTCTCAACAAGTCCTCACTAGAACTTTTCCAATTCTACTCAACTATCTCTGTCCTCACACTCTGTATTGTAAGCTTCCACAAAAGCTCACACAATTCTATCCACAAGTCTTATCAAAGACTTGCCTCAAATTTGTTCAACAAGTCCTCACTAGAACTTGTCCAATCTCATAGAAACATAAAGAGAATTTTTAGAGACTCAATATGCTTCACATTCATCACAATGGTCAATCACTTTCAACCACTCTTTTATAAACATAGAGATAATTTTTAGAGACGCAATATGCTTCACATTCACCTCAATGCTCAATAAATTTCAACCACTCTTTTAGAAACATATAGAGAATTGTTAGATACTCAATATGCTTCACACTCAAACTCTCAATCACTTTCTCAACTCAATTCAGAATATAGAACATTTTGTTTCATAGAACTTGAACTATCACTTCAACACATCCACTTGACTAGGCTCAACCAACTCTACTCAACAAATTACTTAGATATAATTGTTTCTCACAAACCCTAGTTCAAGCAAATGAACACTCACTCAAATGTTCCAACAATGCTTATCAAAAAATATCACATAACAATGATACTCATGATATTTGAAAACCCTAGTTCAAGTTCTTCACTCAACCAATCACTTCAACAACAATGCTTATCAAACAAGGTTACTTTCCTTAACCTCTATTCCAGAAAACCTTGAAGCATTAATTTAAAACACACTCAACAAGGAAAACTTAATAAAGTCCTTTTCACTCCAATCTTGTTTTCAAAAAATCTCAATCACTCACTTCAACCAAAGAAGAATATGTCCATACATTTTATTTGATGTAGAAGTGACCTTAGAAAACCTGTCTCAATCACAATTTTCTCTTTTGCCAATTTTAATAGTTAGATGATAAAATATCACACTAACCTCTTCACAAAATAATTATCAATTACAAAAATAATCAAACTTAATTACACCTTATTTCTATCCAACACCACAAATATTCAATCAAAACACTTCTTCCAATACTCTAACTCATCAAAAGAACCTCTTAACAATTTAATTTCATCATAACTCTTTTCAGAATAATATCTTAAAAATAATCCAAACTCTACTTATGACTCCCTACTTAATATTGCATTAATTAAATAAATCACTTTATAAAATAATGCAATAAGTTAATCTCTCATTTTTCTAAGGTAAAACACTTTTACTTTGGCAACAATTAACCTTTCATATATAAAAACAATATTTTCTCAACACACAACTTAACTTCCACCTTATATCTCCTTAAAACCTTAGCAATGCAACATAAAATAATTTCCAAAAATAATGTTACCACTTTTCACAATCCACAGGGCTCGAAACTTACACCAAAATTTCCATAGTGCCTTGGCTGCGGCTTCTATGTCACGTGAGCCACATGCTCCACTTGGAGCCTCAAAGCGCAATACGCGCTTGGACTTCCTCAACCTCCTAAGAGCCCTTGGCTTTTCCTTTAATGCCTGGTGTAACCACACTTCGTTCGATTAGGAGGTACTTTTAGTATTTCGCACGAGCTCTTCGTATTTTTGGATGCATTAAATCTTATACCAAACTTTGGAATGGTTAAGGTATTAATACCTTATGCCTTCCTTGCCATACACGTCGGTGGAGGAAATACGTTGGGGAGTCGGCGCTAACATTTGCCTTCGAATAATATTTATTTATAATTATTTAAATTCAAAAGAATTTAAATATTATAAATTAAATATTTAAATCTCCTTTGGGCTTTTTAAAATAAAAGCCTCCTTAGGTTTTAGAAAACCTTTTTGATTTTACTTATAATTAAATCTTCTTTGGGCCTTTTTAAAATAGAAGCGTCCTTAGGTTTTAGAAAACCTTTTTGATTTGCCAAACCATGGATTTAATAAAAACCTTTTATTTTGCCCAACCATGGTTTTAATAAAACCTTTTATTTTGTGCTTCACCTAATATTTTAAAATAAACATTATGAAGCTCTTTTGCCACCAACCTTTTGCTTTACTCAATTTATCCTTTTGACATCAATTACAATTCATACTTGACATCAATGACAACTTTATCTACTCAAAATATCCAACAATCTCCCCCTTTGTCATTGATGGCAACCCAATTATCTTTTCAAATTTTCTTAACCTATTTTTTTCCTACTCCCCCTAGGAAACTGCTCCCTCTAACTCAATGCTCTTTTCTTAAATAAAATTTCTCCCCCTTACTTAAATATCCCCCCCATTGGCATAAATGGTAAAGGGTCACCTTTGGGGCTCGGGGCTAAGAACGAGTATCTTAGCTTAGCCCCTCCCCCACCTCCTCTTGAAGTGGTTAATTTTGAGGTGGGAGTATTTCTACTCCCAACAAGCGCTATTTTTTACCTTTGTCTTATTTCCTTCTCATCCTTTGACTATTCCTTATCATTATCACTTGAGTACTTACTTGCTTTATCTGCATGGTAGCTCTTATTTTGTCTTTGCCTTGTCCATCCTTACCTTTATTTTGGTACCTGTATATTTTTTATTACCTGTTCTTATGATCCTATTTTTATTCATTATTGCTATTTATGGCTTCCTGAAAATCAGTTGCATAGTGACCATACTTTACACAATTGAAACATATAACAGATTTTGCATCTATAAATCTTCTTGAATCCTTATTCCTTCTGCCATAATTAGCTTCCTCATCACTGGATGACTCATTAATTGAATTTGACTTCTTGCTCTTTGTCTTCTTAATTACTTTGAAGGTTGCTTCCTTTCAGAGATTAGGTTCCTCTTTTGTTCTTAACTCAAAAGTTGTAAGAATACAAAGTAACATATCTCTTTTCAAAGAATAACCATCCTTTGCTTCTTCTATATCTGAAATATTTTCACTAAACCTTGTTGGGAGAGACCTTAAGATATTATCACAAACATCAGCTTATTCAACCTGAAGTTCAAGTCCTTGCATGGCATTAACAACCTCATCTACTCGAAGTAGATAAGTACTAATTTTTTTCCTCATCCTTCATTCTCAATTATTCAAATTTTCCTTTGAGATTTCGTATCTTTACCTTTTTCACACTTTTATCTCCTTCATATATGCTTTGCAACTTATCCCAAATTACTTTTGCATCTTGAAAATGCATAAATTTTATGAATTTTGTTCTATGCAAACCTCTCAAAATTACATTCATTGCTTTTGAATTGTAATGGTGCAGAAGCTTACCTTCCTTATCTGTAGGTGGATCAGCTAGTGGTATGTATCCATTTTCAACTGCTTCCCAAATTTTGTTGCCAAGTGTCTTCAGATGAATCTTCATTCTCATACTACAAAATATATAATAACTTCCATCAAATATTGGTTTTGAATTATCTGAGGACCCATTCTTCGAATCCATTTTGTTCTTGAAAGCTTTTACTTCAAGCTGTTAAACTCTTTTGAAGGAACCCACTCTGATACCAATTGAAGAACACAATATTATACTAGAAGGGGTGGGTGAACAGTATAAGACCACTTTTTAATTTTCTTTCCCAATCAATATTATACAATGTAAATATAGCAATATCAACAGTAGTAATCAAAGTAATGTACAAATCACCACACACAATAGAGACACCAATTTAACGTGGTTCACCTAATGTGGGCTACTCCATGGAGAAAATATTTCACTAAAAGTTTCTCAATCAATCTCTTGGGAATCCTTTCCCTATTAAAATTTTTATGGACATCTGTCCAAAGGAGACACGACTCCATTTAATCAAGTGCATGGATCTCTATCCATAGGAGAACTCCTTTACCCTTAGCTATGGTTGGTGATCTTCTAGAAGAATTGTTGCCCCCACTGCTTTGGCTAATCGATCTCTATCCACTTAAGACACCTGTCCTCACTGCCCTAGCTAATGGATATCTATCCACTAGAGACTATCATCCTCTATACTCTATCACCTCCAAATCTTGCTCTCATATCTATCTCAAATCTGCACTAAACATAGTCCTTCGATCTATCACAAATCAACTCAATCTCTATTTTTGATCTGGCACAAACCTATCCTCAAATTTTTACCAAAATCTATCCTCAAATATGTACTAAACACAGTCCTTCGATCTAGCACAAGTTTATCCTCAATATCTATCCTCTGATATATACTAAACATAGTCCTTCGGTCTAGCACAAATTTGTCCTAAATATATATCCTCAAGCCTTAACACAAAGCTTGATCCAATCATAAATCAACACTACAAGCTCTACCCCAAAACTTAACTCAAGGTTTGAACAAATCAATCAATCAAATCTGCTCACAAGTCTTCTCAAAGACTTATCTCAAATATACCTTGTAAGATTCCATAAAAGCTCATACTAATATGTCCACAAGTCCTCTCTAGAACTTGTCCAATATGCTCAAAAAGTCCTCACTAGAACTTGTCCAATCTGCTCAAAAGCCCTCACTAGAACTTGTCTAATTTTCTCAACTATCTCTGTGCTCACACTCTGTATTATAAGCTTCCACAAAAGCTCACATAATTCTACCCACAAGTATTCTCAAAGAATTACCTCAAATTTGTTCAACAAGTCCTCACTAGAACTTGTCCAATATCATATAAACATAAAGAGAATTGTTAGAGACTCAATATGCTTCACATTAATCACAATGCTTAATAAATTTCAATCACTCTTTTACAAACATATAGAGAATTTTTAGAGACTCAATATGCTTCACATTCATCTCAATTCTCAATCACTTTCAACCACTCTTTTAGAAATGTATAGAGAATTGTTAGAGACTTAATATGCTTCACACTCACAAACTCTCAATCACTTTCTCAACTCAATTCAGAATATAGAACAATTTGTTTTATAGAACTTGAACTATCACTTCAACACATCCTCTTGATTAGGATCAACCAACTCTACTCAAAAAATTACTCACAGATATAATCGTTGCTCACAAACCCTAGTTCGAGCATATTAACACTCACCCATGTGTTATAGGTGAGTTGGAGAGGAGAGGGTAATCCTCCAAGGGAGGTACCAGGTTCGAATCTCCATCCTACCAAAAAATATGAATTGGGTACTCAAAATCCAATAGATAATGTTGGTGCGGGTAGGGTTGGGTGCGACTCCCGGGTGACTTTGACGGTGTATAACCCCTTGTTCATGGTCTCTCAGACCAAGGCGGGCCCCACAAGGGGTTTTTCGTATGAAAACTCACTCAAATGTTCCAAAAAATCTTATCAACAAATCTCACATAACAATGATACTCATGATCTTTGCAAACCCTAGTTCAAGTTCTTCACTCAACCAATCACTTCAACAACAATGCTTATCAAACAAGGTTACTTTCCTTAACCTCTATTCCAGAAAGCCTTAAAGCATTAATTTAAAACACACTCAACAAGAAAAACTTAACAAATTCCTTTTCACTCCAATCTTGTTTTTAGAAAATCTCAATCACTCAATTCAACCAAAGAAGAATATGCCCATACCTTTTATTTGATGTAGAAGTGACCTTAGAAAACCTGTCTCAATCACAATTTCCTCTTTTTCCAATTTCAACAGTTAGATGATAAAATATCACACTAACCTCTTCACAAAATAATTCTCAATTACAAAAATTAATCAAACTTAATTACACCTTATTTCTCCTTCTTAAAATAATATCCAACACCACAAATATTCAATAAAAACACTTCTTCCAAAACTCTAACTCATCAAAAGAACCTCTTAACAATTTAATTTCATCATAACCCTTTTCAGAAAAATATCTCAAAAATAATCCAAACTCTACTTATGACTCCCTACTTAATATTGCATTAATTAAATAAATCACTTTATAAAATAATGCAATAAGTCAATCTCTCATTTTTCTAAGGTAAAACACTTTTACTTTAGCAACAATTAACCTTTCATATATCAAAACAATATTTTCTCAACACACAACATAACTTCCACCTTATCTCTCCTTAAAACTTTAGCAATGCAACATAAAATAATTTCCAAAAACAATGTTACCACTTTTCACAATCCATGGGGCTCGAAACTTGCACCAAACTTTCCACAGCACCTTGTTCGTGGCTTCTACACCATGTGAGCCGCGTGCTCCATTTGGACCATCAAAGCGCAATACACGCTTTGACTTCCTCAACCTCCTAAGAGCCCATGGATCTTCCTTCAATGCCTAGCGCAACCACACTTCATTCGATCGGGAGGCGCTTTTAGTATTTCGCACAAGCTTTTTGTATTTTTGAATGCATTAAATATTATACCAAACTTTGGAATGGTTAAGGTATTAATACCTTATGCCTTCCTTGCCATACACGTCGGTGGAGGAAATACGTTGGGGAGTCGATGCTAACATTTGCCTTCGAATAATATTTATTTATAATTATTTAAATTCAAAATAATTTAAATATTATAAATTAAATATTTAAATCTCCTTTAGGCTTTTTAAAATAAAAGACTCCTTAGGTTTTAGAAAACCTTTTTGATTTATTTATAATTATTTAAATTCAAAAGAATTTAAATATTATAAATTAAATATTTAAATCTTCTTTGGGCATTTTTAAAATAAAAGCCTCCTTAGGTTTTAGAAAACCTTATTGATTTGCCCAACCATGGCTTTAATAAAAACCTTTTATTTTGCCCATCCATGGTTTTAATAAAATATTTTATTTTGTGCTTCACATAATATTTAAAAATAAATATTATGAAGCTCTTTTGCCACCAACATTTTGCTTTACTCAATTTATCCTTTTGACATCAATGATAATTCATCCTTGACATCAATTACAACTTCATTGATGGCAACCCAATTATCTTTTCAAAATTTCTTAACCTATTTCTGTCTTGCTTCCCCTGGGAAACTGCTCCCCCTGAATCAATGCTCTTTTCTTAAATCAAATTTTCTCCCCTTACTTAAATCTCTCCCCCTTGACATCAATGGAAAAGGGTCACCTTTGGGGCTCGGGGCTAAGAATGAGTATCTTAAGGCCCTCCTCCACCTCCTCTTGAGGTGGTTAATTATGGGGTGGGTGTATTTCTACTCCTAACAAGCATTGTTTTTTATCTTTGTCCTATTTCCTTCTTATCTAATCCTTCTTATTCCTTTGACTGATCCTCTTCATGTCCATGTTCCTGTTTCTATCCATATTCCTATTCCTATTACTGCCCATATTCCTGTTTCTATTCCTAATCATGTTCATATCCATATTCTTGTTCCTATTCATGCTTGATTTTGGAATGTCTGCTCTACACCACTTTGTTGTATGTCCATCATTATTGCACTTATAACACTTAATTTTATTATTCCTTGGAGGTGCAAATGTCTTAGTATTTCTCCTGGTGAAGCCATATCTATTCATGTCATGGACCCTACAATTTATTGCCTTGTGACCAAATTGATTACATGAGTAGAAATACCCATGGAAAAGTTGCCTATTCTTGAAGTTCCCATACTTCTGTCTTTCATGTGTCCTACACTATGAAGCCATGTGCCCAAATATATGACATCATAAACATCATCCATTGAAATTTCCTTTCCTTGACCTCATAGGTTTCTTAGTCTCTGTTTCTCTGTACTGGTTTCTATTCCATATGTTTCTTATTTGTGCGTTGTTCCTTTCCTTGTTGAAATTTCTATTGTCCAACTCATCCTCAGAAGTCTCACTTTCTCTTACACTATCTTCTTTTGAAGTTTTTCTTCTAAAGTTTCTTCTTCTTCAAAACTTGAGGTTGACTCTTCTTATTATTTCTTTTGAGCCTGTTCAAAACCAAGACCTATTTTGCTTGATGTAGGCTTTTGTGACTTGATAATATTATCCAAATTCTTTGAACTCTTCCCAAACTTGTGTAGCTTGTCCTTGGACTTTTCTAATTCTTCCCTTAGTAGAGCTACTTCTTGTTCTAACCTTTCACATTCTAAGACCTTTGCTTATAAATTATCCATGAACTTCTTTGTCTTAGCCATTGACTTGTTTAGATCATCTATAAGCTTTCCTTTCTCTTTATCACATTCTTGAAACTGGATCTCAAGTTGGGAGATTTGATTTATTACCTTCTTTAAAATTTTAAGAGAATAAATAAGCTCTCCCTCAAGATCAACTCATTTTTCTAATTCTTCCTCTATTTGTTTGCCTTTGTCAACATCTTCATTTTATTTTGATTTGTCTTCTATAGGATCACCTTCTTCTTCTAGTACCATTAGAATATTCTCTTCTAGTCCTTCAAGTGCATTCTCATATTCATCATCACTGAAATTGAATCAATTCCTTGTACAACTATCTTCAAGATGTCCAAAATTACCACATCTAAAACACTTGAGAATTATTGGTGATCTTTTCTTAACTTCTTTTTCTTCTATCAAATATAGGACTTCATCTCTATCACTATCTGAGAAACTATTATCACTATCACTTGAGTACTTACTTGCTTTATTTGCATAGTAGCTCTTATTTTATCTTTGAAATAACTTCTTTCCTTGTTTGCCTTGTCCATCCTTGCTTTTCTTTTGGTGCCTGTATATTTCTGATTCCCTGTTATTATAATCTTGTTTTTATTCATTATTGCTATTTATAGCTTCTTGACAATTAGTTGCATAGTGACCATACTTTCCACAATTGAAACATATAATAGATTTTGCATCTTTAAATATTCTTGAATCCTTATTCCTTCTGCCATAATTAACTTCCTCATCACTGGATGACTCGTTGCTTGAATCTGACTTCTTGCTCTTTGTATTCTTAATTGATTTTAAGGCTTCTTCCTTTTGGATATTAGGTTCCTCTTTTGTTATTAAATCAAAAGCTATAATAATACCAAGCAACATATCTCTTATCAAAGAATCACCATCCTTTGCTTCTTCTATAGATGAAATATTTTCACTAAACCTTGTTGGGAGAGACCTTAAGATATTATCACAAACATCAGCTTCTTCAATCTTAAGTCCAAGTCCTTGCATGGCATTAACAACCTCATCTACCTAAAGTAGATAAGTACTAATGTTTTCCTCATCCTTCATTATTAATTCTTCAAATTTTCCTTTGAGATTTCATATCTTTACCTTTTTCACACTTTTATCTCCTTCATATATGCTTTGCAACTTATCCCAAATTACTTTTGCATCTTGACAATGCATAACTTTTATGAATTTTATTCTATGCAAACCTCTCAAAATTATATTCATTGCTTTTGAATTGTAATGTTGTAGAAGCTTACCTTCCTTATCTGTAGGTGGATCAACTAGTGGTATGTATCCATTTTCAACTGCTTCCCAAATTTCATTGCCAAGTGCCTTCAGATGAATCTTCATTCTCATAATCCAAAATATATAATCACTTCCATAAAATATTGGTTTTTAATTATATGAGGACCCATTATTTGAATCCATTGTGTTCTTGAAAGCTTTTTATTCAAGTTGTTAAACTCTTTTGAAGGAACCCGCTCTGATACCAATTGAAGAACATAAGCTTATACTGGAAGGGGGGGTGAAAAATATAAGACCACATTTTACTTTTCTTTCCCAACCAGCATTATGAAATGTAAAGATATCAATATTAATATTAGTAATCAAAGTAATGTATAAAGTACCACACAAAATAGAGACACCAATTTAACATGGTTCACCCAATGTGGGCTACTCCACAGAGAAAATCTTTCACTAAAATTTTCTAAATCAATATCTTGGGAATCATTTACCTATTACAATGTTTATGGACCTCTATCCAAAGGAGACACCACTCATCCTAATCAATTTCATGGATATCTATCCATAGGAGAACTCCTTTCTCCTTAGCTCTAGCTAGTGATATTCTAGAAGAATTGTTGCCCCCACTACTCTGGCTAATGGATCTCTATCCACTGAAGACACCTGTCCTCATTGCCCTAGCTAATGGATCTCTATCCACTAGAGACTATCATCCTCTATACTCTGTCACCTCCAAATCTTGCTCTCAGCTCTATCTCAAATCTGCACTAAGCATAGTCCTTTGGTCTAGCACAAATCTACTCAATCTCTATTTTTGGTCTGGCACAAACCTGTCCTCAAATTTACACCAAACCCTGTCCTAGAATATGTACTAAAGATAGTCCTTCGGTCTAGCACAAGTTTATACTCAATATCTATCATCTGATATATACTAAACATAGTCCTTCGGTCTAGCAAAAATTTATCTTAAATCTCTATCCTCAAGCCTTAAAACAAAGCTTGATCCAATCATAAATCAACACTGCTAGATCTGCCCCAAACCTTAACTCAAGGTTTGAACAAATAAATCAATCAAATCTGCTCACATGTCTTCTCAAAGACTTGTCTCAAATCTACCTTGTAAGCTTCCACAAAAGCTCACACTAGTCATCACTAGAACTTGTCCAATCTACTCAACAAGTCCTCACTAGAACTTGTCCTATCTTCTCAACAAGTCCTCACTAGAACTTGTCCAATCTACTCAACTATCTATATCCTTACACTCTATATTGTAAGCTTCCACAAAATCTCACACAATTCTATCCACAAGTCTTCTCAAAGACTTACCTCAAATCTACTCAACAAGTCCTCACTAGAACTTGTCCAATCTCATAGAAACATAAAGAGAATTGTTAGAGACTCAATATGCTTCACATTCATCACAATGCTCAATAAATTTCAATCACTCTTTTAGAAACATATAGAGAATTGTTAGAGACTCAATATGCTTCACATTCACCTCAATACTCAATCACTTTCAACCACTCTTTTAGAAAAATATAGAGAATTTTTAGGGACTCAATATGCTTCACACTCACAAACTCTCAATCACTTTCTCAACTCAATTCAGAATATAGAACAAGTTGTTTCATAGAACTTGAACTATCACTTCAACACATCCACTTGACTAGGCTCAACCAACTCTACTCAACAAATTACTCATATAAATAATCCATGCTCACAAACCCTAGTCCAAGCATATGAACACTCACTCAAATGTTCCAACAATGCTTATCAATAAATCTCACATAACAATGATACTCATGATCTTTGTAAACCCTAGTTCAAGTTCTTCACTCAACCAATCACTTCAACAACAATGCTTATCAAACAAGGTTACTTTCCTTAACCTCTATTCCAGAAAACCTTGAAGCATTAATTTAAAACACACTCAACAAGGAAAACTTAACAAAGTCCTTTTCACTCCAATATTATTTTCAAAAAATCTCAATCACTCACTTCAACCAAAGAAGAATATGCCCATACCTTTTATTTTATGTAGAAGTGACCTTACAATTTCCTCTTTTGCCAATTTTAATAGTTAGATGATAAAATATCACACTAACCTCTTCACAAAATAATTCTTAATTACAAAAATTAATCAAACTTAATTACACCTTATTTCTCCTTCTTAAAATAATATCCAACACCACAAATATTCATCAAAATACTTCTTTCAAAACTCTAACTCATCAAAATAACCTCTTAACAATTTAATTTCATCATAACCCTTTTCAGAAAAATATCTCAAAAATAATCCAAACTCTACTTATGACTCCCTACTTAATATTGCATTAATTAAATAAATCACTTTATAAAATAATGCAATAAGTCAATCTCTCATTTTTCTAAGGTAAAACACTTTTACTTTAGCAAAAATTAACCTTTCATATATCAAAACAATATTTTCTCAACACACAACTTAACTTCCACCTTATCTCTCCTTAAAACCTTAGCAAAGCAAATTAAAATAATTTCCAAAAATAATGTTACCACTTTTCACAATCCACGGGGCTCGAAACTTGCACCAAAATTTCCATAGCGTCTTGGCCATGGCTTCTACACCGTGTGAGCCATGTGCTCCACTTGGAGCCTCAAAGCGCAATACGCGCTTTGAATTCCTCAACCTCCTAAGAGCCCTTGGATCTTCCTTCAATGCCTGGCGTAACCACACTTCGTTTGATCGGGAGGCACTTTTAGTATTTCGCACGAGCTCTTCGTATTTTTGGATGCATTAAATCTTATACCAAACTTTGGAATGGTTAAGGTATTAATACCTTATGCCTTCCTTGCCATACACGTCGGCAGAGGAAATACATTGGGGAGTCGATGCTAACATTTTCCTTCGAATAATATTTATTTATAATTATTTAAATTCAAAAGAATTTAAATATTTAAATCTCCTTTGGGCTTTTTAAAATAAAATCCTCCTTAGGTTTTAGAAAACCTTTTTGATTTTACTTATAATTATTTAAATTCAAAAGAATTTAAATATTATAAATTAAATATTTAAATCTTCTTTGGGCTATTTAAAATAAAAGCCTCCTTAGGTTTTAGAAAACCTTTTTGATTTGCCCAACCATGGTTTTAATAAAAATACCTTTTATTTTTCCCAACCATGGTTTTAATAAAACCCTTTATTTTATGCTTCACATAATATTTAAAAATAAACATTATGAAGCTCTTTTGCCACCAACCTTTTGCATTACTCAATTTATCCTTTTGACATCAATGACAATTCATCCTTGACATCAATGACAACTTTATCTACTCAAAATGTCCAACAATATCCCCATTTGTCATTGATGGCAACCCAATTATCTTTTCAAATTTTCTTAACATGTTTCTGTCCTGCTCCCCCTAACTCAATGCTATTTTCTTAAATCAAATTTGTTGTAATCACAATGACACTGAGAGGGGGGGTGAATCAGTGTGTTCTTTTAAAATTTCTAAAACATATGATTTTAAAACTAGCAGCAGCTTAAAGCAGATAAAAGAGATACTAAATGCATCAAGAAAGCATCACACATAACACAGCATTTTAACGAGGTTCACCAATGTGGCTACTCCTCAAAAAGACTGCTTGGACTACCATCCAAATCCAACCAATGCAAAGCTACAACTTTACATAATCCTTTACCAAGACCAACCGGAAGGAGCACCAACCCCTTAACTTTATCTGCTACAACAGTAATGGAGCACCAACTCCTATTTTACCAGCACCTACCTGGAAAGAGGCACCAACCCCTTATGCCAAGCTACAACTTGGAAGACAATAATAAAAATTGCAGAATAAAACTTTCACCTTAATTTTCATGATCTGCCATTTTTTTGCATTCTGCTGTATGTCTGCATTCTGCTACTTCTACGCAAAATGATTCGCACTATCCGACAACTTCTCTATATTTCTTTGCGCTCTCGTCGTATTTCAGCTTATCGATTACTTCAGAACTACGCACTGTCACTTCGGACTTAGAACACGACTTCGCATATCGCGCTCTTATCATCCATGCACTCACGATCTGCAGATGCGAATTACGACTCTGCACTTTCCTCAACCGAACTTGATGCAATCACCCTTCTCGCACTTACACATTATCTCATCGCTATATTCTCTATACTGCCATTCCAAAGAACTAACACTTTTCTCACTCTCTGGATCGAAACGACTTGCTCTCGGCTTCACGCGAACTTGTTTCGCACCTTTCACATCTATTGCACACCTTAACCTCGCAACAGACCCCATTTTTATAGAAGAGAATACCATATCAAACATCTTCGACTGTAACTCAAAGACGTCGGCCGCAAACCCTAATGAAGTCAACATGAAACCCTAGAATTTTTTTGGCTGCTTAACCTTTGTGATTGTCGACTGCAAACCCTAAAAACTCCCATCGTAATAACCCTAGTAAGTGTCGGCTTTAAAACCCTAAAGACGTTCGTTGTAAAACCCTAACACATGTCGGCTTCAAGACCTCAAAGATGTCCACTGTAAAACCCTAGCAATTGTCGGCTTTGAAACCCTAACGACGTCCACTGTGAAGCCCTAGCAACTGTCGGCTTCAAACCCTAAAAACCGTCGGCCTCGATTCAAACTTGTTGGCCTCAAACTCTTCTGCCACCTTCACCACCTTCCTGTAGCTTATTGCCGTGAAATGGCAACACGTCGTGAAATCGCGACACTTTTTGTGTCCGTACACCTCCTTGACTTTGTCGTCGCGAAATCGTGACCTTTTTGGCCGTTGACAGCTTTGCCTCCGTTCTTGTCGCGAAATCGCGACACTTTGATCAGTTGCTGACGTCATCATCATTCTTGTCGCGAAATCGCGACGCTTCCGGCTTCTGGCGGCTTTTCTCGCAACCTGTCGCGAAATCGCGACACTTTCAGCTTTCGCTGACGTCATCCGCATTCTTGTCGTGAAATCGTGACGCTTTCGGCTTCCGTACATTTTGTGCTTCATTCAGTAGCGAAATCGCTACAACTTAGTGCCTTGTGCTTCCAACTTACTTCTTACTTGAGAAATCATTGACTTTGTGCCTTACACTTTCGACTTGAAGCATAATCGCTGCACCTTTGATGTCTCGCACTTTAGACCGTAGCGAAATCGCTACACCTTTGTTCTGTGCAACTTTCACCCGTAGCGAAATCGCTACACCATTACTTTGTTTCTTTGCCACTCGTAGCGAAATCGCTACCCCTCTACTTTGTGACTTTGCAGCTTGTAGCGAAATCGCTACACCTTTACTTTGTGCCTTTGCACGTAGCAAAATGCTACACCTTTACTTCTTTTAACTCTGTAGCGAAATCGCTACATCCTTTTTACTTAACACTTTCTCCCCGTTTCGCACGAAAATTCAACATGTAGCGAAATCGCTACGCTTTCTCAACTTGAGCTTCTTGGCCTCCGACATGTCGTGAAATCGTGACATTTTGACTTATTCCTTCTCTCTCCTTCGACTTGTCGTGAAATCATGACATTTTTGATTGCACTTTCTCTCTCCTCCAACTTGTCGCGATATCGCGACATTTTCGATTGCACTTTCTCTCTCCTCCGACTTGTCGCGATATCGCGACATTTTCGGTTGCGCTTTCTCTCTCCTCATTTTCGTCGCGATATCACGACATTTCTGGCTGCACTTTCTCTCTCCTCACTTTCGTCGCGATATCGCGACATTTCTTATTGCACTTTCTCTCTCTTCTGACTTGTCGCGAAATCACGACAGAAAACATGTCGCGATATCGCGACAGTTTTCTAACTTGTCTTTTTCTTCGAATTTTTTCTATCTTCTGCATCTGAATGACTTCTGATCCGCCTACCCACTGCATCCTTGGATCTAACTACCTGTGTTGACAACAATGACAACCTTCTTGCAACACCTTGCTCAACAATCTCCCCCTTTGGAATTGTTGGCAACACCTGTATACATTCCTCGTAACTCTTCTCCCCCTTTGTCAATAATACCAAAGGGTCGCTGCAGACTCTCCCTGTGTCCATCCTCACACTTCTCGTGCACAATTTGACTCCCCCTGAGTTCATCCTCACGCACTCAAGTGCTCCCCCTGAGAAAGTGATCCCCGTAGCTAGTCACTTCTTAGGAAGTGTGACTACTCCTAATTTGCTCCGAAGATACTCAAATACTTCCTTGGGCAAAGGTTTTGTAAAAATATCTGGCTACCTGTTTCGTAGTTGGGACATAGTCCAATTTAACTTCTCCTTCTCGCAACTTTTTCTTTCAAGAAATGATACCTTATAGCAATGTGCTTTGTCCGTGAGTGCATTACTGGATTCTTAGAAATATTGATTGCACTGGTGTTGTCACACTTTACTGATATTGGTTCACTAAAATTAATACCTAGATCTTTCAAGGTTTGTTTCATCCACAAAACTTGTGTGCAACATGTTGTTGCTGCAATATATTCTGCCTCATCTGTAGATAAAGACACTGAATCTTGCTTCTTACTATGCCATGCAACCAATCTGTCCCCCAAATAGAATGCTCCTCCACTGGTACTCTTTCTGTCATCAACACATCCAGCCCAATCTGCATCTGAATATGATATAAGAGTGAAATATTTGCCTTTTGGATACCACAACCCATACTCCATGGTGCCTTTGAGATACCGAAAAATCCTTTTAACTGCTGTTACATGAGTCTCTTTGGGACTCGCCTCGAAATCTGGCTACCATGCAAACTGCCTGTGAATATCAGGTCTGGTTGCAGTTAAATATAGTAAGCTTCCTATCATTGATCTATACATGGTTTGATCTACAGGTGGAGATTTGTCTTCTTTACTCAACTTGCAGCTAGTTGTCATGGGCGTGCTGACTGGCTTACTGTCCTCCATAGTGAACCTCTTTAGCATTTCTTTCACATATTTGATTTGAGAAATGAATATACCTTTCTCATTCTGATTAACTTGTAACCCCATAAAGTAAGACAGTTCACCAATCATTGACATTTCAAATTCATTCTACATCTTGTTTGCTAAGTCTTTACATGATTCATCTTTGTTGTTGCCAAATATGATATCATCCACATAGACAACAAGAACAATGAGATGCCCATATTCTGTTTTCACATACAGATTCATCGTCCACTAATCCTTTCTTGAATCCCCGTTGAGAGAGATAATTATCTAGCCTAGCATACCATGCCCGTGGTGCTTGTTTTAATCCATACAAGTGCTTTCTTTAATTTGCAGACAAGGTTGGGATCTTCACCGATTTGAAAACCATCTCGGTTGTTCAATATATACCTCCTCTTCGAGTTTCCCATTTAAGAAGGCAGATTTTACGTCCATCTCGATATACCCCGAAGTTTTTGTGAACTGCTAAGGCCAAAAACATTCTAATTGCTTCTAATCTGCCACCGGAGCAAATGTCTCTTCAAAATCAATGCCTTCGACTCCGTGCATATCCTTTACAAACCAGCCTTGCTTTGTTCCTAATGACCTCTCCGTCTTCATTTAATTTGTTTCGAAATATCCACTTGGTGCCGATTACATTCTTGTTTGCAGTTCTAGGTACTAACTCCCAAGTTCTCGTTCTTTTCTATCTCGATCTAACTCTTCATTTATTGCCTTCATCCAACTGTCATCTTTGCTTGCTTCATCTATGTTTTTGGGCTCAATTCTGGATAAAAGAGAGTAATTACTTATTACTTTCTTTCTTGTCTGAATTCCAGCTGTGGGATCTCCAATTATTTGGTCTCTAGGATTATTTTTCTCGCCAACTGCCCGTTTTGAATTTTCTATTTTCTTGCATCTCTCGAGTCATCCGATAAGTCATCTCGTATCGCTCGTAGATGTATTTTCTGTGCCATGTACTTCATCACCTTCAATTACTTCTTCGTAGATTGGGTAGTTTTCTTGAAAATTAACTATTTGTTTCCTCCCTTCATCGAATTTAACATCTGCACTGTCCACAATTTTCTTGAGTCTCTTGTTGTAGCATTTGTAAGCTTTGCTATGTGGAGAATAACCAACAAACACACCTTCATCTGCTCTATCTTCAAACTTTCCAAGGTTGTCATCAGTTTTTCTGATGTAGCATTTACAGCCA
The DNA here is from genome assembly GCA_028583015.1 of Wollemia nobilis. Lineage (NCBI taxonomy): Eukaryota > Viridiplantae > Streptophyta > Pinopsida > Araucariales > Araucariaceae > Wollemia > Wollemia nobilis. Next base: position 1,024,668 of record JAQPPZ010000314.1, read on the forward strand.
AATACTTTGAGATGTTTTGTTGTTGCTTTTCTACCAAACCACAACTCATACGGTGTTTTGCATTCATGAGTTCTTAACATATACCTGTTTTGAATGTATACTGTTGTGTGAACTCGCTTCTTTCCAGTAATCTATCTCGCTATTTTGCTTTCTCGCCAGCATGGTGCGTGCCATTTCTTGAATTGTTCTGTTCTTCCTTTCTACTACACCATTCTCGCTCGAGGAGTTCTGTCGCTGAATATTGTCTCCCGATACCATATTTTTCACAGTATTCTAAAAATTCATTCGAAATGAATTCTCCTCATTTGTCTGATCACAAGCATTTAATCCTTTTCCCTGTTTCATTCTCGACTAGCCGTTTGAAGGTTCTGAACATTTCAAAAGCTTCTGTTTTATCTTTTAGGAAGAATATCCATGTCATTCTGGAAAAATCATCAATACACAACATAAAGTATTTGTCGCCGTTTATGCTTTGAGTCCTCATGGGTCCGCATAAGTCTATATGAATGAGTTCCAAAGGCCTGCTAGTATGGTATTCTTTTGTTTTAAATGAAACTCTGGTCTGCTTTCCCTTCTGACATGAAGCACACACACTGTTTGCAGGTTTCTTAATGGTTGGAATATCTCTCACTGCTTGTTTAGAGCTGATTCTTACCAGATTATCAAAACTTATGTGTCCAAGCCTCTTATGCCACAACCAGTTCTCTTCTTCTTGTCCCATGAAGCACATACCTTCTAAAAATTCTGAGAGTGTGTATAGGTTGCCATACGTCCTTGAGCCGGTTGCTATCAATTTCCCACTGTTTATTTTTCTGACTTCACAACCCTACTTCTTGAAAACCACTTCATGTCCTTTATCACAGATTTGACTCACACTTAACAGATTATGTTTCAAACCATCCACATATAAAACTTCTTCTGACTTGATTTTCCCTTCACTAATTTTGACCGATCCTTTACCTATTATTTTGGCTCCATCATTATTGCCGAACTTCACAGAAACACCCTCATATTTCTGTAGATTTTCAAATTTCTGTTTATCACCTGTCATATGACTTGAGCAACCACTGTCAAGAATCCACGGTACATATTTATTCTGAGCTCTAAAAGTTGTCTGCACTATTAAAGATTCCTGTTCTTTCCTGAGTTGTTCCTTTTGTTTCCATTCTATCTTAACTGTGGTGTTGGGTTCTAGCTGGGATTTCCCCTTTTCAGAATTTTGCACATATCCTTCAGAAGAAATTCTATTGTGTTTTGCCTTATATGGTTGAGTTCTTCTTTTCTGAGATTGATATGGAACATAAATACTACGACAGTTTCTGGCAATATGCCCGAAGTTGTGACACTTAAAACATTCTACTGCATAACTCATTAGAGGAGCAAAAGCATTTTTACTAGTGAAACTTCTTGGACCTATATTGTATTTGCAGTCAACAATTTTATGCCCATAACCATTACATTTAAAACAAAAACCATAGAAATAATGATTGAACCTGAAATATGGTCTTGGCCAAGTTGTTGCAGGAGCCTTAGATCTTCTTTTCTTTTGATGTATGACCTTGGTAAAGCCATCATTGTCACTGCTATTTCAGGACCGGTATTACAGACTTTCTTTTGCCCGATTTGTTTTTCTTTCCACAACCTGTTTCTTGTCTTTACTCTTTTCACTTTCAACATTGCTTGCCTTTGGTCCACTTGATGATTCTCCTTCAGTAAAGCCCAGACCGAATTTGATACCTGTGGATCTTTGATCGCTTAGAATTTTGTCCAGCTTCATCGAACTTTCTTCACGCTTTAAATGACAGTTGATTTTTTGATCCAGCTCTTGTATCTGTATTCGGAGACTAACATTTTCTTCTTCCAATTTGCAGCAGTAATCTATCTTCATGGTTACCTGTATTTCAAGATCTTCGGACATTTTCTTGTATTCTTCTGTCTGTGTTTTTAGACTGGCTATAATGTCATTTGCATCCTTAAGTTTCCTTGATAGTTTTTCATTCTTCTTTTTCTCAGATTTCCATTCCATGAGAGCAGACACCAACTCACCCTCTAAATCAACTTCAGCCTCATCTTCTTCAATAGATACTTCATAGTTCATTCCCTCTCTGTTTTCTGTGTTTTCTACCTCTTCTGATTCGTCTATTTCAAACGCCATAAATAGAGCCTCACCTGTTCCTTCCTCGTAGTTTTCACTAGAACCGTCCTCTCGAAGATTCTCGCATTTCGGGAGATAAAGCTTTTCTTTTTGAAATTGCCTTTTCTGAAGTTTGTTTTCTTCCTCCATTCACCTCTTTCTTGATGCTGAGTTTCTTCACCTTTGTTCTTGTTATTGAGAGGACATTTGGTAGCAAAGTGTCCAATGCCTCCACAATCGAAACATTTAAGAGGTAGCTTCCCTTTGTATTTTCCTTTTCCTTTCTTCAGCTTTCTTACAAAATTTGCTTCCATTTCATCCGAATCATTCTCTTCTTCGATTCTTGTTTTGTGCTTTTGCCTTTTAGAGCTTTGAAGGCCGCTTCTCTATCGCTGGGATTAGATCTTCCTATTCTCATTTCAAAAGCAGTCAAAGAACCATGCATCTCATCCATACTAAAATGATTTAAATCTTTGGCTTCTTCTATGGCAGAGACTTTTGAATCAAATCTAGAAGGAAGTGATCTCAATACCTTTTTCACGATAGCAAAGATCGGTTAGTTCTTCACCAAGACCTCTCGATTGAATTCATGATCCCATTGACTCTTTGCATGAAAGTCTCTATGTTCTCATCATTGTCCATCTTTAAAGATTCGTATTGAGCTCGATGTGCTTGAAGTTTGGCCTCCTTGATCCTATCATCTCCTTCATGAATTTTCTCTAGTTTATCCCAGATATCTTTTGCTGATTCACAATTTATGACTTTGACTAGCTCACTGTCAACTAGTCCACACATAATAGCATTTCTTGCTTTTGAATCATATTCAAATGCCTTTTTACCTGTAGTGTCCGTTGGAGCGGTGGCAGGAGCTTTGTAACCATTAACTACCGCACCCCAGATGTCAAAGCCCAAAGCACTGAGATATGTCTGCATTCTAATTTTCTAGAATGCATAATTTGTCCCATCAAACAGTGGCGCTTTGTTCGAAGAGAATCCTTCACCACTTGCCATTGCGTAACTTCCAAGATCACCTTAGCTGTTTAAGCCTGTTCAGGTACTTGGCTCTGATACCAATTGTTGTAATCACAATGACACTGAGAGGGGGGGTGAATCAGTGTGTTCTTTAAAATTTCTAAAACATATGATTTTAAAACCAACAGTAGTTTAAAGCAGATAAAAGAGATACTAAAAGCATCAAGAAAGCATCACACATAACACAACATTTTAACGAGGTTCACCAATGTGGCTACTCCTCAAAAAGACCGCTTGGACTACCATCCAAATCCAGCCAATGCAAAGCTACAACTTTACATAATCCTTTACCAAGCACCAACCGGAAGGAGCACCAACCCCTTAACTTTATCTCGCTACAACAAAATGGAGCACCAACTCCTATTTTACCAGCACCTACTAGAAAGAGGCACCAACCCCTTATGCCAAGCTACAACTTGGAAGACAATAATAAAAATTGCAGAATAAAACTTTCACCTTAATTTTCATGATCTGTCATTTTTTTGCATTCTGTTGTATGTCTGCATTCTGCTACTTCTGCACAAAATGATTCGCACTATCCGACAGCTTCTCTATATTTCTTTGCACTCTCTACCGTATTCAGTTTATCGATTACTTCTATAAACTGTGCACTGTCACTTCGGACTTAGAACACGACTTCTGCATATCACGCTCTTATCATCCATGCACTTCATGATCTGTAGATCCGAATTACGACTCTGCACTTTCCTCAACCGAACTTGATGCAATCACCCTTCTCGCACTTACACATTATCTCATCGCTATATTCTCTATATTGCCATTCCAAAGAACTAACACTTTTCTCACTCTCTGGATCGAAACGACTTGCTCTCGGCTTCACGCGAACTTGTTTCGCACCTTTCACATCTATTGCACACCTTAACCTCGCAACAGACCCCCTTTTTATAGAAGAGAATACCATATCAAACATCTTCGGCTGTCACTTAAAGACGTCGGCTGCAAACCCTAATGAAGTCAACATGAAACCCTAGAATTTTTTTGGCTGCTTAACCTTTGTGATTGTCGACTGCAAACCCTAAAAACTCTCGTCGTAAAACCCTAGTAAGTGTCGGCTTTAAAACCCTAAAGACGTTCATTGTAAAACCCTAACACATGTCGGCTTCAAGACCTCAAAGATGTCCACTGTAAAACCCTAGCAATTGTCGGCTTTGAAACCCTAACGACGTCCACTGTGAAGCCCTAGCAACTGTCGGCTTCAAACCCTAAAAACCGTTGGCCTCGATTCAAACTTGTCGGCCTCAAACTCTTCTGCCACCTTCACTACCTTCCTGTAGCTTATTGCCATGAAATGGCAACACGTCGCGAAATCGTGACACTTTTTGTGTCCGTACACCTCCTTGACTTTGTCGTCGCGAAATCGTGACCTTTTTGGCCGTTGACAGCTTTGCCTCCGTTCTTGTCGTGAAATCGCGACACTTTGATCAGTTGCTGACGTCATCATCATTCTTGTCGCGAAATCGCGACGCTTCCGGCTTCTGGCGGCTTTTCTCGCAACCTGTCACGAAATCGTGACACTTTCAGCTTTCGCTGACGTCATCCGCATTCTTGTCGTGAAATCGCGACGCTTTCGGCTTCCGTACATTTTGTGCTTCATTCAGTAGCGAAATCGCTACAACTTTGCCTTGTGCTTCCAACTTACTTCTTCTTGAGAAATTTTGACTTGTGCCTTACATTTTTGACTTGAAGTATGATCGCTGCAACTTTGATGTCTGCACTTTAGATCTGTAGCGAAATCGCTACACCTTTGTTTTGCGCATATTTTACCTCGTAGCGAAATCGCTACACCTTTACTTTGTGCTTTTGCAGCTCTTAGCAAAATCGCTACACCTTTACTTCGTCTCTTTGCAACTCGTAGCGAAATCGCTACACCTTTACTTTGTGCCTTTGCAGCTCGTAGCAAAATCGCTACACCTTTACTTTGTGCCTTTGTGGCTCGTAGAAAAATTGCTACACCTTTACTTGGTCTTTGTAACTTGTAGCGAAATCGCTACAACTTTTTCACTTAACACTTTCTCCTAGTTTCTGCCAGCGAAAAGTCAACATGTAGCGAAATGGCTATTTAACTACTGCACCCCAAATGTCAAAGCCCAAAGCATTGAGATATGTTTGCATTCTAATTTTCCAGAATGCATAATTTGTCCCATCAAACATTGGCGCTTTGTTCGAAGAGAATCCTTCACCACTTGCCATTGCATATCTTCCAATATCACCTTAGTTGTTTAAGCCTGTTCAGGTACTTGGCTCTGATACCAATTGTTGTAATCACAATGAAACTGAGAGGGGGGGTGAATCAGTGTGTTCTTTTAAAAATTCTAAAACAATTAGATTTAAAACCAGCAACAGTTTAAAGGACTGCTTGGACTACCATCCAAATCCAGTCAATGCAAAGCTACAACTTTACATAATCCTTTACCAACACCAACTGGAAGGAGCACCAACCCCTTAACTTTATCTGCTACAACAGAATGGAGCACCAACTCCTATTTTACCAGCACCTACTGGAAAGAGGCACCAACCCCTTATGCCAAGCTACAACTTGGAAGATAATAATAAAAATTGCAGAATAAAACTTTCACCTTAATTTTCATGATCTGTCATTTTTCTGCATTCTGCTATGTGTTTGCATTCTGCTACTTCTACGCAAAATGATTCGCACTATCCGACGCCTTCTTTATATTTCTTTGCGCTCTCTATCGTATTCAGTTTATCGATTACTTCTATAAACTGACCTGTCACTTCGAACTTAGAACACGACTTCTGCATATCGCGCTCTTATCATCCATGCACTTCACGATCTATAGATCCGAATTACGACTCTGCACTTTCCTCAACTGAACTTGATGCAATCACCCTTCTCGCACTTACACATTATCTCATCGCTATATTCTCTATACTGCCATTCCAAAGAACTAACACTTTTCTCACTCTCTGGATCGAAACGACTTGCTCTCGGCTTCACGCGAACTTGTTTCGCACTTTTCACATCTATTGCATACCTTAACCTCGCAACAGACCCCCTTTTTATAGAAGAGAATACCATATCAAACATCTTCGACTGTCACTTAAAGACGTCGGCTGCAAACCCTAATGAAGTCAACATGAAACCCTAGAATTTTTTTGGCTGATTAACCTTTGTGATTGTCGACTGCAAACCCTAAAAACTCTCGTCGTAATAACCCTAATAAGTGTCGGCTTTAAAACCCTAAAGATGTTCATTGTAAAACCCTAACACATGTCAGCTTCAAGACCTCAAAGATGTCCATTGTAAAACCCTAGCAATTGTCGGCTTTGAAACCCTAACGACGTCCACTATGAAGCCCTAGCAACTATCGGCTTCAAACCCTAAAAACCGTCGGCCTCGATTCAAACTTGTCGGCCTCAAACTCCTCTGCCACCTTCTTCTCCTTCACGTAGCTTATTTCCACGAAATAGCAACACGTCGCGATATCGCGACACTTTTTGTGTCCGTACACCTCCTTGGCTTTGTCGTCGTGAAATCGTGACCTTTTTGGCCGTTGATAGCTTTGCCTCCATTCTTGTCGCGATATCGTGACACTTTGATCAGTTGCTGACGTCATCATCATTCTTGTCACGAAATCATGACGCTTTCGGCTTCTGGCGGCTTTTCTCGCAACCTATCACGAAATCGTGACACTTTCAGCTTTCGCTGACGTCATCCGCATTCTTGTCATGAAATCGTGACGCTTTCGGCTTCCGTACATTTTGTGCTTCATTCAGTAGCGAAATCGCTACAACTTTGCCTTGTGCTTCCAACTTACTTCTTCTTGAGAAATTTTGACTTGTGCCTTACACTTTTGACTTGAAGTATGATTGCTGCAACTTTGATGTCTGCACTTTAGACCTGTAGCGAAATCGCTACACCTTTGTTTTGCGCATCTTTTACCCATAGCGAAATCGCTACACCTTTACTTTGTGCTTTTGCCTTAGCAAAATCGCTACACCTTCTACTCTTTGCAACTCGTAGCGAAATCGCTACACCTTTACTTTGTGCTTTATTAAAACCCTGTGAAATCGCTACACCTTTACTTGGTCTTTGTAACTTGTAGCGAAATCGCTACAACTTTTTCACTTAACACTTTCTCCCGGTTTCTGCCAGCGAAAAGTCAACATGTAGCGAAATCGCTACAGTTTCTCAACTTGACTTCTTGGCCTCCGACTTGTCGCGAAATCGTGACAGTTTGACTTGCGCCTTCACTCTCCTTACTTCCATCGCGAAATCGTGACATCTGGCTGCACTTTCTCTCTCCTCACTTTTCGCGATATCACTGACATTTTTGCTGCACTTTCTCTCTCTCACTTGCCTTCTCTCCTCACTTTCGTCGCGATATCGCGACATTTTTGGCTGCACTTTCTCTCTCCTCACTTTCGTCGCGATATCGCGACATTTCTTATTGCACTTTCTCTCTCTTCCGACTTGTCGCGAAATCACGACGAAAAACATGTCGCGATATCGCGACGGTTTTCTAACTTGTCTTTTTCTTCGAATTTTTTCTATCTTCTGCATCTGAATGACTTCTGATCTGTCTACCCACTGCATCCTTGGATCTAACTCGCCTGTGTTGACAACAATGACAACCTTCTTGCAACACCTTGCTCAACAATCTCCCCCTTTGGAATTGTTGGCAACACCTGTATACATTCCTGTAACTCTTCTCCCCCTTTGTCAATAATACCAAAGGGTTGCTGCAGACTCTCCCTGTGTCCATCCTCACACTTCTCAGGCACAATTTGACTCCCCCTGAGTTCATCCTCACGCACTCAAGTGCTCCCCCTGAGAAAGTGATCCTTGTAGCTAGTCACTTCTTAGGAAGTGTGACTACTCCTAATTTGCTCCGAAGATACTCAAATACTTCCTTGGGCAAAGGTTTTGTAAAAATATCTGCTACCTGTTCTGTAGTTGGGACATAGTCCAATTTAACTTCTCCTTCTGCAAATTTTTCTTTCAAGAAATGATACCTTATAGCAATGTGCTTTGTCCGGGAGTGCATTACTGGATTCTTAGAAATATTGATTGCACTGGTGTTGTCACACTTTACTGATATTGGTTCACTAAAATTAATACCTAGATCTTTCAAGGTTTGTTTCATCCACAAAACTTGTGTGCAACATGTTGCTGCTGCAATATATTCTGCCTCAGCGGTAGATAAAGACACTGACTCTTGCTTCTTACTATGCCATGCAACCAATCTGTCCCCCAAATAGAATGCTCCTCCACCGGTACTCTTTCTGTCATCAACACATCCAGCCCAATCTGCATCTGAATATGATATAAGAGTGAAATATTTGCCTTTTGGATACCACAACCCATACTCCATGGTGCCTTTGAGATACCGAAAAATCCTTTTAACTGCTGTTACATGAGTCTCTTTGGGACTGGCCTGAAATCTGGCTACCATGCAAACTGCCTGCAGAATATCAGGTCTGGTTGCAGTTAAATATAGTAAGCTTCCTATCATTGATCTATACATGGTTTGATCTACAGGTGGAGATTTGTCTTCTTTACTCAACTTGCAGCCTGTTGTCATGGGCGTGCTGACTGGCTTACTGTCCTCCATAGTGAACCTCTTTAGCATTTCTTTCACATATTTGATTTGAGAAATGAATATACCTTTCTCATTCTGATTAACTTGTAACCCCAAAAAGTAAGACAGTTCACCAATCATTGACATTTCAAATTCATTCTGCATCTTGTTTGCTAAGTCTTTACATGATTCATCTTTGTTGCTGCCAAATATGATATCGTCCACATAGACAACAAGAACAATGAGATGCCCATCTTCTGTTTTCACATACAGATTACTGTCCACTAATCCTTTCTTGAATCCCCGTTGAGAGAGATAATTATCTAGCCTAGCATACCATGCCCGTGGTGCTTGTTTTAATCCATACAGTTGCTTTCTTTAATTTGCAGACAAGGTTGGGATCTTCACTGATTTGAAAACCATCTAGTTGTTCAATATATACCTCCTCTTCGAGTTTCCCATTTAAGAAGGCAGATTTTACGTCCATCTGATATACCCTGAAGTTTTTGTGAACTGCTAAGGCCAAAAACATTCTAATTGCTTCTAATCTGGCCACTGGAGCAAATGTCTCTTCAAAATCAATGCCTTCGACCTGTGCATATCCTTTACAAACCAGTCTTGCTTTGTTCCTAATGACCTGTCCGTCTTCATTTAATTTGTTTCGAAATATCCACTTGGTGCCGATTACATTCTTGTTTGCAGGTCTAGGTACTAACTCCCAAGTTCTGTTCTTTTCTATCTGATCTAACTCTTCATTTATTGCCTTCATCCAGCTGACATCTTTGCTTGCTTCATCTATGTTTTTGGGCTCAATGCTGGATAAAAGAGAGTAATTACTTATTACTTTCTTTCTTGTCTGAATGCCAGCTGTGGGATCTCCAATTATTTGGTCTCTAGGATGATTTTTCTGCCAGCTGCCCGTTTTGAATTTTCTATTTTCTTGCATCTCTGAGTCATCTGATAAGTCATCTGTATCAGCCGTAGATGTATTTTCTGTGCCATGTACTTCATCAACTTCAATTACTTCTTCGTAGATTGGGTAGTTTTCTTGAAAATTAACTATTTGTTTCCTCCCTTCATCGAATTTAACATCTGCACTGTCCACAATTTTCTTGAGTCTCTTGTTGTAGCATTTGTAAGCTTTGCTATGTGGAGAATAACCAACAAACACACCTTCATCTGCTCTATCTTCAAACTTTCCAAGGTTGTCATCAGTTTTTTTGATGTAGCATTTACAGCCAAATACTTTGAGATGTTTTGTTGTTGCTTTTCTACCAAACCACAACTCATACGGTGTTTTGCATTCATGAGTTCTTAACATATACCTGTTTTGAATGTATACTGTTGTGTGAACTGCTTCTTTCCAGAATCTATCTGCTATTTTGCTTTCTGCCAGCATGGTGCGTGCCATTTCTTGAATTGTTCTGTTCTTCCTTTCTACTACACCATTCTGCTGAGGAGTTCTGGTTGCTGAATATTGTCTCCTGATACCATATTTTTCACAGTATTCTGAAAATTCATTCGAAATGAATTCTCCTCCTCTCGTCCGATCGCAAGCATTTAATCCTTTTCCCTGTTTCATTCTCGACTAGCTGTTTGAAGGTTCCGAACATTTCAAAAGCTTCTGTTTTATCTTTTAGGAAGAATATCCATGTCATTCTGGAAAAATCATCAATACACAACATAAAGTATTTGTCGCCGTTTATGCTTTGAGTCCTCATGGGTCCGCATAAGTCTGTGTGAATGAGTTCCAAAGGCCTGCTAGTATGGTATTCTTTTGTTTTAAATGAAACTCTGGTCTGCTTTCCCTTCTGACATGAAGCACACACACTGTTTGCAGGTTTCTTAATGGTTGGAATATCTCTCACTGCTTGTTTAGAGCTGATTCTTACCAGATTATCAAAACTTATGTGTCCAAGCCTCTTATGCCACAACCAGTTCTCTTCTTCTTGTCCCATGAAGCACATACCTTCTGAAAATTCTGAGAGAGTGTATAGGTTGCCAGACGTCCTTGAGCCGGTTGCTATCAATTTCCCGTTGTTTATCTTTCTGACTTCACAACCCTGCTTCTTGAAAACCACTTCATGTCCTTTATCACAGATTTGACTCACACTTAACAGATTATGTTTCAAACCATCCACATATAAAACTTCTTCTGACTTGATTTTCCCTTCACTAATTTTGACCGATCCTTTACCTATTATTTTGGCTCCATCATTATTGCCGAACTTCACAGAACCACCCTCATATTTCTGTAGATTTTCAAATTTTTGTTTATCACCTGTCATATGACTTGAGCAACCACTATCAAGAATCCACGGTACATATTTATTCTGAGCTCTAAAAGCTGTCTGCACTATTAAAGATTCCTGTTCTTTTCTGAGCTGTTCCTTTTGTTTCCATTCTGTCTTAACTGTGGTGTTGGGTTCTAGCTGGGATTTCCCCTTTTCAAAATTTTGCACATATCCTTCAGAAGAAATTCTATTGTGTTTTGCCTTATATGGTTGAGTTCTTCTTTTTTGAGATTGATATGGAACAGAAATACTACGACAGTTTCTGGCAATATGCCCGAAGTTGTGACACTTAAAACATTCTACTGCATAACTCATTAGAGGAGCAAAAGCATTTTTACTAGTGAAACTTCTTGGACCTATATTATATTTGCAGTCAACAATTTTATGCCCATAACCATTACATTTAAAACAAAAACCATAGAAATAATGATTGAACCTGAAAGATGGTCTTGGCCAAGTTGTTGCAGGAGCCTTAGATCTTCTTTTCTTTTGATGTATGACCTTGGTAAAGCCATCATTGTCAGCTGCTATTTCAGGACTGGTATTACAGCTTTCTTTTGCCTGATTTGTTTTTCTTTCCACAAACTTGCTCCTTGTCTTTACTCTTTTCACTTTCAACATTGCTTGCCTTTGGTCCACTTGATGATTCTCCTTCAGTAAAGCCTAGACCGAATTTGATACCTGTGGATCTTTGATCGCTTAGAATTTTGTCCAGCTTCATCGAACTTTCTTCACGCTTTAAATGACAGTTGATTTTTCGATCCAGCTCTTGTATCTGTATTCGGAGACTAATATTTTCTTCTTCCAATTTGCAGCAATAATCTATCTTCATGGTTACCTATATTTCAAGATCTTCGAACATTTTCTTGTATTCTTCTGTCTGTGTTTTTAGACTGGCTATAATGTCATTTGCATCCTTAAGTTTCCTTGACAGTTTTTCATTCTTCTTTTTCTCAGATTTCCATTCCATGAGAGCAGACACCAACTCACCCTCTAAATCAACTTCAGCCTCATCTTCTTCAATAGATACTTCAGAGTTCATTCCCTCTCTGTTTTCTATGTTTTCTGCCTCTTCTGATTCGTCTATTTCAAACGCCATAAATAGAGCCTCACCTGTTCCTTCCTCAGAGTTTTCACTAGAACTGTCCTCTGAAGATTCTGCATTTCGGGAGATAAAGCTTTTCTTTTTGAAATTGCCTTTTCTGAAGTTTGTTTTCTTCCTCCATTCACCTCTTTCTTGATGCTGAGTTTCTTCACCTTTGTTCTTGTTATTGAGAGGACATTTGGTAGCAAAGTGTCCAATGCCTCCACAATCGAAACATTTAAGAGGTAGCTTCCCTTTGTATTTTCCTTTTCCTTTCTTCAGTTTTCTTACAAAATTTGCTTCCATTTCATCCGAATCATTCTCTTCTTCAGATTCTTGTTTTGTGCTTTTGCCTTTTAGAGCTTTGAAGGCTGCTTCTCTATCAGTGGGATTAGATCTTCCTATTCTCATTTCAAAAGCAGTCAAAGAACCATGCATCTCATCCATACTAAAATGATTTAAATCTTTGGCTTCTTCTATGGCAGAGACTTTTGAATCAAATCTAGAAGGAAGTGATCTCAATACCTTTTTCACGATAGCAACATCGGTTAGTTCTTCACCAAGACCTCTGATTGAATTCGTGATCCCATTGACTCTTTGCATGAAAGTCTCTATGTTCTCATCATTGTCCATCTTTAAAGATTCGTATTGAGCTCGATGTGCTTGAAGTTTGGCCTCCTTGATCCTATCATCTCCTTCATGAATTTTCTCTAGTTTATCCCAGATGTCTTTTGTTGATTCACAATTTATGACTTTGACTAGCTCACTGTCAACTAGTCCACACATAATAGCATTTCTTGCTTTTGAATCACATTCAAATGCCTTTTTACCTGTAGTGTCCATTGGAGCGGTGGCAGGAGCTTTGTAACCATTAACTACCGCACCCCAGATGTCAAAGCCCAAAGCACTGAGATATGTCTGCATTCTAATTTTCCAGAATGCATAATTTGTCCCATCAAACAGTGGCGCTTTGTTCGAAGAGAATCCTTCACCACTTGCCATTGCGTAACTTCCAAGATCACCTTAGCTGTTTAAGCCTGTTCAGGTACTTGGCTCTGATACCAATTGTTGTAATCACAATGACACTGAGAGGGGGGTGAATTAGTGTGTTCTTTAAAAACTTCTAAAACAATTAGATTTAAAACCAGCAGCTAGCTTTAAAGCAGATAAAAGAGATACTAAAAGCATCAAGAAAGCATCACACATAACACAACATTTTAACGAGGTTCACCAATGTGGCTACTCCTCAAAAAGACTGCTTGGACTACCATCCAAATCCAATCAATGCAAAGCTACAACTTTACATAATCCTTTACCAGCACCAACTGGAAGGAGCACCAACCCCTTGACTTTATCTGCTACAACAGAATGGAGCACCAACTCCTATTTTACCAGCACCTACTGGAAAGAGGCACCAACCCCTTATGCCAAGCTACAACTTGGAAGATAATAATAAAAATTGCAGAATAAAACTTTCACCTTAATTTTCATGATCTGCCATTTTTCTGCATTCTGCTGTGTGTTTGCATTCTGCTACTTCTGCGCAAAATGATTCGCACTATCCGACAGCTTCTTTATAATTCTTTGCGCTCTCTGCCGTATTCAGTTTATCGATTACTTCTGTAAACTACGCACTGTCACTTCGGACTTAGAACACGACTTCTGCATATCGCGCTCTTATCATCCATGCACTTCACGATCTCGCAGATCCGAATTACGACTCTGCACTTTCCTCAACCGAACTTGATGCAATCACCCTTCTCGCACTTACACATTATCTCATCGCTATATTCTCTATACTGCCATTCCAAAGAACTAACACTTTTCTCACCTCTCTGGATCGAAACGACTTGCTCTCGGCTTCACGCGAACTTGTTTCGCACCTTTCACATCTATTGCACACCTTAACCTCGCAACAGACCCCCTTTTTATAGAAGAGAATACCATATCAAACATCTTCGGCTGTCACTTAAAGACGTCGGCTGCAAACCCTAATGAAGTCAACATGAAACCCTAGAATTTTTTTGGCTGATTAACCTTTGTGATTGTCGGCTGCAAACCCTAAAAACTCTCATCGTAATAACCCTAAAAAGTGTCGGCTTTAAAACCCTAAAGTTGTTCATTGTAAAACCCTAACACATGTCGGCTTCAAGACCTCAAAGATGTCCACTGTAAAACCCTAGCAATTGTCGGCTTTGAAACCCTAACGACGTCCACTGTGAAGCCCTAGCAACTGTCGGCTTCAAACCCTAAAAACCGTCGGCCTCGATTCAAACTTGTCGGCCTCAAACTCCTCTGCCACCTTCTTCTCCTTCACGTAGCTTATTTCCGTGAAATAGCAACACGTCACGATATCGTGACACTTTTTGTGTCCGTACACCTCCTTGGCTTTGTCGTCGCGAAATCGTGACCTTTTTGGCCGTTGACAGCTTTGCCTCCGTTCTTGTCGCGATATCGCGACACTTTGATCAGTTGCTGACGTCATCATCATTCTTGTCACGAAATCATGACGCTTTCGGCTTCTGGCGGCTTTTCTCGCAACCTATCATGAAATCGTGACACTTTCAGCTTTCGCTGACGTCATCCGCATTCTTGTCACGAAATCGTGACGCTTTCGGCTTCCGTACATTTTGTGCTTCATTCAGTAGCGAAATCGCTACAACTTTGCCTTGTGCTTCCAACTTACTTCTTCTTGAGAAATTTTGACTTGTGCCTTACACTTTCGACTTGAAGTATGATTGCTGCAACTTTGATGTCTGCACTTTAGACCTGTAGCGAAATCGCTACACCTTTGTTTTGCGCATCTTTTACCCGTAGCGAAATCGCTACACCTTTACTTTGTGCTTTTGCACTTAGCGAAATCGCTACACCTTTACTTCGTCTCTTTGCAACTCGTAGCGAAATCGCTACACCTTTACTTGGTCTTTGTAACTTGTAGCGAAATCGCTACAACTTTTTCACTTAACACTTTCTCCCAGTTTCTGCCAGCGAAAAGTCAACATGTAGCGAAATCGCTACAGTTTCTCAACTTGACTTCTTGGCCTCCGACTTGTCACGAAATCATGACAGTTTGACTTGCGCCTTCACTCTCCTTACTTTCGTCATGAAATCATGACATCTTCGGCTGCACTTTCTCTCTCCTCATTTTCGTCGTGATATCACGACATTTTTGGCTGCACTTTCTCTCTCCTCACTTTCGTCGCGATATCACGACATTTTTGGCTGCACTTTCTCTCTCCTCACTTTCGTCGCGATATCATGACATTTCTTATTGCACTTTCTCTCTCTTCCGACTTGTCGTGAAATCGTGACAGAAAACATGTCGCGATATCGCGACAGTTTTCTAACTTGTCTTTTTCTTCGAATTTTTTCTATCTTCTGCATCTGAATGACTTCTGATCTGCCTACCCACTGCATCCTTGGATCTAACTGCCTGTGTTGACAACAATGACAACCTTCTTGCAACACCTTGCTCAACAATCTCCCCCTTTGGAATTGTTGGCAACACCTGTATACATTCCTGTAACTCTTCTCCCCCTTTGTCAATAATACCAAAGGGCTGCTGCAGACTCTCCCTGTGTCCATCCTCACACTTCTCAGGCACAATTTGACTCCCCCTGAGTTCATCCTCACGCACTCAAGTGCTCCCCCTGAGAAAGTGATCCCTGTAGCTAGTCACTTCTTAGGAAGTGTGACTACTCCTAATTTGCTTCGAAGATACTCAAATACTTCCTTGGGCAAAGGTTTTGTAAAAATATCTGCTACCTATTTTGTAGTTGGGACATAGTCCAATTTAACTTCTCCTTCTGCAACTTTTTCTTTCAAGAAATGATACCTTATAGCAATGTGCTTTGTCCGGGAGTGCATTACTGGATTCTTAGAAATATTGATTGCACTGGTGTTGTCACACTTTACTGATATTGGTTCACTAAAATTAATACCTAGATCTTTCAAGGTTTGTTTCATCCACAGAACTTGTGTGCAACATGTTGCTGCTGCAATATATTCTGCCTCAGCGGTAGATAAAGACACTGACTCTTGCTTCTTACTATGCCATGCAACCAATCTGTCCCCCAAATAGAATGCTCCTCCACTGGTACTCTTTCTGTCATCAACACATCCAGCCCAATCTGCATCTGAATATGATATAAGAGTGAAATATTTGCCTTTTGGATACCACAACCCATACTCCATGGTGCCTTTGAGATACCGAAAAATCCTTTTAACTGTTGTTACATGAGTCTCTTTGGGACTGGCCTGAAATCTGGCTACCATGCAAACTGCCTGTAGAATATCAGGTCTGGTTGCAGTTAAATATAGTAAGCTTCCTATCATTGATCTATACATGGTTTGATCTACAGGTGGAGATTTGTCTTCTTTACTCAACTTGCAGCCTGTTGTCATGGGCGTGTTGACTGGCTTACTGTCCTCCATAGTGAACCTCTTTAGCATTTCTTTCACATATTTGATTTGAGAAATGAATATACCTTTCTCATTCTGATTAACTTGTAACCCCAGAAAGTAAGACAGTTCACCAATCATTGACATTTCAAATTCATTCTGCATCTTGTTTGCTAAGTCTTTACATGATTCATCTTTGTTGCTGCCAAATATGATATCGTCCACATAGACAACAAGAACAATGAGATGCCCATCTTCTGTTTTCACATACAGATTACTGTCCACTAATCCTTTCTTGAATCCCTGTTGAGAGAGATAATTATCTAGCCTAGCATACCATGCCCGTGGTGCTTGTTTTAATCCATACAGTGCTTTCTTTAATTTGCAGACAAGGTTGGGATCTTCACTGATTTGAAAACCATCTGGTTGTTCAATATATACCTCCTCTTCGAGTTTCCCATTTAAGAAGGCAGATTTTACGTCCATCTGATATACCCTGAAGTTTTTGTGAACTGCTAAGGCCAAAAACATTCTAATTGCTTCTAATCTGGCCACTGGAGCAAATGTCTCTTCAAAATCAATGCCTTCGACCTGTGCATATCCTTTACAAACCAGCCTTGCTTTGTTCCTAATGACCTATCCGTCTTCATTTAATTTGTTTCGAAATATCCACTTGGTGCCGATTACATTCTTGTTTGCAGGTCTAGGTACTAACTCCCAAGTTCTGTTCTTTTCTATCTGATCTAACTCTTCATTTATTGCCTTCATCCAGTTGACATATTTGCTTGCTTCATCTATGTTTTTGGGCTCAATGTCGGATAAAAGAGAGTAATTACTTATTACTTTCTTTCTTGTCTGAATGCCAGCTGTGGGATCTCCAATTATTTGGTCTCTAGGATGATTTTTCTGCCAGCTGCCCGTTTTGAATTTTCTATTTTCTTGCATCTCTGAGTCATCTGATAAGTCATCTGTATCAGCCGTAGATGTATTTTCTGTGCCATGTACTTCATCAACTTCAATTACTTCTTCGTAGATTGGGTAGTTTTCTTGAAAATTAACTATTTGTTTCCTCCCTTCATCGAATTTAACATCTGCACTGTCCACAATTTTCTTGAGTCTCTTGTTGTAGCATTTGTAAGCTTTGCTATGTGGAGAATAACCAACAAACACACCTTCATCTCCTCTATCTTCAAACTTTCCAAGGTTGTCATCAGCTTTTCTGATGTAGCATTTACAGCCAAATACTTTGAGATGTTTTGCTGTTGCTTTTCTACCAAACCACAACTCATACGGTGTTTTGCATTCATGAGTTCTTAACATATACCTGTTTTGAATGTATACTGCTGTGTGAACTGCTTCTTTCCAGAATCTATCTGCTATTTTGCTTTCTGCCAGCATGGTGCGTGCCATTTCTTGAATTGTTCTGTTCTTCCTTTCTACTACACCATTCTGCTGAGGAGTTCTGGCTGCTGAATATTGTCTCCTGATACCATATTTTTCACAGTATTCTAAAAATTCATTCGAAATGAATTCTCCTCCTCTGTCTGATCGCAAGCATTTAATCCTTTTCCCTGTTTCATTCTCGACTAGCTGTTTGAAGGTTCTGAACATTTCAAAAGCTTCTGTTTTATCTTTTAGGAAGAATATCCATGTCATTCTGGAAAAATCATCAATACACAGCATAAAGTATTTGTCGCCGTTTATGCTTTGAGTCCTCATGGGTCCGCATAAGTCCGTGTGAATGAGTTCCAAAGGCCTGCTAGTATGGTATTCTTTTGTTTTAAATGAAACTCTGGTCTGCTTTCCCTTCTGACATGAAGCACACACACTGTTTGCAGGTTTCTTAATGGTTGGAATATCTCTCACTGCTTGTTTAGAGCTGATTCTTACCAGATTATCAAAACTTATGTGTCCAAGCCTCTTATGCCACAACCAGTTCTCTTCTTCTTGTCCCATGAAGCACATACCTTCTGAAGATTCTGAGAGAGTGTATAGGTTGCCAGACGTCCTTGAGCCGGTTGCTATCAATTTCCCGTTGTTTATCTTTCTGACTTCACAACCCTGCTTCTTGAAAACCACTTCATGTCCTTTATCACAGATTTGACTCACACTTAACAGATTATGTTTCAAACCATCCACATATAAAACTTCTTCTGACTTGATTTTCCCTTCACTAATTTTGACCGATCCTTTACCAATTATTTTGGCTCCATCATTATTGCCGAACTTCACAGAACCACCCTCATATTTCTGTAGATTTTCAAATTTCTGTTTATCACCTGTCATATGACTTGAGCAACCACTATCAAGAATCCACGGTACATATTTATTCTGAGCTCTAAAAGTTGTCTGCACTATTAAAGATTCCTGTTCTTTTCTGAGCTGTTCCTTTTGTTTCCATTCTGTCTTAACTGTGGTGTTGGGTTCTAGCTGGGATTTCCCCTTTTCAGAATTTTGCACATATCCTTCAGAAGAAATTCTATTGTGTTTTGCCTTATATGGTTGAGTTCTTCTTTTCTGAGATTGATATGGAACAGAAATACTACGACAGTTTCTGGCAATATGCCCGAAGTTGTGACACTTAAAACATTCTACTGCATAACTCATTAGAGGAGCAAAAGCATTTTTACTAGTGAAACTTCTTGGACCTATATTGTATTTGCAGTCAACAATTTTATGCCCATAACCATTACATTTAAAACAAAAACCATAGAAATAATGATTGAACCTGAAATATGGTCTTGGCCAAGTTGTTGCAGGAGCCTTAGATCTTCTTTTCTTTTGATGTATGACCTTGGTAAAGCCATCATTGTCAGCTGCTATTTCAGGACTGGTATTACAACTTTCTTTTGCCTGATTTGTTTTTCTTTCCACAGCCTGTTCCTTGTCTTTACTCTTTTCACTTTCAACATTGCTTGCCTTTGGTCCACTTGATGATTCTCCTTCAGTAAAGCCCAGACCAAATTTGATACCTGTGGATCTTTGATCGCTTAGAATTTTGTCCAGCTTCATCGAACTTTCTTCACGCTTTAAATGACAGTTGATTTTTCGATCCAGCTCTTGTATCTGTATTCGGAGACTAACATTTTCTTCTTCCAATTTGCAGCAGTAATCTATCTTCATGGTTACCTGTATTTCAAGATCTTCGGACATTTTCTTGTATTCTTCTGTCTGTGTTTTTAGACTGGCTATAATGTCATTTGCATCCTTAAGTTTCCTTGACAGTTTTTCATTCTTCTTTTTCTCAGATTTCCATTCCATGAGAGCAGACACCAACTCACCCTCTAAATCAACTTCAGCCTCATCTTCTTCAATAGATACTTCAGAGTTCATTCCCTCTCTATTTTCTATGTTTTCTGCCTCTTCTGATTCGTCTATTTCAAACGCCATAAATAGAGCCTCACCTGTTCCTTCCTCAGAGTTTTCACTAGAACTGTCCTCTGAAGATTCTCCATTTCGGGAGATAAAGCTTTTCTTTTTGAAATTGCCTTTTCTGAAGTTTGTTTTCTTCCTCCATTCACCTCTTTCTTGATGCTGAGTTTCTTCACCTTTGTTCTTGTTATTGAGAGGACATTTGGTAGCAAAGTGTCCAATGCCTCCACAATCGAAACATTTAAGAGGTAGCTTCCCTTTGTATTTTCCTTTTCCTTTCTTCAGCTTTCTTACAAAATTTGCTTCCATTTCATCCGAATCATTCTCTTCTTCAGATTCTTGTTTTGTGCTTTTGCCTTTTAGAGCTTTGAAGGCTGCTTCTCTATCAGTGGGATTAGATCTTCCTATTCTCATTTCAAAAGCAGTCAAAGAACCATGCATCTCATCCATACTAAAATGATTTAAATCTTTGGCTTCTTCTATGGCAGAGACTTTTGAATCAAATCTAGAAGGAAGTGATCTCAATACCTTTTTCACGATAGCAGCATCGGTTAGTTCTTCACCAAGACCTCTGATTGAATTCGTGATCCCATTGACTCTTTGCATGAAAGTCTCTATGTTCTCATCATTGTCCATCTTTAAAGATTCGTATTGAGCTCGATGTGCTTGAAGTTTGGCCTCCTTGATCCTATCATCTCCTTCATGAATTTTCTCTAGTTTATCCCAGATGTCTTTTGCTGATTCACAATTTATGACTTTGACTAGCTCACTGTCAACTAGTCCACACATAATAGCATTTCTTGCTTTTGAATCACATTCAAATGCCTTTTTACCTGCAGTGTCCGTTGGAGCGGTGGCAGGAGCTTTGTAACCATTAACTACCGCACCCCAGATGTCAAAGCCCAAAGCACTGAGATATGTTTGCATTCTAATTTTCTAGAATGCATAATTTGTCCCATCAAACATTGGTGCTTTGTTCGAAGAGAATCCTTCACCACTTGCCATTGCGTAACTTCCAAGATCACCTTAGCTGTTTAAGCCTGTTCAGGTACTTGGCTCTGATACCAATTGTTGTAATCACAATGACACTGAGAGGGGGGGTGAATCAGTGTGTTCTTTAAAAACTTCTAAAACAATTAGATTTAAAACCAGTAGTAGTTTAAAGTAGATAAAAGAGATACTAAAAGCATCAAGAAAGCATCACACATAACACAACATTTTAACGAGGTTCACCAATGTGGCTACTCCTCAAAAAGACTGCTTGGACTACCATCCAAATCCAGTCAATGCAAAGCTACAACTTTACATAATCCTTTACCAACACCAACTGGAAGGAGCACCAACCCCTTGACTTTATCTCGCTACAACAGAATGGAGCACCAACTCCTATTTTACCAGCACCTACTGGAAAGAGGCACCAACCCCTTATGCCAAGCTACAACTTGGAAGATAATAATAAAAATTGTAGAATAAAACTTTCACCTTAATTTTCATGATCTGCCATTTTTTTGCATTCTGCTGTGTGTTTGCATTCTGCTACTTCTACGCAAAATGATTCGCACTATCCGACAGCTTCTTTATAATTCTTTGCGCTCTCTACCGTATTCAGTTTATCGATTACTTCTGTAAACTACGCACTGTCACTTCGGACTTAGAACACGACTTCTGCATATCGCGCTCTTATCATCCATGCACTTCACGATCTGCAGATCCGAATTACGACTCTGCACTTTCCTCAACCGAACTTGATGCAATCACCCTTCTCGCACTTACACATTATCTCATCGCTATATTCTCTATACTGCCATTCCAAAGAACTAACACTTTTCTCACTCTCTGGATCGAAACGACTTGCTCTCGGCTTCACGCGAACTTGTTTCGCACCTTTCACATCTATTGCACACCTTAACCTCGCAACAGACCCCCTTTTTATAGAAGAGAATACCATATCAAACATCTTCGGCTGTCACTTAAAGACGTCGATTGCAAACCCTAATGAAGTCAACATGAAACCCTAGAATTTTTTTGGCTGATTAACCTTTGTGATTGTCGGCTGCAAACCCTAAAAACTCTCATCGTAATAACCCTAAAAAGTGTCGGCTTTAAAACCCTAAAGTTGTTCATTGTAAAACCCTAACACATGTCGGCTTCAAGACCTCAAAGATGTCCACTGTAAAACCCTAGCAATTGTCGGCTTTGAAACCCTAACGACGTCCACTGTGAAGCCCTAGCAACTGTCGGCTTCAAACCCTAAAAACCATCGGCCTCGATTCAAACTTGTCGGCCTCAAACTCCTCTGCCACCTTCTTCTCCTTCACGTAGCTTATTTCCGTGAAATAGCAACACGTCGCGATATCGTGACACTTTTTGTGTCCGTACACCTCCTTGGCTTTGTCGTCGCGAAATCGTGACCTTTTTGGCCGTTGATAGCTTTGCCTCCGTTCTTGTCATGATATCGTGACACTTTGATCAGTTGCTGACGTCATCATCATTCTTGTCATGAAATCGTGACGCTTTCGGCTTCTGGTGGCTTTTCTCGCAACCTGTCACGAAATCGTGACACTTTCAGCTTTCGCTGACGTCATCCGCATTCTTGTCACGAAATCGTGACGCTTTCAGACTTCCATACATTTTGTGCTTCATTCAAGATAGCGAAATCGCTACAACTTTGCCTTGTGCTTCCAACTTACTTCTTCTTGAGAAATTTTGACTTGTGCCTTACACTTTCGACTTGAAGTATGATTGCTGCAACTTTGATGTCTCGCACTTTAGACCTGTAGCGAAATCGCTACACCTTTGTTTTGAGCATATTTTACCCGTAGCGAAATCGCTACACCTTTACTTTGTGCTTTTGCAGCTCGTAGCGAAATCGCTACACCTTTACTTTGTCTCTTTGCAACTCGTAGCAAAATCGCTACACCTTTACTTTGTGCCTTTGCAACTTGTAGCGAAATCGCTACAACTTTTTCACTTAACACTTTCTCCCGATTTTTGCCAGCGAAAAGTCAACATGTAGCGAAATCGCTACAGTTTCTCAACTTGACTTCTTGGCCTCCGACTTGTCATGAAATCATGACAGTTTGACTTGCGCCTTCACTCTCCTTACTTCCGTCGTGAAATCGTGACATCTCCGGCTGCACTTTCTCTCTCCTCATTTTCGCGATATCACGACATTTCTACATTTCCTCACTTTCTCTCTCCTCACTTTCGTCGCGATATCGTGACATTTCTTGCTGCACTTTCTCTCTCCTCACTTTCGTCGTGATATCGCGACATTTCTTATTGCACTTTCTCTCTCTTCCGACTTGTCGCGAAATCGTGACAGAAAACATGTCGCGATATCGCGACAGTTTTCTAACTTGTCTTTTTCTTCGAATTTTTTCTATCTTCTGCATCTGAATGACTTCTGATCTGCTCTACCCACCGCATCCTTGGATCTAACCGCTTGTGTTGACAACAATGACAACCTTCTTGCAACACCTTGCTCAACAAAATTTCCCCCTTTTTACTCAAATACCAAATATCTATCCCTTTGACATTAATTTCAAAGGGACACATTTTGTACTCAAGGCTAAGAATGAGCCTCTTAGATTAGCCCCTCCCCCACCTCCTCTTGAGGTGATTAATTTTGGGGTGGGAGTATTTCTACTCCTAGAAAGCATTGTTCTTTACCTTTATCCTCTTTATTTATCATCTGATCCTTCTGATTCCTTTGACTATTCCTCTTCATGTCCATATTCCTATATTCCTATCCATATTATTGTTCCTATTCATGTCCATATTCATGTTCCTATTCCTGTCCATATTCCTATTCTTGTTCTTGTTCATATCCATATTCTTGTTCCTGTTCTTGTTCCTATTCATACTTGATTTTGGAATGTCTACTCTACACCACTTTGATGTGTTACCATCACTATTGCACTTATAACACTTAATTTTATTATTCCTTGGAGGTGCAAATATCTTGGGATTTCTCCTAGTGAAGCCATATCTATTCATGTCGTGGACCCTACAATTTATTGCCTTGTGACAAAACTGATTACATGAGTAGCAATACCCATGGAAAATCTACCTGTTCCTAAAGTTCCCATACTCCTGTCTTTCATGTGTCCTGCACTATGAAGCCATGTGCCCAAATCTGTGACATGAGAAGATATCTCTATTTAAGCCTCCTTGCCTTGAACTCATAGGTCTCTTAGTCTCTCTTTCTCTGTACTAGTTCCTGTTCCATATTTTTCTTCTTTGTGTATTATTCCTTTCCTTGTTGATTCTTTTTTTGTCCAACTCATCCTCATAAGTCTCACTTTCTCTTACGCTATCTTCTTTTGAAGTTTCTTCTTCTTCAGAACTTGAGGTTGACTCTTCTTCTTGTTTCTTTTGAGCCTGTTGAAAACCAAAACCTATTTTTCTTGATGTAGGATTTTATGACTTGATACTATTATCCAAATTCTTTGAACTCTTCCTGAACCTTTTTAGCTTGACCTTGTATTTTTCTAACTCTTCCCTTAGTAGATCCACTTCTTGTTCTAACCTTTCACATTCTAAGACCTTTGCTTCTAACTTATCCTTGAACTTCTTTGTCTTAGCCATTGACTTGTTTAGATAATCTATAAGCTTTCCTCTCTATTCATCACATTCTTGAAACTAGATCTCAAGTTGGAATATTTGCTTTCTTACCTTCTTTAAAGTTTTAAGAGCATAAATAATCTCTCCCTCAAGATCAACTCATTTTTTTGATTCTTCCTCTATTTGTTTGCCTTTGTCCACATATTTATTTTCTATTGACTTGTCTTCTATAGGATCACCACTTCTTATTCTAGTTATATTAGAATATTCCCTTCTGGTCATTCAAGTGCATTCTCATATTCATCATCACTAAAACTGAAACCATTACTTGTACAACTATCTTCAATATGTATAAAATTACCACTTCTAAAACACTTGAGAATTATTGGTGGCATTTTATTAACTTCTTTTTCTTCTATCAGAAATAGGACTTCATCTCTATCATTATCTGAAAAACTAGTATCACTATCACTTGAGTACTTACTTGATTTATCCGCATAGTAGCTTCTCTTTTGTCTTTGAAATAAATTCTCTCCTTGTATGCCTTGTCCATCCTTGCCTTTCTTTTGGTGCCTGTATCTTTTTGATTCCCTGTTCTTATAATATTTTTTTATTCATTATTACTATCTCTGGATTCTTGACAATTAGTTGCATAGTGACCATAATTTCCACAATTGAAACATCTAATATATTTTGCATCTTTAAATATTCTTGAATCCTTATTCCTTATACCATAATTTGCTTCCTCATCACTTAGATGGCTCATTGCTTGAATTTGACTTCTTGCCCTTTATCTTCTTAGTAGATTTGAAGGCTTATTCCTTCTAGAGATTAGGTTCCTCTTTTGTTCTTAACTCAAATGCTATAATAATACCAAGCAACATATCTCTTATCAAAGAATCACCATCCATTGCCACTTCTATAGCTGATATTTTCTCACTAAACCTTGTTGGGAGAGATCTTAAGATATTATCACAAACATCAGCTTCTTCAATCTTAAATCCAAGTCCTTGCATGGAATTAACAACCTCATCTACCTGAAGTAGATAAGTACTAATATTTTTCACATCCTTCATTATTAATTCTTCAAATTGTCCTTTGAGATTTCATATCTTTACCTTTTTCACACTTTTATCTCCTTCATATATGCTTTGCAACTTATCCCAAATTCATTTTGCATCTTGAAAATGCATAAATTTTATGAATTATGTTCTATTCAAACCTCTAAAAAATTACATTCATTTCTTTTGAATTGTAATGTTGTAGAAGCTTACCTTCCTTATTTGTAAGTGGATCAATTGGTGGGATCGTATCCATATTCAACTACTTCCCAAATTTCATCGCCAAGTGCCATCGAGATGACTCTTCATTCTCGTACTCCAATATATATACTCACTTCCATAAAATATTTGTGTTGAATTATTTGAGGACCCATTCTTTGAATCCATTGTGTTCTTGAAAGATTTTCCTTCAAGTTGTTAAACTCTTTCGAAGGAACCCGCTCTGATACCAATTGAAAAACACAAGCTTATATTGGAAGGGGAGGTGAACAATATAAGATCACTTTTTACTTTTATTTCCCAATCAATATTATACAATGCAAATATAGCAATATCAATAATAGTAATTAAAGCAATGCACAATCACCACACACAATAGAGACACCATAATTTACGTGGTTCACCCAATATGGGCTACTCCACGGAGAAAATATTTCACTAAAATTTTCTCAATCAATCTCTTGGGAATCCTTTCCCTATTACAATTTTTATGGACCTCTATCCAAAGGATACACCACTTCCCTTAATCAATTTTGTGGATCTCTATCCATAGGAGAGCTCCTTTCCCCTTATCTCTAGTTGGTGATCTTCTAGAAGAACTCTTGCCCCCACTACACTGGCTAATGGATCTCTATCCACTGAAGACATCTATCCTCACTGCCCTGGCTAATGGATCTCTATCCACTGGAGACTATCATCGTCTATACTTTGTCACCTCCAAATATTACTCTCAGATCTGTCTCAAATCTACACTAAACATAGTCCTTCAATCTAGCACAAATCTACTCAATCTTTTTTTTTGGTTTGGCACAAACCAATCCTCAAATCTACACCAAACTCTATCCTCAAATATGTACTAAACATAGTCCTTCAATCTAGCACAAATCTATCCTCAATATGTATCCTTTGATATGTACTAAACATAGTCCTTCGATCTAGCACAAAATTGTCTTAAATCTCTATCCTCAAGCCTTAACACAAATCTTGATGCAATCATGAATCAACACTGCCAAATCTGTCCCAAACCTTAACTCAAGATTTGAATAAATAAATCAATCAACTCTGCTCACAAGTCTTCTCAAAGACTTATCTCAAATTTTCCTTGTAAGCTTCCACAAAAGCTCATAATAATCTATCCACAAGTCCTCTATAGAACTTTTTCAATCTACTCAACAAGTCCTCACTAGAACTTGTCCTATCTGCTAAACAAGTCCTCACTAGAACTTGTCCAACAACTATCTCTGTCCTCACACTCTGTATTGTAAGCTTCCCAAAAATCTCACACAATTCTATCCACAAGTCTTCTCAAAGACTTGCCTCAAATCTATTCAACAATTCCTCACTAGAACTTGTCCAATCTCATAGAAAAATAAAGAGAATTGCTAGAGACTCAATATAATTCACATTCATCACAGTGCTCAATCACTTTCAATTACTCCTTTAGAAACATATAGAGAATTGTTAGAGACTCAATATGCTTCACATTTACCTCAATGCTCAATCACTTTCAACCACTCTTTTAGAAATATATAGAGAATTGTTAGAGACTCAATATGCTTCACACTCATAAAATCTCAATAAATTTCTCAAATCAATTCAGAATATAGAACAATTTATTTCATAGAACTTGAACTATCACTTCAACACATCCACTTGACTAGGCTCAACCAACTCTACTCAAAATTATACTCACAAAAATAATCCTTGCTCATAAAACCTAGTTCAAGCATATGAACACTCACTCAAATGTTTCAACAATGCTTATCAACAAATCCCACATAACAATGATACTCATGATCTTTGCAAACCCTAGTTCAAGTTCTTCACTCAATCAATCACTTCAACAACAATGCTTATCAAACAAGGTTACTTTCCTTAACCTCTATTCCAGAAAACCTTGAAGCATTAATTTAAAACACACTCAACAAGGAAAACTTAACAAAATCCTTTTCACTATAATCTTGTTTTCAAAAGATATCAATCTCTCACTTCAACCAAAGAAGAATATGCCCATACATTTTATTTTATGTATAAGTGACCTTAGAAAACCTGTCTTAATCACAATTTCCTCTTTTGCCAATTTCAATAGTTAGATGATAAAATATCACACTAACCTCTTCACAAAATAATTCTCAATTACAAAAAATAATAAAACTTAATTACACCTTATTTATCCTTAAAATAATATCCAACACCATAAATATTCAATAAAAACACTTCTTCCAAAACTCTAACTCATCAAAAAAACCTCTTAACAGTTTAATTTCATCATAACTCTTTTAAGAAAAATATCTAAAAAATAATCCAAACTCTACTTATGACTCCCTACTTAATATTGCATTAATTAAATAAATCACTTTATAAAATAATGCAATAAGTCAATCTCTCATTTTTATAAGGTAAAATACTTTTACTTTAGAAACAATTAACCTTTCATCTATCAAAAATATATTTTCTCAACACATAACTTAACTTCCACCTTATCTCTCCTTAAAACCTTAGCAATGCAACATAAAATAATATCCAAAAATAATTTTACCACTTTTCACAATCCACAGGGCTTGAAATTTACACCAAACTTTCCACAGTGCCTTGGCCGCGGATTCTACACCGTGTGAGCCACGTGCTCCACTTGGAGCCTCAAAGTGCAATATGCACTTTGAATTCCTCAACCTCCTAAGAACCCTTGGCTCTTCCTTCAATGCCTGGCGTAACCACACTTTGTTCGATCGGGAGGCGCTTTTAGTATTTCGCACAAACTCTTTGTACTTTCGGATGCATTAAATATTATACCAAAATTTGGAATGGTTAAGGTATTAATACCTAATGACTTCCTTGCCATACACGTCGATAGAGGAAATATGTTGGGGAGTCAACGCTAACATTTGCCTTCGAATAATATTTATTTATAATTATTTAAATTCAAAAGAATTTAAATATTATAAATTAAATATTTAAATATCCTTGGGCTTTTTAAATAAAAAAATCCTTAGGTTTTAGAAAACCTTTTTAATTTTACTTATAATTATTTAAATTCAAAATAATTTAAATATTATAAATTAAATATTTAAATCTTCTTTGGGCCTTTTAAAAATAAAAGCCTCCTTAGGTTTTAGAAAACCTTTTTGATTTGCCCAACCATGGTTTTAATAAAAACCTTTTATTTTGCCCAACCATGGTACTAATAAAACCTTTTATTTTGTGCTTCACATAATATTTAAAAATAAACATTATGAAGTTCTTTTGCCACCAACCTTTTGCTTTACTCAATTTATCCTTTTGACATCAATGACAATTCATCCTTGACATCAATTACAACTTCATCTACTCAAAATTTCCAATATTTAATACTAAGGATTATGGCATTAGCTCAACTAGTTAAATTCCTCAATATTTAAGGAGGAGACCAAGGTTTGAATATTACCAAGCGATGCATGGATAATATCTAAGATTTTTTATAATACCACTATGTGGTATTGATGTAATATGGGTGGGGTCCATTTCAATCCCATATAACCAATTGAAAAAAACCTTGTACTACTAAGTGTAAATACATGAGAGTGCCCTTTGGTTTACATAAATATGCCCATAGGCTTACACATAGATAAACATAGGCTTACAAACATAGATAAACATAGGCTTACAAACACAGATACCCATAGGATTACATAGAAAAATTTCCATAGGCTTAAATATAAATATTCCTACAATATTACATGAATATTCATGTAAGCTTACATCAAGATTACCAAAGTCTTACATAGCACTTACCTGTAGGATTACATAAATAGTTCCCATAGGTACTTAATCACTATTAACCTTGGCCTAATAAGGTTTGATTACAAATATCTCAATACCCCTCCATAATGTGAACTAAAATACCAAGGAGAGAGGACATTAGAAATAAAACATCTCCCCTCATAATGAATGCTTATATGGGCCATTAGATATTGGCATCTTCTCTTTATAAAAGGTACATGAACTATATTGATCTCTCCTAAACATGAATCTATAACTCCACTCCTAAATAAATATGTTGACTTTCCCATGAGAAGACAATCAACATGCACTATTGTGACCACAATCGAACCCACAATTTCAATAGAAGAAAACTAAATCATGAAGCAATAGGTAGGTCTCTAAATAATCAACCTCAATGGTTAGGAATATCCCATAAACACAAGGTATACCTTACATTTATTATCACATTATATCCAAAAAAAAAACCAAGGAATGCATTAAAGGGTTGTTGGAGTTACAACAAACATCAATTATGAGAAAATAAAAGAATTATACATGATTTTAATATAAATGGTTCATGCTTCTAAGTAATCCTACAATTTGAACTAACCAATTGCTATAATTTCTCCCATTAAGGTGAGTAACATAACCTAGGAAAATTATTTTGCATTAAAATCCTTAATCAATCTATAACAAGTCCATAAACTAATTTTACACACTATGTACAACTCAAAAAATAATGTAATTTGGACGAATAATGGGATCCAAACACTTTTATATGTAGAAGTTATGGCCTTTAGAATATTTGGTTATATTAGAACTCAAATTAGAAGAAAAAATAAAATGCCAAGCCTTAGAAAAATTTCACCAAATTAGGAATTGTCACTTGGTGCCACTAGCTTGAATTCTACACTCTTCCATTGGTGACTTAGATTTTAAAACCTGATTTGATATGATTGGCTGATTAATCATGCTTTCATTCACACACACACACATACACACACATATATTCAATGGATTTTGGATCTTATAGGGCTTACAACCATGATATATCACATCAAATCAAGTGAATAACTAGCTATACAATGCTTGCAATTGCAATGAGAAGAGAGTACTGAACATATGATATGCAAATAATATATCTAAGTAAAGCAAGGGAAAAAGAAATCTAATACTAAGTTTTTAACTTGGCATATTTTAGCTACAAGCAAGATGCCCAACCACTATGCCATGCAACTAGTTAGGTAGAAAAAAAACTGTCTTCCTTATATCCATACCATCATCCTTGTAGAAAGAAGCCCTTCAAAAAATATGCCTATGGGTATTTGATCTATTGAAATCCATACTTCAAATAGGAAGCCTAACTGATGCACCATTGGTGTGAACATTATTGATATGGAGATAATGGATGCCCTTGAACCTATTCATGTTGTGATGTCTTGTAAAACCTATGTTATTAGAATTAAAACTAGGTTGTGCAATTATCACTTATTAGGTGTAGAGTTGCAATCTCATTTTGAAATGTATGCTTATATATTCAAAAATTATAACTCTTGGTGATTCAATCCTACAACCAATTACCAATTAACAATTAATCTTACCAATTTACCACTTTCTTGACAATGGATGGAAGGATAATAACATCATAGAAGATTTGTGAGTATAGTGAAAATGGAGGCAATATTTGGACACCCAACCTCTTGGCTCCTAGAGTGCATCACCCATCCATCACACCATCTACATTAGCATGTTACATCTATGCTAGATTGTACATACATGAAATATTAGGTTACACAAATTCATGTGCATGAATTTACACGCAAAAGGTGCCAAAAATAGTGGTTCCAAAAATAGAATATAAAATTTTAAAATTTCAAATGCAAGAACCTTTAGAAATATAACCTAAGTATTGTTTCCAATCATAGAAGAGGTAATTCCTTATTTTTTTATGAGTGAAGTTGATTTAGATCTCACTCTAATATCATGTTTGAATTTGCAATGTTTTTTGGAAATATTCTAAAACATACATTTACTATAATTATATGACAAAAAAAGATATGGTGATTAAAAGATAGCAATAGTAAATGAAGTAAACAAATGAAGGGAGACAACAAGAAGAAGTATAAGGTGGCCGTTTTTGGGCACCCCAATATATCACATTTTATCACACTTATGATACAAATTTCTCCTCTTTGAGGGGTATTTATAGTGATACCAAATCCCTAATGAGAGGTTAACCTTAGTCCAATGTTAACTTAACCTTACGATAAAACAATAATAATTTACCCTTTAATAAAGGTTATCCATAAATATGGATTAACCAATACCACTAAGGATGAATACTTGAGAGTGCCCTTAGGTTTACATGAAGATGCTTGTAGGATTACATAAGCAAATGCCTATAGGCTTACACACATGAATTCCCATAGGATTACATAGAAATATGTTTGTAGACTTACATGAAGATGCACTTACATCAAGAGCACCCATAGGTATTTCATCATGGTTGGACCTGGAATAATAAGGTCAAATTACAAATATTTCAATAATTCTAACTCTATGGTGTCTTCAATGATACTTCTATTATTAAATTATAAATATTCATAACACTAAATGATGATACCACTATATTTCTCATAAAAAATTTACACCAAACTTACCTCTTCCTGTAGACACCTAAAACATGTCATTTTTAGGAGAACTACTCATGTGGGCACATTCGTAGACCATGTGACTAAACCTTGGGACCTTCCAAGTGCAAAAAGTGGTTTTCACCACTCATATGGGGCAGTCTTAGCCCATCCAAGCCTTGCCACTATGAACTAGAGCAACTGGATTTTGGCCACTGAAGCTCAGAGTAGTCAGCCCTAGCCACTGTAGATGATAGTGGCTAAGCCCTAAATAACAACTTGTCATCAAAACAACCTAATCTCGGGTGGAAGTGGTAGTTTACATGCAATAAGTCCGAGTGGGGATAACTTTGCATTCCTCCTCACAACTAGTCTACATGAGAGACTCAAGTCTGGATTTAGACATTAGTTAATTGGCCCTCAATGACAGACAAAGACTTAAATTCTCATGCTAATAAATAGTTTGTATGCAGGATTCAGTCCTAGGATTTTAGACCTAAACCTAAGACCTCAAAAAATTATAAGGTGTAAACCTAAGAGCATCAAATAGAGGAGACAATTGGAATTTTTGAGGAGAGCTTTTGAGACCTAGAGAGATTTTCTTGTAACAGACCCCTGTCAGATCAGAGAGCAAATTAGAGCACCTTTTAGGGGTAACGAAGTGATGGCCGATTGAGAGGTCATCATCCGCAAGATATTCAACACATCAGGCATAAAAGACAACCATTTTAAATTCAACAATAATCCTAGATCTATAGCCTTGGAGTAATAGGGACATGTTTTCATCTTAGCGATCGTTATCTCGGATAGTGGTCCATAGGCCTAGTCTAGGGTTCTTAGCATTAGTTTATTTCATTTAAGGTTGTTACATGTTTTCACGCTATTAGCATAGATCTAATTTATTGCATTTAATTGCATTCATAGCATTAGTTTCTATTGTCACTAAGCATATTTTTATTTATCATTAGGGTTATTGATAACAACCTCATCCAGGGAGGCAATATCAGACAGCTGAGTGTTTGCTATTGTTTTCATGCTTGCAGGACTATAGGTTCACTAGATAGGTTATCAACATATGAAAGCAAAAGGGATCCCTCTAAGAGCTAGACATGGAGAATGAGGTATTTGTAAGCCCTCATACAATTCCATGTGCATCATCGGGAAGCCTGCGAGAGTGTATCACCCCTTGCAAGGGGATATCATACATTTTATGCCCTATTTTGTAAAAATTTGTATCAAATGAAGGGAGTCTCTTAGAGGGATCTATATGTAACCGAACTTGAGAAAAATCAATAAAGAACATTATTCATTCATTTATTTGTATTTCGGTTGCATGTATTTTCACATCTTTCATTTTGTGCATGATTAAGTGTAAATAAATAAAATAATATTCGTAAATAGAGTAATGGATAGTGCACTGCTTCACCAGGGTCGCTATAGATGGTGATCACGGTGGGACCCCCACCAAGTTTTTATTTTCTATTGATTTACTGATTTGGATTTTTTGTGTGTAGGTGTAGACACCTAAATCATGTAATGCTTAGGGGAGCTACTTACATAGACACACTCATAAGATCATAAGACATAACCTTGGAATTTCCAAGCACCAATAGTGGTTCTCACCACTCATTTGGGGCATTTTCAAGCCATCCAATCTTGGTCACTCAAGCCAAGAGTGACCATATTATAGTCGCTTAAGCCTAGAGCATCCAGACCTAACCGCTGCAGATGACAACAACCAGATCATAGCCACTACAGACGATGGTGGTTAAGCCATACAAAGCTATTTTCCAACAAACAGGACCAATCTCGGGTGGAAGTGGTAGTCTGCATGCAATAAAGGTGAGTGGGAGTGACTTTGCATTCCTTTTCATGACCAGTTTACATAGGAGACTTGAGTTTGCATTTAGACTTAAGTTAACTAAACTTTAAGTATAAACAAAGGACAAAAGCTTCTCATGCTAACGAACAGTTCACATAGAATACTCAAGTGGGTAGTTAGATTTTAATTAACTGGCCTTCAAATATAGAAAATAAATAAGGGCTTCTCATGCTAACTTGAAATATGCATGAGAAATTCATTTCTAGGGCTTGGACATAGACCTAGGGTTTCACACTATAAAAGGTGCAAGCCTAAGAGCACCAAAGGAGAGACACATGATCGATATATGATATATAGAGACCCAAATCACATATAGGAGATCATTTCAGAGAGAGAGTTCTCTTTGGGATCACGTGTGGGATGGAGCTTTGAAAAATCAAAGGGCACAACACCTACTTTCTTCAACATCAGATCATAGTCTTTGACCCATAGCTTTGGGGCAAGGAGAGCAAGGTTTTCTTTAGCGGTCGTTGTCTTGGACAGTGGCCTGCAAGCTTAGCTTAAAAAGACATAGCATATTTTATCTTGTTTTCTTATATCATTAGCTTAGATTTACTTGATTCCATGGTATCATTTTATCATATTTTTTTTACATTCTCTGATTACTAACAACCTTATTCGGGGAGGCAATCTCGGACAGTTAAACATGTATTATTGTTTGAATTACATACAAGGCCATAGGTTCACGAGACATAATCCACAACATACGAGAGCAAGAGGATCCATCCGGGAGACATACTTGGAGAAGGAGGCATATGTAAGCCCTCAGACATTTCCGTGTGCGAAATCGAGAAGTATTTTAGAGTGCGCCACCCTTTTGCAAAAGGGGACATCTCTTCATCCACTTGTAAATCATTGTATCAATATGGGTATCCCTAAGAGGGACCGACATGTAACCGGGGTTCAATATTAATGAAATATCCATTCTTTGTCATTTCCATGTTATATGTTTTCTCATAATATTTTAGCTTCATTTTTGGTATAGTAATAACATCTCAAGTAGAGTTAAGAGAGATGCGTGCACCTTAGGGTCGCTACAGATGGTGATCACGATGGGACAACCACTAATTTTTCATTTTCTTCTAGAAAAATAACTTAATTTTGTGTGCAGGTCTATCTGCTCTGAGCTACAGTGGCAAAAAACTAGCCACTCTAATCTACAACGACCAGAAACTAGCCGCTTTGAGCTACAAAGACCAAGAATCAGTCGCTCTGGTTAGCAGCGGCCAGGACTGGAGTGCAACAGAGGTCAAAACATTGACTCTCTAAGTTGAATCAAAGGTTGGTATAGCTTTTCTGATATTTTATAGCTTTTTATCTGCTTCTGTGTGTTCAAAGTAAAGAACTTAAAGCACATCTATGTTTGGAAATTGAAAGAATAGAGAAGAAATAATTAAGCATTTTGCATATCTTAGATATTCTTTTAAATTTTCCACTAGGTATTGCTAGGAACAACGGCTTATGCCTAAAAATTTTGCCCTAGAATCCAACATGCTAGATATTGTATGTTGTTTGCTTGCTTTGAGGCCCTACTAGAGGCCATAGTTGCATGAGATAAAGTGCGCTCATAAAAATCATAGTAGTTCATGCATATTTCTGAATATTGAAATGTATTTTTGCACTTAGGCATATAGGAAAGACTCATTGCTACTATATGATGCACTTTATGTTATGCAATCTTAAAATGAACACCACACACACACGTCTCATTTAAACATTGGAGAGTTGGATTTCATCACCAACCTTCAATTTAGTCTAGTGAAGTTGGAATTCATCTCCTTCCACTAGTTTTCCCCCTAGAGCTTCCTAGAAATAGATTGGGAAACTTACTTATAGTGACACTAAGTTACTTGTGTTCAAACTGTCTCCCACTATTGGAAAAATCATTGGTTCAGAGTGGAGGAGCTAGGAGAACCCTCCACTGGGTCTTCAATGGTGTACCCTAGCTTATTTTGAGAAAATAATGTTTGGCACGAGTGTACTTGATTATCACTATGGATGAGTCTTCTCATTCTTAATCCAAGAACAAGAGCAAAGAAATCAAGAGAACAACACATCAAAACACAAAAAATAGTTTAGGGCACACTTAAATTGGTAATCAAGATAAACATGTGTTTGGAATTGTGTGGTCATTTCTAAATAGCAAACTCAAAAGATCAAGTCATAAAGCAACATGGTAAAAACAAGAAGTAAACACCCTCGATCTGATGCTGAGGGAGAGACAGAAGCAATTCATACCCATAGGCGGAGTCATAGTAATATTGAACGACCTACCCATAAGACCATGAGATGTAGCTCCATGAGCCTAAGGGGTGATAAATCAACTCTTGGAGGATCTCCTCGACAAACCCCAAGTAAGGAACCACATCAAGGAACAAATTCACATAAACAAAAAGAGGCTTCACAACCATCCTCATCAAGGAGACATGAGGAGACCTCAAGGGCCTCCTCTAAACACATAAAAACATCTCAAAGACATGAGGAAACTTCAAAGGCTTCCTCCTCACATAGACATAGAGAAGGTTCTAAGACCCATTCTTCACATGGGGATGACGAGACTGCCACATCTCCATCCACATGGAGAAAATATGTCACCACCAAGCCCTCTTCATCAAGAAGGCAAACAAGAATTGCAACACCTCAAGACTCACAAGAAACATATGAAACAGGTCTACCCACTGAAGGGCAAGAAACTAGAGCTACATCTAGTCGTGGGAATCATATAGAAGAAACCCTTTGCACAAAAGGAAATATTCTCATAGACTATGACCTCATAGGAGTAAATGGCACCCCATGGGACTAGCCATGGAGAACGAGACAACTAGACAGGTTGGATCAATTTCCTACTCAACCAACTCAAAGAACTATAGCTACTGAGAAATCTGCATCTGGAAGCTCACAAACTATGGCTTCTAAACATACCTCCCAGTCTGGGGGTACCTCAGAGCGACCCCATAGAAGATACATGGAGTATGATCATAGGGATATTCAACAGTACACTGAACAAGTCACATTAACTAGCAAGAGTACAAATACAACATAAACCCCCTTGAGGAATCTATGAGTCAAGACTACAAGAACAGAGTCAGATAAACATAAGTCTTCTACAATAGCACAAATTGACCGAATGAGGTAGTTAGAAAATGCATTACACAAAGAGCGAGAGTTAGTGGAAGCTCTCGAACAAGAGAAACAAAGAGAAAGACTCTTTCTCCAACATTAGTAGCGGTTAAGAGAGCAATATGAGCAACTAGCTCTTAACAAGATAAATGGTGGTGACCACCAAATAACAAGACATGCTGACTCACCTAAGGAAAGGCACACTAGACAAGATATCCCACAACGAAACCCCCACCAAATCATGAACAAAATCCAACTAATGGGGGAGGGCAAACATAACAAATCAAGATCACAATCCTGACTCCCCTCGTAGGAGGGAGGAAAATGGAATAAATCAAATGAATAGAGAGTTACCTCCATTGCCAATGCGAATAGGCTTGCATGAGGAGGAAATCCATGCATCAAAGGTATTTCAAGAGCTTGCTAAAAAGATGAAAACCTTTGAGAAACAAGAGGCAGCTAGGAACTCACCAACATTGAGCAAGATACACAATCAACCATTGTGCCCATCAATCCCTAGCCCTCCATATCCTAAGCACTTTGAGATGCCTAGGTTAGAGAAGTTTAAAGGTGAAGAGGATGCACAAGAGCATGTCACCAATTTTATCAATGCTTGTTTTCATCTTGAAGATAATGATGCTCTCATGCTAAGAACATTCATAATGAAATTTTCAGGTGTTGCCACTCAATGGTTCAACCAACTACCTAAGCATAGCATAACCAACTTTGAACAACTAGTAAACATATTATTGAAGCATTTCTCCTTTGGTGCTAAGAAGAAGGTGAACCTTTCAGACCTGGGAAACCTAAAATAGTATGATGATGAGCCAGTAATGGATTATGGGAATAGGTGGAGAAAAATCATGGCAAAATTATCATTCTTCGTTCCCACAGAAGAGATCATTCATATGTTTACCAAAATTTGTTCTAAACATATCTCCCTCTTGCTACAACTCCAACATTATCCTTCGTTTGAGGAATCTTTGGCACATGCCAAGCTCATCGAAGAGATAAAAGTAGATGAGGGAACCATTAAGCTTCAAAAAAAAAGAGTGGAACAAGAATGGTAAGAATGACAAGTACAAATAGAAGCAGGAGCAACCCTGCTACATGAAATCAAGTCATATTGGCTACACCCAAGGATGGTGGTGCACAACAACCATAGAACTATCAAGAACATCCCCCACCATCCAACTACGACCAAAAGAACAATCAAGGAAGAAACCGAGAATGCAAGCCACCTTGTTATTTCATGCCTCTGACAAAATCAATGCAATCAATCTTTAATCAGTTGAGTGAGGCCAGGAGGATCAGATTTCTTGATATACCTCTTATAGATCCCAACCATCCTAAGCCAAAAGGATATAGGGAAGATCAATTTTATCCTTATCATAGGATACTGGGACATGACATTGAAGCTTACGTCGGGTTTAAGCATCAAGTGCAAAACATGATTGAGGTGGGAGAGCTCAAAGTTGATAACCCACTAGCTCCTGATAACAGAGATATGGGCATATACAGAAACCCATTGCCCAATCATGAGGCCCCTCGAGAGCAAGGGGCCCAAGTCAATTAGGTTCGAGCTGACATACCTACCCACGGATGCGTTGGGATGGTTGAGATCGTTAACATAGCAAAAAGGACTAGGCGGTATGGTCAACCGCAACTGCCTGCAGCTCCCATGAACATCCTAGCCACTCCTAGGAAAAGGTAAGACAACCTTCCAGGTCCACCAACGAGACTTGTGGTAACTATTTGGAGTAGATTGGAGAAAAACCTACAAATGGCTCCAGCTAAGTTATCCATCTATGAGCTCATACAATAGTCCCCAAAGCATAGGGAGACTCTAATGGAGATTTTAAGAATAATTGAGCTTCAACCACAAGATACGAATGCATTCACTCACTTTGTGGGACAAGTGCAAGAATGCCAAGAACTTGTAATACGATTCTATGATCATGAGATTAAGATAGTTTCTATTGCCTTACTAGACCCTCTGCTAGCAGCCATCAATGACTTACCTTTAAAGAGGGTTTTGGTCGATACATGTTCATCGATAAACATCATCACAACAACTAAAATAGAGCACCTCAAGATACCCAAGACCAATATCGTTCCAAGAACTTACACATTGAGAGCTTTTAATGATGCTTTATGCAATACTATGGGAACGATAGTCCTACCCATCAAGGTGGGGCACAAGACCATCCCCATGATGTGTCATGTCTTGGAAGGTGCTATGTAGTACAACATCCTCTTAGGGCACCCTTGGATAAGGGCCATGAAGTGCATGCCTTTGATCTTGCACCAGTGTGTCAAGTATGTGCATGAAAGCAAAGTCTATGTGGTTTTGGCTGATGAAGAACCTTTTAAATACATTAATCAGGTGGATATTCTAGGAGAATTTATGATCCCTTCTACTCACCTATACGTGGCACCTTCATCCCCAACCACACAAGTTGATAACAAAGACAAAGGGGTAAGAAAAGACCCAGGCACATCAACACCTCCTGGTGCACTCAAGATAGTCAATGCTTCTAAAGTACCATCAACATCAAAACCAAAAGACAATCAGAAGCTAAAGGCCCCCTTAGTTAAGGAAGAGAGGCCCAAAGAAATGCCAACTGTAGCCATTGCTAAAATGCCAAGTCCTATGGAAGAGGAATATCCTCAAGATCAAGATGAAGATAGTGATTATCACCCTACTTCACTAGTATCATCCGTGGGGTCATCCATGTCGCATGCATCAATACACTTGGAAAGTATAGGCATAGGGGAATACCTTGTGTAGAACATCACCTTTACGCCTATCATTGAGTCTGCATAGGACATAGGGAGGCCTAAATACTTGAGGCCACCAGTAGGAATAGTGGTTCCATTGGGAATCCCTCCCAACCAAACCAATTTTGTCTATGTCGGCCTGGACTATGCTCATAAGTCTTCAGATATAGAAGGAGATGGTGATGAATTATTCACAGTCAATGTTCGTTACCTCTCTAATCTCGAGTTTGCTCTAAGCTACTTTGAGCATTGCCATTGGCATGGCTATGGCCTTAGCGTATATGAGAAAGGGCACATGAGGCCTTACGAGCCACTATATCAGCTTCCTTCTGAATATATTTGGCTTAGGCTATTATAGCAGAGGTCGAGATGACTCACTTGCAGTGGAATTGGAAATATTAAGCATAGGGTTGGGAGAAGACATTGATTTCATTCCTTATCACCCCTTGAGAATAGCAAATTTGAGCAATAGACAAGTAGCCATGGTAAACATACCGCCTCCATAAACTTATCATCCAAACACCTCAATTGATTCCACCCCAACAGGGTACAACTCATGGGATGAGGAGAATGGATATGAAGCAAGTGATGATGAGGCACAACTTGGCTTAGCCTATAAAGGGCCTCACTATTTACAAAGGTTCACATGGTTCATCCATGATGAGATTGAATATACATCAGATGAAAGTGACTATGAATCAGAAGACTCAACAGAAAGAGCTTACTTAGGCTTAAGCCATCAACCCCTAACTTTGGGGCGAGATACAAATGCAAATGGATTCTTCATAAGTGAAAAAGAATATGAAGATGAAACAAAGATGGCCTACTTGGGGCCAAGACATGAGCCCCTTGTCTTAGGTCCGCATACCAATGCTAACTATTTCTAGATAAGTGATGATGACTTTGAGGATGAGACCGAGATGGATTATCTTGGACCTCACCACTTGCGATAAGTCAATGAGCTAGTAGAGAGAGAGGCGGCACTCCGTGCCATAGACCCTCATCTCTAATTTTTTGGGAGACCTATTGACCTAGCTGCCATTCATCGTATGGTTAATCCTCCTCCGCCTACATTCATAGAGCAGTTAGAGCCCAATGATCCTATTGTCTACCCTGCTCATGGGCCAGATCCAAAAATTCCCATTCCTCTAGAACCTCATCGTGAGTATGGAAGAGAAAACCCTAAGACAAGATTGCACCCATGTGGTCCTAGAGATTTCATCCCATCCATCAACATGATCTCCATTAATTTGACCACTCCACTTCATAATCCAACAGATCCTACCAAATCATTGCATCTTGATATAGACGCTATTGATTGGGATCATGCTAGTTCACCCATAGATCCAGAAGACCTCTTACCCAACGAAGAGATGTTACAGCCATTCCATATTGTATTAGGTTGTGCATATGACGTCTTCCATGTTGGTTTGGAACCTGAGTCAATAGGTCTTATGAATCCCGTTGATGACATTCATTTGATACCCACGCCTCATCAGCTAGAGGATGGGTCACATATGGCTATAGAAGCAACTTTCGAGGTGGACATTAGTGATGATCCTACCCAACCAAGGAAAGTCAAGTTTGAAGAAAGTCTATCTCCATAGGAACAAGCCATCTTGATTCCTCTCCTCAAGGAGAGGCCAAA
This sequence comes from Wollemia nobilis, assembly GCA_028583015.1. Taxonomy (NCBI): domain Eukaryota; kingdom Viridiplantae; phylum Streptophyta; class Pinopsida; order Araucariales; family Araucariaceae; genus Wollemia; species Wollemia nobilis. The sequence continues at coordinate 1,066,197 of JAQPPZ010000314.1, forward strand.
TATTTTTGCTTGGACTTACAAAGACATGCCAGGGATAGATCCAAAGTTAGTCATTCACAACCTTTCATTGGATCCCATGAAGAATCCAGTCAAGCAAAAACTAAGGAAAATGCATCCAACCGTCGCTTTGATGGTAAAGAATGAATTGAAAAAACTACTAGATGTAGTATTCATAGTTCCTATTGACTACCCTGAGTGGGTGTCAAACATGGTACCCATAGGGAAACCTGACGGAAGAGTCTGTATCTGCATGGATTTCAGAGATTTGAATAGGGCAACACCAAAGGATTCATTCCCATTGCCAAACATAGATGCTCTTGTAGATGCAACCATAGGTCATGAAATTCTCTCCTTAATGGATGGATTTTATGGATACAACCAAATTTGGATTAAGCCCGAAGATCAACATAAAACTACTTTCATTACTCCATGGGGAACATTTTGTTACAAAGTGATGCCATTCGGTCTCAAAAATGCTGGTGCCACATATCAATGGGCCATGACATACATATTCCATGACTATATGCATAAGATCTTGGAATATTACATGGATGACTTATTAGCCAAGTCCCTATTACAGCAAGAGCATGCCGAAGTCCTTAGACAAGTCTTCGATCGCCTCATAGAACACAATGTCCGATTGAATCCTAAGAAGTGCGTATTTGGCGTAACTTTTTCCAAGATTTTAGGATTCATCGTATCCAAGAGAGGCATCGAAGTTGATCCTGCAAAGGTAAAGGCTATACTAAAAATGATCGCCCCTACCAACATTAGGGAGTTGAGGAGCCTACAAGGCAAGATAGCATCCATAAAAATATTCATCATGCAATTATCAGAAAAATGCAGACCTATGAATAGGTTTCTATGTAAGGAATTTCCCTTTCATTGGGATGAAGAATGCCATCAAGCCTTTATAGAGATCAAGACTTATTTGGCAACGCCACCAGTATTGGCTCCACCAAGGCCAAACATACCATTTTTACTATATATATCGGCTACTAATTTTATATTAGGCACCATGTTAGCCCAAAAGAATGCACAAGACAAAGAGCAAGCCATATATTACATTAGTCGCACCTTGGTGAGCTATGAGCTAGGATATGCGTATGTCAAAAAATTATGTTTAGAAGTGGTCTTTTCAACTCGAAAGTTGTGACACTACATGTTGAGCCATACGAACTACATCATATCAAAACAAAATCCTTTGCAGTACATGATGAGCAAGATATATCACAATACACATATCGCAAAGTGGATCATGCTATTGATAGAATTTGATCTAGAGTTCATAAGCCAAAATTCCATCAAGGGACAAGTCATAGCAGATCAATTAGCAGAGGCACCTCTTCAAGATAACAAGCCTCTCACCATAGAGTTGCCTGATGATGCGATCTTTGCATTATTAGATCTACCAGAGCTCGAAGAACCTAAGAAAGAAAAATACATGTCATTTTTCTTCGATGGTTCGAAGTGTGAACAAGGAGGTGGAGCAGGGATTGTCTTTATCACACCACAGGGCACTCCATTGCCCTTATCATTCAAACTAGACTTCCCGTGCACAAACAACAATATAGAATATGAAGCATTAATCTTGGGACTCCAAAAAGCCATAGCGATGGGCATTAAAATATTGAATATCTTTGGTGACTCCTTGCTCATAGTAAACCAGGTCAAAGGACTCTTCTAATGCAGGTGCCCACTCCCGAAGACTTACAAGGAACTTGTTGACAATTACTTAGCCCAGTTGGAATGGTATGACATCGAGGTAATCCCTCATACATCGAATATATTTGCAAAAACTATGGCCTCTTTGGGATCCTTAATCCCTTAGAATCCATCTGCTAATTTTACAACCGTTCATGTGAAAGTGCTTTCGCACTCAGCAATACATCATGAAGATTTTGACAATCAAGAATCAGTCAACATGATCAACATCGAACCAAATTAGGATTGGTCCTTCATAGCCAGAAGTTTCTTGCAAACAACACCTTGGGGGTCGTTGATCTCCCAAGGACCCATAGAGTGTGGTGTGACCATATACCATAGAGTTGTTCCTCAATCCGTGTTCACTACCTCGGAAATGTAGGAAGAGCAAGCTATATATTCTATAGAGGTTGTGGCCTATCAGGATTGGCTTTCCCAACTACGGGACTTCCTGAAGCTTTGAATAATACCTCAAGGTTTGTCACATATAGAAAGGTGAACATTTAAATAGAGAGCAACAAGATACATTTTTCTAGGAGAAATCCTCTATAGACGAGGATATGATGGAGTATTGCTCCGTTGTCTTGAGCCCTAGGAAACATCTTGGGTAGTTTCACAAGCTCACAATGGAACATGTGGAGGCCATTTTAGTGGCATGGCCATCATTAAGCGCATCTTGATAATGGGTTACTATTGGCCCACAATGGAAAAGGACTACTACGAGTATGTCAAGAAATGTAGTAAGTGCCAGCATCATGCAAATCTAACACACTTACCATCTCAAGCTTTGTAGCCCATCCAGGTAGCATGGCCATTCTTGTAATGGGGACTAGACTTGATTAGGAAGATCTCACCCCCGTCCTCATGCCGACATACATTCATCATAACAGCCACATAATACTTCACTAAATGGGTAGAAGTGATCCCCTTAACATCAACAACTGGACCAAGGATTGCGGAGTTTATACTCCATAATATCATAAGTCATTTTGGGGTCCCTTATAAGATAATATCGGATAATGGGCCATATTTTAAGAACAAAAATATGCATGCTTTAATGAATAAATATCATATTCAACATAGTTTTTCAACGCCTTATTATCCGCAAGCAAATGGGCAAGCAGAAGCCTCAAACAAAACAATAGTCTCCATTTTGAGGAAGACAGTGCAAGAAAATCACAAGGATTGGCACATGCAATTGCCTCTTGCACTATGGGCATACAGGACTAGTATACGGATGCCCACTAGGGCAACACCATTTTCACTAGTATATGGCATTGAAGCCATCATGCCTCTAGAGTTGGAAATCTCGACTCTACGCATAGCACTAAAAGACTTCATAGATGATGAAGTTGCACGATAAGGCTACCTTGATCAATTGATGCTTCTTGATGAACATCGAGTCAATGCTTTAGAGCATCTTTGTGTTTACCAAGATCACCTTGCGTGAGCTTACAATAGTAAATTCCACCTAAGGGAATTCAAGGTTGGAGATCTAGTGCTCAAAGAAAACCAGCAGAATTCAAATCTGCCACCGCATCTACGAGATAAGTTCACGGTAAACTGGATAGGTCCATACATGATTTCACAGAGAGTTGGGCCTGGAGCATATCACCTTATATCATTAGATGGTGTTGAAGAGCCCGAACCTCTCAATATCATTCACTTAAAGGTATTTTACACATAAAAACACAAAAACATTCAATAATATAAAAAACACAAAAACATTCAAATATGTCAAAAACACAAACAAATCATAAAAACATAAAATTCAAAAATTCAAATCAAATGCTCCAAGGGTAATTCAAGCCGCTTGGTCAAAACCAAAATCATCAAAAGGCTCCAAGGGTAATTCATGTCACTTGGTAAAAAATCAAATCAAAGGCTCCAAGGGTAATTCAAACTGCTTGGTCAAAACCAAAATCATCAAAGGCTCCAAGGGTAATTCATACAACTTGGTCAAACAATAAAATCAAAGGCTCCAAGGGTAATTCACACCGCTTGTTCAAACATCAATTCAAAAGGATCCAAGGGTAATTCATGCCCCTTGGTCAAAAATCAAATAAAAAAGACTCCAAGGGTAATTCACGCCGCTTGGTCAAAAATCAAATAAAAAGGCTCCAAGGGTAATTCAAACCACTTGGTCAAAAATAAAATAAAAAAGGCTCCAAGGGTAATTCAAACCACTTGGTCAAAGTCAATAACAAAATCCCCAAAAGCATAATAAGCCCTTTGGTCAAAATAATCAAAAATAAAAAAATAAAATCATCAAACCGCTTGGTCAAAACTAAAATCATCAAAGGCTCCAAGGGTAATTCATATTGCTTGGTCAAACAATCAAATCAAAGGCTCCAAGGGTAATTCATACCTCTTGGTCAAAAAATCAAATCAAAGGCTCCAAGGGTAATTCACATCGCTTGGTCAAACATCAATTCAAAAGGCTCCAAGGGTAATTCATGTCACTTGGTCAAAAATCAAATCAAAGGCTCCAAGGGTAATTCAAACCGCTTGGTCAAAACCAAAATAAAATCAAAGGCTCCAAGGGTAATTCACACTACTTGGTCAAACATCAATTCAAAAGGCTCCAAGGGTAATTCACGCCGCTTGGTCAAAAATCAAATAAAAAAGGCTCCAAGGGTAATTCATGCCGCTTGGTCAAAAATCAAATAAAAAAGGCTCCAAGGGTAATTCAAACCGCTTGGTCAAAATCAATAACAAAAGCCCCAAAGGCATAATAAGCCCTTTGGTCAAAATAATAAAAAATACACCCAGGTGTTGTAGGTGAGTTGGAGAGGAGAGGGCAATCCTCCAAGGGAGGTCCTGAGTTCAAATCTCCACCCTACCAAAAAGCTGAATTGGGTATCTAAAATCCAATTGATAATGTTGGTGCGGGCAGGGTCGGGTGCGACCCCTGGGTGAATTTGACGGTGTAGAACCCCTTGTTCATGGTCTCTTAGACCAAGGCGGATCCGTAAGGGGTTTTTCGCTTTAAAAAAAAAAAAAAATCAAAAATACAAAAACAACATAAAATCAAAAATACAAAAACAATTGCACTTCACATTTTGCATCCACATCATTGCATTGCATTTTCACATACATTACAAGATATGTCATGAGAGTCTTAAAAGTGATACCACAGTTTGTCGCACAAGTCATTCATATCCATACCTCCATCCACATGTGTGTAATTATGTTTTTCAACACAACCATTATTTGTTGCTATACATAATTACTAAGGATTTTTGGTTAGTCAAAAAAATCTAGTAATCTTATCAGCTTTTAAGGAAAACAACTTTGATTAGTAGAAATAAATGCCTAGCTATGATAAAGCCTTGGATATTCACGATCCCGTCACTAATTGAAATACTAAAATCCTAGCTAGTAAAAGGAAAATATGAAAGCTGCAAAGCGGTCTAGGTTACCTTAAGTGAAAAGGATTATCCTTGCTTATCCCCCTGTGCAACCGGTTTAAAGGTGCTAAGAATTTGCAAAAGGACAAGCTTTACCCTATCAAAATCCCTTGCTTAAATCAAAATAAGCAAAATACCAAAGCAAAAGTACAAATTCAAAAGGCCAAGCATACAGTCCAGATTTCAAAAGCAAAAATCCGATACACAAATCGTATATTCAAAATACAAAAAAAATCAAGCTCAAGAAAAAAACAAAAATAAACAGTGATTTTCATCACTAAGAATGAGCAAAATAAACAGTGATTATCATCATTACAAAAAAATCCCCGCTCAAAAAAAAAAAATCAAATCAAAATAAACAGTGATTTTCATCACTACATATGAGCAAATATCCAAAGCCAAAAATAAGCCAAAAATAAGGGAATAAAGCTTGAATCCCTGGAATTCTCAACATTGTACAAAACTGGAAGGAGAAATCCTTACGCATGACGATATGTCTATTACAATTGCTTCATGCATTTGTGTAGACCAATGTTTGAATGTGGATGAGCTAGCTTAGGCAACAAAATATTGCCTAGTGGTATAGTCCAACTAAGTCCAACATAAGGATGAGAAGAACACTTGAGGATCCCTAATCTTAGCAATGGGCTGAAAGAATCCCGCCTAACATCGGAGGAAATGCTTGAGTTCTACCTCAAAATATACAATCACATGCACACACAAAGATCATGAAAAACTAGGTCCATGGTAAAAGACTTACTTTTCAAAAGTCTAAGTGGTAAGTAGATGGATTTTGATAGGGGAACTAGAGTGTTTGAATCTCCGAAAAGCCCAATTTTTTTCTTACATAGCAACAAAAATTTAAATCATTCACACCATCACATTCTTTATAAGATTCTATAAATCAGGGGTATCAACATAGTAGGACAGATACCACATATAAGAAATAGTATATAGACGACCACTGACTACTTTATATTTTTTAATTTACAAAAACTTATTAAGAAAATACATTACACACCATTACATCTCATATATGAATACTTAATCAATTCTTATGATAGAAGTGATTATTTAAATTCATGATCATTTTTAAACTTTCTATGGTATCACCCATTAAGATTGTCAATATCATATGCATTTCGTATGTTTTAAGTTATTAGAGCATACAGGTTCATTTATACCATTCCATCACACAAGTTAGATGCATATAATTAAAGCAAAGATTAAACATGCATTTAACAATAACATTTGCATTCACAAAAACAAGTCATCATCACATTCATAAACCACATCATAAAACATATAGGCAATATCCATTTGCATACCATAAATTCATCATTCATCATCAAAATACATTGCATCATATCATCAAATCATATAAGCATCTACACATCCATATAAGCATCTTCAAATATCATATATCATCTAACATATCCATCAAATCATCATAATACCATCATCGCATCATATCATAAAATAAAATAACAATAAAAACATAAGCAATAAACGATACACATAATGATTCATAAAAGGCAAATCTATCATAAAAATATGTGTGTCAAGTCCAATGGATATACAAAAATTCCTGTGGGCTATAGTCATGTAGGTCAGTCAACCTCAAAAATGGATCAAGAACCAAGTAGAATATCAATCTAGTGTCGGGCCTGAGCCCCCTGCATCACCTCCTCCAGTGCCACATCCCCTATGTTAGTGTTGTGAGTCGAGTGACATGAGCATGTAGGTCTCTCTGTCTGAGACTAGGTCTACTGGCTAGGATGGGTGGAAGACTGCCCCAAGGTAGAGCACCCATTGATTTGTGAACCACCTACATTTAATGGATCCTTAGAGATAATCTCGTGCCTCCTAAGTTGCATTTGAAGGAGGGTAACATGATCCGTAAGATCCAGGATTTGAGCCTCATGCTCATCCAACAAGGAATTAAGTTGTCCCACCTTTGCCCCTGAGCCTACCACTGGAACCTCCTATGGTGTAGAAGTAGGAACAACAAACTGCATCCTGACATCGCCACCCTTGATAGTAGCCTGCAGAGCCTGTATCTGTGTTGTGAGCTGCTCAATCGTAGCATCTTACCATTGTACCTGGATCTTAGTTGCCTAGAGCTCAGCCTTGACCTCGTGCAACTATGATATTAGAGGAGAATCTCTCTCCTTAGGCTCTAACTCCTCCTCATCCTCAAGAATATCAGGATCCTCTACTGCCACCTGCTCTGTCGGCTAGCCCCATACCTCGGTCCTCGCTTGAACCTTGCGTCCTATCAGATATGTACCATCACCTCCACCATCATCCTCACATCCTATGCTACCGATGCCATGCCACATATTATCACCCCACCACTGAGAGTAGGCCTCTATAACTACCCAAGCCATTGTAGGGTCTACGATTGGGGAATCCTCCTCATATGCAAGCTTTGTGACCTATCGTGGAGGTAGGTCCCTCTCTGTTGTGAGGTGCCTGTACAAGAATGCTACCAAGGGCACATCCTGCTACAATTTATACTAACAAAGAACCTAAGAGTAGAAGAAATACTCCCAGATGGTAATCTTATGACTAATGAGCCATCGCTCGCATCGTGTCCTAGTAGTAAAACTAGCTGGATCATCCCAAACCGAACACTCATAATATGACCACCACACGACATCTCCGTCCAACAGTTTGGTAAAAGCATCAGTGTAGTGGAACAACTCCCTTACAAAAGTGTGGCTCTTACACTCCTCATGCTCTTGAACCCATCTAACAGCATAGCACTATGTTCGAGCCTCAATAGATTTAATCTCAGTTGGGAGCCCCTTAGGGTGATCTACCTTAATGTGCTCCCATACCCAAACCTGTAATAGTAAACTACAAGAAATGCTAACATGGCCCCGTCGACGAATGTGGTACAACTCATCACACTGAACCAATCACGATCTACCCCATGCATAGATGATAGGCTCCTCGCTATCCAGTAGATCTTGCACCATCGCTAGGAGATTCTAAGGGAACCTCAAACCTGAGTAGTTTAGGATAAGAACGTTGTTGATCACCATCAACAACACAACATGCCTCACTGTGAAAACATGAGCATCATATCAAGCCTTGATAGATACTCCCTTGGATACAGTCTCCCAGAGAGCCTGTGCAGAACGTACCCCAAACACCCAAGAATAGATGAACACTTGATCATTAGTGGCTGATAAAATAATGGGCGTCCCATCGAATGGGATCCGAAAGATCCTGTACACGTCCTTTGGCATGATAGTCATCTCGTCGGGCGAAATATAGAAGGTGTTGGTCTACGGGTCCCAATGATGGGCTAAGGCCATAATATATGCCTAATCGGCCATAATGTGGGGCAACTTGATAACGTACTATAGCTCATGGGCCTTAAACCACTCCCAATCAGTGTTATCAAATCCAGGAAGCAAGTCAAGCACGAGCTTCGGGTCCCAAACCTGAGAAGTGAGGATCTAAACAAAGCAAAAGAAAACAAAACATAACTATAGTGCATCTAAGACATAATTCACAATAAATATGAAAACGGTGCAAAAGAGTATGAGTTACTCTAAATATAAGAAAGAAAAGAATAAATTGCACCTAAGCAAAGCAAAAATTCAAAAAAAAAAATCATAAAATCAATACACAAAATGCAAAAGCAAGGCTCAAGCTTTAGCCATTGTCTACAGCGGTCGAAACCTAGCCGCTGGAGGCAGCAGCGACCAAGGCTCAACGGTAAAATTTTTGACTGTTGGGATTCAAGCTTGGCTGCTCTGAGCGACAAAGGCTCAGAGCCGGCTGCTCTGAGCGACAATAGCCAAGGGGCAGCATGACAAACCCATGAACCCTTGGCCAGAAAAAAAAATACAATTGACAAAATAACTTAAGCAAAGCAACAAAATGGAGGGAAAGCAAGAAAATTGGAAAACAAATCCCCTACCCAAGCATCGAAACTAACTAAGTTTTAGAATGCCCAAAACGATGGTAGTTTGGGAATAATGAATTTTTTTCAAAAATCCTAGGCTAAATCCACTTATAGATTGTAAAATTGGGGACCAACCCACCACAGCAAAAAGGAACTTAAGCCTAATTACGAAGTTCGTTCATTGCCAACAAGTTTAGTGATGTTCGTTTTGCTCATTACTTAGTGAAGTTCAATTTTACTTAGACAAAAAATAGAGCTAGGGTTTTGAAGAGAAATACCCCAAAAGCTCTGACTCCTCTAGCAGTTGATGTCTCACCCCGTGTAGCCATGTCCTCAGCACCAACAAAGTTTTGAAGTCGCAACCATTGTCGTTGCACTAGAGCTCTGAAAATGGAATCTTGAACAGTGAAAATGATAGGTCAAAACCCTAGAATTGTAAGTTTTATATTTCCTTAATTATGCTTTAGCCGCTGCTGACGTTAGTGGCCTGAGCTTCTTGGTTGCTCAAGGTGACAACCACAGGAAAGAAATAAGAGGCCACTGGACCTGATAGTGGCCAAGCCCATAGATCAAAATTAAGTAGTTCCTTTAATGAGGGAATAACAAAAACAACAAATAATCACACTTTGATGGTTTAGGATCATCAAAATGTTCAAAACAAGAAAAAAATTCATATAAAATCACAATCTCAAGTAGGCATCGTATCCAGTTACCTACTCTATCCACTCGACGATTGCAGTGATTTACACTCCATGTATTTTGGTGAGATGAGTAGGCAACCATAAGGCCACTTGGGGCAAAAGCAAATCATTTTGGAATTATGATATGTCACCCTTCAAACCCGAAGAAGATCAATATGGTCGAACTGCTCCACGAGTGCGAAGGGGTCATTCTAATTCCCCTATGACATCAAAAACATTAAGTCAAAGTGATACAATCTAAACATAAACAGAATCACTCATCCTAACTCCCTAAGAAGGCTATTAATAGTTGGACCGCTCCTCGGGATAGGGATGGATGATTATCATAAGCAATTGAAATCACACTTGGATGTGGGATTGCCCATTAAAATCAACAAATGCTAGAAAGGAACTATATTAGTCATATTGGTCAAGCGACTCGTCGCTTCATTCATCGTAATTTCTTCACCAACTCATTGTGTGAAGTAGTTCAAAACTTCAACTTAATCATAATCAAAATCAACAAAATATCACTTGATCATAGCAAAATCATGTTCATCCTTCGAATAATTGCATACAACAATCATAAATTTCCCTTGTTTACTAGGAATGTAAGCAGACATGACATCTTCAATTGTAGCTCTCCTATCGGTCGAAATTGTTGTAGCAGCTGAAGCTACCCGATTGAGTTTGAGGAATGAGTGCAATTTAACAAGTAAAAGCCACTAGGCTTAGTCCTACTAATGTTGAGGCAATTATTCAAGGGATGCGTTCCATCTTGCATGATTGGGCCATCTGGTGTTGATCAGACCATTGATCGCCATACACCCTACAAACGAATCAGTCTACATTTTTGCTCAGTGTTGTGTTTTCCACACAGCGCATCACAAAAAGGGGTATCTATAGACACCTAAATTGTGTCATGCTTAAGGGAGCTACTTACATAGACACACTCATAAGATCATAAGACATAACCTTGGAATTTCCAAGCACCAATAGTGGTTCTCACCACTCATTTGGGGCATTTTCAAGCCATCCAAGCTTGGCCGCTCAAGCCAAGAGTGACCAGATTCTAGCTGCTCAAGCCTAGAGCGGCCAAACCTAGCCACTGCAGACGACAACGACCAGATCGTAGCCACTGTAGATGATAGCGGCTAAGCCATAAGAAGTGGTTTATCGACAAATAGACACAATCTCGGGCGAAAGTGGTAGTTTGCATGCAATAAAGGTGAGCGGGAGTGACTTTTCATTCCTTTTCATGACCAGTTCACATAGGAGACTTGAGTTTGCATTTAGACTTAAGTTAACTAAACTTCAAGTATAAACAAAGGACAAAAGCTTCTCATGCTAACGAATAGTTCGCATAGAAGACTCAAGTGGGCAGTTAGATTTCAATTAACTGATCTTCAAATATAGATAATAAACAAGGGCTTCTCATGCTAACTTGCACTATGCATGAGAAATTCATTTCTAGGGCTTGGACATAGACCTAGGGTTTCACACTATAAAAGGTGCAAGCCTAAGAGCACCAAAGGAGAGACACATGATCGATATATGACATATAGAGACTTGAATCACATACAAGAGATCATTTTCAGAGAGAGTTGTCTTTGGTATCATGTGTGCAACGGAGCTTTGACAAATCAAAGGTTACTACACCTACTTTCTTCAACATCAGATCATAGTCTTTTACCCATAGCTTTGGGTCAAGGAGAGCAAGGTTTTCTTTAGTGACCACTATCTTGGACAGTGGCCCGTAGGCTTAGCTTAAATAGACATAGCATATTTTATATTGTTTTCTTATATCATTAGCTTATATTTACTTGATTCTGTGGTATCGTTTTATCATATTTCTGTTACATTATCTGATTACTGACAACCTTATCCAAGGAGGCAATCTCGTACAGCTAAACGTGTATTTTTGTTTGAAATGCATATAGGGCCACAGGTTCATGAGACATAATCCATGACATACGAGAGCAAGAGGATCCCTCCAGGAGACATACCTGGAGAAGGAGGCATCTGTAAGCCCTCAGACATTTCTGTGTGCAAAACTGGGAAGCATTTTAGAGCATGCCACCCTTTTGCAAAAGGGAACATCTCTTCATCCACTTGTAAATCATCGTATCAAGATGGGTATCCCTAAGAGGGATCGACATGTAACCGGGGTCCAATATTAATGAAAGATCCATTCTTTGTCATTTTCATGTTATATGTTTTCTCATAATATTTTAGCTTCATTTTTGGTATAGTAATAACATTGCAAGTAGAGTTAAGAGCGGTGCATGTGCCCCGGGTTGCTACAATAGGTTTAACCACTCTGGTCTACAACGACCCACAGTATTAGCTGCTCCTGCTAATAGCGGCCATAAATCAGCCACTCTGGTCAACATCGAGTACAACAGAGGACATAATATATGTTCTCTGAGCTGCATTAGAGGTTGGTACAATTTTTTGATGTTTTCTAATTTTTTGTCTACTTCTGTTCTCCTAAAACAGTGAGAATTAAGACACATTTTGATTTGGAAACTAAGGAATGGAAAGGAAAGAACTTGCATCTTGCATATTTTAGGGTTTTTCTTATATTTCCACTAGGCGTTGCTAGGAACAATGACTTATGCTTGTAAAGTCCACCCTAGAATCTAGCATGCTAGAAATCATATGTTGGTTTGCTTGCTTTGAGGCCCTGCTAAAATCCATATCTACAAAAAATAGAGTGCATCCATGAAACTCATATTAGTTTATGCATCTTTATAAAAAGTAAAACGTCATTTGTAGTAGGCATATAGGAAAGATGCATTTTTTTTGTATGATGCATTTTACTTTATGTAAATTTAAAATGAACCCCACACACGCACACATATTTTAAATATTGAGGAGTTGGATTTCATCACCAACCCTCAATTCAGTCCGATGACATTGGCATTCATCTCCTTCCATCGGCTTGCCCCCTAGATTTTCCTAGAATGGAATAAGGAACTTCTTTATAGTGGTACTAAGTTACTCGTGTTCAAACTGTCTCCCACTATTAGAAAAATCATTGGTTCAGAGTGGAAAATCTAGGAGAACCCCCCACTGGGATTTAAGTAGTGTACCCTAGTCTCTTTTTGAGAAAATCATGTTTGGCATGGGTGTTCTTGATTCTCACTATGGATGAGTCTCCTCATTCTAAATCCAAAATAAGAGCAAGAAAAAAATAACACATCAAAATGCAGCAAACAGTTTAGGGAACACATAAATTAATAATCAAGATAAACACTTGCTTGATATTTTTTGGCTATCTTAAATTGCAAAAGACTAATTAAAAAACACAATGGTCAAAACTAGAAGTAAAAATTCTCAGTCCAATATCGAGGCAAAATCTGAAACAACACACACCCATAGGCGAAGTCATAGTAACATTGAACCACCTACTCATAAGATCGTGGTATGCAGTTCCATGAGCCTAAGAGGTGAGAACTAAACCCGTGGAGGTTCTCCTCAAGAAACCCTAGTTAGGGAGACACGTCATGGAAATAAATCACCTCAACACAATGAGGATCCAAGGCCTCCTTCATCATGAAGACATGAGGAGGCCTCAAGGCCCTCATCTCGATACACAAAAACTTCTCAAAGACATGAGGAGGCTTCAAGGGCTTCCTATCCACATGGACATAAGAGGGGCTCTAGAACCCATTATTCACATAGGGATGACGAGGTCTCCCTACCTCCATCCTCATGAAGGAATAGTGGGGCCACAAAGCCTTCATCACTAAAAAGATACATAAGAGTCACAACATCTCAAATTTCACATGAGACACTTAGAATAGATCTACCCACTGAGGGGCATGAAACTAGAGTTACATCCAGTCATAGGCACTAAACAGAAGATACCCTTCACATAAGAGGAAGGATTCCAATATATTATGACCTCATTGGAGTAAATGGCACCCCATAGGATTAGCCATGGAAAACAATACAATTAGATGAGTTGGATCAGTTTCATTCGAGGCCAACTCCTAGAACCATAGCCACAAAAAATTCTGCATTTGGAAGTTCATAAAGTGTTACTTCTAAACACACCATTCAACCTGAGGAAACTTCAAAGTGATCCCGTAGTATGCATATTGAGTCTGATCATAGAGGCACTTATCAACACACTGAACAAGTTACATTGGCTAGCAATAGCAAAGAAATAGCGAAAACCTCTTTGAGGAATCCATGAATCAGAACCACAAGAATAGAATCAGACAAACATGAGTCTTATTTAATAGTGTAATCTGACCACGTGTGACCGTTAGAAAATGCATTACGCAAAGAGTGAGAGCTAGTGGAAGCTCTAAAGCATGACAAACAAAGATAAAGGCTCTTGCACCAACATGAGCAGTGTTTAAGAGAACAAGCTAAGTAACTAGCTCGTATCAACCTACAAGAAAATGGTAGTGATCACCAAAGAGATAAACGCACCGACTCACCAAAATAAGGGCACATTAGGCAAGAATAAAGCCCATAATTAAACCACAACTTAAATCATGGTCAAAATCAAATTGGTGGGGAAATGATAAACATAGTAAATTAGGATCAGACACATCCTGAATCCCCTCATAGGAGGGAAGAGAATAGAGCAAGTCAAGTGGATAAAGGGTTACCTCAATTACCACCATGAGTGGGCTTGCAAGAAGAGGAACTCCTCGAACCAAAGGTGTTCCAGGAACTCGTTGAAAATATGAAGACCTTTGAGAAGCAATATGTGGTTGGGAACCAACCAACATAGAGTAAAATACACAACTAGCCATTGTGCCCATCATTCCTTAGCCTTGAATATCCTAAGAACTTTGAGATGCCTAGGTTAGAAAAATTCAAGGGTGAAGAGGATGCACAAGAGAATGTTACCAATTTCATCAATGCATTTTTTTATCTTGAAGACAATGATGCTCTTATGCTGAGAACTTTCATTATGACATTTTCATGGGCTTCCACCCAATGGTCCAACTAGCTTCCCAAGCATAGCATATCCAGTTTTGAACAACTAGTAAATGCTTTTCTAAAATGGTTCTCCTTTGGTGACAAAAAGGAGGTGAGAATTTTAGACCCGGCCAACTTAAAACATTATGATGATGAGCCAGTAATGGATTATAGGGATATATGGAGAAAAGTCATGGCAAAGTTATCATTCTCCATCCCCACGGAAGAAATTGTCCACATGTTCACCAAGAGTTGTTCTAAACACAACTCCCTCTTGTTAAAACTTCAAAAATATCCTTCGTTTGAGGAAGCCTTGGCATAGACCAAACTCATTGAGGACATAAAAGTAGATGAGGGAACCATCAAGCTACGAACCAAGAAGGGGTGGAAAAAAAATGGCAAGAATGACAAATATAAGGAGAAGCAGGGCAACCCTACTCCAATTAATCAAGTAGTATTGGCTGCACCTAAGGATGGGGCTACAAAACAACCCTAGAACTATCAAGCACAACCCCCACTAGCCAATTACGAATAAAAGAACAATCAGGGGTGAAAGATAGAATGCAATCCACCTCACTATTTTACACCCTTGCTAGATTCAATGCAATCAATTTTCAACCAGTTGAGCGAGGCTGGGAAGATTAGATTTCCTAATATACCTATTTTAGATCCCAACCATCCTAAGCCAAAAGGATATAAGGAAGATCAATTTTACCCTTATCATAGGATACCGGGGTATGACATTGAATTTTGCGTTGGTTTCAAGAACCATGTGCAAAATATGATTGAAGTGAGGGAACTTAAATTTGACAACCCATTAGCTCCTGATAATAGAGATATGGGTATATACAAAAACTTGTTGCCAAACCATGATGCCCTTAGAGGGAAAGGTGCCAAAGTCAATCAGGTTCGAATTGATACACATACCCATGGATGCATTGGGATGGTCGAAATTGTCAACATAGCAACCAAGAGTAGATGGTATTGTCAACCATAGCCTCTTGTAGCTCCCATAAATATCCTGGCTGCACCTAGGCAGAGGCAAGGGTAAAACAACCTTCCAGGTATACCAAACTAACCTGTGGTAACTATTTGGAGTAGACTAGAACAAAACTTACAAATGACTCTAGCCAAGATATCTATCTATGAGCTCATACAACAATCCTCAAAGCACAGGGAGACTTTGATGGAGATTTTGAGATCAATTGAGCTCCAACCACAAGATTCAAATGCATTTAATCATTTTGTGGACAAGTACAACAATGCCAAGAACCTGTAATTCAATTTTATGATCATGATATTAAGACAATACCTACTGCCTTATCAGACCCTCTGTTTCACATTATTGCTTTAGTCAATGATTTAACTTTTAAGTGGGTCTTGATCGATGTAGGTTCATCAATCAACATCATCACAAAAATAGCAATAGGGCACCTTAAGATCCCCAAGTCCAATATCATTCCAGGAGCCTACACATTAAGAGCTTTCAATGATGCTTTATGCTCTACTATGGGAACGATAGTCCTACCCATTAAGTTAGGGCATAAGACCATCCCTATGATGTGTCATGTCTTGAAAGGGGCCATGCAATACAACATCCTCCTAGGATATCCCTAGATAAGAGATATGAAGTGTGTGCCTTCAATTTTAAACCAATGTGTCAAGTATGTGCACGATGACAAAGTCTATGTAGTTTTTTTTTATGAAGAGCCATTCAAATATGTCCATAAGGTGGATATTTAAGGATATTTTGTGATTCCTTCCACCCAATTGTATCTAGGACCTTCATCTCCAACTACACAACTAGATGACAGAGACAAAGGGGTATGAAAAGACCCATCCACATCGAAACCTCCTCTTGCACCCAAAACAACTGACGGTTCTAAGAGACCATCAACATCTAAATCTAAAGATAATCAAAAGCTAAAGGCACCCTTAATCAAGGAAGAAAATCCCAAGGAATTGCTAACTATAGCCATTGTAGAAATCCCAAGTCCTATGGAAGAAGAAGATCTCCAAGATCAAGCCGAGGAAATACTAGAACCTGCTTCGCCAATGTTATCTGTAGGGTCATCCACATCACTTGTGACAATACACTTGGAAAGTACAGGGATATGAGAGTACCTTGTGGAGAATATAATATTCATGCCCATCATTGAGTCTACACAAGACATGAGATGACCAAAAGACCTAATACCACCAGTGGGAATAGTGGTTTCGATTGGAATCCCTCCTAACAAGACCAAATTTATCTATGTTGGCTTGGAATGCACCCATGAATCTTTAGATGTAGAATAGTACAATGATGAACTATTCACTGTTAATGTCTGTTACCTCTCTAATATCAAGTTTTCTCTAAGCTAATTTTAACATTACCATTGGCATGGCTACAGTCTTGGTATATATGAGTAGGGGTGTAGGTGTCCATGCGAGCCGCAATACCAACTTATCACTGATAGGTTTGGGTTAGGCTACTACATCAGAGGTCAATATGACTCTCTAGCATCATTATTGGATAAATTAAGCTTAGGGTTAGGAGAAGACATCAATTTTATTCCTTATCACCCACCAAGTACAAGACATATGATCAACGAGCAAGTGACCATGGCAAACATACCACTACCAGATATTTATCATCCAAACATATCAATTGATGCCACCCCTACAGGTTGCATCTTGTGGGATGAAGAGTGAGAAGAAAATAGATATATGACAAGCAATGATGAAGTACAGACAAGCTTAGCCTATCATGGGCCTCGCTATTTACAAAGCCTTTCCTGGTCCAACCACAATGAGCATGGATACATATCTAATGATAGTGGCTATGAGTCAGAGGACTCAATAGAAAGAGCCTACCTAGGGCCAAGGTAGTGGTCCCATAGCTTGGGGTAATAAACTAATGCAAATAACATATTTATAAGTGATGAAGAATATGAAGATAATACATAGATGGCCTACTTCGGGCCAAGACACGTGCCCTTTGTCTTAGGGCCACATACCAATGCTAATGGTTTTTGGACAAGTGATGATGACTATGAAGACGAGACTGAGATGGCTTATCTTGGGCCTCGCCACTTGTGGTAAGTCAACATGCTGGTAGAAAGAGAAGTGACACTTTGTGCCATAGACCCTGGCTTGTGATTTTTGGTAAGACCTATTGACTTAGATTCCATTTACCGTGCAATCAATCCCCCTCCACCTATGTTTAGAGAGCTCTTAGAACCCAAAAATCCTATTATCTAGCCTGCTCATGGGAGAGATTCAAAGATTCCTTTTTCTCTAGAGCCTCATCATGAGTATGGAGCGAAAACCTTTGAGACAAGATTTCACCCATGTGGTCCTAGATATTTCATTCCATCCATCAACACGATATCCATTCCTACTAAACCATTGTATCTTAATATAGATGCTATTGATTGGGATCATGCTGATTCCTCTGTAGAGCTTGAGGATATTTTCCCTAACAAAGATATCTTACAACCATTTAATTTTGCATCAGGTTGTGAATATGACGTATTCTATGTTGGTTTGTATCCTGAGTCAGTAGGACCTATAAATCCCACCGATGACATTCATTTAATACCCATGCCTCCCCAGCTAGAGGATGGGTCACATATGGCTATAGAAGCAACTTTTGAGGTGGACATCAATGATGATCCTACTCAACCAAAGAAATTCAATTTTGGAGAAATTCTATATCCAAAGGAACAAGCCATTATAATCCCTCTACTTAAGGAGATGCCTAATATTTTTTCTTGGACCTACAAATACATGCCAGGGCTTGATTCAAAGTTATTTGTACACAAAATTTCATTGGATACATGAAGAAGACGATCAATAAAAAACTAAGGAAAATGCATCCAACCATCGCTTTGATGGTGAAGAACGAGTTGCAAAAACTATTGAATGTGATTTTTATCGTTCCTATCGACTATCTTGAATGGGTATTGAACATGGTGTCCATGGGAAACCTAGATGGAAGAATCTGTATTTATACAAATTTTAGAGACTTGAATAGAGCAAATCCAAAGGATTCATTCCCATTGTCTAATATAGATGCTCTTGTAGATGCCACCGTAGGTCATGATATGCTCTCCCTAATGGATGGTTTTTCTGGTTACAATCAAATTAGAATTAAACTCGAATACCAGCATAAAACTACTTTTATTACTCCATGGGGAATATTCTGTTGCAAGGTGATGCCATTTGGCCTAGAGAATTCTGGTGCCACATATTTCATGACTATATGCATAAAATATTAGAGGACTACATTGATGACTTACTGGTCAAGTCTGTATTGCACCAAGAGCACACTGAAATCCTTAGAAAAGTATTCAATCACCTCATTGAGCACAATGTCATATTGAATCCTAAGAAGTGCATGTTTGGCGTAACTTCTGGTAAGCTCTTAGGGTTCATAATTTCTAAGAGAGGCATTGAATTCGATCCTACAAAGGTTAATGCTATATTGGAAATGGGTGCCCCTACCAACATTAGGGATTTAAGAAGCCTACAAGGCAAGGTAGCATTAATCAAACGATTTATTGCTCAATTATTAGATAAATGTCAGCCCATGAATCAAATACTACACAAAGGAGTTCCTTTTTAGTGGGACGAATAATGCCAACAAGCCTTTGCAGAGATCAAAACTTACTTGGCAACACAGCCAGTATTGGCTCTACCAAGGATAGATGTACCATTTTTACTATACATATTGGCTACTGATTTTGCTTTGGACATCATTTTGGCCCAAAATAATGCACAATATAAAGAGCAAGTCGTATATTACATCAGTCGCACCTTGGTGAGTTATGAGCTAGGGTATGCGTATGTAGAAAAGTTATGTTTGGCAATGGTATTTGTAACCAAAAATCTGCGTCACTACATGTTGTCATACGACCTACATTATATCCAAAAAAAATTCTTTGCAGTACATGATGAACAAGACCTATCACAATACACGTACTGCAAAGTGGATCATGCTATTGACAGAATGCGATCTAGAGTTAATAAGACAAAATTCCATCAAGGGACAAGTCATAGCTGATCAATTAGTAGAGGCACCTCTTGAGGATAGGAAGCCTCTCACCATAGAATTACCTGACGATGCAGTATTTGCATTATCAGATCCACCAAAAACCAAAGAACCTAAGAAAGAAAGAGACATGGCATTTTTATTCGATGGTTTGAAGTGCAAGCAAGGGGATAGAGCAAGGATTGTCTTTATCACACTATAGGGCACTTTGTTGCCCTTATCATTCAAACTAGAATTCCCTTGCACAAACAATAACACCGAGTATGAGGCCCTGATATTAGGACTTCAAATAGCCATCACAATGGGTATTAAAATATTGAATATCTTTGGTGATTCCTTGCTCATAGTTAATCAAGTCAAGGGTTTATTCCAATGTCGATGCCAAATCCTGAAATCATACAAGGAACTTATTGACACCTACCTAACTCGACTGGAATGGTATGACATCGAGGAAATCCCTCACATGTAAAATAGATTCGTGGACACCATGGCATCCTTGGAATATTTAATCCCTCAGAATTCATCTATGGATTTCACAACCTTTCACGTTAAAGTGCTCTCGCACTCAGCGATACAGCGTGAGGCTTTTGATAATCAAGAATCATTCAACATGGTAAATATCAAACCAAATTTGTATTGGTCCTTCAGAGTTAGAGATTTCTTGCAAATGACACTTTTTGATATCTCAAGGTCCTATGGAGTGTGGCACAACCATTCACCACAAGGTTATTTCTTAATATGTATTTACAAGCTCCATAATGCAGGAGGAACAGGCCATCTTTTCTATAAAAGTTGTGGCTTATCAGTATTGGATTTCCCAGTTACGGGACTTCCTAAATATTGGAATGGTATCACAAGGCCTATCGTGTGCTGAAAGAAAAACATTTAAACAGAAGGCAATAAGGTACATCTTATTGGGAGAAATACTTTATAGACGATGTTATGATGGAATGCTCCTTCGTTTTCTTGAGCCATAGGAAGCATCATGGGTAATTTCATAGGCTCATGACGGTACGTGTGGTGGTCATTTTAGTGGCATGGCTATCATTAAGTGCATCTTGAGAATGGGCTACTATTGGCCCACCATGGAAAAATACTATTGCGAGTATGTCAAGAAATGCATTAAATGCCATCATCACACAAACCTCACACACTTGCCATCCTAATCCCTACAACCCATCTAGATAGTATGGCCCTTCTCGTAGTTGGGACTAGACTTAGTTGGCAATATCTCACCCCCATCCTCAGGCTGACACATGTTCATCATAACGGCCATCGAGTACTTCACCAAATGGGTTGAAGTGATCCCCTTGACATCGACAATTGGACCAAGGATTTGTGGAGTTTATACTCCACAATATCATAAATAATTTTAGGGTCCCTTAAAAAATAATATTAGATAATGGGCCATATTTCAAGAATAAAAATATGCATGCTTTGATTAAAAAATACCATATTTAGCATAGTTTTTTAACACCCTATTATTCGCAAGCAAATGGGCAAGCAGAAGCCTCAAACAAAATAATAGTCTCCATATTGAGGAAGATGGTGAAAGATAATCATAAGGATTGGTATCTACAATTGCATCTTGCATTATGGGCATATAGAACTAGTGTGCAGGCACCCACTAGGTCAACACCATTTTTACTTGTATATGGCGTTGAGGCCATCATGCCCTTAGAGTTGGAAATTCCAACCCTACACATAGCATTTAAGGACTTCATAGATGATGACACCATGCGGTAAGGCCACCTTGATAAATTTACGCTTCTTGATGAACATCGAGTCAATGCCTTGGATCATCTTCACGTTTATTACGATCGCCTTGCGCGAGCTTACAATAGTAAAGTCCACTTAAGAGAATTCAAAGTTGGGGATCTTGTGCTCAAAGAAAACCAACAAAAATCAGATATGTCATTGCACCTATGAGACAAATTTGTGGCAAATTAGATAGGCCCCTACATGATTTCAGAAAGGGTTGGGCCTAGAGCATATCCCCTCATATCATTGGATGGTGTTGAAGAGCCCGAGCCTCTCAATATCATTCACTTGAAGGTATTTTATGCATAAAACACAAAAACATTCAAATATGTCAAAAACATAAAAAAAATATAAAATAATCAAAAATACAAAAACAATACAAAGCATCAAAAATACAAACACATCCTAAAAACATAAAAATTCAAAATTTCATCAAAAATGCTCCAAGGGTATCCAAGCCGCTTGGTCAAAATTCCATCAAAAATGCTCCAAGGGTATCCAAGCCGCTTGGTCAAAATCAATCAAAAATGATCCAAGGGTATCTTCATGCTGCTTGGTCACCTTAATAAAAAATACTCCAAGGGTGTCTTCACGTCGCTTGGTCACCTCAATCAAAAATGCTCCAAGGGTATCTTCACACCGCTTGGTCACCTTAACCAAAAATTATCCAAGGGTATCTTCTTACTGCTTGGTCAAACCCTAAAATCCCCAAAGGCACAATAAGCCCTTTGGTCAAAATAAAATCAAAAGCACAAAAACAATACAAAATAATAAAAAATACAAAAACATTCAAATAAGAAAAAATACAAAAACAATGCAAAGATCAAAAATACAAAAACATTTGCATCTTACATCTGCATCCACAAAATTGCATTGCATTAAAAATTCATATCCATCACATTTGCATATGCTATGATCACAATATTGCAAACGATGCCACAGTTTATATTGCAACGACACATATTCAGGTCCATCTTCATCCATTCACCCATGTGTGTAACTGTATTTCAACAAAACTATTTCCTATTGCTATACAAAATAGGCTAAGGTTTTTCGATCATTCAACCATATCTAATGGTCTTATCAACTATTGTGGAAAGCCATATTGATTAGTATAGGGTAAGGTCTAGTCGTAATAATACCTTGGATATTCAAGATCCCATTACTAATTGACATAATAAAATTCTAGTTGGTACAAGAGAAAGATGAAAGCTGCAAAAGTGGTCTAGGTTACCTTAAGTGAAAAGGACCTTCCTTGTTTATCCCCCTGTGCGACCAATTCAAAGGTGTTGATAATTGGCAAAAGGACAAGTTCCACCCTACCTAGTTAAATCCCTTGCTTTTATCAAAACAAGAAAAATCCCAAAATCAAGCAAAATTCAAAATCAAAACAAATAAGTGATTATCATCTCTACATAAATCCCTTGCTCAAGAGAAAAATAAAAAATAAACAGTGATTTTCATCACTAAGCATGAGCAAGTATCCCAAATAAAATTAAGAAAATAAGGGAATGGAGTTTAAACCCCTTGAATTCTTAGAATTGTACAAATCGAAAGGTAATTCCCATTACAGGTTGGTGTACAACCAGCTTGGCAATGGTGGTATCCTTACACATGATGATATGTCTATCACAATAGCATCTTGCATTTGTGTAGACCAATGTTTGCATGTGGATGAGCTAGCTTTGGGTAACCCAATATTGCCTAGTGGTATAGTCCAACTAAGTCCAACATAGGATCATATGAACACTTGAGGATCCCCGATCTTAGCAATGGGTTGAAATAATCCCGCCTGACATCGAAGGAAATGCTTGAGTTATATCTAAATATATTCATTTGCACACACAAGGATAATGAATATCTAGGTCCATGATGAAAGCCTTGTTTTTCAAGATTCTTGTATGTTCAGTACATAGCTGTTGATAGGGTAACTAGAGTGTGTGATTCCCGGGAAAAACCTCAAAACTTCCTACATAACAACAAGTCATATCATCAATAACATCATCAATTTTATTTATGAGGTTTTGTGAATTAAGGGGTATTAAAAAAGTAGGCTAGATACCGGATAGATGTCAGAAATAATATTTACAGGACCACTAGCTATTTTGGATATTTTAAATTACAGAAGCTTATCCAGAAAATACATACATTCCATGCCATTACATTTCACATATGGATGCTTAAGTAATTAATTCTTGTGATAAGAGTGATTATTTACATTCATGACTAGAATATTTTCTATGGTGTCGCCCATTATATGGTTAAACTCATATCATATGCAATCCTTATGATTAAAGCATATAGGTTCATTTACATTAGACCAAAAACCATGTAGATAATGCATTACACACATTGCATTTACCATAACATAACACAAGTCGAATATATACAACTAAAACAAAAATTAAACATGCATTTAACAATAACATTGCATCCATAAATACATAGTACATAACTCATCCATTTACATCTAAGATCACATAATTGCATCCACATGCATTACATCATAGAGATATAATCAGTTCATATAGGCAATAACCATATGCACCACATAATATAGCCATAATAAAAACATGTAAAACCCCATAAGCATCCATATATGCATACATCATAATCCACCTATGTACAGAATCATAAATCCATCACTAAGTCAACTCATGATACATCACATCATGACACAATACTCAGATCATATAAGCATCTACATAAGCATCCATCTAAACATTTGAATCATCATAAATATCACCTATCATCTAACACATACATCAACCCATCATAACACCACAATTGCATCACATAAATATAATATAAACATAAGCAATAAATGATACACATAACAAATCATAATCCAACAGATCTCATATATAAATGTGTATCAAATACATAAATGTACAAAATGCTCGTGGGCTACATTCATGTAGGTCAGCTGAACTCAAAAATAAAAATCCAAAGTACATCATGAATTAAAGTAGGCATGTGCCCCTTGTGTCACCGCCCCTTATGGTTGGATCTCAAGTAGAATGGTGTAAATTTGCTGGTCTCTCTGCACGGGCCTGAGTCCTCTGGCTTGGCCTGAATGAAGACTACCTCGAGGTAGAGTGCTCGCTAACCTATGATCCACCTACACCTATCCTATCCCTAGGAGTGGCTCCTAGCATCCTAATATGTATCTGGAGAGCGAAAATATAGGCTGCATAATCAAATATCTATGCATCACACTCATCCAACAAGCTCTGCAGATGCCTAGTCTCTGCCCCTGGATCTGCCTCTATAGGATCCTATGGAGTAGGAGAAGCAGCAATAATCTGCATCCTAGTAGCACCACTCCTGATAGCAGCCTGCAATACCTATATCTATGTTGTGAGCTATGCTATAGTGGAATCTCACTATGCTATAGTGGCATATCACTACTATACCTAGATCTTGGTCGAATGGAGCTCGACCTCTACCTCATATAGTTGCACCCTGAGAGGATAATCTCTCTCCTCAAGATCCAACTCCTCCTCCTCCTTCGTAGGAGCCTCCTACTCCTCTGCTGTTGCCTACTCTATTGGTTGGACCCATCCCTCAGTCCTAGATCAAACTCTCCACCCTGCTAGATCTACACCTCCATCACCACTGTCATCCTCGCAGCCCAATTTGTCATCATCATGCCACAATCGATCCCCCCACCATAGTGTAAAAGCATATGTGACTCCCCCATCAACACTTACATCAACTAGTGGGGCATCCTCCTCATCAGTAAGCTCTGTGATGTGGGGTGGACAAAGGTATCTCTTTGTTGTGATGCGCCCATATAGGACTGGGGCAAGAGGCACATCCTGTTTTAATCTGTACTGATGAAGGATACGAGAATAGAAGTACTCTAATGCCACCTTTATGGCCAATGATCCACCACTTGCATCACATCCTAGCTGTAAATCTAGTTAGATCATCCCATGCTAGGCAGTCGTTATATGGGTTCCATATGATATCTTGGTCCTGCAGCCCAGTGAAAGAAGCAATGTAATGGGGGAGTTCCCCTGCATAAGGGTGGCTCTTGTGCTTTTCATACTCTCGAGCCCATTTAGTGGTATAGCACTGCATCGAATAATCAATCTCTATGATCTCTATGGAAAGCCCTCTGGGATGATCTACATGAATGTTATCCCATCCCCATATCTGCAAGAGCAAGTTGCAAGTGATGCTAGCACAACCCTGCCGATGGATGTGATACAACTCATCATAGCACTACGCTAGAAAAGAGCTCCCCCATGCATAAATGATAGGATCCTCACTATCCAACAAGGCCTAAACCATCATAAGGAGGTTTCAAGGGAACCTCAAGCCTGAGTAGTCTGGGAGAAGTAGGTTGCTGATGACCATCAACAAAACCACATGCCTCTCAAAAAATACCCTCGTCCTGTACCATTGTAAAACAAATACACTGCCAGATTTGGTATCCTTGAAGGTAGCCACAACACGCCCCCTGAACACCCGAGAAAATACTGCCTCATGGTCCTTAGTGGCCGAATAAACGATGGCCACTCCATCAAAAGGAATCCAAAAAATCTTGTATACATCCTCCGGTACAATAGTCATGTCACTGGTGGGAAGGTGGAAGGTATTAGTCCTGGGATCCCATCGGTGAGCCAAGGCTATGAGGTAGTCCTGATCTGGCATAATATGGGGTAACCTAGTCACATACTATAATTTGTGGGTATTAAACCATGCCCAGTCCGCATCATCCATATGTGGTAGGAGATCAAGCAAGAGCTTCAGGTCCCGAGCCCGAGTAGAAAGAATCTAAGGACAAAAATCAAGATATAATTGCAGTGCATATAAGGCATAAAACATAATAAAAACATGTAAAAAAATGCAAATAATGATAGAATATCCTAAGTCTAAGTGAAATAGGAATAAATGCACCTAATAATGCAGCAAATTTCAAAAAAGCAACTCAAAAATTCAAAAAAATCAATTAATCATCTCAAAATACAAAAAAAATTTAGAAGATTTCCTAAGGTTTACTGGTTGCTTTCAACTTCAATGGCAAGAAATTAGTTTTTGAGGTTAGCAGTGGCCAAGCCCCAATGGTCAAAATTTTAACCGTTGGGTTTTGAACCGGTCGCTGTCATCGACAGCGATCAGGACGTAGGCCGAAATGGCCACTCTGTGTGGCAGTGGCCGACGGGTAACACAACAACTGTGTATACCCTAGGCTAAAAACATAAAAAAAATACAAAAAAAAAAAGGGGGTAAGCCCATCAAAAATATCCTAAACTAAGCCTATATATAGGTTTGGTTCGTTGCCAGCAAGTTTAATGAGGTTTGTTCACCGATTACTTAGTGTGGTTCATTTTTACTAAAAAATGAGCAATGTTATGGTTTTCAAGAGTACCTAAGAAGCTTTAGCTTCCCCACTCGTAGATGCATCACCTTGCGTAGCCATGGTCCTTGTCGATAAGCTCTCCAAGTCACAAGAAGTCACTCTCTCTAGAGCTCAGAAAAGCAATTTGACAGCTAGGAAGAATGAAAAGTCAAAACCCTAGGCTATTTTTTTTTCTTTCCAAATTTTGCTTTGGCTATTGTTGTCGATAGAAGCCCACACTTCTTAGACGTTGAGGTCGAGAGTGGCCACAAACAGGCATTTGGGGGTCACTGGATCTGACAGCGGTCAACAACACAGGAAAAAACAAAAAAATTCCTTCTAGTAGGAATAACAAAAAAATCAAATAAGCACATTTGATGGTTCATAATTATCATGATGATAAAAATAATGAAAAAAATAACATAAAAACAAAATCTCAAGTAAACCTCGTATCCAGCTACTTATTCTATCAACTCGGTGGTTGCAGTGATTTGCACTCCATACAATTTGGTGAGATGAGTGAGTTACCATAGGGCTACTTGGGACAAATCATTCATTTTGGAATTGTGATGTGCCCCCCTCAATCCCGAAGAATACCAAGATGGTCGGACTGCTCCATAGGTGCAATAGAATCATCTTAATTCCTTTATGAAATTACTACACCGAGCCAAGTGATTAAACACAAGCCTAAATAGAATCACTCATCCTAACTCCCTAAGAAGGCTATTTATGGCCGGACCGCTCCTCGGGATAGGTATGAATGATCATCATAAACAATTGGAATCACACTTGGATGGGGGTTTGCCTATTAATAGAAGCAAGCGCTAGAAAGAAGCCAAACCATTCATATTGGTCAAGCAATTTTTTGCTTCATTCATTGCCCTTCCCACATCAATTCGTTGTGTGAGGGGGTAGTTCATATCTTCAAATAATCATAATCAAAGTCAACCAAGTATCACTCGATCACATCAAAATTACATTCATCCTACGAATCATTGCAAGAAACTATCACAGAACTTCCCCCATTTTCTGGGTTCATAAGTAAAATATAACATGCTAGTTTGTAGCTCTCCTCTGGTCAGTTCTATTGTAGTGACATAAGCTACCCAATTGCATTTGAGGAATGAGTGCAAGTGAACATGTGCAAGCTTCTTGTAGAATTAAACCTTCAATCAAGTTGAAGCAATTATTCAAGGGTGCATGCTATCTTGCATGACTGGGCCATCTAATGTTGATCAGACCATTGATCATCATACACCCATAGCAGTCTACGTTTTTCCTCCACACTGTATTTTTTCCACACAACGCATCACAAAAAGGGGCATCTGTAGACACCTAAAACATGTTGTGTTTAGGATAACTACTCATGTGGACACATTCATAGACCATGTGACTAAACCTTGGGACCTTCCAAGTGTCAAAAGTGATTTTCACCACTCATCTGGGGTAGTCTTAGCCCATCCAATCCTAGCTGCTATGAACTAGAGCAGCTGGATTCTAGCCGCTAAAGCTTAGAGAGGCCAGCCCTAGCTACTGTAGATGACAATGGCTAAGCCCTAAATAAAAACTTATCGTCAAAATAGCCTAATATCAGGTGGAAGTGGCAGTTTGAATGCAATAAGACCGAGCGGGGATAACTTTACATTCCTCCTCACAGCCAGTCTACATGATAGAGTCAAGTCTGGATTTAGACATCAGTTAATTGGCCCTCAAGGGTAGACAGAGACTTAAATTCTCATGCTAACAAATAGTTTGTATGCAGGATTCAGTCCTAGGGTTTTAGACCTAAACCTAATCCTTCAATACATTATAAGGTACAAACCTAATAGCACCAAAGAGAGGGTACAATTGGACTTTTTGAGGAGAGCTTTTGAGACTTGGAGAGCTTTTCTTGTAATGGAATCGTGTCGGATCGGAGATAAAATTGGAGCACGTTTTAGGGGCAATGAATTGCTGGTCGATTGATATGTCATCATTCGCAATATATTCAACACATCAGGCATAAACGACAACCATTTCAACTTCACCAACAATCCTAGATCCATAGCCTTGGAATAATAGGGATAAATTTTTATCTTAGCGACCGTTGTCTTGGACAACGGGCCGCAGGCCTAGTCTAGGATTCTTAGCATTAGTTTATTTCATTTAAGCTTGTTACATGTTTTCACACCATTAGCATAGATGTGATTTATTGCATTTACTTATATTCATAGAATTAGTTTCTATTGTCATTAAGCATATTTCTGTTTATCATTAGGGTTATCTCTAACAACCTCATCCGGGGAGGAAATCTCAGATAGCTGAGTGTTTGCTGTTGTTTTCATGCTTGTAGGACTACGGGTTAACTAGACAGGTTATCAACATACAAAAGCAAAATGGATCCCTCTAGGAGCTAGACTTGGAGAAGGAGGCATCTGTTAGCTCTCATACAATTTCGTGTGCATCACCGGGAATCCTACGAGAGTGCATCACCCCTTGCAAGGGGATATCATACATCTGCTGCCTTATTTTGTAAAAATATGTATCAAATGAAGGGAATCCCTTAGATGGATCTCTACGTAATCGAACTCGAGAAAAAGTAATAAAGAGCATTATTCATTCATTTCTTTGTATTTTGGTTGCATCTATTTTCACATATTTCAATTAATGCATGATTAAGTGTAAATAAATCAAATAATATTTGCAAATATAATAGTGGACGGTGCACCGCTTCCTTGGGGTCACTACACTTCCTTAGTACACTCTTTCTCTACAAGTAGATTCTTTCCTTTATCTACCTCAATTAGATGGTAATAGGATGACTTTACCTTTATGAGAGACTTCTTGCAGCTATCATCAATGTTGAATAAAATTTCTAACATGATTAATCATTTTGGTAACTAGTTGGTCTTAAGTTCGATCACCCTATCTTCTATGCTATATTTGTATTAATTTTTTCTTTTGAATGTTGTGCTTTCTAAATGATGAATTCTATGATTTTTTTATCATTGTTAGACAACTACAAATAATTAAAATTATCAAGGATAGAAATTTTAAAGATACCTTCAAGATTTTATGACCTATTCCACATACATCTACTTGGGCATCAATTTTCATGGGATCACCTTGATTCATAGGTACTAAATTTCTCATATAGGTCTTAAAATCTATGTTGGTATGATTTCAAGAGCTACCCATATTGATCTATTCAAAAATCACTTCTAAATAATTAAATTCTTAAAGCATACCTAAGATTATGTTTATTTTTGTAGTAGGATCTTACTCAATATCCTCCTCATCCATGTACTTAGGTAACTCATTCTACTTCACCATGCAATTATCATTGAGATTGTGTAAAAAATTATTACATGGAGGTTCATTCTCTATTCTAATATTCTTTCCATCCTTACACACCTTCATATGCAAGTAACCTAATGTTAAGTACCCTTCTCTAGACAACTTCTTGGTACATTCCATCAAGAGAAGCATCTTAAAGTAAGGAAGTAAATTGATGATAATGAATTCTTATACAACCATAAAATTTAGGTGTCTGTCCACTTTCATGATTAAGTCCTTCAAGGACCTTATGACACTAAACTTGTACTATATATTTGAATAGGATTATTGGTGGTCTTAATGTATGGTAGACCCATATCTTTATACATAGCTTTTGGTATTATTGTTATTGTTGCTCATGATTCTTCTATGCAACTCCTCAATAGATAGTTTTAAATATTCAATGTCACATTGAATGGAAGTGAACTTAAGGTATTTAGATTTGGTGAATTCCTTATTTTAGTAGTATTGAAATGGATATCTCAAGTGTCTTGTACCATTAAATTTTATTGTGCTATGAGGTTGTGTTACTCCTATTGTGGTGGTCCATATTTACCTTTGGTGTAGATCTTATCTTGTTTTTTGAGGAGGTCCCTTTGGAAAGACAAAGCTAAGGATTATAACACATAAACTTTGGCTGGTGTATTACTCATATCGTACATGATGTTAAACTTGAATTGCATGGTGCTAGTTTTACTAGGTACCTTAAACTTTATTTATTATCTAATAGTAATGACGTGTCATTCACTAGTTAGAGACAAATATATCAAGTGGTTTTTATCCTCCTTTTGTAATTTTTCCTTTTTAATTTTTTTACTTACTACTTATCCACATCTACTATATTCTCTTTTATTTCCTTTCCATAAATTCTTTACCCTTTTTATTTTTCTCTCTTTTCTAGCTAGAGTACTAGTTCATGGTAATGACATTAGCACCTTTTCAAATTTTTCTTTTTATGCATCCTATTATATATTTATTATAAGCCCATTTTATTTAAATAGTAATTATGGGAGTCCTCTTCTTAACATTATGGTAATAATGCTAGGCTTGAATTTCTTCTTTGTTAACTATTGTTCTTTAATTGCTCTCCTTTTTTTTATTAGTTTCAAATCCTTGATGGTTAGCACATACAACATTAACCTTTAAAGAGGAATATTCATCATCTTTAGAAATATCAAATTTATTATAAGTAATTCATTATTAATGCTTATCATCTACCAATTGATTTATCACAAGTAGTTTATTATCTATTAACATAATTTATCCCACAACCATACAATGTTGGGCTTGGAATTATTAATTATTTTGTTTATACTAAGCATGTCTAATGGCTATTATATATTTGAAAGGATTGTGATTAATATTATAGGTAAGACACCATAGAGTATTTTCTTTTGAGTTCATGTTAATTATATTGTTTTATACTTGATTAACTAGATGACTAGAACTTTCTTAGGCATCAAACTTTTATGAGGTACAAGATACTCATTTGCTAGCAACTTTATTATTGACATCCACTATTCTATTTTCACCTACTTTTCTTTTCTCCATATTTATATTATTTAGCACCACATTGTGTATATCCATAATTATGATTTGATCCTTTAACATTTTTTACTTTTCTTGACTTTGGGATAGTGTAGGGATATTATTATTCTATGGTGGAGCTAGTAGAGTAGACATTTGGGCTAGAAATAATTAGAAGGAATGATTTGAACTAGAGGATCATCATGTATGGAGATTTTTTTAAAGGTATATGGTAGTATTGGAAGGTGTTTAGATATTAGGAATTGGAACAGTAATGGGGCAGTTTCTATAATTTGGGGGATCTAAGCTATGTTGGTGGCATAGGCCATAGGTAAGGTAGGTGGTAGATTTCCTACTTTAACAAAAACATCTTCTACTCAAGCTACTTCTTCAAAAGCAATAGATAAAGTGGAATTATTAACATTATAGACCATTAGCAATAGGCCATATTGTAACCCTTTTATGTCATATGACAATGCTTATTCTTTGTTATAATACACATTACATTGAATTAAATATAAAGTCCTCATGAACCTAGTACTGTAATCATAAATGTTTTCGTAAGGATGTATTTTTTTTTTTTGGTAATTATTATAATAGATTAACAGTGGGTTTTTATAGAGGATCCCAAAACCTTATATACAAAATCAGCCTTGCTAAATAGTGCTTCATGCCTCTTGGCTGGAAGAATAAACCTGGAAGAATAAATCTGTATGGAAAAAAAAACAAAAAGCTGCTAATTGCCCGAGGGCTACAAGTAAGGCATTTTTGCCTGATTATCCTAGAAACCATGGCCATTATAACTGGGAAAACAAAAACTAGCTGGAGAAGCTGGACCATTGAAAAGCAGAAGAAGACAACCAAGAAAACTACAAAAAATTCTCCCATACCTGGGAAATAACTTTCCACATTTCTACTTTCCCGGAGGCAGAATTCGAAGCATACATGTTGGATAGGATCCAAGAAAGATGAATGGACTGAAACAAACCGTTGAAAATCCTGCTGGAAAATTTTACCCTGGCCAAAATGGCCACTCCATTTAGTCTTCTCATATCCAGGATTTCATCCGTATGATTTGAGGTTCTTCTTACTTCCCTTTCCCTGCTGGAAGGGAGGTTTTGGGATAAGCGCGTCACCCATCAGAGAATCAGAGTCATCTTGAAACAGCAACCGTTGGGTTCCATTTGCAACATCAGCCGCAGTTTCTTTGTCTCTCTTTTCCTTTTTGGGGGGACGACCCTGATTTCTTTCACTACCAAAATCCACCCCTCGCTTTTGACTCCTCATAATTCGAGGGCTAATATTACCAGGCTGGTAACCTCTTCTTCCCAGCAGGTAGTCTTCCAATATCTTTTGTGCCTCGGGAGAGTTTCGATCATAAATTTTGGGTGAATCTACCTGTGTGGTGATAAGGGGGGGGCTGTTCATTTTCCCCCTGTGGTCCTAGTTGGGGGCGCCCACCACACTGCTCGGAGTCCGGATGGGTGGTTATTTCCTCTTCTGGTAAGGAGGATTCGAGATGGTCCTTGGATGGACCTGGAGATTCATGGCCTTTCGCAAAGGGGTGCTTCGTCTGACCTTCACCATGCTCTAGAGGGTTGCAGGGATCCCGCTCCTTCTTCCTCGGCTTTTGGAGAGGACAATTGGACTGAAGATGCCCTTGAGAACTACATTGAGGGCAAAAAGCTGGCCTGTTCTCATAAACAATAGCTTGCTTGTGTAGAAAAGTACCCCCAGACCGCAGAGTAATGGAGGATGGGAGGTTCGTTTCCAAGTCCGCCAAAACACAGAACCGAGCTTGGACAAATCTAGTTCGAGCTCTGGTGGGAGGTTCTAAAGTGATCAGCTCCCCGATGGACCGAGCAATACCTTTGATTACATTTTCATGCCAACAGAAAATGGGAAGACTCGGGAGCCTAACCCATATTGGAGCAATGTTGATATTTTGGGTATCGGGGTTAAAGTCCAAACCCCACTTCCTTAGAAAGAGACTCCTACGGCCCAAGAACCAAGGCCCTCTAGCCAGGATTTTACAGTAGTCCTCCTTGTTGCTCAGCCTAATCACGAAAAAACCTCGGGTTAGGGCAGCCAACTCTAAGTGACCAGAGGTCCGCCATTTGCCAGACGCCCACTTGCGAATGGTCTCCATGTCGGGACGACCACCAATAAACTTATCGATGAGGGTAAATTTTTTGAAATCCACAAAGCTTGAGAGAATTTCTGCCGGGATGTCCAACTCATCCCCTGACGGAAATAACTCCTTGGAGAAGAGCCCACTTAGGGTTTCAGAGGCTGCTGCCAAAGCATATGACTTTCGAGGTCCATCTCCCCGTTTGTCTGGCGGATCCTTGCCGCGACTTGGCAAGGACTCATTAGCATCCCCAGACTCTGTTTGCCCTCCCTCCACCCTGTTGACCCCTTGGTTCGACCTGTCGACGCTCCCGTGCTCTCCCAGAACAGCCTTCCCGCCCACCATCATCCCCACCCTCCCAAGAAACCCTAATTTCATCGCTCTCCTACCTTCCTTCATTTCTTCGAAAAAAATTGGGTATTGACTTAACTTAGTCAACGTAAGGATGTATTTTCATTACATTCAATTGAAGAGAATAGAATATGCATTGTGTATATTACCAAATATTCTCATAAATGGTTTAAAAATTGATGCATAATTAGTGATTGATTTTATGAGATAATATTTAATGCTAAAAATCAACTCTATCTCTTAGTAAATAAATAAGTAAACATACAATTATGTATTCCTCTTGAATATAGTGTATGTATTTCAAGGTGGATAACTTGTTCATATAATCCATAGTTGTTTCAGTCCCATTCCAATCAAAGGTACGTAATTATCTCATGGCAGTGACCAAAATAAATAGGTTCAATGGTCCTAAATAGGTCTAGTTAGAAAGTTGGTACTAGAATTTGGCCAATGTGAGCAATTGGATATAATGAAGAAATTGGCCATATTGCATTAAAGGATGGTAACATCTAAAGTTACCATATAGAATATCCATATGAAGTCATCATCTAGATCTATCTTCTAGAGTTGTCTAGAGCTACCATTTGGAGGTGCTATCTAGAGTTGTTGTCTAGAGATATCATCTAGAGTTGCCATTTAAAGCTATCTTCTAGAGCTATACCTATCTAGAGTTGTTGTCTATAGCTAGTTTATATAGCTACCGTCTAGAGATATTTTCATCTAGACTTGTCATCTACAGTTATCATCTAAAAAATATGTTTCCATCTAGTGCAAGAAACATGTCATCTAAAAAAATAATGATACATTAGGATCATTGCACTAGAGTTTGAATGTGTTGGCAATTATCCTCTTTGTATCTTACTACCTTGGTTTAAGCTAGAGATGCACACGAGTAGTGCAAGATAGAAATTATGTGAATGGATCATATGAAGTTGACATTTAGAAGAGTCATATAAAGCTAACATTCTATAGTTTCTCCCATAAAATTCTATAATCTATAGTTGTCATCTAGAGTTGTGACTATTTGGAGCTACCATTTAGAATGGGCTATTTGAAAGAGTCATCTAAAGCTACCGTATAAATTTCTTGTTTTGAGTTGTTGCCATTTAGAGTTGTCTTCTAGAGCTACCATTTGGATCTACTGTCTAGAGTTGCTACTATTTAGATATTTTTCTTAGATATTTTATCTAGATCTACCATTAAAAAATGAGATCCATCTAAAGTGAAGTTTGACTTTGTTGTTTATTGGCTAGGTTGTTTAGCAACAAATATGCATGAAGGTCATATATTGTGAAGTTGTCAATTAATCAATGCATAGATCATTTGAAAGTTAATTATTAGTAAATTGTTATTAGATGAAATCTTATGCCACAAATTCAAATTAAAAAAATACTTGTTACCGACAATTTACCAAGAAAAAAGTGTTTATTTAATATATGCAATTAATAAGTAGTCTAGAAAAGGAAAGGAGACACCAATATATTTAAACAACTAAAAATAAATTATTAAATTAATTTAAAAATCCCACATACTCCATGGGAAGGCTATTTGAAGCCTTTAAACACTATTTTTATGGTTATTGTTATCAAATGCAGGTGAAAAGATGATAATTTACATTTTGTATTACCCCAAAATATTGATGGAATATTTCAAGAATATTCCTTGAATATTCAAGTTGGAGGGAAACAACTTCAAAAACTACACCTAGATTCTTGCCTAGGGAGACCTTGCTATTTTCTCATAGTTTGAGGTATTAATTATTATATGAGTGCAGGCTTATATATTCTCATTGGAAAGTTATTTGCAAGACCATTCTAGTGGAAATATTTGTTAAGAAGTTTCCGAAGATTTTCCATGGTTCTTAATACCCCAAAAATGTTATTTTCCAATTCAAAATTGCTAAAAGGTGACAACTATTATATGTGGAAGAAAAAGTTGAAGATTTACCTAGAGTTAGAAGACTTATGAGGAGTGGTATCTAGCACTATGTAAAGCTATACCACTAATCTAGTTGAATAATGTTTTTATAAAGTTAATCTAAAAGTCAGATTGATCATCATGTTTGGTGTATTTGATGAGATCCAACCTTACATTCATGATGCTATAACATGCAATGGATGCATAGGATAAAGTTAGTATAGTGTTTGAGTCCAAGAACATAAATAAAATTCTATAACTATAAATCCAATTGCATTGCTTGAAGATGAAGAGTAGTGATATGCTAGAAGGTTTTCTATGTCATATTTCTATGTTGTAAGTCTAGCTACAAGAAATAGGTAAAACTATTAGTGATGATGTGCTTGTTCCAATAGTACTATATGCACTACCACTAGCATTTAATATTTTGATAGCTTTTAATGTGATAAATTAGAGTTCCACTTTTGAGACTCATGAATTTGCTTCAATAGGGGGAAGTAATTTGAGAGATGAAGACTAAATATAAACATTCTTCTCCCATGCATCAAAAGGACAAGAAGCCAATGTAGTCAAAGAAAGGTTATAGGCCCCCCAAAAAGCACCAAAACTAACAAAAAGGTAAAGGGAAAAAATAAAAACGTTAAGCACAAAGAAATGTTATATTGTAGACACCAAATTACAGCCACTAATCCTCCATCCTAACCTTCCCACCACCCACTTATCCACCATACACCTTTCGGCCAATTATTTGGCCCAATTCCACCTTTCTCGCCATCCATTTCACAATTTTAGCCCTTTCCCGCCATTTCCTAGCCTAATTGGGATTATTTTAATATTATTTTATATTATTTAATATTTAATATAATATTTTATATTATATTATAATATATTTATTATAAAATATATATTTATAAACTCAATTAACCACAACCGTTTGATCCATTCTAATCTCCACCGTCCATATTCATTAATCCATGTCACATTCAAAAAGTAATCTCAACCTTAGGATCTAATTTAATCTTAGCTACACGATCAAAAGTGTAAGTCTAAAACCCTAAGAAAACCCTAGGTTGTATTATAAATAAGGGTATTTTGCAAATGCCCAAACCCTAGAACCTGGAGACTAGACATTGCACCCTGGAGGAATTATTGGTGAAGCCCTAGTATAGAATCCTAGAAATCTGAAGCCCTAGCTCACCGATAAGACTTCTACTGTTCCAGCAATCCCCCATTCATCCTCCCTCACTGTTGTAGCGCCCATACATCTACCACATTCATCTCCACCCCCTAGATCTGCTTCTATGGATTTTGCCCTAACCCATAGGTGCCCTCCAGAGCTTGCGAGACTCACGACAAAGCCTACGAAGCACTCACCAGAGCCTACTGTATACCGCAAGCACTCTCCAGAGCCTGTTATATCTTGCAGGTGCACACTAGAGCCTATGAAGCTCACGTCAAATCCTTCCAAGTGCACATCCGAGCCTACTGCAACTATAAAAACATGAATATGAGCCTGCTACACCACGCCATATGCAACAACGAAACAAAAGCAAGGTATATCTCATTTGAATGTATTTTATCTCATAATTTTTTGATCTGGCATACTTTCTGACTTCATTTTTAACTAGATTTTTATTGATGTCTAAGGGTATCACACTGTGGAGCCCTCATAGGTATTACTAACCCCTTGTTTAGTTTTTATGTATGCGGATATGCAAGTTCTACACATTGTTGAATGGTTGTTGAAGCTGGAGTGGCCCCACACTGGATACTCGAATCCCACTCAACCTATTGGAAGTAAGGACACACCAAATCTGAAGACACTTTGTTATTATTGCTAGGGTTTCAGAGAACCCTAGTGCCATTGTAAATCATTGTATCAAATAATCACATTGAGTATTGATTGTAAAAAATGAGTTCATTGGCTCCCCCATTTTATTGAATACATTCATTTGTGCAATCTTTGTTTTTCCTTGTGTTATTTGATTTCCTGTTGTTATTTAAGTGTCGTGTCTTTGTCTTCACAAATCACGATCATGATGGGATCCCACAAGGGTTTCATTTTTGATAGATCTACCTTGCTAACTTAATTTTATTTCTTTTTGTTGCAGGATTTATAGAAGCATAAAAGTCATTGAATTTATCACTAGGGTTTTTGAAGTAGTCTGCAACATTTTTAGAGATTACACAGGCATTCGGGAGCATTCGTAGAGTGCTCCATAGCATCTGCAGACAACCGCAGACACTCTTATTTGCCTACACAAGTGCCCTACTGCACCTATGCAGTCATCCAACCATACCTGGTGGTAATTTGAAGCAGAGCTAAGGCTTCCAAGTATGTTTCATAATCCTAGGTTGCCATTTAGCGATTTATGTATTCTGTTTTCTAGCTACTATTTTTTGTTGTTTCTGGGTTCAAAACTAAGTAATCTAGAAAAGAATTGGTAGCAAGTTGAATCTAGGGCTTGTGTGTGTTTCATTATATAAAATTTATTTCTTGTCCTAAAATTTGTAGATCTAGGTGATTTTTTGTATTTTTGAGTGCATATGAAATAGAAACGCATCCTAGATTTTGCATTTTAGGGTTAAAGATCACTTTAATTTTGCATATCTAAATAGGAACAACATCTTGATGCATAAAGTAATCCTTCCCTAGACTGGCCCCTTTGGCAGAGAGGTGGACGAACCCTCTGTTTGCTCTTTTGATTTTAATCATTTGTAGGCAGGGGGTTTTGAACGGTGTACTCCACTCTCTTTAGGTGAAATTTGCATCTTTGTGTTGGCTTATGATTTAGATTAGTGAAGTTAGTAATATTTAATATTGTTTGCACACCATAGAGAACAAGAAATATAATAAAATAAATCACACACACTTGCACGATTCACATTTTTAACAGTAGTGGCTGGATTTCATCACCAGCCATTACGGTGGTCGTGATTTCCATCCACCAATATCTGCCCTAGAAACCATAGGACTACCCTCGAGAAAGCTTGTTGAAGGTCATTACCAACAAGAATCTCATTGCCCTGGCCAGCCTTAGTTTTTTTTACCTTTGTTTTTCATTAAACAAGATAAAGTTATATCAAAACACACAAACCAACAATTCTAAAAGGAACATCACATTAATGAAATAAAATAATTAATGAACAAGGTACGCCACACACGGTGAAACCTAGGACTGATTATTTTCTTTAATTTATATTTTGGAAAAGTTGTTAATTTTTGTGATTTAGATAAGCTTTGAATATTTGGTTTAATTACTTTATGGTGCTAACACAACAACAAAAGAAAATAATAAACCAAAGTAGTTTAATGGAAAACAGTTCCCATGAGCTCGCTACTTTGGTAGCCCCATCCAATATGGTTTAGACTACTTTGTCTAGATCATCCCATCCACCCAACTCTAAAGTAGAGACACATTCACACAATATGGAGACATCCACCATCTACATAGACATGGATAGATTCCAAGCCCTTTACAAGGCTTATAACTATGTCTTAGAATGCCTTAGCCAAGAGGGTTTTGAAGAATCTTAATTGGCTACCACCTACCTTGCCCAAGGATATCCTAATTCAAGTTATGAATATGGTATGCCTTCCTCAATGAGCCAACCACCACAAAGCCCAAGTGTTCCAAACACTTACCTCACATCCACCTATACCAAACCCTTGTATGAGGAGTATGTCAATGCTGCCTCACAAGTCCCTAGCCTCCAAGTTGTAACATCAAAAGCAAATTGCACCATACCCATGTCCTCTCATCCATTATCATCCACACCTCCATAATCTTACTTAGCCAACATGACCATGTCATCCACACCTCCACCATCTCACTTAGCCAACATGACCATAACTAATTATCCATCATCATCAACTCATCCATCATATCATCCAACCACAACCCCATCATTCGACACATGGTCAAATCAGGAACTTACGGATACATTAGTGCTCATCAACAGATTACTTTCACAACGAAAAAAGGAAAACAATCAACTTACATAGACCCTATGACCCAAGGAGTTCCAAATAAACCTCCACTAACCAATCAAAATTCAATATGGGTCCCTCAATCTTACATAGTGTTCATCCCCAATCCACCACCACTCCACACATCCACCATACCAAACTGTAGCGACCCCGGGAATGCACGCACCACTCTACTCTACTTGCAGTATTGTATTGAAGATGAAATAAAAAGACCATAGAAAGCATATAACATAGAAATCACAAAAGATAGATCCTTTTTATTAATATTGAAATCCAGCTACATGTCGGTCCCTCTTAGGGATACCCATTTCGATACAATAAGTTACAAATAGGCAAAGAGTGCCCCTTTCGCGAAGAGGTGGTGCGCTTATAAAAGGCTTCCCGGTTCCGCACACGAAAATGTATGAGGGCTTACAGATGCCTCCTTCTCCAGGTCTATTTCCTAGAGGGATCCCTTTGCTCGTGTATGTTGCTAATCTGTCTGATGAACCTGTAGTCCTGTGATCACTGAAATAACAAAACACACTTAGATGTCCGGGACTGCCTCCCCGGATGAGGTTGTTAGTGATAAAATAATTTAATGGAAATATACTGAAACTATGCCATGAAATCATGTAAATCTATGCTAATGATATGGAAACATGAAGAAACAGAATAAAAGAAGCTATGTCTAAAATCTAAGCTAAGCCTATGGGCCACTGTCCAAGACAACGG
Source organism: Wollemia nobilis (assembly GCA_028583015.1). Lineage (NCBI taxonomy): Eukaryota > Viridiplantae > Streptophyta > Pinopsida > Araucariales > Araucariaceae > Wollemia > Wollemia nobilis. The sequence goes on from JAQPPZ010000314.1 coordinate 1,106,949, forward strand.
CCGCTAAGGTAAACCTTGCTCTCTTTGCCCCAAAGCTATGGGTCAAAGCCTGTATTTGATGTTGAAATAAGAGGTGTTATGCTCTTCAATTCGTCAGGGCTTCATCGTACACGTGATCTCAAAGAGAACTCTCCAAGTCTCGAAAGCTCTCCTCAATAAAATATATCTTGATGCTAGAAGATTTGATCTCCTTTGGTGCTCTTAGGCTTGCACCTTTTATAGTGTGAAACCCTAGGTCTATGTCCAAGCCCTAGAAATGAATTTCTCATGCGTAGTGTAAGTTAGCATGAGAGGCTTTATGTCTTTTGTCTATGTTTGAAGGCCAGTTAACTGAAATCTAACTGCCCACTTGAGTCTCCTATGCGAACTGATTGTTAGCATGAGAAGCTTTTGTCCTTTGTTTATGTTTGGAGGTCAGTTAACTAAATTTTAAATGCAAACTCAAGTCTCCTATGTGAACTAGTCATGAAAAGGAATGCAAAGTCACTCCCGCTCACCTTTATTGCATGCAGACTGCCACTTCCACCCGAGATTAGGCCTGTTTGTCGGCAAACTACTTCTTATGGCTTAGCCATTGTCATCTGCAATGGCTAAGATCTGGTCGTTGTCATCTACAGTGGCTAAGGTTTGGCCGCTCTAGGCTTGAGCGGCTAGGATCTGGCCACTCTTGGCTTGAGCGGCTAGACTTGGATGGCTTGAAAAGGCCCCAAATGAGTGGTGAGAACCACTATTGATGCTTGGAAAGTCCAATATTATGTCTCATGATCTTATGAGTGTGTCTATGTAAGTAGCTCCCCTAAGCATGACATGATTTAGGTGTCTACAGATGCCCCTTTTTGTGATGCATTGTGTGGAAAACACAACGTTGAGCAAAAATGTAGACTGATCTATTTGTAGGGTGTATGGTGATCAATGGTCTGATCAACGTCGGATGGCCCAATCATGCAAGATGGTGCGCATCCCTTGAATCATTGCCTCAATGTTCGGAGGACTTAGCTCAGTGGCTTTTGCATGTTAAATTGCACTCATTCCTCAAACTCAATCGGGTAGCTTCAGCTGCTACAACAATTTCGACCGGTAGGAGAGCTACAATTGAAGATGTCATGTCTGCTTACGTTCCCAGAAAACAAGGGAAATTTGTGATTGTTGTATGCAATGATTCATAGGATGAACATGATTTTGTTATGATCAAGTGATATTTTGTTGATTTTGATTATGATTAAGTTGAAGTTTTGAACTACCTCTTCACACAATGAATTGGTGAAGAAATGACAATGAATGAAGCGACAAGTCGCTTGACCAATATGACTAATCTGGTTCCTTTCTAGCATTTGTTGCTTTTAATGGGCAATCCCACATCCAAGTGTGATTCCAATTGTTTATGATGATCATCCATCCTTATCCCGAGGAGCGGTCCGACTATCAATAGCCTTCTTAGGGAGTTAGGATGAGTGATTCTATTTATGTTTAGATTGTATCACTTTGACTTAATGTTTTTGGTATCATAGGGGAATTAGGATGATCCTTTCACACCCATGGAGCAGTCCGACCATCTTGGTCTTCTTTGGGATTGAAGGGTGGCACATCGTAATTCCAAAATGAAATGCTTTTGCCCCAAGTGGCCTTATGGTTATCTACTCATCTCACCGAAATACATGGAGTGTGAATCGCTGCAATCACTGAGTTGATAGAGTAAGTAACTAGGTACGAGGCCTACCTGAGATTTGTGCTTTTATGTGATTTTTGTTTTATTTTGAACACTCTGAGGGTCCTAAACCATCAAAGTGTGTTTATTTGTTGTTTTTGTTATTCCCTCATGGAAGGAACTGCTTTACTTTGATCTGTGGACCTGGCCGTTGTCAGGTCCAATGGCCTCTGAGTTCCTGCCTATGGCCGTTGTCGCCTTGAGCGGCCAAGAAGTTTGGGCCACTGACATCAGCAGTGGCCAAGGCATAATTAAGGAAATATAAAATTTGCAATTTCTAGGGTTTGACCTATCATTTTCACTATTGAAGATTCATTTTTAGAGCTCTAGTGTGACGGTGATGGTTGCGACTTTGGATCTTGTTGGTGTTGAGGACATGGCTACGCAGGGTGAGACATCAACTACTAGAGGAGCCGAAGCTTCTCGGGTATTTCTCTCTTCAAAACCCTAGCTCTCTTTTCTTTATCTAAGTAAAACTGAACCTCACTAAGTAATGGGTAAAATGAACCTCACTAAACCTGTTGGCAATGAACAAACTCTGTAATTAGGCTTAGGTTCCCCTTTGCTATGGTGGGTTAGTCCCCAATTTTGCTTTCTGCTAGTGGTTTTAGCTTAGGGTTTTTTTGAATTTTTCAATTATTCACCTAGCCGCCATTTTGGGCATTTTGAACTTAGCTTAGTTTTGATGCTTGTATAGGAAATTTTACTTTCTAATTTGTTTGTTTTCCCTCCCTATGTTTTTTTTTGAAATTATTTTGTTAGTTTTGTAATTTTTTTATTTTTTGGCCAAGGGTTCATGGGTTTGCCGTGTCGCCCCTTGGCCGTTGTCGCTCGTTGTCGCTTAGAGCGGCCAAGCTTGAATCCCAATGGTCAAAAATTTGACCATTGGGTCTTGGCCTCTACCTCCAGCGAGTTTCGACTGCTGTAGGCGACAACGGCTAAAGCTTTAGCCTTGTTTTCTTGTATTTTGTTGAATTTTTAATGCTTTTTTTTACTTTTTTGGAATTTTTGAATTTTGCTCTATTTGATTAGGTGCAATATTATTCTTCTTTTGCTTAGACTTAGAGTAACTCATACTCTTTTGCACCATTTTCATGTTTATTGTGAATTATGCCTTAGATGCACTGTAGTTATATTTTGTCTTTCTTCTGCTTTGCTTAGATCCTTACTACTCGGGCTCGGGACCCGAAGCTCCTGCTTGACTTGCTTCCTAGCTTTGATGACATGGACTGGGCCTGGTTCAAGGCCCACGGGTTGTAGTATGTCATCAGGCTACCTTACATCATGGTAGATCAGGCCTACCTTATGGCTCTGGCCCACCGTTGGGACCCATGGACTAATACCTTCCACCTCCCGACCGTGAGATGACCATCATCCGGAGGATGTGTATAGGATCTTTCAGATTCCATTTGATGGGGTGGCCATTACCTCCTCAAACACTAATGATCAGGTGGTTATCTTCACTCGAGTGTTTAGAGGGCACTCTATGGATGCTCTCAAGGACACCAAGTCTAGAGGAGTGTCTATCAATCATTGGCATGGGGAGGACATCTTTACGATGAGGCATGTCATATTGCTGATGGTGATCAACAATGTTCTTATCCCGGACTACTTGAGTTTGAGGTTCCCATGGAACCTTCTAGCGATGGTGCAGGACCTATTGGATAGTGAGGAGCCTATCATCTATGCATGGGGTAGATCGCTATTGGCTCAGTGCTATGATGAGTTGTACCACATCCATCGATGGGGACGTGTCAGCATTACCTACAGCTTGCTCCTACAGGTTTGGGGATGGGAGCACATTATAGTAGATCACCCTAAGGGGCTCTCAAATGAGATCATAATGATTGATGCTCGAACATAGTGCTATGCTGCCAGATGGGCTCGAGAGCATGAGGAGCGTAAGAGCCACACTTTCATAGGGGAGCTATCCCACTACACTGATGCTTTTACTAGACTATTGGTCGGAGATGTCATGTGGTAGCCTTACTATGAGTGTCCTACTTGGGATGATCCAACTAGCTTTACTACTAGGACACGATGTGAGCGATGGCTCATTGGTCGTAAGATTACCATCTAAGAGTATTTCTTCTACTCATAGGTTCTTCATCAGTATGGGTTGCAATAGGATGTGCCCTTGGTACCATTTTTGTATAGGTGCCTCATAGCAGAGAAGGACCTACCTCCATGATAGATCATAGAGCTTTCAGATGAGGAGGATGCCCTAGCTATTGACCCCATAGTGGTTGGGGGAGTTACAGAGGCCTACTCTCAGTGGTGGGGTGATCGGATGTGGCATGGCATCGATAGCCTAGGATGCGAGGATGATGGTGGGGGTGATGGAGTAGATCCGGTAGGACGTAGGGTCCGAGCTAGGACTGAGGTATGGGGCCAGCCAGTAGAGCAGGTGGTAGTAGAGGATCCTGATGTTCCTAGGAGGAGGAGGAGTTAGAGCTCGAGGAGAGAGACTCTCCTCTGAGAGCATAGCTACATGAGGTCGAGGTTGAGCTTCAAGCCACTAAGATCTAGGTACAATGATGAGATGCTACCATTGAGCAGCTCTCAGCATAGATTTAGGCTCTATAGGCTACTATTGGGGGTGGTGATGTCAGGATGCAATTTGTTGTTCCTCCTTCTACACCATAGGAGGTTCTAATGGTAGGTTCAGGGGTAGATGTGGGATGACTTTAGTCTTTGTTGGATGAGCATGAGGAGTGGATCCGAGGACTTGTGGATCATGTCACCATCCTTCAGATGTAGCTCAAGAGGCATGGGATTGTCCCTAAGGAGCCAGTAGGTGTGGGTGGTTCATAGGTTAGTGGGTGCTCCACCTCGAGGTAGTCTTCCACCCATCCTAGCCAGAGGACCCGAACTCGGATAGAGAGACCTACAGGCTCACATCATTCGACTCGTGACACCGCCACAAGGGGAGGTGGCACTAGAGGAGGTGATGCAGGGGGCTCAGGCTCGATATTTGATTGATGCTCTACTTGGTCCTTGATCCATTTTTGAGGTCGACTGACCTATATGACTATAGCCTATGGGCATTTTTGTATATCCATGGACTTGACACACATACTCTTATGATATATTTGCTTTTTATGACTCATTATGTGTATCATTTATTGCTTATGTTTTTGTTGTTATTTTATTTTATGATATGATGTGATGATGGTATTATGATGTTTTGATGGATATGTTAGATGATAGATGGTATTGAAGATGCTTAGATGGATGTGTAGATGTTTATATGATTTGATGATATGATGTGATGTATTTTGATAAGTGGTAAATGATGAATTTATGGTTGTATGCAAATGTATATTGGCTTACATGTTTTATGATGTGGTTTATGGATGATTCATGATTTGTGTTTGTGGATGCAAATGTTTTTGTTAAATGCATGTTTAATTTTTGCTTTATTTGTATGCATCTAACTCATGTGATGGAATGGTGAATGCAGTATATGTTTAAATGTAAATGAACTTGTATGTTTTAATTACTTAAAACATAATGGATGCATATGACTTTTGACAATCTTAATGGGTGATACCACAAAGAGTAAAAAAATAATCATGAATTTAAATAATCACTCTTATCATAAGAATTGATTAAGTATTCATATATGAAATGTAATGGTGTGAGATGTATTTTCTTGATAAGTTTCTGTAAATTAAAAGATATAAAGTAGTCAGTGGCCATCTATATACTATTTCTAATATATATGTGGTATCTGTCCTACTATGTTGATACCCCCTAATTTATAGAATCTTATAAAGAAATTTGATGGTGGAATTAAGATATGATTTTTTGCTATGTAAGAATTTTGTGGTTTTTCGGAGATTCAAACATTCTAGTTTGCCTATCAATTTATGTTACTGATCCTTCTAGGCTTTTTGAAAATTAGGCTTTCATCATGGACCTAGATACTCATTCTCCCTATGTGTGCAAGTGAATAATTTTTAGATATAACCCATGCATTTCCTCCGATGTCAGGTGGGATTCTTTCAGCCCATTGCTAAGATCAGGGATTCTCAAGTGTTAATCTTATCCTTATGTTGGACTTAGTTGGACTATACTACTAGGCGGTTTTGAGTTACCTAAGCTAGCTCATCCACATTCAAACATTGGTCTATAACAAATGCCAAGAGATTTTGTGATAGACATATCATCATGCATAAGGATTTCTCCTTCCAGTTTTGTGCAGTGCTGAGAATTCCAAGGATTCAAGTTTTATTCCCTTTTTTTCTTCATTTCTTTCAGGATACTTGCTCATACTTAGTGATGAAAATCATTATTTATTTTGATTATTTTTTTTTTTTGAGCAAGGGATACTTGTAGTGATGATAATCATTGTTTATTTTTGACTGATTTTTTTTTGATATTTTGAACTATGACTTTGGGCGTTTGACTTTGACTTTTGGAAAACTTGAACTTTTGACTTTTGAGATTTGAATTTGGCTTTGTTTCGAGATTTTGCTTGTTTGTGAAAGCAAGGGATGTATGTAGTGATGATAATCACTCATTTTTGGGTAGGGTTGCACTTGTCCTTTTGCCAATTCTCAGCACCTTTAAACTAGTTGCACAGGGGGATAAGCAAGGATGTTCCTTTTTGCTTTTGGTAACCTAGACCACTTTGTAGCTTTCATCTTCCCATGTATCAACTAGAATTTAGTGTTTAAATTAGTGATGGGATTCTGAGATATGCTAGGCTTTGTCACCACTAGACCTTATTCTTTTCTAGCCAAGATGGGTTTTCACAAATTTTGATAAGACTACTAGGTGTGGTTGAATAACCAAAAAACCTTAGTATATTTTTGTATAGCAACTTTTTATGGTTGTGTTGAAAAACACAATTACACACTTGTGTTGATGGATGTATGGATTTGAATGATTTTTGAGACAAACTGTGGTATCACTTTACGACTCTCATGACATATGTGAATGCAATGGATATGAAAATGTAATGCAATTATGTGGATGCAAGCTATGAGATGCAAATTTTTTTTGTATTTTTTATTTTTATGTTGTTTTTGTATTTTTGCTTAATTTGACCAAAGGGCTTTAAGATGCCTTTGGAGCTTTTGTTTGATTTTGACCAAGCGGATTGGGTACCCTTGGAGCATTTATACCTGAGATTTTTTTTACCAAAGTTACTTTGTTTTATTTTGCACAATTGAATACCCTTGGAGCATAATTTAATTTTTATTTTTTGACATATTTGAATGTTTTTTGATTTTATGACATATTTGAATGTTTTTTATTTTTATGTGTGAAATGCCTTTAGGTGAATGATATTGAGAGGTTCATGCTCTTCAACACCATCTAATGATATAAGGCGATATGCTCCAGGCCCAACTCTCTATGAAATCATGTATGGACCTATCCAATTTACCATGAACTTATCTCGCAGATGCGATGACAGATTCGAATTCTACTGATTTTCCTTGAGCACTAAATCTCCAACCCTTAATTCCCTTAAATGGACTTTACTATTGTAAGCTCATGCAAGGCGACCTTGGTAAACATGAAGATGCTCTAAAGCATTGACTCGACATTCATCAAGAAGCATCAACTGATCAAGGTGGCCTTGTCGTGCGACCTCATCATCTATGAAGTCTTTTAATGCTATGCATAGAGTTGGAATTTCTAACTCTAGCGGCATGATGGCCTTAGTGCCATATACTAATGAAAATGGTGTTGCCCTAGTGGGCATCCATATACTAGTCCTGTATGCCCATAGTGCAAGTGGCAACTGAATATGCCAGTCCTTGTGATTATCTTGCACTGTCTTCCTCAAGATGGAGACTATTATTTTGTTTGAGGCTTCTGCTTGCCCATTTGCTTGAGGATAATAAGGTGTTGAAAAATTGTGTTGAATGTGATATTTGTTCATCAAAGCACTTACATTTTTGTTTTTGAAATATGGCCCATTATCCGATATTATCTTCGAAGGGACCCCAAAATGACTTATGATATTGTGGAGTATGAACTCCATAATCCTTTGTCCAGTTGTTGATGTTAAGGGGATCGCTTCGACCCATTTAGTGAAATACTCTATGGTCATTATGATGAATGTATGTCGACCTGAGGATGGGGGTGAGATCTTCCCAATCAAATCTAGTCCCCATTGCGAGAATGGCCATGCTGCCTGGATGGGTTGCAAGGCTTGCGATGGTAAGTGTGTTAGGTTTGCATGATGTTGGCACTTAGTGCACTTCTTGACATACTCGCAATAGTCCTTTTCCATTGTTGGCCAATAGTAGCCCATTCTCAAGATGCGCTTAACGATGGCCATGCCACTGAAGTGACCGCCACATGTACCATCATGAGCTTGCAAAATTGCCCAAGATGCTTCCTGGGGCTCAAGACAACGAAGTAACACTCCATCATATCCTCGTCTGTAGAGAATTTCTCCTAGCAAGATGTATCTTGTTGCTTTCTATTTGAATGTTCACCTTTCAGTATGTGATAGATCTTGAGGTATTATTCCAAGTTTCAAGAAATCCCTCAGTTGGGAAAGCCAATCCTGATAAGCTATGGCTTCTATGGAAAACACAACTTGCTCTTCTTGTATTTTTGAGCTAGTGAACACGGATTGAGGAACAACTCTATGGTGTATGGTTGCACCACACTCTATATGCCCTTGGGAGATCAGAGACCCCCAAGGTGTTGTTTGCAAGAAATCTCTTGCTACGAAGGACCAATCCTGATTTTGTTCGATGTTGACCATGTTGACTGATTCTTGATTGTCAAAAGCCTCACGATGTATTGTTGAGTGTGAAAGCACTTTCACATGGATGGTTGTAAAATCAGCAGATGGATTCTGAGGGATTAAGGATCCCAAAGAGGCCATGGTGTCTACAAATCTATTTGACGTATGAGGGATTGCCTCGATGTCATACCATTCCAGTCGGGCTAGGTAGGTGTCAACAAGTTCCTTGTAAGTCTTCAGGAGTGGGCACCTGCATTGAAATAGTCCTTTGACTTGGTTTACTATGAGCAAGGAGTCACCAAAGATATTCAATATTTTAATGCCCATTGCAACTATTGTTTGGAGTCCCAAGATCAGGGCTTCATACTCTGTGTTGTTGTTTGTGCAAGGGAAGTCTAGTTTGAATGATAAGGGCAATGGAGCACCCTATGGTGTGATAAAGACAATCCCTGCTCCACCCCTTGTTCACACTTTGAACCATCGAAGAACAATGACATGTCTCTTTCTTTCTTAGGTTCTTCGAGTTCTGGTGGATCTGATAATGCAAAGACCGCATCATCAGGTAATTCTATGGTGAGAGGCTTGTCATCCTGAAGAGGCGCCTCTGCCAATTGATCTGCTATGACTTATCCCTTGATGGACTTTTGGCTTATGAACTCTAGGTCAAATTCTATCAATAGCATGATCCACTTTGTGGTACATGTACTATGATATGTCTTACTCATCATGTACTGCAAAGGATTTTGTTTTGATATGACGTAGGTCATATGGCTCAACATGTAGTGTCACAACTTTCGAGTTGCAAAGACCACTGCTAAACACAACTTTTCTACATACGCATATCCTAGCTCATAACTCACCAAGGTGCGGCTAATGTAATATATGGCTTGCTCTTTATCTTGTTCATTCTTTTGGGCTAACATGGTGCCTAATGCAAAATCAGTAGCCGATATATATAATAAAAATGGTGTGTCTAGCCTTGGTGGAGCCAAAACTGGTGGCATTGCCAGATAAGTTTTGATCTCTGCAAAGGCTTGATGGCATTCTTCATCCCAATGAAAGGGAACCTCTTTGCATAGCAACCGATTCATAGGTCTGCATTTGTCTGATAATTGCATGATGAATCTTTTGATGGATGCTATCTTGCCTTGTAGGCTCCTCAACTCCCTAATATTAGTAGGGGCAGCCATTTCTAGTATAGCCTTTACCTTTGTAGGATCGACCTCAATGCCTCTCTTGGATACGATGAATCCCAAAAGCTTGCCAGAAGTTACGCCAAATACACACTTCTTAGGATTCAATCGGACATTGTGCTCAATGAGGTGGTCAAATATTTGTCTAAGGACTTCGACGTGCTCTTGCCGCAATAGGGACTTGGCCAGTAGGTCATCCATGTAATCCTCTAAGATCTTATGCATATAGTCATGGAATATGTATGTCATGGCCCGCTGATATGTGGCACCAACATTTTTGAGACCAAATGGCATTACTTTGTAACAGAATGTTCCCCATGGAGTAATGAAAGTAGTTTTATGTTGATCTTCAGGCTTGATCTGAATTTGGTTGTATCCGAAAAACCATCCATTAGGGAGAGCATTTCATGACCTGCGGTTGCATCTACAAGAGCATCTATGTTTGGCAATGGGAATGAATCCTTTGGTGTTGCCCTATTCAAATCTCTAAAGTCTATACAGATACAGACTCTTCCATCAGGTTTCCCCATGGGTACCATGTTTGACACCCATTCAGGGTAGTCGATAGGAACTATGAACACTGCCTCAAGTAGTTTTTGCAATTCATTCTTCACCATCAGAGCGATGGTTGGATGCATTTTTCTCAATTTTTGCTTGACTGGCTTCTTTGTGGGATCCAACGAAAGGTTGTGAACAACTAACTTTGGATCTATCCCTAGCATGTCTTTGTAAGTCCAAGCAAAGATATTCGGCCTCTCTTTGAGGAGAGGAATCAAGATGGCTTGTTCCTATGGAGATAGACTTTCTCCGAACTTGACTTTCTTTGGTTGGGTAGGATCATCGCTGATGTCTACCTCAAAAGTTGCTTCTATAGCCATATGTGACCCATCCTCCAACTGGTGAGGCATGGGTATCAAGTGAATGTCATCGATGGGATTTACAGGTCCTACTATCTCAGGATCCAAACCGGTATGGAACATGTCATATGCACAACCTGATGCAAAATGGAATGGTTGCAATATCTCTTCACTAGGGAAAATATCTTTAGGCTCTATTTGTGAATCAACACGATCCCAATCTATAGCCTATGTGTCGAGACACAAAGGTTTATTGGGATCTACTAGGTTATGAAGTGGAGTGGTCAAATCAATGGAGATTGTATTGATGTATGGGATGAAATCTCTAGGACCACATGGGTGTAATCTTGTTTCAGGGGTTTCCCTTCCATGCTCATGATGAGGCTCTAGAGGAATGGGAATCTCTGGATCTGGTCCATGAGTTGGTCGGATAATAGGGTCATTAGGCTCTAAGAGCTCTCTGAATGTAGGTGGAGGGGGATTGACCATGCGATGGATGGCATTCAAGTCAATTGGTCTCCCCAAAAATCATAAACCAGGGTCTATGGCATGAAGTACTGCTTCTCTTTCCACCAACATATTGACTTGTCATAAATGGTGAGGCCCAAGATAAGCCATCTCGGTCTCATCCTCAAAATCATCATCACTTATCCAGAAGCCATTAGCATTAGTGTGTGGCCCTAAGATAAGGGGCTCATGTCTTGGTCCTAAGTAGGCCATCTCTATTTCATCCTCATACTCTTCATCACTTATGAAGAATCCATTTGCATTAGTATGCTGCCCCAAGTCATGGGGCCATTGCCTTACCCCTAAGTAGGCTCTCTCTATTGAGTCTTCTGACTCATAGTCACTTTCATCTGATATGTACCCACTCTCATCATGGATGGACCAGGTAAAGCTTTGTAAATAGTGAGGCCCATGATCGGACAAGCCCTCTAGTGCTTCATCATCATTTGCCTTATATGCATTTTCTTCTTGCTCATCATCCCATGAATTGTAACCTGTTGGGGTGACATCAATTGTGGATCTTGGATGATAAGTCTCGGGAGGTGGTATGTTCACTATGGCCACCTATCTGTTGCTCAGATATCTTATACTTGGTGGGTGATAAGGAATAAAATTGATGTCTTCTCCTAACCCCAAGGTCAATCTATCTAATGTTGTTGCTAGAAGGTCATCTCGACCTTTGATGTGATATCCTAACCCAAATATGTCAGATGGGAGTTGGTATTGTGGCTCGAATGGCCGCCTTCACCCCTGCTCATATCTACCAAGACCATAACCATGCCAATGGCAATTCTCAAAATAGGTTAGAGCAAACTCGAGATTAGAGAGATAGTGAACATTGATAGTAAATAGCCCATCATCATCCTCATCTACATCCATAGATTTGTGGGCACAATCTAGGCCAGCGTAGATGAAGTTTGTCTAGTTGGGAGGGATTCCAAGTGGAACCACTATTCCCACTGGTGGTCTTAGATCTTTTGGTCATCCCATGTCCTGTGCAGACTCTATGATAGGCGTAAAAGTTATATTCTACACAAGATACTCTCCTATCCCTATGCTTGCCAAGTGTATAGTTGCATGTGAGGTGGATGACCCCACGGATGACACTGGTGAAGTGGGATGATAGTCATCATCTTCGACTTGGTCTTGATGATCTTCTTCTTCCATGGGAATTGGACTCTCTTCAATATCTATGGTTAGTGTTTCCTTGAGCTCATTTTTCTCAACCATAGGTGCCTTTAGCTTTTGATCATTCTTTGGTTTAGGTATTAACGGTTTACTAGAAGCATTAATGGCTTTGTGTGCAAGATGTGGCATTGATGCAGATGGGTCCTTTTGTGCCCCTTTGTCTTTGCTCTCCATTTGAACATTTGGAGATGAAGGCCCTACCGATAGGTGGGCTGATGGAATCACAAATTCTCCTGGGCAATCCACCTGGTGAACATACTTGAATGGCTCCTCATCGGCCATTACCATGTAGACTTTGTTATCATGCACATACTTGACACATTGGTGTAAGATCGAAGGGACACATCTCATGTCCCTGATCCAAGGTCTCCCTAGGAGGATGTTGTATTGCATGGCCCCTTCCAAGACATGACACATCACGGGGATGGTCTTATGCCCCACCTTGATGGGTAGGACTATCATTCCCATAGTATTGCATAAAGCATCATTGAAAGCTCTTAATGTGTAGGCTCCTAGAATGATATTGGACTTGGGGATTTTGAGGTGTTCTATTGTTGTTGTTGTGATGATGTTGATTGATGAACCTGTATCGATCAAGACCCATTTAAATGGAAAATCATTAACTGATGCCACAATGTGCAATGGAGGGTCTGGTAAGGTAGTAGATACTATCTTTATCTCATAATCATAGAATCGAATTATAGGTTCTTGGCATTCTTGTACTTGCCCCACAAAATGGGTGAATGCATTTGGATCTTGTGGTTGAAGCTCAATTGACCTTAAGATCTCCATCAAAGTCTCCCTATGCTTTGGGGACTGTTGTATGAGCTCATAAATTGATAGCTTAGCTGGAGTCATTTGTAAATTTTTCTCAAGTCTACTCCGGATATTTACCACAGGTCGGGTTGGTGGACCTGGAAGGTTGTCTTGCCCCTGCCTCTACCTAGGTGTAGCTGGGACATTGATGGGAGCTACAGGAGGTTGTGGTTGACCATACCGTCTAGTCCTGGTTGCTATATTGACAATCTCAACCATCCCAACACACCCATGGGTGGGTGTCTCAATTTGGACTTGATTAACTTGTGCTCCTTGCCCTCTAGGGGCTTCATGGTTTGGCAATGGGTTTTTGTAGATGCCCATATCTCTATTGTCTAGGGCTAGTGGGTTGTCCACTTTTAGTTCTCCCACCTCGATCATGTTTTGGACCTGATGTTTGAAGCCAACACAGAATTCAATGTTATGCCCAGGTATCCTATGGTATGGGTAGAATTGATCTTCCCTATATCCTTTTGGCTTAGGATGGTTGGGATCTATAAGAGGTATTTCAGGGAATCTAATTTTTCTCACCTCGCTCAATTGATTGAAGATTGATTGCATTGATTCTGTCAATGGTGTAAAATAATGAGGGGGCTTGCATTCTTTGTTTCAGCCCTTATTATTCTTTTGATCATAATTGGCTGGTGGGGGATGTGCTTGATAATTCTATGGTTGTTGTGCACCCCCATCCTTAGGTGTAGCCAACACTACTTGATTAACTAGAGCAGGGCTCGCCTGCTTCTGTTTGTACTTGCCATTCTTGTCATTCTTGTTCCACTCCTTCTTGGTTCAGAGTTTTATAGTTCCCTCATCTACTTTTATCTCCTCAATGAGCTTGGCTTGTGCCAAAGCTTCCTCAAATGAAGGATATTATTGTAGTTGTAGCAAGAGGGAGATGTGTTTAGAACAACTTTTTGTGAACATTCAAACAATTTCTTCTATGGGAACGGAGAATGATAATTTTGCCATGATTTTTCTCCATCTATTCCCATAATCCATTACCGGCTCATCATCATACTATTTCAGATTGGCCAGGTCTGAAAGGTTCACTTTCCTCTTAGCACCAAAAGAGAAATGCTTTAGAAAAGTGTTCACTAGTTGTTCGAAGCTTGCTATGCTATGTTTGGGTAGCTGATTGAACCATTGGGTGGTTGCACCCAAAAATGTCATGATGAATGTCCTTAGCATAAGAGCATCATGTTCTTCAAGATGAAAACATGCATTGATGAAGTTGGTGACATGCTCTTGTGCATCTTCTTCACCTTTAAACTTCTCTAGTCTAGGCATCTCAAAGTGCTTAGGATAGGGAGGGCTAGGAACTGATGGACACAATGGTTGGTTGTGTATTTTGCTCAATGTTGGTGAGTTCCTAGCTGCCTCTTGTTTTTCAAAGGTTTTCATATTTTTGGCAAGCTCTTGAAATGCCTTTGATGCATGGATTTCCTCCTCATGTAGGCCTACTCATGATGGCGGTGGAGGTAACACTCTATCCATTTGATTGACTCTACTTTCTTCCCTTCTACGAGGGGATTCAAGACGTGTATGATCTGGCTCTATTAAGTTTGCCCTTTCCTCCCTAGTTGAGTTCCTCTCATGATTTGGAGGGGGGCTTTATTGCGAGCCATTTTCTTGTCTAATGCGTTCCTCTCTTGGTGAGTTAACGCATTGATTTCTTTGATGGTCACTTCCACTTGTTTGTTGGTTGTTGTGAGCTAGCTGCTCAGCTTGCTCTCTTAAATATTGCTCATGTTGGTGCAACAACCGTTCTCTCTATTTATCTTGTTCAAGAGCATCCACAAGCTCTTGCTCTCTATGCAAGGCATTCTCTAACTATCGCATGTGATTAACTTGCATGGTCATAGAGGACTCTTGCTTATCTGACCTTGTCCTAGCTATTTTGATTCGTAGATCTCTCTCAGAGGTTTCTATTATTTCTTCACTCTCGCTAGCTAATGTGACTTGTTCAGTGTATTTTTGAGTGTCTCTATGATCAGATTTTATGTGTTTGTTATGGGGTCATCTTGAGGTACCCCCAGTCTGAGAAGTAGGCTTAGAAGTCATAGTTCATGAGCTTCCAGATGTAGAATTCTCTATGGCTATGGTTCTGGGAGGTGGCCTCGGATGCAACCGATCCAACTCATCCAATTGTCTTGTTTTCCATGGCTGATCCCTAGGGGTGCCATTCACTCCAATGAGGTCATAGTCTAATGGAATCCTTCCTCTTGTTTGAAGGATATCTTCTATTTGATGTCTATTATTGGATGTGTCTCTAGTTTCTTGCCCCTCAGTGGGCTGATCTGTTCTAAGTGTTTCATGTGAATGTTGAGATGTTTCAACTCTTGTTTGCCTTCTTGATGATGAAGGTTTTGTGGTGTCATGTTTTCTCCATGAATATGGAGATGTAGCAACCTCCTCATCTCTATGTGAAGAGTGTGTTTTAGAGCCTTCTTTGTGTCTATGTGAGGAGGAAGCCCTTGAAGCTTCCTCTCATATTTGAGATGTTTCTATGTGTTTAGAGGAGGCCCTTGAGGTCTCCTCATGTCTCCTTGAGGAGGATGGTTGTGAAGTTTCTTTTTGTTTGTGTGACTTTGTTCCATGGTGTAGTTCCCTACTTGGAGTCTCTCGAGGAGAAGCCCCAATGGTTGAGTTATCACCCCTCAGACTCATGGACCTGCATCTCATGGTCTTACGGGTATGTCTTTCAGTGTTACTACGGCTTCGCCTAAGGGTATGAGTTGCCTCAGATTCCCCTTCGATGTCAGACCGAGTGTGTTTGCTTCTTGTTTTAACCATTTTTCTTATGACTTAGTCTTTTTAGATTGCACTTTCAGAGGTATCCAAACAATATCACACAGATGTTTATCTTGATTAACAGATTATGTGTGCCCTATACTGTTTGTTGTATTTTGATGTTTCATTATTTGCTTTCTTGTTTTGCTTGGATTTAGAAAGAGGAGACTCATTCATAGTGGAAATCAAGAACACCCATGCCAAACATGATTTTTCTCAAAAGAAGCTAGGGTACACCACTGAAATCCTAGTGGGGGGTTCGCCTAGCTTCTCCACCCTGAACAGGATTGTTCCAATGGTGGGAGATAGTTTGAACATAAGTATCTTAGTGCCACTATGAAAGAGTTCTTCAATCCATTTCTAGGAGAATCTAGGGGGCAAACCGGTGGAAGGAGATGAATTCCAATGTCACCGGACTGAATTGAAGGTTGGTGATGAAATCCAACTCCCCAATGTTTAAATGAGACGTGCGTGTGTGGTGTTCATTTTAAGCTTGCATAACATAAAGTGCATCATATAGCAGCAATGAATCTTTCCTATATGCCTAAGTGCAAAAATACATTTCAATACTTCAGAAAGATGCATAAACTTACTATGATTTGTATGAACACACTTTATTTTGTGCAACTATGGCCTCCTTGCAAGGCCTCAAGGCAAGCAAACAACATACAATGTCTAGCACGTTGGATTCTAGGGTGAAATTTTTAGGCATAAGCCGTTGTTCCTAGCAACGCCTAGTGAAAATTTTAAAAGAAGATCTAAGATATGCAAAATGCTTGATTCCTTCTTCTTTTATTCTTTCAATTTCTGAATGTAAAGGTGTTTTAAGTTCTCTATTTTAAGCACACAGAAGCAAACAGAAAGTTGTAAAATATCAGAGAAGCTATACCAACCTCTGATCCAGCTCAGAGAGTCATCATTTTGACCTCTGCTGCACTCCACTGCTAGCCGCTGTCGACCAGAGCGGTTGGTTCCTGGCCATTGTTAGCAGGAGCGGCTAAGTCTCTATTGGCCGTTGTGGCTCAGAGCGGCTAATTTTTGGCCATTGTAGCTCAGAGCGGCTAGACCTGCACACAAAACTAAGTTAGTATTCTAGTAGCAAATGAAAAATTAGTGGTGGTCCCACCGTGATCGCCATCTGTAGCGACCCCGAGAATGCATGCACCGCTCTACTCTACTTGCAGTATTGTATTGAAGATGAAATAAAAAGACCACAGAAAGCATATAACATAGAAAACACAAAAGATAGATCCTTTTTATTAATATTGAAATCTAGCTACATGTCGGTCCCTCTTAGGGATACCCATTTCGATACAATAAGTTACAAATAGGCAAAGAGTGCCCCTTTCACGAAGAGGTGGTGCGCTTATAAAAGGCTTCCCAATTTTGCACACGAAAATGTATGAGGGCTTACAGATGCCTCCTTCTCTAGGTCTATTTCCTAGAGGGATCCCTTTGCTCATGTATGTTGCTAATCTGTCTGATGAACCTGTAGTCCTGTGATCACTGAAATAACAAAACACACTTAGATGTCTAGGATTGCCTCCCCGGATGAGGTTGTTAGTGATAAAATAATTTAATGAAAATATACTGAAACTATGCCATGAAATCATGTAAATCTATGCTAATGATATGGAAACATGAAGAAATAGAATAAAAGAAGCTATGTCTAAAATCTAAGCTAAGCCTACGGGCCATTGTCCAAGACAACGGTCGCTAAGGTAAACCTTGCTCTCTTTGCCCCAAAGCTATGGGTCAAAGCCTGTATTTGATGTTGAAATAAGAGGTGTTATGCTCTTCAATTCGTCAGGGCTTCATCGTACACGTGATCTCAAAGAGAACTCTCCAAGTCTCGAAAGCTCTCCTCAATAAAAGATATCTTGATGCTAGAAGATCTGATCCTTTGGTGCTCTTAGGCTTGCACCTTTTATAGTGTGAAACCCTAGGTCTATGTCCAAGCCCTAGAAATGAATTTCTCATGCGTAGTGCAAGTTAGCATGAGAGGTTTTATGTCTTTTGTCTATGTTTGAAGGCCCGTTAACTAAAATCTAACTGCCCACTTGAGTCTCCTATGTGAACTGATTGTTAGCATGAGAAGCTTTTGTCCTTTGTTTATGCTTGGAGGTCAGTTAACTAAAGTTTAAATGCAAACTCAAGTCTCCTATGTGAACTGGTCATGAAAAGGAATGCAAAGTCACTCCCGCTCACCTTTATTGCATGCAGACTGCCACTTCCACTCGAGATTAGGCCTGTTTGTCGGCAAACTGCTTCTTATGGCTTAGCCATTGTCGTATACAGTGGCTAAGATCTGGTCGATGTCATCTGTAGTGGCTAAGGTCTGGCCGCTCTAGGCTTGAGCGGCTAGGATCTGGCCACTCTTGGCTTGAGCGGCTAGACTTGGATGGCTTGAAAAGGCCCCAAATGAGTGGTGAGAACCACTATTGATGCTTGGAAAGTCCAATATTATGTCTCATGATCTTATGAGTGTGTCTATGTAAGTAGCTCCCCTAAGCATGACACGATTTAGGTGTCTACACAATCAACATCGCCACTAACCAACAACACAATCCATTTCTCCATAATCATCCTCATCAATCATCCCCATATTTCAACCATCAATCTTCTCCACATACCCAACCTAATATTTTCCACAACACCATGTTGGTCACACCCCAACATATACCATCTAGCCCATCAACAAACCATCACATAATCCAAGGTCCTCACATTCCAGTAGAAGATCTTAGATTCCAGGCAATGCAAAATTAAATCGATCAGTTGATGCAAAATTCACCAGGGATAACAAGCCAAAATCTCACATTAAGCCAACTGATCCATCAACCAATCCATCCATCGGTACCATCACCGCCTTATCCGACAGATTTTACGATACCAAAATTTGACAATTTTAGGGGAAATGAGGATCCTAAGGAGCATGTGAGTTCATTTGTCCATATATGTTTTCATATTAGTGATGATAATGTTCTTATGCTCTGAACGTTTCCTCAAACATTAGAAGGAGATGCCATTGAATGGTACAATCAATTTCCCACACATAGTATTTATACTTTTGATCAATTGATAGATCTATGCTTGGAATGCTTCGCCCTTAATATTAAAAATAAGGTGTCCTTATCGAATATATATTATTTGAAATAATGGGATGAGGAACCTATCTATGATTTTAGAAACCGTTGGAGGGAAATTATATCAAAGTTGTCATTCTCCCTCCCAATGGAATAAATTATCAAACTTTTTACCAAGAGTTCCTTAAAACCCATCTATTGGATGCTTTAGCTCAATAATTATAGAACATTTGAGGAGGCTTTAGCACAATCTAGTGTCATTGAGGAGATAAAAATCCAAGAGGGTGTCATTAAGCCTAAGAAGAAAGAATGGCAAAATAGAGGCCAATACCAAAATAATCAATCTGGCCAAACCAAATCCACACAAGCCTCAATGGATAACACAGCTAATCAAGTCAATCAAGTGGTCATGAGCCAGCCCGTAATGGATCAAAAACTAGTGCAACAACAAATTTCCTATCATGCGGTCCCATCAGTAACCCAATCACCAACGATACAAAACACAACATCAACTGTGGAACAGCCTACCCATCGCCAATTCAATTGACCTCAACATCAATACACTCCCTTAGCGGAATCATATTCAGCCATATATTGAAGGTTATATGAGACCAAAAAATTATCCTTGCTGGACATTAGGCACAATGATCCCACCAAAAGGCCTAAAAGTTATAGAGAGCACTTGTTTTACCCATACCATCGGCAAAATGGGCATGATATCAATTCCTGCCATGTGTTCAAAAATATAGTGCAAGACCTCATAGACTTAGGGGCCATTAGCATCGATAACCCCTTAGCTCCACAAAATCAAAATTTGGGCATATATCAAACACGTATACCTAACAATGGGGAAGTCCAAAATAATACAAGAGGTAACAATCAACAACCACCTCCTAATCAAGTAAATCATGTCCAACAATACTAAAACTTTGTAGGAGCAGTGCATGTGGTCACTAGAGGACAAAGGCAAAACCAAAAAAATGCTCAACAACCTTCAAAACCACCACCCATCCAAACATCGTCAAATCCATCTTCACGAATAAATCTATCCAAACCATCCAATATGTCCATTCTTCATCCAATAAGGCTTGCGGTAACTTTAACCAGTCGGTTAACTACTAGTTTTAAAATGGCATTAGCCAAACTTTCTGTATATGAGCTCATCCAACAATCCCCTAGGCATAGAGAAGCTTTAATGGAAATACTCAAGTGAATTTAGTTAGAATCCCAAGACTCTAATGCCTTCAACAACTTTGTAGGGAGTGTTATAATGTGCATGGAGTCCTCAATTACCTTCTATGACTTTGAGATATAATCAATGAGTTCAAAATCAGTAGACCCTCCATTGCACATAATGGCCTTAATAGATGAAAAGCCATTCAAACAAGTATTAATTGATACCATCTCATAAATCAATATCATTACTACCGTTGCTCTTATCCACCTCAAATTACCTCCATCCCACATTACCAAGTCATCATTCACCCTCAAAGCATTTAACGATGCTTTGTGTACCACAGTTGGCACTGTTGTTTTACCTATAGAAGTAGGGGCCAGAATGTTGCACACCAAGTTTCACATCTTGGAAGGAGCCATGGCGTATAATATACTCCTTGGTAGACCATGTATGAGGGAAATGAAATGTGTTCCATCAATTCTCCACCAATGCTTAAAATATGTTAATGATGAACAAGTCCATTGCATCCCCGCGAATGTCAAACCTTTTAAGTATTGTAATTTTATTTCAAATCCTTATGAATCCATGTTACCTTCCACTCATATTTTTTTTTGTGCCATCATGAAATCCACCCACATCATCTTTCAATCTACCTTCTTCTAATCCATCTCCATCTTCTTCTAAGGCTCCCATCATAGAGGAACTACCCATCACATTACCTCCTCAAACATCCATTTCTTCTTGTACATGTGGTCACAGTAAGTCTACTATTAGCACATCGTACATCACATCTACTCCTTCTACAACCACTTCTATTCCATCTCATCATTTCACACTGCCATATCCTCATGCCACATCGCCATCCAATCCCACTCCATCAATCTATGTGTCACAAGTCAAACTTTTAGATTGTGCCATATTTAACTCACCACCATCCACAACCAATCCAAAGCCACTTGAGCCTTCACCATCCACCTCATCAACCCAAGTTGAAGTCCACATCACTAATCCGAGCATTTGTGAGTATGTGGTACAAGATGTCACCATTACACCCCTAGCCATTCCCATAGCTAAGAATTTTGGATGTCCCCGAGAACGTCCTTTATCCATAGGTATTGTTTATTACATGAGTGTCACTAAAAATAGCACTAAATTTGTTTATGTAGGGTTGGATTGCTCAACTAGGGAAAACCCACTTGAAGAACCACACAAGCCTAGGCGTGCCAACATACCTAACATAGAGGAGTTTCTAGCTCGATACTTTAATATGTTCCATTGGCAAGGTCAAGGTCTAGGTTCCCATGAGCAAGGGATGCATGATATCTTAGAAGTCCCATATAGAGGTGCCCATGATCATTCTGGTTTATGCTAGACCCCGTTGTCTTCCACCGCTTCTCTTGAGAAAGCCTTTAAAAATATTACACTCAATGATGAAGATCACCCCATCCACACACTACCCTCAGCATATTTTATTGAACAAGCCCTTCAAGAACTTTGCATGGACGAAGTAAATGAAGATAATCCCATCAACTTTTCATATCCTGTCTTTGATTTCGACGATGAAAGTTATGAAGAATTTGAAGTCATGTCAAACACTTCTAACGATTCTGAAGAGGATTCATAACCCATTGTCCCCATCACCCAACAGAAATATTTTTACCTCTGAATGTTCCCCATCCATCATCCCATATTCCTTTTGCTTCTTGCACAAGAACAAGATCCACCTGGTAATCTTCCTTGAGCCACCCACATAAGCCAAGAATTGTAACATATGTACATATTTAAAAAAAATTAAAATCAACAAAACATTTCAAAAAAAAAATGTTGCTCTGATGTTTTCATGTTCACTATTACAGGGATACCATGCCTTGACATCGGTTTTGATTCAATTGTTCCATTTTCCCATTCGACCAAACCATCACCTTCCACTAGAGGTCCCAAGGTTTTTCAGGAAGAGTTAGGGAATGATAAGCAAGAAGAATTAGATGATAGCCTAGACTATCCCAACTAGCTCTCAAGCCTAGTACCCATTCGCAAGCTTAATGGAGCGACACGCATGTGTATTGATTTCCAACACCGGCCTTAGCTCTACCTTGTCTAGGGGTACTTGGCTAGGCATTCTATTGTTAAAGGTAACACTTTATATGTACATATACATGGCTTCTAAAAAAAATAAAAAAAAAATCAATCATCATCCACATAGGCATATCTACATTGCATACATCCCATTTACATTTAGGCATTTAACATACATCTTCACTTTTTTTTTGCACTCATGCATTCTTTCATTAAACCATACATATTCCATGGCATTGTACACTTTCTATTTGCATATCAACACTCCATTGCATCAGGAATATACATTTGCATCCATCCCTTCCCATGTTCAATGATCTGGTAAAGTAATGATGATATGACCATGAAATAAAAAGTCAAGTCATAATGATTGGGGGTACCTAGTTTGAAACCTTCGTGTGACTTTAACAAAATTCATATGTCAACAACATCACGTAGCATAAAAGCTTATATTTTTAGTCACTCAACCATTACTAGGGTAGCAAAAAACCTCCAAATGGATGTTTGATTTTCTTTAGGACCAAAAACACAATTTACATACTAAGAAAGTCTTGAGCATCGCCAATTGATCCCGAATACAATCTTGAACCAAGCACATTCCATCACATCTTAAAAACATTATGAGCCAAGGAGGGTTAGTACCATACTTGGGTAGTACCTTGAAGTGAAAAGGGATAATCCTCACTTGTCCCATCATGCAACATAGTCCAAAGCAAAAACAATGGTTCTTACCACTGCCACAATTACTATTCGAACATAAACATAAAAACATAGAGTAGTAAGGATAGGGCCAAAATTCTCATCATACTTCGATTGAGAATCCGATTCCCCAAAGCTCTATACAAAATTAACAAATAAAATCCCAAACACCCTTGATCCCTAAAGTTGTAAGGATCGTACTACACATCCCTGACAAGGATGGGTAGTCATTCCCAAGGCCCAAAATATCAATTCCAATTGTAATATGGAGTGAATCTTCACCGAGGCTATAGATGCCTAACTGGCAGTGGAGCAAGCTCATGTGGGGTGACATGTCTCCTTGGCAAATAGGAAGACCTCTGACTGCACATAAGGACAGGCTAGCTTTAGGTCATCTCCATAATAGGTCATGCCCAATTTACTCATAAGGGGTCATTGAACTTCACATGCACACACACCGGTTCTTGATTGGATAGGATCATTGTCACACTCAATATTTGGTATATGAACCTCACTTGCACACACATTGGTCCTAAAGAAAGTTAGACAACCCTAGTGAGTTTGATTGATAATACTAGTATGATTGAGTCTTTGAAAATATTTTAGTATTCCATATCAACATCCATATCTTCTTCCATATCAACATCCATATCTTCTTCCATATCAACATCCATATCTTCCTCCATAAAAATAACCATGTATTCATAGTGAGTCAAGTTGCATAACACCACCAAATTCGGTACCCCCGATAGCCAAACAATGGACAACAAAAATGGTCAGTAAAATTTTTGAACTATAAAATATCATTCGAACAACATGCATTTCTCCCATATAGTTTAGATTCATTTACTTGCATTAATAATCCATAACATATCATCATTAATAACACATCACATAGCTTGCATTTTAGATTCATCATACATTTACTTGCATTAAGCATCCATATCACATAGCTTGCATACATCATTCATATAAAACATTAGGCATATACATCATTATTATCTTGCATTAAACGTCCATAATATTCAAACATTATTCATAAACATGCATCAAACATTAATAAAATAAACATTAAAGCATCCACACAAGAGATAACACACATATATGAAAAATCCATGTATATATATATCACATATACAATCAATGCCAAAAGGCTACAATGGAGCACCAAGGCTCATATATACAAAATAGTGCATCTAAGCACTAAGTCTACTATCCATGAGAAGACTCTTGAGACCTAGTAGGAGCCCTTGACCTAGTACTCTACCTAGACTCTGTATGCCTAGATGACTCAACCATAGAAGAGGAAGGAGGATCCGATAATGTAATATGGTGTTGCATACACACATCCTCCAAAGAATGTACATATACATCCTCAAGTGTAACGGTAGCCTCCCCAGTCGACAGCTGAAACGTCCCCCTATCTGGATCGTATCTCTCTATCAAAGCAGAGAAATACCCCTCATTGGCCCTCAAAACATCTAGCCTCGCCACGCTCTCCAGGCCCACCTTCCCCAGTAACTCCCAATCATCAGTTGTCAGCTTCTTCCTCATCCCAAGAATGAGAAGAGAAAACCGATGTCGAGGCTCTATGTCCCTCAACTGCAGCAACAAACAATTTTGTTAATACCATTGAAAAATAAATAAAAATAATAATAATAAATGTACAAGTGACAAAAGTGTTTTTCAACATTACCAGGGCAAATGGTGCCTCAGCTCTACCACCTGCATTCAATCCCTCCATCGCCATAGCTCCCGCATGATTTTTCTCACTAGCCTCACTAAGCTCTCACACCCACTCCACTCCTCAGATGCGGCTTCTCAAAGTCCAAAATGCATAAGTGAGCCTCATAATTCACTCAAAAATCTATTTAAATCTTTCCCTAGTGCATTCAGGTGCAATTCTATGCTTGCAAATTCATAGGCTCACCTGGATGCCTGCTAGCACACCCAGGCGCAACTATGCGCCTGCGAGACACCACAAGTGTAGTCGTGCGCCTGGAGACAAAATGGTACAAAGACAAAATAAATAAAAATAGTAGTATACCTCCTCCAAATTTTACAAAATTTCATCCACACATCATGCACATTATAAAATCAGATTTTGTGAAAACAAAAATCATTTTGCGGGCATAATTTTTGAGAACAAATCAAATCTTAAAAAACCACAAATCAAGGCACAAAATGCAGAAAAACAATCCAAATTTTCACAAAACTCACATCTAATAATTCTACATCATATTCTGCATCATCTCACACAAATTTGTAAAAATTAGGGTCCATTCGATCAATAAATCGCTCAGTTATGTGCAAAATTAACAACTCAAAGAAGCACAAACTGCAAATCATACATCAACTAACACCGCGTTTTGCAAAAGTGTAACCACCATCCATAAAGCATTCTTCCATCATCATATTTCATTTTCATCAATCAAATCATCCACAATCTATCCAGTATTCAAGCGAACCTTGTATCTAGTAGGTTATTCTATAAACTAGTAGGTTATTCTATAAACTTGGCGATTGCAACGATGTCAAACCATGCAAATTCGGTAAGATGAATAATATACAATAAGGACACTTGACCATGATCAAATTAAATTATCTCATCATCAATGATCATAATTATATTTGGCACCTCAAATTTGGAATACAAACTTGCCAAGAACAATTTGCTAAAATGCAGTCATTGATGTCCTCTTCCATGGGGCATGAAAACATGGATAACCAAAATCTCAAACACTCATTCACTTGACAACAGTCATAATACAGGACACCGGTAAGCTTGATTGGTTATATCATGAAATTGACGAAGAAAATTCAATAGTCAATACCCAACCCCTACGTTGACTTAGTTAGCTTGCATATTTATATCATGCATACTCAATGATGCCATTATGGCAGCTTATTCAATAGCATCAAATCAACCCAAATTTTTGGGCAACCACATTACATTATGATTCTCCCATGACGGGATACATCTCACATGATCATAAACATCTACACTGGACAAATCCCCCTCTCAACCATTGGGGCAAAAACTGTATAACATTTTACATCATTCATATCATCCACATTTTGCATGGTCTTATACACCAACCCCTTTCCCACCGTTGGGGCAAAAATGGTATCACATTTACATTTCACATCATTCATTCATCAATTGCACAAATTCACTATGTCATTCATTTTTTAATTGGCTTGTGAGATACATTCGTAACTCATTCGCCAATTGAGGAGGTAAGCTACAAAATTCCAAAAATTCTTTA
Organism: Wollemia nobilis; assembly: GCA_028583015.1. Taxonomy (NCBI): domain Eukaryota; kingdom Viridiplantae; phylum Streptophyta; class Pinopsida; order Araucariales; family Araucariaceae; genus Wollemia; species Wollemia nobilis. Next base: position 1,133,027 of record JAQPPZ010000314.1, read on the forward strand.
TTCTTTTGTCTTCAACGTCAGTGCGCAAATACAACGACAGAGAGAAGCTGCTTCTGCGCCCACAGCCCAAGCAGGTGTCTCATGTTTTTGCACCATATTGTATTTCACGCAACATGATACAAAAAGGGGCATCTGTAGACACCAAATTACAACCACTAATCCTCCATCCTAACCTTCCCACCACCCACTTGTCCACCATACACCTTCCCGCCAATTATTTGGCCCAATTCCACCTTTCCCACCATCCATTTCACCATTTTAGCCCTTTCCCGCCATTTCCTAGCCTAATTGGGATTATTTTAATATTATTTTATATTTAATATAATATTTTATATTATATTATAATATATTTATTATAAAATATATATTTATAAACTCAATTAACCACAATTATCCGATCCATTCTAATCTCCACTGTCAATATTCATTAATCCATGTCACATTCAAAAAGTAATTTCAACCTTAGGATATAATTTAATCTTAGCCACACAATCAAAAGTGTAAGGCTAAAACCCTAAGAAAACCCTAGGTTAGATTATAAATAAGGGTATTTTGCAAATACCTAAATCTTGGAACCTGGAGATTAGACATTGCACCCTAGAGAAATTATTGGTGAAGCCCTAGCATAGAATCCTAGAAATCTAAAGCCCTAGCTTGCCGATAAGACTTCTGCTATTTCAGTCATCCCCCATTCATCCTCCCTCACCATCCTAGCCCCCATCCATCCACCGCATTCGTCGCCACCCCCTAGATCTATTTTTGCAGATTCTTCCCTAATCTGCAGGTGCCATCCAGAGCTTGTGAGGCTCGTTGCAAAGCCTGCAAAGCGCTCACCAGAGCCTGTTGTATATCGCAGACACTCTCTAGAGCCTATTGTATCCTATAGGTGCACACCATATCCTATGAAGCTCATGTTAGAACCTGTAAAATGCACATTCGAGCCTGCTGCAACTACAGAAACGTGAATGTGAGCCTGCTACACCACACCATCTGCAACAACAAAATGAAAGAAAGGTATATCTCATTTGAATGTATTTTATCATATAATTTATTGATCTGGCATACTTTCTTACTTCATTATTAACTAGATTTTTATTGATTTTTGAGGGTCTCACACTGTGGAGCTCTCATAGGTATTACTAACCCCTTGTTATATTTGTATGTATGCATATCTGCAAGTTCTACACATTATTGAATGACTATTGAAGTTGGAGTAGCCCCACACTGGATACTTGAATCCCACTCAACCTGTTGGAAGAAAGGACACACCAAATATGAAGACACTTTATTGTTATTGCTAGGGTTTTGGAGAAACCTAGTGCCATTGTAAATCATTGTATCAAATACTCACATTGAGTACTAATTGTAACAAAGGAGTTCATTGGCTCCCCCCCATTTTATTGAATACATTTATTTGTGCAATATTTGTATTTTCTTGTGTTATTTGATTTCCTGATGTTATTTAAGTTTCGTGTCTTTGTCTTCACATATATATGTGATCTATGGGAAACTAGGACACATCCTTCAGGATTGCTTGTACAACACACTCTCACGAGTATCATCCAATAATCCATCAAAAAATCACAAAGAGGCAAGCAATGAAGTTATTATTGGAAAAGGATGAATGCAACTCAATATCAACTTGGGAATGTAGTTGAGAATGCTAATTTTGATGCAGAAGGACAAGACTTTGTTTGTTTAGTTCAATCTTCTAATGCTATTTCAACATTAAACTTAGTTTGGTATGTTGATTTAGGAGATACCAAACATATAAAAGGTTGAATGAATGGCTTATGATCTTTGAACACTCACCTATTGTGTGCAAGTAACAATTGGTGACAATTTGATATACACCTTTACTAGAATTTTTTATGTTTGATTGCATCTTGGAGAGCATACCCATCACCTGACTCAAGTTATTTATATTCCTAGCCTCATGAAGAACTTATTTTCTATGAAATAATTGCCTGATCACATTTTAAATAAATTTTTAAAAATAAGTGCAAAGAAACTTTGTCTAATTTGAGAAAAATATAAAGGTTTGATGATTGTTTCTCATGCTATTGACATAGAAAATATATTTTACTTGTAATTGTAATGTGATATAACCAATAATTTCCTCCTAATGTAGATGAAATTGACTTACTATGGCACATGCAATTTGAGCATCTATGTTTTAGCCATTTGAAGACAGTCTTACATCATGATGTAGTATGTGGACTTCCATATTTGATGAAGCCTCATGATTTTTGTAAGAGTTGTTTAGCCAAAAAGTATCATTGAGCTTCATTTACCTCAAATAGTCATAAAGTGACTGGTCCATTTAACCTAATTCATACCGATATGTGTAGACCTATGGGTATAAGTTATAGTGGCTATACATATTTTTAATTGTTCATTGATGATCATACGCCATGAATGTAGATGTATTTTTTGAAGATAAATGATGAATATTTCCACTATTTCCAAGGGTTTGAAGCTCATGTGGAGAAGATTGTTGCTTGTCTTATTTGTACACTCTACTTAGAACAAGGGGAAGTGCGCTAGTAATCAATTTTATTCAATGCTAAAATAATATGGCATCAAATTACAACTAATGGATACCTTTACACCTCAATAAAATATAGTTGTTGAGAGGTAAAATCATACTATTCAAGAGATGGTGTATTGCATGCTAAGCAATGCCAATTTAGAGACAATATTTTAGGTAAAAGTAATTTGTACTATAGTCTACTTGTTGAACTATGCACCCACATTTCCATTGAATATTATCATACCTAAAGAGGTATGTATGAGAAAAAAATATTTAATGTCACATATCCATGTGTTTGGATTCACCACATTCATGCAAAATTTGTAGAAGAAAATGAAGATAGAGGATAAATTCAAGTAGTGTACCTTCATTGGATGTAGTAATGAGTCAAATGGATATTGTCTCAATTATTTGACATCAAGAAGTTTCATATGAACAAATATATGTTTTATGAGAAGAACGAGTGCATCTTGTTTAAAGCCACATGTTATCAATAAATCACCTAGTATTTTGTTATTTGATGATGATGAATAGTCTAATAGAGAGGACATTGATTTTGATGACGATGAAGTAAATGTTTTTGATGGAGTTGATGATCCAATACCATCCACTTCAAGTACTACTCATAAAACCAAAATGTAGCTCAGTATAATTTGTTGTGTGGACATGGATAATATTCTAGATACATCTAGTTATAGACCAAGAACTTGGATCAAAGTTTAAAATGAGGTCAACCTAGCCCCGATGAGCACCTCATTGCAAAACATATAAACCTTCAATAATTTTTCAAAGATCTCAGGTCAAAGGATTAGAAGTATGTCATGAATGTTGAGTATCAAATATTAATTAAGAATGAGATGAGACAACTAGTTTATCTTCCACCTCGAAATAAACCCGTTAGTTGCAAGTGGGTATTCAAGACCAAATGTAGAGCTAAGAAAAGCATTGAAAATATAAATTAAGACTTGTTGTCAAAGGCTATGCACAAAAGGAAGGAATTGACCATGATGAAAATTTTACACCAATAACAAATATCAATACCTTTTGGATGGTTTTCCCAATGGTTACATATATGGAAGTTTCATAAAATAGATGTGAAGAGTGCATTTCTTAAAATTGACCTCAATGAAGAGGTCTACATAACACAACTAGAGGGATTTATCATACATGGTTAGGAGAACAAGGTACACATGTACATAAAATATCTCTATGCGATGTAGGCACCCAAAGCATGGTATGTGAATATTGATGAACATCTTCTAAGATATGAATTCTATTATAGTCTATATGTTCTAAAGTTAAAACGTCATGGAAGAGATATCATAATCATCATTGCGCATGTTTATGACTTGGTCATCACTAGGAATTTAGTAAATCTAATTGAAGAGACCAAGAAGGTATTGAATCATTCATTTAAAATGTTTGATCTTGGGCTAATGCACTATTATCTTGGCTTTGAGGTGTAGAAAACTAGCAATCATGTGTTTATGTCACAAATAAAGTACACCGAGACATTACTTAAGAAATTTTAAATGACAAATTGCAAGCCCATGATCACTTCAATGGATGCAGGGTTATAAATACCATGCTATGATTCATATTCATAAGTGAATATAAATATTATCACTAGTTGATTAGGATTCTCATTTATTTGACATAGACTAGACTTGACATAAGCTATGTTGTGAACTATCTTTCACAATTCATCCAAGAAGTAGAGGTGTGTCATTGGAAAGCAATAAAGTAGGTAATCAAATATATATTTTGTACAACTAAGTATGGTATATATTACAAGAAGAATGATCAATTATTCTTTATATATTTCATGGATGTGGACTATGTAGGATCCATTGATGATAGGTTGATTAGCTCTATGCCATGCAAACCACACTGTTCTACTTGTCACATATTTATTCACTCCAATTTTTGTGCTTCACCAAGTCTACTATTGATTATTTAAATGACTTGTCATATTTTATGATTTGGAAAATTCTAAGTAGCAAGTATTATATTTACTTGTGCCAAGTAGCATACAACCTACCACACCAGTCATCATATGAATTTCTATGTTAGTCATTGTGCAACCTACCACATAGGTCCTCTCTCCACCTACCATGTGATCCTTAGCATTATCTGCCATATCATTTGCCACTTATCACACCAACTCATCTACTGTGTTAACTACACATATTGCCATTTTAGTTGTATGAATGTCCATGTCATCTTCGATGTGTTATTTCACCTCATTTTCCATGTTAGTTTTATAGACTACCATGTTAGCTACATGGACTAGCATGTATCATGCCACCTCATCCATCATGTTAGTTGTATGGAATATGTAAAATTCCACATAATTGAATTTCATGTTAGTATATGTCACATCAATAGTTTTGACTTAAAAAGGGTGACATCATTAGGCACCATATAATTATATATTTCCATGTCATCACTTCTTTCCATCTTGTCAATTCGTGTCATGCTAATATCATCATCATAATAAGGTATATGACATAAATGGGGTTCAAACTCAATACCTTCATCAAATGCCTTAGGTGGGACAAGCTAACCACTATCGCCAAGGTTCCCCTTGAATATAGAAGGAAGAAAAAAAACCTAAAGTAGTTATTCCAATCAAATGCCTTCCCTTTCCTACTAGCATAATTTCAATGTATATCATGCTAATGCATGTGCATCCATGTGTTTTTTCTTGCCTTTCTTCCATGGAATATTCTAAATTTCAATTCATAATTTATAATTTAGAAGATAAATTGCTTAAATTTTTAAATCCTAAAAAATAGTACATGGAGGTGAGTCGGTAAAGTGCTAACTTGGAACCCCCTTGAATTTTGCAAAGAATGAAAAATATTGATGATTTGTTTGTATCTGTAATTTTTTTTCCTAAAAAAAATTAAAATGCTAAAAAAGACCATACACCTGAGCAATTGAGAATAAATCAAAAGAGATAGCAATAACGAAACCATAAAAATAAGAAAAATATATATGTAAATGGTGGTGCCCTTTTATTAATATTAAATATGTCCTTTCAAAATGGTTACAATGAGATCAGGTATCACTACCAATTTTGATACAATAAGTTACAAATAAATAAACTAAATTTGGGTGCATTTCACAGGATCTTCCTCGCACTCACGAATTGATTTAAGGTGGGTTTTTCATGACCACCACAATGGATAGTGATGTGAAAGTCTAGTGCTCCTCTTTCCCCATTGATATCTATAACATGCACACAAGGAAAGCAAAAGTATGTTAATAGCATGTGCAGAGCCCTTAAATATAGGGCTTGTATCAAGATAAAGAATGTTGTAAATAAAGTGAAATTAAATGCATTAACAGAAAATTAAACTATTCTAAAAAGTAGAAAATATGCTATGTTAAGTTACTGTACTAAGAAAAATAGAAAAAAAGATTTCTGCCAGAGGCCATCTCTGAGTAAGAAGGTCTTACCTGTGGGGCATCTCATATCATGATGATCGCTATCCTGAGGCTACATTTCTAGAATATCTAGCATCTCTACCTCTTCAAAACCAAGAAAATACATCAATAATATTTATAGTATGCTTCTTCATTATGGCACTTGCAATCCCATTTAAATAAATAATGAGCCTATCCTAATCACCTCCCTTTCAAAACCCAAATCATTCATTCCTACCACTTTAATATGTCATGTATAAGTATCCTTAAGGTTTTTCACCACACGAAGTTTCTCAAATACCCTCATATCTTCCATATATAGCTTCATTACAAGGTTATGTAATGTATCCCTATCCATGTAGTATGGTCAACCTCCATAGAACAGTCTAGTACCTTAACCACCTAAGCCCCAAAACCAACTTCCCAATTGGATCTATCAAGGGACATTGATTTTAAGCATCTATTCTCCCATCCTATCTATGACTATGAAAGCACTACCTACCTTTGATAGAAGGGGAATAAGATAATATTATATCACCTGAATAAAATCTCTATACCTAATTTATTTCACCATATTTAGGAGGAAGAAATTATGGTACGTTTACATATCAATTCATTGATGATAAGGCTACTTTTTGGCATAGAGGATTATATAATAATTCTATTACGATTTGGGAATAAATTATGGAAAATTTCATAGTAGATTGGTTTGTATGGGTAATGGGTGTTCTATATTGTTTCAATTAAATACTATGCAGAGGAATTCTTAGGAAAGTATTCATGATTATAACACTAGATTTATGAAGACCTTGAGTTTAACTCCTCAAAATGTTAGATCAAATGAAGAACAAGCATTTACATATTATATAAAATGTTTACAATATAACTTTGATTAATGGTTTATAATGCTAACCATGTCACTTTGGTTGTAACATTTGAAGAAGTGGCACATGTAGAAGATGTTTTAATTAAAGTAGAAAAAATATTACCTACCCACCTATGGCTTACACCACTCATATCATAAAAAAATCTTAGATTCCTAAATATACACCCTTTTTTTTTATTTGTGGAAAACATCCCAAAAGGGATGCCACTTTCGGGTAAGACCCAAGGAGGCGGGGGTATCCATTCCACCAAAAATGCCCAGGACTCGGACCTGGCCTACCACCTTTGACATACTCAAGGAGCAAACAAACACACAAAACCAATTTAAAAATAAGTAAATAACAACAAAAATAATAAAATAAAATAAAAAACATGCTCCTTGAGTGTGTCAAAAACAAAAGCACAACCAAACACGCACAATAAGATAAAAGAAACCACAACACAAACCACATAGAAAAACACAAGAACCACATAACAAAACACAAACAAGACAAAAACAACAGAACACTACAAAGACATAACCCAAAAAAACATGAAAAATAAACACAACCAAAACCTAAAAAATTAAAAAAATTAAAATAAAATTAAAAATAAAAAACAACCAACAACAGACAATAAACAAAAACAAAATACATAGAAAACACTCACACATAAAAACATGAAATAACACAAACAAAGAGAAACCCAAGAACAAGAACGAAAAAAACACAAGAACAATAACAAAAAACATAAAAAAAAAAAAACAAAAACACAAGAACAACAAAAAACAACACAAAGAACACAAAAACAAAACAAAACAAAAGAACCCACCCACCTTAAAAAACTAAACAAAAAAAACAAAAAAGAAAAAAAATGAACAAAACAATGACCTATCTAGACCAGAAGACTATTAAGGCAAGAATCAACGGAGGAAACAAAATAAAGAATAGAATGAGCTAGGGAACTAAAAAAAACTGAATGAACCAAAGAGAAGCAAAAAAAAAACAAGAAGAAACTAGGTACCTTCAGAGCTGGAGCCATCCAAAGAAATGATAGAAAGAAGAGCTTCCCTAATTTGAGAAGCCCACCATATAGGAGGGTGGCCATAACAAGTAAGATCACCTTTGTCCAAAGCCCAATTAGCTAAAGCATCAACACTCTTGTTTTGATCTCTAACCACATGATTGTAATCAACTTTCAAAAATCCCATCTGGATTAAGCTGAATCTTCTCAATAATTCTTTTTATTCTCCAATCCACCTTATGATTCTTAGAAGGAGTCTTCAAGAGATTAATCATAAGTTGAGAGTCAGACTCAACTAACACCTTTTCCCATCCAACCTTAGTAGCCTCCTGAAGACCTCTGAGGATACCATACCCCTCAGCAAGGTTATTGGAAAGAATACCCAAATTCTCAGCAAAAGTAAAAACCAGGGAGCCATCTGAAAGTCTACCAATTCCTCCCACATGGCTTTTCCAGGGTTCCCTCTAGAGGCTCCATCGGTATTGACTTTTCCAAAATCCTTAGGAGGAGGTTGCCAATTTCTAGTCCTATCCATCTTACTAATACTCACATTCCCTTTAAGTTGGTTGCCCTTAGAAGGTTTAATCTTCAATATTTGCATCACTTGATCCCATATTTGGTGGGAGTTTTGGGGGTGATTAAGGAGTTGATGGGCTGATTCAACTAAGTTGGCTATGGTCTTTTGCCAAATATAGTGAATATCCTTCCTATCTTGATTAAAAATTTGGTTGTTCCTTTCATTCCAAATATTCCAAAGAAGAATGGTAGAACCCATCCAAACTAACTGCCTAATAAAATGATCAACACCCTCTTGATTAGGCCAATCCCTCCAAAGTTGTTCAAAAGTAAAAAAATTGGACCACTGTAAGCCAAGTAAAGTGGCCATTCTCCTCCATAGCTCAGAGGCTAAAGTACACTCAATAAAAATATGGTTGATATTTTCTACATTCTCTTCACACATTTCACATCTAAAAGGGCCATGAAAACCATGCTTCATAAGTTGCTCACCAGTAAGCACCCTACGATGCAATAAAAGCCAATTAAAGAACCTCACCTTAGGCCAGAGCTTTTGAGCCCACAATCGAGAAAAGATGTCAGAAGAATGGTTGGGATTATTATGGCATAAGGTCAAATAACCTTGAGCAACTGAATACTCACCCTTAGTAGTGTTGTTCCATCCAAAACAATCTTTTTCATGGGACCAAGAGAGGGATCTCATATGAAGGATGCCTTGGATATCTTGTCTTTGCCTTTTTAGGATTTGAATAGGCCAGTCCTCAATAGGGATCCAATATCTACCAACCTTTGAATTACCAGTATGGTATCGACGATAATTAGCCACCTTTATCCAATTAGCTCGGTGAAGCTCCTCCATCCAAGGCCTCACCATCCCAAGAATCTATCCAAAAATTTGCATGTTGACCATTATGAATGATCCAAAATAATTTTTTCTTTATCAAATCCTCACCGAGTCTTAAGAACTGCTAAAATGGGAGAACCTTTGGTAGGAAGTTGATAGCGAACAAGGTCTTCAGGACTTTTGTTCTCAGCATATTTAGCATGAAGATTATTGGCCCAAAGAGCATTGGGGTTATGCAACATCCTCCAATATAATTTAGCAGCTAAAGCTTTGTTGTTATTAATTGAAGACCGGAATCCTAACCCCCCTTCACTCTTAGGAAGACATAAAGTATCCCATTTCACCAAGGCCCATTTTCTTTTCTCCTTAGTACCACTCCAAAGGAAACGATGACTGATTTGATCCAATTCTCGAAGAACAACCTTTGGGATATTCAAAATGGAAGAAACATAAATAGGAATAGCTTGAAGGACTGATTTTACCAAGGTGATTCTACCCCCAGAAGAAAGCCACTTGTTGGTCCACTTTCCAATTTTCTTCTTGACTTTGTCCAACAACCAATTCCAATATTTATTTTTTTGCCTTTGAATATTTATGGGAATACCTAAATAAGTGATTGGAAGAGAGGTCTTCTTATATCTTAATTTATCCAAGACCATGGATTCCTGTCTAGCAGAGCGAGTGAAAGAAAATAACTTTAGATTTGTCTTCATTGATCAACTGCCTGAGTAGCCTTAGAAAAATAGCTAATGATTTGCTTAATATTAGAAGCTTCCTTAACTGTAGCTTTACCTAAAAGAGTAGAGTCATCCACAAATTGAAGATGAGAGATAGGTCTAGCTCCATGAGCAATGGTAACTCCCTCAAGGGTTTTGTTTTCCCTCTTTTTGGTTATAGTCCTACCCAAGCATTCAGCAAGAATGATGAATAAATAAGGGGATAGCGGGTCACCTTGCCTAATACCTCTGGAAGCTGGGAAAGACTGAGAAGGCCTACCATTGATAAGAACTAAGTAGGAAACTGAAGAGATACATCCCATAATCCAATCCATCCAATCCTTAGAGAAACCAAATTGCCTCAAAACTTTGATAAGGAAGTGCCAATCCACTCTGTCATAAGCTTTGGATAAGTCTAACCGAATGAACATGGAAGGAGAATTTTGCATATCCATGGAATGGATGGCTTCCTGAGCAAGAACTATCTCATCTACTATTTGACGTCCTTCCACATAACCCCCTTGCTCTGGGAAATAATCTTATGCAAAAGAGGCTTCAACCTTTCCTGCCATGATTTTAGTAATGATTTTGAGAAGAACATTACATAAAGCAATAGGTCTAAAAGCTGAGATATGATCAACCTCTTGAGCTTTTGGAACAAGAGTAATATAAGTTTTATTGATAACCTTCAAAATTTCTTTGGCTTTCTTGGCTTCTTCCACCACCTCTAATAAATCAACATGAAGGATATCCCAGAACTCTTGGTAGAACTCAATAGGAAAACCATCAGGACCTAGGGTTTTCCCTTTTTGAATTTTAAAAACTACTTGTTGAAGCTCATTGATAGTAACAGGAGCAGTCAAAATAGAGTTCTCCTCAGAAGTGATAAGAGAAGGGATTGCTTGAAGAACATTATGTTGAGAAGCTGAGTCAAGAGGAGTAGCGGCAAAAATATTGGAAAAGTAATCAACAACAATAGAGTTCATGCCATCCCAAGTATAAACAACATCTCCAGAATCTGATTTTAAGGAAGAAATAAAGTTGTGAGATCTTTGAGCTAGAAGAGATTTGTGGAAGAAATTTGTGTTTCGATCTCCTTCTTTGAGCCATTGAATTCTAGATTTTTGCTTCCATAAGATTTCTTCTCTTTTTTCCCATTCCTCTAAGCTGAGTTGTGAGTTTAATTTCATCTGCACTTCTCTTCTCTGTGAGGCCATCTAAACGGATTTTCTTATTCAAATTTTCAATATGAGCAATAACTTCATGTTTTTTTTTATGAACATCCCCAAACTCTTTCCAGTTCCAAGTCTTGATTTTGGATTTAATGTATTGCAGTCTTTTGGCAAAATAGAACATCTTAGTCCCATGCCTAGGTTTACCTTCCTTCCACCATTGTTGCACATGAGGTCTGAAGGAAATGTCTCTAAGCCACATTAATTGAAAATGAAAAGGAGAGAAACTCACATTGGTTTTCCACATTTCCACCATGAGTGGCCAATGATCCGAACCAGACATTATTAAGAGTCTTCACTTTAGGAATGTGACCATGGATTAAGAAATTTTTAGAGAGAAAAAACCTATCCAATCTCTCCATTATACAAGCTAAGCCTTGCCTTATGTTAGACCAAGTCATAAGGCCATTATATGGTTGGATATCCACAAGATGGAGGTTTGCAATATATTCGCTCATGAGGTCAGTGCTTTTGTCCAAATTTCTATTTCCCCCCTTTTCTCATCCAGAGAGAGGATGGTATTGAAATCTCCTCCGATCAAGATCCAAGATTTAGGAAAATGAGAGATAATATGAGTAATATCCTTCCACTTGTCTTCTTTTTCCTCCAAAGAAGTCGGAGCATAAACGGTAATGCAAAGCATAATCTGGTTGGAATGTCTACTTTGAATAGCTATAGCCAACAAACCCCAACTGCCAACCATATGGTGAATAACTACCTCTTTTGGGTCCCAAAGACAAGCAATGCCACCCGAAGTCCCTTGGGACTGAGGGAAACCACTTTTCAGGCTGGCCAAATTTTACTGGCAATTAAGTCCATATCCTCCATTGACATCTTTGTTTCTTGAAGGAAAACAAGATGTGGATGATTTATCTGAATCATTCTTCTAATTTCATTTTGTTTTGAAAGACTCCCTTTGAGTCCTCTAATATTCCAAGTGATGATCTTCATTAATACCAGGGCTAAAAAAGTTGGGAAGGGCATTAATCTTACCTTCCTCTACAAGCTTTTCACCTTCTTTTACCATATGATATTGATTGGTCTTGCGACCTACTTTTTGATTAGAATCCATCTTCAATTTTTTTCCCTATTTCTTGACTTATTCCAATTGAATCTGAGATGGCTTCTAACCTTGAAGAATGCTCGTACACAGCCAAAATTTTACTAGATGGTTCAATGGAGTCTATATTGGGACCTGCATTATTTGAAGTTTTGACATTTGAAATATTGTTTTTCTTGTGTAAATTTTCTCCTTTTTTTCTAGTTGAAAACCTTTGATTTGTTGGTTTGTCTCTGAGTTCTTCCCTTCATATTTAAATTGTGTTTCTAAGATTTCAGTTTCCATTATTTCCTCTTCCTCACTTGGGACATCATTTGTGGAAAGGATTTCAAACATATTAGCAGATGACTTTGATTGATCCTTCATAACTGGTTTTTTTGAGTGTTCTTCTTCTTAGGTATTTGGAAACCTGCTTGAGTTTATATCTTCTTTCTTTTGATCGGGAATTTTATTTGGGCAAGCACTGGCCAAATGACCATATTCATGGCAAATTCTACAACGAAAAGGAATGTTCTCATAGTCCACTACTTGCTCCCAAGTGTCTTCCCCAAATTGTAATGTGATATTTTTAGGTAGGGGTTTGTCAAAATCCATTAAAACACAAATCCGAGCATAAATAATATGTTCAAAATTTTGAGTACAATCAGCGAGTCATCATAAAAGTTCCTAAAGAGTTTCCAATTGAAGAAAAAATAGTAGGATTCCAAAATTCAATAGGGAGGCCAAAGAGTCTAACCCACACGGGAGCTATAGAAGGCATCTCTTCTTTGGCTTTAAATTTAGTATGCCAGGGCTTCATGAAAAGCCCTGCCCTTCCAAAAAACCAAGGACCCCCTTGAAAAGTTTTCTCTCTATCTTCATTATTAGCAAATAAAACAAGAAAATAACCATTTGGATAAATAGAGATTTGTAACTCACCTTTAGTTTTCCAGCTTTTTGCAGCCCAGACTTTGAAAGTAGATAGACTCGGACGAAAACCCACGAACCGACAAATTAGTCCTCTTTTTTCCAAATCTTCAATGCCGGTCTGAATGTTACCCATATCAAGCTTAACAATAGGAGTTCCATCAGCTGCTTTAAGACATCCTGACTCCATTTTCCTGGGATCAATCTTAGGCATTCTTAGAGGTTTATGGGAAGCCCTAATATTGATATTAGCATTGGGTTGAGGCTGTCCACCATGAAGGGCATCCCTAAAATTCATTTTTGGGACTGAGTCTTCAAAATTCTTACCCTTGACAGGGGTTTTCACAGTAGAATTATTTTGTGGGTGCACCTTAGCACCAGATTCACTTGAGATATGAGCCATTTTTTGATCAACTACTTGAAACTTGTTTCGTGATCTCTTTAATCCTTGCCCTAGACGTCGTGGAAAGGTATGGTTTTCACTTTTCTTTTGTGCAGCAAATTGGAAGTCGTTGTCACTCAAGTTCACGGTATGATCTGTTGAAAGACAAATTTCTAACCCATCTTGTATCCCCTGCAACATTTCCTGCTAAAATATTGAGCATAAACCACAAAAATATTGGTCGCTAGGGCCCGAAGGCCCTAAAAACCAACCTCCGGAGCTGCTTGCACTCAACCCAGATGAAACCCTCGCATAGCCGCTTGCCAAATATATCGTTCACACATAGGGATGTACTAGGATCTGTGTTGCTCCAAATGATATGAAAATTGGTGGAGACGTTCTAGGGTTTTTCAGGCATCTACCCTCAAAATTTTAGCTCAATCCGAGTCTGGATGAGTGAGATATGGCCGAAACGAGTTCGGTAGTTTGGGCAGTCCTGCGAAAAACGTCTAATCAATTTTTGGTACGTTGGGACACTAGGTAGCGCATCTCTTCTCCTCCCTAAATATACACCCTTGATATAGCCTATTCTACACATATTATTATATACCAAAGAAACCCCTTCTCTACATATCATGACAAATCTAGGCCAAAATTCGTTTTTAGTTGTTGCCTTCTAGCCTCAACTACTAACTCTATTTACCCCACTATAGTCCAACAAAGAAACTAAATCCAATATGGAGCAACATAATCTCAAAATTAAAGAGATATTGTATGTGGTAAAAACCTTGGTCAATTAGATAATACCAAAAAAGAGGTAGTGGCATAAGAATAGTAGGCATTAAAAATAACAAAATTGACAACCCCAAAAAACCTCTTATCTCATCAAATATCAAGTATCATGACAAGGTGTATGATAGGGATTAGGTGTGATTTAATAAATGATAGTTGTTTATTTTTAATTGTCGTTTGTTGTAAGGATTAAGGTGCACTGTTTGAATACAACCTTATCCATAATATGTGTTTGTAATGCATATTTATAGGCTTCTGTTGTTAATTGAAAACTAAGTTTGGATTGTCTTATTATTCCTCTTGTCTATTGTAACATCTTCCACATCATTTGTATCAAAGTAGGTTATGGGTTATAGGCTAGTATCCTCTTCCCCTAGGTCGAGATTGGTTCAGACGGGGAACGAGAACATCTTCGTAGATCTATTTGTGGAGTAGTTGCATCTGTTTCAGATATTTTTTACTGTAATATTTTATGGAATTGTTGATTCCATTTTGTGGTTTTGTCCCACATATACCTTGCATTTTTAACCATTTCTGAACTTCCTTTGTTCATGATGTCGAATACAACTGTTTCACTTGATGAGGACTATGCTCAACTGCGTGTCCTCATTGTAAAACTTCAAGAAATTTAGGTAGACATGCTTCTATTTTTTGCTGAAGACCTAAATTAAGATATCATTTCTCAACTTCGTGACCTCACTACAAAACTTTACTAAATCCACATAGAACTGCTTGTTGCTACTGTTGCTGAAGATCTCATTGAAGTAGACCTGGATTTCACACCTGATCTAGAACTTAAAGAAATTGTAGTCACACCTAGATTTGAACTAGGGTCTTTGGGTGAAATTCCTAGCATTTTTCCATTAGAAGGTGTGACTTCTGATGCGGATCCAAGCTCATTTCAAGATCTTATTGCATATCAGGCCCCTATGGACATTGCAGATCTAATATCCAAAGAAGCCATTGCTACTGCTATCATCATGCCTACTACCATTTGTGGCCTACCAGTACATCCACAACCTCTTTTTCATCCATTTCTTGATTAGTGGTTCCTCTCTCGAACATTGGTTTCTAGTTTTTGGTCACCATTACATATATTTTCAGTGCTTCCATGCTTTTCATACCTTGATCGAGTGTCCTTGTAGCCTTGGCATTCTAATTCCTGCATTGATCTGGTACCATCCGGTCCTCGTAGCCTTCAACATCTATTGCTTGAATTTCATTTTTTCCATACTTTGCCAATCACAACCCTAACCACTTTACCATTTACGGTGATGATATTCTGCTCTACGGTGACCAAAATACACATTTAGCATTCACAAAAAATCTTGTTGCTCTTGCTCATAAACATATCAGCCCTGCAGCCCTACTTTATGGCTTCCATGCTATTTTGACCAGCTCAACATCACCTATTTTGCATCCTCTACTAAAGATACCACCAACCACTTTTTGGCCATCGATCTGCCTTTGCCATTCATTTTTATCACAGATCTGTATTTTCCAGCGATGTTTTAGACAATTTCGGTGTCCACTTGTTTTTGGTCATTTTTTGGCTTATACACGCCATCACCGCCGCTTCCATATTTTGGTTGATCTCCCTCGTGTGCCTTCGTGACCACCACCTCTCATGTCATTTTCATTCCCACCACTCGATTCTACATACCCAAGATCCACCATGGCCTCCACCATTCCATAAATTAAATTAAATTAATTTTTAATTTAATTTAATTTTTACATACCCATTTTTAATTTTGCCTGCTTTCATTCTCCAACGACCACCAAATATATATTCATTTTGGCTATTTTCATTAAAAGCGCGTACCACTCCATTCAATTTTCAACCATAAATTAAATTATATTAATTTTTAATATAATTTAATTTTCTCCACCCTTGCTCCACTCCATTCAAACCCAAATTCAATTATCAACCATAAATTAAATTATATTATTTTTAATATAATTTAATTTTTTCCACCCATTAAATGCATATCACCCCACCTTCATTCAATGCATGCCCGTTTTTCATTAATGCTCGTGTTAAAAATTAAATTAAATTAAATTGTCTTTCATTTAATTTAATTTTCTCCACATTTAAATCCAAAATTCAATGCAATACAGTGCACGTCTCTCATTAAATCCATGCCACCGCCTTCCTTCAATGCATTTCAACCTGAAACAATAATTTAATGCCCACTTTCGTTGGCATCTTTTGGCACATTGTTCGGGGCATATTTTGTTGCATCTCAGTCCGACATCAGTTGTTGTTTCCTTCTACCATTTCGAGGGACCTATTTCAACTGTCAGTTAGCATAGCAATGTTTATAGTCATTGAAGAGCATTTTCCATGATCGACTCAAATTTAGTATCAAATTTTAGTTTTATAAAGACATGTAAAAATTTGTCATTTTGGTCTTCGTCTTTTGTAATAGGAGTACATTTTTTGTTGTACCCGATACTCCTGGTTGTTTTCCTTCTTTCTCTTCCACCTTTGTACGCATTGGGGACCAATGCTTCTTCAGTGGGGAGGAATGATAGGGATTAGGTGTGATTTAATAAATGATAGTTGTTTATTTTTAATTATCGGTTGTTGTAAGGATTAAGGTGCACCATTATCATTGAATGCAACCTTATCTCATCAAATGTATTTTTGATGCCTATTTATGGGCTACTGTTGTTAATTGAAAACTAATTTTGGATTGTCTTCTTATTCCTTGTGTCTATTGTAATTACTTCCACATCATCATAGTAGTAGCATAAGTTGGATTATGAATAGGATTACTATGATTCAAAGATTCACTCAAGGAGTTATCATGATACGGTCTAACTTCCTCAATTAGGGCTTCTTCCTCTAAAGCTACATCCAAGGCATGCTTTGGATGCTTATAAAAGGTCCACATATGCTCAAAATATTTGAATGTAAGGTTCCCATTGGGTCCCCTAATAGGATCAAGAATATTATCAATCTCTTCTTCCTCAAGGTTAGAATTTTTTTTATCAATTTGATCATTCTCTTGAAAAATATCCTCAAAACTTAAAAACCTTCTCCCATTCCCAAGATTGGAAGCCATTGGGAAAGAGAAAAATATCAAAGCAAAGGAAAGAACTAAGACCCGCAAGCACCAGCAATTATGTTTTTAATGTTCCTCTGATATATCAAACATAGAATTAGTGATCTTGATTAAATTTTTTAAAAGAAAAGGAGATGTTCACGTTGGGTTCACCAAATATGTAGAGCGATAAAACTGCCCTACCACATACAATTTCCAAATAAGGCTATATACGCAAAGATAGAAGAGAAGCCTTATGGGGTGAACCATGGGGGATGTATTGTTCTCTACACCTAGTGCTAGGGGGGAAGGGTTCACCAGGAATGGTTTAAGGACTCACTCCAAGTCCATAGGAATTTTAGGAATGTTTGATGTATTCAATTTCAATATAAACACTTAGATTTGACCTTTCTAGATCTATGTTATCAAAGATAAAAGGACAATGTAGAAATACATGATGTGGGAATACAAGAGCTAACCCTAGTATGATTCTTTCTTTGAATGCTTTTCTAACCTAGGGTTTTGAATAGAAAATCTTTAAGAAAGGGTTCAATGAGAGATGCACAAATAGAATTAACCCTAAGTGCACACTATATGATTTTTATCTTTCAAATGCCTAGAATTAATTGAATATATTTAATAAAATTAGATCCAGGGTTTATGATAGAAATAAAAGCACTCAACAATCATCCTAGAAGACTAATAAGAACACTTGGCTTATATGATATTTTATCCTTGCTTTTATCTCTTTATCCAATGCTATCAATAATACTCGTTCCTACAAGATAACTCAACAAACACTTGAAAATGGAATTAGCGTTAAGGGGTCTACTTAGGCCATTGTACAATAGTGCTTGGAGGTATAACAGTCAAGCCCCCTAGGTCCTTTTAGTTGAAATTTGATAATTAAAAGTGGAAATTGACCTTTGGAAGAAAATAAACATTAATACAATACAATATAATATAATTAAGAAATCACATAATAGAATATACCACTATGTTCTAGATGTAATTTAGAATGCAATGGAGAAAATAGGGACAATAAATTACCCCTAGTTTGATCTTAGGTGAAATCGTACCCCATAATGGGTGATTGCGATAACACTAGACAAAGTCGCACCCCATAGTAGACCAGGTGTGATTTCGCATACACTATGCGAAAAATAAACTATGAATACAAAAGCTCTATTACGTCACTCAAAAAATCTAAATGTACATGTAGAAGAGTGAATTCACTTGGCAAAGAGTCTAGAAGCAAAATAGAAGGGTTTTAGATCTCTCGGATGGTAAATCTCTCTTTAGGGCTCCAACAAAAATCCACCAAGAGCGAGGAAAAATAATGCAACAGACAATCAAACTCCAAAATTCAAAGTTGCTTGTGATAGAAAAATAAGGATGTAGATCAAATAAAGAAACTTTGTAATAAATCAAATGTGAGCAATAAAATCATCAAGTACCAAATAAAATGAGCGCATGTTAACTTGTGTGTTATTGTTTGTGAAAAGTGAATTCAAACCCTCTTTATATAGCGGATTTGAAGGCGAAAAGAGCAAGAAAACCAAAGAGGACCAATGTAAAACACGCAAACCCTAGAAAATTAGGATTTTAATGCGTCAAACCCTAAAAGGGTGAAATCACACCCCATCTGGTTCGATCATGATATCATAATGCAAATTCATGCCCTAACAAGGATCGGACATGATTTCGCATAAAGAGGGAAAAATAAAACCAAAGGGGGGACAACCTTTCCCTTGCCTTATGCAAGTTTAAGGGGTCCCCTAGAGGGAAAAATCCTTATGCGTGTAATATTTGTGCACCTAGGAATTTCGCATAAAGAGGGAAAAAAAAAACCAAAGAGGGGACAACCTTGCCCTTGCCTTATGCATGTAATATTTGTGCACCTAAGAATTTCCAAAATTTGAATGTGTTTGAAAACATAGTGAGCTAGTAATATTTTGGTTCTAAGTATTCTTCTAGTTGTGGTCTATCCAGAATAGTGTCCACCTAAGAAACCAACATGGAACTCTTTTAAGACCTCTTTTGCTCTACTCGGATGTAAACATCTTAGAAATACACCATCAAAATTATTTTTATGTAGTATGTCATTAACTATGATGTAATGTTTGGACTGCAACCTATATCTCTATATTTGAGAGGCAGTGAGACCATTTGAACACCTATCAAAATCAAAATAATGCATTAATTATCCAATCCATGTTTTTGGATCTGGTTGTGCTTCTTTTGGTTGAGTACAATTCTCTTTTTTCTAAAATCCTAATCATATTTACATTATGAACTGTAGATTCTGCTAGCTACTGATACAATATTGTATCCCTCACCAGCTTGGTTGGCTTAATATTGACATCATACTCTTAAATTTTGGTGACCCATAAGGCACTCTTGTCTCCTAATTCTCCTTGAATTATGAGGTTTTGGACATCTTAGTGTACTATATACACCATTTTCTTGCTTTGAAACACAAAGTGTCTAAACTTTATTAGCGATTTTATCACTGCATAGACCTACTTTGCTATAAAATTGTATATTTCATCGTGATCATGTAGTATCTTGCTTAGGAAAGCTATAGATTGCTCCACATCACCTTCCTTCTTCTGAGTGAGGACAACTTCATAACTCTCTTCTACTCCAAATACATAGGATAAAATCCTTGGTGTAGTATGGGTTAATCAAAATTGGAGCCTTAACAATGTTTTGTTTTATATTTTTAAGGTATTATTTCTAGTGTCCATCTATTTGAACTCTGCTTCTTTTTTCAACATATTTATCATGGGTTTTACAATTTGAGCAAAATCCAAAATGATTTTTTGTACAAAGTTGATATACCCAAAAAATGATTGCAAATATTTTTTTATTTATAGGTAGTAGAAAAGCTAGAATGGATTTTACCCTGTCTGGGTTAATAGCTAGTCTTATCTTAGATACAATATATCCTAGCAATTTTCCTTCCTATACAATAAAAATTGACTTACTAGGGTTCAATGAAATACCAAAACCTTTACATTTTTAGAACACTAATAAAAGGTGTTCAACATGTTTCTCTTTCTGGTGAGAGAATACCATCATATCATCTAGGTAAAGTACTATTATCCTATTCACCAATTATCCAAATGCCAAGTCCATTGCCCTTTGAAAGGTGGCCCTAGTATTAGACAGACCAAATTACATTCATTGATATGCAAAGGTTCCCCACTTAGTGGTGAATGCAATTTTGTATTGGTATTCATCCCGAATCCATATCTAATTGAAACTAGAGAATTCATCTAGTGTAGAAAACATTTTTTTTTTTAGTTATAGTATGTAGGATTTGGTCAAATTTTGGGAGAGGATAGTGGTCTTTCAGTGAAGTCTTATTCAGGTTTCAAAATCCACACACAGGCAAATGTCACCATTTTCTTTCCCATTGACACAAGATTTACCACCCATGTAGAGTGCTTAATTGGATAGATAATTTTAGTATTTAAGATCTTTAACAACTCTTATTTCATCAAAGTCTCTATCTTAGGATTTATCAATCATTGTTTTTTGTTGAAATGGTTTAGCATATGGTATAAGTTTAATAGTGTATTAAATAGTTTCTTTGTTATAAACTTTGAGGTCATCATATCCATGCTATAATATCATTGAAATATCTATACAATTCCATAATTTAACTAATTTCTCCATCGAAGTAGTGCACTCATACTTTTAAATATTTCCTAGGCTCAATATCAATTTCTTTATACCCCTTGCTCATCAATTTCCATTTTGTAAGCAGTCGATCAACCATTACTATAAAATAAGCTTTCTAAGGTGATAAAATTATTTGGGATGTGATTATTTTTAGTTGTATAATATTATCATCATCTTCACTATCTAGTGATGTAGAAGTTCATTTGCACAATTCATCTCCTATATCAAAAAATCAACAATTTTTTCATCACTATCAAAAATATGCCAAAATGTATATTTATCTAGCACTGAATGTCTGTAGATCATCTTGATTATATTATATCAATTTACTATATTAGATGTTAGAAAATAATTAGCTCCAAGATAAGCTAATGTATTTGTGTGGGTACTCTTTTATCTAAGGAATGCTTTTATATTAAGCACTTTAAAGCTTTCCCATAGGTCCCATACTTTGTTTATGTATACCTTCAGGTAGTGTTGTTTGCTACAACAATGTTCTGTGACCTAGTTCACAATAAATTCTGAATCACCATAGATTAATAGTTGCTTGATCCCCATTTTCTCAGCTTTCTTAAGACCCATACATAATGCTTCATACTTAGCTATATTTTCAGTGCAACTCCAAGCAAGCCTATAAGAGAAATACTTTTCTATCTCAGTTGGTGATATTAGTACTATTCCTACACCATCATAATTTTTTGCATATTGCTCCATAAAAATAGATCTTCCAAATTTCATCTTGTTGCACATTTTATTTTGCTACACCTGGGACTTTCCCCTTTTTAGACTTTGTAATAGAATATGTGCCAATTTCAGTTTCAATCATGACATTGAAGTCTTTTAAGGAGAACTGATCCTCTATCTACAATTCTTTCATGATGTCCTCCATAAAATCAGTTTCTTTAGTCATCATGCTAATTGTATTAGCCTACTGATCTTTCTCTTCAATATTCTCTATGTGGTAAGTGGATGGTTTCTTAGAGAAAAGTTTTACTCTTTTTCCTTTGTATGGGATATCCATATGTGAATAGTCCAAAAATAGATATCCACCTAATTTATTTGTGAACTCTCTAGAGAGACACATTCCAAAGTAGGGTTCTAAGTTTACTACCACTACCTCTATTAGAGTATATTACATTATTGGGTACATGCTAATGTACCACCTTGGGTACATTACTAGAGTAGGAGTTTACTTTAGAGTAAAGTTATGTAGTTACTTCAGCATGTAATAAATGCACAAGTGTTAGAATGTGCAATGATGTAAATGTGCATGTAGTCCACATGTACATGAGTCATAGGATAGAGTCAAAGGTAGAGTAAGGGCCAAGGAACTTATCTTCTTATATATAGGCCTTATAGTGAGTGAAAAAAGAGAGGAGAGAACATAGAGAGTGCATAGTATAGATTGGTAGTGTGGTACAATGTAGCTCTTCAAAAATAGTTTATGGAGTGTTCATGTCCTCCATTATACTGCATTGTACTATTTTTGTATGCTTTCATTAATGGCATATTTTTGAGTTATTGCAGAAGTTTCTCTTATAATTTTCTTGCATATTATAGTGCCATTATCATATAGATATCTTAGATTGCTTATCTTACATCTTGTGGTTGCATTTCCTATATCATATACTCATCAAAAGCTAACAGTGGTATTAGAGCACACGGTAGATCAATAGGAAATAGGGAGAGCCACAAGTGAGATTGAGAGAAATCCAAAAATCTCATTTATAAAATTTTTGAGATTGCATTTGGCTAGAGTCTTTCCACAGGGTTGCAGAAAAACTCGTGAAGACTAGGACTCAACAAGGATTCCACTAGTTTGACAAATCAACTAGTGAAGATTGATCATCTCTAGATTTAGAATTTCTTCCATTACAGTTTCTAATACTTTATTGCAAAAAAAGGAGATTCAAAGAAAGTTGGGAAGCTTCCTACATAGAGCTAGGAAGAATATCTTCTTTGGAATCAATCCAACACCAGAAGCAACAAATGAAAGAACAAATATTTGGAGGCTTGTAGAAAATATCCCATTGCTAGAGATTGTAGACCTGTAGAGAGTAGAAGAAGAAAAGGCCATAGGAGCCTTGTTGTAGAAGAGACTCCAGAGAAGATTCCAAGAGAAGATTGGAGATTGGTGATCTCCATTAAAGACTACAAATAGAAGTAGAAGAGACTCCAGAGAAGAGTCCAGGAGAATATTGGAGGTTGGTGATCTCCATTGAAGACTGCAAATAGTAGATTGAAGAGACTCCAAGAAGAGTCCAGGAGAATATTGGAGGTTGGTGATCTCCATTGAAGACTGCAAATAGCATATTGAAGAGACTCCAGAGAAGAGTCCTGGTGAAGATAGGAGATTGGTGATCTCCATTGAATATTGAAGACTTCACCTTGAAGAAGTTGAAGAGACCCATAGAAGGTCCCATTGAAGAACTTCCAATTTTGGAAGAGATAGAAAAGGACTAGCAAAAGTCCTATTCCTGAAGCAGTAGATTTCAGAGATCCAAGAAGGAGATCTCATTGCCAACACTTCCACAGTAGAAGGTTGAAGAAAAGGTCTCATTGGGAAGACCATAGAAGCTACGAGAGTGAAGACCCTAGAGAAGAGGTCTCAAGAAGAAGGCTTGGTGAGCCTCATTGAAGGAGATTTGAAGAAGGCCATTGAAGGAGTTCCTAGGAGAACTCATTGGAGAAATTTACCACCAAGGAGAAGTTCCTGATAAAGGAAGTTTTTGGGACAATTATCGCCATCCGACAACAAGCCCAAATAGAGATAGATTTGGCAAGAAGCTTGCCAAATTTTGGAGGATATTGGTGAAGACCTCAAGACTTTTAGATTCTTGAGAAGAAGGCCTAGATTGAAGTCAGAATTTGACAAGGAGGTTGAAGGAGAAAGGAGCCAGACATTACTACCAAACCTGAGAGGTTTGAAGATTACCTTTGAAGGCTAGAAGGCTCATTCGAAGAAAGGAGATCAGCTGAATTTACAGTAGAAAACTGAAGGGTCCTTGAAGGAAAATCTCAGCTACGATTTGGAGGAATTCCCTACCAAATTTTTGAGATTCAAGGACAACATTTCAATGAAATAATTGATTGTGAAAGGGTAGCAATTAGGACAACATTACTAGTTATGAAACTTTAGATTTACAGAATACATTCTGAAGGATAATTAAAGTCACCTACTACAGATTCAGGGCAACAAGTTAGAGGGTTTCAAAGTTGCAAATAGGTGAGCTAAAGAACTATTTTGGACAGTCAAGAAGAGCTACGATTTCATCCAGTAAAAGGCAACAATAAGGTGAATCTAATCACCTTGCAATCCTTCATCTACAGAGTTCATTAAGGTAAGCAACTTTGGTGCAAAAAGGTTCATTAGTTGAACTTTAAATTTTTGGTTTATTAAGATTAGTTAAGCACCATATTAGAGTTTAAAAAGTTGCAAAGAGAAGGTTGCATATTATAATATTCAAGGGAGTGCAGAAGATAATTTCTTTTAAGGTTAATACCTGCACATTAAAATAGGATATTAGATATATTTCTACAGAAATAAAAATCTTCCTATTATCTACTAGAGTGAAGAAGACATTATAGTGCATTAAGAGTTCATTTACAGGAGTAATAAGGAGAGATTGCTATTGCACTATATTGATCATTCTTAAATATTATTAAAGGTGCACTAAGTATTTTAGTTGCAGTGAAAATTAGTGCAAAATTAAACCTCTAAAATAGCATATTAGTTGCATGGTTAAGAGCTTGGATTCATTGTTACTAAGATATCCAAGTAAAGGAGTTAGAGGTTAGTGTTGTCTAGAAAGGAAGGCAACAATACATTACTATTTTCTCTTAGGGATTAGAGCAGAGAGCCACCATATCTAAGAAGCAAAAGAAAGCTTCAAAAGGAGACATATAACTTTGGTGCAAAATAAGGGACTTAATCCTATCCATTGCAAAGGTGTTTGCATTACATTGGCATCTATTTTATCCTTTCAAATACATCAAGTAGGGATAAAATAAAGAGTGTCTTAAAGACACCAAAATAGTCAGCATAGTACATCATCGAGCGACCACATCATCGATATCAAGGGGTAGACATCAAGGCGTAGAGGTAGAGCCATCAAAGGGCTCATAAGCTAAGTTTTTTAAAGGTGTATAGAGACACCAAATCGAGCACCCACAACAACATATACCTACAACATCAAAGCCAATGTAAGGAGCCCATTATCCAGTGCATATCCACATAATAAGGATAGCATAACAAGGTCTACTTAAAGTGGCCATCATCTATTGTATATCAACATAGAAGGAACAACGCTAAAGGATAGCTCATTGCAACGAATAGAAGGAAGTTATAGAGAAAATGAAAGGTGCATTACCAAGCCATATCATGGCTGAACCACTAGCTAAATCTCTCAAGAGCTACCATCGATTGGAGATGAATCACTAGCTAGGAAGATAGTGATCAAAGCAACCAAGAACGACCATCGATTGGAGATAAATCATCAACCAAAAGGGTAGCGTTGGAGCACCCCACAATCACCATAGTTGGAGCCAACCTTGTGGGAAAACACCATCCATATTCACTGGAGAAAAAGAGGAGCCATCCCACACTTCGTTGTCACAAAGGAGCCAAATAAAGCTTGCAAATAGTTGGCAAGAACAAGAATTGAGAAGCTTAAAGGATTTTGGTACGTTGGAAAGAAGTGTGCATGCAAGGGGAGACATCTACATTTGTCCTAATAGTGGAAGGAATATTGTGCCACTTGGCACAAAGGGCATCTTCATCCTCTTAACTCCAATGCTCAAGAGAAAATATGCTCAACTAAGTAACACCTTTCATCATTTCCTCAACGCTCAAGGAGAGCATTCTGAGTGCTCACCAACCTTAGCCAATACCCAAGAAAATATTTAAACTTGCACCACACGATATAATGCTCTTCAAGACCTACACCATCCAAGGAGAAGACCAAGAGTCTTGTGCAATAACTAGTGCCACTTGGCACTAAGTTAAAGGAAAAGGAAGCATATTTATAGCCACCCAAATTAGAGCACTTAGGGAGTGGAAGCATATCTTCAGCAAGCATTAAGTGAGGAGAAGAAATAGACATGATCGAGATAGAATTAGAGGTGCGATTGAGAGTGAGCTCAAGGCATGAATTCAAGGATTAGACAAGGAATGCTCAACATTGAGCATTAATTGATCATTGCTAACATCGATATCGGAGTCAAAGTGTAGCACAAGTCTATCATAGAGGAGCGTCGCTTGCAGAAGAGCATTAATGCTCGTATTATAAGGTGAAGACTAGCATTTGGATTAAATAGTCTCACCACCAACCAATCAACTTGCGTGTTATACTTTGCAAGGAAGGTAATAGACATTTATTACTTAATATTTACTTTCCTTAAGTTTTAGGGAGTTATAAGGTGCTTAATATAAGGTTGAAAGCTATATAATATTGCATTGAAAAATCAGCCTTAGAGAGATAGAAGCAAAGGAAGTATTAATTGCTTGAGATTCACACACTATAATATTTGCTTTCATTAAGGAGTAATAAGGCATAGTATATAAGGTTGAAATTATTATTGCAAACTCAACCTTAGTAAACTTGAAAGCAAATCAATAGGAGTTAATATCCTTAAATAGTATTTCAAATCATATTAATTGAAATACAAGTATATTAATATTTGCAATCAATATCATAGGAGATATAAGGGTTTCTACTTGGAAAACAAATTATTATTATATTGCAAATATCATCAATTTCTATAATTCCAAATTAGGGAGATATAAGGAGTGCTACATCAAACTTTAATTAATTGGAATTTAGAAAATTGAATCATTGAAATTTAAGGATAAAGGAGCAAAATCATTGCTTACTAAAAGAGTTGGAATTTATTGCTTACACTTGTCTCATAGTTACATTAAAGGGACAAAAGAAATCCAACCATAGAGAACTCCATTAAATTGAAAAGTGCATAGTTCAATAGGAGAAATAAGGTGAAATAGGAGTTGGTTATTATCATTCCCAAAACATTACTCAAAAGGTGAACTAATAGTAGCTAAGCACTTTACCAAGATTAGAGTATATTCTAATCACTAGGGAGACATAAGGAATCCTACAAAACCTAAGTCTTAAAAGGTTTTATCAAATTAGTTCACATATTCTAAACTAGGGAGTCATAAGGTAGTCTACTACAAAGGATCTATCAAAAATATTCTCAAAAATACTAAAGAGCTAAAAGAAATCTATTAAAACTAAGGAGAAAGAAAGATGTATACAATGAACAATGATATGAACAACACTATTAGAAAAGAAAGGGCAAGTGTCATAAAAATTGGAATCAAGAATTTACTTATAAAGTCTAAAAGAGACTTAGACCTTACTTCAAAAGTGATTCATAGTGAAGCCTTAAAAGATAACTTTGAAACCATGGAATATTATCTACATGCTCATCTCACTGAAGCAATTGATAATGGAAAGAGTGACATTCAAATTCCTTTAGACTTTGGTAGCATATTATATATGGCATTACTTACATTCAAATGTTACAAGGATGAGAATGTAGAACAAAAAGGATTGATAGAATCACTTAAAAAGAAAATAGAAATGGATGAATCATACCTAGAGAAGATATTTCAATCCTCATGCAATATTGATACTTCAATTTCTACTAACTCAAAATCTTATCATGATGCCTTAAGTGTTTGTTCAGAAGATTCTATACAAAACCTAAAAAATGATAAAAAGGACAAAGGCAAAGAGAAGATACTTTTACAAGAATCAGGTGATAGTACGACCACCTATGAAAGTGTAATAACTGACTCCAAAGACAAGAATAAAGAAGAAGAAGAAGAAGAAGAGGAACCAGATCAAGGAGGCATACAATGCAATATGAATTAAAGATAATACAAAGGACCAGATAAAGCTAAAGAACATCTAAAGATGAAGATCCATATTGAAGACTAAAGTCTTCAATACCCAAATAATGTAATACAAGGGGTGTTAGAGTATATTACATTATTGGGTACATGCTAATGTACCACCTTGGGTACATTACTAGAGTAGGAGTTTACTTTAGAGTAAAGTTATGTAGTTACTTCAACATGTAATAAGTGCACAAGTGTTAGAATGTGCAATGATGTAAATGTGCATGTAGTCCACATGTACATGAGTCATAGGATAGAGTCAAAGGTAGAGTAAGGGCCAAGGAACTTATCTTCCTATATATAGGCCTTATAGTGAGTGAAACAAGAGAGGAGAGAACATAGAGAGTGCATAGTATAGATTGGTAGAGTGGTACAATGTAGCTCTTCAAAAATAGTTTATGGAGTGTTCATGTCCTCCATTATACTGCATTGTACTATTTTTGTATGCTTTCATTAATGGCATATTTCTGAGTTATTGCAAAAGTTTCTCTTATCATTTTCCTGCATATTATAGTGCCATTATCATATAGATATCTTAGATTGCTTATCTTACATCTTGTGGTTGCATTTCCTATATCATATACTCATCAAAAGCTAACAACCTCCTAAATTATTATTATTTGAGGTATTCTATGCAACACTATAGGAATATCCTTTATTACTCTCATAGTATTCACAAGGGTACCATCTAGTTGTAGCACACCAAGGCAATTCTTGGTATATTCCATTATCATTATTTCACATACTACTTTGGGCATAACTGTGGTTGTTGCACTAGAATCAATCGTGTAGTTATGCATCACCCACCCTTCCATTCATAGGGATAAATATAATAATGATGACCTATTTTTCTTGTCCCTAAGGTGGGATTTATTTGATCTAAATTCAGGTCAAGTTGATGCTTTCCTTGGTGTTTTATAGATTTTAGAGAGGCTTGAAGAAAATTGATTTGTCCTGGAATAAGTAGAGCATCATACATGCTAGCTTTAGATGGTGTCTTTTTGAATTCTTCAACTATATTAAAGTTAGGAGCTTCTGGCTACTTCGTTTGCTCTTTTGCGAACTCACTAAATTTTATCTTGTATTCTTGATTTTCTTCAACTCTTTGATGTTTAGTTAGGGAAGGATAGTTGAGCTTGTCTCTAGCCTGTTCCTAGGTTTCAACTTCTTTTGGTATCTTTTCATGCTGCGAAGTTGGCTTTTGAATACTTTTGAATAGGGTAGACTAAGCAACATCCTTTTTGGGATGATCTTTTTTCTTAGAAGGCACTTTAAAGGGATTCATTTTTTAGGATAAGTGGATAGCTATTTCTTTTTCGATCTTGTTAGTACAACCATTTGCTCTACTGACAACATCATAAAGTTATGATTCATTTCTTTTATCATATTTATCTACCCCTTTTCGATTATTTCAGCCTTTTTAATAGTAACCTTTTGTATATGATGTTGGTGCATCATGCAAGAATTTTCACCATGAGGATCATTACATGTTGAACACCAATAGTCTAAATCAGAGTTTGAAGTGGATGGTTCATCCTCCTAGTTGTTATACATTGCATTGGATTTTTCAGTAGATTTTCTAGTAGAAGCTATTTTATATTTGGTTACATGAGGAAACATTTTGGATTGAAATTTTTTCTTAGTTTCTCTTCTTTTCATGAAAGTAAACTCATTTTCCAAGTTCTTTATAACTATGACCATTTCTTGCATGGCAATTGTTTGAGAGTCCAAGATAGGTAATGTAGGTACAAAAAGAGGTATTGGTAATGTTATAATTATAGAGGTTGTCAAAAATGTTTGAGTCATTTGTGGTGTGGTCCATGTTGGGAAATTAATGGTCGAAGACACGATCAGGAAGGAAGTCGTAGCAGTAGGGGCTTATGACTGTTGTTGGGGAAATTTAGGAAATATTGGTATTATAGCTTTGGGAGGTAATCTTCCAATTGTAATTAAATATTTCTCTACTTGTAATGCCTCTCGAAAGACATCCAAAAATATAAAAACATTCGATTACCTTATAACCATACATAAATTTGAATTGAAAACCCTTAAATAATAATACATAGCTTGTTCATAAGTAGGTCTAAGCCCCTCAGGTACCATTTTTCATGTTTGACTGAATCTTATGTTGAAATCCATTATTTCCTCTTGTGGATGTCTTTGTATTATGGTAAATTGTGTTAGTAGAGAGAATGGGTTAGCTTACTCATTGAATTATTGCACTAATCTACCACTAAGCTATGCCTAGGAGTTTATACTATGATCCAATATTCTATACCAATATAACATCTTTCCTTTCAATGATATTACTACCCATATCATAATATATTCATCTTGAATGTTATGTATAGTTACTAGTGAAGCCCAATATTGACAATGCTCATAAGCAGTCTTCCTAGTACCATCATACGTGAAAAGTGCTTTTAACATTGCTTGAGGGATTGGGTCTTGATTTAGCAGATTTAGAGGATTGATATCATTCCAGTTTGGATAATTTTGAGGATTAGGATTATTAGTTGTTGATGATGATGTATTTGAAGATGTTGAAGAAGTGTTATCCATGTACTATTATTCTTTCAAAAGGCTTGAAGAGGATGAGCTTAAAATTTATCTCCTGTGAGCATGGTGAGGTAATTCTAATAACTCTATCGGTTCATCCAATCTTCTGGTTGCTTGCCTTGTGATCATGTAATTTAGATTTTAGTAGAGTAGCTAAGGTTCTTGTAAATGGATATGTAAATATGGGTTTCCTTTGAAATGAAGTTACGAGGTGATTGGGAAATGATCTCTTAGAACAAAGTGTCACCAATTCTCTTATCTATCAAAATAGCGAGGTTTGGGTCCCATTGAGTGTGCCAAAAAACTATTGGTGTGAAAATATACCTTAGGTTAATTTCTATGCCCTAAGATTTTGACCAACATTGGACGACCTTAAAGATGTGAAGCTTCAAATATCAACCTCCAGATCACATCAGTTTCTTTAAATCCTAACTACTTAATTGCTAAAATGGGGGGTGAAAAGGGTGTTGAAAGAAAAAAGGGAGTTATAGCCAAAACTTATAATGGTGTAGTTTTAGCAACAACAAGATACATTGTGCATGAGACAGTCAACCACTGATTTATAAGCAGATTACCTAAAATATCAAATTGTCACAGTTACTTGCAAAGAGCATCATACATTCAATTATTTATCCAAAATTTACTCATTCTAGAACTAAAACATACAAATGCAATAAAAATCTAGTGAGCTAAATAACTATTGCATGTATCTAATTAGCATAAAATAGAAATGAGTATCAATTCATACATACACTTTTAGTAGGAGATGTAGACAAGAGATTAAACAACAATCCAATCTTTATTCAACAAAGGTGTAGATCTCATACAATAATGCAAATTGTAAATACTAAAGAGCCAACTCTTAGGCCTCATTACATTCTAGTATATATAGCTTTTACAATAGATTCTATTTTTTGGGTATCATTACCTCAAGAGTGGATTGTTGTTATGTCATAATACTGTCAGCCTACACACATGCTTGGTAAAATATTTTTTGTAACTAATTGGTTATGGCTTTTTGATATGGCTTGATTAAGCTACATATTAAGGAGTGATGGTCATGTTGTTTGCACCCAATTCATTATACTTTTTGATATATTTGTTAGGAAACAATCTCTTTCATGATCATGCATCGCATGAGCAATGGCGAGTGGTATGGTTATTAAGATTCTTTGACAACATACTTCAACCACTTGGCGAGTTGTGATAGTGATCGTCTACTCATTGGATGACATAAAAAAGCCAAGACTTATTTGTTGATCTATCACCAAGGACTAAGATTTGGTTCACATGTCTCTATTTGATAATTGGGTGCTCATCTTATCTTTCAGTCAGGTATTGGGTGCTTACTTTTCTTCTTTCTAGGTGATGTAACTTTCATACCTATTCATAATTACTAAAGGTACAAGATTCCTGATGGCTTCTATACTTAACCATTTTAAGCACTTTGATCATCTATTGTACAACAAGTTTTTGGTACCTGTCCACAACTTTGCAAAGTACAAAAATTCTAATGCTCTTGATACTTAGTCAATTTTTTGTCTCCTTGAGCACTCGTTGGGCGATGGGTTTCTAGTACCTATCCTTAGCCTCACAAGGTACAAAAGTTTCAAAACTCCCAACACTTAGTCATTTTCTTGATTCTTCTTCCATTGAGCAATGGGTTTTTGGTACCCATCGACCTCTACTAAGGGTACAAAAGTTTCAACACTTTCAACATTTAGCCATTTTATTGATACTTCTTTTGTCGGGTGATGGGTTTTTGGTACCCATCCACCTCTACTGAGGGTACAACAGTTTTGGCGCTTTTGACATAGCCATTTTATTGATACTTTATCTATTGGGCAATGGTTTTTGATACCCATTCATTGCTCTCCAACAAGCACTAGAGATTTGGGGACCATCTGTTAACTGCTTGGGTACAAGATGTCTAGAAAGTTCCAAACTTAACCCTTTTGTGCACCTTGATCATTCGTCGAGTGATGGGTTTTTGGTACCCGTCTATTGTTAGAGGAGGTGCAAAATGTCTGACAGTATTTACACTTAGTCAATTTTATCTTCCTCACTTTCTACCAAGTGCTTCTTATATAGCAACGAGTTTTTTATACCCATCTTCTTCTACTTGAGGTAAAAAAGTTGTGATGGTCTCTAAACTTATCTAATTTCACCTCTCTCACCTCCCACTAAGCATCAAAATTTAAGCACCCGTCTATTGCATGCTTGGAGATAAAAATCCGATGTTCTCCATACTTGGTTATTTTGGCCTCTGATGCAACCTTTTGCACTTTCAACCAAAAGTGCATGTGGGTGATGACCAAAATTACCCACACTTAGGTTGTTGGGGGTTGTTTTTACCAAAAGTGTTTCATCATGGTGACTCCTATTCTTCATGTTGTTCTCTCATCTTAGTGGTGATTCCTCCCTTCTCCTCCCATTGTTTTTTCTTTCCTCCCTCCATGTCTTCCTCTTAGCTTGTCTCTCTTTTTTTTCTTCCTTTTCCCTCAAATTTCTTACACCATATATTATTTCCTAAACATGTTTTTCCCAAGACCTTTGTCTCCAGTTTGATTTCATGTTTGATACAATAGATTTAAAAAGGTAAAAGTGGAGTAAAAGGTATTGGTTTGCAGAATCCAAAGTGGTTGTCATTAATGTCGTAGAGGCTTTAAGTTCTTTCTCTAATTTGTTTCATAAGAAAGTGTGCAAATTTATCCTCCTATATCCATTCAATACTCTGTGTTATCCTCTCCTTGTCATGACACTCTAGACCTTGACCTGCTTTACAAGGCTAGTTTCATATCACTTTTGGTTCTAATTGAAAAGACATGGTGATGGTAATATAGAAGCCATATATGTCTTTGAATGTTTTATCTTGCATCAACTGTGGTCTTGGACACATGCAAAATACAATAACACCTATTTTTTATGTAGTTAATATATTCCATGAAATTATCATAACAAACTCTAATCTAAAAAGTTCATTCATTAATGGAAAACATGATTTTATGACAAGAAACATTACATACAATCCATCATAATGTCAACAAGCAAGGTACATCATCTTAACACATTTCATCCATTCATTATTTACAAATTCAAATCACAAAATACTATTGTTCTACATTTGCCTAACATTCATCTACAAGTCTCATTTTATCAAGAATCAAGGATGCAAGAATTACAAAAAGTTTGAGATAATCACCTAGAGGTGTTTTTAGTAAATATCCTACACTAATATATATATATATATATATATATATAAAAGATGTAAGTGTATTATACACTCAAACAAAAAAAAACTTTGTAAATATTTAAATTTTTAACAAACAAATTTAAAAAATATATTATATAATTATTATTTAGGATATATATATTTATTTGTTAAGTTTAACTTTAAAATATATATATATATATATATATATATATATATATATATATATATATATAATATATAATATGTAAGTGTATTATACACTCAAACAAAAAAAACTTTGTAAATATTTAAATTTTTAACAAACAAATTTTAAAAATATATTATATAATTATTATTTATGATATATATATATATATATATTTATTTGTTAAATTTAACTTTAGTATATATATATATATATATATTTGAATTTATATGGTGGAATTGGTAGCCGCAAAAAATTCGGGTAGGCTGTTCAACTTTTATAGTCGCCACAGTATTCTGCGTTATCCGTCCCGAAAGCCATCACATAGATCTTCGCACAGTCCGCCTCTATAACCACCATGCCATAATCATTTTAAACCTTTTACACCACTCAAAGCACCAGGAAAGGGACAAACGTTCAGTTCGGTGAGGCCCGAGATTTGAACCTTGGACCTTCGTCCCCCTTATGGGGTTTGGTCAAACCAATTGGTCTACACCTCGGACCTAACTTTAATATTTTAAACATATAAAAAAACACATTAAAAACCATATGATAGTTGGATAAGGACAACATAGTGGTAAGGAATTTGGCCTCTCTTTAGGGAGGCCTAAGGTTCAAACCATGGCATACCTAGAAGAGGAGAGGCTGAATGGTAGTGATTGAGTATTTGCCAATTAGCTGCCCTAGTTCGATGCCCTAGAGGGTCAGGTCTCGTTGCCTTCATTTAACCCAATGAGTTTGATGTCCTACAACAAGTTTGAGAATAACGTTGGCTTCGTCTAACCCAACAGACTAAGATTCCCAACCGATTAAGATTTATAATAACAACACCCAATAAAAAATTCCCTTATATTAAGGGAATATATAATAATTAATATTATTAAAAAAATAATATATATATTTTTTGGTTATTGTGAGAAACCTCTACGACCGACGCACAAGGCCGAGCAGTCTCCTCCCAACCATGACCCTCGTAAATCCGAGAGATGTACTTATCAATAAAGAATTTAGAACAAAGCCACCACATACCCACCCCCTCACACACTCACCCACAAAAATATATATATTAATGCAAAACAAAAGAATATTTCAAACTTAACATCTGCAAAGAAAATATTCTATACTCAATATATGGGCTAAGTAATGAAGAAGACAAGTAGGGTGCAACGCAACGGTTTGGGCTTTGGCTCTTCTTCGGGAGGTCCAAGGTTCAAACCGTGACGTGGGTGAGTGTGTGAGGGGGTGGGTGTGTGTCTCCCTAGTGGAGTTGTTGTAACAAAGTTGGGGTATTCCTGTCAAAACTCCCATATCTTAATATTACCACACAAAAATTAACGAAGAAAACAAAAAAATAATAACTTATAAATCAAATATATCTGAACCATAATTATAAAAATTTAAATGTTGAACGAAAATTATTTAAAAATTTTATATTAAATGAGATGAATTTATAAACATTTAAAATAAAACTTAAGATTATCAAATATTTATAATTATTTAAATATTTTTTATTTTTATTTAAAAATAAAGTCAATTAAATCCATATTTAAGAAAATAAAAAAAAATCGAACCAAACCATCTACGATAAACACTCCTAATCTTTTATAGACGATTGTTTTAGATTATTTTTATTTTTTATTTTTATTTTAAAATAAAATCAATTAAATCCATATTTTAGAAAATAAAAAAATCGAACCATCTACGATAAATACTCCTTTTCTTTCATAAACAATTGTCTAAATATTATTATATCATTATAATTAAATTATAAAATAAAAAATAATTTTTTTTTTTTTTGGTAAGTAGTGTTTGTATTTACAATGGGTTTTAACAAGGATCCCAAAACCTGATTACATAAGCAATGGGCCTAGGGCATCAATCCCTTGAAACTGAACACCAAAACAGAAATCCCGCCCAACGGTAACAATAAGCATGAAACAATCCCTCTCAGCGGGAAACAAACAAATAAGAAAGAAAGTAGTTTTGGAGATCCCGCCAAGCAGGGAGTAGCCAAAAACCACCATCGAGAAGATCCCGCCCAGCAGAAGCAAAGAAAAACCGTTACAATAAAATCCCGCCTCGCAGGAAGTAGTCAAAACCACCACAAACAGTTCCGCCTAGCGGGAAGCAACAGGGAAATCCCGCCATCCGGGAAACCAGCAGAAAAGAAAGGATCCCGCCTCGCGGGAAAACCGACGGATTTGGCGGATCCCGCCCTGTGGAGAAATTCCCATTCCGTTCAACGAGAGCCATCCTGTAGGAAGCCGACAGCCAGCACAGAGAGGATCCATCCCATCAGGAAGTGACCAAAGAGTTGTACCACAAGGAACCCGCCCCGGGAAAACAGAAGAGGATCCCAACAGCAAGGACCAAGAATCCCGTCCAAGCACAGAGCCCGCCGAGGATTCACAAGAAAAAGGGGGAAGTTGTCCAAACCCTAAACCGTCACCTCCACCGCACCGAGAAACGCAGGGGACCAGATCCACGCGAATAACCTACAAAAACCCTAGGGGGAAGCCTCGAGGGAAAAGGGAAGGGATCCCCAACCAAACGAGGGATCCCCGGGAAGCACCAATCCAAAAAAACAACCAAGGAAACCCTAGCCGGCCGGGAGGGGCGCAGATAGTGGAGAAGGATCTCCCCCCAGGAGATCATCTGCAAACAACCAATCCCCGGGAGGGATGACCTGGGTTGAGCCAGGGACTGGGCAGGAACCAGGAGTCATGGGAGGGGGAGCAAGGGAGGGACCAGAGCCCTCCCCTCTCTACTTTCTTCCCTCTTCCATCAACATTATACTTCAAAAATAAAATTATTTTAATATTAATTAATTAATTAATTTTTTCCCTAAAAACTATAATCTACCAATATTATAGTTCCTAATCACCCTTAATAATTCAATTTTTCAACTAAAAAAAAACCTTGATTGATAGGACCCTTAATAATTCAAATTTCCAACAAAACCTGATTGAAACATAGGCCTGTGTGATAGATTTTCCATAGTCAGCCACACAAAAAGGCATGCTTAAGGGAGTTGGTCTGCCACATGTAACATGATTAAGAGTAGCAAAGGCGTGCTTTAGTTAACCACAATCTACAAGAACTATCCGTATCAGTTATTTTGATGACAAGTTTTTTTAATCTTTGGAAAGAGGTTTAGGTTTAGGTTTAAGTTTAAGTATGACGGCTTGCATCGGATACAAAAACCCCAGGCTATCTTGAGGGGTTTTCCGTGGAATGAAAATCCTGCCCCAAGGGGATATAGGGAACTGTTTTCTTTAACATAAGGTTTTGGCAGTAAAGAGGGTTTGTGAGGGTTTTTTCTGTGAGGGCTTCCTACCGCCTGAGCTTCACTATGGCAGAGAGGGTCTGAGCCTCACTCCGGCTTTGATGCTCTGAAACCCTTTGAGCAGGAGACCTCCTTTCTCCCATTATGGATATCGCTGCTAGTCATGCTTAGTTTCTTTGCCCTGGTTCGTGACCATGGTGTTTTGCTTGTTGGGGTTTTGCTGGTATGTTATGCTCTCTTATGGGTTTGGCATTATCACTCTTATCTGCCTCTAGGGCAGAGGTCCAAATGCTGACCCAAACCTGTAGAGGTGATTCTGGGTCGTTATAATGCAGTGGAAAATTTTGGCTTTTGGCTGACTCTTGCTTTGGTTAGTTAGTGGGTGTGTTGGGTGGTTGTGTTTCTTGGGTTGTTTGCTAGTTTCAGGGACTTGGTTGGATTGTGCAGCATTTCTTCTAGGTTCGGTAGTTTCATGTTTTTTTCTGGCTTTCTAGGGAGAGGAAAGGGCCATCTACCGACCCAAACCCGTTGGGGTGAGCTTGGTATGGTGTTTGGTTGCAGAAATATGACGATGTTCCCTTGGCTGGCTTTGGCTCTGATGGCTTGGTTGCTTTGGTTGGATGGTGCTTGGATGACTCTGTTGCTAGGGTTGTGTTCCGGTAAGATAGGGCCAAATACCGATCCAAACTAGTTGGGGTGAAAGTAGGTTGTGGTGGTTTGCAGAGATCTCTTTCTCTAGTTTCAGTAGAGGTGGTGTGTGTGATCCTAGGGTTTTAAGGCTTTTTTTTTTTTTGATCTTACCCTTCTCCCTCTCAGGTGCGATGCAGAATGTTGTGATCTTCTTTTTATTGTAACTGAGAGCGAGCTTCTTTTTATTGTAACTGAGAGCGAGCAATTGTTCTTGAAACTTTTTTGGTTGGCTCCAACTGGATTTACGGGTTTCATGGAATTTCTTGTGCAGATCTCCTAGATGGTTTTTATGCTGTGGATTTTGATGGCCGGTATTTTAGTGTTGTTTTCTTAAACCGGTTATTCTCATGAGGGGTTCTCCTTCCTGTTATGTGCTTTGTTGGATAATCATTCTTCCGTCCTCCTTAAATGCTTCGGTTTTGGCAATTTTATTTGTAAATTTATTTTTAACCGGTAGCATTTCCATTATTATGTTAATTTTCTCCGTAGATTAGAGCACACGGTGGTTTGACCATAGGACAATATCTTGTTTGATAAAAATCTACTGCTTATACGACTTATTTTTGTTAAGAGGTTGTTTCTTTAAATTTTCGGGTTTGATTTGTCGAATCCAACTCAATCTTTCTTGTTTAAGGTACCTTTCAAAACTCTACTTTTAATAAATTAAAAAACCCTATTAAAACCAAAAAAAAAATATCCAATCAAAGAATTGAACTTTTTCTTTACTTTAGAACTTGTTATGTCCGCCAGCAAGGTTTCTGCCAACACTACCAGTTACCATCAAGTATATGTGGAATAGGTTGAAAGGAACATAGCATGTATATGTTGAATAGGTTGAAAGGAACATAGCCAGCAAGGTTTCTGCCAACACTACCAGTTACCATCAAGTATATGTGGAATAGGTTGAAAGGAACATAGCATAGACAGACAGTCATAACAGAAAGTAGTTTTTAATATTTATAAGTTTGTTAATATGATTATTTAAAAATAATTTTTTATATTTATAATTTTGCTAATATGATTATTTAAGTTTATTCATTTTAAATTAAACCTTAAACTTTTATTCAAGGTTTAACTGTCAGATCACTCTTCATAAAATAAAAATAAAATAAAAATATAACAAAACGTTCGGTCTACCAAACTCAATCATGCTCTCCTATTTCAATAAATTCAATATTTTTTTAATTCACAGACCTAATCCACTACTCTGATTTACAGTATAAAACTTCAAAAAAATATGCATCCACAGTATATGGATTCGAAAATATACCCAATACTCCCTTCACTAAAATGAACGCATGCATGGAGCAAGATATACCCATTTTTTCAGGAACGTCATTGTTAGATGAAGATATCACGCTAAGTTATTAAACTAAATATCCGTCGAACCAGAAGGAATCGATCCATTGTTCCATTTTTTTAAAGGGAAAAAATAATTAACTTAATATTAGTTCGTGGTGAATAAACTAAACAGACTAATGCTGTTCTAAAAAAAATTAAACTAGTGGTATGTGTTAGGTGTGTTGCAGGATTTATGGAAGCCGACGTATGGGTGGGTTCTAATAAAAGTGCTTGTCCCCCTCGTTTGATTTGGTGGCTGGAATTTAGATCAACAAACAGCAACTCTTTCCTAGAAAAATAATCTAATATGTTAGTAATTTTGGGGGACATTATTGTTCCCTGTCATTGAGTTTGGATGTTTGATTATTTTTGAGAGTTTTGGAATGATTAATAATACAATACTACAAAGAATATTGAACATAAAAAGCTAAAAAGGAAAGTAGTAATCTTTTGCTTCATGCCTATTTTGCATCTATGGCTACTGGTCATTATCAAGGCATATAAAAAAAGGAATTTGAAGTTAATGTGCATTGTGAATCTGTAACTCAAGAAAACTAAATTGATACCTAGTTTCTATGGAGATTTTCACTCAGCAGAAGCTAAAATGTAGAAGATTTTTTTAGTTCTTTAGCTTTGGGTTTAAACTATGTTGTCATTTTGAGGTTTTTTATTGGTAAAGCACTATTATATTTTTGTGAATTTTAATTTGATGTTTTTTATTTGTAAAACACTATTATAGTTGTGTGAATTTTAATTTTAGACATAGGGCAAGATGCTTTGTTTTTTATAATATAGTGCCGAAGCTTGCTAAAGATTAATGTACCGACAACAGCAGATGGGTCCAACTTCCTAAGAAACAGAAACACATTCATAGGGTTGGTAGACATTTTTACAAAGATGTCATTTATAATCAAATTTGCACAGGATAAGGAATGCTCATAAAGGTCATTATTCAAAGATTCAACCATTGGTATTCACTTGTTCCATACACAACCTGATAAGACGCACATATGACAAACACGGGCACAAAGAGACGATCAATTAAAACGTCAGATATAAACAACTACAGATATAAGTGTATTATAAACTCAAACAAAAACGAAAACGTGCTTTATAAATATTTAAACTTTTAACAACAAATTAAAAAAAATATATATATATATATATATATATATATATATATATAAAATAATTATTATATTTTATTATTAAATTTTTTTTTTTAATTATTAAAATAAAAATTAAGTTAAATTAGTTTAATTAGTCAGATTTTTCAATATTTAAAAGAGAAGATTAAGATTCAAATCTTAGACCATAGATAATATTCAAGTTATTGTTGTAATATTACTATGTGGTATTGTAATATAGCTGAGACTATTTCAATCCTATATAACCAATTAAAAAACATTATTAAAATTAAATATTAAAAAAACACAAAAAAAAATTCCAAACTTATTAGAAAACATTTGAAAAGAAAAAAATCCACATTATATATATCTCATGTAACTAAATAACCAAAACTTAGGAAAATCTTTTTGAATTTAGCGAAAAACTTCTTGTGGGGTTGCCTTGGTCTCAAGGCCAGCATTATCCACTGGATTTTGGGTTGCCTTGGTCTCAGAAACCATATCAACCCAGATGTGTGTTTGGTAGGGTGGAGATTAGAACCAAAGACCTTCCTTAGAGGATTGCCCTACCCTCTCCAACTCACCTACAATAGCTGGGTTAA
This sequence comes from Wollemia nobilis, assembly GCA_028583015.1. NCBI lineage: Eukaryota > Viridiplantae > Streptophyta > Pinopsida > Araucariales > Araucariaceae > Wollemia > Wollemia nobilis. The sequence continues at coordinate 1,173,989 of JAQPPZ010000314.1, forward strand.
AAATTTATATGTTAAACAAGAAGAAAAGGTATTAATGTGGAACAAAATTCCAAGAGTTATTTATCTCCCCTTACATGTTGCGGATATGTTGTATATAAAAGGTTCCTTATCAAAAAAAAAAAGTTTTATATTAAATGAGAGGAGTTTATCCAATTAAATAAGCGAACTTTTATAATAAAATTTAAGATTATCAAATAATATATAATTGTCTAAATATTGTTATATCATAATAATTCAATTATAAAATGTCTTCGGGACTTTGGACATTGTAAAGTTGATTTTTTTTTTTAGGCTTAAGGTTCAAACTGCAGGGTAAATATTGTTTTTTTTTTTTTTTTTTTGATTAACTTGGTGGAATCATCCAGATTACAACAACTCGATTATACGCAATCCCTGTAAACCTTCCCCTATAACCACCAAGCCCCCGCCGATTTCAACCTTCCCCTATAACCACCAAGCCCTCGCCGATTTCAACCTTTAACGCCGCTGCACGAACCCGGACGAGAGAACAGTGTAACAGTACGGCGGGGCCCAAGGGGTTTGATCGCGGGCCTCCCCGCCCCGAAAGAGACGTTTTAGCCGTTGAGTCAGGCCCTCGGACCCGCAAGGTAAATATTGTTATATCATAATAATTTTATTATAAAATGTGGGGGACAGTTGTAAAGGTTTCCGTTTTGGTTCTTACAGGATGGGTGAGTGTGAGGAGGTGGGTGTATGTATGGTTGTGGGTTGGGTGAGTGTGAGGAGGTGGGTGTATGTATGGTTGTGGGTTTGGTTCTTGCAGGTGGGTGAGTGTGTAGAGGTGGGTGTATGTATGGCTATGGGTTTTGGTTCTTACAAGGTGGGTGAATGTGAGGAGGTGGGTGTATGTATGGCTGTGTATTAAATTTTTTATTGATAAGCTTAGCTCTCCCTCTTATGTAAAATCATGGTAAAATAAAAACATCCAACATTAAACCTTAAAATTTTTCATATTAATTAAATTTAAAAAAAATCTATTATAAAATAAACTGTTTCAATCCTAAATAATCAATAAAAACTTTCATCTACCCTAATTATAGTTACTAATCACCCTTAATAATTCAAATTTCCAACAAACCTTAATTGAAAACATTGCAGTACAGGACTGTGTGATAGATTTTCGATAATACTTGGTAGATCTGCCACACAACAAGGCATGCTTAATGGAGTCTGGTCTGCCACATTTAACATGGTTAAGAGTAGCAAATGGCTACTTCAGATAACCACAATCTACAAAGCTTAGGACGAAGAAGTATCTAATCAAGCAATTGAGCTATTTTATTTGCTTTAGAACTTGCCATATCCGCCAGCAAAGTTTTTACCAATATCATTTCATAGATATACCAGTTACCATCAAGTATATGTGGAATAGGTTGAAAGGAGCATAGCATAGACAGACAGTCCAAAGCAAAAGCAAAGTAGTTTTTAACATTTATAAGTTTGAGATCCACTCTTCATAAATAAAAATATAACAGAGCCACTTTTCAAATAAAAAATATAACAAAATGTTTACTCTACCAAACACACTTAATCATGCTCCCCTATTTCAATAAATTCAATTTCTTTTAATTTGCAGACCTAATGCACTACTCTGATTTAGACTATAAAACTTCAAAAAAAAAAAAATGCATTTACAGTATTCGTGTTCGAAAATATACCCAATACTCCCTTCACTAAAATAAATGCATGCATGAAGCAACGATATACCCATATTTTCAGGAAGATCATTGTTCGATGAAGATCTCGGGTTAAGTTGGTATAAGCTATTAAACTCAATATACGTCGAACCAGAAGGAATTGATCCATTGTTCCATTTTTTAAAGGTAAAAAATAATTAGCTTAATATTAGTTCGTGGTGAATAAACTAAACAGATTAATGCTGTTCTATAAAAAATTAAACTAGTGGTGTGTTAGGTGTGTTGCAGGATTTATGGAAGCATTGCAGGACTTATGGAAGCCTACGTATGGGTGGGTTCTAATAAAAGTCCTTGCCCACCTCATTTGATTTGGTAGCTGGAATTACAGATCAACAACAGCACCTCTTTCCCAGAAAAAATTTTAATATGTTAGAAATTTAGTGGGGCATTCTTGTTCCCTATCATTGAGTTTGGATGTTTGATTGTGGAGAGAGTTTTGAATGGTTAATAATACAATATTACAAAGAATATTGAGCATAAAAAGCTAAAAAGGAAAGTAGTAATCTTTTGCTTCATGGCTATTTTGCATTTATGGCTGCTGGTCACTATCAGGTCATTAAACAAAAGAAATTTGAAGTTAATGTGCATTGAATCTGTAACTCAGAAAACCAAATGGGTACCTAGTTTTTATGGGGATTTTCACTTAGCAGAAGCTAAAATGTAGAAGACTCTTGTAGTTCTTCTTGGGTATTAAGCTGGTTGTTGAATCTTTGTTTTGATTGGATGAATACTTGTCTTGATTGAGGAAAACCGTAGCTGTAGTGTAAGGGTTTAAGTCAATGAATCTTTCAACGTTGTTTAATATATGTTTTCTTATGACAAAAATTTCTTAAACCTTGTTTAGCATATATTTTTTATAACAAAAACTAGCATTATCCTGGAGGGTAGGGGTTCCGTTGACTGTGTTGAGTTGGGATTCTGTTGACTGTGTTGGGTCAGGGTTTTGTTGACTGTGCTTTACCCAAGGGGCTTAGGGTTTATAGAGGCAGCCCATTCATGGAGTTACCAATTTTCCTATGAATCAAAAAAAAAAAAATGAAGCATTATTGTTGAGATGTTGGTAAATGTTTCCATTTAGCTTTTGGTTTTAACTATGTTGTCATAAGCCTTTTTATTTGTGAAGCACTAGTATACTTGTGTGAAATTTTATTTGAGACCCAAGGTAAAAAGCTTCCTTTTATAATATTTTGAAGTGTTCCTCCATATTGGATTGAGTTTAATGCATAATATTGTCTTCTTATCTTCATATAATGCATATCACTTATTTTTTGTAGGTTTAACCATGAAAGCTTTGAAATTTCAAAAAAGAAGGTAAAGTTGTACACCTAAGTTGGATAAACATATATTGCATAAACAACATTCTTTATGAAGATTGTTCCATATGGCCTATGTCCTTGTGACATTAAATAAATACTTTGCTTTCCTTTAGCATACCCTATAGATGAGTAAGATCTAGTAGCAACTGTAATGGACTGCAAAATGTATAAGGTTGTTTCTATTGTTTAAAAGTTGACTTGTAATATTCTTGTATTACTCTCTATATTCTAACTTGTCATATTATGGAACCAACACAAATTGGCTTTGTAGTAAATTGTTCAACACATGAGCAAAGTAGAATCAGAGAGAAAGTGAATTAGTTGTGATGTATATGGTGTGATTTTACATTGCTAGTTGTAGGATGTCAAACTGAAACTTCAAAGTTTCTAGTAAATTTTATTTTAAATGAGTGTATTGGATGAAAATTGTGTTAAAATAAAATTGAATGTATTAGATATTAATGGGTAAGACGTTATGAATTAGATGATGAAAAATTCTATAGTTGTACTCTATGAGGAAAAAAAAGATAATTGTAATCTTTTGTTTTGGTACCATGCATAATGATATGAAATTTGAAGTTGATAACTATATGACTAATAAAATGTATGCTTGTTGATTTGTATTCATTGTTGATGTAACCTTGAGTAACAACTAAAGAGATGACTTAGATTTCTAGGCTTATGTATTTGAACATGAAGTACGAATCTTCATACTAAATACCTATTGAAATAGTGTATTCAAATATGTGAATTAGTATTGACGAGTGTCCAATTAGGTATAGATATGAGCATTTTACTCTAAAAGTTTTGGCCAAAATTATGAATAATTGTTCATAATATTCAAATGTGTATAGTTGCATACTTGTGTCATACATGGAGATGGATGTACTTTTATATTGATTTTTATATAATACTAGTGACATTCATTTGTACCTTTGTTGGAAGGTCAAAGTTTTCACGCAAGAAACTAAGATAGGAATTCCATGAGGAATTCAACTTGGTTAGGCGGTAAACTACCTAGAAGATACTCTTCCTCTCAAACATTCATCTTGACTATACTTATTATTCCCTGAAGATAGTTTTGATTTCTTGTAAAATATTGGTTGTATTAATAAATGTAAAGAAAAGAGAAAAAGTCTTTTGACATTGGAAATATGTACGCTCGATACTATAACAATAACCTAGAATCCTCTTAGGTATTTGAAAATTGACTCTCTGAATATAGTTAGTATGTATTCTTTTCAACTAGCATAATATGAATCGTTATGATTTGATGTCAAATATGGTTTTGATGAATGATTGCATTCAAGTCATTGTTTTGAATTTAGTACTATTTAAAATCTAATACATAGAATTGGCACTAACTTGTTATATGATAATAGCTTTTGTTTATTATAGTTCATCAACACTTTTGATTTCCAAAATGTATTTCAAGATTTTCAAATCAGTATACTTGATTAAGGAATTATAAAAATGGTAGATACAATTTCTTGATATTTTTCTATTTAGACTTGAACAAGTTCTGGAATAAAATAAGATAATTTTTGGCACAATAGGACTAGATGAAATTGCAAATTAATCTCATATAATAGGCAGAGACAACTAATTTTATCACAAACTCTATTTCAAATGCACATAAGGTTACTTAAGACTCCAAACTTGAACAATTAATATTGTTGTGATGAGCAACAAAGAATGGGTAAATACAGTATGGTGTAAATCCTTAATATCCATTTAAGTTAGACAAATGCTCTCTTATATTTAGAATAGAAACTAGACCTTCATTGATTGTGCTTTCTAATAATTGCTTTTATTATGAGCTATCTATCTTCTGATTGAATCTAAAGCGTTAAGCATATTGATGAAAACATTGAATAGGGAAAGGAAAATAAACTTATTCTTTTTTTAAATGTTAATAGTATTCATTGAATTTAAGCTAGTGGGAGTGAAACCCTTAAGGTCTAAAACTATCTTAAAAAGTTGAGTTTACCCTAAAGACTAGGATTGAACTAGAATGTCCCAAAATATTGGAAGTAGCCTAAAGATTGAAATTTATCCTTAAGGATGAAAAAAACCCTAAAGTTTGAGATTGTAATTTCTTCTTTGGTGTATTAAAATACTTTTAGGTAAGTTTCAATAACAATCATGTGATTACCGATCAAAATTAAAAGCATTTTACTAAAGATATTCGGAAGAAACCCTAGCAGATCCGAAGAAAAAAACTCGAAGGAGATGGCAAAATTTTCTGGAGGAGGTCTAAAAAATTAGAGGAATGTTGTGATGATGTCGGGCCCGTCATAGAGTGTGCATGCTAGTGATGTTTATTCATCTAAAAATGATTGTAAGGAACAGGATTTCCCATTGCATACCGGGAATCACTTGTTAAAGAATAATGGATGCTTGGAATGATGTGAAGCCAGACCGGTTCTAGTGGTTCAACTAGACTTGGTGGCAGAAGATGTGGAGTATTTAACCAAACATGTACTTATTGACAAATTTATGGGTATTCTAATTTCTCTTCCCTTTATGGAGGCATGGGTTAGAAAGACTTGGAACCCTGAAGGTGATGTTGAGGTGATGTTGAGTGCGAATAACTATTTTATGGTGGTTTTATCTTGTCTTTTAGATCGTAACAAAGCATTTAAATGGGATCCCTATTTTTTTAACCAAGCGAGACTCTTTCTTAAACCCTGACATGTGGGTTTCAACCCGTTAGAGAAGCGGTCATCGTGGGTTCTAGTGTGGGTTCAGCTCCTGTGGCTCCCATTGAAATTATGGAGAAACAACATCTTGCATATGATTGTCCTTCTTCTTGGGAAGCCAGTTGGACCGTCACAATAGACAATGGATAAAAATGTAATCTTTGTTGCTCGTATTTGTGTCAAAATTGATTTAAACAATCCTATTCCATATTTTGTTGAAATATAGTTTGGATCGACTACATGGGTTCAACAACTTGACTATGAAGCTCTTCCATTTTTTTGCTAGATCTGTCATGATTATGACCACCTGCAAAGAAAATATTCTAAACTTATGCCGCCCATGGCTTCAAATCTTGGGCCCTTTTGATATGCACAAAATCTGGACAAAGGAAAAACCCTAATAAAGTAAGGGTATCAGGATAAGGAAGGTTTTGCTTTTGTAAAACCCTAAAACAAAGGAAGAAGGGCAAAAAGAGACCTTAAGGATAGCCAACCATATTATCTACTCAACTGTTTTGATATACTAGATTATCTTGATCAATGCATGGAGACACCTGAAATTTTGCTACTTGATGCAGATATAACAAGGTCGAATCAGATGTCTATGTTTGATGTGGAACCTAAGGAATCGGATCTAGGGGGTTTAAATTAGAACAGAGGACTTTGGTTATGAGTATAGGTGATATGGATGGCTCTAGCCCTAGAGGGGAAAATATTTTGGAAAGTGGTACAGATTTAGTTATGCCCTATCCTACTCAAATACTGATGCAATCATCCTTGGACTGCAAAACTCCTATGGTGTTGGGATTGTAGCAAAAAACAATTAAAAAAGGTGCTTCGGATAAGAATATGAAGGTGGGTCGAAAGAAATACCATGATAAAATTAAGTTAATGGGGGAGACTTTGGTGGAGTCAGGCTTGGTGAGAACATTGGACTCCCATTTTTCTAACCCCTAAAAATTATTATCCTTTCATGGAATGTAAGGAGGTTGAACAACATCCCCAAACAAAAATTTGTTTGTGATTTGGTTCGTGTTCATTCTTCGGATGTGGTGTTTATTCAGGAGACTAAATTGGATATTGATAGTATGTTTAATATTTCTCCCAAGTTGTGGAGAAGGGGTCAATTCTAGTGCATTGGTGCATGTGAATATGCTGGTGGTGTTGCTTGTTTATGGGATCCGGTTAATATCTCTCCTCTTACTTGGATTTCCAACAGATGCTCTATTTCAATGATCGGGCATGATAATGAATCTGGTGAAACCGTCCTACTTACAAATGTGTATGTTCTTGTTGATTACAATGATAAAGTAAATTTATGGAAGAACATTGGCTTTGTGAGAATTTTGGATCCCCTGTACCCATGGATTTTGGCTAGAGATTCCAACTCTATCACTTGTCTAGAGGAGAAACACGATGGGGTTGATCATCTCGAGCTTTTTTCTTCTATCTTCAGTGCTCATATATAGGTCCTAAACTTGGTTGACATCAAGACGGATAATGAGATATTTACTAGGTACAATAGAATATGTGGGGAAGATTCCATCTTAGAGAGACTGGATAGGTTTTTGATCTCTAGTTTTTGGATTGGTAATAACAAAAGCGCTAGTTCTGTGATTTTGGATGGTAGGGGATCTGATCATTGGCCTATCAAACTTTTTGCTCTTGATTTTGGTCTAAATAAGAATCCTTCCTCTAAGTTTCAACTTATGTGGCTTCGGGATCCTAAGATTCATGATTTCATGTGAGGTTGGTGGACCAATGACAAACCTTCTCATGGCACCTCTATGTATTCCTTTATGAAGCGGTTGTAATTCGTTAAGCATAAATTGAAGAGGTGGAATAGTCTAAATTTTGGGAACCTTTCCTTGGCTAATTTGGTGGCTCTTAGGAAGGTGGAAGAAGCTTTAAGTAATATCAGAGATCATGGACTCACAAAGGAGCTTCACATTGAGGAATCTCAGGCTGTGAAAGACCTTGTTGAATGGGAGATGAGGGAAGAAAGTTTTTTGAAAATAAAGAGCTCAAGTGGATTGGCTTCAGGGAGGGGATAGGAATACAATCCTCTTTTTAAACTCAGTTAAGGCTCATCGTAATGATAACCTTATTTTCTCTCTTGTGAATTCTCAGGGTGCCCTTCTCTCTTCTTTTAGGGATATTTCAGAAGAGACAAGGAGGTATTTTTCCTCTCTCTTTAAGGAGGACTCCCTCTCATATGAAGAGGTTGAAAAGCTTATTCTAAACTATATTCCTTCAATTTTTTCTAGAGAAATGAATGAGCATTTTATGGGTCCAATTTCCCTTGAGGAGTTGGAAAATATTATCTTCAAGATGAAAAAATGAAAAGCCCCAGGTCTAGATGGATTCCCGATTGATTTTTATTAGGAGTTTTAGAAATTAATCAAATTTTATCTTCTGGAGGTAGTCCATGAGTCCCAAAAGAACAAATAGATGCTAAGGACCCTAAATGCTACCTTTGTGGTGCTTATTCCCAAAAAAGAGGGAGCGAATTCCCTAGATATGTTCAAGCCTATTTCTCTCTGCAATGTTGTATATAAGATCATTACAAAAATTATTATTGAGAGGCTGAAAATATGGTTGAGCAAAATCATCTCTGAGGAGCAAGAAGGGTTTTTTTTTGGCTGAAAAATCCTAGATGAGGTTGTTATTGCTATGAAATCTATTCACTCGATGGAAAATTCTAAGGAGAAATATACGTTCATTAATTTGGACATGGCCAAAGCCTATGATCGGGTAAAATGGTCCTTTCTTCAAAAATTTCTTGTTTCTTTTGGCTTTGATGAGGATTGAAATAAAAGGATGATGAGTTGTGTTTCTTCTTTCTCGTTCTTTGTTCTTTTTAATAATGAGTCGTCAGAGTTTTTTGAGGCCTCAAGGGGATTAAGGCAAGGATATTATCTATCTCCTTATTTATTTATCATTATGGTGGAAGGGTTGGGAAGATTTATCAAGTCTCAGGTTAGGCATGGTTTCATTCAGGGTTGGAAGTGGGATAGTAGTTCACCACCTCTTTCCCACCTTCAATTTTTTGATGACACTACTTTGCTGGGAGTTGCCACTATCAGGGAATCTGGCAACATTAGACGATCTCTTGACATATATTTTGGTGCTTCTGGACAGTTGATTAATGAGGACAAGTCTTCTATTTTCTTTTTCAATACCCCTCCTCTTATTCAATCCAAGATTTTTTGAATTCTAAGATTTTAGGTTGGGACTCCCCCCTTCATACAATTTATTAATGAGTTGAAATCTTCTATTTTATTCTTCAATACCCCTCCTCTTATTCAATCCAAGATTGTTTTAATTCTAATATTTTAGGTCGGGACTTCCCCCTTCATTTATCTTGGTATTCTAATTTCGTCTCATCCTCTACCTAGATCTTCTTGGCAGTCTATGCTGGATAAGTTTAGAAGTAAGGTGAATTACTAGACCGTTAGATGGCTCTCCTTTGCATGTAGAGTGTTACTTTTAAATTTTTTTGTTCAAGATTTACCCATTTACAGATATTTTTTCCACATAGCTCCCTCTCATTTCATCAAGGACATGGATTCTTTGTCAAGATAGTTTTTGTGGTCTAGAAAACTTGCTCGATCTAAATAGAGTTTTGTTAGGTGAGATTATATTTGTAGTTTGGTTCAATAGGGATGCCTTGGGTTGCGATAGGTGGCTCTTTCTAGGCAGGATATGGCTACAAAAAATTATTGGAGATGGTGTACTTATCAATATCATATTTGGGTTAAAATATTATCTTGTAAGTACTTGAGAGGTATTTTTGAGATTGATATCCCTAGATTTAGCTTGGTTGGGAAAGGTTCATTTATCTAGGACACTTTGAAAAGAGGGGCAAATTTAACTAAGTAGGGTTTGTTTTGGATTTGCAATCGGGGATTAGATACTCTTTTCTAGGAGGATTCTTGGGATGGTCACCCTCCTATCTTGACTCAATATCCCAGGCTACATTCCCTAAGCGTTTATTTTTTGGAAGTGAATTGGTATCGTGTGGAATTTAAAACAATCCAGTATTTTGGTAATCTAGAGATATACAAGTGGAAATATCTGCAAGAATGGCCCTAGGGGGATTGGCCAAGGACATATATGTGCTTGCTCTTATTCTTATGAGGAGACCATGTTCATCGTTGAGGGGTAAAGACATTTTGTCTTGGAACCCTGATCCTAGGGAAACCTACTCTGTAGCCTATGGTTACTAGGTTCTTGATATGCAAAATTTTGGGAGCCTCCCTGTCACATGGTGTAAAAATGTGTGGAACATATTTGCTTGGCTTAAATGTAACTTCTTTCTCTGGTTGGTGGCTCATAATAAATGCCTCACTTGGGAGAATGTGAGTAAGAAGGGATTTTAGGGTCCCTTTATTTGTGTCCTTTGTGGTAATAATGAGGATAACTTTTCTTATTTATTTTTCCAATGCTCCCTTGCCATAGACATTTGGTACCGTTGGTGGAGTGCCTGGAACAATCCTTGTTTTCATGTGCTCTCCCTAGTGGATTTTTGGAGTAGTTTGGGCAGACATCTGACCAATGCTCCCTTCCTCTAGGTGGATTGGAATTTGAGCCCTTCTTGCAACATCTAGCATATTTTTTTTGGTAAGTAGTGTTTGTATTTATAGTGGGTTTTAACAAGGATCCCAAAACCTGATTACATAAGCAATGGGCCTAGGGCATCAATCCCTTGAAACTGAACACCAAAACAGAAATCCCGCCCAACGGTAATAGTAAGCATGAAACAATCCCTCTCAGCGGGAAACAAACAAATAAGAAAGAAAGTAGTTTTGGAGATCCCGCCCAGCGGGGAGTAGCCAAAAACCACCATCGAGAATATCCCGCCCAGCAGGAAGAAAAGAAAAATCGTTACAATAAAATCCCGCCTCACGGGAAGCAGTCAAAACCATCACAAATAGTCCCGCCTAGCGGGAAGCAATAGGGAAATCCCGCCATCTGGGAAACCAGTAGAAAAGAAAGGATCTCGCCTCACGGGAAAATCGGCGGATTTGGCGGATCCCGCCCTATGGAGAAACCATCCCGCCCACCGAGAAAACATTTCGTTCAGCGAGAGCCATCCTGTAGGAAGCCGACAGCCAGCACAGAGAGGATCCAGCCCATCAAGAAGCAACCAGAGAGCTGCACCATGAGGAACCCGCCCTGGGAAAATAGAAGAGGATCCCGTCCCAGCAGCAGGGACCAAGAATCCCATCCAAGCACAGAGGCAACTTCAAGGAACTGGGACTGGGAATGGGAACAACCCAGACATGTAAAAGCCCCCCCAAGGCCAAACCATATGCCCAAGATGTCCACCAAGGAGCAGAGCCATCACGAAGAACCCTCCATGCGGGAATAACAGCAGCCAAGATCCCGTCGAGGATTCATAAGAAAAAGGGGGAAATAGGCCCCCCAGACCAACCCCAAAGCTATGAGGACCTCAAGGGAGACCTCAGAAAACTATCCAAACCCTAAACCATCACCTCCATCGCACCGAGAAACACAGGGGACCAGATCCACGCGAATAACCTACAAAAAACCCCAAGGGGAAGCCTGAGGGAAAAATGGAAGGGATCCCCAACCAAATAGGGATCCCTGGGAAGCACCAGTCTAAAAAAAAAACCAAGGAAACCCTATCCGGCCGGGAGGGGCGTAGATAGTGGAGAAGGATCTCCCCTCAGGAGATCATCTGCAAACAACCACTCCCCGGGAGGGATGACCTGGGTTGAGCCAGGGACTGGGCAGGAACCAGGAGCCATGGGAGGGGGAGCAGGGGAGGGACCAGAGCCCTCCCCTCTCTACTTTTAACATCTAGCATATTTGGCTCGAACATAATCATCACATATTTTAGGGTAGTCATTTGGTTGTTCAACAAATTTAGCAAAGGATCATGGGTATGGTTCAGGAAACTATCCATAGCAAATACGATGTGAACCCTCTTTTGGAATCTAGAGAGGAGAAGGTATGGTAGACCCTTGGTATATTTTGGGTTGGATCAAAATATTCTTGCCCTAACAGGGTTTCTCAACTCAACAAGAAAGTTAGGAGATATGGTAGGTGGAGGTCATCTCCTAGAGAAGTTTTAAAAAATAATATAGATGGGTCATCCAAGGGCAATCCTGGACATGATGGAATTGGTGGTGTTAGGAGAGACTCTACTGGCGTGGTCAAATTTTTATTTTCCTTTTATAAAGGTGTTCAATCCAATAATTTTATGGAAGCTCTTGCGATTCTTGAGACCTTGCAGAGGGGGTTTTCTCTTGGTTGGAGTAGGAGAATCTACGAGTCCAACTCTCAAATTTTGGTTAATATTTTAAACAGAAAAATATTGGAGGATGTTAATTGGCAGTTGGCCTCTATGGCCATTCAGATTCACAAAATTAGCGAAGAGTTTGAATTCATCTCCTTTGTGCAGATTCCAAGGGAATGGAATGGGGTTGCTGATTATTTGGCCAAAAAGGCTTCTAAGCCTTCGAGTCCTTAGATTATGGATAACTAGGAGAGTCTCCCATATGAGGACTCTCAGTACCTCTAGGAGTTGATCCACAAGGATTTTTAGACTTAATGTGGTTTTTTCTTGTTGTCTTCTTTGGGTTTTGACCCTGTCTTATGGTTTTAGCCCGTTTTGTTACTTACTTGAGCCCTAGCTGGGGGCTTCACTGTACTCTGCAATGTTGTCTTCTTATCAATAAATTTTTATCCCTTTATTTAAAAAAATAATAATCATGTGATTACCTTTTAGAATTTACCATTTTTTGTATTTTATTTGATGTGATGATAAATATTATTATTATTATTATATTTGTATTAATGGAAACAATTATGAAAAGATACCATGCCATTATTAGAAATTCTTAAATATATTATAGATAAGCTTTATGGAATCTTAATCATCATAATAGAGTGACTAAAACTATTGAGGAATACCCACCTACTCTAAAATCATAAGCATTTATTTAAGGTGTGTGGTAGCCTTATTAGTAGTACAATTTCACCTTTCAAAAGAATATTAAGAATATGGTGGATTATCATCTACAACACTAAGAAACCAATCAAAAACCAAGATAGAAAACAAACACAATGGTGGAGTACTATTGGTCCAAATCATTAACCTAATTTGCATCAAAAAAATATTTTCAAAAGAGGAGGTGCTCCAATTGATCAGTGAATAGTCATCTAGTATGTACTTCTAATACAACAAAGAATTTGCTTGGGCTCTAGCTAGTGACTCTCGCAAGTTGTATACATATACCTAGGATAATAGCTAACAACATAGGCATATCTAACCAAGTGTGAGTGGGATAGAAATATCCTCTAACAAGTGATCAGTACATAATGGCATCCATTAAAAGAGTAGTGCAATCTACTTATAGCTTCAAACTAGAAGTAAATGGAGTTCAAGAAAATTTATAGTCCTCCATCCTAAAGTACTACATATGATCCAAGGAATTCTTTTACTAAGATATGGTGATCCTAGTGGGTAATTGATCAATTTAAAATACTCAAAAAATAATGGAGGCCTAGATCTATCATATGAAAAGTGTAATGAACCACAACTTTAACTTTTAGCTTATCATGATGATATGACTATAGTAAAATCACCAAAATATTATCATCCTAACGCTTGATATAGACATCATATTTTTCTTCACCTCATCAAAATTCATAACTAAGAAATAAAAAGTGGATCTTATAATACTAAGCATGAGGAACCTACTTAAATCCCATATAAGAACTTCTTTAGCCAACACATGAAGTGAATGGGTCCATCAAGCTTAATATTGGGTGAATGTCTATATATATATATATATATATATATATTTATATTTATATTTATATCCCCCTAAATATATTTATGAAGAAAGGTATTCTTCACATACATCTAATATTCCTCCAATCCATAATAAGCAACAATAGAGATAATCATCCAAATAGATTACATTTATACAATCATGAAAAGGTATCTAAATAGTTAATTCTCTCCTTTTGAATGAAACCCTTAGCAATAAGGTATACCTTATGCTTATTTATATGACCATCAAAAGTACACTTGGTCTTATAGACCCATTTACAACCAACAATGTTCTTCCCTTTAAGAAGAGAAACAAGCTATTGTGTTTTATTATTAATCAACAACTCATACTCAACAAGTATAGAATCCTCCCACTTTAAAAATCTTTATCTTGAGAATAGATAAGAGGATATATAACCTCATCAACTCTTAATATTAAGGCCATAGAGAGGGTCTTCCGATGGCACTCTTGAAATAAAATGGGATGAGCATCAAATAATCCATGGATAACAGTGGCATAACCTTCATAGAAATAGCAACAGAAGCCTATACTAGAGAATCAAACTCAAACTCACCATCCACCTCAACTAGGATTATGCATAGCAGTGAATCATCATTAATTCATGAATATTAGGATTTTCAAAATTTTAAATTGGTGAATATGGAGACCCGTGATGGAGATCCATTCGCCAAAAAATTTTGGGTCCAAAAACTTTTTGTGGATCGTCCCACATTGATAATATTTTCATCATTTTTATTTTAAATCGCCAACACTCCTGCCTAAATCATGGACTTTTTTTGCCTTGAAATTAAAAAAAAAATCTACTTATCCTACCAAATTTACCTCTTATACCACTAGTATATACCTAATACAACAATGATACTCATACATCTAAAAAATTCAAACTCCTCAAACAATGACCTGTAGTAGAAAAAAATGATACATAAAAACTTGATACAATCGGTTGTAAAGATAATAATAGACGATTGATTATAGAGGATTATTTTATTGATAGAGATAAAGTACTATTAGTTGAGAAAAATAATGATTGATTATAGAGGGTCAGTGGATTAGCAAAATATTCGATCTATTGAGAGGAGCAACCAATATGAAGAAGATTCAATCGATTGCAGAGGTGCAACCGATCAAAAAAAGTATCAATTAGTTGTAGATCTACAATCGATCAATATTTTTATTGATCAGTTAGATAGGTGCAACCAATCTACACTTTTATCGATCAATTGCACCTCTACAACTGATCGATACTTCTGTTAATCGGTTGCACCTCTACAATCGATTGACACTTTTGTCAATCAGTTGCAAAGGAGATCTATTTATAGAGAACCTTCTAGGAGACATAAATTTTGATCTAGAGCTTCATTTTTATTTTTTTTAAACCATCTAACTCAAAAAACCCTTAGAAGACCTCTAAAATGAGCTTTGAAGTTGCTAAAGTGCAATACCTAAGAAAAAGCAAGTAGAGATCTAGTAAGGGTAATGTGCATAAACCCTTAAAGGATGTTAGATCTAGGCAACCTAAAATGATGGATTTGGTAAATATTGTTGTCTTATCACAATAATATATGAAAAATGAGTGGTAGCAAGATTTTGCAATTGATTCACCCCATTTTTATAAATTTTGCTAGAAAAAATGCAATTCGCCATGTCTTCTACATGAGTTTGGACACTATTTGCCTCAATTTTGAAATCGATTCACCATATTTTTATAAATACATTTTGGGCCTAACCCCTTATGCATAACCCTCGACTTCAACATCCAACACCATATATAGAGCATGGGATATTTAAGCTTAGTTTTTATGGTATACAAAACCTATAAGTGATGGAAAAGGGTCCATAAGAGGATTCATATTAGTAAATCTTGTTGATAGACCCTCACTACAGGGAAAACAATCCAGAACAACTAGAATGGTTTTAATTATAATCATAAAATGGGAAACAATAATTATTAAAGGAGTCACAAGAGAAGAATCATGAAGCAAAAGGATAGGGAGTGATCCAAAGGGAGTATATGGCAACACCCTTATCAAATATCACATCTCCTAATAATGCAATCTTGTTTTATGAAATCATACACATGATAAGCCTTAGAGGTGTTAGATATACCATAATATATAACAATAGATTTTGACATCTACCTTCTTCCATGAATATTTGGGAATATGAGATCATGCAATGGAATTAAAGATACAAAATTTGGAAATATCAAGCTTGTCATATTTCAATATATTAAGAGGATTCATACTATGAACGATTTGAGTAAGAGTCGAATTGATGATATGAGCTACATAAGTCATTAGTATTCCCAAGAATTTGAGCTCAATTTTCTTGGTGTATAATATACATACGAACATCTCTATGATAACCCTATTCTTAAATTAACCACCCCACTATGCTCTATGGTATAATGAATAGTCCTATAGAAAGAAATTCCATGAAGAGCCAAGAAATAACCAAAACATGACTATCATAGTCACCTCCTCTTAGGAATTATTACATCATAGTCCATTTTACAATGAGTGTGGTAACCACCCATCACAAGGACTATGCATCCACTAAAGGTTAAGGGTAGTGTTGGCATTTTTGCCACATTGTTTTTGTTGTTACTATTCATGCAAGAGAATGCACAAATTGTAGAGATACACACTCCTCTGTTTGTCCCTCCAAGCACCTCAAAAGGGATAAGTAGTAAAAACAACAAATCTCTACAAGTGTTGTGCCAAAGCAAAGTATAGAAAATGTCGCGATATCGCGACCTGTTGCAGTTTCACGACGTCCAAATGCAGAAAATAGCTAAGCACAAAAGTTGTCGTGATATCGCGACATGTCGCATTATCGCTATCTCACATGTTTTCGCACTAGGAAACAACGGAGGGAGCAGTAACGGCAAAATTATCGTGACATGTCTCATTTTTGTGACTTGTTGCAGTGAGGAAGTGAAAAGTTAAAAGTTGTCGCAATATCGTGACATGTCGCATTTTTGCGACTTGCAGTGGCACCAGAGCAACATGATAGGAAAATTTCATGATATCGTGACATACAGCAGCCAAGGGGAGCACCAATGAAAAATGTCATGATATCACGACAGGAAATCGAGGAAGGAGCAAGATGGTATGAAATGTCGCGATATCGCAATATGTCACGTTTTCACGAAAGGGCTGACGATAAACACAAGGCGGGAGAAAGATGTCATGATTTCGCAACATTTTTGGAAACGAAGCCAGGCAAGAGAAACATGTCGTGATATCGCGACAGGAAGCGGCAACGAAGGAGAAGACAAAAAATTGTCGTGATTTCATGACATGCCGAGTTTTCATGTGGAGAAAGTGCGACAGCAGCTAGATAGTACGGAATGTCGCAATTTCACGACATGACAAATTTTCACAGCTGAAAAGCAGCAAAGTACAAGAAGATAGAAACATGTCATGATTTCGCAACTTGTTGAAGACAAAAGAACAAAACAGAGAAAACGTCGCGATATCACGACATGTCGCATTTTCGTGACCTGTCGCATTTTCACGGAACGAAGGCTAAAAAGTTCAAGGCAGAATGAAAGTGTCGCATTTCATGATATGTCATTTTTTCACGATGAAAAAGCGAGAAAGACAGTTCCAAGTACGGAATGTCGTGACTTCGCGACATGTCCCATTTTTGCCACTTGCAAGAAGATGAAAGCCAAGATAGATAAGGATGTCACGATTTCGTGACATGTCGCATTTTCATGACTGGTGGTAACAGTAGAAGGTAGTAAGTAGAAAGTTTCGTGATTTCGTGACATGTCGCATTTTTGCGACCTGTCACATTTTCGCGACAGAAGCAACAACAAAGGCCCGATTAGGTTCTATCTGCATTTTCCTTCAAAATTGCATAGGAGAACATGAGGAGAAGATAAGGATCAAATGAAGTAATGTTTTAAAAGCTCTCCAACTGATTTTGAGATCGTGGTCAAAGAGGCTCCCAAATTAAATGTTTTGTTGCTTACCTATGTGCGCTAGATGGGAGAACGGTTTATCATGCAGCTTTCGAAGCCACCAAAATTAAAGACGCCTCCAGTATTAAAAGCTCTTGTTCATGATATCCTAACAACTTCTAGCTTGCCCCGATAATGGTCATTTAATGAAGAAATATGGTCCCTTGTTTTTGTTTAATTTTTAGTTTTGATCCATAAAAATAGGGAATGTCATTTCTCCAAGGCAGATTAAGGGGGATTGTTTTTCTTTTCAAGTGCATATTTTGCGGATCGCCTCTTCAATATCTGTTTTATGTTTTAAAAGCTATAATGTGAAAGGGAGAGGGAAGACATCTATAAATACCAGTGTAAATCTCAAGCAAAAGGAGGAGGACCTTTTTGCAAAAATTGAAGCAGAAATCCTAGATGCATTTTGCTCTATTCTTAGTGTCTATTGAGTTGGTGATCCAAACTGTTGTTCATGTGATGCTTTCTATGTGATTCACTTCTGTTTAGTCCAGTTTTAAAATATAATTTGAATTCTGTTGTTCTGAATTTGGCTATATTTTCATTTGAACGTTTGAAGTATAATTGAAGGCAAACTTACGGCTAATGCTTGATCCAATTTCTGTATGTGCATCCTAAGAATCTGTTGCTGCTTATCTTCAGGATTTAGTCTAAGATTATTTGCTATCTGAGGTTGTTCTCCCTATTAACTATTGGCTTCAGCCATATTTCCATCTCTTTCCGTTATTTCCCTTTCTTTCTGCATTTTCCATTTCTTTCCCGCACCCTTATCTTCAAACAAGTTTAGATTAGTTTGGGAGCCAACCCTCTCTAGAGATTGGCCCGGGAGACTTCTCTTTCTCTCAACATTTCAATGTTGGTCGGGTCTAGGGCGCATTTTATATGACTAGGCAGATTCATGACCAACAGGTAGTTGCAATATTAGTTGAGGTTTGTTATGCCAAAATTGGGTATCCATTGCATTTATATATCCATCATTCTATAATGTAAAATATCGAAGCGTCGATGCATTAGCAATACCAATGGTATCAAAGTAGATATCAATGCCTCAACGAGAAAGAACACTAAGTTCTTCCTCAAGTTTTGACACACATTAACCTAAAGAGACTCTATTAAAGAAAATATCTTATGGTAAACAACCCTGTCAAGGAGCACCATTTTAATTTTAGTTTTAGGGTACAAGAACCTACCATGAAATACAAATTTATTTTTGGTTTCAGGGTACAAGAACCCTTTAAAGTACTAGATTCCTACTAAGAAGGGTGTCAAGCTATAAAATCCTTCCAAAGACCAAGTATACGAAACAATCTTAGGACAATAATTCCTACCAACTATAATATTAATGTAAGTCTTTATGCCATTTAAATTTACAAGCAAAAATTATAGATATTCAAGTGTTCAGTCCAATCAAGAAAAGGAAGATATCAAAAGCCGGAAAGCAACCACAAAAACCATAAAGGAAGAAAAAAAATCCTTAGCAAGTTTATCAACAATCACGAGGTACCATAGCCATTGCATTGTTTTTTTTTTTTTTTTAAGGATCTAGAACTAATCACCTATGAGGTACACATGAGCACAAAACTACAAGACACATGAGTAAAAAGCAATATTTTCCTTGATAACCATAACTAGACCATATGCTATGATAAGGTAATCCATGAGCAGTCCATAATTTAAGGTTTTGCAAAATATAGTTGATCCACAAATTTATATAGAACAAGCTTTGAGACATATCAACCACCTGAGGAAGATGTAAAAAACACTCTAAGCAAGACATGCTAGAGGTTAAACACTAAGAGTGGTGTCAAACAAGCACATCCAAATGAACTATGCTCCTAGGTCATATAAGAATACCTACTAAGTTTTTATATTCTCAGATAGCAAAATTATGCCCTTAGTATGTTGAGTGCTTAGTTAGTAGGTCACGACTCATATCTTGGTATCAGTGATAATCTACAAATTAAAAGAGATATTCACAAAAAAATATCGGTGAACTCAAATGGCAAGAAAGAATGGTGCATTCATTGGAACAAGTTCAAAAAAATTATTTATTTGGCATTGGAAACTTTTGTCCTTGGCAAAAACATTCACCAAGGAAATAACTCACGTGAAGAGATTAAAATATTGCAGGCATTAATAAAGAAGTGATAGTTTTTAGACCAAGCACTAGAGTCTATCATTTGCATTGTTCTTCTTCGAAAATACACTAAGCAATTAAAGGTACAAACTTATTTTTTGTATCAAACTCAAAGTATTCTAAAATTACCTATTTTCTTGAACAAAAATAGTGCAAGTTTCGATGAAAAAAGGGTAGTGACGTATTGCATAGAAGAAAGTTAAATCAAGCAAGCACCAATAATTAAAATGGACGTTACCTCCAATACCATGATAATGGTGAGAAAGATAGATTAAATTTTTAAGTAATTGTTCATTTTTATTATTTTATAAAGGTGAAATAAAAGGTGCATAAAATATTTGGAATATTCTAAAAAATATTACCTGAAGATTCTAGTAGAGGAAGAATCATCCATGCCTATAATTTTACGTGATGAGACACTAATTATTTTGAAGTTAGAGGCATCAGTTAAATAATGAGTATAAACGCATATATACTTGTTGAAAAATAATTTTTTAGATCAATCCAGTGGATTTTATTTTTCTAGTTTTGTGAAAGTTTAATATGGCTAGTGGTGCTCCAAAGTTCCTCTTGCCTAACTCCAACTATTGAGGGGAATAATTATGTTTCCTAGAAGACCAAACTTAGAATACAACTCAAGTTTGAAGAAGCATGGGAAGTTGTAGATGAGTCCATTACCGATACCGATGCAGATGATGAAGAGGAGGTAAAATTTAACAAGATAGATAAAAAGCATGATTGATCATCATGTCTTGAGTAGCTGATGAAGTACAACCATGCATTCAATATTTTGCCACAACTAAATATGCATGGGAGAAACGTTAGACAATATTTGAGTAAAGGAGCCTAGATCAAATCATATTTCTTCAAAATCAACTTCATTGCTTAAAAATAAAGAATTTAACCATTGTGTATAAATATCCATTATTTCGTAATTCAAAAAATCAAAGAATTTAACCATTAGTAATATCACCCTAATGTCCAAGGAGCCCACAAGCCCACAAGCAGACAAAGAGAAGTTCTCCAGAACAAAACGGAAAACATCTCTCTAAAAAAAAAAAAAAAAATCATAAATTTTTGGATCCCAAAAAATTGAAGTGGGTTATTGGAGTTCAGATATGAATGATAGAGGATTCCTATGTGGGTTAATAGAAATAAAAATTTAGAAATATACTCAGTATAATGAGTATATTTATACTACAATCCTTGGGAGAAAAGGTATCTAATGAGACACTTGTTATCATTACTTTAACATCTCTCCTTTCTTAGTATAATTTGTTTGTGATAACCTTGAATATCACTGGAAAAACAACAACCATTGAAAAGTGTGTAAACGTACTTCAAAAAGTAGATTTCTCACATACAACACAAGAAGAATAATTTTTTCTTACAAATCTAAAGGAGAAGTAGTCACTTATAACAAGAACAAGACCTTAAGAATGCTTCTAGAAAAAAAGAAATAACTCTCACATGCAAGGATATTAGTGGTAGAGAAATATTTATTACACACAAAAGATGTGTTATACTTGTAGTAAAAATAGTCGTATAGTGAAGGAATGTTTGCATAACCCATTCACAAATGGGTCTCCTTCTCAAGCAATATATCATTAGCAAAACAGGTCATTATCTAACAAGAAAATTTCAATTTGGAAGAAGGCACGACAAATAAATGTACCCAAAGAAAACCAAATCAAAGAAGAAGGAAAAGAACACTTAGAAGAAGAGAAGCACGTATTTGTTGTACAGACATAGCTAAGCTAGACCAATCATGTTTGTTATGATCCTAAAGCAACCAATCTTATGAACTATCAGGAAAATTGATTTTATCTTGACTATTCCAGTTATTCAACAAGAATCTCTCCACAAAATAATGCATCCAAATATTCCATACCACTAAAAAATCAACTAAAGGGAAGACTGCTGAGATACAAAGATAAAAATGATAAACCCAAGCCATGGGATGCCTATAACATTGAGCGCTATAAGAGCAAGAAGTTCAGTACTTCTTGGAATGAAGAGGATTTGCTCAAATGTGACTCTATTTCCACTCTCTTTCCCCATAATAGAGAAAAATACCTATCATGGCAAGGGCTCTGGACGAGCAAGATATAGGATACAAACATAATCTTATTGAGATAATATTATTTATTTCTGTAACTCACAAAACTAGATATCCTTGCATCATTATCAAATCCCAAGATCTCATAAAACGTTTGTCAAGGAGTGTACCGGTAGCACATGCAATCAAGATACTAGATGACGAGATGCAATGTGATATTAATATTGGTAATATAATATGAAGTAAAGGGACATTTGTCAAACGACGTTAATAAGTATTGGGTCCTAAAGATTCAACACTAAAAATTATTGAGCACTTGATAGGTTACCATGTTCTTAATCAAAGGAAAAATTGTGGGAGCTATGGGACCATTTAAGGGGTTGAAATAAGTATGTAGAATTGTTGAAGATTCTATTCAAAACATACATCCTATTTATCATATCAAAGAAATCATGATAAAATGGGAAGTTGCTAAGAATCCAAAGCTTTTCGAAGAGAGTTACGATAGGATAAAATAAAAAGAAGTAAAAGAAGCCTTACACAATTTTCTCCCCATCATATTCTAGATAAAAAAGGACAAGTAATAGTCGAAATAGTATGCATGATACATCATGACGAAAATCCTCCACATGAAGACATTGGAGGAGGCACATATTTCTTGAATTGAATATATAAGTATTGTGTATTAAATACGTATTTGTAACGTGTTTTTTTGAAGTGCATGTTCGTTGGTACCCAACATCCCTAAATATTTAGAGTGTAAAGTTTTCATTGGAGGGAAGATGGTAATTTCCTCTTTCAAGACTATATATTCCAACATCGCCCTAGAAATTATTTAACTTTAAGTCATTGGCCAAGAGCTAGAGTGAGAGTTGAAGCTAGAGGTAGAGGTAAGACTGTGGTAGGAACTACTACATCACAGTCCATGTAATAATGAGTGTGGTATAACCATCCATAACAAGGACTATGCATCCCCTAAATGTCAAGGATAGAAGGAGGATTAGTTAAGTTTGTTATGCCGTAATTGGGTATCCATTGTGTATAAATATCCATCATTTCGTAGTTCAAAAAATCAAAGAATTTAACCATTAGTAATATCACCTCCTCAATTTGTCTTAAAATACTTAATATTCCTCTCAAACTAATTCTCCACAAGATTCTTGAAGTCCTTAAAATTTACCAAAGGCTTCATTTTTGGTACAAATGGTACACAAAAATATATTTATAGATAAATTATTAATAAATACGTGTTGGGACCATATATGACTCCATCACACACTCTAAAATAGTGACCACCCATTGTGGTTATTGGGTGTTTCTGGTGCCTATGCCTTGCATGGAGCATATAGTCTAAGAAGTTTGATGGGATGTAGCTCCAGGGACAACCTCTGGGGTTTTTTTACCAAGGCTAGCTCCTTTTTTGGGTCTCTTATTGGTGCACTGTTCCTACTCTAGCCTAGACTACCAAGTTTGTGTGGAAAAAGGGTTAGGGGGAAATAGTATAAAAAAATAAGATAAAAATATATCTAGCCTAGACTAAGGGGTGGTGATGCACCAAGAGTAATGACCTTTGTGTAATGATGGTATTAGTGAACACATGAGGCACCCATGCCAGAAAGGTGAACATGTCTCATTGTAATATAAAATTCATTCCTATGAAGCCTACATAAAGAAGGGACAAGTACTAGTCATGAGGTTCCCATGCAAACTTGCACACATACAAAAAACATGGTAGAAATCAAATAACCACAACTCTTATATATATGTATATGTGTATGTGTGTGTATGTGCATGTATGTGTGTGTGTGTGTGTTTTTGTGTGTGTGTGTTGATAACCAAAAAATTACATGTGCTACAATGAAAGGTCTCAAAGGGGCCTGTACATAAAATGACTCAAGGTTCAATTCCAAATAACTACACAAAATAAAATGAGAAAAATAAGACTAATTGGAGCATATACTAGTCACAAGGGACTAGCACTATCTTTCTCTACTTTTTAGATGCAATATTTCCTATGTATATAGTTTTTATCAAAATTCAAAATTTGAATCTCTCCCAAAACAAGTGTAAGTGGGAAATTTGATGTCTTCCTTAGTTGTTGTGCTCAGGACACAATGCTTGTAGGTTTAAAGTTGGTAGAGGATACAATAATTATTAATGCCATGCAAACTAGACTAACTCTTATTTCATTGAGCTTCCTTCATTTTTGGGATTCTGATCCATATTCCAAGGGAGTTCTTTTATTGACTTCAAAATCATATTTAGGTTGTGTGGGTCCAATCACCAAGTAGGTTAGCGCTTGCCTTATTTTATTTTGGATCATTGATAAGAATAAATTTATGCCAGTCATAAATTTTAGAGGATTATTCACACTTTAGTATCTTCCTAATGATCTGATCACCCAGTTGAGGTGATGGAGTCCCTTTTGGATACTCGATTGTTATGACATCGCATTGTCTTAGTGCTAACCCCCATTTTCTAATATCTTGACTTGAGTAAAAAATTACCACCATATCATGCATGTAGTAAAAATTCACTATAGTTGAGGCCACTCCCAAGGGACCTTTAGCCTACTAGAGGTGGAAAACCTAGACATGGAAACCTTACCATTGGGTACGGGATCAAGATTGAAGCTTATTCATAACTTCAATGACTTCTAGCCATTCTTATTTAAAAGGAAGACTAACCTAGGTGAGTTGTAAGTAGTTTTTTTCTAGTTCCTCTAACTCTTCCATGAAGTAATGAGTAAATGCACCCTCCATATTTTAGAGGAGTGCTTCTAGTTTAACTATGGATCTTGTGGCTTGATCAAATCCTTCATTGAATGACAAACCTAGTAGTACCAAAATATTTACCTATTGCATTAATCACTTCTATTATTCCTACTTGGGGGGAGGTTCATAATTGGGACCCCAAGGGGAAGGTAAGAAGACTATGACTAATAGTAGGATATGTTCCTTTCAATATTCCATCCTCTAAGATATGCATGTGACTTGCTCATCACATTGGTATTCAACCCACTAGCTCATTAGGACTTGTATGATTATATAGGTTATGGTATCCTTATTATTGATCCCCAGTATGACCCATTTCTAAGGCTTGATGTGGGCCAAGTTTGTCTAGAAATTTTATGCCTCCTAGAGTTGGACCCTAGCCACTTTCAAATTTGTTGATTTCTTTATTGACCATAATCCTAAGAGAAGAAAACTTATGGATTTATTTAATTTCTTTGAGAAACCTAACAACTAATTGTATAACTCCCTTCCAAAGCACTTGATTGGCCTTTATAACCCACTCAACATTGTTTGTTGTCCACTCTAGTTCTTGATGATTGTATTAGATTATTCTAGCTAGGACACGAATTGGTATATTTGGGCTTTTGTCACTTTGTTTTCATCCTAAGTGGTTTTAAGCACACCCTTGACCTTTTTCAATTCCTTCTCTTTCCTCATTAGCTTCCTTAAGACCACTCTATAGTCGTGTGCCAATGCTCTAGGTGCCTATTCAAAGATCTCAATTCTTACCTTGGGTGGCATGCTTTGAAGGCTAGTTTTAAAGGTTTTTATCTAGTAATATTGGGCCTGCATTTATTTTTGTACCTTGGGGATAGTGGGTTTGAGGTGGAAAACTCCCAATCCATCCCATTTAGGTAGAAAGGTAACCCTAATATATAAAATGCCTAGTTAGGTTGCTTTCCATCCTGCCTCTTGTTGGTTATGCTAAATAATTTATTCATGGGCTTGTTGGAAGTGGGGAATGAGCTCTAGGATTGAAGATATGGGATGAGGACTAGATGACTAAAACTAGATTTTGGAGGAGAGGTAAGGGTTTTAGGAAATTAAAATAAACAAGTTGGTTAGGTGGCATGAAGGTGATTGAGGAATTAGAAGGTTTGAGGGTCACCTCTATGAAGGAAGTGGTTTAATGTGCCAAGATCGATGGAGTAGGTGAGTAAGCATCCAATGGCACAATTTTCCAAAAATATGGAGGAGGATTCAAAATTGGCATTAACCTAGTTTTTAGTTGTGTCTTATCTAGTTTCATCAGGGTTTCTTCAAGGAGATTTTTAGGGAGGTATGGTGGCATTTATTTGGCTATACCTTTGCTTCTCTTCCATTTGGCAAGTACCTTAATGCCTAAGGATAATCTTTGTATTTTCTTAGATAATCTGCTCCTACCCTTTTCTTCCTTAGATTGTTTCTCTAGGGAGGTGACGACCTAAAATGGGACACCTATGGTTGAGATATTTGGTGTGAGGGTATCTTTAATAAATCTTTCTAGCTTTTGGGAGCTCTTAAGGAGCATTTGAATTTCTTCTATGTCAATTCTTCTAGCTAGGAGGATTGTTCACTTATGATTCTCCCTTGACCCTCCTTCCATTCTTCATTTGGCTCTTACACATGTGCTTCCTCATAATATATTTAAAAATATTCATTGTGCTTATTCTCCCTATGAATTGACATAGTATCAAATATTTATTACCAGAAGAAACACCAAATCTTGATATTTTTCTTGCTTCATTCTAGCTATAGTAGAATGTCCTTCTTATTCCTAGTAATCTTAATGTTTGGATTAAACACACTGGTGGGTATATAAAATATGAGGTATCACTCCTGGGGTTGTTTAGCTATCATAAATTCATTCTCCTATAGTAGAGGATGGACTCCATTTGTGATATTATGGTGGGATTCAATCCATAGCTAATGTTGATCTTGGAATTTCTTGGCATTGAATATTTTGGTAGGTATTGTTTAAATACACCATCTAGATCATAAGGCCATGAGTCCTCTAGATTTCTAAGGCCCAAACTCTTGAAATTTTTCTATAGGATGGAAGCTACATTTCTCTTGAGCTGGAACACCACAATTAGGTAATGTGGATCAAAATGACTACACCAAAGTGAATGAGGATATTTCTCAAAAATTTTAAGTATGAAGAATAGTCCTGATTTTGAGACTAGCCTTGTTTTCATGAGTCGATAGCCATTAGGCTATGGAATATGGAGAATTATAACAATATCACGGTCAACCTTGTTTTCACGAGATGATAACCAGCAGGATTTGGAAGGATGAAAAGTTTTGTGATCTTGTGACTGACCTTATTTTCATGGGTCAATAACTAGTAGGAGCTAGAATATGGAGAATTATCGTGATCTCATGATCGATCTCGTGACATGCCTTGTTTTCATGAGTCAATATCCAGAAGGAGCTAGACTATGGAGAATAGTCACGATTTTGTGACTGGACTTATTTTTATGGGTTGATAGCCAGCAAGAGCTAGAAGGATAAAAAGTGTCATGATCTCGTAATCGACCTTGTTTTTGCGATCCAATAGCCAGCAGGAGTTGGAAGACAAAAATTTAGTTGTGATCTTATGATTGGTCTAATTTTCATGGGTCGATATCTAGTAGGATACAAATATAGAAAAGTATCACGATCTCACAATTGGATTTATTTTTGTGGGCCGATAGCCAAAAGTGTGCTGGCAAAAGAAAATAGTAACAATATTGCGATCGGTCCTATTCTTGTAGGCTAAAAAAACTTAAGAAGCAGAAGAGTGGAATATATTTGGGTGACCATACCTCTAGAAGATTGAAATAGGTAGGTTGTAACCTAGTAATCATTTCCTAATAGCTTGTTGTTGGGAACTTTGCTATGTCGTTTCTTCTTGAGCCAATAGATGCTATTTAGCATCTCACCAGAATTAGCTAGCTGGCATATTGTTGTAACAAATTTTGATATTTTTGTATGTAGGGAGTGTATATATATAGGATGAGCACACCCTAAAAAAGGGTCTACTCTTAGGTGTTTATAAGATTGAATGTATGCAGACTTTTACTCAAGCTATAAAGATACGCTCCTTACTTTGGCGTATGATTCAAACTGTGTGATAAATATATGTATGAATCAATACTTCTATTCAAGTTGTATGGAATTTAAATTACATTATTCTATCTATATGTTTATGCATTTAAAATTCATTAAGTTCTAGAGTTAATGATTCTTATGGGATAGTGATTAGTATTAAGATTTTATCTACATCAGTGGATTGGTTAAATATATTTAGAGAATTTGAGAATGCTTTTCTTGTAAGTTTATTCATTTCATTGTTGTTGTCTAATATGTACCTTTTAAAAAATTTAGCAATAGCTATATTTCCCTCTCTTTAAACACTTCACTCTTTTATTTTCCCACCACCAAGAAAGGAACCAACCTTCTCTACAGATTGAATCAAGTAGTCACTATTTTTTACTCGATCATTCAATGTTGGCAAAGTCCTAGGTGTAAACGTAACCATAGGTATATTATTCACAAACAATTTTTGGCATGCCCAGTGGGACTCAATTCCACTATCTTTACGTTTCAAAGTTACAATGTTTTCCTTTTCCCTGTTTAAGTTTTAAAATAACCTGGCAACTCCGTTCGAAAGACAAAATCTAATAAAATCCTTATCTATTTTTCTAGTTGGATACCAAGATATATGAAAACCATATCTAAAGAAAAAAAATTGAAGAACCCATTGAGTTATTTGAATTACATCTCGGTAGCCCTAGGGCTAATCTTGTACTAGTTGCTTGATCAACTTCTTCTTCTACCATTACTATAGGATCGATAAATATTTATCCTGTATCTCTCCTGAGTACTAGTACTAGTGGATCTTCAAGCACAACTACCCATACTATTGCAATACCAAATGGTACAGTAACTATAATGGTTGTAAATCAACCCAATCTACCCTATCCCATATGGAATCATTCAGGACTCCTAAATTTGGTAGCCCAACATCAAATCCCTACAATAGCTTTGAAAATATTATCTCAATATGAAGATACAAAAAAAATGACTTATGAACACTGCCAAGATGTAGCCTCATTAGCACCAATACATAATATTATAGAAGATGTAATGATAATATTATTAGTCATATCTCTGAAGGGAAAAATGCTCTAATGGTATAGGGCCCTTCCTAATCAAACTATAGCCACTTGGGCCCAACTTGTTGGTAAATTGGTAAAATAGTTCAATGAATAGGCTGATCATTTTCTCTACTCAATCGATTCACCGTTATTTAGAAATATACTAAAAAATAAATAGTTGATTTAAACATCAGATTCAATCGTACTTGGTAGAGAGTACTTGATGGACTTAGGTCAAAAAATGAGTAAGCAATTTATTATTACCTGATAGCTTTCAATTCAGATATAAGCATGGTGATCAAGTAGTATCAAGTGTTCACCTTCCCAAAACTTTTCCAAGAAGCTCAGAAAGAAGAAAAGGATATCATTGCTATCGAAAGGTTCCCTCCAAATATGATAATGCCTATCTTTCTAGATCTTCCACAAGCATCTAATACTAGTTTCCCAACCCTTATTCTACCTCCAATGTAGATCTCCCTAAATAGACCAGATATCCTTCAATCCCAGTAATACAAACACTCCTTGCTCCCCCAACGTTACCCATAATTCCTGAAATCCCTCTATAATTAGCTTTGTCGACTCCTGATCTTCAACTTGTAGTCCTATTAGACATGAAATCAACCATGAATAATTTGATAAACAAGATGATCTCAATGGAAAGGATATAATCAGAGAGAAGTTTCCAGTTGAGGAGATTTCCACAAGTAACAAGAGATCAGGATTCCAAAGTGGTAGAAATAAAGATAAATCAAACATGGTTTATGCAAATAATTATAATGAACCTTCAAGTTCTTCAATATAATACGATTTCTAGAGCTCTACATGTAATGATCACCATGGTGAAATTCATGTATGATCCATCAATATTATATCCAAAATATAGTTGTTGAGAGGGTGGAAAAGGCTCATAAGGATAAGTAAATATGATTAGAGAAGAGTACCACAATCTTATGATGCATTTTATGAAGCAAGTTGTCATCCTTATGAGATCAGGAAATAAACCTATACAAGTAGATCCTTAGGAGCTATTCCCCCTGAAATTACCTTTATATGTATGAAATTAGGTTGAGAAATAGGCCCCCCAAAAAAAGATTCCCCAAATCCTAGATCAAAGTACAGAAGTAGATTCACGCAAAGAAGTCATCCCATAGAAGGAAATTGAAACCCAATAATAAGCGAGATAAATTAAGATATCCTTCTTTGACCAAGCATTAGAGAATATATGCAACTCAAGGATATATAAACAAGTATGATACTTTCACAAAATAAAAGGAGAAGAACATAGATCCACCTTCTTTCAAAATAGTGGAAGAAATGAACAAGACCCCCTCTAAAGAAATTATGTATGATGCATTGCAATTCCTAGGACAAATCGACTTATTGCAAGAATATTCGAGGTCAATAAAAAACAAGAGTAAATCTCCATCTTAGTTTAATTTAGCTCAAACCAGTTATAACATCAACTACAAGAAAAATTAGATCTCCTCCTTTCTATTTATCTCTTTATATGGAAGTGTGGGTTGTACATAATTGTATGATAGACTTATGAGTTGCAACTACTGTAATACCTAAAGAACATAAGCTTATACTGAGAGGGATGTGAACAGTATAAAATCAACTTTTAATTTTCTTTCCTAAATAATATTATTCAATATTATCAATTGCAATATATTTCCAAAGTAGTATTCATCAATAGCAATAATAAAGTAATGCACAAATCACCACACACATGAGAGACACAGATTTAATGTGGTTCACCCAATGTGGGCTACGTCCACGGAGAAAATATTTCTTCTAAATTTTCTCAACAAATCTCTTGGGAACCAATTCCCTATTACAATGTTTATGGACCTCTGTCAAAAGGAGATCTTAATCCCCTATTCTAAAGTTCATAGACCTCTATCCATAGGATAACTCTATCACCTTAACTCTAGTTCATGGAACTCTATCCATAGGAGACCTTTGTCTCCATTGCTCTGGCTAGTGGATCTCTATCCATAGGAGATTTTTGTCCCCACTGCTTTGAATAGTGGACCTATATCCATAGGATACGTCTCTCCTTTCTGCTCTAGTCAGCTCCAAAGCCTGCTCACTTCTATGCTCGAATATGCACATATTACATGCACAAATCTACCTCAAACCTTCACACAAGGCTTCCTCAAATCAGCAACAAAAATTGTTCTCAACTCTGCTCAAATCTTCACATGTTACATGCACAAATTTGTCTCAACTCTATCCCAAATCTGCATACATTACATGCACAAATCTATCTCAACTCTCACAAATTCTACATAAATTTGTACCAAGCCTTGTCACAAGACTAGCATTGCTCATCAAAACTACTCTCAAACCTATTTAAAGTCTTTTCATAAGACTTGCTCAAATATACCTCAAACCTATTTAGATTCTTCTCACAAGACTTGCTCAAATCTACCTCAAACCTATTTCAAGTCTTCTCACAATACTTGCTCAAATCTACCTACAAGCCTTCTCAAAAGACTTGCTCCTAACACATGCTCAAAAATTGCTCAAAACACATACTCAAATATGCTCATCAAAACCTCTTCTCAACTCTTCAAATTTTGCATACAAAACAATGTTCATCTATTTCTAGATCTTGCATAATAGTTTCACTAAGTGCTTTATCTAATCTTCAATGTGATTTCTTTAACTTGAAGCAGTTTAGACATATTCTACCCAAAATTCATTTAACCTCTTGAACATATAGATAATGATATGCATTTGACAAATGCTCAATATGTTCTGCACATTCATTAAATATGTCGCTTTCACATGTCTCACATTTATTACATTTTAAAAGTATCTCTAGTCTAGCACTTGATAACTGACCTTCTTATGTATTTTCCATAATCAAAATTGATGCACACACTTGCTTCACAAATATGATTTCTATAACTTGCACATTCACTTCTAATGTCACTCAAACCAATGCTCAAAAGTTTCACAAATTCATTCAAACAATGAAGCACAATTTGTTCACAAACCCTAACACAAGTGTTTCCAATTTCTTTCAAGGATAAAACACAACTTGTTCACAAACTCTAGCACAAGTATTTTCAATTTCTTTCAACAAGGATGCACATTTTGTTTCACAAACCCTACTTCAAATATTTCCAACAATCCACACTAATCAAACCTTTTATCTCCACCTTAAAATTACTTTCTCAAAACATAACCTCCTAGAGAAAGAGTTGAACAACCATACCTCAAAATGTTTGATGAAGATGTGCCCTTTAATACCTATCTCAAAAACAACTTATCTTTCTTGTGCCACTTTTAAGGGTTAGATAGCATAACACTTTTTCAACCATCCACATGGAAAACCTTTCCTCAAAACATATGCATAGAGATATTGTTTTACCACTTCTTTTAATTTCACAAGGCAAAGATTTTTAATTAATAAACATCACCCTTCAAACACTTTCTTTCACCATGCAGGAATACTCACAATAATTAAACCATTTAACACCTATAACTTGTACTTATGAAAGCCTCATTTATTTTTCAACAAAATCAACCCAAAAACCCTAAGTGCATATCACAAATTTAATCTCACTACCATACACTATACCTCCAATGTATCTAAAATATTTCAACCACGCACAGAATCTGAGATATCACAATGCGCACAGTATTTTGGATCTTAATTAAACATGAAAAATCTCAACCTTATATCTCCCTAGATAAAAAAACATGCACATCAACCAATACAAAAATTAACCCTTATGTCTCCCTAGGACAAGCACTATGCATACCTTATTTTTATCAAAAATTTGACTTACCTCAAGTGCTGCCATCATGGATCGAACCTGCAACCTTTTTTTGGCCTACATCCTAGCCTAAGCTAGGCTACCACATGGGATATCTTCCCACTTGAAACAAAATATGCACTGCCTCCTAATTAATTTGCTACCCCACTTTGAAGTGTGTGAAACCTGTATTTTCTTCTTCCTATGCCCATGCAAGCTATTTCTATATTTAATTAGTGTGCTCAACCTTAGATTCTATACCCTTGAATGGTGCAAATAATTCATCCTTTATCTACCTCCATGATGTGCTCAATGGATTTACAATTTGAGCTTCCAACCTTGGTCTCTCTGTCCTCGAATGGCACAATCAATTTGACTTTCTTTGCCTCCACTATGTGCTCAACGGATTTGCAATTCTCCTTTACTCAAATACATTTCTACAAAACATATCAACTCATGCACAAGGTCCTTAGATAGCACACACACACACACACACACACACACACACACACACACATATATAATATATATATATATATATATATATATATATATATATATATATATATATATATATATATATATATATATATATATTAGGTCTTCAAAAACCATATTGCTTGCTACCTCCAAATTAGCATTGTTCTCTGCTTCTCTATTTTGAGTCTCAATATACCACCATCCAATCAATTTTCAATTGAATGTGCACACAATCATAATCTTGCAAAATATATCTTGATGTTGCTTATTGTATCCATAGTCCAATCAAAATCTCATGAATAATTTTAGCTTTCGGTATATAAAATGGCGCTCATCAAACATCAAAAAGATATCATATCCATGAATTACTTTGAAACACACATACACACACACACACACATATATATATACACTTTCCAGGTTGGTTTATATTTTTTTAATGCATGGTCGGTGCTCAAAACATTAATATTTTTGTCCCATGCAATATTTAAAATCTTGTCCATATTTTCAATAATATTTTTACTTCTTTTAAAATTTTGTCTTTTCCTTTATAATATTTAAATATGAGATTTAAATATTATAAACTTTTATCCACAATAGATGCTTTGCATTTGAATAAGTTTCCAACATTTTCAACCTCACTTTCTTGAAGAATATTTCTGCCTTGAAGAATACTTACTCTTTGACATCAATGACAACCAATGTACTCAATATTTCCAACAATCTCCTCCTTTGTCATTGATGGAAACCCTTATAAAATATTTCCTTTTACAATCATTGGATTCCAAATCTGCTCCCCCTGAGAAGTTGCTCCCCCTAATTGAATTCTCTCTCCCTTACTGAAATATCTCCCCCTTTAACATCAATGGCAAAGGGACTCCTTTGGGGCTAAAAATAATACTCTTAGCTCAGCACCCTCACCTCCTCCTCTTCTTGAGGTGATTAATTTTGGGGTGGGATTAAATCTACTCCCAAATTACAATGGTCTTCTCCTTTTTCAACTTTCTCTTTCCATACCTTTGTAGTCATACCTTTTTGAACATTTTGACCATCTCTGTCCTTGCTTGTCTTTGGAAGTTCTAGAAACTCTTTTCTACACCACTTTGCTTTGTGCCCAAACTTATTACAATTGTAACATCTGATGTTGTAGTTTTTGAATGGTGCAACTGATCTAAAATTTCTCTTGGTGAAGTCATCACCATTTCTGCCATGAACCTTGCAATGTATAGCTTTGTGACCAAAATGATTACATGAGTAGTAATGACCTTGATAGAAATATCCATCTTAAAATGAGTTGAAGTTCCTCTTAGTGAAGTCATAATACTTATTTCTATGAACCCTGTAATGCGCTTCTTTATGACCAAACTAATTACATGAGTAACAATAACCCTAAAAATATATTCATCTTGCCTTGATTGTATTATTCTTTCTTTGCTTATCCTGTGATGATCTTTGTTCCTTGATGATGCATTTTTTGCTTCCTCTTTGATACTTTCACCTCTCAATACATCAGTGTAGGTCTTAGAATCTTCTTAATTTTTCCTCTTTGATGTCTCTATTTTTTATCTTGACTCTTCCTCTTGTTCTTCTTGTCCTCCTTCGAAACCAAGTCCATTCTTGATAAATGGAGATCTCTGTATATTGATGATATCATCCAAGTATTTTGAGCTTTTCTCAAATTTATGTAGCTTATCATTAGAATATTTTACTTCCATTCTTATAGAAACCGCCTCATGTTCTAGTATTTCACACTCTTAACTCTTTTACCTTTAACTATTCAGCCATACTTTCTTCAATTTTCTTTGCCTCTTCAACCTTAAATTTTAAATCAGTGAGATCTCGTAGAAGCTTTACCTTTGTTTTCTCATCATATTGTACTTGAGCCTTCAAACTTAAGTTTTCCCTTTTCAACTTAACAAGTTCCTTTTCTATATCAACTATGGCTTCCTCTTCCTTTTATGAATATTTCTCTTCTTATTGGTCTTCAAGAGCATATTCATACTCTTCTACTTGATCTTCAATAGGAGCATCTTCTTTTTCAATATCTGAGAGACTTTCATCACTATCACTTGAAGCATTGCTTGTTACTTCAACATAAAAACTCTTCTTGTGTCTTTGAAATACCTTCTTCTCATGCTTGCTTTGATGGTGCCTATTTTTCTTCTTTGATGACATTTTATTTCTTTCTTTTTCTTATCATCCTTTTCTTCTTCATTGCTACTACTTCCATCTTGTGGACAATTAGATGTATAGTGACCAATGTTACCACAACCAAGATATTTGTTTTTTCTTTCTTCCTCTTCACTACTAATATGCCCATTTTATGGACAATAAAGTGCCATGTGACCAAGGTTACCACATTCAACACATCTCACAAAGTTAGCCTCTTCTTCACTACTACTATACCCATATTTTGAACACTGATCTACAAGGTGGCAAAAATTACTACAAATAAAATATTTGAGTATTATTAGATCCTTCTTATTCATTTTTACAAAGTTAGCTTCTTCTCTACTACTTGATTTTTCACTTGATTATGGTTCTTTATATGTTTCCACTTCTCCTCTTAGAGCAAAAACAAATTCTTCTTCCTTTTCTTTCATGTGAGTTCCTTCCTTCTTAGGAGGATGTGATCTCATGATTTTTATTTTCCCTTTCTTGGCCATGTGTGTTCTTGTAAGATATTTCTTCAAGCTGTTAGGCTTCCCTAAAGGAACCGGCTCTAATACCAATTGAAGAACACAAGCTTATACTGAGAGGGAGGGTGAACAGTATAAGACCAACTTATTATTCAATATTATCAATTGTAATATATTTCCAAATTAGTATTAATAAATAGTAGTAGTAAAGCAATGTGTAAATCACCACACACATGAG
The DNA here is from genome assembly GCA_028583015.1 of Wollemia nobilis. Lineage (NCBI taxonomy): Eukaryota > Viridiplantae > Streptophyta > Pinopsida > Araucariales > Araucariaceae > Wollemia > Wollemia nobilis. Next base: position 1,209,769 of record JAQPPZ010000314.1, read on the forward strand.
AGACACAGATTTAATGTGGTTCACCCAGTGTGGGCTACATCCACGGAGAAAATATTTCTTCTAAATTTTCTCAACAAATCTCTTGGGAACCAATTCCCTATTACAATGTTTATGGACCTATTTCCAAATAATATCTCAATCCCCTATGCTCAATTTTGTGTACCTATATCCACAGGAGAACTCTATATCCTTAAATCTTGTTCATGGAACTCTATCCACATGAGACCTCTGTCTCCACTATTTTGGCTAGTGGATATTTATCCACTAGAGATCTTTGTCCCCACTACTTTGGCTAGTGGACCTCTATCCATAGGAAACCTCTCTCCTCTTTGCTCTATTAAACTCCAAATATTACTCACTTCTTTGCTCGAATATGCACATGTCACATGCACAAATCTACCTCAAACCTTCACACAAGGCTTCCTCTAATCAGCAACAAAAATTGATCTTAACTCTGCTCAAATCTGCACATGTTACATGCACAAATATATCTCAACTCTATCCTAAATTTGTACACATTACATGCATAAGTTTGTCTCAAATCTACTTATAAACTCTACACCAAGACTCATCACAAGACTAGCACAAATCTGTCTCAAACCTGCTCATCAAATCTGCTCTCAAACTTGTTTCAAGTCTTTTCACAAGACTTGCTCAAATCTACCTCAAACCTATTTCAAGTCTTCTCACAAGACTTTCTCAAATATACCTCAAACCTATTTCAAGTCTTCTCACAATACTTGCTCAAATCTACCTACAAGACTTCTCAAAAGACTTGCTCATAACACATGCTCAAAAACTATTCAAAACACATACTCAAATCTGCTCATCAAAACCTCTTCTGAACTCTCCAAATTTTGCATAAAAAAAAATGTTCATCTACTTCTAGATCTTGCATAATAGTGTCACCAAGTACTTTATCTAATATTCAATGTTCTTCTTTAACTTGAAGCAGTTTAGACATATTCTACTCAGAATTCGTTTAACCTCTTGAACATATAGAGAATGATATGCATTTGACAAATGCTCAATATGTTCTACACATTCATTAAGTTTGTTGCTTTCACATGTCTCACATTTATTACATTTTAAAGGTAGCTCTAGTCTAGAACTTGATAACTGACCTTCTTATGTATTTCCAACAATCAAAACTGATGCACACACTTGCTTCACAAATATGATTTCTATCAGTTGCACATTCACTTCCAATGTCACTCAAACCAATGCTAAAAATTTTCACAAATTCATTAAAATAATGAAGCACAATTTGTTGAAAAACCCGGATGACTTTCGTGTGATGTACTACTTTTTAAAATATTCTGCATAAATATATAATTATTAATCAGGGCGGTATCAACAATAGTCAGTCTCTGATAATTTAAATTTTATTCTCAAAACTTAATAGAAAATTTTGATGGAAAGAAATAAATGGAAATTTTTTTAAAAGAGAAATTATCATTATTTCTCAAATATGCAAAAGAGAATACTGTAGCAGCCGCCACTTTAGCAGTTCGTGCATGGTAGCGGTCACAAAAATTTTGGCCCTAAAAAAAAAAAAAAAAATGGCAGATTTTGGAGGCAACAAGTTGTGACGGATGGAGCAACAAGGAGGAGGAGCGAGAGGTCTAGGGGCATCAAACCCTAGGTGTGGGACTTCAGAGGGCAGATCAGCAGACGCGGCAGGTGGGGGCTCTGGCGAGATAGTAGGCCCCCAGGCGGAGGATGTGGACAAGGAAGTTCTATTGGAACCGGTCCAAGGGCGTTGGGCGGATGCGGTTGAAGATTTCTCTGAGGGGGACCAGGACTCTATGCGTCAGGATCAAAGGAAGACCCAAGAAGGAGACAAAGAGAAACCTAGCAACTGGAGACCTTCATATCTTAATGCTCTTTGCGGTAAGCAAAAATTATCCGACTCTTGTTTTAATCTAAAATCTGTCAATGGTAGGTTGCACGTCCCAGATTCCTTAGCTCAGCATGTGGCTATGGAGGACAGAACATCTTTGGTGGCTAAATTTATGGGGGTGAGGTCGGACCTGGAAGTCATAAGGAGATGGGCCATCCAAAAATGGCAGCCAAGGGCCAGTATGATGATTAAGGCTTTACCCAAGATTTTTCTTTTGGTGACATTTCAATGTGAGGACATGGAAAGGACTCTCCTAGGAGGTCCTTGGTTTTTTGGGAAAAGGGGCTTGTATCTGAAGCGTTGGTCCCTCGATTTCCAACCCCCAGACTCAGGTGTTGGATTTGGCTCCTATTTGGGTTAAGATGCCGGGATTACCTCTGCTTTTTGGAACGAACAAATATTGGTGGGATAGCTACGAGAGATTGGAGAACTAATAGCTATTGATCCTGCAACCTTGAGCAAAACAAGACTCTTGTCTGCTTGCATGTGTGTGTTGGCGGACATGAGTAAAGAGCTCCCTAAATCCATTATTTTGTCGTCTATGTTTGGCCTTCATACTCGGGTATTTGAATATGAAAATATGTCTTTTAAGTGTAGTGTTTGTGGGAAGGTAGGGCACCGGGGTATCCACTTGCATTTCCAAGAACCAGCCCCCACTCCAAAATACCGATCCTCAAACCCAGAATAATATCCCTCCCCATGAGATCTCCATTCCTACCCAACTTGGGCCTCAAGGACGTGGAGCTCGAAATCCGAATATCAGAGACCCTGTTCGCCCTATTGTAAGAAAGAGGCAACGTTTTAACCCTCCTCCCAAAAATTCCTATGCCCCAAAACCCTCTCACGGGGGAGCTGGTCCCTTTGATGGGAACCCTCAAGCTCAACCTGCTCCTAAGATGATACAGACAAGCCTCGAGCCAAATCACAAAGGAAAGAACCCCATAGATCAACGCCATGGGGCAAGTAAGTTTGATTGGGTGATACGGGAGGCCTATGGAGGCTCGGTGGAAGTGGTCCCATGTACTACAGAGGAATTTATGGGAAGAAATTCCAAGGAGATCAACAACCCAGTGGAGAACAGTTTTGATGCATTAAATCATTTGAAGGGAGATCGGATGGACAGCCAAGAAGTGGAATCGAGGTAGAGGAGACTCAAGAGAAGGATTTAGAGGAGAAAAATCGAAGGAAGGAGCAGGAAACTAATAATACGGGCAAGGATACTCAGGAGGAAGAGGTGAACCACCAAGATCAGTGTAACCCCAAATCAGGGAAAAAAGAATCTACTAATCAAGAAGCTAAGAGCACGGAATCATCTCCACTATCAAAAAGACCAGTTAACCTGGAAAGCCAGATTGTTACCCCAAATACCAAGACTGACCTACCCAAGATGGTTACTAGAATCCAAGTGAATCCCAAGGAACTTCAACCTAGAGCGGATGTATGGGGATATGGTTCGGTAGGAAGAGGGAAACCTAGCAATGCTGCCTTAAGGCAGAAAGAAGCAGAGCGAGGAGTGGTTGATGGCACTCAAGCAGTGTTGCTCTTTGGGGCGAAGGCTCGAGGATCCAAAGCCCATAAATGAAGATTCTTTCATGGAATATTCGTGGGAGTAATCCTGCAAAAATAAGAGCTTTGTATGCTCTTAGACAAGAACACAAACCGGATATGATTTTTCTGCAAGAAACTAAAATGGAGGAGAGTAGAGTTATTCCTTTTAAGAATAGGACTTGGCGAGAAGCTGAAGTAGTAGGCCAAGAGGCCACTGGAACAGCAGGAGGGTTCCTGGTTATGTGGAACAAAAATGTGATTGATAGTAGAGTGATTCGAATGTCTAGTTGGTTTATTTGTCTCTTATGTGTGGATAAAACCACGCGGGAAGAGTGGATCTTAATGAATGTATATGCTCCAGTTAGACGAGGGATTGAGAAGGGTTCTTTGGAGTCAACTAGCTGAATTGAGGGAGATGGTCCCCAACTACCCTTGGATTGTGGTGGGGGATTTCAATTGCTACCTTAATCCTATAGATAAATTGGGGGGCTCTCAAAGAATAACTGCTGATATCTACGAGTTTAGAGATTTTGTTGAGCAACATGAGCTGATGGATGTGGACCTGCGTAGATTCTCCTATACATGGTCTAACAAAATATTGAAGGAAAACCAAATTTAGATAAGATTAGATAGGTTTCTTCTTTCTCAAGAATGCCTGGAGAGGTTTGGGGACTCTTCATTAATGGCACTCCCAAGAATCGGGTCTGATCACAACCCAATTCTGTGGGAAACAGGGGAGGACTCTAAGAAAAGATACATCAGACCCTTTTGATTCGAACTTATGTGGTTCCAACATCAGGATCTCAAGGATCTAGTTGCCCAATGGTGGGACAAAAAGTATAATGGTTCGAAACTGGCCCAAGTGGCATGTAAACTAAGGAATGTGAAGGCTAACATTAGAGAGTGGAACAAAACTTCCTTTGGAAATATTTTTTTTAAAAATGCAGAACTAAAAGACAAGATCAATGAACTACAGGAGAAGTTGAAGTCGGAGCGACTTACGAGAGGATCCGAGAAACCAGGAGAGGGAGGCAGTTAGCTGAATACCACACGATGCTAGGATTTGAAGAAACCTTTTGGAGGCAGAAATCCAGACTGCATTGGTTAAAGGAGGGTGACAGAAATACAAAGTTCTTCCATGTCTCTACTCTTCGCCACAGGAGTACTAACAAAATTAAGGAGATCAAGATGGCCGATGGGTCTAACACCAAAGATATGGAAGACATAAGGAGGGAAGCGGTTGAGTACTTTAAATCGTTGCTAGAAGATGTAAATCCGACTATTGAAGAAGAGGACTCTCTGTTGGCAGCCATTCCACCCCTCGTAACTGATAATCTTAATGGATTCTTACTTAGTCCTTTCACAAAGGAGGAAATCAAGAAGGTCATTTTTGACATGGATGGTAACGACTCCCCGAGGATCGGATGGCTTCCCTGCAGCTTTCTTCCAGAAGTTTTGGGATATCCTAGGCAATGATGTAGTGGAAGCTATAATTGAGGCTCAAAAGGACATGGAAATCCCAGAAGGAGTTAATAATACTTTTTTAGTCCTCATCCCTAAACTAGTGGGAGCAATGGAATTTTCTAGTTTTTGCCCTATCAGTTTATGTAACACTCTGATGAAGATTCTCACAAAAACAATCGCAAATAGGCTGAAGGTTATCCTTCCTTTCATCATTGATATGAACCAAGGTGGCTTTGTGAAAGGGTGACAAATATTGGATGGTATCATCACAATTCATGAGGTTATTCATTCAATGGTGACTAGTAAGGAAGCAGGTATGTTACTAAAGCTTGATATGAATAAAGCCTACGACCGGGTCTCATGGCGGTTCCTCACCAAGATTTTGGGTAAGTTTGGTTTCTGTCCCCCGTGGATTAAGTTGATTTTTAGTTGTATCTCTACTACAAGATTTTATGTCATGGTGAATGGGTCACCCTACGGTTACTTTAAGAGTGAAAGGGTGTTGCGACAAGGAGATCCTTTGTCTCCATACTTGTTTATTATTTTAGCGGAAGCATTGGGTAGGAACATTTCAGCAGCGGTGGCAGATGGTCAATTGGAAGGTTTTAAACCAGCCTCAACAGCGAGGCCAATGTCTCACCAACAGTTTGTGGATGATACAATCATTGTGTCCAAAGCCTCGGTGCCTCAAGCTAGGAAGCTGAAGAGAATTCTAACCAAGTATGAGACAGAAGCAGGACAGTACATAAACTATAAGAAGAGTAGCATCTATTTCTTTAACATGCCTGGTGGGAGGGAGGAAAGAATAGCTAACCTCTTCGGTTGTGGAAAGGAGCTTCTACCAGCAACTTATCTAGGCATGCCTATGTTCGAAGGAAGAATGAAGGCTACTTTGTGGAACTCGGTCATTGACGGGATCTCCAAAAATTTAGCGAGGGTGGAAGGGCAGACCTTCTCAGCTCCGCAAGAAAAGCCTTATTAGTTCAAACTACTTTACAGAGCATTCCAATTTACTGCATGTCTCTATTTAGAATTCCTGCAAAGGTCCAAGCTACATTGGAGCAAATTCAACGCAACTTCTTGTGGTCGAGGTTCGGAGGAGAGAAAGAGAATTTCGTTGGTAGCATGGAATCAGGTGTGTGCAAGCAAGGATCAGGGGAGCCTGGGGTTAAAGAGAATGAAAGAATTGAATCAAGCTATGATTGGCAAACAGGTATGGAGATTTATCAATAATGATCAATTGGGATGGGTAAAACTTCTTAAGGCAAAATATATCGGAAATAATAAGGAATTCCTGAAAGTTGATAATCTCCCTAAAGGATCCTATTTTTGGAATTGTTTGCTCGAATGTCGGGAGGTAGTTAGGAAAGGCATCGGATGGAGAATTGGTAATGGAAGACAAGTGGACTTTTGGAAAGACCCGTGGTTGGAAGAGGCCCCTATGAAAGATAACTTAGACCTTCAGGTCCTCCAACATAAACTTTCGAAGGAAATGGGAGGAAAAGTAGGGGATTTTATTGCTGTAGCACAGGAAACTTCTTCTTGGAAGAAAATCACAGTTCATAATCTGTCAGAGCAAGAGAAGGTGGCCCTAACCAAACTCAATGATGCTTTAAGGGTGTTCCCGATCATTCCTGGGGGAGGAAGAGACAAGGCGATTTGGGGCAAAACTACAAGTGGGATCTATTCAGTAAAGCGCCTATAAGTTAATCCACTCGGGATTCAATGGCTGGACTCAGACTTCGTTATTTGGTTAAATAATTTAACCCCAAAAATAGCTTTCTTCTTTTGGTTGGCGGTTCAAAATAAGATCCCGACAACGGATAATCTGCAAAGGAGAGTTTTCCAATTCATCAATCGATGTATCTTGTGTGAGAAAGCAATAGAATCAGTAAGTCATATATTTCTAACTTGTGATTTTTCTTGTACGAGTCTTCCAAATGATCCTGTCCAAATTTCATATAGATTGGGTCTGTCCAAATAGCATGTCCGACTTCGCATACGGTGGGCTTCCCCCTTCAGGGCAAAGCTTTTGACTTGGCTCGGAAGCTCGACTTACCCCATTTTTTATGGGGGATATGGAATGAGAGAAATAAGAGAGTATTTAAAGGACGTAAGAAAGATCCCGGGTTATGTGGTAATAAAATAATCGGAGCTTTGAAAGAAAACTGGAAAACTTTCTTCTTCAAAAATGAGACCATGTCTCTAAGGGAAAGGAGGATTTTGCGGAGCCGGGGAGAGGAACTTCCAGGACCTAGACATTACAACCAACCCACGGGATGGTGTCAAGTGGATACCCCCCACACAAAAGTGGGTTAAGTTTAATTTTGACGGGGCAGCTAAAAGGAAATCCGGGAGCTGCGGGAGCGAGGAGGAGTTTTGAGAAATGAGGAAGGAAAAGTGGTCCTTGCCTTTGCAGAGCCTTTGGGAACTCAAACAAATCATTTTGCAGAAGCCCGAGCCTGCATGCAGGCAATGAGAATTGCCAGACTTGAGGGTTATAAGGAAGTTATCTTTGAAGGGGATTCACTTAATATAATCAAGGCAATTAAGGAGGATAAAGACCCCAGCTAGACCATATTGGAGCTTATCCTAGAAGCAAAGATTCATAAATCTCATTTGGTTAATGCCCGAATCCAACACACCTTCAGAGAAGGGAACCAGGCGGCGGATCTAATGGCAAATATTGCAGTTTCGGTTGGGGAGATGCAAATTTGGAAGGATAACTTCCCTCAAGAACTATTGGTGTTGGTTGCTAGAGAAGAGCTAAGATCAAACCTGTTAGAGCATCGGGGAGATCGGAGGGGCTGATGATGAGTAATCCGATAGATGGAATTAGGCGAGAAAAGGCATCCCATTTGTTGGGGCCTTGGAGGTGACAAGTGTACGATACAGACAACCTAGTGTTAGTAAGTGCTAGGTGTTGTTTGGTTTTTGTTTTATCCTGAATAGTCAAGCGAAAAGTATAGGACTTGTGGACTCTAAGTATGGCTTAATGTGAGTCTTAGAAAGATCCATTTTGTATTTTGATTATACGGGCTTGATGCTAGAACCAGCCCATTTTGACTTTGTAAAAGGTTTGTGGACCTTATAACCACCTCTACCTTATACCAAAAAAAAAAAATTTGTTGAAAAACCCTAAAATAAGTGTTTCCAATTTCTTTCAAGGATAAAGCACAACTTGTTCACAAAATATAGCACAAGTATTTTCAATTTCTTTCAACAAGGATGCATATTTTGTTTCACAAACCCTACCTTAAATATTTTCCAACAATCTATACTGATCAAAACTTTTATCTCCGTCTTAAAATTACTTTCTCAAAACATAACCTCCTAGAGAAAGAGTTGAACAACCATACCTCAAAATTCTTGATGAAGATGTGCTCTTTAATACCTGTCTTAAAAACAACTTATCTTTCTTGTGCCACTTTTGAAAGTTAGATAGCATAACACTTTTTCAACCATCCACATGGAAAATATTTCCTCAAAACATATGCATAGAGATATTGTTTTACCACTTCTTTTAATTTCACAAAACATTTTTTTTTAATTAATAAACATCACCCTTCAAACACTTTCTTTCACCATGCAGGAATACTCACAATAATTAATCCATTTAATACCTTATAACTCCTACTTATGAAAGCCACATTTAATTTTCAACAATATCAACCCCGAAACCCTAAGTGCATATCACAAATTTAATTTCACTACCATACACCTTATACCTCCAATGTATCTAAATTATTTCAACCACACATAGAATCTGAGATATCACAATGTGCATAGTATTTTGGATCTTAATTAAACATGAAAAATCTCAACCTTATATCTCCCTAGATCAAACAACATGCACATCAACCAATGCAAAAATTAACCCTTATGTCTCCCTAGGACAAGTGCTATGCATACCTTATTTTTATCAAAAATTTGACTTACCTCAAGTACTGCCACCATGGATCGAACCTGCAACCTTTTGATGGCCTATGTCCTAGCCCAAGCTAGGCTACCACGTGGGCTAGATGCCCACTTGGAAAAAAACATGTGTTGCCTCCTAATTAATTTGCTACCCCACTTTGAAGTGTGTGAAACCTGCCTTTTCTTCTTCCTATGCCCATGCAAACTATCTCTATATTTAATTAGTGCACTCAACCTTAGCTTCTATGCCCTTGAATGATGCAAAAAATTCATCATTTCTCTACCTCCACAATGTGCTCAATAGATCTATAATTCGTGCTTCCAACCTTTGTCTCTTTGTTCTCGAATGGTGCAATCGATTTGAATTTCTCTACCTCCACTATATGCTCAACAGATCTGTAATTCTCCTTCACTCAAATACATTTCTATGAAACATATCAACTCACACACAAGGTACTTAGATTATATATATATATATATATATATATATATATATATATATATATATATATATATATATATATATATATATATATTAGGTCTTCAAAAACCATATTGCTCACTGCTACCAAATTAGTGTTGTTCTTTGCTTCTGTATTCCGAGTCTCAATCTATCGCCATCCAATCGATTTTCAATTCAATGTGCACATAGTCATAATATTGTGAAACATAGCTTGATGTCACTTATTGTATCCGCAGTCCAATACAAATCTCATGAATTGTTTTAGCTTTTGGTATATAAAATGGTGCTCATCGGACATCAAAATATATCATTGCCATTAATTACTTTGAACCATATATATATGTGTGTGTGTACTTTCCAAGTTGTTCTATATTTTTTAATGCCTGGTCGATGCTCAAAATATTAATCTTTTTATCCCATGCAATCTTTAAAACCTTGTCTATCTTTTCAAGAATATTTTTACTTCTTTTAAAATTTTACCTTTTCCTTTATAATATTTAAATATGATATTTAAATATTATAAAATTTTATCCACAATAGATGCTTGCATTTGAATAAGTTTCCAACCTTTTCAACCTCACTTTCTTGGAGAATGTTTCTGCCTTGAAGAATACTTACTCTTTGACATCAATGACAACCAATGTACTCAATATTTCCAACAATACCAAAAGTTTTGTATGACATTATGGGGATGGAATACACCAGAAGCAACCCCAGTGTTTTGCAATTAGATGGTACCCCAATTAATACTATGGGAGTGATTAAATATATCTCTATAGTGCTACATAGGATACCCCAAATTACAATCATATACGAAATTGTTGTGGTAGATTTGGAATCTTATTTTGGTATGTGTCTATCCAGAGAATTCATAGCTAAAATTAGAGGATATTTATCCCTGGATTACTCACACATAGAATTCCTATTCAAAGGCAAAAAATTCAAAATATTTAATGAGAAGCCATCTACCTTCCACATTGAAAAGGTTGAAGAGGAAGGAAAACAAGCTAGTACTATGAGTATAATGATTGAAGAAGTGGAAGAGTTAAACTTGATGGAAGAAGCCTTGGATGAATTACAAACAAAAGATCAATTTTCCCTCAATAATTTCAATGCTATGATTGAGATAGAAATTGGAATTTATTCTATCATGAAGCTTGAGAAAAGTAATTCCACTCCTTCACATGAGGTAGATCCATCTACCAATAAAATATGAAAACTTTTCTTTGATGGTGCTAGATGTAAGAATGGATTTGGAGCAAGTATAGTCCTAATCTCTCCAATAGGTAATGAATTTTTTTTCTCCCATAGATTAACTTGGAGTTGTACCAACAACGTAGCTAAATATGAGGTACTTTTTTTAGGCCTAAAGAAAGTTGAAAAATTAGGAGTTAAAACATTGTAGATTTTTGAGGATTCAGAACTAATAGTAAATTAGGTCACGAAAAGATGCATTAGTAAACAACATTATCTTAAAGCTTACGAAAATAAAGTATGGGATCTATTTGAGGCTTTCGAAGCTCTAAACATTAAAGCCATCCCTAGAGAGAAGAATACTCATGTTGATCTATTAGCATCCGTAGGTGCTAATTTTTGTCCTATAAGTAATGTTATCCAAAAATCCAAGATAGTTAGGCTTATATATCGGCCTTCAATACCAAATAAAGATACATTTTGGCAGGTGTTTGAAAGTTATGATCAGATACTAGACTTCCTGATCCATGAGATTTATTGTTCAAAAAATAAATTTTTAAAATATGAGGAAGATTAAGGTCTAATTCAATTGAAAAACAATCACATCCCAAAAGGGCTGATCACCCTTGAGAGTTTGTTTGACAACAATGATAGATCAGTAGGTCATAATATGAATGTTGACAAACACAGATATAAATAAGTCCAACTAGAACCTAAAAAGTTCATTAAAGTTGGAGTAAACTGTACAAAAAAGGAACTCAATCAAATTTGAGAACTATGCAAGAAGTTCCTTGATATTATAGCTTGGACTTATAGTAATCTCAAAGTATATAGGAAATAAACTATCCAACATACTATTGAGCTCAAGAAATGACAAGGCATTAAAATCCAAGATAATTCACATTATAAAATAGGTGCTTAAATAAGCACAAATTACATTCGTATATTCTCAAAACAAGGAGGATAATCTGATCTTCTACTAACTAACCCTTAACTAGAAGCTTGCCAACTATTTATCTAGAAGACATTGGCCAAGTTCTACGTGAGCAACAAAGTCTCACATTACAATAAGACTTAATACTAAGTCTTATCCTAAGGTTTTATTAAAAATAAACTAAGCCCCTAAAGACTAAGTTCTAATAAGCCTAAGCCTAGTGAACTAAAGCTAAGCCTATCATATAATATCCTTATCATTCCTCCTAACAATAGAAGCATTGGACCCCAATTCTTGTACAAGGAAGTGGAAGAGAAGATATTACAAATAATAGTGCCCAAAAATGAAATCTCCAAAGTGGCTCAAAAAAGAAAAGATATAGACGATGGAGAAGAGCCCCAAAGAGATCACCACAACTCCATCAAAGGAGCAACTACAAGAAAAACACATTCTCAAAAAGGGTCCATTTAGGAATACCCAATGGGATCTCGAGGTCTGTTGCATCTTGGGTCAGCCTCTAATATGTAGGAGTGAGCACTACTATACCCAAATGGGTCTTGTAAGAACTGTTGTTTAATATTCAAGGTCACAACTCTTCACACCAACCATGTTGAACCATAAGCATGTACCCAAAACTTAGTACAAATTATCCTACCTAGAAAGCATCCTATAACTACAGTCGGTGGGGGAAGAGTGGAGGAAATATTCATAAAGTATCCTTATGGGAATCAACTCATCTTACCATATTGTATGAATAACTAGTCATTGCAACCACATTACTAATTACAAGTTTTACTTGAGAAGATAGGCATAAATCATGGAGATCCAAAACAAGGAATAGAATGGATTTTTGGGTACCACTGAACTGCACTCCTTAGGACAAAATCATAAGATTGAGAAGAAGAAGCTTCTGAAGTGTTAAGTCTCTATAGTCTTCAGAAGTGGTTCGAATGTTAAAATATCTATAGTCTTTAGAGATGCGAAAGTGAAGAGACAAGCCTACTAGGGGAAAAGACAACTCCAATGTGTGGAGTACCCATGTGATATCCCTGATCACATAGCAAGGGCCAAAGGTCTTATGAAGGAGAATGCACTCCAAAATGTCTCAAAAGATGATGGTGGATTTAAGGAGTGTCGGGTTCAACCAAGAATGCACTCCATATTACAAAAATTTTGGGTATGAAGGTTTTGTCATCCCAAAATTTAGAGCACAATAAGGTCAAGAAGATATTTACAAAATAACAAAATGATATTCCTATTGGAACCAGCCCGAAAAGAGCTTTTCAATGACTATATGCAAGCCTATACTTGCAACAATATCAAGTATCAAAAATGAGAAAAATAGTAGGTTTCTCCAACAACAAAATAAAAGGGACTCATGGTCCTTTAAGATTAAGGAATGAATATTCATAGGAATATTCTCCAAAAAACTTTGATTAAAAAATTCATCTCGAGCACTGGCCCAAAAGTCAAATGTGGTAGTGTAAATCAACACTCGTACTGAACTATACTAACATGTGGTAGTATCCAGCTACCTTCAACTGGGGTTTTTAGGGTGGCCCTACATGGGAGACCCCATCACCTGGTGTTCAAAATATTTAATGAGCCTTCATCCATTTAAAGTAGACCAACCACCTCCCCATGATATATGTGGGATCAAAATATGATGAAAGGGCCACGAGGCCCATGCTAAAAATATTGTGCAATAGAGAACACTAACAAAATCCACATTGTGGATGGAAAGCCAATGTGGAAGTAACAAGCATTCTACGTGGGGAGGTGCTTACTATAAAAGCAAAAAAACAACAATTAAATAGGCTTTAACATGCCTACCACTCAATGTGATAATAAATAATAGTACAAAGTCTACCATTGGAACTGCATCAGGCAGTGCAAATGATGGTGTAGACAATGATATTGTGCTCATTTGTAGCATATTGGGCCTCCAATTCCAATGTGCAGTGGAGGATAGACACATCAACAAGGAGTCCTTGACAAGAATTTGGAAATCACCATTCATAAGGAGCTATGTTTACCAATCTAGCACCTCTACAAGATATAGGAAAAAGAAACGTGACATCTGCAAACACTCCTTGATGAATATCACAATCAAATTTGCCATATGCATTGCTCCTCCACTCGTAGTGTACAGTGTCTAGCTTGGAAATTGTCATGTAGAGTACATCTACTAATATCCCCATGGAAAATATACAGCAGCAACAAATTTAGACATGACGTATCCAACATCCATCATAATTCTGAACATCCACTAGCAAAAATCAATATTTAGTAGTAACAAATATATGGAAGGCAATACCATGTGTCCAATAGGAAACTAGCATGTGATAGGGCCACTAGCAAGTTGCAGTAGCACATTTGCTATGAAAAATAGCATCAGGAGATACATTGCATCCACATCATGATAACAGGTCCATTGGATGGACATTCGTAGAGTCTACACACTTTGCAAAGATATAGGCCTACACCCTTGCTTTCTTTGAGAGTGAGCTACAACAAGGTGATTAGCAGTCCTTCTACCACATGGATATCTAGTGGAAGCAGATTGACTATGCATCTGGATCTGTAGTGGAAAAAAAAATGCATAGCCTAGTTTGACTCGCATGCTAGACGAAGGTCATCCAGAGCACGTATCAAGAGAAACCACGGGGTCTATAACATATAATGAATAGATATGAGGTGCAATCGATCATCGATGGAAAACAATATGGATCTGGATCTTGGTTGTAGTGAGTGTTGAGAAGTGGATGAAATTAAGCAAATCACCCAGTCTCCCTAGTGGTTCTCAAACTAGCTTTACATACAAAATCTACATGGAGAAGATGAGTTATTTTTCCTTAGTCATGGATTGATGCAGAGGCAATGGTGATCATGCATGAATGTAGTCATCTACTGTGGTGGTACAACCTGAAACCAGTGCTAGTATGAGCAATCGATGATGTCATAGGAAGTAAGGTAATGAACCCTTCGTCGCTCCAATGCTATCCAATAATAATTTGATCGATATGGGGAATTTGGGGTCTGTCATGATAGAGATCGACTGGTGCCTATCAAAAGTAGAAAAAATTCTATCATAATACTTTGAACACCACTAACGCAAAGATGATATGGATCTATATCTGGGATGTTTGAGAGGGACCAATGATTTTGAAATAAACATGCAAATACATAAATGAATGGAAGCTCAATATGTTTTGTATGGAATGAACATCCCATTCACGTATGGGAAGGGGTGGCTGAATAATTAGTCATAACTATGAGATCTTGGCAAATACAACTGTCGTTGATGTCAAATGTGCATAATACCAACCAAGTTGAATGGTCACCCAAGTGGATGATGGTAGGAACAAATCAAGCTGATTTTTATGGTGGATAGCTTGATTTCCACATTGTAGTTCCTACCATCGAAGGCATAGATGTCTCATGTCCCTAACTTAGCCTTTTGGGACATGCAACAAACAAGCTGCTTATAGTAGAATACACCACTCACAACAAACAACATCTAAATCGATTACACAAAATTTGCTATACGCTTCAAAGAGGCTATAGTAGCTTCTCACTATACAAATGAAACCAAAGAATCCAAAACACAGAAACAAATAAAAATTGTGAAATGAAATGAGGAGCCAAGAAGGCTCTGATACCAATGATAAGGAATTAAAATCCAAGATAAGAAATTAATTCTAAGATAATTTACATTAGAAAATATGTGCTTAAATAAGCACAAATTACATCCTCAAAACAAGAAGGATAATCTGGTATTCTACTAAATAACCCTTAACTAGAATATTGTCAACTATTTATCTAGAAGACATTGGCCAAGTTCTACATGAGCAACAAAGTCTCACATTACAATAAGACTTAAGACTCAGTCTTATCCCAAGGTTTATTAGAAATAAACTAAGCCCCTAAAGACTAAGTTCTAATAAGCCTAAGCCTAGTGATATAAACCTAAACCTATCACATAATATCCATATCAAGAAATATGTGAAGCCCTTTAGGCAAAAACATAGGCCAGTGAACCCAAAAATTGAAGCTTTGATGAAGCAAGAATTGTTGAAGCTACTTGAAGCCAAAATCATCTACCCTATCAAACATTCTACTTGGGTGGCTAACCTGGTACCAGTCAGAAAGAAAAATGGAGACATCAGACTATGTGTAGACTTCAAAAATATAAATAAAGCTTCATTGAAGGATCACTATCCTCTCCCACAAATAGACCAAACTTTGCATACTATGGCAGGGGTGGAAATATTCTCATTATTGGATGGATTTTTTGGATACAATCAGGTATGGGTCAAGGATGAATACCAATACAAGACCGCATTCACTACCAAATGGGGAACATTCGCTTACCAAAGGATGCCTTTTAGATTATCCAATGTTGGAGTGACTTTTCAAAGGGCAATGGATGTGGCTTTTGGGGAACTTGTCAATAAGATCATAGTGATTTACTTGGATGATATGACGGTGTTCTCTCACCATAAGGAAGATCATGTTGAACATCTCAAGAGATTTTTTAAGAAATGTAGAGAGTTTGGTATCTCTTTGAATCCAAAGAAGTCCATATTTGTTGTTGAAGAGGGAGTCTTGCTAGGTCATGTTATTTTTGAAGTCAGATTGGCTATAGATCCTAACAGAGTAAAAGCACTATTAGAACTCCCCTTACCTTTGAACAAAAAAGGCCTACAATCCTTATTTGGGTAGATCAACTTCATGCACAAGTTGATAGCATATTTTACACAAATTTTCAAGCCCATTACCAAGTTAAAGAAATATGTTGAGTTTAAATGGATAGACTTGCGAAAGAAAAATTTCAAAAGAATAAAAGAATAGATAGCTCAAGTGTTTGTCTTGGTTAACCCAAATTATTCTAGGGGCTTCATTCTATACGTTATAGGTGAACATGAGAGTTATGCAATAGTCCTTACTCAAAAGGGTAGGGATAATGAAGAAAGACCTATCACTTTCCTTAGTCAAACCATGCAAGAACATGAAGAAAAATATAACTTTATTGAAAAGCAAGTATATGCCATTATGAAGTCATTGAAGAATTTTAGGCATTTCCTTTCACAAAGCAAAACCATTGTGTATGTAGTTCATCCCGATGTCAAGAATTTCATAATACAAGCAGAGCTTGGTGAAAAAAGGGCTGGTTGGGTGTCAAAAATACAAGAATATGATGTGGAAATTCACCCAACCAAGCTGGTGAGAGGCAAAGCCTTATGTCAAGAACTAGCCAAACAAGCCTCGACAGAGTACATAGCCTACCAAGTGCAAGAATCTACTCCAGAGGATGATCAACCTTTAGGAAACATCGATTGGGCTAATGAACTGATAAGATATTTTTAGACTAGAAAGTGCCCACCAGGTTTAATTGCCTCACAAAGGAGAAGATACCAAATCGAGGATTTGAAGTATAACCTATTACTAGTATGGTTGTACAAAAAAAAATTGGATGGCATGTTTCTAAGGTGTATAAAAGGATAAAAAACAAAAGGTTTTGTAAGAATTACATGAAGGACTACCAAGTGGACACTATTCAAGAAGAACTAAATCCTTGAAGATAATCATATAGGTTGCTATTGGCCCTCCATTTTCTTAGATGCATTCAAGATAACTAGAAATTGTGAAGAATGCCAAAGGTATGTTGGGAGGAATAGGAATGCTTCTATGCCTTTGAGACCTATTCAGGTTGAGGAACCCTTCCAAAAATGGGGCTTGGACTTCATTGGGATAATAGAACCTAATTCATCCATTGAACATAAATATATTCTAA
This sequence comes from Wollemia nobilis, assembly GCA_028583015.1. NCBI lineage: Eukaryota > Viridiplantae > Streptophyta > Pinopsida > Araucariales > Araucariaceae > Wollemia > Wollemia nobilis. The sequence goes on from JAQPPZ010000314.1 coordinate 1,226,990, forward strand.
CTACCACAAACTACTTCACCAGATGGGCTGAAGCAGTACCCACCAAGAAAGTTGATCAAGAAGTTGTGATGGAATTTGTGGAAAGTTTGATAACAAGATTCAACATACCTAATGCATTAGTGACTGACAATGGTTCATCCTTTGTAGGTTCTAAAATGTTTGATTTTTCTAGTAAATACAAGATATGTTTAAAAACATCTTCGAATTGTTATCCACAATGAAATGGCTTAGTGGAATCAACAAATAAGAGCTTGTTTAGGATTCTAAAGTGAACTCTAAGGGAGAACAAGAGAATTTGACACTCATTGATAAATCATGCATTATGGGCTGATAGAATTACCATAAATAAATCCATAAACATATTATCTTACTCCTTGGTTTATGTTAAAGAAGTTGTTCTCCCGATGCATATAGAGATACCCGCTTTAAAATTTCTCAATCAAGCTGGTATTGAAGAGGCAGAGCCAATGGAAAATAGGTTGATACAACTCTTACAACTAGAAGAGTAGAAAGAACAAGCCTACAATCATTATCAAAAACATATGGGAGAAACTAAGAAATGGTTTGATAAAAGGGCTACCCTTAGAAATTTCAAAGTTGGAGATTCAATTTTGAGGTGGAATGAGAATAAGGCAAAACTAGGAAACCATCAGAAGTTTGATGCATTTTGGAAAGGCCCTTTCAAAATAATCATTGAAAAACAACATAACTCTTTCCAACTAAAGGATGAACAGGGCTAGACACAACCTATCCTTGTCAATGGCTTCCACCTAAATCTCTATTTCAAGTGAGTTGGGGACTCTCTTTCGCCCTGTATTTTATGTACATTGTGTATTTTCAAATATAGTATTCTAGCAAAAGTCATGATCTCATGACCGGTCCTATTTTTGCATACCAAAAGCCTAAAGCAAGCTCAAAAATAAAAAGAGTTGTGTTTTCACAATATAATTGCATTCCTAGGTCACCTCTTTAGAAAAGGACACGATCTCATGAACAACCCTGTCCTCATGGGCTAAAAATCTTGATGCAAGTTCAAAAGTGAAAAAATCATAATTTCCTGACAAAATGACATCTCTTGGTCAAAGTTAAAGGGCAACATGATTTTGCGGTTGGTGGGAAAATTATTTTTCAAATTTAAACATGTTCCATTCAAGATACCATTGTGTGAAGTTATTGGTCTGAAAAAAGGTGACGTGAATTATTGGCTCGAAGAGAGGCAACACACAATGGTTGGCTTTGGAAAGGTGGCACACAAAACAAGACAAAAATAATATTTGAAATTACTCATGGAATGTGCGACACCTACTACAATTATTGCATGATGCTCTAATTCATGCATGCAATCCTATTTATGTCATGGGAGCCCTCATTTCTTACACTCTACTATTCTGAAGTGCTTCCTAAAATAAATTTTCTTGACTCTACTCAGAGCTCTAGCTTTGTGCAAATAGTTCTAGAGAATTCTCCTCACCAAATTCATGATAATAATTTGCTATCAAGGTTGGATCATCTTCAACTACTACAATAGCTCATCAGGTAGAAGAAAAGGATGCAAGATTTATAGACAGGGATGCCAAGATTACAAACATGATTATCACATGGAAGAACCCAATAAAAATTTAGAAGGAAGTGGAGGTGATAGTAGCTAAAGGTTTGACTCCTTCATCCCCAATCACTTTCCCTTACCATTCCTTGCTTTCCTGGTATACTTGCACCCCTGTCCACCCTTACCCTGAGCTCATCAGAGCTATGGAAAAATTCTATGACCCCAAATAGAGAACTATTAAATATTCTGAGGGGAAGGTTCTTATTTCTCTGGATCCCAATGCTTTCATGGTTGCCTTCATTGGTAATAGAAGGTCTATCTTGAAACCCAAGCCATTTGACCCCATTGGACAAGCTAAATTCTATACCCCCACCAATAACATCAAGAATTTCCTGCAATCACAATTATTGGAGCCACCTACTGGAGGAATTTTGCCAGAAGCACCCATTCCCCTCTCAAAATTCAAGAACAAAGAGCTTTTTTCTATGTTAGCTATGGTGGCGGGACTAAAATTAGATGCACAAGTGTATGGGTGGCAGATCGTAGTAGCTCAATGTATCTCAAACCCTAAGTTCTACGACACCTCTTTCATGGATGAGAGCACCATACCCATTTTCTTCGATTGGCCATCTTTCCTATTCCAACAAATCCATGAAGGCTTGTCCAAGATGTAGAAAGGGTCCTAGGTGTCTTTCAGGTTTTCATCATATCTAGTAGTTCCATAGTCATCCTCATCATTGGTTTAAAATATTTTTGATCTTGAAGGTACTTTTTCTACTCCTTCCCTTTCTCTTGAGCATTTGGTGACTGTTGCACCTCATTCTATAGTTGTTTCTTATGTATCACCTCCATTTGGTATACCCACCACTTCTATTTTGCTTCCCATTTCCCAGTATCCAGTCACCAATGCTCCCTCTTCTTCTATTCCTACTTCTACTATTTTCCTTTCTTTTAGTTCGTTTTCATTTGGTCCCAATCCATTTTTTCTCTCTTCATCCTCCATTCCAGTAGCTTCCACCGTGGCTATAAGTACACAAGCTCCTCCTCGAGTAAGTGTAACTATAGCCAAAATCCTTACTTTCAAGTCTTTATTGCTTCCACACTATTTCATCGATAACTTATTTTCCTTGGAATATGTCATACAAATAGAGTACATAAATTTTAATTTTGGCTCAGGAATAGGTAGAACTGGTACATGTCCAATGCTCTTCCAATTTGAAGGTATAGATGTGTCCAAAAAATGGCAACATGAGCAGATCACTCAAGTCCTAAAAGTCCTAAAGTTGGTATAATTTCTTTAGATGTGGAAGCATGATCCCCTTGATAGGTTTACAAAAAGGTAGTCTACTTTGAACAAAGCTCCTATAAATAAGTTTCATTTTTCCTATAGAGAAACCGTTGAGAGAGAGAAACAACACATAAAATGAAGTTTTGGAATGGCATGTAGATTAGATGTAGCCTTTACCCCCATGGCATGACTTCTATAAGCATATGGTAGATTATGACCCTAGGAATAATACCAACCATATTTTAAAGGACAAATATATAAATAGAATGTAAAAGAGAGCAGAGTGGACAAAAATAAATATTCTAGTTTGGTGGATGATGAGGGTTCAAATTAACATGACCATCAAGTGGGGATTAAAAAATGATCATGATTTTTTCCTTTGGTAAGACCAGCACCAAGCTACATGGTCTAAAACCCTCGCTAACAAGGTTGCACCAAGCTTTCGTGGCACCCAAGAAAGGAATCCTCCTACTGCTAAAAAGAAGAAAATAGATCGAAGTACAGGGAAAAAATTGTCACTAAACAACAAGAGGTCCCTACAAAGGCAAATCCTAAATTTGTTCCTCCTTCGACCTCTGATACAGAGTCTAATGACCAACCTCTTGTCTACAAAAAAAGGAGATTAGAGTTTGTTACAAGGAATAAGTAAAAGAGAAGCTGACATGAAGAAATCAATGAAGACTTTAAAAAAGGGGATGTGGAAAAATATGTAGAGCATCCTCCTCAACATCATGAAGTCAGTGCTTCTAAACTTGATAAATTTACTGAAGAACCAGTTCCAACCGAGGGACTAGCTCCTACTGAGGGACTAGCTCCTACTGAGGGACCATATACTATTGAAGGACCAATTCCTACTAAAGATACAAATCCATAAATATAATTAGTAGCAACAAGTATGATTTCTATCTCTTCTAATTTATCTTCTTCTCAATCCCAAAGAGAATCCCCCTCCCATTCTACTCCCGAAGGTGATGTTTCATCTCTTTTAAACCAGTAGCCTCCACCTCCACCATCACCACCTACATCACAAGCACCATCTGATCCCATATCATCTTCAACCATCCCTACAGTTTCCCTAACTTAACCACTAAATGTAGATGCCACTCTAGTCACCATTCCTTTCCCCTGCTACCAATTTCCCTAATTTGCAATCTATCCCTACTTCTACCGAAGATCACCCTACCATTTCCAAACTCAAGAAGTTAAAAAAGGCTAACAAAAATACCTCAAATTGGTGGAAGTCTTGTTGTGCTCAAGCCTCCAAGAACATGGCCCATACTCAGGAGATAATGGCTCTAGACCCCCTCGGCATGCAGAACTCAAGGATGGAGATGACACCATTGATAGAGAAACCCCAAGGGAAAATGGCACTCGACGATTATCAGGCCAAAATAGTAACTGAAGATACTACTCAGATTCAGATGCAGGATGAATGGAGAATGGCCTAGGCCCACATGGGAACCATATATTTGAATGTATAATATTTCAAAGAAAAATACATCAAAGCTGAAGAAGCCAAGAAAGAATTGGAATCAGCTCTAGAAGAGCAAAAGACTATTGAAAAAGCCTTAAAGCTCAAGGTCAAGAAGTGGGAAGAGAGATTCAATGAAGTAGCTAAGTATAAAGAAGAGGTAATAAAAGCTATCGAATAGATCCAAAGTTTGAATAAGCAGGTGGAAGATCTTCAAAAATAGATTTAGGAGGAGAAGGGAAAAATCATTGGTTTATCTAAGGAAAAGGTCAAAGCAGTTAGAAAAGAGATGTTTCAAGACATACTAAAAATGGGCCTGAAGGCATGGCCTATATTACTATACTTGGCTAAAATAAAGGAGACATTAAGCTAAGTAGAAGATGAATTCACCGCATCTATAACCTTCCTACAAGCAAGGTTAACTACCACGACCAAGATACAAGTTTTGGCTGAAAGTACACAAGAAAGGGTTTTGAACAGAGCCCAAAATGAAGCATGGTCTCAAGCCAAAATAGTTGCCTAAAGTTTCTTTAGAAGACACAAGCTTGTGATTGAAAGCATTAAAATAATTCAATAACTTAAGGCCGAGGCTAAAGGTATATTGAAGCATTTAAGTCTGGTGGAAAATTGTGGACTTCCAAGTTTCTGGGATGAAGATTCAAATATCTTAGAAGAATATGGACTTAAAGCTTCCTAGAAGGCTTTTATAGAAGATGAGTCTAAGATAGATAGCTGGGAAGAACCCATTCAGGAAGATCAAGTATTCATAATGGCTCAAGATCTTACGTAGATCAACTCTTGCTTGCATGAGTTATTCCTGAGGTCGAAAGTTTTATCTTATGATAAAGTTGAAGAACTAGAATACCTACACCTAACGTTCATGGAGACCTTTGACCCAGATGATGAAGCTTGGAAGCAGGTTTGTACCACTTATAATGATATTGTAAAAAATATAGAGCAACAAAGAGAGGCTAAAAGGACTGTAAAAGGTGATCAATTAGAAGGAAATACAAGCAATCAAGCAGATAAAGAAGTAGTGAATTCAAATGAAGAAGAAGCTCCTGAAGAATAGCTAGTCTCTGCCTCTCTGATAACAAAATTTTAATCCATATCTACCTCTTTCTTCTTTTTTTTTTTCTATTTACTCCAATGCCCAATGGATGAAGGCTCTGGATTCTGACATCCTACTAGTAGAATTCCCTAAGAGGCACCAATAATGTAGTTCAAAATGACTACACCAAAGTGAATGACAATATTTCTCAAAATTTTGAAGTACGAAGAATAGTTGGAATTTCACGACCAACCTTGTTTTCGTGAGTCAATAGCCAACAAGAGCTGGAAAACAAAGAATTATCATGATCTCATGACCAACCTTGTTTTCATGGACCCATAGCTAGTAGGAGCTGAAAGGATGAAAAGTGTTGTGATTTTTTAACTGGCCTTGTTTTCATGGGCTAATAGCCAGCAAGAGCTGGAAGACGAAGAATTATCATGATCTCGCAATCGGTCTTATTTTCGTAGACCAATAACTAATAGGAGCTAGAAGGATGAAAAGTATCATGATCTCATGATCAACCTTGTTTTCATGGGTTGATAGCCAAAAGGAGCTAGAATACGGAGAATAGTCATGATTTCATGATCGACTTTATTTTTGTAGGCCAATAGCCAACAGGAGCTGGAAAGATGAAAAGGTTCACGATATTATGACTAGCCTTGTTTTTGTGGGTCGATAGCTAGCAGGAGTTGGAAGACAAAATAATTGTGATCTCATGACCAACCTTTTTTTTATGGGCCACTAACCAACAGTATCCTAAATATAGAAAAGTGTCATGATTTCGTGAATGACCTTGTTTTTGCAGGTCGATAGCTAGAAGTGTGCTGGTAGAATAAAATAGTTACGATCTCACGATCGGTCTAGTGGAATATAGTTGGGTGACCACACCTCCAGAATATTGACATAGGTAGGCTATAACCGAAGAATCGTTTCCTAACCGCTTGTTGGGAACTCCGCTATATCGTTTCTTCTTGAGCCAATAGATGTTGTTTAGCATCTCACCAGAATTAGCCAGCTGGCATATTATTGTAACAAATTTTGATATTTACGTATGTAGGGAGTGTATATATATAGGATGAGCACACCTTGAAAAAGGGTCAACTCTTAGGTATTTACAAGATTGAATGTATGCAGACTTTTACTCAAGCAATAAAGATAAGCTCCCTACTTTGGCTTCTAGTTCAAACTATGTGATCAATGTATGTATGAATCAATACTTCTATTCAATTTGTATGGAATTTAAATTGCATTAATTCTATCTCTGTATTTCTACATTTAAAATTCATTAAGTTATGGAGTTAAATATTCTTATGTGTTAGTGATTAGTATTAATATTTGATCTACATTAGTGGACTGGTTAATTCCATTTAGAGAATTTGAGAATGCTTTACTTATAAGTTTGTTCATTTCTTTGTTGTTGTCTAATATATACCTTTTAAAAGTTCTAGCAATAGCTATATTTCCCTCTCTTTAAGCACTTTACTCTTTCTTTTTCCCACAACCAAGAAAGGAACCAACCTTCTCTGGAGATTGAATAAGGTAGTCTCTATTTTTAACCCATTCATTCAATGTTAGCAAAATCATGGGTGCAAACATAACATGGTTTGTAATAGTTTGCTTTCCCTTGTGCACTATTGAAGTCACCATCTATCAATTCTAGGTATCTCAATATTTCAAGGGAAATAATCCTGTTGGCAGTGTATTTTGATAGTAGGTATACTGGCTTGGAGAATCCATGCATATGGATGATGGTAGTGAAGAACACAAGCTTATACTGAGAGGGGGGTGAACAGTATAAGACCACTTTTTACTTTTCTTTCCCAATCAATATTATGCAATGTATAGATAGCAATATCAACAACAGTAATCAAAGCAATGCACAAATCACCACACACAATAGAGACACCAAATTTACGTGGTTCACCCAATGTGGGCTACTCCACGGAGAAAATATTTCACTAAAATTTTCTCAATCAATCTCTTGGGAATCCTTTCCCTATTACAATGTTTATGGATCTCTATCCAAAGGAGACACCAATCCCCTAATCAAGTTCATGGATCTCTATCCACAGGAGAACTCCTTTCTCCTTAGCTCTGATTGGTGATCTTCTAGAAGAACTGTTACCCCCACTACTCTAGCTAATGGATCTCTATCCACTAAAGACTCATATCCTCACTACCCTAGCTAATGGATCTCTATCCACTAGAGACTATCATCCTCTATACTCTATCACCTTCAAATATCTATCTCAAATCTACACTAAACATAATCCTTCGGTCTAGCACAAATCTATCCTCAATATCTATCCTCTGATCTACACTAAACATAATCCTTCGATCTAGCACAAATATATCCTCAATATCTATCCTCTGATATACACTAAACATAGTCCTTCGATCTAGCACAAATCTATCCTCAATATCTATCCTCTAATCTACACTAAACATAGTCCTTCGGTCTAGCACAAATCTATCCTCAATATCTATCCTCAAGCCTTAACACAAAGCTTGACTCAATCTCAAATCAACTCTGCTAGATCTACCCCAAACCTTAACTCAAGGTTTGAACAAATCAATCAATCAACTCTGCACTCAAGTCTTCTCAAAGACTTGTCTCAAATCTGCCTTGTAAGCTTCCACAAAAGCTCACACCAATCTATCCACAAGTCCTCTCTAGAACTTGTCCAATCTGCTCAATAAGTCCTCACTAGAACTTATCCAAATATGCTCTCAATCTGTATTGTAAGCTTTCACAAAAGCTCACACAAATCTGTCCACAAGTCTTCTCAAAGACTTACCTCAAATCTGCTCAACAAGTCCTCACTAGAACTTGTCCAATCTCATAGAAACATAAAGAGAATTGTTAGAGACTCAATATGCTCTACATTCATCACAATGCTCAATCACTTTCAATCACTCTCTTAGAAACATATAGAGAATTGTTAGAGACTCAATATGCTTCACATTCACCTCAATACTCAATCACTTTCAATCACTCTCTTAGAAACATATAGAGAATTGTTAGAGACTCAATATGCTTCACATTCACCTCAATACTCAATCACTTTCAATCACTCTCTTAGAAACATATAGAGAATTGTTAGAGACTCAATATGCTTCACACTCACCTCAATACTCTCAATCACTTTCTCAACTCAATTCAGAATATAGAATAATTTATTTCATAGAACTTGAACAATCACTTCAACACATTCACTTGACTAGGCTCAAACAACTCTACTCAACCAATCACTCAATGAAATAACCCTTGCTCACAAACCCTAGTCCAATCACATGAACAATCACTCAATGTTCCCAACAATGCTTATCAATCAATTCTCACATAACAATGATACTCATGTTCTTTCCAAACCCTAGTTCAAGTTCTTCACTCAACTTAATCACTTCAACAACAATGCTTATAAAACAAGGTTTTATCAACAACTCTTTTTATTCCAGAAAACCTTGAAGCATTAAATCAAAACACTCTCAACAATGCTAACCAAACAATCCTTTTCACTCCAAATTTTCATACACAACTTTCAACAATCACTCACTAGGAAGAATATGCCCATACCTTTTGTTGGATGTAAAAGTGCCTTTGGAAAAACCTGTCTTAATCACAATTTCCTTCTTTCCAATTCCAATGGTTAAACACAACAATATCACTTCAATACTTTCTCAAAAATATTCCCTTAGACACAAAATAATCACAACTCAATTTATGCCTTATTGCTCCCTTTTAAAAATAACACTCATCATAACATACATAAAGATAATTTCTTTGATACACCTTATAAACTCCAACTTAAAATAATATCCAACACCATAAAATATCAACCAAACACCTTACAATCCTTTCAAAACATTTGAGCAAATAACATTAAAAATTTAATTTTGCAAAACCCTTATAACTCCCTTTGCAACCTTAGAACCAATTAAAAATATGCAAAAATTAATTTTTAAATGCCCAAACTATATTCCCAAAATTTTTGATGACCAATATTAAAGCATACCTCTTTCTTCCCCAAAAAGGGGATTCGATGAGATTCGATCCGCCGTCTCCTCTAGCCTAAGTGCCTTAGCGCTTGGGAGCCCACCGCATGGGCTACTAATGCCCACGTGAAGGAAGGAAGAGTCCCTTCCTCTTATGCCTCCGTCGTCATTTGACTTTCCATAAATTTCGCACGCTTTTTCTTCCTTGGATGCAACGCAAATTATAAGGCTCACAATTTATTTCGAAGGCATGGTAAGGTTTGGTAAAGTGGGAGTTCCCCCTTATATACACATTTTTAAACTTCTCCTCACATCGGCGCTTTGTCATTCAAAATCGAATTTTGAATTTTAATTTTAATAACCCACCTTAGGGTTATTTAACCTTAGCTTAAATTAATTTATAATTAATAATTAAATTAATTAATAATTAATTTAAATAACTTTATAAGTTAAGTAAATTAACTAATAAATTAATTTATAATTAATTTTAAACTTCCTTTGTATAATATTATAAAATAATATTATAATATTATTCACTTGGGCTTCTTTTTGCACTTTGGACCAAATATGACTTCCTAGAACCGGGTCTTGAAACTGAAACCAAATTATCCTTTTGCATTTATTGGAGAACCGAAAACTGATGCTACCAACTAAATTACCACTGACTAGTGCTGAAAGCTTGACATCAATGACCACTCACTCTTGACATCAATGACAACTTATCACTCAAAATGTCCAACAATCTCCCCCTTTGTCATTGATGGCAACCCAAATTATTTTTACCAAAACTTGACCTTTTTCCTATTTTGCTCCCCTTGGGAAACTGCTCCCCCTGACTCAATGCTCTCTCCTTAAACCAAATATCTCCCCCTTACTCAAATCTCTCCCCCTTTGACATCAATGGCAAAGGGTCACCTTTGGGGCTCGGGGCTAAGAATGAATCTCTTAGCTTAGCCCCTCCCCCACCTCCTCTTGAGGTGGTTAATTCTAGGGTGGGAGTATTTCTACTCCCAACAAGCACTGGTCTTTACCTTTATCCTCTTTTCTTCTCATCTGATCCTTTTTGACTATTCATGTTCCTATTCCTATCCATGTTCATATTCTTATTCATATTCATATCCATATTCATATTCATGTTCCTATCCATGCCCATATTCCTATTCCTGTTCCTATTCATGCTTGATTCTGGAATGTCTGCTCTACACCATTTTGTTGTATGTCCATCATTATTGCACTTATAACACTTAATGTTATTATTCCTTGGAGGTGCAAATATCTTAGGATTTCTCCTAGTGAAGCCATATCCTTTTCTATCATGAACCCTGCAATCCATTGCCTTGTGACCAAACTGATTACATGAGTAGCAATACCCATGGAAAAGTTACCTATTTTTGAAATTCCCATTTTCTTGTCTTTCATGTGTCTTGCACTGTGAAGCCATGTGTCCAAACTTGTGACATGAGAAACACCTTCCATTGAAATTTCCTTGTCTTGACCTCATTGGTCTCTTAGTCTCTCTTAACCTATTCTGATTGTTGTTCCATCTATTTCTTCTTTGTGCATTGTTCCTTTCCTTGTTGAACTTTCTATTGTCCAACTCATCCTCAGATGTCTCACTTTCTCTTACACTATCTTCTTCTGAAGTTTCTTCTTCTTCAGAACTTGAGGTTGACTCTTCTTCTTGTTTCTTTTGAGCCTATTCAAAACCAAGACCTATTTTATTTGTTGACCTTATTTGTACCTTGATCATCTTATCCACAATTTTTGAGCTCTTTCCAAACTTGTGTAGCTTATCCTTAGATTTTTCTAAATCTTCCCTTAGTAGAGCTACTTCTTGTTCTAACCTTTCACATTCTAAGACCTTTGCTTCTAACTTATCCTTGAACTTCTTTGTCTTAGCCATTGACTTGTTTAGATCCTCTATAAGATTTTCTCTTTCTTCATCACATTCTTGAAACTGAAACTCAAGTTTAGAGTTTTGCTTTCTTACCTTCTTTACTATGTCAAGAGCATAAATAAGTTCTGCCTTAAGATCAAATCCTTCTCTTTCTGATTCTTCCTCTATTTGTTTGCCTTTGTCTACATCTTCATTTTCTTTTGACTTGTCTTCTATAGGATCACCTTCTTCTTCTTCTAGTGCCATTAGAAGATTTTCTTCTAGTCCTTCAAGTGCATCCTCATATTCATCATCACTGAAACTATAACCATTCCTTGTACAACTATCTTCAAGATGTCCAAAGTTACCACATCTAAAACACTTGAGAATTATTGGTGACCTTTTCTTGACTTCTTTTTCTTCAATCATAAATAGGACTTCATCTCTATCATTATCTGAAAAACTAGCATCACTATCACTTGAGTACTTACTTGCCTTGTCTGCATAGTAGCTCCTCTTTTGTCTTTGAAAGAACTTCTTCCCTTGTCTGCTTTGTCCATCCTTACCTTTCTTTTGGTACCTATATTTTTTGATTCCCTGTTCTTGTGATCCTATTTTTCTTCATCATTGTTATTTTTAGCTTCTTGAAAATCAGTTGCATAGTGACCATACTTTCCACAATTGAAACATCTAATAGATTTTGCATCTTTGAATCTTCTTGAATCCTTGTTCCTTCTACCATAATTTGCTTCTTCATCACTGGATGACTCATTGCTCGATTCTGACTTCTTACCCTTTGTCTTCTTAATTGCTTTGAAGGTTGCTTCCTTCTAGGGATTAGGTTCTTTTGTTCTTAACTCAAAAGTTGTAAGAATACCAAGCAACATATCTCTTGTCAAAGAATCACCATCCTTTGCTTCTTCTATAGCTGAAATATTTTCACTAAACCTTGTTGGAAGAGACCTTAAGATCTTATCACAAACATCCGATTCATCCACATTAAGTCCAAGTCCTTGCATAGCATTAACAACCTCATCTACCCGAAGTAGATAAGAACTAATGTCTTCCTCATTCTTCATTCTTAATTCTTCAAATTGTCCTTTGAGATTTCGTATCTTTGCCTTTTTGACACTTTTATCTCCTTCATATATGCTTTGCAACTTATCCCAAATTCCTTTTGCATCTTTACAATGCATAACTTTTATTGATTATGTTCTATGCAAACCTCTCAAAAGTGCATTCATTGCTTTTGAATTGTAATGTTGTAGAAGCTTACCTTCCTTATCTGTAGGTGGATCAACTGGTGGTATGTATCCATTTTCAACTGCTTCCCAAATTTCATTGCCAAGTGCCATCAGGTGAACCTTCATTCTCATACTCCAATATATATAATCACTTCCATCAAATATTGGTGTTGAATTATCTGAGGACACATTCTTAGAATCCATTGTGTTCTTGAAAGCTTTTCCTTCAAGCTGTTAAACTCTTTCGAAGGAACCCACTCTGATACCAATTGAAGAACACAAGCTTATACTGAGAGGGGGGTGAACAGTATAAGACCACTTTTTACTTTTCTTTCCCAATCAATATTATGCAATGTATAGATAGCAATATCAATAACAGTAATCAAAGCAATGCACAAATCACCACACACAATAGAGACACCAAATTTATGTGGTTCACCCAATGTGGGCTACTCCACGAAGAAAATATTTCACTAAAATTTTCTCAATCAATCTCTTGGGAATCCTTTCCCTATTACAATGTTTATGGATCTCTATCCAAAGGAGACACCAATCCCCTAATCAAGTTCATGGATCTCTATCCATAGGAGAACTCCTTTCTCCTTAGCTCCGACTAGTGATCTTCTAGAAGAACTGTTGCCCCCACTACTCTAGCTAATGGATCTCTATCCACTGAAGACTCATATCCTCACTACCCTAGCTAATGGATCTCTATCCACTAGAGACTATCATCCTCTATACTCTATCACCTTCAAAGCTCTATCTCAAATATACACTAAACATAATCCTTCAGTCTAGCACAAATCTATCCTCAATCTCTATCCTCTGATCTACACTAAACATAATCCTTCGATCTAGCACAAATCTATCCTCAATATCTATCCTCTGATCTACACTAAACACAATCCTTCGGTCTAGCACAAATCTATCCTCAATATCTATCCTCTGATCTGCACTAAACATAGTCCTTCGATCTAGCACAAATCTATCCTCAATATCTATCCTCAAGCCTTAACACAAAGCTTGACTCAATCTCAAATCAACTCTGCTAGATCTACCCCAAACCTTAACTCAAGGTTTGAACAAATCAATCAATCAACTCTACACTCAAGTCTTCTCAAAGACTTATCTCAAATCTGCCTTGTAAGCTTCCACAAAAGCTCACACCAATCTATCCACAAGTCCTCTCTAGAACTTGTCCAATATGCTCAATAAGTCCTCACTAGAACTTATCCAAATATGCTCTCAATCTATATTGTAAGCTTTCACAAAAGCTCACACAAATCTATCCACAAGTCTTCTCAAAGACTTACCTCAAATCTGCTCAACAAGTCCTCACTAGAACTTGTCCAATCTCATAGAAACATAAAGAGAATTGTTAGAGACTCAATATGCTCTACATTCATCACAATGCTCAATCACTTTCAATCACTCTCTTAGAAACATATAGAGAATTTTTAGAGACTCAATATGCTTCACATTCACCTCAATACTCAATCACTTTCAATCACTCTCTTAGAAACATATAGAGAATTGTTAGAGACTCAATATGCTTCACATTCACCTCAATACTCAATCACTTTCAATCACTCTCTTAGAAACATATAGAGAATTGTTAGAGACTCAATATGCTTCACACTCATAAGACTCTCAATCACTTTCTCAACTCAATTCAGAATATAGAATAATTTATTTCATAGAACTTGAACAATCACTTCAACACATTCACTTGACTAGGCTCAAACAACTCTACTCAACCAATCACTCAATGAAATAATCCTTGCTCACAAACCCTAGTCCAATCACATGAACAATCACTCAATATTCCCAACAATGCTTATCAATCAATTCTCACATAACAATGATACTCATGTTCTTTCCAAACCCTAGTTCAAGTTCTTCACTCAACTTAATCACTTCAACAACAATGCTTATAAAACAAGGTTTTATCAACAACTCTTTTTATTCTAGAAAACCTTGAAGCATTAAATCAAAACACTCTCAACAATGCTAACCAAACAATCCTTTTCACTCCAACTTTTCATACACAACTTTCAACAATCACTCACTAGGAAGAATATGCCCATACCTTTTGTTGGATGTAAAAGTGCCTTTGGAAAAACCTGTCTTAATCACAATTTCCTTCTTTCCAATTCCAATGGTTAAACACAACAATATCACTTCAATACTTTCTCAAAAATATTCCCTTAGACACAAAATAATCACAACTCAATTTATGCCTTATTGCTCCCTTTTAAAAATAACACTCATCATAACATACATAAAGATAATTTCTTTGATACACCTTATAAACTCCAACTTAAAATAATATCCAACACCATAAAATATCAACCAAACACCTTACAATCCTTTCAAAACATTTGAGCAAATAACATTAAAAATTTAATTTTGCAAAACCCTTATAACTCCCTTTGCAACCTTAGAACCAATAAAAAATATGCAAAAATTAATTTTTAAATGCCCAAACTATATTCCCAAAATTTTTGGTGACCAATATTAAAGCATACCTCTTTCTTCCCCAAAAAGGGGATTCGACGAGATTCGATCCGCCGTCTCCTCTAGCCTAAGCGCCTTAGCGCTTGGGAGCCCACCGCGTGGGCTACTAATGCCCACGTGAAGGAAGGAAGAGTCCCTTCCTCTTATGCCTCCACCGTCGTTTGACTTTCCACAAATTTCGCATGCTTTTTCTTCCTTGGACGCAGCGCAAATTATAAGGCTCGCAATTTATTTCGAAGGCATGGTAAGGTTTGGTAAAGTGGGATTTCCCCCTTATATACACATTTTTAAACTTCTCCTCACGTCGGTGCTTTGTCATTCGAAATCGAATTTCGAATTTTAATTTTAATAACCCACCTTAGGGTTATTTAACCTTAGCTTAAATTAATTTATAATTAATAATTAAATTAATTAATAATTAATTTAAATAACTTTATAAGTTAAGTAAATTAACTAATAAATTAATTTATAATTAATTTTAAACTTCCTTTGTATAATATTATAAAATAATATTATAATATTATTCACTTGGGCTTCTTTTTGCACTTTGGACCAAATCTGACTTCCTAGAACCGGGTCTTGAAACTGAAACCGAATTATCCTTTTGCATTTATTGGAGAACCGAAACTGATGTTGCCGACTGAAACTGCCACTGATTGGTGTTGAAAGCTTGACATCAATGACCACTCACTCTTGACATCAATGACAACTTATCACTCAAAATGTCCAATAGGTAGTGGTGTCTAGGAATAACTAATCCCCTTGGTAATTTCTATGCAAAAAATTAGCACTCCTCTTAGGAATGCAGTGGGGATTCACCCCTTTGATGGCATGTAAGGTCAACATCAAGAAGTTATCCATAAAGTCATAATAGGAGTTTGTGGTGAAGGAATTTTATCCATTTGGAGGTGTATGGATGGTTTCCCTCTACATCCTTCATCTTTATATTTAGGTGCATGTATTGTTATAGGTTTTGGTATAATTCTAAGTGTGCTAGGAAAGAGTTGTACCTATTGAAGCCTAACAGGCCATTGTAAATCTACTCAATGATGAAACTACAAAAAAAAGGGCTTGGCCATGAGGGACATATCTTTGTATATGTAGTCTAGCTAGCCCATCCTAAGTGATATATTTATCATTGTCTACACCAAAGATAAAATTCATCATGCTTAGGACATCTTGGGTGTTGCTTTTGAAAAGAGATAGACTCAAGGGGAATTCAGGTATGGTAGTCATTTTTTTATCTTTTAAAATATTGATATTCAAATACCTTAGAGGGTTTAAGAGCTTTAAGTAGAATTTGGCTACTTCTAGGTTCATTTTGAGCCCCTCTAAAACTATTAGCATGTCTCATACCACTTGGATCAAGATGGCAATTTTGAAGCATCTATCCACTCCCCTGACCTCCTTGAACTAGGGATTATAACGGTTGATACAAACCATTATCAACTCATAGCATTCATGCACTTGGGATACCAAGTATTTTGTTAGGTAGCTCCTCCATGTCCTTATAGCTAGGATTTTAGGATCGTTGATAATTATTTGGTATGCAACCTCCTCTAACCCTTTGGTGCATTTGCTCTCTATCATCTGGCACTAATGTTCTTATTTTCATGGGAGCTCATTGTTTTGGAATATATATTCCTCTTCTTGGTATCCAAGGTTACTTTTCTAAATGGAACACCATGGCTAAAGTTCCCTATGATCCTAAGCTTACATGGTTTCAAATTTAATGGCATAATGAGGCTATCGAGGATAAAACATGAGTTTTTATAACTCAATATTTTATTCATTACCATTATGGATGCATACCATCATTTTTTAATGTAATTGGGATATTAAATAGTCACCACATATTCACCTTTAGTCTCATCAAGTCCCCCTCTATTTATTTTTACACTCTCTCCATTATAAGGACCATGTAGACCATTGAATTGAAAATCAATGGCGCATAGGCCTTAGTGCCCTTAATGTAGCTGTCTTGGGGCAAAATATGAGCATCAACCATTTATGGAAGATATACTAGTTGGTGTAACTCCTTAGCTAATCTACCTCTATTTTGAGGTCCTTTTCCTTCTAATTAAAGGCCAAAATTTCCTTTTGATTATACTATTTGTCTCATCCCACTTTCGACTAAGTTTCCTTGGAGTGAAGTAGGGTTGTAGGGAAAACTTCCCTATAGCTTTGGAGGCTCCTAGGGCCTTTTAGCCTATTTAAAAGGAAGTGAACCTAGAATTCTTACCTTGTGCTTGCGTGTATATTCAAAATTAAAATCCAAATTAAAATTGGAAATGCAAGAGGTATAACATTGCTTTCTTCTTAATATATTTTCAATGTTGTTGGCCAATGAGTGCCTACTAGAATGGATTTTATACACCTTATCTTTTGTTTTTAAAGTCATACCTCCTTTTTTACTAGTCTCGTTCCTTCAATTCTTAGAATTCTAATTGACTATGGACCTTATATTATTAGGTGTTCATGCAACTTGTTTGTAGCTCCCCTTACTATATGCCATAGAGTAGTCTAGATTTTGGAGGTAGTGAAGGCTTATGATCACAAGTGGCTCCTAGGTTTCCACTTGTCTTATTTCCCTAGTGTGGTGAATATATGATGTATAGCATAGTGGGGGTGCAAGGTCCCACAAATATAGTCCAAACCCAAGCCCAAGAGGTTTCTCTTTGGAAAGTTGGATCAACCTAAAGCCTTCATCTAAATGTTATCCTCACTAGTAGGGAGGTCCTTTTAGTTATCATTGAGAGGGATTTGTGGCTTATCCTATAGGTGGGGTCCAACTTAGATATCACTAAGAGGAATATCATATATTTTGTATGCTATTTTCCATGGATTTTTGGCATATGAATGATCTTGGGCTTTCCATGACTATCTCAAATCTACATCGGATAATTTCCTCAACCAATCTCTTATGCATCCTCATGATGTAAGTCAATATAAAACTACAACTTTAATGAATTATCTTATGAGCTTTGGCTTTTGGAAACTTATCCAAACTAGTGGCATTATATAGATATTTTCTATGTTGGTAATGTTATCCTACATTGATCTTTATATCATGTGTGTTTAGATGTCCTTATATCCCTCATGTTTAATCTTGAGTACCAAACTTAACATTATGATGCCAATGAATCACTGCCTACCCCACTTGGAAAATATTTAACTATATTTCACATGGTCTATACCAGAAGAGGATGGCCTCCTACTCTTGTTTCCTTATGCTTTATTTGGATGGGCCATCATCATTTCAAGTTTAGCCTAACCTTTTTGGTATTTCTTATGTTTACATCTTGATGACTTGTCAAGGATCCTTTGATCAGGTCATTTACTTGTGTAATTATTGTTAGTCTACCTTGAATGTCAGATTAGACCTTATCAACTTGGGATTAATATGTAAGTATCCTCCCCTTCCATGGGTCATGTCTTTTGACTCACTCATGGATTCCTAGCATTTCCTCTTGGCTACCTATTTCTCTGCTCACACTCATGAAAAATCAATTATTGTTTTTATTTAATTTAATTTATGGATACTTCTTTAGGTAGATATCATTCACAAGAATTGAAAAATATTTATCATCCATTTTTTCTACCTCAAATTCATTCTTGGTCTTATATTTGGTGATAATATAAGGGCCACTCTAGAAGGAATCAAATTTGGTATGGTGGCCCAGCTAGGTCCTTTCTTCATCCCATTTGAGCATGCAATTGCCAACCTCAAAAAATTGGGGAGTCATTTTTTTATCAAATCATTCCTTAGTCACCTCCTAATGTCAAATAATTCATTCTCATACCACCTATATTTATTCTTCTACCCTAAGTAACTCCCTAATACTCAAGTTTAATGCATCATTTTCCTAGAGTTCTAGTTGGTGGAGTAACTGCAAAATTGGTAGCTCTATAGAGATAGGTAACCTCACTTCTCTCTTGTATACCAAATTATAGGATGAGAATTTAATTACCTGTTTAGGATTAATTCTATTGGCCCATAAAGCTCCCCAATGTATAGATGATATTACCTCTGGTTTTCGAACCCTACCCTCTTTAGAATTTTTAGCAAATTCTTGTTGTTACATTCATCCAATCTATTTCCCTAGGGTTAATAATTTGAGCATTATTTTATATAAATTTCAGGATAATAGGTAAATTCAATAATTTTGGCTCCTATAAATTCCTTGGTGTTAGCAGTTATGATCGTATGGGGTACCCAAAACTAGGTTATAATTTCCTATAGAAAATCAAATTTAATTTTTTGGTTGCCTCTTTTAGTAACACTGCTTTGGTCCACTAGGTAAAGTCATTGGTGGTAGTAAGATTACATTTATGTCCTTCACTTGATGGAGGATTGATCATACCAAAAAATACAACCCCCATTAGGAGGATGGTTCATCAACTATGATGGGATTTAAAGGTAGTGGCACATTCTTTTTTCTCCCAGTGAAAAAAAATCACTCATCACATCTCCTTACCCACTGATATGCATCTATAAATATTGTGTGCCAATAATAGCCAACATTCATTATCTTATTTGTGTGATTTGAGATAAAAAAAAAAGTGTCCTCTAGAGAAACCTCGATGAAGAGTGGTTGATTTTGGTTTGATCCTATACATCTTAGAAGGATACCATCAAAATTTCTTTGAAATAAAATGCTTTTGATTAGAAAAAATGAGCATTTTGAGGTCAAAAATTTTATCTTTAGGATTTATCAAGTCCTAATGGATATCATCCCAACTACATATATTGGACCCACTAGCCAACCCAATTGGGAACTTATTCTTCACCATTGACCAAACACACACCTTCATCTATTTCTTTATTCGCTACATCTTCTACCATCTTCTAACATAAGTCTATTCCCATGACTAGCTTTGTGGGCTTGATCCCTATATCAAATTCCAATATTTTAATAATCCACCCATTATATATTCTTTTATGCTTAAGTAGATAACATGCACAATGATTTTATTTTTGGAGACCAAGTTCTTGAACTTCTTCAGTGCTCTAATCATGGTGTATATCTCTTTTTTGAGGAATATTATATATTTCCTCATAACTCTTTAGATTTTGACTGAAGAAAGAAATCAAGTGTCATTGTTGATCACTACCTTTTTGACTAAGGCAAAAATATTGGATTCATCTTCAAAAGCATAAAGTATAAACTCTTTATCAAATTTGGAATTAGCTAGTATCAATGCCTCCACTATGGCTACCTTAATCTCTTCAAATGCTTTCCTCCCTTCCTTAGTCAATCTAAATGGTTGATACCATTTTAGCATGGGCTTGAGGATCATGGGCTTGATGATCCTGGCAAAGTATAGGATAAATTTTCAAATAATTTTTTTTTGTTTGAAGGATTGGAGATCTTTCTTGTGTTGTGATAAGGATAGGTCAGTAATGGCCTAAACTCTTTCTAGATCAATAGCTAGCCCTTATTTAGAAATAACATGGCCTGGTAACTTTCCTTGAGAAACACAAAAATATATCTTTTGGGATTCATACATGCCTCAAATTTTTGGAACCATTTGAAGGCCTCCTCTAAGTGCACAAAGTGGTTCTATTTATACTTAGATAATATAGTCAAATCATCAAGATAAATTTAAATAATTTTATTGATCAAACCTTTAAAACTTATGTTAATGGCTCTTTGAAATGTTGCTCCCATATTTGATAAACCAAAATGTATCCTGTAGTAGGTAAATATCTCCCATTTGGTAGTAAATTTTATCTTATGTTGATCTTCATATTTCACTCATACTTTATTGTACCTAGAGAACCCCTATAGGAGGGAGAATCTCTCTAAGCTAGTGACTATCTAGAGGATTCTATCCATCAAATACAATGGGTAATGATATTTTAATGATGCCTTTTTTAAATATTAGTTGACACAACCTAATTTCCTCATTCTTCTTCCTCACTAGAAACAAATAAGATACCCATATGGTATGCTTGATGGGGTATATGATCCTTGATTCAATTAATTTATCTATATCCTTCTGCATGAGAGGCTCTATTTTTGTATTAATTGGTCTCTATTTCTATCTTATTAGCCTGGTGTCTGGGGCTAGCTCAATAGTGTGTTGGATAATATCCTTGTCGTACCCTTTTAAATATTTGTAATTTCATGCCATCATGCCACTAAATTTCTAATAGAGGTGGATGGTTCTATTTATCCTTTGTGGTTGTGACTTTCCCTATATTTAGATTTCACCTTGGGGTGACCTCAATCTCTTGGTAGTCCCCTTCATCAGCTATTATTCCTATTTTTTTCCAAAGCAGTCATTAGGTTAAAAAAGGGTTTCTAGTGTGACGAGCACTTTTGGCAATATGTTGAAGCTCAAATACATGATTTTATTTCCATGTGCTTTCTCAATATAGGGGTCCATATTTAAAAAAAATTGGCCTCCTACATTATAAATTTGATGATGTGTTCATAATTTTCAAATACTTACCAATGGGTTTCATTATCGAGAACAACCAACCTAATTATCATCTTCATGTGCTATTGATTTTGAACAAGGTCATCCATAGGGTCAAATTGGTACCCAATAATATCCATGTGTTCTGCATACACATTATGGTCACTAGGAAAAAATTATATGTTTATAGCATTAAAGGATTATATTATATCCCACATTCAATGTATGTAAGCTCTCATTAACTTATTCTTAGCTAGACATTGTGATCTCACTTGCTTGACTACTACTTCTAAATCATCAAATATTTATAACATTTTAATCCCTCTTTTCTTAGCTAACCAAAGTTCAAGCACCAAGACCTCATATTTGACTATGTTATTTATGTAGTTGAATTATAGCCTATGTGACTATAGGACCTTAGTACCTTTTGGAAATAGTAATCAAATTTTAATTTTGACTCATTTCCTTCTTTTGGCCCTTATAAAGTACAATTTCTAAAAATCATCCTTAACTTCATTCCTAAATATTTTAGACAATGGAAGGATCTAGTCTTGGATCAAGTATGTCCCTATTATAGTTTGCTCAAACACTTCCCCTAGATAAAGATCTCCTCATTTGATCACATTTTATAGGCAAATATTTTTTCCCTAGGATAACCTTCTCTTCCATGGATTTCATCAATTTATTTTGGGGTAGTATCGATTTAATTTAGAGAAGATATTTTGAATACCATGGGAACATTTTATGTATTTGGTTCTTTCTATTATTGGAGATCATCTTCTAGTTGCCTCTTATATTTAGGTATTGCAAGGATATCCTAAAGGGATATTATCACTATGGACTTCTTCAGATGGTCCACTACATCAAAGTATTTAGCAAGCAAAACCCTTGAAATATTACCAAATATAGGTGAGGCTTAGTTACTTTCCCTTGTCAGAAATAGTAATGATGCTCTTGTCTTTATTGTATTTGTATTAATATCCATTAGAATATTTCGGATCCCATTTCATGGATGTGCTTGCCTTTGAATTTCCCACCATCCCTTGGCCACTCTTTCCTAAGGCTATAAGTAGGTAGGATATAACCTTTCTTGTTCTTTGGTTTATTCTCTCTTGATCCTAGTGATATAATTTGTTTAGACTTGAGGCCTTCCTAAGGTTGAAAGACCTAATTCATCCATCATAGCATACGCATCCCCTTCATAACAAGTGAAAAATTACTATTCTAAGACTATTGCTAATGTATTTGAAAGCTATGGGATGAGTTCTTGGTTAGGAAATTGGGTATAGAAGTTTGTTCTGGAAAAGGAAGTTGACTTGACTATATGGTGCTTGTTTTCGACAAAAGGGTCAAAATGGTAGTGCTTAGGAGGTATTTGAAAACCATTGTCATTTTTTCCAAAATAATATTTTATGTTTACCTAGTGAGGAGAACCTCATATACTTTATTTCCTTTATAGGGACATGAGGATATTGAAGAATTTCTTCATTACATTCCACATTTGGTTAAAAGCGGACATCGTAGGGGTCAAGGGTCTAAATTTGGCTGAAGATAGGATAAGTCAAACTGGTGGTAGGCTACATGGTAAAAGAGGAATTATAAGAGGTCTAAATGGAAATAAATAATTGCGAAGGTAGTTTAGGGGCTATCCTTCCTATTTGGACTAAGTACATTTTAGCTTGGATGGCTATATCATAGGCCTTTGATAGTGAATTCCCACCCTTAGACTTGACCATCATGGAAATATCATAATTGAAATATTTTAGATAGTAAATAAATAAAATACACAAAGGTGGTTAGATATCATTGGGGATCCTTTACCAAGTCTTACAAAATTGGATGTTGAAATCATCCATTATTTCTACAGGTACCCTCTTAACGATCATGAGTTGTTCCAAGAGAGATGCTCCATCTTCCTTCTCTCCAAATATATTTATTAGGAGCTCTACCAATTGGCCCCAAATTTTTATTGATTTTTGCCTAAGGCTAGGGTACCATTCATGAACTCTCCCTCAAAAAGAAGCTACCAATAGCCTTAAGGCTATATCTTACTCTTGAATGAAGTGTTCAATGCATAACCTCACCAGTTATTGCAAGTGTTCTATGGAAGTGACATTATCTTATCCTAAGATGTTAGGTAAGGACTTAATCATTGAGGTATTAATTGGATTTCATAAATTAGGTGGAATGTGTGGAATTAGAGGATCTCTATCATTCCATGTTAGAAAATTTCTAGGAAGATGATGTACTTCAGCTTCCATGTTGTGCCATTGGTTCCTCCTTTGTCTTTGATTCAATGGTGGCACTAGTTCTTATTGATTGGCTTGCACAAAGGCTCTGGTTATGGGCCTTCCACTCATATAATTTTGGGCCTTTCCTTTGAGAATAAATTTATTATGTGGGAATATTTTGCTTCAACAAGCTCATGAGGCAAAGACCTCTATCAAAATATTGGTCTTTCTTTTATTGGATGACTTCTTCAGAGTCTATCTTTTAAGCGATGTCACTAGGTGAATTTATTAATGCTTCACTTCAATTAGGTGGACTATGACCTTTACCAAGGTCATAGTTAGAACTCTTCAATATTCATGGGGAAAATATATAATCTTGTCCTATTTTGTATGCCAAATAGAACTATCATCGTATCTAGGGAATAGAGCTAAAACAAAGCACATCTTATGGCCCATAAACTGATGGTTAGATAGAGATGGTAAATAAATGCCTTGAGATATACTTTTGATACTTTATATCTAATAACCAATCTAAGTGGAGTTAATGGATTCCTCTAACAAAATAGTGGTACAACACCACCTTTCATACCACCACAAATATGACTATGTATGAGGCAATATATACCTCCAACAAGTACCTATTACCTATCTAGAAGCTCAAATATTGAATTAGTTGATATAGTTCTTACTTGAAGGTAGGAGGCCTTAGCTATCCTAAAATAGACTTTAATAGTCACCTAGAATCATATGAAATAATAGGCAAATAAACACAATACTAAGAGGGAGTTTCAATAAGGGGACATGGTTTTCCACTATCTCCAACCCTATAAATAAATGTCCTTAAAAAAATGGGTGTCATAAGTTGACACCTAAGTTCTATGGACCCTATAAGGTACTCCATAAAGTAGGTGAAGTTTCTTACAAATTGGATCTACCATCGACATCCAATATCCACTCAATATTTTATGTGTCTTTATTAAATAATGTGGTGGGGACACATACCTAGGGATAGATGGTCCTTTCTGTATTAGATGAAGGATCTATACTACATCAACTAGCAACCATCTTGGATTGAAGGACTTGATATATTCACCCCCATGATATTATTGAAGTGTTTGTAAAGTGGAAGGGGCTACAACCAAAATATGCCACATGGGAGTTCTTGTAGGAGCTTCAACGGTAGTTTCCAACTTTTTATCTTTGAGAACAAAGGTTCTCTAATGGGGATGCCATGTTATGTACCCCTTAAATGTAACTCATATTGACATATAATATTAAATTACATGATGTATGTAAATAGGGCCACATGTTATATTATAAATAGTAGAAATATCATATAATCATGTATGTAACTACTTTGGAATAATGTATATAACTATCATACGATATGTAGTCAAGAATATCATCATAGAATACTAATATAGAATATTGTCATAGAATGTCAGGAAATATGATTGTAAATATTATAAAAAAATAAGGATGTAGCCCTCTCAATATTATTGAATATTTGGAATATTTTGTAAGGAGGTTTCCCCCTCGAAGAGGCCAACAATAGTAATATTACTTGTCCCAAATTTTTTCCTTTGCTATTATTCTAATTGTACATGTTTCATTTAAATGCTTCTACTATTGAATATGTGATAGTAGTGCTACTTTTGTTAATAATTCTTATAATCATAGTATTATGTTTGACACTAAATTTCTTATTTTAGTACAACTCAAAATTAAGGATTTTGAGGTGAAATGTTTGTACAAGAAGAAGAGGTTCATTGCAAAGGTTAATAAACTTAATGCATCTATGATCATATATTTAGAGAAATAAGAAGAACATGAAGTGAATTTAGGGATGGAAAAATATGTGTTTTTGGATTCTCGATGTCCTACCTTGATATTCATTTTTAAGGGATTGATGTAAGGAATGACCCACATTATGTGGATCCATAGTCATCCTAGAAATTATTGTAAGTCAAATCACAAGGTATGACATAGAACAAGGTGTTGATAGTGTGGGGTCCAACTTTAAGCAACAATACTATAGTTTCACTAGCCTCATGCCCCCATGGTCAAATGGCCTAATGACCAAATCAGACTTTTTCAAATCTTTTTTAGTGAGCCCAAAATTGATAATGACTTTCAAGCTAAACACATTGAGGGATGAGCCATTATTGATAAGATTTCATTTGAAAAAAATGTCACTAATACAACCTATGATATAGAGAGGGATCTCTCTAACCATAGAGGTGGATGGAATATCATCCTAATAGAATAATATTGTTGTATGGTTTACCCCAATGGACCACACCATAGAAGTAATATTATTAGGTTTTAAATCTCGAGGACAACTTGTCCACATGAGAGCTTGAGTAAGATATATCTATGCATCAAAGAGGTCCTTAAGAAGTAGAGGAGATAAATTTTAGCTAGGGTACTATTGTGGAGATTTCTTGCTTACCCTTTTTATCATATGTCACGTCGTAGGGATCTCTAAAGTCACAACTAGTTTGTAGACTCTAGTGAATCTACCTCTTTGACCCAGGAATAGATTATCTAAGTGACTCTAGATAGACCAGGTCGGGTAAGGAAACCCTAGATGATGAGTTTGGATATTTGTCATTATGATAGTATAACCCATGTCTTACTAGATTTGATGATATTATATCAGTTTTTGTTCTTTTTGACCAAACCAAGGAATGTTAAAACCATTAAGACCAGACCGGTGCCATGTCCATTGGGTAGTCGTAGCATATTTATAAATTTCATGAAAAAAGAAGAGAACAGGAAAGAAGAACTAGTTTGTCCACATGTATTCAAATGATGTAATCAATGAGAATGATTAAAATAGCGAGGGAAAACGTCATTCACACATTCAGATTACTACAACATGTAAATAAGAAAAACACATAAACCATAAACATGGGAAATTCCAGGAATAGATTTGGAGCTTTATATTCATATAAAAGGATTTACATATGAGAAGCTCGACAAAATTCTTAGGTCCTACATGATAGTAATTACAATGTCACCCCTATTCGAATATCATAATAGGGGGTTGTTTCTCCCCATATCAATTACGATGATGTGAGAGTCTCCAACTCAGATGCACCCATAGGAAATAATGTCTATAGACAAAGCTTCCTAGACAGTCCCTAAAAAATGGTAGAGGAAGATACAACATTATATGGGATAAAATAGACATGAAAATGAGATACGACTAATTATAGAACATGACTATACCTAGACTCAAGTTTGCTCTCTCAGAGGTTTGATAAAAAATGTTGTTGCTGCGATGGTCTTATATATATAGGACCAGATGCTCGAGCTGGGCCGTAACTATTTTTCATCGACCCTCCACCTGGTTGGATATCCTACTTTACAAAAAATTGTGGCAAATGTAAAAATAGACAGGTGGCCCATGTCTCTCCACCTACAACTATTGTTGTTGTTGCTGCATGCCAACTTTTTCACCATCTAGAGAACGTGGATTTGTCTGACCTTGATCCGTTGCATATTTTGTTGTGTTGGACCCCACTCTATCTTGTTCATTCTCCTTTTTATTCTTCCAAATTTTCCATCCTTGATGCAGCAATAAACATAGCCTTTCTGCTGACTTGTCACCTTTCTTTATCTTTTCGTAACTGTCCTACATTCAAAGATGTTATCAGCAGTACCATGTCTCTCAAACATAGGTAAGTATATATATATAAATATATATTCAGTTTCTTTCAATGTTTTTCCATTAATACCTTCGTGTTCTCCATATGAAATGGGGTACATGACTTTAAAATGGGGCACACAAACTCGCGTGCCCCTTAGATTTTTGCATGCTCCAAAAATAGGGAAAAAATAAGAGTGCTCAAAATCCCACAAAAATTCTTAGACATATAAATGAGCCAAATGGGTACTCAAATCAGTTGAGATCATCAAAAAAATTATCATGTTTTATGAGATACATCACTTCAAATTTTTACGTAAATCAGGATGCGCGAGTTTAAGACCTTCGTGCGCTCCATATGAAATGAGGCGCAGGACTTTAAAATGGGATGCATAAAATCATGTTCCCTTTAAGACATTTGTGCACTCCATACAAGATATTGTACTTATTATCATATAATACTAGAGCACTCTACTAGGCTTTTTATGTAAATCATTTCATATAATACAAATTCCAACTATGTTCCTGGTATTTCCTATGTTTATGGTTTATGTGTCCACTTATTTACATATTACAGTAATCTAAATGTGTGGGTGACGCTTTCCTTCGCTAGTTTAATCATTTTTATTGATTACATCATTTGAATGAATGAAGACGAACTAGTTCTCCTTTCTTTTTTCTTTCTGAGTTAACAACAAATATAAACCTACTCCGACTACCCAATGGACATGACAATGGTCTGGTCTTGTAATGTTTTAATATTGCTTGATTTTATCATATAATATCATATAATTTGGTAAATAATGGGTGACTATATCCAAATGGTAAACATCTGAACCCATTGTTTGGGGTTTCCTTACCTGACTTGTTCTATCTAGAGTCATTCAGATAATCTATTCCCGGGTCAAAGAGGTAGATCCACCAGATTCTACAAACTAGTTGTGACTTTAGAGATCCCTATGATGTGACATATGATAAAAAGGGTAAGCAGGGAATCTCCACAACAGGTACTTTATAATTGTTATTGCAAATAAAAATTACCCTTCGTATTGTTGTTTGACTATATGATTAAATGTGGTTCTCTAGAGGAAGAAGCCTTTCTTGAGAAGATTACCAAAGGAGGTATAGGTGGTTGATTTGGTGGAGGATTCTTGTGTTGTTGCTTTATGACATTGCAAATGAACGAAGAGTGATTGAAACAATGGATTGATCCCACCAAGTTTTGATTTGAGGATGGGACAATTCAATATTGAACATTACTTGCTACCTTTTAATCATGGTTTGGCAATGGATCTTGGAAGATCCCAAGATCTTGATTATAGAAAGCTTGATATTTGGAGTAACTAAACAAAACCTATTTTTTACCTATCAAATCTTGGATGAGATTCATAAGGTTCTTATATTTATTAGCCACATCATTATTGACTTAGTGAAAGGCACATTGTTCCTCAAGGAAAAATCGATAAGGCTTTTCCTTGTTAGGGTCTATAGGCTTGATAGGTGAAAGCTCCATAATTTTGGCATGAAGGAGATATTTTAGGATGGCCAAATGATATTGGTCCAATTTGGTAGTTTTTCTCTTGGTATTGGACTATTGATACTTGCTTAGGATAAGCTTTTGAAGGATCATTATAGTATTCACAATGTTGGCTTGGTGTGAGTCAATGACTTTATTACCTACAATATTTTTATTCTTGTACCAACCCTTTTTGTGGGAAGAGAACTTTTATTTCTCCTTGTTGGCTTTGATTAAATATGCCCTCTTTTTAATATAGTGATTTTTACTCTTTTTGCCATATCTATGGAACTTTTTAAAGAAGACACATTAGTTTTTTTTAGGTAGAAGGCCAATTGTTCATTGAGATTACCTATGAAAATGTCCAAGAGGTTCCTTTGTGGGGGGATATTGGATTCTTACAACTAAGGCTCACCACCTAGCTAGAAAATCTTGGAAGCTCTCATATTTTTCCTACTTAAGTTCATATAGGTTACTAATTATGACCATATTCTTAATATAGATAGAGAACTTATGGACAAACAACTTAACAAGGTCCTAAAATGTCTTAAGAGTATGCCTAGGTATTTGGTAAACCATTTAAAAGTGAAGTTACTAAGGCTCTTAGGGAATATTTTGAGCACCAACATCTCATCATATGTAATGTCACTACATGTAGTTCAAAAAAGTCTAAGGTGATTGATAGGATCCTATTTTCCTCTATATAACTAAAACTTAAGCATTTTAAAGTTAGGAGGAAAGGGGCAACTAGGAACAACAAGATATAAATCTTGATTATACAAGTTCTCATAAGAGTACCTATGACTAGATGAAGATCATTGGATTAAGGCTATTTTTGTTTTAGCTACTCTAATTAGGAGGTTAAGATTTGAATTTTAGAACAAAGGGGATATAATGGCATATGAGTGTGTGCTATGGGATGAGAGGACTTTGATATCTAATAAAAGGATGATATTGGTAAGTTGTGGTATATGATGTTAAAAGCAACACTGTATGACTCATATCCAAGCCATTTAAGATAAAAGAACTTGAATATGTAGGATGAAGGATTGTGGTAATGGGATTTTGAGAAAAATATACATTTGCATTTAGGATATGAGGAAGATGATTGATACAAGGATGATAATATGGAGCACTAGAAATTATATCTAGGTTAGGGACATAACTCATTCTTTTTTGTTTAAATGCAAAGCAACTCACATTGACCCATAACAACTCCTCAAGAGGATGAAGGAATGAGTGATTACCCCAAGATGATGGGAGATTTTATGCCCTACCATACATGGAAGTGGTGACCAATGGAGGATTAGATTCAAAATAATTACAAGTGTATGCATTATGGTTAATGTTTAAGGACCCAAGGTATGGATCCACTTGATTAGATTTAGTTGTTGGGGGTGGTCCAAGAGAGAACCTTCTCTGGAAAAAGTGGCTACCGGATCACTAATTTCTTTGAATATAGCAACTAGAACCTCTTTATGTTTATGGAGGAAAGTAGCCATGTGGTTAAGGGAGTTTAAGACCAATATCCCTTGATCACCATGGGTAGGTTACAAGGAAATTTAGGTATGGATTCCCTCATCTTATTCTTCATAAATAGGATTTTCATAAATGGTTTTATTCTCTTGGCTCTCATCCAATGGATCAGGGTTGGTATTTGACTAGTGAGTAATACTATGTGTCATATAGCATTGCTTGACCATGGTTTGGGGAGAAGGAATATTAAATTTTGAAGATGTTTTGATATCCTTATATCACCTTCCCTTGATATACTAACCTGGCCTATATACCACAGGGGCCTCCCTATATAGCTAAAGATCTCTATATACCTAACCACTCTTTATATACTAGTTGATACATAAGATACAATTGGTACATGGATAGCCATCAATGCATGGGAGTGACCTCATAGATACATGGCCCAAGGTAGTACATGAGGGGTAATAGAAATCCTCCTTATGACTCCTACTAGCCCATAGTGATATACTCCTCACTAAGCATAAGTATGCATGAGACCCTAAATGGGTGGTTGGTGGTTTGGGCTTGTACTATGGTTACTTAGAGGATCATGTATGATCTCTAGTCGCACTATCTCTTGGTTATGTTCTTATTAATATTGATTAATATGGTCTAACTACACAAACAAGATTTAAATTATCATTATTGAGTTTGATTTTATCTTGATTAACGTCCCGCTAGGAAAGAAAGGACATTTTTGCAACCATTGTGGTTCTCACATAGGGATCACCAAAATATGAGGGGAAAAGAGAGGATTACAAAGGGGAGATCCCAATGCATTTTCTCTTTCCTCTTCTCACTTTGAGATTAGGGGAAGTAAAAGTGATAAGGCTAAAACTATGTTTAATGTGCATTTTTTAAAACACCTATGTTTCTAAGGAAATTAGAGAGCCAAATTTCCTCCTAATATCCACTTATATCTAGCATAGATCTTTTCTATTTTGATATTTAATCTTATAGTTTATCTATGATGCACAAGAAAAAATATAGTAAAATAAAACCTAAGACTAAAGGATACAATTTTGATGGAAAAAATGATTCCTTCTCTTTTCAAACAAGAAAAGTGCAAAAAATAATTTACCCTAAAATGCAAGCTACATTCAATTTTTTTCTCAATACCTACAAAATAATGATTTACTTTTTCCCCTATTTCAATCATAATAAATACAATATTCACAATTTTCCTTTTGTGAATTAATCAAAAAATGGAAACAAAAAACCCTAATTACTACAAAAAAGAAAAAATATCATGCCCTAAAAAAATTAACAAAATGTAGAACAAAAAGTATTCAATTATGTCATAGAGGCAAAAATATCGCCAACTTATAGAAGTGTCATTGGCTCCTTACCAACACTTTTGTAGAACCTATCAAAATTTTACAAGACAAAAAAAAAGTGGCAATCAATGTAGAGGGGTATGTCAAGTCTTAGAAAATATAGTGACTTTATTACTTTGATAATCAAACCCTTGTTTCTTAAGACAAAATGATATAAAACATACAAATCAAAAAATAATAACAAGTTCTAAAAGATAAATGTTGAATAGATGTAGAAAATAGGAGAATAGGCACAACCCAAGACCTTAGGTTACCCATTTTCTACTGGTTGGATTTCTAAAATATGCTTTTTAATAACTTGTGAAGAACACAAGCTTATACTGAGAGGGGGTGAACAATATAAGACAACCTTTTGCTTTTATTTTCAAAATAATATTATCCAATGTTATCAATTACAATATCTTTCCAAAGTAGTGTCAATAAATATCATCAATCGCAGTAGCAAAGCAATGCATACATCATCATACACAATGAGAGACATAGATTTAATGTGGTTCACTCAATGTGGGCTATGTCCATGGAGAAAATATTTCTTATAAATTTTCTCAACAAATCTCTTGGGAACAAAATTCCTATTACAATGTTTATGGATCTTTGTCCAAAGGAGACATCAATCCCCTATGCTCAATTTTGTGGATATCTATCCACAGGAGAACTTTATCCCCTCAAATATAGTTTGTGGACCTCTATCTATAGGAGAACTCTATCCCCTCAACTTTGGTTCGTGGACCTCTATCCATAGGAGAACTCTATCCCCTCAAATATGGTTCATGGACCTCTATCCATAGGATAACTCTATCCCATCAACTCTGGTTCATGGACATCTATCCACAAGAGAACTCTATCCCCTCAACTCTAGTTTGTGGACCTCTATATACAAGAGACACCTCTCCTCTTTACTCTAGTTCATGAATATCTATCCACAAGAGACACCTCTCCTATCAGCTTTGGTCTGCTTCAAAGCCAACTCAATACTCTGCTTAAAAATTGCTCCAAGACTTCACATAAGGCTTGCTCAATCTGCAACAAAATATGCTCAACTCACTACTCCAATCTCAACCAAGCCTACTCACAAGGTTTTATCAAATCAACAACAAAACCTGCTCATAAATCTACTCAAATATGCATCAATCCTACTCACAAGGCTTGCTCAAATCTACTCTCAACTCTTGCTCAAACCTGCTTCAAGTCTTCTCGCAAGACTTGCTCAAATCTTCCTCAAACTTGTTTCAAGTCTTCCCCAATACTTACTCAAATCTGATCACTTATCTTTGCACAAATCTACTCTAACATATGCTCAAAACTGCTCATAACACATACTCAAATCTTCTCATAACACATACTCAAATCTATTCATAACACATACTCAAATCTGCTCATAACACATGCTTTGATCAAAGTACTTCAGACATATTCTACCTAGAATTCTTGTTCAAGAACACATAGAAAATGATATGCAATATAATTTCATAATATGTTCTTTCTAAATATCACTCAAGGCCAATGCACAGATTGCTTAACAAAATTGCCCTATAACCTTTGCAAATTTATCTCAATATTAATCAAAGCTAGTGCATAAATTTGCTTCACAAAACTGGTCTATTCCCCTTACAATATCAATCACAATGATGCACAAAAATCTTTCCAATACTTTACAATACTATCATTAACCTTTCAATAACCATCAGCATACATACTCTCTTAAATGGCAACAACACTTCAATGAACCAATCCTCCAACTGGGAAACAAAAAGCAGCAATAATACTCTTTCTAAAATCAACGAACCATCAACGAGTCAATCTTCCAAAAATAGCAACAATCTTCTCTCAAATATTAGTGAAGCATAAATGAACCAATCCTCAAAACAATAGCAACAATCTTCTCTCAAATGTTAGTTGTCAATAATAAACCAATTCTCCATCAACTCTGTGAACTAATTGTTTCAGGGTGCAACTTTAACCAGTGAATGAGCTCTTCTACAAAGCAATGGCGAATGAAAAGCGCAACTTAACCAGTGAACGAGCTCTCTTGATGTAAATCCAGCTACAAGAGGTCAAAATAAAATACCTCCCATTACATAAAAACTGCAGTAAATGAAAATCATATGTAAAACTCTTCATTTACATAAAAACTGCAATAAATAAAAATAATCAGTAAAACCCTCCATTCACATAAAAACTATAGTACATTGAAATAAACCAATAAATAATTTATTTTCTCATTTCTGGATTCACTTCCCCTTTTACAATGCAATACCAAGGGAATATATATCCCCAAATAAACCCTAAAATAAAACCCTAAAACTTGAAGCCCTAAAAGAAAACCCTAAAGCTTAAAACCCTAAAAATAAAAAAATAAAAAATTACTATTTTCAGGAAATTGATTTTTCCACCATAAAATGTCTTTTAAATAATTACTATTTTTGGTAAAAAAAAAATTCATAAAAATTTACCTTTTTTAATAATTATCATTTTTGGAAAATTATATTTTGCGTCAAATAATTCCATTTTTAGTAATAAAAAAATTACTTTAAAACTTATTTTAAAAAAACCCTCTAAAGATAGGCTCCTGCATCATTCTCCTTTGGTTGAAAATAACTCTACTCCTGCGAGTTCCTCTGATCAAACTCATAATCGCTCTCTATAGAGTGTCACACATCTGCAAGTACTCCTCAAAGTACCAATCTTCTTTTGAGGTTTTATATCTCAAACCTCCTGCAAGCACTACATAGTGCCAATTTATTCCTTCGAGGTTTTAAAATAGCAAACCTCCTGCAAGCACTACACAAAGTGTCAATTCTTCCCTCTGAGGTTTTTAATGAAAAAAAACCTCCTGCAAACACTACACAGACTGCCAATTTATTTCTTTAAGGTTTTACAAACCTTCTGCAAGCACTACACAGAGTGCCAATTTATTTCTTTAAGGTTTTACAAACCTTCTACAAGCACTACACAAAGTGTCAATTCCTCCTTCTAAGGTTTTATATAAAAAACCTCCTACAAACACTTACATAGAGTGCCAATTTCTTTATCCAAGGTTTTACAAACCTTCTGAAAGCACTACATAAAGTGTCAATCTCTTTCTCTAAGGCTTTTACATAAAAAAACCTCCTGCAAGCACTTACACAGAGTGTCAATTTCTGTCTCCAAGGTTTTACAAACCTTTTGCAAGCACTGCATAGAGTGCCAATTTTTTTTTTTTAGAGCCTCTTTGCTCTCCTCTCATTTTCTCTTTTCTTCTCTTATCTTTTCTGCTCCCAACAAGATCCAACTTGCTCTGATACCAAATGATGTAAATCTAGCTGCAAGAGGTCAAAATAAAATACCTCCCATTACATAAAAACTGCGATAAATGAAAATCATATGTAAAACTCTCAATTTACATAAAAACTGCAATAAATGAAAATAATCAGTAAAACCCTCCATTCACATAAAAACTATAGTACATTGAAATAAACCAGTAAATAATTTATTTTCTCATTCCTAGATTCACTTCTCCTTTTACAATGCAATACCAAGGGAATATATATCCCCAAATAAACCCTAAAAGAAAACCCTAAAACTTGAAGCCCTAAAAGAAACCCTAAAGCTTAAAACCCTAAAAATAAAATAAAAAATTACTATTTTCGGCAATTGATTTTTCCACCATAAAATACCTTTTTAAATAATTACTATTTTTGGCAAATTATTTTTTCATAAAAAATTATTTTTTTAGTAATTATCATTTTCGGCAAATTATATTTTACGTCAAATAATTCCATTTTTAGTAATAAAAAATTTACTTTAAAACTTATTTTAAAAAAACCCTCTAAAGATAGGCTCCTGCATCATCTCTCATAACATGATGACGGATCGATGAGCGAAATATTTCAAGAGGCAATAATGAATCGGCATTAAGCATCACTCTACCAAAAACCTCAAGTAGCATCATCTTGAAACTCATATATATACTCTTCATGTGGTACCCTACCAAGTCGGCCCATCTCTTACTTTGTCCAAATATTTAAATCTAGGATTTAAATATTTAATCTCTTATTTCCAAACCATCACTTTAATATTTAAAATAAATATTAAAGTATACTTTGCTCTTAATATTTAAATATCAATTTAAATATTAAAGCATGCATTTTGTCTCATAAACCTTTGAAGATACATTTGCCTTGCAATATATTGCATCATCATATTATCATTTAATGTCAACAATCTTTGACATCTCAACAACCTTGGACACCACCTCATCAAAATTTAGCATCAATGACAACTGTTAACACCCTTTGACATCAATGACAACTCAATATGCTCAATATTTCCAATAATTTGATGATGATGTGATGCCTATTTAATGATGATTTGATGTTTGGTATGATTTGATGTAGGTTCACCAAATAAGTTTTTCATAAAGTAATTCTAACAAGATATGGATATATTTTTTGATAATTTTTCTTCTTATTAGGACTATCTCTATTTTTTTGTTTTATTTTTAGTAATATTTTTCACAATCTCTTGAAATATTTTTTACAATCTCTAGTTGCAATATTTTTATAATATTTTTTACAATTTGTTTCACAATCCCTTGTAATCTCTTACAATCTGCTCTAGGATTTCATAAAGGGTGGTTTTTATAGGGTTTTAGTTTTTAACATGCTACTAGTCTAGCTTTAGCACCAAAATTTTCAAAAAATATCAGTTTTTGGTAGGAAAATGTCAAAAATACCCATGTGTTATTTTCTCACAATTTGAGGCACTAATCGTTATAGGAATATAGACATAGATATGCTTGTTAGAAAGATATTTTTGATCCCACTATAATGGAAGTATTTGTTTGTCATTTATAAATATTTGTAATGGATATTAATGCCCCAAAGATGCCATTACTTTTGGATCAATAAATGTTCTAAAATTGGACATGAAGAAGGTGGATTTGGTTAAGTTGATTAGGGGGTTATGGTGGACTAAATTACACAAAATTAGGTGTATACAAGAAGGAAACACTATATGTTAAGAGGTCCAATTATTATTTTGGTTATTTAAAGTAAAATACTTGGGTCATATTGTTCATGGAGTCAAGGTGGATCCTAACAATATCAAGGCCTTGTAGGATTGACCTATAGCTAAATATCTCAAGCATATTAAAGGATTTGTAGGTCTTACAAGCTATTACAAGAAATGTATATATGTATTAGCTACATCAAACTACCTCTAGCTCAAGTATAACTTAACTTTACAATGAATCCTACAAATTTTCTTAGTGTATAGAATTTTCAAAATATATCATCTTTATACCTTGGATGTAGGGTATTTGATAAGGTAAACCTTCTTAAAAAGTGAAATTACATCCAAATAATAATTATCTCTCAAATGAGAAATATGTAATTTGTGCACACCTTGAAAATTACAAGAAAAATAGGACCAAAAGTCCTAAGATAAAGCAAGATTTTAATAGGATGATAATTTGAAAAAGTAAAAGGAAACACTTTATCCAAATTATCATAACTATTGGTGTATATCTCAAAAAGAATATTAATTATAAATATATCCAATCTTGAATAAACCATTGGTTTTCCTTTCTGAAAGTTGCATCAAGTAAACTAAATTCATTTGCTAGTTTTATATAGATTTAGAATTAGCAATATCATGATATTTTTAATTATAGACTAGAAACAACAATTTTGTTATTTCATCCTAATCATATTATAGTCCATCCATATTTTCATTGAATATGTGTCTTATAATGATCTAGTCAATTCAAAAGAGTAAATATTTCATCATAATCATTTGGATCTTAAATAGAATAAATGTTGAAAATGTATTGATCACACTATAGAATGACATGCAACTTCATTATAATTTGAATATTGATTTCAACGACCTTATCCATCCATGTTTTATGTAGGATAATAACTAACCCACCCTTTCCCTTAGAACACTTAGTGGTAATAATAACAAAATTAGGCTAGATAAAACTCAATATATAGTCGAGTGTAAAACCATTGCATTAAACCCCTTAGAGAAGGAGAAAATATAGTCTTTTGTTGAATTTCTAGATATTCTTATCACTAACTTTTAGTTAGGGAACTCCAAAACCTTAACATCCAATTTATAATATTCATCACTTCATAAGACTAGGTTGGATTCCCCTAGAGATAAACCCAAGGGTCCCTTCTTATTAAGTATTTTAGAAACTTTATAATAGGATTTAGGATTCTTTTGTTTTCCTTTCTTGTACTCAATAGATTTGCATGCTTCATCATATCCAAGGACTAATAATATAGGTTTCATAGAGGGGCATTCTCTAAAAATTCAATCAATATTTGGTAGATAAAGTTAATTTTATGAATTTTCAAATGCAAAAAAGCAAAAATATGATATTGAATTATTTTGTCATAATTATTTTTTAGCATGAATTCTCTAGAAATTCTTTGTTTAAGTTTCAATATTTTATCAAAAGAGATTTTTGAGGAGGGTCCGTTAAATAGGGTTTTAAAAATTAAATTACTGTTTGATGTAGGTACTTTTGCATTAATTAAAGATTCAATAGGTATGTTATTAGTATTATTAGATACTTCATTCATTTTTTTAGCAACATAAATACCTTTCTTTAAGGCTAACACCCTCAACAACAAAATTATAAATAAAATGCACAAGTGCTCTAGTATGCAATACAAATACAGTATCTCTATCTACTTCATTAGAGCCCTAATGTCTCATCCATGTAATGTTGTAACATGATTATAAATATTGGAAGATATTGGACCTCCTTTATCATGGATAGTTAAAACTTATTGTTAAGGAACACACCCCAAGATATTAGTGGTATCAAGTAAATTGGAATTCCATGTGGAGGATTTATGATTTGCCTCTCATTATAATATGAGATTTTTTTTCTAATATTTCCATCAATATTACATAAATGATAAGTGGAGAGTCCATCAAGACAAAGTATATCACACAAAAATTTATAAATAATGAAGAAATATGACAAGCATTTCAAGGCAACAAGGGCACATCTTTTCAATGTGGAATTGGAGCCAAGATTTTTTGGGTTTCTTTCTCCATAAGAATTAGATCCAAGGTTTTTCTAGGTTTGCTTCTCCACAGGAATTGGAGCTAGAATTTTATGGGTTTATTTATCCACATAAATTGGAGCCAAGGTTTTTTGGTGTTTGTTTCTCCACAAGAATTGGATCTAGGATTGTTTTGGGTTTGCTTCTCCATGATAATTAGAGCTAGGGTTTTTCTAGGTCCACATCTCCATAGGAATTGGAGCTAGGGTTTTTTGGGTTTGTTTCTCCATGAGAATTGGAGCTAGGATTTTTCTAGGTCTACTCATCCAAAGGAATTGGATCTAGTGTTTTCTAGGTTTGTTTCTCCATTATTGGCAATTTGAGTTATTTTATGTTGTCATTGATGTCACATGAATCATTGATGTCATATGGATCACATTGAGTTTTGATGGGCAAATGATATTTTGGAAAGCATGGATAAATTCAGGGTTTTTGTGAAAACCAAGGCAGGCAAAATAAAAGGTTTTATTTAAAACCATGGATGGCAGATTTGAAATGGGTTTTTCTTAAAACCCAGGTTGGCCTTTCGTTTCATCGAAAAAGGTGCCCCGGTGATGGAGATATTTAATTTTAAATATTTAGTTTAAATTTTAATTATTTAAAATTTAAATTTTAATTTTAAAATTAAAATTAAAGTTAGGCTCGACGTCTAAAGAAAGAGGGAAAATCAATAATGCATCGACGTCATCGAAAATGAGGAGAAGACTATATAAAGGGGGATCCTAAGGTTCATTTGAAATTAATCCTTGCTCGTGTTAATCGTTGGCTAAGCATCCGAAGAGAGCTCATGCGAAAATCATTTTGAAAAGGGAGACAACGAATAAATCCAAGGTTGGTCGAAAGCCCAAGACATTGTGGGCAGAGTGGCGCATTGGCAATTGGATTTTTGTTAAGGTGTGTGGCAGCGCTTTACGTCAAGGTTCGAATCTCCTTGACTGCATTCGAAGGCATTGGAAGGAAAGCGCTCGAAGCACTTTTGGTTTGCATGGAAGGGAGGAAGGACTTAAGGCACGTCATGCCTTTTCCTTTCGAATGAGCGGCTAGCTCGTGTGGCAACCTTAGCCATGGCTAAGGCGCTCATGGTGTGTGCAAGTTGGGGGTTCGAATCCCCTTGAGGAGGTAATTACGTTTTGCTCTAATTAATTTCGTTGATGCCCTAGGATAGGAGTTATAAGGTGGTTAAGGAATAATTAAAGTTTTTAATTAAACTTTATTTTTATAAGGGTTGTGATTATTATTTCAGAGGTGGATGAGTTGTTGATTTATTTTGATATTCATGAAATTGAAAATTAAGATTTAGGAGAAATAAGGAGTTGTTATAAAATATTTTTGAGAGCCTTATTGATTATTATTTTTGATAAGGGTTTTTATTAAAAAGGACTTTGGTGGATGTGTTTATTAAGTTGGAGTAAAAAGGTGTAAATTGAGTTATGCTTATCTTGTGATTATTATTTGAAGTCCACTAACCCTTATTGAGATTGGAAAGGAAAGTTGTGTTTAGTGTGGCAGATTTTGTGGACAACTTCTTGGCATCAAAAAGGTATGGGCACATTCTCCTATTGATTGTTTATGGTGGTTGATTTCTGAAATATCATTGGAGTGAAAAGGATTGATTGTGGTTTCCTTTTCGAAAGTGGTTGGTTGAATGCTTCAAGGTTTTCTGGTTTGAGAGTTGTGTTTAAACCTTGTTTTATAAGCATAGTTGTTGAAGCCCATTGGTTGTGAAAGAACTTGAAAAGAACATGAGTATCATTGTTATGTGAGATTTGTGGTTGAGCATTGTTGGAAACATTTGAGTTGGTTGATACATGCTTGGACTAGGGTTTTTGTGAGAAAGAGTAGTCCCTTGTGGTGATTGGTTGAGTTGAGTTGATTGAGCCTAGTCAAGTGATTGTGTGAGGTGATTGGTCAAGTTCCATGAAACAAACTATTCCATAATTCTGATTTGAGTTGAGATTGAGATTAGAACATATTGAGTCTCTAACAATTCTCTTTATGCTTCTATGAGTTGACTTGAGTTGAGTTGAGATTGATTTGAGTTGAGTTGAGTTGAGATTGAGCTTAGAACATATTGAGTCTCTAACAATTCTCTTTATGCTTCTATGAGTTGATTTGAGTTGAGTTGAGTTGAGATCATTGTGGATCATTGTTGTCATCCATTGAAGAGTACATTGCCATTCATTGTTGAGTTCATCTTTGAGCTTTGCCTTGATAGATTTGTGGATGAGATTTGAGTGCTACTTGAGCATGATTGATTGAGCCTTTGAGAAGGCCTTTGTGGATAATTTTGGGACAAGCTTTGTGGACAGTTTTGGGACAACTTTGTGGATAGTTTTGGACAACTTTGTGGATAGTTTTGGACAGCTTTGTGGATATTTTGGACAACTTTTTGGATAGTTTTTGGATAGATTTGTGGACATATTTGAGCAAGTTCTTGGTGAGCTTGCTAGAGCAGATTTGGGCAAGTTCTTGGTGAGCTTGCTAGAGCAGATTTGAACAAGTTCTTGGTGAGCTTGTTAGAGCAGATTTGGACAAGTTCTTGGTGAGCTTGTTAGATTCAATTTGGACAAGTTCTGTGTGAGCTTGTTATTCAATTTTGGACAAGTTCTGTGTGAGCTTGTTATTCAGATTTGGACAAGTTCTATGTGAACTTGTTATTCAGTTTTGGACAAGTTCTGTGTGAGCTTGTTATTCAGATTTGGACAAGTTCTGTGTGAACTTGTTATTGCCTAGCTTTGAGCAGATCAAAGAAATCATTGTATTGGATAAGGATCCTTATTTCTGTGTGAAATATTATAAGGAGATTATCTGGTGGAGTACCCCACATTGGGGGAACCATGTTAAATATTGTGTCTCAATTGTGTGTGGTGACTTGTGCTCTTGCTTACTATTGATATCCGAGTTATTAATGCACACTGCTATATTTGGTTATTGCAATTAAGGACATTAATTGATATTGATTTGGAAAGAAAGTAAAAAGTGGTCTTATACTGTTCACCCCCCTCTCAGTATAAGCTTGTGTTCTTCAATTGGTATCAGAGCGGGTTCCTTCGAAAAGGCTAACAACTTGAGGGTAGATTCTACAAGAACACAGATGGCTTCACAGAATGGATCATCTACAAATAAGGCTCCATTGTTTGATGGTAACAATTATGCTTTCTAGAGCATGAGGATGAAGAACTACTTGATATCACAAGGATATGAGGTATGGAAAATGGTTGAAAAAGAGTATAGGGTTGAAGGTGATCCCGAGGTAGATAAGACTATCAGGAAATTGGTTGAGATCAATGCAAGAGCAATGAATTGTATTTTGAGTGGGCTTCGTGAGATAGATTTTGCAAAGGTCATGGTATGTAATTCAGCTAATGAGATGTGGACCAAGTTGTGGAATACTTATGAAGGAGATTCCAAGGTAAAGTTGGC
The DNA here is from genome assembly GCA_028583015.1 of Wollemia nobilis. NCBI lineage: Eukaryota > Viridiplantae > Streptophyta > Pinopsida > Araucariales > Araucariaceae > Wollemia > Wollemia nobilis. The sequence continues at coordinate 1,269,149 of JAQPPZ010000314.1, forward strand.
AAAACTACAAACTCATAGAAAAATATTTGAGGAATTGAAAATGGAAGATTCTGAAGATATTGCAAAGTTTTTACTTCATGTTGATGAGATTACTAACACCATGAGAGGCCTAGGTTTTGAGATGAAAGAATCAGAAGTTACTCAAAAGGTTTTGAGATCACTTCCCATGAAATATGATTCTAAGGTTTCAACAATAGAAGAGACAATGGATATCAACAAGCTAACAATGGAAGAATTGCAAGGTACTCTCACAACTTATGAGATGAGGGTAAGTAAGCATCAGGTTCCAATAAAAGAGATTGCATTCAAGGCTTCAGAGAAAGAGAAAGGGAAAGTTTCAGAAACAAGTAGAGGTTTAGATAATGATGAGGAAGCTAACTTCATCAAAAGGAATAAGGACTCAAGGAATTTTAGGGATATAAGGAAAGTCAGATGCTACAAGTGTGGTGATCTTGGTCACTATGCATACAAGTGTCCACATGAAGAAAATAGTGATGATGAAAAATAGGGTCAAAGAAGAAAAGAATATGGAAAGCATAAGCATGACAAAGATGACAGATACAAGCAAAACAGGTATGAGAAGAAGAAAATTTTTCGTAAGGCAAAGAAATCTTACTACATTGTAGAAGCAAGTGATAGCTCAGATCATAGTGATAGAGACAAATCAGATGATGAAAAAGAAGAACATCTATTCCTAGGAATAGAAGGTGAAAGAGAGCAGTGCTTTGTGTGTGGTCAAAGAGATCACAGATCAAGATATTGCAATGGTTTCAGTGATAGTGAAGATGAGATGACACATCAAGGAAACAAGCATGGTCAAAGAAATCTTGAGAGTTTGTTTGCTATAGAAGATTATAATGGTCTCAATGATAGTGAAAACAAAGAAGTCTCACTTTTGGTTATAGAAAAGGAAGAGGATGAGCTAAGTAAACAAAAATCAGAAATCAAAAGGCTAAAAGAAGAATACAGGAATCTTGAAAACAAGATTCGAACAGATGTCAAAATCAGAGAAGAACTACTTCAAACAATCAGTAATCTCAGAGAAGAGCTTCAAAATGCAAAAAGGATAGAAGAAAGGATGAATGAAGAACTAAGGGTAACCATGGAAAGACATGATACATTAGATGAAAAGGTTCAAAAAGGAGTGGAAACTTATTTTAAGGTTGTATCTTACTTCCAAGAAAAATCACACTCAAAAGGAAAGGAAGTTCTAAAAAATGAAAGCAAGGAAGCACCTAAGATTTGTGAGGAAAGTTCCAAAGTTCATATGGCTCCAAATATTCAGTTTGATTCTTGTTTTGAGATAGGTGAATCAAGTTCAAAAGGAAAATAAATACTTGAAGAGAAAAGCAAGGAAGAAACTAAGGAAGAGGATTTAGATGCTACAAAGAAGGTTCAAGGATGCAATGCACAAGTTGAAAATGATCATAAGGATAATGGTCAAGAAAGGTATGAAGAACCAAGGCATGAACAAAGGGCTTTTCAAGGACATTGTTTTTCTTGTAATGGATTTGGACACAGGGCTATACACTGTAGGGTCTATGGATCAAAGAAGTTTGATTTTGCTAGAAGAAACTTCAAAGGAAGAAGGTATGGTTTTTAGGGGCATTGCTTCTCATGTAACAAGATTGGTCATAGAGATTTTTAGTGCAAAGGAAATGAGCAACATGGTTTTGGTTTTAGAGCTTCACAATTCAGAAGTCATGGTCATAATGGTCATGAAAATAGAGCTTCACAATACAGGGTTCAAGAAAGGAATGGATATGGAAATTATTTTAAGAATGAATTCAGGACATGGGCACCATCCAAAGGCTACAATATCAAGTGTTTTAATTGCAATAACTTTGGGCATATTGCAAAATGGTGTAGGACTCAATTCCAAATAGGTTCAAGGCAAGAAGGTCAAACAGGTTCAAGGCAAGAAGGTCAAACAGGTTCTAGACAAGAAGATCAAGTAATTCATCAAGAGAAGGATATCAAAAAAACATGGAAGGAAGTTGATAGAGGAAAGAAACAATGTGATATGGGAGTAAAAGTACTCCCACCCCAAAATTAATCACCTCAAGAGAGAAGGTGGTGAGGGGGCTAAGTTTAAGAGTCATATATTTTAGCCCCATAGGTGTCCCTTTTGCCATTGATGTCAAAGGGGGAGAGATTTGAGTAAGGGGAGAGCATTGAGTTAGGGGGAGCAGCCTCCAAAGAGAGCATTGAGTTAGGGGGAGCAGCCTCCATAGAGATTATTGAGTCAAGGGGAGCAACTTTGATTCTCTAGAGATGGTTTTTGTAGTGATTGTGGTTTTTGCTTTAGAGGTGTTGCCATCAATGACAAAGGGGGATATTGTTGGAAATTTGAGTTATTTTATGTTGTCATTGATGTCACATGAATCATTGATGTCATATGGATCACATTGAGTTTTGATGGGCAAATGATATTTTGGAAAGCATGGATAAATTCAGGGTTTTTGTGAAAACCAAGGCAGGCAAAATAAAAGGTTTTATTTAAAACCATGGATGGCAGATTTGAAATGGGTTTTTCTTAAAACCCAGGTTGGCCTTTCGTTTCATCAAAAAAGGTGCCCCGATGATGGAGATATTTAATTTTAAATATTTAGTTTAAATTTTAATTATTTAAAATTTTAATTTTAATTTTAAAATTAAAGTTAAAGTTAGCCGACGTCTAAAGAAAGAGGGAAAATCAATAATGCATCGACGTCATCGAAAATGAGGAGAAGACTATATAAAGGGGGATCCTAAGGTTCATTTGAAATTAATCCTTGCTCGTGTTAATCGTTGGCTAAGCATCCGAAGAGAGCTCATGCAAAAATCATTTTGAAAAGGGAGACAACGAATAAATCCAAGGTTGGTCGAAAGCCCAAGACATTGTGGGCAGAGTGGCGCATTGGCAATTGGCTTTTTGTTAAGGTGTGTGGCAGCGCTTTACGTCAAGGTTCGAATCTCCTTGATTGCATTCGAAGGCATTGGAAGGAAAGCGCTCGAAGCGCTTTTGGTTTGCATGGAAGGGAGGAAGGACTTAAGGCACGTCATGCCTTTTCCTTTCGAATGAGCGGCTAGCTCATGTGGCAACCTTAGCCATGGCTAAGGCGCTCATGGTGTGTGCAAGTTGGGGGTTCGAATCCCCTTGAGGAGGTAATTACGTTTTGCTCTAATTAATTTCGTTGATGCCCTAGGATAGGAGTTATAAGGTGGTTAAGGAATAATTAAAGTTTTTAATTAAACTTTATTTTTATAAGGGTTGTGATTATTATTTCAGAGGTGGATGAGTTGTTGATTTATTTTGATATTCATGAAATTGAAAATTAAGATTTAGGAGAAATAAGGAGTTGTTATAAAATATTTTTGAGAGCCTTATTGATTATTATTTTTGATAAGGGTTTTTATTAAAAAGGACTTTGGTGGATGTGTTTATTAAGTTGGAGTAAAAAGGTGTAAATTGAGTTATGCTTATCTTGTGATTATTATTTGAAGTCCACTAACCCTTATTGAGATTGGAAAGGAAAGTTGTGTTTAGTGTGGCAGATTTTGTGGACAACTTCTTGGCATCAAAAAGGTATGGGCACATTCTCCTATTGATTGTTTATGGTGGTTGATTTCTGAAATATCATTGGAGTGAAAAGGATTGATTGTGGTTTCCTTTTCGAAAGTGGTTGGTTGAATGCTTCAAGGTTTTCTGGTTTGAGAGTTGTGTTTAAACCTTGTTTTATAAGCATAGTTGTTGAAGCCCATTGGTTGTGAAAGAACTTGAAAAGAACATGAGTATCATTGTTATGTGAGATTTATGGTTGAGCATTGTTGGAAACATTTGAGTTGGTTGATACATGCTTGGACTAGGGTTTTTGTGAGAAAGAGTAGTCCCTTGTGGTGATTGGTTGAGTTGAGTTGATTGAGCCTAGTCAAGTGATTGTGTGAGGTGATTGGTCAAGTTCCATGAAACAAACTATTCCATAATTCTGATTTGAGTTGAGAGTGAGATTAGAACATATTGAGTCTCTAACAATTCTCTTTATGCTTCTATGAGTTGACTTGAGTTGAGTTGAGATTGATTTGAGTTGAGTTGAGTTGAGATTGAGCTTAGAACATATTGAGTCTCTAACAATTCTCTTTATGCTTCTATGAGTTGATTTGAGTTGAGTTGAGTTGAGATCATTGTGGATCATTGTTGTCATCCATTGAAGAGTACATTGCCATTCATTGTTGAGTTCATATTTGAGCTTTGCCTTGATAGATTTGTGGATGATATTTGAGTGCTACTTGAGCATGATTGATTGAGCCTTTGAGAAGGCCTTTGTGGACAGTTTTGGGACAACTTTGTGGACAATTTTGGGACAGCTTTGTGGACAGTTTTGGGATAGCTTTGTGGACAGCTTTGTGGACAATTTTGGGATAGATTTGTGGACAGATTTGAGCAAGTTCTTGGTGAGCTTGCTAGAGCAAATTTGGGCAAGTTCTTGGTGAGCTTGCTAGAGCAGATTTGAACAAGTTCTTGGTGAGCTTGTTAGAGCATATTTGGGCAAGTTCTTGGTGAGCTTGCTAGAGCATATTTGGACAAGTTCTTGGTGAGCTTGTTAGAGCAGATTTGGACAAGTTCTTTGTGAGCTTGTTATTCAGTTTTGGACAAGTTCTGTGTGAGCTTGTTATTCAGTTTTGGACAAGTTCTGTGTGAGCTTGTTATTCAGATTTGGACAAGTTCTATGTGAACTTGTTATTCAATTTTGGACAAGTTCTGTGTGAGCTTGTTATTCAGATTTGGACAAGTTATGTGTGAACTTGTTATTGCCTAGCTTTGAGAAGATCAAAGAAATCATTGTATTGGATAAGGATCCTTATTTCTGTGTGAAATATTATAAGGAGATTATCTGGTGGAGTACCCCACATTGGGGGAACCACGTTAAATCTTGTGTCTCAATTGTGTGTGGTGACTTGTGCTCTTGCTTACTACTGCTATCTTGAGTTATTAATGCACATTGCTATATTTGGTTATTGCAATTAAGGACATTAATTGATATTGATTTGGAAAGAAAGTAAAAAGTGGTCTTATACTGTTCACCCCCCCCTCTCAGTATAAGCTTGTGTTCTTCATCCATAGGAACTGGAGCTAGGATTTATGGGTTTGTTTCTCCATAGGAATCATAGCTAGGGTTTTTCTAAGTGAGTTAGAAATCCCTGGGTGTGTGTGCTAGGAGGTATTATTGGACCTATGTTACCTTCAATAAAAAATATTTATATATATGTGTGTGTGTGTGTGTGTACTTTTGTAAAAGGTTTTAGGACCTTTCAAAATCCCATTTTTACCCCAGTAAAAAATGGTCCAATAACCTTCCAATATTTATCACATATCCTAATGGTTACAATAGAAAATAGACTAGGTTGTGAAAAATGGTAGAAATATTTACTAGCTTAAGCCATTTTGGCTTCACCTAAGACTTTAATTGATTAATGTCAATGTTCATTAAACAAACAAAAGCCTTGATAATATGCTTTCCTTAGTAGTAGTATTTGTAGATTTTACCAACCATATTAGGGTTTGAAATAAAAATACATAAATTCTAAGATTAACCATTCTAAAAAATGAGACACGAAAATCCCTTTAACCCAATTACTCTTCATAGGAGCATCTAAGAATGAATATTTAGAAGTATTATCATATGCAAACAATAATATGAAAAAGAATCTTAATCTATTCAAATCATCCTTATACAAGTAATAATGTACTCATCTAGAGCGATTTTGATAATTAGCTTACCTATTGTGGAAGAATTGTCTATTGGATATCCTCCTTATGGATTAATTTGCGTAGAATAACCATGATTGACCTCCTTCTATACATATTTATTAATGATAATTTAGGGTTTCCTATAAGGATTTGGACATAAGTAAGACAAAAAATGATAGAGTTATTTACACTTCTTTATGGATTTTGAAAATTTTTAATACTCCATAAAATATTGAGAATTTATCATAAGGTTTGAATGGATGGAATAGTTTGAGGTAGCTAAGATGACATTAGAAGCAAAAATACCACCAATTGTAGAAGGAATTACCCCATGTCTTAAAATATAAAAGGAAATATTTGAGGAGGATTTTGATCATGTAAAGATAAATGGTATGAGGGAAGAGTGGAAATCCTTCCATCCATTCTCATTTAGTCACTTTAATGCACCTAAAAATCATACTACATAGTAGAATTCAAATTAGACACCTAACTCAAGGTGAAAGGAAGGACACATGGAACAAATATACAATTGGAGTCTAACCAAATGGATTGAAAAAGACATACAATCTAGCTAGATGGGGAATGTATGTAGTTATCAATTGTAATTAGAGTTAACTCCATCTATTTATAAAAAAGAACACTAAAAATTGAGTTTGTAGGTGGTGGAGAGTCCCATCCTCCTATATATGGGATATGGATGGACTAACTTTAATAGTCCTTAGGTAGGAGGATAGTGAGCCATGTTGACCAATGGTTTTGTTTCTCTTTCTTCACCCATTTATAACATTTTTGCCATATTTTATGATGTTTTTGCCCCCTAAAATTCTCAAAATCTAAAATTAAGGATATATTCATGATTAAGGGAGGTTTTTACATGTGTTCCTCAAAGCACACATGCTAAAAATTGATGGTGCCAAGACTTCCACTTTAAGTGGGAAGCTTGGTTGTCCAATTAGTTTTAGGGTTTTTTATGCACAATCATGATTTTAGCATGTTTTTACACCTAGGGCTCAAATAGCACATCATTTGAACTAAAAATTATGATTTTATGACCCTAAAAATGGAGAAACAAGCATCTACCCCAAAGGGAAAGTTATCTATTATAAATATCCCTTTCACCTCACGTTTTCACTAAACTATTACATCTCATAAAATATTAAAAAAAAAATTATACCAATATCTCTCTCTCTCTCTCTCTCACCCTTGCAGGTAAAACCAAAGTCATCGATAATTGGTCTACTACTTTTCATAAAGGAGGATAGGATGCTCTACCAATACTTGTAGCCAAAGGTCACTAAATATTGTTTGAGCATGGATACCAAGGAAGTTCAAACCCTCTATGAACATCCTATATGTGATCTCTCCTTACCTATTATGGTGATATTGCAATATAGGATGTGATCACAATTATCTATGATATATCAATTGACAAGATTTTCACTCTTTGTATTAGGCTCATGATGATATTTTCCTATGTAGGATATTTAATACAATATGTTTGATCCTCAATAATATAATTTGCATGTTTACTTTCATTAATATCTATGGTTGTTATATAATTGGGTACATGTTTGTATTGTTATTTTTTATATCACATTAATATATCATACACAAGTGGATAGGCCATAAAAAGTATTTTAACTCTATAAGAGCAAAGACATGACCCTTCTTGGCTAAGTTACAATGGAAGAAATAAATACAATATTAGAGATAAGATATGATATTTTAGCTAAATGTTTGGTTGACGTATGTGAAAACAATATTAGTATCATTGTAGATAAATAATTTGAAGTGAACTGTCAACGATGGACAATAAAGAAGAAAAAATAAAAAATAAAAAAATATTTAAACTCAATAGTAAGAAGAATCAAGATATAAACGATTATAAAGAGGATAAAAAAGAGGAAAAAGTAAAAGACAAGGAATAATATGGAAAATAGAAAGAAAGAGGAAGTTAAAGGAGGAAGGAAAAGAGGTAAAGGAAATAAAACTATACAAAAAAAAAAAACAAAAACACAAAAACAAAAAATAAGAAAAGGAAGAACAAATAACTTAAAGTAATCAACGAAAGGAAAAAGTAGTAGAAGCAACAAGAAAAAAAATAATAGAAAAAAAACCATAAAAGAATAATAAGAGGAAATAGAGGAAGAAAAAAAGCTAAAAATGGCTCTCAAAATATAATTGACTTTAAAATATTTCCTATCAATTCAAAATCTAGTTTTTAATTATCAAAATAAATTTATAAAAAATCAACTAATAACTTTTTTAAAAATAATTATATACTAAGAATTGATATTTTATATTAAAATAAATTATCATTTATAAAAAAATTGCTATTTCAAATTTGAGTGAGTGAAAATCAGAAGCAAGTGTGAACCTCGCTTTTCCTTGTTCCATATCTTTAGGTAAGAGTAGTGAATGAGTGGTACAAGTGTGAGCAATGAGTAAGCCTCACATTTTATTAACCCAAATATTTGGTAATATTAAAAAAGAAAGGATTATTTTGAATAAAATCTAGGTAGCATGGCAAGAAAGTCTTTTTTGAAAGCCCTAACTAGAACTAGCAATGCCTTACCTAGAAGTATGGATGCCCTACTTAGGGAAAAGAGGAATAGCAAAAGTATGGCAACCCCTATCAAGGTTGTATATGTTACACCAAAATTGAGTATCAAGGATGAGATTATTGAGCATGACATAATGGTTTTAGAAGTAGAGGACTAATATATAAGTTCCATGTATACCAGATAGGTTTATCAAAGATTCAAAATTGCATCAAGGGGAGTGGGGATTGAATTCAAATCACTCGTGACTTTTTGTTCAAAATGCTTTTTCCTCCTCATCTTCTCTAATTTTAAATTAGAGATAATATTTCGGGTGGTGCCTATGGTTTAGGGGAGAGATGCATTATATTTAATACCATGAAATGATAATGTTTCTTGAAAGTGTTAAAAGGTTTTCAATGTAAAAATTTTTAGATATTCATAACAACTTATCAATAAGAAATATTTGAAGAATTTTCACAATACTTTAGAGGGAATTTAATATAGGAGGCAGTAACTTCTAAGGAGCAAAGCATGCTATATATACCCAAATATGCATTACCCTGGATATTTTAAAACCATTGTCATATTACATTAAAATTAAATTTGAATTATGAGAATGGGATTAACAAATGGATTACTAAATTACTGTAATCCAATATTGCAAATGTTATGAGACTAGACACATGGAACGAGATTGCAAAGTGAAATGATGGAGAAAGAAACATAAAATGTTGGGCATGGGACAATCTTTAAGATTAAGCAAGGAAATCATACTATAGTAGAAGTTGGACTGGATCAAGGATTGTAATCCTAATAAAGTGACAAAGAAAATTTCTTTGCATCATTAAAAGGTGAAGAGCATCATGGTTTTATTGGATCAACCATTAGAAGAAATTAAAAAAGGACATAAGAGATGAGGAAGTACAATGTGAAAGTTCAAATTTAGAAGGAATTAAAAGTTCCTAAAAATATGTATAGGAAAATTTTAAAACAAATGAGTCAAAAGATATTGAGTTTAAACCAAGTAAATCGTCTTCATTTTTCTCATAAATATTCTCTTTACAATAAAAATAGAAGTGGTATAGAGTATATCCCTTGCACCTTAGGGTTTCACGAGTGGTGGATATTTCAAAATCTTTTTCGTGATATGTTAAGATTAAATACAAATCAATAGAATGAGATCAAAAAGTGGATTATGAAAAACAATATATTTTGATGTCACAAATGTTATGATACTAGACATATGGTAAGAGTTTGTTATAAAAATTATAGAGAAGGAGATGGAAAATTTTGGGTATGATACAAACTTCAAGATAAGGCAAGGAGATCATACCATTGTATAACTTGGACAAGATCAATATTTTCCATTCCTAAGAAAGTGGCAAAGAAAACTCCTATACGTCATTAGATGATGAAAGCCATGATGGTTTGGTCAAATCAACCATTAGAAGAAATGAAGGACAAAAGGGATGAGGAAGTATAATGCACAAGTTTAAATTTAGAAGGAATTAAAATTTCAAGGAAGATGTACAAATAAATTTTAAAACAAAGGAGGAGGTTGAGTTTAATCTAGATAAATCATATTCATTTCTCTCTAGTAGTGTAAAATCCTCTCCTCACAACAAAAGTGAAAGGAGTATCTTAAAAAAACTTTATTCTCACAAACAAAAAGCATCCATCATTATGTAGATATATCAAATAATTCATCCACAAATAATTATATACAATAGCAATCCACAAAATGAGATAGATATAGATAATACCCTTTGGGTATGGAAACACCAATAATAATCCTTAAGGAAGGAATAAATCCATAATATATCCCAAGATGAGAGTGCCACTTAGAGAGAGAAAAGTCTCATAATCCACTTCATTGGTAAAGACGATTACAAGTAATAATTTATATGAATTATTATTACAATGACAATGTCTCTTCTTTTTATATTCATATTCTAATTCTACTTTGGGGATATAACTACAAAACCCTCATCCCACTCATTCTTATAATATAATATAATAATATATCAACCTTGGGTTATGTGTGGCCCATGTCAACTATCCATAATATCCTTATATAATATAATATCATATCCCCATATACCTATTCCTAGGTACCATAACATTCCACCCTTCTTACAAATATTTTGTCCTTGAAACATGAGAAGAAACTAAATAATATAGCCTTCTAATAAATGCTAACAATTGGTACCAATATTGATCATCCATCCATCCAAATAAAATATTGATTGGTGGTTGTCTTCAATGATGCCAAGCTGCCATTATACCACTTGAAAATCTATAAGTTCTCTCTGGGCACCATGCTTTGGTTGCTCTACTATGATATTTCTAATGATTGGTCCTATTATTCCTTAATGTTCTTGCACCACTCTGAAATCTAGAATCATTATGTTTTTTCTTCCAAACATTGTCATACTTGATGTTTTTCTAACTCCATGTAGATCCAAAATCATATTGATACCCTAATCCATGCCTTTAAGATTATTTCCACTTATGGTTGTGTGGGTGATGATATGCTACAATTTTAACTCAATGTTCTATTTCATTTGATTATTTAACATTTTGTTTGTCTATTTTAAATTCTTCCTCATGCTCTTATCTCTTGTGCCCTTCTTTTCATGCATCCTTGTGTGCTTATAACAAAGTTTCCTTGGACTTTGTTGTTGCCTCTTTCATGGACTCTATTGTTGTTTCTACTATATATTCAATTTTTGATTCCTTTGTTGGTTCCTTAACTTTTTTCCTACCATTAATGTCACTTGCTTATTCTTGGATCCTTGATCTTTAAGATGAGATATTTCCTATAGTGTTATCTTATTTTCCTATATTATAACTTCATAAACTTCTTTTGTACATTAATGTTAATAGTGCCCAAAGAATCCAACCAAGGATAACCAAGAACTATATCCACAACATCCATCTTAATAACATGAAAATCTAAATGTAAAACATATGTATCCGTGGCAATTTTTAAATATTCAAAAATATCAACACTCTCAATCAAGTTGTATGTCCTTAATTTATGTTGCTTGAACCTAAAACCTCTTAGCCAAAGCACTACTAATAAAATTATATCTACCGCTAGGGTTAATGGAAATAACAACCTTTTCTTCTGAATACATCTATAAACTTGTAAAATAGAATTTTTAGATGAATTTAGATCCTTTTGATCATTCTCTTCCTTTTATAAAAATCCAAAGATGTGGCTTCTTTGTTCTTCTCATTATCTTCCTTAACATTTTTCTCTTTCTCCTCCTTGAGAAATTTTATTTATTTTTCATTGTCTTAATTTTATTTCTTGAAAAATTCCCTCCTTTTATTTCATCTCTCATTTTGAATCACTTGTAGTTTATTTTCAAGGTCTTTGATGACATCCATCAAGTTATCTATCTTTTTATCCTTTCCCTCAAGCTCTCTCATACAAATATCTAACTTTATTTGTAATTAAAATTGAATAGGTTCCCATCTACTCAAGAATGCGTGCTCCATTTTGTCCCAAGTGTAATTATAATTCTTTTCCTTAACAAAACTTACCCACCAAAAATAAGCTTCCTCTTTTAAAAATCTGCTAAGGTGGAATCATCAACAATAATCATCAAAATATAGAGATCTAAACTTCATCCACCATTCTCAAACATCAATATCATCCTCTCTAAAAAATGGTTTAACTCCATGAGCTCATACCCCATAAAGAAAAGATAATGCAAACTAGGGTTTTACACACACACACACATATATCCCCACATATCTGAAGCTAAAATTTTAGATAAACACGTAGAACAAAAAAATAACAGATGGTTCACTTACCTCAATTGACAGATATCTCAAATTTTATTTTATTTTTTAAATGGAATTTGAGAAATTGTCATTGCCTTTGTTCTAACTAGATGACTTCACAAGGTCATATCTCACCCAACATTGATTGGATTCCTTCATATGACCACTCATTTTAAAACTCTTTAAATTTTGAACAAAATGGCACAAGAAATATCTACATTAGATAGTTTTACACAAAGAAATGGCTCCCAAAAATAAGATATATTTTTTAATTGCCAAAATTTTGTGATCTAGAAAACGATTCCCACTTTGCTAGAATCATTGCTCTAATACCACTTGTTATGAAACTATACTCTCATAAACAGAAATAATTCATAATTATACAAAAATGTTGAATCATTCATCCACAATAGCAATCCACAAAATGAGACAAAGACAGATAATAATATTAGGGTATGTCAACTCCAATAATAATCCTTAAGGAAAGAATAACTTCATAAGATATTCCAATATGAGAACACCACTTAGAGAGGACAAAGTATCATAAGCCACTTCATTGTTAAAGATTATTACAAGTAATACTTCATATGAATGATGATTGCAATGACAATATCTCTTCATTATATACCCATATTCTTATTCTACTTTGAGAGTCGACTACTAAACCCTCATCCCATTCATTATTATAATATAATATAATAATGTATCAACCTTGGGTTATGTGTGGTCCATGTCAAATATCCATAATACCTTTATACAATATGATATCATATCCCCATATACCTATTCCTAGTTACCATAGCAGAGTATTGTATAAGTCCTTTGCATTTTATGGGTTCAAGAGCAACAAAATAAAGAAATAAGTATAGAGGATATTCATGGATTTTAGGGTTTTTAAGGAAGTATAAGAAAGTGATTACTATGAAGGATCATCCTTCTACTTTAGGGTTTCCAAGGCAACATTTAGGGTTTCTAGGGAAGCATAAGAAATTAATTACTATTGTGGATTATCCTTGAACTTTAGGGTTTTTAAGGAAACATAAACAAGAAAGTGTTTATGAGGTTATTCCTTGCACTTCAGAATCTCTTAGGCATCCTAAACTTATAGATGATAAGTCTCATTATGGGAAAAAATGAAGAAATTGTTGAAGATGAAAAATGTTGGTGAAAAAAAAAAAAAGGAAGATCCTTAAAGCAATAAAAATGAGAAAATAAAATTGAAAGGGATATCAATGTGGGAAAACAAAAATAACTATCAAAAATATTAACAAGAAAAGGAACTAATACTGTGAATAAAAATAAAGAGTGATGATGAAAATGACATCATGGAATATTAGGGGTACGAATAAAACCCTTAAAAAAAGAGGTAACATATAATCATGATAATGAAAAAGGTTACAAGATTTGAATATATATGGAAGGGTCATCGGCAACAATGGAGTTAACACAAAGGATTTGCTTTGATCTATGGTAAAATAGAAATTTTTAGAAGTTGGGTTTTATCAAAATTAATTTTGATGACACTTCCAAAGAAAAGCTAGAAAAGTTGACGAAGGTAGAGCTTTTCAAAATAGTGAGAAAAAAGTTCTTACTCAAAATCATATGGGACTTTGACTAATAACTATTCAAAGGTTAGGGCACTTATTAGAGGAATCAAAATTGCCATTAAAAAGGGATGGAAATATATTTCAATTGAGTTAGATTCATAAATATTTATCAACGCAACCAACAAAAATTGATGTGAGAATTAGACCAAAAATAAAATTACTGCTTACGTTCATCAACTATTATTAAAGGCAATATTTTTAAAATGTGAACATATCTATAGAGAGGAAAACTGAGTAGTAGATAATTTAACCAATCATGATATGTCTTTGTATTGGTGAAATTAAAAAATATGAAGGCAACTTATAGAGTGAGGTTTTATATGTTAATGAAAATGATAGGGAAGAAGTTTATTATAAAAACTTAGCAATTTGAAAAAAATAAAAATATCTATAATAAAAAGACACACCGAAAATATTTTTAATAAAAAGATAAATTAAATATAGTTTAATTAATTTTACACAACAAAATTCAAAATAAATACTCCAATAAGAAAACACACAACTTATTTTAAAAAACCATTGTAGTTTAAATTTAAACTCCATTATCAAAATTTTAAATAAATAATATAAAAGATAAGGGTTATAGTGACAACTCCAAGGATTTAACTTGCAATTGACGACTTCTCTGAAAATTTGACCCTAAAATCCCTGATCAGGTGTGACTAGTAGTTAAAAATGAAGGAACGTTACCAATTCCTTCTATGTACCCCACACACATATTTATATATATAAGGTTATCTGATAGATGATACATGTATCTATTATTTTTGTTTTAATTTAATTATTATTATTTTTTAAATATTTAATAAAAGACACTCTACTCCTTAACGAAATAAAATGATTTTAATTTGAGATAATAGTTTGTACAATGTATTGTTATAAATGCTATAATATAAATATAATATAGTTATTAAAGAGATTGTGTTGACCTTTCTTTGAAGGGCAATTATTTGTTAATGTTTAGGAACTTTTTATCTTTTTTAAGATATTTAAACAATGTTTTTTTAAGGATACATAAGGGAGTTGGTTACATCCAAACTATTTTTAGTAACTGTCAAGTGCAAGGTTCAAATCATAGGGACTGCTTCCAACAAGCTTAGATCATCTTGTTATTTTATAACTTAACGTGAAGAGGACCATTAGTCGTTGGTCGCTTGGGATTCGTATCATCGTTGTTGGTCTGATGCACACTCAAAGGATTTAGAGCCTATACCACCTTGTTATTTTATAAACCAATGTGAAGAGGACCACCGATCACTCGAGATTCGTATCATCGTTGTTGATCTGACGTGCACTCAAAGGATTTAGAGCAAACTACTACCTTTACAAACAGACATGCCTCCAAGGTTTGAACCTAGGTCTCTTCTAGGTAATAGGGATTGCTCCCAAAAAGCCTAGACCACCTTGTTATTTTATAACCCGATGTGAAGAGGACCACTGGTCACTTGGGATTCGTATCATCATTGTTGGTCTAACATGTACTTAGAGGATTTAGAGCCTATACCACCTTGTTATTTTATAACCCAGTGTGAAGAGGACCACTGATCACTTAGGATTCGTATCATTGTTGTCGGTGTGACGTGCACTCAAAGGATTCCGAGCAAATTACTACCTTTACAAACAAGCATGCCTTCAAGGTTTGAACCTAGGTCTCATCTAGGTAAGTGCTTGGTCATACAGACAATTATCAATCAATGTAGCCCTTGGGGTTAAACAATGTTAGTATAAATGGACGTTTAGGGGATCGAAACAAATTTCATTTGTATTACATCATCATCACATAGTGATAGTACAACAATTTGTTATTTTATAACTCGATGTGAGGAGGACCATTGGTCGCTCGAGATTCCTATCATCATTATCGATCTGACACACACTCAAAGGATTCAAAGCATCATACTACCTTTACAAACATGTATGTCTCCAAGGTTTGAACCTAGGTCTCTTCTAGGTAAGTGCCTGGCCAGACAAACAATTATAAATCCACCTAGCCCTTGGGGTTAAACAATGTTAATATAAATGGATGTTTAGGGGATTGAAACAAATTTCATTTGTATTGTATCATCATCACATAGTGATAGTACAACAATTTGATTATTTAAGCAATGTATGCCAGAGGCCCATTGGTCGCTCAGGATTCATATCATCATTGTCGATCTGACGCGCACTCAAAGGATTCAGAGCAGACTACTACCTTTACAAACAAGTATGCCTCCAAGGTTTGAACTTAGGTCTCTTCTAGGTAAGTGTCTAGCCTGACAAACAATTATCAATCCACCTAGGCCTTGGGGTTAAACAATGTTAATATAAATGGATGTTTAGGGGATTGAAACAAATTTCATTTGTATTGCATCATCATCACATAGTGATAGTACAACAATTTGACTATTTAAGCATGTATTGTTTCACATTATATTCAAACAATGTTAATATAAGCATAGTGATAGTACAACAATTTAACTATTTAAGCATGTATCGTTTCACAATATATTCAAACAATGTTAATATAAACGTGTGAAGAGGACCGCTGTTCACTCGGGATAAGTATCCTCGTTGTCGATCTGATGTGCACTCAGAGGATTCAAATCAAACTACTACCTTTACAAACAAACATGCCTCCAAGGTTTGAACCTAGGTTTCTTCTGGGTAAGTGCCTAACCAAACAAAAAATTACCAATCTACCTAACCCTTGGGGTTAAACAATGTTAATATAAATGGACGTTTAAGGGATTGAAAAAGATTTCATCTGTATTGCATCATCATCACATAGTGATACTACAACAATTTGACTATTTAAGTAATGTATGGTTTCACAATATATTCAAATAATGTTAATATAAATAGACATCTATAAAATTGACACGGGTTTCATCTATATTACATCATTATCACATGAAAATAATATAACAATTTTTTTTAACATATATTATTTAACAAGATTCAAACCTAATTTTTTTATAAGTCAAAAAAAACTTTAACTACCATAATTTATATAAATTAAATTCCCATTCAACATGGGTTGGGTTGCGTATCGGATCTTGACGAAATCGGACCTGGGATCATATTTGATTTCGTAGACGTATTAATCTACGCACCGACAACGACAATGCCGCCGCCTTCCGTACCGGGGATTACAATAAATAAAAGATAGGAATTATTAGGACATATCTCCGGATTGAATGAATTTTGATGTCGAACTTGGAGGTTAATTATGTTATTATGTAAAGACGGAGTTGAACGGTTGTATTATGTCATTATGTAAAGACGGAGTTAAACCTATTTCAAGTTTATTGGCAAGTATTTTATAGCTATCAACCAATTTATCTTTTTGTATGTGTGAGTGAACTTATATATAAAAAAAAATCTATCCTTTTCAAATACAAAATAATTTTATATTATAAAACTAAACAATTTTGTGTGATAAAAACAACCTTACACCACCCAAAAGATGGCAAAAAGTCCAAGGGTTGTCGGTGGATTGTTTTAGTTCGATTCTCTATATGATCCGTCAACTTTATCTTTACTTGACAGGTTAGGGATTACAAAGGTTTTGCTATGCAATAAAGAAACCTCACATAACAAAATTTGTCAAGAATAAAACACCCTAGTAATATATTATTAAATTTAGTATTTAAGGGTTAGGCAGATTGGTAAGTGCTTGTCTGGCCAAGCATTTACTAAGAAGACACTTAGGTTTAAACCTCGAGGGTAGCCTGTTTGCAAAGGTAGTAGTTTCATTTGAGTGCGGGTAACAAAATTTGTCAAGAATAAAACACCCTAGTAATATATTATTAAATTTAGTATTTAAGGGTTAGGTGGATTGGTAAGTGCTTGTCTGGCCAAGCATTTACTAAGAAGACACTTAGGTTTAAACCTCGAGGGTAGCTTGTTTGCAAATGTAGTAGTTTGATCTGAATCCTTTGAGTGCGTGTCAGACCGATGATGATAATAAGAATCTTGAGCGACCGGTGGTCCCCTTCACGTTAAGTCAACAATAACGAAGCGGAACCTGTGGTTTTGAACCCTGCACTTGTCAATTACTAAAAAATGTCAGTTACTAAAAATAATGTGGTTGTGACCAACTCTCCTATGTAACCGAAAAAATATATATTATTAAACTGTACCCCAAGGGCTAGGTGGATTGGTAAGTGCAGGTGTGGCTAAGCACTTACCAAGAGACCTAGGTTCAAACCTTGGGGGGAAGCCAACCTTTTGCAAAGGTAGTAGTTTGATCCGAATCCTCTAAGGGCGCGCTAAGTGCGAAATAGGTTTGGTGGAAGCAACCATGTGGTTTGAACCCTGCACTTGTCAGTTACTAAAAATAGTGTGGTTGTGACCAACTCTCCTATGTAATCGAAAAAATTTATATTATTAAACTATACCCCAAGGGCTAGATGGATTGGTAAGTGCAGGTGTGGTTGGGCACTTACCAAAAAAAGACCTAGGTTCCAACCTTGGGAGGAAGCCAACCCTTTGCAAAGGTAGTAGTCTGATTCGAATCCTCTGAGTGCGCGGTAGACCGACGAAGACGTTACCCCCAAGCAATCGATGGTCCCCGTCTCACGCCAGGTTAGTCTGTGTGATTTGAACCATGCGTTGGCCAGTTACTAAAAACAGTGGATGTTGCCAACTCTCCTATGTACCCAAATAAATATATATATATAATTAAATTGTGCCCTCAAGAGTTAGGTGGATTGGTAAAGGCTTGATTGGCCAAGTACTTACGAAGAAGAGACCTAGGTTCAAAACTCGGGGGCACACTGTTAGCTTTAGTAAAGGTCGTAGTATATGCTAAATTCTTTGAATGCACGCTAAATCGACGATGAGGGTACAAATCTTGAGCGACTTATGGTCTCCATATCACGTTGGGTCGACAACAACGAAATAAATAAGCTATTGAAAGCAGTCCATGTGATTTGAACCCTACCCTTGCCAGTTACTAAAAGCAGTGGTTATAACCAACTCTTCTATATAACCAAAAAAAAATATTATTAAACTGTTATCTAAACTACCTAAATTCCAATTACAAGAAAAAATCTACATGTAACTAACTTTTCTATGTAATCAAAAAATATATATTATTAAACTATTATCCAAACTACATAAATTCCAATTAAAAAAAAACTATATATGCCATCTATAATACTAACAAATTTTGGGGAGATTGTCTCCGATGATTGTGAATGTTGGGTTTTATCGTGGTCATAACAAAATTGATTAAAGAAAAAGTTTTGCTTTAAAGTTTAAGAATATAGCATAACTACTTTTATCACCAATTTTATAAAATATAAATTAGGTTTACAATAACTTGTTTACAATAAAATATTTATTTAATTTATTTTATGTTATAGCAATTATATATAATCCCGTCTCCATTAAAAATGGATGTGTATCCTTATTTAGTCTCGAGGGACTACATTTACCTAAAGATCAGCTAATATAAATGGTTAGTATATAGATGTAGCAATCAATTTTGTATGATAGTTATATATTTAGTTTGAGACTTGAAACTATGAATAGAGGTATAAGGTTTGAACCAATTTTGTATGATAGTTATATATTTAGTTTGAGACTTGAAACTATGAATAGAGGTATAAGGTTTGAACCAATTTTGTATGATAGTTATATATTTAGTTTGAGACTTGAAACTATGAATAGAAGTATAAGGTTTGAACCTTGTGGGATTAGGATTATACATCATGCTTCAATAATCAATGGTTAAATAATCATATATCTCGTAAACATCTTTTACGAGGGTAATCTCATATCATATATAGCCTTGTAAACATTAAAACTACTTGATAGTAAAAACTAAATTTAAGATTTTCAACACTTTAGACAACCAAAGTGTTTAACAACGAAGGCTTTGAAACCTGGATAATAGCTCCAAGGTTCAAATCTCTTGAGAGGTAAGGTGTACACCATACTTTGCTAATAAAGTATGATTAGATAATAACATCCTTTATAAGGATCATCCATGTGATCTATTGTCCATATGATGTATGACCTCATGGAGGTTAAAAACTACCTTGCTTTACTTTACTTCCCTTTAGGTAGAGGTGTAGAAATGAATTTGCATATTTATTCTTATTAATTAGTTATATTTATATGTGTGATATAATTAAAATAATTTATTATATTATTATGATATTTTAATAAACTATATATTACTATAAATGATCATTTATCTACAATTTCAATAGTTTATTTGTCTTGCATTTATTTGAAATGTATATCATGGTATTTTAATACAATGTGCATTATTAAGTTTAGATGGTATTACTCTGAATAAGAGATTTATACAACATAACATTAAAAAAAAATTGCATGAAATTCCTTCACAAAGATGTTTCTTTTATTCTTCAAATCTTCACACGGAACTTCAATACAATACAATAATATATATATATAATAAAATGTGTCTAAATTGTTTCAAGAGACTATTGATGTTTCATATTATCTCTAAATCTAGGTGACGATATTTTTCATTCTTCTTTTTATCAATTGTAACAACTTTGTCATGTTCTAGTTTTTATCACATTTAATATCACAAGTTCCAACATTCTCTCCCTTGAGGCCAAATGGGAAAACTTTCATTCTCTTTATGAGAAGTTCTTCTCCACTACCTTTATAAAAATATTTACTTGTTGATCTTTTAAATTGTAATATTTTAGTTCAACTTTCCTTTTCTAACCATGTCAAACTAAATGATACCTCAACTCATTATGCTTTGATCTCGTATAAACATAGGATTTTTAGTCATTTGAATTGCACTTATATTGTCATGAAGATGATAGTTCGTCTTTCTTGCTTTTCACTTGTGTCTTCTAGTATCTACCCAACCATACTATTTGTATGCTTGTTGATATAGTTATATACTTTGTCTCTATTTTTGAGAGTGCAATCTTTTCTCGTTTTTGCAATTCCAAGTTACCAATCCATTTTGTAATGAGAAACAACTTCCTAATGTAGAGTTTCTATCATCAATCATGCCTCCCAACTTGAATCAATGTGTCCAACCAACTCAAACTTATTGGTTGAAGTATAATGGATTTCATAATTTAAAGTTCCTTTCATATAAAATACTCATAATCAAAATTCAATCATTAAATCATCATAAAATACTCACATAATCGTACTATAAATCACATGTCATAATATCAATAATCTAATACTAAGTCATCATTGCCATATGTCATTTAACTTATTCACATGCATTAATTAAATTGACATAAATAATTTTATAAAAATAGAGTTGTGACATCCTTCCCACTAAAAAGATTTATCTTCCTTATGACTGTAAAAGTTAACACATAATTTCATTATTACAAAAATCAAGATACAAAAGTCTTATCAATGGCAAGGTAGATAAGCACAATGTTGTCCAATAGAAAATACACTCATAGATGTATGCTACTATCAACCAATGTAATTTTAGCATATAAGATATTTCTATATGCAAATAAATGAGGAAACAATTTCTAAAACTGCTCAGCATCCTCCAAAGTGGAATTATCTTCAATGCATTGGTTCCATCAAACCTTCCACTAAGATATATCTCTATTATGTAAATGCAACTTATGAATATCCAATATATTTATTGGTTTAATTTGGCCCACCCTTAGATCTTGCACCCATAACTCCCCAGTCAAGGATGTGAGATGCATTGTCATGATATGAATTTAGAAAGGAGACAAAATACATTATGAATTTGAAAGAAAATTAGAGGTGGAGCAAGTTTATAGGTGACTGAGTTGACCACCTTCAAAATCTTAAAATATCCTAGGTATCTAGATGTTAGTTTAGATGAATTATTAGACTTTATTGAGATCTTCTAAGGATTTACCCAAATAAATACCTTATCACTTATTGTAAAATGCCTTAAGATCATATTCTAGTCAACATAACTCTTATGCTTATCTATAACTTCCTTAAGTTAGTGTTTAATTTATTTCACTTATTCCTCTATTTCCTATAACATGTATAGACCTAGGATCACCTGATCCTCAATCATGTCCCAACTGGAAGGTGTTCTATACTTCCTTCCATATAGTGCCTCAAAAAGATATATTTCTAGTCTAAAATTGTAGTTGCATGCAAATTATACCAAAGTCAAACATGCTTCTTGCCTATATTGTTGATTCATGAAGTACATTCTCAATAAGTCCTCTAATACATGACTTACTATTTCAGATTGATCATCAAATTTTGGGTGATAAGTAGAACTTATGTTGAGTTTGATTCTAAGTGTATTTGTTAATATGTGTTAAAACCTTGAAGTGATCCTCATGCATTCATCATATATGATTCTTTTGGGTACCCCATGCAATTTGAATATCTCTTGTAGAAGCCTTCTTACTAAAACTAGAGCATTGTCCTTAAGATTTCTAGGAAGAAATTATTATTTGTCAAATATCTAGATGACATCATGCTTGTTCTTGGATTTCAACAACCCTTGCACAAAGTCCATGTTGATTAATTGCCACTTCCACTTTGGTGTGTCATGTGGATACAAAAGTCTAGTTAGATGCATATGTTTTACCTTAATTCATTGACACTTGAGATATTTTTCCATGAATTCTACAACATCCTTCTTGAGTCCTAGCCAAAAGTATAATGACCTCAAGTCTGCTAAAGCTTCATCAAATTGGAATGTTCTAAATAGGAACACAATGTGCTTAATTGAGTATTGTGGATTTTAGTCCATCAAGATTAGGTATGTATATTTGACCTCTCTACCTTTAAATTATTACAAACAATATTCTCATAATCACATACCATCCATAAAATATTGAAATATAGATTAATTCATCCACAAGTAATAATCCACAATGTAATAATTCCTATAATGAGATAGTGATAAATAATACCCTTAAGTTAGGGTAACACCAATAATACTCCTTAAGAAAGGAAAAACTCTATTAGATATTCAAGATAAAAACACCACCTAGAGAGGGAAAAGTCTCATAAGCCACTTCATGGAAAAATATGATTACAAGTAATACTTGATATGAATGATGATCACTACAATTCCAATATCCCTTTTTTCTACACACATATTCTAATGCTATATTAGAGAGGGTATAAACCTAACCTAACCAAATCCTAAACCCCTATCCCACTTATTATTGTAATATAATATTATTAATACAATCAGCCTTGGGTTATGTGTAGTCCCATGCCAACTATCAATAACACCCATATACCATAAAATATCATATCTTCATACATCTATATTGAGGTACAATAGTAAATAGGTCATCTCTTTCTAACTCATACGTATCATAATGATGTTCATCCTCATTAATGAGGATGAACAATAGTAAATAGGTCATCTCTCCATAGAAGTCTTCACCTAGTAGTGTTCATCCTCATTAAGTTGACTCATGTTTCTCTTCATAAAAGTTGACCTAAGAGTAGTGATGGCAACTATATGCCTCCTATGATTAAGTGCATCTATTACTTAGTTTTTTTCCCTTTGTTAGAATTAATAATATTTTCCAAAAAATAAATAGAAGCAATCCATTCACTCAAAGATTATACATAAAGCATAAAAGAACAAAATGAATAAAAGTGATACAAAAATTTTGGGTGCTTTGAGCATAAAAAACAATCAATGTATTATATATGGATAAGGATCGCAACACTTCAATACAAGTGGATGGAGGGGTGGGGGTATTTATACGACTACATAATCCCCAAAATTTCAGCAATAAACTTAACCTAAGCCAACATAACAAGAAGGATTTAATATTAATTACGAGTTACAAGGTAGGTTTAACCATAACAAGGTTAATTATGGACCATAGGGCTTACATAATAGAATAATAAAATAAATTAAGTATATTATACAATGATTTCCCTTTGGCCTATCCAAGATTACATTATACAATATCAACCTTGTCCATGAATCAAATTATACTTTCAACACCCCATCATAATCTAAATTGAGGGGCCAAGAAGATAAGACATTAATGACAATAATATATTCCCCCCCATATTGGATGCTCTAGTGGGACTCAACATTTGAGGTAGATCCATCTAAATTCTCCTCATCATTTGGAATATGACCATCCATCTTTAGAAACTCAACTTCAATCCTTTGCAATTTTAGCAAACAATTCTTTATTGGATGTCCTTCCCTCTTTTAGTATCCAAAAATGGTCTTCGAGTTATTTTAATACTTAGAATGACCCTTGGGCCCCTAGGTTTTAGCCTCCGTATGTTTAAATTCCTTTTCATGAGCTTGTATTTATGAAGTACCACTATAATTCCTCATTTCCACTTAAAATGAACTAGGAGAGAAAAAACTTGATCAAGAGTAAAGAGTTTTTTGAGATTCTAAGAACATAGAAATCATGTGAACCATGAGGTTCAACATCCAAAAATAAGAAAATAAATTAACAAGAACAATATTCACACATTCTATATCATATTTCTTTTTGTTGGCTTTTAAGCCTATCTCAATATAATTAAGCAACAATGTTATAGATCGAAATATCAATAATCAAGAGTAGAATTAAATATATGAGAAATAAAATATATATCCAGACAAATATAAATAAAATAAAATTCAAAATAATATCAAATATAAATGTAAATGGTAAAAATCAGTCATGTACAAGCATGAAGAATACTCACAAAAAATGCTCAAATTTGTATACAAGCTTTAATATTATCAATGCTTGTTGGTGATCTCTTACAAACTGTTTTTCCAATACATTGTATGGATCTTTATCTCCATAATATAGACATAGAAACGTGACTCTTCAATACTTGACTATTGCACTCCTCACACATCTAGGAGTTGCAACCTTTCCTATTCTTGCCCTCTAGCTTATAATCTTGCCACTTGTATAAAAGACTCTTCACTCTCTTCTTAAATGCATACTTGACTCTATGACACTTGCACACTTCTACATGACTCTTACTATCCTACATGCACTCCTAATACAAGACACTTGTGCACATCCTCATATTACATATTTGTAGACTTACATACATAACACTTATGCACATTATCTCATTATATAATTGAACTCTCACTTATGAAACTTGTGCATATCTTGGACATAGACACTTACATAAAGGGGAAATACAAATCACTCGCTAAACTATATAATCAAACCCTAATCTATTACATATTTACATTTGTACCATAAACATACCATGGGGGTACATTAGCATCTACCAAATAATGTAATATTCTCCAACACCCCTCTGTATTACATTATTTGGTTATTGAAGACTTTAGTCTTCAATATTCATCTTCATCTTCAATATTTGTCTTCATGTGACCTTGCATTTTCCATGAACCTCTATTTGAGATTCATCTTCATCTTCATTCTTGAGTTTTGAAGAGTTATACCAAGACTTATTCTAGAATAATAATGCAAAAATAAATAACTCAGAAGAAAATAACAACTCACAAAATACATGCACATAGAACACAAGAGATTTATCCTGGTTCACCCGATATGGGCTATATCCAATAAACAAGAGCCACACCTCCTTTTCTATTATTATTCACCTTGCCCGTAATGGGACATTACAATAAATATAAAAGAAACTCTTACAACCCTAAACTACAATGTGGTAGTAGAATACGGTGGGTACAATACCATGGGCTATAACCACCCATACCCACCAATCACGATAATCCCTCCAATGCCTCCAAAAATAGCTCTAAGAATATCTTTGAAAAAAGGGGACCCAAAAATTTGTCGGGGGCGGTTCGTGGGGGCTCCCGCCCCCCCGAACCCCCTCGGCCCGTTCATCGATGAGTAGGATTGCCAAAGCAGGGGCCTACCATATAGTAATTCCTTTAAAAAGGATGAGACACATCCAACATTATCCCATTTGTTGAATACTTTGCATAAAGGCTGTAATCAATGTTAGTTCCAACACTTAGTCTTACCAGACCCATTTCAACTATACAAAACATGAACTTTTCTATGCTAATTGCCTTGGTTAAAGCATCTGAAACATTTTTCTTGGTATCCACTTTTCCAGCAACAATTTCTTATGTTCAATCATATCCCTACTGAAGTGGTCCTTTGTATCAATGTGCTTTATTCTTGAATGGTAAGCAGGGTTCTTTGCCAGAAATATAGCACTTTGACTATCACAATTTATCTTCACAACTCCTTGAAAGAACCCAATTTCAGCACATAGTCTTTGTAGCCATATTGCTTCCTTACTTGCATTAGTGGCTGCCATGTACTCATCTTCAATGGTTGAAAGAGCAACAACAGTTTACCTTTTGCTCATCCAACTAATAGCCCCTCCAAACAAGTTGAATACATATGCATTAGTAGATATTCTATTATTAATATCTCCAACCTAATCTGCATCAACAAAACCTTCTATATCCAAGTATTTCTTTTTGTTTCCTGTGCCTTCATAATAGATTGAAAAATTAGATGTACCACGTAATATCTAAAAACCCTTTTTATAGAAGTCTAATGGTCTTTACCAGGCTTAGACATATATTTGCTCAAAACTCCCACTACATAGGCAATATCTGGTCTAGTACACACCATGGCATACATTAAACTCCCTACAACATTTGCATATGGAACATGGGACATTTCTTCTACCTCTTCTTCTATTTTTGGACATTGTTCAGTAGAAAATTTTTCACCCAATGGAATAGGTACCTTCACTGGTTTGCAATCCTGCATACTGAATCTCTTCAATACTGTCTCAACATAATTTTTCTGATTTAGCCACAAATTTCTGTTTGAACGATCTCTATTTATTTGCATACCCAAAATAAAATTTGCAGGGCCAAGATATTTCATGTCAAACTATGATGCTAACTGAGACTTCACTTCCCTGATCATTTCCTTATTGTTTCCAATTAGTAACATATCATCAACATACAAAACTATAATGACAAGTTCATTACCAATTTTCTTTGAGTATACACAATGATCAACATTGCTACAAACAAAATCAAGTCCTAAAATATAAGTATCAAATTTTTGATACCACATTCTAGGTGACTGTTTCATTCCGTACAGATATTTCTTTAACTTACATACAAAATCCTCCTTTCTTTCAACAATGAATCCTTCAAGTTGTATCATATAGATTTCTTCCTCTAAATCTCCATGAAGGAATGTAGTTTTTACATCCATTTTCTCTATTTCAAGATCAAATGTAGTAGCCACAGATAAAATAAATCTTATTGAGGTTAGCTTTGCAATAGGAGAAAATACTTCACCATAATCAATTCCCTCTACCTAAGAATAGCCTTTAGCAACCAAGCGAGATTTATATTTCTCCACTTTACCTTCAACATTTTGCTTCTTCTTGAAGATCCATTTGCAACCTATTGCTTTTCTTCCACCAGGTAATTTTACTAGATCCCATGTCTTATTATTTTTCAGGGCCATCATTTTCTCATTCATGGCTCCTTCCCAAAGGTTTACCTCTTCAGAATTAACAACTTCTCTAATTGTTCTAGGATCTTAATCAGTAATAGATAAAACAAAGGGAGAAATAAAAACAGATGGACTATACCTTTCAGGTTGCCTTCTTTCTCGTGTTGATCTCCTTACCACAGGTGTATGAACCTTTGGTTCATCCTCTTCTCATGAGTGAGATTTTTCTTCCATGAGATCAAATTATACCTTTTTAGGTTCTTCTTTTGTTTACTTCCTTCCTGTGATCACTTTTCATTTTTCTAAACACCACATCTCTACTGTAAATTGTATTTTTAGTTTATGGATTCCAAAGTTTATATCATTTAACACCATATTTATAACCAATAAAGATACATTTATAAACCTTATTATCAAGCTTACTTATTTTCTCCTTTGGAATATGCATGTATGCATCACAACCAAAAAATCTAAGATGTGAAAGAGAGGGTTTATTACCAAACCATGCTTCAAACATAGTTTGATTCGACAATTCTGATGTAAGAGATCAATTTTGTAAGTAATATGTCTCATTCACTACCTCTACCCATAATTCCTGTGCTAGACCAACACCACTGAGCATACTTCTAGCCTTTTCCATCAATGATCTGTTCAACCTCTCAACAACTTCATTTTGTTGAGGTGTATATGGAGTAGTCTTCTATATTGCAATACCACATTGCTTACAAAAATCCTCAAATTTATTTGAACAATAATCTCCTCCATTATTATCCGCCCATGTAGAGGAGTTGGAGAGCAAGTGGGTAGTTAAACCTCTCTAGTTTTTGAGAGGCCCAGGTTCAAATCTCTCGCCTCACATGTTGCGGATATGTTATGTAATGATTCCCTCGTGGTCACAGTCTGTTTACCCCTTATGGCCACCACCAATAAAAAAAAAAAAAAAATCTCCTCCATTATCAGACCTCAACACCTTAATATTTTGCCTAGTTTGATTTTCAACAAGTGCTTTAAATTCTCTAAACTTATCAAACACTTAAGCTTTACTTTTAAGAAAATAAATCCATGCATATCTTGAAAAGTCATCAATGAAATACGCATAGTACCGTGATTGTACAAGGGATGGAATAGGAACAGGGTCAAATATATCACTGTGAATCAGATCTAATATCCCTTTTGATCTTATAGCACCATATGGAAAACTCACACGATTATGCTTGCCATAAATACAATGTTCACAAAAATAAAAAACCATTGAGCAATTATGAATACCTTGAACTATACCTTTCGTGTATAGGGTACACAATCCATTTTCTCTAATATGTCCCATTATTTGATGCTAGAGCATTGAATTTTTATCTGATTCAGTATTAATAGTCGAGCTATTGCACTCATTTGTCATAGTGCTTCCCAATAGCTTATACAAGGTTCCAATACAAACTCCTCTTGCTAACACCATAGATCCATGAACCATTTTGCATGAATCCTTACTAAAATTGATGTTCACTATTGCATCAACCATTTTTCTTACATAAATTAAATTTCTAGCAAGGCTAGGAATATGCATTACACCTGGGAGGGTTTTAACCCTACCATCCTGCAATAG
Source organism: Wollemia nobilis (assembly GCA_028583015.1). Taxonomy (NCBI): domain Eukaryota; kingdom Viridiplantae; phylum Streptophyta; class Pinopsida; order Araucariales; family Araucariaceae; genus Wollemia; species Wollemia nobilis. The sequence continues at coordinate 1,297,816 of JAQPPZ010000314.1, forward strand.
TATTTTCACTCTTCCATGACCAATGATTCTAAGTGGTGAATCATATCCCAAAAGTACCTCCCCTCCATCATATATTTCATATTCACTGAACCACCCCTTATGAGGAGTCATATGAAAAGAGGCACCAGTATCAATCAACCAATATTTACTATCTGAACGTGTGGAGCAAGATGCCAAATATAAATCCCCTCCTTCATCAGTGGATTTATTTATCTCCATGGAAGTGTATTCATCAACATTATTTTATCTACAACCCTTCTTCATGTGTCCAAGCTTATCACATTTCCAACATTTTCTCTCAAACCTTCCTCAAGACTTGGATCTTCCTCTAGACTTAATTCTATCACCAGATCTCATTTTTTCTTTTTCCTTAGCACACCCTCTCACTGTTAGGGTATCCTTTGATGTGCCCTCCATGGATTTTCTCCTCATATCCTCTGATAATAAAGATACCACAACATCTTCAAACTTCAATGTGGATGAAGTTGTACTACCAATTGCTACAACTAGGTTATCCCACGAATCTGGTAAAGAGCATAGCAAAGTAATACATTTATCTTCCTCACTCAACTTAATTTCAATAGATGTAAGTTGACTTACCACCATATTGAATGCATTAAGATGATATGCTACTGAATCCCCTTCATTCATCCTCAAATTATATAATTTCTTTTAAAGGAATAAATTGTTCACCAGGGACTTAGATTGATACAAAGCCCCTAATTTCTCCTAGATATCCTTTGCAGTAGCTTCTATAGAAAAATTGATTAATACTGAATCTGCAAGACATAGTTGAATTAGACTCCTTGCTTTCTGATTCAACTTTTCCCAATATTCATCGAATGTACTAGTAGGTTTTTATTCAAAAATATCAGACCACTGATCTTTGTCCATGAGTAGATCCTCCATCTTTAATTTCCATAGCTCAAAACTTTTTCCATCAAATATCTCAATCTCCATCCTTGAATGATTTGATGTCATTTTACTTCAAGCTCCTGCGTAAAAATCCCACTCCATAATAGGTTTTCTCTAACTCTTAGAAACCCTAGATCCTCTTCAATGAACTGAAACCCTAGTAATTAAGGCATCCCTCTATGGCTAACAATCTGGCTTTGATACCATATGAATATTTATACCCAAACTTATTCTAGAAGAATAATGTAGAAATAAATAACTCAAAAGGAAATAACAACTCACAAAATACATGCACATAGAACACAAGAGATTTATCCTAGTTCCCATGATATGGGCTACGTCCAACAAACAAGAGCCACATCTCCTTTTCTATTATTCACCTTGTTCGTAATGGGACATTACAATCAATATAAAGGAAACTCTTACAACCCTAAACCACAACATGGTATTAGAATACCGTGGGCACAATACCATGGGCTAAAACCACCCATACCCACTAATCATGGGAATCCCTCTAACGCCTCCGAAAATAGCACCCTCACCGGCAAGCGGGACTGTCGAAGCAAGGGCCTGTCATACAATACTTCTTCTACAAAGGATGAGACACATATAACAAGTTTTACTTTGAATTATGCTTCACCATATTGGATATTATGTTCATCCATTGCCTCTATTTCTAGAGTAATATTGGACTATGTCTAATCCATCTATTTGTTTCCTATATTTTTGAGAAATCAAGTAATTCATCATTAATATGATTTTGAGGTAAAATATGCTCAATGATTTCTTGAGAGTTTTCCATTATTTCTAAAGAAAATATTATATTCTTGATGGAACATGTAGCTTTAGTTTTTTTTATTCTTGATAATACATTTTCTATGTTCATTTTTATAATTTAATTCCATTGTTATCCTTTTCTCAACTAATTGAGCAACTAAGATAATATTAGTTGATAATCCTTGTTAGGTACCAAATATTGTGAAACTCTCTTCTTCTAACCATAAATAATTCACCAATATGCAAAAATATTCAACATGCATCCACAAATAGATTTCATAATAACAATCCACACAATAAAATAGAGATAATACCCTTGAGGTAGGGCAAAACTGTACAATGCTCCTTATTGGAAGGAAGTAACATCACAATACCTTCAGCTCCATGAGCCAAAACTTCTACAAGAATACTTCATCTATATATAATATTTTACAATGGGGGTATATCTCTCTTTATACAAGACTGTGATGATTCAACTTCCATGGGTTACAAGATCACCCATGTGGTGGTTCACTTTCCATGAGTTACAAAGTGCATAATAATATGACAATATTCTTTGATGGTTACATATGATAATATTCCTTGATGATTACATATATGATTCTATGACATACCTATTTATAATTTGACATGTGGCCTTCCTTACTCAATAGTTAATTTATGGCTCATACCATTATATAATACAATATTAAATTATTAAGTACCTATCTTGGGTACCTAACAATCCTAGAACATATAAAACATCTTCTAGCACAAAATCTAAAAATGGTATGCTAGGTATTACTTTTCCAATTCCTTGAACATGATAAATCTTATCATCTATAATTTTTAGTGAAATATTATCTTTGACTTCTAAGGATTCAAACCAATGCAAATTTCCATTCATATGATGACTAGCACTTGAATCTATATACCAAGAATCTTTTCTCTTTGTATTTTTTGATGAGATTCAAGTGATATTATTTTTGGCTAGATAATAAGGGGTTGTACTTGGGTCCCTCACCCTTGATAAATTACAACTCTCTTCTTTATAGATTTAGATTTTACAAATAGATACACTTCTCATCTCAATTGAGATGATATAGCTAGAAACCTACATCATTTTACATAAACTATCTGAATTCTTGATTTTCATTTTCTAGATATTTTCAATTTTTTGTATGAATACAAATATTCCACAATTCAACATCCTTCTTGACATTTTACTATAGTAGCCTTCACAATACAAAACTTCACCTCTACTATATATGAATTGCATCTTAGTAGAGTAATATTTCTAAAGCATCATATTATCATAGTCCACTTTACCAAATCTAGATTGCTAGTTTCCTTCCTGAAACACAAGTGCAACCACAAAAATTATAATAAATAGTTTATACAAAAATACATTATTATTACAAAATAAATCAAATATTACCAATGGAAAACATTAAAGTAAATCTTAATAATTAATTTATTTAGGCAATCAACATTTTATTTTCAACTTCAACTAAACTTACTACTTCCTCTAACCATGGAAGGGAGAATTTAACTTCATGATCCTCAATAAAAGCCCCTCTATTGGATAGCCTAGTTTTAGTTTTGCTTCCTTCCCTTAATGTATGTGTAAACATGATTTTTGCAAACTTTTTAACAAGATCTTGAATTTCCACAATTATCTCTTGTATATTCCATGGAGCCTTAGCTTTCCTCACAATTGCATTTATTATTATGAGAGAATCACCTTCCATCCATATTATGTTTCATTTAATTTATTTGCATATTTTTAACCCTTCTAAAGATGCTCAAGATTCAACTTCATTATTTGTCTTAAATCTACTATTGAAAGTGTAATGAGACAAAATATCTCCTCTATTATTTCTAATTATTCTTCCTCCTCCTGTTGGTCCTAGATTTCCTTTAGATGCTCTATCAAAATTTAATTTAAACCACTGCACATTTTGTGGTTTTCACTTTATATCTGTTGCCTTCTTTTTCTTCTCTTGTACCCAACATCATAATTCTATTTAATGACTTGAATTCATCTATCAAGGCTCTCTACTTCTAGATTAGGGACTGGGTGAGTTGATAGGGTTGGTTTAGACTCCTCTATGGCTAAACATGTCTTCCTTTTAATTACCTCTAAATTGATTTCCTTTCCTTTAAATATTCTCCTATTCCTTTCTAGCCATATTATCCAAAGTATTGTATCTTTTGATATATCCCATATTGTCTGTAAAGCCTCACTTTTATAAGTGCTCTACCATTGCTTTAACCAATCTTCATTTCTACTATTCATCACCATGCATTTTACCAAACATATTAAGAATCCATTGCCATAGATTCTAGACTATTAAGCAATGTCCCAATATATGGTCTATACTCTCCTCCTCCTTTTTACAAATAACACATTGAGAGGGGCCATGAAAACCCCTTTTCATAAGGTTATCCCAGGATAAAATTCTTCTATGACCTACTAGCCAAACAAATATTTTAACTTTAGGAATGCTTGGGCTATCCTAAATATCTCTTCATATTCTAGTGATATTATTATTTTGTTGGTATTGTACATTATATCCACTTGTTGTGTATTCTCCTGAGCTATTCAACTCCCAAATCAATTTATCCTTGGCTCCCCTTGGAATAATCATAGTTGTTATCTTTCTACTCAATTACCTCCTAGCACCAATGTCTTGTATACTTATAAAAAAATATTCTTTCCATTTGTATTGTTGGACATTTTGAGTCCATAAAATTGTCATTGATGTCAAGAAGTGAAGTTGTCATTGATGTCAAGGAATGAACCACCGTTGATGTCAAAAAGTCAAAAGAGCTTCATAATATTTATTTTTAATATTATGTGAAGCAAAAGGTTTTTTATTAAAACCAAGATGAAGCAATTAAAAAGGTTTTTATTTAAAATCAAAGGAAAGCAAAGGTTGAGGTTTAATTTTTAAACCTTAAAGAAAAGGAAAATAATCTTTAATTATTTTTGGTAAACCTTTGTGGGTGCACGTTAGGGTTGAAGCAAAGCGCTGACATCTATCTTGAAGATGTTCTCCATGCATGAAAATAAAATGATAATGAGGGTGCCGACGTATGATTTACCATCAAATCATGCATATAAAAACATAATGTTTTCCTTGGTTTTGGCACCAATGCAATTGCGATCTGATGAGAATAAATGCAAATTTAGTGAATGTTTTTTGAATATTATTGCAAGAGAGATCAGTGAGCCTCAGTTCTGTTGTGTGGGCCAAAAACAATGATTCGGTTTTGCATGAGGAAGACTTGAGATTCGTTGTATGGTTCGTTGTGCTTGGCGTCTCCCTATTGAGGAATTTTAAGCGAACGCTTTGGAAGAAGCGTGACAATCAGTGCAATGTTTGTGAAGGGGCTGCATTGGAAGGAGCATGACAGTTAGAAGGTGCTACATTTGTGAGAAGGGGCTGCATTGGAAGAAGCACAACAATTAAGTAAAAGTGTAGTAGTGGAAAGAAGGTGCTACATTTGTGAGAGCGCAGCAATTGTGTGAGAGCACAACAGTCGTGTGAGAGTGCGATAGTTGTGTGAGAGTGTTGCAATCATTTGAGGGTGTAGTAGTGTTGAAAGACATAGCAGCCAAGGTAGAATGAAGCCCAACCACAACCAACCAAAAGGAATAGGTGCAAATGCATTATTAGTCTCAGTGTGAAACATACATAGGTCAGAGAGGTGTGTACAACCAATACCAAAAATTAAAGGTATGTTCTAAAGTTTGGCAAGCCTTTGATTTATCAAAAGGTGCTAAGGTTGAGGAGATGTTGAAAATATTATTAATGAAAGTTGTGTTTAGGGTTTATCATTTACATTGATAGAAATTATTAGTTGGAGTGAAAAGGTGTCATTGGGATAATTTATATTGTTATTCTTGTATAATTAAATACTTGGAATAAGGATTGAGGTGATTTAATTATTGAGAGATATCTTCATTTGAGGTATAGTTTCAAAGTAAAATATTGTTTGAATAAAGAGGGAGTTATAAGGTGTATGTGGATGCTATTACTTTATGTAATGTTTATGAAGAATATTTCTATCATCTAATCACTTTAAGGTTGGCAAAAGTTTAATTGTGAATGAGACAGGTTTTCTAAAGGCACTTTAACATCAAACAAAGGTATGGGCATATTCTTCCTTGATTGAGTTGATTGGTTGGTTTTCTGGAAAAACAACTTTGGAGTGAAAAGGAATTAATTAGGTTTCCTTATTGAGTTGTTGAGCTATATGTGAAGATTGTTTTATAAGCATTGTTGAGTGTAATGCTTCAAGGTTTTCTGGAATAAAAGAGTTGTTGATAAAACCTTGTTTGATAAGCATTGTTGTTGAAGCCATTGGTTGAGTGAAGAACTTGAACTAGGGTTTGGAAATAACATGAGTATCATTGTTATGTGAGATTGGTTTATAAGAATTGTTGTTGAAGCCATTGGTTGAGTGAAGAACTTGAACTAGGGTTTGGAAAGATCATGAGTATCATTGTTATGTGAGATTGGTTGATAAGCATTATTGGAAATATTTTGAGTGAGTGTTCATATGCTTGGACTAGGGTTTGTAAGCAAGGATTATTTCATTGAGTGATTGGTTGAGTAGAGTTGGTTGAGCCTAGTCAAGTGGATGTGTGAAGTGATAGCTCAAGTTCTATGAAACAAATTATTCTATATTCTGAATTGATTTGAGAAAGAGGTTGAGTATTGATGAGTGTGAAACATATTGAGTCTCTAACAATTCTCTATATGTTTCTGTGATAAAAGAGAGATTGGAAGTGATTGAGAGTTTGTGAATGTGAAGCATATTGAGTCTCTAACAATTCTCTGTATGTTTCTAAAAGAGTGATTGAAAGTGATTGAGCATTGTGATGAATGTGAAGCATATTGAGTCTCTAACAATTCTCTTTATGTTTCTATGATATTGGACAAGTTCTAGTGTGGACTTGTTGAGCAGATTTGAGGTAAGTCTTTGAGAAGACTTGTGGATAGATTTGTGTAAGCTTTTGTGGAAGCTTACAATACATATTGAGAGTAGATTTGGATAAGTTCTAGTGAGGACTTATTGAGCAGATTTGGACAAGTTCTAGTGAGGACTTGTAGAGCATATTTGGACAAGTTCTAGAGAGGACTTGTGGATAGATTAGTGTGAGCTTTTGTGGAAGCTTACAAGGCATATTTGAGATAAGTCTTTGAGAAGACTTGAGAGCAGAGTTGATTGATTGAGGATAGATTTGTGCTAGACCGAAGGATTGTATTTAGTGTAAATCAGAGGATAGAGATTGAGGATAGATTTGTGCTAGATCGAAGGACTGTATTTAGTACAGATTTGAGGATAGATTTTAGTGCATATTTGAGGATAGGTTTGTGCTAGACCAGAGATAGAGATTGAGTAGATTTGTGCTAGACCGAAGGACTGTGTTTAGTGTAAATTTGAGATAGAGCTTTGGAGGTGATAGAGTATAGAGGACGACAGTATCCAGTGGATAGAGATACATTAGCCAGGGTAGTGAGGATAGGTGTCTTCAGTGGATAGAGATCCATTAGCCAGAGTAGTGGGGGCAATAGTTCTTCTAGAATATCACCAGTCAAAGCTAAGGAGAAAGGAGTTCTCCTATGGATAGAGATCCATGAACTTGATTAGGGGATTGGTGTCTCCTTTGGATAGAGATCCATAAAACATTGTAATAGGGAAAGGATTCCCAAGAGATTGATTGAGAAAATTTTAGTGAAATATTTTCTTCGTGGAGTAGCCCACATTGGGTGAACCACGTTAAATTGGTGTCTCTATTGTGTGTGGTGATTTGTGTATTTCTTTGATTACTTCTATTTATATTGCTATCTTTACATTGCATAATATTGATTGGAAAGAAAAGTAAAAAGTGATCTTATATTGTTCACCCCCCCTCTAAGTATAAGCTTGTGTTCTTCAATTGGTATCAGAGCGGGTTCCTTTGAAAGAGTTTAACAACTTGAAGGAAAAGATTTCAAAGAACACAATGGATTCTAAGAATATGTCCTCAGATAATTCAACACCAATTTTTGATGGAAGTGATTATATATATTGGAGTATGAGAATGAAGGTTCACCTGATGGCACTTGGCAATGAAATTTGGGAAGTAGTTGAAAATGGATACATACCACCAGCTGATCCACCTACAGATAAGGAAGGTAAGCTTCTACAACATTATAATTCAAAAGCAATGAATGCACTTTTGAGAGGTTTGCATAGAACATAATCAATAAAAGTTATGCATTTTAAATATGCAAAAGGAATTTGGGATAAGTTGCAAAGCATATATGAAGGAGATAAAAGTGTCAAAAAGGCAAAGATATGAAATCTCAAAGGATAATTTGAAGAATTAAGAATGAAGAATGAGGAAGACATTAGTTCTTATCTACTTTGGGTAGATGAGGTTGTTAATGCTATGCAAGGACTTGGACTTAATGTGGATGAATCAGATGTTTGTGATAAGATCTTAAGGTCTCTTCCAACAAGGTTTAGTGAAAATATTTTAGCTATAGAAGAAGCAAAGGATGGTGATTCTTTGACAAGATATATGTTGCTTGGTATTCTTATAGATTTTGAGTTAAGAACAAAAGAACCTAATCCCCAGAAGGAAGCAACCTTCAAAGAAATTAAGAAGACAAAGGGTAAGAAGTCAGAATCGAGCAATGAGTCATCCAATGATGAAGAAGCTAATTATGGTAGAAGGAATAAGGATTCAAGAAGATTCAAAGATGCAAAATCTATTAGATGTTTCAATTGTGGAAAGTATGGTCACTATGCAACTAATTGTCAAGAAGCCAGAAACAACAAAGATGAAGAAAAATAGGATCACAAGAACAGGGAATTAGAAAGATACAGGTATCAAAAGAAAGGCAAGGATGGACAAAGCAGACAAGGAAAGAAGTTCTTTCAAAGACAAAAGAGGAGCTACTATGCAGATAAGGCAAGTAAGTACTCAAGTGATAGTGATGCTAGTTCTTCAAGTAATGATAAAGATGAAGTCCTATTTATGATTGAAGAAAAAGAAGTTAAGAAAAGGTCACCAATAATTCTCAAGTGTTTTAGATGTGGTAATTTTGGACATCTTGAAGATAGTTGTACAAGGAATGGTTTTAGTTTCAGTGATGATGAATATGAGGATGCACTTGAAGGACCAGAAGAGAATCTTCTAATGGCACTAGAAGAAGAAGAAGAAGATGATCCTATAGTAGACAAGTCAAAAGAAAATGAAGATGTAGACAAAGGCAAACAAATAGAGGAAGAATCGGAAAGAGAAGGATTTGATCTTAAGGAAGAACTTATTTATGCTCTTGACATAGTAAAGAAGGTAAGAAAGAAAAACTCTAAACTTGAGTTTTAGTTTCAAGAATACGATGAAGAGAGAAGAAAGCTTATAGAGGATCTAAACAAGTCAATGGCTAAGACAAAGAAGTTCAAAGATAAGTTAGAAGCAAAAGTCTTAGAATGTGAAAGGTTAGAACAAGAAGTAGCCCTACTAAGGGAAGATCTAGAAAAATCCAAGGATAAGCTACACAAGTTTGGGAAGAGTTCAAAGATTGTGGATAAGATGATCAAGGTACAAAGAAGGTCAACAAACAAAACAGGTCTTGGTTTTGAACAAGCTCAAAAGAAACAAGAAGAAGAGTCAACCTCAAGTTCTAAAGAAGAAGAAACTTTAGAAGAAGACAGTGTAAGAGAAAGTGAGACTTCTGAGGATGAGTTGGACAACAGAAAGTTCAACAAGAAAAGAAACAATGCACAAAGGAGAAACATATGGAACAACAATCAGAATAGGTTAAGAGAGACTAAGAGACCAATGAGGTCAAGAAAAGGAAACTTCAATGGAAGATGTTTCTCATGTCATAGATTTGGGCACATGGCTTCATAGTGTAGGACACATGAAAGACAAGAATATGGGAACAAATAACTTTTCCATGGGTATTGCTACTCATGTAATCATTTTGGTCACAAGGCAATGAATTGCAGGGTTCATGACAGAAAGGGATATGGCTTCACCATGAGAAATCCTAAGACATTTGGACCTCAAAAGAATAATAACATTAAGTGTTATAAGTGCAATAATGATGGACACACAACAAAGTGGTGTAGAGAAGACATTCTAGAATCAAGCATGAACAAAAATAGGAATAGGAATAGGAATATGGACATGGACAGGAATAGGAACAGGAACATAAATAGGAATATGGATATGAACAGGAATAAGAATATGGACATGGATAGGGATAAAAATAGGAATAGTCAAAGAAATTAGAAGGATCAGATGAAAAGGAAAGAGGATAAAGGTAAAGACCAGTGCTTCTTGGGAGTAGAAATACTCCCACCCCAAAATTAACCACCTCAAGAGGAGGTGGGGGAGGGGCTAAGCTAAGAGACTCATTCTTAGCCCCGAGACCTAAAGGTGACCCTTTTCCATTGATGTCAAAGGGGGAGAGATTTGAGTAAGGGGGAGATATTTGGTTTAAGGAGAGAGAATTGAGACAAGGGGAGCAATTTCCTAGGGGGAGAAGAATAAAAAGTCAAGGAAATGGTAAAAAGTTATTGGGTTGCCATCAATGACAAAGGGGGAGATTGTTGGACATTTTGAGTCCATAAAATTATCATTTATGTCAAGAAGTGAAGTTTTCATTTATGTCAAGAAGTGAAGTTTTCATTTATGTCAAGAAGTGAAGTTGTCATTGATGTCAAGGAATGAACCACCATTGATGTCAAAAAGTCAAAATAGCTTCATAATATTTATTTTTAATATTATGTGAAGCAAAAGGTTTATATTAAAACCAAGGAAATAATCATATTTAATAGTATATGAAGAATAATTCAAAAAGGTTTTTATTTAAAATAAAAGGAAAGCAAAGGTTGAGGTTTAATTTTTAAACCTTAAAGAAAAGGAAAATAATATTTAATTATTTTTGGTAAACCTTTGTGGGCGCACATTAGGGTTGAAGAAAAGCTTCAATGTCTATCTTGAAGACGTTCTCCATGCATGAAAATAAAATGATAATGAGGGTGCCAACGTATGATTTACCATAAAATCATGCATATAAACACATAATGTTTTCCTTGGTTTTGGCACCAATGCAATTGCGATCTGATGAGAATAAATGCGAATTCGATGAATGTTTTTTGAATATTATTGCAAGCAAGATCAGTGAGCCTCGGTTCTATTGTGTGGGCAAAAATAATGATTCAGTTTTGCATGAGGAAGACTTGAGATTCGTTGTATGGTTCATTGTGCTTGGCATCTCCCTATTGAGGAATTTTAAGTGAACGCTTTGGAAGAAGTGCGACAATCAGTGCAACATTTGTGAAGGGGTTGCATTGGAAGGAGTGCAACAGTTAGAAGGTACTACATTTGTGAGAAGGGGCTGCATTGGAAGAAGCACAACAATTAAGTAAAAGTACAATAGTGGAAATAAGGCGCTATGTTTGTGAGAGCACAAAAATTGTGTGAGAGCACAACAGTTGTGTGAGAGTGCAGCAGTTGTGTGAGAGCACGATAGTAGTGTGTGAGTGTTGTAGTCATTTGAGGGTGTAGTAGTGTTGAAATATGTAGCAGCCAAGGTAGAATGAAGCCCAACCACAACCAACCAAAAGGAATAGGTGCAGATGCATTATTAGTCTCAGTGTGAAACGTACGCAAGTCAGAGAGGTGTGTACAACCAATACCAAAAATTAAAGGTATGTTCTAAAGTTTGGCAAGCCTTTGATTTATCAAAATGTGCTAAGGTTGAGGAGATGTTGAAAAGATTATTAATGAAAGTTGTGTTTAGGGTTTATCATTTACATTGATAGAAATTATTAGTTGGAGTGAAAAGGTGTCATTGGGATAATTTATATTGTTATTCTTGTATAATTAAATACTTGGAATAAGGATTGAGGTGATTTAATTATTGAGAGATATCTTCATTTGAGGTATAGTTTCAAAGTAAAATATTGTTTGAATAAAGAGGGAGTTATAAGGTGTATGTGGATGCTATTACTTTATGTAATGTTTATGAAGAATATTTCTATCATCTAATCACTTTAAGGTTGGAAAAATTTTAATTGTGAATGAGACAGGTTTTCTAAAGGTACTTTAACATCAAACAAAGGTATGGGCATATTCTTCCTTGATTGAGTTGATTGGTTGGTTTTCTGGAAAAATAACTTTGGAGTGAAAAGGACTTAATTAGGTTTCCTTATTGAGTTGTTGAGCTATATGTGAAGATTGTTTTATAAGCATTGTTGAGTGTAATGCTTCAAGGTTTTCTGGAATAAAAGAGTTGTTGATAAAACCTTGTTTGATAAGCATTGTTGTTGAAGCCATTGGTTGAGTGAAGAACTTGAACTAGGGTTTGGAAAGAACATGAGTATCATTGTTATGTGAGATTGGTTTATAAGCATTGTTGTTGAAGCTATTGGTTGAGTGAAGAACTTGAACTAGGGTTTGCAAAGATCATGAGTATCATTGTTATGTGAGATTGGTTGATAAGCATTGTTGGAAACATTTTGAGTGAGTGTTCATATGCTTGGACTAGGGTTTGTAAGCAAGGATTATTTCATTGAGTGATTGGTTGAGTAGAGTTGGTTGAGCCTAGTCAAGTGGATGTGTGAAGTGATAGCTCAAGTTCTATGAAACAAATTATTCTATATTATGAATTGATTTGAGAAAGAGGTTGAGTATTGATGAGTGTGAAACATATTGAGTCTCTAACAATTCTCTATATGTTTCTATGATAAAATAGAGATTGAAAGTGATTGAGAGTTTGTGAGTGTGAAGCATATTGAGTCTCTAACAATTCTCTATATGTTTCTAAAAGAGTGATTGAAAGTGATTGAGCATTGTGATGAATGTGAAGCATATTGAGTCTCTAACAATTCTCTTTATGTTTCTATGAGATTGGACAAGTTCTAGTGTGGACTTGTTGAGCAGATTTGAGGTAAGTCTTTGAGAAGACTTGTGGATAGATTTGTGTAAGCTTTTGTGGAAGCTTACAATACAGATTGAGAGTATATTTGGATAAGTTCTAGTGAGGACTTATTGAGCAGATTTGGACAAGTTCTAGTGAGGACTTGTAGAGTAGATTTGGACAAGTTCTAGAGAGGACTTGTGGATAGATTAGTGTGAGCTTTTGTGGAAGCTTACAAGGCAGATTTGAGACAAGTCTTTGAGAAGACTTGAGAGCAGAGTTGATTGATTGATTTGTTCAAACCTTGAGTTAAGGTTTGGGGCAGATCCAACAGAGTTGATTTGAGATTGAGTCAAGCTTTGTGTTAAGGCTTGAGGATAAATATTGAGGATAGATTTGTGCTAGACCAAAGGATGGTGTTTAGTGCAGATCAGAGGACAGAGATTGAGGATAGATTTGTGCTATACGGAAGGACTGTGTTAGTGTAAAAAGAAGAGGGTAGGACCAAAGGAATGTGTTTAGTACAGATTCGAGGACAGATTTTGGTGCATATTTGAGGATAGGTTTGTAGCTAGACTAGAGATAGAGATTGAGCAGATTTGTGCTAGAATGAAGGAATGTGTTTAGTGCAAATTTGAGATAGATATTTAGAGGTGACAGAGTATAGAGGATGATAGTATCTAGTGGATAGAGATCCATTAGCCAGGGTAGTGAGGATAGGTGTCTTCAGTGGATAGAGATCCATTAGCCAGAGTAGTGGGGGCAACAGTTATTCTAGAAGATCACTAGTTAGAGCTAAGGAGAAAGGAGTTCTCCTATGGATAGAGATCCATGAACTTGATTAGGGGATTGGTGTCTCCTTTGGATATATATCCATAAACATTGTAATAGGGAAAGGATTCCCAAGAGATTGATTGAGAAAATTTTAGTGAAATATTTTCTCCGTGGAGTAGCCCACATTGGGTGAACCATGTTAAATTGGTGTCTCTATTGTGTGTGGTGATTTGTGCATTACTTTGATTACTGATGTTGATATTGCTATATTTACATTGCATAATATTGATTGGAAAGAAAAGTAAAAAGTGGTCTTATACTGTTCACCCCCTCTCAATATAAGCTTGTGTTCTTCATGTATATTCCTTCTTGATCCTTGTATGAAATGTTTGAAACCATATCACCATATTTATATTGAAGCAATATCATCCAAGGTTTTAAAATTGGGTCTAAATTGAGTGGTTTTTTATCACACTAAGTATCCATCCAAATAGAAATTTTATCTCTAGTTTCCACCACCCATATTAAGCCTTTAATCATAATATCAATAGGTTTTTTAAAACCATTCCAAAGAGTAGAATAATTTGGTAGAGAGAATGTAGAAAATATTAAACTTTGGTCATTGTGATAAACATACTTAGAATATTTCTTACCCATTGTATTTAACTCTCTTTGTACAATCTATAGATTATTTTCCCCTAAGAGCTAAGTTTGCATTAGTAAGAACTCTTAAACCAAGACCTCCCCTAGTTTTATCTTCACACACCTTGTTGCATTTCACCAAAGAAAATTTTCTTTTAACATGTAAAATTGACCATAAAAAGGATCACATAATATAGATTTAACTTTTTTCAATCTATTTTGGCATAGAATACAATGACATATATTATATTAGAATGGCCTGTAAGACTAACTCAATTAATTTCACTCTTTTGACTAATGATAATCATCTACCTTTATAAGATGGAAGTTTATTCTAAAATTTACTAATAACTGGATTCAATAATTCTATTCTCATTTTCCCCTTAAATAAATGCATCCCTAGATAATTTTTTGGTAAATTTACCTCCTCCATTGGAATTAACCTATAAATTATTTCTTTGATATTAGTTGGAGTGTTAAGGAAGTAAATTTTAGATTTTGTCCTATTAACTTTTTGCCCTAAAGCTCTTTCATATTCATTTAAAAAGTTATTCAAATATCTGGTTTCATTTATCCTTGCACTTCCAAAAAGGTTTGTATCATATACAAACTATTTATGAGTGATGTTATCGATGTTATTACTAACCTTAAGTCCACTTATAAGCCCATCTTTGTAAGACTTTAAGTCCCTACTCAAACCTTTACTATAATAATGAATAAATAAGGAGATAGAGGATATCCTTATCTAAGATCTCTATTGGATTTAAAAGATTCTTTTACTAACCCATTGACCAAAAATAAATAAGAAACTGTAGAGACACAAGCTTTAATCCATCTAATCCATTTCTTTCTAAATCCAAACTTTTCTAAAAATGCAAAAAAGAAAATCCCATTTAACCCTATCATAGACTTTACTCATATCAAGTTTTAAGATCATTCTCTTTTATTGAAGATACTGAATGTATAACTTAATAATCTACTATGATACCATCTAGAAGTTGTCTCCCTTTCACAAATCCTTATTGCTCTTCTAAAATAATTTTGTCTAACAATGACCTTAATTGATTTGCCATCACTTTGGAGATAATATTATATGTCATATTACCTAGGCTTATGGGTTTAAAATAATTAAACAATTCAACATCCTTCTTTTTGGAATTAGGGTAAGATATGTTGTATTTATTTTATAAGGTATGTATTATTTTACCCTAGACTGTTCCATTACCACCAATAAATAATCCTTCACTATATCCTAATTATATTGGTAAAAAGTTGCAAAGTGCCCATTTGGACCTAGAGATTTATCCTTATTAAAAGAGAAAAGAGCAAAATGAACTTCTTCTAGAGTTATAAGCTCCATCTATTTCCTATTGTCTTCATTCGTTATAACTAAAGGAACATCTTGAAGAAGTTTATTATTAAGAACTTCAGTATCCTATGATCCTAGAATATTATGATAAAAAGACTTTACCTCTTTTCTAATTTCACTCTGATCTTCAATCCAAAACCTTTCTATTGATTTAATTCTACTAATTTTGGATGTTTATCTTTGTACTATAGCCATCCTATGAAAAAAATTGTATTTTTATCTCCTTTTAACCATGTCTATCTTGATTTTAATCTCTAGAATTTCTCTTCCTTGCTCAAAATATTATGATATTCACTAAGCAACTTCCTTTCCTTCGAGCTTGGATTATTATGATCACCTTTTTGAAATTTTAAAAGTTTATCTTTTAGTTCTTCTTTCTTCTCAAAAATATTTCCAAAAGTGCTCTTAATCCATTCTATTAATATTCATGTCATAGATTTAATTTGATTTGTAAGAGCATACAACCCACCATTACCTGAAGAAGTTCATGTTTGAGCTATCATATCAACAAATTGAGTATGGTCTTCCAACATCTTCTCATATTTAAAATATGATCTTTTTTGAATTCACTTACCACCATTTTAACTCTTATTGGCTAATGATTTGAACCAATACTTGTTAAGGTATTAATTTTAGCACAAGTTCCTTCATCTAACCAATGATCAGAGAGTATGCATCTATCTAATTTTTTTGCTATTAGTTTCTAGCCTCTCCTGTTGTTGATCCAAGCACAATTGTCTTCTTCAAACTCAACCTCCCAGAGATTATTATTTTGAATAAAAGCTGAGAAATCTCTCATACTTTGGGTTAATTTCCTAATTCACCTAAATTTTTCATCTAGCTTGGTTATGGGATTAAAATCTCCCATGATCATGAATTGGGTTTCTTGGTTTCTACTTCTCATAAAGGCTTCAATCCCACTCCAAAATTCTAATCTACCTGACTGAGTTTTAGGTCCAAAGATATTGATAAGGATGAAATGATAATCTACAAAGTAGCAAATGACTAAAGAGGCTATTACAATGCTTAGTTTTATGAATGGTTATACAAGATGTTCTAGAAGGATTCTAACAAGTTATAATTATCCCTACCACTCCTTCAGAATCCTTAGCACCCCATTCACATCTTGCCCATACTGCTTTCATAGTTTTAAAACTTCTTTTGTTATTTTACTTTCTTGGATACAAATAATATCAGACTTATTACTTAAACATAGGTCCCTAATACACCTCTCCTTTGAGGGGGTATTAACACTCTTATATTCCATGATATGACAACCATGTCTCATTAGGGGCTTTTTCCATACCTACATATTACCAATATCATTTTGTTGTTTGGTAAAGATAAGTTCAACCAACTTAGTTTGTGTTCCTTTCTCTATGTTTACTCTTGCTTCCCTAGATATTGCTTTATAATTTTAGGGTTTTCCTCCTTTTTCATTTCCTATATCAAGAGTAGGTCTTATTATTCTATTCCTAAATATTCTTTCACAATTTTGTTTTCATCATATTTATCCTCCCATGGATCTATTACAAAAGCTTTTGACTTGTCCTGCTCATTTTCTAGAATTTCCTTATTAATGTCAGAGGTATTAACTTCTAAAACTGCATTTTATTTACCAATGTTTTTCTCTTGAATGATGCATGGTACTTCAAGAGAGTCTTAAAAATCTAATGAGACACATTCCTTAAGTTCATCAAGAATGTTCTTCCTTAAATCATGATCATATTGAATAGACGACTCCTTATTAATATGTTGAAATTATTGTATTGTGTCCACTAAGTTTTGATCTACTTTTTTTTTATAAGCTAAAGCCTCAAAAGAGTTGGTATTTCTTCCAATAACCTTTCTTACTAGTCTCCAATGTTTATTTTCTTTAATTTTTTCTAGATCTATTTTTTGGTAGTTGAAAACTATCTTCATCCATAACCGTTTGTAAGTTTCTCTTGCAGTTTTCTACATATGATTATGCTAGGCTCTTCTTAGGAAATGATCTCTCAATATGACCCACATCATGAAATATGATACATCTAAAAGATATATTTTCATAATATATTATTTGAATCCACATCTTATCCCCATACTTAAGAATGATTTATTCTAGTAAATCTTTACTTATATCAATCATGACCAATATTCGAGCATAAATAGCCAAGAATTCATCTTTCATTGTATCTAAAATGTCCAAGAATTCTCCTAGAGTGTTACCTATTGTATTTAAGGTATCTATTTCCTAAAATTCAATGGGCAACTCAAACATCCTAACCTATACTGGTACTAGGGATAGATTTACATTTTTTGGTGAAAATCCTTCATACCAGCAGGTAAGGAAGATTTCTCCTCTTCCCATAAACCAAGGATCCCCTTTAAGGAATTTTTATCTTTATTTTCTAGAAAAAAATGGCAAGAATAAACCTTTAGAAAGAAATGATAGAATCACTCCTAGAGACTTCCAACTCCTATCAATCCATTTTATCAAGGTTGACGCTTGTGGTCAATACCTATTGAATTTACCAAAAAACACCCTATCTTAGAGCAACGAGGATCTCTTTGAGGTGTGATAACTAACCTCTACCACTAGATATGATTATAAGGATTTAACTATAAATTGGTCCATGGAAAGGAAACTAAAATTCAAAATCTATTGAAATCTATTTGAATGTCCTATAAAAAATATAATATTTGACAAAAAAATTATAATAATTTGCATGCAAAATTTCTAAGATAAAGAAAGGAAAAAAATTTTAGCTGAAAACGCCTCACTAAATTCATAGCCCTTCATTGCTCTTCCCATCATCCGAACCCTAGCTAACAAATATTTGCAATTTTATTTTTCGCAACTTAAAAAATTTTCACTACCATTTTTTTGAATGGTTGACTTCATAGGGTCGTATCTCCCTCAATATTGCTCTGATTCTTTTATATGACCACTAATTTTAAATATACTCAAATTCTGCATAAGTTGATCCAAGAATTAGCTGAATTTTATAACCCTTCGCAAAGATATGACTTCTAAAATATGAGATGTTTTAAAAAAAAAAGAAACTAACCCTTTACAATCATTAATTTATCTATATTGAGATTCAAATGATATTTTTTCACATATTTGATAAGAATTTTGAAAATCTCTTTTATAATTTTTCCCTTTGAACTCAAAATATTGTATTTTATAGATATCTAATAGGAGAGGGAAGAAAGTAGAGAGGGGAGGGCTATGGTCCCTCCCCTGCTCCCCCTCCCATGGCTCCTGGTTCCTGCCCAGTCCCTGGCTCAACCCAGGTCATCCCTCCCGGGGAGTGGTTGTTTGCAGATGATCTCCTGGGGGGAGATCCTTCTCCACTATCTGTGCCCCTCCCGGCCGGCTAGGGTTTCCTTGGTTGTTTTTTCGGACTGGTGCTTCCCAGGGATCCTTGTTTGGTTGGGGATCCCTTCCATTTTTCCCTCAGGCTTCCCCTTGGGGTTTTTTGCAGGTTATTCGCATGGATCTGGTCTCCTGCGTTTCTCGGTGCGGTGGAGGTGACGGTTTAGGGTTTGGACAGCTTCCCCATTTTTCTTGTGAATCCTCGACGAGCTCTGTGCTTGGATGGGATTCTTGGTCCCTGTTGTTGGGATCCTCTTTTGTTTTCCCGGGGCGGGTTCCTTGTGGTGCAACTCTCTGGTCACTTCCTGATGGGCTGGATCCTCTCTGTGCTGGCTGTCGGTTTCCTGCAGGATGGCTCTCGCTGAACGGAATGTTTTCCCGGTGGGCGGGATGGTTTCTCCACAGGGCGGGATCCGCCAAATCCGGCAGTTTTCCTGCGAGGCGGGATCCTTTCTTTCTCGCTGGTTTCCGGATGGCGGGATTTCCCTGTTGCTTCCCGCTAGGCGGGACTATTTGTGGTGGTTTTGACTGCTTCCCGCGAGGCGAGATTTTATTGTAACGGTTTTTCTTTGCTTCCTACTGGGCGGGATCTTCTCGATGGTGGTTTTTTGCTACTCCCCACTGGGTGGGATCTCCAAAACTACTTTCTTTCTTATTTGTTTGTTTCCCGCTGAGAGGGATTGTTTCATGCTTACTGTTACCGCTGGGCGGGATTTTTATTTGGTGTTCAGTTTCAAGGGATTGATGCCCTAGGCCCATTGCTTATGTAATCAGGTTTTTTTAGGGGTTACGATTTCTGTAATAGGCTTATACATAAAGCCAGGAGGCATGATGCAAGGCTGATTTTGTACATAAGGTTTTGGGATCCTCTATAAAAACCCTTTTTTAATCTACTATAATAATTACAAAAAAAAAATATTGTATTTTATACAACTTTTAATTTTGAAATCTTCCTCTCATAAAGTATGGTCTTGTACTTTGATAATTTCTCCTATGATGTAATGTTCCTATTTTCCTTTGCCATTTATCCATATTGATTATTTTGAAGTTGAAGTCCTTATTACTCCAAAGTTGTAATTTCAAAAACTTTTCAAACAATATATTTGTAAATT
The DNA here is from genome assembly GCA_028583015.1 of Wollemia nobilis. Classification (NCBI taxonomy): domain Eukaryota; kingdom Viridiplantae; phylum Streptophyta; class Pinopsida; order Araucariales; family Araucariaceae; genus Wollemia; species Wollemia nobilis. The sequence goes on from JAQPPZ010000314.1 coordinate 1,317,682, forward strand.
TTAAAATTTTAAATTCTTTGAAGTAGCAAATATTTTATCTCCCTACTAAATTAAATTTGCAAATATTCAAAATTTCCTTCAAAAAACTTCAAATCAAAATTCAAAAACTACTAACTCTTCAAATCTTTTAAAAACTCAAATCTTCAAATTCTAACCTTCTAACTCCAAATTTCAAAGCTTCAAAATCTACTTAACTCTTCAAAATCTAAAAACCAAATCTTAAATTCAAAAACTTAAATCCTATCTACAGTAGAAAACCTTATCACTCCATACTTTAATAAATATTATAAAACTCAAAAATTAAATATTTGAAATATCAATTTCAAATTATAGTAGAAATCCTTATAACTCCCACCTAATAATTACTTCATTAAAAAATAGTATTCCTTTTAACTCCCACTTAGTAATTAAAGTTCCTAAGATTAAAAACTTAAATATTCTTCTTGCTTAGGACTTTAATTATGTATTTAATTAAGGTAATGTAACTTACCTTAGTCTCCACTTGGCAAAAATATATCAAATCACTAAATAAACACTTCCACTCAATTAATGCCTTTGATTAAAGATGTTATGAAATATGATGTAGATGTTACTGTGCAGGAAAGATTCTTTCCAACACATTCAATGTACTTCAAATTTGTTTGTGAAAACATTCAAATATATGTCTCTTTGAATAATTCATCGTTTGGTTCATCAACTCTTCTTCAACATTTTCTTCCTTGAAATCTTGGCTTAATGTTTTGCTCATCTTGTGAAATACTTCTTGAAGGTTATAGTTCTAATGGCCTTGTCTACTATATATTGGCCTCTTTTTTCCTTGATTAGATTAGCTTCCGTAGATAGAATCTTAGCTTTACCAACCTACTCATTCACAATCTACTCTATGCTTACTATTACTTCAACTATAGATAATGTTGACCTTTCCAAACCATGCATGCTTTAAACCTTTATCAAATTAGCATTGGACTCTCCTAGCCGTGTTGGCTATGCTCTCCTTTATTAGTTTATCAATAGACTCCCTTGGTCATGCTGGTTTTGTTGTAGACTATTAAACATTGGTATCTCCTAGCCTTGTTAGCTACTCTTGATTGTTAAACATTGGCCTCTCCCAGCCTTGTTGGCTGCCCTTAGTTGCTAAACATTGGTCTCTCCTCTTGAGCAATGCTAAATTTTAAGTTAGTCATACCCAGGTATTGCTCTACTCTTATCTTATCATGGTTCCAATATTGAACCATCCAGGTGTTCTCTATAAAACTAACTCTTCTTTCAGTATTCATTATAATTTGTAGGGCTATAAAGCCTTTTGTTTCTCTAGTATCTATCAGAATACTTACAGAACATCCAAAAAGCTTACTTATAATCTAAATTGGAGTGTTTTGATGGTCATCTTAGTTATTGTCTACCGCTACATGAATACAATGATAGGTTGGTTAAGTTATTATGTATACTTAGTAGAGGATTCACTTCCATATTGAGGATACTAATTATACATCCATATTCATGTCCTTTATTAAGTTGGTTGCCATAATTCTTATTAATTGTCCATTTTCTTAAAAAAATTATTGATGCTATTTTTTTTCCTTGAAATCTCTTTTTTCCTAAATTTCCTTTGTTTACATTAGTAGGTTTACTCTTTGGTAACCTTTTCCTAAACAAAGGAAAGGGTTTTTGGTAATTATTTTACTTCTCATTTTCCTCCTTATAATAAGCAACTATCATTTACAATATTTATTTTTGCCTAATTGCTTTCTCAAAAACCTACTCCATGATCATTGGGCTATGAACATTCATGTATGATATTATATGAGGGTTCAAATCCATAATAAATATCTTAAAATAGAATTTGTTGTTCTTTAAATATTGAGGTACATACTTTAGGATATTCATGAAAGTATTATAGTACTAAGTTATTATCTTCTTTCCCTGGCTAAGATTGTAAAATTCTATCATCTTCTTACTGAAGTAAAACTGTAACAACTATCGCTAAGAGTAAGAAACTACTACCAAGTGACATACCTTACCACTAAAATTATTTCAATTTTTAGATTTTTCCACCAAGATGTGGCTTCTCTATAAATATAGTATGTAGCCTATACCACCTCGATATACTTAGCAAAGTTTAAAGTTCAAAGTACCTTGTCATTTCAATGAGCATAGACTTGACTCCATCTCCAATTTTGATAATACAATCTTCTTTAGATCTTTAGAAAATTCCTCTACTACGATGTTAGGATTTATTACATAATAGACCATGTGAGAAGTCAAGTGGTATAACCACCCCTCACAAGGTATATGCATGTAGTATAGGACAAGGTAGTTACAATTTTGTTGGAGGGTTTATTATGCCTGAAATAGGCATTCTATGTACTTAAATATACTTCATTTTCATAATACAAGTACTCAAAGCATTAAGATCTAACATGTGGTATCATGGTAGGTATAAGGAAAAAATAGTTTCCCTTTTGATCCTCCTTTAGCTTTGGCATAGAGAAAGACAAAGAGCACTCTATTTGAGAAAAACAATATTCAAGTTTGAGAAAAAACATTTCAAGGGTAATAATGCCCTATACAAAATTATGACCTTGAAGGAAAATTTCATGATATATTCAAGAAGTTTTAGGGTGAAAATACTACCAAATGTAAAATCCTTTTCAAAGAGTAAAAAGGGTTTCAATCCCTATCAATACCAAATGTCATAAAAATTACAAGTAAACAACTAGGACAATTGAGACAAGAAAGGAAGCCAAAAGAATCTCCTTAAAAATTAAAAGAAAATAAAGAAGCCATTTAATCTTCTTAAAAATTTACAAGAAGAATATCTCCCCTTCAAAGGGTTTAAGCACATTCTAACAAAAAATACTACATTCTAAAGGAACATAAGAAAGATCTAGTTCATATAAGTTCAAAGGCCCAAAGCCTTGTGAACCACTAAGAAGCAACATTATCAAGTGACTAAAATAATTAGTTACAAAAAGAATAAAGGGAAACAAAAATATCTAAAGAAAAGCATTGAGATCTTACAAAATCATCAGAACAAATTTCTTCTAGTTCCTAAAAATTCAAGAGAAGGAATCATTCAATCTTTGAAGCTACTCTTGAAAAGTAGCATATAGAAATTGTAGAACACCAAGTAAGGTGTGAACTGAATACAAACAAATAACATGCAAATAAGTAAAGATTATTCAAAAGCAAAAAACTCTAGTGTAGGAAATGAAACACAAGAAAATAGTTGAAAAAATAATAACTCCATTGGAGTTAAAAAAAGCTATTATTTATCCCTAGCAAATATAAGTCAAACATTCTAAAATTAGAATCATGCAAGAAGTGCATGATTTTTACAAGGTGTTTACATTAAAATAAAACTATACAAGCATCAATGATAAGCAATGTTTTTATTTGGTACCACCCATAAGGTCCAAGAAGAAGTGAACGTCAGCAATGGTTTGAGCCCATGTGAGTCAAAGATAAAGCACAAAGGAAAAAAAAACACCTCATGAGAAAAAATATAGAAAAATTACCATAAGGAAAGACCTATGTTTTTAAACACTCCATCAAAAGATATTCATTTATAAAGTAGGAAATCACTCTATATGAGAGCAAGGAACATAAGGCAAAATAAAATATGATCCAAATAGTAGAACAAGCAAGGAATGAGAGGCAAAAGAAAACATGAACCAAAAAATGGAATGTGAGAGGTGAGACGTGAGCCAAATAGTAGAACATGAGAGAAATAAGAGGTGAAAGGAAAGGTGAACCAAACAATAAAACATGAGAGGAATGAGAGGCATATCCAAGCAATAGAAAGATCCTATGAAACCAAAGACTAGAAAATAAGTAGCACACTCACTCATAGAAGAAAACTTAAGGCACACAATTCTATTCATCAATGCCCTGGACTATAATCATCGTAGGTGCAACATTGAAGATAATTTATTGTTAGCATATGGAAACAACTTAGACCTACTTAGTTCTAAGGTATATCAAAACATTAAAATTTACTAGTTGATCAAACATCATAATTATTGCTAGAATTATTAGAATAGATAGATCTCAAACATGGCAATAAGACCATGAAAAATCATTAAAAGAGAAGGCATTACACCAAGAGGTATTATGTTGAAGAAGGCATTGTGCCAAGCGGTATTGCATTGAAGAAGGCATTGCACCAAGAGGCATTGTGAAGGAACACACACCCATATAACTATCAAGTGAGCATAAAAAAAAGATAAAGAAAATTTATAGCCAAAGTATTTAATGTTAAGGTAATCAAATACTATCAAAAAATCTCTACCAAAGTATTTTTCAAAGGTTAAGTAAATCCAATTGGAAAGCTACATATGGACCAAAGGAAAAGAGTACACGTGGTCAAATATTAAAAATAAAAAGAAAGGTCCCTGATCCTATCCCAACTTCCTTGGCACTTCCTTAACCATTCCTCCTTGGCAGGATGGTGTTACAGACGATCTCCTTGGGAGGGAGATCACTAATCCAATGTTATGCCCCTTTCCTTGCCCTATGGTGGGGTTTTCCTTCGGTGCCTAGGTCCTAGGATGGTTTTGGGTTCTTCCCTGGGACTTTCCCTAGGTTTTTTGGGTTGTTCAAGATTTTTTCCTTGGATTCCCCAAATTTTCCCGGGTTTTTTAGGTGTCTTCTTGATGTTTACCCTTGGAGAATCTCCAGTTGTGGAATGCTGGGGTTGTGGGAAAGAGGCTTAATTAGCAATTTTTCACAACATTATTTTGGTCTTGGGGAGGACCATGTGCTTTATTCTGTGACTCTGCTCTTTGGGATCGATGTTATGGGTTCGACGAGATTTTAGTTTCTTTTGTGGCCTGCCTAGGAGGGCCTCTGGTTTCCTTGATATTGTGTCCTTGCAGGACTTCATCTTCTATTTCCCTGAAGTTTTTCATTGGTAGTGTTGAAGGCCGTCTGGTATTTTTGGCTACTTTCTTTCTATCTGGGCTTTATCGTCAGTAGCTGGACTTCATCGTGACTCCTTGGGTTCCTTTGTAACTTTTCTATATTTTTACTATGGTGTGTTGTTTTGCTTTTGTTGTTTCCTCTACTAGGTTTGCATATTTGAAGGCTTCACTGCATGACTTCATGGCCTGTGAAGTTCCTCAGAATGATGACCCGATTTCTAGGCTTGTGATCCATTACATCAGGATTTCATGGCCTGAGGAAATCCTTAGATTGTTGTTCCATATTTCAGGATTGCAAGGGATTCATTTTTTTCTCAGTTTTAGTGATCCTATGGCGTCTCTGGTTTCTTCCCATCCTTTTTTAGGCATAATTTACTATAATTTTAGTTTCTCTGCTCCACCCTTTCGTGTAGGGTGGTTTTTATACATTTGACTAGTTTTACCCTACATGGGAAGTTATTTCTCTCATGGTTTCTAGTTTCCCATGGGTGGTTTGGCACATATTTCCTTTTACCACACTTGGGATGTTTCAAAATTACATTTAGATTCTTGTTTTCTTTTCTCACCTTTGGGAAGTTTCAAATTTGTTTTTAGGTGGGTTTTTCCATTTTTTCTATCGCCTTCTCCTTTCTCACCTAGCGGGCTTTTCAAATTTTGTTTCGCACATTTTTCCTCACTACCTTCCTGAATGCTTTCCTGAAGGTGTTCCTCAAGCCTTTCCTATTGTCCATCCTTGGAATGTTCCTCTTGAAGTTTGATGTAATCAGGTTTTGGGATCCTTGATAAACACCCACTTTTAATTCAACTTAAATTACCAAAAAATAAATAAAAAGAAAAGGTAAAAATAATATTTTATAAGAAAGGACTATTTCATAGAGGAAGAAGCATTCCATCTACCTTTACTCAATAAGACACAATTATTTCTCATGATTTTGAAGCATCAATTGAAATATGAGTATAGGCATATATATACTCCTCAAAAATATGTTTGAGGTGGATTCAATAAAAGAAGAATATTTGAATTTTGTGAAATTTTACCATGGATCTTGAAGCACTAAAGTTCTTGTTACCAGATTTTCAATTGTTGAGGGAAACAATTATGCTGCCTCGAAGACCAAACTCAGGATATAGATTGATTTTGAGGAAGTATAACAAGTAGTAGATATAATCATTTCCCATCCTACTATAAAAGGAGAGGATCAAACAAAGTTGAAAAAGGTATATAGAAAGGAAATACTAATCATCATGTTCATTATAGTAGATGAGGTTCAAGCATACATTTGAGATTCAACCATAACCAATGAAGCATGGGATAAGATGAAGATAGTATTTGAAGCAAAAAATCAAAATAAAATTCTATTCCTCCAAAGCTATCTCCATTGTTTGAATATGAAGAGTGGATAAAACTTGAAATCATTCATGAGGAGAATTGCAAAGTTGCAAGCATTATCGCAAGCATTGGGATTGCATGTATTTAATGAAATCTTATTTCCTATGATTTTGAGATCACTTTCATAAAAGCAATTTTTTTTGTGACTACATTAAATATTACTAATCAAACACCAAGCTTTGAGAAGCTAGTGAACCTACTTACAAAATTAGAGGTCTCCCATACAAAAAATAAATAAGAACAATTATACTTACAAGTCAAAGAGGAAAGCAACCATTTAGAAGAGGCATGAGACCTCCATAGCACTTCCAACAAAGAAATAATTTTCAAAGATATCAAAATTAGAGAAATGATTCTCAAAGAGGTAATTTCCACATGCAAAAGACGTGTGAACATTGTGGAAGAAATAGAAACACCAACAAGGAATGTTGGTGTATTCCATTAAAAAATGGATTCCCTTCATGAGAGATGAACCAACATCAAGAAATGTCATATTCAAACTAGAAAAATTAAAATTGGAGAAAGGCACATCAAAGTAATGTAGCTAAAGATAAGCAAGTTAAAGAAGAAGAAAAGAATCAAGAAAATAAAGAAGAAGAAAATGTGTTTGCCACACAAGAAAAACTAAGACAATATAACAATGTTTGCTATGGATCCAAATATATGATAGATCAAGAAACTTGGAAGCATTCAAATCATCATACAATAAGAGTTCCATCAGTTGATCACTTCAAGCTAGGGAACCAACAAGAGGTAACATTATCTAAATAAAAAGAAGACTATTAAAAGCACCAAGCCATGGGACACCTCCAAGGCCAAGAAATTTATCATATTTTGGAATGAATATGGTTTGTTCAAAGTTAATTTATTTTCTACCCATTTTTCCAAGTACAAAGAAAAATATTTATAGGATGAATGACCTATTGTGAATAAAGCTTTGAAGAAGCATGGTATATCTTGAAAACTAGATCTTACTAAAAGAATATATATATATATATATATATATATATATATATATATATATATATATATATATAAACAAGAGACCCATACATCATTATAAAATCCCAAGATCTCATAAGACTATTATCAAGGAGTGTACTAGCATTACAAGTAATCAAGATACTAAATGATGAGATGCATTGTGATATTATCAAGATCAACAATATAATTCATGATAAAGGAATATTGGATAGATATTGACAATAACTATTGAGCCCTAATGGCTCAACCATAAAGGCCATACAATAATTAATAGGTTTCTACATTCTAGTCTAAGAAAACATTATGGCAACTATGGGATCATTTAAAGGACTAAAACAAGTATGCATAATTGCTAGAGATTGCATTAAAAAATACATCCCATTTATTATATTATAGAACTTATGATAAAATGAGAACTTGCAAAGAACCTGAGAATTGATCACAATGAAAAGTAGAAAAAGGAAAAGCAGTAAAGGAAGCCATGCATACCTTACATTCCATCATATGAAAGCCAAAAATCAGTAATGAGTCAACAATGTTGGATGCATGATAACATATTCTTCAATTGAAGATATTGAAGAAACACAATTTATCTATTAACCATTGAATATTATTTGCAATTATGTATTTGGAGTGCATGATTGATAAAACCCAATATTTCTAAGTATTAAAAATGAAATTATACATTAATGGATGGAATTTTTCTCTTAGATTCTAGCATCACCCTAGAAATTATTATTTGGTAATAAGAAAATTAGATATATTGACTATGATGTAATAAGGTGGGTATGATAGGAGTTATTACATCATAGACCATATGAGAAGTCAAGTGGTATAACCACCCCTCACAAGGTACATGCATGTAGTATAGGACAAGGTAGTTGTAAATTTTTTTGAGGGTTTTTTATGCTTGAATTAAGCATCCTATGTACATAAATACTCTTCATTTCTATAATACAATCACTCAAAGCATTGAGATCTAACATATGAAATATTTCTTATTCAATCATCTCCCCTTGTGGTTTTGTTCCACCTATGTAGAATCTTGATCACTTCTTCTAGTATTTTGATCACTCACAAGGGACTTAGAATGTGATTCCCATCCTCATATTTCTCTTTCTAACTATGTGGTTGACCCTAATCATTTTATTCAAATATGGCCACTTTATAATTTTTTTCTTTAAACAGATCCAACATCTAGTCCATATTTTATGTTATGGCTCCATTGGGGTCTATAATACCAGGGTCTTGCACTTGTTGTGCTAACCATTTACCTAGTTACAACATAAATATACATTTTACAATGTAGATGAGATCATTAGGTCCCTAGTGTTTAAATTAGGATATAATACAATATGTAACAACCCATTTGCTTAATTTGGTAAAAAATTATAAATTATTCTTTTAATAATAATAAATAAGAAAAAAAAAACTACTCTGCTAGGGTTTGATGAAGAAAAACTGCTCTGCGGGGATGGCAGCAACTTTCGGAGGAGTTCTAAAAAATTGGAGGAATGTCATGATGGCATAGGGTTCAACACAAAGAGTGCATGCTTGTGATGTTTTTTCATCTAAAAATAACTGGAAGGAACAATATTTTCCAGTGCATGTCGAGAACCGCTTGTTAAAGAACAATGGATGTTTGGAACGATGTGAAGCCATACCAGTTCTAGTGGTTCAACCAGACTCGATGACGGAAGATGTGGAGTATCTAACCAAAAATGTCCTTATTGGCAAATTTTTGGGCATTCGAATTTCTCTCCCCTTTGTGGAGGCTTGGGTCAGGAAGACTTGGAACCCTGAAGGTGATGTTGAGGTCATGCTGAGTGTGAACAACTATTTTATGGTGGTTTTCTCTTGTATTATAGATTATAACAAAGAATTTGAAGGGGGTACTTATTTTTATAACCAAGTGAGACTCTTTATTAAACCCTGGCATGTGGGTTTCAACCCATTAGAGGAGTGACCGTCACGGGTTCCAGTATGGGTGCGAATTCCATGGCTTCCGTTGGATTTATGGAGAAATGATATCTTGCATAAGATTGCCCTTTCACTTGGGAAGCCGGTTGGACCGTCACAAAAGACAATGGATAAAAAGGTAATCTTTGTTTCTCGTATTTGTGTTGGAATTGACTTAAATAATCCTATTTCATATTCTATTGAAATATAATTTGGATCAACTACATGGGTTCAAAAACTTGACTATGAAGCTCTTCCATTTAATTGTCATATTTACCGTGAATATGGCCACCTGCAAAGAAAATGCCCTAAGTTTGTCCCGCCTATGGCTTCAAATCCTGGGCCCTCTCGGTATGGACAAAGTTTGGATAAAGGAAAAGCCCCGATAAAGGAAGGGGAACTAGATAAGGAAGGTTTTACTCCGATAAAAGCCCGAAACAGAGGATGAAGGGCAAAAAAAGACCTTAAGGATAGCTAGCTAGATGCTCTACTCAATTGTTTTGAAATATTATATGATCTTGATAAGTGCATGGAGATACCTGAAATGTTGCTGCCTAATGCAAATATAACAAGGCCAAATCATATGTCTCTTCTTGAGTTGGAACTTAAGGAATCAGATCTAGGGGGTTTAAATGAAGAACAAAGGGCTTTGGATCTGAGTATAGGGGACATGGATGGGTCTAGCCCTATAAGGGAAACTATTTTGGAAAGTGGTACCAATTTAGTTATGCCATATCCTACTCAGACACTGATGTAGTCATTCTTGGACTACAAAACTCCTATGGTGTTGGGATTGCAACAGAAAATAATTAAAAAAAGTTTTTTGGATAAGAATATGAAGGTGGGTCAGAAGAAGGACCAGGATAAAATTAAGTTAATGGGGGAGACTTTGGTGGAGTCAGGCTTGGTGAGAATATTGGACTCCCATTTTTATAACCCCCCAAAATGATTATCCTGTTAGTCTCACAATGACACTGAGAGGGGGGGTGAATCAGTGTAGCTCTTTTAAAACTTAAATCTTAAACTCTTAAAGCCGAAACAATGAAAACTTGAAACCAAATAAAGAAAGTATAACAAGAGAACATCACACAACACAAGATGTATCGAGGTTCACCGATTTGGATACATCCTCAAAATGACTGTTTGGACTCCCATCCAAATCCAGCATTTGCAAAGCACCAACTTTACAATCAATTTACCAGCACCCACTGGAAGGAGCACCAACCCCTGATTTATCTACACCAACAGAAAGGAGCACCAACCCCTAATTTATCTACATGAATAGAAAGGAGCACCAACCCCTAATTTATCTGCACCAACATAAAGGAGCACCAACATCTTATGGCCTCTTTGAATGGCGTATTTAAAACCTCTGAAAAAATTTTGTTTCTCCTTCCATGACTGTTCGTTTTCTCCTTCCATGACTGTTCATTTTCTCCTTCCATGATTGTTCATTTTCTCCTTCCATGACTGTTTGTTTTCTCCTTCCCTTGTGCATGCATGTGTTTTGGTTTTCGAAAAGGCTTTTCATTTCTATTTTGTGGCCCTTCGTTTCCTTTTCTCCACATGGGCATGCGTTTGCTTCTTTCCATGTGTAACGACCATCTTAGATGATTTCAAATAATTAAAGATTCCTTATGTAACATTTTGTCTTATTCATTGAATTTTGTCCTTATGTGACAAATTACCTTATTCAAATTTTTGATTTTTTCCTTATAGGTCCACGTCACTATACAGTCTTCAGTTTCACTATCCTGGTGTTCATCACTAATATCATACGCACTATCAACTACTCTGTTCCTTTGGCAAAAATACAACATGTCGCGATATCGTGACACTTTTGTTTCTCTGCCTGCCTACCCTTTTTGAGTCACAAAAATGCAACATGTCGTGATATCGTGACACTTTTGTTTCTCTGCCTGCCTGCCCTTTTTGAGTCACAAAAATGCTACATGTCGCGATATCGCGACACTTTTTCCTTCTTGCTCTTTCTCTTTGCTTTGGACCGTGAAAATGCAACATGTCGCGATATCGCGACACTTTTTTCTCCTTGCTCTTTCTCTTTGCTTTGGACCGTGAAAATGCAACATGTCGCGATATCGGGACACTTTTTTCTCCTTGCTCTTTCTCTTTGCTTTGGACCGTGAAAATGCAACATGTCGTGATATCGTGACACTTTTTTCTCCTTGCTCTTTCTCTTTGCTTTGGACCGCGAAAATGCAACATGTCACGATATCGCGACACTTTTTTCTCCTTGCTTTTTCTCTTTGCTTTGGACTGCGAAAATGCAACATGTCACGATATCGTGACAATTTTTTCTCCTTGCTTTTTCTCTTTGCTTTGGACCGCAAAAATGCAACATGTCACGATATCGCAACACTTTTTCCTCCTTGCTTTTTCTCTTTGCTTTGGACCGCGAAAATGCAACATGTCGCGATATCATGACACTTTTTCTTTCTTGTTCTTTCTCTTCTCTTTTGGTCGCAAAAATGCAACATGTCGCGATATCGCGACACTTTTTTCTCCTTGTTTTTTCTCTTTGCTTTGGACCGTGAAAATGCAACATGTCGCGATATCACGACACTTTTTTTTCTTTGCGGTGTTTTGCTTTTTATTTGATCTTTAGCATATGGGCCACTTCGGTATTCTTGGAAAATATGCAAAAAAGGTGGGTCCCCAATTTTGGGGTATGTTGTGGAGCAGCCACAACATGACGATTTTTTCAACTTTGCACAAACAACTTGTAACAACTTCACCCAAACATAAAAAACATCCTCATAAGCATTTAACATCACTATACATACTCTGAATAACCTTTGAACTCTTGTCCACTGCATCAACCGATCTATCTGACTGTGTTGACAACAATAACAATACTATCATTGCACCTTGCTCAACAATAGACCCCTTTGGAATTGTTGGCAACACAAGTGCAATTTCCTGTAACTCTTCTCCCCCTTTGACAACAATACGAAAGGGCTGCTGCAAACTCCCCCTGAGTCCATGCATAATATTCTCAAGCAAAAATTATTACACTTAGCAAAAATCACAAACATGAGCAAAAAGATAAACAAATACACAAATGCTTCCCCTGAGAATGTGGTCCCGATAGCTAGTCAATTCTTGGGAAGCGTGACCACTCCCAATTTATTGCGAAGGTACTCAAAGACTTCCTTGGGCAACGGTTTTGTGAAGATATCCGCTACTTGCTCTGTTGTTGGAACAAAATCCAACTTAACCTCACCTTCCATAACTTTCTCCTTCAAAAAGTGATACCGGATAGCAATATGTTTTGTGTGAGAATGCATAACCGGATTCTTTGAGATGTTAATGGAACTGGTGTTATCACACTTAACTAAAATTGGCTCACTGAAGTTAATACCAAGATATTTCAAGGTTTGTTTCATTCATAATACCTGCGTACAAAACGTTGCCGCTGCAATATATTATGCCTCTATTGTGGATAAGGAGACTGACTCTTATTTCTTACTGTGCCACATGACCAACCTGTCTCCAAGATAGAATGCACCTCCACTGGTACTCTTCCTATCATCTACACATCCTGCCCAATATGCATCTGAATACGCAATAAGGATGAAGTCCTTACATTTCGGATACCATAACCCATACTCCATAGTACCCTTGAGGTACCGAAGAATCCTCTTCACTGTTGTCACATGAGTCTCCTTGGGACTAGCCTGAAATCATGCTACCATGCATACTACCTACAAAATATCTAGTCTGGTAGTTGTCAAGTATAGTAAGCTCCTAATCATAGATCTGTACATGGTTTGATCAACATGTGGAGATTTGTCATCCTTGCTCAACTTGCAACCTGTCGTCATGGGAGTGCTAACTGGCTTACAATCTTCCATCGTCAACTTTTTTAGAATCTCTTTCACATATTTAATTTGATAAATAAATATGCCCTTCTCATTTTGATTAACTTGCAACCCGAGGAAATACGAAAATTCACCAATCATTGACATTTCAAATTCTTTTTGCATCTTATTTGCTAAATCTTTACATGACTCATATTTGTTGTTGCCAAATATGATATCATCTACGTATACAACAAGAACAATAAGATGGCCATTTTTTGTTTTGACATACAAATTACTATCCACCATACCTTTCTTGAACCCTTTTTGAGTAAGATAGTTGTCTAGCCTTGCATACCATGCTCGGGGTGCCTGTTTTAAGCCATATAATGCTTTCTTGAACTTGCAAACCAAGTTGGGATCATCACCAAGTTGGAAACCATCTGGCTGCTCAATATAAACATCTTCTTCAAGTTTCCCATTCAAAAATGCTGATTTCACATCCATTTGATAAACTTTGAAATTCTTGTAAACTGCTAAAGCCAGAAACATTCTAATTGCCTCTAGTCTAGCCATAGGTGCAAAGGTTTCCTCAATGTCAATACCTTCAACTTGTGCATAGCCTTTACATACCAATCTTCCTTTATTCTTGACTACCTGTCTGTCTTCATTCAATTTGTTTCGAAAGACCCATTTAGTACCGATTATATTTTTATTTGCAGGTCTTGGTACTAACTCCTAAGTTTTGTTTTTCTCGATCTGATCTAATTTTTCATTTATTGCCTTCATCCAACTTTCATCTTTGCTTGCGTCAGCAACATTTTTGGGCTCAATGTTGGATAATAGAGAGTAGTTACTTACTACTCTTCTTCTTGTCTGAACACCAATTGTGGGGTCTCCAATTATTTGCTCTCTATGATGATCTTTCTGCACATTGCCTGTTTTGAATTTCTTATTTTCTTCCACTTCTGAATCACTGTTTAAATCATCTGAGTCAATTTTTTTTTTCTTTTCCATTTCATTTTCCTCATCTCCTTCAATAACCTATTTATAAATTGGATAGTTCTCTTCATAGCTAATTACTCGTTCCCTACCTTCATCAACTTTAACATCGGCACTATCCACAATTTTCATTAGCCTCTTGTTGTAGCATTTGTAAGCTTTGCTTTTTGACAAATAGCCAAGAAAAATACCTTCATCCGCTCTATCTTCAAACTTACCAAGGTTTTATTCAGTTTTTTTGATGTAACACTTGCTACCAAAAACTTTAAAGTATCTTTCTGTTGCATTTTTACCGAACCACAACTCATAAGGAGTTTTGCTTTCATGCGTCCTCAACATGCACATATTTTGGATGTATACCGCAGTATGGGCTGCCTCTTTCCAAAATCTATCTGCTACTTTTCTCTCAGTCAACATAGTCCATGCCATTTCCGCACTGTCTGTTTCTTTCTTTCTACCATACCATTCTACTGAGGTGTCCTGGATGCTGAAAACTGTCTCCTAATACCATATTTTTCACAGTACTCTGTAAAATCCTCTGAAATGAACTCTCCTCCTCTATCTGATCTTAAAAATTTAATCCTTTTTCCTATTTGATTCTCAACTTGGTTTTTGAAAACCTTGAACATCTCAAAATATTATAATTTATGCTTCAAAAATAGTACCCATGTCATCCTGGAATAGTCATCTATACACAACATAAAATTTTTGTCACCATTTATGCTTTGCGTTCTCATGGGTCCACATAAATCAGTATGTATTAGTTCCAAAGGTTTGCTTGTGTAGTACTCTTTTGTTTTAAATGAGACTCTAGTTTGCTTCCCCTTTTGGCATTAAGCACAAATGCTATTTGATGGTTTTCCAATGGTGGGAATATCTCTCATCGCATTTTTTGAGCTGATTTTTACTAGATTGTCAAAACTAATATGACCGAGCCTCTTGTGCCACAACCAATTTTCTTCTTCTTGTCCAATCAAGCAAGCTCCTTCTGAAGTCTTTGAGAGAGTGTACAGGTTTCTAGATGTCCTCGATCCAGTTGCTATCAACTTTCCACTCGTTTGCTTTTCTGACTTCACAACCCTGCTTCTTAAAAATCACTTCATGACCTCTATCACAAATCTGACTTACGCTCAACAAGTTATGCTTCAGACCAACCACAAACAAAACTTATTTTGACTTGATTTTTTATCACTAATATTACTTGAACCTTTGCCAACTATCTTAGCTCCATCATTATTTCCAAATTTTATTGAACCACCTTCATATTGCTGTAACTTCTCAAATTTTTGTTTGTCACTTGTCATATGACTGGAGCATCCACTATCAAGTATCCATAGTGCAAATTTATTCTGTGCTTTAAATGTTGTTTGTACGATCAGGGATTCCTTTTCTTCCTTAGATCGCTCTTTTTCTTTCCACTCTGGTTTGATTATAGTTTTGGGCTCTTGTTTTGACTTTTCTTTTTCAGTAGCTTGTGCATGTTTTTTGGGAAATTTTCTATTTTGTCTCATTCCATTTGGTTGAAATTTTCTTCCCTGAAATTGATTTGATGCAAATGTACTTCGATAATTTCTTGCAATGTGCCCAAAATTATGATAGTTATAACATTCTACTGCATAATCCATCAAAGGTGAAAAAACATTTCTACTGGTAAAATTCCTTGGTCCTACATTATACTTGCAATATGAAATCTTATGTCCATAACCATTGCATTTAAAATAGTAACCAGAAAAGAGATGATTGAACTTGGGTGATGGTCTTTGCCATGTTGTCGTAGGAGCCATAAATATTCTTCTTCTTTGATGTGTGACATTAGTGAGTCCATCATTGTCAATTCTCCTTTCGTGCCTTGCATTATTGCTTTCTTTTGCATGAGTCAATTTTTCTTGATCAACCTATTTCTTATCTCCATTCTTTATGGATTCTTCATTTATGGCCTTTGATCCATTTGATGATTCTACTTCGTCAAAGCCCAAACCAAATTTGATGCCTGTAGTCTTTTGGTTATTTATGATCTTATTTAGCTTCATAGAAATTTATTCACGTTTGTGATAACAACTAATTTTACGATTCATCTCTTTTATCTGCATCCTTAAACCAACAGTCTCTTCTTCTAGCTTGCTGCAATAATCTATTTTCATGGTTATTTGCACTTCGAGATCTTCAAATATTTTTTTGGATTCTTCTATCTGTACTTTCAAACTAGTTATGATTTCATTTGCATCCTCAAGATTTCTTGAAATTTTCTTATTCTTTTTTCTTTCTATCTTCAATTCATCCAGAGTTGCAATTAGTTCCTCTTCCAAATTTACTTCTGCATCAATTTCTTCTTCATCACATTCCTTTTATTTTTCTATTTTTTCTTCTTTGAGTGCCATGAAAAGAGCTTCACCTGTTTCCTTTTCAGAGTCCTCACTGCAACTATCTTCTGATGAACTGACATTATTGGAGATGAAACTTTTCTTCTTGAAGTTGCCTTTTATGAAATTTGTTTTTTCTTCCAGTCACTTCTTTCTTGGTGCGATCCTTCATCACTTTTTTTCTTCTCATTAAGTGGACATTTAGCTGCAAAATGCCCAATGCCTCCATAATTGAAATATTTAAATGATAACTTTCCTCTGTATTTTCTTTTTCCCATTTTTAGTTTTCGAATAAAGTTTGCTTCCATTTCATCTGATGTCTCTTCTTCCTAGGATTCTTGTTTTGCTTTCATATTTTTATGGGCTTTAAAAGCAACTTCTCTATATGTGGGTTTAGATTTTCCTATTCTCATCTCATATGCAGTCAAAGAACCATGCATCTCATCCATACTAAAAGAATTTAGATCTTTAGCTTCTTCTATAGCTGAAACTTTAGAATCAAATATTTGGGGAAGAGATCTTAATACCTTTTTCACGATGATAAAATCTTTGATTTCCTCATCGAGTCCTCTAATCGCATTAATGAATTCATTAACTCTTAGCATATATGCCTCTATGTTCTCATTGTCATTCATCTTTAATACTTTGAACTGAGCTCGATGTGTTTGTAACTTGGCCTCCTTGATCTTAATGTCTCCTTCATGAATGCTCCTTAGTTTGTCCCATATTTCTTTTGCCATTTTACAACTCATAATCTTTACCAATTCACTGTCCACTAATCCGCACATGATAGCATTCTTTGCTTTTGAGTCATTCTCAAATAGTTTCTTATCGACATCATCAGTTGGAGAAGTGGTGGGTACTGTGTATCCACTATCTACTGAATCCTAAATGTCGTATCCCAAAGCACAAAGATATGTCTGCATCCTGAGTCTCCAAAATGCGTAATTAGTTTCATCAAACAATGGTTCTTTGTTTGATGAGAAGCCTTCACCACCTGCCATTGTGTCACTTCCAAGATCACCCTAGCCGGTTAATCTTGTTTAGGAACCTCGATCTGATACCAATTGTTAGTCTCACAATGACACTGAGAGGGAGGGTGAATCAGTGTAGCTCTTTTAAAACTTAAATCTTCAACTCTTAAAGTCGAAACAATGAAAAATTGAAATCAAATAAAGCAAGTATAACAAGAGAACATCACACAACACAAGATGTACCGAGGTTCACCGATTTGGCTACATCCTCAAAATGACTGTTTGGACTCCCATCCAAATCCAACCTTTGCAAAGCACCAACTTTACAATCAATTTACCAGCACCCACTGGAAGGAGCACCAACCCCTGATTTATCTACACCATCAGAAAGGAGCACCAACCCCTAATTTTTGCACCAATAGAAAGGAGCACCAACCCCTAATTTATCTGCACCAACAGAAAGGAGCACCAACATCTTATGGCCTCTTTGAATGGCATATTTAAAACCTCTGAAAAAATTTTGTTTCTCCTTCCATGACTGTTCGTTTTCTCCTTCCATGACTGTTTATTTTCTCCTTCCATGACTGTTCATTTTCTCCTTCCCTTATGCATTCATGTGTTTTGGTTTTCGAAAAGGCTTTTTGTTTCTATTTTGTGGCCCTTCGTTTCCTTTTCTCCACATGGGCATGCGTTCACTTCTTTCCATGTGTAACGATCATCTTAGATGATTTCAAATAATTAAAGATTCCTTATGTAACATTTTGTCTTATTCATTGAATTTTGTCCTTATGTGATAAATTACCTTATTCAAATTTTTGATTTATTCCTTATAGGTCCACATCACTATGCAATCTTCAGTTTCACTATCCTGGTATTCATCACTAATATCAGACGCATTGTCAACTACTATGTTCCTTTGGTGAAAATGCAACATGTCGCGATATCACGACACTTTTGTTTCTTTGCCTGCTTGCCCTTTATGCAACATGTTGCGATATCGTGACACTTTTTTCTCCTTGCTTTTTCTCTTTGCTTTGGACCACGAAAATGCAACATGTCGCGATATCACGACACTTTTTCCTTCTTGCTTTTTCTCTTTGCTTTGGACCGCAAAAATGCATCATGTCGTGATATCGCGACACTTTTTATTTCTTGTTCTTTCTCTTCTCTTTTGGCCGTGAAAATGCAACATGTCACGATATCATGACACTTTTTTCTCCTTGCTTTTTCTCTTTGCTTTGGACCACGAAAATGCAACATGTCGCGATATCGCGACACTTTTTTTTCTTTGCGGTGTTTTGCTTTTTCTTTGATATTTAGCATATGGGCCACTTCGGTCTTCTTGGAAAATATGCAAAAAGGTGGGTCACCAATTTTGGGGTACGTTGTGGAGCAGCCACAACATGATGATTTTTTCAACTTTGCACATCCTCATAAGCATTTAACATCACTGTACATACTCTGAATAACCTCTGCACTCCTGTCCACTACATCAATCGATCTATCTGATTGTGTTGACAACAATGACAATACTATCACTGCACCTTGCTCAACATATCCTCTCATGGAATATAAGGGGGTTGAATAGCATCCCCAGATAAAAAGCTATTCATGATTTAGTTCATGTGCATTCTCTAGATGTGGTGTTTATTTAGGAGACTAAATTGGCTATTGATAATATGTTCAATATTGCTCCCAAGTTGTGGGGAAGGGGGAAATGCCATTGTATTGGTGCATGTGGATATGCTGGTCGCTTGTTTATAGAATCCGGTTAAGATATCCCCTCTTACTTGGATTTCTAGCAGATGGTCTATTTCGATGGTCGGGCATGATAATAAATCTGGTGAAACCATCCTACTTAAAAATGTGTATGCTCCTATTTATTACAATGGTAAAGTGAATTTGTGGGAGCACATTTTCTTTGTGAGAAGTTTGGTTCCCCTATACCCATGGATTTTGGTTTGAGACTTCAACTCTATCACTTGTCTGGAGGAGAAACATGGTGGGGTGGACCATCTCGATCCTTTTTCTTCTGTATTCAGTGTTCATATCTAGGCCCTAAACTTGGTTGACATCAAGACAGATAATGGGATATTTACTTGGCACAATAGAAGGTGTGGGGAAGCTTCCATATTAGAGAGACTGGATAGGTTTTTGATATCCAGTAATTGGATGGGTAATAACATAAGTGCTAGTTTTGTGATTCTGGAGGGTAGGGGATCTGATCATTGGCCTATCAAACTCTCTGCTTTGGAGTTAGGGCTAAAAAATAATCCTTCCTTTAAGTTTCAACTTATGTGGCTTCATGATCCTAAGCTTCATGATTTCATGCAAGGCTGGTGGACCACTAGAAAACCTCCTCATGGCACCGCTATGTATTCCTTTATGAAGCGACTACAATTTGTAAAACATAAATTGAAGAGATGGAATAGACTGAATTTTGGGAACCTTTCCTTGGCTAATATGGCAGCTCTTAGGAGGATGGAAGAAGCTTCATGGAATATTAGAGATCAGGGATTCATGAAGGAGCTTCTTGTTGAGGAATCTAAGGCTACGAAAGACCTTGCTGAATGGGAACTGAGGGAAGAAATTTTTTGAAATAAAAAGCTTGAGTAGATTGGCTTTAGGAAGGGGATAGGAACACAACCTTCTTTTATAACTTAGTTAAGGCTCGTTGTAATGGTAACCTGATTACCTCTCTTGTGAATTATTAGGGTGCCCTGCTCTCTTCTTTCAGGGATATTTCAGAAGAGACTAAGAGGTATTTTTATTCTCTCTTCAAGGAGGACTCCCTATCAGATGATGAGAATGAAAAGTTTATTCTAAACTGTATTCCAATGATTGTTTCTAGATATATGAATGAACACTTGATGGGTCCAATTTCCCTTGAGGAGTTGGAAAATGTTGTATTCAAGATGAAAAAAGGAAAAGCCCCAGGTCCAGATGGATTCTTGATTGAGTTTTATCAGGAGTTTTGGGATTTAATCAAATTTAATATTTTGGAGGTGGTCCATGAGTCCCAAAATAACAAACAGATGCTAAGGGCCCTAAATGCTACCTTTGTGGTGCTTATACCCAAAAAAAGAGGGAGCAAATTCCTTGGATATGTTCAGGCCTATTTCTCTTTGCAATGTTGTGTATAAGATCATCACAAAAATTATTGTTGAGAGGCTGAAGATATGGTTGAGCAAAATCATCTCTGAGGAGTAAGGAGGGTTTGTTGTTGGTTGACAAATCTTGGATGGGGTTGTTATTGCTACAGAAGCTATTCACTCGATGGAAACTTCTAAGGAGAAAACTATGTTCATTAAGTTGGACATGGGCAAAGCCTATGATCGGGTTAGATGGTCCTTTCTTCAGAAAGTTCTTACTGCTTTTGGATTTGAGGAGGAATGGATTAGATGGGTGATGAGCTATGTTTCTTCTTTCTCATTCTATGTTCTTGTTAATAATGAGCCATCAGAGATGTTTGAGGCCTCAAGGGGATTGAGGCAAGGAGATCCTTTATCTCCTTATTTGTTTATCATTATGGCAGAAGGGTTGGGAAGATTGCTCAAGTCTCAAGTCATGCAGGGTCTCATTCAGGGGTGGAAGTGGGATAGTAGTTTTCCACCTCTTTCCCACATTCAATTTATTGATGATACTGCTTTGTTGGGAGTTGCCACTATCAGGGAAGCTGGAAATATTAGACAGTCTCTTGATATATATATTGGTGCTTCTGTACAGTTGATTAATGAGGACAAGTCTTCTATTTTCTTCTTCAATACCCCCCCTCTTATTCAATCCAGGATTTCTCACATTCTAAGATTCTAGGTTGGGACTCCCCCCTTAATTTATCTTGGTATTCCAATTTTATCTCATCCTCTACCTAGATCTTCTTGGCAGTCTATGCTTGATAATTTTAGAAGGAAGGTGAATCACTGGACTTTTATATGGCTATCCACTACAGGTAGAGTGTTGCTTTTAAAATCTATTGTTCAAGCTTTATCCATTTATAGATGTTTTGTACAAATAGCTCCCTCTCACTTCATCAAGGACATGGATGCTTTGTCAAGATAGTTTTTATGGTCTAGAAAACTTGATCAATATAAATGGAGATTGGTTAGGTGGGATTCTATATATAGGTTGGTGCAAGAGGGAGGCCTTGGGTTGCGGTAGAAAACTCTTTTTGGGCAGGCTTTGGTTGAAAAACTTTATTGGATATGGTGTACCTCTCAAGATAAGATTTGGGTTAAAATATTATCTTGTAAATACTTGAGAGGTATTTCTGAGGCTGAGATCCCTAGAGTCAGCTTGGTTGGGAAAGGTTTAGTTATTTGGGATAATCTGAAAAGAGGAGCTAATTTAATCAAGCAGGGTTTGTTCTAGATTTGCGATCAGGGATAAAATACTCTTTTTGGGAGGATTCTTGGGATGGCCACCCTCCTATCTTGAATCAATATCCTAGGTTACATTACCTAAGAATTTTTTTCTTGGAAGTAGGCTGGTCTCGTGTCGAGGACTTTAAAAAAATCCAGTATTTTGGAAATATGGAGATGTACAGGTGGAAAGATCCACAAGAATGGTTTCAAGGGGGACTGGCCAAGGACATAGAGGTGCTTTCTCTTATTCTTACAGGGAGACCTTATTATTCATTGAGGGGTAAAGATATTCTAGCTTGGAACCCTGATCCTAAGGGAACCTACTTGGTAACCTATGGTTATCAAGTTCTTGATAAGAAAAAGTATGGGAGTATTCCTGTCACTTGGTGGAAAAAGGCATGGAACAAATTTTCCTGGACAAAATGTAACTTCTTTCTCTGGTTGGTAGCTCGTAATAAATGCCTCACTTGGGATAATGTGAGGAAGAGGGGATTTCAGGGTACCTCTTTTTGTGTCCTTTGTAGTAAGAATGAGGATGAATCTTCTTATTTATTTTTCCAATGCTCCTTTGCCAGAGATATTTGGCACCATTTGTGGAGCGCCTGGAACCATCAATGTTTTCATGTGTTGTCCCTGGTGGAGTTTTGGAGTAGTCTGGAAAAAACTCCAACCAAGGCCCCCTTCCTTCAGGTGGCTTGGAATTTGGGCCCTTCTTGCATCATCTGGAAAATTTGGCTCGAATAAAACCGACGTATATTTTAGGGTAGTTATTTGGCTGTTCAATAGATCTGGCAAAGGATCCTGTATATGGTTTAGGAAACCATCCATAGCAAATGTGATGTGGACCCTCTTTTAGATTCTAGGGAGGAGAAGGTATAGCAAGCCCTTGGTATCTTTGGGGATGGTGTGAACTCTTCTAGCCCTAGTAGGGTTCCTTAGCTCAATAAGAACTTTAGGAGAGATGGTAGGTGGAGGCAACCCCCTAGAGGAGTTTTAAAAATTAATACCGATGGATCGTCCAGGGGTAATCCTGGACATGCTGGCATTGGAAATGTTTGTAGAGATTCTACTGGTGGTGTTAGTTTTTTATTTTCCATTTATAAAGGTGTTCACTCCAACAATTTTATGGAAGCTCTTGCAATTCTTGAGGCCTTGCGGAGGGGGTTTTCTCTTGGCTAGCATAGGATTATCTATGAGTCTGACTCTCAAATTGTGGTTAATATTTTAAACAATAAAAGGGTGGAGGAAGTTAATTGGCAGTTGGCCTCTATAGCCATTCAGATTCTTAGAACGAGTGAAAAGTTTGAATTTATATCCTTTGTGCACATTCCAAGGGAAAATGTGGTTGCTGATTATCTGGCCAAAAGGGCTTTTGAGCTGCTGGATCCTTGGAGTATCGATAATTGGGAGAGTCTTCCATCTGGGGACTCTCATTGCCTATGGGATTTGATCCACAAGGATGTACAGACTTAATGTGGTTTGTTCTTGTTGTATTTTTTGGGTGTCATTCTAGTCTAGTGGTTTTAGCCTATTTGGTTGTTTATTTGAGTCCTGGTTGGAAGCTTAGTTGTACTCTGTAATCCAGACTTTTTATCAATAAATTTTTACCCCTTTATTTAAAAAAATAATAATAAATAGCAATTAGATTAATTACCACTTGGTAGAATATAATCTACTAATAGTGTAGATATCATAACCAATGTATTTATCTCACATGTTAAGTTTTTAATAATACTATATTTAATTCATATCTTCACCTAACTTAGATATAGTCTACTCAACTAACTGATCTTGCTAGTCTTCAAGACCAAAGTGTATAATCTTAAAAATACTCATCAATTTCTAGATGAAGAATTAGTTAACTATATATTCCATGGGACTAGTGACATGCTCCTTCATGAACTTGAGTTGAAGCTCCCTTATTAACTCTAGTTTACCTAGTAAAGTGGGAGAAGCCTAATTATATTTTCCCTTATTAATGTACTTATGCATATGTTTGTTTAGGATCTCCAACTAGTGTTTTCTTCTAGTTGAGGTATTATATTTATTTCAACCTTTTATTTATATATATGAGACTTGGATGTCCCTCAAGGATTATAATTAACAACCTCTAGAACATTCCATATTTTAGTCATGCATAGTTGGTTAATTCCAAAATCTCTTTGGCTATAAGGAATATTTTCATCCCTTCAAATGATAAATAATATTTCATCCACCTTTCTCCTATGACCTAGAAAAACATACTTAGAAGTTATACGAGTTAGAAAGCATCAAGGTTTCTAATAGGATACTATCTTGGTATATACACTTTATCCACCCTATATTCATCTAGTTTTACCAAAAATTATATTTATATATTTTCTTATCATACATGATTTAAAAAATTTTGCTCTTAAGAGCTTTGAAAAAATTATAAATGTTATATCATGTAGGTCTAATCAAATAGAATCATACCCTAATCTTAACATCCATAAGGGGTCACATACCCATCTTATACGATCTCTTATAGTTTTACAAACCAATAATATTTATTTTACAAAATATAGCCATGTCTTACTTGTAAATCTATAAGAATATTCATGCTCTTAATTTAGATTAAGTATCAGAAAAAATTCATATTCTAATTGTTATTTACACAATATAATTATAAATTCTTATAGTATCATGAAGATGAGGAATCCTAATCATTACACTATATTATTTTTTGCTCTTGGATATTAAAATATTAAAAAAAAATAAAACTCACCAAATATATTTTTCAAAATAAAAAGTAATTTTTCCTTGCAATTAATTTGAGCAATGCACACAAATAATATTTAGACCAATATACCATTAGATCAATTTATTGCATTTATATAAACATGAGATTTTGCAACAATCCATAATAAGAGTAATTAAACAAGGGTTATTCTCATCCTTTCCACTATTAAACGTGCACATCAAATAGTATAAACAATTCATAATGTTAATTATGAAACTAGTTACAACATGGTTATTCTCATTGTAGACACCCAATTTTGCATGTAGGGCTAATATTTAAGCTTTCCAATACCTACATCAATCAACCTTTCAATCATCCAAATTGAATCAATATTACTTATACTCAAGTTTAGAGCATTTATTGCTTTGAAATTGAAATCTTTGGGGCATAAGCAAAAGTACCATTGGCACTTTCATGACCCTAGTGGCACTCTTGTTTAAGATTAAAAGCATTGCTAGTGCTTTCATGATATGTTGGCACTTTTACCATTTTTTGTTTTGACCTTTCTTACCCAGATTTGACCTCATAAAACCACCACCAATGCTTTCACCATATGGAATTTTTTATTGTCATACACAAAAATAAAGAAATTTGACTTTCTATACTTTCTATACCATCATTAATGAATCAAATCCCTAAGATCAAATTAATAGCTTCCAATATAAATTCCAAATCTAAGAATTACCATTTTCAATATTCCTCTATTAATGGCTTCTTGATTGTATTTCAAATTCTTACCATCTCCAATATTGTTATCTTCAATGTAATTATTCCTCCAAAGAACCATGGCATCCTATAAAACCAACCCTTGGAGTGACTATTTCATCAAGAGTTTTAGAGATAAAATTCGGTTAAAATCTCTCTAGAATCATAAGAATTCATCACTTTGCATGGAAATATTATGCCAAAATCTTCCCACAATCTTGTGAAGGTCATCCTTCAATAATTCAATCTCTTATTCCTTGCAAGCAACCAAGATATTGTTTTTTCAAGCATTCTAATAATTAAGTTACCAAGAAATCAAGCATCAAGAATTCAAGCCCTCAAGCTCAAGCTTTCAAGTGCTAACAAGCAAGCTAGAAATATTTTAACAACCTTCTATAAACAAGAGGAAAACAACCTTGCATCATGGGTTGTGCTCTTTCCTCTTATTTTCTTTTGGCACTCTTTTTATCTTGTAGTTCTAAGATTTTATCTTATTGAATGTTTAACTAATCTTGCACATTGCATTTACATTTAGTTAGCATCTTATTTTTCATTTCATATTTATTTCAAGCAAGCAAGTCTTTATTTTTCTTATAATTTGATAGAGTCTTTGTACTCTTAAGTCAGATACCATCATCACAATCATCAATTTAGCTTATATTTTATCTAAACTTACTTTACTACTTTCAAAAGTGGAAGTGTTGATAGATTGTAAGTGTGGTGGTGCTATTGTTGTTTGGCTTACATAGATTGAAAGTGTTGATGTTACTATTGCAACCAAGGTGCTTTCACAACCAAACACTTATTCCATACACTATTTTTTAAAACTTTTATCTATCTAAACCAGGGCCTGATTACTATTCTAGGGAGTCCAAAATTCTTTGTTATCTTAGATAGGCCCCTATACTACTAATCCCATAGTTCTCATCTATTTTGTAGGAAATTAAAAGCACCATAGAGAGGTGAAAACTTCAAAAATGGTTCTAGGAACCAGTGACAATTCTATTTATTTAGTAAGAATAGGTTTATCTATCCCTAATTTCTATCATTTCAGCATTTTGGGATTTAGTCTTGTTTACTTATTTCTAGATGTAGTCTCTATTCCCTGTTTGTTTAGTAAAATAAGCTAAAGGAAAAAAAGAACTAGTTTAGTCTTAATCACATAGGGGACCATCTAAACCTTTAAGCTTTAGCATTAAAACAAAATCACATATAGTTGCATCTAGTACTTTCTTGCTACATTTTCTTGTACCCTTGCCTTGAAAAGAGAAATCATTATTTAATTTATCATAAAACAACAAAATAATTTAACTTTTATGTCTTATTGCTGCATTAGGGCTAGATTAGGGGTAATCTTAGAAAAAAGAAGTATCTTCGGAGAAATGTAGGTGTTCTTAACACTAATTCATTAAATACAAATCTCCAAGCTTAGAAACTATCCCTAATATTGAGGTGAGAAGACGAAGAGTCACAATGGATTATCTAAGATGCCCTTATGATTATTTTCCTTGCCTTATCACATTTTGGTGAACTAGACGTGAACACCACTGTGGGTCCCAATATATTCCTCTTTAAATTTAAATCTTAATCAAGCTATAATTTACCAAATTTTAATCAAGACCACTTAATATTGTTTGTTTAAATTAGATCATATTACATCTAGGTAATAAGAACATATGTAATGACTAGTTCTATAATGGGTCTTCATGATCCTTTAAGAAATTCCCATACAAGCTACTAGGCTATATTGGGTATATAGTGAGCCTAGGCTACCAATTTCTTATATAGTGTCTTGTGAATACTTATGCATAGTAAGGAGTATATTGTAGTGGACTAGTGGGAGTCATAAGGAGGCATACTATTGCCCCTCATGTATCATCTTGGTTACATATCCAAGTGATCACTTCCATGTATCATTTCCAATCATGTATTAAAATTTATAACAATAGATATAAAAGAGTATTAAGGTATATAGGAACCCTTGGTGTATAGGTATTCCATTGAGTTATATAGGTTAGATTTCATATATTGAGATAAGGGGATATAAGGTTGCTAAAACATCTTCTTTCTTCTTTAATTAACTCTATAAATTTCAAACTTAATCAATTGATTTTTTTACTTCCAAACCCATGGTTGAGGAACACTATTTAACTTGTACTTCTACTCATCAATTATCCATTAATCTTAATCATCTAGTGGAAGGTTATGATGACCAACCCACCTTTGAGAACCCAAAATTTAATGAATAATAGGAGGTTTAAACACCTTTGGGTTCTCTAAACCTTATCCATGATGAGCAAGAAAGAGTGGTTTTCCAATATGCTACTCACATGGATTTATTTTTACAAAAGTATAGGGAGGTTATGGAATCCTTCCTTAAGGAAATGTCATGATACCATAAGCATCTTTGTAGGGTCACTTTCATTCATGGACCATCCCCTACAACCTAGCCCAACCCATTTGTCCCTAAATAAATTGGATCCATAATTTGGATATATGAACACAAACCTTAATGCATAAACTTCTAATTTAATTGATTCAAAATCTTCAATCACCACTAATTCCATAGGGGCTATGGAATATGACCCCCACCATCCATGGAATATCACTCATATTTTCCTACTATTATAGAACTATTACTAGGTAATGTAATTTATCCTATATATCAAAAAGCAAGCACACACTACATCCCTAATCAATATGAACCATAAAGTGTTTCGATATCTAATCCTCATGTAAACAATATTCATTCTAAACTCATAAGTGCAAGCATGGGTTTCCCTCCAAATCATATTCATGCAATCTCTAGTTTTTCATCTTATAATCATTTCATCTCAAAGGCCTTGGGATAAAATCATATGATGTCAATTTCAACATTATATTCACAAGTATATCAACCTCCTTGTTATATTAATTATCAAATTTTTCCTATATCTAAACACATACCTTTTATACCATCAAATCCCATTTCTTCAAAGCTTAAAAATTTAACTTGTCAACTATATCTATTGAAACAACAAATGTCCATCATCCAAGGGTCTTCTTCTAATACTCTCATGATGTCTTATGCAACCAAACCTTAGATCATTTTGAAGCTAGTTTCTTATTTAATCCTGATTTTAAAACTCCTAAGTTTTAAATATACAAAGCAAAGAAATATCTTGTTAACCACCTTATATTGCTTAGAACACCTTATAGTGATATTTCTTATGATGAAACATTTATACTCATGATATTTTCCAATATCCTTAGTGGTCGTACCTTAGAGTAGTACTACAAATATTGAGGTATTCTCATAATTAGTAATGTGCCTTTCGTTGCATCAATTATCATGTGATAAATAAATACTTGAGTCTTAGGTGTAGCGACCTCGGGGAAGCGGCGCGCCATCCACTAACTACTCTACTTGCGATTCGATTGAATCCTTTAATGTTAAACATGCAATAAATGAAAGGCATAAAGCAGATATAACCAGAATGCAAAGAAATAAATGAATGAATGCTTTTTGTATTGATATTCTCAAGATCCGGTTACATATGAATCCCTCTAAGGGATACCCTTCATTTGATACATGATTTTACACACAAAGAGGGCAGTAGGTGTATAAAATATCCCCTCGCATAGGGGGCATGCTTTATAAGGCTTCCCGGTGATGCACACAGAAATGTATGAGGGCTTACAGATGCCTCCTTCTCTAGGTCTGATTGCTAGAGGGATCCTCTTGCTCTCGTATGTTGTGGATTTTCTCGATTGAACTTGTAGCCCTGAAATCAATGAAACAACAACACACGCTTAGATGTCCGAGATTGCCTCCCCGGATGAGGTTGTTAGCAATGAATAAGCTCAATAAATGCAATGAAACTAGTACTATGAAAGTGAATAACTAAAATAAATCTTATGCTAATGAAATGAAAGAGAAAGTAGAATAAAAGAAACTAACACCTAAAACCCTAGACTAGGTTGCGGGCCACTATCCAGGACAACGACCGCTAAGGTGAAATCTCTCTCTATTGATCCAAAGGCTATGGGCTCAAGTCTGCTACTAATGTTAAAATGATTACCTTATGTGTTCATATTTTCCCTCCAATCCGACAAGGCTCCGCTACAAGAATCGATCTCCAAGGGAAGCTCTCCAAGTCTCTAGAAGCTCTCCTCAATGATCCAACCTGTTCAAAGTTCTGATGTATGATGTTCTCTCTCTCTGATTGATAAAAGAAGGTCTAAAGGTCCCCTAGTGCTTTTAGGTTTACTCCTTATAAAGTGTTTGAAGCCCTAGGTCAATGTTCAACCCTAGGACTGAATCCCTCATGCGTACTAGGTGTTAGCATGAGAAGCTCTTTGTTTTTCTATGTTTAACTAAAGTCTAAATCTGGACTTGAGTCTTCCATGTAGACTGGCTATGAGGAGGAATGCAAAGTTATCCCCGCTCATCCTTATTGCATGTAGACTACCACTTCCACCCAATATTAGGCTGGATGGGTGGAAAAATGCATTTAAAGCTTAGCCACTATCATCTGCAGTGGCTAAGGTTTGGCCACTCTGAGCTACAATGGCTGGATTCTGGCCACTCTGGTCTACAATGGCCAGGCTTGGATGGGCTAAAAATGCCCCATATGAGTGGCAAAAACCACTTTTGACACTTGGAAGGTCCCAAGGTTTAGTCACATGACCTATGAGTGTGCCCATGTGAGTAGTCTCCCTGAACATGACATGTTTTAGGTGTCTACAGATGCCCCTTTTTGTGATGCGCTGAGTGAAAGACACAACGCGGAGCAAAAACATAGACTGCTATGTTCGGTTGTAGGGTGTATGATGATCATTGATCTGATCAATGTTGGATGGCCCAATCATGCAAGATGACACGCATCCTTGAATCATTGCTTCAACGTTTGGAAGGCTTTACTTAGCATAGGGCTTGCACATATTCAATCGCACTCATTCCTCAAACACAATCGGGTAGCTTCTGTTGCTACAATCAGATCCGACCGGTAGGAGAGCTACAAATTGAAGATGTCATATTTGCTTATGTTCCCAACAAATAGGAAAAGTTATGTAATTGTTGGATGCAATGATTCATAGGATGAACGCAATTTTGACATGATCGAGTGATATTTTGTTGATTTTGATTATGATTATTTGAAGATTTGAACTACCCCCTCACACAATGAATTGGTGAGGGAAGGGCAATGAATGAAGTGACAAGTCGCTTGACCATTTTGACTAAGTTTGGTTCCTTTCTAGTATTTGTTCTTTTAATGGGCAATCCCCCATCCAAGTGTGATTTCAATTATTTATGATAATCATTCATCCCTATCCCGAGGAGTGGTCCGACCATAAATAGCCTTCTTAGGGAGTTAGGATGAGTGATTCTATTTATGCTTGTATTGCATCACTTGGCTCAATGTTTTTGGTGTCATAGGAGAATTAGGATGATTCCTTCATACCCATGGAGCAGTCCGACCATCTTGGTCTTCTTCGGGATTGAAGGAGGCATCATAATTCCAAAATGAATATTTTGCCCCAAGTAACCTCATGGTAACTTACTCATCTCACCGAGTTGCATGGAGTGCAAATCGCTGCAACCGCTAAGTTGATAGAGTAAGTAACTTGATAAGAGGCTTACTTGAGATTTGTTTTTATGTAATTTTTTTGTTATTTTGAACATTATGATAACCATGAGTCATCAAAATGTGTTTATTTAATGTTTTTGCTGCTTCTCATGGAGAGAATCCCTCCTATTTTTGCTTAGGTTTTGGTCGCTGTCAGGTCCAATGACCCCCAAATGCCTACTCATGGCCGCTCTCATCCTGAGCGGCCAAGAAATTTGGGCCACTGATGATAGCAACAGCCAAGGCATAATTTGAGAATATAAAAATAACCCTAGGGTTTTGACCTTTCACTTTCACCAGCTATCAGTTTGCATTTCAGAGCTCTACAGTGAAAGTGACTTCTACGATTTGGAGTGTTATTGTGATTCGGAGGATCATGGCTACGCAGGGTGAGGCATCAATGAGCGGAGGAGCCAGAGCTTCTTAAGTACTCTTCAAAACCTTAACCCTATCTATTTCATTTTTGGGTAAAATGAACTACACTAAGTAATCGGTACAAGAACCTCATTAAACTTATTGATAATGAATTAAACCCATAGTTAGGCTTAGTTTAGGATTTTATGTGGTGGGCTTGCCCCCATTTGCTTTTTTTATTTTTTTGTTATTTTTGGCCTAGGGTAGACATTTCTATCATCGCCCATCGTCCTTGCTCAATGGCTCACTCTTGGTTTGGCCATTGTCACTCAGACCAGATTTGAATCTCAATGGTCAAAAATTTGACCATTGGGGCTTGGCCGCTCTCAACTAATTTATGGCCATTGTAGTCGACAACGACTAAGAACACTTGTAAATTTTTTATTTTCTTTGCATTTTTGAAGTGATTAACTATTTTTTTAATTTTTGACTTGCTTTTATGAAATTTGCTGCATTATTAGGTGCATTTCATTGCTCTTTTGCTTGGACTTAGAATAGCCTATCATTATTTGCATCGTTTCCATGTTTTATTATGATTTATGCCTTAGATGCATTGTAGTTATGCTTTGTTTTCTCTTTTGCTCTTAGATTCTCATTGCTCGGGCTCATGACCCGAAGCTCATGAATGACCTTCTACCCCTTTTGAGTGATACGGACTAGGCCTGGCTCAAGGCCCATGGGCTATAGTTTATCACTAGGATGCCCTACATTATGTCATATCAGGCTTACCTTATGACTTTGGTCCATCGATGGGATTCTCGGACTAATACCTTCCACCTTCCTACCGATGAGATGACTATCATGTCGGAGGATGTGTATAGGATATTCTAGATCCCCTTTGATGGAGTGGCCATTGTCTCTTCGACCACTAATGATCATGATGTTATCTTTCTTTGGGTGTTTAGAAGGCATGCTATAGATGCCTTCAAGGACACCAAATCTAGTGGTGTCTCTATTATACATTGGTACCGGGAGCATGTCTTCACGATGAGGCATAGTGTTGTTGATGGTTATCAACAACATTCTTATTCTAGATTGCTCAGGCTTGAGGTTCCCATGGAACCTCCTTGCGATGGTCCAGGATCTGATGGACATCAAGGAGCCCATCATCTATGCATGGGGAGGTCTCTATTGGCCTAGTGTTATGATGAGTTGTATCATATCCATCAATGGGGTCACATCAGCATCGCTTGTAGCTTGCTCCTACAGGTTTGGGGATGGGAGCACATCAAGGTAGATCATCCCAAAGGGCTTCCTACCAAGATTATAATTATTGAGGAGCGAATGTAGTGCTATGCTGCTAGATGGGCTCGAGGGCACGAGGAGCGCAAGAGCCATCCTCATGCGGGGGAGCTCTCCCACTACACTGCTACTTTTACTAGGCTGAAGGTCGGAGATATTATGTGGCATCCATATCATGAGTGCCTAGCTTGGGATGACCCAGCTAGTTTCATAGCTAGGACGCGGCATGAGCGGTGGCTCATCGACCGCAAGGTTGGTATCAGGGAGTATTTCTTCTACTCCTAAGTTCTCCATCAGTATGAGCTACAGTAGGATGTGCCACTAGTTCCATTTTTGTATAGACATCTCACAGCAGAGGGAGACCTTCCTCCTCCATGGATCATAGAGCTTTATAATGAGGAGGATGCCCCAAAAGTTGACCCAGGAGTCACTAGGGGAGTCACAGATGCATTTGTGTAGTGGTGGGGGATTTTGATGTGGCATGGTGATGGCAGTTTGGGCCAAGGATGATGGTGGGGATGATGGTGTAGATCCAGTAGGGTATAGAGTCCAAGCCAAGACCGAGGTATGGGGCCAACTAGTAGAGTAGGTGGTAATGGAGGAGCAGGAGGCTCCTAAGGAGGATGAGGAGGAGCTAGATCCCAAGGAGAGAGATTCTCCTCTGAGAGCATAATTGCATGAGGTCGAGGTTGAGCTTCAGTCGACCAAGATCTAGGTACAATAATGAGATGCTACCATAGCCCAATGAGATGCTACTATAGAGCAGCTCACGCTATAGATCTAGGATTTGTAGGCCACTATCGAGGGTGGTGCTACTAGGATGTAATTTGTTGTTCCTCCTTCTACACCATAGAGTGATACCGAGGTAGATCCTAGGGCAGACACAAGGGTAGAGGTTCTATGCCTATAATCATTGCTAGATGAGTATGAGGAGCAGATCTAGGGGTATGTCTCCCATATAGCCTCTCTCTAGATGTAGCTTAGGAGGCATGGAGTTGTCCCTAGGGAGGCACCAGGTGTAGGTGGCTCACAGGTCAATAGGTGATCCACCTCTAGGTAGTCTTCCATCCATCCTAGCCAGAGGACTCAGACTCACACAGAGAGACCAGTAGGGTCACATCACTCTACGCATGACACAACCATAGGGGGAGGTGATGTTAGGGGTACATGCCCTATGTTTGATTGATGATGCACTTGGATTTCATTTTTGAGGTCTGCTTGACCTATATGACTATAGCCTATGGGCAATTTTGTATATTCATGCACTTTGAGATACACATTTCTAAGATCTTTTGAGACACACATATTTATATGAGACTTTGCATTTATGCTTCATTATGTGTGTCATTTATTGCTTATGTTTTTATTTTATTTATGCGATGTTATGATGGCATTATGATGAGTTGATATATATGTGTTAGATGATAGATGATATTTATGATGATATGGATTTGAGATGGATGCTTATGTATGTGTTTATGTAGATGCTTATATGATTTGATTATTGTGACATGATGTGATGTATCATGAGTTGATTTGATGATGGATTTATGATTCTATGTATGGATGAATGCAATGATGTGATCTTTGATGTAAATGGATGATTTATGAACTATGTATTTATGGATGTAATGTTTATTGTTATAATACATGTTTGATTTTGATTTAATTGTATGCATCTAACTCATGCTATGATATGGTGAATGCAATATGTAATCTAATGTGAATGAACTTGTATGTTTTAATCACTTTAAAACATAATGGATGCATATGCTATGATTTTGACAATTTAACGGGTGATACCACAGAAAGTATAACAACCATGAATGTTTAATAATCATTCTAATCATAAGAATTAATTATTTAAATCATCCATATGTGCAATGTAATGGTGTGGAATGTATGTATTTTCTGGATAAGCTTATGTAATTTAAAAGATATAAAATAATTAGTGGTCGTCTAAATATCATTTCTGACATATATCCGGTATCTAGTTTAATATTATTTTATTAATACCCCCTAATTTACAGAAGCTTATAAAGAAAGTTGATGATGTGATTGATGATATGATTTGTTGCTATGTAGAAATTTTTGAGGTTTTTCCTGAGACTTCAAACACTCTAGTTACCCTATCAATAACTATGTACTGACCATACAAGACTTTTGAAAAGCAAGGCTTTCACTATGTACCTGGATATTCATTATCTCTGTGTGTGCAAATGAATATATATTTGAGATAGAACTCAAGCATTTCCTCCGATGTTAGGCGGGATTCTTTCAGCCCATTGCTAAGATCAGGGATCCTCAAGTGTTTATCTCATCCTTATGTTGGACTTAGTTGGACTATACCACTAGGCAGTATTGGGTTACCTAAGCTAGCTCATCCACATTCAAACATTGGTCTATACAAATTCCAGAAGCTAATGTAATAGACATATCGTCATGCGTAAGGATTTCTCCTTCTAGTTTTGTGCAATGCTGAGAATTCCAGGGATTCAAGCTCTATTCCCTTTTTTTCTTCATTTCATTTGGGATACTTGCTCATACTTAGTGATGAAAATCACTGTTTATTTTGATTGATTTTTTCTTTGAGCAAGGGATTTATGTAAGGATGAAATTCACTTGTTTGTTTCGACTTTGACTATTGCTTGATTTTGGGATTTTGAATTATGACTTTGGAAACTGGAATTTTGAATTTGTGCTTTATTTCAGGATTTTTGATTGTTTTAATGAAAGCAAGGGATTTATGTAGTGATGATAATCACTCATTTTTGGGTAGGGTGGAACTTGTCCTTTTGCCAATTCTCAACACCTTTAAACCGGTTGCACAAGGGGATAAGCAAGGAAGATCCTTTTCGCTTAAGGTAACCTAGACCACTTTTGTTATTTTCATATTTCCCTTGTACCAACTAGGATTTTAGTGTTTCAATTAGTGATGGGATCCTGAATATCCAAGGTATTATCACAACTAGACCTTGCTCTCTACTAATCAAGGTGGCTTTCTACAAAAGTTGATAAGACCACTAGACATGGTTGAAAGACTAGGAAACCTTAGTATATTTCGTATAGCAACATGAAATGGTTGTGTTGAAAAACACAATTACACACATGGATGCATGGATGAGGATGAACTTGAATATTGTGATTGAGATACAAATTGTGGCATCGTTTGTAAGAATGTGATCATAACATATGTGAATGCAATGGATATGTATGGATATGCAACTATGTGGATATGGATGTAAGATGCAAATGTTTTTGTATATTTTTATTTTTGCATTGTTTTTGTATTTTGATTTCAATTTTAAATCTTTATTTTTTTGATTTTGACCAAGGGATTAAAGATACCCTTGGAGCATTTTTTATGATTTTGACCAAGCGGATTGGGTACCCTTGGAGCATTTTATTTGATTTGACCAAAGGGCTTTAAGATGCCTTTGGAGCTTTTTTATTGATTTTGACCAAGCGGATTGGGTACCCTTGGAGCATTTTTGTGATTTGATTTGACCAAAGGGCTTTAAGATGCCTTTGGAGCTTTTTGATTGATTTTGACCAAGCGGATTGGGTACCCTTGGAGCATTTTTGTGATTTGATTTGACCAAAGGGCTTTAAGATGCCTTTGGAGCTTTTTTGATTTGATTTGACCAAAGGGCTTTAAGATACCTTTGGAGCTTTTTTGATGGTGACCATTTATTTTTTTTTATTTAATTTTTTATTTTATGACATATTTGAGTTTTTTATTTTTATGACATATTTGAATGTTTTTATTTTTATGACATATTTGAATTTTTTTATTTTTATGACATATTTGAATGTTTTTTATTTTTATGACATATTTGAATGTTTTTATTTTTATGACATATTTAATTTTTTTTTTATGAATGCCTTCAAATGAATGATATTGAGAGGTTCAGGCTCTTCAATACCATCCAAATATGTGAGGTGATATGCTCTAGGCCCAACCTTCTCTGAAATCATGTAGGGGCCTATCCAATTTGCCATAAATTTGTCTCGCAAATGCGGTGGCAGATTTGAGTTCTATTGGTTTTCTTTGAGCACAAGATCCCCAACTTTGAATTCCCTCAAATGGACTTTACTATTGTATGCTCATGCAAGGTGATTCTGATAAACATGGAGATGCTCCAAGGCATTGACTCATCATTCATCAAGAAGCATTAACTGATCAAGGTGGCCTTGCCGTGCGGTGTCATCATCTATGAAGTCCTTCAATGCTACGTGCAAGGTTGGAATCTCCAATTCTAGGGGCATGATGGCCTCAGTGCCATATACAAGTGAAAATGGTGTTGCCCTAGTGGGCATCCGCACACTAGTCCTATATGCCCATAATGCTAGAGGTAACTGCAAATGCCAGTCCCTATGATTATCTCTCACTATTTTCCTCAAGATGGAGATGATTGTTTTGTTTGAGGCTTCTGCTTGCCCATTTGCTTGTGGATAATAGGGTGTTGAAAAACTATGTTGGATGTGGTATTTTTTCATTAAAGCATGCACATTTTTGTTCTTGAAATATGGCCCATTATCCGATATAATCTTCGAAGGGACCCCAAAATGACTTATGATATTGTGGAGTATAAACTCCGCAATCCTTGGTCCAGTTGTCGATGTCAAGGGGATCGCTTCGACCCATTTGGTGAAATACTCAGTGGTCATTATGATGAATGTGTGTCGGCCTGAAGATGGGGGAGATATCTTCCCAATCAAGTCTAATCCCCACTATGAGAAGGGCCATGCTACCTGGATGGGTTGCAAGGCTTGTGATGGCAAGTGGGTGAGGTTTGCATGATGCTGACACTTGACGCATTTCTTGACATACTCACAATATTATTTTTCCATAGTGGGCCAATAGTAACCCATTCTCAAAAT
This sequence comes from Wollemia nobilis, assembly GCA_028583015.1. Classification (NCBI taxonomy): domain Eukaryota; kingdom Viridiplantae; phylum Streptophyta; class Pinopsida; order Araucariales; family Araucariaceae; genus Wollemia; species Wollemia nobilis. The sequence goes on from JAQPPZ010000314.1 coordinate 1,355,070, forward strand.
GCGTTTAACGATGGCCATGCCACTGAAGTGACCACCACACGTACCATCATGAGCTTGCAAAATTGCCCAAGATGCTTCCTGGGGCTCAAGACAATGAAGGAGCATTCCATCATAACCTCGTCTATAAAGGATCTCTCCTAGAAAAATGTATCTAGTCACCTTTTGTTTAAATGTTCATCTTTCAGCATGTGATAGGCCTTGCGGTATTATTCCAAGCTTCAAGAAATCCCGCAATTGGGATAGCCAATCCTGATAAGCCATAACTTCTATGGATAAAATGACATGTTCCTCTTGTGATCCAGCATTTGTGAACATAGATTGGGAAACAATCCTATGATGAATGGTTGTTCCACACTCCGTAGGACCTTGAGAGATCAAATATTCCCAAGGGGCCATTTGCAAGAAAGCTCTAACTTTGAAGGACCAATCCTGATTTGGCTCGGTCTGGATCATGTTGACTGACTCTAGGTTGTCAATAACCTCACGTTGTATTACTGAAAATATGAGCACTTTCACATGAACGGTTGTGAAATCAGCAGATAAATTCTGAGGGATTAAGGATCCCAAATATGCCATGGTGTCTACAAATCTATTTGATGTACGAGGGATTGCCTCGATGTCATACCATTCTAGTCGAGCTAGGTAAGTGTCAACAAGCTCCTTGTAAGCTTTCAGGAGTGGGCACCTACATTGGAACAATCCTTTGACTTGATTTACTATGAGCAAGGAGTCACCAAAGATATTCAATATTTTAATGCCCATTGCAATGGCTGTTTGGAGTCCCAAGATCAAGGCTTCATACTCTATGTTATTATTCATGCAAGGGAAGTCTAGCTTGAATGATAAGGGCAATGGAGCACCCTATGGTGTGATAAAGACTATCCCTACTCACCCCCTTGCTCGCACTTTGAACCATCGAAGAACAATGCCATGTCTCTTTGTTTCTCAGGTTCTTCGAGTTTTGTGGATCTGATAATGCGAAGACTGCATCATCAAGCAATTCTATAGTGAGAGGCTTGCTATCCTGAAGAGGTGCCTCTGCTAATTGATCCGCTATGACTTGTCCCTTGATGGAATTTTGGCTTATGAATTCTAGATCAAATTCTATCAATAGCATGATCCACTTTGTAGTACGTGTATTGTGATATGTCTTGTTCATCATATACTGCAAAGGATTCTATTTTGATATAACGTAAGTCGTATGGCTCAACATGTAGTGTCACAATTTTTTGGTTGCAAAGACCACTGCTAAGCACAACTTTTCTACATACGCATATCCTAGCTCATAACTCACCAAGGTGCGACTAATGTAATATATGGCTTGCTCTTTGTCTTGCACATTCTTTTGGGCTAACATGGTGCCCAAAGCAAAATCAGTAGCCGATATGTATAGCAAAAATGGTATGTCTGGCCTTGGTGGAGCCAACACTGGTGGTGTTGCCAAGTATGTTTTGATCTCTGCAAAGGCTTGTTGGCACTCTTCATCCCAATGAAATGGGACATCCTTGCATAGCAACCGATTCATGGGTCGACACTTGTTTGATAATTGTGCAATGAACCATTTGATGGATGCTACCTTGCCTTGTAGGCTTCTTAACTCCCTAATGTTGGTAGGGGCGGCCATTTCCATTATAGCTTCTACTTTTGTAGGATCGACTTCAATGCCTCTCTTGGAAATGATGAAACCTAAGAGCTTACCAGAAGTCATGCCAAACATGCACTTCTTAGGATTCAATCTGACGTTGTGCTCTATGAGGTGATCGAAGACTTTCGTAAGGATCTCAACGTGCTCTTGTCGTACTAAATATTTGGCCAGCAAGTCATCCATGTAGTCTTCCAAGATTGTGTGCATGTAGTCATGAAATATGTATGTCATGGCCCGCTGGTATGTGGCACCAACATTCTTTAGGCCAAATGGCATCACTTTGTAACAGAAAGTTCCCCATGGAGTAATGAAAGTAGTCTTATGTTGGTCTTCGGGTTTGATTCAGATTTGATTGTATCCAGAAAACCCATCCATTAGGGAGAGCATCTCATGACCTATAGTGGCATCAACAAGAGCATCTATGTTTGGCAATGGGAATGAATCCTTCGGAGTTGCCCTATTCAAGTCCCTAAAATCTATGCAAATGCAGACTCTTCCATCTAGTTTTCCCATGGGCACCATGTTCGAGACCCATTCAGGATAGTCGATGGGAACTATGAAGATCACATCCAATAGTTTTTGTAACTCGTTTTTTACCATCAAAGTGATGGTTGGATGCATCTTCCTCAATTTTTGCTTGATTGGCTTCTTTAGGGGATCCAATGAAAGGTTGTGAACAACTAACTTTGGATCAATACCTGGCATGTCTTTATAAGTCCAAGCAAATATATTTGGTCTCTCTTTGAGGAGAGGGATAATGATGGCTTGTTCCTCTGGAGATAGACTTTCTCCGAACTTGACTTTCTTTGGTTGAGTAGGATCATCACTGATGTCCACCTCGAAAGTCACTTCTATAGCCATATGTGACCCATCCTCCAATTGGTGAGGCATGGGTATCAAGTGAATGTCATCGATGAGATTTATAGGTCCTACTGACTTAGGATCCAGACCAACATGGAACACATCATATGCACAGCCTGATGCAAAATGGAATGGTTGTAATGTCTCTTCATTAGAGAAAATATCCTTAGGCTCTATGGGTGAATCAACATGATCCCAATCAATAGCCTTCATATCAAGACACAAAGGTTTAGTGGGATCTACTGGGTTATGAAGTGGAGTGGTCAAATCAATGGAGATTGTATTGATGGATGGAATGAAATATCTAGAACCACATGGGTGAAATCTTGTCTCAGAGGTTTCCCTTCTATACTCATGATGAGGCTCTAGAGGAAAAGGAATCTCTAGATCCAGCCCATGAGCTGGTCGGATAATAGGATCATTGGGCTCTAAGAGTTCCCTAACATCGAAGGAGAGGGATTGACCATGCGATGAATGACATTCAAGTCAACAGGTCTCCCCAAAAACCATAAGCCAGGGTCTATGGCATGAAGTACCACTTCTCTTTCTACCAACATGTCGACTTGCCACAAGTGGTGAGGTCCAAGATAAGCCATCTCAGTCTCATCATCAAAGTCATCATCACTTATCCAAAACTATTAGCATTGGTATGTGGTCCCAAGGTAAGGGGCACGTCTCTTGGCCCTAAGTAGGCCATATCTATCTCATCCTCATATTCTTCATCACTTATGAAGATGCCATTTGCATTAGTATGTTGCCCCAAGTCATGGGGCCATTACCTTGTTCCTAGGTAGGCTCTCTCTGTTGAGTCCTCTGACTCATAGCCACTTTCATCCGATATGTATCCACTCTCATTGTGGATGGACCAAGTAAATCTTTGTAAATAGTGAGGCCCATGATAGGCCAAGCTTGCTTGTGCTTCATCATCACTTGCTACATATCCATTTTCTTCTTGCTCATCATCCCATGAGTTGTAACCTATTGGGGTGGCCTCAATTGTGGAGCTTGGATGATAAGTCTCGAGAGGTGGTATGCTTACCATAACCACTTGTCTATTGCTCGGATATCTTGCACTTGGTGGGTGATAGGGAATAAAATTGATGTCTTCTCCTAACCCCAAGCTTAATCTATCTAAGGCTACTACTAGAGAGTCATCTCGACCTTTGATGTGATAGCCTAACCCAAACCTATCAGATGGAAGCTGGTATTATGGCTCGAATGGCCATCTATACCCCTGCTCATATATACCAAGACCGTAACCATGCCAATGGTAGCATTCAAAGTAGCTTAGAGCAAACTCAAGATTAGAGAGGTAATGAACATTTATGATGAATAATTCATCATTGTCCTCTTCTATGTCCATAGATTTATGAGCACAGTCTAGTCCAACATAGACAAAGTTTATCTGATTGGGAGGGATCCCAAGTGGAACCACTATTCCCACTAGTGGTCTTAGATATTTTGGTCATCCCATGTCTTGTGTAGACTCTATGATGGGCGTAAATGTTATGTTCTACACAAGATACTCTCCTATCCCCATACTTTCCAAGTGTATTGTCGCATGTGATGTGGATGATCCTACAGATGACACTGGCGAAGCGGGCTCTAGTATCTCCTCAGCTTGATCTTGGAGATCTTCCTCCTCCATGGGAGTTGGAATTTTCTTAATGTCTATGATTAGTACTTCCTTAGGCTTTCTTTCCTCAACCATGGGTACCTTTAGCTTCTGATTATATTTTGGTTTAGATGTTGATGGTCTATTAGAAGCATTAGTCACTTTGTGCGCAAGATGAGGTGTTGATGCAGATGGGTCCTTTTGTACCCCTTTGTCTTTATCATCCAGTTGTATAGTTGGAGATGAAGGTCCTACATACAAGTGGGTAGAAGGAATCACAAATTCTCCTAGAAAATCCACCTGATGAACATACTTGAATGGCTCTTCATCAGCCAACACCATGTAGACTTTGTTATCATGCACATACTTGACACATTGGTGTAAGATCGAAGGAACACATTTCATGTCCCTTATCCAAGGTCTCCCTAGGAGGATGTTGTATTGCATGGCCCCTTCCAAGACATGACACATCATGGGGATGGTCTTATGCCCCACCTTGATAGGTAGGACTATCATTCCCATAGTATTGCATAAAGCATCATTGAAAGCCCTTAATGTATAGGCTCCTGGAATGATATTGGACTTGGGGATCTTAAGGTGTTCTATTGCTATTGTTGTGATGATGTTGATTGATGAACCTGTATCGATCAAGACCCGCTTAAAAGGTAAATCATTGACTGATGCCACAATGTGCAGTGGAGGGTCTAGTAAGGTAGTAGGTACTATCTTAATCTCATAATCATAGAATCGAATTACAGGTTCCTGGCATTCTTGTACTTGTCCCACAAAATGGGTGAATGCATTTGGATCTTGTGGTTGGAGCTCAATCGACCTTAAAATCTCCATCAAGGTCTCCCTGTGCTTTGGGGACTATTGTATGAGCTCATAGATGGATAGCTTAGCCGGAGTCATTTGTAAGTTTTGCTCAAGTCTACTCCGAATAGTTACCATAGGTCGGGTTGGTGGACCTGGAAGGTTGTTTTACCCCTGCCTCTACCTAGGTGTAGTGGGGACGTTAATGGGAGCTGCAGGAGGTTGCGGTTGACCATACCGTCTACTCCTAGTTGCTATATTGACAATTTCAACCATCCCAATGCACCCATGGGTAGGCGTATCAACTCGGACCTGATTGACTTGTGCACCTTGCCCTCTAGGGACCTCATGGTTTGGCAGTGGGTTTTTGTAGATGCCCATATCTCTGTTGTCAAGGGCCAATGGGTTGTCAACTTTAAGTTCTCCTGCCTCAATCATGTTTTGCACCTGGTGCTTGAAACCAATGCAAACCTCAATATTATGCCCCGATATCCTATGATAAGGGTAAAATTGATCTTCCCTATATCCTTTTGGCTTAGGATGGTTGGGATCTATAAGAGGTATATCAGGGAACCTGATCTTTCCTACCTCACTCAATTGGTTGAAGATTGATTGCATTGATTCTATCAATGGTGTGAAATAGTGAGAGGGTTTGCATTCTTTGTTTCACCCTTGATTATTCTTTTGATCATAATTGGTTGGTGGGGGTTGTGCTTGATAATTCTGGGGTTGGTGTGCAGTCCCATCCTTAGGTGCAACCAATACCACTTGATTAACTAGAGTAGGGTTTGCCTACTTCTGCTTGTATTTGCCATTTTTGTCATTTTTGTTCCACTCCTTCTTGGTTCGGAGTTTGATGGTTCCCTCATCTACTTTTATGTCCTCGATGAGTTTGGCCTGTGCCAAGGCTTCCTCAAATGAGGGGTATTGTTGAAGTTGTAGCAAGAGGGAAATGTGTTTGGAACAACTCTTGGTGAACATCCGGATGATCTCTTCTGTGGGGATGGAGAATGATAATTTTGCCATGACTCTTCTCCATCTATTCCCATAATCCATTACTGGCTCATCATCATAATGTCTCAAATTGGCCAGGTCTGAAAGGTTCACTTTCCTCTTAGCACCAAAAGAGAAATGTTTCAGGAAAGCGTTCACTAGTTGTTCGAAATTGGATATGCTATGCTTGGGAAAGCTGGTTGAACCATTGGGTGGTGGCACCCAAAAATGTCATAATGAATGTCCTGAGCATGAGAGCATCATTGTCTTCAAGATGAAAACATGCATTGATGAAATTGGTAACATGCTCTTGTGCATCCTCTTCACCCTTAAAATTTTCCAACCTAGGCATCTCAAAATGCTTAGGGTATGCGGGGCTAGGGACAGATGGACATAATGGTTGATTGTGTATTTTGCTCAATGTTGGTTGGCTACCAGCCATCTCTTGTTTTTCAAAGGACTTCATATTTTTAGCAAGTTCTTGGAATACCTTTGAGGCGAGGAGTTCCTCCTCTTGTAGACCCCCCCATGGTGGTGGTGGAGGTAACCCTCTATCCATTTGATTTGCTCTATTTTCTTCCCTCCTATGAGGGGATTCAGGATGTGCCTGATCCTGCTCTATTAGGTTTACCCTTTCCCCACCAGTTGGATTTCACTCATGATTTGGAGGGTGATTTTGTTGTGGGTTTCCTTCTTGTCTAGTGTGCTCCTCTCTTGGTGAGTCAGCGCGTTGATCTCTTTGATGATCATTTCTATTTTCTTGTTGGTTGATATGAGCTAGTTGCTCAGCTTGCTCTCTCAAACGTTGCTCATGTTGGTGCAACAACCATTCTCTTTGTTTATCATGTTCGAGAGCTTCTACAAGCTCTCACTCTTTGCGCAAGGTATTTTCTAACCATCGCACATGGTTAACTTGCATGGTCATAGAAGACTCATGCTTATCTGATCCTGTTCTAGTGGTTTTGATTCACAGATTTCTCGAAGAGGTTTTTGCTATTTCTTTGCTCTTGCTAGCTAATGTGACTTGTTCAGTGTATTTTTGAGTGTCTCTATGATCAGACTCTATATGTTTACTATGGGGTCACCCTGAGGCACCCCTAGTTTGAGAAGTGGGCTTAGAAGTCATGGTTCATGAACTTCCAGATGCAGAATTCTCTATGGCTACGGTTTGGGAGGTGGTCTCGAATAAATCCGATCCACCTCATCTAACTATCTTGTTTTCCATGGCTGATCCCATGGGGTGCCATTTACTCCAATGAGGTCATAGTCTATTGGAATCCTTCCTCTTGTGTGAAGGATATCTTCTGTTTGATGTCTATGACTGGATGTATCTCTAGTTTCCTGCCCCTTAGTGGGCTGATCTATTCTAAGTGTCTCATGTGAATGTTGGGGACTCTTGTGTGTCCTTTTGGTGATGAGGGTTTTGTGGCCCTCTCTACCCTCCATGAGGATGGATATGGGGAAACCTCATCATCCCTATGTGAAGAACGGGGTCTAGAACCCTCCTTATGTCCATGTGAGGAGGAAGCTCTTGAAGCTTCCTCATGTCTCTGAGAAGTTTTGTGTGTTTAGAGGAAGCCCTTGAGTTTTCCTCATGTCTCCTTGATGATGATGGCCATGAGGCCTCTTTGTGTTTATGTGATGTAGTTCCTTGATGTGGTTCCCTATTTGGGGTTTCTCGAGGAGATCCCCCAAGGGTTGAGTTATCACCCCTTAGACTCATGGAACTGCATCTCACGGTCTTTCGAGTAGGTCTTTCAATGTTACTACGACTTCGCCTAAGGGTATGCGTTGTTTCAGATTCTCCCTCGATATCAGACCGAGGATGTTTACTTCTTATTTTGACCATTATTTTTGGAAATTTAGCTTTTGTGTTGCACTTAAATATGACCAAACAATATCAAGCAAATGTTTATCTTGATTACAAATTTAAGTGTGCCCTAAACTATTTGTTGTATTTTGATGTTTGGTTGTTTCTTGTTTCTTGTTTTTGCTTTGGATTTAGAATGAGGAGACTCATCCATAGTGATAATCAAGAACACTCATGCCAAACATGATTTCTCAAAAGAGACTAGGGTACACCACTTAAATCCCAGTGGGGGGTTCGCCTAGCTCTTCCACTCTGAACCAATGATTGTTCCAATAGTGGGAGATAGTTTGAACACAAGTAACTTAGTATCACTATAAGTAAGTTCCTCAATCCATTTCTAGGAAGCTCTAATGAGCATCAGAAATGCTCATATTTTGTATACATTTTCTTGATTATTATGCGGTTGTATAATAAGGATTGCATATGTTTATGAATGATTATATAATTATTTGATGAAATTATGCGTGTTATCTAATTCATGTGTTTTCAGTGTGTTTTTGTGGAATTGCAGTTGATTTAGTTAGATTTGGATCAGTCGAGGTCTTTTCATGGACCTGGCACTTTGTTTCTTTCAGAATCAACATAGAGAAGGTAGGCACCTTCCTCTTCCAGGAAGGCGCCAAGGAAAGACAAGCGCCTTCCTCTCCCAGGAAGGCGCCAATAGAAGGCCAGTGCCTTCCTCTTCTAGGAAGGCGCCAAAGGAAAAGAAGCACCTTCCTCTCATAAGGAAGGCACCACTAGAAGGCAAGCACCTTCCTCTCATAAGGAAGGCACCGACAAGAAGGCGCCACTAGAAGGCAAGCGCCTTCCTCTCACAAGAAGGCACCAACAGAAGATAAGCGCCTTCCTCTTCCAGGAAGGTGCCAATGGCAGTAAGGCACCTTCCGCATAGAGAAGGCACCCGACATACTTAGGCACCTTCCTCATAGGGAAGGCGCCCCTGTTCTTCGCCCGTTGACTAGACAAGCATGACGTGGACAACAACGACTGGTGCAGTTCCAACTCTACGTCATGTAGAGCTAAATTGGGGATCACACCGATGTATGAGAATGTCCTACCAATTCCAGGTGAAGCACAAACCAATCAGTGAACATGCCACCATTAGAAACGAATGCTAGTTTTAGCAGACGTCGATCACATTTACCAGACTATCTTAGTTTAGTCTGGAATGAATCGACTATTATAACTTCTTTGTAATAGAAGTTCTATGGGTGTGCTATATAAACACATGCAGACCTCTCTAAGGATATATAGAATATTTTGATAGTAATTATAGAGAGATATACAGAAGAAGCATTGTAATACTTTGATAATTATAATACAGTTCTAAGAGTTTCTAAGTGCGTGTTCAGCTGGGAGGAAGCTATTGGAGCCTGGGCCCACTCCAAGCCAATATTTCTTCCCCTATTTTTCTTGTGTTTTCTAGATTAGTTTACCGCTTTTATAAGATTGTTTATCGCATTGTTATTTCTAGTATTTGCAGTAGGTTTATTTCCAGGAATGTGTGAATATTTCCTTTCTATAGATTTAATTATTTTTACGTAAATTATTGAGGAGTGTATGAATGATTGACAACCATTTGAAACACCCCCCAATAGTAGAACTAGCGGACTCATCTCAAGTGGTATTGTAAGCAATCTTGTTCAAGACCCTTCGCAAGTTTACGAAGCTCCTTGGGTTGATAAATTAAATGCATGGGCATGTGACAAAAGTAGGAAAGAAGTTAACCTTGTTTGGCCCGCAACATTTTGGCACCATTGCTAGGGAAGCATCTCAACTAGATTATTTACAATACCTGGAAACCTTCCATCTGACCTTGTATGAGTTCTTCGAGAAGAAGAGGACCTGACGGTCGGTTTATAAAAACCAATCCATCAGAACCTGAGTCAGCCGAACATTCTGAATTTGAATTAGACTCGCCCGACCCACCTCCAACAATCCATTGGAGTGAGGAGCCACACTTTGTGCAAAGTGCCTCCTCATCCCATCAACGTGGGGAAGAACGAATCATCATAAATCCCCTGTTTAATAGGACACCCTTAGAGGAAGCCCTATTGTGGAAAGTTGTAGAAGATCGGACGATAACACCAGACAACCTTAGAGCCTTGACTCAGAAAGTCTTAAATGACCGTAAGGCCATAAATACTGCATTAGAGACCACATTTCCTAAAAAAATGGCTGACAATGAAGAAGTCTCATCTGGATTTAGTTTCTCGATTGATGAAGGAGTAGGAGATACCAAAATGAAAAACATATCCCCTGCTCACCTTTCGACCTTAAGAGGATACCCAACTGAGGACCCTGACCTATTTTTATTTAAGTTTGATGTCTTATGCAGGTCTATGGACTACAAATCTGATACGTAGAAGCTGAAACTCTTTCCTTCCATGTTGGACGATGCAGCTCTATGGTGGTTCATCGGTCTAGGAGACAAACACATTGCCACTTGGGATCAAATGAAGAAGCTCTTTTTAGAGCAATACCAAGATTTTGGGAGAGCAAGAGACTCCAGAGAAGAGGTCCTGAGCATGACGCAGAAAGAAGATGAGTCTCTCGAGGAATACTGGGAGAGATTCAACTTCAATCTTCAATGATCTCCTCACACGAAACTATCTGATAAGTCCCTCAAAAGCATATTTTTGAGAGGACTTACCAATGAATCACTGGAGGCTCTTAACATGATTTCTGGAGGTGATGTCTACCAACATGCTATGGAAGACATCCGACAACTATGCCGGAACTACTCAAGAAGGAGAGGCAAGACCACTTCTAGAACCATGAAAGTGACTGCTTCAGTCACGAAGACAGAAATAGGTAACATGTTGGAAGATTTAAAGAGCGAAATGCTCTCATCTCTAGCATTGCAGATGGATACGCTATTGTTAGAGAAAAAGAAGTAAGAAAATGAAGCAACATTGGCTTATTTCTATCCAAAATGTAGAGGGAAGCATGCAAAGAATGCATGCCCAGAGAACAAAGTTAGAGTATGCGCAGTTTGTAGGCTGAACCATAAAACTCGATTGTGCCCGCAACTGCCCAGTAATCAGGAGGATGCTGAAAGCATGGATGCCTATTTCATAGGCAATCGAAAGAGTTGGCCACAACCCCTTATGGGGAATATGCCAACCAGAATGTCGTCATATGGGGGAGGACCATACATGCACCAAGGCCCACCTCAACCACCTAACATGGGGTGGTGGGGGCCATCACCCTGGTCCAACGCACCCCCAACAACATTCCCGAACCAGCAGCCATGGATGCCATATCCATATCCTGGGCAGTAGTGGAGAGGCCACACTCCATGGAATCAGGCTCCATAGAATGTAGCACCAGCTCACCCCCAATAGAATTTACTAGCATTTCCAGTAGTGAGACCTACGCAGCTACCCGCACAATCGATGACAAATCTGAATAACAGGGTGAACCAGCCAACATACAACATGGAGGGTGAGATGTATCCGATGTACCATATTCAGCTTAGGTCTGGTAGACAACTAGGAGTAGGAATGCCTCCACTGGTAGAAGAGGAGGAAGAGGTAGGAGAAACACCTCTTGTAGAAGAGGTGATAGAAGAAATGCCTGAGAGAGCAAAGGCTCCATTTCCCAATCGGCTGCAAGAATAGAGGAAAGTAACGCAGCCAGAGTTCGATATCTTGTCTAGCTTGAAGAACCTCACCATGACAATTCCATTATTTCAAGCCATCCGAGATGTTTCGATATATACCAAGGTGATAAGAGAGATGTGTCTAAGGAAGCCAGGATGAAGAGCAACCCAGACTATCAATGTCATGGGTAAACTAGCAGATTTGATGATGGGCAAAATGTGCCATCCAAAGTATGCAGACCCAGGCAGCCCGATGCTGACTATAAAAATTGAGGGACATTCCCTATCCAATACGTTGGTCGATCTCGGAGCAGCCATCAACGTAATGCCTCAGGAGACCATGCAGAGGCTACAACTCATGAACCTGAAACCCACTACGATAGTGCTGTAGCTGGTCGATCGATCGACCGTGGCACCGAAAGGAATGTTGGAAGACATAATAGTGACAGTCAATGCATGGGAATACCCAACCAATTTTTAGTCCTGCAATCTAAAACTAGGTTGGGCGGTTACCCGCTCATCTTGGGAAGGCCATGGCTGGCAATAGATGATGCTTACATCAGCTATCAGGATGGGCTGATGACCATATTCGATGGATGAAATGTTAAAAGGTTGACTATTTCACCCCCAGCATAGTCCGTCGACTCAGTAGGAGAACCCATGTTGATCGAGCATGAAAATCTTGAGCTATCCATGATCCAACCAGTGATGACGTTGGATGAGTTGGCAGAAGAAGATGAAGATGGTGCTATTATGGAGTTCCTCCATGGGGAGTCCTCCATCTCCGCACCTGGATCACCATTGGCTGGCACCCAAGATCACCACATTCAGCAGATACACGTCGGGCCAGGAAGAACGTTGAATGTCAGCAGTGGGTTGACTCCCACACAATTGATGAAAGTAGAAGAGCTCCTGGTTAGACACCAATAGGCATTTGCATGGGATTACTCAGATATGAAGGGTATCAGCCCAGAGATCTGTACCCATCGTATATACCTAGATGATCAAGCAACTCCAAGTAGGCAACCACAGAGAAGAATGAATCCGACAATGAAAGACATTGTCAAGGAAGAACTACAAAAACTCTTGACTATCGGATTCATCTATCCAATTTTTGATAGTGAGTGGGTATCACCGTTAGTGGTAGTCCCTAAAAAGAATGGGAAATGGTGAATCTATGTGGACTACAGAGCATTAAACAAAGCGACCAAGAAGGACCACTTCCCGCTCCCGTTCATTGATCAAGTCTTGGATACACTCTCAGGGAGGAAGTATTTCTCCTTCCTAGATGGATTCAGTGGATACAACCAGATCCAGATAGGAGAAGAGGATCAGGATAAGACAATGTTCACCTACCCATGGGGAACGTTTGCCTATCGGGTATTACCTTTCGGATTGTGCAATGCACCTGCCACCTTTCAAAGGGTGGTGCTTAGCATATTTTTAGACATGATGGGAGACGCGGTCGAAGTATACATGGATGACTTCACCGTCTATGGAGAAACCTTTGATGAAGCAATGACGAACTTGGAAAGAGTGCTCGAAAGAAGCAAGGAAAACAATTTGTCCCTGAGCAACGAGAAATGCTTTATGATGATGCAAGAAGGCATCGTACTGGGACACCACCTCTCCGTAGAAGGAATAAAGGTTGATAAAAGAAAAATTGAGGTCATCAGAGACCTACCCAGCCCTAGAACGCAGAGAGAGGTGAGGAGTTTTCTTGGATCAGTCGGGTACTACCGATGATTTATCGTCGAATTCAGCAAAATTGCAAAACCACTGCACACTCTATTATCTAAAGATGTGGAGTTCAATTGGACGGAAGACTGTGAAGAAGCATTTCAGTTGCTTAAAGAGAAACTGATATCCACACCGATTTTAAGAGGACCAAATTGGGCCATACCATTCCATATCTACTGTGATGCATCCAACGATGCGATTGGAGCAATCCTCGGATAGAAGGATGGCGAAGAATTTTATGCCATCTACTATGTCAGCAAAAACTTGGCAGGAGCCGAGCTCAACTACATGGTGACGGAGAAGGAGTTCCTTGCAGTTGTGCATGCCATAAACAAATTCTGCCATTATATCACCGGGTATAAGGTATTTGTCCACACGGACCACATGGCTATCAGATACTTGATGAGCAAGCCGGCCATTGGCGGAAGAATTATCAGGTGGCTCTTGTTACTATAGGAATTCGACATCACAATAGTCGACAAACCAGGCAAGGACAACGTCGTAGCAGATTTTCTATCCAGATTGATATCGATAGACCATACAACAGTGGAAGACCAGTTTTTGGATGAACATTTGTTCACCATTAGTGAGAAAATCCTGTGGTACATAGATATAGCCAATTACTTGGCCACCGGAAGAACCTCACCTGCTCTCTCTTTCGAGAAAAGTAGGTGGTCATAGAGAAAAGTGCATCATTCCTATGGATTGATGGCCTCCTATTCAAAATAGGACGTGACCAGATTATAAGGAGATGCGTAGCAGAGCAGGAGTTCTTAGAAGTACTCAAAGCATGTCACGATGAACCATGCAGAGGACACTTTGCAGGGAAATGAACTGCCTACAAAATCCTATAGGCTGGGTACTTTTGGCCCACTCTATTCAAGGATGCGGCTGCGTACGCCAGCAAGTGCGATGAATGCCAAAGAATGGGCAGACCAACCCATCGAGATGAAATGCCCCTCCAGCCTCAGGTACACCTAGAACCCTTCGATAAGTGGGGCATGGACTTCGTGGGACCAATTAATCCACCTTCAATAGGGAGGAGGTTTATTTTGGTCTATACAGATTACGTCACCAAATGGGTTGAAGTTCAAGCATTGAGAGATTCAAAAGAAAGAACAGTCATCGATTTCTTATTTGCCCACATTTTTACATGATTTGGGGTCCCTAGAGAGATAACAATAGACCAGGGGCCTCAATTTACCTCCAGGTTGATCAAGGAGCTGATGGAGCAATACAGAGTTTGGCACAATAAAACTACACCCTACCATCCGTAGGCAAATGGGCAAGTGGAAGTGACGAACAGAGAAATAGAGAACATCCTGACGAAGACCGTGCAACAACACAGAAAATATTGGGCTACACGGTTGTCGGAGGCAGTCTGGGCATATAATACCACGTGGAAATCCACCACAGGCTTCACACCCTTCCAACTGGTCTATGGGAAGAGTGCGATGATGCCCATTGAATTTGAAATCAAGACATTGAGGACGGCTTCAGAATTGAACTTGAGCTTGGATGACGCTCAAGAAGAAAGGATTCGACAACTAGATCAGCTGGACGAAATCTGAATGGACGCTTTGCAGAGAACGGAAATCATACAAAAGCAAAGAAAGCGGTGGCATGATCGCCACATTAAACTGAAGCAGTTCCAAGAAGGAGAATGGGTGTTGTTGTATGATTCTCGATTCCAAGAAAGAAAAGGTAAATTAATGCAAATATGGATGGGACCGTATGAGGTGGTAGAGCTCATCAAGAATGGGGCAGTGCACGTTAGAACAATTGATGGCAGCAACACCGTGTTAACGGTCAATGGCCACCGACTGTGCCCCTATAACACATCTGAAACCTTACAGGTGGAATCCAGAATAGACATGGGGGAGACCCCATCTTGTTAGATCCAGACCAAACTCTTAACAGGTGAAATGGTGGGCATGGAGGTGCTCACCAAAATTAGTTAATTTAGTTTTTTTCTTACGATGTGTTTTGTAAGGACGACGCCCGCATGCAAGCTACAGGCATCCTAATCCAGGGCCTAACAGGCATGGAATGCATCTAACTACCTTTATTTTTCTTTCTTTTCATTTGCTTTTTGTAGGTGGAAGACCTGACAACATGAGGAATAGGTATCTGGGAAACCAGGCCTGATTCGGCTCAACATTCCGACACCGACACTCGTAGGTAGAAGCTGAGGCAGCGTGAAGCGAGACTGAGAAGGCTTGATCACCCTTTCCTAGTCAATCGCAACATGATTGCCAAGAATAAGGTGCCTTCCACATAAAGAAGGCACAGAAGAAGGTGCCTTCCTTATAAAGAAGTGCCCAAAGAAGGTGCCTTCCTTATAAAGAAGGTGCCCCATTCAAAGAAGGCGCCTTCCTTATAAAGAAGGTGCCCACTAAGAAGCACCTTCCTTATAAAGAAGCACCCCAAAGAAGGCACCTTCCTTATAAAGAAGGCACCCTGCAAGAATATGGCGCCTTCCTTATAAAGAAGGCACCCACCAAGAAGGTGCCTTCCTTATAAAGAAGGTGCACCAAGAAGGCCCTTCCTATAAAGAAGGCCCCTAAGAAGGCGCCTTCCTTATAAAGAAGTGCACCACAAGAAGGCACCTTCCATATAAGAAGGCGCACAAAGGTGCCTTCCACATCGGAAGGCGCATACACGAAGGTCACCTTCCACATAGGAAGGCGCATACAAGACCGAGGCACCTTCCACATCGAGAAGGCACACCCATTTAGAAGCACCTTCCATAGCAGGAAGGCGCCATCATCAAAAATGCACCTTCCACCATCGAAAGGTGCATCCAATCAAAGATGCCTTCCACCACCGAAAGGCGCATCCATTCAAAGAGCATCGACAACATCGAGAAGGCACCATATAAGCGCCTTCCACATCAAGAAGGTGCCACATAAGCACCTTCCACATTGGGAAGGTACCAAAGAGTGCCTTCCACGTACAACCAACACTTAAGTCTCCCGGATGCCTCGATCGAAATGAAATCACCACACGAACGAGCGACATCAGATGACCATACCCCTCCCCCATGTCACAAATCAGTGAATCAACGCTCTTCACAATGCATGAAACACCGAATAAGGTACGTGCATACTAACTCAAATTTTTATATAATTATTTATAAATTATGCAGTACCAAAAAAAATATCGTCGTCATAAAAATCATATCCCCCCATAGCCGAAACCGCGTGCCAATGATATGGCTCGAAAGGTGTACCCTAGAAATAAATGCTAAGGTTAGGCGCCTTCCCTATAAGAAGGTGCCTTCCTGAAGAAGTAAGGATAGAAAAAAATGTAGTAGTAAGGGAAGGCGCCATGGGAGGAAGGTCGAAGAATCACGCGGTGAAGAAGAATGAGCCGAGTGATACGGAAGGAATCAGGGGGCGGTAAAAACATAGTTCGAGGCCGAGGGATGGTTCGAATACTGTACCCTAGTTAGTCAGGGCCAGGATATGGAGGCAGCCAAGGAATTCGTTGCCTCCTTGAGGGGTGACGTAGCTCAGGTGCGAGGGGTAGAAATTCTAGTCACCCCCGAATACATCTCGTAGGTGACTGGATTGCCCCTCATAGGGGAATGCATATACAAAGGTGGACTACTGAAGCCGTACGCCGAAGTGCTACTGCCAGGAGAAAATGTGTAGATAGATAAGGAAGGGCTACCCAAAAGTAGCCTTCCCATGAATCTATGAAAGATATTCGAGCAGGTTGCTCGATTCTTTACATGCACCGAGAAGTATACCCATCTGCACGCTAACCATGTGTAGTTTCTGAATCACCTGGTGCATGGAAGGAAGTTGAACGTGCCCTTCTACCTAGAAAATGCTCTGAAGGACGAAGCGGCTAGGTACCAGAAGGGAGCACCATCCACCTTGGCCCACCATGGGCTGATATCAGCACTGGTCCGCCATGCAGAAGCGTAGAGGTAGAACCCCGACGCAGAGGGAGATGGCGGC
Source organism: Wollemia nobilis (assembly GCA_028583015.1). NCBI lineage: Eukaryota > Viridiplantae > Streptophyta > Pinopsida > Araucariales > Araucariaceae > Wollemia > Wollemia nobilis. The sequence goes on from JAQPPZ010000314.1 coordinate 1,372,179, forward strand.
CAAGAAAGGCAACAAGATGCTATTGCCAAAATAGGGCAAGAAGAGGGAAGCCCTATAGAGGAAATGGCGAGTATCGAGCAATTGGCATTGCCCTATTTCATGGAAGAAAGAGGGCATTCACCAGTGCTCGAATGCATAGAGGAAAGAGGGCATTCCCTAGTGCCCGAGTATGAAGAGGAAGGAGCACCGCTTATTAGCAGTGAGGCCGAGTTCTAACCGCCAGAACTAGTCCCTAGGAGGAAACGCCTATGATGACTCCTCCTCTTGGTAGAAGAAGAACAGAGTGACCCGAAAGTCGACGTTGCAGCCCAAACCCTTCGAGAATTGACAAACTAGAGCCCACAAGATGCAGGGACTTTCGGGAGCAATGATCAGGTCGACGCAGCCTTGGAGGAAGCGCTGGAGTGGCAAACCAATTGCTGGATGGCCCAAAAAATTTTGGAGGACTACCAGAACAAGCATAGAGGGGAATTGAAAGAGTGAGAAAGATGAATCGCCTAGCTCGAGCAGCTGGTCCAGTAGTTGCGGGAGGAGAACCAACTACTCCAAGATAGGGGAACAGAAAGAAGGGATGCATCGACCCAAACTGACTGGGCAACAGAAGTCCCGATGAATTCTCCCACATCTATAGAACGAGTATTCTCTTTGGGAGAATTTTGATCGGACGCCCGATAGAGCAGCCCGAAGGTAGGGGAGAATTCCTCTATTTTTGGGAGTGAAGGGGAAAGAAGTCCCACAACATCCCCTATCATCGTCCTGAGTGATACAGAGTAGGACGAGGGCCAACAGTAGTAGATAGGACCAGAGGATAAGGAAGAACTCCCTAGACCTGAGGAAGGAAGAGAAGAACCTAAGGGGTCGACACAGGATAGATAGGGGGACGAAGAAGCATCCCCAGGGATGCAACACAGAGTGAAGAGAATGCTCTAGGGACCACAGAGTAGGTCCCTCAGAGGGAGAAAGGGAAAACCCCTATTCGAGCCACCACATTTTCTATAGAGGCCAAAGGAAAAGGGCCCAGGATGGCTCGAAAGAAGGTGAAGGTGACCTTCATCGAGCCAGAAGAAGATGAGTGGGATATGCAGCCATTCATAGAGAGGCAAAAATAGTTTGAACGACTGCTCAAAGAGATGACAGCAGCTAAGGAGACCAGGAAGGCAACCTCGAGGATGCAGGGGGACTCTAGTATCTACGTCAATCCGGTAGAGGACAGCCAGTTCTAGGATATTTATGGGTCATCCCGAGGATGACCCTCCATGATAAGAAGGTATTTTGAATGGTGGGGGGTATATGGCCCCGAATTGGAGGCCGCTGCCATTGCAAAGGAGAACGTAGGGCTTACTCCTGAAGCAGCCCGATTGTACAAAGCCCAAGTAGTTCATTCCAGGAGGGATAATTCAGATATCCCTCTTGTAGTGGTCAGACCTCCGGACGCTGACCTATGGCAAGCTACAGAAGCTGCATTCTAGGTAGTAGAGATGACACTGATTAGATCACCATCGATAGCAGCCAGAATGAGGAAAGGACAGCCGACAGCAACACCCTCAGCTCCACATAGAAAAAGAAGAGCCACACCTCCAGATGCCAGCTGTAGAAGAGGCAGACACGGGCCATAGGTATAGCCGGATCCACCAAGAAATGACAATGATGAGGGGTCAACAGGGCTACCTACAGTTTTGATGCCATGAGGGCATGGCATATGTTAGGCATGGGGGGATGATGAGCATAAGAAATGCTCATATTTTGTATACATTTTCTTGATTATTATGCGGTTGTATAATAAGGATTGCATATGTTTATGAATGATTATATAATTATTTGATGAAATTATGCGTGTTATCTAATTCATGTGTTTTTGTGGAATTGTAGTTGATTTAGTTAGATTTGGATCAGTCGAGGTCTTTTCATGGACCTGGCACTTTGTTTCTTTCGGAATCAATGTAGAGAAGGTAGGCGCCTTCCTCTTCCAGGAAGGCACAACAATAATGACCTTCCTCTTCCAGGAAGGCACCAAGGAAATACAAGCGCCTTCCTCTCCCAGGAAGGCGCCAATAGAAGTCCAATGCCTTCCTCTTCCAGGAAGTTCCACAAGGAAAATAAGCGCCTTCCTCTCATAAGGAAGGCACCACGAAGTCACCACTAGAAGGCAAGCCCTTCCTCTCATAAGGAAGGCACCACTATAAAGCAAGCACCTTCCTCTCATAAGGAAGGTCCACTAGAAGGCAAGCGCCTTCCTCTCATAAGGAAGGTGCCACTAGAAGGCAAGCGCCTTCCTCTCACAGGAAGGCGCCAATAGAAGATAAGTGCCTTCCTCCTCCAGGAAGGCGCCAATGGTAGTAAGGCACCTTCCGCATAGAGAAGGCACCCGACATACTTAGGCACCTTCCTCATAGGGAAGGCGCCCCTGTTCTTCACCCGTTGACCAGACAAGCACGACGTGGACAACAACGACTGGTGCAGTTCCAACTCTACGTCATGTAGAGCTAAATTGGGGATCGCACCGACGTATGAGAACGTCCTACCAATGCCAGGTGAAGCACAAACCAATCAGTGAACATGCCACCATTAGAACCGAATGCCAGTTTTAGCAGACGTCGATCACATTTACCAGACTGTCTTAGTTTAGTCTGGAATGAATCGACTGTTATAACTTCTTTGTAACAGAAGTTCTATGGGTGTGCTATATAAACACACGTAGACCTCTCTGAGGATATAAATATAGAATATTTTGATAGTAATTATAGAGAGATATACAAAAGAAGCATTGTAATACTTTGATAATTATAATACAATTCTAAGAGTTTCTAAGTGCGTGTTCAGCTGGGAGGAAGCTGCTGGAGCCTGGGCCCACTCCAAGCCAGTATTTCTTCCCCTATTTTTCCTATGTGTTTTCTAGATTAGTTTACCGCTTTTATAAGATTGTTTATCGCATTGTTATTTCCAGTATTTGCAGTAGGTTCATTTCCAGGAATGTGTGAATATTTCCTTTCTGTAGATTTAATTGTTTTTACGTAAATTATTGAGGAGTGTATGAATGATTGACAACCATTTGAAACACCCCCCAATAGTAGAACTAGCGGACTCATCTCAAGTGGTATTGTAAGCAATCTTGTTCAAGACCCTTCGCAAGTTTACGAAGCTCCCTGGGTTGATAAATTAAATGCACGGGCATGTGACAAAAGTAGGAAAGAAGTTAACCTTGTTTGGCCCGCAACAAGATCTAGGGGGTAAACCGGTGGAAGGAGATGAATTCCAACATCACCAAATTGAAGTGAGGGTTGGTGATGAAATACAACTCCCAAATGTTTAAAATATATGTGTGTGTGTGGTTCAATTTAAGTTTTGCATAAATAAGAATGCATCATATAGCAGCAATGAACTTTCCCTATATGCCTAATGCAAAATACATTTCAATTTTAGAAAAATGTGCATAAATACTATGAAATTAATGAATGCACTCTATTAGGTGCAAGTATGGCCTTTAGAAAGTCCTCAAAGCATGTAAACCAGTCACACAGTGTCTAGAATGTTGTATTCTAGGGAAAAATTTACAGACAAAAGTCATTGTTCCTAGAAACGCCTAGTAGAAAATCTAAAAAGAAACCTAATATGTGCAAGCCATAAGTTCTTTCTCTTTCATTATTTTAGTTTTCCAAATTGAAACATTTCTTAATTATCACTGATTTTAATGGAATAGAAATAGATAAACTATTAAGTTTTAGAAAATTTGTACCAACCCTTAATCTAGCTCAAAGAGTCAGTGTTTTGACCTCTACTACACTCTAGCTTTGGTCACTGTTGATTAAAGCGACTAATTTTTGGCCACTGTAGAATAGAGCAGTTGTCTCCTAGCCATTGTAGACTAGAGTGGATGACTGTTGGCCACTATATATCAGAGCATATAAAATTGCACACAAAAATTGAGTTAGTAAAGAGGCAAAAAATGCAAATAATCTAAAGAACTGCGTAGGGGCCCACCATGATTGCCATCTGTAGCGACCCCAGGGAAGAGACGCATCATCCACTAACTACTCTACTTGTGATTTGATTAAATCCTTTAATGTTAAACATGCAATAAATGAAAGGCACAAAGAAGATATAACCAGGATGTGAAGAAGTAAGTGAATGAATGCTTTTATTATTGATATTCTCTAGATTAGGTTACATATGAATCCCTCTAAGGGATACCCTTCGTTTGATACATGATTTTACACACAAAGAGGGTAGTAGGTGTATAAAATATCCCCTCGCATAGGGGGTGCACTTTATAAGGCTTCCCAATGATACACACATAAATTTATGAGGGCTTACAAATTCCTCCTTCTCTACATCTGATTGCTAGAGGGATCCTCTTGCACTCGTACGTTACGAATTTGCTCGATTGAACCTATAGCCCTAAAATTAATGAAATAACAACACACGCTTAGATGTCCGAGATTACCTCTTTGGATGAGGCTGTTAGCAATGAATAACCTCAATAAATATAATGAAACTAGTACTATGCAAAGAAAACAACTGAAATAAAACTTATTCTAATAAAATGAAAGCAGAATAAAAGAAACTAACACCTAAAACCCTAGGCTAGGTTGCAGGCCACTTTCCAGGACAACAACCGCTAAGGTGGAATATATCTCTATTAATCCAAAGGCTATGGGATCAAGTATTATACTAATGTTAAAATGATTACCTTATATGTTCATATTTACCCTCCAATCTGACAAGGCTCCGCTACAAGAATTGATCTCCAAGGGAAGCTCTCCAAGTCTCTAGAAGCTCTCCTCAATAATCCAACCTGTTCAAAGTTCTGATGTATGATGCTCTCCCTCTCTTTGATTGATGAAATAAGGTCTAAGGAGGTCCAAGAATGTCCCTTAGTGCTTTTAGGTTTATTCCTTATAAAGTGTTTGAATCCCTAGGTCAATGTTCAACCTTAGGATTGAATCCCTCATGCATACTAGGTGTTAGCATGAGAAGCTCTTTATTTTTCTATGTTTAACTGAAGTCTAAATCAAGACTGGAGTCTTCCATGTAGATTGGATATGAGTAGGAATGCAAAGTTATCCCCGCTCATCCTTATTGCATGCATACTACCACTTCTGCCCAAGATTAGGTTGGATGGGCAACAAAATGCATTAAAATATTAGCTACTATCATCTATAGTGGCTAAGTTTTGGCCACTCTGAGCTATAGCAGCTAGATTATGGCCACTCTAGTCTATAGTGACCAGGCTTGGATGGGCTAAAAATGCCCCATATGAGTGGCCATAACCACTTTTGACACTTGGAAGATCCCAAGGTTTAGTCACATGACCTATGAGTATGCCTATGTGAGTAGAATCCTTGAACATGACATGTTTTAGGTGTCTACATTAGGAACCTAATCCAAGACCTAATTATCAATGTTTAATTTGTTATATATAGCTTTGGTTCTTAATCCTATTCTAATAAAGACCTTAGAATTTTACAAAATCCACTATTTAATTACAATAAAAATCAAAATACAACAAAGAAAATTTACTATGGCAATGTACTACCCCAAACCAAATAATGGTTTGAACAACCCATTATTCTAATCATATTTCTTACATTTAGGTTGTAACTAGGCAATGACACAAGCATCCTTCATCTGATCAACCTTCAAGACCTCCTTTGGTCCTTTATGTGAAAAGAACTTATCCCCCTAAAGGACCTCCATTAATCATCTAATTAGAAGCTCAAGCTAAGGGAAATTTTGGTTTGCTTCATCAACTTGAAAGTATCCCAACAAAAATCTCCCTTCTTGAGCCTCTTAGGACCTCTCCAACCCATATGTACATATTTCTAAATATTTTGAATGAACATATTATTCCTCAATATCTCAATCCAAATGATATCACTTCCATAGTGGGAATATTAGGGTTAACCATGCTACTATATCATTCCATGAGGATGATATTCCTCAATTCTCTATGACCAAACATATTCCACTATACATCATAGACCATATTGATGATAGGTTCATCAAGAAAATCCTAGTTGATAATGATTTTGGTCTTAATATTTGTATCCTAATATTCATCAATCATTTTGGGATAACCAAATAAAAATTGAAGAAATTAGATCTTGTTATTAGGGATTTCAACAATGGGGAGTGTGATGCTAGTGGCAATATAGTCTTACATTTTAGAGTTGTACCCACATTCTCAACACTCTTTTCTATGTCATGCCTTGTGATTTAACCTACAACATTCTTCTTGGGAGGCCATGGATACATGAGATGTGGGTGATTCCTTCAACTTTTCATTAGTTCCTTAAATGTATATATAAGGGCAAGGTCTATCATATTCTAGTTGATCTCAAATACTTCATCTACTACTAGGTGATCAAGGTTGAGAATCCTAAAACTCATATTTTCCATTCTCTAAATTAATTTTTTAAATCATCATCATCTTCTTCTCAGCTTCTAATCACTGATACATTAAGGTATCTCACACTAAATAATATACCTAAAAATGAACCTAAAGATCAAAAATATCTTTTAACCAATATCAACATTTATAATCAATATAACAATCAACCTATCTTGGTATTACTTTCTAGAAGTAAGGGTAAAATGGTACAAATAAGAAGTTAATCCTTTATTTATATTGGTATTATTAATGAGTAGGAATCAATATAACAATCAACCCTACCTCCTTCTTAGTGCCCATATTAGCCATGAAGTCTACCACTTTATTTAGATCTCTACTCAAATAAACTAGAATCACATCATCTAATTCCCTCCATAATTCCTTAATTTGAGTGACAAGAATCCTCAACCTCCATATTTTCAAAGAAAAGTTCCTCATGCAATCTAGAGCTCCAACCATTATTTGAGAATTTTATTCTAGGATTATCCTCATGTGATCTTTTTTTACTGCCAAATAGAAGCATATTTGATAGCTAATGCTTCTACTTCATTGTTTGTGTATCTTACCAATCCTAGCAGTTCCCAATAGAGCACTGTTCCAACATGATTATGGTAAACCACTTCAATTCCAGCTCTACCCGGATTGCCTTTTGCAGCTCCATCAGTATTAATTTTAATCCAACCTTCTGGGGGTGGTTTACAACTAGCTCTATACTACCCCTATTTCACTTCAAATTCCTTATCCATTGCCCCAATAACAACCTGAGTTTCCTCTTTAGCATAGACTACCACAATTTCTGTGACTTTGCTCCAAATGACCTACCAAACTCCATCTAAAGAAGAAAAATTTTCTCTAAAAATTTTGGCATTTCTCTCTAACGACACTTGCCACCAAATGAAGTTTAATCCAAGATCCCAACCAATACAAAGATCTTTATATTTAAATCTACCCCTCTTCCATCTTTCCCAAATATTAATTCAATTCAAATCACCATTAATTTGAATTTTATAATATAAAAACAATCTCTCCCAGATCTGGCGTGTGAATGGGCACTCAAACATCAAGTGATCAGCTGTTTCCTCACTCTTGTAGCATAAAACACATTGATATGGACCAATGATTCCCCTACATCTGAGATTATCAAAAGTAAGAATTTCATTATGCATGAACTGCCAGGCAAAAAGTTTACTTTCAGCCAACCCTTGGATTGCCAAATATTTCTCCAATCCTCAACCTGATATGTATGAGGAGGAGGCTCTAGAAGGATATTATCATATCCATACTTCACTGTGTAGACACCATGGCTCCCATAGCCCCAAGCTAATTCATCCTCCTCATCTCTATTTGTGAGAAATATTTCTGCCAAGATTTAAGTCATGATGGGTGTCAAATCCGGAGGGATTGAAATTGGTGACTCATCCAACTTCTTAAACTGCTTAAAATTATAATCCCCCAGCTGACTAGTGTTGAAATAACATTCAATTTGGACCCACCCCCTATTTTATATGGTTGTTTTTATTGGTTACATTTTAGGAAATTCAACAATGATAGGTGGGTATTGATCCCTTGAATATGTCAAAAATTGTGCCTTCTCCCCTCTCTCCACTTTCCAAAATAATTCATATTTTACTACCTGAGATCCTAACTTGAGAGCCTACCACACTAAGGATCCATTGCCATCCAAAGGGAAATGACCCACCTCATTTGGGTTTACCTGTCCCAAATATTTACTAGATAATATTCTACTGAATAAAGAAGTTGGTTGGGAAATCCACCTCTAGTAAAGCTTTCCAGCCAAAGATTTATTATTTAACTTTGATCTTCTCAGTACGAAACCTACTTTTACCTTGGGTTGGCTTACTTTCTCCCAATCTACTAAGGCTAGTTTCCTCTCTCCTTTTACTCCTTCCCATAAAAATTTTCTAGCCATCTTGTCTAACTCTTTCCATATGGTATGTGGGGCAACAAGGATAGAAAATTAATAAATTGGCATGGCCTGAATGACTGACTATACAAAATTTAATCTACCCCCATAGCTTAACCATTTGTGAGACCAATGATTAATTCTTTCCTTGATACAGTCTAAAATATTCCTCCAGATATATATTTTTAGATTTTAAAAATGCAAAGGGACCCCCAAGTATACCACTGGGAGAGAAGTCCTTGTGAATCCCAAGATATCTAAAATTTTGTCCTGAAGCCTTTGATCAAGATTGAAAAATACCACTTTCAATTTTTTATCATTGATGACTTGGTTTGTAGACCTAATGTAGAAATTAAGTGTATCTCTAATCATTCTTGCTTCCCTGAAGCTGGCCACTCCCACCAATCCCGTGTCATCCACAAACTATAGGTGAGTCAAAACTTTCTCACCCACCTTGATACCTGTTATCAAACCTTGTTGTCTTCTCCTCAAGATGATTCTATCCAATCCTTTAGCCAATATGAGAAAAATATAGGGAGAGCAAGGATTTCCTTGACGAATGCCTCAAGTATCTCCAAATGGTTGTGAGGGAAGACCCTTGATTAACACTGAGTAAGTCGAAGTAGAAACACAACTCATGACCCACTATATCCAATCCTGAGAGAAACCAAAGGTTGCCATCATATTTGATAAGAATATCCACTCCACCCTATCATAAGTCTTTGACATATCTAATTTTATGAAAATTCATCTATTACTAGATGTTTGTATTGAATGGATTACCTCTTGAGCTAGAACCACACCATCCAAGATCTTCCTACCCTCTAAAAAACCCCCTTGATCTGAGGAGATAATGCTATGTAGAAGAGGTTTTAGCCGCTCAACCATTACCTTTGTGATTATTTTATATATGACATTACATAAGGCAACATGTTTATAATCTAAAATATGTACCCCTTCCTCCCCTTTTGGAATTAAGGTAATAAAAGGATTCTTTAATGCTTTGAGAATTATTTTACTACCTTTCGACTCCTCCATAACAACCATTACATCCTCCTCCAAGTTATCCGAGAAGGCCTGAAAAAACTCAATTGGAAATCCATATGGACCTGGTGTTTTTTCGGTGCTGTTGTTGAGAATTGTTGGAAACATTTTGAGTCGAGATATCATATGCTTGGACTAGGTTTTGTGAGCAAGGGTTGTTTCATTGAGTTTTTATTTTAGTAGAGTTGGTTGAACCTAGTCAAGTGGGTGTGTGAAGTGATTTTTCAAGTTCCATAAAACAAACTATTCTATATTCTAAATTGAGTTGAGAAAGTGATTGAGCATTGAGTTGTATTTGAAGCATATTGAGTCTCTAACAATTCTCATTATGTTTCTAAGAGAGTGATTTAAATTAATTGAGCATTGTGATTAGTATAGAACATATTGAGTCTCTAACAATTCTCTTTATGTTTCTATGAGATTGAATAATTTTTGTGTGGACTTGCTAAGAGGATTTGAGGTAAGTCTTTGAGGAGACTTGTGGACTGATTTTGTGTGAGCTTTTGTGGAAGCTTAAAATATATATTTGAGCAAGTTATTGAGAGGACTTATTGAGCAGATTTGGACAAGTTCTAGAGAGGACGTGTAGAGCAGATTTGAGAGCAGAGGTTGCTACATATTTTAGGACAGGTTTGTACCAGAACATAGAAAAATATTAAGTAGAGTTGTACTAGAACAAGGGACTACTTTTAGTGCAAATTTAAGATAAATATTTGGAGGTGATAGAGCAGAGAGGATAATAGTCTCCAATGGATAGAGATCCATCAGCCAGGGCAGTGAGGACAGGTCTTCTGAGTGGATACAAGAGTCTTTAGTGGAGAGAGATCCACAAGCCAGTGCAGTGGAGGCAGTAGTATTCTATAGGATCATCAACCAGAGCAGAGGAGAAGGAATTATCCTATGGATAGATATCCACGAACTTGATTTAGGGGATTGGTGTCTCCTTTGGACAGAGGTCCATAAACATTGTAGGGAAAGGATTCCCAAGAGAATTTATTTGAGAAAAAATTATAAGAAATATTTTCTCCATGGAGTAGCCCACATTGGGTGAACCACATAAAATACTATCTCTCATGTGTGTGATGCTTTATGTGATGTTTACTACTTTAATATTGCTTACGCTAATTTTTATGAAAATAAAAGTAAAAAGTGGTATTATACTGTTCACCTCCCTCTTAGTATAAGCTTGTGTTCTTAAATTACATGATAAATATTATAAAACCTTGTAGGTGCTAATATCATGATCAATCACACAATATTTTTCTTCCCATGTACCACCATGTGTGGGGTAGTTGGTCAACAACAAATATTTCTCCCATCTAGAGTCATTATTCATTGCTACATCAATCAATCACAAAATCCTCTATGACACCTCTCTACAAGGAAAATAAATCTAAGCAAGAGTTATTTAAGAATTTATTTAAAGGTAAAGTAAAAGTCCTTTAGGCATCTACTTAAAGATAAAAATCAAATCAAAAGTCCTATAGGTGAAGGTAAATCAAAAGTACTACATGCAAAGCTTAATAATTATTCCTATAGGCAAAATATAAGTCCTTTAGACATTTATTTCAGGGTAAATCATTTGTTGTTTATAAATATTTTTGAAGCTAACCAAGTCCTCAAGGTAAAGCTAAGTAAAATTCCCTTGGGAAAATCTAAAATCTAACCAAAAGTCTTTTGGGTAAAGCTAACCAAATTTCCCTTTGAAAAATATTAAAGATAACCAAGTCCTTAGGGAAACACTAACTAGAGTATTCCTAGGAAAATATGAAAGATAAGCAAAAGTCCTATAGGCAAGCTAACTAAAATTGCCTTAGGCAATTCTCAAAGTATCTCTATGTATATAGTTGTATATATATGTATATGTAAATATTTGTACTATATCAGTTATCTTTTGGGAACATCATGCATCATACATCTTTCATCATATCTAAATCATTTCATAATTCATATTTTGAAACCTAATTAGTCATAATGGATTGAGTAATCATTATTCAGCAAAAAATTTCCTCTCCATACTAATTTCACTTAATCCATTCATATTAGATCATATATCAAATTATCATCATCACTTTAACTTAGTCATATCATAATCAAATAACCACAAATAATTAATCAATAATCATCATTAAACAATATGAAACATTAAGGCAATTGATAAACATAAAGAATCACATTATCACACATAAGTCCATAACCAAACAATCGATATATATTAATATCAGACAATACCTATACAATCATATAATAATGATATACAATGATAATAATTTACATCATCCTAAAACTCTCTAAAATGTAGCATAGTAGACCAAAACTTTAGCTAGCTTTGGAAGCCCATGTTTGATGCTCTTCCTCTCCCTCCTATAGGCGGTAACATCCTTATAAATCATTACAAACTGTATCTCATGGAACTAGAATGAGTATATGGCCATGTCCTCATCAATGATGTAAGGCATGGATCAATAGAAATAGCCATGTGATATATAACTTAGTAGTGCATTTCCTACTCAATATTGACCTATAGATCTTACTACACTTGTGTCATCTAGTCTAGTAGTATTGAGACAGTTTGATCCCCTCCAACTTATCTAGCTGTCATTGTGGCTATCACTATGTCACTCTATAGAATAAACTTAGATTATTTTCTACATAACTATGATCTATGCTACCACCTAGTTCATTTTTATAGTTAGGCTCTCCACTTGTCCAGCCATGGCACCACACTCTACCTTGATAACTAATTGAGGTGTCCTACTTAGTCTTGCCTTGTTGACAGTGCTCACTAGAAACAACAATATCAATAGTGGTGATATTGTTTCTAGTGTTGTTACTATTTCTAACTACCTCTAATCCCCATATGACTTCATACCTCTTGGTAATGTTGCATCAAAATTGACATAGCTTACCTCACACTTGATATTTGTGGATACACCCCTAGCACTATCACCCTCCTTGTTAGAAATGTCTATTACCACTACATGTACCCAACAACCACCCTAGGGTTATCTTACCTTGAATTCAGTATTATGTTGTCATTAAGGTCTAGTTCTACATAAGAATCTAGATCTGGTATTCCTCCAAAATCTCTCTCCTTCATGAACCTCATGTGCCAATTTGTCCCCATTAGTATCCCCTATTTGACACTAAATTGATGGTCTATCTAGTTAAAATAGTGAAGCTCCCCCTCCCCCATGGTCATACTCACCATATAATTCATCTCACATGAGATAGATGATAGACGTCATCTTGTTGCCTAGTATGATGACCATATGACTACTAGATAATTTGTTCCACATGTAGATATTGACAATGCCCCTCTATGAGGCCTCACATACCCTATCTCAAGTTGTTAGCCCCACCTATATGTATCTAGTACCTCTAGCCATCCACCTTCCATGGAAACCTTGGTGACCTTATGATGGTTATGTGTTCCTAGGCCCACACTTCGAATAGTATGAAACATGTCAATATTTATCCCCTAGTAGGTACCCCAATGGAGAGTCTAATACAATCATGCCACTATCATTGATTCCCATACAAAGACCACTTTTTGGTCCTAAATATCAACAACCATATCTCCTTAGCCAAAATGGACCATTCTATTACAGGTATCATCTAACAAGACTCAAGAAACTAGTGTGCATAATAGGGTGATATGCCTATTTATGTGGCCCTTAACATACATTGTATTAATGTCAATACTCAAAAATAACACCAAGAAGTCCATATCCCTTGTCAATCACTCTAAGAATATTATCTAGTCCTATACTATGTGCACTTTGGCCCCTCTAATAGGGACACTCAAGATCTACCACATATCCTCAAGGTTCACTATCATCTCTCCTATGAACAACTAAAATGTATGTATCTTCAAATACCATCTCATGATTAATGTAATCAAGAGTGCTTAGTAAACCTTAACCTTTGAAATTAGGGCTACATGGTTTACCCCTACTTATAATAGTAGCACATGATCAAAAAATTCCAAAATCCCTTGAATCATATCTAGTGTATGAGTCCATATCTCCTTAAAATTGAGCACTTATAGTTGCACTTGCATCCAATCCAACCAAAATATTTGTTAGTCTTGATGGAATAAAAAAAACTAACTAAAAAGGATAAAATTTTCCAGGCATTAATGTGTTGTGAGGAAAAAGTACCACCATGTGGAAAAAATGCCAAGGCATGAACGTGTTGCCCCTACTTTTTGAATATTTTTTTAAGATAGAAATTCACAATTAAGACTTGGTTTTTGATACTTATCGACATTCTTGCCCCATTTCCTACTATTGGTGATTGCACCACATTTGCATGGTGTATTAATCTCACTTAGTGAGCCAATCAAAATATATGTCAAAATTACGTCTCTAGAGCTCTATTTATTCTATTATATGTAGTAAATATGAATTCCTTTTTTCCCATCTAGCTCTTTTAACCCACCCCAGAGCATCCTAGGCCATTTTTTTTATTGTTTGTCCTCAGTTTCTCATCATTGCACCAATGTGGATGATAATTAAGTCAAGTTTTCTTGGTCTAAGTTGATTTTTATTTTGAAACTCAAGGGGGACATTAGGGTATGGAAAAATTTAACATTTCCTAAAATGTAAGCTTTAACATCATTTCAAATCAAACAACCAAAGCTTTAATCATCTAACATCACTAAAAATAAGCCAAAAAGAATCTATCTCAAAATTGGGGTATCTATGTCAATTTTTGATGTATTTATTATGTAATAAATGCATAAAAGAGGGGAAAACCTAGACACCAATTTTACATGTAGGGCTAATATTTAATCTTTCCAATCCATGCATAATTAAACCTTTCAATCAACCAAATTGAATCAATTTTATTTATGCCCAAATTTTGAGCATTTATTGCTCTAAAAATAAAAGAATTGGGATATGAATGAAATAATTGATATTGAGTCTCATATTCTAAATAAAGAAATCATGGACATTAATATTGGGACAACTAAATATCAAAATATTCTTAAATTAGGTAAGGTTTTGATCCTAATTGATAGTTAGGAGTACAAGATCTTAATGGAGTTCAAAGACATATTTACTTGATTCTACACCAATATGCTAGGTTTTGATCCTTCTCTAGTTAGTCATAGCCTAATTATCATTTATAGTGCAAAAACTATAAATAAAAAAATACAAAAAATGCATCTAGAAGTTGCTTTACTAGTCAACAAGGAGCTATAGAAGCTCCATGATGTGGGATTCATCAAATCCATTGACTATTTGACTAGATATCTAATGTTTAGATTGATGAACGTAGGATCTACCTAGAAAATATCCATGACATACATCTTTCATGACATTATGCATGACATAATGGAGGAATATGTTGATATTACTGGTTATTATATAAACTAGGAAGATCTTTTTTTAGATCTAAGGCACATCTTCAAGCAGTTGTAGGAGTATAAGGTATGTGTAAAGGCTTATAAATGAATCATTGATATTACACTAGGAAAATTAGTAGGATTTATTATATCCCAACACAACATTAAAGTTATATTATTTAAAAGATATTGGATATAGTCATTTTCCACCCACTCAAACACTAACCCATCTTAGGATTCTCTGGGGTAAAATACAAGCCATTCAAAGATACATCTCCTAGCTTGTTGATAGGTGTTAACCCTTCTCCAAGATCCTAAGAAAGGATGTAGAATTTGTTTAGTATGCTAACTACCAACAAGCCTTTGATGCTCTCAAATCCTCTTATTTTCTCCTATCCTTGTCCCTCATAATCCCTCTAAATACTTAGTTCTATACATAGTAGCAATATACCATACCTTAGGAAATATGTTTCCATAGTATTATGACTAAAATAAAGAGCAAGACATTTTCTATAAAATCAAGACTTTAGCTAATTAAAAATTCTATTATAACCCTTTATAAAAAGCATTTTATAGACATAATGTTCACTTTATAGAAGTTTTGACACTAGATATTCATCCACAAAACCTTTGTCATCATGGGGGTATATATCTTGTGCTATCTCATGTCCAAACCTCATGTCTTAGAAAATATTTATAAGTGGGTAAACACACTTAGTGAATTCAATCTTGATTTTGTTAGCCAAAAGTATATAAAATGTTAGGTCAATGTTTGAAAACTAGTAGCTACATGCTTAGAAGCCACCCATCCCCTAGTAGAAGACTTTCCAAATGAGTCAGTATTTAGCCTTAAATCATATCAATCTAATTGTTGGGCTTTCTATTTTTATGGAGCTCAATGCATTAAAGGATCGGGGGAAGGAGTCAGCTTGGTCACTCAACAAAAATTGATCCCTCTATCCTTTAAGATTAAGTATTCCTATACCAATAATAATATTGAGTACAAGGACCTTTTCCTATAGATCCATGCAACATGACCTTTGTAGGTTAGAACCCTCTCTATATTCAAATATTTCCATCTTATAGTCAACCAAGTTAATGGTGTTTATTATTCTAAGGATAAAAAAATTATTTCATGCAAAGGCATCATTGCTAAGCTAATGGTTGCTTTTGAAAATATTATCATTGAAGCTATCCCTAAGTCTAGAAACTGCCATGTCGATGCTATGGTCTCAGCTACATTGCTAACCACATTAAACATAGATGATGGGCAAGATACAATAGTCATTGGATAAATTAGGGAGTGTGCATCCTTATATTTTAACCAAATTCCTCTATGAGTATTTTTCATAAAGGTATCTCTTCCTAATCCTTGGTACAAGAATATATTTGGTTTCCTTAGGGATGGCACATGGCTAATGGTTTGAACCATAATGAGTGCAATAAATTTAAGCAATGTACCTATAGGTATGTTATAATTAGAAATATATTATATTGTTGCTCTCTTTATGGCATTATCCTTAGGTTCCTAGTCTCAACCAAAGACCAACTAGTCATTAGATATGCCTATGATGGATCATATGGTGGTCACTTTAGTGGTGTTGTCATCACCAGGAAACTTCTATGGATGGATTATTATTGACTCTCCATGGAAAATGACTCTTGTGAATATGTAAAAAAGTGAGATAAGAGTTAGAAGCATGAAAAACTTATCAATGCTTCCTCCCAATCACTCTAACCCTTGAATTATCCTTGGTATTTTTCCATTTAGGGCTTAGAAATCATTGGGAAGATTAACCCAGTATTTTTTGATGGGTATAAGTTCACCATCATGACTATTAAGTACTTCAATAAATGGATCAAATCCATGACCCTAGCTTCAACCACTAGATTCTAAGTATCTATGTTTATATTAAACCAAATCCTTATCCATTATGTCATTCCTTCTATTCTAATATCAAACAATGGAACACCCTTCAAGAATAAGGATGTCCACAAAATTTATGCTAAATACAAGATTTATAACAAATGGTTGATGCCTTACTAGACTCAAGGTAATTGCAAAGCTAAAGTTTCCAATAATTTTTTTTCCAATATCCTTAAAAATCTTATCAACAAAGATAGTCAAAATTGTCATCTCTACCTGTATCCACCTTGTGAGCCTATTGCACTAGTGTCAGAACTCCCACTGGTACAACACCCTATACTTTGGTTTATGGAACTAAAGTCATATTCCCTTTTGAGTTATGAGTGCCTTCCTTACACATTCTATTATAGGACTTCTCTATTAGAGATAAATACCATCTTTCCCATGTTATCTAGTTGGAACTACTTAAAAAAAGTGGATCCATGTTCTAGAAAGCCTATTAATCTACCAAAAAAGGGTTAAACATGCCTATCAAAAGAAGGTATGGTCCCATTCATTTGAATTTGGTGATCTTGTTATAAAAGAGAATAAAAAAATACCAATGCAAAAACTAAGCTCAAAAGTAAATTTAATACCTATTGGCTAGGTCCATACATAATCACCAAGTATGATTTAGGTGTTTATTACCTCATCACAATCGATGATAAATAGCTTAAATATGCAATAAAAATGATGCATTTTAAAAGGTATTACATTTGAGTCTGAATTGGATGCTTATTTCATTCAACTATTTATTGTTTCTTGTTTGCATCTACCTACATGCACATGCTTACCTTTTTCTAGACTACGTATTGAATCTTGAGTTAGTGGTCTATGGTGACATGATAATTATAAATTTATTTAGGATAGTTTATTTTCATTGCACTAGGAAACTATTGCAAGTGGATCCTCCTCATCCTATATTTGAAAACCAAATCAGGGTTCACATAACCATCTATCTTTATCATTAATATATCACTATCTAATTTTCCTCAAACCTTATATTTATCTACCAATTCTTCTAAGCTACCAATATCTTGTTGCATGATGAATACTACAAGGTTCATAAGTGCTAATGGCAAAATCAATCAAACCAAATTCTTCTATCTTGTCAATCATTACTTTTGGACATTTTGAGCTCATTTAGTTCTCATTGATGTCAAGGTGAGAAGTTGTCATTGATGTCAAGTGAACACATGAAGTTGTCATTAACACCATGGAGTACACCATAATTGAAGCCAGGAGAAATGCAAAGAGTTGAAGAAAAGTTGTCAAAATATTGTTTTATAAGGGTTTTTGTTAAAACTATGGTGGCAAATTAAAAGGTTTTTATTAAAACCATTATGAGGATTTAAAGGCTTCATTAAACATCATAATGACATAATTAAGGTTTTTATTAAAAATCATGGTGGTAGAATAATTTTTATTAAATCAGTAAAGAGCAAATGAAGGTTTAAATTTTACCTAGAGGAGGATTTAATTTTTATTAAAGTCAAAGGTTTATAAATATAATTTATAAAATTTAAATTCTTTTAGAATTTAAATTTTTTATAAATTATAAAGGTTGTAAGAAGCACCGACATCATCGAATATTATGGAGCATTGACGTCTAAGCCATATGGTGAATTCACGTATAAATAATATGCCAAAGGGGCATTCAAACTTACCCCTCTTTGATTTGATTTTCATACGATCGAACTAAAAGTAATTCGTGCAATCGTTGATCGTTGAGGAAGAAGACAAAAAGTTCATTTGTCTTTTAGCAGCAGGAAGAAGACTAAAAGGGAGAGCGTAAGATTTGAACCACATTGGATGGAGTGGTCCATTGGTAGCACACATTTTGTGAGAGCGTTGGGAGTGGAAGCGTCCATGATTAGTTTGCATGGAGTTGGAGTGTTTGTCTTGAGTGCCAAGGGGAAAGTTTTTTTTTGGCACACTCTCGTTTTGAGCGCCAGACTTGGGAGAAAGAGCAAAAAGTGCTCTTAATGTTTCAAACATACATCTAGTGCACGCGGTGGGTAAGCTCGTAGCTAGGGCACACGAGGAGGCAGTGATTGGGAGTTTGAATCCCATAAGTGGCAAAGGTATTTTTGATTAAAAGAAATTTTATTTGCCTAAATTTTTTCTTAAAGAATTATTTAGAGTTATAAGGGTATGTGAAAGGTTGTTTTCTTGGTTCATGTTGTTGGAGTTATAAGGAAGGTTAATTTAATTTCCATCAAAGTCTTTCTTGCCATTAAATTTAATTAAAGAGGTTTTGAGTTAATTTTTTGTGGATGGTAAATTTATTTTAGTTGGGAAGGTGTTATTGAAAAATATTTTATGTATGATGATGGTTGTTTTTATAGTTGGAGTGATAAGGTGTAATTAAGCTTTTGCATTACATTGTGAGAAATATTTATTCTCTAACCTCTTTGAGATTGTCATAGAAGTGTTTTTGGTTGTGACATATTTATGATATCCTTTCATCATCAAGAAAAATGTATGAGCACATTCTTCCATAGTTGAATTGATTTATTGATTTTTTGAAAAGTAAGTTTGGAGTGAAAAGGACTTGATTAGGGTTTTCCTATTGAGTGTGTTGAGATAATGATTCAAGGTTTTCTAGAATAAAGAATTGTTGTGAAATGTTGTTTGATAAGCACTATTTTTGAAGTGAGTTATTGAGTTAAGAACTTGTACTAGGGCATGAGTATCATTGTTATGAGAGAGTTGTTTTATAAGCATTGTTGTTGAAGTGAGTTATTAAGTGAAGAAATTGAACTAGGGTTTGCAAAGAACATGAGTATCATTGTTATGCGAGATTTGTTGTTGAGCATTATTTTTTGAAAAATAATTTGAATTTTTTTTTATTAAAACAAAGATCATTTACAAGTTGGGATGAGACTTTTCCCAGCCTTAGCCAAAGAGAACACATATTTACAACAGTAAAAGAAAATTTACATTAGAGCCAAATATCTTAAACCATATTTCTAAAATGACTATTCACCTGTTTACAACTATAAAAGAAGATATACATTGAGGCACAAATCTCCTAAATAGTATTTTTGGAATGGTTATCCAAATTAGCTAAGCACTATATTTTCTCACCAACCTATCTAATCATATCATCATAAATAGCCATGTCACTTTGCCACTGAAAACCTACCTCCTTCTTACTGCCCATATTAGCCATGAAGTCTACCACTTTATTTAGATCTCTACTCAAATAAACTGGAATCACATCATCTAATTCCCTCCATAATTCCTTAATTTGAGTGACAAGAATCCTCAACCTCCATATTTTCAAAGCAAAGTTCCTCATGCAATCTAGAGCTCCAACCATTATTTGAGAATTTTATTCTAGGATTATCCTCATGTGATCTTTTTTATTGCCAAATAGAAGCATATTTGATAGCTAAGGCTTTTGCTTCATTGTTTGTGTCTCTTAACAAGCCTTACAGTTCCCAATAGAGCACTGTTCCAACATGATTATGGTAAACCACTTCAATTCCAGCTCTACCCGGATTGCCTTTTGCATCTCCATCAGTATTAATTTTAATCCAACCTTCTGGGGGTGGTTTACAACTAGCTCTATACTACCCCTCTTTCACTTCAACTTCCTTATCCATTGCACCAATAACAACTTGAGTTTCCTCTTTAGCATAGACTACCACAATTTATGTGACTTTGCTCCAAATGACCTACCAAACTCCATCTAAAGAAGAAAAAGTTTCTCTAAAAATTCTGGCATTTCTCTCCAACCATACTTGCCAAAAAATGAAGTTTAATCCAAGCTCCCAACCAATACAAAGAGATTTAGATTTAAATCTACCCCTCTTCCATCTTTCCCAAATATTAATTTGATTCAAATCACCATTAATTTGAATTTTATAATATAAAAACCATCTCTCCCAGATCTGGCATGTGAATGGGCACTCAAAAATCAAGTGATCAGCTATTTCATCACTCTTATAGCATAAAACACATTGATATGGACCAATTATTCCTCTACATCTGAGATTATCAAAAGTAAGAATTCCATTATGCATGAACTGCCAGGCAAAAAAGTTTACTTTCAGCCAACCCTTGGACTGCCAAATCTTTCTCCAATCCTCAACCTGATATGTATGAGGAGGAGGCTCTAGAAGGATCTTATCATATCCATAATTCACTTTGTAGACACCAATTCTCCCATATCCCCAATCTAATTCATCCTTCTCATCTCTATCTATGAGAAATATTTCTGCCAAGATTTTAGTCATGATGGGTGTCAAATCCAGAGGGATTGAAATTGGCGATTCATCCAACTTCTTAAACTGCTTAAACTTATAATTCCCCAGCTGACTAGTGTTGAAATAAAATTCAATTTGGACCCATACCATAGTTTCTATGGTTGTTTTTATTGGTTACATTTTAGGAAATTCAACAATGATAGGTGGGTATTGATCCCATGAATCTATCCAAAATTGTGCCTTCTCCCCTCTCTCCAATTTCCAAAATAATCCATATTTTACTACTTGAGATCCTAACTTGAGAGCCTACCACACTAAGGATCCATTACCATACAAAGGGAAACGACCCACCTCATTTGGGTTTACCTGTCCCAAATATTTACTAGTTAAGATTCTACTGAATAAAGAAGTTGGTTGGGAAATCCACCTCCAGTAAAGCTTTACAGCCAAAGCTTTATTATTTAACTTTGATCTTCTCAGTCCCAAACCTCCTTTTACCTTGGGTTGTCTTATTTTCTCCTAATATACTAAGGTCCATTTCCTCTCTCCTTTTACTCCTTCCCATATAAATTTTCTAGCCATCTTGTCTAACTCTTTCCATATGGTATGTGGGGCAGCAAGGATAGAAAATTTATAAATTGACATGGCCTAAATGACTGACTATAAAAAATTTAATCTACCCCCATATCTTAACCATTTGTGATACCAATGATTAATTATTTCCTTGATACAGTCTAAAAGATTCCTCCAGATATCTATTTTTAGTTTTTTAAAATGCAAAGGGACCCCCATGTATACCACTGGGAGAGAAGTCCTTGTGAATCCCAAGATCTCTAAAAATTTGTCCTAAAGCCTTTGATCAAGATTGTAAAAGACCACTTTGGATTTTTTATCATTAATGACTTGGTTTGTAGACCTAAGGTAGACATTAAGTTTATCTCTAATCATTCTTGCTTCCCTGAAGCTGGCCACTCCAACCAATCCTGTGTCATCCAAAACCTGTAGGTGAGTCAAAAATTCCTCACCCACCTTGATACCTATTATCAAACCTTGTTGTATTCTCCTCAAGATGGTTCTGCCCAATCCTTTAGCCAATATGAGAAAAATATAGGGAGAGCAAGTATATCCTTGACGAAGGCCTCGAGTAGCTCCAAACGATTATGAGGGAAGACCCTTGATTAACATTGAGTATGTCAAAGTAGAAACACAACTCATGACCCATTCTATCCAATCCTGAGAGAAACCAAAGGCTACCATCATATTTGACAAGAAGCTCCACTCCACCCTATCATAAACCTTTGACATATCTAATTTTATGAACATTCCTCTATTACTAGATGTTTGTATTGAATGGATTACCTCTTGAGCTAGAACCACACCATCCAAGATCTTCCTACCCTCTACAAAACCCCCTTGATTTGAGGAGATAATTCTATGTAGAAGAGGTTTTAGTCGCTCAGTCATTACCTTTGTGATTATTTTATATATGACATTGCATAAGGCAATAGGTCTATAATCTGAACTATGTACCTCCTCCTCCCCTTTTGGAATTAAGGTAATGAAAGTATGCTTTAATTCTTTAAGAATTATTTTACTATATTTTGACTCCTCTATAACAACCATTACATCCTCCTCCAAGTTATCTGAGAAGGCCTGAAAAAACTCAATTGGAAAGCCATATGGACATGTTGTTTTTCGATGTTGTTGTTGAGAATTGTTGGAAACATTTTGAGTTGAGTTATAATATGCTTGGACTAGGTTTTGTGAGCAAGGGTTGTTTCATTGAGTTTTTATTTGAGTAGATTTGGTTGAACCTATTCAAGTGGGCATGTGAAGTGATTTTTCAAGTTCCATAAAACAAACTATTCTATATTCTAAATTGAGTTGAGAAAGTGATTGCGCATTGAGTTGTATTTGAAGCATATTGAGTCTAAAAATTATCCTTATGTTTCTAAGAGAGTGATTTAAAGTAATTGAGCATTGTGATTAGTATAGAACATATTGAGTCTCTAAGAATTCTCTTTATGTTTCTATGAGATTGGATAATTTTTTTGTGGACTTGTTGAGCAGATTTGAGGTAAGTCTTTGAGGAGACTTGTGGACTGATTTTGTGTGAGATTTTGTGGAAGCTTACAATACAGATTTGAGCAAGTTATTGAGAGGAATTATTGAGAATATTTGAACATATTCTAGAGAAGACTTGTAGAGGAGATTTGAGAGCAGAGGTTGCTGCAGATTTAAGGATAGGTTTGTACCAGAACAAAGACAAATATTGAGCAGAGTTGTACTAGACAAAAGGACTACTTTTAGTGCAAATTTGAGATAAATATTTGGAGGTGACAGATCAGAGAGGATAATAGTCTCCAATGGATAGAGATCCATCAGCCAGGGTAGTGAGGATAGGTCTTCTGAGTAGAGACAAGAGACTTTAGTGGAGAGAGATCCACAAGCCAGTGCAGTGGAGGCATTAGTCTTCTATAGGATCATCAACCAGAGTAGAGGAGAAGGAATTCTCCAATGGATAGATATCCATGAACTTGATTTAGGGGATTGGTGTCTCCTTTGGACAGAGATCCATAAACATTGTAGGGAAAGGATTCCCAAGAGAATTTATTTGAGAAAATTTTATAAGAAATATTTTCTCCTTGGAGTAACCCGCATTAGGTGAACCACGTAAAATAATATCTCTCATGTGTGTGATGCTTTATGTGATGTTCATTACTTTAATATTGTTGATGCTAATTTTTATGAAAATATATATAAAAATTGGTCTTTATTGTTCACCCCCCTCTCAGTATAAGCTTGTGTTCTTAAATTACATGATAAATATTATAAAACCTTGTAGGTGCTAATATCATGATCAATCACACAATATTTTGCTTCCCATGTACCACCATGTGTGGGGTAATTGGTCAACAACAAATATTTCTCCCATCTAGAGTCATTATTCATTGCTACATAAATCAATCACAAAATCCCCTATGACACCTCTCTACAAGGAAAATCAATCTAAGCAAGAGTTATTTAAGAATTTATTTAAAGGTAAAGTAAAATTCTTTTAGGCATCTACTTAAAGATAAAAATCAAATCAAAAGTCCTATAGGTGAAGGTAAATCAAAAGTACTACATGCAAAGCTTAATAATTATTCCTATGGGCAAAGTATAAGTCCTTTAGACATTTATTTAAGGGTAAATCATTTGTTGTTTATAAATATTTTTGAAGCTAACCAAGTCCTCAAGGTAAAGCTAAGTAAAATTCCCTTGGGAAAATCTAAAAGCTAACCAAAAGTCTTTTGGGTAAAGCTAACTAAAGTTCCCTTGGACAAATATTAAAGATAACCAAGTCCTTAGGGAAACACTAACTAGAGTATTCCTAGGAAAATATCAAAGATAAGCAAAAGTCCTCTAGGCAAGCTAACTAAAATCCCCTTAGGCAATTCTCAAAGTATCTCTATGTATATAGTTGTACATATATATATGTAAATATTTGTACTATATCAGTTATCTTTTGGTAACATCATGCATCATACATCTTTCATCATATCTAAATCATTTCAAAATTCATATTTTGAAACCCAATTAGTCATAATGGATTAAGTAATCATTATTTAGCAAACAATTTCATCTCCATACTAATTTCACTTAATCCATTAATATTAGATCATATATCAAATTATCATCATCACTTTAACTTAGTTATATCATAATCAAATAACCACAAATCATTAATCAATAATCATCATTAAACAATATGAAATATTAAGGTAATTGATAAACATAAAGCATCACATTATCACACATAAGTCCATAGAAAAAAAATCAATATATATTAATATCAAAAAATACCTATACAATCATATAATAATGATATACAATGATAATAATTTACATCATCCTAAAACTCTCTAAAATGTAGCATAGTAGACCAAAACTTTAGCTAGATTTGGAAGCCCATGTTTGATGCTCTTCCTCTCCCTCCTATAGGTGGTAACATCCTTATAAATCATTACAAAATGTATCTCATGGAACTAGAATGAGTATATGACCATGTCCTCATCAATGATGTAAGGCATGGATCAATAGAAATAGCCATGTGATATATATCTTAGTAGTGCATTTCCCACTCAATATTGACCTATAGATCTTGCTACACTTGTGTCATCTAGTCTAGTAGTATTGAGATAGTCTGAGCCCCTCAAAATTATCTATATGTCATTTTGGATATCACTATGTCACTATATATACCAAAATTAGATTATTTTCTACATAACTATGATATATGCTACCACCTAGTCCATTTTTATAGTTAGGCTCTCCACTTGTCTAGCCATGGCACCCCACTCTACCTTCATAACTAATTGAGGTGACCTACTTAGTCTTACATTTTTTACTGTTCTCACTAGAAAAAACAATACCAATAGTGGTGATATTGTTTCTAGTGTTGTTACTATTTATAACTACCTCTAATCCCCATATGACTTCATACCTCTTGGTAATGTTGCATCAAAATTGACATAGCTTACCTCACACTTGATATTTGTGGATACACCCCTAGAACTATCGCCCTCCTTGGTCGAAATGTCTAGTACCACTACATGTACCCAAAAACCACCCTAGGGTTATATTACCTTGGATTCAATATTATGGGGTCATTAAGGTCTAGTTCTACATAAGAATCTAGATCTAGTATTCCTCCAAAATCTCTCTCCTACATGAACCTTATGTGCCAATTTTGCCCCATTAGTATCCCATATTGGACAATAAATTGATGGTCCACCTAGTTAATATAGTGAACCTCCCCCTCCCCCATGGTCCTACTCACCATATAATTCATCTCACATGAGATAGATGATAGACGTCATCTTGTTGCCTAGTATGATGACCATATGACTACTATATAATTTGTTCCACATGTAGATATTGAAAATGACCCTCTATGAGGCCTCCCCTACCCTATCTCAAGTTTTTAGCCCCATCTGTATGTATCTAGTACCTCTAGACATCCACCTTCCATGGAAACCTTGGTGACCTTATGATGGTTATGTGTTCCTAGGCCCACACTTCGAATAGTATGAAACATGTCAAGCTTTATCCCCTAGTAGGTACCCCAATGGAGAGTCTAATACAATCATGTCACTATCATTGATTCCCATACAAAGACCACTTATTGGTCCTAAATATCAACCACCATCTATCCCTAGCCATAAAGGACCATCCTCTTACAGGTATCATCTAACAAGACTCAAGAAACTAGTGTGCACAATAGGGTGATATGCCTATTTATGTGGCCCTTAACATACATGGTATTAATATCAATACTAAAACATAACACCAAGAAGTCCATATCCCTTGTCAATCACTCTAAGAATATTATCTAGTCCTATACTATGTGCACTTTGGCCCCTCTAATAGGGACACTCAAGATCTACCACATATCCTCAAGGTTCACTATCATCTCTCTTATGAACAACTAAAATGTATTTATCTTCAAATACCATCTCATGAATAATATAATCAAGAGTGCTTAGTAAAACTTAACCTTTGAAATTAGGGCTACATGGTTTACCCCTACTTATAATAGTAGCACATGATCAAAAAATTCCAAAATCCCTTGAATCATATCTAGTGTATGATTCCATATCTCCCTAAACTTGATAACTTATAGTTGCACTTGCATCCAATCCAACCAAAATCTTTGTTAGTCTTGATGGAATAAAAAAACTAACTAAAAAGGTTAAAAATTTTCTAGGCATTAATGTGTTGTGAGGCAAAAGTACCACCATGTAGAAAAATGCCACCAAAGCATGAACGTGTTGCCCCTACTTTTTGAATATTTTGTTAAGATAAAAATTCACAATTAAGACTTGGTTTTTGATACTTATCGACATTATTTCCCCATTTCCTACTATTGGTGCTTGCACCACATTTGCATGGTGTATTAATCTCACTTAGTGAGCCAATCAAAATCTATGTCAAAATTACGTCTCTAGAGCTCTATTTATTCTCTTATATGTAGTAAATATGAATTCCTTTTTGCCCCTCTAGCTCTTTTAACCCACCCCAGAGCATCCTAGGCCATTGTTTTTATTGTTTGTCCTCAGTTTCTCATCATTGCACCAATGTGGATGATAATTAAGTCAAGTTTCCTTGGTCTAAGTTGATTTTCATTTTGAAACTCAAAGGGGAAATTAGGGTATGGAAAAATTTAACATTTCCTAAAATGTAAGCTTTAACATCATTTCAAGTCAAAAAACCAAAGTTTTAATCATCTAACATCACTAACAATAAGCCAAAAATAATCTATCTCAAAATTGGGATATCTATGTCAATTTTTGATGTATTTATTATGTAATAAATGCATATAAGAGGGGAAAACTTAGACACCAATTTTACATGTAGGGCTAATATTTAAGCTTTCCAATCCATGCATCAATAAACCTTTCAATCAACCAAATTGAATCAATTTTCTTTATGCCCAAATTTTGAGCATTTATTGCTCTAAAAATAAAAGAATTGGGATATGAATGAAAGCATTGATAGTGCTTTCATGAACTTGGTGGTGATTTTTCTAAAAGAAAAAGTATTAAAGCATGAGAAAAAGTATCATCAACACTTTTACAACCTGGAGATACTTTTGCTAATTTTTCATTTTGATCTTTTCCATTCGAATTTGACCTCTAGTGGTCATGATGGTGAAAGCACAATCACAAAAGCACCACCAATGATTTTTCTAGTTGGTGCTTTTGACTGTAATGCAAAAAAATTAAGAAAAATAACTTTGTATACCCTCCAAGCCACCCAGCATTAATGGATCAAAATATTTAGATCCGATTCATAGATCCTAATAGAAATCCTAAATCCAAGAATTACCATTTTCATAATTCTCATTAATGGATTCTTAATATCATTTCAAATTCTTACCATCTTCAATGTAATTCTTCCCCAAGGAGCCATGGATTCCTATAAAAATAGCACTTGGTGTGACCATTTCATAAAGAGTAATAGAGTAACCAAACCATGTCAAAATATATCTAGAATCTTAGGAATTCATCACTTTGCATGGCAAGATTAAACTAAAATCTTGCCATAATATTGTGAAGGCCATCCTTCAAGAATTTAAGCTCTTGTACCTTGAAAGCATCTAAGATCTTGTTATTGTAAGCATTTAAGTAATCAGGTCACCAAGAAATCAAGCATCAAGAATTCTAGTCCTCAAGCTCAAGCTTTCAAGTGTTAACAATCAAGATAGCAAGCTTTCAATAAGCTTCAATAAACAAGGGGAAACCAACCTTACATCTTGTGTGTTATCTTTCCTCTTATTTTCCTTTGATACTCTCTTTATCTTGTAGATATAATATTATTGTGTATGTTTAACTAATCTTGCATAGTGCATTTGTATTTAGTTAGAATCTCATTATTTCATCTCAAATTCAATTCAAGCAAGCAAATCTCTATTTCTTATTTTTATATGGTCTTTGTACTTCTAATATAGAGACCTTGATCATCACAGTAAACAAATTAGGTTATCTTACATCTAACTTTACTTTTCTTCTCTCAAAAGTTAAAGTTCCAATAGATTTTAAGTCTTGTGGTGCTATTGCTCTCTAGTTTACTTAGAGCAAAAGCATTGATAGTAGTATCATAACCCCATGGTACTTTCACCATAAATAATTTTTTTTATACACTTTACATTTCTATCATTTTTCTTTATCCAAACAAGGGTCTAATTGCTATCTAAGGGACTCCAATATTCTCTTTTAACTTAGATAGGTCCCTCTATTGCTAATATCATCTTTTTCTATATTTTTTCAAGAAATAAAAAGCACCCTTGATAGGCAAAAGCATTGATAATGCTTCTATGGATAGGTGGAAATTCTACCTCTATGGTAAAAATAGGTTTGTCCACCCCAATATTTATCATTGTAGCATTTGGTATTGTTTTTTTCTTGCTATATTAGTCTATATTTCTTGTTTATTTAGCAAAATAAGAAAAAGGAAAGAAGGAACTCATTTAGTCTTAATCACACAGGGGACTAATTAAACATTTAAGATTTAACATTAAAAAAAATTGCATATAATTACATTTAGGAATTTTTCGCTATATTTTTTTTACCCTTGTATTCAAGAGAGAAATCATTAT
The DNA here is from genome assembly GCA_028583015.1 of Wollemia nobilis. Taxonomy (NCBI): domain Eukaryota; kingdom Viridiplantae; phylum Streptophyta; class Pinopsida; order Araucariales; family Araucariaceae; genus Wollemia; species Wollemia nobilis. The sequence goes on from JAQPPZ010000314.1 coordinate 1,401,148, forward strand.
TTAATTTATCATCAAAATAAAAATCATTTAAATTTTAGGCCTTGTTGCATTTGCATATTATATTAGGTCTAGATTTGGCTTAAGCTTAGATAAATAAGTATCATAAGAAAAATATCAATGTTCTTCAAACTAATATATTAAACATAAAGCTCCTAGATCACAAACTATCCCTCATCTCAAGGTGAGAAGAGGTAAAGTCATGAAATATCCCTTGAGAGGCCCCTTGCAATATTTTACCTACCTTCTCAATTTTTGGTGAATCTGATGTAAACACTACCATAGATCCCAACATTTTATTTGTCCAAGATGAACCTTAATCAAACTAAAATTTACTAAACTTTAATCAAGACCACTTAGTCCTATTTGTTTAGATTAGATCACATTAAATCTAGATAATAAGAACATAACCAATTTCTAGTCCTACTAAGGGTCTTCATGATCCTTTGAGTAACTATCATATGAGCTACTAGGCTATATTAGGTATATAGCAAGCCTAGGCTACCATCCCCCAATTTAGGGTCTCATGTATACTTACATCTAGTAAGGAGTATATTATAATAGGCTAGTGGGAGTTATAAGGAGGCATACTATTACCCCTCACATACCATCTTGGACATGTATCCAAGTGGTCACTTCTATATATAATTGCCAACCTACATATTGACTTTCTCTCACGTATCAACAATATATAGAAAGGATTCAAATATATAAGTACCTTTGGTATATAGGGAGGCCCTTGAGGTATATAGGTTAGATTTCATATATTGAGGAAAAATATATATGGTTACTAAGATATCTTCTCTTTCTTATTTAATCAACTCTATAAACTTCAAACTTGATAAATTGAACCCTTTACTTCCAAACCCATGACTAAGAAATGCTATCTAACTCATAATGCTACTCGTCAATTGGACATTAACCCTAAACCCCCTTGGAAGGTCGTGATGATCAAATTGACTTTGAAAACCCAAAATTCAAGGAAGAAGAATAGGTTTCTATATCTTTAGGTTCTCTAAGTCCTATCGGTGAGGATCAAGAAAGAGTGGTTTTCTAGTATACTACTAATATAGATTTCCTTTTGTAGATGTATAGGGAGGTTGTAGAATCCTTTCTTAGGGAATGTGATGACATCCTAGGAATCTCTACAAGAGAATATTTACTCATGGACTATCCCTAATAACTTAGCTCAACCCCTTTTCCTCTAAATAAATTGGATTTGTTCTTTGTATCTCTCAATAAAAAACTTAATGCATCAACTTATAATTTTATTAATTGAAATCCTCCTATCATCACTACTTCCATGGAGGTCAAGGAAAAAGCCTTCCACCATCCATGGAACATCACTCAACTTTACCTAATATTTTAGAACTATTACAAAGTTGTCCTATAGCTCAATAAGTAGGAAAAGGCCATATCTCTAACCAATATGTCCCATCAAGTATCCCAATATCTAATCCTCATGTCAATATTATTTATTATAATATCATAATCACACGTATGAATTTTAATCAAAACTTTAATCCTAAAATCTTTCATCCTTCATATTCTAATCCCTTCATATTAAATACCTTGGAAGCAAATTAGATGATGCCAATTTCAATATCATATGCCTAAGCATAACAAATTTCTTCTTATATCAATTATCAAATTTCTCCTATATCTCAACATATGCCTTTTGTACCATCAAATCTCATTTATACCAAGATTCAAAATTAAAAATTTCAAGGTCTGAGGTGTAGACCAATTGGTTCATCCAAACCCCATAAGGGGGGCGGAGGTCCAAGGTTCAAATATTGGGCCTCGTTGGACTGAATGCTTGTCCCTTTCCTGGTGCTTTTAGCGGCGTAAAAGGTTTAAAATTATTGTGGCATGGCAGTTATAGGGGCGGACTACATGAAGATCTGTGTGGCGACTTCCGGGGTGGACAACACAGAATACTATGGCGGCCATAAAAGCTGGACAACCTTCCTGGATTCATGGTGGGTACTGATTCCATCATGTTAAAAAAAAATTAAACTTTTCAACATGATATATTGAAACAACAAATGGCCATCATCTAAGGGTCTTCTTCTAGTCACAAGCACTCTTATGATGACTTGGAAAACCAACCCTTAGATCCTTTTATAGCTAGTAACCCATTTTCTCCCAATTTTAAAACTCCTAAGTTTCAAATGTACAAAGGAAAGGAACATCCCATCAACCAACTTAGGTTACTTGTAAATTCTTGTAGCAATATCTCTCATGATGAAACATTCTTACTCAAGATATTTTCTAAGAGCCTTAATGGGCCCACCTTGGAGTGGTACTACCAAATACTAATGCATTCCTTTAAGATCTTTAGATACCTTATTGAGATGTTTGTCAAGTAATTCTCTATCTATATTAAGAGAAAGGTCATAATTAATTACCTATACCAACTCAAGAAATCTAAATATGAGAATTTTTCCAACTTATTATCAATATAGGAAGTCCTTGTAGGGATACTTTAGTATGTACTTCCACCTAGAGACCTTCTAGACATATTTATAGGTAACCTTAAAGATCAATTGGATTTCTACTTAGAGATGACCAATATACCTTTATTCCAAAATGCAATTGACATGGCCAAGAGATTAGAGACTATCATTGTCAAAAGAGGACAATTAAAAACCAAATTCTATAAGAAGGAAGATAAGTCTTCTTTTAACTAGAAGGGATAGTACAAGAACAAACACATTGTAGGTTATGGAGTTATAGTCTCATGCCAGACCAAAAATATCAGTGCTATGACAAACTTTAAAAATCTTATCTTAGGGAAGCCACAATAATAAAACTGAAGAGGAAGTACTTCCAATTGGATGAACCTATATATTAGATCAACTATTAAAATCCAAAATGGTAGATTTTATATCTACCAAGCATTTAGAACCTATAAGGAAAAAATGTCAATGGTTTTTCCCTAATGAGTAATGCGCCTTCCATAACTTTAATAATTATACAATCAATAAATACATGAGTCGTAGGAACATGATCCAAGACCTAATTGACAAAGGTCAAAATATTCTCAATATATATTATTCTCAATCATATTCTAATTAAGACCTTAGAATTTTTTAAAATGTAATACCTAATAATTATCAAAATCAAAATGTAGCAAATAGCATTCACTATAGGAATGTCCCACCCCTAAACCAATTATTGGTTGGGATGATCTATTCTTTTAATCATATCTCTCACATTTGTGTTGTAACTAGGAAACAACACAATAATAATTCATCCTATCAACCTTCAAGACCTCCTTTGGTCCTTCATACCAAAATAACCTCTCCCCCTAAAGGACTTCCAATAATCATCCAATCATAGGATAAATCTAAGGTCACTTTCAATTTGCTTCATTGACTTGAAAATACCCAAGCCAAAATCTCACTTCTTGAGCTTCTTAGGACCTCTTTAACCCATAGGACATATTACTCAAGATTTTGAGTGAATGAGTTATTCCTCAAGACCTCAATATGAATGATATCACTTCTATAGTGGGATCCATTAGGTTTAACCATGCAACTATATCATTCCATGAGAATGATATCCCTAAATCCTTTATGACCAAAAATCACCCTTTATAAATCATAGGCCATATTAGTGATAGATTCATCAAGCTAATCCTAGTTGATAATGGTTTTAGTCTCATTTTGTAGTCTAAGATTCATCAGTAATTTTGGGATAACAAAAAAAAAATTGAAATTTTTTAATATTGTTATTAGGGCTTTCAACAATGCGTATTGTGAGGTTGGTGGACTATATTCTTACATCTTAGAGTTGGACCCCATATTTTCAACACTCTTTTCTATATCATGCCTAGATATTTAACCTACAACATTATTCTTGGGAGGCCATGGATCCATGAGATGTGTATCATTCCTTCAAGTATTCAACCATGCATTAAATATGAATATAGGAGAAAGATCTATCATATTATAGCAATTGCAAGCCCTTCATCTATTTCTAGGTGATTGAGGTCAAGAATCCTAAAACTTGTATTTTCCCTTATTTCAATTCATTTCTTGAATTATCATCTTCTTCTTAGATTCCAATAATTGATGCATTAAGGTATCTATTCTTAAATAATGTGCCTAATAATAAACCTAAAGATCAAAACTCTCATTTAACCAACATCAACATTAATAATAATTATAGTAATCAACTTGTTTTAGATCTGGCTAGGATTTTTCCATCTCCTCAAACTTTAGGCTTGCCTTCTAGTAGTAAGGGTAAAATTATGTAAATAGAAAGTTGCTCTTTTGTTTGTGTTAGTACTATTAACAATGAGGAAATCCATGGTAGTAACTCATTTCTTGTTGAATGATAGTATACTTCATGCTTCTTTTCAAACTCATATTCCATTCTAAAGTATATCCTTTCTAACATGAGATATCAAGGTAAAGCACTATCCCTATATTAGTGTATCAAAGAGACCCTATATACCGAAGCCTATTTGGGATGTTGTGGGTTAGGTTATATCCTCAGCCATAGTCAACCTCCCACTTCTTCTTCTTCTTCTTCCAGTAGTGAGGATGAAGTAAAAATTTCTAATAGGATATTCCATAATGACACTTCTTTAAGAAGACTAAATTAGGATGAGGATGATGGAGATGGGTTATCAATCATGATAGATCCTAGTCTCTCTCAATTTACATAATTTACCAATGTAAATATCCTAACCCTAGCCTATCCTAAGTTTATTTTTGATTCAGACAACTATGAGGTGAAGGATGTCTTAAACAATCCTCCTTAGGATGGTCCCTCAGACTATCTAAGAAAAAATAACTTCTATTTTGGTGGATTTTTCTCTAAATTTTAAATGTTACTATATTATAGTTGATTGACGATAATTAGCCATCCCTAGATATTATAGATCTTGAGAGCATGGGACTCCTACCAATGCCCTTCAGTTAGAACATGAGTCTTATATTTTGATTGATAAATTTATGGATATTGATATTAGGACTCTTAAAGACCCCATGCTCCTCAAATTAGGTACAATATTGAACCTAAATAAGAATGAAGAGTACACCAAGATCTTAATATAGTTAATACAACTTTATTTGGTCCTACAATGATATGCCTAGTCTTGATACTTCTCTAGTTGTTCCTATTACCAAGAAAATAGGTAGTGTTAGAGCTTACATAGACTTTCAAGAAATTAATAAAGGAAGCTATGATAATAAATTTCATCCCTTATCCTCTTAAATATGGATGACAAGTAAGCTATGATAATCAATTTCATCCCTTATCCTCTTAAATCTGGATGACAAGTAAGCTATATTAATTATTTAATAAATTAGGGAGCCTTCAAACTTAGAGTCTAGTTGGGTTCTTCGAGGAGTATTTTTTGTAGAGGTATCTCCTTCTCCTAATCCTTGGTAGAAGGATATATTTAACTTTTATCAAGGATGATATGTTGCCTAGTGGTTTGAACTATAATTAGCATAGAAATATTAAGCAATGTGCTTGTAGATATATCATCATTGGTGGTATCTTATATCACTACTACCTTGATGACATTCTTCTTCTGTGCCCAACCTTTGCCAAATTATAAGAAGTCATCAAAGAGGCCCATGGTGGATAATGTGATGGTCTCTTTAGCAATGTTGCCATTATGAAAAAACTCCTATGGATGGGTTATTATTGGCCCTCCATGGAAAATGACTCTTAAAACTATATCAAAAGGTGCAATAAGTGTTATAAGCATGAAAAACTTATCCAAATTCCCTCCTAAGCCCTCTAACCCTTGACTTATCCTTAGCCTTTTTCCATTTAGTTTTTATACTTCATTGGGAAGATAAACCTAGTATCATTTGATGGGTATAAGTTAATTATCATGACTATTGATTACTTCACTAAAAAATTTAAAGCCATACCTTTAGCCTCAACCACTAGAATTTAAGATTCCAAGTTTATCATAAACTAGATCCTTAGACATTATTACAATCCTTCTATGCTAATATTTGATAATGGAAAACCCTTCAAGAAAAAATATGTAGAGAAATTTTATACTAAATACAAGATTCAACACAAATGGTTGGCATCTTACTATCCTCAAGGTAATATCCAAGTTGAAGTTTCCAATAATACTTTTTCAATATTATTTAGAATATCCTCATTAAAACCAATTGAGATTGACATATCTAACTATATACTACCTTGTGGGCCTATCTCACTAGTGCCAAAACACCCACTGGTGTGACACCCTATGCTTTGGTTTAGCGAACTAAATCCATCTTCTTTTTTTTTTTTTTTTTAATTTGTGGAAAACATCCCAAAAGGGATGCCACTTTCGGGTAAGACCCAAGGAGGCATGGGTATCCATTCCACCAAAAACGCCCAGGACTCGGACCTGGCCTACCACCTTTGACATACTCAAGGAGCAAACAAACACACAAAACCAAATTAAAAAAATAAAATAACAACAAAAATAATAAAATAAAATAAAAAACAAACTCCTTGAGTGTGTCAAAACCAAAAGCACAACCAAACACACACAATAAGATAAAAGAAACCACAACACAAACCACATAGAAAAACACAAGAACCACATAACAAAACACAAACAAGACAAAAACAACAGAACACTACAAAGACATAACCCAAAAAAATATGAAAAATAAACACAACCAAAACCTAAAAAATAAAATAAATAAAATAAAAATAAAAACAACCAACAACAGACAATAAACAAAAATAAAAAACATAGAAAACACTCACACATAAAAAAATGAAATAACACAAAAAAAGAGAAACCCAAGAACAAGAAAAAAAAAACACAAGAACAATAACAATAAACATAAATAAAAAAAACAAAACAACAAAAACACAAGAACAACAAAAAACAACACAAAGAACACAAAAACAAAACAAAACAAAACAAAACAAAACAAAAGAACCCACCCACCTTAAAAAACTAAACAAAAAAACAAAGAAGACAAAGAAAAAAAATGAACAAAACAATGACCTATCTAGATCAGAAGACTATTAATGCAAGAATCAACAGAGGAAACAAAATAAAGAATAGAATGAGCTAGGGAACTAAAAAAACTGAATGAACCAAAGAGAAACAAAAAAAAAAAAACAAGAAGAAGAAACTAGGTACCTTTAGAACTGGAGCCATCCAAATAAATGATAGAAATAAGAGCTTCCCTAATTTGAGAAGCCCACCATATAGGAGGGTGGCCATAACAAGTAATATCACCTTTGTCCAAAGCCCAATTAGCTAAAGCATCAGCACTCTTGTTTTGATCTCTGACCACATGATTGTAATCAACTTTCAAAAATCCCATCTGGATTAACTGAATCTTCTCAATAATTCTTTTTATTCTCCAATCCACCTTATGATTCTTAGGAGTCTTCAAGAGATTAATCATAAGTTGAGAGTCAGACTCAACTAACACCTTTTCCCATCCAACCTTAGTAGCCTCCTAAAGGCCTCTAAGGATACCATACCCCTTAGCAAGGTTATTGGAAAGAATACCCAAATTCTCAGCAAAAGTAAAAACCAGGGAGCCATATGAAAGTCTACCAATTCCTCCCACACTGGCTTTTCTAGGGTTCCCTCTAGAAGCTCCATCAGTATTGAATTTTCCAAAATCCTTAGGAGGAGGTTTCCAATTTCTAGTCCTATCCATCTTACTAATACTCACATTCCATTTAAGTTGGTTGCCCTTAGAAGGTTTAATCTTCAATCTTTGCATCACTTGATCCCATATTTGGTGGGAGTTTTGGGGGTGATTAAGGAGATGATGGACTGATTCAACTAAGTTGGCTATGGTCTTTTGCCAAATATAGTGAATATCCTTCCTATATTGATTAAAAATTTGGCTGTTCCTTTCATTCCAAATATTCCAAAGAAGAATGGTAGAACCCATCCAAACTAACTGCCTAATAAAATGATCAACACCCTCTTGATTAGGCCAATCTCTCCAAAGTTGTTCAAAAGTGAAAAAATTGGACCACTGTAAGCCAAGTAAAGTTGCCATTCTCCTCCATAGCTTAGAGGCTAAAGTACACTCAATAAAAAGAATGGTCTTTTTCCTATGGTATTTTTCCAAATATAGTGAATATCCTTCCTATATTGATTAAAAATTTGGCTATTCCTTTCATTCCAAATATTCCAAAGAAGAGTGGTAGAACCCATCCAAACTAACTTCCTAATAAAATTATCAACACCCTCTTGATTAGGCCAATCCCTCCAAAGTTGTTCAAAAGTGAAAAAATTGGACCACTGTAAGCCAAGTAAAGTTGCCATTCTCCTCCATAGCTCAGAGGCTAAAGTACACTCAATAAAAATATGGTTGATATTTTCTACATTCTCTTCACACATTTCGCATCTAAAAGGGCCATGAAAACCACGCTTCATAAGTTGCTCACCAATAAGCACCCTACAATGCAATAAAAGCCAATTAAAGAACCTCACCTTAGGCCAGAGCTTTTGAGCCCACAATTGAGAAAATATGTCAGAAGAATGGTTGGGATTATTATGGCATAAGGTCAAATAACCTTGAGCAACTGAATACTCACCCTTAGTAGTGTCGTTCCATCCAAAACAATATTTTTCATGGGACCAAGAGAGGGATATCATATGAAGGATGCCTTGGATATCTTGTCTTTGCCTTTCTAGGATTTGAATAGGCTAGTCCTCAATAGGGATCCAATATCTACCAACCTTTGAATTACCAATATGGTACCGACAATAATTAGCCACCTTTATCCAATTAGCTCGATGAAGCTCCTCCATCCAAGGCCTCCAATCGAGAAACTGAGTTATCAAAGGCTTGTGACCATCCCAAGAATTTGTCCAAAAATTTGCATGTTGACCATTATGAATGATCCAAAATAATTTTTTCTTTATCAAATCCTCAGCATTCTTAAGAACTGCTAAAATGGGAGAACCTTTGGTAGGAAGCTGATAGCAAACAAGGTCTTCAGGACTTTTGTTCTCAGCATATTTAGCAAAAGATTATTTGCCCAAAGAGCATTGGGGTTATGCAACATCCTCCAATATAATTTAGTAGCTAAAGCTTTGTTGTTATTAATAGAAGACCGGAATCCTAACCCCCTTCACTCTTAGGAAGACATAAAGTATCCCATTTCACCAAGGCCAATTTTCTTTTCTCCTTAGTACCACTCCAAAGGAAACGATGACTAATTTGATCCAATTCTCGAAGAATAGCCTTTGGGATATTCAAAATGGAAGAAACATAAACAGGAATAGCTTGAAGGACTGATTTTACCAAGGTGATTCTACCCCCAGAAGAAAGCCACTTGTTGGTCCACTTTCCAATTTTCTTCTTGACTTTGTCCAACAACCAATTCCAATATTTATTTTTCTGCCTTTGAATATTTATGGGAATACCTAAATAAGTGATTGGAAGAGAGTTCTTATTATATCTTAATTTATCCAAGACCATGGCTTCCTGTCTAGTAGAGCAGTGAAAGAAAATAACTTTATATTTGTCTTCATTGATCAACTGCCCAGTAGCCTTAGAAAAATAGCTAATGATTTGCTTAAAATTATAAGCTTCCTTAACTGTAGCTTTACCTAAAAGGGTAGAGTCATCCACAAATTGAAGATGAGAGATAGGTCTAGCTCCATGAGCAATGGTAAATCCCTCAAGCGTTTTGTTTTCCCTCTTTTTGGTTATAGTCCTACCCAAGCATTCAACAAGAATGATGAATAAATAAGGGGATAGCGGGTCACCTTTCCCGATACCTCTGGAAGCTGGGAAAGACTGAGAAGGCCTGCCATTAATAAGAACTAAGTAGGAAACCGAAGAGATACATCCCATAATCCAATCCATCCAATCCTTAGAGAAACCAAATTTCCTCAAAACTTTGATAAGGAAGTGCCAATCCACTCTGTCATAAGCTTTGGATAAGTCTAACCAGATGAACATAGAAGGAGAATTTTTCATATCCATGGAATGGATGGCTTATTGAGCAAGAACTATCTCATCTACTATTTGATGTCCTTACACATATCCCCCTTGCTCTGGGGAAATAATCTTATGTAAAAGAGGCTTCAACCTTTCTGCCATGATTTTAGTAATAATTTTGAGAAGAACATTACATAAAGCAATAGGTCTAAAAGCTAAGATATGATCAACCTGTTGAGATTTTGGAACAAGAGTAATATAAGTTTTATTGATAACCTTCAAAATTTCTTTGTATTTCTTGGCTTCTTCCACCATCTCTAATAAATCAACATGAAGGATATCCCAGAACTCTTGGTAGAACTCAATAGGAAAACCATCAGGACCTGGGGTTTTTCCTTTTTGTATTTTAAAAACCACTTGTTGAAGCTCATTGATAGTAACGAGAGCAGTCAAAATAGAGTTATCCTCAGAAGTGATAAGAGAAGGGATTGCTTGAAGAACATTTTGTTGAGAAGCTAAGTCAAGAGGAGTAGCAGCAAAAATACTGGAAAAGTAATAAACAAAAATAGAGTTCATGCCATCCCAAGTATAAACAACATCTCCAGAATATGATTTTAAGGAAGAAATAAAGTTGTGAGATATTCGAGCTAGAAGAGATTTGTGGAAGAAATTTGTGTTTCGATCTCCTTCTTTGAGCCATTGAATTCTAGATTTTTGCTTCCATAAGATTTCTTCTCTTTTTTCCCATTCCTCTAACTGAGTTTTGAGTTTAATTTCATTTACACTTCTCTTCTCTGTGAGGCCATCTAAACGGATTTTCTTATTCAAATTTTCAAGATGAGCAATAACTTCATGTTTTTTTTTATGAACATCCCCAAACTCTTTCCAGTTCCAAGTCTTGATTTTGGATTTAATGTATTGCAATATTTTGGAAAAACAGAACATCTTAGTCCCATGCCTAGGTTTACCTTCCTTCCACCATTGTTGCACATGAGGTCTGAAGAAAATGTCTCTAAGCCACATTAATTGAAAACGAAAAGGAGAGAAACTCACATTGGTTTTCCACATTTCCACCATAACTGGCCAATGATCCGAACCAACATTATTAAGAGTCTTCACTTTAGGAATGTGACCATGGATTAAGAAATTTTTAGAGAGCAAAAACCTATCCAATCTTTCCATTATACAAGCTAAGCCTTGCCTTCTGTTAGACCAAGTCATAAGGCCATTATCTCGGTTGGATATCCACAAGATGGAGGTTTGCAATATATTCGCTCATGAGGTCAGTACTTTTGTCAAAATTTCTATTTCCTCCCATTTTCTCATCCAGAGAGAGGATGGTATTGAAATCTCCTCCGATCAAGATCCAAGCTTTAGGAAAATGAGAGATAATATGAGTAATATCCTTCCACTATCTTCTTTTTTCCTCCAAAGAAGTCGAGGCATAAACGATGATGCAGAGCATAATCTGGTTGGAATGTCTACTTTGAATAGCTATAGCCAACAAACCCCAACCGCCAACCATATGGTGAATAACTACCTCTTTTGGGTCCCAAAGACAAGCAATGCCACCCGAAGTCCCTTGGGAACCGAGGGAAACCACTTTTCCAGTGGCCAAATTTCATCGGCAATTAAGTCCATATCCTCCATTGACATTTTTGTTTCTTGAAGGAAAACAAGATGTGGATGATTTATCTGAATCATTCTTCTAATTTCATTTTGTTTTGAAAGACTCCCTTTGAGTCCTCTAATATTCCAAGTGATGATATTCATTAATACCAGGGCTAAAAATGTTGGGAAGGACATTAATCTTACCTTCCTCTACAAGATTTTCACCTTCTTTTACCATATGATATTGATTGGTCTTGCAACCTACTTTTTGATTAGAATCCATCTTCAATTTTTTTTCCCTGTTTCTTGACTTATTCCAATTGAATCCGAGATGGCTTCTAACCTTGAAGAATGCTCATACACAGCCAAAATTTTACTAGATGGTTCAATGGAGTCTATATTGGGACCTGCATTATTTGAAGTTTTGACATTTGAAATATTGTTTTTCTTGTGTAAATTTTCTCCTTTTTTTTTCGTTGAAAACCTTTGATTTGTTGGTTTATCTCTCGAGTTCTGTCCTTCATATTTAAATTGTGTTTCTAAGATTTCAGGTTTCCATTATTTCCTCTTCCTCACTTGGGACATCATTTGTGGAAAGGATTTCAAACATATTAGCAAATGACTTTGATTGATCCTTCATTTCTTGTTTTTTTTTAGTGTTCTTCTTCTTAGGTATTTGGAAACCTGCTGAGTTTATATCTTCTTTCTTTTGATCAGGAATTTTATTTGGGCAAGCACTGGAAAAATGACCATATTCATGGCAAATTCTACAACAAAAAGGAATGTTCTCATAGTCCACTACTTGCTCCCAAGTGTCTTTCCCAAATTGTAATGTGATATTTTTAGATAGGGGTTTGTCAAAATCCATTAAAACACAAATTCGAGCATAAATAATATGTTCAAAATTTTGAGTACAATCAACAGTCATCATAAAATTTCCTAAAGAGTTTCCAATTGAAGGAAAAACAATAGGATTCCAAAATTCAATAGGGAGTCCAAAGAGTCTAACCCACACGGGAGCTATAGAAGGCATCTCTTCTTTAGCTTTAAATTTAGTATGTCAGGGCTTCATGAAAAGCCCTGCCCTTCCAAAAAATCAAGGACCCCCTTGAAAATTTTTCTCTCTATCTTCATTATTAGCAAATAAAACAAGAAAATAACCATTTGGATAAATAGAGATTTGTAACTCACCTTTAGTTTTCCATATTTTTGCAGCCCAGAATTTGAAAGCAGATAGACTCGGACGAAAACCCACGAACCGACAAATTAGTCCTCTTTTTTCCAAATCTTCAATGCCAGTCTGAATGTTACCCATATCAAGCTTAACAATAGGAGTTCCATCAGCTGCTTTAAGACATCCTGACTCTATTTTCCTGGGAGCAATCTTAGGCATTCTTAGAGGCTTATGAGAAGCCCTAGTATTGATATTAGCATTGGGCTGAGGCTGTCCACCATGAAGGGCATCCCTAAAATTCATTTTTGGGACCGAGTCTTCAAAATTCTTACCCTTGACAGGGGGTTTTCACAGTAGAATTATTTTGTGGGTGCACCTTAGCACCAGATTCACTTGAGATATGAGCCATTTTTTGATCAACTGCTTGAAAATTATTTCGTGGTCTCTTTAATCCTTGCCCTAGACACCGTGGAAAGGTATGGTTTTCACTTTTATTTTGTGTAGCAAATTGGAAGTCGTTGTCACTCAAGTTCATAGTATGATTTGTTGAAAGACAAATTTCTAACCCATATTGTATCCCCTGCAACATTTCTTGCTAAAATATTGAGCATAAACCATAAAAATATTGGTCGCTAGGGCCCGAAGGCCCTAAAAACCAACCTCTGGAGCTGCTTGCACTCAACCCAGATGAAACCCTCGCATAGCCGCTTGCCAAATATATCGTTCACACATAGGGAAGCGCTAGGATTTGTGTTGCTCTAAATGATATGAAAATTGGTGGAGACATTCTAGGGTTTTTTAGGCATCTACCCTCAAAATTTCAGCTCAATATGAGTTCGGATGAGTGAGATATGGCCAAAAAGAGTTTGACAGTTTGGGCAGTCCTGTGAAAAACGTCTCTACCATTCAGCCAATCCATCTTCTCTTTTGAGCTAGAGGTTCCTATAGACGATAAAAAGATGCATCATAGAAAATATGTGAATAAAAAGTAGTAAAAAATATGTGTATTTTGCTGTGCCTTTATCCTCTTTTGATTACAATATTGATCTTTGTGGGGGTTACAAAAATATTAAGGGATTGATCCCCTCTTACAAATAAAATGGTGCTTTTATCTTCTTATCACTATAACAAATTGTCGAGCAGGTTTGTAGTGACCGCTACTTTGTTGGATCTAAGGCTACTTTGGTTTTGAAATATCTATGTTTGAATCAGTATTGACATCTGCTAGATCTATGGTTGATGTCTAACTCTGTGTGTTCTAGGTTAGTGTACAAATTTAAGTATTTTGGATCTGTATATCTGTACACAAGCTAAATGCAAATGGTTAGTAGTATATATTGGACCTCCTGAAGTGAGGTCCGAATTAAAAAAAAAATAAACTACAACTGGAATGCATAAAGAAAATACGAGTGTATAAAATGAAAGTAAATGTAAGCAGATATTTACCTTGCTTGCAACTGATGTTGTTACTATGGTCATGCTACGTCTAAACTATGTCGTGTTGTGTCTAAAAGTCGTATCCAAGCCTCTAGAATGTCGCAATCAGGGCTTGGCACATGATGAGGATGGTTTTGTGTGATTGCGTTGGGTGATTGAATGTAAAATTTAGCTTGGGACTTCATCAATGTGAGTGTACTCATACCATCCTCATGCTCCATGAAGGAGGAGAGGTTGCATTTATAGACTTCCCATAGGGAATGGATGAGGTGGTGGCTCAACCAGTTAAGTGGTGTTTTTTTTTTTTCTAAACTAAAGGTGTATGTGGATTTAAATATGCTTTTTAAATTAATTATGCATGTTTGATTTGCTTTTGTATTTTAAATTAAATATGTTTATTTAATTTAAATATATACATGTTGAACCATGTAGATTAAATATGCATTTTAAATTGATTATGCATGTTCAATTTACCTTTTGTATTTTAAATTAAATATGTTTATTTAATTTAAATATACATGCTGAACTGAAAGTGAATATGGATTAAATATGCATTTTAAATTAATTATGCGTGTTTAATTTGATTTTATATTTTAAATTAAATATGTTTATTTAATTTAAATATACATGTTGAAATGAAAGTGTATGTGGATTAAATATGCATTTTAAATTGATTATGCATGTTTATCCGTATGCATATTTGATTTGTTTATTTTTTTTATTTAAATTAAATATGTTTATTTAATTTAAATGTGTAAGCTGATATGTGCAGTAAACTGAAGTCCATTTCTATAATAGGGTAATGCTTTCTTGCGCATAATGGGTATGGGGCTTGTGGGGTGGAATTGAAGTGAACTACGAATGACGTGGCCATGGGGGATGCAAGGGTGAGTGGTCCCATTGAGGAGGGGTGATTGATTGTGTAGCTTAGGTAATAATTAATCAATTTTTTTATTAATTAATTAATTAATTAATTAATACCTTAGGTAATTGCACCTTTATTTAATATTAATTATTTTTAATTAATATTAAATATACTAATTAATTAGTATTTAATTATGCTTGATTTTGGTGTCTATAGATACCCCTTTTTGTATTGTGTTGTGTGAAACATAATGTGATGCAAAAATAATGAACACCTATCACTTGTGCAAATGAATCATGACTTACGCTTAAGGTATTGATGTTTGATTGCCCTAGGTCAAGAGCAATGTAAGATGCCCCAATGATGGAGACGATGAATATCCTATAAATATTATCATTGACAAATCGATTAACACATATAGATGCTAAATAACAACTAAACTATTGAGACCTAGATTTTATGTGTGAATGTAACTTGAAGTCACTATGCGAAAATGTAACTTGGAGTAACTATGCAAAAATTAGAATGATACTACACACATGATAGTCTCGGATAGGGTTCTTGTACAAACGTCAAGTCTAACATGGGTGTTTGACTGTATCAACCCAAATTTTTTGTGCCCTTACCTTCAGGCTAAAGGATCCGTGCCCGAAAGGGGGATGCGAGAAGGATGAGGCGATACCTCGGACTGAGAGGCCCTTTGAAGGTCGCGCCTCTTGGGGGAGGGGTATCAGGGTGAATTTTTGACTGGATGGTGGGGTTCACCAGGGAAACTTTGAGTGGCGGTTTCCACGCCTAGGTTGAGAATGGGTTTGATGTGTTCATTTTTATATTCAATCATTCAATTCCTAGGTTTGGCCAAGATGAATCTAAGCTATTCTATATGCCAATGCTGATTTATATGGATACAAAAAGCATGAATAAGTGCTAAACATAGAAAGTGTGCTAAATAAGACAGAATGTACCGATTCCGGATGTTTGATGAAGATTCTGAGGTTTGTAGAAGTCCAGATCATCTCAAATTTTACATGATCATCTGCAATTGCATATAATCATCTCAGATCACAGTCGATCATCTGAGATCAAATGGGATCGTCATCGACCTGACGAATTTGTTAGAAACCTGCAATCACAGAAACAAATACCAAAGACCAAAAATGCAACTGCAAAAGCAAGGGGAAATGATAGAAATAATAGTAAACTTGCCTAAATGATAAATCCAGATAACAATTAAAGGAAATGCATTAATTTAATAATTTATTTTAACTTTATCATGCATCTATGCTAAATGAGGTGAACTCCAAGATGCAGAAATAGAATAAACTAAGTTAATGCATAAGGAAATGAAGAGAGAAGATAAAAAAATGCAAACTCGGGCTCTGATTGCCCCCAATCTGGACTGCAGTCGAGATCACCTCCAATCGTACGAGATCGTCGTCGATCTACGACAGGATCGTCCGAAATCGTCTGGAATCGCCAGCGACGATCCGAGCTTGCTCCAACTAAAAAATAGTAAAATTCCTGCAAGAAAAACTTGAAATACACAATGCAAACAATGGTGCGAAGGTGTTCTAATGCACGAGAAACTAAAGTTGTAGGGAAAATCAGCCAGGGAGTTCAGGGGGGATAAACTGAGAAAATCCCAATTTATATAGGATTTAGGGAGAGGTTAGGAGGTTGGAGATCACCCCAATTTGGGAGATCTCCAAGGGGGAGACTCTAACCGCACAGACACGCTTTCTGCCCAAGTTAGAGAAGCTGTTGAAACATAAGCTAATTATGAAAATTCAGTTTTGGGACGAAATCGTCTGGACGTTCTGTTCCAGACGAATTCGTCCGATCTGGGATGATTTCGTCTGATCGTCGATGATATCGTCCAACGGTCAAAACAAATCCTAAAAATGGCATGAAAAATGAGGGGAGAGGTAAGTGGTTAACGGGCGATTTTGGGGTTAAAATTCAAATTTTTATCTTTTTACTAAGGGTTTAATTGTGCCAATTTTAGGGTGCTACATTTTGCCCCCTCTTTAGCGAATTTTCCAAAGAAAATGCGTTAAAGACGAGTTCTTCCTCGCTTTACGAGAAAGCAAAAATTTACTCAATTTTTTAGACGACGATTCTAGGTCGAATCGTACAACTGCTTACTATGGTGCCCCCTCCGTGTTTTTACCCAAATCGAACGTTTGAGGTAAAAGCACGGAAAAGCAAAAAATGTTGTTACTTTTTGATATATATATGTTCTTTTTGTGATATGACTTGTCCATATGTTTTATGATGCTTTAAATTTTGAATTGTTGATTGATTATTCATGTAATTATGTCGTTGGAAATAGTATAATTTTATGTCATGCTGTAAAATTTAAATGAAATAATCTGATGTAAACAAATTGGTTGTTTTGTGGTGTGATTTGATGAAAAATAAAGGGACTTCTAACAATAATTTCAAAGGACATTGTCATTGTTATAGACCATTTCATGGAGTCGCCGCTCGCTAGGTCGTCAAGCTAATCCCAATATAGAAATATTGCTAAAAGTAAAAGAGTGCTTAAGAGACTGTCTTAAGACTTTGTGTTGTGATGATGAAAAATGATGATGGTGATGATTTGTTTTCAGATTTTCATAAAAATATTATGCATGAAATATATTTAAAAATATGATTTTTGCTAGGCATAAAATTCCTAAGTGTGATAAATTTTTGAATAATTCCTTAGGAATTATACCATCGTTGCAAAATTGAATGTTGACATAATGAAATGAAATAGAAAAATGTGTTCGTTCTTTTTAAAGCACAATTGTGTAACATAATGATGTAAGCCATATGTTTTTATGAATTAATAATGAATGGGAAATAAAATTAGAACAATGGTTTGCGCTAGGCATAGAATTATAGGTATAGACTTATACCATCATCGCGAAATCCAAAAAATAATTTTATTGCATAATTGATTTTTGATTTTGAGATAAACAAAAAATATATATAAACGTGACTTTATTGCTAGATTTTTGAATATGTTGTTGAAAGAAATTTTGGATTTTTGAAAAAAATGTATGTAATTGTTTTTATACTAAACAAATGTTCTTTTAAATAAGAAGATGAAATTATTCCAAAAAGAGTTGCATAAATATTTTAAATTATCTCAAAGACAAAATGTAGATTTATAAGGAACCCTCATGTGCATATGTGAGTTCATTGCCGATCTTGATCTATCATAATGATACAAAAATCTCTCAAATACAAATGTGTGTGCAATTGTATTGTTCATTCACCAATTTTGAGCAAGATAATTTGATACAAGTAATTTGAATTAACCAAATAAGTGTTCGTTGACCATGATTTATATGCATGTAACCGTACCAGACTACTATGTAAGTCGGGTCATCAAGAGCTAGCTAATCCATAAGCCGACATAGGTCTGTACAAAAGAAGGTCGCTAATGTGACAGACATATCACCACGCTAGGAATTACCCAAGGCCAAGCGGGTTGGGCACAAACCACCTGTTATGGGGCTTACCTCACAGTTTTCGAATAATTGAGAATTCCAGGGATTCAAGCTCATTCACCCTTCTTTTCTTTTCAAGGGGTAGGGAAAAGGGATTTTATTGCTTTTTGCTTTTTCTTTTCTCTTTCTTCTTTTTTTTTTTTTTTTTGCTTGATACTGAGATAATGCTGAAATATTGCTGCGATGGTACAAAATGATATTTTTCTTTTTCTCATTTTCTTTGACTTTTCTTTTTCTTCCTATACTAGGGATACTTGCTCGGATTGGTTGTAGAGCAAGGGATTTTTATTCTGGGCGGGGGTGAGCTTGTCCTTTTGTCAATTCTCAAAGATTCTAGACCATGTGCATGATAGGATAGCAGGGGAAACTTTTCACTCAAGAAACCACTTCTACTATGTAGCATCATATCGAATTTGCAATGAAATCATTTTAATGTGAAAAGATATACTTGGTTCAAGTAAATAACAAGATCAATTCTCTATGCTCAAAACTTTATTTAATTCAACTGTGGACTTTGATATAAGAGAGATTAATAATCATACCAAATAAAATCAAGATATTTATTCATGTGAGTGTGAAAGTGCGGGATTCCAAATAAATGCTAATTTATCCAAAATAATTGAAAATATAACTGCAATACTTCAAGAATTGACAGGTGCAAAAATAAAAGATGTTTTTTGAAGATTTTGATGATTTTGATTTTTTTTTTTTTATATTTTGATTTTGATTCATGATGGAATTGGTGGTATATACAAGATGATCTATATACACTATACAAGGTTATTTGAGTATAGCATGTCTAAGGTTGCTTCAAAATCAAAGGAGGTTTTGAAGGATAATTTGGTTGTGGTGAAGGTAAGAACAAAAGGTGATGAATAAAAGGTAGCGATAACAAAAGCTTTGTTATAATGTAGAATAATGTAGCAAAAGATTTGACTTTTATATGTGTAAAATTGATCATGTTACAAAATAAAATGTCAGAAGGATAAGAAGGTTCTTCATTCTTATCACTATCTTCCAAGTCTTGATAATATGGAGGGAGCATATGTGAAAGATATGCATGGGTGTTATTTGGTAAACAAGGATGATCATATATGGATGAAGAAAAGTGATGGATAGAAGGTAATTGTGACAATGGAGAATGTATAGAACTTGATGTTTCAATCGTTAAATATTCTTCAAATGGTGTTGGGTCACCATGTATGGTAACAATTTTATTTGCAAGTTCAAACTTCAAACATTGGTGAAGAGTGGAAGGGACAACCCTCATCGTATGAATCCAAGGACTTCGAGAAGTAGGTTGTAAGGTGAAGGGCAATATGCTACATAAAACAAAGTATCCAGGATCTTGGATCCAATATTAAGGGGAAGAATTATAGTACCTTGAGCTTCTTGAATTTCATTGTTAAAATATTTTATAATAACATTTGATTCATTAAGATCTTCTTCCTTTAATTTGAGTTTTTGGAATAATTGATAAGTGCATAAATTAAGAGAGGAGCCATTATCTACCATGATAGTTTTAACAGGTGTTTCTTTACTAGATCCTGTAATGTAAAGAGAGGAGTCTTCTTGTGGAGTAGAGGAAGGAATCTCCTCATCATAGAATGAAATATGGTTAACCTCAAGAGGGCTTACACCATTAATTATGTTCTTAGGGAAAATATCATGAGGAACAAATTGTTGGCTAGGTATCTTGAACAAAGTTTCCTTATGAGAACTTTGTAATACTTCTAAAAGGGATATCTTTGCTTGAGGATTAATCACTTGTTGTTGGCTATCAAAGTGGATTTCAGATTGAGATTTTGATTCTAAAGATGAGCTTTCTATGCTTACATTCCATTTTGGATCATTCTCTAGAGCCAAAGATAGTTTTGAAGGTTGGTCAAATGAGGAATCCATCTCTTGAATATCAGATTGAGTTGATTGAACTTGAGGTTGCTCATTTGTAGTTTCTGTTACAATATTAGTAATATCATCATGATGGGACACATTAACATGCAATATTTGATTGGTTTCCTATTGTTGATAATTGAATAGGGGTTCTTGGGAGATCCCCATGTCTTGATTGATTATTGGTATTTGTTGTGTAGGAGTTTGATAGTTTACTGGAGATTTATAATCAGTTGTAGATTGTAATTCCTTTATATTAAAAAGACCCTCATCAATCAAATCTTGAATTGCACATCTTAAATCTTTACAATTTTGTGTCATATGTCCATCTACTCTATGATATTCACAATGTAGCTCAGGTTTAAACCAATCTGTTGTGGTATCAAGTTGTCTTATGGAAGGGAGTTCAATCTTATTTGTATCAAGTAAATGCTTGAGAATTATATCCATTGGTTGATTGAGCTTTATAAATGTACGTGATGAAGGTTTTCGAGAGGTTTTTGATAAGTGCCTTAGGAGTTCAGTCATAAAAGGACCTAATGGTTTTTTACCTCTCTTTTCTTTGTTATGGGTAGAATGATGATAGGAAGATTGTGAAGTATGATGTGAGTGCATGGTAGGATTGGAAGAATAAGTATTTTCTTGTTGAAATGGATGTGTTGTATTGAAAGAAGAATATTGAAAGGGTGGAGGAGGATTGTATGTGGATTGATAGACATAATATGGATATATGGGAGAATAGATAATATCGTTATGAAGAGGATTGGAAAAGGGATTGTCCTGTTGGGTTATGGATGAAAAATGAGAAAAGTGTGATGGAGGTGATGTTGAATAGGGATGAGGTTGGTCATAATCAACAAATGTATTTGGCTGAATTCTTCCAACATTACTGATGGGCTCATATTGATTTGAGTAAAAACTCATGGTTTCTTTAGTACTTCTAAAAGTAATATTTAGTATCTACTATTTAGAATTGAATCTAAAACATACAAACTTGAAATGATGATTTTGTTATTATTTTTCTTGTATACATATATATATATTTTTGTTTTTTTTTTTATATTTTTGAATCAGAAATATGCCTATGTTATTCACGTCGGGTTCACCAAAATGTATCGCCCCAAATTTTTTGCATCCTTACCTTCAGGCTATAGGATCCGTGCCCGAAAGGGGGATGCGAGAAGGATGGGACAATACCTCGGACTGAGAGGCCCTTTGAAGGTCGCGCCTCTCGGGGAGGGGTATAAGGGTGAATTTTTGATGGATGGTGGGGTTCACCAGGAAACTTTGAGTGGCAGTTTCCATGCCTAGGTTGAGAATGGGTTTGATGTGTTCATTTTTATATTCAATCATTCAATTCCTAGGTTTGGCCAAGATGAATCTAAGCTATTCTATATGCCAATGCTGATTTATATGGATACAAAAAGCATGAATAAGTGCTAAACATAGAAAGTGTGCTAAATAAGATAGAATGTACCCGATTCTGGATGTCTGATGAAGATTTTGAGGTTTGTAGAAGTCCAGATCATCTCAAATATTACATGATCATCTACAATTGCATAGAATCATCTCAGATCACAGTCGGTCATCTGAGATCAGACGAGATCATCGTCGACCTGACGAATTCGTCAGACGAATTCGTCAGAAACCTGCAATCATAGAAATAGATACCAAAGACCAAAAATGCAACTGCAAAAGCAAGGGGAAATGATAGAAATAATAGTAAACCTGCCTAAATGATAAATCCAGATAACAATTAAAGGAAATGCATTAATTTAATAATTTATTTTAACTTTATCATGCATCTATGCTAAATGAGGTGAACTCCAGAATGCAAAAATAGAATAAACTAAGTTAATGCATAAGGAAATGAAGAGAGAAGATAAAAAAATGCAAACTTCGGGCTCTGATTGCCCCCAATATGGACTGCAGTCGAGATCACCTCCAATCGTACGAGATCATCGCCGATCTACGACAGGATCATCCGAAATCGTCTGGAATCACCAACGACGATCCGAGCTTGCTCCAGCTAAAAAATAGTAAAATTCCTGCAAGAAAAACTTGAAATACACAATGCAAACAATGGTGCGAAGGTGTTCTAATGCACGAGAAACTAAAGTTGCAGGGAAAATCAGCCAGGGAGTTTAGGGGGATAAACTAAGAAAATCCTAAGTTTATATAGGATTTAGGGAGAGGTTAGGAGGTTGGAGATCACCCCAATTTGGGAGATCTCCAATGGGGGAGACTCTAACCGCGTAGACACGCTTTCTGCCCAAGTTAGAGAAGTTGTTGAAACAGAAGCTAATTATGAAAATTTAGTTTTGGGACGAAATCGTCTGGACGTTCTGTTCCAGACGAATTCGTCCGATCTGGGATGATTTCGTCTGATCGTCGACGATATCGTCCAACGGTCAAAACAAATCCTAAAAATGGCACGAAAAATGAGGGGAGCGGGTAATGGGCGGTTAACGAGTGGTTTTGGGGTTAAAATTCAAATTTTTATCTTTTTACTAAGGGTTTAACTGCGCCAATTTTAGGGTGCTACATTGACTATTGAAATTATTTAGAGTATGGTTTTGCTAGTATTGTCTACCTCCTCAAGTGACGAGTCACTAGAGGATAGAATGGATGATAGTAACAAGGTTATTGATCTCAATGAGATTGGGAACTTATAGGATGGATGGCATGTGGTTGATGATAAGCTTGGTTCTTCTTTGTAATTTAAAAAAAAAAAGTTTTTTATTTTTTATTTTTTTGGATGTCGAGCCTTGTTTGGATATTTTTGTAGATGCCTCTTATCTCTTCTTGATATTTTTGATGAGCTTTGGTAACTCTAACATATGTAGCCTATGAGTATACTTGTATATGTATTTTATCGATGATATATATATATAATTCATTTATTGATGTGATGTTGTGCTTAATTTGTGTGTAATGTTAATTTTCTTATACATTGATGTAATATTTTATTGCATGATTGAATGTATGTTGATGGATGCAATGAATGTATGCATATAATTTTAATTATATTTTAAACAATGCATAAACCTATAATATAATTCATGACTTTAATCAATTAATCAAGGGCATCAACCCAAGGGTACTAAATTTGTGTAACATGGATTTTGTGGAATGTTATGTGGTGGGTTGTAATAACTATACTATTGTGAAGTTGAAGATGACATGACTTGTAATTTTACATATCCTAGAGATAAATATTCTGAAAGTAATTTCATGATGCTCAAACACCCTAGTGAAATTGATCAAACTCACCTATTGATCCTATAGGCACCTGAAGATATTAAGACCAATCGGGTTATTCATGTTAGAAATAGATTATATTACATCATTTGGGTCATGTAAATGTACCTTCCTTGGTACATACTTAGGACATTAGATTACTTTAGGGGGAAGTTATCTAGTTACTTCATGCAATGTAATAAATGCACAAGTGTCAATGTGCAAGTTGTATATGTGCAAGGTGTCCCTTGTACAACTAGGTAGAGTGTTGGCCAAGGAATCTATCTTCCTATATAAAGGGCCATAGATAGTAGTGTGAGATATAGTAGTGTAGGAGAATATAGTAGTGTAGAGTGTGTGAGCTATAAGCTCAGAGCTCATTCATTGAGCAGTAGCTTAGATCATGGAGTGTTCATTTCCTCCATAGCTACTTTTGTACTCATTTTCATCATTTCTATTTATAGCATATTTCAGTCATCTCATAGATTTACTTTCTTTCTTATTATTCTACATCTTGTGATTGCTATCTCCCATTACATGTTGTATCAAAAGCTAATAGTGGTATCAGAGCTATGGTAGATCAAGCTATGATAGATCAATAGGAAAACCACCATTATCATTGACCTTGAGTTTTTGTCAACCTGATGCGCCATTGGACCAGTCACTATCAAAATATCTCAGAAGAGTCTAGGTGGTAGAATTAGGGAGAGCCACAAGTGAGGACTGAAAGAAATCTCAGTTTCAGAAATACTGAGATTGCATATGGCTAGAGTCTTTCCATAGAGTTGCAGGAAAACTCGTGAAGACTAGGACTCAACATTTGATCCACTAGTTTGATGAATCAACTAGTGAAGCTCATCTAAGAGATCTAGAAATATTTACCTAAAGTTTCTTTTATTGTAGGGAATTAATTCTCAGATGATTGGGACACCTCCTACAATAGAAAGCTAGGAGACCTCAACTTCATTGCCCGAAGGTCGGAGTGCCTTCATAGTGCAGATATTAGTTGTTGCAGAGAGGAGAATACTTTAGAAGAAACTTTTAGAAAAGAATCATGGTGAAGTCAGGAGATAAGAGATCTCCATTGCTAGATTGAAGAACTTCACAAAAATAAAAAGGCCATAGAAGCCTTGATATGAAGAAAAGGCCATAGAAGCCTTGATATAGAAGAAAAGGCCATAGAAGCCTTGATATTGAAGAAAAGGCCATAGAAGCCTTGAAAAGGCCATAGAAGCCTTGATACTGAAATAGGCCACAAAAGCCTTTATCCTGAAGAAGACTCCAGAAGAGAGTACCTAATTCAGAAGTAGATTTTAGTACTAATATTTTTATTGTAGGAAAAGGAGATCCAATAAGTTGGGAAAGCTTCCTACAAGAAATTTAGGAAGAGTATCTTCTTTAGAATCAATCCAACACCTAAAGCAAAAGATATCAGGAGGAGATATCATTGAAGAACTTCTAGACTAGGAAGAAGAAGAAGGACTAGGAGAGTCCTGCTCGAATCCAGAAGTAGCAGAATCAGAGATCCAGGAGAAGGTCTCACCACCAACACTTCCAAAAGTAGAAGGTTGAAGATAAGGTCTCAAGGAAGACCAGAAGAAGTTGCAAGATCAAAGACCTTGGTGAGGTCTCGATGAGCATCCAGTAAAAGGCTAGGAGAGCCTTACTGAAGAAATCATCAAAGGAGAACTCACTGGAGAAATCCACTACCAAGGAGAAGCCCTTGATAGTGAAGGACTTGGGACAATTATCGCCATCCGAAAACAAGCCCAAGAGGAGGAGAATTTGGCAAGGAGTGCCAAATATGAGTAGAAGAAGAATCCAGTGAAGACCTCAAGATATTCAAAATCTTGAGAAGAAGATCCTACTTGAAGTCAGAATTCGACAAGAAGACTTGAAGATAGAAGAAGCTCATCAAATCCAGGAGATTTGAAGATTACCTCCCACAACAAGAGGACACCGCTTCAGAGATACAAACTTCTCCAAATCTATAGCAGAAGGAGGAGACCACAAGAGGAGAACAAAGTCACCAAATCTTAGGCTCATGAAAGAAAGTTTGAGATCATCATTTGGTGAAGAAGGAGTTATTCAGAATAGTCTACAAAGAGCTGCAAGATCTTACTCAAGGTAGCAACTTGGTGATCTTAGACACCAAGATCTACATCCTCTATAGAAGTGAAAAAGGAGCTAAAAAATATTTTAGAAAAAGGTAAGCAACTATTGGTGCAAGTAGATTCATTAATTGGATTACTTATCAGATTTGTTAAAGCACCTTAATCTAGATTAAAGTTGCAAAAAGGAGATTTGTATTATAGTCTTCAAATGTGCAAAAAGAAAGGTTCTTTTTAAGGTTCATTTGCACATTAGGAGTTGATTAGATTTCAGAATTTCAACTATCTATCAACTGCCTATCATCTAATTTGGAAAGCAAAAGAAGACTATCTCCTAATATCTTGCTTATAAGAAATTTGCAGAATAATTCTTGAAGATTCATTTTAGATTATTCTTGATTAAGTTGCAGTAAATTGATTAAGTGCACTTATAAGTTTTTGAGATTTATTTGGAGTGATAAGGTGTAATTTTTAGTGCATTAAAAATGAAATATTAGTGGGTTCATTTGCACTACTGTATTACTCTCAAAAAGCTTAGTGTTTGTGTTCTTGAGAAAGGCACAAAATCAGAATTTGTCAAAGTGTCTAAAGACACTATTGGTGCACAAAAATCTGCAACTCATAGTGGCCAAGAGAAGCCACCAAAAAGGTTAGAATCCTTTGAAACTTGGAGAAGAAAACAACTAACCAAAATCAGAAATAGAAGCTTCAAAGATTGAGACTTGGTGAGTCTCAAATCCAAAGCATTACAGGGTTTGGTGCAAGAGAAATAAAAGTGCAGAAAATTGCATCAAATAAAGAGCTTCTATCTAAGATTGGATTTATCATAAAAGTATCCAAGAAAAAATGGGAAGGTGTCTAAACAAAGAGACAACCTCAAAACCCCTTCACTGCATTCAAAATTCTGCCATAAAACCAGAATTTTAGACCTGCAAAAGAAGTGCAAGGAAGGGTGCAATAAAGGTATTCTATTCATAAATATTGGTACATTATATTGCACTTCTCTAATACATTCTACGTAGGAAAGAGGGTATATTTGAAGGTGCCATAAAGGCACAACATTCTCTAGAAGAGCGTAGCCGAATACGAGCATCAAGAAGCCTCTCAAAAGGGCCTACATCATGCATGGGTTGGATAGCCATAACAGGTGACCTGCAAAGCACAAGAAAGGAGGCATGTTGCTCACTAAAGGGGACATATCCAACAACATAGAAGCAAAGGAAATCAAAGCAAGAAAAACTGAAAATGTACATCCAAAGGAAGGAGCATTCAATACTACCATTGGAGCATCAAGAAGTCTCCACCATAGCATTATCGTTCAAGCTCCACCAAAGCTCCTCCATATCTCCACAAAAGCACCACCACTAGCTTTGCTTGGCTGGAACCATCTCAATGGCATCGAAATACAACCAAGAAGAAGGTGGAAAAGTACGTAGAAAATCTTGCAAGAAGGTGTTATAAGAATAAGGGCATGCAAGTGACATTTGTCATCCTCCAAAGGAAACCCTAAATGCTCTCAAGGTACGTTGGAATTTCATGCATGTGAGGAAGCGTTACAACAAGTCTTTGGTGCCCATAGACCATGTGGAAGAGGAGTTACATTCATCCATAGGTATTATCATTTGAACAACACAAGAAGGGAGAAAATGCTTCAGATGTTACACTTGCAATGGATGTCCAAGAAAGCATTGAAGTGTAACCGAAGTGACACTTGTCACTAGGTTGACCACCTATTAAAGGCTCCTTGGACCAAGAAGGATTCAATGAAGCAATTCAATAAGCAATTCAACAACAATTTAGTGTAGTCTTCAATGCATTTATGTCCAAGACGTGGGAGTCATCACAGTGTGGAAGCAAGGAGTAGAGCATTCAATGCTCTGGTTCGAATACAATCAAAGTAGATACAGTCAACATTGCAGCCATTACACGTCTAAAATCAGCATTGATTATTGCTTGATATAAGGTAAGGTTTATTCCTATATTTATATGCTTTCATCTCTAGGGAGTTATAAGGTTGAATTTAGAGGAATATAATTATATTGAAAGCCATACCTCAAAGGGAATCATTTATCAAGCTAATATAATATTTGCAATATTAAACTTAGGAGTAATAAGGTTTTCTACTAGAAATTAACCTTAAATACTTGCAAATATTATTGTGATCTAATTTTTCCAAAATTAGGGAGTTATAAGGGTTACTACATCAAACTAATTAATTTGGAAATTAGATACACTTGAATTAAATCCTAAAGGGATATTAAAGAGAGTTTTATCAAAGCATTTCAAAGGTTGGAAATTTATAATATTATTGTCTCAAAAATTCTCAAAAAGAGATAAAATATCCAACATTAAAACCTCTTTAAATTTGGGAAAAGTGCTTAGTTCAATAGGAGCAATAAGGATAATAGAAGTTGATTTTGGTATTTACAAAACTTTACAAAATCAACCAAAATTGAACTATAATTTACAAAAGCACTTTATATCTTATCCAAAACATACTAGGGAGTCATAAGGTATTCTACAAAACTTGGTAATATCAGCATTTATCAAAAATTATCAAGTTGCAAATCCATTAGCAATATATAAGCTTTCTACAAAACCTAAAAATCCTTAAGAGTATATACTCTCATTACTAGGGAGACATAAGGAAGCCTACAAAAACCAAGGATTAATAAAGGTTTTATCAAATCAAGCTTATATACTTCTATCAAGGATCATATATCCTAATAGGGAGCCATAAGGATGTCTACTTTCCAAAATACTGCAAACATCAATAAGGAAAAAATCAGTGCCATAAAACTTGGGATCATGAATCTACTCATGAAATTTGAAAGAATGATAGATCTAACTTCTAAAGTAATCCATAGTGAAGCCTTAGAAGACAACTTTGACACTATGGAATGCTATCTTCAAGCCCATCTCAATGAAGCTATTGGCAATGGAGAAAGTGAC
The DNA here is from genome assembly GCA_028583015.1 of Wollemia nobilis. Lineage (NCBI taxonomy): Eukaryota > Viridiplantae > Streptophyta > Pinopsida > Araucariales > Araucariaceae > Wollemia > Wollemia nobilis. The sequence goes on from JAQPPZ010000314.1 coordinate 1,429,836, forward strand.
ATTACACTTTCCTTAGACCTTGTGAGCATATTATACATGGCATTACTCACATATAAACACTACAAGAATGAAAATGTAGAACAAAAAGGATTGATAGAACTACTCAAAAAGAAGGTAGAACTAAGTGAGTCATATCTAGAAAATTTTTTCAATCCTCATGCAGAATTGGCACTTCAAGTTCTACTAACTCAAGATCTTATCATGATGCCCTAAGTGGTTGTTCAGAAGCATATGTATAGATTGAAGACAAGAAAGGAGAATCTTCCATACAAGAACCAAGTAGCAGCACAACCACCTATGAAAAAGTAGAGACCAAATTCAAAGGCAAAGCTAAGGAAGAAGAAGGAGATGAATCCAATGAAGGAGGAATACAGTGCAAGGTCAACTAAAAGAAGAACCTACAACTTCAGCCTATTTTGCATCATCTAAAGACTGAAGCAACTACAGAAGGACCAAGTACAAAGCTCTTTCAGCAAGAATGATAGGTTTTGAAGACACTAACAACTTGCTTGAACAGGTTACAGAAATCAGAGAAGAAGAATCAAAATCTCAAGGTCAAGAGGAAGATCCACATTGAAGACTAAAGTCTTCAATACCCAAATATTGTAATATAGGGGGTGTTAGAAATAGATTATATTACATCATTTGGGTCATGTAAATGTACCTTCCTTGGTACATACTTAGGACATTAGATTACTTTAGGGGGAAGTTATCTAGTTACTTCATGCAATGTAATAAATGCACAAGTGTCAATGTGCAAGTTGTATATGTGCAAGGTGTCCCTTGTACAACTAGGTAGAGTGTTGGCCAAGGAACCTATCTTCCTATATAAAGGGCCATAGATAGTAGTGTGAGATATAGTAGTGTAGGAGAGTGCAGTAGTGTAGAGTGTGTGAGCTATAAGCTCAGAGCTCATTCATTGAGCAGTAGCTTAGATCATGGAGTGTTCATTTCCTCCATAGCTACTTTTGTATTCATTTCCATCATTTCTATTTATAGCATATTTTAGTCATCTCATAGATTTACTTTCTTTCTTATTATTCTGCATCTTGTGATTGCTATCTCCCATTACATGTTGTATCAAAAGCTAATAATTCAAGTGACTCAAAGACCAATGTGTGTGCAATGATTGTTCATTTTTTATTTTGGGCGAGGGACTAATCATTTGTGACTTATGCCAATAAGCTAGCTCATCCACAAGTGTACATAGGTCTATACAAAGAAATTCACTAATGTGATAGACATATCACCATGCAAGGTGTACTCCATTACTAGTTAGGCATCTATAGCCTCGATGGAGGTTAACCCCATGATCTAAGGACCTAAGAATTCTAGGGATTCAAGATTTTATTAGCTATTTTTTTAAGATAGTTGTCTTTTGGCTTTGTGCTTGTCCTTTTTCCAATTCTCAAGGTTAGCTCATGTGCATGATAGGATGAGCAAGGGAAACCATTCACTTTATGGTGATAGTGACTCATGAGTTCGTCTTTCCTAGGCACCAAAATTTTGTTAATGTGTGATTTGTGCATGGTCTTAGAGAAAACTTAAGGTCACCAAGAAGACCTATAGTATTTCAAGAACTAATGATGTTCAATGGAGGCTGAATGAGATACTAGGTATGGCTGAATGACCGAAAGAACCTAAAGAATCTCCAAACCAGAGTCTTGAAAAAGTCAAGATATCATATGTGTATTGTGCATGGATGAATGATGGGGTGTGTTGTGGATGTAGCACAAATGTATATAATGAAGGATGATGCAAGATAAATACCATAAGGAAGACACCCTTGATTAATGTGACAAAATCAATCCTAGAAAATAGTTTAAAGCATAGATTGAACGATGACCAAAGTTTTATTGGTGATGGTGAATAATGAAATGTGTGAATGCAACACACTTTGTAGTGGTGTGAAAATTTATTGCTTGATGTTGTTTTTTTTTGTATTTTGATGTTTTTATGATGTTTTTGTATTTTCATGTTTTTTTGATTTTTTTGTATTTTGAATAATTTTTTGATGTTTTTGTATTTTGAATGATTTTCTAATGTTTTGTATTTTGAATGATTTTCTAATTTTTTTGTGTTTTTGTTTGTATATGTACAATGTTAGCTATGAACTAGGCATAGAAGGCTTAATTCCCTCAAGGGTGGCAAGTTTATATGCTCTGATGCCAAATGTTTGCATGACGATGAATGGACCAAGCCAGTTGGTGGTAAACTTGTCATGCAAGTGTGGTGGAAGGCTCAAATTCTACTAATTTTCTTTAAGAACTAAATCCCCTACTTGAAATTCTTGAGGATGCACTTTGTTATTGTAAGCATGTTTGACCTTGTCTTGATAGATACAAAGGTGCTCAAGCGCATTAATTCATTGTTCATCAAGCAAGGTCAATTGATCAAGGTGCGCTTGTCATGCAGTATCATCATCGATGAATTCTTGTAATGATATGTACAATGATGGGATTTTGAGCTCAAGAGGCATGATGGCCTTGACACCATAGACTAGTGAGAATGACGTTGCCCTAGTTGGTGTGCGTATGCTTGTTCAATAAGCCCATAACACTAGGGGAGTTGGAGATGCCAATATTTGTGATTTTATTTGACTATTTTATTTAGAATGGCAATGATAGTCTTGTTGGTTGCCTCCACTTGTCCATTACTCTATGGATAGTAAGGAGTTGAGAAGCTATGTTGAATGTTATACTTAGTGCAAAGTGCTTGAACATCCTTATTCTTGAATGGAGTGTCATTATCAAAAATGATCTTTGATGGGATACCAAAATGACAAATGATGTGATGGAGTATGAACTCCACAATTCGAGGTCCAATCATATTGGTAAGAGGAATTACCTCAACCCATTTGGTAAAGTACTCAGTAGTTGTGATGATGAATGTATGGTATCTCGAGGAAGGAGGAGATATATTTCCTATAATATCGAGACCCCATTGCGAGAAAGACCAAAGAGCTTGAATTGGTTGCAATACCTATGATGGTACATGGGTTAAGTTGGCATGATGTTGATATTTTGGACATTTCTTGACATATGTACAACAATCACATTCCATGGTGGGCCAATAGTAACCCATGTGTAAGATACACTTTGTGATGGCCATCCCACTAAAATGACCCCCACACGTTCCATCATGTGCTTGAGAAATGACCCAATTTGCCTCTTGTGGTTCGAGATAATGTAAGAGGATACCATCAAAGCTACGATGATAAAGGATATCACCCAAGAGTGTGTAATGAACCACTTTTTTCTTGAATGTACGTTTAGCGATTGAGGATAACTCTACAGGTAGAGTACCCATTTTTATAAAGTCCTTTATTTATGAGAAACTATCATTGTATGGCTTTGTTTGAATGAAGTTCACATTCTCTTCTATCTGAGATGATTCCCGTTCAATAGTTGATTGATATAGGGTTTTGATTTTGACACATGTAGTGCTATCAATGGGATTCTATGATATGAGTGATCCAAGAGAGGCCATAGTATCCACAAAATGATTGTTTAACCTAGGCGTGTTATCAATTTCATACCAGTCAAAGTGCTTAAGAAAATTATCAATGATTTATTTGTATTGCTTCAAGATTGGGCATTTGCATTGGTAGATCTCCTTAACTTGATAGAAAATGAGTTGGGAGTCACCAAAAATGTTGATTCATTTGATGCCTAAGGCAATAGCAGTTTGGAGGCCTAGGATTAGGGCTTCATATTCTATGTTGTTATTGGTGCAAGGGAAGCTGAGTTTGAATGACAAGGGTATAGGAGCTCCTTGAGGTGTGAAGAAGACAACTCTAGCACCTCCCCCTCATTCACACTTGGAACCATCAAAGAAGAGGACAACATCAACCTCCTCCTTAGGTTCGATATTTTCCTCTTGCTCTGTGATATTGAATACATTTTCATTAGGCAACTCGATAATAAGTGGGTGCTCATCTGGTAATGGAGCTTCAGCGAGTTGATCTATGATTACCTAGCCCTTGATGGATTTTTGGCTAATGAATTCAAGGTCAAATTCTGTTAAAAGCATTATCCATTTGGAAGTTCTACTATTCGTATAGGTGCGGCTCATCATATAGCGTAGAGGGTTCTCTTTAGCTATGACATACGTGGTATGGCTGATCATGTAATGTTGAAGTTTCTTAGTTGCAAAGATAACTTCTAGGCATAGATTTTCGATATATGCGTACTTGGTTTCATAGCTCACCAAAGTTTGACTGATGTAATAGATGGCTTGCTCTCTATTTACTTCATTCTTTTGTGCTAGCATTGTGCCAAGGGCAAAGTCCATGGTGGATATATACAGATGAAATGGAACACCTGGTCGAGGTGGTGTCAACATAGGTGGGGAAGCAAGATATTTCTTGATGGCATCAAAAGCATCTTGACACTCTTGATTCCATGTAAAGGTGACCCCATTTTTCAATAGTTGGTTGAAAGGTTTACATTTATTGGATAGTTGCGTGATAAAGCGATGGATTGCTTGGATTTTTCCTTGTAAACTATGTAGCTCTTTGAGGTTTGTTGGGGGTGGCATCTCGATGATTTCTTTGACTTTATTTGGGTTGACTTTGATGCCTTGTTTGGAGACTATAAACCCTAAGAGTTTTCTAGATGTGACACCAAAAATGCATTTCTTGGGGTTAAGTCTCACCTTGTGTTCAAGTAACCGATCGAAGATCTTACGCAAAATGCTTATGTGCTCATGACACATTTTTTATTTGGCCAATAGATCATCTACATAATATTCCACTATCTTATGCATGTAGTCATGGAAGATATAAGTCATGGTGCGTTGATATGTTGCACCTACATTTTTTAGGCCGAATGGCATGACTTTGTAGCAAAATGTCCCCCAAGGTGTTGTGAAAGTTATTTTATGTTGATCCTCGAGATTAACTCGAATTTGGTTATACCCTAAGAAACCATCCATTAGAGAGAGCATTTCATGGCTAGTGGTAGAATCCATGAGTGTATCCATATTTAAAAGTGGGAAGTTATCCTTAGGGCACACTTTGTTGAGGTCACAAAAATCTGTGCAAATGTGTATCCCCCTATTAGGCTTGCTAATGGGTACCATATTAGAAACCCATTATGGGTAGTCAATGGGTTGAATGAAACCCACATCTAACAATTTTTGTAACTCTTCTTTAACCATTAGGGCTATGGTAGGATGAAGCTTCCATAGTTTTTGCTTTATCGATTTTGCATTCGAGCTCAAGATGAGATTGTGGACCACTAAATTAGGGTCAAGGCCCGACATATCTTTGTAAGACCATGCAAATACTTGTTTGTATTTAGTGAGAAAGGTGAAAAACTATACCCGTTCTTTAGTAGAAAGGATTTCTCCAAGTTTAATGATTTTTGGGTGTTCTGGATCATCGTTGAGATCTATGTCGATGGTGTCCTCGATGAGCATGTGGGAACCTTCCTCTAATTGGTGAGGAGTGGGAATGAGGTGGATGTCATCTACTACATTTTTAAAAATGGGTGACTTAGAATCACTCATGTCAACATGATGAATGGTAGATAAAGAAGGCAATGAGGCAAGTGGGATGTAGGTATTGGCTTGATGGATCAATTGGCTGGATGGTAGGAAATTTGTAGGGGATGGTGAGGTAGAAATATTCTCAAAGTTGATGAGACTTGGATCAATGTGGATGGGCCTCGATGGATTACTTGGATTGTGGAGGGTGTGAAAATAGGTCAATGGAGATCATGTTGACTTGTGGGGTGATGGGTTTTGGTGGATTAGAGGAAGGATTCCTAAGGGCATGCTCATAGGGTAGGAGTTGGTCCAAGATGTGTGGTCATGGATTCGATTGGACTGGTGGTAATGGCCATGATGGATGTGTTGATGCGTTTGGACACTCCCAAGGAAGGAGCATAGGAAAAATGGGTAGTGGAATGGGGAACATTCATTGATAAATATCATCATCATCCAAGAACTCCATTAGGGGGACTATGGGGGAAGAGTCTTCTTCAGAGCTATCAGAAGCAATTGAAAGTGCCTCTAGTAGTTCATCTAATTCATCTTTTGAGGTATCCAATGGGATGGTGTGAATGGTGGAAACTTGGAAGAAGCCATCTAGTAGATAATAAATACACTCGGGATCAATGTACTCATCATCTCTATTCTATTTAGGATCGAGGGTAAGGCATTGGAAATGTTCCTCGAAGGGATCATCTAGCGAATGGTTGTCATACCCTAATCCAAATTTTTGTTCAGGGAGCTGGTAATGTGGTTTGATGATGTGGTGAGCTCCCTGCTCGTAGTGACCAAGGCCAAATCCTCTCCAATGGGAGCATCAAAAATATCATAGCACAAAGGAGGGATTTTCCAAGAAGTTGACATCACCAAAAAATGGTGATTCGGGTCTATCATCATGAGGGACATCGGAGGAGGTATCCACTCTGGTGTATACAAAATTTGTAGCATTAGATGCAGGACCCATGGGAATAATGGTGCCTATGCATGGGAGTCCAAAATACCTAATCGATTTGATGGTGGGAGGCATAAATATGACATTGTGTACTAGATACTCACCTATTCCCAGACTGGTTATGTGGACTATGACCTACATAGTTTGGGAAGGGGATGAGGGAGCTGGTCCAACATCCTCTTTCGGATGGGGTGATGTTGTGGATGGACCTAGGATAATATATTGACATAGATGGATCTATGGTAGATGCATTTGGTGGTGGTGGTGGATTAGGTTGTATGGAAAAGGAAGTGGCTTGGGGTGCTGTGATGGAATGGGGACCGATGGAGGTGGAGGTATGAGTTGCGGTAACTTGTCCAGTGATGGGTTGAGGTGGCAGCTCAGGTTGCATGGTGGAAGGTATATTTTGGGCTTCAGTGGATGAAGGTGGTGGGTAATTGTTTATGGTTGGTTAGGGTTGGTGGATAAAGGGATCGATGGATGAGTGAAGTGGGGGATGTGGTGGTGTAGGTGCAGGTGGATTGTTTGAAAGTGGTTGGGTGTTTATGGAAGGCATGGGGTGGATGTGTGGATGAAAGGGGGTACTTTGTGAATACAAAGGCTGGCTGGGATGGGGTTGGCTTTACCCAATGGTATGGGGTTGGATGGAAGTGGAGGTAGGTGGATGGTAAGATGGTGGTGAAGGCTATGGACTATACAAAGCAATTGGGGTGATGTAGTGAGTTGGGTGTGGTGGAATGGGGGGTAAATGAGAATTGGATGGTGTAGGTTGGGCGAGTGGATAGGTAATTAGTGGTGGAAAATATAGATCAAGGTGTGATGACATTAGTTTTAGGGATGGTTCAGGAAATATTGGATTAGGGTACAAGTCTGTGGATGGTAGTGGTGGTTCATACGGATTGGAAATTAAGTTTACTTGAAAGTTTCCTCGTAAGTAGGGATCCACTACACATAACCCTCATGAACATGTTTGATATAATGATGTAATGTTGAGGGGATGAATCACATATCCTGAATTCATGGTCTTCCAAGTAAGACATTATACTGCATTTCTCCTTCAAGGATGTGATACAAAGTATGAATAGTCTTCCCACCTACTTGAATAGGTAGAAAAACTATCCCAAGTATTGAGCACAATGCATCATTGAAGGCCCGTAGAGTGAATGTGGATGAGACTATGTGTGAGGGTGGAAGGTGGAGGTGTTGGAGCACCATGGATGTTATGATTTTTATAGATAAAACAATGTCAACCAAAACTTATTTAAAGGTCTTACGATAAATAAGAGCTACAATATGCAGTGGATGATCTAGCACTTCTATCGACAATGTTTTGATCTCATAATTATAGAATGTGATTGTAGGTTCCATGCAAGTTCTGACATTACCCATAAAATTTTTGAAGGTGTTTGGATCTTGAGCATGAAGGTCAATGGATTTCAAGATTTCCATCAACGCCTCATGATGTGGGGGTGACTATTGTATGAGCTCATAAATTGAGACGATGCCATCCTAAGGCTCTATGTGAGGTGGTTTTTGAGAGATATGATTGGTCATGGGAGGTATGGTATGACCTACACTAGTGGGGGTGGTACAATAGAGGATAATGGTATCTTGGAAGTGGTACTTGATGGGATCTATCAATTAGGATACCAACCCAAATATCTATGGTTGTATCTATTATAAAATCTATAGATATAAAATCCAATGCCCATAACTTGTAATTCTAAACTATCAACCTTGTCAGCCAATATTTAAACTTTGTTTGGGTCAACTGGGATGATTGTATGATATGTGCCAGCTTGGAAATCCAAGGATGGATATTGGTCGTATTGCATAGATTGGGATGGACGTAGGTGGGGTGACTCGATGGGTGTTGATTGAAATTTTGTTAGTGTGTGAGTGGTGGTTGGTGTTGTTAATGTTGGATATGTGGTTGTTGGTATTGATGTGGGATGACTTATTTATTTTGGATGGGTTGTTGTTGATGTTGATGTGGGATGAATTATTTATCTTGGATGGGTTGTTGTTGTTGATGTGGCATGGGTGGAGGTTGTTTTTGTTGTTGTTGTTGGTACTATATGGAGGGTTGTTGTTGATGTTGTGGCATGGGTAGAGGTTGTTGTAGTAGCTGCTATTGTTGATACTAGATGGGATTTTTTTTTATGTTGTGGCATGGGCGAAGGTTGTTGTGGTAGTTTCTATTATTGGTACTATATGGGGGGTTGTTCTTGATGTTGTGGCATGGGCAAAGGTTGCTGCGGGTAGTACTATTGCAATGGAAGCTACTAGAATTATTATGTGGGTGGTAGTTGTGGTTGGTAGTACTATTTTGATGGTAGCTACTGGTACTATTGTATAGGTGGAGGTTGGGATTGGTAGTATTATTGTAGTAGTAGTTTTTGGTACTATTATGTGGGTAGAGGTTGGGGTTGGTAGTATGATTGCGGTAGTAGCTATTGGAACTATTGTGTGGGTGGAGGTTGTTGCTGATAGTACTATTGTGATAGTAGATACTGGTACTATTGGGGTGGCGACTGGCCATAGGTATTTAGCTGTAGTTTTTGAGTGGATTGTTGTTGGTATTGTTGTAAAGGTGTTAAAGCCTATATATCCGACAGTCGGGTGGCCCATGATGGAGATTATGCAAAGAAAAATTCTTGGGTGGTTATGGAAGTTGGGTGGCTTGGCCCTTAGGGTGGCAGTTGGGATGAGGGAGGTAGAGTAGACACAAGCAATTGAGATGTTGTGTTAACATAGGCCCACTAGTATTGGTTTGGATCTACAAATGTGGATATATGGTCTGCATTGGATTGGGGATTAGAACCCCTGAGTGGGAAGTATTCAGTGGGCATGCCATGCTTGAGATGTGGCTCGATAGGGTAGGTTGCATGACTATATACCTGCTCTTGGGATGTTGGGATACCGAATGGGTTGGAATGATCAACGATGGCAAGGATGGTTGTGGTGAATTAGGTGGGGGAAACAAACCCCCCTAGAAGGCTCATGCAACATCAAGGTCAATGTGGGTAACGTGTCTTGGGGACACATGTGTCCTTGGACTAGTGGAATTAGGGATGTTGGTGGGGATGTGGTGGTAGGTGGGATTGGACAATAACGATAGCTACAGGTCCACTGATTTTTAAACCCCATGAACAAAGGGGTATCTAACCTAACCCACCTCAATATATCCTCAAGGATGGAGGATTTCTCAGTGATGAAGTCCAAAAATATCTTGTGGGGGTTACTATGGTGTCTAGGGGGCAAGCCAATAGAAGGAGGTGAATTCCAACATCGTTGGTCTTGATCGACGGTTGGTGATGAAATCCAACTTTGTTGATATTTTTATGGAACGTGTAGTATGTGGTGTAATTTTTTTCTTTTTGTTCTTTTTAAAGTTTTTGTTTTTGTTTTTTTGATTTTATTTTTTTGTTTTAAAATGTCTAATGCAACTTTATTAATGCAAAAAAAATAAATACTAATCCTAAAATAATTTTTTTTTTTTTTTTTATAATACCTAAATGCAAGTGTTATATAAATGTAATATTTATGAAAACTAAATGCAATTACAACAACCACTAATTATAAGAAAGCTTTTTTTAATTATAAAATAAATATAACTATAATAGCTATAAAGTAAAAAAAATAAACTGAAACCCTTTTTTTTTTAAATAATTTTTTTTTGTAAAATCTATAAATTAAAAAAATTGAAACCCCCTACCTATGGTCTTGCACTGTATTGAAGACCAATAGTTGGAGACGTCTGTGCTCTACAACTGTCTAAGGTTAGATGATTTCTATTCGAGGTCATCCAGGTTTTGACAATTGTGTTCTATGGACATCCTTGGTTAGATGGTTTCACTTGCATATGATAACTGCAACCTGTGTAAAACCGAAATTAGCATAGAGTCAAAAACATTTATAACTGTAGCAATAAAATCAGTATTAAGAATAAAAATAACAAAAAATTTAAAATAATATGCAAACAAAGTTAGGGGAATGGTCCCACCGTGATCTCCATATTGTAGATGAAAAAAAGTTGCACCATAGAAAGAATTTGAATAAAAAATAGTAAAATATGTGTGTATAATGTTGTGCCTTTATCCTATTTTTATTAAGAGATAAAGGCACAACATTAAGGGATTGACCCTCATGGGGGTTACAAAATATTAAGGGATTGATTCCCTTTTAAAAATAAAATGGTGCTTTTGTCTTCTCGTCGCTATAACAAATTGTTGGACGGGTTTGTAGTGTCCGCTACTTTGTTAGATTTGAGGATGCTCTAGTTCTAAAATATTTGTGTCTAAATTAGTGTCTACATCTACTAGATCTATGGTTGATGTCTGACTCTATTTGTTTTAGATCGGTGTACAGATATACATATTCTGGATCTATATATCTATGCACAAACTAAATATAAATGGTTAGTAGTATATGTCGGGCCTCTTAAAGTGATGCAATTCTGGTAATAATCGATAGATTGACTAAGATTGACTAAATATTTACCTGATTATTTTGTATCAAAGGTTATATCTATGGATTTTATAATAGTTTTACTCAAAACCTGATACCAACATGATGCAATCTTGGTAATAGTTGATAGATTTACTAAGGTTGCACACTTTATACCTGGGAACATCAAGGATGATGTTCAGGTAGTGGCTAATAGATTTACTAGAGAGGTGTTCCGTTTACATGGTTTTCCTGAGGTGATCATTTTAGATAGGGATTTTAAGTTCACTTCTAAGTTTTGGAAGTCCCTACATCGTGCAATGGGCACAAAACTGAATATGAGCTCAACATACCACCTTGAAACAAATGGTCAAACAAAATGGGTAAACCAAGTACTAGAGGACATGCTCTACATGTACTGCATGGATCACAAGTCTCATTGGGAATACTATCTACATTTGGTAGAGTTTACCTATAATAATGGACATCATTCCTCGCTAGGAATGGCTCCTTTAGATGTCTTATGTGGGTGAAAGTGCAGAACGCCATTGTATTGGGACAAGCTAGAAGATCGAGTTGTGATTGGGCCAAAAATGGTCAGAGAAATGGAGGATCAATTGAAGGTAATTAGGCAAATACTTAAAGAATATGCTTATAAGCAGAAGAGTTATTCTAATCTCAAGAGAACTCCAAAATATTACTCAGTTGGATACAAGATGTTTTTAAGGGTTAAACCAATGAAGAGCGCTATCAAATCCATGGTTTGTGGGACCCTTTGAAATAACTGAAAAGATCAGTCTGGTTGCATACCGACTTACCTTACCACCTAACCTGTCCAAGATCCATGACACCTTCCACATATACTTGCTTAGGAAATATGTTTCTAATCCAAAACATGTGTGGGATGTTTCTAATTTGCATATGGCAAATTCGGGGGCTATAGAAGTAATGTCAATAAAGATCCTTGAGTTCTATTCAAAGTCTATAAGAAATCAGACCCTTAAGCAATGTAAGGTCCAATGGGACCAATTTTTTGAAAGAAATACCACTTGGAAAAAAAGGATGAAATGCAAAAATATTTTCCTTTTTTGATTGAAAATATATAATGTAATAACTCTTATTTTGCTTGTAAAACTGGAAACAACCGGGATGGTATTTAGTCCAAGGAGGGTAGGATGTCATGACCCTCCCTAGCTAAATTTTGGCACAAGAAATAATGTATTAATTTATGATACTTTAATACCTAACTTGGGTAATTAAACCAACTATGTGGTGTTTAGTTGATTTGAAAGAGCATGATATTGATGATAAATTGCCAAGATGTGTAGGATTAGGTACACTCATAGGTGGAAGTAGCTAAATCATCCACAAAAAGTGAGGGTACTTGAGATTGGGTAAATTATGATTAAGGCACCTCGAGGGTAACATGGATAGATACCTTCATATAGGCATGCATTATCGGTAGGGATAATCATCAATATGCTAACCACCTTGAGCCTCGGTTGATAGCCTAGTAGCTATCATAAATCCTCCAACTAAGAAGGGTGATTGGGTTGATGGAAATACTCTCTTATGTTTTGTTGCATATGACTGATTGTCTTTTACTTCTTCACTATCTGCATTGGTGGTTTGGAAAATAAAAACATGCATGATTTAGTTACCTTTGAAAGCTCTTTATTTTTCTTAAAAACCTATACTCTCTATTTTATAAATAATAGAGGTTTTACTTTAAAATGATAATGGAATTTCATTTTAATAGAAGCATTATTTAAAATGATAATAGAAGTTCATTTTATAAATAATAGAGGTTTTACTTTAAAATGATAATGGAATTTCATTTTAATAGAAATATTATTTCATTTTAAAAATAATAGGAATTCTATTATGATAATGAACTTTCTTTCTATATATATATAATAATATATATAATAATATATTATAATATATATATATATATATATATATAATAAGATATGATACTTTCAAATAATAATGAAGTTTTCTCGCAATTGAGAATTGCTCATAATAAGAATACTTCATTTAAAATCTATGAACATGCATTGTTCATTTGATGAGAATATTTCATTTAAAAGACCGTAGAGAAAATATTTTAAATGTGATTCTTAAAGAAATAAGAAATAATCAACCACCACCTTCAAGTGGATGGTCAGCTCATGGCAAATTTTGAAAAAAGGAAACAATGAGTTTTAAATCCAAAATATCAAGCTTGGATAAGAAGAAAATAAATTTTGGTAGGTGGTAAGGCATGGCGAGCGTTGAGCAAGTTAGAGAAGGCATGGTGAGTATTGAGCAAGTGAGAGAGTACGACGACAAGAATTGGTCCCTCAAAAGAGTTGGGAATCTTTGTTAGTGTGGACTATGAGTTTTGGGGATGAAAAGGGAGGAGAACTCGAAGTTGCAGAAAAACGATGAGAGGAGTAACACCAGCGGTTGATAGCTTTCGAAGGTGTAAGCCTTATGGGCCACGATTAACGTTGTTATGGTTAAACCTATCTTATAACTTATAATTAACATTAATCCTTCTTTTTATGTTGGCTTAGGTTAAATTTATTGGCTTATAACTTAATGAGGATGAACACTACTAGGTGAATACTTCTATGGAGGTAAATGCCTAGGATAATCATTATGATAGGTATGAGTTAGAAAGAGAAACTCTTTACTATGGCACCTAAGGATAGATATATGGAGATATGGTATTTATTATATATGGGTGTTATTTATAGTTGGTATGGGCTACACATAACCCAATGTTGATTGTATTAATAATATTATATTACAATATTGAGTGGGATAGGGGTTTAGGATTTGGTTAGGGTTAGGGTTATACCCTCACCAATATAGCATTAGAATATGTGTATATAAAGAAGGGATATTGGTATTGTAGTGATCATAATTCATGTCAAGTATTACTTGTAATCATATTTTTCAATGAAGTGGTTTATGAGACTTTTCCCTCTCTAAGTGGTGCTCTCATATTGGAGATATTATAGAGTTATTCCTTCCTTAAGGAGTATTATTGGTGTTACCCTACCTTAAGGGTATTATTTATCACTATCTCATTATAGGAATAATTACATTGTGGATTGTTATTTGTGGATGACTTAATCAATATTTCAATATATTATGGATGGTATGTGTTTATGATAATAATTTTTTGTAATGCTTTAAAGGTTGATAGGTCAAATATACATGCCCCCACCATAATAAAAAAGGCTTTACTTGGGGTGGGGTTCACCACATTTTTTTGGAACTCTTCCAAATAATTGGGAGCCTCCTCCATAAGCATAGTAGATATCTTGTTCATTTTGCAGAGAGACTTCAGGATATCTTTAAAAACATAAGATTGTAGCTTGGAATAACCTTGAACAGAGATTCCATGGGGAGATGAGCACTTTTTCATCAAAGAGACTCCTATTTTATCATCCATGTTGGACTTTTATTTCCTTTCACATGAGAAGGGGACCTAGTCACCCGTAACATAAGACTTAGATCCTACACAGACTCAGAGTCTTCATCTAAAATAAATAGGGGGTGACTAGGGGATTTCCCTTTACCCAACAGGTTCTTCAATTTGGTCAAACATCTTGTTTTCTTTACTTGGAAATTGAGGTTTGATTTCTTGAAAGGGGTATTTTTAATCTATCCTAAAGATTTTCTCTTGCCCTTTTCAAACTTCTCAAAAAAGAAGTGTGAATAAGACCCCTCATTATTCTCTAGTGTTAAAGAGATAGAATATTTTTCTTTTTCCTCTAGCTTAGGAATTTCAGTTAAAGCAGTGGGACTTCTATAATCAAGCCCCAAATTTGGAATATTTCTTTGATCCAACTTTCTCACCACATCATGAAATAAAGTTTTAAGGAGCCCTTGATGGAGAGGTATGTTATATTTCCCTTGATTCACATATCCAATGGTCTTCTCAAGGGAATTTAGCAAGAAGGATGATACATTCACTTTTTTCTCCCAATGAAGATGATTTAATAAGGCAAAATTAAAGTTGTGTAAAGCGTTGAACTTACAATATAGAGTGAAATATCTCATAATGGGTAACTCCACTCTATCATAAGGGGAAGGAAGGGAGTCTCTTAGGATACCACTGTCCAAATTCATATTTATCCAAAAATTTCTCCAACTCTTTTGCAATAGAATGCCTCTCTCCGTGGATGATTTCTCCTTCAAATACCAGAGATGTGGCTTCAACTATTACAGAAATGTTGATTGTGAACTCAATTACCTTAACCTTCACATGCCCATCAGTCCAGGAGTGTGCCACTTGCAACAAGATCATATCATAATAACCATCAAATTCTTGCATACATTCAAGAAGCCTCCCTGCTAAGGATTTCATTGACATCACTATAAATCACCTTTTTTAAAAGCTATACTCATAGTAGCTTATTCTTCATAGTGAACTTAGATAGTAGCAAAGTATTGTTAATGATATCACTACTCTCCATATTCATGGGGTCAACATAGGGGATGTGTGAAGAAACAATAAAATAATGCTTAAACCATAAACTTATTAAGAAATGGGTACCTCTATGGATATAAAAACCGATGATGACAACACACATGAGATTAATAGAAAAACTATAATTATCAACTGAGTCTTCAGGTGGAGTGACTTGGGGAAAGAAAATAAAATTAGTAATATGCATATTCAATATGTGAATCAATCGATGACTAACCACAAGGATGGCGAAGGGTCTAAAATGGCACACATGTGACATAGGGTATGAGATAAAACACTGATGCATGATGACCATTAATAAATGGGATAAAAATAAGGTTGAATACAAGGACTACCACAAGAGAGCACTATCGATCTAAAACAAAATCAAGGATAGGGAACTTCTATTCTCTGGGTCCTGAAAAGAACAATAGTTAACAAGAAAAGATATACCCAATACAAAATGGGGAATACACTCTTCGATTATTTCCACATCATCCTTACCATAAGAAACCAAATAAGGATAACAAAGGATACTAATGACAAGGCATAGATACCCAACGACAACTACACCAAGAAAAATACTCCTCACGAGTAGGGGGTAAGAGCTTCTAAGAGCCAATGAGCTTCTAATAACCAAAAGTATAAGAGGATTATACCAGTGAAAGAAAGACCAAATACTGAAGAGGAAGTCTATCTCATCACTTGTTATTGTAATCATTTAGAAAAGTAAAAAATATAGGGAAATATTCCATCCAAAAATGTAAAACATCCTGTGTAACCCCCTTATTGGCCAATAGGTCAGCTTCCTTATTTTCTTCTCTAAAAATGTGTCTAAATTGGAAACCTTCCAAATTCTTGATGCAATGAGTAATTTCTTCTATCATATCTACAATGGACCAGTGAGGAGGGTGGTTACCTTTAGAAATATTAATAATAGATAGTGAATCACCTTTGATTACCATGTTTTTAGCATTAGATTTTCTAGGATAATAACCTCTTGATAAAGTGCCCTTGCTTCACCAAAAAACTAGATTGAACTCCTAAAAATTCAAAGGCTAGCATAATGGACCCTTTGTCATCCTTAATGATTCCTCTTGCCCTTGTGGTGCTTGGGTAAAATTTAACCACCCCATAAAAATTTAGCTTGATTCATCCTTGAGGTGGTGGTTTCCATATGACAAGAGCATGAGGATTGGATGGAGGAGGTTTACACAAGCCTCTCAAATTCAAGAAGCCCAACTAAATGACAATATTGGCTTCACTAGGAGACCACTTCTTATCTTGGATAGAAAGCATTAAAACAATTTCTTTTAGAGAATTGAAAATTTTGCATTCAACATGCAAGGGATCCTTTTTTATATTTTTGAAGGCTCTATTATTTCTTTCACTCTAAACACCCCAGAGGCAGTGAGGAAAATATAAGGACCAAAATATTCTAAGCAAGAGATTCCAAAAAGGGTTAGCCCATTGCATAAACATATCCAAAAAGTTATTAGGAAACACCTAGCCTAGATTGAATATAATTAAGAGAATATAAAATAATTTCAGAGAGAAAGGACACTCAAGGAACATGTGGTTGGAGTTATCCCAATATGCTTCACACAAATAACACCTATTCAAAATAGGTAAACCTCTTTTGTGAAGGTTTTCAATGGTAAGGATTTTATTTTGGGCAGCCAACCAAAGAAGAACTTGATTTCGGGTATGAGGTTTTTAAACCAAATCTTGTTGGTTGGGAACCAGTCTTGTTCCCCATTAAACTATATAAAAAGGTATATTTAACAGTGAAAAGACCCTTATTGTCCACTTTATAGAAAAGGGAATCAGTTGAGGGGTTTGTATTTAAAAAATAGAATTTAAGAATATTGGATAAATAACAGAGAGCAAAAGTTTTCCTAGGGGTGGGATTTACAATAGACAGATATTTTCACACCCTTTTTCCATTCTTAGATTAAATGAAGTCAACGACTTTAGGGCCATAGTATTGAGTGGTGAAGGGCTCTAAATAGTTTAGGACCTGGTATTTGATCAAAGGCCTATTATGAATCCAACTATCTTTCTAGAAATCAATGTTCCTACCATCTCCAAGCCTCCATCTTAGGCCTTTTTGAATAAGAAACCTAGAATCAAGAAGATGTTTCCAAAAGTTAAAACTTTGGATTGGACTAAATATCAAATAACTTACCATCTCTACCCAAATATTTGGCTATCAAAATCTCCACCCATCCAGATTTTTCCATTTTGAAAAACTTTCATCCCTCTTTTGAAATAATAGCCAAATTCATTTGTTTTATTTTTCTAAAACCGAAACCATCCTTATTCTTTCTAAAATGTCCATGCAACTAGAGGGAATCTGTGTTTTTCTTCCATGCTTGTAAAAAGAAAGACATTTTAAATACTTTCAATCTTAAGGTGGATTTGTTGAGGTATTTTAAACAAAAAGAAGAAAATTGATATACTTTAAAGGGTGGATTTGACAAGTTGGGATTTTCTAGCTTGGTTGAGTAGGTTACCTTTATAACTTGCCAAATTTATCCTAACCCTCTCCACCATAGGAAGCTAAGAATAATATTGAAGCCTACCATTGAAAAGAGGTAAACCCAGGTAGACATAAGGGAGTTGCCCAATGGAACATCCAAATATTTTGGAAAATTTCATCTGCCTTGGGAGGGATGTATTTAGAAAGAATACCTTACTCTTATTAATGTTAATATTTTAACCAGAAACATCCTCATAAGAAGATAAAATATGCTTAATCTCTTTTGCTTTTGAAACAAAGGATATTGAGGCTAAAAGGGTATCATCAACAAATTGTTAGTGGGGTATAGGATATCAATATGAGGCAAGCTTGATCCCTAAAATTAACCCCATAGACTGAGCTACATGAATAATTATTCCCAAAGCTTCAACTAAAAATAGAAACATATAGGGAGAAAGGAGGTCCCCTTGTATTAGGCCTCTAAGGCTTTTGAAGTAACCTGTAGGGAAACCACTAATAAGCACAAAATTCATAACCAAAGATTAAAAACCTTTGATGAGGGAGATCCAAGAAGGATGAAAACCAAATTTATCTAGGACTTTAATAAAAAAACCCAAGAAAATCTATCATAGGACTTTTTCATATCTAATATAAGAAAAAACCCATCTCTTCCACTCTTATCTATGGAGTGAAGAACTTCATGCATAGTAATCATGCTATCCAAAATATACCTCCCCTTGATAAAAGCACCCTAATAAGGATCAATAATCTATGAAAGAATAGCCTTCATTCTATTGGCCAAAACTTTAGCCAAAATTTTGTAAAGAGTATTACAAAGGCTTATGGGCCAAAAAACGTTGAAAGAATTAACTCTTGCCAATTTTAGAATAAGAACCAAAAAAGTGGAATTAATGTCATTGGGAATGTGAAACGAATTTTAAATTTCACCCATAGCATTACAAATGTCCTTCCCTATAATTCACCAAAATATTTGGTAAAAAGATGTTGGAAATCCATTAGGCCTTGGTGCCTTGTCATCAACATGGAAAAAATTACTTCTTTGATTTCAGACTCCTTGAATGGAGTGATGGGATTGGAATTCATTTGGTTGGATATTAGGGAAGGAATGAATTTTAAAAAATAGTTGTAAGCTTACTCGTCAATAAGAAGTTCCACTCCTAGAATATTTTTAAAGAACTGAACAACATCCTCCCGAATTTCTAAAATATTGCTAGTTTTAGTTCCATCCTCAACAATTTCTTTAATCTTTTTGAAATTTTTGTGTCTCAAAGTTGTAGAATGGAAGAATTTGGTTTTTTTATCTCTATCTTTCAATCAGAGGGCCCTAGAATTCTATCTCTATAAGGATTCCTCGCAAGCCAAGCCATCATGTAAATCCACCAATAAGTTCATTTCAAGTTCTCTATCAACCTTTGAGGGGGGGAGTTTTCACTATAGCTTTTGTGGTTGAATGTTGCAATTTCAAAGAGTTCTTTTGAAAAATATTACCAAAGATAAAAATTTTCCACTCTTTTAGATTACTTTTTACGAACCTTAGCTTATTAGAAATCTGAGAAATTAGAGATCCTGAGAAATATTTCCTCCACCATTCAACTATAAGGGGATCTAGATAATCATGCATAAACCACATATCCTAAAAATAGAAGGGATACTTGAAAATTATTTTCTCAAAGGAAAATTCCAACACCAAAGGGTTATGATAAGATCCTATTCTTGGGAGGGAAGAAAGAACAGAGTCACCAAAATGGTGAAGCCCTTCTTTTGAGACAAAAAACATATCAAGTTTGGATTGAATAAGATGTTCCCCATACTTCTATTAATCTAAGTGAATTTACTCCCTTTCAACTCAAAGTCCATTAGCTAATTAGAATTGAAAAAATATTTTAAATCCTCTATACCATTGGAGGGAGATCAACTTCCTCTTTTCTTGTCTAAGATAAAAAGGGGGAGTTAAAATCCCCAACCAACATCTAGGCAAGATTAGGAAATGTATTTATATTAGCACTCAACTCACCCCAGAGTCTACCTCTTCCTGTTATGGAATTTGAAGCATAAACATTGGTTAGAATCCAAGACATTTTAGACTCTATGCAAAAGAAATGCATGTTAATAAATATATCAGATAAAGAGACCACTCTGCCTCCAATTTTGAAGTTATCCCATAGATACATCAAATCCCTAGAAGCTCCTAAAGCATGGAACCTATTCAATTTTAGTTACAAATAAAGTTAGATATTTGTATGAGAGAGCTTGAGGTAAAGGATAAAAATATAGATAGCCTGATGGGTTTCATCAAATACCTTGAAAATAAACTATAATGAATTCAAAATGAGAGAAATTAAATAAAAAGAGAGGTATTTTTCAAGAAATAGAATGAAGACCATGAAATAGAAATAAAATTACCCAAGGAGGAGAAAGAGAAAAATGTTAAGATAATGAGAAGAACAAAGAAGCCACATCTTTGGATTTATAAAATCAAGAAAAGGAATAAAATGATCTAAATTCATTTAAATATTCTATTTTGCAAAATCAAGGATGTATTCAAAAGGAGAAGGTTATTATTTCCATTAACTCTAACAATAGATGTAATTTTATTAGTAGTGCTTTGGCTAAGAGGTTATAGATTCAAACAAAAAAATTAAGGACATACAACTTGAGCATAAGAATGTTCATATTTTCAAATATTTAAAGATCACCATGGATACACATGTTTTACATTTATATTTTCATGCTATTAAGATGTATGGTGTGAATATTATTCTTGGTTATCCTTGGTTGGATTATTTTGGCATTGTTAACTTTAATCTATAAAAGAAGTTTATGAAGTTATGGTACATGATAAATAAGATAATACTACATGATATCTCTTAGCCTAAGGAGCAAGGATCCAAGGAGAAGCAAGTAGCATCTATGGTAGGGAAACGAGTTAAAGAACCAATATATGAATAAAAATTTGAATCTATAGTAGTGACAACAATAGAATCCATGGAAGAAGCAACAATAAATTCCAAGGAAAATCTATTATAAGCACACAAGGATGCACCAAAATAAGGGCACAAGAGAGAAGAGAATGAGGAAGAATTTAAAATAGACAAACAAAATGCTAAAGAATCAAACAAAATAGAACATCAAGTTAAGATTGGAGCATATTTCCACCCACACCACCATGAGTGAAAATAATCTTGGAAGCATGGATTAGGGTATCAATATGATTCCAGATCTACAAAATTAAAAAAAGCATCAAGTATGGTGGTGTTTGGTAGAAAAGCATAGTGATTCTAGATTTCAGAGTGGTGTAACAACATCAGGGAATAATAGAACAAAAAATTGGAAATATTAGAGTAGATCAACTAAATCATGGATCCCATAGAGAAATTATAAATGTTCGAGTGACACAATGACAACCTGGCATCATCGAAGACCACCACCAATCAAAATTTTATTTGGATGGATGGATGATCAAGATTGGTATTAATTGTTAGCATTTATTAGAAGGCTATTTTATTTAGTTTCTTCTCATGTTTTGAGGATGAAAATTTTGTAAGGAGGGTGGGATTCTATGGTACTTAGGAATAGGTATATGGGGATATGATACTAAATCATATAAAGGTCTTATGTATTATTGGCATGGGCTACACATAACCCAAGGTTGACATATTATTATACCATATTATAATAATGAGTGGGATGAGGGTTTGGTAGTCATCTTCCCAAAGTAGAATTAGAATATGGGTATATAAATAAGAGGTATTTTCATATTAATCAATATTCATATGAAGTATTACTTGTAATCATATTTACCTATGAAGTGGCTTCTAAGACTTTTCCCTCGCTAAGTGGCACTCTCATCTTGGGAGATATTTTAGAATTAATCCTTCCTTGAGGAGTATTATTAATGTTGCCATATCCTAAGGGAAATATTTATCTCTATCTCATTTTTTAGATAATTATTTGTGGATGAATGATTTGATATTTCTACAAAATGGTGAATGAATTTTTTTTGTGAGAATAAAGTTTCATAACATACTCCTTTCATTTTTATTACAAGGAGAGGATTTTATATTACTTGACGAAAATGAAAATGATTTACATGTATTAAACTCAACCTCCTTATTTGTTTTAAATTTTTCTTTTACATATTCCTTGGAACTTTTAACTCCTATATTTAAACTTGTGCATTATACTTCCTCGTCCCTTTTATCCTTCATTTCTTCTAATGGTTTATTTGAGAAAACCATCATGGTTTTTTTCATCTAATTATGTAGAGGATTTTTCTTTGCCACTTTCTTGGGAGTAGAAAATATTAATGTTGTCCAACTTCTACTATGTAATGTTCTCCTTGCCTTATCTTGGAGTTTGTATCATGCCTAAAAAATTTCATCTCTTTCTCCATCATTTTTACTACAATATCTTGCCATGTGTCTAGTCTCATAACATATGTGACATCAAAATATATTATTTTTCATAATCCACTTTTTGATCCCATTCTATTGATTTAGATTTAATCTTAACATATCATGGAAAATATTATAAAATGTCCACCACTATTGAAACCCTAAGGTGTAAGGGATATACTCTATACTACTTCCATTTTTATTGCAAAGAGAGGGTTTATGAGAAAAATAAAGATGATTTACTTGGCTTAAACTCAATCTCTTTTGACTCATTTGTTTTAAAATTTGCCTCTACATCTTGTTGGGCACTATTAATTCCTTCTAAATTTTAACTTCTACATTTTACTTCCTCATACCTTATATCATTTTTTATTTCTTCTAATGGTTGATCCAAGAAAACCATGATGCTCTTGTACTATAGTATGAATTCCTTGCTTAATAATAAATATTGTACCATACCCAAAATTTTATGCTTCTTTCTCCATCATTTTACATTGTAATCTCTTTCCATGTGTCTAGTATCATAACATTTGCAACATCAGAATATAATAATTTTACAATCCATTTATTGATCCCATTCTTTTAGTGCAAATCTAATTTTAATGTAATATGGCAATGGTTTTGAAATATACATGGAAACACATATTTGGGTATATATAGCATGCTTCACTCCTTAGTACTTGGTGCCTCCTATATGAACACTCCTATAAATTATTGTGAAAATTCTTCAAAAATTCCTTATTGATAAGTTGATTTGAATGTCCAAAAATCTTGATACTGATTTTTTTTTAATAATTTGAAGAAACATTTTCATTCCATGGTCTTAAATAACACATTTCACCCCCCAAAGCATAGGCCATGACCCAAAATTTTAACTCTAGCTTCATAAGTCATGAGTAATTTAAAATTAATCCCCACTTCCCCTTTGATTCAATTTTGAATATTTGACAAACCTAGCTAGTATACATGAAACTTACATATTTATCCTCTACTTTTAAACCATTACGTCATGCTCGATCATCTCATCATTAATACTCACTTTTGGTGTAACATCTACAACCTTGATACATTTTTCCATAGATATTCTATTCCTCTTGTCCCCGAGTAGGACATCCATACTTCTAGGTAGGGCATTGCTAGTGCGAGTTAGGACTTCAAAGAAGACTTTCTTGCCAATGCTACCTAGATTTTCTTCAAAATAATCATTTTTTAAACTTTACAAAAGCTTTAAATTAATAAAATGTGAGGCTTACTCATTGCTCACTCTACTCACACTCATAGAACTCATTTACTACTCTTCCCTAAAGATATGGAACAAGAAAAAGTGATGCTCATACTTGCTTCTAATTTGCACTCGCTCAAAATTGAAATAACAATGTTTAAATGAATGATATTCTTTCTCAATATCAAATATTAATTCTTAATATATAATTATTATTTTTATATTATTAGTTTATTTTTTATAAATCACTATTAAATATTAATTCTTAATATATAATTATTATTTTTATATTATTAATTTATTTTTTATAAATCTATTTTGATAATTTAAAAATGGCTTTTGAATTGATAGGAAATGTTCTTTTAATCAATTATACTTTGAGAACCATTTTTACCTTTTTTTCTTCCTCTTTGTCTTCCTTATCCTTCACTTCTTTCTCTTCTTCCTCTTTATCCTCTTATTATTATTATTTTAATTAATTTTCTTTTTCTTGTTGCTTCTAAGTTATTTATTCTTCCTTATTTTTTGTCTTTGTGTTTTTATTTTATTTATTTTCCTTTACCTCTTTTTCTTCCTCTAACTTCCTCTTTCTTTCTATTTTTAATCTTATTTCTTGTCTTTTAATTTATATTCTTTTTTAATCCTTTATATCTTGGTTCTTCTTAGTACTGTTGAGTTTAACTTGTTTATTTTTTCTTTTTTCTTATTCTTTGTCCATCATAATTGACAATTCCTTTCAAATTATTTATCTACAATGATACTAATATTGTTATCATATACATCAACCAAACATTTAGCTACAATACCATGAATTCTCTCTAATATGATATTTATTTCTTCCATTGTAACTTAGTTAAGAAGGGCTATGCCTTTGCTCTTATAGAGTTAAATTAATTTTTGTGGTCTAACCTCTTGGGTATGATACATTTTTTTAAATAAAAAAAGTCATATATTAATATTCAAATTTACAAAGAACAATTATCCGAGCAATGTTGGTAATGGAAAATAGATGATATATATTACACATGAAAAGAGTACAATGTATAGGCATAAGCCTATATGAAAAACATGACAAGTATCAAGAAAAATGACAAGATGAAAAGAGTACAATATATAGGCATAAGCCTATATGAAAAACATGACAAGTGTCAAAAAGAAGGCATAGTGCACATTATAATATTCTAAAATTTCCCCTTAATGTGCACTATCCTAACTATAGAGAAAAAAAGTCAACATTAGATAACATTCCCCCTTAATTTTGACTTCTCTAAAATAACCCTAACATCCTCCTTTATTACATAATTTGGACTACACTCGTGCTCTTTGCACTTATCTCCAACTATAAATAATGCTAGATCAACGGTGTATACATCTCTGTCTGTTGCCTCAGGGTCAACCACTTCCTTGGATTTGTTGCCTCTGGGTTAGCCATCTAAGTACCTCAAGGTCATCTTGGGTGCCTCAGGGTTAGCCACTTCTAGGTTTGTTGCCTCTGCAGGTCATCCTCTAGGTATGTTGCCTCTCGTAGGTCACTGACTAGGTTTACCATTAATATCAATCCCCCTAATGGTGAAACTCAATATAGAAGGTGTCGATCTCTACCAAAAATGAACCTTAATACAAAAGAAAATATGAGCCATATAAGAGTGTCAATATCTACTGAAAATGCTCTCAAAAAGTAAATTGAGCCATAGAATCCAAATGTGGAGGATAAGAAGAAAGAAGAGAATAGAATATTCTGAAGTGTCTTCGTCTGTAGTCTTCAGAAGTTGATCCAAAAAAATCCTTAGATAGAGTCTAGGGTGTCTATGTATGTAGTCCCTAGAGTATGTGTCCTTATTGTGACCTCCTCATCCCACCATAATGCATGGGTAACAAGCCACTGCACCCACCAGGTTTCATAGAGAAGGTGACTAGGTACAAGTATCACATAAAATTTGCTTTGGGAGTGTCAGGCTCAACCGAGAGTGCACTATAGATACAACAATATTTGAGGCTAAAAAGAACATATAGGACTTCCTCAAAAAATAAATTGGACACCACCAATGTTTTTGTCTTGGAAAAATATTTTTGACAACTATAAATACCCCTATATTTGGGTGTTAATGGGGCCTTCATATTGTAGAAAAAATAGTAACATGCATCTCTCAATTTTCCCTCGCAGGGGAATTACATGGGCCCTCTAGGCCTTCCACTTCCACTCTCCATGTGGAAAAGTATTTAAAAAAAAGAATAAGACTATACTGTTAGCCAATACAAATATCACATTTAAAAAAGGAAATGATTCCTTTTAAAATAAAATGCCCCTTCTTACATTTAAAAATTGTAGTAAAGATAATGAACAAAACATTTTTTTTTCCATGGTGAACCTAGTCAGTGACCTACGAGAGGCAACATACCTATAGGATGACCTATAGAGGCAACAGACCCAAAAGTGGCTAACCCTGAGGCACCCAGGATGACCCTAAGGCACTTAGACGACTGACCCAGAGGCAATAGATCCAAGGAAGTGGCTGAACCTAAGGCAATAGACCAAGATATATACATCGTTGATCTAGCATTATTCACAGTTGGATAGCCAAGTGCAAAGATCATGATCCTAGTACAAATTATGTAATAAAGGAGGATGTTTAGGTTCTTTTAGAGAAGTCAACATTAAGGGGGAATGTTATCTAATGTTGACTTATTTTTTTCTCTATAGTTAGGATAGTGCACATTAAGGGGGAATGTTAGAATATTATAATGTGCACTATACCTTCATCTTGACACTTGTCATGTTCTCTTGACACTTGTCATGTATTCATATAGGCCTCTTGCCTATATATTGTATCATTCTTGTATCAATAATATCTCTCATATTTTTAGTCCCAACAAGCAACAACTTAGAGGTCACAATATTGTTATCCAAAAGGAGAAACAAACAACAAAGTAAACTTTAAAAATCCAAAAAGTACAATAATATACCATGGGTTCCAGAGATGCAAAGGATACCATAATCACCAAGAAAAATTGAAACAACAAAAGCTCTCATGAAATGTTTCGGGGTTGTCCAGAGGCATCAAAATCTACAAGGGTGTCAAAATATTCAAACACTCCAAAATTGCCATATACCTCTTATCATCTATGCCAATCATGTTGTCTAATTTTATTTTTTCTTATTACTTTGAGATGCAAATAGGCTATGTTTATGGTATCCTTTGCAAGGTGATCAACCACCATATTATACCTCCTTCCAATGTGGGAGTATTGTATATATTTAATTTTTTGCTCAAATTCTTAGTCTTCTCTAAACTATTTTTAGTTGGATTAATAAAAAATCCTTCCCTATATATAGGGTAGAGATTACAAGTCTTGAATCACCATACACATGGAGTTTTTTAATGCCTTGTTCCTAAGCCAATTTTTATCCCATTTCACAACCTTTCAATTTTACAACATTATCAGTTGTTTTCCCCAAAATTGATTTTGAACTAAAGCATTTTATAGTATGATGTCACTAGTATCACACCACTAGTTATTTCATGGACTTGGTTTGATTTAGAGTGTTCATAAAATAAAAACGCAGGGAAATTTATCTCTGGAGGTTTAATTGTTATAACCTATGACCTAGAATTTAGGATATTTTGGAGATCCATTTGGTGTAATGGTTGTATCTCCTTTTTTCTTAATTTCCTAATATCTTGTTGTTATGATATATAACTTTTGTGTTCAAGACTATCTCCCTTAACACTTTATTGGTTAGCACTTGAAAATTGGTTCTTTTATCATTAAATATTATCCTATTTTTGTCCTTCCATGTGTGCCAAATGATGAATATTGGCATTGAATACCATATATTCCTAATAATGTGATTGTCCTTCAATACCCATTTGTACATTTGGCCCCAATTGGTTAGGCAATTTTTTGAGTTGAAGGTTCCTCATAGTGTTGATCCTAGTTGTTGGGTTATTTTAATATAGATGTTAACTGCATATGTACACTAAAAGAATAGATGTGATATTATTTCATTGTTCTTAAGAAAACTATTAAAAATATGAGGCCCCATGATATTCCTCTTAATGAGGTTGTCTCTAGTAAGAATATTGTTTTGGAGTAGCAACCAAATAAAGGCTTGAATTTTGGGGAAATATTGTAATTCCATACCTTACCTATGGTTGAGTTCTAACTTTATTGTTGTAATAACACCCTTTGTATGATTGTGTAAACACCAAACCCACTAATAAATCCCCATATAAGCTTATTTGGAATTTGGGGAGAAAGTTTAATCTCTTCAATTTGGATGTGTAGTTGTCTCCATGAGTCTTGGTCAAGATGTAGAAAGGGTAGATTTCTCATCCATTCAATTAATATTGCAAGAGAGTTAACACACAATTTTTGTAGGTCTACTTTCATTTTTGGGAAACAATTCTTAATTATTGGAGGTCCTCCCAAGATTGGATCATCCCATATATTAATTTGTTTACCATCCCTTAAAATCCAAGAGGTATGATTTAATATAATATCTTTAGATTCCACATTATTTTTCCAAATTGAGGAGGAGCCTTCAACAATTTTCACACCTTTTATGACTTGAAACCCATTAGAGTCGTTCATATGTTTTCATTTTAAGATTTGCTTCCATTAAGAGGGGGTATGATACATTAATGTGATATACTAATAACATTAAAAACATGTACACAATTATATAACAACCGTAGATTTTATTGAAAGTAAACATGCAAAATATATTATTAAGGACCAAACATATTGTATAAAATATCCTACATAGGAAAATACCATCACAAGCTTAATACAAAAAGAGTGAAAATATTTGTAGAAACCCAAATTTGACACACTAGGCAAAACTTCACAAAACTAGTCACAAACACCCCAAAACATCCCAAAACTAATTGCAAATGCTACAAAACCTTAATTTGATCATCCCATATCATATTGGGCATTGATTTTTACCTTCATAAAATTTACCACTCTAACCAAATTTGCTAGCGGTAAATTTGGCGAGTTGAGTGGCAAATTTGGTAAAACTACAAAAATCGACTCCTAACATCCAAAACTAGCTCTAACCATATTTTCCACTGCTAGTGGTGAATTTTGAAAAAAATTAAATTTTAAAGTTTAAAATGTCATATTTCCCTCCTTACCAAATTTGCCACTCGGGTCACCAATTTTTCCAGTGGTAAATTTGGTCGATAGTGGTGAATTTGATAAAATGATCTGGAATATTTGGCACGAGCTAGAAGGACATAGATTGTAGTCATCCATCCTCTACCATTGATCCCACATACTCCAACAAGATCTTCGATGCATTTATTTCAAATTGTTCTTATCTCTTCTTCCCCCAAAATCAACTCCCAAATCCTATTTAAGGAGGTGATGGGGTGTGCATTTGACATAAGTTTTCACTATAGCAAAGCTCTACTAGGATTTCTAAGCACTCTCTTCTTTCATAGCATTTTCCATTCTTAAGTCTTCTTCACGCTTTCCAAGTATTTTCCAAACATTTAGGGTATATTGCAAGCATTTATGGAGGGCATCTAGGTAAGGCAAGGGATCTTGGTGGTAAGGATATATTGATGTAAGGAAGAGGCCATAGCTAGGTGAAATATAGCATAGTTCTCTTCTTCATTTTCTTGCTACCCCTTTCATTTTAGCTTCCTAAATTTAGCTTTGCAAGTTTGCTAACTCCATTTCTTGCATTGTTTCATCTTATTTTGCATATCTTATCATTGTGTTGAGCTTACCTTTGTTTTGTAGGATTTAAAATTATTATTTACAGGTTTGATTTCAAGTATTTGCAACTAATTTTATATATCTAACATCACTTTTTTAGGGTTGGGAGATATATCTTCTTTATCATTTTATGTTGCTTACTAATTCTTTTCATTTTGTAGGGTTATTTCAAGCATCCTTCACCATAGCATCTAGATAGTTTATTTATTTCTATTTTCAGCCTTCCTTACATTTATTTATATGCAAACTAACTCTTTCTTTCACTTCCATGCTAGCATATTTTCATATTAAATGTTCTAGCATTTTAATCTCTTCATTTTGAGCTTTGTTTCATTAGCATTTCAAAGATTTCTAGGCTCTTCATTTGTCATCTAGATATTATTTGGTGTTGGATATAAGGTCTTTAATACATTATTATCCCACTATTATCTTCCCTTAATTCCTCACATGTATGCTTTTCCTTATAAAAATTGCTTGAATACTAAATTTCATATAATTTCCCTTCATTTTCCAAACATTTTGTATCAATTTCTTCATAAAATTCTCAAGCATTGTAAGAATTAGAACATAGATAAGCTATAATGTTACATTTATAACATTATTACATGCATTCTCAACCCCTTCATTCTTTATTTAACTAAAATTTCAGCCACATCTTGTTGTTGTAGATCTCACTAATTTTGGACAGCATTTTACATGTTTTGTCAATATTATTAATCCAACACAACCTGATGCTAATTTATTTTTATTAGAGATTAAATTATTTGTAATTTATCATTCCTAAAATCATAGCATTTAATTTCCATTCCACTTCATCTCTATCTAATTTCAATTTCATTTGGGGCTTTTATCATTTTTGCATACATCTTAATTCAGTCATTACATTCTCTGATTTAGTGGCTTAATTACCTAATATTATCAATCACAAACCTTGGAAAACTTGTTAGGATCATTCTCATCCAAACTCATCCCAAAACCCTATCAAAATCTACCCAAATAGACCTATGAAACCTTCAAAAACTTGTACTAGGACCAAATTCACCATCCTTCTCTATCAGTGGTGAATTTTACAGCTAGAAATACTCAAAACCAAAAGGACAAAATCCACTCCAAGAGGTAAGCATACTCAAATATTTCATTATAAAGGGGTTTGATCACCTATTTAGAAAATTTTTTACCCTATCCAACCCTCAAAAAATCCTCTTAAATAAAAAAACCCTAATTTGTTTTGGTCTTTTGTGCAGATTTACCAAAATCCCAACCCTAGTGGTGAATTTGGCACTTTCAGTGGTGAATTTGGCAAACAAGCTCCAAAAGAGGTAATTTGGCCACTTGGTCCTTCCTTAGCCTCGCAATTTTATTTTATCTATGTTATACTCCTTATTTTTATTGTTTTGCATTATAAATCACATTTATTTT
Source organism: Wollemia nobilis (assembly GCA_028583015.1). Taxonomy (NCBI): domain Eukaryota; kingdom Viridiplantae; phylum Streptophyta; class Pinopsida; order Araucariales; family Araucariaceae; genus Wollemia; species Wollemia nobilis. The sequence continues at coordinate 1,460,466 of JAQPPZ010000314.1, forward strand.
GGTAAATTAAAGAACCTTAACTAGAAACCCTAATTTCGTATAAAATCTTGTAATTGCTTTACAAAATATTATGATTTATTTACAAAACACCTTACAATCAAACAATCAAGACACCTTAGAATTAATCTTAGCTTATTAATAATTTTTAAGTACATAGGCAAAGAATCAAAAATCATTTAGTTACATTTAGGCTAGTTTGTCTTCTTACATTTTTCCTTGTTTTACCCTAAAAATTTGAAGCCTCCTATCTAGCTAATTAAAATTTTAAAAGCATATATGTTAGATCTTGTTTGCATACATTTGTGTGATAAAAAGCTTTAGCATTGAATTTATATGATCATTGATAATTTATATTTAAATAACTATTAAAGCTAAAAAAAAAGTCAAGATAGATAGTGATCCAAAACATTAGGTGTTTTCTTTAAATAAACCCATAAAACATTGATCAAACAAGCGTATTATCAACTTCCACACAACATAAGAAAAAAGAATTGAGTAGGAGTCTAGATGTGTTGAGAATATTCGTATTCTTGGGGTCTCCTTTGGAAAGAGACTCTCAAGTGGGGAAGCAGATATTCTAATGAATCTTCCCTACGCATACTTGGCATTAGATTAGACTTAAATGGAAAAGAACACAATTTTTCTTGCTATCTACATATTTGGTGAACTTGAAGTGCGATATTCCTTTTGCCTTAACTAATATAAAAGTTTGTTAAACTTAAATAAGATCATATAATTTTCTTTCTTAGCTTACATCATATTAAATTAAGATAACAAGAACATAACCAATTGTTAATCCTCCTAAGGGAAGGATAATGAACCCTTGAGTAAATCGAAGTAAGAACATTAGGGGAGAAATATTCTTTGGTTGGTATATCACGATGGATTAATGAGAGTCATAAGGAGAGCTACTTATCAAGGTGACATAAAGATCTCAAATATCTTCTCTTATTTTCTATAAGTACTCTGGAAACAAATATTTAATAAATTAACCCCCTTCAAACTCAAACTTTCAAACCATGTCTCATCCTTAAAACACCTAAAACAAGGGTGTATCTTCTACATCTCATGAGGAATATTCTCATGAAAAAGTTGAACAAGAAGTGAACCCTTGGTCGCAACAAGCACCTAGGGAACATGAAAAAATTTATTTTTGAACTACAGATCACATCAAAGAATATATCAAAATAAACAAGAGAATCTTCTTAGATGCTCTTAGAGATGAACTTAGAGGCAGAAAGATAATCCACCAAAATGCATGATAAATCGAATATTCTAATGATCAATCAACCATGCTCAAATCAATGAAACTCGAAACAACTTGACAAGTCTCAATGTGGCTATGGCTCAACCTACTGATTCTACAACACCTCAAACTATATATATGAGGATACCCACTATGGGAAACCCATTCTCAAAACCTACTAATCTTGCAATTAATAATACAAATCATTTTCACACTCACAACACAGGACCTAGTCAAGTCCATCCCACTATAACATCAAGTCAAAACTCTTTAACTCTCATGAACATACCTTTTATGTCACAAACATTTGCTCAACCACTTATGCAACCATTAAAATTGCCTACACCATCAAACCCTTCATCAAATGATATTCAAGATATTAACACCAAAATTTTAGATTTAGAAAAGAGGGACTCCAAGTTTGAACCATGAAAAAGCATGTAACACGGAAGTAACAAATATATGACTCTTTATTCGTATTGAAACCCGATTACAAGTCGGGCCCTCTTAGGGATACCCATTTTGATACAATGAGGTTACAAGTGGGTAAGAATGTCCCCTCACAAAGGGGTGGTGTGCTATCACAAGCTCCATGGTTCCACACATGGAAATGTATGAGGGCTTATAGATGCCTCCTTCTCCAGGTTTGTTCCCTAGAGGGATCCTTTTTTCTCTCGTATGTTGTAGATTCCATCCAATGAACCTATGGCCCTGTAAGCAATAAAACAACAACACATGCTTAGATGTTCAAGAATGCCTCCTTGGATGAGGTTTTTAGTAATGAATATATCAAAATGAAAGCAAGTGCGAATTAAACCTATGCTATGAAGTTGAATGAATGAAATGATACTATGATAATGATATGCTAAACATAATAATGAAACTAATGTATAAAACCCTAAGCTAGGCCTGCGGGCCACTATCCAAGATAGTAGCCTCTAAGGTGAATTTCATTCTCTTTGCACCAAAGCTATGGATCAAAGCTTGTGTTGGATGTTTGAAATGGTGGTCTCTTTGCTCTCCAATTTGTCAAGGCTTCGCCATAAATGTGATCTCCAAGGGAAGCTCTCTAAGTCTCGAAGCTCTCCTCAATGACCTGTTCTAATGAATTCAGGATCAAAATTATCTCTCCTTAGTGCTCTCAGGTTTGCACCTTTTAAAGTGTGTGAAACCCTAGGTCTATGCCCAAGCCCTAGGACTGAATCCCTCATGCGTAGTGAAGGTTAGTATGAGAAGATTTTTGTCTTTTCTATGTTTAGAGGCCAATTATCTGAAATCTAACTGCAAATTGGAGTCTCCTATGCAAACCGGTCATTAGCATGAGTAGCTTTGTCTTTGTCTATGTTTGGAGGTCAATTAACTAAATTCTAAATGCAAACTCAAGTCACCTATGTGAACTGGTTGTGAAATGGAATGCAAAGTTACTCCCGCTCACCTTTAATGCATGCATACTGCCACTTCCACTTGTGATTGAGCATATTTTTTGGCAAAATGCTGTTTATGGCTTAGCCGTTGTCGTCTATAATAGCTAATATCTGGCTATTGTCATCTTTAGCGGCTAATATTTGGCCACTCTAATCTTGAGCGGCGAAGGTCTGGCCGATCTAGCCTTGAGCGACTAGGCTTGGATGGGATTAACATACCCCATATGAGTGGTGAGAACCACTTATGATGCATGGAAAGTCCAAGACTATGTCATATGATATTATGAATGTATCTATGTGAGTAGATCCCCTAAACATACATGTTTTAGGTGTCTACGGATGCCCCTTTTTACGATGCGATGTGTGGAAAACACAACATCGAGAAAAAATGTAGACTGATCTGTTTGTAGGGTGTATGGTGATCAGTGGTCTGATCAACACCGGATGGTCCAAGAATACAAGATGGCACACACCCCTTGAATCATTGCCTCAACTTTAAGAGAACTTAGCTCAGTGTCTTGGACATGTTAAATTGCACTCATTCCTCAAACTCAATCGGGTAGCTTCAGCTGCTATAATAGTTTTGACCGGTAGGAGAGCTACTATTGAAGATATCATATTTGCTTACGTTCCCAACAAACAAGGGAAATTATGTGATTGTTGTATGTAATGATTTGTGGGATGAACACAATTTTGTTATGATTGAGTGATATTTTGTTGACTTTGATTATGATTATTTTGAAAATTTGAACTACCTCTTCACCCAACGAATTGGTGAAGAAATGACAATGAATGAAGCGACAAGTCGCTTGACCAATATGAATTAATATGGTTCCTTTCTAGCATTTGTTCCTTCAATGGGCAAACCCCCATCCAAGTGTGATTCCAACTATTTATTATAATCATCCATCCCTATCCCGAGGATTAGTCCAACCATCAATAGCCTTCTTAGGAAGTTAGGATGAGTGATTCTATTTATGCTCATATTGTATCACTTTGGCTTAGTGTTTTTGATGTCACAAGGGAATGAGGATGATCCTATCACACTCATGGAGTAGTTTGACCATATTGGTCTTTTTTGGATTTGAAGTGATACATAGTGATTCCAAAATGAATATTTTTGCCCCAAGTAGCCTTATGGTGACTTACTCATCTTACCGAATTACATGGAGTACAAGTCGCTGCAATCACTAAGTTGATAGAGTAAGTGACCAGATACGAGGCTTACTCAAGAATTTATTTTATATGATTTTTTTAATGTTATTTTGGTCATTATGATGACTAGAAGTCTTCAGAATGTGTTTATATGAATGTTTTTGTTGCTTCTCATGGAGGGGTTGGGGCTGTTTTTGTCTAGGATCCTGACCACTGTCAAGTCCAATGGCCACCAAAGGCCTGACCCTGGCTGCTCTTGTCCTAAGAAGCCAAGCGATGTAGGTTGCTGATGTCAGTAGCAACCAAGGCAATATAAAAGTAAATTCTAGGGTTTTGTCCTTTCACTTTGCCAGTTGTCAGTTTTCTTTCTTGGGCTCTGATGTGAAAGTGACTTTTGTGGTTTGAAGTGTTTCTGTGACTTGAAAGATCATGGTTGCATGGGGTGAAGCATCTTTGGGTGGATGAGCCAAAACTTCTCAAGTACTCCCTCAATATTTAACCCTACTTGTTAATTTTTATTTTTGGGTAAAACTGAACCACATTACATAATCGATAATTGAACCTCATTAAGCTTATTGGCAACAAATCAAAACCCGTAGCAAGGCTTAGTTTAGGTTTTTATGTGGTGGGATTGGCCCCATTTTTTTTAGCTTTTGTTATATTTTTTTGGTATTTTTTGGCCTAGGGTTGACACATTTGCCTCGTCACCCATCGATCTCTCTCGATCAGAGCATCCAAGAAGACCTACAACTTGGCCGATGTTGCTGGAAGCAACCGATTTGAATCCCAATGGTCAAAAAATTTGATCATTGGGGCTTGGCCGCTGTCAGCTTCAACGATCGATTTTTGGCTATTGTAGGTGATAGCGGCCAAGAACCCTTAGTGCAATTATTGATTTTTTTTTGAAAATTTTGGGTTGATTTATTGATTTTTTTGAAGTTTTGACTTGTTTGAGTAGGTGCAACTCTGTTATTTGCCTATACTTAGGATAGATCATCATAATTTGCACCATTTTCATATTTTTTGTGTGTTATGCCTTAGATGTATTGTAGTTATGATTTATTTTCTTTTTCTTATATTCTTACTGCTCAGGCTCGGGACTCGAAGCTCATGAATACACTTCTACCCCTCTTGGATGGCGATGACTAGGCTTGTCTCAAAGACCACGGGCTATAGTACATCACCAGACTGCCCACAATTATGGCGGATCATGTCTACCTTACAACTTTGATCCACCGATGGGACCCTTGGACCAATACCTTCCACTTTCTTACCGACGATATGACCATCATGCCGAAAGATGTGTATAAGATCTTTTGGATCCCCTTTGATGGAGTGGCCATTGTCTCTTCGGCCACTAATGATCAGGTTGCTAATTTTACTTGGGTGTTCGGAGCGCACTTTGCAGAGGCTCTCAAAGACACCAAGTCTCGGGGAGTGTCCATATCGTATTGGTACGATGAGGGTGTCTTCTCTGTGAGGCATGCAGTGTTGCTGATGGTCATCAACAATGTCTTGATTCCATATTACTCAGGTTTGAGGTTTCTATGGAACCTCTTGGTGATGGTTCAGGACTTGTTGGATAGTGAGGAGCCTATCATATATGCATGGGGTAGGTATTTATTGGCTTAGTGCTATGACGAGTTGTACCACATTCACTAGCGAGGTCGTTTCGGCATTGCTTGCAGCTTGTTTCTACAAGTTTTGGGATGAGAGCACATCCGGGTAGATCACCCCAGAGGGCTTCCTACTAAAATTATAGTTGTGGAGGAGTGGATGCAATGCTATGTCATTATATGGGCTTGAGAGCACAAGATGTATAAGAGCCCTCATCATGCGGGAGATATTTCCCATTATACTACCACTTTCACTGGGTTGCAGGCTGGGGATGTTATGTGGTGCCCATATCATGAGTGTCTGGTAAGGGATGATCCGAATAGTTTTACTACTAAGACATAGCATGAACGATGGCTCCTTGGCTACAAGGTTGTCATCCAGGAGCATTTATTATACTCTCAGGTTCTTTATCAGTATGGGCTATAGTAGGATGTGTTGCTTGTTCTATTTTTGTATAGGCATCTCATAGTGGAGAAGAACCTTCTCCCACAGTTGATTACATAGCTCTTATATGAGGAGGATTCCCCAGTAGTTGATCCAGGAGTCATTGGAAATGTTATAGAAGCATACACTCAGTGGTGGGGAGATCTGATGTGGCATGGTATCGACAGCTTAGGTTGCGAGGATGATGGCGGGGATGATGGTACAGATCCAGCAGGGTGCAGAGTCTGATCCAGGACCAAGGTATGGGGCAAATGAGCAGAGTAGGTGGAAACGGAGGAGTAGGAGACTCCTGAGAAGGATGGATCCTGAGGAGAGAGATTCTCCTCTAAGAGCACAATTACACGAGGTCGAGGTCAAGCTCCAATCAACCAAGATCCAGGTACATCAATGATATGCTACCATAGCATAGTGGGATGCCACCATAGAGTAGCTCACAATGCAAATACAGTATTTATAGGCTACTTTCAGGGGTGGTACTACTAGGATGCAGTTTGTTGTTTCTCCTTCTACACCACAAGGGGCTCCAAAGATAGATCTAGGGGTAGAGGTCCTATGCCTGTAGTCATTGTTGGATGAGTATGAGGGGCGGATTAGGGTAATGTTGATAACATTACCATTATCCATATGTAGCTCAAGAGGCATGGGATTGTTCCTAAGGATTCATCAGGCGTAGGTGGTTCACAGGTCAGTGGGCGATCCACCTCAGGGTATTCTTTTTCTCATCCTAGCCAGAGTACCCAAAATCAGACAAAGAGGCCAGTAGGTTCACACCATTTGATTCATAACACTTCCACAAGGGAAGGTGGAACTGGGGGAGGTGATGCTGGGGGCTCAGCCCCTGTATTTGATTGCTGGTGGCACTTTTGATTCATTTTGAGGTCATATTGACCTACCTGACTATAGCCTATGGGAATTTTTGTACCTTTTATGGACCTGATACACACATTTATATGATATCTTTATTTTATGACTCACTATGTGTATCATTTATTGCTTTTGTTTTTCTTTTTTATGATACGATGGATGATGGTATTATGCTGAATTGATATATGTATGTGTTAGATGATATATGATGTTTATGATGATGTGGATTTGATATGGATGCTTATGTATGTGTTAGATGATAGATGCTTTCATGATTTAATTATTGTGATATTACGTGATGTATTTCGAGTTGATTTGATGATGGATTTGTGATCCTTTGTATGGATAAATGCAATGATGTGATCTTTGATGTGAATGAATGATTTATGACCTATGTATTTATGGATGAAATATTTTTGTTAAATGCATGTTTAATTTTGTTTTAATTTATACATCTAACTCATGCTATGATATGGTGAATGTAGTATGTATTTTAACGTGAATGAAATTGTATGTTTTAATTACTTAAAACATAATGGATGCCTATGCCATGATTTTGACAATTAATGGGTGATACTACAGAAAGTATAACAACCATGAATATTTAATAATCATTCTACTCATAAGAATTAATTATCCTCCATATGTGAAATGTAATGGTGTGGAATGTATGCATTTTCTGGATAAGCTTATGTAATTTAAGAGATGTAAAATAGTTAGTGGCTGCTTAGACGTCATTTACGTTGGCAATTTTGGGTTTGAGATCCTAGCTTCTTGTCTATGAGTTGTCATTGATGTCAAAAGGAACTGGCATTAATGTCAAGAGGATTTATTGGCTTCAAAGGTTGAAGATTCCAAAGAATATTTTCTAGAAGATTTCGGAGAGATTCCATGTGGCAGATGAAAAGGTTTTTATCAAAACCATGGCGGGTTTAAGGGTTTTTATTAAAACCAGGTGGATGCATTAAGGGTTTTTCTCAAAACCACTCTCGGCTTAATGCAAAGGCTGGAGACACTTATTAATTAAATAACTTAATTAATAAAACCTTTTTAAGGTTTTTTAATTAATTATTTATTTGATTTAGTGATTAAATTATTTTAATAATTTAATGGGTTCTCCACCTAAGGTCTAAGGTCTAAAAGACCTTTGATTATTTTTTAAATAATCAAAAGGGTTTCATAAACCCTAAAGTTGTTTCGAAGGCGCCAAAATAATATTAATTCGAAAAGTTTGAATTATCCTCCCATCGACGTCGTGCATAGCATGGAAGTTTGGCTATATAAGCCATAACCTATAGTCCAAAGCAATGGTGTGAAAGAAATTCGAATTGCGCAAAAGTTGGGAAGTAAAAGCTACGGCTATCATTTTTTTGCCACGTTTATCCATCGCCAAAGGGTTAAGGAGAAGGAGACTCTTGCTAGCCTTCAAGCTAGCATCGTTGGCCTAGTGGCAACGACTGTTCTGCGAAGGCGCTTGAAGGGAGGTCAAGCGTTCGACTCCCGCCGTGGAGTGTGAGAAGAGTTTTTGCGCTCCGATTTTTTGGAGGCACTGTTGACCCGCGATTTTCGGAAGCATTTTTTTTGGTAAGGTTTTTTAAATAAAATCTGCATTTTGTTAAAGAAGAAGTGGTTGGGCAGATTTATTTAAAATTATTTTTAAGGTTAAATGCTTCTTTGGAGATATAAGGTTGATAGTGTGTGGTTGAGATTTTTGGCTTGATTGTTGAGTGAGATTTGCTTAGAAGCTATTATTCCTTGAGCATGGTTTAATTAATTTGGAGAAATAAGGTGTAAAAGGATATATTGTTTGTATGCTTTATATTTTTTGGTAGTTGACTTCTAAGGATTGGAGTCATAAGGTGTTTTATGGAATAAATATTTTTGTGGTTACTTTTATGATCTAACCCTAACTTGGTGGCAAAGTTGAGGGTGGTGTTGGTAACGGGTTGAAGAACTATTCTCTTCTTCCTCAAACAAAGGTATGGGCAACTTCTTCCATGTATATTGTTGATGGTGTATTTTCTGAAATTGAGTTTGGAGTGAAAAGGTTGTCTACTAGGTATTCTTGTTGGTGTAAATCCCATTTTCTGGATATTGAAGATTGTTTATGCATTAAAATCATTGATGAGTTTTTTGGGTGAATGCATAATTCTGGTTGAGGAAGAGGAAGCATTTTTGCACTAGGGTTTATGTTAGTAAGTCTTGCTACTTGCATTGAGTTGGTGAAACCCTTAGTTGGCTGTTTTGAGATTGATGGTTGAGTTGCTTCCATAGAGGTTGTTTTGATCAAGTTAATGCTTTACTTGATACATGATTTGGGCTTACTCCATTGAGATTGATTTGAGCAAGTTATTCTTTGCATTGGTGATTTATGTTGGTGGTTGTTTTGTTCAAATACCTTTGGAGGGAAAAGGATGTCTACTAGTTTCCTTTTCATGTAGTGATTGGTTGAATGCTTCAAGGTTAATGTTGAGTTGAATGATGTTGGTTAAACCTTGTCTATAAGCATTGTTGTTAAAGCCCTAATTGGTTGAGAAAAGATATTGGTTGTGGAAAGAACATGAGTATCATTGTTATATGAGATATTGCATGGTTGGCAATTGTTGGGTTGTGTTTCATGTTCTTGAGAAAAGCATACTACATCTATCTTATTCTTTTGAGATTGAGATTGAGTTGAGATTGAGATTGGGAGTTAAGTATAGAACATATTGAGTCTCTAACAATTCTCTTTATGTTTCTATGAGATTTGAGATTGAGATTGGGAGTTAAGTATAGAACATATTGAGTCTCTAACAATTCTCTTTATGCTTCTATGAGGTTGATGAATCACATTGGGTCTCTAACAATTCTCTTTGTGGGTTCATGCTAAGCAAGTTTTTCTTGATGAACTTGTGAGCTGATTTGGACAGGTTCTAGTGAAGACTTGTGAGCTGATTTGGACAGGTTCTAGTGAGGACTTGTGAGCTGATTTGGACGGTTCTAGTGAGGACTTGTGAGCTGATTTGGACAGTTCTAGTGAGGACTTGTGAGCTGATTTGGACAGGTTCTAGTGAGGACTTGTGAGCTGATTTGGACAGGTTCTAGTGAGGACTTGTGAGCTGATTTGGACAAGTTCTAGGGAGGACTTGTGAGCTGATTTGGATAGGTCCTAGCAGAGGACTTGAGGACAGAGTTGAAGTGGTTCTTTGAGAAGAACCCGAGGACAGTTTTGACAAGTCTTTGAGAAGGCTTGTGTGCAGCAGAGATTGATTTGTTCAAGCTTTATGAGTTGAGCTTGGGACAGATCTGACAGAGTGAGGAAGACTTGTGCTTGGATCGTTGACTATGTTTAGTACAGGTTGATGAGTTGTTGTGGAGGTGATCAGTGAGGACAGAGGTCTCTTGAGGCTGAGCATTGAGGATAGGAGGTCTTCTGTGGAAAGGAGTTCCACGTGCTAGCGGAATAAGAGGCAGGTGATCTTCTGAAGTATCATTTCCAGAGCTGAGGGGAAGGATTCTCCTTTGGGCAGGAGGCTCATAAATTCGTGAGGAGGGGAAGGATTCTCCTTTGGGTAGGAGGCTCATAAATTCATGAGGAGGGGAAGGATTCTCCTTTGGGTAGAGGCTCATAAATACTTGAGTAGGGGAAGGTTTCTCCTTTGGGCTGAGGCTCATAAACATTGTAATTGGGAAGGATTCCCAAAGAACTTTGAGAAAGCTTTTTAGAGAAAAGTTTTGTGGATGTAGCCCATGTTGGGTGAACCACGTTAAAATTGGTGTCTCATTGTGTGTTGCTTTATGCATTGCTTTGATATTGCTATTGGTTCATTGCTTTGCGAAGTTGAAGTTAAATAGAGAAAGTAAAAAGAGGTCTTATACTGTTCACCCCCCTCTCAGTATAAGCTTGTGTTCTTCAATTGGTATCAGAGCGGGTTCCTTCAAAAAGTTTAACAACTTGAAGGAAAATATTGTAAAGAACACAATGGAATCTACAAGTGGTAATGCAGCACCTATTCTTGATGGGGCAGATTTTGGGCTTTGGAGTGCTAGGATGAAGGTTCATCTTATGGCTCTTGGAAATGAAGTTTGGGAAGTGATTGAGGATGAGTATACCATTCCTGAGCATGGTCCTTCTACTAAGGAAGAGAGGCTCCTACATCATAGCAATTCAAAGGCAATGAATGCAATCCTGAAGGGTTTACAGAAGGCAGATCTTACCAAGGTGATTCACTGCAAGACAACTAGTGAAATGTGGAAACAGATTGAAGGTGGTTCATACGAGGTGATGCAAATGTCCGAAAGGCCAAGTTGAGACACTTCAAAGGTATGTTTGAACAACTCAAGATGAATGATGAAGAAAATATTAGTGACTATATGCTTCGTATGGATGAGATTGTTAACTCTATGAAGGAACTAGGTCTTGAGCTTGCTGAAAATGATATTTGTGATAAGATTTTGAGGTCTCTTCCAAATAGATTTAGTGAAAATATTTTTGCTATTGAGGAAGCTAAGGATTTGGATAAGTTGAAAAAGGATGAGCTTCATAGTATACTTGCAGCATTTGAGTTGAGAACTCAAGTGAAGGTTGATGTTAAGAAGGAGGCAACTTTCAAGGCTACCAAGAAATCCAAGGGTAAAGAGCTTCAAGATAGTGATGAGTCTTCTAGTGATGAAGAGGCATATTACAACAAGAAGGGCAAGTTCTCAAGAAAGCACAAAGGTATGAAATATGTCAAGTGTTTCAATTGTGGAAAGTTTGGTCATTATGCTACTAACTGTACTACTGCCAAGGATGAAAGTGATGAAGATAAACAGGATTATAAGAGCAAGGATTCTGAAAGGCATAGGCATCAAAGGAAGAATAAAGATGAGCAAAGCAATCAAGGAAAGAGGTACTCTCACAAACACAAGAAAATTTTCTACCTAGACAAGGCAAGTAAGTGTTCTAGTAGTGATAGTGAAAGTTCTTCAAGTGATGTTGGAAATGAGATGTTGTTCCTAACGAGAAAAAGAAGAAGAAAAGAAACATAGATTTGTCCTTATGAAATGTTTTAGATGTGGAAATTTTGGACATCTTGAGGATGATTGCACAAATGATGGATTGATTTCTAGTTATACTATGTATGAGGATGCTTCAGAAAATTGTAAGGAAGATCTTTGTATGGCTTTAGAAAAGGGTAGCACCTCTAGTGATAAGAAATCTGAAAAAGTCATTGATGTTTCAAAAGGCAAACAAATAGAGGAAGTTATAGAGGATGGTGAAGTAGATCTTGAAGCTGAACTTGTTAGTGCTCTTAGTGCTTTGAAAAAGGAAAGAAAGAAGAATGCTAGACTCAATGATAAATTGGATGAATGTTGTATTGAGAGAGATGAGCTTATAGAAAGTCTTGACTTCTCTATAGCTAAGACACAGAAACTTAAGGATAAGTTAGAGTCTAAGGTTCTTGAGTGTAGAGAGTTGGAACAGAAAGTGGCTTCCTTGAAAGAGGAAACTAAAGAGTACAAGGAGAAGCTTTACAGGTTTGAAGATAGCACCAAAAAGGTAAAGTCAATCATCAAAGATCAAAGAAGGACAACAGATAAAACAGGTCTTGGTTTTGGTAAGAAACACATGGAACAGGTTGGCGACTCTGTGGGGAATCTAGTAAGAGATTCTGAAAGGAAGAGAGTTCCGATGAGGAAAGTACTTCAGAAAAAGAGTCCTTGAGTGATAGATGCACAGAATCAGAAAACAGGAATCAAAAAAAGGGGAGAAAGTTTACAGGACCTAAGAGGTCAAATCAAGGAAAGTTTAATGGCGGATGTTTTGCTTGTCACAAGTTTGGTCACATGGCTTCACATTGCATGACTCAAGTGATGAAGGTAAATGACAGATTCAAAGGTGGTAATTTCTTTCAAGGGTATTGCTACTCTTGTAAACAGTTTGGGCACAAGGTTGTTTATTGCAAGGCTAATAACAGGAATAGGGTTGGTCAGAACAGATGGAGTCAAAGATCAGGTATGCCTCAAAGAAATAACATTGTTAGTTGTTATAAGTGCAACAATGAAGGTCACATAGCTAGACAGTGTAGAGCTGAAATTCCAAGGTACAAGAACAGGAACATGGGTATGAACAGGCACAAGAATCAAGACATGGATAAGAACAGGAATGATAACAAGAACAACAATAGTGACATGAACAGGAACAGGAATATGGACAAGGAGAACAAGAGAAGACATGGTAAGGCAGCTATAGACACTGATGAAGATCAGTGCCTAATGGGAGTTTTACTCCCACCCCAAAATTAATCACCTCAACAGGAGGTGGGGGAGGGACTAAGCTAAGAGGCTCATTCTTAGTCCCAAGCCCCAAAGGTGACCCTTTGCCATTGATGACAAAGGGGGAGAGATATGAGTAAGGGGGAGAGCCTCAAGTCAGGGGGAGCTGATTTCTATACAACGAGTTTTGAGTTTCGAGTGTTGTTGAGAAGCATGGTTTGCCATCAATGACAAAGGGGGAGATTGTTGGCAATTTTGGGTTTGAGATCCTAGCTTCTTGTCTATGAGTTGTCATTGATGTCAAAAGGAACTGGCATTAATGTCAAGAGGATTTATTGGCTTCAAAGGTTGAAGATTCCAAAGAATATTTTCTAGAAGATTCCGGAGAGATTCCATGTGGCAGATGAAAAGGTTTTTATCAAAACCATGGCAGGTTTAAGGGTTTTTATTAAAACCAGGTGGATGCATTAAGGGTTTTTCTCAAAACCACTCTCAACTTAATGCAAAGGCTGGAGACACTTATTAATTAAATAACTTAATTAATAAAACCTTTTTAAGGTTTTTTAATTAATTATTTATTTGATTTAGTGATTAAATTATTTTAATAATTTAATGGGTTCTCCACCTAAGGTCTAAGGTCTAAAAGACCTTTGATTATTTTTTAAATAATCAAAAGGGTTTCATAAACCCTAAAGTTGTTTCGAAGGCGCCAAAATAATATTAATTCAAAAAGTTTGAATTATCCTCCCGTCGACATCGTGCATAGCATGGAAGTTTGGCTATATAAGCCATAACCTATAGTCCAAAGCAATGGTGTGAAAGAAATTCGAATTGCACAAAAGTTGGGAAGTAAAAGCTACGGCTATCATTTTTTTGCCACGTTTATCCACCGCCAAAGGGTTAAGGAGAAGGAGACTCTTGCTAGCCTTCAAGCTAGCGTCGTTGGCCTAGTGGCAACAACTGTTCTACGAAGGCGCTTGAAGGGAGGTCAAGCGTTCGACTCCCGCCGTGGAGTGTGAGAAGAGTTTTTGCGCTCCGATTTTTTTCGGAGGCATTGTTGACCCGCGATTTTTGAAAGCATTTTTTTTGGTAAGGTTTTTTAAATAAAATCTGCATTTTGTTAAAGAAGAAGTGGTTGGGCAGATTTATTTAAAATTATTTTTAAGGTTAAATGCTTCTTTGGAGATATAAGGTTGATAGTGTGTGGTTGAGATTTTTGGCTTGATTGTTGAGTGAGATTTGCTTAGAAGCTATTATTCCTTGAGCATGGTTTAATTAATTTGGAGAAATAAGGTGTAAAAGGATATATTGTTTGTATGCTTTATATTTTTTGGTAGTTGACTTCTAAGGATTGGAGTCATAAGGTGTTTTATGGAATTGTTGAGTGGTGTTTTCACCCGATTGTGAAAGCACACTCTCCGGTAGGATCTGAGTCCCAAAATCCTCTGCTTGCAAAGAAATTATAACAGAATAATTTCTCCAAGGTTCTTGTTATGCTGGCTCTTTGTTTACCAATGATGTTGTTCAATTTAAATGCTGGGAATACCTTAGGGTTGCAAGTGGATGTTAACAAGGGGCACTATGGTTTATTTTAATTTGAATTTGCAATGGACTCAAAGTGAATAAATCTAAGAAATGAATCTATTTTGATCTTGAGCTTTGATGGATTTTCAGTTATTTATTTAAATGACGGTAATAAAAATGCAGGAATAAAAATAAAGGATTGAAAATAAAAGAAATGCAAATAAAAAAAATGAAACTAAACTACGTCCAGAATGCTATCATCTCGATTTGACAAAACCGAAGATAATGAGGTTTTCTGCATGCAACCTAACCTATTGAACCTGCAAATTCGCACAATCCAGATAAGCTAGGTGCGGGTTTCTGGGGTTTTTACTGTAATTTCAGATTTAGACATTCGCATGAAGCAACCAAGAACACTTGCATTAAACTTCACCTAGAAGCCTAGAAATCTGAAAGGGAAAGATAAAACATTAAATCTTGCATGCAAAAATGACTCCTTCTTTCTTATCAATGAGATGTCAACTCTCTGTATTTCTGTATTAAAATGATATATCAGTTACAATGACAGAATGTTCCAGGTTTAACAAATCCAGAACAAGTGGAGGAAAATGCTCCAAGTGCAGGTCCAGAATGGCCTGTTGCCCTTGTCTCTGCAACTCTGCTAGCAACAATTTCCAACCCTCGTATCAATCTACGCTTCTGATTTTATACTATCTGATGCGGCTCTTTGTTTCGCCCTGCGTCGCTTCGTTTCACCTCCCAGAATGCATCGTTTCATATTCCTGCCTTTTCGTTGCTTTTGAATTCATGCTCGATGCCGAAACGTTCGATATTTTCTGTTACATGTAACGCTTCTGTAATCCTGACACCTGTATGCCACGTGTTCTATGTTTCTAGCACGTTCTATAATGGCCCCATGTAAATCGTGACGTCTTTAGGCATGCAGCTTCGTTCCTTTGCCTTCATCGTGAAAACGCGACATGTCGCGATATCGCGACATTTTCTTGCCAATAACCCTATCCGCTTTCATGCACAGCGAAAATGAGACATGTCGCGATATCGCGACGTTTTTCTGTCAACCTTTCTTGCCCTCATGCAAAAAATTCGACATGTCACGATTTCGCTACAAGTTTTCTGCACTTAGTCTCTTTTCAATAAAGTGTCACGAAATCGCTACCATTTTATTCCCTCTGCATGGTCTTCACTTTCTGTCGTGATTTCACGACGTCTTTGTCTAGCTGGAACATTTCCTCAAAAGTTGCACGATATCGCTACGCCTTTGCTTTGTTTGGCTTCATTTTCTGACTATAGCGAAATCGCTACCATTTTACCACTTAGGCCTTTTAATCCACCCGCGCGAAAACGCGACGCGTCGCGATTTCACGACGCCTTTCGACTTATGCGCTTTGTGTCAGTTCTCGTCATGATTTCGCTACACTGCTAGGCCTTATCGCCTTTGGCTCGGTTTTGTCACGATTTCATGACCATTTTATATTTTATGCCTTCGCTCGTTTGCAAGCCGTGAAAATCAAACACGTCACGATTTCACGACTTCCGCCCACATTGCAGTTGACACTTTCACGATTTTTGCCGCCGCAGACGGAGCAACATGTCGCGATTTTCCGACACTTTCTTCACCTTTTCGGACAGCAACATGTCGGCGATTTCGTGACACTTTTTCATTTTCGGCCGCGACAGAGCAACATGTCGCGATTTCGCGACACTTTTTCATTTTTGGCCGCGATGGAGCAACATGTCGCGATTTCGTGACACTTTTTCATCCTTGTGCAATTTTGCCTTTTTCTTGATTTTTAGCATCTGGGTCACTGAGATCTTCTTTGAAAGCATGCAAAAAAGGTGGGTCCCCAATTTTGGGGTGTGTTGTGGATCAGCCACAACAAATGGTGACTCTGCTGTCAAATGCTCTTGAGCATTTTAGTGAGAACCCTACCTGGAAGTATACAAACATGAAAACATGTGTTAGCACATAAACAAATATAAACAAATGCCCAAAGATCAGAAGTACATGAATCATCAGAATCATCAAGTATTAGCTCGGTGTGTGCAATGTATTTCATTCCCTATCGTTTGAAATTGATCAACATTCCATTGTCAATTTTACATGAATGCATATGTGAGATTGTGAATGATTTGTGTAACCTGATAACTATGCTTAGAGATTTTGCTCTTGTAAAGGCCTAGACTTTCTAGTATCATGCACAAACATTCAAGATTGCCAAACCCTCTTAGGATCCACTAATGAATTGCTTTATTATATCCCAAAGTTGGTTATGAGTCCCTACTATCTTGAACCCATGTGCAAGTGAATGTGAAATCAGAACTTTGGGGAATCGGACTCCCAACCTAACCGAGATGGGAGTTTAACCCTATCCTTACTATTCTGATTTAGAATTCATTACCTCACTTTGAGCAAAATAATTTAACCAATTATGGAAGAAATGGTCATGCTAGTCTAACCCTTTGGACAATCAGTGGTCTTGTTTTTTAGACAAGACATGTTGCCATGCATGGGCATACCTAACCCCATAATCCAAGACTTATCTTCATTTCTTTGGACCTTGGGGATGACTACCCATCCTTTGCAGAGGACAAGTAGTACGATCCTTCCAATCCAATATAAATATGAGATGGGAAAAATTAATTTTTTACTTCTTGGACCTTGGGGATGACTACCCATCCTTGCTAGGGACATGTAGTACGATCCTTCCAATCCAAGCTTTGGATAAAAATGGAAAATATTAATTTTATTGCTTAGACCTTGGGGATGACTACCCATCCTTTGCAGAGGACAAGTAGTACGATCCTTCCAATCCAAGATTTATCATGAAATGAGACATAAGAGCTTTGGGGAATCAGATTCTCAACCTAAGCGAGATGAGAATTTATGCCCTATCCTTACTACTCCATGTAGGTCAAATCAAAGCTTTGGGGAGTTGGATCCTCAACCTAAGTTCGATGAGGATTTAGCCCTATCCTTACTACTCTGATTTTAGGCTTTAAGCTTTATGGAAGTGGTCAAAACCACTGTTTTAAGGATCATGTTGCATAATAGGATAGACATGAAATACTTCTTTCGCCCAACCTTTTCTTCCAAGTTAGGTTTTGATCATTTTGCTCAAGATCCTTTTTAATGTGTATAAAATGTGCTTGGTTCTAGATATCTCAAGACTCAGTTTCCAACCTTAGGATTTTTTTCACATTTATGTTATAGCACAACCCTAAGAGGATTTGACACACTTTAATGATTTGTACCTGAGATGCATATGCAACTAAGATGGAATGTATATGTAAAGTGAGATGTAACATGAATGCATTATCTCTTGAATTGCAGATGAAATATTTGCCATACAAAACTGACTACTTCATGCATCACAAGTTTCAAACGATATAACTTAAAATGTTTGTGTTACTTGTGGAGCTTTTACAAGACAATTCCAATGTTTCATATTCTCCTAGTCTTAAGCATAAGTTGACATCTCAATTTTTTTTTTTTTTTTTTTTTTTTATTTTTTTTTTTTTTTTATAAAAACAAACAAAGCATGTCAATTGAAATCAAACACACAACTTAAATCATGATTAAACTAAGAATCCAAAAAATGAAACTTGAAAAACACAAACCAAAACCAAAACCCAAAAACAATCCCAAAAACAAAAACTTGAAAGCCCACACCAAAAAACCAAAAATTATATACACTATTGTACAAGATGATGCCAAGCTTGGACTATTACTTTCCTGGATCCCAAACATGATTAGAACATATCAAAAAACATATGACACAATACACATGCCAAATTTTGTAGGAATCCAACAACAATAAGATCAAACCAAGCAATGCAACAAATTTCAACTTGCCATGCTCACCATTCCACTTTGATTTAGTTCTATTACCAACATCATAGGTGAGATTCAAATCAAATTGATTAGACAATGGTTGGTATTCAATTTTATCTTGTCTATTCTTTAAAGTGCAAGTTTCATCATTCCATTCATGATTTAGAAGTAGGCTTTCCTTTTCAAATGTGAGATGTTGCAAACAAGAGCCTATTTCTAAAAATCTTGAATTCAAATCATTTTCCAGGATTTTAAAGCAATCAAAATCATTCAAAACTTGACAAGCATCAACAAAATTTGGCATTTCCTCATTAATGATGTTAGCATCCAAAGGGACATCATGTAACCTATCACTTGAAATTTTTGTAGCTACTACCAAAGGTAAAGATTTCCCCTTGTCATCCATACTCAACCCATCATGATTAAAATTTATCATAACTTGATGAGTATTAGTAGCCTTTTCTTTTTTCTCGTTGTCTTCTTCATCGTCCAATACCTGTTCAAAAACACCAAAGTTAGGCACCCAATCAAACATGCGTCCATATTTTTCAAAACAAGAGCCTAATTTTTCAAGATATGTGTCACGTGACACCTTTCCACGATCAATGGCTTGAGTTGCCCCAAAATCCATATTTTCATTAAGATCATCAATAGCATCCAACCCACACCACTTAGGTTTTGTAATTTCATCATTTTGAGATGGCATAGACATTGTAGAAACAATAGGTGGATCAAGATTTTTGATTTCTTGCCCCCCAAGGGGAACAAAAACAATTGATTCTCCTTCTTCATCCATGGTAGTAGAATCATTATCCTTCTCCAACCTTTGATGAGATTCCAACCCTTCTTCCAAAACATTCTCAGATTGTACAGGACTTGTAATATCCTCATATGAAAGGGCAATTGTATTATCCTGCATATCAATAGGCACACAAATTTCATTAGAAGGTTTGGAGTGAGCATACTCTTCCCAAGAATCATAACAATCATCTTTCAAAATCAAATTGTGATGCTCAACTATTTCTTCATCATATTTTAATTCATCAACATGTTTCTCATCAAATTTATCTTCTCCTTCCTTAGATGGTTCAATTACTTCCAAAATTGGGTTATTGCTTGCATTCAAATTGATAAGGCTATCATAATCCACATGTGTAACCCATGATTCACGTTTAACATGATTTGGAAGGTGTGAATTTCCTAGGCCATTACTTTCAACAATGTCATCCAATGTGTCATCCGAATCAGATTCATCCTCATAGAATTCATCTTTTGGTGAGTCAAGGGTTTCCAATCTATCACATGTTTCCATACTAGTTGGATCTAGTACTCCTCCCTTGCCTAAAATCATATTCTTATGAAAATCATTGAAATTGATTTTAGCAACATCTTTTGAATCAAGATGAGTATTTTGAAGTTGATTCATACTTAAGAAAGATGGTTGATCTTGCATAGTAGGTTGAGGATTTTGAAATTGATTGAAGCTTGGGAATGATTGTTGATTCTGAAATTGATTCACACTTGAACTTGGTTGAGGTGGATAAATCATTGGGTGGGTAAAGGAGGTATTAAATGATTGAAGATTACATGATCCAAAACCCACACCATAATTTTGACAACTCAATTGTTGCTCAATTGCCATTGCTTGAGTATAGGCTTGTGACAAAGATGTGATTTGAGGCATCCCTCGCAAATATGTGGACATGGGTGAGTCAAGAGCATTGATGTATATTTGGAGAGCCACTTCTTCTTGAAGAACATAAAATGTCACTAATTGCGTATATAATCCAAAGAACCTTTCAGAAAATGACTTCACATTTTCACTTGGTCCTTTTCTAATATAGACCAACTGATTGTACATGAGGATTGGGTCAACTTGCTTTTTGTTGAATTGATTGAGAAATGTTGCCTCTAGCTGAGCCCAAGAAGTGATAGACCCTAAAGGCAGACTTGTAAACCAATCATATGCCACTTTGTCCAAGGTGTAAAGGAACATTTTACAAGCAACATCATCATACCAACTTGTTAAGTGATTCACAACAAATTTGAATGCTTGAATATGTTCTTCTGCAGTATTTGTCCCATTAGACAAAAATTGAGGAAGACATCTCTCAAAACCAACGGGCAAATAATGTTGAACTCCCGGTATGTTCAATGGGCTACCTGTCATCCACGGTGTAAACATAGCCATTAGTGAATCTTAAAGAATATAACTTTAATACCCAAAAATTCCCTTTTTTTTTATTTATTTATTTTTATTTTTATTTATTTATTTATTTATTTTTATTTTTTTTAAATCAAACCAAATCATATTATTCCTGTATGAACAATCAAAGCGTTAAGAACAGTGCATAGCAATTCCTGTAGCCCTTAAATCACAATAAAATAAACCGTTTCAGCCCTCCTTGATGAAACTCTCGATTATCACCAAGAAAACCTGCAATAGAAAAACAAATGCTACAGTTTAGCCGTTTGTGAGATTTAAGAGATAATTTCAAAATCGAATCAAAAAGATATTACTTATGTATGAAAATCAAAATAAAGTAAACCAATTCGGCCCTCCTTCTAGCGCCAATCTGTTGAGTGGTGTTTTCACCCGATTGTGAAAGCACACTCTCCGGTAGGATCTGAGTCCCAAAATCCTCTGCTTGCAAAGAAATTATAACAGAATAATTTCTCCAAGGTTCCTGTTATGCTGGCTCTTTGTTTACCAATGATGTTGTTCAATTTAAATGCTGGGAATACCTTAGGGTTGCAAGTGGATGTTAACAAGGGGCACTATGGTTTATTTTAATTTGAATTTGCAATGGACTCAAAGTGAATAAATCTAAGAAATGAATCTATTTTGATCTTGAGCTTTGATGGATTTTCAGTTATTTATTTAAATGACGATAAAAAATGCAGGAATAAAAATAAAGGATTGAAAATAAAGAAATGCAAATAAAAAAAATGAAACTAAACTACGTCCAGAGTGCTATCATCTTGTTTTGACAAAACCGAAGATAATGAGGTTTTTTGCATGCAACCTAACCTATTGAACCTGCAAATTCGCACAATCCAGATAAGCTAGGTGCGGGTTTCGAGGGTTTTTACTGTAATTTCAGATTTAGACATTCGCATGAAGCAACCAAGAACACTTGCATTAAACTTCACCTAGAAGCCTAGAAATATGAAAGGGAAAGATAAGACATTAAATCTTGCATGCAAAAAAGACTCCTTTTTTATCAATGAGATGCCAACTCTCGTATTTTCGTATTAAAATGATATATCAGTTACAATGACAGAATGTTCCAGGTTTAACAAATCCAGAACAAGTGGAGGAAAATGCTCCAAGTGCAGGTCCAGAATGGCTTGTTGCCCTTGTCTCTGCAACTCTGCTAGCAGCAATTTCCAACCCTCGTATCAATCTGCGCTTCTGATTTTATACTATCTGGTGCGGCTCTCTGTTTCGCCCTGCGTCGCTTCGTTTCACCTCCCAGAATGCATCGTTTCGTATTCCTCGCCTTTTCGTTACTTTGAATTCATGCTCGATGCCGAAACGTTCGATATTCTCTGTTACATGTAACGCTTCTGTAACCCTGACACCTGTATGCCACGTGTTCTGCGTTTCCAGCATGTTTCGTAACGGCCCCATGTAAATCGTGACGTCTTTAGGCATGCAGCTTTGTTCCTTTGCTTTCACCGTGAAAACGTGACATGTCACGATATCGCAACATTTTCTTGCCAATAACCCTATCCGCTTTCATGCACAACGAAAATGAGACATGTCACGATATCGCGACATTTTTCTATCAACAGCCTTTCTTGCCCTCATGCACAGCAAAAATCCGACATGTCGTGATTTCGCTACAAGTTTTCGCACTTAGTCTCTTTTCAATAAAGTGTCGCGAAATCGCTACCATTTTTTGCCCTCTGCATGGTCTTCACTTTCTGTCACGATTTCACGACGTCTTTGTCTGGCTGGAACGTTTCCTCAAAAGTTGCGCGATATCGCTACGCCTTTGCTTTGTTTGGCTTCATTTTTTGACTGTAGCGAAATCGCTACCATTTTACCACTTAGGCCTTTTAATCCACCCGTGCCACGAAAATGCGACGCGTCGCGATTTCGCGACGCCTTTCGACTTATGCGCTTTGTGTCAGTTCTCATCGTGATTTCGCTACACTGCTGGGCCTTATCGCCTTTGGCTCGGTTTTGTCGCGATTTCGTGACCATTTTATATTTTATGCCTTCCACCCATTTGCAAGCCGCAAAAATCAAACACGTCATGATTTCGCGATGGTTCCGCCCACTGTTGTCGTTGACCGCGATTTTGCGACATGTCCATGATTTCGCTACCTTTCCCTTTTGACATGATTTTGTGACATGTCGCGATTTCGCTACGCTTTTCCTTCTGCCCCGTTTCTTTTTTTGCCTTTTTGGTTTGACCCATGATTTTGTGACATGTCACGATTTCGCTATGCCTTTCCATTCTACCTTTCTCTCTCCTCTTTGGGCCGCGACGGAGCAACATGTCGCGATTTCGTGACACCTTTTTATTTTCGGCCGCGACGGAGCAACATGTCGCGATTTCGCGACACTTTTTCATTTTCGGCCGCGACGGAGCAACATGTCGCGATTTCGCGACACTTTTTCATTTTCGGCCGCGACAGCGCAACATGTCGCGATTTCGTGACACTTTTTCATTTTCGGCCGCGACGGAGCAACATGTCGCGATTTCGCGACACTTTTTCATCCTTGTGCAATTTTGCCTTTTTCTTGATTTTTAGCATCTGGGTCACTGAGATCTTCTTTGAAAGCATGCAAAAAAGGTGGGTCCCCAATTTTGGGGTGTGTTGTGGATCAGCCACAACAGGAATAAATATTTTTGTGGTTACTTTTATGATCTAACCCTAACTTGGTGGCAAAGTTGAGGGTGGTGTTGGTAATAGGTTGAAGAACTATTCTCTTCTTCCTCAAACAAAGGTATCGGCAACTTCTTCCATGTATATTGTTGATGGTGTATTTTATGAAATTGAGTTTGGAGTGAAAAGGTTGTCTACTAGGTATTCTTGTTGGTGTAAATCCCATTTTATGGATATTGAAGATTGTTTATGCATTAAAATCATTGATGAGTTTTTTGGGTGAATGCATAATTTTGGTTGAGGAAGAGGAAGCATTTTTGCACTAGGGTTTATGTTAGTAAGTCTTGCTACTTGCATTGAGATGGTGAAACCCTTAGTTGGATGTTTTGATATTGATGGTTGAGTTGCTTCCATAGAGGTTGTTTTGATCAAGTTAATGCTTTACTTGATTCATGTTTTGGGCTTACTCCATTGAGATTGATTTGAGCAAGTTATTCTTTGCATTGGTGATTTATGTTGGTAGTTGTTTTGTTCAAATATCTTTGGAGGGAAAAGGATGTCTACTAGTTTCCTTTTCATGTAGTGATTGGTTGAATGCTTCAAGGTTAATGTTGAGTTGAATGATGTTGGTTAAACCTTGTCTATAAGCATTGTTTTTAAAGCCCTAATTGGTTGAGAAAAGATATTGGTTGTGGAAAAAACATGAGTATCATTGTTATATGAGATATTGCATGGTTGGAAATTGTTGGGTTGTGTTTCATGTTCTTGAGAAAAACATACTACACCTATCTTATTCTTTTGAGATTGATATTGAGTTGAGATTTATATTGGGAGTTAAGTATAGAACATATTGAGTCTCTAAGAATTCTCTTTATGTTTCTATGAGATTTGAGATTGAGATTGGGAGTTAAGTATAGAACATATTGAGTCTCTAACAATTCTCTTTATGCTTCTATGAGATTGATGAATCACATTGGGTCTCTAACAATTCTCTTTGTGGGTTCATGCTAAGCAAGTTTTTCTTGATGAACTTGTGAGCTGATTTGGACAAAGTTCTAGTGAAGACTTGTGAGCTGATTTGGACAGGTTCTAGTGAGGACTTGTGAGCTGATTTGGACAGGTTCTAGTGAGGACTTGTGAGCTGATTTGGACAGGTTCTAGTGAGGACTTGTGAGCTAATTTGGACAGGTTCTAGTGAGGACTTGTGAGCTGATTTGGACAAGTTCTAGTGAGGACTTGTGAGCTGATTTGGACAAGTTCTAGTGAGGACTTGTGAGCTGATTTGGACAAGGTCCTAGCAGAGGACTTGAGGACAGAGTTGAAGTGGTTCTTTGAGAAGAACCCGAGGACGGTTTTGACAAGTCTTTGAGAAGGCTTGTGTGTAGCAGAGATTGATTTGTTCAAGCTTTATGAGTTGAGCTTGGGACGGATCTGACAGAGTGAGGAAGACTTGTCTTGGACCGACTGACTATGTTTAGTACAGGTTGATGAGTTGTTGTGGAGGTGATCAGTGAGGACAGAGGTCTCTTGAGGTTGAGCATTGAGGATAGGAGGTCTTCTATGGAAAGGAGTTCCACGTGCTACCGAAATAAGAGGTAGGTGATCTTCTAAAGTATCATTTCCAGAGCTGAGGGGAAGGATTCTCCTTTGGGCAGGAGGCTCATAAATTTGTGAGGAGGGGAAGGATTCTCCTTTGGGTAGGAGGCTCATAAATTCATGAGGGGAAGGATTCTCCTTTGGGTAGAGGCTCATAAATACTTGAGTAAGGTAAGGTTTCTCCTTTGGGATGAGGCTCATAAACATTGTAATTGGGAAGGATTCCCAAAGAACTTTGAGAAAGCTTTTAGAGAAAAGTTTTGTGGATGTAGCCCATGTTGGGTGAACCACGTTAAAATTGGTGTCTCATTGTGTGTTGCTTTATGCATTGCTTTGATATTGCTATTGGTTCATTGCTTTGTGAAGTTGAAGTTAAATAGAGAAAGTAAAAAGAGGTCTTATACTGTTCACCCCCCTCTTAGTATAAGCTTGTGTTATTCAATTTCTGACATATATTCGGTATATATTTTAATATTATTTTTTTAATACCCCCTAATTTACAGAAGCTTATAAAGAAATTTGATGATGTGATTGATGATATGAATTATTGCTATGGTAGAAATGTATTTGCGGGTTTTTCTTGAGACTTCAAACACTCTAGTTACCCTATCAACAATTATGTACTGGTCATACAAGATTTTTGTAAAGCAATTCTATCACTTTATACCTAGATATTCATTCTTTCTGTGTGTACAAATGAATATATTTTGATAGAACTCAAGCATTTCCTTCGATTTTAGGTAGGATTCTTTCAGCCCATTTCTAATATCAAGGATTCTCAAGTGTTTTATCTCATCCTTATGTTGGACTTAGTTGGACTATACCACTAGGCGGTTTTGAGTTACCTAAGCTAGCTCATCCACATTCAAATATTGGTCTATACAAATACCAGGAACTTTTGTGATAGACATATCGTCATGCATAAGGATTTCTCCTTACAATTTTGTGCAATGCTATGAATTCCAGGGATTCAAGTTCTATTCCTTTTCTTTTCTTCATTCATTTGGGATACTTGCTCATACTTAGTGATGAAAATCACTATTTATTTTGAATATTTTTTTTGTTTTATCTTGAGCAAGGGATTCTTGTAGTGATGATAATCACTGTTTATTTTGACTGATTTTTTTGATATTTTGAACTATGACTTTGGGCGTTGATGTTTGAATTTTGAAGAATTTGAACTTTTGACTTTGAGATTTGAATTTGGCTTTGTTCCGGGATTTTGCTTGTTTTTATGGAAGCAAGGGATGTATGCAGTGATGATAATCACTCATTTTTGGGTAGGGCAGAACTTGTCCTTTTACCAATTCTTAGCACCTTTAAACCAATTGCACATGGGGATAAGAAAGGAAGTTCATTTTTGCTTTTGGTAACCTAGACCACTTTGTAGTTTTCATATTTCTCTTGTATCAACTAGGATTTTAGTGTTCAGGTAATACAGCTAGACCTTGCTCTTATACTAATAAAAATGGTTTTCTACAAAAGTTGATAAGACCACTAGACATGGTTGAAATTATAGGAAACCTTTGCATATTTTGTATAGCAACATTATTTGGTTGTGTTGATAAACACAATAACACACATGGATGCATGGATGAGGATAACTTGTATATTGTGATTGAAATACAAACTGTGGCATCGTTTGTAATATTGTGATCATAATATAAGTGAATGCAATGGATATGTATGAATATGCAATTATGCGAATGTAAGATGCAAATGTTTTTTTTGTATTTTTGGTTTTTCTTTGTTTTTGATTCGACCAAAGGGCTTAAAAAATGCCTTTGGAGCTTTTTGTACTTTGATTTTGACCAAGCATATTGGATACCCTTGGAGCCTTTTTGTTATTTGATTTGAATTTTTTGATTTTATGACATATTTGAATATTTTTTATTTTATGACATATTTGAATGTTTTTAATTTTATGACATATTTGAATGTTTTTAATTTTATGACATATTTGAATGTTTTTTATTTTATGACATATTTGAATGTTTTTTTGATTTTATGACATATTTGAATGTTTTTTATTTTATGTATGAAATGCCTTTAGATGAATGATATTGAGAGGTTCAAGCTCTTCAACACCGTCTAATGATACAAGGTGATATGCTCCAGGTCCAACTCTCTCTGAAATTATGTAGGGGCCTATCCAATTTGTTGTAAATTTATCTCGTAAATGCGGTGGTAGGTTTGAGTTCTACTGATTTTCTTTGAGCACTAGATCCTCAACTTTGAATTATCTCAAATGGACTTTACTATTGTATGCTCGTGCAAGGTGATTCTGATAAACATGGAGATGCTCCAAGGCATTGACCCATCATTCATCCAGAAGCATTAATTGATCCAGGTGGTCTTGTCGTGTTGTGTCATTATCTATGAAGTCCTTTAATGCTATGCACAAGGTTGGGATTTCTAGTTCTAGGGGCATGATGGCCTCAACGCCATATACAAGTGAAAATGGTGTTGCCCCAATGGGCATCCATACACTAGTCTTGTATGCCCATAGTGCCAGAGGCAACTACAAATGCCAATCCCTATGATTATCTACTACTAGTTTCCTCAAGATGGAGACTATTGTTTTGTTTGAGGCTTTTGCTTGCCCATTTTCTTGCGGATAATATGACATTGAAAAATTGTGCTTAATATGGTATAGGTTCATTAAAGCATGCAAATTTTTGTTCTTGAAAGATGTTCCATTATCTGATATAATATTTGAAGGAACCCCAAATCGACTTATGATGTTGTGGAGTATAAACTCCGCAGTCCTTGGTCTAGTTGTCGATGTTAAAGGGATTGCTTCAACCCATTTGGTGAAATACTCAGTGGCCATTATGATGAATGTGTGTAGACTTGAATATGGAGGATATATCTTCCCAATCAAGTCTAATCCCCATTTTGAGAAGGGCCATGCTGCTTGGATGGGTTGCAAGGCTTGCGATGGAAAGTGAGTGAGGTTTGCATGATGTTTACACTTTATGAATTTCTTGACATACTCACAACACTCTTTTTCCATAGTGGTCCAATAATAATCCATTCTCAAAATACACTTAACAATAGCCATGCCACTAAAGTGACCATCACACGTACCATCATGAACTTGTGAAATTACCCAAGATGCTTCTTGGAGCTCAAGACAATGAAGGAGCATTCCATCGTAACCTCGTCTATAAATGATATCTCCTAGAAAAATGTATCTAGTCGCATTTTGCTTAAATGTTCATTTTTTAGCCTACGACATGTCTTGCGGTACTGTTCCAAGCTTTAGGAAATCCCGCAATTGGGAAAGCCAATCATGATAAGCTACTACTTCTATGGATAAAACTATGTGCTCTCCTTATGATCTAGCACTTGTGAACACTGATTGGGAAGCAATCCTGTGATGAATGGTTGTTCCACATTCTGTGGGACCTTGAGAGATCAAAGACTCCCAAGGGGCTGTTTGCAAGAAGGCTCTAACTTTGAATGACCAATCCTGATTTGGCTCGATTTGGATCATATTGACTAACTCTAGGTTATCAATAACCTCATGTTGTATCATGAAAAATGTGAGCACTTTCATATGAACGGTTGTGAAATCAATGAACAAATTCTAAGGGATTAAGGATCCCAAAGTTGTCATGGTGTCTACAAATATATTTGATGTACGAGGGATTGCCTCACTGTCATACCATTCTAACCAGGCTAGGTAAGCATCAATAAGCTCCTTATAAGCTTTCAGGAATGGACACCTGCATTGGAATGATCCTTTGACTTGATTCACTATGAGCAAGGAGTCACCAAATATACTCAATATTTTAATGCCCATTGCAACTACTTTTTGGAGTCCCAAGATCAAAGCTTCATACTCCGTTTTATTTCTTGTGTAAGGAAAGTCTAATTTGAATGATAAGGTCAATGGAGCACCCTACGATGTGATAAAGACTATCCCTGCTCTGCCCCCTTGTTCACACTTCGAACCATCAAATAATAACACCATTTTTCTTTGTTTCTCAGGTTCTTCGGGTTTCGTCAGGTTTGATAATGTGAAGACTACATCATCATGCAATTCTATTGTGAGAGGCTTGCTATCCTTAGGAGGTGCCTTTGCTAACTAATCCGCTATGAAATTCCATCCCTTGATGGACTTTTGGCTTATGAATTCTAGGTCAAAATTTGTCAATAGCATGATCCACTTTGCAGTTTATGTATTGGGATATGTCTTGTTCATCATATGCTACAAAGGATTCTATTTTGATATAACGTAAGTCGTATGGCTCAACATGTAATGTCATAACTTTTTGGTTGCAAATACCACTGCCAAGCACAACTTCTCTACATATGCATATCCTATCTCATAGCTTACCAATGTGTGACTAATGTAATATACGACTTGCTCTTTGTCTTGCACATTCTTTTGGGCTAGCATGGTACCCAAAGTAAAATTAGTAGCCTATATGTATAGTAGATGGCACATTTGGCCTTGGTGAAGCTAGCACTAGTAGCATTTCCAGGTATATTTTTATTTCTACAAAGGCTTGTTTGCACTCTTCATCCCAATGAAATGGGACATCTTTGCATAGCAACTAATTCATGGGTCGACACTTATCTGATAGTTACACGATGAACCATTTGATGGATGCTACCTTGCCTTGTAGGCTTCTTAATTCCCTAATGTTGGTAGGGTTAGCCATATCCATTATGGCTTCTACTTTTTCTAGATCGACTTCAATGCCTCTCATGGAAACAATGAACCCTAAGAGCTTACCAGAAGTTACACCAAACACACACTTCTTAGGATTTAATCTAGCGTTATGCTCTATGAGGTGATCAAAACATTTCGTAAGGACCTCATCTTGCTCTTGCTGCATCAATTATTTGGCTAGCAAGTCATCCATGTAGTCTTCCAAGATTGTGTGCATGTAATCATGAAATATGTATGTCATGGCCCACTGGTATGTGGCACCAACATTCTTGAGACCGAATGACATTAATTTGTAACAGAAATTTCCCCATGGAGTGATGAAAGTAGTCCTGTGTTGGTATTCAAGTTTTATTCAATTTTTATTGTATCCAAAAAACCCATCCATTAGGGATAGCATCTCATGACCTATAGTAGCATCAACAAGAGCATCTATGTTTGGAAATATGAATGAATCCTTTAGAGTTTCCCTATTTAAATCCCTAAAATATGTGCAAATGCAGACTCTTCCATCTAGTTTTCCTATGGGTACCATGTTTGATACCCACTCAGGATAGTCGATAGGAACTATGAAAACCACATCCATTAGTTTTTGTAATTCGTTCTTTACCATCAAAGCGATGGTTGGATGCATCTTCCTTAATTTTTACTTAACTGGATTTTTTAGGGGATCCAATGAAAGGTTGTGAATGACTAAATTTGGATCTATCCCAAGCATATCCTTGTAAGTCCAAGCAAATAAATTTGGCCTCTCTTTAAGGAGAGTAATTAGGATGGCTTGTTCCTCTGGAGACAAACTCTCTCCAAACTTGAATTTCTTTGGTTGAGTAGGATCATTGCTAATATCTACTTTGAAAGTTACCTCTATAGCCATACGTGACCCATCCTCCAACTGGTGATGTGTGGTTATCAAGTGAATGTCATCAGAAGGATTTATAGGTCCTACTAACTAAGGATCCAAACCAACATGGAACACATCATATGCACAACCTAATGCAAAATGGAACGGTTGTAACATCTCTTCATTAGGGAAAATATCTCCAGGATCTATTGGTGAATTAGCGTGATCCCAATCAATAGCCTACATGTCGACACACAAAGGTTTAGTGGGATATACTGGGTTATGAAGTGGAGTGGTCAAATCAATGGAGATTGTATTGATGGATGGGATGAAATCTCTAAGACCACATGGGTGAAATCTTATCTTTGAGGTTTCCCTTGCATGCTCATGATGAGACTTTCAAGGAATGGGAATATTTGGGTCTAGTCCATGAGCTGGTCATAAAATAGGATCATTGGGTTCTAATATCTTCCTGAATGTAGGCAAAGGGGGAATGACCATGCGATGAATGACATTCAAGTCAATTGGTCTTCCCAAAAATCGTAAGCCAGGGTCTATGGCATGAAGTACCACTTCTCTTTCCATAAACATATTGACTTGTCATAAATGGAGAGGCCCAAGATAGGCCATCTCAGTCTTGTCCTCAAAATTATCATCACTTATACAGAATCCATTATCATTAGTATGTGGTCCCAAGATGAGGGGCTCATGTCTTGGCCCTAAGTAAGCTATTTCTATTTTATCCTCATATTCTTTATCACTTATGAAGAATCATTTTGCATTAGTATGTTTCCCCAAGTCATGGGGCCATTGCCTTACCCCTAAGTAGGCTCTCTATTGAGTCCTTTGACTCATAGTCACTTTCACCCGATGTGTATCCACTCTCATGTTGTCCAAATCAGGTAAAGTTTTGTAAATAGTTAGGCTCATGATAGGCCAAGCCCTCTTGTGCTTCATCATCACTTGCCACATATGTGTTTTTTGCTTGCTCATCATCCCATGAGTTGTAACCTATTGGGGTGACATCAATGGTGGATCTTAGATGATAAGTCTTGGGAGGTGGTATGCTTGCCATAGCCACTTGTATGTTGCTTAGATATCTTGCACTTGGTGGATGATAAGGAATAAAATTGATATATTCTCCTAACCCCAAGGTTAATCTATCTAATGCTACTGCTAGAGGGTCATATCGACCTCTAATGTGATATCCTAAGACAAATATGTCATATGGGAGTTGGTATTGTGGCTCTAATGGTCGCCTATGTCCCTGTTCATATATACCAAGGCCATAACCATGCCAATGAAAACACTCAAAATAGGTTAGATCAAACTCAGGATTAGATAGGTAGTGAACATTGATAGTGAATAGCTCATCATTTTCCTCGTCTATATCCATAGATTTATGGGTGCAATATAGGCCAGCATAGATGAAGTTTATCTAGTTGGAAGGGATTCCAAGCAGAACCACTATTCCCACTGGCGCTATTAGATCTTTCAGCCATCCCATGTCCTATGGAGATTCTATGATAGGTGTAAAAGTTATGTTCTACACAAGATACTCTCCTATCCCTGTGCTTTCCAAGTGTATAGTTGCATGTGAGGTGGATGACCCCACGGATGACACTGGCAAAGTAGGATGGTAGTCATCATATTCAAATTGGTCTTGGTGATATTCTTCCTCCATGGTATTTGGACTCTCTTCAATAGCTATGGTTAGTGTTTCCTTGAGTTTGTTTTCCTTAGTCATAGGTACCTTTAGCTTCTGATCATTCTTTGGTTTAGGCATTAATGGTTTACTAGAAGTATTAGTTATTTTGCGTGCAAGATGAGGTGTTGATCTGGATGGGTCATTTTGTGCCCTTTTGTCTTTGTTATCCAGTCGAATATTTGGAGATGAAGGTCCTACCAACAAGTGGGCCGAAGGAATCACAAATTATCCTAGACAATCCACCTGGTGAACATACTTTAATGGCTCTTCATAGGCCAACACCATGTAGACTTTGTTATCATGCACATACTTGACACATTGGTGTAAGATCGAAGGAACACATCTCATGTCCCTTATCCAAGGTCTCCCTAGGAGTATTTTTGTACTGCATGGCCCCTTCCAAGACATGACACATCACGGGGATGGTCTTATGCCCCACCTTGATAGGTAGGACTATTGTTCCCATAGTATTGCATAAAGCATCATTGAAAGCTCTTAATGTATAGGCTCCCAAAATGATGTTCTATTGTTGTTGTTGTGATGATGTTGATTGATGAACCTGTATCGATCAAGACCTGCTTAAATGATAAATTATTAACTGATGCCATGATTTGCAGTGGAGGGTCCAGTAAGGTAGTAGATACTATCTTAATCTCATAATCATAGAATCAAATTACAGGTTCCTAGAATTCTTGCACTTGTTCCAAAAAATGGGTGAATGCATTTGAATTTTATGGTTGGAGCTCTATTAACCTTAAAATATCCATCAAGGTCTCCCAGTGCTTTAGGGACTGTTGTATGACCTCATAAATGGATAGCTTAGCCATATTCATTTGTAAGTTTTGCTCAAGTCTACTCCGGATGGTTACCACAGGTTAGGTTGGTGGACCTGGAAGGTTATCTTACCCATGCCTCTTCCTAGGTGCAGCTGGGACATTTATGGGAGCTACGAGAGGTTGTGGTTGACCATACTGTCTAGTACTGGTTGCTATATTGATAATTTCAACCATCCCAACACACCCGTGGATAGGTGTATCACTTCAAACCTGATTGACTTGTGCACCTTGTCCTCTAGGGGCCTCATGGTTTGGCAGTGGATTTTTGTAGATGCCCATATCTTTGTTATCAAGTGCCAGTGGGTTGTCCACTTTAAGTTCTCCCACCTCAATCATGTTTTGCACCTGATGTTTGAAACCAACGCAAAATTTGATATTATTCTTCGGTATCCTGTGATACGGGTAAAATTGATATTACCTATATCCTTTTGGCTTGGGATGGTTGGGACATATAATAGGTATATCAAGGAATCTGATATTTCCTACCTTGCTCAATTGATTGAATATTTATTGCATTGATTCTGTCAATGGTGTAAAATAACGAGGGGGTTTGCATTCTTTGTTTTGACCCTGATTGTTCTTTTGTTCATAGTTGGCTGGTGGGGGTTGTGCTTGATAATTTTGGGGCTACTACGCAGCCCCATCCTTAGGTGTAGCCAATACCACTTGATTAACTAGGGCAGGGTTTGTATACTTTTTCTTATATTTGCCATTCTTGTCGTTCTTTCTCCACTCCTTCTTGGTCTGGAGTTTTATGGTTCCCTTGTCTACTTTGATGTCCTCAATGAGTTTGTATTGTGCCAAATCTTCCTCAAATTAGGGGTATTTTTGTATTTGTAGCAAGAGGTAAATGTTTTTGGAACAACTCTTGGTGAACATCCAGACGATTTCTTCTGTGGGAACAAAGAATGATAATTTTTCCATGATTTTTCTCCATCTATTCCTGTAATCCATTACTGGCTTGTCATCATAATTTTTTATATTGGCCAGGTCTAAAAGGTTGACTCTCCTCTTAGCACCAAAGGATAAATGCTTCAGAAAAGCGTTCACTAGTTGTTCAAAGTTAGATATGCTATGCTTGGGAAATTGGTTAAACCATTGGGTGGCTGCACCCAAAATTATCATGATGAATATCCTTAGCATAAGAGCATCATTATCTTCAAGATGAAAATATGCATTGATGAAATTTGTGACATGCTCTTATGCATATTATTTGCATTTAAACTTCTCTAGCCTAGGCATCTCAAAGTGCTTAGGATAAGGAGGGCTAGGAACTGATGGACACAATGGTTGGTTGTGTATTTTGTTCAATGTTGGTTGGCTCCCAGCAACCTCTTTTTTCTCAAAGGCTTTCATCTTCTCATCAAGCTCTCGAAATGCCTTTGAAGCAAGGATTTCCTCCTCTTGCAAACCCCCCATAGTTGTGGTAGATGTAACACTCTATACATTTATTGGCTCTATTTTCTTCCCTTCTACGAGGGGATTCAAGATGTGCCTGATCTGAATCTATTAAGTTTACCCTTTCCCACTCAATTGGGTTTCTCTCATGATTTGGAGGGTGACTTTGTTGCATGTTACTTTCTTTTCTAATGCAATCCTCTCTTGGTGAGTCAACACGTTGATCTCTTTGATGATCACCTCCTCTTATTTATTGGTTATTGCGAGCTAGTTGCTCAGCTTGCTCTCTCAAACATTGTTCATGTTGGCACAACAATCGTTATCTTTGTTTATTGTGTTCAATAGCATCCACAAGCTCTCACTCTTTGTGCAAGGCATTCTCTAACCTTTGCATGCGGTTAACTTGTGCAGTCACAAAGGACTAATGCTTATCTGACCTTGTCCTAGTTGTTTTGATTCATATATCTCTCTCAGAGGTTTTTGTTGTCTCTCCACTCTCATTAGCCAATGTGACTTATTTAATATATTTTTGAGTGTCTCTATGATCATATTTTGTGTGTTTGCTATGAGGTCATCTTGAGGTACCCCCAATTTGAGAAGTGGGCTTAGAAGTCACGATTTGTGAGCTTCTAGATGCAGAATTCTCTATGGCTATGGTTTTGGGAGGTGGCCTCGGATGCAACCGATCCAACTCGTCCAATTGTCTTATTCTCCATGGCTGATCCTACGGGGTGCCATTCACTCCAATGAGGTCATAGTCTAATGGAATCCTTCCTCTTGTTATAAGGATATATTATGTTTGATGTCTATGATTGGATGTGTTTCTAGTTTCTTGCCCCTTAGTGGGTTGATCTATTCTAAGTGTTTTATGTGAACGTTGAGATGTTTCGACTCTCATGTGCCATTTTGGTGATGAGGTTTTCATAGTCCTTTATACCTTCCATGAGGATGGATAAGGGGAAACCTCATTGATTTTGTGTGAAGAACAGGTTCTAGAACCCTCTTTATGTCTATGTGAGGAGGAAGCTCTCAAAGCTTCCTCATGTCTCTGAGAATTTTTGGTGTGTTTAGAGAAAGCCTTTGAGGTTTCCTCATGTCTCCTTGATGATGATGGTCATGATGCCTCTTTGTGTTTATGGGATGTAGTTTCATGTTGTGGTTCCCTATTTGGGGTTTCTCGAGGATATCCCCCAAGGGTATGTGTTGTTTTGGAACCTCCCTCGATGTCATTCTGGGGATGTCTAATTCTTGTTTTAACCATATTTTTGGAATTTAGCTTTTGCATTGTACTTTAAATATGATCAAACAATATCACACAAATGTTTACTTGATTAAATATTTTAAGTGTGCCCTAGCTGTTTGATGTATTTTGATGTTTTGTTGTTTCTTGCTTCTTGTTTTGGATTTGGAATGAGGAGACTCATCCATAGTGATAGTAAATAGTACTTATGCCAAACATAATTTTCCAAAAGAGACTAGGGTACACCGCTAAAATCCTAGTGGAGGGTTTGCCTAGCTCTTCCACTCTGAACCAATGAATGTTACAAAAGTGGGAAACAGTTTGAACACAAGTACCTTAGTACCACTATGAAAAGGTTCTTCAATCCATTTCTAGGAGAATATAGGGGGAAAACCGATGGAAGGAGATGAATTCCAATGTCACCGGACTGAATTGAGGGTTGGTGATGAAATCCAACTCCCCAATGTTTAAAAGAAACATGCATGTGTGTGGTTCATTTTAAGATTGCATGAATAAGAATGCATCATATAGTAGTCATGAAATTTCCCAATATGCCTAATGTAAAATGTGTTTCAATATTCAAAAATATGCATGAACTACTATGAAATTAATGAGTGCACTCTATAGGGTGCAAATATGGCCTTTAGAAAGGCCTAAAAACAAGCATACCAACCATACAGTGTCTATCACGTTGTATTCTAGGGAAAAATTTACAGATAGAAGTCGCTATTCCTAGCAACTCCTAGTGGAAATCTAAAATATCTAAGATATGCAAATACCTAATTCTTTCCTCTTTCATTCTTTCAATTCCCAAACAAAAATGTGCTTTAAGTTCACTGTTTTAGACACACAAAAGTAGACAAAAAATTGTAAAATATCAGAGAAGCTATACCAACATTTGATCCAGCTTAGATAGTCAGTGTTTTGACCTTTGCTGCACTCCAATGCTGGCCACTATCGACCAGAGCGACTGGTTCCTGGCCGCTATTAAAAGGAGCGGCTAAGGCTCTGTTGGCCATTATGGCTCAGAGCGACTGATTTCTGGCCGTTGTAGATTAGAGCGGCTAAGCCTGCACACAAAATTAAGTTAGTAAATAAGAAGAAAAATAAAAATTTAGTGGATGTCCCACCGTGATCGCCATCTGTAGTGACCCTGAGGCATACACACCGCTCTCACTCTACTTGCACAAATGTGTTTAAACCCAAAAAATGAAGTGAAATACCATGAAAAATCATGTAACATGAAAGTAACAAAGATATGTCTCCTTATTAATATTGAAACCCGATTACAAGTCGATCCCTCTTAGGGATACCCATTTTGATACAATGAGGTTACAAGTGGGTAAGAATGTCCCCTGGCAAAGGGGTGGTGCACTATTACAACTCCCCGATTCTGCACATGGAATTTATGAGGGCTTATAGATGTCTCCTCCAGGTTTATTCCCTAGAGGGATCCATTTTGCTCTCGTATGTTGCATATTCCATCCGATGAACCTGTGGCCCTGTAAGCAATGAAACAACAACACATGCTTAGATGTCCGAGAATGCCTCCCCAAATGAGGTTGGTAGTAATGAGTATATAAAAATTAAAGCAAGTGCAAATTAAACCTATGCTATGAAGTTGAATGAATGAAATGATGCTATGTTAATGATATGCTAAATAGAATAATGAAACTAATGTATAAAACCCTAAGCTAGGCTCGCGGGCCACTGTCCAAGACAGTGACTGCTAAGGTGAATTTTGTTCTCTTTGCCCTAAAGCTATGGATAAAAGCTTGTACTGGATGTTTGAAATGGTGGTTTATTTTCTCTCCAATTTGTCAGGGCTTCGCCATAAACGTGATCTCCAAGGGAAGCTCTCTAAGTCTCAAAAGCTCTCCTCAATGACCTATTCTGATAAATTCGAGATCAAAATTGTCTCTCCCTGGTGCTCTCAGGTTTGCACCTTCTAAAGTGTGTGAAACCCTAGGTCTATGTCCAAGCTCTAATACTGAATCCCTCATGCGTAGTGAAGGTTAGTATGAGAAGATATTTGTCTTTTCTATGTTTGGAGGCCAGTTATCTGAAATCTAACTGCAAACTAGAGTCTCCTATGCAAACTGGTCATTAACATGAGCAGCTTTGTATTTGTCTATGTTTGGAGGCCAGTTAACTAAAGTCTAAATACAAACTCAAGTCCCCTATGTGAACTGGCTATGAAAGGGAATGTAAAGTTACTCTCGTTCACCTTTAATGCATGCATACTGCCACTTCTACCCATGATTGAGCATAATTGTTGAAAAAATACTTTTTATGGCTTAGTTGCTATCATCTATAGTAGCTAAGATTTGGCCATTGTCATCTATAGTGACTAATATCTAGTCGCTCTAAGCTTGAGCAGCTAATATCTAGCCACTCTAGCCTTGAACGACTAGGCTTTGATGGGCTTAACATGCCCTAGATGAGTGGTGAGAACCACTTCTGATGCTTGGAAAGTCCAAGACTATATCATATGATCTTATGAATGTATCTATGTGAGTAGCTGCCCTAAAAATGACACATTTTAAGTGTCTATAGAAGAAATTGAGCATCAAATTACCTCTCTTCAAGGATCATCTAAGTTAAAGTACTCTTTTGAAGAGTTCTACAATGAGCCATTAGACCCAACCATCCTTAACCATCCATTTCCAAAGAAATTTGAAACCCCCAAGTTTCAAATGTACAATGGAAAGCAAGACCCCATTAACCATCTAAGGCTATTTCAAATAGCTTGTAGTGATATCAATCATGATGAAAAACTCCTCCTTAGGTTATTCCCTAAAAGTCTTAGTGGTTTAGCCTTAGAATGGTATTTTCAAATACCTCACCACTCCATCACAAAGTTCAAAGAACTTATGGAAGCCTTCGTTAAACAATTTTTGATCTACATAGATGATAAGGTCACCATAGATGACCTTTATCAACTTAAACAATCTAAGAATGAGAAATTCTCAGATTTCTTAGCCAAATGGAGAGGTTTAGTAGGAAAACTTCAATATATTCCTCCTCCTAAAGAAATCTTACATATTTTCATATGAAACCTTCATGAACAATTATCATATCCTTTGGAAATGATGAACCTAACCTCCTTCGAAGAAGTTATCGATATGGCTAAAAGAGTAGAAGCCATCCTCATAAGATGAGGGCAACTCAACTATAACAAGAAAGAAGATGAAAAACCCCCTAACAAGGGGCAATACAAAAACAAACATGTTGTAGGAGATGGTGTAACCGACTCTCATCAAAACAACAACATAAACACTACTCAGAATGCTCCTCAAAAGTTGGTTATCCAAAGAGAAGATAAACCCCAAAGGCAATATATGAATACCGGATAAAGTCAAACATCTATGCTAAAAATACTCCTTGATTCTAAATTGATAGAACTTCTACCTATCAGGCCTTGGGATCTATCCAAAGGAGCACCTTTTTGGTATAGGCAAGATGAATATTGTGACTTTCACCGAATGGAAGGACACACTACCAACAAATGTAGAACTTTAAAGAACATTATCCAAGACCTCATTGAGGAAGGAAAAGTAACATTCAATAAAACAGAAAATCCCAACAAAGGCATGGGGATATTTCAAGACCCCTTACCAATGCATGATAAAAAATCAGCCAACTTTGTAGGCACCATTCATTTATCAAGGTCTTCCCATGCCATGACTAGGCAACAAGCAAAGAATCAGTCTTTGGATCAACCTCCATTGGTCATCCCAAGAGAAAATATCAATGTCCCTAATAAGTCACCTTTGGTGCTCACACCTTCTCAAAATACCTTGCATACCTTCGATCTTCATCAACAATTAGAGGAGGTACCCACAAATATCTCCCTCCTAGAATTACTAAAAATATCACCTGCTCATAGGGAAATATTGTTAAAACTTTTAAGTGAACAAGAAGTCCCTCAAGACATATCTCCAAATGATATCACTAACATGGTTGGACTAGCTAGAGTAAACAATGCTATCTTAGCCTTTCATGAGGAAGATACTCCTCTTGAAACCATATCGAGGGATTTCTCCCTTTACATCATAACTCAAATAGGTGATAAATATATCAAGAGAGTCTTGGTAGACAATGGATCAACCTTGAACGTATGCAACATCAAATTCTTACAAAATTTTGACTTAACAGAGAATGATTTACAAAAATCAGATCTCATCATTAGAGCCTTTGACAATGAAGAATGAGAGGTAACCGACACCATCACTTTACCTATCAAAGTAGGGCCTCATGTCCTAAACACCCTCTTCTATGTCATATCATGTGATGTAACATATAACATGCTCCTTGGAAGACCTTGGATACATGCTATGAGGGCAGTGCCTTCTACCTTACATCAATGTCTCAAATATGAGTATCAAGGGAGGATTATCCATATCCCTAGAGATCCAGAACCTTTTGCCATGTGCAACTCTATCGACTTACAAGAGATTAATATTTGCCCTTCCATACAATCAGCTAAGTCAAGCGATCAACCAAAAATAGATAAAGGAAAGGAAATATTAGAGGAACCTCTCATAAACTTAGAGGATACTCCCCAATCATCCTCTTCCAATGATCAAGTCAACTTCATTCATCAAAAACCAGATCCCTTCACAGAACTAGTAAGTATGTTCCTATCTCCTCATGATATAGGCATACCCAATAGGAAAGGACTTAAAATCCAAATAGGATCTTGTACTTTCATTCATGGGGAACCACCCTTGATGAAAATATCCAAGGACGTAACCTCATGCCTAGAAAATGAACATATGCTACATGCTATATGTCACCTTCATTTTCCATAGCTAAACAAATACTTTCCAACATGGGTTATCAAGGCAAAGGTCTAGGTCATTATGAATAGGGTATTAAAGAACCCCTAGAAGTCGAACCTTGGCCAGCACGATGTGGGATCAGATTCATCCCTAACAAAAATGAACCTTCTCCTCTATCAGAAGAAGATGATAAAGATAATTATCCCAAGTCAATACATGGCTCCCAATGGGGTGATGAGGATGAAGAAGAACTATGGTCACTCCTTAACCAAACACCCCATAAAACCATATGATTTGGTAGTATCAACATGCTAGAATTAGTTCATCTAAAATCAATAACAACCAAAGAAAATCTTGAAGATTCTTTGAATGATCATCATATAGAAGAATCTCTTAAACAAATCTTCAACTTAAACTCAGCCCAACTTCCTGGGTTGGAACAAACATCTATGGATCTACAAGAACTTAAAGAGTTAGGGATAATAGATGCCCCTCTTCATTTTGAGGATGAGTCACAAGCCTTAATCGAAGAAACCATAGATGTCAACATAGGAATAGATCAAGACCCTCACCTTATCAAGCTTGGAAAAGTCTTAACCCAAGAAGAGTGAACAGAGTACATAAACCTACTAAAGGAATTTTTTGACATATTCACTTGGGGATACGATGACATGCTAGGACTTGACCCTTCACTAGTAGTCCACCACTTGGTAGTACATCCCGATGCCAAACCCATCAAATAAAAATTAAGAAAGATACATCCAAGAGTCACTCTTTTAATAAAATATGAATTGCAAAAACTCCTAGATGTTGGCTTCATAAAGGCCATAGATTATTCGGATTGGATATCCAACATCATTCCTATCACCAAGAAGGAAGGATCCATTCGAATTTGTATCAACTTTAGAGATATAAACAATGCTTGTCCAAAAGATGATT
The DNA here is from genome assembly GCA_028583015.1 of Wollemia nobilis. NCBI lineage: Eukaryota > Viridiplantae > Streptophyta > Pinopsida > Araucariales > Araucariaceae > Wollemia > Wollemia nobilis. Next base: position 1,501,695 of record JAQPPZ010000314.1, read on the forward strand.
TCCCTTTGCCAAACATAGACATGATAGTGGACTTCACTGTAGGATCTGAGATGTTATCCTTAATGGATGGATTCTTAGGCTACAACCAAATTAAGATAGCACTAGAAGATCAATCTAAAATGGCTTTTACTACCCCTTGGGGAACCTTCTACTATCAAGTCATGCCATTTGGCCTTAAAAATGTAGGAGCAACATATCAAAGGGCCATGACATATATATTTCATGATCTTATGCATAAAATTATAGAAGATTACGTAGATGACATCTTGGGTCGATCTCAGAAGAGATAAAACCACACTCAAGATCTCAGATGTATCTTCGAAAGACTATGAGATTATAGAGTCAGACTAAAACCCAAAAAATGTATATTTGGGGTAACATCAAGAAAAATATTGGGATTCATCATATCTCATCGTGGGATTGAAGTTGATCCCTCCAAAATCATGGCAATAACAAACATGCCACCACCTACAAACTTAACTGAATTACGAAGCTTACAAGGCAAACTACAAGCCATCCATAGATTCATATCACAACTTGCAGATAAATGTCAACCTTTCTCCAAATTATTGAAGAAGGGAATAAAATTTGAATGGGATGAAGGATGTCAAAAGGCCTTCGAAGATCTAAAAACTTATCTCTTGACACCACCTATCTTGGTACCACCAAACCTAAATCAACCACTATTGCTATACATAGTAGCCACCGAGCATGCTCTTGGAGCTTTACTAGCCCAATATGATGAACAACATCGAGAAAGAGCAATCTACTACATCAGTAGAACCTTAGTAAACTATGAAACTCACTACACACCACTAGAGAAGATTTTCCTAGCAGTTGTCTTCTCATCTCTCAAACTAAGGCACTACATGCTTAGTCAAAATACTTACATCTTAGCAAGGGTAGATCCATTGCGCTACCTTATGTCGAAACCCTACCTATCTGGTAGGACCACAAAGTGGGTCATAGCCCTTAGTGAATTCGACATAGAATTTATAAATCAAAAATCACTAAAGGGGTAAGTTATAGCTGATCAACTTGTTGCATCCCCTTTAGAATCAAAACATCCCATAAACATATCTTTTCTAGATGAAACAATATTTTCAATAGAAGCCCAAGAGCCTAAAACTTGGGTCTTATACTTTGATGGAGCTAGATGTGCAAAAGGTACAGGGGCAAGAATTATCCTAGTCACTCCACAACAACAACTCATCCCACTATCCTTTAAACTTTACTTCTCATGTACTAACAATACAATAGAATACAAAGCACTCATCCTAGGTCTTAGGGCTACAACAAAACTAAATATTGAAAATATAATAATATATGATGATTCACAATTGGTCATCAACCAAGTGAATAATACTTATCAAACCAAATATGAGAAGTTAAAACCATACAAAGATATTGTAGACATGTTGAAAACTCACTTCAACCAAATTACCATAGAATCCATACCATGATCTAGCAACCATCACGCTGATACTATGGCTACAACAGCATCTCTCATACCCTTAGAGTTGGAAGATGAAGAAGCTTCTATTATCATAAGATCAATCAACGAATCTTCCACACTCAAATCATGCCTACAACCTCTTAACATATGCAATATTGAAACATCTATACCTCAAGAACCTTGGTATCAAGACATCTTTAAATTCCTCAAAGAAGGAACATTCCCTAAGGGTTCTAACTCTAAAAAATGAAGATAATTTAGGCTAAAATCTTACAAGTATGTCATCATTGGAGATATCTTATATCGATGCTCCTTTGAAGGTATACTCCTCAGATGCATAAATGCAAATGAAGCCCAAGCTATCATAAAATAAGCCCATGATGGAGCATGTGGTGGACATTTTAGTAGATTATCCATAGCCAAGAAGCTCCTTAGAATGGGCTATTATTGGCCCTCTATGGAAAAGGATGCTCACAACTATGTCAAGAAATGTGACAAGTGTCAATGACATGACAACCTTGTTCATGCCCCTTCTCAAGAACTTCAACCAATCACATCTCCTTGGCCTTTCTCTTCTTGGGGATTGGATATCATAGGTAATATCAACCCTCAATCATTATATGGACATAAGTTCATCATCACCACTATAGAATATTTTACTAAATGGGTTGAGGTAATGCCCCTATCCATCACAATAGGGATTCAAGTATCAAAGTTCATTCTAAATCAAATCATCAGCTGATATGGTATACCTTCTACCCTAATCATTGATAATGGCACCCCTTTTAAAAATAAGGAAGTTGCCAAAATGTGTACTAAATACAAAATTCAATAAAAGTGGTCTACACCATACTACCTACAAGGAAATGGACAAGTTGAATCCTCCAACAAAATGTTAATCAAAATCCTCAAGAAGCTAGTAAACAAAAATGGTCGAGATTGGCACTTGCAACTCTACCCTACCTTATGGGTATATCACACAAGTGTGCATACTCCCATAGGGGCAATGCCATACACCTTAGTTTATGGCATTGAAGCAATATTTCCCTTTGAACTTGAGATACCCTCTCTAAGAGTCTTGTTACAAGATTCTTTGGTAGGAGATGAATATCACTCAAGTCACTTACAATAGCTAGAACTCTTAGAAGAAAAATGCATCAATGCTCTAGAGCACCTTAGAACATACCACAATAGACTTCGATATGCCTATCACAAGAAGGTACATCCAAGATCCTTTGAAGTTGGGGACTTAGTCCTCAAAGAAAACCAAAAAAATACTAACATCGATGTTGACCTAAAAGGAAATTTTGAACCTAATTGGTTAGGACATTTCATCATCACAGCCAAATTTAGATCTGGAGCCTACCACCTAGCCACATTGGATGGCCAAGAACATAAAGAACCAATCAACATCATGCATCTTAAATGATACTATGCATAAAACATCGAGTCATTTGCTTGTTCATTTGATTGAATGCATGACAAATATCATCATATCATCATACACACTTCACCCCTTGCATGATTTCCTGGTTTGCTTGATCATACCATAGAGTCAGGAGGGTTTACTATGATGCAAAATCCAATCCTTATTATGAATACATCTGCATTGCATCCACCTAGGCTAACCATATGTTGAGTAAACTCTCTCAGTCCAAAAATCTTGTCCACCAAATCTTCTTCTACATCCCGCTTCACTACTATCATACTTCTCTTCTTCTCTCTCTCTTGGGTTAAGTGATGTATGATATGATCATCCATAGCCCTGATGACCTGACCTTTCCCTTTCTTCTATCCCAACCTTGGGGTATCCAACAATAAACAACAATCAATTACACTTACTTCCTTCTCTCTCATCCATCATACTTCTTCCCTCTCTTCAGAATAAGTAATATGCATAACCTACTTTCCTCTATTTCATACATAGTCACATCATTAATATCAAAAAAATTTCACAACAATATTATCAACAATATATATCTACAACATTCTCCAACAAAAGAGCCTCTTTTTGATCAACACTCACGATTATTTAATAGACTCCTCAAGGACACCTTTTCTCTCCTATAATGCATCAATGACTTTTGCAAACTTGCAAAATGATGTATTGTATAAGATAATTTTAAGAGTAGTCTATTAAATGTATCATGACATCTATTCATCACATTCTTCAAATACAACTCATTTGATATACCATCCAAGGATGGGAAACCACATTCAACCAATCTCTCATGAATTCATAATCATTTGTGGATTTCACTAGTCATTGGTTGAATGGGGTTCTCTTCCTTGATTGGCCTATCATCTGAGTTCACAAAATCATACCTAATATATCATCACCAACTTACTCATTCGATAAGTCACACAGGCCAAGAAGCCCTTAATCATCCATTCTCCTATGGATTAACAATTACTTGTCAACTTTATATGGGAATGGATGATTATGGGTACTCTTCCCCATTCGACATACCATTTTAGTATGCAATCAAACATAAATCAAATCCTCATGCATTATCTTGAAAATAAATCATAAGGATCATAACATTCCATTGATCCAATATCTCATAGGTTTGCAATTTCTTGCAAATCTCATTAGGCAATGGATCAATGATATCTTTAGCATTCCTCTTGATTTATTACATCAACATGCTATTACATTATCTATAAATCTCACTGATTACCTTTGATAGTCCATGTAAATTTTGAAGACTCTATCGATCCAATATCTTGTAGATGTACAATCATTTGTAAATCTTACCAGGCACTAGATCGATATTATCCTCATAGCTACTTAGTTCATGTCATTGGTATTCTATCAAACAAAAATCAAGATCTCTCACAAGCTATTGTTCAAATAGGTCTATCAGACTACGAGGCTCCATAGACCCAATGCCTTGTGAGCATACAATTATTTGTATGCTTCACCAGATACTGGGTCTATGTTGTCTTCATAGCTGCCTGATCTTCTACAACAATAGAACATCCATAAATCATACTCTCTTCATCAACTATTTGCCTAATAAATCATTGGATCAACAAAAATTTATTTCCAACTAGTTCATTATACAAATAAATAAACATCTAATCTCAAAATAATCACTCATCAAGAGTGCTAGATATTCTCTATCTATTTGTACAAAATGTTAGTCAATAGATAGAGAACTTCCTCCATATTGATGACAACAAACTATCATTTCTTCTTTTCTTCAAAATGAAAACATCCAGACTGACTAATGGGTCCTTCAAGAACATTGGGATTTGGTAATCAACACTTCACGTACCCATAATCATTTATGACTACATCAAGTAGTCGATTATCAGATCCATGTACCTCCTAATGGCCTATAAGCTAGTATGGATGTTATCTACTCATTCATACAAATAAGATCCTTTAGACTAAGGGTAATGCTATCACATGGACCTCCTAGACAAGGGGATTTCTTTTTCCCATGCTTTGCACATATACATTTCTTTGTACACATGTCGGGCAAAGGAGAAGGGCTTATTCTTCTCTTGGATTATCCATATGGGAGTGTTACCCTCAGTCTGAAATATTTTGTTTACAATACAAAATTCTTGAATATTTCAACACATCAAAGGTGGCAACGAGTATTAAGTCCAATTCCTCATGTACATGTAAATATTTGCATATGCATTAGGTAACGGACTTATATACTCTTGTTACCCTCTCTCATGTGTAATAATTAAACAATATCAAGTCATTATCCTTGTCAAAACATTTTACTTTCAAACAATGAGAGCAAAAGAATGACACAAAATCATTCTACAAGCCTTTCTACAAACATTTACAAACATCTACATCATTACATTACAAAATATTTTACAATCATCTAAGAATTACATTTCAAATAATTCACATATCATCATTTCAATATCTTGTAAAAGTCCTTTTGCAAACATTCACAATCACCATAACATCATATTACAAGATATTTTACAATAACATGAACATTATAGTACAAACATCATCTTGATGCCTTGCAAAAGCCTTGTAAGCATCAACATCATTACATAACATTCCAAAATATTTTACATTACACAAAATCAACTACAAAAACATTTCATCACTTTGAAAAACATTTGCAAAGACCATAAATCAATTACAAAAGCATTCTTTGTAAAACATTTACAAATACCATGAAATCAATTACAAAAGCATTTCATCACTTTGCAAAACATTTGCAATCATTACAAAATATTGCAAAATATTTTACAATCATCCAAGACATCAAAAGAACTATCAAACATCATATCAAATATTTTGCAAAAGCTTCAAAACAAACATATATTATCTACGCAATCAAGTGTTTCATAGAAAATGACACTTGAACATTGATAAGAAAAAAAATTTCATCTACATAGTTAAGTGTTTCATAAAATGACACTTAAACATTGATGAAAATAAACATATTATCTACTAGTCAAGTGTTTCATAAAGAATGACACTTGAACATTGATAAGAATCAAATAACTTCATCTACGTAGTTAAGTGTTTCATAGAGAATGACACTTAAACATTGATGAAAATCAAATATCTTATCTACACAGTCAAGTATTTCATAAAGAATGACACTTGAACATTGATAAGAAGCAAAAACTTCATCTACGTAGTTAAGTGTTTCATAGAGAATGACACTTAAACATTGATGAAGATCAAACATCTTATCTACGCAATCAAGTGTTTCATAAAGAATGGCACTTGAACATTGATAAGAAGCAAAACTTCATCTACGTAGTTAAGTGTTTCATAGAGAATGGCACTTAAACATTGATGAAGATCAAACATCTTATCTACGTAATCAAGTGTTTCATAAAGAATGGCACTTGAACATTGATAAGAATCAAAAATTTCATCTACGCAGTTAAGTGTTTCATAGAGAATGGCACTTAAACATTGATGAAAATAAAATATCTTATCTATACAATCAAGTGTTTCATAGAGAATGGCACTTGAACATTGATAAGAAGCAAAAACTTCATCTATGTAGTTAAGTGTTTCATAGAGAATGACACTTAAACATTGATGAATATCAAACACCTTATCTACGTAGTCAAGTGTTTCATAGAGAATGGCACTTGAACATTGATAAGAAGAAAATAAATATATATCATGTAAATATTACAGGTACCTCATCTACATAGTCAAGTATTTCATAGAGAATGGCACTTGAACATTGATGAGAGGAAAATATACATATATATATCATGTAAATATTATAGGTACCTCATCTATGCAGTTAAGTGTTTCATAGAGTATGACACTTAAACATTGATGAGAAGAAAATATATTTTATACTTCATGTACATATTACAGGTACCTCATTATGTCTTAAATGCTATCATGAATGTGGCATCATAGGCCACCATTTAAACATAATGAGATCATGTTCCCACCTATGGGAATGCATAAAAGGTAAAGCATCTACCTCTAAAATACATGAGTGTTCTCCTATATCTGATCTAGAGATCACCGCTCACAACATACTTCTGGATGGTCATCTATCATCCAAAACTCAATACATCTCTCAAAAAGGGCATCTACCTCCTCATAAAAATTAGTCATCATCATGATTTTACAAAACCATCACTAAGAAACCAATAAAAACTTAAATAACTTAGCCAACTATATCATAAAATCTCAATACATCAATACATAAAACATCACATATCAAAACATCATATTTTCAAATATCTAAATCAAACCATCAAAAAATCATCACATCAATATCAAAATACAAGTATCATCATCATATACATATATATACCTCATATCATACATACCATTGGAGAAGGTGTACCACAAAAGAAAACAAAAATGGTACACTCAACTCATAAAAGGAGGGTGTACCACAACCCCAAAAATTGGTACACTCACTCTTAAACACCCCTAAATCCACCTAGCTAGTAGAACCCACCTCTCCATCACCTCCTCGAGGAGGAGGAGGGTGAAAACTAATAGACCTTTGAGAGGTATCACTCTTTGATAGATCCCTCAATAGCGATATTGAAGGTGATGATACTCATCACTCTATAGGGACCTCTTCTTGATATAGATGATGATATTATATGGTCCTACCTTGCTTCCTCTTGATATGAATATCAGAACGTTGTATCTTCACCATAAGATTTATCGTAGTGGTCTCTAGCATTGCTTTAGAAGCCTCCAACATCGCTCCATTAGCCTCCAAATATCACTCTAACGACCCTATAATTAGGGCTACCACCATAAAATCCAAGCCTCACCCAACCTACAATCGAGCCTTATCCCTCTCCCTCTTCATCTACTCTAAGTTATACCTAAGACCAACAATAACCATATGATCCATCTCTTGCTCCTACTCGCTCACTAAGATGCTCCCCAAGAACTTAGGGTGATTATCTTGTCTTGCCATAATATTTATCACTTAGGGTGATCCATACAAAATATTTAGTTATAAAACCTATCAATTCATATCAAATTTCATAAAAAAATTACCATTAGATAGGTCTTAAAAAGAGCTTTCCAATGAGCATAAATATGCCTATATTTGTATATATATTGATGCCTAAAACTGTAAAAAAAATTATAGTCCAATGCAAATTCACAACTGGCACCTAATTCACCAGTTACAAATTCACAACTCAGACCAAATTCACCACTAACATCAATGCCAAATTCACCACTGATTTTGAAAAATTGAAAAAAATGACACGAAAGCAAAAAATTTGAGTCAGGACGAAAGACATACCAATCGATCTTGCTCTAACACATCCACCATCCCTCAAAAAATGTCCACATGATGCACCCAACCCTAGATATGTGCCATCCTCTCTAGTAGTCATATCTCTCTCTCTCTCCAACTTTCTAAAATTGGTAAAGTGAAAATGAGGATATTTTCACATTTCCTTTTAAACCGCCAGCCTGTCATCGCCAACTCAGCTAAGAATCCTATATTTTAGAATTTTGTCCCAAAAATACATCATTGAAAATATCATTATTAAATAAGAGACTATGTCATGGTGTAAATTTTTTCATGGGGTGAAATAATTTTCTCCAGATATCAAGGCACACAAAACAAGGCATATGTATGCAATTGTTAAAACAAGTAAAATTACAATCATCTCTTCAAATAAACAAAGCAATGCAACAAAAATGCCTCACAATATCAAAATTTATTACACAACTTAACTTTTGATGCAATATCATAGACATCACATCAAAACTAGGGCAAAATGTAGACACCCAATTTTGACACACTAGTTGAAACTTCACAAAACTAGTCGCAAACACCCCAAAACTTCCCAAAACTAATCATAAATGCTACAAAACCTCAATTTGATCATCCCACATCATCTTGGGCATCATTTTTCACCTTTATCAAATTTACCACTCTGACCAAATTTTCTAGTGGTAAATTTGGCAATTTGAGTAGCAAATTTGGCAAAATTATAGAAATTGACTCCTAACATCTAGAATCAGTCCTAACCAAATTTACCACTCCTAAAAAATTTGCCAATGGTAAATTTGGCTAGTGGTGAATTTGGAAAAATTTCAAATTTTAAAGTTTAAAATTTCAAATATCCCTCATTGCCAAATTTTCCACTTAGGTCGCCAGATTCACCAGTGGCAAATTTTGTTGATAGTGGTAAATTTGGTCAAACTACCTAGAATCTTTGGTATGATCCAAAGGGATGTGGATTGTAGTCCTCCATCCTCTACCATTGATCTCACATGCTCCAAAAAGGTCTCAGATGCATTTATTTCAATTTATTATTATCTCTTCTTCCCCCCAAATCCTCCCCCAAATCCTATTTAAGGAGGTGATGGGGTATGCATTTGACATAAATTTTCACTGTAGAAAAGCTCTACCAAGATTTCTAAGCACTCTCTTCTTTCATAGCATTTGTCATTCTCAAGTCTTCTTCAAGCATTCCAAGTATTTTCCAAGCATTTGGAGCATTTTGCAAGCATTTGTGGAGGGCAATTAGGCAAGGCAAGGGAGCTTGGTGGTAAGGAGATATTGATGCAAGGAAGAGGCCATAGCTAGGTGAAATCTAGCATAGTTCTCTTCTTCATTTTATTGCTACCCCTTTCATTTTAGCTTCTTAAATTTAGCTTTGCAAGTTTTCTAACTCCATTTCTTGAATTGTTTCATCTTCTTTTGCATATCTTATCATTGTGTTGAGCTTACATTTATTTTGTAGGCTTTAACATTCTTATTTGTAGGTCTAATTTCAAGGATTTGCAACATATTTTATATATCTAACATCTCTTTTGTAGGGTTGGGAGATATATCTTCTTGGGCATTTTATGTTGCTTACTAATCCTTTTTATTTTGTAGGTTTATTTCAAGCATACTTCACCATAACATCTAAATAGTTTCTTTATTTATATTTACAACCTTCATTACATTTATTTATATGTAAAATAACTCTTTCTTTCACTTCCATGCTAGCAAATTTTCATATTAAATGTTCTAGCATTTTAATCTCTTCATTTTGAGATTTTTTTCATTAGCATTTCAAATATTCCTAGGCTCCTAATTTATAATATAGATCTTATTTTGTGTTGGATATAAGGTCTTCAATACTTTATTATCCCACCATTAGATTCCCTTCATTCCTCACATGTATGCATTTCCTTATATGATTTGCTTGAATACTAAATTTCATAGCATTTCCCTTCATTTTCCAAGTATTTTGTATCAATTTATTCATAAATTTCATAAGAATTGTAAGGATTAGAACATAGATAAGCTATCTTGTTATATTCCTAATAGTATTATATGTATTATTAGCCTCTTGCATTCTTGCTTTAACTACAATTTCAGCCACATCTTGATGTTGTAGATCTCACAAATTTTGGGTAGAATGTTACAAGTTCTGTCAATCTTATTAATCCAACACAATATGATGTTAATTTTATTTTATTAAATATTAAATTAGCTATAATTTATCATTCCTAACATAATAGCATTTATTTTCCATTCCCCTTTGTCTCTATATAATTGAAATTTCAATTTCATTTGGGACTTGTATCATTTTTACATACATATTAATTTAGTCATTAAATTCTTTTATTTAGTGGCATAATTTCATGATTTTATCAATCATATACCTTGCAAAACATGTTAGGATAATTCTCCTCCAAATTCAGCCCAAAACCCTGTAGAAATCCACCCAAATAAACCTTTTAAACCTTCAAAAGCTCATCCTAGCACTAAATTCACCACCCTGCACTGTCAGTGGTGATTTTGGTAGCTAGAAACACTCAAAACCAAATTGACCATTCAGACCAAATTTGCTAGTGGTAAATTTATAAAAAGGTCAAAATCCACTCCAAGATGTAAGCATACTCAAATATTTCATTGAAAAGAGATCTGATCAGCTATTTAGACAAGTGTTTATCCTATCTAGCCATTAGATAGACCCCTCAAATCAGAAAACCCTATTTTTTTGGGCTTTTGTGTAGATTTATCAAAATCCCAATCCTAGTGGCAAATTTGGTAGTAGTGGCAAATTTGGCACTTTCAGTGGTGAATTTGGTAGGCAAGCTCTAGGAGAGGTAATTAAGCCACTTAGCCCTTCCTTAGCCTTGTAATTTCATTTTCTCTGTCTTCTGCTCTTGATTTCTACTGTTTTGCATTAGAATTCACATTTGTTTTGGTAAATTAAAGAACCTTAACTAGAAACCCTAATTGCTTACAAAATTTTGTAATTGCTTTACAAAACATTCTAATATTGTTACAAAACACCTTAAAATTAGTCAATAAAGGAACCCTAGATCTTAGCTTATTAATCATTGTTAAGTACACAGGCAAAGAATAAAAAATCATTTAGTTGCATTTAAGCTAGCTTGTCTTCTTGCATTTTTCCTTGTTTTATCCTAAAACTTTAAAGACTCCTAGCTATATCATTCAAATTTGAAAATCATATAGGTTAGATCTTGTTTACATGCATTTTTGTGATAAAAAGCTTTAGCATTGCATTTATATGATCATTGACAATTTAGGTTTAAATAACCGTTAAGGCTAAAAAAATGGTCGATATAGATAATGATCCAAAACCTTAGGTGTTTTCTTTGAATAAACCCATAAAACATTGATCAAACAAGTGTATCATCAACTTACATACAATATAAGAAAAAATCATTGAGTAGGAGTCTAGTTGTGTTGAGAATATTTGTATTATCGGGGTCTCCTTTGGAAATAGACTCTCAAGTGGGGAAGCAGAGATTCTAACGAATTTCACCCATGCACACTTGACATTAGATTAGACTTAAAGGGAAAATAACACGATTTTTCCTGCTAGCTATAGTCTTGCCAATTGACATATCATATATAATTTTAAACATATAATTGTAGATCTTCTCAAGCCCCTGATTGTTGATTTATAATCTTAACATAGAAATACCAATTGTATGCCATCAAGATGAATATATTGATGATAAATAAAGGTAAAATCATGGATCCTCATAAACCTTAATTTATTAGTGGCTATAGTTTGGAAATTTATGAATATTTCATGTTTATTTAGTATTTGAATTTTCTAAATAAGTAAGTTATTTATTATTTACTTCATTTATCCTTTAGATTTTAATATTCTATCTATAATTCTTTCTAATTATTATTTTAAGCAAAATATTTACCATGAGGTGGCAATTCATAGGCATATATACTAAAATTTATATATCTTAATGTAAAAACAACTCTTGCTTGCTTGCATTGAAGATATTTATTTATTATAAGTGTATTTGTATTTAGAAATATGGAGCAAAGACAAGGAAGAGTGAGAGAGAGAGAGTCATTATCCTGACAGTAGGGACCTTATATTATCATATTATAATAATGAGAAAAATAGAATTGTGAATTCCCTATAAAGTGTTTATTTTCATCCCAAAATGTCTTATTCAAGACCAAAGGTGGGAGAAGGAAAATTTTAGGTGAATATGGATAATGATTTGTACGCTTATGCACAATATATGGAGGTAACAACATAAGCATTAATATTATGTTGCTTAGCGAATTAATTAAGTGTTATGGAATAATTGATTATTGATAATTGAAAGGAATTTTAATACTAATGTTGATGTTGGTATTGTGTATGAGGATTAGAGTGTAAATCTAAAACAATGTTGGGGGTTGTTAGATAAACATTCTCTACAAAATTAACCAAGGATCAAGGTAGTTGAGAATGCAATTCCAACTTATAGCTAAAGAATACAGAGGAGGTAAATTTTAAAGCAAAGAAGGTGAAATAGATTGAGGTTAATAGAATTAAACCATATTCCTTTTGATGAAAGTGTAAATCTAACTTATAGCCAAGGCCAATATTATATGATATACTTTTCTATAGGCCTACGAGCAACCAATATGCAACATATTTAATTATTTATTTATGTAATACGTATGGGTTATTATTAATATTGATATGGTTAAATCCATCTTATATTTTTTAGTTAACCTAAATCCATCTTGTTATGGAATATTAGGCTATCTTAATTAACTAATTGGGTTTTTTTGGTATTGATATAAATACCTCCCACCTCTCTATACATTCTATTGAAGTGTTATGATCCCTATCTATAGATTATATAGTGACTATTTATGGTGCCTAAGGGCACCCATCATCTATATCTCTCTTTTGACCTTTTTTTATTATTTTTATATAATATTTGAGCGGATGAATTGCTTTTGTTCATGTCTAGAGATAGGTGTGAATTCCAACATGTTATCAAAGTGGGTATAGAGTGGCATTGCTTGGTCATGCATAAGGTTAATTTTGAGCCTCTGATTCCTCTTCCAAATTTTAGGGTTACTTCTCAAGGACTTATAAGCATATTCAACATAAGAGGTATAAAAGAATTTTTATCCTTCCTTTCAAATATTTTAAAGATATTCTCTCAACTCCAATTTTTAATTCATTATCATTGAGGAATTTTTTACCTTTGAGATGAAAATTCAAATTTTATTTGGTATGATAAGTTTATTATTTCATCATAAATGATCTATGATAAGTTTATACAATGGAGAGGAGGTGTCTTCCAAATCATAAAATCTGAATTAGATTTGCATATTTCTCTCCTTGTACAAAATGATAGGCTTTGCCTAAAAAGTGACAACATGAATTATGTTTATCTTCAAGAAGAAGGGACTCTTTGGAACTTGTATTATCCCCATGGCAAGACAGTAAGCCAAGAGGATAAAAGGACATACCTGTAGAAGGTTGAGGTTTTGAACCCCCAATACCATTTTTTTTGTGTCATCAAGAAAATGAGGAGTTTCAAATTATGATGTAAGGTTTAGAACCAATACAAGAACATGCTAGACTAGTAAAAAACATTCATGTTTGCACAAATGCAGTGAAAGAATATGGTTTCAGCCCATGCGAGCACACAAAATTTTTATCCTTCACCATTACAAGTGACTTAAAAGGAATTTTTCATAGAGGCATCAACATTTTAGTCATTGTAATAGGATTTTCTTAGTTGGCTATGTGATCTTGGCTAATATAGTGGCATAAAAAAATTTTGTGTGTATATACTAGAGGAATTGGTAACTCATTATAATTTTCATTGCATATCATGGGTTAGAATCCTGCTCCTTACTTCCACTATAACCTCTAGTTGCATCGGGTAAACTTTTTTAATGTAGCCGATGGTGCTGGCATGACACACCCTTCAATACTATGAGGCCCTAATATTTGAACTAGGGTTACACATACCAAATGAGGTTCTTTACGAACAAACCAAATCCTTAGGCTAGTGGCATCAACTTAGGTTTGAAGCTTTTGGAATATTTTTTGCACCAACATGCATAAAAATCACCTATTCATATTCAAGGCACTTGTCTTCATTAACAAAGTGCCTTATCATATTAAAGCATAGTTGTAACACCTTGGCCAGTGCAAGAGACTTCACCTATGGGAGACCTAGGTTGGATTTGCACTTTTAAAAATTTACAAGAGATGTGAAGGAATATTGGATGAAGTGGTAGCCAACATGGCCATATATTACACCACACATTAATACTTTTTTTATATTGATACTCCCTCAACCAATGAAAAATTAGAAAGTTTTAAAATTGTAATATTTTCAACAGCCTAATGGCAACAAGGTGGTGCAAAACAAGTCATACGAACCAATGAATCAATATACAACAAGTGGTAATATGTGATTGGAAACTATATTTCTAAGGTTTGGAGTGTTAATTTTTTATTTTGAGGTCCATTAGAGAAAAAAATTCCTAGGCCATAACTTTTGCATACCAAAGCATTTTGAACTTTTTTTTCAATTTGCATGATTTTTTGAGCTCTTCACATTGGTGACATCTATTCAAGGATCTATTATAGTGTTGGGGGTTGAGTTGTATAAGATTGATCCACAATCCTTGTTATTCATATAAATGGAAAAATTTATAGCATACGATCAACTCAAATAATCTATTTACTATATTATAAGAACCTATGGTGCATATTTAAAGAGGAGAAAGTAGCATTCCTTGATAAAAATAATTTATCAACAAAAGCAAGAACAATCTCTTGCCCTATTATCCTTAATTAAACCAACTGTATATCAAGGAAGAGAACAAACCTATCAAGATATGGTTAAAATTGCATAAATTATTTTGGAAATGTAAATACAACTAAAATATGTCACTCAAAACTTGCAATGAATCTCTTTTGTTGATGTGAGAATTTCACATTAAATTTCTTGGTTCATAGCTAAACTGAGATAAGGAATTCTACACCAATGATAATTCTAACTATAAATACAATGACTAGTGACAAAATTAGGATTAATATCATAATTCCAATAATAGAAATGTTAAATGAGTGGAACATGGAAACTAAAAATTTAATTCAACAAGAGAAATTCTATTAATATTGCTTGCCTCTTCAAAGGGACAACCTCCTTTAAAATATATTGCATTCTTCCCCCATGAAGGTTACATCCTTCATTTTTATAAGGCTTAAAAGCACATTCATCTAATATAAAATTAGCATTATTCCCTAACTACTCTATGACAATATTCTATGACAACACTGACATGATTCTCTTACATATTCTATGATAATATTCTCAAATTAGCATTATTCCTAACTTGACATGTGGCCCTCTTCCTATACTCCATATGGTAAAATAAAATAGATCAAAATGGATTATATTCATGGGGTATATAACACTCTAGAGTTATTGCAATGGCTACCACATGGTATCTTCTAGTTAGATCCCGTGCCACTATACAAGGACTTCAATAATACCACGGGAGAAAAGGTATTGATTTCTGTTGGGCACTGAATTGCATCAAGTTTTTACTCAACACTACGATTGTCTATCTTCCTACTTTCTGTCCAGGCTTGCACCCGATAGCTACAACTCAACACTCAACATTGGATGGACCAAAACAAAGTTTTCGATCCAACCTCCAGAGTAGGTTGGTTCCTTGTCAACTTAAACAAGGTGTTGACACAATTATGCTCACTTAGGGTTTTAGAGATTAGGGTAAGAAAATGTTAGGGTTAGAAAGATGTGAACAATAGTGGATGGATAGGCTAACAACATTGCACTACAACAAAAAGCTCCAAAAAACAACTTAAAGACACATTACTCAGATCAACATTATCTCAAGTTAAATGTATTTTCATTCATTAACGAACAATAGAGAAATATTGTAGACAACAATTTCAATATCCAAACAATGATAATCCAAATAACAGAATTCACCACTATCTAGATTTTATAGAAATGTACTCCTTAGCAATAAAGATCAAATCTAGAAGTAGATTTCAATTACCTTAACAACTAGTAATCCATTAATTTGGCACAAACTAACCATCTAAGTATTCACAGAAATGCAACTAAAGAATTCGAACCTCTGATATCAAATATGAAGACACAAGCTTTGAGGTGAAAATCAGTGTAATGCTCCTTTCATTAGTCCTTGGGAATATTTATAGTAGCACAGGCAAACACACTAGAGCCGACCCTTTAAAAATGAGGGTTCGACCTCTACTTATAGTTTTGCAAAATTAAAAATAACAAGGAACATTACAAAGATTAAAATTTGACAGCTCAACAGAGAGTTCTTGTTGGCATTCTCTTACTGGTTCATCCTTCGAGAAACCCGTTGCAAGTGGACCGCCATGGCAGCTCGAAGCCTCTGCAACTTGTTGGTTGTTGGTTCGAACTAGAGTTCTATTTGTTGGAGATCTTATCTGCATCATGGATCTTTCTTGGAAACCTCTCATCACCATCGATCTGTAACCATCTCTGGTTCTGATCTTCTTGAAACCCTCGATGCTTCAGCTTCCTCCTCCAACTAACTATTCTTCAACTCTCTGTGAGAAGGCTTTTATTTTATTTCATTCTTCTCAACAATTCTCAGTCGTCGATCTCTTCCATCGTATGGCTACGATCTATTTAAAAGCTTTGATAAATTATAGGAAGATATCACTATGCCATTCCGCTTTAAAATATTGATGATGTCATCCTCCATTCTTTAGAAACCTTAGAACGCCAATCTGCATAAAAATGCATTGTAAATAGGGTGGGATAGAATCTGCCACTTATTCCTTGTTCTTTCTCCTTTGGCATTGATGTTGTAGTGAATCCACACAAACAATATTATGACGTCGCATTTTCCTTGAAAATCTTGTGAATTTCATTTTGAACCCAAATAAGAATATTAGTCATGAATTTCAATTCTAGCCCTACCATAGTGTAAACAACTATGTTTTCATTCCATACTGGCCTTAGATAAACATTACGTGTCGCCATTCCTTGAAGAGTTAGTCAAAATTACCCTTTTCATGAATCCACATCTATTATATCATAATTCACCTTATGTCACCATTTCGAGCCAAAATACTCTATGAGTCTTCCGAAAATAGTCTTCCAACACTTAGCCACTTTGAAAGATTTTATAAATGTAAAGTGATCACCAATCCGCACAAATTTTATACTTACATCATCCTTTCTCCAAAAAATTTTGTGGATTCAAATCCTTTATTGCTAATCCAGAGCAAAAAAATCAAAAAAAAAAAAAAGGGGGGAAACCTTTGTTGCGGATCCACTCCAAAATACACTACAAAGTGTGCGGAATGAGAACTTCATGACTTAGACAAAATTTTCAAAAAATTTCTCAAGTATGTGGCCATTTTGGGCATACATTATAGCACCTCCTAGGTGGATTTGCTTGCAAAGCCATAGAACTCAGAGTCTTATCCATTGGGCCTTAGGAGTCAAAAAATACTCATCTTCAAAAATATGCTTTAAAGAATAACTTCCATACAAACACTACCCTCTAAAAAATCTAACAATTTGCTTAGAGGGTAAAGGTTCATATAGAGATCATGCCAAAACATCAAGACTCATCCACTTATAAGGAGACTATACCAAAAATATAGGCATGTTGCCAATATCTTCAAAAATCAGGTATAACTCTACTCCTCTTATAAGGCCTTATTGCAAAAATTGCCTTCACACAAAATCTGTTGCTCTTTGTGCCTCTCTAGGCTTCATGCCTTTATTGCTTATTTCTGACAATTGTCAGAGCAAAAAACAAAAATGCAAAACTTGTGCATATGTACAAAACAAAAGTAACCTAAGTGTGGGCCCCATATGGACCTGTAACAACTCCATCCTATTCTTCTTCTTCATCTTTTCTCTTCTTCTTCTTCTTCTTCTTCTTCTTCTTCTTCTAGAGAAGGTGATTTCTGATTCCTTCCTCCAGAAGAATCACCAAACAACTGAATCATCAATTTTAAAGATTGTAAAGCCTATTTCCAAGTTGCTTCAGAGGGGTTTGATGTCTCTTTGAGCTACTTATAAACATATTGTAATTCTCCAATGTCCTCATAATTAGCAACATTCCCTCTATTCACTAGATCTTCCATGAGATCTCTTAATCTAGTAAAATTAACAATTAATTGGACAACTTGCTCTTGGGGTAGTGGCTCTTCAAGAGAATCAATTCTAGATTCATTCTTCAAATCTTCATCAATGCTTTTCTAGATCTCTTCCATGGATAGCAAGTTGTGATCCTCCATCCATAGGCCTTTGAAGCCAACTTGAATCATTTCTTTATTTATATCAACAACATCCCTAATCACACCCTCAATCTTGTCAAACAACAACCAGGCTCTTTGAAGTGCCCTGTGCTTCTTAACCACAATTTTGGCTACAACTCTGGCAAGATTCCATTCTTTATTAGGAATTGGTTTAGCAGAATCACTGAGTCTGCTATCAACCAATTTATACATTTGTTCTACCAGAATCACCATAGGCTGCAACTCTCCGATGATCTGATCTAGGTCTCTCTGAACATTGGGAAGTAGGCGGCTGGCCTCATCAAGAAAATCAATCATGAATTGAAGCCCTGAACATTTCTCTTGGACTTCGGAGAGCATCTCTTTTCTAATCCTTTTCAGTTCAGTTTTAGAAAATCCAGAGGCCTTAGCCTTCTCTATTTGAAGTTGCTACTTTAAACTCTGAATCTCTTTTGCTTGTTCTTCATTCAACTTCTTTTGCTCTCCTAGTTGATCCTTGAGTTTGTTGGCCTCTTGAAATTTTTCTTGCCAGCCCTTGACCTCTTTTTTAGAGCCTTTTCAACTTCCTTTTGATTGCTCAGAGTCTTTGAAGCTTCTCAATTCGTTTCTCAAGCTTGCTCACCTTCTCTCTGAATATATCATTTTTCACATAGAAGGTGTCTAAATGGGCTCTAGCCATAATCAGTTCATCCTCTTCAGGAAGGTTATCAATATCTTCTATGACCTCCTCCACTCTATAATCTTGGATAGTCATTTCATTTTTGGGCTTATTTACAAGTGGAGTCATAGATCTAGATACTCTTTGCCTAGCCACTGGATCAACAAACATACTTCTTCTTGTGACAACCATCCTATTGGAAGGCTTAGAAAGCTTCTCTACCCAGAAATCATTTGCTCTCTGTGTGGTTGCCTGCTCTTTTGGCAAAGTGATAGGACTTGAAAGACTAGCAGCCAGGGGAGATGAAGATACCAAAAATGATAGGGTAGACTGAACTACTGACAATGGGGGTGTGGGAGTGCTCACAGTAGTCTCTGTAATGATAGTGGACTCTGTGACTACTGTTGTTGTTGCTATTGGTAAACTCATAGAAACCGACACAAGACTATCAATTGGATGAATGGTGGTACTTGGAACGTTGTGTCCCATTGATGGTGGTGGTGGTAATGATGAAGATGAAATGATGGGAGATGATGAAGTGGGAACCTCAGATGCTGGAAGTGGGATTTGGGGTGACTATGGGGGAACAGAAGTGACTTGTTCTTCAGTGACAACCAATGAAACATGGGGTGGACTGTGAGAGGGAGAAGGTACCTTTGTCACATTTTCTTGACCAGAAAGGGAGGGAGACTTCTTTGGGGATTCAGGAGGATGTAGAGGAGAAGAGGGATTAGAAATCATACCTTCACCTATAGATGTAGGGTGCTCCTGTTCTACTTCTATTTCTTGTTGCTCCTCTTGATGAATCAATTCTTCTATAGTAGAAATAGCTACCTCTTTTGCAATCTCCTCCATATCCAATTTTTGCTTCTTTGAAACTTCATTTTCCCTTCTCTCTAGGGCTATTTTAGTTCTTCTATGGATTAATTGAAAGGAAGCCATCTCACTCTCAGAGTCTTCTTCTGATGTATTTCCTTGCACTTCTCCAGAAAGCAGAACTTGCTCAGAAATAGGATGTAATTCTACTGATGTTGCAGGGGTAAAAGGAAGGGGGGTGAACCTGAAACTCTCATCCTTCTTCTAGTAAATTTCTATGTCTAGAGGCTGACCCCCCAGAGCTAAGCATTTAGGCCTAGATACTGCTTCAATAACTGGAGTATTGACAACTTTTTCACTGGAATATTGCATTTTGCTCAGAAGCTGAGCTCCCTTAGGAAACTTCTCCACTTGTTCAGTGGTAGGATGAAAATTTTTTGAAACTTTAGCTACTATCAAAGGAGTTTCCTGCTCTTCTGATAGAGCTCCTTGTTTTGTGGGTGGAGAGAGAGATTCAAAACTAGTTTGGGACTTTTGAACTGTTAATACTATGTTTCTGATGTCCTTTTATCTCTAGGTTCTGATATTTTCATTATACCTCTTGGAAAATTCTTTATCAATCTTCATTCCATACCTGGACTTAGGTTTTCCAATCTCAATCCTCATTCTCCACCAATATGATATCTTCGCTACATTCCATTGTTCTTCTTCCTCAGCTTCTTCAGCAACATCCTCCTCAGGCTGAGGGTCCTTTTTCTTTGAGGTTTTTCCTTCAATGTCACTGATGGTGGCTTCTGTAAGCCGATGACTCTTCTTCTTATCAAGGTCATAATCAACAATCTGCTCATAGAAATCCAACCATGGAGGTAGTTGACCCATTTTTGAAACATTCCACTCCAAAAGAGTGGTCTCATCATTATTTCTTCCTTGTTCAAAATGAGCCCTAGGCCTCTTTTCAAATTTATAAGCCTTTTCTCCATTTAGGGCTACATTTCTTGTAGTGAAGATGCCATCAGGGTCATAACTCCATATTTGGGGAATATAAAATAGACCTAACCTATCAAGGTATTGGTCAATTAGTTGACTCTACCCCTTCTTAGTGATGGTAATATCCTCCATAGTGCGGTGTGTAAGCAAATATTTTTGCTTTCTCCCAGAACCATAATTCAAATCAATATATTCTACCTACCTCAAATATTCTAGGGCAAAAAGCCTTTCTGTAACAAAATGGGGTAGGAGAAAAGGTTTTCCCATGAAACCATACAATCTAATAACTATGCCCTCGGTCAAAAAATACCAATCTCCTTCTTCAGCACCCTCTGCTCTCAGAATTTTCTTAGCCAGGGGTGGTAATCTAGGGCACTCTCCATACATTATTTTCAAGGTAGGTCCAAGAAATTCCAAGTTGAATCTATAATAAGACTCACTGCTTCTCAAGTGACTTGTCCAATAATAAACCGACAAGGGTTCCCCATCATTGGTTTTGTCCTTGATCGAAATCCAAGGCATTCTATCCTTAATGGCAGCATAAAACATCCACACCAGACTTGAGCAATGCCTAAAACTAGGAGCATCAGAGCCCCTTTTCATACTTACTAACTGCTCATGTATCCTCTATGCAAGAAAAGTTAGCCAATCAAAATAAATCACCCTAGTCCCCTTTTCTCCAACATCTTTCTCATACATTCTTTCATTAGAAATACAATAGGCCATGATAATTTTCCAGTCATATACCATTCTATCAGAGTCTAAACCCTCCATACAGGCCAACATAGAAAATAGCACAGGGTTTGTAAATTTATCAATATAGATAGGAACTTTAGGCATTTAATCTTCTTCCTTATCCTTATCAAATTGTTATAAACCCATATCTCTAAATGACTCTCCATCTTTTCTCATGTCACTAATGAGTAAAACCCTTGCTAGTCACTATCTTAAATGGTTTAGGCTTTGAAGGAGGACCTACTCCTATGACAAATAGTTGATGATAAAATTCTTTGGTGATTGAGAAAAGGTGAGTGCCCTCAGAGGTTTTTATGACTCTATTTTCAGAATCATAGAATTGGATCATAGCAAAAATTAATTCAGGACAATGATGTGTAGAATCACAGATATAGGAGAACAAGAAAGATTTTATAGCTATGGTACCTTTCAATGCATTGCTTTCCTCAAAATATAATTCAAACTCATCCTTAGGAGGTCCTCCTTACTCTTGTATTATCTATACAACTCATTTTCTCTGACGTACATGTACCTACAAATTTGCTCCCATCTTTTTTGCCTTCGTGAGTACTTCCTTAGAAGCCATTTTGATAGCAATAAGACTTTGTTCTCTGTAATTTGTAGCAAAAAAATTTAGAGTATCGTTTCACCCTTTACTGCTTTGTGGACGCAATTGACTAGCAAATGGACTTCGAGTGTGCTTTTTGGTTCTTTTATTTCCTGGAGCATGTGTATCTTCCACCATTAATGTGGCTACTATGTGATCTACCCACTGGCACACTTTCCAACTTCCACTCATTTTTCTTGGTGGCTCAATGGTGGCATTCTAAATTTTCATTGGCCAAAAATTCAAACTACTTGCCACCTCACTATGCCTCTTCGGCTACTCTTTGGTTTGAGTGGGAGTTCATTAGCATTGATTGAGGGATCTCTCTTGTATCTCCATGTGGCATGGTCATGAAATTACTACTCGACTTCCCCTTAGTTTTTTGAAACCTAGTGGGTCGAAGATATTTTTGATTCCATCGACACTTAGTAAATTCCATGCATGAATTATCACCTTGGTTCCGCTCCATCATACTTTAGCTTTGAAAGGTCCTCAGATTGGAGACACCCTTGCTTCTTTTGATATTTGGCTCTCTTCATCATATGGGATAAGAACATTTGCACCAATCCATGGGGATCTTAGTGTATTTTGATGTGGATTCAAAAATGCTCACCATTCTAAAAGAATTTTCATACATTTGAGTGTGGAATGGAGCATTGTTGGATACTTTGTCAACACTTAGTCATTTTTGCAAGTTTTTTCTTTTTCCAAGATTTTTCAAAGAAGACTGATTACAAAGTGCAGAAAGAAACTAAAATACAAAGTGCAGAAAGAAGGGGAAATAGTAATACAATGTATATACATATGTTACAATGAGCTCATATTTTACACATAGTAGAGCTTGAGATGAAAACCATTCACTGGAATCGGTAGTATGTTCCCCTCCAGGTCTTCCAGCTGAAACACATTGGACTCCTTGGCTTCTACTATTTTGAAAGGACCATCCCAAAAAGAATCAAACTTTTCATGCTTGCCTGGCTTTGCTCTATCAACATTCCACCTGAGAACTGAGTCTCCAATTTAGAATTTTTTGAATCTGGCCTTCTTATCAAACCATGCCTTGATATCTGAGGAATGCTTTTGAAAATTATCATATGCCTGAGCTCTATTCTCTTCCAATTGTAGCAAGTGGGTCAACCTAGTTTTTACTGGATCTTCCTCTGACTCTTCCTCTGTATTGACAAGCTTAAGTGTTGGGATCTCCAAATGGATGGGTAACACTGCCTCCTTGCCATATACTAGTGCATAAGGGGAAGTCTTAATGGAATTTTTTATAGTAATCATGTCTACCCACAGAGCTTGGTCCAGCAATAGATGCCAACTTCTTTTATTTCCTTCAAGTGATTTCCTCAAAATTCTTAACAGGTTTTTATTGGTAGATTCTGCAAGTCCATTACCCTATGGATAATAATTTGAAGTATTCTTAAGAGTGATGCCATACTTGCTGGAAAACTCTATATACTTGGCTCCTATGAAATTTGGGCCGTTATCACTTACCAAGGCTTCTGGAACCCCAAACCTTGAAATCAAATTTTCCATAAAATTGATCACAACATCTTGATCTGATTTCTTAGTAGGAATAGCCTCTACCCATATGGTAAGATAATATATGGTAGTTAGGATAAACTTATGTTCTACTGAGGAATTGGGGTTGATGACCCCAATTAAGTCCAGCCCCCATTGTTGGAAAGGTTCTTCAACTTGTATGGGCTTGAGGGGGAATGAAGCATTCCTTGTCCTTCCAACATATCTCTGACATTTGTCATAGGCCCTGGTGATCCTGAAAGCATCAATGAATACAGTAGGCCAATAATAGCCTACTCTTATGATTTTCAAAGTTGTAACTCTACCTGAGCTATGTCCACCAGCTGGTCCTCCATGGAACTCTTCCATGACCTTCTTTTGTTGATCATCTTTTAAGCACTTTAGAAGAATTCCATCCAAATTTCTTTTATACAGGCCTTCTGGTAGTAATACATATTTTAAAGCATGAAGCCTATATCTCCTCCTTTGGGAAGTATTTATATTGGGGGGCATACTCCAGTTTGGAAATACCTGATCATCTGGTCAACCCAATTGGAGTCTACTATTTGTGCTTCTTCCACCTGATCTTCATCTGCTGTTTGGCAAGCTATCATTTCTGCTAATGTTGTAGCCTCTGTTAGACCTTGGCATAGGGCTCTACCTCTCACCAACTTGGTGGGATGTATCTCTACATCATATTCTTGGATTTTAGTAATCCAACCAGCCCTTTTATCTCCTAGTTCACCCTGAAGGATAAAACTTCTTACATCTGGATGAACCACATATACCAGGGTCTTACTCTGTACCAAGTACTATCTGAACTTCTTCAATGATTTCATCATAACAAATACTTGTCTTTCAATGAAGTTATATTTAACCTGGTAATCATGGAGTGTTTGGCTCCAAAAGAATACAGGATGCTCTTCACCTTGATTATCCTTTTGAGTAAGCACTGAGGCATAACTTTCTTCAGCTCCATACGCATAAAGGATAAAATATTTACTAAAATCTAGATTTATCAGCACTAGGGTTGTTGCAATGGATTGCTTGATAATTTGAAAAGCTTATTTTCTGACTTCAGTCCATTTGAACTCAACATTCTTCTTGAGTAACTCAGATATAGGCCTTACTTTCTATGCAAAATCAGAAATGAATTTCCTGATAAAATTGATTTGGCCCAGAAAATATTGTAAGGTTTTCTTATTTGTAGGCAAAGGGAGGGCAAGAAGGGATCTGATTCTATCTGGATCTATGGCCATACCTTCTTTTGAGACCACATGACCGAGCAGATTTCCTTCATGAACCATGAAGAATGACTTCTTAGGATTGAGTGAAATTCCAAATTCTCTGCACTTCTGAAAAACTTGCTCCAGGTGTGATAAGTGATCTTTCTTATCATGGGAAAACATAGTCATATCATCTAAATAAATCAGAATGAATTTGTTTATTAGTGCACCAAAGGCATAATCCATGGCTCTCTGAAAGGTGGCTCCCGCATTGGATAGCCCAAAAGGCATTCTCTGGTAGGCAAATGTGCCCCATTTTGTGGTGAATGTTGTCTTATACTGATCTTCATATTTCACCCAAATATGATTGTATCCAGAGTAACCATCCAGTAATGAGAACCTCTCTACCCCTACCACTATCTGTAAGATCTGATCAATCTATGGGAGGGGATAGTGATCTTTGAGGGATGCTTGGTTAAGATTTTTGAAATCTACACACAAGCGTATATCACCATTCTTCTTTCTTATAGGTACCAAGTTAGCTACCCAGGTAGAATGTTTTATTGGATATATGATCTTAGCCTTTAATAACTTTAAGAGCTCCTCTCTCATGATGGCCTCGATCCTTGGATTCATGGGCCTTTGCTTCTACCTAAAAGGCTTTGCATCAGGCTCTAGCTCAATAGTATGTTGGATAACCTTCTTGTCATATACCTTGAGGTCTTCATATGACCAAGCCACAATATCTTGGTATTTTAAGCATAAGGCTTTGATATCTTCAGCTTCTTCTAGTGAACATTTAATTCCAACATTGAGCTTCCTTTCAATACCGATTTCAACTTCTTTATAGATTTTTTCACTGACTTTCATGACTTGGGTCCTTTTTCTGTCCTCATTATCAAACAAGCTCTCAAGGGTGACCAACCCTCTAGGGATGTGATTGTTCTTTAGTTGGATAACATCTTGTTGATCAATTTCTTCTGAATATTCTTCTTGGATAGTGGAGAGACATGCTTCTCTCACCAGAAAGTCAATTATTTATTCATCATTCTCAAAAACCTGCCAAAAAATTTGCTTGTCTGGTACTGCAGGTCTGAAAATCATTTTGATTCCCTTGGCTTTCTTGATTCCATAGTCTACAGAAGGGTTGAAGTTAGCTCCCTTTGTTTCTAATGAATCTGCCAGAGTATTCTTTTCTCTAGGAACAAAATTTAAATTTAGGGCATCAAAGGATTCCATCAGATCCCATACCCTATTTCTGTAAGCTTTTAGGTAATGGTGCTTACTATTGCACCTGTTTCTTACCTGATGGACTATTAACTCAGAATCACCATATATATTCAAAATATTAATGCCCATGCTTTCTGCTTGTATCAATCCAAGACACAGGGCCTCATATTCTACAGCATTATTAGTACATGACCATGTTAATCTGTAGGCAAAATTCTTTGTCCCTTCTGATTGGGACTGTAGAACTACACCAGCTCCTGCACCATTTTTGCATTTAGCACCATCAAAGTGCATGATCCATGTTTCTTTCTCTCTCAGATACTGATTGGATATAGCAAGGATTTTCTTCTCCAATTCAGTTGAGATACTATATGTTCCCATACCGGTTCCAAATTGACTGTAATCCTCTCTGAAAGGCAACTCATCCTCAATATCCAATTCCTCAATGTTTTCCACCAGCTCAAATTCTTCCAGGGGATTAATATTGCACATGTCTTCTTCAATATTTTCAATGTGATAAGCTACTGGTTTTTTAGGTGTTATCCTTATTCTCTTTCCTTTGAAAGGAATTACCATACTAGAATAATCCATGTACATGCATCCACCTAATTTTGCAGTAAACTCCCTTGAAAGACATAACCCAAAGTAGGGTTCTAGGTCAACCACAACTATTTCTTGTACTATTGTCACCTCAGGGGCTCTATGTAGTCTCATAAAAACATCCTTTATGACTCCAACTATCTTAACAGGGGTCCCATCCAATTGTAATACTCCAGGACAAGATCGGGTATACTCCATACCCATCTCTTCATAGACTGCTTTAGGCATAACTGTAGTTGATGCTCCTGAATCTATCATACAATTTTGGACTACCCAACCTTCCATCCTCAGGGATATATAGAAAGGAGGGGGCTTATTCTTTAAAATAGTAGGTGACATTTCTTTCTTTTTTGATGGCATACTAAGGATTGTAGTAGACTGCTTATCTTGTGGATACTTGTTGAGGGAAGCCTTAAGAAGATCAATCTGACCAGGAATGAACAGAGTGTCATACAGGCTAGCTTTTGATGGAATATTTTTCATCTCTTCAATAATATTATACTCAGATTTAGTCAGGGTAGGTCTCTCAAACCTTCTTTCTGGCTCACCATATTTCCTTTTATACTATTGAGTGGCTTCAATTCTCTACATTTTGGTAATGGAGGGGAATCTAAGCCTTTCTTGAGCCTCATATTTAGATTTTATTTGGTCTCTTTCAGTTTCCTTATCCAACCTCTTAGGGAGATTGTATATCCTCTCATTACCTTTAGCTTGAGGGATGGGGAAAGCATCACTACTCTGAGGAAGGGAATCAGTTATTTTTTGAGAAGGGACTTGGAATTGGCCCATTTTTTGGGGATCCACTTGTAAAGTTTTCTTTCCAGACCTTGTCATAACAGCAATTGGGCTTTCTTCATCCAACTCTTTTCCAACCATGATTTGATCAGACTACCATAACATGTTTACTCTTCCCTTTTGATTTCTTTCAGCTTGATCCATAGCTTGTTGTACATGGTGTTGGTACATAACACAAGATTGAGAGTCATGGGGATCATTGCATACTAAACACCAAATATTTGCAAGAGTAGTATCTGAAGAACATTCTAGTTCCTCATATGTTGCATTCACTCTGACCCTAATACTATTACTAGGGCTAGGTCTCTGATATTTATTCACATATGGAAACCTCCTCTATTGTGACCTTTCTTGGTCTCTCCTTTCCATCGAATTCATTCTATTACTCAGAGTTTTTAGAGTATTTTGTATATCAAGAATAGTAGAAAACTCCTGAGATGGTTGAGAAGGGAGGGGAGGAAAAGGAGTTATAGAGGATAATGGCTTTGGTTGAGGGATTGCATTCATTTGTGGAGATGGAGATGATAAAGAAAGAGGATCGATGAAAGAGGGGTTTGTGGATTGACTTTGGTTATTGGTAGTCTCTGAGTTGTAAGGCAGCATAGTTTTGGGGGGTAGTCTTCCCACATTAATCAGGATATTTTCAGCATGAACTATTGCATTATAAACTTGGGGGAAGGTTTCTACTCTAGATTGTTGTGTCTATAGACCTAGCTCTGATCCAAGGGCTCTAATGTAATACATATAGGCCAAACATGTAGTTGGTCTAGTTGTGGGAGGTATTCTCTTCCATGTTCTACTGAATCTCAAATTAAAATTTGAGACAGTTTCCTATTGAGACTTCTGCATGGATGTAAATTGGTTAAGCAGGGAGAAAGGATCAGTAGATTCATTAAATTCTTCTATAAATGGTTCAGCTAGTGCTTGCCATGAAGTGATAGTGTTATCTTCTAGAGTTCTAAACCAATGTAATATCTTTCCTCTGAAGGATAGGGCTAGAATTCTTACAATAATATCCTCCTCTTTTATGTTGTGAATAGCTTCCAGATTCAAAATATCCTGATAGTGCTCATAAGTTATCTTCCTAGATCCATCATAAGTGGGGATAGCTTTGGATACAGCCTAGGGGATGGCATTCATTTGGGCTAATATTAAGGGACCGATTGTATTCCAGTTGGGATATTTCTATAATGGTTGATTAGGGGCCATATTTTGTGCCATATTTCTAGGTGCAGATCCTATTAGAGGGACTACTAGGTTAACTACAGGGTTTTCTTCAGAAAACTCTTCTTCCAAGAGGAAGTCTTGATTCAAACTTTTGATAATCGTAGACCCTCTATAAGGTAATTCACAATAAAAATAGGAGTTAGGGTTATTCCTTTTGAAGGACCTGGTATACATGAAAGGACA
Source organism: Wollemia nobilis (assembly GCA_028583015.1). Classification (NCBI taxonomy): domain Eukaryota; kingdom Viridiplantae; phylum Streptophyta; class Pinopsida; order Araucariales; family Araucariaceae; genus Wollemia; species Wollemia nobilis. The sequence continues at coordinate 1,530,788 of JAQPPZ010000314.1, forward strand.
CTGGTCTATAGGGATAATTATTTTTTTGGGTTTAAGAACCAGGGAGTCGCCAGGTGAACTTGCTCTTCTCCACTTACAAGGTCAAGATAATTCACCAAATCTTGATTCCTCTAGGTTGAGATAAACAATAACTCATATGATGGGTTTTCATGTTCCTTGTGAACTGGTCCCATCGGGCATGCCAAAAACTATTGGGCACTGAATTGCATCAAGTTTTTACTTAATACTACAGCTGTCTATCTTCCTACTTTCTGTCTAGGCTTGCACCCGATAGCTACAACTCAACACTCAACATTGGATGGACCAAAACAAAGTTTTTGATCCAACCTCCAGAGTAGGTTGGTTCCTTGTCAACTTAAACAAGATGTTGACACAATTATGCTCACTTAGGGTTTGGATATTAGGGTAAGAAAAGGTTAGGGTTAGAGAGATGTGAACAATAGTGGATGGATAGGCTAACAACATTGCACTACAACAAAAAGCTCCAAAAAACAACTTAAAGACACATTACTCAGATCAACATTATCTCAAGTTAAATGTATTTTCATTCATTAACGAACAGTAGAGAAATATTGCAGACAACAATTTCAATATCCAAACAATGATAATCCAAATAACAGAATTCACCACTATCTAGATTTTATAGAAATGTACTCCTTAGCAATAAAGATCAAATCCAGAAGCAGATTTCAATTACCTTAACAGCTAGTAATCCATTAATTTGGCACAAACTAACCATCTAAGTATTCACAGAAATGCAACTAAAGAATTTGAACCTCTGATATCAAATATGAAGACACAAGCTTTGAGGTGAAAATCAGTGTAATGCTCCTTTCATTAGTCCTTGGGAATATTTATAGTAGCACAAGCAAACACACTAGAGCCGACCCTTTAAAAATGAGGGTTCGACCTCTACTTATAGTTTTGCAAAATTAAAAATAACAAGGAACATTACAAAGATTAAAATTTGACAGCTCAGCAGAGAGTTCTTGTTGGCATTCTCTTACTGGTTCATCCTCCGAGAAACCCACTGCAAGTGGACCACCATGGCAGCTGGAAACCTCTGCAACTTGTTGGTTGTTGGTTCGAACTGGAGTTCTATTTATTGGAGATCTTATCTACATCATGGATCTTTCTTGGAAACCTCTCATCACCGTCGATCTGCAACCATCCTGGTTCTGATCTTCTTGAAACCCTCGATGCTTCGACTTCCTTCTCCAACTAACTATTCTTCAATCCTGGTGAGAAAGCTTTTATTTTATTTCATTTTGCTCAACAATTCTCAACCGTCGATCTCTTCCATCGTATGGCTATGATCTGTTTGAAGTAAGCTTTGATAAATGATAGGAAGAGATCACTGTGCCATTCCGCTTTAAAATATTTGATGATGTCATCCTCCATTCTTTAGAAACCTCAGAATGCCAATCCACATAAAAATGCATTGTAAATAGGGTGGGATAGAATCCGCCACTTATTCCTTGTTCTTTCCCCTTTGGCGTTGATGTTGTAGTGAATCCGCACAAACAATATGATGACATCACATTTCCCTTGAAAATCTTACGGATTTCATTCCGGACCCAGACAAGAGCATTAGTCATGAATTTCAATTCCGGCCCCGCCATAGTGTAAACAACTATGTTTTCATTCTGTACTGGCCTTAGATAAACATTACTTGTCACCATTCCACTGAAGAATTAGATAAAATTGCCCTTTTCATGAATCCGCACATCTTTATATCATCTTCCACCTTATGTCGCCATTCTGGACCAAAATACTCTATGAGTCTTCCGAAAATAGTCTTCCAACACTTAGCCACTTTGAAAGATTTTATAAATGCAAAGCGATCGCCAATCCGCACAAATTTTATGCTTACGTCACCTTTCTCCAAAAAATTTTGTGGATTCAAATCCTTTGTTGCTAATCCGGAGCCAAAAACAAGGGACGCGATGCGGATTTTCACCAAGTGCAAAATTTGACTAAGTGTGGGTGGACTTCTTACCTTTGTCGTGGATCCACTCCAAAACATACTGGAATGCGTGCGGAATGGAGCTTTCATGCCTTAGTAAAATTTTCAAAAATATTCTAAGCATATGTGGCCATTTTGGGCCTACAAGTTCATTGGTCAAAAATGACTGCTATTTCAAAAAAGAAAGATCCCTCTTCATCTATTTTTGAGAATATTGTCTATAACGGGGCATGTTTCTCCACCACCTTCTTCAAGCAAGACACATGGAAAACTAGGTGGATCTTGGATGACATAGGTAGCTCCAATTTGTAAGCAACTTTTCCCACCCATTGGAGTACCTTATAAAGTATATATAACTTGGACACCAACTTGTGTCGACCCTTTTGTTTCAAATAATTCTACTTGTAGGGTTGAAGGTGAATAAAAACCATGTCACCTTATACAAACTCTCTCTCTCTCAATATTGTGATGATTTACTTATTGTTTCATGTGATTTTGGGTGATCACCAAGTTTTGTTTCAAGGTAGCTAGGATGTCATGCTAACGAGTGAGGATTGTATTAATTTCTTCAACCCTCAAAATTATTATAAGGTAAGAGGTAAGTGTTAGAGGTGATTGGCCATATACTACCTCATACAAAGTCATATTAGTGGTTTAGTGGAAAGTGGTGTTGTATCACCATTATGCAAGGGGAATCCATTGGCTCCACTTAGATTTTTGGTAAGAGATGAAGCATCTAAGGTATATATCTAGAAATTTATCAACCATATTATTCTAACCATCAGTATACGAATGATAATATATGTTTTTTTTAGATTTATCCTCTAAATGTGGTGGAGTTCCTCCCAAAACAAATTGTGAACACCTTATCACGGTATTTGACTATTGAGTGTGAGGTCCCATGGAGCTGAAAGATATGGCTCATAAAAAATTGTACCACTATCCTCATAGTATAATAATTCTCTAAGGCATAGAAGTAAGCATATTTAGTTAACCTATCTACTACCACCATGATAATAATTTTCCACCTGATGCAGAAAACCCCTCAATTAAATCCATGGAAATATCTATTTGTGGTGAATATTGGATGGGTAAGGGTTGAAAGAGGCTTAGTGTTTTAAGTATTTCCCCTTTTGATGTTAGTATGTACCATAAGTTTCCACAAACCACTTCACAATGGTATTCAAACCAAACTAGTAAAATTTATGTTTGACATGTTCATAGGTATGTAAGAAGTCAATATGTCCACTTATAGGTGAAGAATGGATCTCCATTAAAATATGAAACCTAAGTTTTGAAGTGGATGGAATGACAACCCTTTACTTGTAGTAGAGTATGCCCTCATTCGATGTGTAGTTAGGATGATTCTCTTTTTCTACTTGGATGTCATGAGTAATTTTCATGAGTGTGGAGTTTCCTTGCCACTCTAATATGAGCTCCTCTAGCTAATCAAACAAGAGAATAGAAACTGAATAGAGAATGCCCTATATTTTTAAAAGTCTATATAAGGTATCTATTACCACTTTATCCTTACCATTGTGGTAGACTATCTCATAGTCAAAACTTAAGAGCTTAGTTACCCATTTTTGCTATTATGGAAAAGAAATTCACTATTCCAAAAGATATTTTATGTTGTAATAATCCATATTGATGATGAAATACTACATTACTAGATATGATCATCAATAGAGAACCACAAAGACAATGGCTATCATATCTTTTTCATAGGTTGATTTGGCTAGAATCTGTCTCAATAATGCCTTGTTGATGAATGTAAGGGGCCTACCTTCTTACATGAGTAAGGCTCCCAATATAACCCTTGATACATCACTCTATCATGAAAATATTGGAGAAATTAGGTATTGATAAAAATAGGGTGTTGCACATAGTATTTTTTAGGTTAAGAAAGGTTGGTTATGCTATATTAGTCCACACAAACACATCCTTGTATAGTATAGTTGTTAGGGGCACTACAATCTTACCATAATTTTTAATAAATTTATGGTAGTACCCTATGTGTCTAAGGAATATTAATAGGTTCTTCAAAATTTTAGGTTTGGAACATTCCTTCATAGCCTCAAATTTTCCAGGGTTCACATGCACACAATAGCTAGCCACAATGTGTCTCAAATATTCCACTTTTGTCACTCCAAAAGTACACTTGAATTTTTGACATAAAATTGATTCTCCTATAGTAGCTTCAAAACTTGGTTGATGTGTTGGAGGTGTTCATCCCATGTCTTATTGTATACCAATATTTTGTTAAAGAAGACAATGGAAAACTTCCATAGAAATGGCTTGAGGACCTTGTTCATGTAACATTGAAAAGTTGAAGGTACATTTGTGAGTCCAAAAGGCATAGCCAACAACTCATAGTGCTCCTCATGAGTCCAAAAGGATATTTTGGCTATATCTTCCTCATGGATGTAGATTTTATGGTACCCTAATTGGAGGCTCAAATTGGTAAAATATTGTGCCCCATGTAGTTCATCCAATAAGTCATCAATTACTAGTATTAGAAACTCATCCTTAATAGTGATATTTTTAAGTTTGTATAAATCCACACACATCCTCCATGACCCATATTTCTTTCAAAATAACAATTTTATGGGTAAAAAAGGACTCATGTTTTAGAAAATAAGTATTTCATCCAATAGTTCCTTCACCATATTTTCGATCTTATTATTTTGATGGTAGGGGTACCTATATGACCATATGTTGGGGGGATTACTACTTGATACCAAATCAATTCTATGGTCCTTTGTTCAAATAGGAGGTAGCTAAGTTGACTTAATGAAGACATTTTATTTTTGTGGGGATGGATGATAAATTTGGGGTACCTTATTGATTTACATATAACACAATTGTATTTGAAAAAATATTGTAACTACTACCCTACAACCCTTTTTATTAATTACTACATTTGATGGGATGCTATAACCTTGGGATTCCTATTATTTATTCCCTAAAGAGTGTGTGTCCTATTGTTGATGGCGAACCTCATCCAAAGCTTCAAGAAATCCCATAGCACTAGCCTAGAGTCCTCAACCAAGTGCATACCAAAATTATGTCCACATATATGAAGGGAACTACATAGATATTGGTAATTTCCTATGGATAGATGAGCTTTCCAACACCACTTGTTATAGGTCATGATGTCTCCATTAGTAATCTTGACATTAATTTAGTCTTAATCATATATAAATCAATATTTAATTTTTTCTACACTAGGATCTATGAATTTATTGATACTATTAGAGTCCAATAATATCAATACCTTATGCCTATTGAGAAAACCTTGGACTTTCATACATTAGGGTGCTAATATTCTTGGTATGGAATTCAAGGAAAGTGTAATTTCTTACTCCATGGGTCCATTAGGTAAAGCTTCATCATCCACTGAATCAAGGTGTTCTTAAATTGAGTCCACAAAATAATACCCTATATGTATTAATGTAGATGAAGCCTTGCTCATGTCTAGAGGATAGAGGTATTATGTTTTACATTTGCACCCATTTATCATCATAGTTGTAACAAAGTCCCTTAGCTATGCAGGTTTCCATTTCATTTGGTGTTATAATATTTATTTTTGTAGTATTTAGAATATTTATATTTATGGGGACAAAAGTTTTATTTTGTAATTACATAGATTTAGAGACTTTTCATTGGGTATTTTATTTTATTTTTGCAATTTTGGCTAATCCCAGTGGTCATGTATGTGGCTAGTTTGAGTATTTGTACCTTAGTCCTGATTTATCCTTATGACCACTAATGATGTAAATTTTAGAGAATATGTTGGCAAGGAATTCTATTCAATTGGATAGCTTCTCAGAAGCTATAATATAATCATATGTTATGCCTTTATATCAAATTTTGATGAGGGATCCAACAAAGTCTTCAAGTTTAGAAGGACCAAAACAACTAGAGAGTTCATTCTTGAACCGTATCCAACCAATGTGTGGTACTCATTTTCATAACTATTGATAACAATGGAGTACTTCAAAGTTGAAATGGAAGGAATCCATAAAAAAAATTGGTTGGTGGGTGTCTCATGCAAATCATGCCATTGTTCAACCTTGATTAACCAACTTTATGGATCTATCCCATAAAACCTTGGGAAATATATCTTAGGGAGTCTTAGGGCCATGCCTATGTGGTTTTGTGACTACTAGTATCTAAGAGCCTTCTCCTTATGACTTTATATATTTATAGTTCTATTTTCATAGTGTCCACCAAAACTTGGATATTTAAGCTTGAGCAATTTGATGTCCTAGAACATATAGTCTTGTATATGCTTGAAATATACAGCCATGCTAGTGAGGGTAGACATATGAGTAATAAGTTTACTTATGATATCCAATTTAATGTGTCATTCTTCCATCTTGTTAATTTTACCTCCATTGCTGAGTTTTGGTCTTTGGTGACACTTACTAAAAAATAGAATTGCTATTTTTAGAAGGTTAATATTTTTAGTAAGGGTCCTAGTCCAAAATCCTATTATGGTTAGTTATACCAAAACAATCATCTCGTAAAGTGGATTAAAATGATGTATATGTTTGAGGGTGACTCCTTGAACACCATAAATTTCCTCAAGGAAAATCGTTCCCCTTCTTGGAGCATCTACAATTTGATCGAAGAGTTGCAAAAATTCCTCTACAGGTTTGACAACATTATCATCCAACATGTTTTTAGAGAGGGAAATAAAGTTGTTAACATCATGGCCAACATTGTATTGGTTGAAGAATCTCTATGAATATGATTTTGATAATTATATTCCTATTATTTTAATCCCTAGTAGATCCAATGGATTATCTTCATATCTCTAGCCAAAGTAGGCCACGTGATCCTCCCAATCCTACCAATCTCATCCACTCGAAATCGTGTCAATTTCTTGGGAGGCTGAGGTGGCTATCTCTTTATGGATTTCCTAGATTTTAGAGGTGTCAATAAATTTTTGGATTTATCAAATAAATGAGGTGTCAATAATTTTGTGGCTTCCTCATTTGGTAAAGGTGTCTATTTCCTTGTTGCTTCCTTAGATGGCTAAGGTGTCTACCTCTATAGGACTTTATTTATTGGTTGAAATATCCACATATTTTTTGCCTCCTCAAAGGACTGAGGTGTAACCCTCTTCATGGATAAATTTTAATATTTGTTAGACCACCTTTGCTCATGATTTCTCTTATGGGCTAGAATTCCCATGGTAGAGACTCGTTTCAATGTACCATGCATCAAAATCATCTTTGGCAATGCTTCATGCATCAAAATAATTATTGGTAGTGGAATCATGCATATACCTACCTTCCCTTTGAGTGCTAAAATCATTGGATGTGTCACCCTTGACACGAATTGGGCACTCAAGCCTAGGCTTTCTTGGCCTAAGATGTTCCATCAAAGGTCCTTAAAGGGTGAAGCTTCTTGAATTGGAAGCATGCCAATCTAGGATTTTCTTATCATTTTGGCTACCTAATTGAGTTTAAATTATAGGTACAAGGAGTATTATTCCCATATATGTTTGTTCAATTTCAAACCTCTACAATAGTGTGGCATTTTTATGGTCTAGAGAAGTTTCTACTTCATCTTTCGGTAGGTTGGCTTTCAATGGAAGATAATTAAAGATAGGATGGTGTTGCTTGAGCCTGAGACTTTCCAACTTGATACCATAAATGAAGAGATCTTGGGTAACCATAGTTTCTTAACCTTATTGCACAATTTAGAAGTGATCCTAACTTGTCCTCGGAGTTTACCAGATCTTGGGATAATGATAGGGTGATGCTTTAGGGTCTTTCCTTCAAGGTCACCATCAACTTTTTGGTAGAGGTGACTGAGCTAGTCAATGATGGTGACATCATAAAATGCAACAAAAACTCTTTGGCGATTGAGCTTGACCACTTTAGGGATAAAGGGAAGCACCTTACAAAGGAAAATAGTGGCATCATAAAGAAATGCCTCCCTGCATCATGGAATAGGTTTCTCATTCCCATCATGTAGTATTTTACGATTGATGAAGCAAGCTTACCCCTTAGAAGCTTCCATTTAGAATTCCTTAATAACCTAAAGGACATTAAGTCCATAAATTTTCTATAATACTTGTTCAAGTCCATGGAGCTATTTATTTAAAGTGTTATTGAGGGTAAATCAACCCATCTAAAGCACCAAGGATTACACATTATTATTTACAAGCAAACACTTCATTTGCAGACCCAAATATCCACTCTATCCATAGTTGGTAATCCTAATGTTCACTGCTCTACATCGACACTCAACCAGGATTCCCTCTAGAAGGAGGACTTGAGTGACATTGAGATGAATGGACGTATTATTTCTTCAAGTAAAGTAGGAAATAAAAAATTAACCTTTGGATCTTCTAACACCATGCCTTTCTCTTGTCATTGCTCGACTAGGAGCAAAACCTCCAAGTATAAGCACAAGAGTGTTATTGTAATTGACCAGAATAAGTAAAATCCTAGGGATTCTCCTTCAACCCATAAAAATTAGAATCTTGGAGATGCTCTTGGTTATGAAATCCATATTAAGTATGGCCTCTCCCCTAATGGAACTTATGCTCTATCACAATTGAGAGAGGATTATGACCCTATGGTCAATCTGGATGACTTGGTAAATATTGCATCAACTCTGCTCCTCCAATCTATGAAGGTAATTAACAATATTAGGAACCAATAGGATGAGACCACTCAAGCCATGGATAATGCTCAGAATACCATAAATAGTGACAAGACCATCCCACATATTCTCAGTAATATAACTACTTCTATCTTCTTCGTATTTCCTATTTTCAAGTTCTTCCTTTTTATCTACATATCAAGGTGATGGTCTTCCATCCCTTTGTTTCTATTTTTGATATCTTTGTTTTTCTTTTTTTCTAAGGTCATCCCTTTTATGGATACCTCCTTTTGGATTTCTCCTATGTAAAAGGTTTGGGGACCCTTTCAAAACCCCCTTTTATCAATAAAAACATGACGTATATGTTGGATAAATGGTTTTTGAGAACCAAAACTTCTTTTACTAGAAGGTTTCATGTTGCATATCTCCTTACAAATACTCTAAATTGAAACCCCTCATTTTTTTTTGCAACTATAACTCAACTATGATCACACTATCCAAAACTAGATTGATATATTTAGCCTATTATTTCTTTATGTTTTTTATCACACTAATGATAAGGATGGCACAATTACAAAACTACCTCAAGTAGAAATTAAGGAATGGATATAGTCTACTTTGAGGTGTGTGTACTTCCCATAGCCCTCTAATATACTATAGTAGTGATCGATAGTGCTCATACTAATATTTTAGGCCACTATCCAAGGAGGATTTAGACCATACCCTTGGGTGCACTACTCGTCTCTTTGATTAGTACATGAGAGTAACCTTATTGAGTGTTGTTCTTGGTGCACTATAGATAAATACATGGTTGACTCAATTGAATTCCTATATTTTAAGGTTTAGCTCATGTTTTTTGTAAATCAAGATTCAATAATATTGGCCCCTAAGCCCATGATTCATATTTAGATGAAGATTCATGCATGAATCTCATCATTTTATATGAATTTTATTTGGTAGAATTTGGGGTTCACCAATGGTATTTTTGATATTTACCCTAAATATATGTTTAATTGTTGAGCAAGGTGCAGCAAACAGTATTGTCATTGTTGTCAACACAGTCAGACAGATTTATTGATGCAATGGACAGGAGTTTATTGATCAGCAAGGTGCAGCCAAAGTACAATGGATAGGAGTTCAGTGTTGAGCAAGGTGTTGCAGGAGTATTGTCATTGTTGTCAATACAGTCAGTTAGATCTAATGATGCAATGGACAGGCAGTTCAGAAGTCATTCAGATGCAGAGGATAGAAGTTCAAAGGATAGTCAGATTATGTAAAGTGCAATTTCCTGGAAAACAGAAGTGACCCGATTTCAAAAATTCAAAGAAAAAGACAAGTTAGAAAATCGTCGCGATATCGCGACATGTTTTCTCGTCGACGATGTCGGGAGGAGAGAGAAGGCGCAGCAAAAATGTCGCGATTTCACGACAAAAATGAGGAGAGAGAAGGCACAGCCGAAAATGTCATGATTTCACGACAAAAATGAGGAGAGAGAAGGCGCAGTCAAAATGTCATGATTTCGCGACAAAAATGAGGAGAGAGAAGGCGCAAGGCAAACTGTCACGATTTCGCGACATGTTGGAGGCCAAGAAGCTAAGTCGAGAAAGTTGTAGCGATTTCGCTACATGTTGGATTTTCGCTGGTCGAAGCAAGGAGAAAGCGTTAAGTGGAAAAGTTGTAGCGATTTCGCTACATGTTGAAATTTGGCCGAAGCAAGGAGAAAGCGTTAAGTGGAAAAGTTGTAGCGATTTCGCTACATGTTGAAATTTCGCCGAAGCAGGGAGAAAGTGTTAAGTGAAAAGTTGTAGCGATTTCGCTACGAAGTCAAAAGTGCACACACAAAGGTGTAGCGATTTCGCTACAATGAGTCAAAAGTGCACAACAAAGGTGTAGCGATTTCGCTACGAGTCAAAAGTGCACAACACAAAGGTGTAGCGATTTCGCTACAAGTCAAAAGTGCAGAACACAAAGGTGTAGCGATTATGCTACAAGTCGAAAGTGCAAGGCACAAAGGTGTAGCGATTTCGCTACAAGTCAAAGTTTCATGGGTAGAAGCAAAGTTGGAAGCACAAGGCACAAAGTTGTAGCGATTTCGCTAGTCTTGATTGCTAGTGCATGAAGCGAGAAATGTACGGAAGCCGAAAGCGTCACGATTTCGTGACAAGAATGAGGATGACGTCAGTGAAAGCTGAAAGTGTCACGATTTCATGACAGGTTGCAAGAAAAGCCTCTGGAAGCCGAAAGTGTCACGATTTCGTGACAAGAATGAGGATGACGTCAGCAAAAGTTCGAAGTGTCACGATTTCGTGACAAGAACGGTGGCAAAGCTATCAAAGGCCAAAAGGGTCACGATTTCATGACAACAAGGACAAGAAGGCGTACGGCTACAAAAAGTGTCACGATATCGTGACATGTTATTATTTCGTGGCAATAGTTACAGGAAGGTGACAGAGGTGGCAGTAGCGGTTGAGGCCGACAAAGTTGAATCTGGGCCGACAGATTTTAGGGTTTTGCAGCTGACAATTTCTAGGGTTTTGCAATCGACATTCTTAGGGTTTGCAGTCGATAATTTTAGGGTTTTGCAGTCGACAATTTCTAGGGTTTTGCAGTCGACGTTCTTAGGGTTACAACGACTATTGTTTAAAGACTTGATCTTGAAATTTCATCTATAAAAGGAGGGCAGTTTTTGAGTTTGAGTGTTGAAGATGATGTTCTATAGAATTTGTGCCTAAAATTTCTGCTATAAAAGGAGGGCTACAGCGAGCGAGATGAATCGATTTGAGTGAATATCGAAGTGCGATATGCGGTCGTAAAAGCGTAGATAGCGCAGAACCGACGAGATGATAGCGAAGTGCGTAATGTGAGCTAGTCATGTCGAGTTGTTCGAAGTGCGATTGTGAATGCGCACAGAGAGCAGAGTGTGGAATGACACAGAGTGTGCGAAGCGTGTGCACAGAGAAAGTAGAGTGTGCAGAGAGCACGAAGGGCAAAGTTGATTGCAAAGTTTGGCTATAGCAGTGCAGCAGATTGTGTGAAGTGATTACGCAAGAGAGAGCAGAGTGTGCAGAGATTGCAAAGGTGAAGTAGACCAGTTAGAGTCTTGCAATAACGAAGGTATATGTCAAACATTTTCATTCAAAATTGAAGTCCAGTTGGTGCTGGAAAATTAGGGGTTGGTGCTCCTTTCTATTGGTGCAGATAAATGAGGGGTTGGTGCTCCTTCCAGTTGGTGCTGGTAAACAAATTGTAAAGTTGGTGCTTTGCAAGAGGCTGGATTTGGATGGTAGTCCAAGCAGCCGTTCTTTTTGAGGAGTAGCCATTTTGGTGAACCTCGTTAAAAATCTGTGTTGTGTGATGTTCTCTTGTGGTACTTATTATATCTGTTTATAAGTTTTTAATTGCTATGGTTTTTAGAGCTGTTAATTCATGTTTTGGAATGCTACACTGATTCACCCCCCCTCTCAGTGCCATACTAAGTACAACAATTGGTATCAGAGCCAAGTTCCCTTTAAAGGCTAAATCAGCTAGGGTTGATCTTGGATTAATACTCTAATGGCAAAGAAAGGCAAGAATGGAACCATGAGACACAAGAAGAAAAGATCACACAGGGTCATAAAAGAAAATAAAGATAAATTCATTATTGTTGTAGATTCAAGAGATGAATCAAACAATGGAGAAAAGGCCAAGAGTCAACTCGGTCATAATGCAGGTTCACAAGGTTCAAAATGTTTTGATCAACTCGGGCATAATGAACGTCAGTGTCATGGGTTTAGTAGCAGTGAAGATGAAGAAGAAATAGAATCAGAACAGGAATGTAATAAAGAAGAAATGAATGCAGAAGCAAATTGGAATGAAGATCAAATTACAGCTCCAAGTAAGAAGAATAGAACCTCCTTCAAAAAGACATCTCAGCCAGTTTCAGTTCCTGTGGTAGAGGAAATTGAACCAAAAAAGGCAGAAGGAGTGAACACTGAAGCAGATAATAAAAACCTCAATGCTGAAGTAGACTGGGAAGGTGAGTTGATCTCTGCTCTTGAAGAGTTGAGTATAGAAAAGAAAAAGAACAAAAGACTGTCCAAGAAATTGGAAGAATATGGGGATGAGATTGAAAATCTGTTCTTACAATTCCAAAAGGCCAAGAAAATAGAAGAAGACTTGAAGTCACAAATTGAATGATAAAGTCAATGTGTGTAACAAACATGAAGAGGATTCTAACAAAGTAGTTAGTAATCTAAAGCTGCAAGTAGAAGAGTCTAAAAGGATTGAGGAAACTCTCAGGTCGCAGATCAATGAGAAAGAGATTATTTGCCGCAAACAAGAAGAAGAGATTGTTTCATTGAAGAAACAACTAGAAGAGGCCAATACAAATCTTAAATTCGAGAAGAGCACATAATTGCTAGATAAAATGATAAGTCATCAGAGAAGCTCCACGGATAAGCATGGTCTTGGATATGAAGCTGAACAACCTTTATCTTCTAATTCTGCAGAGAAGAAGAAGTTCACTGTTGAAGGGTCCGAGCAAGAAAAGGTTAAAGATGTATCTTCAAAAGAAAGAAAATATCAAAGGAGATTTACAGCAAAGCAGCCACAACAAAAGAGGTTCTACCACTCTCACTCTTTTCATACTAACACTTTTAATGGCTATTGTTTCAGATGTAACCAGTATGGTCACAAGGCAACTTATTGCGGATTAAATAATAAATCAAAGAGTTATGTTGGTCGAAATACATCTGCATATCTGAGTGAACACTTTGTACAATGTTTTCAATGCAATGGTCATGGGCACATAGCAAGGTTTTGTCCAAGCGCTTCTGTATCAAATCTAAGGCAAAATAGTAGATTTCATAAGACGCAAAGAACGCAACACAGACAGGGAATAAATCAGGTTCATAGAAGAAAGGAAAATAATCATTCATCATGGATGCATAAGAGACAACCACACCAGAGAAATATTTGAGTTCACGCAATGATGCAAAATAGGGATGCAGGTGAAAAATCCAAGTCCGAGGTCAAGAAAGTCTGGAGAAAGAAAGAAGAGAGGAAATCGTGTCTCCTTGAACTGAAGGAGACTGCTCCTCTACTGCACTAAGCAACTCCAGGTAACACATCCTCAGGGGGAGCATTTTGAAAAAGGTTTTATTTTATTGCTCCTATATGTCTGTTGGGTTAACCTGAGGATGAAAGGCAAGCAGTAAGGAGGAGTTGCACTATAGTTGTCTAAGTTTATATCTGTTCGTTTAGTTGTTTGTGGAAGTGCCATGAAGGATGGAGATTAAATGGAGAGTCGTCACCATTGGGAGTATTGTTGTATGTCATTATTGTACTGTTGATGCTTCTTACTATAACTGTTCGAAACCATGGAATGTAACAGTTCAGATAATTTGATTAGTGGAAGAATGGTTGCTCTAGCTACGTATTTGTGTTTCGATTAAAGAAGCATGTATCTGTTCCATTCATTGATGTAAAGATCGTTAGAACTTTCATGATGCCTTGGTGAAGCTATTTAATTCTCAGACAGTTTCGTTTTAACTGTTGATAAAATGCCAATCCGAGGTTAAGAAGTATGAGGCCGAGTAAAGTGCAGTATGGTTGGTCGTGAAGTGTTTGACAGAATGTCTTCTCCAGATTTGCACAGTTGAAAGTAAGATGTGACCAGCGGTGACTGCAGAAAACTTAGACCAAGCTGTAAATGTAAAAACGGATCTGGTTTGTGTTGAGAAACAGTATTTGATGCTTGCACAGAGTTGACAGTAAAACTGCAGTGATTGGTACAGTGTTGAACAAAAGTTGGTACAAGTGTGAGTCACTTATCAATTTTATTAACAGATGTGAAAACAACGTTGTGAAATGGGAAACTTGAAGAACAGGTTTATATTGAGCAGCCAGATGGTTCCCAGCTTGGTGATGATCCCCACTTGGTTTGATAAGAACATGAGTATCATTGTTATATGAAGAATATTTTATAAGCACTGTTGTTGAAGCCCATTGGTTGTGCAAAGAACTTGAACTTGAGTTAGAGAAAAACATTTTGAGTTCATCTTGAGTACCTCTTGAGCATGATTGATTGAGCCTTTGAAGAAGGCCTTTGGGAAATTTTTAAGGACAATGTTGAGACAGGTTTCTTGAATAGATTTGGGCAAGTTCTTGGTAAACTTGTTAGACCAGATTTGGACAAGTTCCATGTGAGCTTGTTGAGCAGGTTCTTAGTGAGCCTATTGACTGAGGCTTTGGAAGTAACTGAGTACAGAAAAACAAGAGTCAGTTTTCTTATTCACAACAGAGGTAGAAAATACTGCAGCGATAGCGTGTTGTACGCAGCCTACAGAAAGTTGAGGTTTAGTTGGATTTTCATTCCAACAATAGAAAGTGGAGTGGTCTCGTTTCCCAAGAAGTGACTAGCTTGGGATCACATTCTCAGGGGGAGCATTTGTGTATTTGTTTTTCTTCTTGTTCATGCTTGGAATATTTGCTAATTGTAATAATTTGTGTCTAAGAATGTTGTGCATAGACTCGTGGGGAGTCTGCAGTAGCCCTTTGGTATTATTGTCAAAGGGGGAGAAGATTTATAGGAAAATTGCACATGTGTTGCCAACAATTCCAAAGGGGGAGATTGTTGAGCAAGGTGCAACAAAAAGTATTGTCATTGTTGTCAACACAGTCAGACATATTTATTGATGCAATGGACAAGAGTTTATTGAACAGCAAGGTGCAGCCAAAGTACAATGGATAGGAGTTCAGTGTTGAGCAAGGTGTTGCAGGAGTATTGTCATTGTTGTCAATACAGTCAGTTAGATCTAATGATGCAATGGACAGGCAGTTCAGAAGTCATTCAGATGCAGAGGATAGAAGTTCAAAAGTTAGTCAGATCATGTACAGCAAGTTTTCAAGAAGAAAGAAGTGACCCAGTTTCAAAAATTCAAAGAAAAAGACAAGTTAGAAAACTGTCGCGATATCGCGACATGTTTTCTGTCATGATTTCGTGACAGGTCGGAGGAGAGAGAAGGCACAACCGAAAATGTCATGATTTCATGACAAAAATGAGGAGAGAGAAGGCACAGCCGAAAATGTCATGATTTCACGACAAAAATGAGGAGAGAGAAGGCGCAACGAAAATGTCATGATTTCACGACAAAAATGAGGAGAGAGAAGGCGCAAGGCAAACTGTCACGATTTCATGACATGTTGGAGGCCAAGAAGCTAAGTCGAGAAACTGTAGCGATTTCGCTACATGTTGGATTTTTGCTAGCCGAAGCAAGGAGAAAGCGTTAAGTGGAAAAGTTGTAGCGATTTCGCTACATGTTGAAATTTGCCGTGCAAGCAAGGAGAAAGCGTTAAGTGTGAAAAGTTGTAGCGATTTCGCTACATGTTGAAATTTGGGGAGAAAGTGTTAAGTGAAAAGTTGTAGTGATTTTCTACAAGTCAAAAGACAAAGGTGTAGCGATTTCGCTACAAGTCAAAAGTGCAAGACACAAAGGTGTAGCGATTTCGCTACAAGTCAAAAGTGTACAACACAAAGGTGTAGCGATTTCACTACAAGTCAAAAGTGCAGAACACAAAGGTGTAGCGATTATGCTACAAGTCGAAAGTGCAAGGCACAAAGGTGTAGCGATTTCGCTACAAGTCAAAATTTCATGGGTAGAAGCAAAGTTGGAAGCACAAGGCACAAAGTTGTAGCGATTTCGCTAGTGCATGAAGCGAGAAATGTACGGAAGTCGAAAGCATCGCGATTTCACGACAAAGATGAGGATGACGTCAGCGAAAGCTGAAAGTGTCATGATTTCGTGACAAGGTGCAAGAAAAGCCTCTGGAAGCCGAAAGCGTCATGATTTCGCGACAAGAATGAGGATGACGTCAGCAAAAGTTCGAAGTGTCATGATTTCACGACAAGAACGGTGGCAAAGCTATCAAAGGCCAAAAGGGTCACGATTTCACGACAGCAAGGACAAGAAGGCGTACGGCTACAAAAAGTGTCGCGATATCGCGACATGTTTTTATTTCGTGGCAATAGTTACAGAAAGGTGACAGAGGTGGCAGTAGCAGTTGAGGCCGACAAAGTTGAATCGGGTCGATGAATTTTAGGGTTTTGCAGCGACAATTTCTAGGGTTTTGCAATGGACATTCTTGGTGGGTTTACATTCTTAGGGTTACCGATGGATTTTAGGGTTTTGTAGCAAACAATTTCTAGGGTTTTGAAGCCGACGTTCTTAGGGTTACAGCTGACTATTGTTTAAAGACTTGATCTTGAAATTTCTAGTTTCTATAAAAAGGAAGATGTTCTTTAGAGTTTGTATCAAATTTGTTCTAGTAAAATGAGGGCTACGTCGAGTTTGAGAAGAATCGATTTGAGTGAATATCGAAGTGCGATATGCGATCGTAAAAGCGTAGACAGCGCAGAACCGGCGAGATGATAGCGAAGTGCGTAATGTGAGCTAGTCATGTCGAGTTGTTCGAAGTGCGATTGCGAATGCACACAGAGAGCAGAGTGTGGAACGACACAGAGTGTGCGAAGCATGTGCATAGAGAAAGCAGAGTGTGCAGAGAGCGCGAAGGGCAAAGTTGATTGCAAAGTTTGGTTGTAGCAGTGCAGCAGATTGTGTGAAGTGATTGCGCAAGAGAGAGCAGAGTGCGCAGAGATTGCAAAGGTGAAGTAGACCAGTTAGAGTCTTGCAATAACGAAGGTATATGTCAAACATTTTCATTCAAAATTGAAGTCCAGTTGGTGCTGGCAAATTAGGGGTTGGTGCTCCTTTCTGTTGGTGCAGATAAATGAGGGGTTGGTGCTCCTTCCAGTTGGTGCTGGTAAACAAATTGTAAAGTTGGTGCTTTGCAAGAGGTTGGATTTGGATGGTAGTCCAAGCAGCCGTTCTTTTTGAGGAGTAGCCATTTTGGTGAACCTCGTTAAAAATCTGTGTTGTGTGATGTTCTCTTGCGGTACTTATTATATCTGTTTATAAGTTTTTAATTGCTGTGGTTTTTAGAGCTGTTAATTCATGTTTTGGAATGCTACACTGATTCACCCCCCCTCTCAGTGCCATACTAAGTACAACATTAATGTGTTGATTCAACAATCACCTAGGATTTTGAGATCTAGAAATGAAAAAGGATGATGTAAAATGCAATGCAAAATGCAAACAATATGCAATAAATAAATACTAGCCTATATGCTTTTCAAATTTCTTGTGAAAAAATTAAACTATGAAAGCAATAAAAACCTTTTATCTTTCTAGCAAGAGGTCAATGTTAGAGAATATTACATTATTTGATATGCAAGATATGTACATGTGCCATTCTAAAAGACTGAGAATCTTGTATGCAAGTGGTAAGATAAGAATCCAAAGGTCATAAGCAATAGTCAAGAATTTGAAGAGTCATCTTGTAAAGCTATATTATGGAGATAAAGGTCCATAATATGTATTGGAAAATATATAGAGAAAATCTCAATACTTTATGTTTTGCATGAATAATATTATGAGTGTTTTTCAATAACATTATTGATTAGATGAGATTTGTATGCATTGATATTATTCAGTAATTCTACTTCATTATTATTGATATTTTTGAACTTTAATATTATGGCTACTTTATATTAGGACCTATGTGATTCTATGGTAGTAAGACTTAAAAATCTAATAGTGGTATCAAAGCTACCACCCAACTTTATCCATATTTGATAGAGTTATTTTATTAGCCACCATTATAAATATTTAACTTTGTCCATTTTGATAAAGTTAATTAAGAGTTTGTCTTTTTTGAAAGTAACATAGACTTGGACTCTATTTCTAAAAGGTCTATTTGAGTAGAAATTGAGGGGATAAGGATTAGTCACCCTGATTTGAATGTTAGGGTCTTTCCACTTGGTTGAAGGAAAACCAATGAAGACTAGGACTCAGCTATATTGAAAGAAAGAACCAACTCAAGAGAAAATTTTGACATTTGATAAAGGAAGAACCAAATTAGAAGAAATTTGGTCATTCAAATTTACCTTGACATTGATATTGGATTATCTAGTAAGAAGGAGAAATCTATTTGGTTCTTAGGTGCATCCTAAGACATTGTAAGAAGTTGCAGAAGATTTCAAATAGACAAAAGAGTATTATTGCTATTAGATATGGAGAAGCGTTATAGCTTCCTACAAAGCTAGAGAAGAATTTTTTCTTCCACAGTCAGTGAAGAGCATCATAGGCCAAGAGAAAGAGGATCATTTTATCTACCAGAAATAGATAAGCACTATTAATCAAGGAGAATACTCAATTAGAGTATTCTAAGCTATAGGCCATATTACAGAGGTTGATATTGAGAAAGAAGCCTACAATAACAAAGTTAGTTGAACACTAAATTACTGTTAAGAATCAAATGCTAGCAAAGGTGCTATCTTTCATACAAAGGAACAAAGAAGTCAAGTGCTAATAGAGCACCTAGTTAACCTCTAACAGAATGCACTACCTTTCATACAAAATATAGATAAATCAAGTGCTAACAAAGCATCCAATTAAGCAATAATAGAAGATGCTAATTTTTAGAAGATTCAAGTGCTAACAGAGAACTTAGGAAAAGTGCTAACAAAAGTACTACCATTGAAAGTAAGAATTGAAGAAGTGCTTGTTTTTTTAAGAGAACCAAAAGACTATAAGTTCTTATTAAAAGCATTAGGTATCAAGGAATTAGTCTAAGATATAATAGAATAGAACAATATCAAGGCATCAATAGATTAATATTAGAATCCAGATATTAGTAGCATAGACAAAGTGCTATTCAGGAACACATGGAATAGAGTGTACTATTTGGATACTTCCTAATTAGAATAATGTTAAGAAAAAAATAGAGATTAACATAGTAACATTAATAAGGTGTAAAAAGAATATTTGTGCTAACATAATGCTAGAAGACAACATGCGAGACCAGTGATAACAGAGCATTAAGAGTCTCTGGAATGAAATAGAAAGTAATGCTAGCTTACAAGCATTATTAATAGCACATATAAGTGCTTAGAAAAGCTATACAATGGCTTAGCAAATCTAAATCAAAGTGCTATCATAATACAAAGTGGTTGGAATATTTAATCCAATGAAGATAGGGCAACTCAGGTGCTCAAATTCCTATGAAAACATAGAAATTGAATGCTCAACATTCAATATTTAGCATAGCAACTAGGAATTCTAATAGAGACATCTGAGTACCTCTAGTAATCTGTATAGGAGACTATCAAAAGGTAATACAGTGTTGCTTTCTAATGGGCATCATAAAACATTACACAAGAAAGTAGCAAAGAGAGATTTGAGCATTAGAAGAAACTCCTAACAAATACAACAAGATATTCGCTAGCCAAATAATGTCAATATGTTACTTATTTTTGTTGTATAATTAGGTTTTCTTGGTGGGAAATTTATTCAAAATGTTTTTTTAAAATAAATCGAATGAAGAAATAATTTTTTAAAGCTATTTTGAGTTTTAATTTTTTGGTTTATTAGATATGGAGTGATAAGGGTAATTACATAATATTAATAATTAATTTTTTTTAATGATTTAAAGAGTATTAAGTTTTTTTGAGTGATTAAATATTGGAGGAGTTAAAAGGTGCTCAGTTTTTAAAAGTTTTTAAAATTTAAGGATTTTGTGATTTGAAGCTATTTAAATATTTAAAATTTTGAAATCTTTAATTTTTTTTTTATTTTTCAAATTAATATATTAGGGAGTTAAAAGGTTTTCTACATCATAGGTTTATAAAATTGAAATTTGAAAATTTCATATTTGAGTTATTAGGAGATATATATTTACTAATTCAAAATAACTTATCATGGATTGTTGGTATATTGATTCTGGAGCAAGTAGGCATATGATTGCAAATAAACAATGGTTTAACACTTTTCAAGAAAGATATGAAAAACTAGTTGTCATAGCTGATAGTATGACTTATGAAGTCAAATGAGTAGGAGATGTCTTAATTGATTTATCAAATAAAAAATAAATAATTAATAATGTACTATATGTACCTAGATTAACTACTAATCTTCTTTTAGTTTTTCAATTGATGGATTAAAACGTAATAGTTGAATTAAAAACTATTAAAGACAAAAAATATCTTATTACCAAACAAGGGAGAGTTATAGCTTCAAGTTCTTATAAAAATAGTTTGGTTGCTCTAGATATAGTTCCAAATATGGCTCTATCAGCAAGGATTTTAGAAACAAGAGAAATTTGGCATAAAAGGCTAGGACACATAAGTGCATCTTCATTAAATGAGATGAGTAAACATCAAATGGTTAAAAGTTTACCTAAAATTTTAAGGGAATCTACAATCTATCCAAAATTTCTAACAAGGAAACAAAATAGAATACGTTTTGAACTTTGTCAACATAGAACTCAAGAACCTTAGAATTAATATATATATATATAGCTTTATGTGGACCAATGAATGTTACTAGTATTGGAGGACATAGATATTTTTAACTATTTGTTGATAATTATTCTAGGAAAATGTGGGTGTATTTTATGAAATTTAAATAAGAATCATTCACTTTTTTAAAATTCAAACTCTTTTGGCCGCGACGATGCAACATGTCGCGATATCGCTACACTTTTTCTCTTTTGGCCGCGATGATGCAACATGTCGCGATATCGCGACACTTTTTCTCTTTTGGCCGCGACGATGCAACATGTCACGATATCATGACACTTTTTCTCTTTTGGCCACGACGATGCAACATGTCGCGATATCGTGACACTTTTTCCCTTTTGTCCGTGACGATGCAACATGTCGCGATATCACGACACTTTTTCTCTTTTGTCCGCGACGATGCAACATGTCGCGATATCGCGAAACTTTTTCTCTTTTGGCCGCGACGATGCAACATGTCACGATATCGCGACACTTTTTCTCTTTTGGTCGCGATGATGCAACATGTCGCGATATCGCAACACTTTTTCTCTTTTGGCCGCGACGATGCAACATGTCGCGATATTGCGACACTTTTTCCTCCTTTGACCGCGACGATGCAACATGTCGCGATATCACGAAAATTTTTCCTCCTTTGGCCACGACGATGCAACATGTCGCGATATCGTGACACTTTTTCTCTTTTGGCCGTGACGATGCAACATGTCTCGATATTGCGACACTTTTTCTCCCTTGGTCGTGACGACGCGACAATACAACTTGTCGCGATATCATGACACTTTTTCTATTTGGCCTCGATGATGCAACATGTCGCGATATCGCGACACTTTTTCTCTTTTGTCCGCGATGATGCAACATGTCATGATTTCACGACACTTTTTCTCCTTTGGCCACGACGATGCAACATGTCGTGATATCGTGACACTTTTTCTCCTTTGGCCGCGACGATGCAACATGTCGTGATATCGCGACACCTTTTCCTCCTTTGGCCACGATGATGCAACATGTTGTGATATCGTGACACTTTTTCCTCCTTGCTTTCTCCCTTTGCTTTGGACTGCAAAAATGCAACATGTCACGATATCACGACACTTTGTGGTGTTTTGCTTTTTCTTTGATCTTTAGCATATGGGCCTCTTCGGTCTTCTTGGAAAACATGCAAAAAAATGCGGGTCCCCAATTTTGGGGTGCATTTTGGAGCAGCCACAACACCTCCAAATGGTGAATTTCTCTATTTAAGTTTCACTTTCCCTTTTTTGATTAGCCTCTGGTCATGTTTCCCTTTAGTTAGTTCTTCTAGCTGAATCCTCTAGGCGCCTTCACCTTAGGTGGCCCCTACTATTTTCAGGTTGTCTCGTTCTGCTGTTGTCGTTCTTCCCCTTTGCCTCCCTCTTCAGAGGCCCATGATTGTTTTGTACAAGGTTCAGGGACCTTTCAACACCCTTTCAACCAATCAAAAAAAAAAAACATTCAAACTACTAGTGGAAAAAGAATTAGGAAAAACTATCAAGAATCTTCATTTAGATAGAGAAGGTGAATTTTTATCAAAAGAATTAAACTTGTTTTTAGAAGCTAATGGCATAAAAATACAACATACAATAGCATATTCACCACAACAAAATGGTATTGCAAAAATAAGAATAGATCAATAATATAAATGGTTCCTTGTAAGTTGTATGCTAAAGGAAGCTCATCTTGATCATCAATATTGGGCAAAAGCAGTTAAAATAGTTGTATACTTACAAAATAGATCACCTAAAAGGATACTAAAAAATGTTACTCCTAAAGAAGTATGATCAAGACAGAAACCAATGGTAGAACAACTGAAAATATTTGGATGTAAGGCATACATGCATATTTCAAAGCAAAGAAGAACTAAACTAGATGACAAAACTATGTGTGGAATATTTCTTGGTTATGATGATGATTCAATAGGTTATAGAATAATTGATCCTACAAAAAATAAAATATACATAAGTAGAGATGTAGTATTTGATGAAGGAAACAAAAGTGTTATTAAAGAGCAAAATATTGATTCAGGAATAATTATAAATTTTTTAGAAGACTCATCAAGTGAAGATTCAATATCAAATATAGATGATGAACACAAAGATAATGAAGAGACTGTGATAACACATCAAAGGAAAGAACCTATATGTCTCAAAGATACACTTAAGGAATCAAAACTAGAGAAAATGATAGATCTCTCTATTACAAGACATCAAACTCATAGTTTAACAAAAATGAATAGGGGGTTGATAAATTTTGTAACAAAACCTATAACTACTCTAAATGCTTTAAGTAATCTAGAGTGGAATGCAAACATGGAATCAAAATATGCAATATTAATGAAAAAAAAAACATGGAATCTAGCTAATCTACCACAAGGGAAAAAAGTAGTAGGATGTAAGTGGGTCTTTAAGATAAAATACAAAGCATATGGTTCTCTTGAAAAATACAAAGCTTGATTAGATGCAAAAGGATATACTCAAACAAAAGGAATATATTATGAAGAAACATTTGCATTGACAACAAGAATGACTACTATTAGAATAATTTGTGCTTTAACATCACATCATAGATGAAAAATTCATCAAATGGGTATTAAGAGTGCATTTATTAATGGTGATCTTAAAAAAAAAGTATACATGTCATAACTATATGATTTATTATCAAAGGATAAGAACAAAAAAAAATTAATTTGAAACATTATATGGTTTAAAACAAGCACCAAGAGCATGGTATATAAATATTAATAATTATTTATTATGGCATGTTATTAAAATAAGTTTATTAGATTCAAATATCTATATGAAAAAGGTTGGATGTGATAAAATAATACTTATAGTATACGTTGATGATATAGTAATAACATGAAGTTCAACATTTCTAATAGATGAAGTTAAAAGGGATCTAGAAAAGGATTTTGAAATGATAAATTTGGGTCTTCTTCATTATTGTCTTGCTTTAGAAATTTGTCAAAAGGAAAATAATATCATAATAATACAAATAAATTATGCAAAATTGTTACTTGAAAATATAGGATGAAAAATTGTAAACCCAAAGATACTCCTATGGAGCAAGGATTCAATTATCTAGATATGAAGAGTCATGTTTAGTCTTAGCTACTATCTATTGTCAATTAATTGGAAGTCTTCTATATTTAACAAATACTTGACCAAATATAGTTTTTGTTGTAAATTATCTTTCAAGATTTATGTAAGTCATTGGAAATCCACAAAAATAATACTACAATATATTAGCAAGACTACAAAATATAGACTAATATACAAAAAGGATGATGATAAATTTTGCTTACAAGGATATTCATATTCTGGTTATGTTGGGTCTATAGATGACAAAAAATCTACATCATGCTATGTTTTCTATCTTGGTTATGGATATATTTCTTGTTATAGTAAAAAATATGTAATAGCACTTTCATCTACAGAAGTAGAATATCATGTAGCAAAATATGTAGTCTATGAAGCACTTTGGTTATAATACATATTATCAGATAAGGAATTAGAAGAACTCCTACAATAATAAATTGTGATAATGGAGTACTTAATCTAATAAAAAATCCAATTATTCATGAAATAATAAAACACATTAAATCTCAATGTCATTTTATTAAGAATCATGTTTAAAATCATCATATTTAATTGAAACATATTTCTATTGAAAATTAGGTTGCAGATATCTTTACAAAAGGACTTGGTCAAAACGAATTTCAAATATTTCAGAATCATCTATGTAGATCAAGATAAATTCACATCAAGTAATGTAATATAGAGGGATGTTAGAGAATACTACATTATTTGATATACAAGATTTGTACATGTGTTATGCTAGAATATTGGGAGTTTTGTATGAAAGTGGCAAGATAATAATCCAAAGGTCATATGGAAAGCAATAGTCAATAATTTGAAGAGTCATGTTGTAGAGCTATATTATGGATAAAAAGCTCCATAATATGCATTGGAAAATATGTAGAGAAAATCTCAATACTGTATGTTTTACACGAATAATATTGTGAGTATTTTTCAATAATATTGTTGATTGCATGAGATTTGCATGCATTGATATTATTTAGTAATTCTACTTCATTATTATTGATATTTTTGACCTTTAACATTGTGGCTATTTTATATTGGGACCTATAAATTTCTATGGTAGTAAGGATTAAAATTCAAAATCCAAGAGAATAATGTAAATAAACAGACTTAACCTATCAATGCAATCTATATGCAGTTTATATTCAATGCCTAATATGTGCAAATATGAAAAGCCTAAGTTCTTTTTATTATCCCTATTTAAATGTGTTATTGCAAAAGAAATCTAAGTTCTTTAATTTTTTCTCTTTATATGTGCTAATCTAATTTATTTTTTTTCTAAATAAAATATTTGTATTGCAAAACGGGTTTTAAGGATCCCTAAACCTGTTTACAAAATTAGCAAGGACAACTGAACCATGCTGAAGGATATACTTAGGACTCCTGAAGATGATCTGATTGTCATAGACTATAAAGGATGATGCAGCCTTAGCCTTGGACATCCGAAAGTAGTTCTTAATAACCTGAAGGTGAGGACGCAGCCTTGGGCCTGAGGCCAAGTACAAAAGGAAACAGGACATATAATAAGAAATTAAACCCAAAATATGTAAATACATCCACACAGGGATGAAACCAACCAAAGAAGTCTAATAACTGACTAGACCTAGGCTCCACGCAGGGAGGCCATAAGCAAAGTAAGTTGTAAGCAAAAACAAAGATAGTAGGAAGTCAGCTTGGAGATGAGGAAGTCAGTCCTCATCAATGGCTTTGTCTTCTTCCTTAGCGTCCTCTTCTCCAGTTGCCTTAGGTTCGTCTTCATTGGGTTCAGTCTTCACAGCAACCATGGCCACTTCAATAGTAGCATCGCCTTCTTGACTTACCTGACCAGTATAGAAAAGCTTGTAAAGTCCCTCTCTAATGTCCATAGTGCAGTTAACCATACAATTCATCATTGTCATTGTGGAAGCAATGATGAAGTCCTTAAGTTTTTTGTTCTCCTCATTGTCATCTTTAATTTCAATCACTTTGCTCTTGGAAGTCAGATTTTGGATCCTTGCCGACTTCCTCACTGGTTCTTCAGTGTTGTCGAAACTTATGCTCTTCCTCGCTCTAAACTTAGAAAAATATTCAATGGTTTTTTCTTTTTTTTGGCTTTAGAAAGACTTTTTGGGGGGATTTAGTTTTGGCAGGGCTACTAGGAACAGGGTTGGGT
Source organism: Wollemia nobilis (assembly GCA_028583015.1). Classification (NCBI taxonomy): domain Eukaryota; kingdom Viridiplantae; phylum Streptophyta; class Pinopsida; order Araucariales; family Araucariaceae; genus Wollemia; species Wollemia nobilis. Next base: position 1,557,040 of record JAQPPZ010000314.1, read on the forward strand.
TTAGGACTGTTGGCCATGATGTAAGTGTAGATGACCTTGAACATGCCTTGGTGCCGAGGGAGATCATGATTCTTCTTATCTCTGCAAGATGAAATGGAATGATTCATGGATTTTAGGAAAAATAGAGGGATACTGAGTGGATTTATGTCTCTGAAGTGGTTGACGAAGGCCAGGTGGTAGGTTTTCAGGGCTTTGTCAGGGTCATCAACACAGATAAACTCCATTATGGGCTTCATGAAAAAATTCTAGGGGAGAGTGAGATCACTTCTAAATATGCCAGGGCTCTTGGCCTTTTTCAATATTTTTCATTGCCCTTGAAGTGCTCCAACTCAACTTCCCAATTGTGCTTGTGACGATGGATAGATCGTCCTTCAGCATTTTGGCCTGTGATGGAAGCAAGAAGATGAACATCAATTGTAAAGTCTCTCCCATGAATAGAGACCACCCCATTATCCCAGGATTCAAGGAAATCCATGGTAATCTCGATCTCATCCCTGAAGAACAAGTGCAGGAAGGGGAAATAGTGTCTCTCCTAAAGGATTGGATCAGCCATAGAGTCGCACTCATAGAAATTTGGCTCAATGTAGTCACTCGACATATTGGGGGTGACGAGGGTTCTAGTGAAAGGATGGGATAGGGACAGGTAAATACAAAGGGGGACAAATGGGAAGGGGATGGTGAGGGTGAGATGGGTGGTGGTTAAAAGGTTGAGGAAAATGGAATGGAAGAGAATCGGGAAGGTAAAGCTGACAAAATGAGGTGAAGAAAGGAAGGGGTACGGGAGGGAGCTATGAGGATGGGATAAGTGGAGGAAGGATGGCTCACATATGGGAAGAGCTAGACTGATCAAGCAGGAATGGTCACCAAGGTAGAGAAGTGGTATTGGAAGCGTACGAATAGCAAGGAAATCAACCAGGAGATGACTTGAGACTCCAAAGGGAAAAATCAGTTTCCACAAATTTCTTGGGCTGATGAAAGTATTAATACGAGCGTACAAATTTTCAAGGCTATTGAAATAGGTGGGCTCAACCATAGTATGCCACATCTACATACTGGGGACATGATTTTTAAACTCAACATGAACATTGGGTAAAGTCTGGACGTTGGAAGAATGAGCCCCGTGAACCAAGGACTTTTGCCTCTGAAACTGCTGCCATGGATCGGTGAAATGAGGATAATCAAGATGCATCATGCTACCATAATTGAAAACTACTTTCCAGGACCTACACAATTTGGAAAAATGGAGCCAATAATTGATAGTATCATTAGAGTGCATTCCAATAAAATTTGCCCAGAAAAAAGGACACGAAAGATGAGCGATGGCAAGGAATTGATGGATGGAGAGTGGGTGATGGAAGATGATGAAGACTAACACATGGGACTTGGAGTGGTCGTGAGTAGGGATGTGGGTCAAAAGTGGATGGCTATGCTAGTGGTGGAGGAGGTGAAAATGGGGGGACACGTGGGAGATGGTTCTCCTCCAGGTGGGCAAGCTATGCCAAATTCGACAAGGGATGGAAATAATCACATGGTGCGGGATAAGCCGACAAGGATTAAGGATAGCTTTGTTCATGAGGAAAAGGTGGGGTGACCTAGGGGTGGAATTTCCTACTGAGGAAGGCATATTTGATGTTTTTCTTGGTTGACAATGGCCTGAACTTCCTCAAGGATGTCAGTGTGCCAAATTTGGAGATTCACCATGTTAGCTCCAATGTTGGCTAACTTGTCAGCAACTTTGTTGGATTCTCTGAAAGTATGTTGAAATATGACTTCCTACATGTTAAGGACAAGGGTCCTTGCTTCCTCGATGTAGTCTCTGACTCTCCAAGAAGGGTTGGAATTTTTGTTCTTAAGATAATTTATAATATTAAGATAATCCCCTTCAACTATCAGATTGGTGGTAAGGTTTTTGACAAGACTTAAGCCTCTCCACATGCTTTTGGCTTCAGCCACATGATTCGTCTGCTCCCCTAGCCCCTCAAAAAAGGCAAGGATAGGATTTCCTTGGTGATTCCTCAAGACACCTCTAGATCCAGATTTCCCTGGATTCCCTTTAGCAGCTCCATCAAAATTGAATTTAAACCATCCCATTGGGGGTGGAATCTAGACAGACTCCAAAAAGATGGAAGAGGGAGGGCAAAAATCCTCTAAGGATAGACCCAGCTCCTTGCCTAGATCAGACTCAGCCTTTGAGGCAGGATTGGAGGAGGGAGGAATGAGGAAGGTATTCTCCAAAGCAAAAGCCAAAATTTTAGCAGATATAAGCATAGGGGCCTTAGGCTTAAGGGAGAACACTCTGTTATTTCTTTCGAGCCAGATTTGCCATAGGAAATGGTGGAGGGATATCTTCCAAAAGAACTTAAGCCGAGGATCATGGAAGGGGCAGGCCAATGGTAGAAGAGGTCTCCTATAGAGCAAGGTTTGGCCCACTGAATGTGGAAGGAATGAAAAATGGAGTCAAGGATGGAAGTGGAGAAGGGGCAGTGGAGGAAAATGTGGTTGGTGGATTCCCAAGCATTATGGCAGAGATAACATCTATTAGGGATGGGCATGCCTTTTTTGATGAGGTTATCAATGGTAAGGATTTTCTCTTGGATGGCCAGCCAAGAGAAGAAGGAAATCTTGGGGATGAGGTGCTTGATCCAAACACGGTCAAAGGGAAGCAAATTTTTTGCATTGTCAATGAGGAGGAGGTAGGCTGATTTGATAGAGAATTCTCCACTTTTAGTATGCTCCCAAATAAGACGGTCAGAAGGCATGGATGAAGGGATGATGGTGGAAGAAAGGAGGGAATTCAAAATATTGGATTCAGTAGGAAAATCTGGGCAATCAATGGGAATCCACTTGGGAGGTCTAGTCGAGGTGAAAAAATTAGAGACTTTGTGGCCTAACAAGTCATTAGTGAAAGGTTTGAGTTTGGACAGAATGGGGTCATTAAGGAGGGGTTCTCGGGTAATCCATTTGTCACTCCAGAAGTTGATGTTTCCTCCATCTCCCAATTTCCACCTTAGACCTTTCTTGATGAGGGGCTTAGTGCTACTGATTGAGTTCCAGAATGTTAACCCCCTATTGGGAATGTCTTCATTGAAGAAGTCACCATTTTGGAGATACTTTCTTTTAGTGATAGAAATCTAGGCATTGTTGTCTCCAAAAACCAGCCTCCAAGCTTGTTTGGAAATTAGAGCGGTATTGAGGGATTGAATCCTCCTGAGACCGATTCCTCCTTTGTGTTTGGGTCTACACACCTTGTCCCAAGCCACCAGATGAATTCTTTGTCTATTTTTAGCTCCAGTCCATAAGAAATTTTTTTGAATTTGTTCTATCCTTGATGAAACTGAAGCTGAGGCCCTGAAGATAGATAAGAAGTAAACATGGATGCTTTGAAGAACCATAGTTGTTAAGGTACATTTAGCATCTTGGGATAAAATATTTCCTTTCCATCTTGTGAGTCTTCTCTGGATACGCTCAATGACATTGTGCCACATTGAAGCTGTAGGTTGGCCATAGAACAAAGGAAGACCAAGATAGGTGGCCGAAAGGTCAGCTATAGAGCATTCAAGGATTCTTGCAATCTTGATCTATCTTTGCATGGGAGTATTTAGGAAATACAGTTTGCTTTTATTGAAATTGACTTTTTGGCCAGCAGCTACTTCATAAGTCTGGAGGATGTATTTGATGACTTTTGCCTCAAGGACAGATGCCCTTGTTGACAGAATGGTGTCATCCATGAATTGTTGATGGGAGACTGGAATGGTCTGAGAAGAAGCCTTAATCCCCAAAAAAATACCAGTTCTACATGTAGCCTAGATTTTTCTACCTAAAGCTTTGGCTAAGATGATGAAAAGCATTGGAGATATGGGATCTCCTTGCCTTAGCCCTCTACTGCTTTGAAAATAGCCTACTGCAGACCCATTAATGAGAACAAAAAACCAAGATGAGGATATACAATTTCTAATGAGATCAACCCAATCAACATGGAACCCAAACTTGAGAAGGATAGCCAAAAGGAAGTTCCAGTTTACTCTATCATAGGCTTTATTCATGTCAAGCTTGAGGACGCAGGTGGGATTTTTGGTCTTGGAGGCTAAATGAAGGGCTTCGTGAATGGAAATGACTCCATCTAGGATGGACCTACCTTGAACAGAACTTCCTTGACAGGGGTCAATGATGGTAGGCAAGATGATTTTCATTCTAGTGGCCATGATTTTGGTTAGAATTTTGTAGACAACATTGCAGAGGCTGATGGGTCTGTAGTCAGATAAGGACTTGGCTACTGGGTTTTTGGGGATGAGAGCAATGAAAGTAGAGTTGAACCCATGCGGTATGCTTCTAGAATATTGGAACTCTTTAACCACCAAACACACATCAGGACCAACGATATCCCAAAAATTTTGGAAGAAACGAGGAGGAAAGCCATCTGGTCCTGGGGCTTTGTCAGGATTCATGGAGAAAAGGGAAGATTTGATTTCTTCATCCTGAAAAGGGGCAATGAGGGAAGATTTGACTGAATCAGGAATGGAATTGGGAGGGATGTGATGAAGTAAAGCATCTTGGGCTAAGATAGAACAAGAATCATCATCCTTTAGCAAATTTGAAAAATAAGAGCCGGCTTCATTCCTGATATCCTTAATGTCTAAAGTAATACTGCCATATTCTTTGGTTAGCTCCTTGATGTTGTTGTTACTTCTATTATGCATAGTGGCCACATGGAAGAATTTGGTGTTTGAGTCTCCTTCTTTGAGCCAAAGGGCTCTAGATTTTTGGTGCCAAAAGGTCTCTTCACAAGCAAGGACGTTGTGATACTGAGCAAGGATCTGCTTTTCTTCGATTTTGGTTTGGGCATCTATCTCCCCATATTGGATTTTGGACTCAATCTGATCAAGTCTTTCCTTTAGATATTGCTTGTTGGCAAAGAGATTGCCAAAAACCTCTTTGTTCTAGATTTTTAGGTCTTCTTTGAGGTTTTTGAGCTTCTGGGCCAGTTTGTAGGAAGGGCACCCCTGGACTTCTTGTTGCCAACCATGAGAGACACGTTGCCTTAAATCTGGGTGGTGGAGCCACATGCTTTTGAATCTGAAGGGCTTTTTGAAGGTGTTAGGTCTATCAATGTCTAGAATGAGGGGATTGTGATCTGATCCCACTTTAGGGAGAGGATAAAGGGTCGCATCGCCAAAGACCTGAACAACTTCCTGGGAGAGGAAAACTCTATCTAATTTTACTTGAATGTGTTGTGGCCCAGCTCTTCTATTGCTCCACGTATATCTAGCCTTTTTGAGATTTACATCCATTAATCTATTTGAATTGACAAATTCAATGAAGTCCTCCATACTTTTGGTGGGAGTTTCAGAACATCCTTTCTTATCTGAGGGATATAGGGGAGTGTTGAAATCCCCAACCACAATCCAAGGGATGTTTTGAAAGGAATATTTCATCCTGGTCAAGGTTTCCCACAACTGAGCTCTCCCAACAATAGTGTTTGGGGCATACACGTTGGTAATAATCCATGAAGAATCGTTGTTGGTGTTATGGAAGAGGACACTTAGGAGTATTTCACTGGAATGGAGAAGTCGTCCTTCAAATTTTTGCTTGTCCCACAAACACATGAGGCCTCTGGAAGTACCTCTGGCATCACTAACTATAACTCCTACATTTTTCCATATTGCTTTGGCTACTAAGGCTGAGCTATTGACGTTTATTTTTGTTTCCTGCATGATGAAAATGGAAGGTCTGATTTCTTTCCTTATAGACTTTACCAATATTTGTTTGGATTCCCCATTGAGGCCTCTCACGTTCCATGAGAGTATCTTCATTTGGAAGGTTTTGGAGTTTTTCGGCCTCCCCTCCCACTGGGGTGAGGGGGTTTGGTGCTTTTGATCTCCTCCATAAGATGAGAGGAGATGTTTGGAAAAAGGGTCTTCTGGACTCCATTAGCAATGTCATATGTAGTTTGAGAATTCCTTATTTCCTCTTTGGATGGCCTCCCTCTTTTCCTTTCGCTACCAAAATCAACGGGAGATTTGGTAGTACTTCTAGTTTGCTTAGGACTAGGTTTATAGGGGATGATCTATTCCAAAACTGGGCTGAGAGGTCTAGAGGCCTGACTTAGACTAGGTGAGGATGTTTCCTCCAAAAGGTTGGAGGTAGCTACTATTTCATCCAGGGGACTACGAGACGATCCTAACTTGGATGGGGTATTGAGGAAACTGAGGTCAATGTTTGGCTCAAGAAGGGTTTTTGAATGGGATTTAGGTTCATCTAACACGACAGAGCCTCAGGTTGACTGGGTTTGGTGGACAAAGGGCTTCTGGGATTAGTACCTTCTTTTAGAGAAACTCCAATAGGGAGAATCGGGATGGAGGAGACCAAGGCATTTCCTTCTAGCAGTTTATCAGATTCATTGAGGATATTAAATCTGTTGGATGTAGTGATAGGGGAACTTACCTAGTGTTGCTCCGGATTCATATTTTCCTTTCCTCTAGGAGATTGAAGTCCTTCGAAAGGGGTTGAGGTCGATTTTTGCTGATGTTGGTTCTTGGATTGATATTGTTGATGCCCTTTCTTTGAGGGTTTGGGAACGCTGCCTCTAGACTGATTTATGATGGCCTCGCTTTGGGACACTCATGCATCTTGCCTCTACTAATTTTCTCTAAACTAGTCTTGGCTTTGAGGACAAAGCATTGTGACCTCAGGTGTCCCTGGGTATGACATTGCATAGAGAAGACAATGAAATAAAATGTGATGCTAAAAATAAAACTAAAATAAAAACACTTATTATTTTTTTAAAGATAACTTCTTCACTTGCAACTAGGTTCACCACCTCCTTGGGTTTGCTACTTGTGATAGTGGAATTTTCCTACTAACTTGTTAACCTTAAAAAAAAATGGAGTGTTAGTTTTTAGGGGGCTTGCTTGATGCCTAAGAAAGTGCTAACTTTCTTGTTTGTAGTCAAGCCCCCTATCCTTTTACACAAAATTGAATATGAAACCTTTTAGAAGCCAATTATTTGCATAAACTAAAATTAAAATGTTGGAAAACCCAAGATGAACTAATGGAAAATATGCTAAGATAAAATTAGGCTTAAATAAAATTTTATTTGATACTAGAATCGATAATATGAACAACTAAAGCAAGATCACCACTTACAAGGTAGGTTTGTTGCCCTTAGAAAAAAATCGTAATTTATAGGATCTATAACCAATGATTTTGCTATCAAGGGTGTAAAAGAGAGTTAAGACTAAAAAATTTAGACCAATGGTTTCTCCTAATATTAGGTATCCTAAATAAATAATAATTATACTAATTATATAAACACAAATGAATAAAATCAATTCATTGCCTACTTGTCCTACAAGTGGCAATTTTGCAGGGAGTTCCTAAAAAGTTGGAAGTAATGTTAGATCTGATGGATAATGGCCCAAGGTGAAAATATTAAGCCCTAGGTGATTCATATAAGTCTTGCATGAATATTAAGATGAATTCAATAAATTTTATGCATAATAAAGTTAGAGTGCCAAATAATATCTGATAAGGAGGGTGAGAATCCTGCAAGAAGATCGATTATATAGAAAGAGAGGGTATGATAAACCAAAATATTAAGCTTAGTATAGAATCTAGAAGCTTCCTAATTCAAAACACACAATGATAAAAAAAATTTCTTCCCACCATAAAAGAGATGCTCTTGCATGCACTACCTCAAGAAGACTAATGACAAAAAAGTACCTACAAAAGAGGTCCTAAGAATTTATATAAAGGAAAGGGAAACACTTCATTGTGAGATCCTTCCTTGAGAATATGTCGACAAAGTGTGTTATTGCATGTGATGCATAAAAATGTATGATGATGGAAAAAAAATACCTACAACAAGGGGGAATGGTTGAAGATGTTTATGAAAATTGACTATAAAAACCTGCATAAGAAAAGTGTATAAAAATATTGTATATCGGTTTGAGAATGGGAAGTCAAATTTATAGATTTGAAGAAGGGAGGGGATAAGGCAAATTTTACCAAGTTCATGTGCAAGATTTGTATTTGGAAAATTAAAATCAAATTGGCAAGAAAGTAGGATGAAAAGGTTGGAATGATAAAATCATGTTGGAAAAAGCAAAAATCATGCAAGATTATAAATATTTTGAGGTACTCCTATCTTATCTTGGTTGGTAGAATTGTTGACATGGATAGGAACAAGCATGAGACTGGAAAAAGTTTTGTTTTCAAATTTTGGGAAAAAAATTACCACCTACAAAAAATCACAACTTGAAAACTTTTCTAGGCAATGATTTTACCCATTTTGACCATTGAAGGGAAGGAAATTTCAAAAAAAATCTTTGGATAAATTTTTCTACAAAGAGGAAAAATTATTGCCAATGATTATGGCTGTGAGCATGATGAGGAAACTAAAATTAAAATTACACTAAGTAATATTATTCATATAAGGGGCTTTAAATAATACAATTTACAACCATAATCTCCCAAAATAGGAGAATTTATGACTAAGCACTCAAACTCAAGTTGCTAACTCTCACTAAGCTAAAAAATCTAATCCAAGACTATGCCATCCAAAGATTACCGAAATTTACAATTTGGAATTAGATATTATTGAATTATTCCTATACTTAGGACTTAACTCTTAATTAAATAAGTAAAGCTAACACCTAGTCTAGAACTCACACATTGTAACTTAGAATTAGGACTTTAGGCTTTAGTAAATAATAAAATAAACTAAGCCTAATAAATATTAGCCTAGATCTAATGATGTCCACATCATCCCTCTCCACCATAGAAGCATTGGACTCCAATGCTTTTACAATAGGGGTGAAGGGGTGAGATACAACACACTGAAAACAAAGTTGACTAAGATGTTGAAAAAGATCATGTGGACCACGAGTCGCAGTTGATGTTGGAGCTGAAGGTCATGGTACATCTTGGTCACCAATCCATGTAGAATCTCGATGAGGTAATGAAGAAGAAGCACCAATAGTCTTCTATGGAGCCAATGTAGTCTACTGAAAAATAGGAATCGGTAAAGATGATAATGGATATGGCCACTCTAAAATAGGTGGAAGAAGAGCTGGAGCAATAGGAGCAGGTGCCAATGAAGAAATTGCCTTTGTAGTAGGAGGTAATATAGTGGAAGATGATTATGATGATGATGCCACCTTGGAAGGAGGTGGTGCAACGAAAGCAAGTGTGTCATGAGACCTATTGAAGACAAGGGCTATCTTCTCTGGTAGATAACAATTAGGTATAAGTGTGGTTTAGGGCTGAGAATGAAGACAATATTGCCTATGCTTATGATGCAAAGTGTAGGTCTAATGGTATGCATCATAAATAGTCCTCTTATCAAACTGATAGGGTTGCTTAAGAATAAGACCATAGTAGTCCATGTGAGTCACATCACAGGTAAATCGATCTATATAATAAGGCCCAAAAGTAAATGACATAGTGCAAGTATTTGTGATGTAGGATTTGGAATCTATATCCTTCAATCCCAATGGATAAGGATGAGAATGTGGTTTTGTAGGCAGTTTGAGCCTATCAACAATAGATTGTGCAATCATATTGGTTTGGGATCCATTATCGATAATACAATCCACAAAGAAGTCATGTGTGAGGTGGGATTTGGTGACAAACAAATGGTCACGCCCACATTTTTGATGCAGTAGTGTAACATTGTTCATTTTTCCTCTCAATTCATCATATGCTATCCCTTATCCCATAACTACAATGGGGGCCTTTGGGGGCTCCTCCACTATAGGTTGTACAATTAAGTTCTTTTGTTTCCTAAAACCCTCAGATTCTAAGTGTCCATATATCTTATAATGATTACAATATTTCTTTGCATTATAAGACTTTGGAGAAGAAGAGGAAGAAGAATAACTAGGAGAAGAAGGAGAATAATTGGAAGGCATCTTGGCCTTCGAATACTGCTACTAATTTGAAGAATGAGAATTTTCTTGTGCTCGAGTGGTGATCTTCTCTTCGACCAATTGTACATGGTTGAAGGCCACATCAATAGTTTCCAAGGGATTATATTTGAGCTCCCTATACAAGTGCTCTTGAAGGCCACTTGTAAATTTTACAATCAACTCATCTACAGGATCTTTGACACTCAACAAAATGCACAACCTATTGAAAGATGAGATATAATCCTACATAGACATATTGTAAGCTTGGTGTAATCTAAACCATTTCACTTTCAATTCTTGTGCATAATTAGAAGTATAAAAATAATCCTTCAAATATTGAACCAATTCATCCCAAAAAGTAATGGGATTATGTTCATCTTTCCAATCCAAGATGACTAGTTTTGTTAACCCACTCAATTTGAGTTTAGCAAAAGGCAGGGTTATGCATAAGGGGTCGACCCATAAATTTATATATAAATTGAAGGTGAATTGTCTTGGAATATCGATGAAAAAATGAGAAGTATACATGGCAAATTCCAATTATTTTTCTCCAAAAATTTTCAAAACATGGCAAACTACAATAATTTTTCTCTGAAAAATTTCAAACCGTGGTGATTTTTTTTGTTTTTGGGGCCATGAATATAGGTTTTGCAAAATCTAAAAAAGTACGACATACTTAAAAGCTTTAGGTCGATATGAAAGACATCAGGCTAACATAATGATAAATGGAATGCCAATCAGTTGTAGTCATGACGATCGGTTACAAGCATACCGATCAATTGTAGCCATGTCGACCGATTGTAGCCATGACAATTGGTTGCAGCCATGATGATCGGTTGCAATCATGATGATCGGTTGCAACCATGATGATCGATTGTAGCCATGTTGATACATTGCAGATATACTGATTCATTACAGCCATGACAATCGATTGCAACCATGCTAATCGGTTTCAACCATGTCGATCGATTGTAGCCATATCGATCGATTGCAATCATACTGATCAGTTGTAGAAATGAAGATCAGGTGCATCCATGATGATCGAGTGTAGCCATACTAATTGATTACAGTCATGATAGTAGGTTGCAACCATGATGATCAGTTACAGCCATGATGATCGATTGTAGCCATGATGATCGGTTGCAGCCATATCAATAGGTTGCAGCCATGATGATTGATTGTAACCATGATGATCTTTTGTAGCTATACCGATCAATTATAGCCATGTTGATTAGTTGTAGCCATGTCGATCAGTTGCAACTATGATGATCGGTTGTAACCATGACGATCAGTTCTAGTCATTTCGATGTGTTGCAACAATCGAGTTCCCATCGGTAGCAGCGGTGCTCTATGCCATGTGTCATCCATCTGTTAAATGATTGCATGCAGAAAAGTCTATATAAAGGGAATATACAGTCATTTTTTCTCTCATTTTAACGCTTTCTTAACATTTTTTCTCTCGTTTTAAGGCTTTCTTATGCCTTTTCCTCTCATTTTAATGCGATCTGAACCCTCTTCCTCCACTTTTATCTTGGATTTTACAATTTACCTTAATTTTTAAGCAGTTTTTAACCATTTTTCTCTCATTTGAAACCTTTTCCATTGTATCTTCTTATCCATACCCGTACACCCTATGGCATCCCCTACAACCCCTAGAATGTTTAAATTTAATTATAAGAACCTGGTTTACCCCTTGATTTTAGAAATTTTATCAACACCGGGTTACGACATGTCTTGGGTCACGGACTCTAGTCTTCGAGGTCTTGTTTCAATGCCCCATTTTGATACGGATGTTAAAATGGTGGAGAGGATCATTGCAACTTATGATATGGATTCGGGTAAGGTAAATCTTGTCGCTGATAAAAAAAACATCATTATTTATTTCTCAACCATTGATGTCACCAGATTGACAACATTGCCCCACGCTGGTGTTGAGCCTGTCACTTCCAAATACCAGTTAACTGATGACAACAAACTCTACTTGGAGAACAAATTCAAAGTGTAGTCAAAATATTTTCAAGGTATAACTATTTTTTTTATTTAATTGATTTTAAATTCTTATTAGTGATTGAACGTACAATTACTAATTTTAGTTTTTTGCAGTTAATTCCACCAAGTCCAGAAGGGGTTTGACCGTACCGACGATTGAAAATAAATTTCTTCGGGCATGTTGTGAAGTCTTCCTTGCTAGACTTTTTTTTTAAGGAGGTCGACAGAAATTCCGATGTGGGACTTAGCGTATTTTGTTCGTTGTATAGGACACCAAAAATTCGACTGGTGCACTTATACCTCAAATTGGATCAGATTGAAAATAGAGAACTTGAAAACCCATGCTTCACCCTCATCGATAGTTAGCACATGTAATTATATTATTGCTTTTTTAATGAATATTTTCATAATTTGCATAACACTCCAGTACCAACATCTTGGCACTCAATCCTTGTCAATTTAGCCATGACAAAAAAACAGGTTCAAGTAATTTTTTTAATATTTAAGTAATTTTTATTATTTTTCCATTGTTTATCTTTTTGTAATTTTGACATTTTATACCAAACACAGAAAAGGGCATCCTCTTCCTCTTCAAAGTGGGATGCTGCTGTCAAAGGTTATAATCCAGAGGAATCAGGAGACTCCGAAACACCTATAGAGGAAGCAACACCACTGATAAGGAAAATATCATCAAGGAAACATAGAAGATCTATTTATCCTGTTTGTCGACGATCTCCACATGTTGTTGCATATCCGTTGCCAATGGGTGTAGTTATGCATGAGGTTTCATATTCTAGGAGTAAGTTTTAATTACTATTGAAACAATTTTTTTACTATTTTTAATTAATTTTTTTTTTTTTTTCAAATGTACAACATGACCACATTCCATTTGCAGTAGCATCTATGCAAGATGTTTTTTCTTCTACCGGTAAGTGTTATAACAATGTTTGCAACCAATTTTCATAATGTAATTTTATAACTAGTTTTTATTTTCTACCTTCACAAAATTTTTAACTAATTTTTATTTTTATGTTTTAAGGTCCCTCGCAACAATGTCGTCAACAAAATCAAAAAATACCGCCCCCTCCTCCATAACACCTAACTCAAATGGGAGGTCAATGCTTCCCAGTTGGAAAATACTTTCTTCCATCTAGGCCATAGAGAGAAGCAACACAACAAATTTTAGAGAGAGAAGCATTAAAGACTTTTTCTAGTTTCGATCGTATATCTGTTAATAATTTTACTTTTAAGGATTTACTGGAAGCTTCTGGTACTGGGTTGGCTAATGTTCCACTTGATAAATATTACTTTTTGCAAGATAACATACACACTCAATTTCAACTATCAGAATTGGTTCAAGATAAAGTAAATGAAGGTGCAAAATGTTCAAGCAAATCTCCTCCAAGGGAAAGAAGCATCCGTCAGGCTCCTCCTCGACAAGAGGATGATATAATAATTTTTCAGAAAAATATTTGGTTTCTGATAATGTTGAATCTACAATTAAATATTTGCTACTTACAGATATAATAGAAATGAAAAAATGGGAGTATCGAGCTAAGGTGTTGATAAAGGAAATTAATGCCCGATACAATAATTTTTCAAAAAGAGAGAAAATTTTCTATTGTTGAAAATGAACCAGAAAATATGGAGGCTCTACTACAATAAGTAAAATCTAGCATGTTGAAGTTGAATACATCATACACAGATGAAATTTTAAAGTTTATAATGAATATATTGGAGAATATAAATGGTGATGCCCAAGCTTATTACAATGAATGTAAATGATAAGAAAAATATTGTTGTTGCTGTAGCTGCAAAGAATGTTGTCGAGGTTTGATTTAATCGTTTTTGTGTTCAAAAATTTGTTGTTCTATTATTTAAAATGTAATTATCTTTTCATGTTGATTAACTTTTTTTCCTTTTGCAGGTAAAGTATAAAAATATCAAGAAGAAGGTTCAAAACTTGCAAGACTATCTCAGGATGGCAAAGGAGTTCTTAAACGCTTCCATGACAATGAAAAAAGGAGCACAAGAATCATTTTGAAAAAATAACATTTTACAAAAAATCATTATCTGCAATGGATTGGATCCTGATGTTCTGCTTAAGGAGAAGGGTAAAGAAATTCAAGGACCAACATCTAAAGATGTTGGCAAATAAGAAAAAACCCTTCTCAATGGAATGCAAAATATTGAGATCATCCTTGTCAATTCTGGAGCAATTGATAGTACTGTTACCCAGCCTGAGAAAAGAGTTGTCGAAATGCAGGATGTGGTAATCATGGAAGTAGTGGATGTGGAAAAAGGAGCTGAACAAGGGAAAGATGAGGGAGGGGTTTTTGCTATGGAGACTGTGGAAGCCAATGAGAAGGCAAAATTAGTGGAGGAAGGGAGAAAAGATTATGAGGGGAAAAAATGAATTTTAAAAACAATTTTAGGATAGCTCATATGTTTTCATTGGAAAAAAAGATACTTGCTTTTATTATTTTACTATTACACTATTTACATTTTATAATTGTGTGATTTTCATCTCTTAAGGATTATGATGTTTCAACTTTCAAATATGCTTGAGTTTACGTAGAATATATGCATAGGTATAAATTTACATGTTATTCAATGTTATTCATGTTGTGATATAAAAATGAGTTTTGTCTTATGGATTTTGCTATGTTGTTTTTATATTTCAATATTCAAATGAGTTTGAATTTTTAGTTTATTCAAAGTCATTCTTGTTGTTGTATAGAAATATGTTTTGTCTTTTTTATTATGCTATATTGTTTCATATTGTTGCATGTGTTTAAATTTTAGTTTATTCATATTCATTCTTGTTGTAGTATAAAAGTGAGTAATTTCATTTCTATTTTGCGATATTGTTTTTATATATCAAGTGAATATGGTAATTTTTATTATATTTATATATATCTATGCATGGTTTTCCATGTCGATCGGTTGCAGCCATGTCGATCGGCTATAGACATGTCGATCAGCTGTAGACATACTAATCGGCTATAGAAATGTCGATCGGCTACTGACATGTCAATCGGTTGCTGACATGTTGATCTACTATAGACATGTACATCGATTGCAGACATGCCAATCAGTTGTAGGTAATACGATCAGCTACAGATATATCGATAGGTTGCAAACATGTCGATCGGCTGTAGACATACCGATCGGTTGTAGGCATAGCGTTGCATATGTGCCACGTGTCAACCATCTGTGAAATGATTACATTTCGAGGCCACGTGTCAACCCTCTGTAAAATGATTGCATGTAGAGGCCACATGTCACCCATCCAAAAGTTGATTGTATGTAGAGAATTATATATAAAGGGATTATCAGTCATTTTTCCATCTATTCTATCACACTCTAAATCATGTTATTTCCTTTTTAATGCATTCTTACCCCTTTTCCTCTTGTTTTAACGTATTCTTAACCCTTTTCCTCTAGATTTATATTAGTTTTAACCTTTTACCATAAGTTTTAAGCCATTTTTAACCCTTTTCCTCCATTTTGAATCCTTTTTTGTCAAGTGTCATGTACCATTATCTGTGTCTTCTTATCCATACCCGTACACCCTATGACATCCCCTACAACCCCTAGAATGTTTAAAGTTAATTATAATAACCTGGTTTACCCCTTGATTTCAAAAATTTTATCAACACTAGGTTACAACATGTCTTGGGTCATGAACTCCGGTCTTTGGGGTCTTGTTTCAATGCCCTTTTCGATATGGACATTAAACTAGTGTGGAGGATCATTGCAGCTTATGATATGAATTTAGGTAAGGTAAATCTTGTCATCAACAAGAAAAACATCGTTCTTTCTTTCACAACTGTAGATGTCGCCAAATTGATAGCATTGTCCCATGCTGGTGTTGAGCCTATTTATTCCAAATACCATTTAACTAATGAAGATAAACTCTACCTGGAGACCAACTTCAATGTGCAGTTGGAATATTTTCAAGGTATAACTATTTTTTTATTTAATTGAATTTAAATTCTAGTCACTGGTGTATTACTGATTTTGTTTTTTTGCTGTTACATCCACCAAGTCTAGAAGGGGTTTGACTGTACTGGCGATTGAAAATAAATTTCTTCGAGCATGGTGCAAATTCTTCCTTGCCAGACTTGTTCTGCAAGGAAGGCCGACAAAAATTTTGATGTGGGCCTTAGCGTATTTGGTCCGTTGTTTTTCACACCAAAAATTTGATTGGTCCACCTATGTCTCACATCGGATCATATTGGAAATAGAGAACGTGATAACCCATGATTCACCCTCACCGATAGTTAGCACATGTAATTATATTATTGTTTTTTTTTATGAATATTTTTACAATTTGCAGAAAACTCTAGTACCAACATCATGGCACTCAATCCTGGATAATGCAGCCATGAGAAAACAGCAGGTTCAGGTAATTTTTTAATCAATATTTAAATAAAAAAATTGTATTTTTTCATTATTTGTCTTTTTGTAA
This sequence comes from Wollemia nobilis, assembly GCA_028583015.1. Lineage (NCBI taxonomy): Eukaryota > Viridiplantae > Streptophyta > Pinopsida > Araucariales > Araucariaceae > Wollemia > Wollemia nobilis. The sequence continues at coordinate 1,573,408 of JAQPPZ010000314.1, forward strand.
TTTTGACATTTTATATATACACAAAAAAAGGCATCATATTTCTCTTCAAAGTGAGGTGCTGCTATCAGAGGTTATAATCAAGAGGAATCAGGAGACTCCGAAACACCTTCGAAGGAAACAACACTACCTGTATGGAGAAGATCAACAAGGAAACCTAGAACATCTAGTTCTCCTGATCTTTGACAACCCCCACCTAGGGTTGCATTACATCCACTGCCAACAGGAAAATATTTTGGAGCAAGAAATTGAATTTTAAAATTTGATATTTTGAAAGACAATTTTATGACATTTCATATGTTTTCGTATGAAAACAAGATACTTGATTTTATTATTTTACTTTTAAGAAATACACTTTTATAATTGTGTGTTATTTTCATCTTTTAAGTATTACGGTGTTTCAAATATGCTATGTTGTTTTTAGATTTCAAATTTTAAATGAGTTTACAAATGATATACATATGCATGTGTTTAAATTTGAGTTTATTTATATTCATTCTTGTTTTTGTATAGAAAAGTGTTTTTTTATTTTTTAATATGCTATATTGTTTTCATATTCAATGTTAGTTTACGATGGAGATATTTATGTAAGAGTTAAATTTCAATTTCCCTATATTATGTTATGTTGTTTTTATATTTCAATTTTTTTTTTTTTTGTTAATTATAGTGTTTGTATTTATAGCGGGTTTTAACAAGGATCCCAAAACCTGATTACATAAGAAATGGGCCTAGGGCATCAATCCCTTGAAACTGAACACCAAAACAGAAATTCCGCCATGCAACAAAGAAGCATGAAACAATCCCTCTCACCGGGAAACAAACAAATAAGAAAGAAAGTAGTTTTGGAGATCCCACCACGGGGAGTAGCCAAAAACCACCATCGAGAAGATCCCGTCCAACGAGGAAGCAAAGAAAAACCGTTACAATAAAATCCGCCTCGCGGGAAGCGACCAAAACCACCACAAACAGTCCCGCCTAGCGGGAAGCAACAGGGAAATCCCGCCATCCGGGAAACCAATAGAAAAGAAATGATCCCGCCTCGCGGGAAAACCGACAGATTTGGCGGATCCCGCCCTATGGAGAAACCATCCCGCCTATCGAGAAAACATTTCTTTCAGTGAGAGCCATCCTGCAGGAAGCCGAAAGCCAGCACAGAGAGGATCCAGCCCATCAGGAAGTGACCAGAGAGTTGCACCACAAGGAACCCACCCCGAGAAAACAGAAGAGGATCCCAGCAGCAGGGACCAAGAATCCCATCCAAGCACAGAGCCCACCGAGGATTCACAAGAAAAGAGGGAAGCTGTCCAAACCCTAAACCGTCACCTCCACCGCACCGAGAAACGTAGGGGACCAGATCCACGCGAATAACCTACAAAAAACCCCAGGGGGAAGCCTGAGGGAAAAAGGGAAGGGATCCCCAACCAAACAGGGATCCCTGGGAAGCACCAATCTAAAAAAACAACCAAGGAAACCCTAGCCGTTCGGGAGGGGCGCAGATAGTGGAAAAGGATCTCCCCCAAGGAGATCATCTGCAAACAACCACTCCTCGGGAGGGATGACCTAGATTGAGCCAGGGACTGGGCAGGAACCAGGAGCCATGGGAGGGGGAGCAGGGGAGGGACCAGAGCCCTCCCCTCTCTACTTTCTTCCCTCCATCTCTTCAAAATTCAAAACAATTCTTTTATATTTCAATTTTCAAATGAGTTTATGAATGATATATCTATGCATGTGTTTAAATTTCAGTTTATTCATATTCATTCTTGTTGTAGTATAAAAGTGAGTATTTTCATTTCTATTAAGCTATATTATTTTTATTTTTCAAGTGAGTTTACAAAGGATATATCTATGAATGGGTTTCAATTTTCAGTGCATTTATACTCATAGTTAGTCATTATAGTTGTTTAAATATGAATATGGTAATTTGGATATATCTATGAATGGGTTTAAATTTTCATTTTCCATATCTAGAGTAATATACTACATGAATTTTTCATACATATGTACAAAATTTTTTAATATGCATACATGGTTTACTCAATGACAAAGCATAAATCATAAAAAATCACTATATTTTGTCATATCATACAACTAATGATACTAATGATACATACATACATTTAAATTCAAAGGAAAAATAACTATTTTTTGTCAACATATACATTTAGTTCAATAACATAGCATCATTACGTATACATGGTTTTCAAATTTTCAACTTACTCAAAGCTATAGCATACATCATAAATTTTGAAAACATAGAAAATCCATAACATTAAAAAACAAACATGCATAATCATTGAAAATTGAATTATTATAATATTTTACAACAAATCAAATACAAAAAAAAATTGATAATATGAAATATTTCAAATCTGGAAAATCACTGTTAATATGAATTTATTCAAATCACTAATATTTTACAAAATTATTTCAAATCCGAAAAAATCTTAGATTATATGAATTTGTCATATAATCATTGCAATTTTTACATTTCTGGAAGGTAATACAAAGCTTTATCAACTTCTCCACAAGAATTGAGAATCTATGAATTCTACGTTTCCATAATCTCATCATCACTCCTAGCTGAATCATTTTCGTCATTATCAACCATATTAGAGAGACCTCTTCTTTCTGCTAGGGACTTCCAATATGTCAACGCTCTGTCATAGGGAAAGTTACCCACCTTATATGATGACACATACATTCTCAAACAATTTTCTAAATTTCTGTCCAACCTGTTACGAACTTTTGATTTAACAAAATTTAATGCACTAAAAACCCTTTCGTCTTCAATAGATCCCAAAATTATTTTCTGACATAATTCATATAAAACAAAGTATTCACTCATAGTATCTTGCAAGACACTACTTCGATACAATTTTTTCCAGAAACGTGTGATTGAACCAGTCTCATGTGGATTTTGGAATTGTGCAATTTGATTATCCATTGTTATTCCAAAATTTGTTGACTGATGTCTCAAAAGATATTTGTTTAGAATACCATTGATTTCAATGCCATTTCTTTCCACACTTTTAGAGAAATGTTTCATAGGATTACCCATATATTTTACAAACAACTCACTTCTACTACTTTGATCACCATAAGGATTCTAGAAATTAGGATTAACAACCATGGCCTCAAGTGTCTCATCTCTCTTAAAACGATATCTTATTTCACTTGTTAATGCATATGCAATTCTTTTCAATTTATTCTTAGTGTTATCCAAAACCTCATCAAATATGGAATCGGTAACAGGCACTTGTTCAACATCATCTGTCAGAGTATTTAATCGCTTTTAAAAACAATATACAGGAATCAAATTTCCATGGATAGCAATACAAATATTATTGTTGATGTTGAACTTTAAAAAGTTGTTAGGTTCATTGACATTAATTAACGTATTCCAACTATCAAACTTAGGATCCTTAAAATGTTTTTTGAATAAATAAATCCTGTCAATAACCATACATATTTGTTTTCTCATCCTCATGAAATCAACAATATAAATTGCCCTTTCCTGTGCAAGTTTAATCATAGTATTCATTTCTTATAACATTGGTAGAATACCACATAATGTGAGAAGAGTTTCCAAGTCAGTCATACGAAAAAAAAAATCTTTTACCTTGTCAACATCTCTATGATGTGCATACATACACCCAACCAAGGATTGATATTCTAAAAATACCCTTTTTGGAGGAAGAAACAGTGAAATCCACCTGGTTTCCACATCTTTTAACATTTTTCTGCCTTCCGTTACACCTAGAGAAAACTGTTGAAACTCTGCAAACCTTTTTGGACTACATGAAAAGTATGAGTGTATATCACGGACAAGTTCTTCCACTATGGCTACATTATCAAAATTGCTCACAATTTTATATGCAAGATTCATTTGATGAGCCATGCAATGAATATGAATCACATATGGGGTAATGGAAGTCTGAAGCATAATACAAAGACCATTCCTTTGTCCTTGCATTGTAGCCGCACCATCAGCTCCAACACAAATTAACTTTGTGGCAATTTCCTTTTCATCCATTTCGGTAATATCCTTTAAACTGGTTACAACAACATTATAAATTTTTTCCGCATTATAATTTTCAATCATCTTATGTAGTGCTAGTAAATGAGGTTGTCTCAAATTATTTTTGAATGTGTAAACATGTATGCAAATCCAAGATGTGTTGTCAACAACTATTACCTCATCAATGGAAAGTGAAATAAATTTGGCTTGTTTCACATTCTTTCTCAGGTCTTCCTTCTCAACCAATGATAGACATTTTACCATTTCCCAACCACTTCGATCTGACCAATGTGAACTGGTAAGGTTTTGTACATTGGCTAGTTGGAGTATTTCCTTAAAATTAGCAAAATCAGACATGGGTCGTTAGAATACTTTATACAATAGCAAACTGCAATTTCTTTGAGGCTAATAAAGTATTATTAACTTTTTGAAATTGTGCCTCGATTGTTCCACCCTTCTCAATGAGAATTTGTTTTTTTTTCATTGCTTTATCATATTCAAGAGAATATCTCACATGCACACATTCTGTTGCATCCTTCCACCTATGAATTCCGTTAATTGTTCCATCACTTCATATTTCTTTGATGTACACTTTCCCACAATGTTTTTCTATTGTATTTTTCTTATTTTATAATAAATGATCATTTCTCAGCTTCCATGTACAAATAATACATTTACACACATTTAGTTTCTCATCTCGCTCAATAGGGGTATAATCGTGCCCATTCATTTTTAAAATCTCTTCCAATAGTACATTCGCTTATCTTTTATAGTTTCGATTTTTTACTAGAAGATTCCCCAAAGGTTTGAATTTTAACTGTACTATCTTTTTCTTTTTTGGTTGATGTGTCTGAATTTAAAATCTCCTAAAGTGGTTGTTGAATGTCATTATTAAGAAAATTATCATGTGGTCCCATCTCATCTTCTAGAATATCTTTGAGTGAACGCACATCAGGGTCGACAATATTAATTGCATTCAATGTTTGGTGTTCTCTATTATTTTTTGTTGTAAAAAAGACACTATTTTAAATAATTAATAAAATACAGTTTTACAAAGCATTTAAAACGAGGTAGATAAGCAAAAAATCATTTATCTATTAATAGAGAAAGGTTTTACATTTAAGAACATAAATTTTATAAAACTGATGGTAAAAGGTGTTTGTACCTACAATTTGTGTAGAATCTATAGAGATTGATGTCTCATTGCATTTTGGTGTAAAATATTTCAGAATTGTCTTTTTACAAGAAGATTGGCCTCCCTTCTTTCCATATTCAGTAGGTGACATTGTATATGTAAAGAAAAACCTTCAGATGTTAGGAAATGTATATGAATTTGAAGGAAAATAGAAGATATCCCTCAATATAAACATATGATCCTAACACACAAAATGACAGGGAATACCTATCGACCAAAGTTGTAGATAGTGCTTCTACACTGCATATGAAACATACTCTAAGAGATAAGAAGTAGTCTCTAACAAAAGAAATGCTCCTGACACACAACTAGATGACATTGATAGTTGTCTACCACTGTTGCGTATAGTTCACCTATAGTGCCTATGAAATTGTAGAAAAAGATATTTGGATAAAAGAATAATGGAATAAGAATACTCTACCAATTTTCAATCTTGAATCCTCTGCAACCGATACACTTTTGTCGATAAAAACTTCCCTACAATCGATTGGATTATACCAATCGAAAGTCACTACAAGCAACAGAATGTCGACCACACATCCTTGCAACCAATAGAGTTATACTGACAACACTACAACCAACAACCTAATGTCGATCGACATGACCCTGCAACCGATAGACTAATGTTTATCAACACATATGCAACCAACCTACCAAGGCCGATCGACACCTCTACAATCAATAAACGAATGTCGATCGACACCTCTATAATAGGCCAACTAAATACGATCGAGATGGTTCTACAATTGATAGACCCATGCCAAGTGACACCTCTACAACTAATAGGCAAATGCTAATCGACAAACCTTGCAACTGATCAACTTATGCTGACAGGCATAGCTCTACAACCGATCGACTTATACCGACAGATACGACTCTACAACTGATCGACTTATATTGATAGACACGGCTCTGAAATCGATCAACTTCTATCGATAGACTCAGCTCTGCAATCGATTGAATTATGTCGATAGACACGACTCTGCAACTGTTCGACTTCTACCGATAGACACAACTCTGCAACCGATTGACTTATGTTGACTGACACAACTCTACAACCAATCAGCTTATGTCGACAGACGCAGCTCTGCAACCGATCAACTTATGCCAACATACACGGCTCTGCAATCGACCGTCTTGCACTGATCAACACTCGTCTGCAATCGATCGGTTTATTTCGATAGTCATGGCTCTACAACCGATCGTCTTGCACCGATCGACACTCTACAACCTTCTCAAGTTTTTCGTTGTTTCAGAGCTATTTTCGAGTTAGAGTATTTTTCGATGTATGTTCATCGATACCTAGTATAGTATATATATGCGTAGTATATGAGTCGATTTGGGCAGGAAAAATAAAATCATTTATAATTTGAAGGCGATTTGGGCAGAAAATATAAAATCATTTATAATTTGAAGGCGAATTGGGCGGGAAAATCAAAATCATATGTAATTTGAGGTCAACGAATTAAAATAAAGTTAGGTTCCTGATTATCAACGACGGGCGAATTTACCCCCAAAAAAAAATTTCCCATAAATTTCGAGTGAATGGGCCCCAGTGAAATGATCCAAAATTAGCCTTTTCAAAATTTTAAAAATCCTAAATAGAGCCAATTTGCGATATTTTGCGCTTGTGCATAACCCTGGAAAAAGGAACTTTATCATTTAATGGAACTTTTGTATAAGCAAACCATGTTTCCATGTTCATTATATAGTTATTTAGCACATCAGGATTCCATGAACCATCATAGACATTGACATCACATTTGAGATGAGATTTACTATCTAGAGGGGCTTTTTATTCAAGAGCATATTGAATTGAAATCTCATCTACTTTGTTGGCCAAAGTGCCAACAATTTATGCTAAGGCAAGCATTTGGTCAGCCAAGTCTGATGCCATTTGTGATATAGTGTATGCTAGATCGATTACAAAGAATAGCCTCTCCTAGGCTATGAACTTGCAAGTTTTCTACAAGAGGGGTTACAAAAGTTGCCAACAAATGTAAAACAAGAACCTCCCTCTTTTACAATTTTGGTGCACTATTCCCAAGAAAAAATAAAGAACTTTGCTTTTACAACAAGATGAGAATAAATAAGATAGCAGAAAATAAATTAATTAAGAAAAATTTAATTAATTTATTAGCTAAATAAAAACAAACTTTGCACCAAAAAATGTTTAGCCAATGAACCGCACTCTGGCTAGTCAACGGTCGAAGGTCAGTGGGCTTGACCTAGGCAGGTTACCATCCAGTTTATCAATAGGTTTGGCACTAGTCTTGGCATGGTCAAGAAGGCAACCACAAATGCACAAGGCATTGGCCAACCCTGGTGGGCTGGATGATTCCACTTATGCACGTCATGCCTTTTATTGTGCTCTTGTCCATCCACACAAGGTATGTGGGACAATTTCCTACATTGGAAACAATAAACAACCAAATTTTGGTTTTGAGAACCTACCAATAAAAAATATATGCGCACAGGAGTACCAATCAATAGTCATCGGAAAATATTGCAATGTCAAGAATCATCGCCTGATCACCAAAAATAGGAAAAATTAGCAAAAAGTCTTCATAAAAAAACATTGTTAATCCCACCGAAAACTAATTTTTGTTTCTTCTACACCATCATTGATGGATCTGTGTGCATCTGCATCAACATCATCGACCGTGGATCCGTGGAGGGCTAATGGTCAACACACAACCACTGTGTTCTTCAAAATTACCTGTAAAACAATGTCAATTGCACTGTGTTGTAGGATTATGCTCCATCAGGGAAGTGCGGTCGAGGAGAAGACCGTTGGAGTAGAAACCACCAATATCAGGAAGATCGATCAAAATTTGGTCATATTTGATCACGTGCATCGAAGAGCTATCAAAAAAATAGAGTTTTTCTGAGGTGTCGTCTGAGCAGGGTTTGACCGGTATTGTGTCGTGCGCTTCAGAGGGGTTTGCGAAGACTGGAGATAGCCAAAAAAATATTGTCAATCATTGGAATGTGCTACAAACTATCAAAAATAATAGAAACTCACCACTACAACTTCATCCAAATTATTTGCAAAGATCATAATGGAAGAAAGTCTGTAATGAGGAAGCTTTGGCTATGTCATTGATGGATCATCGGGTATTGCATATCAGTATGTCAAAATACGTCGATGGCTGGAATCACTATCGGGAAGGCCAGAGGTGAAGACTACTACTGAAAATGAAGACAGGGTTATCGAAGATGATAATGCCCATCAGTGATGTATTGTTGTTCTTTGAAGATGAAACTGACCGTCGGCATGATCATCGAAGATGGTCGGTAGGTCGATATCGCTGAAGGGGCACACCGATAGTTAGAGATGGACATCGGTCATTTGGTGGCCACCGATTGGTACCACACCAATGGTCTAAGCTGGCCATCGGTGAACTGGTGGCTACCGATGAGCTAAAATATGGTTGTCGGGAGGCCTGTCGATCATTTTTGGAAAAATATCGACAGAATTAGCTTGAGATTATTTTCCCCAAATTAAAAATTCATAACCTTAAGGCGCTATATAAAAAAATAAATTAATAATATTAATAATTTAAATTTTCCTTAATATAAGGTGTTATATCCCCCTTCAGGTGGAGAAAAGAAGACTCCCAAGCTCAAATATCTTCCAATTGAGAGCAAGAAGAAAATTTTAACTCCTCTAAACCAACAGAAGACTAATTTTGAACCTAAAATTGATAATTTTGATGAGAATTTTGCAGGGAAAGTTTGCTTCTACTCCTATGCAAACTAGAACTTCCTAGACAAACTAGGAGCCAACTAGCACAAGCTTGATCACAGGCTATGATACCAGTGATGAGGAAACTAAACTTAAAATCACACTAAGTAATATTATTCATATGAGGGGCTTTAAATAATACAATTTATAACCATAATCTCCCAAAATAGGAGAATCTATGACTAAGCACTCAAACTCAAGTTGCTAACTCTCACTAAGCTAACAAATCTAATCCAAGACCATGCCATCCAAATATTGTCGACATTTACAATTTGGAATTAGATATTATTGAATTATTCCTAGACTTAGGACTTAATACTTAATTAAATAAGTAAAAATAACATCTAGTCTAGAACTCACACATTCTAACTTAGGCTTAGGACTTTAGGTTTTAGTAAATAATAAAATAAACTAAGCCTAATAAATATTATCCTAGATCTAATGAGGTCCACATTAGAGCAACAAACATTTTTTTAGTACTAACAGGTCACCTATTTTTGGTATATTCGAGGCACTAATTGTTATAGGAATATAGGAATATCTATACCTATTGGAGAGGTAGTTTTAATATTGTTCTAATAGTGGTTGTTTTGTGAAGTTTTGAGGAATTTGATAGGGAAAAAGTTGATTCATAGCCAAACTGAAAAATTGCCACCAAGAGTACTAGGCACTATTTTTCTTTTTTTTGAGGCACTGATTCTCATGAGAGTATAGGAATATATATACTATTTGGAAATATCCTTTTAAGCCTATTCTAATGATGGTAGTTTTGTAAAATTTTGAGAAGAATTGATAGGAAAAATTGTGTCCCAAATATGATGGTACCTATTTGGTGTGATAAATGCTCCAAGTTTAAGTCTAAGAAAAATGGATTTGGTTTGGTTAATTAGAGGGCTAATGTATGGGAATTAATTGGTGATATTGATGAAATTATAAACTAGCTAGGTGTTCCAAAATTGGGTGTCTATATGTTACTCTCTTTTAAGGTATTGATTGTGAAATGAATGCTTCAAAAGCTACTAGAGATGGCCCAATTTTAGAATAGAGGTACCTATTTTCTAATGTTATATTCAAGGTTTGATATATTAGATGTGTTTCCTAAAGGAATTCATGTTATCTATACCTAGAGAAATTCATGTTAGAATTGCCTAGAGGACTTCATGTTAGTTTTACCTGAAGGATTGAGCTTTGCCCAAAAGACTTGGTTAGCTTTGCCCAAAGGACTTGGTTAGATTTGCTTGGAGGACTTGGTTAGCATTGCTCAAAGTACTTGGTTAGATTTACCCAAATAACTTCATGTTTGCATTGCTCAAAGGACTTCGTATTTATATTTCATAGAGGATTTCATATTAGAATTACCTAGAGGATTTCATCTTAGCATTGCCTAGAGGGCTTTGTCTTTGTATTACCTGAAGGACTTCATATTTGTATATGATATTTTCAAGATATTTGTTTGCCTAGACCAAGATGATCTAAAGGAATTTAAGAATACCTAGATCATAGAGTTCTAAAAAAATACCTAGACCTCCTAGGGTTTCGATTTGTAATAATGTTAGCATTAACCAGAGGACTTAGCATTGCTTTATGTTTAGTGCCTATACCATGTGAGTTTGAAGAACTTTAATCATAGATGCATGCCTAGGATTTGAGGGTCTGAAGGACTTTAAACATGATGGGATACCTAGTTATTGCTTTGGTCATGCTAAGACTATTATTGTTTTGAATTGTGTATATGTGCCTAGACTTGCTAGGGCTTTGATATATGCTAAGGTTATTTTTAGTCTAGAGAATTATAAATATGCCTAGACTTGCCAGGACTTTGATTTGCCTAGATTAGTAAGGTTTTGTGAATATTTAGACCATTATCAATTTGGAGAATTATTTACATGTACCTATACTTGCAAGGGCCTTTATGTATTATAATCCATTGTTAGACTTTAGAATTGTGCCTAGGGTTGCTAGAGATTTTATATGTATAGAGGCTATTGTTAGTCTAAATAATAATTTACCTTAGCTTGTTAGGATTTCTCTATGTTCCTAGACCTTAGGGGTCTGAAGGAATTTAATCATGATAGTACTACTTTTGTGTTATTATAGACACCTAAAACACGTCATGTTTAGGAGACTACTCATATGGGCACCTTTGCAGACCATATGAATGAGCTTGGACCTTTCCAAGACCAAGCAGTGGTTCTAACCACTCATTTTAGGTAGTCTAGGCCTATACAACCTTAGCCACTGATAGCATCAGTGGCTAGGATCCCAACCATTGATGATCAGAGTGGCTAAGGGCAACCTACCCCTAGCCATGTTGAGCAAGAGTGGCTAGCCCTATAACAAACTTGACCTTCTTGAGCTGAGCAAAATTAGTTGCAACAACCCAAATTGCAATGGTTTTGGAGTGGTTTTGGGCTAGGAAGCTTCCAGAGGTTTCCTCCCAACTGCTCAGGCCAACTAATTCTTGATCTTGGCTTCCTTGAGAAGCCAATATTGGGATTTGGAGAGTCTATTTATAGACCCCCCAAAGAGGTAAAGAGAGAGACAAGTTGAATGTAGTGAAGCCCTACCAAACTGGAGAGCCATTTGCAACCCTTGAGGAGTGCCAAGATGCTTTCCAATTGGAGAATGACACCTGCATTTGAAGCAATGGAGTTTCCAATAGCTTGAGGAGAAAGCTTGCCATTTCATACCAATCCATTATGAATTCACAACAATTCACCCATAAATCTATGTTTGGACACATCAATAACCCTTGACCATCAATTCAATGGAGGAATTGAGCATCCATAGACCTGATTTCAAGAGTAGAATACTTTCCCCATGGCCGCTGTTGTCAACAATGACCTGTAGGCTTAGCTACTAGACTCAACAATGACTAGCAGAGCCAAATTCTATGAGCTGCAGCGGCTAGGGTTTGACATGCATAATCCTTTGATTTAGCCATAGATTTACATTTCTTAGCATGCATTTAGCTTAACTTAGCATAGATTAATCACATTTCATGCATTTCCATGGTTGATTCATAGTTTCATAGGCATATTTGCTTACATTTGTGCACTTCATGCTTTCCTTTACATGCTTTCATATATTAGGTTCCTTTATGCTTAATATGCAAGATTACATGCATCTTTAGGTTCCTTTATATGTTTCAAGCTTTGCTTCATGCTTTTTTGTCAATATTTTAGGTAATTTTATGCATATTTATATATGTTCATGCATTCTTTACATATTTGCTCTATTTCATGCACTTTCTTGGAAATCAGCCTCATCATGAGAGGCTTCATGTGCTACTAATGTGCTTTGTTGTTTCCTTACATGCAGATAACAAATCTCTCAAATACAAAGCATATTTCAAGACTCTTCCTCTTGAAATTTGAGAAGGAGGCATCCTAGTAAGCCCTCAAGCAAATTGGTGTTAAAGTGAAGACCATTCAAGTGCATCTCTCCCCGTTGAGGGGCCTCAACTATTGTAACAATTGTATCAATTTGAGTTACTCCCTAAGAGGGAGAGATTGTAATCGAGCTTCACCATTTTTAATAAAATATCACCCCCATTTCTTGAATATATTTTATTTGTGCAAATGATTACTTGATTTCCTTTGTCAAATTGTTATATGCTTGCAATAGTGTAGATGCATGGTTTTTACCTTTATACAAGTGGTGATCATGGTGGAAACCCTGCATTTTTTGTTGCATTTACTGATTTGCTTTGTTTTTCTATGTGTAGGTACCAGCCACTCTGATTGATAGTGGCTCATAGTCCCAGCCACGTTTGAATTCAGTGGCTAGCATCCTAGCCACCCTGAGCAACAATGGCTAGCAGAGAATATTGTAAAATAGTAAGCAACCTATTTCATCATCGAATGAGGATTCCAGGTTAGTTGGATTTCTCTGTATTTTCATGCTTTCTATCTATATTTTGTCTGTTTGAATGCAAATTATAGATTTTAAATAGTGAACATAGTAAAATTTAAGGATAAATTTAGAAAATACTATGTTTTCTGCTAGCCGCTACTAGGAACAATGGCCAGTTTTGTTGGCTGCCCTAGTCTCCAGTGACTAGAATATCTGACTTCTACTCTGTATAGAGGCTGAGTCTATTGCTTGTTGTACATAGTAGCAACCCCTATTTAGACTATGTGTTAGGGTTTGCTTGTTTGGGGCCTATTCAAAGGCCAATATCATTTTGATTTTGCATTTGCATTCTCTGAAAGTAAAGAGCATTTAGCCTTGCATCTTTCTGAAAGTAAAATACTATTTTCTAGGCATGTAGAAGAAGAATCATGAATGCTTCTTGATGCATATTTTCTTAATGCAAAATTAAAAGGAACACACACACACCATGATTCAAAGTAAACATCAACGACATTGGGCTTTCACATCCAACCCATTGATCGAGACCAACAATGGAAGTTATTACCACTCGATTGGCTCATATAACATTGTATCATCGAGACCCATCCGTGGCCAAGGCCAATTCAAGAACTATCCTATCCATAGAAAATCACATGCATTCCTCTTCATAGGGGTGTATAGCTAACCATGGTGTGCTGGGTGAGAATTGGTAGTACCTATGTTCCTTGCCCAGGTATGGATTTCATCTCCATATATTAGGGGATAGACAACCTAGATGTCATTATTGGGTTTGTCATGCGAGTATATAGGTGAAAACCTTTTAACAATCTAAGAGAGTACATCAAAAATTGCAAAACACGATAAGAGTTAGATTGTATACTCAACAAATAAAAATGCACTAAATAGTTTTAGGGATACACAAAGAAAATTTAAATGAGATAAACACTTTGTATACTTTGTTTTCCTTAAAACTTACATACGAGATAATTCATAAATCATGGTTAACACACAAGGTCATCACCCTCGATCCACTACCAAAGTGAAATTTGATGCCCCAACCAACACACAAAACAATGAGGTTGAGCCTCCCACACAGAATGTTCCTGAATAATGTTTAGGCAGCATTAGAGGTGATGACATGACTCATGGGGGTTCTCATCAGGACACCCCAATTAGAGGATGTAATACACATTCCTCTCATGATAGAACTGAGGGTGGTTCAAGACCCCCACCATCACAAGATAGACATAGGCAAGATCCACCCAATGAGGGGCAAGAGGAAAGGGTTACATCAGATCGTAGACCCACTAGAACTCCAAGTCACACTGAACATGAGAGGTTTGTGCTAGATCTCAATACTATTGGGGTAAATGGCACGCCTCCTAACCAACCTTGGAGGACTAGTCAACTCAATGGACTACACCAAGTTCTAGAGATATTAGAGCATAGGACCTCTACTACCCATTCTCGCTCAGAGAGTGCACGTAGTGAGGATAGAGAGAGGTATACTTATACCCAAGGGGAATCCTCAAAATACCCCTATAGCACAAATGCCCCATCTATGCATGTGGATACAAAATAAAGATCTCAACATGCTACTGATGCAACCTTTACAGATAAAGGCAAGAGCATAGTGGATCAATCCATTAAGACTCATTCTACTAGAGCTCCATGCACAGAGAAAAGAAGCCAAAGACCCTACATAGTTGATCCCATAGATCAAAGATGTAGGCTTCACTTAGGTCAAAGGTAGAAAATACTCCAAGACCAATTGGAGGATTTGCATGAAGAGCATGAGCGACTCGAGCAAGAGGACACACAATGATAAATGTTTCTTCAACAATGTTTGTATGAGCACCGCTTGCACAAGCAATGCATCCTCAATCATAAGGAGCATGAAGAGAGAGGATAGGTTAGCTCAGGCTAATATACCTCCTAATAGTGAATATAGGGAGCAACGTAACACTAGATGTACTATATCACAACTAGAGCTACACCCTAGAAAAATCAAGCACCACACTCATCATACTTCCCAGCACACTCAAAGACAACAATAGTGTCAAATACTAGACCAACCTAGGCATAGTCAGTACGAGGAATCAGAGAGGGATGAACAAGATCAGCAATATCTTGAGCCCTCTTTTATAGATGTGGATGATGAGCACAATCGTCCATCTTGATCTCAGAGAAACTTACCTTCGCTTGCACCACAGAGGTCACTTAGAGAAGAGGAAATTGTATCCTCTCAAGCGTACAAAGTCCTTGCTAAGAAAATCAAAGCTATTGAGAAATAAGGGATGACTTATCAAAATCCTACCCTCAACAAGATTCATAATCAACCTCTATGTCCCTCGGTCCCTAGCCTGGTATATCCCAAACATTTCGAGATGCCTAAGCTAGACAAATTCTGGGGTGACGATGATGCACAGGAACATGTGACCAGTTTCATGAATCTATGTTTTTAGATTCAAAACAATGATGCCTTATTGCTAAGGACTTTTATGATAACCCTTTTAGGCCCAGCCCTAGAATGGTATAATCAGTTGAAGAGGTATAACATCACCAACTTCGAACAGCTGGTGAATGCCTTTCTTGAATGCTTCTCATTTGGCATCAAGAAGAAGACCAATCTGTCTGATCTGGCTACTCTAAAGCAATACGATGATGAGCCAGTCATAGACTATGGTAATAGATGGAGAAAATTGATGGCCAAACTTCCATTCTCCATCCCAACTATAGAGTTAACATGAATGTTTACTAAGAGTTATGCAAAGCACATTTTACTATTGTTACAACTACAATAGTATCAAACATTCGAAGAGGCCTTGGCGCAAGCCAAAGTCATCGAGGATATCAAGTTGCAAGAAGGAGACTTGAAACTCTAGACAAAGAAATAATGGAACAATAAGAACATGAAGAATAAAAATCATCAGGCCAAGCCTACACATGTTAATCAAGTCATGTTAAACCTTCCAAAGGGGGACAAAAGCCAACAACCACAAAATTATCAGGCACAACCACCCCCTACGTAGTACAATCAACGCAATAAGAAGTAGGGCAAAGATAAGGAATGTCACCCACCTCACCAATTTATGCCATTGTCTAAGACTTTGGCATCAATATTCAATCAATTATGTGAGGCTAAGGTGCTTCGATTGCCCGAAGTGCAGCTACTGGATCCCAACCATCCTAAACCCAAAGGGTTTAGAGAAGATCATTATTGCCCATACCATCGACAAAAGGGGCATGACATCAAAGTGTGCCATGATTTTAAACATGTGGTGCAAAATATGATTGATAAGGATCAGCTATAGATAGACAACCCCTTGGTGCTAGACAACCAAAATATGGGAATATCCCTTGCCAAATCATGAGCCACCAAGGAATAATGCCAGACAAGTCAACCAAGTGCGGATTGATCCACCTACTCAAGGATTTGTTGGTATGGTGAATGTGGTCACTAGAAATAGGAGGTACAACCAACCAGATCCTCCTACAGCACCCATTCAAATTCAAGTTGCACCTCAGTAGAGGCCAGTGTAGAACCCATTTCTAGGCCCACCAACAAGACCGGTGGTAACAATTAGGAATAGACTCATCCAGAGTCTACAGATAGCCTCGATAAAATTATCGATATATGAGATCATACAACAATCTCCTAGGCATAGGGAGATGCTTATGGAAATATTAAGAGCCATTGAAGTTCAACCCCAGGATCCTAAAGCTTTCACTAACTTTGTGGGGCATGTGCAATAGTGCCAGGAACTTGTGATCTAATTTTACGATCATGAAATCAAAATGGTTTCCACTGCTATAGTGGACCCACCACTACATATCATTGCATGTGTGGACCACACTCCTTTCAAGTAGTTTTTATTGACACAGGATCATCAATAAATATAATAACCACAAAGGCCTTAGGACACCTGAACTTACCTAAGTCACATATCGTACCTTCAAATTTTACGCTGTGAGCTTTCAACGATGCATTGTGCTCGATAGTAGGTACAATAGTCCTTCCTATTCAGGTTGGGCTAAAAACCATCCTAGTGATGTGCCATGTACTAGAGGGTGCTATGCAGTATAACATTCTCCTAGGTCGGTCGTGGATAAGGGACATGCATTGCATCCCCTCGATTTTGCACCAATGCATCAAGTATGTGCATGAGGGACAAGTACATGTGGTCCCTTTAGATGAAGAGTCATTCAAATATGTCAATCAGGTTGACTTTTCGAGAGACTTCATCCTCCCATCTACTCACTTGGATATTAGACCTACATCTCCTATCAAACATCTAGTGGGTAAGTCAAAGGTAGTGTGCATCGATCCTTCTACGTCGGCATCACAACCAACCCCTAATACAATGACTACTTCTAAAAAGCCTACAACATCGACAAGGCTAAAGAATGATCAAAAGCTAAAGGTAGTGTTGGGTGAAAAGGAACCTAGGGTAATCCCCAACATAGCAACCACCAAGATTCCAAATCCTATGGAGGAGGAAAACTCACAAAATATAGTCGAGGAGGTACCTCAGCCTACCTCACCTATGTCATCAACCACGTCATCTACACCATAGGTGATGATTCACCTAGTCAACCCTGGGTTAGCTGAATACCTGGTGTAAAATGTAACTTTTACACCGATCATAGAATCTACATAGGATATGGGTAGGCCTCAAGCTCATCACTTTCCTATTGGGATGGTGGTACCACTAGGGGTGCCACCCAATCAGACAAATTTCATCTATGGGGGTTTGGATCAACTCGCAGATCGCTCACCCATGGAAGAAGATGATGATGAACCTTTTGTTGTAAATGTTCATTATCTATCAAACCCAGAGTACGCCCTTCATTATTTTGATCATTACCATTGGCATGGTTACAGATTGGGTTTATTTGAGCAAGGGCATCGAACTTCGTATCAGCTGCAATACCAATTTCTAACTGATAGGTTCGGTCTAGGTTATCATATTAGAGGTCAAGATGAGTTATTAGCTATATCTCTAGATCACCTAAACCTTAGCCTTGGGGATGATATCGATTGGAATCCCTATCATCCAAACCCTTCACACTCATGGAGGGGTAATTGGCCTGTGACCATGGTTACAGAAGAACCACCTTTGGTTTACCATCCAGGTCTCTCCTTAGAAAGGTCCGAAGTAGAATCTATTTCTGAGGAGGAAAATCTATAATACAATTTTGAAGATGATGAGAGTGAGTATGTCAGTGATGATGATGAGTATGAAGATGAAACAGAGATGGCCTACCTAGGGCCTCGACATCTATGTCATATTAGGGAGCCTGTGGACATGGAACCAATTTATCATGCAGTATTCCTAGGTCCTCCCATCCAAAGAAGACCAGTGAATTTAGAAGAGATATATCATATAGCTTTTCCTGGTCCTTCAAACTTAAGGTAATTGCTTCCCCCTGAGGATCCAATTATTATGTCTATTCCCAGAGTAGACCCGATGATCCCCATACCACCTGAGCCACATCTAGAGTAGGGGGAGCAAACCAAAGATAGTGAGTTTCATCCATGTGGTCCTGGAGATTTCTTCCATTCCATCAACATGGTCTCCATCGATCTGACCACTCCACTTCATAATCCATATGACCCTTCGAAACCTTTGCACCTCAATCCTAAGGCCATTGATTTTGATCATGTCAATTCACCCCTAGAGCCTAAAGATTTCTTTCCCAATGAAGAAATGTTGCAACCATTCCATTTTGCACTAGGTTGTGCATATGATGTCTATCATGCTGAGGGTAATCCTAATTTGGTGGAACCTTTAAACCTAGAAGATGACATCCATTTGATCCCTACGCCTCATCAACTTGAGGAGGGATCACATATGTCAATAGAGGAAACCTTCGAAGTGGATATCAGTGATGATCCCACCAATCCAAAGAAGGTTAAATTTAGAGAGAGCTTATCTCCTAAGGAGTGCACTAGCCTCATTCCTCTATTGAAAGAGAGACCTAATATCTCTTTGCTTGGACCTATAAGGACATGCCAGGTTTGGATCTAAAATTGGTTACTCATAACCTTTCGTTGGACCCTACCAAGAAACTAATCAAGCAAAAACTCAAGAAGATGCATCCAACCATTGCCTTGATGGTTAAAGATGAACTACAAAAGTTGTTGGATGTAGAGTTCATAATTCCCATTGACTATCTAGAATGGGTATCAAACATGGTACCCATAGGAAAACCTGATGGAAGAATCCACATATGCATGGATTTCAAAGACCTCAATAAGGCAACACCCAAGGATTCATTTATATTGCCTAATATCGATGCTCTTGTAGATGCAACTGTAGGTCACAAAATGCTTTCTCTCATGGATGATTTTTTTGGTTACAACCAGATTCAGATTAAACCTGAAGATCAACACAAAACTACTTTCACCACTCCATGGGGAACATTTTGCTATAAAGTTATGCCATTTGGCCTCAAAAATGTTGGTGCCACATATCAACGAGCTATGACATACATTTTTCATGACTATATGCATAAAATCTTAGAAGATTATATTGATGACTTACTAGCCAAGTCATTGATGCATGAAGAGCACATCGAGGTCCTAAGGAAAGTCTTCGATCACCTGATAGAGCACAATGTCAGGTTGAACCCCAAGAAATGCATCTTTGGCGTAACTTCAGGTAAACTCTTGGGATTCATCATTTCTAAATGAGGGATCAAAGTTGACCCAATGAAGGTCAAGGTTATATTAGAAATGTGTCCCCCCACAAACATCAAAGAATTAAGAAGCCTACAGGGCAAGGTAGCATCCATAAAGTGCTTCATCGCATAGTTATCAGATAAATGTCGACCCATGAATCGATTGCTACACAAGGGGGTCCCATTTAACTAGGATGAAGACTATCAAAAAGCCTTTGCTAAGATCAAAAAATACCTAGCATCACCGCCAGTATTAGCTCCACCTAGACCAGATGTGCCATTCTTGTTGTATATATCTACCATAGACTTTGCACTGGGAACCATGCTAGCCTAGAAGAATATGCAAGACAAAGAGCAGGTGATATACTACATCAGTCAAACCCTGGTTAGTTACGAGCTACAATATGCATATATAGAAAATTTATGCTTAGCAGTGGTCTTTACAACGAAGAAGTTGCGCCACTACATGTTGAGTCATATGACATATGTAGAATTCATCAGTCAAAATTCAATCAAAGGTCAAGTCATAGTTGATCAACTAGTAGAGGCTCCTCTTCAAGATCATAGGCCTCTCATCATAGAGCTTCCTGATGATGTAGTCTTTGCATTATCAGAGTCACCCAAACTCGAAGAACCAGATAATAAAGTAGATATGTCTTTGTTCTTTGATGGTTTCAAATGCGAGCAAGGGGGTGGTGCAGGGATTGTATTTTTCATGCCACAAGGTGCTCCAATGCCCTTGTCATTTAAACTCAACTTCCCTTGCACCAATAACAATGTTGAATACGAGGCCCTAATCTTGGGTCTCCAAACAACACTCACCATGAAGATCAGAAAGTTAAATATCTTTGGTGACTCCCTTCTCATAGTAAATCAAGTTAAGGGAATTTATCAATGTAGGTGTCCCATATTGAAAGCATACAAGGAACTTGTGGACACTTACCTAGCCCAACTGGAGTGGTATGACATCGAGGTAATCCCTCAAACATCCAATAGATTTGTAGATACTATGGCATCTTTGGGATATTTAATCCCTCAGAATCCATCTACTGACTTCACTACCATCCAGGTAAAAATGCTATCACAATCCATGATACGATGTGAGGCTCAAGAAAATCATGAATCAGTCCACATGATTCACATAGAACCAAACCATGAGTGGTTCTATAGAGCTAGAGACTTTCTAAAGAAGGCACCTTGGGGATCTTTGCTCTCATAGGGTCCTGCAGAGAATGGTACCACTATTCTCCATAAGGTTGTTTCCCAATATGCATTCGTGCAAGTCAAATTACAATGGGAACACGTCATCCAATAAGTCAAATCTATTGCTTATCAAGATTGGTTATCATAATTACATGATTTCCTTAAGCTTGGAGTAATCCCATAGGGATTATTGCATACCATAAAAAGAGCATTTAAGCAAAAAGTGACTAGATATGTCTTGTTAGGAGACATCCTGTATCATCGTAGCTACGATGGAATTCTCCTTCATTGCCTTGAGCCCCAAGAATCATCTTGGGAGATTTCACAAGCTCATGATGGTACATGTGGTGGCCATTTTAGTGGCATGGCCATTGTCAAGTGCATCCTTCGAATGGGTTACTATTGGCCCACTATGGAGAAGGATTGCACAATGTATGTCAGGAAGTGCATTAAATGTCAGCACCATGCTAATATTATGCACCTACCATCGTAGGCCTTACAACCCATCCAAGCGGCTTGGCCATTTTCTTAGTGGGGTTTGGATCTAATTGGTAAGATCTCTCCCTCATATTTGGGCTGACATACATTTATCATAATGACCATTGAGTATTTCACCAAATGGGTGGAGGCAATCCCTTTAACTACAATGATAGGAGCACGTATTGCGGAGTTCATACTCCATAATATAATATGTCATTTTGGGATACCATCCAAAATAATATCAGATAATGGAACTTCATTCAAAAACAAAATTGTAAGGGCTTTAACATCCAAGTATAATATTCAACACAATTTTGCAACTCCATATTATTCGTAAGCAAATAGGCAAGTAGAGGCCTCAAACAAAATAATGGTAGTAATATTAAAGAAAACTATTCAAGAAAATCATAAATATTGGCACATTCAACTTACCTCTTGCATTATGGGCTTATAGGACTAGTATACGGATGCCCACTAGGGCAACACCATTCTCACTAGTATATGGCATTAAGGCCATCATGCCCTTGGAATTGGAAATTCCAACATTGCACGTCACATTGAAAGAGTTCATCGATGATGACACTGCATGACAAGCTCACCTAGATCAATTGATGCTTCTTGATGAACATCATGTGAATGCTCTTGAGCATCTCCAAGTTTACCAAGATCAGCTAAAATGAGCTTACAATAATAAATTCCACTTGAGAGACTTTAAAGTTGGGGATCTTGTGCTAAAAGAGAACCAACAGAACTCAAACCTGCCATCGCATCTATGAGACAAATTTATAGCCAACTGGTTAGGTCCATTTATTATCTCAGAGAAGATAGGACCTAGTACTTATCACCTAACATCGCTAGAAGGTGTTGAAGAGCCTAAACCTCTCAACATTCTTCATCTAAAGGTGTTTCATACATAAAATCAAAAAATTCAAAAACATTTGAAAAGCACTCAAAATTCAAAAACATTGCAAAACATCAAAAATACAAAAATATTTACATTTTGTATTGCATTTTTAGTTTGCACATGCATTCATTTAATTGCATTACATTAGGTATTTTCATCCATTACACTTGCATTAGGATAGGTTGTATTTACAATCTTACAAACGACACCACATTTGTATGCCAATCATGCATCTTTTCATCATCATCATCCATCACCCTTGTGAGTAATTGTGTTTTTCAACACAACCCCTCCTGTTGCTATAAGGTATATACTAGGGTTTTCTAGTCATTCAACCATACCTAGTGATCTTCTCAGATTTTGTAGAAAGTTATCTTTGCTTTTGGATATGAGGTCTAGTTTTGATAGTACCTTGCATATTTCAAAATCCTATCACAATTTAAACATTAATAATCCTAGTTTGAACAAGGAAATATGAACACTACAAAGTGGTCCTAGTCACCTTAAGTGAAAGGTTTTTACTTGCTCATATTGTGATGCACATGGTCTAGGATGTTGATCATTGGAAAAAGGACAAGCTCCCCCCTACCCAAAGAAATCCCTTACTTTCATAAAAAATAAGCAAAATTCCAAAATCAAAGCAAATCAAAATCCCTTGCTCCAAAAAAAAAAATGCAAAATAAATAGTGATTTTCATCACTAAGCATGAGCAAGTATCCCAAAAAATGAAAAGAAAAGAAGGGGGTGAAGAGCTTGAATCCTTAGAATGGTCAATATTTCAAAGCCATTGAGTGATCCCCATTACAGCAATGGGCTGAATGAATCCCGCCTGGCAATGGGGTAGTTCTAAGTAATTTACAAATGAGCTAGCTTTAGGTGGCCTGTATTACCTAGTAGTCTAGTCCAACTACGTCTAAACTTAGGATCATGGTGAACATTTGGTGATCCTCATTACAACAATGGGTTGAATGAATCCTACATGGCAATGAGGTAGTCTTATGTCTCATCTAATATATTCATTTGCACACACAGGGATAATGAATATCTTGGTATTCATAACAAAAAACCTTTATCTTTCAAGAGTCCTGTATAGTCATTATACAACTTTTGATTAATCAACTAGGGTGTTTGAGTCTCATGGAAAACCTCAAAAATCCCTTATAGCAACAAGTCATCTCATCAATCAATCATCAAATTTTCCTTATGAGGTTTTGTTTATTAAGGGGTGTCCATGAAATAGGATAGATACCATATGGATATCAACAATGATATTTAGATGACCACTGACTATTTTATGCATATATTTTAATTTACAAAAGCTTATAAGGAAAACCCATACATCTCAATCATTTCATTTCACATATGGATGCTAAAATGATTAATTCTTATGATAAGAGTTACCATTTTCATTCATGATTTTTATACATTCTGTGGTGTCATCCATTAGATTGTTAAACACATATTACATTCATTCCTTATGTTTTAAGTGATTAAAGCATACAGGTTCATTTGCATTAGTTCATTCCTCATGTAATTAATGCATCACATTACATACATCATCTATCATAGCACATATCACATAGATTAAATGCATAAACAATTGAAACAAATTCAACATGCATTTAACAATAAGCATTGCATCCATATATGCATACATAATAGTGCATCTATACATCTAGATCATAGCATCTAATCATACATCTATCATCTAGCTAGTGCATGTCATTAGTACATCACATCCATATAGCATAATCAAAACATCATATAAGCATTGCATCCATATTGCATCACATGAACATAAAGCAATAAAATAACACACATAATGAGCCATAAAATAGGAGTATCATATATATATTTTTTTTTTTTTTTTTGTGTGTGTATCAATCAATAAGTACATGAGGTACAAAAATTCCCATAGGCTACAATAGTGTAGGTCCTCAGACCTTACACTAAAAAATGATATCAGACATCATGTCATATCATGGAGGGCCTACGCCCCCTGAGTCACCTCCTCCCTCAGCTCCCTCTCTATGAGGTTTCCTGGAGCTAGTGCCCACTGATCTCTCTGATCGATCCCCTTAACCTATGACTCGGATGCACTAAGGACTAGCCAGACTCACTCCGCCTACTCCTGTGAGATCCTCCTATAGTAGACCACATAGGTAGAGTACCCCTAAGCATGGCCTAACATCTCCCTCTAACCACCTAATATAGGTACCATCAGACTAGCACCTAACATCATACTGACTGATCAGACCCTGTAGCCTAGCCACATGTGCTTGTAGTGCCGCTACATCTCCTATAGTAGAGGTACCCACTATAAACTAGCCTACTATAGTCTACCCTAGAACCATAGTAGCAACCTCTAGCTATGCCCTAAAGGAATCCCTCTCAACCATCCTAGCATCAAGATGTACCTATAGTATATCCCTCTGTGTAGTGACCTTATCTATAGTAGCCTGGGCTGAGTCTATCTGAGCCTAGAGAAGAGTCCTCTCATCCTCAAATCATCACCATCATATCTATCCTACACTTAGTTGGGTCTATGCTATAGTGAGAGAGGTGTCTCTCTCTAGGATCTACCATTATGCTATCTATAGTTGTGCCTACAGACTATGTACCTGAGATCATAGCTGGGACACCTCATCATCTAGGTCCTCCTCATCGACCTCCTCCTCCTATGGCTCCTCCACCTATGTAGCCACCTGACCCCACTCACCCTCAGTCCTAGCATGCACTCACCATCCATGTGGGTCATCAAACGCAATTGCACCATCTCTAGAGCGGCCTAGAGGACCGCCACCCTACCATAGCCTAGTGGTCCACTAGGCATCATAATCAACTATCATCCCAATATCTACTACCCTTGTGTCTCCTAGGGCATCATCATCATATATCAAAGCTATGACCTAAGGCCATGCAAGTTGTATCTCCACATTAAGGTGGTGGTAGAGGACTGGCTCCTCTGGGATGTCCTATCAAAACCCAAACTACCTAGTGACTCGGGAGAAGTGAAAGAACTCCCTCACCTTGGGCTTACACCCAATAACCCAATGGTCATGCCTAGTCCATGCCAAGTATCTATCGACCTCCTCCCATGTTGGGCAACCCAAGTAGGGCCACCATATGATCTGACTCACCTAAAGCCCTATCAGTGAGTCTATGTAGTGCTACAGATCCCTAATGTGAGACCTACTCTGGTATATCTCTAGAATCCTATGGCTAGCGGGCACCATAGCACTGAGTCACTAATGCTACTACTATGATCTCCTAGGGTAATCCTCCAGGTCGGTCTATCTTAATGTGCTCCCATGCCTAGATCTATAATAGCAGGATGCAACCTACACCTACTCACCCTTACCACGTAATGCGGTATAACTCATCATAAAGATGGGCTAGGAGTGCACTCCCCCACGCCATGATGAGTGGATCCCTAGTAGTGCTCCCAAGTAGATACTACACCATCGCTAAGAGATTCTAAGGGAACCTTACGTCTAAAGTGTCTAGAAGAAGCACATTATAGATAATGTACATCAAAATGACCTGGTTCCATGAGAAGACATCCTCCCTGTACTAGTAGGTCATTGGCACCCCTCCATGCTCTATGTCACCCAGTACCATAGTGTGCCTATCATCAAAAACCCTTTGAAATATTATAGTTTTTGTTGTAGTAATCGAAGAGGTAATAGCTCTTCCATCTATAGGGATCTTGTAAATTCGATAGACATCCTCCAATGTCAGCATCATCTCCCTAGTTGAAATATGAAAAGTGTTAGTCCTCGTATCCCATATATGGGCTAACGCTGTGATGTAGTCTTGATACAACCTGATAGTCGGTAGTCTCATAGTGTAACTAAGGCCTAAGCTATCAAACCACTGCCATTTGATGTGTTCTAGTAGGGGCAACAACTCAAGAAGCAAATCAGTCTCCCGCGTCTATGTAGTTAAGGTCTAAGGGGAAGAAAACAAGGTGCAAAATCAACCTCAAAATTCAAAAAATTCAAAAAAAAAAAAAAAAAAATTAGCTAAGGTTCCTAGCCACTCAAGGCAACAACAACCATCGTGGACGTCGTTGATGTCAATAGTGGCTAGCGCCAATGATCAATTTTTTTATCATTGGTGTTTGAACCTAGCCGTTGCTAGCAATAGTGGCCCCCAATTGGTAGATTGGGAGCCACTGTCGCCAATAGTGGCTATGAGAAAGACCCATTGTGAGGTTGTTTCCCACCCAAAAATGCCTAAATTAAAATAAAAACCCTCCCATTAAGCTACCCTAAAGCTAAATCTACCTAGAGGTGAGGTTCATTACCGGTAGTTTAGTGAAGTTCATTTAATGCCATTAATTAGTGAGGTTCTTTTTAAAATGCTCAAATTATGAATGAGAGATGAAGATTCTACCTTAGGAGCTCTAGCTCCGCCACTAGTAGAGGCCTCCAACTGATCTACCATGGTGGTGAGTGGTAAGTTTGGTAGCATTCTGTATCAGATATTCTCTCTCTCCCCTTAGAGCTCTCACTTTCTCTATCTACTAACTGGAAATAATGAAAAGCAAAAACCCTAAATTTGCTTTTATATTTTCCATTTGGCCCTTAGCCATTGATGGCAACAGTAGGCATAGATCAGGGCAACCTCAACTACTGCTATCAACTGTGGCTAAGGAAATTGTAAAAACCACATTGTGACTACACAGCAGTAGCAACAGCAATAAATGCACTCATTTTCTCACCATGAGGAGCTTCAAAATGGAAAATAATAAATATCTACCAATCCAAAATTTTTAAAAATTTCAAAAATAACAAAAAATCAAAAAAATCAAAATTTCAAGTATGCCTCGTATCCAGTTGTTTACCCTATACACTTGGCGGTTGCAATGACTTGCACTCCATGCAATCCGACAAGATGAGTAAATTACCATAAGGCTATTTGAACCAAATTATTCATTGTAGACTTGACATGTCTTCACTTCAATCCCGAAGAAGGCCATGGAGGTCGGACTGCCCCATGGGAACGAGGTATTCATTTCATTTCTACTATGAAGTTTAGCAGATCATCAAACATAGTGATTCAACACAAGCTTAAATGGAATTGCTATCATCTTGATTCTCTAATAAGGCCATTGTAGCTAGACTACTCCATGGGATAGAGATGTACAATTACTATTAATGGTTGAAATCACAACTGTAATAGGACCTACCATATAACAAAATGTAAAAGTCTTGAATTATCCAAATTATTCATCTTGGTCAAGCGACTCATCACTTTCATCACTTGTCCTTTCCTCATCGACTCGTCACTTGAGGGGTAGTCATAATATCAACATTCATAATAAAAATTAATAATGGATCACTCGATCATGTAAATTGCGTTCGTCTTACGAATCATTGCTAACAACTATCACAAGCTTACCCTTATACTAGGGAAAAAGTAAACATAATGAACTAAATATTTGGCAATCTATTCTTCAATCATTATTGGTCAAAATAATTTGTTTTGATTTCATGCAGATCATGACCAAAGCTTTACTCAAGCTAAGCCTTCCATTTCATTGGAAGCAATGATTCTAAGATGCACACCCTTTCTATGATTGGGGCATCTAGCGTTGACAAGATCAATGAACATCAATCAACCTAGAACATGGCTTTAGGTGGTCTATTTTTTCTTAGCATCATGTTTTCCCATAATGCATCCCAAAAGGGGTATCTGTAGACACCTAAAACATGTCATGTTTAGGAGACTACTCATATGGGCACCTTTGCAGACCATATGAATGAGCTTGGACCTTTCCAAGACCAAGCAGTGGTTCTAACCACTCATTTTAGGTAGTCTAGGCCTATACAACCTTAGCTATTGATAGCATCAACGGCTAGGATCCCAACCATTGATGATCAAAGTGGCTAAGGGAAGCCTACCCCTAGTTGCGCTGAGCAAGAGCAACTAGCCCTGTAACAAACTCGACCTTCTTGAGCCAAGAAAAATTAGTTGCAACAACCCAAATTGCAACGGTTTTGGAGCGGTTTTGGGCTAGGAATCTTCCAGAGGTTTCCTCCCAACTACTCAGGCCAACAAATTCTTGATCTTGGCTTCCTTGAGAAGCCAAGATTGGGATTTGGAGAGTCTATTTATAGACCCCCCAAAGAGGCAAAGAGAGATATAAGTTGAATGCAGCGAAGCCCTGCCGAATTGGAGAGCCATTTGCAACCCTTGAGGAGTGCCAACATGTTGTCTAATTGGAGAATGACACCTGTATTTGAAGCAATGGAGTTTCCAATAGCTTGAGGAGCAAGCTTGCCATTTCATACCAATCCATTGTGAATTCACAATAATTCACCCACAAATATGTGTTTGGACACACCAACGACCCTTGACCATCAATTCAATGAAGGAATTGAGCATCCATAGACCTGATTTCAAGAGTAGAATACTTTCCTCATGGTTGTTGTTGTCAAAAATGGCCTATAGGCTTAGTTGTTGGACTCAACAATGGCTAGCAGAGCCAATTGCTATGAGCTACAACGACTAGGGTTTGGCATGCAAAATCCTTTGATTTAGCCATAGATTTACATTTCTTAGCATACATTTAGATTAACTTAGCATATATTAATCACATTTCATGCATTTCCATGGTTTATTCATAGTTTCATAGGCATCTTTGCTTACATTTGTGCACTTCATGCTTTCCTTTACATGCTTTCATATATTAGGTTCCTTTATGCTTAATATGCAATATTACATGCAATTTTAGGTTCCTTTATATGTTTCAAGCTTTGCTTCATGCTTATTTGTCAATATTTTAGGTAATTTTATGCATCTTTATATATGTTCATGCATTCTTTACATATTTGCTTTATTTCATGCACTTTCTTGGAAATCAGCCTCATCATGAGAGGCTTCATGTGCTACTAATGTGCTTTGTTGTTTCCTTACACATATATAACAGATCTCTCAAAGACAAAGCATCTTTCAAGACTCTTCCTCTTGAAATTTGAGGAGGCATCCTAGTAAGCCCTCAAACAAATTGGTGTTAAAGTGAAGACCATTCAAGTGCATCTCTCTCCGTTGAGGGGCTTCAACTATTGTAACAATTGTATCAGTTTGAGTTACTCCCTAAGAGGGAGAGATTGTAATCGAGCTTCACCATTTTTAATAAAATATCACCCCCATTTCTTGAATATATTTTATTTGTGCAAATGATTACTTGATTTCCTTTGTCAAATTGTTATATGCTTGCAATAGTGTAGATGCATGGTTTTTACCTTTATATAGATATGATATGACATACATATATTTTATGGATCTAAAGGACTTTATGACATGATATAATGTGCCTAGACCTCATGCATTAAAAAGACTACATATATTGATGTGTGCATGGACCTTATGGGTCCAAAGGAATTTAATCTTACCTTAACCATTGTTAGCTTGAAGGACTTTATGCTTAGTTTTTATGATAGATGCTCCCTATTAGGGGGTATGCATAGTGATATGCTTGATTTTATTGATAATAGATACCCCTAACCAAGGAGGTGTTTTAGATGAATTTTTCACTCTCTCTTAAATAAGTGTATGTTTGATTGACATGACAACAAGATATACCCCTTAGTCCGGAAGACATGCATTGCTTTCCCCACACATGAATGAGTTAAGAAATAGAGCAAAATAAATGGTCCCTCGTGATGATGACCATTTGAAAGTGATGATTAAAATTAATGGAGAAAGATAAATTCATTCAACTTTGCTTGTTTACCTCAAATTGATGTAGCTTTATTTAAATTATTAGAGATGATGACTTCAAAATAATAAGGATAAATTTATTTAGATAGATTGATTTAAGTTGATAAAGACAATTCTATAGAAATAAATTGTTTTAAAGTGATAGAATTCATCTTTTAGTTGAGGGGTGAAGATATCACCCCTAGGCCTCAAGCATGCTCAAATGGATATGATATGGTGATAATGGCTATTTATAGAAGTGATCCTTCATAAGAGGATTTTTCTTGATAGATATGGTCACAAGGATCATCTCGACAAGGG
The DNA here is from genome assembly GCA_028583015.1 of Wollemia nobilis. Taxonomy (NCBI): domain Eukaryota; kingdom Viridiplantae; phylum Streptophyta; class Pinopsida; order Araucariales; family Araucariaceae; genus Wollemia; species Wollemia nobilis. The sequence goes on from JAQPPZ010000314.1 coordinate 1,603,523, forward strand.
CTATGGGGAGTATTCATTCTCACATAATCATTTTTATTATTGACTGCTTTCCAATTATTGGACCCTTAGTCATTTAAGTTCCTTCAAGTGAGAGGGTTTGAGAGACCATCATGAGGAATATTATAAGGGTTTGCCTTTGTCTAATATGTATGGCTATTGAGTTTAGTTTGGTTGAATGGTAAGGTGTTTATGTAAGCAAACCACATAAATTGGGAGAACTTAGAGCCTTTGTTCCTTATCATCCCTCTCATACAAATTCATCCAATTTACCATAATTAAAGACTATAAGATGTTGATGAATTCAATAGTGGATCATTATGATTGAGGATATAAATGAGACCTTATAATTATTTGTAATGGCAATTGATATGATGATTATGTTTGACTAGTTAAGATGTGTTAATAGTATGTTGTAACCAAGCAAGGATTATAAGTAGTAGATGACAAATAGTTATAACCCTAAAAATGATAAGTGGGCCAATTAAGACCACAAAGAAATAATAAGCAAGCTAGTTAAGGCCACAAAGAAATGATAGATGGGCTGGTTAAGGCCACAAAATATGATAGATAGGCTAATTAAGGCTACAATAGATGATAAGTAGAATAGTTAAGGCCATAAATAAATGATAAGTGAGGCTATTTAAAGCCACAAAATATGATAAGTGGGTAAGTTAAATCCACAAATAAATCATAAGTGGGCCAGTTAAGGATGCAAAGATGATAGGTGGGCTAGTTAAGGCCACAAAAAATGATAAGTGGTCCAATTAAGGCTGTAATAGATGATATATGGGCCAATTAAGGGTGCAAAGATGATACGTAGGCCAATTAAGGCTGCTAAGGATGAATGGTGGGCCAATTAAGGTCACAAAAGAAAGAATAGGTGGTTAATAATGTAGAAAAACTTAATGTTATGAGCACATAAATAGGGATGACTAATTGGAGCTTACCATGGGATGTGATGTACACAAGTCTTAACTTGGAAGATGAAAAGATCTTCATTCTTGATATTGAGATAATGAAAAGTGTCTTTAGTTTGTTTAAGACCTCAAATAAACTAATGACAATTATGAATACAGTCGAGGATCAAGACTTCATATTTCATGTTTTGATTAAGGTATATTGCATACTTAATTGGATGATTTAAAGGGATCTTTCTCGATTAATTTTAACTCATTTTTGTGATGTATGCAAATGTTGGTTTAGATCAATCGATAGGGTACACAGTTTACTAGTTTATGATTACAAAATATTTTTAGAGTATTCATAGTTAGAAGGCTAGAAAAGGATTGAAATTTTAGGGGATTTAAAATGATGCATCCCTTCTCATTGAGTTTTTGAAGGGCTCTGGATATTTTGATTAAATGACCAATGCTACAATGAAAAGTATAGTGTTGACGAGAGTGAAACGATAGATGTTTATTTTGAAAGAGTTATTAGATTTGATAGGTGGCAATTGAATTGCCCTAGTTGTAGAAATCTCATTAAGATTGAAGAGGAATATTGGTTTGATTTGATAAAGAGTGGTTGGTGTTGGTTTTTTAAGGTAGGTTGTTATGAACCTCATTTTCTCATCCACATAAATCATTAAAAAATTGTAGAAATATTAAATAAATACTCACAATGAATAATCTACATAAATCAATACAAGATAAAATATGTAAATTATTCAAATATTTCCAATTTATATTTCAAACCCTTAAGGTAGGAAAACACCATACAATGCTCCTTATTGGAAGGAAGCCACTCCTTACAATATCTCAATATGAGATCCTTACAATACAATGCCCTTATCTTCATGTCCTCTCTGTTATTATTTTCTATATTTATAATGTCCAACTACCTACCACTCCCACTTATCCATACATGTGGGATAATTACATATTTCCCCATATTTATAATTCCCAACTACCCACCACTCCCACTTATCAATGCATGTGGAATAATTTCATCTAATATCTAGTAGTGGAACTTGAACACACAATGTATCATTTCCAACATACTTGCACTTATCAAGGTAGTAGTAGGGTAATTAAAACCTAAACACTAATGCATCCATAAACCATACAATTTACTTGTTCCTATGAAGATGATGCAAAATGACATAGGTACAAGGTCTAAACCCTAGAGCTCCCCTTGCTCACACACTAATTACAAGCACATTTTATATTAGACCAAGCATACCACACAAGTTAGATCAAAGTTGGACTATTGAAACTCATTTTTTCCATGTAATTTCAAACATCATGCTAGTCATCTGTGTATTCCTTGTGAACAAGAATGGTCATACCATGAATTCAATTCATAGAAGTGTTTGGGGCTACCAACGACATGCATGAATGTATCTAATTTTAAATTTTAAATTTTTAAAAACTCTCTCCCATCACATTTTGGTCCTAAGAAAGTCCTCTAAATTGGGCAACAACAAAAAAATGACAATGAATCCATTAGAGATAGAAATTATGGAAGGGAGAAAGTGGAAAAAGAGACCTCATATGCAAATAAAGCTTGATGATTCATCGTAAAATATGAAATAAAAATTGGAGGCACAAAGAATACTTTGTGTGTGACTAAGCAATATTGCTCCCTACCTACTCTGATATCATGTTGGAATTCACAATATTTTCCAAAACTGAACAAAATCAAATCACTCACTCAATTATTATATAGAAAATAAATGGACAAAAAAGAGAAGGATTTAGTGGTCATCCATAGACACCATAAATAATTTTACACAATACTCTAACAATAAAAAGAGGAGTGATATAAGGGTATTTATATTAATACCAAAACCCCAATCACATCATAGAGTTTAACCTAAGACAATGTAACAAGAGGGATATAAGTTAATTACAAGCTATAAAGGGGCTACCAACGACATTGTTTGATTCATCTCTTGAATCTATAGCAATAATGAATTTATCTTTATTTTCTTTTATGACCCTGTGTGATCTTTTCTTCTTGTGTCTCATGGTTCCATTCTTGCCTTTCTTTGCCATTAGAGTATTAATCCAAGATCAACCCTAGCTGATTTAGCCTTTAAAGGGAACTTGGCTCTGATACCAATTGTTGTACTTAGTATGGAACTGAGAGGGAGGGTGAATCAGTGTGGCATTCCAAATCCATGAATTAACAGCTCTAAAAACCACAGTAATTAAAACTTATAAACAAATATAATAAGTACAGCAAGAGAACATCACACAACATAGATTTTTAACGAGGTTCACCAAAATGGCTACTCCTCAAAAAGAATGGTTGCTTGGATTACCATCCAAATCCAGCCTCTTACAAAGCACCAACTTTTCAATTTGTTTACCAGCACCAACTGGAAGGAGCACCAACCCCTTATTTATCTGCACCAATAGAAAGGAGCACCAACCCCTAATTTTCCAGCACCAACTGGACTTCAATTTTGAATGAAAATGTTTGAAAAATACCTTTGTTATTGCAAGACTCTAACTGATCTACTTCACCTTTGCAATCTCTACACACTCTGCTCTTTCTTGTGCAATCTCTTCACACAATCTGCTGCACTGCTATAGCCAAACTTTGCAATCAACTTTGCCCTTTGTGCTCTCTGCACATTCTTCTTTCTCTACTCACACGCTTCACACACTCTGTGTCGTTCCACACTCTACTCTCTATGCGCATTCACAATCGCACTTCGAACAACTCGACACAAATAGCTCGCATTATGCACTTCACTATCATCTCGTTGATTCTATGCTATCTGCGCTTTTACGGTCGCATCTCGCACTTCAACATTCACCCGATAGATTCCTAAATCTCCAAACAGCCCCGCTTATATACTTGAGATTTTGAGATGAAAACCCTAATAGAAGTTGGATGATTATGCAAATGCAAACCCTAAACATGGTCGGCTGCAAACCCTAAATGTGGTCAATTGCAAAACCCTAAAATTTTTTAGCCTGCATTGAATGACTTTTGAACTGCCTGTCCATTGCATTATTAGATCTAACTGCCTGAGTTGACAACAATGATAAAACTCTTGCAACACCTTGCTCAACAATCTCCCCCTTTGGAATTGTTGGCAACACTGTGTACATTCCTGTAACTCTTCTCCCCCTTTGTCAATAATACCAAAGGGCTGCTGTAGACTCCCCCTGAGTCCATACACACCATTATCAAAACCACATTGAAATAGTTAGCAAAAAACATGGATATGATCAATAAGATGAACAAATGCAAAAATGCCCCCCCTGAGAATTTGATCCCAATGGCTAGTCAAATTTTAGACTATTCTTGGGAATATGTGGCCACTTCAATTCACGTTGTCTTCTGAGCCTCAACCCTCTGTTGCTCTACAATCTCAACCTTGTCTACCGATTTTAGTGAAAGCATACACCGATCGTTTAACTATCCAAATTTTTGCTTTGTAATGCAAACAACATCTGCATATACATCTTGAATATTCTCAATAGGCTTGAACCTACTGATAGTTGTTTGTCTTTCTCTACAGTGAGAATCCAGCAGACTACCTCAATTCTTTATAAAAGCACCTCAAACATTCATCACCAGGCTAGAAATCATCTGGCTGCACATTATAAAATTTTTCTCAGACTACCTCAATTCTTTATAAAAGCACCTCAAACATTCATCACCAGGCTAGAAATCATCTGGCTGCACATTATAAAAATTTTCTTCAATCTTCCCATTCAACATGCTGATTTCACTTCTATCAACAGAATTGACAAGTGACTCACATATGTACCAATTTTTGTCCAGCACTGCAATTTTACTGCCAACTCTTACTTTCAACTGTGCATGTCGAAAGAAGACATTTTGTCAAACACTTTATGGCCAACCGTAGTGCACCTTACTCAGCCTCAAACTTCTTATCCTTGAATTGGCATTATATTAAAAGTTAAAACAAAACTGTCTGTGAATTAAATATATTCACCAAGGTGTAATGAAAGATCTGACAATATTCACATCAAGCATCGAACAAAAACATGCTGCTATTATCAAAACACAAATACGCAACTGGGGCAAGCATTCTTTCAATAAACAAAAACAATCTGAACTATTATAATCCATAGCTATAATCGGTGGCGGTAAGAACCATCAACAAAACAACAATGACATAAGCAATACTACCAATGGTGAAGATTCTCAATGCAAACACTACCCTTCATGGCACTTCCACACACAACTAAATGAACAACCAACACACTTGACAATTATACCACAAAAGCCCAACTGCTGGTCTTTCATCCTCAAATACCCAGACAAATATACAGAAGCATTAAAATAAAATATTTTTCAAAATGCTCCCCCTGAGGATGTGTTACCTGGAGTTTCTTAGTGCAGTAGAAGAGGAGTCTCCTTTAGTTCAATGAGACATGATTTCCTCTCTTATTTCTTTCTCTAGACTTTCTTGACCTCAGGCTTGGATTTTTCACCTGCGTCCCTATTTTGCATCATTGCATGAACTTGAATATCTCTCTGGTGTGGTTGTCTCTTATGCATCAATGATGAATGATTATTTTCCTTTCTTATATGAACCTAATTTATTTCTTGTCTGTGTTGTGTTCTTTGCGTCTTATGAAATCTACTATTTTGCCTTATATTTGATACATAAGCGCTTGGACAAAACCTTGCTATGTGCCCATGACCATTGCATTGAAAAAATTGTACAAAGTGTTCACTCAGATATGCAGATGTATTTCGACCAGCATAACTCTTTGATTTATTATTTAATCCACAATAAGTTGCCTTGTGACCATACTGGTTACATCTGAAACAATAGCCATTAAAAGTGTTAGTATGAAAAAAGTGAGAGTGGTAGAACCTCTTTTGTTGTGGCTGCTTTGTTGTAAATCTCCTTTGATATTTTATTTCTTTTGAAGATACAGCTTTAACCTTTTCTTGCTCGAACCCTTCAACAATGAACTTCTTCTTCTCTGCAGAATTGGAAGATACAGGTTGTTCAGCTTCATATCCAAGACCATGCTTAATCGTGGAGCTTCTCTGATGACTTATCATTTTATCTAGCAATTATGTGCTCTTCTCAAATTTAAGATTTGTATTGGACTCTTCTAGTTGTTTCTTCAATGAAACAATCTCTTCTTCTTGTTTGCGGCAAATAATCTCTTTCTCATTGATCTGCGACCTGAGAGTTTCCTCAATCCTTTTAGACTCTTCTACTTGCAGCTTTAGATTACTAACTACTTTGTTAGAATCCTCTTCATGTTTGTTACACACATTGACTTTATCATTCAGCTGTGACTTCAAGTCTTCTTCTATTTTCTTGGCCTGTTGGAATTGTAAGAACAAATTTTCAATCTCATCCCCATATTCTTCCAATTTCTTAGACAGTCTTTTGTTATTTTTATTTTCTATACTCAACTCTTCAAGAGCAGAGATCAACTCACCTTCCCAGTCTACTTTAGCATTGAGGTTTTTATTATCTGCTTCAGTGTTCACCCCTTCTGCCTTTTTTGGTTCAATTTCCTCTACCATAGAAACTGAAACTGGCTGAGATGTCCTTTTGAAGGAGGTTCTATTCTTCTTACTTGGAGCTATAATTTGATCTTCATTCCAATTTGCTTCTACATTCATTTCTTCTTTATTACATTCCTATTATGATTCTATTTCTTCTTCATCTTCACTGCTACTAAACCCATAACACTGACGTTCATTATGCCGGAGTTGATCAAAAAATTTTGAACCTTGAGAACCTGCATTATGACCGAGTTGACTCTTGGCATTTTCTCCATTATTTGATTCATCTCTTGAATCTACAATAATAATGAATTTATCTTTATTTTTTTTATGACCCTGTGTGATCTTTTCTTCTTGTGTCTCATGGTTCCATTCTTGCCTTTCTTTGCCATTAGAGTATTAATCCAAGATCAACCCTAGCTGATTTAGCCTTTAAAGGGAACTTGGCTCTGATACCAATTGTTGTACTTAGTATGGCACTGATAGGGGGGGTGAATCAGTGTGGCATTCCAAATCCATGAATTAATAGCTCTAAAAACCACAACAATTAAAACTTATAAACAAATATAATAAGTACAGCAAGAGAACATCACACAACATAGATTTTTAACGAGGTTCACCAAAATGGCTACTCCTCAAAAATAACGACTGCTTGGACTACCATCCAAATCCAGCCTCTTGCAAAGCACCAACTTTACAATTTGTTTACCAGCACCAACTGGAAGGAGCACCAACCCCTTATTTATCTACACCAATAGAAAGGAGCACCAACCCCTAATTTGCCAACACCAACTGGACTTCAATTTTGAATGAAAATGTTTGACAAATACCTTTGTTATTACAAGACTCTAACTTATCTACTTCACCTTTGCAATCTCTGCACACTGCTCTTTCTTGCGCAATCTATTCACATAATCTGCTACACTGCTACAGCCAAACTTTGCAATCAACTTTGCCCTTTGCGCTCTCTGCACATTCTGATTTCTCTGCTCACACACTTCACACACTCTATGTCATTCCACACTCTGCTCTTTGTGCGCATTCACAATCGCACTTCAAACAAATCGACACAACTAGCTCACATTATGCACTTTGCTATCATCTCGTCGATTCTATGCTATCTGCACTTTTACGACCGCATCTCGCACTTCAACATTCATCTGATAGATTCCTAAATCTCCAAATAGCCCCGCTTATATACTTGAGATTTTGAGATGAAAACCCTAATAGTAGTCAACTGATTATGCAAATGCAAACCCTAATCTTGGTCGATTGCAAACCCTAAACATGGTCGGCTGCAAACCCTAAATGTGGTCAATTGCAAACCCTAAAATCTATCAGCCTGCATTGAATGAATTTTGAACTGCCTGTCCACTGCATTATTAGATCTAACTACCTGAGTTGACAACAATGACAAAAATCTTGCAACACCTTGCTCAACACTTTTATCATTCAGTCATGTATTCACATTCCAGACTACAAGAACTTGTTTGCTAGTTTACCAACTAGTGGAACCTTAAAAACTCTCAACTTTGAAGCCTTAGCAAACAAGTTTCTTGAAATTGACAAATCCTTTGATACAAAATTCACTAGTTATAACCCTGGTGACTTAGCCTTTTAGGTGGATGAAGATGTAAAATTTTCAAACAATCAAGGTAACAAAAATCGTGGCCAAGGCCGTGGTTGAGTCAAAGGTAAAGGACAAGGACACAATTCTAAAAATGGTCAACTAAATACTCACGACATAAAACTAGTTAAGGAAAACACAATTAAGGATAAATAAAATAGCCTAATACCTCTCAAGTAATTGAAAACTCAAATATCATGTGCAAAAATTATAACAAAAAAGACACTATACCACTGATTACCGAATTGCCACACACAAGATCAAGCAATTTCAAAATCATAGTGTGCATAATGTAAATGAAGATGACTCTAATCAAGATGTCTTCCAAAGTACTCAATTTGTGCATGCTTAGGTCATCAACACATGGGAACCTATATCACCATCTGTTGACCATTCCAAAATATTCATTAAGATACATTCAATATATGCTAGCTATGATATTTCTCATCCCACATTGCAACCCATTGAAGTTTCCCACAATGTAGCCTCCACTAGCAGTTTGTGGATTATGGATACTAGAGCCACCCAACACATGACTTCTAATAAGGACTTCTTTGAAGAATTCAACTCAAAAGTACTTGGTGTAGTTCACATGGTTGATAAATCCTCTCAACTAGTTGAAGTAGCTAGAACTGTTTGATTGAAACTTCTTGAATTACTTGATTTTTAGTTACTTGATGTTCTCTACATCCCTACTCTAAAGAAAAATATATTGTCACTATCCACACTCATTTATCATGGATTTGATATGAGTGTTACTTCTAAAGATAAAAAATTTTGAGCCATTCATCCACCCTCTAAAATAGTGGTCATGACTGATTTCTTATATGGAAAACTCCTTAAACTTGCTAGACATCCTGCTTTTGAAGTTCACATTACCAAAGATAACATGGCACTTAATACCACCCTGACTCCCAAGAAACGTTTTGTTGATGAATTATGGCATGCTCACATAGGTCATGTCAAACTTGATCAATTGAGACAAATGGAGTCCACAATTAGGGGACTACCACACTTCTCTTCCAAACCCATAAAATATGAAGCATGCATCATTGCCAAATCCTCTCAATATAATTTTCCAAAGAGTCAATGGAATTCCATAAAAAAATTGGTGCTAGTTCACTCAAAATTTTTTGGATAAATGTCTATTCCCTCATAAAAGTCAAAAGGTATTACATCACCTTCATCGATGACTTCTCAAAGAAGCTATGGATTGGATTTTTGGAGAAGTCTAAAGCTTTTGAATTCTTCAAAGCATTCAAGGCTTGTATAGAAGGAGAATCAATTTGTAGAATAAATACCTTTAGGAGTGATTATTGTGGTGAGTACACCTCAAATGAATTCACATAGTACTTGTCCTTATATGGGATCAAACATCAATTGACAATATCAGGCACACCTTACCAAAATAATTATCGAGTGCATGAATAAGATAATTATGAACATGGATCATACCCTTCTTGTCTATAAAAATGTACCTCCATATATTTGAATTAAAGTCACCTAGACTGCTATGCATGCAATCAACATAGTGAGTCCCTTCATGAAAAATGGATTGGACACCGCCTCACCATCAACCTCTTCAGAATATTAGTCTCCATATATTATGCTCATATTCTTCTAGAGAACATAAACAAACTTGAAGCTCATGCTATAAAAGGTATATTTGTTGGATACCCTATGGATCATAAGGGATACAAAGTATTCATTCTTTCATACCAAAAAATTATTGTGACATGTGATGTTGTGTTTGTAGAAACTAAAGAACAACTAGTTACATTGGATACCAAGGGATACAATATTTAGCCTAGATCAAAATATGCTAACATATATGATGTTTAGATTCCAGTATTTGGGGGGATAGATGTTGAAAATTTACTTAAAACTCTAGAATCTAAAAATCAAACCACAAGTTTGAATGAACCAAACTATGATACTAAGCAGATGTTTGTATCTTCTACACCTTCTACCCCTTCACACAGTAATGTTGATCATGATAAAAGTATTATTTCACATTCATATTTTTCAACATCCTTTGTACCTAATGATCCATTCTAAAATCATGGAAAACAAATTGAGGTAAGTGAGACATCCACATTACTACCCACTTGAGGAATTTATGAAGCTTGCCAGCTCTTAAAGGAAATCAAACTAGATGAAGTGGGAAAAATGAGCACAAGAGGTGCCCTTAGAGAAAGAGTGCATAAATAATACTTGTTGAACTGGAACCTATAGAACTATACCTCGCTCTAAATAATAAACCTCTCATGTACCAATAAGTTGTCAAACATACAACTTAGAGATATGCAATGAACCAAGAGTATGAATATTTGATCAAAAATGGTACTTGGAAGTTAGTCGATCTACCACTTGGAAGAAAGGTAGTTTGAAACAAATGGGTGTAAAAAAATAAGTATAAATCATATGGCATCCTTGATAAACACAAGGTGATATTAGTGGGTAAAGGCTTCACGCAAAAGCAAGTCATTGACTATACTAAGGTATTTGCACCTACCAAAAAATGGCCCATAATTAGGACTCTTGTAGCCTTAGATGTACAACAAGGTTGGAATATTCATAAATTAGATGTGAAGACTACTTTCTTGAATGAAAATTTTGAAGAAGAAATATACATGGCACAACTAGAATATTTTGATATTGTAGGACAGGAGCACAAGGTATGTAGTCTCAAAAAGTTTTTATGTGGATTGAAGCAAGCCCCTTGCACTTGGTTTAGCAAGCTATCATATCGGATGAAGCAAGAATTTGAAGTGTGTGATTACAAAGACATTGATGCAACACTGTTCATCAAACACAACAAATACAAATTCACATACCTCATAATATTTATGGATGACATACTTCTAATAGGTAACATTGTATACCTCATCAACATCATAAAAAAGGACCTTGCAAAGACTTTTGATATATCTTATCTAGGATTGATGAAATTATATTTGGGTGAAGTAACTCAAGAAAATGGTAAAATATTCTTGACCCAAGAGAAATACATCAATGATATTTTGGAGAAGTTTCAACTCAAAGATGCATACCCTGTGACAACACCAATGGAATCAAATATAAAACTCATCGTAAATGATGACACACCAAAGGTAGATGCAGCACTCTACAAAAGGCTGGTTGGTAGTATCATCTATGTTACTAACACAAGACCTGACATTGCTTATATAGTGGGAATTTTGGCAAGGTACATGACCAATCCAAAGGAGATTCATTGGTAAGTGATAACAAGAGTGTTGAGGTACCTAAAGACAACCTACAATTATGGCCTATTGTATGAAAATAATGTAAATTTGAAATTCATTGCATACACAGAATTAGACTTTGGAGGAGATAAAAATACTGGGAGATATATTTCTAGGTACTTGACATTTCTTGGCTCAACACCAATTTCATGGAGATCAAAGTGATAAAATACTATAGTAGATTCTTCAAAAAAAGTTAAATATATTACTACAATTGAGATAAGCAAAGAAGTGGTATGGTTGAGAAGGTTATTACACACTCTTGATATCACTCAAAAAGATCCTACAAGACTGCATGTGGACAATAAATTAGTAATCCACATGGTAAATAATCATGTGTTTCACAACAAACTAAACACATCAGTACAAAAGTCCACAAGATCCAAGAACTTGTTCAAGATGGCACAATACAAATGCACTACTATCCAACAGTATCAAATTATCGACATCTTCACCAAGCCACTATAGAGAGTAAAGTTTCAACAGTTTAAATAGTAGATATGCTTGAGATCATTCATATCCCCTTGATAATGGAGATGCAACAAGACTAGCAAGGCTAATGCTTATTCATAAAACCACCTTAATATAGGCAAAAAGTATTGGTCGGTATCTGCTCTATCCCATTCATGAAAATCCCTTGTAGGTGCGAAAGGATAAGGGTTGTACTAGTTTTGGAAAATCAAAACCTATGAAAACCTGAAAGGGCATGGGGGATGACCAAATGCTATATGGAGATCCAAAGGATTGGAGCTACATTTCATGGACAATTGGCTAATCAGCTACACAAAGAGGTACTTGAGCCACTCATCTACTGAGATAAAATGACCTTCTACCATTAATAGGGGATTGAAGATATGTTAATTCTACAAGGTCATGTTTATTAGTTAGGTTCCTAATTAATTATTATGAGGATTTAATAAGACCTCATTAGAATAAGTTATTTTAATGTGTAATATCATTTCATGTTTATTTGAATTTCATTTAATATAGATTTGGGAACCCTAATCCTAATATCATTTTTCTCAATATATAATTCCATAACATAAAGGGAGAGACATGATTTTTCATTCTCTCCATTATTAGAAATATTCTCCTCATTTTTGCTTATTTCATGTGGTTGAGCTTGGGAACATAACATTGATTCTTGTTATAGAAGGAAGGTCATCTAGCTGGAAATAATATATAAACATGTACATTTAGAAATGGGGGAAAAATAAAACAAAAATAGAGAAATTATGATTTACAGCATTTTAATAAAAAATAGCAATAACAGAAAAACCTGTAAAAATGTAACAAATGCCTTCCACCATCCTTGAGAGTAGGCCTTTGATCCTAGGTCTAGCTGAAGGTTTAAACTACCAAGTATTAATCTCTTATCAACCAATCATGCATAAAACATATGCTGAAATGAAGATTGCACTTTATTTGATAAAAAAAATATTCTTACAAAAGTTGTTGATAATTTCAAAAAAATGCCATGTCTATTTCTTATTTACCTATTACTCTTCAATGTAGGTGGGTGGAATTATATACAATATTTTTCAAACTACCAACCTACATTTTATAAATACAAACTAATATTCTTGCTATCAATTCTTGATTTGCTGACCTACTACAACAAACTTAGTCTAGAATTGGGATAAAATCTTATTTGCAACTAGTTGTCCTATTGTTCTTACCTCCAAAATGATGGGAAAAGGGCTAGAAATAGGTGGAATATAATTGGTTACATCCATCCACATGCCATCTCTCTTATTCTCCCAAAAAATTGTCCAAAAAGTGCTTTTTAGCTAATTCTATAGTTTTTCTTTAGCAGCTTTGGAATATCAAGTTGAATAATTGTCAGATGTTGTTGGTTCGGACTTGGTCACGTTGAGTCACTTTCAAAATATTGGTAGGACTATCCTAGTTGATTTGAATCTCCTAATATTTTTTTAGCTTTAATCTTGGCATTCCACCTCAATTCCCTATTAACCTACATGTTGTTTCTTGGATGTTTACGAGCTAAAACTACAAGTTTTGTTTCCTATAGGTTGTGTGCCCTGTTTTAGTTGTAACATGGTTTTTATGGTGCCATATCATTCTATAAACTTGTATAATATGGGAAACACTTCAAATTTGTTCATCCAATTAGATTTCATCAAAAAATTATTTAATAGCTATTTTCTACTATGCTTTATTCATGCTATTTACTTGCTAAAATCATGCAAAAAAAATGACAAAAAATGCAAAAAATTCTCAAAATAGTAAAATAATATTCCTTAACATTTCATCATGCTAAAAATAACATAATAATGCATATTAATCAAAAAATTTAAAATTAAATATAGTATCAATAAAAAATATGGTAGTTTTCATGTTCAAAAAATAAAATAATAAGTCATTTAGGTGCCTCATCATTCCTCCCCACTTGACCTGATGCATGTGAAGACACAATATTATATTGAGAGGGGGGGTGAATAGTATAATACAACTTTTTACTTTTCTTTTCTCAAGAACTATTAGCCAATATCTCAATGACAGTATTAACAACAGTAATCAAAGCAATGCACAAACCACCACACAATAAAGACACCAATTTAACGTGGTTCACCTAATGTGGGCTACTCCACGAAGAAAATATTTTACTATAATTTTCTCAAAAAATATCTTGGGAATCCTTCCCTATTACAATTTTTATGGACCTCTGTCCAAAGGAGACACCAATCCCCTAATCAAGTTTGTGGATGCCTATCCATAGGAGACACCAATACCCTTAGTTGGTTCATGGATCTCTATCCATAGGAGAACTCCTTATTCTCTACTCTTGCTGGTGATCCTCTAGAAGACTACTACCTCCACTGCACTGGCTTGTGGATCTCTCTCCACTGAAGACCTCTGTCCTCATTACCCTGGCTAATGTATCTCTATCCACTGGAGACTATTGTCCTCTATTGTCACCTCCAAAGCTTACTCTTAGCTCTTCTCGATATCTATCTCAAATATGTACTAAACATAGTCCTTATTTCTAGCACAAATATGTTCAATCTCTATCTCAAATATTTACTAAACATAGTCCTTTGATCTAGCACAAATTTGCTCAATCTATGTCTCAAATCTGCACTAAACACAATCCTTCAGTATAGCACAAATATGCTCAATCTTTGTTTTTGGTCTAGTACAAATCTATCCTTAAGTCTACACCAAACTCTATCCTTAAATATATCCACAAATCCTCTCAAGAACTTGCTCAATCTGCTCTCAAGTCTTCACTAAGACTTGTCTCAAATCTGCTCAACAAGTCCTCTCTAGAACTTGTCCAATTTTCTCAACAAGTCTTCACCAAGACTTGTCTCAAATCTTCTTGTAAGATTCCATAAAAGCTTACACAAATCTATCCTTAAGCTTTCACAAAAGCTTACTCAAATCAATTGCAAAACTTGCATACACAAATCAACTCAATCTATTTTAGAAAACTTATTCAATCACTTCAAACAAGTTTCACTCAGAATCTTGTTTAACCTCGAAAACATATAGAGAATGGTTAGAGACTCAACATGTTTCACACTCATAACACTGAACTTAATCTCTTTTAGAAAACCTCTTTAATCACACAAACAAATTTCACTCAAAATTTTATTTAACCACAAAAACATATAGAGAATGGTAAGAGACTCAATATGTTTCACTCTCACAAATCACTCTATCACTTTCAAAATATTTTTCAAATCAATTTAGAATA
The DNA here is from genome assembly GCA_028583015.1 of Wollemia nobilis. Taxonomy (NCBI): domain Eukaryota; kingdom Viridiplantae; phylum Streptophyta; class Pinopsida; order Araucariales; family Araucariaceae; genus Wollemia; species Wollemia nobilis. The sequence continues at coordinate 1,618,599 of JAQPPZ010000314.1, forward strand.
GAGAACAATTTGTTTCATAGAACTTGAACTACCACTCCAATTCTTTCAATCAATAATGTTCATCCAATTTCACTCAACCATTCACTCAAGAAAACACAACTTGCTTACAAATCCTAACCAAGTGTTTGAAAATGCTTCCAACAACTCTTACTATGGAACTCAACCTTGACTCAATATGATTCCAAATTCACATAACAATGATACTCATGATATTTTACAAACCCTAATCAAGCACATGAAAGCTTACTCAAATATTTCCAACAATGCTTATCAAAAAATCTCACATAACAATGATACTCATGTTCTTTCATAAACCCTAGTTCAAGATAGTTTTCAATTTCACACTCAATTGCTCTCACAACCATTCACCAATCATGTATATGAAAAATCACTCAACAATGCTTATCAAAAAAACCTTTTCACTCCAACTTTACTCAATCCAAAAATATTTCACTCACAAGGAAGATGTGCCCATACCTTTTGTTTGATGGATTTTTGACTTCAAAACCTGTCTCAACCACAATCAACCTCTTTGCCAATCTCAAAGGTTAGATAGCAAAAACCTTCTCAAAATTTTCATTCAAATATTTTCCTCAAAATATTTCACCATACAAAACATTAAATCTCAATTACACCTTATTTCTCCTCATTTATAAATTCTAACCATCAAAGTTAAAATAAAATATTTTAACTTTATTTTCCCTTTTATCTCCCTCAGTAACTCATAAAAACCTTTTAATTTTTCCACTATGCAATTTTTGATTTAATAAAAACCTTGGGACAATTAAAAATATTTTTTAATTTCCACATCATGTAATTTTTGGATTAACATAACCTTGAAAAATAATAATGTGAGCGCATACCTTTTATTAAACCAACCAAAAACCTTGGCAAGTTTCGAACACCTGATATTACCTCTCAAAGCACCTCCGCACAAAGCACACCCACCAACTAGGCTACGTGCCCTCACGTAATAGAAAGGGTGCATGATTTCCTTTTCTCCCTTCTTCGATGGCGCAAACCAAAAAAAACTTCTCCCTTTGCAAAACGACGATTGCGTGGATCGAACCCGTGACCTCATGCCTACAAACGACTTAACATAGCCCTTGGCTACCAACTGTGCTACTCAAATCTTTGAACCTTTGTTGGCTCTCCCCTTGCCTTTATTCTTGTTTCTTCCCTCTTAAGCCTTTTAAACACATGCAAATTTTTTCTTTACCAACACAGTGCACGATTTACTTTGGGAAATAATCATTCGCATGGATGATTTAATAAATCAAACTTGCCCCCTTTTTATACTATGTGCCATATTATTCAAAATGTCGGTGAACCTTGAACATTCAAATTTAATTCAAATTTAATTTAAACTTTGGCGCCTTAATTGATTTAAATTTAAATTTTAACCTTATGGTTAAAATATTTAAATTTAAATAATTTAAACCTTAGTCTTTAAAATCTGCCACATGGGTCTTTTGGAGAAATTAAAATTTTATAACTCCTTGGCTTTCATTTTTCTTCAAACCAACCTATAACCCAAAATATTATAATATTATTATTTCCATTTAAACCTGCTTCTTTACCTTTTGGAGAAACCACTGGAAGACATTAATGACACCGAAACTTGGACATCAACCTTTTGACATGAATGCATGGATGACAATGAAACTTGGTCATAATCCTCTTGACATCATTGACAACAAAACTTTCTCATATTTCCAACAACACATCCTCATGAATTTTGATTTATGATAGTATAATTGAGGTCAAATTCCTTATGCTATATCCCATATAATATATGATCTACTAAATGATACCCTCTATTTCTCCTTATCTCTACCAACCAATTCTAAAACTACCATTTTAATTCAGGGTTTGAGTCAAAGTAGAAAGGTACTAGTGTAAGGATGGTGGATAGTTTTGTAGGAGAGATGGGTTCTCTTTCTTAGTGAAATCGATAGTTTGTTCCATCCGTTATTACATTCTGCCAAGGCATTGTCAAAGTTAACCTTGTAAAATTGTTGAAATCTAGCCACACCCCCCCTAATATTCTCAAGATATGTAGCTCTAATATTTGGTCTACCCATCAAGGAGACATTTTGGCTAATGAATGTTGTAGGCTTGGGCTCGATATGCCTGAGAAAAAGATAAGGTCTAAATTCTAAAGTCTTGTATTATCTCCACTCTTGTTGCCAATATATTTGGTTATTCAAGGTGGAGGTAAATGATCTTAGTTGCACATCACTTTTGTAGATGTAGGGCATAAACTACACATCCTCTATCACTACAAATTTATGCAAATAAAACTCACATAGTAGGTTCTTATGCTCCTCAAGGCTTTTCTAAAATGCATCTACAAAAGTCTCGTCATAGGATAGGTCTAAGAAAATCCTCATTACCTTCCACCTATAGAATTTTTCTTTGAGGTACATGTTGTAGAGTCTTGTAGGTCTTATACATTGCACTAGTTGCTCTACTATGATGCATAAGTCTCTTACCTTAGCTTGTAGGACTGTAATATCTTTCGTTTGCCTCCTAGGTCTTCTAATGGTCGTAATGCTACAAAATTCTCTTCTAGTGACTGATAACAAGCTATCCAAATTTCTATGGCTACATTATGTGCTACCAATGACACCATATTTGATTGAGGCCCTACCATTAGTGGGAGTCTAAGAACTAGAGGTATTTCAAACTAAATTCCAACTACATTTTGAGATATATTAACAAATTCTACGAGTTCTTATTTCTCTTCCTCCTCATGTGGTATGTCCATTTGCATAGGTTAATTTTTTAATTCAAGAGCTTCTCCTACAAAAGTATCTTACTCTAGAACTCTCATCTCAACATTATGTTGTTTCGAAGTTTATTTATGCAATTATTATTCCAAAGCTACTTCTTGATGTTTTCAGAGCAACTTCTATTGTTGGCTGCTCTTGCAGGGTTTATTGTTGTTTAGGCTTCATAGTAATTTGTTCTCATTAGGAGTACTCTCTAGTCTCCATTGGTTCCTCTTCAACTTTATGAATGAATGCAACTCCTTATTTTGCCTATTGTTGTTCTACTGAAGCAACAACCATGGAAGGGGTAGAAGAGGGAGGTTATTATCCTAAGGCCATTTTCTCAACTCTATTAGATAATTCTAGAGTTTATTCTTGTGCACTCTCATTTTGAATCTATCCTACTATATAAAGCATAATTCTACTTGCTTATTTTCCTAGAATAGACTCTACATGCAGATTTTCAACTATCCCATTTTATCCTTTAAATCACACAACTCCTGCAACAACTTGCAAATATTATATATATATATATATATATATATATATATATATATATATATATATATATATTTCTATTTAATAGTTTCCTTTGCCTTCTCAATCCATGTCTACTGGGTTTTTATTATTACCCTTGAAACTTTCAAAGGATATTTAGATTCTGAATTAGCATCCTCTTCAGATTTTATTTTTGCTACTTCTTCAAATCCTAAAGAATAATCCATTATAGGTGGATAATTTATCTCTATGGATTCCTTAGCTTTGGTAGGTATTTCCTTAGTGAAATTATCCTCATCATCTTGTAGAATCAATTTTATTCTTCTTGTTCTAGAGGTGTTATTTCCTATTCTAGATTAGCTACCCGCTACTTCCTTCTTAGACTTCTTCTAAGAGGAGGGGGTGTAGGTGCATTTTTCTATGCTTCAACCTCTTCTTCCCCCTATTTAGTAGATACATATACAACAAATCCCTTTGTGTGTCTAGTGGACCTTCTTAGTGGTTGCAACTCTCTTTTCTACATGCCACCAAAATTCTCTATTTTCTTGTGTGTCCCTTTGTAGACTTGGTTGTTCTTGTATAGCTCTATTGTTTTGGCTAAAATTCTTCTTTTGTAGAAGAAGAATCTTCCTTGGAAATATCTCCCTCTATGGATGATGATCTGGCTATATCAACTTTTTTCTTTACTATGTCAGAACTAGAAGGTACCTGTTGTGTAGAAACATCTACCTAAGTAGAGACTTCAACATCCCCTATTTTTATTACTACCCTCTCGATGGGTTGATTCTTCATTTTTTTGTAGGGCTAGTTATAAATTTTCTCTTTATTTGTTCCTTGGATTCAACAAGTGGTTGTGCATAAGAGGATTATGGGGTTTCCTCAGGCTTATAAGTAGCCCTACTATCAATTTTTACCCCAGATATCTTTGCCATGCTGGAGGTTGTCCCATATTCCTATTTTTGCTCATTCCTAATAGGGGATTGTTACTTCTAAGATTCAAAGAACCTACTAAAAGTTTTAGGTTTTCTCCTAAAATGATGTTTGTAAATTAATTTAATGAGGCCATTATGTCTAATAGATCCCTGCCCCTCTTGGTATCTCTTAGCCATATCATTTAATACTTGGTGTAGATATAGGGGAATATTAATTCTAACCTCTGGAATTTGTGCACCATGTTTGATATGGGTAAGTATTTTAATATGGTGACAAAAAAAACAACAAAATGGCCCTCAAAAGTCAAATATATGATAACTCAAATTGCTATCCCATCCCATAGTTTTTGCATACTAGTATGCTTAACTCATTTTTCATATTTTTTGTCTTGTGCGGTAGTAATTTCTAAATAATTCCAAAATATCATCAATGTCAATGATACTCAAATACTCTTTGCCCATTAAATATAATTCTTCTCTGGAGTCATTTTGCAACCCCCTCAATAATATAGCTTTCAACATTTCTTCTTCAATAGTCCCACATCTCTTTTGTACAAAACCAAATCTATCCAAATAATCTTCCAAATTTTCATCATATTCTTGTTTAATCTTGAATAGTTCATCCTTCCTATTTTTCACTTGACAGTATTCCTGGAATTTATCCAAAAATTATTATTCTATTTCTACCTAGGTTTGGATTGAATCGGATGCTAAACTCATAAACCAACGTAAGGCCACGTATTTGAGTGTGGAAGGAAATACCTTAAGTTTTTTGTTTTCATTTATATAATCATATGTTTGACATACAACCTTGAATTAAAATAAGAATTAGTCATGATATTTGGATGCAACTCCCCTAAAGGTTAGTAGCACTAAGGGTGAAATTATTTTCATCAGGGAATTCTACATGGAATTTAATAGAATAGGATATTCAAAGGTCTTGGCAAGAGCAAGGAGGTTATTCTCATTGAGAACATTACTACCCCTATATAGATTTCCTTATAAATATACCATTATAGCTTCCCAATACTTGGTATAGATTCATCTAAACTAGCTTGATGGTAAAGATATATCAGGGGTAGGTGATGAGAAAATAGCAATTTACTTCTTTTGTAATTCTTTCTTGGGAGATACACTTTCTGAAAATGAAGATTATAGTTCTCTTTCAATGATTTCAGGAATCTCAAATGCAGTCAATTCACCCCCTTGTCATATATATTATATTTCTATGGTTGGTAAATGGTTTTTTTTAAGGAATCATCTTATTTTATCCCTTAACCTATTCATGCATCCTATGCTTGTGTCCTAATATTTAAAATTCAACTTTTATCAATACAATTATGTCTATGCAAAGTAGTTATTTTTGTGTTTATTTGGCTCAACTTCACAAAAAAATAATTGCAAGAGAGGTTTATTGTTGGAGATATTACATTATTTGGTCCCCCTTGTAATATTAGTTTGGTAGATGATTGCAAAGTGTCAAGAGAGTATGAAGAGTCACATTGACATGTGGCTAAATGATAGTTGTCTTCATGAGGAATATGAAAGGTTGTAACTCCCGGATGGAAGAGGAATATCAATAGTCAAGAAACTAAAAAGTCATGGAAAAGCATATATTGGAGGTAAAGTTCCTCCCATTGTAACTAAGTTGTATCATTAATGAAATCTCAGTATTTTGTGTTCATTTTGTTATATTTTCATGAGATATTATTTGCATTATTATTACTGCTATTGAGTTTCATTGTTAGAAGTATTAGTTTTATTTATCTTTAGATCTTTTTTTTTAAGAAAAAAACCCCTTACGGGGCCTCCTTGGTCTGAGAGACCATGAACAGGGGGTTCTATACCATCAATGTCACCCAGCCCTGCCCGCACCAACATTATCAATTGGATTTTGGGTACCCAATTCAGCTTTTTGGTAGGGTGGAGATTTGAACCTGGGACCTCCCTTGGAGGATTGCCCTCTCCTCTCCAACTCACCTACAACACCTGGGTATTTATCTTTAGATCTTGGTTGAAGCTTTCTGTGAGTTATTTTTTTTAGAAAGCCTACAGTGGTATCAAAGTCACGAAGAGTCTAAGTGAAGATATTGAGATAATCATCACCATCCAATGATAATATCAAATAGTGATTTTGGATAGTGAGAGGATAGTATTTCAAGAAGCAAAGGAGCTACAAATGTGAAGCTTTCAAACAATAATTTTGAATAGCAAAAGGTAAATAGATCCATGCTAATCCTATTCATGCAATATTGCATGTTGTTCGTACCCAGTTGATGCATGCTACTATAGACCATACATGTTAGAAAGACATCCAAACCTACATTTAGATAGCTCAAATTTCGAGCATACATCTCTTGATTTATGAGAAGCCTGATGAAACCCTGCTCAAGATCTACATTCACCAATTTTCTTACATTCAACTATTTTTGTGAGCAGATAATTTTGTTGCTTCGATGACCACCTATGCACAACCTCTATTGGGTTCATCCGTATTTCCACCTATTGTGTGTGAGGTTTTCCAGATCAATAACATATCCCTTGTAAAACCATTCAATGAAAAGAAGTTTAGGGCCATTTCTTGTGCCTTACCCATACCTACAATGGTCATATGTGTCAAGGTTGTGCAAGCCTAGTCACCTATACCAAAGAATATGTGAAGAAGAGCTCATTCATTTTTTTATACCTTTTTGCTCCTTGCAACTCAAAGACAACTATGTGGCCCAGATTCACGAAGGAAATTAGAGAGAAGATAGTTGGTTGAAGAGGACTGTCATTGCAATACTAGTTTAGAAGTCAGTGGTTTGTTGACCAGTTAGATTAGTATCTAGGGTGCCAGAGATTCATTATTGCTCACACGTGCCTATCAACCACTTTATCAATCACTCATAGACACATTTCGGGTCAGGTCTCCATCACACGAACAAGGGGCATGCATGAAGGATACAAGGTTTATTTTTTCATTAAGAGATATGAATCATTTTATAAAGTTTTAAATGGTGTGGAGAGATAAGGACTTATAAAATTTAAGATTTTTAATTGTTATTTAATTGGAGTCATAATATTATAAGGTTTTAAAATTTATATTGGAGAGATAAGTTTATGAAGTTTTATTTAACCTTTAAAATAGGAGTAATAAGGATTATTTAGGCTTTATTTAAATAGTTACAAGGAATTTTTTTATAGTTGCAAATAAATTAATTTTATATAAATAAGGACTACTACATCAAATTTGGAATATTAAATTTGCAAATATTATTTTTCTAATTAGGGAGTTAAAAGGTATTCAACATCAAAACATAGAGGTCCGAGGTGTAGACCAATTGGTTCATCCAAACCCCATAAGGGGGGCGGAGGTCCAAGGTTCAAATCTCGGGCCTCATCATACTAAACGCTTGTCCCTTTCCTGGTGCTTTCAGTGGAATAAAGGTTTAAAATGATTGTGGCATGGCGGTTATAGGGGCAGATTGCACGAAGATATGTGTGGCAGATTCTAAGGTGGACATTGTAGAATACTGTGGCGGCCATAAAAAGCTGGACAACCTGCCTGGATTCGTGGCGACTATCGATTCCACCATGTTAAAAAAAAAAAAAAACATCAAAACATAGTCTTGTGAAATTTAGAATGTAATTAATTAATTAACCTAGGGAGACATAAGGTAGTCAACTTCAAAGGAAATGGCATATACAAGAATCTTCTTTTTCGAATCTCAATTATTAAAAGGACCTAATTTTACTCCATGGAAAAATAAAATGAGGTCAATACTTATTGTTGAAAATCTTTGGGATGTAGTGAATGGACAAAGAAAAATTCCAATAGAAAAAATAGGAATTAAAAAATTAAAAAATGATGATGCTAAAGCCTTGATGTTAATTATATTTGCCATATCTGATGAAATTCAAGCACACATTAGTGAAGCAAAAACTTCAAAATATCATGGGAAAAATTGTGTATGATATTTGAAGGAAACAATAAGGCAACCATTCTACATCTACAATCACGGTTGCATACACTAAAAATTCATGATGGAGAAATTATAGAATAATTTTTTTGAAGGATATTAGAATTAAAGTCAAAATTACACATCTTAGGAGAATAGGTTGAAGATCAATTCCTAGTCTTAGTTGTACTTAGAGTACTTCCTAAATAATTCAAAGCATTGGTTACATCTCTTCTAGTATCAAATCAAAATATGTCATTTGAGGAATTAATAAATATTTTTCAGCAATATGAACTTGAAAATAAGTTGAGAAGTGAGTCTTCCAATAAGACTCATGAATTAGAAAAATGATTTTGCACTCACAAAAGCAAAAACAAAAAAAAAGTATTGTCATATTTGTGAGAAAGGACATAATACAAAATATTGTAAGTATAATGCATTGACAAGGAAAGTTCAAGATGAAGAATCTTCTAAAGGAAATCAGAGAGATCAGAATATTCAACTAGAGTATAATGCACAATCAGAATCTACACATAAAAATATTTTTGCAAAACAAGTATGTTTGTTAGCAAAAGTAAAATATATAGATTCTAGCTCAGATGATTCAAGTTTAGTTTGTGATTGGTTAGAGAAAGCTTATGCTGTTAAAATTGATGATGATAAAGGTTCAAATAATGATAGGAATAGTTATGGCCAGAGTTGTATTGATATTGATAGAATTCAGTATAATGATACTTTTGGTAATTTTAAAAATATAGTAATGGAATTGGTTCAAAATTGATGAATATAATGGGATATAAATATACAATTTTAGGTAAATATCAATAGGGAATGAAAGAACTAATTATATAAAAAATAAGACCAAGATATGAAGGTCTTGGATATACAAGTTAGACTAGTAGCAATGAACAAGGAACTAAATGTGTAACAAAAAACAATGCCATCAAATCAGTGATAAGGAATGATAGAAACAATTGCAATAAATGATAGAATGGTAAAAGAAATTTTGTAGCAAAAAATAGATGTAGTCATTGTGGTAGATATGGACATAAGATAGAGAAATGCTAGAATCTCCATTGTTGTGAAACTTGTGGAGGACATAATCATTCTCAAAAATATTGTTTATATAAAGAGAAGGAAAGTCAAAAATTGAAAATAGATTGTGGATGGATAGGTATGAACGAATGGAATAAGATGAAAGAAATGTTGTATAGATTCTACAAACAAAAACCAAGTTTGATAAAAAATCAAAGTCCATTGAATGAAAATAATGATATTAACATAAATAAATAAGAAATAAATGATCATGGTCCAAGCATGGCTTGGAAGGTAGCCTACAGTGAAAGTAGTGAAATTAGTGGAAGCATTTACGGTGATGATCCTAAAGAGGCAATAACATTATGAGTGTTCTTGTGGATGACCCAGAGATAATGATTATCTAGAGGTGACCCAAAGGTAGAGTTCTAGAGGTAGTGACCTAGAGGTAGTGATCCAGTGGCAATGACCCAGAGGTAGTGACCCAAATTTAGAGACCCATAGGTAATGACTTAGAGGCAGAACTAGTGGTAGTGACCTAGAGGTAATGACCCAAAGACCAAAAACTAGAGGTAACTTAGATACATTGATCCAAAGGTAGATGCATATTATTTTTCTAGCCATGATAGAGTTAAATCTAAAGATTAAAGATAAAGTAGACTCAAATATTGAAGGCTAAAAGCCTTCCTACCAAATAGTGTAATACGGGGGGGTGTTGGAGATATTACATTATTTGGTCCCCTTGTAATATTAGTTTGGTAGATGATTGCAAAGTATCAAGAGAGTGTGAAGAGTCATATTGACATGTGGATAAATAATATTTGTCTTCATGAGAAATATGAAAGGTTGTAACACCTAGATGGAAGAGAAACAACAGCCAAGAAACTGAAAAGTCATGGAAAAACATATATTGGAGGTAAATTTCCTCCCATTGGAACTATGTTGTATCATTAATGAAATATCAGTATTTTGTATTCATTTTGTTATATTTTTGTGAGATAATATTTGTATTATTTTTAATGCTATTGAGTTTCATTGTTATAATTATTAGTTTAATTTATTTTTAGATCCTGGTTGAAGTTTTTTGTGAGTTAATCTTCTCAAAAAGCTAACATTTATCCTCTAATAACACTTATGTTCCCCAAAAATAGCACAAAAAATGATGGGTTATCATTAATGCTCATAATTTAATTTTATTTTGTCAATTTAGGGTGATATCCAAGGCTATATATGATAGAGAAGGTTGGTGGTTCTACAGTTTATAAATCAGAGCACTTGCTTGTCTGGTGGGAATAAAGATTTATAAAGTCCTTGCAAAAATCAAACTAGCACTAAATTGCATAATTGAATCCTATTTAGTTTGTAGAATTAAACTTTGATGAAGGAAAAATGAAACTACATTATGTTTTATAAATTGAAATGACAGGAAATGAAATGCTAAAATAAAATAACTAAAGTGACAGTGCTGGAATATAAAGCTACTAAACTAAAAACTACTAAAACAAGAAATTAGTGCTACAAAAATTGTAACTAATTTGCTAAGTTGAAATTGCATAACTAGAAATTAAAAATATAGAGGGGAGGAAGGTCAGCTAGCTATAAGAAACACAAAAACATGCACATTTGGAAACAGGGGAAAAAAAGAACAAAAATAGAGCAATTTCTGATTCGCAATATTTTAACAAAAAATTAACAAATTTTAGACAAAAAATTGCAATTACATAAACCTTTTATAAAATGTGATAGATGCCTTCCACCAATCACGCATAAAACATATGCTGAAATGAAGACTACACTTTATTAAACGAATTAAATGTTCTTATGAAAGTTGATGATAATTTTTGAAAAATGCTATGTCTATATTCTATTTACTTATTATTCTTCAATGTAGGCAGGTGGAATTATTTATACAATATTTTCCACATTCCAAAACTATCATTGAAAAATACAAACTAATCTTCTTGCTATCAATTCTTGATTTGCTGACCTACTACAACAAACTCAATCGAGAATTGGGATAGAATCTTAATTGCAGCCAGATGTTCTTTTGTTCTTACCTTAAAAATTATGACAAAAAGGCTAGAAATAGGTGGAGTATAATTGGTTACATCCATCCACATTCCAGCTCTCTTATTCTCTCAAAAAATTGGCCAAAAAGTGATTTTTAGCTAATTCTATAATTTTTCTACAACACCTCTGGAATATCAGGCTGAATAGTTGTTATATGTTGGTTCAAACTTGGTCATGCTAAGTCAATTTCAAATTATTGGTGGATCCCTCCTAGTTTCTTTGAATCTCCCAAGATGGTTTTATCTTTAATCTTGGTATTCCACCTCAATTCCCTATTAACTTGCAGGTTGTTACCCAGATCCTGTAGGTTTTGTGCCCTATTTTAGTTGCAACATGGTTTTTATGGTGCCACATCATCCTATAAACTTGTATAAGGTGGGAAATGCTTCAAATTTTTTTAGCCAGTCAAATTTAATCAAAAATTTATTTAATAACTATTTTCCATTATGCTTTATTCCTGCTATTTAACTGCTAAAGTCATGCAAAAAATGATAAGAAAATGCAAAAAATTCTCAAAAAAATAGAATATCATTATTTAACATTTCATCATGCTAACACTAACATAATAATGAATCAAACATTTGAAAATTTAATTATAGTATTGGTCAAAAATATGGTAGTTTTCATGTTAAAAAAGATGAATAAATGAGGCATTTGGGTGCCTCATCAATGACAAGGTTAACCAAAGATCATTGGGCTTACATAATAAAATATTACAAAATTAAAAATAGATTGTACAATAAAATACCCTTAGGCCTATCCAATGTCATCTCTTGGTCAAGAATCCAATTATAATTTCAACATCCCTATAATTTAAACTAAGGGGCTAAGAATAGAAGAAATTATTGACAATAATATCTTACCTTCCATAATGCATGCTCTAGTGAGCCTCCATATTTTGAGGTATATCTAGATACCTCCATAATATCTCTTGCATAAGAGTCTCCTTAAGCTAGACCATAGTTCCCACTACCATTATTAGACATTGCCACACACAACCACAAAAGACTTATATTAGGACTTGAAATAAAGAAGAAAAATAGCATTACCACCTCCTTTGAAAATAAGATCTTTCAATATTTTGTTGTCACATAATATATATCTTGAAGGTACAATATTTCTATTCATGACATACATCACCCTATTTGAAGACTTTCTCTTGCCTTTGGGCCACCTAATTTTAGTCACCAAAATACATTTGTATGAAATTGATTAACAGGAAGGTTATAACAAGTTTTTAAGAGTACATGGATAAAATATAGAGTATAAAAGAGATCATAAAGAATTATATCTTTATGAATAAGCTAAATCAATCACCTAATAGATGAAGAGGGATTAACTAAAGAACATTCTAAACCTTTTCTTTTAAGCATCCAAAAGATTCAAAAACTACTACAACTATCATAAACCCATCTATATCTCCCAAAAAAATAGGCCAAAGATTTTGATTAGACCAAGAGTTATAATTTTATCTATTAAAGCAAGTAATTAGAGTTTTGTGGTCCATATTCTTTTTTTTGAATAATACTTCTTATAAACATCTACCATGGTCCATATTATATAATATGATTCTAAACACTATAGTAGGTCAATTTGATGCCAGTAATGCATAGGGATTAAAAATCATGCTATTTGAAAAAATAGGATCAAAACACTTTTGCATGCAAAAGTTATGGCCTCTAGAAGATTTACCCTAGTGGACCTCAAAAAATTGAAAAAATAGGTTCTCAAAACTTAGGGCTCCAAGTGCCAATCCTGATCTACCACTTGACAAGATTTTATTTTTTACTATGTTCCAATATGTATCTACCACTTCAAATCTTCTTCTTTGTCTTATCATTATCACTTGTATCCACTTTACTAGTTGAGGAGGTATACATACATACATACATACATACATACATACATACTATATATATATATATATATATATATATATATAATATTTTCATGGTGCATGAAAGCCCCACATCAACCAATATTTATCTTGTTCAAAAACTGAAGAAGTATCCTGGGTGGGATTCAAACTAAATTCTTGATATCCACAAGCACATCCTACTAGCCAATATGGTAGTGCATTCCTTGAGATACCTACTTTTCACACACACCAAGAATATCTTAATTCATTTATGGGGCAACATGTGCTTAGCCTAGAGGTTTGAACACATGACCAATGACCTATAAATAGCTTTGTGCGTGTCATTACTATTTGACCAAGCATAATAAGGAATTTCTAAATGGTAATTCCCCCATAGGCAATATTTCCCAAAAAAATAGTGATAAAAGACCTCTTTTTACCTCAAACATAAGATCTCCTTCCACATGTGTTCAAGTGATGGCTTCCCTAGACATTATGCTATGTTTGCTATTTACAATGACCAAATTCTACAAAAAGTGATGTTATAGATTCTATAGAAAAATTTTAAACCTAAAATTGATGGAAATATCAATAAATAAAGGCAACCCCCTGTCCAACTCTATTACTAGCTAGTGTGGAGTCGTGGATGCATTCCCTTCATAAAGTACAATAGCATGATCCTACCATCCAAGAGTTTTTTTTTTTGAGAAAAATACATGTACATGGGAATTTTTAATTTCAAATAATGGTACCAACTCTTTCCTATGCTTCCAAGGTCATAGCTACTCCATGGAGTTTTGGATCCATTTTGAATGCTAAGAAAACATAATCATCAATATTTCCTTGGTAAGAACAAGGAAGAAGCTAGAGTAGGCAAAAAATATCCAAAATCATCGATAAGATGAATTTAAGAAGCATGGAGTAATCTCATTGCTTCTTTTGGCAAAGCTCCTTATAGGCAATTAAGAAAAAATACCATTGAGTCTGAAAGAAAAAATTGGAGGTATTAAACCATCTTCCTTTGTGACCAAGCAATGTTGCTCCACATGTAATTTGATACCATGTTAGAATTCATAATATTTTCAAAAAATAAATGGAAGCAATTACATTCACTCAAAACTTATATAAAAATAAAATTAAGGACAAAATATATTTGGGGCACCCATAAGAACCACAAATAATCACTATCCATATATTTTATTGCACAACACTGTGATGGTAAATGAGGAGTGTGAGGGGGTATTTATAAAAATACCAAAATACCAATTACATCATATAGTCTAACCTAAGACTACAAATAAATTGGGTTTCACCATAACAAGGTTAACCAATGCCCATTGGACTTACATAATAAAATATTAAAAAATAATAAATGCATTGTACAATGAAATGCCCTTAGTGTTAGATTTTTATAACTTATATTTAATGAAATAACTACCACAAGGTATAAAATGATCATGAAATATCAAATTTATGATAATGGCAATATACTAAACATGTAATACATTGCAATTACTTATGAAAACACCATTAATGAAAGCTCACAAAGTAACTGAAAAATGCTCTTTTATAAGGACTTTTTTTTTTATTGGTTAAAGAGCTTAAGATTTATATTTTAGATGGGTTTTAATAGGGCCCCAAAACCTGTTTACAAAATGGCAACATATGCTAGAGGAATAGAGAAATTCACAAAATAGTGCCATCCTTCAAAAAGTTCATACATTAAGTTTGTCCTCAGTCAACAAGAACAACAAGAATTAGCAAAAGAAGTTGCTAAAAAGACCTAAAAACCAATAGAAGACATTAAATAGTAAAAATATGACCAACAACCTTCCTGAATGGAAGGGGACCACTTAAACCTTCATGCCAAGATTAACAACAACATCTTGGAGTCCATCATTTGAAGTATCCTTCTCAGCAATATTTTCTTTAGCAGGGATGCACTCAGGAATGACAGTTACCTTCAGGTTTTCAGTGGGAACATCTCCCACACCCTTAGTAAAGGAATTATCCATAATGGGATTAAGGATGCTCCCCCATGAAAATGGTAGTTCATCACATTGCATACCCAATCAAGCCTTTCTACAAAGCTCCTTGTCCTTGATGTCTTTCAATTCAGCGTTCCAATTATGCTTCTCTCTCCTGATGGATCATCCTTTAGGTTGCTGCCCAGTCAGTTCAACAAGCATTTTAATGTCAACAATATAAGTCTTGTTGTGGATGATGACCTTGCCATTGTCCCACATCTCCATGAATGCTAAAGTAACTTTAGGATCCTCCCCTTCAAATTTATGGAAGAATAGGAGGAAACCTTTGCTTGAAAGGATTCCCTCAATAATGGAATCCAAACAAACCTTGGATGGTTCAAAAAAACATATGGTGACTACACAGAAACGAGATGACTTTTGGATGAACAGTTGAAATTCACAACAATGAAGGAAAACCAAAACTTGAGTGATATAAAAAGAAATAGCCAAGAGGGAAAAAGCAACAACACACCAACAACAATCTCGACAAAAGTACCACAAAGAGTGGTAATGAGAAAGACTACTCGAACCAAGGCAATCTTGGTAGACACGGTAATTCCAATCACCAAAGGGAATCATGTGAGAATTCACACTAAAATCCCACAAGAGGGAAAGGAAAAAGTGGTACAACAAAACACAAGGTAAGCCATGCGAGAAGGGAATGTCATGGATGGAAAAGGTGGAAATTTGGAAAGGGGTAATGGAACTAGGAGGGGTAAGGGTGGTAGAGAAATGGTGAAGAGAAAAGGCTATGGATCGGGGGTTGTGAAAAAGAGGGCTTTTGAAATGAGTGAGGACAAAAAAGGCTCTATCTTGAAAGATGGGAAATCGAAATCCAAGGTTGACAAGACCAAGCAACGTGTGATGCCCATGAACCAAGGTAGCATGAGATCAATTGAAAAGAAATTTAGGATATGCTGGTATTAGGATCATTTGGAATATGGCTAACTTGCTCCACATCAGTGTTAATGATACATGATGAAAAATTTTCTTCATCATTAACATGAGATAAAAACTAAGGGATTGCAGTGGTCCATGTCATCAAATTTATAATCCGAGTTCCAAAATTTGCTAACACGTCAGCAGCTTTGTTGTTCTCCCTAAAAGTGTGCTAGAATATTATATCCTAAAATTTCTTGCTAACATGTCTGGCTTTGTCGATGTAGTTCCTTATTTTCCAAGAAGGTACTTTGGAATTTTTAAAGTAATTAATGGTAGTAAGGGAATCATCCTCGATCAGAATTTTTTTAGACAAGTCTTTAGCCAAGCCACGCTAGATAGCACGAGCTTCAACAGTTTGATTTGACTGAATCCCTAAAAATTCAACAAAATCAAGGATCACCTTACCTTTATTGTCTTTGAGGATACCACCCACTCATGCTCTGCTCAACCAAGGTTACCCTTATTAGCATCATCAACATTCAATTTAAGCCATACTGGTGGAGGAGGAATCTAACAAGTCTAAGCCCTATTGGAGATAGGATGTGGATGAGAAATGTTCAAAATAGGGAAATTAAGATTCTGCCCTACTGAGACTTCAAAGTGAGAAGTAGACTAAGAAGATAAAGGACAAAGGGTAGCATTCTCAATAGCAAACAAGAGGATTTTATTCAATACAAATTTAGATTTTTGACTAGATTTAGAAAACACTCTACGATTTCTTTCCAACTAGATCTGCCACAAGAAGTGATTAATGTACAATTGCCACAACATTTTGAGGTGAAGGCTCCTGAACGGATTGGGCCATTGAATAAAAATATTAGGGATAGAGCAAGGTGCAACCCAAGAAATGTGGAAACACTCAAATAAACTATAGAGAATGAAAGAATCAAAGGGGAAATCAAGGAAAATGTGATGGGAGGATTCCCAATCAGATAAACATAGAAAACATCTATTGGGAATAGATAAGCCTCTTTTAAAAAGATTATCAATAGTAAGTATTTTCTCCTGGATGGCTACCTAAGCATATGAGGAAATTTTAGGAATCAACAACTTAATCCAAACCAAATTAAAAGCAATTAAGGTTTCCTCATGAGGTAAGAGAAGTTGATAAGCAGTTTTAACAAAAAAATCCCTAGATTCAGTAAGTTCCCAAACCAGTTGATCATAATGTTTCCCATAGGGGATGTTGGAAGTTCTTAGAAGAAACTACATTTCTCTAGATTAAATAGGATGAGCAGGACTAAAGATATGCTTCCAAGTTTTCCTACTATCTTGAGAGGAAATAGAATTTGAAACTTTTGATCCAAAGGTAATATCAGTATATCCTTTGAGGACAGCTAGGCTGGGATTATTTATGAGTGGTTCATTGAGAAGCCATTTGTTCTACCAGAATTCAATTTGATGCCCAAATCCTATTCTCCATCGAAATCCCTATTTAATAAGATATCCAACTTGCAAGATAGATTTCCATAACCAAGACCCTCTCAGGGAAGATCCAACATTGAAAAAGTCAGTTCCCTACAAGTATTTGTGATAAAATATAGAAATCCAATCAGATATATCATTTGAAATTAACCTCCAAGCCTGCTTAGCTAAAATATTTGAGTTGAAGAGGTGAATCCTTCTGAGGCCAACCCCACAAAATATCTCAGCTAACAGACTTTATCCTAGGCAACAAGGTGGAACTGGTTTTTATTTTTAGATCCAAACCATAGAAAATTCTTCTAAATTTATTCTATTTTATGACAAACCCCTACTGACACTTTAAATACAGACATGAAGTAGATAGGAATGGTCTGAAGAGAATCATATGTTAGGGTAACTTTACTAACTTGAGATAAAATATTGCCTTTCCAACCTGCTAATTTATTTTGTAGCCTTTCAATCACATTGTTCCACATTGAAGCTTCAACCTATCTCAAAAACAGAGGAAGCTCTAGATAAGTAGTAGGGAGAGAAGATATCGGGCATTCTAGAATGGTAGAAATTTTACTGTCTTTTTGTAGCGACCTTGGGAACACATGCACCAGTCCCTTTTTTTAACCCTACTTGCAATGTTACTTAAAAACCTAAGATGAAATGGAAGACCAGGATAAAAATCATATAACACAAAATAACAAAGATGGATCTCTTTATTGATATTGAAGCTCGGTTACATGTCGGTACCTCGTAGGGATACCCATTTCAATACTTTAAATTACAAATAGGTAAATATTTTCCCTTTCGCGAAGAGGTGGTGCGCTTATAAATCTTCTTGATTCCACACACGAAAATGTATGAGGGCTTACATATGCCTCCTTCTCCAAGTCTGTTCCCTAGAGGGATCTCTTTTGCTCTTGTATGTTGAAACTTTTGTCCGATGTGCTTGTGGCCCTGTAAGCAATGAAACAACAACACATGTTTAGGTGTCCGAGATTGCCTCCCTGGATGAGGTTGTTAGTAATCAAAGAATGTAACAGAAATATGATGAAACTATGCCATGAAATCATGTAAATATATGCTAATGATATGAAAACATAAAGAAGCAGAATAAAAGATGCTATGTCTAAAACCTAAGCTAAGCCTGCGGGCCACTGTCCAAGACAACAACCGCTAAGGTAAACCTTGCTCTCTTTGCCCCAAATATATGGGTCAAATATTGTACCTCATGTCAAAATAATAGGTGTTATGCTCTTTAATCCGTCAGTGCTTCATTGTAAACGTGATCTCAAAGAGAACTCTCCAAGTCTTGATAGCTCTCCATGAAAATATTTCTCGATGATAGCCGATTAAAAGATAAAAGATATCCTTTGGTGCTCTTTGGCTTGCACCTTTTATAGTGTGAAACCCTAGGTCTATGTCCAAGCCCTAGAAATGAATTTCTCATGCATAGTGCAAGTTAGCATGAGAAGATTTTGTCCATTTTCCATGTTTGAAGGCCAGTTAACTGAAATCTAATTGCCCACTTGAGTTTTCTATGGAAACTGGTTGTTAGCATGAGAAGCTTTTGTCCCTTTGTTCATGTTGGGAGGTCAATTAACTTAAGTCTAAATGCAAACTCAAACCTTATATGTAAATTGGTCATGAAAAATAATGCAAAGTCACTCTCGCTCATCTTTATTGCATGCAGACTGCCACTTCTGCCTATGATTAGGTCTATTTGTCAGCAAACTATTTCTTATGGCTTAGCTGCTACCATCTGCAGTGGCTAAGATATGGCTGCTGTCATCTGTAGCAGCTAAGGTCTGGCCACTCTAGGCTTGAGTGGCTAAGATCTGGCCGCTATTGGCTTGAGAGACTAAGCTTGGATGGCTCGAAAAGGCCCCAAATGAGTGGTGAGAACCATTGTTGATGATTGGAAAGTCTAAGATTATGTCTTATGATCTTATGAGTGTGTCTATGTGAGCAGCTCCTCTAAGAATGACATGATTTAGGTGTCTACAAATACCTATTTTTGTGATGCGCTGTGTGGAAAACACAACGCTGAGAAAAAATGTAGATTGATCTATTTGTAGGGTGTTATGGTGATCAATGGTTTGATCAATGTCGGATGGCCCAATCATGCAAGATGATGCGCATTCCTTGAATCATTGCCTCAACATTTGAAGGACTTAGCTCAGTGGATTTTTCATGTTAAATTGACTCATTCCTCAAACTCAATCGGGTAGCTTTAGTTGCTACAATAGTTTCAATCAGTAGGAGAGCTACAATTGAATATGTCATGTCTGCTTACATTCCCAGCAAACAAAGAAAATTTGTGATTGTTGTATGCAATGATTCATAGGACAAACACAATGTTTATATGATCGAGTGATATTTTTTTGATTTTGATTATGACTATGTTGAAGTTTTGAACTACTCCCTCACACAATGAATTGGTGAAGAAATGACAATGAATGAAGTGACAAGTCGCTTGACCAATATGACTAATTTGGTTCCTTTCTAGCATTTGTTGCTTTTAATGGGTAATCCACATCCAAGTGTGATTCCAATTATTTTTTATAATCATCCATACCTATCCCAAGGAGCAGTCCAGTCATCAATAGATTTCTTAGGGAGTTAGGATGAGTGATTCTATTTGTCTAGATTGTATCACTTTGACTTAATATTTTTGATGTCATAGGGGAATTAGAGTGATCCTTTTGCACCCGTGGAGTAGTCTGACAATCTTTGTATTCTTCGGTATTGAAGGGTGGTACATCGTAATTCCAAAATGAGTTGTTTTTGCTCCAAGTGGTCTTATGGTTATCTACTAATCTCACCAAAAATACATGGAGTGCAAATCGTTGCAATTGTCGAGTGGATAGAGTAGGTAACTGGATACAAGGCCTACCTGAGATTGTGATTTTATATGATTTTTTTATTATTTTGAACATTCTAATGATCTGAAACCACCAAAGTGTGTTTATTTGATATTTTTGTGGGATCCCTCAAGGAGAAAATCCCTTATTTTGATTTGTGGGTTTGGTCGTTGTCAGGTCCAGCGACTTATGAGTTCTTTCCTGTGGCCGCTATCACCTTGAGCAGCCAAGAAGTTTGGGCCGTTGACGTCAGCAGTGGCCAAGGCATAATTAAGGAAATATAAAAATTTGATTTTCTAGGGTTTGACCTGTCACTTTCACTATTTGAAGATTTGCTTTGGGAGCTCTGGTGCAACGGTGATGGTTGCAACTTTAAAACTTGCTGGTGCTGAGGACATGGCTGCGTAGGGTGAGGCATCAATTGTTGGAGGAGCCGGATCTTCTCAGGTATTTCTCTCTTCAAAACCCTAGCTCTCTTTTCCTTTGTCTACATAAAACTAAACCTCACTAAGTAATGGGTAAAATGAACCTCACTAAACCTGCTGGCAACGAACAAACTTCATAATTAGGCTTAGTTTCCCCTTTGCTATGGTGGGTTAGTTTCCAATCTTACTTTCTGTTAGTGGCTTCAGCCTAAGGTTTTTGAATTTTTCCAATTATTCACCTCCTGCTGCCATTTTGGGTGTTTTGAAATTAGCCTAGTTTTGATGCTTGGGTGGGAAATTTTTCTTTCCATTTTGTTTGTTTTCCCTCCCTATACTATTTTATTGGAGTTATTTTGTTATTTTTATATTTTTTTTAATTTTCTATCCAAGGGTTCACGATTTTGTCGTGTCGCCCCTTGGCCACTATCGCTCAGAGTGGCCGACTCTTAGCCACTGTCGCTCAGAGCGGCCAATATTGAATCCCAATGGTAAAAAATTTGACTGTTGGGTCTTGTCCACTGCTACCTCCAACGGCCAGGTTTCGACCACTGTAGGCAACATCATCTAAACCCTTAGCCTTGTTTTTTGTATTTTTGTTGAATTTTTATGACATTTTTTTGGAATTTTTGAATTTTTATTTTCTTGATTAGGTGCAACCTTATCCTTCTTTTGCTTAGACTTCGAATAGTCCATATTATTTTGCACCGTTTTCATGTTTATGGCGAATTATGCCTTAGATGCACTGTAGTTATGTTTTTTTTCCTTTTGCTTTGCTTAGATCCTTACTTCTCAGGCTCGGGACCTGAAGCTCCTGTTTGACTTACTTCCTAGATTTAATGATACGGATTGGGTATGGTTCAAAGCCCGTGGGTTGTAGTATGTCATCAAGATGCCTTATATCATGGCAGATTAGGCTTACCTTATAGCTTTGGCCCATCGCTGGGACACGTGGAATAATACCTTCTACCTCCCAACTGGCGAGATGACCATCATGTCGAAGGATGTATATAGGATCCTTCAGATTCCATTCAATGGGGTGGCCATTGTCTCTTCGGCCACTAATGATTAGGTCATTGTCTTCACTCGGGTGTTTAGAGAGCATTCTACGGATGCTCTCAAGGATACCAAATTTGGAGTGTCCATCAGTCACTGGCATGGGGAGGGCATATTTACGATGAGACATTCCATATTGCTGATGGTAATCAACAATGTTCTTATCTTCGACTGCTCAAGTTGAGTTTCCCATGGAACCTTGTAGCAATGGTGTAGGATTTATTGGATAGCGAGGAGCCTATCATCTATGCATGGGGTATATCACTATTGGCTCAATGCTATGACAAGTTGTACCACATCCACTGATGAGGACATGTCAGCATTACCTACAACTTGATACTATAGGTTTGGGGATGGGAGCACATTATGGTAGATTGCCCTAAGAGGCTCCCAGCTAAGATTATAGTGATTTATGCTTAGACATAGTGCTATGCTGCCAGATGGGCTTGAGAGCACAAGGAGTGTAACAGCCACACTTTCACATGGGAGCTATCCCACTACACTGATGCTTTCACTAGAATGTTGGTCGAAGATGTCATGTGGTGGCCTTATTATGAGTGCCCTGCTTGGGATGATTCAGTTAGATTTATTGCCAAGACACGGTGTGAGCGATGGATCATTGGCCGTAAGATTACCATTCAGGAGTATTTCTTCTACTCTTGAGTTCTTAGTCAGTACAAATTGCAGCAGGATGTGCCGTTGATACCGTTCTTATATAGGTGCCTCATAGTAGAGAAGGACATACCTCCATGACATATCGTAGAGCTTTCAGATGAGGAGGATGCCCCATTCATTGACCCTATAGTGATTGGGGGAGTTATAGAGGCCTACACTCAGTGGTGGGGTGATCGAATGTGGTATGGCATCGATAGCCTAGGGCACAAGAATGATGGTAGGGGTGATGGCACATATCTGATAGGACACAGAGTCTGAGCCTGGATCGAGGTATGGGGCCAGCTAATAGAGCAGGTGGTAGTGGAGGATATTGATGTTCTTGAGGAGGAGGAGGAGTTAGAGCCTAAGGAGAGAAACTCTCCTCTGAGAGCATAGCTACATGAGGTCAAGGTTGAGCTTCAAGCCACTAATATCTAGGTACAACAGCAAGATGATACCATTGAGCAGCTCTCAGCACATATACAGACTCTATAGGCTACTATTGGGGTGGTGATATCAGAATGTAGTTTGTTGTTCCTCCTACACCACATGAGGCTCCAATGATAGGTTCAGGAGCAGATGTGGGACATCTCTAGTCTCTGTTGGATGAGCATGAGGTGCAGATATAGGGACTTGTGGATCATGTTACCCTTATTCATATGTAGCTTAGGAGGTACAAGATTGTACCTAATGATCCAACAGGTGTGGGTGGTTCGCAGGTCAGTGGGTGCTCCACCTTGGGGTAGTCTTCCACCCATCCTAGCCAGAGGACCCAGAATCAGATAGAGAGACCGATAGGCTCGCATCACTCAACTCACGACATAGCCACAGGAGGAGGTGGAATTGGAGGAGGTGATGTAGGGGGCTCAAGCCTGATATTTTACTGATGCTCTACTTGGTCCTTGATCCATTTTTGAGGTCGACTAACCTATATGATTGTAGCCCACGAACATTTTTGTATATCCATTGGAATTGACACACATACTTTTATGATAGCTTTGCATTATGACTTATTATGTGTATCATTTATTACTCATGTTTTTGTTGTTATTTTGTTTTATGATATGATGTGATGATGGTATTATGATGATTTGATGAATATGTTAGATGATAGATGATATTGAAGATGCTTAGATGGATGTGTAGATGCTTATATGATTTGATGATATGATGTGATGTATTTTGATGATGAATGATGAATTTATGATTGTATGTAAATGGATATTGCCTATGTGTTTTATGATGTGCTTTATGGATTTAATGACTTATTTTTGTGAATGCGATGTTATTGCTAAATGCATGTTTTAACTTTGCTTTAATTGTATGCATCTAACTTATGTGGTGGAATGGTATAAATGAACTTGTATGCTCTAATCACTTAAAACATACGGAATGCATATGACATTGACAATCTTAATGGGTGATACCATAGAAAGTAAAAAAATAATCATGAATATAAATAATCACTTTTATCATAATAATTGATTAATGTTACCCAATCAACAGTTGTCTACTTACCACTTAGAGTTTTGAAAAGTAATGTTATTACCATGGACCTGGTTTTTCATGATCTCTGTGTGTGCAAGTGATTGTATATTTTGAGATAGAATTCAAGCATTTCCTTCGATGTCATGCGGGATTCTTTCAGCCCATTGCTAAGATCAGGTATCCTCAAGTGTTCATCTCATCCTTATGTTGGACTTAGTTGGACTATACCACTAGGCAATATTGGGCTACCTAAGCTAGCTCATCCACATTCAAACATTGGTCTACACAAATGCATGAAGCAATTGTGGTAGATATATCATCATGCGTAAGGATTTCTCCTTCCAGTTTTGTACAATGCTAATAATTCCAGGGATTCAAGCTTTATTCCCTTATTTTTGGCTTCTTTTTGGCTTTGGATATTTTCTCATATGTAGTGATGAAAATCACTATTTATTTTGATTTATTTTTTTTTGAGCATGGATTTTTGTAGTGATGATAATCACTGTTTATTTTGCTCATACATAGTGATGAAAATCACTCTTTATTTTTGATTGATTTTTTTCTTGAGCTCTGATTTTTCTTTGAATTTTGAATATATTATTGTGTATCGGATTATTGCTTTGAAATTTGGACTGTATGCTTGGCCTTTTGAATATGTACTTTGCTCTCGAATTTTGCTTATTTTTATTTAAGCAAGGGATTTGGATAGGGTAAAGCTTGTCCTTTTGCCAATTCTCATCACATTTAAACCGATTGCATAGGGGGATAAGCAAGGATAATCCTTTTCATTTAAGGTAACCTAGACCACTTTGCAGCTTTCATTTTTTCCTTACACCAGCTAGGATTTTAGTGTTTCAATTAGTGACGGGATCTTGAATATCCAAGGCATTATCATAGCTAGACCTTACCTTCTACTAATCAAAGTTGTTTTCCTCAAAAGTTGATAATATCACTAGGTGTGGTTGATTAACCAAAAAACCTTAGTATATTATGTATAGCAACAAATGATGGTTGTGTTGAAAAACATAATTACACACATGTATTAATGGAGGTATGGATTTTAATGATTTGTATGACAAACTAAGGTATCAATTTTGAGGCTCTCATGACATATGCAATTGTAGTGGATATGAAAATGCAATGCAATGTTGTGGATGCAAGATGTAAGATGCAATTGTTTTTGTTATTTTTTATTTTATGTTGTTTTTGTATTTTAGATTAATTTGACCAAAGGGCTTATTATGCCTTTGGGTATTTTGGTATTAATTCTGACCAAGCGGTTTGAATTACCCTTGGAGCATTTGAATTGATGGGCTTTAACCAAGTGGCTTGAATTACCCTTGGAGCCTTTGATTGATTGGATTTGACCAAGTGGTTTGAATTACCCTTGGAGCCTTTTTGAATTGATTGGATTTGACCAAGCGGTTTGAATTACCCTTGGAGCCTTTTTGAATTGATTTTGACCAAGCGGCTTGAATTACCCTTGGAGCCTTTGATTGATTGGATTTGACCAAGCGGTTTGAATTACCCTTGGAGCCTTTTTTGAATTGATTTTGACCAAGCGGTTTGAATTACCCTTGGAGCCTTTGATTGTATTTTTGAAATTTTATGTTTTTATGCTTTGTTTTGTGTTTTTGACATATTTGAATGTTTTTGAATTTTATGAAATATTTGAATGTTTTTTTGAATTTTATGAAATATTTGAATGTTTTTTTGAATTTTATGAAATATTTGAATGTTTTTGAATTTTATGAAATATTTGAATGTTTTTGTGTTTTATGTGTAGAATGCCTTTAAGTGAATGATATTGAGAGGTTCAGGCTCTTCAACACCATCTAATGATATAAGGCGATATGATCCAGGCCCAACTCTATATGAAATCATGTATGGACCTATCCAGTTTACCATGAACTTGTCTCATAGATGTGGTAACAGATTCAAATTTTGCTAGTTTTATTTGAGCACTAGATCTCCAACCTTGAATTCCCTTAGGTGGAATTTACTATTGTAAGCTCACACAAGGCAATCTTGGTAAACATGAATATTCTCTAAAGCATTGACTCGACGTTCATCAAGAAGCATCAATTGATCAAGGTGGTCTTGTCGTGCGACATCATCATATATGAAGTCCTTTAATGCTATGCGTAGAGTAAAAATTTCTAACTCTAGTGGTATGATGGCCTCAGTGCCATATACTAGTGAAAATGGTGTTGCCCCAGTGGGCATCCGTATACTAGTCCTATATGCCCATAGTGCAAGAGACAATTACATGTGCCAATCCTTGTGATTTTCTTGCATTGTATTCCTTAAAATAGATACTATTGTTTTGTTTGAGGCTTCTGCTTGCCCGTTTGCTTGTGGATAACAAGGAGTTGAAAAATTGTGTTGAATATGGTATTTTTTCATTAAAGCATGCACATTTTTGTTCTTGAAAGATGTCTCATTATCTGATATTATCTTAGAAGGGACCCCAAATCAACTTATGAAATTGTGGAGTATAAACTCCGCAATCCTTGGTCCAGTTGTTGATGTTAAGGGGATCACTTCTACCCATTTAGTGAAGTATTCTATGGCCGTTATGATGAACATGTGTCGACCTGATGATGGGGGTGAGATCTTCCCAATCAAGTCTAGTCCCCATTGCGAGAATGGCCATGCTACCTGGATGGGCTTCAAAGCTTGCGATGGTAAGTGCGTTAGATTTGCATGATGTTGGCACTTACTACATTTCTTGAAATACTTGCAGTAGTCCTTTTCCATGGTGGGCCAATAGTAAACCATTCTGAATATGCGCTTAACGAT
The DNA here is from genome assembly GCA_028583015.1 of Wollemia nobilis. NCBI lineage: Eukaryota > Viridiplantae > Streptophyta > Pinopsida > Araucariales > Araucariaceae > Wollemia > Wollemia nobilis. The sequence continues at coordinate 1,645,378 of JAQPPZ010000314.1, forward strand.
GGCAATGCCACTAAAGTGGCCTCCACATGTACCGTTGTGAGCTTACAAAATTGCCCAAGATGATTCTTGGGGCTTAAGACAACGGAGTAATACTCCATCATATCCTCGTTTGTAGAGGATTTCTCCTAGCATGATGTATATTGTTGCTCTCTATTTGAACATTCATCTTTCAGTATGCGATAAACCTTGAGGCACAATTCCAAGCTTCAGGAAGTCCCGTAGTTAGGAAAGCAAATCCTAATAAGCCACAACTTCTATAGAATAGATAACTTGCTCTTCTTGCATTTTTGAGGTAGTGAACACAGACTAAGGAAAAAATCTATGGTGTATGGTTGCACCACACTCCACAGGTCCTTGGGAGATCAAAGACCCCCAAGGTACCTTTTGCAATAAATTTTTGGCTGCAAAGGACCAGTCCTAATTTGGCTTGCTGTTGATCATGTTGACTGATTCTTGATTTTCAAAAGCTTCACGACATATTGTTGAGTGCAAAAGCACTTTCACATGAATGGTTGTAAAATCAGTAGATGGATTTTGAGGGATTAAGGATCCCAAAGAGGACATGGTGCCTACAAATCTATTCGATGTAGGAGGGATTTCCTCGATGTCGAACCATTCCATCCGGGCTAGGTATGTGTCAAAAATTTCCTTGTAAGTTTTTAGGAGTGGGCACATATATTATAAATAGTTATTTGACTTGGTTTACTATGAGCAAGGAGTCACCAAAGATATTCAATATTTTAATGTCCATTGCTACGATTGTTTGGAATCCTAGGATCAATGCTTCATATTATGTATTGTTGTTTGTGCACGGGAAGTCTAGTTTGAATGATAAGGGCAATGGAGCACCCTGTGGTGTGATAAATATAATCCCTGCTCCACCTACTTGTTCACACTTCAAACCATAGAAGAATAATGACATGTATCTTTCTTTATTAGGTTCTTCGAGCTCTCACGGATCTGATAATGCAAATACCGTATCATTAGGAAATCCTATAGTGAGAGGCTTGTTATCCTTAAGAGGCGCCTTTGCTAATTGATTTGCTATGACTTGTCCCTTGATGGAATTTTGGCTTACGAACTCTAGATCCGATTCTATCAATAGCATGATCCATTTTATGATACGTGTATTATGATATGTATTGCTCATTATGTACTGCAAAGGATTCTATTTTGATATGATGTAGGTTGTATGGCTCAACATGTAGTGTCACAACTTTCGAGTTGCAAAGACCACTACTAAACACAACTTTTTGACATATGCATATCCTAGCTCATAACTCACCAAGGTGCGACTAATGTAATATATGGCTTGCTCTTTATCTTGTGCATTCTTTTGGGCTAACATGGTGCCCAATGCGAAATCAGTAGTTGATATATATAGTAAAAATGGTATGTCTGGCCTCGATGGAGCCAATACTGGTGGTGTTGCCAGATAAGTTTTAATCTCTTCAAAGGCTTGATGACATTATTTATCCCAATAAAAGGGAACTTCCTTGCGTAGCAACCAATTCATAAGTCTGCATTTATCTGATAATTACATGATGAATATTTTGATGGATCCTAGCTTGCCTTGTAGGCTTTGTAACTCCCTAATGTTGGTAGGGGTGGCCATTTATAGTATAGCCTTTAAATTTGAAGGATCTACTTCGATACCTCTCTTGGATATGATGAATCCCAAAAGCTTTCCAGAAGTTATGCCAAATACGCACTTCTTAGGATTCAATTAGATGTTATGTTCTATGAGGCAATCAAATATTTGTCTAAGGACTTTGGCGTGCTCTTGTTGCAACAGGGACTTAGCCAGTAAGTCATCCATGTAGTATTCTAAGATTTTATGCATATAGTCATGGAATATTTATGTCATGGCCTACTAATATGTGGCACCAACATTTTTGGGACCAAATGGCAGAACTTTGTAACAAAATGTTCTCCATGGAGTAATAAAAGTAGTTTTATGTTGATCTTCGAGCTTAATCCAAATCTGGTTGTATCCAGAAAAACCATCCATTAGGGAGAGCATTTCATGACCTACGGTTGCATCTACAAGAGCATCTATGTTTGGTAACGAGAATGAATCCTTTGGTGTTGCTCTATTTAAATCTCTAAAATCTGTGTAGGTGTGGAATCTTCCATTAGGTTTCCCCACAAGTACCATGTTTGACACCCACTCAGGGTAGTCAATAAGAACTATGAATACTACATCCAGTAGTTTTTGAAACTCATTCTTCACCATCAAAGACACGGTTGGATGCATTTTCCTTAGTTTTTGCTTGAATAGCTTCTTCATGGGATCCAATGAAAGGTTGTGAACAACTAACTTTGGATCTATCCCTAGCATGTTTTTGTAAGTCCAAGCAAAAATATTTGACCTCTCTTTGAGGAGAGGAATTAATATGGATTGTTCCTCTGGAGATAGAATTTCTCCAAACTTGACTTTCCTTGGTTGGGTAGGATCATTGTTGATGTCCACATTGAATATCACTTCTATAGCCATATGTGACCCATCCTCTAGATGATGAGGCATGGGCATTAAAATAATATCATTAGTGGGATTCACATGACCTACTGACTCAGGTTCCAAACCAACCTGGAAGATGTCATACACACAATCTGATGAAAAATGGAATGGTTGTAACATATCTTCATTGGGGAAGAGATCTTCTAGCTCTATGGGTGAGTTAGCACGATCCCAATAAATAGCCTCTATATCAAGATGCAATGATTTGGTAAGATCTATTGGATTAGGAAGTGGAGTGGTCAAATCAATGGAGATCATGTTGATGGATGGGATGAAATCTCCAGGACCACATGGGTGCAATCTTGTCTTAGGGGTTTCCATTCCATACTCGCAATGAGGTTATGGAGGAATGGGAATTTCTAGATTTGGCCCATGATTAGGGTGGGCGATAGGATCATTGGGTTCTAATTGCTCTTTGAATGTAGGGGGAGGGGGATTGACCATCCGATGAATGACAGCTAGGTCAATAGGTCTCCTCAAAAATTATAGATGAGGGTCTATGGCACAGAGTGCTGCCTCTCTCTCTACTAGCTCATTGAGTTACCGCAAGTGGTGAGGTCTAAGATAAGCCATCTCGATCTCATCCTTAAATTCATCATCACTTATCCAGAAACCGTTAGCATTAGTATACGATCCTAAGACAAGGGGCTCATGTCTTGGCACCAAGTAGGCCATCTATATTTTGTCTTCATATTCTTTGTCACTTATGAAGAATCCATTTGCATTTGTCTCTTGCCCCAAAGTTAGGGGTTGATAACTTAGGCCTAAGTAGGCTGTTTCTATTGAGTCTTTTGATTCATATTCACTTTCAACTTATGTATATCCACTCTCATCGTGGACAGACCATGTGAATATTTGTAAATAGCGAGGCCCCTGATAGGATAAGCCAAGTTGCACCTCATCATCACTTGATTCATATCCATTATCCTCATCCCATGAGTTTTATCCTATTGGAGTGGAATCAATTGAGGTTTTTGGATGATAATTTTTTGGAGGCAGTATGTTTACCGTGGCCACTTGTCTGTTGCTCAAATTTGGTATTATTAGGGGTGATAAGGAATGAAATAAATGTCTTCTCCTAACCCTATGCTTAATATTTCCAATGTTGTTGCAAGAGAGTCATCTTGACCTTTGCTATAATATCCTAAGACAAATCTGTCGGAGGGAAGATGATATAGTGGCTCGTAGGGCAGCCTGCACCCCTGATCATATATGCCAAGGCCATAGCCATGCCAGTGGCAACACTCAAAGTAGCTTAGAGAAAACTCAGGGTTAGAGAGGTAATGAACATTGACCATGAATAATTCATCACCATCCTCTTCTATGTCTGAAGACTTATGAGCGCAGTCTAGGTTGGCATAGATAAAATTGGTTTGGTTGGGGGTATTCCAAGTGGAACCACTATTCCTATTGGTGACCTCAAGTTCTTAGGCCTTCCTACATCTTATGTAGACTTAATGATAAGTGTAAAGGTGATGTTTTGCACAAGGTACTCCCCTATGCCTGTGCTTGCCAAATGTATTGATGCATGTGATGTGGATGACCTTACAGATGACAATAGCGAAGTAGGGTGATAGTCACTATCTTCATATTGATCTTGAGAATCTTTATCTTCCATAGGACTTGGCATCTTAGCAATGGTTATAGTTGGAACTTCCTTGGGCATTTATTCCTTAACTAGGGCACCTTTAGCTTTTTATTGTCTTGGTTTTGAAATTGATGGTACTTTAGAAGCATTGACTATCTTGAGTGCACCAGGAGGTGTTGATGTGAATGGGTATTTTCTTACCCCTTTGTCTTTGTTATCCACTTGTGTGGCTTGGGATTAAGGTACCACATATAGGTGAGTAGAAGGGATTATGAATTCTCCCATAATGTCCACTTGATTGATGTATTTAAAAGGCTCTTCATCGGCTAGAACCACATAGGATTTGTTCTCATGCACATACTTGACACACTGGTGCAAGATCGAAGGTACACACTTCATGGCCCTTATCCAAGGGTAAGCTAAGAGGATTTTGTACTACATAGCTCCTTCCAAGACATGACACATCATGGGTATGGTCATGTACCCTACCTTGATGGGTAGGACTATCATTCCCATAGTATTGCATAAAGCATCATTAAAATCTCTCAATGTGTAAGCTCTTGGAACAATATTTGACTTGGGGATTTTGAGGTGCTCTATTGCATTTTTTTTGATGATGTTTATCAATGAACCTGTATCGACCAAAACCCTCTTGAAAGGTAAGTCATTGATTACTGCTACAATGTTTAGCGGAGGGTCTAGTAAGGTAGCAGGAACTGTCTTAATCTCATGATCATAAAATTGGATTACAGGCTCTTGGTATTCTTGTACTTGTCCCAAAAAGTGAGTGAATGCATTTGCATCTTATGGTTGGAGCTCAATTGTTCTTAAAATACCCATTAGAGTCTCCCTATGCTTTGGGGACTTTTGTATGAGATCATAGATGGATAACTTAGCTGGATTCATCTGTAGATTTTTCTCTAATCTACTCCAAATAGTTACCATAGGTCTCTTTTGTAAAACTAGAAGGTTGTCTTGCCTTTGCCTAGGAGCAGCTGGGATGTTCATGGGAGCTACAGGCGGTTGCGGTTAACCATACTTCCTAGTCGTTGTTGCTATGTTAACAATCTCAACCATCATAAATCATCCATGGGTAGGTATGTCAGCTCAAACCTGATTGACTTGGGACCCTTGCTCTTGAGGGACCTCATGATTGAATAATGGGTTTCTGTATATGCCCATGTCTCTGTTATCAGGAGGTAGAGCATTGTCAACTTTGAGTTATCCTGCCTCAATCATGTTTTGTACTTGATGCTTAAACCTGACGTAAGCCTCAATGTCATGCCCTAGTATCATGTGATAAGGGTAAAATTGATCTTTCCTATATCCTTTTGGCTTAGGATGGTTGGGATCTATAAGAGGTATATCAAGAAATATGATCCTCCTGGCCTCACTCAACTTATTAAAGATTGATTGCATTGATTATGTCACAGGTGTGAAATAAAGAGGTGTCTTGCATTATCATTTTCTTCCCTAATTGTTCTTTTGGTCGTAATTGGTTGGCAGGGGATGTGCTTGATAGTTCTGAGGTTGTTGTGCACCCCCATACTGGGGTGTAGCCAATACGACTTAATTTACTAGAGCAGGGTTTCCCTACTTCTGCTTATACTTGTCATTATTACCATTCTTGTTCCACTCATTTTTTTTTTCAGAGCTTAATAGTTCCCTCATCTACTTTTATTTCTTCGATGAGCTTGGTTTGTTCCAAAGCTTCCTCAAAAAAAGTATACTGCTAAAGTTTTATCAAGAGGGAGATGTGTTTAGATAAAATTTTGGTGAACATGTGAATGATCTCTTCTGTGGAAATGAATAATGATAATTTTTCCATGAATTTTCTCCATCTATTCCCATAATTCATTATTGGCTCATCATCATACTATTTCAAGTTGGCCAGGTATGAAAGGTTCACCTTCTTCTTAGAACCAAAGGAGAAAAACTTCAAGAATGTGTTTACTAGTTGTTCAAAGTTGGTTATGCTATGCTTAGGTAGTTGGTTGAACCATTGGGTGGTAGCACCTAAAAATGTCATTATGAATATTCTTAGCATGAGATAATCATTGTCTTAAAATTTTCTTATGATAAAGTTGGTGACATGCTCTTGTGCATCCTATTCACCCTTAAAATTTTATAACCTAGGCATATTAAAGTGCTTAGGATATGGAGGGCTAGGGATTTATGGGCACAATGGTTGGTTGTGTATTTTGCTCAATGTTGGTGAGTTCCCAGTTGCCTCTTGTTTCTCAAAGGTTTTTATCTTTTCAGCAAGCTCTTGAAATACCTTTGATGCATAGATTTCCTCCTCTTATTAGCCTATCTACATTGGCAATGGAGGTAAATCTCTATCCATTTGATTTGCTCTATTTTCCTCCCTCCTACAAGGGAACTCAGGATTATGATCCTGGTTTGTTATGTTTACCCTTCCCCCATTAGTTGGATTTCATTCATGATTTGGTGGAGGATTTCATTGTGGGCTATCTTGTCTAGTGCACCTCTCCATAGGTGATTTAGCACATCTTGTTCTTTGGTGGTCACCACCATTTCTCTATAAATTGGTAAGAGCTAGCCACTCAACCTACTCTCTTAAATGTTGCTCATGTTGGCATAAGAGTCTTTCTCTTTATTTCTCTTGTTTGAGAGCTTCTACTAGCTCTCGCTCCTTATGTAATGCATTTTCTAACTGCCTTATTCGGTCAGCTTGTGCTATCATAGAAGACTCTTGTTTATTTGAATATGTTCTTATTTTCTTGACTCACAGATTCCTTGAGGAGGTTTTTGCTGTATTTGTACTCTTATTAGCTAATGTGACTTTTTCAATGTACTATTGAGTATCCCTATGATCAGACTCCACACGTCTACTATAGGGTCGCTCTGAGGTACCCCCAAACTAAGAGACCTATTTAGAATTCACTGTTCATGAGCTTCCAGACATAGAGTTTGTAGTAGCTATAGTTCTTTGAGTTGGTTGTGTAGGAAAGCGATCCAACCCATATAGCTATCTTGTTTTCCATGGCTGGTCTCATGGGGTGCCATCACTCCTATGAGATCATAGTCTATGGGAATATTTTGTTTTGTGTGAAGGGTTTCTTATATTTGATTTCCATGGCTAGATGTAGCTCTAGTTTCATGCCCTTCAATAGGCAGACCTATTTCATATGTTTCTTGTGAGTCTTGAGGTGTTGCAATTCTTGTTTGCCTTCTTGATGAAGAGGGCTTTGTGGTAACATGTTCCTCCATGTGGATGGATATGTAGTAGTATCATCATCCCTATGTGAAGAATGAGTCTTATAATATTCTTTATGTCCATGTGAGGAGGAAGCCCTTGAAGCTTCCTCACATCTTTGAGATGTTTCTGTGTGTTTAGAGGAGGCCCTTGAGGTCTCCTCATGTCTTATTTATGAGGATGGTTGTGAAAAATCTTTCTATTTATGTGATTTTATTCCATGATGTGATTACTTACTTGGGGTTTCTCGAGGAGATCCCCCAAGAGTTGAATTATCACCCCTTAAGCTCATGGAGCTACGTCTCATGGTCTTACGGGTAGGTCATTCAATGTTACTATGGCTTCACCTATGGGTATGAGTTGCTTCTGTCTCTCCCTCGGTATCATACTGAGGGTGCTTACTTCTTGTTTTCACCATGTTGTCTTATGAAGTGATATTTTGAGTTGCAATTTGGGAATGACCACATAATACCAAACAATTTTTTATCTTGCTTACCGATTTAAGTGTGCCCTAGACTATTTGGTGTGTTTTGATGTGTTGTTCTTTCAATTTCTTGCTCTTGTTCTTGGATTAAGAATGAGAAGACTTATCCATAGTGAAAATCAAGTACACTCATGCCAAACATGATTTTATCAAAAGAAGCTAGGGTACACCATTGAAGATCCAATGGAGGGTTTGCCTAGCTCTTCCACTCTGAACCAATGATTGTTCCAATAGTGGGAGACAGTTTGAACACAAGTAACTTAGTGTCACTATAAGTAAGTTTCTCAATCCATTTCTAGGAAGCTCTAGGGGGAAAACCAGTGGAAGGAGATGAATTCTAACATCACTGGACTGAATTGAATGTTGGTGATAAAATCCAACTCCCCAATTTTTAAATGAGATGTGTGTGTGTGGTGTTCATTTTAAGCTTGCATAACATAAATTCCATCATATAGCAGCAATGAATGTTTCATATATGCCTAAGCACAAAAATACATTTCAATATTCATAAATATGCATGAACTACTATGATTTGTATGAGCGCACTTTATTTTGTGCAACTATGGCCTCTAGTAGGGCCTCAAAGAAAGCAAACAACATACAATGTCTAGCACGTTGGATTCTAGGATGAAATTTTTAGGCATAAGTCATTGTTCCTAGTAACACCTAGTGGAAAATTTAAAATAATATCTAAGATGTGTGAAATGCTTAATTCTTTCTTCTTTTATTTCTTCAATTTCCAAACATAAATGCGCTTTAAGTTCTCTATTTTAGACACACAAAAGTAGACAGAAAGCTGTAAAATATCATAGAAGCTATACCAACCTTTGATCCAGCTCAAAGAGTCAGTTTTTTGACCTCTACTACACTCTAGTTCTAGCCACTGTCGACCATAGTGGTTGGTTCTTGGTTGTTGTAGCTCAGAGCGGCTAAGCTCTATTGGTTGCTATAGCTTAGAGCGGCTATTTTATAGGCATTGTAGCTTAGAACGGCTAGATATACACATAAAATTAAGTTAGTATTTCGACAAAAAATGAAACATTAGTGGTGGTCCCACCGTGATCGCCATCTGTAGCGACCCCCGAAACATACGCACCAGTCCCTTTTTTAACCCTACTTGCAATGTTACTTAAAATCCCAAGATGAAATGGAAGACAAGGATAAAAAATATATAACATGAAATAACAAAGATGGATCTATTTATTGATATTGAAGGTTGGTTACATGATGGTCCCTCTTAGGGATACCCATTTTGATACTATAAATTACAAATAGGCAAAGAGTGCCCCTTCTGTGAAGAGGTGGTGCGCTTATAAAATATTCCCAGTTCCACTCATGGAAATGTATGAGGGCTTACACATGCCTCCTTCTCTAGGTATGTTCCCTAGAGGGATCTATTTTTCTCTCGTATGTTGCAAGCTTTTGTCTGATGTACCTTTGGCCCTACAAGCAATGAAACAAAAACACACATTTAGGTGTCCGAGATTGCCTCCCTGAATGAGGTTGTTAGTAATAAAAGAATGTAATGGAAATATGATGAAACTATGCCATGAAATCATGTAAATCTATACTAATGATATGAAAACATAAAGAAGAAGAATAAAATATGCTATGTCTAAAACGTAAGCTGTGCTTGCGGGCCACTGTCCAAGACAGCGGCCGCTAAGGTAAACCTTGCTCTCTTTGCTCCAAAGCTATGGGTCAAAGCCTATACCTGATGTCAAAATAATAAGTGTTATGTTTTTCAATCCATCAGTGCTTCACTGTACACATGATATCAAAGAGAAATCTCCAAGTCTTGAAAGCTCTCCCATAAAATATGTCTCGATGATAGCCAATTAAAATATAAAAGATCTCCTTTGGTTCTCTTTGTCTTGCACCTTTTATAGTGTGAAACCCTAGGTCTATTTCCAAGCCCTAGAAATGAATTTCTCATGCGTAGTGCAAGTTAGCATGAGAATATTTTGTCCATTATCCATGTTTGAAGGCCAGTTAATTGAAATCTAACTACCCACTTGAGTCTTCTATGTGAACTGGTCATTAGCATGAAAATATTTTATCCCTTTGTTCATGCTAGGAGGTCAGTTAACTTAAGTCTAAATCCAAACTCAAAACTCCTATGTTAACTGGTCGTGAAAAGGAATTCAAAGTCACTCTTGTTCACCTTTATTGCATGCAGACTACCACTTCTGCTTGTGATTAGGCATGTTTGTCGGTAAACTATTTCTTATGGCTTAGCCACAATCATTTGCATTGGATAAGATATGGTCACTATCATCTACAGTGGCTAAGGTCTTGCCACTCTAGGATTGAGTGGCTAAGATTTGGACACTTTTGGCTTGAGTGGCTAAGCTTAGATGGCTTGAAAAGGTCCCAAATGAGTGGTGAGAACCACTATTGATGCTTGGAAAGTCCAATATTATGTCTTATGATCTTATGAGTGTGTCTATGTGAGCAGTTCCCCTAAGCATGACATGATTTAGGTGTCTACACTTTGTATAGGTGTATTTAGAAAATAGATTTTTCTTTTGTGGAAATTGATATTTTGCCTAGTAGCATCTTCATATAACAATAAGATATGTTTGATAATCTAGCTTCAAAGACAGATGCTTTAGAAGAGATAATTGTGTCATCCACAAACTATTAGTGAGAAACAGGTCTAGTCTTAGAGGCTTATTTTATTCCTAAAATAAGATTGATATTACAAGCTGCTTTTATAGTTCTACCTAAAGCTTCAACCATAATTATGAATAGAAAAATTGATATAGGATCTCCTTGGTGGATGTATCGATTGCTTGGAAAATAACCAGTAGTGGAGCCATTGACAAGAACTAAAAACCATGGAGTGGATATGCACCCTTTAATTAAATCAACTCAGTCAGAATGAAAACCAAACTTCAGGAGGATTGACACAATGAAATCCCAGTTTAAACTATCATAAGCTTTATTCATGTCCAATTTCAAAACAAAGGTAGTTTTTTTGGACATGTGAACATAATGATGGGCTTCATTGATAGTAATAAGTCCATCAAGGATGGATCTACCATGAACAGAGCTTCCCTGACAAGGATCAATAATGGAAAGAAGGATGTTTCTCATTTTGTTAGCAACAGTCTTTGTGAGGATTTTATAAACCACATTACACAAGATTATAGGTCGAAAATAATTCATGGATTTAGCATTCAATTTTTTTGGAATGAGGGCAACAAAGGTTGAATTGAATCCTCTAGGGATATATTTTTATATTGAAACTCTCTAATGGTATAAAAACATCATAGCCCACTATATCCCAAAAGGATTGAAAAAAATGAGGTGGAAATACATCAGGGCCAGGGGCTTTGTCAGGATGCATTGAAAACAAGGTTGAGTGGATCTCCTCATCAATAAAGGGTGCTAAAAGTTTGGAATTGGAATCATTTGAGACCAACTTGGAAATATGATAAAGCATAGAATTTAGATCTAGATTCGAGGGCACCCTATTTCACCAAGGAGGTTGGTAGAATAAGAGACAACCTCATTTCTAATTTTGTGCATATCAGAGTTAGTGGAACCATCATTTTTTATCAGTTCTTTGATTCTATTGTGGCTTCTATTTCACATGGTGGAAGCATGAAACAATATTGTAGTCAAATCTCCTTCTTTAAGCCACAAGGCTCTGGATTTCTATTTCCAAAATATTTCTTCTCGAGATAGAATATTGTGATATTCAGCCAAGATTTTTCTCTCTTCAGCATGGGTTTGAATATCATAATTACCTACTTGGATTTTTTTCTCAATGGAAATAAGTCTATCATTAAGAGATTGTTTGATCTCAAACAAATTTCCAAACACTTATTTATTCCAGATTTTGATATTTTCTTTTACATGCCTTAGTTTTTGTGCTAGGTGAAAGGAAGGACAACCTTGACCAACCTATTGCCACCATTGAGAAATTATGAGCCTTAAATCAGGGTGTTGAATCTACATTGATTCAAATATGAAAGGTCTACTGAAAGGTTTATCCTTGATAATATCCAAAAGAAGGGGACTATGATCAAATCTAACTTTTGGGAGATCAGGAAGGTTGGCATCCCCAAAGGCTTGAATAAATTCATGTGATAATTTTTTTTTATCTAATTTTACTTGAATGAGCTGACTCCCTAATATTTTATTGCTCTAAGTGTACTTTGCATTTTTTAGCTTGACTTCCATGAGGTTGTTGGTATTGACAAAGTCCAAAAAATCTTCCATGGTTTTCTCAGTACACCTCAAATACCCAAATTTATCCGAGTAAAGAGGTGTGTTAAAATCTCCATAAATAATACAAGGAACATTATTGAAGGAGTCTTTAAGGCTATTGAGCATGTCCCAAAAAAGGGCTCTCTCATATTAAGAGTTTGGAGCATAAATACTTGACAAAATTCAAGAAAAATTGGAATCTCTTTCTTGAAACCCGACACTAAAAATCCTTTCACTAGACTAAACCAATTCTCCATCCACATTTATTGGGTCCCATAAACAAATGAGACTACCTGAAGCACTTCTGGTTGGACTGAAAACAAGTTCTCCTTTGCTCCAAATTTTGAACGTAGTTGAGGCAAAATGTTTTGGATCAAGTTTTGTTTCTTGTAAAATGAGGATAGTAAATTTTATTTCTTTTCATAATGAGATAACCACCCTTTTCTTGGTTAACCCATTCATACCTCTCACATTCCATGATAGGAGCTTCATTTGGAAACCTTGGAAGATTTCTTTCCTCCCTTACCAGTGGTTTAGGGAGGTTTGGTACTTTTTGGTTCATCCCTAGCCTGAGAGCCAATGAGGGGGAATAAGGTTTTATGGATGCCATTATCTATGTCATCATGAACTCTATTTTTCCATTGCTCACTCATAGAAGGTCATCCTCATTTTTTATCACTCCTACAGTCAATTGGGGATTTTTTGGAGCTACAAGTGTGCTTGGGGCTAAATTTGGATGGAGCTATTTTCTTGACTACAGAGCCTAAATACATTAAGAGATTTGATACTTTAGAGGGGATAAAAGTCTTAGGAGGGGGAAGGATGATCCAAAATTTGTAGGGAATCAAGATTTTGAGGAAGATGAATCTCATTATTTTGGATGATTTGTTGATTCTCTTGATCAAATAGGTTAAATTCAGCCAAAACAAAAACTTTATTAGGTCTATGAGGAGCAGGACATACCTCTTCATTGGAATCCAGATATGGGGATGGAGACATAACAATATGCTTAAACTTTCCAATAACATCGAAAGGATTCATAAGGGGATGAATATTATTAGGTTCACGAATGATAATGCCTTTATTGCCATGATGTTTTACTTTCTTGGACTGCCTAAAATTATTTTTGGGGCCAACACTCTTCCATCCTTGAGTATTATGACATGGAGATGCAGGTCCAGCTTTCTTCCATCCCTACACTTGATAGTTAGGGGCCTTAGATGGATGAGCATGTTCATATGAATGTTTAATTTTTAGCGACGAGCAATGGATCCAAAGATGTCCCTGAGTGTGACATTCCACACAGAAAGCAGTTTATTTTCATACTCGATGGTTTGATTGCGATAATAGTCACTATATTCAAGATCCACAAAATTTGGAAGTTCAGAATCAAGGTTGGCATTGATGCATATTCTAGTTGTGGTCATTCTAGTTTTGGATAAGGTAGCATGATCAATGGCAATCAAAGTCCCAATGGTTTTGGCTATAGCAGAAAGGATGTTCAAATGCTAGAGGTGCTAAGGAAGATTGGGAATTCTAACCCAAATAGGTGCAAAATTAATACTTTGGATCTCAAGGTCAAATTTAGGATCCCATTTATGAAGAAAAAGGCTCTTTCACCCTAGAAAACAAGGAACACCTGTGAGGATTCTGCTAGAGTCATCAAATTTACTTAGATGAAGACCCAAAGAAGCCTATTTTATAAGAACCTACAAAATGCATGTTGTGAGCATTTTATCCATTTCATACCTATTACAATTCTTAGTCATAAATATATAGTAGTATGTGACTCTTCACTTTCCTACTCTAAGGACACATGTGCACTCTATGTAATAGAAACTTGCACACATGTACATATAACTACAAGACACTTGTGCATTTCCTACACATTATTACATTACATAAAATATAACTCACACTCTAATCTAAGACACTCCTAATCTAAAGATGTACCCAATGTGGTACATTAGCATGTACCAAATAATGTAATATATTCTAACACCCCCTTGTATTACATTATTTGGGATGAACTCCTCTTGACCTACATAGGTAATCTCTAAATGCTTGAAACTTGTTTCGTCCTAAAGCTTTTGTAAATATATTGACCAACTGTTCTTCTATAGGTATATACTTCAAACTGATATGATGATTCTAAAAATGATCTCTAATGAAATGACATTGTGCTTCAATATGCTTAGTTCATTCATGTACAATTGGATTTTTGATCAGATTAAGTACACCTTGATTATCACAATGTATTAGGATTGGAGTTCGTTTGATTCCCATGTCAGATAATATATATTGTAACCACAAAGCTTCACAAGTTGTATCTCTTATTGCACGATATTCTACTTTAGTAGATGATTGTGCTACTATATGTTGTTTCTTACTGTGCCAAGATATTGGTCCTGACCCAAGATAAAAAAAAATATACCTTAAAGTAGAATTTCTATCATCAATAGAACCATTCCCTATAAACAAAAAACTTTAACATTCTTCATATAAGTTAGTCCATATTCAGTAGTCTTTTTGATATATTGTAGTATTCTTTTTGTAGCTTTCCAATGAATCTATCTCTCTCTCTTGGCTCTTGCATGAATATTGAATGATAATTTACAATAAAAACTAGATTTGGTCGAGTATTTATCAAATATAGGAGACTTCCAATTAATTTGTGGTACCTTGTAGCTGAAACCAAAGGTGTTCCATTATTTTTGGATAATTGAAGCCCTTGTTCCATAGGTGTATCTTTGGCCTTACAATCCTACATTTTATATTTTTCAAGTAGAGCTTTTGCATATTTTGATTGAGTAATTGTAATATTATCTTCATTTTGATGAATTTCTAGACCAAGACAATAATTCATTAGTCCTAAATCTGTCATTTCAAAAGCCTTCTCAAGATCCTTTTTTATCTCACTTATTAGTTTTCCAGAGCTTCCAGTAATCACTATATCATCAACATACACTATAATAATTAGCATATCATTTCCAATTTTCTTTGTATATAGACTTGGATCAGATGTACTTCGTTTGAAGCTATGCTTTAACAAATGATTATTAATTTTTATATTCCATGCTTTGGGAGCTTGCTTTAGCCCATATAGGGATTTGTTTAATTTTTAAACTTTATGTTCTTGACCTTTAACAACAAATCCTTTTGGTTGTGACATGTAGACCTCCTCTTCTAGATCACCATTAAGAAAGATACTTTTTACATCCATTTGATGAAGTTTCCAACCCTGATGAGCTACTAATGCACATATTGTTTTGATAGTAGTCATCCTTGTTGTTGGTGCAAATGTTTCTTCATAGTCAATTTCCTCTATCTAAGTATATCCTTTGGCTACTAATATAGCTTTGTACTTGTCATGTATCCCATCTGCTTTGTACTTAATCTTGTAAACCCATTTGCAACCCACTACTTTCTTTCCTGGAGGTAATTCCACTAGATTCCATATTTTATTCTTTTGTAGTGATGAATATTCAGATTCCATAGTTGCCTTCCATTATGAATGATTTAGATCTTGAAGTGTTGATGTTGGCTCTACTGCAGTGCTTAGTAATCCTCTATTCATTCTACTTTGGCTACAAGTTTGAGGTCTTGTAGTAGTAAGATTTGGCATTTATTCCAAGTTTGATTCTCTGAGTGTGTTTCTAAGCCATATTGGTTCCTTCCTTTGAGGAATTATGGAAGTGTCTGTACTTTCACTTTCTTCATCCTAGGATTTTAACTTTGTCTCTTCATTTACCAAGTCTTCCTCTAAGAAATTTAGAAGAACTTTTGCATCATTATTTTTTTTTTCAGTTTCACTCTTGATTTTTTCATCAAAAACTACATATCTACTTATATATACCTTCTTTGTACTTGGATCTATTATTCTATATCCTGTAGATTCATCATCATAGCCAAAAAATATACCAACCATAGTTTTTTCATCTAATTTTGTCCTTTTCTATTTTGGAATATGCATATAAGCTTTGCATCCAAAGATTCTTAACTTTTCAATATTTGGTTTTTGTCCTGACCATGCTTCTTTTGGTGTAACATGATTGAGTATTCTTGTAGGTAATTTATTTTGTAAATATATTACTATTTTGACTACTTCTACCCAATATTGATGATCAAGATGAGCTTCTTTTATCATGCATCTTACCATTTCCATTATAGACCTATTTCTTCTTTCTGCAATTCCATTTTATTGTGGTGAATATGTTGTAGTGAGTTGTCTTTTAATTCCATTTTCTTCTAGAAATAGATCAAATTATTTTGATACAAATTCACCTCCTCTATCTAAACGAAGAATTTTGATAGTCTTTCTTGATTCCTTTTCTACTTGAATTTTGAATTGTTTAAAATGACTAAATACTTCTGATTTGTACTTCATGAAATATACCCACATTTTTTTGGTATGATCATCAACAAATAGCTGAAAATACTTATGTCCTCCAATACTACTAACATTTATTGGACCACATAAATCTATGTATATATTAATTCTAATGGTTTTTGAGACCTATGCTAACAAAGTTCAAAAGGAATTCTATGTTGTTTTCCTGCCAAACATTCTGGACAAATAGTGGATTCCCAAGATAGGTTTGGTATCCCTTCAACCATTTTATATTTGACCATTTCATTTATAGATGATGCATTGGTATGTCCCAAACATTTATGCCATAGATCTGATGTCTTAGTTGAAAAAGCCAAATGTGTAGTAGTATCCAAAACAAACAAACTATCTTTATTGGAACCTAAAGCTATCATTTTTCCTTGTTTGATGATATGACATTGTTTTCTTCCATTGATAACTTTGAATTCTACTATCATGTCTTGATCCATGAGTTGAGAAACTGAGAGAAGGTTGGTAGTCAATCCAGGAACATATAACACATTGTTAATTATTCCTTTTCCATTCATTATATTGACCAGAATATTTCCTATTCCTCTTACTTCATAAGTTTTACTATCTGCAATAGCAACTAGTTTCTCATTTTTTTCTTGTAGAGAATCAAACCATTGTTTATTTCCAATCATATGTTTTCTTGCTCCTGAATCTATGTACCAATAATCCATAATTATTTTATTTTCCAATTCTCTAGTCTATATGAAGTTGACTACCTTATGACTCCCTAGTTTCAAATATATAATTTGGCTTTAATGTGATACTTTGCTTTCTAAGTTTCTTTTGAGTTGAATTCCTTTTGTCTCCCAATTTATGAATAGAAAGCTAAAAACTATTTTTGATGCACCTTCAAGTTTTGATAAGGTTCTCTAATTTTAAGACCTTTAAGTTGGATTCCTTATGTCTCATTAATTTGAGCAAGAGACTAATACCAAATGTAATTTCCAAATTTTCAAAAAATTCTATGTTTGTAATATCTTTCAATTTTCAATAATATAGTTTCTAAATTTCAAAAATCTAAATTGGTGTTGAACTCCTTATAACTCCCTAATTGGAAATTTAGAAAACTAATGTATTTGCAAATTCAATATTTCAATATCAATGTGGAAATTCTTATTTCTCCAAGTTAAAATATTTGCAAATATTTCTATGCAATTTGAATTCCAAATAGGATAAAGTAATTTCAAATGCTTTCAATTAAATTCCCCTTGCTTCAAAAATATTTTATACCATTCAATAAATCTTCTAAGGTTTAAATTTAGTAATGCATTACCTTATAGATCCATTTATCCAAATAACCTTAAGTATAGAAGAATAATTAATCTTTAACTCAATACTATGCCTTATACCTCCCTTAATTTTTGCAAAGGTTATAAATTAATTCAAATATTCCATACCTTCTTTAATATAGCGCTTCAAACTTTGACTTGCTTCTTGTAACTCGTAATATGTGCTCTTCTTTGATTGCAATGCATTCAATGCTCCTTGATGCTCACTAAATTTGGTCTTATGAGGTTTGACTATCCTTTTTTGTTCTTTCAAGCTTCTCCAAGGTGCTCAAATCTGATTCCAATGTGCTTTCTTTGTTGTGCTCAAGCTATTTTCATCCCATGCATTAATAGGTACCCTTTAGACATTGTACCTTCCTCCAATCATGATTGGTGTTCTAAGTTTCAAGTGCCAAGTGGCACCAAAAGTCTTTGCACTTCTTTGAATATTTCCTGTGGTGCTCTACCCAATTGTATCTTGCTTAACGCTTGGCAAGAGTGTTATATTTCATGGGCTTGAATGTATTATTGCTGCATGAGCATTGTAAGTAGAATGTTCCTCTCCTCCAATAAAAAATGTAATGTCCTCCACATGGCAGATGACTTCTTTAATGCTTGAATTTGCTTATCATGCACCTTATTCACCCTAATTTTGGTTCTCTTATTGGTTGGACTTCAATCATTCGAAACTCCTTTGTGTTGTTCAATTTTCCAATGTTCACCCAAGTTGTTCTTCTTCTCCAATGCTCTCCTTCAGTGGTGGTTAGGTCTTGGTGATTCTTCTCACCTCTTTGGCTATAGTTTCAATATCCTTTGTAATAGTTCTTGCTCTCAAATTTGGTATCTCTTCGATTTTAGACGCTCAAGCTTTTCAATGTCTCATCTTCCCTAAGTAATGTAACCTCCTTCAACACTTTTCTTCCTACTTTTTTATGTTACTTTCTTTGTCTAACACTATGGATTTTATTTCTATGATGACTATTTCTTTCCACTATGGCTTAAATTTACTATGGTGGCTCCTCCTCTAGTATGGTGGCACTTCTTCACTATGGTGGTTCTCTATGCCTTTGATGACTTATCTTCACCAAAATTTTGCAATTCTTAGTCCACATTTTTTGGTGTCTTTAGAAACCTCAAATCTACCTTGCCTTTGTTTTCTATTGAGTATCTTCCTTTTACTCAATAGGACTTAGAAAATATGCATTTTAATTATAAAAAACAACATATACTATTTCTACTTATCACTCCCTTTCAAGCAAGTTTTTAACTTCAATATTTTGTTGTTGTGATTTGTAGATTTCAAGATAATAATAATGTCTCCTTCCTTGGCTTGGATATACTCAAATTAAACTAGATTTTTCTCCTTAAATGATCTTAATATGGTGCTTTAAAAGACCTTAAAATGAACTAGTTTTAATACTTAAATAATGAACTTTCATAGCACCATTGTGGCATACCTTTTGGCCTCCTTTTGTAGCTAGTCTTCTTGGTGATTTGGTTCACCTATTTTCTACCTTAAATTTGTTAATTTTTGCAACTCTAATTTCTATTCAATTGCTGCTCCAAAAACCTCTTTAATTCTCCTCCAAATGTGCTCTCTTGAATTTTAAAATTTGCAGCTATTAGTGCTACCCAAATGCTGCCCTCAAAAATCTAATTTTTCCTCCTTATCTTCTTGTCAAATTCTTCTTCTTTTTGGGCTTGTTGTTGGATGGCGATAATTGTCCCAAATTATTATTTTTAGGAGCTTATTCTACTTGCAATATTCTACCTCAAGCTTTCTTCAAATATCCTCCAATATCTCTTGTGGCTCTGATACCACTATTAGCTTTTGATGTTTTATATTTAATGAAATAACTACCACAAGGTATAAAATGATCATGCAATATCAAATGTATGATAATGGAAATATACTAAACATGTAATAAACTACAATTAATTACAAAAACACCTAATGAAAGAGCCAAAGAGACAATACTCTTTTATAAGAACCTACAAAATGCATGTTGTGAGCATTTTATATATTTCATACATATTATAATTCTTAGTCATAAATATATAGTAGTATGTGACTCTTCACTTTCCTACTCTAAGGACACGTGCACTCTAAGTAATAGACACTTGCACACATGCACACCTAACTACAAGACACTTGTGCATTTCCTACACATTATTACATTACATAAAATATAACTCACACTCTAATCTAAGACACTCCTAATCTAAATATGTACCCAATGTGGTACATTAGCATGTACCAAATAATGTAATATATTCTAAAACTTAGGCCTATATAATACATTGTGCAATGTCAACTCTTGGTAAAGAAGCACATTATAATTTTAGCATCTCTAAAATTAACAAAATATGAAGTCACCCTCATTTTGTGTCATGCTTAAGATAAAATATTATATTCTTAGGATCTGCATAGTGGATTCTAGTGTAGTAGTCATAGTTACACCCAAAGCTATTTGCAAAGTGTAACACCCTAAAAATGATGCAGTCAATTTACCATAAGGTTAAAAATCCAAAAAATCACCTTAAAACCATATTTTAAACAACCTGCCTTGATTTTCACACCACAAATAGGCTTTGTTTTGATCGATGGATGATATCATCCTCAATTTTATGATATCATCCCTAATTGAAAGAAATCGTCTGGAGTCGAACGTCTAGATGATTTCATCCAAAATAGAAATTTGCAAGAATAGAAGCACAATCAAATTAGTTCCAACCTCCTGGATTATCTGGGCATAAGCATGTTGGGATGTTAACTATCCTCCCATTGGATATCTCCCAGATTGGGATGGATCCCGACCCTATAACTTCCTCCTAGCCCTATAAAACTCATGCTTTGCTAATAAAGTTTTATATATCCCAGATTGGTTGATCAAGTACCTGCAACCCGAATCCTATTAGTTTCAAAAAGCATCCCAAGTATTGTTATTTTCATATTTGTATCAACTCACTTGTAGGTTTTTCACTATGCATCCATTAGAAGAAGCTCAAATCATCACAGACGATCTCGACCTGATTGCAGATGATCCTGTGCTGACTGGAGGTGATCTTGCTAGATCAAAGATGATCATGTTTGCAACCCTCTTAGGGGTAATTATGATATACAGTTTGTATTCTCTCCCAGTTTCTTTAGTCAAATTG
This sequence comes from Wollemia nobilis, assembly GCA_028583015.1. Lineage (NCBI taxonomy): Eukaryota > Viridiplantae > Streptophyta > Pinopsida > Araucariales > Araucariaceae > Wollemia > Wollemia nobilis. The sequence continues at coordinate 1,666,238 of JAQPPZ010000314.1, forward strand.
TATTAGATTAGTTTATTGCTTATAATTCATCTGGTGTTCACCTCATTTTGTCAATAGATTACAATTTGTTATCCTTTTTCTATTAGCATAAGCAGTTATCTTCAATTCAATTCGAAATCAATTTCTAAGTCATCATAAGCATTCATTTACATACTATTAAATAGATTTTATTGTATTTTGGAGTATTTCTCTATGTTTTGGTATCAACTTGTGTAGTTGCAGGTTTCAGACAATTTTTTTTAGATGATTTCACCTGATTTCAAATGATATCATCTGATTTTGGATGATCTTGCATTATTTTAGATGATATTGTTGAGTTCCAAGTGATTTCAGCAAATCACAGATGTTCTAGACTGTTTTAAAAAGTAGAACCTTCATCAAACATCTGGAATTGAGTGAGTCATTTCAAATTTCTTTAAAATATTCTATTTTATGCATTTAATTATCATTCCATTTTCTATCTTCATATAAATCATAAAATCATATATAGAATAGTTTAGTTTTAGTATGGCCAACCTAGGTGATTGAAATTAAAATAAAATCATCAAACAGATCTTCAACCTAGGCTCGAAAGCTACCAAAAAATGCTTCCTGGTGAACCCACCATCCGTCAAAAAATCACAAAAGAGGACACAACTCAAGTGTCTCTGGTCCGAGGTGTAGCTTTACTATTTTCCCATTCCCCTTTAAGACATGGATCCATTAGCCTAGAGGAAAGGAGTGCAAAAATTTTAAACCTACATTCTTTGGTGAACCCAACGTGAATCACATTAATACCTTTTGAAAACAAAATAAATATAAAAATAAAATATTTAGGTGCCTAATCTTCCATTTTCATTCTAGATGGTAGACTATAATAGAAGAAGAGTTACTCAGTTCAATGTTGGTACCTATTTGGTAGTCCTAGAGGTCTATACTATAGTTTGAGGTTCTAAATTCAATTATGAAGAGCATTGGAATGAACTTGATAGAAGACTACACATTCTTGATTCTAGAAAAGAAGAACTTAAACAGATTAAGAGATTTGAATTAGACAAAATCTTGGATTTCGATAGCTTACCTTTTTACCATGAACTTCAGAGTGCTTGCCATAGGTGGTTAGCCAACAAAAGGGCCTTGATTTCTACAGAACTTTATCCTTTCGAAGAATATCTTGATAATGTTGTAGTAGTACATAAGTTTTTAGCACAAGTGGAAATTCAAGAAGTTGTTATAACAGATAGAAGAAGATTCAGTAAAGTTCTTAGAGCTGTCTTATATCGAGAATATTGTCATGAACTTTAATTTTATGTGTCAAATTCTGAAGTCGACTGTATTTTTTTAAGCAAAAAACCCCTTTTGGTGTCACCTTAGTCTGAGAGACCGTGAATAGGGGGTTATTAACCGTCAAAGTCACCTGGGAGTCGCACCCAGCCCTGCTCGCACCAACATTATCAATTGGATTTTGGGTACCCAATTCAACTTTTTGGTAGGGTGGAGATTCGAACCTAGGACCTCCCTTGGAGGATTTCCTCTCCTCTCCAACTCACCTACAACACCTGGGTCTGAATTTGACTGTATCACTATAGCTCACTTTGTCCAATTTTTGAAAAGCAACTTTCAATTTGAAGAATATCATTACATGACACCTGATGAACTTGAACCTGTCAATGATATTTACAAGTTGTTCCTGGAGAACTAAGTAATAATACTTATATTATAATATTTTGTATTTCCTATTTTCCTTTAATTCCTGCAAAGTAAAACCATAAAAAAAAAAAATCTAAAAAATATATGTTATATTAATTAGGTATATATATAAAATATATACCCCTTAAATTCCACTGCATTTATATATAAGAACATATATATTTGCAAAAATCCAAATCTACCATAATGCCTAAACTAAGGAGTGGTAAACAAATAGATGATGAGTGGCTGGAGCAACCACCTACTCAAAATCCCCCTCCTGAAGAATAAGATCAGGAGGAAGTTGCTCAGGACCATCATGATGGGATTCCTGTTGAAGAATATGAACAAGAATTTAATAGGGAAGATGAAACTGGATCACCTAGAGTGACTTCAGAAGGAAATGCTAATTTTAAATCTATGGAACACCTTCTAAAATTTGTAAAAACTAACCTTGAGGGGTTTAATCTAGCAACACTAGCAGATAAAGCTAGAATTAGTGAGACACAAGCAACTTTAGAAAATGTATTTCAAATGCATACAAACCCTCTTTCATACATAGATCAAGAAAGTGACCAAGCAGGGCCATCAAATACAAATATGACATCTTTGATTCAAAACATGCAACAAAAAAAAACTCAACATTCTAAAGTTCCTGTAAATAAACCAAAACCAATCCTCCACCTCGAAAACCATCAGTTACTAATTTATTTTCTCAAACTATTAATCAACAAATTTCAAATCAGTAGAAACCTAGACCAAAACCAATGTCAACTAGTAACAAAAAAAAGTTAAATAGAATATTGTCCCATATCCACTTCACAACACTCTTCCTAGTAATACTTTGCACAACAGTAACCTAGAATCAAATCCTTATGTTACACCATCTTACACTCAAATATCCAACACTATCATGCAACCAAACCAATATGGTATACAATCCCGTAATCTTGAAGCCGCAGTGAAACAATTAGTTTCATGCATGGACAAGATAGACTCCTACCATCCCTCATACAATTATCGAGAGATGTGTCATCAACCTTTGGATCCCATATTTGTTGCCCAAACTTATCCTAAGCATTTTACTATGCCTATTCTCCATATATATAAAGGAATCGAAGACCCCATAGAGCATCTTCGTATGTTTAGAATAACATGTCATGATATATCTCATGATGATTTGCTATTGCTAAATATGTTCCTAAAAGTCTTGGGAGGCATGGCATTGGAATGGTATTATCAATTGCCTACCAATTCTTTGAGAAATTTTGAAGAAACAACTGAATCATTTGTCCACCAATTTAGTGCCTACATAGAGAGGCATGTGACAATTAGGTATTTGTACAACTTGAAGCAAGGCAAAGATGAATGCTTTACCGATTTCCTAGAAATATGGAGACAATTTCTAGGGAAATTACACTTTGCATTACCCCATAGGGAGATGTTGAATATTTTCATCAATAACTTGCAAGAACAATTGTCCTATGAGATTTCAACTACTACTTTGATAGCCTTAGATCAAACTATAGATTTAGCACAAAGAGTTGAAGATGCCCTTATTATAAGAGGTCAATTTAAGAATAAAGATGATGATAAGACATCTAAAAATAAATATAATAATAAACAGGTTATGGGTGATGGAGTCACCGATAGTAGGAATACTACGAATATTAATGCTGTGAAAACTACAGAGAAGTTTGTATTAAAGGTTCCTGATAGACCTCCAAGAGAATTTACTAGGTTAAATCAACCTTTATCCACTATATTGCCATAATTATTAGAATGAGGTTTAATACAATTACCTAATATTCAGGAACCTGATACAACCATACCTAGATATAGAGTAGATTTACATTGTGATTTCCATACCTGTACATTCAACAAATTCTTGGAAAAGATTAAAACATAAAATACAAGATTTGATTGATAATAATGAAATGGAAGGACAAAGTTTCCAACCAAAACAAAATGCTCCAAACAATGCTCAGAAAGATACACAACAAAACTAGAATCAAAATGTAAATCAAACATTGGATATTTTTCAACATCCTTTACCCAAGCATGGTAAAGAAGTGGCTAATCAACACGAATATCATAATCTTCCCCATCCAACCCGATTTGTGGGAACCATTAGTGGACATATACCTTCTCATAACTTTGATATATTCAGGACAACATTATCTATGGTCACAACTAGACCCATAAATAACATTCAAACATCATATACAAGTGACACAGATTGTGAAAAAGAAAGTGACCTGGATATTACCTCTAGAAAATTGAATAGTTTTGAAGATGAGTCAGAACCTATTCTCCCTATCACAGCTCACATGGTTATAGAGGAACCATTTCCAAGAAGGATCACAACACGACCATCCTCACAACAAATTCTTCCTAATGAGCAAGCCATGAATGCTAGACCATGACCCATTCATCATGCACACAACAATATTGTGGGTACCATCCGAGCCGTTACTAGAAAACCGGCCCAAAATTCTCAACAAGATCAAAATCATAATGATAAATCAACCCCATTTGTTTTGAAGGTTCCTAGTAAAGGAAATAATGCATCGAATGCTCAAACTAAACCTCCTTATGATATCAATGAACAACTTTCTAATATTACAGTGAGAATTTCCTTCTTAAACCTTCTAAGATCATCTCCCACACATAGGGAAGAATTAATGCATACATTAAGTCAAATGATGGTACCACAAGACATACAACTTGAAGCCATGGCAAATACCATTGTACCCTATGAAGTTTACTGTATTGAATTTTGAGATAGAGACATTCCACTTCATATTTTACATAAAGATAATCCCTTATACATTACTGCATTAATTGGAGATGTAGTTGTCAAAAGAATTTTGATTGACAATGGCTCATCTCTAAATATTTGTACTTTTAAATTTTACCAGATATTTAGATTTAGAAGTGATGATATGAAGAGAATGGATATGATCATAAAATACTTTAATTATGAAACACAAGAAACATGTGGAGTTATTACAATCCAATTGCAATTTGGTCCAAGAACCTTGGATATGACCATATTTATTGTACATTACCCTGCATCTCGTACAATATACTTGTGGATCATCCTTGGATCAATGCAATGTGAGTTTTAACCTCTACCTTACACCAATGTGTCAAATTTGAATTCAAGAATCAGTTGGTCATCATTCATGGTGATCCTAGACCATTTGATATGTGTTCCTTGGCAGAACCAATTAGGATTTAGTTTTGCCCCGCCTTGTCTTCTACTCATCCTAATTCTACATTTCCCACTAAAAATGTGAATTTCACACATAAAATATCATCTCCTCCATCTACACCAATTATATCCCCATATCATCAACATTATCCTAAAGAATATCCACTAAAATCTACATTTAATACTAATCCCGCAATAATTTCTCCTTGTTCTATCCCTACACCATCTGAATACACAATAAATTCATCTACTACAACCTCTATCCCATCCACATCTATTAAATTTATATTTTTTGCATCTAAATCCATAGAAGAGGCTCCTTCTACTTCATATGCTTTATCTTATGAGCTATTACCTGATTTGTCTAAAACTCTCATAACATTAGAAGAAACGGTTTTTTTCTATGCAAAATTCCCTTGCCTTAAACAAATTACCATCGTCTCCTCATACTTTGGGCTTGCCAAAACCTATAGGAAGTATTTACCAAGTCGGGATTTGTGCCTTCATTTATAAGGGATATGATTGGGGTAGAATACCTAGAAATATTAAAACTAATTATGATGGATATGCTCAATGTTATTTCACCGATAAATATATTAAAACTAAAACTATAATTATTAAATTAGGATATGAAGAGAAATGTTTGGGACCTTTCCAGAATGGCATGAAAGAACCTTTTGAGGTTGAAGCATGGCCTGCTCGATGCGGTATAGGCTTATTTTCTAGTAAGTGTCAGCCATTCCCATTTTAGGATGATGATCACTTAATACCCTATCAAGATTATTTAGATGAAAAAGAGATCCTTAAGTCTATGGGTAAGTTATTTTCTTGTAATATGTTTTCTATAGCTTACCCTAAAATGATTGATGAGTTGGACGAACAATTAGAAGGTGACACTTTCCATGATATTTCCATTGAATAATTACCGTATAATGGCTTTTATTTTGATGGGTCTATACCACCTGTAGCTCATCTTGAGGCCACAACCCCTCAAGAAGAATTATCTAAGTTGACCTTAGAAGAATTACAAGAATTGGGTGTATCACCTGCCCCTCCTAATTTTGAAAGAGACTTACATATGGAAGTGGAAAATGTCATAAAAGTTAATATTGGAATAGAAGAGAATTCTCACATAGTCAACATTGGATCATAATTAAATTAAGAAAAAGAAAATAAATATACTGCATTTCTTACAGAATATAGTGATGTCTTTGCTTTGATATTTGTAGATATGCCTAGTTTAGACTCTTCTATAGTTATGCATCATCTAGTAGTACACTCGGATGCGAAACCAGTTAAGCAAAAACTTAGAAAAATGCATCCTAAAGTTGCCCTACTAGTCAAAGGTGAGTTAGAAAAACTCCTAAATGTCACATTTATTCAAGCCATTTATTATGCTGATTGGATTTCTAATGTTGCCATTGTAACTAAAAAAGAAGCAACCAAGATTAGGATTTGTACAGAATTTATGGACATTAATGTCGCATGCCCTAAAGATGATTTACCTCTTCCTAATATGGATCAGATCATTGATTTTACTATTGTAAGTGGGATGCTATCTCTTATGGATGGATTCTCAGGTTATAATAAGATCAAGATAGCTCCTGAAGACCCAGCTAAAACAACCTTTATTACCTCTTGGGGAACCTTTTGTTGGAAAGTAATGCCATTCTTATTAAAGAATGCAGGCACAACCTATCAACGGGCTATGACATACATCTTCCATGATATGATGTATGATATTCTGCATGATTATGTGGATGATATTATAGCTTGTTCTACTGAAGAAGATGAGCATTTAGATGATTTGAGAAAAGTGTTTGATCGGTTAAGATAATATCATATCCGTTTAAACCCAAAAAAATGTATATTTGGAGTTAAGTTAGGTAAAATGTTGGGGGTTATTGTTTCTTTGCATGGTATCAAAATTGACCTTCTTAAAATTTAGGCTATCATTGATATGCCAGCTCCTAAAAACACGTCTGAGTTACGAAGTTTACAAGGTAAACTTCAATCTATCCGTCGCTTCATTGATAAGCTGGCGGATAAAACTAGATCTTTTCTCAAATTGCTTAAGAAAAATACTTTCTTTCAATGGGATGATGAATGTAAAGAAGCCTTTGAAAAAATAAAAAAATATCTTTTAAGTCCTCCTGTGCTTGCTCCTCCCAAAACTAATCGCCCATTCATATTATACATTTTTGCTTCAGAATTTGCCATAGGAGCTATGTTAGCTCAACTTGATGATGAGAAGAAAGAACGAGATAATTATTATATTAGTAGAACATTAATAAGTTATGAAACTCGTTATATATCACTAGAAAATTTATGCTTGGCAGTCGTATTTTCTACGTAGAAATTGCACCATTATATGCTTACTCAAAATATATATATCACTGCCAAATATGATCCCTTGAGGTATCTCATGAGCCGACCTTATATATTTGGTCGCACAACTAAGTGGTTTCTTGCTCTAAGTGAGTTTGAAATCACATTCATAGGTCAAAAATCCATTAATGGTCAAATCATAGCAGACCAATTAATGTTGTGCCCTTAGAATCCACTCATCCCCTCATCATTGAGTTTCCTGATGAACGCCTCAATCTAGAGGAAGATCATTCTGAACAATGGTCTTTATATTTTGATGGAGCTCGATGTATGAGTGGGGCTGGTGCAGGTATCATCCTAATATCCCCTCAAGCACCTTATACCTTTATCATTTAAATTAATATTTGCTTGAACTAATAATATTTCCGAATATGAGGCTCTAATCCTTGGATTACGGGCTGCCTTAGCACTAAAAATTAAAGACTTATTAGTTTTTGGTGATTCTCAATTAGTAATAAATCAAATTAACGATGTTTATTAGACCTGAGAAGATAAACTGTGCCCATATAAATCTTATGTATTATAGTTGATAGCTGTATTTTATAAAGTCACCTTAGAAGCTATTCCTAGAACTAGTAATCGTGATGTCAATGCTATTGTTGCCACCACTTCCTTATTGACCATGGAGTTGGATGATGAGTATGCTACTATCATTATTCGCTGACTCCAGGAACCCACTTCTACCAAATCCTGTTTAGAGCCATTGGATGTATTTATAATCAATGAAATTACTCCTGAACCATGGTACATCGACATCCTTAATTTTATTTAGAAGGGAACCTTCCCTGAAGGTTTTAATAGGAAACAACATCGGTTATTATGTAAACAAGTTGTTTGCTTCGTGATAGTAGGCAATATTTTATATAGGAGATCCTTTGAAGGTATCCTATTGAGATTTTTAAATCTAGAAGAGTCTAGAAAAGCTTTAAGTGAAGCCCATGACGCATCTTGTGGAGAACACTTTAGTGGTAGTGCCATTGCTAATAATCTCCTTAGAATAGGATACTTTTGGCCTACCATGGATAAGGACACCCATGATTATTGTAGAGTTTCACGAAGCATTGATTCATTCCGATTGATATCAATTATAAAGATTACAATGTGGTTACAATAAGTTGGTTTATGAAACCAACTTGGTGGTTATTAAACCAACCTAGAGAGCGCCTACGTGCGCTACCCTTTTGCTTCAATAATGTAAGACATATATGCTAACATCCCCCCTTATTACATTATTGGCAAATTCCAATAGTATCTCGAAACTTTTCATATTTGATACGTCCAAGTGCTTTGGTAAAGATATCTGCAACTTGCGCATCAGTAGGAATGTATTGAAGTTGTATATGGTGCTTTGGAACTTCATCTCGAATGAAATGACATCCGGTATCAACATGTTTGGTACGTTCATGAAAAATTGGATTTTTGACAAGATTCAAAACACCTTGATTGTCGCAAAACAAATGAAGAGGAAGATTCTTTGGAAGACCCATGTTTGTAAGAATGCGACTTAACCACATTATCTCGTAGACTGCTTCACTGGTTGCATGATATTCTGCCTCTGTAGAAGATAAAGCAACCACATGTTGCTTCTTATTGTGCCATGAGACAGGTCCAGATCCTAGATGAAAAACATATCCAGAAGTGGATTTACGATCATCAATGGATCCAGCATAATCCGAGTCCGTGTATCCTAGTAAGAAAAACTTATTATTCTTTTTGTATTCCAGACCATAATTTGTACTACCACGAACATAATGAAGAACTCTTTTTGTTGCTTTCTAGTGACTCATCTTAGGCTCTTGCATGAACCTTGAAAGATAGCCCACAACAAAACTGAGATCTGGCCTGGTATTTGTTAGATATAGGAGACTCCCAATCAACTGGCGATAGAGAGTACCATCTACCTGAGGTGATTCATCATATCATGATAACTTAAGTCCTTGCTCCATTGGAGTTGCTTTTGACTTACAGTTAGTCATCCGATATTTTTCTACTAAAGTCTTGGCATATTTCTTTTGTGTTACTCTAATATGAAATATTTTCTGAGTAACTTCTAAACCAAGACAATAGTGCAGAAGTCCTAGATCTGTCATTTCAAAGGATTGCTTCAAATCATTTTTCACTAAGTCAATCATTCTTTTCGAGCTTCCTGTTATGATCAGATCATCTACATAAAGTACAAGAATCACTATATCAGAACCATTTTTCTTAATATAGAGATTTGCATCTGAAGGACTTCTTTTGAATCCATGTTGCACAAGGTGACTGTCTATCTTGATATACCAAGCTCGAGGAGCTTGTTTGAGCCCATACAAGGATTTGATCAACTTGCATACTTTTTGTTCTTGCCCCTCGACCATGAATCCTTCTGGTTGAGTCATGTATACTTCTTCCTGTAAGTCACCATTCAAGAAAGCACTTTTAACATCCATCTGATGCAACTTCCACCCAAACTGAGCTCCCATGGCACAAAGTACTCGAATGGTAGTCATTTTTGCAGTAGGGGCAAAAGTCTCTTCATAGTCTATGCCTTCTTTCTGAGCATAACCCTTCGCAACAAGTCGGGATTTATGCTTATCAATAGATCCATCTGCCTTATACTTCACTTTGAACACCCATTTGCAGCCTATGGGTTTCTTTCCTGTTGGCAGATCGACTAACTTCCAAGTATTATTTTTTATGAGAGACTTATGTTCTACATCCATGGCCTCTTTCCACTGTGGTTTATCAAGTGCATATTGAACCGTTGTGGGTTCATTTGCATTCAATGTAGACATATAAACCTTTTCTTCATCCTCATCTTCTTCTCTATCATTTTCTGTACCCATTGACAAATCATCAAAGTGTTGACAAAGTTCGTCAACCTCTGAAGTAGATTCCTCTGCTCTCATTTGTTGAGTCATACTACGAGTACATGGCCTATCTAGAGATAGATCTGGAAGGGAATTCAACTTAGCATCTCTCAAAGTGCTAGTATACCATTTTGGGACTTTCTGTTGTTGTTGTGGAAGTTGAACCTCCTTCTTAGGTTCTTCTTCATCTAGGTATACAACTGTAGATGTGTCTTTTGATGTGAAAGCTTCATCAAATACAACATCTCTACTTACGTGTGTCTTCTTGGTCTTAGGATCAATCAATCGATAACCTTTTGAATACTCATCATAGCCAAGAAAGATATACAACAATGTTTTCTCATCCAACTTCCTCCTTTTCTGTTTTGGAATGTGCATGAATGCTTTACATCCAAACACCCTTAAATGAGAAATGGAGGGTTTCTTACCACTCCAAGCTCCTTGTGGTGTTTTCCCTTGTAGAGCTCTAGTGGGTGCTCTATTTAGGAGGTATGATGTTGTGTTTCATTGCTTCTGCCCAATATTGATCCTCAAGATGTGCTCCCTTTAGCATACATCGAACCATTTCCATAATGGAACGATTTCTCCTTTCTGCAACTCCATTCTGCTGAGGTGTATAGGTTGTAGTCAGTTGTCTTTTGATCCCATGTTTCTTAAGAAAATCTGAAAACTCTTCAGAGGTGTATTCCCCCTCGATCTGAGCGGAGGGTTTTTATGAAACATCCCGACTCCTTCTCGACAAGTTTCTTGAATTGTTGAAAGTAGAGAAATGCTTCTGATTTCAACTGAAGAAAGAAAACCCACATCTTCCATGAGTAATCATCAACAAATAGTTGAAAATACTTCTTTCCACCATAGTTGGTTGGCATAGGACCACACAGATCGGTATGTACCAGCTCTAAAGGGTTTGTAGCTCGAGAGGAGCTAGTTTCAAAAGGTACTCTGTGTTGCTTCCCTGCTAAGCAATCCGAGCACACTGGTAAGATAGATGAGAGTGGAGGAAGACCTTTCACCATCCCATATCTATGTAATTCAAGCAAATATCCTGAACTGAGGTGCCCATAACGTCTATGCCAGAGAGAGGTGGCCTCCTTTGTAGTTGCAGCCAGAGCAACATGAGGAGTTGAAAGAGCATCTAGAATGAACAAGCCATGTTTGTAGGATCCGGTTGCAACATGTTTACCACTATGGGTGATAAAACATCTCTTCTTGCCTTTGACAACTCGAAACACGACATCCATGTTTCTATCCAACATTTGTGTGACTGAGAGCAGATTATTGGCTAATCCTGGAACATAGAGAACCTTCTCAATTTGACAATTACCATCAGGAAGGGACACAGAAACATCCCCTTCTCCCTTTACTTGATAGACTTGATTGTCAACAATTGTGATTGGCTTACCTTCTTTCTCCACAAAAGTATCAAACCATGATTTGTCCCCAGTCATGTGTTTGCTAGCTCCTGAATCAATATACCATACAACATCTATCTGGGAAGACGAAGTATGGGTCATGAGCACCTTGTGTGCTCTTTCAGAGTCAGAATTTGAATCGGACCCAGGAGAATCTGAGTCTGAGTTGGAGTCAGCATAAGCAACATGGCCTTTAGGTTGCTTATGTTTCTTGTTGTATTTATGTTTGTCTTTGCCCTTCTTCTTAGGACCTTGATCATTTTGTTGCTTGTTTTTGAACCAACACCTGTTGGTGTCATGGTTATTCATATCACAAATCTTGCAATATTTTTTATCCTTCTGTTGATTTTGCTTCCCTTTTCCTTTGGAAGAAGGACCCCCTTTTTGAAACTGACCTTGTTTCTTACCACTTTGTTGTATGGAAAGGGCATTATCTGGCACGTCATATTTCTGAACCTGATTTGCCTCCTCAGTCTGAAGCAAATTTACCAGCTCCACAAATGATACTTGTCTACCAGAAACATTGAGAGAAGTGATCAACATCTTGTAGGAATCTGGCAATGCTCTCAAGATGACAGATTTCAAGATATCATCATCCATTGGTTTTCCCATGGCATTCAATTTGGCTTTCAAGTCAGCCACTCTACAAAGGAATATATCAATTGTTTCCCCAGAATTCATACTGAGAGTATGTAGTTGAGTTTGAAGGTTTAGAATAGTGGATTGATTCTTTCCTTCATATACTATGATCAAGGCATCCCAAGCTACCTTACTAGTTTTTGCATCACAAATATGAGGTTGCACCTCATCTGTAGTAGCAAGCAAGATAAACATGAGACTCTTCTTGTCCTTCTTATCCCAAGCATCTTGATCTGTTCCTATTGTCTGAGGGCACTTTGCAGTGCCAGTCACTACATCCCATAAATCTTCCAACTGAAGAATGGCTTTCATCTTTGTTTTCCATGGAACAAAGTTAGGACCTTTCAACAACTGTGAATCTGAGAGATACTTGTGAATTGTGGCCATTATGAAGGTTCCTTATATCACCAATTGGTCTCCCTTTCTTTATACCTGCTAGATATTTATATCGTAACCATTCAATATATACCCGCCCTTACGTGAGGGAGACTATAGGTATATATGAACAATATACTACTCAATATGTACCCGCCCTTACGTGAGGGAGACTATAAGTACATATGAGAAGCACAATATATTGAACATAGGCGATACTGAAAGGGCATCGTGTTGTTAATGACACCTACCATAGAAAGTTTTATTCCTCATGCGTGGGGCGTAACTTCCCCTAAACACTTTGGAAAAAAACTTTCGTCAGGATTTACGCCTAACAACAATCACGATGTGGGTATGAAATGGAAAAAAATAGATCTGGTTTGCCTTATTTCTCCTCGATGATTAATAGAGAACAAGCTCAGACATCATTGTTGCAGCTATATTAGGCGGCGAATACAGTAGTCCAAAGCACGACAACATTACCTGTAAGTGTGGACCAGAGGTATCTCAAATACCGAACGTTGTTGTGCAATAAATTGCACAAATAGGGTATAAATTTGGGGTCTTATTTTTATCTATAATTTATGATTGTTAATGCAAGAAAATAGAATATTTAAATGCAAAACAAATCACAAATGCCCACAAATTTAAACACCTATTACAAATCTAGCAGATTTTTTTACTCTCAAATGTTTTGATTTCCCCCCTTTATCTGACAATTTTGCAAATGAATCATGTGAAGATTGTCCCCCTTTCGTTTGGCAAAATAGAGAAGGAAGAAAAAAAAATTGTACCTTAACTCCAAAAATTTTTGATGGAAGCCTTTTAAGGTGTCAATTTTGGACAGCATAGGCGTCAATTGCAGGAGAAGCGTCAATTGAATAGCTTGGGGCATCAAAAGAACCCCACCCATCGTCAACAAATTTCCACCACCGTCAAAAAAAATAGGGTGTCAAACAACACTACCACCCGTCAATACATGCACAACGAATGGAACCCGTGACCTCACGGTGATCAAGCACAACACAAACCACGTGAGCCAGAAGGCCCGACGAGAGTAAACAAGAACCAAACAAATCTTATACCTTCGGCAATGGAGAGAAGAAAGGATTTTTTTTTAAAACCTTATACCTCCCCGCAGCGAATGGAACCCGTGACCTCGCGGCGGTCAAGCACAACACGAACCACGTGAGCCAGAGGGCCCGACGAGAACCTCTATGAAAATAGTGGGTCTTATCACGTCGAGTGCAAAGGATTTTGTTTTAAAAAACAATAATCCCACATGGCCTATGCTGCCATTGTAGGATTGTTTAAAAATGACGAAGGCCATATGATGTTTCGGTTGCCTTTGGGCAACCACCCCACCCCTTTTGCCTCTGCAGCCGCCTTCCAGTATCCTCTGCTTGTTGTCTGCGTGTCCTCCTGCCTACGTGTCGCATCCGTCAGTGGTTGGCTCTGTTTGTGTCCTACGTGTCGCATCCGCCAGTGGTTGGCTCTGTTTGTGTCCTGCGTGTCGCATCCGCCAGTGGTTGGCTCTGTTTGTGTCCTACGTGTCGCATCCATCAGTGGTTGGCTCTTGGCTCTATCTGCTCCCTCCTTTCCTCTTTCTCTCTGCACATCAGTGGTTGGCTCGTGGCTCATCTTCCTGTCTGCGTCTGCCCAATGCTTGCCTACGATCTTCCATGCTCTGATACCATGTAGAGTTTCACGAAGCATTGATTCATTCCGATTGATATCAATTATAAAGATTACAATGTGGTTACAATAAGTTGGTTTATGAAACCAACTTGGTGGTTATTAAACCAACCTAGAGAGCGCCTACGTGCGCTACCCTTTTGCTTCAATAATGTAAGACATATATGCTAACAATTATGTGCACCATTGCGACAAGTGCCAGAAACACGCTGACCTTGTCCATGCTCCTGCTCAAGAACTCCAAGCTATTTCATCCCCTTGGCCCTTTTCTAAATGGGGATTAGACATTATTGGGAAGATCAATCCCATATCATCTGATGGTCACAAATTCATCATAATTGCCACCGAGTATTTTACGAAGTGGGTAGAAGCTATGCCTTTAGCTTCTTGCATGAGAACTCAAGTTTCAAAATTTATTCTCAATCAAATCATTTGTAGGTTTGGAATTCCTACAAATCTCATCTCAAATAATGGAACTTGTTTAAAAAATAAAGATGTTAAGAAATTATGTCAAAAATATAAAATCCAACATCGTTGGTCCACTCCCTATTATCCCTAGGGTAATGGCCAAGCAGAAGCATCTAATAAAACCTTGATTAAAATCCTCAAAATATTGGTTAACAAATCAGGATGTTACTAGCGCATGCAATTATACCCTGCCTTATGGGCCTATCGAACCAATGTTCATACTCCCACGAGAACTTCTCCTTTTATTTTGATTTATGGTATCGAAGCTATTTTTCTTTTTGAGCTAGAAGTTCCTTCTTTGGCTCTGCTACTTTAGGACAGTGAAGTAGGAGATGAATATCATGCTAGAAGATTTAGTCAGCTGGAACTCCTAGACGAGAAGTGTATCAATGCTTTGGAACATCTTCGTGCCTATCAAAACAAGCTTAAATGAACATATTCAAAGAAAGTCCATAATCTATCTTTTGAAGTTGGCAATCTAGTCTTAAAATAAAATCAAAAGAACACTAATGCCACTAAAGATCATAAAGGTAAATTTCAGCCCAACTGGCTTGGACCATACATCATTACTACTAAATTTGGATCGGGTGCATATCGATTGGCAACCTTAGATGGAAAATATCTTAAGGAACCCATGAAAATTATGCATCTCAAACAATATTATGCTTAAATCTAAAATCCCATCATTGTATTTAATTGTATATAATTTCCTCATTTCAAGCAATCCACATAACAATTCAAAATCAAACAAAAATAAAAAATCATTAAAACCATCAAAAACATGTTTATATTTGCATTATTAGTTCCTAAAATTTTGCAGTTATATTTTCCTTTTATTTCAGATAACTTTATAAGTTATCTTGAACCACACACTTTTAGCTCACATAATAATTTTGATCTTATTGCTATGATTATAAATCTCTCTTATATCGAAGTCCACTATTGCATTAAATAACATTTTGAGTTTTGGGAACTGATCTTGTTATTTATTTGAACCAAGTCCACTTTTACATATTAAAATGATTGTTGCAAATTTGAAAAATGATACTACACATTAGTTGTGGTCTCCTGAGTGAAAATTTTCCCTGCTATCCTATCATGCACATGGTCTAGAATCTTTGAGAATTGGGAAAAGAACAAGATCACCCCTACCTGGAATAAAAATCCCTTGCTCCACATTTAAGCTGAGTAAGTATCCCTAGAATAGGAAGAAAAGAAAAAAAATCAGAAAAAAAAAAATGAAAAGAAAGAAAAGAGAAATGTTCAAAATCCAAGAAAAATGCAGAAATCCAAAAAAATCAAAAGATCATAGAAAATTCAAGAAAAATCAGAAAGAGAAAGAAAAGAGAACAAGAAAAGCAATAAAATTCCCCCCCTACCCTTTGAAATAAAATAAGGGTGAATGAGCTTGAATCCCTGGAATTCTCAATTATTCGAAAATCATGAGGTAATCCCCATAACAGGTGTTTTGTGCCCAATTTGCTTGACATTGGGTAATTCCTGGCGTGGTGATATGTTTTTTATATTAGTGACCTTATTTTTTATAGAACTATGTTTGCTTGTGGATTAGCTATCTCTTGATGACCCGACTTACATAGTAGTCTAGTACAGTTACATGCACAAAATCATGGTTAATGAATCTTCACTTGCACACACATTGGTTCATTCCAATTACTTGTATCAATACCTCACTCAAAATGGGTAAATTAACATTACAAAATACACACATTTGATTTTCGAGATATTTTGTGTCATTATGATAAATCAAGATGGATAAAGAACTCATGTATGTACACATTGGGTTCTTGATAAATTTAAATTTTTTCTTCAAAATAAATTAAAATATTTCTTTGAAATTTCAAACTTTAAATATTTTTCAACATTCAATTATTTATTTACAAATATCTTATTTTGTTTTTTGACTTCGCTATGATAGCATTATTTTCAGGTTGTTATGAATTTGACTTTCATACTTGCGCATTTTGCTTAGCATAAGTCAAGCTTACACATTTTCTAATTTTCAAATTTCATTTGTCAAAAAACTTTTCAAAAATCTTGCAATAAAATTTCATTAATACTTTGAATTTCACGATGATGGTATAATTCCTAGATGTATTAGGAATTTTATGCCTAGCGCAAGTCATCTTTATCATATTTTTAGTCTATTATAAATATCACCAACAAACCATGCAATAAAACTATTCTAAATTCTTTCGACTTTCGCGATGATAGCATAATTCCACACTGGGAATTCTATGCCTAGTGCAAGTCATCCTTCTAAATTTTTATTTCCAATTATTTAAAAAAAAAACCACAAAAACCATATGATTGAAATATTTTTCACAAAATCATGCTTTAGAAGAATGAAATTTACTATTTCATTTTATCATGTTGAACATCTTGACTTTTGTGATGATGGCATAATTTCTAGGTAATTGTTCAATCATATATCACACTTAGGAATTTTATGCCTTCATGCATAACATTATGTGAAATCCTAAAAATAAATCATATCTCTCTTTCCACCATTACAAAAGCCTTAAGATAGACTCTTAAGAACCCCTTACTTTTAGCAATATTTTCCTCATATTTGGATTAGCTTTATGACCTAGTGAGCGACGACTCCACAAAATGGTCATGTAACAACAACAATATCTTTCGAGATTTATTGTTAAAAGTCCCTTTTTCTATCATCAATTCATCAACACATCTTTGTTAATTCATTTTTTCATTTAATTATAGCATGACAAAAATTATAATTATTTTCAAAAAACATGATTATATGAACAAATCAATCAAATCAAAAAAATCAAAGCATCAGAAAAATATGCACAAGTCATATCACAAAAATAACCATATATATATATATATATATATATATATATATATATATATATATATATATATCAAAAACACATATATATACATCTTCAAAACTCAATTGGTATGCCACAATATCCAATTTGACATACTCAATCGTCATCCAAAATGATATACACAAAAAATATATATACATCTTATATCATCTAATACCGAGAGCTCCTCGATCTCTCAGCCTCATCTCCTCTGTCACCATGAGGTGGAGGGGTGGTCCCATGGGTGTCCGAGTAGTGTGGGTCCTTGTCATCAATCTATATGAAGACCTCGAGGATGATCCTAACCTGATAGGCCCCGCAATATCTAGAGGCAATGTATGTCTAGGTTTTACCCTATTTTCTAAAAATTATATATTAAAAATTGAATGTTTTTTTTTATTTTTTCGAGTTTTTACCAAACGACTGATTTGGGTAAAAACTTGGAGGGGGAACCACAGTAATTAGTTGCATGATTCAACTTAGAATCGTCACCTAAAAATCAAAATAAATTTTTGCCTTTTTCAAAAGTGTGACAATCTCTTTAATGCATTTTCCTCGAAAAATTCGCTAAAGAGGGGGCAAAATGTAACACCCTAAAAATGATGTAGTCAATTTACCATAAGGTTAAAAATCCAAAAATTCACCTTAAAACCATATTTTAAACAACCTACCTTGATTTTTGTGCCACAAATAGGCTTTGTTTTGATCGTTGGATGATATCATCCTCGATTTGATGATATCATCCCTAATTGAACGAAATCATCTGGAGCCAAACATCCAGACGATTTCATCCAAAATAGAAATTTACAAGAATAGAAGCACAATCAAATCAGTTCCAACCTCCTAGCTTATCTGGGCATAAGCACATTGGGCTGTTAACTATCCTCCTATTGGATATCTCCCAGATTGGGATGGATCCCAACCCTCTAAATTCCTCCTAGCCCTATAAAACTCATGCTTTGCTAATGAAATCACCCTGGCTGATCAAGTACCTGCAACCTGAATCCTATTAGTTTCAAAAGAATCCCAAGTATTTTTATTTTAATATTTTTATCAGCTCACTTGCAGGTTTTTCACTGTGCATCTGTCAGAAGAAGCTCGGATCATCACAGACGATCTTGTCTTGATTGCAGATGATCCTGTGCTGATTGGAGGTGATTTTGCTAGATTAGAGATGATCCTGTTTGCAGCCCCCTTGAGGGTGATTATGATATACAGTTTGCATTCTCTCCCATTTTCTTTAGTCAAATTGTATTAGATTAGTTTATTGCTTATAATGCATCTGGTGTTCACCTAATTTTGTCAATAGATTACAATTTGTTATCCTTTTTCTGTTAGCATAAGTAGTTATCTTTAATTCAATTCGAAATCAGTTTCTAATTCATCATAAGCATTCATTGACATACTATTAAATATATTTTACTATATTTTGGAGTATTTCTCTATGTTTTGGTATCAACTTGCATAGTTGCAGGTTTCAGATGAAATCATTTAGACAATTTCACCTGATTTCAGATGATATCATCCAATTTTGGATGATCCTGCATCATTGTAGATGATATTATCGAATTGCAAGAGATTTCAAAAAATTGTAGATGTTTTGGACTGCTTCAAAAAGCAAAACCTTCATCAGACATCTAGAATTGAGTGAGTCATTTCCAATTTCTTTAAAATATTTTGTTAGCTACATTTAATTATCATTCCATTTGTTGTCTTCATATAAATTGTAAAATCACATATAGAATAGTTTAGTTTCATTATGGCCAACCTAGGTGATTGAAATTAAAATGAACTCATCAAACACATCTTCAACCTAGGCTCGGAGGCTACCACAAAATGCTTCCTGGTGAACCTACCATCTGTCAACAAATCACCAAAGAGGATACGACTCAAGTGTCTCTCATACGAGGTGTAGCTTTACTATTTTCTCATTCCCCTCTGAGACGCGGATCCATTAGCCTAGAGGAAAGGAGTGCATAAATTTTAAACCTACATAAAGAAATGAGTCTTCCTTACACTATGATAGCTAGGCACCCAATCTAGATGTATGGAACAAAATTCAATGTAGTTGGAGTTTTCAAAATTTTTATCATGATTATAGCCATATATCTAGAGTTTGTATTAGTACAAAAATAATAGTTATGGATATGCACCCATAATTTGGAATGTTATTATCCAAGGAATGTATGCATAAATTATCATAAAATGGTTACTAAAAAATGGACTACTCTCATATGAAACATCCAAAAATAGGAAAATAATTAGGATTAAGAATGAATCACATTGCAACTACCTCCTACACAAGCTTAAAGATGAAAGCACAATGAATTGGAATGAGATTCTACTATACATCAAAGATTATAAGAATTAGGAAGGTGACAAAGATCCAAAAGTGGAAATGATAATTAACATTTTAGAGGATTATGGGGATCCAAAAGTGGAGTATGAAGAAACTAAGAAAACTATTTAATCAGAAAGACTCCTTCGAATCTCCCTATCCTGACAAGTCAAAGAGCTAAAAATACATGGACTATGTGTTTTTATGGTGCTATAATTAGGAATGGGGTAGGTTTTGGGTTGTAGTTCATACACCCAAAAGGATTGGAGACTCATTGCACCTGTAGGTTATTGTTCAATTATAACGTGGTTGAATATGAAGCACTCTATACTAGTTTAAGAAAAGCAAAAAATATGGAAATCAAGGACCTAAGGATATATGGAAAGTTTGAACTAATATTAAATTAGGCCAACTCACAATGCACCATAAATAACAAATGCCTAAAGTCTTATAAGCATTGGGTTTATGATTTTCTTAAGAGTTTCAATTCATATGAAATAATATTAATGCTTAGAGAACTAAATTTAAAGGTTTGTGAGTTAGCAAGTATTGTGGCCCAATTTGACCCCACCATGTTAGGATTAAATAAAAAAATATAAGCAATAATTAAATGCGGAAATAAAACATAACAGAATAATGCAATACACAAGAGACATAGATTTAATGTGGTTCACCCAATATGGGCTACGTCCATGGAGAAAATAACCAGGCCTTTTATTCCTTCCAAAAAACCCTTCTCTACATAGTTGTGCACATCAAAAATAACAATAAGCCACCATACATCATCCTCTTATAAAAGCGCATTACAATTTTAGGGCAAATAACCCACCTAAAATCCACCGTCCGATCTGTGACCTAATAACAAATGGTCCATATTTACATAGAAGAAAAAACATCTATTTTTAGCTTCGGGGACACTACCCCCAAAACCCTCGCAATGGAGGGGGCTCCAAAGAATTGTCGCTGCCCCCCTAGATCCCCCATGGCAAAATAATTAGGGGGATGATGCCCCCCCTACAACCCACTATTTCATGGAGTGGGTCCAAGTGCGGCTGAAAAAAAGACCTCTAAATTAATCAGGCTCCACAACCAACACACCAATGATATGTGGAATAAACCAAAATAGTTAGAGGTTGTTTTAGGTTGGTAGTACCTAATAACTATTCCTACTAGTAGGTCTTTAACAATGATGATTAGATTATAGAATTCCTATTCAAAGAGGCCTAATACATCCAATAAATGAATGAATATGGGGACAACATTAAGGATGGAATCATACAACCTAAATTGAACAAACTATCCAAAGGCCTAATCACATTTTAAAGCCTATTTAATCTAAATGGTAGTACAAGAAAAAGTAGCCTTAAGGTAAAATATTCTTCATATCACCCAATCGAAGCAGCTGAATGGAAGAGTCTACTACTTGGAAAATATTGCACTCAAGAAGAAAATGATCTTTTCAAGGAGATATGTGGTAAGTACAAATATATTATTGCTGGGTCATAAAAAGATCTTAATGTCTATAACTGTAATATCACAAAGAATACAATTGAATTGGATCCTAATTCCAAGCCTTTCTAATAGAAGCAAAGACAAGTGAGTATGAATATAGAAGTAGTAATAAAAAAATAATTATTAAAGCCTCTACAAGCTTAAATAATATCCCCAATAAAAAATTCTATGTTGGATGATACTCTAGTCCTAATACACAAGAAAAATAAGGATATAAAACTATGTGTCAACTTTAGGAACATGAGCACAAAATATTTGAAGGATCACTATCCATTGCTTACCATCAATAAAATATTGCATAATGTAGAAGGATCCTATTGTCATATTTGATTTTCCTTGGTGGGGCAATCATGCCTCATGGGAAGCAACATAGTGGGGCCATAGTCTATTAGGGGCCTCTAGGATTTTTTTACAAGGTTATCTCCTTGTTATGATGTGATGTTCAAGGCCCACTTATGATCAACAAAGGGAAAAGAGATGTGAGAGATGAAAATAAAATAACTCAACAAAATAAAAGGGTAGAAATGCACCAAGAGATTTGCTAAGATCTTCCTACAAAAATAGCCTTGAACACTATGTTCCAATTATGAACACTTCCTCTCCTTGACACAGTGAATCATATATGAGCTCTACCAAATGTATGAAAGAATAAGTAGGCAAGTCTCGTAGGAGAACCAAACAAGTCTTTGGTTAAAAATAGACACGGTCCCCTCACACACATGTACTTAATAAAACTCAAAGAATGGTCAAAAAATCACAAAAAAATACATACACATAGAAATGGGATAGCAAGAGGCCACATATGACTATACCAAAAAATTAACATAAAATCATGTGCATATATATATGCAAGCAAATATCTTACAAAGATTATGCCAAAAGCAAGGGTTTGAAATTTTCCACAATTTTCTTAGGAGCTGACTATTTTTACAAAAAGAAATGAAGGGAAAGTTTACAACTGGATACAATTGCAAACTTGCTTATCCTTTTTATAGTCTAAACTATTGCTATTTATAGATTATAATAGGGAAATTTTCCCTCCAAAATTTTTAGGACTTTTTGAATTTCTATCTACCCTTTCATGGGGATTGTAAATATTGAATAAGGTTACCCTCAACCATTGTTGTTTTTATTTTGTAGCTATCGTAGTTGCAAGTCCCCATTCATTTTTCTTTAATAGCTTACCTACCTTTACTTAATTTATAAAGCGAGAGTGTTCTTGGTAAATAACCTATATTTTCTTAATAATGGTACATTGTCTTCTTTTATTTTATTTTTTTGGAAGTTTGCATGTTTACCTAAATCCCCCTTGGTATTGGTGTGCTCAGTTTTACTTTAGAGTTGTTTGTCTTTTAAAAAAAAATCCTTGAACCTTCCTTGATTTTTATTTGCACCATCGGGACTTTTGTTGGTCTTCTTCCTTAAAAAATTTAATAGATTATGATAAGTCATTACATATTTTTATCGAACCTTACCATGAGTCTTTCCAAAACCTTCCTTAAAAAATTTAATAGATTATGATAAGTCATTACATATTTTTATCGAACCTTACCATGAGTCTTTCCAAAACCTTCAATTATTGCCTACATGCACTTTAAACTTTGACATCTACTCTTTATCTATTACTTTGTTAAATTTTATTTTAATTTTATCTAAGGAAGGATACTTCAACAACTTTGTGTGACTCTAAGCATCAACATCTAGTTTATCAAATTCTTATCAACACATTTTATGCTAGCAATTATTTCCCATGACCTCCTTTTTGTTGGTCCCTATCTTATTTTTAGTTGTTTATGTTGATCTAAAATTTATTGGAGATGGTAACAACCTCTACCTTGCACCAGATTTGGAGTGCATTTCTACTAGATTGTAGTTATTTATCACTACAGTTTTGGTGACTCTTAGAGAGCCTTCTATTTGTAGGAGGAGATGAACTTAGATATTTGTGCCTTTATCCATTGGGTACAAAGTCATTGAAATTTCACTCCAGAGAAGGTGTTGAGCCTTTATCCATGCATATTCACTTGTGTATCCTTGGGGTACCAACACCCCATAATTTTATTTCCCATTAGTCCATTTGTTCATTAGAGAGGCATGAATGCATTTTGTCAATTGAAGCTTCAAATTACTTCTTCCATCATTAAAATATGGCTAGATATTAGCCTCAACACTATTTTGTGTTCTGCATGGTGAAGGAAAAGTGGTTCTAATTGGAGTTCAAATTTAGTCCCATATCGGGTCTTGACTACCATGGCAAACCATCTTGGGCACATACATTCTCCCATTTCTATGGAAAAATATTATGATGAGCAAAGGTTAAATGAGGTTTGGAGATCAATTGTGCATATATCTTGTGTCATAGTTACACTTGGACAAGTATTTAGGGCTAGTGATAGTTTTCTTATTTATCCCAATACTTAAATTAGGTTGTTATATGGTTGTCATACTTTCCTATTGATAGGATGATACTTAATAACCAATGCATCTAAAATGGTTTTAGGAATAATTTTTGTATTGATATTTGAATACACTATACAATTATGAATTATTTTGTCAGGATATGTGACCAAGAGATAGAATAGGAGCTTTGTTTTGCTTTATTTGTGGGCTAAAAATTGTAATATGGAGTTAGTTTGGTAGGGTTTTTGCTTTTCTTTCCTTTCTTATTCTTCTAGGGCATTTTGTAAGTGTTCTTTATATCTTATAATGGCTAGTATTTTCTAGATTAGAATTGGTACTATGGATATTTTCAATTGATATACTATGTTGAAATATCCTAGAGGTATTACCTTTTGAGGAATAAAGCATGGTCTCTCTTGGATTGGCAAAATATCCTTGGTTGGTTTCGATGGCACTGACTGCTATCTTAGGGTTTTTGGGGTGATTTTATTGATGAATACCAAAAATTTTGTTAGTGTAATTGTTGATAGTATCGATCCAAATCTTGCTATCCTAACCTGACTGCCTTGCACCTTTAGACCATTTGGTTATGGGTTAGTAGAAGGCACATGTGTTATTGACTACTGAAGTGTTATGGTTGGAAGTTTTTATTTTGATTGGGTTGACTTGTATTGAATGCCATGTGTTGGTGGACTGTTTGTATCTCTTTTCTCTATTTCTAACTTTTTAGACCTCATCAAATAATTTAATTAGACCTAAGTTCTTTTGGTCATCAGATTACCCATTTCATCAAATATTGCATAAATTTCTCCTTCATCCCATGCTACCAAGATTTGGTCTTGAGAAATATAGCCAGGCTCTATGGTGGAAGACCAATATATATGCTCTAGTGTCTAACTTTCATATTTTGAATATGAGTTAAATGGTACTATTTCATGTTTTGAAGTGTCCAAAAGCTATGATTTTTCTCCGATGTTGTTTTGGCTAAGGTAATTTTTAGGAGGCAGGTAGTACCATGTGGTAGGATCCTCTATATAATTATTTTGTATAGGGGATAATTTCCTAACAAGATTAGGAAATTTTGTTTGTAGATAAGTCACCATCAAGACTATTTGTTTAAGATGGGCTTGAGATTGACCATTCTCTTCATTGTTTTGGAACTAGGTCTTGGGATATCCAGTGGATAGGTTTCTATATCCCTAGTTTCCTTATGTAAAGGAAGGTCTATAGTTGTTTTTATAGGGATATATTAGGGCACTTTGCTTCCTTTTCATAGCTAGCATTTTTTTAGCTATAAAGGTAAGCAACTTGTGGGATAAATCATTTATTGGGTCCCTAGGGTTTGATGGAGTTGGAGTCTATGAATATATAGTAATTGAGGGTGAATGAGAATATGAATGAGAGGTTTTTGACTAAGAAATTGAATTTGGAGGTTGCACATTAGAGTATAGAGGCATAGGAAGCCTCGAGTCAATATTCCAATATGAATCAAATCATGCTTCATTTGAATGGCTAATTCATATGCTTCTAATAAGGAGTTTCCTCCTCTAGCTTTAATCATCATTGAAATCTTAGAATCTACGCATTTTAAGTAGTATTAAGTTCCATACTTTGTGGGGGACACATCCTCAGGTATTTTGAGCTAGGACTTGTGAAATTTGAGATTGAATTTTTCTACTACCTCCATGGGAGATCTTCTGATTATTGCTAGTTGTTGCAAGAGTGACACCCCATCCACATTTTATTTAAATATCTCCATAAAAACATTGTTGATCTAGTACCAACAGGTGATTGATCTGAGCTAGAGTGTTATGTACCATTCTTGGACTTTTCCTTTGAAGGATGTTGCTAGTAAACTTAGAGCCATGTTTTGCTATGATATGTTGTGGATCATACATAGGCTTACCATATGGTTTAGGTGCTCGATAGGGGTAGTGAGGTCTTATTTGGTATTTTAGGTGAGAGAATTTAGAGTGAATTGAAGTATTTCCTCCCATGCCTCATTTGGTTCTAGTGGTACCAATAGACCTCTATCAATCCAAGCAAGGAACATTCTAGGGGGTGGTGGTAGAGGTGGAGCAACCATGTTATGGATTATAAATTTTCTTCTTTATGGAATGGTTGTGGATGGTGACAACAACTTTTATTATTACTTATGGGTACAAAAACCAATCATTAGTTCTTCATATAACTACTTTGGATTCCTCATTCATGGTAGAGTCATCAAGTGAATATATTTTCTTGCTTCTAGAAAGTAGATAGACTAAGGTCTTCACAAAAACCTTGATTTGATATCTATAGTAGTGGATTTTTCTAATTTTTGTTATAGAGTGGAGTCACCAAGTGAGTATAGAGGCACTTCAAAAAGCAAGAATAGGAAAATACCCTCACCAAGTCTAAGCTCTACTTTTTTTTGTGATTCTATAACAAATGATGTGTCAGGATCCCATTGAGCATGCCATTAAACTATTATCATGTTTGATTATCCCTAGAAAATAAATCATTCCTCACAAGGAGTGACATAATAATACTGTGATTGAGAGCATGTTGGTTGGCTCAATCATGGGCCTCCAAGAATTTTTACAAGGCCAATTCCTTATTAGGATGTGATATTTAAGGCACACTTGTGCTAAACAAAGGGAAAAGGGGTGTGAAAGATGAAAATAAAAAAAAACAACAAAATAAAAGGGTGGTGATGCACCAAGGGATATACTAATATATTCTAACAAATATGCTTGAACAATGTGATAGTGATGAAAACATCCTCTCCTCAACATAGTGAAGCACATATGAGATCTACCAGTTGTATACAAGAATGAGTAGGCAGGTCTCGTAGGAGAGCCAAAAAAGTGACTGGTCCAAAAATAGACATAGGCACCTCACATGCATTTATACTTAATAAAAATAAAATAATAGGTAAAACATCATAAACAAATGGATACACACATAAACGAGTCAACAGGAGGCTACATATGGCTATACCAAAAAATTGATACAAGATCCCATGTATATATACAAGCAATATATTACAAATATTATGCCAAAAGTGTGGGTTTGATATTTCCCACAAGCCACTCGAGAGCCAACTATTTTTACAAAAAAATTATAGGAAATCTTACTACTGGATACAATTGCAAACATGTCGATCCTTTTTATAGCCTAAACTACTACTATTTATAGATTACAATTGGGAAAATTTCCCTCCAAAATTTGTAGGACATTCTGTAGCACCCTAAAATTGGCGCAGTAAAATTGTAATAATTACATTCACCTTAGTAAATAATTAAAATTCAAATTTAACCTCCCAAACCGCCCGTTAACCGTCGGGTAATCCGTTTCCCCTTTTTCGTGCCAATTTTAGAGGTTGTTTTGACCGCTTGACGATATCGTCGCCGATCGGACGATATCGCCCTGCATCTGACGATTTCGTCTCGGACTAGGACGTCCGGACGATCTTGTCGCAAAACTGATTTTGCAAAGTTAGCTTCTCGTTCCAACGGGTCTCCAATCCGGGCAGAAGCGTGTCTCGCACCGTTAGGGACCCTCCCCGTTGGAGATCTCCCAAATTGGGATGATCTCCAACCTCCTAACTACTCCCCTAAGCCTATTTAATCCTAAGCTATCCCCTTAGCACCCCCCGGCTGAAATTCTCTTGCAATTTAACTCCATCTACGTTGAACCATCCCAATTTTTTCATTTGCACTCGGTCCCATACCAATTTTGTTGTAGGTACATCATTGTTTTTCAGCCGGAGCCAGCACACATCGTCGCCGACGAACTTGTTCAGATCGGAGGCGAACCTGTCGAATCCGAGGCGATTTCGTACTGATGCGAGACGATCTCGACTACAGTCCATATTGAGGCAATCGCGGCTCGAAGTTTGCACTTTTCAACCTTTTCTCTCGCTGTTTTATTCTCGCAAATTAGATAGTTTATTCAGTGTTTATGTTATTTTGCATTTGGAGTTCACCCATTTAGCTTAGATTGCATACTAAGATCATGATTTGTCATTAGAATATCGTAATTTGCTTGAATTTCTGTTCATAACTATTATTCAATATTCATACATTCATTTGGTGTTGTTTCCTCTCGTTAGCACAGTAGTATTCATTGTATTTTGTATCTATTTTTTTGCTTGCAGGTCTGACGAATTCGTCTGATGAATTCGTCAGATCTCAGACAATTCTGTCAGATCCCAGATGAATCTGTCAAATTCCAGATGATCCTGACTGCTTCAAACATCATAATCATTACCAGACATCCGAATCAGGTATTCCTCATTTGTATTCTGTAAATTCTCTATTTTATGTCTTTAAATCTATTTTCTCGTACTCATTGAATTTGCATTTTCATGTAGATTAATCTAGATTCATTTGGCCAAACCTAGGATATGAATGCTTAAAGTTAAAAATGAACACATTAAAACACATTCCAAACCTAGGCGTGGAAACTGCCCTTAAATGTTTCCTGGTGAACCCACCATCCGTCAAAAAATCATCAAAATACACCTCCCTTGAGAGGCGGGACCTTCGCAAAGTCCTCTCAGTCCGAGGTACCGCGACATCCTTTTCCCATCCTCCTTTCGGGCACGGATCCAATAGCCTGAAGGTAAGGATGCGAAAAATTTGGAGCGATACATTTTGGTGAACCCGACGTGAATGCATCATAACCTTTTGAAAACAAAACAAAACAAAATATATATATATATATATATATATAGAACAACTAAAACATAGATGCATTTTAAATCCTTTAACTTTGAAATCATGTTTAGATGGTAGCTCCTAAGAAAAGGTTAGCAGTTACTATAAACGTAGAAAACCAATTGGCAGCCATAGAAGTCAATTCTGTCCTTAGTGTGCCTCGAAACAAGTAGGAATCAATTCCTGTGGAACGAACTTGATAGAAGACTTAGTCTCATCTCATCTAGGTCCACACAACTTAAGCAAATCAAGAGGCTAGTCCTAGATAGAATCCTGGATCCTCATCAATTAGTTTTTTATCATGAACTTCAGAGAGCCTGCCATAGATGGTTAGCTTATAGGAGAGCTCTAGTATCTTCAGTATTGTTCACCTTCGAGGAATACCTCGAGAACGCAGCCATTGTGCACCAGTTCCTAGGTTGTGTAGAAGACCAAGAGGTTGTTCTTACAGATAGGGAAATATGGAATAGAGTTCCACGAGCTGTGCTATATCGAGAGTATTGCCATGAGCTTTACTTTTATCAACCAAGATCTGAGACAGATAATATCACTATAGCTCTTTTCATCAAATTTTTAAAAGAAAACTTTCAATTTGAAGAAGAACACTTCATGACTCCAGAACAACTCGAACCTATTAATGATATTCATAAATTGTTTATAGAAAACTAGATTATTACTTTCAGTATTATTTCTTGCATTTATTGTGTTGATTGTCTTTACAATATTATTTCAAAAAGCAAAGAAAAAACTAAAAAAAAAAAAACCCAAAAAACTTAGCAAAAACTTAAACATTTCATTTTCAAATATTGTAGTAGGTATATAGTAAACATATACCTCTTAATTTGTTGCATATAAAAAAAATATATATATATATATATATATATATATATATATATATATTTGCTGAAATCAAAATTTAGCACCATGCCTAAACTTAGGAATGGTAAAGAAACTTTAGGAGAAGAAGAAGATTGGTTACAAGATACAACTAGAGACCCAAATGTCCTTCTTGGAGATCCAAATCCGGAAGGAGAAACTCTAGGTCAATCGATGAAGACTTAGGTGAAGATAAGGAACAAGAAGGGAGTGTTAAAGAGGATGGATCCTCATCCCCTAGAGTAGCTCCAAATGGAACTATTGCTTTTGACAATGCAGAGCATTTTCAGAAATTTCTCATTGATAACATTGATGACCTTAATGTGGCAATTCGTATTGATAAAGGGCAAATTAGTAACACTCAAGCAGCCATGGAATATATGTGTAATATGCGCACTAATCCCTTGTCTTTCATTGATCAAGAAAGTGACAAGGTTAGCCCATCCAATACGGATATGGTCACTATGGCTCAAAACATGTCAAAACAACAAAGTTACCCAACCTCCTAAGGAACCTGTTATTCAACCTAAAATCACTCCCACACAAAAGAAACCTTCCTTCACTACTTTATTCCGCCAAACTATTGAGCAATATGCTTCAAGTAAACAAAAACCTAAAACAAAGCCAAATACAAACTTTCAACAATCTGGAATACAACATAATACAACTTCAAAATTCCTTCATAATACTTTTCCTACCAATAATTTACACAATAGTAACATGGCATCTAATCTGCATGTTCCTCCATCATATGCCCATAAAACTCATGTCAATGCCCTACCGAACCAATATGGGGGGCAAACTAGTAATCTGGAAGCCATGGTGAAACAATTAGCTTCACGTATGGACCAGATAGATCCCTACCATCCCTCGTATAATTATCGAGAGATCTGTAGTCAACCTTTGGATCCCATAGTTGTAGCTCAACCATACCCTAAGCATTTTCCCATGCCCATCCTACCTATATATAAAGGAACCGAAGATCCCATAGAGCATCTTCGCATGTTTAGGATAGCATGTCACGACATATCGCATGATGACTTGCTATTACTAAAAATGTTCCCAAAAAGTTTAGGTGGAATGGCATTAGAGTGGTACTATCAATTGCCCACTCATTCTTTGAGAAACTTTGAAGAAACAAATGGAATCATTTGTCCATCAATTTAGTGCCTACATCGAGAGGCATGTAACTATTAAAGACCTATACAATTTAAAACAAGACAAGGATGAATGTTTTGCCGATTTCTTAGCTAGATGGAGGCAATTGACAGGAAAACCGCACTTTGTGCTGCCTTATAGGGAAATGTTGGACATTTTCATCAACAATTTACAGGAACAGATATCTTATGAGCTATCGACCGCTACTTTAACTACCTTCGATCAAGCTATAGATTTAGCTCGAAGAGTAGAAGATGCCCTCATTAGGAGAGGCCAACTTAGGAAGAAGGATGATGAGAAAACGTCTAGAAATCAATATAAAAACAAACAAGTTGTTGGTGACGGAGTCACTGACAGCAGGAATGTTGCGAATATCAATGCAACAAAGACAACAAAAAAATTCATATTGAAACCTCCTGATAAGCCTCCTCGAGAATTCACTAGATTAAATCAACCCTTATCAACTATTTTACCTCAATTACTCGACAAAGGTTTGATCCAATTACCAACTATCCGGGAACCTGACCCAACTATACCCGAATACAGAGCCGACTTGCACTCGTGATTTCCATAGAGGACCTGGACATTCTACCAACGCTTGTAAAAGGTTGAAACATAAAATACAAGATTTGATTGACAATAATGAAATGGAAGTGCAAGCCTTCCAACCTAAACAAAACCCTCCTAATAATACTCAAAAGACCGTTCCCCAAAATCAAAATCAAAACGCCAATCAAACTCTAGACATATTTCAACACCCTTTACCAAGACATGGTAAAGAGGTAGCCAATCAAATCGAACATCATAATGTTCCCCCTCCTACCCGATATGTAGGAACCATTAGCGGACAATTACCTGTTCAGGATCCTCAAATATTTGACATGACCTTATCCCTGGTTACGACCAGGCCCTTACATAATTTTCAAACTTCTGATTCTAGTGATATAGAATCAGATAGTGAAAGTGAACTAGACATTACTTCAAACCAATCGAATAGTTCTGAAAATGAATCAGATCCCATTCAACCCGTCACAGATGCTATGGTTCCAGAAGAACCATTTCCTAGAAGAGTCACTACTCGACCTTCTTCTAATATATTCCTTTCTAATGAACAAGCCATTAATGCTCAACCGAGACCAGTTCAGCGTCTTCACTATAACATTGTAGGTACCATTGGAGTCGTTACTCGACAACAAGCTCAAAACTCTCAACAAGAACCAAACCAGAACGATGGATCGGTTCCATTCGTTTTGAAAAACCCCAATAAAGGGAATCATGTTCCTACTGTTCAATCTAAACCCCCTTACAATATTAATGAGCAATTGTCCAATACTACGGCCATAATTTCCCTTTTGGATTTATTAAGATCCTCTCCCACCCATAGGGATGAGTTGATGCTTACATTGAGCCAAATGATGGTACCTCAAAACATTCAACTTGAAGCTATGGCCAATACTATCATCACTCGAGAGATTGATTGTATTGACTTTCGGGATAAAGATATCCCACAACACAGTTTACATAAGGACAATCCCTTATACATTATCGCTCTAATTGGAGATGTAGCTGTCAAAAGAGTTTTGATTGATAATGGCTCATCTCTAAACATTTGCACCTTTGACTTCTACCAACGATTTGGCTTTAGAAGTGATGAAATGAAGAAAACCGATATGATTATCAAAGCTTTTAATGACGAAACACAAGAAACGTGTGGAGTTATTACCCTCCCATTGCAAGTTGGCCCTAGAACCCTAGAAACAACCGTGTTTATTGTACATTGCCCAGCATCGTACAATATACTTTTGGGTCGCCCTTGGATCAACGCCATGCGAGCGGTCCCATCAACTTTACACCAATGTGTTAAATTCGAGTTTAAAAATCAGTTGGTCACTATTCATGGTGACCCTAGACCTTTTGATATGTGTGCTTTGGCGTAACCCGTTGGAGTGCAATTTTGCCCTCGCTCTGTCATCCACACATCCTAGTTCTTATTTTTCATCTAAAACTCGTGAAACATACACCCATAACTTCACCTATTTCCCCTCCATTAATTTCATCCTCCTATATAGACCAACAACCCTCTAAACAAATCATTTTAGAACCTCAAAAAGATCTTAAATCTACAACCAATCCTTCAAGTTCTATCCCTATAAATTCAAAACCTATAGACACATCTATCATACCTTCCACATCTAAAGATATAGGTAATAAGCCTTCTACATCTTATGCCCTTTCTGATGAACTTTTACCAGACTTATCTACAACCTTAATATAAAAAAAACAAATGCTTTCATGCAAGATTCAAACCTTTTAAATAACTTGCCGCCATCTCCTCGTACTTTGGGCCTCCCACAACCTATGGGAAGTACTTACCAAGTCGGGAGTTGTGCCTTCATTTATAAAGGATATGACTGGGGAAGAATCCCTCGAAATATCAAAACTCATCATGAAGGATATGCTCGGTGTTATTTTACCAATGATTATATTAAAGCTAAACCCATGATGCTTAAAATGGGATATAAAGGGAAAGGCTTGGGACCTTCCCAAAATGGCATGAAAGAACCTTTCGAGGTAGAACCGTGGCCTGCCCGCTGTGGTGTGGGCCTATTTCCTAATAAGGGTCAACCCTTTCCTTTTGAGGATGATGATCATCTCATATGCTATCAAGATTATTTGGATAGGCATGTTGATTTGCCTCTTAAAAATCAGTCGTTTTCATGCAACATGCTATCCATAGCATACCCCGAAATGATTGTCGACCCCGATGAAGAGTTGGAAGGAGATATCTTCCATGATGTCTCTCGTTGAAGAGATGTTACACAATGGATTTTATTTTGATGGTTCTATACCAACTATAGCCCAACTTGAGGCCACTAATCCTCGGAATGAATTATCTAAATTAACCTTACAAGAATTACAAGAATTGGGCGTTTCACCCGCCCCACCTAACTTTGAAAGAGATCTACATATGAAGGTAGAAAACGTCATTAAAATTAATATTGAACTGAGGACAATCCTCACATAATCAATATTGGATCAGAATTAAGTCAAGAAAAACAAGAACAATACATTGCATTCCTTAAAGAGTATGAAGATGTCTTCGCTTGGACATACGAAGATATGCCAGGTCTAGACCCTTCTGTAGTCATGCATCATCTAGTGGTCCATCCGGATGCTAAACCAGTTAAACAAAAACTTAGAAAAATGCATCCCAAAGTGGCTCTCCTAGTCAAAGGGGAGTTAGAAAAACTCCCGCATGTTATCTTTATACAAGCTATTGATTATGCTGAATGGATCTCAAATGTAGTTCCAGCCACCAAGAAAGAAGCTACCAAAGTTAGGGTTTGCACAGATTTTAGAGATATTAACGCCGCATGCCCTAAAGATGACTTTCCTCTTCCAAACATGGATCAAATCATTGACTTCACCGTCGAAAGTGGGATGATGTCCTTAATGGATGGATTCTCCGGTTATAATCAAATTCGGATAGCTCCCGAAGACCAGGCTAAAATAGCCTTTATTACCCCCGGGGTACCTTTTGCTGGAAAGTGATGCCATTTGGCTTAAAGAACGCCAGGTGCAACTTATCAACGAGCTATGACCTACATTTTTCATGATATGATGCATGATATCCTACATGATTATGTGGATGATATTATAGCTCGTTCTATTATTGAAAATAATCATTTAGATGATTTGAGGAAAGTCTTTAATCGATTACGAGAATATCTCATTCGATTAAATCCAGCAAAATGCATATTCGGAGTTAAATCCGACAAACTATTAGGGGTTTTAGTTTCTTTACGTGGTATTGAAATCGACCCTCTCAAGATTGCGGCCATCACTGATATGCCCGCACCTACTAATATATTCGAGTTACGAAGTTTACAAGGTAAACTTCAAGCCATCCGTCGCTTCATCGATAAGTCGGCGGATAAAACCGGTCCCTTTCTTAAACTCCTTAAGAAGGATGTCCCTTTTAATTGGGACACATAATGTAGAGAAGCTTTTGAACTTCTCAAACAATACCTCCTTAATCCACCTGTGCTTTCACCACCTAAATCTGATCGCCCATTTCTCCTATATATTTCCGCTTCAGATTCTGCCTTAGGGGCTATGTTAGCTCAACTTGATGATGAAAAGCGAGAACGTGCTAATTATTATATTAGCCGAACCTTCATCAGTTATGAAACCCGCTACACAACATTGGAAAAACTATGTCTAGCAGTCATGTTTGCTACGCAAAAATTACGACATTATATGCTTAGTCAAAAAACTTATGTCATTGCTAAATATGATCCCTTAAGGTATCTCATGAGTCGACCTTATTTATCGGGTCGCACAGCCAAGTGGGTTCTTGCTCTAAGCGAGTTTGATCTCACATTCATAGGACAGAAGTCTGTTAAGGGTCAAATCATAGCAGATCAATTAGCTGCTGCACCCTTAGGGTCTACCCATCCCCTCATCATCGAGTTTCCAGATGAATGCCTTCAATTAGAGGCAGACCATACCGACCAATGGTCCTTATACTTTGATGGAGCCCGATGCATGAGTGGGGCTGGTGCGGGTATTATTTTAATATCTCCGCAAAAACATCTTATTCCTCTATCCTTCAAATTGACATTTGCTTGCACCAACAATATTGTTGAGTATGAAGCTCTAATCCTTGGATTACGAGCTGCCCTAGCGCTAAAAATTAAACATCTCTTAGTTTTTGGTGATTCTCAACTGGTTATAAACCAAATTAATGAAGTTTATCAAACCAGAGATGATAAACTGTGCCCATATAAGGCCTATGTTTTACAATTAATGTCTTTATTTGATCAAGTTACCTTGGAAGCTATTCCTCGAACTAGCAACCGTGCAGCTGATGCTATGGCCGCAGCTGCATCTCTCCTCGCCCTTGGAGTTAGATGACGAATATGCCACTATCATTATTCGTCGACTCTAGGAACCCGCTTCAAATAAGTCATGCTTAGAGCCTTTGGATGTGTTTCTAATCAATGAAACTACTCCTGAACCTTGGTATACAGACATATTTGATTTTCTCCAAAATGGGACTTTCCCTGCAAATTCTAATAGAAACCAGCATCGGTTATTACGTCGACGAGCAAGTCGATTTGTAATCATTGGCAATACTTTATATAGGAGATCTTTTGAAGGTATCCTATTAAGATGTTTAAACTTAGAAGAGTCTAAATCAGCCTTGAGTGAAGCCCACGATGGATCTTGTGGAGGACACTTTAGTGGTAGTGTCATTGCTAAAAAGCTCCTTCGGATAGGATACTTTTGGCCTACCATGGAAACGGATGCACATGAGTATGTGCGCCATTGCGACAAGTGTCAAAAACATGCTGACCTTGTCCATGCGCCCGCACAAGAGCTGCAAGGCTATTTCATCTCCTTGGCCCTTTTCTAAATGGGGCTTGGATATTATTGGCAAAATCAATCCTGTGTCATCCGATGGACACAAGTTCATCATAACCGCCACCGAGTATTTTACGAAGTGGGTCGAAGCTATGCCTTTAGCTTCCTCGCACCGGCACACAAGTTTCTAAATTTATTTTTAATCAAATCATTTGCAGGTTCGGAATTCCTCGCCAATCTCATCTCCCGACAATGGAACTTGCTTCAAAAATAAAGATGTTAAAAAATTATGCCAAAAATATAAGATTCAACATCGCTGGTCCACTCCCTATTATCCTCGTGGTAATGGTCAAGCGTAAGCATCTAACAAAACCTTAATCAAAATTCTCAAAATATTAGTCAATAAAACTGGCCGTGATCGGCACATTCAATTATATCCAACCTTGTGGGCCTATCGAACTAGTGTTCGAACCCCCACGGGAACTTCACCATTTGTTTTGGTTTACGGTGCTGAAGCAGTTTTTCCATTTGAATTGGAAGTTCCTTCTTTGGCTCTGCTACTTCAAGATACCGAAGTAGGAGATGAATATCGTGTCTGGCAGACTCGACCACTGGAACTCCTAGATGAAAAATGCATCAATGCTTTGGAGCATCTCCGTGCTTACCAAAACAAGCTTAAAAGATCATATGCTAAGAAAGTTCGTCATCGATCCTTTGAGATTGGCGACCTTGTTTTAAAAGAAAATAAAAAATATTCAAATGCAACTAAGGAACTTAAAGGTAAATTTGAGCCCAATTGGCTTGGACCATACATTATTACTCGCCAAATTTGAATCAGGAGCATACAAATTGTCTACCTTAGATGGTAAAGAACTTAAAGAACCCATGAATATTTTGCATCTTAAACGTTACTATGCATAAATTTGGTCATTTCATCCTTGTATATAATTGTTTAAAATACTTTCAAAATTTTTATCTTATATTTCTTTCAAATTTATAAAAATCCAAAAACATCAAAAATATTCATAATCATCTTCAAAAACTATCTATTGCATTTATTTAAGGCACTTGTTAAATTTTTTTTGCTCAAAAACAAAAATAAAACCAAACATCAAAAATAAAGAATAAAAATATAAAAACAGCTATATGCTTGACTCTTTCGAAACCAAAATAAAATAAAGAAGAAAGAGAGAGTCAACATTCTCAAAACTTCTCAAAAGTGTTTATATATATTTTCTTACAATTATTGCAGTTATACGTTTCAAATTATTTTGGATAAATTACCATTTATTTGGAATCCCTCACTTGCACACTCACAAAAATAAATATCTTGATTTTATCAGGCATGATTACTAATCTCTCTTATATCAAAGTCCACAAAATTCAATTAAATAAAATTTGAGCATAGAGAATTGATCTTGTTATTTACTTAAACCAAGCACATCTTTTCACAATAAAATGATTATATTTGTAATTTCCATGTTTTGCTACATAGTAGAACTGATTTCTTGAGCGAAAAGTTTCCCCCGCTATCCTATCATGCACATGGTCTAGAATCTTTGAGAATTGGCAAAAGGAAAAGCTCACCCCTACCCGTAATAAAAATCCCTTGCTCTACAGCTAATCCGAGCAAGTATCCCTAGCAAAGAAAAAGAAAAGAAAAGTTCAAGAAAAAAGAGAAAAGAAAAATGTTATTTTATATCATTCCAAAGCAATATTTCAAGCACTATCTCAAAAATCAAGCAAAAAAATACAAAAAGAAAAAGAAGCAAAGTTCAAAAGAAACAGAAAAAGAAAAGAAAGCAAAAGCAAGAAAGCAATAAAATCCCTTCCCTACCCTTTGAAAAGAAAAGAAGGGTTGATGAGCTTGAATCCCTGGAATTCTCAATTATTCGAAAACTGTGAGGTAAGCCCCATAACAGGTGGTTTGTGCCCAACCTGCTTGGCCTTGGGTAACTCCTAGCATGGTGATATGTCCGTCACATTAGCGACCTTCTTTTGTACAGACCTATGTCTCGCTTATGGATTAGCTAGCTCTTGATAATCCGACCTACATAGTAGTCTAGTATGGTTATATGCATCTACATCATGGTTAATGAACACTTATTTGGTTTCTTCAAATCACTTGTATCATATTATCTTGCTCAAAACTGGGAAATGAACAATGCAATTGCACACACATTTGTATTTGAGAGATTTTGTGTATCATTATGATAAGTCAAGATTGGAAATGAATTCACATATGCACACGGGATTCCTTATAAATCTAACTTTTGTCTTTAAAATCCTTTGAAATATTATTTTTGCAACTTGT
Organism: Wollemia nobilis; assembly: GCA_028583015.1. Classification (NCBI taxonomy): domain Eukaryota; kingdom Viridiplantae; phylum Streptophyta; class Pinopsida; order Araucariales; family Araucariaceae; genus Wollemia; species Wollemia nobilis. Next base: position 1,704,472 of record JAQPPZ010000314.1, read on the forward strand.
TTGGAATAAATCAAGTACAGTTGTTTACCACAAAGACCACTATATAATAGAAAAATAAAAAATTTCTTTCAAAATATACAATCAAAACACATATATCTGGTTGACTTTCACGACGATGGTATAGTTCCAAAACCAAAAGTGGAATTTTATGCCTAGCGCAAGTCCTCATTTTCATATTTTCTGTTCATCAAAAATCAACCATACAATAAAACTATCTTTTTTTGGATTTTCGCGATGATGGTATAAGTCTATACCTACATATTCTATGCCTAGCGCAAACCATTGTAACAATTTTTATTCCCCATTTATTAAAAATCATGAAAACCATATGACTTAATTCATTATGTTACACAAATTATGCTTTTAAAAAGCAAACCCATTTTCATTATTTCATGTCATTATGTCAAACTTCAACTTTGCAATGATGGTATAATTCCTAAAGAATTATCCAAAATTTTATCACACTTAGGAATTTATGCCTAGCAAAAATTATTTTAATATCATTTCATGCATACTATTTTCATGAAAATCTGAAAACAAACCATCATCATCATCATCATTTGCATTATTGCACCAAAGTCTTAAGACAGCTTTCTTAAGCACTCTTTTACTTTTAACAATATTTCTATAAATGGGACTAGCTTGACGACCGAGTGAGCGGCGACTCCATGAAATGGTCTATAATAGCGACAATGTCCTTTGAAATTATTGTTAGAAGTCTCTTTTTATTTTTATTTTTATTATTATCACATCACAAACAACCAATTTGTTACATCAGATTATTTCATTTAAAACATCACAAAGATGACATCAAAATTATAATATTTCCAACGACATAATTACATGAATTATCAAATCAATCAATCAAACATAACAACATCATCAAGATACACATTATACAAGTCATGTGCTCAAAAACATATCTCATATCATATATATATCAACAACCGTATATATACATCATCAAAACGGATTGGTATGCCACAATCTGTACCTCGGCATACTCAATCCTCTATCAACAAAATAATAATCATATAATACAATGTCGCCCCATGCATCTCGTCCACACTCTAGCCTCGCGAGCCCCTCGAGCTCTCTGCCTCATCTCCTCCCCCGCCCTGAGGTGGACGAGGTGGCCCCATCGCAGTCTGCGTAGTCCTAGTCCTCGACCGGGACGTGGTCCTCGATGACCCGATCCTGATCGGATCTCGCAATGTTGGCCGGTAGGGGTAGTCTATCTCGCCTCCGGCACCACCCGGTGATACAATGTCCGATAGAATGTCAGCCGGGCGATAGCCCGTGTCGCCTCTCCAGAGCTCGCCCTCCGCCCCGTGCCCCGAGGCGTGCAATCTCGTCCCGTAGCTGTGACACCTCAGCTCGATGGCGTGCAGCCTCATCCCGTCAGAGTCCGCACCCGGGCCTCGGGAGACGATCTCTCTCGACCCGAAGAGTAGCCATCTCGCTACTCTCTCCCGTGTCGACACCCTTGCCCTTATCGGAGCGATGGTGGCCTCTATGGAGATGGGGGTCTCGCCTCCCTCCTCTCCCTCTAGCCGTGGCCTCTCCCGTGCCTCGTGGCCTCCTCACCTCTCTCCCGCCGTGACCCCGGGCTGCCTCCATCATCGGCTCGTGCACATCGCCTCCCTATCCGACGCACAACCGCGTGAATCGGACCCTCGTGCCCTCGTCATCCGAGGAGGGCGGATGCCTACGCATACGTGCATCGTAGCCATCGGCTACCCCTACGTCGTCCCCATCCACCGGCCGGATGGGGGCATCATCCGTGTCCCCGGCTCCAGAACCGCTGCATGTCGGGAGCCCCGCTAACCGTGGTGTTATCCCGGACAGTCCGAGAAAACTCGTAATCCCTCGGAGATGGGATCCCCGCTACGCAGCACCGAACCGCCTCAAAACTCGGTCATAGCGGTGGAGCTCCACCTCTCCCCTCTCCATCCGTAGCCGCAGACTCGCCTGACGTGAGCCAACTCCTGTCCATCCTCGGCCCACCCTGGATGCTCCCTCCATGGCCTCCAAGTGATCTGATCTGGGACTAAGTCATCCAATAGCCTCCGGGACATAGGTAGATCTATCTCGTCGTGCTCCTCTCCGGAGCCACCAAGAGAAGACTCGGGGCCTCTCCCCGTCAACCCCTATCGGAGGAAGCCCTACCGGCCTCCGCACTGCAATGTGCTCCCAACACCAAACCTGTAAGAGCGATGTCATGACCAGACATCGGCCGCCCTTGTACACGACCCCATACAGGATCCTGTACAATCGGCATAGAACAAAACTGCCCCAAGAGAATCTGTAGCCGTGATCCCGCATATCGTAGATCACATCTACGAGCATCCACGACACCCTGCACCCGCTCTGGTGGCACAACAAAAGTCCACCAACCACTCCAGCTAATACCCGTGTGAGTCTAGATGCCCGGCATCTGGCGTAGTGCCTCGATATTAACTTCGCCCTTCTCCAGGGCGAAGCTCAGGTCACCGCACAATCGTCCCATAGCGTGGCCCTGATTGGCCGCAGGAGTAATCAACCGTCCTTGTATGGGGATTCTCATAATCCTCCATACATCCTCTAATGTGGGAGTCATCTCCCCTGTAGGTAGCCGAAAACATGAGGAACCCGGATACCATCTCTTTGCTAGGGCCGTTAGAAGCCCCATATCGGTAGACACTTATGGCATCTCTGCCACATGCCGAAGGCGGCCTGTGCCAGCTGATATCGCTCTGCCTGTGTGAGAGCGGCCAAGTCATCTCTCAACCCTCCGTACTTCCATTCCCTGCTCTTTAGTAATCCTCTCTACAAACATAAACAACAAAACAATAAAAAAATCATTAATAACAATTCAAGTCATCAATAATGCAAGTTAAAATTCAATTTTATGCAATTGATGATATCGCCCACTATTGGACGATATCGTCCCAAATTTGAGCAGAATCGTCTCCGATTTCGCAAGCCGAAATCGTCTCTAATTTGACGAAATCGTCCCCTTTCGACGATTTCGCCTCTGCGAAATTGCCGAAATTGAGACGATTTCGATCGAAATCGGGACGATTTCGTCCCGACGACGTCGACGGCCCAAAACGGCCGCGATGCTCAAAAATCACCTAAAAATTACCTACAAAGCATGTAAAATTAAATTCAAGCATCCTAGTTAAGTCTAGACTCTTACCCGTAGACCGCGTCGAACCTCTCGTCGATCCGTGCGTCGTCTCCACCATTTTTCTTCACTCTAAAAACCAAAAAAAAAAAAAAAAAAAATATTAGTTTTTTTTTTTTTTTTTTTAAAAATATTTTTTTTTTCTTCTTTTTACCTCAAACGTTCGATTTGGGTAAAAACACGGAGGGGGCACCATAGTAATCTGTCGTACGATTCGACCAAGAATCGTCGCCTAAAAATGGGAATAATTTTTGCTTTCTCGTAGATCGAGAAGAACTCATCTTTAACGCATTTTCTTCAAAAAATTCGCTAAAGAGGGGGCAAAATGTAGCACCCTAAAATTGGCGCAATAAAATTGTAATAATTACATTCACCTTAGTAAATAATTTAAAATTCAAATTTAACCTCCCAAACCGCCCGTTAACCGTCGGTAATACGTTTCCCCCTTTTTCGTGCCAATTTTAGAGGTTTTTTTGACCGTTTGACGATATCGTCGCCGATCGGACGATATCGCCCCGGATCCGACGATTTCGTCTGGACTAGGACGTCCGGACGATCTTGTCGCAAAACCGATTTTGCAAAGTTAGCTTCTGTTCCAACGGGTCTCCAATCCGGGAAGAAGCGTGTCTGCACCGTTAGGGACCCTCCCCGTTGGAGATCTCCCAAATTGGGATGATCTCCAACCTCCTAACTACTCCCCTAAGCCTATTTAATCCTAAGCTATCCCCTTAGCACCCCCCCGGCTGAAATTCTCTCGCAATTTAACTCCATCTACGTTGAACCATCCCAATTTTTTCATTTGCACTGGTCCCATACCAATTTTGTTGTAGGTACATCACTGTTTTTCAGCCGGAGCCAACACACATCGTCGCCGATGAACTTGTTCAGATCGGAGGCGAACCTGTCGAATCCGAGGCGATTTCGTACTGATGCGAGACGATCTCGATCGCAGTCCATATTGAGGCAATCGATGCTCGAAGTTTGCACTTTTCAACCTTTTCTCTCGCTATTTTATTCTCGCAAATTAGATAGTTTATTCAGTGTTTATGTTATTTTGCATTTGGAGTTCACCCATTTAGCTTAGATTGCATACTAAGATCATGATTTGTCATTAGAATATCGTAATTTGCTTGAATTTCTGTTCATAACTATTATTCAATATTCATACATTCATTTGGTGTTGTTTCCCTCTGTTAGCACAAGTAGTATTCGTTGTATTTTGTATCTATTTTTCTCGCTTGCAGTGTCTCGACGAATTCGTCGGATCTCGGACGATTCTTGTCGGATCCCGCACGAATCTGTCGAATTCCGGATGATCCCGACTGCTTCAAACATCGAATCATTACCGGACATCCGGATCGGTATTCCTCATTTGTATTCTGTAAATTCTCTTTTTTATGTCTTTAAATCTATTTTCTCGTACTCATTGAATTTGCATTTTCATGTAGATTAATCTAGATTCATTTGGCCAAACCTAGGATATGAATGCTTAAAGTTAAAAATGAACACATTAAAACACATTCCAAACCTAGGCGTGGAAACTCCCTTAAATGTTTCCCTGGTGAACCCACCATCCATCGAAAAATCATCAAAATACACCTCCCTTGAGAGGCGGGACCTTCGCAAAGTCCTCTCAATCCGAGGTACCGCGACATCCTTTTCCCATCCTCCTTCCGGGCACGGATCCAATAGCCTGAAGGTAAGGATGCAAAAAATTTGGAGCGATACACATTCTAACTTTTTTTATACCTTTTCCTGGGGATTCTGAATATTGAATGAGGTTACCCTTAGCCATTTTTGTTATCATTTTTTAGCTATCATAGTTATAAGTACCCATTCCTTTGTCTTTAATAACTCACCTACATTTACTAAACTTGTAGAGTTGAAGCATTCTTGATAGATAGCCCATATTTTCTTAATAATGACACACTATATTTTATTTTTTTTGGAAATCCATTCACTTACTTCATTCCCCTTTTGTATTGGTGTGCTCATTTTTCTTTAGAGTTGTCCTCCTTGGTGGTATTTTTTCTTGAACTTCCCTTTATACGACAACAGGAGTTTTATCCACACCATCAAGACTTTTGTTGGTCTTCTTTCTTTGAAACTTTTATAGATTCTAATAAGTCATTACATTGGTCTTGTTATTGGACCTTACCATAAGTCTTGTTAAAATATATGATTATTTTGTACTTGAACTTTAAACTTTGACATCTACTCTTTGTCTATTGGTTTGGTAATTTTTCTTTTGATTTTCTCTAAGGATACTTCTAGAACTTTTCATGACTCTGATCATCGACATCTGGACTATAAAATTCTTATTAGCATATTTTATGCTAGCAATTCTTCCCCACGACCCCCTTTTTGTTGGTCCCTATCTTCTTTTTAATTGTTTATGTTGATCTACCATATTTGGAACACATTTCCACTATATTATGGTGATTTATCACTATATGTCATAAATGTTGTCACTCCTAGATGGATTATTTGAAAATAATTAATTTTTTGTTTAGAATGAGGACTAACATAAGAGAGACTTTACCACCAAATAGGGTGCCTTCACCTATCAAAAAATGCCATTCATTTTATCAAATGCAATAGAAAAATTCAAGAGATCTATGGATAACTTTTTAGGTCTTGTAGGAAAGATCATTATTATATACCTAAATTATCTAGCAATGTTTTTGAAAGATAAAAAATAATATATTGATAATCTTGAGTCAATGTTCTAGATATGTAAGGATTTTGGTATTTATTTGAACCCTCAAAAATCTATTTTTATGGTATAAAAAGGAAAATTGATAGGTCTTGTAGTGTCAAAAGAAGGTTTACCCATAGACCATAATACAATAAAATCCAAATAAAACCTACCATTTTCCACATCGAACAATAGTATCAAGTCATTCCTAGATCAAATCTAGTTTATAGCCAAGTTTATTACTATTTTTATTAAACAGTTAGGTCCATAATGAATATTTTAAATAAATCCGCCTTCCTATATTGGACCAAAGAAGGAAATAAGGTTTTCCAAGATATGAATGATGCCATCACCAAGGCCTCTATCTTGATTGACCCAAACTTCACAAAATTTAGGTTGTACATGTTTCATATTGATGAAAGTATTACAACTATCCTAATCCAAAAGAACAATCAAGATTAAGAGCATCTCATATCCTTCATGATACAAACCATTCACAACTACAAATAAAGGTATACCATGATTAAACAATAGATATTCATCATCATGAAGGTCTTAAAATTTTAGACTACATATAAGAAAGCAATAACATAATTTTTGTAGTAGACCCTCATGTCTATTCTATTGTATTACATAGTGAACTAGGAGAAAAGAGGGTTGGATGGATCAATAAAATATAGTAATTTGGTAGTGATATCAAACCTACCAATCTAATCAAAGGAAGGGCTTTATGTGAAATTATGGTGAGAGAAGTTCTTAAAGAATATGTAGATCTAGTTGAAGATGTGGATATCAATGAAGGAACTATTGAAGAACACAAGCTTATACTGAGAGGGGGGGTGAACAGTATAAGACCTATTTTTACTTTTCCTTTATAATTCAAAACAGTAAAGCTAAATATCCAAAGCAATATCAAAGCAATGCACAAGATCATCCACAAAGTTACACAACAATTTACGTGGTTCATCCACAAAACTTTTCTCTAAAAGTTATCTCAAAGTTCTTTGGGAAACCTTCCCAATTACAATGTTTATGAGCCTCGGCTCAAAGGAGATACCTTCCCCTAATCTGAATTTATGAGCCTCTGCTCAAAGGAGATACCTTCCCCTTCCTCTGCTCTGGCTGGTGATCCTCTAGAAGACATCTACCTCTTCTGCCCTTAGAAAATGGAACTCTATCCACAGAAGACACCTGTCTTCCTCGCTCTCGGTCGGAGACCTCTGTCCTCAACTCTATCACCTCAAAGCTGGTCCTCGAATTTGCACTAAACACAGTCCTTTGGTCTAGCACAAATTTCCTCTTCCTCTGTCTTTGATCTGCACCAAACACAGTCCTTCGATCAGGCACAAATCTGTCCTCGAGTTCTACTCATAAAACCAATGCACCTCTATCCTCAAGTTCTCTGATAGAACTATCAAACTCAGCTTCACAAGTCCTCTGCTAGGACCTGTCCAAATCTGCTCACAAGTCCTCAACAGAACTCGTCCACAACCTACTCACAAGTCTCCAATGGAACCTGTCCAAAACCTGCTCTAAAGTTCATCAAGAAAACTTGCTTTGCATGAACCCACAAAGAGAATTGTTAGAGACCCAATGTGATTCATCAACCTCATAGAAGCATAAAGAGAATTGTTAGAGACTCAATATGTTCTATACTTAACTCCCAATCTCAATCCCAACTCAATCTCAAATCTCAAAAGAATAAGATATATGTAGTATGCTTTTCTCAAGAACATGAAACACAACCCAACAATTTCCAACCATGCAATATCTCATATAACAATGATACTCATGTTCTTTCCAACAACCAATATCTTTTCTCAACCAATTTGGGCTTCAACAACAATGCTCATAGAAAAGGTTTAACCAACATAATTCAACTCAACATTAACCTTGAAGCATTCTACCAATCATCACAAGAAAAGGAAACAAGTAGAAATCCTTTTCCCTCCAAATATATTTGAACAAAATAGCCACCCACACAATATCACCAAATGCAAAGAATAACTTGTTCAAACCAACTCAATGGAGTAAGCCCAATATCATGTATCAAGTAAAAGCAATAACTTGATCAACCAACCTCTATGGAAGCAACTCAATCATCAACCTCAACACAGCCATCCAAGTATTTCACCTACTCAAAGCAAGTATCAAGACTCACATTCATAAACCCTAGTGCACAATGCTTCCACTACCTCAAACCGGAAATATGCATTCACCAAAACTCTCATCAATGATAACAATGCATAAGTAGTCTTCAACAAACCAGAAACTAGGACTTATACCCAACCAAAGGAAACCTTGTTGAATACCTTTTCACTCCAATCTTATTTCAGGAAAACATACACCATTCATACTCATAAGAAGAATGTGCCCATACCTTATTGAATTGAAGGAACCCCTTTGGAAATTTGCCACAATCACAAAGTTCTTTTGCCAATCTTCACAAAGGTTAGTAGATCACAAAATAATAAACATTACTCCACTTTTCAATCATCATCACCAAAGTCTTTAATTGCACAACTTCCTTATCTTTCCTAAAACCACTTGTACCATAAAATAAAATAAATCACAACATTGCATAACCTTATAACTCCCAAAACCACTTATACCATAAAAGTAAAATAAATCACCACATTGCATAACCTTATAACTCCCAAATTCTAATAATTCAAACAACAAAGTATTATCATCATTAAATAAAAATGTGGGGCATACCTTAGTAGAACTTTAAGCCTTCGTCACTACTCGAACCCACGACCTCTCAAGTCATGCAAGCCCTAGCACTAGGGCCTCAACCATGTGGGCTAAGCCGCCCGCGTGAACCAAGGAGAAATTTACTTTTTCTTCACTATTTCTTATTGGCGCATGGAGAAAAAAACTTTAATCCTCAATTGTCGCTTAGTCTCGATCTCGAGACCTATTTATTTGAAGACCCTTCACTGAAACCAGCACCTAACGTTGTTGTCATGGTGGATGAAACTGCAATAGCAGTTCAATTATCTGTACCCTTCGAAATGTGTACCAATAACACTTTCTCGATTTCCATGTAATCAAAATATTTCACAATATTAGCTTTGATGATCGTGTAGGGGTTTTCGACGTCTTTAAAAGGTTTTCGTCTGCATCTTTATAATAGCGAGCATGGTATTCTTTTCACTGATCAATCTCAACATGTCTAAAGCACAAGTCATATTTTCTACCAATCTTCAACCTCCTCTTTGGCGCTGCTCCCGAGCATCATTTGAATCTCCACCGTGAGCCCTCCTCTTTGGCGCTGCTCTCGAGCATCTTTCTTCGTTAGCGTAGGGGCTCCGACTAAATCGAAATTGCATGAGGATTCATATCGAAAACATTACTTGCTTTAATGAATTCCATTGCCACATTTTATATGCACTTTGATGCATTAGAAAACACGTCGGCATTTCCAAACACATCGGAAAATACTTTAATTTAATTTAAATTTTAAATAAATAAAATTTAAACTAAATATTTAAAATTAAATATCTTCATCACCGAGGCACCTTTTTCAACGAAATGAAGAGCCAACTTGGGATTTAAGAAAAACCCATTTCAAATCTGTTGTCCATGGTTTTAAATAAAACCTTTTATTTTGTCTACCTTGGTTTTCACAAAAACCCTTCCGCTTCTTGACATCAATGACAACATCAACACTTGAGCAAAGGCACTGTACCCAATGTACCCAAAATTGCCAAAAACTATATGGATGGGAAATATGTATATATACATGGCTATAAGATAGGTTCCTAAAGGATTCTCATATAAAGAAAATTCTAATTTTAGATAAATATGACACCCTACCAATGGTCAGATAATGTCTTATTTAGGAAAGGATATGATAGCATTCTACTCCATTGTATTGAAAATAAGCAGAAACAAGACCCTAATCAAGAAGTACCATGACCAAGGAGGGCACTTCTTTGCACCCATGACAACCCATAAGATATTTAGGGTGGGATACTATTGTCCTAACATTTTTATTTATTGCTAACAATGGTTCAAGGATTGCAAATCTTATTACATGTTTCAGGGAAGGAATAAAAGATTTCTAATGCCTTTGAAGCCTATCATCATAAGTGAGGCCTTGATTATATAGGTACTATTAACTTATTATCAAGTGTGGGATATAGATAGATCCTCACCATGATATGCTCCTTTACCAAATGGATTAAAGTAGTCACATACAAAATAGCTAACTAGAAGATTGGTTTAATTTCTCAAATATATCGTCACCAAGTTTGGAGCATCAATTGCCATCATCATAGATAATTCTACCTATGTAAATGGGAATTAATTAATGAAGTGTGCCCTTTACTATGGATTTTTGCTCAAAACATCATCTAATTATATCCTCATGGTAATAGGTTGGTTGAGTCAACCAAAAAAAACATCACCGAGATTTTAAAAAGGACCATTTTAGAGTCACAAAGGGATTTGCATACAAAGTTACATAAGCCATTATAGGTAGATAGAGTGGCATAAAAAACATACGTATTTCCAACTAACCTTGAGATCCATTCCCTACATATGTTACAATGACTCAAATTGGAGGACATTGACATTAGACCTATACAAGCAATATTGAATGCATTTTTAGACTTGGAAGAGGAAAGAAAAAAATTCTTGATAAAGATCATGCAATATCAAGAATACATTAAGAGGTGGTTTGATAAAAGAGATATAAAAGTAGAATATAAGAAGACCTTATGATAAAATGGTATGAATATGGAGCAAAACTAGGAGTTGATTAGAAGTTTGACTAATTATAGAGTGGAACTTACCAAATTTCTAAAGTTGTGGGTCTAAATGCCTACAAAATTGCCTCCATGGAAGGATTAATGCTAACTATTTCTATAAATGGAAACCACCTTTACTCTCTATAGCAACAAGAATTTTAGAAAAATAAAATATTTATATACATAGTATCAACTATTAATCAGGCAAGTATCTTCACACTCTTACTTCTACTAGTCCCATTTTCCTCTTTTTCCCTTCTTCCAAACTTCTTTGTTTTCATCAAAATATCATTTTATCTCTTTAAATTAATAGTATTTTGGGTCTATCAAGGATAACTATTTTTAAAAACTTAGTGATTCATTCATAAAAATTGAGTGGTCCATCCACTAAAACAAGTGGTGTGCTCACCCTTATGAATATCCCCACATCAACTGCAAGACAAAGCTAATAAGTACTTAACAGTCTAATTACCATGACTATGTGGCCTATGTTAAAGTGTAGGTAGGGCACATGCTATATGGGGCCTTTAAAATCCCTAAGAGGAAATAAATGAGTCTCAATTTAACACAACATACCCCTTGATATCCCTACTTTATCTTGTATACCATACATATCCAAGTTAATCAAATATCAAAGCCTAACTGAGTAGCAACTACACAATAGCTCTTCAACTACTAGAGAATGAGTGAATCACTAAAAACTAGCAATTAAAATAAAAGATAAAAAAATAGTTGTCTTATAACACAAGTGATTCATTTAGATATTACAAGAAACCACTACAATTAATTGAGAAAATTACTCCCCCTCACTAGGCAAACCGCTTGAACACATCAAGAGAGTCACTACCCTTACCCAAGAAAATTGCTCCACCCATCTAAGAAAATTGCTCTAATTTTTTGAATAAATCGTTCCTCTTTCATAGCTACTTTAGTTTCCTCTAGCTAATGAATCACTCTCATTTTATGAGCTAATCAATCGAAATTATCAAGCAAATTGTTCCTACCCTCAAAAGGCTAAATTTGCATAGTTTGCTCTATTATTTTTATTTTTACCTTATTTTTTATCTTTTTAATCATGGACATCATATATGATTTTTCCATCCCTTCATAGCTAAATTTATAGGCCATATCACCACCTTCTACAACCAATACCCTACCCCTTATTGTCCCATTGTTCAATGATGGTGGAAGTTAGGCCATCAAAGAGTAGTCCCAAAAGAAGAATAGTGGAAATATGAAGAGGAAAATATACCCAAATTTAAAAAGACCTAAATAATATTTTGAGGATCCATATTAGATGTTAAAAGATGAAAAATATACTCATCCTATGGGGGAGGTAAGGAAAGAGGCCTTGAGAAGATACAAATTGGGCCACTAAACTAACTCATGGATCATCAGTAGGATTTGGACCTTGGGATTAATAATGAATTTGGTGTAGCATAGGGGAGAGTATTTTTGGAGGGGTAGGTGAATTAGAACATTCTATAACCAATCCTCATGCTCTATAATGAGTTTGAACCAAATCGTACAGGTTTTATGATTTGCTAATGAATGATTTGAAACTTCACAAAACTACTTGTATGGTCTCCAAATCATACATTTGTATGATTAAAATAATACAAAACCTTGGTAGGTATGATTTTCTACTAGCACACTTTATCCAAAGTGGTTTTGTAACTCAAACTAACCAGTTTTGTAATTGTTTTATCATAAACACTAGTTTTCCTTAATTGGCAAGTTCCAACTATGCAATTGCATTACCAAATTGGGCAAATTGACTCCTTGTACATTTTTTTTGTCCAACTATAGAGTTTCACAAATCCTTTCTGAATTATTCACTTAAAAATTTTCCAATTTTTAAATAGGCTCTTCTCCAGGAAATATTTGGGTTATATTTCTAGTGTAATTGCTAACCTAGTTTCACAACATGCAAATCCTAATTCAATGTATTGGAATTAATATCACCAACAAAAATTTTAGAAATTATACAATAGCATAATAATGGTTTTGTACAGTAATAATAATGCACAGGGTTAATTTACCAACATCATCCAGGGTTATGGGATCATCACTAGTGCAATTCCATTGCAATAACATCCATCTTCCACACCATTCTGGCCATACTTGCACTGAACATACATATAGGATTTACCATTCACATGCACAATAGAATTCACAATGACTCACAATCCACAATGTTTTTTTCATATTAACATGGTTGAATGTATACACAATTACCAATGAACAACAATCATGAATAGTAAATGAACAACTACAATTTACCATGGATAACTCTTCCATAAGCATGAACAACATGAATGAACCTCAAAAATGAACCTCAATTCTGAAAATCCATAAAAAATTTAATGGGGGTCTTATAATTATTTTCCAAGTTGTTCTAAAGTGGTTCCTAAGACAACCACTATTTACAACTTCCATCCCATTCAACAACTAACTTGCATTAAGGTTTCTCCTAAGTCTAATTTGTTTTTTATCAAATTCACCTTAAATGCACATTTCACTTGATTTCACTTAATTTCTAATTGCACATTTATAACATTGTACAATTACATCCAATTGTATGTTTTATAATTCCTCATTTGTACAATTAGACCAACCCCTTCATTTGTACGTTTTAACAAACTATATATCTAACAAAATTGACAAAATTGTGTAAACCTAGTTTTCACTTCTTCTTATTCTTCTAGGAGGTGTATTTGCTTCCTACAGTTTATTCCCTAAGTGTGGAGATACCCTAATCTAGTGGAAGTGGTGATAGATAAAAATTAACCCACAATCATAAGCATGGATCCCCTATTGAATTAAAGGTAAATTTTAAATTATATCAATAGTTATAAAGAGTATGATTAAAATAATTGATAGCCAAGATTTTTTTATCTCTTATAATCCCAAAATTGAAAAGGAATAATAATATAGGTAAACCAATGCCTATTGGAAGAGCTTCCTAACTCCTTGCTTAAAAATAAAAAACTGTCCTTCCAACTTTAGTATCCCATTGGAATTAGACCAATTCAAAGAGGATGTATAAATGTTAATGTTAGGGATAGCCATAGTTTTAGGGTAAGGAGTAATAAGAATTTACTTGAATAATACATAGCCTTATTGCATACCATCGATACCTACCTGGGATACTTTGAAATGATTGATTATGCTAGGTACATGTCTAACTAGATGGATGGTCAGTTAAAATACTTTAAATAATAGAAGTTCATTTATACATCCTACCTAGTTCAATTAATTCTATACCAAAAGAAAAATTAGCTTCACACCCTCTAGCTAGACTAGGTAGGAGAATATGGACAACCCCTAAGTATAGTGGAGTGCATGAATGTACTCTGTTGATAAGCAAGAAAGAAATTATATTACTTCTATGATGAGATGTATGAGGTCATAATGGAAATATTTATGGAAAAGCACCAAGAATAACTAATGAGGTGCAATAGATAATAATAGAAGGGAAATTTCCAAAAGGATATTTCTATTTGGAGGGCCAAATATTTCATCTTCATCTATGGTTTCTCATCCATTCCCTTCAAGTTACTTGCATTAGTACCAAATAATATGTTCAACCTATAGTACCATGACAAATTGACTATGTGGACTTGAATTAATTCAAAAATTAGAATAAAATCACCTTCTACCTACTCAATTAGCAATTCATAAACATAACATTCTAAGCTTTATGGGTTCCACTTAGTAGTAGAGGTGAGGTTACAAGAAATGGGCCTTGAACAACTTAAATATCATTGGTCCTATGATATTAAAGCAATATTTGAGGATTCCCTCAAGGATAAAGAACCAGCCACCTTCTACACCCATGAGAAGAGGTACAAAGTTTAGCAGTAGGTCAGTCTAGATGAAGACATAACCCTTGCCACTATGGGGAGAAACAATTTATATGAAGATAAAATTTGTATGATAACCCCTCAAAGTGTCATGCATTTTACACTAAGCATATGGATGACTTTGAACCTAACATAAAGTTGAATCTTAGAGGTTAGGGATGCTCCAAACATTGGGGCACATGGATAAGAATTTATTTAAGTAGCATAACACGAGGTAAAATATAATACAACTACCAAATCCATAAGGGATGGTCTATTTGATACTAAATTTCTTACTAGGCATCCTAAATATGTTAAAAGGGATAATATCATAATGGAAATGGTGGCATGACCCTCAATTTCACATAAGAAGAAGCCTAAGAAGAAAGTGTTGTCAGTAATCATGATTTTAGTTGTACCATGTTTCATAGTATTTAGGCAAATAATAATGATGGGGCATAAGGACATTGATAAGTATGGGTCTCTATTTGGTAAGGTGGGAATAGTAGTAGAGCAAAAATAAAAAATATAAAAAAAAAAACTAGAGGAAAAAATCTCTCAAAGGGGATCTCCTTCTAAGTTGGGAATGACTAGTATAGTGGCCATGACTACACCCACTCCTACTCCCTTATCACCATTCATCATTCTCCCTTCTCTATTTTTTGCTTATTATTCTTCTTTGGTCCCCTTTATCTCTTTACCCCTTCTTCCTCAATTGTATTTCTTCCTCTTCTCATTCTTCTACTACACTTCTTTCATCATCCACTAGTGCAACTCCTATTTCTCCAGGAGACACCCTACCTCATGGTATTCCTATACGAACCTCACCTCCACTAGTCATACTCACAATAGGAACCACTCCCATAACTAAATTTACATACCCACTCATCAAAATCATCATATCAAAACCATTAGTTCCACACACCATGTCATCCCTTTCTATCACAACCCACCTTGACAGACTCCTTTTGTTTGTTGAATTAGGGCCTAATGCTTGGCTTTGTGAAGTTTTGTGATATATTCAATGCTTTTTGAAAAAGAATATATTTAGGAAAAATATATTTGGTAAATTGAAATGCAAAAATAATTACCTATGGCCTAATTATTTGCATTATTAGCTTAGTAAAATTAAGTTGAATTCTAGAAGAGGAAGAAAATTTGGGCTAAGTTCTAGAAGAGGAAGAAAATTTGGGTTGAGTTCTAGAAGAAGAAGAAAAATGAGCTAATGCAGACATCTTAGTATTCATATAGGTAGTTTATTCCACTCTTAGAACCTTCATATCTTGACTATAGAATAGATGATATTTTAAAATATGTCTATATATAATTGGCCAAATAGGCCTAGTTGAACAGGTAAGAAGAGGAGGGAGAAATCTTAGAGGTAGAAAAGAAGAAGATTGAAGGAAAACAATTTGTAGGAGATTTCAGGTTGGAGGGCTTACTTACTTCATTTTAATTCGAGTATGAAATGAAATAGTGTATTGTTTGATTTATAAAGATAATGCTTTCATCCTTTTATTAAAAGTTTTTGAGTTATTCATACTTTAGGAATTAATTGACTACAATATTGATTTGTTGTTTTTTTTAAACACCTCAGTTTCCTAAATCCTACTTAAGTATGAATGCTTTTAGATTTTGTTTGACATTTAAAAGAAGCATGCATTTAGCCTATATAAATTCTTTATTATGCCATAAGTGATGCCTTGATTAAGACATGATTTGTGATCACATCATGTACATAATATGTACACATATACCCATATTAAGATCTGCTTTGGGTGAAAAAAAATTATTTGTTACCAACATCTATAATCAGATGTCTCAATCAATTCCAAACTCAAGTCTTTCCAGTAGAAATTCTATATGGCTTACTAAATTAATGCCTAATTATATGGGTTTTGGGTGTTGGTTATCTCTGTTACAGTTGCATGTGTAAGACCTTCAACACTACATTTGATTCCTTGACCAAGTAGTAGACTCATTCAGGCCAAACCTCAAAAGTATTAACCTCCTCGTGATGGTATTTCCAACTCTTCAAGGTGGAATTAGGAACATTTATATGAGACCTCAGTCCTCTATGAGCCATCTAGAATCAAACTTGAGGTACCTACCATGTTGTGGATGTTATCCTATGAGTTGCGGTGATCAAGTCATTGCAAGATACCATTTTATCCATTCATAAGACCTAAGATCTACCTGATAAGGATCTAGATGTGATTCTTTGTGAGTCTCCTATGTGTTTTTGGATCTCTAGGAGCTGACCCCTGAGTTATTGAGGTGCTTTGGTTCACTCTTGATTGTCCAAGTGAAAGATTGTGTAAATATCATCTTGAGCATTATCCCACATGGGATGTTCTTGAGGCTTGATAGCCCTTAAAGGGTGAAAGTATCCCTTAGGTATTCTATCACTATGTGGTCATTGAGGACTGAACCACCTGGTGGTTTGCTCAGTGCCAATTGGAAGTACGCTTAATATAGCTTGATGATGACCGATCTAATTAACCCATTGTTACCACCTATTTGTTGTCTTCCTAATATTGTTAGTTGACTCCTCGATTTGCATGCCAATTACTTAGGGTAGTCTTGATCAAATATTTTTAGGAAGTCATGTGTTATTTTCCCACATGCTCCCCATGAGAGATGTGGAAATATATTTAATAGGGAAGACACCCCTAGTGTAGTGACCACATGGTGGTGGTCATGTTAACCTAGTCACAAATGCTAGGGTATCACCTACTAGGTGTTAGTAGAAGGTTGACTTTGACTTTGACTGACGGATGTTGCTTGATTTATAGATTTATTGGAGTATGACTGAAAAAAGTTGATATTGTACAAATTAACAAAATTTTGGTAATTTAAATATTAGGTGGCACCATTTTATTTTACCAATCTATCTTTTTCCTCACAAGGTTTTGGAACTCTTTGAACCTACATGATAATTGATATTTTTGCAAGGAATAATGTAAAGAAATATAAAATAATCTTGTGAAAATATTATTAAGGAACTATAGTGCAAATTTGTGGAAAATTTGTAGGAAACTATAGTGTGATCTTGTGGAAATATTATTAAGGAACTATAGTACAAATTTATGGAAAATTTATAGGAAACTATAGTGTGATCTTGTGGAAATATTATTAAGGAACTATAGTGCAATTTCTTGGAAATTTTGTAGGAAACTATAGTGTGATCTTGTGGAAATATTATTAAGAAACTATAGTGCAAATTTATGGAAAATTTGTAGAAGACTATAGTGTGATCTTGTGGAAAGATTATTAAGAAACTATAGTGTGATATTGTGGATATATTATTAAGGAACTATAGTGTAAATTTATGTATGATCTTGTGGAAATATTACTAAAAAACTATAGTACAAATTTATGGTAAATTTGTAGGAACTATAGTGTAATATTGCAGAAATATTATAGTACAAATTTGTGGTAAATTTGTAGGAACTATAGTGTAATCTTGTGGAAATATTATAGTACAAATTTGTGGAAAATTTGTAGGAACTATAGTGTAATCTTGTGGAAATATTATAGTACAAATTTATGGTAAATTTGTAGAAACTATAGTATAATATTGTGGAAATATTATAGAGGAACTATTGTACATATTTGTGGAAAATTTGTAGGGAAATATAGTGTAATCTTGTGGAAATATGATTGAAGAACTATAGTACAAATTTATGGTAAATTTGTAGGAAAATGTAGTATAATTTTGTGGAAATTTTATTAAATGACTATAATACAAATTTATGGAAAATTTGTAGGGAACTATAGCAAAATTTTGTGGAAAATTGGAATGCTATATTGAACAAAATATGTTACTTGATTCCTTTGTTTAAATGTTATTTCTATGTGAATGGAAAACAATGGAATTTGGTTTATGAATGCATCTTCTATGTTATGAACAAGAAATAATGGGTTGGGGATCTATTCTTTGGGACAATTATGGGGTTCTCTCTTACTCATTTGCATATGGAATTAATTGATAAAAGGAATATATTTTTGTGGAAAAAGGATAGGGATGGGTGTGGAATTCATTCTTGGGAAATTATGGGGTTTCCTTCCTTTGATAGTTTGAATGTAAATGCATAGTTACATTATGGTGAATGTATATTGCATGGGTGCATTCAAATGTAAAATTACATATTATTGTATAAATGGAATGCATAATCATAATATATATATTATGAGCTATCCTGATCCCTTACCACCATCAAAAAAGCAATGGAGATACGAGATAGATCAGGAGTAGATTTGTGTTGTACAATCATTATTACTATTAACATATGTTGTACTAAAGCCTTTATTATGAAATTTTATTTATTGTAAATAAATCTCTAATTGAGAATCAATTTTTAAACTAGAATAATATATATATATATATATATAGATATTGTTTAGCACTTTAGAATATATGTAGATGATGTAATTTCAATTACAATGCAATATGGAAGAATGAAGTAAAGTTATACTCTGATTTATGATGTTAAGCAAATTGTTTTTTTTTGAAAAAATTGAAAATCTTGAATTAAAACAAAGAGCAAGTACAAGAGGGAGCAAAAACATCCCTACTAAGAACCCAGAGACAAAATACCTCAGCAAAGAGCGAGATGGCAGCACAAACCAACACTAAGCACTAGAGAAAAACAAGGCGCGATATCGCGACAAGTCGCAAAATCGTGACAGGTCGCAATATCACGACAGACAAGCCGACCGAGGTCACAACCGCACAAACGATCGCGAAATCGTGACATGTCGCGAAATCATGACGGCCAAAACCAGCAGCCCTCGACCGTAAAATATGTCGCGATATCACGACGAAACCAACACAAAGCAGTCAGTCCACAGAATTGTCGCGATATCGCGACGCATCTTCCAATTCCCACCTTTGTGCCAGAAGTGTCACGATTTGGCGACATGTCGCGATTTCACGACATGTCACAAAATCGTGACGGCCAAAGCTAGCAGCCCCCGACCATGAAAGATGTCGTGATATCACGACAGAAACATCACAAAGCAGTCATTCCTCAGAATTGTCACGATATCGTGACACATTTTCCAGTTGCCACCTTTGCACCAAAAGTGTCGCAATTTCGCGACATGTCACGATTTCGCAACATGTCGCAAAATTGCAACGGCCAAGTCCAGCTGCTCCCGACCACAAAAGATGTCACGATATCACGACAAAAACATCACAAAGCAGTCAGTCCTCAGAATTGTCATGATATCACGACGCATTTTCCAATTGCCACCATTGCGCCAGAAGTGTCACGAAATTGCGACAACAAGACCCTTCTGCATCCAAACCTCCCAAGTGTCACAAAAACATGACAGGTTGACCACTCGACGACCAATCATCATAAAAGTCACAAAATCATGACTGTTGTCTTCCGTGTTGCCCTTGCAGCCAAAGCGACGCAAAAACGAAGCAACTTCGATCCAATGGTCCCAGCAACATAACATGGCACGAAAAAGAGACATCTTCCACCCGTTAGTCGCGACCACACAACCGCTCACGAAATCGTGACAACAACTATCCAAAGAATGCGACATCTCGAAATGTTGCGATATCGTGACAGGAATGTTAAGCAAATTGTTACACAATGATTATTTATATAGATTAGATAGGGTTCATATCTTTAATTGAGGTCTAAATATGAATACTAATTGTTTAAGTTGATTGATAAACTTAAATGTAACCCTAATTAAAGAGAAATAAATAAAAGAATCAAGGAAAATTAGTAAACTCAAGAGGATATACTTTGGAATAATACATAAAGATATACTATGAGAAATAATCTTTAGTATAACCTAAAGAAGGAAAAATTTAGGAAATATCAAGTGGGGAAACTTGGATTGAATGATACAAGTAAGTTTGGTGATAGACATTGGGGTGTCTATGTGAGTCTATCACGTGGATGTGATGACCACCTTAGCTACCCATTGTGGATATGAGGTTAACTAAGCACAGCAAATGATTGATATTCTATCTTGGTGGAAGAATATCTAATCTTCAAGGCATACACCTAAACTTTGGTTCATATGGACCTAAGTTGAGACTAGCTTAAGGTGGACTTAAGTTAGTAGGGAAAAATGGTGTTTCTATTCTTAGGTGGACTAAGATGGGATAATCCCCAAACACTATGGTCAATATTTTCTACATTCAGGGAGAATGAAAGAAAAATAGGGTGACCACATGAAGGTATCCTTTTACTGTTGAGGTATAAAGGTAAACCCATAAGTCTTAATATAGGGTTGACCACTCCTATCCACAAGATAGACACTGACCACATTTATTATTGTGAAGTGTAGCCTTGGAATTTACATGGAAATTAATTCTTATATGCCCCCTTGATCATTACTTATGTGATTCCTTGGTTACAATCTTAACCTCGTGAGTTTAAAAAAAAATCTCTCTTGGAATAGTTGGATTTTGATGTTCATTACACTTTCAGTCTACCTAGTCATATTGGCATCACATCCCACTCTTTCTATCTCCACTTCATTCCTTTACATCACCACTTAATTTACACCTATCACCATTTCATTCACCTCTACAAACACATAATTCCAATCATGGTAACTTCTATAAGCAATGACTCCCACCATCCCTATCCAAGGATATTATATTATAAGATCTCCCAAATTGACAAGTGCATTTGAAGGGCAACTACAATTTGTGTTGAATAAAGAACACTTATAAGTGTATATGATTGACCTCCTTTAAAGAAGAAATCCTATAAGAGGTCAACAAGATCATCAAATATATATATAAATGTAGATTTCTAAGGATTGAACATTAGGTAGTCCTTCAACTTCTTTTATCAATGATCATAATATAGACACACCATAAAGGGATAGGCTACAGGGAACAAATCAAAATGAACAACAATCATGAATAGTAAATGAACAACTACAATTTGTGTTGAATAATCACACACTATCCTTGCTATGGTGTAAAAGTCATATTTGTTTTTTATTTCTTGGACTCAACTTCTCACAATTTATTTTTTTCACTTTATTTTTCTTGTATTTTCCCTTTTTACACTTTATTTTCATCCAATTTAGTATATATTAGTGATCTACACAAGTATAGTAGGTCATTTTTCTAAATCCAAAGATCAAGATAATCCATTAACAATCCCATCCAACCTTATTAAAACTTGGATTGGGAGTATAATATCTAATTTAAAAGTTAGGATAATTCTTTGATCAATAGATAGTACAACATCCAATATATTTGGACCCCACTTAGAACATGTAGCAATAATGTATTTTTTTATGTAAGTAGCAAGTACAATTGTTAGAGGATACATAATGCATTTAGGGTTTTCAAGAAAGGTTAATTCCCATCCTAGACTAAGTGGTACATGCTTGACCAACTCAAGCATTCTTTTCAATAGTTGAAGGTTGATGTAATAGGGATTATTGCTTCTTATAGGAGAATGAATTATCTAACTAGAGAAGGGTTGTTCGAATCCCTAAGGATGATGATGCTACATCACTCTCTACTTATAGGGCTCTTGATTTATTTTTGGAATCTTTTCCAAATAGACCAATACCATTCCTCCTTGTAGCATTAAACTTCCTCAAGGTGCCAACTCATTTTATGGCATCATGGAATCTATGGCATCAACCTTAGTGGTACCAACTCTCATAGATACATAGATATATCACACCAACTCCATGTATCACCTTCAAGTGCCAGAATATATAAAGCAAATCCTTTCAATGTTAAATGTTGAGAACACATATGCATATATTTAGTCTTGCCATATGGCCCTTCATAGACTTATGCTAGTTGTAGAATAAGAAAAATAGACAATTCTTTAACTATTCATTCTTAATAAATAAAAAAATTGAATTGCTTGACCTTATAACTATTTATCATTATTGTACCAAAGTATATAGCTCATAGTAGATACTTTTTTTCTTCTTGTTCTTCTTCTTTAGTTTCTCTCTCTCTCTCTCTCTCTCTTTACCCTATAGACTCAAGTCATTCCTAAATGTCTAACTAATTATTCTACTACTTTTAGTACATTAGAATAAATTGCCCTACACCCTAAATGCATGAACCTTATGTACTAATCTGATATACTATTTTTAACATGGGATACATGAGCTTTGTATGTTATAGTGCATTGACATTTACATTATCTATAAATAAAGTTGTATTCTAATGTGAGAAAGAATTATTGTGCTAAATTTTATAATGCCTCATTGTGCATATTGCTATAAACCTTTATATATCCATTCTAAATAAATAATTTTTTTCTAGTAGTATAATTTATCATCATGTAAGATGTTACACTTCTTGGTTTAACATGTTATTATCTTCATCGATCAATAAATTAAGAGGTATATTGTTGATATTAATATTAAATATTTTGTACTAGATCCTATATATAACAAGCATTACCAAGTAAATTATTATTAAATGGCATATTTTGCATGCTAAATTATTCTATAGGTCCATATAGTAACTATATAAACAAGTTGGAAAACAATACCAAAGACTAAAAATAAGGAATTACTCCTCAATATTCCATTCCCCTCTCACAAGGTGACATTCTATCTTAAATAACATACACCATTTGACTTGTTGATGATAATACCATTTTTGATCATATAAAGATATTTAATATTACTTTAGAAAATTGGTTTAAAACCATCATCTCAATCATAACAATAATCTTAGGAAGATAAATATTAGAAACAAGATTCATGAAGTTCAACTAGACATTATACTTTTTGGTAATACTATTGTTATTCACAATGGTTATGTATATAATTTCTATAATAATAAAAAAATTATTTTATAGGATTAAAATGGGCCTCATCTATATTACATCATGACTATGTTACCGTGATATCTCAATCAACCGCATAGTGCTATTATGATCAATAACTATACATGTACTATCTAACAATAGTTTGGAAAAAAAATATTGGTAAATAGGGGTTTTGAAAGGAACTTGTAACCTTTTACAAAAATATGAGGGTTGAGAGAAGAGTTCCCAATTGAAATATAGCCAAAGAAACATGCCCTTTGTGGGTTGTTAGAGATAAACAACTTAAACTAAAAAAGAGAAGCCCATGCAGGAGCAAGAGAGGAAGCCTCATGGGCTGAGAAGAGAAGCGTTTGCAGGGGTAGCAAATAAAACCTCATAGTTACAAAAATTTGAAAAAGTTTTTCTTGTACATGATAAAACCTCATAGTTACACACAAATTTGAAAAGGTTTTTCCCAAATTGAAGAATACCTCACAGTTTTAGAAGACCCAAAGAAAAATGAAGCAATACAATGCAAGGTCATCCATAAATGAAACAAGACCATTCGTAAATGGATCAGGACCATCCGTAAAAGCCTCCCCAAGAAAATAACAAATATTTATAAAAAAAGTTTTTCTCACCTAGGAAGAAACACACTATTTTGGAAGGCCCAAAATGTAGAATACTCCACAAAACCTAATGCTAAAAACACCAGCACCAAGTGGATCTACAAATATAGTCCATGCAAGGTCATCCACAGGTCTAAAAAGGGAATAACCAAAGGAGATCACTACAGGCCATGTGATCTCCTAAAAAAGAAAGGTGAAGCACAGTCAAAATAGAACCTGGTAAAGAATATGCCCTTGAAGCAACAATAAGATCAAGTACAACACAATGTCGCGAAGCCCTCCATTGTAGTGAAAAATCAATGCATGTTCCTCCATAAAGACCAAAAAGAGATATAGGAAGGACCACCCACAAAGTAATTGCAAATATGCAAGAAAGCCCCAATCCTACCACCAGAGGAAAACCCATGGAACCCTTCTACAACACAATGTAGCACATGATCCCCTCCAAGACCAAAAAGGAAGAGAATAAATCTATCAGAAACCCTTGGACACGAATCACCATAGTACCAAACCACTAGCCATGGGAAGCACTCAACTATGAACAATAAGATTGAGGCCTCCCCCAAAGCCTAAAAAAAATAGTGAATAACCATCCTACCAAGTAGAATGAATGAATGCACAAAAAACCTTGAACTAGCAGCCATGGGAAACACTCAACTATGAGCAATAAAATTAGGGTCTTTCCCAAAGCCCAAAAAAATAGCAAATTACATTCATTGGCAAGCATAACGAATGAACTAAAGCCCACCCTAAAGCAATACTAAGTTCTATAGGGAAAAAAAGAGTTTCCCCTATAGGTAGTAAAGTACATGACCCTTTCCCATGGCCAAAGGAAAAACTACAGGAACAAGATTTTGAAATTGGTTCTCTACATCGAGAAGCCATATTTTTAAATACTTGATCTCATATCATTTGATATCTAATTTCTATAAACTTCAATCCTCGTTGACTACTCATATTATAGAAACAATAAGTAACAAAAAAACTAAAAGATCAATTAATATTATAGATATACATGAGATAGAGTTTATTGCAAACCATATTGATTTTACTCAATATTTATTATTATACAATTTTTTAAGCATTGATTGTTCCAATTAATTAATATATTTTTAGCATGTTTAAGTTGATTCATTTCATAGAAAAAAATAGTTTGATGAGGAAAAACTACTCTGCTAGGGTTTGATGAAGAAAAACTATTCTGCAGGGATGGTAGAAACTTTTGGAGGAGGTCTAAAAATTTGGAGGAATGTCGTGATGGCATCGGGTCCAGCACAGAGAGTGCATGCTCGTGATATTTTTTCATCTGAAAATGACTCGAAGGAATAGAATTTTCCAGTGCATGTTGGGAACCGCTTGTTAAAGAACAATGGATGTTTGGAACAATGTGAATCCAAACTAGTTCTAGTGGTTCAACCAGACTTAGTGACGGAAGATGTGGAGTATCTAACCAAGCATGCCCTTATTGGTAAATTTTTTGGCATTCAAATTTCTCTCCCCTTTGTGGAGGCTTGGGTCAGGTAGACTTGGAATCCTGAAGGCGATGTGGAGGTGATGCTGAGTGCGAACAACTATTTTATGGTGGTTTTATCTTGTATTGCATATCGTAACAAAACATTTGAAGGGGGTCCTTCTATAACCAAGTGGGACTCTTTATTAAACCCTGGAATGTGGGTTTCAATCCATCAGAGGAGCGGCCGTCGCGGGTTCCAGTATGGGTGTAGCTTCCATGGCTCCTATTGGAATTCTGGAGAACTGATATCTTGCATAAGATTGCCCTTCTACTTGGGAAGCTGATTGGACCGTCACAACAGACAATGGATAAAAATGGAATCTTTGTTGCTCGTATTTGTGTTAAATTGACTTAAATAATATTATTCTAGATTATATTGAAATACAATTTGGATCAACTACATGGGTTCAAAAACTTGACTATGAAGCTCTTCCATTTTGTTGCCAGATTTACCGTGAATATGGCCACCTGAAAAGAAAATACCCTATGTTTGTCTCGCCTGTGGATTCAAATCATGGGCCCTCTCAGTCTGGAAAAATTTTGGATAAAGGAAAAGCCCTGATAAGGGAAGGGGAATGGGATAAGGAAGGTTTTGTTTCGATAAAATCCTGAAACAGAGGACGAAGGGCAAACAAATACCTTTAGGATAGCCATCCAGATGCTCTACTCAACCATTTTTAAATATTAGATGATCTGGATCAGTGCATGGAGATACTAAAACATCGCTACCTGATGCAAATATAACAAGGCCGAATCAGATGTCTCTTCATGAGGGGGAAATTAAGGAATCAGATCTAGGGGGTTTAAATGAAGAATAAAGGGCTTTGGATCTGAGTATAGGGGACATGGTAAGGTATAGCCCTATAAGGGAAACTATTTTGGAAAGTGGTACAGATTTAGTTATGTCCTCTCCTACTCAAGCACTGATGCAGTCATCCTTGGACTGCAAAACTCCTACGGTGTTGGGATTGTAGCAGAAAATAATTAAAAAAGTTTTTCAAATAAGAATATGAAGATGGGTTGGAAGAAGGACAAGGATAAAATAAAGTTAATGGGGGAGGCTTTGGTGGATTTAGGCTTGGTGAGAACATTGGACTCCTATTTTTATAACCCCCAAAAATGATTATTCTCTCATGGAATTTAAGGGAGTTGAATAGCATCCCCAGACAAAAATTTGTTCATGATTTAGTTCGTGAGAATTCTTCGGATGTGGTGTTTATTCAGGAGACTAAATTGGCTATTGATAGTATGTTCAATATTTCTCCCAAGTTGTGGAGAAGGGGGCAATGCCAGTGTATTGGTGCATGTGGATATGCTAGTGGCATCGCTTGTTTATGGGATCCGGTTAAGATATCCCCTCTTACTTGGATTTCCAGCAAATGGTCTATTTCAATGGTCGAGCATGATAATGAATCTGGTGAAATCATCCTACTTACAAATGTGTATGCTCCTATTGATTACAATGGTAAAGTGAATTTGTGGAAGCACATTTACTTTGTGAGAAGTTTGGTTCCCCTGTACCCATGGATTTTTGTTGGAGACTTCAACTCTATCACTTGTCTAGAGGAGAAACATGGTGGGGTGGACCGTCTCGAGCCTTTTTCTTCTATCTTTAATGCTCATATCTAGGCCCTAAAATTGGTTGACATCAAGCCAGATAATGGGATATTTACTTGGCACACTAGAAGGTGTGGGGAAGGTTCCATCTCAGAGAGACTGGATAGGTTTTTGATATCCAGTTATTGGATGGGTAATAACAGAGGTGCTAGTTCTGTGATTCTAGATGTTAGGGGATCTAATCATTGGCCTATAAAACTCTCTGCTTTGGAGTTAGGGCTAAAAAATAATCCCTCCTTTAAGTTTCAACTTATGTGGCTTCGTGATCCTAAGCTTCATTATTTCATGCGAGGCTGGTGGACCATTGGCAAACCTCCTCATGGCACCGTTATGTATTCCTTTATGAAGCGACTACAATTTGTAAAACATAAATTGAATAGATGGAATAGACTAAATTTTGGGAACCTTTCCTTGGCTAAGATGGTGAAAGCACGAGATTCTGAAATATTGAAAAGAAAACTAATGCGATGTATTCAAAACCCAAATTTAACGCTTAAGGTCCTATAAAATGAAATGCATGAAATGAAAGAAAGGAGACGAACTTAAATGAGATAAAAGAAGTACAGAAAGCACAACCCTTTTTATTTATACTCTTCCAATTTGGTTACAAAGACATCTCCTCCCTTTTAGGGGGTAGGAGCATTAACATAGTTTCAATTACAATCATGGATTTAGTGTTCCTCCTTCCGCGTGCCCACATGTGAAATGTGCGATCCAAAGTGTTGTCGTCACTGGTATTGATAAATATTTAATCCTTGTTGTTCCTCCTGCATTCAAAGAAACAAAAAATCATCAGTAGCACCTGTGTATGATAATGAAACTCACAAATATGAAAGAGTACTGTTAATGAATATAACGATGATTAAAATGAATCCAAATAGACTAAAAATTTGACAGAAGCATAATCATGTAACTAGCAAAATACTGCAAAAGAAACAGTCACCAAATTTGAGACAGATCCGTATTTGTCCCGGGGTAGGATGAGTAAACCTGCAATAGTTTGGTACTCATTTCGGGGTGAGATGAGAAAACCTACAACAGTTTGGTACTCATTTCGGGGTGAGACAAGAAAACCTGCAATAAGGCAGGGGGTGCCCGAAGGCAAACCACCCACGGGTTGAAACTTTGTTTTGACACCAATCCACTTGGGATGAGTCCGAAACCTGTTGTGATGGGTTGTCGAAAAATTGGTAGGATATTATGGTTAGAAAATCGAGTTTTAGGTCTTGATTCGTGCCTCCAAAGTCACCCAATAACCTCATTTCGATTAAGAGATTATGGATGTAAAAACACAAATCGTAAGTCAATAAACTGGCAGCACTTCGTCGCTCAAAATGCTCCTTCTATGTATATCCTTTTGGGTGAGTAAACTCACCATTTTATAGATCCAATGGGTCTCTTTTAATTAGCATGCAAAAGTGCTACTTATCATGAATGCTTTTTTAGGGAAGAGAAGACTTCTCCCTGATCAAGGGCTCCATAACTACTTCTGTAACTACTGCTACATGCCCAAAAGAACTCACTCGCACTCCCATGCAATGAAGGGAGAGTTAAGTAGCTAATTTGGGTTGTCATGAAAAATCCCACTCTCACTCCCATGCAATGAAGGGAGAGTTAAGTGGCAAATCTGAGTTGTCTTAAAAAGCTCACTCTCATTCCCATGCAGTGAATGGAGAGTCAATGGCAGATATGAGTTGTCAAAAGAACTCACTTGCACTCCTATGCCATGAAGGGAGAGCTAAGTGGTAGTTCTGAGTTGTCATGTGCCAAGGTTTGACTTTTTTTAGGTCAAACCCAGCATTTGTCCCACCTCGAAGCGAGCACTGGTAATCATCCCTGGGTGGAATGAGTACCAGTATGCACTCGTCCCTGGGTGGAGCGAATAAGTAGCAGAGTGCCTAAAAGGTGCCAAATTGATCTCTAACTTTTAAAACTACTGTGTGAGTGGTTAGAACCACTGTTTTAACCTCTGAGGCTACCCTGGGGGCTGTGTGTGTTAAAGCGATCAGTGTTTGCAATCACATAATCGGATTGGTTCTGTTTTGGTGTCTACAGATGCCCCTTTTTGGAAAGCGCTGCACATGGTGCAGTGTTGAGTAAAAATAGATAACCAAAGCACTAATGATTAGGATTTCTTAGTAACCTAACCAAATTTGGATGTCCCAAGTATGGAAAGGGCATGCATTCTTGAATCCTTGCTTCTGACAAGCTAAGGAATTGGATTTCAAGTAGTAACCTATTTGGGTGAGGTGTGACTTGAGCTTGGGCATTGATCAGTCATGAATAAGCAAAGGGCGCAACATTTTGTCTGTGGGAACCATGTGTTCATGATTCATGAATGCCAAGTGTTTAATCAGTTTGTGATTGTTGCTTGTTTGCTACCCCAAGTAGGAGAGTGATTGTCTTTGTCAATGATTCTTTGAATGCATGTCATTTCCTTGATTGGGTGTGTGTGTGTTGATTGATAACTAAGTGTGACTACCCCCTCAAGCGACGAATCAATGAGGGAATGACCAACATGAGAAAAGCGATGAGTCACTTGACCCAAGATGACTTAAGTGAGGGTGCCTTCAGATGTTTTCCATTGAATGCTTAAGCAGTTTCCCGATTTTTTGACCTGTTTTTGGTGGGTGTGAACCCATTTTGGGACGCCATTTGGGGTTAACATTGGCGAAAATCTGATCTCTCATGGAGCGGTCCGGCCATGGTAGCCTTCTTTGGGAGACAGATAATGACAATGTAAACCCCGAAATTTGTTTTTTGATGCCAAGAGATTAAGTACAAGAGCACTTTTGTCCGGCAATTTTTAGTGGTTTTGTTGTGGTGCATTTTTCATTTTTTTTTAATTTTGTTGTTTTTGATTTTTTTTTTTTTTTTTGAATTTTTTTTAATTCGTTCTGGGGTGGGACGAATACCATGTGGTTATTCGTTCTGGGGTGAGACAAGCGCTTCACCGAGGAAAAACGCTCGTTCCAGGAAGGAACAAAAAACAGCAAGCAAAAATTATAAATATGCAAAAATGACGAATTTGGCTCATTTGCACTGTTCAGCGCAAGAGAATTGGAGCTCTGAGGAGGAGGAGGGAGATTTTTTGATGTGAAGCACTGCCGAATTTTCTAGCTACCATGAGTGCATAGATTGGCTCGTCAAGCGGCGGAGCCGAAGCGAGACCAGTAAGTGAACTATCTCCGTGAGTTTTAATTTGAAAAAGTGCAAATTTGTTTTTATTGTGTTTTTCTTTTGTTTAAGACATGGAACCCTAATTAATTAATTAAAAGGTGAATGAATTTGATTTAAAGACCATGAAACGAAATGAAACGTGTATGCAAACCGATGGGAACCTAGATGGAAAACCATAAAATAAACCTAAATGAAACTTAGAGTAACACCTTAGGGTAACCACGGTTATATAAAAAATGTTTTTTATGTGAATGGTAAAACTTAGGTCGAAACCGTAGGTAAACCATGTCACTTTTTTTTTTGTTATTTTTATGAAATTAAAACTGAAACCTAAGTAAAAAAAAACAATGACTTTTTGTTTGAATGGTAAAACTTAGGTCAAAACCGTAGGTAAACCATGTCAAATTTTTGTTGTTTTTATGAGATGAAAGATGAAAAATTGAAAAAAAAAAAATTGTTTTTTTTGAATGGTAAAACTTAGGTTGAAAACCGTAGATAAACCATGTCAATTTTTTGTTTTGTTTGTAATTAAAAATAAAACCCTAGGCTGAAAAATTGGTGAATGTTTTTGTTTGAATGGTAAAACTTAGGTTGAAAACCGTAGATAAACCATGTCAATTTTTTTTTTTGTTTTTATGAAATGCAAGATGAAAACTTAGATTAAAATTGATGAATTTTTTTGTTTGAATGGTAAAACTTAGGTTAAAAACCGTAGATAAACCATGTCATTTTTTTTTTGTTTTTATGAAATGCAAGATGAAAACTTATATTAAAATTGATGAATTTTTTGTTGTTTGAATGGTAAAACTTAGGTTAAAAACCATAGGTAAACCATGTCAGTTTTTGGTTGTTTTTATGAAATGCAAGATGAAAACTTAGATTAAAATTGATGAATTTTTTTGTTTGAATGGTAAAACTTAGGTCGAAACCATAGGTAAACCATGTCAATTTTTTTGTTTTTATGAGATGAAAGATGAAAAATTGATGAATTTTTTTTTGTTTGAATGGTAAAACTTAGGTTAAAAACCGTAGATAAACCATGTCAAATTTTTGTTGTTTTTATGAAATGCAAGATGAAAACTTAGATTAAAATTGATGAATTTTTTTGTTTAAATGGTAAACTTAGGTCGAAACCGTAGGTAAACCATGTCAAATTTTTGTTATTTTTATGAAATGCAAGATGAAAACTTAGATTAAAATTGATGAATTTTTTTGTTTAAATGGTAAACTTAGGTCGAAACCGTAGGTAAACCATGTCAAATTTTTGTTATTTTTTGTATGAAAGTAAAGGTGAAAAATTGATGCATTTTTTTTTTGAATTTAAAGATGAAAAAATTGATGAATTTTTTTGTTTGAATGGTAAAACGTAGGTTGAAACCGTAGATAAACCATATCAATTTTTTTGTTGTTTGTATGTTTGTAAATTGTAACAGATGTACATGTGAATGAATGATGTTACTGTATATGGATGCATTTTTGTATATGTGATGGTGATTTGATGCATGTTTTTGATGTGTTTATGTTTTGTGATATGCAGGTGGTGAAGAGTCGGTATCGGGTACCGACTATTTTTTCTAGTGCCCGCGAGGCATTGAGTGCAAAGGACTAGGAGTGGCTTGATGCCTTGGGGCTCAAGCATGTGGCTCGATTGGAGCCAGTTGTTGGGGATCGGGCATACTTGACAGCTTTGATCAGTCTATGGGAAATTTGAACGAACACCTTCCATCTCTCGACAGGGGAGATGACAGTTACATTGGAGGATGTGTATTGGATTCTTCGAATTTTGATAGATGGGGTTCCCATTCGGACGATGCCACAAGGCCAGAGGACGGCTGTACTGACCCAATGTTTTGGACATGGGGAGGACTTGGGTGTGGAGGACGCGGTGTAGAGAGCAGAGGATGATTGTCAGATGGGTGGGATCTTAGTGCGATGGTGGTACGAGAGGAGGGTGTTGGGAGTGAGGCATACACTACTCATGAGCCTCATTTCCAACATGCTATTGCTAGACTCCTCGGGGGCGAGGTTCCCATGGAACCTACTAGAGGTGGTGTGGCAGTTAGTGGATTGTCCTGTGATAGAGCCTGTGATCATGAGATGGGGCCAGACGCTCTTGGCTCAACTATATGATGAGCTGTATAAGGTCCACTGTCGAAAGTGAAAGGGGATTGGCTACAGTTACTTGTTGCAGTGTTGGTACTAGCAACATATAGCCATGGAGCGACCACGAGGGCTACCCTGGACTACACGGGTTGACATGGTGGATAGATACATTGGTTATGGGGCGTTATGGTATCAATCTGAGGAGCAGGGGCATAGTCGGCAATTTGCGGGAGACATGGACCATTACGTAGATGCATTGGCATGACTGAATCCAGGAGATGTGGTGTGGAGGCCATATCAAGATTGTCCCACATGGCCGAAGGCTGATGAGTGGCTTCGATAGGTCCGAAGGGGGAGGTGGGTCATTGGACGACACGAGACAGAGCAGGAATACTTCCATTATCTTCGAGTGACACGATAGTTTGGGGTATGCCAGGGGTTGCCTGGGGAGCCCTTAGTCTATCAACACCAGAGCGATGAGAGGACTCTAGCTGTGTCGATCCTTGAGTCGCTATGGGAGGAGGCGGATACAATACTGGACACTCTGAACGTGGATGACATCGGAGTTACTGTCGAGTACCAGGAGTGGTGGACGCTCCGACGATGGTGAGGTGAGGGGCCATTAGTAGGGGATGAGGCAGCGGTAGGTGGAGAGGGTGCAGAGGCACCAGGAGAGGGTTGGGGAGCTCCTGTTGATGTGGACATGGTGGAGGTGGCAGATGTAGGAGAGGACTTTGGTGAGGAGGAGCAGCCAGAGATGCAGGATGCTTCGGAGTAGGCCGATGCTCCAGAGAGGCCGACGTAGTCGGCCGTGCTAAGGGATACAGAGGTGGGGTTGCGTGCTAAGGTAGCACGATTGACGAAGGTGTGACAGAGGTGATATGGGGAGCTAGGAGAGGCTTTGCAGGAGAGAGATCTCTTGTGGACTCAGTTGGCAGAGCGAGAGAGCGTAGGGGCTACGTCTCACCGATAGGAGGGTGATACGGATGCTGCACGGGAGAGGGATCTCCTACGGGTGCAGCTAGCACAACACAATGAGGTAGTAGCTTACTACCGTCGGTGGGAGGCAAAGTGGAGTCGACGAGAGGTAGATTGGGGCTGACAGGAGTCATATTGGTGGCAACAAGAATTATATTGGTGACGGCATCGACTGGAGATGGAGGGAGATATTATCCGCCTTGGTGGGCGAATACCGGAGCCTCCTGGAGGTGGCTTGTCGTATCGGATGAGAGATAGTAGGACGGAGCAGTCAGCATCATCCCATCACAGGCAGCTAGATGAGGGAGGTGCTAGTGGGCATGATGCAGGGGCGAGCAGCAGTCGCCCTGAGAGGTCCCATAGGACCTATACTACAAGGGGTAGTTCCCGTCGCATCGATGTTGCATCATCATGGTGGCCGACGCCCCAGGCTTAGGGTTTTTGAGTTTTTGGATTGTGGTAGCAAGGTCCAAGGATCGGTTCATTATAGCTTATAGGCAATTTTGTTATGATATATATATACAGATGACTTTTTTTGGTGTTTATATATTTTTCATGATTTATTTTGATGTACATGTGTTTACATTGATGTATGAATATGCGATTATGAATGCGATGGGTCTAATTTGTATGATGTATGCATATGGAATGAATGAAATGATTTGTTGATGATTTGTCGATGCACCATAGACTATACAAGATTTGACTGACTTGCTATATTAATGGGATAACTTTGTGGAATGCTTGTGCATGTGAAAACTTTGTTTTTGTATTTTTTCTATTTTTTGATGGTGATGTATGGAATGAAATGTACCAGTTGTTTGAAAATGTAGTTAAGCTTTTCTGAGATGTAGATATTTTAACTAACTAACCAAGACTGTACATTTATCTCGCAAGACTTTTGAACAAGGTATAAATCCGACTTGAATTTAACCAAGTTATTTTACATCCCTGTGTGTGCAATTGAGTTCGTTTATGTGTTATTCATCAGGATACTACCAGTGCCAGATAGGCTATCAACCAAACCTGTACTGAGGATCACCTAATTAGCTCCACTAACTCTGTTGTTGTATTTAGCAAGATTAATCCATGGGACAATCTAAGGTACCATAAGCTAGCTCATGCACATGCAAAGCTAATGTGACAGACATATCGTCATGCGGTTAGGATACCACCATTGCCAGGTAGGCTATCAACCAAACCCATAATGAGGATCACCTAGATGGTTTGTCGAATGCTGAGAATGCCAGGGATTCAAGTTCAGGCTTGTGTATTGGCTCAATGGTTTGGATACTTGCTCGGCTATATAGTGATGAAAATCACTGTTTATTTTTCTTTTTGTTTTTCTTTTTGTTTTTTTTGTTTTTTTTTTAGCAAGGATTTTGAATAGTGGGGATAACCACTGTTATTTGATTTTGTATTTTAAGCTTTGTAAGGTTGAGCTTGTGAATGGCCTTGATCCTGTTGGTCTTGGGGATGACTACCCATCCTGTTTAGGGACGTGTAGTATGAATCCTTACGACTTTGGGACACAAGGGGATAATGGAGATTATGAAGTAAGGGCATTGATATTTTAGGTCTTGGGGATGACTACCCATCCTGGTTAGGGGCGTGTAGTACGAATCCTTACAACTTGGAGACCAAAGGTGAGTGGAGATGGTTGTGATGATGGGTTGTTGGAATGGTGTTTTTGAATAGCGTTGATCCTTTTAGGTCTTGGGGACGACTACCCATCCTTGGCAGGGATGTGTAGTACGAATCCTTACAACTTTGGGGACCAACTATGATTGGGATTTATTGAAGGGGAAACGAGTTGAAACGGAGCTCTGGCGATTTGGCGAGAAAATTTCTAAGCAGGCGACAAGCGATGTTCTAGGGTTTCTGGTGTGAAGGAAAATCCAGGGACTTTGGTGGGTTGACTTTGTGCTACTCTGAAGGATCGTCTGCTGCCTCGGGAGGGCCCAATGGGGTCTCCTCCAGATCCTCTCTCTGGGAGAAAGAGCTCATATGTTGAGATGCTAAAATAAAATGCTTCGTCTTCCAATGACGAAGCTCAGCGAAATGCTTTTCAAACGCTCTTCAAGAATGTTGGCAAGGGCTCAACTGCACACCGAGTTAATGGATGCCTCCCGCAATCCACCTCCAGACCTAATATTGTTATCAAACCAAAGATGGTCGAAGACACAATCATCTACCATGCTAACCATGATCTAATTTGAAAATTCATGGGTATATGACCTACCCTAAATTTTTTGCATACCTGGGTCAGACAGAACTGGGAGCCACACGGTGAGTACTCCTTATGGTCTATAAGCAATGGGTATTTCATTATTAGTTTCTCTTCTTTAGCCGATAGAAACAGAGCATTTGAATTAGAGAAGAGGAACCACGGACCGACAGGGTTATTTGTTCAACCCTGGAGAGTGGGTTTCGATCCTCGTATTGAACCCACGACTGTCCCGGTTTGGATCCGGCTGTACGCTCTCTCGATGGAGTTTTGGGGTGAGCAAGTTCTAGAAATGATTGGTAATTCCCTAGGTAGACATTTGGGCATCTCCAAAGACACCATAGAGGGAAACATAGCTGTCTTTGCTAGAATTTGCGTAGAAATGGATATTAGCCAGCCTCTACCGACCGAGGTGGAACTTGAGTTGGCAGGACTATCCTAGATCCAGTAGTTAGATTATGAGGCCCTACCCTTTAGATGCAGAGTATGCCATAAGCATGGCCATTTGGCAAGGTTTTGTCCAAATATTTTGAACACAAAAGCGGAGGCTCCGCTTGGAATGCCAAATCGCCCCAGAGAGGGTAAGCCTACTCTTGTCAAAGAACCATCCAATACTCCTCTGGGTACTGATGTTCAGAAATATGGCTTCGAACAGCCTAAAAGAAGGAGAAAGCAAAAGAAAAATGGCAAGGAGCAGGCACAACTCAAACCAACCAATCGGTATGAAATCTTTAAGTCACTAGTGGATCAAGAGGACCAAGTCATGGAAGGAGTGGATGGGAATGTCGAGGATAATAACATCCACACTCATGCTTCTCCTTCATTTACTCCTGTCTTAGAACAGGTGATTGAATCCACTGAGATATTGCAGCCAGAGAACCCAAGGGCATTGATAATACACTCCCCAGCATAGCTAGTTATTAAGGATGTCAGCATGGGAAGTGCAAAAAAGAATAGAGAAAGGCCAGCCCTAGGGATTACTCAGGTGGAGAAGAGATCCAAAAATAGTAACTCTCAAGGAGTGGGCAGAAATTCCAATAAGGATCTACTAGCAGTGCAAGGAGACAAGCTAATCAATGGAGGATCGGTGAGGACAATTGATTCTTACTGCTCACAAGGTTTTCAATGATTATTCAATCTTGGAATGTTAGAGGTTTAAACAGTAGAACCCATCAATCTGCTATTCAAAGACTCTTAGGAAAGTGTAAAACAGACTTTTTGCTCATCCAGGAGACAAAAATGTCTTTAGATCTTATGTGCAAAATCGTTAGTAGAATATGGAGGGGCGCTGGTTATATGGATGTGGCTGCTCAAGGTGCCTCTAGGGGGATTGTTACTCTTTGGAACCCTCTATAATGGACAGCAATAGAACATATAGCTTGGAGGGGTGTGCTCACATCTCTTTTTAGGAATAATGTCACAGCAGAACATGTTTTAATTACAAATTTCTATGGGGCTCAAAGCATTGATGGCCAGAGGCTCCAATGGAAAGCTGTACACAACATGAGGTCCTCACGGGAAGATTTATACTGGATTATTATTGGGGATTTTAATGCCAAATTATCTACTCGAGATCAAGAAGGTGGTATCCTAGTTTTGGATCCAGGGGACCGGCTTTTGATTGCCCAAGTCCAGGCCTTTCACCTAGTGGATATCAAAGGCCCTAGAACCTACTTTACTTGGACTAACAAGAGGAGGGAGCCACACAGCAGGAAGGTAAAGGTAGACCATTTTTTGGTCTCTGAGGAGGCATTTGTTAAGTGGAATATTAAATTTCAGATTTTGAAGGGCCCAGTTTCAGATCACTTTCCCATTTTGTTGGAGGGAGGGACTACGACAGGGCAGCATCACAAATCGTTTAAATTTGAGAATTTTTGGTTGCAAAAGGAGTATCTCCGAAAGAAAATTCCACAGTGGTGGGAAGAAGGCCGCCTACCTTTTGGGACAGCAATGTTTAAATTCCACAAACAACTTCATTTTGTCAAGATTAAATTGAAATAGTGGAGGCAAACTAATAAGTCAGATTTCTAGCTCCAACGAGCTCCCTTGGTGGCCAGATGGGAAGAGGTGCAGAAACATTTCAGGGAAGGAACAATTACTAAGCATATTAAAACTGAGGATGATGCCTTGCGCAAAGCGGTTGAGGACATTGATAACCAAGAAGAGACTTACTGGAAATAGAGAGCAAGAAACACTTGGTTATTAGAAGGAGATAGAAATACAAAATGTTTCCATCGATCAGTCTGTGCTAGGAGACAAATGAATAACATGGAAGTCCTTCAAGATGAGAATGGACAAGTCCTTTGATACTCTTCCCGGTATGCATTCCCACTCAATGGATTATTTCTCTAAACTTTTTAAGGAAAGTATGGAGCAAGATGTGGAAGCTCAAAATGAAGTTATTGATGTCATACCCTCTATTATCTCTCAAGAAGAGAATCAGGCCCTTCTTAGACCCATTGATAGAGATGAACTGAAGAATGTGGTCTTTGGGATGAGCACCGGCAAATCTCCAGGTCCAGACGGCTTTCCTATTGAGTTTTTTCAGGCCTTTTGGGATACCTTGGAGGAGGATGTTTTGGCTGTCACAAAGGAGTCCAGAACTAATAAAAGAATGCTCAAGGCACTAAATCACACCTTCATCACTTTAATTCCAAAAGTGGAGGAGGGGGTTCATATCTATTATTTTAGACCTATTGCCTTATGCAACGTGATTTATAAAATAATCACAAAGATAATGGCCGAACGGCTAAAACCTCTCCTTCATAATATCATTTCCTCAGAGCAAGGGGGTTTTGTAGAGGGTAGACAGATCTTGGATGGGGTGGTCCTTGCCCAAGAGGCAATCCATACAATGCAAAAATC
Source organism: Wollemia nobilis (assembly GCA_028583015.1). Lineage (NCBI taxonomy): Eukaryota > Viridiplantae > Streptophyta > Pinopsida > Araucariales > Araucariaceae > Wollemia > Wollemia nobilis. The sequence goes on from JAQPPZ010000314.1 coordinate 1,742,830, forward strand.
TAGTAACAAAGGAATGTTCATTAAACTGGATATGTCCAAGGCTTATGATAGGGTGGAGTGGGGCTTCCTGTCAAAAATGTTGGCAGCATTTGGTTTCTCTCAGGACTGGATAGATTGGGTCATGAGTTGCATTTCTACGCCTTCTTATTCTGTTCTAATCAAGGGGCTTCCCTCGCCACATTTTGGAGCCACACGGGGTCTTCATCAAGGGGACCCTTGCTCTCTCTATCTCTTCCTCATCTTGGCTGAAGGATTAGGTAGACTCTTCTTGAGGAGAAGACATCAAGGTCTGATAATAGGTATCAAGGTAGGTGAGGAAGTTTTGACTCACTTACAGTTTGTGGATGATACAAGATTGGTTGGAGTGGCCAGTCTCAGGGAAGAAAGAGGAATTAGAGATACTCTAAATGTCTACCTTAGGTCCTCAAACCAAGTCATCAATGATAAAAAATCCAAAGTGGTCTTCTTCAATCTTGACCAAAGGTTACAAGACAGAGTTATAGAGATCTTGGGATTCACTAGGACATCTCTTCCAGTAGTTTACTTGGGGGTTCCTTTGCATTTTAAAAAATTGAAAATAGATATCTGGAAGGATCTTTTGGATGGCATCAAAGATAGAATGAATCATTGGTCTCATAAATGGTTAAGCTATGGGGGCCGATTAACTTTCTTACGATCGATTATTCGAGCCATGCCAATATATAAATTCTCCATCCTGGCTTCCCCACATTCTATTTGGAAAGAGCTGGACAAAATGGCTAGAAGATTTTTATGGGAAGGTGCAAAAGCAGAGAATAAATGGGCCTTGGTTGGTTGGGATAAAGTTACCCAGCCCAAGGAAAAAGGAGGGTTGGGACTGAGAAGCTCCAAGCTTAACAACAAAGCTTTGGCTGGAAAACTGTACTGGAGGTGGATTTCCCAGCCAACATCCTTTTTCAGTAGAATCCTTTCCAGTAAATACTTGGGTCATGTTCACCCCAATGAAGTGGGCCATTTCCCTCTAGATGGTAATGGATCCTTAGTGTGGTAGGCTCTCAATCTTGGATCTCAGGTTATCAAAGACCAATTGTTTTGGAAAGTGGGGAGAGGGGAGAAGGCATGTTTCTAGACTGATTCTTGGGACCATCACCCACCCATCATTGCTAAGTTTCCTAAATTGCAATCAATTAAATCTGCCATAGAAGACAAAGGCTGGGTTCAAATTGAGAGTTATTTCAACACCATCCAATTGGGGGAGTACAAGTTCAAGAAGTTTAAGCGGTTGGAAGAGTGGCCAATTACAATCCCTCCGGAGCTAGCACCCATCTTGACCAAAATTTTGACAGAAAGGTTTCTCACTGGGAGAGATGAGGAGGATGAACTAGCTTGGGGCTATGGGAACCTTGGGGTATATACTATGAATGAGGGATACAATAAGATCCTCCCAGAGCCTCCCCCACATTTATTTCCGATTCAATATTGGAGGAAGATATGGCATTCCAAGGGCTGGCTGAAAGTGAACTTCTTTGCCTGGCAGTTTATGCACAATGGAATTATCACCTTTGACAATCTCAGAAATAGAGGAATCATCGGTCCATCTTAGTGTGTGTTATGCCACAAGAATGAGGAAATAGCTGATCATATGATATTTGAGTGCCCCTTCACACGGCAGATTTGGAAGCGTTGGTTCTCTCACTATAAAATCTAGGCTACTGGTGATCTGACTCGGACCAATATTTGGGAAAGATGGAAGAGAGGTAGATTTAAATCTAAATCTCTTCGAATTGGTTGGGAGCTTGGCTTACTTTTCATCTGGTGGCAGGTGTGGTTGGAGAGAAATGCTCGTATTTTCCGAGAAACCTTCTCCTCATTAGATGGAATTTTGCAGGTCATCTGGAGCAAAGTCATGGAAATGGTTGCCATCTATGCTGAGGAGGAAAATCAGGTTGGTCCTGAGCCACTGGAAGAGGGAGCTGTAGAGCAATAGAAACAGGTTAGAGGTAGCTGGAAACCTCCCCTAGAAGGTTGGATCAAAATAAATACTGATGGAGATGCAAAAGGCAATCCGGGTAGTGCTGGAATTGGAGTAGTGTGCCGAGATCATGCTGGGTCTGTGCTCTATTGGGAAATGCAAGGTCTGGGATGAACCACAAACAATGAAGCAGAAGCATTTGCTATTAAATCTGCTTCCATCTGTACTGTCAAGCAGGGACACAGGAAGATAATTCTCGAGTCTGATTCCCAAATTCTGGTTGGCGCTCTAGACTGCATGAGGAACTTTGCCTCAAAATCTTGGAGGTTGTGGATTTTGGTCTCTCAAATCAAGAAACTATGGAGGGAATTAGATGATGTGATCCTCGTATATGTGAGTAGATATTTAAATAAGGTGACCGATTTCCTTGCAAATATGGGTGCTGAGAAAGAGGTTAGGGTGCATCTGCACAGTGACATGCCTATGGCGGATGCAGTGATTAGGCAAGGTCTTGATCGATACTTGAGACAATGAGAAAATTTTTTGCTAAGGGAGGTTTTTGTCATGATATCGCGACCTGTAGCGCCATCGTGGCCTCTGGTGGGAAGCTGTCATGATATCGCGACAGCTTGTGCTGTCGTGGCATTTGGAGGGAACCTGTCACAATATCGCGACATGTCACGCTATCGCGGCCCTTGGAGAGATGTTGTCGCAATTTTGTGACCTGTTGCACTGTCGCGGCCTTCAGTGGGAAGTTGTCACGATTTTGTGACCTGTTGCGCCATCACGGCTTTTGGTTGGAAGCTGTAGTAATTTCGTGATGCTTTTGGAGCAGGGGCACCAAGGAGGATAATCGTCGCGATATCACGACAATTTTGGTGAATTGGAGCTAAGAGGAAAATTCGTCGTGATTTCGCGACATTTTTGAATATTGGAAGCCACAAGGAAAAATCGTCATGATATCGCAACAGTTTTGGACAATTGGCACTAAGGGGAAAAATCGTCACGATATAGCGACACTTTTGAAGAACGGGCACCAAGGGGATAACTTGTCGCGATATCATGACACTTTTGAAGATTGGGTGCCAAGGAGAAAACTTGTCACGATATCGCAACACTTTTGGCGAACTGGCGCCATTGGGAAAACTTGTTGCCATATCACGACACTTTTGAAGATTAGGCACAACGTGGAAAACTCGTCGCGATATCATGACAGTTTTGAGGATTGGGAGCTGAAAGGAAAACTCGTCATGATTTTATGACACTTTTGGCAAACTGGCGTCATGGGTAAAACTCATCACGCTATCGTGAAACTTTTGAAGACTGGGCGCAAAGTGGAAAACTCATTGCGATATCGCGACAATTTTGAGGGTTGGGCGCTGAAAGGAAAACTCGTCACGATTTCGTGACACTTTTGGCGTGTAGGAGTCTTTGGGAAAAATCATCGTGATATCGCGACACTTTTGAAGACTGGGCGCCAAGTGGAAAACTCATCGCGATATCGTGACACTTTTGTAGGTTGGGCGCTTAAGAGAAAACTCGTTGCGATTTCGTGATGCTTTTGGAGATCAGGAGCCATTTGGAATTCTCATCGCAATTTCGTGACACCTTTGGTGATGGGGTGCCGAAGGGTGATGCCGTCGTGATTTCATGACATTTTTGGCGATCGGGCACCGAGGGCTCTGGCTGTCGCGAAATCGCGACATGTCGCGATTTCGTGACATGTCACGATTTCGCGACATGTCACGATTTCGCGACATGTCACGAACGATTTCGTGCCCTATTGTCTTTTGCACTCTACGGTGGAAAGTGTTGCCTTTTTATGCTCTGCGCTTGTAATCTTGTTCTTTGCTCTTGGTTGGGATGTCTTTTCTCCCATTTGTAACTGTTCTTTGTTTTAATACAAGTTTTTCATTTTTTTCAAAAAAAACTATGATTGGGATTTGTGGGAGTGGTGAAAACCACTGTTTATGATGGGGAATGGATAGGGAAGAACTCATCCTTTTGTCAATTCTCAGCATTATGGAACCATTCGCACAGGGGGATGAACAGGCTAATATTTCACCTATGGCATCCTAGACTGCTTTGTAGGTTTCTCTTGCGTTCACACAACTTAGGAATTATTATATGTGTGTTAATTTGTTTTGGGATGCTACATAACAAGGTGTGATCCAAGTAAAAATTTCCCATGTAAATATGTTTAACTATGTACAATTTTGGCTAGAAAATTAAAGACAGCTAAATGACGAAAACCCTATATACATTAGGAGACAACTGACTATGCTAAAAATGGCGGTATGTTGGATGGATGCATTTATGAAAATGGATTTGATGTGGAAAAGGATGGAATTGCCAAGTAATGACAGCCTATGGTGCTTTTGACTTGTATGACCTAGCAAATGTATAATGTATGGATGCGATGCCTAATGCAACCTATATTTTTGTATTTTCATTTTTACGAGAATGCATGGAATTGAAATGCAAATGTTTTTATGATTTTTGATTTTTTATGAGTATGCATGGAATTGAAATGCAATTGTTTTTGTGATTTTTGATGATTGTAATTTTTTTGTTTATTTTTGAATACTTATTTTGACCAAGCAGTTATGGTAACGCTTGGAGATTTTGGTGTTGACCAAAGGGTTTATGGATACCTTTGGAGCATTTTGGGGGTGACCAAGCGATTATGAGAATCCTTGGAGCTTATGGCTTGACCAAAGGGTTTATAGATACCTTTGGGGCATTTAGGGTTGACCAAGCGATTATGAAAATCCTTGGAGCTTTTGGTTTGACCAAAGGGTTTATAGATACCTTTGGGGCGTTTAGGGTTGACCAAGTGATTATGAGAATCCTTGGAGCTTTTAGTTGGACTATGGCTCTCTAGATGTGGAATGGCCTCAAATGACTGATGTTCAAGGGTTCTGCTTCCTTGATTCCTTCAAGAGAGGCAAGCCGGTATGTTCCAGGTCCTATTCTACTATCAATGATATAAGGACCTAACCATTTTACCGTGAACTTGTCCCATAGATGGGACGACAAATTAGAATTTTATTGGTTCTCTTTTAATACCAAGTCACCAACCTGAAATTCCCTGAGGTGGACTTTCATGTTGTATGCTCTCTTAAGTCGCTCTTGATAGATACGCAAATGCTCAAGAGCATTAACGCATCGTTCATCGAGCAACGTCAGTTGATCTAACCGGGCCTACCACGTAGTGTCATCATCGATGAACTCTTGCATTGAAATGCATAGGGAAGGGATTTCCAACTCAAGAGGCATGACTGCCTCGGAGCCATACACTAGCAAAAATGGAGTTGCCCCAGTGGGCGTTTGGATGCTAGTGCGATAAGCCCATAGGGCAAGTGGGATCTGAAGGTGCCAGTCCTTATGATTGTCTACAAATGTCTTTTTAATAATGGTGACTAGCATTTTGTTTGACGCCTCTGCTTGCCCATTTGCCTATGGATAATAGGGTGTTGAAAAACTATACTGGATTTTGTACTTTGTGGTCAAAGCATGAACATATTTATTCTTGAATGGTGTCCCATTATCTGACAGGATCTTGGATGGAATACCAAAATAACATATGATGTTATGCAAAATAAACTCCACAATGTGGGATCTAGTCGTAGTGGTTAGCGAAATTGCTTCCACCCACTTGGTGAAGTATTCTGTGGTCATTAAAATGAACGTGTGACAACCAGACAACGTAGGGAAAATATTTCCAATTAGGTCAAAGCCCCACTGCAAAAAAGGCCAAACCGATTGGATCGACTGCAAGGCCTGAGAAGGTACGTGTGTCAAATTAACATGGTGTTGACACTTCACGCACTTCTTCACATATGCGCAACAATCTCGCTCTAAATATGGCCAATAATAACCCATGCGAAGAATGTGCTTTGTGATGGCCATATCGCCGAAGTGGCCACCACATGCACCATCGTGAGCTTGGGTGATCGCCCAAGCGGACTCTTGTTGGTCCAAACAATGAAGGAGGATTCCTTCATAATTTTGACGATACAAAATGTCTCCTAATAAGACATGCTTTGTCGCTTTCTGTTTGAATGATATTTTTGCGGCTTGTGTCAATCCAAGTGGGAGGTTACCTAACTTGAGGTAATCCCTAATGGGTGTGTACCAATCCTGCTGATCAAAAACTTTGATAGTATGAACGACCAATCCCTCTTGAAGTCCATCTCTAGCAAAAGCTGAGCGAGAAAGAACTTGTAAAAACAATGTTGTGTTGCTATTAAGAGGGGTCGGGGAGAACAAGGACCCCCAGTTGGCTCGAGTCAAAAAATCATGGATTCGAGAGAACTTATCCGGAGATGGTTCAATCTGGATCAAGTGGATTCCTAGTGTTAGATCAGAGCTTGCATGCTCCATCGTAGATTGTTATAATGTTTTAACCTAAATGGTTGTCATTGCACCAGAAAGGTCTTGCAGGATTAGTGACCCCAAGGAGGCCATAGTATCCACAAAATGATTTGATGATCGAGGGAGTGCCTCGATGTCATACCATTCAAGTTGTGCTAGGAATTTGTCCACAAGGGCTTTGTAGGCCTACAAAACTGGACATTTACATTGAAAAATACCCTTCACTTGATTGACAATCAACAATGAATCACCAAAGATGTTTAGACGTTTAATGTTCATGGTGATTGTTGTTTGAAGACCTATGAGCAAGGCTTCATATTCTGCATTGTTTTTGGTGCACGAGAACTCTAATTTAAATGAAAAAGGCATTGGAGTGCCTTGCGGAGTGAAGAATACAATTCTCGTGCCACCACCTTGCTCACATTTAGAACCATCAAAGAATAGGGTTATGTCAGCCTGTAACTCAGGCTCATCAGAATCTGGCGATTCTAAAACATGGAAGACCCCATCATTAGGTAGTTCAAAAGTCAAAGGCTGATTGGATTCAAGAGGAGCCTCGACTAGTTGATCGGTGATGACTTGACCTTTTATGGATTTTTTTCCAATGAACTCTATGTCAAACTCCGTCAACAACATGATCCATTTCACCGTGCGGCTACTATGATAAGTATGACTCATCATGTATCGCAATGGATTCTCCTTAGACACAACATACATCTTATTACTGAGCATGTAGTGGCATAGATTTTTGGTAGCAAACACCACTGCCAAGCAAAGCTTTTCAACGTATGCATAGTTAAGTTCATAACTGACCAGGGTGCGGCTAAGATAGTATGTAGCCTATTCTTTGTCAAGTTCATTTTTTTGGGACAGCATGGCACCCAGTGCCACCTTAGTGGCTGAGATGTATAAATAGAACGGCACTCCTGGTCTAGGTGGTGCCAATACTAGCGGTGAAACCAAGTACTATTTAATGTCGTCAAAGGCTGACTAGCACTCGTCATCCCAATGAAATGTGACCCCCTTATGCAATAATTTATTCATGGGTCGGCACTTGTCAGATAACTGCGCTATGAAGCGCTTGATCGATGCAACCTTTCCCTACAGACTCTTGAGCTACTTGATGGTGGTTTGGGGAAGCATTTCAAGGATTGCCTTGACTTTGTTTGGGTCGACCTCGATTCCTCGTTTTGAGACTATGAAACCCAAGAGCTTTCTAGAGGTGACGCCAAAGACGCACTTCTTAGGGTTTAGTCTGACTTTATGTTCAATGAGGCGATCAAGGACCTTGCTCAAGTCACCGAGGTGATCTGGGCACAAAAGAGATTTGGACAACAAATCATCCATGTAATCTTCCAAAGTCTTGTGCATGTAATCATGAAAGATGTACATCATGGCACGTTGGTAAGTGGCGCCAATATTTTCAAGGCTAAAAGGCATGACCTTATAGCAAAATGTCCCTCAATATGTTGTGAATGTCGTTTTTAGTTGGTCCTTGAGATTGATACGAATCTGATTGTATCCTGAGAAACCATCCATAAGGGAAAGCATTTCATGGCCCACTATGGCATCTACCAACACGTCGATGCTTGGCAAGGGAAAATAATCCTTAGGACTCGCTTTGTTAAGATCTCAAAATTTGTTGCATATGCGAATCCTCCCGTCGGGCTTCTTGACGGGAACCATGTTAGACAACCATGGAGGATAATCCACACAGATGACAAACTGGGCATCCAACAACTTTTGTAACTCATATTTTACCATTAAGGTCATTGTTGGGTGCATCTTGCATAGTTTTTTCTTTACTGGCTTGATTGTCGGATCAAGCATTAAATTATGTGTGACTAGCTGTGGGTCTAGTCCCAAGCATATCCTTGTATGACCATGCAAAAACCTCCTTTTTTTCCTTAAGAAGGGCAACATAATCGGATTGCTCTTCAGGGGAGAGACTTATCCCCAGCTTGATAATCCATGGATTCATTGGATCTGTGCTGATGTCTACATCAATCGTTACCTCGACCGAAATGTGGGATCCGTCCTCCAACTGGTGTGGAGTTGGGATCAGATGGATATCATTTGCTGAATTAAGATCATCATTAGGAATGTCAAGTTCCTCTTCAGCATGGAAGACATCTTGAGTCTGTCCTGGAGTGAAATGAAACATCCCACCACAAGGACAATACTCTGATGGGGATGGTGGTGTGTCAGCGCGATCCCAATCTATAGCCTCTATGTCTAGATGCAATGATCGTGTTGGATTGGCTGGATCATGGATGGGGGTGGTCAAGTCAATGGAGATCATGTTGATGAAATGATTATAACCTCCATTATCGTAGGTGTGATAACTCTGACATTCGAGATCACCATTGAAAGCACGAGATTCTAAAATATTGAAAAGAAAACTAATGCGATGTATTCAAAACCCAAAGTTAACGCTTAAGGTCCTATAAAATGAAATGCATGAAATGAAAGAAAGGATACGAACTTAAATGAGATAAAAGAAGTACAGAAAGCACAACCCTTTTTATTTATACTCTTCCAATTCGGTTACAAAGACGTCTCCTCCATTTTAGGGGGTAGGAGCGTTAACATAGTTTCAATTACAATCATGGATTTAGTGTTCCTCCTTCCATGTGCCCACATGTGAAATGGGCGAGCCAAAGTGTTGTCACCGCTGGTATTGATAAATATTTAATCCTTGCTGTTCCTCCTGCATTCAAAGAAACAACAAATCATAAGTAGCACCTGTGTATGATAATGAAACTCGCAAATCTGAAAGAGTACTGTTAATGAATGTAAAATATGAATATAACGATGATTAAAATGAATCCAAATAGACTGAAAATTTGATAGAAGCGTAATCATGTAACTAGCAAAATACTACAAAAGAAATAGTCACCAAATTCGAGATAGATCCGTATTTGTCCCAGGGTAGGACGAGTAAACCTACAAAAATTTGGTACTCATTTCAGGGTGAGACGAGAAAACCTGCAATAGTTTGGTACTCGTTTCGGGGTGAGACGAGAAAACCTGCAATAAGGCAGGGGGTGCCCGAAGGCAAACCACTCGCAGGTTGAAACTTTGTTTCGACACCAATCTGCTTGGGATGAGTCTAAAACCTGTTGTGATGGGTTGTCAGCAAATTGGTAGGATATTGTGGTCAGAAAATCGGGTTTTAGGTCTTGATTCGTGCCTCCAAAGTCACCCAATAACCTCCTTTCGATTAAGAGATTATGGATGTAAAAACATAAATCGTAAGTCAGTAAACTGGCAGCACTTCGTCGCTCAAAATGCTCTTTCTCTGTATATCCTTTTGGGTGAGGAAACTCACCATTTTATAGATCCAATGGGTCTCTTTAAATTGGCATGCAAAAGTGCTACTTATCATGAATGCTTTTTCAGGGAAGAGAAGACTTCTCCTTGATCAAGGGCTCCATAACTGCTTTTGTAACTACTGCTACATGCCCAAAAGAACTCACTCGCACTCCCATGCAATGAAGGGAGATTTAAGTAGCTAATTTGGGTTGTCATGAAAAATCCCACTCTCACTCCCATGCAATGAAGGGAGAGTCAAGTGGAAAATCCGAGTTGTCCTAAAAAACTCACTCTCATTCCCATGCAGTGAATGGAGATTCAATGGCAGATATGAGTTGTCAAAAGAACTCACTCGCACTCCTATGCCATGAAGGGAGATCTAAGTGGTAGTTCTGAGTTGTCATGTGCCGAGGTTTGACTTTTTGCAGGTCAAACCCGGCATTCATCCCACCTCGGAGCGAGCGCTGGTAATCGTCCCTGGGTGGAACGAGTACCAGTCTACACTCATCCCTGGGTGGAGCGAATAAGTAGTAGAGTGCCTAAAAGGTTCCAAATTGATCTCTAACTTTTAAAACTGATGTGTGAGTGGTTAGAACCACTATTTTAACCTCTGGGGCTGCCCTGGGGGCTGTGTGTGTTAATGCGATCAGTGTTTGCAGTCACATAATCGGATTGGTGTTGTTTTTGTGTCTACATATGGTATCTCTTAGGATGATGGAAGAAGCATCAAGGAAGATTAGAGATCAGGGATTCACGAAGGAGCTTCTTATTGAGGAATTTGAGGCTCCGAAAGACCTTGTTGAATGGGAACTGAGGGAAGAAATTTTTTGGAAACAAAAAGCTCGAGTAGATTGGCTTCAATAAGGGGATAGGAACACAACCTTCTTTTATAACTCAATTAAGGCTCATAATAATGGTAACCTTATTACCTCTCTTGTGAATTCTTTGGGTGCCCTGCTCTCTTATTTTAGGGATATTTTAGAAGATACTAAGAGGTATTTTCCCTCTCTCTTCAATGAGGACTCCCTATCAGATGATGAGAATGAAAAGCTTATTCTAAATTGTACTCCAACGATTGTTTCTAGAGATATGAATGGGAACTTGATGGGTCTAATTTCCCTTGACGAGTTGGAAAATGTTGTATTCAATATGAAAAAGGAAAATCCCCAGGCCCATATGGATTCCTAATTGAGTTTTATCAGGAGTTTTGGGATTTAATCAAATTTGATCTTTTGGAGGTTGTCCATGAGCCCCAAAAGAACAAACAGATTCTAAGGGCCCTAAATGCTACATTTGTGGTGCTTATACCCAAAAAAGAGAGAACAAATTCCTTGGATATGTTCAGGCCTATTGCTCTCTGCAATGTTGTGTATAATATCATCACAAAAATTATTTCTAAGAGGCTGAAGATATGGTTGAGCAAAATCATCTCTAAGGAGCAAGGAGGGTTTGTTGTTGGCCAAAAAATCTTGGATGGGGTTGTTATTGCTACAGAATCTATTCATTCAACAGAAAATTCTAAGGAGAAAACTATGTTCATTAAGTTGGACATGGCCAAAGCCTATGATCGGGTCAGATGGTCCTTTCTTCAAAAATTTCTTGTTGCTTTTGGATTTGAGGAGGAATGGATTAGATGGGTGATGAGCTGTGTTTCTTCTTCCTCATTATCTATTCTTGTTAATAATGATCCATCAGAGTTATTTGAGGCCTCAAGGGGATTGAGGCAAGGAGATCCTTTATCTCCTTATTTGTTTATCGTTATGGCATAAGGGTTGGGAATATTGCTCAAGTCTCAAGTCATGTAGGGTCTCATTTAGTGATGGAAGTGGGATAGTAGTTTGCCACCTCTTTCCCACCTTCAATTTGTTGATGATACTACTTTGTTGGGAGTTGCCACTATCAGGGAAGATGGCAATATTAGACAGTCTCTTGAAATATATCTTGGTGCTTTTGGACAGTTGATTAATGAGTACAAGTCTTCTATTTTCTTCTTCAATACCCCTCCTCTTATGCAAGCCAGGGTTGCTCGCATTCTAAGATTCTAGGTTGGGACTCCCCCCTTCATTTATCTTGGTATTCCAATTTCATCTCACCCTCTACCTAGATATTCTTGGTATTCTATGCTTGATAAGTTTAGAAGTAAGGTGAATCACTGGATTTTCAGATGGCTATCCATTGTAGGTAGAGTGTTGCTTTTAAAATATATTGTTCAAGCTTTACCCATTTATAGATGTTTTATACAAATAGCTCCCTCTCACTTCATAAAGGACATGGATGCTTTGTCAAGACATTTTTTATGGTTTGGAAAACTTGATCAATCTAAATGGAGTTTGGTTAGGTGGGATTCTATATGTAGGCCGGTGCAAGAGGGAGGCCTTGGGTTACGACAGACAACTCTTTTTGGACAGGCTTTGGCTGTAAAAATTTATTGGAGATGGTGTACCTCTCAAGATCATATTTGGGCTAAAATATTATCTTTTAAATACTTGAGAGGTATTTCTAAGGCTGAAATCCCTAGAGTCAGCTTGGTTGGGAAAGGTTCAATTATCTGGGATACTCTAAAAAGAGGAGCTAATTTAATCAAGCAGGGTTTGTTCTGGATTTGCAATCAGGGATCAAATGCTCTTTTTTGGGAGGATTCTTGGGATGGCCACCCTCCTATCTTGAATCAATATCCTAGGTTACATTACCTAAGCATTTTTTTCTTAGAAGTAGGCTAGTCTCGTGTGGAGGACTTTAAAAAATCCAATCTTTTGGAAATATGGAGATGTATAGGTGGAAAGATCCACAAGAATGGCCCTAGGGGGGCCTGGCAAAGGACAGAGAGGTGATTGCTCTTATTCTTATGGGGAGTCCTTATTCTTAATTCAGGGGTAAAGATATTCTGGCTTGGAACCCTAATCCTAAGGGAACCTACTCGGTAGCCTATGGTTATTAGGTTCTTGATAAGCAAAAGTATGGGAGTCTTCCTATCACTTGGTGGAAAAAGGTGTGGAACAAATTTCTTGGCCAAAATGTAACTTCTTTCTCTAGTTGGTAGCTCGTAATAAATACCTTACTTGGAATAATGTGAGGAAGAGGATTTTAGGGTCCCTCTTTTTGTGTCCTTTGCAGTAAGAATGAGGACTCTTCTCATTTATTTTTTCAATGCTCCTTTTCTAGAGACATTTGGCACCATTGGTGGAGTTCCTGGAACCATCCATGTTTTCATGTGATGTCCCTGGTGGAGTTTTGGAGTAGTTTGGGCAAACCTTCGGCCAAGGCCCCCTTCCTTCGGGTGGCTTGGAATTTGGGCCCTTCTTGCATCATCTGGAAAATTTGGCTCAAACAGAACCGATGCATATTTTAGGGAAGTTATTTGGCTATTCAATATATTTGGCAAAGGATCTTGTATATGGTTCAGGAAACCATCCATAGCAAATGTGATGTGGACCCTCTTTTGGATTCTAGGGAGGAGAAGGTATAGCAAGCCCTTGGTCTCTTTGGGGATGGTGTGAACTCTTCTATCCCTAGTAGGGTTCCTCAGCTCAGCAAGAAGGTTAGGAGATATGGTAGGTGGAGGCCACCCCCTAGAGGAGTTTTAAAAATTAATACTGATGGATCATCCAGGGGTAATATTGGACATGTTGGCATTGACGATGTTGGGAGAGATTCTACTAGTGGTGTTAGTTTTTTCTTTTCCATTTATAAAGGTGTTCACTCCAACAATTTTATGGAAGCTCTTGCAATTCTTGAGACCTTGCAGAGGGGGTTTTCTCTTGGCTATTATAGGATTATCTGCAAGTATGACTCTCAAATTGTGGTTAATATTTTAAACAGTAAAAGGGTGGAGGAAGTTAATTAGCATTTGGCCTCTATAGTCGTTCAGATTCTCAGAATGAGTGAAAAGTTCAAATTTATATCCTTTGTACACATTCCAAGGGAATGGAATGTGGTTGTTGATTACTTGGCCAAAAAAGCTACTGAGTTTCTGGATCCTTGGAGTATCGATAATTGGGAGAGTCTCCCATCTGGGGATTCTCAATGCCTATGGGAGTTGATCCACAAGTATGTACAGAATTAATGTGGTTTATTCTTATTGCCTTTTTTGAGTGTGATTCTAGTCTAGTGGTTTTAGCCTGTTTGGCTATTTATTTGAGTCCTGGTTGGAAGCTTAGTTGTACTCTGTAATCCAAAAATTTTATCAATAAATTTTTACCCCTTTATTTAAAAAAAGTTGATTCATTTCATATATAAAATGTGTCGCACCCATATTACATCATGAGTGTGTTAATGTGATATTTCAGCAAATTACACAATGGTGTTATGACCAACAATTGTACATGTATTACCTAACAGGAGTTTGAAATTAGTTCTCTATATTGAGAACCGGTATTTGTAAATACTTGATCTTGTATCATTTTCTATCTATTTTCTATAAAATTCAATCCTATTTGAATACTCATATTATATATAAAATAAGAAACAATAATGATTTAATGATCAATTGATGTTATAGACATATATGAGATACATTTCATTGCAAATCATATTGATTTTCCTCAATATTTATAATTATATAATTTCTTTAAGCATTAATATTTCTATTTTTAACATTTTTTAGCACATTTAAGTGGATTCTTTTCAAATTTGATCTCTCCCTATGAATAAATTACTTCACTTAAGCTCCAAACTTATTGGTCAATTAAAAAATAATAATAATAACATAGCTCCTTAAGCATGTCACATGTGAAATTTATGAGATTTAATAGATATATCCTTGGAAAAATAAATTAGACTTTTCATAAAATGATTTGGAATATATAATGTTCATTTAATTTATGGGTGGGTATAATAATTTTAAAAAATCATTAATTTAAATACTTGGTAAAAAGATGCATCTAAATCACTTTGTTGAGGTTACAATCTGATAGGTATTACGTGTAATTCAGTGTTAGGTTGTATGTGTTTGCACATTTGCATGTGTGTGTCTGTGTGATAGAGAGAGCATACTATCTACATTCAAGTATAGAGTAATGTTTCATTAGTCTATTTTAATAATATTGTATAAGAACATAATGATAATTATAAAATTTTCCAAAAATTTCAAGATATAATAGCCACCTAGTTATAGATGTTTGTAGTGTATAGGAAATTAGGTTTTGAAACCTCAAAGGATCAAACCATATATCACATTCCAATAATTTTTAATGGGTAAACAAGAACTATATAACGTAATTATATGTTATGGAGTCCAAACAATTGTGGTATAATAGAAGTAGGGTATGTTTAAAATATTTGCATATTCAAAAGATTAATTCATGTATAAATTCTTTTGTCATAATAAGTAAATACAAAAAATAAAGAACATAATATCAAGATTCAAAATTGGAATTCAAAATAGTTTTAACTATATCCATGAGACCAAAATGGACTTGAAGTGGTTTTCACCACTTCCTTATGCTATTGATCATGAATCTATAGCACAGTTTAGGATAGGATATCAACTAAGACAATAAGGCTGCAAATAGGACATATAAAATATTTAAATTATCCTAAGTGGTAGACAAAGACCAAAATTATAATTTAGAAAATGGACTAAGGATAAAAGAATTAGCCAATTATTGAACTAGACCTATGTGTTAAAGGTAAATCCATTGTAATGCATTGATTTGATATTATAAGATTGAATTATTGGTCAGTCATGAAGATTAAATCAATTTCAATAGGCATTCAATTGGATAGACTGATCCATTTGGGTCAATATGCTCATACCCGATGATGTCATTCTAGAAAGAGGTTGGGAAATTAGAATAACTAGTTGGAATTGAAAGAAAATACAAGGGATCTCTTATCATTTGGACATCAACTCCTTAGAAAATTGACATCACACTCATATTTTATTTTAATAATCTATTTTTAACTTCTATTGGGGGCCACTCCCATTACAAAAACAAAATATTACATTGATCTCATTACATTTCTAACAAGTTAATTAAAGCATATTCAACTTTATATTTCTATTGGAGATATTCTTCATTTACCCTTCTATCAAAGATATTCTTCATTTTCCTCAAACTGCTAAGTTTCCATAATCAACTACTTTTATATCAAATGCATTCAAAAATTTAAATTCTATCAAGATGAAATTCAACACTGTGAATGGCTAAAATATTTATTGTCCAACTTCTATATCCAAAAATATCTTGTCTATAACATCCTCACAATTTATTAATACCTTTTTTTTAGGGTTCTTATTCATTCCCCTAATATTACAATATATTATTTTCATTATTTTTTATTTTATTTGTTGGTTTAGTCCCACTTCTTTAACACTTGTGATATTTGATTTTCTTTTCCCATATCAATATCTCTTTGTGTTTTTTTTCTCTTTTTTTTTGCTTCTTGGGTCTTCATATCTTTTTTCATTCTCAGTAATACTTTTGTCTTCATCAGTCTCTTCAATATTCTCACATTTCTCATTGTAAGACTTATCATCTTTAGGTTTGCCTTGTTCTGAATAATTTGAAGTGCAAGGAATAACCTCAAAAGCACAATCTTCTTTATATTTCCTTGGACACCCTAAAGTGCAAGGATGCTCTTTTATAACAATTACCTTCTTATTCTGCCCTAAAACCTAAATTGTTATGGTTTTTCTACAACCTTATTTCTATATTATTCTAATCTTGAAACCTTAAAGTGCAAGGGATAACATCTTCACCACTTTCAATTTTATTACTTGAAGAGGATTATATACTACTTCAATAAAATGAAGATGATTTACCTAGAGTAAACTTGACCTTTTTTGTTGTCTTTGTTTTGGGTTATATCTCCACATCTTCTTTTGCACCTTTAATTCCTTCTAAACTTGTCAATTGATATTGTTTATAGTATTTATTTACCTTTTCTTTTGGAGTGGAATATCCTTGATCTAATCTAGCTTCTATTATTGAATGATTTCCTTGCTTTATCTTAAACTTTATCTCATGGCTAGAATTTTTTATCTCTTTCTTCATCGTTTTTACTTTGCAAAGTCTTGGAATGTGTCCAATCTCAAAATAATTGTGACAATTAAATGCAATATTTTCATAATATAGGTCTGAGGTATAGACCAATTGGTTCCCCCAATCCCTGTAAGGGGGGTGGAGGTCCAAGGTTTAAATCTCAGGCCTCGTTGGATTGAATGCGTGTCCCTTCCAAGTGCTTTCAATGATGTAAAAGGTTTAAAATGATCATGGTATTATGGTTATAGGGGTGCACTCCATGGAGATCTGTGTGGTGGCTTCTGGGGTGGACAATGAAGAATACTGTGATGGCCATAAAAAGTCGGACAACCTACCCAGATTCATGGCGACTACTAATTCCACCATGTAAAATTATATATATATATATATATATATATATATATATATATATATATATATATATATATTCATAATCTACTTGTTGATCTTATTCTCTTGATTCATATTTAATCTTAATGGATTGTAGTAAAGTTTTTGAAATATCCATATCAGCACATATTTGATTATATATAATATACTTTCACTCTTTAGTTGTTGGTCCTTTCTTGATGAATTTACCTATGGTATTTCCAATATTTTTTAAAACATCCTTATTTATAAGCTAACATGGAAGTCCAAAATGCCTAACCCACACTGGAAGCTTCTTAATAATTTCTAACTCAATAAAAAAAAATTTATTCTATGGTCTCAAATAAAGTGCATCTCTTCCCCTAAACCATGGACCACCAACCATTATTTTATCCCTAATTTTTTAACTAGAAAATATGATGAGGAAAAAACCTTTAGGAAGAAAAGTAATAGAATAATTTGAATTCAATCACCACTTCAACTTGATCCAATTTTGAATATCTAAAAACCCTAGCCATGATCTATGGAACTTACATATTAGCCCTCTACTTTTAAGAACCATTATATCATGCTCAATCATCTCATACTTGATACTTAATTTTGGTGTATCATATGCTCCCTAGATCAAAATTACCATGTACTTGTTCTTCCACTTATCTCTAGCTTGGGCCTTCATACTTCCAACTAGGGCATTTTTATTTCTAGCTAGGGCATATTGACTTTGCATTAGAAATTTTAAAAATAAATTTCCTTCCACAATAGCTAATGGGGCTTGATCTTGGCTTGCACTCCCTCTTGGTTTGCACTCCTCTACTCGCACTCGATTTTTTCCTAAATTACACTATCTCTTGCATCACACTTACTCGCATCACACTTACTCCAAAATTGCACTCCTTTATAGCTCACAATTGCCCATGTCTCTTATTTTTCTTAGTGTTCCTTCACTTCAACAATATTTTGGAAAAAATGTTCCACACATTCATGGTAAGGGTTTGAAGCATTGATGCACTTTAGATGAACTTGTGGCTATTTTTCCATTATTGAATGTTGGCTTGCACTCCCTCTTAGTTTGTGTTTCCTTTTAGTTCACATTCTCTCCTACCTCACACTCTCTCTTGCCTCACACTCACTCTTAGCTTGCACTCCCTCTTGGCTCATAATTACCCTTGTCTCTTCATTTTCTTGACATTCCTTAGCTTCAAAAAAAAATTAGAAACAATCTTCCACACATTCATGGTAAGAGTTTTAAGTATTGATGCACTTCGTATGAATCTTTCACTCTTATACCATGACTAAATATTAGCTTGAACTCCCTCTTGGTTCATACTCCCTCTCTAAACTCATTTACTCCCAAATTTTACACTCACTCCTAGCTCGTGATTGCACTCACATTTGGTTGCACTCACTCACACTTTTGGTTGCACTTACTCATAGTTGTTGCTGCACTTACTCTCAGATCACACTCACACTTACTACTGCACTTACTCCCAGCTCATGCTCACACTCGCAGCTGCACTTACTCCTAGATCATGCTCATGCTTGCTATTGCACTTGATATCAAACTCATGTTACTAGCCATGCCAATTCAAATAACTTATCAAACACCAAGTTTTGATGAGTTTTGACCAATAAGAATAATCATGAGTTGCCAAATAGAAAAAAGATCAAGTAGACTAGTAAGGACCAAAACATTTTCTAAGTAGGATAAGGTATTGATCTATTACATTGACTAACTGAATGTTATTGATTCCCTTTTGGCATGAGGACACTAAATATATTTTCTACCATATATTGACTTGATAATGGATAACCTATGTGTTAACTAATAAGGTAACTAGAGAGTGATTTCCCAGTAACACAAACATTGAGGGGATGGATTTATTAAATGTGTATGCAAATTGGGCCAATTAGACTAATTTATTAATCAAAAATTTGAGAATATGAGAACATGGTCAAAAAAATAAAATTAAAATAAGACCAATCATAACCACAAAATTAAGTTAGAAGTGTTTACTTAACTAATTTAAAAGAGGATTATTTTTTGGAAATTTTGAGTATATTATGTTTTTCATTGATGTCAAAGGATTGATGTCGTAGGTTAATGAAATTGGTTCTCATTGATGTCAAAGGAAAGATAGGTGAGAATAATCTTCAAAGGGTACATGAGGCAATGTGGGAGCAAGAAAAATATAAGGTTCTTCATGGTTGTGTGAGCAAGAAAAAGACAAGGCATTCTCCGTGGTGGTATTTGCAAAGGAAAAATAAAAGGTTTAATTGATTTACCATGGTGGTACTTGCAAAAAAAAAAGAAAATGTTTCATGGTGGTAAAGACTTTATCTTAAGAAAAAGGCCCAAAGAAGAAAAAATAAATTATAATATTTAAATCTATCTAGATTTAAAATATTATAATAATTAAAATTTAAATGGTGAGCACCAAAGGTTAAGGTTGAAAATCGAACATTTCTCATGCACCGATGTCAAGGTCCAAAGTAGACATTTGCATATATAAGGCAGGTAAATTGCAATGCTAAGGAGCGAAAAAAATAAATTTGAAAATCATGCACCTTCGTGATTCATTCATTCGCAATAGAATAGGAGAAGAAGACAAATGACAAGTTCGTATTTGGAGGTAGAACACGTGGACAAGTATAAAGGGCAGTAAAAATTGGTTCCATCTGGGCAGCTAACCCAGATGGTAGAACCCCGATGCTAAAGAGTGGTAGAGGGGAGGTCTCAAGTTCAAGATACAACGAAGGCAATGTGATAGAGTTTTTATTCATGAAGGTTTTCACATCGAAAATCATGCATAAGATGGAGTGTGTGTGCCTTGAGTTTTGTGTGGGTGGCTAGCCCATGCGGTGGCCTAGCTAAGCACTAGGGCATGGGCCAGCAAGGGGTGCAGGTTCGAATCGTGGCAACAACAACAAAGTGGGCATATTTTTTTGAAATAAATATTTGCCAAAGTCTAAGGTATGCACTTGCTTAGGGAGTCATAAGGCCATCATTTTGTTTTTAATTTTTGAATTAAAAAGGGGGACAACATGGAGTTTATAATTCAGATTGTTAGTGCTATGTGTGGTGCATAAAATAAAGTAATGTTATAATATTCATGTTGGAAGTTTGAAGTGGATTGAAATATTTTATTTCAAGTAGGAGGTATAAGGTGTATATGGCAATTTCATGTGTGTAATTTGTGCCTTGTTGTGTTGAATATTATTTTGCAAGAATAGGAGTAATAAGGTGTGATAGTGGCTTATGTTTTATTGTAATTATTGCATGGTGAAAGGAAAATATGAAAGGTTTTGTTGAGTATTAATGCTTTATATTTTGAGAACAAAAGAAGAATTATTGAACATCATTTTTAGATTTCATTGAACACATATTTTGAGATGAAATGTTAATATGATGGTTTGAAAGGTAAAACTACTAACAAATTTTGAAGTGGCACTTTGAAGAAGAAATTCTTTTGAGACAGGTTTTTGAGGGCACACTTTCAGCTAAGCAAGTTAAGAGGTATGTTGACATTATCCCTTCTCTAAGGTGTTTGGTTGAGCAAAAATATTTCTAAAACATAAGGTGGAGAAATAAGGATTAAGTTCATGTGCATTGTTGGAAATATTTGAGATAGAATTTGTGCTTCATTGTTTGAACTCCATTGTTGAATGAGATTGGATACACTTGAGCTAGGGTTTGTGAAACAAGTTGTGCTACATGGTTTGAGCTTCATTGTTGAAAGAGAGTGGAAGTACTTGTGCTAGGATTGAGACCAAGTTTGTACATCATTGTGAAACATTTTGAGAAGTGGTTTGAAAGACATTGAAAGTAATTGTGAAGTGTTTGAGATTAATCTTGTGAAGGAAATTTGTGCATTATTGTGTTTAATCCTTGAGAGAAAATTTGCAAGAAAGATAGACCAATTTTGTGAAGAAAATTTATACACCAGTTTGATTTGATTTGAAAGGGATTTTGCAAGAGGTAGAGATTGGAATTTTATGAACATTATTTGTATGCATGATTTGGAGAAGAGTTTTTGATGAGCAAATTGAGTATATACTTTGAGCAATTTTTGAGCATGTGTTTTGAGAAAGTCTTATGAGAATACTTGAAACAAGTTTGAGGTAGATTTGAGCAAGTATTTTGATAATTCTTTAAGGTAGATTTGAGCAAGTCTTGTGAGAAGACTTGAAGAAACATTAAGGTAGACTTGAGCAAGTTTTGTGAGAAGACTTGAAGCAGCATTTATGCATATTTGAGCAAGTATTGTAAGAAGACTTGGAACATAGTTGAACAAATTTGAGGGAAGAATTGAAGTAAATTTGTGCATGTAACGTATGCATATTTGGATAGATTTATGAGTCGAGTTAGAATATATTTTTGCTAACCTTGTAATGAGGTTTGGTGCATATTTGAGATAAATATTTGTGAGAAGAGTTAGAGAAAATTTGTGTTAACCTTGTAAAGAGGTTTCGTGTATATTTGAGACAAATATTTATGAGCAGATTTGAAGCAGATTTGTGCTAGCCTTGTAACGAGTTTTGGTGTAAATTTGAGGTAAATATTTGAAAGAAAAATTAGAGCAGATTTGTGCTAACATTGTGATGGAGTTTGGTGCAAATTTGAGATAGAGTTGAGAGAAGACTTTAGAGAAGATCATAGCAAAGAGGATAGAGTTCTCCTATGGAGAGATATCCAAAAACTAGATCAAAGGGGATAGAGTTCTCTTGTGGAGAGATATCCACAAACCAAAGCAAATGAGATAGAGTTCTCCTGTGGAGAGAGATCCACAAACCAGAGCAAAGGGGATAGAGTTTTCTTGTGGAGAGAGATCCACAAACCAAAGTAAAGGGGATTGAGTTCTCCTTTGGATAGAGGTCCATAAACATTGTAATAGGTGATTTATTCCCAAGAGATTTGTTGAGAAAATTTAGAAGAAAAAATTTCTCTATGGACATAACCCACATTGGGTGAACCACATTAAATTTGTGTCTCTCATGTGTGTGATGATTTATGCATTGATTTGTTATTGCTATTGATATTGCAATTGATAACATTAGATAATATTATTTGGAAAATAAAAGTAAAAGTTGATCTTATATTGTTTACCCCCCCTCTTAGTATAAGCTTGTGTTCTTAAAAATCATCACTAAATTGTGCATAAAAGAGATCTAATGCCAAATCTCACTAGAATAAAAACCATTTGCCATAACTTTTAGAACTTGCTATTTTAATTTTATATTTTAACTTAAAATTAAACTCTCTTTACCAAAGGTAGGGTTTGAATTAAATTTTATTTATCTATAAACATGAGTTGAGATCTCATTTACATGGATCCTTTTTAGGAACTTTGAAGACTAATCTACTCTTTGAATTAGACGTATACTAGATATTAGGATTGTAATAAATGGACGGATCATGCATAACATTTGCTATTAAGTTGTGTATTTTTTGTTTATATTTATAATGGTAAATTATATTCATGAATTACATTTATGGTTTTCGTTGGTTCTTTTCATCTATTTCATTTTAAATTTATTTATTAATTTTGATGCATTGAAGTTATCTTGTGATTATAAGTTTGTTGGTTAAATCAATCATATCTTCCTATCACCCAACTATATTTTATTTTATGCATTTTTTTCTAGTTATAATATCCATTTTTCTTAAATATTTAATTTATTGTTAGATTATAAAGAAGTTGGCCTTATTTAAAGGTTAAATGGGATAAAACCTTTTCTTCTAATGTTGTCATGTTGTGGGTTGTAATTATGATTAGATGCATCACTAGTTCAATAGTTTTTGGTATGCTTTTTTGGACACACAGGTTTTACTACTATAGATTCATTGAAGTTTAAAAGGGAATTTTAGATCCAATGGTACCAATAAAACATTATTTTGATAAATTGGTACTTAACAAGTAAAATACAAATAAACTCCATATTTGACTAGGTCTAGCATTTTAGCAAAGATATTTAAGGGTTTTGATGCATTTTTCCTTCAAATTTACCAATTTCTATCAAATTATATTTGCATGGATATTGTTTTATCAAATAAACTTCAAATTCTTGCATAAATCCAAGGGTTTATCAATATTTTATAAAGTAATTTGTGTTCTTCTAATAGATCTCACAAACTTTGCATGAATTTTAAGTAAATTTTATAGATTTTATAATTTGGTAATTTGAATTCATATGTCATTTTTTTAAATTAGATACCTAGATCTCTAGATCTAATAGATCATACTTTAATTTCTAGCACCCAGAAATTTTGTGCTAAATTCTACCTAGATCTATATTTAGGTTATATTTTACACATGTATGATTATTCTATAAAAATAAAATGGTTTCATGATTTTTTGCTTACAATATTTAAATATAATAGAATATAAGGACTTGTTTATGTCACAAAAATACATTTAAAATTTAAAAAAGAGTTCTAATAGGAATAAATCCCCATAAGAAGTATCATTTAACAACCCCACATCATAAGAAGTAAACCAACATTAGAGAAGATGATTGAAGAGTTTGGTCTAGACAAGTTGAAATACTATTGGTCATATAATCTTTAGATTGTATTCATTGGTAAGCTATAAGAATTAAACACCAACACTTACTCTATTTTTTAGGATCAATTAGGTATAAAGAAGGATAAACATCTAGAAGAGGAGCAAGCAATGTAGAAACTCAACTATTCTTAAGATTGGAAATATAAATTTAATAAGCTATAGTAGGATCTATTCCCATGGTCCTATTTCTATGTCAAATAAAATGTATATGATCCTAATGTAGTGAATATTAGCCACTAAAATATAAAGTCATTTAAGGAGATATGGGGTTGAAAATATGATAAGATCAACACATGGATATGCATGAGAATTGAAATGAACATGTAGAAGAACAAAATCATATAAGACCCTAACCTAACCTTATTAAAAATGTGGTATGAGTATAATTAAGTGAAAGTCCAAAGAACCATGCAACCATAAATTTTGAAGGCTACCCCAAGTAGTGGTTAAAAAACAAGATCATAGAGTGAGGCAAGACTATCAACTTCTACCCAAGGAAAAGAAATAGTTATGGTCTAGTTTAGAGTACCCAGGAGAAGATCAAGAGTCATACCAATATTTGTTGAGATAGTTTTCATGTAAGGATCAATTGAAGAGCAATTTATAATGGAAATAAAAATAAGGCATGACACTAAGGGATAAACTAAAATACAAGACTATGAATATGATGCTCAATGGGTGAAAAGAGAATGATATAAGACTACTAGAGCAAGAAGAAAAGAAATATGGCCAAATTGGATACACTCATACCATACCAAGGATAAGGAGACACCATAAATAGAGAGAAATCACATGAATAAGGAAATATAGGTGACTATCTAGAATGTGAGATAATCAACAACAATGGACTAGGAACATTGTCATTGAAGTTCAAAACTAGTCTCTTGTAAAGGTGCCACAACTGTGGAAGGTGTAACTCCTACAATAAACATATTTTCTACAACATCACTCACTTCCACATCCAACTCCTTACCATATATTTCTTATTCTACCCCTAATTTTATTTCCCCTCTACAACATCTACTTCTCGTAATTCCACTATCTCAATCCCACATTCCTATTCTTCTACATCCATCTCACCCTCAATTGAATGAGCCATTATCACAATGATGATGATAAATCATCCATAGTTTTATCCTCTACATTGCCAACTATATCCATAAATTTATGAAATTAGGCCTGGTAATTGGTTCACTCCTCTAGTTTACTTAACCTCCTTACCTAATCTTAAGAAATATTAGAGAAGATTGAATGATATAGAAAAGCATGGATCCAAAAGTCTAAGGATACCATTAAAGAATATATAACCAAGATTATAATTCCCTTAGAAATACCTCATTTCCTTCATGTTCAAGTGGCAAATAAAATCAAAATATTTTTGTTCATCGAGAAAAATCCTACAAACCTAAGCCAACTAATGATGTTCCAATTAGAATATTTTGTGATAATAATAACCTTAAAATTGGAATGGGCCAAACCAAATAATATTATAGAGTTGGTCAATTAAATAAGATAATTTACATTAGAAATTAGTGCTTAGAAAAAAAGCTATAAAAGTACAAAATATGAAGAATATGACAAATGTACTCACTAGCAAGGATATAAATATTAAGGACAAAAAAAATCAATCTATTCCTACAAGACTTGGAGGCAATAAACAAGAAGAACAACTTACAGTAGCAATTGGATAAGGAGAGAAAATAAAAGCAAGATCTCAAGTAGTAGTTGGAAAAACTCAAAAAATAAGCAGGGGTGAGAGGCATGGAAAAGATAGAGAAATACCCAAGTTGAAGGCATAGGTAGAGAAATTAAAAGATATTGAAGCATATAAATTCTAAGGATAATATTTTAAGAAACATATAGTTAAGGTCATAATGAATAAAATTTATGACCAAATCACATAGAAATGAAAAGGATAAAATATTTCTTATTTTACTTTAGGGAATGATAATACCTCATCATCAAGGTTAGTATGGCTATTGTAGAATCAAAGTCTAATTTCTTAATTCTAAAGATACTGATAAAAATAATATTAAAATCTAATAGTTTGAGATCCATGATTGAAATACAATAATAAAGTAATTGTAGAATGTAGACTATAAGCAACAAAGGCTATAATAATAAATCATTACATTATATACTTCTAAGTAAGCTGTAAATAAGGCAAATCATGAAATCCTATAGGAGGTGATTGTGAATTTCCAAACCCACTACTATACCAAGGGATAATCATGAGTGATAAGCAATACACATAGATGATAGTAGGGAAGATATTAGGTGATATAAATATAAGGAATGTCTCCTCCACAACAACCATTATGGTTTCAACATTAGTCACTCAGTTGGATAAGCTACTACCAAGTACTAGTGCAATGATCAATAATTAAGAGAAATTATTGAAGGATCAATATGATAAAATTGAGCTAACACTTGAAGCATTAGAGGATATGCAGATTCCTTTGGTGGAAAATTGGGCCTCATTACTTGCATTACTACCATTGAGAGGGTTTCATCCCCTTAAAATTATCAAGCCTATTTAACTCTACCATTCTTTTATTATTTATTATTTATTATTTTAGGAATCTATAGCCAAGGAATAAGACATGACTAGGGTTTATAGTTACGAAGGCCTGACATCATTGCAAGTCCTAAGAATTGTATTGATTTTCATCACTCCCATGTATAATTGTTCATCCCATGATCCAAAGTTTAGCTAGGAAAATCATTCTTGTGTAAGGTTTTTAAGTTTAGTGAGCATCATTGTGAAACATTTTATTGATTTGGGATAAATTATGGGAAGGATTTTTTAAGTGGAGGAACCACTTTATTTCCATTGTATGGGGATTTGGGAGTAAGTGCTCATGAAAATGGTCGAGCATTATTTTTATTGGGAAATATTTTTTATCCCACATAGTTAGTAAAAGAAGTATTTTAATTTTTAGGTATGTATTATTAATTGGAAAGCATGTTATAGAACCTTGGTGTGGTTCAGCGTGTGGTCCAGTGCTCACGTGATGGCCACATAAAGCAAATTCTTAACATTGCCAACCAAAATTTTAACATGCCATTTTTATTTTGCCCACATGGCCCCTTTATTGTATTCAAGAAATGAAGGCCCCATTGAGAGTGAAACATAGGGGTATTTATAGTCGTCATAAAGGTTTTTCTGATATGGACACAATGGTGGTATCAAATTGTAATTTTGAGGCTATTACATATGCATTTTTTAGACTCAAAATATGATGTATTATGGAGTGCACTCCCAGTTGAACCCAACACTACCAAGAAAAATTGTAAGTGATCCTAGTATCCAGTCACCTTCTCTATAGGACCTGGCGGATGCAGGAGCTAGTTACCCATGTATTTTGGTAAGATGAGGTGATTAACATAAGGACACCTACTCTAGGGACTATATACATAGAAATCCTAGACTCTATATGATGACTTTTTTGGATCAACTTTTGAAGATTACAGACGAAGACACTTTAGAATATTTTATTCTCTTCTTTCTTCTTCTCCTCCACATTTAGATTCTATGGTTCATTTTTTATTGTATTTAATGGCTCATATTTTTTTGGTAGAGAATGACACCTTATAAATTGAGTTCACCATGAGGGGGGATGATATTCATGATGAATCTAGTCAATGACCTACGAGAGGCAACATACCTAGAGGATGACCTACAAAGGCAATAGACCTAGAAGTGGCTGATCCTAAGGCACCCAAGATGACCCTGAGGCACTTAGATGGATAACCCAAAGGAAACATATCCAAGGAAGTGGCTGACCCTAAGGTAACAGACCGAGATGTATACACCATTGATCTAGTATTATTCATAGTTTGATAGCCAAGCGCAAATAGCATGAGCCTAGACCAAATCATGTAATAAAGAAGGATGGTAGGGTTCTTTTAGAGAATTCAACATTAAGGGATAATGTTATATAATGTTGAATTATTTATTTTATATAGTTAGGATAGTGCACATTAAAGGAGAATGCTAGAATATTAATGTGCACTATGCCTTCAGTTCTAGTTTGATACTTGTCATATTTCTTGACACTTGTCATGATTTTCATATAGGCTTATGCCTATATATTGTACTCTTTTGTATCAAAAAAATATCTCATATGTTCAAATACCAATAGCATTGAAACACCTCTACCTCCCATCGTAACACACCATAGAATCAACATTCACATTTAGAGCCTTTAACAATGCTACATCCTTTACAGTTGGCACAATAGTCCTACCCATCTAGGTTGGGATAAATATCATGCCTACATTGTGCCACATTTTAGAGGGTGAGAGATAATATAATATATTGTTAGACATACTATAGATGAGATATATGGAATGTGTTCCATTTGTAGTCCATCAATACCTCAAATTTTTACATCAATGTCAAGTATAAGTGGTGCGTACCGATCTAGATCCCTTCAAGTATTACAAGATGATCGATGAACCACATGAGACTCTTGCCCCATGCAAGCACCATGATACCCATGTAGACGAGATCATAACAAATTCAACTATAGCATGCATTAAACCATCATTACCCATTGCATATCTGCCATTACTAATAATTCCTCGTTATCCCTCTTTTAAAGTGTCAAAACATCTTAAGGGAGAAAATTCAAAGAGGTAAATCAAGGAGATTTCTCCTTCCACTCTCATTAGCAAAACACAAGACAAAATCATACCTAAGAATGAGGAGAAAACATTAGATACCACAACTAAAATAAAACAACCTAAGCAAGTTGAGGATCCACCCACAACTAGTCCAAATGTCAAAATACCTTCTCACAAGTTATTGGGAATGGTCAATATTAAGGTAGAGAAACAAGCATCTCTAAATCAATCAACACAATGGATAATTCCATCAAACTATGTTGCAACACAATAAGTACTACCACCATTGAAATTAGTCACACCTAATTCATTTCTCATAGCACCTTCAAAAGAACAAAAATGGGTGTACAGTGATCTGTTGTCAACACAGTTAGCTAGATCTGTTAATGCAGTGGACAGGAAGTTCAAAAGCTATTCAGATGCAGAAGACAGGAGTTCAAAGGTTATTCAGAGTATGTACAGTGATTTTCCAAGAAGACCGAAGTGGCCCATATGCAAAAGATCAAAGAAAAAGACAAGTAAGAAAAGTGTCGCGATATCGCGACATATACAACAGGCAAGAAAAACTGTCACGATTTCGTGACATGTTGGAAGAGAGAGAAAAAGCAAGAAAAACTGTCGCGATTTCGCGACATGTTGGAAGAGAAAAAAGCAAGAGGAAAAACTGTCACGATTTCGCGACATGTTGGAAGAGAGAGAAAAAGTAGGAAAAACTGTCACGATTTCACGACATGTTGGAAGAGAAAAAGGCAAGTGGAAAAACTGTCACGATTTCGCGACATGTTGGAAGAGAAAAAGGCAAGTGGAAAATGTCGCGATTTCGTGACATGTTGGAAGAGAAGAGAAAGCAAGAAAAAGTGTCACGATTTCATGACAAGTTCGAAGAAAGAGAACAAGTAAGAAAAGTGTCACGATTTCACGACATGTCGCATTTTCACGACTAAAATAGGAGAGAGAAAGTAAGTTGGAAAAGTGTCACGATTTCGTGACATGTCGCATTTTCACGACTAAAATAGGAGAGAGAAAGTAAGTTGGAAAAGTGTCACGATTTCATGACATGTCGCATTTTCATGACTAAAATAGGAGAGAGAAAGTAAGTTGGAAAAGTGTCACGATTTCATGACATGTCGCATTTTTCGTGACTAAAATAGGAGAGAGAAAGTAAGTTTGAAAAGTGTCACGATTTCGTGACATGTCGCATTTTCATGACAAAAGAAAGAGAGGAAGCGTATGGAAGCAAAAGTGTCATGATTTCATGACAAAAGTAGAAGAAGACTTAAGGCGAAGTGTCACGATTTCATGACAAAAGCAAAGAAGTAAAGTACGAAAGCAGAAGTGTCACGATTTCATGACAAAAGCTAAGAAGAAGACTATGAAGGCAGAAGTGTCATGATATCGTGACAAAAGCAAAGTTGAAGTCTACGGAGGTAGAAGTGTCACGATTTCGTGACATAAAGAAAAGAAAAAGAGCAAGGAGAAAAAATGTCGCGATATCATGACATGTTGTATTTTCGTAGGCCTAAGCAAAGAAAAAGAGCAAGGAGAAAAAGTGTCACGATATCGCGACATGTTGTATTTTCATGGGCCAAAGCAAAGAGAAAGAGGAGAGAGAAAAAGTGTCACGATATCGTGACATGTTGCATTTTCGTAGGCCAAAGCAAAGAGAAAGAGGAGAGAGAAAAAAGTGTCACGATATCGCGACATGTGTTTTCACGGCAACAACAACAAAAGAAGCTTTAGAGGCAGAAATGTCATGATTTCACGATAGGTCATATGTGCGCAAGACAAGAAGAAGAACCCAACTAAAATGAGAAGTATGACAATGGACCGACATCTCTACAACATTTACAGGGGCAGATACAGAGTGAATTCATGCAGCTAAAATATGAAGAGTGAACAAAAGTCAGTGCGACGGCTACAGGGACTGTTACCGAATGAAATCTTCGAGCGGTGGAATTACCGAATATCTTCATGAGTTGAAGCCGACTAAGATCGATGACAGTCGACTAAGATTAGGGTTTACATTTGTTATGCAAGCCGACTAAGATTAGGGTTTTCATCATGAAAATATTGTTATAAAAGGAGGGTTGTTTGGAGAATTGTTGAGTGGTTGAATAAGTCATCGAATGTGTGTCGAAGTGTGAAATGTGGTCGTAAGAGCGTAGAAAGTGC
Source organism: Wollemia nobilis (assembly GCA_028583015.1). Classification (NCBI taxonomy): domain Eukaryota; kingdom Viridiplantae; phylum Streptophyta; class Pinopsida; order Araucariales; family Araucariaceae; genus Wollemia; species Wollemia nobilis. The sequence goes on from JAQPPZ010000314.1 coordinate 1,773,189, forward strand.
AGAAGCGGCGAGATGATGGTGAAGTGTGCAAAGTGAGTGAAGAGTCATGTCGAATTGTCCTAAGTGCGTCTATGAGTGCGGAGATAGAGCAAAGTGCGCAGAGAGCAAAAAGGTTGAAATTTGACCAAGTACGGCTATGATTGCGCAGAGAAAGCAGAAGGCACAGAGAGTGCAAAGGGTGAAGACGAACGCAAAGTGCAACTATAAGGGCATAGAGTGTACGAAGACAGTGCATAGAGGGTGCATAGAGAAGTGACTCAAAGAAGGTGAAGTGCGGCTATAGATCGTAGAAGATGTGTCTATTCCGTAAACAATGAGAGAGATTGGGTAAGCAATAGACCAGTCAAGGTCTTGTAAAAGTGAAGGTATTTTTTTGTTAAACTTCTAGATTCAAAATTGAAGTCCAGGTTGTAGCTTGGCATCAGGGGTTGGTGCTCCTTCCAGTTGGTGCGTAAATAGGGGTTGGTGCTCCTTCTATTGGTGATAAATAGGGGTTGGTGCTCCTTCTAGTTGGTGCTTGGTAAATCAGGGGTTGGTGCTCCTTTCTATTGGTGTAGATAAATCAGGGGTTGGTGCTCCTTCCAGTGGGTCTTGGTAAATTGATTGTAAAGTTGGTGCTTTGCAAAGGCTGGATTTGGATGGTAGTCCAAGCAGTCATTCTTGAGGAGTAGCCAAATTGGTGAACCTCGTTAAATCTTGTGTTGTGTGATGTTCTCTTGTGATACTTGCTTTATCTGGTTTTAAGGTTTCATTATTTCAGTTTTAAGAGCTATGAATTTAAGTTTAAAGAACTACATTGATTCACCCCCCTCTCAGTGCCATTGTAAGACTAACAATTGGTATCAGATCCAAGTTCCCTTCTACAGAGCTAAATCGGTCGGGGTTGATCTTGGATTAGTACGCAATGGGTAAGAAGAAAGATCCTCCTCCAAAGGGCATCTCGTGTAGATGGAAGAGAAAATTGAACCAGAAAAGGTTGAAGGCTTCTCATCAAACAAAGCACCTTTGTTTGATGGAACTAATTACGTGATCCGGAGAATCAGGATGCGAGACATATCTTTGTGCTTTGGGATACGACATCGGGATTCAGTAGACAGTGAATACACAATACCCATCACTCCTCCAACCGATGTTGTCGGTAAGAATCTGTTTGAGAATGACTCAAAAGCAAAGAATGCTATCAGGTGCGGATTAGTAGACAGTGAACTGGTAAAGATCATGAGTTGTAAAATGGCAAAAGAAATATGGGACAAACCGAGGAGTATTCATGAAGGAGACGATGAGATCAAGGAGGCCAAGTTACAAACACATCAAGCTCAGTTCGAAGCTTTAAAGTTGAATAACGATGAGAACATAGAGGCATATATGCTTAGAGTTAATGAAGTCCTAGAGGATGATTCTAAAAAGGAAATAGGTGGAGGTCTTTTCATGACACTCGAAGAAGAAACAAAAAAAGAACAGGAATGTGATGAAGAAGAAATTGATGCAGAAATAAATTTGAAAGAGGAACTAATTGCAGCTCTGGATGAATTGAAGATAGAAAGAAAAAGGAATAAGGAAATCTCAAGAAAGCTTGAGGATGCAAATGAAATAATAACCAGTTTGAAAGTACAGGTAGAAGAATTCAAAAGGATTGAAGAAACTCTCAAGTCACAGATCAATGAGAAAGAGATTGGTTGCTGCAAACAAGAGGAAGAGATTGTTTTATTGAAGAAACAACTAGAAGAGGCCAATACAAATCTCAAATTCGAGAAGAGCACAAAGTTGCTAGATAAAATGATAAGCCAACAAAGAAGCTCCACGGATAAGCGTGGTCTTGGATATGAAGTTGAACAACCTTCATCTTCCAACTCTGCAGAGAAGAAGAAGTTCACTGTTGAAGGATCGAAGCAAGAAAAGTTTGAAGTTGAATCTTCAAAAGGAAGAAAATATCAAAGGAGATCTACAGAAAAGCAACCACAACAAAAGAGGTTCTATCACTCTCACTCTATTCATAATAATACTTTTAATGGCTATTGTTTCAGATGCAACCAGTATGGTCACAAGGCAACTTATTGTGGATTGAATAATAAATCAAAGAGTTATGCTGGTAGAAATACATCTGCGTTTTTGAGTGAACACTATGTACAATGTTTTCAATGTAATGGTCATGGGCACATAGCAAGGTTTTGTCCAAGCACTTTTGTATCTAATCTAAGGCAAAATAGTAGATTTCATCAGACGCAAAGAACGCAACACAGACAGGGAATAAATCATGTACATAAAAGAAAGGAAAATAATCATTCATCAAGGATGCACAAGAGACAACCACACAAGAGAAATGTTCGAGTTCACGAAAAGGTGCAAAACAGGGATGTAGTTGAAAAATCCAAGCCCGAGTTCAAGAAAGTTTGGAGAAAGATAGAAGAAAGGAAATCGTGTCTCCTTGGACTGAAGGAGACTACTCCTCTATTGCACTAAGCAACTCCAGGTAGCACATCCTTAGGGGGAGCAATCTTAAAGTTTTATTTTAATGCTCCTATGTATTTGTTTGGTTATCTGAGGATGAAAGGCAAGTAGTCAGGGGGAGTTGTCGTATAGTTGTCAAAGTGTGTTTCAGTTCATGTAGTTGTTTGTGGAGGTACCGTGATGGGTGGTTGATTTCTAAAAATATCATCGAGTGAAAAGGATTGATTGTGGTTTCTTTTTCGAAAGTGATTGTTTTTAAAATACTAACACATAAAATGCAAAGGTGATTGGTTGAGTAGAGTTGATTGAGCCTAGTCAAGTGATTGGATGCATGTGGTTGTTCAAGTTCCATAAAATAAACTACTATTTCATTTGAGTTGAGATTGAGATTTGAGAATAGAACATATAGAGTCTCTAACAATTCTCTTTATGCTTCTATGAGATTGATTTGAGTTGAGATTGGGATTTGAGTATAGAACATATTGAGTCTCTAACAATTCTCTTTATGCTTCTATGAGATTTAGTTGATATATTGATTGAGCATTAAGTATAGAACATATTGAGTCTCTAACAATTCTCTTTATGATTCTATGAGATTGGATAAGTTTTGTGTGATCTTGTTAAGCAGATTTGAAACAAGCCTTTTCACCCTTATGTACCTCAAGGGTACTATGGAGTATGGGTTATGGTATCCGAAAGGTAAAGACTTCACCCTTATTTCATATTCAGATGCAGATTGGGTAGGAGGTGTCGATGATAGAAAGAGTACCAGTGGAGGTGCATTCTATCTTGGAGACAGATTGGTCACGTGGCACAGTAAGAAACAAGAGTCAGTTTCTTTATCGACAGCAGAGGCAGAATATATTGCAGTGACAACATGTTGTACGTAGGTATTATGGATGAACAAACCCTAAAAGATCTTGGTATTAGCTTCGATGAGCCAATTACGTTAAGTGTGATAACACCTGCCATTAACATCTCCAAAAATCTAGTTATGCATTCACGCACAAAACACATTGCTATTCAGTATCACTTTTTGAAGGAGAAAGTTGCGGAAGGTGAGGTTAAGTTGGATTTTGTTCCAACTACAGAGCAAGTAGCGAGATATCTTCACAAAACCATTGCCCAAGGAAGTTTTTGAGTACCTTCGCAATAAATTGGGAGTGGTCACACTTCCCAAGAATTGACTAGCTATAGGGATCACATTCTCAGGGGGAGCATTTAAGTATTTGATTATCTTTTTGCTCATGTTCATGATTTTTGCTAAGTGTAATAAATTTTTCCTGAGAATGTTGTGCATGGACTCAGGGGGAGTCTGCAGTAGCCCTTTGGTATTATTGTCAAAGGGGGAGAAGAGTTACAGGAAATTGCACATGTGTTGCCAACAATTCCAAAGGGGGAGATTGTTGAGCAAGGTGCAACAACAGTATTGTCATTGTTGTCAACACAGTCAGATAGATCTGTTGATGCAGTGGACAAGAAGTTCAAAAGCTATTCAGATGTAGAAGATAGGAGTTCAAAGGTTATTCAGAGTATGTACAGTGATTTTCCAAGAAGACCGAAGTGGCCCATATGCAAAAGATCAAAGAAAAAGACAAGTAAGAAAAGTGTCGCGATATCGCGACATATACAGCAGGCAAGAAAAACTATCACGATTTCGCGACATGTTGGAAGAGAGAAAAAGCAAGAAAAACTGTCATGATTTCGTGACATGTTGGAAGAGAAAAAGGCAAGAGGAAAAACTGTCGCGATTTCGTGACATGTTGGAAGAGAGAAAAAGCAGGAAAAACTGTCACGATTTCGTGACATGTTGGAAGAGAAAAAGGCAAGTGGAAAAACTGTCATGATTTCGTGACATGTTGGAAGAGAAAAAGGCAAGTGGAAAAACTGTCATGATTTCATGACATGTTGGAAGAGAAAGAAAGCAAGAAAAGTGTCGCGATTTCATGACAAGTTGGAAGAAAGAGAACAAGTAAGAAAAGTGTCACGATTTCGTGACATGTCACATTTTCGTGACTAAAATAGGAGAGAGAAAGTAAGTTAGAAAAGTGTCATGATTTCGTGACATGTCGCATTTTCACGACTAAAATAGGAGAGAGAAAGTAAGTTGGAAAAGTGTCACGATTTCGTGACATGTCGCATTTTTGTGACTAAAATAGGAGAGAGAAAGTAAGTTGGAAAAGTGTCATGATTTCGTGACATGTCGCATTTTCGCGACTAAAATAGGAGAGAGAAAGTAAGTTTGAAAAGTGTCACGATTTCGTGACATGTCGCATTTTCATGACAAAAGAAAGAGAGGAAGCGTACGGAAGCAGAAGTGTCATGATTTCGTGACAAAAGCAAAGAAGAAGACTTCGAAGGCAGAAGTGTCACGATTTCATGACAAAAGCAAAGAAGTAAAGTACGGAAGCAGAAGTGTCACGATTTCACGACAAAAGCAAAGAAGAAGACTACGAAGGCAGAAGTGTCACGATTTCACGACAAAAGCAAAGCGAAGTCTACGAGGAAAAGTGTCGCGATATCGCGACATAAGAAAAGAAAAAGTAAGAAGGAGAAAGTGTCGCGATATCGCGACGTTGTATTTTTGCAGGCCTAAGCAAAGAAAAAGAGCAAGGAGAAAAGTGTCACGATATCGTGACATGTTGTATTTTCACGGGCCAAAGCAAAGAGAAAGAGGAGAGAGAAAAAGTGTCGTGATATCACGACATGTTGCATTTTCTGGGCCAAAGCAAAGAGAAAGAGGAGAGAGAAAAAAAGTGTCGCGATATCGCGACATGTGTTTTCACGGCAACAACAACAAAAGAAGCTTCAGAGGCAGAAATGTCATGATTTCGTGATAGGTCGTATGTGCGCAAGACAAGAAGAAGAACCCAACTAAAATGAGAAGTATGACAGTGGACCGACATCTCTACAACATTTACAAGGGCAGATACAGAGTGAATTCATGCAGCTAAAATATGAAGAGTGAACAAAAGTCAGTGCGACGGCTACAGGGACTATTATCGAATGAAATCTTCGAGCGGTGGAATTACCGAATATCTTCATGAGTTGAAGCCGACTAAGACCGATGACAATCGACTAAGATTAGGGTTTACATTTGTTATGCAAGCCGACTAAGATTAGGGTTTTCATCATGAAAATATTGTTATAAAAGGAGGGCTATTTGGAGAATTGTTGTGTTGTTGAATAAGTCGTCGAATGTGTGTCGAAGTGTGAAATGTGGCCGTAAGAGCGCAGAAAGCGTAGAAGCGGTGAGATGATGGCGAAGTGCGCAAAGTGAGTGAAGAGTCATGTCGAATTTTCCTAAGTGCGTCTGTGAGTGCGCAGATAGAGCAAAGTGCACAGAGAGCGAAAAGGTTGAAATTCGACCAAGTGCGGTTGTGATTGCGTAGAGAAAGCAGAAGGCACAGAGAGTGCAAAGGGTGAAGACGAACGCAAAGTGCAGTTGTAAGGGCACAGAGTGTATGAAGACAGTGCACAGAGGGTGCATAGAGAAGTGACTCAAAGAAGGTGAAGTGCGGCTGTAGATCATAGAAGATGTGTCTATTTCGTAAACAGTGAGAGAGATTGGGTAAGCAATAGACCAGTCAGGGTCTTGTAAAAGCGAAGGTATTTTTTTGTTAAACTTCTAGATTCAAAATTGAAGTCCAGGTTGCAGCTTGGCATCAGGGGTTGGTGCTCCTTCCGGTTGGTGCTTGGTAAATCGGGGGTTGGTGCTCCTTCTAGTTGGTGCGTAAATAGGGGTTGGTGCTCCTTCCAGTTGGTGCTAGTAAATCGAGGGTTGGTGCTCCTTTCTATTGGTGCGAGATAAATAAGGGGTTGGTGCTCCTTCCAGTGGGTGCTGGAAAACTGATTATGAAGTTGGTGCTTTGCAAAGGCTGGATTTGGATGGTAGTCCAAGCGAGTCATTCTTGAGGAGTAGCCAAATTGGTGAACCTCGTTAAATCTTGTGTTGTGTGATGTTCTCTTGTGATACTTGCTTTATCTGGTTTTAAGGTTTCATTATTTCAATTTTAAGATCTATGAATTTAAGTTTAAAGAACTACACTGATTCACCCCCCCCCTCTCAGTGCCATTGTAAGACTAACAATCATACCTAAGAATGAGGAGAAAACATTAGATACCACAACTAAAATAAAACAACCTAAGCAAGTTGAGGATCCACGCACAACTAGTTCAAATGTCAAAATACCTTCTCACAAGTTTTTTGGAATGGTCAATATTAAGGTAGAGAAAAAAGCATCTCTAAATCAATCAACACAATGGATAGTTCCATCAAACTGTGTTGCAACACAATAAGTACTACCACCATTGAAATTAGTCACACCTAATTCATTTCTCATAAGCACATTCAAAAGAACAAAAATGGGTGTTTCCCCACATCAAACTGGGGGTACTCAAGATATCATAGTTAAACACTATAAAGTGGAACATAAACATGAATGGAGTCACAAGCATGAGCATATGGATGCAACTATTAAAATAGATCATCAAGAAATATCCACATCTTCTCAAAAAAATAAGACTTATGATTCACATTTTCCCAAGGATTCTTTAGCACCCACTTTTTCAACTCCTACAACTGACAACAATCATCTAGACCCTTCAATAATGATACATTCCAAATTCCTATCAGTATTGCAACATATTCCATATCATCTAGATAGGATGGAAATGCAATTGGATCAGCAAAATAATACATTATAATTAATCATGTACCAGATCACAAGCCTAGAGTTACAAAAGTAAACCACATCTAAGGTCAAACCACCTCCTATACCATAGGAAAAGCCTCAACAAGAGTAATCACAAAATGAGCCACACCAATTACCTCATATTTATACACTGTTACCCGAACCTATGATATCGATTTTCAATCGATTATGTACCATAAAAGCCATTACTTTTCCTGAGGTTTTCTCTTTAGATATGAATCGCTCAAAACCCCATGGATATAAAGAGGAGGTATATTGTCTATATCATAGACAAAATGATCATGAAATTTAGTCATGTCATAGTTTCAAGACCACAATACATAACATGCTTGAGAGAGATCAACTTTGAATTGATAGCCAAAAAATAAGCATAGTCAATGATCCATCCCTTGCACCAAAAAAGTAGGAAGAGCAACCTAAGCAAACAATTGATATACCTATAGCTCAACCACTTTTCCAAAATCATCCAGTGTGTTCTGCATGCTTGAAACACTAGCAACGTATTTGGACTCCATTAAATGAATCCATGTCAACAATTTTTTAGAAGCTGGAAGAATTTGAGGCTATAATTTTACCTGACATACACCCTTTATATCCAAAGAAAATAAAACCTAAGGGTTATAGGTAGGATCACTTTTGCCTTTATCACTGAATAGAGGGCTATGACATTCACAATTGTTATAGGTTTAAGAATGTCATCCAAGACCTTATTGACAAGGAGGCCCTAATCATAGATGGTTCATCCACCTCGGCCAAGCCCACCTCAGGTCATGCTTTGTCATCCTATTTGTGACCCCAAGGTCAACAGCCACCTTGCCAACCTAACAAGTCACCTCATTGAGTAGTCATATTCTCAATGACTACTACGACCCTATTTCAAAAACTGTATGAGGCATGTGCAATTACATTACCAAAATTCAAACCAAGAACACCCAAAATTGGGTCACATGATGAAAGCCTTTATTGTATTTATCATTGTATAAATGGGCATTTTTGGTGTTAAGTCCCGCTGTTCAAGCAAAAAAAAAACTCAGACAACAAAATTTTAAAGGCTGAGGAGGAGGGGAAAATTGGCTACCAGACTTTGCACATACAACTTTACAGTTCTTAACAGACTACTGAACTTGAACTGAGTTCAACAGGCCCTCCTTCTAGCACCAATTAGATGTTGGTCCGACTTTCATGCACACCCCATGAAGAAATGAGCATAAACATCGGTAACACCCACGGGATGAATCCCACTCACTTTAGGATCTAGCTGGTTATCCAAGGTGTGAGTTACAGAGTCGGGTCGAATGTCTATTCACTCTTTTTTGCTTCTGGAATAGATTTCAATATGGACTGTATGTTACCTTACAGGGGGGTCCTGAACTTGTTCAGTAGTTGCAGAAGTTGTTACTTGTTAACAATCAGGTTTTGAAATTGATTCTTGATCTGGCTCTCATGGGTCAGCAAATTCAAATAAAAGACAAATAAAGAAAGTAAAAATGGATCATTCATGGTAAGCAAAGAGAGGGTAGGGTAAGGCAGAAAGGGAAGTTTATCAAACTTTAAACTGTAAAACTTAAACTATCAATTTTATCTATGCTACTAGCTTCACAACAGAACAAATCCAAGAAGAAAGTGTCCAGATTTCTAAGATCACTTTCAACTAGGAGCACAAGGCAAAGTGGAACAGATCTAGCAAAAAATTATAAATCCAAGGGCAGCTGGTTAAAACTGGTACCTTTCACCGGTAGCCTAGCTCACACAGTGAAGACAGAGCAATTAGAACAAACTTAACCTCAAATCTGTAATTTCCCCTAGCATACAATAGAACAACTGAAGCCTAACAGAGATATTTAAACTTGATAATGGCAGATTTACAGCATATATCTAACAAACTTAATGGAACGGATAACATAAGAAGATACAATTATCACAGATTTGTAAAATATTAGGCTCCTGGCCATGCTACCACAGAAAACAGCAAAAGCACATCAACTCCCAGTTCAGAAAACAAAGGATTTCACAAAATTTGCAAGAAATTGCTTATAAGCCTTTTATTTCTAAGTCTCCACCTCCCGCAATTACATTGAGAAGAAGTATTTATAGACTCAGGATAGACCCTGATCTTTTCAGAAATATCTTCTTCCCCAAACTGCAAATCTTATCTCTCATTTTTTTAAACCCTAAGACCCGGGTTTTACAATATAAAACCATTAAAACAAAGCTGTGGATAGAATTTAACCACTCTGCAAAACTATGCAGTCAGTTGCCATAAATGGAGAAGATAGAGTTGAATGCCACTTGCATTCATCCGTAATTGCAAATGAATGCTCTCATTAATTTCCATTGGTGAGCCAGATGAGTCACCACCTCTCTCAGATCTGATCTCCGTAAAGCCATCCCTGGGTTGAAATTGTCTTCATGCTATTAATTCTGCCATAAATTTGTCATTGAATGCTCTCATCGGCATCTTCTCTTCTAGCATGGCGGTCCTTGATTAAATCTGCACTTTAACTTTGCCTTTATGGTCTTTTTTAGGTGTCCCGCAGGTGACAGGTGGAATCCTGTATGAAAGAGAAAAGATGCATTAGTACCTTAATAAAATTATCAAATCCAAGCTTAAAACATTAAAATCAGACTAAAAACTGCAAAATAAGCTTGCATGTCGGCCTAATTTGTCCCATTTGTGCTTTGACATGTGTCGCTATCCCAGGATGCCTTCTGTTTATAGCTGGAATGCACTTCTGGCCCTTTGGGGAACTTTCTCTCTCCTATCGCGATTCTGCGACATGTCGCGATTTCGTGACATGTCGCGAAATCGCGACGTCCCTGGCTCATCGGCAACTTCTTCCTCGCAGGTCGCAAAAATGTGACATGTCACGATTTCGTGACATGTCACGAAATCGCGACCTTCCCTGGCCTCCGTACAACTTTTTGATTTTCAGCCACGATTCTGCGACATGTCACGATTTCGCGACATGTCGCGAAATCGCGACACTTCTTTGCCTTAGCCAATTTATCAATTCTTCTTCTCCCATGCATTTTTCTTCTGGCTGTTGACTGATTTTTCATTATGTCTTTTAACTTGGCAACTTTTCCTCACCATGTCGCGAAATCGTGACATGGTGCCTCCCAACTATCGTGATTTCGTGACGTCATCATCTTGGCTGGTTCCATCATTGAAAGTGCAGCGAATCGCTGCAACTTTGATGTCTTTGTCTTTTAAATCAAAATGGCCATGATTTTGTTACAGGTAGCGATTTCGCTACCTTCTTTCTTCTCTGTACCAATCGCCGACCCTTTATCGCGAAGATGCTACGTTCTTTTGCTTCGGAAGACCTTTTCAAAAGGTGCAGCGCATCGCTGCAGTTTTGCCCCTTAGACTTTTCTTTCAACAAATTACCCTGCGTAAATAAAACGTTGTAACTTTAGAAACACAACACCCTGTGATTGTGGAACTTGCAGCGCGTCGCTGCCACTTTTGTTTAGACTCCCCTTTTCAACCAATATGCAGCGAATCGCTGCATTTTCTCCACTTGAGCCTTAGACTCTACTTGCGTCGTGAAAACGCGACGTGCAGCGCATCGCTGCACTTTCTGATTTAGAAACTTCTTTGACAAAGGCCCCGTGATTTTGAAACATGTCAGCGCGTCGCTGCCACTTTCAACTTGAACTCCCTTCCAACCAACATGCAGCGAATCGCTGCAAGTTTTGTAACTTAGTCATTTTTGAAACCACCTCATCGCGAAAATGGAACATCGTTCATTTGAGCACTGTGGGATCTTTTGTAAAAGAATGTCAAATCACTGTTACTTCATTCCTTTGCTTCCTCTTCAACAAGCTACACGCGATTTCAAGACGTTCGCGAATCGCTGCAATCTTTGCTCTGGACTCTTCTCTTGACCAACGTCCTGCGATTTTAGACATGCAGCGCATCGCTGCAATTTCTTGCCTTGTGTACCTTTTCCAAAACGTGCAGCGCATCGCTGCAGTTTTAGCACTTAAGCTCTTTTTACAACCAAGCCTTCTGTGCCTTTAAAATGTGCAGCGCATCGCTGCAACTTTCACTTCGAACTCCCTTAGTTGATTTTTCTCTTGCACTCAATGAAAATTGTCGCCAAATCGTGCCCCTCCGTACAACTTTCTTCTCTCTTCTCCGGTCGACAGCGAAATTGTGACACTTTCCAAAAATGGAAATGTCACGATATCATGACACTTACAAAAATGGAAAGTGTCGCGATTTCGCTACATATTTGCGACTTAGCCGATTTTCTATTTTCTGTCGCGATTTCGCGACATTTCCATAAATGGAAGTGTCGCGATTTCATGACATTACCAAAAAAGGAAAGTTTTGATTTTTCATGTATTTATCTGACTGTTTTCTGGATTTTCTTGGTGCCGGTGTAGGATTTGGCTTAAGCATGAATGATTTCTAGCATGTAAAAGTTAAGTCCAAGAAAACACAGGCTAGAAAGACAGGAAAAGCACAACTTAAAAAGGAAACAAGCAAAACTGGATTAAGACTGGAAAGGATCAAGAGGGTCCCTGTTGCAAAAATGGAATTTCAAAGTTTTCAAGAGGATTGGAATGCATTTTTCAGTGGGGGTGTGTTGCTTCTCAACAGGCATAACATCCACAACTGCTATGTATTCAAGAATATGGTCGAAGATATGGTGGAACAAAATGAGCTCCGCACAGACGGTTCGCTTGTTTTACCCTATCAAAAAATTGGCACCTCACAGAGTTTTGTGCCCCAATTGGGAGAGTTTATTTCTATCACTCTTCCTAAGCAAACCAATTACATAGTAGTGAATGACATGCACAATGGGGGTCTTCAAGGTAGCATACCTTCCCCACCATCCACATCACAACCAATGAAGTAAAGTGATAAATCTGAAGGTATTGCACCTTTCTCATTTTTATTGAGTATCACGCACATTAGGGGTACATAAGGTATCACACCTGCTCCCTAAAAATCATAAAATCCAAAAACATTTGAAAACATTGAAATCCAAAAAAAATAGAAAACATCAAAAACACAAAAACAATTCAAAACATTAAAACCACAAAAATATTTACTTTTTTGTATTTTAGTATATGCATCCATTAATTGCATTGTATTAGGCATTTTCATCCATTGCACTTACATTAGGATAGGTCGTGTTTTCATTCTTACAGATGACACCATGTTTGTATGCCAATCATGTATCCTCAAAATCATCATCATTCATATTCCTTGTGAGTAAATGTATTTTTCAACACAACCTATGAAGTTGATATCATGTGTATACTAAGGTTTTCTAGTTATTAAGCCATCCCTAGTTATCTTTTTAGATTTGTAGAAATCTATCTTGGTTTTAGAATATGAGGTCTAGTTATTATGGTACCTTGCATATCTCAAAATCCCATCACAATTTTAAACATTAAAAATCATAGTTTTAACAAGGAAGGATGATGCTACAAAGTGCTCCTGGTCACCTTAAGCGAAAGGTTTTCCTTGATCATCTTATCATGTGCATGGTCTAGAGTGCTGATTATTTGCAAAAGGAAAAGCTCCCTCTACCCAAGAAATCTCTTGATTTTACAAAAAATAAGCAAATTTACAAAGCCAAGCAAAGCAAAATAAACAATGATTTTCATCACTAAGAAAATCCCTTGCTAAAAAGAAAACGAAATATAAATCAAAAAAATTATTATCATCACTAAGCATGAGAAAGTATCCCAAAAAATGAAAATAAAATAAGGGGTTAATGAGCTTGAATCCCTAGAATATTTAGTATTCGACCACCATGGGGTGATCTTCATTACAGTAATGGGTTGAATGAAACCTGCCTGGCAATGGAGTATCCTTATGCGTGGTGATATGTCTGTCATATTAGTGACATTTTATACAGACCAATGTCAACATATGGATGAGCTAGCTTTAGGTGGCTTGTATTACCTAGTAGTCTAGTCCAACTACATCCAAACTTAGAATTATGATGATCGTATGGTGATCCTCATTACAACAATGGGTTGAATGAAACTCGCCTGGTAATGAGGTAGTCTTATGTCTCATCTAATATATTCTTTTACACACATGGATAGTGAATATATTGGTCTTCCTAATAGGATTGTATCTTTCAGAAGTCTTGTGTAGTCATTATACAACTTTTGGATCGATCAACTAGGGTGTTTGAGTCTCATGGAAAAACTCAAAAATTCCCCTATAGCAACAAATTGTATCATCAAATCATGCACAGTTTTCCTTATGAATTTTTATTTATTAAGGGGTGTTCATAGAATAGGATAGATACTGGATGGATATCAACAATGATATTTAGACGACCACTCACTATTTTGTGCATATATTTTAATTTACAGAAGCTTATAGGGAAAACCCATACATCTCACATCATCTCATCTCACATATGGATGTTTTAAATGATTAATTCTTATGATAAGAGTTATAATTTTCAGTCATGATTATCATACATTATGTGGTGTCTTCCATTATTTTTTTACACATATTAGATTCATTCCTTATGTTTTAAGTAATTAAAGCATACAAGTTGATTTACATCACACCATCCACATGAAATTAATACATTACATGCATATCATCTACCATAGCATACTACATAGAGTAAATGCATAAACAATTGAAACAAATTTAAACATGCATATAAAAATTCACCATTGCATCCATATAAGCATATATATTAGTGCATCTACACATCTAGATCACAACATCTAATCATACATCTATCATATAGCTAGTGCATGTCATCAGGACATCACACACATATAGCATAATCACATCATCATCTAGGAATTGTATTCATAAATGCATACATGAGTAATAAAGCAAAGACATAATGTACATAATAAGCCATACATAGATATTATTATATATATATGTGTGTGTGTGTGTGTGTGTGTGTGTCAAAGTACATAGAGGTACAAAAATACTCGCAGGCTACAACTATGTAGGTCCTCAGACCTTACACTCAAAAATGATACAAGTCATCATGTCATATCAAACAAGACCTACATCCCGTGAGTCACCTCGACCCTCAACTCTATCTCTGTAAGGTTATCTAGAGCTAGTACCTACCGATCTCTTAGATAATGCATCTAACTTGTGATTGGGATGCACTAATGACTGCCTAGACTCACTCTGCATGCTCTATTGAGAGCCCCCTGCTGTAGATCGCTCTGCTAGAGTGTTGCCTAGTATCCCAATTTGAGTCTCTAGAGAAATGATATACGTAGCATCTATTCTGCACTAAGCCAAACTATGATCTAGAAGTCCTTATAGTCTCCTAAGCTCTGTATCCTCATCTCATGTTATCGGTCCCTCAGTAGCTAGAGTGGGAGGTGCAGAATGACTTGTAGTAGTAAAAGCTAGTTGTGTCCTTAGAGCATATGCCTCAGTGATCTTAGCCACCAGCTACATCCGTAGTGTATCCATAATATTCTAATCTGAATCCACCTAAGTCTGGGTAGTGGTCCTCTCCTTAGCATATCTCTACTATAGCTACTAGCCTGCACTCAAATAACTTTGCACAGTAGCAAGAGATGTATATCGCTCCATCACCTGCCTCTAAGCTGCCTATAGCTGCACGTGTAAGCTATACACATGAGACCATAGTTGTGATAACTCATCACCTAAGATACCTTTGTTGGACATTTTGAGTCCTTAAGTCAAAGTTGTCATTGATGTCAAGAAATGAAGTCATCATTAATGTCAAGGAATTTGTCAAGAAACAAGTTATCAAAGTTGTCATTGATATCCAGGAAGAAGCTTCTAATAAAGTCAAAGGTCAAGAGGAACAATGCAAAGGTTAAAGGCAAAGGGCTCCATAATATTTTTAAATATTATGTGGAAGCATAAGTTAAAAGGTTTTCATAAAAACCCAAGAAAGTTTATTGCAAAGCTAAAGGAAGGTTTAATATTTATTTGATAAAATATTTAAATTCAAAATGAATTTAAATTTTATAAATAAATATTATTTATACCAAGGTGCAAAGTGAAAGAGGGTTTAAATAAAACCAAAGGGTTTTAAAGAATTAATTTATAAAATTTAAATTCAAATGAATTTAAATATTTTATAAATTAATAAGCTCCAAAGGAAATAAGCATCGACGTCTAAAATCGTTGAAGGTAATTCGAGCGCCGATGTCATGCATGGAGGAAGGAAATTAGTATATATGCTAATGCCTTAGAGGTATTTTAATTCATCCTTTTGCTCGGTAATCGAATGCGTGCAATTGTGTTTGAATTCGTGAGGAAGAAAGAGAAGCGACCATTCTGTTTGAGCACCAACGAATAGCGTTTAAGGGGATTTGTGCCAAAATACCAAGCACCAACTAGGTAGGTGGCCTAGTGGTAGAAAGGACAGCGTTAGGGTGTTGGGTGCAAGGAGGCCTGCATTCGAAACGTAGTGGCAATAGTTTTTGGAAGTTGCATTGGTGTTGGAGAGCACCAAAGGAAAGGCGCACATTTTGCGCAAGGTGAGCGGGGAAGGTTTTGGAGCACGTGGTGCTCGTTAGTCCCCAAGCTAGCGCCTAGCTTATGCGGCATTGGGAGCCATGGCTAGAGCACTGGTTGAGGTTGCACGGTGTGTTCGAATCCCCTCCAAGGCAAGGTAATAAATTTTGATTTTAATTTTTGTGTGTTGCCTAAAGTTTGGAGCTAAAAGGGTGCATGAAAGGATTGTTAGTTGGAAATGATTTTTGATAAGTTGGAGGAATAAGGTGTTAAGGTTTATTTTAATAAAGTGTTTTGTCATATTGATTTATTGAAATATTAAAAGGATAGAGGGAGCTTCTTGTCTTAGGTTATTTTGAAAAGAAGAGTGCATTGAATATTATTGGGAGATTATAAGGTGTAAGTGGTAATTTACTTTTTGTAAATGTTGATGAATGTTTTCTTAAATATGGAGTGATAAGGTGTATGTGTGTTTTGATGTTTACATTGTATTTTGAGGAAATTAATCATCTTATAATTTCTTTGAGCTTGGCAAGAAGTGTTTGAGATTTTGGTAGATTTAGAAGATTCCTTCATCATCAAGAAAAAGGTATGAGCACATTTTCCAAAGTTTAATTTGATTGGTTGGTTTTCTGGAAAATAAGTTTGGAGTGAAAAGGACTTGATTAGGGTTTCCTTTTGAGTGTGTTTGAGTTAATGCATCAAGGTTTTATGGAATAAAGAGTTGTGATTAAAACCTTGTTTAATAAGCATTGTTGTTGAAAACATTGGTTGTGTGAAGAACTTGAACTAGGGTTTGAGTATCATTGCTATGAGAGGATTATTTTATAAGCATTGTTGTTGAAGTGAGTTGTTGAGCAAAGAACTTGAACTAGGGTTTGAAAAGAACATGAGTATCATTGTTATGTGAGATTTGTTGTTGAGCATTGTTGGAAACATTTTGAGTTGATGTTTACATGCTTGGACTAGGGTTTGTGAGAAAGGGGTGTTTCATTGAGTGATTGGTTGAGTAGAGTTGGTTGAGCCTAGTCAAGTGGATATGTGAAGTGATTGTTCAAGTTCCATAAAACAAACTATTCTATATTCTGATTTGAGTTGATATTGAGCATTGAGTTGAAACATATTGGGTCTCTAACAATTCTCTTTATGTTTCTATGAGATTGGACAAGTTTTGAGTGGACTTGTTAAGCAGATTTGAGACAAGTCTTTGAGAAGACTTGTGGACTAATTTTGTGTGAGATTTTGTGGAAGCTTACAATACATATTTGAGTAAGTTCTAGAGAGGACTTATTGAGTAGATTTGAGCAAGTTTTGAGTGGACTTGTTGAGAATATTTGAGCAAGTTCTGAGTGGACTTGTTGAGCAGATTTGAGCAAGTTCTGAGTGGACTTGTTGAGCAGATTTGAGCAAGTTTTAAGTGGACTTGTTGAGAATATTTGAGCAAGTTATGTGTGAACTTGTTGAGAATATTTGAGCAAGTTCTAAGTGGACTTGTTGAGTATATTTGAGCAAGTTCTAAGTGGACTTGTTGAGCATATTTGAGAAAGTTTTAAGTGGACTTATTGAGAATATTTGAACAAGTTCTGTGTGGACTTGTGGAGCAGAGTTTGGTGCAGATTTGAGGATAGGTTTGTGCCAGACCAGAGATAGATATTGAGCAGATTTGTGCTAGAACGAAGGACTGAGTTTAGTGTAGATTTGAGATAGAGCTTTGGAGGTGATAGAGCAGAGAGGACAGTAGTCTCTAGTGGATAGAGATCCATCAGCCAGGGTAGTGAGGATAGGTCTTCTGAGTGGGGACAAGAGTCTTCAGTGGAGAGAGATCCACAAGCCAATGTAGTGGAGGTAGTAGTCTTCTAGAGGATCACCAGCTAGAGTAGAGGAGAAGGAGTTCTCCTGTGGATAGAGATCCATGAACTTGATTTAGGGGATTGGTATCTCCATTGGACAGAGGTCCATAAATATTGTAATAGGGAAAGGATTCCCAAGAGATTGATTGAGAAAATTTTAGTGAAATATTTTCTCCGTGGAGTAGCCCACATTGGGTGAACCACGTAAATTGTGGTGTCTCTATTGTGTGTGGTGATTTGTGCATTGCTTTGATTACTACTATTGATATTGCTATCTATACATTGCATAATATTGATTTGAAAGAAAAGTAAAAAGTGGTCTTATATTGTTCACCCCCTCTCTCAGTATAAGCTTGTGTTCTTCAATTGGTATCAGAGCGGGTTCCTTCAGAAGAGTTTAACAACTTGAAGGAAAAGCTATCAAGAACACAATGGATTCTAAGAATGTGTCCTCAGATAATTCAGCACCAGTATTTGATGGAAGTGACTATATGTATTGGAGCATGAGAATGAAGATCTACCTGATGGCACTTGGCAATGAAATTTGGGAAGCAGTGGATATTGGATATGATCCCTTAATCAATCCTCCTATAGATAAGGAAGGTAAGCTCCTACAACACTACAATTCAAAAGCAATGAATGCACTTTTGAGAGGTTTGCATAGAACAAAGTCTATGAAAGTTATGCATTGTAGAACTGCAAAAGAAATGTGGGATAAATTGCAAGGTATATATGAAGGAGATAAAAGTGTCAAGAAAGCAAAGATACGAAATCTCAAAGGACAATTTGAAGCATTAAGAATGAACGATGAGGAAAATATTAGTGCTTATCTACTTCGAATTGATGAGGTTGTTAATGATATGCAAGGACTTGGAATGAATATTGATGAATCAGATGTTTGTGATAAAGTCTTAAGAACTCTTCCAAAAAGATTCAGTGAAAAGGTTTCTGCTATAGAAGTGTCAATGGATGGTGATTCTTTGACAAGAGATATGTTGCTTGGTATGCTTACAAATTTTGAGATAAGAACAAAATATCCTATTCCCCAGAAGGAAGCAACCTTCAAAGCAATCAAGAAGACAAAAGGTAAGAAGTCAGAATCAAGCAATGAGTCATCCAGTGATGAAGAAGCTAATTATGGTAGAAGAGATAAAGATTCCAGAAGATCCAGAGATCTAAGATCTATTAAGTGTTTCAATTGTGGAAAGTATGGACATTTTGCAACAGATTGTCAAGAACCCAAGAACAACAATGGTGAAGAAAAACAGGATCACAGGAACAGGGAATCAGAAAGATACAGGCACCAGAAGAAAAGCAAGGATGGACAAAGTAGACAAGGAAAGAAGTTCTTTCAAAGACAAAAGAGGAGCTACTATGCGGATAATGCAAGTAAGTACTCAAGTGATAGTGATGCTAGTTTTTCAGATAATGATAGAGATGAAGTCCTATTTATGATTGAAGAAAAAGAGCAAGTTAAGAAAAGGACTCAAGTAATTCTCAAGTGTTTTAGATGTGGTAACTTTGGACATCTTGAAGATAGTTGTACAAGGGATGGTTATAGTTTTAGTGATGATGAATATGAGGATGCACTTGAAGGACCAGATGAAAATCTTCTAATGGCATTAGAAGAAGAAGTAAGTGATCCTATAGAAGACAAGCCAATAGAAAATAAATATGTGGACAAAGGTAAACAAATAGAGGAATATTCAGAAAAGAATGGTTATGATCTCAAGGGAGAACTTATTTATGCCCTTGACATGGTAAAGAAGGTAAGAAAGCAACACTCTAAACTTGAAATTCAGTTTCAAGAATGTGATGAAGAGAGAAGATTGCTCATAGAGGATTTAGAAAAATCAAAGGCTAAGGCAAAAAGGTTCAAGGATAAGTTAGAAGCAAAGATCTTAGAATGTGAGAAGTTAGCACAAGAAGTGGCACTACTAAGAGAAGATTTAGAGGACTCCAAGATCAAGATGAAAGGGTTCAAAAATAGCTCAAAGAACTTGGATAAGTTCATCAAGACACAAAAGACTACATCAAGCAAAACAAGTCTTGGATTTGAACAGGTTCAAAAGAAATGGGAAGGAGAGTCAACCTCAAGTTTTGGAGGAGAAGAAACTTCAGATGAAGATATTTCAGAAGAAGATAGTGTAAAATAAAGTGAGACATCTGAGGATGAGTTGGACAATAGAGAGTTCAACAAATACAGGAACAATGCACAAAGAAGATACAGATGGAACAACAATCAGAACAGGTCAAGAGAGACTAAGAGACCAATGAGGTCAAGACAAGGAAACTTCAATGGAAGATGTTTTTCATGTCACAGGTTTGGGCACATGGCTTCATAGTGCAAGACATGAGAAAGATAGGAATATGGGAACAAATAACTTTTCCATGGGTATTGCTACTCATGTAATCAGTTTGGTCACAAGGCAATGAATTGCAGGGTTCATGAAAGAAGAGGATATGGCTTCACTAGGAGAAATCCTAAGACATTTGCACCTCCAAGGAATAATAACATTAAGTGTTACAAGTGCAACAATGATGGTCACACAAAAAAGTGGTGTAGAGCAGACATTCCAGAAATAGGTATGAACAGGAATAGGAACAAGAATATGGATATGAATAAAAATAGGAACAGGAACATGGATATGAATAGAAATAGGAACAGGAATAGGAACATGGATATGAACAGGAATAGAAATAGGAATGTAGACATGGACAGGAACATGGACATGGAAAGAAATAGTCAGAGGAATCAGAAGGATCAGATAAGAAGGAAAGAGGATAAAGGTAAAGAATAGTGCTTTCTGGGAGTAGAGATACTCCCACCCCAGAATTAACCACCTCAAGAGGAGGTGGGGGAGGGGCTAAGCTAAGAGGCTCATTCTTAGCCCCGAGCCCCAAAGGTGACCCTTTGCCATTGATGTCAAAGGGGGAGAGATTTGAGTAAGGGGGAGAGATTTGGTATTTGAAGAGAGCATTGAGCTAGGGGGAGCAATGTCCCAGGGGGAGCAGAACAGAAGAAGAAGTCAAGTTTTCAGAAAAATAATTTGGGTTGCCATCAATGACAAAGGGGGAGATTGTTGGACATTTTGAGTCCTTAAGTCAAAGTTGTCATTGATGTCAAGAAATGAAGTCATCATTAATGTCAAGGAATTTGTCAAGAAACAAGTTATCAAAGTTGTCATTGATATCCAGGAAGAAGCTTCTAATAAAGTCAAAGGTCAAGAGGAACAATGCAAAGGTTAAAGGCAAAGGGCTCCATAATATTTTTAAATATTATGTGGAAGCATAAGTTAAAAGGTTTTCATAAAAACCCAAGAAATTTTATTGCAAAGCTAAAGGAAGGTTTAATATTTATTTGATAAAATATTTAAATTCAAAATGAATTTAAATTTTATAAATAAATATTATTTATACCAAGGTGCAAAGTGAAAGAGGGTTTAAATAAAACCAAAGGGTTTTAAAGAATTAATTTATAAAATTTAAATTCAAATGAATTTAAATATTTTATAAATTAATAAGCTCCAAAGGAAATAAGCGTCGACGTCTAAAATCGTTGAAGGTAATTCGAGCATCGACGTCATGCATGGAGGAAGGAAATTAGTATATATGCTAATGCCTTAGAGGTATTTTAATTCATCCTTTTGCTCGGTAATCGAATGCGTGCAATTGTGTTTGAATTCATGAGGAAGAAAGAGAAGCGACCATTCTGTTTGAGCACCAGCGAATAGCATTTAAGGGGATTTGCACCAAAAGACCAAGCGCCAACTAGGCAGGTGGCCTAGTGGTAGAAAGGACAATGTTAGGGTGTTGGGCGCAAGGAGGCCTACATTCAAAATGCAGTGGCAATAGTTTTTGGCAGTTGCATTGGTGTTGGAGAGCACCAAAGGAAAGGTGCACATTTTGCGCAAGGTGAGCGGGGAAGGTTTTGGAGCATGTGGTGCTCGTTAGTCCCCAAGCTAGTGCCTAGCTTGCATGACATTGGGAGCCATGGCTAGAGTACCGGTTGAGGTTACGTGGTGTGTTCGAATCCCCTCCAAGGCAAGGTAATAAATTTTGATTTTAATTTTTGT
Organism: Wollemia nobilis; assembly: GCA_028583015.1. Lineage (NCBI taxonomy): Eukaryota > Viridiplantae > Streptophyta > Pinopsida > Araucariales > Araucariaceae > Wollemia > Wollemia nobilis. The sequence continues at coordinate 1,794,739 of JAQPPZ010000314.1, forward strand.
GTGTTGCCTAAATTTTGGAGCTAAAAGGGTGCATGAAAGGATTGTTAGTTGGAAATGATTTTTGATAAGTTGGAGGAATAAGGTGTTAAGGTTTATTTTAATAAAGTGTTTTGTCATATTGATTTATTGAAATATTAAAAGGATAGAGGGAGCTTCTTGTCTTAGGTTATTTTGAAAAGAAGAGTGCATTGAATATTATTGGGAGATTATAAGGTGTAAGTGGTAATTTACTTTTTGTAAATGTTGATGAATGTTTTCTTAAAGATGGAGTGATAAGGTGTATGTGTGTTTTGATGTTTACATTGTATTTTGAGGAAATTAATCATCTTATAATTTCTTTGAGCTTGGCAAGAAGTGTTTGAGATTTTTGGTAGATTTAGAAGATTCCTTCATCATCAAGAAAAAGGTATGAGCACATTTTCCAAAGTTTAATTTGATTGGTTGGTTTTCTGGAAAATAAGTTTGGAGTGAAAAGGACTTGATTAGGGTTTCCTTTTGAGTGTGTTTGAGTTAATGCATCAAGGTTTTCTAGAATAAAGAGTTGTGATTAAAACCTTGTTTAATAAGCATTGTTGTTGAAAACATTAGTTGTGTGAAGAACTTGAACTAGGGTTTGAGTATCATTGCTATGAGAGGATTGTTTTATAAGCATTGTTGTTGAAGTGAGTTGTTGAGAAAAGAACTTGAACTAGGGTTTGAAAAGAACATGAGTATCATTGTTATGTGAGATTTGTTGTTGAGCATTGTTGGAAATATTTTGAGTTGATGTTTACATGCTTGGACTAGGGTTTGTGAGAAAGGGGTGTTTCATTGAGTGATTGGTTGAGTAGAGTTGGTTGAGCCTAGTCAAGTGGATATGTGAAGTGATTGTTCAAGTTCCATAAAACAAACTATTCTATATTCTGATTTGAGTTGAGATTGAGCATTGAGTTGAAACATATTGGGTCTCTAACAATTCTCTTTATGTTTCTATGAGATTGGACAAGTTCTAAGTGGACTTGTTAAGTAGATTTGAGACAAGTCTTTGAGAAGACTTGTGGACTGATTTTGTGTGAGATTTTGTGGAAGCTTACAATACATATTTGAGCAAGTTCTGAGTGGACTTGTTGAGCAGATTTGAGCAAGTTCTGAGTGGACTTGTTGAGCATATTTGAACAAGTTCTGAGTGGACTTGTTGAGTAGATTTGAGCAAGTTATGAGTGGACTTATTGAGAATATTTGAGCAAGTTCTGAGTGGACTTGTTGAGCATATTTGAGCAAGTTCTAAGTGGACTTGTTGAGCATATTTGAGAAAGTTTTGTGTGGACTTGTTGAGTATATTTGAGCAAGTTATGTGTGGACTTGTTGAGAATATTTGAGAAAGTTTTGAGTGGAATTATTGAGCATATTTGAACAATTTTTATGTGGACTTGTGGAGAAGAGTTTGGTGCAGATTTGAGGATAGGTTTGTGCCAGAACAAAGATAGAGATTGAGCAGATTTGTGCTAGACCGAAGGACTGAGTTTAGTGTAGATTTGAGATAGAGCTTTGGAGGTGATAGAGGAGAGAGGACAATAGTCTCCAGTGGATAGAGATCCATCAGCCAAGGTAGTGAGGATAGGTCTTCTAAGTGGGGACAAGAGTCTTCAATGGAGAGAGATCCACAAGCCAGTGCAGTGGAGGTAGTAGTCTTCTAGAGGATCACCAACCAGAGTAGAGGAGAAGGAGTTCTCCTATGGATAGAGATCCATGAACTTGATTTAGGGGATTGGTATCTCCATTGGACAGAGGTCCATAAACATTGTAATAGGGAAAGGATTCCCAAGAGATTGATTGAGAAAATTTTAGTGAAATATTTTCTCCGTGGAGTAGCCCACATTGGGTGAACCACGTAAATTGTGGTGTCTCTATTGTGTGTGGTGATTTGTGCATTGCTTTGATTACTGAGGAAGGTAAGATCCTACAACACTATAATTCAAAAGCAATGAATGCTCTTTTGAGAGGTTTGCATAAAATAGATTCTATGAACTTTATGCATTGTAGAACTATAAAAGAAATGTGGGCTAAATTGCAAGGTATATATGAATGAGATAAAAGTTTCAAGAATGCAAAGATACAAAATCTCAAAGGATAATTTGAAGCATTAAGAATGAACGATGAGGAAAATATTAGTGCTTATCTACTTCGAATTGATGAGGTTGTTAATGATATGCAAGGACTTGGAATGAATATTGATGAATCAGATGTTTATGATAAAGTCTTAAGAACTCTTACAAAAAGATTTAGTGAAAAGGTTTCTACTATAGAAGTGTCAATAGATGATGATTATTTGACAAGATATAAGTTGCTTGGTATGCTTGCAACTTTTGAGATAAGAACATAAGGTCCTATTTCCTAGAAGAAAGCAACCTTCAAAGCAATCAAGAAGACAAAAGGTAAGAAAAAAAAATCAAGTAATGAGTCATCCAGTGATGAAGAATCTAATTATGGTAGAAAAGATAAAGATTACAGAAGATCTAGATATCTAAGATCTATTAATTTTTTCAATTGTGGAAAGTATTGATATTTTGCAATAGATTATCAAGAACCCAAGAACAACAATGGTGAAGAAAAATAGTATCACACAGACATAGAATCAAAAAGATACAGGAACCAGAATAAAAGCAAGGATTGACAAAGCAAACAAGAAAAAAAGTTATTTCAAATACAAAATAGGAGCTACTATGCGGATAATGCAAGTAAGTATTCAAGTGGTAGTGATGCTATTTTTTCAAAAAATGATAGAGATGAAGTCCTATTTATGATTGAAATAAAAGAGCAAGTTAAGAAAAGGACTCTAGTGATTCTCAAGTGTTTTAGATGTGGTAACTTTGGACATCTTGAAGATAGTTTTACAAGGTATGGTTATAGTTTCAATTATGATGAATATGAGGATGCACTTGAAGGACCAGATGAAAATATTCTAAAGGCATTAGAAGAAGAATAAGTAAGTGATCCTATAGAAGACAAGCCAATAGAAAATAAATATGTGGACAAAGGTAAACAAATAGAGGAATATTCAGAAAAGAATGGTTATGATCTTAAGAGAGAACTTATTTATGCCCTTAACACAGTAAATAAGGTAAGAAAGCAACACTCAACTTGAAATTTAGTTTCAAGAATGTGATGAAGAGAGAAGATTACTCATAGAGGATTTAGAAAAATCAAAGTCTAAGGAAAAAATGTTCAAGGATAAGTTAGAAGCAAATATCTTAGAATGTGAGAAGTTAGCACAAGAAGTGGCACTACTAAGAGAATATTTAGAGGACTCCAAGAGCAAGATGAAAGGGTTCAAAAATAGCACAAATAACTTTGATAAATTCATAAAGACACAAAAGACTACATCAAGCAAAATAGGTCTTGGATTTGAATAGGTTCAAAATAAATAGGAAGGAGAGTCAACCTTAAGTTTTGGAGGAGAAGAAACTTGAGATGAAGATATTTCAGAAGAAGATAGTATAAAATAAAGTGATACATCTGAGGATGAGTTGAACAATAGAGAGTTCAACAAAGATAGGAACAATGCACAAAGAAGATACAGATGGAACAACAATCAAAACAGGTCAAGAGAGACTAAGATACCAATGAGGTCAAGACAAGGAAAATTAAATAGAAGATGTTTTTCATGTCACAGGTTTTGGCACATGGCTTCATAGTGCAGGACACGAGAAAGATAGGAATATAGGAACATATAGCTTTTCCATGGGTATTGCTACTCATGTAATCAGTTTGATCACAAGGCAATGAATTGTAGGGTTCATGACAGAAGAGGATATGGATTCAATAGGATAAATTCGAAGACATTTGCATCTCCAAGGAATAATAACATTAAGTTTTATAAGTGCAAAAATTATGCTCACACAACAAAGTGGTGTAGAGTGGATATTTCAGAAATAGGTATGAATAGGAATAGGAACATGGATATGAACACAAATAGGAATAGGAACAGGAACATTGATATGAACAAGAACAAAAATAAGAATGTAGACATGGATAGGAATTACCATGCAGGTCTTCAAGAAAAACATCTCTATAATAATTCAGAACAGGATACTATTGGAATAAAGAAGATCTCGATTTCATTTTTTCTTTCTTGTTCAATTTAACCACATAAAGCCTACACCCCTTCCTTCAGGTCCTTTTAACTTGCATGGTAGTCAGTAAGTGAGGTTCTAAGGTTACTTGATTACAATGGACTTGGATTCTTTGTTTGAAATCATTTGTGAAATCCATCCATCTCTCTTCAAAATTTAATAGGGCTTTGTGAGATTTTAGCCAATCTACACCTAAGATGATATCAAAAGTATGTAAAGGTGCCATATATAGGTGCCAGTTTATTTTCCTTGAGGTATATCTATTTGGGTGTCAAATAAACATTGATTGACAATATAGGTTTATCCTGATATATACTCAAATTGCCACCCATTTTCCATAATCCTAGGTCTTACTGGAATGTCCCTCATAATACTAGAATATATAAAACTATAAGTTGCACCACTATCTATTAGAATACAAACATATTTCTTGCCTAATTTCTCTTTTAAAATAAATGGAGTGGCTTGTCCTCAAAGGTTAGGATTACCTGTGGCAGCATAAATTTTGTGAGGAGCTTCTTCAACTAGTTTTCTCTTATCTTCTCTCTCTGGGCATTGATTTGCATAATGATATTTAGCTTCATAGATAAAAAACACATTTGGACTTTTGTTCTTACATATTTCCCCATACTTATTCTAACTAGAAGCATTCTTACCTTTTTCTTGTGTCACATCTCTCTGTGCAACTTTCTCTGGAAAGTTTCTCCTATCTTGTTGTCCTTTGTTACCTTGATATTTTCCTCTGTTCCTATTGTCCCCTTTGAATTGATCACCATCCCTGTATTTATTATATTGATCCTTTCCTTTAGAAAGTTTTGGGTATCTTCTTTTCTTAGTTTCATCCTTTTCAAACTTTTGATAATAAGCCTTCTTATTATTATGGCATAATTCTTCATAACGTACGACATCAAAGTCTTCAATCAAATTCTTTGGTTTGATCTGAAAAATAGGAGATCCAATTCTAGTATGTAACCCAACACAAATTTTTGAGCTTTAAACTCCTCATGCTTGTCATATTCAGAAGCATATTTTAGAAGTTGAACAAATCTTTGATAATACTCTATCACTGACATATTTTCTTTATGAATATTGGTGAATTCAGTGTACTTTTCAATGTAAAATTGTGGTGTACGGAATATATCCCTGAACTCTTTCTCAAACATATCCCAAGGAATGTCAAAAACCTCCTTTTAACTAGTTTTCTTATATGTGGTCCACCAATCCCTGGTCGGACCAATTAAGTGTGCTATAGCCCATGTAGTTTTAGATTCTACGCATATGGGTTGAATGGAAAATTACTCCTCAGTCTCACTTAGCCAATTTACAAATACTTCACCATCCCCTTTTCTGTCAAATTTAGAAATATCTAACTTTTTAATTTCTTTTTGCAATTTGACACCAACTTTTCTTCTTGAAGATCCCTCAAGAAATTCACTTAGTATTATTTTTTATTCTTTACTTTTAGTTAAATTTTCTATTACCTTCTACTATTGAGTAATAATTTATTGTTGTTGATATAGTTGTGCTCTTTGCTGTTCCATGTGCTCACTCATATAAGCCCTTTGAATTTTCATTTTCTCCTTCTGTTGGTTCAACTGTTCTTGCATCAGTTGGATCAGTTTAGTCATATTATCATCGTTTTATGCATCCCTTCCTACTGATGGCTCCTTTTATTTTCTCAAAACACACTAATATGTTTCAATTTTTTTACACTATCTGACTCTCTCATGATTTGTCTCAGTCCCCTTCTCAAAACTTCTACCACTTTTTCTTACAGAGTAGCATTTAATCTCTTAGAAATCCTCATCATTATATCTAGAGACAAAATATCTATATCAATTCAACAATCATTATTTGTAACCTAGGGTTTTTGCAACATAGGCTCTGATACCAATTGTAACAACCCAATTCTAACTCTCATGGTTGTCAAAATATCAAATTCAAAATTTTGACTAATCTTAAATACAAAGTCTCAAACTATTGAATGCATACCCAACTTTATATTAGTACATAGGCATTTTATTCATACTCTGAGATCTTATACCGCTACATATGGAATCATGAGTACTAAATATTGGCTAAATCTCATAAGTTATTATCATTTTTTATACATACCTTATCCTATCTCGAGTTCTAAGTTCTTGAAAAGGGGTTGTTCTTCTAGGGCCCATATCACCTGTAAGGGTGGATGCATTATTTTCCCCATATCATGGCATAAAGGACATTGATACCATTGACCATTACTTAGTCCTAGTTCATATCTTAATTAGAGTCCATGCTAGAGTTAGTGTTGTTATGCCTAGGGCTTGATATCAGTCCATCATTCTATGGAAGATACCAGGGCCAGCCACTACTCTAGATTTAGGTCTATATTTCTCAGTTCATGACCCAGTTGATGATAATATATACCATACCATCTACCTTTGGATATTCCAACCTTGAAACGTACTCCCTAGGCTCAAGTAATTGTTGGCTATTCTACAATTGGATAGTGTTCATAAGAATCCTCACTGTACTACTTCATACAATGACCTAGAATAACGTCCCATACTATCGTTCATTACTCTCCATGGTACAAGGTCCTTTGACCCATCTATACTTGTTGGAGAATAGTTATTCCCAAATCACAAATTCCACCTGCAAGCTATCAGATTTGGGTGATGATATCCTTCTCGATACCATATTCCATCCTTCTCGATGGACTCATTGGGTTTAGATAATTTTGGTATTCAAGTTATTTTGATTTTAAGTTATAACATTGATTTTCTTTTGGTTGATCATAGAATCATAATAAAGTTTCAAGAGATCAATGGATTACTAATATAACACACTAAAAATATAAATATTTTAATATTTATAAAATGAAACTTTAATAATCTAAAAAACCTAATCAATCATAGAAAAATTCCATTTAATCACATTGAATTGGTTAGAAAAATATCTAAACTTTGTATATTCAAAAAAATTGTGGCCCACATTTATGAATCATAATGATTTATGAAGTAAAACTTAGTAGTCTATAACCTCTTAACAGATTATATGTAAACATGTTAAATTTGAAGATATCTAAACTTGTAAAATATCAAATACATTTATAGTACACCTTTTTCCTTAAACTTATTACAAGAAAATATAGAAACTATATAATATTACAACATTTAAAGTAATCTAATTACTAAAATTTACTCTAATTCTTATAGGATATGCTAGTATATAAAATAATCGACTAAACTATTCGTGTGGAAGAAAAAATTCTTTTATTTGTTTTTCTAAAAGAGGTCTAAATAACTTGGATATTCACAAGTTTATTATTTATTTTCATGTTTGTTTGGTAATGGTTTAAAGAATTGCTATTGAGATATGAAGAGAACCAAACACTAAGTTTGCATTAGTAAAAAGGATTTAATCCAACAAACTTCAAAAGTTTTCATTCAAGATATTCAACTATGGAAAACAATTTAAAATATTTTAAACAGATGCAGAGATACGAACACGACTACACAAGATCTTCTCAACATTAATAATGATGACGCTCACCAATTAGGACTAACAAAGTTTACTCTACTAATGGTATACTTCTTGCCTCGATTTGAACAACCTTTGCCATTGCAATTGGAGTGATGATGGACAAAAATATGGCACATTTAATATCTCAGAGGTAGCTCTAAGATTACCAAGGAATTCAAACACTCTATGTTTTTCCAAAATAATATTACAAAATATTTTATATGACATAAAGGATATCAATATCTTAAGTCTCAAAAACAAGGCCACAATAGAGAAGCTCGAACAAATATTCCATTTTAAAAACTCTTGAATCATTTTTGTTTTTTGGTAAATAGTTTATCTACATATTCAAATAATATTTGAGAAAATATTTAAAACTTGGAAATTATAAATTGACATATATAATTGTAAATCTTCTTTTCCAGAACAATCTACTTCATACAATTTTATTACTCTGCAATTATTCAATTCCATAGCAACTCTTGGTAAGGAAATAAAATGGGTAATTATCCACCATATCGGCAAACTCTGAAACACAACACAACCAACACGATTATGAGATTTCTAAAGTGAATTGTTTTCTTATAAATCCATCTTCCATACTTTCTACATTCAAAAGAAAATTTCTACACTTTAGAATTAATGTTCACATATAAATCAAAATTTGAGGTAATAACACTCTCACTCGACTATTTTAGCAACCCAACCATATACCATATGGAATACTAGAAAAGTAAATAAATTTTATATATTTCTCAAACCAACGTTTACTAAAAGAAATAGTGGCATAACATTATGACAAAAAACACATTACACAAAGTAAGCTTCTGAATTAGAAAACACATCTTGGCCAAATATCCTATTAAAATAAATGTAAGCTTCAAAGTACTTCATGCAACCCTATTTAATATATCACTAAATATAGAGATTTGTCCATAACATGGACCCTTTTAAAAAAAATGAATACAAACTACTACAACAAGCCTGCGAACAACTTATGAAAGCATATTGTGCACATTATAATGTTTTTATAAGAATATTTCACTTCTATATGGTCTTCGAGAAATTTCAAAAGTTGGAAAAAATCATTGCTCCACAAGGTATTCTACATGGTAGAGAGACATTGGATAATACGTGGTTTGGGTCAGCATGGGCCTCATGTATGCATAATAAGTTATGCATGCAACAATGTAGAAATATATATATATATATATATATATATATATAAATTAAACACAAAAGAATTTCACTTTCCAATATGAATCATTCTTACACTATAACAACAAAGGGCAAGCTATTATAAATTTTTACTTCATACAAACAGCTCTTCATTTCAATTTAATTATTAAGACTGACTTCATTCCTTTTAACTATAACATGTTATTATAATCGAACCAGTGCTAGGTTACCATTATTTTCCACAATCAGTAACTTTTAAGATAAACAAATACACAGAGCTTAGGACCAAAATTCAAAAGCATTCACATAGATTTTTTTTTAAACATAACCTTTACTTAGATGTAGTAACCGACCTGGTTATGAGATGATGTGAGCACAATTTTGAGGATAAATTATGGATACGCTTTCTAGTAACAGGCACAGACAATGAAAATCCAAATCTGGATACCTCAAAAGAATTTTTTTTTTCCCGTATAAAGAATTTTCGAGAATTATCATGAAGACACATCAACTTAACATGCCAAACAGTCATTTTTGTTGGTTTCCAAGTGGAACAATTTTTGACCTTTCGAAGGAAAGAAATTTCATACCACAAAATATTTTAAATAATCCAGATTGCCTATTTATATGCGTAAATGCAATACTTTATTTTCTATTTATAAATATCCATATATATATCAAATTATATTTATTTATGAATATATTTTCACATCTCATTACTCTTATATATATATATATATAATATTAATATATTAGATTTAATTTTTACATATTTATATACTTATATGTATTTTAATTTTTTTTATTAAATTATATTTAAAAATCGTTTATGAAAGAGAACAATATATACAAGTTTTCACCTAGCTGGCTAAAATACATATAAAAATAACAAAAAGACATAGTGCAAGCAGGAGGTAAAATCCTACATGAATTCTTTCCTTGTGGGCTTTCGTGTACCCACGGGCCATGGTGCATGAAGCACATAATATCCCATCTTACCTGACACTTTCAACCACTATCTCCACCAAGAGTGGGTGCTTTTCTCATCCATATCACTTGCTATGGAGTGGAAACTTGCACCTGCACTCATAAATATCTATAGTAGTATCACATTCTTCAAGCAAATAAGTAATAAAATAGTGGAGGTGTTACACTGGGGATCATCAATAGTAACTGCTTTCTATCCCCACTTACCCTCCATCCTGCAATGCACTCATCACCCATCATCATCACCTCCCTCAATCGTTGCCTCATCCCTAGATCTACCTAGGCTGCCACCACCCTTCCATAATTGAGATACCCATAAAGTGTCATAATCATAGTGGTCTCAGGATCCTCTACCTATGTCATAAATAGGAGGGTTCACCTCCTCTGTCAACTCTATCACTTATGGCATTGGAAGTTGTGTCTTCACATTTCAGTGGTGATAAAGGACTAGTTCCTCTGGAACATCCTACATAATCCTAAACTACCTAGTAACCCTAGCATAGTGGAAGTAATCCCTCACATTCCCATGGTGCCCCATGAGCTATCTACCATGTCTCACTCATTTCGAGTATCTTCCTACCTCATCCTACTCATGATATCCTAGGTAGGGTCTCAATACAATTTGATTCTACTGTAATCCTATCAAAGACCCGATATAGTGGTCTAATCCACCTACATGTGGATGAATCTTACTAGTATTTGCATCATGTGGCCATATTGTAGCATAGCAACAGTCTACATCATCTAAGGTAGCTATATCTAGTCGTAATCCTCCAATTTGGTCTATGCAAATGTGCTCCCACCCTCTGATTTGTAGTAGCAGGCTACATCCCACTTCTTCTTACCCCTACTATATAATCTGATATAGCTCATCATAGAGCTATGTCAAAAGTATGCTCTCCTATGCCATAATCAAGGGATGATCCAGGTTGTACTCTAATAGGTCCTACACCATGTCTAGGAGGTTCCAAGGGAACCTCACACCTGAAGAGTCGAGTAGCACATTATAGATAATGTGCATAAGTACTCCTGACATAGAGAGAATACTTTATATCTATACCAGTACTCCATAGGCACCCTGCCATGCTCAATATCTCATAGTACCTCCTCAGCTCTATCTCCAAAAACCTAAGCAAAAACTACCTCCTTCATCATAGTGGGAGAACAAATAATAGCCCATCCATCTATGGGAATCCTAAAAATATGGTAGACATCCTCAAGTGTCACCATCATATCTCTAGTCATAAGATGAAAAGTATTAGTCATGTTATCCCATAAATAGGTCAAAGTTGTGAGATATGACTGGTCTAACATCACCGTAAATAATCTCATGATATAGTTGAAGCCAATCACCCAAAACCACTTCCAATCATCCTCATACAATAGAGGTTATAACTCTAGAAGTAGATTGGGATCTCGACCTCAAGCTATCAAATTTTGAAATACAACAGAGTATAATTAAATGTACACAATCACTCACTCATCTCAAAAAAAAGAAACATTCAAAAATTAAAAAAAAATTGACCTTAAGGTTCTCCACCGCTCACAGCATCGACAACCACCTTGGCCGTCATCAATGTCATCGATGGCCACCACCAACAATAAATTTTTTATCTGTTAGGGTTTGAACCTCACCATCCACAATGATGACATCCCCTATTTGGAAAATTGGGCATTGCCATTGCTAACAACGACCACAAGATAGACCCCACATGAGGTCATTTCCCACCCAAAAATACAAAAATTTAATATTAGACCCCCCTTAAGCTTACCTAAGCTACACCTAAACTAAGGGATGAATTTCATTGCATATAGTTTAATGTGGTTCCTTAACCCATTAATTAGTGAGGTTCATTTTTAAAATGAACAAATCATGAGAGTGAGAGATGAAGAATTTACCTTAGGAGCTCTAGCTCCTCCACTCGTGGAAGCGTTCGACTGATCCGCCATCGTGGTTTAGGGTGATTGTAACAACATTTTGTATCAAATTTTATCTCTCTTTCCTTAGAGCTCACTATCCGCAAAAGCCAACTAGAAATAATGATTTTTCAAAATGCCAAAAATACCTTTTATATTTTACAATTTTGGTCACCGCTCACTTTGAGCGTGGTCACAGATCTAGCTAGGCCTACCCATCGATGTTGATATCGACTATAGAATTTGCAAATATCCATCATTATTTTTTATGGTGGTCAACAAACAGTAATAAATGCACCCATTTTATCACCATGAGCAGTTTCATAATGGACATTAAAGCATATCTATCAGTCCATAATCATCATAAAATCATAAAAATTACAAAAAAATCAAATAAAACAAAATCTCAAGTATGTCTCGTACCCAGTTATTTACCCTATACACTTGGCAGTTGTATCGACTTGTGCTCCATGCAATCTGATAGATGAGTAAATTACCATAAGGATATTTGAACCAAATTATTCATTGATGAATTGAAATGCTTTCACTTCAATCCCCAAGAAGGTCATTACGGTCAAACTGCTCTACTTGAACGAGGCATTCATTTCATTTTTTCTATGAAATTTCATCTAATCATCGAACATAGTGATTCATTACATGCTTAAATGGAATTTCTATCATCTTGATTCCCTAAGAAATCTTGAAGAACACAAGCTTATACTGAGAGGGGGTGAACAGTATAAGACCACTTTTTACTTTTCTTTCCAATCAATATTATGCAATGTATAGATAGCAATATCAACAATAGTAATCAAAGCAATGCACAAATCACCACACACAATAGAGACACCAATTTAACGTGGTTCACCCAATGTGGGCTACTCCATGGAGAAAATATTTCACTAAAATTTTCTCAATCAATCTCTTGGGAATCCTTTCCCTATTACAATGTTTATGGACCTCTGTCCAAAGGAGACACCAATCCCCTAATCAAGTTCATGGATCTCTATCCATAGGAGACACCAATCTCCTCTGCTCTAGCTGGTGATCTTCTAGAAGAACTATTGCCTCCACTACACTGGCTAATGGATCTCTATCCACTGAAGACTCCTGTCCTCACTCAGAAGACCTATCCTCACTACCCTGGCTAATGGATCTCTATCCACTGGAGACTATCATCCTCTATACTCTATCACCTCCAAAGCTTACTCTCAGCTCTATCTCAAATCTGCACTAAACACAGTCCTTCAGTCTAGCACAAATCTGCTCAATCTCTGTCTCTGATCTGGCACAAATCTATCCTCAAATATGCACCAAATTCTATCCACAAATCTGCACTAAACATAGTCCTTCGATCTAGCACAAATCTGTCCTCAATATCTGTCCTCAAGCCTTAACACAAAGCTTGACTTAATCTCAAATCAACTCTGCTAGATCTGCCCCAAACCTTAACTCAAGGTTTGAACAAATCAATCAACCAACTCTGCTCACAAGTCTTCTCAAAGACTTGCCTCAAATATGCCTTGTAAGCTTCCACAAAAGCTCACACTAATCTATCCACAAGTCCTCTCTAGAACTTGTCCAATCTACTCAACAAGTCCTCACTAGAACTTGTCCAATCTACTCAATAATCTCTATCCTCAATTTTGTATTGTAAGCTTCCACAAAAGCTCACACCAATCTATCCACAAGTCTTCTCTAAGACTTACCTCAAATCTGCTCAACAAGTCCTCACTAGAACTTGTTCAATCTCATAGAAACATATAGAGAATTATTAGAGACTCAATATGCTTCACATTCACTACAATGCTCAATCACTTTCAATCTATATTTTTATCACAGAAACATATAGAGAATTGTTAGAGACTCAATATGTTTCACACTTACAAACACTCAATCTCTTTCTCAAATCAATTTAGAATATGGAACAATTTGTTTCACAGAACTTGAACTATCCTTAACTCCACTCACAACTCACACCCACAATCACTTCAACAACAATGCTTATCAAGTAATCCTCACATAACAATGATACTCATGATATTTGCAAACCCTAGTTCAAGTTCTTCACTCAACCAATCACTTCAACAACAATGCTAATCAAACAATCCTTACATAACAATGATACTCATGTTCTTGCACAAACCCTAGTTCAAGATAGTTCACAACTTCACATAACAATGATACTCATGTTCTTTCAAACCCTAATCCAATATTCAAACTCAAAAACAAGGGATCTCAATCACCCAACAATGAAGTATGCATTCACTCACTCAAAATCTCCAACAATGCTTATCAAACAAGGTTTATAGCATTTACTTCCATTTCAGAAAACTCATCACTCAACAAACCCACAAAGGAAAACTTAACCAAGTCCTTTTCACTCCAATCTTGTTTTTAGAAAATCTCAACCAATCAATTATTTCAACCAAAGAAGAATGTGCCCATACCTTTTACTTGATGAAGAATAGACTTCAAAACCTGTCTCAATTATAACCACTTTCCTTGCCAAGCACAAAGGTTAGATGACAAGAATTATCACTCTAACACTTCTTCAAAATATTTCTTCAATACAAAAATAATACTCAAATACACCTTATAATCTCCAACTTTAAAATAATATTCAACAACCTTCAATCTCAAAAATAAACTTCCTTACTACCTTATAACTCCTTAATCACTTAAAAATTCAATTCAAAAATCAAAGTTTTGCATTCCCCTTTTAACTCCCCTAAACAACTTATAATCCAAATTAATTATGCAAAAACTTTAATTAACATAAACCTTTGGAAACAAAAAAAATATTTTTCCTTTTTTATTTTTCGCAAGCCAAGTCAACCCAAACAATGCGCATACCTCTATTATGCTGCCCAAAAGGCCTTGGTGGGATTTGAACCACCGATGGTTCTCCCCCAAGCGCTTTTGTAGTGCTCATGCCCACCAACTGGGTTGCATGGCTCCACAAGAGCCAAAAGGCACAAACGTGCCTTTGACTTCCTTCTCCCCTTCGAAACAAAATGGTGTGCATGAGGTTTGAACCCACACCAGGCATCCCGAATGCGTCTAACGCAGCCCTTGGCTGCCAACTCAGCTACGAGGGGCTTCGAGTAGATTTTGGAGGCCACTAACCTTTGTCCTTTTCTATGCTCAAATACACATGCGAAAATACACGTCTTTCCTTTGCACGAGCCAATAAACAATCACATGGATGATTTTTCAAATGCCAAACTTTGGCATTATTTATATGTAAACTATATCATACTCCAACGTCGATGAGTATTCAAATTTTAATTTGAATTTGAATATTAAAATATTAAATAAATATTTTAAATTAAACCTTAGCACCCATCATTATTTAAATTAAAATTTTAATCAAATATTAAAATATTTTAATTTAAATTAAATCTGCTTGTGGGTCTTTTCCAACTTGATCCTTGATCTTCTTAAACTCGATTTTTGATCCAAAATAATAATAATAAAATATTATTATTTAATTTAAACTTGCTTCTCCTTCCTTGGATTTTCATTCTTTGAGCCCTCCTAGGTATATAATATTTAAAAATAAATATTATAACCTATTGCTTTTCAAGACCTTCTTGCTTTTGGAAGAAACACTTAATGTCCTCAAAGATGACGAACATAGCACAAGAATGCTTTTGACATCAATGACAACAAACACTCCTCAAAATGTCCAACAATCTCCCCCTTTGTCATTGATGGCAACCCAATTACTTTTTACCATTTCCTTGACCTTTTTCTTTTTTGCTCCCCCTGGGAAACTGCTCCCCTTGACTGAATGCTTTCCTTCTAACTCAAATCTCTCCCCCTTTGACATCAATGGCAAAGGGTCACCTTTGGGGCTCGGGGCTAAGAATGAAACTCTTAGCTTAGCCCCTCCCCCACCTCCTCTTGAGGTGGTTAATTCTGGGGTGGGAGTATTTCTACTCCCAGCATGCACTGCTCTTTTCTTTTGTCTACTTTCCTCCTCATCTGATCCTTCTGATTCCTCTGACTATTTATGTTCCTGCTTGTCTCTGGAATCTCTGCTCTACACCACTTTGTTGTATGTCCATCATTATTGCACTTATAACACTTAATGTTATTATTCCTTGGAGGTGCAAATATCTTGGGATTTCTTCTGATGAAGCCATGTCTATTCCTATCATGAACCCTACAATTCATTGCCTTGTGACCAAACTGATTACAAGAGTAGCAATACCCTTGAAATAACTGCCTATTCCTGAAGTTCCCATATTCCTGTCTTTCATGTGTCCTGCACTGTGAAGCTTTGTGCCCAAATCTATGACATGAGAAACATCATCCATTGAAATTTCCTTGCCTTGACCTCATTGGTCTCTTAGTCTCTCTTACTCTGTGTTGGTTCCTGTTCCATCTATTTCTCCTTTGTGCATTGTTTCTTTCCTTGTTGAACTTTCTATTGTCCAACTCATCCTCAGAAGTCTCACTTTCTCTTACACTATCTTCTTCTAAAGTTTCTTCTTCTTCAAAACTTGAGGTTGACTCCTCTTCCTATTTCTTTTGTACCTATTCAAAACCAAGACCTGTCTTGCTTGATGTAGGCTTTTGTGTCTTGATAATCTTATCCAAATTATTTGAGCTTCTTCCAAACCTGTATAACCTATCTTTAGACTCTTTTATTTCTTCCCTTAGTAGAGCCACTTCATGTTCTAACCTTTCACATTCTAAGACCTTTGCTTCTAACTTATCCTTGAACTTCTTTGTCTTAGCCATTGACTTGTTTAGATCCTCTATAAGCTTTCCTTTCTCTTCATCACATTCTTGAAACTGAAGCTTAAGTTGGGAGTTTTGCTTTCTTACCTTATTTAATGTGTTAAGAGCATAAATAAGCTCTCCCTCAAGATCAACTTCTCCTTTTTCTTATTCTTCCTCTATTTGTTTACCTTTGAAAACATCTTCATTATTTTTTGACCTGTCTTCTATAGGATCACCTCCTTCTTCTTCTAGTGCCATTAGAATATTCTCTTCTGGTCCTTCAAGTGTATCCTCATATTCATCATCACTAAAACTGAAACCACTCTTTGTACAACTATCTTCAAGATGTCCAAAGTTACCACATCTAAAACACTTGAGAATTATTGGTGACCTTTTCTTAACTTCTTCCTTTTCTTCTATCAGAAATAGAACTTCATCTTTATCATTATCTGAGAAACTATTATCACTATCACTTGAGTACTTACTTGCCTTGTCTGCATAGTAACTCCTCTTCTATCTTTGAAAGAACTTCTTTCCTTGTTTGCTTTGTCCATCCTTACCTTTCTTTTGGTACCTATATTTTTTTGATTCCCTATTCTTATGATCCTATTTTTCTTCATCATTGCTATTTCTAGCTTCTTGACAATCAGTTGCATAGTGACCATACTTTCCATAATTGAAACATCTAACAGATTTTACATCTTTAAATCTTCTTGGATCCTTATTCCTTCTGCCATAATTTGCTTCTTCATCACTGGATGACTCATCGCTTGAATCTGACTTCTTACCCTTTGTCTTCTTAGTAGCTTTGAAGGTTGCTTCCTTCCGGAGATTAGGTTCTTTTGTTCTTATCTCAAAAGTTGTTAGAATGCCAAGTAATTCATCTCTTGTCAAAGAATCACCATATTTTGCTTCCTCTATAGCAGAAATATTTTCACTAAACCTTTTTGGGAGAGATCTTAAGATCTTATCACAAACATCAGATTCTTGAACCTCAAGTCCAAGTCCTTGCATGGTGTTAACAACCTCATCTACACGAAGTAGATAAGCACTAATGTTTTCCTCATCCTTCATTCTTAATTCTTCAAATTGTCCTTTGAGATTTTGTATCTTTACCTTTTTGACACTTTTATCTCCTTCATATATGCCTTGCAACTTAACCCAAATATCTTTTGCTGATTTGCAATGCATAACCTTTATGAACTCTGTTCTATGCAAACCTTTCAAAATTGCATTCATTGCTTTTGAATTGTAATGATGTAGAAGCTTACCATATTTATCTGTAGGTGGAGTAGCTGGTGGTGTGTATCCATTTTCAACTGCTTCCCATATTTCATTGCCAAGTGCCATCAGGTGAATCTTCATTCTCATACTCCAAAATACATAATCGCTTCCATCAAATACTAGTGTTGAATTATCTGAGGACCCATTCTTAGAATCCATTGTGTTCTTGTAAGCTTTTCCTTCAAGTTGTTAAACTCTTTCGAAGGAACCCGCTCTGATACCAATTGAAGAACACAAGCTTATACTGAGAGGGGGGTGAACAATATAAGACCACTTTTTACTTTTCTTTCCAATCAATATTATGCAATGTATAGATAGCAATATCAATAGTAATAATCAAAGCAATGCACAAATCACCACACACAATAGAGACACCAATTTAACATGGTTCACCCAATGTGGGCTACTCCACGGAGAAAATATTTCACTAAAATTTTCTCAATCAATCTCTTGGGAATCCTTTCCCTATTACAATATTTATGGACCTCTATCCAAAGGAGACACCAATCCCCTAATCAAGTTCATGGATCTCTATCCACAGGAGACACCAATCTCCTTTGCTATGGTTGGTGATCTTCTAGAAGAACTGTTACCTCCACTACACTAGCTAATGGATATCTATCCACTGAAGACTCCTATCCTCACTTAAAAGACCTATCCTCACTACCCTAGCTAATGGATCTCTATCCACTAGATACTATCATCCTCTATACTCTATCACCTCCAAAGCTTACTCTCAACTCTATCTCAAATATGCACTAAACATAGTCCTTCAATCTAGCACAAATTTGCTCAATATCTATCTCTGATCTGGCACAAATCTATCCTCAAATATACACCAAATTCTATCCATAAATATACACTAAACATAGTCCTTCGGTCTAGCACAAATATATCCTCAATATCTATCCTCAAGCCTTAACACAAAGCTTGAATTAATCTCAAATCAAATCTACTAGATCTACCCCAAACCTTAACTCAAGGTTTGAACAAATAAATCAACCAACTCTACTCACAAGTCTTCTCAAAGACTTACCTCAAATCTACCTTGTAAGCTTCCACAAAAGCTCACACTAATCTATCCACAAGTCCTCTCTAGAACTTAAGTCCACTCAATAATATCTATCCTCAATTATGTATTGTAAGCTTCCACAAAATCTCACACCAATCTGTCCACAAGTCTTCTCTAAGACTTACCTCAAATCTGCTCAACAAGTCCTCACTAGAACTTGTTCAATCTCATAGAAACATATAGAGAATTTTTAGAGACTCAATATGCTTCACATTCACTACAATGCTCAATCACTTTCAATCTCTCTTTTTATCACAAAAACATATAGAGAATTGTTAGAGACTCAATATGTTTCACACTTACAAACACTCAATCTCTTTCTCAAATCAATTTAGAATATGGAACAATTTGTTTCATAGAACTTGAACTATCACTTCAACACATCCACTCAACCAATCACTTCAACAACAATGCTTATCAAGTAATCCTCACATAACAATGATACTCATGATCTTTGCAAACCCTAGTTCAAGTTCTTCACTCAACCAATCACTTCAAAAACAATGCTAATCAAACAATCCTTACATAACAATGATACTCATGTTCTTGCACAAACCCTAGTTCAAGATAGTTCACAACTTCACATAACAATGATACTCATGTTCTTTCAAACCCTAATCCAATATTCAAACTCAACAACAAGGGATCTCAATCACCCAACAATGAAGTATGCATTCACTCACTCAAAATCTCCAACAATGCTTATCAAACAAGGTTTATAGCATTTACTTCCATTTCAGAAAACTCATCACTCAACAAACCCACAAAGGAAAACTTAACCAAGTCCTTTTCACTCCAATCTTATTTTCAAAAAATCTCAACCAATCAATTATTTCAACCAAAGAAGAATGTGCCCATACCTTTTACTTGATGAAGAATAGACTTCAAAACCTGTCTCAATTATAACCACTTTCCTTGCCAAGCACAAAGGTTAGATGACAAGAATTATCACTCTAACACTTCTTCAAAATATTTCTTCAATACAAAAATAATACTCAAATACACCTTATAATCTCCAACTTTAAAATAATATTCAACAACCTTCAATCTCAAAAATAAACTTCCTTACTACCTTATAACTCCTTAATCACTTAAAAATTCAATTCAGAAATCAAAGTTTTGCATTCCCCTTTTAACTCCCCTAAACAACTTATAATCCAAATTAATTATGCAAAAACTTTAATTAACATAAACCTTTGGAAAAAAAAATATATTTTCCCTTTTTATTTTTCGCAAGCCAAGTCAACCCAAACAATGCGCATACCTCTATTATGCTGCCCAAAAGGCCTTGGTGGGATTCGAACCGCCGATGGTTCTCCCCCAAGCGCTTCTGCAGTGCTCACGCCCACCAACTGGGCTGTGTGGCTCCACAAGAGCCAAAAGGCACAAACGTGCCTTTGAATTCCTTCTCCCTTGAACGATGCAAACACAACACAAACCTCCCTTCATAAAAATGGTGTGTGCGAGGTTTGAACCCGCACCAGGCATCCCGAACGCGTCTAACGCAGCCCTTGGCTACCAACTCAGCTACGAGGGGCTTTGAGTAGATTTCGGAGGCCACTAAACCTTTGTTCTTTTCTCTGCTCAAATACACATGCAAAAATACACGTCTTTCCTTTGCACGAGCCAATAAACAATCACATGGATGATTTTTCAAATGCCAAACTTTGGCATTATTTATATGCAAACTATATCATACTCCAACATCGATGAGTATTCAAATTTTAATTTGAATTCGAATATTAAAATATTAAATAAATATTTTAAATTAAACCTTAGCACCCATCATTATTTAAATTAAAATTTTAATCAAAGATTAAAATATTTTAATTTAAATTAAATCTGCTTGTGGGTCTTTTCCAACTTGATCCTTGATCTTCTTAAACTCGATTTTTGATCCGAAATAATAATAATAAAATATTATTATTTAATTTAAACTTGCTTCTCCTTCCTTGGATTTTCATTCTTTGAGCCCTCCTGGGTATATAATATTTAAAAATAAATATTATAACCTATTGCTTTTCAAGACCTTCTTGCTTTTGGAAGAAACACTTAATGTCCTCAAAGATGATGAACATAGCACAAGAATGCTTTTGACATCAATGACAACAAACACTCCTCAAAATGTCCAACAAATTCATGTGGTCGAACTGCCCCATGGTATAGATATATACAATTATATTAATGGTTGAAATCATAGCTAAAAAAGGACCTACCTTAAAACAACGGTAATCATCTTGAACTATCCAAATCAATCATCTTGGTCAAGTGACTCATCATTTTCATCATGTGCAATTTTTCTCACTGACTTATCACTTGAGGGGGTAGTCATAATAATAACATTCATAATTAAAATCAACAATTGAACACCTAATCATGTTAATTGCGTTCATCTATGAATCATTTCCAAAAACAATTGTGCCCCTACTTGGGGTAGAAAATAAGTAAATTAATTAAAAAAATACTTAAAATTTTTGAAGCATGAAGGTAGGTCCTTGCCTCTTCATGACTGAACAATGTCTAAGATCAAGTAAGCCTGAAGTGAAAGGTTTTACTTGAATCAAGTTCTTTAACTTTTTTAAAGCAATGATTCAGAGATGCACACCCTTTACATGATTGGGACATCTAAATTTGACCAGATCAATGAACATCAATTTTGACTATGGTTTTTTAGGGTATAATACTTGTCTTGTTTCTCTAGGCTAAATTCTTTGGAGTCACAGGGGGTCATTATCCCATTGCAAACAAGTCTCAACAAGATTATTCAGTGATCAGAAACAAGGTTCTACCTTGGATGTCTTAACCAACCTGGTTGAGGGATCGTAAAACTTGTCTATGGATGAGATTAACTTTGGGTAGGGATGGACTGGATCACAAATATAATAATATAGGAAAGAGTACATGGCACAAATACCTTGATTTGAGAGAGGTTTGCCCTTGAAGAACTTGACCTCAAACCCCCTCCTGAGTCGATCTCTGGTTATGTACTTCATTTTGGTGTCCACGACCACTACCATATTATCAGTGTAATCTAGTTTTTCAACATTGCTTTGTTGACCAGCTTGCCTTACCACATTACATACCATTTTAGGTAATTCTTCAATAATTTTCTCTAGAATTTGTAGTGGAATCACTCACAAATATTATATTTTAGTAAAAATTGTTTGAAATGATTTCTTTTCAAATTCTATCATTTAAATAGGTTTTCATGCACCCCTCTACCATAAATAAAGTAGATGAACAAGTAGTTATTTCCCATGAATTCAAATGATCGAATAGGGTGATGCAAAGTGTGGCTTGTCAATGAAATCTACATCATTGATTGGATGAAATTTGTAGCATATGGTAGTAAACTATCCATTGACACACTCTTCAAGGCATATTTACTCCTTTCTTTTCATAGTAGTTTTTAGCACTCAGCAAATTTCCACCTTATGATTTAGTCCTCAAAATTCTGCTCATGAAAGCTCAAATTTTTTTTCAGGCGTTTCCCTTGAAATTTCTCTCCTCGTATTTCTTCTATGGAAAATTTGATTTAGTTGACCATGGATTATAATATTGCACTCATTTTATGGGCTAGAATAGGGTCTACTACCTTTGAAAATTTTTGCTGGGCTCAAAATTCTGCTACTCAGATTTCCACTAGAGCTAGTTTGACTCTTTTGACCTCCAAAATTTAACACTACACTTATTTCATAGATCGCAGGAAGGGTCTACTACCTTTGAAAATTCCACTAGGCTCAAAAATTTTCTCCTCAGATTTTTTTTGGAGCTAATTTGACTCTTTTGACTGCAGAAATTTACATTGCATTACCTTCTCATGAAATAAAACACAGTCCTAATTGTAAACAGAAAATAATTTCCTTACCATAAACTAATGCATAAGGAGATGTCTTGATGTAAATATTGACAGTGATCCTATTTTCCCACAAAACTTGGTCTAGTAACAAATACTAGCTCCTCTTGTTCTATTCTAGTACCTTTTTTAGAATTTTAAGCAGGTTTTTTTTGGTGGGTTCTGCAAATCCATTTCCCTGAGGGTAATAGTTAGAAGAATTATGTATATTTATACCATACTTTCTTGTAAATTCAATATATTTTGCACCTATGAAATTTGGGCCATTGTAAATTACTAGTGCTTCTGGAAGTCCAAACCTTGTGATCATGTTTTCCACAAATTCAATCACTAGTTCCTGGTCTGACTTCATTGTTGGGATCACCTCAACCTATCTAGTAAAGTAATCAGTAGCAGTCATAATGTATTTATGATATGTTGATTAATTTAGTTTAATTACCCCTACAAAATTGAGCCCTTATTTCTATAAGAGCTCTTCCACTTGGATTGGTTTGAGTGGAAATGTTGCATTCTTGGTCCTTCCCACATATCTGCAAAGATAGTGGGCCAGTAGCTCTTGCCATTATTATTTTCATAGTAGTTATTCTTCCTAAAAAGTGGCCTCCTTCTATGCCTCCATGAAATTATTTAATGACTATTTGCTTTTCATTATCTCCCAAGCATCTTAGAAGTAATCCATCTAGGTTCTTCTTGTATAATCCTTCAGGAAGCAATACATACTTCAAATATTGTAGTCTGAATATTCTCCTCTATGAAGGATTGAGGCCTTGGGGACATACTCCTATTTGAAAGTAGGTTGTCAACTAGTCTACCCAATTTTATCCTCCCATCAAACTATCACTATGCTTTGTAGGTTTTGTATGACAAGCTACTATCAATTCTAAATCTACTTTAGTTGCAAGTTCTTGGTACAATGCCCTTCCTCTGACTAACTTGGTGGGATGAATCTCTACATCATACTCTTGTATTTTAGTAATCCAGCTAGCTCTTTTATAACCCAATTATCCTTGAAGGATAAAATTCCTCACATCAGGATGTACCACATAAATAAGATTTTTACTTTGGACCAAGTACTACCTAAACTTCTTTAAGGATTTTATCACTGCAAATACTTGCCTCTCAATTAAGTTATACTTGGTATGATACTCATGAAGGGTCTGGCTCCTAAATGAAATGGGGTGTTCCTCTTCTTTCTCATCCTTTTGTGTCATTATTGATGCATAGCTTTCCTCAGCTCCATAGGCATATAAAATAAAATCCTTGCCAAAATTAGGATTTATTAATACTAGTGTGGTTACAATTTCTTATTTTATTGATTCGAAGGCTTGTTTCCTCTTCTCAGACCACTTGAACTCCATGTTGTTTTTAAGTAACTCTATGATGGCCTTGAATACTTGAGTGAAGTATGATACAAACTTCCTCACAAAATTAATCTGCCCATAGAAGGACTGTAGGCCTTTCTTATTTATGGAAAGAGGAAGGGCCAAAATTGATTTCATTCTATCAGGATCTATTGCCATCCCTTATTTGTAGATTACATGTCCCATAAATTACCTTCATGGACAAAAAAAAATGATTTCTTTGGGTTGAGGGAGATGTTAAACTCTCTACACTTTTGGAAAAATTTATCCAAATGCTCAAGATGTGATTCCTTTCTATGAGAAAATGCAATCAGATCATCAAGGTAAATCAAAATAATTTTTTTGATCAATTCACCAAAAGAATAGTCCATGGCCCTTTGGAATATAGCTCCTGCATTGGGTAGGATAAAAGGAATTCTATGATAAATAAATGTGTCCCACTTAGTGGTGAACGCAGTTTTGAAATGGTCTTCATATTTGACCTATATTTTATTGTATCTAGAGAAGTCATCCAGTAAGGAGTATCTTTATCCTCATTACCATATGCAAAATCTGATCAATTTGGAGGAATGTATAATGATCTTTCAGTGATGCGCTATTCAAATTCTTGAAATCCACACAGTCAAATATCTTCATTTTTTTTTTCTTTCTGGAACTAAATTAGCAACCCATGTAAAATATTTGATTGGATAAATGATCTTTCATTTAAGGAGCTTAAACAATTCTTATCTATTTATGGATTCAATTTTAGGATTCATAGTTCTTTGTCTCTGTCTGAAAGGTTTTGCATCAGGCTCTAGCTCAATGGTATGCTGAATAATATTTTTATCATATACTTTGAGGTCCTCCTATGACCAAGCAATAATGTCTAGATATTTGAAGCATAGTGACTTTACTCCCTTGAATTCTTCTGGGGAACACATTACACCAACATTAATATTTTTTTTTCTCTTCGATTTCAATCTCAATGTAAATTTTATCATCTACTCGCATAGTCTTTGACTTATTTCCATAATCATTGTCAAACAAACTCTCCAATGTAATCAGGCCTTTAGGAATGTGATTATTATTCAACTGAATGATATATTTTTGATCTATCTCCTGAGAAATATCTTCCTGCACATTGGCTAAGTAAGAATCTATGACTAGAAAATCAAGTATCTAATCATCATTTTCAAATACCTAGCAAAAAAAATTATCTATCTAGCACTGCATGTCTGAAGACTAATTTGATTCTTTTATTTCTAGATGACCCAAGTTCTGAGGAAGGATTGAAATTAGAGACCTTAAATACCAAAGCATAAGCCAATAGATTCTACTTTCTAGGAATAGAGTGGATATTTAGAGCATCAAATGATTCCATCAAGTCCCATACTCTATTTTTATATGTCTTTAGGTTGTGGTGTTTACTGTTGCATCTCTCTATAACTTGGTTGACCACCAGTTTTGAGTCACCATAAATGTCTAACATCTTGATTCCTATTTTAATTCTTGAATCAATACTAAACATAGAGCTTCATATTCAACATAATTTTTTGTATAATACCAAGTTATTCTAAAAGCAAAACTCTTAATGCCTTTTGAAGGAGATTTCAACACTACACTAGCTTTGGCTCCATTTTTGCACCTCACTCCATCAAAATCCATTGTCCAAATTTTTGATTGCCTGAGTGACCAGTTAGATATGGCAAGGATATTCTTCTCTACCTCTAAGGAAATATTGTAAGGACACAACACTATTTTTGATAGGATATTCTCATCCTTGAAGGGCAATTCATATTCAATTTCTAAATCTTCTAGGAATTCTAGTAACTCTGGCTCTTCCATTGTTGAATGGTTGTACAAATCCTCTTCTATTTTTTCAATATGGAAAGATACATGCTTCTATGGGTTTATCCTTATTACCTTGCTTTTATAGGGGATGATCATACAAGAGTAGTCTAAATATATATATCCTCCCATCTTGGTAGTAAATTCTCTTGAAAGGTATATGCCAAAATAGGGTTAATGATCAACTACCACAATTTCTTGAACAATGGTGATCTTCGGAGCTTTGTGCAACCTCATCAATACATCCTTTATAAATCTTATAGTATTAACTAGTATACCATCAAGTTGCAAGATCCCCTAACATGACCTTGTGTGCTCCATACCCATCTCATCGCAGACTTCTTTTGGCATAATAGTAGTTGAGGCCCCTGAGTCTATCATACAATTGTGAACTATTTATCAATTCATTATAAGAGAAATATAGAATGGAGGAGGTTTGTTCTTCAGGGTGGCATGAGACATATTTTCTTTATCTTATTCCAAATTGAAAACTATTGTAGTTTATTTTCCTTGGGAGTTTTTTATGCAAAGAAGCTTTCAACAAATCTATTTTGTCAGGGAGAAAAAGTGTATCATACAGGCTTGCTCTAGATGGAACTCTTTTCAATTCATCCATAATATTATACTCAGACTGAACTGGTGGAGGCCTTTCATACATTTTTTATGGTTCCCCATACTTCCTTCTCTATTATTGAGTAGCCTCTATTCTTTGATTCTTCGTAATGGAAGGGAACCTCAGCTTTTCTTGAGCTTCCATTTTAACACTTTATTGTTCTTTATTCTCTTTTTTTTCACCTTCTCTTTGGGTATTCACTTCCCTTTCTTGTATCCCTAGTATTGCATAACTTTTGTCAGTAGCTTGCATAATGGGGAACTTGTCATTGCCCTGCAGTGGTAATTCTATTTTATTATAATAAGGTACTTAGAAACCACCCATTTTTTGTAGGTCTACTTGCAAAGACTTCTTTCCAGACCTGGTCATGATAGAGATCTTTTCTTCTTCCAAAAAATCTTGTCTAGTCATAACTTGACCATGCTACCATAACATGTTAACTCTCCCCCTTTTATTTCTCTATGCCTTTTCTATAGCTTGTTGCACATGATGTTGGTACATCATATAGGTATTAGAATCATTTGGATCATTGGAAACTAGGCACCAGACATTGACCAAACTAGTTTTCGATGTAAATTCTTACTTTACTTGATTTACATTGACTATGGATCCTGCACTATCACTTGCACTAGGCTTATGATATTTATTAATATAGGGTAATATTCTCCGTTGAAACCTCTCCATTTCCCTCTTTTCCATTACATTAACCTTGTTGTTGATTATTTTTAGGGTTTTCTGGATATCCAGTAATACAGAGGATTCTTATGGATTTTGAGATGAAAGAGGAGGAACATGAATAGGAGGGGTTGTTTTAGAAGGGAATACTAGAGTCATTTGTAGATTTGGTGGAGGATCCATATATGAATGAGTGGCTACATTTGGTGGGAACTAAGAAATATCAGAGCAATAAGGCATTACCATTTTTGGCAGTTGTCTTTCTATAGCAACTAGTACATTTTTTGCTTAGAAAACTACTTTATAAACTTGTGGGAAGGTGTTTATACCTAATTTTTGAGTTTGTATCCCTAGGTCTGACCCAAGGGCTCTGATGTAATACATATATGCTAAGGATATAGCTAGTCTGGCTTTACGGGAAATCCTCTTCCATGTCTTGCTAAAACTCAAGTTAAAATCAAAGACTAACTCATGCTGATATTTTTGCATAGCTATAAATCGATTTAGTAGGGAAAAAGGGTCAGATGACTCATTGAATTCCTCTACAAAAGGACCTACTAACTCATCCCATGAAGTGATGGTTTGGTCTCCTAAGATTATGGACCAGTGTAGAATCTTTCCTCTAAAATAAAGAGCTAGAATCCTGACTATAACATCTTGATTCTTGATATTGTGAATAGTTGCTAAGTTCAGTATGTCCTAGCAATGCTCCTATGCAATATTTTTAGTACCATCAATTATGGGTATGGATTTTGTAACATTTTGAGGGATATCATACATATTATTAATCCAAAGAGGACCAAAAGTATTCCAATTGGGATAATTTTATGGGAGTTGGTTATGATTAACATTCTAATTGACATTCTTATTGGCATTTTTATTTTGAAAAATTGTAGGTGGTGTTTTTAATGGAGCTCATATGGGAGGTACCATAGGGATTACTTCAACTAGGACCTCTTCCAACTATGAGTTTGAGAATAAAATTCTTATGATATTGGACCCTCTTAAGGGTAGCTCATAAAATATGATAGGGGGTTGACTATTTTTAATGGATTACCTAGTATTCATGAAAAATATGATCTACTAGGGTGTCTTTTCTGGTTTCTTACACTCAGGAATTTGCTAAGTGAATTTAATTTCACCACTAAATGAGGTCAAGACAACTCATTAAATATTTATTCCTCTGGGAATTATCAACCAATAAATAGGTAGGGGTAATACAATGCATCTTTAAGATCCCAATGGATGTGCCAAAACTATTGGGATCTAAATTGACATCAAGGAAACCTTGAACTGTGACTATGAATCTATGACATTCTGGAAGACGTGAACCTGCTAATCATATCTTAAATTTTGAAATTGGGTGGATCAAATATTACTTCAATCCAACCTCCAGAGTAGACTGGTATACCTTGTCAACTTATTGTGTGTTAATTCAATGAAGCTCATCTTAAAGTATAAGTTTAGAGGTAGAAATTGGGTAAGGGTTAGAAATAATTGAATGAATAATGATCGAATAAAGCTAAAAAAATTGAAAACTATACATACTCTTCAGATAGATACCATTTCTATTATGCCACACTTGTAACTAACAAAATTCAAACAAATGATCATCATTACAAAACTAGAAAACACTTAGAGAACTATTTCAAACATCCAAAATGTTAATAATCCAAATAGCAGAATTAGATCAACATACTCTTTGCAACATTTGTTTAAATATGAAGCATTGTAATTTACCCTAAGTTAGCAATCCAATATCAACAAAATTGACTAACCATAACAACAGTAGTAGAAATGAATTCACAGATTAAACTCACAGAAAAATTGAAGATAAAATATTAAGGTAAACATCCAAGTAAGGCTTCTTCTATTTATTTCTTAGAAAATTTACAAGAATAGGACATGAAAACACTTTAGATCTAACCCTTCAAGTCAAGGGTTCAACCTCTTTCTGTAGCTTTTACAATGAATAGAAATATAGGAACATTACAAGGAAAATTTCATGCCTAAATCAACAGAGTACTAAGGTGGCAACCTCTTATTTGCTCGTTGAAAGAAAGAAAATAGCTATACTCCATGAAACTATGAAACTCTAATCTATGCAAGTTGCTTGAAATTCCACAAAAGTCGATTGTTGTGTTGGTTGTAGGTTGATTTGGTCCATCCCCTATTCTTGAATAGGCTTCTCCACCATATATCTATAACTAAAAACTTTGGTGGATTCTTGATTTCTATAACGCTTGGACTCCCCTAGTTCTTTCCACTCACGAGCAACAATAATGTAGGTTTAGGGGGTCAACCTCTTTATCAACACAAAATATTGCTCTTTTAATAGACTCAGATATTCTCATCCTAGCCCTTGATATACCTTTGAACAGTTCTGATGAAGGGTGACTTGGCACCTTTAGGACCTATGAAATTTCATACTTTTCCATCTTTAGAATCCACTCCTTAAAATTATATTGGGCCAAGTTTGATCGTGTTGACCATGGAATGAAAGCCTAGATGTGGCCAAGATCCTTTAAATTATGATGATGTATTTTGTATTTGAAAATTTCCATTACTAATCACCTTCTCAAAATCTGCTCCTTGAAATTCTACTGAGTTAGGTTTGACCATGTTGACCACAAAATTTTGTTTTGTGCTATGGGCACATGAAAAAAATCATGGGACCTTATTCCATGGAGAGTAAAACTTCTATCATCCCCTTTTGAAAAATCCACTCCTCCAAATTTTTTTGTGCTATCTCTAATTGGTTTGATCACGAATTTTAATATTACATGTTACCTAAGTAGATTTTATAACTACCACTTCATATGGCAGACTTTGCCTTGTCTTCCATAGTTTTTTATCCCAATCCACTCCTCCAATTTTTACTAAGGCTCATTTGACTGTGTTGACCATAAAATTTTGACATTGCACTGGCTCTAAATGGATTTTGACACTCGATTGGCTTTCTTTATTCAAAATCCACTCCTCTAGTTTTCGCTACGACCTATTTGACCAGTTTGACCACAAATTTTTGCACTTTGATGGAATTTAACACTATGAACTCTCCTACACATAAATTAACATCAACTTGGATTTATCTTAGCCTTCATCCTTTTAAAATCCACTCTAAATTTTTCTAAGTATTTTTTCACCAATTTGACTACACAATTTTACACCGAACTTGTCCTCTAATGGATTTTAACACTGTCTTTGAGGTTCTTTCAACACTTAGCCAAATTTTACAAAATTTTCTAAGTATGTGGCCTTTTTGGGCCTACAATTCCTAAGGTATTAGATAAATGAATCAATCCTATTGGCTTAATTTGCAAACACCTTTAGTAAATTGGTCCCTTAGGCAATTATCTTTCTAACTAATTGGTATATCTAGTCATATGTCTAGTTGGTGCATCAACGCTCCATAAACAAATTAGTGTATGATAGTGGATTCCTATTTAGTATCCCCATCCTAGAAATACATTGGTGTTAATCAATGAGTTAGTGTAGTGGATACACACCATTTAATACTTAGAATATTTTTTACTCTTTCTTGTCTACTTGATGTTATTTCACATGGTAACTCATGATTGGCCCTACTGGTTAATACTCATTCAAACTCTATGTCAAATTAGTTCTTTGAATCAACTTAGCTAGTTATATGGGTGTCGTACGACCGGTATAATGTGCTCAGGTGGAAGAATAATGTGGGCCAAGCATGACAAGATGATGCTTATTGGGATAAGATGATGACAGTAGGTGCCAGCTAAGACTACATGTTTTGCGGTCCCACATATTTGATCGATCAAACGCACGCTTCCATTTCCACTTCTACAGCATTGCAAAAACCTCTGCTACCACTATAACAATCGTCCCCCTCTTGATCCTCTCCTCTAGGTGTCGAGTTTGATTACCAAATTCAAACTCAAAAATAAAATCCAACCTTTTGATAACTCTGCTAAGCTCTCTGAGTTTTTTTATAGCTCAAAAATATTCCTTTGAGTGTATGGGTGTTTTTTAACATCATCAACATTGGGCCAACCTAAACCTCCAATGATGGTTGGTACTTTATTGTAGCAGAGGATATCCCATAAAAAAAAGTCAGAACCACTAGGTAAACAAGAAAAACCATTCTATGCGTCATATATTGGCAAACAACATTCAACCATCTTAGCGGTAATCTGAGAGTGCATGACGCTGGATCAGATATTTCATAATTCTAACTCTTAAGGGCACTAGTCATGTGATACCTCGAAATCATGCCAAGGATAAGCAACAAATGTATACATAACAAGCACTTCGATTTTATTGTATATTTGTATCTCCAACCCGTCTAGCCCGATCAAAAATACTCTCAACATCATCATTTCCTTTGTTTGGATCTTGAACTTAGCATGCCACTTTTATTACTATTGGTGCAATACTCCTGTGGTCCATCAGAGTCATTGAAGGCATCCTTAGCACTTTTTTATTGCATTGAAAATTCATTAGCACATTTACACTAGCCTCCAAGAACAACACGAGTGCACCAAATCTGTGACCTCCATGAAAGAAATATCACACACATCTTATTCTTTCCACCCGATGACACCAATAACTATGCATCATTCCAATAACTTATCCATATTTGATCAAAGTTTAGTGGCGCTTGTCGAATAGATTTTTTGAAAAACAAGTGGACATAATATTTCCAAATCAGCCACCACCATTGATAACTCCATCTTGAAATTTATCCATTGGACGTAAATTGACTACAACACAACCAGAATGTCTTACTACCTCAGAACCGTAGCACATGTGATACCTTCATCTCTCATAGTTATGGTGCTTTCCAGATCTATGATGAAGTGCAAGATTGTTGTCCTCCCTCCATGCAAGCATAGTGCCTCTCCCATGATTTTTATTAGATGTAGTGGCTAATAGGAACTTACAGCAATAGACTCTATTCCATGGTGTCGCTCTACAGAAAATCACTCTACAAAAAAAAATAAAGTCTTAGATTCTACAAAAATCATCATGCACCACGCATTGAAATTTTTGGTTTCAAAAAAACAAGAATACTCGCAACTGTGTTGCGATAGCTGCTTCAAGCACAACAAATAATAGCAATGCCCTAGTAGTAGTTTGATATATGACGGTTTGTGAGCTCCTTCAACCAAATAACTTGTTATACAATTCAATGAAAATGGAGGACAATAGAGATCATAGATTTGGAGCCCATTTTTAAAACCATCAACCACCATTGTGTCCTATAAAATCACATGGGTAGACTAGCGTGTTCCAGTAGTGTAGCACCTTCTATAGCACAAGACGACCATTAAAATTCATAGTTGCAGGATGTCACCAACAACACAAATTGGAAAGGCATTCGGAGAGGATATTTGAAGCTACAGGATGTCATCAAAAACACATATTAGAAAGGCATCCAAAGAGGATATTTCCATGTCAGACAGATCTTGAACAACATCCACTAATAAAACAATGATCTCCCTATTTTTCATGTGATTCATCTGCATTGCCACTTTGTAGATGCTATGCACATCGAACAACAACAAAAATTTCATAGCCACTAGACTCCTTGGACACCTGATAGGCTTGTGCTCTTTGCATTTGGCTCTCCAATTATGAACAATGCTAGATCAACGGTGTATACATATTAGTCTATTGCCACAAGGTTAGCCACTTCCATGGTTCTGTTGCCTTTGGTTCAGCCATCTTAGTACCTCAGGGTCATCCTAGGTGCCTAAGGATCAATCACTTCTAGATTTGATGCCTCTGTAGGTCATCCTTTAGGTATGTTTCCTCTCGTAGGTCACTGACTAGATTCTTCATGAATATCATCCCCCTTCATGGTGAACTCAATCTAGAAGGTGTAGGTTTCTACAAAAAATGTACCTTAATACAAAAGAAAATATGAGCCATCTATGAGTTTTGGTCTTTGATGAAAATGCACTCAAAAAATACAATATAAATGAGCTATAGAATCCAAATGTGGAGAAGAATAAGAAAGAAGAGAATAGAACCTTCTGAAGTGTCTTCGTATGTAGTATTTAAAATTTGATCCATAAAAGTCCTTGGATAGAGTCTAGGGTATCTATGTCTATAGTACCTAGAGTAGGTGTCCTTATGGTGACCTCCTCATCCCACCGGAATGCATGGATAACCAGCCACTGCATCCGCTAGGTGCTATAGAGAAGGTGACTAGGTACTAGGATCACATACAAGTACCTTGGGAGTGTCGGGTTCAACCGAGAGTGCACTCCATGATACAACACCTTTGAGGCTAAAAAATGCAAATGGAATAGCCTCAAAATTACAATTTGAAACCACCAATGTGTCCATCTCAGAAAAACCTTTCTAATGACTATAAATACCCCTATGTTCCATTTTCAATGGGACCTTCATTTGTTGGAAATAATAGTAGAATGCCTCTATAGGAAACAAAACATCAGGAATATTCCTGGCATCACACTTAGGCAGAATAAAAAATTAGTCTTTCAATTTCCCTCACATGGTAATTTACAAGAGCCATCTATAACTTCATCTTAGAAATTTGTAATTTCCTCATCAAGACTAAAGATATAAGACAAGGAACACAAAATAGCTTTGTCAACATGGCAATTTCTGGATCTATGTGGTCGCAGCTGCGCTCATCGCCTTTCGGGGATGAACCGGATAAAAAATTAAGTTGTCCCTCTTTTTAAATGAAATGTACACCCTTATTGGGTGACATTAATGCTATCAATGCATGTTGGTATTTCTTTCACCCTGGTATTGTCAAAAATTTTGCTTAATACAATGATTAAAAAATACACTTTCATTCCCAATTGGATAGGGCCTACACCTTTGCACTTGCAAATTTATAAATTTTGGATGAAAGTTAAAAAAAATTGAGGTCCACCCATGTGAGATCCATGAATCTCAAAAGTTGCATCAAATGGACACATCATGGCCGGCGTCTCATTTACATCACTCAACGACGAAAAATTAATACAAGAAGCATTGAACTGAAACCCTTCTCAGATTGAACTGCTATGAATGCTGGTACTTATAGATAATAGGGTCCATCGAAAGGTATACCATATGTATTTAACCCTACAAAAAATGTGGGTGGAGATTGTACATACAACACCAACAACTTCACTTCATTTTGCTCTCCCTCCAAAGAAACAACCAACTCTATATTACTAAGAGCTTATCCGAGTGCATGCGTTGCTCCATGCCCATAAGCCTTTTCAATTTCAACTATTTTGGACTATCCCACACATAAATAACAATAGTCATCCAAGAATACAATATAAAATAGAGTGCCAAAGCACCAAAAAACTTGACAATTTTCAATTTTTAGAAATAGACCATAGAGCACAGCGATAGAAATTTGAATAGCTAGAAATGTGTCACATCTTACGGGGTCCACTATACATTAAAAAAACATCTTGAAATCTATAGGAATAAGTAGTGTGTGCGTATTTGAGGCCCATAGGTCAAACATGGGATGCAAGTAGGATCCCACTCCCTTCTAAAAATTGCAACTTGATTTGATCCCATGAAATGAGACACTAAAAACTGCTGCGTCATCGACCAGATAACCAATCTCCGGCACCAGGAATTCAACCTCAAAAAATTTCACCCATCCCATAGAAATACTTGGCATCTTGAAATACTCTTCACCAAAACAAAATCAACGACATGGTCTCTATGATGATGATAGGTCAATCGATCTTTGGTGTGTGCTATTTGTTGCACACTACCACCTTGAGGAGCATTAAATAGAAAGTCATCTCCTATGACATGATGGATTGCATCAATAATTTCCTCCATCACGTGCACTCCTCATATGAAAAACCTTGGGCTAGATTCATGATCACTTCGATCTCCATGGTAATTTGATGTAATTCTTTGATCAAATGATATCTGGTGCACCAGAAGCAACGTGGTCAACATTGTCCTCCATCCTATGTGAATACAAAGCAGAAATCTCTATAGCATCACTAAATTTCTCTTGAAATTATACCAAAACATCATCATGCCAACATAAAGGCACTACTAGTTTTATGCCATTTTCATCGTAGAGACAAAAAACCATGTCTGTATGAGTTAGATCACTCCACATTCAAAACATATCACTGTCTTCCACCTCCAAATCCATATATCTCCAATTTTTTATTTGGGCCCCGTCCACACCATGAAAATATCTGTAACAAGTTGACGTGGCTACAAGAGTTGCTTCATTGATCAAACATAAAAAATCACCTCTATTTAAAAAATATGCTTCTACCATCTTCATAGAACATGCCTTCATCATCTTAAATTTACTCGATAGCTAGAAAACTCATCCATTCACACCACTTGATAAGGGCCCACGATATTCATAATGACGTGCATGATTTCCTCAAGCATTGGTGTGACATCACCATATTTTCCAAGAATACCCTCGTTATGCCATAGCTTTACAAATGGTGAAACTTGATTAAGCATAGATCCAACCATGGATCGTTGGCTAATTTCATGGGGGAAAAAAGGGTGGTTTTTGATGAATGCCATAGCACTCACATGGATGCCATCATAAAGGCAAGAATGTAGGACCTATTATTCAGGATGATTTGGATGAATAGTTGCACCATTATCATAGTTGGTTTCCAATTACTTGTGGGCTTTTGTGATGCAGCAAACATTATCAAGGAAACCATGTTTAATAGTCAAATTCATCCACCACTCCGAATGAACGTCGTACAAAATTAGTTGTATGTAGGGGTATGCCGACAGTTTTAGTCTCCAAAAAATAACACAATCTTCTCAACTTCCTATTGCACCGGTGCGGGTGGGCAATCAGGGCGAACAAAGTGGTCAAACAAGAATCACAACAAATTTATCTGGGGCTATCTTCTTCAAATTCTACTTAGAGTACACAGTGGTTGTTTTGCACCAAAAACCACCACCTCCTATTGCTGCATGCTGGATCTAGAACTCCACTTCAAAAAAATATTGTTGCACCAAAGTCACCAAATCTAGAAGAAGCAATTCTTCCTCCGTATGTGGACATCTATCTTCAACAAGCTAGCCCATAACACCAATATTCTTTGTTTTTTTTGCTTCTCAGACTGCAAAAATAATAATAAAAAAAATTTCAGATAATAAAATACCCTAAAAAATATTCAGATCCTGGAGTGTATCCTATTTTTTATTTCTCATTACCAAGAAATTGCTTCTGCAGACATATACCTCCCAATAAATCACTCAATTTTTTTTGGGGGGTAGCCATTAATTTCTCAAACTTCTGGTTTTTGATCCATAACATAAATGGAGAGCATACTCCCTAGCTTGAAGAAAAAAATGGGGAAAAAATGAGGGGGAATTTCCATGAGGGAAATCCCCCCTTAAGGGTTTACATAGGGTAGGGAAATCCTGCGCTCTGATACCAAATGTTGGGATTTGAATAGATGAGATATTATATTGATACAAAAGAGTAAAATATATAGGCATAAGCCTATATGAAAAATATGACAAGTGTCAAACTAAAATTGAAGGAATAGTGCACATTAATATTCTAACAAATGCAGCGATAGTGATGATGTTAATGGATGAACTAGTATCAATAAGAACTCGCTTATAAGGAATCTGATTGATGCTCACTATGATATGTAATGGTGGATCAGGTTCATTATCAGGGATAGAACTAATCTCTTGCTTGCATAAAATGATCACAGGATCCTTGTATGATTGAATGGGGTTCAATAGTTGTAAGTATTGTGATACAAGATCAACTTTGACTGGATTTTTTGGTAAAGTAGACTAATCAGGGTGTTTCTTGCTCCATGTTGTGATATTTCTCATGTCAATAAAACTTTCATTGGACAGGGCTATGTGTACCTCATTCACATGTTCAATTTGATTCTCCTGAACCTCATGTTTAGGTAAAGATATTTGAACATGCTAATTTGTTGATTATCAATAGCCAAGGGGCTATCTATTTGCAATTAGTTTTGTCTAGCATATTTTGCATATTTTTGAATGAGATACACTCTTGGATGTCATGACCATTTTGTTTATGATACACACAAAATCATTCTTCCCTATATCCCTTAGGTTTTTGGTGATTAGGATCAAGGGCACATATCTCAGGCAAAGTAATAGCCTTGGCCTCACAAAAATGGTTAAAAAACAATGCCAAAGATTCAAGCAATGGCATGTAATTACAAGGTGTTTGACGTTATCATTTTTATGCTTGGTTCTCATTGCATTGATTATAATATGTTGGGGGAGGTTGAGCCTGATAATTTGACTATTTTTGGCTCTTCTCCACTTTTAGAATATTTAAAACAACCTAATTCATAGGTGCAGGTTTCACCTGATGATAGTTGTTATTTCCTTGGTTTTTATTCCAATCCTTTTTACAGAGCTTCAATTCATCCGCTTAGACCTTAATGTCTTCTATAAATTTGGCTTGCAATAAATCCTCCTTGAATGTAGAATATTGTTGCAACTAAAGCAACAATGAAATGTTCTTAGGGCAACTCTTTGTGAACATACGAGTTAGTTCAAAAGTGAGAATGGGAAATGGTAGTTTTGACATGACTTTTCACCATATATTCCCATAATCTATAGTTGACTCATCGTCATATTGATGTAAACTTGACAAGTTGGAAAGGTTAGTTTCCTTCTTGATGCAAAAGGAAAAGCGTTCAAGGAAAGCATTTTCTAGCTTTTCAAAGCTAGTTATAGTGTGCCTTGGGAGCTGGTTGTACCATTCAAGGGTAGCACCCAAGAATGTAATCATGAAGGTTCACAACAATAAGGTATCATTGTTTTGCAACTAGAAATATAGGTTCATAAAACCCATCACATGTTCTTGTGCATCCTTGTCTCCCTTAAACCTGTCTAGTTCAGGCATCTCAAAATATTCAGGATACACTAGACTAGGTACTGAAGGACAAAGGGGTTGATTATGAATTTTTCTCAGTATGAGCTTTTGATAAGCCACACCTTGTTTCTTGAGTGACTGAAATCACTTGGTGAGAATTTTTATGCTTGATATGAGGTCATCTCATCCTCCCAAAGAGGTCCTTAGGGAGCAAGCGGTAGTAGGTTTCTATGGGTTCATGTTGGTTGATTGTAGTCATTGACCAAGTCCAAAGAGGATGAGATGAGTAACCACCTGTCTCTCCTAGCCTAGCATAGTCACTCACCAGCCTCCTCCCATGTAGGAAAATCCATGTATGAATGCCACTCTATGTTTTTCACCTGGAGCTGTGTAAATCTAGTTATTTAATGGTCCACATATCCAGTGTGGGACCTAATCTAGAACCCCTCCTCCTCACGGGGACAACATTTCGTATAGCACTGGCACATATCAATAATAGTAGTAAATATGAGTAGCAAGTCGTTTGACCTCTCGATCTTGATATGCTTCCAGTATCAGATCTGAAGTAATAGGCTATAGCTGATACCAACCCAACTCCTACACGTAGCCTAGTATAACTCTTGGTATATCTAACACAATAGAGTACTTCCCCAAGATAAGAGTAGTGGTTGTTATGTGGAGCTCTGCATAACTATCCTGACAATGGCTAGGATTTTCTAGGGGATCCTCACGCTTGAGGAGTCTGGAAGCACAATATGAATGACCAGATGCATAAAGATGACCTCTCAAATGGAGAAGATGCCCTTCTCCTAGAAATATCTGATGTGGACGCCCCCATATCAACCCTGCCCTGGGCATCCTCGTTGCGATCACCAAAGATATCATCAAAGACATCCTCCTTGCTCTAGAAGGGAGAGGAGGTGATGGGCTCACCATCGATCGGGATCCTAAAGATCCGGTAGATGTCCTCTAATGTAACAATCATTTCACCTGTGGGTAGGCCAACACAGTTATGTACGCCTGATCTATCTTGATTGTAGGTAAATAAAGCACATAGCCAAAGCCAACCTCATCGAACCACTACTACTCCAGGTCAGTGAGCTGTCTACATAGGGTGTGTAGGATATCTGACTCCCTGGCTCTAGAGGTCAATTTATAAAAATAAATAATACATAAGGAAAAAGATAACTAAAAACAACTAAAAATAGCTTAAAAAAATGACCTAAAAAAAGGGAAACAAATCTAAAAATTGCTAAAAATATAAGAGCATGCAAAAAGTGATCAAATATTTCAAAAAAAATCAAAAATGCATCTCAAAAGTGTAATAAATGGCATTAATTGCCAAGAAAAATAAAAAAAATCAATAAAAATTTGAATTTTTTTTCTAAAGTTGGGAACCGTAGGCCTGGTCCGCGTAATTGTCAAATTTCTAAGCGTTGGGATTTGAATCCCACCGTCGCTGACAGCTGCGGTCCAAGAATGTGACCTTTTGTGGATCACTTCCTAGCCTTGCACCCAATAAAATTAAATTCTAATCTATCATAGACTATTGTGAGGTTCTTTACCAGTATTTTAGTGAGGTTAATTGAACTCATTTCTTAATATGGTTTATTTTAAACTGGTAAGGAGTTCAAGGACTTAGTTTAGAGTTACCTTTCCTACACTGATCCCTATCTGGATGAAGGTTGTGAAGGTTTCGCCATCAGGATGTGTGTGAGGTCATCAAAAGTGGTTTTAGTAGTGTCTCACATCAGTAATGCTTTCTCACCTCTTAGAGCTCTCCAGTTGCAATCACTTTCAAGGAATAATAAAGAAATTTTCAAATGGGTAAA
This sequence comes from Wollemia nobilis, assembly GCA_028583015.1. Taxonomy (NCBI): domain Eukaryota; kingdom Viridiplantae; phylum Streptophyta; class Pinopsida; order Araucariales; family Araucariaceae; genus Wollemia; species Wollemia nobilis. Next base: position 1,834,547 of record JAQPPZ010000314.1, read on the forward strand.
TTTATATACCTTTTTCTAATTTTGTCGGACCGTAGCTTAATATTGCAGTGCCAAAACTAGGGTTTGCCGATTGTAGACCTAATCCATGGTTCCCAAAATTTGAAATACCAATCGCAAGTCATGAGTGCGGTTTGCAACTGCCATTAAATGCACTAAATGCCCATCGTGGGAATGTTTTAAATGAAAAATTAATGATTCCTAATGGATCAAAATATCAATAAGAGTAATCAATTTATCAAATTTGGTGATTTTTAAGCGCTAGGATCAATTAAAAATTCAAATTAACTAAAAAACAAAAAAAAATAAAATAATAAAAGGTCAAATGCACCTCGTATTCAGTTATTTACCCTAGACACTTGGCGGTTGTAGCGACTGATACTCCATGCAATCCGACGAGATAAATAAATAACCATAAGGAAATTTGAGGTAAAATTTTCATCATTTATGTGACATGCTTCTTTCCAATCTCGAAGAAGGCCTTCGAGGCTAGACTGCTCCACAGTAATGAGGCGTTTCATGTCATTTTCCCTATGACATCCTTTCATCAGATCATCGACAAATTGATTCAACATAAGTCTAAGTGCATTTGTATCATTTTGATTTCCTATGATGGCTATTGCAACCTGACCACTTTATGGGATAAAGATGTGCAATTACTACTAATAGTTGTAATCATAAGTTTAACTAGGCCTAGCCAAGTAACTAAATTCTAAATTCTAAGCTTGTTTAGATCATTCATAATGGTCAAGTGACCTCGTCATTTCATTCATTGTAATTACCCTCATCGAATCATCACTTGATGGGGTAGTCATTCTTTCAAATCATAATCAAAGTCAATAGAAGATTCTTGAAATCATAGATCCCTTGATCTTGTCAAAATTGTGTTCGTCCTTGCGAATCATTGTCAACAACTATCATAAGCTTACCCCTTTGCTTGGGTAAAATAGCAAATATGATAGTTAGTTTGTAGCTCTCCTCATTTTGGTTATATAGGCCTAACTCCTATTATAGCATCAAAAGCTACCCGAATGCCTGATGATGAGTGCAAGCTATTACAAATTTAAGACTTTCATTCAATTAGAAGTAATGATTCCAAGATGCGCATCCTTTTTGGAAGACCTGGGGCATCTAATATTGATCCGATCAATGATCATCATATAACATTCGGTATCATTTTAGGTGATGTATTTTTTCTCACACGTTGTTCGATAACACAACGTATCTCAAAAGGGGCATCTATAGAAACCTAAAATACATCATGTCAAGGGTGACCACTCATATGAGACATGCTACAAGACCATATGGAAGATCTTGGACAAACTCCAAGATAGAGTAGTGGATCTAACCACTCAATTTGGCCTCCTTGGCCTAACTAGTTTGAACCATGGTTGAGACTTGTGGTCTATAGTCTCAACCACTACTGACACCTGTGGTTCATAGGTTAGGCCGCAACTGTCACCTATGATCTAAACTGAAGTTCATTTGGCCTTCATCCGAGCCAAATCAGTTTGAATGGCCATTTGTTCTAGAATAATACGGTTAAAGGATGGAATATTTCAATCCAACTATCCTAACCACCTCTTCTTGATCTTGGCTTCTCCATGAAGCCACCCCTAGCCCTTGGTTAATCCTATAAGTACCTCTTCAAATTAGGGTAAACCTAGATTGGATATAGTGCATTTTGATAGTGAAGCGCTATTGAAATAGATCAGAGAGTGCATTGGATAATAGAGCAATGAAGCCCTATCAAATTTTGGACTCACTTGAGTGCATTGAGAGAGAGCCTAGTTGCCATTCACTTGCCAATTCACCAAGCATCATGTCAATTTGTGCCATGGATGCCCTAAGGAGCTAGAATGCCAAGAAATTATAATTCTAGCAAACAAAGACCCAACTGTGTAATTCAATCGCAAATCCAGTCATAGGACATCAAAGGCGACCCTTGATCATCTATTGGACAAGGAATATCAATCCCACAACCTTGGATTTCAAAGGAAAAGCTACTTGATTTCTTGTCATGGTTTACTATCGTGGTGTATAGTGTAGACCACTCATCAAAGCTACGGTTTGCAATCGGTGAAATATCTCCTTACTATTTCTTTTGCATTGTGCTTTATTAGACTAGATTAATCATCTTAGTGGTTTATTTAGCATTTTAGAGACTCTGACTAACTGAATTAAGGATTTCATTAGGATTATTTCATTATGGCAAGTAGGACATAATTAGCTTATTTTCATGTTATAATGCCTCATTTCATGCAATTAATCCACTAGATTGATAGTTGTACTTTTTGTTTATATGTTTCAAGAAATATTTATGAGTGTTGCATAAGTCTAAAATGATTTGTTCATTTTCTTGAGGCATTTTCATGTTCATATCCTTCAAAGGGCCTCATCATGAGAGGTTGCCTATGCTATTAATGATTTTGTGTTGTTTCTTGAATGTAGGAAAGTAGATTTGAAGGAGACTCAATCACCTAATTCCTTCCTCAATGCAAAGAAGAGGGTCAACTCCACCCTAGAGCAGTTTGTTTCACCCCGAATATCTTGAAACTCACATTCACCCTTGAGAGGAATTTCATATACTTTTCCTATTATAATAAGAGTATCAAAATGGTATCCCTAAGAGGGATGTATTTGTAATCAAAATTGGTTTCTGTCTAAATGGAATAAAAGTGTTATTATCTTTCCAATTTGTTGTCATTCTTACAATGCATTCATTTATATCTCTTATTTCATTTACACAGTAGGAATCATAGGTGTGAGGCCATTTTGGTAGTCACACATTCTTGGCACCTCCTGGGGTAATTCTATCAGTTGAATGTTAGAACCTAGAGCCTTTATCCATTGGGGAATGAAGTCAAAAAAAGAAAATAACAATAAAAAGAAGGGAAAGAAGGGGAAAGATACCAAGTAGACAGGAAAAATAAACAAAAACTCACTTTTAAGCGATCATTCTTCCAAAGTGCTTCCGTTAGAATTTCCTGTTCCCCTTGGACCTGAAAATGGTGCATTGTTGGATGAGGCCTTCTTGGCTTTTATTTATTTCTCCTTTTCTTATTTGTTCTTCTCTTGAATGACTTCATTGTAGGTGTCATAGGCATTTTTCCAGGTCTCTTCATCCATATCAACTTTTTCCTTGAAGGTGAGATATAGGTATTCTAGCTCTTTGACCTTGTCATATGATAGATATTTTTCTTTCAAGCTTAGTTTGTGTAGACAAGCATTCATCTAAGTGATATCCTGAGCCATAGTGAATATTGAATTCTCTTGAACTGGCTCTTCCCAACTGTCAAAATTTGATTCATCTTCTAAGAACTTTCACCAAGAGGCCTTCAGTTCATCTTCTGCTAGGAGCTATGAATTTCTATCCCAGAAGATAGGCATGCCACAATTTTTAGCTATACACATATGTTTGGTAATTGCTTTAGCTTCTACCTTTAGCTCACACATTATCCTTGTAGATTTTGTTATTAATTTATGTCTCTTGAAGAAATTTTGGGCAACCAATTTGGCCTGAGATCAATTTGCATTGTGAGCTCTGTACCTTGCTATCACCTGAGGGTTATCTACTAGGACCTAAATTTTATTAGTGACTGACACTCTTGTCACCAGGAGTTGGATTGATGCTTGGAAATCATCTTATACATGGCTTAGCGTGCTTTGTATTTTTAGTAGGTATGCTAATGTGGGATTAGACCTTAAGATAATTTGGCTAACCTTTTCAAGCATCTCCTTTCGGACTACTTTTGCTTTCTCCTTGGTCAATCCGCTGGTCTTTTTTGCACTATCAGATAGCTACTTTTTGAGATATTCAACATGTTGTTGCATTATTTTAATTTACTCTTCAATATTTTTTGCTCTCTCTTTATAAGGGGAAGCCTCATTGAACCTCTCTTCCCATTTCTTGGCTTCATTTTTCAAAGCCTTCTCTATGGTTTTCTTCTAGTGAATGGCTTCTTCTAAACACTTTCTTGATTGCTCCGCTCGAAGGAATTTTTCTTTGTAATACTCTATGTTTAGATAAATTTTCCCCATATGAGACTGATCCTTGATCCACTCTTCATCCATGGGTAGCTTAGTCATGTCTTCCTGAGTCACCTCATCCTGGTAGTCCTCCAAATTCATTTTCTTTTCTAGCTTTCGCACTAGCGGGGTCATCTTCAGCGTGGACCACTACATGTTGATGGGATCTAGCACTGTTCCTTCTCGAATTTGGGCTACATCTGTAGAGTTTTGGGAGCTCCATGACTTCAACCATGTGGTGGCATTGAGGCTGACCTTCTTAAATTTATTAAATTTGGCAATAGTACAGTTGTTTGTGGGGAAGCAGTTTGCATGGCTTGGAAGTTTAACAGGTTGGAGGAGAAGGGGAAAGGAGTGGTGGCTAGGGAGGCTTCCATACTTAATTTTTTGGAATGGGACCCCTCATGAGTAGGAGGAGACATTGGATTTTTGTGAGTGGAATGGGGAGTTTTACGAGGAGGTGATGGAAGATGTTGACGAGGAGGTGATGGAGGAGGTTGATCAAAATACAATGGGTTACCCTGTATTTCAAAATGGGGAGGGAAAATTCTCTAGGAATGAGGAGAAGAATAAGGATTATGAATGTCAATGGGAGACATACCTAAGGTCTTTGGTAGAGTGACGTCCTCTATTCCTTGTGACTTCTCAGTTTAGGATTCTACAATATATTTTAGGCTTGAGTTATCAACCTCAATTGTTTCCTTTATCATAGATTGTACCTCACCAATGGTTTCTTTTATGCTAGGAGCTTCTTTCGGGGGAGGTTTCTCAGCTATTTCAACCCTTTGTTCATAAATTCTCTGTTTCTCAAAAACTTTTTTAACTTTTCATTCATCAATTTCCTATTTCTCAAAAATCTAATCAACTTTTTGTTCATCAATTCCCTGTTTCTCAGAAACCTGTTCAAATTTTTGTTCATCAATCCTTTGTTTCTTAGAAACCTATTCAGGATTACATCTTGTTTCTGTTTGATCTCCATTTTCCTCGTGCTCCTATGATTCTATGTGTTCCTTGGATGCTTCGTCTTGTTCTGATTCTTTGTATTCTAACTCCTTCGAGGATGTTTCTATTCTTCTCCTTTTGTGGGGGCCATCCTTATCTGATCCTGCTTTTCTTTCCTACACTCAAGCTAAGCACTATAATATAAATATATGTTCGATATCGAAGGAGGGATCAACACTTGACATATTTTCTTTGGGGTTTCTATTTTTTTAGCTGCTATTGATTTTCCCTTATCTTATTCAGTGCTACCTTCAATTTTCCTGATAGGTATGCCATCAATTCCTAGGGGAACCTTATCCGCTAGAGTCTTGAAACCATTTCTCATGACTTACATCATACTTCACATAGAACTTTGTGTCCATATTCAAACCATATCTGGTGAATGTTTGAATGTGGTACCACATTTGTGTTGGAAATTTATGTATGGTAAAAGGTTAAAAATTAATATTTTACCTTGGGTAAATTTACTTACCTTTTACCTTACCTGGACGGCAGTTGGACGGCAGCAAGGTTGGGCGGCAGAAGTGATTTGTTTTAATTAAACTTCTTTTCCCCTATCTTCTCCTATTCCCCCCTAATTTCTCCTATGGTTATTCTAAGCTTATTTAAGCGAATGTAATCTATTTTCCTAAGTTAATATGAATGTGAAATACTTATTTGGTTTCATTTGGTATCAGAGCTGAGGAGGCGCGGCGAGGCCCGGATCCCGAGGCACTGTCTGGAACCTGCATGAAAATCGAGGCGCTGCTTCGACCGGCATGGATCCCGAGGCGAGGCGTAGCCTTAACCGGCATGGATCTCGAGGAGCGGCCCGTAGCGGCATGGATCCCGAGGAGCGGCCCGTAGCGGCACGGATCCCGAGGAGCGAGACCTGACTGATTGGAGCTAGCACGCAAACCGAGGAGCAGGACCTGACTGATTGGAGCTAGCATGCAAACTAAGGAGTGAGACCTGACTGATTTGAGGTAGCACGCAAGCTGAGGCAAATACTGGCTAGAACTAAACATGTGGCGACGTGCGAGCAGGACACGTGGCGGCGCGAAGTGGTGACGTGGAGGCGAGAAGATCGCTGGCCGACAAGTGGCACCAATCGGACGCGACACGTGGCAGCGATCAACCCCGCCACGTGGCGCGCCCGCGGGCCACCGTTCGGCCGAGCAAAATCATCTCGGTCTCGATTGCCCGCAGGCAATCGAGAACTAATGCGCGACAAAGGGCTTTTAAAGCCTCTAAATCCGTCCGCGTGACGGATGTGGGACAAAAAGTCCCGGTTTTATTTTTTTAAAGCAATGGCACGACGGAGGGTTTAAATAGAAGGCAGTCGCCTTCTGTACCCGTCGGACGCGCTAGCCCGACTGGTTATTTGGGCTAGCGCCAAGCTTGGCCGCGGGAGGTCGCGAGGTCGAACCCCACGCGCGGCAAAAAATTTTTTTTTGCTTAAAAAATATATAATATTTTTTTTATTTATGTTTTAATCTTTTTTATTTATAAAATTTATATTATATAGATAAAAATTTTAAACACTTAAAAATTTATCTATATATATATATATTTTTTATATAAAAAATTGATTAAAATTTAAAAAATTTAGCATTTAAAAAATAGAAAATTTTGAAAATGAAAAGGAAACTATTTGTCAAAATTTTTGGATAAAAGGCATTTCCTAAGAGGAAATATATGTAAAATTTTCACGCTTTGATAGGTGAAATTTTGTTAAAAAAAAAAAAAGAGGAAACATTGCCTAAGAGGCAATTTTTGTAAGTGATTGGCACAATTGCCCTAGAGGCAATCCTTGTAAAAAGGCTTTAAAAGAGGGATATTTTTTGCATCAAAAGTGAGGTAAGAAAATTGACGGGAAGCCTTCTGGAGCACCCGTTTAGTGCTTCTAGAAAATTTTGGACTCCCCGGGCGCTGCCCCTTGGAACCCCGTTGAAGGGTTAAATATTGTGATGGAATATTGATGATTGGACATTTACAAAATGGACACCAAGTTTGAATATGTGAAGGTGCCAGTTTTTGATGGTAAAGACTATCAATTCTGGGCAATTAAGATGAAGACTTTATTGATTGCAAAAGGGTTTTGGGACATAGTCGAAGAAGGATATGAGGAACCCACATGGAACAAGCTACAAGGAGACGAGAGTAAAGATATGAAAGGGAAGCAATATGAAAATTGCTTAGCCCTTATGGATTTGAGGAGAGGAATGGAAAAGAGTGTTTTTCCTCTCATAGCCAATTGTAAATCAGCTACAGTGGCATGGCAAGTGTTGAAGGATGCTTATGGGTTTGATGCAGACACCCATAAAGTCATGAGTGACAATCAAGAAGATTGTTTAAGCAAGGAGGAGCCTTGCTTCCTTGAAGAAGCTTCTGAATTAGATCCTTTTCAAGGAGATTTTGAAGAGTCTTGTAAAGACTCATATGAAGACATGTCTTGTGTTGGCATGGAACCTTGTATATATCAATTCTCTGTTTTAAATGGAGAATATGATGAAAATTGTCAATTCTCTCTTTTAGAGGGAGAATATGATGATGAAAAGAAAAATTGTGTGAATGAGGTTTTTTGTAAGGAAACAAAATCAGTTGAGAAAATGGCATGTTTGGAAAACATGGACATTGACAGGGAAAGTCTCATTTACGAAACAATAGAGGAAAGATCATTCTATGGGAATGATGCATATTGTGAAGACCACTCCAAACTGGATGATGGCTTGCTTGAAGATTCAACCCAAAAGTGTTGGCATCTTGAAAATATGGAAGGATATTCCATTGATGACCATTTCTCAAGAATGGAGGAATGTAACATTGCAGAAAAGAAAGACGAAGATATGAAATCCCTTCATGGACAAGAGGATGAGAAAAAGAGAGATCAGCCCTTATTCTTTGAAGATGTTTCTTTGCAGAAAGAAGAGGCTTATAAAGTCTATGAGGAAAATTTGAGAAGAAGAGGTATTTATGCTTCAAAAGGAAGAGGAGGCAAGAGAGGTTTTGCTTCTTGTAGAAGCTTTGTGAGTTATGCAGATGAAGAGGTTGTTTGTGAAGCCCTTGACAAATGCATTGTTGAGATTGAGGGGGAGATTGAATCTCCAAGTATTGCTATTCCAGATTTGTGCTTCATGGGGGAGGCACCTACAGTTATTGAAAATTGTAATAGTCAATTATTTCTTTTAGGAGGAGAAAAAGATGAAAAGAAAAATTGTACTAATGAATTGTTTGCAGGAATGGAATGCTTTGAAATCATTCACATTGATAGCAAAAAGGATGAATGTCTCAATGACGAGACAATTGCTCAAAGATCTTGTTGTGAAGATCATTCAAAAGTGGAAGCAGAATTTGAAGTTGAAGGAAGAGAAACACTCACATTGGAGTGTTCCTTGCTTGCAGATCACCTAGATGAGGTGATGTATGATGAAGAATGTCTCATGGAGGAGACATATGAAAAAGAGTGTCTTATGGAGAAGACACCACATCATTTATTTGTTGTAGAATGCTTCATGGAGAAAGCATCTACAAGTCTCATGGAGGAGACATATGAAGAAGAGTGTCTTATGGAGAAGACACCACATCAGTTATTTGTTGCAGAATGCTTCATGAACAAAGCATCTACAATTCTCATGGAGGAGAATAAAGCAGATAATGATGGAGAAACCCTCATCATGGAGTGTTGCATAGTTGAAGACCACTCACATAAAGCAGAGACAAATGAAGAGTGTATTATGGAGAATGCACCTAAAATTCTCATGGATGAGAATAATGATGAAAATGACCTCAACCAAGATTGTTGGCATGATGCTGGAAAAGCAATGTTCAAGGAAGACCATTGGCTTGAAGACCATTCACTTGGAATGGTTGTGTGCTCTCTTGAAAGAGCAACTAAAAATCTCCTTGAAGGAGATGATAAAATTGTTCCTCTACAGGGGGAAGAAAATGATAAATATAAAGATGAGATTGATTCACAAGAAGTATGGGATGTTGATTCCCATGACATTGTTGATGAAGAGGAGATGAAGACTATAAGTTTCATGCTCAATTGTGAAGATCACTCATCAGGAGTGACAAATAGAGATACTTCTTGTCCATCAGTCCAAGAAGGTTATGTGAAGAGAGATTTTGTGAATCTCAAAGATGACAATATGTTGTGTGAAGAAAAGAGCACAAAATATTATCTCATTTGGGAGAAGAAAAGTGAGAAAGCAAATAAGATAGAAACAGAAAATAACAATGTGACTGCTGATTTTCTTGTTGTAATGGCCAAGGAAACATCACTCATGATTGAAGATCACTCATCAGGAGTGAAAACTATTTTGTATGAGGAAAACTATCTCAAAGAGGAGCTAGAAAATAGGGAGATAGTCATTGATGAACTTCATGGTGAAATGGAGGCATCATCAAAGGAGATTGAGAATTGTCTTGAAGAGACAATTGTGGATGGAGATCACTCACTTGGAGTGACTACATTGCAGAAAAAGATTTGTTTTGATAAAGCAACAATGAATGATTGCTTGGATGAATGGTGTTTCAACACACCAACATGGCTTGAACAAAGGAGGAGAACTCTTAGTGAAGAGTTGATGGTTGCTCTTGAAGCAACATACAATGAAGGAGAATTGCCACAAAGCAGCTTTATGGGAAGCACCAAATCTAATCATAGTGAAGGTAATATTTTTATGATTAATGATTTGTTTTTTGTGAGCAGGTATGAAAAGAAAGGAGAATGTCTTCCAAAGGCATTATTTAAAGGTGATTGTCTCATTGAGACAACTTTGATGAAGAGTCTTCTTGGAGCGAAGACAGTAATGAAGAACTTGGGTCACATGGATCCAAATGATGTGTTTAAAATTCCTTGGGAGAAGGAATATTGTAAAGCCATTGTTTTGAGAGAACATTTGTGTGAGGAGCAACTTTATGTTGCATATGTAATTGGTCATTGGATGGCCATATTTGTTGTGATATTTTGTGTAGAAATATCTGAAAGAGTTGTATGGTATAATCATCTATGTGAGATGATTAATTGTAAATACTCATGTGGAGTATTGTTTAGTGATGAAGATGTAAAAGATGATCAAAATGTGAAAGTATGGTTTAAAGACCATCATGATCAAGATGTAAGAGAGTGGTTGCTGAAAACCACAAGAGGAGAGACTTTTGTTGAAGGGAGAGCTAATCAACAAAATATGGCACTCAAGCATTTGCGTTATGGAGGAGCAACATCAAAGATGAATGAAATTCCAATGCATATTACATACTCAGGAGGAGTATTAGGAGATGAAATATGGTTTGAAGATCATAGAAAGAATAATGAAAGAAATGTGCTAGATTGGTTAGTGAGAACCAATACATGTGACATTATGGGAATGTCATTTTTTGAAGAAGCTTTTGATGAAGGGGGAGTAGCTCATCAAAAGAGGGCACTCGGTTACTTGCAGGAAAGAGTAGCAACAAAGATGAAGGAGATCCCACATGAAGAGTGGAAGGAGTGCCACCACAAGTTTTTTATAAATTTTGATTACTTGATACAAGATTGGAGGAAACGTAAGAGAAATGTTTTCTTCCAATGTTGTGATGCTTAAAGAACTCTTGCATGAGTGTCTTTAGCATCAAGGGGGAGAATGTTGGAAATTTACGTATGGTAAAAGGTTAAAAATTAATATTTTACCTTGGGTAAATTTACTTACCTTTTACCTTACCTGGACGGCAGTTGGACGGCAACAAGGTTGGGCGGCAGAAGTGATTTGTTTTAATTAAACTTCTTTTCCCCTATCTTCTCCTATTCCCCCCCTAATTTCTCCTATGGTTATTCTAAGCTTATTTAAGCGAATGTAATCTATTTTCCTAAGTTAATATGAATGTGAAATACTTATTTGGTTTCAATTTTCCACCATGCTAATATTTTAGCGTGATCCCAGTCTTGTCCTCTTTTCTTCATCCTTTTGATGGTTTTATCAGTGAGCTTGTGCTCTGGGTTTGAAGCTGGGCTCCAATCTACCAGGTGCTCATAGAAATCATGCCATGGAGGAAGTGGTTGCATCCTCTCAATGTGCCATTCTAGTGGCTGGTCTTCATTGTTGTTCCTACCCTGTTTGTCAAGTTGCCTATCAGAGGCATGAAATTTCTTGAAAGGAGCCTTGTTCAAGGTGGCCTGCCTCTGGGTGAATTTATCTTCAGGATCATACTTCCACTTGTGTGGCAACTCTACCAATTTTAGGCCTCTTAGAACCTGAGCGATTTGCTCATGATCTCCTTTTTTTGACACTGTCACTCCCTCATATTGAAAAGGCATGAGGCAAGTGTGTGTCCTTTGAGCACCTATCCCATATTTTTGTTGATGAATTCTGTTTGCCTTACGTACTCTAGAGCAAACAGTCACTTGGTGACATAGTAAGGCAACAGGAAAGGCTTCTCTATGAAGCCATAAAGCCTAATAACTACCCCCTGTGTTAGGATGAACCAATCCCCTTCTTCTGCATGGGGGTGTCTCAAGGTGTTCTCCATTTGTTTAGGAATTCTTGGCATTTGACCATTTATGAGTTTCAGAGTAGGGCCCAAGAATTCCATGTTAAAGTGATAATATGAACCCATATTTGAAAGGAGCGATGTCCATTCACATACTGGTAAGTGTTCCCATTTTTGATCCTTCGTGGTGGTAGAAATAGAAACCAAATGCTTGGCTTGGAAGAAGAAAAATATCCATACTAGATACGAAGAATACCTGAATGTATATGGGATTTCCCTTTGTATCTTGGAGAGGCCTACGTGCAGCTGTTGGGCCAGGTACACTAGCCAATCAAAGAAGATAGGCACTTTGCCTAGATCTACATATGCTTTATCATAGAATTGAGGAATAGACATACATTATACTACTACGATCTGCCACCCATAAACTTGGGTGTCATCCTCCAATCCCGCCACCATGGCCAGCATAGAGAAAAGTTCTTTGTTCTTGAATCTAGATAGGGGAATGGGGGACTTGGGCATGGACTTCTCCGAAAGAGTATCTGACAGGTTCTGTTGTAGAAATACCCTGATGTTTGGGGCATTGGTGTAGTACTTCATAGAATTCTTAGGGTCAAACTGGATGGGGGGAACCACAAGTTTTCTTCCATAGGCGAAGACGACCCTGATCGTATCTGGATCGAGTGTGAACATGGCTTCCCCTTTGAAATTCTTTACCACCCTGTTCTTGACATCATACATTTTTGCCATCGCCTGGATTAGCTCTGGATAGGGGTGAACTTGGGGGCAGATGTACCAGTAGAGAAAAGAGTGGTACGGGAATGTACTTGGATTAGATGGAGATATCTATGTGGTGATTCTTGTAGCTATATCCCTCCAAATTTGTTCTGGCTCCTTCCATGTTATTTTTAAGTTTGTAATATGAGCATCGGGGTCCACGAAGCTACTTACTTTTTTGCTTGAGCTTCTCTTTTTCTTAGAGGGTATTGCTGAAGAACTAGCAGCTAGGGGTGTGGCCACCATGGTCATGCTTTGTAACTTGGTAGTTAAGAACCAGGAGAGTGAATAGTAGTGTTGCAGAGATCTCTAAATAGAAAATAGACACAAGAAAAGCAGAAGGTGAAGGAAGGAGATGGAAGGTGGGCAAAAAAAGGGCTATGCATGCTCATGCCAATCTAACATGCAATAACTATCAAACTGATGTGGCACAATTTTGGTTGGCGGTACTCATTTCAATGTAGATTTTGAATACTACCTAGAGCCTTGATCTGCATGCCAGTATTCAAAAAGCTACCAACCATTACTTACCATTTTTGGTTAGGACCAATGATCTGCTCTACCACTGTATTGGGCTAATAAATCGGTACCATTTCTATATTGGGCCAATAGATTTCTACCATTTTTACTTTGTGCCAATTGGCGGGTACGACAATACCTTAAAAAGGACACCTTTTAGAGTTTTGAGGTCACTACTTTTATTACCAACAATACCTTATTGTTCTAAAGTGGCATTGTCTGCTCCTTGTAATAGTGCCATACTATTGTGATGTGGCACTTTTCAAAGAATATTCCCTTATATCTGACGTGGCACCCACTACCAGCCTCATGAGTGCTAGATCTGACGTGGCACCCAACTACCCAAAAGTCATGCCATCATGACAATTTTCTTTGAAAGGGCACTTGGACACCAAAAAGTCATGCCATCATGACAATTTGCTTTGAAAGGGTGCTTGGACACCCAAAAGTTATGCTATCATGATAATTTTCTTTGAAAGGGCACTTGGACACCAAAAAGTTATGCCATCATGACATTTTGCTTTGAAAGGGTGCTTGGACACCAAAAAGTTATGCCATCATGACATTTTGCTTTGAAAGGGCGCTTAGACACCAAAAGTCATGCCATCACCACAATTTGCTTTGAAAGGGTGCTTGGACACCAAAAGTTATGCTATCATGATATTTTTCTTTGAAAGGGTGCTTGGACACCAAAAAGTCGTGCCATCATGACAATTTTCTTTGAAAAGAAAAGGAAAATGCATATTTACATAAAAATACATACAAGGGGAGGAGGAACTTATTTCTTGAAGTACAACTTCAGATGGAAGTCGTTAATAGGGATAGGTTGAACATGGCCCTACTCATATTTCAACTGGAAGGAGTTGTGTTGCTTTTCTTCTATTATCTCAAAAGGGCCTTCCTAGAATGCATCAAATTTATCATGATTTCCAGGTTTAGACTTCTTCTCATTCCATCTGAGGACTAAGTCTCCTACCTTAAATTTCCTTAGGGTGGTCTTCTTGTCAAACCATCCCTTTGTGGTGACAACATGTTTTAGGTGGTGATCATAGGCTCATTCCTTTTGCTCTTCTGAATGTAGGAGTTGGATCAACCTATTCTCCATTGGCTCTACCTCTTCTGTACCAGCTTGATTGAGCAACTTTAAAGCTGGTATTTCTATGTGCACGGGTAGGACTGCTTCTTTGTCGTAGACCAAGGAATAAGGAGATGCATTGATGGACTTCTTGATAGTTATTCTATCAGCCCATAGTGCTTGATTTATCAAGGAGTGCCAACTTCTCTTGTTGTCCTTCAGAGTCCATTTCAAGATTCTGAGCAGGTTTTTATTTGTAGATTCAGCTAGTCCATTTCCTTGAGGATAGTAGTTTGAGGATGTTTTCAAATAAATCTTATATTTGCATGTAAATTCAATCATCTTGGTGCCTACGAAGGATGAACCATTATCTATGACTAACACCTCTAGGATGCCAAATCTGGTGATCAAACTTTCCACAAATTCTATCATGACCTCTTGGTCTACCTTTTTGGTGGGTATTACCTCTGACCATTTTGTGAAGTAGTCAGTGGCTGTCAAGATATACTTATGTCTGGTGGATGAGTTGGGTTCTATTATCCCGATGAAATCCAGTCCCCATTGTTGGAATGGTTCTTCAACCTGGATGGACTTTAGGGGCAATGGAGCATTTCTGTTTCTCCCAATGTACCTTTGGCACTCCTCACAACCTCTTGTTATTTTGAAGGTGTCTACAAAGATGGTTGGCCAGTAGCATTCTATCTTGATGATCTTCAAGGAAGTGGTTCTCCTTGAATAGTGTCCTCCTGACAATCCTCCATGGAACTCTTCCAGGATCTTCTATTTTTGTTCTTCTTTTATGCAATGAAGAAGTACTCCATCCAAGTTTTTTTGTACAATCCTTCAAGAAGTAGGGTGTACTTCAAAGCCTGGATCTGGTACCTTCTTCTTTGTGAGGAATTTAAATTTTTTAGGCATCTCCTAGTTTGGAAGTATTTGATCAATTCATCCACCCAGTTGAGCCATTATGGGGGTTGATCATCATCTGATACTGCTTCTTGAGTCTGGCACGCTACGTACTCTAGTGAAGCATGCTTGGTGAGTTCTTGGCATAATGCTCTACCTCTTACTAGATTGGTCGGGTGTATTTCTACATCATATTCTTGTATTTTGGTCACCCAACTGGCTCTTGTGTCACCAAGCTCTCCTTGTATGATGAAGCTTCGTACATCGGGGTGGATGGTGTAGATGATTATCCTACTCTATGATAAGAAATGCCTAAAATTTTTAGAGACTTCATTATTGCATATATCTATTTTTTCAATGAAGTTATATTTCTCTTCATGTTCCTGCATAGTTTGACTCAGAAAAGCTATGGGTCTTTCTTCATTGTCAGCTCCCTTTTGTGTGAGTAATGTAGCGTAGCTTTCTTGTTCGCCTATAGCATATAAAATAAAATCCTTGGAATAGTCTGGATTTACTAAGATAGGGGCTTGAGCTATATATTCTTTGATCTATTGGAAGGCTTATTTCCTCACATCCATCCACTTGAACATGACATCCTTTTTTAAAATCTCTATCATTGGTTTGACGATTTGTGCAAAGTCAGCTATGAATTTATGCATAAAATTGATCTGGTCGAAGAATGACTATAACCCCTTTTTATTTGGGGGAGGGGAAGATCTAACAGTGCTTTCACCCTATTAGGGTCTATGGCTAGACCAGACTTAGAAACAACATGACCAAGTAGAAGTCCTTCCTCCATAGCAAAAATGGATTTTTTAGGATTTATGGAGATACCAAACTCTCTGCACTTTTCAAATACGCTTTTGAGGTGCGCTATGTGATCTCCTTTTTGGTGAGAGAAAACTGTCATGTCATCTAGGTAAATCACTATTATCTTATTCACCAATTCTCCTAAATCTACATCCATAGCTCTTTGGAAAGTCACTCCAGCATTGGATAATCCGAAAGGCATTCTCTGGTAAGCAAACGTTCCCCACTTAGTTGTGAATGCGGTCTTAAACTGATCTTCATCTTTGACCCATACCTGATTGTACCTAGAGAAACCATCTAGGAGTGAAAACCTTTGTGCTCCTACTATTGTGTGTAGAATCTGATCAATCTGTGGGAGGGGATAATGATCCTTTAGAGAAGCCTTGTTCAAATTATGAAAGTCGACACATAACCGGATGTCTCCATTCTTCTTTCTGATTGGGACCAAGTTAGCAACCCATGTCGAATGCTTGATTGGGTAAATTATTTTAGCTTCGAGGAGTTTTAGTAGTTCCTATTTCATTAAGGCTTCAATTTTGGGGTTTACTAGCCGCTGCTTTTGCTAAAATGGTTTTGCACCTTCCTCGAGTTCGATCGTGTGTTGGATCATTTCTTTTGAATAGACTTTTAGGTCTCTATAGGTCCAGGCAATGATGTCAGGGAATTCCTTGCACAATTCTCTGATTTCTTCCATTTCTATTTTCGTAGTGTTCACTCCCAATTTGATAGCTTTGTTAGGCTCCATTTGAGTTTCTTTGTACCTATGTTTGTCAACTTTCATTTTGTGACCGATCGACCTATCATTATTGTCAAATAGGCTTTCAAGCGTAACCAATCCTTTCGGGATGTGGTTATTTTTTAATTGGATGATGTTCTCATCTTCTTCATCTTCAACCATTCTATTGTTAGAGCAATTCATCTCATGGACGAGGAAATCCACTATTTTCTGATCATTCTCAAAAACTTGCCAGAAGGTATCTTTATCTAGCACAGAAGGTCTATAAATTAGCTTGACTATTTTAGACTTTTGGATGACATTGCTTATAGGGCAGAAGTTTACCCCTACTGAAGCCAATAAGTCTGCATGAGTATTTTTCTCTCTAGGAATTGCCTTTATGTTTAGAGATTCAAAATATTCTAGTAGATCCCAGACTTTGTTTCGGTAAGCTTTAAGATAATGTTATTTGCTTACACATTTTTTAGTGACTTGATTCACTATCAACTCAGAGTCATCGAAGATCTGTAGTTGCTTGATGCCCATATTTTTAGCTTTCTTGAGGCCTAAACAGAGTGCTTCATACTCTACTGCATTATTAGTGCAACTCCAAGTTAACCGGTAAGAAAAAACCTTTTCCTTGTCTGTTGGGGAAATTAGGATGATACCCGCTCTAGCTCCATTTTTACATCTAGCCCCATCAAAGAAAAGCTTCCAAAGCTGATCAGTGGGTTGGTTTACCATAGGGGGATCAATGGGATCATTCTTCTCAGGTTTCAGAATCGTATAACTCCCAATGTCAGTCTCGATCATAGCATTGAAATCCTGAAGGGAGAACTGGTCTTCTTCTTGTAATACATTGAGAGCTTCTTCCATCAAGTTTAGGTCTTCTAGTTCCTCGATCATCATGTTCACTATGGTGGGCTATTTACTTTCATCTTCAAGCTTTCCGATATGGAAGGTTGATGGTTTTTCATTGAATATTTTCACCCTTTTTCCTTTGAAAGGGATTTCCAGGTGTGAAAAATCCAATGATAGATATCCTCCTATCTTGGCTGTGAACTCTCTGGAAAGGCACATACCAAAATAAGGCTCTAAGTCCACTACTACCACTTCCTGTATGACTGTGAGTTGGGGAAGCCTGTGGAGTACTATCGAAATATCTTTGATTACCCCTATAGTTTTCATAGGGGTCCCATCTAGCTGTAAGACGCCAGGACTACTTCTTGTATATTCCATGCCCATGATGTCACATACTACTTTGGGCATCACAATGGTTGTAGCTCTAGAGTCTATCATGCAGTTGTGAACAACCCACCCCTCCATTTGGAGAGACAAGTAAAAGGGGGAGGTCTATTTTTTCTAGAAGTGGATGTCAGACTAGCTTGTGTAGAATCCATCTGAGTGGGGGTCTTGTTCTTATTTTTCATAGACCTCAAAGATTCTTGCAGCAAATCAATCTATCCTAGAAGCTACAGAGTTTCATACATAGTTGCTTTAGAGGGAGTTTTCTTCATTTCTTCAACTATGTTAAATGGGAGGGGTTCAACACTCTTTTCCTTTACTATTGCATCATACTTGTTTCTATACCCCTGAGTAGCATCAATCCTTTGATGTTTAGTAAGTGAAGGATATCTCAATTTATCTCTAGCTTGCTCCTACATTTTAGTTTCTTTCTACCATGGTGCTTCCTTGCAAGTCTCTATATCTTTCTGGTTTGAACTTGGGGGAGATCTTTCATAAGAAGTCCTTTTCTCAATAGGGTTCCTCAAAGGTGAAGGTACTTTCAAGGGGTTGAGATCTTGGGGATCAACTTATAGAGGTTTCTTTCCTGACCTAGTAAGGATGACTACTTGTTCCATAGAAGGCATCATGAAATTCTGATTCTCTTCCCTGATTATGTTAACTTGTCTCTTTAGGCTTCTTTCAGCATTTTCCCTGGCTACCTTGTATATTTGATGATGATGGATCATGCAAGAAGTCTCACCATGAGGGTCGTTGCATGTGGAACACCAAAACACTAATTCTTTTGAAGTGTTACTAGGCTCACTGTCTTCATTGGCATAAATCATACTAGATTTATCATAGTTCCTAGAACTCGTAGAAGCTTGATCTCTAGTCACTTGTGGAAACCTTCTTGGTTGGGAATTCCTTTTCACCTCTCTTCATTCCATGGATATGAACTTGTTTTCCAAAGTCTTATAAGAAGCTTGTAGATCTTGTAGAACTACCATTTGGGGATCTGGAGTTGATGGGACCATAGCCATGGGGAGTGCAGGGATGGGGAGAAGCATTGGGGGTGCAAAAGGAGCTTGTATTGATGGGATGCTAGGTTGTCCGGTCCATTTGGGGAGATTGTTATTATTTGGGTAGGTGACACTTGATGCCTAAGGTAGATTTGGAAAAATAGGCATCATGGATTTGGGTGGGAAATGACCAATAGCAATTAGGTCTTTCTATGCCCTTTGTGCTTCTTGATAAACCTCAGGGAAAGTGCGTACATGAGACTATCTAATCGCCATACTTATATCTGAGTTAAAATCTCTCAAATAATAATACATTGCTTGCTCATGAGTCGGTCTCAAACCATCAAGTACTCTCAACCAAGTTCTATTGAATCTGATATTAAAATCTATGATCTCCTCTTGTGGGTGTTTCTGAACAATAGTGAACTAGTTTAGCAGGGAGAAGGGATCTATCTACTCATTGAATTCTTCCACTAATTTACCAGCAAGCTGGGCCCATGTAGCTATGGACTGATTTTCAAGAGCTCTATACCAATAGAGCATTTTCCCTTTCAAGAAAATTACTAGTAATCTTATCATAACATCCTCTTCCTGAATGTCATGGATGGGGGCCAATGTAGCCACATCTAGACAATGTTCATAAGTTATCTTTCCAGTACCATCATACTAGGGTAGAGCTTTCAAGGCTACTGTGGGGATCGGATGTTGAAATGCCAGGTTCAAGGGGCCTGTATGGTTCCATGTAGGGTAAGGTAGAATAGGTAGATTCTCGACCATTGCGATTGCATGGATAATTGGAGCTAAAATTCTACTAGCGATAGTGCTAGGGAGGGCTACAGGGGAAGTATCGAAGTGTTTTGAATTGTTGATGTAAGCATAAATTGTTCTAGCAACCAAAATAGGGTTAGCCTAGAGGCTACCAAGGTGTAGTTCGAAAAACTCTATGGGTTCTTCTAAATTTTTTGCCTTAGATCTAGTTATCATGAAAGATGGTTCATGACCAGACTTTGGGTAAGGGATTTTCTAAGGTTCTCTTCTAGTGTGGAGTCGTCAGGTGATATAAAAATATTGATAGGGCAAAGCTATTCACCAGGGCTTTGATCTGTATAATGCATGGGATTTGGGTCCCACCAGGCGTGCCAAAAACTATTGGAGCAAAATCTGCCTTTGGTTACATTTGCACCCAAGACTTTGCCAACATTGAAGGACCAGGTGAGAACAGAGTCTACCTGGTTCGATCTCCAGAGGAGGTTGGTTCCTTTATTTCTTTTAGGGAAAATGGAGAGAGAGGGAAATGCATAAAGAGAGGGAAATATAGCTAATGCTAGAGGATTAAAATGGTACAGATTAAGCAACAACAACTACTACCACAACCTATTGCAGATAAGCATAATAAAACCTAAACGTAGAAACTTAAACCCTCGGTGAATGCTTTATGATAACACAACTCTATTTGTGAAGTCAAATTGTAGATCTTAACAGAATGTTAA
The DNA here is from genome assembly GCA_028583015.1 of Wollemia nobilis. Lineage (NCBI taxonomy): Eukaryota > Viridiplantae > Streptophyta > Pinopsida > Araucariales > Araucariaceae > Wollemia > Wollemia nobilis. The sequence continues at coordinate 1,854,566 of JAQPPZ010000314.1, forward strand.
TGCAGGAATCTAGATCAAGAATTGATGCAGATTACATTCAAACTAGATTTAATTAGCAATAGACAACACATACATACTTGATTTCACAACACCAATGAGCCAAGAACCAGAAGGTAGATCTTTATTTAGCTTTCAGAAGTCTGTATACATAGCCTTGTAAATGCCTAAGAGCCGACCATTTGTTTGGGTCGCTCATTCTATATATAAGAGTTTTACATAACAAAAAACTGAAAGTTGTTACAATAGTATGCCCGTAGGCTCATTCTGGTACAGAAGAAAGTTAAGGAGTGATGGAGCTTCTAACTGAAAGAGGTTGGGATATTCTTGTTACATCAATATTTATCCGATCTCTCAGACTTCATGGTCTCCGTGGCCTTCAAAATGTTGTGCCATCATGAATTTTAGCCATTGCTTGGTCCTTGGCCTTCAAAATATCATGCCATCATGAATTTTAGCCACTACTTGGTCCTTGGCCTTCAAAATGTTGCACCATCATGAATTTTAGCCACTGCTTGGTCCTTGGCCTTCAAAATGTCGTGCCATCATGAATTTTAGCCACTGCTTGGTCCTTGGCCTTCAAAATGTTGCACCATCATGAATTTTGGCCACTGCTTGGTCCTTGGCCTTCAAAATATCATGCCATCATGACTTTTAGCCACTACTTGGTCCTTGGCCTTCAAAATGTCATGCCATCATGACTTTTAGCCACTGCTTGGTCCTTGGCCTTCAAAATATCGTGCCATCATGAATTTTGGCCACTGCTTGGTCCTTGGCCTTCAAAATGTCATGCCATCATGACTTTTGGCCACTGCTTGGTCCTTGGCCTTCAAAATATCGTGCCATCATGACTTTTGGTCTTGGTCTGCTCCATTACTTCCAAAATATCACGCCATCATGACTTTTGATTTCTACACTTAGTATCTGGAGGAGATTATTCCTTCTTTCCCTGGATGTGGTCATTTTGACCAAAAAATCTTGAATCTCTAGTGGGCATGCAAATAGGTTAAACCCCTCCAGCTTACCCCTCATTGGGATGATTGTGTATAATAATATCATGATATGTTTGAGGTCTAGTAGGTTGCTCCTCATGATCACTAGGGATTACATTAGAAGTCCCTCTAATAGGGGTCTCTTGATGAGAGGCCCCCCCATGTGTTGAGTTGTCTCTACGGAGACTACCTAAACTTCGTTCAGGTATGGCTTGGATAACTAGACTAACTCTAGGGTGGTTTGCACCCTCTTATGCATTGGTCAATACCTTAGCCATGTATTGAATGCAACTTTGTGTAGTAACCATAACTTTGTGAATTATCTCATATGTGAGTTTTAAGAAACAAACAAAGTAGACAAAATGATTCTCTTTTAAAAATTCTTGGTGTTTCCTAAGAACTAGATTGTGTGTTTTTGATGTGTTGTATATAGTTCCACTTTCTCATACGTGTTTGAATATGGTTGATGTAACTCTCAATGTGTAAAAGGTTTTCACCTGTATGCTTGCACACACATATCTAGTGATGAAGTCCAGATTGCGAATCCCATCAAACTATGGAGATGAAACCCATAATTGATAGGGAACATAGGTCCTATCGATCCTCACCCAATATATCAGGGGCAATGATATACCTTTTGAAGAAGAGTGCGTGTTATTTTCCTAAGGTTCGATGGTTTTTGGAGTCATCCTTGGCCACGAATGGGTTCAAAAAACTCTCAATATGCAATCCAACCAAGTGGTAATGACATCCACTATTGGTCTTGATCAATTGGTTGGATGTGAGAGCCCAACTCAAATGATGTTTAACTTTAAAGTGTGATGTGTGTGTGTGTATTCATTTTACTTTAAACAAAAGAAAATATGCATAAAATAACATACCATGATTTTTTTCTACATGCATGAAAGTATGTTTAAATTTTAGAAATGATGCATGTAAAACCATTTTACTTTCAAAAAATGCAATGCAAAACTAAAATGAGTCAGCATTTAAGCAGGATCCAAGCATGCAAGCTTAAAACTCATATTTAACAATGGTCACCTCTGTGAACAACATTCAACAGTAGTGGATGCTATGCACAGGGGCAGTCAGAATTCTGACTGCTGGTTTTTGAGGTGGCTAACATTACTTCTAAATTTTCCCTATGTTCTATAATTAATCTCTAAATTGCTTTTACAAATAAAAAATAATAGAAAATAGGGAGAGAACCACTTACAGGTAAGCCCTCATCCAAAGAAGAATATCGTAAACTAGATTTTCTATGTTTGTCCCATAGCCTCTAACAATCAGGGCAAAAGTGATGCTAGTTGATGGCAGTAGTCACTATTAGCCACAACACCTTATATTGGTAGTGCCTGTAATGAAAAATACAAATAAAACCTAGTTAGCAACCCAAAATGGGAAAGTCCACTTGTAAAGCAGCAAAAACCATGCATCTAATCTATTGCAATATTGTGACAAATTGAAAATATAGAACTATGTAACCATTTGAGAAAATGAAATAACAAAATGGGGTGCTCTCTTTTTATTAATCAAATAAGCCTCGGTTACAATACATCTTTCTTAGGGATACCCAATTCAATAAAAAATTACAAAGAATGTGGTCCCAAAAAGGGAAAGATGCACTCCACAAAGTCTTTGTGTATCCACTAATCTGATTATAGAGGGATTAATCACCTATGCTTCTTGATGTCAAGAAATAGAATCTTGATGATCTTTAGCCTTTGAATTGCACTGTAACCTATAGATAAGAAACTACAAAAATAATTAGTAGCATATGAGGCCTCTCATGATAAGGATAACTTCTCCATAAGTGCAAACGTGTAAATAAAATGCATAAGAAATTATAAAATGCATGAAAACTTGAAAGAAGTGCATAAATAAAGAAATTAATGTTGTTAAACTAGGCTATAAATTGAATAAAATATAGCTAATGATAAATCTATAGATTAAAACAAAGGAAAATACATTTCAGACCATAGCTACTGATGCTTAGAGTAGTGAGCTTTGTAAACCGCTATCGAATTCAGTGATGATGCCTATGGGCCACTGTTAAATATAGTAGCCACGGGATAAATTCTCTATTCACTAAATTCTAAGTATTATTATGATCAATTTTGATCTTGAATTGATGTGCAAGGATATTGGTTGTGTCTCAAGATATAATTGATTACAGAATTAGCTTGTATGGATGTTGAATTGGTGAATAACAATGGTATGGTTTCTCCTCAAGATTTTGGAAACTCCATTGATGGATGCACATATGTATTTATGCAATTGGGTAGCACTTTTTTGCATATCAAAGGTATATTGAATCACTTATTAATTCACTAGAGCTTCGCTATGGCAATTGCACATGAAATATCTAGATTTACCTCTCATTTTTGGGCACCTTAAATAGAAAACCCAAATTGACATCGTAGCTTACTCATGAAGCCAAGAAAAATATTTGGATGAGTTGGGGTAGCTAGGGTGAAGCTTATGGAGGCTTCCAATGGACAACTACCCAAGAATCCATTAGATGTAACACATTTTAATCAACTTTATTAGCGTGAGTTTGTTACAAACTCAACCACTATCGATAGGTGTGGTTATGGCCATGGACAATATCGATAGGCATGGTTATGGACATGGCCATTATCTATAGGAATGACCAACCTGTGTCCACTCTGATCATAAACGGTGATGGTTTTCATCATTGATGATGTCTACAATGAAGGCTAAATAGGACTAGACTACCCTGATTATGTGGCTAGAACAATTGTTGGGTCTTGGAAAGGTCCAAGGTAAGTCACATGGTCTGAAAATATGTCCATATGAGTAGTATTCTCAACATGAAATGTTTTAGGTGTCTAAAAATAAAGTCTAGGGAAACTCTACCAATGACTCCAATTGTCATTGATCAATTTGTATATCCTGAATTGTTCTCCATGTTAGCGATACTAGCTAGCCTAGATTTTGATATGCATGTGAGGTACTGGCAGTTGTCCACTACATATTGTATTTCAAACACCAAAATGTATATGGCTCTAGTAGGGGATTGGGACAATGTTCCAATCTACTTCAACTAGCTTGGGTTCCTTGCTAAGAGAATATACGAACAATTGGTGGCCATGAAAAGTTAGGAAGAGAACCCTGTATTCAGATATTGTTCCAACCTGGTTTGGATTTTTCTTAGTGCTCCCAAAAATTATAACCCTTGGATATTAGTGGTGGAAAAATATGTAGATGGGTATCCATTACCATTTTATTACTATAATAGAGTGTTGAGTAGAGCAGAATCATACTATACTTTCAACATAGAATTTTTGGGACCAACCTTGCAAATCATGTATGGTAGCTACCCTAGACTAGCTCCTGAAATAGAGAAGAAGTTAAGGGTTAGATGAGCTAAATAAGGAGACGAGTACATCTTAACAGATGGAACAGTCATTAGGTTGTATGGTTTCATTAAGAAGCCCTTTTGTTACCCCACTATGTCACTCACCGCTTATTTGTGCTAGAATATTGCAAGCAGGTGGACTATATAAATTGCACATTTGGCTCTAGGCATAAAATAAAGGTGATAATCACTTACGATTTCAAGGAAGGTGACATTACTGTATGGAGGAGGGGAAAATGTAAGCAAATTAATATGACATTTGAAAGGTTAGGTCTTTGTCAGCTTCCTCAGAGATGGGGATATAACCCAAATGACTTATTTATAGAAATAATTAAGGAGCTACATGGAGAAAAAATGGCTAAATTCAAATTTCCCATAGATATAGAAGCATAGAAACAATAGAGAACCCCTCCAATGGAATGTAAACACCATGGAAACACTTCCACCATGGAGAGATTTGTATGATCATGTGTAATATTATGACCCAATCAAAAAGTCTCATAAACTTGGTGATGCTAGAATCAAAGAGATGGAAGAGACTTATAAATGGTCAAAAGGCAAAATCTTGGAATGGTGGAAGATGAGGGTAGAAAGGAATTCAATAAAATCTAAATATACTAAGCTAATTGATACTGAAAATGAGAAAAGGTATGACAAATACTCTACAAATTGGAAGGCCAAGGGGAATAAGAGCTTAGCGTTGAGCTTGGGAAAAGTAGAGACAAGCAAGGCCATAAAAGGCAAAGCTAAAAGCAATAAATATAAAACCTCTATGAAAATACAAGTATCGACACCCCCAGATACCGCCCCTACACCTACTCAACATAATGAGGACATTGAAATGGTTGTATCAAATTCAAAGGAAACTAGTACTGTAGAGGTCACCCCAAAGAGGAGAAGGTCTAAACATAAAGCTACAAAAGCAAATACCCCTTCAAAGGTTGAAAAGAAAAAGGAAGATAAAGTTGTAGACCTGACCTCTACCAAAGATGTAACTTCAACTCCTAAAACTGCAAAGGTTCCTATTACAAAATTTCCAATATCACTTCCTCAACAAAAACCAGAAGAAACTATTATATTCAAGAGGAAGGTAGAGGGTGTAGTGTGGCAGATAGACAAGGTAGTTTCTAAGAAATAAAATATAAATGAAGTAGAGGTAGTGACACAAGCTCTTGTTACAATAGGGGAACAAAAGATTTAACAGGGAGGGCAATAGAGTCTTGCTAATATTTTCAAATAGACTACTTTGGTAGGATCAGGTATGATTTCTAATCCCTCTCCTCTTGCTTCTCCATCTTGTTCCCTAAAGATATCCCCCTCCCCTTGTAAAGTTCAAAATATTTTAAAAATGTCATCTCCTACGCATTTTTCTCCACAACCATCTCCATCTCATCCACCTCCACCTTCTCACTAGGATTCATCTCCATCTCATATGATGGAAAGCCCTATATCACCATATCTCCCTCATTCACAATAAGCCTCGGTATCATCATCACCCCCAACTTCCATTCATTCACCCTCCACATCATCATTTTCCACATCAGCGATTGGAATATCACTTTTGTCCACTCCACCATTATTGGTAGCTACTAGTTCTATTATAGTTGCCACCTTTACCATAAATATAGAGTCCATTATTATCATAATCACTCCACTCTCATCCATTATTATCCCATGTTTTCCTATAAATATCACACCATCCACCCCCATTGATCATCCTACAATAACATCCTTGTAAAATATCAAGAGTACTTCACTAAGTGCTCAAAGCTACTAGAGCAAGAAATTGGCTTAGTCATCTAAGGGAGCTACCCGAGTGAGAAAATCAGTAATGGTTGACCCTGTGACCAGGCAAAGGATAAAATTCAAGATGATCCCCTTAGTGAAAAAACCAGAAGAAGATATGACAGTAGAAGATTATCAGTTGAAAGAAAATACTGAAGACATATCTCAACTAGTCATGGAGGATGAATTTGTCATAGCCAAGGTTGGGTTGGAAACCATGTTTGTTAAAAGTGACATTTACAGGGAGAAATATGTAAAAATATAGGAAAAAGTTGCCAGAATAGAAGCCATAATAAAATATCAGAATAAATATTGTAAAGCATTGGAGAATGAGGTTAAAAAGTGGTAAAATAGATTTGAAAAGATGGTCAACTATAAAGAGTAGGTTCAATAGTTGCAAGAGCAGAATCAAATGAATGTAAAGCAAATATAGGCTTTGCAAAAACAACTCCAAACTAAAAATACTAAGGCTGCAAAACTCTCCAAGAACAAAGTAAATTAGTTCAAGAAGGATATTATGTTTGACATCTTGGAGAAATGCTCTAAGATCCAGTCCATTCTTTATTTCATGGATGATGCCAACCATGTGTTGCAAAAGACCAGGGGATATGTGGAGATCACCAAATAGATACAACCAATAGCTCCTCAGACCAGTAAACTCCTCAATATGTCTAAGGCTAGGTTCAATGAGTTGGCCAAGCCTATTCCCAATAGAGAATGACATAAATCTAGAATTACAAATAGGATTGTCCTCAAGAAGTGTGGACTGCTCCAGAAAGGATGGTTGTTGATCAACAAGATTGATGATAAGCTCTAGAAAATCATGGATATCAATGAGGAGATGATGTAGTATGGATTCAAGGGATTTTGGGATGAGAATCATCTAATGCTATCATAGGAATATCTCTAGAATAGCATAAATGTAATTATACATAATGATTCAGAGGTAGATGTATGGTAATAACTGGTCGACTAGGATAAGGTAACTCAGTTTATTAAGGAGTTAACCAGACTAAAATATTTGATGGAAGATCTAGCAGACTGGAGGGCTTTAGTCTCATATGAAAAATAGTTGAGTTGTGTTACATCCATCAGTCATTTTTGGAGATAAGAAATCCCTCTCAATCGTCTTGGAACAAAGCCATGAGAACTTTGGACCATGTCACCCATCTTCTAAAGGAAGACTTAAAAGAAAAGGAATGTAAGGAATATGAGGAGCAAGAAGATGAAAAGGAGGACGCAAATGAAGAGGCTCAAGAGGAAGAACAAGAAGAAGAGGTTGAATATAAAGAGGAAGTTGAAGAAGAGACACATCAAGAAGAGAATTATGTGGAAGATATTATAGATGAGAAGAAGGTAAAGGACACTGCAGATGTCTAAGAAATCCAAGAGCAGGACCAACAACAAAGGTATGAGAGTGCCAAAATTTTATGTAAAATAGCTAATATTTTGAATGCTATAGTTGGCGGAATAGCAGTAGAGGCATTTTTGTAAGTATTTTTAATTTTGATCGTGTCAGAAAGTAGTGAAATAACATGAGTCGACCAAGGAACGTAAAATTTGTGAAGTAGGATTCTGAAGAAGAAGAGCATATTTTGGCTAAGTCTCTAAAGGAGCACACTTTTATGCATTTCTAGAGAATATCAATGACTACCACTAGCGTGGCTTCCATATGAACCTTTACTCTTTGAGTTACTCCACAAAATCTTAAAAGAGTAAGGTTCATATGGAATTTGTTCCTTGAGGTATATTCTGCAACCAATTGGAGAAGATTTCACTAGATTAAGAGGAGGTTGTTTAGTGAAGCATAAGATGGCAGATTTGCTATCATCCATTCCATAGCCATTACACAATCTTACCCATTCATTTTTTGACTCCAGCACCCAAAGTATAAGGATCTAAGTTCGTGGGCCTTTATAGAAATGCTCCCTATTATGCACTAAAATGTAGGTCCAAAAAGGCCACATACATCGAATATTTTGTAAATTTGGCTAAGTGTTGAAAGAACCTCGAAGACAATGTTAAAATTTATTGGAGGACAAGTTCGGTGCAAAATTCTCCAGTCAAATTGGTCAAACAACACTTAGTAGAATTTGAAGGAGTGGATTTTGAAAGGATGAAGGCTAAGATAATTCCAAGTTGATGTTAATTTTTGTGCAAGAGATTTTGTAATGTTAAATTCTACCAAAGTGCAAAAAACTATGGTCAAACTAGTCAAACAGGTCATAGCAAAAATTGGAGAACCAAATTTTGAATAAGGAAAGACAATGCAATGTTAAAATCTACTGAGAACCAATGCAATGTCAAAATTCTATGGTCAACACAATCAAATGTTCCTTAGCAAAAATTGGAGGAGCATATTGGAAAAAACAATGTGGAAGACAAGGTAAAGTTTGCCAGATGCAGTGGTAGTTATAAAATCTGCTCGGGTAACACACAATATTAAAATTCATAGTCAAACTGGTCAAAGCTAGCACAACAAAATTTGGAGTGGATTTTTCAAAAGGGGATGATAGAAGTCTTACTCTCCATCGAACGAGGTCCCATTATGTTTTCTGCATGCCCATGGAAAAAATCAAAATTCCATGATCAACATGGTCAAACCTGACTCAGCAAAATTTCAAGGAACAAATTTTGAGAAGGCAACCAATAGAAAAAAATTTCAAAGACAAAAGACATCACCAGAATTTATAGGATCTTGGTCACCTCTAGGCGTTCATTCCATAGTCAACACAGTCAAACCTGGCCTAGCAAAATTTTAAGGAGTGGATTTTGAAGCCAAAAAAGTATGAAACTTCACTGGTCCTAAAGGTGCCAAGTCACCCTTCATCAGAACCATTCAAAGGCACATCAATGGCTAGGATGAGAATATTTGAGTCTACTAAAATAGTAAGATTTTGTGCTGGTAAATAGGTTGACCCCCCAACTTACATTATTAATGCTCATGAGTAGAAAGAACCAGGGGAGACCAAGCATCGCAAGAATTAAGAATCCACCAATGTTTTTAGTTATAGATTTATGGTGGAGAAGCCTAGTCAAGAACAAGGGATGGACCAGATCAACCTACAACTAGCGCAACAATCATATTCTATGAAATGCCAAGCAACTTGCAGAGAACATAGTTGCAGATTTTCATGGAGTATAGCTCTTTTCTTTCTCTCAATAAGTAAATGAGAGACTGCCACCTTAGTACTCTATTGATCTGGCATGAAATTTTCCTTGTAATGTTCCTATATTTCTATTCATTGTAAAAGCTATATAAAGAGGTCAAACCCTTGATTTGAAGGGTTGGCTCTGGAGTGTTTTCCTATCCTATTCTTGTAATTTTTTTGAGAAATCAATAGAAGGAGCATTACTTGGATGTTTACCTTAAGATTTTATCTTCAATTTTTCTATGAGTTTAATCTGTGAATTCATTTTTGCTATTGTTGTTACGGTTAGTCAATTTTGTTGATATTGGATTACTAACTTAGGATAAATTGGAATGCTTCATGTTTAAACAAATGTTGTAGGGAGCTTATTTTTCTATTAATCTAGATGTTGATCTAATTTTATTATTTGGATGTTTGAAATAGTTCTTTGAGAATTTTTTGGTTATGTAATGATGATCATTTGTTTGAATGTTGTTAGTTACAAGTGTGCCATAGTAGAAATGTGATCTATCCAAAGGTTCTATATAGTTGTAAATGTTGTTAGATTTATCCAACCATTACTCATTCAATTTTTTCTAACCCTTTCCCCATTTATATCCCTAAACTTATACTTTAAACTGATCTTAATTGAGTCAACACACAATTAGTTGACAAGGTATACCAACCTACTCTAGAGGTTGGATTGAAGAAATATTTGATTCATCCAATGTCAAGGTTTAGCCATGATTAGCGGGTGCACACCTTCCAGAATGTCATAGATTCATAGTCACAGTTAAATATTTCCTTGATGTCAATTCAAACCCCAATGGAATGTGTGAACATGACTAGTAAATGGTTAAAATGACACAAGATCCACCATTACCACTTGATAAAGTTATAAGTGTTCACTAAACTAATTTGAAAAAAATCATCACTAAAGTGTGCATAGAAGAGTTTAATGCCAAATTTGGTTGGATGAGAATCCATTTTCCATCTAAATTTTAGAGCTTGCTATTCTAATATCATGCTTTAACTAAAGGCTAAACCCTCTTTATCTTAATTAGATTTTAAGTTAGATCTTATTTTTATATAAATATGAGTTGAGAGATCAGTTATAAGGATCCTTGTAGTCGACTTTGAAGACAACTCTACTCTTTGAATCAAACTTATGTCAAATATTATGACTATGATGAATGGATGGATTGTGCACGATATTTGTTATTAAACTATGTATACTCTTTCCTTATATATTAATTGTAAATGAATGATGTTTTTGATGTTTCCTTCATATATTTAGTTAGCTCTTTTCATCTTTTTCATTGTAAACAGATTTGTTAATTTTGATGCATTGGAGGTATTTTATCATTCTAAGTATGTTGGTTGGATCAATCTTGTCTTATCATAGTATCTGATTGTATTTACTTCCATGCACTTTAATCTATATCTCGTAACTATTTTTCTCACATGTTTATATTAGGTCATTATATTAGAAAGGATTTTTTCTCTAAAGGTAGAGTGAGATAAAAACCTCCCTTCCATTATTGGTTTTGTTTCAAAGAATTATTATGATCAAACATATCACCCATTTGTTGAGCAAGGTGCAGCAAAAGTATTGTCATTGTTGTCAACACAGACAGTTGATGCAGTTGATGCAGTGGACAGGAGTTCAGAGGTCGACCAAAACATGTACAGTGAATTTCCAAGAAGACAAAAGTGGCCCAGATTCAGAAAATCAAAGAAAAAGGCAAGAAAACTGTCGCGATATCGCGACATGTTTTCTGTCGCGATATCGCGACAGGTTGAGAAGAAAGAAGGCAAAAAGCAAAACTGTCATGATTTCACGACATATCGGAGGAGAGAGAAAATGTAGGCAAAATTGTCATGATTTTGCGACATGGACGAGGAGAGAGAAGGCGCAAGCAAAATTGTCACGATTTCGTGACATGGACGAGGAGAGAGAAGGCGCAAGCAAAATTGTCACGATTTCGTGACATGAACGAGGAGAGAGAAGGCGCAAGCAAAATTGTCGCGATTTCGCGACATGGACGAGGAGAGAGAAGGCGCAAGGAAAACTGTCGCGATTTCGTGACATGTTGGCAGAGAAGGAGGCAAGTAGAAAAACTGTCACGATTTCGTGACATGTTTGAAGAAGAGGCGCAGGCAAAGAAAACTGTCATGATTTTGTGACATGCTCGAGGAGAAGGAGCTCGCAAAGAAAAGTGTCACGATTTCATGACAGGTTCCAAGAGGAAGCGTTAAGGAGAGAAAGTGTCACGATTTCATGACAGGATCGAAGAGAAAGTGCCAAGGAGAGAAAGTGTCACGATTTCACGACAAGATCGAAGAGAAAGTGCCAAGGAGAGAAAGTGTCACGATTTCATGATAGGATCGAAGAGAAAGTGCCAAGGAGAGAAAGTGTCATGATTTCACGACAGGTTCGAAGAGAAAGTGCCAAGGAGAGAAAGTGTCACGATTTCGACAGGGTCGAAGAGAAGTGCAAGGCAGAGAAAGTGTCAAGATTTCGTGACAAGTGTCGATTTTGCGAAGGTCGAAGAGAAGGGCAAGGCAGAGAAAGATGTCACGATTTCATGACATGTTCCATTTTCATGGGCGAAAGGAAGAAAAGGCACAAGGCAGAGAAAGATGTCGCGATTTCATGACATGTTCCATTTTCATGGGCGGAAGGAAGAAAAGGCACAAGGTAGAGAAAGATGTCACGATTTCATGACATGTTTCATTTTTACGGGTGAAAGGAAGAAGAGTAGCAGAAGGGAAAGTGTCACGATTTCATGACATGTACGGTTTTCTGGGTACAAGCGAAGAAGTGGACAAGGAGGCAGAAACTGTCATGATTTTGTGACATGTATTTTCATGGGTAAAAGGCGAGAAGGGAGGAGAAGGTTAAAGTGTCACGATTTTGTGACAGGTCGCAATAGCATAATAACAAACAGTTAACTGGAATAGAACAACAGTTAAAGGGGCAGTTGTAGAGGAAAAGCATGCAACTAAAATAAGAAGAGTTAACTGGAGTAAATGCGGTAGTTACAGATAGAAATCATGCAGCTTTTTAAGAACTGGAGTTAACTAGAGTAAATCGAACAGTCGCATTAATAGAATCATAAAATACATGCATGCATAGAAATGAATACGAACAGTCATGTTCAAGAAGACGTACAGTCATGGTAGAGATATACGTTGCATGTAACGTAATGCACAAAAGGAGTTACACAAAGAAGGAGTTACAGTTGACAAGTGGCAGAAGAGAACATTAATAAAATAGTTACGGGTTGCATGCGTAAATATGGAAGCTAAAAATAGAGACTTATATGTTATAAAAGCAGGTCTGTATGAAGAATAAAGTTGCTGCTGTAAGTGAGAATTTGCTGCGTAAAGAGGGTTAGAAGAGGGCCGAGAGAGAGATAAGTAGAGCCGTGAGAGCGTGCAGAGTTTAATCAAGTTTAATTAATTACAGACCAATAAGGGTTGTGTAAACAACGAAGGCATTTTTATGTCACTGAATTAAATCAGAATTGCAGTCCAAGTTGGTGCTTGGCATTAGGGGTTGGTGCTCCTATCTATTGCAGCAGAAAAATAAGGGGTTGGTGCTCCTTCCAGTGGGTGCTGGTAAAGTGTTTGTAAAATTGGTGTTTTGCAAAGGCTAGATTTGGATTGAAGTCCAAGCAGTCATTTTTGAGGAGTAGCCAAATTGGTGAACCTCGTTACATTGTGTGTTGTGGTGTGCTCTCTTGTGATTATTGCTTTATCTGTTTTCTAGTTCTCTTTGCTTCAGTTTTAAGAATTGCAGATCAGATTTTTAGCTACACTGATTCACCCCCCCCTCTCAGTGTCATTGTGAGAATATCAATTGGTATCAGAGCAAGGTTCTTGAACAAGCTTAATCAGCTAAGGTGATCTTGGAAGGAACACAATGGCAGGTAGTGAAGGATTCTCATCAAATAAAGCTCCTTTGTTCAATGGAACTAATTACTCATTTTGGAGACTCAAGATGCAGACATATCTGAGTGCGTTAGGATACGACATTTGGGAGTCAATAGAAAGTGGATACACAACACCCGCTACTCCTCCAACAGATACTGTTGAGAAGAAAAAGGCTGAGAATAACTCCAAAGCAAAGAATGCCATAATGTGTGGGCTAGTAGACAATGAACTGATAAGGGTCATGAGCTGTAAATCGGCAAAAGACATGTGGGACAAATTGAAGAGCATCCATGAAGGAGACAACAAGATCAAGGAAGCCAAGCTGCAAACGCATCGAGCTCAGTTCGAGGCATTACAAATGAATGACGATGAGAACATAGAGGCCTATATGCTGAGAGTCAATGGAGTCATTAATGCAATCAGAGGACTCGGCGAAGAGATCGAAGATGCGGTTGTCATGAAAAAGGTACTTAGAACTCTTCACAAAAGATTTAATTCTAAAGTTTCTGCAATAGAAGAGGCTAAAGATCTAAACAATTTTAGCATGGACGAGATGCATGGTTCCTTGACTGCATACGAAATGAGAATAGGACAAACTAAGCCCATAGACAGAGAAGCTGCTTTTAAAGCACACAAGAATACAAAAGCTGAACAAGAATCTGAGGATGAAGAGACATCGGATGAAACGGAAGCCAACTTTGTTTGGAAACTTACAAAGGGAAAAGGAAAATATAGAGGAAAGTTGCCATTTAAGTGTTTCAATTATGGAGGGGTCGGTCACTTTGCAGCTAAGTGTCCAATGAATGAGAAAACCAAAAGTGATGAAGGGTCACACCAAGAAAGAAGTGACTGGAAGAAGAAACCAAATTTTAGGAAAAGCAATTTCAAAAAGAAAAGTTTCATATCCAAGAATGTCATCTCTTCTGAAGATAGCTCAGGTGAAGATTCTAAAGAAGAAACAGGTGAAGCTCTGTTCATGGCATTTGAAGAAGCAAAAACAGAAGAAAAATAGGAAGGTGATACAAAAAGTAAGGATGAGGTTGAAGTTTATCTGGAAGGAGAGTTGGTTGCTGCACTTAAAGAGTTGAAGACAGAAAGGAAAAAGAATAATAAGGTCTCAAGAAAGCTTGAGGATGCGAATGACATAATAAATAGTTTGAAAGTACAGACAAAAGAATTTAAGAAAATGTCTCGAAGAACTTGAAGTACAATTAACCATGAGAATAGATGAGTGCAGCAAACTAGAAGAAGAGATTGTTGTTTTAAGAATGCGGCTAGAAGAAAAGAATCAAAAATTGAGTTGCTATCACAAACTTGAAGGAAGTTCTGCAAAGCTTGAAAAGATTATAAATAGTCAGAGGACTACAGGCATCAAGTTTGGCTTGGGGTTTGTCGAAGGAGAATCATCAAGTGGATCAAAGGTCATAACTGTAGAACCAGTAAAGAAAGAGGATAAGATCAAGGTTGACCAAAGAAAAATGAATCTTGCAAAAGAAAGCAACAATGACAAGCACGAGAAGACTATTGACAATGAGGGATTCACAAAAGTCACACATCAAAGGAGAAGAAAATTTGTGACTCCTACTACAAATTGGCAAAGACCAACTCCCAGGTTCAATCATTCCTTTTCTAGTTATTGTTTTAAATGCAATACTTACGGTCATAAGATTTCAGATTGCATTTATAATATAGGACAAAGAAATTTTTCCAGTAGAAATGTATTTTCACCCTTGATGGATTATGCAATAGAATGCTATAACTGTCATAACTTTGGACACATTGCAAGAAACTGTAGAAGCACATATGCAACAAATAAATATCAGGGAAGAAGAACTCAACCAAAAAGTTTAAGGCAAAACAGAAAATTCCCAGATAAACATGCACAGGCCATTGACAAAGAAAAGTCTAAACAAGTGACCAAAACTACAGTCAAATCAGAATGGAAAGAAAAAGAGCAACTCAAGGAAGAAAAGGAATCCTTGATTGTACAGACAACATTCAAAGCACAGAACAAATCTGCACCATGGATATTGGATAGTGGATGCTCCAATCACATGACAGGAGATAAACAAAAATTTGAAAAATTACAGAAATATGAAGGGGGCTCTATAAAGTTTGGAAATAATGATGGAGCCAAAATAGTTGGCAAAGGATCAGTCAAGATAAGTGATGGAAAGATCAATTCCAAAGAAGTTCTATTTGTAGTTGGTTTGAAGCACAACTTACTGAGCGTAAGTCAAATCTGTGACAGAGGTCATGAAGTCATCTTTAAAAAGTAGGGTTGTGAAGTCAGAAAAGCACACAATGGGAAGCTGATAGCTACTGGATCGAGGACTTCTGGAAATCTATACACTCTCTTAGAAACTTCAGAAGGATCATGCTTGATTGGACAAGAAGATGAAAATTGGTTGTGGCACAAGAGGCTCGGTCATATTAGCTTTGACAATCTGGTAAAAATAAGTTCAAAAAGAGCAGTAAGAGATATACCTACCATTGGCAAACCAAGTAAATAGCATCTGTGCTTCATGCCAAAAAGGGAAGCAAACCAGATCCACATTTAAAGCAAAGGAATACTTCACCAGCAAACCATTAGAGCTGATACATACTGATTTATGTGGACCCATGAGAACACAAAGCATAAATGGTGACAAATACTTTATGTTGTTCATAGATGACTACTCCAGAATGACATGGGTACTATTTTTAAAGCTTAAATCAGATGCCTTTGAGATGTTTAAGATTTTTAAAAAATAGGTTGAGAATCAAATTGGAAAAAGAATTAAATGCCTAAGATCAGACAGAGGAGGAGAGTTTATCTCAGAGGAGTTTGCAGAATACTATCAAAAATATGGGATCAGAAGACAGTTTTCAGCAGCAAGGACACCTCAGCAGAATGGTGTCGTTGAAAGGAAGAACAGGACTATGCAAGAAATGGCACGGACAATGTTGGTTGAGAACAAAATAGCTGATAGATTTTGGAAAGAGGCAGTTCATACTACAGTTTACATTCAAAACAGGTGCATGTTAAGGACGCATGAAAGCAAAACACCTTATGAGCTGTGGTTCGGCAGGAAAGCAACAACAAGATACTTCAAAGTGTTCGGCAGCAAGTGTTATATCAAACGAACTGAAGATAATCTCGGTAAGTTCGAAGATAGAGCTGACGAAGGTATTTTTCTTGGTTACTCGACAAAAAGCAAAGCCTACACATGTTACAACAAGAGGCTAAAGAAAATTGTGGAGAGTGCAGATGTTAAAGTTGATGAAGGTAGAGATCGAGAAATTACTCATCAAGAAAACTACCCTATTTATGAAGAAGTCATTGAAGGAGATGAAGAAATGGAAACAAAAGAAAATCAAAAAATTGACCCAACTTATTTAAGAATTGACTCAGAAGAAGAAGAGAACAAGAAATTCAAAACAGGCAGCTGGCAAGAAAAATCATCCCAGAGAACAGATTATTGGGGACCCAACAGTTGGTATTCAGACAAGAAGAGCCGTAGTACGGAACTACTCTCTTTTATCCAGCATTGAACCCAAAAATATTGCTGAAGCAAGCACAGATGAAAGTTGGATGAAGGCAATTAATGAAGAACTAGATCAGATTGAGAAAAACAAAACCTGGGAATTAGTACCACGGCCAACAAATAAAAACATAATCGGTACTAAATGGATCTTTCAAAATAAATTAAATGAAGACGGGTAGGTTGTCAGAAATAAGGCAAGATTGGTCTGTAAAGGCTATGCTCAGGTTGAAGGCATTGATTTTGAGGAAACCTTTGCACCAGTAGCCAGACTAGAGGCAATCAGAATGTTTTTGGCTTTAGCAGTCCATAAAAACTTCAAAGTTTATCAAATGGACGTAAAATCAGCATTTTTGAATGGAAAACTGGAAGAAGAGGTTTACATTGAACAGCCAGATGGCTTCCAACTCGGTGACAATCCCGATTTTGTTTGCAGAGTTAAAGAAAGCGTTGTATGGTCTGAAATAGGCACCCAGAGCATGGTATGCAAGGCTGGATAACTATCTTATTAAACAGGGGTTCAAGAAAGGTATGGTGGACAACAATTTATATATCAAAATAGAGAATGGCCATCTTATTGTACTTGTTGTTTATGTAGATGATATAATATTTGGCAACAACATGGATGAATATTGTAGAGACATAGCAAATAAAATGAAGACAGAATTTGAGATGTCAATGATTGGTGAACTTTCTTATTTCCTCGATCGCTAAGTCAATCAAAGTGAAAAGGGCATTTTTATCTCTCAAGTAAAATATGTGAAAGAAATGCTGAAAAAGTTCACAATGGAGGATAGTAAACCGTCACAAGACTCCCATGACAACAAGTTGCAAGTTGAGCAAGGATGACAAATCTCCAGATGTAGATCAAACCATGTACAGGTCTATGATTGGAAGCCTGCTATATTTGACAGCCACTAGACCAGATATATTACAGGCAGTATGCATGGTAGCAAGATTTCAGGCTAGTCCCAAAGAGACTCATGTGACAACTGTAAAGAGGATTTTTAGGTACCTCAAGGGTACTATGGAGTATGGGTTGTGGTACCCAAAAGGTAAGGACTTCACTCTTATTGCATATTCTGATGCAGATTGGGCAGGATGTATTGATGACAGAAAGAGTACCAATGGAGGAGCATTTTATCTTGGAGACAGGCTGGTAGCATGGCACAACAAGAAACAAGAATCGACTCTCTATCCACAGCAGAGGCAGAATACATTGCAAGCAACAACATGCTGTACACAGATATTATGGATGAGACAAACACCGAAAGATCTTGGTATTCACTTCAAAGAGCCAATTTCAGTTAAATGTGATAACACCAGTGCTATAAACATATCAAAGAATCCGGTTATGCATTCTCGAACCAAACATATTGCAATCCGGTATCACTTCTTGAAGGATAAAGTTGCAGAAGGTGAGGTCAAATTGGATTTTGTTTCGACTACAGAGCAAGTAGCAGATATATTCACAAAACCATTGCCAAAGGAAGTTTTTGAGTACCTTCGGAGTAAGTTGGGAGTAGTCACATTTCCCAAGAACTGACTATCAAGTGGGATCACATTCTCAGGGGGAGTATTCATGCCTATGTTTATAGTTTTGCTCATATTCATGATTTTTGCTAACTATAACAATGTGTATCTGAGAATGTTGTGCATAGACTCAGGGGGAGTCTACAGCAGCCCTTTGGTATTATTGTCAAAGGGGGAGAAGAATTACAGGAGAGTGCATGAGTGTTGCCAACAATTCCAAAGGGGGAGATTGTTGAGCAAGGTGCAGCAAAAGTATTGTCATTGTTGTCAACACAGACAGTTGATGCAGTTGATGCAGTGGACAGGAGTTCAGAGGTCAGTCAAAACATGTACAGTGAATTTCCAAGAAGACAGAAGTGGCCCAGATTCAAAAAATCAAAGAAAAAGGCAAGTAAGAAAACTGTCGCGATATCGCGACATGTTTTCTATCGCGATATCGCGACAGGTTGAGAAGAAAGAAGGCAAAAAGCAAAACTGTCACGATTTCATGACATATCGGAGGAGAGAGAAAATGTAGGCAAAATTGTCATGATTTCATGACATGGACGAGGAGAGAGAAGGCACAAGCAAAATTGTCGTGATTTCACGACATGGACGAGGAGAGAGAAGGCGCAAGCAAAATTGTCACGATTTCACGACATGAACGAGGAGAGAGAAGGTGCAAGCAAAATTGTCACGATTTCACGACATGGCCGAGGAGAGAGAAGGCGCAAGGAAAACTATCACGATTTCATGACATGTTGGCAGAGAAGGAGGCAAGTAGAAAAACTGTCATGATTTCATGACATGTTTGAAGAAGAGGCACAGGCAAAGAAAACTATCACAATTTCATTGACATGCTCGAGGAGAAGGAGCTCAGAAAGAAAAGTGTCACGATTTCGATGACGAGGTTCCAAGAGGAAGCGTTAAGGAGAGAAAGTGTCACGATTTCATGACAGGATCGAAGAGAAAGTGCCAAGGAGAGAAAGTGTCACGATTTCATGACAAGATCGAAGAGAAAGTGCCAAGGAGAGAAAGTGTCATGATTTCACGACAGGATCGAAGAGAAAGTGCCAAGGAGAGAAAGTGTCATGATTTCATGACAGGATCGAAGAGAAAGTGCCAAGGAGAGAAAGTGTCACGATTTCACGACAGGATCGAAGAGAAGTGCAAGGAAAAAGTGTCACGATTTCGTGACATGTGTTCATGATTTCGCGATAGGGTCGAAGAGAAGGGCAAGGAAGAGAAAGATGTCACGATTTCGTGACATGTTCCATTTTCGTGGAAAGAAGAAAAGGCACAAGGCAGAGAAAGATGTCACGATTTCGTGACATGTTCCATTTTCATGGGTGAAAGGAAGAAAAGGCACAAGGCAGAGAAAGATGTCACGATTTCGTGACATGTTCCGTTTTTTAGGCGAAAGGAAGAAGAGTAGCGAGAAGGTGAAAGTGTCACGATTTCATGACATGTCTATTTTTGAGGTGCAAGGCAAGAAGTGGACAAGGAGGGAAATGTCATGATTTTGTGACATGTATATTTTCATGGTAAAAGGCGAGAAGAGTAGCGAGAAGGTTAAAGTGTCACGATTTTGCGATAGGTCGCAACAGCACAATAATAGACAGTTAACTAGAATAGAACAACAATTAAAGGGGCAGTTGTAGAGGAAAAGCATGCAGCTAAAATAAGAAGAGTTAACTAGAGTAAATGCGATAGTTACAGATAGAAATCATGTAGCTTTTTAAGAACTGGAGTTAACTAGAGTAAATCGAACAGTCGCATTAATAGAATCGTAAAATGCATGCATGCACAGAAATGAATACGAATAGTCTTGTTCAAGAAGACGTATAGTCATGGTAGAGATATACGTTGCATGTAACGTAATGCAAAATCTATAAATACAAAAGGAGTTACACAAAGAAGGAGTTACAATTGACAAGTGGCAGAAGAGAACATTAATAAAATAGTTATGGGTTGCATGCGTAAATATGGAAGCTAAAAATAGAGACTTATATGTTATAAAAGCAGGTCTGTATGAAGAATAAAGTTGCTGCTGTAAGTGAGAATTTGCTGCGTAAAGAGGGTTAGAAGAGGGCCGAGAGAGAGATAAGCAGAGCCATGAGAGCGTGCAGAGTTTAATCAAGTTTAATTAATTGCAGACCAGTAAGGGTTGTGTAAACAACGAAGGCATTTTTATGTCACTGAATTAAATCAGAATTGCAGTCCAAGTTGGTGCTTGGCATTAGGGGTTGGTGCTCCTATCTATTGCAGCAGAAAAACAAGGGGTTGGTGCTCCTTCCAGTGGGTGCTGGTAAAGTGTTTGTAAAATTGGTGTTTTGCAAAGGCTGGATTTGGATTGAAGTCCAAGCAGTCATTTTTGAGGAGTAGCCAAATTGGTGAACCTCGTTACATTGTGTGTTGTGGTGTGCTCTCTTGTGATTATTGCTTTATCTATTTTCTAGTTCTCTTTGCTTCAGTTTTAAGAATTGCAGATCAGATTTTTAGCTACACCGATTCACCCCCCCCCTCTCAGTGTCATTGTGAGAATATCACCATTCAACAAGACTATGTGTTTAAAAGAAAATGAATGACTATTAAAGTGACATGCTAACCTTCAAATAAAATATGATGAGGTTTGAGATGCCCTATTATAATTTTTATAGTGTTGTTATTCTAATTTTTAACTTAACTATTACTTCCTTTAATTTGTTTTTGTATTTTTATTTTTGAAAAGGTTCAGATAGTTTTATGTCCTAATGTATCTAAGTATATTCCTACAATATCAATAAAAGTTAAACTTTTCATTATGAAACATCTCTTTATCTTAACTATGCAAAAAGGGTGATTCATTTCCTCCTTAGTTGTCATTCATCTTCTTGTTTTACATATAATATGATAGGACCTACTCTTTATTTAAGCTTTAATGTTATTCTCAATTCATATGTTTTTGTTAATTGTATTTGAAGATGGGATTAAATTTGTTGACATAATGTTCTTGTTTCTTTTTTTTTGTCGTGTGCATATTCTAATTTTCTCTTTGTTGTACTCTTAATTTCTTGGTTAGTTTTTGGGAAATCTTGTAAGGTAAAATCCCACTTAATCATTTATTTATTATTTTGTTTGATCAACGATCTTTATCTTGCACTTGGGCATGCCTCTACATGTGCATGCATGGTCTATCCATGCAAAGTGGATTTACTTCTATTCAATTATAATTTCTAGATCTTTTCATATATCTTAGTATATTGATCATAGTAGTTGCTTCTAAGTGAAATTTATCTATTTTTACTATAACAACCTCATAATTAGTTATTCCTTTGGTTTTGAAATTGTTTGTAACCAAGTACTCCTAAATTCTACTTTTTGCTCTAATTTATTCTTAATATTTTGTTGGCCCAAACTTCACACTAATAAAGTGATATTGATAAGCCAAGTACCCTAAAAAAATTCTCTAGAAAACTCACAATCTCATAAATCTACCTCTCTAGATTGCTCCAACCTCTTTCAATACTTTTCATTTTAAAAGACTTTCAAATTAATTTGTTATGAAAATTAAAACCTAGTTATTTGTATTCTATCACTAGCCTTAAAAAATAATTTAATAAGTTGTGTGGCTTATATTGGGGGCTACTCTCATTAAAACAACAAAGCTTTACATTGTTCTCATTGCATTTCTATCAGGATAAAAAAAAATTAATAAGTTATGTGTGGCTTCTATTGGGGGCCACTCCCATAAAAATAGTGAAACATTACATTTGTTGCAACATACCTTTTTATCATAGTTGTTTTTTATTTATTTTTTCTCTTAAATATATTATTCAACTTCCACAATTATCTCCTTTACATCATTTTGATTAAGAAAAAAAATTCACTTGGCTAGTTGCCTTTTGAATTTCATCGGGAGGAAGATCAACATTGCAATTCGCTAATTTATCTGCTACCCAATTTCCTTATCTATAAATATGCTCACAATTCCAAGAGATTACATCTAGTAATAGATGATGAACATTAGAAATAATATTATTTTTTATCCAATCTTCACATACATTTTTGTTAATAGCATTAATGATAATTTGTGAGTCCCACTCAATTGAAATATATTTCCATTTTTTTTCTACTATAATTTTAATCCTTGTAAGAAGTGCCCTAGCCTCTGCATATTTGTTCGTTGAAGTTCCATATGATTTTGAATAAGTGAGGAGATTTTTGCCTTCACTATTTCTAAAAATACCACCTCCACTAGATTTTTTTGGACTTCCATTAGAAGCACCATCAAAATTAATTTTGATAAACCTAATTTTTAGAAATTTTCATTTTACCATATATCGAAGTAGATCCTATGTTTTAATTATGTTGTCATAGATGAATCTTACATGTATGTTCAAATATTGTAGCTAAATTATTAGTACCATTTTTTCTACAATTGAGACTTCCCATGTTGAGCACCATATTTGTAGATATTCTACAAGAGAGGCAATAATACGGTTCCAAACTTGGGCATGATTTTGAGATTTATTTTTAAAAATTATGTTATTCCTTTCAAGCCATAAATTCCAAAAAATAATGGTAGGGCCAATCCTCTAAAGAATACATAATGCTTTAGCTTTGAAATAATTAATCCAATATTTTATCAACTCTTTCAATTTTGATGGAGTTACCCAATATAATTTCATATTTTTTAAAAATAACCCCAAATGGTATGAACAAACAGATAATAAAGAAGTAAATGGTTTGATGTTTTTAAATCCTTCTCACACAAGGTATATCATATCCTCTTTGTAAAATCTCTCTTGTAACAATATTACTTTGAACTCCTAACCAAAGAAATATTGAGACCTTAGGGAGAGCCTTTAATGACCAAAAATTCTTCCAAGGAAATTCTTTAGGAGAAGGAATTTTTTATTGTTCTAAATATTTGATGAGCACCAAAAATGCTCATTTTTATGCATGTTTAAATGGGGTATTGTGTGGCATTACTAACACTAGAAGTGTATTTTGTGTAATTATTGCATATATTTAATGGAAATTGATGTATCATGCTTGATCGATGTTTTTAGTGGGAAATGTGTGTAGATGCAATTTTTTTTTACTTTTTGCACGTCTTTTAGTTGAGGTCCTACATGGACCTAGAATTGTACAACACTTATAGTGTGCTTAAGGAATGAAGGAGATTACAGAGCCAAGATTGTTGCATCTATATCCTGAGTGCAGGCCGGTGCCTATATTCTGGGTGTAGGTCGATGCATATATCTTGATGTCTATATCCCAATGGCAGAAAGGCATCTATCTCCTAGTGACTATATTTTGACGACTATCTCTCGATAGAAAAAAAAGTGACTATCTTTCGATGGTCAAAAAGTGACTATCTCCCAGCACCTATATCCTGATGATTGGTTGAAAGGTGCCTATATCCAGTGATAGGCTGATAGGTACCTATATTTAGTGGGAATAAAACACCTTTATTCTATGCATTGACTAATTAACTTTGGGACTATGTAAAATTTAGAAATAAATGGTTATGCAAACTTAGGGAGCGTCATCATTATCTTGCATGATTAATTTTAGACATGGATGTTCTTTTATTAGACACCGATTATAGATGTGTATAAATCAACCATAGTGAATCACGTCCCATTATTAAATTAGAATAACTTATTTTTATAACAAAGGATGACCACATTCTGTATAAAACGTAGGTTATTCCTAAGACAGAGGATCCCTATTTTCCAATCCACAAAGTGTTATTATTTTGTACTACATAATTATTAATAAAATTTGGAGTGTTCTCTATTTGCACATATTTGGAAGATTGAGTGTTACATAACAAGTTGGCCAGACCATCTATGGGAGCTTGGGCCCACTCCAAGCAATAATCCTCCTTTGTTATTTAATTTATTTCCTACTTTATTTATTTATGCAGTGTGTTTGTTTTTTGTTTTATTTAATTCAATCATGTGTTTAAATTTTTGCAATTGCATTTCAAGTTGTGTGTTTAATTTCAGCAATTTTCCTTTCAATCATGTGTTTGATATTATTATTTTAATTTCAGCAATTTACTTCCTGTAGATTCTTTATTTTGTGTGTTCTAATTTTTTACATTTAGTTTTTATTGGTTTGGATAAAACTAAACTACATAAAAAAACACACCTCCACCAAACCAAATGATATATAGGACTCATCTCCCAATTACTACAGGCATGTACTGTGTATAGGCACTCAACAAGTTTATGAACTCTCAGACTGATAAATTAAATGGAAGGAAAATAACTATTTTTAGAAACACCATTTTGGCATAGTTGTCGAGGAGTTCCAATTAAAGTATTCTAGGATCTGTAGGTCAATCAGCCTAAAAATAAATGTTTATACTATATTATCCATAGATTCCTTACCTGATAATGTATGAGTCAACCAAGACTAAGAGGACCATATGAATGTTTTATTAGGAAAGAAGAAATAATTCTAAATATACCTAAAAAACCTTCTAAAATACATTCTAAAGAATTTGAAACACTTGCTGAAGCTGCACCATCATCTCTATCAGAGACACCTTGGCATATTAATCCAATATTTGGACAAATATTATTTAAAAATGATCCAAGGTGGAAAACATTAGAAAGGGGGTTTACCTCAGGATTTTATTTAGATTTACTATTTGAAGATACAATAAATGGGTGTGAATCTCTATTAGCTATTGTAGAAGCATCAGGTTTAACACCTACATCATCTAAAACTATGGCTGAAAATGAGGAGGCTTCCACCATATTTTACTTTTCAATTGAAGAATTAAGAGAAGATACCAAAATAAAATAAATATCCCCTACACACATTCCTACTTTTAGAGGACTACCAACTAAGGACCCTAATCTATTTATTTTCAAATTTGATGTGCTTTGTAGATCAGTGGACTATAAAACTAATGCCCATAAATTAAAATTATTTCCCTCTATGTTAGATGATTTAGCATTACACTAGTTTATCGATCTAGGGAACAAATAAATTACCACTTGGGAGAACATGAATAAAACATTTCTAGAACAATACCAAAATTTTGGTAGGGCATGAGCTACAAGAGAAGAAGTCCTAGATATGTTGCAAGGGGAGGAAGAGTCATTGGAAGATTACTAGGGTAGATTTAATTTCAATCTTCAATGTTCACCCCATGGGTGAGAAATCCTTGAGAAGCATATTCTTAATGGGTCTCACAAATGAATCCTTAGAAGCCTTAAACTTGTTATCAAGAGGTGACATTTACCAACACCAAATGTCGGATATTCAATAATTCTATCGAAATTATTCTAGAAGAAAGGGTAAACCCATCAACTGAGGAATAAAAATCATAGTCTCTATAACCAAGGTAAAATTAGGCAATTTTTTGGAAGACATGAAGAGTGATATTCTATCATCTCTTGCACTTCAATTAGACACATTCTAGCTTCATAAAAAGAAGCAATAAACTGAAGTAGCACTAGCTTTTTTTTACCCAATATGTAGAAGAAAACACCCCAAGAGTGAGTGTTCAAAAAACAAGGTCATAGTGTGTGCCATTTATCAAATGGATCACAAAGTAAAATTATGATCGAAATTAGCAAATATGAAAAAGGAACCATAAGTAGCAGAAAATCATTTCATGGGTAATAGGAGAAATTGTCAATAATTTCCTATGGGAGGCAGCATGCTAGGAGTACCACAATATGGGGATCTAGTTTTGTGAACCAAGGACAAGCTCAACCACCCAATATGGAATGGTGGGTTCAACCATATTAGATGAATACCATCCAAGGGTCTACTCCCTACACACCTTATCCATGGATTCCATACTAGCAAGCTAGAATGTAGTGGCAAAATTATAATACATGGAATTCACCTCCACAAACCACAAGAAAAACACCACTACTACCTATTTTATTGGTGCCACCTACTTCTAGGCCATAATAGATACCAAAAAAACCAACCCCAAATCCAAATAATAATACAAACCAACCCACATATCAGTTAGACACAGGGATGTACCCTATGTATGATATTAGCGTAGATTGTAATATTATATAGCTTAGATCAGGTATACAAGTAAAAGTAGCTCCCACACCTCCAATAGTGGATAAAGAGGAAATAGAAGTATAAGTAGAAGAATAAACACCTACGATAGATGGGGTGGAAGAAAATGTAACTGCTAAAAAAACCAACAATGAATGGGTTCCACCCTTTCCCAAAATGTTACAAGAACCCAGAAAACGTTGTAGCTAGAATTTGAAATAATGGAAGGGTTGAAAAATCTAACTATCAAAATTTCCCTCTATTAGGCCATAAGAGATGTGCCAATTTACACAAAGGCCATTAGAGAATTATTCCCTAAGAAACCAATATGGAAAAAATCATCGAAATTTGTGCATGTGGTAGGTCAGTTAGTTGACTTAATGTTAGAAAACACCTACCACCCAAAGTAATCTGATCCAGGAAGCCCAATATTAATATTTCAAGTTGCAGGCTTAAGGTTACTCAACACTTTGGTAGATCTAGGAGCAACTATAAATATCATGCCTA
Organism: Wollemia nobilis; assembly: GCA_028583015.1. NCBI lineage: Eukaryota > Viridiplantae > Streptophyta > Pinopsida > Araucariales > Araucariaceae > Wollemia > Wollemia nobilis. The sequence goes on from JAQPPZ010000314.1 coordinate 1,881,366, forward strand.
AATAAACCATGTAAAAACTACAAATAACAAATATGAGGCCAACCAAAATAGTTTTACAATTGGCTAATTAGTCTACAATACTTTTGGAGGAAATACTAGAAGAAGTGATTGTAACTGTAGATGCATGTGAATATTCTATAGAATTTCTAGTTCTGTAGTCCAGATCATGATTAGGTGGTTATCCACTCATATTAGGACATCCATGTCTAGCAAAAACTAATGCCTATATAAGTTGTAGGACTGGACAAATGACAATTTTGGATGGACAAAACATTAAAAACCTAGTCATTTATCCTCCTACATAATCCACCGATGAATTGGGAGAACCAAAATTTGAAATTCTAAATGTTGATGCCTTGCTAATACTATAACAAGTGATGGCCCATATGAGGTAGAAGATGAAATCGATGAATACATAGTCATAACAAACTTATTTCAGGGAGAATCTTCACATTCTCCTATAGAATCCCTATTTGTAGGTAACAAGGAAAATCATGTTAAGCAGATAGAGATAGAACCTGGTAGATTATTGAACATTGACAATGCATTGTCAACTATTCAATAGGGCAAGTTGAAATAAATACTATTCAACCATAAAACTGCTCTCACATGGGATTATAAAGACATGAGGGCTATTGCACTCAAATTCTACATTCACAAAATTTATTTGGAAGATAATGCAAGACTGGTAATACAACCTCCAACAAGGAGGATGAATCCAACAATGAAGGAAATAGTAAAATTTGAACTACAAAAACATCTATCAACTGGATTCATCTATCCCATTTCGTATAGTCAATGGGTTTCACCTTTGGTGGTAGTGCCCAAGAAAAATGGAAAATGGTAAATTTGTGTGGATTTTAGAATGTTAAATTAAGCCACTAGAAAAGACCATTTCCTCCTACATTTTATAGACCAAGTCCTCGATACTTTGGCAAGACAAAAATATTTTATGTTCCTTTATGGGCATAGTGGATATAATAAAATCCAAATAGGGGACGAGGATCAAGAAAAAACCACATTTACCTATCCTTTGGGTGCCTTTACCTATCGAGTCTTACCATTCGAGTTATGTAATGTGTTAGAGTGTACATGTTAATGTACCACCTTTGGTACATTATTAGATTAGGATTTTATCTTAGGTTAAGTAGTTACTTGAGGAAGAAGCAATAAATGCACAAGTGTTAGAATGTGCACAAATGTAAATGTGCATGTAGTTCACATATACATGAGTCCTTAGAATAGGAGTAACAAGTGTCTATCATGCAGATTGTGTATGTGTCTTTAAGTAGGGTATTAGAGAGTCACATACTACTATATATATGTGACAAAGCATTTTAATAAAAAAGGAAGGAGAAAAAATACATGATCCATGGCATGCACTAGTAGAGCTACAGTGAGATCTTGTATCAATTTTTCAAATTTTCATGATTTTACTTGAATGGCTATTGCATGAGATATTACAGTAGCTTTATATATTATTTAGTTGCTTCTTTGAGTGCTAATATTATATTTATTTCAAAGCTTCTTTATTTCATTACTTGTGGTTACTTTTCATTTAATTTTAAAGCTTCAAAAGCTAACAGTGGTATCAGAGCATACGGTAGATTAAAGAGAAGCTAGAAGAGAAAATCTAGGAAAGTCTCATCGAGGAGACTTTAGAAAAAGTTCCTGATAGCATAGAACTGGGATAATTATTGCCATTTGACAACAATCCCAAGGAAGGTAGATTTGGGAAGAAGTTTATCAAATATATTTTTTTGAAATATTGAAGCCTCAAAAGTCTCAATTCCAGGAGTCAAGTAATCTAGAGTGAAAGCTACGAATTTCATAAAGTTGTGATACATTTCAATATACTCACAAAAAAAAATATCATAAACTAAACACAGTTAGTTCTTTGAAGGCATTGGTGAAATAAACAAAAAGAGTTTGCAAACATCTTTTTTCAAGTAGCACATTCGAAGGAAGCATAGCAGTGATAAACATATTTCTTCAACACATTCTCGAGTCTATCCACTTAACTACATTGAACGTAGGATCTTTTTTTACTAGCCTTCATTTTCTTCTCAAGTAACTATGCAAATCTGTAACAAAGGAAGTGATCCATTCGACTTATGTGTGGAAGCCATCACAGGAAGTAAAGGTAATCATAGCAAGCCTTACCCAATCAAGGTAGTTTCAAGAAGGTTTATTTTTGGAGGAGAATACTCATCATCTGAAGCCACCTCATAGCCTTACTCAACACTCACTTTAATTATTGGAAGAGGAACAAGAAGGGTAGAAAACAAGCATTGGAATAGCCTACATCAATTAGGGTAAAAGAGGTGAACTACTTGCACCACATGGGAGAAGACATTGCATGCATTCACCATGACATCAAGGATAAATCAAGATTTTTTAGATATTATTCACGTAACACTTCTAAAGAAGCATCATTTGTAGGTCAAGGATGTTGAAGGAATCTATAACCTTACCTGATGCCACTTGTCATTTAGCATTGGAAGAAGGGGAGTTAAAGCATTTTTGGAGCATCAAAATAACACTATCACCACTTGGTATTTTCCATAGCTTACTATGAAATATACCCTCAAAGAGAAGCACTTGTATAGTGTTCATAAAAAGTGATGTCCATAAGAAGCTTGAGGTGAAAATATTAAGTGCATTTAATTCTTGAAGTGATGAAGAAATTGAAGGTGAATTATCAATAAATTCATCAAGTACTCAGGCCAACACAACTTCATCAAAAAGAAACATACACAGTAGATATTGAAGTTTGTAGACCAAGTTACAGTGTGAAAGAATACATTCACCAGTGAAATAGTAGCTTGAAGGTTAAGCAAAATGATGATATAGAGAGATCAATTATCATCTAAACTAAAGTAAATAAAAGCACATTCACTAAGGAGAGTAGATGCTCACAGGACGAACATCAATGTGAAATAAGCATGCGTAGGTCTAAATTAGACATTAGAGGAAGCACGCATATCGATGAAGAAGGAGGGAACAACTTTACATTGCATATTGGAGTTGATAATAAGTTAACCATCACTAATTCATAGAAGGTCAAATTGATTTTAGAGAGCTTGCAAGGTTGAAGGAAAGGTAATATTTATATTGTAAGTTTATAAGGTTGTAAAATAAACTTATACTAGATATATTAAAATATAGGAGTAATAAGGTGTTAATATCTAGAAAGCATTTTTGATTACCTTGAAAAGGAAGTAGAAAATAGAAGCAGTAAAATATTTATTATTATTTCTTCAGCTATTCACAAATATTTAGTCTTTCTAAATTTCTAATTAAGGAGATATAAGGACATCTACACCAAATTAGAGTCATATAAATTTAGAGTTTACATTCTACAAAACCAAAACCTAGAAGATTCAATTTTGTTTTGGAAAATATAAATTGAAATCTCATTTTAAACCCAAAGAAAAGCCAATATATCCATTTAAAACTTAAGAATTGGAAAATATGGATTATTGGTATATTAACTCCGAAGCAAGCAAGCATATGAATGGAAACAAACACGTTTGAATCTCTATAAGAAAATTTTAAAAAATTAGTTGTCGTTGCAGATAGTAAAACCTATGAAGTAAATGGAATTGGAAATATTTTGATCAATGTAATGGATGGAAAATGGATAATTAACAATGTTCTATATGTTCCTGGAATAACCACCAATCTTATTTTAGGTTCTCAACTCATAAATCAAAACATGGCAGTAGAATTCAAAGTGATTAATGGTAGAAAACTATGCCATATTCTCAAACAAGGTAAAAATATTGCTTCATGTTTATATAAAACTGGTTTATTTGTTTTGGACACTAATACGCATTCAACATTCTCAATTCAAATGTTAGATCTATGGCACAAACGCTTGGGTCATACTGGTATATCATCTATAAATGAAATGTGTAGATATCAAATGGTAGATGGAATACCAAACCTATCCTTGGAATCTACTATTTTTTCAAAATGCTTAGCAAGAAAAAAACATACAATTCCTTTCGAACTTTGACAACACAGAACTCAACAACCATTAGAATGGATATATACAGATTTATGTGGACCAATGAATATTTTTTTTTTTTTGAAAAAATGAAAACTTGTATTAAAACAAAAACCAGATACAAGCGGGATAGAACACATCCCGAACCAGAGCCACGAGCAATACAGCAAGGAAAGCGCACAAAGGCAACACTAGCAGCCACAAGGCATAGAGAACGGACGGCACGAAAAAGCGACATGTCACGAAAACATGACATGTCACGAAATTGTGACAGGCAGACCCGTCACGGCCACTTCGGCACCAACAGGCACGATAATGCGACATGTCGCGAAATCGCGACATGTCACGAAATCGTGACAGGAAGGGCCCTCGACAGCCACCCATAGAAAGTGTCACGAAAGCGCGACAGAAACACTAAACAGCATTCAAGCCGCATAAAGGTCGCGATATCGCGACAATAAACCAACCAGTCGCAAAAGAGCCAAACATGCCGCGATATCACGCAAGAAATATGCCAGAGTCCAGGAAGGCACAACCTGTCGCGAAATCGTGACAAAAACCAACTCGTTGTCGCGACAGTGCTACAGGTCGCGATATCACGACAATTTTCCACCCAGCCGCCTAAGTGCCAAAAGTGTCACGAAATCGTGACAGAAAAACCATGCAGCTTCCAAATCTCAAACTTGTCACGAAAACGCGATGAAATATTTACTTTGCTTTTCAACTTCATGAAGGGAATGAGAGTGCGGCAAGAACACCAATCGAACCTAGAAAGCGGGACCTGTCATGAAATCACGACATGTCGTGGAATCGCGAGTCGCGAAATCATGACATGTCGCGATATCGCGACAAGACGCGGAATCACGACACGCGATATCGCGACATGTCACTAAATCGCGACCCGCGATAACGTGACATGTCACGATGTTGCAACAAAAACCAACCAGAGGCTGAGGAGGCTCAACCTGTCACGATATCGCGACAGCAACCAGCCAACGGCCGCGACAGCACAACATGTCGCGATATCGCGACAAAAAGGACCCTTAGCAAAAAAAACTTTGCACATTATTTCAAAAATTGTTCAAGGCCTTGTCTGATCTCGGCATCCTCCACAGACAAATTGCTATGCAGATGAATCCCAACCTCTCTCTCAGCACCCATCTTAGCAAGGAAATCGGTCGCTTTATTGAGAGATCTACTAGCATAAACAGGAATCACATCCTCAATTTCCTTCCAAAGCTCTAAAATTTGGGAAACCAAAATCCGGAGCCTCCAAGCTTTTAAGGCAAAGTTCCTCAAGCAATAAAGAGCACCAACCAGGATTTGGGAATCAGACTCAATGATTATCTTTCTATGACCTTGTTTTACGGCCCATATGGAGGCAGATTTAATAGCAAAGGCCTCAGCTTCATTGTTTGTGGCATATCCCAGACCTTGCAATTCCCAATAGAGCACAGTCCCAGCATGATCACGGTAGATAACTCCACTACCAGCATTACCCGGGTTACCTTTTGCAGCTCCATCAGTATTGATTTTGACCCAGCCTTCTGGGGGAGGTTTCCAACAACTTCTTACCTGTCTCTCAAGATCAGCACCTCTCCCACTCAAAGGCTTAGAAGCTGGCTAATTTTCCTTCTCAGCATAGATGGCAACGGTTTCCACAACTTTGCTCCAGATGACCTGCCAAATCCCATCCATCGAAGAGAAGGTTTCACGAAAAATACGAGCATTTCTTTCCAACCAAACCTGCCACCAAATAAAAAGGAAACCGAGCTCCCAGCCAGTACAAAGAGCTTTAGATATAAATCTACCTCTCTTCCAGCTTTCCCATAAATTGTGGACCAATGAATATTACCAGTATTGGAGGACATAAATATATTCAATTATTTATCGATCATCACACTAGTAAAATGTGGGTGTACTTCATGAAGTATAAATCAAAGGCATTTAGTCATTTTAAACAATTCAAGCTTCAAGTAGAAAATGAATCAAAAAAGACCATAAAAGTCCTTCGTTTAGATAGAGGAGGTGATTTTGTATCTAAGGAATTTGATTCTTTTTTAGAATAAAATGGAATTAAAAGACAACTCACTATAGCATATTCACCACAACATAATGGAATTACAAAAAGAAGAAATAGGTCAATAATGGAAATGGTGATATGTATGTTAAAACAAACTCATCTTGATCATCAATATTGGGCAGAAACAATTTAGACAATAGTATACATACAAAATAGAATTCCCACCATAATACTCAAACAAGTTACACCAGAAGAAGCTTGGTCAAGATAAAAACCAAACATTGGAAAATTAGTTTTTTTTTATGCAAAGCTTATATTCATATCCCAAAACAAAAAAGGATAAAACTAGATGACAAAACTATGGCCAAAATATTTTTTGGATATGATGATGAATCCATAGGGTACAAAATAATAGATCCAAGTACAAAGAAGGTATATATAAGCAGAGATGTAATTTTTTATGAAAACCTTAAGGTCAATAACGAGGAACAATATAAGACTACAAAAGTCTTTAAAATTTTTAGAGGAAGAGAAAAAATATAAATATTTAACCAGAATTCAATAATGAAGAAAATTAACATGTAGAGTCATCCACCATTCCCCCAAGGAAGGACCCTATATGGTATAGAGATAATCTAAGAGAAGCAAATTTAGAACAAATACCTGATCTTACTACCACAAGATCTCAAACTCGTAGTCAAACCAGAATAAATAGACTACTAAGTACATCATAAGAACCAACATCAACATATCAAGCCTTAATTCAACCCCACTGGAAGGTAGATATGGAATCTGAATATTCATCTCTACAAAAGAACAAAACATGGAATTTAGTAGAGTTACCTTCAAATAAAAATGTTATGGGTTGCAAATGGATTTACAAAATCAAATACAAAATAGATGGGACACTTGACAAGTACAAAGCTTGATTAGTAGCAAAAGGATATACTCAAACTGAGGAAATTGACTATGAAGAAACATTTGCACCAACAACCAGGATGACCACTATCAGAATAGTATGTGCAGTAGTAGCTCATCAAGGTTGGAAACTTCATGAAATTGATGTAAAAAGTGCATTTCTCAATGGATACATAGAAGAAGAAGTCTACAGGTCATGACCAAAACAATTTTTTGTTAAGGGACAAGAACTAAAAGTTTAAAAATTGAACAAATCCTTGTATGGCCTAAAACAAGCACCTAGGACATGGAACATAAATATTAACAATCATCTATTACAGCATAACTTCAAACGAAGTACATCAGATCCTAGTTTATATACAAGGAAAATTGGAAATGATATACTAATCCTTATAGTATATGTTGATGATATAGTGATTATTGGAAGCTTAGAAAAACTAATTAGTGAGATTAAAAAGGATCTAGAGAAAGCCTTTGAGATGACAGATTTAGGATTGATGAACTATTGTCTTGGTCTAGAAATTCATCAAAAGGAATATAATATCACTATTACTCAATCAAAATATGCAAATGCTCTATTGGAGAAGTATAAAATGGAGTGTAAACCAAAGGACACACCCATGGAACAAGGGATTCAATTATCTAGAAATGATGGAACTTCTTTAGTTTTAGCTACACAGTATAGGCAATTGATTGGAAGTCTTTTGTACTTAACAAATACTCGACCTAATCTAGTATTTACCATAAATTATCTTTCAAGATTCATGCAAGAACCAAGAGAGAGTCATTGTAAATCTACAAAAATAAGACCAAAATATGTTAATAAGACTACATACTATGGACTAACTTATATGACAAGTGTTAAATATTTTTGTTTGCAAGGTTATTTAGATTTAGATTATATTGGTTCTATCAATGATAGAAAATCTACTTTAGGATACATCTCCTATCTTGGATTAGGACCAATATCCTGGCACAGTAATAAATAACAAACAATAGCACAATCATCCACTGAAGCAGAATACCATGCATTTAGAGATACAACTTGTGAAGCATTATGGTTACACTACATATTATCTGACATGGGATTCAAACAAACACCAACTCTAATACATAATGATAATCAAAGAGTACTCAATCTAATAAAGAATCCAATTGTATAAGAATGAACCAAGCATATTGAAGCACAATGCCATTTTATTCGAGATCATTTTCAGAATCATCATATCATATTTATATATTTACAAAAGCCCTATGTATAAATAAATTCTATTTTTTCAGAGATTATCTATGCAGCTCAAGTAGAATATCAAATCCTAGGTCACTTGAATAATGAATATCCATATTGAAGACTAAATTCTTCAATACCCAAATAATGTAATACAAGGGGATGTTAGAGTAAATTACATTATTTGGTACATGTCAATGTACCACCTTTGGTATATTATTAGATTAGGAGTTTATCTTAGGTTAAGTAGTTACCTAGAGAAGAAGCAATAAATGCACAAGTGTTATAATGTGCAATAATATAAATTTGCATGTAGTCCACATGTACATGAGTCCTTATAATAGGAGTAACAAGTGTCTATCATGTAGATTGTATATGTATATTTGAGTAGGGTATTAGAGAGTCACATAGTAGTATATTTATGTGACCAAGCATTATAATAAAAAAAAGAGGAAAAAATTGCAAGATCCATGGCATGCACTAATAGAGCTACAGTGAGACATTGTATCATGTTTTCAAATTTTTATTATTTTACTTGAATGGCTATTGCATGAGTGATTACAATAGATTTTTATGTTATTTAGTTGCTTCTTTGAGTGCTAATATCATAGTCATATCAAAGCTTATTTATTTCATGGCTCGTGGTTATGTTTCCTTTAATCTTAAAGCTTCAAAAGCTAACATAACACACCTACCACTTTCCAAAGGAGAATTAGCATTTTTTTATATATTGTAGGAGAGACTGTAGAAGTCTATATGGATGATTTCACCGTATACATTGAAACCTTTGAAGAAGCTACAACTAATCTAGAGATTTCACCATATACGGTGAAACCTTTGAAGAAGCTATAGATAATTTAGAGATTTCACCATATACAGTGAAACCTTTGAAGAAGCTACAACTAATCTAGAGAAAGTACTTCAGCATTGTCAATAAACAAAATTATCCATTAGTAATAAAAAATGCTTCATGTTTGTAAGAAGGGATAGTTTTAGAACACCATATCTCTGTTAAGGGGATCAAGGTAGATAAAAATAAAATATAAGTGATTAAAAATTTACCTACTCTCCAAACGCAGAGATATGTGCACAGTTTCTTGGGCTATATTGGATACTACTGACGGTTTATTCAAGACTTTAGCAAAACCGCCAAATCACTACACACACTGTTAACCAAAGAGGTTGAATTTTTCTGGACTAGTGAATATGAACAAACATTCTAGACCTTGAAATAAAAACTAATAACTACTCCCATGTTGAGAGGTCCAAATTAGAATCTCCTCTTTCACATTTATATATATGCATCCATCAATGCCATAGGGGTAGCACTAGGGCAAAATGATGATAATGAGTTTTATGTCATTTATTATGTTAGTAATAATCTTACGAGCATTGAGTTCAACTACACTATTACAGAGAAATAATTTGTACATGTTATTAATAAATTTTGCCATTATATCATGGGCTACAAAATATTTGTACACACTAATCATACAACCATCAGATATTTGATGAACAAGCCAACGGTAAGTGGAAAAATTATTAGATGGCTATTACTCCTACAGGAATTTGATGTGACTCTTATATACAAACGCGGTAAGGATAACATTGTGGCATATTTTCTCTCCAAGTTAACTCTCAAGAAAACACTGCCACTTAAGATCTATTTCTAGATGAGCATATCTTTGCTCTTGATGAACAAATACATTGGTATGTCGATATGGTAAATTATCTATCAACCAGAAAAATATCACCTGCACTCACACCTAGAGAAGTTCAAACATTAACTGAAAAAGAATGCAACCTTCTCATGGATTGACGGTTTCTTGTTTAAAATTAGCCTTGATTAAATCATGCATAGATGTGTTGTATAAAATAAAATTGCAAAATTTTAAAATCCTACCATGATGAACCATGTGGTGGATATTTTGTAGGACAAAGAACTACATTTAAAATTTTGCAAATAGGGTATTATTGACCCTCATTATTCAAATATGAAATAGAATATGTCAGCCATTCTGATCAATGAAAAATAATGTATAGAAAAACTCCATGATATAAAATGCCCCTTCGACCCTATGTGCATATTGAACCATTTGATAAATGGAGAATGGATTTTTTTGAACCAATCAATCCACAGTATAACAATAAAAGGTATATTTTAATATATACTATGTGACTAAGTTGGTTGAAGTGTAGGCACTATAGAATACAAAAGAATATAATGTAGTGCAATTCCTATATGAATTCATTTTCACCAGGTTTAGTGTTCCCAAGGAGATTACCAGAGGCCAAGGAACTCATTTTACCTCGAAGATGATTCAAGAACTAATGCAACAGTTCTAGATCTGACACAACAAAACCACCCACTATCATCTGCAAGCAAATGGGTAGGTGGATATTACAAATTTAGATTTGGATAACACTCTCATCAAAATAGTCCAACAATACAAGAAGGGCTGGTAAAAATACCTACTAGAAGTAGTATGGGCATATCGGACTACTTGGAAAAAACTATGGGATTTACACCATTTCATTTGGTGTATTGGAATAATGTAATGATGTCAATTGAATTTGAAATAAGAGCTAAACCTAAACTTAGATGTTGCACAGTAGAAATGTATTCACCAATTGAATCAATTGGATGAATACAGACAAGATGCACTACAATGCACACAAATCATGAAAAGCAAAGGGGCATGTGGCATGATCACAACATATGACCAAAATAATTTAAATAATGATATTGGGTGTTACTTTATGATTCTTTATTCCAAGAGCACAAAAAAATACTCATGCAAAGATTGATGGGCCTGTATGAGGTGGTTGAAGTAATTAATAATGGTGATGTTCATGTTAAAACCATTGATGATAGTGGCATTGTTTTAACAGTTAATGACCACCTCTTACGCCTGTACCATGCACCTCCAGTCCATGTGATTGGCTTAGATTCAGACATGGAGGAGACCCCATTTGATGAAAAATATTAAGTAGTTTGATGAACGCTTATGCATTTGTAGAAAAAATATTATATATATATATATATATATATATATATATATATATATATATATATATATATATATATATATAATTTTTCTTACACATTTTTAGAATAATTTTTTTTTATTTTTAGTGTGTTTACTTTGTAGGAACACATGGACTCATATGCAATATGTAATAATCCATGTCAACTGATCATATCAAGCATGATTCTATGACCCTTGTTTTTCTTTTATTTTATATGTATTTTTGTAGGGCTATGTGGACTCAATTACAATCTTTAGGTAGCCAGGTCAAATTAGACCTATCAGGCACAAAGCTATGTTGCCTTGCATTTTTATTACTTTCTAATAAAGTAGTAATGCAAAAAAGGTATCTATATCCCAGAAATAGTAGGCACCTATATAAGGGCTAGGCGGCATGTGCCTATTTTCCACCAGGAGGATGACGCGTGTATTTGAGCTAAAAAAAACAAAAGGGGTGCCTACTTTCCACCAAGGGGGAGGTGCCTCTATTCGGTGCCTATATTCAGAGGCAAAACACAGGTGCCTATATCCAAGACATAGGAACCTATATTTATAGTAGCAAGGATGGCTATATTCAAAACCAAAACAGTGAAGGCACTTATATCCAAATGAAACAGAAGCACCTACCTTCCATCCAAAGGAAAGAGCCTATATCTAGAGTAGAAGTGATGCCTATATCCAAAAGTGGAGCCTATATCCATACACAAATGATGAAGTTAACTTTCCAATTATGGAGTATGCTACTTTTTTATCACCAATGCCAGAGTATTCTTGCTCCTAAGATGTTAAAAATGGAATACACTACTTCTAAATTCCAATGTAGGGGTGTGTTATCCCATGCTAAATAATCATAAGTTCTATTTTCAACACGAGATATCAAAACTAATAAAAATGTAATACCCAATAACAATACTTTGATAAGGTTGCACTGCACGAGAAAATGCAAGCCACTAATTTACCGTGGTACACTATAATCAATATTTTGATCAATAAAGTTGCACCACCAAGCATCTACACATCATGTTTCATGAAAAATCACCTAGGTATGTACTGAATTTTTTGTTATTTATGTGCATAGTTATAATAAAAAATATTTTTGTGTTATGTGTCAGCACATACCCCATGATTCTATTGTCCAATCATGCAACCCCACATCAGCAATATACTAGGTGACACCAATCAGGCATGGAGGAGATTGTAACTGTATCCAACTATATCTCAGCATACAATGTAAGATTAATTATGTAGATTTCATAATTATTGTTGATTACGAGAAGATAGGTGCCCACTATATGCATATATAGTTTCATGCTTTAGCATGTTTAAAATGGATATAGGTGCCTATTTTACAACCATAAAAACAATAAAATAGAGCAAACACCATGGGAGGCCCTTCGTGAAATCATGCGTAAAAAATATATGAGCCCACAGATCTCTTGAGCATTATAGGATTTGTGTAGGATCAATTTGAGGCTATCATATGGATGGGTTATTGTCACATAGTTATCCAAGACCAAGACCTTGCAATAGCACAATAATTTATAGCTTCAATGAATGATGATGTTGTACAAATGCAGGGGCTAGTGAAACCAGTGATAGAAGAATATATGGCAAAAGTCACCAACCTCCCACGCATAGTGGATTAGACATACAAGGGGGATAATATCGAACATTGCACTCAAAAAAAAATTAGGCAACCCATAATGTAGTTGATGCGATTGAGGTTTCTAAAATAATATGCCCTAGAGTTTTATGGCAACAAGTGTTCGAGCAATTGGTCAGGTTCTTCACCTACACTAGAAAATATTATTGGCTCAACCTTTGATTCCTAAACCATCTGCTACATGGGGATCAAATCAATATCCCATATTATTTGATGAGTGCTCTATGATATGAGGCCAATATATACTAGGTGGGCATAATAGTAGCATTAAGACATCATGGGTTGATATTTACCCTAATTCAACATTTAGAAGCAAGGAGGGTTGCACTACCACTACTAGTCATTGCAACAAAGGGAGCTACATATAAATCATCTAGTGGGTAACATGAGACTATTGGATAAAAAGGATCAGATGTCTTTGTCTTCCAATATAGTCACTCAAAAGGGGAGATAAAGTTTAATTGAGCTCATTTTGAGTGACATCATCACCTACATCGAGGAGCAGGGTAGCAATCAAGAATTTGGTGGACTATAGTTCATCAGAGGATAACAAGGAACATACGATGGAGGACAAACAATCTACCTAGATATTTTAGGTTTTAGCCTCTATCACAGTGCCCTACATCAACTCTTCGAAGGAATACTTCCAGGGCTAATTGAGCAACATAAAAGTGCAAGCCTCTAATTGGGAGGAAAAGTTTAATGTAGTACAAGCCAAGTTTCAAGAGTTTCAATAATCTACCACAATAGAGAAGCAAGAGTCTAACCAAACTATGTGGTAGTTAAAAGACACAATGCAATATCTAGAGAGCACCGTGCAACAATTACAATAATTGCTCACTGCAAAAGAAAATTGAGTTGATGTTGTTGTATAGATAGATTGGGCCATGGACCCAAAAATTCACTTCATCGACTCAAAGGAAAAGGTAGAGTCCATGGGGGTATATCACTTCGATGCTAGAAGAGCATCAGATGGCCAAGTGTTTGATGCAATCGACCAATAAAAAGCCCATATGGTAGACATTTCCCAGGAACAAAAGAGCCATATTTTACAAAGTGGGATCCTTTTTGTTGAAATATTGGATAGTGAGGAGGATGAGACTACCCAATCAACTAGTCAACCTAAATTTGATTGTTCAATTAATTCCTAGTCAATTGGAGAGGTAGCAACACACATAGATGTTACCCAATCAACAAGGGAGTCACTTATACATGATAATGTTGCCTAGTTAATTGGAGATTCGACTAAGCAGGGCAACACAAAACAATCAACAGAGGAGTCTACAAAGCCTTCACTAGTTTCCTAATTAGCTACTCAACCAAAGGTTGACCATACTATGGTTGGCTAATGTGACGATCAGCTAGGAGCTAAACCCCTTGATGTTGCATCAATGGACCAATGCACGCTAGATATAGAAGCCACCAGATCTTCAAGAACTATCACCTCTTAGGAGGGAAGTGGTACTTGCTCTCATGGAACCACCAATAGATGCATAGACCCTTAAATCCATAAAGAAACTATGGCAAAATACTATGGTAAAGTATCCACCATAAAGAAGAAGAAAAATGCAACGTGATTCCAAATTTGATGAAGAGTGGGCTACGTCACTTGAAGTTTTTACCAACCGATAATAGGAGTTCACTACACTTAAAGAGAGATTATAGAAGGACAAGGAAATATGATGAGTTCATAAGCAGATGACCAGGGAGCTGAGCATCAGTGTTAGGCCTGCACACTTGGTACAATTTTAGGCCCTGTATGATATTGTTGGTGGACATCCATCATGAATGATAGAATATTTTTAGAATATGGGGTTATTTAACAAAGAACCCATGGTACCACCTCTAGTCCAAACACCTCAACCTCTGTAGTTTGAATATGAAGAGGATGTTACAAATTAAGGAGTACTCATAGGGTACCCATGGTCAGCACTTCTATCGAAATCACAAGTGGTTGATATGTTACAATTTTAGTTGTGGGATACTCCAACAATCAAAATAGTAGTGCAGCTACATGAGCATCATTTCCTATGGTAGAAAACTAAACCAACCCTTGAACGCAATGCAGATACATTTATTGGGATGATAATGGAATATATAGGTCTTTGTTAAACCACAAAGCATAGTTGGTGTGAGAAACATTAATCAGGGGAAGCAAGTCCCAGCCAAACCAAGAAACATGGTCAACGTAAACAAAAAAAATAAAAATATAAGGCCATGACTCGATATTAGAGACTTAAAAATAGGACATACTGGACAAAAATTGTAGAAATAGGGAACTATCAGTATAGAGTGACATGAGGACATGTCAATACTTAGGTATAGGGGGATGATGAGAACCAGAAATGCTAATTTTTATGTATGTTTAAATAGAGTATTATGTGGCATTACTAACACTAGAAGTGTATTGTGTGTAATTATTGCATATATTTAATGGAAATTGATGTATTATGCTTGACCAGTGTTTTTAGTGGGAAATGTGTGTAGATGCATATTTTCATTACTTTTTGCACATATTTTAGTCAAGGTCTCGTATGGACCTAGAATTGTACAACACTCGTAATGTGTTTAAGGAATGAAAGAGATTATGTAGCAAAGAATGGGCATCTAAATCTTGGTAAGGAATGACACTTATATCCTGAGCGCAGGTCGACACCTATATTTTGGGTTCAAGTTGATGCCTATATCCTGATGACTATATTTCGGTGACTATATTCCAATGACTATCTCCCAATGGTAAAAAAAAATGACTATCTCCCAATGGTAAAAAAAAATGACTATCTTTTGGTGGTCAAAAAATAACTATCTCCTAGCACCTATATCCTGGTGACAGGCTGAAAGGCACCTATATCCCATTGATAGGCTAATAGGTGCCTATACCCAATGGTAAAAAATTACCTTTATTTTATTCATTGACTAATTGACTTGGAGACCATGCAAAATTTAGAAATAAATGGTTATGTAAACTTAGGGAGCACCATCGTTATCTTTCACGATTAATTTTAGACATGGCTTCTCTTTTATTAGACACCAATTGTAACTATGGGCAAACTGTTTGTAGCAAATCACATCCCAAGATTAAATTAGAACAAACTATTTTTGTAATAGAATATGGCTGCATTCTGTATAAAATGTAGGCCATTCCTGAGATAAAGGATCTCAATTTTCCAATTCACAAAGTGTTGTTATTTTGTACTGCATAATTATTAATAAAATTTTGAGTGTTCTCTATTTGCACATATTTGAAAGAGTAAGTGTTACATAACAAGTTGGGTGTACCATATGTGGGATCTTGGGCGCACTCCACGAAGTAATCATCCCCTATTATTTTCTTTTATTTATTGCTTTCTTCATTTTTACAATGTATTTGTTTTCTATTTTATTTAATTTATTCACGTGTTTAAATTTTTGCAATTGCATTTCAAGTTGTGTGTTTAATTTTAGAAATTTATCTTTTAGTCATGTGTTTGATATTAGTATTTTAATTTTAGTAATTTACTTCCTATAGTTTCTTTCAGTTGTGTGTTTTAATTTTCTACATTTAGTTTTTATTGGTTTGGATAAAACTAAACTACATGAACAAACACACCCCACCAAACCAAATTATATATAGGATTCATCTCCAATTACTATAGGTATATATTTTGCATAGGTACTCAGCAAATTTACGAAATCCTGGATTGATAAATTAAATGGAAGGAAAACAACTATTTTCAAGAACACCAATTTCTGCTCACCAATCTTCATATCCCAACCTGATTGAGTATCCACCATCCTTTGATAAATTACAACCCAACTTATCCTTTTGTGTAAAAATTGGCAAATAAAACTCATGAAGCATCTTTTGAAGTTCATCTGCAATTTGTTTGAGTTCCTCTCCTTCAACCAAGTTACTAAAATAAATCCATGATCTAGATTTTTTTCTTATAATAATATAGTCTTTGACCTTTGGAATTTTATATGCTAGGCATGCATGAGCCAATGGTTGCCATTTTGAGTTAGAGATAAGAGGATAAGGCTTCAACCAAGCATCAGATCAAAAATTTGCATAACTCCTCTCATTGGCTAACCATCTAATATGTTTCTTTATCAATTGCAAACTCTCTGATATGAAGTTCCATGTTGATGAATCTTTGGGTAGAGTTCTTTTCCTAAATAATTTTATTGCCTCAATACAACCTATATATTTTTGGAGTAATATTTTTGCCCAATTATTTCCTTGATCTATGAATAATCTTCACCTAATATTTGATCCTAATTCCAAATTTATAAGTCTAAAATTCTGCAAGTTTACTCCTCCAATATTCGTTCCTTTGCAAACCCTATCTCACTTAAAAAGAGAAACCCTAAATTTTCCTCACAACCTTTCCATCGAAAGTCTCTTTGAAATTTATCAATTTTTGATGCAATACCTCTTGGAAGTATTGAAAGTGACATCATATAAATAGGAATGTATTGCAATGTAGTCTTTACAAGTTATAGCCTTCCTACCATGGTTAAGAACTTACCTTTCCAACCTTCCAAGCAAGTTTTCATTCTATCCAAAAAAGAGATCCAAAGCTCCTTTTTATTTCCTTTATCAGACAAAGGAATACCCAAGTATGTTGATGGAAATTTTTCAATTTTAAACCCTAGAATATTCATAATAATTTGTTGTAAATCTAGGGTAGTATTAATAAATAAAATTTTGGGTTTTGTAGTATTTACCAACTGTTCAATATCCTTCTCATAGCATGATAATATTGATTTAAACTCTATGACCACATTGACTAAGAGATGGCCCAAAATAAAAGTACCATCAACAAATTGGAGATGATATTTAAAGGGATATTTTTTTGCAACTTGAATACCCTTGATTTTTCCTTCTATTTTTACCTTTGGAAAGGCTCTCCCTAATGCTTCTGCTAGAATAATGAATAGATAAGAAGAAAGTGGATCACCTTGATGAGATCCCCAAGATGACTTGAAGTAACCAATAGCAGAACCATTGATCAAAATAGAAAAATTTTCAATGCTATAACAACATTTAATCCACTCATACCAACTATAATCAAAGCCAAACGTTTTAAGAATAGCATGTAGAAAATTCTTGGAAACCCTATCATATGCTTTATTCATATCTAATTTCAAAAGCATATCTAGTTTTTTCATGGAATGAAGAGGATGTATGGCCTCTTGTGCAATAATTATGCCATCAAGAATTTGTTTACAATGAACAAATCCACCTTGTTCCTCTAATATAAGTCATCCTAGAATGCCCCTCAATCTATTTACCATAATTTTTTAAATGATCTTATAAATAATATTACAAAGGCTTATTGGATGAAAATTATCAAAATATTTTGTGTCACCTTTCTTGGGAACCAAGGTAATAAAATTATCATTGATCTCACTTATTATAGCCTTCCTTTTTTGAGCCTCTTCAACTGCAACTAACATATCACTCTTCAATAAATCCCAAAAATTTTGAAAAATAAATGTAGGAAATCCATCGAGGCTAGGTGCCTTGTTAGGATGGAAATTGAAAACTACTTCATGGAGCTCCTCCATATATATCTTCTTTGTCAAGATTTCAATTTATCCCTGAGTGATCATTGATGGAATATTTTGCAGAAGTTTTTCTTGTGCCTCCTTATCTTGCCTAGAATCTAATAAAATATTTTTGAAATAATTAATTGCTTCCTTCCTTATATCTTCTTCATCCTCAATGTTTCTTCCATCTACAATTATAATATTTCTATATGATGAACATAATTTTTTGTTTTTGTTGTAACATGAAAAAAATTGTATTTCTATCTCCTTTCTTGAGTCATTTCTCTTTGGATTTTTGGAACCAATAAGACTCATTTTTCAATGCATTATGATAATAAAAAAGTAATTGTTTTTATTTCACATAAGAATCATGATCCATTCCTTTAATTTCTACTCTCTTGTAAATTTTTGAGCTTGGATTCAATTTCTTTCTTTTCTTTATAAATTTTACCAAAATTTTTGCATTCCATATCTTCATTTTCTCCTTTAAATATTTCAACTTTTGAACAAACCTGTACATAGATGATCCTTCAGATTTTTATTCATCCCACCATAACATAACCATGTAGAAAAAATCAGGGTCTTGGAGCCACATACACTAGAAGTGAAATGGATTTGGATGACCATTATTATGTAACTCACAAGTCAAAAGAATGGGTTTGTGATATATTCTTGCTCGCAATAAAATATCTAAAGAAGTTGTATACATTATTTGCAACCATTTATTAGAAAACAAGAATCTATCATCTTTTTGCTATATGATTTGTCCCAATACGTCTATTATCCCATGTATATTGAAAGCTTGAGGTACTTACATCCCAAATATCGAGAGAGCTCTGGAAGAGAAAACTAGGGCATCAATTGGGTAGCCGAAGATATTTCTAGTTACGGTGGATTTGAAGACAAGATTGTTGCCCCAGGAGGGCCCAATGGGGACACCTCCAGATCCTCTTCTAAAGAGACAATTTTTTTGCAGATTTGTTAAATGATAAATCTCCATCAAAGACTGAAGAAGCACAAAAATTATATTAAAAATGCTCTTTACGACTGCTGGAAATAGATCAACATATCAATGAGTTAATCAATGCTTGCCACAGTCAGAATCAAGGCCAAAGATTGTCATTGAGGAAAGGATGGTCGAAGAAATAGTTTTATATAGAGCCAATCATGATTTGATCTATAAATTCATGGGTATTCACCCTACCCTAAATTTTTTGCATTCCTGGGTCCGAAAAAACTAGGAACCTCTTGGTGAGTATTATTTGTGGTTTATTAGCAATGGATATTTTATTGTTATTTTTTCTTCACTTGCTGATAGAAATAGGGCTTTCGAATCAAAAAATAGGAATCATGGTTTGGTAGGATTATTTGTTCAACCCTGGAGAGTGGTATTTGATCCTCGAATTGAACCCACTATTGTCTCGATTTGGATCCGCTTGTATGCACTTCCAATGGATTTTTGGAGTGAGCAGGTATTGGAAATTATTGATAATTCCCTTGGAAGACATTTAGGTGTTTCCAAAGACACAATAGAAGGAAACATAGTTGTTTATGCAAGATTATGTGTGGAAATAGATCTTAGCCAGCCTCTACCGACAGAGGTGGAAATTGAACTTGCAGGACTATCTTGGATTCAACAACTAGATTATGAGGCATTGCCATTCAGATGCAGAGTTTGCCACAAATATGGGCATTTGGCTCGATCTTGCCCAAATAATATGAACATAAAAATGGAGGCTTCTATAGGAATATCACATCTTCCTAAGGAGGTTAAGTCAACAATCAACAAATAACCAACCAATATTTCTTAGGGTAAAGAAGCACAGGGATATGGTTTTGAACAACCCAAAAGAAGGAGAAGGCAAAAGAAAAAATATGGTAAAGAGCAAACCCAACTCAAGCCCTCCACTAGGTATGATATATTTACGACACTAATGGACCAAGAAGAAGAAAAAATCATGGAATGAGTGGATGGGAATAATGAAAATAATAACAACCATTTTCAAGCTCCTCTTTCATCTCCCCCCATCATAGAGCAGGTAATTGAGTATAGCGAGTTACCGCAGTCAGAGAGTGTAGGGGCATTGATAGTGCTTAACCAAGAGAAACCAATAATTAAGGATGTCAGCATGGGCATAGCAAAAAATAATAGAGAAATTCCAAACCTATGGATAACTCAGGTGGAAAAGAGATCAAAAAATAGTAGCTCTCAAGGAGTGGGTAGAAAATCAAATAAGGAATTGATAGCAGTTCAAGGAGACAAACTAATCACTAGAGGATCGGTGAGGCCAATAGATTTTTACTGCTCTCAAGGTAACCAATGATTATACAATCATGGAATTTTAGGGGTTTAAATAGTATAACCCATCAATCTGCTATTTGAAGACTCTTAGAAAAATGTAAAACAGATTTTTTTCTTATCCAGGAGACAAAAATATCGTTGGATCTTATGTGTAAAATAGTTAACAGACTTTGGAGGGGTGCTGGTCATATGGAAGTGGCTACCCAAGGGGCCTCGGGGGGATAGTTACTCTTTGGAACTCTCTTGAATGGACTACAATAGAACATATATCTTGGAGGGGTGTTCTCACATCACATTTTAGAAATAATGTCACAGCTGAACATGTTTTAATCACAATTTTTTATGGGGCTCAAAACCTAGATGGTCAGATTCATCAATGGAAAGTTGTGCATAACATGAGAGTCTCAAGGGAAGATTTAGACTGGATTATTGTTGGGTATTTTAATGCTAAATTATCCTCTAGAGATCAAGAAGGGGGAACCCCAATTTTGGACCCATGGGATCGACTTATGATTGCCCAAGTCTAGGATTTTCACTTAGTGGATATTAAATGCCCTGGAACCAACTATACTTGGACTAACAAGAGGAGGGAACCACATAGCAGGAAGGTGAAGTTAGACCATTTTTTGGTTTCAGAGGAGGCATTTGTAAAATGGAATATAAAATTTCAGATTTTGGAGGGTCCAGTTTCATATCACTTTCCCATTTTTTTGGAAGGAGGGATCAAGGGAGTGAAACATCACAAACCATTTAAATTTCAAAACTTTTGGTTACAAAAAGAGGAAATTTGAAATAAAATTCCACAGTGGTGGGAATAAGGTCGCCTAGCATATGGGACAACAAAGTTTAGATTCCACAAACAACTTCATTATGTCAAATATCAACTTAAACAATGGAGGTGAGCTAACAATACAGACTTCCAGGTCCAAAGAGCTCCATTGGTGGCCAGATGGGATGAGATTCAAAAACACTTTAGGGAAGGAAAAATTATAGAGCGGATCAAAGAAGAGGATGATGCATTGCGTAAAGAGGTTGAGGACATTGACAACCAAGAGGAGACATACTAGAAATAGAGAGCAAGAACCACTTGGTTATTAGAAGGTGATAAAAATACCAAATTTTTCCATAGGACTACTTGTGCTAGGAGACATATGAACGAAACGGAAGCTCTTCAATGTGAGAACGGACACTCCTTTGATACAATTCGAGGTATGCATTTCCATTCAATGGATTATTTTTCTAAACTATTTAAGGAAAGTATGGTGTAATATGAAGAGGCTCAAAAAGAAGTTATTGCTATCATACCCTTTGTTATATCTAAAGAAGAAAATCAGGACCTACTTAAACCCATTGATAGAGAGGAACTGAATAATGTAGTCTTTGGAATGAGCACCGGAAAAACACTAGGTCCAGATGGATTTCCAATTGAGTTATTTCAGGCCTTCTGGGATAACTTGGAGGAGGATGTAATGGTTGTTATAGAGGATTCCAAAGGTAGTAAAAGAATACTTAAAGCATTAAATCATACTTTCATTACCTTAATTACAAAAGGTGATGAGGGTGTACATATTTTAGATTATAGACCTATTTCCTTATGCAATGTCATATATAAAATAATCACAAAGGTAATGGTTAAGCTAAAACCTCTTCTACATAGAATTATCTCCTCGGAGCAAGGGGGTTTTGTAGAGGGTAGGCAGATATTGGATGGTGTGGTTCTAGCTTAGGAGGCAATACATTCAATGCAAACATATGGTAATAGAGGAATGTTCATGAAATTAGATATGTCAAAGTCTTATGATAGGGTGGAGTGGAGATTCTTGTCAAATATGATGGCAGCCTTTGGTTTCTCTTAGGATTGGATAGAATGGGTCATGAGTTATGTTTCTACTTTGACATACTCAGTGTTAATTAAGGGTCTTCCCTCACAACCATTTAGAGCTACTCGAGGCCTTCGTCAAGGATATCCTTGCTCTCCCTATCATTTTCTCATATTGGTTGAAGGATTGGATAGACTCATATTGAGGAGAATACAACAAGGTTTTCTAACATGTATCAAGGTGGGTGAGGAATTTTTGACTCACCTACAATTTGTGGATGACACAGGATTGGTGGGAGTGGCCAGCTTCAGGGAAGCAATAATTATTAGAGATACACTTACTATTTACCTTAGGGCTACAAACCAAGTCATCAATGATAAAAAATCCAAAGTGGTCTTTTTCAATCTTGATCAAAGGCTTCAGGATAAAATTTTAGAGATCTTGGTATTCACAAGGACTTATCTCCCAGTGGTATACTTGGGGGTCCCTTTGCATTTTAAAAAACTAAAAATATATATCTGGAGGAATATTTTGGACTGTATCAAGTACAAAATTAATCATTGGTCTCACAAATGGTTAAGCTATGGGGGTATATTAACTTTTTTACAGTCAGTCATTCAGGCCATGCCAATTTATAAATTTTCTATCCTTGCTGCCCCATATACCATATGGAAATATTTGGACAAGATGGCTAGAAAATTTTTATGGGAAGGAGTAAAAGGAGAGAGGAAATGGGCCTTAGTAGGTTGGGATAATTTAAGCTAGCCCAAGGTAAAAGGAGGTTTGGGACGGAGAAGATCAAAGTTAAATAATAAAGCTTTGGCTGGAAAGCTTTACTGGAGGTGGATTTCCCAACCAACTTCTTTATTCAGTAGAATCTTAACTAGTAAATATTTGGGATAGGTAAACCCAAATGAGGTGGGTAATTTCTCTTTGGATGGTAATGGATCCTTAGTATGTTGGGCTCTCAAGTTAGGATCTCAGGTAGTAAAATATGGATTATTTTGGAAAGTGGGGAGAGGGGAGAAGGCACAATTTTGGATAGATTCATGGGATCAATACCCACCTATCATTATTGAATTTCCTGAACTGCAACCAATAAAAATAGCCATATAAACTAGGGGGTGGGTCCAAATTTAAATTTATTTCAACACTAGTCAGCTAGGGGATTATAAGTTTAAGCAGTTTAATAAGTTGTATGAGTGGCCAATTTCAATCCCTTCGGATTTGACACCCATCATGACTAAAATCTTGGTAGAAATATTTCTCATAGGTAGAGATGAGGAGGATGATTTAGCTTGGGGGTATGGGAGCCTTGGTGTCTACACATTGAAGTATGGATATGATAAGATCCTTCCAGAGCCACCTCCTCATACATATCATATTGAGGATTGGAGAAATATTTGGCAGTCCAAGGGTTGGTCGAAAGTAAACTTTTTTTCCTGACATTTCATGCATAATGGAATTCTTACTTTTGGTAATATCAGATGTATGGGAATCATTGGTCCATATCAATTTTTTTTATTCTACAAGAGTGAGGAAACAGTTGATCACTTGATGTTTGAGTGCCCATTCACACACCAGATTTGGGAGAGATGGTTTTTATATTATAAAATTCAAGTTAATGGTGATTTGAATCGGATTAATATTTGGGAAATATGGAAGAGTGGTAGATTTAAATCTAAATATCTTTGTATTTATTGGGAGCTTGGATTAAACTTCATTTGGTGGTAAGTGTGGTTGGAGAGAAATGCCAAAAATTTTAGAGAAACTTTTTCTTCTTTAGATGGAGTTTGGCAGGTCATTTGGAGCAAATTCACAAAAATTGTGGCAGTCTATGCTAAAGAGGAAACTCAGGTTATTATTGGGGAAATGGAGAAGGAATTTGAAGAGCAAGAGGGATAGGATAGAGCTAGTTGGAAACCACCCCAGAAGGTTGGATTAAAATTAATACTAATGGAGATACAAAAGGCAATAAGAGTAGAGCTAGAATTGGAGTGGTTTACCGGAATCATGTTGGAACAGTGCTCTATTGGGAACTTCAACGCTTGGGAAGAGCCATAAATAATGAATCATAAGCCTTAGCTATCAAATATGCTTCTATTTTGGCAGTAAAACAAGGTCACGAGAGGATAATCCTAGAATCATATTCTCACATAATGGTTGAAGCTCTAGATTGCATGAGGAACTTTGCTTTGAAAACATGGAGGTTGAGGATTCTTGTCACTAAAATTAAGGAATTATGGATGGAATTAGATGATGTGATTCCATTTTATGTGAGTAGAGATCTAAATAAAGTGGTAGAATTCCTAGCTAATATGGGTACTGAGAAGAAGGTAGGGGTTCAGTGGCACAGTGACATGGCTATTGAGGATGAGATGATTAGGCAGGTTGGTGAGCAAATCCAGTGCTTAGCTAATTTGGATAACCATTCCAAAAATATTGTTTAGGAGATTTGTGCTTCAATGTAGATCTTCTTTTATAGTTGTAAATAGGTGAACAGTCATTGTAGAAATATGGTTTAAGAGATTTGGCTCTAATGCAAATCTTCTTTTACTATTGTAAACATGTGTTCTCTTTGGCTAAGGCTAGGAAAAGTCTCATCCCAACTTGTAAATGATCTTTGTTTTAATACAAGTTTTTTCAAATTATTTTTTAAAAAAACATCCCAAAGATCATTTGAATTGACAAATAAAGCAAAATCTTGCATTGATTTAGACCATCCTAGAATGCCACCCTTATTTTCCAAAGGATGTAGAATAGTATTAAAATCACCCTTAAGAATCCATAGATCACAATGAATCATCATTGTATTTGACAAAAGTATGCTAAGGTCCTTCCAACATCTTTCATGAGGAGTAACTATGGTTGGAGCATATACATTTATAACCCCAACTTTTATGTTTTCCTCTTTCCTACAAAATAACCCAGCAATCCAATTACTTTTTGCTTCTAATAGTTGTCCATATCATTTGCATTTATCCCATATTATTGCAATATCGCCTGAAGTTCCTATAGAATAAATTGATAAATAATCACTCATCTTCCAAATCTTCTTAAAAGCATCCTTCATTCTCCACTGCTTAATTTTTTTCTTGTATTAAAATAAACTCAGGACTATAAAAACCTATTAATTCCTTAACAACTTTTTTCTTAAGGGTTTTATTCATACCCCTAATATTTCATAATATCATTTTCATCATCAACACTTTTTATTTTTATTAGTGGGCTTAGCCCCACTTCTTGTTAACACTTGTGATATTTTTATTTGGCTTCCTAGATCAATATCCTTTGAGTTTTTTTTCTCTATGCTCCTACTTTGATGGTCTTCCTCTCCTTCTTCTATTCCTACCAACAGTTTCATCTTCATCAATCTCTTCTATTTTTTCATATTTTTCATAATGATACTTATCTTCTAAGGATTTATGTTGCCCTAAAGAGTTGAAAGTGCAAGTAATAGCCTCGTTATAATTTTTTCTTTAGGTTGCCCTGAAAACTCTAAACTGCATAGATAATCCACCATATTCATTACTTTCTTATGTTGACCTAAAAACCCTAAATTTCCTTGGATATCCTTTCTAATATTTTGTTTACTATACTACTCTTGAAATCCTAACTTGTAAGGAATACAGTCCGTACTACTTTCATTTTTGTTGTAAGGAGAAGATTTTATGGTACTTGAGGATAAAAAGGAGATTTAACTGGATTAAGCTTGACCTCCTTCTCATTTGCTTTAAAATTTTCCTCCCCATATTACTTTGCTTTAAAATTTTCCTTCCCCTCTTCCTTCACACCTTTAGCTCCTTATATATTTAAACTTGTGCCTTGTACTTCCTCATCCCCCTTATCATTTTTTTCTAGTGGCTAATTTGAGTGAACTGTAATGGACTTTGCCATCTGATGATCTAGAGATATTTTTCTAGCCACTTTCTTAGGAGTGGAAAATCCTTGATTTGACCTAGCTTCTATTATGATATGATCTCCTTGTTTCAAATTGAAGCTACCCTCATACCCAAAAAAAATCATCTCTTCCTCCATCATTTTTCATTTTTTTAGTCTCTTGCCATGTACCCAGTTTCATGATATTTGTGACATCAAAATGTAATGTTTTTATAATCCACTTTTTGATCTCATTCTCTTGATTCATATTTAATCATAATCGACTATGGTGAAGTTCTAGAAATATCTATGTTAACACATATTCGAGTGTATACAACATGCTAAAGAACATAAGATTATACTAAGAGGGGTGTGAATAATAGAAGACCACTTTTTACTTTTCTTTCCCAATCAATATTATGCAATGTAAATATAGCAATATCAACAGCAGTAATCAAATAAATGTAAAAATCACCACACATAATAGAGACCCCAATTTAATGTGGTTCACCCAATGTGGGCTACTCCACGGAGAGAATCTTTCGCTAAAATTTTCTCAATCAATCTCTTGGGAATCCTTTCCCTATTACAATGTTTATGGATATTTGTCCAAAGGAGACACCAATCCCCTAATAAAGTTAGTGTATCTCTATCCACAGGAGAAATCCTTTCCCCTTAGCTCTGACTGGTGATATTCTAGAAGAACTATTGCCCCCACTGCTCTGGCTAATGGATCTCTATCCACTGAAGACACATGTCCTCACTACCCTGGCTAATGGATCTCTATCCACTGGATACTGTCATCCTCTATACTCTATCACCTTCAAAGCTCTATCTCAAATATGTACTAAACATGGTCCTTCAGTCTAGCACAAATCTACTCAATATCTATATTTTGTCTGGCACAAACTTGTCCTCAAATCTGCATCAAAATTTGTCCTTGAATCTATACTAAACATAGTACTTCGATCTAGCACAAATATATCCTCAATATATATCCTCAATCCTTAGGATAAATCTTGATCCAATCACAAATCAACACTACTAGATCTGCCCCAAAACTTAACCCAAGGTTTGAACAAATCAATCAATCAACTTTTCTCACAAGTCTACTCAAAGACTTGTCTCAAATATGCCTTGTAAGCTTCCACAAAATATCACACTAATCTATCCACAAGTCCTCTCTATAACTTGTCCAAATCTGCTCAACAATTCCTCACTAGAACTTGTCTAAACCTGCTCAACAAGTCCTCATTAGAACTTGTTCAAATATACTCAATAAGTCCACACTAGAACTTGTTCAATTCTGCTCAACAAGTACACACTATAAGTTGTTCAATCTCATAGAAACATAAAGATAATTTCTAGATACTCAATATGCTTCACATCCATCACAATGCTCACTCACTTTCAATTACTCTTTTATAAACATACAAAGATTTGTTAGAGACTCAATATGCTTCACACTCACAAAATCTCAATCACTTTCAATCTCTCTTTTATCACAGAAACATATAGAGAATTTTTAGAGATTCAATATGTTTCACACTCATCCATACTTAAAATCTTTCAAATCAATTTAGAATATAGAAAAAATTGTTTTATAGAACTTGAACAATCACTTCACACATCCACTTGACTAGGCTCAACCAAATCTACTCAACCAATCACTCAATGAAGTAATCCTTACTCACAAAACCTAGTCCAAGCATATGAACATTCACTCAAAATATTTCCAAAAATGCTTATCAACCAATCTCATATACCAACCATACTCATGTGCTTTCCAAATCCTAGTTCAATTTCTTCACTCAATCATTCACTTCAACAATAATGCTTATAAACTAAGGTGTATAGCATTCATTTCACAATGGCTCAACAACTCAATAAGGAAACCTAATCAAGTCCTTTTCACTCCAAATTTGTTTTCTAGAAAACCAACCAATAAACTTAACCAAGGAAGAATATGCCCATACCTTTTTATTTGATGAAGAATGATCTTCAAAACCTATTTCAATTATCACCACTTTCTCTTGCCAAGTATAAAGGGCTAGATGACAAGAATTATCACCCTAACACTTTTCGTAATTTACCTCAAACACAAAGATAAATTAAATCCCAAATACACCTTATTGCTCTATCTCAACAATAAATTTCAACATCATAAATTTCATCAAAATTCCCTTTAAAATATAACACAACTTCTACTTATAACTCCTTTCTCAATATTGCATTTAAATTGAATAATTCACTTTAACACTAAATGCAATAAATTAATCCCTAAGGTAAAAACAATAATTACCCTAGCAACATTTACCGTTTACCACTTAGGTAAATAAAAACATTACTCACACCTTATCTCTTCAACAACCTTAGCATAGGCAATTAATAAAAAATCAAATTATAAAACCCTTGTTCCACTCCGCAATTTGTGGGATTCAACCTTGCAACCTATGCTGCAGCAGCGCCTTGGTTGTGGATTCCACGCTGTGTGATCCAAGCTCCACTAAATTTCAATGTACCCTTTATCTTCTTCACCTTCCTTAGAGCCCTTTGGATTCTTATCCAACACATATCCTGCTTCCACGTAGCACTTCGAAGGTTCTTCCCTTTTGAATTTGCACAAGCCTTTTGCACTGAGTATTATAGATATTAATCGTATTCCCTTTCCAATTTTTTTGGCTAAGGTATAAATACCTCTATGCCTTTGTTCCATGCACGTCGGTGGATGTAATTTATTTGAGGTTGGTGCTTATGACTATGCCTTTAAATATTTAATTTTTTTTTGGTAGGTTAATAACTTTATTTAATCCAGGTGTTGTAGGTGAGTTGGAGAGGAGAGGATAATCCTCCAAGGGAGGTCCCAAGTTCAAATCTCCACCATACCAAAAATATGAATTGGATATCTAAAATCCAATTGATAATGTCGGTGTGGGCAGGGTCAGGTGTGATTCTCGAGTGACTTTAATGGTGTAGAACCCCCTGTTCGTGGTCTCTCAGACCAAGGTAGCCCCACAAGGGGTTTTTCGCTTAAAAATAAATAAATAAATAACTTTATTAAAAATAGGGAATTTGAAATGCGCCCTAACACCTTGAACAATAGAGGAGCAAAATAGGAATAAATGAAAGGAACCTCAGAACTATGAGCTGATGAGTGTCGTCAACTCTTCATCATTTAATCATTATGTTTGTCAATCCAGGGCGGTGTCCAAGGCTATATACGATAGGAAAGGCAAGCATTTCAAGGATCAGTTCAATTAGGATATGGCTTTATTGGTGAAACAGTTAGTGCTTGGGGGTGTTAGGTGTCCCTTTTAATCTCCTAGAAACTAAAACTGAGTGCCTACTTATCCTTGCATAATTGAAATTCACACAGTTGTAGAAAAGCAAATCTGAACTATTGAAAATGACATAATTCAGTTGACAAAATTTAAAATAACAAAATTGAAATCACAGAATTAACTATAACAACAAATGAAATTTTTTTCAGAATTGAAACTTCACACCTGCAGAAAATGAATCCTAAGACAATGATGAAATTCAAAGGTTGGTAAGCAAATATTGCAAATCTGGAGCAAACTGAATTAACAAGAAATTCTCTGATGCAAACTGGAAATACAGACTGGAAATGCTGAAGCTGAAACAGAAAATGTTATGCTATAAAATCTATTCTAGATGACTTAACTATAATGCATTCATGTGCCACATGTTAGATGAAGTTTAATTCAATATTAACCATGCAAAAAGCTGTCAGATTCTTGCTGACCTGCTACAGCAAGAAATTAGCAGAACTCTGGCAGGAATAATCCCTCTTCTGGGCCTGGAAGTGGCCCTTGCTTCCTGAACCAAAAGAGGGAAAAAGTACTTGCTCTACACTATCAAATCCTCACACTGAACTCAGAAGCAAACATGAATGATAAAATTACATCTTTATTCAATTTGCAGTAACATAACAGTAGTGCAGGGGAAAATCCTACAGAATATTGTTCTGCTACAATACAAGGCTACAACACTTAAACTTCTACTAATATCTATCCTCTAGATCCTATATCCTCCTATATGCTCAACCAAATGGGAGCATTTTATTTATACAAGTAGGGTACATTATTGATAAGGTTTTGTGCTACAATATAGGACTATTACAACTGTGGCAAAACTGTTTCCAGAATGCAGGGATATGATCCATTACTCCTTATCCATTTCATCTGCTGGAATGCATCCATTGAAGGACAAGTGTTGGAAAGGATAGGGATATCCTTTAAATAGTTGTAACCACCATTTACTACCCGTTTGTTGCATTTAAAGGCACTTTTGACCAAAACTATTGTTTCTATGCTCATTCCAGAGCTGCTCCGGAATATTAGGCAACAGAACAGGGTTTGCAACAATTCTTGCACCAAAAGCGCATGCGAATAGTTGTGATGGTGGAAATAATCTCCAAGAGTGCCCAGAAGACTAATTCCATCTTGTGCACCAGCTAGAGTGGACAAATTCCAAGCCATGTTGTATATGTACAGCTGGCTGGAATTTGTATGGAAAAATTCTTGTTTTCTGCACAGTCAACTGTTGACAAAGTTCTTGGTGCCTTTTTGGTTATTCAAAGTGAGTAGACGGTGGGAAAATCTTGTGAAAGAAGCATAAAACCAAATAGATAGCAGCACCTTAATATTACAACATTAATTTAATGCAAAATATACTAAATAATACAATTGAAACAGATTATAAAACATAGATAAACAGTCAAAATAGGTCATATGCACTTTATCATTCCAATATGCAAACATCATCATATAATGCATAGTATCACTAAAATTAGTACAAAATCATATCATAAGTGGTTCCAAATAGTTTAAAAAGTTATCAAAAGCAGTCTTTGTATGAGGTAATGTTCTGCCTCATCATTTCCCCCAACTTATTATAATGCATGTCCTCATGCATTCTGTTCTGCTACAGCAGCACAAAGATCTATGTCAAGATAGCGCTCAACATATTTCCATAGTCTGCTTCCAACTTTGTAATATCCTTTGTGCTCTTTGATTTCCCTGAGCCACTCCTGGAATTGATCGTCTGATTGAGGGTCATTATCAAAGAAATATGGAACAGGGGTGATGATTGTTGGATTCCTGTACCTGAGACCTATCCATTGCTCCTTTACCTCAAATATGGTCTGGATTATACATTCTGCCCTTCTTCTAGACCACATCAGGTTATTTGGAGAGATGGGTTCTCTTTTCTGTAGTGATATAGGTAGCTCTCCCCATCTGCTTTTGCAAGCTGACAAAGCATCAGCAAATGATGTTGCACAAAAAGTTTGAAAACCATCTATGCATTTCTGCAAGTTCCCCAGATATATTTTTCTTACTCTGTCATCCCTCATTAGAGTGTAGTGCTCATTAGTGGTAGTTCTATGGTTCAGGTGAACAGGCCTAATGAGCAAAACTGCCTGTAATTCCATGGCTTTGCTAGTTTTCTTTTCCTGCTCCCAATAAATTTGATTCTGGAGTGTAGACTGAAAAGCCCTAAGTTGAGGATCACCAGTGAAAATGTGGGGAAGGAAGATAACTTCGGTTGGCAAAAAGAAATTATGCAGGAACAATTCACATAGCAAATTCTGGTGTTCTGCAGAACTTTGCCAAAAAGCTTCCAGAAACTCACTAGGTGTTTCCAATTTGTGAGAGAGGCCAGAGGTGATCCTCATCGTTTGCCAACGGAGGTATTTTTCTTTCAACATTAAGCTGTAGAATCTGGCTGGCCTCCGACACTGAACCATACACTCTGCAATCTGGCATACATCCTGCACTTGTTCCTTCAATTTTTCAATTTCTAAATTTTTCTGTTCTAGCTCTTTTGTTAAGGTCTGTAATGATGAGACCTTTCCTTCTAATTGATGACATCTTGCCATCCAATATGCCACATATTCATTATATTTTGCTAATGTAACTATTTCTGGTGACCTAACTATTGGTTGCATTTGTGGAATGACATTAACTTGGATGCCTACATCCACCTTTTCAATTACAGGGGGCTCTGTCTGTGTTCCAATTTCTACTAGTTCAATCTCAGATGCATTCAAATTAACAAGATTTTGAGGAGACTGTGGAATTACCTCTTCTTGTACTATTATTTCTCCCTCTGTAGGTGTTATTGATTTAATATGGATCTTCCTACAAGTCCTTGGATGCTCATCCCTGATCTTGACCTGTTGTACTTCTTGTGCTTCTTCTTCTTCTATTGCAACTTGTAGGTGAGTTTCTTTCTAGATTTCCTGCTAAGTTCAGCAACAGACTAGCTAATTCATCCCTTGAATCAGTCTGAGGAGGCTGCTACTCCAGAAGTGTGAGTCTAGCCTTTACAACCTCTATCTCTTGCCATAACTTAGCAATAATATCATATTTTTCCTTCAAGGAAGCTTCACTTTGTTCAATCCATCTTGTCTGTGTTTTAATTACACTCCTAGCTGCATGCAACTGAGTCTTTATGTCCATTTCTTCTTCCTCTTCAGTGCTCAAATCATTCTTTCCCTTCTGTAGCTGCCTTAGATTCTTCCTCAGAATATGAATAATCCACAAGTGGTGCAGACATTTCTGCAATAGTGGTGTGTCCCTCTACTTCCTCTGTTATGGTTCTATCTTCTAAATCTGGTGGGTAATTGAGGGACATTGTAGGCATAGCCATATCTGTTGCACTATCCATGCCCTTGGTACTTATATCTTCAACTTTCTCCATAGTTTCTTCCACCTGCAGGGTATCAACATGTGCAGTTCCTTCTTCCTTTTCCACATCACCTATGTTGGTGGATTTTTGAAGTCTTGAAGACCTTCTCAATCCCGAAGCTGATTGCTTTTGTTTCTTTTTAGATTGTGAAATAGGGCTTGTCAATCCTAGGGTAGGGTCTGCTTCAGGTGTTCCCTTCTCCATCTGCCCTTCCCTGCTTGAACTTCCAAATTGCTCAGTGGACTGAGTGGGAAAAATAGTTACATTTTCAGAAAATGTAACCTTTCTCCTCTTTCCTACAGGATCAATCTTAGACTGTTTCTCTCTTTGCTTCCTCATCCTGGAGGATGGAGGTCCCTGTGGTGAGGAGGGAATTTCTTTTTTAGAGGATTCAGTTTCAATTTCATGTTCAGAACTTTCAATTTCTATTTTTGCTTCAGATTCAGGTCCTTCAACCTCTACCTCTTCTTCAGATCTAGGGCTTTCAACTGCCTCTTCCTCAATCAACTCATTCCATGCATGAAAAAACCTATCAAAGCTTCTAGGGTTTCCCCTGAAGTGATGCCTGCATATAATATTGATTAGGCCATGGTGTTTGGGAGACCCTTTTCCTGCTTGGTACTTTTTGGCCATATTTACCAGCTCCTGATACAAATACAGAGGAAGGTTTACCCTAAGCTCAGGGTTTGAGTTGCCATGGTGAATATGGGTCAGAATTCTCATGTGATGTCCAGAAAGGACAGGGAATTGCCCATCGTAGGTCAAAAACCTAATGACCCATACTGCAACTTCATCCCAAGGAGGTTGTAAACTTGTTCTTTTGACCCCCTTGCAGATATTATTACTCAATATAAACTCAGTGGGCCTATCCTCATTTCCCCTGAACTGATTTACAAGTTCAACTAAAGTATTTTTCCTTGATTTTCCAATTTGAACCCCATGCAATGATAATTCAGTAACCTGGCTGAGAATTTTGGGGCTTACCTGGATGGTCATGTCGCTGATATGAATTTGGTTGTTGCGGAAGGTACGTGCGAACTCAGTAGCCAACCCTTCTGAATACCCATCGAACTTGCGCAAGAAGGGCATAAATCCCCCTTCAGTAAAAATTTGCATGCATTCCCCATATTTCTACAAATATTCTATGTTATCTAGCTCAATTTTATTCTTTTGTCCTCCCATTATCAATGATTGGTGTTCTACGTATCTTAGGCCTAAAAATTTTACTGCAGGTTTTTCTCAACTTTGGAATACTTGAGTCTATAAAGAGTAATGCTCGAGGGTGAAGAGTAAATGAGTGCAATGCCAGAATAACTTCCAAACATGCTAGGTAACGTGAACTTGGCACGTGGTGGCAATTCATTGCATGCAGAAGTTATCATCAACCGGATGTTACTGTGTGTCATCATATAATTACAATTGCCAGGAGTGATATGGGATAATTAAATTTTTATGAGAGTCCCCCTTTTCAATAGGCTTTGAATCATGTGCCATACTGGTCACATGCGACAATTTTTGAAACTCCATGCCCCCTCAAATATTTTCTTTGGAACTCGAATTTGAAACCTGCATTCCAAATACTATTTCCAACCCAATTGGTGCAAAACCTTCAAAAAATTTAATTTATTTGACTTTTTAGCCACGTGATTTCAGAGATTAATGAATTAACCTTTTTGTTAATTCATTCCAATCGGTTTTATCGCATAGTCCATTCCAGAGCATATACCCTTTTCATTTGAAGCTAATTCTAAAGCTTCTTCATTCGAAAACTTGTTATGTGCAGCAAGTTCATTCCAGAGCAGTACCTTTCAAGAGCATTTGAAGAGTCTTTTCTGCCTTAGACTACCTTGATAACTTTCTGGAACCAGACCTTATGTATGCTTTATACTAACTAGGGATATCATACACTACATAATAAATATTTACAATATTAAAATAGAAAAAGGCACATACCTGAAGAAACCATTCTATCTATATTTTGTACAGATGTTGTTTTCTACTGATTTTAAACTGACTCCTCATAGAATGTAACAGGTGCAATCTGAAAAATAGTGAAACAGAAAGAATGGATGGAATGGTGGTGGGTCCATGAGGCAAACATGTCGAAAAAACCGGTTTTCATGTAAGCCCAATTCAGATGTGCCTCAAAGAGGTTTTCACATTATGAATTATTATTATATATATATTTATATATATTATATATTTATATATATTTTGGTTCATGTCACTTGATTGAGTCCATCTTGGAAGAAGTGGTTTCTTCCAATACTGATACATCCAAGTTTCCTACTTGCTTGAGAAACTCCTCCTTGGTTAACGGTTTGTGATATATCCGAAGACGATGACCGTTAACCACCATCTTCCTTCTTGAATCATCTATTGGTGAAAGATGTACAACTCCATTTGCAAATACCTCCTCAACCTGATAAGGTCCGAGCCATCGAGTCTGCAACTTGCCAGGATAGTCTTCATATCATGAGTCAAACAACAAAGCCCAATCACCTTGTTGAAACTTCTTCTGCTGAATGTGACTATCATGCCACAATTTTTATTGTGCTTGGATCATCTCAGTCTGGTGCAATGCATCCCTCCTTAGCTCATCCAATGCATTGAGCTATAGAATTTGGTCCATTTGTGACTATGACAAATCAATACCTACATCCAAAGCAGTTCAAAGAGTCAATAATTCAAATTCAATAGGCAAAAGAGGCTTTTTACCATAAACCAATTCATATGGTGTGAATCCAGTAGTGGATTTCCAAGTGGTGTTATAAGCCCAAATTGCTTCAGGTAACTTCTCCACCCAATTCCTCCTATGGGAAGCTATGGTTTTGGTTAAGATCCTCTCTAATTCCCTATTTGTCACTTCAACTTGACCATTGGCTTGTGGATGATAAGGTGAGGATTTCTTGTGCTTGATTTCATATAGTTGAGTGAAGGCTTCAACAAATCTTGAAGTAAACTGAGGTCCCTGATCTGTGGTGATGGATTGTGGGGCCCCAAAATGTAGGAAAATCTATGAATACAGGAAATCAACAACTTTTTCTTCTCGAGCATGCTTAAAAGCATGGGCTTCTACCCATTTGGTTACATAGTCAGTACATACCAAGATATGCACTTTCCCTTGGGAAGGAGGGTCAATGGGTCCTACAAAATCTAACCCCCACCTCTCAAATGGTTATGTTCCTACTTGAGGTTGTAATGGCATTTCACTAGTGAAGGTAGGTTTTCCCATCCTTTGGCATGCATCACAATGTCTAACATAATTTTTCACATCTTTATGCAAAGATGGCCAGTAATAACTAGTACCCAAGATCTTCTGAATTGTACTCTTGACTGAATAGTGTCCTCCTGAAGGTTCATCATGACATGCCCATAGGATATCATATACCTCATCCTTGTGGATGCACCTACGCAAAACATGGTCAGGACTGCATTTGAAAAGTAAACCTCCTATCCATTTAAAAGAAGAACTTTGCTTGATTAACTATTTCCTTTGTTTAGGAGTAAAGTGAAGAGGAATTTTTCCTATAGCCAAATAATTAGCTATATCTGCAAACCATGGAGACTGCACAGAAATAGCAAATAGTTTCTCATCAAGAAATGCATCTTCAACCAACTCTCCTGTATCTTCATTTGGCAATCTTGACAGAAAATCTGCAACTACATTAGCTTTCCCTGGTTTATTAACTATAGTGATATCAAATTCTTGCAATAGTATTAACCAACGAATAATTCTTGCACTAACCAGAGGTTTATTCATCAAGTATTTAATGGCAGCATGATCTGTATGAATGAATACCTGATATCCTGTGATATAGTGTCGAAACTTATTAATAGCATATACTACAACTAAGAATTCCTTCTCAGTAGTAGTGTAGTTCTTTTCAGCTCCTGTCAAGTTTTTACTGATGTAATAAATGGCATAATGCTCCCCATTGTCAATTTTCCCTAATGCAGCTCCAATAGCAGTATTGGAAGCATCAGTTTGAATATGGAAGGGCAATTCCCAATTAGGTCCTCTCAATACAAGGGGAGTTGTTAACTTTTCTTTTAATTCCTCAAAAGACTTTTGACACTCAGTAGACCAAGAAAATTCAGAATTTTTCATTAGTAATGCAAACATTGGATTGGCTATGGTACTAAAATTGGCAATAAATCTATGGTAGAAACCAATGTGTCCCAAGAAACTCCTCACATCAGTTTGAGTTTTTGGAGGAGGAAGGTTTTTGATGACTTCCACCTTTTTAGGATCAACCTTGATCCCATAAGAGGAGATATGATGACCAAGGACAATCCCTTCCTCCATCATTAAGAAGCATTTCTCAGGATTAAGAGACAAATGGTATGTTTCACAACGTATTAAAACTTTTTCAAGTTGTTCCAAAGTATATTCAAAACTATCCCCAAATACTGTGAAATCATCCATGTAAATTTCTACACTCTCATTTGTCAAATCAGAGAATATGGCCAAAATAGCTCTTTGAAATGTTGTTGGAGCATTACATAAACCAAAAGGTAGAACCCTATAAGCAAAGGTTCCCCAAGGACATGTGAAAGTAGTTTTCTCTTGGTCTTCAGGTGCAACTTGTATCTGATTATAACCACTGAATCCATCAAGAAAATAGAAAAATTTCTTGCCAGCAAGGGTGTCTAATACTTGGTCTATGAAAGGTAATGGGAAATGGTCCTTATGTGTTACCTTATTTAACTCTCTGTAATCCACACACACTCTCATTTTCCCATTTTTCTTTGGAACAATGACTAATGGAGAAACCCATCTACTTTCTGATATTGGATAGATGAATCCTACATCTAAAAGCTTTTCAATTTCTTCCTTGACAATATCTTTCAAAGCAGGGTTCAAACGTCTTTGAGGTTGTCTCACAGGTTTAACATCTTCAGTGTATATTCTATGTGTACACACATCAGGGTGAATGCCAATCATGTCCTTATAACTCCAAGCAAAATCTTGAACATGTCTCTGCAAAACAACAAATAATTTGGCTTCTTGCTCATTAGTCAACCAACTATTAATGTTCAAAAACTTTCCTGGTTGTATCTCAATCTGCTTAATCCCTGGATAAATAGAGTTGACAACCTCATATTTACTGATTAAAGCATTTAAGGGACAATGATGTGGTTGCAGAGTATGAAATACTCTTGATTCGGGTGTAAATGTGATACCTGATGGGATCATTTGCATAGGACAGGTGAAAGAAGTCAGAAGATGATGATGCCATCCATGTGGCAATGTGAAGGAGCTTTCTTGTAGTGGAATAGATGACAGATGTTCAGCAGTTTGTTCTTCATATTTCCATAACAAATGATGGACAAGAATTTGATCATCCCTAAGGCCTTCTTCTTGCAATGTTTTCACCAAAACTGTTTCATGTTCAAAGATTTCTCTTTCTGGTGAATTAAGTTCTTCAATATGTTCCTTTACTACAATGGTGGCCAAGGTGACAATAGTTTCCTGTTCTTCATCAGACTCAGGATACCATATCTATCCAAAAAATTTGGCTGAAGGTTGGGCTGGTGGATACAAGGAAATATTTTTTAGGTCTACACCATTTGAAATAGTCATCTCACCTGACCTACAGTCTATAAATGCAGCTATAGTGGCAAGCCAAGGTCATCCTAGAATAATAGGATAGCCATTAGCTGAGTTTCTAGGCTGCAATACTAAGAAATCTATAGGATATTCCCAAGAAGACACTTCAATGGCAACATCCTCCAGAATTCCTTTCGGTTTGGCCACTGACCTATCTGCCATTTCCAAAATTGTGGTAGTAGGACTAAGATTATTGAGCTACAATTTTTGCATGGTTTCCTTAGTCATCACGTTGATTGCAGCTCCTAAATCAATAAGTACATTTGGAATTTGAACTAACCCAACAGTAATTGTAACTACTGGACTCCCTAGATCACCATATTTGGGGGGTACTAGTTTTCCAGAGAGCAGGTCAGCCAACTTACCTTCTACTTGCACAGTCTTAGGAAAGGCTTTCTTCTTCCTGCCAGGTTTCCTAATGCACAACTCCTGAATGGTTTTCTTAATCAGAGGTACATCCTTTATTGCCTACAAAAAAGGGAGTGAGATAGACATTTTCCTCAATTCTATGATTAATTCTGATTCAGGAGGAGTGATAGTGTGGTCAAACCTTTCAGGATACGGAAGGTCTGCTGAGGCAGGTTCAATTTTTCCTTGTAAACTTTCTGTTTTTCCTTCTTTTTGCTCTGTTTGTGGTTTTTTTGGACTTGAAAATTCTTGCTTTCCATCAATTTCTTCAATAGTGGGTGGTGCAGGGTCAGGTAAAACCTTCCCTGAATGTAACTGGATGTTACTACAATCAAGGACATGGACTGCAGCAGTCTCTTCAGACTCAACTCCATAAATAAGGGTTGCTTGTCTATTGTTATTGGGGTTAGCCACAGGCTGAGCTGGAAGTGGAGGTTGCTTAACTGGTTGTGAATGTTGTGGTGGCATTCTTCCTTGAAAGTTTTGATTAGGAGTTGGCAGCAGGTTTTGAGTCTATCCTTGATACCTCTATTGCCCTTGATATGATGGGTATTATGGCCCCCATATCTACCCAGATTGTTGATTTTGTGTCCAAGGTGGATTAACAGGATTCCATGGTTGATTCCAACCAGAATGTGACCAATCTTGAGGGGCTGACCAAGATTGATTCCATGGTTGTGAAGGTGGTTCTGAATATCCCCAAGGCATATTCCAAGGATTTTATCCCCAAATTGTAGGAAAACGAGGGGCATTCTGGTATTGTGAAAAGTTACCTCCTGGCCTCTGCCCAATAACATTAAGTTCTTCAGTTTGGGTTTGCAAAACATTTTTAAGGTGAGGCAGGAGATGGCACTTATCAGTGTTATGCTCTTTTGAACAAATGCCACAAATAGTTGAGATAGAGGTTCTATCCAAAGGACAATCATGTAGGGCATGCTTATTCCTGCATCTAGGACAATAGATAGCTAGGGGTGGTGAAGAATTGGATTTTGCATTCCTTTCCCCTAATGCAGTATTTAATTGAACAAGAATATCAGTTTTCATGTTAGCCATTTCCTCCATCAAATATTTTATATCAGTATTACCAGGATTCCTCTTCCTTCTTCTTTGCCTAGTGTGAGAATAATTTTTGCACAACTCTACAATATCATTAATATCAAGTTGGTTTATATCTCCTTTTCCCATTAAGTCCAATACTTCTCTAGAATCATCCTGCAAACCTCTCAAAAATATAGTTTTTAATAAGTCAGTTTCCACAGGACCACATCTCTTTTGGATAAAGGTAAATCTATCAAGATAATCCTCTAAGTTTTCATCCTCTTCTTGTCTAATCTGAA
Source organism: Wollemia nobilis (assembly GCA_028583015.1). Classification (NCBI taxonomy): domain Eukaryota; kingdom Viridiplantae; phylum Streptophyta; class Pinopsida; order Araucariales; family Araucariaceae; genus Wollemia; species Wollemia nobilis. The sequence goes on from JAQPPZ010000314.1 coordinate 1,921,845, forward strand.
ATAACTCATCCTTCCTATTTCTCACTCTACAATACTCCTGATACTTATCCAAAAATGCAGTTTCCATTTGATCCCAAGTGTGGATTGAATCTGGTTCAAGGCTCATAAACCATCGTAAGGTTGCATCTTTAAGTGTAGAGGGAAATAACTTCAATTTTTAGTTGTCATTGACATAGTCATAAGTCTGACACAGAACTTTGAATTCAAACAGAAATTGATCAGGATCTTCAGAAACAACTCCCCTAAATATTGGCAATACTGAGGGTGAAATTGTTTTCATAGGAGCATTCTGAGTAGGATTCAGATGAATAGGGTATTCAAAAGTTCTAACAGGAGGATTGTCAGCATCATGACCAACAATGTCCCTATCATGTTCTCCTTGTTCTGCCATAGGTGCTTCTTCAGTTTTAATTTGTTCAACTGGTTCAGATGGATCAGCCCTATGGGTATGTCTAGAAGCAAGTGCCTCTAAGAGCTCTTCTTGCAAAGATCCTATAATTTTAGTTGATGAAGAAGATGATTCTCTTTTAAGTCTTTCAGGAAGTTCATACACAGGCAGATCTTCACCTGATCATGAAGAATGCCTTGGTGGAAAAGAGCCAGTTCTGATAAACCTTCCTCTTTCATCTCTTGGCCTATGCATTCATGCCTATTTACTAAATGAACTAAACCTCGAGGTTTTCAAGAACTATTTCCTGTAATAGGATAGTTTCTGGACTGCTAGACTTCTCCTAACAACACCTAAGTATCCCTAGAAATGATGCCAAAAATTATGAGTGTCATCAACTCTTCATCATTTAATCATTATGTTTGTCAATCCAGGGTGGTGTCCAAGGCTATATACGATAGGAAAGGCAAGCATTTCAAGGATCAGTTCAATTAGGAGATGGCTTTATTGGTGAAATAGTTAGTGCTTGGGGGTGTCAGGTGTCCCTTTTAATCTCCTAGAAACTAAAACTGAGTGCCTACTTATCCTTGCATAATTGAAATTCACACAGTTGCAGAAAAGCAAATCTGAACTATTGAAAATGACAGAATTCAGTTGACAAAATTTAAAATAACAAAATTGAAATCACAGAATTAACTATAACAACAAATGAAACTTTTTTTAGAATTGAAACTTCACACCTGCAGAAAATGAATCCTAAGACAATGATGAAATTCAAAGGTTGGTAAGCAAATATTGCAAATCTGGAGCAAACTGAATTAACAAGAAATTCTCTGATGCAAACTGGAAATACAGACTAGAAATGCTGAAGCTGAAATAGAAAATGTTATGCTATAAAATCTATTCTAGATGACTTAACTATAATGCATTCATGTGCCACATGTTAGATGAAGTTTAATTCAATATTAACCATGCAAAAAGCTATCAGATTCCTGCTGACCTGCTATAGCAAGAAATTAGCAGAACTCTGGCAGGAATAATCCCTCTTCTGGGCCTGGAAGTGGCCCTTGCTTCCTGAACCAAAAGAGGGAAAAAGTACTTGCTCTACACTATCAAATCCTCACACTGAACTCAGAAGCAAACATGAATGATAAAACTGCACCTTTATTCAATTTGCAGTAACATAACAACAGTGCAGGGGAAAATCCTGTAGAATACTATTCTACTACAATACAAGGCTACAACACTTAAACTTCTACTAATATCTATCCTCTAGATCCTATATCCTCCTATATGCTCAACCAAATGGGAGCATTTTATTTATACAAGTAGGGTACATTATTGATAAGGTTTTGTGCTACAATATAGGACTGTTACAACTGTGGCAAAATTGTTTCCAGAATGCAGGGATATGATCCATTACTCCTTATCCATTTCATCTTTTGGAATGCATCCATTGAAGGACAAGTGTTGGAAAGGATAGGGATATCCTTTAAACAGTTGTAACCACCATTTACTACCCGTTTGTTGCATTTAAAGGCACTTTTGACCAAAACTATTGTTTCTACGCTCATTCCGGAGCTGCTCCAGAATATTAGGCAGCAGAATAGGGTTTGCAACAATTCTTGCACCAGAAGCGCATGCGAATAGTTGTGATGGTGGAAATAATCTCCAAGAGTGCCCAGAAGACTAATTCCATCTTGTGCACCAGCTAGAGTGGACAAATTCCAAGCCATGTTGTATATGTACAACTGGCTGGAATTTGTATGGAAAAATTCATGTTTTCTACACAGTCAACTGTTGACAAAGTTCTTGGCACCTTTTTGGTTATTCAAAGTGAGTAGACGATGGGAAAAGCTTGTGAAAGAAGCATAAAACCAAATAGATAGCAGCACCTTAATATTACAACATTAATTTAATGCAAAATATACTAAATAATACAGCTGAAACAGATTATAAAACATAGATAAACAGTCAAAATAGGTCATATGCACTTTATCATTCCAATATGCAAACATCATCATATAATGCATAGTATCACTAAAATTAGTACAAAATCATATCATAAGTGGTTCCAAATAGTTTAAAAAGTTATCAAAAGCAGTCTTTGTATGAGGCAATGTTCTGCCTCATCACGAGTTAGAAAAAAATTACATCTTTAGACTAAAAGGAGCTAAAAGAAATAGCCTTTGAAAAAAAGGAACAGACAGACAATAGGCAGAAATATGACAGAGCCCAAAAAGAAACGATCCTCCTCCAGAGCCAAAAGAAACAGCCTTTGACAAAATGGAATAGAGAGACAATAGGCAGGAAGATGATAGATCCCAAAAAGAAATGATCCTCCACCATAAATGAACATAAAAAGAGACGATCCTCCACCTCAGAGAAACCCAAAATAGAGGAAGAGCTAGAGCCGTCAGGCGTCAAGGGGAATGTCCATCTACATGAGGGATGAAGTAGAACCTTCCAGGCTAGCATATTTTGCAACTATTTTAAAAATATCTTTAGAACTATTCTTAGAAAAAATAGTGCAAGCATCCTTAGTAATCTCCATAACATCTTCATCGTTGACATCATCTTTGACGTCAGTTTTGTATCAAAGGATGCCTCAGCACCAAATAATACTAAAACATTCTCAAAATTATCATAGAAAAACAAGAGGCTTAGTGCATGGCACTATTCTTTGAGAGTTGATATCACCTTTCCAATGGCCAAATGAGAAGTTTCAAGATGATCAATGGTGGCTAAAGTAGCATGCACAGCCAGCTTGTGAAGATACCTTTCAACTAGGTCAAGAGAATTAGACTTGTCCTTTGGAGTTTTTACAGAGGTGGATGGAGGGGTTTTGGAAATTTCTTTATGTTTCAACCTCTGGGAGCTACGGACAGGGGTCTTTTCAACTTTGACCTTCTTCCTGGCGAAAAACTCAAAAACGAATTTGCCCCCTTTGTCTTTTCTTTTGGATCTAGAGGTTCTGGAGCTCGAGGTTGAGGAAGAATTCTCGATGTCAAAATTAGGGGCAAGGAGATTACCTGAAGGGAAATGCAGAAGGAGGAACTTGTAAAGGACCTTAAAAAGACCCTAGTGACAAGGTTTGGCCTCATCCTTCTTGGAACAGTTAGTGGTAATGGTATAGTCCATGGACCAAAATAAGGCGACAGGAATGTTCATCATTTTTGAGTCCTAGAAGTGATTTACAAAAGCAAGATGAAAATAGCAAAGTTGGAACTCGGGGTTGTCACAGTTAAAATATTGCATTATTGGCTTTATAATTTCTTTCTAGGGTGTTGAAAAGTGATGATGAAACAAACCTTTTTTTACCTTCTTGTGGATAGGTGAATTTTTTTCGAAGAGTGTCAACTCCACCTCCCAGTTGTGCTTATTTCTTCTGATAATTTTTTCATCCAAATCTTGCCTCGTCAGGTCTGCCAGCAACTCGAAGGAAATATGGAACTGGACACCGTGGATGGAAACAAGACCATTGTCCCAAGTTGTCATGAAAGCCTTAGTTACCTCGTCGTCCACTCCGCAGAACATGTTAAAGAAATCAATGATTCTTTTTTTATAAATATTTAATTTATAGATTATTTAAATTCTTTAGAATTTAAATATTATAAATTAATATTTAAATATTTTTACTTTAGGGTTTAAAGCCTCCTTGGGTTTTTATGAAAAACCTTTTATTTTTGCTCATCCATGGTTTAAATCAAAACCCTTCTACTTATGCTTCACATAATATTAAAAATAAATATTATGAAGCTCTTTTGCCATCAACCTTTTGCATTGCTCCTTTTGACCTTTTGGCATCAACGGTAGCTTATTCCTTGACATCAATGACAACTCCATGGACTCAAAATGTCCAACAATCTCCCCCTTTGTCATTGATGGTAACCCAAATTATTTTTACCAAACACTTGACCTTTTTCTTGTTCTGCTCCCCCTGGGACATTGCTCCCCTTGTCTCAATGCTCTCTCCTTAAACCAAATATCTCCCCCTTACTCAAATATCTCCCCCTTTGACATCAATGGCAAAGGGTCACCTTTGGGGCTCGGGGCTAAGAATGAGTCTCTTAGCTTAGCCCCTCCCCCACCTCCTCTTGAGGTGGTTAATTCTAGGGTGGGAGTATTTCTACTCCCAACAAGCACTGGTCTTTACCTTTATCCTCTTTCCTTCTCATCTGATCCTTCTGATTTCTTTGATTGTTCCTATTTCTGTCCTTGTCCATGTCCATATTCCTATTCCTGTTCATGTCCATATTCCTGTTCCTGTTCATATCCATATTCCTGTTCCTATCCATGTCCATATTCCTATTCTTTCCTGTTCCTATTCCTGTTCATGCTTGATTCTGGAATGTCTGCTCTACACCACTTTGTTGTATGTCCATCATTATTGCATTTATAACACTTAATGTTATTATTCCTTGGAGGTGTAAATGTCTTAGGATTTCTCCTGGTGAAGCCATATCCTTTTCTATCATGAACCCTGCAATTCATTGCCTTGTGACCAAACTGATTACATGAGTAGCAATACCCATGGAAAAGTTGTCTGTTCCTAAAATTTCCATATTCCTATCTTTCATGTGTCCTGCACTGTGAAGCCATGTGCCCAAATCTATGACATGAGAAACATCATCCATTGAAACTTCCTTGTCTTGACCTCATTGGTCTCTTAGTCTCTCTTAACCTATTCTGATTGTTGTTCCATCTGTTTCTTCTTTGTGCATTGTTCCTTTCCTTGTTGAACTTTTTGTTGTCCAACTCATCCTCAGAAGTCTCACTTTCTCTTACATTATCTTCTTCTGAAGTTACTTCTTCTAAAGTTTCTTCTTCTTCAGAACTTGAGGTTGACTCTTCTTCTTGTTTCTTTTGAGTTTGTTCAAAGCCAAGACCTATCTTGTTTGTTGACCTTCTTTGTACCTTGATCATCTTATCCACAATATTTGAACTCTTTCCAAACTTGTGTAGCTTATCCTTGGATTTTTCTAAATCTTCCCTTAGTAGAGCTACTTCTTGTTCTAACCTTTCACATTCTAAGACCTTTGCTTCTAACTTATCCTTGAACTTCTTTGTCTTAGCCATTGACTTATTTAGATCCTCTATAAGCTTTCCTCTCTCTTCATCACATTCTTGAAACTGAAATTCAAGTTTAGAGTTTTGCTTTCTTACCTTCTTTAATGTGTCAAGAGCATAAATAAGTTCTGCTTTAAGATCAAATCCTTCTTTTTTTATTCTTCCTCTATTTGTTTGCCTTTGGAAACATCTTCATTCTTTTTTGACTTGTCTTCTATAGGATCACCTTCTTCTTCTTCTAGTGCCATTAGAATATTTTCTTCTGGTCCTTCAAGTGTATCTTCATATTCATCATCACTAAAACTAAAACCATTCCTTGTACAACTATCTTCAAGATGTCCAAAATTACCACATCTAAAACACTTGAGAATTATTGGTGACCTTTTCTTGACTTCTTTTTCTTCAATCAGAAATAGGACTTCATATTTATCATTATCTGAAAAACTATTATCACTATCACTTGAGTACTTACTTGCCTTGTCTGCATAGTAGCTCCTCTTTTGTCTTTGAAAGAACTTCTTTCCTTGTTTGCCTTGTCCATCCTTGCTTTTCTTTTGGTACCTGTATCTTTTTGATTCCCTGTTCCTGTGATCCTATTTTTCTTCATCATTGTTATTTTTAGCTTCTTGAAAATCAGTTGCATAGTGACCATACTTTCCACAATTGAAACATCTAACTAATTTTGCATCTTTAAATCTTCTTGAATCTTTATTCCTTCTGCCATAATTTGCTTCTTCATCACTGGATGACTCATTGCTTGATTCTGACTTCTTACCCTTTGTCTTCTTAATTGCTTTGAATGTTGCTTCCTTCTGGGGATTAGGTTCTTTTGTTCTTAACTCAAAAGTTGTAAGAATACCAAGAAACATATCTCTTGTCAAAGAATCACCATCCTTTGATTCTTCTATAGCAGAAATATTTTCACTAAATATTTTTGGAAGAGATCTTAAGACCTTATCACAAACATCCGATTCTTCAACATTAAGTCCAAGTCCTTGCATAGCATTAACAACCTCATCAACTCGAAGTAGATAAGTACTAATATTTTCCTCATCCTTCATTCTTAATTCTTCAAATTGTCCTTTGAGATTTCGTATCTTTGCCTTTTTGACACCTTTATCTCCTTCATATATACTTTGCAACTTATCCCAAATTCCTTTTGCATCTTTACAATGCATAACTTTTATGGACTCTATTCTATGCAAACCTCTCAAAATTGCATTCATAGCTTTTGAATTGTAATGTTGTAGAAGCTTACCTTCCTTATCTATAGGTGGATCAACTGGTGGTATGTATCCATTTTCAACTGCTTCCCAAATTTCATTGCCAAGTGCCATCAGGTAAATCTTCATTCTCATACTCCAATATATATAATCACTTCCATCAAATACTGGTGCTGAATTATCTGATGATCCATTCTTAGAATCCATTGTGTTCTTGAAAGCTTTTCCTTCAAGTTGTTAAACTCTTTCGAAGGAACCCACTACGATACCAATTGAAGAACACAAGCTTATACTTGAGAGGGGGTGAACAATATAAGACCACTTTTTACTTTTCTTTCCCAATCAATATTATGCAATGTAAATATAGCAATATCAACAAAAGTAATCAAAGCAATGTACAAATCACCACACACAATAGAGACACCAATTTAACGTGGTTCACCCAATGTGGGCTACTCCATGGAGAAAATATTTCACTAAAATTTTCTCAATCAATCTCTTGGGAATCCTTTCCCTATTACAATGTTTATGGACCTCTGTCCAAAGGAGACACCAATCCCCTAATCAAGTTAGTGGATCTCTATCCATAGGAGAACTCCTTTCTCCTTAGCTCTAACTGGTGATCTTCTAGAAGAACTATTACCCCCACTACTCTAGCTAATGGATCTCTATCCACTGAAGACACATATCCTCACTACCCTAGCTAATGGATCTCTATCCACTAGAGACTATCATCCTCTATACTCTATCACCTTCAAAGCTCTATCTCAAATCTACACTAAACATAGTCCTTCGATCTAGCACAAATCTGCTCAATATCTATCTCTAGTCTAGCACAAACCTATCCTCAAATCTGCACCAAACTCTATCCTCAAATCTATACTAAACATAGTCCTTCGATCTAGCACAAATATATCCTCAATATCTATCCTCAAGCCTTAGCATAAAGCTTGATCCAATCACAAATCAACACTGCTAGATCTGCCCCAAACCTTAACCCAAGGTTTGAACAAATCAATCAATCAACTCTGCTCACAAGTCTACTCAAAGACTTATCTCAAATCTGCCTTGTAAGCTTCCACAAAATCTCACACTAATCTATCCACAAGTCCTCTCTAGAACTTGTCCAAATCTGCTCAACAAGTCCTCACTAGAACTTGTCCAAACCTGCTCAACAAGTCCTCACTAGAACTTGTTCAACTCAACAAGTCCACACTAGAACTTGTTCAATCTCATAGAAACATAAAGAGAATTGTTAGAGACTCAATATGCTTCACATCCATCACAATGCTCAATCACTTTCAATTACTCTTTTAGAAACATACAGAGAATTGTTAGAGACTCAATATGCTTCACACTCACAAACTCTCAATCACTTTCAATCTCTCTTTTATCACAGAAACATATAGAGAATTGTTAGAGACTCAATATGTTTCACACTCATCCATACTCAACCTCTTTCTCAAATAAATTCAGAATATAGAACAATTTGTTTTATAGAACTTGAACAATCACTTCACACATCCACTTGACTAGGCTCAACCAACTCTACTCAACCAATCACTCAATGAAGTAATCCTTGCTCACAAACCCTAGTCCAAGCATATGAACACTCACTCAAAATGTTTCCAACAATGCTTATCAACCAATCTCACATAACAATGATACTCATGTTCTTTCCAAACCCTAGTTCAAGTTCTTCACTCAATCATTCACTTCAACAACAATGCTTATAAACCAAGGTGCATAGCATTCATTTCACAATGGCTCAACAACTCAATAAGGAAACCTAATCAAGTCCTTTTCACTCCAAAGTTGTTTTCCAGAAAACCAACCAATCAACTCAACCAAGGAAGAATATGCCCATACCTTTTTCTTTGATGAAGAATGATCTTCAAAACCTATTTCAATTATCACCACTTTCTTTTGCCAAGTACAAAGGGTTAGATGACAAGAATTATCACCCTAACACTTTTCACAATTTACCTCAAACACAAAGATAAATTAAATCCCAAATACACCTTATTGCTCCATCTCAACAATAAATTTCAACATCATAAATTTCATCAAAATCCCCTTTAAAATATAACACAACTTCTACTTATAACTCCTTTCTCAATATTGCATTTAAATTGAATAATTCACTTTAACACTAAATGCAATAAATTAATTTTTACTTCCCTAAGGTAAAAACAACAATTACCCTAGCAACATTTACCATTTACCACTTAGGTAAATAAAAACATTACTCACACCTTATCTCTCCAACAACCTTAGCATAGGCAATTAATAAAAAATCAAATTATAAAAACCTTGTTCCACTCCGTAATTCATGGGATTCGATCCTGCACCCTATGCTGCAGCAGCGCCTTGGTCGCGGCTTCCACGTCGTGTGAGCCAAGCGCTCACCTTGCTCCACTAAAGTGCAATGTGCGCTTTATCTTCTTCACCTTCCTTAGAGCCCTTTGGCTCCTTCTCCAACACGTCTCCTGCTTCCACGTAGCGCTTCGAAGGTGCTTCCCTTTTTGAATTCGCACGAGCCTTTTGCACCGAGTATTGCGGATATTAATCGAATTGCCCTTCCAATGTTTTTGGCTAAGGTATAAATACCTTTATGCCTTTGTTCCATGCACGTCGGCGGAGGTAATTTATTTGAGGTCGGCGCTTATGACTTTGCCTTTAAATATTTAATTTATAAATTATTTAAATTCTTTAGAATTTAAATATTATAAATTAATATTTAAATATTTTGACTTTAGGGTTTAAAGCCTCCTTGGGTTTTTATGAAAAACCTTTTATTTTTGCTCATCCATGGTTTAAATCAAAACCCTTCTACTTATGCTTCACATAATATTAAAAATAAATATTATGAAGCTCTTTTGCCATCAACCTTTTGCATTGCTCCTTTTGACCTTTTGGCATCAACGGTAGCTTATTCCTTGACATCAATGACAACTTCATGCCTTGACATCAATGACAACTCCATGGACTCAAAATGTCCAACACATGCCTTATCTCCTTAGTAGTTGGTTCCTCTTTGATGAATTCACCTAGAGTATTACCAATATTCTTTAAAACCTCCTTATTGATGAGTTGATAAGTCCAAAAACCCTAATACATACCAAAATCCTTTTAATAGTTTCTATATCCATAGAAAAATTCTCACTCCATGGTCTTAAATATAATGTATATTTTCCCATAAACCATGGTCCTCCATCTAGTATTTGAGCCCTTTTATCCCTTATTTCTAAACTGGAGAAAATAATGAGGAAAAATCCTTTTGGAAGAAAATTCATGGAGTAATTTGAATTCAATCCCCACTTCAACTTGATCTAATTTTGAACATTAGAAAAACCCAAACAATATCCATGAAACTTACATATTAACCCTTTAGTTTTAAAGAACCATTATATCATGCTCAATCATTTCATCCTTGATAATCACTTCTGGTGTATAATCTACTACTTGGACTAGGTTTGCCATAGATTCGCTCTTCCTATTATTTCTAGCTAGGGAATCCATAATTCTAACTTGGTCATCCATACTTTCAATAGGTACTTTCACAAATGACTTTCTTTCCATGTTACCTAGATTTTCTTCAAATGAATCCTTTAAATTCTCCTAAGATTTGGAACAAGAAGTAGCACTTGTTCCTTGATCAGACTTTGTTTTCTACTTCTTGCTTCCCTACTCATACTTCCTCATAACTCTTGGATCGTGCTCACACTCACTTTTGGGTGCACTCACTCTTGGCTCACACTCGCACTTGCTTTTGACTGCACTCACTCTCGACTTGCACTTGCACTCACTTTCAGCTACAATCACTTATGGCTTGTGCTCGCACTCACTGTTAGCAATTACTATCAAGTTAATTAAACCATATCCAAGTTGTCTTTTTATCAAACATATCCTTCATTTGCATTTCTATCAAATAAATTTGTCACCTTCCTCAAACTATTACGTCTCCACAATCAACTCCTTGATAGTATTTTTATTAAGAGATAAAATTTCACTCATCCAATTGCCTTCTAAAATTTGAATTTTGCCAAGATGAAAATCAACACTATAAATGGCTAAAATATTTGTGACTCGGTTTTCATTTCTATAAATATGTTGTCCCTACCAACCTATCAATTCCCTAATACCTTTTTTTTTATGGGTCTCATTCATACCTCTAATATTCCAAAATATAATTTTTATCATTACTTTTTATTTTTGGTTTTATCCCCACTTCTTGTTAATACTTACAATGTTTGCTTTTCTTTTCCCTTATCAATATCCCTTTGACTTTCTTTTTCACTTTGTTTTTTCTTTTTGGATCTTCCTCTCTTTTTTAATTCATACCAACACTTTCATCTTCATCAAACTCTTTGATTTTTTTAAATTGCTTATAGTGAGACATTATCTATAGGTTTATCTTAATTTGAAGGATTCAAAGTGTAAGGAATAACCTCAAAAACATTTCCTTTATGTTGCCCTAGAAACCCTAAAGTGCAAGGATACTCCTTCATAGCAATTAATTTTATATGATGATCTAAAAACCCTAAATTACTATGGATTTCTTCCATCCTTATTTATTTATTATGTTGCTCTTTAAACCCTAAATTGCAAGCAATAACCTCTAAATTTCTTTCATTTTTATTACCAAAATAGGAGTCTATACTACTTGAGGAAAATGAAGACAATTTACCTAGAATATACTGGACTTCTTTGGTCGTATTTACTTTAAAAGTTTCCTCCACATCTTCCTTTGCACTTTTAATTCCTTCTAAATTTAAACTTGTGCATTGTACTTTCTCATCCCTTGTATCCTTCTTTATTTCTTCTTTCTTTGCCTCTTCATTTGGAGTGGAATATCCTTGATCTAATTCAACTTCTATTACAGTATGATTTCCTTACTCATCTTGAAGTTTATCTCATGACCAAAAATTTATGTTTCCTTATTCATCTTTTTCACTTTGCAATCTCGTCATATAATATAGTATTTTCATAATTCACTTGTTGATCTCTTACTCTTGATTTATATTTAAACATTATAGATTATGGCAACGAATTTGAAATGCCCATAGCATAACATATATGAGTATACATAGCATGCTTTCACTCCTTAGTAGTTGGTCCTTTCTTAATAAATTCCCCTAGTGTACTTCCAATATTCTTCAAAACATTCTTATTGATAATATGATAAGTAAATCCAAAAAGCCTAACCCACACTAGAATATTTTTAATTAATTTCTATTTCAATAAAAAAAATCACACTCAATGGTTTTAAATAAAGGATTTTCTCCCCCTAAACCATGGTCCACTACCCATTATTTTATCTCTGATTTCTAAACTAGAAAATATGATGAGGAAAAAACCTTTAGGAAGAAAAGTCATAGCATAATTTGAATTCAATCCCCACTTCCACTTCATCCAATTTTAGATCTCCAAAACCCTAGCCAATATCTATAAAACTTACAAATTAAAATTTCAATTTTAAGAACCATTATATCATGTTGATCATCTCATCCTTAATAATCACTTTTGGTATGGCCTTGTGGGACACCATAGTGGTATAGCCTTGATCTCTCATTCTCAAGCTCAAACCACAACAAGGGTGTGTGAGATATATATATATATATATATATATATATATATATATATATATATAATTGTAACATTTATTCCTTAAATTGAACTTACCATATTTTCGTTCTTCCTCTTATCTTCAACTTGGTTATCTGTGCTTCTAGGTAAGCATCCTGACTTCCCATTAGAATTATAAAATATAATTTTCCTTCCATGCTACTCAGTGCAGCTCATATCTGACTTGAGCTCACTCCCAAATATAATTAAATAAATTACTTTGTTTTTACTAGACTTAATTTTTTCATATAAAAAATATTTTATATTCATTCATATTTAAAAAAAATATCATAATTATAAAATAATTAAAATAAAATACATTCCAAATATATCCTAATAATATAATATAATTTATATCTTTAATATCAATTTAATATATTCACAATCCCATAGGTCTACCTCTCTAAACTACTCTTTTTGTTTTTATATGTTTTCTAAATTAATTTGTTTTTTTGGATTACATAGGAGAGTTGGTAACAACCACTATTTTTAGTAACTGGCCAGCACAGGGTTCAAACCACAGGGATTGCAACCACAAAACCTATCCATCTCGTTAAGGTTAATCAACATGATATAGACCACTGTTGCTTCGGTATTCGTACCATCATCGTCAGTCTAGTACGCACTCAGAGGATTCAAAACAAACTACTACCTTTAGCACAAAGTGGGCATGCCCGCGAGGTTTGATCTAAATTAATTTGTTATGAAAATTAAAACATAGTTACTTGTATTTTATCACCTACCTAGAATTTTTTTCTATATATTTTTTCCTTTGTTTTAAAATAATATATATTATGATTATAGAATAATTAAGGGACAATACAATGGCTTGGGCTTTGATTCTTCTTCAGGAGGTTTAAGGTTTAAACCGCAGGTGAATGTGTGTGAGAGGGCAGACATGTGTATGGTTGTGTGTTTGGCCCCTATTTATAAGCTCAACTCTCATCCTTATCAAAAGTTATGGTTGGGATGGGGATGCCTGATGAGCTCAGGCGTAGGTATTTCTCACATTAATCTCAATAAAAAAATATAAAATAATTAAAATGAAATATAATTTAAAAAAATATCCAAATATATTAAATTGTATTAATCCATCTAAATATATTCTTCAACTTTCAAAAAAAATACCTAAATTTGAATCTAATCTTACCAAACATTAGATATTTAATTACCAAACTTTATAAAAGATGATTCAAAATTACACTCCTATAAAAAAAAGATAATCTAAAATTACACTTCCATAACAACTTATAACTTTAATGTCAATTTAAATATATATTAAAAGAAATTACCTACCAACCCATGCTTTATAATGCAAGTTAATCAATCTTTCAAAAACATTTACACATATAAAGCATGATGCCTTGCATATTTGGCTTTGGCAAATCATATGGACAACTGCCTTTACCAATTTTTTTTTTTATATATAGTCAAAGATGGCAATTATGGTCTTTGCTAACCATGAATATAAAAATTCTTGAGCTCATTACCTTAATCATTTCATCTCACTTAGAGTATTGTTTAGTTCACTTAATTAAATGCTTTTAAATGTTTCATGACCCCACTAGAAGAAATCCTCTATTTGTTCACATGCAAGCCACCACTATAACTTTATACCACTACATAAATCGAATCTACCAAGATCTCCATCCACTTATATTAATAACAAATCATTATAAAAGTCAAACGTCATGACGTTTACAACTATATTTAATTGTCATTGAAGTCTTCAAGTTAATCCATTAATGTTAAAAATTAATTACAAAAAGAACAATCAACCATTGGACTAGATATTTAATAATTATTTTAATGCATACATAGGATATGTTAATCTTTATGATTTTTTATAGTATAACTTTAGATTAAATTTAGATATTATTATAAACTTTAGTTTATTGGATATAAATTCTTATTATTCAACTCATATCACTATAAACTATAGTTCATTGGTAAAAATCTTGACTATTCAAAAAATCAAACCGAAACAATCTACATTGAATAATCATTGACCATCCAAAAAATCAAACCTAAACAATCTACTAACCAACACTCCACTATCAACCAACCTATCACTAATAAATAAATATTCAATCAAAATAAATAAAAAACAAACATTCATATTCCAAAAATCTAAACATACATAACAAAATCTACATATATTCGGCTGGTAGGAAGACAAAAAAAAGTCTCATTATACTGATTTAAGTGCTTAGGTTATTTTAGGTGTGATATATGATTTTATATTGACTGTCTAAATAATCACTATTGCTAGATATGGAATTTGTATCGGTTACCTTTAAAAATATAATTTATTGTTATTGAAGTCTTCAAGCTAATTCATCTATATTAAAAATTAATAATAAAAGTATAATCAATCATTAAATAAATATTTAATAATTATTTTTTTGCATTAGAAAATGATAATATTTGTTTTTTCATAAGAGTGTGATTTCAATTGAATTTGGATATTACAATAAATTTTAGTTTTTTAGTATAGGATCTTGACCTTTCAAAAAAAGTTTATCCTTATCATTAGATTGATAGGAGTAGATACAATCATTATGAAGATGATATATAAACTTTGATAATTTATGAAGATGATATATAAACTTATGAAAAAAAAAACTTTTGTTTACGTCACAACCCAAAATTAAACTCTACAAATAATCAACCTATATTTTTTTAGTAAATATTTAATAATAAAAAAATGGTTTAGTATTTATGGTTCAAAATCCAAATATACTTAACAAAATCTACATATATTCGGTTGGTAGGAAAAAAAATCTCATCATACTAATTCAAGTGCCTAGGTTATTTTAGGTGTGATATGTGATTTTATATTAAGATTGACTATGCCTTTAAGGTAAACAACCACCTTTGCTAGCTTATGGAATTTGTATTTAATTTAATTTGACTTTAAGTTTGTGTTATTATAATTTATTTTTAATATACAAAGGAGACTTTTGGGTTGGATGTTTAAATAGGTAAGATTAAAAAATTTAAATGAATGTGTAGAGATAATGCTATTGGTTCCAGTGACAAAGAAATTGAGGTAAGATAATTAAATTGTTTATACCAATGATCCTATTTTTTTAACAATGAAAGTCAAAATTTTAATATTGAAGCATAAATTTAATATATTTAAAATTTATAGAGATTCAAAATCTTAATATAACATTATATATAATATAAAAAATTTAAAGTTTATAATTGCATATTTACTATAATAGTATTGGTTTTGGTCTTTTTAGGGAAGTCCAAAGCTCAAACCCCACTTAATATGAGGGGACTAGGATCCCTCGTAAAATTATCAAGTGGCATTAGTTTCCTCAATATTTGAGGAGACAAAGGTTCAAATCTTGTCAAGTGATACATGGATAATATTCAAGCTTTGTTGTAATACCAATTCAAATCTTGCCAAGTGATACATGGATAACATTCAAGCTTTGTTGTAATACCACTATGTGGTGATAAGGTAATACAAGCTAGACCCATTTCAATCCCATATAACAAATTGAAAAAAAGAATTTAAAGTTTATATAGATTCAAAATTATACGATAATAGTTTATATATTTTTTTTTCAATGAGATTACACATGTTTATGAGGGGTCCCAGTCCCCTCATATGGAGTGGGGTTTGAACCTTGGACCTCTTAAAAAGATACCAAAACCCGTACCGTTGTAGTAAGCTTACAACTTAATAGTTTATATATATATATATATTTAACTGTATACGTTTAATTAAATTTTTTTAGTTTTTTAATTAAAGGTATTAAAAAATATATATTAATTTATTTTAAAGATCAAAGGGTTATGTTATGTAGTTTTATATATATTAAAAATAAACATTTATGGTATAAGGGTTAAAAATGATCAAATAGTATTTGAGACCTTTCATTCAAGTTATTATACATCATATCTTTCTTAAAGATGTAAATGGAAGAAATATTGAATAAAAAATAAATTCTTGCTCTCTAAGGACCCACTTAAGGGAAACATAGAATCAAAACCTAACAAATTTTTGCAAACTCCCACTCCAGACGTCTAATTTGGACAGTTTTATATAGGAAATTCTAGTCATTGACTTATGCAATCTATATTTTCTAGTAGACCACACCTATCTCATTTGTAAAAATCTAAAAAAATAAGGTACATATTTTAGAATTGTAAACTAACTCAACAGATGTGATCTCATCTTCAAGATTGTTGCCCTTTTTTATTTCAATCAAATACATACTTTCTCATAATTATAATAATGCTTGGGTTCATGTTCAATTTATTACACTACACTCCAAAACAACTTATATTGAATCATTCTCAAATTTTTATAAAAATATAAATATTTCATGCCTTCAAATATATGTTAAGTGCCAAGTCATCACTCACAACATTGAACTTGACCTTTCACTTTAGTTGTCCTTGGTATCAAACCAATTAGGAGATTTCGAATTCAACATAGTAATAAGCTAAAAAAATCTATCATAGAGATGAAGAGAGGACTTGAATCTTGGTCATAGGTTGTCAACCACAATCATCATATACATGTAGACACCTAAAACGCGTCATGTCGAAGGGGACTACTCATATGGGACATGCTACAAGACCATATGGAAGATCTTGGACAGACTCCAAGATAGAGCAGTGGTTCTAACCACTCAATTTGGGCTCCTTGGCCTAATCAGCTCAAACCGTTGTTGAGACCTATGGTCTACAGTCTGAACCACTTCTGACACCCATGGTTCATAGTCTAGGTCGTAGTTGTCACCCATGGTCTAGAACTGAAGTTCAGTTGGCCTTCATCCAAGCCAAATCGGTTTGAACGACCATTTGTTCTAGAAGAAGGTAGTTGAAGGATAGAATATTCCAGAGGCTTCCAATCCAACTGTCCTAACCACCTCTTCTTGATCTTGGCTTCTCCATGAAGCCACCCCTAGCCCTTGGGTAATCCTATAAGTACCCCTTCGAATTAGGGCAAAAAGGGGGGCAATCAAGAGAGCATTGGAGATTAGAGCAGCGAAGCCCTATCGGATTGTAGACTCACTTGAGTGTACTAAGAGAGAGTTTTGTTGCCATTCATTTGCCAATTCATCAAGCATCATGTCAATTTGTGCCATGGATGCCCTAAGGAGCTAGAATGCCAAGAAATGCAAATTCGGGCGAACGGAGGCCCAATTGTGCAATTCAACCGCCAAACCAGTCAGAGGACACCAAGGCGACCCTTGATCATCAATTGGACAAGGAGGATCAAGCCCACAACCCTAGATTTGGAGGGTAAAACTACTTTGATTGCTCGTCACGGCTGACAGCCATGGTGTACAGTGCAGACCGCTCATCTGAGCTACGATTTGCAATCGGTGAAAGATCTCCTTACTATTTCTTTTGCATTGTGTTTCATTAGGTTAGATTAAGCATTTTAGTGGTTTATTTGATATTTTAGAGACTCTGACTGACCGAATTAGGGATTTCATTACAGGTTTACTTTCATTATGGAAAGTAGGACATAATTAGCTTACTTTCATGTTATTTTGCTTCATTTCATGCAATTAATCCATTATATAGATAGCTGTACTCTTCTATTTATATGTTTCAAGCAATCTTTATGAAGTATTGCATAGGTTTAACATGCTTTATTCCTTTTCTTGATTTCATTAGTGTTATGGCATCTTTATGTTCATATTCCTTAAAGGGCCTCATCATGAGAGGTTGCCTATGCTATTAATGCTTTTGTGTTGTTTCTTGACCGTAGGAAAGCAGATTCGAAGGAGATTCAACCATCCAATTCCTTCCTCAACGCGAAGAAGAGGGTCAACTCCACCCTAGAGCAGTTCGTGTCACCCCGAAGGGCCTAAAACTCACATTCACCCTTGAGAGGGGGATCATATGCTTTTCCTATTGTAATAAGAGTATCAAAATGGTATCCCTAAGAGGGACGTAATTGTAATCGGAATTGGCTTCTTATAATGGAATAAAAGTGTTCTTCTTCTTTCCCATTTGTTGTCAATTTTGCAATGCATTCTTTTGTATCTCTTATTTCATTTTACGCAGTAGGAAGCATAGGTGTGAGGCCATTTTGGTGGTCACAGAAGGCGATCACGATGGGACTCCACATTTTTAGCCTCTGATCTCTGACTTATTTATGTTTTTGGATATCAGGTGCAAACCGCGGTTGACAGTTGCGATCTCATTGTTGGCCCATGGCTTCAAGACGCGGTCTACAGTAGCAACCGTGCAACAGATCTATGGTTTATAGCAAATGTAGTAGATAGTAGGAGTTCAAAGCTAGATCAGATGAGGACCTGAGGTAGGCCCTTATGACACTCTTTGTCTCTGTATTTTTCCTCTGTGTTTTTCCAGAATAGAGAAATTGAAACCTAAATTGATTAAGGATAAAAAGAACATGAAAATGGAGTAGGTCCTTAGGGTTTCTTTTTCTATGTTTTAGCTAGGCGTTGCTAGGAACAATGGACCTCTGAGTGTAGTCCACCCTAGAATCCAATGTGCTAGATTAAATTGTGTGTTGGTTTGCATGTCTAAGGCCCAATCAGTGGCCATTTACATCGTAAGGTGCATTGTCAAAAAGAGCATGTAGGATGTAGCTTGCATTTTTTGAATTTGAAAAGTTCTTTCATTGCATAGCATATAGGAAATGAGCATGAATATTGTATGATGCATTTTATTTTCATGCAACAATTAAAATGAACCACACACACCATGTTTCAATTAAACGCTAGTGATTTGGAAGTGACATCCAACCACTAGTAGGGTTTCAATGATGGTGGAGGTGATTTCCATCCGTTGGCCCAAATCCCACGTACCTTATGTTCTAGACCAATACCGGATCCAAGAACCTTTCGTAGCCTAGAAAATTTGCATATACTCCTCTTCGGAGGGTATGACGCTGACTGGGTGAAAATGGGTGAGGATCTGGGAGGACCTATGCTCCCTGACCGTGTGTGGACTTCATTACCACACATTATAGGTTGGATTACGTGGCCTGGAGTTCATCGCCAGGTTGTCGAGCTGCGAGTATACAGGTGAAAGCCTTAAACTATTGAGCATTACATCAACAATTTCAAACATGATGAGAGTAGTTTAAGTTTTCAAAAAATCTCAAAACACACTAAACCAGTTTTAGGACACACATCTAATCCTTAAAAGAGATAATCATATTGTCTACTTTGTGTGTTTCATTATTGTTAGGGAAATCAACATAAGATCCTTGATCTAGGGCCAAACCCTAACCCTAATAATAATAATTTTTTGATTCTGCATCCAATGGTTCGAGAATCATGTAAATCGGAGCTATAACAAAAAAGTTATTTTGGTTTTATGATTACTCTATTTTCGAAGCCGAAAATTGAGAAAAACTGCACTAAAATGGTCATAAAATGGTCTAGACAACTCCAAAACTTGCCAAATTTGTTTTGTTGTCTTAGTTTTACCCTTGTGCACCTCTCACAGAAATTTTGGGTCCTAACTCTTCATGGTTCAAAATTTCCCAAAAATTCCTAAAAGTGGTCATTTCCCCACGAGCCCCGGTTGGCCAAATATTCCAAAAATACTAAATTTTGACCCAAAAATCATATTTTTGAGTTATAGCTCATTGTGATCAGCTCATCGCACTGATCATTTTGATATATAACACTTACAACTTTTTTTGGAAGTCAAAATTCATAAGGTCATGGTCAATGCACGAGGCCATCCCCGATCTAAGACTGAGGTTGCACCCAATGCACCACAGGGTCTGGATCACCCTAGAGGTAGCACACCTGCCCAAAACATACCTGAACGCACTTTAGGTAGTCTCATAGGAGACAACACCACTCACAATGGATCTCATCAAGGAACCCCGCTCAGGAGAATTAACAACAGATCTTCTCGTGACCTAAACGAGAATACCTCCAGACCTACCACATCTCATTACACTGAGAGTTCAAATCAGTCCAATGAAGGGTGAGATAGAGGTAAGACAACCATTCGCATGCCTATTATAATGCCAAATCCTTCCGATCATGGAGGATGTCATTTGTCTTACCATAGTGTTGGCGAGGAAGGTACTCCTCTTGCCCAACCTTGGAAGTCCCATCACCTTGACTTCTTAGATCAAGGTGCTGGAAGATCCCACCATGGGACGTTTGAGCATGGGAGCATATGTCATGATCGTACCCCTCATGGATTTGTTGGATCTGCTAAAGAGTACATCATGGATGAAGGAACTGTCACGCAGTTGCATCCTATCCGTACCCATAGTGAGTGTTCCCAATGAACACGTGACACCCCCACAACATCCTTGCATGAGGATTGCACCCCAAGGGAAGAACATAATATCAGTGCAATATTGAATCATCGAGGAAAAAGAGTTGCCAACCTTGTTGCGCAGTTTGAAGCAAACAAGAACCCTCACAAGGAGTTGCAGAGTCCTAGACCTAGCACAACAAACCGATCAAATCGATCACATAGGTCAGATGTAATTCAAAGAGAACAAATGCTCCAAGACCAATTGGAGGATTTGCATATTGAGCATGAGTGTTTAGAAAATCTAGAATGAGAAAGTGCAAAACAATAGTGGTTGCACCTACAACGGTTATATGAACACCGCTTAGAAGAGCAATGCCTCCTTGATTTAAAGGAGCAAGAAAAGTGATCAAATAGATTGGCTCGATCTGAATTACCTCCTCATAGTGAGTACATGCAGCAGCACAATGAGAGACATGCTACTTCACACCTTGAGCTGCATAATAGGAGAGTAGATGATTATGTTTGCCATACTTTGCAACATGCTTCTCGACCACGAGAGCGTTTAGGGCCAAACAGGCATGCGCACAGGCAGTATGAAAGATCAGAGTCAGATGACCAGGATCAACAATATCCTGAACCATATTCTGTAGACGTGGTCGATGAATACAATCGACCACCTCGTACTCAAAGGAACTTACCTCCACTTGCACCCCGAAGATCCCTTTGGGAGGAAGAGATCATCTCTTCTCAAGCCTACAAGGTGCTTACCGAGAGAGTCAAATCTCTCGAGAAACAAGATGTGGCTGGTCAAAAGCCCACTTTAAGCAAGATACACAATCAACCATTGTGTCCATCAGTGCCAAGCCCTGCTTATCCTAAGCATTTTGAAATGCCTAAATGGGATAAGTTTAAAGGTGATGAAGATGCACAAGAGCATATAACAGGTTTCATGAATGCATGTTTCCAGCTACAACATGATGATGCCTTGATGTTAAGAACTTTCGTTATGACCCTCGTAGGTGCAACTGGTGAATGGTTTAATCAATTACCTAGGCACAACATCACCAACTTTGAATAGTTGGTGGATGCTTTCCTTGAGCGCTTCTCATTTGGCACCAAAAAGAAAGCTAATCTATCTGACTTGGCCAATCTATGTCAAAATGATGATGAGCCAATCATGGATTATGGGAATAGGTGGCAAAAATTAATAGCAAAGTTACCATTCTCTATTCCCACTACTAAACTTACCCGAATGTTTACCAAAAGTTGTGCCAAGCACATATCATTGTTGCTCCAGTTGCAACAATATACAACATTCGAAGAGGCTTTGGCACAAGCCAAGGTCATTGAAGATATCAAGCTAGAGGAAGGAGACCTAAAGCTCCATAGCGAGAAAGAATGGAACAAGAGCACGCGATATCAACCACAGTAGGCTGAGCCTACGCATGTCAACCAGATCATGTTAAACATTCCAAAAGAAGCACAGAGCCAACAACAAGAGAACTATCAAGCTCAACCTCCTCCTACGCATCACAACCAGTGCAATAGGGATCAAGGCAAGGACAAACAGAGATGTCCACCTCATAAATATACGCCATTGCCTGAATCTTTGGCATCAATTTTCAATCGCCTTTGCGAGGCTAAGGCCCTAATATTGCCTGAAGTATGCACCCTGGATCCTAATCACCTCAAACCTAAAGGGTATAGAGAAGATCTCTATTGTGTTTATCATCGACAAAATGGCCATGATATCCAGGATTGTGTTGCATTCAAGAATGTAGTGCAGAATATGTTGGATAAGAACAAATTGCAAATAGATAGCCCTTTAGCTATCGATAATCAAAACATCAACATATTCAAAAACCCTCAACACAACCATGAGGTCAACAACAATCAAGTTGAGCACGTCAATGAAGTGCACATAGCCCCACCTGATGAGGGTTTTATCGGTATGATCAATATTACAACACAAAGTAAGAGATGCCTTGATCAGCCCAACATACCAAAAAATTCAACTAAAGTTGATAATCTATCATGGTCCACACCAATAGTGAATTTAATTCACTCACCAAAGGACCCTGTGATTACCTTTCATAGATAGGAGATTAAGCCAATCTCTAAGGATGAACCCGATCCTCCGCTACATATCATAGCGAGCATCAATCAGATCCCGTACAAGAGAGTCTTGATTGACACCGGGTCATCTATCAACATCATCATGGCTGCAGCTTTGAAGCATTTAAATTTGTCGCCTTCGCACATTAAGGACTCAACATTCACATTGAGAGCCTTCAATGATGCCACATCCCCAACAATCGATACAATAGTCCTACCTATACAGGTTGGGATAAAGATAATTCCTACGTTGTGCCATATCCTAGGGGGTGAGAGGCAATATAACATATTGCTAGGTAGACCATGGATGAGGGATATGGAATGTGTGCCTTCCATAGTGCACCAAAACCTAAAATTCATACACCAAGGACAAGTGTATGTGGTCCCCCATGATCCGGAGCCATTCAAATATTACAAGAAAGTTGATGAGCTACAAGAAACTCTAGTGGCATGCGAGCCTCAAAATATTCATTCGAATAAAATCATCAAACATGCAACTAGGGCTTGCATCAAGAAATCGCTACCTTCTCCCATCACCAAAAATCATGGTATCATATTACCTGATGAGGAGAAGAAAACATCAGTTAGCATGACTGATACAGAAGCACCTTGACCAGTTGATGATTTACACACAACTGATCTGAAAGCCAAAGCACCTTCTCACGAGTTCATGGGAATGGTCAACATTCAGATAGAGGATCGAGTGATTCTAAAGCAGATAAAACAACAGGTGGTGCAATCAGATGTTGCTTCCACATCAAAGGGGTCAAAACTCTTGAAATTAGTCACTCCTGACTCATTTTTCATAGCACCTTTTCAAGAACAAGAACATGTATGTTCCCTATATCAAACTGGGGGTACTAAAGCTGACACAGTTCAACACAACAAAGTGAAATAGAAAAATGAACTGAGTCATGAACCTGAGCATGTGGATGACACTAACGAAGTGAATCATCAAGAAGCAACCACATCAGCTCAAAGGAAGGAAATTGGTGATGTGCACTTATCTGGTGGATCTTTAGCAACCACTCTTTCACCTTCTTCAGTAGACAAGGGTATTTTGAACCAATCATTGGAAATACACATGAATTCTTTATCAGTCTTGCAATCCATTCTAAGTCGTATAGATAGAATGGAGCATCGAATGGATGAGCAAGATAAGGCATTGCACAATATCATGAACCGGCTTGAAAACCTGGAATTACAAAAGCAACCCACATCTAAG
The DNA here is from genome assembly GCA_028583015.1 of Wollemia nobilis. Taxonomy (NCBI): domain Eukaryota; kingdom Viridiplantae; phylum Streptophyta; class Pinopsida; order Araucariales; family Araucariaceae; genus Wollemia; species Wollemia nobilis. Next base: position 1,945,732 of record JAQPPZ010000314.1, read on the forward strand.
GCTGAACCACTTTCTATGCAACCACAAGAAAAGCCTCAACAAAAGCAAGAGCCGATTCGGCCAACCCAATCATCGAGTGATCAAAATGAACCAATGTGGGTTAGGCACCCAAGACAGTCACAACGCATTTGGACTCCTTTAAGTGAGTCTATGTCTGACATTCTTCAAAAGTTGCAAGAGGCTAAGGTCATCACCTTACCTGACATCAAACCTGTAGATCCAAATAGAGTTAAACCTAAGGGTTACAGGGAGGATCATTACTATCTCTATCATAGAATAGAGGGCCATGGCATTTGCGATTGTTATGGATTCAAGCATGTGGTTCAAAACCTCATAGATAGTGGGGTTTATCCCATAGATGGTTCACCCATAGTGTTTCAACCTACTAAAGTAGAGACCTCATCTTCTCATGTGCAACCCCAAAGTCATTAGTCACCTCATAAGCCTCAACATCCTATTTCTCACCAAGAGTCCCTTTTGACACCTTTCAACTAATTGATGTCAACCATCGTTCATAAGCTACAAGAAACAAATACAATCATGTTGCTAGATGTTCCCTTATACAACCCATATAGGTCCAGATCTAAAACTTATAGAAATCCTTCTTGATATCATCGTATACAGGGGTCATAATATTTATGGGTGTCAAGTATTTAGACATGTAGTTCATGACCTTATCGATGGAAATATCATATCCAAAGATGGATCATTGTTGCTACCCCTCCAAGACATAGGCACCCCATAGAGGTTCATGCCTCAATTGGGAGAGTTGATTTCTATCACTCTTCCTAAGCAAGTTGATTACATTTTAGTAGATAACATGCACACTGGGGGTCTTCAAGGTAGCATACCTTCCCCACCATCCACACCAAATTCAATGAGGCAAAGTGAGGATCCTAGAGGTAGCACACCTCCTTCACTTTCATTGAGGGGCACACACACTAGGGGTACCTAAGGTAGTGTATCCTCCACAAAAGCTCCAAAGGCAGTTGTAAGCCCTTTGGTCACTGCACAAAAGGCTCCAAGGGTTTCTCAAAACCTCTTGGTCAATCCCAAAAGGCTCCAAGGGTTTCTCAAAACCACTTGGTCAATCCCAAAAGGCTCCAAGGGTTTCTCAAAACTGCTTGGTCAATCCCAAAAGGCTCCAAGGGTTTCCTCAAAACCACTTGGTCAACTCCAAAGGCCCCAAAGGCATCTGTAAGCCCTTTGGTCATCCCAGTAAAAGGCTCCAAAGGCGTCTGTAAGCCCTTTGGTCAATCAAAATTTTAAAATCCATAAAAAATTTAAAAGCAATAAAATCCAAAAAAATTGGAAAATATCAAAATTCAAAAATATTTGCATTTCATTTGCATCATTGCATTACATTATCCACATGCATTTCATTGCATTGCATTAGGCATATTCATCTGTCACATATTGCATTAGAATAAATTGTGTTTACAATATTACAAATGACACCACGTTTGTGTTTCAATCATGCATCTATGCACTATATTTATTCATCCATTTATCACCCTTGTGAGTAATTGTGTTTTTCAACACAACCCCTCTTGTTGCTATGAAGAATATACTAGGGTTTTTTGGTCATTCAACCATACCTAGAGGTCTTCTCAAGAGTTGATAGAAAGCTTGCTTTGCTTTTGTAGATGAGGTCTAGTTAGTATAGCCCTTAGCATATCAGAATCCTATCACTAATCAACAAATTAAACAATCCTAATAAGGACTAGGGGAAGATGAAAGCCACGAAGCAGGACCAGGTATCCTGAGGTGAAAATAGTTATTCTTGCTTATCCCCCTATGCGGATGGTATGGGAAATGTTGGCAATTGGCAAAAGGACAAGTTTATTCCCTACCCATAATCCCTTGCTTACGATAAAATGAGCAATATCCCAGAGTGATATCCCAGATCAATCCTCAAGATTGATACCCTAGATCGATATCATAGATCGACATCCCAGATTGATATCCCATATTGATATCATAAGATCGATATCCTCAATCGATATCCCATAAATAGTTCCCCAAAGCAAAATCCCCAAAGGAAGTTTCTGAAGCAAATTATCAAATGTAAATTCCAAAAGTGAAGATCAAATGAAGATCAAAAATCAAAGTTCAAATGAAGATCAGAAAGCAAGTTCAAATGAAGATCCAAAGAAAGTTCAAAGTCAAAGTGGAATCAAATCCCTTGCATCACTATATATGAGCAAGTATCCCAAAAAATTGAAGAAAAGAAGGGAGCGAACTTGAATCCATGGAATTGTCAGCACTACTATACCTTACGCATGATGATATATCTGATACATTAGCACCTCGCTTATGTGCAGACCAATGTTTGAATGTGGAAGAGCTAGCTTTAGGTGTCCTGTATCGCCTAGTGGTCTAGTCCAACTAAAATCTAAACCTAGGATTGGATAAACATTTGCGGACCCCCAATCTTAGCAATGGGCTAAAAGAATCCCGCCTGACATCGGGGTATGCTTATGCCTTATCTTAATATACTCATTTGCACACACAGGGATAATGAATAGTTAGGGCCTATCCTAGCGAAAGCCTTATATTTCAGAAGTCTAGTATGGTTAGTATACAACTTTTGATAAGTCAACTAGGGTGTTTGAGTCTCATGGAAAACCTCAAAAATTTCCCAAATAGCAACAAAATACCAAAAATCACAAATCATCAAAAATAAAAGTCATTCAATCATCAAATTATAAAGTATCAAATTCATGATACATTATTACATTGATCATAATCAGGATATAGGATAGATACCAGATAGATATCAGAAATGATATTTAGACGACCACTGACTATATTATCCATATTATTTTAAATTACAAAAGCTCATGAATAGAGTGACATATATATAATTGCATCATACGCATATCATTGCATTTCATATATGGGTGTATTATCATTCATTAAATTCTTATAATAAGGTTTTCAACTACAATCCATGATTGTTATACATTTGGTGGTGTCATCCATTAGATTGTTAAACTCATATTGCATTCATACATTATGTTTTAAGTGATTAAAGCATACATGTCCATTTCATAAACACATTATCAAAGAAACAAAGAAAAGTATGCAGTACATACATGGCATAGATTATGTCATAACAACATAAATTAAATGCATACAAGTGAAGCAAAGTATACATGCATTTAGCATCAAAATATTGCATTCATATACATCCATCATAAGTAGTATACCTACGCATGTATATCATTGCATTCTATCATCATCATAAATCATCTAGCTAGTGCATGTCATCCATACATCACATCATATAGCATCAAATCAATATAAGCATTGCATCCACGTGCATCTCAAAAATGTAAAAATAACAAAAAAATCAAATAACTCAAAAGCCAAATGTGCCTCGTACCTAGTTATTTACCCTATACACTTGGCGGTTGCAGTGACTTGCGCTCCATGCAATCCGGCAAGATGAGTAAATTACCATAAGGACATTTGGGGCAAATTCATCATCGTGGAATTGATATGCTTCTGTTCAATCCCTAAGAAGGCCTAGACATGACTGGACTGCTCCATGGGAATGAAGTATTCATGTCAATTCTTCTATGATCCTTTTAGCAGATCATCGACAATATGATTCAACACATGCCTAATTAGAATTGCTTTCATTTCGATTCCCTAAGAAGGCCTTCATGGCTGGACCGCTCCATGGGATAGAAATAGGCAATTACTATTAATAGTTGCAATCATAGCTGATTAGGCCTTGTCAAGTATTCAATTGCTAAATCTTAATTTGTTCAAAGATCATTCATAGTGGTCAAGCGACCTCGTCGCTTCATTTAATTGTCATTACCCTCATCGACTCGTCGCTTGAGGGGGTAGTCATAATATCATAATCATAAATCAAAGTCAACAGAAGATCCCTTGATCTTGTCAAAATTGTGTTCGTCTTACGAATCATTGCCAAAAATTATCATAAGCTTACCCTTTGTTGGGGCAAAAAGCAAAAATGATGAGTTAAGCCTTTGTCACTCCGTCTATCGGTCCTATCCGATTATACCCAGAAATGCCAAAGCACCAAATGTAAGCCTTCCATCCAGTTGGAAGCAAATGTAAGCCTTCCATCCAGTTGGAAGCAAATTTAAGCCTTTCACCCAGTTGAAAGCAATGATTCTAGGATGCACATCCTTTTGCAGGACCTGGGGCATCTAATGTTGATCAGACTAATGATCATCATGCAACCTACGACATCATTTTAGGAGGTCTATTTTTGCTCACGCGTTGTTCAAATTCACAACGCATCTCAAAAGGGGCATCTGTAGACACCTAAAACATGTCATGTGTAGGGGACTACTCATATGGGGCATGCTAACAGACCATATGAATGATCTTGGACAGCTCCAAGGCAAAAGCAGTGGTTTTAACCACTCAATTTGGGCTCCTTGGCCTAATCAGCTCAAACCGCTACTGAGACCTATGGTCTATGATCTGAACCACTACTGAAACCCATGGTTCATAGTCTAGGCCATAGCTATCACCCACGGTCTAGAACTGAAGTTCAGTTGGCCTTCATCCGAGCCAAATCGATTTGAATGACCATTTGTTCTAGAAGAAGGTAGTTGAAGGACGGAATATTCCAGAGGCTTCCAATCCAACTATCCCAACCACCTCTTCTTGATCTTGGCTTCTCCATGAAGCCACCCCTAGCCCTTGGGTAATCCTATAAGTACCCCTTCAAATTAGGGCAAAATATCAAGTGAGCATTGGAGATTAGAGTAGTGAAGCCCTATCGGATTGTAGACTCACTTGAGTGTACTAAGAGAGTTTTAGTTGCCATTCACTTGCCAATTCATCAAGCATCATGTCAATTTGTGCCATGGATGCCCTAAGGAGCTAGAATGCCAAGAAATGCAAATTTGGGTAAATGGAGGCCCAATTGTGCAATTCAACCGCCAAACCAGTCAGAGGACATCAAGGCGACCCTTGATCATCAATTTGACAAGGAGGATCAAGCCCACAACCCTAGATTTGGAGGGCAAAGCTATTTTGTTTCTCACCACGATTGATAGCCATGGTGTACAGTGCAGACCGCTCATTTGAGCTATGGTTTGCAATCGGTGAAATATCTCCTTACTTTTTATTTTGCATTATGTTTCATTAGGTTAGATTAAGCATTTTAGTGGTTTATTTCATTTTTAGAGACTCTGACTGATTGAATTAAGGATTTCATTAGGTTTACTTCATTATGGCAAGTAGGACATAATTAGCTTATTTTCATGTTATCATGCTTCATTTCATGCAATTAATCCACTAGATAGATAGTTGTACTTTCTATTTATATGTTTCCATTAATCTTTTCAAGTATTGCATAGGTTTAACATGCTTTATTCATTTTCTTGATTTCATTAGTGTTATAGCATCTTTATGTTCATATTCCTTAAAGGGCCTCATCATGAGAGGTTGCCTATGCTATTAATGCTTTTGTGTTGTTTCTTGACCGCAGGAAAGCAGATTCAAAGGAGATTCAACCATCCAATTCCTTCCTCAACATGAAGAAGAGGGTCAACTCCACCCTAGAGCAGTTTGCAAATGAGCCCAAAGATATCATAGGTCCAATTTCCCATGATCTTAAAAATACTTGCAAATAATCACAACACACTCACAACACCAATATTGCACAAAAAAACACTTAATTGATAATCAAAACTCTAAATACAAACTTCATTACAAACTTGTTATAGGTTACATTACTTCATTCTAGTTTAGTTACATAGCATGGAGTTATTTCCAATAAATAACCTTATAAAAGATACTTCAATACTCTTGATTTTTGCTTTCCTCAAACTCCTAGGAGATGCAACCTTTCACATGCCTTTATTACATTAAGACAAAGCTTATCATTATTACACAACCTCCACCTTCACATCTTGACATATCTCACATGGCTCTTCATTTCCACACTTAACACCTAATACATATTACTCTTCACTTGCACACTTGACACCTTTCACACTTTATTACATAACACATAAACACTCTTTATAACTTGACACATACGTTTGATAAATATTAAACATATTGTTATCTTTCTAGCTAGATTAGCTCACAAAAATCTTTATCTAGGATTAACTATAGATTAGATAATTATCACTCACAAAATAATAATGAATCACACTTCTAGAATAACAACAATATCTCACAAATATATTCAATATTAAAAGATTACAAGATTGATTCAAAGAGATTGCATTGAATGGAGTAGGTTTATGAATAAGGGGTAATACTAAAAAAGTATTTATCAAAATTTGGTGAATCAAGGTGAATCGTATCTAAAATTGGTGGTGAATTTTTCAAAACTTTGCAAATAAATTATCAAAATATGGTGAATTTTTTAAATTTTTGCACAAAAAAGATCAAAAATTTAAAATGGCAAATGGTACAAGGTAATGGGAACAAGGGTACTAGTAGAAGGCAAGTGGCACAAGGCAAGTGGCAAAAGGTGAGTGCTATAAGGTGAGTGGCATAAGGCGACTAGTAGAAGACAAGTGGTAAAAGGCGAGTGGCAGATGGTGACTGGTAGATGGCAACTAGCAGATGGTGATTAGAAGATGGTGACTAGTATAAGGTGATTGGTAGATGAAAACTGGTAGATGGTGACTAGTAGATGGTTACTGGTAGATGATAACTTGTAGATGGTGACTTGCAGATGGTGAATGGTAGATGGCAACTGGCATATGGTGACTAGTAGATGGCGACTGACTAAAGATGACTTGTAGATGGTGACTGAAGGATGGCGACTAACAAAGGATGACTACCAAAGGTCATCAATAAGAAGTTACCATGTGCCCTCTCCTCTACCATGTGTTGTGCATCCATAGACTTCAGCCATGCAGACTTCTATAAATAGAAATGTAGGGTCATTTTTTGCCTTTCCTAGAGCATTTTTAGAGCTTTTTCCAAAGTTTTTTTAGAGCGTTTTTAGATAGTTTTTAGAGCATTTTTAGATGGTTTTCAAAGCATTTTTAGAGCATTTTTGGATGGTTTTCAGAGCATTTTTCAGATCATTTTTAGTGCAAAAATGGCTAGCTCTTCCTCTCCTCTGCCTTCAAAAGTGTCATTCAAGAACTACTTTTGCCCCAACATTAAGAATATTTTTGGCACTTCTGGAAGAGATTCGGAATGGGTTTACACCTCTAGAGTCGTAGGAGTAATCAAGATGCCACAGTTGAACATCGACGTCTCCCTGATGCAAAGGATAGTTAGTTGCTACAACCATGATGAGTCCACTATTCAGATCAAAGTGGATAACAAGGATATTATTTTTTTTGTGAAACCCTCAGATGTGCAATGACTAACAGGGCTACCATTTACGGATGGTCACCTGGTGAACAACCAATACACCTTGATCGAAGATGACAAATGACTGCTAGCATCCAAATACGGTGTCCATTCAGACAATTTGAAAGGTATATTTTTAAAATTTAGTTTTTATTTTTCTTCATTTTTGATGTATTGTAGTTTTCGTTCTCTAATAATGTTCTCCCTATTGTAATTTCTATTTTCTAATAATGTTCTCCCTTTTTTTAGTTAATTCTTCTAAGTCGAAAAGGGGTTTAAACATTTCCAACGTTGGAGATAAATTTCTTCATGCTTGCATTGAATTTTTCCAGGCAAGACTTATTTTGCAGGGGTGACCTACAAAAATGTCATTTTGGGCATTGTCCTTATTGATTCGATGTATTGTTGGTGGTAGATTTGATTGGTCCATGCACATTTCCAACCACCTTAAACAGGATCTTCTGAGTGCCCAAAAAATTCAATCTTCTTATGCAGTAACAACCAACAACTTTGTTCTTTCTCTTTTTAATGAAGCATATTTCAATCTTCAAAATAGCCCTCCTCCAACTGCATTGCACCCAAGCTTGTTGGCTATTGGTATGACGGAGGATGAAATATAGGTAAAATTATTTTTTGGAATAATCTCTGTTTTCTTTCTTTCCAATCAATCTTGTTATTTTCTAATTTTCTTTTGAAAGAAAAAAAAGTAGCTCAATCTTCTAGTAAAAGGGATGTCACCTTTAGGATTCAAGAAGCGTCTATCGATTCTGACATGTAGTCACAATCATCACTAGTAACTACCTCAAGATCCATGAAACGTGTGAGGTCTCCTGGTGATCAGCATACACCTACGACTCCTGTTACTTCTGGACGTGTTACAGTCGACATTGAAGAAGTAACCTCCAGCTCACAAGGTAACCTTATTATTCAAAAGTACTATTTTAAATGATGTATTTTAATGATTTAAAATTATATTTAGTTTGAGGAAATATTTTAAATGTTTTAGAGCAAGGGAAAATGGTTGCATCATCAATGGGTGCAGAGTTTGAGTCTGGTATGTTTGGTTAAAATTAATCTCTTTTTATGGCATTGTTTTTTACACTAGTTTTAATTTATATTTTCATGTGAAATTTTGCAGATGCATCGGTTACATTCAAAAGACTAAAAAAAATATGCCTCCACCATCTGCACACCCACAAATGCACCCAAAACAAGTGCCACAACAAGTCCATCCACAACCACCTCCGAGAAGCAAAAGTCTTTCCCAGACACACACTGTGTCTCAGTCTAATGTTTTAGTGTTCCCAAATTTTTCCCTTGGAAATTTCTCAAATGTGTAGAGTGCATCTCAAATACCCTCTGGGAATCTCGATGATGATTTTATTTATCAAGATACGAATCCTAAAAATTTCCCATTCAAGGCAAGTGATGTGCTTCAGGGTCCATAGAGCCATCATGAAGCAGAAGAGAATGTTGAGGTAGATGCCATAGAGTTTCCTCTTCCCCAAAGTCACCACCCATCATCATCTGAACGATGATGATAAAGTTAATTTTTAGAAAATATTTTATTAGCCAATAGATGTAAAGCTACAATTAATGATAGTCTACTTGTAGATATTGATAGATTAAAATATTGGGAATATCGGGCCAAGGTTTTGATAAAAGCAATAAATGCTCGATACAAGAATTTTTCAAATAGAAAGGAGTTGTTTTCAAAGGTGGAGAATGAGCCACAAAAGCTCGATGCTTTGTTACATAAAGTTGAATCTGGCACCGTGCAGGCCGAGTCTACATACAATGATGAAGTTCTGGATATTATGCTGAATCGATTAGAAAACCTCAATGTCGAGGCCCAGGCATATTTCAATGAATGGGCACTAGATAAGAAAAAAGTAGCAGTTGCAAAAACTGCAAGACTTACCGTTGATGTAAGTTTTACATATAACTGAAAATCATTTTTTTCTTAAATATATTTTGTTTATAAATATTAACCTTTTTCTCTTCTATTTTGTAGTCTAATTTTCAGCACTTAAAGAAGCAAGTCAGTGCCATGAAAACGTTGATTAAGACTACAAAAATTAGTGTGACTAATGCTATTGAAGTGAAGAAAATATTACAATACACTATCAGAGAAAACAATTGGCTGAAGAAGTTTATCAAAGATAAGGGCCTAGATGTGGAGGTTGTATTAAAATAAAATGAGAAAGAACTGAATGCACCTTTTAGAGAAGATCTAATGAAGGAAGAAGGTTTATTGCTATCGAGGATAAACACTACAGCTGAAATTCTAGTAAGGGCTGGTGCATTGGAAGCAAAGGATATTGAGCAAGATGCAACTAAAACTTCAGGCACCATGTAGAAAGAAAAGTAGAAGACTATTGCTTTTTTATTGAGGAGAAACCAAACATGTTGCATAGATTTTTTGTAAATTGTAAAAGAATGGTATCTTTTTTAAATCAATAAAAGAGACAATTTTCAAAAAAATTGTATTATATTTTTGAAATTTTGTTTTAAATATTGTGATGTTTTGATTAGTTATGTGGATGCAATAAATAATTTTGAATTATGTGGATGCAATAAAATGTTCTTTTATATTTTATGAAATAATTTGAAATGATTGAAATGCAGCACAAATATTTACTTTACCATAAATGGTTTATACAATACAAATATATTAAATAATTTGAATATCATAGACTAATAATCCAATAACAAGGCTTAAATAACATGATATACAAAATATCCAATAACACGTCTATGATATAAAAAATAATCCAGTGTTCCATAATCAACATATTTGTAATCAAATAATCCAATTTCATCCAAATATACATAATCAAATCAGAGGGCTATGATATACAGAATATCCAATAGCACGTCTAATCTCATATTATATGATTAATGATATCAAAAAATACATGTCTCAAATTATAATCAAATCTCAATATTCTATTGAAAACTGATAACATAATATGTGAAATCTATTCAAATGAAAGCATCCTTTCATTATAATGTTGGAAGCTGGAACAAACTCTTTTCAGATTGTACAAAATATTTTGTACTCATACCCAAAATTTTGTCATCATAGTCTGATCAGTGTTACCATTATCCTCATCATCCTGAGTATTCGTGACACCTCTTCTCTCTGCTAGAGATTTCCAATATGCCAAAGCTCTTTCATAAGGAAACTTCTCCACCTCATAGGTCGACACATATACTCTCAAACAATTTTCCAAATTTTTGTCCAACCTATTTTGAACTTTAGATTTTACATATGATAATGCACTAAATACCCTTTCATCTTCCATAGATCCTAAAATCATCATTTGACATAATTCATATAAATGAAAATATTCACTCATAGTATGTTGTAAGATACTACTTGGATGTAATATTTTCCACAAACATGAAATAGAACCTATTTCATGATGGTTAGTGAGTTGTGAAACTTGAGCAGACATTGTCATTCCAAAATAGTTTGATTGTTTTGTCAAAAGATCTTTGTTGAGAATGCCATTGATTTCAATACCATTGACTACCACATGTTTAGTGAAATGGCTAGCAAGAGTGCCCATGTATTTGAGAAACAAACCATTTATAGTCTGGTATTCATTACAAGGATCCCAAAACATTGGGTTAACCACACCCATAGCCTCAAGCAATTCATCTCTTTGAAAATGGTCTCTTATTTCTTTTGTCAATGATTTTGCTATTTGTTTCAGTTTAATTTTTGTATCATGTACAACTACATGAAATATGTTGTATGTTATGGGTATTTGTTCAACTTCATTTGTAGCTATATCCATTCACTAACCAAAATAATATAAAGGTATTTCCTTTCCATGGACATTAATACATAGATGATCATTTATGTTGAACTTCAAAAAGTTTTAAGGATCATTCACATTTGTTAATGCTCTCCAACTCTCAAACATGGGATCCATAAAACTTTGACCAGACATGTACATCGTATCAATATGTATGCAAATTTGTTTTCTCACCCTAATGAAATCCACAATATAAATCGATCTTTCTTGTGCAATTTTAATCAAAGTATTCATTTCTTCCAACATTGGAAGAATACCACACAATGTGAGAAGTGTTTCAAAGTCACTCATTCAAAATAGTAAATATTTAGCCTTATCAACTGCCCTACGATTTGCATACATAAACCCTACCAAGGATTGATATTCTTTGAAAACTCTATATGTCGGTTGATACATCGAAATCCACCTAGTATCTACATATTTTAAGAGTTTTTTACCTTCAGTAACTCCTAGTGCAAACTATTGAAACTCTAAAAATATTTTTGGATTGCACGAAAAATAATCATGAATTTCATGGACAAGCTCTTCCACTCTCGCTACATTTGTAAATGTATCCACAATTTTGTATGCAAGATTCATTCTATGAGCCATGCAATGAATAGGGATCAAATATGGGGTAACAGATATTTGTAGTCGAACACAAAGACCATTCCTGTGTCCTTGCATTGTAGCAACACCATCAGCTTTGACACATATTAACTTAGTGGCTATTTCCATTTCATTCATTCCTGTTATTTCCTTTAAACTAGTTACAACAACATTGTAAATGTTTTTTGCATTGCAATTTTCCACCATCTTGCATACTCCAAGTAAATGAGGTTGCCTTAAATGATTTTCCAATGTGTAAACATGCATGCAAATCCAATATGTGTTGTCAATAGTAGTCACCTCATCAATTGAAAGTGAAATGAATTTGGCTTTTTTACTTTCTCTTTGAGGTCATCCTGCTCAACCAATGAGAGATATTTTACAATTTCCCAACCACTTCGATCTGACCAATGGGCATTGGGAAGGTTCTACACATCAGCTAGTTGAAATAGAGATTTATAATCAATGAAATCAGACATAGGTCTACCCTTTTTAAGAATAGTGAGTACAATAACAAACTGCAAACTTTTTGAAGCTAAAGTGAACTTATTCATTTTTTGAAATTGGGCTTGAATCGTTGCACCTTTCTCAACCAAAGTTTGCTTTTGTTTCATTTCTTTATCATATTCTTGTGCATATCTGATATGTGTGCACTCTGATGCATCCTTCCACCTATAATTTTTTTGTATTGGTCCATCACTTTCTTTTATTTTTATATAAACCTTTCCACAATGTTTTTCTACTGTATCTTTCTTAACTTGCAATCTATGATCCTTTCCATGTTTCCAACTACAAATTACGCATCTCAATTCTGTTATTTCCTCACTACTATTCTCTAGTAGCATTGGCTCAATAAATGGAAATTATGATACCCAATCAGGCTGAAATGATCTGTTAATTGTCCACCTAGATAACCTTGCACGTTTATGTTTTTTAGAAGAAGATTCTCTAAAAGTAGGGACTGTATGAGAACTATTATTTTCTTTTCCATTTGGCATGTTAGTTTCAGGAATCTCTTCATGTTGTTGTTGCATTTCATTAAGAAAATTTTCATCTGTGGACTTTTCATTATCATGGATATGTGGAAGTGGAGGCATACCAGGGTCAATAGTGTTTTCTGTAGAGAAATTTTTTGCATATCATTATTGCATTTAAAAACATACCTTCTATTAAAAAATACAGATAAACAATGGACAAAGCCATCAACCAAAAAGCACCCTTCTTAATGAATGAAGATATTATATATAAAATTAACAATGTACAAAAATTAACTGGTTAGTAAGTAAAGGTGTTCGTACCTTCAATTTGTGCAGATGTTGATGGCTGACTAGATTTCAAAATATTATGAAAGTATTTGAGGATACTCCTTTTATCGAATATTAGCCTCCCTTCTTTCCACTTCCAGTAGGTGATATTTTACCTGTATAAATAGAAGAGTAACATGAACATCATTTTTAAAAATGAAAATAATTGGTAAAAGAGAACTACTATTCAAGACAATAGGATGTCTGACCCAAGCAGGCTTGAGATTGGTGCCCAAATAATAGGAAAACCTCCTTATTGAGTGTCCATGAACAAAATATTTAAAAAAGGAAAATTAATGGTAAAAGAAACTTATCGATAAATGGTTATCATTGTATGTCAATCACCTTCTACCACTCACCTTCTACCACTCACCTTGTGCTAGTCACCTTCTACCACTCACCTTCTGCCACTTGCCTTCTACCAGTCACCTGATGTGAGTCACCTTCTACCACTCACATTATATCAATCACCTTCTACCACTTGCTTGAAGTGAATCATCTTCTACCACTCGCTTGATGTGAGTCACCTTCTACCACTCACCTTCTGCTAGTCACCTTGTGCCAGTCACTTGATGTGAGTCACCTTCTACCACTCACCTTAGCCAATTGCCTTGTGTGAGTCACCTTGTACCAGTTGCCTTGTTCCAGTCGCCTGATGCGAGTCACCTTCTACCACTCACCTTGTACCAATCACCTGATGCAAGTCATCTTGTGCTAATCACCTTCTATCATTACCTTGTGCCAGTCACCTTATACCAGTCACCTTGTGCCAGTTGCCTTATGTCAATCACCTTGTGCCATTTGCCTTGTGCCATTGCATTATGTTAGTCACCTTTTGACACACTCTCTTTGTTCTACTTTCTTTCACTTATTGCTTGTTGTCTCTCACCTACTTTGTATCACTCGCTATCGGAGAAAATTAATGTTTTAATTGTATGAGTGTCACTCTCATGTTAGCTATATATAATGGGGTACAAGAGGTGAATTTGGTGGGATAATTTTTTTTTATAATTTGAAGGCAAAAATTAGGTGGGAAACCTTATGATAGTGGGGTGAATTGACCCTAAAAAAAAATTGATCCCAAAATTTTTGGGCGAATGGGCCGACCTCTAGGGTCCCCAAATTCGCCAAATTAAAATTGTGAAAATCCTAATATTCATGCTAATTTGTGAAATTCACCATTGTGCATAACCCTGGCATGGAGCTTTGTCTCCAGTATATATCTTTACATGAATTTTTAATACTTTAGCTATTGTTGTCCCAAAATATACAAGAGATGCATCCTTTCACATTCCTCATATTAAGACAAAACTCTCATCTTACCACATACCATATGAATTTTCATTATCTCTCTTAACACCTTGCACTTTATCTCATATTGATACATACATTAAATAAAATATAAATCATTCTAAAAAAATAATATTTACAAGGGTCCAAATAAGGTAATACATCCAATACCTCCCCCCATTACATTATTTGGTAAGAAGCATTTTTTCCTTCATTCTTTTATTCTTCTTTCTCTTGTCGTTGTTCTTCAAATTTGACTTTGGTACTAGTGGATATACGTAACCCTTCATTAGGTTTACCTTTATAGATTGTTTGTGTCTATCTCTGGATCAATGTATTTGAGTCATCTTTGGGTCTTTGCCTCTAGGTCACTACCACTAGGTCTCTACCTCTAGGTATCCTTTGGATCATCATTGTCTTTGTACCAATCACTGGAACAATCATAAAACTATCATTTCTATAGAATCATCACTATAGGTGCTTTTTATTGTGGGTCATCTTTCAAGTTGTACTTTGGTCATAATCATATTTCTTCATGGTAACACTAACATTATTCTTTATATTCAACAAAATTTGATCACACTTGGTTTTCTTCATAAACCACAAAATATTCTTTTCATCTTATCCCATTTATTCATACTTATCCATCCACAATCTATTTTTAATTTGTAATTTGTATTCTTTATGTAGATAAGATATTTTAGAATGATTATGTCCACAATTTTCACAACAATGAAGATTCTAATATTTCTCTATCTTATGTCCATATCTACCACAATGATTACACATATTCCTTGTTACAATATTCTTTTTTTCTTTATTTGATTCATTATTTCTTATTTTTCCTTCATTATTACTGGTTTTATCAATCCCTATCACAAATTTAGTTTCTGATTCATTACTACTTGATTTTCTTATATATCCAAGACTTCAAATTTTGGTCTTATTTCCGGTACAACTATCTCTTTAATTCTTTGTCCATGTTTTCCCAAACCTATGTTTGAGCCAATCCCTTTAGTATGTCTTTCTAAATAACCAAATTCAACTTTGAGCATCATTATCCCTGGCATAATTTGAATCCATGTTACCATGATTATCAATTTTAACAACATAACCTTTCTCTAAAAAATCATAAACCATATTCAAATTATTTGGGTCACAAATAAGTTATCTTGTGTTTGTTTTGGGTACCAAATCACAAGTGTCACAGCTTGCATCACAATTATCTTTTTCCTTTTGATGAACGTCACTAGTATTACTACATGCATCTATCATTGGTTATAATTTTAGGGAATCACAACATACATATGTTGTCATAACCCTTAAATTATTTGCTTCACTAGTAACATCTATAAGTTTGTTCTTCAAAATTTTTAATTATTTTTTCTTGGATTTTATTCTTGTCATTAGAGAGAAGTATCGTATAAATCACCTTTCCTATATTCATAGGTAATTTAAAAGCATCTTTAGAGTTTTCATATTCTTCATCAAGCTTTGAGCTTAGATAATTACCAAGCATTGAAATATTTTCATCTTTGGCTTCTCTCAAAATTGATTGTAAGACCCTCTTTACCTTTATTGATGTATCTTTTTATCCTTCAATATTTTCTATCATGCATTGTGTACAATATTTTAGTTTTTTTATATTTCCTTAGTCTCTTCTAGTGAAGTATCTTGAATATTTATTTTTTCTTCTTGAAGACATAAATTCTTTTTCTCTTATTTATTTGTTTTTGACAATCTATGTTCTTATATTTCTGGTTTTCTATCATTTATTTTTCCTTTTGCTTATTTTTTCCTTACCTTATTGTTAGTCTCACAATGACACTAAGAGGGGGGGGGTGAATCAGTGTAGCTCTTTAAAACTTAAATCTTCAACACTCAAAGCCAAAACAATGAAAACATAAAACAAAATAAAGCAAGTATAACAAGAGAACATCACACAACACAAGATGTACCGAGGTTCACCGATTTGGCTACATCCCCAAAAATTACTGTTTGGACTCCCATCCAAAACCAGCATTTGCAAAGCACAAAATTTACAATCAATTTACTAGCACCCATTGGAAGGAGCACCAAACCCTAATTTATCTGCAGTAATAGAAAGGAGCACCAACCCCTGATTTATCTGCACCAACAGAAAGGACCACCAACCCCTCTACCAAGAACCCACTTGATTTTGATATTGATAATAAAATGACATATATGAATGTCGTCACTGAAACCAGAACCCTCTATGGTCTATAATCTCAAAATCTAAAACTTTCTATTTCACCCAATATAACATCCCTCTCTCTACATTACTCAGAATTTGAATCTTCTCTTCTAAAAAAAAAACTAAGTGTTCTCTTAGCTTGTTCTGCCAATTGCTAAACGCTTTTTGGATATTGTGTAGCACTTTGTCTGCGAACTCCTCTCTAAACTTTAGCCAAAATGGATATCATATGAGAAATTTATGCCCAAAATACGAAACTGACGTTTTCACCTCTCCAAAAATCACGGATTTTCACTATGTTTTTCAACACACACACTTCTCTCTTCACAAAATAAAGTCCCCCCTTTTCAATAAAATATCTTGTCACTTAAAAATCACACACTTGCATTCTTTTTCCCTTTTCAATTTTAAAAATATTTTCTTTAATGAAGCTTCTTAAAACAATATAACTTCTTCTTTTTTATTTTGAGAAGGCATTGAGTCAAACACGTCACATGCAAAGAATTGACACCTTACTCGTTCTCTTATTTCGGAGCCATGTGACACCTCAAACAAAAAATGAAAGATGCTCTATTTGATGCCTTAAAGGTGTAACAACACTGAAACAGAAACTCTGGTAACTCTGCAAGGTCAAAACGGCCAACTAAAGGATTTTGCACAAGTGGAACAAATTGACATAAAAGTGACATGTATAATTTTTGCAACAATCATAACTCTCATCTCGTAACTTTGTTTTCTCTAAAATTTGAAATGTAGAATCTATGTAATTCTGACTACATCTAGTATGAATATCACTACATAATTCCTTATGGTTCACCTGTACCACCTCCACAAAAATTTCTACCGACACATTTTTTCCAAAAAGAGCATTTTTGTGACAGTCTTGCAATGCTTGTAACATTCGTCTCGTTTCTCTGTTTTGGTGGAATTTTAGAACACATGTTCTTGAAGATAAATACCTCCAGTTTGAATTTTTCTATCAAATTATTCTCGGTTTTCTCGTAGTGCTTCTAACAAAACTACCCTTTTTTGGCCTGTACAACCACTTGCCAAATCATCTACCAAGATACCGAAAATGTCACCGATCAATCCAAACACTATGATGACACCTACAACACTATTATAGACTATTTCATGACATGCTAGAATGTTCCAAACTGATCCATCATGTCCAACTACGCCCGTGATGATGTTTGCAATTTTTTGACAACTTGACAATTTTTTCAACTTTTGCAAATTTGCACGAACAACCTGTAACAACTTCACCCAAAAATCAAAAACATCCTCATAAGTATTGAACATCACTGTACATACTTTGAATAACCTCTACAAACTTTTCCACTGCATCAACCTTGTTGGCAATTTTGGGTACATTGGGTACATTGCCTTTGCTCAAGTGTTGATGTTGTCATTGATGTCAAGAAGCGGAAAGGTTTTTTTGTGAAAACCAAGGCAGAAAAAATAAAAGGTTTTATTTAAAACCATGGACAACATATTTGAAATGGGTTTTTCTTAAAACCCAAGCTGGCTCTTCGTTTCATTGAAAAAGGTGCCCCGATGATGAAGATATTTAATTTTAAATATCTAGTTTAAATTTTATTTATTTAAAATTTAAATTAATATTTTAAAATTAAATTAAAGTATTTTTCGACGTGTTTGGAAATGCCGACGTGTTTGGTAATGCATCGAAGTGCATATATATTGGGGCTAATAAATTCATTTCAGTGTATGTGTGAATCGAGATAAATCGTAGTGCATTTCGTTTTCGTCTTCGTCTACGCCAGCGAAGGAGGCGCACGTGATGGACAAGTCTTTGTTGTGACGAATGGTCGTGGTGCCGAGGAGGAAGGCAGACGATTGGTTGGTGCGAAGTTTAAGAATATAGGTGAAGCACGCTCGGAGATAAACACGAAGAAAAACACAATGCGTCATGATGCAAGCTAAGGGGGAATGGAGTTCGATATAACTCTCTGTGTTTTTCGATTTCGGCATTAATGAGGTGAAGATGTTGTGATTCGAGCACTGTACGAAGGAGTGTGGTAAAATTGATACGAATTGTTATATGAGTAAAATTTTGGGCACAAATTTTGGTGCAGCGGTTTGGAATACGACGAAGGTCTAAAGTTTGCAGCAGATATTTGGAAACGCGGCTAAGGTACAAGGCTCTGAGTAGTGTTTCGGGAAACAATGAAGTTTGCATATCAAAAGATTTTGTGCGGAAGAAATAAGACTCACATCTTTGATAACTGACCTTATCCATCGGATAGCACAGACATAAGTGAGAAATATGTTAGGGCTTGCTTGGAGAAGACCATGGTTTCAAATCCCACGATCGACATTTTTAGAGTAAGAGCTCCACCGTTTATTTTGCTTGGATATTCGTGAGACGGCAGGGTTAAATCAAACAGCGTGAGCATAAGTTTCACGTGGGAGTGCAGCTAACTTGGTGGTTTGATTTGAAGCTAAAACGTTAAGAGAACATAAGTCCCATGATCAAATATACGAAGCTCCCTTTTGGTGGACAAGATAGATAAGAGGTATGTTATTTAATAATTGATGTTGAAAGTTGAGCGCTTGGAGATTGTTGTGATTTATTTTACTTTTATGGTACAAGTGGTTTTGGGAGTTATAAGGTATGCAATGTTGTGATTTATTTTATTTTATAGTACAAGTGGTTTTAGGAGAGATAAGGGAGTTGTGCAATTAAAGGCTTTGGTGATGATTATTGAAAGGTGGAATAATGTTGATTATTTTATGATCTACTAACCCTTGTGAAGATTGGCAAAAGAATTTTGTGATTGGGGCAGATTTCCAAAGAAGGTTCTTCACTTCAAAAAGGTATGGGCACATTCTTCTTATGAGTATGATTGGTGTATGTTTTCCTGAAATAAGATTGGAGTGAAAAGGTATTCAACAAGGTTTCCTTTGGTTGGGTGTAAATCCTAGTTTCTGGTTTGTTGAAGACTACTTATGCATTGTTATCATTGATGAGAGTTTTGGTGAATGCATATTTCTGGTTTGGGGTAGTGGAAGCATTGTGCACTAGGGTTTATGGTTGTGAGTCTTGATACTTGCTTTGAGTTGGTGAAACCCTTGGATGGCTGTGTTGAGGTTGATGGTTGAGTTGCTTCCATAGAGGTTGGTTGATCAAGTTATTGCTTTTACTTGATACATGATATTGGGCTTACTCCATTGAGTTGATTTGAACAAGTTATTCTTTACATTTGGTGATATTGTGTGGGTGGCTATTTTGTTCAAATATCTTTGGAGGGAAAAGGATTTCTACTTGTTTCCTTTTCTAGTGATGATTGGTTGAATGCTTCAAGGTTACTGTTGAGTTGAATGATGTTGGTTAAACCTTGTCTTTGAGCATTGTTGTTGAAGCCCTAATTGGTTGAGAAAAGATATTGGTTGTTGGAAAGAACATGAGTATCATTGTTATATGACATATTGCTTGGTTGGCAATTGTTGGGTTGTGTTTCATGTTCTTGAGAAAAGCATACTACATCTATCTTATTCTGTTGAGATTGAGATTGAGTTGGGATTGAGATTGGGAGTTAAGTATAGAACATATTGAGTCTCTAACAATTCTCTTTATGCTTCTATGAGGTTGATGAATCACATTGGGTCTCTAACAATTCTCTTTGTAGGTTCACGCCAAGCAAGTTTTTCTTGATAAACTTGTGAGCAGGTTTTGGACAGGTTCCGTTGGGGACTTGAAAGCAGGTTTTGGACAGGTTCCATTGGGAACTTGTGAGCAGGTTTTGGACAGGTTCCTGTGGGGACTTGTGAGCAGATTTGGACAGGTCTTAGCAGAGGACTTGTGAAGCTGAGGTTGATAGTTCTATCAGAGAACTTGAGGACAGAGGTGCATTGGTTCTATGAGAAGAACCTAAGGACAGATTTGTGCCAGATCGAAGGACTGTGTTTGGTGCTGATCAAAGACAGAGGACGAGGACATTTGTGCTAGACCGAAGGACTGTGTTTAGTGCAAATTCGAGGACCAGCTTTGAGGTGATAGAGTTGAGGACAGAGGTCTCCAGCCAGAGCAGGGAAGACAGGTGTCTTCTATGGATAGAGTTCCATTTGCTAAGGGCAGCGGAGGCAGAGGTCTTCTAGAGGATCACCAGCCAGAGCAGAGATAGGGGAAGGTATCTCCTTTGAGCAGAGGCTCATAAATTTAGATTGGGGGAAGGTTTCTCCTTTGAGCCGAGGCTCATAAACATTGTAATTGGGAAGGTTTCCCAAAGAACTTTGAGATAACTTTTAGAGAAAATTTTTGTGGATGAATCACATCAAAATTGTTGTGTCACTTTGTGGATGATCTTGTGCATTGTTTTGATATTGCTTTGGATATATTGCTTTGTTGTTTTGAAGTATAAAGGAAAAGTTAAAAGAGGTCTTATACTGTTCACCCCCCCTCTCAGTATAAGCTTGTGTTCTTCAATTGGTATCAGAGCCGGTTCCTTCGGAAAGGTTTAACAGCTTGAAGGAAAAGCTAGTAAAGAACACAATGGATCATTCAAGTGGCAATGCAACACCTATTCTTGATGGGTCAGATTTTGGTCTTTGGAGTGCAAGAATGAAGGTTCATCTAATGGCACTTGGGAATGAGGTTTGGGAAGTAATTGAAGATGAGTACACTATTCCTGAACATGGTCTTAATACTAAAGAAGAGAGGCTCCTACATCACAGCAATTCAAAAGCAATGAATACAATCTTGAAAAGCTTACAGAAAGCAGATCTCACCAAAGTGATTCACTGCAAGACAGCTAGTGAAATGTGGAATCAGTTGAAGGTGGTTCATACAGGTGATACAAATGTCAGAAAGGCCAAGTTGAGACACTTCAAAGGTATGTTTGAACAACTCAAGATGAATGATGATGAAAATATTAGTGACTACATGCTTCGTATGGATGAAGTTGTTAACTCCATGAAAGACTTAGGTCTTGAGCTTGCTGAAAATGATGTTTGTGATAAGATTTTAAGATCTCTTCCTAATAGATTTAGTGAAAATATTTCTGCTATTGAGGAAGCTAAAGATTTGGATAAGTTGAAAAAATATGAGCTCCATAGTATACTTGCAGCATTTGAGTTGAGAACTCAAGTGAAGGTTGATGTCAAGAAGGAGGCAGCTTTCAAGGCTACCAAGAATTCCAAAGGTAAACAACTTCAAGAGAGTGATGAGTCTTCTGGTGATGAAGAGGCATATTACAGCAAGAAAGGCAAGTTCTCTAGAAAGCACAAAAATATGAAAAACGTAAGATGTTTCAATTGTGGAAAGTTTGGTCATTATGCTACTAACTGTACTGTTGCCAAGGATGAAAGTGATAAAGATAAACAGGACTGTAAGAGCAAGGATTCTGAAAAGCACAAGCATCATAGGAAAAACAAAGATGAGCACAACAATCAAGGAAAGAGGTATTCTCACAAACACAAGAAGAGCTTCTACCTAGATAAAGCAAGTAAGTGTTCTAGTAATGATAGTGAAAGTTCTTCAAGTGATAATGAAAATGAGATGTTGTTCATATCAGAAAAAGAGGAAGAACCAAAACATAGATTCATTATCATGAAATGTCTTAGATGTGGAAATTTTGGTCACCTTGAGGATGATTGCACAAATAATGAATTGGTTGTTAGTATGTATGAGGATGCTTCAGAAAATGATAAGGAAGATGCATGTATGGTTTTTGAAAAGGGTAGCACCTCCAATGATAAGAAATCTGAAAAAGGCCTTGATAATTCAAAGTGCAATCAAATAGAGGATCTTGAATGTGAACTTACTAATGCTCTTAGTGTTTTGAGAAAGGAAAGAAAGAAGAATGCTAGACTCAAGGATAAGTTAGATGAATGTTGTATGGAGAGAGATGAACTTATAGAAAGTCTTGACGTCTCTATGGCTAAGGCACAAGAACTCAAGAATGAGTTAGAATCTAAGGTGTTTGAGCATAGTGAATTAGAATAGAAAATGGCTTCGTTGGAAGAGGAAAATAGAGAGTACAAGGATAAGCTGTACAAGTTTCAAGAAAGCTCCAAAAAGGTTAAATCTCTTATCAAAGGTCAAAGAAAGACAACAGATAAAACAGGTCTTGGTTTTGTTAAGCCTCACAAGAAACAAGTTGGAGAGTCTAGTAAGAGACTCCAAAAGGAAGAGAGTTCTAATGAGGAAAGTATTTCAGATCATGAGTCCTTGAATGATAGATGCATAGAAATAGAAAACAGAATTCAGAATGAGAAGAAGAAGTTTTCAGAATCTAAGAGGTCAAATAAAGGAAAGTTTCAAGGTAGATGTTTTGCTTGTCACAGATTTGGTCACATGGCTGTACATTGCATAGCTCAAGTGAAGAAGGTAAATGACAGTTTCAGAAATGGTAATTTCTTTCATGGGTATTGCTACTCTTGCAATCAGTTTGGGCATAAAGCAATTTTTTGCAAGGCAAATATCAGGAACTGGGTTAGTCAGAACAGGTTTGGTCAGAACAAGGTTAGTCAGAATAGGTGGATTCAAAGAACAGGTATGCCTCAAAGAAATAACATTGTTACTTGTTATAAATGCAACAATATAGGTCACATAGCTAGACAATGTAGAGATGAAATTCTAGGATACAGGAATAGGAACAATGGTATGAACAGGTCCAAGGATCAAGGCATGGCTAAGAACAGGAATAGTGACAGAAACAGGAACAGGAATATGGACAAAGAGTTCAAGAGAAGGCCCGACAAGGAAGTTATAGACGCTGATGATGATCAGTGCCTAATGGGAGTTTTACTCCCACCCCAAAATTAATCACCTCAATAGGAGGTGGGGGAGGGACTAAGCTAAGAGGCTTATTCTTAGTCTCGAGCCCCAAAGGTGGCCCTTTGCCATTGATGACAAAGGGGGAGAGATATGAGCAAGGGGGAGAGCTTCAAGTGAAGAGGAAAGTTTCAAGTCAGGGGGAGCAAAACTTCAAAGAGAGTGATTTCAGTTTTGGCTCTTGAAGATGTGTTTTTAGTAAAGTTTTGCCATCAATGACAAAGGGGGAGATTGTTGGCAATTTTGGGTACATTGGGTACATTGCCTTTGCTCAAGTGTTGATGTTGTCATTGATGTCAAGAAGCGGAAAGGTTTTTTTGTGAAAACCAAGGCAGACAAAATAAAAGGTTTTATTTAAAACCATGGACAACATATTTGAAATGGGTTTTTCTTAAAACCCAAGTTGGCTCTTCGTTTCATTGAAAAAGGTGCCCCGGTGATGAAGATATTTAATTTTAAATATCTAGTTTAAATTTTATTTATTTAAAATTTAAATTAATATTTTAAAATTAAATTAAAGTATTTTTCGACGTGTTTGGAAATGCCGACGTGTTTGGTAATGCATCGAAGTGCATATATATTGGGGCTAATAAATTCATTTCAGTGTGTGTGTGAATCGAGATAAATCGTAGTGCATTTCGTTTTCGTCTTCGTCTGCGCCAGCGAAGGAGGCGCACGTGATGGACAAGTCTTTGCTGTGACGAATGGTCGTGGTGCCGAGGAGGAAGGCAGATGATTGGTTGGTGCAAAGTTTAAGAATATAGGTGAAGCACGCTCGGAGATAAACACGAAGAAAAACACAATGCGTCATGATGCAAGCTAAGGGGGAATGGAGTTCGATATAACTCTCTGTGTTTTTCGATTTCGGCATTAATGAGGTGAAGATGTTGTGATTCGAGCACTGTACGAAGGAGTGTGGTAAAATTGATACGAATTGTTATATGAGTAAAATTTTGGGCACAAAGTTTGGTGCAGCGGTTTGGAATACGACGAAGGTCTAAAGTTTGCAGCAGATATTTGGAAACGCGGCTAAGGTACAAGGCTCTGAGTAGTGTTTCGGGAAACAATGAAGTTTGCATATCAAAAGATTCTGTGCGGAAGAAAGAAGACTCACATCTTTGATAACTGACCTTATCCATCGGATAGCATAGACAGAAGTGAGAAATATGTTAGGGCTTGCTTGGAGAAGACCATGGTTTCAAATCCCACGATCGACATTTTTAGAGTAAGAGCTCCACCGTTTATTTTGCTTGGATATTCGTGAGACGGCAGGGTTAAATCAAACAGCGTGAGCATAAGTTTCACGTGGGAGTGCAGCTAACTTGGTGGTTTGATTTGAAGCTAAAACGTTAAGAGAACATAAGTCCCATGATCAAATATACGAAGCTCCCTTTTGGTGGACAAGATAGATAAGAGGTATGTTATTTAATAATTGATGTTGAAAGTTGAGCGCTTGGAGATTGTTGTGATTTATTTTACTTTTATGGTACAAGTGGTTTTGGGAGTTATAAGGTATGCAATGTTGTGATTTATTTTATTTTATAGTACAAGTGGTTTTAGGAGAGATAAGGGAGTTGTGCAATTAAAGGCTTTGGTGATGATTATTGAAAGGTGGAATAATGTTGATTATTTTATGATCTACTAACCCTTGTGAAGATTGGCAAAAGAATTTTGTGATTGGGGCAGATTTCCAAAGAAGGTTCCTTCACTTCAAAAAGGTATGGGCACATTCTTCTTATGAGTATGATTGGTGTATGTTTTCCTGAAATAAGATTGGAGTGAAAAGGTATTCAACAAGGTTTCCTTTGGTTGGGTGTAAATCCTAGTTTCTGGTTTGTTGAAGACTACTTATGCATTGTTATCATTGATGAGAGTTTTGGTGAATGCATATTTCTGGTTTGGGGTAGTGGAAGCATTGTGCACTAGGGTTTATGGTTGTGAGTCTTGATACTTGCTTTGAGTTGGTGAAACCCTTGGATGGCTGTGTTGAGGTTGATGGTTGAGTTGCTTCCATAGAGGTTGGTTGATCAAGTTATTGCTTTTACTTGATACATGATATTGGGCTTACTCCATTGAGTTGATTTGAACAAGTTATTCTTTACATTTGGTGATATTGTGTGGGTGGCTATTTTGTTCAAATATCTTTGGAGGGAAAAGGATTTCTACTTGTTTCCTTTTCTAGTGATGATTGGTTGAATGCTTCAAGGTTACTGTTGAGTTGAATGATGTTGGTTAAACCTTGTCTTTGAGCATTGTTGTTGAAGCCCTAATTGGTTGAGAAAAGATATTGGTTGTTGGAAAGAACATGAGTATCATTGTTATATGACATATTGCTTGGTTGGCAATTGTTGGGTTGTGTTTCATGTTCTTGAGAAAAGCATACTACATCTATCTTATTCTGTTGAGATTGAGATTGAGTTGAGATTGAGATTGGGAGTTAAGTATAGAACATATTGAGTCTCTAACAATTCTCTTTATGCTTCTATGAGGTTGATGAATCACATTGGGTCTCTAACAATTCTCTTTGTAGGTTCACGCCAAGCAAGTTTTTCTTGATAAACTTGTGAGCAGGTTTTGGACAGGTTCCGTTGGGGACTTGAAAGCAGGTTTTGGACAGGTTCCATTGGGAACTTGTGAGCAGGTTTTGGACAAGTTCTGGTGGGGACTTGTGAGCAGATTTGGACAGGTCTTAGCAGAGGACTTGTGAAGTTGAGGTTGATAGTTCTATCAGAGAACTTGAGGATAGAGGTGCATTGGTTCTATGAGAAGAACCTAAGGACAGATTTGTGCCAGACCGAAGGACTGTGTTTGGTGCTGATCAAAGACAGAGGACGAGGACATTTGTGCTAGACCGAAGGACTGTGTTTAGTGCAAATTCGAGGACCAACTTTGAGGTGATAGAGTTGAGGACAGAGGTCTCCAGCCAGAGCAGGGAAGACAGGTGTCTTCTGTGGATAGAGTTCCATTTGCTAAGGGCAGCGGAGGCAGAGGTCTTCTAGAGGATCACCAGACAGAGATGAGATAGGGGAAGGTATCTCCTTTGAGCAGAGGCTCATAAATTCAGATTGGGGGAAGGTTTCTCCTTTGAGCCGAGGCTCATAAACATTGTAATTGGGAAGGTTTCCCAAAGAACTTTGAGACAACTTTTAGAGAAAAGTTTTGTGGATGAATCACATCAAAATTGTTGTGTCACTTTGTGGATGATCTTGTGCATTGTTTTGATATTGCTTTGGATATATTGCTTTGTTGTTTTGAAGTATAAAGGAAAAGTTAAAAGAGGTCTTATACTGTTCACCCCCCCTCTCAGTATAAGCTTGTGTTCTTCACAACTCTGTCCATCTGAGCGTGTTGACAACAACGACAATATTGTCATTGCACCTTGCTCAACAATCTCCCCCTTTGGAATTATTGGCAACACACGCACAATTTCCTATAACTCTTCTCCCCCTTTGACAACAAGACCAAATGGCTACTGCAAACTCCTCCTGAGTCCATGCACAACATTCTCAGGCAAAAATTATTACACTTAGCAAAAATCACAAACATGAGCAAAAAGATAAACAAATACACAAATGCTCCCCCTAAGAATGTGGCCCCAATAGCTAGTCAATTCTTGGGAAGTGTGACCACTCCCAATTTCTTGTGAAGGTACTCAAAGAATTCCTTGGGCAATGGTTTGGTGAATATATCCACTACTTTCTCTATTTTTGGAACAAAATCCAACTTAGCCTCACATTCTGCAACTTCCTCCAAAAAATGATACTGGATAGCAATATGTTTTGTGTGAGAATGCATAACCAGATTCTTTGAGATGTTAATGGCACTATTGTTATCACACTTAACTAAAATTGGCTCACTAAAATTAATGCCAAGATCCTTCAAAGTTTATTTCATCCATAACACCTATGTACAACATGTTGTCGCTGCAATGTATTCTGCCTCTATTGTGGATAAGGAGATAGACTCCTGTTTCTTACTGTGCCATGTGACCAACATGTCTCCAAGATAGAATGTACCTCCACTGGTACTCTTCTTGTCATCTACACATATTGCCCAATCTACATTTGAATACTCAATAAGGGTGAAGTCCTTACCTTATGAATACCATAACCCATACTCCATAATACCCTTGAGGTACCGAAGAATCCTCTTCATTGCTATCACATGAGTCTCCTTGGGAGTAGCCTAAAATCATGCTACCATGCATACTACCTACAAAATATTTTTTCTGGTAGTTGTCGAGTACAATAAGTTCCCAATCATAGATCTATACATTGTTTGATCAACATGTGCAGATTTTTCATCCTTGCTCAACTTGCAACCTATCATCATGGGAGGGATAACTGGCTTACAATCCTCCATTGTGAACTTTTTCAACATCTCTTTCACATATTTAATTTAGGAAATAAATATGCCCTTCTCATTCTGATTAACTTGCGATCCGAGGAAATACGAAAGTTCACCAATCATTGATATTTCAAATTCTTTCTACATCTTATTTGCTAAATATTTACACAACTCATCTTTGTTGTTGCTAAATATGATATCATCTACGTATACAACAAGAATAATATGATGACAATTTTCTATTTTGACATACAAATTACTATCCACCATACCTTTCTTGAACCCTTGTTGAGTAAGATAATTGTCTAGCCTTGCATACCATGCTCGAGGTGCCTGTTTTAAGCCATATAATGCTTTCTTCAACTTGGAAACCAAGTTGGGATCATCACCAAGCTGGAAGCCATATGACTACTCAATATAAACCTCTTCTTTAAGTTTTCCATTCAAAAATGTTGATTTCACATCCATTTGATAAACTTTGAAATTCTTATAAACTACTAAAGCCAAAAACATTATAATTGCCTCTATTCTGGCCACAGGTGCAAAGGTCTCCTCAAAGTCAATACCTTCAACTTTTGCATAGCCTTTGCATACCAATATTGCTTTGTTCCTGAGTACCTGTCTGTCTTCATTGAATTTGTTTCGAAAGACCCATTTAGTACTGATTATATTTTTATTTGTGGGTCTTGGTACTAACTCCCAAGTCTTATTTTTCTCGATCTGATCTAATTCTTCATTTATTACCTTTATCCAACTTTCATATTTGCTTGCATCAACAAAATTTTTGGGCTCAATGCTGGATAATAAAGAGTATTTACTTAGTAATATTCTTCTTGTTTGAACACCAACTATGGGGTATCCAATTATTTGCTCTCTAGGATGATCTTTTTGTCAGTTGCCTATTTTGAATTTCTTGTTTTCCTCTACTTCTAAATCACTATTTGAATCCTCTAAGTCAATTTTGGGTTTATTTTTCATTTTCTTTGTCTCATCTCCTTCAATGACCTCTTCATAAATTGGGTAGTTCTCTTCATAGCTAATTACCCGTTCCCTTCTTTCATCAACTTTAACATCGCCACTATCCATAATTTTTCTTAGCCTCTTATAGCATTTGTAAGCTTTGATTTTTGATGAATAGCCAAGAAAAATACCTTCATCCGCTCTATCTTCAAACTTACCAAGGTTTTCTTCAGTTCTTATGACCGAGCATCTTGTGCCACAACCAATTCTCTTCTTCCTATCCAATCAAGAAAGCTCCTTTTGAAGTCTTTGAGAGTGTACAGGTTCCCAGATGTCCTTGATCCAGTTGCTATCAACTTCCCATTGTTTACCTTTCTGAATTCATAACCTTGCTTCTTAAAGATCACTTCATGACATCTATCACAAATCTGACTTACGCTCAACAAGTTATGCTTCAGACCAACCACAAACAAGACTTCTTTTGACCTGATTTTTTCGTCACTAATATTAACTGAACCTTTGCCAACTATCTTAGCTCCATCATTGTTTCCAAACTTTACTAAACCACCTTCATATTTTTGTAGCTTCTCAAATTTTTGTTTATCACCTGTTATATGACTCGAGCATCCACCATCAAGTATCCATGGTGCAGATTTATTCTATGCTTTAAATTTCATCTGTACGATCAAGGATTCCTTTTCTTCCTTAGGTCACTCTTTTTCTTTCCACTCAGGTTTGATTATAATTTTGGGCTCTTGTTTTAGCTTTTCTTTTTTAGTAGCTTGTGCATGTTTTTCAAGAAATTTTATATTTTGTCTTATTCCATTTGGCTGAAATTTTCTTCCCTGAAATTGATTTGATGCAAATGTACTTCGACAATTTCTTGCAATATGCCCAAAATTATGATAGTTATAACATTCTATCGCATAATCTATCAAAGGTGAAAAAGCATTTCTATTGGTAAAATTCCTTGGTCCTACATTATACTTGCAATCTGAGATCTTATGTCCATAACCATTGCATTTAAAATAGTAACTAGAAAAGAGATGATTGAACTTGGATGGTGGTCTTTGCCATGTTGTCGTAGGAGCTATAAATCTTATTCTTCTTTGATGTGTGACATTGGTGAAGCTATCATTGTCAATTCTCCTTTCGTACCTTGCATTATTGCTTTCTTTTGCATGATTCGTTTTTGTTTGATCAACCTATTTCTTCTCTTCATTCTTTGTGGATTCTTCATTTATGGCCTTTGATCCATTTGACGATTCTCCTTCATCAAAACCCAAACCAAATTTTATGCCTATAGTCTTTTGGTTATTTATGATCTTATCCAGCTTCATAGAACTTTCTTCACATTTGTGATAACAACTAATTTTCTGATTCATCTCTTCTAGATGCATTCTTAAACCAACAATATCTTCTTCTAGCTTGTTGCAATAATCTATTTTCATGGTTATTTGCACTTTGAGATCTTCGAAGATTTTCTTGGATTCTTCTATATATAATTTCAAATTTGTTATGATTTCATTTGCATCCTCAAGATTTCTTGAAATTTTCTTATTTTTTCTTTCTATCTTCAATTCATCTAGAGTTGTAATTAGTTCCTCTTCCAAATTCACTTCTGCATTAATTTCTTCTTCATCACATTTCTCTTATTTTTCTCATTTTTCTTCTTTGAGTGCCATGAAAAGAGCTTCACCTGTTTCCTTTTCAGAATCCTCACTGGAGCTATCTTCTGATGAACTAACATTCTTGGAGATGAAACTTTTCTTCTTGAAGTTGCCTTTTTTGAAATTTGTTTTTTTCTTCCAGTCACTTCTTTCTTCGTGTAATCCTTCATCACTTATGTTCTTCTCATTAAGTGGACATTTAGCTACAAAATTCCCAACACCTCCACAGTTGAAACATTTAAATGGTAACTTTTCTCTGTATTTTCCTTTTCCCCTTTTTAGTTTTCAAACAAAGTTTGCTTCCATTTCATCTGATGTCTCTTCTTCCTTGGATTCTTGTTTTGCTTTCATATTTTTATGGGCTTTAAAAGCAGCTTCTCTGTCTATGGGTTTATATTTTCCTATTCTCATCTCATATGTAGTCAAAGAACCATGCATCTCATCCATACTAAAAGAATTTAGATCTTTAGCTTCTTCTATAGCTAAAACTTTAGAATCAAATATTTGGGGAAGGGATCTTAATACCTTTTTCACAATGATAGAATATTTGATTTCCTCACCAAGTCCTCTAATCGCATTAATGACTCCATTAACTCTTAGCATATATGCCTCTATATTCTCATTGTCATTCATCTTTAATACTTCGAACTGAGCTCAATGTGTTTGTAACTTGACCTCCTTTATCTTAACATCTCCTTCATGAATGCTCTTTAGTTTGTCCCATTATTTCCTTTACTATTTTACAACCCATAATATTTACCAGTTTGTTGTCTACTAATCCACACATTATAGCATTCTTTGTTTTTGAGTCATTCTCAAACAGTTTCTTACCGGTAGCACCGGTTGGAGAAGTGGAGGGTAGTGTGTATCCACTATCTATTGAATCCCAAATGTCGTATCCCAAAGCACAAAGATATGTCTGCATCCTAAGTCTCCAAAATGTGTAATTAGTTATGTCAAACAATGGTGCTTTGTTTGATGAGAAGCCTTCACCACTTGCCATTGTGTCACTTCCAAGATCACCCTAGCCTGTTAAGCCTATTCAAGAACCTCGCTCGGATACCAATTATTAGTCTCACAATGTAACTAAGAGGGGGGGGGTGAATTATTGTAGCTCTTTAAAACTTAAATCTTCAACACTCAAATCCAAAACAATAAAAACATAAAACCAAATTGTAGACACCAAAACAGCACCAATCCGATTATGTGACGACAAGCACTGATCGCACCAACACACACAGCCCCCAGGGCAGCCCTCGGAGGTTAAACAGTGGTTCTAACCACTCACACAGCAGTTTTGCAAGTCAGAAACCAATTTGGCACCTTTTGGACACCTTATTTCTTATTCGTCCCACCCAGGGACGAGTGAGAATTTTACTCGTCTTTCTTAGGGACGAGTGCTGACTGGCACTCGTCTTTCTTAGGGACGAGTGCTGACTGATAGATACTCGTCTTTCCTAGGGACGAGTGCTTACTGATACTCGTGTCACCCAGGGACGATTACCGGCGCTCGCTTCGGGGTGGGACGATTGTAGAGTTTGACTTGCAAAAAAGTCAAATCTCGGCATATAACAACTCAGAACTGTCACTTAGCTTTCCCTGCATGACATAGGAGTGCGAGTGAGTTCTTTTAACAACACACATCTCCACTTAGCTTTCCCGCATGACATAGGAGTGCGAGTGAGTTCTTTTAACAACACACATCTGCCAATTAGCTTTCCCTGCATGGCATAGGAGTGCGAGTGAGTTCTTTTAAGACAACTTAGATTTGCCACTTAGCTATCCCTTCATTGCATGGGAGTGCAAATGAGTTTTTCTAAAACATGCAAAGACATGCACGAGAGCGGTTAAGAAGCCCTTGATCAAGAAGAAGTCTTCTCTTCACAAACAAAAGCATTCATGCAAAGAAACACTTTTGCATGTTAATTCAAAAAGACCCCTTGGGTCTATAAAAACGGTGAGTTTTCTCACCCAAAAGGGATATACGAGAGAAGGAGCATTTTGAGCGACGAAGTCGTTGCTAGTTCACTTACGGCGATTTGTGCTTTCATAATCGTGGTATTTCTTTTAGTTTCATGTTTATGCTTTTGTCAAGTTCTTTCATTTCATTTAGATTCATTTCAACCATCGTTAGATTCATCTTTTATTTTTCATACACAGGTGCTACGGACTTTCTTGTTTGTTTCTTTGAGTGCGAGTTGCGGCATTAGAGGAGCGGCGAGGAGTCTACCTTACCAACGCAAGCGGCGGCAACATTTGGCCCGCCCATTCCAAACGTGGGCATGCGGAAGGAGGAAGACTAAGTCACAAATTGTAACAAAGACCAATTTAACGCTCCTAGCCCCTAAAAAGGGAGGAGACGTCTATGTAACCGAGGATAAGAAATTTGAATAAAGAGGGCTGTGATTTCCTTACATCTTTTCTTTCGTCTCCAATTTATCTCCTTTCCTTGTTTTTGTGCATAGGATTAAAGCGTTATATTTCGTCTTATATTGCATAATTATAGTTTTCCTTTTGTTTTCGGAATCTCGTGCTTTCAATGGCGATCACGGTGGGACTTCTGTCCTCTATTTTTGTTTAGGTTAAATTACTGATCTAAAATTGCTTGTTTTTTTACAGGTACCTATTTTTCAACAATCGGACTGTTATTCGTCTCTGCAAGTGACGATTACAGAATTGTTACTCGTCTCACCTCGGGACGAATAAATTATTCGTTCCACCCTGTGACGATTACGGTTCTGTTATTCGCCTCACCCAGGGACGATTATAGATCTGTGCAAATTTTTAGAGCAAATCAGAAATTTCCGATTAGGCAGAGAAGAGGTAGGGGTTTTTACGGCTTCTGTCAAATTTCTGTTTTTTTGTTTTCTGGTTTTCAGTTTGAATGGCTTAGGGAAAGATTTCTTTTCGTTTGCTTGTTTCAATTTCGCAAAATTAAAACGAACCCCACACATCACGTTACATTTTAAACCAAGGCGTTGGTCGTAAGACCCCAACCCTTGAGCAAGACCAACGGTGGGTTCATCACCACCTTGGCTTAGCTTTGCATCCATTCCCCGATTGTCAACTGTTGTTAGGCGTAAATCCTGACGAAAGCTGACCGAGTGCTGCTGGGGTGATTCCCATGCGCGCGAGGATAAGTCTTCTATGGTAGGTGCCATTAACAGGACAATCCCCCTTTCGTACCGCCTACGTACCACGTACCATCTGCTCTCACGTACTTATAGTCTCCCTCTCGTAAGGGCGGGTATATAGAGAGGTTGGTATATCGGCTCTGGCTGGTATATTGAAGGGGCGACCATTTTTGGGAGTTATAAGAGCCTTCATACTTGCATTTAAACGTTTCACAAAAATTTTCAAAAACAAAACAAACAACAAAAACACACTAAACCAGATCTAGGGCACACTATTAATCTTTAAAAGAGATAAGCATTGCTTGTGAGTGTGTATGCTATTTTCTGTTTTAGACAAAAAAAAAAAAAAAGAAAATCATAAAAAGAATTTTTGCATTTTTAGGATAGCATTACCATGGTGAATACTCGTAGCCAAGCCCAATCACGGGCAGAAGCTGTAGAACATGCACCAAGAGAGACAAATCGTCTCCGATATAGCCTTGAAGACTTAGTCATTCCGCCTCACCGGCGGGATACAACAGTTAGTTCACATCATGCAGAACATGGTTCTAGAGCCCCATCATGGCGGGGCACTCCAACCCATACGGTCATAGAACAAGGTTCTAGAGGTGTCTCAAGGAGTGGCTCTCCAAATTAGGCCTTCAATAGACGAGACTTTAGAACCCCTTCTCTAAGGGAAACTCATGAGCAACAAGAATCTTTTCAAGACAATAACTTATATATACCACCTGGTCTAAGCACGAAGCCTCCCTTTGAAGTTCATTATGGATGGCCTAGTGATGAAGCATTGTGTAATGCTATGGAACAACAAAGGGTCCAAAATGAAGAATTACATAATGTTGTGGTTCCTAATTTACCCCCAATTAATGTCGAAAATAGTAGACCACATCCAGAACAACAAGTCCTCCCGACAGAGCAAGGCAATTCTGCCCGCACCTTTTATGCATATCACAGACAAAGAGAGGAGGATCACTACATCCCTCCAGTCCAGTGTCCAGTACCAAAAAGATGCACGTCTGCACCTGCATTATATCCAGATCGCTTATTGAGACCAGAGTTTCAAGTTAATGCGGCCAACCTCGACAGAGGGAAGCAACATGTAGGGGTCTCAGAGTACTATGATCGAAATAGATATGTAGGAGAGACATCTCGGCCTATCAAACAAGAGACAACAGCACAAAGTAACTTGGCATTTACACAACTAGCCGCCCGCCAAGCGCAAATCATGCGGCTTAAGCAAGAACAACAGGAATTAGAACATTTGTGTCACCTTGATCAAGAGCGCATTCAGCGTCAGACTGCTGAAAGGTTTCACAACCATGCACGTGAGAGGGCCCCAATCCCTCGTGCACAACACTCTGAGATGTATGTGAGGCACAACCCTTTAGGGCGAGATAGGTCTCCACGACTTCAGCAAGCATTGCCTCCAAGACCTTTTAGACCTGAGCGGGAGGCCATTCCCCGTGACCATGATGGGTATCCTCCACGGGCGCCCATCCATATTTACAGGCCTAGGCCAAACACTCCTCACGAAGATTATGAGGATTATTACCAAGAAGAAGAGCGGGTTGAAACACCCTATCAAGGCGGAAGGAATGCTAACCATTTAGTCATTCAAAGGCCTCAAGTTTCCCGCAACCCACAACGGGAACAAGCTAAGGAGGAGGAAATTATATCCTCCGATGCCTACAAAGTGTTGTTAGAACGCTTGGAGAATATGGAACTTAAGACTGGTGGGCCTCAAAAGCCTACCTTGCGCCAACTCCGTAGTCATCCAATACATCCGTCAGTGCCAGCACCTCCATACCCTGAACATTTCAAGCTGCCCCAGTTGGCACTCTTTAAAGGGGATGAGGATGCTCAAGAACATGTGACTCGATTTTTGAGTCAGTGCTTTGGTATACAAGACAATGATGCATTGCTATTGAGAACATTCATAACCACCTTTGCAGGGTCTGCCTCGGATTGGTTTACCCATCTACCAAAGCATAGCATCTACAACTTGGATCAACTAGTGGACGCGTTCCTAGAACGTTTTGCTTTCAATACAAAGAAAAAGGCGTCACTCAGTGATCTAGCTAGCCTCAAACAGTATGAGGAAGAGTCCATGGTCGCATATGGGAATCGGTGGAGGACGGTGCTTTCAAAGTTGTCCTATCTCCCTCCTATGTCCGACCTAACTCAAATGTTCGCAAAGAGCTGTTTGCGATCGATCTCTGTGCTATTGCAGCTGCAGCAATACGCCACTTTAGAAGAAGCTCTGGCGCAAGCTAGACGTATCGAAGAGATCAAGATACAGGATGGCGAAATTGCCAAGCCTAAGAAAAAAGAGTGGAACAAGAGCACCAAAATAGGGAATACGCAACAGAAACCCGCCGCGGTCAATCAAGTTGCTATTAATGCCCCTACGCCTGCCCAAGCAACACAGCCTTCAAAGGCTAATTATCAGGCGGTGCCTCATACTAATTATGAGAAAGATAACAAAAAATAGGATCAAAATCAGCAGCGTCGCCCTAAGCGACAATTTACTCCATACACTGAGTCTAGGGATTCCTTGTTTGACCGTTTGTCAGCGGCAAACTTGATTAATCTGCCAGATATTCCAACAATCGATCCTAATGCGCCGAAGTCTAAGGGCTACAGAGAGGATATTTTCTATAGATTCCATCGGAGGAGAGGGCATGACCTTAATGTCTGTTGGACGTTTAAAGGTTTAGTGCAAGATCTTATTGATAATCACACATTGGTAGTGGATAACCCCATCGCACCCAACAACCAACAAATGGGTGTTTTCAAAGATCCTTTACCCACACATGATGCACAAACAAAACCTTTGCATGTCAATGAAGTGCAACAGAGTTACCCCATGGACGGGTATGTTGGAATGATAAGTATTGTGACAAGAAACAAGAGACACCCGGGAGTTGTCCCCGCGACGACCACTAGGGAAGCTTCATCCACGTCACAACATCAACCGAATCCTACACGAGTTGCCCCCACCTAGACCAGTGGTCACGATTCGATCTAGACTTACTCAAAGTCTACGGACCACATCGGCTAGGCTCTCCATTTATGAGCTTATTCAACAATCGAGCGCCCCATCGGGAAGCTCTTATGGAGATATTAAAGGCAATTGAGTTGCAACCCCACGAAGCGGATTCGTTCAACAATTTTGTGGGGCATGTTAAACGATGTACTGAACCGAGTTATTACCTTTAGGGAAGATGAGCTAAAAATGGTGACTGGAGATGTACCGGATCCGCCCCTGCACGTTATTGCGCGGGTCAACGGGACTCCGTACAAACGGGTGTTGATAGATACTGGTTCTTCCAGTAACCTTATTACAACCGCTGCACTGAAACATCTGAAACTACCAGCCTCTCACATTGCACCTTCCACTTATACCCTTCGAGCATTTAATGATACGATATGCTCGACAGTTGGCACAATTGTCCTGCCCATACAAGTGGGACAAAAGATCATTCCTACGTTGTGCCACATTTTAGAAGGGGAAATGGCTTACAATATCTTGCTTGGACGGCCTTGGATCCGGGATATGAAGTGTGTCCCTTCAATTGCTCATCAATGTTTGAAATATACATTTGAAGGACAAGTGCACGTGGTCCCTGCAGATTTGGAACCTTTTAAGTACTGCAATTCGAGTGCAAATCATGCCGCGATCGACCCTTCCTTCAACGCACGTGGATTTCCAGTTAAATCCATCTAAACGGGGTTCGACTAAGCAAGAATCTCCCTTGCCAACTCAATCAAGTTCTCGGGCGGGATCATCTTCTTCATCCGAGTCCTCCCACAATGATGCCACCTACGATGGCCACACCAACGGACAAAGGAAAGAAGCCCCTGGAAGCGGAACCACCTCTAGTCTCCAACATCTCTACAGGAGAGACGCCTAATCGAATGGAAGTTGAGACGCCTAGTGCACCCCACATGGAGTGGACTCAAGGAGAACTCCCATTCACTTCCCCTCAATCGCCAACGATTACTGTTGAGATGTCTAACACAGGCATGGGGGAGTACATAGTGCGAAATGTTGTTGCAACGCCCACACTTCGATCTATGCAAGACATGGGAAGACCTCGACTCCCCATAGGCTCCGTGGTTCCTTTAGGCTACCCACCTAATCAGACAAATTTTATTTTTGGGGGCCTGGATCATGGCATTGAACCTTCCCGAAAAGAAGAAGAAGATGAAGATCCCTTTGTGGAAGATGTCAACTATCTGGCTAACCCAGACTTCGCATTACGTTATCTTAGCCAATGCAATTGGCATGGATACGGATTAGGCCGGTATGAACAAGGAATGCGTGTTTTGTGTCAACCAAGATACCAAATGCCTTATGACAAGTCGGGAGTAGGGTTTAACCACCCTTTGCCCCTCGACATCTTGGTCGAAAACATGCAAGGCCTAGGGATAGGCAACAAGGATGGGTTGGCATCGGATCCATATGCCAATCCAAATACGACTTATACACTGGGGGACTATTTCCCATTGCACACAAATAACCTTGTTGACCTCAACAACCCTTTCCCTACGGCTGAACAAGGAGAAACCTCACGGACTCACCCACAAGGGGAAGATGGACAAGACCACGAAGGGTCTTCTGAAAATGAGTCGGAGGACGATCATTCGCATGAATATCAAATGAATGATGATCAGGAAAGCTTCCTGAGGATGTTCCCATTGAATGATCCTAGTGAGCATAGGTTGCAAGATCCTTTAGACATAGATGACAGGTTGGAACACTTACACATAGATCCAAGACCTAGGAGGCATTTCACCCTGGCGCAGTTATAGCAATTACTGCACCCCCCACTCCAGGCATACAACGAACATCTTCCGCCTAGAGACCCTATCAACTCATCAGTGCCTAGGGCAGACCCTATTTGCAGGACTGCGTATAGGGCTGATCCCTTTGTGCCAGTGCCCACAGAGCCAGATCCAAAGCACCAAGAACATCCAGAATGTCACAGTTGTCACATTTGCGGTTATGGAGATTACAATCATTTCATCAACATGGTCTCCATTGACTTGACCGCCCCCATCCATGATCCAGCCAATCCAACATGATTATTGCATCTAGACATAGAAGCTATTGATTGGGATCGCATTGACACACCACCATCTCCATCAGAGTATTGGCCTTGCGGTGGGATGTTTCATTTCACTCCAAGACGGACTCAGGATGTCTTTCATGCTGAGGAGGAACTTGATGTTCCAAATGACGATCTTAATTCAGCAAATGATATCCATCTGATCCCCATTCCACACCAGTTGGAAGACGGATCCCATATGTCAGTTGAAGCAACGACTGATGTAGACATCGGCACAGATCCAATGAATCCACGGATTCTCAAGCTGGGGGTAAGTCTTTCCCCTGAAGAGCGAGCCGATTATGTTGCCCTTCTTAAGGAAAAGAAGGAGGTTTTTGCATGGTCATACAAAGATATGCCGGGACTAGACCCACGACTAGTCACGCACAATTTAACGCTTGATCCGACAATCAAGCCGGTAAAGCAAAAACTACGCAAGATGCATCCAACAGTAGCCTTAATGGTAAAAGATGAGTTACAAAAGTTGTTGGATGCCCAGTTTGTCATCTGTGTGGATTATCCGCCATGGTTGTCTAACATGGTTCCTGTCAAGAAACCCGACGGGAGGATTCGCATATGCACTGATTTTTGAGATCTTAACAAAGCGAGTCCTAAGGATGATTTTCCTTTGCCGAGCATCGACGCGTTGGTAGACGCTACAACGAGCCACGAAATGCTTTCCCTTATGGATGGTTTCTCAGGATACAATCAGATTCGTATTAATCCTGAGGACCAACTAAAAACGGCATTCACAACGCCTTGGGGGACATTTTGTTATAAGGTCATGCCTTTTGGCCTTAAAAATGCCGGAGCTACCTACCAACGTGCCATGACATACATCTTTCACGATTACATGCACAAAATTTTGGAAGATTACATGGATGATTTGTTGGCCAAATCTCTTTTGCGCCCAGATCACATCGGTGACTTGAGTAAGGTCCTTGATCGCCTCATTGAGCATAAAGTCAGACTAAACCCCAAGAAGTGCGTCTTTGGCGTCACCTCTGGAAAGCTCTTGGGTTTCATAGTCTCCAAACGAGGAATTGAGGTTGATCCAAACAAAGTCAAGGCAATCCTTGAAATGCGTCCCCCAACCACCATCAAGCCGCTCAAGAGTCTGCAGGGAAAGGTTGCGTCGATCAAGCGCTTCATAGCGCAGTTATCTGACAAATGCCGACCCATGAATAAATTATTGCATAAAGGGGTCACATTTCATTGGGATGACGAGTGCCAGTCAGCCTTTGACGACATTAAACAGTACTTGGCTTCGCCACCAATACTGGCACCACCCAGACCAGGAGTGCTGTTCTATTTATACATCTCAGCCACTGAGGTGGCACTGGGCGCCATGCTGTCCCAGAAAAATGAACTTCACAGAGAACGAGGCTACATACTATCTTAGCCGCACCTTGGTCAGTTATGAACTTAACTATGCATATGTTGAAAAACTCTGCTTGGCAGTGGTGTTTGCTACCAAAAAGCTACGCCACTACATGCTTAGTAATAAGACATATGTTGTGTCTAAGGAGAATCCATTGCGTTACATGATGAGTCGTACTTATCATAGTAGCCGCACGGCGAAATGGATCATGTTGTTGACGGAGTTTGACATAGAGTTCATTGGACAGAAATCTATAAAAGGTCAAGTCATCGCCGATCAACTAGCCGAGGCTCCTCTTGAAGACGATCAGCCTCTGACTTTTGAACTACCTGATGATGGGGTCTTCCATGTTTTAGAGTCGCCAGATTCTGATGAGCCTGAGTCCCAGGCTGACATAACCCTTTTCTTCGATGGTTCTAAATGTGAGCAAGGGGGTGGTGCGGGAATTGTATTCTTCACTCCACAAGGTGCTCCAATGCCCTTGTCATTTAAATTAGACTTCCCGTGCACCAACAACAATGCAGAATACGAAGCCTTGCTCATAGGTCTTGAGACAACAATCACCATGAACATTAAACGATTGAATATCTTTGGTGATTCGTTGT
Organism: Wollemia nobilis; assembly: GCA_028583015.1. Taxonomy (NCBI): domain Eukaryota; kingdom Viridiplantae; phylum Streptophyta; class Pinopsida; order Araucariales; family Araucariaceae; genus Wollemia; species Wollemia nobilis. The sequence continues at coordinate 1,986,277 of JAQPPZ010000314.1, forward strand.
TAATTGTCAATCAAGTAAAAGGGATATACCAATGTAAATGTCCACTTTTGAAGTCTTATAAAGCCCTTGTGGATAAATTCTTGGCACAACTTGAATGGTATGACATCGAGGCGCTCCCTCGATCATCAAATCATTTTGCGGATACTATGGCCTCCTTGGGGTCACTTATTCCGCAAGACCCTTCTGGTGAAATGACAACCATTCAGGTTAAAACATTATCGCAATCTGCGATGGAGCGTGCAAGCTCTGATTCGACGCCAGAAATCCACATGATCCAGATTGAACCATCTCCGGATAAGTTCTCTCGAATTCGAGATTGTTTGACTAAAGCCAACTGGGGGTCCTTGTTCTCCCCGACCCCTCTTACTAGCAACACCACGTTGTTTTTACAAGTTCTTTCCTGCTCGGCTTTTGTTCGGGATAAACTTCAAGAGGGATTGGCCGTTCATACTATCGAGGTTTCGATCGGCAAGGCCGGTATACACCCATTCGGGATTACCTCAAGCTAGGTAATCTCCCACTTGGATTGACCCAAGCCGCGAAAAGATCATTCAAACAAAAAGCGGCAAAGCATGTCTTGGTAGGAGACATTTTGTATCGTCGAAATTATGAAGGAATCCTCCTTCGTTGTTTGGACCGACAAGAGTCCGCTTGGGCGATCACCCAAGCTCACGATGGTACATGTGGTGGCCACTTCAGCGGTATGGCCATCGCAAAGCGCATTCTTCGCATGGGTTATTATTGGCCATCCTTAGAGCGAGATTGTTGCGCATATGTGAAGAAGTGCGTGAAGTGTCAGCATCATGCTAATTTGACACACGTACCTTCTCAGGCCTTACAGCCGATTCAATCGGTTTGGCCTTTTTCGCAGTGGGGCTTTGATCTAATTGGAAAGATCTCCCCTGCGTCGTCTGGTCGTCACACGTTCATTTTAACGGCCACTGAGTACTTTACCAAATGGGTGGAAGCAATTCCGCTGACCACTACGACTGGAGCTCGCATTGCGGAGTTTATTTTGCATAACATCATATGTCGTTTTGGTATTCCATCCAAAATAGTCTCGGATAATGGGACACCATTCAAGAATAAAGATGTGCGTGCTTTGACCACAAAGTACAAGATTCAGCATAGCTTTTCAACACCCTATTATCCGCAGGCAAATGGGCAAGCAGAGGCGTCAAACAAAATGCTAGTCGCCATTCTTAAAAAGACAGTTGCAGATAATCATAAAGATTGGCACATTCGGATCCCGCTTGCCCTATGGGCTTATCGCACCAGCATTCAGACGCCCACTGGGGCAACTCCATTTTCGTTGGTGTATGGCTCCAAGGCGGTCATGCCTTTTGAGTTGGAAATTCCTTCCCTGCGCATTTCAATGCAAGAGTTCATCGATGATGACACTGCACGGCGAGCCCGGTTAGATCAAGCGACGTTGCTTGACGAACGACGCGTTAATGCTCTCGAGCATTTGCGTATCTATCAAGAGCGACTTAAGAAAGCATACAACATGAAAGTCCACTTCGGGGAATTTCAGGTTGGTGATTTGGTCTTAAAAGAGAACCAACGAGAATTCTAATTTGCCCTCCCATCTTCGGGATAAGTTTGCGGCAAAGCTGGTTAGGTCCTTACATCATTGATAGTAGAATAGGACCTGGAACATACCGGCTTGCCTCTCTTGAAGGAATCAAGGAAACAGAACCCTTGAATATCATTCATTTGAGGTCATTCCACAGCTAGAGAGCCATAGTCCAACAAAAAGCTCCAAGGATTACCACAATCGCTTGGTCAACCCAAAAGCTCCAAGGATTCCCACAATCACTTGGTCAACCTAAAAGCTCCAAGCGTTACCATAATTGCTTGGTCAACATAAATATTCAAAAATCAACAAAAACAACATAAAAATCAAAATCACAAAAACAATCGCATTTCAATTCCATGCATTCTCAATAAACAAAAAATAAAAAAACATTTGCATTTCCATTCCATGCATTCTCATAACAATCAAAATACAAAAGTATAGTTTGCATTCCGCATTGCATACATACATTGCATACTCCGCTAGGTCATATAAGTCAAAAGCACCATAGGTTGTCATTATTTGGCAATTCCCTCATTTCCACCTTAGATCTATTTTCATAAACACCTACATCCAGCATATCACCCTTTTATTTTTAGCATCATCAGTGTCGCCTAATGTATATAGGGTTTTCGTCATTCAGATGTCTTTAAATTTCTAGCCAAGAAGCTGTACACAGTTAAGCGGATTTTACATGGGAAAGTTTTACTTGGATCACACCTTGTTACGTAGCATCCCAACACATATTAACACACATAAAATAATTCCTAAGTTGTGTAGACGAAAGATGAAACTCTGCACCGTAATCCTGGTTACCATAAGTGAAACGGCTATCTTGCTTATCCCCCTGTGCGAATGACCCTAGAAATGCTGAGAATTGGCAAAAGGACAAGCTTCCTCCCTACCCAATTCCCCATGAATCCCAAGTTCTCAAAAGTTGCAAAAAACCATCAAATATTTGCAAAACGTCAAAACACTAAAATTTGACATCCTACAGTGCACACATCAAAAGACACAAATAACAGTGATTATCATCACTCTATATTCAAATCCCTTGCTCAAAAAAAAAAAAAAAAAAACAAGACGAGTACTATCATTTTATCACTACCAAAGAGCAAGTATCCCAATACCCTTGAAGAAAAGAAGGGAGTCGACCTTGAATCCCTGGAATTCTCAGCATTTCGACAGGTCATGAGGCAAGCTTCAGTACCGATTTGGTTGATAGCCTATTGGTTACTGGTGGTAAACCTCTCGCATGACGATATATCTATCACATTAACTTGTGTACAGATCAATGTTTGCATGTGGATGAGCTAGCTTACGGTATCCTAGATAACATCGCGAGACAAATCGACTAAATACAATAAAGGAGTTCGTGGAGCTAATTAGGTGATCCTCAGTACAGGTTCGGTTGAAAGCCCATCTGGCACTGGCGGTATCCTGATGAATAACACATAAATGAACTCAATTGCACACACAGGGATGTGAAATAACTTGGTTAAATTCAAGTCAAATTTAGACCTTGTTCAGAAGTCTTGTGAGATAAACGAACAGTCTTGGTTAGTTAGTTAAAAATATATGCATTTCAGAAAAGCTTAACTACATTTTCAAACAACCGATACATTTCATTCCATACATCACCATAAAACAATAGACAAAATACAAAAACAAAGTTTTCATATGTACAAGCATTCCACAAAGTTATCTTATTACTATAGCAAGCCACTCCAATTTTGTACAGTCTATGGTGCATCGACATATCATCCATTCCATATGCATACATCATATAAATTAGCATCATCACATTCATATTAGCATATGCATACATCAATGTAAAAACATGTACATAAACATAAATCATGCAAAAAAAAGATACACACCAAACAGAATCATCTGTATATATATCACAACAAAATTGCCCGCAAGCTACAAAACTGGTCCTCAGACCTCCCTCCCATCATCCAAACTCCCAAAACCCCCAGCCTAGGGCGTCGGCCACCATGATCACGCGGGATCGGTGCGACGAGAGCTACCCCCGCGGTATCCGTTCTCTGAGATCTCTCAGGGCGATCGCTCGCCCTTGCATCCCGACCACTCGCACTGCCCTCCTCTCGTCGCCTGCGCCGGGATGATGCCGACTGCTCCGTCTCGTTGTCTCTCGTCCTGTGCGACGAGCCACTGGTCGGAGGCTCTGGTATTCGCCCACCCAGGCGGAGAATCTCAGCCTCCATCTCTGACCGATGCCGCCCCCACGCTTCCTCTCGTCGTCTCAAGTCTGCCTCCCGTAGCCTCCACTCGGCCTCTCGCCTACGGTAGTACGCAATGGCGTCATCACGCTGTGCTAGCTGCACCCGTAGGAGATCCCTCTCCCGTACAGCATCCGTATCACCACCCTGCTGGCGAGACGCAGCCCCTGCGCTCTCCCGCTCTGCCAACTGTGACCGCAGGCGATCCCTCTCCTGTGTCATCTTCGCAAGCTCTCCTGTCAGTTGCGCTACCTCAGCGCGCAACCCCGCCTCTGTCTCCCCCTGCCCGATCGGCTGCATCGGCCTCTCTGGAGCATCAGCCTGCTCCGAAGCATACTGCATCTCCGGCTGCTCTTCCTCCTCAACATCATCTCCTGCCTCTGCCACCTCCACCATCTCTACATCTGCAGGTGCTCCCCAACCCTCTCCTGGTGCCTCTGCACCCTCTCCGCCTCCCGCTGCCTCCTCTCCTCCCAAGGGCCCCTCCCCTCGCCACTGCCGTAGCGTCCACCACTCCTGATATTCGGTTGTCACGCCGACGTCATCAACATCCGGAATGTCCAACACAGCATCTGACTCCTCCCCTAGTGGCTCGAGGATCGGCGCAGCTAGGGTCCTCTCATCACTCCGACGTCGGTAGGCTACGGGCTCCCCAGGCAATCCCTGGCGTACCCCAAACTGCCGCGTCACTCGGAGGTAGTGGAAGTACTCCTGCTCTGTCCCATGCCGCCCAATCACCCATCTCCCCCTTCGGACCCGTCGAAGCCAATCATCTGCCTCTGGCCATGCGGGACAATCCCGATATGGCCTCCATATCACATCTCTGGGAGTCAGTCGTGCTAGTGCATCTCTGTAATGGTCCACGTCTCCCGCGAACCGTCGACTATGCCCCCGCTCCTCTGATCGGTACCATAAAGCACCATACCCAATATCCCTGTCCACCATCTCCGCTCGGGTAGTCCAGGGCAACCCTCGTGGTCGCTCTATGGCTATGTGCTGCCATGCCCAGCACTGCAACAAGAAACTGCACCCCAACCCCTTTCGCCTCCGACAGCGGACCTCGTACAACTCATCATATAACTGCGCCAAAAGCGTCTGGCCCCACCTCATAATAACCGGCTCTATCATCGGGCAATCCACTAACTGCCATACTACCTCCACTAGGTTCCATGGGAACCTCGCTCCTGACGAATCTGGCAAGAGCATGTTGGAAATGAGGCTCATGAGTACTGCATGCCTCACTCCCAACACTCCCCTCGCGTACCACCATCGTACCAATATCCCCCCAATCTGACAATCCAGCTCCGCCCTCTCCAACGAGGTCATCCCATCCCCATCCCCTCCGTGTCCAAAGTATCGCGTCAGTACCGCCGTCCTCTGGCTCCGTGGTGTCGTCCGAATGGGAACCCCGTCTATTGGAATCCGAAGAATCCGATACACGTCCTCTAGGGTGACTGTCATCTCCCCTGTAGGAAGATGGAAGGTGTTCGTACGAGCATCCCACAGGCCAATCAATGCTGTAATGTACGCCCGATCTGCCACAACTGCATCCAACCGAGCCACATGCTTGAGCCCTAGGGCATCAAGCCACTCCCAATCATCATCAGTCAACGCCTCGCGGGCATTAGAAAAAATGGTCGGTACTCGATGTCGACTCTTCACCACCTGCACATCACAAAAAAAAAAAAAAACAACAAACATCAAAAACATGCATCACATCACCATCACATGTACAAAAATGCATAAATATACCGTAATATTTTTTTCACATGTACATCCAAAAAAAAAAAAAAATTCATCTTTAATTTCATCCAAAACAATCAAAATTTGACATGGTTTACCTACGATTTTCTCTAAGTTTACCATTTAACAACAAAAAAAATCACTTTATTTCATAAAAAAAAATTTGACATCTTTAAAATTTACCTAAGTTTACCACAATAAAAAATTGACATGGTTTACCTACGGTTTTACCTAAGTTTACCATTTCAACCAAAAAATTCATCTTTAATTTCATCCAAAAACAATAAAAAATCGACATGGTTCACCTACGGTTTCAACCTAAGTTTACCATTTCAATAAAAAAAAAAAATTCATTCATTTTTCATTTTTAATTCCATAAACATAACATAAAAATATGAGTGTGGTTTACCTACGGTTTCGACCTCAGTTTTACCATTCACATAGAAAAACATTTTAACCATGGTTACCCTAAAAAGTGTTCCTCTAAGTTTCATTTTTGGGTTTATCCTATGGTTTTCCGTCTAAGTTTCATTTTGGGTTTATCATCCGGTTTCATTCATTCACCTTTTAGTTTAATTAATTAGGGTTTCATGTTTCCATAAACGAAAAACCATAAAAACACATTTGCATTTTTCAAATTCACAAATTGAGGAGATAGTGCACTTACTGGTCTCGCCTCGGCTCCTCCGCTCGACGACCCGGTCTGTGCACTCATGGTGGCTAGATAATCCGGCAGCGCTTCGCGTCAGAAATCTACCTCCTCCTCCCAGAGCTCCAAATCGCAATCGATGAACAGTGCAAATGAGCCAAATCCGTCATTTTCGCATATTTATAGTTTTTGTCTGCTGGTAATCGTCCTTCACGGGACGAGCGCTTTTCGGCGCGCTCGTCCCACCCCGGACGAGTATCCCGAGGCCCCTCGACGAATAAAAAAAAAAAAAAAAAACACAACAAAACCACAACATAAACATGACAAATGCCAACAAAATCAAAAATAGGTCAAAACAGTCGGGGAACTGCTCGAGCATGCTTAGCGGTAAACCATCTAAAGGCACCCTTGCACAAGTCATCTTGGGTCAAGCGACTCGTCGCTTTTCTCATGTCGGTCATTCCCTCATCGATTCGTCGCTTGAGGGGGTAGTCACACTTAGTTGCCAATCAACACCATTATACCCAGTCTTGGAAATGACACGCATTCAAAGGATCATTGCAAGAGACAATCGCGCCCTCGCTTGGGGCAGCAAACAAGCAATCATCACAAACTAATCATATACTTGGCATTCGTGAATCATGAACTCAAGGTTCCCACAACAAAAGGTTGCGCCCTTTGCCTATTCATGACTGATCAATGTCTAAGTTCAAGTAATACCTCACCGAACCAGGTTAATGCTTGACTTAAGTTCCTTAGCTCGTCAGAAGCAAGGATTCAAGAATGCGTGCCCTTTCCATACTTGGGGCATCAAGAGTTGGTTAGGTTATTGAGAAACCCTAATCATTAGTGCTTTGGTTATATTTTTGCTCAGCGCTGCGCCTTGCATAACGCTTCCCAAAAAGGGGCATCTGTAGACACCAAAACAGCACCAATCCGATTATGTGACGACAAGCACTGATCGCACCAACACACACAGCCCCCAGGGCAGCCCTCGGAGGTTAAACAGTGGTTCTAACCACTCACACGACAGTTTTGCAAGTCAGAAACCAATTTGGCACCTTTTGGACACCTTATTTCTTATTCGTCCCACCCAGGGACGAGTGAGAATTTTACTCGTCTTTCTTAGGGACGAGTGCTGACTGGCACTCGTCTTTCTTAGGGACGAGTGCTGACTGATAGATACTCATCTTTCCTAGGGACGAGTGCTTGGTCGATACTCGTGTCACCCAGGGACGATTACCGATGCTCGCTTCGGGGTGGGACGATTGTAGAGTTTGACTTGCAAAAAAGTCAAATCTCGGCATATAACAACTCGAACTGTCACTTAGCTTTACCCCATTAGCTTTCCCTGCATGACATAGGAGTGCGAGTGAGTTCTTTTAACAACACACATCTGCCACTTAGCTTTCCCTGCATGGCATAGGAGTGCGAGTGAGTTCTTTTAAGACAACTCAGATTTGCCACTTAGCTATCCCTTCATTGCATGGGAGTGCAAATGAGTTTTTCTAAAACATGCAAAGAGAGGCAGTTAAGAAGCCCTTGATCAAGAAGAAGTCTTCTCTTCACAAACAAAAGCATTCATGCAAAGAAACACTTTTGCATGTTAATTCAAAAAGACCCCTTGGGTCTATAAAAACGGTGAGTTTTCTCACCCAAAAGGGATATACAGAGAAGGAGCATTTTGAGCGACGAAGTGCTGCTAGTTCACTTACTGGCGATTTGTGCTTTCATAATCGTGGTATTTCTTTTAGTTTCATGTTTATGCTTTTGTCAAGTCTTTCATTTCATTTAGATTCATTTCAACCATCGTTAGATTCATCTTTTATGTTTTCATACACAGGTGCTACTGACTTTCTTGTTTGTTTCTTTGAGTGCGAGTTGCGGCATTAGAGGAGCGGCGAGGAGTCTACCTTACCAACGCAAGCGGCGGCAACATTTGGCCCGCCCATTCCAAACGTGGGCATGCGGAAGGAGGAAGACTAAGTCACAAATTGTAACAAAGACCAATTTAACGCTCCTAGCCCCTAAAAAGGGAGGAGACGTCTATGTAACCGAGGATAAGAAATTTGAATAAAGAGGGCTGTGATTTCCTTACATCTTTTCTTTCGTCTCCAATTTATCTCCTTTCCTTGTTTTTGTGCATAGGATTAAAGCGTTATATTTCGTCTTATATTGCATAATTATAGTTTTCCTTTTGTTTCCGGAATCTCGTGCTTTCACAAATAAAGCAAGTATAACAAGAGAACATCACACAACACAAGATGTATCGAGGTTCATCGATTTGGCTACATCCCAAAAAATGACTGTTTGGACTCCCATCCAAAACCAGCATTTGCAAAGCACCAAATTTACAATCAATTTACTAGCACCCATTGGAAGGAGCACCAAACCCTAATTTATCTGTAGTAATAGAAAGGAGCACCAACCCCTGATTTATCTACACCAACAGAAAGGACCACCAACCCCTCTACCAAGCACCCACTTGATTTTGATATTGATAATAAAATGACATATATGAATGTATTCACTAAAACCAGAACCCTCTATGGTCTGTAATCTCAAAATCTAAAACTTTCTATTTCACCCAGTATAACATCTCTCTCTCTACATTACTCAGAATTTGAATATTCTCTTCTTAAAAAAACTGATTTTTCTCTTAGCTCGTTCTACCAATTGCTAAATGCTTTCTGGGTATTGTGCAGAACTTTGTCTGTGAACTCCTCTAAAATTTTTAGCCAAAATGGATATCATATGAGAAAGTTATGCCTAAAATACTGAAGTGACATTTTTCACCTCTCTCTAAAAATCATGGATTTTCACTCTTTATTTTTCTCCGCATACACTTCTCTCTTCACAAAATAAAGTCCCCCCTTTTCAATAAAATCCCTTGTCACTTAAAAAGCACACACTTGCATTCTTTTTACCTTTTCAATTTTAAAAATATTTTCTTTAATGAAGCTTCTTAAAACAATATAACTTCCTTTTTTTATTTTGAGAAGGCATTTCATCAAACACGTCACATGCAAAGAATTGACACCTTACTCGTTCTCTTACTTCGGAGCCACATGACATCTCAAACCAAAAATGAAAGATGCTCTATTTGATGCCTTAAAGGTGTAACAACACTAAAACTGAAACTATGGCGACTCTGCAAGGTCGAAACGACCAACTAAAGTATTTTTAACAAGTGGAACAAATTGACATAAAAGTGACCTGTACCATTTTTGAAAAAATCATAACTTTCACATCATAACTCTGTTTTCTTTAAAATTTTAAAAGTAGAATCTTTGTAATGCTGAATATATCCAGTATGAATATCTTTATATAACTCCTTAAGGTTCACCTGTATCACCTCCATGAAAACTACTGCTGACACACTTTTTCCAAAAAGAGCATTTTTGTGACAGTCTTGCAATGCTTGTAACATTTGCCTTGTTTCTCCGTTTTGGTGGAAATTTGGAACACATGTTCTTGAAGATAACGACCATCTCTAGTTTGAATTTTTCTATCAAATTATTCTCAGTTTGCTCATAGTACTTCTGACAAAACTGCCCTTTTTTGGCCTATACAACCACTTGCCAAATCATCTGCCAAGATACCAAAAACGTCACCAATTAGTCCAATCATTGTGCCCTAACATGCTGGCATGTTCCAAACTAATCCATCCTATCCAACTGTGCCCATGATGACTTTTGCAATTTTTTGATAACTTCTTGACGATTTTTTTAACTTTTGCAAATTTGCACGAACAACCTGTAACAACTTCACCCAAACATCAAAAAAATCCTCATAAGCATTGAAAATCATTGTACATACTCTGAAAAACTGTCCACTACATCAACCTATCCATCTGAGTGTATTGACAACAATGACAATAATGCCGCTGCATCTTGCTCAATAGTTGTGCTCAATTTTTTTACTTTTTGAATGTTCCTTTGATATTGAAATCCTTTTATCTCTAAATAATATTTAATATTTCATTTTAAAATAAGTATTTTCTTTCTCCAACTTCTATTTTTTTAATAAATTTTTCAAGTTGATACGTGTCGTTAATAGCATAATTTAATCTTATGATTTATCAATCTGGGGTGGTGTCTAAGGTTGTCTACGATAGAAGATTAGGGCAGCCTACATTTTTAGACATTCATATTACAAGCATTTGGTTGGGTGAAATAGATGTTGGTTTAGCCTTTTGGTGTCACACTAAACCTAGTCTACAGAATGGAAACTTGCAAGAACTAAAAACTAATTCTAATTTGCAGGAATTAAAATTACTAAATTAAAATCTTACAGAATTGAAACCTAGTTACACTTACAAGAATTGAAATGATGATTGAAAATAACACTTATGCTAAAAATACCTATTAGTGTCCTACTATAGAATTTTGTCAAGCTTTTGCTACAAGAACTAACAACAAAATGAAATCTACTGAAAATTTGATAAAAGTTGTTGAAACATGAAAAACAAGGGAACATGGAAAGTAGAGGAAACAGGGGAAAACATGGGTCTAATATAATTTTTTTGCTGACACATATATTGGCTGCACAAAAACACAATTTAACATATGAAAATATCACATTAACTTAAAACAAGAAATGAAAATTAACAAGCATCCTGCTAAATCTGATGTAGCAAAGTTGTAGAAAAACTTGTCATAACAATCCTCCTTCTAATACTATAAGTGGGCCCATGCTTCCTGATCTAGAAGAAGGTGGAAAAAATACTCCTTAATTAATTAACACTCACACTTGCTCATGAACAAAAATTGAAAAAAGAACTATACTTTTATTATCTGATAAAAAGCATTACAATACTATAGATAAAATCCTGCTACAAGTCTATTCACTAATTACCACTACTATCAGCTACTTTCTACCACCTAATTACTCAACCAATGAGGTATTTGTGTTATTTATAATGTCCTAGTACATATACCTCATGCTCAAAATTAGTTGGATGTTATTTCCTAATGATTTACCAATAATTCTGAATCTGAATAATCTAATTTAAGATAAAATATGCTGCAACAATGTTCATTGGCCTTTGGAATGCATCTCTAGTGGTGGGAGTGAGTTTGAGGCTATGTTGAAATATCTTGTATACCTATCTCCACCTTAAAATCCCTTTTCCCTACCATTTTGGATGCTCAAATATTTATTTGACTCAAACTAGCCACTTTTCCCCCTTATTCTGGAGCATCTTCGGAATAATAGGTTGTATAAATAGAATTTATGCTCAAATGCAATAAAAATGATTGACAAAGCAAGTTTAACTGCATAGGACATCTGCCCTATCCCTCATAAGTTGGATCCAATAGGTTTTGCATGTAAATATTGACAAATTCCAAGACTTCTAATAAAGTGATAGCTTGTTGGATTTTGTATGCACTGTTTTTTGCAGTTGACAGTTTTGTTGCACAATCATAAAAACTTGGTACTATTTTGCACTTTAAACCATTTGGAAGGTGGGAAAATAATTCAAACACCATTTTGAGGTGATAGACATCATCACACAATATACTGTAGTTGAATTTACACATTTTATCCACTAATTAATCAAACTGAAATAATGCATAAAATATTGCACAACTGTACTTATTTTGTGATGCCTTGTTGTTGTCCATTTAGACCATGTGGGAATGCATCCAAGTAGGTCATAAGTCTTATTTAGTCTCCGTGAACACATTCCATACATTTTTTCTTGCTTTTTCTAATAATTTTACGGTGTTCCTTTAATGTGACAGTTGGTTGTTTTTTGTATACTGCACAAAACTTGTCACTACCTTATTTTTCAGCAGAGATTATTTTCATGCCAAATCACTTGACAACTTTGGTTTTGAAATGGTATGACACATAAAACATGTTGGAGTTAGCCAAATATTTGAACATGTTTATCTGCTTTATTTTCACCAACAAAATCATGTCAGAAACAATCACAAAATGCTGAAAATAGTCAAAACAGAGATAGTATTCCTAACATAAAATCATGCAAACACTTAACAAATAATATATTCTAATCAACTATTTGGCAATTAACTTTGTCATGTTTGATAATATGGTATTTTTTTATATGTCAAGCATAGTGTAATAATGAGGTAATTTCTAGGCCTCATCACACGTCAATTCCTTTAGAGTAGAAGACCTTATCTCTCCAAAGTTTCAAATAAACAATTTATCACATTACAAAACTAATTTACAAATATCAAATATCAAATTTTCAATTTTCAATTTCCAAATTCTAATTCTAAAATTACCCTTATAACTCCTAAATGCTTTTCCAATACTCCTTTAATTAAGTTTATGATTTCTTTTCCCTCCAATAATTTTACTTTGCCAAATATTTAACTTTGTGATTAATCAAATCACAACTATTCAAATGTGCATGCTCATGAAATTGAAAAATATGGCAAGACAAAAATATTTAGTATCTTAGTACCTTGGCGCATACATCTTCATACATGGTGATTGAATTTTCTTCCTTTATTGTCATTCACTCTGAAAAGGTGAAAATCTAATTTGAGTTGCATTTTAGATGTTATGAATACCCTTCCATGCACAATTTTAACTGATGCTCACTCCTCTAGCATTACATAGGTGAAGGCAATAGTTGTTGGATCAATATTTAGATTTTGCTTGGTATTCCTTGACCAAAAAATATGATATCTTAGGCTTTGCTTGGCTCGTAGTCTAAAATCAGGCTGACTCTATCTCACATCTTTACTTTGATTTACTTGGCTCACAATTGAAAGACTATAATCAGGGCTTATGCTTTGATTTATACCTATTCTAACATATTTTTCAATAGCTCTATCTCAACTATTTTTATAGAAAATTTAGGATGCTTTCTCATTTTCTTCCTTTCTATCGTATGCTATGTTTCCATAACTTCCTTCAACAAATCAGGCTTAAAATTAATCTTTCTAATCTAAACCTTTGAATCCTGTTAGAGAATATTCTACTATTTGGTACATGCCAATGTACCACCTTGGTACATCATTGTAAATATTAGATTAGGGTTGTGTCTTAGATTAGTGAGTGAGTTAATATTTTATGTAATGTAATAATGTGCAAGAAATGCACAAGTATCATGTAAATATGTGTGCAAGTGTTATGAGTGTAAATGTGCGTAAGTATCCAATATGTAAGTGTACACATGTACCCTTAGAATAGGAAAGTGAAGAGTTGCAAAGAAGAGTGAAGGTCAAGAGTGCAACATATGAGGAGTCATATACAATTATATATTTATGACAAAGCATTGTAATATGCATCAAATATGCAAATCTTTATGCTTGCATTAGTAGATCTTTATTCACTAGCATTTTTTAGTAGTTTTCATGTGCAATATTGTGAGCATGTTTATATGAGTATTTCTAAGTTATTTCATTCAATATTATATTATGAGTTATTATATTTGGTTTCATATTGCAACTTTATTATATTCGATCTTGTGATTACTTTTATGTGGTAGTTTATATTAAGTATTATAGCATCAAAATCTAACAATGGTATCAGAGCCACAACAAGGTTGCTTGCATAGGTTTTGAAAGTTGCAAAAATTAAGAATATTACCACTAGGTAAGAAAATCTAGTGAAGATAAGTATTTCCACTGAGTTGAAGAAAAAATAATGAATCTAAGGATATTAAAACTTGGTAAGAAAAACCATTGAAAATATATTTTATCACTAGGTTGAAGAAAAACTAGTGAAGAAAAGTTTTACCACTAGGTTGAAAAAAATCTGGTGAAGAGAAGTTCTATAACTAGGTTGAAGAATAACCAGTGAATATTAATATTTTAGAATTTATTAAGAAAGAACCAACTTAGAAGAAATTTGATCATTTCCATTCTGCTTCAAATAATTTGAATGTATTGGATTCTTAGGTAATGCTAGAGAAAGTTATCCAAGTATTTTATTGGAGTGAAAATTAATCTTAAAATTTGAGAAGCTTGCTACAACAGATAAAGAATAATTTCATTTTTGATTGCTTTAATATCATGATATTTCCTCATGCAGAGATTGGTTCAATTTTCAATTAAGTATTAGATATAGATCTTGATAAATGTCTCAAGTCTTAAAGATAGACCTTGATATATAGATTGAGTTAACCTATTCCAAGAATCTATTCGGAATAGAAGGTAGTCTACAATATAGATTCAGGTCTTGAAGATAGACCTTGATATTGGCAGATAAAGGAGACCCAAGAAAGAGGTCCTACAAAAAATTTATTGGTCCTAAGTAAGAAAAGAGACCAGTAATATAACTTGCTCTATAGAGATAGAAAGCAAGTAAGCAGACTTGAAGGTAGCAAGAAAACTTCAAGCGAATAAGCAGACTTGAAGGTAGAAAGAAGACTTCAAGCAAGAAAGATAAGAAGGCAGCAAGATTGAAGATTGATGCCACATGGGAAACAAGTTTTTGAAATGCAAAGAGAAGGTTTGGAGGATTGTAATTTAAATAGAAAAGAATATTGTAAAATTAGAGACTGTAATTACAAGATAACACTACATAATAAGGTTACTTCTTAATATATTCATGTAGCCAAGGAAATTTTAAAGCATAAAACTTGCAAGAAAAAGGATAAGTAAGAGAGTATATGGAAGGCAAATATCTTGCCAAAATTTGAAAGGTATAGAAGACTTCAAGACAACAAGAAATCTTGAGGACATTCTAAGTTAAAGTATAGCGTAAGTACAACACAAGGCAGAACAACTAGAAGATAAATACAAAGATAGAGCAAGTAGAGAAAGACCTCAAGGTAGTAAAAGACTTCAAGTTAACAAGAAGGCTTGAAGATAAAAGGAAATCAATCTAGAAGGGTAGAAAATTTAGAAAACACAGGGCACCATTCATAGCAAGCAAGAAGATTTATAGAAAGTTTATGAAAGTCCATAAGATAGGAATAGAGATAGGATATATCTATGCTACTATAGATTCAACCAAGGAGAAGCTACATGAGAAACAAAGAGAAAAGAAAAATAAAGGTATGTCTAAGTGCAACTATAAGAAAGTGGTTTTAGAGTTATTCTTGTAGAGAGAAAAATATAATTTTAAAGAGTTTTTAAGTCTCCTGCACCATAGAAGAAATCATTATCATACTTATACTTGCAATATTAAGGATGGAATATTAAAAGCAAGCATTGATAATAATAAAAGCATGTAAAGAATTAATGTACTAATGCAGATCAAATTCAAGTACCATGTGATAGCCAAGAACAACACAAAATAAAATGTTTGAGATAGGATAACCAAACACCATAGAAGAGTCACAAAGGAATGTTGATAACCAGTGTTTGAGTGCACTAGCCTATAGTCTTGAATTGAATGTCTAAGCAAATGCAATTCTAATTTGAAGCTAAGAATCATAACGTTCTCATTGAAATAATAAACATAGGTTCATTAAGTGGTAGCAAAAGTGTTTTTGACAAGCAACGAAGCATCATTTAGAGCTATTTTTTAGTGCAACCATAAACCAACTAAATAGGAAATGAAAGTACATTCTAGCACAATAAAAGTAAGCTCAAACAATGAGCCAATCAAGTCATACATAAGAAAATAATTTGTAATACACTATAGCAATCGTCATTCCAGAATCCTCCAAAAGAACAAGCAGGAATCAAGGAGCCAAGTGTACACCAATCCGAAGATCAAGTGATAGAGAAGGAGAAGAGTCAACAACAAAGTGTTCTCAAAATAAGTCCAAAGGTTAATTAACCTAGTGAATTTTGAACACCAAAGGATATTGAAGGTAAATTTATAGTGCTTGGGAATACTAAGGATCACCAAGTAGAGAGGTAGTGTCATGTTGAATGAATATCAAGCATCATTCATTCGAAAGAAACCCTAGCATCATTCAACGTATTTAAAATGAGATTACACATCATCCAAAAGTGCAATTTTTTGGAGTGTAACCCTAGCACCATCAAATAAATCAAATGCTAATATCAGAAGAATTGAAATTTTGGGAAGAAGCATAGTCTAATGGTTTTTATCGCAAGGAATTTGGAAGCAAAGAAGCACCATGTTGAAGAAGAAAGGTCATTTGGGAAAACTGAATTGACTCTTTTGGCAATGAAGAAATCATTCTTAAATAATTTCATACATGTTCAACTACACACATTATAATGCAATCTCCATATCCAAGGGGGTAGAGAAACGTTTGAAAAAGAAGCCATCAAAGTAAGGAATTGTTGAGTGGAAGTCCATTCAAAACATTGATGCAGAGGTAAGAAGGTAAAGAAAGTTGATTTAATTCAAAATTTGAATATTTTTCTAAGGTTAAAGGAGGGATAAGTTTTTTGAAAGTTTAATTATTGATTTCTCTAAGGTTTAATGAGTTTAATAGGAGAGATAAGGATATTAATAAAGTATTAATACCTTAGATGCATCTTTAAAGCTCTTAAGTAATAAATAGGAATTATCTTACTTATTTAAAGTTTTGGAGTGATAAGTAGATATAAGGACAGTTAATTTTTGAAGTTTATAAATTATTTGAAAGGTTTAATTTTTAATATTTGTTGAAATTCAAATCTATTGGAATATTTGCAAATTATTTAATTTTGGAGAGATAAGGAAATCTACTTCAAACTTAGGAATTTTAAATTTGCAAACATTCTTATTTTTCTAGTTTCTAATTAATTAGGGAGACATAAGGAATTCAACATCAAAGGTTTTTGAAAATTTAGAAACTTAGAAATAATTTATTATTCAAAACCTAGGGAGACATAAGGTAGTCAAATTCAAAGGTTATATGAGTACCACCATGTCAATCAACAAATTATTTCTTTTAGAGTCTCAACTTCTCAAAGGTCCTAATTATGCTTCATGGAAAAATAAAGTGAAATCAATTTTGATAGTAGAAAAACTTTGGGACATTGTTAGAGGAACAAAAACTAAACCTGTTGAAGGTGATAGAGAAATTTAAAAATATGAAGAAGAAGAAGCAAAATCCCTCATGATAATAACATTTACAATTACAAATGAGATATTGCCTTACATAATCACAACGATAACCTCTACAAAAGTATGGAATACTTTAGCCAAGATATTTGAAGGGAAGAACAAAACTACTATTTTGAATCTTCAAACTCAGTTACATTCTTTAAAATTTAATAGTGGTGAAAGCATTGAACTATTCTTGAGAAGAGTGGCATACATAAAAGCAAAACTATTGATTTTAGGAGAAAGAGTAGAAGATAAATTTCTTGTTCAAGTGATCTTGAGAGCTCTTTCAAAAACTACAAGCATCTAGTTACATCTTTGCAAATCCTAAGCAAAGATACTTCATTTGATGAGTTAGTCAATATTCTACAAGAGTATGAGGTAGAGAATTCATTCAAAGATGAAATGACTAACAATACCTTAGTATCAAAAGATAACACAAAAGGAAATGTTACTTCAACTTCAAGAGATAGGTTTAATAGGAGTAATATATATTTTTAGATATGTAGAAGAAGGAACCATAATGTAAATTTTTGTAGATATAATCCAAGAAATTAGTCTCAAGAAAATCAAATAAATCAAAATGGTCATACAAATAGACCAATACAACAAAGACAATACCAAACTCAATATCGTCCATCTCAATAACAATTCAAACATTAGTATCTTTCTCAGATCAATATAATCAACCTCAACTTCAATATAGAGAAGAAAATCAAAAGGGTCATCTAGCTCAAGAAATTCAAGAACTAGAAGAAACTACAGAAGAAAATGAAGTCAAAGCTCTTTCAACAAAATTAGTAATCTATGAAGATTTTTTGAAAGATACTAATACTCACTTGATCAAAATACAGAAAGGCAACACATTGAAGAAAGTGATAAAAGACAACATTGGTCCCACGTTCAAGATGAAGACCATATTGAATACTAAAGTCTTCAATAACCAAATAATGCAATATAGGAGGATGTTAGAGAATATTACATTATTTGGTACATGCCAATGTACCACCTTGGTACATCATTGTAAATATTATATTAGGATTGTGTCTTAGATTAGTGAGTGAGTTAATATTTTATGTAATGTAATAATGTGCAGGAAATGCACAAGTGTCATGTAAATATGTGTGCAAGTGTTATGAGTGTAAATGTGCACAAGTGTCCAATATGTAAGTGTGCACATGTGTCCTTAGAATATGAAAGTGAAGAGTTGCAAAGAAGAGTTAAGGTCAAAAGTGCAATTTATAAGGAGTCACATGCAATTATATATTTGTGATAAAGCATTGGAATATTCATCGAATATGCAAAGCTTTATGCTTGCATTATTAGACCTTTATTCAATAGCGTTTTTTTAGTATTTTTTATGTGCAATATTATGAGCATTTTTATATGAGTATTTCTAAGTTATTCCATTTGATATTATATTCTAAGTTATTATATTTGGTTTTATATATTGAAACTTTATTATATTCAATCATGTGATTACTTTTCTATGGTAGTTTATATTAAGTATTATAGCATCAAAATCTAACAAATCATTAGTAATTTTTGAAAGTAAAATATTTTTTAAAAACAACATACTATTTCATAATCTAAGTGATTACATTTTTAATAATCTCCTTATTTTTTGAATTTCTAAGAAGCATGCTATTTTGAAAAACTATTTATTTAATTTATCTTCAATAGAAGCACATATTATTTCTAAATGTTTTACTTGAGTTATCACCAAAAAAGACTTTGTGCCTTTGTTTTCTTTAAATCCTCCTTTCACGATTTTAAAATATTAATTCTAAAAATCCTTCATGCACTCAGTGAGAATTCTAATAAGCCTCTACACATGACCATTTTGTATTTTTGTATTAAAAACAATCTCCAAATAATGTGTTCATTTATATTTTTGATGCTTCTCCATCATGCAAGGGAATAAAATAAAATAAATTTGCTCACGAACTCATTTTTTACTTTGAAATCAAACTCTAAAAAAAAATCTCTTATCACTTTGAATCAAATTTTGACGCCTAAAATTAAATATTCCCTTTTTTTAATAAATTAAAAGAATATTTTTATTTTTTGATCATTCAAAATCTAATTTATGGATGATTTTCGCAAGACTGCCCAAACTTCCGAACTCGTTTCGGCCATATCTCACTCATCCGAACTCGGATTGAGCTAAAATTTTGAGGGTAGATGCCTGAAAAACCCTAGAACGTCTCCACCAATTTTCATATCATTTGGAGCAACACATATCCTAGCGCAGCCCTATGTGTGAACGATATATTTGGCAAGCGGCTATGCGAGGGTTTCATCTCGGGTTGAGTGCAAGCAGCTCCAGAGGTTGGTTTTTAGGGCCTTCGGGCCCTAGCGGCCAATATTTTTGTGGTTTATGCTCAATATTTTAGCAAGAAATGTTGCAGGGGATACAAGATGGGTTAGAAATTTGTCTTTCAACAGATCATACTGTGAACTTGAGTGACAACGGCTTCCAATTTGCTGCTCAAAAGAAAAGTGAAAACCATACCTTTCCACGACGTCTAGGGCAAGGATTAAAGAGATCTCGAAACAAGTTTCAAGCAGTTGATCAAAAAATGGCTCATATCTCAAATGAATCTGGTGCTAAGGTGCACCCACAAAATAATTCTACTGTGAAAACCCCTGTCAAGGGTAAGAATTTTGAAGACTCAGTCCCAAAAATGAATTTTAGGGATGCCCTTCATGGTGGACAGCCTCAGCCCAATGCTAATATCAATATTAGGGCTTCCCATAAACCTCTAAGAATGCCTAAGATTGATCCCAGGAAAATAGAGTCAGGATGTCTTAAAGCAACTGATGGAACTCCTATTGTTAAGCTTGATATGGGGAACATTCAGACTGGCATTGAAGATTTGGAAAAAAGAGGACTAATTTGTCGGTTCGTGGGTTTTCGTCCGAGTCTATCTGCTTTCAAAGTCTCGGGCTGCAAAAAGCTGGAAAACTAAAGGTGAGTTACAAATCTCTATTTATCCAAATGGTTATTTTCTTGTTTTATTTGCTAATAATGAAGATAGAGAGAAAACTTTTCAAGGGGGTCCTTGGTTTTTTGGAAGGGCAGGGCTTTTCATGAAGCCCCGGCATACTAAATTTAAAGTCGAAGAAGAGATGCCTTCTATAGCTCCCGTGTGGGTTAGACTCTTTGGCCTCCCTATTGAATTTTGGAATCCTACTATTTTTTCTTCAATTGGAAACTCTTTAGGAACTTTTATGATGACTCGCTGATTGTACTCAAAATTTTGAACATATTATTTATGCTCGAATTTGTGTTTTAATGGATTTTGACAAACCCCTTCCTAAAAATATCACATTACAATTTGGGGAAGACACTTGGGAGCAAGTAGTGGACTATGAGAACATTCCTTTTCGTTGTAGAATTTGCCATGAATATGGTCATTTGGCCAGTGCTTGCCCAAATAAAATTCCCGATCAAAAGAAAGAAGATATAAACTCAAGAGGTTTCCAAATACCTAAGAAGAAGAACACTAGAAAAAAATAGTTATGAAGGATCAATCAAAGTCATTTGCTAATATGTTTGAAATACTTTCCACAAATGATGTCCCAAGTGAGGAAGAGGAAATAATGGAAACTGAAATCTTAGAAACACAATTTAAATATGAAGGGAAGAACTCAGAGACAAACCAACAAATCAAAGGTTTTCAACAGAAAAAAAAGGAGAAAATTTACACAAGAAAAACAATATTTCAAATGTCAAAACTTCAAATAATGCAGGTCCCAATATAGACTCCATTGAACCATCTAGTAAAATTTTGGCTAGTGTATGAGCATTCTTCAAGGTTAGAAGCCATCTCGGATTCAATTGGAATAAGTCAAGAAACAGGGAAAAAAAATTGAAGATGGATTCCAATCAAAAAATAGGTCGCAAGACCAATCAATATCATATGGTAAAAGAAGGTGAAAAGCTTGTAGAGGAAGGTAAGATTAATGCCCTTCCCAAATTTTTTAGCCCCGGTATTAATGAAGATCATCACTTGGAATATTAGAGGACTCAAAGGGAGTCTTTCAAAACAAAATGAAATTAGAAGAATGATTCAAATAAATCATCCACATCTTGTTTTCCTTCAAGAAACAAAGATGTCAATGGAGGATATGGACTTAATTGCCAAGTAAAATTTGGCCACTGAAAAGTGGTTTCCCTCAGCTCCCAAGGGACTTCGGGTGGCATTGCTTGTCTTTGGGACCCAAAAGAGGTAGTTATTCACCATATGGTTGGCAGTTGGGGTTTGTTGGCTATAGCTATTCAAAGTAGACATTCCAACCAGATTATGCTCTGCATTACTGTTTATGCCCCGACTTCTTTAGAGGAAAAAAGAAGACAATGGAAGGATATTACTCATATTATCTCTCATTTTCCTAAAGCTTGGATCTTGATCGGAGGAGATTTCAATACCATCCTCTCTCTGGATGAGAAAAGGGGGGAAATAGAAATTTGGACAAAAGCACCGACCTCATGAGCGAATATATTGCAAACCTCCATCTTGTGGATATCCAACCGGATAATGGCCTTATGACTTGGTCTAACAGAAGGCAAGGCTTAGCTTGTATAATGGAGAGATTGGATAGGTTTTTGCTCTCTGAAAATTTCTTAATCCATGGTCACATTCCTAAAGTGAAGACTCTTAATAATGCTGGTTCGGATCATTGGCCAGTCATGGTGGAAATGTGGAAAACCAATGTGAGTTTCTCTCCTTTTCATTTTCAATTAATGTGGCTCAGAGACATTTCCTTCAGACCTCGTGTGCAACAATGGTGGAAGGAAGGTAAACCTAGGCATGGGACTAAGATGTTCTGTTTTGCCAAAAGACTCGCAATACATTAAATCCAAAATCAAGACTTGGAACTGGAAAGAGTTTGGGGATGTTCATAAAAAAAACATGAAGTTATTGCTCATCTTGAAAATTTGAATAAGAAAATCCGTTTAGATGGCCTCACAGAGAAGAGAAGTGCAGATGAAATTAAACTCACAACTCAGCTTGAGGAATGGGAAAAAAGAGAAGAAATCTTATGGAAGCAAAAATCTAGAATTCAATGGCTCAAAGAAGGAGATCGAAACACAAATTTCTTTCACAAATCTCTTCTAGCTCGAAGATCTCACAACTTTATTTCTTCCTTAACTTCAGATATTGGAGATGTTGTCTACACTTGGGATGGCATGAACTCTATTGTTGTTGATTACTTTTCCAATATTTTTGTTGCTACTCCTCTTGACTCAGCTTCTCAACAAAATGTTCTTCAAGCAATCCCTTCTCTTATCACTTCCGAGGAGAACTCTATTTTGACTCGCTCCTGTTACTATCAATGAGCTTCAACAAGTAGTTTTTAAAATGCAAAAAGGGAAAACCCCGAGTCCCGATGGTTTTCCTATTGAGTTCTACCAAGAGTTCTGGGATATCCTTCATGTTGATTTATTAGAGGTGGTGGAAGAAGCCAGGAAAGCCAAAGAAATTTTGAAGGTTATCAATAAAACTTATATTACTCTTGTTCCAAAAGCTCAAGAGGTTGATCATATCTCAGCTTTTAGACCTATTGCTTTATGTAATGTTCTTCTCAAAATCATTACTAAAATCATGGCGGAAAGGTTGAAGCCTCTTTTGCATAAGATTATTTCCCGCAGCAAGGGGGATATGTGGAAGGACGTCAAATAGTAGATGAGATAGTTCTTGCTCAGAAGCCATCCATTCCATGGATATGCAAAATTCTCCTTCTATGTTCATTCGGTTAGACTTATCCAAAGCTTATGACAGAGTGGATTGGCACTTCCTTATCAAAGTTTTGAGGCAATTTGGTTTCTCTAAGGATTGGATGGATTGGATTATGGGATGTATCTCTTCAGTTTCCTACTTAGTTCTTATCAATGGCAGGCCTTCTCAGTCTTTCCCAGCTTCCAGAGGTATTAGGCAAGGTGACCCGCTATCCCCTTATTTATTCATCATTCTTGCTGAATGCTTGGGTAGGACTATAACCAAAAAGAGGGAAAACAAAACCCTTGAGGGAGTTACCATTGCTCATGGAGCTAGACCTATCTCTCATCTTCAATTTGTGGATGACTCTACTCTTTTAGGTAAAGCTACAGTTAAGGAAGCTTCTAATATTAAGCAAATAATTAGCTATTTTTCTAAGGCTATCAGGCAGTTGATCAATGAAGACAAATCTAAAGTTATTTTCTTTCACCGCTCTGCTAGACAGGAATCCATGGTCTTGGATAAATTAAGATATAAGAAGACCTCTCTTCCAATCACTTATTTAGGTATTCCCATAAATATTCAAAGGCAGAAAAATAAAGATTGGAATTGGTTGTTGGACAAAGTCAAGAAGAAAATTGGAAAGTGGACCAACAAGTGGCTTTCTTCTGGGGGTAGAATCACCTTGGTAAAATCAGTCCTTCAAGCTATTCCTATTTATGTTTCTTCCATTTTGAATATCCCAAAGGTTGTTCTTCGAGAATTGGATCAAATCAGTCATCGTTTCCTTTGGAGTGGTACTAAGGAGAAAAGAAAATGGGCCTTGGTGAAATGGGATACTTTATGTCTTCCTAAGAGTGAAGGGGGGTTAGGATTCCGGTCTTCAATTAATAACAACAAAGCTTTAGCTGCTAAATTATATTGGAGGATGTTGCATAACCCCAATGCTCTTTGGGCCAATAATCTCCGTGCTAAATATGCCGAGAACAAAAGTCCCGAAGACCTTGTTCGCTATCAACTTCCTACCAAAGGTTCTCCCATTTTAGCAGCTCTTAAGACTCGGTGAGGATTTGATAAAGAAAAAATTATTTTGGATCATTCATAATGGTCAACATGCAAATTTTTGGATAGATTCTTGGGATGGTCACAAGCCTTTGATAACTCGGCTTCCCGATTGGAGGCCTTTGATGGAGGAGCTTCACCGAGCTAATTGGATAAAGGTGGCTAATTACTGTCGGTACCATACCGGTAATTCAAAGGTTGGTAGATATTGGATCCCTATTGAGGACTGGCCTATTCAAATCCTGGAAAGGCAAAGACAAGATATCCAAGGCATCCTTCATATGAGATCCCTCTCTTGGTCCCATGAAAAAGATTGTTTTGGATGGAACAACACTACTAAGGGTGAGTATTCCGTTGCTCAAGGTTATTTGACCTTATGCCATAATAATCCCAACCATTCTTCTGACATATTTTCTCAATTGTGGGCTCAAAATCTTTGGCCTAAGGTGAGGTTCTTTAATTGGCTTTTATTGCATCGTAGGGTGCTTACCGGTGAGCAACTTATGAAGCGTGGTTTTCATGGCCCTTTTAGATGTGAAATGTGTGAAGAGAATGTAGAAAATATCAACCATATTTTTATTGAGTGTACTTTAGCCTCTGAGCTATGGAGGAGAATGGCCACTTTACTTGGCTTACAGTGGTCCAATTTTTTTACTTTTGAACAACTTTGGAGGGATTGGCCTAATCAAGAGGGTGTTGATCATTTTATTAGGCAGTTAGTTTGGATGGGTTCTACCATTCTTCTTTGGAATATTTGGAATGAAAGGAACAACCAAATTTTTAATCAAGATAGGAAGGATATTCACTATATTTGGCAAAAGACCATAGCCAACTTAGTTGAATCAGTCCATCAACTCCTTAATCACCCTCAAAACTCCCACCAAAGATGGGATCAAGTGATGCAAATATTGAAGATTAAACCTTCTAAGGGCAACCAACTTAAAGGGAATGTGAGTATTAGTAAGATGGATAGGACTAGAAATTGGCAACCTCCTCCTAAGGATTTTGGAAAAGTCAATACCGATGGAGCCTCTAGAGGGAACCCCGGAAAAGCCAGTGTGGGAGGAATTGGTAGACTTTCGGATGGCTCCCTGGTTTTTACTTTTGGCTGAGAATTTGGGTATTCTTTCCAATAACCTTGCCGAGGGGTATGCTATCCTCAAAGGCCTTCATGAGGCTACTAAGGTTGGATGGGAAAAGGTGTTAGTTGAGTCTAGATCTCAACTTATGATTAATCTCTTGAAGACTCCTTCTAAGAATCATAAGGTGGATTGGAGAATAAAAAGAATTATTGAGAAGATTCAGTTAATCCAGATGGGATTTTTGAAAGTTGATTACAATCATGTGGTCAGAGATCAAAACAAGAGTGCTGATGCTTTAGCTAATTGGGCTTTGGACAAAGGTGATCTTACTTGTTATGGCCACCCTCCTATATGGTGGGCTTCTCAAATTAGGGAAGCTCTTCTTTCTATCATTTCTTTGGATGGCTCCAGCTCGAAGGTACCTAGTTTCTTCTTGTTTTTTTTTTTGCTTCTCTTTGGTTCATTCAATTTTTTTTAGTTCCCTAGCTCATTCTATTCTTTATTTTGTTTCCTCCGTTGATTCTTGCCTTAATAGTCTTCTCGGTCTAGATAGGTCATTGTTTTGTTCATTGTTTTTTTTTTTTTTTTTTCTTCTTTGTTTTTTTTTGTTTAGTTTTTTAAGGTGGGTGGGTTCTTTTTGTTTTGTTTTGTTTTTGTGTTCTTTGTGTTGTTTTTCGTTGTTCTTGTGTTTTTGTTGTTTTTTTTTTTTATGTTTTTTGTTATTGTTCTTGTGTTTTTTTCGTTCTTGTTCTTGGGTTTCTCTTTGTTTGTGTTATTTCGTGTTTTTATGTGTGAGTGTCTTCTATGTTTTTTGTTTTTGTTTATTGTCTAGTTGTTGGTTGTTTTTTATTTTTATTTTTATTTTATTTATTTTATTTTTTAGGTTTTGGTTGTGTTTATTTTTCATGTTTTTTTTTGGGTTATGTCTTTGTAGTGTTCTCGTTGTTTTTGTCTTGTTTGTGTTTTGTTATGTGGTTCTTGTGTTTTTCTATGTGGTTTGTGTTGTGGTTTCTTTTTTCTTATTGTGCGTGTTTGGTTGTGCTTTTGTTTTTGACACACTCAAGGAGCATGTTTTTTATTTTATTTTATTATTTTTGTTGTTATTTACTTATTTTTAAATTGGTTTTGTGTGTTTGTTTGCTCCTTGAGTATGTCAAAGGTGGTAGGCCAGGTCCGAGTCCTGGGCATTTTTGGCGGAATGGATACCCCTGCCTCCTTGGGTCTTACCCGAAAGTGGCATCCCTTTTGGGATGTTTTCCACAAATAAAAAAAAAAACATTTTTAGTTTGTCTCTTCTTTCTTCTATTAAAAAATATGGGTTGTCTTTACCAATATTCATGTTGCTCAATTTTTCTAGAATTCCAAGACAAAAGTTTCTCTCAATGATTTTAGTCAGGTGAATATTTCTTCCATTGCTTTAAACATTTTCTCCTTTGTATTGCATGAATAGCTTTGTGAATAGTTCCTTATTTTTCTTCTAGACTATGTCTCCAAGTTTTCGTGTTCTTTCAACTTACTGCCATGATGACTTCTTCTTACAACTAGTACAACAAAAATGCACTCTCTATCTCTTTAACATAGCAATGATATCAAAAAAATTATCCAAGTTCCTCCTCAATATTTTTAGCGCTTTCTCCAAATGGGCTTGTCGTCGAATGGCAACAATTATCCTAACTCTCCGTGGCTCTAATACAATTGTTAGCTTTCTAACTAAATGAGCTCACATAAAGCCTTATCCAAAATCAAGTATAAATCAAATAAATACCACTTACCAACTAAAAATTAATCACACTTCTAGAATAACAACAATATCTCACAAATATATTCGATATCAAAAGATTACAAGATTGATTCAGAGAGATTACATTGCATGGAACTTTATCTCCAATATATATATTTACATGAATTTTCAATGCTCTAACTATTGTTCCCATTAAAATATTTGGTAGATGTATCCTTTCACATTCCTCATATTAAAATAAAACTCTCATATTGTGACATATCATGTGACTCTTCATTCTCTCTCTTGACACCTTTCACTTTCTCTCATATTGACACATATATTAGATAAAATATAAATCATACTACTAAACTAATATTTACAAGGGGGATAAATAATGTAATACTTCCAACATAGACTCCCTAAACTAAATATTTACAATAGTACTCCATGGTACTTTAATGGTACTCAATGGTACCAAATAATGTAATACCTCTAACACCCCCCATATTACATTATTTGGTGTGAAGGATTTTATTCTTCAATCTCTATCTTCTATCTTCATCCAATAATTTTGCTACTGATGTTACTCTTGTGTCATTGTCCTTCTATCCATTTCTTTATCATATGCTCAATATAATCTCTTTTTATTTTGTTCCTATGGCAATATTTGATTTAAAATTTTTTATGATATTCCCATTGCATCCAATGCAATTATTCCATTCTTGATGGAACCCATGGCCTCAATTTTATTCTATCTCTTGATGAGACATTTTTTATTTCCACTAATATATTTTTAATCCACAGTTCTTCCTTTGTTGACCAATTAGACAATGAAATGAGGTTACTTTTTATACTTGTAAAATACAACATATCTAATATACATTCGAATTATGATAAACCAAGTGTGACATTCCTAGATCCTTGTACATGGTAAACCTTGTCATCTGCTATCTTTATTGGAATGTTTGTTTTAATTTATATCGAATCAAACCAATATAAATTTCATGTCATTTGGTGACTTCCACTTAAATCTATGTACCATGAAATATCATTTATAATTTTTGGACTTGAATGGTTTTCACGTGGTTTATTGTATATTACCATGTCTCTGATAATATCTTTGTGTTTAAAAATTTATTCTCATGAAATTTAATCCTTTAAACTTGTATGGTCTTCTTGATGCATTCTTTTTAATTTCCTTTGATGTAGAAATCTTAAACTTCAATTTATCTTTCTTTCAATACATATATCTCCCAATTTGCAAATTTCAAGTTTAACCTCTTTCAATTAATATCCCTTTGGTGATTGGAATTCTTGTGTCTGCCGGGATTGCTTTGGGGCATGTAATATTACTCATCACCACTCTTTGTGGCACCTTTGTTGAGATTGTCATTGGTTTGTTGTTGCTTTTTATAATGACTAAGTTTTGGAAGTCCTCCACTACTATGCCTTTCAACTGTTCATCCAAAATTCATCTTGTCTTTGTGCAGCCATCATGTGTTTTATAAAACCATCAAAGGTATGTTTGGATTCCATTGTTGAGGGAATCCTTATAGGTAAAGGTTTCATCCCGTTTATCCATAAGTTCAAAGGGGAGGACCCTGAAGTTACTTTGGCATTCATGGAGATGTGGGACAATGGAAGGGTAACCATTCGCAACAAGACTTATGTCCTTGACATCAAAATTCTTGTTGAAATGACTGGGTAGAAACCTAAAGGTCGATATATCAAGAGAGAGAAGTACAATTGGGATTCCGAATTGAAGGATGTCAAGTACAAGGAGCTTTGCAGAAGGTCTCGTTTGCGTATGCAGCATAATGAACTACCATTTTCATGGGGGAGCATCCTTAAGCCTATTATGGAGTATGTAAATGTTGATGATCCAAATAAGCCCCTCTACAATTTTCATTTCTCCTTTTATAACCACTTTTGTGATGTAAGTGTAGTCAATATACCTCAATTTTTATTTAATTCTGTTAGTTATACCATTGAGCATTGTAGGGAGAAAAATAGGTCAAAATTACCCACTCACCATGGCATTTTTAATGTCTTGTTTAAACACTAGTTAATTCAATGCCCTGAGGGTATTGTAGTGACTCCCAAACCCAAACAGAGTCCCATGAAACCTATTTCCTCTCAAAACACACCTCAATCCTCTTGTACTCCAAGGTTATCCACCAAAAAGCAAAAAATTGTCGAGTTTGTCTGTCAATTAAGGAAGATAACGAGAAGCACCGCACCATAACTTGATAGTGAGTCTGAACAAAAATCGTTGTGCTCCTTTGTGCAACTAAAGAACAAATCTATGCAGAAAGAATCACTGGTTATTGAGTCATAAGATGAGGACAAGGACAACCCTAATCTCTACATGCAGACACTCATCATAAAATCAGTGACAAATTGCATTACCTAGTTAGTTGACCTACATAATACCCTCAATTTATGGTTTTTCAGGAAGACCTTTACTGAAGGCATGGGAGGTGTTCCTACTAAAAATTTGAATGAGGCGGTTGTCAATCCTGAGAATGTCCTTGCTAAAGACAACGCTTCTGACATGGATACTTCAAATTTTGGACTCCAAGATGTTGTTTCCAATCCTGGCATGGAGTGTTAAGTCTTCCCAGTCCAGACTAGAAGGTTTTTGGTCATGTTTTTTTATCTTTTGTGGTTTTTTGGGACTTTTCTACATATTTTCTGCCAAGACTTGTTGTCCTTGCTACCTATTGAAGATAGCCTTATTGTATGAACTTTTTGAAGGATACCACTTGGTTTTGTTTCTCTCTAGTTTTCTAACTTCTATTGCCATTTTATAAATAGGTTTTGGGGCCCTGTTAAAACTCATCTGATATATAATTCTTAATCTCTTTAACCGATCAAAAAAATATCAATTTCCAATTTTTAATCTTTAATTTCAATTTATTTTCCTCTTCTTATAACTCCCAAATTTTATTTATAAATTTTAATTCATTCTATATTCAAATTTCAAATTCATAATTTCTCTTCCAATCCCAATAATCAAATTTTATAAACTCGATTTTAATTCATCTCATTTCATTTCAATTCCATTTCCTTATATCTCCCATTTAATGCATTCCTTTTAAATATTCCTTTTAACTTCCAATTTTAACCTTATAATTTTCAAATTAATCTTCAAATACTTATAACTCCTAATTTTTAAGCAAATATCTCATGAAACACCTCATATATCACATGTGCCTTCAAATGGTCTTAGAAACTTAAAATTCTACCATAGTCTTTGCCACATCTCAATTTGAATATGATTAGGGAATTATCCATACTATCTCAAGTGTTATCTTCACTATTTGCTTTCAATAGGTGTTACAAAAGTTTATTGATTCCACTACCTCTCTCTTTGTCTTATCTAACTTAGGTCATATTTGACTACAACTCAAACTCCTTGATTATGTTGCGCTCGATTTATGTCCAACATATTTCAAATTCAATATCCTTAGGTCTTCATAAATAATAAGTGTTCAATAAACTTTATCTCCACTAGAGGTCTTCTATCACACTATTTGCACTCAGATTAATATCTTTTAGTTTGCATTGGTGCTTTCTAGTGACCTTCTTCAACAACAAACATCTAGTAAACTTTCTCGGATGTCTTTTACATTCATTCTAGCAAATATCTTCTTTCATGTTCTCTCCACTAAATAACAAGAATCTAGCAAGCTTTCTCACCACCATATGTCTTCTCTCATGTTCTCTTTAGCAATTATCTCCTTTCACATTCTCTCCACCAAACAATAGGTGTCCAATACTCAATAACAAACTTTCTTCTTTAACAAATCTCATCCTCCTCTCCTTTCCAAAAAATCTCCTCCATTTCTATACTATTCATCCTCCTCCAACGTTCAATATACACCTTTAATAATCTCTTCCATGTCTTCCAACAACTATCTCCAGCCATATCTCCTTCCAATAATATTCACTTCCTTTGTTTCCAATATCACATTCCTCTCCTTCCACGTATTTCAACAACTATCTCTAGCAATATCTCCTTCCAACCGAACTTTCTCTTTTCAATTTTTCTCCAATATTCTTTCACCAATCTCTTCACATTCAATATTTTCTACAATCCTCCAATATCTCTACTTCCAACTTCAACAATCCTTTGATTCCATAGAAAATTTATGTTCTCCTCCTTAAATATTCCCACTCTTTATCTCTCTTTCTACCTTGGATAAGGCTAACTAAAGTGGCTCTCATGAGATCCACCCAATGTGTCTCTAATACCATTGTTAGCAAATCAGCCTAAATATATCACAAGTCCAATTTCCCAAGATCTTAAAAATACTTGCAAATAATCACAACACCAATATTGCACAAAATAACACTTTGTTGATAATAAAAACTTTGAATACAAACTTCATTACAAACTTTTTATGGATTAAATGACTCTATTCTAGTTTAGTTACATAGCATGGAGCTTTATCTCCAATATATAATATTACAAAAGACTCTTCAATACTCTCGACTTTTGCTCTCAAACTTCCAGAAGATACAACCTTTCACATGTCTCTATTACATTATGACAAATCTTCTCATGTTTACATAACCTCCTACTTCACATTTTGACATAGCTCACATGACTTTTCACTTCTGCACTTGACACCTAACACACATGACTCTTCACATGCACACCTAACACATTAAACATGCACATTAACACCTTTTACACTTTGTTACATAACACATAAACACTCTTTATAACTTGACACATACTTTTGATAAATATTAAGCACACTCAAACTAAATAATTACAATAGTAATCCATGGTACTTAATGGTACCAAATAATGTAACACCTCTAACATTTTTATTTTTTTAGTAGTTATGATAATTATAATAGAAATTTAGCATAATATCTTAGATCTATTATTTTAATCCACTTATCAAAAGAAGCATAAAACTACCACATGGAGGAGGGCTTATGACCTCATCCAAGTTTCATCACAAGATACAACCCAAAAATAAATATTCCATGTATTTTCAAACCAAAACTTGATCACCCTTCATCACATTTTTATCAAGTAGGACATAAGTAATACAATAGAAAGCTTCACCCACCACAATAACCACTATAAGGTATTTTTCATATTTTAATTGGTTATGTAATCACACTATCATTATTTCAATAATTAATATTAGAATGGGGCACCTTATTGCAAGAGTGTCTATTACAATGCAATAATCTCAAATTGAGTGAAGCTTATACGATTGCATATTATTTACCATTGTTTATATACTACAACACCATATAAACATAATGGTTTTTTCAATAGATTATATGGGATTAAAATGGTCCCCACCCACATTACATCTTAACCATATAATGGTGTTATAATAGTTTCACAATTATGTAGTTTGGCAAGACTCAAATTTTAGTCTTCTCCTTGAAATCCAAGGAATCTAACTGGTTGAGCTAATGCCATTTGATTGTATAAAAATAATAATATATATAAAATGTATCTAAAAATTATAATAATTAAGAGGAATAAGAAATAAAATAAATAATAACAACCAAGAAAGAAAAAGAAGAAGAATATAAGGAAAAAGAACTAAGAATAAATAGAGACATGTAAATGAGAACAAAGAAAAAATGAAAAAAATGAAAAGGATGAGCAATAAAGAGGGAAAGAGAAATATAATTAAAAATCAAGATGAAGAGAAATAGAAGGAAGAAAACAAAAAATAAAGGGTTGAAAAAAATGAAGAAGAGAAGAAAATAAAGGAATAAATCAAGAGGAAAAGGAAAAAGCAGGAAAGGAAGAATAGGAGAAAGGAAAGAAATGGAAGATAATGAGAAGGTAAAAGAATGGGCAATAAAATGGCATGAGTTCAAGTGGTTAAACAAGGACACCCAAGACAAAGACTTAGATTCAAATCTTACTAAGTAATTATGGTGGAGGTTGGAATGGGATCACAAAGGGTCTTTTTGCAATGCTTCCCTCTCCTTTGTCACCTAGAGGATAGGGGTATTTTATGATTCTAAAGTTTAGTGGATTATTTAGAGAACACCTATGTTTCTCCTCAAATTTCTTTGAAAAATATTAACCTTAATCTTAGTCCTAATTTTCTACAAATACATCATGCAAAATAAAATAAAAAATACCTAAAACTAAAATGATTCTTGGTTTAGTTGATAATAGTAAAAAATATGTTTTCTTTCCAAGGGTTCAAGAGAGATGCAACAAATGCCCAAACCACAGAAATCATTTTGGCCATATCTCACTCATCCGAACTCATATTGAGCTAAAAGTTTGAGGGTAGATGCCTGAAAAACCCTAGAACATATCCACCAATTTTCATATTATTTGGACCAACATATATTCTAGCACATCCCTATGTGTGAATGAGATATTTGGCAAGCGACTATGCAAGGGTTTCATCTGGTTTGAGTGCAAGCAGCTCCAGAGGTTGGTTTTTAGGGCCTTTGGGCCCTAGAGGCCAATATTTTTGTTGTTTATGCTCAATATTTTAGTAGGAAATTTTGCAGGGGATACAATATGGGTTAGAAATTTGTCTTTCAACATATCATACTATGAACTTGAGTGACCTACAAAATAGATATAAAATAAGTAGATCAATGGTAAAGGGGTCTTCTCGATATGGAGGGTATGAGGCTTCCTTGATCAACATCAAATCCTTATTCAAATATGAGCTAAAAATTATGAAATTATAAAAGCATAGAGTAAGTGATTAGTGATAAAAGTACCACTAGATGAGTGATAGTATTGTCAGTAATTTTATTGACTAATAATATTTTCTCTCTCTATGATTGTGTCTAAAATAGAGAGCAACAGTATCATTGACCTAAAAATTTGATATTGCTTTCACTAAAATGCATGATAGAATGAACTTAAGGTGAGATTTAGGATTTTTATGGAAGATGAAAGGAAGGTCCTTGACCATGAGGTATAAGGACCCTACTAGATATGGTAAAACTAGAAGATTGATTACTCAATATGCAATGAGTAATTAAAAAATATGAGATACCAAGCTAAATAAAAGTATGATATCCAAAAAAATGTTAGTATGCAATGAGATTAAAGATCATAGTTGCAAAAGCAATGGAAAATTAAAGAAGGGGAAAGAGCATAACCCTAAGCAAACTTATTGCTCCAAGATGCTAAGGTTATTTTCCCCTTGTTGTGGAAGCTTGATTGAATATTTCTAGTTGCTTGAATATTACTTAAGAGTTTAAGGGTTTCATAGCTTAGATGCTTAACTTATTAGAGTATTGAGAGATTCGATTCTTGAATGCTTAGAGGATTGAAAGCTTGGATAGTTGAATTTTTTCACAAGGTTGTAACAATATTATGGCATTTAAAAATAATTTTGTTGCATTACAAGATTATCTAATTTGAGCATGCTAAGTGTTGGCTTTATAGGAAGCCATAGCTCCTTGGGGGAAGGATTGCATTGAAGATGATAGGATTAGTGAAGGTGAGAATTTGAAATGAATTTAAGATGCCATTAATGGAGGAAGCTTGAAGTGGAAAATCTTGGGCTTTGGATCTCTATTGTGATTGTGGATCCAACTAAGGTGATTGGATCCATTAATGGTGTATGGCTTGGAAGGTACTAAATATCAACTTTTTTGTTATTGGTGCATGATAGTCAAAAGCAATGGATGGTGATAGCGCTATTTGTGTTGATGCTCTAGCGAATTTTCCAATATGACCATTTCTAGTCAAATTAGGTGGTTAAAGATCAAAAAGTCAAACTGTGTAAAAGCATTGCTAGTTTTTTTTATGCACCAGTGCTTTTACATTTGGACCAATAAATTATTCTAATTTAATCTTAAGGGTGATTGATTCAATTTGCCTACTTGATTGGTTGACTGATAATAATGTTGGCAAGCTTGGAGATTGATGATGTTCTCAAAATTGGGTGTCTACATTTGACCCTTTTGCATGCATTTATTGCATAATGAATGCATCAAAAACTAACATATATGCCCTAATTTTTATATATTAATGATGCAAGATGACTAATGCTTTGACTGTTTGATTAGGGGTGATGTTAATTTTTATGTTTTTGATAGCATTAAATGTTTTTATGTCTCGGTGTGCCCATTTTGTTTGATATAGAAAATAAATTTGGACCAAGAAAACTCAACACCATGATTCATACTAGTGTTGTAATGAAATATTGAGATATATGTTTTATTTAGATATTGTTATGATGATGAGTTGCTCTATATGATGAAATCAATTATGATTTATATGGTGTTTAATAATTATGTTATGATGATTAATTATTTATTTTATAAATAATATTGGGATGACGATTTAGATTAGGTATTGTTTAGTTTTTAGATTATTAGCTTGAGATATATGATGACATGATGATGAAAAGAGATATTCCCAAGAGGATTTTTGGATAATGCCAAGAGGATATTCTAAAGTAAAACTATATATAGCTATGTATAGATAGATATTTTCCTAGGGGTACTTTAGGTTAGATAAAATATTTTCCTAAGGGGACTTTATCTATGATAGAAGAGATACATATAGTTAGATACAACTATATATAGAAATTTTCCCAAGGGGACTTTAGCTAGCTTTGAGATTTCATGGCCCAGAGGAACTTTAATTAGCTTTCCTAGGGGGAATTTAGTTAGTTTTGAGATGTTTCTAGGGGTACTTTAGTTAGCTTTGCTTTGACACAAAGTATGTACAAACATGTACAAATAAAGATAAAATATTTATCTTTAAACAAAATTTTAAGGAACTTATACTTGGCTTATAGGACTTTTGATTTAGTTTTTCCTGAAGGACTTTTGATTTACCTTTGCCTATAGGACTTTTGATTTAGCTTTATCCATAGGAATTTTTATTTAACTTTTCCTATAGGAATTTTGATTTGTCTTAGATATTTTCCTCTACATATATATATGTAAATAAAATTTGCTCGGATTGACTTACCTCATAAATAAGTGTTATAGAGGACTTTCAATTAAATATTGATGCAATAAAATGTTATGCCCCTTCTATTGGGAGGAAGAATATAATATCAATGTGTTGTATTCATGTATGGTGGCACATAGGACACAAGAGAAGATACGATTGATCTGTTATCATTACTTGAAAATTTCACAATATTCATCATATAGCAAGAGATAGATTGGAGTGGTACAATTTTATTGACCTTACCATCAACTCCTATGAACCTCACAACATTCATCATGTGGAAAAATATTTATGAGATAAAATAATATATGAAGATAAAACTTGAGGTAAACAAAATTAGAAGGATAGATTGAGATGGATTGATGATGTACAAACCCTTGTTGATTCATAAAAGTGGGACTGTGAGAATTTGCTTGCATAAATCACCTAGAAAAAGGAAACTAATCTAGGATCATAATTTGCATGTTATTATGGATCCCTGACTTGATATGCAATAGGTATTTCAAGAAAATACATGCATGTGCATGCAAGTAGATGCGAGCAAGTGGTAATAAGTAGCTAAAATAAAACAAGCAATGGATGTAGACTCATATGTAATACCATTTAAGATGCATTATATTTATTATTTATTTAAGTTATTTTTCATCAATCATGGCAAGGTGACTATATGCCAAAATGGCTACACCAGTAAGAATCCAAAAAATGTTTAAAAATTTTGGCCAAGAATGGAGAAAGTGCCCCAAAACCATGGTTTTTCTCAAAAGCACAATCAAATCCAGGATAATACTATCTAAACAGGAAGAAGATCATAGCCACAGGGAGGTAACTTGCTCAAAATTGCATCCATTCTTGTTAAAAAGAAAATAAAAACATGAAAGAATCATGGTAATGGGATGCAAGTCTCAAAACTAGGAATTTCCTCGAGTTTGCGGTCAATCTGGTTAAAGTGATCAAAATTTCATTTTGGAGCACAACTATGAGATAAAGCACTTTAAGGTGAAGTAGTCCCTATGTCAAGATCAAACAGTTAGTACAAGGATATCATGAAATCAATCCATGGCCTAAAGCCAAGCCCCCTAAAGTTTAAAGGTGATTTTTGGACACAGCCATGAGCAACCTTTTGGAAGTTCAAGTCCCCTAAAGTACGATCATGAGTCTAGCACTTGAAAGTGAGAGTTTCCCAAGAGTGTGATCATCTTGAAGAACAAAGACTTTTTCTTCAAGGGATGTGCGATCTCTCTATCATGGTCAACATGGTCAAACAGAGCTTATAATAATAAATACAGATATTTGGAGCCTTCTCTAAGCCATGGTTGATATTTCCAACTTAGAAAAGTTTAAAGGCATGCCACGGTCATGAGCCAAGCCTACATAAAAAATCCAAAATCTCAAAATCATGGATTTTTCTTAAACCATGGTCCAATCAGTAAAACACCCCTAAGTTCGAATATTAGACATGATTTTGAGAAAATTAGAGAAATGAAGTTGAGTTATCATGATTGTAGATAAGGTCATATAAAACATCAAATATAGTGATTGGGGGATAGTTTTGAGTAGGTTAGCAAGATTTAACCCAAGTAATGCATCAACTCTCATTCTGTGAAACTCAATCATGCTCGTTCATATCTAGATCGATGAACAAGGTTAAATATATTTTAAAATTCAAAATGATGAGATTCTTGCCACGATCATAAGATAAAATAAAAAATTAAATATGAATCCAAAGCTATGAAAGGTAAAATTATGGTAAGAATATGAAATTTTTTATCTAGAGGCTTCTATAAGGACTCAATAAATGTATCTATGTTGCAGGATCTATGGCGACGAGTTGTTGTAAGAACAAGGGATAGCCTAGATGCAGTATTTCTCAACCATTTGAAGAAACACATATGGAGGCCACCAATATTAAGCAAGTTGTAGATAATCAAACATATTTTGGATATCCTTGTAATGAATAATGTAAATCTTCAAATAGAGGTTGAACCCTTGAAGTGTTTGCTTGCACTACTATAAATTTTCTAATAATCAATAATGGAGCATTACTTGGAATGTTTGCCTCAGATTTGTTGATCTTCTTCATTATCTAGTATTAATATTTGTGAAGTCATTTTTATAAATGTTGCTAGGATAGTTTATTCTACTGATATTGGACTGCTAGCCTAGGGTAATTGGAATGATTCATATTATGAATGTATATCTCTAAGAATCATTCTAAATATTGATATTGGGATGATTCATTTTTTTTAGTCTAAGTATTGGTTTATTCTATTGATATTGGATTGTCAGTGCCTTAGATTTTTGGAATATTTCTTGAAGTATACAATAATTTTTAACTGTGAAGACTTTAGATTATGAATTTTTTTAGTTCCAGTAGTTTCTCCATGTATGATTTATGAGAGGTTTTAGTAGAAGCCTATGTTGTTAGCTTCATCCATCCACCTTACATTTCATAATACCTTAACCCTTCTTATTTCTATCCCTAATATTTTATCATTTTATTTTGAGCTTAAGAGAGTCAACATTCAATAGGTTGACAAGGAACCAACATACTCTGGAGGTTGAGTCAAAGAAATTGGATTCAACCCAATGTTGGTTCTAGGTTGTAATTAATAGGTTCTCATCTCTAGGAATAATCTTAAATGATAATTACAATGCATTTCCACTTAGATATAAATTTGAGCCATAGTAGTTTCTAGAACATTTGATGGGATTGAAATTAATAATCTTGTCCAAGTTACCCATAGGATCCAAGATACGATGAAAAATCTTGACCTCATAGCAGATATTGTATGTTCATATAGTGACTTCATTTCAAGAAAGTGTCTAGAATTGTAAAACCATTTATCCCCTATCAAACATCAAGTTGTAAATTTTGGGGTGTCAAATTCCATATGTTACTTAGAATTCCATAAGGTTAGGTCTCATGTCTCAATAGTATTATCCCTCTTGGTATGATTCGGACCCTCTTTCCATCTTGATCTTTCATGAGATACCTAATATTACCCTAAGAAACCTACCTAGCTTTGATGGAAAATAGAAAACTGTGTTTGAACATTGTTAAGATATAGCTTCCTTGTCCTCTGTTTATAACATTATATTTGAAGATGTCATGGTTAGATTACTAATTATTTACTTCAAAGGCAAAGTATTGTTGTGGTATAAATCTCTAAAAGATAAAATTATATGTTCTTGGAAATATCTAGCCGAAGCTCTCATTAATGATTTTGATGACTCTGGAGATCCCTTCTTGCTACTTACTCAGTTTTCATTCATCAAGAAAACTTCTCATGAAAGTATTTTTTACTTCAATGTCTATTTCAAGAGAATATGGAGAAAAATTATCTAAGAATGTCAACTCTTCCCTACCCAAGCATACCTTTACTATATCCATGTGTTTCATCCTAACCTTATTATTCTCATTCATCAATCTAAAGAAAAAATATTTACCCATATCTTCCAAGAGGTCATCCATGCTGAAAATACACTAATCATAGTAGGTAAAATACTTTCTAGAAATATCATCCCTTATTTTTACCCTCCTCATAGCCCACCCCATATAACATCCCCTGAGAAGGTGGATTCATGTTCATTACACATGTCTATAAATAATATTGTTCTCACTACTCAAGAAATTTAGTTTTAGAAAGAACAATGATAAAAAAGGATGATCCAAGAATCAATACAATATGAAAAGATAAGAGATGAACTTTTACCATAGGATAGAGTGAAGGAGGCTAGACTTCAATGGTAAAAAATTCATCAAAGTAATTGCTCACAACTCCTTGGTGTCAATTATGATAGAAAATGGGGGACATAATAGAATGTTGAGTATAAAAAAGAGGAGAGTGATGATACGCTTTTCATGCTCCCATTATTATCACATAATTACATCTAGGTAAATAATTCATACCAAAGAATTTTTTTGACATCATCATTGGTATATAATGTGATAGTCTTCAACACAGAAGCTAGACAACAATGTCAATAAAGGACATATATCACAACTCGCCATCAAGAAGATAATAGTGGTGAGCATTCTCTGATTCCTGAGGTCCAAGATGTAAATAAGGAAAATCAAGCAAGTATTCATATGCATATTCCAATAGTCAAATATTTAAATCAAAGAAGGATTGAATCTTATAAAAGGCTATATTTTCTAGCTATGATTCTAGAAGAGAGGATGGAAAGGATAGTGCAATTCCAAAGCCTATTCAAGAACTCAATTTCATCATAGTAAGATCAGAGGAGAGATTTATTGGCACATTCAAAGGTAAATTTGGTTGATCTCTCCTTAGGAATATTAACAGAATGAGATGATAAAATTTCAAAAGGCATATCCTTAAGCCTATATATAGAGCATTATTTTCCATTTTATCTACCACTCTCTCTAAAAGAATGCAGATTACACAATTTGTGCAGTGGACCTGGGATCTAAAATATTAGTAATACCACTAAAGATATTTGAAAATATGATATTGGTTATGGAGGTAATAAAACTAGAATGGCTGCAATTCAAGGGAAATCTAGTAAAAAATATAGGCATCTTGAAAGAGGCCATGGTGATGAGATGCAGGAACCAAATTTGGTCATCATA
This sequence comes from Wollemia nobilis, assembly GCA_028583015.1. Classification (NCBI taxonomy): domain Eukaryota; kingdom Viridiplantae; phylum Streptophyta; class Pinopsida; order Araucariales; family Araucariaceae; genus Wollemia; species Wollemia nobilis. The sequence continues at coordinate 2,026,557 of JAQPPZ010000314.1, forward strand.
TAGGACATAATAGTTAGTGATATTCCACCATTATTTGGCATATGTTTGTTTGAATATTTCCTTAGGAAAGCTAGAGGATATCTTAATCAAGAGCTAAATCAGGTGAGGATCTCTAGAGTTAATAAGGAAATTAATATACGTAGTCAAGGCCTTCATCCTTTCTTCATTGAAAGATATGGACAACAAGAAATAAGTTTACTAAAGAAAATTGATTGTGGGACAATTCAAAAAATGAACAATTTTTCTCATTCAAGAATGAATTAGTTAAATTACTATCAAATATATTCAAATCAAAGACCACAAAATAAATTTACAATCATTTATATTCCCTTCTAGAGTACAAGGAATTCCAACTTCCTTTGTTCCTATGCAAATAATCCAGAGGAGCTATAAAAAAAAAAAAAAAGGTTTAATATTTATATCAAAAGCAATTATGGATGAAGAAGTATATCTAGCAAGTTTCAAAAGATGTAATATTTATTTGGAGAACACTCAATGTAGATCCAAATGCTATAAGATTTTCACTTGGCCAGAGCACAAAATATCTAGGAGGAAGAAGAGTTGGAATGTGTTCAGAGCAGGATTGAAAATAGTTGTGAACTATTAGAAAGGGAACACAAAGAAAAGTATAAGTTTAGCACTCCATGGTCCAAATATTGCAATTTTATGGCATAATCTATGGGTACATACACATTTTTTTTGTGTACATAGTCGATAAGTAAATAAAGTACCTAATTACAAATATAATAAGTAAGTAGAGCAAGCTCGTGTGTGAGTGTGTTACTTATATCATCATGTACATATTTTTAAGGAATATAAGATGAGAATATTTTGGTAGAAAATAAAACTCAAGCTAAGAAAATCAAAAATTACACCAAAGAATTGGAATCGAAGAGAACTAAGCATACAATATTTGAAAGTTGTTAAAATATTTCACATAGCACTTTCTTCTTCCCTTCGAAGATTCTTTCAAAAAATTGTATTTCTCCCTCCATAATTATTATTCAAACTCTGTAGCCCAATGGATAAGGATAATTTAACTTGAATATGACAAAATATGCACCTTAAGATCCAACATGACATAGGGTAGGACTGTCGTTACTCGTGTAAGTGAGGGAATACCTTATACCATATGTGACATGAGGTCAGTCAAATACAGAACAACATAAAGGAAGGACTCAATTCATGTATGAATAGATAGACTAAGGAAATCCAAAAATTTAGGAAAGGTGACTAATCATGGAAGTGTAGTCCTACAAACATCAACTAGTGAGGTTGGCCTTTCACGACTGACCTTTATATAAGACTTGGCATAAGTTGAAAACCAAAGGATTATTTTCTCAACATAAAGAAGAGCCTAAAGGTGAAAACAAAGACTAGCACGGTGAAGTATAATCATCTAAAGATATTATTGCTAAATTGTTCTAGAAAAAGGAGAAGGCACAAGAATTACAAATAATCACCTACAAGCAGCTACAATATTGGCCCATGGCAATTTGTTTGTTCTTGAAGAAACTTTGGGCAGCAATGGATTATTCTCATGGAGGTACATTTTTTTGGGGGTTATCCATAATTTAAATGCCCCCTTTCTCTATTTTTTTTCTATTTTTTCCCTTTTCATAATGTTCTTGTACTTTTTCTTTCAATATTCACCTATAAATTTACCACAAACTCCTTAGCTTGTGAGCACATCCACTTCTTCTCCTATCATTTCATGTAATATTTCATATTATGTTTTATCCCTATCCTTTGCACTCCCATTTTCCCTCTTAGCCACCAGTGGCCCTTTTTTTTCACATACATTTCACCTTATTTCACCTAGCACCCTCCTTTATCTTATGGCCATTATCGGATTAATTTCTCCTCTAGTATGTTCCCCTTCACTCAGCTTACCTTTTTGTCTCTTCTTCTATGATAAAGTGTTGATTTTAAGATAATACTCTAAGTTATTGTAAGAAAATTCCCCTAAGAGGCACTAATAATGTAGGCCGAAATGGCTACATCAGTAAGAATCCAACAAATTTTTTGAAAATTTGACCAAGAATGGAGGAAGTACCCCAAAAACATGGTTTTTCTCAAAACCACAATCAAAGTTGGGCTAATACTAGCTAAATAGGAAGAAGATCATGATCATGGGGAGGTAACTTGGTTAAAACCACATCCATTCTTCCCAAAAAGAAAATAAAAATATTAAAGGATCATGACCATAGGATGCAGGTCTCAAATTTAAGAATTTCCTCGAGTCCACAATCAATCTAGTCAAAGTGATAATCTAATTTTAGAGCACAACCATGAGACAAAGCACTTTAAGGTAAATAATTCCATGTGTCACACTTAAATAGTTAGCACAATAAAATCATGGAATCAAGCCATGGCCTAGATCCAAGTCCCCTAAAGTTTAAAGGCAATTTTTGGGCACAGCCATGAGTAGCCTTTTGGAAGATAAAGTCTCAAAACTGCAAAATTTCTCTCTACCATGGCCGACATGGTCAAAATACAAGAAATCCAATTTTGGAGAACAACCACGATTTTGGTGCTTCAAAGTGATATTTTTCCAAGAGCATGACCATCATGAAGAAAATATACTTTTCCTTCAAGGGATGTGCGGCTGCAAGCAGTCTCTCTACCATGGTCAACATGGTCAAATAGAGCTTGTCATAAGAAATACACATAGTTTGGAGCCTTCTTTAAGCCATGGTTGATATTTACAACTTAAAAAAGTTTAAAGGTGTGCCACAACAATGATCCAAGCCTACCCAAGAAATCTAGAAGCTCAAAACTATGGATTTTCATGAATCTATTGTCAAACCATTCAAACACCCCCAAGTCCAAAAATTGGGCACATTTTTGAGAAAAATAGAGAAATGAAGTTGAGTTCTTGAGATCATGGGTAGGATCATCTAAAGAATATAATATAGATGTTGAGACATGGTTTTATGTAGGTTAGTAAGCTTTGGCCAAAGTAACATGCCAACTCTCATTTTATGAAACTCAATCATACCTGTTCAATCTAGATCAATGAACAAGGTTAAACCTCTTCTAAAATCCAAAATGATGAGATTCTTGCCATGATCGTGTGACAAACTAGAAAATTAAAGATGAATCCAAAGACATGAAATATGAAATGATGGTAATAATATGAATCAATTGATTTGGAGGCTTTTATAAGAACTCAATCAATGCATTTCTATTATAGGATCTGTGGTGATGGGCTCCTGCAAGAATAGGGGATGACCTAGATGTAGTCTTTCTCAACCATTTCAAGAAACACAGCTGGAGGCCACCAATATTAAGCAAGTTGTAGAGAATCAAACATAGTTTGAATATCCTTGTAATAAATAATGTAAATCTATAAATAGAGGTCAAACCCTCACTTCAAAGGGTTGGATCTGAAGTGTTTGCTTTTACTACTGTAATATTTTTATATAATCAATAATAGAGCATTACTTGGAATGTTTACCTTAGATTTTATGATATTTTTCATTATATGGTAATAATATTTACAAAGTTATTTTTGTAAATTTTGCTAGGATTTTTTATTCTTTTGATATTGAATTTCTAGCCTAGAGCAATTGCAATGATTTATATTATGGCCAAGATCTCTATTTTAAAGGGGTGACATAGTGGGGATTCCCGTGGGAGAGGCAATGAAATAGTCCCACCCAAAAGAAAATAAACCTAGTCTCAACTTGTTGCATCTCTACATTTAGGCCTTGAAGTTGCTTCTTCCTTTTCCCCATACAAATAGTTTGAAGAGGGGGTTAGACTAGGATATTGAAAATAATTTTTGAACCGGAGCTTTTGGAACACCTTTTTTGAGATGCAAACATGGTTTGAGCATGAATCGGGATCCCGACCCAGTAAGATCGATCGAAACTGATGAGATCGATCTAATTTTTTATAAAGGGTCAATTGCCCTCTATTCCAACAATCCCCTCTCATCTAGGGGTGCTTGATATTAAAGTATTAAACACTCTTATTTAAGATTTTACTTATTTACTAATGTGTGCCTTTGAGAATTAATTTTTATTAGTCTAAGTATTGGTTTATTCTGTTGATATTGGATTTCTAGTACCTTAGATGTTTGGAATGGTTCTTGAAGTATGCAATGATCTTTAACTGTGAAGACTTCAGATTGTGAATGTTGTTAGTTCCAATAGTTTCTCCACATTTATTTATGAGAGGTTTTAGTAGAAGCCTATGTTGTTAGCTTCATCCATCCACCTTACATTTCATAATCCCTTAACCCTTCTCATTTCTATCCCTAATATTTTATCATTTTTATTCTAATATTAAGAGAGTAAACATTCAATAGGTTAACAAGGAACCAACCTATTCTGTGTTAGAAATAGAGTCTATTACATCATTTGGATCGTGTAAATGTACCTTTACCTTGGTACATACTTAGGAAATTAGATTACTTTAGGGGGAAGTTATCTAATTACTTCATGCATTCTGATAACTACACAAGTGTCAAAGTGCAAGTTGTATATGTGTAAGTTATCTCTTGCACATCTAGGTACAGTGTTGGCCAAGGAAAATTTTTCTTATTTAAAGGGCCATAGGTAGCTAAGTATATATAGAAGTATAGGAGAGCATATAGTATCTTATAGGAGATTCAGATTAGTGTGATGTAGCAATGTAATATAATATGCTGGAGTGTGATTTGCTCAATGCACATTCTTGAGAAGTAGCTCTTTTCATGGAGTGTTCATTTTCTCCAAAGCTATTTTTGTAAACATCTCCATAATTTCTAGATATATTATTTTTAGCCATATTACATATTTACTTTATGATATTTAATTTTGCATCTTGTGTTTGCTATCTCTCATTACATGCCACATAAAAATCTAACAGTGGTATCAGAGCTACGGTAGGTCAATAGAAAAACCACCATTATCATTGACTTTGAGTTTTTTTGTCAACCTAACACGCCATTGGACTAGTCACTATCAAAAATACTTAGGAGAATATCGGTGGTAAAATTAAGGAGATCCACAAGATTAGGACTAAAAGAAATCTTAGTTTTTAGAATATTGATATTGCATATGGTTGGAGTCTTTCCACAGAGTTTCAAGGGAAAACTTGTGAATACTAGGAATTAGCATTTGATTCACTAGTTTGATGAGTAAACTAGTGAATCTCATCTAAGAGATATGGAAAATTTGACCTAAAGTTTCTTTATTGTAATGAATTGCTTCTCATATGATTGGGATACTGCCTACAATATAAATCTAAGAGATTTCAACTTTGTTGCTTGAAGGTCAAAGTGCTTTCTTAGTGTAAATATTAGTTATTACAAGATAATAATACTACACAAGAAACTTTTGGAGTGGAATTGTGGTGAATTTTGGAGATAGGAGATCTCCATTGTTAGATTGGAAACTTCACAAGAAAAAAAGGCCATAGAATCCTTAAATAGCCATAGTAGCCTTGATCCAAAATAAAATGCTATAGAAGCCTTGATCCAGAAATAAAGGCCATAGAAGCCTTGAAGAAAAGGCCATAAAAGCCTTGGTACTGAAAAAGGCCATAGAAGCCTTGATATTAAAAAATCCACAAAATACTTGATACTGAAAAAGGCCACATAAGCCTTGATCCTGAAGAATACTTTAGAAGAAAGTATCTAATTTAGAAGTAGATTTCAGTACTAATATTTTATTACAATAATAGGAAGATTTAGTGAGTTGGGAAAGCTTCCTATAAAGAGGTTAGGAGGACCATCTTATTTAGAATAAATCCAACACCTGAAGCAAAGTGATAAGGAGAAGATCTCATTGATGAAGAAGGACTAGGAGAGTCCTATTCAAATACAGAGGCGGTAGAATCAGAAATCCAAGAGAAGATATCACCACCAACATAAAGTAGAAGGTTGAATATAAGGTCTCAAGAAAGACCAGAAGGAGCTACAAGATCAAAGGCCTTGGAGAGGTCTCTATGAGCATCTAGTAAAAGGATTGGTGAGCCTTTATGAATAATTCATCAAAGGAGTTCCAAGGAGAACTCATTGGAGAAATACACAATTGGAGATAGTGAAATTTTTGGGACAATTATCACCTTCTGATAACAAGCCCAAGAAGAAGAATTTGGCAAGGAGTGCTAAATCTCAAAAGACCTCAAGACATACAAAATCTTGAGAAGGAGACCCTATTTAAAGGAAGATTCAGATAGAAGAAGTCCACCAAATCCATAAGACCTAGAGATTGCCTCTCACATCAAGAAGGCACCACTTCAGAATCAAAGATCTCTTCACATCTACAGCAAAAATGAGGAGACTACAAGAGGAGAACAAACCACCAAAAATTCTAGGCTCATGAAAGGGAGACCATATTTTGGTGAAGATGAAGATTTCAAGGTAACCTACAGATAGTTGTAAGATATCATCTAAGACAATGACTTGGTTATCATAGACACCAATATCTACATCCTTTACATAAGTAGCGAAAAGGGCTTTCAAAAAAGGTAAGAAACTATTGGTGCAAGTAGATTAATTAGTGGATTACTTATTAGATTTATTTAAGCATCTTAACTGAATTGAAGTTGCAAAAGGAGAATTTTATTAGAGTCTTCAAAAGGTGCAAAAATAAAGGATTATTTAAGGTTCATTTGCACTTTAGGAGTTGATTAGATTTCATAATCTTAAAATATCTATCAACTACCTATTATCTACTTTGAAAAATAAAATGAAGACTAGCTCCTATTACCTTGTTGTTAAAGAAATTTCATAATAATTCTTAAATATGTATTTCAGATTATTCTTCATTAGTTGCAGTATATTAATTAAGTGCATTATTTTTTGAAAGTTAATTGGAGTAATAAGGTGATATTATTAGTGCATTTAAATATTATTATATTTGCACTATTATATTACTCTCAAGAATATTGTTGCTTGTGTTCATTATAAGGGCACAAAAATAGAATTAATCAAAGTGTCTAAAGACACTATTAGTGGAGAGATATCTACAACTTTGGTTGTCCTGATGAAGCCACAAAATAAGCTCAATCCTCCAACTATTGGAGAAGAAGGTAACCACCAAAAAGAGCATCAAAGGAAGCATTGAACGAGACTTGGTGAGTCTCAAGTTCAAGGTACAATAATAGTGCAAAAAAATATGGTAAAATAAATCTTCCATCATTGTGGTTACAAGCTTGGATCTATTCATAAAACATCCAAGCTAAAAGGAGAAGGTGTCCATTTTAAAAGGACAACCTCAAAATCCCTATATTGCACTCAAATATTCTACCTCAAAACCAATTTAGATGTAAAAAGAAGAGTGCAAAAGAAGGTGCAATAAGGATATTTTATGTAAACTTATTTTATAATATATTGCACAAATTATAATCTTGTTATACAGGGAGAAAATGTAGATTTAAAGGTGCTCCAAAGGCACTACACTTGCTGGAAAAATTATCCAAAAGAAATTGTATGCTAGAAGCAATCAATCTTAGCTCAAGGATCCAATCAATGGTCTCACACTCCTCGCATCCAATATGGTTGAACCTACAATATATAACATGTAAAAAAAAATGGAGAAACAATTTTAATCAAGAGCAATAGCATATACAGAAGGAGGATGTAAGAAAGAAAAGAAGAAATAAAAAAACACCATTGGAGTATCACTTACTCCATGATCATTGGCAGAAATCGGTGCTCAAAGCCTCCATATTGCTACTCCATAACCCAACTTAAATCAAGCACAGGTGAACAAAAGAGGAGTTGGGTATTCTCAATGCTTAAAGGATCTCTAAAAAAGGTTATTTTGAACCAGTGAAAGGGAGGAAATCCATGCAGAGAAGAATGTGACACTTGTCACCAAAGGAGAACCCTAATGCTCAAGTCAAGAGAGTGCTCATCTTCAAGAAAGGAGTTACACAAATAGGCTGGTGTATTGAGTGTATGGGATACACTTGTCCCTTGGAAGATCAAACATTTTTCTAAAGAGTGTAACACTTGAACGTTACAAGAAGGAAGATGAACGTATCATTTGCACCAAACTCCTAAAGTTCTCAATTTGAAATGGGCGTACCACTTGGCACCTTAGACAAGAAGATTCTCCATATTAAGAACATTAATAATCGAGGTCAAAAGAGAAAGCAAGTAAATCCTCATCTCAGCATTTACACTTTGTCATATGTGCACACAGTGCAAAATTATAGCATGGAAATAAGGTGCTAGAGCCTTCAATGCTCAATCCAAGCAAGGTCAAAGAAATATTCCAAGCAGTGCTGATTTTGAAATGCGTATAGCTCCAAGCGAGGTCAAAGCAAGAGTCCAAGTAGCACCAGTTTTGGAACACGTCTATCTCCAAGAAATTCCATTGGAGGGTGCAGTCACAGTGTCAATACATCTACATAAATAGCATACAACCCTATCTTATCAGTAGAACAACACCGCATATTGCTTGATGAAAGGTAAAGTTTAATTCCCATTAATCATATCTTTATTTTTTTGGGATTAATAAGGTTGTAATTAAAGGAATTTAATTAATTGAAAGCAATTTATCAAAGGGAAACTTTATCATATAAATATAATATTTGCAATATAAATCCTAGGAGCAATAAGGATTTCTACTAGAATAAATAATAATTATTTGCAAATATTATTGTGATCTAATTTATCCAAATATTAGGGAGTTATAAGGACTACTAGATCAAATTAATTAATTGGAAAATTAGATACACTAAACCTAATTCCTAAAAGGTTATTCATAAAGAGATGTTTATCAAAGCTTTTTCGAAGGTCGAATATTCATAATATTATTGTCTCAAACTTATCAAAAGGGGATAAAAGATCCAATATTATTACCTCTTTAAAAATTGGAAACAATGCTTAGTTCAATGGGAGGAATAAGGGATAATAGGAATTGATTTTTGCCTTTACAAAACCTTTAAAAAATCAATCAAATATTGAACTATAATTTATAAAAAGCACTATATATTATCCATAGCATACTAGGGAGTCATAAGGTATTCTACAAACTTGGTAATATTAGATTCTATCAAATATTATCAAGTTATAAAATATAAGCTTTCCTCAAAACCTAAAATCCTTAGGAGTAAATAATCACATTACTTTGGAGGCATAGGGTAGTCTACAAAACAATACTTAATAAAGGTTTTATAAAACCAAGATTATATTTAGTGGGATTTTATACACACTGAGTAGGAATCTATAAGGTAGTCTACTCTATCCCAAAAGAATATAGATAATTAAAATGGCTACTAGCATGCTAAGAAAACTCTTAAAAGTGGAATAAGGAAGATACCAACATGGATCAAAAATTTGATGGTTTAAAATTATGAAAAAGGGCAAGAGAAGGAAGAACCAATACAATATGAAATAAGCTCTAAAATTGAAATCCATATAAAGGGAGATCCATTTAGTGAATCTAACATCAAAGTAGACACTAGATAGAAAAAAAATGATCAACAACATTTTATTTAAAAAGGAAAATATGAAATAGCTTCAATTGTGCATATATGGTTTGAAGATCTTATTAAAGAGATAGACAAACATGATGTTCCTAAAGTAGAATTTAAAGCTACCAGATCATCTCTATTGTGCACCTATTGCAATCAATATGGCCATGAAAAGACAAACTGTTGGAGTTTTCATCCTTGCAAATACTCTGATGGAATAAATCAATCATCTTTTTCCTATCATTTCAAATATAGATACTATAAGGGCTATGCAAGAAGATTACTATAGAGAATAAATTGTTATCCTCAAGAACTTATTTCATATGTATCTATAACTTTGATTTCAAGGTTGATACTTATGAAGGGTAGAAAAGCAGGTCTTACATAAGTACAAAAGAAAGAAGAAGAACCTATTCATATCCACTCATGAAATGCAAAATCATGAGAACAATTGTTCATCAAAAGTACTTGACATTAAGGGACTCTGAACGGAAAAATAATAGAGGAAATAACTTGAAGATCGAATCAGAAGAATAAGAAGAAGATGAAGATAAATCCAAATAATGAGGAATTCAGTGCAAGGTCAATTGAAAAGTGAACCAACAGCTTCAACCTATTTTGTATCATACAAATATTGAAGCATCTATAGAATAATCAAAGCCATCAACTGAATAAGATCCACATTGAAGACTAAAGTCTTCAATATCCAATTAATTTAATATAGGGGGGTGCTAGAAATAGAGTCTATTACATCATTTGGATCATGTAAATGTACCTTTACCTTGGTACCTGCTTAAGACATTAGATTACTTTAGGGGGAAATTATCTAGTTACTTCATGCATTGTAATAATTGCACAAGTGTCAAAGTGCAAGTTGTATATGTGCAAGTTGTCCCTTGCACATCTAGGTAGAGTGTTGGCCAAGGAACCTATTTCCTATATAAAGGGCCATAGGTAGATAAGCATATATAGAAGCATAGGAGAGCATACAGTAGCATATAGGAGAGTCATAGTGGTGTGATGTAGTGGTGTGATGTAATATGGTGGAGTGTGATATGCTCAATGCCCATTTTATTGCAGTAGATCTTTTCATGGAGTGTTCATTTCCTTCAAAAATATTTTTGTAAACATCTCCATCATTTCTATATATATTATTTTCATTCATCTCACATATTTACTTTATGACATTTAATTCTGCATCTTGTGTTTGTTATCTCCTATTACATGTTGCATCAAAATCTAACACTCTGGAGGTTGAGTTAGAAATTTGATTAATCCAATGTTGGGTTTGGGCTATAACTAATGGTTGATCTCCTTTGGGACTAATCGTAGATGATAGTTACGGTGCATATCCACTTAGGTGTCAATCCAAGCCATAATAGTGACATGCACCTAAACCATAATTATTAGTTATGATGTATAGACCTAGCCAATTAGGATTAAATTTACATTTGAACTTGATTTTTATGTTAGTGTTTTTTCTATTCTCTTTGGGGATGAGATCACCATATTTAATGGATCAAGATTGTACCTTCTTCTCATATGTATATTAATATTTTTTGGTAGAACCTTAGGTTCTCTTGAGCATGGATATGCTTTTCATAAAGTAATTCCAACTACTTAAGATAGGTGATACAATATTCATCTCTAGCAGAGGTATCTTGCAATAAAATGTGCAAGGAAAGAACCTCTAGATCAAAAGGAAAGACTGCTTTAGTTTTATAGACCAAATTTTAGGGTGCCATACTAGTGGGAGTTATAAAACCAGTGTGGTAGACCCATAGGGTGAGATGCAACTATGGATGATGCCAATATCCACCAATTTCGCTAATGACCTTCTTGAGGATTTTGACAAGAGTATTATTAGAAGCTTCATCCTAGTCACTACCTTGAGAATAGTAAGGTATATAACATTTATTCTAGATTTTGTATTTAGTATAGAAGTTTTGGACACCCTTGTTATTAGAAGGTGTTTCATTATCAAATATTAGCATAGAAGGGATGACATAGTGGCTAAGGATCTTATTGAGGATAAACTTGGAGACTTGGAATGCAAATATTAAGGATAACAAAAAAGCTTAAACTAACTTAGTAATGTATTTAATAATCATGATGATAAATTTGTGTCCATCTAATAACACAAGGTTTATCTTCTCGATGATGTCCAAGCCCCAAAAGGAGAAATGTTGAGGAGAGGTCAAAGAAAAAATATTGGGATGCAATTTGGATAGGATTTCCTTGATTTTAACCTTTATCACACTACTTGATATAGTATCAAGATTATTTTTTCATGGAGGGATAGTTATAACCCATTCATAGGAGTTTCTTGGTGATTGAGATATTATTGAAGTGACCACTACATGATTGTTACACTCCAAACCTAGCCGTCAGCTAGGTATTCCAAGAGTATAAAATTTCATATATATAGTAGTTAGTTTATTCCAAATGGAATCATCAATTTTTATTTTTATCTCTGCATTTCGGCATTGCCTTCACGACGAGATCTGCCCTCCTAGTGGCAATATAAATTTATTGTTTCTGTTTCTCGCATTTAGCTTATTCGATCGATTTACTGTTCTTGCATGGTTGAATATTAAATATTAAAATTATTTTTTGATAATCCCGAAGGCGTAGCCTTCCAAGTGGTATCAGATTTTCAGGTTCGGTTACCCCCGCAAGCTGCTAAGAACTCTTCTAACGCAAAACTGACGGATTTGGTTATTCGGCGTACTCCCTGCGCTTTGTTTCGTTGACACAACTGCACTTCGGTTCGTTAGCCATCCCAGCAAGCGCTCTGCTTTCTCACAGCCAAATAACCACCGTGAGTACTCCACGCAGTTGTATCATTTGATTCCTCGCAAAACACTATCCTATCACATATTCGGTTACTGCCTGAGTCGCAGTCATGACGTTCCGCGTTACAGGCTAAATCGCAGTTTTTCACGTAGAAAAATCCTCGTAAAACTAGTGCATGAACACCAAGCAATTTTAGCCAATCACAGCGCATGATTTACGATTCATTAAAATGCCCACCTAAGGTACAAATTTTTTTTTAATTTTTGTTCAGGATATATATCCCACATCTGTTGTGGGACAGTGATTCAGGTGCTTATATTGGATTAGTCGCACCTTCTAGTTTGTGACTTCGGTCACACCCTCAGTGGCGATCCCACGCGCGTGTCATTTGGAGCGTGTCGTCATTTGGTGTGTCATCATTTGGTCTTTCGTTCGGTCGTAGCGTCCGTGTCGTCGTTTAGTCTTTCGTTCGATCATCGCGTTCGTGTCATCATTTGGTCTTCCGTCTGTGTCATCGTGTCCACCGCGTGTCATTTGGTCCGTTCATGTCATCGCATCCGTGTCTGCGTTGGTCTGTTCGTGTCATCGCATCCATGTCTACGTTGTTCTTTCGTCTTCCAGTTGTCGCCAGCATGTCGTGTCATCGCGTCCAACTGTCGTGTCCTTGCGTTCGTGTCCACTTCGTGTTCGGTGTCCTCATTGTCCATCTCCATCGGGCAGTTAATGGTTAGCTAGTGTCATGTCTGGTTAGCTGGTGTCGTGTCTTAAAAGTGTTGTCAAGGAAAGTTGTCAAAATTGCAGTCTCCATTGGGCAGTTAGTGGTTAGCTGGGTCATGTCTTAAAAGTGTTGTCAAGAAAAGTTGTCAAAATTGCAGTCAAAGTGGTCAAAAGCTATCACAAAGAAGAAGCCCAAATCCAAATTCAAATCCGCGTCGCATTTGGAGCGACAGTTGTAGCGAAAACCAAATTTTTGATTAAAATTCCATCACATTCTATGGCAGTCCAAGTTCAAGGGTTCTTAAACGGGTTATGTTAACAAGTGCATGAGCAAACAGTGGATCAAGGGATCTGACGGTCGATTATCAAGATCGAAAACGACCAATAACAACACAAGAAGACCTAATCGCAGCCCAGGTACAAAAAATTCTCTTTCTCCTTTTAAAATTGGTAGTTATAATCCACATCATCCACTAGTAGATCCTATGGCTACTAATCCTACCCCAACTCATGAAAACATCACACAAGGAAACTCCAGTAACTCAGCCATTTCCAATTGTAGATTAAAAATACACGCCAAACAAAAATAAATAAAATCACAATGACAGAGTACGGAATAGTTGCACAAAACAAACGATTTCTATTAATCGATGGAGTTTAAAAACTCCTTTTTGAATACAATTGGGCCTGTAACCCTTTATTTGTGATACACGATTACAAGTTATGCTAGGGTTCTCCGAAACCCTAGCTGGCATAAATGGTGGCGCTTCCGAAGAATGTATCTTCAATCCCAACCGAGTGAGTGGGCTTTTTTGTATCCCTTGCTTGGACCACTCCAACTTAATCAGCTGCCATCAATAAACTGGATCTCTCTGTCAAAAACCTGCACACATTAACACTATCAAGGAGTTAGAAATTAATAAGAGGGCTCCACTGTGTGAGCCCTCGAAAACAATCTAAAACCCTAGAAAAATGAAATGCAGGAATTCAATAACAGATCAAATAGAAGAAAAGAAGTTACTTGCTTTAAACTAATTTATACCTATTCTCTGTTAACGCAGCTAGACCAGGCGACACCTGGAAGTAATGTGGCTATCAAGTCAGCTGCGGAAGGCACCCTGGTGCACTTGCTAAACGCCTGCGTGCTTCTGGATTAAGGTTTCAGACACCGGTCTAAGTCTGTGGCTGTGGGTAAACGCTCGCGGGCACTTGGTAAATGCCCGTGGGCACTTGGTAAATGCCCGTGGGCACTTGGTAAAGGGGTAAATGCCCGCGGGCACTTGCGACAAGAATGGGGGATTCTGCAGAAGAGATGGTGGCGAAAGCGACGACGGAAGCGGCGATGGATGCGGCAAAAGGGTAGCAAAAGAGAGATAGAGGAGATAGCAGTAGAAGAATTAGAATCAGAGATAGCGCATCGGAGATAGGGTTTGAGCCATCAAGGTGACTCTATTTATAATCCACTCTTAGGGCACACTTTAGGGTTTTAACGACACTTTGAACGTGTGGCTAAGATTAAAGTGGATCTAAGGGTAGAGAATAAATTTAGGTTGTGAAATGGATTAATATGGATGGACGGATGAGATTAAATGAAGGATGGATGGCTCAGATTAAATCACTTAAACTATTATTTAAATATATATATTAAAATATTAAAATATATATATAAATATTAATTTAAATAAATTTGGGGATGAAAAATGGCGGGAAAGGTGAAATTGGGCCAAATAATGGCGGGAAAGTGTGGATTTGGGCCAAATAATGGCGGGAAATATGGATGATTGACACGTGGCTAACAGGAAGGTATAGATGACTTGCAAGTGGCTGGATTTTGGTGTCTACACCAATGATGATTCTCTTCGACTCCTACTAGAGGGTATGAACGAAATGAGTCTCCACATAAAATCCCTAGTGCGAGCACAAAACCAGCTTAATCCCAATACTAATCCCCAATATCACTCCCATACCCAAAGGAATGAAGACAATGTCAACCAAAATGATGATTGGGAACATCAAATAGGCACTTTGGATAATTCCAGGGATCGCTATCATAGACAGCGGTATAACCAAGATCAAGAAATGGATACGGGTTATCACCAACCGAGAGGCCCTAATAATTTTCCACGCATTGATATGCCCACTTTTGAGGGTCATGATCCTCGTGGTTGGATAGCAAAAATGGAAGGCATTCTCGACTTATATCAAATTAAGGAAATTGATAAAGTCCCTTTCGCAGCATCAAAATTAGGCACTGAGGCCTACCAAAGGTTCGTATGGCTTAAACGAGAGAACGGAGCTACTATTAACTGGAAAAAATTCACTACCTCTTTTTTAGAAAGATTTGACGAAGGAGTTACAGCATCATACACAGTAAGACTGTTATCTCTTAAACAAGAAGGATCGGTTAGCGAATTCGTTTCAGAGTTTACCAGTTTACTACCATACACTTTAGACCTCCGTCCCGACACAGTGGTAGGAGCTTTTCGCAATGGATTGAAAGAAAATTTTCTAGTGGAGGTAGACATGCACAATCCAACCTTGTTGAACGATTGTATAAGAATAGCTAAGCTGGCCGAAAAGAGACATCAGTTGTCTGCACGGCGTGACACTTATAGTCGTCCTTCATATCGCAACAATTCCTTTCGTATAAATGATCAACCATCAAGATACTTTTGTTATAAATGTCGCACTCATCACCCCAAGGAACAAGCTTGTGCCCGAAAACAAAACTTTCATATTGAAGGCAATCACTATGAAGGAGAAGAGGAAGAACCTTACCAACCAAATGAACCTATGCCAGACGAACTACCAAGTACTCTAGAAGAAAAAGAAGAGGATACAATGGCGATCTCCGTGCATGCACTCATGGGTTTAACCACCCACCATACCATCAAGGTACCAGGATTTCTCTGCTAGAAAAAGGTGAATGTGCTAATTGATTCTGGTAGTACCCACAATTTTATCGACATCAAAATAGCAAAAGCTTTGAATTTATTCATTAACTCTTCCAACAAAGACAAATTCCAGGTTCTAGTGGCCAACAGGGTGAACGCACAATGTGTCGGTCGCACATCTCAAGTTTCCATAAATATGGGAACTTATACCTGGTTTGGATCCCTTTTCATCATGAATTTGGGGAACTCTGATGTCATTTTGGGAGTTGAATGGTTGGAAACATTAGACACAGTTAGCTTCAACTTCAAAAAATTATTTGTCGAATGGAAGGAAAACGAACGAGTCATTCGTTTACAAGGCATTACTACTCCTCCATCACAAATGGTGAGCTCTCATAGTATGGAGAAGATGTTAAAAAATGGTGGATATGGGTTTATAGCTCAAATTAATTGTTTGGAAAAACAATCTCAAGCAACTTCGGATATTACTGCTCCAGAGTTACAAGACATCATAACACATTACGAAGAAGTTTTCCAGGAACCTCAAGGATTACCACCTAAACGATCTCATGACCATGCCATCCATTTGATTCTAGGGAGTGTCCCACCTAACAATCGACCTTACCGCTATACTCAACCACAAAATACAGAAATCAAACAGATCGTTCAGGATTTGTTGGATCATGGAGTCATTCGTCACAGCACTAGTCCTTATTCCTCACCTGTAGTTCTGGCTAGACGAAAAGATAACTCTTGGCGTATGTGTCCCGACTTTCGTTCTCTCAATAAACTCACTATCAAGGACAAATTTCCTATCCATGTCATAGATGACCTACTAGATGAATTGCATGGTGCAAATTTTTTTACAAAATTAGACCTTCGCTCCGGATTTCACCAAATCCGTGTTAGAGAAGAAGATATTCCCAAAACTGCTTTTCGTACTCATGAAGGTCATTACAAATTTTTGGTCATGCCTTTTGGTCTCACCAATGCACCATCCACATTCCAAAGTCTCATGAACCAAGTGTTTCGTCCACTCCTCCGTAATTTTGTGTTAGTTTTTTTTTATGATATTCTCATATACAGCAAAACATGGACGGACCATTTACATCATGTGGATAAAGCCCTTCACATTTTACACAGAGAAAAGTTATTTGTCAAACGTTCCAAATGTTCCTTTGGTGTCCAAGAATTTGAGTATCTTGGTCATATAGTTTCACACGAGGGTGTCAAAGTCGACCCCAATAAGATTAAGGCAATTCAAGAGTGGCCCTTACCTAAAACCATCAAGAAACTTCATGGTTTTTTGGGTCTCACGGGCTACTATCGCAAGTTTGTATGAAATTATGGTAAGATTGCAGCACCCCTCACCACACTCACAAAGAAGGATGCTTTTCGTTGGTCGGACGAGGCCACACAAGCCTTCAAAGCTCTTAAGAAAGCCATGTGTACAACTCCAGTATTAGCAACTCCCAATTTTCACAAACCATTTATTATCAAATGTGATGCATCAGGAATAGGAATTGGGGCTATATTAATGCAAGAAGGTCATCCGTTGGCATTTGAAAGTAAACAGCTTTTCAAAAAAAAATTGGGAAGATCAACATACAAAAAAGAAATGTTGGCTATTCTTCACGCAGTAGAAAAATGGAGACACTACCTAATCAGTAGCCGCTTCATTATAAAAACATATCATAGTAGCCTCAAACATTTTCTTGAGCAAAGTTTTTCATATCCGAAACAAAATAAGTGGTTAACCAAACTATTGGGCTATGATTTTGTTATCGAATACAAGAAAGGGAAGGAAAATATAGCCACCGATGCACTGTCTAGGAAATATGAAGATGAAGTAATCATTAACACTATTTCAGGTCCTTGCTCCCAATGGGTGAATCAATTACAATATGAATGGTTGTCCAATAGCAAAACTGCTCAGATACTTCAAGAATTATCAAAAGGGTCCTCCAAACACCCTTTGTTCTCTTATGAAGATAAAATCCTACGAAAGAAGAACCGCATTTACATTCCACACAATTCAGACCTCAAATCAAAGATCCTCGACGAATCACACACCTCTCCATCAGCAGGACATTCAAGATTTTTGAAAACATATTTAAGGGTCAAACAATCATTTTGTTGGAAAGGATTAAAAGCAGAAGTCAAACAATGGGTAGCAGAATGTGAAGTTTTCCAACGCAATAAATGAGAAACAGTCAAATCACTAGGATTGTTACAAACATTACCCATCCCTGAACGACAGTGGGAACATATATCAATGGATTTTATTGAAGGACTTCCAAAGTCAGAAGGTAGGATAGCAATCTTCGTCGTCGTAGACCGGTTATCCAAATACGCTCACTTTCAGGCTTTACAATATCCATTTTCTGCAAGCAAGGTGGCAAAAGTATTTATGGATTCAATTTTCAAATTACATGGCATGCCAAAAAATATTGTAAGTGATATTGACCCCATCTTCGCTAGTAACTTTTGGCAGGAATTATTTCGACTTAGTGGTACCAAATTGAACACGCCTTCAGCCTACCATCCACAGACAGATGGTCAAACAGAAGTAGTTAACAAATGTTTGGGTACGTACTTAAGATGTTTTGCTCAAGATAAACAATACCAATGGAGCCATTGGTTAGCATTGGCAGAATGGTGGTACAACACTTCTTACCATTACTCAATTAAGATGTCTCCATTTGAAGCATTGTATGGCACCAAACCTCCAACAGTCGCAGATTACGTACAAGGATCATCCAAAGTAGCCAAAGTGGATGATTGGTTCCAACAAAGGCAGTCTACACTCACCATCCTCAAAGAGAATTTATTCCAAGCACAAAATCGCATGAAACAACAAGACTTGCACCGATCAGAGAGAACTTTTAATATAGATGATTGGGTTTTCCTAAAGTTGCATCCTTACAAACAATCCTCGTTAAGGATAAAGTCCAAACAAAAATTGGCTCCACGATTCTATGGCCCCTACAAAATTGTGCATCGCATTGGAGAAGTAGCCTATCAATTAGAGCTACCTACATCATCACAAATACACCCGGTATTTCATGTTTCATGTCTCAAAAAAAATAATTGGTCAGAAAATACAAAGTCAATCAAAATTACCAATGCTCGATGAGGAAGGACGCATACATATCCAACCTAAAGATATACTACAACATAGAATCCGAAGACTGAGATCACGTCAGATTCAAGAATTTCTCATTAAATGGCAAGATTTACCAAAGGAGGATGCCACATGGGAACCTGAAAGTATCTTCCAAACATTTCCAGCTTTGAGGACAAAGCTTTCCGAGGAGGGGAGTCATGTTACAATATAAAACCTAGCCGTCGGCTAGGTATTCCAAGAGTATAAAATTTCATATATATAGTAGTTATTTTATTCCAAATGGAATCATCAATTTTTATTTTTATCTCTGCATTTCGGCATTGCCTTCACGGTGGGATCTGCCCTCCTAGTGGCAATATAAATTTATTGTTTCCATTTCTCGCATTTACCTTATTCGATCTATTTATTGTTCTTGCATGGTTGAATATTAAATATTAAAATTATTTTTTGATAATCCCGAAGACGTAGCCTTCCAATGATCCATCATGAGACTATTTTACAACCTCTTGGGCTTTGTTTGAGTATAAGCATTTAAGAAAATTGATATCAAGGATATGATGATATAATATATCATCAATTAGAACATGTATACATGTTCATTGCTTGAGGATCTTGTAATCATTGCAATTCAAACCATTAAACAAAGTGGTATGCTTAAGGTAGGAAAAGATATCCTTATAGCAAGGATTAAAGAAGGAAGTTGCTTCTATTAAAAACACTCCTAGAGGAAGTTGACTAAATTCTAAGGTTGAATACTCTCTACTTTATTGAATGACAATCATATCTTATTTGTCATATAGCTCTAGGGGATCATGGATGCAGTAAAATACATAGTGTTGGCATGGTGGTTATTATATCTAGAGATAAATTCAATAGTGATTTTGTTAATAGTTGTTAGTTTATTAATAATGTCTTTATATGGCTTGAGCTTATCATATTTAGTTTTATAAACACCTAAATAACACAAGCTTATACTGAGAGGGGGGGTAAACAGTATAATACCACTTTTAAATTTATCTATCAATTCATCTTTCAAACCATTAACATGCAGAATAAAGATAGCAGTAATAACAATGAGAAAAACAATGCACAAAATGCAATCCACAAAGAGACACAACAATTTACGTGGTTCACCCAAGGTGGGCTACTCCACGGATAAAACTTTTCTTCTAAAAGTTGTATCAAAGTCCTTTGGGAATCCTTCCCGATTACAATGTTTATGAGCCTCAGCTCAAAGGAGACACCTTCCCCTAATTCTCGCTTTGGCTGGTGATCCTCTAGAAGACCTCTACCTCCTCTCGCCCTTAGCAAGTGGAATTCTGTCCACGTAAGACACCTGTCTTCCCCGCTCCGGCTGGAGATCTCTCGTCCTCAATTCCGTCACAGCAAAGCTGGTCCTCTTCTCTCGCACCAAACACAGTCCTTCGGTCCGGCACAACATCGTCCTCTTCCTCTATTCTTTTTTGCACTTGGTTGAAACCAATGTTTTACTGTCTGTGCAAATACAACAGTTCTTGATCAAAAACATAGTAGCACATATTTCGCGTATTCTGCGTATACACAACAATATAGTCTTCGCAAAAATACAGTAGCACTATCTTCGCAAATACAACAACACTTCCTTTGCACTCTTTGCCTAAATCACGATAGCACTATCTTCGCAACCTCTGTCTAAATACAGCAGACGCTCAGGCTTCTACTTATGCACTTCTACGATCGATCTTCTCCCCGCACTCTCTCTGCGTAATTCGCACTTCGAACGCACACTTTATCGATGATTAAACTATTCAAACATCCCTCCTTTTATAGAGTAAGATCCATGGTCATTACATCCAAACTTAGTCGGCTGTTATACTTCCACTGCGTCGGTCGCAAAACCCTGTGCTACGTCGGCCCAGATTTTAACTTTGTCGGCTCAAAGTTAACTCTGTCCTCAACCGCCTCCCCGTAGCTTCTGGCGCGAAACTTCAACATGTCATGATATCGCGACACCTTTGCCTGCCGTACACCTTCTATAGCTTGCTGTAGCGATATCGTGACGCTTTTGCTTTTGACTGCTTCCTTTGCTCTTCTGTCATGAAATCGTGACACTTTTGCCTTTCGCTGACGTCATCTCACTTCTGTCGCGAAATCGTGACGCTTTAGACTTCAAAGCCTTCTTCTCCGCTTCTATCGTGAAATCGTGACACCTTTGCCTCTTGCTGACGTCATCAGCAACTCTGTCATGAAATCGCGACACTTTAGACTTCAAAGCCTTCTTCTCTACTTCTGTCATGAAATCGTGACACCTTTGCCTCTTGCTGATGTCATCTGTACTTCTGTCGTGAAATCATGACACTTCTTGCTACTTCAACCTTTTCTTGGTTTGCTCCAACGAAAATGGAACATGTCACGAAATCGCGACGCTTTCGCTGCCTTAAGCTCTTTTCTCCCAACTGCTCACGAAATCGGAACATGTCACGAAATCGCGATGCCTTCGCTGCCTTAAGCACTTTTCTACCATATGCCCGCGAAACTGGAACATGTCGCGAAATCGTGACGCTTTCGCTGCCTTAAGCACTTTTCTCCCAACTGCTCATGAAACTGGAACATGTCACGAAATCGTGATGCTTTCACCAACTGCAAGCTGCCAACTCAACCTATCGTGAAATCGTGACACTTTCTGCATCCGTACAACTTCATTGAAACTTGTCGCGAAATCGCGACACTTCCTGCAACTCAACACTGCCAACTCAACTTGTCGCGAAATCGTGACAGTTTTGCCTAAACTTTCTCTCTCCTCAAATATGTCACGAAATCGTGACGCTTTTCCTACTTCGTCTCTCGCCTTCCAAAGCATGTCGCGAAATCGTGACAGCTTTGCCAGAACTTTCTCTCCTAAAACATGTCGCGAAATCATGACGCTTTTTCCAAGCAACTCGCAAACTTTTTCTAACTTATCTTTTTCTGGATCTTTTGCAACTGGGCTACTCTGATTTTCTTGGAGACTTACTGACCAGCTGAAACCTTCATCAAAACACATACTTAGACATAAAAACAAATTGCTCCAAGAACTCCTTGACATCAAAGACAACAACTACTAAGAGCTCCTTGACATCAATGACAACAACTAAACTTAGGCAAAGGCAATGTACTCAAGGTACCCAAAATTGCCAACAATCTCCCCCTTTGTCATTGATGGCAAACCTTTACTAAAAACACATCTTCAAGAGCCAAAACTGAAAACAATCTCTTGAGGTTTTTGCTCCCCCTGACTTGAAGCTTTCCTCTTCACTTGAAGCTCTCCCCCTTACTCATATCTCTCCCCCTTTGTCATCAATGGCAAAGGGTCACCTTTGGGGCTTGGGACTAAGAATGAGCCTCTTAGATTAGTCCCTCCCCTACCTCCTATTGAGGTGATTTTAAAACAGAGTTGGGAGTGAAACTCCCATTAGACACTCATCATCATCAGTGTCTACAATTTCTTTGTCGGGCCTTTTCTTGAGCTCTTTGTTAATGTTTCTGTTCTTGGCACTTTTCTTGTTCTTGTTCTCATCTCTTTTCTTGTCCACACCTTGATCCTTGGACCTGTTTATACCACTGTTTTTGTTCCTGTACCTTGGAAGATCAGCTTTGCACTTTCTGGCTGAGTGACCTATATTGTTGCACTTGTAACAAACAACATTATTTCTTTCAGGCATAGCTGTTCTTTGAATCCGCCTGTTCTGACTAACCCGGTTCCTGTTATTTGAATTGCAAAAAATTGCCTTGTGCCCGAACTGATTACAAGAGTAGCAATACCCTTGAAATAAATTACGACTTCTAAAATTATTGTTAACCTTCTTCATTTGAGACATGCAATGTGCAGCCATGTGTCCAAACCTGTAACACGCAAAACATCTACCGAAAAATATTCTTTTAATCGATCTCTTGGGTCCCGAGAACTTCTGTTTCACATTCAAAAATCTGTTTTCTGTTTCTGCGCATTCATCACTCACGTACTCATGATCTGAAGTACTTTCTTCATCAGAACTTTCTTCTTTTTGAAATCTCTTGCTAGATTCCCCAACCTCGTTTCTTGTGCGGCTCAACAAAACCGAGACCTGTTTTATCTCGTTGGATTTCTTTGATTTTTGATGAGAGACTTGACCTTCTTGGAGCTATCCTGAAATCTGTAGAGTTTATCCTTGTAATCTTTATTTTCTTCTTTCAAAGAAACCATTTTCTGCTCTAACTCATTATACTCAAGAATCTTAGACTCTAACTCATCCTTGAGTTCCTGTGTTTTGGCTATAGAGAAGTCGAGACTTTCTATAAGATCGTCTCTCTCCATACAACATTCATCTAACTTAACCTTGAGTCTATCATTCTTCTTTCTTTCCTTTTCCAAAACACTGAGAGCATTATTGAGTTCACATTCAAGATTCTCTATTTGATTGCACTTTGAATTATCAAGACCTTTTTCTGATTTCTTATTACTAGATGTGCTACCCTTTTCAAAAACCATACATGCATCTTCCTTATCATTTTCTGAAGCATCCTCATACATACTAGCAACCAATTCATTATTTGTGCAATCATCCTCAAGGTGCCCAAAATTTCCACATCTAAAGCATTTCATGACCGTGAATTTATGTTTCGGTTCTTCTTCTTTTTCTGAAATGAACAGCATCTCATTTTCATTATCACTGGAAGAGCTTTCACTATCACTGCTAGAACACTTACTTACTTTGTCCAAATAGAAGCTCTTCTTGTTCTTGTGTGAATACCTCTTTCCTTGATTGCTGTGTTCATCTTTGTTCTTTCTGTAATACCTGTGCTTTTTAGAATCCTTGCTCTTAACATCCTGTATATCTTCATCACTTTCATCTTTGGAAATAGTACAGTCAGTAGCATAATGACCATACTTTCCACAGCTTGAAACATCTTATATTTTTCTTGCTTTTGTGCTTTCTAGAGAATTTGCCTTTCTTGTCTGTAATATGCTTCTTCCTCACTAGAAGACTCATCACTCTCTTGAATCTGTTTGCCTTTTGATTTCTTGGTAGCTTTGAAAGTCGCCTCTTTCTTTATATCAACATTCACTTGAGTTCTCAGCTCAAAAGCTGCAAGAATACTATGGAGCTCATCCTTTTTCAACTTATCTAAATCTTTGGCTTCCTCAATAGCAGAAATTTTTTCACTAAATCTATTAGGAAGAGATCTTAAAATCTTATCACACACATCATTTTCAGCAAGTTCAAGACCTAAGTCTTTCATGGAGTTCACAATCTCATCCATCCGAAGCATGTAGTCACTAATATTTTCATCATCATTCATCTTGAGTTGTTCAAACATACCTTTAAAATGTCTCAATTTGGCCTTTCGGACATTTGCATCACCCGTATGAACAACCTGCAATTGTTTCCACATTTCACTAGTTGTCTTGCAATGAATAACTTTGGTAAGATCAGCCTTCTGCAAACCTTTCATAATTGCATTCATGGCTTTTGAGTTGCTGTGATGTAGGAGCCTGTCTTCTTTAGTATAAGGACCATTTGCAGGAATGGTGTACCCATCTTCAATAACTTCCCATACCTCATTACCAAGAGCCATTAGATAGACTTTCATTCTTGCACTCCATAGACCGAAATCTGATCCATCAAGAATAGGTGCTGCATTGCCACCTGAGAAATCCATTGTGTTCTTAACCAGTTATTCCTTTCGACTGTAAAACCTTTCCGAAGGAACCCGCTCTGATACCAATTGAAGAACACAAGCTTATACTGAGAGGGGGGGTGAACAGTATAAGACCACTTTTAACTTTATCTATCAATGCAGCTTTCAAACCATTAACATGCAGAATAAAGATAGCAAGTAATAATGCAAGAAAACAATGCACAAAATGCAATCCACAAAGAGACACAACAATTTACGTGGTTCACCCAAGGTGGGCTACTCCACGGATAAAACTTTTCTTCTAAAAGTTGTATCAAAGTCCTCCGGGAATCCTTCCCGATTACAATGTTTATGAGCCTCAGCTCAAAGGAGACACCTTCCCCTAATTCTCGCTTTGGCCGGTGATCCTCTAGAAGACCTCTACCTCATCTGCCCTTAGCAAGTGGAATTCTGTCCACAGAAGACACCTGTCTTCCCTGCTCTGGCTGGAGATCTCTGTCCTCAATTCTGTCATAGCAAAGCTGGTCCTCTTCTCTGCACCAAACACAGTCCTTCGATCTAGCACAATACTGTCCTCTTCCTCTATTCTTTTTTGCACTTGGTTGAAACCAATATTTTACTATCTATGCAAATACAGTAGTTCTCGATCAAAAACACAGTAGCATAGATTTTGCGTATTCTGCGTATACACAGCAATACAGTCTTCGCAAAAATACAGTAGCACTATCTTTGCAAATACAGCAGCACTTCCTTTGCACTCTTTGCCTAAATCATGATAGCACTATCTTCGCAACCTCTCGTCTAAATACAGCAGATGCTCAGGCTTCTACTTATGCACTTCTACGATCGATCTTCTCCCCGCACTCTCTCTGCAAAATTCGCACTTCGAACGCACACTTTATCGATAATGAAACTATTCAAACATCCCTCCTTTTATAGAGTAAGATCCATGGTCATTACATCCAAACTTAGTCGGCTGTTATACTTCCACTGTGTCGGCTGCAAAACCCTGTGCTACGTCGGCCCAGATTTTAACTTTGTCGGCTCAAAGTTAACTTTGTCCTCAACCGCCTCCCTGTAGCTTCTGGCATGAAACTTCAACATGTCATGATATCGCGACACCTTTGCCTGCCGTACACCTTCTATAGCTTGTTGTAGCGATATCGCGATGCTTTTGCTTTTGACTGCTTCCTTTGCTCTTCTGTCATGAAATCGTGACACTTTTGCCTTTTGCTGATGTCATCTCACTTCTGTCATGAAATCATGACGCTTTAGACTTCAAAGCCTTCTTCTCCGCTTCTGTCATGAAATCGTGACACCTTTGCCTCTTACTGACGTCATCAGTAACTCTATCGTGAAATCGTGACACTTTAGACTTCAAAGCCTTCTTCTCCGCTTCTGTCACGAAATCGTGACACCTTTGCCTCTTGCTGACGTCATCTGTACTTTTGTCACGAAATCGTGACACTTCTTGCTACTTCAACCTTTTCTTGGTTTGCTCCAGCAAAAATGGAACATGTCACGAAATCACGACGCTTTCACTGCCTTAAGCTCTTTTCTCCCAACTGCTCATGAAACTGGAACATGTCACGAAATCGCGACGCTTTCGCTGCCTTAAGCACTTTTCTGCCATATGCCCACGAAACTGGAACATGTCACGAAATCGCGACGCTTTCGCTGCCTTAAGCACTTTTCTCCCAACTGCTCATGAAACTGGAACATGTCACGAAATCGTGACGCTTTCGCCAACTGCAAGCTGCCAACTCAACCTGTCACGAAATCATGACACTTTCTGCATCCGTACAACTTCATTGAAACTTGTCACGAAATCGCGACACTTCCTGCAACTCAACACTACCAACTCAACTTGTCGCGAAATCGTGACAGTTTTGCCTGAACTTTCTCTCTCCTCAAATATGTCGCGAAATCGTGATAGTTTTTTCTCGCTTCATCTCTGCCTTCCAAACATGTCGCGAAATCGTGACAGCTTTTCCGAAACTTTCTCTCTCCTAAAACATGTCACAAAATCGCGACAGTTTTTCCAGTAGCCTGCAAACTTTTTCTAACTTATCTTTTTCTGGATCTTTTGCAACTGGGCTACTCTGATTTTCTTGGAGACTTACTGACCAACTGAAACCTTCATCAAAACACATACTTAGACATAAAAACAAATTGCTCCAAGAACTCCTTGACATCAAAGACAACAACTACTAAGAGCTCCTTGACATCAATGACAACAACTAAACTTAGGCAAAG
Source organism: Wollemia nobilis (assembly GCA_028583015.1). Taxonomy (NCBI): domain Eukaryota; kingdom Viridiplantae; phylum Streptophyta; class Pinopsida; order Araucariales; family Araucariaceae; genus Wollemia; species Wollemia nobilis. Next base: position 2,053,404 of record JAQPPZ010000314.1, read on the forward strand.
GCAATGTACTCAAGGTACCCAAAATTGCCAACAACACCATTGACCTGGTTTACTACTAGCTAATATTCTCCAAATACATAAAGAATTCTAATGTGGAGAGCTAATGTTACATATAGCTTAAGGATAAGGGCTTCATACTTAGCAATGTTATTGGTACAAAAAACTTAAGCTTAAAGTATAAAGAGATCATTTGTTTTTTAGAAGATACCAAAATGACTCTTCCCCCACTCCTTTGACACATCTAGGACCATCAAAGTATAGAATCCAAGAGTTATATTGATCGACTTCTAGTTTGAAGACTAAATCGTGGGAAAGTTTACCATGGAGGGAAGACTAGCTTCTAAAGGTGTAGTTATGATTTGGTCAGCAATGACCTAATATTTTTTAGACTTTTGGTTGACAAAATCAAGATCAAATTCACCAAGTGCAATGACCCAGATGCTTTTTTATCTCGAGAGGTGAGGTTTGGACATGAGATAATGTAAGGGATCAACTCTTGTGATGACAAAGGTCTTATGGCTAAGCATATAGTGTTGAAATTTTTGGGAATCTAGCACTACAACTAGGCAAAGCTTTCCTAAAGGAGTGCATCAAACTTTGTAATTGATCAAAACCCTATTGATATAGAAAATGGTCCCTTCTCTATGTTGGATGTAATACTAAACCAACATATCTCTTAAGGTATGGTTTGTGGTTGTTATGTATAGAAACAAGGGCCTATGAGGACTAGATAGGATAAGGATAGGTGGAGACTATTGTCATCTATGATTGTCTCGATCAAAATAATTATACCTCATGAGGAGTGGTATAGCAAGGCCATAGCTAAGATCTTAGGATTTGTCTCAATTGAGGGCCTCCAAGAGTTTTTTACAATTTTGGATCCTTGTTGTGATGTGATATTTAGGCACACTTAAACTCGAGGGGAGGAAATTGGATGAGAGAAAAATAAAATGACTCAACAAAAATAAAAGGGTGGCAATGTGCCAAAATATCCATTAAGATCTCTCTACACAATAGGATTGAACTCTATGTGTTAGCGGTGAACACGTCCTCTCCTTGACACAATTAGGTGCAAATAAGAGGTATCAACATATATGAGCATAAAAAAATGGTTAATGGAGAACCACATATGGCTAGTCTAAAATTTTTTTCCCACACACACATATGCAAGCAAAACCTAAAATTCACATAAAAACTACAAACACATACATACACACAAAATGGGTAAACAGAGAACCACAAATGGCTAGTCTAAAAATTGATGTAAGCCTCCATACATACATATATATATATATATGCAAGTAGTTTTACACAAATATTGTGCTTGAAGTGGAGGTTGGATTTTCCCACAAGTTTCTCAATAACTGAGTACTTTACAAAAAGAAATGAAAGGAAATCTTACAAAAGAAAGAAAATATAAACTTTTCAATCATTTTTATAGTCTATATTATTGATATTTATAGATTACAACAGGAAAAAATCCCTCCAAAATTATCTACAAATAGTTTTTATAATCTTAGCTACCTCTTCTAGGGATCCTAAATCTTAAATGTGGTACCCTTGATCATAACTATTATCAGACCTAGGACTACCAACACCATACATATCTTTCATGAACCTTTGATTCAGTTAATTATGATGTCATCTAGTAGGTGGTAATTCTCTTCCTAGGTGGGGATACATTTATGTCATTCACCTACCTCTACCCTAGCTCCACATTCTTTAACTTGGACAATATGGTGGTAGCTCAAAATTTTGGCATGCTTCTTGGTTCTTCTAATATTAAAGGTCTTCCTATAGATTGGTCAAAATTTTTACTATTTGTGCTTAATCGAGGATCACAAAACCTCTAATATCAAGGTTTATTTAAATAGAAAAGACTCCTTTAACTTTATCTCTTATCATTGCATCTCTTAGGGATTTTCTTATTTTCACTTAATAAATTTTGCATAACTGTCAACTATCATAATTTGTCTTAGTGCACCTCAGGGAAAAAGTTATCTTCTTGGCTTAGCTTTATAAAGTTTTATTTGTCTTTGGTGTTGGACATTTTGAGTCCCTAAGCTAAAAGTTGTCATTGATGTCAAAATGACATATGTAATTAAGCACTATGATTTTGCTCCACAAAGAGCTTCATGAGAAGCAAAGGTTTTGATCAAAGGTTCAAGAAGGGATGCATGGCATTTGGTTCCAAAAGGAGCTTCAAGGGAAGCTTAGCAAAAGGTTTTTGTGAAAACCAAGGAAGGCAAGGAAATTTTTTATATAAAACAATGTATGGTAGATTTGAAATGGGTTTTTCCTAAAACCCAAGTTGGCTTTCTGTTTCATCGAAAAATGTGCCCCGGTGATGGAGAAATTTAATTTTAAAGGTTTAGTTTAAAATTTTAATTTATTTAAAATTTAAATTTAAATTTTATTAAAAGATTTTTTCCACCATGTCTGTCGACGTCATATATTTTATCATGCAAAGGTTCAAATATTTAAAGGGGTTTATTTTATCAACCAAGTATGTGACGAGAAATATTAGCCGCATTCGATTATCCCCTCCTTCGCAATCATCGATTCCCCCCTTCTTATTTCATTTGTGCACTGCACGTGGAACAAGGGAGCAAGTTTCAAGGCATAGATGGAGAGGATGAAAATATAAGTCTCAAAGGCTTAAAGCCTCCACGTGGGAGGCCTAGCCCACAAGGTGTGTGGAGAATGCGCTAAGGCGCACGACGAGGAGGAATACGAGGACGAAACCACCCGAAGCCATTTTGCAAGGTATGCCATAATTCGATCGCCAAAATTTTTGGGTGCATGAAATATTTTGAATTTTCTAAAGTTGTGTTGAGCATCGAATTTCACGGAGAGTATAGTGGATTTAATTTTTGCATATGGCTAAGGTTTGATATTTGATTAATGTGGGACATTGCCTAAGAAGTCTTTGTGATTATTTTTTAAGTGCAAAAGTGTTGAAAGGATGGATATAAAATATTTGAGTTATTTTATGGTATAAGTGGTTTTTGGAGTGATAAGGTTATGCAATTTTTTGATTTATTTTATTTTATGGTACAAGTGGTTTTAGGAGTGATAAGGAAGTTGTGCATTAATTCTTAAGAAGGTTTTCTAATTAAAAGCCTTGGTGAATATTATTGTAAAGTGGAGTAATGTTGATTATTTTGTGATCTTCTAACCCTTGTGAGGATTGGCAAAAGAATATTGTGATTGTGGCAGATTTCCAAAGAGGCTTCTTCATCTTCATAAAAGGTATGGGCACATTCTCCTATTGATTTATTATGGTGGTTGATTATAAAATACCTTTGGAGTGAAAAGGATTGATTGTGAGTTCCTTTTCAAAAGTGAATTGTTAAATGCTTCAAGGTTTTCTAGATTGAGAGTTGTTATTAAACCTTGTTTTATAAGCATTGTTGTTGAAGCCCATTGGTTGTGCAAAGAAATTGAACTTGAGTTATAAAAGAACATGAGTATCATTGGTATGTGAGATTTGTGGTTGAGCATTGTTGGAAACATTTTGATTTAGTTGATACATGCTTGGACTAGGGTTTTTGAGAAAGGGTTGTTCCTTGAGGTGTTTGGTTGAGTAGAGTTGATTGAGCCTAGTCAAGTGAATGCATGTGGTTTTTCAAGTTCCATGAAATAAACTATTCTATATTCTGGATTTGAGTTGATATTGGGATTTAAGTATAGAACATATTGAGTCTCTAAAAATTCTCTTTATGCTTCTATGAGATTGATTTGAGTTGAGATTGGGATTTGAGTATAGAACATATTGAGTCTCTAACAATTCTCTTTATGCTTATATAATATTGAATTGAGATATTTATTAAGCATTGAGTATAGAAAATATTGAGTCTCTAACAATTCTATTTATGATTCTATGATATTTGACAAGTTCTATGTGAGCTTGTTAAGAAAATTTGAGACAAGTCTTTGAGAAGGCTTGTGTACTGATTTAGAGTAAGATTTTGTAGAAGCTTGCTATGTAGATTTGAGCAAGTCCTAGAGAGGACTTGTTGAGCTGATTTGGAAAAGTTCTAAGTGAGCTTGTTGAGAATATTTGGACAAGTTCTGAGTGAGCTTGTTGAGCAGATTTGGACAAGTTTTGAGTGAGTTTGTTGAGCATATTTGGACAATTTTTGAGTGAGCTTGTTGAGAATATTGGGACAAGTTTTGAGTGAGCTTGTTGAGCAAATTTGAATAGGTTCTACGTGGACCTATTGAGCAAATTTGAGCAGAATCTGTATGGACCTATTGATTAGATTTGAGTAGGTTTTGTGTGGACCTATTGAGCAGAATTGAGTAGGTTCTATGTGGACCTATTGAGCATATTTGATTAGGTTTTATGTGGACCTATTGATATTGGCAATTTTATTTATTTTATGTTGTCATTGATGTCACATGGATCACATTGAGTTTTGATGGTCAAATGATATTTTGGAAAGCATGGATATATACAGGGATTTTGTGAATACCAAGGCAGGTAAAATAAAAGGTTTTATTTAAAACCATGGATGGCAGATTTGAACTATTGTTTTCTTAAAACCCAAGTTGGCCTTTCGTTTCATTGAAAAATATTCCCCTGTGATGGAGATATTTAATTTTTAATATTTAGTTTAAATTTTAATTATTTAAAATTTAAATATAAATTTAAAATTAAATATGCAAGATTTTTGCCAACGTCATAGAAAATAATGAGGCTATATAAAGGGGATACCTAAGGTTCATAAATGGAATTGAGCTTGTGGTTAATAATCGTTGCTAAGCATCTAAATTGAGCTCATGTGAAAATCTTTTAGAAAGTAGAAGCAATGAATAAATGAAGGTTGGATAAATTCCAAAGTCATCGTGGGTAGAGTGGCGCATTGGCAGTTGGATTTTGGCTAAGGTGTGTGGTAGCACTGACATCAAGGTTTTGAATCCCCTTGAGTGTGTTCATAATGCGTTGAAAGAAAAGTGCTCGAAGAATTTTTTTTATTTGTAGAAAGGGAGGAAAGATTTTAAGGCACGTTGTGCATTTCCCTTTCGAACGAGTGGCTAGCTCATGTGACAACCTTAGTTGTAGCTAAGGCGCTCGTGGAGTGGGCAAGTCAGGGGTTCAAATCCCTTTGAGGAGGTAAATACATTTTTGCTCTAATTAATTTTGTTAAGCCTTAATTTGGAGTTATAAGGTGGTTAGGAATAATTAACTTTTTTAATTAAACTTTGTTTTAATAAGGGCTATGATTATTATTTCGAAAGTGGATGAGTTGTTGATTTAATTTGATGTTCATGAAATTGAGAATTAAGATTTAGGAGAAATAAGGAGTTGTTATAAAATAATTTCTGAGAGTTTTATTGATTATTATTTTGATAAGGGTTTTTATTAAAAGGACTTTGTTGGATGTGTTTATTAAGTTGGAGTAAAAAGGTGTAAATTAAGTTATGCTTTATCTTGTGATTATTATTTGAAGTCCACTAACCCTTATTGAGATTGGAAAGGAAAGTTGCATTTAGTGTGGCAGATTTTGTGGACAACTTCTTGGCATCAAAAAGGTATGGGCACATTCTCCTATTGATTGTTTATGGTGGTTGATTTCTGAAATATCATTGGAGTGAAAAGGATTGATTGTGCTTTCCTTTTCAAAAGTGGTTGGTTGAATGCTTCAAGGTTTTCTGATTTGTGAGCTGTGTTTAAACCTTTTTTTATAAGCATAGTTTTTTAAGCCCATTGGTTATGTAAATAACTTGAAAAGAACATGAGTATCATTGTTATGTGAGATTTGTGGTTGAGCATTGTTGGAAACATTTGAATTGGTTGATACATGCTTGGAATAGGATTTTGTGAGAAATATTTGTCCCTTGTGGTGATTGGTTGAGTTGAGTTGATTGAGCCTAGTCAAGTGATTGTGTGAGGTGATTGTTCAAGTCCCATGAAACAAACTATTCTATAATTATGATTTGAGTTGAGATTGATCTAAGAACATATTGAGTCTCTAACAATTATCTCAATGCTTCTATGTGTTGACTTGAGTTGATTTGATATTTGAGTTGAGTTGAGTTGAGATTATTGTGGATCATTGTTGTCATCCATTGTAGAGTGCATTGTCATTCATTGTTGAGTTCATCTTTGAGTCTTGACTTCATATATTTATGGATGATATTTGAGTACTACTTGAGCATGATTGATTGAGCCTTTGAGAAGGTCTTTGGGATAGATTTGTGGTAATTTGTGTATGATTTATTGAGCCTTTGAGAAGGTTTTGTGGACAGATTTATGGCCAGTTTTAGATATATTTGTGGATAGATTTTGGGATATATTTTGATGGGGTTTTGAGTGAGCCTATTGAGCAGAGTTGAACAAGTTCTTGGAGAGCTTGCTAGAGCAATTTTGGACAAGTTCTTGGTGAGCTTGTTGAGAAGATTTGAGTAAGTTTTTTGTGAGCTTGCTAGAGTAGATTTGGACAAGTTCTTAGTGAGCTTGTTGGACAATATTTGAGCAAGTTCTTGGTGAGCTTGCTAGAGCAAATTTGAACAAGGTATTAGTGAGCTTATTAGAGCATATTTGAGCAAGTTCTTGGTGAGATTTCTAGAGTAGATTTGGACAAGTTCTTAGTGAGCTTTTTGAGCATATTTGGACAAGTTTTGTGTGAGATTGTTGAGCAAATTTGGACAAGTTCTGTGTGATCTTGTTAAGTAGTTTTGGACAAGTTTTGTGTGAGCTTGTTATGCAAATTTGGACAAGTTCTATGTAATCTTGTTATTGCCTAACTTTGAGCAAATCAAATAAATCATTGTATTGGATAAGGATCCTTATTTATGTATGAAATATTATAAGGAGACTATCTTGTGGAGTACCCCCTATTGGGGGAACCACGTTAAATCTTGTGTCTCAATTGTATGCGGTGACTTGTGCTCTTGCTTACTATTATTATCTGAGTTATTAATGCACACTGTTATATTTGGTTATTGCAATTAAGGACATTAATTGATATTGGTTTGGAAAGAAAGTAAAAAGTGGTCTTATAATATTCACCCCCCCTCTTAGCATAAGCTTATGTTCTTCAATTGGTATCAGAGTGGGTTCCTTCAGAAAAGCTAACAACTTGAGGGTAGATTCTACAAGAACACAGATGGCTTCATATAATGGATCATCTACAAATAAGGCTCCACTATTTTATGGTAACAATTATGCTTTCTGGAGCATTAGGATGAAGAACTACTTGATATCACAAGGATATGAGGTATGGCAAATGGTTGAAAAATAGTATAGGATTGAAGGTGATCCTGAGGCAGATAAGACTATCAGGAAATTGGTTGAGATCAATGCAAGAGCAATGAATTATATTTTGAGTGGGCTACGAGAGACATATTTTGCAAATTTTATGGTATGTAATTAATCTAATGAGATGTGGACCAAGTTGCGGAATACTTATGAAGGAGATTCCAAGGTAAATTTTGCAAAACTACAAACTCATAGAAAAATATTTGAGGAATTTAAAATGGAAGATTCTGAAGATATTGTAAAGTTTTTATTTCGAGTTGATGAGATTACTAACACCATGAGAGGCCTAGGTTTTGAGATGAAATAATGAGAAGTTACTCAAAAGGTTCTGATATAACTTCCCATGAAATATAATGCAAAGGTTTTAGCAATAGAAGAAACAATGGATATCAACAAGTTAACAATGGAAGAATTGCAAGGAACTCTCACAGTGTATGAGATGAGGGTAAGTAAGCATCAGGTTCTAATAAAAGATATTGCATTCAAGGATTTATAATAAGAGAAAGGGAAAGTTTCAAAAACAAGTAGAGGTTCAGATAATTATGAGGAAGCTAACTTCATCAAAATGAATAAGGACTCAAGGAATTTTAGGGATATAAGGAAAGTCAGATGCTACAAGTGTGGTGATCTTGGTCACTATGCATACAAGTGTCCACATGAAGAAAATAGTGATGATGAAAAATAGGGTCATAGAAGAAAATAATATGGAAAGCATAAGCATGACAAAGATGACAGATACAAGCAAAATAGGTATGAGAAAAATTAAAAAAAAATTAAGGCAAAGAAATCTTACTACATTTTAGATGCAAGCGATCGCTCATATCACAATGATAGAAACCAGTCAGATGAAGAAGAATGTACATTCTTTTGAATAAGTGAATAAAGGCAAGAACACCTATTCCTAGGTATTGAAGTTAAAGAAGAGGATATATCTATTGAAGAAAGACATGAAGAGCTTGACATAGCCATTGAGTAAGCAAATAGGTACAAGAAGGGTCTAAGGATACTAAAATGCTTCATATGCAGATATTTTGGCCATATAAATGATGATTGCATATACTACAACAATTGCAACAAGGAAATTTTATTTGTTGAAAAAGAAAGCAGCAGTTCCAGTAATAGTTCTAGCAACAGTTCTAGTGACAATTATAGAAGCAGTGTTGATGAAGAAGAGGATTCCACAAAATAGGAAAATAAAATCAGGAGGTTGGAAAATAAAATCAAGAGGCTTTATAATAAGGTTCATGAAAATGAAAAGGTCAATATGATGCTTAATCAACACATTCAATATTTGGAAAAGGAGCTTCAAGAAACAAAAGAGCTTGGCATAACTATTTCTACGAAATTGAAGGAGAGAAAAGAAATATGTAATCAGTTAGAAGAAGAATATCAAAAAATTTTGGGGACCTACATAAATGATTTAGCATGATTTCAAAGGAATTCAAAAACTCTGGATAATTTTTTGGATTTACAACGAGATCCATTTGTAAAGACAGGGCTTGGTTATGAAGAAGGGAAATCAAAAATTAGTACACAAGGACCTATATTTGTATCAGGAGGCTTTGTTTCATAAATATATAAGTAAGAACCAATTACTAAATAAAAAGAATCAGCATAAATGGATACTTGACTTTCAGAGGCTATAGAGATGTGTGCTAATTTGTTACTTGACATAAATAAAGAGAAAGAAGAGGAATATTTCAAAGCATCAAAGGTCTCATATTTCAGGTTTGGGGAATCACCCTCAAAAGAAAAGGAAGTTCTAAAATATGAAAGCAAGGAAGCACCTAAGTGTTATGAAGAAAGTTCCAAAGTTCCTATGGCTCCAAAAATTCAGTTTGGTTATTATTTTGAGATAGGTGAATAAAGTTCAAAAGGAAAATAAATACTTTAAGATAAAATCAAGGAAGAAACTAAGGAAGATTATTTAGATACTACAAAGAAGGTTCAAGGATGCAATACACAAGTTGAAAATAATCATAAGGATAATGGTCAAGAAAGGTATGAGGAACCAAGGCATGAACAGAGGGTTTTTTAGGGACATTTCTTCTCTTGTAACAGGATTGGTCATAGAGCTTCTGTTACGACCCTCCTAACATACCCTAATACTTATATTATTTATTAATTATATTTTAGGGTCACAACCCTTCACTCTTACAACTATTCGACTAGGTATTTAAATGCAATCCAAATATGATAATAAGGCATCATCGAACAAATGTATTAAGTCTATTGTGGGTTTTTCTACCTTACAATCAAAAAGTGATTCAATATAAAAATGATTCCTCCTTTCGCACTATTTAGTTTCATACCATCTGGATCAAAGCTAGATCAAGGAGAAAATTCACCATTAAATTTTTTTTTTCCCATCGCACATTTCAGCGAGTCCACATTCGCAAGGATGCAAATAGCATTTACGCTTCATGGATCCGTGTCATAGTCCTCGCAAATAATTTAACCTTATCCTAAGGTACGAATTAAGTTGTCTTACACCCAAATTGCTCGACCTTTTTCCTGTTGTTGCCCTGCCAGTCTGCCTTCTTGCCTGTCGCCCTGTCAGTCGGCCTTCCACCTGTCACCCTATCAACCGTCGTGCGCTCTCGACCCTGATGCCTCTACAAGCTACCTGTTAAATAATAGAGAGCACCAAATTCAAAAATTTGATAGGGCATTGCCCACCAAATTTTTTATTTTTTATTTTTTGCTCACCTGTACCAAGTCATATTGATCGTTACCTACACCAACCGCAATGGCTGAAGGACGAAGATCACTGGATTCCATTCATGAGAAACATGAAAGGCTCGCTAAAGAAGTTCAATATGAAAGAGAGGAGAATACCCGTAACACAAGAGAACTCTTCGAGAAAATATTTGCAATGGATGTTAAATTTGATGCCATCATTCAAAATCAAGCAACACCACATGCAAATTCAACCAACAACGGGTCATCAAACCAACCAATGTTAGGAGGTCCACAAACTTCCTTTCTATCATGGACAACCAAATTAGACTTCCAAAAATTTTGAGGAGACCCTATAAACTCGATCTACCGAGCAGAGCAATATTTCTCACTAAATCAAATTCCAAAAATGCAAAAAGTGCATATCGCCTCCTTCCACTTGGAAAATGACGCCATCCAATGGTACCAATGGTTCAAGAAAACTAACGGCACTCCAACATGGTCAACCTTTACACAGAATCTATTAGTGCGATTCAGCCCTAGCAAGTTTCAAAGCTTTACAGGGGCCCTCACTAAATTATGCCAAACCACTTCGATAAGCGAATACTAAGCAGAATTTGAAAGGCTAGCTAATTGAACATCCGGATTAGATGCTGCCTTCTTTCAAGAATGTTTTTTCAGTAGATTAAAAGAACAAATGCGAATAGAGGTGCAAATGTATAACCCTAAAAACATGTTAGAGACCATCGACTTGGTGAAATTAGCGGAGGACAAAATCAAGGCACGGAATCGGTTCACAAAACCAACTTGGGGGAAACCATCAAACACTTATACCAACCCCAAACCAATGCAAAATGGACGAACCCAAAACTCCTACACAGCCCCCAAAATTAACCCCGATCTACCAATTAAGCGTTTGAGTTTCGAGGAAATGAAGGAAAGACAAGCTAAGGGTCTTTGCTACCATTGCGATGAGAAATTTGATAGAAATCATAAATGTGCCTCATGGAAATTATATATTCTAGATGCCACAGAGGAAGGGAATTCTATTGAAGAGGAACCTGAACTCGAAGTAGAGGTATTATCCAACACACTTGAAAGTGATGAAGAAAATGCACCAAAGGTTTCCTTCAACGCCCTTGCCGATTTTTTTGCCCCTCAAACAATGCGAGTTAAAGGGTATTTTAAGAAACAAAACCTTACCGTGATCCTAGATTCTGGTAGCATGCATAATTTTATCGATCCAAAGGTTTCTAAACAAGCAAATTATTTTATATACCCTTGCAATAACTTCGAAGTGATGATTGGAAACGATGAAAAAATTGCATGCAAAGGAAAATGCAAAAATATAAAACTAACTATGGGGGTTTATAACATGAAAGGTGACATGTACGTCCTACCCCTAGGTGGGTTCGACATTGTACTAGGCATACAATGGTTACGAACCTTGGTCGTAATCCAATGGGAATTTTCTGAACTATAGATGAAATTCACAACAAAGAACCAAACCTATATTATCCAAGGACTAAAATTAGGACCTTCCCAAATCGTTAGCTCACATAGAATGGATAAAATTATCCAAAAAGTAAACAAAGGAATTGTCACCCAATTATTTTCAATTCAACCTAGTCACAAAGAAGACGAGACACCAGAGTTACAAAAGATTTTAGACCACCATAATATGGTATTCAATGGACCAAAAGGACTACCTCCACAACGAAGTCACAATCACACTATTCCACTATTTCTAGGGCATCAACCTCCTAATATTAGACCTTATCGTTATCCATACCTCCAAAATACCGAAATAGAGAAATTAGTACAAGAGCTTCTTAAGGTAGGAGTCATTAGACCTAGCAAAAGCCCTTACTCCTCTCCAATTATTTTAGTTAGAAAAAAATATGGCTCGTGGCGTTTATGTGTCGATTTTCGAGTGCTTAATAAAATGACCATCAAAGATAATTTTCCTATTCCGGTCATAGATGAGCTATTAGATGAAATCCACAGTGCATCTTATTTTTCCAAGTTAGACTTACGGTCAGGCTACCACCAAATACGAGTCAATGAAAAGTATATTCGTAAGATGGCACTTCGCACTCACGAAGGGCACTACGAATTCTTGGTGATGCCATTTGGCCTGACCAACGCTCCTTCTACCTTTCAAAGTCTAATGAATAAGGTATTTCACCCTTTTCTTCATAAATTTATATTAGTTTTCTTTGATGACATTTTTATTTATAGCAAAACATGGGAAGAACATTTGGACCATGTTAGACAAGCATTCCAAATATTGAAGGAAAATCAACTTTATGCAAAAAGATCAAAGTGTTCCTTTGGAAAATAAGAAATTGAATACTTAGGGCATATTGTCTCAAAGGAAGGAATTATGGTAGATCCTTCCAAAATCGAGGAGGTGAAAATTTGGCCTATTCCAAAAACCTTAAAAGATCTACGTGGGTTTCTTGGACTAACGGGATATTATAGAAAATTTGTCCAAAATTATGGCAAAATCGGTGCTCCTCTAACAGCATTACTTAAGAAAAACACTTTAAATGGTCGTCTAAAGCGGATGAGGCCTTTATCACCTTGAAAACTGTAATGTGTATCACCCCTATTCTAGCCATGCCCAACTTTTCTAAACCGCTCGTCATTGAAAGTGACACTTCAAGAATAGGAATGGGAGTCGTACTCATGCAGGATGAAAGGCCTCTAGCTTTTATAAGCAAAGCATTTTCTCCTAAGAATTTAGCTTGATCTACGTATGAAAAAGAGAAGTTGGTGATTGTCAATGCTATTCAACATTGGAGGCCTTACCTTATTGGCCAACATTTCATTATACGCACTGACCATCATAGCTTGAAGTATTTTTTGGAACAAAGGACAAATACCCCAAAACAACAAAAATGGGTTACTAAACTTCTTGGCTATGATTATGAAATTACATATAAAAAGGGAAAGGACAACATGGCAGCTGATGCACTTTCTAGAAAATTTGAAGATATGCCTCAAGTCCATGCTCTTTCCTCCCTTATTCCTAAATGGGTAGATGAGGTGCATGAAGAATGGATAAATGATCCTACTATCCACGCCTTAATTCAACACCTTCATAATAATCCTAGTAGCAAACCTCCATACACTTGGAAGGACAATATATTAAGATACAAAGGGAGGATGGTCCTCACCCCCAATTCAACTTATCATGAAAAAATTCTTCATGAGTTACATACCTCACCCACTACAGGCCACTCAGGGTTCTTAAAAACCTATAAAAGAGCCACTACCTCCTTCTATTGGGTAGGAATGAAAAATTACATCACAAACTTTGTAAAAGAATGTGAAGTTTACCAAATACAAAAGCGGGAGACCCTCGCTATTCCAGGATTACTTCAACCTCTGCCTATACCCACCAAAACATGGGTAGATATTTCTATGGACTTTATTGAAGGATTACCAAAATTAGGAGGAAAAACAACCATTTTCGTAGTCATTGATCGTTTATCTAAATATGCCCATTTTTGTTTCGTGGCTCATCCTTATACCGCTAGCACTATAGCCCACCTCTTCCTAGATAACATCTTTAAATTACATGGTATGCCCTCCACAATTGTTAGTGATCGTGACCCAACTTTCACTAGCACCTTTTGGAAGGAATTGTTCAAATTACAAGGTACTCAACTTCGTATGAGCTCCGCTTACCATCCTCAAACCGATGGCCAAACAGAAGTTGTAAATAAATTCTTGGAAACATACCTTCGATGTTTTGTTTCCACTCAACCACTCCATTGGGTAAAGTGGCTTTCACTAGTGGAATGATGGTATAACACTTCATACCATACGTCCATCAAAATGACTCCTTATGAAGCACTATATGGTCAAACACCACCATCCCTCACTTCCTATATTCCAGGGACTACAAAAGTCCATGCGATGGAAATGGAACTTGCTAATAGAGATGACATACTATGGATCCTAAAATAGAACCTACACATCACCCAGCATCGCATGAAGCAGCAAGCCGATCAACATAGAAGCGAACGTAGTTTCCATGAGGGTGATATGGTTTTCCTACATCTCCAACCTTACCGTCAATCCTCTCTTAAACAAAAAGGTTCTCAGAAGTTAGCACCCAAATTTTATGGGCCATATAAATTTCTCCAATGTATTGGGACCGTTGCTTAAAAACTAAAGCTTCTTCCCTCTTCCAAACTTCACCCCGTATTTCATGTATCTTGCCTTAAGCTCACAGTTGGAGCCCATATCATGACACAAACCACTCTCCCTACACTCTCCTATGATGGAGTACTTCTAGTCGAGCCAGAATCTATCTTGGATCACCGCTCTCGTCATCTTTGTATTCGCGATATCATGGAAGTTTTAATCCATTGGAAAGGTCTACCTTTAGAAGACGCAACGTGGGAAAATTTTCAATATATCCAGTAGCAATTTCCAAATTTCTAGCTTTGAGGACAAAGCTCCTTTAAGGGGGGTGGCATGTTAGGACCCTCCTAACATATCCTAATACTTATATTATTTATTAATTATATTTTAGGGTCACAACCCTTCACTCTTACAACTATTAGACTAGGTATTTAAATGCAATCCAAATATGATAATAAGGCATCATCGAACAAATATATTAATTAAGTCTATTGTGGGTTTTTCTACCTTACAATCAAAAAGCGATTCAATATAAAAATGATTCCTCCTTCCACACTATTTATTTTCATACCATCTTCTCAGTGCAAAGGAAATGAGCAACATGGTTTTGTTTTTAGAGCTACACAATTTACAAGTCATGGTCATAATGGTCATGAAAACAAAACTTTACAATACAGGGTTCAGGAAAGGAATGGATATGGAAATTATTTCAAGAAATATGTCAAGATATCCAAAGGCTACAATATCAAGTGTTTTAACTGTAATAACTTTGGACATATTACAAAATGGTGTAGGACTCAATTCCAAACAAGTTCAAGGAAATAAGGTCAAACAAGTTTAAGGAAAGAAGGTCAAACAGGTTCAAGGCAAGAATATAAAGAGAAGGATATCATAAAAACATGTAAGTGAGTTGATAGAGGAAAGAAAAAATGTATTATGGGAGTAAAAGTACTCCCACCCCAAAACTAATCACCTCAAGAGAGAAGGTGGTGAGGGGACTATGCTTAAGAGTCACATATTTTAGCCCCATAGGTGTCCCTTTTGCCTTTGATGTCAAAGGGGGAGAGATTTGAGTAAGGGGGAGAGCATTGAGTTAGGGGGAGAAGCCTCGCAAGAGAGCATTAAGTTAGGGGGAGCAGCCTCCATAGATATTTTTGAGTCAGGAGGAGTTGATTTGATTCTCAGAGATGGTTTTTGCAATGATTGTGGTTTTTGCATTAGAGGTGTTGCCATCAATGACAAAGGGGGAGATTATTGGTAATTTGTGTTATTTTATGTTGTCATTGATGTCACATGGATCATTGATGTCACATGGATCACATTGAGTTTTTGTGGTCAAATGACATTTTAGAAATTATGGATATATACAGGAATTTTATGAAAACCAAGGCAAGCAAAATAAAAGATTTTATTTAAAACCATGGATGGCCTATTTGAACTGGGTTTTTCTTAAAACCCAAGTTGGCCTTTCATTTCATTGAAAAAGGTGCCCCGATGATGGAGATATTTAATTTTTAATATTTAGTTTAAATTTTAATTATTTAAAATTTAAATTTAAAATTAAAATTAAATATGCAATATTTTCGTCGACGTCATAGAAAATAATAAGGAGGCTATATAAAGGGGATACCTAAGGTTCATAATTGTAATTGAGCTCATGGTTAATAATCGTTGGTCCGAATTGAGCTCGTGCGAAAATATTTTAGAAATCAGAAGCAGCGAATAAACGAAGATTGGTCGAAGTCCAAAGTCATTGTGGGTAGAGTGGCACATTGGCAGTTGGCTTTTGGCTAAGGTGTGTGTCAACACAGACATCAAGGTTTCAAATCCCCTTGACTGCGTTCGAAAGGCATTGGAAGAAAAGTGCTCAAAGCATTTTTTATTTGTGTAAAGGGAGGAAAGGTTTTAAGGCATGTTGTGCCTTTCCCTTTCAAACGAGCAGCTAGCTCATGTGGAAAACTTAGCCATGGCTAAGGCGCTCGCGGTGTGGCAAAGACAGGGTTTTGAATCCCTTTGAGGAGGTAAATACATTTTTGCTCTAATTAATTTTGTTAAGCCCTAAGTTGGAGTTATAATGTGGTTAGTAATAATTAATTTTTTTAATTAAACTTTGTTTTTATAAGGGTTGTGATTATTATTTCAAAAGTGGATGACTTGTTGATATAATTTTATGTTCAAGAAATTGAGAATTAAGATTTAGGAGAAATAAGGAGTTGTTATAAAGTAATTTTTGATAGGTTTATTGATTATTATTTTGATAAGGGTTTTTATTAAAAGGACTTTTGTGGATGTGTTTATTAAGTTGGAATAAAAAGGCGTAAATTGAGTTATGCTCTATCTTGTAATTATTATTTGAAGTCCACTAACCCTTATTGAGATTGGAAAGGGAAGTTGTGTTTAGTGTGGCATATTTTGTGGACAACTTCTTGGCATAAAAAAGGTATGGGCACATTCTCCTATTTATTGTTTATGGTGGTTGATTTCTGAAATATTATTGGAGTGAATAGGATTGATTGTGGTTTCCTTTTTGGAAGTGGTTGGTTGAATGCTTCAAGATTTTCTGGTTTGTGAGTTGTGTTTAAACCTTGTTTTATAAGCATAGTTGTTGAAGCCCATTGGTTATGTAAATAACTTGAAAATAACATGAGTATCATTGTTATGTGAGATTTATGGTTGAGCATTATTGGAAACATTTGAGTTGGTTGATACATGCTTGGAATAGGGTTTTGTGAGAAAGATTTGTCCCTTGTGATGATTGGTTGAGTTGAGTTGATTGAGCCTAGTCAAGTGATTGTGTGAGGTGATTGTTCAAGTCCCATGAAAAAAACTATTCTATAATTCTGATTTGAGTTGAGATTGAGCTTAGAACATATTGAGTCTCTAACAATTCTCTTTATGCTTCTATGAGTTGACTTGACTTGAGTTGAAATTTGAGTTGAGTTGAGTTGAGATCATTGTGGATCATTGTTGTCATCCATTGTAGAGTGCATTGCCATTCATTGTTGAGTTCATATTTGATTCTTTCCTTCATATATTTGTGGATGAGATTTGAGTACTACTTGAGCATGATTGATTGAGCCTTTGAGAAGGCCTTTGGGATAGATTTTTGGACATATTTGTGGCAGTTTGTGTATGATTGATTGAGCCTTTGAGAAGGCTTTGTGGACAATTTTTGGGATATATTTGTGGATAGTTTTAGACAGATTTGTGGACATATTTGGGACATATTTTGATGAGGTTTTGAGTGAGCCTATTGAGCAGAGTTGAGCAAGTTCTTTGTGAGCTTGCTAGAGCAATTTTGGACAAGTTCTTGGTGAGCTTGTTGAGCAGATTTGAGGAAGTTCTTGGCAAGCTTGCTAGAGTAGATTTGGACAAGTTCTTAGTGAGCTTGTTGGAGAAAATTTGAGCAAGTTCTTGGTGAGATTTCTAGAGAAAATTTGGACAAGTTCTTAGTGAGCTTGTTGGAGCAGATTTGAGCAAGTTCTTGGTGAGCTTGCTAGAGAATTTTGGACAAGTTCTTAGTGAGCTTGTTGAGCATATTTGGACAAGTTATGTGTGAGCTTGTTAAGCATATTTGGTCAAGTTCTGTGTGAGCTTGTTAAGCAATTTTGGACAAGTTTTGTGTGATATTGTTATGCAGATTTGGACAAGTTCTATGTGAGCTTGTTATTGTCTAACTTTGAGCAGATCAAATAAATCATTGTATTGGATAAGGATATTTATTTTTGTGTGAAATATTATAAGGAGATTATCTTGTGGAGCACCCCACATTGTGGGAACCACGTTAAATCTTGTGTCTCAATTGTGTGTGGTGACTTGTGCTCTTTCTTACTATTGATATCTAAGTTATTAATGCACATTATTATATTTGGTTATTGCAATTAAGGACATTAATTGATATTGGTTTGGAAATAAAGTAAAAATTTATCTTATATTGTTCACCCCCCTCTCAGTATAAGCTTGTGGTATTCAATTGAGTATAATTGTACTAAACTGAATGTACTATGTTTAGTGCAAGAGATTGAGTAGAGCTGTGCTAGAACAACTGAATTATGTTTAGTATAATATTGATATAGAGCTTTGGAGGTGACAGAGTACATAGGATAGAGCCTCAGAGGATAGAGATCTAGTAGCCAAGACAATTGAAGACAGATTTGAGTGAGGAGTCTCCAAGTGGAGAGAGATCCACCAGTTAGTGCAACAGAGAGATAGAGTCTTCTAGAAGATCACTAGCCAGAGCAGAATGAGAAAGAGTTCTCCTATGGAAGAGATCCATGAACTTGAGGTTAAGGGATCAACATCTCCTTTGGACAGAGGTCCATAAATATTGTAATTGGGAAGGATACCCAAAAGATATTGATTGAGAAAATTTTAGTAAACTATTTTCTCCGTGGAGTAGCCCAAATTGGGTGAACCACATAAATTTTGGTGTCTCTATTATGTATGGTATTTTCTGCATTATTTTGATTATTTTTGTTGATACTGCTATCTATACACTACATAATATTTAATTGAAATAAAAAGTAAAAAGTAGTCTTATACTATTCACCCCCCTCTCATTATAAGCTTGTGTTCTTCAATTGGCCGGTGCGTTGCCTTAAGTACAAATCAATAGTGAGAAGTCAGTACAATTTGTGTGGCTCACATAGGCCTTTTGGCTTGCTTGAAAGAGAGCTCATAATAACCTTTTTCCTGGGGCTCAAAGTCAAAATTTTATCATCCCTTAAAAAAGGAAACACAAAAACTAAAAGGAAAAGTTAGCAAAATGAGAACACAATACAAAGATATTTTTCAGTGCTTGCCTGATCTCCACCCCTTCCTCATATAATGGGTATTGGTTCTGTTAGATTTTTCCTTAAAGTGCAAGTACTTCATGTTTATCATCTCAAGAAAATCATTTTGTTTAGTCCATTACTTCATGCACTTGCATTTTAAGCTCTGCTAATGGCCCAATAACTTGGGCTACTTCCTTTGCATCAAGAAGTCGCATCTATTATCCAATACCAAGAGGATATTATTTACTCAATTCAATTATTTTTAGATATTTCACCTCTAAGTAAAGTTGACCAAACTGTTTCCACCGTGAAGGGGTCCCTGATTTTATCAAAGAGTCCACTTCTATTCTAAGCTTTTCAACAATATTGTATAGGTCATTGATATACTTAAGACGTTAATTTGTTTCATATTCTCTTCTTAAAATTTTGATTACCTTTTGTGCCATGACATATCTATTTTTTATTTTGACAATAGCAATCTTAGAGTCAAGTTCTTTGGCCAACTGATTTTGGTAGTTTTTGGGCTCCCTAAGTTCTGTACTAACTTTGTCAAGATTTGTTTTTTCCTCCTCATCTATTCTAATGCCCAATAGTGTTTCTAATTTATTTACTCAAATATTAAGAATAGCATTAGTGTCATGCTATCAATAATATCCTAATAAGCATATTTGGTCTATTTGATGAGGTCTTTGATTTTGAGCCATTGCCTCTCTTTACATCTTTATTTGAAACTCTTTTACTCCTCTAGCAGTGTATTATTTTCTTGGTTAAATTGGGCTTGTTAATTGACAAACTAATTGGAGATTTATTTTATTTGCTCCTTTTCCATCAAGATAGCTTCTGATTTATGCTATTTTAGTTGTTTAGTTCGCACATTTATTTGATTTTACAGGGTTTTGGCTTCATGCTGTGAGTCCTTTAGGACTTTCTTGGTCTACTCAACCTCTTTTTTTTTTTTAGCTTTTTTCTAGTTGAATCATAGACATGTTCAACCATATTGTTGGCCTCTCTGATGATTTTTAGCATGTCTTAGGGTTGTGCATCCTTCAAATATATTCCTATCATCGATATTTACCAATTCTTCTTTGTCATATCTCTTATTGGTTTTACCACTAATGAATTTCTTATTGAAAGTAATAATGCTCTCTATTGGGGAGCAAAATATAATTCCACTTGAGAAATAGCTATTTTCTCTAATTATTGGGTTTGTCTCTCTTGGTTATATTTTTTTTTTTGGTGCTGAATTTTCTAAAAAAATTTCTAGGGAGTAAGAGCTACCATATCTTTTGATGTCCCTTCTTCTTGTTCTCAAAATGAGGTAAACACTTCCAAGGGTTTTATTAGCAGAGTGGTTGTAGCATAAAATGTCAAAGTATTTGGGGTAAAATATAAAGGGGAAACTCTAAAGGAAGGTAATATTTATCTTTTCTCATGGTCTAGACAGGTCACTAGATGAGTTAGAGGTGATGTAGTTTGTGTGGTAAGGGGATCTTAGGCCTTTTTCATAGTGTTGTTTCTCTTGATTTTTGGACCCTTTTCTTGACTGTATGGGAGTAGGTTTTACTTGAGACAAAGATTCTACTATTACTTGGTTCTTTTGCAATTGCACTATGCATACTTTTCTTCCCCTTATCAACATTATCTGCATGTTTTGATTTTTATTTTCTTCTTTACTGAGTATTTTTATTGGGTAACTTGGGTAGGGATTATTTTTGAATTAATGGGGAAGGCATTCCCTTTTTTTGAGGAGTGGGAAAATTTATACTCCTTTCTAGAGGATCTAAAAATAATTCTTGTATCCTTATTTCTTTGTCCTAGTTGTCTCCATCCTTTCAGGTGCTTCACTAACAATGCCCTCCTAATTAGATTGAGTGGATTCTGAGCTTTCTACATTTGAATGCTCTTCATTGTATATCTCATTAAAAATTGCATCTTCCTCTTTGCTTCCTTCTTTTTCACTCAATTGTCTCATCTTCCACCATACCTCTATTTTAGATATTTTTCAATACTTCTTTCTTAGTTCTTCTATATCATCCTAATTAACTTTAACCCATGGGTTAAATATACCCTTTACTTCATAAAAGGATTCATATGGTTTAATCGTGGGTAGAGGTATAGTGAGCTCACTTAGAGGGTGGTTAGCATCTCATCCTTGGGACTTCTAATTTTTTCAATCTTGGACCTTTGCTACTGAATGAATTTAAGTCCCTTTATGCTTTTTAAATATGCATTAAATTTCTTGTAAGCATCATATTCACATCTATCTTTGATTTGTTCAAGGCCCAACCTTTTTAACTTGTCTTTTATGTAAATTTATCCTTCTATACTAAGTGATTGCAGGTAATATGATGTGTTTTCTCTGCCACTATCATGTTTAAAGTTAAGGGTATCAATTTGTTTAAATAATTCTAAAGTAAATACTTGATTAAGGACATTTTTAGGTAGGAGATAAATAATAAAATTGAAACCATGCATTCTAATAAAAATTTATTCTTTAGCAAATAACAAATCCCCCAAAATTATACCCTTTAGAAATCCTTTACAATCTTGTGAAATGCACTCAATTTGGGACCCCTTTGTTGAAGCAATGGCTGGTGTGGAGAAATAATCAATAAATATGTAATAGGAAGAACCCTTAATCAAATATCTTGCCTCGGTATAGACTAATATATCATTACCTTTTAAATCCTTTTATTTTATTCTTAACTTAAGAAACATACCAGGGTTTTGGAATAAAATTAGATATGCTAGGAACGAAGAGTACTTGAATGTATGATTTGATGAAAAATACCTCAAGCTTTCTCTGATCCATTCCACTATTAGCTCAACAAAATTCAAGGTTCTTGGTGTCTGCTTCATTCTATACAATACACCAAGATAGTCCATGCTGATAATTTTATCATGTTCCCTTCCCAAAAGGAAATCTATCATACTTAGAGCATCTCTCAAGCTTTATTTGAACAAATTGAGGGAAATAAAACTCTATAAAACTAGGTCATTTTGGCTTGCACTTCTATATTCTAATCTAAAAAAATCATCTTCTCTTCTTGCAGAAGATTTTTGAAGTTTTCCTTTTCTTCTTCTTCATTGATATGCACGTCACCTTATGGTAATAATAGCATCCTTATAATAGCAGGGCCATCAATATTTATCTTGATTTTTCCATCTTGCGAGCTAATTTCTTGGGTAGTTGGATCATAGAATTTTGCACATGTATTTACTAGCTCATAACATAAATGTACATTAGACACCAAGTATTGCACCAAGAACTGGTTCATATTTTTTTATCTAAAACTTTAAGGCTTACTGGTTCTAAAGCACTCAGGTATTCACTCTTCACTTCTTGATCACTTTACAAGTTTTTGGATCTGAGCAATATTTAGTTGGGTCACTCAGGAGTTTGATGTTGGCGGAGTATGTGTGTATTGGTACTTTTAGTATTTCTATAGCATGATAATTTTTGGCTTTTTCATGTTGGACCCAGGCATAGCTTTCCCTTTGGACTTGATAATGGTTCCAATTGCAAAGTATTTTCTAAGGCCTTTGTTGTAGAAGAGTATAATGCTTGTGCATTTTAGGTTTCAAACGGTTATAACCTTCCATTTTGCCTCACTTCCTTTTTTACTTTCCTTGCATGCCATGCATTTATTTCTTTATACTAACTCATTTTTTAGAAAATGGTCACACCTTTTAGGTAGTGCCTTTGTATGTTATTCGATATTAATTTATTCCCACAATATTCCTTGTTAGATTTTGTTTATGGATATAGTGGATCTAGCTCAGATATGGTATTTAATGTAGGCTTTTGTGTGTGATAACCAAATTTTCATTCATGAGGGTTCTTCTAGTGAGAGATCCTCACCATATTTCTTTCCATTTGGCTAGAACTTTGAAATTTGTCCATTGATTTTTTTATGGCTGGTATACCTCGATTTGATTCACCTCCCATTGATTGATTTTCTTTTTCCTTTTTTTTAGGCATGGATTTCAATTATTTTGTGTCTCTAACCTTGTACATATTTGGTTTTGTGTCCCATATTATGATTTTCCAATGGTTCTTCTACTCATCAAATGTGTGAAGACTTTTGAATATTTGATTTCTCAACTTAGCTTACTTCTTGCTAATAGGAGTGAGATAGAAAATTCTCCCCAAACCTTCATCTATATAGTGTATAGGATTCAAGGTATTTTCCCCTAGTGATTTTCTCTCCCTTAATAGCATACTCTTATTTATTAATGAGGGAGACGAGGTCAAGACTTTTAGTTGAATTTGCTATGATATCCTTAATTTGTCACACTAGGTCTAATCCCCTTAATTTATCAGACTAATTGAGGTCAGAACATAACTTTTCCCTTAGTTGATTTTTTTGGTGAGTCTTACCTATTTGTGAGTTCCTAACTATTTTAATACTGGGAAGGAATAGGTTAAATGTTGGACTAGCTTCTTTGGTCTACATAATATATGGGAGAGGTATTTTTCTCCTAGATCATCTTGTTTTTTATTTCAATTTATTTTTCCTCAACTTTTGTTATGAAATCATCCATGAGAAAGAAGCTAATTGATCTCATTTTATGATTGAATGAGGAAGAGATTCAATTTTGAGTTCCTCCTCTTTTAGTGATGCAACTAATAACTTTAGAGTCACATATTGCTCTACAATGTTATGTGTCTGGTATATAAATACCAATATCTTTAAGTGCTCTAGTAGAGTGATTGGACCCTCACCAATATATTCTAGTAATATGATGAGTACTAATTTTGAGAGTTTCTTCCATACAATAGGTGGACTTGGGGAGCATAATTGACTTGAATTATCCCATCCTACAGATATTTTGGATAAGGTGATGATCGTGTCTTTGAATTTGATACAACAAAGATATCAACAAAAGTTTCAATAATGAATTTTTTTATATACCTGTAGGTTTCTTTGGTTGATGCAGAGTTGCAAGTGAATATATCTTGTGCTTTTAAATTAGATAGATCAAGGTCTTCATCACATCCTCAATCTAGTGTCTTCAAAGAGTGGTTTCTTTTTATGTTCATTTTGGAGTGGAGTCACCAACTCTAGTCTAACTTGTTATCATGTTTATGGGACCAATGATATATCACTAGGGTCCCACTAGACATGCCATTAAATTATTATTATCTTTTATTATCTTGGTTAGAACAATTGTACCTCACAAGGAGCAACATAGAAGGGTCGTAGCTGAGAGCACAAGGTTCAACTCAATTGAGGGCCTCTAGAAGTTTTTACAAGGTTGGATCCTTGTTATGATGTGATATTTAGGTGCACTTAAACTTAGGGGGAGGAAAAGGGATGAGAGAAAAATAAAATGACTCAACAAAATGAAAAGGGTGGAGATGTTTCAAAATATCCACCAAGATCTCCCTACACAATAGGCTTGAACGCTATGTGCCAGTGGTTAACACTTCCTCTCCTTGACATAGTTAGGAAATAGATGAGAGTTACCAACATATATGAACATAAAGAAATGGGTCAACAAATAATCATAAATGGCTAGTCCAAAAATTGACATAGGTCTCCCACACACACATATGCAAGCAAAACCTAAAAATCATGTAAAAACTACAAACACATACATACACACTAAAATGGGTTAGTGAAGAAAAAAATATGGCTAGTCCAAAAATTTACATAGGTCTCCATACATTTATATATATATACAAGCAATTTTATACAAATATTGTGCCAGAAGTGGGGGTTCAATTTACCCACAAGCTGCTTAGGAACCGACTGCTCTACAGAAAGAAATGAAATGAAACCTTACAAAAGAAAGCAATGCAAACTTATCAACCATTTTTACAGTCTAAACTACTAATATTTGTAAAATACAATAGGGAAAATTTCCCTCTAAAATTATCTATAGTTGTTTCTAATAATCTTAGCTACCTCTTCTAGGGATCCTAAATCTTAAATAAGGTACCCTTGCTCATGACCATTGTCAAATCTGGGACTATTAGAACCAAAGTTTTTTATCAATTAGTTATATGGGATTGAAGCATGCCCCACTTATATTACATCATCACCACATAGTGGTATTATAAAAAATCTTGGATATTATCCATGTATCTCTTGACAGGATTTGAACCTTAGTCTCCTCCTTAAATATTGAGGAATATAACTAGTTGAGCTAATGCCACTTGATTACTAACACCATAATATTAAAATAACCTTTGATTTAATTAATTATGATATTATTTAGTAGGTGGTCTTTCTCTTCCCATGTGGGGATATAATTATATTTTTCACCTTCATTTGCCCCCGTTCCACACGCTTTGACTTGACCAAGATGTTGGTGGTAGCTAAAAATTATGGCATGCTCCTTGTTTCTTTTAAAATTCAAGGTCTTCCTATGAATTGGTCAAAAAATTTGTTGCTATCACTCAATCAAGGATAAAAAAATCTTTGATATCGAGGTTGCTTCAGAAAGATACTGCTCCTTCAACTTTATCTCTTAATCATTGCATCTATTGAGGTTTTTCATATCTTCATTTAACAAATTTTGCATAACTTTCAACTGTCGAAACTCATCTCAATGCACCTCAAGAAAAAGGATGTCTTATTGGCTCATAGATTTAAAAAGTTTCTGTTGTCTTTGATCCATACTTTTCCTTAATCACAAATCAATAGTGAAAAGTCACTACAAATATAAAAGGTAGGATTTTATAGCATAAAATATCACTTGCTAGTCAATGCCCCATTCAAATACTTCATCCTTTCCTAAAATCTTGATTAAGGGTTGATACTTTTTAGTTGGCTAGGAGATGAACTTTTGAATGGCTTAGATTTTTCCTTGGAGACTCCTAATATAGGTTAGAATTTAAGGGGGTGGCATATTAATGATGGTCAATATTTTATTAGGGTTATCTTTGAACCTACATCAAGATACAATGAATCCCAATAGTTTTCTTGATGTAACCCCAAAGATGCACTTTTGATATTTTAGGCATACCCTTTACTCCTCCGGTTGCTCGAAGATGTGTCTTAGGTCCCAAACATGATATTTCTAATTTAAATCCCAACCAATAAGGTCATCAACATATTCTTACATGATGTCATTCATCATGTCATGAAAGATGTATGTCATAGCTCTCTAGTAGGTAGCTCTTACATTTTTCAACTTGAATGACATGACTTGGTATAATGTTTCCACAAGGTGGTGAAATTTGGTTTGGCTTGGTACTATAAAGAAATATTGATCTACTTATATAATAATAATCCATCCATTAGAGATAGCATTCTACATATCATAATAAAATTGACAATGATGTCAATGATGGATAAAGGGAAGTCATCCTTGGTACATGCTTTATTGATATCCCAAAAGTTAATGCATACTCTAATGCTACTTGTCTTCTTGGAAACATGAACAATTTTAGATATCTAACTAGAATATTCAATGGATTTGATAAATATGACATTGAAAATTTTTTGGAGATCCTCTTTTACTAGAAATAAGACTTTCGAATGTATTTTGTGTAATTTTTAATTTTATGAGTTTTGCAATAGGAATGATAGCTAGGTGGTGGACAACAAGGGAAGGATCAAAAAAGGCATATTGGTATAGGACCAAGCAAATATGTATTTGAACTTCTCAAAATTTTAGTTTATTCCTCACACTTATTGGGGTCAATAACTTGCCTAGCTTAAGGATCTTGGGATATTCACAGTCTCAATATTGATGCAAATAGTTTCCTCAATCAGAATACAAGATTTATCTTCTAATTCAAGGGGATTTGGAAAGCTATTGTCAATTGGGTGTGATATAGTAAAATTCATAGTTTGGGGAAAATCTCCATTAAAATAAAAGTTATTTTTCATTATATAGTTCAAGGAACCATCTTGAGGACGATCTCTTGGGATGTCCACCATCCCATATTTGTCTTTGTCAATAATTGGCTCAATATAAGCTAGAGTTAAGATATTTATGCTAAAAAATAGGTAAATTATGAGAATAAAGGATCTATCAAGAGTGATGGCCCATCATCATCTTCCTCATCCCAATTCAATCCATTTAAAGAAATAATTTTTTCATAGGATGCCCTATCAGGATGGATGACTTCTTCATTATCAAAATAATAAAAAGAAAAAGGATAACTATGGATGAGGATATACCCTATCCCATAGTATATTGGCTATGCTTCACTTTGTAGGGGTTTTTTAATGCCCTACTCATATAGGCCTAGTCCTTTACCTTGATATCCAATATTAGAAAGTATCTACTTAAGATGGAATAAAATTTTTACAAGGAGCATGAAACATACTATCATTCAACTGGTAAGGGTTACTACTAGGTATTTTCTCATCATTGGTGGTACCAACATAAATGAAGTAGCAACTTCCAATTTACACTATTTTACTATTATTACTACAAGGAAAACCTAAGGTTCAAGGACACAGTAGGAGCTTGGCTAAGTACAACACAAGTTGAATGTTATTTGATTTATTATTATTGATATTGATTAGATTGGGTATTATGAACCTTATGTTTATTATTATATGGATTACTTGAGGTGAGGGACCTTAATGTATCAATAATAAGAAGCTAAGAAGACGAAGAAGAATTAAGGGAAGGCAAAGATGATCTCTAGGATTTTTTATCTTGATCACCTAATTTTAGGAGCAAATTTTAGGGTGACCTTGAATATGATAAATCTTGCCCCTATATTTATATTTAAGGCATTGATAAAGAGTTGCAGGGAACACCTAAATATCATGGATCCATGGCCTCCCAAAAGGAATGCATGTTAGATCATATGGCATGATATAGAAGATAATATTGAGAGTGTGGGGTCCAACTCTAAGGGATCAGACAAAAGGACCACTAGCTTTATGTTTTCCATATCAAAAGCCCTGCTGATAAGATCAAACTTCTCTAGATCTTATTTGGTTAGCCTAAAATGGATGATGAATCTTAGGCTATAAATATTAATACTAAAACCTTTATCGACTAAGATGCATTTGATGAACTTATTTTTGATATGGAACATGATTTATAATTGGAGATATTTTACTATATATAATGGAGGGAAATCATACTCATAAAATGATATAGTTGTGTGGTTAACCCCAATGGATCCACCTTTGAAAGTAAGATCATTTAGGTTAAATTCTTGAGAAATGAATTGCTCACTCAAAAATCTAAAATATATCTATGAGTTGTAGAAGATCTAAAAATTTCAATAAGGGATGTTTTGGTTGGGTAACTCTCAAGTTGATGAAGAAAACCAAAAGCACCCTTAGCCTTGGTTCTTTATTAAATTATTAAAGGAGGTTAGATGTTATTTTTGTACAAAGGACCAAGAAAGATGTTGAAGGTTGATAAAATGACATACTTCTATGTTGGTGTATGGTTATAATATAAATGTGAGAGATATTATTATATGAACGGATCTCCTCAATCATCCTTTGGTTTGGAGTTAGAACATTTCTATAGTGAATGTTATTCATTGTATTTTAATTTTCATTATGAATAGGCAGTGCATTTTGGAAAAATCTAAGAGTTTGATTGGAAAATATTTGAGAATTAGAGCTATTAAGAACAACTTAACTATTTGTTATTAGGTCTTGGATCATATTCCTAAGTCTCATGCATTTGTCAATCACATGACCATTGATGTGGTGGAAGGCACATTGCTAATTGGGATAAAACCAAGGAACCTTTTTTCTTCCAAGTTCAACAAGTTTGATAGGTGGAAGCTCTATCATTTTAACTTTCAAGAGTTGATCTAGGATGGTTTAAAGAGGCTTTCCTAGTTGATATTACCTCCTTCTAGATTTTTGTTGTTGTGATTTCTCTAATATAAGCATTTGATGGTTTGTGGTAGTACTAACATTGTTGTCTTAGTGTGATTATATGACTCCTTCACCTACAATGTGTATGTTCTTATACTACCCTCTAGGTCAGAGGAAGACTTATCTTCTTCTTTATGGAACTTAGTCTTCAATTTTTCTCTTTTGATAAGGGTAGTCTCGACCTTCTTGTCCATGTAAATCATGTCTTTAAAGGAAGGCATGTTGGTCATCTCTAATTAGAAGGCCAATTGCTCATTAAGGTTTTTCGAGGAAGATGTCTAATAGGTCTATAAGTGAAGGTACATATTGCAATCTCCCCACTAAGGCTTTCCATGTTCCTAAGAAGTTGGAAGAATTCATGTATTTTGATTGCTTTAGTTGTCACTAATGGTAATGTTTTTCTCAATGTAGACAAAAAACCTATTTGACAAATATTTCAACAAAGTTTCTAAAGCTTTTCAAGGAATGCCTTGGTATTTGGTAGTACCATTCCAATGTAGGGCCATTAAGGAAGATTTTAAGTAATAATATTTCATCATAAGAAATATTGCTATAATATAATCTAAACAACCTAAGGTGGTTGATAGGATCCTCCTTCCCCTTTTACATTTGAAACTTAAGATTTTTGAAGTTAGGAGGAAAAGGACAACTAGCTACAAAAGGATCTAGGGGTTGATTTCACAAGTCATCATATGAGTACTTGTGACTGGATAAAGACCCTTATATGAAAGCCATTTGTTATTTTAATTTATCTAATTCATAAGTTAATTATTAAAGTTTAGAAGTGTGATTTGATAGTACAAGAGGTATGTGTTGAAAGATAGGGGGAATTTGTTGATTGTTGAAATAAGGAGGTCGATGCACTTGGGTATACAATGTTGAAGTTGATATCATATAGTTTGTTCCTAAGGTAGCTAAGATGAAAATATTACAGGATGAAGGATGAGAGATTACATGATTCAATTTTTGTGTGAATCTCATACTTGTTCTTGTGATATTATTATAAAGGTTATTGACATGAGGATTAGATGTCAAGATACTTGATGTCGCACTTTGCTTAGTAGTGTATCTAGTACCTACCCATTGAGATATGGTGCAACTAACATTACCCTGTAAAGGTAGGCAAAGATGCATGATGTTCCAAATATGGTGGTAGATTTTGTCTCTCAATATCCATTGAAGTAGTGATGATAACAAAATTTGAATAAATGAAATAAGATGTTGATGAATTAAGGTTTGCACTTATATACCTAAAGGATGGATCCATTTGATTTAAAGGCAAATAATTTAATCTAGATTTGTGGATATGGTCTATGAGTGAACCTTCCCTTGTAGAGATGCTTAGGGTTTCATAAAATTCCCTAAGAAAGGTCTCCATAACTTTCCTATGATTTTCCAAGTAGGCCATATGACCTTTGGATTGGAATATTACTCTTCCATTCTCATCATGAGTAGAGATTAGAGAACATGGAGGTGTATAATCCTCCTCTTCTATCTCCAAGGTTGTGCTTTCAAAGGTGTTTGGTCATCAGATTGGGTTCTCAAAGATGGGTTTTTCATCATAACCTTACATAGAAGTATTATGGTTAATGACCAATTGATGAGTGGTGCTATAAGTTAGGTAGCATTTCTTGACCATGTGGTTTGGTAGAAGAGAGGATTAGTTAAGATTTAAAGTTAATAGAGTTGATTAAGTAAGAACGAGGTGTTTTAACAACCGTATATCCCCTTCCCTTGATATTTTAAATTTTACCTATATACCTTAAGGGCCTTCCTATATATCAAAGGCCCCAATATACCTTTAGATACTAAAATGTGGTAAATTTGATTAAGCACCCACAAACAAGGATCAAATTGACATCACATGGGCCCTTGGGCAGCCCTCAGGAGGCTCACAGTGGTTCTAGCCACTCTGAAAGGGTTTTGGAGGCTACCGGCCCAATTTTGGAAGGTTTTGGCCCAAAATTCACCACCGTCCCACCCTGGGATGATGGTATATTCCCATTGTCCCAACCTGGGATGGTGGTGAGCCATCATCCCAGGGTGGGACGGTGAGTAAGTTTGACTCAAAAAAAGTCAAATCTGGGCCAAATGCAATCAAAAACTACCATCTAGCATGCCATTTGGAGCATGTAGGTCAGATGGCACTGAGTCCTTATGACATGCTTCATAATGGAGGCCCAAAATGGATATTCTCTTCCCCATCCAATGCATGCCCGTTTGAAAAGTGGCACCTCCTGCCATGCATGCCCTTGCATGCCTTTTTGCACATGAGCCCCTTTGGGCTATAAAATGGATTCAATATCCATAAAAAAATAGATATAGGAGTTCTAGGATATGCAACAGAGTGTTGCCAAGATTTCTCCTCACCTTATTGCACCTTTTTTCCCTTGGAATCTCTCTTTTTCCAAGGAGGTTACCAGGTGACTTCAAGAAGGTAATCCGAGAATGACTTTTTCATACGGGTGAATTTATTCACCAAATTCAATGCAACCACACACTAGACTATTTAGGAACATATTATAGTGATTTTTTAAAAAAAATTGGCCAGATTTGGTGGGTATCCCCTCCTAGGGTGCCCCCAAATAGTTGTAGTCACCATCACCCCCCCCACGGGACGAGGATAAATTATTAAAAAAATTCATTACTATTTTTAATTTGTAATTTTCTATATTTTCCCATGATTCTAAAGTTCAAATTTCAAGTGATTTGGAGTTAAAATGAAATAGTTATAGCATTTAGCATTTTTACGTTTCTACAGGCTCATAGGGCCCATCCGGGCACCCCAGTTTGATGCAAGTGGATCCAGGATCCAATTTTAAAATGTAATTGTATGGGTTGTCTTAAAATATCAATTTATAAATACTGAAAAAATTTCATGATTTTTGGATATGTTTAGGTTTAGGATTTGCTTGTCTTCTCTTTCGTAGGTTGTAGGCGAGCGGTGCAAAATCGAGGGGTCTACAGATGTAATTTCCAATATGTTTTTGGTGATATCCTCTCAAAACCTCCTCTTTAACATCTCTAAAAATTTTCAAGTCATTTTGATTTCGATATAGTTTTAATATATGCGCTATTTTACCCCTATGGGGATTGCATGTTTTCACCATACACCCTTGCTATTTGACCCCTTTTTGCTTCCTTGTGTGCAGGTGTAGGTTCTTAGAAGGCATTGGGAAGGAATATCAGACATAATATATTGAATATACAAGTAGTGGCGGCATTGGCTTGCCCACCTCGATTGTGGGTACGCGGAGAAACATTGGATGTGCACCATTCCATGAAAGACTTGGTCTTTGGGAACCCGATATTGTAAAAATTGTATCACATTTTGATCCCTCAAGGGGAATTCTATGTAACCTTGGATTTGATTCAACAAATTAATGAGAAGAGACTTTCTTTGATTCATTTCCTTTTGTTTGGTATTCTTTCCTTTTCACATGCATGCTTCCTTTTTTATTCTCATGAGCGATATGGGGTATATACGCATATATTTTTACATAATTCGGTGCACATATTTCCCTACTTTAGTAACGATCATGGTGGGACCCTTGTCCATTTTTTTTTGCGTGAAAATTTGACCTCTTTCTTGCATGTTTTCCCTTTTTGTGTTGCAGGTGCTCCCCTCCCCACCCTGGAATGATGGCAGAGGATTTATCTGGAAAACCTAGGATGGTGGCTTCACCATCCCACCCTAGGATGGTGGTGGAGCTTCTACTCACCCCACTCTAGATCGTTGGTAAAATAGAGAGGTTTCTGCCCAAAAATTCAAAATTTGGAGGCTTCAAAATGGACAAGGTAAGTGCCTAAACCCTCTGATTTTCTGTTGCATTTACAAATACTGCAAAATTTGGTTTTTATCACATTAGTTTGTTTGCATATAAATTTTAAATTTCACTTTTTACTTTTCTTATCACATAAAGTAGCAAAAATAAGGGTAAAAATAAAAAGGAACTTATAGTAGCAATGCATATGTTTGGTTTGATTGCTCGTGGCTTACCCATTGGGTAAGTGAGCATGTAGGATTTGAATTCATAAAGTCAATTTTTAGGTTCTTTATCCTAATTTTCTGAAATTAAAACGCACTTATTTGCATGCATTTAGTGAACAATAATTGATTGCTTATTTTCTTACTTTCTTGGATAATAAAGAACCACACACACCATGATTCATATAAACACTAGTGAGGTGGACTTCATTACCATCCACTAGTAGAGTGTAAGTGACAGTGGGTTTCATATCCATCCACTTGGCTCAAATCCCATGAACCCGATCCATATTGCCAAGGTCAATTCCAAGATCTGTCATAGCCCATGGGTTATAGCATGCATCACCCTTTGTGGAGGTGCATCACATACTGTAGGTGAACTAGGTGAGGAACTGGTAGGACCTGTGCTCCCTGGCCATGTGTGCACCTCATCACCACACATTATAAGTGAGATTATGCAACCTAGAGTTCATAGCCGGGTTGTTGAGCTGCAAGTATATAGGTAAAATCTAATTGAACATGAAATTACAATCCAAAAATATTTCAAACACGTGACACAAGGTCATTCTTTACAAAACGACACATCTAAAACACACAAAATATTTTAGGGATTCACACTTAAAACTTAAAATAGATAATCATCTATCTTATTGAGCGTTTCTTTCTTGTATACTATTTCATTAATAATTTGTAAAGATGATAATCACCACCCGCAGCCAAGACCAATCACGGGTGGAAGCTATGGAGAGTGGATTAGGGGACACAAATCATCTCTGATATAGCCCTAGGGACTTGGTTATACCTCCTTGGAAAGCCTCCATTCCACCTAGCCCCAAGACAGCAGGGCATGAGCCTCATCTCTGAAGGGATCCTCTTTAGGACACCCCGAGGGATGATGAGCATTACTTGGGAGAGTGTCCTTGGTATGTAGATATTTCATAGGCCTTCCTTGGTGAAAGGGAACTATGCACTGAGGTGCTAATAGATAGAGTGGTGCCATGCATCCACATACCTATCAGGGCTTACACGCCTAAGCAGAGGTTGGAGTATGAATTCACACACTATCCAGAGCAAGTCAACATGACTCTACCTCCATGTTGCTTTGATAGGATATATCAGCTCATGCATCCCAATGGGAATGACACTCATCGATCGAGGTGAGCCAATTCGGCCCTACCTTTCTTCGTTTAGGAGGGAAGACATGTGGAGATCCTAGATTTTCCTC
This sequence comes from Wollemia nobilis, assembly GCA_028583015.1. Classification (NCBI taxonomy): domain Eukaryota; kingdom Viridiplantae; phylum Streptophyta; class Pinopsida; order Araucariales; family Araucariaceae; genus Wollemia; species Wollemia nobilis. The sequence continues at coordinate 2,087,314 of JAQPPZ010000314.1, forward strand.
AAGAAAAATATTCCATGCATTCCCGATGTGCCTCTGCGCCAGTTGAGTGTAAGGAACACATGTTCTAGCCTGAGCCTCAATTCAATGTGGTGAACCTTGAGAGAGGCAAGCACCCTATGGAGAACACAGAGTACCTTGGGCAAGGTCAACCGTAGGGTGAGACTCCTAGGCCTCCTAGGACTTTCACTATAGATAAAATTAGGCAAGTAGTTGTAATATATAAAGAACGCCAAGCTTAGTTCCAGCAGCTTCGATAGGATAAAGAGCAACTAGACCACTTGCATCAGCTTGAGAAAGAAAGGATTGAATAGTAGACCAATGAGTTGTTCCAAAAAACTTTGAGAGAGAGGGTCCCTACCCCTAATACACATAGGTAGGAAGTCCATCCGAGGCAACCCATGCTTGTTTGAGAGAGGTCCCCGAGACCTTATCAAATGTTGCTTCCATGACCTCCTAGGCCAGATCAGGATATGCCTCCCAGGCCAAATATAGGGCACCCACCGTGGGTAGATACCTGTTGTGGCTGATCCCCAACACACCCCAAAATTGGGGACCCACCTTTTTTGCATGCTTTCAAAGAAGACCTCAGTGACCAGATGCTAAAAATCAAGAAAAAAGAAAAATTGCACAAAAATGAAAAAGTGTCGCGATATCGTGACATGTTGCTCCGTCGCGGCCGAAAATGAAAAAGTGTCGCGATATCGCGACATGTTGCTCCGTCGTGGCCAAAAATGAAAAAGTGTCACGATATCACGACATGTTGCTCCGTCACGGCCGAAAATGAAAAAGTGTCGCGATATCGCGACATGTTGCTCTGTCGCGGTCGAAAATGAAAAAGTGTCACAATATCGCGACATGTTGCTCCATCGCGGTCGAAAATGAAAAGTGTCGCGATATCGCGACATGTTGCTCCATCGTGGCCGAAAATGAAAAAGTGTCGCGATATCGCGACATGTCGCGTTTTCGTGGCTCGGATAAGCGAGATGGTACGAAATAGAAAAGTGTCATGATTTTGTGATAGAAAGCCGCAAGACATCTCCAAATGAAAAGCGTCACAATTTCGCGACAGAAAACTGCCAAAGTGAAAGGAATGAAAATGTGTCACGATTTCGCGACAGAAAGCAGTAAGACAGCCAAGAATGAAAAGTTGTTGTGATATCGCGACATGTCGCCATTTCGTGACCTGAAGACGAGATGAAGGGCAAAGATGAAAAATGTCACGATTTCATGACATGTCGGAGTTTCGCGACCTGGATTAGCCAAGTGGTACGGAACAAAAAATTGTCATGATTTTGCGACATAAAGCAGCAAGACATGCCAAATGAAAAAGTGTCACGATTTCACGATAGAAAAGAGCGAGACAGTACGAAATGAGAAAATGTCGCAATTTCGTGACATGTCACATTTTCGTGGCTAATTGCAACAAAGCCCAGTGATAGAGAAAAGCGTCATGATTTCGCGACAAGTTGCACCTGCATGGCCCGATAGCAAAAAAATGTCACGATATCGCAACATGTATCATTTTTGCGATGCATGAAGAAGAGTTAAGCTGCTGACAGAAGAACGTCGCGATATCACGACATGCTATTTTTGTCACGATTCATGGCTGGCCGTTACAGAGTATGCAGGGAAGCACTGAACACATGGCACAAAGGCATAAGGGTTATGATAATGCTTCAGATCGACAGTTACAGTTAGCAGAGAAGACCGAATGTTTCACGACCAAGTGGAAATCCAGAATAATGGAGCAGGAGACGAAACGAATCGATCTGGAAGATGAAATGAAGCGTCACAAGGCGAAGTAGAGAGTCATAGCAGAAATTTTAAGGCACAAACGAAGACAGGCACAGGGGTCGAAAATCGCTGGGAGCAGGGTTGCAGAGTTGAGGATGATTAGCCATTTTGGGCCTGCTATGGAGTGTTTTTCTTCCCCTTTTGCTGGTTTTGAGCAAAACCAGAGATTCTACTATTGTAACAGGACATATTTTTAATGCATAATTGTTTAGAAATTTGCATTTTATGGGCAAGAAAGAAGGAGTCATTTTTTGCATGCAATATTAAATGTCTATTTTTCCCTTTTTGGATTTTAGGCTTGTAAATGTAGTTGATGCGAGTATTTTCTTGGTTGCTGCATGCGAATGCTTAAATCTGAAAACCTCATTCAAATCCTTAGGAGCCAGCACTTAGCTTATTCGGATTATGCTTGTTTTGCAGGTCCAATAGGTTAGGTTGCATGCATGAAAACCTCATATCTTCGGTTTTGTCTAAATAGGATAGCATCATACTGAATGCATTTTCATTTGTTTTTGCATTTTACTTCAAGAAATTTTAACTTTATTTTAATATTTAGACATTAAAATAAATATAAAAAAAAGGCTTCAAAATACAAAAAAATAATGTAACCATTGCGTAGGTTATACTTCATACTTCAAATACGCAATTTGAAATTTCATTTTCGGAGTTGTTTAGTATTTAAAAAAATTCACCGAAGTTGTTTTATTGCAGATCTTTAGAAAATCCGAAAATGGAAATTTTCATTCCTGGGCTGATTCAAATTTGTTTATTTTGGTTTAATGAACAATCACTAAAATTTCATGGTAAAATAAACCAACATTGCCCCTTGTTTACAGTTACTTGCAATCACTAAGGTGTTCCAAGCATTTAAATTTAATATCTTTATTTGAGATTACCATTACACATATGCAAATGCTAATATAGGGGAGACCTTGGAGAATTTGCTTGTTTAACTTCTTTGCAAGAGGGGATTTGGAACCCAAATCCTAAGGGAGAGTGTACTTTCACAATTGGGTGAAAATACCACTCAACAATACCCCCATTTATAGGCCAGCTCAAGATACACCTTACAGGGCTTATACTGAGCATTAGGCAAAAGTAGAATATGTTGAGATGCCTTATCGAGGCAGGGGGAAACTTACCACCGCCTCGCCCTAGGTTGGAGGATCCTAGACCTCCATCACAAGATGTGAACAAATATGAGGAGATCAATTCCTTAGGCCCTTATAAAGCATTGTTAGAATACCTGGAGTCAATAGAGAACAAGACCTCTAGGTCGGGATCTCAAAAGCCCACTATGCATCAATTGTGTAGTCAACCTATCCATCCGTGAGTACCTATGCCTCCCTATCCAAAATAATTTAAGTTACCTTAGTTGGCTACCTTTAAGGGAGAAGAGGATGCGCAAGAACATGTCACCAGGTTCTTAGGTCAATGCTTCAGCATCCATAATGATGATGCTTTGCTTTAGAGGATAGCATCGTGACTACCCTCATTGGCCCTACCTCTAAGTGGTTTTACCAACTCCCTAAGCATAGCATCCATAATTTTGACCAACTTGTGGATGCATTCCTAGAGTGCTTTACCTTCAATACCAAGAGGAAGGCAACGCTGGTCGATGTAGCTGGGCTAAAACAATATGATGATGAGTCAATAAAAAATTATGGCAATATATGGTGAACCTTGCTCGCCAAGCTACCTTATCTTCTCCCCATGTTGAAGTTGACTCAGATTTTCTCCAAAAGTTGCTTAAAGCTAATCTCTTTGTTTCTACAGTTGCAAAAATACTCCACTCTTGAAGATGCCTTAGCACAGGCTAGGATCATCGAAGAAATCAATATTCAAGAGGGTGAGATTGTGAAGCCTCTCAAGGAGTGGAACAAGAATGCTAAGAACACCCCAGAACAACCTAATTCAATAGTAGTAATTAGGTTGCCATTAGTTTCCTAGGGCTAGCACAGCCATGACACCTTAAAAGCATAATTATCAGGCCATCCCTCGGAACTATGCCAAGGGTGACCAGAATGGTCAAGAGAAAAATCAACAGCGTCGCCCCAAGTGATAATTCATGCCCATTGTAGAGTCTATGGATTCAATGTTTGATCATCTCTTGGTGGCTAATGTGATCCATTTACCTGACAGTCAACCTATCGACCCTAATGCACCTAAGCCCAAAGGATACAGAGAAGACCTATATTGAAAATTTCATAGGCAAAATGGGCATGATGTGCAAATGTGCTATAAATTCAAACACCTGGTGCAAGACCTAATTGATAGGAATACCCTCTAGGTAGATAACCCTATCACACCAAATAACCAATACATGGGGGTCTTTAAAGACCCCTTGCCTACCCATGCAGAGCAGGCTAAACCAGTACCCCAGGTGAGCGACGTTCACCATACCCCTCCTAAGCAAGGATATGTTGGCATGGTTAGTATTGTAACAAGAAACAGGCGGTATCCAAGTCTAGCCGCACCACCTTTGGCTCAGAGTGATGTCCCATAGACATCGTAGCCTATACCGCCTCTTGTATCGATCCTCCCACCTAGGCCTATAATCACCATTAAGAGCAAGCTCTCTCATAGCTTAAGAAAATCTACCCAGCTCTCCATCTATGAGCTCATCCAACAACTGCAACCTCATAGAGAAGCCTTGATGGAGATCCTCAAGGCAATTCAGCTTCAGCCCCATGATTCTAACTCCTTCAACAACTTTGTGGGGCATGTGTGGCAATGCACGGAATCGGTAATTACTTTTTAAGAAGATGAACTTAAACCGGTTCCACATGATATGGTGGATCCCCCTATACACATTATTGCACGTGTGAATGAAATGCCATACAAAAGAGTCTTGATAGATATTGGGTCTCTAAGCAACATCATAACTACAATAGCTCTGAATCACCTGAAGCTTCCAGCATCTCACATTGTCACATCTACCTACATCCTATGAGCATTCAATGATGTTATATGCTCAATGGTTGGTACAATCATCCTACCTATTCAAGTAGGGTAAAAGATCATCTCGACGATGTGCCACATCTTGGAGGGTGAGATGGCATACAATATTTTGTTAGGAAGACCATGTATCAAGGACATGAAGTGTGTTCCTTCCATCGCTCACCAATTCCTCAAGTACACTCACGAAGGGCAAGTTCATGTCGTCCCCGTGGACCTAGAGCCCTTCAAGTACTACAACATGATGCAGCAGTTACCCGAGTCAACCTTGCCATCGATAAATCTGGATTTTCAACTAAAAAAATCTAGTCAAGGTTTGACCCTATCGCTACAATATACCATACCCTCCTCATCATCGACCCCACCCCAGACTCCTCATACACCAGTGGATCCTTTGCCTAGTAACCCAGAGAATCAGACCATTGAGGATGACCAACCAATCATATCCACTATCTCCACAGAGGAGATACTTAGCCTAGATGATGAAGAGACACCACATGAGGCAAACAATGAGCTAGATCAAGTCTCACTCTCATCCCTCTTCTACCCGTAGCCCCAGGTTATAGTACATTTGGCTTCTACCAGATTGGAAGAGTACAGGTTAGGAATGTTACCACTACTCCTACTTTAGAGTCGATGCAAGACATGGATAGACCTTGTCTTCCCATAGGCACTATCGTACCTCTTGGTATTCCCCCTAATCAAATGAATTTTATCTATAGAGACCTTGACTATGGCATCAAGCCTTACCAACAATAGGAGGAAGATGAGGAACCTTTTGGAGAAGATATTAACTACTTGTCTAACCCTAACTTTACCCTAAAGTACCTTGACCTATGCAACTAACACGGTTATGGGTTAGGCCTATATGAGCAAGGCACCATAATCCCTTGTCAACCATAATATCAAATGCCCTATGACAAGTTAGAAGTGGGATGCAATAATCCCTTGCCTCTAGATGTCCTCATAGATAGCCTAAATTGCTTGAATATAGGCTACAATGGCGGGTTGGTCCAAGACCCTTATGCCAATCCTAACACAGTCTACTCCCTGGGGGATTACTTTCCATGGCTATATGGGAACCCCGCGATCCCTAGTGACATTCCCCCATATTTTGAGAGAATGGAAGGTTCATGGAATTGTCCCCATGTCTATGATGAGTCAAATCAAGGCACCTCATATGAGTGGACCTCAGAGGATGAGTTGGGTTATGAGGTGGTGCCATATGACCCTTTTGAGTTGGACAGTGATCGTTCACAAATTTTCCCCATTAATGACCAAAAGGAAAGCCTCATACATCTGTTCCCTTTCCCTGATCCTATTTCGCAGTAGCTCCTTCCTCCTTGAGAGCTAGTTTTCCCGTAGGAAGATAGACCTCCTTGGGGAGAAGCAGTTAATTTACTTGAGCAGTTGGGTCCTCGTGAGCCTGAGGCACTACAAGATGAGGATGAAGGAGTCCTCATCCACAATGATGATTATGAGGAATAAGCATATATAGGACCATACATACCTGATCGCTTGATCCCAAGGGGTAACAATAATATTCCCATATATGATAGTGAGTATGAGGATGAAACAAAGAGGGCATACCTAGGTCCTTATTTGCGGCATCATCACGAGCCCATTGACATAGATGAAGTCTATCATTAGTTACATGTTGGCCCATGCTTGAGGGTAAGGCTTGTCAATCTAGGCCAGATTCATCATGATGTCTTCCCTAACCCACCCACACACATGGAGCTTCTTGAGCCTAACGATATCATCTTGTTATCTATTCCCAAACAGGATTCGAAGATCCCCATTACCCCAGAGCCACATCTAGAGGTGAGATATGACACCAATATACAGTCACATGTATGTGGTCCTAGAGAGTAGATACATTTCATCAATATGATCTCCATTTATTTTACCACACCACTTCACAACACAGTTGATTCTTCCAAGCCATGCCATCTAGATCTAGATGCTATTGACTGGGATTGTGTTGATTCACCCCCATCACCCTTTGAGTATTGGGCTTGCGGTGGGTTGTTTCACTTTTTTGTTGGCCCAACTCATGATGTCTTCCATGCTGAGGAGGGACTTGAAGTCCCCATCGAGGATTTAAATCCAGCTAATGACATCCATTTGATACCTACTTCCCATCAGTTTGAGGAGGGGTCTCATATGTCAATCGAGTCTACGATTGACAAATATATTGGCTTAGATCCTGAAAACCCACAATGTATCAAGCTAGGGTAAATCATATCCCCTGAAGAGCAAGCCAATTATATAGACCTTCTCACAAAGAACAATCCAGCTTTTGCATGGTCTTACAAAGAAATGCCGAGACTAGATCCAAATCTGGTCATCCGTAATCTAACGCTTGACCCCACAGTCAAACCTGTCAAGTAAAAGTTGAGAAAGATGCACCCAACAGTGGCCTTGATGGTCAAAGATGAGCTAAAAAAACTATTGGATGCCAAGTTTGTCATTTTTGTAGACTATCCACCATGGGTGTCCAACATACTCCCTGTCAATAAACCTGACGGGAGGATTTGTATTTGCACCTATTTTTGAGACCTGAACAAAGTGAGTCCTAAGGATGATTTTCATTTTCCAAGCATAGATGCCTTGGTATATGCCACCGTAGGACACAAAATGCTCTCCCTTATTGATGGCTTATCTAGGGATAATAAGATTCATATAAACCCTGAATACCAACTCAAAATGGTGTTCACAACGCCTTGGGGAACATTTTGTTACAAGGTCATGCCATTTGGTCTTAAAAATTCCAGTGCCACCTACCAGTGTGCCATGACATATATCTTCCATGACTACATGCATAAAATTTTGGAATATTACATGGATGACTTATTGGCTAAATCTCTATTACGTCATGAGCACCTAGATGTCTTGTGCAAAGTCCTCGATCGTCTTATTGAACATAATGTGAGACTGAACCCTAAGAAGTGCTTCTTTGGCATCACATATTGAAAGCTCTTGGGATTTATAGTTTCCAAATTAGGCATCGAAGTGGACCCTAACAAATTCAAAGCAATCCTTGAAATGCCTCTCCCAACTATCATCAAGAAACTTTGTAGCTTGTAGGGGAGGATTACATCCATCAAATGCTTTATAGCACAATTGTCGAACAAGTGTAGACCCATGAACAAACTTTTACACAAGGGGGTCACATTCCACTGGGATGATGAATGTCAAGATGCCTTTGACACAATTAAACAATACCTAGCTTCGTCGCCAGTGTTAGCTCCACCTAGACCAAGGGTGTCACCGATTATATATCTCAGCTACTGAGGTTGCATTGGGTGCCACGTTAGCCCAAAACGATGAATTTCATAAGGAACGGGCCACATATTATCTCAGTCACACCCTGGTGAGCTATGAGATCAAGTACGCATACATTGAAAAGTTATGTCTAGTGATGGTTTTTGCTACCAAAAATCTATGACACTATATGCTTAGCCACACTATGTATGTTGTATTTAAATATAATCCATTGTGATACATGATGAGTCGTTATCATAGTAGTCACATGGTGAAATGGATCATGTTGTTGACAGAATTTGACCTGGAATTCATAGGATAAAAATCAATCAAAGTTCAGGTCATTGCTGATCAACTTGGAGAGGATCCTCTCTAGGAGGACCAGCCTCTTAAAATTGAGCTTCCTGATGATGGAGTCTTCCAAATATCAGAATCATCTAATTCTAATGAGCCTAATTCATAGGCGGATATGACTCTCTTCTTTGATGGCTCCAAATGCGAGCAAGGGGGTGGTGCAAGGATCATGTTTTTCACACCACATGGGGCTCTCATACCCCTATCATTTAAACTTGATTTCCCCTACACTAGCAATAATTTTTAGCATGAAGCCTTACTCATAGGGCTTAAAATAGCTATCACCGTGAAAATCACCAAGCTCAATATTTTCGGTGACTCCTTGCTCATTGTCAACCAAGTCAAGGGAATATTCCAGTGCAAGTGCCCAGTTTTACAAGCCTACACAGCCCTTATGGAAAAATCCCTAGAAAATTTTGAATGATATGACATCAAGGCACTCCCTTGATCGTCTAATCATTTTGTAGATAAAATGGCTCCTTTAGGATCCTTGATTTCACAAGACCCCACAGGGGAGATGACAACCACTCAAGTCAAAATGCTATCGTAATCAGCGATTGAGCATGAGAGCACTCAAGCCATGCCAGAAGTCCACTTGATTCAAATATAACCTCATCAAGAGAGATTCTCACACATTCACAAGTGCTTGAATCATGCCGCTTGGGGGAATTTGTTCCCCCAAACCCCTTTTGATAGTAGCACAATGCTATTCTTACAAGTTCTATCCCAATCTGCATTTGCTTGGGATAAACTTCATGAGGGATAGGCAATTCATGCAATCGAGGCTTCCACACAGCAGGACTGGTCCACACTAATTAAAGAGTACCTAAAGCTTGGTAACCTCCCTCCTGGATTATCGCACGCTGCCAAAAGGACATTTAAATGGAAGGCAGCAAATTTTGTCTTGTTAGGAGATATCCTATACTGTCAGAGCTATGAAGGAATCCTTCTTCATTGCTTAGAGCATCAAGAATGGGAAATAGCCCAAGCATGCGACGGTACTTATGGTGGCCATTTTAGTGGCATGGCCATCATAAAGTGCATTCTCTACATGGGCTATTATTGGCCAACTTTAGAGTGAGATTGTTGCTCATATGTGAGGAAGTGCGTGAAATGTCAACACCATGCTAACTTGACACATGTACCTTCCTAGGCCTTACAACCGATCCAATTGGCTTGGATATTTTTGCAATGGGGGTTGGATTTAATTAGGAAAATCTCCCCTGCATCCTCGAACCATCACACATTTATCATTACGACTACCGAGTATTTTACAAAGTTGGTGGAAGCAATCCCTCTTACCACTACAACAGGTCCCCGCATAGCGGAGTTCATATTGCATAACATCATTTGTCATTTTGGTATTCCATCCAAAATCATTTCAAATAATGGGACATCTTTCAAGAAAAAATATGTGTGTGCTTTGATAGCAAAGTATAACATCCAGTACAACTTTTCGACACCCTATTATCCACAAGAAAATGGGCAAGCAGAAGCATCAAACAAGACATTAATCACCATATTGAATAAAATAGTCAAAGAGAATAATACCGATTGGCATATGCAAATGTCGCTTGCCCTTTGGGCTTATGGCACTAGCATTCGGACACCCACTGGGGAAACTCCGTTTTCACTAGTGTATGGTGCTGAGGTAGTCATGCGTCTAGAGTTAGAAATACCATCACTACGCATATCCATGCAAGAGTTTATTGATGATGATACTACATGACAAGCTCACCTAGATCAACTTACATTGTTGGATGAGCGTCACATTAATGTGCTTTAACATCTTCGTGTGTATCAAGAGTGGCTCAAAAGATCCTAAAATATGAAATTCCATCTTAGAGACTTTCAGGTTGGTGATTTCATCCTGAAAGAGAACCAACATAATTCTAGCTTTTTGGCCCACCTGTGGGACAAATTTGCGATGAACTGGTGAGGTCCCTTGGTCATCACTAGTCAAATAGGTCTTGGAACTTATCGCCTAGCTTAACTTGAAGGTTTCAAGTATCCTAAACCCTTGAACATCCTTCACTTGTGGTCATTTCATGCTTAGAGAGCACCCAAAAAGATCCTAGCAGGTTCTCACAATCTAGGTCAAGAAAAAATGCTCCTGGACTATTTACGATCATCTAGGTCAATCCTAAAATCCCCAAATACATCCATAAGCCCTTTGGTCATAGCCAAATACCCCTAGGCAATCGTAGACAATTTTTAAGTGTCGTCACACGTCTAGGTCACCTAAAAGGCTCCTAGCGGGTTCTCACCATCTAGGTCAAGTAAAAATTCTCCTAGACTATCTACAATCATCTAGGTCAAATCTAAAAACCCTAAATGCATCCCTAATCTCTTTTTTCATATCCAAATACCCCTAGGAAGTCATAGACACTTTTTAAGTGTCGTATGTCTAGGTCACCCAAAAAGCTCCTAGCAGGTTCTCACCATCTAGGTCAAGTAAAAATCCTCCTGGACTATCTATGATCATCTAGGTCAACCCTAAAAGCCCCAAAGGCATCCATAAGCCCTTTGGTCATAGCCAAATACCCCTAAGTAGTCATAGATACTTTTTAAGTGTTTCTACATGTCTAGGTCACCTAAAATGTTCCTAGTGGGTTCTCATCGTCTAGGTCAAGTGAAAATGCTCCTGGACTATCTATGATCATCTAGGTCAACCATAAAACCCCCAAATGCATCCATAAGCCCTTTGGTCATAGCCAAATGTCCCTAGGCAGTTGTAGACACTTTTTAAGTGTTGTCGCATGTCTAGGTCACCCAAAAGGCTCCTAGCAGGTTCTCACTGTCTAGGTCAAGTAAAAATGCCCCTACACTATCTATGATCATCTAGGTCAACCCTAAAAGCCCCAAAGGCATGCCTAATCCCTTTGGTCATTGCTAAATGCCCCTATGAAATCATAAACACTCTTAAGTATCGTTGCACGTCTAGGTCACCCAAAAGGCTCCTAGCAGATTCTCACCATCTAGGTCATGTAAAAATGCTCCTAGACTATCTACAATCATCTAGGTCAACCCTAAAATCTCCAAAGGCATCCCTAAGTCCTTTGGTCATCACCAAATATCCCTAGGTAGTCGTAGATACATTTTAAGTGTTGCTATACGTCTAGGTCATCCAAAAGGCTCCTAACGGGTTCTCACCGTCTAGGTCAAGTAAAAATGCTCTTGGACTATCTACAATCATCTAGGTCAACCCTAAAAGCCCCAAAGGTATCCATAAGCCCTTTGGTCCCCCCAAATGCCCCAATGGCCCCCAAGTAAGCCCTTTGGTCACATGTGTATACATATCAATAAAAAAATAAAAAAAAATCATCAAAACATCAAAATACAAAAATATTGCATCACATTGTACTTTCATACATACATATCCATCAAAGTTTCAAAAATTCAAAAATATTGCATCCCATTGCATTTTATCGTCGCTTGCATTTAGGCATATTCATCATTAGCACTTCACATTTTAGATTTGCTCATACATGTCTAGCACCATGATGGTACGTTACTTATCGCTCAAAATCAATGTTGTGAAAGTACTGATAGTTCAATACCACAATTATCATTTTCACCCACATTTTTCACGTTCCATAGTCGTGTCTATTCCCTTCACTTAGCCATTTGTTTTAGAATAATGTCAGTAGGTTTTTTTGGTCACTCAGCCATATCTAGTCTCTACTTAGATTTTGTATAAGGCTAGCTTGATTTTTAGGAGGTAGAGTCTTGCATTGATTATGCCTTGCATACATCATATCCCAAACACAATTAATCATTAACAATCCAAGTTTTGCACAAAGACAGATGAAATCCATGAACTGGTCTAGGTTACCTTAAGTGAAAAGGTTATCTTTCTCATTCTCCTATGTGAATGGTTCAAGAATACTGAGAGTTGGCAAAAGGACAAGTTCTCCCCTACCCAATTCCCCCCACAACAATAAGTGGTTTTCCCCCATTTTTACATGTTTGCAACAGTCTAAAATTGCAAACCCCCACAAAGCAAAAATTCCAAATACTAAAATACTAAAATCAAAAAGTGCACACATTAAAAAGCACAAGAAATAGTGATCCCCATCCCTCAAAATTCAAATCCCTTTCTCAAGAGAAAAATAAAAAACTCAAAATAAACAGTGATTATTATCACTAAAAAGATAAAAATAAATAGTGATTCTTATCACTTCATATGAGAGCAAGTATCCCAATAAAATTCAAGAAATTAGGGAGTCAAACTTGAATCCCTGGAACTCTCAACATTTGGAAAACCATCAGGTGATACTCATTACAGGTTTGGTGGATACCCTATCCGTCAATGGTGGTAGCCTCCCGCATGATGATATGTCTGCCATATTAGCTTTCGAGCGTATGTGTAGACCAATGTTTGCATGTGGATGAGCTAGCTTTGGTAACCTAAATTGCCTATTGGTCTAGTCATACTTAGTACAAAACCTATGATGGTGGTATTCATTTGGTGATCCTCAGTATAGGTTTGGTTGAGATCCTACTTGGCACTAGTGGTATCCTTATGCATATCATAGGAATGAACTCACTTGCACACATAGGGATATGAAGTACCTTGGTCATCCTAGCAGATTCATACCTTGTCAAAAAGTCCTGCATAGTCAGTATACAACTTTTGATGAGTTGACTAGAGTTTGAGTCTCATGAAAACTTCATGGACATTCTATAATATATTCATATCACTTCACCTCATTCATTTCAATTACATTATTTACAAAATCCATTATATAAGTCTCATTACAACATTACATATGAGTTGGTGCAAAATACATCATCTATGGTGCTAGCATAATACAGCATGTAGTCTACACATTGCATCCTCTAGATCAAGAAATAATCCATCTCAATATACATCCATGCATGTACAAATTAAAATCAAATCACAATCACACAATATGCATACATAGGCATTCATCATCATTATATAAATCAAATTGCATACATTTGTATACATTTCATAAAAAAATAAACACATGATGATAAACCACATAAAAAGCTCATATATATATATATATATATATATATATATATATATATATATATATATATATATGTGTGTGTGTGTGTGTGTGTGTATGTGTGTGTGTTTATATGTATGGGAAAAAAAGATACATCATGTTATCCATCGGCTACAGTAAAGTGAGTCAGACTTCACGCTGATAAAATAAACAAAAACACAAAAAAAGTCACGCGAGCCACTACCATGGTCATGCAGGACCGGTACTATGACTCGCACTCCCACCTGCAGTAGGAGTCCTCTGTGAACTCCCATACCTGCTACCACCTGCCCTTTTAGCTTTCCACCTAGACCCTAGTACCTCCAGCCTAGATTATTTTAACTTTGGTACGACTCACTGGCACTTGCATAATCTCTTAAACACCCACCAAGGTGCACTACCTTAGTCTCCAACTCATCCGCATAAGCCTACCCTCATCGACATCATGCCTGGTAAGTGTCAATCATAGAATGGAGTCGTGTCACCTATGCCTGTAGCCTAATCACCTCCCTACTACTAGAATCCTCTAGTGTAGGGCTTCAAGATCACAATTGTGCCCAAAGAGATGCAATCTCAGCCTGAGCCACCTGTACCTCCACTCTCTATGCTGCTAGCTCTGCCTATACATCATGAACCTATGTTCATAGGAGATCCTTCTCCTACCTCACCCTGAGTAGCTCATCTCGTATCTCTACCTCTGTTTCCCCTGGTGCCATCGATGGTGCCTGCACCTCCTCATCCCTAACATCATCATCCCCCAAGTCAGCTCAATCTCCTAAGTCCAAGAGATCCACATGCTCCCCTGCCCTGTGTCCCTGACAATCACCTGCCTCACCTTGTTCATCACTAGAAATATCCTAATGTGCCTCCCTAGTAGTACAGCTTCCCAATGGTCCCTCTCCATGCCCTTGTCCTATCACCCACCAAGCGTCATACTCTACTGTAGTACTGGCATCATCCACATTCAAAATGTCCACTATAGGATCTGCATCCCGTGCCACTACCTCTACCACTTGCCATGCCAATGTCCTCTCATCCCCATGATTTCTATAAGGCATTGGCTCACTAGGCACCCCCTGGTGTAGCCCAAACTATCACATCACCCAAGCAAAAAGGAAGTACTCCCGCTCTGTGCCATGTCATCCAACCAACCATCTGCCTCGTCGCACCCTGTAGAGTTGTATAGTAGCATCTGCCCACTAAGGGCAATTTTTGTATGACCTCCAGATTACCTGACCTACCCTGATTCAGGAAAATAGATCTACAAAGTAGGCCACCTCACCTATGAATTGTCGACTTTGTACCCTCTGCCATAGGATATCGTATCCTATCTCCTTGTCTACTAGTGTCCAAATCATCTAGGGTAGCCCCTATGGTTGCCCCATAGTTATGTGCTACCATCCCTAGCACTGTAGCAAAAAGCTACACCCAACACCCTTTCATTAACGATAGCAAATCTCATACAGCTCATCATAGAGCTATTCCAATAGTGTAGTACCCCATGCCATTACTAGTGGCTCCGCCATAGTAGACCTCACCAGTGCAAACACTATCTCCACTAGGTTCCATGGGAACCTCGCTCTAGAAGAATATGGTAGTAGCATATTGGAGATGAGCTTCATGAGTAGTGTATGCCTCACCCCCAATACCTTTGCCTCATTCTAGAATCCTACTAGCATACCCCCCTTAAAGCAGTCCAACTCTGTCGTCTCTAGATCATAACTGAAGTACCTCTCGAGCACTTCCTATCTCTTATCTCGTGGTGTCGTGCGGATTAGCCACCCTTATATCAGAATCCAAAGAATTTGATAGACATCCTCCAGTGTCACTTTCATATCCCTAGTGGATAGGTGGAAGGTATTGGTGCGCAGATCCCACAGATCAATCAGGGCAGTCAGATATGCATGGTCTCCTATAATAGCCTCTAATCGGGTCACCTGCTTGAGGTCGATGGCATCCAGCCACTCCCAGTCCTCTATGTTCAAGGCAACCCTCATGGAATCAAAGATATTAGGTAATCGATACCGACTCCTCACCACCTGAAAGGGATAAGCAGCTCAATAATACACCACCAAAATGGCCTCGCATGGCCCCAAAAACTTTCAAAAGAAAAGACTCAAAATGGCCCCTCTTTGAGGTTGGTTTGTGGTAATTCCTCCTAGGAATTGCCCCCAACCCTATGGCCAGCCCATCAAGGGATGGCCTATGACTATCCCACACTAGCCATCCCACCTAGGAATGAATCCAAAAAATTGGGCTCAAAAAGGCCTTTCAGACCATCAAAAATATTAAAAATAATGCAAATTTGGACCTATAAAATGCAATCTAACTGCACAAAAACATGGGTAAAATACAAAATTTTGTACATATCTCATAAATTATGTTTAATTACCTATAATCTAGTGTGATATGCTTCCAACCCAAAAACATACCATAAAAGCAAAAAAATCAACTCCTAACACTAAAAAAATGCAATAAGAGAGGCTTGGCATACCTGTCTTGCATCGGCTCCTCCGCTAGCTGAGTCTGCCCGCTGACTCATGGTGACTGTAGGATGAATTTTTCAGTGCTCCGCTACTCAGCATCACTCTCCTACTCCTCACCTCTCCAACTGCAAAAGAAAACATGCACAAATGAGCCTCACCTTCATATTTTGGGTTTATATAAAGATGCAGGGATCACCACCATCCCAGGGTGGGATGAGTGCATATTTGGCTGACCATGCCATCTTGGCATGGTGGTAGAACATGCCCTCATCCCACCCTAGGATGGTGGTAGCAAAAATATGCCAAAATAGACCAAAATGACCCAAAACAGGTCCAAAACTGCACCAAAATAGCTCAAATTGGGTCCAAATTTCACATAGATAAAAATGCAACCATGAGGATCCTAGGGGGGATGGAAAATTTGTTAATTCATGCCCTAAGAAGTACATTTTTACCAGACATCCCCCTGGGCATGTATTTTTCAGCTCCTTTCCTCCAGGAAAACTCAACAAAGTCACCAAAATCCTCTCCAAATTGCCCTATTTTTCAAGGGACAAAGTTGAAGGTAAGCATAACATAAGTCAATTGGGTCAAGTGACTCATCACTTTTCTCACTGGTAATTCCCTCATCGACTTGTCACTTGAGGGGGTATTCATACTCAGTCCCAATCAGCAAGCACACACTCAATTATGTGAATGACGTTCGTTCAATGAATCTTCGATAAAGGCAATCATGCTCCTGCTTGGGGCAGCAAACAAGCAAACAATATCACATTATAATGCTTGAAATTATTGGCATCATGAATACATAGGCCTTAGACTTTCATTATGGACAATTTTCAAGCATAAGCACGCTCATTCAATGAGTCAGAAGCAAGGATTCAAGAACACATGCCCTTTTCATGATTGGGACATATAAAGTTGGTTAGGTTATAGAGTAACCTTAATCATTCAACATTTTGGTCATCTATTTTTGCTCAACGTTGTGCTACGCATAATGCATCACAAAAATGGGCATATATAGACACTAAAATGTGGTAAATACGATTAAGCACCCACAAAAAAGGATCAAATTGACATCACATGGCCCCTTAGGCAGCCCTCAGGAGGCTCACAGTGGTTCTAGGCACTTCAAAAGGGTTTTTGGATGTTACCGGCCCAATTTTGGGAGTTTTTGGCCCAAAATTCACCACCGTACCACCTTGGGATGATGGTAGATTCCCATTGTCCCACCCTATGATGGTGGTGAGCCATCATCTCAAGGTGGGACGGTGAGCAAGTTTGACCCAAAAAAAGTCAAATCTGGGCCAAATGGCACCCAAAAACTGCCATCTAGCATGCCATTTGGAGCATGCGGGTTAGATGGCATTGATTCCTTATGACATGCTTCATAATGGAGGCCCAAAATGGATATTCTCTTCCCCATCCAGTGCATGCCTCCTGTTTGATAAGTGGCACCTCCTGCCATGCATGCCCTTGCATGCCTTTTTGCACATGAGCCCATTTGGGATATAAAATGGATTCAATATCCACACAAAAATATATATATAGGAGTTCTAGGATATGCAACATAGTGCTTCCTAGATTTCCCCTCACCTTATTGCACATTTTTGCCCTTGAAATCTCTCTTTTGCCAAGGAGGTTATCGGGTGACTTCAATAAGGTAATTCGAGCATAACTTTTCCATCCGAGTGAATTTCTTCACCAAATTTGATGACAACACACCCTATACTATTTATTAATATCTTATAGTGACTTTTTAACAAAAAGTGGCCATATTTTGTGGGTATCCCCTCCTAGGGTGCCCCCAAAATAGTTGTAGTCACCATCACCCCCAGGGATGAGGGTAAATTCTTAAATAATTTCATTACTTTTTTTAATTTTTAATTTTCTATATTGTCCCATTATGCTTCAGTTAAAATTTCAAGTGATTTGGAGATAAAATTAAAGAGTTATAGCATTTTTAAGTTTCTGCAGGCTCGTAGGGCCCATCCGGGCACCCCAGTTTGATGCAGGTGGATCCAGGCTCCAATTTTAAAATATAATCATATGGGTTGTCTTAAAATGTCAATTTATGCATACTGACCAAATTTCATGAGTTTTGGATATGTTTAGGTTTGGGATTTTCTTGTCTTCTCTTTCGTAGGTTGCAGGCGAGCGACACAAAATCGAGGGGTCTACAGATGCAATTTCTGATATTTTTTTGGTGATATCCTCCCAAAACCTCCTCTTTAACATATCTGCAAATTTTCAAGTCATTTGGATATTTTTTTATATAGTTTTAATATATGCATTATTTTACCCCTATGGGGATTTCATGTTTTCACCATACACCCTTGCTATTTGACCCCTTTTTGCTTCCTTGTGTGCAGGTGCAGGTTCTTAGAAGGCATTGGGAAATAATATCAGACATCAGGTATTGAAGATACAATAATCGGTGGCATTGGCTCGCCCACCTTGATTGTGGGTACGCGGAGAAACATTGGATGTGCACCTTAATTTCGTGAAATACTTGGTCTTTGGGAACCCGATATTATAAAAATTGTATCATATTTTGAGCCCTCAAGGGGACTGCTATGTAACCTTGGATCTGATCCAACAAATTAATGATAAGAGGCTTGCTTTGATTCATTTCCTTTTGTTTGGTATTCTTTCCTTTTGTTTGGTATTGTTTCCTTTTTACATGCATGCTTCCTTTTTTATGCTCATGAAAAATATGGGGTAGATACGCATATTGTTTTACATCATTCGGTGCACCATTTTTCCCTACTTAAATACCTAACTTCTCTATATATACCTATCGATATGTGAGAAAATATTGATACATGGGTTATCAAAAATATGTGAAAGTGGCCTCCTAGATACATGGACAAGATGGTACATGATAGATAATAGTATACCTTCTTATGGATCCACTAGCACACTGTAATATACTCCTTACAAGGCGTATGTACATGCAAGATCCTTTATGGGTTTTTGGTAGCCCAGACTCACTATATACCAATATAGCCTAGTAGCTTATACAAAAATTACTCAAAGTACTATAAATATCCTTAGTAGGACTAGATATTGGTTTAGTTCTTGTTATCTAGATTTAAGGTGATCTAATATAAATAAATAAGACTAATGATCTTGATTAATTTTTGATAAGTTTTAGTTTGACTAAATTTTATCTTAATCAAAGAAGATCTTGGGACATCTGGTGGTGTTCACAATGGGTTATCCAAAATATGATAAAGGGTATTGGAAGGGGATCATGAAGGGCCTCTTTGCAATGCTTACCTCTCCTTCGTCACCTTGAGGATAGAGGTAGTTTGTGAGGTTAGTGTATAAATTTTAGTGGATTAGTTAGAGAACACCTATGTTTCTCCTAATATTTCCTTGATAAATCTTAACCTTAATCTAACCCTATTTTTTTACAAGTGAATCATGCAAAATGAAATAAACAAGGTCTAAAAATAAAATTATTATTGATTTGGATGATAAAAGTAAAAATATTTTTTCCTTTCCAAGGACAAGGTTCAAGAGAGATGCTACAAACAAGCCTAGGTGTAGATATATGCAATTTGATTTAGGTGATGACAAGATTAAATATGCTCCCTTAAATGATTAAGTTTCACTAGTTTTCTTTCCCTTCTCTTTATTTTAATAAAATAGAAAATACAAAAAACATAGGTTGTTTTTCATAGACATCAAATAGACTTAAAGGATACATGCTAAAATGAAAGTATGTGAATTAGATATAACATGGTTCTTCCATAGAGGTAGAAGCATTTTTGGTCCTACAAAAGGTCTATCAATGCTACTACATCCCGATGGAACTTTTATTTACTTGTAAAATAAATAGAAAATAATTAGATCGGTGGTAAAGGGGTCTAGCTAAGCTGAAGGAGGCTATGAGGAACCCTTCACAAACATCTGACTCTTTTTCAAATATGATCTAAAAACAAATAAATGATAAACTCATTAACTGATTTATTAGTGGTAGAAGTGTCATTGGATGAGTAATAATTTTGTGAGCACTTTTGTTAACTGGCATCCTTTTACTCTCTATGATTGGCCTAAAATAGAGTGATAGTGCCATCTAACCTATAATTTGATAGTGCTTTCACTTAAATGCATGAAAAAAATATTATTAAATGTGAGATTTAGGATTTTTATGAAAGGTGCAAGGAAGATCCCTAACCAAGAAGTACAAGGACCTTGCTATATGAGGTAAAATAGGAATATTTCTAGCTCAAAATACAACTAGTAATAACAAAATAATGATATGCCAAGCTAAGTGTAAGTGTGATATCCAAAGCAATATTTTTAATGATATTAAATATTATAGTTGTAAAATCAATGACAAAGTCAAAGGAGAAAGAGAACAACCCCAAAAAAATGTGTTGCTCCAAGATGCTAAAGGTGTTTCCCCTTGTGGAATCTTCATTAAAGCTTACTAATTGTTTGAATATTGTTTGAGAGCTTGAGGGATTGAGATATTGCATGCTTGAATTATTGGAGGATTGAGATATTGGATGCTTGAATGCTTGGAGGATTGAGAGCATAGATTCTTGAATAATTTCACAAGGTTATAACAAGATTTTGACATTATCTTTCCCTACTTGGACATGAATTTCTATGAATATTTTGATAGAATATTGTTGCATTACAAGATGATCTGATTTGAGCAACCAAATTCTTGTCTTTCTAGGATTCCATGGCTCCTTTGTGGAAGGATTGCATTAAATATGATAGGATTAGTGAAGGTAACAATTTCAAATGGATTTAAGATGTCATTGATGGAGAAATATTGAAAATGGTAAATGTTGGGCTTTGGATCTCTACTAGGATTGTGGATATCATTAAGGTGATCAAATCCATTAATGGTGAGCGGATTGCAAGGTACCAACTATTAACATTTTTTGTTTTTAGTGTGTGACAGTCAAAAGTGAGGGTAATAGCACTAGTGATGCTAATGCTCCAAATATTCTTCCAAAATAATGAATTGCATTCAAATTGTGTAGGAAAATGTCAAAAAGTTAAAATTTGTGAAAGCATTGTCAACACTCTCGCTCATACCTTGATGTTTTTGCTTCGAGACCAATAAATTATCCCAATTTTATTTTTAGTATGATTGATTCAATTTGGTTGTTTTATTAGTATATTTATGAGGATGTTGACAGGCTTGGAAATTGACAATACACTCAAATTTGGGTGTCTATAGTAATATATGCTTGTGATGTCACTATGTAGTTTTTTGAAATATTGATAACCTGGTCATGATGCATTATGGGCAAGGTTCTTTTCAATTCCATATAAATAATTTTAAAATTTATAAATATTGAACAATAACATAAAGACCCCAATACAACTTGATTTTGCACTATATATAAATATCACTTGTACTCTCAATTAAATTTTATCAATAGGCAATGGATGTAGAAAAAAGTTAAATGATATTTCATTCATAAAATGTTAAATTTTTTAAATAAATAATGTCACCTTAGCATGACTCATGCATATTTTTTAAATAAAATAAATCAATACTTCTATTTGAAGTTAAAATTTAATTTACATTTTCTTCTCCAAGGAAGCCCTGCCTATGTTTGCTGATGCCACCCTACTGGCCCTTCCCAAAATTGGGTCTGATCACAGCCCCCTCCTCCTTGAAACCAACCACAGGCCCTCCCCCAGGAGGCCTTTCTAGTTTAATTCCATGTGGCTACATCACCTTGACTTTCGGGCCTACGTTGGGCGCTAGTGGGCTCCCCCAGTCCCTAGACGCCCTGCTAAACAAATCTACCATAAGTTGAGGCGCCTTAAGGATCAACTCAAGGCATGGAATAAGGAGGTGTTTGACAACATCTTTGAAAACAAAGTTGTTCTCAAAGAAAAACTCGAAGCCCTCGAGGCTATATTTCAAGCTAGCTCCCAAGATCCAGGGCTCAGGGATGAGGAGAACCTTGTTCTTAGCGAGTATCATAACATCCTGGCCCAGGAGGAAATATTTTGGAGACAAAAGTCGAGAGCACTATGGCTCCAATATGGCAATGCTAATACCAAGTTCTTTCACACGTCGACCCTCAGGAACAGATGCTCCAACAGAATTGTTGAGTTGGTGGGCAGCGATGGCGGTATCATCAAGGAATAAGAGGACATCCGGGCAAAAACCACTCGCTTCTTCTAGGAGCTCCTAGGTGACAGCCCTCCCATGTCCCCAGACATGGATGACTCCCTTCTGGAGTACATCCCTTCTTCAATTTCTCCCATGGAAAATCATATGCTACTGCAACCTCTGTCTGACTCTGAAATCCATGCTGCCACATTTTCCATGAAAGCTGAGGCAGCCATGGGCCCAGACGGTTTCCCCCCTATTTCTTCCAATAATTCTAGGACCTTGTTGGGGCAGAGGTGTGCGCTGCCATCCAAGACCTGTATACTACCCTATCCATCCCCAGAGGTATCAACTCCACCTTCATAGCTCTAATCCCCAAGTCCCAGGTAGCCTGATCCCTCTCAAATTTTTACCCCATTAGCCTGTGCAATGACCTGTACAAAATCCTAACCAAATCCATGGCTTCCCATATCAAGGACATCCTCCCCCTGATCATTGCCCCCTACCAGGGTAGTTTGGTCAAGGGTAGATTGATCACTGATGGGGTCATTATCATGCACGAGGCCATTCACTCAGTTGTCCTATCCAAAAAGGCCTCCTTTCTACTCAAGCTGGACATGAACAAGGCCTTTGATAGAGTTAACTAGGCCTTACAATCCAAGGTCCTCCTCAAGTTAGGATTCCACCCCTCTTGGGTCAGGCTCATCAGTAACTGCGTGTCCTCCCCGTGGTTCTCCATCCTCGTCAATAGGTCCCCTGCCAATTTTTTCCCCAGCTCTAGAGGCCTTTGCCAAGGTGACCCCCTATCCCCAATCCTCTTCATCATCCTAGCTGAGGCCCTAGGGTAGACCATCTTGGGTGTTGTGACTCACGGCCTCATTTCAGGCATCAGGCCTGTGCCGGGCCTGCCCCTTGTATCTCACCAGTAGTTTGTGGATGACACCATCTTGGCCACTTCTGCCTCAATCCCCCAAGAAAAAATTCTCAAGCATATTTTGACCCTATTCAAGGAGGCGGCTGACCAAAAAATAAATCTTTGAAAGAGCACAATTTTCTTCATTAACACCCCCTTGGCTAGACAAATCAGAATCGGGCAGATTTTGGACTGCTCCCCTGGTTCCCTCCCCTCCTCGTATCTCAAGTTCCCCTGTTCACAGGTGCATCCTCTAGGGCCCTGTGGGGTGGGGTGATTGAGCAGATTAAGAGGAAGCTGCCCCCCTGGAAAGGTCACCTTCTTTCACAGGCTGGTAGAGCCACCCTCTTGACGAGAGTCTTGCAAAGCATTCCGATATACTTCATGTCGGTCTTCAGAATCCTGGCCTCCATTACAGTTCACATCGAACAAATTCAAAAATGCTTTCTCTGGTCAGGAAGTGAAGACAAGAATAGGATTCCCCTGGTCTCCTGGTCCCTGGTCTGCCACCCCAAATTTGAGATAGGGATCAGGCTCAGGAGAGTGTCCCCATGAACAGGGATCTCATGGCCAAGCATGCCTGGAAGGTGCACACCAATACCCCTGATGAGTGGGTCAGCATTGTGCGTAGGAAATACTATCATAGCCACCCCTTCCTTAGCGAGTCTCAGCCCCGCGATGGATCTACCTTTTGGAAGTCCCTGATCTCCACCAAAGATATAATTCGAAAAGGAAGCAGATGGATCCTCAGAGATGGAGCTAAGATTGATTTTTGGGATGACAGATGAATGAGGCCCTGTCGGCTGACAGAGAGCTCCTCGATCTCAAGACAGGCTTGGTGGACAGAGGCCCCAAGGTTGCGGGCTACCACTCCCAGATCCTGAGTGGCACGTCCTGGGTGCCCATCCTGGACTCCAGGCACCTGCTTTAAGCTGCTAGACTCCAGGGCCTCCTCGCGGTGACTTTCATCCCGTCCGTTGGAGGCACCGATAGATGTCTATGGCACGGTACCCCCAGCGGATCCTTCTTTTTCAAGTCTACTTATAACCTCCAGAGAGACCCTGACAAGGCTCCCTTCCCAGCCTGGCAGGTGTGGGCCAAGAAGCTGATCCCCAAAATCAGCCACTTCATTTGGGCGGTCGTCCAAAATAATATTTTGATGATCAAAAATCTCATCAAGAAGGGGTTCCAGATCCTGAATAGATGCTACCTTTGTTGTGATGCCTGGGAATCCACCAACCACCTCTTTGTCAACTGCCCTTTTTTAGCTGAAGTCTAGGGCCTCATCCTTTCCCAATTCTCCATCCAGTGGGCGGGCCCCAAATCCATTTTTGACCTCCTGTTGTAGTGGCCCAACCCCTTTGTCCATCCCTTCACCTGCTTTCTTTGGAATTCATGCCTCCCCCATATGCTCTGGTAGCTCTAGCTTGAGTGCAACAACAGAGCCTTTTCCTCCCCGGCCCATTCCCCCCTATGGATTGCGACCAAGGCCATGACCTTTGCCCTTGAAAACTCTCAATCCATTCCCCTGTCTGAGGCACCCCGAAGGCCGAGAAAAGCTGCTCTCCTTTCCTCTCTCAGCATCCAGCTCCCCCCTGGTCCCCCCCACCCTGTCCTATCATTCCTTGACTAAATGGACTGCTCCCCTGGCTAGGTTAAGCTCAACTTTGATGATGCATCCAAAAGCAATCCTGGGTCCTCTGGGGTGGGTGGGATTGTTTGCGATTGCCATGGGGCCCTGATCATGGCATTCACTGCTCCTCTTGGCTTCTAGACCAACAATTTTACCAAAGCAGCTGCTCTGCTAAGTGGTCTGAATGTCCTCATGGAGTCTCCCTCTCAAGTCATCATTAAGGGCGACTCCCAAGTCATCATCAATGCTGCCCACAGTCTGGGTAACTACTTCTGGCACATCCACAACTTCATCTGGGAAGCCCTCTCTATTCTTTATGGATTCCCCGACCATAGCTTCTAGCACATGTACAGGGAAGGCAAAATGGCAGCTAACTTCATGGCAAACCAAGCCATTTCTGCTGACGCCTTCACTACTTGGACCACATAATTTCTTGAAGCTTTGGTTCTCATTATCTCGCAATATTAGGTTAGCAATGTGGAGGACCCCGATGTCTAACCTACCCCATGCCAGGGCCCCATCTTTCCACTGATGCGGTCTCTAGAGGACCAAAGTCTTCTTTCCTTGTGGGGCCTCGTCGCCTAGCCCTGGCCCGCCTCCTGCCCACTGGTTAGTTTCCTAGATCTCCATCACAGTGGCAGGTGTGCTAGGCCACGCTGGAGGTTTGGCTATTTCTGATGGGGGCCTACATTGCTCCAGTGTCACCTCTGGCAGTCCCAAGACCACCTCCACATTAGCCCTTCCTTTCTTGTTTGCCTCAACCACTTTGTGGATAGATTCCCATGCTGTGTCAGTCTGCCTGTAGCATTATCCTGAGCTGTTCCATCAAGGCACTCCCTTGATCAGCTTACATCACCTGGTATGCTAGCAGTGGCCCCTTACCCTGGCCCCGCATGGCAACCTACAGTCACGCCCCCTCATCCCCCCCCTCGTGTCGCTCCCGACCTTGAGCACCCATTCCCGACATCGGTGGCTCCCCCCTTCTTCGGCCCCCTGCATGATTTTAAATTTGCCTTACGTTGAGTTTTACCATCATGTTTGTTTTCCCTACTCCCTGTCCCTACACTACTAGCCAGATTTCCCCTCCTTCCCCTGCCCCATGGTTGCCAAATGCGTTTTCATCAAGCCCTCCATGCTCAACCTGAGTGAGTCGACTAAATTGTTCTCCAATTCCAAGCATTTCACCCCCTTCTTCAATAAGTTCGCTGGAGTGGACGAAGAGATCACTCAATGCTTCCTGGACTCATGGAATGACGACGAGGTTAAGGTAAAGGGGCTAAATTTTAAAGTAAACAAAAAATTTCTTACAGAGGTGATAGGCCTCCACCATGAGGACAAGGAATACGTTGTCAGGCAGGACAAGCATAATTGGGAGGATGAGCTATCCCACTTTTTGGAGTAGCAATGGGACAAGGCAAATCTATTCCGCTCCAACCTCCTGGCCCCCTTTGATGAGGCAATCATCCTAGTAATGCAATACATTACCTGCAATGACCCAGATCAAAGGCTCTTCAGTTTCCACTTGAGTTATTTCAATCACCTTCGGGGGGCATGGTGGTCAGCACTCCCCACTTTTTGTTGTATTCCCTGGGTCTTTCCATTGACCATGCCCGCAAAAGCCATTCCCAGCCCTCCCACCAAGGCCTCATGGCGGTGTTGTACAGGCACGCCCTGGCCAACCAGTCGTAGCTCCATCGCATTCCCCCTGTCTGTTGCCCCCCCTGATGCGGCTATTTCCCCGATTGGTTCCCCTGTAGCTTCCATATCCAAGGAGTCCCCCCCGCATGATGGCTCCCCCACCCCGAAGCATCGCAAACCAACCCAAAAGTGCAGGACTCCAGCCCAGGGCACAGGTGGGGCCCCAACTCCTGGGGGCACCCGTAAAGACCCCTTCCTTGGCAGCAGTAGGGCTGTTGGTAGTGCCAAGAGGACCAAACAGGAAACCCTGGAGCCCGTCGATGTCAGTTCTGAGGCAGGCAGCAGATTGTAGAACCTGGCTATCAGAGCACTCCTCGATGCGGCTATCGACTCTCTGAACGTGGCTGCCCAAGTAGCCTCCTCCGCTGCCACATCCCTGGCTGAGCTCCAGCGCAAGCTGGGTGACGGCCCCGACAGGGAGTAGCTTGACCGGCGTGGGGCCCCGTCTCGCGAGGTGTGACCGCTGGGCCCAATGGTTCCTGGCGTCCAGCTTCTGTGAACTGTCGATGGTGGTTTATCATTTTTTGATGGCTTCTAGTCATGGTTTTGTTGGCATCTAGCTATTTTTTTAGGCCCCGGGGCCAGGGCCCCGGGCCCCAGATTGCTGCCTTGGGTGCAGCCCCATTTTTTGGTTTGCTCTTTCAGTCTTGGCTGATGCTGTAACTAAGGTTTTGGGATCCTATTTAAAAAACCCGCTGTAAATATTCTGTTACTTACCAAAAAAAAAAAATTAATTTACATGAAACTAACTTATGTTTAGTTTCCTTCAAGGGACATAAAATTTGTGAATAACCTATTAAAACATCAATCAAATTGGTGATATTTTATGGTATTTATCTTAAATTACATTATTTTTGCTTAATTAGATGCAATCAAAATTTTAATTAGTGAGTGACTACAAGTAGGGGGTAAGTGTGAGCAAGGAGCAAGCCTTATCTGCAAAATTCTTGCTCTATATCTTTGGATTAATTTAAATAATATAGGATTCTTATGAGAAAATAATGTCTAGAAAGGAATAAAATTAATTTAATGAATTCCTACCTATAAATAAGGGTGTCCTAACTAGATAAAATAATATCTTATAAATGAAGAAAAAAAGGAAGAACTGATCTATAGTAATTCCTATCTAGGTGATAGATGATACACCAAAAGTGATAATCAAGAGTGAGATGATTGATAATGCTATAGTGGTTCTTAAAATCACAAGGATAACATACAATTTAAATTTATGCTAGTGTGTTTTTCATATATTAAAGAGTGAACTAAATGGAAGTGGGGATTGAGTTCAAAGTTTTCATTCACTTTCATTCTAAACATGTTTTTTTCTCATGTTCTTTAGTTCAGAGGTCAAGGATATAAAAAGGTGGAAGCCCATGGTTTAGGGTAGAGTTGGATTATGTTTAATACCATGGAATGAGAATTTTTATATGGATATATATACTCTCAAAAGGGTTACAATGTTGTTTAGCCATTTTGGACTACCATGTCAACTTATCAATAAGAAGGTTTTGAAGAATATTAGTACTACTCTAGGGAAGTTCATATGGGAGGGGCTAACTCCTATGGATAAAAATTACGTTGTATATGGTCAATATATGTTGCTATAGATACTTTAAAACTTTTTCTAAAATACATTAAGATTAAATCTAAATCAATATAATGGGACCAACATGTGGATTATGAAAACTTTTCATTTTGATATTACAAATGTTATGATACCAAATACATGGCCATAGATTATCAAATGAAAATAATCAAGAGACAAAAAATTTTAGACATGATAAAAATAAAATACAAATTAAAGGTATCATATTGTAGTGTAAAATGGATTACGTCAAGGATTTATAGTACCTAAAAAGTGGTAAAGAAACCCCCTCTATCTCATGATATGGAAATATATTGTGGTCCATATAAAACAAACACTTGAAGAAACTAAGGATGCACATGATGAGGAAAACCAATGTGTATTTGAAGTTTAAAAATAATTATGTAAAGTCTCTTTTCAAAAGAAAAAGGGTTCAAGATCTTAAGTTTGATCTAGTAAATCATATCCAGTTTTCTAAAATTGTAAAAAACGTATTCTTATAATAAAATTTAAAGTGGCCTAGATATTATCTCTTGAATTTAGTATTTTAGAAGCATAAGAAATAACACAATATGTAAAATAACATTATACATCAATATTTTTTAAACAACATAATATTGTAAGTACTTCAAATGTTACCCCTTGCACTTTAGGATTTCAATGGTGGCTTAGAAAGGAAGATTTTTTTTTGTTATGCTTTGCACTTTAGGTTCTCTAGTACAGTGTAAATTTATTCATGATAAGTTAAATATGGAATTGTAGTAGAAAATACTACCCTTGTCAATTAAAATTCAATACAAGTGGCTTAATAGAGGAATTTGGGCATGAGAGATGGAGGATCTCAAGGAAGAAAAATTTGAGTCAAAAATTTTGCATGCTAAAATAATCCCACTACTAATTGTGTAGTTCCTAAGTAAAGAGGGAGGCTAGTAAACCAGGAAAATGGTTAAGTCAGAAAACTAATGATTCGTTGAAATCCTAGAATTCACTGGTAAACCTATGATTCACTATATTACCTACCAAAAAGAGGAGACTAATATCCTAAAAGATAAATTTATCATTTTGTTGTAAATTATAATAGTCAAAAGCTATTTCTTAGGGTAAGAATGGTAAAAATCTTCCTATAAATAAGATCCTAGATCTCATTGTAAATATCTTTTGGTCATTTTGAGAAAGACTAGACATACTCTCTTTAGTGCTAGTACTCTTATTTTATGAATGTAAAATTGTGCATTATGCTTAAGTATATCTCATCTTATCATACCTCTCTATGCATAAGTGTGTGGTATTTGCGGTATTGACTTCTTACCTACTTTTTAGTCCTCTTTTTAAATTGATGCATGTTCTTTGGATGAATCTAACCTATCATTATTTCATTTTATTTTCAAAATGGCATAATAGATAACAAACAACACTCACTACTACCTCTAGTCGTATTTTATTTTCTACATTATTTTTATCTTTCACACCCTTACATTTTCATATTTTATTTCATATTTTTAGATTAATTATATTAACATAGGTTAGTGGCAACTCAACCCAAATTCAGAGGTTAATGGAAATTAAACCTCCCTTTTTTAAGGGCTATGAATGTAGGATTACGAGTACGATTTCATATTAATCACTCTTGTGGATCGATAGTTCTCTTTTGGCATGCTTGGTGGGATATGTCCCACACCAACATTTTTCTCCATTCTTAGATATATGTCATACCACAAAGAATTTATAGGTTTGTTGAATACCCCAAGATCTATAAAAACCAAAAATATTTCTACGAGTTATTGCTTAATTGGCCTGAATTTTGAGATTTTATTTATGAATATACAAAGAAATTACAAGTCAACTACAAAGTCAAATAAATCATCTAAATAA
Organism: Wollemia nobilis; assembly: GCA_028583015.1. Taxonomy (NCBI): domain Eukaryota; kingdom Viridiplantae; phylum Streptophyta; class Pinopsida; order Araucariales; family Araucariaceae; genus Wollemia; species Wollemia nobilis. The sequence goes on from JAQPPZ010000314.1 coordinate 2,116,992, forward strand.
ACTTACAAACTTATGTGAAGTGTCAAATCCTATTGATTTGGCAACCTAATACATTGAAAGACTAAATCTCTATAATTGTTTCTCCTAATGAGTCATTGATATAAAAAGGTGATTATGGGTATTTACATGTAGGTTTCATCCAAGTGTCTATCTTGTTGATTCATTGGAATACGATAACAATTATCAGTATTCTTTTCTATACCATCTTTATTTCATCCTCATCCTAAAATTTTCATACCAAGTTAATTTTTTGATAGTTTATGGAATTTATATTGTGATTCACTAAACCTTGTTGACTAGCACACAATCATGTCACTAATTAAACCACATATTATCAAACACAAACTCCAATTGTTGTGAAAATTCTAGCGATTCATCAAAAATCCTAGTAATTTATTGGAATAAACTAGTTTTTATTTGTAACTAATCTAACCTATTTTTAAAGGATTTATGTGATGGTAGGTACAAGGAAGTTTGTTTAGACCAAGAATATTGGCCTCTCTTATAAATACAAGGTCTAAGTCATATGGAAAGGGTAAAGAAGTCAAGTAGGTGAAATTGATTGAATATATGAGTAAAGAGAGTTAGGGAAGGAAACCTTCCATAGCAATTTGTATACAAGATTATGAGGGAATTTCTTTGACTTCTTCTATTGAAGACACTATGAAAAATCCTATTACTCAAAAATAGAATTTTCCATCCTCATCTTGTATAGAGGTGAATTTTCCAATTCATCCACTAGTTACTCATAAATAAGCCATATCAAATGTTACTCAAGCATGGGCCACTACTCCATTGATGATCCCCAATACTATTGTTGATCCCTTATACAATATGGATCAAATATCACAAGCTATACCAAATGTTAGAAACATCTTATATGTTGGATATTATTATTGAGTGGGTCAAGTGAATACTATATATTTGCACCTATGATCCAATAGAAAAACCCACCAATGATCCAACCAATTCAAGGCCTACAAACTAGGTTGAGTAGTTAGATTGTTTTGAACCCATATTAAACTAGCTTTGGTAATCAAGTAAATATAATCCAATATTTGGTTAGTTCAGTACAGAAGTCAACCCCCTATTTCCTTGTCTCAACTACCTAGGGGATCCACCTATTAAGTGACTCAAGCCCTTGTCATGAACCAAGGCTCTAAATGACTATAAAACATTAACACCCAAGATAACATGCATAATTCACCAAACCCTAACTTACCACAAGGTGCATTAAACCAACCCCTTCCTAATTTACCTCTAAATCAAATCCTTACCCAATATCTATAAATTTCACCCATTTAAGCAGAAGCTTAAAACTTTATGCTCCCTTCAAAGGGTATCCTGCACAATAATTTTAAACCTTTCCTTATAATTTTTAGTTCCTTCAACAACTCTAGGTGGTCAAAACTAGCAAGTGTTACCCAACCAACCTCCACCTCACAACCCTAGTCCTCCTAACTAGGCAACACTAAATCCTCCTCTAGTCTCAAATCCTAACCAACAATAAGTCTTTCAAGGTTTAGTAAACCATTAAAATCAAAATATAAGCCCAAATAAACAAGTGGTGTCATTCATGAAATAACCATACTGATATGTAGTCTACCCCTATTATCTGAAGTCATATTATCTATAGTTTTCTTACATCCATCCATCCTAAAACTATCATATATAAGTGCCTCCAAGATCTAAACAATTATTGCCTAATTGGACTTACTAAGGGTTATTTAGATTAAAAAAATTTCTCCCATATCCATAGTTGCCATGAAGGTATACTACTTTTGACCATAATGGGAATAAAAATACTATGGATCATCTAAATAAGTTATCCACTCTAACATTAGTACACCAAATCTAAGAAGAGGATACTATGGTCTAGTTATTGATTTACTCAATGAGATAAAAGGTGTCCATATGGTACCAAAGCCTACTAGATAACTCTGTTACCAACTAGGCCTCCATAGTTGAGCTTTTTATGAGGATATTTGTGTTGGAATTCATAATACTCTGTAAAAATATTTTATAGCATATATTCACTACAAACATATATAGAAAAGGAAGAAGAGAAAAATAAAAGAGCATGTTGATGAACACAAGCTTATACTAAGAGGCGGAGTGAACAGTATAAGACCAACTTTTATTTTTTCTTCTCAAATAATATTATCCAATATATCAATGGAAATATCAACAACAGTAATCAAATCAATGCGCAAATCATCACACACAATAGAGACACCAATTTAATGTGGTTCGTCCAAAATGGGCTACTTCATGAAGAAAATATTTCACTAAAATTTTCTCAACAAATCTCTTGGTAATCCTTCTTTATTACAATTTTTATGGACCTCTATCAAAAGGATACACCAATCCCCTAATCAAGTTTGTGGACCTCTATCCGTAGGAAAACTACTTCTCCTCTTTGCTATTTTGTGGAACTCTATACACAGGAGAACTTTTTCTCCTTTGCTGGTTCATGGATCTCTATCCATAGGAGAACTCTTTATCCTCTGCTCTAGCTGGTGATATCTTAGAAGACTATTGCCTCCACTTCATTGGATTGTGGATCTCTCTCTAGAGAAGACCTTTGTCCTCACTCAGAAGACCTCTATCCTCACTACCCTTGCTAATGGATCTCTATCCATTGGAGACTCATGTCCTCTGCTCTGTCACCTCCAAAGCTTACTCTAAGCTCTGCTCTATCTCTATATCAAATATTTACTAAACACTACCCTCAATCTAGCACAAATATTCTCTCAAATTTTTCTCTATTTTGGCACAAATCTACCCTCAAATATGCACCAAACTCTATCCTCAAATTTGTCCTCAAGCCTTAACACAAATCTTGATCTAATCACAAATCAACTCTGCTTAGATATGCCTCAAGCCTTAACTCAAATATTGAACAAATAAATCAATCAACTATGCTCTTAAGTATTTTCAAATACTTACCTTAAATTTATCCAATAAGTTTTCTCTAGAACTTGTCCAATATTCTCGTCAAGTCTTCACCAAGACTTACCTCAAATATGCTCTACAATTCTTCATCAAGACTTACCTTAAATCTGTCCAACAAGTCCTCTCAAGAACTTTCTCAATCTACTCAACAAGTCTTCACCAAGACTTACCTCAAATTTATCCAACTAGTCCTCTCAAGAACTTGCTCAATCTGCTCAACAAGTCTTCACCAAGACTTACCTCAAATTTATCCAACAAGTCCTCTCAAGAACTTGCTCAATCTGCTCAACAAGTCTTCACCAAGACTTATCTCAAATCTGCTTGTAAGATTTCACAAAATCTCACACAAATATGTCCTTAATATTTCACAAAATATCACACAAATATGTCCTTAAGCTTTCACAAAAGCTTACTCAATTCTATCCTTAAGTCCCCTCTAGGACTTACTCAAATCTGCTCACAAGTTTTCACAAAATCTTACTCAAACAATTGCAATACTTACATATAAAACTCAACTTAATCTCTTTCATAAAATCTCTTCAATCACACAAAAAAATTTCACTTAAAATATTGTTTAACCACAGGAACATATAGAGAATGATCAAAGACTCAATATGTTTCACACTCACAATGTTTTGTACTCAACAAAACACTCTATCACTTTCAAAATTTCTTTCAAATCAATTTAGAAATAAAGTATAATTTATTTCACAGAACTTGAACTATCACTTCAATACTTTGAATCAATAATGCTCAACCATCTTCACTCAAACATCCACTAAATGAAACACAACTTGCTTACAAACCCTAACCAAGTGTTTCACTATACCTCCAATAACTCACACTATGGAACTCAAACCTTGACTCAAGATGATTCCAATGTCACATAACAATTATACTCATGATCTTTCACAAACCCTAGCTCAATATATTTCTCAATATAACATAACAATGATACTCATGTTCTTTCACAAACCCTAGTTCAAGATAGTTCTCAATTTCATATAACAATGATACTCATGTTCTTTCACAAACCCTAGTTCAAGATAGTTCTCAATTTCACATAACAATGATACTCATGTTCTTTCACAAACCCTAATCATGCACATGAACACTCACTCAAATATTTCCAACAATGCTTATCAAACAATCCTTTTCACTCCACCTTTGCATTTCACAACATTTAATACAACAATATTTCACTCATAAGGATGATGTGCCCATACCTTTTGTTTGATGGAGATATATCTTCAAAACCTGTCTTAATCACAATCAAATATTTTTACCAATTTCAATGTTAGATAGCTACAACCTATCTCAAAATCTCCACACAAATATTCTCCCCAATAATTAGTTCACCATACAAAAATATCAAATCTCAAGTACACCTTATAATCTCCTTACACCTTCAATGCAATAACTTTTCTTTTTATAATGCAAGAATTACAAATATCAAAAATATCTTTTACACCTTTTATCTCCTCACATTCAAAACATAAATCAACAATTTCATTATAGAAAAACATACACAATAATTTCCTTTATGCACCTTATTTCTCCTCTCAAAAATAATTATCACAATGTAGCTTTATTTTAAAATACAAAATATAATTTTCCTTGCATACCTTATCACTCCTACCTTATAAAATAAATTCTAACCACCAAAAATTAAAATAAAATATTTTAATTTTCTTATACCTTATATCTCCCTTAACAAACTCACAAAATACCTTTTAAATCTCACGAAACCCTTTAATCCAGATTTCCAAATATCAAAAACCTTTGGAAAATTAAATCGTGAAATGCATACCTTTCATTTTAATTCTGCCCAAAAATTATTTCTAGAAAAATTCGAACACACGACCTCACCTTTCCAACACCCTAGCCCAAAGCTAGGCCACCAGTTGGGCTATGCACCCACACAAAATCAAAGAGCGCACGAACCCCCTTTTTTTCCTTGTCTCTTCTCACACTTAGCATGAACAAAAATTAATTTTCCTTGTCTCTTCTCACACTTAGCATAGATCCAAGATAGGGTTGAGAGAGAGGTAGGGTTAGAGATGATGATGAATGCAACTAGAGCTCAAATAATAGCATTATTTTTAGAAAAATAAGCATAGACCATATACTACAAGAAATTCCTAATAGACCAATCTATTAAAGCTATGCGAAAAGTAAATGAAGCTCAAATATTACAACATTCAACATTTCAATCCCTCCAAGAGAAATAAGCCAAAAAAATTCAATTCTAATATAAATTACTTCAACTATCAATTGAAATAAGCCAAAAAACTTCAATCCTAACATAAATTACTTCCACTAAAGCATAAATGAAATGCTAAAGAGTAAATATCAACATAATGAATAATTCTTCATACTTCAATTGAGGTAGGTCAAACAACCCTTGATTGTATTAGAATAGCATAAACATACAACTTACTATAGGTAAATGTTGAAACATCCAACTCTTACAATGAGGAACTTTCCTCTATTTATAGTTTTCCCCTAGCTAGGATAAAGATAACTACTTTGTACGATCATAAGCATATTGGTCTTGCATAACCTAGGATGATATAGCACCACTCAATATATTCAACATGTTCATTCTATTCTCTGTTATCCCACTTGCAGTTAGTTATGCTTTGCTAGAGTGGCTATCACTTTCTTGCTTTAACAATTGCCATGTTAGCCAAACTACTTTAATCTAGAAATATTGGGAATCTTATTTAAGCAATGTTTATTTTTAAGCATTCCAGATATTTTAAGTGTTGATGCTGAGATCCTCTAGTTTGGGATGTTATTTACCTTTACCTTGTGCTCCAAACAACCCCTTTTTCTTAATACAAGCCTTTTCACTAGGTCAAAACTTTTTTGGATCCTAACTGATATCATCACTTCGAAAGTTCTAAATTACTTGCTTTAGAAATGAATACTATCCACTCTATAAGCTTTTACATTGTGTCAAAGATTTTGAAGTGCTTTTCTAATGTGACAACGCAAAAGCTCCAACTTGCTAGCTTCTAAGACCTGAATACTCTCCTTCTTCAAAAGACTCTTGTTGAGCTAGAGATTTTTGAGCACCTTATTGATGTCATTGCAAAAATATTTTGGCCATTGATACTTTGCAAGCCTAGCCTTGAAAACTATGAAGTCATTATGAATAAAATATTTTTTCTAACTTGAATGAGCAATTTCTAAGTAATTTCAAGCCCAATATTGCTTCCTTTGGCTTTGGTTGAGATAATTTGAATATATTATGAGTCTATAAAGCTTCCTTCTCGTGATCCAAAATTACTAGACATCTCGATTTTATGAGTGCATGTATGTTCTCTTTGTCCAATTTTTAATCAATTTTCCCTCTTTTTTCTTTCTTACCACAAATTTATAGGGCCATGAAACCTTCGTATGGATCAACAAGCTCAGATGATCTATACAGGTTTCACAACTTGAAGTTTCAAATATGATTCTATTTTGTAGATTAATAAATATTAAACTCCTCTTGATGGAAGAATAGGAGCTCCTACTACCGAATTCTTGAACGTACACCTTGGATCCTCATTCTTCCTCCATTGTTACTAGGTTTTATTCCTTGAGGTCCTTTACTGGTTCTATCTTGTAACTACACTAGGGAATAGTGACTAGTTTAATAGTCAATGCAAACCCAATTAAATATAGAAGATAACCCAATATTTGGGCTCATCCCTTTGGGTGAGGTGTGAGTCCATAGCCTCTATATAGATTAAAATCTAAGGTGAAGATCTTGGTTTTTAAGTGGAAAATTTCATTCACCTAGCGACTCCACACTCCAAGAAACCAAGAGTTTTGGAAACTCTTTTGGAAGGCATTGAACATAAGATTAAAGTCCAATAAGCTGAAATAATCCCTATAGTTTGCAGAGGTAACAACTTTTAGAGCATCTAAAAAGGGAAGATCACTTTCACCCATCTAGACCTTTTCCATCCAATTCCTTCTTTGTATGCCATATCCCTAATATCACCTACTACCTCTCCACCTAGAACCATGGCTAGAATAATATACCTAGGTTCAAATAGCTATGGAGACCTCAATCTCCAAAATCTTCATGACACTCCACAAGATACACTAAAATACTTACCCTCCTATGATGGTAGTGAAAATATGGCCTATCAACATTGTCAAGTTATAGTTTATTTAGCCACTATGCATAATATCATTTATGAATATGTGATGGTTAGACTATTAGCCCTATATTTCACAAGCAAGGTGCTAGTCTAGTATCGCACATTGGAAGAAAGTATTATTAGAACATGGGTTGATTTGGCTGAGCCTTTTATCTTGGAATTCAATGATCTAGGGGGTTCATTTTCTCTCCTCACTTAGTTCACTTCCATATAGAGGTATCCTTAGGAGAATGTCACTAATTTGAAATTCTAGTTCAATAAGACATGGAGTATAACTCATCAAGAGGTGAGACATTCTCAAGCCCAAGATTACATCTACTACCTCTAGGATTTTGTTGCAGATCTAAGTTTATAGATCCAATAGTCAAATGAGATGAGATTTCCCCAGATATTTCAAGCTATTATGGTAGCAAAAAATACCCTCATTTCAATCATTAAGCTTCTTACAAAGGTTGTGATGCCATACTTTCCATAAATTCCCTAGCACAACCAATAAGCATAGCTTTCAGCTCCCTCAATCCCATAACTAATTGCTCTACATGCACTTAGGTAATATCCTCAATCTATGATTCCAACTATCACAATGTACTCTTTTCCTACTTTGGAACCAAAAGAATCAATATATATGGAAGTGTTGAATGTAGTTATGAAGAATCTCATAAATAATATCATTGTGATGGAGTGATAAAATGCTAAAAGAAGATATGAAGGATATCAATAGAGGAGATACCCCTATGTCATAAAATACTAAGGGATATCAACCAGTAATGCAACAAAAAATTAAGGGGTTTCAAGGGTTGGACATGATCATCTACAAGCACATAATCCAACTTCAAGCTCAGGGACTTGCACTATCTATTATGGGCAGACCCAAATATCACCCCTCTGCTTCAGCCCTCAACCAAGGGTCACCCCAAGAGGAAGACCTAAGTGACTTTGATGTGGAGATTTAAACTATAGCTTCAAGCAAAGTGGGTAAGAAGAATCTCATATTTAGCTCTTTTGATAGCATGCCCTTCTCATGCCACCATTTGGCTAGATGTAAATCCTCTGGAGATAAACGTAAAAGTGTAATTGTCCTAGACCAAGATAATCCATTTTTTGGAATATCTCCTCTGAATCATAAGAAGTGGAAGCTAGAAGTTTTTCCTAGTCATGAAATCCTCCTAAAGGTCAATATTTCCCAAAGTAGGACTACAACCCAGTCGTATTCAGGTGGTGACTCTAACCCAATGATCAACTTGGATGATCTTTTCAACCTAACATCAACTTTACTCCTTCAGGTATTGAAGGTAATCAATAGGATTAGGAACCAAAAGGTGGATTTCCAAGATACGTATATCATCTAGAAGGTCATTGGTGGGGAGCAGGACCACCCTACTACTTCTAATTAATTTGGGTGCAAGATCATCTTGCTTCTTTATTTCTTTGTTTTTGTTCATTTTTGGCTTGATGGTCCTTCATCTCCTTTGTTTCTTTTTTATCATTTTTATGTCCTAGTATGTTGAGGTTTATCTATAGTTGGATTCATCCTTTTATCTTTTGGTCTGTAAAAGGTTTAGGTATCATTTCAAAACCACCTTTTATCAATAAAAAAAATGCAACCAAAAAGTGAAATATTATGGTCAAAATCTAGGAAGGATATAAATATATAGTCTAGGAAGATTATTGGTGTTTGACTCGTAATTACCCCATAATGTTAACACATGTATGGTATATCAACATCAATGTTAGGTGGTTGTAGCTCATAAGGACAAGAGAGAGTAAAAAAGGGTTGGTAGCCATTCTACTGGATCTAGATAAAAATTTCTTGGTTGAGGAACATTCGAGCTCTAGCATATATCATATGCTAACTAGATACAGAAAGAGACCTCTCTTGGTGGATCCTCAAAAATTTTACAATCTGAAGGTTGTAATTCATGTTGCAAAAAAAATAGATCAAGGAATATTTTAACGAGCAACCATATCCAGAAGTACCCAAGGCTAATCAAGAAGAAACTAGAGAACAAGTGCTAAGAAAGTTGTGTTTCCCTTTAGTTACCAAAATTAAAAGGCAAGAAGCAATGCAAAAATACCAAAAGGAGTTTGAGAAGCAAGTCTAGAAGGAATAAAATTTATTGAAAGCCTCCAAATATAACATTGTAGAAGAATTGAAGAAGACTTATTTAAGAGCCATCATGTATGATGCTTTACTAAGTCCCAAATAGAAATATTTACTTAGAGTAGGACTAAAGAACACATCATCAGCTGAATTTATCTGCCTGGACTTAAACCTAGCTCAAGATTAACAAACTCTAGGAATAGGAAAAAATAGGGCTTCTTAGCATATAAAAATATTAGAGGATGAAAATTTTAATCTGGTTGAAGATGATCCAAAATACCTAGAAAATTTGACTAAAGAGTTGTAAATGGAAGATGATTTCTCATTAAGAAATTTCAATGCAATAATTGACATTGGATTGTGAACCTATTACATATCAGATTCACGTGGTTCTAAGCTTCTAGATATCATAAATCAAACACTCCAAAAAATTGAGATGTGGAAGCTATATTTTGATGGATCAAGACATAAAAATAGATTTGGATCCATAATAGTACTAAATTATCCTTCTAAAGGGATTAAGATATTCTAATATAGGGTAACCTAGAGTTGTTCAAACCATAGTTACAAAAATCCTAATTAAATCACCAAAAAATATTTTTTTTAATTCAACTAGAATTTTGATTCAAATCGTAGCGAAAATCAATTTTTTGGAAAAATCAATGATTTTTTGCCTATTTTTCTAAAAAATTGGGAATCATAATTTTTTTTAAAATCATTATTCTCTAGGAAAAAACTTGTCGTAGTTGCATGGGTAGAGAAAACACTATATTTTTTTTCATTTTGCTTCATTTTTACCTATTCCAAACTAGAGAAAGGGGTCTACCTACCTGCTACCACACAAAAAAAAACACACTAGTGCATCCTAACAACCATTTTTTTATAGTTTGATGGAATCCAACAGCCACCAACAACATTTTTATACAATATTAACTAATGAAATTCTCCATAAAATGAAGAACTATCAATCCAAACGTATTGCTCAATATTCTTGTATATAGGAGTAATATTTAAAAGCACAAATGATTATTAGTTCTATAGATTCATTAGACCACATGGGTCTTAAGGGATAGTAAAAATTTAAAATCAATTGAAATATTTATTTAAGTTAATTTTTTGGTGTTTTTTTAGCCTATAAGTTGTTGAAGTCCCATATTTGTAATTGCAACATCCTTTCTACACCAAAATTCAAACAAGGAGAAAAAATTAGTTCATATAGTGAATAGATTAATAGTTTTCTAATTAAGGGTATGCACGAGGGGCGCTGCCCCTTGACCTTGTAAGGGGGATTCTACCACCTTGACCCCTGACACAAGTGGGGATAGGCATTAGCATATAAGGCACAAAAAGAGGCATGGGCACAATTACAAAGAGAGACTAGGGATTTTGCTAGGGCAAAGGGCAAAGGCATTCAAAGATCTTGAAACATTCTATTTGTCATGACTCATGACACATTTTGTAATTTGTACCCTTCTATATTATAAGCAATACATGAATATTTAAATTTTGGATGCATTAGAATTTCTCTATTTAATATGTGTTTTATTACTTTCATGTGTAGTTTAAGACTTTAAGCTTGTATCGCTTGCCACTTGCATGTGTAGTTTAAGCTTGTATCATTTACAATATTAATATATAATTTGCAAAATATTAATTCATTGTGATATGCATGAAAAATATATTTTAAATAAAAATTTGTGTTTTCTTTAGTTTCTTTTTTTGCCAAATTTTTGCCTATTTTTTCCCAATTTTTCTCGATTCCAAATTTTTCCTGATTTTTTTTCTAGTCTAATTCCAATCAACTTTGATTTTCTCTACTTTGGTTTAAAAAATGCTACTAAATATGAAGCATTGTGATTAGGTTTACTAAAATTATAATAAATGGGTATTAAAAATCTATTGATCTATGGTAACTAAGAGCTAGTGTAAACCATGTTAATGAGAAATGTGATAGCAAGCATCACTATCTCAAAGTCTACTAAAGCAAATTCTAGGATTTGCTTGATATATTTCACACCATTAATATAAAGGTCATCCATAGAAGTGAAAATGCACTAGCAAATATGATGGATTCATAAGGGGTATACTTTAGCCCTTCTTCTAGAGATTGAAAAGCATAAAAAAATTCAAGTTGATCTTCCATCCATCAGTCCTGGATAAGGATAACTTTTGGGAATTATTTGATAGTGATGAGAAGATAGTGAATTTTTTAAAACAATAAGGTATATATTCCAATGATATATAAGAGATGGAAATCCTTGTTAACAAATAAGATGTTATATAGCTGAAGAATAATCATATCCCTAAGGGTTTTATTACTTTAGAAAACCTCTTTGATAATAATATTGGGTGAAAATTCGAAGAATGAAGATACATGAAAATAAACTTATGGAATTCCAAATAGAGCTTGAAATTTTTAATCAAGGTTAGAACCAACTGTAATTAAAAGGAAAGAGATGATCTCATTGCATTCTACAAAGAATTTGGATATGCAATATCTTGTACCTATGATTATCTCATAGTATATGACAAGTAGGTCATCCAATATGCTTTTGGACATCAAGCCTTTTTAGCAAAAGCAAAGATTGCTAAATCCCAAGATCGAATCCTTGATGAAGTAGGAATTGTTGAAGCAGGATAACTTTTGGGAATTCTTTGATAGTGATGAGCAGATAGTGAATTTTTAAATGCAATAATATATATGCCAATTATCTGGAAGAGATGGAAATTCTTGTTGACAAAGAATATATTATACAACTAAAGAATAATCATATCCCTAAAAGTTTGATTACTCTAGAAATCCTCTTTGATAATAATGATTGGGTGACAATCCGAAGGATGAAGATAGATGAAAATAAATTTAGGGAAGTCCAAATGGATCCTAAAAATTTGATCAATGTTAGAACCAATTGTAATTAAAATGAAACAAATGACCTCGTTGCACTACAAATAATTTGAATATGCAATAGCTTGGATCTATGATTATCTTAGAGTATATGACAAGCAAGTCATCCAGCACATCATAGAAGTACTTCTAGACATAAAGCGTTTTTATAAAAGAAAAGATCAATGAATCCCAAGATTGAATCCCTGATGAAGTAGGAATTGCTTAAGCTATTATATGCAAAAAAATTACCTTATCAATCATTCCATATGGATATCCAATCTAGTTCTATTCTACAAGAAAAAATGGTGAGATCCAACTGTGCGTTGATTTTTGGAACTTAAGTAAAGCTTCATTGAAGGATCATTATCCTCTACCATAAATAGATCAAAAATTGCAGATGGTGTCTAAATCTGAGAGATTTTTCTTGTTGGAAAAATTATTGGCTTCAATCATATCTAGGTGAAGAATGAAGATCGATATAAAATGACATTCATCATAAAGTGTAGAACATTTTCTTATCAAACAATGTCATTTGATCTATCCAATGATAGAGCTACCTTCTAGAGAACTATGGGCCTTGCTTTTAGAGAGTTGGTAAACAATATAATCCTCATCTAACTAAATGACATGACAGTGTTCTCTCATAAAAACAATCAACATCTAGATCATTTAAGGTTGGTCTTTGAAAGATGTTAGGAGTTAAAAATTTCTCTAAACCCCAAGAAATATATCTTTGTATTTCATAAGGAAAAAAATTTGGGACATGTTGTCTCAAATCAAGGACTATCCATTGATCTAGACTAGGTAAAGGTAGTACTATCACTTTATCTGCATATGAACAAGAAATCTTTGCAATCTTACTTCAGTCATATTAAATTTATCCAAAATTTAATCTCATAATTTGCTTAGATTATCAAGCCCATAACTATACTACTAAAGAAGGAGGTGCCTTTTATTTAAATAGAACAAATGAAGTAAGCTTTTAAAAATATTAAGTAAGCAAAAACTAAAGATCCAATTTTGGAAAATCCTTACTATGAGAGAGACTTCATCCTGTATGTGTATGGTGCAAAAGAAAATATATTTGTAGTGCTTACATAGAAGAAAGAAGACCAATAAAAGCACTTAATAGCTTTCATATTGCAAAATTATCAAAAGTAGTACAACTTTATCATAAAATAGGTATTTGCTCTCATGGAACCCCTTAAGGGACTAAGGCATTATATATCACAAACCAAAACCATTTTCTATTTTGTACATCTGGATGTCCAAAACTTTATTTTACAAGGAGAGTAAGGTGAGAAAAGAGCAGGATAGATCCCTAATATCTAGGAATATATTTTGGAGATAAAACCAACCAAGCTTATCCAAGGAAGAGCTTTATATGGAAAACTAGATAATTTAGTTGGAACATAAAAAAATTTGTTTCCAAAATATTCCCCTAAACTAGAACTAGAAGAGGGCCCATATGAACTAAATGACTAGGTATAAAACCTGGTTAAATATTTATGAATAGGTAGGTGTCCAAAAAACTTGATCCCTTGAAAAATAAGTAGATATAGACTTCAAACTTTAAACTATGTCACAATTTATAAAAGCCAATACTAGAAGAACTTTGATGGAGTTCTTATTTGATGCATCCATTTGGAGTAAGCTAAAATAGTATTAAATGAGTTTTACTTAGGATTTTTTGGAGGACATTATTTTGGTCAAACAACAACGAAAAAATATTAATGGTTGGATATTATTGGCCAATTCTTTTTTAGGATGCTTTTAATGTGGCAAAAGCCTATAAAATATGCCAAAAGTATGTGGGAAGAAGGAATGTCACACGACAATCCTTTTCAACAATGAAGGATTGACTTCATTGGGTTCGTCAATCCAAATTATTTTTCTAGGTATAAATTCATCCTTGCTACAAAATATCCACAAGGTGGTCAAAATCAGTGGCTACAAATAAAGTAGACCAAGAAGAAGTGAAATTCATGGAGAAACTAATCACTAGATTTGGGATTCTGGAGATAATTATAACAGATAATGGTCCAACATTCTTGGGTGCTAAGGTCTTGGATTCTACCTTCGAATATGAAATCTACTTAAAAGCATCATCTAATTATTACCTACAAAGCAATGATTTAGCCAAGCCAACAAAAAAAATTGATATAGATAATCAAAAGGACTATTGAGGAAAACCAAAGAAATTGGCACCATATGCTAGACCAATTGCTTTGGGTAAATTGGATTACATTGAAGGGAGTCTTGAAAATATCTTCATATTCTCTGTTTTATGACAAAAGAGTTATATTTCCAATATATATAGAGCTTCCTATAATGAAATTCTTGAACACATGCAATTTCCTAGACATTGAACCCATGGAAGCAAGAATGGTTAAGTTGATATTCTTAGAATAACAAAGTAAAAAAGCATATAATAGCCTCCAGCAACATTAGGATGTAGTAAAAAAAAAAATTTATAGGAAGGCATCTCCCCAAGACTTTAGAATTTGAGACATGATGTTGAAGTGGGATGAAGAAAGAGCCAATCCTGGAAAACATTAAAAGTTTGATTCACTTTGGCCTAGCCCATTTCAAATCATTGGAGTTTGGGAACTCAACTCTTTTGATTTGACTACAACTGAAGGTCAAACATTACCAACCTTGGTAAATGGGCAATATTTGAAGCACATAGTAGTAGAAAGTGTGACAAGCCTTGTAACAAAATACCTTTAAAAAACACTCTTCCTTTTGACACATTTATCTAAGTTTTGCAAGTAATGATCCAAAATCATAGTAGATAGATGATACCAATGGAATATTTAAAGGATAGATCACATAAATTAGGAATATCCAAGGGCCATCAACACAACTAAGAAATAATCTCTTTGGTATTATCACCAACTAACCAAGAACCATTTGATTGATAAAAGGATGGTTGTCATAATTAAGCATGAGGTAAAAATATGAATGATGACATCTTCACTGCTCATGCACCCAGGAGAAGTTTTTCCAAATTGCCTTGCCAGAGAAGAAATTTATAAGAAGATGACCAAAAAAGTGAGGTAAATTCAAGGGCTCCCCAAGTGATAGAAGTCTATAGAAGGATACTTCTCCACTTAGTATTCCAAAAATTCCCAAGCAGAGCTTCCCTTCAAGAAATATATCCTTGTCTCATCCCCTTAAGCTTCATAATCCCCAAGATTTTTATTCATGAGACTCTAAATCCAATATATAAGGCTCTCATTTTTGGGTTCCTTGTCTACAAGAAAGAAGACCCCTATGAGTCACCAAAGTTGTAAAATTTCACTACACTAGGAAAATCTTGCCATAAGAGATAATGTTGAGTAAGAGTGCCATTCGATGTTGATTTTTAAGAAAATTAATATGGGATGATCCAAGCACCCCTCAATAAATAAATTAATTGATTCTAAGAAGACACCAAAGGTTTTGATAATGGGAGGTCCTCATTGTGAGCTAAAATCAAATCTTAAGATTCCTACGCCATGAGGTCATGTTGACCAACCAGATTGAATAAAAAGTGGTCCATAGTCTTTTCAATGGTAGCTAAGCAATACCTTTACATTAGTAGGATTCTCATTCTAGTAACAACTAGAAGGGATCCATATTTGACAGGATTTTAACCCATACAATAGTTGTAAACTCACTCCTCACCCAAAGGGATGAGCTCAGAGACTATCCTATCTTCCACATTTGATTTGTTTTGCAATGACTATACAACTAGTCACTAATACCCAATGCAGTTATGATACAACTTTGCAAAGGACCCCAAGTAATAGAACCTAGTAATAATGGAGGAAGAAAGGGTATCCAAGGTGTTTAGTAAAGAAATCAATAGGAGGAGCTCCTATTCTTCCATAAAGAGGATATTAATACTTAGAAATATATGGAAATAGAAACATCTTGGAGACTTTAAGTTGTGAAACCTCCATAGATCATCTAAGCTTTTTGGTCCATACTAAGATTTCATTGCCTTGGGAATTCATGGCAAGAAAGCAAAAAAGGGGTAAATTGGTTAAAAACTAGACAAAGAGAGCAACGTGTGTGCACTCATTGAATCAAGATGTCTGGTAATCTCAAAGCATCAAAAGGAAGCTTTTCAAACTTAACATTCTTTCAAATTCTCATACTGAGCCTAAGGAAGTAATTCCAGGCTTGAAATTGCTTAAAAATTGCTCATTCAAGTTAGTCAAACGTTTTTGTTTAAGATAGATTCATATTTTTCAAGGCTAGGCTTGCAAAGTCTTAATGGCTAAAAATTTTTTGTAGTGATGTTAGCAAGGTGCTCAAAAATATCCAACCTAGTAAAATCCTTTTGAAGAAGGAGAGTATTTGGGGCTCAAAATTTGGCAAGACAACTTTTGGGTAGTCAAATTAGCAAAGTGCTCCAAAATATTTGGCACAATGTAAAAGTTTACAAAGTTGATAATATTAATTTTGAAAGCAAGCAAGCCAAAAATTTCTAAGTTATGATGTTAGGCTCCAAAAAATTTTAGCCTAGTGAAGAGTGTCAGGACCCAAAAATTACATTCTAATAGTAAGGTTTTTTTACCCTGATCTTTTATCAAGGAACTAACCTACTTGCAAAGGATATTATTCCTTAAGTAATCTTCCACATATATCTTTTTCAAATCTCACCCATCCCTAAATCTTACATACTTCTAGCTATTTAAGTGTACTAGGTGTAGATATTGGATTTACAAGCCATCCTTCTTGTTATCTTTCATGAGATAGATTTTTCTCTTTAATCCTATTGAAAAGAGCACACTTTACTTCTTACACCTCAAAGTCCATCTATGTAGGTGCTAGTTACATGTTAGGATCGACTATCCCTCTCGTCCCCTTAACAAGCTAATCATTCCATTATTGTGTCTCATTTCTATCTTACTTTATGGAATCAATAACTTAGGTATCCCTATCATCCATTAAACCATTCAGTTTCACTTCCTCACAAGATTAATTTTATAACACCAAAGGTTTCTCTAACTATTTCATTATTTGTTTGAGTTAACTAGTTGCATTCCCCCATCAAGATCTTTTATGATTGTATTAGCATAATACTAGTAATTTTGGTTCAATGCCTTTCCATTGCATATTATGAGCTACCAAGTTTGTGTTACTCTAGCCATTAAGTTAATAACAAGCATTACATCAAAGTAAAAGGAAATCATAACGAAGTACCCATTCATTGAAGGTAAATAAGGTTTCACTAACATTTCCAACTTGAACCCTTTTTAACAAAATAGAAGTGCCACTATTCCACATGTGATAGTAAGATAAAACCATACAAGGCTTATAGACATTTCATGGATCTCTTATCAAATATTGAAGCATAAACAATCTAACATTATCTCATAATGATCTATTTATACTTTTTAAGTAATAAATACCATACCATAATCCATTAACTTTTTGCAACATACTACCATAAAGAATGGACCACGACAAATCACACAACACCATATTTACCCTGGGAGAGACCCTTATGGAAAAACCCAAATCAAAAATTATTTCTTTGTTATAATATTTAAAATAACGGTTCCATGCATTGTCCAAGGTATCTCATAATACCTTGCTTTCAATATATGAACTACAATATTCTCTTGAAAACAACAATATTATTTGGTCTTTCAATTCATAATCAATCGTTATTTTCAAATTCTAACAATCACAATTTTCTCCTTTTCATCATATATAAGATCCATCAAAGGAGACCTCTTTTATCCTTTCTATAAATTAATATAGAAGATATATTTTATCTCTTTTTCCTAAACTAACAATAATACAATTGTTGGCTTACTTCACCAAATTCATACTGCAAGTAATATCTAGTTCCACAACATTAATTCAAATCAATACTGTAAGTAATATCTAGTTCCACAATATTAATCATTTTTTTGTTCCTCTACAAAGGTCATTAAATAAACATAATGTCCCCATTGCCTTACAAACAATAAATGTTAGAAGATAATTCAACATTTTTCAATTATCACAATTAAGATCACCATTAGTCAATCTTTACAAATAAATTTTCAATCCACGTGATGTGGTCTATCAGCAAGGATGCCACTTGCATTATCGATGATGTGAACTGAGTTCAATCCCCACAACGGATGTGTATAATAAGTATTTCTCAAAAAAAAAAATAGTTTTCAATATTCTACCACATATGTTCTAAATACTTAATTAAACATCACCATTTGAGTTAGTAATAATCATTCATTACTATAATCAACAACTAGTGGATAATCAGGTAGTAAAAACTTCTCGATTGATGATGACACAGAGCCTCAAGGAAGACTTAACATATAAGGTTCTAGACAACCGTGTGTACAACATCACACATGGTGCTCTACTGTGCACTATCTCTACCACCAAGTTATAGCTATATTACCATCACTTAGTGGTTGAATTATTATGAAGATCTTTCTTTTAAATGCCCTTAGCCCTCTTATTTCTAGTCCATATGGGATAACACTTGGTAACCGAGTGACCTTGGTAGATGACTCTACTCAAATTGTGGTGTCGTCACTCTAACCCATAGGCACCATTTCACACAGAATCTTTCTAGAATTTACACAAGGTAATGCATGCAGATGGTTAATATCTATTACACTTATTGAAAAGCTAAAACCACCACAACTCCTCGATACGTTTCCCATCTGGTGAATGGTACGTCCAAAAAATAGTTTTGCCTACAATCTATTTGTATTGAAAACCCACCCCAAAACTATATTTTCTTTAACAAAACATATACGTTTTCTAAAGGAAAATCAAAGCTCTTTCAAATGATTACCAAATTTTAGGCTTAAGACAAGATCTTTTTGAGTCAAAACCTAGAATCTTTAACATTCACAAATTAAATTTATAGGATAAGATTTTGTTAATTGGGTATCATTTCCTCCATTCAATAATTCAACATTCACTTCCAGTGAGGGACATGAATTTCCCAGGTATACTACACTATCAAAAATACATTCAAAATTCAAGTTTCCTCAAGCCAAATATTCACCTAGTATATCATTTAATAATGAAATAGTTTGGTCAATAATTCGTGCATCATTTTGACAAGAGAAAAACTTATATTATCTCCCTACTCTGAAACCAAAGAGAATAATGTACTTTAAACTTATTCTAACCTTCAGTTTAAAACCACCGAGATAAAGTGATGAAGCCACTAAAATGGACAAATAGAAGCTCAAAAACCAATATAGTCGCACATCACTCATATTTTCAATAACATAAATAGAAACCATTCTTTTTCCAACCATATGCATACATATTTTTAAATCGTTCAAGCATACATAAGCAAGAATAAGGAAAGGATAAGTTTTAAGCATTACTCAGTCACCATGTTGCCTTTTCTTCCTTTGTGAATCAGTTTTGTCACTCCTCTATCTCCAAAATCCCTAAGAACCAACAACCAAAATAAAAAAAAATTTCCTACCTTTCTATCCACGCTCTCCCAAAATTCATCCCTCTCCACTTACCTTCCAACTGCCATTACATGCTCGATCCCCCTTTCTTCTCTGATTTTCACTACACTCTCTTGATAATTATCATCATGCATAATAACTTGAATCATGAATTAAAGATAAAGACTATTCTCATGCAAAATAAAAGCTTGCTAAACTTAAATTCAACTATATTTAGTTTAACAATTCCTAAGTTAATATTTTAACTTATAAAGCAATCACCTCCATGAAAGAAGCATAAGAAATTAACTCAAAAGCTACATCCAAGTCAAATTCCAATTAGCATCAAAAAAACATACTCACAAGAATCATATTTTACGCAAATGAGAAACAACATATTTTCTCTATCTAACTTATTCATAGTTAGAAGCATTTGCATATTAATCTAAGTATTAATGTTGATTAAATCCACACATAACATTTCATTTTAGAACCAAAAGAAGTTCCACCAAGGCAGGGTATTACAAAGAGGTGTTTATTAAGCAAAAGGAGTTTCCCGTAGCACAAGGTAAAGGTAAATAGAATCCTATTTTGAAGTTTCTCAACATAGTCAATGATGTAAGCACTTAAAATATCTGGCATGCTTACAAATAAACATTGCTTAAAGAAGGCACTCAATGTTCCTAAACTAAAGCAGTTTGGTCAACATGGAAATTGTTAGAGCAAGAAAGTGGCAACCACTCAAGCAAATCATAACTAATTGTAAATGGGCTAACAAATAATAGACCAAACATGTTGAAGATGTTAAGTGGTGCCATCTCATCCTATCATGAAATACTAGTATGCTTATAATTTTGCATAGTAGTTAGCTTTATTTCTAGCTAGGCAAAAACTATAAATAGAGGAATGCTCCTCATTGTAAAGAGTTGGATGTTTTAGCGTTTGTCTATCATAAGTTGTATGTTTATTATATTTTAATACAATCAAGGGTTGTTTGAACTACTTTAATTAAACTATAAATAATTAGTAATTGTGTTGATATTTACACTTTTAGCATTTCATTTATGCTTTAGTGGAAGTAATTTCTATTAGGCTTGAAATTGTTTGGCTTATTTCAATTGATAGTTGAAGTAATTTATGTTAGGCTTGAATATGTTTGGGTTATTCCTACTAGAGTGTTTAAAATGTTGAATGTATAACATTTGAGCTTCACGTACTTTCTACATAGCTTTAATTGAATGTTCTATTAGGCATTGCTCATTTAGCTAAAATAGTGATGTTATATGAGCTTTGATTGCATTCATCATCATCTCTAACCATGACTCTCTCTGAACCCTCTCCTTTTTTATCATTTATATTTATAGTAGGATTTAGATAAGGAACTTGCCTTCTTCGAAGATTGACTTAGAAGCAATTTTAAGTCATCCAATCTTGACCTTGGTCTAGGACACACATTCTATACCTAAAAAAATCAAGTAATCAAGAGGGGGCATTTATAGTAATTCCAAATTCATAATTATATGCTAACCTCAATTTTATATAACCTAACTTGAAGGTTACATTTTAAAATAATAACTATATTAAACCCTTTAATCAAGGTTAACCAAAGAGGTAGTCTAACCAATATTTCTAAGGGTGAGTACTTTAAAACTACCTAAAGACTTACATAAACAAGCTTGAAGGCTTACATAGAAGAATGCTCATAGGCTTACATAAAAATATGCTTATCAACTTACATATAGAACATTTGTAGTCTTACATAGAATGTTCCTTTGGGCTTAAATAGAAAACATTTGAAGGCTTACATAGCATTGCTCATATGCTACATGAATAGATCCTAAAGACACTTCATCATGATCAACCTTGGCCTAATAAGATAATATTATAGATATTATAACACCCCACACAAGTTGAATTAAGTATCCAAGGAAAGAAAAAATTAGAGATGGTACATATTTCCCCATAATGATTACTCAAGTGGGCCACTAAATCTTATTATCTTCTCTTTCCAAAGGTATATGGATTGGATTGACATCTCTATAAATATGAAGTCATAACTCCACCCTCCAAATCCAAGATGTTGATATTCCTATGAGAATATATCCAACATACAATATGAAAGCCATAATTTGTTCTTTAAACTCAAAAAGAACTATCTATATCATAAAGCAATGGGTAATTCTTTGAATAATCAACCCCAATAGCTAGAAAGGGGTTTGTAGGAACAAGGTGTACCTTGCATTGACCATTCAAAACCTACTCCTCTTGCATCCAAAATATTACCAACCACCATACCAATGGGCCATTTTATTTATAGATTATGCCATGTCTTAGACATGGGAAGAGGTATATTGTAAGATAAGTGTGCAAAATAATAAACAAAGGGAATTACTCAGATGAAGGAACACAAAAACACTCTCCATCTAACCCTGAGGACCAGTTTGAAGGTAAAACTGTAGGATTCAGTGCTAGAGACAACAACAAGGTGGATGAGGTGGTGGAATTCACAAAGGAAGCCTTCAAGGAAGTCCCCAAGAATCTAAAAAGGATGACACCAAGGATTCAACAACCAAGTAATTCCTTCGGGGATTTTCTTAGTCTGTTTATTTTTTATGTGTTGGAATGTTTAGTTCCTTTTCGGTGCTTTTGGATGTTTCTTTTTGTAGTTGTAAGGATTATGCTTAGTCCGGATGTAATTGTTTATCTTTGGCTCCAACATCCTTAGATGTAGATTTTGTACCAAGGCGTTAGGGCACCTTTCAAATACCCTCCTTAATATAATTTTGTTAACTTACCAAAAAATAAACAAATGGAATTGAACTCTTAATCTCTCAAATACAATATAACTGACCATCCACTACACCAATGAGCTTAGTTGGATTTAAATGTTTGTACAAAGGGAATTGAACTTAATTTATCAAATACAATATAACTAACCATCCACTACACAAATTATCTTAGTTGGAATTAGATGTTTGGTGCTCCTTTAAGACATCAAACCTTGAGTGATGTGATAAAAAAATTGAGGAGAAATGAGTTTTGGACCTATGGACTTATTTTCTTAAAAAAAAATTTAATAGACTTGCATCAATTAATGTAGAAAATGATATTGTGTAGTCTATTATGCATGTCCATTTTTAAAATTCGATGAGTAAAACAACTAGAAGAAATATTGGAAAAATTCAACCTTGTTTTCCATGTCGATTTAAGCCATAGATCTATTGGATGCTAGTAATATTACCAATCGCCATGTCAACATGCTAATTGAAGTTAATATCACACTAGAACAAAGAGAAAATTTCCAATTAGTTTTATTTTGCTCAAAAAAATCTAAAATGTAATAACAAGCCCTTGAACTAATGTCATCAATCTATAGAGCTTCAAAATTTGTGTGATCTATAAAAAAGGGTCTAAAATTCTTTTGTATGTAAATATTATCACCTTCAAAAGTTTGGGTACATTAGTACTAAAAATCAAGAAAATTTTTGCTCTCCATAGTTGTCTAAGTAAAAATTTGAATGGGATTTGTTGTGGCTACTCCACAACGTACCCCAAAATTGGGGACCCACCTTTTTGCATGTGTTCAAAGAATATGGAAGTGGCCCATAGGCTTAAAATCAAGGAAAAAAAGCAAAACACCACAAGGAGAAAAAGTTTCGCGATATCGCGACATGTTGCGTTTCGCGGCCAAAAGAGAAAAAGTGTCGCGATATCGCGACATGTTGCACTGTCATGGCCAAAAGAGAAAAAGTGTTGCGATATCCCGACATGTTGCATGGTCGCGGTCAAAAGAGAAAAAGTGTAGCGATATCGTGACATGTTGCATGGTCGCGGTCAAAAGAGAAAAAGTGTCGCGATCAAAAGAGAAAAAGTGTCACGATATCATGACATGAGAAAAAGTGTCGCGATATCGCGACATGTTGCATGGTCGCGGTCAAAAGAGAAAAAGTGTCGTGATATCGCGACATGTTGCATGGTCACATTCAAAAGAGAAAAAGTGTCATGATATCACATGTAGCATTTTCACGGCCAAACAAGAAAAGGTGTCGCGATATCGTGACATGTTGCGTTTTCGCAGCCAAACAAGAAAAGGTGTCGCGATATCGTGACATGTTGCGTTTTCGCAGCCAAACAAGAAAAAGTGTCGTGATATCGCGACGTGTTGCATCATCGTGGCCAAAAGAGAAAAAGTGTCACGATATCACGACATGTTGCATCGTCGCGGCCAAAAGAGAAAAAGTGTCGTGATATCACGACATGTTGCATGGTCGCGGTCAAAAGAGAAAAAGTGTCGCAATATCGCGACATGTTGTGTTTTCGCGATTCAAAGCAAAGAGAGAGAAAAGAAAGAAAAAATGTCGTGATATCATGACATGTTATATTTTCATGGCGAAGGACCACAAAATGGAAACCAAAACACATGCATACAAGGGAAGGTGAAACGAACAATCAGGGAAGGTGAAACGAACAGCCATCAAAAAATGAAACGAACCGTCATGGAAGGAGAAGCAATTTTTTTAGAAGTATAAATATGCCATTCAAAGATTCCAGAAGGGGTGGAAACCACTGCAAGAAAAGTTGCAGAGTTGAAGGCGAGAAGGCCATTCTGGACCTGTTTGAGTTGTTTTTCTTCCACAGACTGGTTTGGAAAAACCAAAAATTTTGCTATTGTAAAATGACATATTTTTAATGCAGAAGTGTTCAGAAATTTGCATCTTGTGGGCAAGAAAGAAGGATATTTTCTTTGCATGCTATGGATTTAATGTTTATTCTTTCATTTTTTATATTTCGAATTTATAGATAATGTTAATGCCATATTTTTTGGGTTACATTAGGCGAATATTTGAAATCTGAATTTTATTTCGTACCCTAGGAACCAGCACTTAGTCTATGGGGATTGTGCTTGTTTTGCAGGTCCAATAGGTTAGGTTGCATGCATGGAGACATCACATCTTCGGTTTTGTTGAAACAGGATAGCATCATATTGAGTGCATTTTATTTTCAATTTTTTTGCATTTCATTTTCATTTTTTGCATTTTATTTTTTTCCAAAAATTTTAACTTATTTTAAATCTTTAGGCATTAAAATAAACATTTAAAAATTTCCAAAATCCAAAAAAAACAATGAACAATCACTAAAGTTTCATGATGAAATAAACCAACATTGCCCCTTGTTTACAGTTACTTCCAATCACTAAGGTGTTCCAAGCATTTAAATTGAATATCTTTATTTGAGATTACTAATACACATATGTAAATGCTAATACAACGGAGACCTTGGAGAAGTTGTTTGTTTAACTTCTTTGCAAGAGGGGATTTGGAACCCAAATCCTAAAGGAGAGTGTACTTTCACAATTGGGTGAAAATACCACTCAACAGATTGGCACTAGAAGGAGGGCCTGAACTGGTTTATTTCAGTGTGATTTAAATGCTATAGGGATTTAAATTTTGAATATTTCATGCCCTATTGATTATTATCTTTAGCCCTCTTTTAACAATACAACCTTGTAGTGTTAAAAGGAGGACATGAGTTGCTATGCATTGTCCTAATGCTTTTTGATTGTTCATACAGGAATAAGATGTTTTGAATAAGGTGCTTTGATTGTGCATTGTTTTAGAATATTGCTTTGTCATGGTTCCTTATTTCATTCACGACTAACAAATTGGTTTTGAAGTTATTCTTTGAATTTCATTAACTACAGGATTTTCTTTGTCTCGCAGGTTTTCTTTGAGGTATTGAGAGTTTTGTCAGGTTTTGTAGGGTAGTTTCATTTATAAGTTGGACCCACCTCATCGCATCGCAACTAGGTCCAAAACAACCGAGGAAACCATATTCCAAAGCCTCCCACTCACTCATAGGAATCTAACGAATAAAACTGAGCAAATTGTGGTCCCACCAGATATTCTTGTTACAGAAGATCCTTCTGTTTCAGACGCATCTACCGGACTTGCATCGGTGGTGTCATTTGCCACTAGTGTACCAATTATCAGTACCATTTCCATGGTTCTTGTAGGGTTATCATCATCAATTTTGAATCAAATGGCCCAACCTCCACCACCTCCTTGGTACGGAGCCAATAACATTCCTTTGAATATTGCAAGGGATATTCACGAGATCCCTAAGAATATAGAGAGATTTTTGCCCAAATATAAACCGGATGGCCCAAGGACCGCAGAAGAACATATTCAGGCCTATAGGGATGTTTTGATAAGATTGCAAGTTCAACATGAAGATGTGGCTTGTAGACTCTTCCCCATGAGCCTAGACCAAGTGGCCTACGAATGGTATATTTGCTTACCTATCTGGTTCCATTACATCATGGACGCAAATGGAGGATGCTTTTTTCAATCAATTCAAGTCACCATTAGATCCCACAATCATCTATAATCAATTCATTACATGCAAAAGAGGCCAGGGTGAGCCAATATGAACGTTTAATCAGAGATTTCAGAAGTGCTATAATAGAGCAATTCAGCATTTTGCCATTGATCCCGCAGTAGCTTTGCAAATATATTTTGGGGCATTGGATCCTATGATAGCAATATTTGCAAGGTGAAATCCTCAAGTTACCATGCTTGCTCTAGCCTACAATGAAGCTATGACTATTGAAAAACAAATGACACCACAAAGTTATGGGTTTTTCCATATGCCCATGGTAGGACAATATGGTCCATATGGTCAAGCTCCTATGATGAATCAGATCATGACACCGCAAATATCAAGCATAAATGCTCTGCCTTATCAACAACCTTATTCATCAACACCCGCTTACGCACCCATTCCAATTCAACCAATCACAACCATTCCCCCCATTCCTTCATTTTTGTAAAATAGTCAACAGACTATGCAAGGAGCCAGCTCGATTAATTCTTAGGCTATAGTTCCTTTCCCCAATCCAATTCTGATTCAAAGTGTGAATCCCTACGCAAATCAAGTGGCTCAAAATCCAACTCAAATGTTAAGTCAAGATCTCACCAATTACTCAAATCCTACTGGAACTAGCAATAACATAGCTCAACCAAAAGAGATTTATTCAGAGGTTGAAGAGCTCAAAAAGATAGTTCACAAATTGATTAATGATTTGGTTCAAAAATAGAAGTATGAATCCGATGCCCCTCACCCAAATTGAAACTTCAAAAATAGAGGGATACAGTGGAATACGAAGCCAAACAATGGGGGTGTGCCTTCCCCTATTGCTAATCAAATAGGTACTTCTGCAGGACCAAGTCACTCTAGTTCCATTCTTAATCTTTATGATTTTGCATAGGAAAAGGGGTGTAGATTGCATAATACCAAGGAGCATAATGAAAGGAATTATCCTGAAATTTCTAGGTATACCCATTGTCTCCAAGCTCAAGTGGATAATTTGGAACTTGTTGTTGTAATCACAATGACACTGAGAGGGGGGGTGAATCAATGTAGCATTCCAAAACATGAATAGACAGCTCAAAAAAAATTGCAACAGATAAAACTTATAAACAAATATAATAAGTACCGCAAGAGAACATCACACAACATAAATTTTTAACGAGGTTCACCAAAATGGCTACTCCTCAAAAAGAATGGGTGCTTGGACTCCCATCCAAATCCAACCTCTTGCAAAGCACCAACTTTACAATTTGTTTACCAGCACCAACTGGAAGGAGCACCAACCCCTTAACTTTATCTGCTTCAACAGAATGGAGCACCAACTCCTATTTTACCAAGGACCTACTGGAAAGAGGCACCAACCCCTTAATTTGCCAGAACCAACTGGAAAATTTGTTTACTAGCACCAACTGGAAAGAGGCATCAACCCCTTAATTTGCCAACACCAACTGGACTTCAATATTGAATAAAAAGTGTTTGACATATACCTTTGTTATTGCAAGACTCTAACTGGTCTACATCACCTTTGCAATCTCTATGCACTCTACTCTCTCTTGCGTAATCACTTCACACGATCCCCCCCCAACTTTGCAATCAACTTTGCCCTTCATGCTTCTCTGCACACTGCTTTCTCTGTGCACACGCTTCGCACACTTTGTTTCGTTTCACATTCTGCTCTCTGCTCAACACGAACTTCACTTTCACAAACACTATGCTCGCATTCCCACTTTATCTTAACACCCCATATTTCAAACTCGAAGTACCCTTGCTTTTATAGAAGAAGTTTTAGGAACAAACCCTAAAAGAACGTCGGTTGAGAAACCCTAGAATTTGTCACTGCAAAACCCTAAAATCCGCCCCATTTAACTTTGTTGGTTTCAAACACTTCTTCCACCTTCGTCACTTTCCTGTAGATTATTTCCGCGAAATAGTAACATGTCGGCCCTTTTAATTTAATTTAATATTTTAATTTAAATTTTAAATAAAATAAAATTTAAACTAAATATTTAAAATTAAATATCTTCATCACTAGGGCATCTTTTTCAACGAAACGAAGAGCCAACTTGGGTTCTAAGAAAAACCCATTTCAAATCTGTTATCCATGGTTTTAAATAAAACTTTTTATTTTGACTGCCTTGGTTTTCACAAAAAACCTTTAAAATTTAAACTAAATATTTAAAATTAAATATCTTTATCACCGGGGCATATTTTTCAACGAAACAAAGAGCCAACTTGGGTTTTAAGAAAAACCCATTTCAAATCTGTTATCAATGATTTTAAATAAAACTTTTTATTTTTACTGCCTTGGTTTTCAAAAAAAACCTTTTCGCTTCTTGACATCTCAGGTTCAAGACTTCTTCTCATTCTGAATTATGTTTTCTGTTTCTGTGCATCTATCATTTGACTCATGATCTGACTAACTTTTGAACTTTATCCTCTGCATCTGAGTGACTTCTAAACTGCCTGTCCATTGCATCATTAGATCTAACTAACTATATTGACCAATGACAATCCTCCTACAACACCTTGCTCAACACTGAACTCCTATCCATTGTACTTTGGCTGCACCTTGCTGTTCAATAAACTCTTGTCCATTGCATCAATAAATTTGTCTGACTGTGTTGACAACAATGACAATACTGTTTGCTGCACTTTGCTCAACACTTGTGCCAAATGAGGGTCCACCCCAACATCAACAAGGAGATGACAACATTTTGGTGGTGGAAATTCTATATCGTCAAGAGAGTGAGAATGAGGAAGAAGAGGATGAAATCTTGGAATAGGAAGTGCAAGCTTTAAGATAATTTAGAAAGGGGAACCATGGATACCGTTTGAGGAGTAGGTCCAAAACCCCTAAAACATCCTCAACTCCACCAAAAAATTATATTCTTCCTCCTGATGCTAAGGCTGATAATAATCCCCCTCCTCCATCTGGAAGAGAAATGTCTAAGGACACACAAAAAACATTGAAGCCTGAGAAGTCAACTTATGACATAGTGGAGGATTTAAGGAAGTCCAAGTCTAGCCTTTCATTTTTAGAGGCAGGTAGGTTTCCTGGCCAAAAGGAAGCATTGATAAAGGCTTTGGGCTCACCCAGTCAAATACAGGAAGGAAAGGAATTTGAATCTCACATGGTTTTACAAAAGTAAAGACGAGATGTCCCTCCTTTTTTATTTATTGTGAGGATTGCTAGAAAAAATTTACACAATTGTTTGGTGGACACAGGTGCCACAAGTAACCTCATGCCTATAGAAATTTGTCAAATGCTAGGCCTGGAGCCTGTTTCTGCTAAATGCAAGGTTTTGCAATTGGATCAATCTGAGGTAAATGTGGTAGGGACCCTCTACGATGTTAAGATCCAACTCAATTTTGAACCTAGGGTCCAACAGGTGGTTGATATTTTGTTCGTCAATATCCCAAGTCGGTATGGAATGTTACTTGCTAGGGATTGGATGAAAAGTTTGAATGGTTATTTCTCCACTAATTGCTCACACATGTGGCTACCCTGGAAAGGGATTGCTAATAAAATTAGAGTGGAAAATGAACCAAGGCTTAAGGAAATCATCACAGAATTCAACAAGCCAAATGAAGTTCAATTTTTGAACTCGAGTTAGGAGTCTACGCTTTTGATGTTGAAAGAGCTACCAAAGAACCTCAAAAAGAAACCTTTTCTTGTAGCTCTTTTGAAGAATATAATCTCGTGTGGTTACTCAAGTTTTATGGATCTAAGTCAAAATAAGGGGCAGGATCTGGAGTTGAACTCACTTGTCCGGGAAGTAAACCATCATTTTTTGCCTATAGATTGCAATTTCCTTGCACTAACAACATGGCATAATATGAAGATCTTATCTTTGGATTACAATTGGCTTTGAGCAAGAAGGTTAAGTTTTTGAAAGTATTGGGAGATTCGTAGTTGGTGGTCAAACAAGTTAAAGGACAATATACCTGCTGTGATAAGAGATTAAGCCTTTATAGAACTAGGGTGAGGGACCTCATTGAGGAATTTGATGCTTTTAATATATCCCTTATTTCTAGGAAAGGAAATCGTATAGCTGATTCTCTTGCGATCACTGCAGGCATGCTAAATCTAGTTGACATAAAAAAATACAAGAAGTTTTCCATTGAGTTGGTCCCTTGCCCATCGATACCTGATAACGTCAGAAACTTGCAAGTTTTTGAGAATGATAGGCACATTTTCAAATTTGTCACCAATTCAGGTATTTTTGAGAACCAAGTGATTGATGAAGATCAAAGGTGGCAAGAAGAAACAGAAGGAGAAAGCGAAGTTACATTTCAATCCAACAAGATACCTAAGAACATCGTTTCATTGGAGAAGGTGTTTGATATGGGATATAAAGCTAGAAAAGGAAAAAGGGTTCCACCTCCTAAAGATGCTTGTGACCTGATCAATATAGGGAGTGTGGATAATCCGCGTGAAATGTACATTGCAAAGGCATGTACGACTGATTAGAGGGAAAATATAATATGTGCACTAAAGTATTACATGGATTGCATTGCTTGGAATTACAATGAGTTGAAAACGTATGATCAAAATGTTATTATGCACACCATCCCTCTAAAACCAAATTCCAAACCTTTCAGACAAAGACAACGATCTGTTAACCCATTACTTGGGCCCTTGATAGAGAAAGAGGTCAAGCGATTGTTGGACGTAAAGATAATATTTCCCGTTAGGCACTCAACTTGGGTCGCTAATCTAGTTTCGGTGAGAAAGAAGAATGGAGAGATAAGGCTATGCATAGATTTTAGAAATCTCAACAAAGCCTCACAAAAGGATAATTACCCACTGCCATCAATTGATGAAATCTTGCAAACGGTGAATGGGTCTGAAATGATGTCTTTTCTCGATGGGTATTCTGGATACAATCAGATTCTTATTCATCCTAGTGATAAGATGAAGATGGCCTTCACAACCAAATGGGGAACGTTTTCCTATAGAAGAATGCCTTTCAGATTATTAAATGCAGGCGCAACATTTCAATGTGCCATGGATTATGCATTCAAAGGGCTCATAGGTAAATGTATCATTGTGTATGTGGATGACATTCCTGTGTTTTCAAAGAAAATAGAAGACCATGTGAAAGATTTGAGGAAAGTTCTCCAAAGGTGTAAAGAGCACGGAATTTCTTTAAATCCCAAAAAATGCATTTTTGGAGTGACAGAAGGAAGATTGCTTGGCCATATCATTTCAAAAGAAGGTATCTCCATTGATCCGAAAAGGATAGAAGCTATCCAAAACTTGCCTCTCCCAGATAGCAAAAAGGAATTGAGATCTTTCTTTGGGAAAATCAATTTCGTGAGGAAATTTATTTCTAGCTTCGTTGAGATAGCTAAACCACTAAATGAGATGCTCAAAAAGGATGTGAATGTCAGATGGGATGAAGAAAGTAGGGTTGCCTTTCAAAGCATCAAGGATGCTATTTCTAGAGCCCCTATCCTTATAAGTCCAAATTATTCTAAGCCTTTCTTTATTTATGCTTTCGCATCTGAACACTCTTTTGTGAGTGTCTTGACTCAGAAAGGTGAAGATAACACAGAAAATCCTATAGCTTTTCTAAGCACTCCTTTGAAGGATGCTCAATTTAGGTATTCCATCCTCGATAAGAAAATGTATGCACTTTTCAAAACAGTAAAAAAATTCAGACATTACATTGTGCATAGTAGGGTCTCTGCCATTATGCCTGACCCTGCTCTCAAAACCATGTTTGTGCAAAATGAGCTAGGTGAGAGAAGAGGTAAATGGATTTCTACCATCCAAGAATTTGACCTTGAAATTCAACCCATGAAATTAGTCCATGGACAAGGACTTGTGAAAACAATTGCTGAGAACAATCCCCAAGTCACATGCCAATATTCAGATGGAGAGCGCATTTCTAAAGATGATTGGTATGTTGATATTGTGTATTTTCTATTAAATGGTAAGTGTCCATCACATCTTAATTCTACTCAAAGAAGAGCCTTGAGACTTAAATCTACCAATTATCTTATTAGTTCTGGTGTTCTTTACAGGAAAAATCATGAGGGAATTTACCTACGATGCTTAAATCAAGAAGAAGCTACCAATGTTTTGCAAGAGTTTCATGGTAAATACGGAACCGGCCATGGTTCGGAAAATTAAACGGCACATCAAATCCTAAAAGAGGGATATTTTTGGCCCCACATTTTTAAAGATGCACATGCACACGTGCGATCTTGCCATATTTTTCAAGTGGCTGCCAATAGAGAAAGGAATGCAGCTATGCCATTGCAACCTATAGTTGAGATGAGACCATTTGCACAATGGGGATTAGACTTCATTGGGGTTATTAACCCAAATTCTTCAGATTCCCATAAATTCATACTCACAGCTACAGATTATTGCACTAGGTGGGCAGAAGCAATTCCTACGAAGC
This sequence comes from Wollemia nobilis, assembly GCA_028583015.1. Lineage (NCBI taxonomy): Eukaryota > Viridiplantae > Streptophyta > Pinopsida > Araucariales > Araucariaceae > Wollemia > Wollemia nobilis. The sequence goes on from JAQPPZ010000314.1 coordinate 2,149,307, forward strand.
ATGCTACTACGGATGTGGTAATAAAATTCCTCGAAGATCATATCGTAACAAGGTTTGGAATGCCCGATTCTATTGTAAGTGATAATGGTAAGGCTTTTGTTTCCACTCAATTTGCAAATTGGGCATATGATAATAAGGTGAGTTTAAAGTTTTCGTCTAACTATTACCCTCAAGGCAACGGTTTGGTAGAATCTTCAAATAAAAATTTGTTAACCATCATTAAGAAGTTATTGGAAAAGAATTCTCGGGATTGGCACAACCAATTAAAATTTGCTCTTTGGGCAGATAGGACTAGAGAAAAAGAATCAATAGGGAATACACCTTATCATCTAGTTTATGGGCAAGATCCAATTTTTCCTACAAATTTGAAGCTTCAAACCCTTCGTTTCACACAAGAATACCTTGGAACTGATAATCACATTGAGGCTAGATTAAGTCATCTAATGCACCTTGATGAAAAAAGAGAAAAAGCCATGCTCCACATGAGCAAACATCAAGATGTGGTCAAAATATGGTTTGATAAAAGATCCAAAATTAAGTCTTTCAGGATCTCGGACTTGGTTTTATTGTGGGATAAAAAACATGATGAGAAAGGGGATCACAAAAAGTTTTATTGTCTTTGGTTAGGTCCTTATCAAATTTCAGAAATTCTAGGGGAGAGTACTTTCAGACTAAGAACTTTGGATGGGAAATATTTGACATTACCGGTTAACGGGCAAGTTCTAAAGCACTATTTTAGCCCTTAAATCATGTGAGATTTGTATCATATTGTACATTTGTATATGATTTTTTTGGTTTTGATGTTGGTTTTGCATTTCTGTTTTGGTTTCAAGTTGTGTGTTGGTCCTTTCGACATTTTGGGTTTGTTTTAAAAAAAAAAAAAGCGAGATGTCAACTTATGTCCTTATGAATGTTGACTAAGACAAGGAGAATATGAAACATCAGAATTTTATTGCAGAAAGCTCCGCGAGTATCACAAACACATTAAAGAATATCATTTGAAACTTGTGATGCATGAAGTTTCCAGTTTTACAAATTATGGTAAAGTAGGTGATATACTCCATCCGCATTTCAAAAAGAGCAATGCGTTCATCCATATCTCATGTTACATTCGACATTGCATATACATTCCATCTCAGTTGCATCTACATTTCAAATACAATCATTGAAAAGGTGTCAAATCCTCTTAGGGTCATTACATAACATATATTAAAAGGATCCTGAGGTTGGGAACTGATGCCCGAACTATCTTGAACCAAGCATGTTCCACATATTTTAAAGAGGATCTTGAGCAAAATGGTCAAAACCATACTTGGAAGAAAAGGTGAGGCGAAAGGAGTATTTCGTGTCTGTCCTATCATGCAACATAATCTTTAAAATAGTGGTTTTTACCACTCCCATAGTGTTTAAAGTCTAAAATCAGAGTAGTAAGGATAGGGTCTAATTCTCATCTCGCTTAGGTTGAGAATTCGATTCCCCAAAGCTCTGATTTGACCTTCATGGAGTAGTAAGGATAGGGTCTAATTCTCATCTCGCTTAGGTTGAGAATCCGATTCCCCAAAGCTCTGATTTGACCTTCATGGAGTAGTAAGGATAGGGTCTAATTCTCATCTCGCTTAGGTTGAGAATCCGATTCCCCAAAGCTTCCATTTTTCCTGCTCAAGAACTTGAAACCCAAAGCAAATATGTTTCATTTTACGATATTGGATTGGAAGGATCGTACTACGTGTCCCTTGCAAGGATGGGTAGTCATCCCCAAGGTTCAAGAAATCAAAAGTAAAGTCAAATCCTAGATTATGGGGTTAATCTCCACCGGGGCTATAGACGCCTGGCTGGCAGTGGAGTATGCTCATGCGTGGCAACATGTCTTGTCTAAAAGCAAGACCACTAACTGCTCAAACGGATAGACTAGCCTGACAGTTTCATCCATAACAGGTTAAATCATTTTGTTCAAGATGAGGTAATGAACTCTAGATCAGAGTAGCAAGGATAGGGTTAAATTCCCATCTCGCTTAGGTTGGGAATCCGATTCCCCAAAGCTTTGATTTCACTCACACTTGCACATGGGTTCAAGATGGTAGTGACACATAACCAACTTTGGGATCTAGTAAATTAATTTAGTATACATATATTTGGTCCTAAGAGGGTTTGACAGTTTTAATATGTTTGTTCATGATACTAGAAGGTCTGAGCCTTTGCAAAGCAGGTTGTTATATCTCTAGCATCTTCATCATACATCAAATCCTGCACAAATCATTCATAGCCTTGCATACGAATCATAAGTGAAACTGACAATGGAATGTTGAACGAGTTTCAAATGATAGGGAATGAAGCACGTTGCACACAAAGAGCTGATGCTTAGTAATTCTAATGCTTCATGTATTTCTCATCTAGTTTCATTCTTGGGATATTTTTTGATGCTTGTATTTGAGTCAGTGTTTTCAGGTTGAGTTCTCACCGAAATGCTCAGGAGCATTTCCCAAAAGAGTCGCCATTTGTTGTGGCTGCTCCACAACGTACCCCAAAATTGGGGACCCACCTTTTTTGCATGTGTTCCAAGAAGACCGAAGTGGCCCATAGGCTAAAGATCAAGGAAAAAAGCAAAACACCACAAGGAGAAAAAGTGTCACGATATCGCGACATGTTGCACTGTCACGGCCAAAAGAGAAAAAGTGTCGCGATATCGCGACATGTTGCGATTTGTGACCAAAAGAGAAAAAGTGTCACGATATCTTGACATGTTGCGTTTTCACGGCCAAACAAGAAAAAGTGTTGCGATATCGTGACATGTTGCACTGTCACGGCCAAAAGAGAGAAAAGTGTCATGATATCGCAACATGTTGCATTTTCGCGACCAAACGAGAAAAGAAAGAACAAGAAAGAAAAGTGTCGCGATATCGCGACATGTTGCGTTTTCGTGGCCAAACAAGAAAAAGTGTCGCGATATCGCGACATGTTGTGTTTTCGCGGCCAAACAGGAAAAAGTGTCACGATATCGCGACATGTTGCATTTTCGCGGCCAAAAGAAAAAGTGTCGCGATATCATGACATGTTGCATTTTCGCGACCAAAAGAGAAAAAGTGTCGCGATATCGCGACATGTTGCACCGTTGCGGCTAAAAGAGAAAAAGTGTCACGATATCGCGACATGTTGCATGGTCGCGGCCAAAAGAGAAAAAGTGTCACGATATCGCGACATGTTGCATGGTCGCGGTCAAAAGAGAAAAAGTGTCGCGATATCGTGACATGTTGCATGGTCGCGGTCAAAAGAGAAAAAGTGTCGCGATATCGCGACATGTTGCATTTTCGTGATTCAAAGCAAAGAGAGAGAGAAGAAAGAAAAAGTGTCACGATATCGCGACATGTTACATTTTCATGGCGAAGGGCCACAAATGGAAACCAAAGCGCAGGCATGCACAAGGGAAGGTGAAACGAACAGTCGGGGAAGGTGAAACGAACAGCCATCGAAAAATGAAACAAACCATCATGGAAGGAGAAGCAATTTTTTTTTTAAGTTTAAATACGCCATTCAAAGAGGCTAGAAAGGGGGTGGAAACCGCTGCAAGCATAGTTGCAGAGTTGAAGGCGAGAAGGCCATTCTGGACCTGTTTGAGTTGTTTTTCTTCCACAGACTGGTTTGGAAAAACCAAAAATTCTGCTATTGTAAAATGACATATTTTTAATGCATAAGTGTTCAGAAATTTGCATCTTGTGGGCAAGAAAGAAGGAGATTTTCTTTGCATGCTATGGATTTAATGTTTATTCTTTCATTTTTCATTTTTAGATTTCGAATTTATAGATAATGTTAATGCCATTTTTTTTGGGTTACATTAGGCGAATATTTGAAATCTGAATTTTATTTCGTACCCTAGGAACCAACACTTAGTCTATGGGGATTGTGCTTGTTTTGCAAGTCCAATAGGTTAGGTTGCATGCATGGAGACCTCACATCTTCGATTTTGTCGGAACAGGATAGCATCATACTGAGTGCATTTTATTTTCAGTTTTTCTGCATTTCATTTTCATTTTCTGCATTTTATTTTTTTCCAAAAATTTTAACTTATTTTAAATCTTTAGGCATTAAAATAAACATTTAAAAATTTCCAAAATCCAAAAAAACAATGAACAATCACTAAAGTTTCATGATGAAATAAACCAACATTACCCCTTGTTTACAGTTACTTGCAATCACTAAGGTGTTCCAAGAATTTAAATTGAATATCTTTATTTGAGATTACTAATACACATATGCAAATGCTAATAAAGCGGAGACCTTGGAGAAGTTGTTTGTTTAACTTCTTTGCAAGAGGGGATTTGGAACCCAAATCCTAAAGGAGAGTGTACTTTCACAATCGGGTGAAAATACCACTCAATAGGATTTAGTGGTCTTTTATGCATGATAGAGGTTCAGGTGGGGTGGTACTTGCTATTAAACCTTGGTTGGCTGCCTCGATGGTGGAACAGGGGTAGGATCCTCAGGGTAGAATATGTCAGGCTATGTTTGTTGTAACTAGTCAGATGATTAGCATTTGTTCTTTGTATGCTCCTAACACCTCTGGTGAGCGGATGATCTTGTGGGATTGGATGCAACACAATTTTCTTGATGCACATTGGATTATTGGAGGTGATTTTAATATGGTTGAATGGGATGGGGATAGAGAAGGTGGTTAGGGAGGTTGTATTTCTAGTTTTGAAAAGGAATCCTGGAGTAGTTTGAAGGCTTCGCTTCAAATTTTTTATGCTAATTTTAGACAAAAATATTTGGAAATGGGGGGATGGTTTACCTGGTCTAATAAGAGGAGAGGTGGTGATAGAATTATGGCCCGATTGAATAGGATTTATATGGATAATTACATGTTTTGGTAGAGGAAGAAGGGTTTTTTTATTGACTTATCTTCTGTTGGATCTGATCATTATCCAATTAGCTCTTCAATATTTTTGGGAGTTGTTGCAGTTATTGATAAGAAGCTTCCCTTTAAACTCAATGTTTCTCATTTAGATTCTAAGTCTTATAGATATCTTATCAATTGTATTTGGAATTTAGAGTTTCATCTAGTTGATACTAGGTGAATTGGTTGGTGGGAGGCATCTATTAAATGTACTGTGAAATTTTTGTATGGTTGGGGAAAGTTGGCTGCAAGAAGAAGAAAAGGAAGATTAAAGCAACTTAGGAAATATTTGGATAATGTTAGAATACTTCTTGAGCTGGATCCTTTTAATGTTCAGCTTCAGGAAAGAGTTATTGGTTGGGAGCATGAGATTCATTGTTATGAGGATTATATTAATAGAGGGGCACAAATTAGGAGCAAAATTAATTGGTTACAGCAAGGGGATGCTCTCTCTCAATTATTTTTTAGTCATATTAAGAATAAAATTGCTTTTGAAAGATTTACTGTTCTTCACACTTTCGATGATAGGTTGGTGGAAGAAATTATGGGGTTAGGGCTACCGTTGATGAGCATTTCTAGAAGATTTTCTTTGCTTAATGTCTCTGGAGGTTCTTACTGCTAGTGAGGAAATTAAGAGTGTTACAAAAAAATGTTCAGTTTTGAGAGTGATCGTGTTGCGGCTACCTTTTTCGAGGAATTGTTTGAAGCCCTTTTAAAAATGAAATATGGTAAGTCTTTGGGTCCAAATGGTATCCCAGTGGAATTTTATAAAAAGTTATGGGATGTTGTTGGTGATGATTATACTCAAATGGTTCAGGAAATTTTTTATAGAGGTTCTCTTTTGCTTATTCTTAATCAGGGGTTGATTAAGCTTATTTCGAAGGGAAATAGGAAGGATACTATGGGGGGTTGGAGGCCCATCACCCTATTGAATGTTTCATACAATATTGTTGCCAAGGCTTTGGCTCTTCATTTCAAGGATATTGTTGCTCGGATTGTGAGACGTGAACAAACTAGTTTTGTGAAGGGGAGATTCATTTTAGACACGATTCTCACAGCTTGGGAGACTTTGGAGTGCGATCAAGAAAGCGGGAAAAAATTTATTATGCTCAAGATTGATTTTTATAAAGCATATGATCGAGTGGATTGGTCCTTTATCTTCAGTATGTTGGAATGGCTTGTTTTTACCAGGCAAGTTATTGATAAAATTTGGGTTCTTTTCACTTTTGCTTTTGTTAAAGTTGTTTTTAATGGTAAGCTCACTAATAATATTAGCCTCTTCAATTCCATTAGATAGGGTTTCCCCCTTGCTCCACTTATTTTTGTGATTTCAGAAGATGCCTTGGGTTATATGTTGGAGGAGATAAGTTGTGTTGGTTTGATTAAGAGAATTGATACTCTTGGAGGTTCTATTATTAATAATAATTTTGTGGATGATTCTCTATTTTCCTTTTAGTTGGATGCTTTGTCCCTTACTAATGTTAAAATATGTTTGGATCAGTTTTGCAAAGCTTCAGGAGCTATCATTAGTGAGGAAAATTCTGATTATTGGTTTATTGGTAGTGACTCTCTTCCTACTGATTTTACCCCTGGTTGGCAACGGGTAAAGGTGGTGAGATTTTTAGGTACCTAGGAATCCTTTTTAGTAAGGCTCTTTATTTGAAAAATATGTGGGATTGGTGTCTTGCTAGATTTGAAAAAATATTCAGCTTTTAAAAAATAAACTTATTTCTTTTGCTGGAAAAGTGGTCATTTTTAGGAAGGTTATTCAAGCTTGTCACCTCTCCTATTCCTCACGTTGGTTGCCTAATGCTTCACAATTTGTGAAGCCTTAAAGACTTATTCGTGGGTTTATATGGTCTAATTTTTATGGATCAAATAAAATGCCCTCTATTTCTTGTAATTTTTACATTATTCCCAAGGATGAATGAGGTTTGGGTTTGTTGGTTTTCAGATGCAAGGTAAGGTTTTAGCTGTGAAATGGGTGGTTAGGGCTCTAGAAGGAAATGATGCTTGGCAAAATCTTTTATGGTTCAAAATTCATAACACTCGGTATGTTGAAGTTTTAAAAGGGGCTTTTCATATCGAGGACATTGTGGGCCATCCCATCAGGTTTAAAATCAAAGGTTGTATTCTTGTTAAGAGGATTTGGGAGGCTTGGAAGACTGTTGGTTTAGTTGTTTACTAGGATTATATGGAAGAACATAAGGGTTGGGTTCTTCCTTATAGATCTATTTGGGTTTGGAAGAATAATGGGGCATATGCTTTAGAACTCCCTCACCTTAGATGTAAGAGGTTGAGTAAAAAGGGAATTGTGAAATGGTCAAATCTTTGGGATTCAGGGGTTGGAGGTTGGATCAAGTAGACTAATTTATGTGGTAAGTTTAAGCTAAAATATTCTAACAGAGATGCTATTATGTAAATTCATTCTCTTCTTTTGTTTGAGCAACATTTTAAATTAAATGGTGGGTTTTCAAGTCTTATATGGCACGTTTGGCATTGGATTTTCCATGGTATTATTACTTCTTATAAATCTAGCAAGATTTATAGAGCTCTTTTGCCTAAGGTTTCCTTGCATATTGTGTTGAATAGGTGTTGGGGGATTGTTTTCCTTGAAAATAAATGGAAAATGAGACTTGCCCATATATGGAAGTTTAGGATAGCTCCTCAACTCAAAGTCTTCTTATGGTTATTAATTTTTTAGGGTATTCATTATAAGGCTAGATTGGCAAAATGGATGAGGATTTAAAATCAATGCAATAGTTGTGGAAGAAAGGAAACTATCAAACATATCTTTTGGGACTGCAAAAATTCAAAGAAAGTTTGGAAGAACCTCGAGTGGACATATTTCCCTATTCTTGGGGATCGGTTTAGCTGGAAAATGGTTTTTTTGGTGATGATTTTGGTTGTCCTCGACATCTTTTGGGTGTGTGGACTACCATTAGAGTAGCAAATATGTATGCTATATGGAGGGCTAGGTGTAGTTTGGTCTTCAAGGATGAATTACTCAGTACTTTAGGGATTGCTTCTAGGGTTGTTATTGATATCCAGGATCAATGTAGAGCATTTAAGAGGTTGATGATGAAAGACATTAAGGATTGTTCTGCTTAGGAAAAATTTTATTGTTGGATGTCCTTGAGTAGTTTTTTTTTATCTTTGTATCTACGATGTATTATGAATTCTTTTTAGTAATATAAGTAGTATTTATTCAAAAAAATCAAGAAAACATAGGATTTTGAACCTTAGAATCATTTGCACAATCAAAAACTACTATATGTTACATCATAAATGTGACACATCTCCTCTATTGATATCATTAATTTGATTTCCAACTATATTTTGTGGATGACTAGGAGTTTGAAATGTGGGATAAAATGATTGGTTGAACATATATAGATGGATGAAGATAATTTAAATCTTGATAAAAAACTTGAACACCACATCATCTAAGGGATTTAAACTTGGATCATCGTGGACATGAAACCTTAGTGCTTTCCCACTATCCAAAACACCATAGGATCCCATGTGGAAGAATAGCAACACACTCCTCTTAAGTAGGCATCACAACACCAAACAACAAAAGTTGCCAATGCACACATTGGGATAGGGAAAAAGTATGACTAATTTGTGCCTCAAATGCTACATATGTTAGCAAATGTGTATTCACCTTACCATTATACCTTTGAGCATTGTGAAAATCATAACTACCACCAACCATGAAGTATATTGGAGGGACACTGAGAAAGGTTTAAAAATGACAATATCAAGGTTAAAACTTAGAACCTTTGACACACTATAAATATACCTTGTCACTACATTGTATCTAATAAATGAATATAACCCTTTCCTATGAAATATCACGATGTCTAGAGAAGTGGTACTAACATGATTCAAATGTAGGACCCCGATATTGTTGTGCTATGGTGCATGGAAAATTATCCAATAAATGGTAAAACCATAAAAAGTGTTAAACTAGGACCCACTAAAATTTTACAAAGAACTCACTACGATTTATGGCTTATCCATATCTACTACGATATACCCTATACTTATATTTTGTGCAACTGAGTGAAGTTGTTTTGTATTGGTTTTTTTACTATATTAGAATTCACAAAGTTTTCTTGAAATATTTTATAACATACATTCACCACATTCATATGCCAAAAAAGAAAAAAGAACAAAAAAATACCATATAGATTAAATTAGAAAGAGCATGAAATAAAAGAAATAAATAATGGGTGCTTGTAGGGATCCTCATAATCTCACATCATAAATTAATACAATGGGTCATTCATTGGAGATAATTATAATGATACCAAATCCCTAATTAAATGCTAACCTCGAGTCAATATAACATAACTTGAAGGTATCAAATGGAATTAGCTCAACTAGTTGTATTCCCCAACTTTCAAGGAGAAGACCTAGGTTTGAATCTTGCGAAGTGATATATGTATAATTGCTTGCCAATTTGTCTTAATACCACTATGTGGTTATGATGTAATATATGTGAAGCCTATTTCAATCCCATCTAACCAATTAGAAAAACATAACTTGAAGGTTAAATTACAATATGATAAATGTATTTAACCCTTTAATCAAGGTTAACCATAGAGGTGGTTTAACCAATATCACTAAGTGGAATACAAAAAAAGGCTTACATAAAATAATGCCCATAGGCTTACATAAAAGGATGCTTATAGGCTTACATATAGAATATTTGTATCCTTTTATAGAATATGCTTGTGGGATTACAAATGGAATTCCCAAATAATTACATATCACTTCCCCATAGGATACATCAAGAGCACCTGAAAGCACTTCATCATTATTGACCTTAGTATAATAAGGTCATATTATAGATATTTCAACGATTTGATAATATTGGAAATGGATATTTTTCAACTAAATTACATGTAGAGACATCCCCAAGAGAATATCCATGACTATAACACTAGGTTTATGAGGACCTTGTACCTTATATCATCGAATATTAGACCTTAAATCAAATAAGTCTTACCCTACTATATCAAAGATGTACAAATAATACCTATCTAGTCTAATGCACCTATGTAACCCAAAACTAATACTCCATATATAGTAACCTTCCATGGCTAGAATACACCTAATATTATACCTTTCCAACCCCAATTGCTAGCCTTACTTGCTCCTCAATACGAAAGCCATCAAACACTCATATGCCCCAAAGCCAAAATAATAAAATTCAAGCCTAAGTAAATGAACTCAAGGAAGTAATGAATCTTTTTGTGAGCCAAACAATTTTAAAAATGAGGTAGAACTAAGTCATGCAACAATGCATTGGATGGTAACAGTCAAAGAATTGGCAACAAAGAAAAATATTTTTATCTCACTAAATATCAAATGCCTTGACAAACCACTAATCCATGAGGATATTAGGTTCAAATTAACATGGTGAACACATAGAAATGAATACTCTTTTATGCATCACATATAATTCTTAACAAAAACCCTTTGAATGTGTTATAATAAGAAATACTCAAACTATAAATATAACCAATAATGTGTCAAGCACAATAGGAGAATATGATGTGTCAAATGGTAGTTTCCTCAATACCAATAGTCAAAATACATCATTGTACAACATCTAAATATAATGGACCCATTAGGAATGGAAAAATAAGGGATTACAAACTTATCTAAGCCAAGATATGATATTTTTTCAAACTTTGGAAAATCACTAAAGAGGGAATTTTTCTTTTCAAAGATAAAGTACTCCTTACAAGTTAGCAACAAGGGATCATAACTAGGAGTAAGGAAGGTATTCAAATAGAAACTTGATCTCTTAGATGTTCAACATGAACCCATTAATACACTTGACCCTAATGTAAAGGTTATCATTCTTAGGAGAGGAGAACTTCCTTTACAAATCAAATAAAATGTCCCAATAGTATCCAATCAAGAGGTAATGCCTAAGAAAGGATAAGAAGATACCACATCATAAACTTGATAGGCATATACACAAAAAAACAAATACACTAGTAGTTATAAAAGATATTAATAATACTAGATAATGAGGTGAATGGAAAATTTACAAAAGAAAACTAAAAGATATTTGATATGTCCCTCATTGATTAGCAAAGGTAAAATGATAGCCATGAGATAGTTTTAAAAATATATACCTTACAATGAAAACAATTTGACTAATATCAAGTTCACTATTATTGAGGAGTTGAATAAAACATCAACTAAAGTAAGCATGTTGGATGGATTGGCCTTGTCTAGTCAATGGGGTCTACTACAAGAAGCTTTGAAGGAATAGGAATGGAACCATGCCAAGGCAAAAATATATCCAAACTCTCATGTTTTACCTAAGACATCTGGATAGAAAAATATTATAGAATAGGACCCATGTGACATACAAGTAAATATTATTGATGTCTTAAATGTTCCTAATCTAAAAAAAAAAATCCCTTATATATCACCCTAAATATTTAAAACTACCTTCTAATAAGTTGCATTATTAACTTGGTAGTAGCAACAATTGTTATGCCCAAGGTAGTCTATAATGAAATCAAGTTTTCATATTTTGAAATAGATAGTAGACCTATTCAAATAGCCATTATGCAGGTATCCCCTGGAAAGGTTCAAACTTGGGCCTCCTTGTTGAAAGTCAAGGAATTTAACTAGTTGAGCTAATGCCATTTGTTTTCTATTTTTTAAAAGTTATTATATGTATGTATAACATTTATTTAAACATATCTCCTTGCCAATTTAAAATATAATTGACTATAAAATTATAACTTCAAGAAGGTGATTTAGATGCATCTCTTTACTAAGACTTTAAATTAAAAACTTTAAAATTATCCTACCCAACATAATTAAACGTAAATTATAGCTTCCAAATAATTTTATGACAAGGTTAAGTTGTTCATCTAAGATATCTAGTAGATATCATATAGTTTCATAGATGACATGTTTAAGGAGTTATGCTCTTATTAAATTATTTTGATTGACCAAGAAGTTTGTTGATTAACTGAAGGAATTTATTCACAAGGGAGTGATCAACTTACTCAACAAGGGTCTTATTGATTTCCCAACTTGTTCTTCAAGATCTGAGCTTGAATGAGTGAATAAATTATGATTATAAAGCTCAATCTCTTCATTTTTTAAATTTAATATTTACTATTATAGGATTTCATGTCAACTAAACCCTAAAGGGAGTTAAAAATGAATTTATAATTCTATTGATACCATCACATTGTTAAATTTTATGAAGGGTGTTTCCTTCTGTACACACTTAAAACATGCCATGTCGATGTGACTACTCATATGGTACATGCTAAAAGACCATATGAATGATCTTGGACAAATCCAAGGAAAAAGCATTGGTTATAACCACTCAATTTGGGCATTTTTGCCTATCTAGCCTTAGTCGATGTTGTCACCCATAGTTAGGATTCTTATCCACTTGTGTCACCCTCGGTTAGCATTCTAGCCGTGTTTAAGACCTACGACTAACCCTGTAACAAACTGGGGTGACTAGAGCCGAGTAAAATTAGTTGCAACAGTCAAATTATAACAGTTTCAAAGTTGTTTAGGCTTGGAAGCATCTAGAAGCTTCCTCCTAACTGCCAAATATTGTTGTTGGCTTCTCCATGAAGCTAGAGCAAGGATTTTGGGAGTCTAATTAAGACCCTGATTTCAAAGAGAAAATTTAAATAATTTTTTAATTGCATCATAGCAGAGCCCTATTGGATTGGAGAGCAATTTCATATCCCCTTGAGGAGTAATGAAGTGTTGTCCAATTGACCAATGACAACTGTGCATGCATCAATGGATATCTCAAGAGCTTGAGGAGCAAGCTTGATAATTGACACACTTCCATTGCCAATTTCAATGAATTCAACCACCAATCTATTTTAGAACATTGAGGTGACCCTTGATCATCAATTCCTTAGAGTATTTGAGAGTTTCTGGCCTTGGTTTAAAGAGAAAGGATACTTTCACCTTAGTCGTAGCTATCGGCCATGGTTAACAGTGCCAACCACTTTAAGCACCCACATATAGGGTTTTATGCTCTCTTTTCTCCATATTAGCAGTAGATTTCTATTTTTAGCTGTGCAAATAGCTTAATCTAGCATAGTTTAACATTTTAGCAGACATTTGACCAGTTAATTCTAGGATTTAGAGGTAGATTTGCTTCCATTTCCTTGCATTTGTCAATTTAGCATAGTCTTGTTATTTTATGCAATTCAAGTTTTCTAATGGTTAATTAGGCTTCCTAATTGCTAGATTTCATGCTTTCTTTACATGCTTTATGACAATTTCACCATTTCTTGCATAGATTGATAGTTTTACATGCTTTCTTGATTTTATGCTATTCTTTGTGCAATATTCCTTTAAAAGCCTCATCAAGAGAGGCCTCATTTATTACTGATATGCTTCTTGTTGTTTATTGCATGAAGGACTAACAGGGTTTTGACATGCAAGGTAGCAAATGCCTTTAATCATGGAGAAGAAGGTCATCGACACCTTGGAGCAGTTCGTGTCATCCTGAAAGGTATTTTTATTGCATCTACCCTTGATAGGGATTAAACACTATTGTAATTGATGTATCAAATGGGTATCCCTAAGAGGAGGAATCTATAATTTGAATCCATTGAAATTAATAAAGGATTCCTTGTATTCATTTATTTCTTGTTGTCAATTTATGCATACTTATTTGTGTATCTTTCATCAATTGCAATAGTTAGAATATGTGTGAGCCTTTTTTGTGGTTACATAAGGTGATCACGGTGGAAACCCCAAAAATCTAGCGATCACTAATGTTTTTTTTTGTGTTTTTGTTGCAGGTGCTAACCATGGTTAACATTTGTCATCGCAGTTGACAACAGTCGCAGTCGTGCCTTAGAGCTGCGATTAGCAAAAAATAGAAAAAATCAGATATCGGGAACCATCATCAGAATTGGATCTAAGGTAAGAATGCAATAGATGGATTATAATTAGAAAACATAGAAAAAATTAGAATGAAGAATTTATAGATGTTTTTTAGTTTTCTACTAGTCGCTTCTAGGAATAGCGGATCTCTGATTGTAGTCCGCCCTAGTCTCCAGTGGTCTAGGATATTTCTTGTTTAGATTTTGTATGTATGAGGCCTAATCAGTGGCCATTTATGTCATATATAGTTACATTCTCTGAATATCATCTACCATAGTCATGCATTTTCTTAAAAGTAAAATGTTCTTTTGAAAAGCATGTAGAATCATTTGAGTGTTTTTTTATGCATTTTTATTTCATGCAAAGTAAAAGGAACCACACACACCACAACACATTGTAAATGCTAGTGAGTTGGAAGTCACATCCAACCACTAGTAGGGTTTCAATGATGATGGCAGTGATTTCCATCCATTGGCCCAACTCCCATGTACCTTTTTGTTACTAGACCAATACCGGATCCAAGAACCTTTTCTAACCCAAAAAATTTGCATATACTCCTCTTCGAAGGGTATGACACTAACTGGGTGAAAATGGGTGAGTATCTGGGAGGACCTGTGCTCCCTGACCATGTATGTACTTCATTACCACACATTATAGGTGGGATTACATGGCCTGGAGTTCATAGACAGGGTGTCGAGCTGCGAGCATACAGGTGAAAACCATTAAAAAATATGAGAATATCATCAACTATTGAAAAAAATAATGAGAGTTATATTATAGTATCAACAAATCTCAAAATACACTAAACCAGTTTTAGGACACACATTTAAAATTTAAAAGAGATAATCATATTTTCTGCTTTGTATGTTTTTTATTATTGGGGTAATCAATATAAGATCCTTGATCTGGAGCCAAACCCTAATCCTAATAATAATAATTTTTTTGATTAAAATCTACTTTTTATGATTTTGCATCCAACGGTTCGAGAATTGTGCAATTCAAAGCTATAACAAAAATTTATATTGGTTTTATGATTACTCTATTTTTGAAGCTGAAAATAGAGAAAAACTTGAAGAACACAAGCTTATACTGAGAGGGGGGTGAACAGTATAAGACCACTTTTTACTTTTTCTTCCAAATCAATATTATGTTGTGTAAAGATAGCAGTATCAATAGAAGTAATCAAAGCAATGCACAAAAACCATACACAATAGAGACACCACAATTTACGTGGTTCACCCAATGTGGGCTACTCCATGAAGAAATATTTTACTAAAACTTTCTCAATCAATCTCTTTGGGAATCACTCCCAATTACAATGTTTATGGATCTTTATCCAAAGGATATGTTGATCCCCTAATCTCAAGTTCATGGATATCTTCCACAAGAGAACTCTTTCCCCTTCTGCTCTGGCTATGTGATCTTCTAGAAGACTCTTTCTCTCTGCTTCACTATCTGGTGGACCTCTCTCCACTTGAAGACTCCTCACTCAGATCTATATTCAACTGTGTTGGCTTCTGGATCTCTATACATTGAGACTCTGTTCTTTATACTCTATCACCTCCAAATATCTGTCAATAGGCTCACTAAGAACCAACTCAATAGGCTCACACAAAACCTGCTTAACAAGCTCACACAGAGCTTATCCAAAACTGAATAACAAGCTCATACAGAACCTTTCCAATGCTGAATAACAATTTCACATAGAACCTGTCCAAATCTGCTCTAGCAAGCTCACCAAGAACTTGCCCAAATCTTCTCTAGCAAGATCACCAAGAACTTGCCCAAATCTGCTCTATCAAGCTCACCAAGAACTTGCCCAAATATGCTCTAGCAAGCTCACCAAGAACTTGCCAAAAATTGTCCACAAATATGTCCCAACATTGTCCTCAAATCTATCCCAAAGGCCTTCTCAAAGGCTCAATCAATCATGCTCAAGTAGCACTTAAATATCATCCACAAATCTATCAATTCAAAGCTCAAATATGAACTCAACAATGAATGGCAATGTACTCTTCAATGGATGACAACAATGATCCACAATGATCTCAAATCAACTCAACTCATAGAAGCATAAATAGAATTGTTAGAGACTCAATATGTTCTAATCTCAATATCAACTCATAGAAGCATAAAGAGAATTGTTAGAGACTCAATATGTTCTAATATCAGTCTCAACTCAACTCAACTAAAATCAATATCAACTCAACTCAATTCAATCTCATATAAGCATAAAGAGAATTGTTAGAGACTCAATATGTTCTAATATTACTCTTAACTCAAATCATAATAATGGAATAGTTTGTTTCATAGGACTTGAAAAACCACTTCACACATCACTTGACTAGGCTCAATCAACTCAACTCAACCAATCACCATAAGGGACCACTCTCTCTCACACAACCCTAGTCCAAGTATGTATCAACCAACTCAAATGTTTCCAACAATGCTAAACCACAAATCTCACATAATAATGATACTCATGTTCTTTTCTAACTCAAGTTCTTTCACAACTAATGGGCTTCAACAACTATGCTTATAACACAAGGTTTAAACACAACTCTCAATTCATAAAACCTTGATGCATTCAACCAACCACTTTTGAAAAGGAAACCACAAACAATCATTTTCCCTCTAATGATATTTTAGAAATCAACCACCATAAACAATCAATAGGAGAATGTGCCCATACCTTTTATGAATCCAAGAAGTTGTCCATAAAATCTGCCACACTAAACACAACTTTCCTTTTCCAATCTTCACAAGGGTTAGTAGATCACAAAATAATCAACATTACTCCACTTTTCAATAATCATCACCAAGGCCTTTAATTGCACAACTTTCTTATCTCTCCTAAAACCACTTGTACCATAAAATAAAATAAATCAAAACATTGCATAACCTTTTCACTCCCAAAACCACTTATACCATAAAATAAAATAAATCACAATATTGCATACCTTTTCACCTCATGAAAGAATTAATCCTCTTGAAAAAGAACAAGGCAAACTTCACTTTTGGAACCCCTTTGCAAAATCAGAAATATCTCTTTACACACACTTTATTTCTCCTTCTAAATAAGTTAGTCAAATAGCCCTCGAAATAATATTTCCGACGATATATAATATGCCCCCTTTCCAAAATAAATTGAAACCTTTACATGTATATATATGCCAACCTCCATTAATTGCACATAGGTCGACCCTCCATTAATTTAAATTTAACTTTAAACTTTAATATCTTCATCACCGGAGGTCCTTTTTCGATGAAACAAAATTCCACCTTGTATTTTAAGAAAAGCCCTTTCCACATAAGCCCACCATGGTTTTAAATAAAACCTTTTATTTTGCTTACCTTGGTTTTCATAAAAACCCTGTAAATAGCCATGATTTCCAAAATATCATAAATGCTTATTTATGAAATATTTTGGCCACCAAAACCAAATGTGATCCATATGACATTAATGACAATATAATGCCTCAAATTATATCAAATGTCCAACAAAACTGCACTAAAACGGTCATAAAATGGTCTAGACAACTCCAAAAATTATCAAATTTGTTTTGTTGTCTTAGTTTTACCCTTGTGCACCTCTCATAGAAACTTTGGATTTTAAATCTTCATGGTTCAAAATTTCCTAAAAAATCCTAAAAGTGGCCATTTCCCCACGAGCCCCGGTTGGCCAATTATTTCAAAAATACAAAATTTTGACCCAAAAATCATATTTTTGAGTTATAGCTCATTGTGATTAGCTCATTGCACTAATCGTTTTGATATATAACACTTTTAACTTTTTTCAGAAGCCAAAAAAAAATCTAAATGCTCGAGGGACCTCCCATGGTGAGCAAGACCTCCAATCTAGAGAGCGAATCAGGTTCCATAACCACTGAACATATTCAAATCAGTCCAGAGGACATGGCCATCCCTGAATGGCATCCCAGACTTATCCTATAGCATTAATAGCATCCATAAGGGGACAAACCTTTGAGATATGTCTATTAAGTAAGCACCCATAGTCCTTTAGGAAACCTTCTTGATTGGAACACCTTGATAGAATTCTATATAAGGAACAATCCATCTACTGATGAGCCTAGTAGATCAATCTCGCATGTTCCCATCCTAGCTTGCTCTATACATCAATCAAAAAGTGATCATGAACATACACCATGGCCTAGCTTGGGTGAGCAAACCATCTAATCTGGTCAAGCAAGCCATCCCCCTACTCCTCATAGGGAGCATTCTATGAGGTCTAAATATAAAGAGCTTAAATTTGAGCCCGAATATGTGTCATTCCTCATATATGAGGAAGAGGACCCAAGTAATCCTCCTACGCCTCATGAAGAGTACATGGGGCAACCATGTTGTGGCTCTACATTGTCAAACTATATAGAGCCCACTTATAACTCAAAATATCAGGTCAATGCAACCTTTAAGGAGTGTGGAAAGCAATTAAAAGATCCTACTAGGGGGAAAAGACATGATAAACCCATCTGTATCTCAAATATGAGGGTACATAGCCCCCATACAACTAAACAACGTGATCATACACATCAGCCACTAAGACCACAACTTAACCAACAACATACGGAGCAACTCTAGTTGGATCAACAACAATTAAATAAATAACGGTTGGACTCACCACAAGCAGACCTACAAAGGTTGTATCAACAAAAGATACAAGAGCCACAAAAGATACAACAAGATCAAATGTGAAATGCATTGCATAAAATGGTGCTTATGCCTAGTACCCAGAGGATGCAGAAACGCATAAGGCACCCAGTGCAATCATAGAATCTTTCATCACAGCCATGCAAGAATTGTGCTCAACATAATATGCCATTATCCAGGTATCATCATGAACCTCATACTCCTCAATAGTACCAAGATCAATACAATGAGTAATTATATCCAGAGTCCGAATGGGAACATCAGGAAGAAGTAGATGCTTATCTTGAATCCAGTTATGATGAGGTACCTAATGATTATACTTATCATCCACCTCAACATCAAAAGCAACTTCCTTTACCTAATCAAGGGCGACGAGATGAAGATCATATCATTTCATCAAGGCCATACAAAGTGCTAGCTGGTCGGATAAATGCATTCAAAAAATAAAATCAAAGATTGGTTTATCAAAAACCCATTCTAAAGCATCTTAGAAATCAACCTTTGCATCCCTTAGTTTTATCATCGATGTACCCATCGAATTTCAAGATGCCTGCACTTGAAAAGTTTAAAGATGACGAAGATGCATAAGAGCACATGACAAGCTTCATCAATATATGCTTTTATATTCAAGACAATGACCCCTTGATGTTGAGAACCTTCATGACAACATTAGTTGGGGATGCTTTAGAATGGTATAATCATCTACCACATCATAGCATATACAACTTTGAGCAATTAGCTGATGCATTCCTACAACGTTTTGCCTCTAGTGCTAAGGAAATGATAAATTTGACTAACTTGGTTAGCCTTTGTCAACTAGACGATGAGCCAGTAAATGAGTATGGTAATAAATGGAGGAAGGTGATGTCAAAATTACCTTTAACTTTACCCACAGCAGAGATGATTCGAATATTTACAAGAAGTTATTCAAAACATATCTCCCTTCTCTTGTAATTACAACAATATCAAACATTTGAGGAGGCCTTAGCACAGACCCAGGTCATTGAAGACATCAAGATACAAGAGGGTGATATTCAACTCCACAAAAAGGAATGGCCAAACAAGATTATAGGTGGTAATATGCAACAAATGGTAACCCCATTCAATCAAGTTATTTTGAGTATTCCTGAATCCTCAAACCAAGGTGCACCGCCTATACGAGTGCAGCATAATTATCAAGCTCAGCCTCCTCTGGCTCAAAATCATATGCAAAATAATCAGATACAAGGCCAACAATATCGACCACAATGATAATATACTAATTTTCCAAAGACATTAGCATCGCTCTTTGATCGATTGTATGAGGCACAAAGAATCAATCTTCTAGATATCCGTCCTATGAAACCTAATAAGCATAGATCAAAGATGCACAGGGAAATCTATATTGTGTGTACCATCAACAAAGAGGTCATGACATCCAAACATGTTATCCCTTTAGAGTTTTAGTGCAAGATATGATCGAGAGGCAAGAGCTTCAAATAGGAGTCTTCCAAGACCCCTTGCATGCACACGAAGTAAACACAACACCTGTCAATCAAGTTGAACAACCTAATCAGGTGCACATCAACTTACCTCCCCAATATTTTGTGGGAATGATCAGTGTTGTAACGGAGAAATATGAATGTCTAAATCAATCTACACAACCTGTGGCATCATCCAATGTTTCACCTTCGCTTGTATCATCTCAGCGGGACATTGGCATTGCATGAAATTGCACATCACAATAGGGGGGTCAGTTTCTACTATTCCTCCTAGTCAAGCCAATCATGGTACATCAAGCACAATGCACATTGGGGGTCTTCAAGGTGTCACACCTTCCTCACCATCCACATAACGATCAATGAAGCATAGTGAGACTTCTAAAGGTATCGTACCTTCTTCACTTTCATTGAGTGGCACACACACTGGGGGTACTTAAGGTAGTGTACCTTCTCCTTTAAAAACATAAAAACAAGAAAAAAATCATAAAACATCAAAATTTTAAAAACAATTAAAAAATTTATAAATTAAAAAACATTCAAAACATCAAAATTTCAAAAACAATTGAAAAATAAAAAACTCAAATATCAAAACATCAAAAATATGGAAAACATCAAAATCCATAAAAATGCACAAAAATCTCCAAAGGCATCATAAGCCCTTTGGTCAACTCACAAAAAGCTCCAAAGGTATCATAAGCCCTTTGGTCAATTCACAAAAGGCTCCAAAGGCATATGTAAGCCCTTTGGTCATCTCATAAAAGGCTCCAAAGGAATCTAAACCCCTTTGGTCAAATCAAAATTGCAAAAATCCATAAAAATCAAAAAGCAATAAAATTCTAAAATTATTGCATTTCATTTGCATCATTGCATTGCATTTTGCATCATGCATCTCATTTTCCACATGCATCTTATCTTTACATTGCATTAGGCATATTCATCCGTCATGCTTGCATTAGAATAGAATGTGTTTACAATCTTACAAATGACACCACGTCTATGTTTCAATCATGCATCTATGCACTATCATTATCATTCATCACCCTTGTGAGTAATTATGTTTTTCAACACAACCCTTCTTTTTGCTATGAAGAATATACTAAGTTTTTTCGGTCATTCAACCATACATATAGGTCTTCTCAAGATTTGATAGAAAGCTTGATTTGCATTTGTAGTTGAGGTCTAGTTAGTATAGCCCTTAGCATATCAGAATCCTATCACTAATCAACAAACTAAACAATCCTAATAAGGACTAGGGGAAGATGAAAGCCACAAAGTAGGACCAAGTATTCTGAGGTGAAATAATTATTTTTGCTTATCCCCCAGTGCAGACGGTTTGGGAAATTTTGGCAATTGGCAAAATGATGGGATTATTCCCTACCCAGCAGGGGTTTTCATTCTTGTAATTAGGCCACTAGGGTTACACCTTCCTTGTTTCCCTAGATTCTTCTTTGAATAAGTATTTTGTAGTAAAATTTTTGCAAGATGACATTATAAAGTATACACTTAATTTTATGAAGGTTATTTTCTTGTTGGTTTCCCACACATAAGTATCCCCGCACTATGTGTACTTTTCTCAAATATGTGCTTGTATACATACGACTTATTCAAACAAATTGTACTTCCCCTCATTGTTTCATGCATTACATTACTAATTACTAAAAATAAAGGGAAATGTTTTCAAAGTATTTGGTCAAGTATCCTCTTGATATTTTGTATGATAATTTTAGAAATGTTTTTAAAGAATAATGAAAAAAAAATTCACAAATGATGAATTAATAAAGTTAAATTTGTAATAGTATATGACTCTTCTAGATTTTAGGTTTCTACATATCACTTTAATTCATAAAATTAACACTAAATTTTAGTCATTTAAAAAGAGGTCTATCCCAAATATTTGGAAATTATCCTACCTATGTCATGTTTGACCCAACTAATCTCTTGAGTTACCACAAATAAATTTCTATATTTGATTCTTCATGTAGTTTCATTAACTTTTACACCAAGCTCCACAAATATAAATTTCTTTATGTCAAAGGAAGAGGTTATGGGGCTTACAAGCATTGATCCATTAAGCAATTGGGTCCAAGACATCCTATGATTAGGCCTCTGAGAAATAAAACCAATTGAAAAACATTAAATTTATAATTCTCATTACACACTAGTGTAGGAGGAATCACGCCAACCCATACACTAGTACCAATTCTCTTTGATCTTATTCAAGTTGATCGAAGGAAGGGTCCACCACCCCAACTATGTTACCACAGTCCTAAGAGATCAAGAGATTAACTTACTGCCAATTTCACTTCCTATAGAAGGGATCACCCTAGGTGTAATATGTGGGCACACTCAAGACATTTGATCGTTGATAAAATAAGATATATGATTGACACTACATTCCCACTAGTATATTTTAACAAGTGCATTTTTGTAAATGTATTCCTACAAGTCTATTCCTCCCATATTTTTCCATAACATCATTTGTAGGTTGTGGATGTATTTGCATATAATCATGATGCAAAGTAATCACTAAATTCCCATGAAGTATGTTTCACAAGAAAATATTTTTATGAAGAAAGTATCAAGGGATGTAAGATTTATATATATATATATGTATGTATATGTATACATATACATATATATATATATATATATATATATACATATATATATATATATATATATATATATATATATATATATATATATATATATATATATATATATATATATATATATGTATATGTATATGTATATATATATATATATGTATATGTATACATATACATATATATATATATATATATATATATATATATATATGTATATGTATACATATACATACATATACATATATATATATATATATATATATATATATATATACGTATATGTATATATATATACATATACATATATACGTATACGTATATGTATATATACATATACATATATACGTATACGTATATATATATATATATATATATATATATATATATATATATATATATATATATATATATATATATATATATATATATATATATATATATATATATATAATTACAACTCTTAGATAGATAGATAGATAGACTATTTTTAGTTTAAGATATGAGAAAAAAAATTGTGTGGAGTATATGTCCAAATGAGACATTGATAATTACAAGGTAATATTATATATGTATGTACAAAGTTATATTCCATGTAACACAAGGATATTTTTTGCATGTGAAAGAAAAGGTATGATAGGTTTGTTGATACATGAGGAAGGAGAAGTAAAATAATGACTCATGGAGATGCCTTATAATATAATCACAAAATTAATAAAATTAATAATATTTAAATGATCATTTTATTTATTATGATTAAATAATTGTAAATAGCTACTTCTTGCAAAGATGTAGGTTGTAAAAATATTTTTGGTAGTAGATATCAATTGGATAAGATGCCATACTAGTGCTACACCAACACACAAGCATGTCGACAAAGTTTTCTCTACAACGAGGGTGTGGAGTTCTTATTGATATTTTTTGAAGGATAACTTTTTACCTAATGGTGCTTGTGCTTGTGCCCACATATTTTCCTTTGCTTTGTATATGTGAACTATATAACAATGATGTAATTATGGAACATCATTGTATTGTTTTACAAACTCAAAACTTTATCTTCATAATATGAAGACAAGTTGTACAAATCATAGATCCAAGGAAGCAAGTTCATTTTTGGGATTAAATATGAATTATACTATTCTGCAATCTACTATGTATATGATATCAATGATAATAATATGGTATGCTCAATTAGGAGGATGGAATGCTTGATGTAGATACAATAAGATAACCAGCTTAATGAGAGATAAGATAATACAAAAATCAAACAAGAAGTATAGTTGGATCTAGGACTACTCTCATCCTCAAATCTAATCTATTTACACCAAAAGGTAAATTTATTTGAGAAAAATAAAATTCAAAAAACTTCATAATTTTGAACTACATTCATAAATTTCTTAGTCAAAATCTCTTATGAATTAACAAGTTAATATAATAATACAAACAAGGACATTTTCAATGGATGTGCAAAACAAGGGATATACACACTAAACTTTCTTTCTTTCTTTTAGCATTCCATAAACACTCCTCTTAATCAATTTATCATAATTTCATCTTATCTTTAACCTTAACAAACTTTAATTCATTAGTGCATTATATACGAATGACCATTAATTCATTTAATCTTGCTAGTGATTTAATTATACAATAAATATTTTCAAGATACTATATCATATGTCATATAATCCTTAACTTAATTTATATAGCTGAATATATTAATAAAATAATCAAATTATCAAATCCAACTATATATATTTATAACTTGTACTAGAAGCTATACAAGTGTTTATACATATATACCTTGTATACAAATTGTATAACATTTATCCACATGTTGCACAATGGATAAAAAAATATTGGTTGGAACATTCTCAATTCATGATAGTAGACTATTATGCTCATTTTGCAAGTACAACAATCCTAGGAAACCATAATTGAGGATAAGGATTTACCACATGGCCTCCCTTCAAGCCCCACAAGCATTCAAAAATATGAATCTAAAAAATTTTTGTTTACCATCTCATAATTTCAAAAACATAGATCCCCCAATCTGCACTAGGTACCTCACTAGCAATTTCTCCAAATCCTCTAAAAGAGGTCCAGAGTTGAAGCCTAGCGGTCTACTTCTAATACAAAAAAAAACCCTAGCTAGCCTAAGGGGTTTACCCAGATGGGATCGGCCCTGTGGAATGAAAAAACCTGGCCCCCAAGGAATACAAGGAATGGTTTTTCTTAACAAAGGTTTTAAAAAATATTTCAAACTTCATAAAAAACTGAAACATATCTTCAACAAAACTAAAGCATTATGATTGTAGGTCAAAGGGTTTCTGTGGAAAACATATGAGTAGTGGTATTCGAGGATTTTGTGGAAAAACTGAGCAACGATATAAGAGAATTTCTATGGAGAAAATTTGAGCAACAACATCAAAGGGTTTCTATGGATAAAATCTAAGTAGCAACATCTGAGGGTTTTGTGGAAAAAACTAAGTAGTGGCATAAGAGGATTTTCATGGAAAAAAATTGACCAACAACATCAAAGGGTTCCTATGGAAAACATCTAAGCATCAAATTCGAGGTTTTTGTGGAAAAAACTGAGCAGCAACGTAAGAGGATTTTATGGAAAAATTGAGCAACAATGTAAGAGGATTTTTGTGAAAAAAACTTGAGTAGTAGCGTTAGAGGGTTTATGTGGAAAATAATGAAGAGAAATAATGAATATAGGATTTTCATGAAAAAAAATTGAGCAGCAGCATCATAGGGTTTTTGTTGAAAACATCTGAGCAGCAGCATCCAAGGGTTTTGTGGAAAAAACTAAGCAACGACGCAAGTGTTAGCTTTTTAGGATATATGCAGTGGGAGATATCTAACACAAGTCCTGATAAGATGAAAACAAGTGAGTCTACAATATGACTAAAATATACTATAAATAGAAAGTGGTAAAAATACAATGCAGTATGGAGGAAATGGTCACTCCATTAATATAAGCTAAAGAACTACATTGTGCTCCATACAGGAGCTCTACCACAATCTACTCTCTACTACAATGCTATTGATATCTATATTCTATGTCTTATGATCTATCACTATGAGGCATTTTATATAGGAAAAGAGATTCCTTGGCCAACACTCTACCTAGTTGTACAAGTGGACACCTTGCACATTACAACATGCAAATTGATACTTGTGTATTTATTACATTGCTTGAAGTAAGTAGCTAACTTCCCCCTAAAGTAATATCTACTCTAACTATGTACAAAAGGTGGTATATTTACATGACCCAAATGATCTAATATATTCTAACTCTAACACCCCCATGTATTACATTATTTGGGTATTAAAGATTTCAATCTTCAATATGGATCTTCTTCTTCGGATGTCCTTCAATTTGATGTGGTCTTTCATATCTATTTTAATTCACATTGCACTATATGAGTTTTTGCATCGGTTCTTCTTCTTCTTATTTGTTGGAGTCAGTACCTCCATAGGTGGACGTGCTATCGCGTGATTCTTGCAATGATATTTTCTCTTTGCTTTTTTTCTTCTCATCATTCTTTGTATTTTGTATAGAAGTAGTTGAACATACACTTAGAACATCATGATAAGATTTTAAATTAGTAGAACTTGAAGTACTAAGACTGCATGAGGATTGAAATATCTTTGCTAATGATGATTCATCCATTTCTTTCAGTTTAATCATTTCTATAAATCCCTTTTGTTCTATATTTTCATCCTTATAGAATTTGAATGTAAGTAGTGCCATATATAGTATGCTTCCATATTATAAAGGAATTTGAATGTCATTCTTTTCATTGTCAATTGCTTCAATGAGTTGAGCATGCAGATAGAGCTCCATTGTTTCAAAATAGTCTTTCAAAGCTTCATTTTGTATCCTTTTCGAAGTAGTATATGAGTTTCCTTCAGATTTTATATGTGAATTTTTTATTCCACTTTTTATGACATTTGTTCTTTCTTTTCTAATAGTGTTTTTCATGTCATTATTTATTGTATTAATTGAGGTGGACATATTTATAGCTTCTTGGAATGGAGTATGAAGTTCTTGGACAGAGCTTGTATTAAAATTTCTAAGTGATATACCTTATAACTCCCTAGTTGTGAGCTTGATTTGAAGGAATATTTTAGAGCTTAGGTTTTGTAGCCTTCCTTATATCTCCCTAGTTTAAAATATATGAATCAGTAGAAACACTGTATACTTTGTAGATACCTTATGATTCCTAAATGGATTAAATACTTGATAATCTTTGATGAATGCTATAATTATCAAGTTTTGTAGAATTCCTTATGACCCACTAGTGTTTTTGGATATGTTATATGATGGATAAAGTGCTTTTTGAGTATAGTAGTTCAATTTTGAGTTGATTTTGTAATGTTTTGTAAGTAGCAAAAATAAACTTCTATTACACCTTATTACTCCTATTGAAATTTAAGCACATTTTTAATTTGATGAGGTTATATTGGTTGGATTTCTTTTGTCCCTTTAATTTGGTTTGAGACAAGTATGCCAATGTATTTCCAACTCTTGATTTTTCTTAATAGACCTCCTTTATAGATTTTGATATTTAATGTTTAATGTTTCTAAATTCCAATTACCTACTTTGATGTAGTATTCCTTATGACTCCCTAATATGGAATATTAGAAAACAATATAATATTTCCAATAATAGGGTTTTTAATTTCCAAGTTGAAATCCTTTTTCCTCCTTAATTATTTGCAAATATAAATATTTTAGAATATGATTGCATTATATTTTACTAATGCTAAGTGAATGAATTGCAATAGTAAATATGATGTGCCCTTATAATTCCAATATAACCTTAGTCTTATAACAAGCAATAACTAGTTTACGATTTACCTTCATATTCCTTTGCCTTGATGTTGTGAGGTGGTAGATTTGGATTCTTTGAAATGGCAGTCAATGCCCTCTATGATCGGTACTGATATATCCCTTATGTAGTACTTATTTTATTTGTAACCGATGCTGGTATTCTCTATCTAGTCTTTTGTGATTTATACGTTGTTATGACATATTCCTTGGATGAATTGGATGTTGGATTGTTGCTCGAATGAGGTGATGTCTTGGCTTATTTTATGATAGCTTATTTAATTCTTGTGTTTTCCTCTGAATGGTTTACAAGCTTGAATTAATCTCTTCCTCTTCACACCATTCAATGATGGTCTTCTCTTTGACCTCTAGCACTTTCCCTATTCAATATGGATGCCTTAAATAGAAATTCTACCTTTTGACTTCCGAACAAGTGTCACTTGAGCATTACTTAGTAGGTATTGATATTACAATGTATGCAATGATGAGGTTGGTGGTAGTGTAACTCCTCTTGGGTGAACGTTGGATTATTCATGAACGTTGGATGCTTAGAGATCTTATTCCAAGTGGCACTCATGGATGTGCATGTAGACATTTATTCTAACACTCCAATGATGGGTGTGGATGCCCTATCTTTACCTATATGTTTGAAATATACATTGGCTTGCTATGTTTCTTGAAACACAAGCATTCCTTCTTCTGTTTGTATGTTATCTTGATGAGGATAATGGATGGCACCAACTGTATTGCTACTTTTTTCTATGGTGCTCTTCAATGGTGGTCTTATGGGAGTTTCTTGTGCTCTTCTATGGCGGTCGTTCTATCCAAGTAGAAACCTTGGGTATTGTAATTCTTCCTTTGTATTTTCATACCTATAATATGTTGTTTGTATATTTTTTATAACAGTCGATTGCTAGCCTTTTGCTTGGCTTTGATAACTCTTCTTCTACGTTGTTTTTATATCTTTTATAATATTTGATTGCTACCTTTTTGCTTAGCTTTGATGGCACTTCTTCTTACGTAGATATTTTACCTCTGTATGCTATCCTTTTCTCTACGTATAATTGTACGGTAATGGCTTCTTATTATGATTTCAATGTTGCAGGTGATATGCTCTCTTCTAGGGCTTGGATTGGACGTGGAGAAATGTTTTTTTAAATACCTTGATTCTTAGATGTGTGAGCTCTTCTTTGGTTGCTTCTTCATCTTGCTCAAATTTTACCCTTCAACCTACAAAATATGATGGCTACATTGCTCCCTATAAATATGATAACTTTTGCCCTTTAAAAGGAACAAAAAATGTGCTTTGTAATAGTTATATTTGCACCAATATGAAGGACCTTTTTATGAAATACTTCTTGCCTCTTTTAATCTTCTTCATTGGATTTTCTAATGATAGTTAATCCAAGCTAATGAGATGTTTTTGAAGTAAGTATTTGTGCTCCCTATATTTAAATGAAATCCTTATATTTTCCTTGAATCTTGAGACTCACCACGTCTCAATTTGAGGCTTCCTTCAAGGATATTAATGGTGGATTCATTATTCTTCTTGTAATGGTGGCTTCCTTTGGCCACACAATATTGTAGATTCTTGTGCTAGTTTTGTGATTTTAGTAACACACTAATTTCTTGAGAGTAACTAGTCAAAGATCAACTAGTATAGTGTTATAATGGATTAATAATGCACTTTTAATGATAATAAACTCTCAGAATAAATTCTAATTCACTTACTAATATTTTGTAATTTTTCACTACAACCAATATTATAGGATGTAGTCTTCTTTCTTTCTAGATAGATAATAGATAGATGATAATTTTCTTTCTTTTGAAAATATCTTAAAATGTGCAAATATATCTTAAAATGAATTCTCCTTTTACACTTTTTGGAAGACTATAATATGAGCCCTTCTTATTTCAAATTTAATCCAAAAACGGTGCTTAATAAAATTTGATAATTAACCCTAATTTAAGTTCAACTGCTTGCACCCTAGTTGCTTACCTTTAATGACTTTTGTAGTAGATGTAGATCTTGGTGTTTTGTTTCACCAAGTTGTTGCCTTGCAATGGATGAACTCGCAACTTCTTATTGGTTGTCAAGAACAACAGCCTGCTTCACCAAACTAAGGTCTTTAAATTTCTATCTTAGGTTTGGTGGCTTGATCCTTCCAGTGATCTTCTACCTTCTGCTATAGATTTGGAGAACTCCTTTCTCTAAACTTGTGTCTTCTTACTATGAGAAGCAATCTCCAAATCTCCTGGATTTGGTAGCCTTCTTCTGTCTAAATCTTCTTTCAACCTTCTTGTTAAATTCTGACTTCAAACATGATCATCTTCTTCTTCTCAATATTCTGAATATCTTGAGGTATTCACTGGATTCTTCTTCTAGATTTGGTACTCCTTGTCAAATTCTTCTTCTCTTGGGCTTGTTGTCATATGGTGACAATTGTCTCAAGTCCTTCACTATCAGGAGTTTTTATCCTCTGTAGTGGATTTCTTCAACGAGTTCTCCTAGGAACTCTTTTAATGATTCTTCTACAAGCTCTACAGTATGGTTCACCAAGCCTTCTTTTTTTTCTTGAGACATATCGTAGGTCTTCTATATTACAACTTATCTAGACTTTTAACTAAGACCTTTTCTTTAACCTTCTACTTTTGGAAGTGTTGATGATGAGATATTTCTTCTTGTATCTCTGATTCTGCTTCTTCTATATTTTGGAATAGGATTTCGATGGTCCTTTATCTTTCTTCTATAATTTGTAGGCTTTGATGGAGATCATCAATCTCCCCTTTCTTGGGCTCTTCTTTGGAGTATTCTTCTAAATCAGGAACTTTATCTTCTAAATCAAGATATTTCTTCTAGAATTTTCTTTAAAAACTTTTCTTTGGAGTTTTCTTTTGAATTAGGAATTCTTCTTCCGAATCAAAAATTCTTCTCTAAAATTTTCTTTAGAATTAAGGCTTCTATGGCCTTTTCTGGATCAAGGCTTCTATGGAATTTTTTTCTTCTAGGCTTCTTTGGCTTGTTCTTATTCTAGACTTCTCTGGCCTATTCTTCTTCTAGGATCCTCTAGCCTATTCTTATTCTAGGATTCTCTAGCCTATTCTTATTTTAGGCTTCTCTAGAATATTTTTCTTCTACACTTTTATAGGTATCAATTTTGAACAGAGATCACCAATCTCCTATATCCTTATTGACTCGAATTCTAGAGTCTCTTATTCCTTAAGTCTACTATGAGGTTGTTGTGGTATTTTTCTTTACTTATTCACTTCGCAGGATTGTAGCTCTTGTAATGGACCTTTCTTGAGATCTTTGAAATATTCAGTATTCTCCTTATTGTTGCAGGTGTTGGAATGATTCTAAGAAGATATTCTTCCTAACTCTTTTGTAGGAAGCTTCCCAACCTTTTTCTAGAAACTTCTTTTCCTGCAACAAGTTGTTAGAAACTAGAACAAAAGTATTTATAAATATGGAGATAATAATCTTCACTAGTTGATTTATCAAATTAGTGGTATGAATGATGAGTCCTAGTCTTCATGAATTTTTCTGTAACTCTATGGAAGGACTAGCCAAATGAAATCTTAGAGTTTTTGTGACTGAGATTTTATTTCAGTCCTCACTTGTGATTCTCTCTCTATTTCTATTGACCTACTATATGATGATGGATGTAGGCCCTCATATTCCTATCTCGATTCACTTTCTTTGATACCACGGTTCGCTTTTGAGGATATATGCAATGGAGAGAGATTTAACAAAAGTCCTTATAAGATGAAAACAAGTGAGTCTACAATATGACTAAAATATACTATAAATAGAAAGTGGTAAAAATACAATGTAGTATGGAGGAAATGGTCACTCCATTAATATAAGTTAAAGAACTACATTGTGTTGCATACAGGAGATCTACCATAATCTACTCTCTTCTACAATGCTATTGATATATATATTCTATGTCTTATGATCTATCACTATGAGACCCTTTATATAGGAAAAGAGATTCCTTGTCCAACACTCTATCTAGATGTACAAGTGGACACCTTGCACATTACAACATGCACATATTGACACTTGTGCATTTATTACATTACTTTAATTAAGTAGCTAACTTCCCTCTAAAGTAAAATCTACTCTAACTATGTACCAAAGGTGGTACATTTACATGATTCAAATGATGTAATATATTCTAACTCTAATAGTAAGAGGATTTTTATGGAAAACTTTTGAGCAGTAGCATCAGAGGGTGGAAAACATCTGAGCAGTGGTATCTGAGGGTTTTGTTAAAAAAATTGAGCAGTGACATAAGAGGATTTTTGTGGAAAAAATTTGAGCAGCAGCATCAGAGAGTTTCTATAGAAAACATATGAGGAGTAGGATCCGAGGAATTTATGGAAAAAATGAATAGTACTATAAGAGGGATTCTGTGGAAAAATTTGAGCAGCAGGATCAAAGGATTTTGTGGGAAAAACTGAGCAACGGTGTAAGAGGAATTTTTGTGGAAAATTTTGAAATAATCAATACCTGATCTAAATAAAAATCTAAGAAATGACATAATAGGATTTTGTGGAAAAAACTAAGTAGCAACATAAGATGATTTCCATGAAAAATAATTGAGCAGCAATGTTAGAGGGTTTCTATGGAAAATTCTTAGCATCAGCATTCGAGGGTTTTGTAGAAAAAACTAAATAGCAACGTAAGAGGGTTTCTATGAAAATTTTGAGTAGCAACATCAAAGGGTTTTTTGGAAGGGTTTTGTGAAAAAAATCTAAGCAACAACGTCAAAGGGTTTCTGTAAAAAATCTTAGCAACAGTGTGAGAGGGTTTTGTAGGAAAAAAATTATATATTTTTATATTGTAGGACAAGAATCATAGTGCAATGGTGAGTGTGAGTGATGGTGATGATACAGAGAGAGTGATGGTGATAACCAACAATGATTATGTAGCGAGTACAATCCATGGCTTCCATACTGTGATTCACCATGAGCTGGCTAATAGCATGGAGGCATCGAATCAAAAACCATTTTTTGACATCCCTCTAGATAGTGTCAAAGTAAGCCCTCTAGATGTGAATGATAGAACTCTTCACTCCAATGGAAATGTACCTTCATTTTTGGTAGATCTCAATGGTGGTGGGGTACTAGCAAATTTTGAGTAGTTTATCATTGGAGGTATATCTATGACTTTGGATAGTATCGAGGTAATCATAGGATCCAATGTGTGTGTCAGGAGCAAACCTATGATCCTTTATGGAGGTGGGGATTTAAAGCAAGGTGCATGGAGAAATCTAACTTCAATTGTTGACACATCACAAGGTCAAAATGGATCCAAGCATATTTCCTCTTCTTGCTCCTTTGTAGCCCTTTTTAAAAATATAGTTTCTTCTGGGTCTCCCCCTCACCCCAAGGTCGATCTACATCCTTCTCAAGGTGCCCTACGAATTCCATCAGAGTTTGATCCTCCCTCATGGACCAAGATTCGCATTCTCTTATGGGGAAATTTTTAGGGCATCTCCTTGACATGGAGTTGATTCATAAATGGGCCACTATCCATTGGTGCCCTTCAGGTTCCATGGACCTAGTTGTCTTTCCCAGGGGTTTTTTCTCATTCGTCCTAATAACCCCATTAATTCAACTAGAATCCTATCTAGTGGATCATGGTTTTATGGTTAAATATGGATTTTTCTCAAGAAATAAATCATGGATTTTGATCTAGAGACTGAAAATATCAATCTAGCTTTGATCTAGATTTTCCTTCGAGGTCTTCCTCTCTATTTTTGGGATGAGGACATTTTATGATGGATTGGTTGAGATATTTGTGAGTTCATCGATCTTGATCTTCCTACCAAATCCAAGACCCACATGGTCCACACCTTCATGTGCATCAATGCTAACCTCAATTCCTCTCTTCCTTATTCCATAGAGATGATTTTAGATGAGATCTCTAGGATTTGAGAATAAGCACACCTTCTATTCTAGGTGCTCCAAGCAAGGTCACATTAGCTCTCAGTATCATATGTCTAAGGTTTTTAAGGTGCCTTCCACCAAAAAACCTTTAAGATAATGGTTCTAGTAGCAACAACGTTCCCACAATCAATCTAAATCTTCTTCTTTGGTGGGCTCCAGGCCCCCTCCTTTTGGTACTAAAGTTATTTCAAATTAGGATATTCCTTCTCAAGATTCATCAAGGGAGGCTTTGAATGATATGGTCCAAGATTTACCGTCTGTTGCTCAATATGTTTTGGGGGATACTTTGAATGCACCATCCTTTGTAGATCAAGCTCTCCAAGATGTTCCCCTAGCT
Organism: Wollemia nobilis; assembly: GCA_028583015.1. Classification (NCBI taxonomy): domain Eukaryota; kingdom Viridiplantae; phylum Streptophyta; class Pinopsida; order Araucariales; family Araucariaceae; genus Wollemia; species Wollemia nobilis. Next base: position 2,183,001 of record JAQPPZ010000314.1, read on the forward strand.
CAAGTCGACATCTCGTCCTCTTTTAAGGTATGCCCTCTGGCTTCTATTTCTAATCCTTCTTCTTCTTTATCTATTCCTGAGGTTCTTCCTTTTATTGAGAATGTTGCTCCTCAAATCCCTCCTCCAAAGAGCCCTCCTTCCCCTAAAGGCCTTCTCGGCCCTTCCCCATGTAAAAATATTCCTAGCAATATTTTTTCCCTGAGCCCCCCCTTCACCAGAAATTAAAAAAGGCTCCATGTTGATGTCGATTCAGAGAAGAAACGAGGTTGTCCTTCCTCTCAGCTCATCAAAAATAGAGAATATTCTGAGGAAATTGCCAATGGAACTCAACTCACTTTGAGTCTCTCCTCCAAGCTAAACCTTCTTTCAGATCCACTTGAAAATGATACCTGATCCAAATTCCCCTCTTCACAAGGAAGAGGGAAAAGGTCTTCTTCTAGAATTTCCAAATGAAGATCCTCTCATGGAATGTGAGAGGCCTCAATGGACACAACAAACAATGTTTGGTTAAGTCCATGAGGAAATACCTAAAACCAACCATTTTCCTCTTGCAAGAATCCAAACTGGATACCCAAAATGCTTCACGCATTTCCAAATACATATGGAAAAACTATGAATTCCTCATAAGCCCTACCAATGGAGCCTCTAGAGGGATGTTATGTTTGTGGGATCCAAATTTTGTTGAAGGTAGACTCCTGTCTATGGCAAAAAACTACATGAACATCATGTTCTTTAATAAGGACTACCATTGCAGATGGGTTTTATCAAATATTTATGCTCCAAACTCCCCATCTAGGAGATTTCATCTTTGGAAAAATCTTAGTCAGATGAGAGAGGTTTTTTCCAATGAGGTTTGGATGTTGGCTGGAGATTTTAATTCTCCCTTATTCCCCACTGATAAGAAAGGAGGCTCTAAAATAACAATTAATTCCTATGAATATTTTGCTTCTTTTGTGGATGAGAACGAACTCATGGATATCCAACTCAAAGGTCCAAAATTCACCTGGAGCAATCATAGAAAGGGTGACCAGCTTATTCAAATAAGGCTTGATAGATTCCTAATATCCATTAACGACATCTGTCCCTTTGGATATGTTGTCCTTCATTCTCTACCTCGAATAGGATTTGATCACAACCCCCTTCTCCTTGATTGTTCATTCTAGGTCTCCCCATTCAAATCCCCTTTCATATTTGAGGCTATGTGGCTTCAAGATCCGGATCTCAAGGCACTCATTGCAAATTGGTGGTCTTGCAGTTTTTCTGGGTCCCTAGCCTCTCGAGTCAACAATAAGCTCTGGTTTGTGAAAGCACAACTCAAGAAGTGGAATAGAGATATTTTTGGCAATATTTTTTCCAGAAAATAGAATATCCAATCCCAACTCACAAACATTGAGCTTCTTGCCCAACAAGGAGAATTGGACACAAATATTATTGAGGTTGAAAGGAAGCTTCTGTTTGAATACCACAATATTCTTAAAAGTGAAGAAGTTTTTTGGAAGCAGAAGTCCAGAGTTACCTGGTTGAAAGAGGGAGACTCTAATACTAAATTTTTCCATGCCACCACGATGAGGCATAGGGGCTCTAACAAGATCAAGGAACTCACCAGAGTTGATGGGACCATTATTTCAAAAATTATAGATATCAAAGATGAGGTAGTGGATTTCTTCAAAGATCTACTTGGACCCAATCCGGAGTGCAATATGCAAACATCAGAGACCCTCCTGAACAATATCCCCAGGTTGGTATCCCAAGAGCATAACAATTGTTTGCTTAAACCATTTTCCACTGAGGAAATTTGTAACGCAGTTTTTTCAATGCAAGGTGGGAAGGCTCCAGGCTCGGATGGTTTTCCCTCAATTTTCTTTCAGAAATATTGGGACATTGTGGGGCCTGACATCATTTCAACCATCCAACAAATGCAATAGACTAAGAACATTCCTAAAGATGTAAACTCCACCTTTCTGGCCCTCATCCCTAAGTCCAATAATGCCAAATATTTATCTGATTTCCACCCAATCAGTCTATGCAATATTTTTTATAAAATCCTCACCAAAGTGATTGCCACGAGGTTGAAACCTATTCTCCCTTTCATCATCAATTCCTATCAAGGTAGTTCTATTCTAGGGAGGCTAATTACTGACAGCATAATTACAATCCATGAGCTTATACATTTTGTTTCTAAAAGTGGTAAATCTGGCCTTTTCCTCAAATTGGACATGAACAAGGCTTTTGATAGAGTGTCTTGGAGTTTCCTCTTCTCTGTCTTGTCTAGATTTGGTTTCCATCCTGATTGGATCAACCTAGTCAAGGCATGCATCTCAGGAGCCAGCTTCTCTATCTTAGTTAATGGCTCCACTGCTGGTTATTTCCAGAGTACCAAAGGTCTGAGATAGGGTGACCCTTTGTCCCCTTTTCTATTTATCATTGTGGTGGAAGCCCTAGGGAGAACTCTACGATCTTCCTATTCCAAAGGAGAAATCTCTGGCATTAAACCTACCTCATCTCTCATGCCCATATCCCACCAGTAGTTTGTGGATGACACTATTCTAGCCACTCATGCCTCTGTTCCCCAAGCCAAAATCATCAAGTCCATTCTTCTCTCCTTTGAGTCTATTGTTGGCCAAAAAGTCAACTTCTCCAAAAGTAAACTATATTTTCTCAATACGCCCCCCAGATGGTAAACCAACATAGCTAATATCCTTGGTTGTACCATTGTTGACCTTCCTGCTACCTACCTTGGTTTTCCACTTTTTGTTGGTTTTGCCAAAAAATCTCTTTGGTTTCCACTCATTGAGAGAATTCACAAAAAAATGGTAGGATGGAAAGGAGGGCTCCTTAGTCAGGCGAGAAAGGCCACCTTAGTCAAAGCCACTCTCCAGAGCATCCCTATTTTCTTTTTGTCCATCTTCTGCATTCTAGTTGAAGTTTGTAACAATATTGAACAACTCCAGAGGAATTTTCTTTGGTCAGGCTCAGAACACAAATAGAGATTCCATTTAGTTGTGTGGGACCAAGTCTACTCCAAGAAATAATATGGTGGTATCAGGCTCAGGAAGGTCAGACAGATGAACCTAGCCCTCATTGCCAAGCAAGGATGGTGGATCCTTCAAAATGAAAAGTCACTGTGGGTTGATATCATCAAGGCTAAATACCTCTGGCATCAACCAAATTTTTTGGATGATCCTTCGCCTATTCAAGGTTCTACCACCTAGAATTCCATCTTGTGTATGAGGGAGATCATCAACAAAGGAATCCATTGGAAACTTGGTGATGACCAGAAGATACACTTTTGGGAGGACAAGTGGCTGGGTAACAACCCTCTTCAAAACCGTCTTGATCTGATCTACCTCAAACCTATGACTGACATGTTGTTTGGTACATAGGTGTGCAATTTCATTGATGTTGATAGGAAGCACTGGAAAACCATTCCTCATGGTAATCTAAATGAAGACCAAAAAAGAGCTAATCTTGTTTTATCTAACATGTTGCATCTTTATGTTATTCCCAGCTGTTCAGTTGAAGATAAGCTCTTGTGGGCTCCCAGTGAAAATGGGATTTTCTCTGTCAAATCTACCTATTTCCTTAATGAAAACCTCAGTCAACCATGGTTCCCTTCTAAGATCATTTGGAACAAGCACCTCATTCCCAAAGTTTGTTTCTTCTTTTGGCTTGTTGTTCAGGATAAAATCCTCTCCATTCCAAATCTCCAGATTCGAGGGCTCCCCATTCCTAACTATTGTTACCTTTGCAAGTAGGAGTGCAAATCCACCCAACATATTTTCCTCTCCTATCCTTTCTCCCTCAAATTTATTTGCTCATTATTTTCCTCTATGGGTATTGCTTGGGTTCCTCCCTTTTCTTTGAATGACCTCTATTTACAGTGGCCTAATCCCTTTAAAAGTTTTCATGTCAAAACCTTTTGGACATTTTGTCTCCCCCATTTCCTATGGGAAGTTTGGCGTGAATGAAATTCTAGAGCCTTCAATAACTCCATCCATGATTCCAACTATGTTCTTTCCAGAGTTATCCATGCGATAGCTAAAAATATCTCTATTATTCAAGGCACTGGGTGGTCGGAGTCCCCAAGTGAAGCTCGGTTAGCCAAGTCCCTCTAGCTCCCTTCCTGTAATATTTCCTCTCCCTCTTCTGTGGTTGATCGCTCACTTATCAAGTGGTCTCCTCCACCTTTGGGATGGATCAAGTATAATTTTGATGGTGCTACCAAGGGCAACCCGGGGTCGGCTAGAGTAGGAGGTATCTTTCGAGATCATACAAGGAAGATATTGTTGGCCTTTGCAAAAAATCTTGGCATCCAAACCAACCATTTTGTTGAAGCTCGAGCCCTCTTCCAAGGTTTGTCTCTCCTATCCAGAATAAACTACCCTAACCTTATTGTCGAAGGTGACTCTATGAACATTATTAGAAGCATTGTAGGCACCCAGTTAGCTTCCTGGAACATCTCTAGTTTAATCTTCGAGGCAAAATTTTTTTGAGCTCTTTCCCTAATGTCACCATCCAACATGTCTTTAGGGAAGGAAACCAAGTCGCTGAATTTCTAGCTAACCTGGGGGTTTCTTTGCCTAACCTCACCATTTGGAATGAAAGTTCTCCTCCCCCTGGTCGATGGCAATCCCATGCCTGTATCTCTTTTGTGAGTTTTCTCAAGATTTGGGTTTCTTGGGTAGCCACATCTTCTCCATGTTATGGGAATCTACCTCATATTGGATAGCATTTTCAAGACACATCATTGGAGGTTTCATCGATCCATGGAATTTTTCTAAGTTCATAGGATTTATTTTCAACATACACTCTCATGCGTGGCTTCAATGTTCGGGGCACGTGGAGCTTGTGGCTCAACATGGAGAATATCTTTGTGAGCCATACGTGGAGACATTGTAACCACACCATCTTCAATGAACACCTCTTGTAGGTTTTTTTTGTGTGATGGATGACAAAATGGAGTCATCTGTTGTCTTACCTAGACACGTGAGCAGGCTTTACTCTAGACCAAATTTGGGAATCATTGTTACTGGTCTCTTTTGGTGGATGAGGGATGACTGTGAGTTCCCAAGGTAACTTTTTGTTTCAACTTTTTGTTTGCATGTGAGCTTGCAGGAAGCCGGTGGTGAAATGGTTACTATCCATCATGAGAGGTGCAACACCAAAATTGGAAAGGATTGAAACATCATTTTTTCTACCAACGACATTTACGACCTTGTGAGAAGTGCCACCAAAATTTTTTCTCACACCTTGACTACAACTTTTTCTCAGGATTGGTTGATGGTTGGACTTACGGTGTCTTGCGTGGAACTTCTATTTCACTCATGCCTCTCTTATTGCCCATTGAGGCTTCCTCTTTTGCCCCTATGGGTTTCTCTATTTGTTTTTGTCTTTCTTCTTGGCTGTTTTGAAGAAGGTGCTTCCTTTTTGTTTCAGATGGTTGGGAGCATTTTTCCTAACTAGAATTTTTTGTAAAAGGTTATGGGAACCTTTCAAAACCCCTCTTACCAATAAAAAAAATAAAAAACATAGGCATATGAAGAACATTGAATATTAACATTAACATAGGGAAAACATGTGAATCTATATCATCTTTTAACATCCTCATAGGTCAATTTGGAATATATGGATCACATCCATTTTAACTTCGGAGAATCCCACCTTTATTTAATTTAATTTTTCCATTTCAACCTCAAAGAACCCTATGTACTCCAACATAATTCACCCATTTCAAAACTTTATTTAATAAGATGTTTTCCCCCATATTGTCTCCTGTAATGTCTCAGATGGAGAAGTTAACACTTCATTCCATGTCAAATATTTTTGTAGTCATGCCATCCTTAAAAATAACCCCATATTTTAAAATTAAATACATAAATTTTATAATTGTAAATACATAGAACACCTCAAGTTGACCTAACAAATAGAACATTATATCAAACACAAATAACCTTTCCAAATATGCATACATTACATGGTTCTTATGACAAAACATAGATCCAAGTCATACACACACTACATAGAGTCTTGGTAAAGAAGAAGATTATTGTTGGATAGTTTTAATTCCACTTATATTATTACAAGATTATTGAGTTTAAACTATGAAGGCTTAACTTTATCTTTGTATTTGTGGTTGTAAGTTTTTGTTCTTCACCCTAGAATTCAATTCTTTCCTCTTTCTTCTATTTTACAAATCCATTCTCTCTTTTTTGTGTAATTATTTCTTCCTACCACATCCTCTCTTTTCTTGTCTTAACTATAAATCTCTTTTTATGATGGTTAAGGGGGTAATATTGTAACATTTTCATTACTCCCCATGTGGATCTAATTTGTGAGAAAAGTATAATTAGTTAGGTTTTAATTATTTTATTTTATATTTATCTTCTAAATTTTAATGTGGGTGAACTATGTATTGGTTGGAAACGGTTCCAAGTTTTTTTTTTTTGACTTTGGAATTTTATTAGACTTCATAATTATTAAAATAATCCAAAGTATTAAGGTAATCATTTAAAATAGTAGTAAGTTTTTTAATTATTAATTTCATTGTCTTAGTAGAATCATCTTCTTGCCACTAAAGGGTACATGCACACACTCATGACTTGACCTTCAATACAAGACAAGTTTCAAAATAAAATTGGTTCCTAGGTTACGAGTAACAATATGATAATAAGATGGTAATGCATAAGCCTTATAGTTTTTGAATAACTTTACTTGCCCTCAATCGTGGTCTTCACCAATAAAATAAATGAACACTTTATTTTTTCCACCTTATTACTATCATAATCATCAATATATACTCTATTTTGTTAATATTGTACATGAAAACTATTGCATGAGTTCATAACAAGGAAAGATAGCATATTGAATTTAACATGATATCATAAAGCATGTTACATCACATTAATGTCCCCTATTGCTTCCTCATTTAATGATTATATCATACTTTGTTATTATATTTCTTATACCAATAATCATCCATAGGTTTTTAGTTTATCAAGGGTCAAAAAGGAGGATATTACACTCATATTCCCTTTGGAAGCAACAACAAGTTTAATTTTGCTAAACCCAACTTCTAAACATTTCTATTTTTGATAAGTATGTCATGTACAATATTAAATAATCATGCACATGATGCATAGTTGTTAGCCATATTCTATATGGCTTCCTTAGCTACTAACTTTTAGTATATTCTCTAACCACTCATGGTTTTAGGCTCATGATTTTACCCAAACCATGGTTTTGTAATAGGTACTTGGTACCTATAAATATGTATTGTTGTTTAATAGAAATTTTGATCTAAATTTTTTTAGATCCTCATCATTGGTATTAGAGCATTTGCTCCTGCCTGAGGAAAAAATTCATCCTAGTTTTGTTTTTTGAGCTTTATCTGAGAGCTTTGGTTGTAAGTCCATCGTTTGGCCATTATACTCATTTTGCTCCTATTTCCATTTAAGGTACCATGTTGTCTTTCAATATTCTCTCTCTAGAAGAGATATCCCAATGAGCCAAAGAGCTCTTTGTGAAAATCATGTTGATCAAAGCTATCATGCTAGAAGAAATGGGAGCAAAAGAAAATTTTCCCGCTGAAATGGAAGGTTTATCTGATAAAGAATCCCTTGTTGAAGTTGAAGCTGAAGAAATTATATTTGTTGTTATAATAGTGGATGTTGTGCAAGATCCACCACCAGTTTTGCCAATACCACTACCAAGACTATAAGTAGCAACATCAAGTGGTTGTCTCTTGTCCATAAATTCATGGAAAATGGAAAATAAATCTTGACTATGGTTATATCTGATGCAATTGATCAAACATATATTGCAACCACCACTCCACACCACTTTATGGATCTTGTGCATCACTCTATGCATGTACCTTTGGCTACTCTCCATGGTGATTTGCTTGTGCCATATCCTTCTCTCAATATGCTTGAGTATGTTTTCATGGGTAACCTATGTGAGCAAATGCTACCACCCCATATCCTCTTTTAATATTTGTGTGGCTATATGTCCTTGAGGCCACCTTGGCCACCATCGATATTCATGATGAATAGCATTAAAAGCTCACATTGTTTTAGTTACATCATCCCATCTCATTGCTCAACTCTACTGGAATCTACAATACCACTTTAGTGGATCATTATTTTCAATTTTATGGAGTTGTTAGCATGATTTTCCCATGGAATTTCCTACCCTCTAAATGCAATAGTTCCAAGTTATCTCTCTTATAGCCTGTTCATTTTAGCGTGGCCCTCGACTCCAATTTTTCTTGACCACTCCCCTGACCACCACCAACTTCGTCACCTTTTATGATTTTATCTACCATGCTACTACACTTTATTTGCTTCTCGTGGCCCCAACTAAGTGGTCCCATCCCCTACATGAACCTCATATCTCAAGTCATACAACAAATTCATGTTTGTGAGGTCTTCAATAACATCAATCCCATTTGTTGGATCTCCACAGTTGCTATTGACAAACGGATATGCCCTGAAGCCTAACCCCTCAAAACAACCAATAACATGCAATCCTATGCTACCTTTGATGTCCTATACCCACATCTATTATGGCCCTACCCTATTCCCTAGCCACTATCCCCTCCTTATCTCAGCACTTGGTGTTATCACTATTGCACCAAGGTAATTTCTACCACCTTTGCATAATCCACAAATACCTCATTCTATATCTATGGCCTCTTGTTTATCACTCACCTTGGAACATTCCAAAATTTTACTCCCAGCCATGTTTGTGTTGCCATAATGTGCTTTCCTAATTGTGGCCCCTGTAGTTCCATTGACTTACACCTCCAATGCTTAGCTCTTCCTCCATCCTCTAAAGGTCCTTATTCTGACATGCAGATCTTGGATCCTTTTCACTATGATGTGCCCCATGCAACCATCACCATGATGTTTCTACATGTCCTCTTCGAGCAACAATCAAATTTCGTGGTGTTTTTTGAAGGTAAATATCTTGTGGCTACCTACACTTTTTCCACATACCATTGTACAAAAACATCACCACCTTCATTTTATGGTTTTTTCCATGCTCCATCACTTTTTCTCTAAAGCAAATTTTATCTCCTACCTCCACATTGGTCTTGTATCCAAGGAATACCATGTTCCATGTCTGACAAGCACATTCTCCTTTTTGATGTATTTTTAACCCTCATAAGCTATACTTATACATGGATCATGGGACCATATATTTTGTCTTATCTATTTACATTTTTTTCTACATGTAACTTTGACCATAGGCGAATCATATTAGACGATGCTCCTGAATATTCCTTTTTGGAGGAAAAAAATTCACGCTCTCTTATTGCAACCTTGGTGCAACCTTCTATTTTTTGCAACTCATGGTATCAACTTAGGTACTCATATAGGCATATTTATAGTCGTCAAAAAGATCTTCTCGAGCCTGACCTAGTGGAATTAATATTTTTATATTTTTTAATACCTATTCTAGTTACTATAGTGATACACTTCGAATAGTCATATTCTAGTTTTTTGTGATTTTCCAACACTTTATCCTTCCATTTTGTATGCATTGGAGTCTAATGCTTCTATTGTGGGGAGGAATGATAAGGAATATTATAGAAAATATTAAAATATCATACACATGATGCATAGTTTTCGATCACATACCATTAAAATATTAAAATATCTTGTGGCTACCTACACTTTTTCCACATACCATTGTACAAACACATCACCACCTTCATTTTATGGTTTTTTCCATGCTCCATCACTTTTTCCCTAAAGCAAATTTTATCTCCTACCTCCACATTGGTCTCGTATCCAGGGATTACCATGTTCCATGCTTGACAAGCACATTCTCCTTTTTGACGTATTTTTAGCCCTCATAAGCTATACTTCTACATGGATCATGGGACCATATATTTTGTATTATCTATTTATATTTTTTTCTACATGTAACTTTGACCACAGGTAAATCATATTAGACGATGCTCCTAAATATTCCTTTTTGAAGGAAAAAAAATTCATGCTCTTTTTGCTACCTTGGTGCAACCTTCTATTTTTTGCAACTCATGGCATAAACCTAGCTACTCATATAGGCATAGTTATATTCGTCGAAAATATCTTCTCGAGCTTGACCTAGTGGAATTAATATTTTTATGTTTTTTAATACCTATTCTAGTTACTGTAGTGATACACTTCGAATAGTCATCTTCTAGTTTTTTGTGCTTTTCCAACACTTTATCCTTCCATTTTGTATGCATTGGAGTCCAATGCTTCTATGGTGGGGAGGAATGATAAGGAATATCATAGAAAATATTAAAATATCATACACATGATGCATATTTTTTTATCACCTTCTAGATGGCTTTCTTAGCTATCAATATTTAATATATTTTCTAACCACTCATGGTTTTGCCCAAACTTGATTTTGTAAAAAGCACTTGGTGCCTTTAAATAGATATTGTTGTTTAATGGAAATTTTGATCTAAATTATTTTAGATCCTCATAAATTTTACTAAAAATCAAAGTAGATCCTTCATGTTAACTTCGTTGTCATAGATAACCCTTCCATGTATATTCAAATACTATAACCTAGAGCTAGTACCTCTTTTTCCACACTTGATGCTTCCCATGATGAGCCCCATGTATTTAAATATTCTACAACAAAGGTAATAATATGATTCTAAACCTAGGCATGATTATGAGATTTATTTTTATAAATTTATAATTCCTTTCAAGCCATAAATTCCAAAAAATAATGGCAATACAAACCCTTCACATAATGCATAATGCTTTAGCTTTAAAATAATTAATCTAATATTTCATCAACTCTTTCAATATTTATGGATCTACCCAATGTATTCCTTTTTTTCAAAAATTATTCCAAAATTATATAAGCAAAGGAACAATTAAGAAGTAAATGACTTGATGTTTCTAAATCCTTCTCACACAAGGAACACATGAAAGATCCATGATATCCCCTTTGTACACTCTCACTTGTAAGAGTATTGCTTTAGGTTGCTAACCAAAGGAATTTTAAGGCCTTAGAGAAGGCCTTGAGTGACCAAACATTATTATAATGGAAAATCTTTAGGAGTAGTAAATTATATTTGCTCTAAATCCTTCTATCACAACTTAATTAAGTATCCACTATCTTTTGATATATTCCAAACCAACTCATCCTTCCAAGTAAAAATAGGTAAATAGAGCACTTGAAGGATCCTTTGAATATCACCAACTTTATATGTGAGGCTATCTCCTTCAACCCTATTGCTAATAGAAAAATACATGATCTATATTTTTTGCTCATAATAATATAGTTTTTTCCTTTGAACCTTTACAAGCTAAACCATGCTCTAGCCATCAGTTACCAGTTTGGATTAGAAATGATAGGATAATGTTACAATCAATCATTAGACCAGAAAATTATAGAATCCTTTTGTTGACTAATCATATAATATATTTCTTAATCAAGTAAACTATCTAATACAATATTCCATGTTGTCAAACCTCTAGGTAGGGTTTATTTCTTGAACAATTGTATTAAATGAATAAAAACCTATATATTTTTGAAGTAATGTTTTTTCTCAACTCTTTTCTTGACCTTTGAATAATCTCCAACCCAATATTATCCCTAATTCCAAACTCATAAGGCTATACTTTGAAAATATTGCCCCTCCAACATTCTTTCCTTTGTAAACTCTATCCCAGTTATGAAGAGGAAATCTAATTTTGTTCTATATCGCTTTGCATTTTATCAAATTCATATGTCGTACTTATAATTTTAAAAATGACATTGTATATATTAGAATAGATTTCAATGTAATATTTATGAGTTGTAGATTTCTAGCTAATATTAAAAACTTACCTTTCCAACCTACCAAACAAGATTTTATTCTATCCAAAATTGAGTCCAAATCTCCTTTCCTTCACGACAAAGGAATACCCAAATATGTTGATGGTAATTTTCCAACTTTAAACCTTGAAATATTTATAGTAATCCACTATAAATATAGGGTAGTGTGGATTTTATAGTACTAGCCAACTATCTAGCATTCTTCTCATAACATGATAATATTGACTTAAACTCCATGGCCTTGTTAACTAAGGAACTATGCAAAAGAAAAGTGCCACCAACAAATTGGAGATCAAATACAAAGAGACAATTTGTTGCAACCTAAATACCTTTGAATTTTTCTTCCATTATTGTCTTGATAAATCTCTCCCCAATGCCTTGACAAGAACATTAAATAAGTCATGACATACTGGGTCATCCTAGAAAAGTCCACAAAATGACTAAAGTATCTAGAAACAGATGGATTGATCCAAATAGAATATTTTGGAATTATATAACATCTAATACATTCACACCAAATTTTATGAAAGCTAAATTTTGTAAGAATATCATGTAAAAAACTTTAGTAAACCTAATCATATGCTTTCCCATATCTAATTTTATAAGCATACCTAATTCTTTCGTGGAATGAAAAGAACGTATGGCCTCTTGTGAAATTGTTACACAATAAAAACTTTTTTTACCACAAAATAAAATCACCTTATACCTTTGAATAACACAATCTAGAATACTTTTCAATTTAATTTCTTATAATTTTTTAAATTGACTTATAAATCATATTAGAAAGACTTATTGGATGAAAAAATTCAAAATATTTATTCTCACCTTTCTTAGGAAATAATATAATAAAGTTGGCAGTAATATAACTTATTGTATCCTTCTTTTTCTTACCTCTTCAACCACAAAGATGTTGCTCTTCAACAAATCCTAAATTTTTGGAAGGAAAATGTAGAAAATGCATCAATATCAAGTGCCTTATAAGGGTGGAATGAGAAAATTACTTTATATGGCTCCTCCATAGATATCTTCCTCATCAATATTTCATGATGTACCTATGTGATAGCTAAAGGAATTTTATAAAATTTTACCTTGATCCTCCTTAGCTTGTCCAACTTTTGACAAAATATCTTTGAAATAATTGATCGCTTCCTTCCTAATATTTCTTTCTTTCTCACTACTTCTTCCATATAGAGTTGAAATATTTTAGATTTGAATAAAAAAAATAATCTATTTTAAATTTATTATGAAATGATTTGGTATGTGTTCCCTTACTTAACCCATCTCTCAGATTTTGAGGACTAATATGACTCTTTCTTTCTCAATACATTATGATAATCAATAAGTAAATTTTTATTGCATATAAATATCTTGGTCTAGTAGTTGCAAGCTAACTACAGTTTTAAGGGCTTTTGCCTCTCTTTGGGGAGGTCTAAGGTTCAAATCCACTTGATACGAGGGGACTAGGACCTCTCATAAGAACCCATGTAAAATCAAATTTATCAAGTGCAATTAGCTTAACCATTTAGATTCCTCAACAGTTTAAGGAGAGACCCAAGTTTGATTCTTGCCAAATGATACATGGATAATATCCAAGCTTTGTTGTAATACCACTATGTGGTTATGATGTAATACAAGTGGAGCCTATTTCAATCCCAAATAACCCATTAAATATATATATTGGTCCATTCCATTGATTTCTACTATATCTTGTAAATTATTGAGCTTGATTTTAATTTTCTCTTTTATTCTAAATTGTTACCAAATATTTGGCATTTCAAATCTTCAATTGTTTCTTTAAAATTTTCATCTTTTGAAAAAGCATATACATTCATGATACTTTAAACCTTGCTTCAACCCATCATGGCATAACTATATGGAAGAAATCAATATTACCACATAGACTAAAATCAATATGGACACATCTCGAGAGAATGGGATTTTTATCTAATTCTTCTCATAATAGAATATCCAAAGAGATTGTATACTCTATTTTCAACCATATAGTGGATTACAAAAATATATCCGATATTTTTGCTATATGAGTTTACCCCTGCATCTATTGTCCCATGTAAATTGAAATCTTAAATGAATAGCATCCCAAAGAACATATTAATTGCACCATAGATTGAAGCAAATCCTTTGTTTTAATGCCATTGTCATAGATGACCCTTCCATGCAATATAATTCCAAACTAGGGCATGATTTTGATATTTATTTTCAAAATTATATTATTCCTTTCAATCCATAAATTCCAACAAATAATGGTAGGACCAATCCTCCATAGAATACATAATGATTTAGCTTTGAAATAATTAATCAAATATTTCATCAACTCTATTAATATTGATGAAGCTACCTAATATATTATCAATTTTTGAAAAAAGCAACCCCAAATGGTGTGATCAAAGGAACAATTAATAATTAAATGAACTAAATTCTTCTAACTCAAGGTCCAAATAGAAGGTTCATGATATCCTCTTCTTTGTAGACTCTCTCTTGTAACAATCTTCCTTTGTACTACTAACCAAAGAAGTATTGAGGCCTTAGGAAGAGTCTGTAATGATCAAACATTCTTCCAAGGAAAATATTTGGGAGAGAAAATTATGATTTCTTTAAATCCACATATCCCAACTTGACTGAGTATCCACCATATTTTTATAGAGTCCAAACCAACTCATCCTTTTGTGTAAAACTAGATAAATAAAATTATTGATACATATTTTGAAGCTCATATGCTATTTATTTAAGCTCATCTCCTTTAACTAGGGTACTAATAGAAAGCCATGATCTAGAGTTGCTTCTCACATTAAGATAATATTTGACATATGGACCTTTACAAGCTAGATATACTTGAGCCAATGGTTTTAATTTTAAATTAAATATAATAGGACAAGACTTCAATCAAACACTAGACAAAAAATTAGCATAGTCCCCCTCATTGACTAACCATCTAATATATTTTTTGGCCAATTATATGAAGTTCCATCTTGGTGATCCTTTGGGTAGGGTTTATTTCATGAATAATTTCATTGCATAAAGAGAACCATTATATTTTTAAAAGTAATTTTTCACCCAACTTTTTTCTTGATCTTTGAATAATCTCTAGCCATGTTTTGTCCTCAAGTCCAAACTCATAAGGTTGTAATTTTTCAAGCTTACCCCTCTAATATTATTTCCTTTATAAACCCTATCTCACTTACAAAGAGGAAATCTAAATTTTTCCTCACATCCTTTACAAATAAATCTCTTTAAATTTTATCAATATCTAATGTTATACTTGCTAGTAATCTTGAAAGTGATATAATATAAATAGAGATGGATTGCAATATAGTCTTTATAAGTTGTAGACTTTCAACCATGGCTAAGAACTTACCTTTACAACCTAATAACAATATTTCATTCTATCCAAATATGAGTCCTAAAGCTCCTTTCTATTTTCTTTATGATATAAAAGAATACCCAAGTAGGTTGATGGAATTTTTTTAATTTTAAACCCTAAAATATCCATAATAATTCATTGTAAATTTATGGGTAGTGTTAATGAAAATATTGGATTTTGTAGGATTAAACAAATGTTCAATAGCCTTCTCATAGTATTATTATACTGATTTAAACTCCATGGCCTCACTAGCTGAGTCATGACCCCCAAAAAAAGTATCATCAACAAATTGGAGATGAGATCCAAAGGGACCAATTATTATAACCTAAATATCTTTGATTTTTCTTCCACTTTTTTATTTCGAGAAATCTCTCCCTAATGCCTCCACAACAATAATAAATAGATGAGGAGATAGGGGATACCTTGGAACATTACTTGGAAAGACTTAAAGTATCCAATATGGGATACATTGATCAAAATACGATATTTCGGAGTGTTATAACAACATCTAATCCATTCATATAATATTTGATTGAAACTAAACTTTTTGAGAATTTTATGCAGAGAACTCTACCAAATTCTATCATATGCTTTGTTCGTATCTAATTTCATAATCAAAGACCTAGCTTTTTCATGGAATGAAGAGAATGTATGGCCTCCTATGCAGTAACTACACCATCAAAAATTTGTTTACCATGAACTAAACCACCTTATTCATCTAAGATAACACAATCTAGAATGCTTTTCAACCGTTTGCCATAATTTTTTAAATGGTATTATAAATCATAATGTAAAGTAGTATTGAACAAAAACATTTAAAATATTTCGTCTTAAATTTCTTGGGGACCAATGTAATAAAGGTGGTATTGATCTCACTTATTGTGGACTTCCTTTTTTGGGTCTCTTTGACCACATCCAAAACATCACTCTTCAATAAATCCCAAAAAGTTTGAAAGAAAATTGTAGGAAATCCATTAGGTCCAAGTTCCTTATTAGGATGGAAATAGAAAATTGTCTCATGTAGTTCCTCCAATGATATCTTCTTCATCAAGCTTTAATTTAAGCCTAATTTGATAATTAATGAAATATTTTTGAAAATATTACCTTGTGCCTCCTTATCTTTTCTAGCATTTGACAAAATATTTTTAAAATAATTAATTGCTTCCTTCTTGATATCGTCTTCTCCCTAGATTTTTGGAACCAATATTACACCTCCTTTTTCTATACATTATGATAATCATAAAGAAGTTATTTTCTTGCACATTATAATTTTGGTCCATTCTATTGATTTTTACTATCTCTTCTAAATTTTTGAGTTTGAATTCAATTTTCTTCTTTTCTTTAAATATGTTACCAAAATATTTGAAATTCCAAAAATTTATTTTTCCCTTTAGATATTTCATCTTTTGAACAAATTTATATAGACATAGTCCTTCAAATTTGTTTCATTCCACCAAAAAATAACCATTTGAAAGAATTTAGGGTCTTGGATCCATGTAGACTAGATATAAAATTATTTTAAAAGACCATTATTGAGTAAATTGCAACAAAAGAGAAGGGGTTTGTGATCACAATAAAATATATGAAGAGATTGTATATTTTATTTGTAACCATGTGTTGGCTAACAAAATTCTATATAATATTTCTATTATATGAGTTTACCAAATGCATATATTGTCCCATGTGTATTGAAAACTTGAAGTAATAGCATCTCAAATACCATTTGAATTGACAAATGAAGCAAAATACTACATATATTTACACCATCCAGGAGTACTACCTTTATTTTCTAAAGGAGATAGAACTATGTTGAAGTCGCCCCCAAGAATCTATAGATCATAATTATGAGTCATCATTGTATTTGACAAAAATATACCAAGATCCTTCCAACATATTTTACAAGGGGTAACTATAGTTAGATCATATGCATTTATAACCCTGATTTTGAAGTTTTTCTCTTTTTCACAAAATAGTTCAATAACCTAGTTAATTTTTACTTCTAGCAATTGGTCTTGCTATTTGTGTGTGTCCCATATTGTTGCAATACCTTTAGAAGCTCCCATAGAAGAAACTATCAAATAATACCCCCTCTTCCAAATCTTTTTGAAGGCATCCTTATATTGCTCACTACTTTATTTTATTTCTTGTATTAAAATAAACATAGGATTATAACAACCTATTAATTCTTTAATAACTTTTTTCTAGGGATATTATTCATACATCTAATATTCCATGATAACACTTTCATTATCACTCTTTAATTTTATTAGTGGGTATAGATACACTTCTTGTTAACACCTACGATATTTATTTTTGATTATCAAATTGATATCCCTTTGAGTTTTATTTTCTCTTTGTTCTTGCTTTGAGGGTCTTCCTCTCATTTTTTCATTCCCACCAACACTTTCATATTCATTAATCTATTCTATCTTGCCATACTACTCATAATGAGACTTATCTTCTAAAGATTTATGCCACCCTAGAAAGTCTAACTTGCAAGGAATAGCCTCATAAATACTTTCTTCTTTATATTACCCCAAAAGTCATAAAGTGCAAGGATGTACTACTTGAATGGGCCTAACAATAAGACTTTAGAACTTCAAATAGAAGGTGTAAGGTTTCATTCTAGAGGGGGTTGGGTTGTACACCATGCTTCGATAATTGAAGTCTGGTTGGATAGACACATATTGGGTGAACAACATCCTCTATGAGGATCATCCCATATGACATATGGACATTAAAAACTAGTTTACTCTTACTTTACCATAGTAATTACTTTCTTATGTTGTACTACAAACCCTAAATTCCTAAGGGTATCCTCCATATGCATTTCTTATTTTGCTAGCTTCAAACTCTAAAGTGCAACGGATACACTCTCAACTACTTTTTTTTTTATTACAAGAAGAGGATTTTATGCTACTTAAGGAAAATGAAGATAATTTACTTGGATTAGTCTTAACCTCTTTCAACACATATCCCTTAAAATTTCCCTCTCCATATTTCTTTGCACCTTTAACTTCTAAATTTGAAGTTGCACATTGTACTTCCTCATCTCATGTTATTTTTTTTCTAATGGTTTATTCAAGTTGTTATAGCCTTCATCATTTGATGATGCAAAGTGAACTCTTTTATCACTTGTGAGTGAAAAATATTGGTTTGACATAGATTCTACTATGATATGATCTCCTTGCTCCATATTGAAGTTTGTCTCATGCCCAAAATTTTCCGTCTCTTTCTTCATAATTTTTACTTTGCAATCTCTTACTATATGTATAATCTCATAACATTTATGACATTGGAATGCACTATTTTTATAATTTATTTGTTGATAATGTTCTCATAATTCATATTTAATCCTAATGGATTGCAATCGAGGTTTTGAAATATCCATGGCAACACGTATTCAAGTGTATATAGCATGCCTTCTCTCCTTAGTAGTCAATCCCTCTTAAATGAACTCCCCTAGAGTATTGCTAATATTCTTCAAAATCTCCTTATTGATAAGCTAATAAGTATGTCCAAAAATTCTATTCCACATTGGAATCCTTTTAATAGTCTTTGTCTCCACAAAAATATTCTCACTCCATGGTCTTAAATATAATACATATTTACCCCTAAACGAAGGGTCACAATCTATAATTTTACCCCTAATTTCCAAATTTGAGAAGATGACAAAAAAAATCCTTTTGGAAGAAAAGTCATGGAGGGATTTGAATTCAATCCCCACTTCCCCTTGATCCAATTTTGAACCTCCAAAAAACTAGGCTAGTATCCATAGAAGTTACTTATTAACCCTATGCTCTTAAGAACCATTATATCATGTCCAATCATCTCATCCTTGATAATCACTTTTCTTGAAAATTAAAGAGAGATGAATAAATTCATGTTATCAATTTTCTAGATCTTACCTTTTTAAAATATAAGCACTAAAGTTTCTATAATTCTTATCAAAAAAGTTTACAAACTAATTGAAAACTTAGTTGTAAAATGTATTAGAACTACTTTAAGATAGAAGAGATGTTGATTTTTTATTTGATGAAGTTTTATCTAAGTTTTAATAATTAAAAGATTTGTAAATATTTAATGCACCTATATATATAGAAATAAAGAAATATGAATGTATTTTTATGGCCTATACTTCTATCATAACAACAAAACATTGCATGTTATTAAGTTAATTAAACCATTTATCAAAAATATTTGTATCTATTTCTTCTATTAAATTTTTCATATGATTTTTGACAAGATAGAAATTTCCTTCCATAGCCTTTGGTTTAGGCCTTTATTAAGGACCCATGTCCATTGTGTTTGATTCTTTGACTAAATGACTTTTATTTGAATTTTGTCAAAATAAAGATTAATTTCATAATTGCCTAAATTATTTATTACCCTATTTCTTTTTTATTAAATATAATATTATGAATACATATTTTTTAATATGTATTTAATAATATATTTTTTTTTAAGTTTTAATATTAATATAGCTTGCTATTTTACTAGACAAATTTGGAGGGAGGTTATTATGTAGTTAAAGCTTCTTGTAGGATGACACAAAGACTCCTTAGGAGAGTGTTTGAAATCTTGGATTAAAAATAGATCATACAAAGGATTTTGCTCTTCTGATGTTTGTGTCATGGGGAGTATGGATATCAAGGAGCGCATGAATATTTCAAGGTCAAAAGCCTACCTAGCATATCTCCTCCCAAATCATCGAAAGTTTTAGTAAGTATAAGGTTTCGACAATAGCAAAGGTAATCAAGCAAATCATCCCTCAAAAAATTGATAAATCAGGGGCCTAAGGATTTTTGATGGGGCTAGTTAGGGGGTCCCTAGAGTTTGTGGGGTGGAAGGATTACTATATATTACTGACTCTCATAACTTCAAATTCAAGACTAGATTGGGAGATGGTTTCCATAATTATGCTAAAATAAAGGCACTAAAAATTGTTGGTTTTGATGGCAAAATCAAAATGAATTAAAAAAATCAAATTTACGAAGACTCATGAGTGGTAGTAAACTAGATGCTT
Source organism: Wollemia nobilis (assembly GCA_028583015.1). NCBI lineage: Eukaryota > Viridiplantae > Streptophyta > Pinopsida > Araucariales > Araucariaceae > Wollemia > Wollemia nobilis. The sequence goes on from JAQPPZ010000314.1 coordinate 2,203,238, forward strand.
AGTATTCGATGATGGAAAACATGGCTCTACAACCTATATTCTCTCAAATAAAAGTTGTGGATTGGCGTGAAGATTATACATTCAGGTATATTTATCGAGAATTAAATAAGGGAGCAGATGAACTCTCAAAGAAGGGGCTATTGATTGAACGAGGTATGTGCTTAGTGCAAGAATTCAGAGAGGCCTATTTATAGCAGTTGGTTTGTATTTATACCTTGGGGGATTAATCCACTCCAGCCAAAACATATAGATCCAAATTTTATACTACATGTTAAATAATTGTGATGCTAATAATAAATTATTAGTTTCTAGTTTAACATATTTGTAGATTTCCTAACGAGGACAGTTAAAACAACTTTCTAAAAACTTAGAAGTTAGTGTTTTAAAGGATGTTGAACAATATTAGAAGGTGCCTAAGGATAGAACTTAGCCGGCTGAAGATAGCTAGCTATAATGTATAAGCAACCTAATTTTTTAAGTCAGAAACATATAAAAAATGTAATTTCATATTAACTTAATATAAAATTATAACTGTCCTAGGAACAGTGCGGGCTTTGGCTCTTCTTTTGGAGGTCCAAGTTTCAAACCGCTGCGTGGGCGAGTGTGTGAGGTGGTGGGTGTGTGGTAGATGTGTGTTAAATTCCCTATTGATAAGCATAGCTCTCTACTTTAGGAGGGTCATGGTTGGAGGGAGTATGTTGTTGGTCATAGGGGTTTTACACACTAACCAAATCAATATATATATAAGCAACTGTCTTTCCTTTTTTAACAACTGGTCACATGGTCAAGTCATATTGCCTCTTATCAGTGTCAAATCATGGTGCTACCACTATAACCCCTATCTTGCCTTGGTAAACACGACCTGGAGTGAGGGAGACCCCTCCTAAAAACTTTGGTGTATGGTGAAAACAACACCAAAGAAATCCTTAGACCCCCGACCACAACCAAGGAGGAATGGGTTTTTTATTGTGTCCCCCTTAGCATCACAGAGGTTCAAATCGTGGACCTCCCGTTCAACGGGGCCAAGCTCGCCTTCTCCAACTAATTCACAAATATATATTAATATAACTTTTTATTTTTATATTTTTTAAAATAAATCTAAAAACTAAATTAAATGAATTAAAGTCATGGTTAAAGGGAGTCTTTTGTTGGTCATAAGGGTCTTTCACACTAACCAAATCAATAAATAAATAAAATATATATATATATATATATATATATATATATATATATATATATATATATATATATATATATATATATATATTTTAATATAGAGGAATCAGCAATTGAACAGATCATAGTTAAATCATGGTACTACCACTGTAACCCCTATCTTGCCTTGGTAAACACGACCCGGCGTGAGGGAGACCCCCTCCTGAAAACTTTGGGGTGTGGTGAAAACAACACCAAAGAAACCCTTAAACCCCCGACCACAACCAATGAGGAATGGGTTTTTTATTGTGTCCCCCTTGGCATCACAGAGGTTCGAATCGTGGACCTCCCGTTCAACGGGGCCAAGCTCGCCTTCTTCAACTAAGCCACAAATATATATTAATATAACTTTTTATTTTTATATTTTTTTTAAATATAATTTTAAATAAAATAATTTTAATCTAAAAACTAAATTAAATTAAATGAATTAAAGTCATGGTTTGAAGGAGTCTAGTCATAGGGGGTGAATCATAAGGGGTTTTTCACACTAACCAAATCATATATATATATATAGGAATCAGCAACTGTCTTTCCTTTTTTAACAACTGTCAAGTCATATTACCTCTAATCAGTGTCAAATCATGGTACTACCACTATAACCCCTATCTTGCCTTGGTAAACACGACCCGGCGTGAGGAAGACCCTCTCCTGAAAACTTTGGTGTGTGGTGAAAATAGCACCAAAAAAACCCTTAGACCCCAGCCACAACCAAGGAGGAATGGGTTATTTATTGTGTCCTCTGTGGCATCACACAGGTTCGAAACATGGACCTCTCGTTCAACGGGGCCAAGCCTTCTCCAACTAAGCCACAAATATATATTAATATAACTTTTTATTTTTATATTTTTTTAAAATATAATTTTAATCTAAAAATTAAATTAAATGAATTATAACATGCAAGACAAGTAAACACAAGCGTTGGATCTATTGTTTTTTTTAATTTAGCGAAAAACTTCTTGTGGGCCGGCTTGGTCTGAGAAACCACGACCAACGGGTTTTACACCATCAAAATCATTTGGGAGTCACGCTTGGTCTTGACTACACTAGCATTATCAATTGGATTTTGGGCATCTAATGTGCATTTGGTAGGGTGAAGATTCGAACCAGGGATCTCCCTTGAAGGATTGCCCTATCCTCTCCAACTCACTAAAGCACGTGGTAACGTTAAACCTATTATTTTTTTCGGTTACATAGGAGAGTTGGTCACAACCACACTATTTTTAGTAACTGACGAATGTAGGACCATACGAGCTGCTTCCACCAAACCTATTACGCTTCGTTATTGTTGACCTGACGTGAAGGAGACTATCGATCGATCGCTCGAGATTGGTACCGTCATCATCTGTTTAGAACGCACTCAGAGATCAAACTATTACCTTTACAAACAATTTATCCCAAAATTTAAATCTCCATGTCTACTTTGAACCTATTGTTAAGTTGGAGGTATTTATCAAGTTTCTCGGACTATTCGACCCCAACCCTTTTCCAATGTAGATTTTGTATTTAGGTTTACATTACACCCACTCACACGTAAAAAGTAAGTTAGAATAAATAAATTTTAAAAATAACAATAAAATAAATATATAATAATAAATTATAATAAATAAAATAAAAGTAATAATAAAATAAATATATAATAATAAGGAAATATATACTACAACTTTATTATACAAGTTATTTATAAAAGTTGTTTTCTACACGTTAATACAATGAAAACACATCAAACTTTATGGAGTATATTCGAAGCCTAAAGATATGTTTTTTTATGGTGTTTCTAGAATTTTTTCATAGGAATAAGTAGTATTTTTTATTGGACGTGGGTATGTTTTTTAATTGAATTGGGATTTTCGAATTTTTCATAATAAACTTTAATTCCTTAAATAAAAATAAAGTTAAAAAGATTTGATTTTAAAAAAATTGAATAAAAATATTTTTTTAAAAAACAACTACTATCAATCAACTTAAACCTTTCTAATATTAAAATAAAAATTCTCACTTCCTTGGCGTAGCAAACTTAAATCCATTTCACTGAAATAGACAGAAACCATTAAGTCAAAAAGTAAATTGTTCTCCTCCTTTACGAAAGATTTTATTATATCATTTAAAAATAAAAAGGAAAACTTACAGTTCTATGTAAGGTTGAGTTAATGGTCAAACATAATATATTTAAGTGCTTGTCTCAATTCACCACCTTCCTTATTCACCACCTTCCTCTCATTAAGACAACTTCTAACAAGAAACCTTTGTGAGTCTTCACAAGCATTGGCCCATTAGATTTGGTAGTTAAGATTACTTGATAGGTTGAAATAAAATATATTTTATAAATAAAATATTTAAATAGTAATAATTTTAAATAAAGATTTAAAGTTTGAATGAGTTTTATGTAAGTAAAGTTTGTAAATTATATTTTATAATTAAAATTTGATTAAATAATTATATTATATAAATAATATCATCTATAACTATCATTTAATTTAACTTATAATAACTTATAACCTCCTAAACATAAATTACTTATCAAAGGTTTGCATCTTCTTATAGAAAAGACAAGGAATTATTGTTCCAAGAATTTTAAATGTATGAAATCATAAAACCCATTGAAGTAAGGGTCCTCTGGATTTTGGCAGGCAAACATACTTGTAATGTCCTTAAATGTTGTGAATAGGATAAAATACCTGGTTAACAAATTGCTTATGTTTGGTTCAAGCAATTATGGTGAGTCATCAGTTCGGCTTGTGAATATTTTGCCCCTTTGATGTACCAAAAACAGCTTTACTTCATTCTTCAACTTTCTTCCTTTCTCTTCCAAGACAATTACCTAAGGTTTGATCATCTTTTCCACCTAAGATTCTATAATATAGAATGCACATTGTACTATAAAAAGTCATAATGTCACTATCCTCTTGAAAACCATGAATAAATGTTAAATTATACCTTAGCTTAGATCTTCCATGACCCTTTGTCAAATATGTGCATATTCATTTCACTTTACTGGTGATGATGCTTATTTCAAACACCAAACATTGCTCCAATGGGTAGTTAAAGTTATAAATTATTCTCAATGGAAATGGCCACATGTGAACTAAAGGAAATTGGAGTACAATATGTGTTTGTTAAAGTTTATACTCTGTAGCCATGTTAGAATAAAGCTCAATTGACTTCAAGGAGTGCACGTAAACTAAAGCTCAACTGACTTCAAGGAGTGCACGTAAATTCTACTTGAAACTGTTTCTATTAATGGGAATACCAAAGTGGAAAGCTGAAGGCAAAATTGAGATTAAGAAATGGCCAAAAAAAAATTGATACGAAATAATTCTTATCAAATAGTATTAGTTTAATAGGTTATATTTTTTAATTTTTAAAAAAGAAATTTAGGTTCAGATTTTGTCAAACTATATATAAAATTATGATGTAATATGGGTGGGACCCATTTAAATCCCATATAATCCATTAAAAAAAATAAAGAGCAAGCCTCACCTTTTCTTCCTCTAGATATTTGAGGAAATTCCAAAAATAAAGAATTTATATAACTAAGAAGCTAGGTAGCTTAGAAGGAAAATCATATCGATAGCCTTAATTAGAAGTAAGAACTGCCTTACTGCAATTATGGATGTCCAAGTTGATTTTTTTTCCTAAGTTTTTTTCTTGTCATTTTTTAGTGCAAAAATTAAGGATGAAATAATGGGTGGTGGCTTAGTTTTAGGGGGAGAGATGCCTTATATTTAAGACCATGGAGTGAGAGATTTTTTGTAGAGACAAACTACCAAAAAAATCTTTCTGTGTTGGTTAAGTTTTTTGGACTTCCACATTAACTTATCAATAAGGATGTTTTAAAGAATATTGGCAATATCTTAGGGGAATTCATTCAAGAGGGACCAAGTACTAAGGAATGAAAGCATGTTGTATATAATCAAATATTGTTGTTATAGATGTTTCATTGTCAAAATTCATTAAGATTAAATTTGAATCAAGAGAATGGGATCAATAAGTGGATTATAAAAATATTGTATTTTGATGAGGCAAACATCAATATGAAGCAAGGAAATCATGTTGTAGTACAAGTTGGATTAGATCATGGATATTTTGATCTCAAAGAAGATATAAAGAATGCTTAAAAATAATATCACATGATAAAATACCATCATAGTTCACTCGGAATAACCATTAGATGAATCAAATAAGGATACAAGGATGAGGAACTACAACATGTAAGTTTAAACTTAGAAAGGAATTAAAGATGTAAAGATAAATGTGAAGGAAAATTTTAGAACAAAGGAGAAGACAATTACTATGGAAGGATATCCTTGCACTTTAGAGTTTCAAGGACAACATAAAGAAGAAAGTGTTTTTGAGGTTATTCCTTGCACTTCATATCCTTCATAGCAAGATAAACCTATAGATGACAAGTTTCAATGTGAACAGTATGCAAAAATTTGAGAGATTGATGAAGATGAAATTATTGGTGGAAATGAAAAAAGAAGGAAACCCCAAAAAGAAAAATCAAAGAGAAAATGAAATTGAAAGGGATATTGATATAGGAAAACAAAAGCAAAATTATTAATTAGAAGTGGGGCTACGCCCACAAAGAAGAATAAAATTGAATGAAAATGATATCTTGGACTATAAAGGGCATGAATAAGACCCCTAAAAAAAGGAGGTATTTGGAAAACTAGGTAGCAAATATTTTAGCCAATCGTAATGTTGATTTTTGCCTCAACAAAGTTCAAATTTTAGAATACAACAAATCAAATAAGATTTTATCTTCATGAAAATGATATCAAAGAGTTGATTGTGGAAATATAGTAATCTAAGAAATATGAAGAATATCTATAAAAGATAGCAAGATCCAGATTGCATTCTAGGTTGGGAAGATTTGACCCTTATGGATTTTGGGTGTAGAGTGGACTGGTAGAGAAGCCAATGGAAAGTGAGCTCATAGGGGCAGGACCATGTTTGGATCTCTTGGAGCAGGGTTATGCATAGTGGCGAAACTTCACCATTGGGGCGAAAAAACCCATTTTCAAAAATTCAAATTCGCAAAATTTTCGAGGCTCGAACGTCGGCCATGTAGCCGAAATTTTTGGAAAAAAATAAATTTCGGTGTCGGTTAGCCGTCCTTTGATGAGAGTATCACGAATATTTTAAAAAATTCAAAAGTAATCCCGCCTAAATAAAGTACCCTTTTCGCCCTAAAATTTTAGAATTTATAAATTATCTTGCCAAACTCGCCAAGTATACCTCTATATATAATTAACACCCCAGGGAAAATACCTACACAACTCTTCACAACATCAAAACCTTTTCTGCTACTAGCCGCAAAAAATTCAACAACCGAACGAAATAGTGTCTTGTTCTGCAACCGGACGGAACTAGTTCTACAACCGATCGGACGGAACCAAAATCTCGTGCAACCGATCGGAACATCTCCGCAGCAAAAATTATCGTGCATCTGGATGGAGCCATTTTTACACCTAGGACCTATTGTGCAATTGGCCAAATACTTTTTGTGTCTGTGACTTGGCATGAACCCAGAAGACGTTTTTCCAGTTTTCAGATACTATCGTGCAATCGAGCAGATCATTTTCTGCTTTTGAAAACTACCTTGCACTCGGACGGATCCTTTTATGCTTTTGGATACACCGGTGCAACCGAATGGATATTTTATGCTATCGGATACTACCGTACAACCAGTCAAGCCATTTCTAAATTCGAAGACTTTTGCGCAACCGGACGATTAGTTTCTAAATTCAGAGACTTTTGTGCAATCGATCGAAACCATTCCTAAATTCGGAGACTTTCGTACAACTAGACAGGACCATTTCTAAATCTGGAGACTTTCGTGCAACCGGGTGGAACTTTGTTTACCAAGATCTTTACCTGCCTTCGACCGAAACCAATATCTCTGCATACGAACAGAATATCTTTTAGCACCAAGTTCTCTGTCATTTCTCTGCTTTTCTTTATATTGCCATGTTTTGCTTGTTATTTTTCCAGGTTTTGAATGTCATTGCTCTGTTGATTTTGTTCTCTTGTTTTTCTCTGTTTTTCCATGTTTTGAATGTTTTAAAACTCTTTGATTCTTAGTTTTAATTAAGATCTTTTTTTCTTGTTAATATTATACATAAGTAAATGCTTTGGTTCTCTATTGACATATTGATGCTCTTTTTCTATGTTAGAGTGCTTTGACCAGAATAATAACTAGTGGCATAAACTGATAAAATCACAATAAAGAATGGTTGAAAAAAGTATGTATAATTACCACCCAAACATTGTTTATTCTATTTACAATAATATCCAGAAATACACCCTCTTTAACTTTTTTTTGTCACTAGTAAAATGTCACCCAGTGATGGAAAGAAGGGCACCAAATATTCTGCTAAAAAGAGTATCCTCAAATATTTTAGCCAAACTTTGAAATGCGATGAGCCAACGACATCTATGCAAATTCAATGTACAAATGATTTTTTACTTCTTAGTATGTGCTTGATTGACGATTTGTATATTTTTTTGTAAATTTTTTCATCTAATAGTGATAAAAATATTATGGTATGCTACTATGCAGAATACCCTGTCGATCCTGATATGCCTCCGCTTGAAGATATTCCCCAAGAAGAGATGACTTTTATTGAAAATCCCCTTAGAAATGACATCCAACAAACACCTGATGACAACATGTAAAATGACATCACAATTGAAAATGAAAGTGATAAATCAAAATCATTACAAGCGTCAATTGAATCTTCAACCAAAAATTTCAAAAAAGAAAAGCATCTTTGGATACTTGGAAGGGGATTTAGGAAAGAATGGGCAGAAATATTTCCCTGGCTTGAGCCTGTCATGACTGAGGATAACCAAATTGATGAAAAAGAATGTAGATGCAAAATTTGCAGTTGGAGACTTGGTAAGGATCATAGGCTTCAAAACAAGATTGATACAATTGAAAAACATGCTGGCAAATGTTATGTAAAAGTTATAAAAAATAATGGTGAAGTTAGTAAAGAAGTTAAGTTGAAGGATGCATCATAATATATGCATTTAAGATATGCAATAAAATATGACAATCACTTAAAGCAACAATCTCTTGTTAAGAAAGGTGAAACAATTGGAGCCCAATTTCACAAATTACAGAAGACTGTTTTTGCTTCAAAAAGTAAGCAGTTTGCCATTGTTTACAATATTCTCAAGAAAGGTAGACCAATATCCGATTTTATTGATTATAAGCAGCTATTATGCCTTTTTAATGTGCAAAACCTTCCTAGTTCTGATTGGTCAGATCGAAGTGGTTGGAAAATGGTAAAATGTTTATCTTTGGTTGAGAAAGAAGACCTAAGGGAGCAAGTAAAACTTACCAAATTCATTTCACTTTCTATTGATGAGGTAACAGTTGTGGATAACACTTTTTGGATTTGCATGCATGTGTACACATTTTAAAATCATGTTAGAAGGCCTATTTTGTTGGGAATACATTAGATGTTGGAAAGTTCAAATGTAGAAAATATTTATAATGTTGTAAAATTTTAAAGAATATTGCGGGAATGAATGATATAGACATTGCAACAAAGTTAATTTGTGTTGGAGCTGCTATTATGCAAGGTCACAGGTCTGGTCTATGTATTCGAATCCAAATCACAATTGTCCCATATATGATCCCCATTCACTGTATGGCTCATAGAGTAAATATTGCATATAAAATTGTAAGTACATTTTCAAATGTTGCTAAAGTTGAAAACCTTGTTCGTGATATTCATTCTTATTTCTCATTAAGTCCAAAAATATTTGCAGAGTTTCAGCAATTTGGACTAGGAGTTACAGAAGAGAAAAAAATTGTTAAAAGAAGTGGATACAAGATGGAATTCACTATATCAACTTGCTCAGAGAGTTTTGGTAGAAAATCAATCATTGATAGGGTTTATGCATGCAAATCACATAATAGTTGATAAGGCAAAAGATATGTTGTTCCGTTTGACTGACTTGGAAACACTTTTGACATTATGTGGTATTCTTCCAATGTTAAAAGAAATGAACAGATTAATTAATCTTGCACAAGAGAGGTCCATATATATCATTGATTTTATGAGGATGAGAAAATAGATATGCATGCTTCTTGATACATTATATGTGTCTAATGCAGATTTCTAGAACCTGTATTTGATACTTGGAATACATTGATAAACGTAAACAATCCAAAAAGCTTCTTGAATTTTGACATCAATGATCATCTTTGTATAAATGTTCATGAAAAGATGATACCTGTTTATTATTTTGAAAGGCAATCAAGTATTGTTGTGGAATATTTTGAAGAAGTTCCTGTAACACATAATAGATTTCATGTTGTAATACGAGAAAACAAAGATTAATTTGTCAAATATAGCAAAAACTTTGACAGGTGAGATAAGAGAATGGTTTCAAAGAGATGAGTTGCTTGAGTCCATGGGTGTGGTTAACCCCATGTTTTGGGGACCTTGTACTGAATACAGTTCTGCAAATGAGTTGTTTATTAAATATATGGGTAATCTCATTGACCATTTCAGTAAAAGTGTGGAAGTCAATGGTGTTGAAATTAATGGTATACTCAACAGTGAACTTTTGAAAGAACAATCATCGTATTTTGGAAGAATAATGGTTTTGCAAACATCACATATGACAAGTGTCCATGAGATTGGTTTCGTTGCACGTTTGTGGCAAAAATTATATCCAAGCACAGTCTTAAAATATACTATAAGTGAATACTTTTGTTTATATGAATTATGTGAAACAATGATTTTGGGGTCAGTCGAAGATGAAAGAGTTTTTAGTGCACTTGCTTTTGTTAAATATAAAATCCACAATAGACTCGACAAGAATTTAGAAAATTGTTTAAGAATTTATGTGTCCTCATATCATTTGGATACATTTTCGTATGAAAGGGCATTGGAATACTGAAATTCTTGGTAGACAGAAGAGGAACATTGAATACGATTGATAACGACGATGATGATGCTTTCAATGATCATATGGTGGAGATACAAATTTTTGCTATGCTTCATAATGATTTTGGACAAGCTAATATGTTTTAGCTTCAATAGTGATAATTTTTTATGATTTCATTGACAATAATAAACATGAACTGATTTGATAGCAGGTTTCTCAATATTGTTCTAGATTTATATGATTTCAATGAAGTGTTGTTTTAAATCATATTATTGTTTTAAAATTACATGGCTTATTTCATTTTTGTAGATTGTAAAATTGTATGTTTGGGTCTTAGTGTCTCAACTCTCATTTCATTGACAATGATAAACACAAATTGATTTGATAGCAGATTTTTGAATATTGTTCCAAATTTATATTATTTCAATGAATTGTTTTTTTAAATCACATTATTGTTTTAAAATTACATGGCTTATATCATTTTTGTAGATTGTAAAATTGTATGTTTGGGTCTTAGTGTCTCAACTCTCATTTCATTGACAATGATAAACACAAATTGGTTTGATAACAGATTTTTGAATATTGTTCTAGATTTATATTATTTCAATGAACTATTTTTTAAATCACATTATTGTTTTAAAATTACATGGCTTATATCATTTTTGTAAATTGTAAAATTGTATGTTTGGGTCTTAGTGTCTCAACTCTCATTTCATTGACAATGATAAACACAATTATACATAACATTTTCAAACTCAAATATTACATAACATTTTCAAACCCCAATTATGTGCATAATTTCTACAAATTAGATATTAGATATTGCAGCCTTTTTCAAACCCAAATTATGTGCATCATAATTTTTTCAAACCGAAATAAGATATTGCAATCTTTTTAAAACATTTTCAAACAAAAAAAATCATATTAACTAGTTCAAAAAGATTTATATTACATCGTTCAAACATTTGAAACCCAAATATTACATAATATTTTCAAACTCAAATATTACATTACACTTTCAAACTGAAATTAGATATTACAATCTTTTTAAAACATTATCAAACAGAAATTACATGACATTTTCAAACAAAATATTTCATATTAACTAATTCAAAAAGAAACATATTACATCATTCAAACATTTGTAAACACAAATATAACATAACATTTTCAAACAAAAATTAATATATTACAATCTTATTTAAAATATTTTCCAACTGAAATCTCAAATATTACATACAAATTTCAAACAAAAATTCCCAAATATTAGATAACATTTTCAAACTCAAATATTAGATAACATTTTCAAACCCAAATTATGTGCATCATAACTACAAATTAACTATTTCAAAAATACATATGTTACATCTTTCAAACACTTTAAACCCAAATATTACATACCATTTTCTAACTCAAATACTACATAACATTTTCAAACCAAAAATAAATATTCCAGTATTTTGAAAACATTTTCAAACTCAAGTCTCAAATGTTACATACCAATTTCAAATAGAAATTACATATTTCAGTATTTTTAAATTATTGTCAACATTTTCAAATTTCAATCTTTTGATTGGTGTTTGGATTCTTCACTAGTGTTTGGAGTTGCTATTTATTTTTCTTTATCAGGTTCTGTAACACTCTTTCCTTTATCATCTTATGTGACACTCTCTTCTGGCAGTGCTCCAACTCTAACAAGGTTGTCACGTACTTCCACAATACTTGACACACATACAACTTCTTCTTTGTTTGGATCTTCAAGTATTGTTGGAAGCGTTTCTTTCATTTTCTCAAGCACCTTTTCTAGATCTTCATGCAACTTATCTATGATGTATTTTTTAAACGATTGTTTTTTAAAACTTTTGCCTGCATTTTATTTTTCATTTCCATTGATTTCATCAAACATGATTTTGTTGTAAGAATATTGACATCCATGCTCTTAACTTGTGTTTTCAAGTTTTCAAAATTTGACTACAAAACAAATTGAAAACTTAATTCAAAAGGGATATATTGAAATTATTACAATTTTTCAAGAAATATAAAAATTTAAATGCAATAGAAAATAGGAATATATATAACTTTTTTACCTCAGCCAATTCTTTTGCAGACCTCAAGAATCGCAACCTTGTCCTTATCGGAAGCCCATAAGTTGTAAAATGCTTGGGCTTCAGCATTAACATTCTCCAATCTACCAACAACAACATTTAAGACATCATCATCATAAATAAAATCAGATTTAACAATTCCCGAAGTAGCCTGTTTTAGCAAGCCATCAAGCTTTTCAGGTTCATATTTGACTAAAGAATAAATATAATCTATTTTTTCATAATTTTTATATCAAGAATTAATTTCCCTAATAAGGACCTTTGCCCGATATTCCCATTCTTTCAACTCCTGCAAGTCTTTCAAAATAAACTCCTAAATTGTTGACTCAGTACTTGCTACCAATGAAACATTTTCATTAAAATTGATAATATCATCCTCAGTTTAAGGATCCTGAGGATGAGAGTTGTCTCCTTGGGTGATTGGTTCTGTTGTCTGCTAATTTGCAGGGACTTCTTCTTCTTGTGCTAGATCTTTAAGCACATCTATTGCCCTGAAGCCTTCAATGTTACCCTAAAACATGTAATCCTGATCAAGTGGAATATTATCCAATCCCTGTCTAGAACATTTAGGTGCCTGTGTATTTGAAGAAAATGTAAATTGAGACCATCCATGCCCATGAATTTTTGTTGGCATGTGTGATCTCTGTGGGTGTGAAATCCCATGCCTAGAACTTCGTGAAGTGGCTTGTGATATCTGTGAAAACAAATGTTTTCCAACACAGACTTGCCCTCGCATAGGCTGAGGTTGTGATTGTCCTTGTTGTTGATTGTGTATAACCGGTGAGTAGATGCCCTCTAACTTGTGTTGTTACTACTTGAACATGAGAATCATCTGAATACAGTCAAAAATATTTTGTTATAATTCTGCTTAAAATAAAAAAATCTAAATTTTGATTAACTACACATAGAATCATAGATTTACCTAATGAAATGTGTTGCAATTGTCCTACATTGGGGGAGGGATTGGCCACACTAGATTTTCCTTGCACATTTTGTGCATACCTAGGTGTAAGAGAAACCCCAGGTGTAGATGATTGCCTTGCACGTTTGTGTGACCTCTGCATAGTAATAGGTGTTGCTTCAGAGCCCATATCTTTAGAATCACCTGTTTGCTCCAGCCTGTGAGCCCTATTGGCAGCAATCTGTTTAGTCCTTGAAATTTTTGCCTTCGCTTGCATATAGATGAAAAAAAATTTAAAAAATTGAATGTGGTAAAATATAAAATAGTATGTCAAAGACAATGATGTAGTTATTACCCTCAATTCCTCTGGTGTCATGGCAATAGAGTGTAGTTTTGAATGCATAACAGTTGGTACAGGAGTAGTTGACAAATTATGAAAAGACTCAAACAATGCCCACAATGGGTTGAGTCTTGGGGGGCTGAGTCTTGGCGGTTGCAAGTTGGACCGCATGCAACTCAGTCTTGACTTGATCCTGAAATATAGGTACACCAATCGAACTTGTGATTTTGTTCAAACTGAACAATATAATACAGTGCCAAAAACAAAAATTTTGGTCTTTCCAAAAGAATAATCCTGGCCTGGAAAAACTCGATAATGGCCTTCAGAGTTTGATGGTAAACATCATTAATCATTAAACCTCTTTTTTTTTTGGCCTTAGAAGTTGCATAAAAAAATTCGATGTCAATTTACAAATTTAAACCATTAAAATTAATAAAATAAAATTAACAAGATTTATACCTGCCAAATATTTCGATGAAAGATCGTACTTGTTATCGAGGTGTGCTTTGTCATCTGGAGAAAGCTATGACCTCGGCGACACTTGATTAAAACCAATGAATGGAAGACCTATCAATCTGTGAATATCTATAGGGGTGATGTTGAAAACAACATTTCTAGTTCATAGTTTAATGCTTACAGTACCCATGTCGTGGTCATAACCAAAGATAATATACTGTAGGAGCCCTTTGTCTATTTTGAAATGTGGCATGGAAATGAGGGTTGATAAACCTACGTTATGGAGCCACTGAAAGTTCATCCTTGGCGTTGTTATGAGATCTGATATCAAAGTGCATGCAAAATTCTTGAATTTTGGTACGATTGTGGAAGGGGTATCCATTGGAAGTAGTTGGAAGTGGAAGAAAAAGGATTGGGAATCAAAACAGAAAGGTCGATCAGAAATTTTAGCTCTACTTATAGCAGTCACATAAACGAAATGAGGAAATGACTATTGATGCCCTTTTATAGACTTAAAACATATTTGACACATGGCAACATCGTATTGGACATGGAGAACGGAACATGCAGTATTAGACGTGTGGTAGTACGGGTGGTATTCGGACCAAACTACGTATCTGGTCTGAGGTCGGTACATATTATGCAATCGGTTCAAGGACAAAACATATTATGTAGTCGGTTCGATACTAGACTATAATATGCACCCGGTTCAAGACCGAAACATAATATGCACCCTGGTTGAGACCGAAATAAAGTATGCATTCGGGCAACGGCCTACTATGAATGACGTCATCTAGGACAAAGTATGCATCCGGGCAACGGTCGGATACATAATATGATCCGGCATTATCCCGGATACATAAGATGTTTCGGGAAACGGTCGGATGCATTTTTTTATTCAGGTTTCTGTCGGAGCATATTATGCATCCGGTTGTTACCTGGATCATAATATGCATCTGGGGCAACAACCAAATGCATAATATGCTCTGGTGTTAGCCCGGATGCATAATATGTTCCGAGCAATGCTCGGATGCATATTATGTTTCAATTTTCTATCGGAGTAAATTATGCACCCGATCGTTGCCCGAATTATAATATGCATCTGACCGTTACCCAAAACATATCATATGATCCGACACAAAAATATCCACTTGGTTTTCAATTAACATGTTATCACGGTATCCTTTCGGATCATAAACTATATCCGACCGTTACCCGAAACATGGTATGCATCTGACTCATGATCGTAAAAAGTGAAGATCCAATATTAGACATGTTGGTCTTCTTCCTGACGAGTGTAGTTGACTTCTTGCCTACTACAACCATCAGAAAGAGGCCACCCTTCTTATTTTAAATATTCGTCTACTTTACTAAAGAAGGAAGTTTCTTATTTAAGCTTTGAAAGAAGTGTGCACTTAATCATGTGGGATAAATAGTTATGTGGGATAGATAGTTATGTAGGATCAACTTTGGCAATATTGCATGGGTTTTCCCCTAACAACGCCAATAGTGATAACGTGCGTTGTGCTACAATCCTTATCTTTACTAGACACCATATCATATCTCTTACTCTAATACCCATATTTTGGACATTGTCAATCATAAAAAATGCACCTGGCTCGAGACCGTTTCATATTATGCAACTCATTTGATGTTGGACTATATTATGCATCTGGTTCAAGATCGGACCATATAATGCATCTAGTTTGAGGTCGGACCATTATATGCATTTGTTCCATGATCGGGCCGAAATTCGCGTCCAAAAGCCGACATCTTTTTGGCCTGGTCCAGAAAAACTTTGAAATTCGCCCTTTTTTGCCAATTTTTTGAGAAAAATTAGTCATTCGCCATGCCATCATACATGCAGTTCAACAGGTTTTGTTGTCGTTTCAAAAAAAATTCGTCGTCGTTTCGAAACAGTTTCACCATTTTTTTATAAGTACCTTTCGGGTCCTACCTCTTATGCATAACCCTGTCTTGGAGTCTTTGCAAGAGAGATTTGTGTCTTTTGGTCTGATCGTTGTTGGTGGTGAAGTTTTTCTCGTGCCTGGAAGAGACTCTATGGTGGTGCCAAAGTCCCATGTTCTAGTTTTTTCCAATCCACTATTGTGCAACTGGCTAGGCGATGGTAAAAAAAATTTAAGCCTCGCGGTGACTTAATGTTAGTACTAGAGTCCCTTAGTCTATCTTTTTCCAAAACGCTATTGTTATTTTGGTTGGGCAGTGGATGGGAGCTTTTTCGGTCCAAGGGTAGTGTTTGGCTACTTTTTTGTTGTTGGGTTCCTTCATTGGGGGGTCTTCTATTATTTTGCATACCAGTAGGATTAGAACCCATAGGGGTGGGGGGTTTTTTCTCATCGGTTGTTTGTGGGGTTTGAACCCACAGATCCCAAGGTTTTGGATCCTTTCCAAAACCTTGCTCCATGACCCTTGTTTTTGTTCTGAGATGGAGGTTTGGTATGGGTTATTCTCTGAAGTTCGGAGGATCTTTGGAATCCAATAGGATCTATGGGGTTTTAGTCTTCACAAATTTTTGAGATGGAGGGTTTTACTATCGTTGGGGCAATATGTTGCAGATATCCATTTTCGACGACTGGTTTCTATTGAGTTGGTTGAGCGGGTGATCCAAAGTTCAAATCCTTCTTTTGCGCTCAGGTCCCAATGGTGTTCTCAAGGAAGAACATTTTTCATTTCTATGGAAGTGTAGGGGCCCTAAGTTTTTTATGCCTCGAAGATGAATCGTTGATACCTTGAGTCCTGGTTGTCAGGGTTTGATGGCACTGTTGGTCGGTTGGTTGGTCCCCCGCTAGGCGGGATGAGGATAATTTTGATTTTGATTTTGATTTTGATTTTGTGTTCAAATTGTTGTGCTACCATTGGACGGGAATGTAAGTTTGATTATTTTTTCTTCCAACAACTTTTCTGTTGAGCCTACCTTTGTGTTAGATCGAAGATTGTAAGTTTTGGCGATTGCCTGACTTCTTTTGGAGCTCTATATACAAGGTTATCGAGTTCTTTCAAAACCCTCAACTTTTACCTACCAAAAAAAGAATATCTATAAAAGAAAATCAAAAGAAAAATATTTTGATAAAATAGCAAGTTGGATATGATTTAATAAACCAGAAAGCAATATAATAACAATAATATAATGTTTTTTTATTTTGAGGAGAGTAACCTGTAATAGAAAGCACACCTAACTTACTAAAAAAAATCTTAAAAATAATATATATAAGTTCATAGAATAAAAATATATAAAATTAGGGGAGACCCAAGATGGCGAGAGCAAGAGCGGGAGCAGGAGCAGGAGCAGGTGCAGGAGCGGGAGCAGGAGCAGATGTAGGGCTGGGGGCAGGGTCAGTGCTTGGTGCAGGTTCTCGATCGGGATCGGGGTCAGGCACGTCGGGGCCCGATCCCGGGCCCGTAGGACCCTCGATGGGCCCAGAGGATGGGTCTGCGGTCGATCCGTTTGGGGGCCAGGGTGTCCTGGGCCCTGGCCCATAGTCTAGCCTCGATGCGAGCGCTGGGTCGAGGAATCAGTCCCCGGCTCCTGAGCGGGGCTTTGTCCCGGGTGGGTCTAAACCCTCCTTCCAGCAGATCTTGGCGGGCACCAGGGCCCCTCCTCGGGCCCCGAGGCTAGGTCTGTCCCTCGAGGGCACGCACATCTCTATCCAGGAGGAGGTCTTTTCCTCCTTAGTCGCGGGTTCTTCTGCCTCCTTGGTAGGGAAATTTTTGGGAGGTCGTCCAGACATGGAGACCATTCGCAGGTGGGCAGCTACTAAATGGAAGGTGTCCGGGCACATCCAGCTGGTTGCCCTAACCAAGGGTTTCTTCATCATTAAATTAAACAATAGCGAAGACGCCAAAAAGATCCTATCGGGCGGGCCCTGGTTTTTGGGGCGCAAGAGCCTCTTCCTCAGGAGGTATGGAGCTGACTTCCACCCCAGCACCCAAAGCATCAACTTCGCCCCGGTTTGGGTTCGTCTCCCAGACCTTCCCTTCCATCTGTGGCACGAAGATGTCCTCAGGCTCATTGCCCAGTCGGTTGGGGAACTGGTGGCCTTTGACCCTGCTACCAAGGCAGGATCCCGAATGGTGCATGCCCGATTTTGCGTCAACGCCAATCTTGAATCCGTGCTCCCCTCCTCGGTAACTATCTCCTCTGGGTCCTACTTCTGGAGCCAGGCCTTGATCTATGAAAACAAACCCACCTTCTGTCCCTCCTGCAGCACTCAGGGCCACCTCTCTCACCAATGCCCGATTTCCAGAAAGGCGGAAGGCCCTCCACCCAAACCCCCTTCCCAATCAGGCCGGGCCCCACCTCGTGGGCCCCCCGCGATGGCCCCAGATCCCAGGCCTGGGCCACCAAGGGCCTCCCCCCCGGCCCCAAAGGATTCTCCCTTGGGCCTCGGTCTGGAGAGCGCCCTCTCCCAGGCTTCCCTGCCTGTTGCTCCCTCCCCTGGGTCGTCTTCCGTGGTCCTTATCCCCGGCTCTTCCGCCCAGCCCGTTCTGAACCCCCCTCCGTAGGGCCCTGCTTGCACAAGCGAGCAGGCCAGGCCTTCCCCCCCATCGGCCCCCTTGGCCGAGGGCCCCTCCTCCCCCCATCCTCGCTCCTCCCTAGACCCCTTCCTGGCCCCCCCGACGTTCCCTGCTGGGCTTCCCCTCTTGGAGTGTGGATCTGAGAAGTTCGATGAGGAGATCGAAGCCAGTTCTTCATCTGGGCCCGACGAAGTCAGCCCTAAGATGACCCAGAGCAGGTCTTTTGCCATAGATTTTGGCAGCAAACTCAAGAGAGGGTGCCCCACCCTGGGCGATCAGCGGACCAGGATCACCGAAGATGACATAGCCAATGGCTCTCAGGCTACTCTGTCGGACGTGGGGGCAAGTTTCTCCAAGACGGACGCCAACCGATCCAAACCCCCCGCTCACTCCGGGAAGGGGGGCAAGCGACCCCTCAAGGGTGTCAAATGAAGCTCATCTCCTGGAATATCAGGGGCCTCAATGGGGCTCCCAAGAAAAGGATCCTCGGCCAGCTCTGTAGGGATCACCGTCCGTCCTTCCTCCTCCTCCAGGAGACCAAAATAGATGAGGTTGCTGCTGCTCGATCAGGGGTCTGCTGTGCATGTGGGACCCCCGATGCTTTGAAGGAAGACTCATATCTTCGTCCCCTAGAATCATCAACATGCTAGTTCACTGTATTAAGTCAAATCGATCGTGGATCCTGTCCAACGTCTACGCTCCCAACAGTCCCATCGAGAAGGCGGCCCTATGGAAGGAGATTAGCTTGATGCGAGAAGCCTTCGCCCCCTGCCCTGGATCTTGGTCGGGGACTTCAACAGCCCCCTGTTTCCCTCTGATAAGAGCGGGGGCTCAGCGGCTCAGGGCAAGAGTATGGAGGACTTTAGTGCCTTCACTGCCCTCAACGAGCTCATGGATGTCAGCCTAAAAGGTGCCAGGTTCACGTGGACCAACAGAAGGGCAGGAGCAAATCATATTCAAGTCAGACTAGACAGAGTTCTCTTGTCCAAGGAAGCCCTGCCTATGTTCGCTGACGCCACCCTGCTGGCCCTTCCCAAAATTGGGTCTGATCATAGCCCCCTCCTCCTTGAAACCGATCACAGGCCCTCCCCCAGGAGGCCTTTTCGGTTCGAGTCCATGTGGCTGCATCACCCAGACTTCCGGGCCCAGGTTGGGCACTGGTGGGCTCCCCCGGTCCCTGGACGCCCTGCTGAACAAATCTACCATAAGCTTAGGCGCCTCAAGGATCAACTCAAGGCCTGGAACAAGGAGGTGTTCGACAACATCTTTGAAAACAAAGTTGTTCTCAAAGAAAAACTCGAAGCCCTTGAGGCTAGATTTCAAGCTGGCTCCCAAGACCCGGGGCTCAGGGATGAGGAGCGCCTTGTTCTCAGCGAGTATCATAACATCCTGGCCCGGGAGGAAATATTTTGGAGACAGAAGTCGAGAGCTCTGTGGCTCCAAGATGGCGATGCTAATACCAAGTTCTTCCATGCGTCGACCCTCAGGAACAGGGGCTCCAACAGAATTGTTGAGTTGGTGGGCAGCGACGGCGGTATCATTAAGGAAGAAGAGGACATCCGGGCTGAAACCACTCGCTTCTTCCAAGAGCTCCTGGGTGACAGCCCTCCCATGTCCCCAGACGTGGCTGACTCCCTTCTGGAGCACATCCCCTCTTTGGTTTCTCCCTCGGCAAATCAGATGTTGTCGCAACCTCTGTCTGACTTCGAAATCCATGCAGCCACCTTTTCCATGAAGGTCGAGGCGGCCCCGGGCCCGGATGGTTTCCCCCCCATTTCTTCCAATCATTCTGGGACCTGGTCGGGGCGGAGGTGTGCGCTGCCATCCGGGACCTGCAGACTGCCCGATCCATCCCCAGAGGTATCAACTCCACCTTCATAGCTCTTATCCCCAAGTCCCAGGCAGCCCGGTCCCTCTCGGATTTTTGCCCCATTAGCCTGTGCAATGTCCTGTACAAAATCCTCACCAAATCCATGGCTTCCCGTCTTAAGGACATCCTCCCCCTGATCATTGCCCCCTGCCAGGGCAGTTCGGTCAAGGGTAGATTGATCACTGACGGGGTCATTATCATGCACGAGGCCATTCACTCAGCTGTCCTATCCAAAAAGGCCTCCTTTCTGCTCAAGTTGGACATGAACAAGGCCTTTGACAGAGTCAACTGGGCCTTCCTGTCCAAGGTCCTCCTCAAGTTCGGATTTCACCCCTCTTGGGTCAGGCTCATCAGCAACTGCGTGTCTTCCCCGTGGTTCTCCATCCTCGTCAACGGGTCCCCTACCGGATTTTTCCCTAGCTCCAGAGGCCTTCGCCAAGGTGACCCCCTGTCCCCGATCCTCTTCATCATCCTAGCTGAGGCCCTGGGGCGGACCATCTCGGGCGCTGTGTCTCATGGTCTCATTTTAGGCATCAGGCCTGCGTCGGGCCTGCCCCCTGTTTCTCACCAGCAGTTTGTGGATGACACCATCCTGGCCACTTCTGCCTCAATCCCCCAAGCCAAAATCCTCAAGCATATTTTGACCCTGTTCGAGGAGGCGGCCGACCAAAAAATCAATCTCCGAAAGAGCACGATTTTCTTCATTCACACCCCCTTGGCTAGACAGATCAGAATTGGGCAGATTTTGGGCTGCTCCCCTGGCTCCCTCCCCTCCTCGTACCTCGGGCTCCCCCTATTCATAGGAGCATCTTCCAGGGCCCTGTGGGGCGGGGTGATTGAGCGGATTAAGAGGAAGCTGGCCCCCTGGAAAGGCCACCTTCTTTCGCAGGCTGGCAGAGCCACCCTCTTGACGGCAGTCTTGCAAAGCATCCCGATATACTTCATGTCGGTCTTCAGAATCCCGGCCTCCATTGCAGTTCACATCGAACAAATTCAGAAACGCTTTCTCTGGTCGGGAAGTGAAGATAAGAAGAGGATTCCCCTGGTATCCTGGTCCCTGGTCTGCCACCCCAAAGCTGAGGGAGGGATCGGGCTCAGGAGGGTGGTACCCATGAACAGGGCTCTCATGGCCAAGCATGCCTGGAAGGTTCACACCGATACCCCTGATGAGTGGGTCAGCATTGTGCGTAGGAAATACTGTCATAGCCATCCCTTCCTCAGCGAGTCTCAGCCCCATGATGGATCCACCTTTTGGAAGTCCCTGATCTCCACCAAAGACATAATCCAGAAAGGAAGCAGATGGATCCTCGAAGATGGTGCCAAGATTGATTTTTGGGATGACAGATGGATTCAGGATGAGGCCCTGTCGACTGACAGAGAGCTCCTCGTTCTCAAGGAAGGCCTGGTGGACAGAGGCCCCAAGGTTGCGGGCTATCTCTCCCAGAGCTTGGGAGGTGCATCCTGGGCGCCCATCCTGGACCCCAGGCACCCGCTCCAAGCTGCCAGACTCCAGGGCCTCCTCACGGTGACTGTCATCCCGTCCGCTGGAGGTGACGATAGATGTGTTTGGCACGGTACCCCCAGCGGAGCCTTCTCCATCAAGTCTGCCTACAACCTCCAGAGAGACCCCGACAAGGCTCCCTTCCCAGCCCGACAGGTGTGGGCCAAGAAGCTGATCCCCAAAATCAGCCACTTCGTTTGGGCGGCCGTCCAAAACAAGATTTTGACGATCAAAAATCTCATCAAGAGGGGCTTCCAGATCCCGAATAGATGCTACCTTTGCTGCGATGCCTGGGAATCCACCAACCACCTCTTTGTCAACTGTTCCTTCTCGACTGAAGTCTTGGGCCTCATCCTTTCCCAATTCTCCATCCAGTGGGCGGGCCCCAGATCCATCTCTGACCTCCTGCTGCAGTGGCCCAACCCCTTTGCCCATCCCTTCACCTACTTTCTCTGGAATTCGTGCCTCCCCCATATGCTCTGGCAGCTCTGGCTCGAGCGCAATAGCAGAGCCTTTTCCTCCCCGGCCCATTCCCCCCTGTGGATTGCGACCAAGGCCGTGACCTTTGCCCTTGAAAACTCTCGATCCATCCCCCTGATCGAGGCGCCCCGATGGCCGGGCGAAGTCGCCCTCCTTTCCTCTCTCGACATCCAGCTCCCCCCTGGTCCCCCTCCTGCCCCCTCCCATCGTTCCTTGACCAGATGGATTGCCCCCCCGGCTGGGTTAAGCTCAACTTCGACGGCGCGTCCAAAGGCAATCCCGGGCCCTCCGGGGCGGGCGGGGTTATCCGCGATTGCCACGGGGCCCTGGTCATGGCGTTCGCTGCTCCTCTTGGCCTCCAGACCAACAACTTTGCCGAAGCAGCTGCTCTGCTAAGTGGTCTGAACGTCCTCAAGGGGGCTCCTTCTCAAGTCATCATTGAGGGCGACTCCCAAGTCATCATCAATGCTGCCCGTAGCCCGGGTAACTGCTCCTGGTGCATTCACAACTACATTCGGGAAGCCCTCTCTGTTCTCCAGGGATTCCTCGACTATAGCTTCCAGCACGTGTATAGGGAAGGCAACAGGGCGGCCGACTTCATGGCGAACCAAGCCATTCCTGCTGACGCCTTCACCACCTGGACCACGGACTTTCCCGAAGCTCTGGTTCTCATTGTCTCGAAAGATCAGGTGAGCGATGTGGAGGACCCCGGTGTCTAACCTGCCCCATGTCGGGGCCCCGTCTTTCCTCTGGCGCGGTCTCCAGAGGACCGATGTCTTCTTTCCCTGTGGCGCCTCGCCGCCCGGCCCAGGCCTGTCTCCTGCCCATCGATTGGTTTCCCAGATCTCCCACGTGGTGGCAGGCATGCTTGGCCAAGCTAGCAGTTTGGCTATTTTCGATGAGGACCTGTGTTGCTTCGGTTGCGCCTCTGGCAGTCCCAAGACCGCCTCCTCGTCAGCCGCTTCGTGGATGGATTCCCATGCCGCGTCATTCCGCCTACGGCTTTATCCCGTGACGTTCCATCAAGGCGCTCCCTCGATCAGCTTGCGCCACCTGGCGCGTTGGCAGTGGCCCCTTCCCCTGGCCCCGCGTGGCAACCTACAGTCGCGCCCCCTCAGCCCCCCTCCCTCGTGTCGCACCCGACCTCGAGCGCCCTTTCCCGACGCCGGCAGCTCCCCCCTTCTTCGGCCCCCTACGTGATTTTAAATTTGGCTAGCGCTGCATTCTTCCATCGTGTTTTTCCCTGCTCCCTGTCCCTACGCTTCTGGCCAGTTTTCCCCTCCTTCCCCTGCCCCATGGCTGCCAAATGTGTTTACATCGAGCCCTCCACGCTCAACCTGAGCGAGTCGGCTAAATTGTTCTCCAACGCCAAGCATTTCACCCCCTTCTTCAGCAAGTTCGCTGGAGTGGACGATGAGATCACCCAATGTTTCCTGGACTCCTGGTGCGACGGTGAGGTTCAGGTTAAGGGGCTGCATTTTAAAGTAAACAAAGAATTTCTTACAGACGTGACGGGCCTCCACCATGAGGACAAGGGTCGCGTTGTCAGGCGGGACAAGCACAATTGGGAGGAGGAGCTGTCCCGCTTTTCGAAGCAGCAATGGGACAAGGCAAATCTATTTCGCTCCAACCTCCCGGCCCCCTTTGACGAGGCTATCATCCCAGTAATGCAATACATTACCTGCGACGACCCGGATCAGAGGCTCTTCAGTTTTCACTTGAGCTATTTCAATCACCTCCGGGGGGCCACGGTGGTCAGCACTCCTCGCTTTCTGCTGTACTCTCTGGGTCTTTCCATAGACCGCGCCCGCAAAAACCATTCCTGGCCCTCCCACCAAGGCCTCATGGCGGTGCTGTACAGGCATGCCCTGGCCAACCAGCCGCAGCTCCACCGCATTCCCCCCGTCTGCTGCCCCCTATTGCGACGACTTCCCCGACTGCTTCCCCTGCGGCTTCCATCTCCAAAGACTCCCCCTGCGCGATGGCTCCCCCACCCCGAAGCGTCGCAGGCCAACCCGAAAGTGCAGAACCCCGGCCCAGGGCACAGGTGGGGCCCCGACTCCTGGGGGCGCCCGCAAGGATCCCTTCCCTGGCAGCAGCAGGGCTGCTGGCAGCGCCAAGAGGTCCACCCAGGAAACCTCGGAGCTCGTCGACGTCAGTTTCGAGGCAGACAGTAGATTGCAAAGCTTGGCTATCAGAGGCCTCCTCGACGCGGCTATCGGATCTCTGAACGCGGCTGCCCAAGCAGCCTCCTCCGCTGCCACTGCCCTGGCCGAGCTCAGGCACAGGCTGGGTGACGGCCCCGATAGGGAGTAGCTCGACCGACGTGGGGCCCCGTCTGGTCAGGGGTGACAGCTGGGCCCAGTTGTTCCGGGCGTCCATCTTCTACGATCTGTCAGGGGCGGTTTTTCATTTTGGTGGCTTCTAGCCTTGGTTTTGTCGGCGTTTAGCTATTTTTTGTAGGGCCCGGGCCGGGGCCCCGGGTCTCGGCTTGCTGCCTTGGGCGCAGCCCCGCTTTTTGGTTTGATCGTTTAGTCTTGGCTGATGATGTAACTAAGGTTTTGGGATCCTATTTAAAAAACCCGCTGTAAATATACTGTTACCTAACAAAAAATATAATATAAAATTAAAATTTTATAATAATTTTTTATAATTAAATTTAAATTGGCTAAAGTATTTATAAAATATATTTTTTCTTAAAAACATTAAAAATTACTTTATTTTTTTCAATATATTGAAAATTTGAGGCATATCGACACCACCCTTCCCACTTGGGTCTCTGTTCGAAAAGCCCAATGTATTTTGACATTGTAGTGTCCCTATCAAGACAAAAAATTTACATTATAACCATTTAGATTAATAACATATTATATTATTTAAATAAAATACTATACACTAAACTTCGCAAGAGTAAAAAATATTAAAATTATACAAAAAGTTGGTGGTAAAATATATATATATATCAGGTTTTGAAAGGGTTAGTCTTTCCCTTTTACATCAATATAGTCTCATTGAGTTATTTGGTGCCACCACGATTTGAACCTTGTCCCAATCATTTGAACCAAAGACCCTTTGGTATAAACTAATTCAATATAAATAATGATTGAATAACTTAATTAAACTATGATATCTTATAGCGGAGCAAAGCATTAATATAATGTATTATTATTTCTTAATTTTAGCACTACATCTCCAAAATATGCTTCCTTACACCATGAGGAAAGTTTCTATGTTTTCTTATATCAATAAATTAGCCCCACTTTTAATTAATAAATTTGCTTTTCTTTTTCTATATCAATCTCTTTCAATTTTATTTTTCCCTTTGATTTTTCTTCTTGGGTTTTTTTTTTTTTTTCACTAATAATTTTATCTTCATTAATCTCTCCAATTTTTGCATACTCTTCATAGTGAAACTTATTATGAGGAAAGTTTTTATGTTTTTTCTACATAAGTGAGTTTATTCAATAATAGAAGTTCAAGGTTATATCATATTTTCAAAACTCAAATATGGTTGATAAACAACATCCTTTGTCCCTAAGGGCTAGGTGGATTGGTAAGTTCTGGCACTTACTAAGAAGAGACCTAGGTTCAAACCTTGGGGGCATGCCTATTTGCAAGGGTAGTAGTCTAACCTAAATTTGTTGAGTGCACGCCAATATGACGATGGTGGTACCAATCCCGAGCACCTAGTGGTCCTCTTCATGTCGGGTTATAAAACAATAAGGTAGAATAGGTGTTGTTGGGGTAACCCCAAGATTTAAACCCTACTTAATAGTAGAAAAGGAATGTGGATGTAACCAACTCCCTTATGTATCCAAAAACAAAACAAAAAAACATCCTTTAGCCTATGACCTTATAGACTTCATTAAAAGGTAAAATATTTATTAACATGGACAAGATCAAAGGCTAGTAAGGCTATTTAAGACAATTTTAATAGATGTTATTTAATTAATATATGTTTATCCAACCAAACTTTGATTATTAAAGTGTTAAACTCTTATTCAAAGTTTCAAAATCTTACTATTAGACTAAAAAATTAAACAACTAAAAAATATAAATAAGCGAATAATATTTTTTAAATTTAAATTTTTGACCTTCTATCTTATTAATTTTAAAAATACAAATAATTTAATTTTTTTTAATTTGGTTAGTGTGAGAAAACCCTATGACCAACGCATAGGGTTGAGCAGTCTCCTCCCAACAATTACCCCTCATAAATCCGAGAGCTATGCTTATCAATAGGGAATTTAACATACAACCACCACACACCCATCCCCTCACACACTCACCCACGTCGCGGTTTGAACCTTGGACCTCCCGAAGAAGAGCCAAGACCCGAACCGTTGCTTTGTCCCCTCTAGGACTTAATTTAATTTTTATTTTAAGAAAAGAAGAAGTGTGAGCCAAGAGGGAGTGCGAGCTGGGAGGGAGTGCAAGCTGAGATTCAATCATGGCAAAAAAGTAGTGGGTTCATTCAGAGTGCATCAATGCTTCAAACCCTTACCACAAATACGTAAAAAATTATTTCCATAAAATTCTTGAAGTGAAAGAATATAAAAAAAGAAGAGATAGGGGCTATTGTGATCCAAGAGGGAGTGCAATTTGAGAGCGAGCACGAGGCAGGAGAGAGTGCAATATGAAGTGCAAGCTAAGAGGGAATGCAAACCAAGAGGGAGTGCAAGCCAAGAGTGAGCTCCATTAGCTAGTATAGAAGAAAATTCATATTTGAAAGCCCTAATGGGAAGTCAAGATGCCCTAGTTGGAAGTATGGAGGCCTAAGTTGGAGATAAGTAGAAGAGCAAATACATGATAAGTTCTATCCAAGCAGATGCTACACTAGACATGAGTATCAAGGAAGAGATGATTGAGCATGATATAATGGTTTTTAAAAGTAGAGGGTTAATATGTAAGTTCCATATATCATGGCTAGGGTTTTGGATATTCAAAATTGAATAAATTGGAAGTGGGAATTCAATTCAAATTACTATATGACTTTCATTCTTTAAGGTTTTTTCCTCATCATCTTTTCGAGTTCAAAAATTAGGGATAAAATAATGGTTGGTGGCTAATGGTTTTGGAATGAAAAATTTATGTTGAGACAAAAGCTATTAAGAAGCTTCCAGTATGGGTTAGGATTTTTGGACTTCCATATTAGCTTACAAATAAGGATGTTTTGAAGAATACTAGAAATACCTTAGGGAAATTAATCAAGGAATGACTAACTACTAAGAAGCAAAAGCATGTTATATATATTTGAATATGTATTGCTATGGATATTTTAAAACCTTTGCCATAATCCATTAAAATTAAATTTGAATTAAGAGAATGGGATCAACAAGTGGATTATGAAAATATTGCATTTAGTTGCTACAATGGATGTGACACTGGACACATGACAAGAGTTTGCAAAGTGAAAACTATGAAGAAAGAGATAAAAAAATATATCCATTAGATACACTTCAAGATGAAGCAAGGAAATCATATAGCAATAGAAGCTAGATCAGATCAAGGATATTCTAATCTGAAAGAAGAGGCAAAGAAAGCCTATTCACAATATCATTTAGCAAGTTCAAAAGGAATTAAAGGTGAAAAATATGTGGAGAGAAATCCTAAAACAAAGAAGGAAAAGGAGGTCAAGTTTATTCTAGGTAAATAATCTTCATTTTCCTCAAATAGTATAAAGTCCTCTTTAGGTAATAAAATTAAAGGGGTAAAGATGGTATCTCTTGCACTTTAAGGCTTTAAGAGCAACACAATAAAGAAATGAGGATGGAGGAAACCCATAACAATTTAGTTTTTCTAGGTCAGAATAAGAAGATAATTACTACATAAGAGCATCCTTACACTTTAGGGTAATCCATGCACTTCAAATCCTTCATAACAACGCAAACCTAAAGATGGTAAGTCTTACTATGAGCAATATAAGAAGATTGAAGATATTGATGAAGATGAACGTATTGTTGAGAATGAAAACTGAGGAAAACCTAAGAAACAAACACACAAAGAAAATGAAACCTGGAGGGATATTGATATGGGAAAACAAAAGCAAATATCACAAGTGCTAACAAGAAGTGGGACTAAACCCACAAATAAAAGCAAAAAATAACAATGAAAATAATATCTTCGGGAAATGAATAAGAACCCTAAAAAAAGTATTAAGAAATTGTTAGTTTGTTATAGACAAGATATTTATAGATATAAAAACTGGACAACAAATATTTTAGCCATTCGCAGTGTTGAATTTCATCTTGATAAAATTTAAATTTCAGAAGGCATATGATATAAAAAGAGTTGATTGTGAAACTTAGAAAGCATATGATATAAAAAGAGTTGATTGCAGAAACTTAGTGATTGGCAGCATAAGGAAGACGAAGAATATCTTTGATAAAAAGGTAAGGTTGTATATGCTTTAATTAACTTAGTAGAAATGTAACAAGAGCAATGTAATGTTTTGTTTTTGTAATGTGAGTAACCCCCAATAGAAGCCACACATAGTTTATAAAAACAAAATCATTCTAAGAAGGATGAAAATAAGTTTACCTTATGCATTAACTTTGGTTATGTTCCGTGGTTTTTAAATGTTAATTAGATTACTTCAAACTCCTTATGTAGACTTTATAGGTAAATGATAGATTTTACTTTTACATTAAATTTATTTTTTTTAATTAATTTAATTTCTTATTTTGAAGTGAAATGTGTAAATACATCTTAATGAATGACTAATATATTTAGAATATTACAACAATGAATTAAGGATTAATTGATAAATATAATAAGTGAATTATAGATTATATTTATTAAAAAAAATTAGCACATAATGCACACCATTTCTTGAACCTTGGACCTTCCAATTGTTGCATCCACCAAACGTATTCCACCTCATTGTTTATAGCCCATCATGAAATGGACCATCTGGTGCTTGGGATTCATACCGTCGTTTTTAGTCTGACGCATGCTCAAAGGATTCGAATCAGACTACTGCCTTTGTAACAGGCTTCCCCAAGGTTTGAACTTGGGTCTCTTCTTGGTAAGTGTCCCAATTTTAATACAATACTATCTATCTATATATTAAAAATAAGTAGGGATTTTTTTTAAATTTTAAGTGTAATTATAAATGTCCTGTTTTGTCAAGAAAATTTTTATTATATTTTTAAGTAAAATAAATTAACCTTGGGCAAATAATTTAGTAAAAATATTTGCACAATGATCTTTTGAATTGTTGTTGAGCTAATGTTTTATTTGATACCTTGAGTATTTTTATAAATATTTACATTTTAACTTCTTTTTTTTAAAGACAAACTCATTCACTCACACACCACCACAACTTCATCATGGTTTGAACCTGGGTCTCTGGAAAGAGAGCCCAAAACCCTAACCATTAAGGTGTTTCACTAAACTATACTTTAACCTTAATAAAAAAAAATTATAAATACAAATTTTAATAATGTATTTTTTATATAATAATTTTCTATACTTATTATAAGATGATTATTTAAGTTTTGTTTTTCAATTCTTATCAATTGTATAATTACAATTATCAATATTAACGTATCTTAAATAATTTACATCATTAATGATATAAACAACTTTATTTATAATTAATTATTATATAGCTTAGATTTTTTCTTCGAATTTTTATTATAATCATTTTACAAGTTAATAGCTATTAAACCATTGATATTGGTTATTATATCACTAAAGTTTTTTTGAAAATACTATCTATTTAATGGTTTCAAATTTGATGCACATTATTCTTTGAATCAAAATATTCTTCATTTATGAGAATAAAATTTCAAAAAGGGAAAAATCAGCATGCTTATGTTAATTGATTATTTTCTATTTATATGGATTTCAAAATATGTTGGTTTTTTACATTGATAAGTGTAGACTATATTTTGACAATAATATACATATATAAATTATTATCATTGGCAAAACATTTTTCATATTCTATTCCTATCATTAGGTCTATGTCTTTGATGACCTACTTAAGGTAAAGGAGTAGTAGGATGTATTTGAGTATGAGAGAAAAGGAATGAAAATAGTGATCCCTTCAACAAAAGTTTAAAGTTATTTTTGTAATTCAATTAAACCAAAATCATTATGCCTTTTTATCATATATATATATATATATATATATATATATATATATATATATATATATATATATATGATAAAAAGGCATAATGGTTTTGGTTTAATTGATTTTTATTGGAGGTCATTCCCATCAAAAATACCAAAATAGTACATTTGCTCTTAATTCAATTAAACCAAAATCATTATGCCTTTTTATCTATATATATATATATATATATATATATATATATATATATATATATATATATATATAGATATATATTCTTCAACTTCCTTAAAGTGTTATATTTTCACAATCAGCTCCTTAACATCATTTTAATTAAGAGATAAAATCTCATTTGGCCAATTGCTTTCTAAAATTTGAATTTCACCAAGATAAAGATCAACATTGTCATTGGCTAAATTATTTGCTATCTTATTTCCTTTTTTATAAATATCCTCACATTTCCAAAAGATTGCTTCCAATAATAATGATGAACATCAACAATAATTATTATTTTTTATCAAATCTTGACATCCTTTTTTTAATAGTATTTATGATAATTTGTGAATTCCCTTAATTGAAATATATTTCCATTCTTGTTTATTGTAATTTTAATCCCTCTAAGAAGTGCCTTAGTTTTTGCATAGTTGTTAGTTGAAGTTCCATATGATTTTAAGTAAGGAGAATTTTACCTTCATTATTTTGAAAATCACCACCTTCATCGACTTTTCCTAGATTTCCTTTAAAAGCACCATTAAAATTAATTTTAATAAACCCAATTTTTGAATATATCCATTCCATCAAAATTTATTTTAATAAACTCAATTTTTGAATATTTTCATTTTACCTAGATCAAAGAAGATCCTTTGTTTTAATGTTGTCATAATCACAAATGACTCTTCCATGTATGTTCAAATCCTTTAATCAAGTTGTTACCATCTTTTTTTTGCCTTCCCATGATGATCACCATATCTGGAAACATTCTACAAGAGAGGCAATAATATGGTTCCAAACTTAAACATGATTTTAAGATTTATTTTTAAAAATTATATTATTTCTTTCAAGCCATAAATTCCAACAATGGTAGGTTCAATCCTCCACAGAATACATAATATTAAAATTAATCCAACATTTCATCAACTCTTTCAATGGTGATGGAGCTACCCAATATATTATCATATGTTTAAAAATATAACCCCAAATTGTGAGCAAAGGGAGAATGAAGAAGTAAATTGTTTAACGTTTCTAAATCCTTCTCACACAAGACACATATGAAAGATCCATGATATCATCTTATTTGTAGACTCTATTTTGTAAGAATTTTACTTTGAACTGCTAACCAAGAAAATTTTGAGGCCTTAGGTAGATCCTGTAGTGATCAAAAATTCTTCCAAAAGAAATTTTCGAGAGTAGGAAATTTTGATTGCTCTAAATCCTCATATCCCAACTTGACCAAGTATCCATCATATTTTTATAGATTCCAAACCAAATTATCCTTTCATGTAAAAATTGGTAAACTCGTAAAGCATTTTTTGAAGTAAATTTACAGTTTGTTTGAGTTCCTCTCCTTCAACCAGGTTACTAATAGAAACCCATGATATGGAGTTTTTGCTCATATTAATATAGTCTTTGATCTTTGGACCTTTACAAGCTAGGCATGCCTAAGCCAATGGTTGTCATTTTGAGTCAGAGATAAGAGGATAAGGCTTCAACCAGTTATCAAACCAAAAATTTGTATCATTCCCCTCATTGATTGACCATCTAATATATTTCTTTATCAAATTTAAACTATTTGATATGAAATTCTATGTTAATTATCCTTTTGATATGGTTCTTTTCCTAAATAATTTTATTACATCACGAGAACCTATATATAATTGAAGTAATATTTTTGTCCAATTCTTTCCTTAATATCTTAATAATTTGCACTCAATCTTTGCCCCTAAGACCAAACTCATAAGTCTATAATTCTACAAACTTGCTCTTCCAATATTATTTCCTTTATAAACCCTATCCCACTTACAAAGAGAACCTAAATTTTTTCTTCAAACTCATAAATTTGTAATTATGCAAACTTGCTCCTACAATATTCTTTCTTTTACAAACCCTATCCCACTTACAAAGAGTAAACCTAAATTTTTCCTCTCATCCTTATGATAATATTGATTTAAATTTCATGGCCTCACTAGTTGAGGAATGACCCAAAAGAAAAGTATCATCAACAAATTGGAGATGAGATTCAAATGAGCCATTTTTTCTTTCAATAAGTCTACACAGGTTTTTATGAGAGATCCTAGTCCCCTCATACGGAGTGGGGTTTGAACCTTGGACCTCTCAAAGAGAGGCCAAAGCCCTTACCACTGCAATAAGATTTTAGTTACAAAATTTAAATTTACAAGCGTTTTTATGAGGGTTCCTAGCCCCCTCTTACCAGGGATTAGTTGAGAAATCTAATCGGAACTAATGCCACTTAATAATTTTATAAACACTGTTAAATTCAAGTTGCATAAAAATTTTAATTTATTTATTTATCATAAAACTTATCAATTTGAAAATAAGTAACAAATACAGAATATTTTTTATTCATAAATCAATAATATTACAAAAGCATAAATCTTCTATCAAATAAAATGTGTAAACCAAACTAAATGTTCAAACTCTTTAATAAGAACAAGCTAACCAAAGCTATTTTAAAAGTTTGATAGGAAGCTAAATTAATTACTTTAAAATGGACAATATAGTAAAAGCTTAAAAAAATGTCTAAAATTTAAATCCCTCAAAAATATATACTATGTTTTAATATCTTAAATATAAATAAATATATATATATTAAAGAAATAATTATAATTTCACATGATTGGAATTTCCTTTATGTTAATACTTATCTATCTATCTACATGTTATCAATTTAATTAGTATTAGCTAAGATTAAATCCCTTAAATATTTAAGGAGATATTGTTTGAATCTTGATAATTAAACTATACATAGATAATATTAGCTAAGATTAAATCCCTTAAATATTTAAGGAGATATTGTTTGAATCTTGATAATTAAACTATACATAGATAATATCTCATTTTTATTGTAATACCACTACATAATAATAATGATATACTAAGTGATAATATAATATAAATGGAATCTGATTCCATCTTAAAAAAGAAACAAGAAACAACTACTAGCTTCAAGGAGAAACCATTTTATTTTATTGGTAAAAAAAAAATACTTGTCAAGGGAAAACCATTTTATTTTATTTATGTTGAAGAGGTTGAGAAGCATAGCACGGCCCACCTTTCCGTGAATTGGACTTGAGTTCTTAAGAGGCTTTCTCCATTGGGATATTAAAATAAATATATATATATATATATATATATATATATATATATAGTGCGTGACATAGGAGAGTTGGTCACAACTACATTATTTTTAGTAATTGACAAGCGCCGGGGTTCAAACCCTCCTACCAAACTTATTTCACCTCATTATTGTTGATCCGACCTGAAGGGAACCATGGTCGTCGTCATCTATTATTATTGACCCGACATGAAAGGAACATTGATCCGACCTTAAGAGAACCATGGTCGTCATCATCTATTATTATTGACCCGACATGAAAGGAACCACGACCATCATCGGTTATTGTTGACTTGACGTGAAGGGGACCTGACGTGAAGGGGACCATGGCGGTCATCATCGGTCTAGTGCCCACTTAGAGGATTCAGATTAGACACTTAGAGGATTCAGATTAGACTACTACCTTTGCAAACAGACTACCTTGAAATTTGAACCTGAATATCTTCTCAATAAATATCTCGAAAAATAAACACTTATTAATCTACTAACCATCAATGGCATCCTGTTCAAATATTAGCTTAAGAAAAAAATTGGAATAATTTCGCTATATCTTTGGCGGCACGGAATAAGTACGCAAGTAATTTATTTATTTTCGTGTTCTAAACAAATCCTTCGCCCCGGAAAGCAAGACCTCCAAACTCTGTAAATCGTACGGGAGCCACGGAACCCCGCGGTAAAATGCGATTAAACCTCCCATTTCCTCATCTCAAGGTCACTAATTTAATTTAAGAAAAAAATAATCCATTCCTTTTAATTTTTTTTTTTTTTTCAATAAAAGATTAAAGTTAAATCATTATTATAAATATTAATATATTAAATAAAAACAAAGTCAATAGGATTTTAATTGAACAGTTTACATATAATTATTAGACTATTACCAACAAACCTACCACAAATAAATTTTTACTCTTGTTTACCCCTTTCCTCAGTCAACAGGAACCAACCTACCAAAGTATGGAACGGTTAACACTCACAAAACCAAAGTCAACCACACAAGATTATATACATTGCGAAAACTAAAAACAGTTTTTACGTTGTTCCCGTTCCCGTTTTCAGGAACTACAAACACAGTTTTTACGTTGTTCCCGTTCCCGTTTTCCCTTTTATACTCCCATCAACATCACCCCCCATTCCCGTTCCCGTTTTTCCTTTTATATTCCCGTCAACATCACCCCATCGACAACAGAGCACGTGTGGAGATCCAACCGCTGGATGTTCCCCCTTCTTTCCAGGGAAATATCGAGCGCCGCCCGATCGATTCCCCAACAAGCGAGCGCTTTAGAGCCGCTTCGTCCGTCCACGGTCAACCCGACTGTGACGTGGACCGTTCCTCTCTGTCCGGGAAACACGAGAGTTAAAGTCCTACCGACGACCGTATTACGCTCAAGCAAACCCTAATTAGCCCAACAAAAGCAAAAAAAAACACAATAATAACTAAATTATGACGCTAATTATTTTGGTGCCGCCCTCAACGGAGACAGCCCGCCCCGCGCCGCCGCCGAACTACTATAATAATAATAATAAAATATTTACCTTAATTATAGGGCAAGCACAAGGGAAGGAATCGGAATAATAAAGCTGGAATAAGGTTCACAAAGAGTTATGGAAATAATTATTATTTTTAATTAGGGAATAAATTTGAAGGTTGGGATGGTGCTAACTTATATTATTGCAGTGGCCATTAATGCTCACGGAGTTGTTTATGAGGGTGGCATGTGAACGGCGCCAGTTTTTCCGGATCATCCACTGAATAATAAAAGAGGAAACCCATTCGAATGATCCCCACTCTTGTCATCCTCATGAAGTTTTCAATTTTTTATTTTTAGACCATTAGATTCTCCACTCACTACTCCATTAAGATTATTCTTAAAGTCTGAATTTTAATCCAAGTTACGTTGAAGTATAATATAAGTAATATAATTGGGTTATTTTTTTGAGGCATAGTAATAGGTGGTCTCCTTTCTTGTGATTTGAACTAAAGTTATCACAATGAAACACTAATGACAATAGAAGTTTTTTTCCCTTGTGATTTACAAGTGGTATAATTGGATTATATTCTTTGGGGTATAACAACATATTACAATGAAACACCAATTACAATGGGAGGCCTCCTTCCTCATAATTTGAATTAAGGATACCAAGATGAAATGCCAACGACGTACCACAAGCCTCCTCTCTCATAGTTTGAACTAAGATTACCAAGATGAAAGTGTTTGGGCTAAGTGGATTGGTAAGTGCTTGTCTGGCCATGCACTTGTCAAG
This sequence comes from Wollemia nobilis, assembly GCA_028583015.1. Taxonomy (NCBI): domain Eukaryota; kingdom Viridiplantae; phylum Streptophyta; class Pinopsida; order Araucariales; family Araucariaceae; genus Wollemia; species Wollemia nobilis. The sequence goes on from JAQPPZ010000314.1 coordinate 2,239,249, forward strand.
AAGACACCCAGGTTCAAACCTCGGGGTAGTCTGTTTGCAAAGGTATTAGTTTTATTTGAATCTTCTAAGTGCACGCCAGATCGACGATAACGATACGATCTCAACCGATTAGTGGTCCCCTTCACGCCGGTCAACAATAATGAGGTAGAATAGGTTTAGTGAAAGCAGCCTATGTGGTTTGACCCCTGAGCTTGTCAATTACTAAAAAATAGTTACTAAAAAATAGTGTGGTTGTGACCAACTCTCCTATCTAACCGAAAAAAAAAAAGATTACCAAGATGAAATGCTAATGACGTACTTGTAGTTGTGACCAACTCTCTATATAACCGGAAAAAAGATTACCAAGATAAAATGAACGACGTACTTAAAGGTCTCCTTCCTCATAATTTAAACTAAAATTATTGAAATAAAACACCAACAACGATAATGTTCCAACGAAAACGAATCTTAAAATTTCTTAATATTTTCACTTACCACTCGACCAATATGATATGTTGAGATTGGTGTTTTATTATTGGAGTGTGGAACGTTATGGGGAAATTGTGGAAGGGATTAGTGTTAGAGAGTTGTCCAAAAATGAAGTGGTGGGTTATGTGCTAGGTTGGTTGGGTGCGTGGGTTAAGTGGAATTGAAAGCATGCAAAAGGCAAATAGGTGAGTTGAAATAGTGGGACAATTGGAATTTTGTAATGGTTGAGTATGGGCTGATGTTGGGGTGAAGGATTTGGAGTTGATATTGTTGGTGCTTGATGTGTGGGGAGCATGTTTTAAGGGAGCTCTCTCAGTATTTTAATGCTATAGGAGGTGAACTTGGACATCTTAACTTATATGGTACAAAGAGAAAAGTGTCCTCTCCAACAAGCTAAGCAATGACAACAACACAGTTTAGATTAAGGTGAAATGAAAGTGGGATATAAGCTTATTTATGTTTGTATTTTTTATGGAAACATATATTAGATTTATTTATGTTTGTAATTTTCTAAAAATTGATAGTCAAATTATATAAGTGGATATGATATTATTTTCGTTTAAATTAAATTTGGATTTTAGTTTAATATTTTAATTATTACGATGTTTTATTAAAGATTTATATACATAATGTACACTATCATGTCAGAATGAGTGATTCTTCATGATGTACACAAAAACCAAAACTCAAACCACACAAAATTGCATATACATACATGTCACAGTTTGAACCAAAACTCAAACCACGCACACAAAATTGCATATACATACATGCTATAGTTTGAATCCTAGACCTCCTCAAACCTAAAACCTTAAACATTACAATGTTCCCACTAGAACTTATATATTATTTTAATTAAAATATGAAAAATATTTAAATTTCCAAAAACTTATATGTTATTTTAATTAAAATATAAAAATATTTAAATTTTGAGAAAAGTGGTAGACCAATTATTTGAAGGTGGTAGTTTAAAAGTTCCCTTAAGTGAAAATTTACAAGGTAAATTGGGTAGATTAATAAATACGGAAGAATTTATATTTTTATATTTATATTTTTTAATAATAAGATTATAAGATTAAAATAATAATGTTATAATGAAATTATTAAATAATAATTTTGATAGAATGTAGATAATAAAAAGTAAGAAAATTAACCCAAGTGTTGTAGGTGAGTTGGAGAGGGTAGGGCAATCCTCCAAGGGAGGTCCTTAGTTCGAATCTCCACTCTACCAAACCCACATTAGGTACCCAAAATCCAGTTGATAATGTTGGCCCGATTAGAGTTGGGCGCAACTCTCAGATGATTTTGACAGTGTAGAACCCCTTGATCGTGGTTTCTCAGACCAAGGCGACCCCGCAAGGGATTTTTCGCTAAATTCAAAAAAAAAAAAATTAATAATTTTGATCATTATTATATATATAATTATAATTATTTTTTATTTTTTCATGATAATTTAAAATACATAAAAAATTTAACCCATATTATTTTTAATAATAATAACGTTCTTTGTGTTTGTAAGTGAAAGCATTTGTTCTAAATTGTTATCAAGTGTCTCAAATAAATTCAAATAATTGCAAGTAATGCCATATAGTTTTGGGATATATTTTTAAGGATACGTTCTAATAATAACGTTCTTTGTGTTTGTAAGTGAAAGCATTTGTTTTAAATTGTTATCAAGTGTTTCAAATAAATTCAAATGAAGAGGAAAAATTGCAAGCAATGTCATAAATTTTTGGGATATATTTTTAAGGATAGTTGATATATGTAATTTTTATCAAAGTTAAAGATAATTTTGGATTAAAAAAAAGTTGGAATGGTATTTTTTATATGCTTTTGATCATTATTATATATATAATTATAATTATTTTTTATATTTTCATGATAATTTAAAATACATAAAAAATTTAACCCATATTATTTTTAATAATAATAACGTTCTTTGTGTTTGTAAGTGAAAGCATTTGTTCTAAATTGTTATCAAGTGTCTCAAATAAATTCAAATAATTGCAAGTAATGCCATAGAGTTTTGGGAGATATTTTTAAGGATACTTTCTAATAATAGCGTTTTTGTGTTTGTAAGTGAAAGCATTTGTTCTAAATTGTTATCAAGTGTTTCAAATAAATTCAAATGAAGAGGAAAAATTGCAAGCAATGTCATAAATTTTTGGGATATATTTTTAAGGATAGTTTATATATGTAATTTTTATCAAAGTTAAAGATAATTTTGGATTAAAAAAAAGTTGGAATGGTATTTTTTATATGCTTTTGTTATATTGGCTCTCTACATTAGATAAGTCATAAGGTGTGGCTGAGCTAGAGAGGTCAAAAGGGACTAATATTTGGACACTTTATGACATGTTCCTCTCACTATTGCAAATATCAATCTCCTACAAATTATAGAAGAATCCTATTTCAATTTCATTATTCATAAAAGATGCTAAGTCTATATTAGATGTTTGATTACATTAATCAAATACACCTTATAATAGTCATAAGAATTCTTTCATTCATGTTTTAGTTGCAAACCAAATTTTAACTAAATCATAATGATTATAAAAATTGATCTCAATAATAAGAACCCGGAGATTATTTTTTCTTTTGTACATATAAACTAGTTTTATAATATATTGATAAAGCATTCAATAATATGGTGAAAATATGGTAGTTGCATCACTAGAATTATCATGTATGCTAATTGATCACTTAAGGACCTCCTTAGCCTCATTCCTTTGCTTAGTAGTCCAAAAAACTCTTAGGGGTGATAATTGTAGAGAAGAGGATATTATGGACATTTTAGGTGTGCTTTGTGTAAGGAGTCAGAAATATTTGGTCGTCTACATTCTTTATTGTTCTATTACTTTCACCAGTTAAGGATACAATTTCAAAAAATGAGAATCAATTACGTTGCTCCATCAACATTTGAAGTGTTGTTGAAATGTTGGCCAAATTTTTCAAAGCTAAAGCATTGATAATTGTAAGAAATTAGTCCTCTCATAATTTATTGTAATTTATGATTTGAAATAAATAATAGAATTTGTAAAAATAATCTAAAAATCACATCCAAGTTTGGATTTGTATTGTAACCTATCTTAAATAATATTAGAGGGATGATGCTCATATTTGGAAGTCTCAAGTGTGGAAAAATATGATTTCGATAGTTAGATATAATATTTAAAGATAATATATAAGGGTGATCTGCAATCATGAAGTCAATGCGAAGGTCATATATTGAATCATGGTAAGAGAGAAATCTCCAAAAGTTATTAGGTTCATCAAACATAATTTTGATTGATAATGCTTCAAAAGAAAATCTTGGAAAACCTAGTGGAGATGGAATTTTCTATATTTTAAGGGCAAAAATCTCCTATCCTGTTTAGTATCATATGGTACTCCAATAAAAAACTATATAGTCGTAAGGCCCCTCTTATAAGATTCAGGATATCTATCAAAAATTGATGGTTGTAATTAAGGCCATTCACATATTATCATTAATGTTATCCAAAAAAGATGTGAGGATTGAATCAACAATAATGTTATTTTGTACATCCATCAATTATTGAGAGAGGTAATATCTTGAAAATTGCAACATATCTGCAAACAAGGAAATAGAGTAGTAAATAACTTAACCAAACAAAGTTGATCTCTACCTTTATGAAATTCAAATTTTAGAAGATAATTAACCAAGGAAATTCTTTCTAAATAAAAATGATATTCAAGAATTTAGTAGAGGAAGTTATTGTTTTGAGATATATAAACATTTTTTTAGAAAGTATATAGGATCTAGAATCGACCTAATAATATATATATAGAGGAGAGTTGGTTACAATCACATTATTTTAGTAACTATCAAGCATAGGGTTTAACCCTATGCTTTCACCAAACCTATTTCACTTCATTGTTGTTGACTCGACGTGAGAGGAACTATCAATCGCTCAGGATTCGTACTGTCGTTTGATGCACACTCAAAGGATTTAGATTAGACTACTACCTTTGCAAAAAAGTTGCCCCCAAGGTTTGAACTTGGGTGTCTTCTTGATAAGTGTTTGGCCTAAAATATTTTGATAAGAGTGACCACAATAAAATTCACATACAACTTATTAAAAACATATAAAATTTTTATGGAGCTTAATAAACCTAAGATATTTTGATAAGAGTGACCACAATAAAATTCACATAGAACTTATTAAACACATATAAAAGTCTTATAAAAGTTAATAAAAACATATAATGAACAAGATATAATAAAATATATAAATAAAATAAAATAAGATATAATAAAATATATATAAATAAAATAAAATAGAATATAATAAAATATATAACGGTAATATAAATAGAATAAAACAAGTTATAATACTCTAGTTTGTAATCCTTCATGTTGTGGATTTTCATATTGTTTGTATATGCTATTAAACTTTTATGCCATGTTTGTCCATGTTATTGGGAAATATGAGAAGTAATGTTGACATTTCCTTAAGAGTTTAGAAAACTTAAAAAAAAAAAAATTGGTTGATAGTTTTAACCCTTGTTTCATTAAAAAGGTTTTCAAATTGACTTTATAAATGAACATTTTTTTAGATTAATTTCAAATGAAAAATAAAAAATATAATATTTTTATAAAAATAATTTTTATGAAAATATTAGAATTGGGTTTATTAAAGTTAATTTTAATAGTGTTTTTAAAGGAAATTTGAATAGGTGGAGGGGGTGTTTTTTCTAACGGAAAAAAAAATTTCTTCACTTAGAACTAAATGGAACTTCAACTAACAATGCATATTAAAATTGTAATTAAAAAATAACGTAAATATATTTCAATTAAGGGGGATTCACAAATTATCATTAATGTTATCAACAACAATGGATGTGGGAATTACTTGGAACGAAATAGAGCATGCATTCTTGAGTCAATGGGAACCATATAAAAAGATAGCTAGTTTAAAGGTCACCATTAAAAAATATGAAGAAGAAATATAAAGGCTTCAGAGGGAACTGACAGAAATGAATAAAGAGAATATAATCAAAGAAAAAATATAGATGACAATGTGCAAGTTCATGGTTGCATTCAGAAGGAAAATCTTAAGAAGCAAGGATCTAAGGAGAAGCAAGAAGCAATTATGATAGGAAAACAAGTTGAAGAACCAATAGAAGACTCAAAAGTTAAATTTATAGTAGCAACAACAATAGAGTCTATGGAAGAAGCAAAAACAAAGTCCAAGGAAGCCCTGTCAGAAGTGCACAAGGACACACCAAAATAAGGGCATAAGAGAGAAGATTGTGAAGAAAATTTAAAAATAAAGAAACAAATTATTTAAGAATCAAATAAAACATAATGTCAGGTTAAGGTTGTAGCATATCAGCACCCACACCACCCTGAGCAACAACAATCTTGGAGGAATGGCTGAAGGTATCAATATTATAAATCTATATGAAGTTAGAAAGGCATCAAGTATGGTAGTGTTTGGCAAAAAAAACATAGTGGTTCTAGATTTCAAAGGGGTGTGATAACATCAGGGAACAATAAGAACAATCATTCAAAATATCAAAGCATAACAACAGAAGCATGGTGTCAACAAAGTAGTTATGGATATTGAAGTGACATAATGGCAGTTTGGCGTCACTAAAGACCACCACTAATCAATATTTCACTTGAATGGATGGATGAACAAAATAGGAAAATGCAAGAAGAAGGATGTTGGATATGTGTATTTATAGAGAAATTTGAAGAAGATCCAAAAAATGAATATCAAGAATTCAAACTTCTTTTTTGAAAAAAGATGTAGGTATCTAGCTATAACATCTCAATTGAGATGAGAATTGAATATGTTTATAAAATATCAAGCTCTATAGGAGAGAGTTGTGATTTATCAAGGGTGAGGGACTTGAGTACAACCCTTTTTTCTCAAGCAAAAAAAACAATGGATGTGGGAATTACTTAAAAAATAATATTATTGCTTATGTTCATAATTTACTATAGGAGGCAATCTCTTTGAAATGTGAGTATATCTATAGAGAAGAAAATTGGGTAGCAGATAATTTAACCAATCACAGTGTTAATCTTCATCATGGTGAAATTCAAATTTTAGAAGACAACTATCAAAGTAAGATTTTATTTCTTAATCAAAATGATGTCAAGGAGCTGATTGTAGAAAAATAGCACTTTGAGGAAGATGAAGAATATATTTGATAGAAAAATAAATGAAAAATATATGAGATAAAAAGACATATTGGATATGGTTTAATTGACCTAACACTAAATTTAATATCTTGATATTTTGATAGGAGTGATTCCAATAGAAGCCACAAATAACCTATTAAAAAAATCATATACGATGAAACAAATAAAATAACCTAAATTATGGGTCTAAGGGCTTGGTTCAACGGTCAAAAATGCTTTTGTAGGAGCGTGGAGACCAGGGTTCCAATCCCTTGGGCCTCATAGTACTGGTGGATGTGTCGCGTCAGCGTCGTCGACTATGGAAAAGGTTTACCCCGATGTAACTAGAGGTTATAGTGGCGACAAGGAGCGAGATTCGAACCCACGAAGAGGTGTAGAAAATTGTAGTGTGTTACTGATTCCTCTAGTATAGTAAAATAATAATAACCTAAATTATTAAACAAATAGTTTCCATAGCAAATAGTAAATAGGATAAAAAATAATTAAAATTATTTTAAAAATAAATAATATAAAAAATGATATTTTTTCCTTGAAAAAAGTCATAATTTTATATTAAGCAAGTATGAAATTACATTCTTCATATGCCTCTCTAGCATTTCTTCAAAGCTTCAATAATGACCTAAAAATCAGGTCACTTATACATCATAGCTAGCTATCTCTATCAAGCTAAGTTCTATCCTTAGACACCTTCCCAAATTGTCAACCAATATCCTTTAAATCATTAACTTTTGAGTTTTTTAAAAAGTTGTTTTAATTATCCTTGCTTTAACTAGAGTGGATTAATCCCCCCAAATAGAGATACAGACCAGTTTTAGTGCATTACCCTTATTGAATTTCTATACTAAGCACATAATTGGCTCAATTGAAGCCCCTCATTTGAGAGTTCATTTGCTTCCCTATTCAGTTCTCTATAAATATGCCAAAAAGTAAAAGCTTCACTTTGATCCACAACTTATTTTATTTGAGAGAAGATGGGTTGTAGAACCATGTTTTCCATCCTAAAAACACCAAGTATCTAGTTTATTACCACTTGTGAGTCTTTGTAAATTTGGATTTTTTATTCCTTTTGATTCTGCCAATTGAACCAACAATTTGAGTGCCATAATTTTAGCATAATTATTGGAACCTTCTCCTAGTCCAACCTTGATGTTGAAATAATGAAGTTCCTGCCCCACAAATTCTAAGGACCCCTGTTTAGCCCCATTAAAAAATCCTTAGGCCCTTGATTTATCGATTTTTGGAGGGATTATTTGTTTGATTACCTTTTTTGTTGTCAAAACCTTATAGTTATTGAAAATTTCGATGATTTGGGAGGAGACCTACCAAGTAGGCTTCTCCTGATCCTAAAATATTCCTACGTTCCTAGATAACCATACTCCCCATGACACAAATAGTGGGAGAGCTATAAAATATTTGTATGACCTATTTCAAACCAAGATTTCAAGCACTCTCCTTGGGAGTCTTCTTGCCATCCTATAGGAAGCTTTAATTGTGCTATAACCTCCCTCCAAACTTGTCTTAAAAAGGATCAAGCTACTAGTAAATGATCAATTGTTTTATTGTCTAACTTACATAAATGATACCTTCCTAGACCATTCCAACTCCTTTTCTATAATATCTCCCATGTTAGAACCTTATTTTTCATGGCAAGCCATAGAAATAATCTTATATTCAACGGGGCTGCTTCCAGAGTGACATCCAACACCATGCTCGATTGTCATTTCTAAATCCTAATCAAGTCTTATACACCAACTTTAGAGTGTACTCCCTGTAGCTCCATTATTTGTCCAAACCAATTGATCAACTTCCTCTCATAACTTGATATGTCCAAATTTAAGCCTCCCCACACGTTCTTGTTATCGATGTGCCTTTTGGCCCTAAAGCCCTAACACTACTACTTCTTTCCATCCATATATGTAGTTTGTAGATGATTTTGGATCAACTGCTTGGGCAAGAGTTCCAACCCCTTAAGCTATTAGGATCCAAATTACATTATTTGGCATTTCTAAGCAAGCCAATCACGTACAATATAAAAGGTCTGAATCATTGTATTCCAATAAATTTATTCATTATGGGTTTGCTTCATTGGGGCCCTTATCCACTGCTTGACTATGAATGGATCTAAATAATTTTTTTGTATGATCTTATTCCATAAGACTTCCTTTGATATTATCTTTTGAACACACTTAGTTGCTAGAGCCTTGCTAAACAGGAAGATGTTCTTAAGTCACCATCTTCCATTTTACTTGGGCTCAACTAAGGATTTCCATTTAAACATGGGAATACCTTCCCTTTCCCTTTTCCTTATCCATAAAAACATGTAGCTTAATTGTCTAATTTTGTCCAAAACTCATTTTGATATATGAGCCAAAGATTGTCAATATACTAGTATTACCTCCAACAAAGACTTGACTAAATCCAATCTCCACCCAAAAATAACCATTTTTTGCACCATATATTAATTCTTCCTTCCACTTTTATCAATTAACTCCAGTATTGTTTAGTGTAATCATTGGGTTTTAAGAAGAACCCTAGATATTTAAATCCCTCTTGAAGATCAAATCTATTAAAGGGAAAAATTTGACCTATTAATACAACTTGATCCTGATCCACACAATTAAAAGAGATGCTTAAATTTTGTACATTAATATGCATATCTAAATATTATTTTAACTTCTTTGCAACTCTTCTTGTTCCATGTGTGAAAATGAGAGCATCATCTACAAAAAGTAGATGGGTGACTTCCAATGTTCTACCTATTCTAATTATCTTTATTGCTCCTACCCTCTTGGCATATAAAATACACCTACTTAATCCCTTAGCTACTAGAAGAAATAATAGGATGACAAGAGGAAACCTTGTCTTATCCCTCGAGAAGCTTTGAAGAACTGAGAGGCTAACCCATTAACCAAAACTGCAAAAAAATAGAGCACAAACATCACATAATTTAGTTCACTGTCTACACACAAAACCCAATATGAGTAAAGCATCATTTTTAAATATAGTCAGTTTACTCTGTCAAAAGCCTTTGAGAGATCCAACTTTATCACCATTGTTGATAGTTTATTTTATTTTATGCTATGAAGACTTTCTTGAGGAGCACCAATTACTTCATGAATTTGTCTACCATGCAGGAACCCAAACTGCTCAATAGAAATAGAAGCAGAGAGGAAACTTTTAATTCTTGATGCATTTAATTTTGCTATAATTTTGTACACATAGCTACACAAAGAAATGGGCTTGAAATCATCAACGAAAGAAGGATTGTCCTTTTTGGACTAAGAGCAATACGGTAGAGTTTAAGATTGCATTTACCCTTCTTGTCTACCGAGATTCCTCAACAACTTTGAGTAGGTTAGACTCCAAAAGGTCATAAAGCCCAAGAAAGAATTCCATAGTCTAATTTTTAGGTCCTAGACTCTTATCTTTTTGAAAGGAGGTTAAAATAGCTTTGAACTCCTTTGAGACTTCCTGAACCAACTCACCATTGGCTTCCTCATCCATAAATCTGGGAAAGAGAGAAATTATTCTGACTATTATTTTTTAATAAGTTATTCTAAGTATTTTAACTATATTAACTTGACGAATATCCTTGTATAATTACCCCAAAATAAATCATATTTATTAATAATTAAAATAAATTAATATATTCTTATCATTTTTATCTAATATATAATGTAATAAAAACACTATTATGAAGCTACAAGCTTACTACAATGGTAAGGGTTTTGGCCTCTCTTTGAGAGGTCCAAGGTTCAAACCCCACTCAATATGAGGGGACCAGGACCCCTCATAAAAACCTATGTAAACTCATTGAAAAAATAAAAATAATATTATGGTAAAAAATACGTTTTTATATTATATTTAAATTTAAAACACCCAAATCTTCATATCATAAATTCATGTGAGTTAAAAAAACCTCTTAAGATAAAATTTCAACTATTTTAATAAAGTAAAATTCAAATAGATACAGTAAAAGAATACCATTGAGGGAGTGTGAGCTAAGAGGAGTGCCAATCGAGATTTAGTCATGGCGGAAGAGTGGTAGGTTTATATGGAGTGCATCAAATGCTTCAAACCCTTACCACGGATGTGTGGAACATTGTTTCCAAAAACTTGTTGAAGCAAAAGAATGTTGAGAAAAAGAAGAGACAGGGGCTATTGCGAGCCAAGAGAGAGTGCAAGTCGGGAGTGAGTATGAGGTAGGATAGAGTGCATGCTAGGAGTGATTACAATTCAAGAGGGAGTACAAGCCAAGATGAAGTGCAAGCCAAGAGCTAGCCCCATTAGCTAGTATGGAAGGAAAGTCATATTTGAAAGCCCTAATGAGAAGTCAGGATGCCCTAATTGGAGATAAGCATAAGAGAAAATACATGGCAATTTTGATCCAAGTATAAGATGTTACACTAGAAGTAAGTATCAAGGATGAGATGATTGAGCATGATATAATGGTTCTTAAAAGTAGAGGGTTAATATGTAAGTTCCATAGATCATGGTTAGGATTTTTGGAGATTCAAAATTGGATCAAGTGGAAGTGGGGATTAAATTCAAATTACTTTGTGACTTTTCTTCCTAAAGGTTTTTTCCTCATCATATTTTCTAGTTTAGAAATTATGGATAAAATAATGGTTGGTGGCCCATGGTTTAGGGGAAGAGATGCACTTTAATTGAGTCCATGGAATAAAAAAATTATGTTGAGATACAAACTATTAAGAATCCAGTATGGGTTAGGCTTTTTGGACTTCCATATCAACTTATAAATAAGGATGTTTTGAAGGATATTAGAAATACCCTAGGAGAATTCATCAAGTAAGAACTAACTACTAAGGAGTGAAAGCATGTAATATATACTCAAATGTGTGTTGCTATGGATATTTCAAAATATTTACCACAATCCATTAAGATTAAATCTGAATCAAGAGAATGGGAACAACAAGCAGATTATGAAGATATTGCATTTTGTTGCCACAATGGTTATGAGATTGGACACATGGCAAGAGTTTGCAAAGTGAAAACTATGAAGAAAGAGACAAACATTCTATTAATGATATAAAATTCAATACGAAGTAAGGAAATCATACAATAATAGAAGCTAGATCAGATCAAGGATATTCCACTCTAAAATAAGAGGCAAAGAAATCCTGTCTACAATATCATTTGGTAAGTTTAGAAGGAATTAAAGGTGCAAATGATGTGTAGAGGAATCCTAAAACAAGGACGAAAAAAAAGGTCAAGTTTATTCCAGGTAAATCATCTTCATTTTTCTCAAGTACTATAAAATCCTCTCCAGGTAATAAAAGTGAAAGGGATGAATATGTTTTCCCTTGCACTTTAAGGTTTTAAGGGTAGCATAATAAAGAAATGAGGATGGAGGAAACCCGTAACAATTTAGATTTTTGGGTAAAATAAGAAGATATTTTCTACATAAGAACATCCTTGCACTTTAGGGTTTCTAGGGCAACATAAAGAAGATTGTTCTTTTAAGATTATTCCTTGCACTTCAAATCCTTCAAAACAAGGCAAAAGTAAAGATAATAAATCTTACTATGAGTAGTGTGAGAAGATTTAAGAGATTGATGAAGATGAAAGTATTATTTAGAATGAAAAAAAAGAGAGGAAGACCCAAGAAGCAAAAGCAAAGAGAAAAAGAAACCTAGAGGGATATTGATATTGGAAAACAAAAACAAATATCACAAGTGCTAACAATAAGTGGGGCTAAACCCACAAATAAAAACAAAAAATAACAATGAAAATAATATTTTGAAATATTAGGGAATGAATAAGAACCCTAAAAAAAATATAGTATGAAATTGTAAGGTTGTTATAGATAAAATATTTATAGATATAAAATCTAGGCAACAAATATTTTAGCCATTTGCTATGTTGAATTTCATTTTGATAGAATTTAAATTTTGTAAGGCATCATATAAAAGGAGTTTGAGGAAGATGGAGAATATCTTTGATAGAAAGGCAAATGAAAAATATGGAAGGAGAGCCATTTAGAGAATATCTTTGCACTCCCTCCTGACTCGCAATTTGAATTTATAGAAACTTAGCAGTTTGAGGAAGATGAACAATATATTTGATAGAAAGGCAAATGAAAAATATCTTTGATAGAAAGATAAAGTTGAATATGATTTAATTTAATTGTTTCAAATATAATAAGAACAATGTTATGTTTTGTTTTTGTGATGAAAGTGGCCCTAATAAAAACCACACAATGTTATGTTTTGTTTTTTGTGATGAAAGTGGCCCCAATAAAAACCACACGTTCAAAGACCACCGACATCCAAGAAATCAGGTTTGAAGTCATTTTCCATTTTGAAAATATTTTGGGTCCCAACCCACCATGTTCCATCCAAGCTAGCAATGCTCTCCTGCAAAATATTCCTCGTCTTGTGTCTCAGGACCTAAATTTAGGTCTCCTCAAAAAATTCACAAATGATGAAATTAAAGAAGCCATGTTCTCCATGACCCCAAACCTGATGGTTTTCCTCCCCATTTTTTTCAACACTTTTGGGATATTGTTGGTAAAGAGGTTATGGAAGCTATGCAAGAATTCCAACAAACTAAGTTGCTACCAAGGGATGTTAATTCCACTTTCCTGACACTCATCCCTAAATCTCAAGTCTACAACTCCATCTCTGATTATAGACCCATTAGCCTCTGTAATGTAATTTATAAGCTCATCACCAAGGTCATGGCTAATAGGCTTAAGGACATTCTTCCATCCATCATTGACCACTACCAAGGTAGATCATTTAAAGGCAAATTCATAACATATGACATAATTACTATTCATGAACTTATGCATTCAATAGCCAAAAACAAAAAACCTAGCCTATTCCTGAAGCTTGATATGAACAAAGCCTTTGATAGAATTTCCTAGGATTTTCTCTTTGCTGTTTTAGCCAAATTTGGGTTTCATGAGGATTGGATAGCTCTTATTAAAGAATGCATTTCCTCTGCTTGGTTCTCTATTATTGTCAATGGTTCACCTACCGGGTATTTCAAGAGTTCTAGAGGTGTTAAGCAAGGTGACCCTCTCTCCCCTTTCCTCTTCATCATCATGGCTGAATCCCTTGGCATATCTCTTAATGAAGCCTGCTCTTTGGACCTTCTATCAAGAATTAAACCCTCTTCTATTTCTAGGCCGACCACTCATCAAAAATTCATGGATGATACCATTCTTACCACTTTATCCTCAATCCCTAAAGCCAAAATAATAAAAACTATTCTTAACTTCTATGAAGAGGCTGCAAGACAGAAAGTCAATTTTGAGAAAAGTAAAATTTTCTTTATGAACACCCCTATCCACAGGTAAATCAAAATTGCAAGGATTCTTGGTTGTACCATATCCGATTTACCTTCCACCTACCTTGGCCTCCCACTTTTCCATGGGAAATCTTCTGTAAACATGTGGAATATGGTCATTGAGTATGTTACCAAGAAACTGGCAGGATGGAAAAAATCAATTTTGAGTAAACCAACCAAAGCCACCCTAGTTCAGGCATGTTTGCAGAGCATACCTGTGTTTTTCATGTCAATTTTCAAGGTTCCTTCTTCCATAGGGCAAAAAAATGAGCAAATACAAAGAAGATTTCTTTGGTCTAAAAATGAGAACCACAACAAGTTTTCGCTGGTAGCATGGGATAGGGTTTGTTCCAAAAAATATCAGGGTGGATTAGGCTTCAGGAAAGTCCACAAGATGAACCTGGCTCTCATGGCCAAACAATCTTGGAGAATCATCAATGATGAGAAAGCTACCTGGATAGACATAGTTAAAGGAAAATATCTCCAATGATCTTCTTTCATGGATGAGCAAACCCTTCCATGCGGGTCCTACTTTTTGAATTCAATCATCCAAATGAGGGACATCATCAAGAAAGGTTTGATATGGAGTCTTGGGTGTGGTAGAGTTATAAGGTTTTGGGAATATGCTTGGTTGAGGGATCAACCCCTCATCAATGAGCCAAACCTAGTTATTCTCAAACCTATTACTGATCATATCTTTGGTAGCAAAGTTGTCAATTTTATTATCCAAATTTCCAATTGTCGATAGTGGAAACTCCTTCCTACCAACATCCCCAACAATGAGATTAATGAAGCGGCCAAAATTATTCAAAATCTCTTAAGAATCTGTGTTATCCCAAACAATCAAATATTGGATTCCCCTTTCTGGAAACTGACTGAGAAAGGTATTTTCACTATCAAATCTTCATATTATCCCCAAGACCAACCTACTGCATCCTAGGTCTTAGCTAAGTTTGTTTGTCTTAAACACTTAATACCTAAAATTGGATTTTTCTTGTGGCTTGCTTCCCAAAATAGAATCCTAACCATGGACAACCTAATTACCATAGGCTTGTACATTCCTAATTGTTGTCCTCTCTACAAATCAAACTGTGAATCAACTTTCCACATTTTCCTAGAATACCCCATATTGTTGTCAATCATGAATTTTTTATTTGAGCTTGTTAATATTGCTTGGGTCCATCCTTCATCGCTTACTCTCCTATTACAGCAATGGCCCAAGCCCTTTACCAATACCCAACTCATTTTTCTTTGGATCTCTTGCTTACACCACTACTTGTGGTAAATTTGGCTTGAGCAAAACAATAGGATTTTTAATGGGATTCTAAATTACCACATTTGCTATTGATAATACCCAACTCATCTCATCTACTAATGCCCCCAAACATAGTCTTGAGTCTCGATTGTTTGCTCACTTTAAACTCACTAACATGTTAGTTGGCATAACTAATTCTATTGTTGAGATGTCTAGTATCAAGTGGATCTCTCCCCCTATAGAGTGGATCAAGTTTAATTTTTATGGGGTGGCTAAAGGAAATCCTAGAGTAGTGGGCAGTGGAGGCATAGTAAAAAATGATTATGGAAGAATTATCTTCACCTATGCTAAAAATATTGGCTTTAAAATAAATAATATGGTTGAAGCAAGAGCCCTTTACCAAGGATTGCTTATTCTGGATGGTTTCAATGTTGACAATATCATTGTTGAAGGAGACTCATTATTCATCATCAATTGCCTCAAAGCCACCCAATCCCCATCATGGAATTTGTGCAACATCATTGGTGAATGCAGAAGACTTATAAGCAAGTATTCCAATATCATTATCCAACATGTTTATAGAGAAGGGAACAAGGTAGTCGATTGGTTGGCCAACATAGGTGTCAGAGAAGAGACCCTCCATGTGTGGCAGACAAATTTTTTGTAGCACCTCAAGACGACCAATAATGTTGATGATATTTGCTTCTTGTAATCTTGGATCGCTTGAAATCTATATAAGATAAGATAAAGAATATATATACTAATTTTTAGTCTTATAACCAAGATAGACAACAACCCTAAGAAGAAACCTTCAAAGACAATAGAGTATATAAATGCTCATAGAGTTTAGGATTATTGATAGGAAATTGATATTTTTATCCCATATATCAAGGTTTTAATTTTATAAGTAAACTTTAACAATTCTCGAATAAAACAACCATCTTAACATTCTAGGGTCAAACGATAACCTTAACATTTTCGAATCGTTAAGACTTTTATGACAAAGATAAAGTTAAAATCTTGTTAAGTCATGATTATGAAACCATGATGAAATGCAAGGGAAGAGTGTTATATATATATATATATATATATATATATATAATTAAATTAATAATAAATAAAATATAGTTTAATGTGTTCTCGAGGGAGAGTGCAATAGTTCGGGCTTTGGCTCTTCTTCAAAAGGTCTAAGGTTTAAACCGTGGTATAGGCGAGTGTGTGAGGATGTGGGTGTGTGTATGGTTGTGTGTTTTACCACTATTGATAAGCTCAACTCTCACCCTTATCAAGTGTCATCGTTGGGATGGGGATGTCCAACCCTAAGTGTTGGTCATAGAGGTTTCTCACACTAACCTCAATCAAAAAATAGTTTAATATTTTTATTGTTGATTTTGAGGTTGTAATAATAATCAAAAATATAATCCAAATTCATTCATCTTTGTAGCGCAAGCGGAAAAGGTGAGCCTAGTCTTGTTGAATGACAGGTCCACAGTTCGAAACTTTGCGATGTGAAGGGGGACACAAAAATTCTTTTGTGGTTTCCCTCTAGATAGTGGTATACTCGAATGGGATGATATTGTCGATCACATAAGAGCGAATCTCGAGGTTTCTTTCTAACTTAAAAGTTTATCCACCTTTGTAGCACAAGTGGAGAAGGTGAGCCTGGCCCTGTTGAACGAGAGGTCCACGGTTCAAACCTTTGTGATGGGAAAGGGGATACAAAAAAATCTCTTGTGGCTTACTTTTAGACAGTGGTATACCCGAATGGGACGACATTATCAGTCATCTAAGAGCGGCACTCGAGGTTTATTTCTAACCTAAATTTTTTTCTCCGAGGACTAGGTGGATTGGCAAGTGCTTGTCTGGCCAGGCACTTACCAAGAAGACACCCAGGTTCAAACCTTGGGGACTGCATGTTTGCAAAGGTATTAGTTAGATCTGAATTCTTTGAGTGCACGTCATATCGACGATGACGATTCAAATCTTGAGTGATCGGTGGTCCCTTTCATGTTGGATCAACAATAACAAGGTAGAATAGGTTTGGTGGGAGCAGTCCTTGTGGTTTGAACCCTGCGTTAGTAGTTAGATATGAATCCTTTGAGTGCACATTAGATTGACGATAATGATACAAATCCTAAGAGATCGATGGTCCTTTTCATGTTGGATCAACAATAACAAGGAAAAATAGGTTTGGTGGGAGTAGTCCTTGTGGTTTGAACCCTACGCTTGTCAATTACTAAAAATAGTGTGGTTGTGACCAACTCTCCTATGTAACCAAAAAAATCTAATCCAAATTTAGAAGATTTAAGTGTGGTTTGAACCCTATGCTTGTCAGTTACTCAAAAATAGTGTGGTTGTGACCAACTCTCCTATGTAACCAAAAAAAATTATAATCCAAATTTAGAAGAGTTAACTGTAAACCATGTTCCAAGCTTTCTTTTTCTATGTGAACCTAAATAAAATTATGGATTTAGATAACTGAATATCATCCTTGAAGAGGATCATTAGAAGATTTATCATAAAGAAAATAAAAATGTAAGTTAAATAAAATTATTTATTTAATTTAATCTATTTTTGAAAATTAAAAATATTAGATATGATAATTTTTATATGAATTTATTTTCTTGTCATAATTAAATTTTGAAGTGAAGAACATTTAACAATTATAAAACTTGATCCTTCTTCTTTCTAATTAAAGTCTTTCCAAAAAATCGAGTTTACACCATTTCTTCAACCAAATAACCTAGAAGTATTAATAGATCCAAAAACTTTAGAAATATATTTGAAAAAAGAAAAATTTAAGACAAAGAAGGGTTGAACGGTTCGGGCTTTGGCTCTTCTTAAGGAGGTTCAAGGTTCAAACCAAAGCGTGGGCGAGTGTGTGAGGGGGTGGATGTGTGGTGGGTGTGTGTTAAATTCCCTATTGATAAGCATAGCTCTCGACTTTACGAGGGGTCATAGTTGGGAGGAGACTGCTCAACCTGTGTGTTGGTCGTAGGGGTTTCTCACACTAACCAAAATTATTGACTTAAGGTTTTAATTAAAGAATTAAGCCCACAAAAATAAGGTTATGAGGTCAAATTAAATCACTATATCACAATGTCTTTGAGGTTCACCAAGTCTCTTTACAAGCTATTAAACATGAGAGAATAAATTGGAAATGAGGTATCTTGAAAAGACTTTCATTTTGTCTTAATGCAAGTATTGTATACTTGTGACAATCCACTGTGAAGTATGAGTAGATACATTAGACTTATATTTAACCTAAAGTTATTTTGTTATATTTATTTAGGTTAAAATTTATGATGTAATTAGGGTTTTGATATTGTTATAAATATTCTTTACACTCATTTGATTATCGAGTGTTGTCCTTATGGGTGTCTCAATTTTTTTTAATCCTTCTCTTTCACTTATTTATAAGGTTTGAGTTAATGGTTGGCTTTTAACCTCTTTCACTAGATCTTGGAAGCTTTATTTGCTTGATTTTTCTCATTTGGATCAGTGTCCCAAACTCTCGTATGTTTGTAGACTCGTCCTTCTCAAGCACATTTAGAAGTACATATGCAAAAAGGTGTTTACTGGATCTACTCCTCCATGGGATATAGTTTTAGCAGACTTGACCTTTGATCTTTTGTTATATGTGGAACTCATTCATTCCCAAGTCTATGGAACTTCCAGCACACCTCGAGATGTTATTGATAGACTTCATCAACTTTCTCATATGATTCAGGATCTTCATAAGGTCCAACAAGAAACTAAGAAGAAGGTAGTTAACAAAGATGAGCAGGTTCAGGTTTTGATTACTTCTTTTTCTTCTTTGAAGACTTTATAAGATATCATGAAAGACATGCTCAAAATTTCTTCATATAACAGTCTCTCCCACAGATGAATGTTGATATCTAGTGTATTGCAGCAAGATATAGCTATAATCGTTTTGTTGATATTAGCTTCTATTATTATGTATATTCAGTTACGGATGCTTTACTCCTGATCCACCTCATTTTGTTTTTTAGCTGGTGGGCAATGCTAGCACCAAAATATTGTAATGTTTCGGTTAATGAGTTAAAATTATCTAGCTTTTTCTTTAAAAAAATGGTTGGCTTCTATTTGTTTCTAGAAAATAATGTGAATTCCAACAAGTGAGACATATTAATCCATAATAATTTTAGCTAATTGAATATAGTTATGAATCGTGATTTGAGGTAAATTTATAATTTAATCTTTATGAAAAGAATAAACCATGTTCATTCGTTACCAACCTTATATTATGCACATGCATTATTGAGATGGCAATATGGGTGGCAAATAACCTAATATTAGACATATGCATTATCAGAATTGCAAAATGAGTGGTTGATTCATGATAATTTTAGTTAATTAAATATAATTATAAAACATGATTTAAGATAAGGTTATGATTTAATCTTTATGAAAAGAATAAATTATGTTTATTCATTGCCAACCTCATATTATGCATATGCATTATTGAGATGACAATGTGTGTGATAAGTATAATGTCTCGAATAAACATTGGATTTGACAAGTATGTGGAACAAAGGGTGTTTTTCACACTCACTCTAATATTATAAATATGTATTCACATCAACTCATTCTCAAAAAGTTCTTTTAAGGCTTACATCTTTCCCATCATTTGATCTTGCCAAGCCATTTATATTTCATATTTATTTTTGTCTATTTGTTAGAGATTTACACAATTGATCATGAAAAAAAAAATCCAATAATGGGTTCCATATGACCTTCTCATATGCATTTCAAATCTCAAGATGTTTTAATGTCACTTTAGCATTTTTTTGTAACAAGCTCACTCACACACAAGCGCACACACCCCATTGTGGTTTGAACTTGGGTTTACCAAAAGAGAGCTCAAATAGAGATGGATTACAACATAGTCTTTATGAGTTGTAGCCTTACCACCATGGTTAAGAACTTACCTTTCCAACTTGCCAAACAAGATTTCATTCTATCCAAACAAGAGACCTGTGAAGACAAGAATACAACACGTAAATAATAAAGAAATCAAATAACCCGAGAAAACACAAGATTGCACAAATAGATAAATTTATTCAATAAACGAGGGGAGGAGCTAATAAACTCCTTTTGATACAATCTGTGCTCAGTGAGCCTTTGATACAAAGATTTACAATAAGCTAGGGTTCTCCGAAACCCTAGCTACAACAATGAAGTGTCTTTATATTGATGTGTTCTTGTTTCCAACGGGGTGAGTGGGCTTTGGATATCCTATTGTGGGCCACTCCAACTTCAACAGTCATTCAAAAATAAATGAGATCTGCAGACCTGCATGCACACAAACAAAGAAAAGGGTTAATAACACCTGTGAGGGCTCCACAGTGTGAGACCCTCAGATATCAATAAACCCTAACCAAAAATAGATCAAATAGCATGCTAAATATATAGATCATATAACAGAATAAAATAAATAATGATATACCTTGCTTGTGATGATGCCTTGTTTTGTTGTTGCAGTTCTGACAGCAGATGGCGTGATGCAGCAGGCTCAAGCGTGCACTTGGCAGGCTCTGGCGCAAGCTTCACAAGCTCTAGTGTGCACTTGGCAGGCTCTGGTGTGAGCTTTGTAGGCTCTAGTGTGCACCTATTGAATGACAAGCTCTGGTGGGTGCCTGGCAAGCTTCTGCAGTGAGCTTCACAAGCTCAGAAGTACGCCTACAGATAAGGATGGATCTATAGAAGCAGATCATAGGGGATGAGACGAATGCAGCAGATGGGCGGAAGTGACGATGACGACAATGAAGGAGGGCGATGTGGAAAGGATGGATATGAGGGATGGTTGGAACAATAGAAGTCCTATTGGATAGCTAGGGCTTTGGATTTTTAGGCTTCTATCTCTCTCTGCTTCACTAGGGCTTCACCAATGGCTTCCTCAAGATGTATAATGACAATATCAAAATTCTAGGGTTCCAGGGTTTGGGCATTTGCAAATGCCCCTACCTATAATCCAAACTTAGGGTTTCTTAGGGTTTTAGCTCCACAATTTAAATCATGTGGCTAAGATTAAATCATATCCTAGGGTTGAGATTGTACTTTAAGTGTGGCATGGATAATTGAAGATGGACGGTGGAGATTAGATTGGATCGAACGGTTGTGGTTAATTGAGTTTATAAATACATATTTTATAATAAATATATTATAATATAATATAAAATAATATTAAAATAAACCCAATTGGGTTAGGAAATGGCGGGAAAGGTGGAATTGGGCCAAATAATTGGCGAGAAAGGTGTAATTGGACCAAATAATTGGTGGGAAAGGTGTATGGTGGACAAGTGGGTGGTGGGATGGTTAGGATGGAGGATTAATTGCTGCAATTTGGTCTACATATGCCCTTTTTGTACCATGTTGCATGAAACACAATATGGTGTAAAAATACGAGACACCTGCTTGGGCTATGGGTGCAGAAGTAGCTTCTCTCTATTGTTGGATTTGAGCACTAATGTTGAAGACCAAAGAATAAAGAATTTTTGGAATTTTTGTAGCTTACCCCCTCAATTGGCGAATGAGTTACGAATGTATCTCACAAGCCAATTGAAAAATTTTGTGCAAATAATGAATGATGTAGTGAATTTGTGTAATTGATGAATGAATGGTGTGAAATGCAATGTGATTGTGGACGATATGAATGATATAAAATGTGATACCGTTTTTGCCCCAACAGTTGAGAGGGGGATTTGTCTAGTGTAGATGTTTATGATCATGTGAGATGTATCCCGTCATGGGAGAATCATAATGTAATGTGGTTGCCCCATACTTTGGGTTGATTCAATGTTGTTGAATAAGCTGTCGTAATGGCGTCATTGAGTATGCAAGAAATGAAGATGCAGACTGACTAAGTCAACGTAGGGGTTGGGTATTTACTGTGGAAATTTTTTTGCCAATTCCATGATGGAACCAATCAAGCTTACCGGTGTCTTGTATTATGACTGTTGTCAAGTGAATGAGTGTTTGATATTTTGGTTATCCATGTTTTCATGCCCCATGGAAGAGGACATTAATGACTGCTTTTTAGCAAATTGTTCTTGGCAAGGTTGTATTTCAAATTTGAGGTGCCAAATATGATTGTGATCTTTGATGATGAGATAATTGAATTTGATCATGGTCAAGTGTCCTTATTGTAGATTATTCATCTTACCAAATTTGCATGGATTGATATCGCTGCAATCACCAAGTTTATAGAATAACCTACTATATACGAGATTCGCTTAAATGCTAACTTGATTTGTGAAGACAAGAACATGACACTTAAATAAAATAAGGAAATCAAATAACATAATAAAACACAATATTGCACAAAATAAATATATTTATTCAATAAGTGGGGGGAGCCAATAAACTCCTTTTGATACAATCTGTCCTCAATGAGAGTATTTGATACAATGATTTACAAAAACACTAGGGTTCTCCGAAACCCTAGCTATAACAATGAAGTGCCTTCAGATTGATGTGTTCTTGCTTCCAACGGGGTGAGTGGGCTTTGGATATCCTATGGCAGACCACTCTAGCTTCAACAACCGTTCAAAAAAGATGTGAAATATGCAAATCTGCATACACAAAAATAGAGAAAGGGGTTAATAACACCTGTGAGGGCTCCATAGTGTGAGACCCTCAAACATCAGTAAACCCTAACTAAAAATGGATCAAATGGCATGCAAAATCTACAAATCAGGTAACAGAATAAAACCAATAAATATATACCTTGCTTGTGATGTTTCTTTGCTTTGTTTTTGTAGTTTTACAGTAGATGACATGATGCAGTAGGCTCTGATTCACGTTATGTAGTTTCAGTAGGCTCGGGCGTGCACTTGGTAGGCTCTGACGCAAGCTTCACAGGCTCTGGAGAGTGCCTATGGAATACAATAGGCTTTTGTGAGCACTTCATAGGCTCTACAGTGAGCCTGACAAGCTCTGGAGGGCGCCTGTGGGTTAAGGTAGAATCTGCAGAAGTAGATCTAGGGGGTGGCGACGAATGCGATATATGGATGGGGGCTACGATGGTGATGGAGGATGAATGGGGGATGACTGGAACAGAAGAAGTCTTGTTGGCTTAGCTAGGGCTTTATATCTTCAAACTCTATCTCTCTCTGCTTCACTAGAGCTTCAACAGTGACTCCTCTAGGGTGTAATTTCTAATCTCAAGGTTCCAATTCCAGGGTTTGGGCATTTGAAAATGCCCCTACTTATAATTCAACCTTAGGGTTTTAGCTCAACACTTTAGATCATGTGGCTAAGATTAAATCATATCCTAGGGCTGAGATTGTACTTTTTAGATGTGGCATGGATTAATGAAGATGGACGGTGGGGATTAGATTCGATTGGACAACTGTGGTTAATTGAGTTTATAAATATATATTTTATAATAAATATATTATAATATAATATAAAATATTATATTAAATATAAAATAATATTAAAATAAGCCCAATTGGGTTAGGAAATAACGGGAAAGGGCTAAAGTGGGTCTTTTGAAGGCAAGAAAGGTGTATGGTGGACAAGTGGGTCGTGGGATGGTTAGGATGGAGGATTAGTGGCTGCAATTTGGTGTCTATAGATGCCCCTTTTTGTACCATGTTGCGTGAAACATAATATGGTGCAAAAATACGAGACACCTTCTTGGGCTATGGGCACAAAAATAACTTCTCTCTGTTGTTGGATTTGAGCACTGATGTTGAAGACGAAAGAATAAAGAATTTTTGGAATTTTGCGTAGCTTACCCCCTCAATTGGTGAATGAGTTACGAATGTATCTCACAAGCTAATTGAAAATTTTGTGCAAATAATGAATGATGTAGTGGATTTGTGCAATTGATGAATGAATGACATGAAATGCAAATGTGATACTATTTTTACCTCAACGATGGAAAAGGGTTTGGTGTATAATACCATGTGATTGTGGACGATATGAATGATGTAAAATGTGATATCGTTTATGCCCCAACGGTGGAAAAGGGGTTGGTGCATAATACCATGTGATTGTGGATGATATGAATGATGCAAAATGTGATACCATTTATGCCCCAACGGTTGAGAGGGGTATTTGTCTAGTGTAGATGTCATGATCATGTGAGATGGATCCCGTCATGGGAGAATCATAATCTAATGTGGTTGCCCCATATTTGGGGTGATTCGATGTGGTTGAATAAAATGCCCTATAGGCGTCATTGAGTATGCAAGGTATGAAATATACATGATGCCATAGGCAGCATAAGGGGTCGGGTAGTGATTGTCTCGATAATTCCCACATGGAACCAATCAACCTATCGAGCTTGCCTTGTCCAGTGACTATGGTCAAATGAATGAGTGATTGTGATTAGAATTATCCGTGTTTTCTTGCCCCACAGAAAAGGACATCAATGACTACTTTTGAGCAAAATATTCTTGGCAAAGTTGCACTCAAAATGTGAGGTGCCAAATGTGATTGTGATTCGTGATGAAGTGATAATTATGATGATCATGGTCAAGTGTCCTTATGGTAGATTATTCATCTTATCGAATTGCATGGATTACCATCGCTGCAATCGCCAAGTTTATAGAATAACCTACTAGATACGAGGGTTGCTTGAATGGACTAAACCAATATTGGATGAAATGATTGATGGATTGAAATATGGTGACATGAAGACATGGTGATGAAAAAAATGTGTTGATGGATGCAATGTATGTGGATTCAATGATTGATTCTATTTTTGCCCCTATAGATAAAGGGATTTTTGTTATTTGGAAATGTGATGAAATGAATCTATTTTTGCCCTAAGAGATGAAGGGGATTTTGAAATGTGAGCATGTGATGAATGTATCTATTTTTGCCCTAACAGATGAAGGGGTTTTTGAAATGAAATTATTTGTGTCTGTTCATTGCCCTTAACATATAAAGGGTTTTTTGATAATGTAAGTGTCCTTATGGTTATCTATCCATCCTACCGGATTGCATGGATAATCGGTCACTGCAACCATCGATGTCTAGGATAAACCACTAAATACAAGGTTCACTTATGAATGTTGCATAATGATAAATGAATGGATGATGTTGAATGTGAATGTTATCTATTTTTTCCCAAACAGATGAAGGGATTTTTGCAATTTGTAATATGTGATGAGTGTATCTATTTTTGCCCTAACATATCAAGGGTGTTTCGATGATGAAAATAAAATGATTTGTGTCTGTTCTTTGTCCTTAATAGATAAAGAGGTTTTTGATGAGGTAAGTGTTCTTATGGTAATATACCCATCCTACCAAATTGCATGGATAACCAGTCATTTCAATCGGCAAGGTTTCTAGGATAAATCACTAAATACAAGGTTCACTTATGAATGTTGCATAATGATAAATGAATGGATGATGTTAAATGTAAGTGTGATCTATTTTTGTCCCAACAGATGAAGGAGTTTTTGATGGATGTATCTATTTTTGCCCTAATAGATGAAGGGGTTTGTGATGATGTAAGTGTCCTTATGGTAATCTACCCATCCTACCAGATTTCATGGATAACCATTCACTACATCCACCAGGTTAAGTAGGATAAATCACTAGATACAAGGTTCATTTGTGAATGTTTCATAATGATAAATGAATGAATGATGAGTTATAATTTTATCTGTTTCTAGCCCCATGAACAAGGACATTATGATTTTGGAATGAAAATATTGATAAAAAATGTTGAATGAATCTTCATGTTTTTGGCCGACGGGTAAGGCGAGAAAGCTCTATGTTTTTAGCCAACAGGTAAGGCTAGGTAAATGTGAAGATGTAATTGACTTGTTGATGATGTGATGTGATTGAATGATTGAATTGTTTATTGAATTAGTGGAGCAAGTGTGGAACCTTGAGAACCCTCCATTTGTGATCATGTTTGTTTGATTGGGGAAAGGTGTGAAACATTGAGCACCCCCAAGTTGTGTTGATGTTTGTTTGATTGGGGGAAAGGTGTGAAACCTTGAGCACCCCCAAGTTGTGATGATGTTTGATTAGGGGAAAGGTGTGAAACCTTGAACACCCCCAAGTTGTGTTGATGCTTGATTAGGGGAAAGGTGTGAAACCTTGAAAACCCCCAAGTTGTGTTGATGTTTGATTATGGGAAAGGTGTGAAACCTTGAACACCCCATTTTTTTAAGTTGTGTTGTGTTTTTTTTGGTGGGAAACTTGTTGAGCACCCTCTAGTTGTGATGATGTTTTATTAGGGGAAAGTTGTGAAACCTTGAACACCCCCCAAGTTATGTTGATGTTTGTTTGATTGCTGGGAAAGGTGTGAAACCTTGAGCACCCCCTAGTTGTGATGATGTTTGAACTTTCTAGTGTTCTTTGCATATGCGAGTTTAATATATATACATACATGGATTTTACTTTTGCATTGTATTTTTGTGTGAATGCAATGCCTATCTTATGAATGTTTTATGCATGTTTTATGAAAATGTTTTGACGGAATGCTTAATGGGTAATTAATGCAAGCTAATAATGATGTATATGCATAATGTTTATATGGATGATTCATGCAAGCTATATGATGTGCTATGGATGATTAATGCAAGTAAATGTATAATGAATCTAAACTATATGAGAGGAATGCATGGTGTTCGAATGATCTTTTATAGTTCAAAAATTTTAATGGCCATTTTTTTTTGTGTCCATTGTTTATCAGTTGGGGGTACCCATTGCAGTGGCTTTATGCAACTTTAACTTGTAATGAAGGCATGGATGTTGACATGGAAGAAGATATGGATGAATACATGGATGTTGATATGGAAGAAGACATGGATGTTGATATGGAAGACTAAAAGGTTTTCAAAGACTCAAACATACTAGTGTCACCAACCAAACTCACTAGGTTGTCTAACTTTCTTTAGGACCAAATGTGTGTGCGAGTGAGGTTCAATTACCAAGTTTTGAGCATGACAATGACCCTATCCAATCAAGTACCAGTGTGTGTGCATGTGAAGTTCATTAACCTATTATGAGTGGATTTAGACATGACCTGTTATGGAGATGACCTAAGGCTAGCCTGTCCTTATGTGCGTTCAGAGGTCTCCCTTTTTGGAGGAGAGACATGTCACCTCGCATGAGCTTACTCCACTGCCAGTCAAGCATCTATAGCCCCGGTGGAGATTCACTCCATAGTCCTATGGGATTGATATTTTAGGCCTTGGGGATGACTACCCATCCTTGTCAAGGGCGTGTAGTATGAATCCTTATGACTTTAGGGATCAAGGGTGTTTGGGATTTTATTTGTTAATTTTGTATAGAGATTTGGGGAATCGGATTCTCAACCGAGGTGTGATGAGAATTTTGACCCTATCCTTACTACTCTATGTTTTTACGTTTATGTTTGGAGCAATGTTGGTAGTGGTGAAAACCATTATTTTTGGACTATGTTGCATAATGGGACAAGCGAGGGATATCTCCTTTTTTCCTCGAGGTACTACCCAAGGATGGTACTAGCCCCTCCTATCTCATAATGTTTTTAAGATGTGATGTAATGTGAATGGTTCAAGATTGTTTCGTGATCGATTGGCCATGCTCAAGACTTTCTTAGTGTATAAATTGTGTTTTTGGTCCTAAAGAAAATTAGACATTCATTTGGATGTTGCTTGCTACACTAGTAATGGCTGAGTGATTGAAAATCTAGGCCTTATGATTTTTGACATGGGATGTGGTTTGACATAAGGCTTTTGCGAGGGTTGCATGATTTCTTCAAACTAGGTACCCCCAATTTTTATAACTTGACTTTTTTTTTATGACCATATCATCATTACTATGCTAGATCATTGAACATGGGATGGGATGAATGCACATGTATATGCCTAATGCAATGGAGTATTTATATGCAAATGGAAAGTGTACAATGCCATGGAATATGTATGATTTAATGTATGCGAATGAAGCAATGCATGAATGCAAAAATGAAAATGTATGTCAAATACCTAAGTGGAAATGCAAATGGAATGTATGCAATGTGGGCATGCCTATTTGTATGATTTGTTTTTTTTTGTAAAAAAACCATGTATATATACATATTTAGTAATCACAGTAAGCATGGAATGCTTTCAAGTGTATGATGTTCATTGGTGTAGGTGTTTCTACTCCCCCTAGCCTAGGAAGCTTATGACCAAAGGGCTTAAGTGCCTTTGGAGAATTTTGAAAATTGAATGTGACCAAAGGGGTTAAGACCTTTAGGGCTTTTTGAAATTTGAATGTGACCAAAGGGGTTAAGACCTTTGGGGATTTTTGAAATTGAATGTGACCAAAGGGGTTAAGACCTTTGGGATTTTTGAGAATTGAATGTGACCAAAGGGGTTAAGACCTTTGGGGCTTTTTGAAATTGAATGTGACCAAAGGGGTTAAGACCTTTGGGGCTTTTTGAAAATTGAATGTGACCAAAGGGGTTAAGACCTTTGGGGATTTTTGAAATTTGAATGTGACCAAAGGGGTTAAGACCTTTGGGGCTTTTGAAAATTGAATGTGACCAAAGGGGTTAAGACCTTTTGGGATTTTTTAAATTGAATGTGACCAAAGGGGTTAAGACCTTTGGGGCTTTTTGAAAATTGAATGTGACCAAAGGGGTTAAGACCTTTGGGGATTTTTAAAATTGAATGTGACCAAAGGGGTTAAGACCTTTGGGGCTTTTGCAAATTGAATGTGACCAAAGGGGTTAAGACCTTTGAGGCTTTTTGAAATTTGAATGTGACCAAAGGGGTTAAGACCTTTGGGGCTTTTTGAAATTGAATGTGACCAAAGGTTAAACCTTTTTGGGCTTAAGACCTTTGGGGCTTTTTGAAATTTGAATGTGACCAAAGGTGTTAAGACCTTTGGGGCTTTTTGAAATTGAATGTGACCAAAGGGCTTAAGACCTTTGGGGCTTTTTGAAATTGAATGTGACCAAAGGGGTTAAGACCTTTGGGGCTTTTTGAAATTGAATGTGACCAAAGGGGTTAAGACCTTTGGGGATTTTTGAAAATTGAATGTGACCATTAAGCTTTTTATAGATAAGACCTTTGGGGATTTTGAAATTGAATGTGACCAAAGGGGTTAAGACCTTTGGGGATTTTTGAAAATTGAATGTGACCAAAGGGGTTAAGACATTTGGGGATTTTTGAAATTGAATGTGACCAAAGGGGTTAAGACCTATGGGGTTTTTTGAAATTGAATGTGACCAAAGGGGTTAAGGCCTTTGGGTTTTTTTGAAATTGAATGTGACCAAAGGGGTTAAGACTTTTGGGGATTTTTGAAATTTGAATGTGACCCAAGGGCTTAAGTGCCTTTGGAGCTTTTTGAAATTGAAATGATGTGGATGACTAGGAGGATGTGATATCCTTAGAGTCCCTACTTTCCTTGGTGATTGATTTTATACCAATGTCCTGATCAGATGAGTTAGTTGGACCATTTAGGGTGAAGACTTTCAGATCAATAAGGTCTTGGACCACATTTTTGAATACTTTATAGTTGTTGATGTCATGGCCTACTTGTTGATGATAAGGACAATACAAGTGCTTCTTGTAATTCTTTGCATATTGCTTGTTAGGATCACTTGATTTTATTTCTGGAAGTAGAATCTCTTGTGCTTCATAAAGCCTTTGAAAAATGGTTGCATAAGATTCTAAAAGTCTTGTGTAGTTGCGATGAGGCTTTTTGGGGTGCTTGGTGCTTGTGTCCAAGTGTGTTGGACTTTGAATTTGTGGTACAGGTGTAAAAACCTGAGATGTGGGTTGTGAACTTGGATGTTTCAATTGTTGTGATTGTTGACACTGAAGATGGCTCAATTGTAACTCAATGTTAGTTAGTCGAGTTAAAATTTGTTGTAGAATTTTAGTGTGTTGACAATTTGAATGTAAGCCTTGGTTGGCTTGTTGAGTGATTTGAGATTTGATGAATGGATTAATGAATGGATGAGATTGAATGTGTTGTTGGAGGTGTGATGAATTGGGGGTCATGGAATGAATTTGATGATGATGGGGTTGGTGAGGAAATTATTGTGAATGAAGAAAAGGATATGATGTATGAGGACTATGGATGGGTGGACTCATATGAATGGAATGGGTTGATGGAGGCATGGTGCAAGTTGCATTTGATGTGACAACTTGGGGGTTAGGAACTTGTGAGGCAGCATTGACATGCTCCTCATACAATGGGTTGGAATAGGTGGATGTGGAGTAAGTGTTTGGAACACTTGGGCTTTGTTGTGGTTGGCTCGTGGAAGAAGGCATACCATATTCGTAACCCGAATTATGATATCCTTGGGTAAGGTAGGAGGTAGCCAGTTCGGGTTCTTCAAAACCCTCTTGGCTAAGGGGCTCTAAGACATAGTTAGAAGACTTGTAGATGGCCTTCACTTTATCCATGTCTATGTAGGTGGTGGGTGTCTCCACATTGTGTGGAAGAGTTCCTACTTGAGGTAGGGATGGATATGATGATCCAGACGAAGTAGTCTAAACCATATTGGATGGGGCTACCGAAGTAGCGGAGGCATGGGAAATGTTTTCCATTAAACTACTTTGATTTATTATTTTCTTTTGATGTCTCATTAGTACCATAAAGTAATTAAACCAAAGATTCAAAGTTTAATCTAAATCACACAAACTAAAAACTTTTTCAAAATTTAAAGTAAAGAAAACAATCAATCCTAGGTTTCACCGTGTGTGGCTTACCTCATTCATTAATTATTTTCTTTCGTTAATGTGAGATTATTTTTAGAATTTTTGGCTTGTGTGTTTTGATGTAACTTAATCTTGTTTAAAGAAAACAAAGGTAAAAACTATGGTTGGTCGGGGCAACGAGATTCTTGTTGGTAATGACCTCCAACAAGTTTTCTCGAGGGTAGTCCTATGGTTTCTAGGGCAGATATTGGTGGATGGAAATCACGGCCACCATCACCAAATCTCAAGCAATGGTTGGTGATGAAATCCAACCACTACTGTTAAAAATGTGAATCGTGCAAGTGTGTGTGATTAATTGTATTAGATCTCTTATTCTCTATGGTGTGCAAACAATATTAAAGATCACTAACTTTACTAATCTAAATTAGAATCCAACACAAAGATGTAAATTTCACCTAAAGAGCGCAGAGTACACCCTTAAAATCCTCTACCTACAAGTGATTAAAATCACAAGAGCAACCGGAGGGTTCGTCCACCTCTCTTCCAAAGGGGCCAGCCTAGGGCAGGATTACTTTATGCATCAATATGTTGTTCCTATTTAGATATGCAAAATTAAAGTAATATTTAACTCTAAAATGTGAAATCTAGGATGCTTTTCTGTTTCACATGCACTCAAAAATGCAGACAAATCACCTAGATCTACAACTTCAGAACAAGAAATGAATTTGGTATAATGAAATACACACAAACCCTAAATGTGACTTGCTAAGGATTCTTTCCCAATTTACTTAGTGTTAAGCTCTTTTTATAACCCAAAAATAGCAAAAAAATGCAAAAAATACATAATACATAAATTGTAAAACGTCAAACTAGGGTTATGGGACTTACTTGGAATTCTGCATTTTGGTGAAGTCATTCTGAGATATATATTGCTCTTATTGACCTAAAAATTTGTGGAGACATGATATGGCATATCAAGAACCTACCCTCAAAATTTCAGCCCAATCCAACTCCGGATGAGTGAGATATGGCCAAAACAGTCAAGGCAGTTTGTGTAGGAAACACAACCGAACACCTCTAATCAACACCACCAGGGCCTATCAGAATACCTATGTAATATCTAAAAGTGTTGTAGAATGCTTCAGAAACCCTAGCAACGAAATCGACAACTTCAGCGCTTCTAAAAATTCTGCAACAAACAGAAGTAAAATTAAGTTAGCAAGGTAGATCTACTAAATAATGAAACCCTTGTGGGGTCCCACCATGATTTCCATTTTTGAAGACAAGAACATGACACTTAAATAAAATAAGGAAATCAAATAACACAATGAAACACAAGATTGCACAAAATAGATATATTTATTCAATAAGCAGGGGGAGCCAATAAACTCCTTTTGATACAATATGTCCTCAATGAGAGTATTTGATACAATGATTTACAAAAATACTAGGGTTCTCCGAAACCCTAGCTATAACAATAAAGTGTCTTCATATTGATGTGTTCTTACTTCCAACGGGGTGAGTGGGCTTTGGATATCCTATGGCGGGTCACTCCAGCTTCAACAGTCATTCAAAAAATATGTGAAATCTACAGATCTGCATACACAAAAACAAAGAAAGGGATTAATAACACCTGTGAGGGCTCCACAGTGTGTGACCCTCAAAAATTAGTAAACCCTAACTAAAAATGGATCAAATGGCATGTGAAATCTACAAATTAGGTAACAAACTAAAACCAATAAATATATACCTTGCTTGTGATGTTTTTTTGCTTCGTTGTTGTAGCTTGACAGTAGATGGTGTGATGTAGTAGGCTCTGATTCGTGTTCTATAGTTGCAGTAGGCTCGAACGTGCACTTGGTAGGATCTGGCTCTGTTAAGCCTCGCAAGCTCTGAGGAGGCTGGGGTTGGGGTAGAATCTGCAAAAGTAGATCTAGGGGGTGACAACGAATGCGATGGATGGATGGGGGATACGATGGTGATGGAGGCTGAATGGGGGACAACTGGAACAACAAAAGTCTTGTTGGCTTAGCTAGGGCTTTAGATCTTCAAACTCTATATCTCTCTGCTTCGCTAGGGCTTCAACAGTGACTCCTCCAGGGTGTAATTTCTAATCTCAAGGTTCCTAGGGTTTGGGCATTTGCAAATGCCCCTACTTATAATTCAACCTTAGGGTTTTAGCTCAACACTTTAGATCATGTGGCTAAGATTAAATAATATCCTAGGGCTGAGATTGTACTTTTTAGATGTGGCATGGATTAATGAAGATGGACGGTGGGGATTAGATTGGATTGGATGACTGTGGTTAATTGAGTTTATAAATATATATTTTATAATAAATATATTATAATATAATATAAAATATTATATTAAATATAAAATAATATTAAAATAAGCCCAATTGGGTTAGGAAATGACGGGAAAGGGCTAAAGTGGGCCTTTTGAAGGCGAGAAAGGTGTATGGTGGACAAGTGGGTGGTGGGATGGTTAGGATGGAGGATTAGTGGCTGCAATTTGGTGTCTACAAGACCCAAAGCCCCTTTTTATTTCCTTTATGATATAAAGAAATACCCAAGTAGGTTGATGGAAATTTTTTAATTTTAAACCCTAAAATATCTACAATAATTCTTTGTAAATCTAAGGCATTGTTAATGAAAAATATCTTAGATTTTGTAGTATTAACCAACTATCCAATAGCCTTCTCATAGCATACTAATATTGATTTAAACTCCACGACCTCATTGGCTAAGGAATGGCCCAAATGAAAAGTACCATTAACAAATTGAGTATGAGATCCAAAGGGTCCATTTTTATAGCATGAATACCTTTGATTTTTTTCTTTATTTTTACCTTTGAGAAATATCTCCCTAATGCCTCTATAAGAATAATGAATAGATAAGGAGATAGTGGATCACTTTGGCAAAGTCCACAAGATGACTTGAAGTAACCAACATGATAATCATTGATCAAAATATAATATTTTGTAGTGCTATAACAACATTTAATCCATTTACACCAACTATAATCAAAACTATTTTTTTTTTACAATATCATGTCGAAAACTCCACAAAACCATATCATATGCTTTGTTCATATCTAATTTCATAAGCATACCTAGTGTTTTCATGGAGTGAAGAGACTGTATGGCCGCTTATGCAATGATTATACCTTCAAAATTTTGTTTACCATGAGAAAAACCACCTTGTTCCTTAGAAATAACACAATCTAGAATACCTTTCAACCTGATTGCCATAATTTTTGAAATTATCTTATAAATTATATTACAAAGTCTTATTGGATGGAAGTTTTCAAAATGTCTTGCCTTTCTTGGAAACCAATATAATAAAAGTGGCATTGATCTCACTTATTATAGCCTTCATTTTTCGGACCTCCCCCAATATTTAAAAAAATATGTAGGAAATCCATCAAGGCTAGGTGCCTTGTTATGATGAAAAGAGAAAATTGTTTGATGTAGCTCCTCCATAGATATCTTCTTCATCAATATTTCATTTTGTTCTTGTGTGATGATGGAATATTTTACAAAAGCTTATCTTGTGCCTCCTTATCTTGCCCAACATCTAACAAAATATTTTTGAAATAATTAATTGCTTCCTTCCTTATATCTTCTTCTTCCTCAATATTTCTTCAATCTAGAGTAACAATATTTTTAATGTGAGAAGAGAAAATTTTGTTTTTTTTTAGCATGATTTTTTTATCTGTATCTCCTTCAGTGAGTCATTTTCTCCCTAGATTTTTGGAACCAATATGACTCCTTTTTCAATGCATTTTGATAGTCATAAAGTAATTATTTTTGTTTCACATAAGTATCCTGATTGATTCCATTAGTTTCTCCTATCTCTTGTAAATTTTTGAGCTTAGATTCAATATCTTTTTTTCTTTAAAAATATTTCTAAAAGATTTGGCATTCCAAATTTTTATTTTCTCCTTTAAATTTTTCATGTTTTGAGCAAATTGTACATATATGATCCTTCAAAATTTACCTCATTCCACCATAACATAATTATTTTGAAGAAATCAGGGTGGTTTTGAAGCTAAATACATTGGAAGCGAAATTGATTTGGATGATTATTATTAGATAAATCACAAGTCAAGAGAATGGGCTTGTGATCTGATCCTGCTCATAATAAAATATTTAAAGAGATTGTATACTCTGTTTGTAACCATTTGCTGATTAACACGAATCTATCCAATTTTTCTACTATATGAGTTTACCCAATACATATATTATCCCATGTATATTGAAAACTTGAAGGGCTAAAATCCCAAAGACCATTTAAAGTGACAAATGAAGCAAAATCTTGCATTGATTTAGACCATCTTGGAGTACCATCGTTCTTTTCCAAAAGAGATAGAGTAGTGTTGAAATCACCTCCAAGAATCGATATATTACAATGAATCATCGTTGTGTTTGACAAAAAAATGCTAAGGTCATTCTAACATCTTTCATGAGGAGTAATTATAGTTGCATCATATACATTTATAACCCCAACTTCAATATTTTTCTCTTTCCTACAAAATAGTCTACCAACCCAATTACTTTTTGCTTTTAACAATTGCCCATCCCATTTATGTTTATCCCATACTGTTGCAATACAACCTGAAGCTCATATAGAAGAAATTGTTATACAATCACCCACCTTCCAATTCTTTTTAAGAGAATCCTTTTATTTCTCACTACTTAATATTATTTTGTGTATCAAAATAAACTCAGGGTTATAACAATCTATTAATTTCTTAATTAATCTTTTTGTAGGGGTTCCTATAGAATAAATTGCTAGACAATCACTCATATTTCAAATCTTTTTAAAAACATCCTTGTATTATTCACTACTTAATTTTGTTTCATATATCAAAATAAACTCAAGACTATAACAACCTATTAATTCCTTAATAACTCTTTTTTTAGGGGTCCCTATAGAAGAAATTTCTATACAATCACCCATCTTCCAGATCTTTTTAAAAGCATCCTTTTATTCCTCACTACTTAAATTTGTTTCTTGTATCAAAATAAATCCAAGACTATAACAACCTATTTATTCCTTAATAAATCTTTTTTAGGGGTCTTATTCATACCCCTAATATTCTATGATATCATTTTTATTACCATCATGTTTTACTTTTATTAGTGGGGTTAGCCCCACTTCTTGTTAACACCTACAATATATTTATTTGGCTTCCTAAATTGATGT
Organism: Wollemia nobilis; assembly: GCA_028583015.1. Classification (NCBI taxonomy): domain Eukaryota; kingdom Viridiplantae; phylum Streptophyta; class Pinopsida; order Araucariales; family Araucariaceae; genus Wollemia; species Wollemia nobilis. The sequence goes on from JAQPPZ010000314.1 coordinate 2,275,306, forward strand.
CCCTTTGAGAATTTTTTTCTCTTTGATCATGCTTTGATGGCTTTCCTCTCCTTTTTCATTCCCACCAACACTCATCTTCATCAACCTCTTCTATTTTTCCATATTGTTCATAATGAGGCTTATCTTCTAAAGATTTATGTTGCCCTAAAGAATCTAAAATACAAGGAATAACCTCGTAAACACTTTCTTCTTTGTGTTACCTTGAAAACCCTAAAGTACATGGATGGTCCTCCATAGCCATTACTTTCTTATACTATCATAGAAACCCTAATTTTCCTTGGATGTCCTCCATATGCTTTTCTTTATTGTGTTGCTCTTAGAACCCTAAAGTGAAACTAATACACTTTGTACTACTTTCACTTTTATTGCAAGGAGAATTTATTCTACTTGAGGAAAATGAAGAAGATTTACTTGGATTAGCCTTGACCTTCTTCACCTCATTCACTTGAAAATTTGCCTCTGCATCTTCCTTTACACCTTCAATTCTTTCTATATTTTAACTTATGCATTGTACTTCCTCATCCCTTGTGTCATTTTTTTTAATGGTTGATTCAAGTGAACCATAATGGTCCTTGCCATTTGATGATGTGGAGGGGTTTTCTTGCCACTTTATTTGAAGTGGAAAATTATCGATTTAACCAAACTTCTCCTATGATATGATCTTCTTGTTTTATATTGAAGTTTACCTCATGCCCAAAATTTTCTCTCTTTCTCCATCATTTTCACTTTGCAATATCTTGCCATGTATCTAGTTTCATGATATTTGCAACATTGAAATACATTGTTTTCATAATCCACTTGTTGATCCCATTCTCTTAATTAAGATTTTATTCTAATGGAATGTAGTAAAGATTTTGAAATATCCATGGCAACACATATATGAGTGTATACAACATGCCTTCTCTCCTTAGTAGTTGGTCCCTCTTGGATGAACTTGCCTAGAGTATTACCAATATTCTTCAAAACCTTCTTATTGATGAGTTGATAAGAAAGTCCAAGAATCCGAATCCACATTGGAAACCTTTTAATTGTATTTATATCCATACAAAAATTCTCACTTCATGGTCTTAAATATAATGCATCTTTGACCCTAACCTAAGAGCCTTCATCTATTATTTTATCCCTTATTTTTAAATTGGAGAAAATAATGAGAAAAATCCTTTCAAAAGAAAAGTCATAGAGTAATTTGAATTCAATCCCCACTTCTACTTGATCCAATTTTGAATTAAAAAAAAACCTGACCAGTATACATGGAACTTACATATTAACCCTTTGGTTTTAAAAACCATTATATCATGCTCAATCATCTTGTCCTTGATAATCACTTATGGTGTAGTATCTACTACCTAGATAACATTTGCCACATCGCTCCTCCTCTTATTGTTAACTAGGGCATCCATACTCCCAACTAGGGCATACTTACTTTCAACTAGGACAACCTTACTTTTAACTATGACATCCTTCTAGTAAGGACCTTCATAAATGACTTTTTGCCATGTTACCTAAACTTTTTTCACATGAATCCTTTAGTTTTTTAAGTTCTCCTAAGTTCTATAACAAAAAGTGATGCTTACTCCTTGATCGCACTTTGCTTCCTACTTCTTGCTCACACTTCCTACTTGCTCTTGGCTTACACTCACTCTTGCCTCACACTTGCACCCAACTCCAACTCTCATAAGGTCTTCATTACTCTACGTTTATTTTTTATTTTCATTATCAAATTGTAAATGACAAATACATAGCAAATTTAAAACTCTATTCTTATTCAAACCAGTTGAAAAAAAAAGTCTATTCTTATTCTTGCTAATTAACAAAGTCCTTTATTTAAATAACTAAATGCAACCATTGAAGAGTGGAGAAAATTTTCTTAAAACTCTAGGGATTAAGTTTCAAGACAATAACCCTTAAATGAACTAAGAAGATAGTTTACCTTTATGATCAAATTTATGGGACAAACATGTGAACCAAATTCTAAAGTAGATTTCTAAAAATACTTTTAAAATATTATGAAAGATATTGAAAGGATTCAAAGAAATAAGTAGATTAAAAACTCTAAAAATACCATCCAAGAAAAAGAAGAAATTTAAAGCAATTTAAAGCATAGGTATTTATTTTAAGTTTTTAAAAATAAAAAATATCAAATTAAAATGCAGTACCTTGTCAAGGTCTCTATTTAAGATTTTAATTAATGATTTATATCTATAAAGATAATATTAAGGTCAATTTAAAGAATTAAATCTTAATTTTGTTACACCGCATCAAGTCTATCTGTATGCTATTGTTGAGCGTACAAAGATTGGGAAAGGAGGTAAATTAGAAAAGCTTTCATTTTCAGGTTAAATAAAACTTTATATAAATATTTTGTGATAATTTTTATTTATGGTGATTCTATAATAAAATTGGTTATTTATCTTTAAAACTCCGTTAAATCAAATTAAGAGAATAATTTTTTTTGCTGGATACCAAAGGGTTGTACTTGGGTTCCTTACCCTTGACAAATTATAACTCTCTCCTTTAGAGCTTGAGAGTTTACAAATAGATCACTTCTCATCTCAATTGAGATGCTATAGCTAGAAACCTGCATCTTTCATATAAAATGTCTTTAATTTTTTTTTTTTAATTTTCTCGATCTTTTTAATTTATTTTTATTTTTATGTGAATACAAGTATTCCAAAATTCAACATTTTTTTTTTTATATTTTTCTATAGCAACCTTCACAATACCAAAACTTCACCTCTACTATCTATGTATTTCATCTTAGTAGAGTAATATTTCCAAAATATACACTATCATAGTCCGCTTTATCAAATCTGGATTGCTAGTTTCCTTCCTGAAATACAAGTGTAACCAAAAAAATAATAATAAATAGTTTATATAAAAACACATTAAAGTTATAAAATAAAGCATATATTACAATGGAAAACATTAAAATAAATTTTAATTATTATTTGATTTAACTTACTACTTCCTCTAATCATGGAAAAGAGAATTTAACTTCGTGATCCTAAAAATTAATTCAAAATGAGATATTAATTTTTTAGCCTTGAGACAAAATATAATAACAAATAATACAAGGAAAAAAACTAATTATATATACATGTTTGTTTCAATTATTAAAATTTAAAAGTTATAATAGTGAGGGTTTTCATTCACAGACCCAAGTTAAAATTGAATACGAGGGGACCAAAGCCTCTCATAAAAACCAGTGTTTCTAAATCAAAATGTCAACATAGTCATGGTTCAATGGTTGTGACATAAGGGTGACATTGTTCATACCAAAGTTCAAATCCCAACGATACTAAATAGACTATATAGCTTGACTTTGACTTGACAAAGTTGATGTAAATGAGAAAGGAAAACCCTTTCAAAATCCCATTTTAAATAAATAATATTAAATAAACAAATAGGATCAAACTTAAAATTAAATAAATAAATAGTTATCAAACTTATAAGTAAATAAATAAATAGTGATCAAACTTATAATCAACATAGAAGAGTTTATTCCAAACTTGCTTTAAGCTAATAGTTATTCTTAAGTGTACTAAGATGGTTGAATTTATTATTTGAAAATAATTATTAAAAGATTTATTATAAATAAATTAAAGATTCAACTTAAATATGATCATCTTTTATATCTAAATAAAATCATGCTTTTAATTTGTTTTCACAATCAAATTGATTATTAAAAGATTTATTATAAATAAACTAAAGATTCAACTTAAATATGATCATCTTTCATATCTAAATAAAATCATGCTTTTAATTTATTTTCACATTCAATTTGAAAGTTAAGGACATTGGATATGATCATTTTACATTTAAATAATTTATACATTTATGTTGTTTTCTATGATTCAATTAAAAGCTAAGAGCTAAGGACAACAAATTTAAAACTTGATTTTTGTTTTTTAATTGTATTATATCATTGGCTATATAGTGGTATTACAACAATTGACAACCATACATTTATTATTTGATAATATTTGAACTTTTTTTCCTCCTTAGTTGAGGAATATAACTTGTTGAGCCAATAGGTTCCAATCCCACGTGCCCATGCATTACCAGTAGCTCGATCCGACTCCTCTGCATGTTGCACCTCATTGATGACGACGATATGTTTCTTGCTTGTCCGACGGTCTGCTTCAGGCCACGTGTTGAACCAGACTGACAAAGACGGTGCGACCTTGTGCGGTCGACGGTCCCCATCTCACGTCGGGTTACCATTAACGAGACAATGGATGTGTTGGAAGCCTTCGCTGATAGTTTGAACCCTGCCAGTTGCACTGGCAGTTACTAAAAATTGTGATTGTAACCAATTCATCTATGTAACAAAAAAAAACTTGTTGAGCCAATGCCATTTAATTGTTATTAATTTATTAATTGATTTATTTGAAAAGGATTATTAAAATATTTATCATAAATAAACTAAAGATTCAACTTAAATATGATCATCTTTTATATGTAAATAACATCATGCTTTTAATTTGTTTTCACAGTCAAATTGAAAGTTAAGGACAGTGAATAGAATATGGTCATCTTTGCATTTAAATAATTTATACATTTATTTTGTTTTCTATGATTCAATTAAAAGCTAAGGACAACAAATTCAAAACTTGATTTTTGTTTTTTAATTGTATTATATCATTGACTATATAGTGGTATTATAACAATCTACAATCATGCATTTATTATTTGATAAGATTTGAACTTTTTTTCCTCTTTAAAAGTTGAGGAATATATCTTGTTGAGCTAATGTCATTTAATTGATTTTAATTGTTATTAATTTATAAACTATTTTATTTAAATAATTAATGCAATCTTTGGAGAAGATTTGTAAAAAATATAATAACTCTTGACAACAATAACTCTTAAATAAAATAAAAAGTAATTTATCTTTATAGTTTGTTTTAAAGATAAAAGTGTAGAGAAAATATTAAGACAATCATGCATTTATTATTTGATAAGATTTGAACTTTTTTTCCTCCTTAAAAGTTGAGGAATATAATTTGTTGAACTAATGCCATTTAATTGATTTTAATTGTTATTAATTTATTTGAAAAATATTATTAAAATATTTATCATAAATAAACTAAAGATTCAACTTAAATATGATTATCTTTTATATATAAATAAAATTATGCTTTTAATTTGTTTTCACAGTCAAATTGAAAGTTAAGGACATTAGATATGGTCATCTTTACATTTAAATAATTTATACATTTATTTTGTTTTCTATGATTCAATTAAAAGCTATGGACAACAAATTTAAAACTTGATTTTTGTTTTTTAATTGTATTATATCATTGATTATATAGTGGTATTAAAACAATTGACAATCATGCATTTATTATTTGATAAGATTTGAACTTTTTTTCCTCAAAAGTTGAGGAATATAACTTGTTGAGCTAATGCCATTTAATTGATTTTAATTGTTATTAATTTATGAACTATTTTATTTAAATAATTAATGCAATCTTTGGAGAAGATTTGTAAAAAAGCTAATAACTCTTGACAACAACAACTCTTAAATAAAATAAAAAGTAATTTATGTTTATAGTTTGTTTATAGATAAAAGTGTAGAGCAGATTTAAAGCTTTGGTTTGATATCATATAGGTGGTTAATTCTCATCCTTTAAAAGCAAAGATAGAAGATTTAGAAAAGAAAGTAAATATTCACCTATAAACAATGATTTTTATTGAAAAAGAAAATAACTTACCTTTGAGATAAAATCAGTCATTGTTTGATTGATAAGTATCTTTTAATTAAACCTCATATTTCATAATAATTAATTTTTTTTCTCCGAATAGATTTAAAACTTTGGATAGTCAAACTTTTGCCTCACATGTACATATGTGCTTAAGGCCACTTAAATTTAAACTTCATCCTTATATAATTTATTATAAGTATATGAAAAATGATAAGAGGATGTTGAACATTTTAACTCGTAGTTTTTTATAAATGTAAATAATATTGTTTTTTAGACTTTTGTTAAACTTTTTTCTTTATAAATTGTTTTAGGCTCATGATATAATTAAAATTATTTCATTTTATTTTTAATAATAAGTTATAGAAAATTTATTATGTCTCATTTTTTAATTGATTATATAAACATTAAAGAGACTTATTTGCATTACATCAGGATCATTTAGTAGTATTGTTTGATAAGATTGAAAGTTAAACTTTTTCTTTTTAAATAGAATAATTAAATTAGTTAAACTCATGTTATTTGATAAAATATTAAGATTCATCTATAAAATTTGAATCTTAATCTATGGCATAAAACTTTCTTTTCTTATCACTTTTTTTAAACTACAACGATCAAAATATTAAGATTCACCCATAAAATTGAAATCTTGATTTATGGTGTATAACTCTTATCATTTAAAGAGTATGAACACTAGTTTCATTTTTTTTTTAACTATACAGTTTTATCTAAAATAACAAATGCAATACAAATTAATATAATAATTAAATTAAAAAAAAGTTAATTACAATTTATTAAATTAAAAAAAAGTTAATTACAATTTATTAAATTATAAAAATTCATTTAAAAGATTTTATTAAAAAATCAATTTGAAACTATCTACTAAACTATTAAACTTAATATAAATAAATTAATAAAAATCCAAAACAACAAAATTCAAAATCTTTTGATTGTAAACCTAAACTATATATTTTTAATTAAATGAGTAATATATAATAATAAACAATCTAAGTCCCAAAATCATTGAAACACTGACCAATCAAAGCAAATTACATGTGAAGCAAATTGATTGTTATAACACTTAACAATCATGGTGTTCTCAATTCATACGCAATGCTCAAGTCCTTATAGGAGGGGAAAAAAATCCATAATCAGCTATGATTGAAGAAAAAACTCAATCTACTAGAAAGAAGAAACCTTTATCACTCTAATTACTTGATTATTATTACTCTATTATAATTATATTATTTTTAGTAGTTGATAAGTGCAGGTATAAACCATATGGGCTGCATCCACCAAACTTGTTCCACATTGTTGTTTTATCGCCCAACATGAAATGGATTACTAGGTGCTTAGGATTCGTGTGTCTTTGTCAGGATGATGTACACTTAGTACGATCAGACTACTATCTTTGCAACAGACTTCCCCAAGTTTGAACCTGAATCTCTTCTTAATACGTGTCCAACCAAAATTAACATTTACCAATAAATACAAGTAATATAATTAAAAATAATATTTTTTAGAAAATAATAAAAGCACCTATCTCTAATTTAAACTAAAATAATCAAAATAAAACGTAAATACCATTAAGTTGCGACAATTTTACTTTTCCTAGGAGTTCGGCGTTTGCTTGTACTTCTCTCTATGGTTTTCTAAGTTGGAACAAAACCTATGTTTTTATACTGTGTTCTTTTTTTTTTAAATGGGAAGTTGAACCCCTACTATGGGAAAAGAGAGCATGTGGGTACTTTTATTCTAATAAAGAAGATTTGTTATTGATTATGGAACATTGGAACCCAAATTCAACCAATCACTAGAAGAGGAGAGGGAATAACAAATCTAAATTTAAATGAAAGGTCAAAGTGTTTGTTCTCATCGATTAGATGACCTCCATGTCTAGTCCCAAGACCTCCATGTCTAATCCTTGGGACAAGAACTGATTCCAACTTTCTAAATCCATGCAAAGGAGCTCAAAGCTCCATGATATCCTCCAACAACTTAGTACAAGAACAACAAATTCAACCCAAATAAGCAATAATTGGAAGGTGATGACTAGGAAAAGCACCCCCACAATCCACATAATTCTACCCAATGGATTTAAAACTTTCCCTTCCCTCTACCATGTAGCAAGTCATGAAAGACATTTCTAAAAAGGAGGGCTCTGCCCCTGCCAAGGGCCCTTCCCTTCCCATCACAATGCAAACCTCAAAATTGACTAAGAGGATTCAACTACAAATCCCCACATAATTCTTTACCATTTCATGGTCCCCCAATTTTGCATGTTCATTAAAATTTGACATTCCATCTAAGTTAGAGGGCCCAACGCTTGGGCCTTCGCATCACACTACAATCCTCAAGAGGGCAATTTTTTTTTATTTAAAACAAAATTTTTGTAGGATTGATATTTAAAGTTGGGTATTTTTATTTTAACTATGATTTTTAATAAAGGTGAGAACTGAGCTTATCAATAAGGACCAAACACAACCATATGCACACCCATTCCCTCACACACTTGTTGGTGTTGCGGTTTGATCTTGAAACCTTTGAAAAGGAACTAAAGCCTGAACCGTTGTGTTGTCTCAAAGATAAAAATTCCACAAATTTTACATCTCAAGGTATTTAAATTATATGTTTATATTTTGTTTAAAAAATCTATATTGAAATTTTAAATTCTTATAAAAACTCAAATTCAAACCATAAAATAAATGTGAATGATCTGTTATCCTATTTTAAATAAAATGCCTAACCCACAAACCTTCACAACATACACTTCTCCAAATTGACTAAGAGGGCTCCATTGTAGACCCCCACAAATTTCACATCTCATGAAGCCTAAATTACATGCTCATACTAGAGATGGACCCCAGAGGGCCCTGCCATGCACCTCAAAATTAACTAAAGGACTCAATGACAAATCCCCACACAAGATTTTATGGTATTCCCACATGCTCATGATAGAGATTGACCCTCCATCTAAAAACACAGGGCCCTTGCCATGGGCCTTCATATCACAATGTAATCTTTATAATTAACCACTTGGATTCAACTCCAAATCCCCACATCCAAATTTTTGAATTTCATTTGAAGGTTCCCACTTGGTATCTTTCAAGTAACCCAAGTGTAAAGTCGAGGGCAGTATAAGACCTCAACAAATTGATTATAAGGTTTTTTCACTTGATAAACATAAATTGAAGTTTTTATATAACTTAAAGGTTTGAATTTGAATCGAAATTTTTTATATATTATTAAGGTTTGAACTTGAATCGAATCTAAATTTTTTATATATTATTAAGGTTTAAACTTGGATCGAATCTAAATTTTTTATAGTTTAAACTTAGATCGAATCTAAATTTTTTATAGTTTAAACTTAGATCGAATCTAAATTTTTTATATATTATTAAGGTTTAAACTTGGTATTTTTTTATGGGTCAAATCCGTACAGGGAGGGCAACCGATTGTCCACTTGAAAGCTTCTTAAAAAAAATTAATTAGATTTAAGAGGGTGACAAGGGATATACACCCAGCACCCTTGGTGGAAACATGGGCTACATCCATAGGGGTGAGGACAATAATTAAGGTAAAAAACCTTAGGAAACATGATTGAAATGGTGACGGGTTGTTGTAAAATTTGCATTGTTGTAGGCTCTGCATGCTTGCATTGGGGGTGGGTTTGATGTTGGTGTCGACTGAGGCAGAGCAAAACTGGTCATCATTTCATTTGTAGCAAAAATCGGAGGGAGCTCTCTCTTATGTCGGCCCAAACAACATCTGGGATTCTGCCGGTGAGTCACACTCACAGTCACACACTCAAGTGACCCGACTGGAGCTGGGAAGAGCTTTTGCCTGTGCTTGCGGTGTCTGTGGGGTTCGAATCCGGGGCGACAGCAACAAAACCAGGAGGCTCACGGCACCGGAATTTATGGGGGAATAACAGCGGGCATTTTGCAGGGGGGGTTTCAGGCGCCGGCAATTGCAGGGACGGGTTCAGAGGTCTGAGGAGTGGGTTTGCGTTTGCATATGAACGGTTTTTTGTAGCGCTTTTTCGGGGTGGGGGGGAGGGAAGGGAAGGGAGAATTTTAGCGGAGGGGTGGGCGGCGGTTTTCCGATCTGGGTCGTACGATGAAGGCGCCTTCCAATGGATACGTGGCCCATTCTGCAGAGGGTAAAGTTTCTTTCCGTGGCTTGAACCCGCGACCTCTTGGGTGTGGCGTGTGTGTTGTTGATTGGGTGGAGCGGAAGGCGCCACTGTTGTTGTGTGTGTGATTGGATTCAGGGAATCTTTGGGGCTTCCTTTTGTTGCCCTTTGTTTGTAAAAGGCTTGGGGAGATTTGGTTTTTGTCCATTCTTTGTTTGAAGTTTTGTTGTTTGAGCTCTTGGAATGGTGATTTGGGGGCCCTGACGTTGAATTTTAGTTAAATTTGGAGTGGCTTGCTGCATTTGGCAATCAATTTGTGTACGTGCAGGAGCGGGAGTTGAAACCGTGATCTCGCGTTGAACTTTTCTGTCTCGTACAGGGGCAAATGCACTCGACAGCTTATTGCGAGTCATGAAATATGGCTTTTTTTTCATTTTATTTCCACGTCACTCACACTTTCTTGGAGTCCCTAGGACTGCATAGGGTCTGATATTTCAAGAGAGATCCTTTTAGGCCGCCCTTTTGTGGGTATCCCTCTTTTGCGGCTCATATGTGTGTAGCTGCTTACGTATGTCTGTGGCTACAGGAGTTTGAGCTTCAAACTCGCAATGCAATGTTTTTGTTTTTATGATCTGCTGGAAATTGGAGCAGAAAATCTCAGATCTGTGGTCTTCTGTGTTTTTGTAATGGGCCTGTTAGGAAAGGCATGGACCAGCTGAGACTTGAAGGTGGCACCTCCCATTTGTCAGCCTTTGCAGACTGCCCAAAAGGACTGACAATTATTGTAGCATTTATGGTTTACACCGGTCTCACCAGCCTATATTTATTGCTGAAATTGACATGGTCTTTTGCCTGGTGGTGGCCCCATGGAGGGGGGGCTTCCTAGGCCTTTTGAGCCAAATGGTCCCAAGGAACCTGGAATTTTTCAGTATAGTTACTGCTTTTTTTGATGGTTCCATCTGATAACATAAGAAGATAGTTTGGATTGAAATTATCTGAAAATTTCGATCAAATGCAAGCTACCCATTTTGGAAGCGAATCTTTTGAGTTGGTTTTACAAATCTCTAGCCCTCCTGTTTAGCAGCCGGCTCAAACCTCCTCCTACTTGAACAGTGGCTACTACCAGTTCTGTAGGCAAGATTCCAATTTTTGTAGTTTCTATAAACTGAAATAGTCACATTTCAGGGGACCACTGCAGCATAAATTTTCTTAGCAGTAGCCCCCCTTGAGGGGACCCCAAACGTGTCCTGATCTTTGTCATATGAGCGCGGCCTTAGCATCTACTGTTGCAAATTGGTTTCCTTTTTCAGGTCTTTCCCTTTTGCTTATAAATCATGGGCCTGACGTCAAAGTTTCCTCTTTCCTATCCAGTGTTCTGTAGATGTTAAAGTTCCTTTTCCACTACCCTTTTGCCAGAATTATGTAAGGTTATGCATCTTGGTTATGTTCAATCTGCAAATAATGGTCCCATTGATCCAAGGCAGCATTAATAGAGAAATTGTAAGCGTGCATATTTGGCTACGTGGAAGAGGGCATGCATAGTTAGGCTGGCATTTTGTTTACAAGAAGAAAACTTTACCTGAATATGAAAAGCTTTTCTCTGAATCATGGACTTTTATCTTTTAGCTTTGGCCTGCTCTGATTGTGAACTAAAATTTTCATAACATTGATGGAGTTTACGCAGGAGAGAGGAGGAGCATTAATTCTGAGCTTTGGCATGCCTGTGCTGGACCTCTTGTTTCTTTGCCTGCGGTGGGTAGCCTGGTGGTTTATTTTCCACAGGGCCACAGTGAACAGGTAAAAAGTTTATGAATATATCTATTATTTGCATTCAATTTACCATTTGTTATATTGTTTGTTGTTCAATAAAATTTGTAAGCATTCCCACTGCGGATATGTATATGTATAAGAAGTATATACTCAATTAAAAAAAAAATTAAACAATACACTTATTTTTGCTTATTTTGGTATTATCAGGTTGCAGCATCGATGCCAAAGGAGTCTGATGGACATATTCCAAACTACCCTAATCTTCCATCCAAGTTGATTTGTCAACTTCACAATGTTACCTTACATGTGAGCAGACGCTTGACCTTGCAAGCAGCTACGAAGAGATTTTTAATCTGTGTTATGAATCCGAAAACAATTTAAATAGTTGCTCTGATATTTTTCAGGCAGATTTGGAGACTGACGAAGTATATGCACAGATGATTCTTCAACCTGTCAACACTGTAAGTCATGATTTTCCCTAGTCCTTGTAATTTAACTTTTAGTGGGAACTTTGTTTATAATGTTATCTTTGTGCCATTTGTGCTAAGAACTTAGAATTTTGGCAGACGCAAGGATATTATAGGACCTATACATCCATGGGCCTTTTTTGGGGGTCCGAGGTAGAGAGCAAATTGATGCAAATATTTTACCACGTAGAGTGTGACTTTGGAGCGAGGTGGTTTGGTTAAAAAAATCCCCCAAACCAACGTGATTTTTTAGCTGCTTTTTTTTTTTTTCCCTCCCAAATTTTTACCATAGATTGTGTCATCTATTGATAGAATCGGTTGTGATATTTGAGAATCTCGATATCTTAGCCACATTTAGTAAACAGAGTAATTTGCTTAAATCTGTGACTTTTTCATATATGTTGGCTAAACACGGAGAAGTCTAAAAAGCATTTGTGAGTTATGTTTTAGTTTGAAGGCTTTTGTATTACGAATGTCAAGTGGCATATTTGATACATATTTAGTTTGCTATTGCAGTTCTCTGTTTTGTGTGGTTATCATAATAATTTTTATCATCTGATCAACAGTCTACTTCCTATATTGTTTGTAGTTAAAGGTTATATTTATATTTGTTACTCTACTAACAATATGTTGCGTATAGTATGACAAGGATGCTTTGTTGGCCTCTGATCTTGGCCTGAAACAAAGTAAGCAGCCGACAGAGTTCTTTTGTAAGACTTTGACAGCAAGTGATACAAGTACCCATGGTGGGTTTTCTGTCCCTCGTCGTGCTGCAGAAAAAATCTTCCCTCCATTGGTAAGCTTCCCTTGTAATTTTCTGTACTTCAATTATCATCACTCATCACTATGTTGGAAGCGGAGGTGAAGTTTCTTTTGTGGTGACTTTGCAGGATTATTCGATGACACCACCAGCACAAGAACTTGTGGCAAGAGATTTGCATGATAATGTATGGACATTCAGACATATCTATCGCGGTATGTATCTTTTAGGAAGTAATTAGCTTTCTCAATAATAACTATCTTGAGTACTATGGAGGATTTAGAATTATTATATGGGATTGAAAAGGCCCACCCAAATCCCATCATGACTACTTGTTTTACATCATGACTATGTTACCATAGTATTTCAACAAACCAAATAGTGGTATTTGGCAACTTCACATATATTGCCTGGCAAGATTTGAACCTGAGTCTCCACCTTGAAAGTTTATGTATCACTTGACCTCATACTATTTTATATGTTAAGAACAAAATTATTTTGAATATATATGGAAAAATTAAAATTTCTGATGGATATTTTTAATATTGTAGTCAGTCATGAGCTACTGTATGTAACTAAACCAAAGCAAATTGAACTTATAGTAATAACATGTAAAGCTTATAATCTTTTATTTATACAAGATATTATTTTCTAAGAAGTAATCGTATCGTGACAAATATTTGATACTTGTTAGTTGTTACTACTCTTTCAGTATGTATAAGATTTTTCTACATTTGCTGAACAAATAAAATAGTTTCAGATACAGATAAAAATAATATTCAAATATGCCCATTTGTATTAGCTCCTACTTGCAAATCCAGTCCTGTTTGTCTTTGCATTGTAATCAATCTTGTCTTTGAGTTAATTAATCTTGTATTATGGTTTCAGTTCTGGTTATAATGATAAGTGGTATAATTTGCATTGTAATCAATCTTAATAAATATTTTCAGTATTTCTTTGGACACCATACTCCCTGTTCATTGGGTTTGAGAATGGGTTTTTGAAAATTGCACATAGTGCAGATTGAAAGGGAATTGGCAAGAAAGAGAGAAGATACTTAGGAAGTTAGAAAACATAAAAAATGATAGTATCAAGAGCAAAATATTTCGTCAAATAGGAAGTTGTGACAAATACAACATGTTGAAGATTTCTGTCCTTTGGGCTATTTGCAGTCAGTCAAAAGAATTAAGTATTTTGTTTCAGTTTGTGATAGTAACAGTCTCGTTCAAAATTTCTAGGAAATTTATTAAATGTATGCGACTTGAGTATTTCTAAGCACTCAAAATATGCCAAAGAGGAGCTTGTGCATTCCTTTTCAAAAAACGTAAATAAAATTTTCATAAGTTTTTAATTCATTAAGATTTCTGGGTGGTTCTGAATGGTTTCCTCAAAGTGGTGAAGTGTAGACTTCGAGTTTAGATGAAGAACAGAACTTTAGAATTATCAATCTGTAATATGTGGACCAGAAAATCTGGATACAACTGACAGTTAGAATAATTTCGATTATGGCCATCCCAGTGTTATCTAGACTATCATATATTTTGTAGGTCCTCGGATATACTGAGTATAGCTGATTTGCACTACTGTCAATACATTTGTTATTACAGGTCAACCAAAGAGGCATCTTCTAACTACAGGTTGGAGTGTATTTGTGAGTGCGAAGAGACTTTTTGCTGGTGACTCAGTGCTTTTTATAAGGTACCTCTACAAATGCCATCTGGAAGTGTCAACAGTTTAACTTTTGTTTATTGTCTTGTTTTTTGTGTTATTCTGTTATTTACTGTCTGCTGCTTCTTAAGGAATGCTTGAGTTATAAACAGTTTATGGGTACAATACTTTTGCTTTCAATGCGTACATATAAATTTCTATGGCAGGTTATTTTATGATCATTTGGATAAATTTGCACAAAACAATATAAAGTAGGAAATAATTTTATCACCTTAATAGAAGGGGTCATAGCTTCAAAAGATCATTAGCTACCTGTGGTTTCAAATAGCAAAAAAAATTCAAGAAACGTAATTATACATAGTTTCTTTGAACAGAAGAATACTCTGCTTCATAGGTACTACTTGGCTCTGTACGTTATTGACTGCAATATCCCACCAAAAGTGCCCATTTTAAACATTTAGGGATTAAAACTCCTCTACATTATTGCTACTATGAGCGAAGACGTATGGGATGTGATGGCACAGGCATTTTTCATTCTTTTCATGTATTCATAATGGCATCTGAAAAGCTGTTTGATTTCAGATGTATCTGGTGATGCAAATCACTGAAGTGAGATATGTAGCTGTTTTCTTTGGATGATTGAAAAACCATATCTGAACCGTTTGATATTTAAAATTTGGTGGGCTCTTATTTTGCTTTTTGGATTTAACTAATCACATTTTGCATTTACCCTCCCTCAATAAACAGGGATGAGAAAGGACAACTGCTTCTGGGTATAAGGCGTGCAAATAGGCAACAAGCAGCCATAGCATCCTCTGTTCTATCTAGTGACAGTATGCATATTGGAGTCCTTGCTGCAGCAGCTCATGCTGCCTCAAACCATAGTCCATTTACAGTTTTCTACAACCCAAGGTTACTTAAATTTTCTCGTCATTTTATTGCCCTTTTTAGATTTGGGAAAGATCTTTTTATTTTCCTTTAAGTTTTTGCAGTTGTTTTCATTAAACAGTATTTTGATATTATTGTTTTCTGTACACTCTAACAGGGCAAGCCCTTCAGAGTTTGTCATTCCGCTCATCAAGTACAACAAAGCAATTTATGGTACACAGGTTTCACTTGGCATGCGGTTCAGAATGATGTTTGAAACAGAGGAGTCTAGTGTCCGCAGGTAATTTGTGCTCTGTGCATTACTATTTAACAATACTTGTCACATGCATTGTAGCTGGGAGCATGGTTTAAGGAAGAGAAGTGGTAGATTGGAACATGATTCAGAGAATTACTCATTTCCAAGCATTAAATTCAATTTGGTTTCAGATCATTACTTCTTCTATCCCTGAGCTTTGTTGAATATAAAATCAATTTAATGCTTGAGAAAGACAGACAGAATGCTGCTGGGAAATTTCAAGTTGATTGTTATATCAATTGGTGAAAGATCATTTTGCAAGATTATAATATAAGACAATATTCCTCCAATGTGGGACTATTTGGCTTTTTCCTTATTCACTAGTCTAATCCTTGCTTTGTACTTATATCAAGACATTTAACAGTAACTTTCCTGCTTTTACATATTTGTACATTTGTACCTTATATATTTGATCTGAAAGGGTTATTAATTGTGTTTCAGTTCTTTATTTCATTATGTTGTTGGATAAGAGAGGTTCATAGCAACAGGATTTTCAAATTTGTTTGTTTATCCTGAATAAGTGTGTTTGAACTCTGGTTGCTTGCAGGTATATGGGTACCATTACAGGCATTAGTGACCTTGATCATGTGAGATGGCCAAGCTCACAGTGGCGTAACATCCAGGTGTATATTGCTTGAAATCTATATGTATTTTCTCTTCTGCTTCTACATGAGATGTTGGTAAAGTCTGTCACATATGAGAGTTGTGTCAGTCTATTCATTGGATTTCTGATATTTATGAGCCAGGTTGGATGGGATGAGTCAAGTGCTGGCGAAAAGCAGAATAGGGTTTCTATTTGGGAGATTGAGCCTGTGGCAACTCCATTTTTTATTTGTCCTCCACCTTTTTTCCGGCCCAAACGCCCTCGGCAGCCAGGAATGCTGGGTAAAAGTCTAATGCTTCCATCAGTTGCACTTTTGATTTTATATATGGACATGGAGAACATCAGAAAGTTCTGATTTACCAGTGGCTTTCATATGGTGCTTTTGCATCCCTTTTTGATTTTGCAGTTGCTTTTATCTTTATGTCTGAGTGAGTTTAATGGCCAGCTAATTTCTTAGTGTGGATTTGGGCAAAAAGGATTATGAATAAAGGCATCTCATTTCTGTCATTTTTGAGATTATTGTCCCTATGCATGAACTGGCCTTGAAATTTAACTTCCAAAAGATAGAGACATCTCTATTTATGTGTTTTTTTTATAAATTATAATTTTTTATCTTTTATTTTTTAATTTATTTTGTGGTTTATTCTACCATATTACCCAAATCACAGTGTTGGGAACTTCAAATTAATGGCTTTGAGAATATACATTTATTTAGGGATGGCATGTATACTTCTTTCTGTTAACAAGTATTGAATCTGAACAAATTTTATCAAGGTGCATATATGATAAATGTTTTTTCCCCTTCAATTTGATTATATGGGATTGAGGTCCCACCCGTATTACATCACGACTATGTTACCAAGGTATTACAATAACATTTTGAGTCTTGACAATTATGCTTGTATCAGCTGGCAAGATTTGAACTTGGGTCTCCTTGAAAGTCATGGTATTTAACCAGTTGAGCTCATGCCATTTGATAAAATGTTAAGGTTCACCCATAAGATTGGAACCTTAGTCAATGGTCCGAGACTTCTTGTTCCCACCACCTGCTCCACACCCAATGGGCCCTATATGGTAAATGTTTACTAATATGTTGTAGAATGTTATATCCAATCTGAAAGTCACATGGTGGCTAGTTATTCTAGCTGACCTTCATACAACATGCCTATGAGTCATATATCATTTACTTCAAAATCCAGGCTGAAATCTCTTATCTCCTTGATTTTTGTTTTGCCCTCGTCTAATGGTTGAAACCTATATTCTATACACCCAAGTACTTGGAATAACTTTCAGGGTTGGGGGGTGAAATTGAGTTCATCACCTAACTTGTTGGTTTGGATTATCTTGTTTTTACTAAATAGCTCTTGGTTGTATCTGTCAAAGTTTGGTTTTAATCCTGTGCAGTACATGGTAAGAACTTGAACCCACACCCATGAAATAGAAAGTATTACTGAGCAGTCCTTTGAAGGCTATTCTGTCTTCAATGGGACATGGTTGGATTTGTTAATGGCTTCTGTCCCTGGTGCATGGTCAAGTACCTGGCAAAACAATGTCTTAGCAAAATTGCATTTAAAGCAAATTCAAACCTGCAGAGCACAATTTCCCCCCAGCAGTAGAACATGTTCATTTTCGAAACCAGAGACATCAGGGTGACATATAAAATGGCAGGCATGAATTTTATCAAATGGCAGTGCTAATCCGTGGGATGGAGGTCAATGGTGTGCTTTATTACAATTAACGTTTCCATAACTTGGCATCATGAGATTGAAGCAAATGTGGTTGTTGCATACTTAGCATCAATCTGAACTTTTTATGAAAATAATCATTCTGGAAAATTATTTAAGCATCTGGATCCCCATATTCTATGTTGTCAAGTATTGGATAACTCAGTTTTAGATTTTTTTACCTTTTTTCCCTACTAATAATTGTAACAAGTATTCAGTTGAAAAACATATATGTTTTTTTGATTGAATGATGCAATATGATCAAAGTGGTCTAGGAAAACTTATTGGTGTGAATTGTTTTCAGGCGATGAATCAGAAATTGAGAGTGCCATCAAGAGATCTTTACCGTGGTTTGGAGAGGACATGGGGATGGGCAATTCACAGAGTGCTACAATGCCTGGTGTTGGTTTACTACAATGGATGAATATGCATCAAAGACCTGATATAATCAGCCCAACTATCCAATCAGACTACTACCGTCCCATGACTAGTGCTACCTTATAGAAGCTTGGGAACACTGAGATACCTAAGACTTTAACTTCACCTCGGTAGGTGTTACAAACAAATCAATTATAATTTGGCATTCCACAGTCTCAACAGTCAACACCAGATCAATTGCAGCAATCTCAGGTTGTGTGGCCACAGCAGCATCATATTTCTAGTCAGCAACAACATCAGAATCTCCATACTCAGACCCAGTTACCATCACAACAGGTAGAACAGCAGCATCTTCATGCACATCAGCAGATGCCTGCACAACAGGTGGAGCAACACCAACTGATGACACAAAAAATGAATCAGCCACAGCAATCCCTGCATCAGTTACAGCTGCAGTCCACGCAACAGTTGTAGCAACGGCTGCAGCAGTTTCAGCCACAGCAACAGTCACAGCCACAACCACAGTCACAGCCAGAGCAAGCACAACAACAACATCAGAGGCCACAGCAGTTACAGCAGCAGCCACCTCAGCAGTTGCACCAGCAACAATTTCAGCAGTTGCAACAACAGTCCGTACAGTTGCAACAACAGTCCGTACAGTTGCAGCAACAACAGTCTGTACAGTTGCAGCAACAACAACAACAACAACAACAACAACAACAACAACGTATCCAGCAGCAGCCTCAGCAGGTCCAGCAACAGCGTATCCAGAAGCAGCCTCAACAGGTGCAGCAACAGCAACAGCAACAGCAGTCCCTTCAACCTTCTCACCAGTTTCATGTCCACCAAACACAACTGTGTGCTCCATTGCAGCAGCATGTGAACAATCCATTTTCACAGCCTATACATTCCCACCAGCAGCAGCAGCAGCAGCTGCCTCTACATCAGTCAATCCAGTTGCCTGAAATACGAGGGCAGTTGTTGCATTCAACTTCTAGCCGCTCCCAGGCACCAGTGAACATGCCACAGCCCACTAGAGCTCATTCTGGATTTGCTGAAGCAGATGGCCCCTCTTGTTCGACTTCAACATCTGCAAACAGTTACCCACTGCATAATGTCTTAACAAGGTCAAAACAGTCAGCAGGTTTGACCGAGGAAAAGACTCTGTGTGCAAACATATTGAGGCCCAGTACAAGTGGTACACAATCTGTGACGCCTACTTCTAACGTTGCTGGAGAATCGCAGGTTACGTCATGGTTCCCTTCAGTCAAAGAACAAAATCAGTCTGCATTGCAAAGTTATCTGAATGCTCAGTTGGGTCAAATTGAAACATCATCTTCTTCTGCAGTTTCATTTTCTTTGACCCAGGCTGATGTGGCTGTTCCACAAAATATATCATCTCTTCCACTCCAGACATCTTCATCTCTACCTCTCCAGACATTTTCATCTCTGCCTCTCCACACATCTCCACTCATGTTCCGAGATGCTTCTCACAACAGTGATATTCAGACTGATCCCCGAAGTAATTTTTCCTTTGGTGTCGACAATCAGAGCCCTTTGGTTGTTCCTTCAAGTCCCTTGATAGCTAGTAGCATTACCGCAGGTAAGGATGCTCAAAACCATCTCTCTGCAGGAAACATGGCCCCTACCTTCAATACAGGGAAGGATATTCAACCACAGCTTTCAACAGCACTAAGTTCTCAATCATTTGGTGTACCAGATCTTCCTTTTGATTCGGGGGTTTCAAGTGATATGGGAATCAGTGACAGCACCATGTTGCCGAGAGGGTCATGGCAGCAACAACCTGCACCTGTGCGAACCTATACAAAGGTCTGCAATTCTAATAGCTGCTTTTGTCTCTGAAAGTTAAATGCTTCATACTTACCATGAAATAGAAAGAATCGCTCTTACGTGAAGTTTGTTGTCTCTTCATAAGCAAGCATATTGATGGAGATGTTTAGAACTTTAGGTGTTCCATTGTATAACAATTATAGTCTGTCACAATGATAGGTTTAAATTTGATGTGAAGGTATACAAGTTTGGTTCTGTTGGAAGGTCAATAGATGTTACACGGTGCAAAAACTATGTTGAACTTCGACATGAACTTGCTCGCATGTTTAAGCTTGGAGGTCAGCTTGAAGATCCTCAGTCAGGTTGGCAACTTGTGTTTGTTGACAATGAGAATGATGTACTTCTTGTTGGAGATGATCCATGGGAGTAAGTGTAGTCTTCCTTACTGTAATCCATTAACTGAATGTTTATTTTTTTAATATATAGGTATACAGATATTTGTATAGTATTTGTTGTGCAATTTTTTTCCAAAATATGGGATTTTGCTATGGTATGTAATCCTGAGACTGAGAGAAAATGATGTCATTGCCTGCAGGGAATTTGTGAGTTGTGTCCGAAGCATCAAGATCCTATCACCTGTGGAGGTCTTGCAAATGAGTCAGGAAGGCATGGAATTACTAAATACTTTGCCACTTCAGCAGCAAGCTTGTAGCAGTTCTGATGGTGGCATGATGTGGAGGGATCACTGTGATCAAAACTCCACCAATCCATCAGCAGGATCATTGGAGCATTAGGGCCCAAATGGTGCATACTCCCACCAATTGTGGACCAGCACAGTTGCTTTTTTTGGAAAAATAAATGAGATTTTATGTTGCATGAAAATGGTTTGAAAAATCACATCCCATGCAGCATATCGATGGATGACTGACTCTTCTCAAATGGAACTTGTTTCTTGAATTTTTGAATGGTAGTTGGCACATTGTATATGGTGGTTCATTGGCTAATGCTAAGATTGATGTTGTGCCAAATGGATCCTTTCGGAGCAATGGGATGTGGGCAGTTTCATGAAAATTACCCCTATTGTATTGTAATATTGTAATGGGCGTTTATCGTAACCCTGTGTGTCAAGCAGGAGACATAGGATGATGATGGGAGCAGTTCAACAACTTTTTCAAGACATCAGATGGCATTGCTTATGCCAACCTTCTTGCTGCACAGTTTAAGCCCTGGGACACATTGGAGGTTGTTACAGTATGTCCCTGTGAAACCTGCATAACCCTCAGGAAAGTTCTTGCCAAAAGCATCCCCCGGTAAGAATGATCACAATGAACTTTTGAAATTTTGTCTAGGCACGTGCATTATAACCTATAAATGGTGATGTTGAAGATGCAAATCATGGATAAGTACTGATATTAGAATTGTGTGGTGCAATTCCAAAAAAAGCCGTGTACCATATTCTTGTGTTAATATATCTTCATGAGGTGAGGTATCTCATCCCCGTCGACAATTTGCTGTTCAAACTGCTAATTATTTGTGGATTTTTGTTTTTGGGAGTGTACTTAAGGGATTTTTACTCCAATTTGGATTTCGATTGGAGTGCAAAACTAAGCTCTGAATGATTGCACATAAATCAGAAACTTTATTTGTACTTGTCAGGGCATGCTTATGAGTCCATGCAATATTTAAATCTCTTAAACTCTTTTGGATGCCTTAATTACGGAACTGTTGTACCATGCATTTTCCGTTGACTTTTCATAAATTTTGTAATTGCATATCCAAATTCAGTCTAGCAATCATTTTCCTATTTACATTGGCTCCATCATTAATCAGGAATGATAACTCATGTTGTTTATAAAATGATGCCGATGACTATTATTTTTACAGTTACGAGTTTCATGACATGTAGAGCAATGTGGTGTTTAAGTTAAAGTACCTTATTTCTGTTGGTTGAATTTTATACATGATGCATCTTTGGATCATCTTCTCTACTGTCTGTAATGTGAAACCAACTTGGGCCAAATACATTCTGCTCACATTTTTTGTCAATTGTGCTATGGTGCTACAAGTGCTGATGAAATAAGCTGTCAAAAGTCAAGCCAATCTCAGTTGGGTTCTTACTATGGATCAGATTATTCTTAAATAATTTCATCGTACTAAACATTATGTAATATTCTGTACTGGGGTGGTAGGCTTTGTGAATATTCATTTTAGAAGTGGTAGCATGAGAGATACAGATACAAAACATGAGCTGTTTTAGTCCCATGACTTACTTGCACAAAGCTGGCATGGCTGAGAATTTTGTTTGTAGATTACATAAAGAAGAACAAGAATTAACAATTGTGACTGAATTTTTGGGTGGGACAAAGGCCTCTGAGTGAGATTATAGGGATTTTGTTCCTTCTGAAGAAATGTTATTGACATTAAATGGAAGGAATGTATATCACTATTAGCAAGCTTTGAATATATATTGAGATAGAAAATACCAGTGTTGTATTAATTATAGACATGCGATTTTAAATATACAGATTTCTCAAGGCTTCTGATTTTAAGATCTAAAATAACATCCATCTTGGCAATTAGCAGGTGGAGGGAAGTTGAAAAGGGAGAGTTTATATAATCCAACAGCTTAAAATGAAAAAGAAGAATCTTGGCGTTACTTTATTTATATAATACCCATAGTACCAACTTAACATATTTTACTGGCACAGTTTCATAGGTTTGAACCCATGTCTTTTGTTGCTCGTGGATCCATCGTTGCACTCCATGCTTGGATTTAGCATTTGTATTAGTTTTAAAATTAATGTATATTACCATAATTATTTATAATAGAAAGCTTACTTTCAATTTGTGTGGTTCAAATTTTTTACCACTCATTGTATGTAGAGAAATTTACTGATGCAACATACCAACTGCGCTCTGATGGATCATTGATATTTTAAAATCAGACAACCATCGATAAATTAATCGGTGCACTTGGGTGACTGATAATTTTGTTATGGACAAAATCACCATATTAATGTCAAAACAGCTTTATAAATGACTTTGTCAATAAGCTACAAGCCATGGCTGTTTTGAATCGGCCGCAAGACGTAAGCACAGGTTTGAAATCCATAAATATATTATATAATTTCATATGGTTTTCCATTTGTAAATTTAGATATTAACAAATTAAAATGAGACTATGAGCTTGAGCTTGTCCTCTATGGGTTGCGTTGAACTCCAAGTAAATGTAATTTTACACGGTTTTCCTTTTGTAAATGTAGATATGATTAACAAATTAAATTATGACTAAAAGCTTGCCTTCTATGGGTTGTGTTGAACTTCAAGTGGTGAGGATGTTTGGTTTATAAAAGACCTGCCAAGCTTTTAATTGTCATGATAATATAATTTATATAAATATCATAATAATTTGGTCACAATGTTTTTTTGGATTATTAGAAACTACATTGATTTTTAAGCGGTAAAAATGTACATTTAGGTTTAATTTTATAATATAATTTATAAAAATAGTGTGATAATTTGGTTATGATAAAGGTATGACGTATTGCCCACCTATGTTCTATAGTCTCTATCCTTGCAAATTACAAACACCATTACCATTATAGATTTGTCCACGTTTATATCTTTTATGTTTATAGGCTACTCTTTTATGTTCGTCACAAGGAAACATTTGCCCTCTTTCATGTTTATAGGTTATCAAGAAAGACATCCTTCATTAATTCTCTTTTATGTTTATAGGTTACAAGGAAACATTTGTCCTCGGTTACCAAGAAAGACATCCAACATCCTTCATCTTTTGTTTTCATGAATACTTTATGGGTAGAAGGGTTTATATTTGAGCAGGTCTTAATAGTTATTATAGCAAATGATACATTAAATCCTATTTTTGGACACTATTAATAATAAGTTTAAACATTAGGAACTTAAATAAATAAGTATATGAACTATACAAAGTTCTTTTTTATATTATATTAATATTAGATGATCTCAAAAATTATGTACAACAATGCTATATCTTTTTTCGGTTGCTAACATGACAATAACCTTTAATTTGTGGTGTATGCATGCATATTTTTGGGAGGATGCACATCTCAATGATCCAACCATTTGTAATATGTAGTATTGCCATTTTATACTATGGCCCAAATGTTATTTTAATGCACTATTGCCATTTTAAAAATCTAGTTTAAGATAATTGGGAAACAAAAATAATAAGTTATGTATCAAGACAACATTATAAACATGTCACTTGTAAATTTTCATGAGTAAAGGTTACACCATATCTTGGATGTGTCTGCCAGCTTCTCTCCCTTAGAAGGTGAAATTTGAGGACACAACCACGCTAATATACTTATAGGCATTTGATACTTGCTCATGGGAGTTTGGTTTTTATTTTATTTTATTTTGTATACTTATTTGATAGGATACTTGGGTTTTCTTCTTCCTTCTCCTAGCAAAGGGGAAAGGAAATGTGGAGGTACCTTTTGTTTAGAGTTTGTCACATTCATATGTTAGTTTGTTGGTCCTCACACATGAGCCTCTAATTGTGACCATACACTAGACAAGAACATAGCAAAATAAAAATATGCAAGGAGGGTGGGGGGAGGAATATAAGAATATTATGATTAAGAGATGAAAAGGCATCCCATGAAGGTGTAATCCTCCAACAACTTGAATGTGTCTATTCTAGCCTTTCATGCATTATACACTAGTGTGAGACTTGACAAGGAGTACCAAAGGAGAAGAGCCTCTTAGATTGGGTTGTTTAATAGGCAATTGAACGTGTCTATCTCTAGCCTTTCATGCATTATACACTAGTGTGAGACTTGACAAGGAGTACCAAAGGAGAAGAGCCTCTTAGATTGGGTTGTTTGATAGGCAATAAAAGTTAAATTCTCGTGGGAAATCCTTTTGAACAACACCACTAGAGTCCATTTGTAGCTTTTTATATAATGTAAGCTAACTTGAGACCATGATAGAAAGAAAAGCGAAACTAAAAATGATCCCAATAAATTGAGGGAAGAAAGAAGATTGAGAAGACCAAGCAAATGGAAAAAGATAATCAATCAAGAGAAAGGAAGAGATTGTTTCACTAGGAGACATTAGCACAAACCTCTACCATTGAAAACAAAAAAATGGCATCACAAATTATAGGTTAGTAGAAAGTTAAGTGGTAGAAGTTAATAAATGTGATGTTTATTTACCGTTCTACAACTAATCTTAATTACAGTGTATTTTTTGGATTCAAAAATGAAATCTACAAACTAAGTGTAACAGAGATCATAGATTAATATAAAATTTGAGGTTTTAAGTTACTAAGTTCTATTCATTAACCAATCAAAGCTTAACTTGCATGGAGGAAAAATGAAAACAAAACAACAATAGCATAAAATGTATAAGTAAACTATCTATCTAAATAAATAAAACACTCAAACTCATGAACAACTTCATTTAAATGAATAGAGAAAAAAAGGATAATAAAGAGCATATACTCCAAGAAGAAGAAATAAAAGAGAAACAACACTAGGGAGGCACATAAGAAAAAAAAATTCGCTTTAGAGGAGGGACGTTTTTCGTAGGACTGCCCAAACTGTCGAACTTGTTTCGGCCATATCTCACTCATCCGGACTCGGATTGAGCTGAAATTTTGAGGGTAGATGCCTGAAAAACCCTAGAACGTCTCCACCAATTTTCATATCATTTGGAGCAACACAGATCCTAGCGCATCCCTATGTGTGAACGAGATTTTTGGCAAGCGGCTATGCGAGGGTTTCATCTGGGTTGAGTGCAAGCAGCTCCAGAGGTTGGTTTTTAGGGCCTTCGGGCCCTAGCGGCCAATATTTTTGTGGTTTATGCTCAATATTTTAGCAAGAAATGTTGCAGGGGATCCAAGATGGGTTAGAAATTTATCTTTCAACAGATCATACCGTGAACTTGAGTGACAACGGCTTCCAATTTGCTGCACAAAAGAAAAGTGAAAACCATACCTTTCCACGACGTCTAGGGCAAGGATTAAAGAGATCACGAAACAAGTTTCAAGTAGTTGATCAAAAAATGGCTCATATCTCAAGTGAATCTGGTGCTAAGGTGCACCCACAAAATAATTCTACCGTGAAAACCCCTGTCAAGGGTAAGAATTTCGAAGACTCAGCCCCAAAAATGAATTTTAGGGATGCCCTCCATGGTGGACAGCCTCAGCCCAATGCTAATATCAATCTTAGGGCTTCCCATAAACCTCTAAGAATGCCTAAGATTGATCCCAGGAAAACGGAGTCAGGATGTCTTAAAGCAACTGATGGAACTCCTATTGTTAAGCTTGATATGGGTAACATTCAGACTGGCATTGAAGATTTGGAAAAAAGAGGACTAATTTGTCGGTTCGTGGGTTTTCGTCCGAGCCTATCTCGCTTTCAAAGTCTGGGCAAAAAGCTGGAAAACTAAAGGTGAGTTACAAATCTCTATTTATCCAAATGGTTATTTTCTTGTTTTATTTGCTAATAATGAAGATAGAGAGAAAACTTTTCAAGGGGGTCCTTGGTTTTTTGGAAGGGCAGGGCTTTTCATGAAGCCCTGGCATACTAAATTTAAAGCCGAAGAAGAGATGCCTTCTATAGCTCCCGTGTGGGTTAGACTCTTTGGCCTCCCTATTGAATTTTGGAATCCTACTATTTTTTCTTCAATTGGAAACTCTTTAGGAACTTTTATGATGACTCGCTGATTGTACTCAAAATTTTGAACATATTATTTATGCTCGGATTTGTGTTTTAATGGATTTTGACAAACCCCTACCTAAAAAGATCACATTACAATTTGGGGAAGACACTTGGGAGCAAGTAGTGGACTATGAGAACATTCCTTTTCGTTGTAGAATTTGCCATGAATATGGTCATTTGGCCGATGCTTGCCCAAATAAAATTCCTGATCAAAAGAAAGAAGATATAAACTCAACAGGTTTCCAAATGCCTAAGAAGAAGAACACTTAAAAAAACCAGCTTATGAAGGATCAATCAAAGTCATTTTGCTAATATGTTTGAAATCCTTTCCACAAATGATGTCCCAAGTGAGGAAGAGGAAATAATGGAAACAAAAATCTTAGAAACACAATTTAAATATGAAGGGAAGAACTCAGAGACAAACCAACAAATCAAAGGTTTTCAACAAAAAAAAGGGAGAAAATTTACACAAGAAAAACAATCTTTTAAATGTCAAAACTTCAAATAATACAGGTCCCAATATAGACTCCGTTGAACCCTCTAGTAAAATTTTGGCTGTGTACGAGCATTCTTCAAGGTTAGAAGCCATCTCATATTCAATTGGAATAAGTCAAGAAACAGGGAAAAAAATTGAAGATGGATTCTAATCAAAAAGTAGGTCGCAAGACCAATCAATATCATATGGTAAAAGAAGGTGAAAAGCTTGTAGAGGAAGGTAATATTAATGCCCTTCCCAACTTTTTTAGCCCTGGTATTAATGAAGATCATCACTTGGAATATTAGAGGACTCAAAGGGAGTCTTTCAAAACAAAATGAAATTAGAAGAATGATTCAGATAAATCATCCACATCTTGTTTTCCTTCAAGAAACAAAGATGTCAATGGAGGATATGGACTCAATTGCCAAGAAAATTTGGCCAACTGGAAAAGTGGTTTCCCTCAGTTCCTATGGGACTTCTGGTGGCATTGCTTGTCTTTGGGACCCAAAAGAGGTAGTTATTCACCATATGGTTGGCAGTTGGGGTCTGTTGGCTATAGCTATTCAAAGTAGACATTCCAACCAAATTATGCTCTGCATTACTGTTTATGCTCCGACTGCTTTGGAGGAAAAAAGAAGACAATGGAAGGATATAACTCATATTATCTCTCATTTTCCTGAAGCTTGGATCTTGATCGGAGGAGATTTCAATACCATCCTCTCTCTGGATGAGAAAAGGGGGGAAATAGAAATTTGGACAAAAGCACTGACCTCATGAGCGAATATATTGCAAACCTCCATCTTGTGGACATCCAACCAGATAATGGCCTTATGACTTGGTCTAACAAGGCTTAGCTTGTATAATGGAGAGATTGGATAGGTTTTTGCTCTCTGAAAATTTCTTAATCCATGGTCACATTCCTAAAGTGAAGACTCTTAATAATGTTGGTTCGGATCATTGGCCACCATGGTGGAAATGTGGAAAACCAATGTGAGTTTCTCTCCTTTTCGTTTTCAATTAATGTGGCTTAGAGACATTTCCTTTAGACCTCGTGTGCAACAATGGTGGAAGGAAGGTAAACCTAGGCATGGGACTAAGATGTTCTGTTTTGCCAAAAGACCGCAATACATTAAATCCAAAATCAAGACTTGGAACTGGAAAGAGTTTGGGGATGTTCATAAAAAAAACATGAAGTTATTGCTCATCTTGAAAATTTGAATAAGAAAATCCATTTAGATGGCCTCACAGAGAAGAGAAGTGCAGATGAAATTAAACTCACAACTCAGCTTGAGGAATGGGAAAAAAGAGAAGAAATCTTATGGAAGCAAAAATCTAGAATTCAATGGCTCAAAGAAGGAGATCGAAACACAAATTTCTTCCACAAATCTCTTCTAGCTCGAAGATCTCACAACTTTATTTCTTCCCTAAAATCAGATTCTGGAGATGTTGTTTATACTTGGGATGGCATGAACTCTATTGTTGTTGATTACTTTTCCAATATTTTTGCCGCTACTCCTCTTGACTCAGCTTCTCAACAAAATGTTCTTCAAGCAATCCCTTCTCTTATCACTTCTGAGGAGAACTCTATTTTGACTGCTCCTGTTACTATCAATGAGCTTCAACAGTAGTTTTTAAAATGCAAAAAGGGAAAACCCCGGGTCCCGATGGTTTTCCCATTGAGTTCTACCAAGAGTTCTGGGATATCCTTCATGTTGATTTATTAGAGGTGGTGGAAGAAGCCAGGAAAGCCAAAGAAATTTTGAAGGTTATCAATAAAACTTATATTACTCTTGTTCCAAAAGCTCAAGAGGTTGATCATATCTCAGCTTTTAGACCTATTGCTTTATGTAATGTTCTTCTCAAAATCATTACTAAAATCATGGCAGAAAGGTTGAAGCCTCTTTTGCATAAGATTATTTCCCCGGAGCAAGGGGGTTATGTGGAAGGGCGTCAAATAGTAGATGAGATAGTTCTTGCTCAGGAAGCCATCCATTCCATGGATATGCAAAAATCTCCTTCCATGTTCATTCGGTTAGACTTATCCAAAGCTTATGACAGAGTGGATTGGCACTTCCTTATCAAAGTTTTGAGGCAATTTGGTTTCTCTAAGGATTGGATGGATTGGATTATGGGATGTATCTCTTCAGTTTCCTACTTAGTTCTTATCAATGGCAGGCCTTCTCACCATTCCTAGCTTCCAGAGGTATTAGGCAAGGTGACCCGCTATCCCCTTATTTATTCATCATTCTTGCTGAATGCTTGGGTAGGACTATAACCAAAAAGAGGGAAAACAAAACCCTTGAGGGAGTTACCATTGCTCATGGAGCTAGACCTATCTCTCATCTTCAATTTGTGGATGACTCTACTCTTTTAGGTAAAGCTACAGCTAAGGAAGCTTCTAATATTAAGCAAATCATTAGCTATTTTTCTAAGGCTACTCGGCGCTTGATCAATGAAGACAAATCTAAAGTTATTTTCTTTCACTGCTCTGCTAGACAGGAATCCATGGTCTTGGATAAATTAAGATATAAGAAGACCTCCCTTCCAATCACTTATTTAGGTATTCCCATAAATATTCAAAGGCAAAAAATAAATATTGGAATTGGTTGTTGGACAAAGTCAAGAAGAAAATTGGAAAGTGGACCAACATGTGGCTTTCTTCTGGGGTAGAATCACCTTGGTAAAATCAGTCCTTCAAGCTATTCCTATTTATGTATCTTCCGTTTTGAATATCCCAAAGGTTGTTCTTCGAGAACTGGATCAAATCAGTCATCGTTTCCTTTGGAGTGGTACTAAGGAGAAAAGAAAATGGGCCTTGGTGAAATGGGACACTTTATGTCTTCCTAAGAATGAAGGGGGGTTAGGATTCCGGTCTTCTATTAATAACAACAAAGCTTTAGTCGCTAAATTATATTGGAGGCTGTTGCATAACCCCAATGCTCTTTGGGCCAATAATCTCCGTGCTAAATATGCCGAGAACAAAAGTCCCGAAGACCTTGTTCGCTATCAACTTCCTACCAAAGGTTCTCCCATTTTAGCAGTTCTTAAGACTCGGTGAGGATTTGATAAAGAAAAATTTATTTTGGATCATTCATAATGGTCAACAGTAAATTTTTGGATAGATTCTTGGGATGGTCACAAGCCTTTGATAACTCAGCTTCCCGATTGGAGGCCTTGGATGGAGGAGCTTCACCGAGCTAACTGGATAAAGGTGGCTAATTATTGTCGGTACCATACCGGTAATTCAAAGGTTGGTAGATATTGGATCCCTATTGAGGACTGGCCTATTCAAATCCCAGAAAGGCAAAGACAAGATATCCAAGGCATCCTTCATATGAGATCTCTCTCTTGGTCCCATGAAAAAGATTGTTTTGGATGGAACAACACTACTAAGGGTGAGTATTCAGTTGCTCAAGGTTATTTGACCTTATGCCATAATAATCCCAACCATTCTTCTGACATATTTTCTCAATTGTGGGCTCAAAAGCTTGGCCGAAGGTGAGGTTCTTTAATTGGCTTTTATTGCATCGTAGGGTGCTTACCGGTGAGCAACTTATGAAGTGTGGTTTTCATGGCCCTTTTAGATGTGAGATGTGTGAAGAGAATGTAGAAACTCTCAACCATATTTTTATTGAGTGTACTTTAGCCTCCGAGCTATGGAGGAGAATGGCCACTTTACTTGGCTTACAATGGTCCAATTTTTTTACTTTTGAACAACTTTGGAGGGATTGGCCTAATCAAGAGGGTGTTGATCATTTTATTAGGCAGTTAGTTTGGATGGGTTCTACCATTCTTCTTTGGAATATTTGGAATGAAAGGAACAACCAAATTTTTAATCAAGATAGGAAGGATATTCACTATATTTGGCAAAAGACCATAGCCAACTTAGTTGAATCAGTCCATCAACTCCTTAATCACCCCCAAAACTCCCACCAAAGATGGGATCAAGTGATGCAAAGATTGAAGATTAAATCTTCTAAGGGCAACCAACTTAAAGGGAATGTGAGTATTAGTAAGATGGATAGGACAAGAAATTGGCAACCTCCTCCTAAGGATTTTGGAAAAGTCAATACCGATGGAGCCTCTAGAGGGAACCCCGGAAAAGCCAAGGTGGGAGGAATTGGTAGACTTTCGGATGGCTCCCTGGTTTTTACTTTTGCCGAGAATTTGGGTATTCTTTCCAATAACCTTGCCGAGGGGTATGGTATCCTCGGAGGCCTTCAGGAGGCTACTAAGGTTGGATGGGAAAAGGTGTTAGTTGAGTCCGACTCTCAACTTATGATTAATCTTTTGAAGACTCCTTCCAAGAATCATAAGGTTGATTGGAGAATAAAAAGAATTATTGAGAAGATTCAATTAATCCAGATGGGATTTTTGAAAGTTGATTACAATCATGTGGTCAGAGATCAAAACAAGAGTGTTGATGCTTTAGCTAATTGGGCTTTGGACAAAGGTGATCTTACTTGTTATGGCCACCCTCCTAGATGGTGGGCTTCTCAAATTAGGGAAGCTCTTCTTTCTATCATTTCTTTGGATGGCTCCAGTTCTGAAGGTACCTAGTTTCTTCTTGCTTTTTTTTTGCTTCTCTTTGGTTCATTCAGTTTTTTTTAGTTCCCTAGCTCACTCTTTTCTTTCTTTTGTTTCCTCTGTTGATTCTTGCCTTAATAGTCTTCCTCGGTCTAGATAGGTCATTGTTATGTTCAATTTTTTTTTTTTTTTTTTTTTTGTTTAGTTTTTTAAGGTGTGTGTGTTCTTTTGTTTTGTTTTGTTTTTGTGTTCTTTGTGTTGTTTTTTGTTGTTCTTGTGTTTTTTTATGTTTTTTGTTATTGTTCTTGTGTTTTTGTCGTTCTTGTTCTTGTGTTTCTCTTTGTTTGTGTTAATTCGTGTTTTTTGTGTGAGTGTTTTCTATGTTTTTTGTTTTTGTTGTTTTTTTTTTTTTTATTTTTATTTTATTTTTTTAATATTTTAGGTTTTGGTTGTGTTTATTTTTCATGTTTTTTTTGGGTTATGTCTTTGTAGTGTTCTGTTGTTTTTGTCTTGTTTGTGTTTTGTTATGTGGTTCTTGTGTTTTTCTATGTGGTTCGTGTTGTGGTTTCTTTTATCTTATTGTGTGTGTTTGGTTGTGCTTTTGTTTTTGACACACTCAAGGAGCATGTTTTTTATTTTATTTTATTATTTTTGTTGTTATTTACTTATTTATTTACTTATTTTTAAATTGGTTTTGTGTGTTTGTTTGCTCCTTGAGTATGTCAAAGGTGGTAGGCCAGGTCCGAGTCCCGGGCATTTTTGGCGGAATGGATACCCCTGCCTCCTTGGGTCTTACCCGAAAGTGGCATCCCTTTTGGGATGTTTTCCACAAATAAAAAAAAGAAAAGAGAAACAACACTACATCTAATGTTAGAAATGAAATCTAATGCTAACATGCAAGCTTATGTAAATAATGAACTTGGTCTAAAGGCATTAAACATATAGTCAATTCAAATAAGAAGGAAAAGAAAAAAATTAAACTTGCTTCATTTCCTTGTTAAAAGAGTTTATACGATGAATATGATGGCACACTTAGAACATTGGAAACCAATAGTCCAAATACAATTGTGATTGTATTTTATAAAATTTTCTAGAATTAAATGAAAAATATATATTACTCAAATTTTAAAGAAAAAAAATAGAGTGAAAACACAAATAATAATGAACACAAAGATGAGAGGTGTCTTTAGGAACTCAAACACTAATGATAGTCAAAATAATCACACATCAATAGAATGGACTTGTTGGCAATTGAACCGGACTAGATACAAGTTTTCTAAGTCTGCAGTGCCCTAGGCCCGTTGCCAAGCATTGAATTCCCGAAGGAAAGGAATGTCCTCCATGGCAATCTCTAGTAGGGCTGGTTCCAAAAATAAAAATGGGGTTTTGGAGATAAGGGTTAGGAAGATACTGAAAGGAATGAAATAACGAAAAGGAATGGGAAATGGCTAAAAGCCAGAAAAGAGGGGTGATGGACCGGAAGCACGATAGACAACCTAGCTATTTGAACCAACAACAATCAAAACAATCAACCTTTAACAGAAACCAGTATAAAATCCTCAGAACTATGTAAACTCCAGCAAGTATTCCAGAGACTAGCCTTCTATTGATAGTGAAATCCAGGAAACAAAATTAAACTGACAACAAAGGAACTAGTTTAATAGAAATGATAGAATAGAAGTCATACACAGATATAGAAGACTCAACACCGGAGCTAGAAGCCTTTATTTTGAGAGCAAATTTCAAATTACAGAGCTGCTTCTCTAGCAGAAGTTATCCATCCTTAGTTACAGAGAAGAAGCCAAATTTTATAGAAGAATTTTGCCGCTTAAAACATTAATGCCCAACCACTCCCATGACGGGCAGATTTAATCCCGATGATAGCCAAAAATAGTCAATTTTAGCCTTGCCGATAACTCAGCATTGAAAACAGAAGGTTTCGGTAATGACCTGAAACAGTCAATCCGGACTTACAGATAACTTGGCATTGAAGCCAGAAGGTTTCGACAATAATTTGAAATAGTCAATTTAAATTCACAAAATGCAACTTGGAGTTGGTTTGAACTGCTCATGGTAGATCTGCAATAGTTTCTCTTAGTCACTTGTTTGAGGAGAGGTGCTCCAGTAGTGGAGCACTTTCGAAGGAGCGCTTTCGAAGGAGCACTCCAGTAGTGGAGCGCTTTCGCTTTTGACTTCATTGACTTTACCTTGGAGTTTCACATTTTGCACTTATGTTATAAATTGTTTACTCTTTGCTTCACCTTTACCTTGGAGATGCGCTCCCCTAGTGGAGCGCTTTGGAGAAGCGCTCCACTTAGTGGAGCGCTTTCTTATTTGACCATAGGTTGACTCTTCTTTGTCCTTTCCTCCAAAACTTATTTTATCTTTCCTTTGTCTCGGGGAGGCGCTCTACTGACGGAGCGCTTTAGGCTTTGATTGCTTTGGACTTTTACTTGCTTTTTTAGCCAAGTTTGTTTCTCCTTAAGCCTTTTGAGAGAGCGCTCCACTGATGGAGCGCTTTTGAGGAGTGCTCCACTGATGGAGCGCTTTACCTTTCGAACATATCCATTTTTACACTTGTTTTTGCCTTTGTTTAATCGTCGCTCCATGGGTGGAGCGCTTTGCAAATTCGTCCTTGGAGTGGAGCGTTGTAGTCTTGACTATGCTCGAATCTCCTTTTCCATACTTAGTCATTTTCCTATATTTGCTTACTGCTAGAGCGATTTTATAACTTTAACAGGAAAATAGAACGAAACGCCCAAGCCCAAGCATAGGAAATTACAGCCATATGTTCAAAGAATGCAAGGCCTTTTTAGAGACAAGGGAAAGGAAGCTAAAACATCAGAAAATGCCCATGCTAAAACATTCACAATTTTGCATGCAACATAACCCAAAAAAGTACAAAAAACATAGAAAAGTACAACAAAGGTAAAGAATCTCATAATGCAAGAAAAATACAGCTAAAAATGAGACAACCGGTGAAAGCACAACAACATAACCATATCTTAACCATTTTTTATGGAATAAGAGAAGTTTTACAATGAATGGTCTCAAAACTATATACAAACTAAAAATTAGCAACTGTGTGACAAAATTGGCAACACATCTGGCGGCTCACGGGGCATTGAGCCTGCCTCAATGTGAAGATCCCAACCTTTATCCTTGGGCACCAGAGTCCTCCTTCTTCGAGCCTTCGGACTGTTCCTCTAATTTTTCGTCACTACTGTTGGCTTCTTCACCTATGCTTTCAGATTCTTTGGTCTTTGATTCTGCTTTACTATCTGTTTCTTCAGTCCCTGAACCTGTCTCTTCAGTCCCTGAACCTGTAGCACTGTCTATTTTATTTTCTTCATCCTGTCTGGTTGGCTGAGGGAGATATTGGTCCAACAATTTTTTGAAGACATGCTTGTATACCGCTGAAGCATCAACCCATCACTCCAAAGGGAAAGTCGACTATTTTTCTAGCTCCTGAATCAGGCAATAGAATGTTTCGATGTGCTCAACCTCAACGAATTCTAGTATTCTATCAAACTCTATCAAGCAAGACTAGATCTGGGCATACTTGGCCATGAGGAGGATTACCTGAGCATCTGAACTTGAGGCCTCCAAAGCATCGATGTCTGAGGCGTTATCAACGAAGGTGGTCCACATGGGTTCTAACTCCTGAATTGATGGGATAGGCCCCTCAGAGTCTATGAAACCTAGGATGCCAATCTTAACCAAAGCATCAAAATATCATAGTGAGATGTCATGCTCCTGCATAAGAGAATTTGAAAGCAGGCATATTTTTTAGCCAACTCGACCTTCGTGAAGAAGTAATGCAAAGTTGTTTTTATCATTGCCAATGACCGAGCCAGATCGCTCATAGGGGCAAGACGGATAGGTACATCTTCTATCTTCCTCAGCTGGGTGGCCAAATCTAACCAATAGTTGATATCTTCTTGAGCGGACTCCAAGACATGCCTACCAGTAACAACCACCTCATGCGCTTCCTTGAAGAATGCCAAGACCGTAATCCCTTTTGCTGCCCTAGCTAGAAAATTTTATAGGAAGTCTAGGTGCATCTCCTTGAGGCGCTCCCTGGAGGGAAGAACAGGCTACTTATTTCTCTTAGATAACTGAGCCTGCAATTCATTCCTTTGAACAGTGAGTGCCTGTATTTCCTGGTTCACCTTGGTGACCAGTTTGATGTGGTGATCATGCAGCTTGGATGCCTCCTTGTTTTCTTCCTCAAGTAGCTGAATCTTTTCCTTCAGCTATTCAAT
This sequence comes from Wollemia nobilis, assembly GCA_028583015.1. NCBI lineage: Eukaryota > Viridiplantae > Streptophyta > Pinopsida > Araucariales > Araucariaceae > Wollemia > Wollemia nobilis. The sequence continues at coordinate 2,311,474 of JAQPPZ010000314.1, forward strand.
CTCGGACTCCAATGCTTTAACCTGTTTCTTTGACTTAGTCTGGAGGGCCTCAATCTACCTCTTCGATGCTGCCAGAGCCTCCTCGAGTTCATCATTTTTGGACTATGCCTTGAAGAAGCGACCCTTGTAATACTCACCATGGGCATAAATGGAGCCCATGCCAACTTGGACATCACCCATTTTTTGTGTAGTGTCCATTTTGGCAACGTCCTCCTCCGTATGGTGGAAGGCATAATCAATCGGGGTCATTTCCCCCAAGGGCTTCTGGACTAGCGGTATTTTCTCAATAGTGTGCAGCTTCATCATTTTTGGGTCGATTATGCAAGCCTTCTGAGCTTGCGCTAGGGCCTGCGACTCCCTTTTTCTATGGTCCTTTAACCAGTGAGCTGTATTTGAACGTGCCCTACGGATACTCTGTGCGGTAGTGAGCTATTGAGCCATCTCCAGCTCAGATTCCAATGGCTCCTGGATGCCAATCCCAAGGACTGGCATGAAGGGAAGAAGTGGGAGATTGGACTCAAAATTGGACACTGCATAGGAAGCCGAAGAGGAAGCGACTACGCTAACCCTAGGAGGTGCTTGGGTAGCTATGGCGGGAATGGTTGGCTAGGGCATTGAGAAACCAGTAGAAGGGGGTGTGATCAAAAGTGGATCCAACTCACTAGTGGCAAAGATATCGATAACATGTTCGGATGAACCAGACAAAGGAAAACTGAATGAGGAAGGGACTAAAAATGCATTGGGGTTTTCGGAAAAATATGCAAACATTGTAGATGAAGGCACAGATACTATTGGGAAAACTGAACAACTGGAGAGGGTGAACTCAGGTAAGGGAGGCACACTCGATGCAGGGACCATTGAGACTAGCATTGTCACAGTTATTTCAGGCATCGAGCAAACACACACGGGAGTTAGAAAAACTGACAGTGTGGGCGAGGAAGAAGAAATAGAAAGAAATAAATGCGTACCTTGGGGCTCCATGATCAAAGGAGCCATGGAAGTTGTGTCCTGTACTTCTTTCTTTTCTTCCACATCTGGAGCATCGACACTGGCACATTCTACATCTTCATCTCTCTGCTCCTCATGTATGGTGATGTGTTCCTCATCCCCACCTTCATGCTCCTCAGTACCTATGGCTACAATCATTTTGGTTGAGGCTACAGTTATTTTAGTAGAGCTCATCAGAGGAGGCTTAGATGCAGCCTAAACAATCATCCCAAAGGGCTTCTAGGAACTAGTGTACGACTTCTTTGTGGTTGGTTGTAAGAAGGGCACCTCTGCCTTTCTCTTCGAGGGGGTGCTCACTTTCTGGTGAGACAATGGACTCTTCTCTTCACTATATAATGAGGCACCCAAAATGGCCTTGCCCTTGCCTTGCACTTGTCTTGGGTGTGCCAGGTCATCCACTTCATCAGGACTGCATCCACCATGAGGAACAATATCAGTGAATGAGAAAGGCTGATAAGTTTTAATGTTCTCATCATAGAAAACTGAGAACTTATCATCAATCCCCAATGGGTTGTTTGAGGATGTATTATCATTGTGGACCCTCATGATCCACCACTACTGGATTTTATGGTCAGACCATGTTGGATGCCTGACCTTGATTTTGGCTAAAATAACCCTGGTCAATTTTTGCTCTGGATTGACATCTGGGTCATATTCATTTTCCATAGTGTAAAAATCCAGCCATGGAGGCAAAGGCTTCATCTCATCCACGTGCCATTCCAGCTCGAGGCCCAGTGGATTATTGTGTTGCCCCTCTATGTCATAATTGGGGCAAGAATGAAAAGACTTCACCCCAAGGTTCCTTTGGATGATACCGCATGGGTCCCATTTCCAATGGTGGGGAAGCTCGATCAACCCATAATCTGAAAGCATCACTATCAGAACAACGTTTTGACCACACTGCATTATCTTAACATCTCCAAACTCGAAAGGAGTAGAGACTATCACTCTCCTACCCTGGCCTTTCTCGTACTCCTCATTTGTGTGGTCAAGCTATCGGGTGACTTCCAGGGAAAATAGATAGGGCATGGTGTAATAGGGCAACAGAAAGGGCTTTTTTGTAAACCCATAGATTTTGATGACCAGGCCCTGGGTGAGCAAAAAGGTGTCTCCCAACTGCTCATCTACCACCTGGTTCCTCAACTCCATTGGAACCCACTCGCATTGGTCGTACATTATCTCCAACACTGGCCCGAGGAAAACTTGGTTGAATACATAGTATGACTCATTCCTGGACAAGTTATTTGTCCAGAGATAGACCGAAAAAGGCTTGCCCTCCTCATCCATCTGATTCTTCATTATGTAATGAAACTTCTCATGCATGTGCCAGAAGAAATACCAAACTAACAAGGATGAGAGTCTAAACTATTCAGCCTTAGGGTCGGGGGATCGAATATAAGCCAAACATCCATGTAATTGTCATGCCATGAACTCCACCCAATCATAAAAAACTAGAATAGCACCTGACCTTACTTTAGAGGGAAAATAAATTTTATTTTCAAGCATAGCCTACACCATGGAAACCTGCTAGTAGAATACCCATTCGTCTATTGGAAGCCCCATCACCCATGAAATTATGGAATAGATGTTGCGGTGGGTAAATTTAGCTAGGGGCTTCAGAAGCTGGGGAAATTCATCTGATGTGGCCGCATCCCCGAACTGCTCTCTTACGAAACACTGCATTTTTGGCATCAACTGATATATGGTGTCCTATTCATTAGTGTGTATCCTCCTTGGAATAAACTCGGATGAGTGCTTCCTCCCACAGGTGAAAGCATCCCAGACAACGTCAGCTATGATAGTGAACAATACCTTCATCTTAGCGTTCTTAACTGTCCTTGACTAGGCATCGTAGAAAAGTGATACTGCTTTTATAAAATCTGGGTAGTGATGCATCGACGTGGACATGTAAAAATACAAGTGTGAATGATATACGACAACTAGAGTATTCTCAATAAGAGCATATGTATGTGTTGTCTCCATGTCATGGCGTAGCTATTCTATGTCTCTATTTATAACCAGGAAATCCTGATACTGAAATAGAGGATGCTATGGGGCCGTCAACTCTATTGCTTTTTCTCTCACTTTCGTGGCTTCTCCAAGTTGGATGCCCTTGCTTGTGCCGCATTTTCCTTGGGCACTTTCTCATTTTTCACCTTCCCCTCAGCTTCTTTTACTCTTTTTACCCATGTCCACTGTAAATATTAAAATAATTCACACTCTGAAAATCTTGGATCTCTAGACGAACGTAGGGCGCAAGGGTAGAGGAGAAGATGGAAATGCTATAGGTGATTTAAATTTTTTTACAAGGAACTCGCCACCTTATAGCATCAAATTTTAATCGGCCACATTTTAATGCTGAGTACATGAAGTTAATGCCGGTGGAGAACGTGCATGAGAGCGTGTGCCTTGAATTACCCACGTGCTGGTGGTTGCTTTTTGGAAATGACAAATAATGGCGGCGGACAAGGACACTTCCTTAGGGCGCGTGCTGCTTATTGGGAGGGGAGCCCATACTAATCTGCGTGGAGGACGCGCTTTGGCTGATGGAGGGCGAAACTACTTTGATTGGGTAGTTGTACGACTCTCATTTTAAAAATACTATGCTTTTAGGGTTAGGGTTTGAAAATGACCTCTCTAACAATGATCTTATCCCTCCATGACACTTGGCATGATCTGAATGGATAGCTCAAGATAAAACAAAAAATGACTTTAACGGGGGACTTTCGCTCACTAGGGGGCACGCTTTTGAAGAAGCGCTCCATAGGTGGAGCACTTTCTAGCCTTTTAATTTTTTGAAGAAAAGTGCTCCCTTGGTAGAGCGCTTCTAAAAACGCTCCCTGGGTGGAGCACTTTTAATTTTAAAGAATTTCTATCCTTTCGCAAGCCTTCTCAACTTTTAACACTCCCTTGGTGGAGCACTTTTAATTAAAAAAGACTTCTCCTTTTCTTCCTTTTAACTTTCATACAACTCCCTTTGTGGAGCGCTTTCCAATACTTAGAAGCCCATACTAATCTCTTCGTTGGGTTTGCTTTTACCTTATCGCTTGGTCGAAAGTAAAGGACTAGCCTGTACCCCAGAGATCATCCATACTTTTACCTGATGCAAGAGCAATACCAACTATCTCATCCTGGCTGCAAAAAGTCGTATTTAACAAAGTCACCTATCCAAGCACTACTTCATCTTGAACTGCTTAACTCTCAGTATGGATCGTCTGCCCCTTTCCTAGAATGGTAGTCTTGCATATGGCAACTTCATGGTATGAAAAGTGATGAGCCCTCAAGCGCTCCCTAGATGGTGCGCTCTTGAAGAAGCGCTCCATGGGTGGAGCACTTTAAAAGATCTGGGAGCCTATGGAAAGCACTCTGGTGGAGCGCTTTGGAGAAGCGCTCCACACTTACACTTAATTTTTTTTTGCAATAGAGGACAAACTATTTAAAAGAAAATATATATATGAGAAATACCTTGAGGATCAGTGATCTCCATCAGAGCTCGATGGGTGATAAACTTTCAGAAGAAAGGCATTTACTACAATTGGGAGATCAAAACCTTCCATATCTTGCAGAATGAATGAGTTGATCTGGTTAACATCGAAGATTCAAAATGGGCCTTCCTAGAAGGCATCAAACTTCTCGTGGTTCCCCGGCTTGGACTTATTTTCATTCCACTTCAACACCAAATCCCCGACACTGAAGGCTCGATCAGAAGTCTTCTTTCCAAACCAACTTTTGGTGGATTGGGCATGCTTGGCGAAGGCTTCATAAGCTTTATCTCTTTCTTCCTCCAACTACAACAACTATACCAATCTAGCATCCATCGGATCAAAATGGCCCTCTTCATTATCGAGCCACTTAAGCAACTGCAATGCTGGCAACTCGATGTGCATGGGTAAGACCGCATCCTTCCCATACACCAGTGAGTAGGGTAAAGTTTTGATCGATCGTTTGATGGAAATGCGGTCAACCCAAAGTGACTGGTCCAAGAGTAGATGCCAACTCCACTTATTTTTCTATAGAGTCCTCTTCAATATCCATAGTAGGTTCTTATTTATGGATTCTACCAGTCCATTGCCCTACGAGTAATAGTTAGACGAGATTTTTAGATAGATTCCATACCTGGATGTAAAATCATAGATCTTTGCATCGGTGAAAGGGGAGCCATTATCAAACATGATAGCTTCAGGTACCCCAAAGTGAGTGATCAGTCCTTCAAGGAAAGAGATAACCACTTCTTGGTCAGCCTGCTTGGTCGAAATTGCTTCTGACCATCGGGTGAAGTAGTCTATGGTGGTCAAAATGTATTTATGGTCGATGGAGGAGTTGGGGTTGATGATCCCAATAAATTCTAGACCCCACTATTGGAATGGTGATTCCACTTGGATGGGGTGAAGAGGAAGGGATGCATTCCTAGTCCTACCCGAGTAGCATTGGCAACTATCACAGTGCTGGCTAACTTTGAAAGCATCAGAGAAAAGGGTGGGCCAATAGTAACCCACTTTGATGATCTTGAGCACCATCGGTCTGCCAAAAAAATATCCTCCCAAAATCCTAGAGTGAAACTCCTCCAAGATCTTAGCCTTCTCTGACTCCCTGATGCATCTCAAGAGAACTCCATCGATGTTCTGATAAAATAGTCCATTAGGTGTTGGGACATACCTGCTAGCCTGTAGGTGAAATCTCCTTCTTTGTGAAGCATTGAAGTGAGAAGGGCATCTGCCTATGTCGAAGTACCTAACTAGATCATCTATCCAATCTGGACTACCGACCGATGAATTGGTAAGATTGTCATTGGGCGCGGGGCTATCCGAGTTGGGGTTCGTAGCTTCCACCATGGCATTTTTAGCTAGCTCTTGGCATAGTGCTCTACCTCGGACTAGCTTGGTAGGGCATACCTCAATGTCAAACTCTTGGATCTTGGTGACCCATCCAACTCTCCTATTGCCCAACTCGCCCTGGATAATGAAATTTTGAACATCTAGGTGTATCACATACACTATCGTCTTGCTTTGAGAGACAAAATATCAGAACTTCTAAAGTGACCTCATCATTGCGTGCACCTATCATTCAATAAAATTGAACTTTTCTTCATGTGGCTGGATGATTTGGCTGAGGAACGCTATCGGGCGCTCATCTCCGTCTTCACCCTTCTGTGTCAAAATAGTTGCATAGCTCTCTGGCTCCTCGACTGCGTATAGGATAAAATATCATGAATAGTCAGGGTTGATAAGGATGGGAGCTTGGGTGATCCACTCCTTAATTTCTTGAAAAGCCTACCTCCTTTCATCGGTCCACTTGAATTCGACATCCTTCTTCAGGAGCTCGGCCATCGACTTTATTACTTGGGCAAAGTCGACGATGAACTTCCTGACGAAGTTTATCTATCCAAAAAAGGACTACAGGGCCTTTTTATTTACTGGTAGTGGAAGGTGGAGAAGCACCTCAGCTCGAGTGGGATCAATAGTTAACCCCTTTTTAGAGATCAGATGCCCAAGTAGCTTTCCCTCTTTCACTACGAAGATAGATTTCTTGGGGTTGATGGAGACCCCGAACTCCCGATATTTTTCAAAAACTTATCGCAAATGTAGGTCATGCTCCTCCCTCTTATGGGAGAAGATGGTCATGTCATCTAAATAAATTATGATGACATGATTCAATAGTTCACCAAAGGCGAGGTCCATCGCTCTCTGGAAAGTCGCTCCGGCATTTGAGAGGCCGAAGGGCATACGTTGGTAGGCGAAGGTTCCCCACTTGGTGGTGAATGCAGTCTTGTGTTGGTCTTCATCCTTGACCCAGATCTGGTTGTAGCCTGAGAAACCATCCAATAAGGAAAACCTCTATGCTCCCACCACCACGTGAAGGATTTGATCGATCTGAGGTAGCGGGTAGTGATCTTTGAGCGATGCCTGGTTAAGATTTTGGAAATCAATGCACAAGCGAATGTCATCATTCTTCTTTTGTACTGGAACAAGGTTGGCCACCCAGGAGGAATGCTTGATTGGATAAATTATATTAGCTTCAAGCATCTTCAAAAGCTCAGCCCTCATCAATATTTCAATCTTCGGGTTAACGGGTCGTTGCTTCTGCTTGAATGGTCTGACTCCTTCCTCCAGCTCGATGGTGTGTTGGATGATATTCTTATCATACCCCTTTAGATCTTGGTAGCACCAAGCAATGATGTCGGGGTACTCCTTGCATAGGGCATGAATCTGTTGAAGCTCTTCGGCTGTGCAGTTGGCCCCTACCTTGATAACCTTTCCGGTCTGTAACTCTAGGTCCATGAACTCTTTCTGGTCCACTTTGATCTTGTGGTCGATAGACATATCAGTCTAGTCGAAGAGAATTTCTAGCATGATCAGACCCTTTGGGATGTGGTTATTTTTCAACTGGATCAATCCCTCATGGTCTTCTTCATTTAGAGTCCACTCTTCGATGGAGGATGCTTCATTCACCAAAAAATTGACTAGCTGCTCATCATTATCGAACACCTACTAGTGGAGTTTTTTATCGAGCACAGAGGGCCTATAGATCAGCCTCACTATCTTTGGCTTATGCATCATATCATCCACTGGTGAAAATCGAGCGTCGATAGAGGCTAAGATATCCGTAAGCTTGTTTCGCTCTCATGGAATTGACTTGATGTTCAACGTGATGAAGGATTCGAGAAAATCCCATACCTTGTTATGGTACACCTTTAGATAGTGCTACTTGGAGATGCACTTACTGGTAACTTGGTTGTAGATTAATTTGGAGTCTCCAAATATCTGCAACTATTTGATGTTGAGATTTTTAGCTTTCTTGAGTTCGAGGCATAAAGCCTCATACTCTATTACATTATTTGTATAGCTCCATGCGAGCCTGTACGAATAAGTCTTCTGCTCACCTGATGGGGAGATGAGTGTGATACCAGCTCCTACACCATTCTTACATCATGCACCATCAAAGTACAACTTCCATAACTGATCAGGCATCGAGGACTCTTCTACGGGTGCTTCTATTTCAGCCTTTTTAGGCTTTGTGAGTGAATAACAACCCAAATCAGTCCCAATGATAGCATTAAAATCTATCATAGAAAACTCTTCTTCGACCCGGAGCTCACCAAGAGATTCTTCCATCAGGTCTACCATTTGCATTTCTTCTACCATTAGGTTGATAGAGACCGAGCTCTTTTCCTCATCTTCAAGATTTTCAACATGAAAAGTGGTAGGCTTCTCATTGAAGAGCTTGAATATTTTCCCCTTGAATGGGATCTCCAAGTGCGAGTAGTCGAGGGAGAGATAGCCTCCCAACTTAGCTGTGAATTCTTGTGAGAGGCACATACTAAAGTATGGCTCTAAGTCGACTACCATGATCTCTTGGATAATCGTAACCTACGACATCTGGTGGAGTTGGATGGGAACATCTTTGATAACTCCTACCATTTTTATGGGAGTTCCATCTAGTTGCAGCACTCCAAGACTGCTTTGGGTGTACTCCATGCCCATGATTTCACAGACTACTTTGGGCATGATGGTCATCGTGGTGCCTGAGTCGATCATGCAGTTATGCATGACCCACCCTTCCATCCGAAGGGAAAGGTAGAATGGTGGGGGTCGATTCTTACCTATGGCTGAGGTCATCAGCGATGATGCAAACACCATCTACGTCAACTTATTCTCCTTATCCTTAGAGGATTTGAGAGATTCCTACAAAAGGTCAACTTGACCCGAGATGGGACTCAGGGGCCCCCTTCCCACCTTTTTTTTTTTCTGGGAAGTGCTCGGTTCTCCTACTCCCTTTGTAGACTCATACATCTTTCGATACTACTGTGTGGCATCAACCCACTGGCGCTTGGTCAGTGAGGGATATTTGAGTTTTTCTCTAGCCTGGTCTTGCATGTTTGCCTATGGCTGAGAAGTTGGTGCTCTAGGCTAGAGGACCTTTTCTCTAGCATGAGGTGGTAGGTAGTCCTTCAGTAATTCAGGTGGCTCTAAGGTCGATGCTGGATTGGAAGCTTTTGCTGAAGGCTGTGCCTTTTGGCTCCATGGCTTGGGTGGTATCGGTACCTTCAGTGGCTCCATCTGAGTCGGATCTACCTCAATAGATTTCTTACCAGCTCTGGTGAGGACCGAGACTTGCTCGTCGAAAGACATCATAAAATTATGACCAACTTCCCGGATTATATTGACTTGCTCGTAAGCACCGTCGGACAATGTCTGAACATAATTGAGGTGGACCATGCAGGTTTCTTCGCTATGTAGATCATTGCATGTAGTACACCAATATGTCAGGTCTGAAGTATTGGTCTCTCCGCTGCTCATCATAGCTAAATTTATTTTAGGTTATCAATGGGCAGATGATGCCTACTCTTTCATGATCGAGGGAGGAGGAAACCTTTTTATTGAAAGCCTTGGTCATCCTACCTCCTCCTCATGATAGTCATCTGATTTACCATCATCTTCATGTATACCTTCACCTCTTGCAGCTCCTTGGCCTGGGCTTCATTCACAATTGCCTGATTAGTAGTTGCCTAACTCGTGGATAATGGCAATGGGGTCAACGGTGCAGGTAACATCGGATACTAGATAGGAGCTGGTAGTTGAGGAATGGTGGGTACTTGATACTATGGCATAGGCATTTGGAATTGTGGAGTGGGTACCATTTGATACTAAGGGGATGGATTCCATGGTTGGTTAGGATACATCTGGGATGTAGGCAGAGTGGATGCGCTCGGGTACATATTTTATAAAAAATTTAGATAAATTGGGGTTGTCACCTTGGGAGGTAATTTCTTGATAGCTATCAAGTCAGCTTATGCCTTCTGTGCCTACTCGTAAAGAGTGGGGAATGTATTGATATTAGCATGTCGGATGCTCATGCTAATATCTGAGTGGAAAGCTCTCAAGTAATAGAACGTGGCCTGCTCAGGTGTGGGTCGAAGGTCGTCGGTGACTCTCTGCTAGGTTCTCATGAACCTAACATTGAAGTCGGCTATCTCTTCCTGAGGATGCCTTTGAATAGTTGTGAACTGGTGCAATAGAGAGAAGGGGTCTACTTGTTCATTGAAGCCCCTTATTAGCTATCCAACCAGTTGATCCCATGAAGTAATGGTATCGGGTGGAAGGGATCGATACCAATAAAGAAGCTTACCTCTCAGTGAAAGAACCAGTAGCTTCACCATGATGTCTTCATTGGTGATTTGATGAATGGTTTCTAGTCCTGCGATATCTTGGATGTGCTCATGCATTATCTTTCCTATGCCATCGTAAGTAGGTAGAGCTTTCAAAGCTATGGGTGACACCATGTGTTGAGCCTGTAAGGCGAGTGGTCCCATATGATTCCATGTTGTGAACTACCTGGGTGGAGCCGGTTGCACCATGTGGGGAGGCAGATTGGTATGGAGTAGTGGAGTTGGTAGAACTTGTTGAGCCAGAATAGTTGGAACACTCGGAGCACCTGGTTGAACGTTCGGTGGAGCCAAAGTATACTGATGATCCGAAGAATTCAACGGATTTGGAGGTAAGCTGGTCGTTGTGTTGTTAGGAGTTGGATTCTGTGAATCAAGAACAACTTCTTGTGATGATGTCTCGACAAGCGGAATGTTTGACCCGACCACCCTAGGACATTCTCCTAAAGCATCAATGTCAAGCTCATAGAACTCGGTTTCTTCTTCTATGTTTCTAGCTCTCCACCTCGTACGCATGAAGGCATGAGTTTTTACACTGGTCTACGAGATTCGAAGGTATCTGAGTTTAGTAGAGTCACCAGATGTTCAGATTGGATAATAATAAGATGAACATCACTTCTTAATACTGATTAAACGTGGAACGTTTGCGTCCCATCGGGCGTGCCAAAAACTGTTGGTAATCGAACCGGCCTAGATACAGGTTTTCTAAGTCTACAATACCCTAGGCCCACTGCCAAGCATTGAATGCCTGAAGGAAAGGAATGTCCTCCATGGTAATCTCTAGTAGGGCTGGTTCCAAAAATAAAAATGGGGGATTGGAGATAAGGGTTAGGAAGATACTGAAAGGAATGAAATAATGAAAAGGAATGGGAAATGGCTAAAATCCAGAAAAGAGGGGTGATGGACCGGAAGCACGATAGAAAGCCTAGCTATTTGAACCAACAACAATAAAAACAATCAACCTTTAACAGAAACTAGTATAAAATCCTCAGAACTATGTAAACTCCAACAAGTATTCCAGAGACTAGCCTTCTATTGATAGTGAAATCCAGGAAACATAATTAAACTGACAACAGAGGAACTAGTTTAATAGAAATGATAGAATAGAAGTCATACACAGATATAGAAGACTCAACACCAGAGCCATAAGCCTTTATTTCGAGAGCAGATTTCAAATTATAGAGCTGCTTCTCTAGCAGAAGTTATCCATCCTTAGTTACAGAGAAGAAGCCAACTTTTATAGAAGAATTCTACCGCTTAAAACATTAATGCCCAACCACTCCTATGATGGGTAGATTTAATCCTGGTGATAGCCAAAAATAGTCAATTTTAGCCTTACCGATAACTCAGTATTGAAAATAGAAGGTTTCGATAATGACCTAAAACAGTCAATCCGAACTTACAGATAACTTGGCATTGAAGCCAGAAGGTTCTGACAATAATTTGAAATAGTCAATTTAAATTCACAAAATGCAACTTGGAGTTGGTTTGAACTTCTCATGGTAGATCTGCAATAGTTTCTCTTAGTCACTTGTTTGAGGAGAGGTGCTCCAGTAGTGGAGCACTTTCAAAGGAGCGCTCCAGTAGTGGAGCACTTTCGAAGGAGCGCTCCAGCAGTGGAGCGCTTTCAAAGGAGTGCTCCAATAGTGGAGTGCTTTCTTTTGCTTTTGACTTCATTGACTTTACCTTGGAGTTTCACATTTTGCACTTATGTTATAAATTGTTTACTCTTTGCTTCACCTTCACCTTGGAGATGCGCTCCCCTAGTGGAGCGCTTTGGAGAAGCGCTCCACTTGTGGAGCGCTTTGGAGAAGTGCTCCCTTAGTGGAGCGCTTTGTCTTTTGACCATAGGTTGACTCTTCTTTGTCCTTTCCTCCAAAACTTATTTTATCTTTCCTTTGTCTCGGGGAGGTGCTCTACTGATGGAGCGCTTTAGGCTTTGACTGCTTTGGAATTTTACTTGATTTTTTAGCCAAGTTTGTTTCTCCTTAAGCTTTTTGAGAGAGCACTCCACTGATGGAGCGCTTTTGAGGAGTGCTCCACTGATGGAGTGCTTTACCTTCCGAACATATTGATTTTTACACTTAGCCATTTTTACACTTGTTTTTGCCTTTGTTTAATCGTCGCTCCATGGGTGGAGCGCTTTACAAATTCATCCTTGGAGTGGAGCGCTGCAGTCTTGACTATGCTCGAATCTCCTTTTCCATACTTAGTCATTTTCCTATCTTTGCTTACTGCTAGAGTGATTTTATAACTTTAACGGGAAAATAGAACGAAACGCCCAAGCCCAAGCGTAGGAAATTACAGCCATATGTTCAAAGAATGCAAGGCTTTTCAGAGACAAGGGAAAGGAAGCTAAAACATCAAAAAATGCCCATGCTAAAACATTCACAATTTTGCATGCAACATAACCCAAAAAAGTACAAAAAACATAGAAAAGTACAACAAAGATAAAGAATCTCATAATGCAAGAAAAATACAGCTTTTAAAAAAATGAGACAATCGGTGAAAGCACAACAACATAACCATATCTTAACCATTTTTTATGGAATAAGAGAAGTTTTACAATGAATGGTCTCAAAACTGTATACAAACTGAAAATTAGCAACTGTGTGACAAAATTGGCAACAAGACTAGGTGGAAGAGATGTATAAATACCTTTATTGATTACATATTAATTACACAATATTTAACTAACATATATGACCTATAATCCAATGGGTCCTTGGTTCAATGGTTGGGACAAATAGTTGATGTAGCCCACACCAAGGTTCAAATCTCGATGACACAAAATAGCTCAATGTGACTAAGTTGATGTAAAAAGGGAAAGGACACCCTTTCAAAACCCTACTTAAAAAAAAAAATAATAGATATGGCCTACAAGCTACAATAAAATCTATCTCACAATAAAAAATGTTAGCTTAGAGGCCTGCATACCATGAGGAAAGATAAAAAATTCAATACCTCTCCATAATTTGAATTGAACGACCAAGGAAAAAAAATTAAAAACTCCTCCCAACAATGGAAACTCCATAGTGTTGATTCATTTTAATAAGATAAAGACCAATCAAAATGTCCCTCTTCATATTATAGAAGATATCTAACCATCATAAAATTTTCTTCAATATTTTTAGTCTCATCAAGTAATTCTTGGTAGGATGACCTTCTTGCTTATATTATCCACAAGTAAGCTTTGACTTCTTTGAAGACTTGACTTGTGCTTGGATTGCTTGATCCTAGCCTTGATAGATTTGAAGCCTTTGCATAATCCCATTCATGAGGAGGATTGCCAAAATTACCTTGAGCCATCTAAATATGAACTAGAAGAGAGAAGAGCTCCTTAGGGGTTAGATATTTGTGCTCCTTTAAAAATATAAGAATATGAACCATTAGTCCTAGCACCTGAAATAGAGGAGAGAGATTGGAAAATAATTATAACAAATTTTGGATCCTCCTTCCTAGTGCCTCCAAAAGATGTAAATTATTTTAATACATTTTGGATTTTACTTCTTAGTGCATCCAAGGGATGTGATATCTATTGCTAACACTTCCAATTTCACAATATAGTTTTTAACATTATTGTGGCAAGTTCTAGTTCCAAGCAACTGACATCTAAGTTATTTATTATATAAAATTTGTAACATCATCCACATCTTGATGGGATCCCCTTTGTAGTTGATATAGAAAAGCAACTCTCGCTTAATCAACAATGAAAATAAACTAGGAGCCTCCTCTTTCTTAAGTTGACGAGTTGCTTCATCAATAGTATGTGCTCTCCTTATTAAAGACGTACCAAAGTTTCTTACTCTATAATATCTAAGTAATTTGATGTGATTATATATGACAATTTCACCTATTCAAGTGAATGACATATGTCTTGGAGTTCATCATTCTCAAATTTTTCTTCCTTATCCCGCACTTGTCAGTTACTAAAAATAGTGTGGTTGTGACCAACTCTCCGATGTAACCAATTTTTTTTCTTGTCTTCCCTATTGCAACCAATCCTTTAAAAATGTTGCCACTATGAAGAATTCAAAAAATCATGCAATCTAAAGAAGGGGCTCAAAACACTTTCATATGCAAAAGTTATGGCCTTTAAAGGTCTTGCCTAGTTAGCCTTCAAAACAATAAAATATTAAATCCCAAAATATTAGAATAATAAAATCCACTCAAAATACATCACTTGGCACAATACCAACATGATTTTTTGATGGTAGGGAAAGTAAAATGAGGAGTTAATGAAAGCAAATGGAGGCAACAACAACGAAATCTAAGAGAGGCAACAATCCCAATGGAGACGGTGTAGGCATAAATGGTAGCAATAGCTCCAATGGTGGCGACGGTGGCGATAAGGGTAAAAGTGATTTGGGAGGAGATGGTCCAAATCAAGAGATTAGGGAAATCTCTTTCCCCTCGAAAGGATTGGAAGGAATATCTATGATCATTGGTAAACAATTAGATGATTCTAGGCCCACCACTCTTTTCACCATTGGTTCTCTCTATCATGGGTCGTATCTAAGACAACCACATCAAGATTTTCTAGCTATGAAAAAGTGGTAGATTTTGATACATCGACGAATCGGGGATCCTCCAAAACAACGATCAATGCCCTAGTGGACCTAGGAAGAAAAGTTTCACCACCAAATGGAAGCTTTCCTCCAGTAACGGTGGAAACAATGGGTGGATCAGGAGAAGGTGCTCCTATCTTAAATCGATCCTTTGCAAATATTGTCAAAATCAAATCAAAATCCAGTCACCCCGAGACTAGGATTGATCTGCATCCTTATGATGGCAATATTTATATCCCTTGCAAATTTATGTCTTCCATGGTTACCTGTAAATCCAACTTCTTGGTTGGCAATTTTTTGAGATCGTGGCTAGACATTGAATCAATCCATAAATGGGCCCACTCCTCTTGGCGGCCCTTAGGATCTATGGATCTAGTCGTGCTCCCCAAGGGTTTCTTTTTAATCTGGTTAAACAACCCTACTGACTCTCATCAAATCCTCATAGGTGGGCCATGGTTATTCGGATGAAGAGATCTCTTCCTATGGAAATGGGGTATGGATTTTAACCCATCTACTCAGAACATCAACTATGCACCAATTAGGGTTCATCTCTTAGGACTCTCGGTTCAGTTATGGCATGAAGATATTCTCTGAGGTATTGTGAGGGACATTGGAGAGATGATCATTTTTGATCCACCTACATGAGCGGGAAACCATATGATCTAGGCCCTTCTGTGCATCAATGCAAATTTAGATTCAACCCTCCCATCTTTAATCAATCTCATTTCAAAAGTTTGTACCTTATCTCAAATTATTGAATATAAAAATAAACTTGCTTTCTATGATTTTTGTTCCAAGCAAGGCCATATATGTTCTCAATACCCCAATATCCCTAAACTACCTTCTATTCCTTCTAATAAAGGTCATCATCAATCCAAACCTGGTCATTACTGCCAATCCTATGCTGGTCCAAAAATTGCTCCGATCCCCCCCATCAAATCCTCCTACTGAGATCCTTCCTTCCTCTTGAGTTGAAGGACAACCTCAATCATAGGGTTTGGAGGGACTAACCACTCTTCTATCGAGTTCTATTTTATCTCCTTGTTTTTGTCCATCCATTCCTACATTCAACCACTTTTCCTCCCTTTTTTATGATGATGCCACCACTGATCCCATTAATCCCACCTTTACCTGTCCTTAGAGCCCTCCACCTTCCCTAAGAGTTTCCTCAACTCCCCTAGTAGAATTCCTATTCCCTCTAGCCCTTTCTCCCCTAGACCTCCTTCTACTTGAACCCAAAGGAAGCTTTACGCTGATGTGGATTTTTGGAAAAAATGAGGTCGTCTCTCTGCCCAAGAAATAAAAAACAGTGAAGCTTCAGATGAGATCATAAATGGCACACAACTCACCCTTAAGGGCTCATCTAGACTGTCAGAGATCCAATTTGAAAATAGATCCAATATTCCCTGAGGGAAGAGAACATAATTAAGAAGTACTAAATGAAGATCCTCTCATGGAATGTGAGAGGTCTCAATAGGTAAAAAAATCAACTCTTGGTTAAGTCCATGAGGAGAGACTTAAGACCCACCATTTTTTTACTACAAGAAACTAAATTGGATTTCCAGAGTACCACTTGCATTTCAAGATTCATTTGGAAAGATTTTGAATCACTTTCTAGCCTAGCCAAAGGATCCTCAGGTGGACTGTTATGTATGTGGGATCCTACAAAAGTTGAGGGGACCCTATTGTCTATAGCAAAAAATTACATGAATGTTATGTTTTTCAACAAAGAGGATGGTTACCGTTGGGTCCTTTCAAATATCTATGCTCCCAAATCCCATTCCATAAGGAGCCTCTTATGGAGTTCTCTTAGCCAACTCAGGGAAGTCTTCTCATCAGAGGCATAGATGATGGCTGGAGATTTCAACTCCCCTCTATTCCATACTGACAAGAAATGGGGATCCCAAATCATTGGAAATTCATATGAGCACTTTGCAGCGTTTGTTGATGACAATGAACCTATGGATATCAACCTTAAGGGGTCAAGATACACTTGGAGAAACCATAGGAAAGGGGACCAACTAATCTAGATCTGTCTTGATCGATTTCTTATCTCCACCAATGCTATTCCTAAATTTGGTGATGCTATCCTATGTTCGTTGCCTAGAATTGGTTTCGACCACAATCCCCTATTTTTGGATAGCTTCTCCTAGGTTTCTCCCTTCAAGTCACCCTTTAGATTTGAATCTATGTGGCTTCAATATCTGAACCTCAAATATTTGATCTCTTTGTGGTGGTCTCGTAAGTTTTTTGGATCTCAAGTTTCCCAGGTGAGCAACAAGCTTTGGTATGTGAAAATCAAGCTAAAATAATGGAATAGAGAGGTCTTCGGGAATATATTCCACAAAAATCATCAGATCCTGTATCAACTCACTTGCGTAGAGCTATCAATGCAGCATGGATATCCTGACCCCCCCTTTAGGACACAAAAAAGACTCTCCTGACAGAATTTCATAATATCCTAAAAAATGAAGAAGTCTTTTGGAAATAAAAGTCTTGGGTCATGTGGCTCAAAGAAGGAGATTCTAATACAAAATTATTTCATGCCACCACCATAAGACATAGAGGATGCAACAAAATCAAGGAGCTCATCCAACAAAATGGGGAAGTAACTACAGATATTTTTGAAATCAGAAATGAGGCTATCAATTTATTTGAATACATGCTCAACCCTAGTCTTGGGTGTGTCATCAAATGTCTGAGGCTCTCTTTCAAAACATCCTAAGGTTAGTAACATTGGAACACAACCAGATGTTGCTTAAACCACTTTCTGCTAAAGAAATTGGTGTTGTTATTTTTTCATGCAAGGTGGGAAATCCCCAGGCCTAGATGGCTTTCCACCTATTTTCTTCCATCGGTTCTAGGATATTGTTGGTTCGGATGTCGTATCTACCATCCAAAAAATGCAAAGGTGCAAAGATATTCTTGGAGATGTTAACTCCACTTTCCTGACCCTCATTCCAAAAGTCAACAAGGCCTACACACTTACCAATTTTTGTCCCATCAACCTCTGCAATATCCTCTATAAAATCCTCACCAAAGCCTTGGCCACCAGACTCAAATCCATCCTCCCTCACATCATTACTCCCAATCAAGGTAATTTTATCCAGGGGAGGCTCATCATGGACAACATCATCACTATTCATGAAATCATCCATTCCATTTCTAAAAGTGGTAAGGTTGGTTTTATCCTAAAACTTGATATGAACAAGGTTTTTGATAGAGTTTCTGAGTTTCTTGTTCTTTGTCCTCCTCAGATTTGGATTCCATTATGACTGGATTGCTCTCATCAAGGAATGTATATCTATTGCTAATTTCTTTGTTTTGGTCAATGACTATCCTGTGGGCTATTTCAAGAGTTTCAAAGGCTTAAGATAGGGGGACCCTCTATCTCCTTTCCTTTTTATCATTGTTGAAGAAGCCTTAGGTAGAACCTTGAACTCTACCTATTCCAAAGGAGACATTTTTGGTTTCAAGCTTGCATCTTCCCTCCAGCCTATCTCTCACCAGTAGTTCATTGATGATACCATCCTAGCCACCCTTGACTTAGTTCCTCAAGCCCATATTATTAAAACAATTCTATTGTCATTTGAGACTGCTGTTGGTCAAAAAGTTAATTTCTATAAAAGTAAGGTTTAATTCATCAACACCCCTATTCGACACCAAGCCCACATTATTGCTATTCTAGGGTGTACCATTGCTGAGCTTCCTACCATCTATTTAGGGTTCCCTCTCTTCAAAGGCCCTTCCAAAAAGTCCCTTTGGAATACTATCATTGAATGAATTTAGAAAAAATTAGCTAGCTAGAAAGTAAGCCTTCTTAGTCAAGTAGGCAAGACCACCTTAGTCAAAGCTACTCTCCAAAGTATTCTAGTATTTTTTCTCTTCAATATTTTAGATTCCTATCGAAGTCTACAAAAAAATCAAGCAACTCCAAAGAAATTTTCTATGGTCTGGTTCAAAGTTGAAGGAACGTATTCACTTGGTTGCATGGGACCAGGTCTATTCAAGGAAATAGTATGGTATCATTAGGCTTTGGAAGGTCCGTAACATGAATCTAGCACTCATCGCCAAACAAGGATGATGAATTCTCACCAATGAGAAATCTCTATGGGTATCTATTATGAAAGTGAAATATATTTGGCACCACACCAATTTATTGGATGATCCTTCTCCCATATATGGATCAACAACATGGAACTCCATCCTCAAATCTAAGGAGATCATTAGGAAATGCATTTGTTGGAAACTAGACAATAGTGAAAAGATCAATTTCTGGGAGGACCTCTTGCTAGGAAACTATTCTCTACAGACTCATGTGTACCTCCTCTACCTAAAACTAATAATTGACTCCCTGTTCGGTTCAAAGTTATGTAACTTATTTCATCCCAACTGTAAATCCTTAAATTTATTTCTAGTTGATGGTCTTTCTAGCGAGTAGAGACAAGCTACCTTCATCCTGTCTAACCTTTTATGTCTCTATATCATTCCTAGTTTACCCTCTGAGGATTCAATCCTTTGGGATCCTACTTCCAATGACCTCTTCACCATCAAGTCTGCCTACACCCTCATTGAGAACCCTTCCCCTCCCTGATTTCCTTCCAAGCTCATATGTAAAAAGTACTTCATCCCCAAAGTAAGTTTTTTCTTCTAGCTTGTCGTCTAAGACAATATTCTTACCATCCCAAACCTCCATCACCATGGCATCCTGTTACCCAATCATTGTTACTTGTGTTTTCAGGATTGCGAGTCTACCCATCATATTTTCCTATCTTGCCCCTTCTCCCATTCCATATTGTCCTCCCTGTTCTCCTCCCTCAACATTACTTGGGTCCTACCTACCCTCTTGAGTGATTTGTGTGTTAAATAGCCTAATCCTTTCAAAGGTTTTTAACTCAAAATATTTTGGTCCTTTTGTCTCCCTCATTTCCTCTAGGATATTTTGTGTGAACGTAATTCCCATACTTTTAATGATTTAAAACATGATGTCTGGTACGTGCTCTCCAGAATCCTTCATGCAGTTGTTGAGAGTATTTTTTTTACTCATGGAGATGATGCCTTTGAACCAAATTCTGAAGTTTTGTTGGCCTCTTCTCTCAAGATTCTCAATCGCAACCTCCCTACTCCTTCTTCGAAGATTGATCGGTCGCTGGTCAAATGGTCTCCTCCTCCTTTGGATTTTCTCAAACTAAAATTTGATGGAGTAGCCAAAGTAAATATTGGATCCATTGGTGCTAGAGGAATTATCAGAGATCACACAAGCAATATCATTTTTACCTTTGCTGAGAATTTGGGATACCAATCTAGTCATTTTATGGAAGCCAAGGCATTTCACCAAGGTATTGTCCTTCTTAACAACATGCAATGTTCTAATGTACTTGTTGAAGGGGATTCCAAAAATATCATCTAGTGTTTAATTTCTGAGACTCATTATGTTTCGTGGAATATTTCCAACATGATCTCTGAAGCTAAATGTCTAATGAATTCCTTCACAAGTGTCACTTTCAATCATGTTTACCATGAAGAAAATTGTGCTGCTGATCTCCTTGTGAACATGGGGATCTATGAACAAAGTCTCACTATCTAAAAAGATATTTTCCCTCCATATCTAATCAACATCAATGCATTTGAAGTTCTTGGGTAGTAAGACTAGGTGGGACTAGTGGTGGGGTCACCTTGGATCCACATGGAACTATGATCACATTTTTCATCATCATGTGACAAGTTACAATATGAGTGGTAGACTAGACTTGAGATGTGTTCATATGGAATACCCTAAAAATTATAATAAGGATGCAACATTACACTTCAATGATGATGTCACTTTTAAAATACCAAATTTTCATGCTTTGGAAAAGATCAATTTTGGGTTGTAGAATATTCGATATGGGTCACGTGTTAGGACATGTCACCCTTCACAACACCTTTATTGTAGGATTTTTTAGGAATACTTAGCATGTTCAACTTTATGTAACGATGATGTGGCTTCATCATCCAGATTGGCACTCTGCTAATCGTCATCAACACCACAAGGATTTTCCCTTGCCTAGACAGTTACAAGTGGCAACCTTAGCAAATAATTGGTCCATGATCACCTTCTTCATTGGTGGTGTTCTTCGTAGCCTTTCCATTTTAATTGATATTCATGATAAGAGTTTCAAAAATCACCATCCTGTTACCTTGAGATACTGTGTATTAAGTCCTCGTGACCACCAGTGGAGTCCTCTTTCGATGTTGTTAACAACTGATGCATCCAAATTCAATGCCACTTCATCAAGAATAATTTTTGACCTGTGCTTTCCATTTTTTGGTCTAGATTTCCTATTGGGTTCTTCTTGCTCGTGTCAACCCATGCATATAGTTTTATTCCACTCTAAATGCGATCCTGACCCATATTTTTCTAGAGCATGGTGTGCGTATTCTATGCCATCGTATTTGGAGTTGTGTTTTGGTAGGATCCCTTGCCTTATTAATCACTGCTTTTTAGCCTCTCGTATTGTTATCTTCCCTTCATAGTCCACCTACTTTGGTGCATTTCCATGCTACTCCCTTCCTCTTATCTAGCCCCATCTCAATGGCTAAAGTTAAACCCTTTGCCCTTCACCTAAATGCTCTCATCGAGGATATCTTCCATGACCATGGTCTACTTAATTTCCTGTAACTTTTTAACGACCATGACTCTAACCTTTTCCTGGGGTTTATGCATATGTGGGATGGAGGGTATATATTCATCCATGGGTTGAGCTTCACAGTCAATGTGGACCTCCTTGCAGAGATAAATTATTAATAGAGAGAAGCACTTGCTCTAGGGCAAGCTGGCTCTCTTTCGAGATCACAAAAAATCCTTAGGTAGAGATAAAGGTGGCATTATACAAGATACTGTTTTGAAGCCATGGGACATAGTGATGATGGTCCTTCAGTACTTCACATTGGGTAGTCCTGAAGTGGTGTTGAGAAGCTTTCAATTAGCTTTCCTCAAATACTTATGGGGGAAGAAAACAATTAACATATAAGAGTACCTTTTTTGATCTGTCAAAAGATCAATCCTCAATATCAAGAGGGGGGTCTCTTCATTCCTCCTACACCAAGGACTGCATTTGCTGATGTACCATTAAATTTTGGAGCACCAAACACATAGGGCCATGGGAGCGATGGTATCTGCCATGGGGCTTATGAACGATACTGGTAGAGCAGATGGGGGCACTTATGTATCTCTAAGAACCAATTGGATACTTAATTTCAATACAAAATTGGAAGAAACATTGAGCACCCATCACTCCACTAGGGCCAAAGCTAGCAGTGGAAAATGTAAGGCTCCAAATGTGGTTGAATAATGATTGTTCTAATGATTCACTTTATTTTAAAGTCAAATAGGAGACTTCTCCCAAGAAAATTCACCCTCTTGAGGGTACCTCCACCATGACTCCCCCCTGCTGGCTTCCAAAGTGTCATGCTGGCCTAATCTCTCTGAAAGAGGCTACCTCCAGGATCTCCATGATATTATGAAGTCCTTGGGGAGACTGAACAGGATAACATCATATCTTCTATCTCAGGCATAGAATCTCGTGGAAGAATACAAGGACTAATTCGAGATCCTGGAGAAGTTTAAGAGTTTGGTAGGTGCTACTAGGTATGGGCATGACACAATTGGGCAACCAAACATTTAGTTGTATTTTGATTCTCTAGTGGATATTTGAGACTATTGGTATCTGTTTCCTGCTTCATGGTGTGCCCTACATGGGATTCCCTTTAGCTCCTGGGTTTTCATTTCAATGCTTCTATTTCTGTGATTGACCCTGCATGGGCTCCATTTTGTGTTGAAGGATGATTACATTTTTTCATTGTTTTTATTTAGATTGACGCTTTTGCATTTTTTCTATGGAGTTTTCTTTGGCTTGACTAATTGATGCAGGAGCATCCGACAGCACCTCCAGCAGAAGCATCGGGTTGCGGGAAAGCCAGTGCTGAAGAGTCGACCGAGGAAGAAGAAGCAGAAGGCAAGGAGAAGGTCCAGCAGAAGGGGCCGTGATTTCGCAACATGTCGCGAAATTGCGAAAGACGATAGGAGAGAGAAAGTCGAGCGAAAAGGGCCACGATTTTGTGACATGTCACGAAATCGTGACAGCAGCAGCGAAGCGGAGGCAGCAGAGGAGAATGGTAGCGAAATCGTGACGTCACGATTTCACGACGTCGCAAAATCATGACGTCGGGGAGGCGAAGGCGAAGGCGGAAGAAAGAGTAGCGAAATCATGACGTCGTAATTTTGTGACGTCACAAAATCGTGACGTCCTGGCGAGGAGAAGGAGGTGGCAGAAAGACGTAGCGAAATTGTGACGTCAGGGCAAAGCAGAGGCAGGAGCTGAAAAGTGTAGCAAAATTGCAACATCGTGAAATCACGACGTCTTGGCCAGGAAGGCAAAAGCAAAGACAGAAGTCGGATGAAAAATCAAAGGCAGAAAGAACCTAAGGCAAAGCGGGGTTCTTGTAGCGAAATCGCGACGTCGTGATTTTGCGACGTCACGAAATCACGACGTCAAAGGGAAGTTAGGGTAAGGTGGCAAAACGGTCGTGATTTCGCGACGTCGCGATATCGCGACAAGTTTCTGAACGGAGGAGCAGGAGACAAAATGGTCGCGATATCACGACCAAAATTGGAAAAGAGCGCGGAGTGGCCAGAACGTCGCGATATCGCGACATGTCGCGATATCGTGACGGAGAGAGAAAATGGCACGGGAGGAAGAAAAAGAGATGGCGGGAACGGTTATTTCGAGGACTGTTCAAAGGTGCCACATGGCAGAAGCTGGAGTTAGAGCGGGGAATTCCAGGAGCATGGGGAACGAGAAGGATGGGTCGCACCAGGATTTTCTGACGGGATCTGCAGTGACAGAGGCCATGCGGGATGAAAAATTTATTCGGGTTGGTGAACCCATTTTCGAAATTGTAATTAATCGGGTGGTTGAACCCGTTTAGGCGGGAGTTGTTGCGTGAGAGGGTCGGGGCCTCTATAAAAACCCATTTTCTTGTTTTAGTCGGGACGGGGGGATCGGGGAATGCACGCAGAGTGTGAGAAGCGGGAAGCTAAGCCGAGAGCTAGCTAATGTAAGCCTGCGGGCTGTTTATTTCTGTATGTTTTTCAGATTTATTAATGAAAAGTGGGGGTTTGATGAAAGTGTCTTTCCCGGTGCCCCGTCACTAATTTATTGTGAAAGGCTACAGGATCCTTTCAAAACCCCTTTACCAATAAAAAACATGATTTTTTGACTATTTCCACTAATATTTCACCACATGTTTGCTTTGGTATACCTAGAGCAATGGATGAATGCCACTTAGTTTTATTTGGTTGAGAAATTTCTTCTATTTATAGAAAATTTGGTTTTCATCCTTCATATTGCAATGTTGATGACCATTTCAAACCTACGACACAATCCAATATATAATCAATAAGAAGAAATATGGTTTGTGAGGCTCAAACCCATGTCCTTGGGTGGCAAGCATCTAAGGCTTGCCATGCATCCCCAATTACACGTTGGTTAGTGGAATGCACCAAAACATTTTGAGGTAAGGGGGACCCATAAAGAACCTATGTTGCATTATCCAAAAGGAGAGGGAACAAGGGTTGAACTTGTGGCATTTGGAATTGTTAACATAACAACCATAGAAAAAGTGATAAAATTCTTACCAATATTCATAAATGAACAAAAGAAATTCAACTACTAAAATCTAATACAGAAAGAAAAATCATAGAAAAAAAGAAAAGAGATAGACAAATAATGAGTGCCCTTGAGCAACAATAACCATTTAATAACCTATATATATGAATCACACACTTTTATGGAATGGATGGGGTGAATGGGGGCTATTTATACCGATATCAAAACCCCAAATACATAATAATAACCTAGGCCAATATAAAAACATGTTTTATGCTATTTACAAGCTAAATGTTTAACCTTGATAAGTTTAATTGTGGGTCCTAAGCTTTACATAAATAATAAGTATCTACCTAGCATAATTATTTCCCATAGAATTACATAAGAATATATCATACAATGTTGGACTTGTCTAGTAAATCAGATTGCAACTTCCAATACCCCCTTATAATTTGAATTGAGGAGTCAAGGAGAGAAGGCATTAGTAACAATAACATCTTACCCTCATAATGGATGACAAAATGTGCCTTTATATTTAAGGAAAATTTAGCTAAATTCCCTTATCATCTGAAGGAAAACCACCCATATTATTAAATTCAACTTCAATCCTTTGTATATTCAACAAGTAGTTCTTGGTTGGATGTCCTTCTGTCTTATAGTATCCACAAATGATCTTTGGCTTCATGGAAGAATTAAACTAGCCCTTGAGCCCATATGGTTTTGTCTACTTAGATTTAAATTTCTTTGTGTGAGTCTGTATCTAAAGAGAAACACCACAATTCGTCATCGCCACCTAGAAGTCAATTAGAATAGAGAAAACCTTATCAAGAGTTAGATTTTTGTATTTCCAAAAACATAGGATTCACACAAATCATTAGTCCAAGCATATGAAAGAAAGAAGAGATATTAGAAAGGACAATCTTGACACATTTTGCATAATATTTCTTGTTGCCCCTAGAAGATACAATATATGTTTTCAATGCCTTAAATTTCAAAATATACCCAACATTATTAAACTCAACAATTTTTAGAGAAGCAAGCTCTACTTACAAGCATTTGACTTCTATTGTATTTAATTTTTCAAATAACACATGCAATTTTTTTGTACCTTGGTAGGATAATTTTAATATTTAATGTGGAAAAGTAAATCTAGTCCAATCAATAAGGGAAACAAATCAAGAGCTTCTTCTTGTTTGTGCTGGCAAGTTTTTTCATCAAGGGACACTACTTTCTCTTCTTTGAATATGCACCAAATATTATTACCTTGTAATAATCCAATCATTTGTGTTGACCATATAATGTAGTTTTACCCATTGAGATGAGTAGCATAGGCTTAAGTATCCATATTACACAATTTATTCCCCAACATTGTAATATGTCCTTGAACTAATGTCACCAATGTGAAGAACTAAAAATATTCATGCAATTTTAAAAATGGGATCAATACACTTTTATATACAGAAGATATTCTCCCTAATTTTTTTGCCTAATAATACTAAAAAATTAAAAATCAAATTCTCAAATTCTCGAACCTTATAACTTTTATATCCAGCTAGAATCTTCCACTTAACACCCATTGATTCATCAATATCTACCATTGAAATTTATCCACACGTTTTCCATTGGATGTTTGGATTTTATTTTTTAATGAGGGCTATAAATAATAAAATTTTACCCTTTCCGTATATTAGAGTGCCACATTGACTACCATATCAGCCAAATGTGCTAAAATACTCACAAGGTCTTGAACCAAGATCTTCTATAGACAAGGCACCTTATGCTAATCAGGTTTCTTATACGCTTGTTGAGGCATCTAAGCCATATATTTATAGATGAAATGAGAAGATAACACAAGCCCTAAAACAAGTGTATTGTAAAAGGCTTATTCCATGGAGGACGTCAAACTCGAATACAATACCTGCCAACCACCAACATATTAATATACTTAACATAACCAACTAGACCATGGATTCCATGATGATAGAACTATTAATGCCATCATAGATAGCATCACCAAGTTTGATCAAGGTGTGCATGATGTAGTAAAGAAAAAATGCACCCAACTTAAAATTGAAATCTCCTTTCATAAAAAATAGAGTAAATTCTTATTTGGCTAATTCATCATGCCTTCCCACTAGAACAAAGGAAAGGGATATCCCATTTATCCCATGACCAATTTTGTGTTATGCATGTACAAAGGAAAAACTCTGACTTGAATGCATGATCAGAAGGATAGAATAACCTTAGCTATGTATATCTAGCCATCTTGGTGTCACTTCAAATTAGTAGGAATGTGCACCCTCTCCTTGAAGAAGGGTGTCACACTCAAAAGTGATAGAAATCAACACCAACATTTTAAAATGGAGTAGTGTGTGCTTGCAAGATTCAAACCAACAAGATAGAGAACCATAAGACTTTACTCTCCTTATAGTGAAGGTGACACATATATTTAGTGTAAAGAAAGAGCATGCACCTCATTTTTCCTTTGCTAAAAAGCCATGACTCCTTTGTGGAGGTAAAATGCTTGGTTCTCTAGTAATTTTCCCTTTAAAAAAATGTTGTACATGATTGAACTTGTGTAAAGTGGATCAAATATACTCGGATTATAATGAAGCAAAATTGGAGTAGGCACAAATTCTTTAAAAACTTTAGAAAAATGATTATGAAACATGGAATAAAACCTTCTCTTTGCCCCTTGTACTAAAAACACTTAACATGGTTTGATAAGCAATTCACCCTAAAATTCAAAATAAAACTTGAAGGCTCTGAATAAATAATTTGTATGACCAAGTAACAACATTCAATACTTGTTTTGATATTAAGTTGGAATTCATACCATTTCCTAGAAATAAATAAAAGTAATTCAATCACTCAAATCTTATGTATAAAGGTAAAGAATGAAAATAAAAAAAAATTGATAGACACAAATAATGGGTGCCCTTAAGCACCAATAATCATTGTATAAATCGTAGGTAAGAATTATACACTTCAATGTAATGAATGGATTGGATGGAGCATATTTATACCAATACCTAAACCCCAAATACATAATCATATTAATCTAACCCAACTAAACAAATAGGCTTTAGGTTAATTATAAGTTAAAGGTTTAAGCATAACAATATTAATTGTGGGCCCGTAGGCCATACATAAATAATAAATAATTACATTACATAATGGTTGCCTATAGTCTTACACAAGAATACAACATACAATGTTAGCCTTGGTTATTTAGTGAGAATACAACTTCTAACAAAAAGCAACATTCCTACCAATATAACTACCAATGTTGTCAATGAGTCTAGAAGAATACCTCCTTGAATAAGGCTCCCTACATCATCAGAAATTACACCCACACACTTGCATCCATCCTTTTCTATAACAATAAAAAGAGGGGAGCCTAGGACTAGAAGTTGGGACCTTCCAACTACGAAGTCTCAAGATTGCATGTCCTTATTACTCTAACACACCATATGAGCAAGCTAAAAAATGAGGAGAATCCTTGAAACATCCCTACTCTAGAGCATGAATACACATCCATTATGAATAAAAGAGAATGGGAAGGGGGTCAAAGTCATAATATCCCAAACCTAATAACCAACTCATTAAGGTTTTTACCACATGACCTAAGTTGGATGTCTAGGAGGGAATAGGGATGAAGCCTTGAAAAACATCCCTCATCCATATAAAACATTTAAATGCATTATTAAAAAATACTATGTATAAATCACTCACATGCTTAATGGAAAGAACAAGGATTAATGCGTAAGATAATGCAAAAAAAATATTTTTTTGAATTTTAAAATTTAAAACTTTCCCTTTGAAACAAACTTCAGAGTTGTCATCCCAATATAAAAAATAATAATAGTGGAACATCTCTTAAAAGATTACACAAGTATAATATCCTTTAAATTATGCTGAAAGACAAGTCTATGAATTAACTAATATCTCCTTTTTGAAAATAAAAGTGTCTTCTATGATGCAAAATTTTATTTTCAATTGTAATTCATTGAGGTGCCAAAAAAATAATCATCATTTTTTGTTATGTTTCTTCAAGTTATAATAAATCATAAATTATATAATAAGAAATAAGAATGGATAATCCAAAAAAATCCTTCTAAATAATCAAGTAGTGGTGTTACAAATCTTGTCTAATGACCATATTGGTTGGATTTCATAATATTTGTCAAAACCAACTTAAAGCGACACATTAGTTTTATATATATATATATATATATAGAAAATAGAGATGAGAAGATCCCCTTAAGCACACAAATACTAATGATAATCAAAATGGTCACACGCCGATATAATGGATAAAGTAAAAAATATGTTTAAATACCCCTATTTATTGCATATTAATTGGAAAAAATATTTAAACACCTCCATTAATAACATGCTAATTACATAACCTTAGTTAACATATATTAAGGTTAGGGTGTAAAGGTAGATTTATAAAATTAACAATTGCCTATAAGGTTACAATAAACCCCCTCTCACACTATACAATGTTATCACATACATATACTTAAAAAATAATTACATTATAAAATGTTGACCTTTTACATGAGGAAAGATTACACAATTTAAAATCACTATCCTATTGACATAGTGAGAGTGGTGATTGGGAAAAGGGTTAGGAAGTTACAAGGAGAGGTGTAAGAACACTCTATCTAATTCCATATGCCTATATATAACAAAACTATATAAATATAAGTTCAAAAAAATGGTGGTATATTTGAGAGTGACAAGTGGACCCTACACAACAACATAAGGATTTTGATGGTGCACAAATGTGAAAATCTCATGGAAGATAAATTCAACAACATACTAGTGTAAAATTCTTAGAGAATGTAAGGATACCTACATCAATAAAGTGATAACTATATGTAGGAGTGGCAGGGAAGATAGATAAAATATGTAAAGATTTCTTGTCAAAGGTATAAACATATATAGGATTTGTCCAAGTGGTAAAAGTATCACGTTGAGGATGTAACATCTTCTAAAGATGAAACTACCTCTTAATAGGTCAAAACTGCTCCTTGAAAGATAGAATCATCCCCTTAAAATATAATTAGTAAGGGTTGTTTGTATTAAAGGAATAAAAAAGTGTTAATAAAAGGAAACTATTGTTTTGTAGTGCTTCGAGTGGTAAATAAGTCTAAAATGAGGTAAAATAGGTAAAATATAGGAATACTAATTCAATTGACATAGTGGATTTGAAGGATCAAAAGGGAGGATTCGGATAAGCAAAATAGACAGATGTATTCTTCACATGGAATTAAAGAGACCCAAGTGATAATCAACATACTATAGATGATCAAATTCAAGTATATACCTATTGCCCCCTCATGATGAGAGGATCAAAATTGCTAAATTTTGAAGAGGATTCATCATGAAATAATATAAAAAATTGTGGTAACTAAAGATTATAATAAAGCCTAATTGTGAGAAAATATGAATACAAGATTGAACAAAGTTAATATTTTGATTAATACAATTAAAAAAAAGAGGAATATTACCACGAGGTCTCAAGACTAAAATTTAATCTTATTATTGCATCTAGAATAGTGTAAAACCCTAATATTTATTTTATTGATGATTTTTATTCCCCAAGGTGAAAATGACAAAAGATAGGTCCAAGAAAATATTAAAGGGGTTAAGTGATTTTTTAATTTAAATTATTTTCACAAGTTGAGTTGGAGAAATGAGATTTAGTCTAGAAAAGTGAAATTGATTGATATGATCTCAATGAGGACTCCATTAAAATAAAAAGATAAGAGACTCAAGTAGAGTATATGAAAATGAATGCTAACTCTTTCTAAATAAACTTGGTTTTCTTGGCAAAATATTAATTTATTTGTTAATTTCAAAATTTAATTCTTTAATAATGTTAAATTGGGTTAAAAATTAGGTAGGACCATTTTCAAAAGGTAATTTGACAATCTAGCAAAGTGTAATGGCAAAAATAAGTCACAATATGAAGGCATCATGAGTAGTTAAGAACATTGATGATAGTTTTAATTATCAAGGAGATGATGAGTGTCATCAATCACACCATTTAATCATTATAATTGTCAATCCAGGGTGGTGTCCAAGGCTATATACGAAAGGAGATATAGGCAGCTTGAAAATCAGCTCATTCAGAAAACATGCTTTATTGGTGGGACAAGTTAACCTTGGGGGTTTTGGTGTCACTTTAATCCTATAAACTGAAATTGAATTCTAATTACTCTTGCAGAATCAAAATTACAGGAATAGAAAGATTGCAAAAAAATAAAACCTGATTACTTTTGCAGAATGAAACCTATTTACTATTGCAGAATATAAATGACAAGAAAAGGTAGTTGCAGGAAACTGAAATCTAACTAAATTTGCAGAAATATCACCTATTTTACTCTTGCAAAATGAAAAGAATAACAAGAAGATGAAATAGCAGAAAATGAAACACACAGGCTAACAACTGATCAACAGAATGGATTAAAGCGAGAAATAATCTGCTGGAAACAAGGGAAATTCAATAATGCTGCAAGTTGATGAACCAATTAACACTCACACTCATTAACCTAGGTTCAAATCACAAATATCTATGCACTATCAGCTAATGAACAGAAAATAAAATATGACAAGTCTCTGCTTAATCTACTGCAACAAAAGTTGCAGAAAAACCTGTCACCAATAAGCCTTCTTCTAAACCTGGAAGTGGCCCTTGCTCCCCTGTTCCAGAAGAAGGCAGAAAAACTCTCTCTTAACTACTTAAACACTCAGACATTTAATGGGACAAAATATGAATGAGAAATCCTGCACTTTATTTAGTCTCAAGCAACATTACAATATTTGCAGGAAAACCTGCTAAAAACTGCAATTTGCCACAGATCTACTTTCTTACCACAAGTCCTATCCTTATTCTCTACTTCTCTACTTCTCTACCTCTCTACCTGGCTCAACCAACATGGGAGCCTATTATTTATAACATTCTATTACATATGCCAATCCATTCTATTGCTGCCTTTTAGGGATTTAGCAATTGTTCTAAAGAAGTCTTCCTAAAATGCAACAAATTGTTATGTTGTAGCATATCCATTTTCCTTGTTGTGTGTCATCCATTGGGAGAAATGCATTGGAAGGGGTGAGAAAACTCCTCATACAGCTAGATCCATCTTCATATCGCCATTTGCCACCTTTTTGACCATTCTGTTTATAGTTTTGACCAAAACTGGTCCTGTTTTGCTCATTTCCAAAGCTGCTCCAAAATATCTGGTAGTTTAACCATTTTGACCCTTATCCATACACCAGATGCGTAGAAAAGTGAGTTTGACCAGCTAGGTAGTCTTCCTAAGTCCTTAGAAGACCAATTCTATAGATTTTACATGCTGGAATTGACAAATTCCAAGCCATGCTATTTATTGATAGTTGGCTGGAATTTGTATGATTGTTTCTAGATTTCCTGCAATTCAATATTTTTGACTGGTTGCTCCTATTTGGATCACGTGGAAGTGTTGGCAAGTGGAGAAAGAGTCACTCCTAGCCTCCCTCAACTGTTTCCAAGTGTTTCCCGCATATTTAATTGACAAATTCCATGCCTTCCTTCATAGTGATAGGTGGCTGGAATTTGTATGGACTATCACCTATTTTTTTACAGTAGTCAAAACATGCCCAGCTGCCCTTTTGGAGTGCTTATAACTTTTGCCTCGTAACTCCAATGTACACCAAATTTTACCCACATGTTCTTGGCTGTATGAATTACATCTGGTTCAATTTTCAGCTCTTAAATCCTCAAGAATTACTCCCAGCATTGTTGTCAAGTTGGCCTCTAACACAGATTTTTACCAGAATTTCCAGCAGTCAAAAAGTGTGAAACTGCCATTTTGTGGGCCCCATATCTTCCATATTATTTGTCCATATGCCTTAAAATTTGGGTCATGTGTTCTCTCCACTATGAAATATAATTGGTATGAATTTGGTTCCTTAAATTGCTTTGGATCATTCCCAGTAGATCCGCCAATATGCCCCTTAACGCAGATTTGCACCTGTTAACAACTCGAAAAAAAACTAAGGCATGAGCTCCAGAATGATGTAACCTTCATAACTTTTTATCTACAACTCAGATTGACTTGCTTCAAAAAGAAAAGTTGTAGTTCTCGATGAGAGGAATCTATCCATACCATCAGAATGTAATTTTACTACATTATGACATCAAAATTAACATGATACTCATTTTTGACCTTTTACAAGTAAAATGCTTAAAATAGTCAAAACAAGGGTATAATGTTTCTAACATAAAATCATGTAAACAATTAACAATTAATATATTCTAATCAACTATTTGGCAATTTAACTTTGTATATTTAATAATATGGCAGTTTTTATATGTTAACCATAGTGCAAAAATGAGGCATTTCTCGGCCTCATCATTCCCCCTAGCTTGAACTGATGCATGCCCTCATGCATCCCAGTAGGCCATAGCAATATGCAGGTTTTATCCTGTTAAACATCTTTTGCCACCTGAGAATTTTATTCTTGTTGTACTAAACATTTTCAATTAGCACAGGTATTTCATTTTTTTTGTATACAACCTTGCAGATTTTGTAGTTCCTGCAATTTTTTTCTTTCCTTTTTTTTTTGTTTTTATGTTGCTCTTTATTTTTTTCCTTTGCAATTTCTAATGTGCCCTACTATTCTGCAACATTTGTAGGAATTTTTGGCACACTTTGTCTCGGTTTGAAGCCTGCTTTGGAATGAGACTGTTGTTTTGAAGATGCTTCAGAATTTATTGCAGTAGGAGTAAAACAAAATCTTCAGATGTTGAATTTTCCATGCAACTAAGGGCAGAAGGGGGTGTTTCTTGACATTTTTAACTTGCCAATATTATATGAATAGTTTATGCCAAATGTTGATTATCATACACTAAATGCTAAATGCTTACTATGACTTAAATGCAAGAAACACATACCTTACTGTTCTGAAAATTGATCATGCATCTTACAAACTGCTTTTGATGATTCTTAGCATGCTATCTGAAAATATAAACATAACACATGTGCAGTGTGAGATTTGTACAATGGTGGAACAATGATGGGTGGATCAACAAGGCAATGCACGCCGAAAAACCGGTTTTCATGCAAGCCAATTCAGCAGCGCCTCCGAGAAGGTTTTCACTACCAAATTATTCATTTTTTTCTTTCCTTTTTTCATTTTTCTTTTCCTTTTTTTCATTTTTTTTTTTCATTTTTTTTTCTTTTTGTTTCATTTTTTTTTCATTTTTTTATCAGAAGAGGTTGCCATTTCTGGTTTTCAACCAACTTCCATCTTTTCAAGGGCTTCAATGAGATAGAATGTATCTCATGAGGCTGCAATGTGAGAGAATTTCTCTCATTCTTGATAAGAACAATCCTTATTCTGCAAAAACATGTCAATTTTTTTGTATGAAAACATCTTTTTCAGCTAAAAGCTT
The DNA here is from genome assembly GCA_028583015.1 of Wollemia nobilis. NCBI lineage: Eukaryota > Viridiplantae > Streptophyta > Pinopsida > Araucariales > Araucariaceae > Wollemia > Wollemia nobilis. The sequence goes on from JAQPPZ010000314.1 coordinate 2,345,317, forward strand.
GCAACAATGATGCAACCTTCCTTCCATTCAAGTAGTAAGAATCTTCTTGTGTCATCATTGTCTCTGTATTTTCGGAAATGAAGTATTGACCTCATTAGTTCTTCTCTCTGCTGAAATTGATGCATATCCTCATGTATCTTCATTTTATGGGACATGCCTTATGCTGCAATTTTTCTCTTTTCTTTTGTTTTTTCTTTCAATTTTTTTCTTCTTTTCTCTTTTTTTCTTTTTTTCATTTTTTTCTCTTTTTCTTTTCTTTTGTTTTTTCAAGATTCAAAGATATGATCATTTGGAATCTTTTCCAGAAGAGGAAGCCTCTTCTACCTTATGCAAATGTAACTGTGTGAAATATTGAGCAAATTCCACCTTTGTTAGTGGTTGATGGTACACCTGTAAAAGATGTCCATTCACCACTAATGTCCTCCTTAAATCATCAATCAAATAAAGTTGAACAACTTCATTCTCAAACTCCTTTGGTTCATCCTTGCTGCTCTTAATGTGATCATCATGCCACATTTTCCAGTTTTGTTGAGTGAACTCTATTTGGTGAAGTGCTTCCAACCAAAGTTCATCAAATGCATTCAACTGCAAAATCTATTTTTTTGTACCTGCAACAACTCAATACCAATTGCTAAAGATGCATAAAGTGTTAGTAAAGCATCATGATGACATTCATGTGGTAAATGAAGAAAACTATTTTGTACTGGAATGGGTGACAATTTTTCAAAATTTTGCTTTTCATCATTCCATAATAATTGTTGAACAATAGTTGGTTCATCTTTAAAATCTGAAATATAAACATTTTCAGCAAAAACAAACTTTTTGGATGAATCCAACTCTTCTTCATTACCCTTTACAACTATGGAGGCCAAAACTGAAATATTCTTTTCATTTTCCTTATGTGATTCAAGAAATTGTGAACTTCCTAGACAATCATACTTAGGTGGAGTAAGTTTTCTTGCAAGCAAGTTTACTGATTTTCCACCTTTTTGTATGGGTTCAAGATATACTTTCTTCTTTTTCCTTGATTTCTTAAAACACATTTCTTGAACAATCTTATTAATGATTGGTACATCTTTAATAGCTTGAAGTAAAGGGATTTTAACAATTAAATGTGTTAATTCCTTTATCCAATCTGATTGTGAAGATGTCAATTTTGATATTTCAAACTGTTCAAGACATGGTACTTTCTTTGATGAGTCATATTTTTCTTTTTCTTCTTCTTGTTTCAGTGCAGATTTGTTTTCATGCTCATTCCTTTTAGCTCCTATTTCTACACTGGTAAGTGGAATATGTTCAAGAAGTGGTTTTGAACACAACTGAGTTTTATCACAGTCACAAGCATTTATTATGGTTGTATTTTCTGATTCAGCCATAGATACAGGGGTTACCTATTTAACATTGTTGGGATTGGCCACAGGTTGAGCTGAAAATAGAGTTTGTTTTTCCTTTTGTTGTTGTTGTCCATGAGAGAAACTATGGGTATGAGTGGGCAACAAATTTGATTTCTATTTTTGATAATGTTGTTGCCCTTTGTACAATTTTTGTTGTTGTACCCATTGATATCCCTACAGTTTTGGTTGTAACCATGGTGGATGTTGTTGATTCCATTGTTGTTGCATCCAACCATGTTGAGACCATTCTTGGGAATATGCCCATGGTGGTTGATTCCAACATTGTTGAAGTGGACCTATAGCAGACCATGGCATATACCAAGGATTATTTCCCCAATGTGTAGGAAATTGAGAAGCATTCTGATATGGAAACTTAAGAAAATTATCTCCTTGTATTTGTCCTACAAAGTTGTATTCTTTCATAGGTTGAGACTGTTTTTCAAAGACACTTTTGAGTTCTGGTAACAAACTACATTGATTTGTGGGGTGTCCTTTTTGACAAATGCTACAAGTAGCAGGTATAAATATTTTGTTCAAAGCACAGTCATGAAGAGAGTGTTGCTTCTCATTACATTTTGAACAATAGATGATTGAAGGTTCAACAGATTCATTCTTTTCATCTACTGCTTTATCAAGATGTACTAAAATATCAACCTCTTCCATGCATTCTTTCAAATCATTTGTGTTACTACCAGTTTTGTTTTTTCTATGCCTTGAATGAGAATAATTTTTACAAAGTTTAATGATTTCCTGAAATTCAAGTGCATTTGCATCTCCTTTCCCTAAGATATCCAATGCATCCCTAAATTTATCTTGCAGTCCTCTTAAGAATATGACTTTGCAAATTTTAGGTTCAACACTTCCACATCTCTTATGAACAAAAGAAAATTTGTCTAGATAGTCTTCTAAGATTTCATTTTCCTCTTGTTTCATTGTAAGAAATTCATCATTTTGATTCTTGACTTGACAATATTCTTGGTATCTCTCCAAGAATATGTTTTCCATATCATCCCAAGTTCTAATTGAATCAGGTGCTAAGGTGATAAACCATCGTAGAGCTGACTCTTTAAGAGTGGAAGGAAACAGTTTGAGCTTTTGATTGTCATTAGTGTAATCATGAGCTTGACATACAATTTTAAACTCAAACAAAAACATATCAGGATCTTCAGATGTAGTTCCCTTGAAAGTTGGTAACACTTGAAGGTGAAATGGCCTTCATGGGAGCATATTGATTAAGATCTAATTGAATGGGATTTTGAAAAGTTTTGGCAGGTGCACTAGTTGTACTAGGATAGAACACATTACTAGCTCTCCCTAGATTCTCTTGTGACACTTCCATTATAGGTTCCCAAAAACAATTATAAATCTTGTCAAATTTTCCTGAGTGTATGGATTTGTCAAGAGAAAGTGGTGTTGAACTACTGATTTTTCTTTCTTGTAATAATTTCTCAAAGGATCCTGCAGTTCTTGAAGTGGATGATTGTGATTCTTTGAAAATTCCAACATTTTTGGAAATAAAAAATTTAGAAAATTTTGACATAATTTCAACCTCTTGTAAAAAAATTTCTTCCTGTGGTTTCTTGCTTATTTTCTAAATGGGCTGAAATGCTATTTACCAAAAATTATTACTTATACCAGTCATTTATCCAGATTTCACTCTGAATTTCACAACTTAGCACAATTAATAATTATTGGGCTGCTTTTACCTTCTAACAACACCGTGGTCCCCGACAACGGTGCCAAAAATGATGAGTGTCATCAATCACACCATTTAATCATTATAATTGTCAATCCAGGGTGGTGTCCAAGGCTATATACGAAAGGAGATATAGGCAACTTGAAAATCAGCTCATTCAAAAAATAGGCTTTATTGGTGGGACAAGTTAACCTTGGGGGTTTTGGTGTCACTTTAATCCTATAAACTGAAATTGAATTCTAATTACTCTTGCATAATCAAAATTATAGGAATAGAAAGATTGCAAAAAAAAATAAAACCTGATTACTTTTGCAGAATGAAACCTATTTACTATTGCAGAATATAAATGACAAGAAAAGGTAGTTGCAGGAAACTGAAATCTAACTAAATTTGCAGAAATATCACCTATTTTACTCTTGCAAAATGAAAAGAATAACAAGAAGATGAAATAGTAGAAAATGAAACACACAGACTAACAACTGATCAATAGAATGGATTAAAGTGGGAAATAATCTGCTGGAAACAAGGGAAATTCAATAATGCTGCAAGTTGATGAACCAATTAACACTCACACTCATTAACCTAGGTTCAAATCACAAATATCTATGCACTATCAGCTAATGAACAGAAAATAAAATATGACAAGTCTTTGCTTAATCTGCTGCAACAAAAGTTGTAGAAAAACCTATCACCAATAAGCCTTCTTCTAAACCTGGAAGTGGCCCTTGCTCCCCTATTCCAGAAGAAGGCAGAAAAACTCTCTCTTAACTACTTAAACACTCAGACATTTAATGGGACAAAATATGAATGAGAAATCCTGCACTTTATTTAGTCTTAAGCAACATTACAATATTTGCAGGAAAACCTGCTAAAAACTGCAATTTGCCACAGATCTACTTTCTTACCACAAGTCCTATCCTTATTCTCTACTTCTCTACTTCTCTACCTCTCTACCTGGCTCAACCAACATGGGAGCCTATTATTTATAACATTCTATTACATATGCCAATCCGTTCTGTTGCTGCCTTTTAGGGATTTAGCAACTGTTCTGAAGAAGTCTTCCTAAAATGCAACAAACTGTTATGCTGCAACATATCCATTTTCCTTGTTGTGTGTCATCCATTGGGAGAAATGCATTGGAAGGGGTGAGAAAACTCCTCATACAACTAGATCCATCTTCATATCACCATTTGCCACCTTTCTGACCATTTTGTTTATAGTTTTGACCAAAACTGGTCCTGTTCTGCTCATTCTAGAGCTGCTCCGGAATATCTGGCAGTTTAACCATTTTGACCCTTATCCGTACACCAGATGCACAGAAAAGTGAGTTTGACCAGCTAGGTAGTCTTCCTAAGTCCTTAGAAGACCAATTCTATAGATTTTACATGCTGGAATTGACAAATTCCAAGCCATGCTATTTATTGATAGTTGGCTGGAATTTGTATGACTGTTTCCAGATTTCCTGCAATTCAATATTTTTGACTGGTTGCTCCTATTTGGATCACGTGGAAGTGTTGGCAAGTGGAGAAAGAGTCACTCCTAGCCTCCCTCAACTATTTCCAAGTGTTTCCCACATATTTAATTGACAAATTCCATGCCTTCCTTCATAGTGACAGGTGGCTGGAATTTGTATGGACTGTCACCTATTTTTTACAGCAGTCAAAACATGCCCAGCTGCCCTTTTGGAGTGCTTATAACTTTTGCCTCGTAACTCCAATGTACACCAAATTTTACCCACATGTTCTTGGATGTATGAATTACATCTGGTTCAATTTTCAGCTCTTAACTCCTCAGGAATTACTCCCAGCATTGCTGTCAAGTTGGCCTCTAACACAAATTTTTACCAGAATTTCCAGCAGTCAAAAAGTGTGAAACTACCATTTTGTGGGCCCCATATCTTCCATATTATTTGTCCATATGCCTTCAAATTTGGGTCATGTGTTCTCTCCACTATGAAATATAATTGGTATGAATTTGGTTCCTTAAATTGCTTTGGATCATTCCCAGTAGATCCGCCAATATGCCCCTTAACGCAGATTTGCACCTGTTAACAGCTCTAGAAAAAAAACTAAGGCATGAGCTCCAGAATGATGTAACCTTCATAACTTTTTATCTACAGCTCGGATTGACTTGCTTCAAAAAGAAAAGTTGTAGTTCTCGATGAGAGGAATCTATCCATGCCATCAGAATGTAATTTTACTGCATTATGACATCAAAATTAACATGATACTCATTTTTGACCTTTTACAAGTAAAATGCTTAAAATAGTCAAAACAGGGGTATAATGTTTCTAACATAAAATCATGTAAACAATTAACAATTAATATATTCTAATCAACTATTTGGCAATTTAACTTTGTATATTTAATAATATGGCAGTTTTTATATGTTAACCATAGTGCAAAAATGAGGCATTTCTCGGCCTCATTAGGAGAGTTCTACCTAAATAGAAAAAAATATAAATATTGATGATTTGGGTAGATAAAAGGTTTTGATTGATGATTTTTAGGGAGTGAGCATCTTCAAGTTGACTCAGGCTAGATGACCCTCATAACTAGAAAGGATTTTGGATTATCCAACATATCAAAAGTCAAGCCACATGGATATTTTGGGATTATGATTTTTGGGTAGGACAAATCCCATATTCACATTATACTAGGTCATGGATAAATTCTAGACTTGCCGTGATATGGATAGAAATACCATTAGTCTTTTACGTATTTCTAAAATAGATTGATCATCATTATAGAGGATTTTTATAGGTTGTATAAGGTTCTGGTTAGGATGTTGAGGTTGGTGTTGAACATAAGACCACCTCTAGCTAAGAAAAGAAGATAAAATTAGGTAGTTGTTGAGGAGTATTTATTTTTCATATATTAGAGCTTCTAAGCATAGTGTCTCTATTAGAACATTGGTATACCTCCATATTTTGTGCTTGTGAGAAGCATTCATAAGGATTACATATACATAATTTATGGGAGATAAGGTAAAAAAGATACTATCATCACAAGGATGAATGATTTAGAGAAATAAGACTAGGACAATATTCAACTAGGGTCTTGAGATATTCACATAGACTTTCCATGATTTATAAAAAGTGGTTTGTGAAGGGGCCAAGGCACTGAGTCATTTTAATTTTATGGTAGGCTAGATCACAAGAGGTTATTTCCATATGAGAAGTGATAATTTAGGTTTTACAATATGTCATAAATATACTAAGGTTGTTAATTTATCATCCCCCACAAAGAGAGGTGAACTAACCATAAACTAGTGGGAAAGTGTTGTTACTAATAGGTATGATCTCATGATATTATGAGGATATGACAAGGATCTAGTGTCATGATGACAAAAACCTAGTAGACATAGGCTAGATGTATGATCTACAATATAGGACCCACATCATGCAACACCATTTATGGGTAAGGTTACTAAATAGTTTTTATTCCCTTAGGCACCATTAGGTTTTAAACCTAGAGTACACAGACATATAATAGATATGAAATTATCATTGATAGGTAATACTATTGAGCATTTAGGCTATAACCTCTTACTCTTGGTGTTCCAATAGGGAGTGTCCTCCCAATTTTTAGATATAGTAACATGAAAGATGAGGAGAAAGGTAAGAGAGAAGAGAATAAGCTAGCTAAGATACATATAAAAACTATTTTAGTTGGTATGGGAACTTGGACCTAAATCAGAGAAGTCTCTTCTTCAAGAAGCCAAGATTTCTAGATATTCATTTGATTCAATATAAAACTAGACAACATGGAGTGAGATCCTAGGAAGTTATCCTATCTCCCATGTTTTAGACATATAATCCTAAATATAAGGTAACAAAAATATATTAGCATAATACCATTCCATGACAGAAGGAGAATCTATGAATAAAAGGAGAACATCTAAAAGACTTTAACAGATAATTTTATTGAATCGATGCACGTTGACCTAGGTATTTTGAGCGTAGACATAAACATGCCTCTTAACAAAAAGAGACATGATAATGTACATGCCCCAAATGACATACAAATTAGAAAATAAATAAAATGCAAATTAGATTAAAAATATTAGATCAATAGAGGATTAGAGTAGAGTGGTATCTAAATGTAATGAAGTAGGATGCCTACTCCTTATGGTTACTCATGGATCTAGCCATGAGGTAGGAGATACCTAGGAAGCATTAGACATAAGGCATACAAGATACATAAGGAGTAACTTTAGCAAGAACGTATAAGTATTTACATGAGTCTAGAATACAAGGTTTATGCGATGCTAGATTTCTTTGAAAAGGAACAAGAGTCTTCTAATAGGACTATGCCATAATATAGCCTATGAGTAAAGCACACAACTCTATTTTTAGGATTTAGATATCACTTATGAACGTGGAAAAACTATATATGTGTGTGTGTGTGTTGTGTATGATATTTTATTTTCCCAGTTCACTAATGATTTTTATTTGATGTGCATATGTATAGTATTGTGTATGAAAGACTATAGATGTATGGTTACCTTATGGATATGATAAATGATATGGTTAAGAACTAGACTAAAAAAATGAATGCATGTGAAAGGATTTGATGAGTGTCGTTAATTTTCATAATTTAATTTTAATTTGTCAAATCCAGGGTGGTGTCCAAGGCTACATATGATAAAGGAGGTTTGTAGTTATACAGTTCAAAAATTAGGGCACTTGCTTATCTTTGTAGGAATAGAGGTTTAGATGGTTTTTGTAGGTATCAACTATCACTAAATTACAGAATTGAAACCTACTTAGTTTACAAAATTGAAACTAATATAAATTGTAGAATTGAACTATGATAAAGTAAAATATAAAACTATATTAATTTTTCTAAATTGAAGTGCTATGAAATGTAAATGCTGAATTAAAATAAACTAAATTAACAAATGCTAGAAATTTAGCTACTGAAACAAAATTTTCTAGAAATTGTTGCTGAAACTGTGAAAATGCTGTAAATAAAATTACAAAAATGAAATGAAAAATATAGAAGGAAATAAGTTCAAATAGTTTAAAAAATCCACACTAACACATTCACACTTGAACACATAGCGAAAATAAATTACAACATTGTAGCAAGAAACTGACAACTTTTTGACAAAAAATGAACAAAAATAAAAAACTTGTAAAAAACTATAACAACTCCTTCCACCAGCCCTAAGAGTGGGACCTTGATCCTAGGTCTAGTAGAAGGTATAACACACCAAAATATAAGCTCTAACTATCCACTCAAGACATCAAAATGACATGGAAATACTGCACTTTTATTGGAAAATTCCTGCTATTACAAAAGTTGCTAAAAATATTGTTTATGATCTAATTTTCTAATATTTTTCCAAATATTTTAAAGTATGTGGGAGGATTTATTTATAAAATTACTTCCACATCCCAAGCCTACATTCAAAAAATGCAAATTAACCTATCCTACTACTGGCTCCTTTTGTTGCCTAACTATAATTGACTTAGTCCAAAATTAGGACAAAATCCAGTTTTTAGCTTGTATTTTCCTCCAAATCAACATGAAATAGGTGAAGAATAGATTAATATAATTTTCCATAGATATCCACATGCCAGGTTTCTCATTCTCCTGAATATTTGATCAAAACCCTATTTTTTTGCTATTTCTATAGTGTTTCTATAGCTGCTCTAGAATATTAGGCTACACACCTATCAGATGTTGTTAGATTCAATTTGGTCATGTGGGATCACTTACAACTACTTTGTGGGTCTATCATAATTTATATAACACTCCCTAAATGGTCTTAGCTCCACTTTTAGTGTTTGTCCTTATTTCCCTATTAATTTTTAGGTGGTTGCCTAGATGTTCTAAAGCTACTCTTGAATATCCTGTATCCAGTTGTATTATGCTTTGTTTCAAATGCAACATGGATTTATAGATGCCACATAATCATAGGAACTTATTTGAGGTAGAAAAACACTTTAAAAATACTTAGCTAATCAGATTTCATAAAGCCTTTATTTACTAACTACTTTTATTATGCATTTTTACTGCTAAAATCATGTAAAAGATGACAAAAAGTGCAGAAAATAGTTAAAATAACAACATAATATTAACACTTATTCATTATAAAATCAACATAATAATGCACTTTAATAACATATTTGACAAATAACTATATTATTGATCAAAATATGAAAAATTTTCATGTGCAAAATGATGAAATAATGAGGTATTTTTGTGCCTCATCATTCCCTCCCACTTAACTTGATGCATGTCCTCATGCATTTTTTTGTGCTATAGAAGCATTTAGATATAAATACTTGTGCTAGTTTACCTAAAAATTATGGTCTCCTGAATGGTATCCCATGTTTTTCTTTAATTCTGTTAGTCAATTATGAAATTGTTGTTTAGGTTCAGGGTCAGAGTCAAAGTTAAAAGGCATAGGTGTAATGATGGTGGATGGCCTAAACCGTAGACCTATCCACTATTATTGTATTGCCAATATGATATATATCAATGCCACTACCTTTCTACATGACCATATCAGGTTTGCTGGTGAAATAGGCTCTTTATTTCTTAGAGAAATGGGTAGCCCATCTCACCTATTTTTGCATGCTGCCAATGAGCTATCAAAACTATTTTTATAAAATTTCTAGAAATAAGCCATAATATCCTTGAGGTAATTAATATAGGTAGATTTTATGATTGGTCTGCCCATCAGAGAGAAGCGTTGGCTGATCAAAGCTGTTGGGTTAGGCTAAACATGCCTGAGTAAGAGATTAGGTTCTAACTCCATAGTCTTATTATTCCTTCTTTCTTGATCCCAACACACCTGATTTTGTAATGTGGAAGTGAAAGCTCTGAGTTGTATATCACCTGTGTATATATGAGGCATAAATTGAACATCTTCTATCACTACAAACTTATGCAAGTAAAACTCACATAGAATATTTCATTGCTCTTAAGGACTTTGCAGGTATGCATCAATGAATTCTTGATTAGAAGATGAGTCATAAGATAGACCAGAATAGATACTCATTACTTGCCATATAAAAAATCTCTCTTTGAGAAATAAGCTGTATAATTTTGCAGGTCTTCTGCACTACACTAGTTGTTCTGTAATCAAGCACAAATCTCTCACTTTGTCTTGCAACTTTATAATTTATATAGTTTATCTTCTATTCCATTCCTCTAATGGCTGCATCATTACAAAATGGGTTTCTAGCAGTTGGTAGCAATCTATCCAACCTACTATGGATACATTATATGATACCAATGTTACAATATTTTGTTGAGGTATTATAACATGTGGGGCATTTGGAATTGGAGGGATGTCATTCTATACCCCTACTTTTGTAGTTTGAATTCTATTGCCAAATTCCACAAGAACCTATTGTACCTCATATTCAGTTGGTATTTCAATTTTCACAGGTTCAATATGCATGTTAAAAGTTCTCTCTATAAAAATATTCTTCTCTAGAATTCTAATTTGACCATTATGTTATTCTAGAGATTTTTTTTGCACTTATTCTGGTTTTTTTGGAGCCACTTCGGTATGTTTTAGAGTTGCTTCAAAATATTTTGGAGCTACTTCTGAATGTGCTGGAGTTGCTTCAAAATATTCTAGAGGTATTTTTGAATGTGCCATAGCTGCTTCTATATATTCTAGAGCTACTTCCAAATGTTCCAGAGCTGCTTCTATTGCAAGCTGCTCCTATAAAACCTATTGTTGCTCAGGCTCGTAACACTTTTTTCTTGGTGGGAGCTTTTCCCAATCTCCATTGGGTTCTTTTCTAGCCCTTTGTATAAATACGACCCCTTCTTCTACCTGTTGCTATTATAATGAAACAACAACCATGGTAGAAGTTGAAAAAGGAGGCTCCTACTTTGAGGTGATTCCTTCAACTTTGTTAGATAATGCTAAAGTATCCTCTAATGTATTTTTATTTGAAATATACCCTACTAAATCAAGCAGAATGTTAACTACTTCTTCCCTTGAAACAAAGTTTGCAAGTAGATTTTTTAGTTGTTTTATTTCCTCCTTTAAATAACTTAGCTCTTGCAACAATTTATAAACATGTCTTTTTATTTTATGGTCATCTCTACTTTTTCAATCCAAGTCTCCTAGATTTTTATTATCACCCTAGCAACTTTCATGTGATCTTTTGGTTCATACTTTGTATGTTCTTCAGATTTTGAAGAATATGTGGGCAAATCCATCATAGGTGGGAAATTTTGTTCCATAGGTTCTTCAGCCTCAACATATGTCTCCTCAATAGAATCATATTCATCCTCTTGTATAATTAATCTTCTCCTTCTTAGTCTAGATGGTGCAGGAGGTGTTGTTTCTTGAGCTGGAGTAGCCTCTTGTTATTTCCTCATTAGACTTCTTCTAAGAGGAGGGTGTGTAGGTGAATTTTATTGTACCTCAACATCTTTATCCCCATGTTTAGTAGATTCCTCTACAACATCTTCCTTCATATTTTTAGTGGACCTCCTAAGTGACTGTGACCTTGTTTTCTGTGTACCACCAATATGTTGTGTTCTCTCAGATTTTTCCTCTACAGACTTCTTTGTATCATCGAAAAGATCTCCTTCTACAGGTGATAGATTAATTGTATCAATATTTTATCTTATTTTATCATGACTAGAAGGTTCCTGCTATGCCAAATTTTTTGCCTGAGTAGGAATTTTAGCATCACCTGTTTCAATTATCACTCTCCAAGTCCTTGGTTTTTTGTAGGGCTATTTTTAGCTTTTCTTTTCTTTTGTTCCCTAGTTTTAGCAGATGACTATACATGGGAGGATGATGGGGTTTTCTTAGGCTCAAAAGTAGACTTGTCATTAATGTTTACCCTAGAGGTATTTTTCCCACTGATGGTTACTCCATATCCTTGTTTTGGCTCATTTTCATCAAAAAACTGTTTATTACAAGGTTCAAATAATTTGCTAAAGGTTTGAGGATTTTCCCTAAAATGATGCTTACAAATTAATTTTATGAGGTCGTAGTATCTAACAGACCCCTACCCTTCCTGATACCTCCTAGCCATATTGTGTAATTCATGATGCAGATACAAGGGAATGTTTATTCTGACCTCTGGGTATTGTGTGCCATGCCTAAGGTGGGTGAGGATTTTGATATGATGGCCAGACAACATAACAATTTGATATTCATAAGTTAAATACCTAATGATCCAAACTACCACCTTGTCCCATGGTGTTTCATACTAAATTTATTGTTAATTTGCATTGTAGGGTGAGAATATCCCTCTATTAAAAAATCCCTAACTACCTCAGGGAGTGTTGCTTTAAAAGTTCTAGTTAACTCTACTCCTTGAAGCAACAATTCAGTAATTTGACTTAATATAAGGGGGGTTACCTCAATTCACATGTGATATTTGTACAATGATGGATGAATGAAAAAAAATAAACAAGCCAACAATCAATTTTAATGTAGGCCTTGATTCAATAGTGACTAAAAAAGGTTTTCACTATTGAATTATTCATTTTTTTTCAACATGGTATTTTTTTGGGTCAGATGTAAATGGGTCTTGTTTATTTTTAGTAGTTCCTATTTTTACAATGATAGGTGGAGTAGGTTCAGGAAGTATCTTTCCTGAACATAACTAGATATTTATATAGTCAATTACATTTATCGTGGTGATATCATTAGTAGATAAGGGCTGCCTATCTAGTATTATTAGGGTTAGCCATAGGTTGGGCCAGGAGTGGAGGTTGTTTCACCTGTTGTTGTTGTGATTGTCATCACTAAGGAAAATTTTGAGTAGGTCCAAGCAATAAATTTTGTGGTGGATTTTTTTATCTCCGTTGTCCCTGGTATGGTTGGTACTGCTATCCCCAGTTTTGTCCATGCGATTGTGATTGCATCTATGGTAGATTGTGTTGATTCCATTATGGATTTTGTTGATTTATTTTTGGATTTGTCCACCTAGATTGTGACCATTCCTAAGAGGATGACCATTGAGGTTGATTCTAATATTGTTGTGGTGGTTTGAGTAAGACCATGGCATAGACCAAGGATTTTGTTTCCAATTTGTGGAAATACGCGAGGAATTTCAATATTGATATTGTGGAAAATTTCCCCGTTGTCTTTGGCTGATAAAATCAAGTTATTATGATTATGTTTCCAAGATATTTTTAAGTCTTGGAAGTAATTGGAATTGGTCTATGATATTTCCTTTCACACAAATTCTACAAATAGTAGATATGGAGGTTTTGTTTAATGGACAATCTTGAAGAGCATGCTTATTTCTGCACCTTGGGTAATAAATGACTAAGGGTTTAGTAGATTTAGTTTTTGCATTCATTTTCCCTAACATAGTATTGAGATGCACAAGAATATAAATTCTCAAGTTAGCAAATTCTTCCATTAGCTCTTTCATATCACTTATGTTATTACCCCTATTTTATCTTCTTCATCTAGTGTAGGAGTAATTTCTACATAATTATAAAATATCTTTGATGTCAAGGGTACTCACATCTTCTTTTCCCATTATATATAATACTTCTTTGGAGTCATCTTGCAACCCCCTCAAAAATATGAATTTCAACATTTTGGGTTCAACAGGTCCACATATTTTTGTATAAAAGAAAATCTATCCAAATAATCTTCTAGAATTTCATCATCTTCTTGTTTAATTCTGAATAATTCATCCTTCCTATTTTTCACCTTGTAGTATTCTTGATACTTGTCCAAAAATACTTTCTCCATTTCTTCCTAGGTTTAGATTGAATCATGTGGTAAAATCATAAACCAACGTAAGGCTAAGTATTTGAGTGTGGAAGAAAATACCTTAAGTTTTTGGTTATAATTTGTATAATCATATGTTTGGCATACCACTTTGAATTTGAATAAGAATTGGTCAGGATCCTTTGATGCAACTCCCTTAAAGGTTGGTGACACTAAAGGTGAAATGGTTTTCATTACGAAGTTCTGAGTTGGGTTCAATCGAATATGATATTCACATGTCCTAATAGAAGCAGGGTTGTTACCCTAATTAAGAATATTGTTGCTCCTATATGGGTTCCTTATAAATCTACCATTATATTTTTCCAACACATAGTATAGATTTATCTATACTAGTATGATCTTAAGGATATATTAGTGGTAAGTGATGAGAAACTAATAATTTGCTCTTCTTGTAATTATCCCTTAGGATTTTCTACATTTATTGAATATGAGGTTTGCAATCCTCTTTCAAAATTATTAGGAATATCAAATTTAGGTAATTCACCATCATATCATGAATACTGTCTGCCTGTGGTTGATGGGAAATTTGATCTAATGAATCATCGTTTTTTGTCCCTTGGTCGATTAATACATCCGATGCTTATATCCTAATATCTAAAATGTAACTGTCAACAACACAACTATGTTCTATGTAAGTTGTTTATTTCAAGAGTTACTCTAAGGTTCATTTGACACAACTTAACACAATCATAAGCGTATGACTAATTTATCCTCTAACAACATCTATGTTCCTCGACAATGATGAAAAAAATGATGAGTATCATTAATGTTCATCATTAAATTTTAATTTTAAATCCAAAGTGGTGTCTAAGGATATATATGATAAAGGAGGTTGGTAGTTCTATAGTTCAAAAATTAGGGTACTTGCTTATATTTGTAGGAATAGAGGTTCAGATGGTTCTTGTAGGTATCAACTATCACTAAATTGTAAAATTAAAACCTATTTAGTTTGTAGAATTGAAACTAATCTAAATTATAGAATTGAACTATGCTAAAGGAAAATAGAAACTATATTACTTTTGCTAAATTGAAGTGCTATGAAATGTAAATTCTGAATTGAAATCAACTAAATTAACAAATGCTAGAAATTTAGCTACTGAAATAGAATTTGCTAAAACAGAAAATTGTTGCTGAAACTGTGAAAATGTTGTAAATAAAATTACATAAATGAAATAAGAAATACAGAAGGATATTGATAGAATATATTACATTATTTTGTACATACCAATGTACCATCATGGGTACATCTATATATTAGAAAATAGTGTCTTTGATTAGGATTTACTTTATGTAATGTATTGCACAAGTGTGCAATGATATTTTGGCAATGTAAATGTGCATAGTTGTCCCTATGTACATGTGTCAATAGCATAGGAATATGAAGAGTCATAGGAAGAGTGAGGGTCAAGAAAAATCCATATGAAGAGTCACATTCCATTATATATATGGATGTATTGATGTAAAAGAGATATAACAAAGGAGAAAGAGTCACCTATGTAAGCAATGGAAGGTGATGTAGTATGATGTATTTTGAGCACTTCATTCAATAAATATTTTATAGTATTTTTGAGCATTTATCATTAGCATTATTTGATTTATTATATATTTGATTATGAGTTTATATGCTTGATTTATCAATATTATTATATATTTTATATTGCAATTGTATTATTGATCTTGAGGCAATATTATTTTGAGTATTTACTCATCAAAATCTAATAGTGATATCAAAACCACATGGGATCACCATTGCTAATATCAATATGAATCCTGCTACGTTTGTGTAAACCAGATTAGCCACTGTGCACCACTGCATGCAAACATCATTATTTTAGAATTGTTTTATAGAAGTCATAATATAGATCATAAGCAAAGAATATTTCTACTGGTTAAGATGAGATCGGTAATGATAGAAGAATTACCTTTGGAAAATGAACCAGAGAAGATAAAGGAATTACCTATGGAAAAGGAATTAGAGAAGATAAAGTAATTACCTCTTGAAAAAGAAACCAGAGAAGATAAAGGAATTGCCTCTCGAAAGAGAAACCAGAGAAGATAGCATTTCTCATTGTATTGAAAAACCAATGATATTTAAGGACATCTATTCCAAGAGTAAAATTAGAATTGAAGGAGATAGAAAGGTCTTGAAGATAGACCTTATCATTGAAGAGATTAAGAGCCCTTAGAAAATTTCCTATTGATAAGCTTGATAAGAAAGTAAAGATTCCATATTATTATATGGCTAGAATATTTTCATAGGGTTGAAAGGAAACTCTATGAAGACTAAGATTCAATATAGATTTGATCCCACTAGATTTTTAAGATAGCTAGTGAAGATTATTATTTATAGAACTTTGAATACATATGATTATTATTATCTAATTTTTGTTATAGAATATTGGTTCTTAGAAGTTGAGAAGCTTCCTACAGCAGATAGAGAATAATTTCATCTTTGATTGCTTGAAATTTTATATGCTTTCCTAGTGCAAGGATTAAATCTTTTGTTGCCAAAAAGTAGATATTGAAGGAGGTCCTAGAAGGAGACCTTATTTAATATTGATAAGAACCAAGAAGAAGGTTCTCATGATAAGATTGCAAATTGAATATAAAGATCCAAGAAGAGGTCACACTGAAGAACTTCCAATTTTTGAAAGATTGAAGATTGAAGACTAAAGATAGATACCCAAGAAGAGGTCATATTGAAGAACTTATAAGTTTTGGAAAATTTAAGATTGAAGACTGAAGATAGAGACCCAAGGAGAGGTCATATTGAAGAACTTCCAATATTTAAATATTTAATATTGAAGATAGAATATAGAAGGACTACAGAAGGTCCTATTGTAGATAGAAGCAACAAAGTCTAGAGATCCAAGAAAGAGATATCATTGAAGAATTTCCCATAGTTGGAAAATTGAAGAAACCAAGGTAAGATTTCATTAAATAATTTACTAAGATAATTGAAGGTTGCATGATTAGAAGACCCAAGAGTAGAGGTCTCAAGAAGATTTCATTGAAGAAATAAAAGGTAAGAGAAATCCTTATTGCAAAAGCTGAAGTAGTGACCATTAGAAGAGATTTTAAGCAGAGTTCATGGTATAAGATTGTAAGAAGAAGGAGCACCTGACCAGAAGATATTGGGATAATTATCGCCATATAATAACAAGCCCAAAAGAAAAAAATATTTGGCAAGAATTTTGTCAAATTCTGAGAAGATCTTGGAGAGATCAAGACATCCAGATTCTAATAAAAGAAGACAGAGAAAGAAGTCATATTTTAAGTTAGAATTCAACAAGAAGTTAGAATAAAGCAAGAAGATTGCATAGGTCATAGTGTAGAAAGATTTTGAGGTAGCCACAAAAGTTTTATAGGCTGATTTCTAAAAGCATAAGTTGTTGATTCTTGAAGGATAAGACGGAAGGTCATAGGAAAAAAAATAGTAGAAGCATAAAGCTACATTTTGGAAAAGCTTTGGAGAAGATTTTGGAGCATTTTTGGACAATCAACTAAGATAAGGCTTGACAAAAAAAGAGAGTAGTAAATTTGGAAATTTTTGGACATCACCAAATCAGATTTTGTAAGAAATAATCAAAGGAGTTTAAGCTACAATTTTAGGCAGCATTGAAAGAGTAAATCTAGCTGCATTTTGAAGGAGTTTTTGAAATATATTTGGAATAGCTTTGGACAACAAAGCTCAAGCATTCTTAGTATCACCTAAAGAGGAGATTGACTATAAATTTGAACAGTGAAGGGGGCAACATTTGGAGCTACAAATTTTAGAGATATCTAGCACATATTTAAAGGAGAAGAAATCAGATTTTAGAAAACAACTATAGCTACAAATTGAAGAGTCCACTGACAACAAAAGAAAGGTGGATTACAAAAATACAATACAACAAACTACAAATAAAGGAGCTACAAAAAGGTGTGTT
This sequence comes from Wollemia nobilis, assembly GCA_028583015.1. NCBI lineage: Eukaryota > Viridiplantae > Streptophyta > Pinopsida > Araucariales > Araucariaceae > Wollemia > Wollemia nobilis. The sequence goes on from JAQPPZ010000314.1 coordinate 2,363,082, forward strand.
TTTTTTTATTTGTGGAAAACATCCCAAAAGGGATGCCACTTTCGGGTAAGACCCAAGGAGGCGGGGGTATCCATTCCGCCAAAAATGCCCAGGACTCGGACCTGGCCTACCACCTTTGACATACTCAAGGAGCAAACAAACACACAAAACCAATTTAAAAATAAGTAAATAAATAAGTAAATAACAACAAAAATAATAAAATAAAATAAAAAACATGCTCCTTGAGTGTGTCAAAAACAAAAGCACAACCAAACACACACACAATAAGATAAAAGAAACCACAACACGAACCACATAGAAAAACACAAGAACCACATAACAAAACACAAACAAGACAAAAACAACAGAACACTACAAAGACATAACCCAAAAAAAACATGAAAAATAAACACAACCAAAACCTAAAATATTAAAAAAATAAAATAAAAATAAAAATAAAAAACAACCAACAACAGACAATAAACAAAAACAAAAAACATAGAAAACACTCACACAAAAAAACACGAATTAACACAAACAAAGAGAAACACAAGAACAAGAACGACAAAAACACAAGAACAATAACAAAAAACATAAAAAAACACAAAACAACAAAAACACAAGAAAAAAAAACAACACAAAGAACAAAAAAACAAAACAAAACAAAAGAACACACACACCTTAAAAAACTAAACAAAAAAAAAAAAAGAAAAAAGAAAAAAAATTGAACATAACAATGACCTATCTAGACCAGAAGACTATTAAGGCAAGAAACAACAAAGGAAACAAAAGAAAGAAAAGAGTGAGCTAGGGAACTAAAAAAACCTGAATGAACCAAAGAGAAGCAAAAAAAAGCAAGAAGAAACTAGGTACCTTTAGAACTGGAGCCATCCAAAGAAATGATAGAAAGAAGAGCTTCCCTAATTTGTGAAGCCCACCATCTAGGAGGGTGGCCATAACAAGTAAGATCACCTTTGTCCAAAGCCCAATTAGCTAAAGCATCAACACTCTTGTTTTGATCTCTGACCACATGATTGTAATCAACTTTCAAAAATCCCATATGGATTAATTGAATCTTCTCAATAATTCTTTTTATTCTCCAATCAACCTTATGATTCTTGGAAGGAGTCTTCAAAATATTAATCATAAGTTGAGAGTCAGACTCAACTAACACCTTTTCCCATCCAACCTTAGTAGCCTCCTGAAGGCCTCTGAGGATACCATACCCCTCAACAAGGTTATTGGAAAGAATACCCAAATTCTCAGCAAAAGTAAAAACCAGGGAGCCATATGAAAGTCTACCAATTCCTCCCACATTAGCTTTTCCAGGGTTCCCTCTAGAGGCTCCATCAGTATTGAATTTTCCAAAATCCTTAGGAGGAGGTTGCCAATTTCTTGTCCTATCCATCTTACTAATACTCACATTCCCTTTAAGTTGGTTGCCCTTAGAAGATTTAATCTTCAATATTTGCATCACTTGATCCCATATTTGGTGGGAGTTTTGGGGGTGATTAAGGAGTTGATGGACTGATTCAACTAAGTTGGCTATGGTCTTTTGCCAAATATAGTGAATATCCTTCCTATCTTGATTAAAAATTTGGTTGTTCCTTTCAATCCAAATATTCCAAAGAAGAATGGTAGAACCCATCCAAACTAACTGCCTAATAAAATGATCAACACCCTCTTGATTAGGCCAATCCCTCCAAAGTTGTTCAAAAGTAAAAAAATTGGACCATTGTAAGCCAAGTAAAGTGGCCATTCTCCTCCATAGCTCAGAGGCTAAAGTACACTCAATAAAAATATGGTTGAGAGTTTCTACATTCTCTTCACACATCTCACATCTAAAAGGGCCATGAAAACCACGCTTCATAAGTTGCTCACCAAGTAAGCACCCTACGATGCAATAAAAGCCAATTAAAGAACCTCACCTTAGGCCAGAGCTTTTGAGCCCACAATTGAGAAAATATGTCAGAAGAATGGTTGGGATTATTATGGCATAAGGTCAAATAACCTTGAGCAACTGAATACTCACCCTTAGTAGTGTTGTTCCATCCAAAACAATCTTTTTCATGGGACCAAGAGAGAGATCTCATATGAAGGATGCCTTGGATATCTTGTCTTTGCCTTTCTAGGATTTGAATAGGCCAGTCCTCAATAGGGATCCAATATCTACCAACCTTTGAATTACCAGTATGGTACCAACAGTAATTAGCCACCTTTATCCAGTTAGCTCGATGAAGCTCCTCCATCCAAGGCCTCCAATCGGGAAACTGAGTTATCAAAGGCTTGTGACCATCCCAAGAATCTATCCAAAAATTTTCCTGTTGACCATTATGAATGATCCAAAATAATTTTTTCTTTATCAAATCCTCACTAGTCTTAAGAACTGCTAAAATGGGAGAACCTTTGGTAGGAAGTTGATAGCGAACAAGGTCTTCAGGACTTTTGTTCTCAACATATTTAGCACGGAGATTATTGGCCCAAAGAGCATTGGGGTTATGCAACATCCTCCAATATAATTTAGCAGCTAAAGCTTTGTTGTTATTAATAGAAGACCAGAATCCTAACCCCCCTTTATTCTTAGGAAGACATAAAGTGTCCCATTTCACCAAGGCCCATTTTCTTTTCTCCTTAGTACCACTCCAAAGGAAACGATGACTGATTTGATCCAGTTCTCGAAGAACAACCTTTGGAATATTCAAAATGGAAGATACATAAATAGGAATAGCTTGAAGGACTGATTTTACCAAGGTGATTCTACCCCCAGAAGAAAGCCACTTGTTGGTCCACTTTCCAATTTTCTTCTTGACTTTGTCCAACAACCAATTCCAATATTTATTTTTTTGCCTTTGAATATTTATGGGAATACCTAAATAAGTGATTGGAAGGGAGGTCTTCTTATATCTTAATTTATCCAAGACCATGGATTCCTGTCTAGCAGAGCAGTGAAAGAAAATAACTTTAGATTTGTCTTCATTGATCAACTGCCTAGTAGCCTTAGAAAAACAACTAATGATTTGCTTAATATTAGAAGCTTCCTTAACTGTAGCTTTACCTAAAAGAGTAGAGTCATCCACAAATTGAAGATGAGAGATAGGTCTAGCTCCATGAGCAATGGTAACTCCCTCAAGGGTTTTGTTTTCCCTCTTTTTGGTTATAGTCCTACCCAAGCATTCAACAAGAATGATGAATAAATAAGGGGATAGCGGGTCACCTTGCCTAATACCTCTAGAAGGTGGGAATGACTGAGAAGGCCTACCATTGATAAGAACTAAGTAGGAAACTGAAGAGATACATCCCATAATCCAATCCATCCAATCCTTAGAGAAACCAAATTGCCTCAAAACTTTGATAAGGAAGTGCCAATCCACTCTATCATAAGCTTTGGATAAGTCTAACCGAATGAACATGGAAGGAGATTTTTGCATATCCATGGAATGGATGGCTTCCTGAGCAAGAACTATCTCATCTACTATTTGATGCCCTTCCACATAACCCCCTTGCTCTGGGGAAATAATCTTATGCAAAAGAGGCTTCAACCTTTCTGCCATGATTTTAGTAATGATTTTGAGAAGAACATTACATAAAGCAATAGGTCTAAAAGCTGAGATATGATCAACCTCTTGAGCTTTTGGAACAAGAGTAATATAAGTTTTATTGATAACCTTCAAAATTTCTTTGGCTTTCCTGGCTTCTTCCACCACCTCTAATAAATCAACATGAAGGATATCCCAGAACTCTTGGTAGAACTCAATGGGAAAACCATCGGGACCTGGGGTTTTCCATTTTTGCATTTTAAAAACTACCTGTTGAAGCTCATTGATAGTAACAGGAGCAGTCAAAATAGAGTTCTCCTCAGAAGTGATAAGAGAAGGGATTGCTTGAAGAACATTTTGTTGAGAAGTTGAGTCAAGAGGAGTAGCAACAAAAATATTGGAAAAGTAATCAACAACAATAGAGTTCATGCCATCCCAAGTATAAACAACATCTCCAGAATCTGATTTTAGGGAAGAAATAAAGTTGTGAGATCTTCGAGCTAGAAGATATTTGTGGAAGAAATTTGTGTTTCGATCTCCTTCTTTGAGCCATTGAATTCTAGATTTTTGCTTCCATAAGATTTCTTCTCTTTTTTCCCATTCCTCTAACTGAGTTGTGAGTTTAATTTCATCTGCACTTCTCTTCTCTGTGAGGCCATCTAAATGGATTTTCTTATTCAAATTTTCAATATGAGCAATAACTTCATTTTTTTTTTATGAACATCCCCAAACTCTTTCCAGTTCCAAGTCTTGATTTTGGATTTAATGTATTGTAGTATTTTGGAAAAATAGAACATCTTAGTCCCATGCCTAGGTTTACCTTCCTTCCACCATTGTTGCACACGAGGTCTAAAGGAAATGTCTCTAAGCCACATTAATTGAAAATGAAAAGGAGAGAAACTCACATTGGTTTTCCACATTTCCACCATGAGTGGCCAATGATCCGAACCAACATTATTAAGAGTCTTCACTTTAGGAATGTGACCATGGATTAAGAAATTTTTAGAGAGCAAAAACCTATCCAATCTCTCCATTATACAAGCTAAGCCTTGCCTTCTATTAGACCAAGTCATAAGGCCATTATCTGGTTGGATGTCCACAAGATGGAGGTTTGCAATATATTCACTCATGAGGTCAGTGCTTTTGTCCAAATTTCTATTTCCCCCACTTTTCTCATCCAGAGAGAGGATGGTATTGAAATCTCCTCCGATCAAGATCCAAGCTTCAGGAAAATGAGAGATAATATGAGTTATATCCTTCCATTGTCTTCTTTTTTCCTCCAAAGTAGTCAGAGCATAAACAGTAATGCAGAGCATAATTTGGTTGGAATGTCTACTTTGAATAGCTATAGCCAACAGACCCCAAATGCCAACCATATGGTGAATAACTACCTCTTTTGGGTCCCAAAGACAAGCAATGCCACCAGAAGTCCCTTGGGAACTAAGGGAAACCACTTTTCCAGTTGGCCAAATTTTACTAGCAATTGAGTCCATATCCTCCATTGACATCTTTGTTTCTTGAAGGAAAACAAGATGTGGATGATTTATCTGAATCATTCTTCTAATTTCATTTTGTTTTGAAAGACTCCCTTTGAGTCCTCTAATATTCCAAGTGATGATCTTCATTAATACCAGGGCTAAAAAATTTGGGAAGGGCATTAATCTTACCTTCCTCTACAAGCTTTTCACCTTCTTTTACCATATGATATTGATTGGTCTTGCGACCTGCTTTTTGATTAGAATCCATCTTCAATTTTTTTCCCCTATTTCTTGACTTATTCCAATTGAATCTGAGATGGCTTCTAACCTTGAAGAATGCTCGTACACAACCAAAATTTTACTAGAGGGTTCAACGGAGTCTATATTGGGACTTGTATTATTTGAAGTTTTGACATTTAAAAGATTGTTTTTCTTGTGTAAATTTTCTCCTTTTTTTTTGTTGAAAACCTTTGATTTGTTGGTTTGTCTCTGAGTTCTTCCCTTCATATTTAAATTGTGTTTCTAAGATTTATGTTTCCATTATTTCCTCTTCCTCACTTGGGACATCATTTGTGGAAAGGATTTCAAACATATTAGCGAGATGACTTTGATTGATCCTTCATAACTAGTTTTTTTTAGTGTTCTTCTTCTTAGGCATTTGGAAACCTGCTGAGTTTATATCTTCTTTATTTTCATCAAGAATTTTATTTGGGCAAGCATTGGCCAAATGACCATATTCATGGCAAATTCTACAATGAAAAGGAATGTTCTCATAGTCCACTACTTGCTCCCAAGTGTCTTCCCCAAATTGTAATGTGATATTTTTAGGTAGGGGTTTGTCAAAATCCATTAAAACACAAATCCGAGCATAAATAATATGTTCAAAATTTTGAGTACAATCAGCGAGTCATCATAAAAGTTCCTAAAGAGTTTCCAATTGAAGAAAAAATAGTAGGATTCCAAAATTCAATAGGGAGGCCAAAGAGTCTAACCCACACGGGAGCTATAGAAGGCATCTCTTCTTCGACTTTAAATTTAGTATGCCAGGGCTTCATGAAAAGCCCTGCCCTTCCAAAAAACCAAGGACCCCCTTGAAAAGTTTTCTCTCTATCTTCATTATTAGCAAATAAAACAAGAAAATAACCATTTGGATAAATAGATATTTGTAACTCACCTTTAGTTTTCCAGATTTTTGCAGCCCAGAATTTGAAAGCAGATAGGCTCGGAAGAAAACCCATGAACCGACAAATTAGTCCTCTTTTTTCCAAATCTTCAATGCCAGTCTGAATGTTACCCATATCAAGCTTAACAATAGGAGTTCCATCAGCTGCTTTAAGACATCCTGACTCCATTTTCCTGGGATCAATATTAGGCATTCTTAGAGGTTTATGGGAAGCCCTAAGATTGATATTAGCATTGGGCTGAGGTTGTCCACCATGGAGGGCATCCCTAAAATTCATTTTTGGGGCTGAGTTTTTGAAATTCTTACCCTTGACAGGGGTTTTCATAGTAGAATTATTTTGTGGGTGCACCTTAGCACCAGATTCACTTGAGATATGAGCCATTTTTTGATCAACTACTTGAAACTTGTTTTGTGATCTCTTTAATCCTTGCCCTAGACGTCGTGGAAAGGTATGGTTTTCACTTTTCTTTTGTGCAGCAAATTGGAAGTCGTTGTCACTCAAGTTCACAGTATGATCTATTGAAAGATAAATTTCTAACCCATATTGGATCCCCTGCAACATTTCCTGCTAAAATATTGAGCATAAACCACAAAAATATTGGCCGCTAGGGCCCGAAGGCCCTAAAAACCAACCTCTGGAGCTGCTTGCACTCAACCCAGATGAAACCCTCGCATAGTCGCTTGCCAAAAATCTCGTTCACACATAGGGATGTGCTAGGATATGTGTTGCTCCAAATGATATGAAAATTGGTGGAGATGTTCTAGGGTTTTTCAGGCATCTACCCTCAAAATTTTAGCTCAATCCGAGTCCGGATGAGTGAGATATGGCCGAAACAAGTTCGATAGTTTGGGCAGTCCTACGAAAAACGTCCCTCCTCTAAAGCGAATTTTTTTTGCTCTAAAAAAATATTTTTTAAATTTGATGTCATATAAAATATTATTATAGATATTTTTAAGGTGTATATTAAGAGCTTTTAAAGCATCACATTTTAGAGCTATTTAGAGCTGGTAAAAGAAAAGTTTTTTAGAAGTGTCATTAAGCCAAATAAAGATACTCTTACACACCATTAATGTTAGAGAAATCTGCAATATTATAAAAACATTAATTAAAGCTTTTAAAGGAGTGATAAGTGAATACTATATGCTATTTTTAAAGTAAATTTAAGAGGAAATTTATCCTACATTTGTGAGGAAGAATATCCTTCAAAATATAGTATATTTTGGAAGGTAAAGAGTTTCAAATTTAAAGGTAGATTTTAGGTGTTTAAAAATAGCAGACGTGCAATCAAAAGTGATGAAGAAAACCACTAAAAGACTGGTGTGGATCACCACCATATTAAGCACCACTAAGAAACAAATCACATGAGGAAAATATCTTCATCAATGTCCACCCATTTGTAGGAAAGAAACACTAACAAGAGTGCTTAAGGAAAGAGCCATTAGGCTCGTAATCAACCAGCAAAGGAGCTAGAAGATGTCAACTACAACTTACAAAATATTACCCTACGTAAATCCTATGTAGCACAACCATTCTATATACAAAAAGTAAGGTAGATTGTAAATATAGGATGCATGATCAAAGGACTATTACCAATAGATAAAATACTAAAAATAAAGCACCATAGAGACACCATTGGAGTGCTCTAAAATAGTTATAGCTGGAGCTAGCCTTGGGAAAATTCATCATCATCAAAAGAGAGAATAAACAACACCAATTACTATTACAAAGAAGCAAGAATATGTTGGAGGAATAGTGAAGAAGAAATACATTGGAATAGTCTTGAAATTCCATATGTTGGAGAAGGGAGTGCATGCATAGAAGGTTGTAACACTTGTCCCAAGCAAGGAAGAGGAATATTACCATTTGGCACAAGGGTGAGAGTTGGAACATAGTCATAATGTATGTCTCCAAGAAAGAAGAGTGCTCAACACTCTAAATCATCATCCAATGCTCAAGGAAATATTAATAACACCCAAACAACACAAGGAATATTGTTCTAAGTGTCCATTCATCTTACAAGAAAATTAGCACCACCTAAGGGGAGTCAAGAAGTCTCCATACGTATGATACAGGTGGAACATTGCACAAGAGGATAGAAGTGTCCATATAACCGCTAGTGTAAGAGAGTAAAGGTAGACTCATAGCAAGTGTGAAACAATAGCATTGAAGGAACATTAAAAGTGCTTATTATCAAGTCCAATGAAAGTTGACCAGAATGAGGAGCACCCAATAAGTCAAGGAGAAGCACTTGAATAATTAAGATAACATTTACCATAATATTCTTATATTAAATTTTATATTGGTAGGAGGAATAAGGAATAAAGTGAATATATTCTAAGGTTAAATATTTGAAGATTTTAGTGGAGTGATAAGCAGTATAGAACCTTAGAAAAATCTAGATATTGCATTTTGAAACATTCTATCATATTTGAAGAAGCATTATATTTGGGTTTTGTAAAATTGCATATTTAGATTTACAAAACAAATTGAATATTTGCAAAATTACTAAGGTTGGAGAAATAAGGTATTCTACATCAAACTAGGATTACAAAAACTTTGTAAATATTATTTTTCTAGAGTTGGGAGATAAAAAGAATTCTACATAGAGATATTGCATTTGATAAGTTTAATATCTAACTTCAAAATTATTAGAGATTTGAATATTTGTAAAGGATTAAATTTGTAAACACTAGGGAATCATAAGATAGTCTCCTCATGGCAACTACAAACAGACTCTTTATTTCAAATTCCAAATTACTCAAAGGCCCTAACTATACTTCATGGAAAAATAAAGAAAGAGCAATCTTGATAGTAAAAAAACTTTGGGACATAATCAAAGGAGAAAAAAATATACCTATTAAAGATGATAGATATATAAAAAAATATGAGGAAGAAGAAGCAAAAGCATTGATGATCATAACATTTGTAATTTCAGATGACATACAACCTTATATCAGTTCAATAGGAACTTCTACAGATGCATGGAACACTTTAGCAAAAATATTTGAAGGAAAAAATAAAGCCACCATTCTAAATCTACAAACACAATTGCATTCTTTAAAAGTCAAAAGTGGTGAAACTATTGAACTATTTTTTAGAAGAGTAGCAGATACAAAAGGGAAGTTATTAACCCTAGGAGAAAAAATTGAAGATAAATTCCTTGTTCAAGTCATATTGAGAGCACTACCAAAAAATTACAAACATCTAGTTACATCCTTACAACTCCTAAGTAAGGATACTTATTTTGATGATTTGGTTAATATACTACAGGAATATGAAATGAAATGTTGCTTTATTTCTAAGAAGAAAAACAGAGTGGAATGATAGGTATTATAAAATTTGCAAGAGAGGACATAGTACTAGCTATTGCAGACTCAATCCAAGGAATCAACATCAAAGGAATCAAGCAAAATTAGGAGGACAATCAAATAGGTTGTCTCAACCTAGACAATATTAGAATCAATACAGATCACCACAACAACAGTACCAACAACAACCTCAATACAGATGAGGAAATAAAAAGGGGCACCTAGCCCAAGTGACACATGAAATAAAAGAACTAATAGATAATACATAAGTACATGAAGCTAAATATCTTCTAGAAAATATAGTATTTTATAAAAATACTAATATTTTATTTGTTCAAGATAAAAATATGAAGTAGTACAAATAAAACAACAAATAAGAGCACAAGTTCAAGAAAGACAAAGAAGATCCATATTGAAGACTAAATTCTTAAATAACCAAATAATGTAATACAAGGGGGTGTTGGAATATATTACATTATTTGGTACATACCAATGTACCATCATGGGTACATATATAGATTAGGAAAGAGTGTCTTAGATTAGGATTTAATTTATGCAATGTAATGCACAAGTGTGCAATGATATTTTGGAAATGTAAATGTGCATAGTTATCCCTATGTACATGTTTCAATAGAGTAGGAAGATGAATAGTCATAGGAAGAGTGAGGGCCAAGAAACCTCCATATGAAGAGTCACATTCCATTCTATATATATGGATGTATTGATGTAAAAGAGATATAGTGAAGGAGAAAGAGTCACCTATGTAAGAAATGGAAGGTGATGTAGTGTGATGTATTTTGATAAATTCATTCAATAAATATTTCTTGGCATTTTTGAGCATTTGTCATTAGAATTCTTTGAGTTATTATATAGTTGATTCTGAGTTCATATGTTTGATTGATCAACATTATTATATCTTTCATATTGCAATTGTATTATTGATCTTGAGGTAATATTATTTTGAGTATTTACTCATAAAAATCTAATAGAAATAAGGTCATATAGATAAAAAAACCACACTCACACATTCACACTTGAAAATCGAGAAAAAATAGAGAAAAAATAGATTACAACATTTAGCAAGAAACTGACAACTTTTGACAAAAGATGAACAAAAATAAAAAACTTGTAAAACCCTGTAACTTCTTCCACCAGCCTTGAGAGTGGGCCCTTGCTCCTAGGTCCAAAAAAATTTCTAACACACAAAAATATAAGCTCCAAATATCCACTCAAGACATCAAAATGACATGGAAAATACTGCACTTTTATTGGAAAATTCTTGCTATTACAAAAGTTGTTGAAAATATTGTTTATGATCTAATTTTCTAACCTTTTTTCAACTCTTTCAAAGTAGGTGGGGGATTTATTTATACAATGCTTTCCACATACCAAGCCTACATTCAACAAATACAAATTAACTTATCCTACTGCTGGCTCCTGATTCGCTATTTAATTGCAACTTAGTTTAAAATTATGATAAAATCTAGTTTGCAGCCAGGTGTGTAGTTGTAATTACCTCAAATTCAATGGGAAATAAGTCAAGAATAGATTAATATCATTGTCCATAGATATCCATGCTCCAGGTTGCTCATTCTTCCAGATATTTTGTCAAAAACCTATTTTTTTGCTATTTCTGTAGTGTTTCTGTAGCAGCTTTGGAATATCAGGCTGCACACCTGTCAGATGTTGTTAGATTCAATTTGGTTATGTGGGATCACTTAAAAATGCTTTATGGGTCCCTCATAAATTATCTAATGATCATTAAATGGTTTTAGCTCCACTTTTGGCATTTATCCTTGTTTCCCTATTAATCTGCACGTGGCTACCCAGATGTTCTGAAGCTATCATGAATATCATGTATCTAGATGTATTATGCCATATTTCAGCTACAATGTAGATTTATGGATGCCATATCATCCTAGGAACTTAGTTGAGGTGGGAAAACACTTTAAAACCACTCATATAATCAGATTTTATAATGCATTTATTTGCTAACTACTTTTATTATGCATTTTTACTACTAAAATCATGTAAAAGATGACAAAAAATGTAGAAAATAGTTAAATAAATAATATTTCTTCACATTTATTCATGCTAAAATTGATATAATAATGAAATTTAATCACATATTTGTCAAATAAATATATTATTGATCAAAATATGACAAATTTTCATGTGCAAAATGATGAAATAATGAGGTATTTTTGTGCCTCATCAGGATTATTATAAAATAAACATCTTAATGGTAGGATAGTAATGACATGTGTGACCATTAACCATATCACATAACCAAATTTAAATTATATTGTACTATTATTTCTATGTCCATGTTTACCTTAAACGGTTATCCTTTTATTATATTGGATGTTTTGATCAACCCAAATTTAAAGGAATTTTGTAGAGTCAATGGGAGTGGCTGGAGGGGTGTTGAAGAGAATGAAGTATTCAGGTGGGGCACCTTGGATCAACCCTGATTGGATGGGGGAACCGAATAGTATGCGATACAATACAAATTCATTCACATATTGAGGCCGATCCCACCTTTATTTAAGATGTTATTTTTCCTACCTCTCTATTTTAAACGTCGAGGCTGCTCCTACCCCCCACCCACTATAGAGGAAAGTAGCATAACAATTCCTAGTTTTATCAAATAAATGATTTCCAAGAGAAGGGTTGTGTCCACTTGTAGTTTTAGGAATCTATAAGATTGTATCATGGTGGGAATTTATACCACCACTAACCTATTTATTTATACACCAAATGGATATTTTCAATAATTCATGAGAAATAGTTTTGGCATCTCTCATCAAAGTTTTGTATACCTTTCATTGTGCATACTATTTTTATTTTATTATGTTTTGAATCTATATAGTGAGTTGAATCCATTCTACTTTATTTCTATTATAAATTGATGTGTTAAAGCAAATGTTATCATCACATTCTCATATTAAAGCAAGTCATTGAAAAACAAGAAGAATGGGTATAAGTAACACAATAATTATTCTTGAACTGCACTCTATCCCAAACATGATGGAGGTGTGTATTTATAATTTTTCATAGGTGAAGAAAATAACAATACAAAAACCATTATCTAAAAATACTATCAATAGTTTCCAACAAACGAGATTAGTGTACTAATATTCTAAAAGTTTTGGTTCTATGAGAAAGTAAATTTATGTTTTAACACCTACTATAAATTTACTTTCCAACAAAATATAATTTAGTAATCTAAAATCCTAAACAACCCCTCCATGATTAAAATGTACAAAATATGGGTCTCACCTTTTACTTTGATTCTTACAACTAATTAACTATTTGTTTATATATAGCTATATTGATTTGTAATTTATCTCTAAAATTCACAATTTTTTACTAGTTTTGTTAGTTAACAAATCTATAACTTGCTCTTCAATGTTAGTACTATGCAAATTGTATTATATTATTGTGAATCATACTCTAAGTAAGTGATGTTAAATCTCCATATGTTTTTTTTTGCATGATAGAAATGATTCTATGATAGCTAACTTATACATTGACTCACAATAAAATATTTAAGGTTTATTTTATGGAATATTCAAATCACTATGTATTCTTCTTAGCCAACCTACTTCACAAAATTTTGCATCCTCTATTTCTATTGATGCCAATACAATTGTTAGTTATTTTTTTCTATTTCAAGTAATAATGCGTTATCCAATGTTGAATACATAATTGGTGGTTGAATTATGATCATCAATATTACCTACCTAATTTGAATTAGTAGAACTTGTTGTATATTCAATCTTGATGATTAAGTACCTTTAATAAGAATCTAAATCCATTTAACTATATTCTAATAAGGTGTTTGGGGAGATGATATAAACCTTAAGGCTAGTCTAACTACATAAGCAATGTTAGGCCTACTAGAATAAAATAGATAAGAATCCCCACTTTCTAAACAATAAGGTATATACGGCTTTTGATCTATCCTTTGATGATAACTTACTTATCACTTCAACTAGTTTAGATACAACATTGCATTCATTCTTTTTAAATTTTACTAACAAAACATGTGCATATTAGGTTGAGAAAATAAAATTCTATAGTATTTTTATCATTTTTGTAGACCAAAATGATTGTGAAGTAGTCATTTCAAACATACCAATATTATTTTTTAATAACTAATCAATATGTCATAATTTCCTATGATTATTAAAACATCCAAATAAAAAGTTAAAATCAACTATCCATAACCATAAAATTTCACTCAAAGATTTGATTAAAGGAGATTTTTTTATAAAACCTTCATTTTTGAAGTGTTGATTGGTCTAGACATAGCATGCCTTTGGTGATTGCTTAGCCATATAAAGCTTTCTTGAACCTACAAATAATATGATTTTGTCCTTTTTCAAATTCTTATGGTTGTTCAATGTAGATGTCTTCTTGTGACCATCATTTATAAGTAATGCATTCTTCATGCCCATATGATAAATTAATGAATGAACACGAACACTTAATAGCATAATGCACTATCAACTTGTAGAAAGAATTTTAAACACACCTTAACATTCTTATGGTTGTTCAATGTAGATATCTTATTGTGACCATCATTTATAAGTAATGCATTCTTCATGCCCATTTGATAAATTAACTAATGAACACAAACACTTAATAGCATAGGTCACTATCAACTTGTAGAAAAAATTTTAAACACAACTTAAAAACATATCCTTTAAAAATAACCTTTTATGACTCACTAATATATTTATTGACAAACAACTAGTTTAGATACAACATTTCATTCATATCTTTTGAATTCAAATGACAAAGCATGTGCATATTTAGACTGAGAAAACAATTTTCTATCATCTTTTTATCATATTTGTATGCCAAGTCAATTGTGAAGTAGTCATTTCAAACACATTTCTCAATGTTATTTTTCATATTTAACCAATATGTCATAATTACCTATGATTATCAAATCATCCACACAAAGAGTTAAATACAACTATTCATAACCATAAATTTTTACATAAATATTTGGTTAAAGGGTCTTTTTATAAAACCTTCAATTTTGAAGTATTTATCAATTTAGGCATAGCATACCCTTGGTGATTACTTTAATCCATATAAAGCTTTCTTCAACCTATAAAAAATATGATATTCTCATTTTTCAATTCCTTATTGTTGTTCAGTGTAGATATCTTCTTGTAAACACCATTTACAAGGAATGCATTCTTCATACCCATTTTATAAGCTAAGTAATTAATATGAACACTTAATAGCAAAATGCACTATCAACTTGTTGAAAGAATTTTAAACACACCTTTAAAATATATCCTTAAAAAATGGTCCTTTATGACTCACTAATTTCTTTATTTGATAAAGTCCCCATTTGATAATGTATCCTCTATACAATTTTCATAGGAAAATATTTATTTTGAAAATGTTAGACTAATAGGATTTTTTCTATCCAGTATAACAATATCATTTTATTACTTGATAGTTTAAATTTACTGGAAAAATACCTTTCTTTTTAATCCTTCCACATGTTCCATTTTTAGATTTATTAAAAAAGCTAAAAAGTATTTGAACAAAAGATAGAGGCTTTGTTAACTTAAAAATTAAGTATCCCTCAATATTATTACTCCATTAATTTAATATCATGAAAAATGAAAGTTTTTAACTAACAAAAAGCCATGCTTGAACTTTTCTATCATGAAAACCTTACAAAGTTGAGATATTCTTATGCATATAGGTTAGTATTTGATTTACACAAGAGGAATGAAAATGGGGAGACACATAAACAAGTATTCAACCTTCTTATTTATCTCTAAGATAGAAATGCTAGCTCCAAGTATGTTCTTAGATCCAATGTAAATACATGTTTTTAGACTATTTTATCATGACATCTTGAAACATAGTAATACAATATTTTTCCTTGATGTTAGAGAACTCAAATAATAACTCAACTTTATCTTAGGATATCGATATGTTATACCCAAGGTTAGCTTTAGCAATTTCTCAAGATGTCAAACATAGTTATATGTTAAATTGGTCTCAACCTTGTTTGAGGTTGAAATTGTTGGCTTATATCTTAGACACATCATGGACATAAATAAGGCACACAACATGCTTTCTCTAGGCTATCAATATACTTAGTCCTCATAAATTCATAGATAGCTTATTTCTCATATCCTAGCCTCTTCTTAACCCATGCCTAACACTAATTTTCTATGATAGAACCATTTGCCCATTCTCATACTACTGCAATACAAAGAGACACATAAATAATGAGCATATAGAACACACAAAAATGATAACTAAATTATGTTTCTGATTAAAATGGTAAGGATCTATACTTATAGATGTTCAAATATTAAAAAACAATATTAAAAAATAATAATGTAAAAAAATTGTAGTTATTTCCCACATTTTATTTGACAAAGGTTGATATTGTATTGATAGTCCAAAATTTCAATATTATGGAAAAGTTAAACTTACATTCTACTACGTGTAAAATATTTTGAAAGTATAATATGATTGATGACCAAGGTCGATATTGTATGATGTAATCTTGTATAGGGCTATGGGTAATTATTGTACAATTGTATTTAATTTATTGTAAATTTACTATGCAAACCCTATGGGCCAGAGTTAACCTTGTTATGGTTAAACCCACCTTATAACTTATGATTAACCTAAATATTTCTTGTTATGTTGGCTTAGATTAAGCTTTATTATTTAATTGGGGTTTTGATATTGGTATAAATACCCACAACCACTCAATCCATTGTATTGGAGTCTTGTGATCCTTATCAACATATAATATAGTGATTATTTATGGTACTCAAGGACACCCATAATTTTTGCATCTCTCACTTTAATTTTTATCTTTTTATGCTTTATGAAGAAGATTTGAGTCAATAGTTTGATTCTAGAAATAGGTGTGAATTCGAACATGGTATCATAGTGGGTATGGATTTTCCTTACTTGGTCATGTAAAAATACTATTCGTATCATCCAATATTTCTTTTAATTCTTAGGATAACTTTCTCCTCAAAGTCTCATAATTTGTTTTTGCATAAGGGGCAAAAAGGAGTTTTTACCCTATTTTTTATCATTCATTTTTCTAAAAGAAGTAGAGAAAATTTATATTGTTTTTTCTAAAATAAAGTTTTAGAATTAAAATATTGAAGGATTAAAATTCTTTGTTATTTAAGTTTCTCAAAGATAGGTGCTCAAAAATACTAGATTTCAAAAATCAAAGAATGTAAATTTACACATGCACTTTTTAAATTTGAGAAGGCTATTTCATACACTCTTTGGCTTTTGCATGGCACCCCCGTGATTTGGAGTTGCACAACATCCTTATTCAAAGATAAGTGATGCACCCAAACATAACAAACATGATTACCATTGTGGTTAGAAGAGTGTGTTGTAAGGTATTCATGCATAAGAAGCTTACGTTCAAATATTGACAGACATTAATTTTGCTGGAAGGGGAGGGCATTTATTTTGCTAAAAAAATTAAGAAGAATGACATATATTTTAAAAATTCTTCCTTCATCCTAATTGTTAGTATAGCATGGTGATTTGTGCTATGTATGAGAGAGAGGAAATAGGATCAAAGTTATGCTAATCTTTCTTTTTTTAACAAGAAGACAAGCATATGGACTTCTATGAATATATAGGTGACCACAATATCATTGCACACAATGGACAATGATAAGTAGAAAGACATTATGAAAGATAGGTTGTGTTCAAACCACATGCTCATTTTTTTTTGACTACTATAGGTTGAAAATATAACATGTAGAGGGGGTATCCCTTCTCCTCCCAACTATATAGTTATTAAAATAGCTAGCACTATATGCTTAGTTATTGGGAGACCATATTTTGAACCCCTTTGATGCTGCTCATACATTTTACAAATAATAATGGTCTATTTCCTGATGTGGTGGCCAATGTGGACCTATACTAAGACATGTTTCACCATTTTTAAAGTACATATACCCCAACCACCAATCAGGAGAAAATAGTTATCATAGATAACCTAGTGGCAATCAGATGATGATAAATAAATGGTAAAAAACAAAGAATATATAAATGCCAAGTGGTAGCTTGTGATTGGATATTTCTTCTCTAAAGTTTGGGGATTTAATTTTCTAATTTTTGAGGTCCATTTGGGCAAAATTTTTAGAGGCCATAATGTTTGCATACTTGAGCCCATTTCTTCAATTTGGACACATTTTCTAGCTCTATGGATATCGGTTCAAGGACCTATTATAGTATTGGGGTTATAATAATGTAATATTAGATCCTCAAGCCTATGTTACTCACCTCAATGGGAAAACTTATAATATATGGTCAACTTAGATGACTGGTTTACTATGCAATAAGAACATATGGTTCATCTTTCAAGAGGAGAAAGTAGCATCCCTTGATGAAGGAAATTGCCAACATAAGTAAGAAGACACCTTTGACCTATTTTCCTTGGTAATTAAACCAAGATTGATTTTCCATATCAAGTAAGAGAACAACCTATCAAGGTATGGTTAAAATTAAATGATTTATTTGGGAATTAAATATAATTGAAGTAAGTCACTTATTATTAGATATTTCTTCTCTCAAACTAGCTGATTTTTATAACATTGATGACTATATTATGAGATTCAAGGTATTGGGAGCCAATATTATATATTTTAGAAGTAAATAGATAAATGATGTAGAATGTGAGAAAATTCTCCTTTTCAATCTCTCCCCTTTTCATATGTGATTCCTTTTTTTTGGAAACACAACTTTTTCTCTTGATCAAGTTTTTAATTTCTTAGTCCATTTGTAGAATTGGGAAATTTTGATGGTACTTCAAAAGTATATATGTGAAAAGGAATTCAAACCTAAGGAGACTAAGATGTAGGTATTAAGGGACAGGTTAAGTCTTCAAAGAAGTTTAATACCATTTATGAATATTTAAATAAGGAAGAACATCCAAGTGATGTTGAGTTCCTAAAGATGTGTGGTCATGTTCTATATGATGAAGAGGATTCAAAAGGGTCTTCCTAAATTATAGATACCCATTAGAGCATCCATTATAGAAGGGAATATATTATTATCACTAATTTTTTCTCTCTGTCACCCCTCAATTTAGATTATGAGGGGTATTGAAAGTGTAATTTGATTTATGCCCAACATAGACATTGTATGATATGATCTTGTATAGGCCTATAGGCAATTATTATACAATTTAATATAACCTATTGTATTATTTTATTATGTAATCCCTATCAGCCATGATTAATCTTGCTATGGTTAAACTAACCTTGTAGCTTGTAATTAACCTAAAACCGTTTTTTATGTTGACTTAGGTTAAACTCTTTATGTAATTGGGGTTTTGGTATTGGTATAAATGTCTGCCATGACTCCATATTTTTTACAAGAATGTTGTGATCCTTATCATTGAATAATACAATGATTATTTATGACACTCAAGGGCACACATATATTTTATGTCTCTCACTTTTCTTTTTGTCCTTTTATACTTTATGTATAATATTTGAGTGAATGATTTGCTTCTATTAATTTATGGAAATAGGTGTAAATTCCAAAAAATAAAAATTATTTGATCCCAAAACTTTATGTATAGATCTCTTCTAGCTACTAATCTATAGGATTTGTGCTTTAAAGGAGTGTATATGAAACAATATTTTGGATCAATATGCGCTTTTAAAGAGTTTTCTAGAAAACTAAAGAATTTCATCTCTTTGGAGTTTCCTCCTTTATGCCAAAGCAACGTTTAAAATGGAAAAATTGAAGGATTAAAGATAGTGCAAAACTTAAGGAGATCATCCCTAGTTTTTTAGGATTTCAAACCTTACTAATTACTTCAATATTTGAATCAACGAAAGAGTTAATATAAGGTTCCTTTGACTCTCAAAGATTCCAAATAAAATATATTTGGTCAAAGTTTTGTATTCTGAATAATGGTTGGATATGACCAATAATTGAAGATTATCAAAATAATAAGTGGTTTTAAGAATCTATGCAAGAAATTATAAAGGGTTTCAAGTTAAGTAGTTTGTCATATTTTATAATTTTGGGTATTAATTTAAGGTATAAAGAATTTACACCATTTAAATTTAAAAATTTGGATCTAAATATGGTGGGAAAACAATATATACTATAGAAGTTTCCATCTCCTTCCTTCGATTTCTAGTATGCATTGTACAAATTTTTATATCTTTTATGCATGTCAATCAAGAGAACAAGCGTGTCCAGTGTTCCTCTCAAAAGGACAAAGCCCTATGGAGATCCTTAATGAATTCTATGAGAATCCTAACTAGTAAGGTTGGCTCAAATTCATCCCATATGAGAGGTTTGTAATTCAATTCCCTTGGATTCTTGGGGAATGAATTTGCTTCTTTGTACACTTTCAAGTGGAGATCCCTTTTCAAAGACCCACACCCTCTCTATTGAAAATAAAATTATACGAAACCCATTATTGGGAGGTCTACTATTTGAATATTCTCCCTACATGCTTTGATTGATGACTTTGAATTTTATTCATACTTGATATCCCTCATAGGCGGTTCTTTGATGTTGACATGCCAATTAATGGACTAGCCAATGTGGCACTAAATTTGTCAAAATAATAAATTTATTATATATAAATATGCATGTGATAAATCCAATCTCTTTAATTATCATCTTCTCATTTATAGATGGTGTTAGATGTCAAAGTCATTGGTTGCTCTTGGATTTATTTCAAGTCCTTCTAGAACCACTAGCATGTCCCGCATGAACTGGGCAAAGATGATGATTTTGAAACAATTATTGTGACCCCCTAAACTCCCTAAGTTGAGAGTTATAGTGGGTACTGCATGCCACCACTAACTTGTAGCTATTATATACCTAGGAAACCATGTAATGCACCATGTAGCTTTCCCAAGTTCTTATGGCCAATATCTAGGTTATTTGACAATGGTCCTATGGTTTCAAGTCCTAAAACTTAGGATTTGGTATTCTTTCAATCACACCGGTCATCAAGCATATGAGTTTAGCTTGTTTAGGATTAACATAGGTGCTCTTCTTAGTTTAGGAGAATGTTCCTAGGTATAGGAACTCTTATTATTAGCCTCCATAGTTGCTTTTTGAGGGCTACACTACAATTTTCTCTTTAGCCAACTAGAGAGATTAACACTTTAGGGCTATCAAACACTAGCTTCTAATGGTGTAATTGAAAGGACCAGGAAGAGGTATGAGATTTAATATCCATTTTATTTAGTCGTTATTTATCCTCCATTAATGTTGTTGGCTAAAGTGATCGGAGTCACCCTATAGGTTCCCATGAGTACCTTGGCCTATGCGCCTTCATTTTGTGATTGGATGATTTAAATTTTACCACCAATATGCGATCAACCTTTATTGTAAAATTACCACATGTGGATAGTTTCTAATATAGTCCATTGGAGACCTAATTAGATAATTTGTATTTGAATTGCTTTATAAATGCTTTTGATTAGATGTGCGAGGTTCTAGGTGTCTTCCTTGAGGTACCTTTTTGGAAATTTCTATGTGGCTAGAGGATTGCCAATATTTCTTTGGGATCCTTCCTTTATCCCTAAACTAACTGAGTGTCATGACAACCTTCTTGATCAAATTTTCCTTTGATAGTCTAGTTTCATTGTTATAGTGTATACTCACAAAGAGATAACTTAAATAATATTTATATTTATGCCTCCCGAGGTCATATTGATCACATGAACTTAGCCAATAGGGGATT
Source organism: Wollemia nobilis (assembly GCA_028583015.1). Lineage (NCBI taxonomy): Eukaryota > Viridiplantae > Streptophyta > Pinopsida > Araucariales > Araucariaceae > Wollemia > Wollemia nobilis. The sequence goes on from JAQPPZ010000314.1 coordinate 2,384,328, forward strand.
TGAAATAATTTATCTTTGTTAGGGGTGCATGGAAACTATATCTTATCAAGGAATTTGTTTGACTTAGGAGATTTCTAATATGTATTTCCATTCCATATCATGTGTTCTATTGATGAATATTGTGTTGGTGCTACCTTGTAGTTCCCCCATAGCATGTGAAGCCTCCTTGATATTTCTATAGGAGATATGACTTGGCTGTAGAAGTGTCACAAGCAAGATCAAGTTCTACTTCTTAAATATCCTAAACACTTTTCTACCTTTGTGGTTTAATAGGGAAATTTGATAAGAGATAAGAGCAATGGATTTGCAATATATTTTATTAGGCTCTCTTATATTTGTAGTTGTATGCTACAATTTATCCATCTATTCAGTTATAAAATACAATTGTGTAGATGATGGGGTGTAGCACTCAGTTGTTCTTTTAGAGAACCTAAAAAATAAGGTTAACCTTAAGGAGAGGAGAATAAATTGGGTTGGTTAGGTTTTAGTTGAAATTTTTATTGATAGACATAGTTCCACACCCCATTTAACCACGTCTAAGTGGAATGGTAAATAGCATTGTCATACTTAGCTAAAGCTTGATACTCAGGATGAAGCTTTTTTCCTTAGTGATGACCTTCATGCACAACAGGAAGCCAATTATCTTGGATGATCCTTTTTTGAGTATTCCCTTGTGCAATATATTTGTACCTCATTTTAACATGCCTGGATGAGGTAGGAGATGGTGCGTACCAAGAGAAACCTAGTCTAGGCTTGACATCCAAAACTTATTTCTTCATAGTAGTAGAAAATAATTTCATAGGCCATGATTCATTTGAAGCTTTCCTTGCTTGCATGCAACATTGTACCTCATTTAACTTTGTGCTTCATGGGGTGGATGATCATTCACTTGAGATAAAATATGATTAAACATATCATATGAAGTCCTTTTCTGATATCAAAGGCCCTCTAGATCATAATTTTCCTCATCTTTCTCTCTCTCTCTCTCTTCTCTTTTTTATTAAAATAAGTTTTAGAGGTACCTCTTTAGGTGGGTCCCATTAACTAGGATTAGTAGTGGCTTACTCTCTAGTGTGGAAAGATCAAATTATATTCTCTGCTTTGAGTCCAATAGTGATGTATAGTTTAATCCAAATAGCTTCAAGCTTGGTATGCTGACCTGGTTTGCTACGGTTCTCATCCTATTTGAGTACCAAGTTAACTACCTGGAAAACCTATGTTGCAACCTTCTAGTCAAACCATATTTTCATGATTTCTTGTTGCTTTTATAAGTACTTTATTGCCATCTTCCTTCACTCTTCTAGATTTATTATTTCTCCTAGTTTTAATGACATGACATTATTTTCTTAAAGATCTAGCTGATGCAAATTGTAGTGCAAGAAGTTCTATGGAAATAGGAAGCTTGGCCTATCAAACATAAATGGAGTATGGGGAGAATATGATACTTTTTTTTGTATGATTTGATCCATCCATAAGGCTCGTTGAATGTGCAAATTCCATTGTCTTTGGTTGTCAAAGCCAATCCTCTTCAATAAACAGACCAATTTATTATGTGAGGATTCTTCTAGGCCATTAACTTATGGGTAGTAATTGGAATAAGATTTGATGTAAGTACTATATTAGAGAGTAAAATGACTTACCCTAATATCAACAAACATTAGAGTGTTATTCATGATGATAGTGTTGGTTACACCAAACTGGGTGATAATTTTCTCCCAATATATGATGACCTTTTTTGGTGGCTTCTTTTAGTGGAATCACCTATATCCACCTTGTGAAGCAGTCTATGCCTATAAATATCAAGTTATGGCCTTCACTTGAAGGTGTATTGATTGCTTTGATGAAGTAAATCCCCAACTATGATAAAGGTTCATCTACAAAAGTGGGCTTTTGGGACTAGGGGCATTCTGGTTTCTCCTAGTGAAGAACTAACATTTGTAGTATTATCTTACCCTATGGTGTATGTTGTGGAACATAGTAAGACAATATTGTTTGGCCCACATGATTTTTACCATAGTTTTATTGGAAAAATAATGTCCATCAAAGAATCTCTAGTGGATTTTCTAGAGAATGGGGCAATTTGTCCAACTTTGACACATCTCAAGAGGATACTATAATTTTTTTTTTGTAATAAAACTCCTTCAATGAACGTATAATGAACATTCTATATCCTATACACTATTATTATTTGATTCTAATTTAGGTCTGATGGGTATTGACCCTGTATATAATCAATTTAGTCTTGTACCTAGTTTCATTCTTCTTTGATATTAACGAAGAGGTATGCCTTCTTTTTTATTGTGGTCGCAACATATTGGGTAAGCTATTGGAATAATGCTTTACCTTTGATTAATTTGATAGCCTTAATTTAAATATCAAATTCAAGTATCTTTGTGATCCATACGACTCTTTTTTCACTCATTTCTCCATTCATGATGTATTATTTAATACTTTAATGAATGATATTAGTGGTAAATTTATCATCTAAAATTAATTGCTTAAAGTTTTTAAAAATCTAGATCAATGCATATATTTTTTTCTCCATAAAATCATATCTCTCCTCGTAGCCTTTTAGAATTTGGTTGAAGAAAGCTATGGGAGGTTCATTATTTTCATCATCCTTCAAAGTAAAGATGATAACTATACTAATTTTACCTTCATAGGCATAGAGGATGAAGTCTTTATCAAAATATGGGTTGATCAATACTGATGCCTATGTGCTAGCCTATTGATTTTCAAGAAATCCTCTTTTCCTTCCTCAGTCCATTTAAATTATTTTCCTTTTTTAACACTTGGGTAATTGGTCAAACTATGGTGGCAAATTCCGGTATAAAATTAAGATAAAATTGACCTATCCTAGGAAATACTAAATAACCTTCTCATGTTGTGGCAATAAAAGATTGACAATGGCCTTAACCCAAACTAGGTCAATGGTTATCCCTTCCTTGGACATAATGTGTCCTAGTAGCTTTCCTTGCATTACATAAAAATGCACTTATTTGGGTTTAGGCACACTCCAAACAATTGACAATGCTCAAATAATTTTTCTAGGTGTGGCAAATTGTCTTCTTTTCTTTTTGAAAATATCATGAGGTCATCTAGGTAGACTAGGATAAATTTGTTAAGGAGATCACTAAAAGTAATATCTATAGCCCTTTGGAATTTTGCCTTGCCATTAGATAGGCTAAAAGACATGCATTGGTAAGTAAAAGTGCCCCACTTGGTGGTGAATGTTATCTTGTGTTGATCTTCATCTTTGACCCATACCTGACTATACCTTGAGAAACCATCCAACAAATAAAATCTCTCAAATTTTGCCACTGATTGCAAGATTTGATCCATGGAGGAGACTAGATAGTGGTCTCTTAATGATGCTTAGTTGAGGTCCCTAAAATCTACACATAATCAAATTTCCCTATCCTTATTTCTAAATGGTACAAAATTGGATACCTAGGTGGTATGCTTGAGCTAGTATATAATACTTGCTTATATGAGTTTAATCAACTCCTTTCTCATCAAGGGTTCAATATTTGTCTTAATAGGCCTCTGTTTCTATCTCATAGGCTTGTCATCCGAACCTAGATCTATTGTGTGTTGTATTAACTCCTTATCATATCCTTTCAGTTTCTCTTAGCTCCATGCTATCATTTTGACATATTTTTGGCACAAGTCAACTAAGATTTTTCTCTCTTCTAGAGTAGACATTTTTACTATTTGTAAGGTTTATTTAATTACAATATTCATCTCCTAGTAGTCATCTTCATCTCTCATAATGCCTTTTTAACCTTACAACAAATCATTAGGGTTGAAAAGGAGCTCGAGCATGACTAGTCCTTTGGGGAGTTTATTGCCTTTGATCTGAATGATTTGGTCACCACAAAATTTTTATATATCCAATGCTAAATCTTCTACAAATTATACTTCTTGCTAGTTAAATTGAACAATGTGTTTCTCATTGTTGAAGACTTTCCAATGTGCATTACTATTTGGGTTGGCTAATCCTATGATGTGATGTAGTCTAGTATTAGGGGGTCAACTAAACAACAACCTATCCTAGTAGCAAAGGATTTATACTTCACTAACACATACAATGTAAGATTTAATTTCATTTTAATTTGCATGCACTAGATGGCTAGATGATAATTGGCAAGACAAAATTACCACAAGATGGTGAGGGTAATTCCATTTGAATGACACTTCCACTTGTATGGGTTGGTGTAATACTTGTACAACATGATGCAACTTCCACTTGTACAACATGGTGTAACTTCCACTTGTATGGTAAGGTGAAAATTCCACTTATATGAAAATATTTCCTTAGTTCAATCAATACCCAAAGTCTTCATTTGAATGGTGTTATGGTCTTGAATGAAACTTTATCTTTAGTCAAACAATAATTATTCACGTGATCGATACCTCATCCACCACTTTTATAGTGCTTACTTCCATTTGAATGGCATCTTACTTGTAAATTAAATAACACATCACTCAAATGACATCTATTTGAATGATAATGCTCCTTCAATTGAACAACAATGATACTTTCACTTGATTGACATTCATCATATAATTGTATGGGAAGTGCATGTGTGATAATCACACATATTACATGTTAGCACAGGATCAGGACAATGTTATCAAGGTATAGGATGATAATTTCCATTTAATAGAATGACATATAAGTTCAAATAATTCTCTATACACAACACCTCAATTTGGGGTGCAATCATACTCTATTTTCTCCTTGTAATCCTGCACATACTAATCAGGACAATCTACAACCTGCAATTCCAATAACACAATGTTTCACCATTCAAACATGTACACAATAAATTGATGTGGAAATTTAATGTTGTTGCCAATATGTTAGTTGGCTGTACATTACAATATCTTACCTCAATTCCCCCTAGGACCCTTATGCTTAAACATGCATAAATATTGAAATCCCCTCTATAATATTTCTCTTCTATCCTTATCTTTATCTCTTCCTCTTCCCTGCTTGTCATTAACTCTTCTTTCTTTCTACTGACCCCATCTTCCTCCTACAAGAAGGGATTTTATACATAATAATGACAATTAAATACAATTAGCAGTTGCTTAATTATAATCATTTACATGCTTCCATATCATACTCACCAGGTAAGAGGAAAATGTTTCATGAGCCTCAAATCATGATTACTCTTCCAAGACATTTCCATTTTAGCTTGGATTTCTTCATAAGACCATGTTTTATATCTAGTCCTTGCTTTCCTTTTAGAACAAAACCTTCTCTTGTATAATTCACTCAATTTGTTTTCACTCTATTCAATTCCATCTCATCCATCCAACCACAATCAACACATATTTTGTTGACTATTGTCTGTTGGTGCTAACACCTTCTACTGGAGTGATAATGTCATCCAAAAATATCATAAGGATGTATGTTCCAATACCTAGTTCCTACATGTCTAGACTATCCACATTGATTGTAAAAACCCATCCTAGGACCTTCATCCCTTGTACTAATATCTCTTCTCACAAATTGGTCTTACCGCTTCCTACTTGACCTGTTAGAGAATATTATATTATTTGATAAATTAGATTATGCAAGATATGTACACGTATTGACCAAGATACCTCAATACAAGGGCTAGCTTTGTAGTCCTTACCTGGTATTGCTATGTAAACTTGCTACTAATGAATGAAGTGATAGTTGTTTGGCCTCCATTACTATCCAATTATAGGTTTTTATGCATGTATTATTTGTTTTAAGTCATTTCTATTACATTTAACACTTAGTATATTCTATCAAAGTGAATTCTCTTTTTGAATTTCTAATTGTTTAAGTCCTTGGAATGATTAAAGCATTTGTTTTAAGTTGAATAAATATATGATTGAATTGGATAATGGTTGGTCTATTAAGTATCATGTAATTTGATTTGGTTAGCATGTTATTTAGTGAGATCCAATACTATTACACTATATCTCATCCATTTTTTAATATCTCTTTTTAGCCCTTACTCCTTTTGAACCATTTTCCTCTTAAAAATATAATCATTTCAAGGAGTCAAATTTATTTGGAGGTTGAAACAAAGAGAAATTTCATTTCATCCAATTCTATACTTTGGATAGAATACAAGGTGCATCACCTATACATAGGTATGGTAGATTTTGGTCCAATAGTATAGTTATTTTTGGCACACCTAGTGGGAAGAATCTGTTGCTTCATCTCAATTTCTCAAATATTTCAAGATTTGGTGAACAATATTGACCTCATTTGTGGAGAATGTATATTCATCCGACGATTCCCTTGAAGATAGAACCCAAAATTATAATAACACTGTAGCACCCTAAAATTGGCGCAGTAAACCTTAGCAAATAATTAAAATTACTTTAGTAATAATTCAAATTCAAATTTTAACCCCGAACCGCCTGTTAAACCGCTTTCCCCATTTTTCGTGCCATTTTTAGAGTTTGTTTTGACCGTTGGATGATATCGTCGCCGATTAGATGATATCGCCTCAGATCGGATGAATTCGTCTGGAACAGAACGTCTAGACGATTTCGTCCCAAAACTAATTTTTCATAATTAGCTTCTGTTTCAACGGCGTCTCTAACCTGGGCAAAAGCGTGTCTGCATGGTTAGAGACTTCCCCCATTGGAGATCTTCCAAATTGGGATGATCTCCAACCTCCCAACATCCTTCCTATGCCTATTTAATCTTAGGCCCTCCCCTTGACATTCCCCCGGCTGAAATTTCCTGTAACACGAGTTCTATTTGCATTAGACCATCTTAAATCACCATTTGCCTTCGTATTTTTCCAAGTTTGTTTGCAGGAACTTCATTGTTTTTCAGCCAGAGAAAGCTCAGATCATCGTAGACGATCTTGTACAATCTCAGACGATCACGCCCCAATTCGAGATGATTTCAACTGCAGTCAACATTGGGGGCAATCAGTGCCCAGAGTTTGCGCTTTTCCTATACCTTTCTGCTATTCTATTCTGCATCTAGTTAGTTTTATTATTATTTCCTATTATTCTGCATCTTGGAGTTCACCCATATAGCTTAAATACATAATAAAATCATGATTAGCTATTAAAGCATGATAATTTACTTGCATTTCTATTTGGGATTATCTTATTAACATCATTATTATCATTTCACATCATTTTCCTTTATCAGCATAGCTGCATTTTCTGCATTCTGTGTCTATTTCTCTGATTGCAGGTCTCTGATGAATTCATTAGATCTCAGATGATCCTGTCAGATCGGAGATGATCCTATCAAATTCCAGACGATCTGGACTGCTTCAAAAATTAGAACCTCCATCAGACATCCGAAATCAGGTATGGTTTTTCTCACTTAGCTTGTTCTCTGTGTTTTCTGTTTAAATCTATTTTTTGTATTCATTTAAATCTGCATTTCATATAGAACAGTTTAGATTCATTTGGCCAAACCTAGGATTTGAATGATTAAAGCTAAAACTAAACACATCAAACACATTCCCAACCTAGGCATGGAGACTGCCACTAAACGTTTCCTGGTGAACCCCACCATCCGTCGAAAAATCACCTTAATACTCCTCCCCCGAGAGGCGGGACCTTCAAAGGGCCTCTCAGTCCGAGGTATTGTCCCATCCTTTTCCCATCCCCCTTCCGGGCGTGGATCCTATAGCCTGAAGGTAAGGGTGCAAAAAATTTGGAGCGATACATTTTGGTGAACCCGACGTGAAACTAAAACCTTTTGAAAACAAAAAACAAAAAACATAGATGTATTTAAAATCATTAGAAAACTACTAAGTTGCATATCATGTTTAGATGGTAGCTCCTAAGAAAAGACTAGCTGTCACTATAAATGTTGAAAATCAAATAATAGCCATAGAGTTTAATTCTTTGCTTAGACTATCTCAAACATATAGAGTTCCACCTTTGTGGGATGAACTTAATAGGAGATTGGGTATTATTTCATCTAGATCAACCGAACTTCGGCAAATTAAGAGGTTTGCCCTAGATAGAATCCTGGATCCTCATCAACTCATTTTTTATCATGAACTTTAGAGAGCTTGCCATAGGTGGTTAGCTTATAGGAGAGCTCTTGTGTCTTCAGAATTGTTCACCTTCGAGGAATACCTCGAGAACGCAACTATTATACACCAATTCCTAGGTCATGTAGAAGACCAAGAGGTCGTTCTTACGGATAGGGAAAGGTGGAGGAGAGTTCCTAGAGCTGTGTTATATCGAGAGTATTGCCATGAAATTTATTTCTACCAACCAGAGTCTGAGACAGATAATATCACTATAGCACTTTTTGTCAAATTCTTGAAAGAAAATTTTCAATTTGAAGAAGAACATTTCATGACTCCTGAAGAACTTGAGCTCGTTAATGATATTTATAAATTGTTTATAGAAAACTAGATCATTGCTTTCATTATTATTATTTCTTGCATTTAGTGTGTTGTTTGTTATCTTTATAATATTGTTACAAAAACAAAAAAAAAACAAGAAAAACCAAAAACATAACAAAACCAAAACATTTTATTTTAAATACTATAGTAGGTATATAATTAAAATATATACCTCTTAAGCTTGTTGCATATATATATATATATATATATATATATATATATATATATATATATATATATATATATATTTTCTGAAATCTAAACTTAAGCACAATGACTAGACTTAGGAATGGTAAACAAACTGAAGAAGAAGAAGAAGAAGATTGGTTAGGAAAGAAAACAAAAAAATCAAATGCCCTTCCTGAGGATCCAATTCCAGAAGGAGAAACTCTAGAACAGCCAGAAGATGAGCTGGTTGTAGATGAACAAGAAGAAAATGTTAGAGAGGAAGGATCCTCATCCCCTAGAATGGCTCCAGACGGAACTGTTACTTTTGATAACTTAGATCATTTCTAGAAATTTTTCAATAATAATATTGGTGCTCTTAATATGGCAGTTCGTATTGATAGAGGAAAAATTAGTGACACTCAAGCAGCCATGGAAGATATGTTTAACATACACACTAATCCCTTGTCCTTTGTTGATCAAGAAAGTGATAAAGCTGGACCATCCAATATAGATATGGTCACTATGATTCAGAACATGCAAAAACAACAGGTTACCCAACCCCCTAAGGAACCTGTTATTGAGCCTAAAATCATTCCCACACAAAAGAGACCTTCATTCACTACTTTATTTCACCAAACTATTGATCAATATGCTTCAAATCGACAAAAACCTAAAATGAAGCCAAACACCAATTTTCAACAATATGGGATACAACATAATACAACTTCAAAACTTCTTCATAACACCCTTCCTACCAACAATTTACACAATAGCAATATAGCATCTAATATTCATGTCCCTCCATCATATGCTCACAAATCCCATATTAATGCCCTACCGAACCAATATGGTGGGCAAACCAAGTAATCTGGAAGCCATGGTGAAACAGTTAGCTTCCCGCATGGACCAGATAGATCCCTACCGTCCCTCGTATAATTATCGAGAGATGTGTAGTCAGCCTTTGGATCCCATAGTTGTAGCACAACCATACCCTAAGCACTTTCCCATGCCCGTCCTACCTATATATAAAGGAACTGAAGATCCCATAGAGCATCTTCGCATGTTTAGGATAGCATGTCATGATATATCACATGATGACTTGCTATTACTAAAAATGTTCCCAAAAATTTTAGGAGGAATGGCATTAGAGTGGTACTATCAATTGCCCACTCATTCTTTGAGGAATTTTGAAGAAACAACTGAATCTTTTGTCCATCAATTTAGTGCCTACATCGAGAGACACGTGACCATTAAATATTTGTACAACCTAAAACAAGACAAAGATGAATGTTTTGCTGATTTCTTAGCTAGATGGAGGCAGTTGATAGGAAAACTGCACTTTGTGCTACCTTATAGGGAAATGTTGGACATTTTTATTAATAATTTGCAAGAACAACTATCCTATGAATTATCAACTGCTACCTTGACCACCTTCGATCAAGCTATAGACTTAGCTCGAAGGGTGGAAGATGCTCTCATTAGAAGAGGTCAGCTCAAAAAGAAAGATGATGAGAAAACATCCAAAAATCAATATAAAAACAAACAAGTTGTAGGTGACGGAGTCACTGATAGTAGAAACATTGCTAATGTTAATACTACGAAAACAACGGAGAAGTTTATATTAAAACCTCCTGATAAACCACCTTGAGAGTTTACTAGATTGAATCAACCATTATCAACTATTCTACCCCAATTACTCGAAAGAGGTTTGATTCAATTACCAGCTATCCGAGAACCTGATCCAACTATACCCGGATACAGAGCTGATTTACATTGTGATTTTCATAGAGGACCTGGACACTCTACCAACTCTTGTAAAATATTGAAACATAAAATACAAGACTTGATTGATAATAATGAAATGGAGGTGCAAGCCTTTCAACCTAAACAAAATCCTCCTAATAATGCTCAAAAGAACATTCCCCAAAATCAGAATCAAAATGCTAATCAATCATTAGATATATTTCAACATCCTTTACCAAAACATGGTAAAGAGGTGGCCAATCAAATTGAACATCATAATGTTCCCCCTCCTACCCGATATGTAGGGACTATTAGCGGACAATTATCCTACTCAGGATCCTCAAATATTTGGCACAACTTTCTCCATGGTTACGTCCAGGACCCCTATATAATACTCAAACACCGGATCCTAGTGATGTAGAATCGGATAATGAAAGTGAAATAGACATCACCTCAAACCAATCGAATAGTTCTAAAAATGAATCAGATCCGATTCAACCTATCACAGATGCTATGGTTTCGAAAGAACCATTTCCTAGAAGAGTTACTACTCGACCTTCTTCTAATCAGTTCCTTCCTAATGAACAAGCCATAAACGCTAGACCGAGACCAATTCAGCGTCTTCAATATAACATTGTAGGTACCATCGGAGTTGTTACCAGACAACAAGCTCACAATTCTCAACAGGATCAAACTCGGATCGATGGATCAGCTCCATTTATTTTGAAAAATCCCAATAAAGGGAATCATATGTCTAATGTTCAACCTAAGCCTCCTTACAATATTAATGAACAATTATCCAATACTACAGCCAGAATTTCCCTTTTGGACTTGTTAAGATCTTCTCCTACCCATAGGGATGAGTTAATGCTCACATTAAGCCAAATGATGGTACCTCAAAATATTCAACCTGAAGCCATGTCCAATACTATCATCACTCGAGAAGTCGATTGTATTGACTTTCGAGATAAAGATATCCCACAACATAGTTTACATAAGGATAACCCCTTATATATTACTGCCCTAATTGGAGATGTAGTCGTTAAACGAGTCTTGATTGATAATGGTTCATCTCTAAACATTTGCACTTTTGACTTCTACCAAATATTTGGGTTTAGAAGTGATGAAATGAAGAAAACTGACATGATCATAAAAGCTTTCAATGACGAAACACAAGAAACGTGTGGAGTTATCACCATCCCATTGCAAGTTGGTCCGAGAACCTTAGACACGACCGTGTTTATTGTACATTGCCCCGCATCATACAATATACTCTTGGGTCATCCTTGGATCAATGCAATGCGGGCTGTCCCATCAACTTTACACCAATGTGTTAAATTCGAATTTAAAAATCAGTTGGTCACTATCCATGGTGATCCTAGACCCTTTGATATGTGTGCTTTGGCAGAACCCGTTGGAGTTCAATTTTCCCTTGCCCCCTCTTCTCATCCACACATCCTAATTCTTATTTTTCATCTAAACGTGTGAAACACACACCCATAACTTCATCTATTTCTCCTCCATTAATTTCACCCTCATATATAGCTCAACAATCTTCTAAACAAACCACACTAGAACCTCAAAAAGATCTTAAATCCACAACCAATCCTTCATGTTCCATCCCTATAATTTCAAAACCTATAGACCCATTTATTAACACCTCCACATTCTCTACATCTATCATACCTTCCACATCTAAAGATATAGGAAATGTTCCTTCTACCTCTTATGCTCTCACTGATGAACTATTACCTGATTTATCTAAAATTCTTATATCAAAAAAAACAAATGCTTCTATGCAAGATTCCATTATCTTAAGTAATTTGTCGCCTTCTCCTCGTACCTTGGGCCTCCCACAACCTATGGGAAGTATCTACCAAGTTGGGAGTTGTGCTTTTATTTATAAAGGATATGATTGGGGAAGAATACCCCGAAACATCAAGACGCATTGTGATGGATATGCTCGATGCTATTTTGCTAATGAATATATTAAAGCTAAACCCATAATGCTTAAATTGGGCTATAAAGGGAAAGGCTTGGGACCTCTCCAAGATGGTATGAAAGAACCCTTTGAGGTAGAACCGTGGCCTGCCCGCTGTGGTGTGGGCCTATTTCCTAGTAAAGGTCAACCCTTTCCATTTGAGGATGATGACCATCTCATATGTTATCAAGATTATCTAGATAAACAAGATTCTTTGTATCCAAAGAATAATTTTACCTGCAATATGCTATCCATTGCCTATCCATTGCGCCATTGCAATAAGTGCCAGAAACATGCTGACCTTGTCCCATGCCCCCCGCAGCTATTTCATCTCCTTGGCCCTTTTCAAAATGGGGACTTAGACATTATTGGCAAAATTAATCCTATGTCATCCGATGGACACAAATTCATCATAACCGCACTGAGTATTTTACGAAGTGGGTTGAAGCTATGCCTTTAGCTTCCTGACTGGAACACAAGTCTCTAAATTTATTTTTAATCAAATCATTTGTAGGTTCAGAATTCCTACAAATCTCATCTCAGACAATGGAACTTGTTTCAAAAATAAAGATGTTAAGAAATTATGCCAAAAATATAAGATTCAACATCACTGGTCCACTCCCTATTATCCTCAGGGTAATGGCCAAGCAGAAGCATCTAATAAAACATTAATTAAAATCCTTAAAAGATTGGTCAATAAATCGCCGCGATCGGCACATTCAATTATATCTAGCTTTGTGGGCATATCGCACTAGTGTGCGTACTCCCATAGGTACTTCACCTTTTGTTTTGGTTTATGGCGTTGAAGCTATTTTTCCCTTTGAATTAGAAGTTCCTTCTTTGGCTCTACTACTTCAAGATACCAAAGTAGGAGATGAATATCGAGTTGGCAGACTCAATCAGCTGGAACTCCTAGATGAAAAGCGCATCAATGCTTTGGAGCATCTTCGTGCCTACCAAAACAAGCTTAAAAGATCATATGCTAAGAAAGTTCGTCATCGATCCTTTGAGGTCGGTGACCTTGTTTTAAAAGAAAATAAAAAAAATACTAATGCAACTAAAGACCTTAAAGGTAAATTTGAACCCAACTGGCTTGGACCATATATTATCACTGCTAAATTTGAATCGGGAGCATACAAATTAGCTACCTTAGATGGTAAATATTTAAAAGAACCTATGAATATTATGCATCTTAAACGTTACTATGCATAAAAATTTGGTCATTTCATCATTTGTATATATTTTGCATGTTGTCTCATTTTAAAAATATATATAAAACTGTTTCAACAAAAACAAACAAAAATAAAAGTAAAAACAACAATATTTTTGACTCTTTCGAAACCAAAAAAAAATAATAATAATAAAGAGAAGAAAGAGAGAGTCAAAATTATCAAACTCCTCACAAATATTTGTTGTATATATTTCTTCTTAAAGTATTGCAGTTATATTTTCAAATTATTTTGGATAAATTAGCATTTATTTGGAATCTCTCACTTTTGCAAACACAAAAATAAATATCTTGATTTTATCTGGCATGATTACTAATCTCTCTTATATCAAAGTCCACAAAATTCAATTAAATAAAGTTTGAGCATAGAGAATTGATCTTGTTATTTACTTAAACCAAGCATATCCTTTCACAATAAAATGATTATATTTGTAATGTCCATGCTATGCTACATAGTAGAAGTGGTTTCTTGAGCGAAAAGTTTCCCTTGCTATCCTATCATGCACATGGTCTAGAATCTTTGAGAATTGACAAAAGGACAAGCTCACCCCTACCCAGAATAAAAATCCCTTGCTCTACAACTAATCCGAGCAAGTATCCCTAGAATAGGAAGCAAAAATCAAGAAAAATCATGAGAAAAAGAAGCATTATTTCAGAATCATTTTGTACTCTCTTAGCACTATTTCAGCATTATCTCAAATATCAAAGCAAAAGATACGAAAAAGAAAAATACAAAAAAAAAAAAGAAAGCAAAACAAGCAAAAGCAAAAGCAATAAAATCCCTTTCCCTACCCATTGAAAAGAAAAGAAGGGTTGATGAGCTTGAATCCCTAGAATTCTCAATTATTCAAAAACTGTGAGGTAAGCCCCATAACAGGTGGTTTGTGCCCAACCCGCTTGGCCTTGGGTAACTCCTAGCATGGTGATATGTCTGTCACATTAGCGACCTTCTTTTGTACAGACCTATGTCCGCTTATGGATTAGCTAGCTCTTGGTAACCCGACTTACATAGTAGTCCGGTATGGTTATATGCATCTAAATCATGGTTAATGAACACTTATTTGGTTAATTCAAATCACTTGTATCAAATTATCTTGCTCAAAACTGGTAAATGCACAAAGCAATTGCACACACATTTGTATTTGAGAGATTTTGTGTATCATTATGATAAATCAAGATCAGAAATGAACTCACATACGCACATGGGATTCCTTATAAATCTAACTTTTGTCTTTAAGATACTTTGAAATATTTTTGCAAATTGTCTGGAATAATTTCATTTTCTTCTCTGAGAACAGTTGTTTAGTATAAAGACAACTACATGCATTATCAAAAAAATCAAAATCATTTTCAAAAAACATGCAATAAAGTTACATTTATATATAACTTTTTGACTTTCGCGACGATGGTATAGTTCCAAAACCAAAATTGGAATTTTATGCCTAGCGCAAGTCCTCATCTTCATATTTTTTGTTCATTTTCAAAAATTAAAAATCAACCATGCAATAAAACTATTATTTTCTTCTTTGGATTTCGTGATGATGGTATAAGTTTATACCTAAATATTCTATGCCTAGCGCAAACCATTGTACTAATTTTATTTCCCATTTATTTAAAATCATAAAAACACATGACTTAAATCATTATGTTACACAATTATGCTTTACAAACAAACAAACACTTATTCTATTTCATGTCATTATGTCAAACTTTAATTTTGCAATGATGGTATAATTCCTAGGGAATTATTCAAAAAATTTATCACACTTAGGAATTTATGCCTAGCAAAAATCATTTAAAAAAAATATATATATATATATATATATATATATTTCATGCATAATATTTTCATGGAAATCTGAAAACAAATCACCATCATCATCATCATTTGCATCATCACAACAAAGTCTTAAGACAGTCTCTTAAGCACTCTTTTACTTTTAGCAATATTTCTATACCAGGATTAGCTTGACGACCTAGCGAGCGGTGACTCCATGAAATGGTCTATAATAGCGACAATGTCCTTTGAAATTATTGTTAAAAGTCCCTTTTATTTTTATCAAATCACACCACAAACAACCAATTTGTTTACATCAGATTATTTCATTTAAATTTTAAAAGCATGACATTCAAACCATAATATTTCCAAACGACATAATTACATGAATCATCAAATCAATCACATCAAAACATTAAAGCATCATACAAACACATAAGACAAGTCATATGATCAAAAATATCTCATCTATATATATATCAACAATATATACATCATCTCAAAACTGGATCGGTATGCCATAATCTGTACCTCGGCATACTCAATCCTCTATCAAAAATAATAAACACTATGTATCAATTTGTGCAGTGTAGTCTATAGCAGCTAGCCTCGAGAACCCCTCGAGCTCTCAGCCTCATCTCCTCCCCGCCCTGAGGTGGACGAGGTGGCCCCATCGTAGTCCGTGTGGTGCTATGAGTCCTGGACTCTGATCGTGATGATGTCCTCGATGACCTCATCACGATAGGCTCCATAATGTGGGCCGGCAGTGGTAACCTCTGCCCCTCTGGTACCATATGGTGGTATAGCATCTGATAGAATGTGATCCGGGCAATAGCCCGTGCTAGGTCCCGAGTGCTCGCCCCTTCGCTCCATGCTTTGAGGCGTGCGACCTCATCTCTGAGTTGTGTGGCCTCCTCTCGGTGTCGTGCAACCTCATCCTGCAAGGACTGCACCTGAGCCTGGAGACGGACAGTCTTCGCCCGAAGAGTAGCCATCTCGCTACTCTCTCCTACCTCGACACCCTTGCCCTTATCGGGCGATGGTGGCCTCTCTCTCCGTGGAGAAGGGGGTCTCTCCTCCCTCCTCTCCCGCTGTCGCTACCTCTACTGAGCCTGTGGCCTCCTTTGCTCTCTCCTGTCGTGACCCTGTGCCACCTCAATGGCCGCCTGGTGCCACCTCCCCATCCGATGCACAACTACGTGAATCGGACCCTGAGCCCTCGTCATCCAAGGAGGGCGGATGCCTGCGTACCAGGCATCATAGCCGTCAGCAACCCCTGCATCGTCCCCATCCACTGGCTGAATGGGGGCATCGTCCACATCCTCACTCTAGAAGCGCTGCATATCTAGAGCCCCACTGACTGTAGTGTTATCCCGGACGGTCCGAGAAAACTCGTAGTCCCTGAGAGATGGGATCCCTTGTTGTAGACCGAACTGCCTCAAAACTCGGTCGTAGCGGTGGAGCTCCACCTCTCCCCTCTCCATCCTCAGCCATCAGGTTTGCCTAATGTGAGCCAGCTCCTGTCCATCCTCGGCCCACCCTGGATGATCTCTCCAAGGCCTCCAGGTGATCTGGTCGGAGACAAGGTCGTCAAGTAGTCTCCGGGACATTAGCAGATCTATCCGCCGTTGTGACCCTCTCTGGAGCCACCAGTAGAAAACTCGGGGCCTCTCCCCATCAATCCCTGTCAGTGGGAGCCCTACCGACCTCCGCACCATGATGTGCTCCCAGCACCAAACCTGCAGTAGTGATGTCATGACCAGACATTGGCCGCCCTTGTATACGACCCCATGTAGGATCCTATACAATCGACATAGTACAAAGCTCCCCCAAGAAAACCTGTACCCATGGTCTCTCATGTCGTAGACCACATCTATCAGTAGCCATGGTAGTCTGCATCCACTCTGATGGCATAGTAGCAGACCACCTACCACCCCAGCCAAAACCTGTGTCAGTCTAGATGCCCCAAGCATCTGGCGTAGCGACTCGATGTTCACTCCACCCTTCTCCAGGGTGAAGCTCGGATCTCCGCACAGTCGCATCATCGCGTGGCCCTGATTGGCCATGGGAGTTATTAGCCATCCTTGTATGGGGATCCTCAAAATCCTCCATACATCCTCCAATGTGGGAGTCATCTCCCCTGTCGATAATCGGAAACAAGAAGAACCCGGATACCACCTCTCTGCTAGGGCTGTCAATAGCCCCATATCTATAGAAACCTGTGGCATATCTGCCACATGCTGCAAGCCGACTTGAGCCAACTGATCTCGCTCTGCCTGAGATAGAGTGGCCAAGTCATCCCTCAACCCATCGTATTTCCATTCCCGGCTCTTTAGTAATCCTCTCTGCAACATAAACAACAAAACAATAAAAATCATTAATAAAACAGTGATTAAAAATGCAAGTAAAACAAGTTCAATTTCATACAAATGATGATATCGTCCACTATTGGACGATATCGTCCAAAATTTGAGCAAAATTTGTCTCCGATTTCGCAAGAGGGAATCGTCCCTTATTGTACGAAATCGCCCCCATATCGCCGATTTCGCCCTTGGACGAAATCGGCGATATCGAGACGATTTCGACGAAATTGAGACGATTTCATCCCGACGACGTCGACGGCCCAAAAACGGCCGCGATGCTCAAAAATCATTCAAAATTAATCTAAAAAGCATGAAATTCAAAATTAAAGCATTCTAAATTAAGTTTGGACCCTTACCCGTAGCCCGCGTCGGACCTCTGTCGATCTGTGCGCTGTCTCGACCATCTTGTCTGTAGAGCTCTAGAAACCAGGAAAATGAACAGTAAAAATGAATTAGGGTTTTACCCTATTTTTCTTAATTTTATTCAAAAACAATTAAAACATTTTAAAATTTTGCTTTTCCGCATTTTTACCTCAAACGTTCGATTTGGGTAAAAACACGGAGGGGGCACCATAGTAAGTTGTTGTACGATTCGACCTAGAATCGTCGCCTAAAAATGGGAATAATTTTTGCTTTCTCATAGATCGAGAAGAACTCATCTTTAACGCATTTTCTTTGAAAAATTCGCTAAAGAGGGGGCAAAATGTAGCACCCTAAAATTGGCGCAGTAAACCTTAGCAAATAATTAAAATTACTTTAGTAATAATTCAAATTCAAATTTTAACCCCGAACCGCCTGTTAAACTGCTTTCCTCATTTTTCGTGCCATTTTTAGAGTTTGTTTTGACCGTTGGACGATATCGTCGCCGATTAGACGATATCGCCTCAGATCGGACGAATTCGTCTGGAGAAGAATGTCCAGACGATTTCATCCCAAAACTGATTTTTCATAATTAGCTTCTGTTTCAACGGCGTCTCTAACCTGGGCAAAAGCGTGTCTGCGCGGTTAGAGACTTCCCCCATTGGAGATCTTCCATATTAGGATGATCTCCAACCTCCCAACATCCTTCCTATGCCTATTTAATCTTAGGCCCTCCCCTTGACATTCCCCTGGCTGAAATTTCCTGTAACACGAGTTCTATTTGCATTAGACCATCTTAAATCACCATTTGCCTTCGTATTTTTCCAAGTTTGTTTGCAGGAACTTCATTGTTTTTCAGTCGGAGCAAGCTCAGATCGTCGCAGACGATCTTGTACAATCTCGGATGATCACGCCCCAATTCGAGATGATTTCGACTATAGTCAACATTGGGGGCAATCAGTGCCCAGAGTTTGCGCTTTTCCTATACCTTTTTGCTATTCTATTTTGCATCTAGTTAGTTTTATTATTATTTCCTGTTATTCTGCATCTTGGAGTTCACCCATATAGCTTAAATACATAATAAAATCATGATTAGCTATTAAAGCATGATAATTTACTTGCATTTCTATTTGGGATTATCTTATTAACATCATTATTATCATTTCACATCATTTTCCTTTATCAACATAGCTGCATTTTCTGTATTCTGTGTCTATTTCTCTGATTGCAGGTCTCTAACGAATTCGTCAGATCTCAGACGATCCTGTCTGATTTCAGACGATCCTGTCAAATTCCAGACGATCTGGATTGCTTCAAAAATCAGAACCTCCATCAGACATCCGAAATCAGGTATGGTTTTTCTCACTTAGCTTGTTCTCTGTATTTTCTGTTTAAATCTATTTTTTGTATTCATTTAAATCTGCATTTCATATAGAACAGTTTAGATTCATTTGGCCAAACCTAGGATTTGAATGATTAAAGCTAAAACTGAACACATCAAACACATTCCCAACCTAGGCGTGGAGACTGCCATTAAACGTTTCCTGGTGAACCCCACCATCCGTCAAAAAATCACCTTAATACTCCTCCCCCGAGAGGCGGGACCTTCAAAGGGCCTCTCAGTCCGAGGTATTGTCCCATCCTTTTCCCATCCCCCTTCCGGGCGCGGATCCTATAGCCTGAAGGTAAGGGTGCAAAAAATTTGGAGCGATACAAACACCATAATTCCCATTTGTTCTTACTTCATAATCTATGTATTTTTACTTCATCTTTATATGATTAAAATATCTATAACAAAGAAGCTAGGAAATCCATAATCATTTTTAGAGTTACCTACTTGTAAACCAAGATGCACCAAGTCTTTGCCCCTTGATTCTTGTTCTAAAAGTTTAGATTCCTTATTTTCCAATTTTATTGAACCATTAAGAACACCTAGTTCAACAATCATGGATCATAATAATCAATAAATACCTTCAAATTTCCCTAATTGGAACACCACAGGACCCCTAGGTCTAGCATATGCAAATGATATTCCATAAGTAGTGTTTAAAGTCCTTCTCACTTATTATGGTACAGGAAAAACCACTTATGAACACTGCCAAGATTTGGTGTCACTAGCGATAATTCCTAATATAAGAGATGAAGATGTTATGGTCAGGTTTCTTGCCATGTATTTTAAGGTGAAGGTAGTTAATTGGTATCAAACCTTAGAAGATGGAATTATTCACTCATGGGATGACCTAGCTGGACCCTTTGTTGAAGAATTTAATGAGCTAGCAGACCCATTTTCCTTGCTCACTCAATTCATAGTCATTAAATGATATCCTCAAGAGCTAATCATCAAGAGCTAATCATAGATTTTAATCTTAGATTCAGTAGAACTTGGAAGAGAATTTTACAAAATATTAGACCCCTAGGTCCTTTGGCATATATATACTACATTAGAGAATTAGGTCCTAATATGTTTGTAGACACAATAGTCTAATGTGATTGCTTTTCCTAAAGTCTATCAAGCAGCTCTTACTATTTAAAATACATTAATATTTGTAGAAAGGTTACCTCCTAGAGTTGTAATGCCCTATTTTCTAAAATTAGCCCAACATACTCAAAAAAATGAATCCTCAGTAACCTTCATTATAACTACATGTTTTCCTTCAATTGCTTCAAAACCTGTGCCTAAAGCATTACCTTTGATACAAACTCTGCCAACATTGCCAACACATAAGCCTAAGGAATCACCAATTATGATAGAGGTGTTGTCTACATTGAAAATGCTTAATAATAAGGTGTCAACTATTGAGAAAAGAGAGGCTGAGAGATTTCAATATAGAAGATTTTTGTATATTATCAAATATTAGAGATCTTCTATTAGTAATACCACATAAAAGGTCAACAATAGCTATCGAGATCAAGAACCAATAATGTTAGAACCTGAAAGTCACCCTTGGTGCCTAGTATGCAATGATCATCACAATGCAAATACCTATGTAATGTATCAGCATCAGGCCCAAATGGTCATTGAAAAGGATGAAAGATCTCAAAAAGGTTAAGTTAACATGTTTTTGGATCCAGAGCAAGTCATGATTACTAAATATCCTTTGGAAGAAGAATGCATATCAGTGTTAACTAGACTTGGGAAAAATTCAATTTAGATAGATCCATAGAAGATAGAGCTCTTTTGAGTTCTAAATCAATATTATAAGCCTAAAGAGAAATTCTTGTATGATGTTGGGAAGCCTCCATCCTAGACTAGACTAGAGAAAGTTTCTTCTACACCATAACCATGTAATAAATAACCAAGTTCTAAGCAAGCAAAAAAGGCTAAGGAGATTTTACTTGAGTCAAGGGAACAAGCATGAGATAAGCTTAAATACCCTTATGTGACAAAAATACAAATGATAGAAGCTAATAAAGAGTACAAAATAAGGTTCAATAACCAAAAAGAAATAATTAGAAGAAATTAGTAGAATAACCCAACTTCAACATAGTTGAAGAGCTTAAAAGACTCCTAAAGCAAGTATGTATGACACCCTGATGATTCCCAACCAAATAGATTTGTGCTCAGATATTCATTGAAGAAGACCACTCTAGGAGATAAATCAAGCCTAGAATATAATTTCACTCATGATTTGATAATCTTAGGAGCTATAAGAATAAGCCACCTCCCTTTACATATCCTTGAGAAGAGAGGGGTGGGTTGTAAATAATTGTATGATCAATTCTACAACTATAATCACTATGATGTCTAAAGTATTATATGAAATTATGGGTATGGAGTATACCTATTCATGTCCTGGAGTACTCCAATTAGATGAAAATTTCATGAAAATAGTAGGGATAATAAAATATATTCCTATGATGTGGGTATGGAGTATACCTATTCATGTCCTGGAGTACTCCAATTAGATGAAAATTTCATGAAAATAGTAGGGATAATAAAATATATTCCTATGATGTTCGACAAAGTGCTTGAGATCATTATAATTCAGAGAAATAGTGGTTGTTGATCTAGAGCCATATTTTAGTCTCTTCCTTTCATGGTAATTCACAACAAAGTTAGGAGGCTATATTTAATTGGATTATTATTATATGATAATATTACATAAAGGTAAGAGGGGTAAAATCATCCCTCAGAAGCCCACAAATTATCATTTTGAGAAAATAGAATAAGATGAATATATAAACATAATATTTGAAGTAGTAGATCCTCTAGAAGACATTCTAAAAGAGTTATAGATAGAAGATGAGTTTTTTCTAAAGAATTATAACACCCTAATTGAGACTGGAATTGACACATATCGTGTCTTAGGCCTAGAACATAAAAATGTGACAACTATCAAGAATTATAAAAGTCATAGATTTGGAAGCTTTATTTTTATGGGGCTAGATGAAAAAATAGAGTTGGAGCCAAGATTGCACTAGTGTCTCCCTCAGAAGGAATGAAGAGTTTGTCCTATATATTGACATGGAGTTGCACTAATAATGTTGCTAAATACGAGGTCTTATGCCTTGGCTTAATGCAAGTAGAAAATATGGACATCAAGATACTCATAATATATGGTGATTCTAAGCTCATAGTCAACCAAGTAATAGAGAAATGCAATAGTAAGCATCATTATCTAAAGGTATACCGAAACAAAGTATGGGATTTGATGGAGTTTTTTAAAGACCTGAATATAAAATCCATCCCATGAGAGTAGAATGAGTTGGCTAACACACTTTCCACTCAAGGAGAAAATTACATGCCAATTGTAGAATATTGTTCAAGAAAAAAGAACATAGTAAAAATAATTTTCAGACTAGTAGTTCCAGACAAAGAAATATTTTGGTAAGTATTTGAAGATGATCAACAAATCATTGAATTCTTGATGAGAGAGGTAAAATAATCAAATCAACAATACTATATATTCAAATAAGTTGAACATAGGATATTATCCAATTGAAGAATAATCATATCCCCAAAGGGTTGATTACTCTAGAAAGCTTGTTTGATAACAATGACAAAAATATAGGTCAAAGAATGAAAGTAAAAGAACAAGCCTATAGAGAAATTGAATTTGAGACAAGTAAAAGTCTAACGGTTGGAATTCATTATACTACAAAAGAATTGGATCAGTTCAAATCACTGTGTGTACAACATCAAGCCAAAGATTGTGTCTTTATTATATTAAATATTGTATCTTGGAGTTATGATGATTTTTAAGTCTATATTGCATTACTTCTTTATCATAGACTCAAAAATCATCATAACTCTAAGCTTTCTTAAAGATTGTATCTTTATTATTTTAAAGTCTAGGCTTTATTTATGTTTTGATGATTAGAATGCTTTGATTATATTTAGTATAATAAAGTGTTTTAGAATACTTTGATTATATTTAGTATAATAAAGTGTTTAAGTGATTAGAATACTTTGATTATATTTAGTATAATAAAGTGCTTGGATAATTTGTACTCTTTGATTATTTTAGTATAATAAAGTGTTAGATAATTTGAACGGTTGATGTTATAATGCTTTGATTATATTAAGTATAATAAAGTATTTTACTTTGATTATATTGAGTATAATAAAGTGTTTATATGATTTGGAATGTTTATTTTGGTTTTGAATGAGAAATAATTATAATGATTCTTAAGATCCATGTGGATTAAGGTATCATTATAAAGAGAAGTGTGGGCTTCTCTTGGATTGTTATAGAATGTTTATTTTGGTTGTGAATAAGTAATTATAATTATTCTTGAGATCAATGTGGATTAAGGGGTCATTATAAAGAGAAGTATGGGCTTATCCTAGATGTTATGAAATTCTTAATTTGGTTTGAATGAGAAATATTTATAATGATTCCTGATATCTATGTGGGTTAAGGGATCATTATAAAGAGAAGTATGGGCTTCTATTGGAATGTATTGGAATGTTTTATTATTGGTTGTTCCAAGTCTTTTGACTTGAGAAGAGGGATTCTCTTCTTATAGCTTGTTTTATGATATGTGCATGGATGTTGCATAATAGAGTATGGCATGATTTAAGTTGCATTGCATATAGAGTTGTATTGATACCTAAGTAAACTTCAAATTATGGGTGGTTTTACCATCAAAGAAGCTTGTGGAGTTTGAGTTGGCTAGATATCTTGAAATATGTTTTATTAAGTTCTTCATAAGTGATGTAAATGAGCAAAGGCTTGTATTTTCTTGGAAGATTTGTAAAACTTGACTCTTGTATTCAAAGAAATATTATGTGGCTTTAAAGTTTACTTTTTGTTATGGGCAATGAAGAGTTGTTTTAAGTATTCTTTTATTTCTTAGATAAGTATGATGATGCTTTAAATATGGAAATGAATCTATTGTTGAGTTCCTTAGCTCTTCTCATTGGATGAATAGAATGTTTCCTTGAAGTTATTTGATAAAGCCTTGGAATTTAAGTAATGTGGTATAATGCTATCATGGTTTAGGTAGATTTTGCTTATTATTTATATCAAGATTTATGTAATGCATAAATGTGGCTTTTAGTAGAGGAGCTTTTGAATTTCTTTACCAACTTTTTAATTTGTTGATTTATATATCATTCTTCTTAATGGTTCTTGGATTGGGTATGAATATTCCTCTAGTAAGCCATAAAGCCTAAACCTAGGAGGATTTGGGAGAATGTAATAACCAGGTGGATATGAGTCATATAAGGAGTTGAATGTATGCTATAGCTATGGTATTTGTGAACTATCATACCTTGAACATGCAATATTAGGTGTGTTCCATCTAAATGTTGGGAAAAATATTCATAAGACAACAATGGTGATCCCTTGATCGAGAAGGATTAGGTGATCATGTTAGTTGTCATAAAAGTGGCAATTATCTTAGTTATCCTATGGAGGTGTGGTAACTAAGAACCAAGGCTCTAAATTGATTAACCTAACTAAATGAGTTAGAGTTAGGTTAGGTAATAAGTGTTCCCCCTTTAGGGCATGTAGGTCCTAAAGGATAATACCTACACCATGGTCACATGGTACTATGCCAAGGAGGGTATGGGAAAGGTGGGGGGAACTTTCTATGTCCTTATAAAAAAGTAGGTTTAGTAAGGTGAATCCCAAAGAACCATTGGAGTTGACCACTCTTGTCCACTGAGTATCATATACAATGACTTAGAAATCAAATGTGGTGTAGCCTTATATGTTGAGATAAATAAATTAGGGGTGGCTCCCTTGTGAGCCTTTGTTTGTT
Source organism: Wollemia nobilis (assembly GCA_028583015.1). NCBI lineage: Eukaryota > Viridiplantae > Streptophyta > Pinopsida > Araucariales > Araucariaceae > Wollemia > Wollemia nobilis. Next base: position 2,409,541 of record JAQPPZ010000314.1, read on the forward strand.
GGTGTTATTTTCAATTTTAAGGGTTGGTAGTTTTGGATTGTTATAGTTGGTATTAGAGCTCTAGGTCGTAGGACTAGAAGCTTATGTAGAGTGTGCTTAGGTTGAGCTTTGTCTTGATGTGTAATATGGGTAAGAAACCTTGTGAGAAGGCAAGAATGATCCTAAAGGATGATAGAATTGAGTAAAGTTAAAACTAGAAAATGTAAGTACAATTATGGGAGAATTATAGCTTTACCTAATTCCCTTGTGTGAATAGGAAATGGCACCTGTTCAAAATGGAAGTTCATCAAAGAAAACCAAAATAGTTGCACCATAGGGTAATATTGTACATAGGGTAGGACAAACTTTAGACCCTAGTAAGAAGACTAGGAAGTCAACAACTCTAAGGGTCTTGAGATGGCAAGGAACCTAGAAAGGAATGTTGGAGGAACAAAAAAATTGGGTAGAGGGACATACAATTTTTCCTCCTTGGTAATATTATTCCAAGAGCAATTGGAGCAACAGTAAAAGTTAATAGACTCCTTGGTCAATAGAGAGGTAAAAAATAGAGAGAGTCAACAAGAAGAAAATCCTATCCAAAGGAACCAAGAAGGTAGAGCCTGAATTGAGGCTGAGCTAGCAAGAGACCTTAAGAAGAGAGGCCAAAAATAGAGGGGATCATCAGGAAGAAAATCATATCCAAAGGAACCAAGAGGGTAGAGCCTGAATCAAGGCTGAGCTAGCACGAGACCTTAAGGTTTTTAAGATAACAAAATTTAATGTAAGAATAAGGGGAGATGTGGAAGAGGCATGGATGAAAGAGTTAGAAACATTCTTTTCCTTGAAAAATTACTCCTCCGAGACTAAGACAACATGGGCTACTATACATCTCCTAGAGGTGGCCCTAGAGTGGTGGGACACGTATAGCTCAAGTAAAAATATTCAAGCCATAGACCTTAAATGGGAAGAGTTCATTGAGGCTTTTAAGAAGATGTTTCTCACATACCAATTTTACATTGAGAAATTTGAAGAGTTCTCTACCCTTTAATAAGGATCATTATCTCTAGAAGTATATTATCAAAAATATGTGATACTTTTGAAATATGTTATAAAATATGAGAACAATTAGCATCTTAAGGTGCATAAGTTTATTCTAGGGTTGGATCCTAAAATAAGGATAGTAATCGATATGCTCAAACAAAAAATATTGCAAGAGACATACACCCTAGTGAGGTAGGAAGAAACTAACCTTCAAACCAGAAGGACCATATTCAATTATTTAGGAATGAAAATTAATGAAAGGCAAGAGATGAGGAAAAGAAAGAGTGTGGGATTCATGAAATGGGATAAGGATCAAAATAAAAGAAATAAAAACAATCCAAAATTCAATAATAGGAACAATGGAAATTAGGGTCAAAACAAGAAGAAATTTCATAAGAAGGATGGATCCAATCCCAATTCCCCAAAACAATATGAGTCAACACAAAAATAAGAGATAGGGGAAAGGATACAAGAGAAATACCAAGCACCTAAAGTAGGATGTTACATCTATGGGGCCCTCACTATACCTAAAAATGCCCTCAAAGAGCAGAGTCAAGCCATAGAGCAGAGGAACCATCACACAAAATTTATGCCACCACTGGAAATCAAACTATAGATGGCCAAGCAACACCAATGCTGCTAAATGGTAAGTTGTTCTCTAGAGACATAAATTTTTTGATAGATAGTGGAGCCACAAATAGTTTTATTTCCACTAGTATTATCAAGGATATGCTAAAAAGACCTAGATTTTTAGTACAAGGATGGAAAGTTGAGTATGGTTTTGGGTAAACCTACTTAGTGGATCAATGTCTACCTACAACAGAGATAACTCTACCTGAGGGGTCTACTATCTAGAATTTATATGTGGTACCCCTTTATACCTTTGATATTATCCTAGGGATGGATTGGTTGAAGGCACATGGAGCCTTAATCAATTTTCAAGATAGATGGATGGATTTTACCAATAAGAATAAGAGGAGAGTAAGAGTTCAAAGTGGGCGAGGTTCTTTCCAACCCCACTTGATTTCAACTATGCAATTAAAGAAAGATATCAAAAGAGGTAGCTTGCTCTTTGTAGTGAAGATCAATGATGGGTTTGGAGAAAATAGAAATGATGAAGTTTTTAAGAAGCATTCAATTATTTCTAAGTTTTGAGATATATTTCCTAAGGACCTTTTGGGTCTACCCCCTCAAAGAGAATTTGATTTCACTATTGATTTAATACAAGAGTTGAACCCATTTCTAGGACACCTTATAGAATGACTCCTATTGAGTTATAGGAGTTAAAAGTTCAACTTTAGGACTTGTTGAAAAAGGGTCTGATCAGACCAAGTGTGTCACCTTGGGGTGCTCCTATGTTATTTGTGAAAAATAAGGATGGTTCCCTAAGACTGTGTATAGATTATAGAATTTTGAATAAGGTAACCATTAAAAATAGGTATCCTCTACCATGGATAGATGATCTCTTTGATCAATTGAAGGGTGCTACCATATTTTCAAAAATAGATCTAAGATCAGGTTATCATCAACTAAGAATTAAAGAAGAATATACCCATAAGACAACCTTTAAAACTCAATATGGACACTATGATTTCACGATGTTACCATTTGGGTTAATGAATGCATTGGTTACCTTCATGAATCTAATGAATAGTGTGTTCAAGAAGTACCTAGACTAGTTCATTTTGGTATTATTAGATGTTATACTAATCTATTCTCAAACTAGGGAAGAGCATGATCAGCATATCAGATTAGTATTGGAAGTGTTAAGGAAAAATTAAATTTTTGAAAAACTATCCAAATGCGAGTTCTATACTTTGCAAGTACAGTATTTGGGGCACATTATCTTAGCAGAAGGTATTATTGTGGACCCATAGAAGATTGAGGCTATACTAAATTGACCTACAACTAAAAATGTGATGAAAGTTAGGATTTTCACGGGACTCGTAGGTTATTATAGGTGTTTTGTGAGTAATTACTCAAAAATTGCCTATCCAATCACCAACCTTAAGAAAAAGGGAAAATAATTCACGTGGATGGATAACTATGAGGCTGCATTTGAGTATTTGAAAAATAAGTTGAAAACATCTCCAATTCTAAATATTTTAGATCCTCTTGGGAAGTTCACTGTGTGTACATATGCTTCTCTATAAGGTTTGGGTGGAGTTCTATCTCAAGGAGAAGCCACGGTGGCATATGAGTCTAGAAAACTCAAGAAGCATGAGGTAAACTATGCCACTCATGATATAGAATTGGTAGTAGTTGTGTATGCCCTAAAGGTTTGGAGGCATTACTTGTTGGAAAAATGTTTTGAGCTAAGTACATTCCATCAAAGTCTAAGGTATATTTTTACCCAACCTTTTCTAAATGTGAGACAGAGAATATGGTTAGAATACTTAGTAGAATATGATTTTGATATTGATTATATAAAAAGGAAATAAAATAAGGCAACTAATGCCTTAAGTATGAGAAGGCACATAACTACATTAACCTAAAGCCATGTAGATTTGGTAGATAGGGTCAAGAAAAACAATTTCATGAACCTTATTTCCTAGAACTTCAAAATAAAATAGAAGAAACTTCAAAGGAAAGCAAGGGTTTCAACATAAAATATGGGTTTTTATGCTTAGGAGATTGAGTAGCCATATCCAAATCGATGATATAAGGGAAAATATCTTGTAGGATGCTCATAATGCATTCTACTTCGCTCATCCAGGAGGGTCAAAAATGAGGGAAAACATAAAGCTGGAATGAAGCAAGATATAACTGAATTCCTAGAAAGATATTTGGAATACCAGAAGGTTAAGGTAAAACATTGTCACCCATATGCGAAATTATACTCACATGAGATACCTATGCAAATATGGTAGGTGATATCCATGGAATTTATTGTTGGGTTACCCAAGAATAGGTTCCAGTATGATGCCATCTTGGTAGTAGTTGATAAGTTGACCATGGTCACACACTTCATTACAGGTTACATCAAGGATGATGCACTGATGGTGGCACATAAATTCACCAAAGAAGTTTTTAGATTACATGGGTTTCTAGAAGTAATTATATCTTATAGGGATTCAATATTCACATAAAAATTTTGGCAAGCTGCACATTGTGCAGTGGGCACTAATCTAAATATTAGTTCTGCATATCATCCTAAAATTGATGGCTAAACTAAGAGGGTAATTAGGTTTTGGAAGATATTTTATGCAATTACTGCATGGAATAGAAGTTAAAATGGAAATACCTCTTGCATCTTGTGGATTTTTCTTATAATAATGGATACCATGCATATTGGAGGATGGATCCCTTTGAAGCCTTGTATGGCAAGATATGCAGAACCCCTCTATCATAGGATAATCTAGAAGATCGGATAACGATCAGAATTGATACTGTTTGGAATATGGAGGAACAACTTAGAGCAATCTGGCTTAGGATCAAGAAAGTGATCGATTACCATAAGAGCTATGTGGATATAAAAATATCCCCAATAAAATTATCTATGGAAGATAAAGTCTTCTTAAGGGTTAGACCCATGAAAAGTGCCATCAAGTCAACAAAGTTGGATCCTCGCTATATTGGGCCCTTTGAGATCATTGGGAAGGTTAACCCAATAGCTTATAGGCTCACTTTGCCACCCAACCTATCAAATATCCATGACACTTTCCACATATCCTTGCTTAGAAAGTATGTTGTTGATCCTACTCATGTGTGGAATGTTTCTAAATTGTAGATGATAGATTTTGTAGCCATTGAGGCATGGCCAGTAAAGATTCTAGGGTTTCATTCCAAGGTGCTAAGGAAATGAATCCTAGATCAATGTAAGGTCCAATGGAACCAATATTCAAAGAATTGTGCTACATGGAAAAATGATGATGAGATCAGACAACAATTTCTATTTTTATTTTAATAAGTTTATGTATGCTACTTTTGCAAGAAACATAGGGGACTATGTTTAGTCCAAGGGAGGAGGTATGTAACACCCTTCCTTGGTAGAACTATTGTGGAAAGTGAAATATGTTTTGATGTGATTATGTAATGGTACAACTTCTTTCATACTAATTAAATAATGGATTGATTACTTTATTTAAGCATAGAACATGGTACTACTGATGTATTTGTGGGTGTAGGATCATGTACCTCCTCCTTGGTGGGGCTATGGGTAAACCACCTACCATAAAGAATATTTAGGAAAATTATGATGATGACTTGTTCATAAATAGATTAGGGTAACATGGAAAAATACCTTTCATGTAGATGCATTTATTGTAGGCTTGTTGAATATTCACACCATTGGACCAGGAAGTTGCTTGCTCAATGAGCCTCCTCAACAAGGTTGGTGATAGCTTAGACTATCATAAAAGACCACATTCTTGGGGATAAAATAATGGTGTAGGATATTATTGTTTTTATGCCATTTGAAATTGGTTTTTATGCTAGAAGATTTAACACTTTTATGTTTACTTGAATGATAGATTAAATACCTTGGTAAAATGAGTATTGTATGGACTCTATATTCATGTTTTACTTGCACCAAAATAATAATAAGTTACAATACAAGGTGTGTATTGATTTAAGTAACTTATTATGCTTTGAGAATTAATTTAAGAATGACATGGTAATGAAGCCACCCCCCTTGGAATATTAAGAGGCTTTAGTTTCATTAATGCCTTGAATAATGAAACTGCCCAAGCACGCTCATGAGGGTGGCACATAATGTTCTTTGGATGTTTGGTGTGCTTAAGCCATGCAAGTGATGCTCCTTCCTTAAATGGTATGGAAGGTGGATGGTAGGGTGATGAACGTGGGAGGAGGCAGTAGAGTTTCAGTGGCAAAGGAAAAGGATTTTGAAAGTAAGCAATGATATTGAGGATATCCTTAGACAAGAAAAGCTTTAATTTTTTAGGTGCTCCCATTTATTGTTGCTTTCACCTTCATTTTAATCTTTATTTTTCACTTTGTTTTTGGTTTTGACCTATGAGCTATTTGTTTGCTGCCCCATTCTTCTAACTTTGTGTTGATGGTATTTCTTCCTTTTTGCACTTTATCTTACCTCTTTTTTTGGGCTATAGAGAAACCAAATTGGTTTGTATCTTGTGCTTGAGTCTTCTTGTTTGTAAGCTTGTATGATGTCCATAGGGTGGTGATGTTTTGTTTGCATGTACCTTGTTTTTACATCACTAGTCACTTGTTTGTAGAGCGCCTTTCATTGTATCTTGGGTCTATGTAGAATAGGTGATAGTATCTTTATGTTTTATTGGTTGGTGGGCAACATTCTCCAGAGTCAAAATATTGTTGTTGGTTGTCCTTGCTTAGTGGGTGTGCCATACATTTTTTTGTTGTGATGCTTCTTTGTTGTTCTATTTTTCTTGTGGGCATAAGAGAAGCTTTGGATAGTTTTGATCATTATTTATATTAGGTTAAGCTTTAGGTGGTAAGGTTTTTGGATACCTTATGTATTAATTTTTGAGTTTAATCAAAGATATGGAACTATGTTGTGTTGAGCTTCTTGATTTTTAAGATTTTTAAATGTCATAAATGATTTACTAAAGGCTTCTTTATTTATTAGATAAAGATCATATCTTTATTATATTAAGCTTTCTTTATTATATTAGAGTTAGGTTAGGGATTTAGCATCCTCCATTTAAGGCATGTAGATCCTAAACGATAATTCCTACGCCATGATCACATGTTACTATGTCGAGGAGGATATGAAAAAGGTGTGAGGACTACTTTGTGTATCCTTGTAAACAAGTAGGTTTAGTAAGGTGAACCCCAAAGAACTAGGAGAGTTGGCAACTCCTGTCCATTGAGTGTTGTCTATAGTGACTTAGAATTCAAATGTGGTATAGCCTTGTATGTTTAGATAAATAAATTAGGCATGGTCCACTTGTGAACCATTGTTTGTGAGTGATCTTTTCAATTTTTGTTTGGGTTGTTATAGCGGTGGCCAAGTAAATAAACATTCAAGACACCATGATTGAGTTTGTTGAAAAGCTAATAACAAGATTCAACATCCCAGATGCATTGGTAAGTGATAATGGATCTACCTTTATAGGAGCAATGTTTATGAATTTTCCAATAAATATGACATTTATTTAAATATATCATCCAATTATCATCCACAGGGGAATAAGTTAGCTGAATTGACCAATAATAATATTTTAACAATAATTAAGAGGACTATTGGAGAAAATAAGAGGAGAAAATAAGTTAGTGTTATATTTTTGTTGCACCATCACTTTCAAAAGCCACTTGGCCATGCCAAAGTGATGGTGCAACAAAAATATAACACCTCAAGATTACAAATTTGGTGACCTCATCCTCAAATAGGAGGAATAAAAATAAAAACGAAGGAAGCACCAAAAATTTATTTTATTCTAGTTTGGGCCATATCAAAATACCTCCAAATAGGAGCATACTGGATATGATCTATCAGAGGATAGCATTCAATTTTTTTTATATTGATAAATGGCCATCACCTAAAATTCTTCATGTAAATTACCACCAACCTCTTGTATTATATGTACATAGAAAATAAAACAAAAAATATTAAAATAGGCCACAATAATTTTGAATTTGCTAAGCTAATTGGCCAAATTGGATCCACCTGACTCCAATTTTTTTGTTTCATATAATCATTGGTCAAAATATATGATAGCCAAGAACTTTAACTCACATGCAAAGATATTCGCATGATCTAAGACAATGTAAAAAGTTTACTTCAATAAAAGTAACTTGGAGTTCAAATACCACAATAAATGCGCAATGGCCTTGTGAGAGAAACACTTAAACAAAATTTTGCTTTGTAAAATTATAGAAAGAAAATAGTTGTGCCTATAAATCAATTTTGAGTTGAGAACTATAAAATAATTGCTTTGAACATTTACAAAAGCATGACACAAAAGTATATACAAGTTTAAACTCATTAGCAATGGATGGATATGCAAAATCATCAAGTAGTGCCTAAAAAATGTAGAAGGAAAAAGTGTTGCAATACCAAACATGTTGAATTGGGGACAAAAAATAACCCTGAAGGCCAAGTAGAAAAATTTGTGGGAGGGATTAAAACAATGAGAACAAGGAGTTTCTCCAAGCAACCCAAGTACATTTACATATCACTCTTTCTTATCTTCAAGTATTTATAGTCCCACACACCCTTGTCCAGAATTGGTGGTTGTAGTCATCAAGTCCTATAATCCCCAGATGAGAATGGTCTAGAATTGTAGTTGCAAATGTTGTTTCAGCTTACCCCAAACCTTTTCATAGATGCATTTTCCTTTGGGGCTAGACCTAGATTTTACCTGAAGCCCTTTACTTTTGAAACTCAGAGTAAATACTATGACTTAAAGAAATAAACATAAGGGGGTAAGTTTTTTAGAACTTGGCTCAATTCACAATTACATAATCCTCCAACAAAAAATGAGCTCCCTAAGATCCTAATTAAAATTGTAGATTTTAAGTACCCAAAAATATTTTCCATGCTTGCCATAATATTTGACCTACCTACTGACAAAGAGGTATATGATTACCAAATTTCTATGGCATATGATATTTCCAACCCCCAAAACTATGAACTATCTCATTTGGACTAGGCCACATATCTTCTTTTCTTTGACTGGTACCATTGTTTGTGCTAGAAGATTCATGATTAGTTCACTCAGCTTAAAATACCATTGTATGATACATTTCCATATTGTTCGTATATAGCATGGTTTTTATTGTTCAATATTGTTGATGATATTCCCTAGATAGATTTAACTAAGGTGAATAGCCAAGGGTAATATTTTCTAGTTGTAGATTGGACTAACTTACTTAGGAAGAATGAGTAATACTATAATTTTAATAGAGATTTTTTTGCCTTTGCACTGAAGACCTTCTATGGGTAAGTACCTTGATTGTCTATTAATGTAAAAGCTACATTTCAAATCCCTCAAATGGAGGAAGGATACTGGTACTTTCTCATGGAAGGAACCATGATAAGGTTATACATATTTATAGGTAAAATTTTTTATTTCATACTATATCACAAAAAGAGTCTTTGCCATGAAAATTGTAGGTGGATAGATTCTATCAATGTATCATTTGGCATTGGGATTAGCAAAAATTCTACTTGTGAGTACCCCTTTACTTATGAGCCAATTATAATAAGTATGAGATGAAAAGAAGAACTCTACCACAAGATTTATAAGCTAAGACTATAGGATATACCTCATCGATGAAGGTACAATCTTGAAGATAAATTTTGTAAGATATCGCATGTCCTAAATAGAGGTAGGACATAAATTTTTGAAGAAGAGCAACAAACCTAAGATAAAACAATTACAAAATAATTTTGAAGATAACGATCTTGATTGGAAGGTCAAAAAAATTCAAGAATTTACCTCATGGAGGGACTACTATGAGCAAGAGGATGAGTATGATCCAAATAGAAACCCTAAAAAATAGGCTAACCTAGGACAAGATAATCATAATGGCACACAAGACCAACTAGGATGAAGCTAAAATTATATAATGGTGGATATTCAGGTGTGAAAAAAATCATAAGTCCAAAATATCCACTATTAATGCATAAATATTTCTAACAAAGGTATGACAAGAAGGTAAAACTATGGAAGCTCTAGGATGAATAGATGAAAGCCATGATTGTTGATAGCCAAGAAAGAGAAGTACGGGATGATCAACCGCTACTAGGGGAGGAAGTTGAAGTGGAGAAAATAATATACAAAGATAGTCCCACTAAAAATAATGTATAAATATCAAAATAAGAGCTAACTACCAACAATGTTGCAATCCTCCCAAAGAAGCAAGTAGTTGCAACAAAAAATCCTTCGCCAAGGCAACAAGCCACAACCTTTGTCCCAAAAAAACCAAAATAGGAGATTTATCTAAAAGGATCATAGATCATAAGTAACATGGGATACACTATAGGAAGCTTAGGAAATACAACTCTTGGTCCTTAAGAGATTATATAGGTGTAAAAATTCCCTCAAAATTTGTCTTTGGGAGCACCCTTTCCTAGCTCCCCTAATTTAGAAAAAAAGAAAAGAAGTTAGAGGTATACTTCAAAAACTCCTCTCAGACCAATACCTAAGTTTGTTGTAGGGCCCATAGAACACCAAAACCCTAGGAGCAAGAAGCACTGACCAAGATCTTGTAGACACCAAATCAACCCACCACCAACAACTAGGGGCTTAAAATGAGCATACAAATGTATATTAAAATACTTCCAAATATGACTTCTTCCAATCATATGACTCCTATAAAAGTAGTTGTAAAACGCTTAAGGTCAATCCTTATAGAGAGTCATAAGAAAGGGCCATTAAGAAGTGCATGACCCAGGGGCCACCTCTAGTAACTAGAACAACAAATTAGCCAATGACAAAAATACCTTAAACAATATAAATAGGTATGACCTCTTCAAACTCTAATGTTTCTCCTCTACTTCTTCTATCCCTATCCATACTCCTCTTTATTTACCACCACAAAACTCTCCATAGGGGATAACTATTCAAAATATCACCACATCTAAAGTCCTCCCAATCACTACATCTATTCCATCAATTTAAACCCCTACTACCACTAACACAACTAACATTCAAAAAATTCCTTCATCTCCATTTCCCATATTGCAATCCATCTTCACCATACTACCACCACTTGATCATCCAAATTTAGCTATTGTCAATAAGCTCAAGGAGATGAGCCATAATACCCATGAATGGTGGAAGGATAAGACACCCAAATAGGCATAAGAGTTTTCTCCTCCCTATAAAATAGTAAAAATAGATCCAACTACTTATCAATAGATGAGGGTCACAACCATGTTGAAAGTAAATAAACCAAAAGTTGAGATGACACCTGATGACTACCAGGTGAGAACACAAATGGTAGACATTTTCCAACTATCATTTGAAGGCTCTCTACTCATTTCTTAAGCCCATGTTAGTACCATATAGCTATTGTTAATAAGATCAAGAAGATGAGCCATAATTCCCAAGAGTGGTGTAAGGATAAGATATCCAGACAGACATAAGAGTTTGCTCCTCCTTGGAAAATGGTGACAATGGACCCAACTACTTATTAAAAAATAAGGATCACAGCCATGTCGAAAGTAAATAAGCCAAAAATTGATATGACACATGATGACTAACAAGTAAGCACACAAATGGTAGATATTTTCCAAATATAATTGGAAGACTCTCTAATCATTTCTCAAGCCCATGTTAGCACCATCTATCTACAAGGCAATAAAATGAGACAAATATTGACAATTGGAAGAAAAATTCAAAGAGATGGGGGCAATGGATAAGGAAGAGTAGAATGTGAAAAAGGGCTTGCAAAATGAAATTCAAAAATGAAAAAATAAGATAATGGAGTTTGTAGACATTCATAAGCAATCCCAAGAGACTCAAGAGTTAAATAAAGTATTGACAGAGCAAATTCAAGACTTACAACAAAAATTGCAAGCAAAAAAGGAAAGAGCCAAAGCATTTTAAGATACCCTCAAGAAACTAATGAAGGATAGCTAGGGTAATATCCTTGAATACGTCCTTGAAGCCTATCACATTGTAGACTACCTGGACTATAGTACACGAGCTATAAAAGAGACCTGACTTCAAACCAAAGAAGATATTCAAGATTAGATAGAATAAAATTATCAATGATGAATAAAAAATATATTAGTAGCAAGATATCATTAAAGAAGCCTAGGTGCTTGAATTTTTGAGTAGAATGGCTTTGATGCAAGCTAAAGTTCAAGATATTGCTAGAAGATATTAGTATCCTTCTTACAAAAAAGTATATCAACTAAAAAAGATACATGAAAGAGTCTAGAAACTCAATAATCCCCCACAAAATATATGGGCAGGAGTCTACTTAGTCATTGAGAAATTTGAATAAATTTATGGTGACAAAGAGAATGAAGAGGATGATGAAGAAAAAGAGAACCTTGAGATATAAATTTCTCTAGGAGTTACAATAGGAGCATAGGGTAGTCAAGAGACACCTGGTGCATAGGAAAGCAAAGAAATCAACAACCAATTATGTGATACCTATAGTAGCACAGGGATAAAGGATAAAATACAAAGTGCCAAAAAGCCACCTGGAAGGTTTTAAAAGTTAAAACACACTTTATTTCCATTACAACATTCATTTTCATTTCATCAACAATTTAATTAAAAACACTATAAATCATTCATATTTTTCACTCTTTTACATTCACTACATCTCATTTTACATAAGTCACTTTCCATTATAATAAAATTCACTCACACTCCATCTCATCATCACTTTGAATTCACACCTAATGGAAACAGGCCTTATGAGTTCTCAATTATCGCAAGAAGAGATGTCCTTTTTTGGTAAAAGTTGGTTGTGTGTTGAGGGCTAAAGACTTGCACAAAATTGGGATGTTCAAATCTAGGATTATGTCAACAATAATGTTAGTGCAACACCTCCTCCTCTTAGGAATACATATAGTCAAGTGCATGAATCCATGATCCTCAAAATTAGGCTCACCTTAGTCATGATATCAACAAGCCTAATTCAAAGCCCAAGATTGTGCAAAAGAGGAGTGAATAAATCCAGTATGCACAAAGTTAGACTGCATGAACTAATGACATCACCTAAAGAGAAAAAAGAGCTCAAAACTATGCAATTCAAACTTCTAATACCAAGAGCGCAAATCCATGATGCACAAAATTAGGCTACCTTTAGTGATGACTTAAAAATTCTCAAAATAAAGCTTGAAATCATGCAAGGATGACTAAGATGCACAAAATCAAGATATGGACAGTCAAAGCAAAAGTCTACAAAGTCAGGGAACCCTAACTAATGATATCAACACCTTCTAGTTGAAGCCTGGGATCATGCAAACGAAAAAATCAATATGAAAAATGAAGTGAACAAAGCAAGAGCACATCTAAGAAGTGACATGACTAGAAAAAAATCATAGTTTCATTCCAAAGAGCTTATATAGAAAAAATTAAGAGCCTAGTTTTAGACTAGGTTTCCATGAAACATCACTCTCAAACCTATAACCACCATGATGCCTATCAATTTTTTCCAGTTAAAGGCACTAGGGCATGAAAATGAAAACTCCCATAAATTAGTTGTAGCTACTTGCAGATCAATAGACCAGGATCAACGTAAATTCATATTTAGATGCAAGATGCAACCTAGAGTAGACATCTCAACATTTTGATTTCTTGCTAGGCTATTTTATTAAGTCTTATAGTTTTAAATTTCCCATTATAAATTGAAAATGTAGCCTATAAATAGACTGAGAGATCTTAATACAAGGGTTGTCTCTATAGTCCTTGCATATTATTGCTATGTAATCTTGTTACTAATCAATGAAGTGATAACTATTTGGCCTCCATAACATGCAAGGACACTATTAGTTATCACTATTACATGCATAAATACCTATAATAGTTATTACAATTGAAAGTCACTTGAAGAATATTCTAGATTCTCTAGAGAAGAAGAGGAGAATCACTATTGAATATTGAGAAAGAACCAACTCAGGAGAAATTTGGTCATTCGAAGATATTCATAGTCACCTTGATATTGATATTGGGTTCTCTAGAAAATAGGAGAATCATATTTTGTTCTTAGGTGCAACCTAAGACATTGAAGAAATATTTTTAGACATTGGAGTTAGATTCCAGTAGATTAAGAAACGGTATAAGCTTCCAAGAATCAATAAGAAGTAGTCGACTAAGAAGTATAGAGAATTAACCTCTAGAGATAAAGTATATAGAGACATATAGAAGAATTTTGGTTAATCAGATAACCAAAAACATTAGGTTGACTTGAAATCTACATATATTTCAGTTTTCAACTTTGATTTTGTGAAGTAATAAGAGACATTAAGATAAACCAGTAAGCTATTAAGAAGTGCCATTATTCTAAATATAAGGGCATTGTTTTGAGAGACACCAACAAAATACTGGTTAAATATTCAAGTAAAGCAACACTAGAGAAAGCAAGACAAAAATTCAATTGCTATCCTAAGTGATAAGCACTCACAGAGGAAGACATGATAGAATGGTAAACACTAAGTTCTAGTAGGATAAGAAAGGTAAGAAGCCGAACAATTAGTAGATGAAATATGTGCATCTAAGGCACTGTCAGTGAACCAAAGGTAAGGACCATACATAGTGCTATCCAAGAATGGAATAAAGTGCTTTATAAGCAATAACCTAAGTGTTATTCAAAGAGTGGAATATAACACATTTTTAAGTAGTATCCTGGTTGCTATCCTTTTATGGAATAGAGCACCTTTCTAAGCAATAATCCAAGCATAACTTGAGCACAACTTGAGAAGCTATTCGAACATGAAGAGTAGTCGTATAAGAGTAATATTTTATAGAACACAAAGAACATAAGTCCAAAGACTTAGAAAGCAAATTAATAGTTGTTTCATAGAGTAGAACTAGGGATTAGAAGACCAAAGCCACATTTTCCTCACAGTGGAGATGAAACCCAAAAGCTAGGAGCTCAAAGGGCTTAAGAATAAATATATCCAAGAGATATTAGATACTCAAGGGTCAAGAAAATGAAATTCATAGAAGCCAACGTTTGGTTGAGTAGTCTACAAGAATCAACCAACATTCCATTTGAGAAGCCAAATATTTCATTGTATTGCTAACGTTTCATTCATTGACCACCATGAAAATTACCACGTGGAATTTATGCTAAGCTAGGTATATTTTTAAGGCTATTTAGAGCCTCAACTGGAATACTAAGATAGCAGAGACGTTATCACATCCCAACCAAGTTGGATAAGAAAGAATGCAAGGATTCAAGTCTATAAGGTAAGCTATATTATCTTTAATGAAAATTAAAGACCTAAACATAGGTATTTTAATTGGAGTAATAAGTTAATTAGAGAGGAGTGATTTAATTAGTAGAATAATTTTATAAATTAGGAGTTATAAGTTTTCTATGATTTAATTATTAGAAGGAGATATAAGGTTTTCTACTTTAGTTTGGAATTAATATTTCAAATTTTTTGTTTTTGAGTTTTTAATATTAAAGCATGGAGTGATAAGGTTTTCTACTTCAAATAGGATTTAAGATTTATTTGATTTAATTTAATTTGGAGTTATTTGAAGAATTTAAGTTAGAAGATTTATTTTTCAAGTTTTTGAAGTTATTAAATATTTTCTTGAAGTTCTTTAAATTTTAAGAAGATTTGAAATTAGAAGTTTTTGAAATTTTGCAAATTCAATAGGGAGTTAAAATGATTACTACATCAAAGGTATAATTATTATTTAAAATTTGGAGATATAAGGATTTCAACTTTAAAGGAAATTACCATGGATCAATGGTATATTGATTCTAGAGAAAGTAGGCATATGACTAGAAATAAACAATGGTTTAACACTTTTCAAGAGAAATATGAAAAAGCAGTTGTTATATCATACAATATGAATTATGAGGTCAAAGGACTAGGAGATGTCTTAATTGATCTATCAAATGGAAAAATAATAATTAGCAATGTAATATATGTACCTGGATTAACTGATAATCTTATTTTAGTATCTCAACTAATGGATCAAAAGCTAGCAGTTGAATTCAAAACTATAAAATAAGAGTTATATCTTATTACCAAACAAGGAAGAGTTATAAATTTTGACTCTTATAAAAATTGTTTGTTTACTCTAGTTACATTATCAAATATGGCTCTATCAACAAGGATTTCAGAAATAAGAGAACTTTAACATAAAATCCTAGGACACATAAGTTCATCTTCATTAAATGAGATGGGTAAACATAAAATGGTTAAAGGTTTACCTAAAATTTCATGGGAATCTAAAATATATGTAGCAGGGAAACAACATAGAATACCTTCTGAATTCAGTCAACATAGAACTCAAGAGCCATTGGAATTAATATATATATATTTATGTGGTCCAATGAACGCTACTAGTTTTGGAGGACATATATTTTTAACTATTTCTTAATGATTACTCTAGGAAAATGTGGGTGTATTTTATGAAATTCAAATATGAGGCATTCTATTATTTCAAACAATTTAAACTACTAGTGGAAAAATAAATAGGAAAATCAATCAAGAGTCTTTGTTTAGATAGAGGAGGTGAATTTTTGTTAAAATAATTTAACTTGTTTTTAGAAACTAACGATATAAAAGACAACTTACCACAACATATTCATCACAACAAAATGGTATTGCAGAAATAAGAAAAAGATCAATTATGGAAATGGCTTTTTGTATGCTAAAGGAAGCCCAACTTGATCATCAATACTGGATAGTAGTAGTTAAAACAATTGTATACTTACAAAATAGATCACCTATAAGGATACTAAAAAATGTCACTCCCAAAGAGGTATGGTCAGGACAAAAACCAATAATAGAATAATTAAGAATCTTTGGATGTAAGGCATACATGCATATTTAAAGCAAAGAAGAACTAAACTAGATAACACAACTATGTGTGGAATATGTCCTAGTTATGATGATGATTCATCATGTTATAGAATAATTGATCCAACAATAAAAAAAAATTACAAAAGCAAAGATGTAGTATTTTATGGAGATAAATTTTTTATTAAAGAACAATAGGTTTATTCAGAGATAGTTCTAAGTTTTTTAGAAGAAGAATCATCAAGTGAAGGCTTAGAATCAAACATATATTATGAACAAATTGAAAACTTAGAGACTACTACAACACTTCAAAGGAAAGAACCAATATGGCTTAGAGATACACTTAAGAACTGAAAATTAGAGAGAATGTTAGATCTCACTACTACAAGACCTCAAACTCATAGTTTAATGAGAATGAATAGGGGATTGATAAGTTCTATAGTATAACCTACAACTACTCTAAATGCTTTAAGTCATCTAGAATGGAAGGTAGCCATGGAATCAAAATATGCAACATCAATGAGAAATAAAATTTGGAATTTGGTTGATTTAGCTCAAGAAAAGATAATAGTAGTATGTAAATAGATCTACAAGATCAAGTATAAAGTAGATGGGTCACTTGAAAAATAAAAATATCAATTAGTTGCAAAAGTTTATACTAAAAAAAAAGGAATTGATTATGAAAAAAATTCACACCAACAACAAGAATGACTACTATTCAAATAATTTGTGCTTTAGCATCACATATTGGATGCAAACTTCATCAAATTGATGCAAAAAGTGTATTTTGAAGAACACAACCTTATACTGAGAGGGGGGTGAACAGTATAAGAGCAAATTTTACTTTTATTTCCCAACAATATTATCCAATATTATCAATGGCAATATCAATAGCAGTAATCAAAGTAATGCACAAATAATCACATACAATAGAGACACCAATTTAACATGGTTCACTTAATATGGGCTACTCCACGGAGAAAATATTTCTACTAAATTTTCTCAACAAATCTCTTGGGAATCACTTCCCTATTACAATGTTTATGGACCTTTGTCCAAAGGAGACACCAATCCTATAATGCTCTGATTTGTGGATCTCTATCCATAGGAGAACTCTTTCCACCTCTTCTTTGGTTTGTGGAACTTGACCCAGGAGAACTCTTTCTACTCAACTAGTTCATGGATCTCTCTCCATAGAAGAACTCTATCTTCCCAGCTGGTTCATGGATCATAATACATAGGATAACTCTTTACCCTTGCTTTAGTTTATGGATATCTATCCATAGGAGAACTCTTTCCCCTCTACTTTGGTTGATGATCTTCTATAAGACTTTCACCCCCACTACTCTGGATTATGGATCTCTCTCCATAGAAGACCTTTGTCCTCACTGCCCCTAGCTAATGGATCTCTATCCACTAGAGACTATTGTCCTCTGCTCTAACACATCCAAAGATTGCTCTCAACTTTGCTCAATATCTGTCTCAAATTTGCACTAAACACTGTCCTTGATCTATTACAAATTTACTCTAAGTCTATCTAAGGTCTAGCACAAATTTGCTCTCAAATCTGCACAAAAATCTATCCTCAAATCTATCCTCAAATCTATCATCAAACCTCAACACAAAGCTTTATCCAATAATCGATCAATTTTTCTTAGATTTTCCCCAAGCCTTAACACAAAGCTTGAACAAATCAATCAATCAACTCTGCTCTCAAGTATTCACTAAGAATTGCTTCAAATTTACTCTCAAGTCTTCACCAAGACTTACCTCAAATCTGCCCTCAAGTCCTCTCAAGAACTTTCTTAATATGCTCTCAAGTCTTCACTAAGACTTGTCTTAAATCTGCCCTCAAGTCCTCTCAAGAACTTGTTCAATATGATTTAACACATGCTCAAAATAGCTCATAAGATATGCTCAATTAATCTCAAATCTATCACACAATGCTATCAATTGCTTTGTCTAATCTTCAAAGTAATGCCTTTAACTTGAATCCATTTAGACATATTCTATTCACAATTCCTTTAATATCTAGAACATATAGAGAATGATGTAATCTATCAAAATCACAATATATTCTGCTCAATCATTAAGTCTGTTGCTTTCACAAATCTTATTTCTAATGTTTGCACATTCACTTTCAATATCATTCAAAACCAAAGCTCAAGAAGTTTCACTCAATCATTCAATCAATGAAACACAACTTACTCACAAATCCTAAACAAGTGTTTTTATACTTCTTCAACCAAAGAGCACAATTTGGGTCTCAAACCCTAACTCAAATAATTTCAATCTTCTATCTCAAATGTTATCTAAACATTCACCAATCATTCATATAAAAACCACTCAAATATTTCCAACAATGCTTATAAAAATATTACTTGTCACTCCACCTTATATTTCATAATATTTAATCCAACAAAACTTCAATCAAAGTATTATGTGCCCATACCTTTTTATTTTTCTGGAAATGTCTTCAAAATCTATTTCACAATCAATTCTCCTTATACCACTCAAAAGGTTAGATAGTAACAATCTATTTCAAAACCTCCACAAGGTATTCCTTCCAAAATGTGCCTAAATAAATTCCAAACCACTCTCTAGGTTTCTCAAATAATAAAACCCTTAAAAATGCTTAACAAAACATATAGATAATAAAAATACCTCATACACCTTTTAACTCCCTCTTAACACACTCAAAACATAATCAACAAGGACTCCAATAATTCACTTTCAAAATAATTCACTATAAATTCCTTCAGAATTTGAATGCATAGAATAATAAAAATTATTCCCTTATATCTCCCTACTTATCATAAATGTATTTTCAAAATAATTATAACCACCATTCAGAAATATTCCAATGCACTTGTTAAATCAAAACTCAAAATTTTCAACATCCGTAATATGGCAAAAATAAAATTACTTTTAACACCTTATACCTCCACAACAACACATACCATCACCCTTAGAACCAAATATGCAAATATATTAAAGCAAAACAAATACCTTTGTGCACTTCCTCCATGGGATTTGATCCTCGGCTGCACTGCCACCAACGCCTTAGCCATGATCTAATCGTTGCATGAGCTACATGCTCACTTGAGACCTCTACAGTGCCTGCTACACTTTGTATCTTCTGCTTGGCACCAAAAAAATTAAAACAAAATTTTCTCCCCTCTACTGCCATCGAGAATCGAACACGAGACGTCTTGTTCACAAATGAATTACGCTACCAAGATTTTCCACTAGCCCCACCATGTGGTTGGTGATGGCAATATCAACCTTTGCCACTTTATCCTTCCACATTCTTTCCTTTGCTTAAAAATTAAAATCGTTTGTCCTCTTGCACTCATGAATTCACATCAACAGATTAAACCAATATACACATATGCTTTTTTGAAGACTTGCTTTATGTCTTAAACACTTATGGTATAAATACCATACTCCTTCCTTGCTCGAACATCGGTGGAAATAAACATTTAAACTTAATGTTTTGCATTGACCCCTTAGGGTTATAAATATTTTATAATAGGAATATTATAATTAATTTATAAGTAACCTTAGGCTTTTCTTTTAACACTTAATATTATAATAATAATTATTATAATATTATTTCCTTTGGGCGTAGGTATCTTCTTCTTTCACTTTAGACCTTGTATTAACAACTTTAATATTATAATAATAAATATTATAATATTATTTCCTTTAGGCCTAGGTATCTCCTTCCTTCAGGGTATTTAGACAATATTTTGACCAATCATATGAAGCTTAAAATAAAATCTCTTGGGCTTAAAATATAAACATTTTAACCCTCCTTTTGTCAATTCCTTGCAATGACTTTTGACATCACTAACACTGATTCTTGATATCAATTAGAACATAACTACTCAAAATTTCCAACAATCTCCCCATTTATCATTGATTCATTTTTCTTTTTCCAATTCTTCTCCCCCTTGTTGTGGTTCCTTGAAGGTGCAAATGTCTTGAATTTCCTCCTAGTGAAGCCATACCCATTTATGTCATGGATCCTTCAATCAATTGCTTTATGACCAAAATGATTACAAGAGTAACAATACCCTTGGAAGAGATACCCATTTCTGAAATTCCTCTTAGTGAAACCATATTCCTTCTTTTCATGTGTCTTGCACTGCATAGCCTTGTGACAAAATATGTGACATGAGAAGCAACATCCTTTGAAGCAATATTGCCTTGAACCCACTAGTTTCTTAGTCCTTTCTTCCCTATGATGTTTCTTGTTTCCTTATTTACGTATTGTTTCCTTCCTTGGTGAACCTTCTATTTTTAACTTATCCTCATAAGTCTCACTTTATCCTACACTCTCTTTCTCCAAAAAATGTTCTTTTTTTGGAGCTTGAGCTTGACTCCTCTCCTTGTTCTCTTTATTCTTCTTCAAAACCAAGTCTAGTCTTGTTTGATGAAAATCTTTGTGCACTGATAATCTTATCCAAAGTCTTTGAGCTTCTCCTAAACCTGTGTAGCTTTTATTTAGACTCTTTAACTTCCTTTCTTAGTGAAATTACCTCATGCTCCAATAATTCACATTCTAATAATTTTACCTCTAACTTATATTTAAATCCGCTTGTCTTAGCTATTGATTTTGTCAGATCTTGTATTAGATTTCCTTTATCTTCATCACATTCTTGAAATTAAATCTTGAATTTTGAATTCTTCTTTCTAACCTTTCTTAATTCCTTAAGAGTAGAAATGATCTCAGATTTTAGATCAACTACTCCTTCCTCTTTATTTTCTAATTATTCCCCTACTTCTTCAAGAGCATCTTCATGTCTTTCTGATTTATATTTAATAGGAGCACTTCCTTCTTCTTCTATGGTCATGAAAATAATTTTTTCTTCAATACCTGAGGATCTTCCATCACTATCACTTGAAATCTTGCTTGTATTATCTACATAAAACTCTTCTTATGCCTATGGAAAAACTTTTTTTCATGCTTGTTTTATCCATACTTGTTTGTCTTTTGATACCTATATTTTCCTACTTCCCTGTTATTATGATCATGTTTTTCTGGACAGTTAGATGCATAGTGACTATATTTACCACAATTGAAACATTTAACTATTTTTGTACCTTTGTGCTTTCTTGAGTCCTTGTTCCTTCTACCATATTTTGCTTCTTCATCATTGGATGACTCATTACTTGAATATGACTTCTTATATTTTGTTTTCTTTGCTACTTTGAAAGCTGCATCTTTCTTAGGGATATGATCCTTTCCTATTCTCATCTCAAAAGCTGTGAGAGTTCCATGTAACTCATCCCTAATATCTCTTGTTTCTTCTATGGCTGAAACCTTTTCACTATATCTCATAGGGAGTGATCTTAAAACATTTTGACAAACATCTGATTCTTCAACTTTAAACCCAAGTCCTTGCATTGAGTTAACAACCTCATCCACACAAAGTAAGTATGTAGCAATGTCTTCCTAATCCTTCATATTTTCCTAAATCTCTTTTGTTGATGTGCAATGCATAACTTTTACAAACTCTACTTCAAGTAAACCACTTAAGATTACATTCATTGCATTTGCATTATATAGATGTAGGAGCTTACCATATTTATCTGTAGGAGGACTAGTTGGAGGTGTGTATCCATCCTCAACTACTTGCCATATCTCACATCCTTGTGCCATCAAGTAAGTCTTCATTATTACACTCCAAAAAGCATAATTGTTCCCATCGAATAATGGTGCCTTATTGGTTAAAGATCCACTATGAGATGCCATCTGTGTTCCTGTATACTTTTCCTTCATGTTGTTAAACTCTTCTGAAGGAACCCGCTCTGATACCAATTAAAGAACACAAGCTTATGTAGACACCAAAACATCACCAATCCGATTATGTGACTACAAGCACTGACCGAATTGGCATACATACCCCCTAGGGCAGCCTCCAAAGGTTAAACAGTGGTCCTAACCACTCCTAAATCAGTTTTGGAAGGTCAAAGGTTAGTTTTGCATCTTTTAAGAACTTTTATCCCTATTCGTCCCACCCTGGGACGATTAGAATCCTATTCGTCCCACCCTAGGATGATTAGCAACAATCGCTCTAGGGTGGGACGATTAGCAGCTTTGACTGGAAAAAAGTCAAACCTTGACAAATGGTAGCCCAAATACACCACCTAACTCTGCATTCAAGGCATGGGATTATGAGGGAAGGTTTCAAATCAGAGAGGCTTCAATCAAGCCTGCCCTAATCATGGAGGCCTCAATCAAGGAGGCCCTAATCAGGGAGGAATCTTCTCTCCCCCAAAAAGGCATAATGAGACAAGTGGCACCCTCACATGCGCATTCAAAGGAGACCCTTAGATCCATAAAAATATGAGCCTCTTCACCCCAAAAAATATTATATCTAGAGCATTTGGAGCAATGAAGTGCTGCCAAACTATACCCCCATTCCTCTTTGTGCTTCCTACATCCCTAATCTCTCTCTTCTGGAAGAGAGGTTATCGGGTGAACACTAGGAACACAATCCAAATCCAAAGACAAAAGAAATAGACCACAATCCCAACCCAAACTCATTGACACAACCCCCCCTAGGAAGTTTTGGACCCATCCCACTTGGATTGGTGTCAAAAATAGGCCCTAAACGGTGGGTGTCCCACCCCCGAGCGCCCCCCAAACAGCTGTAGTCCTAATCGCCCTACCCCAGAGTAATTAGAAATATGTGCATGGTTTTGATAATATTATTTTTGCATTCTTTTATATCTAATGTACTTATGCTGTTGTCCAAATTTCATTGCTTTCTGACATGATTTGACTTGGTTTCTGTCATTTTATGCGTCTACTAACCTAATGCCTCATTTTAGGTAGGATATGCAAATTTCGAGCATCTGGGTAGTCTTAGAATTACATATAATGCCTAAATAGTGAGTTTCAAGTGATTTAGATAATCATAGGTGGGACATTGGAGCGCTTGCTTTGGAGAGGCCCCCGACAGGCAAACAAGCATAACGGGGCCGTTCAACGTCGCTTCGATGCAAAATCAGGTGATACCAATTCTAGACATTGTCCTTTACATTTCCATATCATTATGTAATATACTTATCAATCTTATCACTTATCTCTTCTAAGCACCCGCTGGAGGCCTTGGGGATTGCATGTTTTTCTAGATACGCATATGCTATTAACAATTTGTTGTCTTTCTATGCGTAGGATCTCATCACCAGGAATACTAGAGGGGAAACAAGGAATGACGAATACATGGACACAAGCAATGACAAATTTTAGCCCACCCACTTCGAGTGTGGGCACGCGAAAGATGCTGGAAGTGTACCGTCCGATCTTGGAAGCGTGACTTATTTTGGGCATCCATTAATGTAACAAATTGTATCAAATGTTCTAATCCCTAGAGGGGGGATGTATTGTAATCATATTAAAAGCAATATCAATAAAGGAGGCCCCGCTTTGTTTGCTCACATCTCGTTTCTACGTCATTTCCTTCATGCATTGCTCATCGCATTCGTAGGACTTAGCATCTATATCTATTTTTGTTTGCATCATATTGGTACACCATTTTTCTATTGCTTTCAATGGCGATCATGGTGGGACCCTGTCCCCTATTGTTAGGATCAAGTTTTTGATCCAAATTTTATGGTTTTTATTTGCAGGTGTTACTCATTCGAGCACTAGACTGCTACTCGTGCCACCCCGAGATGAATATGTATTCATCCCACCCTGTGATGAATGTAGACCTGCTATTCATTCCACCCTGGGATGATTAGATCTCTATGCATTTTTTGGGTAGAAACTCAGAGGCATCTGGTTTAGACAGAGAAGAGGTAGGCCTTCTGAACATCCTCTGTGTTTTTCTACTTTCTATTTTTGCAATTTTTTGTTTTATTTGCTTTATTTTTAGACACTTGCATAGAAAGGTTAAGTAGTTTGTTTTCCTTTCTTGCAATAATGAAAAATAAAAATAAAAACATAGAGTAAATTAAATGGAAGGAACTTGATTATGAATACATTTTTCTCTGGTTTGCTTGCATGATACTTGCACAAATGGCAAGTCCTCATTATAGGTTTTAGTTATAGTAAGGTTTTGTGATTTTCTTTTTGCTACTAATTGTCTCTGAAAGATAAAACATACTTTAAAGCATTGCATTAGTGAAAATCATCTTTTGCTGTATGTTTTATTTCTTTACATAATTAAAAGGAACCACACACACCACCTAATAAAATTAACATCAAGGAGTTGGTCTTAATACCCCAACACTTATTCAAGACCAATGGTGGGTTTCATCACCACCTTGTCTTGTATTTTGCATACATATACCCTGATCGCGACTGTTTCTAGATGTAAATCCCGATGAAAGCTAACCAAGTGTAGTGGGGGTGATTCCCCGTGCATGAGGATAAGTCTTCTAAGGTAGGTGTCAAAAACAGAGCGATCCCCCTTCCGTATCGCCTATGTTCCACTTACTATTCTGCTCTAGTGTACCAATAGTTTCCCTCACGTAGGGGCGGGTATATTGAGAGGTTCGGTATAACGGCCTGGCAATGGTATATTGAAGGGGTGACCATTTTGGAGATACAAGAGCCCTCATTATGCATGTATAACAAAGTTTTCTTTACAATATTTACATAACAAAAATCAAACACATTGAACCAGATCTAGGACACACATTTAATCTATAAACAAGATAATCATTTCTTTGTTTGTGTGGTCCCATTTTGTTTGGTATAGCATAAAAATTGTAAAGGAGATAAAAATATACATATATTTTTAGAAAAACCACCACCATGGTGTATACCCGTAGCCAAGCCCAATCATGGGCAGAATCTACAAAAAGTATGCAAGGAGGCACAAGTCGCCTCCATTATAGCCCCAAGGACTTGGTTATACCACCTTGGTAGCCTGACCCACAACATAGTCCACACTATACCACTACAGAATAGGACTATAGAGGCACCCCTTTGAGGGACACTCCCATTCAACACAGACCCTCTCAGGAGTACACACATAGGAAGGCCCCCTTAGACACTTATTATGAGTGGTCTCTACATGATGAAGCACTAGAGCAACATAGGGTTCATAAGGAGGGCCCACATGATTATGTCATTCCCCCTCCATCCCTCATTACTGTTAGAACTAATAGGCCAAATCTAGAGTGCAAGGCTCTTCAGATAGGGCGAGCCAACTCTGCACGTCCCTTTCACATGTATGAAAGGGAGCATGAGGAAAACTAGTATATTCCTCAAGATCAATACATCACATGGGGGCAATGCGCCTTCACACCTGCTAATTATCAAGATCACCTATTGAGGCCAGAGCCTAGGGTGAATGCTTCTAACCTCGATAGAGGAAAGTGACCCATAGAGATCTCGGATCACCACGATCGAGATAGATATGTAGGGGAGGCATCTAGGCCTCCTAGACCTAGGACGATAGAATAAATCGACTTAGCATTTTCCAAACATGCCACCCACCAAGCACAAATCACGTAGCTTAGGCAAGATCAGTAACAGTTAGAACAAATGTATAATCTTAAAAAAGAGCGCATTCAGCGCCAGATAGATGAGTTGTTCCAAAACACTATGCATGAGAGGATTCCAACCCCTCGCACACACAGGATAGAAATTTATGAGAGGCACAACCCCTTAGTACGAGATAGGTCTCCACGACCTTATCAAGCATTGCATCCAAGACCTCCTAGACCTGAGCAGGAGGCCACTCCTAGAAACAATGATGGGTGCCTTCCTCGGGCACCCATCCATGTTTATAGGTCATGCCCAGAAACTCATCAAGAGGTCTATGAGGAATTTAAACAAGAATAAGAGCGGGCTAAAATACCCTACCAAGGCAAGGGGGTGCTATCTGGCTACCCCTCCATAGGCCTCAAGTTCCTCGTAATTCACAATGGGAACAAACCAAAGAAGAGGAAATAAAATCCTCTGATGCATACAAAGCACTGCTAGAGTGCTTAGAGTCTATGGAGACTAAGACTTCGGGGCCCCAAAAGCCCACCTTATGCCAGCTCCACAGTCACCCTGTGCATCCTTCAGTTCCGACACCCCCATACCTCGACCACTTCAAAGTGCCTCAGTTGGCAATTTTTAGAGGGGATGAGGATGACCAAGAGCATGTAACAAGGTTCCTGAGTCAATGCTTTAGTATTCAGGATAATGATGCATTGCTTCTGAGAACGTTTATAACCACGTTTGCAGGCCCTGCCTCAGATTGGTTTACCCAGTTGTCGAAGCATAGCATCAATAATATAGACCAGCTAGTGGACATGTTCCTTGAACATTTTGCCTTCAACACCAAGAAGAAGGCATCCTTAAGCGACCTAGATGGCCTTAAGCAGTATGATGATGAGACCATGGCTACTTATGGGAATTGGTGGAGGACATTACTTTCAAAGCTACCTTACCTCCCTCCCATGGCCGACATGAATCAAATGTTTTCAAAGAGTTGCTTAAGGTCGATCTCCATGCTATTGTAGCTGTAGTAATATGCCACCATTGAAGAAGCCCTAGTGCAAGCTAGGATAATTAAAGAGATCAAAATACAAGATGGCGAGATTGCCAAGCCGCACAAGAAAGAGTGGCCCAAAAATGTTAAAACTGGGCCCACACAACTGAAACCCACCATGGTCATTCAGGTTGCCATAACTATACCAAAGCCTACAAAAATGACACAACCCCCAAAGGCTAATTATTAGGCAGTTCCTCTTGATAACTATGAAAAGGAAAATCATAAACAAGAGAAAAATCAGCAGCGTCACCCTAGGTGACAATTCACACAATTCATGAAGTCTAGAGACTCCTTGTTTGACTTCTTGTTCAGGGAAAACCTGATAAACTTGCTAGAAAGTCAACCCATAGACCCCAACACGATAAAACCCAAGGGCTATAGGGAAGAATTATATTGTAGATTTGACCAGCATAAAGGACACAAAATCTCCACTTTTTGGAAATTCAAACACTTAGTGCAGGACTTGATAGACAACAAAACACTCATGATAGATAGTCCTATAGCACTGAGCAACCAATAGATGGAGGTCTTCAAAGACCCCCTGCCTACCCATGATGAGTAGGCAAAGACTTTACAAGTGAACGAGGTAACACAAAACTGCCCCATGCAAGGATATGTAGGGATGATAAGCATCGTGACATGAAATAAAAGATACCCAAACACAGTTGCACCCGCTGCAGCTATAGGAGATGTTCCATCAACGTCACAACCTCCACAACACCCTATGTAACCTCCCCCGCCTAGACCAGTGGCCACAATTCGGACTAAACTTACTCAAAGTTTAAGGACCATGTCATCTAGGCTCTCCATTTATGAGCTCATCCAATAATCATCGCCCCATCGGGAGGCTCTGATGGAGATACTCAAAGCCATTGAGCTACAACCCCATGAAGCCAATTCTTTCAACAATTTTGTGGGACATATGAGACAATGCATAGAACCAGTCATAACCTTCAGGGAAGACGAACTAAAATTGGTGACTAGTGATATGATGGATCCACCCCTGCATGTCATTACACAGGTTAATGAGATTCCATTCAAGAGGGTGTTGTTGGACACTAGCTCATCCAACAACATAATCATGACATCGGCATTAAAACACCTTGAGCTGCCAGCATCCCACATTATAACATCCACTTTCACTCTTTGAGCATTCAACGATGCGTTATGCTTGACGGTTGACACAATTGTCCTGCCCATCCAAGTAGGACAAAAGACCATTCCTACGTTGTGTCACATCCTTGAGGGTGAGATGGCCTACAATATCTTGCTAGGCCGGCCTTGGATTAGGGACATGAAGTGTGTCCCTTTGATAGCCCATCAATGCCTCAAATACACATATGAAGGGCAAGTACATGTAGTCCCAGAGGACTTAGAGCCCTTTAAGTTTTACAATGCGGTGTAGCTGATGCCACAATCGACCTTCCCATAAACACATTTGGACTTTCAATTGAATCCATCCACACAAGGTTTGATTCTGCCTACATCCTCACTGTTGAGTCCCTCAACTCACCAACCTGGCCCATATTCGTCATCTTTTCCTTCACCAACGATGCCACCTATGTGGCCACATCGAAGGATAATGAGAAGAATCCCCTAGAGGAGGTGCCACCATTAGTCTCAACCATATCTATCGAAGAGGTGCCCAGTTGAATGGAAGTCGAGACACCTGGTTCACCCAACATGGAGTGGACTCAAGGAGAACTCCTATTCTCTCCCCCTCAACCATAGATGATTACCATTGAGATGACCAATACGGTCCTGGGGGAGTATCTAGTGTGAAACATTATGGCAACACCCATGCTCGAATCCATACAAGACATGGGGAGACCTCGCCTCCCCATCGACACTATCGTCCCTTTAGGCTACCCACAAAATCAGACCAATTTTGTATATGGGGGCCTCGATAATGACATTGAACCCTACCTACAAAAGGAAGAGGATGAAGAGCCATTTGTTGAGAATGTTGACTATCTGTGCAACCCAAAATTTGCCTTGAAATATCTAGACCAATGTAATTGGCATGGATATGGATTGGGCAGATACAAACAAGGAATGCACATTCTTTGTCAACCGAGATACCAGATGCAATATGATAAATTAGGAGTAGGGTTCAACCACCCTTTGCCCCTCGACATCTTGGTAGAAACCATGCAAGACCTAGGTCTAGGCAAAAGGGATGGGTTGGCACAAGATCCATATGCCAATCCCAACACAACATACACATTGGGGGATTATCTCCAATTGTTAACAAAAAACCTTGTTGACCTCAATAACCCCTCCCCTTTGATCGAGGAAGGGGAAAGTTCAAGAAGTAACCTCCAAGAGGGATATGAACAAGATCAAGGGGGGTCTTCTAAATATGAGTTAGATTATGAGGTAGCACCTTGGGACCCTTTTGATTCTGATAGCAATCACTCGTAGGTGACACCCATTGACGACTATCAGGAGAACTTTGTGGCAATGTTCCCCTTTAATGTTCCAATCGGGCAATTGCTACCTCCAGAGAATCCAACCCTCCCACAGAGAGCGAAACAACCCATAAGGGACCAAATCAACTTGCTCGAACAAAATGAGCCTCCCATGCCGGCCATAAGGCCAAGTGATCCACCGGAGGAAGAAGATCCAAATATCTTCTTCAACATCAACTACCTGTGTTCCAGATTTACAATTTTCATAGAGAGTGAGGATAGTGATCAAGAAATGCCTAGTGGGAGGCTATACCAACCAGAGGGGCACATAGTTGTCAGAGCCAATGAAATCCTATGGATATTCGATAGCGACTATGAGGATGAGACTGAGATGGCATATCTCAATCATATGAGGCAACGGTAATACCCCATAGACATCGATGATATGTTTGAACATCTAAATATGGGACCAAGGCATAGGTGGCATTTAAACCAAGTATAGTTAAACCAAGTGCTTCATCCACCACTTTGGTCATACAGGGAGCACCTCCCACCTAGAGATCCTATAGGGCCATCAGTGCCAAGGATAGAACCTATCCTTCTATCTGCACATAGGGCCGATCCTTTTGTGCCAGTACCCACAGAGCCAGATCCTGGGTACAAGGATCACCAAGGATGTTTGAATCAACATCCACGTAGCAATGGAGACCAAATTCATTCCATCAACATGATCTCCATTGATTTAACTACCCCCATCCGCAATCCAACCGATCCAACACGACCATTGTATCTAGACCTAGATGCCATAGACTGGGATCATGTTGAATCACCACCATCCCCATAAGAGTACTGGCCTTGCAGTGAGATGTTTAATTTCACCCCAGGAAAAACTCAGGATATCTTCCATGCTGAAGAGGAACCCGACGTTCCCAACGTAGATCTAAATTCAACAAATGATATCCACCTGATCCCAACTCCACACCAGTTGGAGGACGGATTCCACATGTCAGTTGAAGAGACGATTGACGTAGACATCGGTTCTGATCCAATGAATCCATAAATTATCAAGTTGGGGGTAAGTTTATCCCTCGAAGAGCAAGCCGATTACATTACCCTTCTCAAAGAGGAGGTTTTTGCATGGTCCTACAAAGACATGTTGAGGCTAGACCCGCAACTAGTCATGCATAATCTAACACTTGATCCGAAAGTCAAGCCAGTCAAGCAAAAGCTACGTAAGATGCACCCAATAGTGGCCTTAATGGTCAAATACGAGCTATAAAAGCTATTGGATGCACAGTTTGTCATCTACGTAGATTACCCACCATGGATGTCCAACATGGTACCTATCAAAAAGTTTGATGGGAGGATTCATATATGCATCGATTTTTGAGATTTAAACAAAGCAAGTCCCAAGGACGATTTCCCCTTGCCTAGCATCAATGCATTGGTAGATGCTACAACAAGCCATGAAATGCTTTCCCTCATGGATGGTTTCTCGAGATACAACCAGATTTGTATCAATCCCAATGATCAACTAAAAATAGCGTTCACGATGCCTTGGGGGATATTTTGTTATAAGGTCATGCGCTTTGGCATTAAAAATGCTGGCACCACTTACCAACGTGCTATGACATACATCTTCCATGATCACATGCATAAAACTTTGGAAGATTATATGGATGATTTGTTGGACAAATCTCTTTTGCACCAAAATCATCTCGATGACTTACGCAAGATCCTTGATCGCCTCATCTAACACAAGGTTAGGCTAAACCCCAAGAAGTGTGTATTTGGCATCACATCTAGAAAACTCTTGGGTTTCATATTCTCAGAACGAGGCATAGAGGTAGATACAAATAAAGTCAAGGAAATCCTTGAAATACTTCCCCAACCACCATCAGGCAGCTCAGAAGCTTGCAGGGTAAGGTCATGTCGATCAAGCGCTTCATAGCGCAGTTATCTGACAAGTGTCGACCCATGAATAAATTATTACACAAGGGGGTAGCATTTCGTTGGGATGACGAGTGCCAGTTAGCCTTCGATGACATCAAACAATACTTGGCTTCACTGCCAGTATTGGCACCATCTAGACTGAGAGTGCCATTCTATTTATACATCTCAGCTACTGAGGTGGCATTGGGCGCCATGGTAGCCCAAAAAAATGAATTACATAAAGAACAGACTAATTATTATCTTAGCCGTGCCCTAGTCAGTTATGAACTTAACTATGCATACATTGAGAAGCTATGCTTGGTGGTGGTATTTGCCACCAAAAATATATGCCATTACATGCTGAGAAATATGACGTATGTTATGTCTAAGGAGAATCCATTGCGGTACATGATGAGTTGTACTTATCACAATAGTCACATGATGGAATGGATCATGTTGTTGTCGAAGTTTAACATCAAATTCATTGGACAAAAGTCCATCAAAGGTCAAGTCATTGCCGATCAACTAGTAGAGGCTCCTCTCGAAGACGATTAGCCTCTGATCATAGAGCTTCCCGATGATGGGGTCTTCCATGTCTCAGAATTGCCAGATTATGATGAGCTTGAGTCACAGGTCGACATAACCTTATTTTTTGATGGTTCTAAATGTGAGCAAGGGGGTGGCATGGGAATCATGTTTTTCACATCACAAGGGGCTCCAATGCCTTTATCATTTAAACTTTATTTCTTGTGCACCAATAAAAATGCTGAATACGAAGCCTTGCTCATAGGTCTTCAAACATCCATCACATGAACATCAAATGCTTGAATATATTTGGTGATTCGCTGTTAATTGTCAACCAAGTGAAAGGTGTATTCCAATGCAAATGCTTAGTTCTGCAGGCCTAAAAAGCCCTTATGGATAAATTCCTGGCAAATCTTGAATGGTACGACATCAAGGCACTCCCTCGATCATCAAATTGTTTTGTAGACACTATGGCCTCCTTGGGGTCACTAATCCCACAAGACATTTCTGGTGAGATGACAACCATTCAAGTCAAGAAGTTATCGCAATCCACGATGGAGCGTGCAAGATCTGACATAACACTAGGAATCCACTTGATCCAGATTGAACCATCTCAGGATAGGTTCTCTCGAATCCATGATAGTCTGAATCATGCCAACTAGGGGTCTTTGTTCTCTCCAACCCCTCTTAATAGCAACACAACACTATTTTTACAAGTTCTTTCCCACTCAGCTTTTGCTAGGGACAAACTTCAAGAGGGATCGACCGTTCATACCATCGAGGTTTCTGATCAGCGAGATTGGTACACACCCATAAGAGACTATCTCAAGTTAGGTAGCCTCCCACTTGGATTGTTGCACACTATGAAAATATCATTCAAACAAAAAGCGGTAAAACATATCTTGCTAGGAGACATTTTATACCATCGAAGCTACAAAGGAATCCTCCTCCGTTGCTTGGACTAGCAGGAGTCCACTTGGGTGATCATCCAAGTGCATGATGGTACATGCGGTGGCCACTTCAGTGGTATGGCCATCTCAAAGTGCATTCTTTGTATGGGCTATTATTGGCCATATTTAGAGCAATATTGTTGCGCATATGTATAAAAGTTTGTGAAGTGTCAACACCATGCTAACTTGACACATGTACCTTCTTAGGAATTGCAACCGATCCAATAGGCTTGGCCATTTTTGCAGTGGGGCTTATATCTCATTGGAAAGATCTCCCCTGCATCGTCATGTCATCACACATTTATCATAACGGCCACAGAGTACTTCACTAAGTGGGTGGAAGCAATTTTGCTTACCTCTACGACTGGGCCCCGCATTGCGGAGTTCACTTTACATAACATCATATGTCATTTTGGTAGTCCATCCAATATCATATCGGATAGTGGGATGTCATTTAAGAACAAATATGTGCATGCTTTGACAAAAAAGTATAAAATTTAGCATAGTTTTTCGACACCTTATTATCCGCAGGTAAATGGGCAAGCAAAGGCATCAAACAAAATGCTAGTTGTCATCCTTAAAAATATGGTCATATATAGTCATAAGGATTGGCACATACAAATACCACTTGCCCTATGGGCTTATCGCACTAGCATTCGGACGCCCACTAGGGCAACTCCATTTTCACTAGTGTATGGCTCCGAGGTAGTCATACCTCTCGAGTTGGAAATACCCTCCCTACACATATCAATGCAAGAGTTCATCGATGATGACACTACATAGCAAGCCTGATTAGACCAGCTTACATTACTCGATGAACGACATGTCAATGCTCTCAAGCATTTATGTATCTATCAAGAGCGACTTAAGAAAGCATACAACATGAAAGTTCACCTGAGGGACTTTCAGGTAGGTGACCTAGTATTAAAATAGAACCAACAAAATTCTAACTTGTCGCCCCATTTAAGGGACAATTTCATGGCAAATTGGTTAGGTCCTTATGTAATCGACAGTAAAATAGGACCTGGAACATACCAACTCACCTCTCTTGAAGGAATCAAGGAACTAGAACCCTTGAACATCAGTCATTTGAGGCCATTCAAAATTTAGAGAGCCATGGCCCACTCCAAAATCCCCAAGGGTTCTCACCACCACTTGGTCACCCAAAATGCCCCAAAGGTATCCATAATCCCTTTGGTCAAACCAAAATCCCCAAGGGTTCTCGCCATCGCTTGGTCACCCAAAACACCCCAAAGGTATCCATAATCCCTTTGGTCAAACCAAAAGCCCCAAGGGTTCTCGCCACCACTTGGTCACCCAAAATGTCCCAAAGGTATCCATAATCCCTTTAGTCAAACCAAA
Organism: Wollemia nobilis; assembly: GCA_028583015.1. Taxonomy (NCBI): domain Eukaryota; kingdom Viridiplantae; phylum Streptophyta; class Pinopsida; order Araucariales; family Araucariaceae; genus Wollemia; species Wollemia nobilis. The sequence goes on from JAQPPZ010000314.1 coordinate 2,443,646, forward strand.
AGCTCCAAGGGTTCCCACAATCACTTGGTCAGCCAAACACCCCAAAGGTATCAATAATCCCTTTGGTCAAACCAAAAGCTCCAAGGATTCCCGCAATCACTTGGTCAACCTAAAATGCCCCAAAGGTATCTATAATCCCTTTGGTCAAACCAAAAGCCCCAAGGGTTCTCGCCACCGCTTGGTCACCCAAAATGCCCCAAAGGTATCCATAATTTCTTTGGTCAAACCAAAAGCTCCAAGGGTTCCCACAATCGCTTGGTCAACCAAAAACACCCCAAAGGTATCTATAATCCCTTTGGTCAAACCAAAATCCCCAAGGGTTCTCGCCATCGCTTGGTCACCCAAAATGCCCCAAAGGTATCCATAATCCCTTTGGTCAAACCAAAAGCTCCAAGGGTTCCCACAATCGCTTGGTCAACCAAACGCCCCAAAGGTATCAATAATCCCTTTGGTCAAACCAAAAGCTCCAAGGATTCTTGCAATCGCTTGGTCAACCTAAAACACCCCAAAGGTATCTATAATACCTTTGGTCAAACCAAAAGCTCCAAGGGTTCCCACAATCGCTTGGTCAACCAAAAACACCCCAAAGGTATCTATAATCTCTTTGGTCAAACAAAAAGCTCCAAGGATTCTCACCACCGCTTGGTCACCCAAAATGCCCCAAAGGTATCTATAATTCCTTTGATCAAAACCTCCAAGGATCCATAAGAATCACTTGGTCCACACCAATTCGGGTTAAACCATCCATAACGAATATTAAAAAACAATAGATAATCGAAAATAACAAAAAAATTGCATCTCACTTTCATGCATAATCTTAAAAATCAAAACACAAAAAAAAAAGCTGCATTAGGCATCGCATACATACATTGCATATTTGTTGGTCATACATGTCAAACGCACCATAGACTATAATTACTCGACAATTCCATCATTTTCCACATTTTTCCATTTTGTAAATGATCCAACAAGAATAACGCCATTCACATTTTTGCCATATCATAGTCAGTTGTCTTCTAATGTATTTAGGGTTTTTGTCAATCAGTTGTCTTTAGATTTCTAGCCAAATGTTGTACAAATTCAAACCGATTTTTACAAGGTAGATTTTTACTTGGATCACGCCTTGTTACATAGCATCCCAACACAAGCTTAAAACACATAAAAATTCCCAAGTTGTGTGAACGAAAGATGAAACCTGCAAAGTGGTCTAGGATACCATACAGTGAAAACGTTATCTCGCTCATCCCCCTATGCAAATGACCCCAAGAATGCTGAGAATTGGCAAAATGACAAGAAAACTTCCTTCAATTCCCCAAAATAAATAGTGGTTTTTACCACTACAAAGAATTCCAAATCCAAACATGAATATCAAAAGTGCACAAATCAAAAAGCACAAGAAATAGCGATTCTAATCACTGCTCAAAATACCAAGCTCAAACAAAATAAATAGTTATTATCATCACTACTGAGCAAATATCCCATTAAAAGAGAGGGAGTAACTATTGAATCCCTAAAATTCTTAGCATTCGAAAGGTCATGAGGTGATCCTCAATCTCGGTTTGGTGGATAGCCTGCTGGGCACTAATGACAAACCTCCTGCATGACGATATATCTGTCACATTAGCTGTTGGGCATATGTACAGATCAATGTTTGCATGTGGATGAGCTAGCTTATGGTATCCTAGATTGCACCATAGATTAATACTACTAAATGCAACAAAGGAGTTAGTGGAGCTAATTAGGTGATCCTCAGTATAGGTTTTATGGATAGCCTACCTAGAACTGATTGTATCCTTACGAATACCACATAAACAAACTCAATCATACACACAGGGATGTGAAATAACTTGGTCAAACTCAAGTCTGATTCGTACCTTGTTCAAAAGTCTTGTAAGATAATGTACAGTCTTGACTATTTAGTTAAAGCATCTGAGTCTCAAAAAAACCTTAAATACATTCTAAAACAATTGTTGTATATTTTCATTACTTACATCACCCTCAAAAATACAAAATAATTATTACAAATGCAAAAGTTATTTTATAAAGCAAACACATAGTACAGAAAGACAGTAAATCCTGTACAGTCTATGGTGCCACCGCCTATATACCAACAAATCATTCCATCCATTCCATATGCATACATCTATATCATATAGTTAAAATCATCCATAGTCATAATAGCATATGCATACATCAACATAAATAAATGTGCATAAAGAACAATAAACCATGACAAGTATATAATCAAAACAAAAAGAGTCATGTATATATATCAAGTCAAAATTCCCTCAGGCTATAATAAGAAGGTCCTCTGACCTCACAAAAACCAAAAACTCAAAATCCCCAAATCCTAGGGAGTCGACCACCATGATCATGTAGGATCGATGCTACTGGAACTACCCCTAGTAGTATGGGTCCTATGGGACCTCTCAGGGCGGCTGCTGCCAACCCTCACACCCTACCCACCAACACTACCCTCACCTAGCTGCCTGTGATGAGATGATGCAGATTGCTCAATATCACTACCTCTCATAAGGTGTGATGAACCACCTCCATCAAGCATAGGAAACTGTACATCAAGGCAGACAACCTCTGTCTCTAACTCTATTCGGTATCGACCCCATTCCATATCTCATTGGCGATACACAACCAATGCACTATCCCACTGTGCCAACTAAGTCTACAGGAGATCCCTCTCCTGCGTTACCTCCACCAAAGCATCTATATTCTCCTCCTCCTATCTCTATAGGAGACCCTCCAATCATGCTATCTCAGCATGAAGCCCAACCTCCACATACCCTAAGATAGCCTGAGGCATGGGCACCTTTGGGACGGCCTACTTCTCTAGCACCCACTACTTCGGGACATCCCGTACATTTGGCTACTCTGAAACCCCAAATCATTTCCATCACTGGTGGAGTCATCGACCTCCACCATATCAACATCATCAAGCAAAGCCCCCCAACCCTTCGTTGGTTCCTCTGCACCCCCACCTCCTACTACTGTAGTATCCATGCCTCCTAGAGGCCCCTCACTCTGCCATCGCTGCATAATCCACCACTGATTATACTCTGCAGTCACCTCAACATCGTCCACGTCGGGTACCTCAATAACTGCATTAGACCCCTCACCCAGCTGCTCAATGGTAGGCCAGACTAGAGTCTTATTGTCACTATGATGTCGATAGATCTAGGGATCACTAAGAAATCCCTAGTGCACCCCAAACTATCATGTCACCCAAATATATGGGAGGTACTCTTGCTCTTTCCTGTGTCGCCCAATCAACCATATACCCCTGCACACATGTCGGAGCCACTCTCCAGCCTCAGGCCAGGCTGTACAGTCCTGGTACATCTGCCAGAACACTTGCCCTAGCACTAGATGAGAGAAGGCATTAGTATAGTGACCTACGTCACCTGCCCATCGTCGACTCTATCCATTCTCCTATGACCTCCGCCATAAATTGACATATCTAATTTCTCGATCCACCATCTCACCTCGGGTGGTCCAAGGCAAACCTCGCGACCACTCCATAGCTATTTGCTACCACTCCCAGCATTGAAAGAGATAGCTACACCTAATCTCCTTTCGCTTCCAGCAGTGGACCTCGTACAACTCATCGTACAACTGCGCCAATAACATCTGACCCCATCTCATAATAAGTGGAGATGATGTAGGACACTCCACCAATGTGAAAACCAACTCAAGTAGGTTCCAAGGGAACCTCACACCTAAGGAGTCAGGAAGTAGCATATTGGAGATGAGGGTCATGATAAAATCATGCCTCACCCCTAATACGCCCTTCTTCAACCACCATCGCACCAGAATACCGCCTATCTGGCAGTCAGCCTCTGTCCTCTCCATAGCCCTCTCCACCTCGTATCCACCACTAGACCAAAACACTATGTCAATACCACTGTCCACTAGTCATGGTGGGTCGTTTAGATAGGCAGTCCATCTATCAAAATCTATAGAATTCGATACACATCCTCCAGAGTAACAGTTATCTCCCCTGTTGGGAGATGAAAAGTGTTGGTGCGGGGATCCCATAGATTGATCAAGGCAGTCAAATATGCCCGATCCCCCACCACAAGCTCCAGACGCATCATGTGCTTGACCCCAAGGGCATCAAGACACTTCTAATCCACAAATATCAGGGCATCCTGGGCATCAGAGAAAATAGTCGGTTGGCAGTACTGACTCTTCACAACCTGAAACAACAAAATAAAGCGACCAAACATTTTATATGTGAGTTTTAAACTTCATATAAAACACGCACGAATAACAGGAAGAGAGAAGGAACATCATACCGGTCTTGCATCGGCTCCTCCACTCAAATATCCAGTTCTCACCCTCATGATGTCCATGAAATTTCAGCAGTGCTTTGCTACGCACACTCACACTCCTCATTGCTCCAAATCGCCAAGAAAAAAATATTACAAATGAGCCCAAAACCTAGTTTTGGTCCTTATATAGGCTATTAGGCCTGTAATAATTCCACCCTGGGATGAGCGCTCTAGTTAGTGCTCATCCCACCCTAGTATGATTACAAAATTGGTATTCGTCCCACCCTAGGACGATCACAGAGCAAGAAATAAAGCAACAAAAATTGCATCCAAAAAATGCATCAAAAATAACAATAAATCTGCTGAACAAATGTGCCTTTGCACCTGAAATTAATGGCATGAAAAACAATCGTCGGGGTCACAAATACTCACTATCATACTCCCTAAGAAGGCTAGCATAGCCGGACCGCTCCATGGGAAGAAGGATTTTCGATAATTTCTACCCTAATAGGTGTAAAAAAAAGGGTCAAAACCCACCAAAAATAGGTCCGATGGTTGGAAAACTGCAATAAGCGTTCAACGAAAACAACTAAAGGCACCCTTAAAAATGTCATCTTGGGTCAAGCAACTCATCACTTTTCTCATTTTTGGTCATTCCCTCATCGATTCGTCACTTGAGGGGGTAGTCACACTTAGTCACCAATCAACAAATACACACCCAATCAAGGAAATGGTATGCATTCAAAGAATCATTGACAAAGACAATCACGCTCTTGCTTGGGGCAATAAAAAAGCAATAATAACAGGCTAAACAAACACTTGGCATTATGGAAGCATGAAGAAAAGGTTCCTCAAACAAAAGGTTGTGCCCTTTGCCTATTCATGTCTGAACAATGTCCAAGATCAAGTACACCTCACTGAAAAAGGTTACACTTGAGTTAAGCTCCTTAGCTCGTTAGAAGCAAGGATTCAAGAATGCATGCCATTTCCATACTTGGGGCATCAAAAGTTGGTTAGGTTACTAAGAAACCCTAATTATTAAGTGCTTTGGTCATCTATTTTTGCTCAGCACTATGCCACACAGCGCATCCCAAAAAGGGGCATATGTAGACACCAAAACAACACCAATCCAATTATGTGACTACAAGCACTGACCGAATTGGCATACATACCCCCTAGTCCAGTATCCAGAGGTTAAAAAGTGGTCCTAACCACTCCCAAATCAATTTTGGAAGGTCAGAGGTCATTTTTACACCTTTTAAGCACTTTGCTTCCTATTCGTCCTCCCCTGGGACGATTATTCTCCCCACCCCAGGATGATTAGCAGCAATCGCTCCAGGGTGGGACGATTAGTAGGTTTGATTGGAAAAAAGTCAAACCTTGAAAAATGGCAGCCCAAATCCACCACCTAACTCTGCCTTCAAGGCATGGGATTGCAAGGGAAGGTTTCAAATCAGAGAGGCTTCAATCAAGCCTGCCCTAATAATGGAGGCCTCAATAAAGGAGGCCCTAATTAGGGAGGAATCTTCTCTCCCCCAAAAAGGCATAATGAGCCAAGTGGTGCCCTCACATGTGCATTCAAAGGAGACCCTTAGGTATATAAAAAGGTGTGCCTCCTCACCCCAAAAAGAGGAGAGCTAGAGAATTTGGACCAACGAAGTGCTGCCAAACTATACCCCCATTCCTCTTTGTGCTTCCTACATCCCTAATCTCTCTCTTCTGGAAGAGAGGTTATCAGGTGAATACTAGGAACGCAATATAGATCCAAAGACCCAAGCAATCGGCCACAATCCCACCCCAAACTCGTCGACATAACCCCCCTAGGAAGTTTTGGACCCATCCCACTTGGATTGGTGTCAAAACTAGGCCCTAAACGGTGGGAGTCCCACCTCCGAGTGCCTCCCAAACTACTGTAGTCCTAATCACCCCACCCTAGAGCGATTACAAATGTGTGCATATTTTTGTTACTATTATTTTTGCATTCTTTTATATCTAATGTACTTATGCTATTGTCCAAATTTCATTGCTTTCTGACATGATTTGACCTGGTTTCTGTCATTTTATGCGTCTACTAACCTACAGGGATAACCTTCGGATACAAGATAACCTAGGTAGAATATTCCAAATCTGAACTTTTGGGTTATCTCAAAATGCTGTTTTTAGTCTAACAACAAGTTTGTAGGAGTTTTGGAGGCCTTTGGGCAAGACATTTGCAAGGTCATTTTTTGCAGGTTTTACGACAGTCCCCAGCGTCCCACCCCAGAGTGATTAGAAATATATGCATGATTTCCTTAATTTTACTTTTACAATATGTCCCAGATGATATCCTAATGCCTCTATTAAATTTTGAACTCATTATGACATGATTTTACGATCATTTTACTATTTTATGTATTAACTAGCTCCCAGGGCACCCCTATCACATACAAGAGAATCTGTGCAAGATATGCAAATTATGAGCATTTGGGTAGTCTTAGAATTACATGTAATGCCTAAATAGTGAGTTTCAGGTGATTTGGATAAGCATAGGTGGGACATTGGAGCACTCACTTTGGAGAGGCCCCCGACGGGCAAATGAGCATAACGGGGCCGTCCGACGTCGCTTCGATGTAAAATCAGGTGATACCAATTCTAGACATTGTCCTTTACATTTCCATATCATTTTTTAATCTACTTATCAATATTATCACTGATATATTCTAAGCGCCCGTTGGAGGCCTTGGGGATTGCATGTTTTTATAGATACGCATATGCTATTAATGATTTGTTGTATTTTTGTGAATAGGATATCACCACCAGGAATACTAGAGGGGTATAAAGGAACGATGAACACATGGACACAAGTTGCAGCAACTTTTAGCCCACCCACTTCGAGTGTGGGCCCTGAAAGATGCTGGAAGCGTACCGTTCGATCTTGGAAGTGCGACTTCTTTCGGGAATCCATTAATATAACAAATTGTATCAAATGTTCTGAGCCCTAGAGGGGGGACGTATTGTAATCAAATTAAAAGCAATATCAATAAATGAGGCCCCCCTTTGTTTTCTTACATCTCATTTTTGCATCATTTCCTTCATGCATTGCTCATCGCATTCGTAGGACTTATCATATATATCTATTTTTGTTTGCATCATATCGGTATGCCATTTTTCTACTACTTTTAGCTTATACTGAGAGGGTGGGGTGAACAATATGAGACCAAATTTTAATTTTTTTCCCAAAACATATTATCCAATATTATCAATGGCAATATCAATAGCAATAATCAAAGCAATGCATAAATCATCACATACAATAGAGACACCAATTTAGCATGGTTCATCTAATGTGTGCTACTCCACGGAGAAAATATTTCTACTAAATTTTCTTAATAAATCTCTTGGGAATAACTTCCCTATTACAATGTTTATGGACCTCTGTCCAAAGGAGACACCAATCCCCTAATACTCTGATTTGTGGATCTCTCTCCATAGGAGAACTCTTTCCCCTCTTCTCTAGTTTGTGGAACTTGACCCAAGAGAACTCTTTCTCCTCAACTAGTTCATATATCTCTCTCCATAGAAGAACTCTATCTTACCAGCTAGTTCATGGATCACACTCCATAGGAGAACCCTTTCCCCTTGCTCTAGTTCATGGATATCTATCCATAAGAGAAATATTTCCCCTCTACTTTGGCTGATAATCTTCTAGAAGACTTTTGCCTCCCACTGATATGGCTTGTGTATATCTCTCCACAAAAGACCTCTATCTTCACTACCCTTGGATAATGGATTTCTATCCATTGGAGACTGTTGTCCTCTACTCTATCACCTCTAGATCTTACTATCAACTCTGCTCAATATCTATCTCAAATATACACTAAACACTATCCTCGATCTAGTACAAATATTCTATAAATTTGTGTTAGGTATAACACAAATATACTCTCAAATATGCACCAAAATTTATCCTAAAATCTATCATCAAACCTTAACACAAATCTTGATCCAATCACCAATCAATTTTGCTTAGATATACCCCAAGCCTTAACAGAAAGCTTGAACAAATCAATCAATCAACTCTGCTCTCAAGTCTTCACTAAGACTTGCTTCAAATTTACTCTCAAGTCTTCACCAAGACTTACCTCAAATCTGCCCTCAAGTCCTCTCAATAACTTTCTCAATATGCTCTCAAGTCTTCACTAAGACTTGTCTTAAATATGTCCTCAAGTCCTCTCAAGAACTTGTTCAATATGCTTTAACACATGCTCAAAATAGCTCATAAGATATGCCCAATTAATCTCAAATCTATCACACAATGTTATCAATTGCTTTGTCTAATATTCAAAGTAATTCCTTTAACTTGAAGTCATTTAGACATATTCTATTCACAATTCATTTAATCTCTGGAACATATAGATAATGATGTACTCTATCAAAATCTCAATATGTTCTACTCAATATTTAAGTTTGTTGCTTTCACGAATTTGATTTCTAATGTTTGTACATTCAATTTCAATATCACTCAAAACCAATGCTCAAGAAGTTTCACTCAATCATTCAATAAATGAAACACAACTTTATCACAAATCCTAAACAATTATTTTCATACTTCTTCAACCAAAGAGCACAATGTGGGTCTCAAACCCTAACTCAAATAATTTCAATATTCTATCTCAAATGTTCTCTAAACATTCACCAATCATTCATATAAAAACCACTCAAATATTTCCAACAATGCTTATCAAACAATCCTTTTCACTCCATATTATATTTCACAAAATTTAATCCAACAACACTTCAATCAAAGGATGATGTGCCCATACCTTTTTAATTTGATGGAGATATATCTTCAAAATCTGTTTCACAATCAATTCTCCTTATACCACTCAAAAGGTTAGATAGTAACAATCTATTTCAAAACCTCCACAAGGTATTCCTTCCAAAATGTGCCTAAATAAATTCCAAAAAAATCTCTAGGTTTCTCAAATAAATCTTAAAAATGCTTAACAAAACATACATATAATAAAAATACATCATACACCTTTTAAATCCCTCTTAACACACTCAAAACATAATCAATAAGGACTCCAATAATTCACCTTCAAAATAATTCACTATAACTTCCTTCAAAATTTGAATGCATAGAATAATAAAAATTATTCCCTTATATCTCCCTACTTATCATAAATGCATTTTCAAAATAATTATAACCACCATTCAGAGAAATTTGAATGCACTAGTTAAATCAAAACTCAAATTGTTCAACACCCTTAATATGGCAAAAATAAAATTATTTTTAACACCTTATACCTCCACAACAATGCATACCATATGACTTAGAACCAAAGGTGCAAATCTATTAAAGAAAAACAAATATCTTTACATGTTGCCTCTGTGGGATTCGATCCCCCGCTGTAATGCCGCCAACACCTTAGTCGTGGCCTAATTGCTGCATGATCTAAGCACTCACTTGATACCTCTAAAGTGCCTATTACACTTTGTATCTTCTGCTTGGTACCAAAATGCTTAAAACAAAACTTTATCCCATCCGCTGCCGTCAAGAATCGAATGTGAGACCTCCATTTCGTAAATGAATTACGCTGCCAAGATTTGCCACTAGCCCAACCATGTGGTTGATGATGGGAATATCAACCTTTACCACTTTATCCTTCCACATTATTTCCTTTTCTTAAAAATTAAAATTATTTGTCCTCTTGCACTCACAAATTCGCATCAACAGATTAAACCAATATACACATATGCTATTTTAGAGACTTGCTTTATGTCTTCAACCCTTATGGTATAAATACCATACTCCTTCCTTGCTCAAACGTTGATGGAAATAAACATTTAAACTTAATTTTTTGCGTCGAACCCTTGCTTAGGGTTATAAATTTATTATAATATGAATATTATAATTAATTTATAAGTAACCTTAGGCTTTTATTTTAACACTTAATATTATAATAATAATTATTATAATATTATTTCCTTTGGACCTATGTATCTCGTTCCTTCACTTTAGGCCTTGTCTGAACAACTTAATATTATAATAGTAAATATTATAATATTATTTACTTTAGGCCTAGGTATCTCTTTCTTTCACTTTAGGCCTTGTCTTAACAACTTTAATATTATAATAATAATTGTTATAATATTATTTCCTTTAGGCCTAGGTATCTCCTTCCTTCAGGGTATTTAGATAATATTTTGACCAATCATATGAAGCTTAAAACCAAATCTCTTGGGCTTAAATTATAAACATTTAAATTCTCCTTTTGTCAATTCCTTGCACTAACTTTTGACATCACTGACACTAATTCTTGACATCAATGACAACATAACTACTCAAAATTTCCAATATATTTCTTATTGATGATCTTTGATAAGAGGTATATATGTCACAACCAAAAGGATTTGTGATCAAAATATAGGAATAAAATGTTTGTAAGCTAAAAAAATCCTTATATGGTCTAAAGCAAGCACCAAAATCTTGGTATATACAGATTAATAATCATGTTTTACAGCATAATTTTAAAAGAAGTTTATTAGATCCAAATATCTATATGAAAAAGGTTAGATGTGATAGAATAATACTTATAGTATATATTAATGATATAGTAATAATAATAAGCTCAAATATTTTGATAGATGAAGTTAAATGATATATAGAAAAGGATTTTGAAATGATAGATTTAGGGCTCCATTATTGTCTTGGTTTGAAAATTTATCAAAATGAAAATAAGATCATGATAACATAGATAAAATATGAAAAATTATTACTTGAAAAATAGATGATAAAAAATTGTAAACCCAAAGATACTCCTATGGAGCAAGGACTATAATTGTCTAGATATAATGAGACACCTCTAGTATCTGCCACTATTTATCATCAATTAATTGAAATTCTTCTATATTTAATAAATACTAGACCATATATAGTTTTTGTTGTAAACTATATTTCAAGATTTATGCAAGAACCTAGAGAAAGTCATTAGAAAACCACAAATAGAATACTACAATATATTAGCAAGACTACAAAATATGGACTAACATATAAAAAGGGTGATGACAAATTCTGTTTACAAGGATATTCATATTATGCTGGATCTATAGATGAAAAAAATCTACATCAAGATATGTTTTCTATCTTGGTTATGGATCTATTCCTTGGTATAGTAAAAACCATGTAGTAGAACTTTCATCTATAAAATAAGAGTATCGTGCAACAAAATATGTAGTCTTTGAATCACTTTGGTTACAGTATACATTGCCAGATATGGGAATCAAAAGAACTTCTACAATAATAAATTGTGATAATCAAGTACTTAATTTAATAAAAAATGCAATTATTCATAAAAGAACAACACACATTGAAAATCAATGTCATTTTATTAAGGATGATGTTCAAAATCGTCATATCTAGTTGAAACATGTTTCTACTAAAGATCAGATTGTAGAGATTCTTACAAAAGCTCTTGATCAATTTTTTTATAGATATTTTAGAATCATCTATACAAATCAAGAGAATTTCACATCAAATAATGTAATATGAGGGGGGGTTGTTAAATAATATTACATTATTTGATAAATTAGATTATGTAGGATATGTACATGTGTCATGCTAGAAGACTAAGAGTCTTGTATGCAAGTGGCAAGATAAGAATCCAAAGGTCATATGGAAAGCAATAGTCAAGAATTTGAAGAGTTATCTTGTAAAGCTATATTATGGAGATAAAGCTCCATAAAATGTATCTCTCTAGATGTAGAAAAAAATCTCAAGATTGTATATTTGACTCATGAATAATATTGTGAGTATTTTCTTTCAATAATATTGTTATGTTGATTCATGTTATATGATATTTGTTTAAATTATTTAGTAATCTTCATTCATTTGATTCTTTATATTGGGACCTGTTATATTTTGTGGTAATAAGGCTTAAAAGCTAACATGACCTATATATCCAAGACCTTCATTATTTGGCTTTATACCTAACATTATGGGTATTTTCACACCTTGCCCATATCTTCTCAATCCTTTCCTAGTATACCCCGTTCTTCTTATTAACTTGGAACCAATACCTTTGGTGTACCTTTCAAATAATCCAAACTCTTCATCCTTACCATGTTCTTTAACAATATGATCTTTGTCACAATAATCACTGGCCTGATGAGTTTCATCTTTCTCTACTATCTCTTTATCATTTTTTTCTCTTTCTCTTTCCCTTTTTCTATAGTAGGAATCGTTGCACCACCATATTCATTGTCACTACTACTATTGATATGGGCTATCTATCTCTTCCACATGTTTATTCTCTTGCTTATTTCTTCCTTTTTCTTATCTTGTACAAATTATTTCAATATTACATTTTCTCTCTTCAAATTGGTCTTATAACCTTTAAATTTTTGTTTTCATACTCAAACACACTGTAGGACTATTATCCACTTCTTTTCTTTTATCCTATAACAGACTTAATGTGTACTTCTTATGATATTTCTCAATAGTTTAGGTGTTCACCCTATCATTATGATATTCCTTTCTATCAAACTACCATAATATTCCCAACAAGACATGACAAGCATCCATAGGCATAACATCACATAATATCTCATCCTTGTAAGAACCAATTTGAAAGTTTACCATACATTATTCACTCACTAAAATGTGATGTCCTTTTTGTAACCATGAGACCTTATATAGATTTGGGTGTTCAACCCTCTTCAACCCATGTTTTTCTACCTTATTTGTAGATACTAAATTATTTGTACTTTCATTGTCCATAATGAATTTACAATATTTGCCTCCTGATTTGCATATGACTCTAAAATATTTATTTGCATTGGTTCATACCCCTTTTTGGATGGTTTTACCAATACCCTTTTCATCATAAAGGATTCCTCTAGTTTTGGTTCATCCATGTGCTTAGGTGAGATAATACTTTCTTCATCTACCTATGCAATGTGGTTACTGATTTTATTTCCTTTACCACTATCCTGGTGTACTATTAGATATTAAGATGCCCTATGACCAACTTCTCTACATTTAAAGCAATTTGTAGGGAATCCTCTACCACTAGCTTCTTCTTGCATATGCTTACCTATGCCACTATTTTATTGTTCTCTTCCTATAGAGAGTTGTCCTCTTCCTCTAGGATTGTTTTTTCATGTGAGTCACTTTTCTTCCTACCTTAAGTGCTTATTGATATACCTTCTTGACTATTCTAATTCGAAGTAAACCAATTTCATCTTGTATGAACAACCTCATCCCATTTATGTATCTCACTACTTTTTCTTCATCATCCTTAATATAACCACATCTTGTGGCCAATTTATAGAATTATTTAGTATATTATTTCACTCCCAAATCCTTTATTTGTATTGGTTCGTACTACTTTTTGGATGGTTTTACTAATACCCTTTTCATCATAAAGGATTCCTCTAGTTTTGGTTCATCCATGTGCTTAGGTGAGACAATACTTTATTCATCTACCTATGAAATGTGGTTCTTGATTTCTTTTCCTTTACCACTATCCTGGTGTACTATTAGATATTCAAATGCCCTATGACCAACTTCTCCACATCTAAAGCAATTTGTAGGGAATCCTCTACCACTATATTCTTCTTGCATATGCTTCTCTATGCCACTATTTGATTGTTCTCTTCCTCTAGAGAATTGTCCTCTTCCTCTAGGATTGTTTTGTTGCTTGTGAGTCACTTTTCTTCCTACCTTGAGTGCATATTGATATGACTTCTTGACTATTCTAACTTGAAGTAAACCAATTTCATCTTGTATAAAAAACTTTATCCTATTTATGTATCTCACTACTTTTTATTTGTCATCCTTAATATAACGACATCTTGTGGTCAATTTATAGAATTGTTTAGTATATTATTTCACTCCAAACTCATTTTACTTGAGTTTTTGGAGATTTCTAAACAATCCAATCTAATAATTAGTAGGTAGAAGTTTTGATTTTAATTTGGCTACAAATTTATCCCAAGTTCACCTTGTATACTTATCTTTTGATTGTCTCTTAATTCAAAAAAATTGAAGCATGACCTTTCAATTGCATACATGCAAATTTTACATGCTTTGGATCTTTTATAGATTCATAAAAAAAGAAGTTATCCATTTTTGATATCCAATGATTTAACTCTTTTGGGTTTAAAATTCTATTAAAATTAGAAGTATCCATATTTGGTTTACTTCTCATACTTGAGATCACCTAAATCAAGAACTTCTATGATTCTTCTCCTTGATCTTCACCTTAAGATTTTGTGTGATCATTTTATTCCTTTTTATTGTCACTAGTTTTCTCAGTATGAAAACTTCTCCTTTAGGTAGTCTCAATTGCATCTAACCTAGTGACAATTCCTCTTAGCATTTTTACTATATGCAATGGTCGGGTTCTAGACCATACAATATTTCTCTTCCTTGTGCCATCTTCCTCCAATATGCAACAAAAACTCCTAATCTAATACAAAATGATAAAATATAGTAGGAGGAGGACAACTAAACAACAACCTCCCTTAGTAGTAAAGGATTCACAATTCACTAACACCCATAATGTAAGATATAGTTTTTTCTATTTACATGCACTAGATGAATATAGGGCAATTGGAAAGAAGACACTACCACAAGATGATAATACCCCAATATGGTGAGGGCAATTCCACTTGAATGATACTTCCACTTGTATGATATGGTGAAACACTTGTACAACACTCTAACAACCCCAGCTGTTGCCCCTTCTTATCCATAATTTTTTTTTTATATATAAATATTCTTCTTCATATGGCAAAAGGCCTATTCATGACCGAGGATATACATATTCCATGTAGATTATAAATTTCAAGGCAAATAGCTTTAGGAGCTATAGAGACTTGATCAGAGTCTCTTGAAGTTGAAGTAAACAACTTCTACTAATCCCTCATACCTTACTTGGTATGAGTACGCTAGCCAAGCGTTAGGTTTCATCCTCATAAAAGGAGAAAGTCACAAAATGGTCCATCCAGACCAGGTGAATGCCTTGAAGATGGAGTACCACACCCATGGTAAACCATCATAGATGAAATAACCACACTAATAGTTTTTCATAAATCTTAGGTCTGATCCATTTGATTTAGAAGGGAGTTCTAAGACAACTGTATCACTATCATGATACGAATCCATGGAATGTCCTTTTTAACATGATTACATATCTTTAAGCCTCTTAGAGTTTAGTGGTACACACTCCATTTAGGCAACCCTATTTATTTATTCATCTTTAGTTTATTACCAACAAGGACTTCTTCTGTCCCATAAGGGTGTTCCCTTCAATTCTTGGCTTAAAATGTAGGGTCTATTTTGGTTTGTAGTTTAGGGTCATTTTGTCTTATTGAGAGAGTTCCATTCCACAATTAAACCATCTTGAGTACTTGTGATGTGGATTTAATACATGAGGCTCTTATATTTCATCATTCTATACATTTATTACTTAAAAAGAATAAGTGATTAATATTTATATTAACATAAATCCAATTATCCCCTTAAGAGTTAGATTCTATTATATAATAACTCTTGGATTACGACATAGATCAACCATCATGAATATAGACAGTGTTGTATATGGAAAGGTGCATCATTCATAAATAGTTATTCCACAATATTGACAAATCCCATTGATTCATTATCACATTACATTCAAAACTAAATGATACAATTAAATTATCAACATATTAGAAATTGAGCATACTTTTCCAGTATCCATACCTACTAAAATTTTAGCATACATTCTAATATCATATTTTGGTTATTCTCAAACTTAGTGCATAAAAGTAAATATTGTCATATTTCCTTTAACATTCCAAAATTGATTACCCTAACCACTATGAAAGAAACATCCACCATAATTATTAACTTACTTAAATCATACATAGCATAATCAAATTATAACATTCAAGATTCCCATTTGATCCATAAATGTATGAGAAATAATAAAGCATAACAAATTATAACATCCGTAAATGCAACATGCACAAGAAGCAACAAAGCAAACCACCAATTATTGACACAATGATTTATCCTGGGAAAACCCTGACGAAAAAACCCAGCCTCCAAAATATGATCTTGCCTCATATTCATAAACTCATGATGTTAATTATTACAAGTATATAAGGGTCTCAACTGATCCCTTTTTCTCAATATACATTTCAAGGAATGCTTCCGTTTCTATTCACATACATGATGCAAATAAGAACTTGTTTAATTATTTTGTTAAAGTCAGCATGTTAATATTGGAATATCTCCAAACTATGAAGGAAATCACCCGCTCCTTCCTAATTAAGGATGCATTCAAGGAATCTACTGATTCCTTTTTATATAACATCTTGTGCAAGTTTATGATATTCATTGGTTCCATATTTTGGAGATGACTATTTTACAGTAGTGGAAATCTCATAGATTTCCTCCAGAATGAATCCCAAATTCATTCTCTTAAGTTGATAAACAATCAACTTTTAATTCATAAATTAAAGTCCCATACCCTTAGCTTATGAAGTAATCATAATTTTAAAAAAGTCATATTCATTTGTGATATACCTTATTTGGGTCTAATAACTAACCTAAGATTTAAACCCTAAAATTTTCTAAAAATATTTATAGTTTAGAATTAGTTTCATTTTATCATCCACGGATATGTAAAAATTCATGGGTTATCATCTCGACCTTTTTACATTTTCCTTTGGACCTTTCGTGTAACTGATATTCCCCTTAACAAATATTAAGACTATAGCTCGGTATATGTCTAATCCTCTATCCATTGCCTTCTAAGTGGTTAACAAATATTACCCCCAAGACGCGTGCATCCATTAGTGAGATACAACCAAACCTTAGTCGTTCATAATATAATGTCCCTTTCCTAGCTAGTAGGCAGTGTGGGTGCATTTCAGAGGAGGTTGGGCCTTTGCAGGGATGTTGTCTACTCTCAAATACCAGTTTCTTGGAGACATTCTGAGCTTGGATGATGGAATTACTATTTTTAGTAAGTCAGTAATTAAGGTTTTTGGTCGGGTGGACAAGGTAATGATATTCCTTGCCATATTGGATGTCCAGATATCTTTTTCGTTGCTTGATTTTTGGCCTTTTCGGGTTCATGTTCAGAAGGTTTGAATTTCAAAAAATGGATGTTACGGATGGATAGTTTGGCTAAATGGGTATCCATTTCTACTTTCATGTATTGGGTCCGGCATGAGGAGACATATTATTTTAATTCCCGAAGATTATTAATGTAATAAATTAAATAAAAATGGAACTTTATAATGTTGGGCATTATATTTTTTTAATTGGATGTTATAAGGGGGTCATATAACCACTTAAAAGAAAGGTCATGTTATAAAGTGTTAAAATAAGGAGGCCTAGACATGATACGCCCTCTAGGGGACCCATTTAATTAAAAAATGAATAATTTAAAATCATAAGTTTCCCTCCCATTTTGGCCGACTCATTTGAAGAAGGAAATAAAAGGAGAGTTTGGGAATTCATTTGAATCATCTTTGGCATTTTTTTTCTTGGTGAATATTGGAGAGCACTTGCAGATTGGATTTTTAGGGGTTTGATAGCTTGTTTGGAGATGAAAAACTCCAGAAGGAACACCATTCTTGATATTGGAAGACATATTTAGAGTGGTATTGGGAATTCTCACTCAGAGGATGCATTTGTGCTGACATTGGTGATACATTTCAGTGATTGAAGATAGTTTTCACAGGGGTTTTGAGGATATTTTGGACGGTATTCATTTCATAGCTTCACTCACAGCATGGCCATACCATTTGCAATTGGATTGATGTATTTTTGGGTTAGGGTTTGTTGGAGATTGTGCAAACATCATTAGCTACACCATTCATACCCTCCATAGTAGATTCCTAGGTGTTCTTAAGCAGATTGAGGTGCTACCAAGTAGACTGTACTTGCCCTAGGCTGGCCGTACCATTTGGAACCATTTACCAACCTTTACTTGTTGAATCACCCTCTTTTGGGACTGCATTTTGGCTCAGTTGTTGGCACCTAGTATTTATAAAGGTTGATGTTGTATTTGATGGTTGGAGAACATTGTATTTTGAGCATTACATGTGAATATATGAAGTCTCGAGTTGCTGGTGCAATTTTTAGATTTGCATTATTATGGGTACTTTGCACTTGAGCCAATTTACTCAAAAGGGGTTATTTATTTATATGAGTAGATGTTTGTGTCAAATTTTCATAGCATTTGAAGGAGTATTTTTTGAGTTATTGTTAGTTTCATTTTGTTGCATTTTCATTTCAGTATTTACTATCTTATTGCAAAAATTCTCCAAAATCATATATTTGAAAAAATCACAAAAATAATACAAACTATCAAAACAACCCAAAAAAGGCAGTAAATTCTTGGTGATCACTCAAGGATGGTCATTACATTGGTATCATAGCCCAGGTCATCTTGCCATCCTGTTGGGTCTTCATTATATGAGTGGCCATTAGTATTACACCAGGAGAAATAGGGCCAATATTGACGGAGAATAGGTTAACACTCAACCAGAATTAGAAAATATAATGGGTGACAACAGAGAAGGTAAAGGTGAAAGACAATATCCTATAGAGCAATATCGACATATGTTTAAAATATTCTTACAGGGTCAACAATAGATTCAAAAAGCATGGCATAACTCCTAGGTCTCATGACACAACAAATGAATTTGAACTTGCAAAATAATAATAATGGTCAGAATGGAAACAAAAGGAATAATGGTGATGGCGAGGGTTCAGTGAATAATAATAGAGGAGTTAATCAGACCAACAGATATAGGACTAACATATAAAAAGGGTGATGAAAAATTCTGTTTATAAGGATATTCATATTCTTATTATCCTGGATCTATAGATGAAAAAAATCTACATCAAGATATGTTTTCTATATTGGTTATGGATATATTCCTTGGTATAGTAAAAAACATGTAGTAGCACTTTCATCTATAAAAGTAGAGTATCATGCAACAAAATATGTAGTCATTGAATCACTTTGGTTATAGTACACATTGCCAGATATGGGAATCAAAAGAACTTCTACAATATTAAAAAATGATAATCAAGTACTTAATTTAACAAAAAATGCAATTTTTCATAAAATAACAGCACACATTGAAAATAAATGTCATTTTATTAAGGATGATGTTTAAAATCATCATATCTAGTTGAAACATGTTTCTACTAAATATCAGATTGTAGAGATTCCTACAAAAGCACTTGATCAATTTTTTTATAGATATTTTAGAATCATCTATATAGATCAAGAGAATTTCACATTAAATATTGTAATATGAGGGGGGGTTGTTAAAGAATATTACATTATTTGATAAATTAGATTATATAGGATATGTACATGTGTCATTCTAAAAGAGTAAGAGTCTAGTGTGCAAGTGGCAAGATAAGAATCCAAAGGTTATATGGAAAGCAATAGTCAAGAATTTGAAGAGTTATATTGTAAAGCTATATTATGGAGATAAAGCTCTATAAAATGTATCTCTCTAGATGTAGAAAAAATCTCAAGATTGTATATTTGACTCATGAATAATATTGTGAGTATTTTATTTCAATAATATTGTTATGTTGATTCATATTATATGAGATTTGTTTGCATTATTCAGTAATATTCATTTCATATGATTCTTTATATTGGGACCTGTTATATTTTGTGGTAATAAGGCTTAAAGGCTAACATGACCTATATATCCAAGACCTTAATTCTTTGGATTTATATCTAACATTATGGGTATTTTCACACCTTGTCCATATCTTCCCAATACTTTCCTAGTATACCCCATTCTTCTTATTAAATTAGAACCAATACCTTTGGTGTACCTTTCAAATCATCCAAAATATTCATCCTTACCATGTTATTTAACAATATGATCTTTGTCACAATAATCACTGGATTGATGAGTTTCATCTTTCTCTACTATCTCTTTATCATTTTTTCTCTTTATCTTTCCTTTTTTCTATAGTAGGAATAATTGCACCACCATATTCATCGTCACTACTACTATTGACCTGGGCTATCTATCTCTTCCCCATGTTTATTCTCTTTCTTATTTCTTCCTTTTTCTTATCTTGTACAAATTATTTCAATATTACATTTTCTCTCTTCAAATTGGTCTTATAACATTTAAATTTTTGTTTTCATACTCAAACACACTATAGGACTATTATCCACTTCTTTTCTTTTGTCATATAACAGACTTAATGTGTACTTCTTATGATATTTCTCAATAGTTTAGGTGTTCACCCTACCATTATGATCTTCCTTTCTATCAAACTACCATGGTATTCCCAACAAGACATGAAAACCATCCATAGGCATAACATCACATAATATCTCATCCTTGTAAGAACCAATTTGAAAGTTTACCATACATTGTTCACTCACTAAAATGTGATGTCCTTTTTGTAACCATGAGATCTTATATAGATTTGGGTGTTCAACCCTCTTCAACCCAATTTTTTCGACATTCTTTGTAGACACTAAATTATTTGTACTTTCATTGTCCATAATGAATTTACAATATTTACCTCCTGATTTGCATATGACTAAAATATTTCTTTGGATTGGTTCGTACTCTTTTTTGGATGGTTTTACCAAAACCCTTTTCATCATAAAGGATTCCTCTAGTTTTGGTTCATCCATGTGCTTAGGTGAGACAATACTTTCTTCATCTACCTATGCAATGTGGTTACTGATTTTCTTTCCTTTACCACTATCCTGGTGTACTATTAGATATTAAGATGCCCTATAACCAACTTCTCCATATTTAAAGCAATTTGTAGGGAATCCTCTACCACTAGTTTCTTATTGCATATGCTTCCCTATACCACTATTTGATTGTTATCTTCCTCTAGAGAGTTGTCCTCTTCCTCTAGGATTGTTTTTTTCTTGTGAGTCACTTTTCTTCCTACCTTGAGTGCATATTGATATGCCTTCTTGACTATTCTAATTCGAAGTAAACCAATTTCATCTTGTATGAACAACATTATCCCATTTATGTATCTCACTACTTTTTCTTCGTCATCCTTAATATAACCACATCTTGTGGCCAATTTATAGAATTATTTAGTATATTATTTCACTCCCAAATCCTTTATTTGCATTGGTTCGTACTCATTTTTGGATGGTTTTACCAATACCATTTTGATCATAAAGGATTCCTCTAGTTTTGGTTCATCCATGTGCTTAGGTGAGACAATACTTTCTTCATCTACCTATGCAATGTGGTTCCTGATTTATTTTCCATTACCACTATCCTGGTGTACTATTATATATTCAAATGCCCTATGACCAACTTCTCCACATGTAAAGCAATTTGTAGGGAATCCTCTACCACTAGCTTCTTCTTGCATATGCTTCTATATGCCACTATTTGATTGTTCTCTTCCTGTAGAGAATTGTCCTCTTCCTCTAGGATTTTTTTTTTGCTTGTGAGTAACTTTTCTTCCTACCTTGAGTGCATATTGATATGCCTTCTTGAATATTCTAATTTGAAGTAAACCAATTTCATCTTGTATGAAAAAATTTACCCCATTTATGTATCTCACTACTTTTTCTGTCACCCTTAATATAATTACATCTTGTGGTCAATTTATAGAATTGTTTAGTATATTCTTTCACTCCCAACTCCTTTTACTTGAGTTTTTGGAGTTTTCTAAAAAATCCAATCTAATAATTAGTAGGTATAAGTTTTGATTTTAATTTAGTTACAAATTTATCCCATGTTCACTTTGTATCCTTATCTTTTGATTGTCTCTTAATTCCACAAAATTGAAGCATGTCCTTTCAATCGCATACATGTAAATTTTACATGCTTTGGATTTTTTATAGATTCATAAACAAAGAAGTTATCCATGTTTGATATCCAATGATTTAACTCTTTTGGATTTAAAATTCTATTAGAATTAGAAGTATCCATATTTGGTTTACTTCCCATGCTTGAGATCACCTAAATCAACAACTGCTATGATTCTTCTCCTTGATCTTCACCTTAAGATTTTGTGTGATCAATTTCTTAATTTTTATTGTCACTAGTTTTCTCAATATGAACACCTCTCCTTTAGGTAGTCTCAATTGAATCTAATCTAGTGACGATTCCTCTTAGCATTTTTACTATATGCGATGGTTGGGTTCTAGACCATACAATATTTCTCTTCCTTGTTGTGCCATCTTCCTCCAATATGCAACAAAAACTCCTACTCTAATACCAAATGATAAAATCTAGTAGGAGGAGGTCAACTAAACAACAACCTCCCTTAGTAGCAAAGGATTCACAATTCACTAACACCCATAATGTAAGATATAGTTTTGTTTTTATTTACATGCGCTAGATGAATAGAGGGCAATTGGAAAGAAGACACTACCACAAGATGATAATACCTCAATATGGTGAGGGAAATTTCACTTGAATGATACTTCCACTTGTATGACATGGTGCAACACTTGTACAACACTGTAACAACCCTAGCTATTACCCCTTCTTATCCATGATTTTTTTTTATATAAATATTCTTCTTCATATGGCAAAAGACCTATTCATGCCTTAGGATAAACATATTCCATGTAGATTATAACTTTCAAGGCAAATAGCTTTAGGAGCTATAGAGACTTGATCAGAGTCTCTTCAAGTAGAAGTGATCAGCTTCTACGAATCCCTCATACCTTACTTGGTATGAGTACGCTATCCAAGTGTTAGGTTTCATCCTCATAAAAGGGGGAAGTCCCCAAATGGTCCACCCAGACTAGGTGAATACCGTGAATATGGAGTACCACACCCATGGTAAACCATCATAGATAAAATAACCACACCAATGTTTTTTCATAAATCATAGCTCCTATCCATTTCATTTAGAAGGGATTTATAAGACAACTGTATCACTATCATGATACGAATCCATGGAATGTCCTTTTTAACATGATTACATATCTTTAAGCCTCTTAGAGTTTAGTGGTACACACTCCATTTAGGCAACCCTCTTTGTTGGTTCATCTTGAGTTTATTACCAACAAGGACTTCTCTTGTCCCATAAGGGTGTTCCCTTCAATTATTGGCTTAAAATGTAGGGTCTATCTTGGTTTGTAGTTTAGGGTCATTTGGTCTTGTTGAGAGAGTTCGATTCCACAATTAAACCATCTTGAGTACTTGTGAGGTGGATTTAATACATGAGGCTCTTATATGGCATCATTCTATACATTTCTTACTTAACAAGAATAAGTGATTAATGTTTAGATTAACATAAATCCAATTATCCCCTTAAGAGTTAGATTCTATTATATAATAACTCTTGGATTACGACATAGATAAACCATCATGAATATAGACAATGTCGTATATGGAAAGGTGCATCATTCATAAATAGTTATTCCACAATATTGATAAATCCTATTGATTCATTATCACATTAAATTCAAAACTAAATAATACAATTAAATTATTAACATATTATAAATTGAGCATGCTTTTCCTGTATACATACCTACTTAAATTTTAGCATACATTATAATATCATATTTTGGTTATTATCAAACTTAGTGCATAAAAATAAATATTGTCATATTTTATTTAACATTCCAAAATTGATTACCCTAACCACTATGAAAGAAACATCCACCATCGTTATTAACTTACTTAAATAATACATAGCATAATCAAATTATAACATTCAAGATTCCCATTTGATTCATAAATGTACGAGAAATAATAAATCATAACAAATTATAACATCCGTAATTGCAACATGCACAAGAAGCAACAAAGCAAACCACCAATTATTGACACAATGATTTATCCTAGGAAAACGCTAATGGGAAAAACCCAGCCTCCAAAATATGATCTTGCCTCATATTCATAAACTCATGATGTTAAATATTACAAGTATATAAGGGTATTAACTAATCCCTTTTTCTCAATATACATTTCAAGGAATGCTTCTGTTTCTATTCACATACATGATGCAAATAAAAACTTGTTTAATTATTTTCTTAAAGTCAACATGTTAATATTGGAATATCTCCAAACTACGAAGGAAATCACCTGCTCCTTCCTTATTAAGGATGCATTCATGGAATCTATTGATTCTTTTTTATATAACATCTTGTGGAAGTTTATGATATTCATTGGTTCCATATTTGGAGATGACTATTTTACAATAGTGGAAATCTCATATATTTCCTCCAGAATGAATCCCAAATTCATTTCCTTAAGTTGATAAACAATCAAATCTTACTTCATAAATTAAAGTCCCATACCCTTAAATTATGAAGTAATCATAATTTTAAAATAGTCATATTCATTTGTGATATACCTTATTTGGGTCTAAGCACTAACCTATGATTTAAACCCTAAAATTTTCTAAAAATATTTATAGTTTAGAATTAGTTTCATTTTCTCATCCATGGATATGTAAAATTTCATGGGTTTTCATCTCGACCTTTTTACATTTTTTTTGGGACCTTTCGTGTAACTGATATTCCCATTAATAAATATTAAGACTATACCTCAGTATATGTCTAATCCTATATCCACTACCTTCTAAGTGGTTAACAAATATTACCCCCAAGACGCGTGCATCCATTAGTGAGATACCACCAAACTTTAGTCATTCATAATGTAATGTCCCTTTCCTAGCTAATAGGCAGTGTGGGTGCATTTCAGAGGAGATTGGGCCTTTGCAGGGATGTTGTCTACTCTTAGATGCCAGTTTATTGTAGACAGTCTAAGCTTGGATGATGGACTTACTATTTTTAGTAAGTCAGTAACTAGGGTTTCTGGTCAAGCAGACAAGGTAATGATATTCCTCGCCATATTGGGTGTCCAGATATCTCTTTCGTTGTTTAATTTTTGGCCTTTTCGGCCTCGGGTGTAGAGGGTTTGAATTTCAAAAAATGGATGTTACAGATGGATATTTTGGCTAAATGGGTATCCGTTTCTACTTTAATGTCTTGGGTCCGACATGAGGAGACATATTATTTTAATGCCCAAAGATTATTAATGTAATAAATTAAATAAAAATGTAACTTTATAATGTTGGGCATTATATTTTATTAATTGGATGTTATAAGGGGGTCATATAACCACTTAAAAGAAAGGTCATGTTATAAAGTGTTAAAATAAGGAGGCCTAGACATGATACGTCCTCTAGGGGACCCATTTAATTAAAAAATGAATAATTTAAAATCATAAGTTTCCCTCCCATTTTGGCCAACTCATTTGAAGAAGGAAATAAAATGAGAGTTTGGGAATTAATTTGAATCATCTTTGGCATTTGTTTTCTTAGTGAATATTGGAGAGCACTTGCAGATTGGATTTGCAGGGGTTTGATAACTTTTTTGGAGATGGAAACCTCCAACAGGAACACCATTCTCGAGATTGGAATACATCTTCAGAGTGGTATTGGAAATTCTCACTCAGAGGATGCATTTGTGCTAACATTGGTGATACATTTCAGTGATTGAAGACAGTTTTCAAAGTGGTTTTAGGAGATTTTGGATGACATTCATCTCATAGCTTAACTCACAGCATGGCCGTACCTTTTGCAGTTGGATTGATACATTTTTGATGTGTTTTTGGGTTAGGGTTTGTTGTATATTGTGCAAACATCATTAGCTACACCATTTGTACCCTCCATAATCGATTCCTAGGTGTTCTCAAGTAGATTGAGGTGCTACCAAGAAAATTGTACTTGCCCTAGGCTGGCCGTACCATTTACCAACCATTACTTGTTGAATCGCCCTCTTTTGGGACTACATTTTGGCTCAGTTGTTGGTGCCTAGTATTTGTAAAGGCTATTTTTGTATTTGATGGTTGGAGAACATTGTATTTTGAGAATTACATGTGAATATATGAAGTTTTTAGTTGCTGGTGCAATTTCTAGAAATTTTTAGACTTGCATTATTACGGGTACTTTGCACTTGAGCCAGTTTCCTCAAAAGGGGTTATTTATTTATATGAGTATATGTTTGTGTCAAATTTTAATAGCATTTGAAGGAGTATTTTGTGAGTTATTATTAGTTTTAGTTTGCTATATTTTCATTTCAGTATTTACTATCTTATTGCAAAAATTCCCCAAAAATCATATATTTACAAAAATCACAAAAATAATACAAACTATCAAAACAATCCAAACATGGTAGTAAATTCTTGGTGATCACTCGAGGGTGGTCATTACATTGGTATCACAGCCCAGGTCATCTTACCATCATGTTGGGTCTTCATTAGATGAGTGACCATCAATATTACACCAGGAGAAATAGGGCCAATATTGACGGAGAATAGGTTAACACTCATCCAGAATTAGAAAATATAATGGGTGACAACAGAGAAGGTAGAGGTGAAAGACAATAGCCTATAGACCCAGATCGATAGATGTTTGAAATGTTATTATAGGGACAACAATAGATTCATAAAATCATGGCACAACTCCTAGGTCTCATGACACAACAGATGAATTTGAACTTACAAAATAATAATAATGGTTAGAATTAAAAAAATAGGAATAATGGTGATGGTGAGGGTTCAATGAATAACAATAGAGGAGTTAATAAGGCCAACAGAGATAGGATACATAATTCCAAGCCATTGATACCATCCTTCATTCCCAGAGCTGTTCCATAGGAGGAGCGTGAGCCTACCATGATAGAGATGCAGGAATCATTCATATATGAGTGGAACCAGTATAGTGAGGAGTTCAGAGTAGGGATGTCCTTCTAAGATTATATTGACATGCGAATGAGACAATAACTTATGAGGAGTGGAAGGCAACAACACATGCAGGGCCATGATTTTTAGAGAAAGGTAAGAAAATTGTGTATTCCTAATTTTTATGGTTCCTAGAAGACCTCAGCATGTGCATGGGTGCACAATATGGACACATATTTCCAACTTAATCTGATGATAGAGGACGAGGATATTAAATATGCAATATTGCACCTCGATGGAGTAGAACATGAGTGGTGGCACCACGGGATGGTGACACTTGGACATGACCAGATCAATACATATGCTGAGTTTACTAATAGGTTGATAGACCAATTTGATACGAGGGATACCAAACTTAAGTTCAAGGAGTTGGCACAACTTAGAAAAAGTGGATCAGTGGATGCTTACATTGCAGAGTTCCAGTGGTTGTCAGTCATGGTGACAGATATTTCAGAGAGATGCCTCATTATGTCGTTCATTCATGGGCTATCTGATCCTTTGAGAGGGCTTGTAAAAGCCTTTAACCCACCTTCATTGCATGAGGCTATATGGAAGGCTAGAGATATGGAGTTTGTAACCCCTAAACAAAAGACCTTCCATGAGGATAAAAAGAAAATATCAAAAATTAAGGAAAGTACCCCACCTGTGGACACTTCAAAGAAAGCAGAAGAGGAATAAAAAAGAGAATTAAGGACAAAAAATCTTTGCTAATCTTGCAAATAACCATGGAAACCGAGCCACAAATGTATTATAAAGGGAAAAATCAGTCAAATAGAACAATTTTTAGAAGATGATTCATCAAAGGAGCAATCGGATCAGCCTAGTGAAAGTGATGAAGAGGAAGAAGATAAAACTTTAAAGAAGCATGCGAAAAAAGATAGAGGAAGGAATATTGGCACAACTTCATAGCCCTTATAAAAATGGGTCATTCAGAGTAAGAGGGTTGGTTTAGGGACAAATGGTTATTGATCTCATCAATACAGGGGCAAATCATAATTTTATTGATAAAGAAATAGTGACTCACTTTGGCTTGAAGACAGAAAAAGTTGAAGGATTCAAAGTGATGATTGCTAATGGAGGCACTATATATTATTCACAGCGGGTTTCTCAACTTAAAATTCAGTTGAATCATTATGAGTTAAGTGATGAATTCCATGTGGTTAATACTGGAAGTATTGATATTGTGCTCGAAATGCAATGGCTTCACTCCCTTGGTGAGTTCACCATGAATCTCTGAACTCTGGAATTGAAATTTCAGAATCAAGGTAAGCTTTTGGTGATTAGAGGGATGGAGCAAGGGAGTACTTCAAATGCTACTTGTACCATGATGTAAGGCAATAAAGAAATATTTTAAAATATTGATAATCCCTTGTTTGATATAGGTGCAAATTTTATGATTGACAATCCCTTGTTTGATATAGACGCTAGTTTTTTGGATTCATTTCAGGATGTAGGGGGCTGTTGTAATTCTGAAATTAGTGAACAACAACATGATGGAGACAAATTTGAGGTGAAACACAGGTCCCAGGATTGATTTTAGGACATCATAGGTGCTAGGAGAGGATGGGGAAGAATTTCCTAAGGAAAACATGGGATAAAATCACAATGATAGTATTGCTGCTACATTCTTGAACATCGATCTCCTTGATCAAGATGGTGCTTGTGTAGGGCAGCTTACTTGGGAGCTGTTCAAATTTTTCCAGCAGTTGATTGCACTTTTGGATAGAGGACTACATGAGATGTCACTTGTAGATGTTTAGTGGTGTAGGATTTATCGTAGTTGGAGACTTGGATCTCCTAGACTCATTTGGGACCCAGGGATCACATGGCAATTGTTTTTGAGATTGTTATGTGATAAGTTTGGATTTCTTGGGGACAAGAAATCTCTGGAAGGGAGGACTATAATGTCCCTTTCCTGGCTAGTAGGTAGTGTGGGTGCATTTCAGAGGAGGTTGGGACTTTGTAGGGATGTTGTCTACTCTCAGATACTAGTTTCTTGGAGACATTCCGAGCTTGGATGATGGACTTACTATTTTTAGTAAGTTAGTGATTAGGGTTTCTGGTCAAGCAGACAGGGTAATGATATCCCTCGCCATATTGGGTGTCCAGATATCTCTTATGTTGCTTATTTTTGGCCTTTTTGGGTTCGAGTGTAGAGACTTACTATTTTTAGTAAGTCAGTCAGGGGTTTGAATTTCGG
The DNA here is from genome assembly GCA_028583015.1 of Wollemia nobilis. NCBI lineage: Eukaryota > Viridiplantae > Streptophyta > Pinopsida > Araucariales > Araucariaceae > Wollemia > Wollemia nobilis. The sequence continues at coordinate 2,472,863 of JAQPPZ010000314.1, forward strand.
AAAACGGATGTTATGGATGAATAGTTAGGCAAAATGGGTATCCGTTTCTACTTTCATATCTTGGGTCTGGCATGAGGAGACAAATTATTTTAATTTCCAAAGATTATTAATGTAATAAATTAAATAAAAATATAACTTTATAATGTTGGGCATTATATTTTATTAATTGGATGCTATACGGGGGTCATATAACCACTTAAAAGAAAGGTCATGTTATAAAGTATTTAAAATAAGGAGGCCTAGACATGATACACCCTCTAGGGAACCCATTTAATTAAAAAATTAATAATTTAAAATCATAAGTTTCCCTCCCATTTTGGCCAACTCATTTGAAGAAGGAAATAAAAAGAGAGTTTGGGAATTCATTTGAATCATCTTAGGCATTTATTTTCTTGGTGAATATTGGAGAGCACTTACAGATTGGACTTGCAGGGATTTGATAGCTTGTTTGGAGACGGAAACCTCTAGCAAGAACACCATTCTTGAGATTGGAAGACATCTTTAGAGTGGTATTGGGCATTCTCACTCAAAGGATGCATTTGTGCTGACATTGGTGATACATTTTAGTGATCGAAGATAGTTTTCATAGGGGTTTGAGGAGATTTTGGACGACATTCATTTCATAGCTTCACTCACAACATGGCCGTACCATTTTCAGTTGGATTGATGCATTTTTGATGTGATTTTAGGTTAGGATTTGTTGGAGACTGTGCAAACATCATTAGCTATACCAACCATACCCTCCACAACCAATTCCTAGGTGTTCTCAGGTAGATTGAGGTTCTACCAAGCATATTGTACTTGCTCTAGGTTGGCTGTACCATTTGGAACCATTTACCAACCATTACTTGTTGAATAACCCTCTTTTGGGACTGCATTTTGGCTCAATTGTTGGCACCTAGTATTTGTAAAGTCTGTTGTTGTATTTGATGGTTGGAGAACATTGTATTTTGAGCATTACATGTGAATATATGAAGTTTCCAATTGCTGGTGCAATTTCCAAAAAAATTTAGACTTGCATTATTACGGGTACTTTGCACTTGAGGCAATTTCCTCAAAAGGGGTTATTTATTTATATGAGTAGATGTTTGTGTCAAATTTTCATAGCATTTTAAGGAGTATTTTGTGAGTTATTGTTAGTTTCAATTTGCTGCATTTTCATTTTAGTAGTTACTATCTAATTGCAAAAATTCCCTAAAAATCATATATTTGCAAAAATCATAAAAACAATACAAACTATCAATACAACCCAAACAAGGCAGTAAATTCTTGGTGATCACTCGGGGGTGGTCACTGTTGATCAAGGTGCAGCAAAAGAATTGCAAAAGTATTGTCATTGTTGTCAACACAGACAGATTGATGCAGTTGATGCAGTTCAGAGGTCAGTCAGATCAAGTGCAGTGAATTTCAAGGAAAACAGAGGTGACCCAGATTCAGAAATTGGCGAGAAAAAGACAAGGAAGAAAACTGTCGCGATATCGCGACATGTTTTCTGTCGCGATATCGCGACAAAACAGAGGAGAGAGAAAATGCAAGAAAAATTGTCGCGATTTCGCGACATTCCGAGGAGAGAGAAAGTGCATGCCAAATTGTCGCGATTTCGCGACATGGCCGAGGAGAGAGAAAATGCAAGAAAAATTGTCACGATTTCGCGACATTGCGAGGAGAGAGAAAGTGCATGCCAAATTGTCGCGATTTCGCGACATGGCCGAGGAGAGAAAGTGAAAGGCAAGCTGTCACGATTTCGTGACATGCTGGGTAGAGAAGGAAGCAAGGTGAAAAGATGTCACGATTTCGTGACATAAATGGAGGAAAGGAGCTTGCAACGAAAAGTGTCACGATATCGTGACACGTCGGGTTTTCGTGACCCGAAGAGGAGAGAGAATGCTCAGCAACAAAGGTGTAGCGATTTCGCTGCATGTTGAAATGAATGGCAACAAAGGTGTAGCGATTTTGCATGATAAAATGAATGGCAACAAAGGTGTAGCGATTTCGCTACAAGTCCAAAATGCACAACGTGAAGGTGTAGCGATTTCGCTGCATGATAAAATGAATGGCAACAAAGGTGTAGCGATTTCGCTACAAGTCCAAAATGCACAACGTGAAGGTGTAGCGATTTCGCTACTGCATAAAGCAAAGATTGTACGAAAGCAGAGAACGTCACGATTTCGTGACATGTTCCATTTTCGCGGTTTCTGGCAAAGAAAAGTGTACGAAAGCGAAAAGCGTCGCGATTTCATGACAAAGCTGAGGATGACGTCAGCAAAATTGAAAATGTCACGATTTCGTGACAGAGTGCGAGGAAAGCTGCTGGAAGCCGAAAGTGTCGCGATTTCGCGACAAGAATGATGATGACGTCAGCAAAAGCTGAAAGTGTCACGATATCGTGACAAGGTGCAAGGAAAGCTACTGGAAGTCGAAAGCGTCACGATTTCGTGACATGATTAAGGATGACGTCAGCAAATGTTCAAAGTGTCATGATTTCATGACATGAACAGAGGGAAAGCTTTCAAAAGCCAAAATGGTCATGATTTCATGACAGCAAGGGCATGAAGGGTACGGCTACAAAAAGTGTCGCGATATCGCGACAGGTAACAGTTGGCAGGTAAAAGCCGAAGGAGCATGCAAGGTGACACGTGTCGAAAAAGCATACAAAAAAATCATGCAGCCAGTTACGTAAAAAGTAACTGAAGTCAGATCGGCAGTTACGCATTGACAGGTGTTGGACATGCACTAGAACAGCTGTATATGCTTGATTGAAAAAGCATTCGATGCATCACATATGAGTTTTGAAAAAGCATTCAAAAATTCGTATTTGAAGAATTTGAACAGCCGAATATGAAGGATCAGAAAAGCTTTCGAAAAGACGTATTTGCAGCATTCAAAATAGTCGTATTGCAAGGAATCGAACCGTCGTATTGCAGGGTTTCGAATAGTCGTATTGCATGGATTCAACAGCCGTATTGTAGGGTTTCGAACAGTCGTATTGCATGGATTCAACAGTCGTATTGCAGGGTTTCGAACAGTCGTAGTGCATGGAATCGAACAGCCGTATTGCATGGATTCGAACAGTCAGAGTATGTGATTCGACTGCATGCAGGATTGAAAGGTTATAAAAGAATAGTCGTACAGAGAAGATGTTGCTACTGTAAGAGGGAAATTGCTATAAAAAGAGGGTTAGAAAAGAGTCAAGAGAAAAATTAGCAGAGCCGTGAGAGTGTGCAGAGTTGGGTTAATTGCAGACCAGTCAGGGTCGTGCATGAAGTGAAGACATTCTTATGTCATTTTAAATTGAACAGAATTGCAGTCCAAGTTGGTGCTTGGTACTAGGGGTTGGTGCTCCATCTGTTGCAGCAGAAAATTAAGGGGTTGGTGCTCCTTCCAGTTGATTTTGGTAAAGTATTTGTAAAATTGATATTTTGCAAAGACTGGATTTGGATTGGAGTCCAAGCAGTCATTTTTGAGGAGTAGCCAAATTGGTGAACCTCGGTATATTGAGTGTTGTGGTGTGCTCTCTTGTTCAATTTGTTTTTCTAGTTTTCAAGTTCTCTTTATTTCATATTAAATGTTGTAGATATTAAAATTAATAGCTACACTGATTCACCCCCCTCTCGGTGTCATTGTGTGAATATCAATTGGTATCGAGCAAGGTGCCTTGTTCAAGCTTAATCGGCTAAGGAGATCTTGGAAGAAACAATGGCAGGCGGTGAAGGATTCTCATCCAACAAAGCTCCCTTATTTGATGGAACAAATTACACTTTCTGGAAACTCAGGATGCAAACATATCTGAGTGCATTGGGATATGATATTTGGGATTCTGTAGATAGTGGATACACAGCACCCACTACTCCTCCAACAGATACTGCTGAGAAGAAAAAATTTGAGAACAACTCCAAAGCTAAGAATGCCATAATGTGTGGGCTTGTTGACAGTGAACTAATAAGAGTCATGAGCTGTAAATCAGCAAAAGACATGTGGGATAAACTGAAGAGCATCCATGAAGGAGACAACAAGATCAAGGAAGCCAAGCTGCAAACTCATCGAGCACAGTTCGAAGCACTGCAAATGAATGAAGATGAGAACATAGAGGCTTATATGCTGAGAGTCAACGGAATCATTAATGCAATCAGAGGACTCGGTGAAGAAATTGATGATGCAGTTGTTGTGAAAAAGGTTCTCAGAACACTGCACAAAAGATTTAACTCCAAAGTTTCTGCAATAGAAGAGGCAAAAGATTTAAACTACTTCAGCTTGGATGAGATGCATGGTTCCCTGACAGCATATGAAATGAGAATAGGACAAACCAAGTCTATAGACAGAGAAGCGACTTTTAAAGCACACAAGAATATAAAAGCTGAACATGAATCTGAGGATGAAGAGACATTGGATGAAACAGAAGCTAATTTTGTTCGAAAACTCACAAAGGGAAAAGGAAAATATAGAGGAAAGCTACCTTTTAAGTGCTTCAATTGTGGAGGAGTCGGTCATTTTGCAGCCAAATGTCCAATGCGAGGAGAAAACCAAAAATGGTGAAGGCTCACACCAAGAAAAAGGTGACTGGAAGAAGAAACAAAATTTCAGAAAGAACAACTTCAAGAAGAAAAGCTTCATATCCAAGAATGTCAGCACTTCTGAAGAAAGCTCAGATGAGGATTCTGAAGAAGAAAAAGGTGAAGCTCTGTTCATGGCACTTGAAGAGGAAAGAACGAGAAGAAAATCGGGAAGGTGATGAAAACTTTAAAGATGAGGCTGAAGTTTATCTGAAAGGAGAATTGGTTGCTGCACTTGAAGAGTTGAGTGTTGAAAGGAAAAAGAACAAAAAGTTTTCAAGAAAACTAGAAGATGCCACTGACATAATAAACAGTTTAAAAATACAGACAGAGGAATTCAAGAAAATGTCCGAAGTTCTTGATGAACAATTAAGCTGTAAAGACAGTTGAATGCGGCAAGCTAGAGGAAGACATGGTTAAGTTAAGAATGCGGTTAGAGGAGATGAATAGAAAATTGAACTATTTTCATAAGTTTGAAGAAAGTACTTGTAAAGCTGGATAAAAAGTTAAATAACCAAAGGCCTTTCAGCATCAAATTTGGTTTAGGCTTCGATGAAGGAGAATCATCAAAGGGTTCAAAGGCCTTGAATGTAGAACCCATAAAGAAAGAAGAAAAGATCAGGGTTGACCTAGAAAAAACAAATCATGCCCAAGAAAGCAATAATGCCAGACTCAAGAAGAGTACTGACAAAGATGGCTTCACAAAAGTCACACATCCAAGAAGGAGAAGATTTATGGCTCCTACTTCAAAGCGGCAAAGACCGGCACCCGGGTTTAATCATTCCTTTTCAGGTTATTGTTTTAAATGCAATGCTTATGGCCATAAGATTTCAGATTGCAGGCATAATGTATCTCAAAGGAATTTCACAAGCAGAAATGTTTTTTCTCCTTTAATGAATTATGCAGTTGAATGTTATAATTGTCATAATTTTGGACATATTGCTAGAAACTGTAGAAGCACTTTTGCAGCAAATAATTATCAGGGTAGAAAATCTCAATCAAGTGAGTTGAAACAAAACAAGAAATTTCTTGAAAAACAAGCACATGCTAATGAGAAGACAAAGGCAAAACAAGTAGCCAAATCTGTCATCAAACCAGAATGGAAAGAAAAGGAATCTTTGATTGTTCAGACTGCCTTTAAAGCTCAGAAAAAATCTGCACCTTGGATACTTGACAGTGGTTGTTCCAGTCACATGACAGGTGACAAGCAGAAATTTGAGAATTTGCAGAATTATGAAGGTGGTTCTGTGAAATTTGGAAATAATGATGGAGCAAAGATTGTTGGAAAGGGATCAGTCAAGATCAGTGATGGCAATATAAAATCAAAAGAAGTCTTGTTTGTGATTGGTCTGAAGCATAACTTGCTGAGTGTAAGTCAAATCTGTGACAGAGGTCATGATGTAATCTTCAAGAAGGAGGGTTGTGAAGTAAGAAAGACAAAAAATGGAAAGTTAATAGCCACTGGACTGAGAACTTCTGGAAATCTGTATACACTTTCAGAGACTTCAGAAGGAGCTTGCTTGGTTGGTCAGGAAGAAGAAAACTGGATGTGGCACAAGAGACTCGGTCACATAAGCTTTGATAATCTGGTAAAAATCAGCTCAAAAGGGGCAGTAAGAGACATACCAACTATTGGTAAACCTTCAAACAGTATTTGTGAGTCATGCCAAAAGGGAAAACAAACCAGAGCCACTTTCAAAGCAAAAGAATATTTCACGAGCAAGCCATTAGAACTAATTCACACTGATTTATGTGGACCCATGAGAACTGAAAGCATAAATGGACACAAATATTTTATGTTGTGTATAGATGACTACTCAAGAATGACATGGGTACTATTTCTGAAACTTAAATCAGAAGCCTTTGAGATGTTTAAAACCTTCAAAAATCTTGTTGAGAATCAATCAGGAAAAAGAATTAAATGCCTAAGATCAGACAGAGGAGGAGAGTTTATTTCAGAAGAATTTGTAGAATACTATCAAAAATATGGGATAAGAAGACAGTTTTCAGCAGCTAGAACACCTCAGCAGAATGGTGTTGTAGAAAGGAAGAATAGGACAGTGCAGGAAATGGCACGGACAATGCTGGCTGAGAACAAAATAGCTGATAGATTTTGGAAAGAGGCAGTACATACTACAGTTTACATTCAAAACAGGTGCATGCTAAGACCACATGAAAGCAAAACACCTTATGAGCTGTGGTTTGGCAGAAAGGCAACAACAAGACATTTCAAAGTATTTGGCAGCAAGTGCTACATCAAACGGACTGAAGATAATCTCGATAAATTTGAAAATAGAGCTGATGAAGGTATCTTTCTTGGTTACTCAACAAAAAGCAAAGCCTACACATGTTACAACAAAAGGCTAAAGAAAATTGTTGAGAGTGCTTATGTGAAAGTTGATGAAGGTAGAGAACAAGAAATTACTTATCAAGAAAACTACCCCATCTATGAAGAAGTCATTGAAGGTGATGATGAAAAGGAAACAGATAAGAATCAAAAAATTGATCCAGATGGTGTAAAAACTGAATCAGAAGAAGAAGAAAATAGGAAATTTAAAACAGGCAACTGGCAGAAAAATCATCCAAGTGAACAGATTATTGGGGATCCCAAAGATGGTATTCAGACAAGAAGAGCGAAGAGTGCGGAACTATTCTCTCGTTATCTAGCATTGAACCTAAAAATGTTCTTTGAAGCAAGCACCGATGAAAGTTGGTTGAAGGCAATTAATGAAGAACTAGATCAGATTGAGAAAAACAATACCGGGGAATTAGTACCTAGACCAACAAATAAAAACATAATTGGCACTAAATGGGTTTTTCGAAATAAATTAAATGAAGATGGACAGGTTGTCAGAAATAAGGCAAGATTGGTCTGTAAAGGCTATGCTCGGGTTGAAGGCATTGATTTTGAGGAAACTTTTGCACCGGTAGCCAGACTAGATGCAATCGGAATGTTTACGGCATTAGCGATTCATAAAAACTTCAAAGTATATCAAATGGATGTAAAATCAGCATTTTTGAATGGAAAACTGGAAGAAGAGGTTTACATTGAACAGCCAGATGGCTTCCAACTTGGTGAAAACCCAGATTTTGTTTGCAGGTTAAAGAAAGCATTATATGGTTTGAAACAGGCACCCAGAGCATGGTATGCAAGGCTGGATAACTATCTAATTAAACAAGGGTTCAAGAAAGGTTTGGTGGACAGCAACTTATATGTCAAAACAGAGAAGGGCCATCTTATTGTTCTTGTTGTTTATGTAGATGATATAATATTTGGTAGCAGCATGGATGAATACTGCAAAGACATATCAACTAAAATGAAGAAAGAATTTGAGATGTCTATGATTGGTGAACTTTCTTATTTCCTAGGACTGCAGGTCAATCAAAATGAAAAAGGCATTTTTATTTCTCAAGTTAAATATGTAAAAGAAATGCTGAAAAAGTTCACAATGGAAGACAGTAAACCGGTTAGCACTCCCATGACAACAGGCTGCAAGTTGAGCAAGGATGATAAATCCCCAGATGTAGATCAAACAATGTACAGGTCTATGATTGGAAGCCTGCTATATTTAACAGCCACTAGACCAGATATATTACAGGCAGTATGCATGGTTGCAAGATTTCAAGCTAGTCCAAAAGAAACTCATGTGACAGTTGTAAAGAGGATCTTCAGGTACCTCAAGGGTACTATGGATTATGGGTTGTGGTACCCAAAAGGTAAAGACTTCACCTTGATTGCATATTCTGATGCAGATTGGGCGGGATGTATTGATGACAGAAAGAGTACAAGTGGAGGAGCATTTTATCTTGGAGACAGAGCTGGTAGCATGGCACAACAAGAAACAAGAATCGGTCTCTCTATCCACTGCGGAGGCGAGAATACATTGCAGCAACAACATGTTGTACTCGGATATTATGGATGAGACAAACGTTGAAAGATCTTGGTATTCATTTCAAAGAGCCAATTTCAATTAAATGTGATAACACTAGTGCTATCAACATATCCAAGAATCCGATTATGCATTCAAGAACCAAACATATTGCAATCCGATATCATTTCTTGAAGGATAAAGTTGGAGAAGGAGAGGTCAAATTGGATTTTGTTCCAACTACAGAACAAGTAGCTGATATATTCACAAAACCTTTGCCAAAGGAAGTATTTGAATACCTTCGAAAGAAGTTGGGAGTAGTCACACCACCCAAGCACTGACTAGCTATAGGAAACACATTCTCAGGGGGAGCATTCAAACCTTTTAAGCTCGAGAATGTTGTGCATAGACTCGGGGGAGTCTGCAGCGACCCTTTGGTATTATTGGCAAAGGGGGAGAAGAAATTGAGCAAGGTTGCGGTGTGTTGCCAACAATTCCAAAGGGGGAGATTGTTGAGCAAGGTGCAGCAAAAGAATTGCAAAAGTATTGTCATTGTTGTCAACACGGACAGATTGATGCGGTTGATGCGGTTCGGAGGTCGATCGGATCAAGTGCGGTGAATTTCAAGGAAAACGAGAGGTGACCCAGATTCAAAAATTGGCGAAAAAAAGACAAGGAAGAAAAGCGTCGCGATATCGCGACATGTTTTCGTCGCGATATCGCGACATAAACGAGGAGAGAGAAAATGCAAAAAAATTGTCGCGATTTCGCGACATTGAGAGAAAGAGAAGGAAGAGGAGAGAGAAAATGCAAGAAAAATTGTCGTGATTTCGCGACATTGCCAAGGAGAGAGAAAGTGCATGCCAAATTGTCGTGATTTCACGACATGGCCAAGGAGAGAGAAAGTGAAAGGCAAACTATCACGATTTCACGACATGCTGGGAGAGAGGGAAGCAAGGTGAAAAGATGTCGTGATTTCATGACATAAATGGAGGAAAGGAGCTTGCAACGAAAAGTGTCGCGATATCACGACACGTCGGGTTTTCATGACCCGAAGAGGAGAGAGAATGCTCAGCAACAAAGGTGTAGCGATTTCGCTACAAGTTGAAATGAATGGCAACAAAGGTGTAGCGATTTTGCTGCATGATAAAATGAATGGCAACAAAGGTGTAGCGATTTCGCTACAAGTCCAAAATGCACAACGTGAAGGTGTAGCGATTTCGCTGCATGATAAAATGAATGGCAACAAAGGTGTAGCGATTTCGCTACAAGTCCAAAATGCACAACGTGAAGGTGTAGCGATTTCGCTACTGCATAAAGCAAAGATTGTACGAAAGCAGAGAACGTCGCGATTTCGTGACATGTTCCATTTTCGTGGTTTTTGGCAAAGAAAAGTGTACGGAAGCGGAAAGCGTCGCGATTTCACGACAAAGCTGAGGATGACGTCAACAAAATTGAAAATGTCACGATTTCATGACAGAGTGCAAGGAAAGCTGCTGGAAGCTGAAAGTGTCACGATTTCGTGACAAGAATGATGATGACGTCAACAAAAGCTGAAAGTGTCACGATATCGCGACAAGGTGCAAGGAAAGCTGCTGGAAGTCGAAAGCGTCACGATTTCATGACATCATTAAGGATGACATCAACAAATGTTCAAAGTGTCACGATTTCGTGACATGAATAGAGGGAAAGATTTCAAAAGACAAAATGGTCACGATTTCGTGACAGCAAGGGCATGAAGGGTACGGCTACAAAAAGTGTCGCGATATCACGACAGGTAACAGTTGGCAGGTAAAAGCCGAAGGAGCATGCAAGGTGACACGTGTCAAAAAAGCATACAAAAAAATCATGCAGCCAGTTACGTAAAAAGTAACTGAAGTCAGATCGGCAGTTACGCATTGACAGGTGTTGGACATGCACTAGAACAGCTGTATATGCTTGATTGAAAAAGCATTCGATGCATCACATATGCAGTTTCGAAAAAGCATTCGAAAAGCCGTATTTGAAGAATTTGAACAGTCGAATATGAAGGATCAGAAAAGCTTTCGAAAAGACGTATTTGCAGCATTCAAAATAGTCGTATTGCAAGGAATCGAACCGTCGTATTGCAGGGTTTCGAATAGTCGTATTGCATGGATTCAACAGCCGTATTGCAGGGTTTCGAACAGTCGTATTGCATGGATTCAACAGCCGTATTGCAGGGTTTCGAACAGTCGTAGTGCATGGAATCGAACAGCCGTATTGCATGGATTCGAACAGTCAGAGTATGTGATTCGACTGCATGCAGGATTGAAAGGTTATAAAAGAATAGTCGTACAGAGAAGATGTTGCTACTTGTAAGAGGGAAATTGCTGTAAAAAGAGGGTTAGAAAAGAGTCAAGAGAAAAATTAGCAGAATCGTGAGAGTGTGCAGAGTTGGGTTAATTGCAGACCAGTCAGGGTCGTGCATGAAGTGAAGACATTCTTATGTCATTTTAAATTGAATAGAATTGCAGTCCAAGTTGGTGCTTGGTACTAGGGGTTGGTGCTCCATCTGTTGCAGTAGAAAATTAAGGGGTTGGTGCTCCTTCCAGTTGATGCTGGTAAAGTATTTGTAAAATTGATATTTTGCAAAGACTGGATTTGGATTGGAGTCCAAGCGGTCATTTTTGAGGAGTAGCCAAATTGGTGAACCTCGGTATATTGAGTGTTGTGGTGTGCTCTCTTGTTCAATTTGTTTTTCTAGTTTTCAAGTTCTCTTTATTTCATATTAAATGTTGTAGATATTAAAATTAATAGCTACACTGATTCACCCCCGCTATCAGTGTCATTGTGTGAATATCAATAATGTTACATCAAATCGACACAAAGTATGGCATGCTCAAAGGAGAAAACAAGGAGAATTTATCTTCAACTTGTCAATATTTCGACATGCGAGTACCCTAATGCCCATGAAATGAAGACTAGTTATTTGTCTCCTTGGGATTCAATCATACCCTAGGTGGGAAATTTCTTCCAGGTAATCTTCATAGTTTATCACTCAAGAAAAATTTCCATCTCGATACCTTCTCCAGCATACCTAATCACCTACATAATATATCTATGACAAGAGCATTGAGAAGGATATTCCACCTGGGGTTCAATTGATTCCAGAAGCTCATAACACAATTTAATTTCTTTGAAGCAATAGTCATTCCAACACATTCTCAGAATCGTTCATATGTTTCTGTAGGTAAGTAGGGATAGTCTCCTTTTATTATTAGGCCATTGCAGATTATCATTCCCTCACACAAGAATTCACTATAATTTAACTTAAAGTAGACAATCCTAAAGAGATCGATGCCAAATCCCTATTCATATTATTGTTTGGGACTGATGATTTAATTTTTTTACAAAATTGGTGTCTGTTCAGAGTGTTTCACATAAATCAATAACATGAAATTGGCACAAGAAAACCTCCAAATGTTTTCAATGGGATTTAAATCACTTATTGTAAGACTTGGAGGAATTTTGATATGAAGTGCTCAATCATCCATTCCCAATTGTAGTCATGATGACAGAGGAACTTCTAGGGGTTCAAGACAGTGATGGAAATTAGGTTACCTCCGTGTCATTCCCTTGCTAGGTTAGGGTTGAATTGAAAAGTGTAATCCTTCTCCTAAAATGCAAACCAAGCCTATTGAAATGGTAAGCAATCGAGGGTAGTGAGATCGGCTATTTAGGGTTAGGGAATCCAAATCTTGGACTTGCTCCTAGATAGTTTATAACCAAATGATATTCAGGTAGGAACATCTCATAAAACCCAAGTGCACAGACAAGGAAGTTACTGGAGCTCATAAGGATGATTAGGTTTTCCCTTTTTCCCCATGTAATCAAGGTCAATCTACAAGGATCTAAAACCACGATTCAACCTAGCATAGATGAGATTTAAACTGAGTTCTTCAACTTGTTTCAATTAGAAAGACATTGGTCTTAAGTACATGATAATAGGTATATATTTTTTATAATCTAATAAGAACAAATAAATGCCCCTGTTTGATTCATTTTCGTTACTCTGCATAAAGGTAAGTGTTTCCTTAAAGGGAGTCAATAAATTCTAAACATCGAGGCATGTCAAAGGAATTTAACAATACTACAATGTATATGAAGAATAGTCATAAGTGTTGTTCTTACATTCGATCTAATCTAATTGAGGACCTATAATTAGTAGTGGATTTATTATTTACAACTTCAATAATATATATGTAGATACAACTAATCGTTAAATATTGAGTTCAAGGTGATATATGACAAATTAAATTCCTCCTTTATTAAAATTTAAAAAGAAAACTAAAAGGATAGATAAGAGATTCTGACCTAGAGTTCCTGCACTTTAATCAAGTGTTCTTTCCTCCAATCCCTTCTTCTAGCCTCAAAGTCCTTTATCTTGACCAAAAGCTCATAGTAATTTCTTAACTCCTAGTAATTTCTCAAAGGACTTCTAGTTTCTGATCCACCCCAAAGGTGGAGAGCATACTCCCTAGTCCTCTAATATTTCCTATATGTCATTTTCTAACTAGGAGATCTTTCAAGTCTTTTGGTTTCTGATTCACCCCATGGGTGAAGAGCATACTCCCTAGACCATTAAGAACTCCTAGAACCTAGATAACCATTTCTTCCCAAAATACCTTCTATTTATAGGGAATTTTCCCATTCATGGGCCAAATAGTGGCCACATTATAATAATATTAAAAGATGTCTGGGACCATTATGACTTCATCATGTCCTTCAAGGGTCCTCTAGGGATGAGGTGAGTGACAAAACTCATATTATTGAGGCATAGGATAGTTACAAGGTTATAACTATTTTTGATAAGCTATGAGATTCCTCTCATAATCCCACCAATATAGGGTATCCACATGAGTAATTCCCAAAAGATAGTATGACCCTTAGGTTATTTAAAAATTCCTTAGTCATTTTTGGGTCCATCCACATAGGGTCCACAAAATATACACATAATTTGTTATATGGTTATAATTTTGTAAAAGATAATTCCTCAAATTTATCTTTTACCAGACCCCATAAATAGCCCTAATTAATTAATATTTCTTATCCCTCAGATAATTCTTCTATTAAAATTTTTGTAGGATTCTTTAGGGTCATGCCTCTTCTATTAGGCATTAATTGATCCCCCAAGATCAATTAATATTCTTTAAATAAGGTAGGAGGGTAACGGTTCATGACATACACCCCCCTTTGATTGAACACAGGCCTCTGTGTTTGAACTTATAACTTACAAAAACATATTTATCTAGCAAAGCTAGCATTTATTATGTTGTTTTTCAATAAGATCTCCTTTCATCCAGTACTTCAATATTAATAGCAAGCTCTATATTCCATCCAAGCAAGCACCTGGTCCTGCAAAAATACAAAATATCAGTATTACCATGTTATTGTAAATAATATAACATCCATATTGCATATCAACAAGTATTGAAAGCATCATTAATAATATTAATACAAAACTACAATTTTACTCATTTCAAATTGCACCAAAAATTGATCTAGATAACTGTAGTATTAGAATTTTGCAAAATGATGTTATAAGGATATCATGAAATTACCTTACTAGACATAAAAAGTATTTTTAGTTTTATCAAAACTCCCACCAAGGAGTATCACAATATAATTTGGTTAACCTTTGGCATGAATTAACCTGATGCTAACAAAGATACAACATAATCTCAGAATCTCAATGCAGGGTAATTACATTTATCCTAATTTTTAATGCTAGACATCTGGGTTCGAGAATGGACACCAATACATTCCTCACATTCATTTAATTAGACAAGATTCAATATTCATGCATTCTTTTGTATCACAAATTAACTAATTAAATTTACCATAAACAATAATATTAAGATAAACTTCAAATATAAAATTTAAAAGTTGCTAATGTTTATGCTTCATCCTTGGCATTAATAGACTACTACAAAATTATAGTCTACAAAGTGGGTGTCCTCTGGACCTTAAGGTTGATGCTCCTGGGTCTGTTTTTCTCCTTGTACTATGTTGGTACTTACAACTAGAGATGGTGGTGGAGATACTGCTCCAGCAGTTGGTTGTGGTGGAATAAGCATACCGTGATTTAAGAATGCTACCAAACAATATTCTAGAAATACAACATTAAATTCTTCCCTTAGCTACCATAATTGGGGATTTTCTATGAGTATGGCTACCATCGCTATTGCTATCCAGTTATTGTTAGTCGTACAATGGCACTGAGAGCGGGGGTGAATTAGTGTAGTTATTTAAACTTAAATTCACAACTCTTAAAACTGAAATAATGAAACCTTAAAACCAGATAATGCAAGTATCACAAGAGAACATCACACAACACAAGATTTAATGAGGTTCACCAATTTGGCTACTCCTCAAGAATGACTGCTTGGACTACCATCCAAATCTAGCCTTTGCAAAGCTCCAAATTTACAATCAATTTACCAGCACCCATTGAAAGGAGTACCAACCACTTATTTATCTGCACCAACAGAAAGGAGCACCAACCCCTGATTTACTAGCACCTACTGGAAGGAGCACCAACCACTGATGCCAAGCTGCAACATGGACTTCAATTTTGAATCTAGAAGTTTAACAAAAAAATACCTTCACTTTTACAAGACCCTGACTGGTCTATTGCTTACCCAATCTCTCTCACTGTTTATGGAATAAACACATCTTCTATGATCTACAACCGCACTTCGACTTCTTTGAGTCACTTCTCTACACACCCTCTACGCAGTGTCTTCGTACACTTTGCACCCTTACAGCTAAACTTTGCGTTCGTCTTCACCCTTTGCACTCTCTGCGCCTTTTGCTTTCTCTGCATAATCACAGCTGCACTTGGTCGAGCTTCAACATTTTTCGCTCTCTGTGCACTTTGCTCTCTCTACGCACTCATAGACACACTTAGGACAATTCGACATGACTCTTCACTCAATTTGCACACTTCACCATCATCTCACCACTTTTGAGCTTTCTACGCTCTTACGGCCACATTTCACACTTCGACACACATTCAACGACTTGTTCGACAACACCAATTCTCCAAAAAGCCCTCCTTTTATAACAATATTTTCATGATGAAAACCCTAATCTTAGTCGGCTGTAAACCCTAATCTTAGTCTGCTTTCATAACAACTATAAACCCTAATTTTAGTCATTGTCATCGGTCTTAGTCGGCTTCAACTCATGAAGATATTCTGTAATTCCATCGCTCGAAGATTTCATTCGATAATGATCCTTGTAGCCGCCACACTGACTTTTGTTCACTCTTCATATTTTAGCTGCATAAATTCACTCTATAGCTGCCCCTATAAATGCTATAGAGATGTCGGTCCACTGTCATACTTCTCATTTTAGTTGGGTTCTTCTTCTTGTCTTGCGCACATACAACCTGTCTTTCTTGAGTCACGAAAATGTGACATGTCGCGATATCACGACACTTTTGTTACTCTGCCTGCCTGCCCTTCTTGAGTCGCAAAAATGCGACATGTCACGATATCGTGACACTTTTGTTTCTCTTCCTGCCTAGCCTTTTCGAGTCACGAAAATGTGACATGTCACGATATCGTGACACTTTTTATTTCTCTTCCTACCTGGCCTTTTCAAGTCGCGAAAATGCGACATGTCGCGATATCGCGACACTTTTTCTTTCTCTGCCTGGCTGCCCTTTTTGAGTCACGATAATGCGACATGTCGCGATATCGTGACACTTTTTCTTTCTCTTTCTTTCTCTTTGCTTTGGCCCCGAAAATACAACATGTCGCGATATGACGACACTTTTTGTCCTTGCTTTTTCTCTTTGCTTTGGCCCACAAAAATACAACATGTCACGATATCGCGACACTTTTTCTCCTTGCTTTTTCTCTTTGCTTCGGCCCGCAAAAATACAACATGTCGTGATATCGCGACACTTTTTCTCCTTGCTCTTTCTCTTTGCTTCAGCCCGTGAAAATACAACATGTCGCGATATCGTGACACTTTTTCTCCTTGCATTTTATCTTTGCTTTGGACCGCGAAAATGCAACATGTCGCGATGTCGCGACACTTTTTCTCCTTGCATTTTCTCTTCTCTTCTGGCCACGAAAATGCAACATGTCGTGATATTGCGACACTTTTTCCTCCTTGCATTTTCTCTTTGCTTTGGCCGTGAAAATGCAACATGTCGTGATATCGCGACACTTTTTCCTCCTTGCATTTTCTCTTTGAACATGTCGTGAAATCATGACACTTTTTCCTGCTTGCCCTTTCTCTTCCAACATGTCATGAAATTGTGACACTTTTTCTTCCTTACTCTGCATGTCACGAAATCATGACAGTTTTTCTTCCTTGCCCTTTTTCTTCCAACATGTCATGAAATCACGACAATTTTTCCACTTGCCTTTTTCTCTTCCAACATGTCACGAAATCGTGACAGTTTTTCCTGCTTTCTCTCTCTCTTCCAACATGTCACGAAATCGCGACAATTTTTCCACTTGCCTTTTTCTCTTCCAACATGTCACAAAATCGTGACAGTTTTTCCTACTTGTTCTCTCTCTTCCAACATGTCACGAAATCGTGATAGTTTTTCCATTTGCATTTTTCTCTTCCAACATGTCACGAAATCACGATAGTTTTCTTGCTTTTTCTCTCTCTTCCAACATGTCGCGAAATTGTGACAGTTTTTCCTGCTTTTTCCCTCTCTTCAAACATTTCACAAAATCGTGCCAATTTTCATTGCCTGTTGTATATGTCACGATATCGCGACACTTTTATTTTTTGTCTTTTTCTTTGATCTTTTCCAAATGGGCCACTTCGGTCTTCTTGGAAAATCACTGTACATACTTTGAATAACCTTTGAACTCCTATCTTCTACATCTAAATAGCTTTTGAACTTCCGTCCACTGGCATCGATGAGATCTATCCGACCGTGTTGACAACAATGATAATACGATTCTTTGCACCTTACTCAATAATCTCCCCCTTTGGAATTGTTTGCAACACATGTGCAATTTCCTGTAACTCTTCTCCCCCTTTGACAATAATACCAATGGGCTACTGCAGACTCCCCCTGAGTCCATGCACAACATTATCAGGCAAAATTTATTACACTTAGCAAAAATCATGAACATGAGCAGAAAGATAATCAAATACTTAAATGCTCCCCCTAAGAATGTGATCCCTGTAGCTAGTCAATTCTTGGGAAGTGTGACCACTCCCAATTTATTACGAAGGTACTCAAATACTTCCTTGGGAAATGGTTTTGTGAAGATATCTCGCTACTTTCTCTGTAGTTGGAACAAAATCCAACTTAACCTCACCTTCCGCAACTTTCTCCTTCAAAAAGTGATACCTGATAGCAATGTGTTTTGTGCATGAATGCATAACTGGATTCTTGGAGATGTTAATGGTACTGGTGTTATCACACTTAACTGATATTGGCTCACTGGAGCTAATACCAAGATCTTTCAAGGTTTGTTTCATCCACAATACCTACGTACAACATGTTGTCGCTGCAATATATTCTACCTCTACTGTCGATAAAGAAACTGACTCTTGTTTCTTACTGTGCCACGTGACCAATCTGTCTCCAAGATAGAATGCACCTCCACTGGTACTCTTTCTATCATCTACACATCCTTTCCAATCTGCATCTGAATACAAAATAAGGGTGAATTCTTTACCTTTCGAATATCATAACCCATACTCCATAGTACCCTTGAGGTATCGAAGAATCCTCTTCACTGCTGTCACAGGAGTCTCCTTGGGATTAGCTTGAAATTGTGCTACCATGCATACTGCCTACAAAATATCTAGCCTGGTAGCTGTTAGGTACAATAAGCTTCTAATCATAGATCTGTACATGGTTTGATCAACAGGTGGAGATTTTTCATCCTTGCTCAACTTGCAACCAATCATTGATATTTCAAATTCTTTCTGCATCTTATTTGCTAAATATTTGCACGACTCATATTTGCTGCTACCAAATAAGATATCATCTTTCTTAAACCCTTGTTGAGTGAGATAGTTGTCTAGCTTTGCATACCATGCTTGGGGTGCCTGTTTCAAGCCATATATCTTCAACTTACAAACCAAGTTGGGATCATCACCAAGCTGGAAACCATCTGGCTGCTCAATATAAACCTCTTCTTCAAGCTTCCCATTCAAAAATGCTGATTTCACATCGTCAAAAAAATTGTCAAGTGACTCACACTTGTACCAACTTTTGTCCAACATCATCTTGACTACTTGCAATTTTATCGCCAACTCGTGCAAGCATCAAACACTATACCACAACACCAACCAAATCCATTTTTACATTTTCAACTTGGTCTATATTTTCTATAGTCACCGCTGGTCACACCTTACTTTCAACTGTTCGAATCAGGAGACAACATTTTGTCAAACACTTCACGGCAAACTATAGTGCACCTTACTCAAACTCATACTTACGGACCTCGGATAGGTATGATTCACAAAGCAAAGTTGCTCATCTTGATGAGCTAAACATGAATCAATAATCAGACTTCAATATTTTTCACCATAGCATCATAATAGATCTAACAATCTTCATGTCAATGTGTAGTTCAAATACACACTGCTTTTAACGAAACACATATATGTGGCTAGGGCAACATTCTTTCACTAACCAAATTATCTGAACTGTTATAATCCTTAAATTTGGATAGTGGTAGTAAGAACCATCAACAGTACAACAATGACATATCGCAATACTATAAAAAATGACAAACTCTCAATTTAATCACCACCCTTCACGACACTTCCACAAACAACTACATGAACTAAAAACACACTTCGAGAATTATACGACAACTTCCCTGACTACTTGCATTTCATCCTCAGGTAATCAAACAAATACATAGGAGCATTAAAATGAAACTTCAAGATTGCTCCCCCTGAGGATGTGCTACACGGAGTTTCTTAGTGCAATAGCGGAGTAGTCTCCTTCAGTCCAAGGAGACACGATTTCCTTTCTTCTATATTTCTCCAAACTTTCTTGAACTCGGGCTTGGATTTTTCAACTACATCCCTATTTTGCACCTTTTTGTGAACTCAAACATTTCTCTTGTGTGGTTGTCTCTTGTGCATCCTTTATGAATGATTATTTTCCTTTCTTTTATGTACATGATTTATTCCCTGTCTATGTTGCATTCTTTGCGTCTGATGAAATATACTATTTTGCCTTAGAGTAGATTGGACAAAACTTTGCTATGTGCCCATGACCATTACATTGAAAACATTGTACATAGTGTTCACTCAGAAACGCAAATGTATTTCTACCAGCATAACTCTTTGATTTATTATTCAATCCACAATAAATTGCCTTGTGACCATACTGGTTGCATCTGAAACAATAGCCATTAAAAGTATTATTATGAAAAGAGTGAGAGTGATAGAACCTCTTTTGTTGTGGTTGCTTTGTTGTAGATCTCCTTTGATATTTTCTTCCTTTTGAAGATTTAGCTTCAAAATTTTCTTGCTTCGATCCTTCAACAGTGAACTTCTTCTTCTCTATAGAGTTGGAAGATGAAGGTTGTTCAGCTTCATATCCAAGACCACGCTTATCCGTGAAGCTTCTTTGTTGGTTTATCATTTTATCTAGCAAATCTGTGCTCTTCTCGAATTTGAGATTTGTATTGGCCTCTTCTAATTGTTTCTTCAATAAAACAATCTCTTCCTCTTGTTTGCAGCAACCAATATCTTTCTCATTGATCTGTGACCTAAGAGTTTCTTCAATCCTTTTGAATTCTTCTACCTGTACTTTCAAACTGGTTATTATTTCATTTGCATCTTCAAGCTTTCTTGAGATTTCTTTATTCCTTTTTCTTTCTATCTTCAATTCATCCAGAGCTGCAATTAGTTCCTCTTTCAAATTTATTTCTGCATCAATTTCTTCTTCATCACATTCCTATTATTTTTTTGTTTCTTCTTCGAGTGTCATGAAAAGACCTCCACCTGTTTCTTTTTAGAATCATCCTCTAGGACTTCATTACCTCTCAGCATATATGCCTCTATGTTCTCATCGTCATTCAACTTTAATGCTTCGAACTGAGCTTGATGTGTTTGTAACTTGGCCTCCTTGATCTCATAATCTCCTTCATGAATAATCCTCAATTTGTCCCATATTTCTTTTGCCATTTTACAACTCATAATATTTACCAGTTCACTGTCTACTAATCTGCACCTGATAGCATTTTTTACTTTTGACCAACACCCACTGAAAGGAGTACCAACCCCTTATTTATATGCACCAACAGAAAGGAGCACCAACCCCCTGATTTACTAGCACCTACTGGAAGGAGCACCAACCACTGATGCCAAGCTACAACCTGGACTTCAATTTTGAATCTAGAAGTTTAACAAAAAAATACCTTCGCTTTTACAAGACCCTGACTGGTCTATTGCTTACCCAATCTCTCTCACTATTTATGGAATAGACACATCTTCTGTGATCTACAACCGCACTTCGACTTCTTTGAGTCGCTTCTCTACACACCCTCTACGTAGTGTCTTCGTACACTATGTACCCTTATAGTTGAACTTTGCGTTCATCTTCACCCTTTGCACTCTCTGTGCCTTCTGCTTTCTCTATGTAATCACAATTGCACTTGGTCGAGCTTCAACCTTTTTCGCTCTCTGTGCACTTTGCTCTCTCTACGCACTCACAGACGCACTTAGGACAATTCAACAAGACTCTTCACTCACTTTGCACACTTCGCCATCATCTCGCCACTTATGAGCTTTCTACACTCTTACGATCGCATTTCACACTTCGACACGCATTCAACGACTTGTTCGACAACACCAATTCTCCAAACAACCCTCCTTTTATAACAATATTTTCATGATGAAAACCCTAATCTTAGTCGACTGTAAACCCTAATCTTAGTCAGCTTTCATAACAACTATAAACCCTAATTTTAGTCGACTGTCATTGGTCTTAGTCGGCTTCAACTCATGAAGATATTCTATAATTCCACCGCTCGAAGATTTCATTCGATAACAGTCCTTGTAGCCGCCGCACTGACTTTTGTTCACTCTTCATATTTTAGCTGCATGAATTCACTCTGTAGCTGCTCCTATAAATGCTGTAGATATGTCGGTCCACTATCATACTTCTCATTTTAATTGGGTTCTTCTTCTTGACTTACGCACATACGACCTGTCTTTCTTGAGTCACGAAAATGTGACATGTTGTGATATCGCGACACTTTTGTTACTCTGCTTGCCTGCCCTTCTTGAGTCGCAAAAATGCGACATGTCGCGATATCGTGACACTTTTGTTTCTCTTCTTGCCTGGCCTTTTTGAGTCGTGAAAATGTGACATGTCGCGATATCATGACACTTTTTCTTTCTCTGCCTGCCTGGCCTTTTTGAGTCGTGAAAATGCGACATGTCGCGATATCGCGACACCTTTTCTTTCTCTGAATGGCTGCCCTTTTTGAGTCGCGATAATGTGACATGTCGCCATATCATGACACTTTTTCTTTCTCTTTCTTTCTCTTTGCTTTGGCCTCGAAAATACAACATGTCGCGATATCACGACACTTTTTGTCCTTGCTTTTTCTCTTTGCTTCGGCCCACAAAAATACATGTCACGATATCGCGAAACTTTTTCTCCTTGCTTTTTCTCTTTTCTTTGGCCCATGAAAATACAACATGTCGTTATATCGCGACACTTTTTCTCCTTGCTCTTTCTCTTTGCTTCGGCCCACGAAAATACATGTCGCGATATCGCGACACTTTTTCTCCTTGCATTTTCTCTTTGCTTTGGACCGTGAAAATGCAACATGTCGCAATATCGTGACACTTTTTCTCCTTGCATTTTCTCTTCTCTTCTGGCCACGAAAATGCAACATGTTGTGATATCGCGACACTTTTTCCTCCTTGCATTTTCTCTTTGCTTTGGCCGTGAAAATGGAACATGTCGTGATATCGTGATGCTTTTTCCTCCTTGCATTTTCTCTTTGAACATGTCACGAAATCATGACACTTTTTCCTGCTTGCCCTTTCTCTTCCAACATGTCGTGAAATTGTGACACTTTTTCTTCCTTACTATGCATGTCACGAAATCGTGACAGTTTTTCTTCCAACATGTCGTGAAATCGTGACAGTTTTTCCACTTGCCTTTTTCTCTTCCAACATGTCTTGAAATCGTGACAGTTTTTCTTGCTTTCTCTCTCTTCCAACATGTCATGAAATCGTGACAATTTTTCCACTTGCCTTTTTCTCTTCCAACATGTCACGAAATCACGACAGTTTTTCCTGCTTGTTCTCTCTCTTCCAACATGTCACTAAATCGCGACAGTTTTTCCATTTGCATTTTTCTCTTCCAACATGTCACGAAATCACGATAGTTTTCCTGCTTTTTCTCTCTCTTCCAACATGTCATGAAATTGTGACAGTTTTTCTTGCTTTTTCTCTCTCTTCCAACATGTCACGAAATCGTGCCAGTTTTCATTGCCTGCTGTATATGTCGCGATATCGCGACACTTTTCTTACTTGTCTTTTTCTTTGATCTTTTCCAAATGGGCCACTTCGGTCTTCTTGGAAAATCACTGTACATACTCTGAATAACCTTTGAACTCCTATCTTCTACATCTGAATAGCTTTTGAACTTCCTGTCCATTGCATTAGCAGATCTATTTGACTGTGTTGACAACAATGATAATACAGTTGCTGCACCTTACTCAACAATATACCCCTTTGGAATTGTTTGCAACACATGTGCAATTTCCTGTAAATCTTCTTCCCCTTTGAAAATAATACCAATGGGCTACTGCAGACTCCCCCTAAGTCCATGCACAACATTCTCAGGCAAAAATTATTACACTTAGCAAAAATCATGAACATGAGCAGAAAGATAATCAAATACTTAAATGCTCCCCCTAAGAATGTGATCCCTGTAGCTAGTCAATTCTTGGGAAGTGTGACCACTCCCAATTTATTACGAAGGTACTCAAATACTTCCTTGGGCAATGGTTTTGTGAATATATCTGCTACTTGATTTGTAGTTGGAACAAAATCCAACTTAACCTCACCTTCCGCAACTTTCTCCTTCAAAAAGTGATACCTGATAGCAATGTGTTTTGTGCATGAATGCATAATTGGATTCTTGGAGATGTTAATGGTACTGGTGTTATCACACTTAACTGATATTGGCTCACTGAAGCTAATACCAAGATCTTTCAAGGTTTTTTTAATCCACAATACCTTCGTACAACATGTTGTCGCTGCAATATATTCTACCTCTACTGTTGATAAAGAAACTGACTCTTGTTTCTTACTATGCCACGTGACCAATCTGTCTCCAAGATAGAATGCACCTCCACTGGTACTCTTTCTATCATCTCAAATCATCCAAAATCTTCATCCTTACCATGTTATTTAACAATATGATCTTTGTCACAATAATCACTGGCCTGATGAGTTTCATCTTTCTCTACTATCTCTTTATCATTTTTTCTCTTTATCTTTCCTTTTTTCTATAGTAGGAATCATTGCACCACCATATTCATCGTCACTACTACTATTGACCTGGGCTATCTATCTCTTCCCCATGTTTATTCTCTTGCTTATTTCTTCCTTTTTCTTATCTTGTACAAATTATTTCAATATTACATTTTCTCTCTTCAAATTGGTCTTATAACATTTAAAAAAATGTTTTTCATACTCAAACACACTGTAGGACTATTATCCACTTTTCTTTTGTCCTTTAACAGACTTAATGTGTACTTCTTATGATATTTCTCAATAGTGTAGGTCTTCACCCTACCATTATGATCTTCCTTTCTATAAAACTACCATAATATTCCCAACAAGACATGAAAACCATCCATAGGCATAACATCACACAATATCTCATCCTTGTAAGAACCAATTTGAAAGTTTACCATACATTGTTCACTCACTAAAATGTGATGTCCTTTTTGTAACCATGAGATCTTATATAGATTTGGGTGTTCAACCCTCTTCAACCCAATTTTTTCGACCTTCTTTGTAGACACTAAATTATTTGCACTTTCATTTTCCATAATGAATTTACAATATTTACCTCCTGATTTGCATATGACTAAAATATTTCTTTGGATTGGTTCGTACTCCTTTTTGGATGGTTTTACCAAAACCCTTTTCATCATAAAGGATTCCTCTAGTTTTGGTTCATCCATGTGCTTAGGTGAGACAATACTTTCTTCATCTACCTATGCAATGTGGTTACTGATTTTCTTTCCTTTACCACTATCCTGGTGTACTATTATATATTAAGATGCCCTATGACCAACTTCTCCATATTTAAAGCAATTTGTATGGAATCCTCTACCACTAGCTTCTTATTGCATATGCTTCCCTATACCACTATTTGATTGTTATCTTCCTCTAGAGAGTTGTCCTCTTCCTCTAGGATTGTTTTTTTCTTGTGAGTCACTTTTCTTCCTACCTTGAGTGCATATTGATATGCCTTCTTGACTATTCTAATTCGAAGTAAACCAATTTCATCTTGTATGAACAACCTTATCCCATTTATGTATCTCACTACTTTTTCTTCGTCATCCTTAATATAACCACATCTTGTGGCCAATTTATAGAATTATTTAGTATATTATTTCACTCCCAAATCCTTTATTTGCATTGGTTCATACTCATTTTTGGATGGTTTTACCAATACCATTTTCATCATAAAGGATTCCTCTAGTTTTGGTTCATCCATGTGCTTAGGTGAGACAATACTTTCTTCATGCACCTATGCAATGTGGTTCCTGATTTATTTTCCTTTACCACTATCCTGGTGTACTATTATATATTCAAATGCCCTATGACCAACTTCTCCACATCTAAAGCAATTTGTAGGGAATCCTCTACCACTAGCTTCTTCTTGCATATGCTTCTATATGTGCCACTATTTGATTGTTCTCTTCCTGTAGAGAATTGTCCTCTTCCTCTAGGATTGTTTTTTTGCTTGTGAGTCACTTTTCTTCCTACCTTGAGTGCATATTGATATGCCTTCTTGAATATTCTAATTTGAAGTAAACCAATTTCATCTTGTATGAAAAACTTTACCCCATTTATGTATCTCACTACTTTTTCTGTCACCCTTAATATAATTACATCTTGTGGTCAATTTATAGAATTGTTTAGTATATTCTTTCACTCCCAACTCCTTTTACTTGAGTTTTTGGAGTTTTCTAAAAAATCCAATCTAATAATTAGTAGGTATATGTTTTGATTTTAATTGAGTTACAAATTTATCCCATGTTCACTTTGTATCCTTATCTTTTGATTGTCTCTTAATTCCACAAAATTGAAGCATGTCCTTTCAATCGCATACATGTAAATTTTACATGCTTTGGATTTTTTATAGATTCATAAACAAAGAATTTATCCATGTTTGATATCCAATAATTTAACTCTTTTGGATTTAAAATTCTATTAGAATTAGAAGTATCCATATTTGGTTTACTTCCCTGTTACACTCACAATGACACTGAGAGGGGGGTGAATCAGTGTGATCTTTTAATATTTTAAACTTGCAATACTTAAAGCTGAAATAAAGCAAATTTAAACCAGATATAACAAGAGAGCATCACACACAACACAGATTTAACGAGGTTCACCAATGTGGCTACTCCTCAAAAATGACTGCTTGGACTACCATCCAAATCCAACCTTTGCAAAGCAACAACTTTACAACTTATTTACCAACACCAACTGGAAGGAGCACCAACCCCTCAATTTTTTTGCACCAACAGAAAGGAGCACCAACCCCTAATTCACCAACACCTACTGGAAGGAGCACCAACCCCTTATGCCAAGTTGCAACTTGGACTTCAAAGAAAATAACAAAAAAATACCTTCAACCTTTTGCAAACTGTCTGCTGTTTCTGTACACTCTGCTTCTTCTGCGTAATTTCTTCGCACCACCAGTTTGCTTCTGTGCAACAGCCCCGCACACTTCACTTTAACACAAACAACTGATCGCTTTTGCTCCTTTGCGCTTTCCTGCTCTTAGTTTGCTCTCACTTCGCACTTAGATCGACACGACTCAACCTCTACACCCCGCGCACTTAATTCATGCAAATTCGATATGCACACTTCACATCTCAAACTCCAAAATAGCCCTCCTTAAATAATAGAAATTTCAATAATAAATCTTGAACTATAGTCGGCTGTAACCCTAAAGATCGTCGGCTGCAAAACCCTAAATTTCGTCGACCCAGATTCAACTTTGTCGGCTTCAACCGCCTCTGCCGCCTCTGTCACTTTCCTGTAGCTTCTATCGTGAAACTACAACATGTCACGATATCGTGACACCTTTTACAACCGTACACCTTCTTATCCCTACTATCACGAAATCGTGACACTTTTGGCCTTTGTCTGCTTTGACAACATTTTTGTCGTGAAATCGCGACACTTCTAACTTTTGCTGATGTCATCCTCACTTCTGTCGCGAAAGCGTGACCCTTTTTGCTTCAAGGCCTTCTTCTCTGCTTTTGTCATGAAATCATGACATTTCTGGCACCGTACAGTCTCTCTCCTCCTAGAGTCACGAAACTGCGACATGTCACGAAATCGTGACATCTTCATCCTGCTAGCTTCTTCACTGCTACCTGTCACGAAATCGTGACACTTTTTGCATCCGTACATTTTTCTTTCATCCTGTCGTGAAATCGTGATGCTTTCAGCTTTCGAAGGCTTTTCCTACAACCTGTCATGAAATCGTGATGCTTTTGGCTTTCGTACGCTTTCTCTACTGCCTGTCGTGAAATCGCGACACTTTTGGCTTTCGTACGCTTTCTTTTGCAGCTTGTCGCGAAATCGCGACGCTTTTGGCTTCCGTACGCTTTCTCTGCAGAATGTCACGAAATCGTGACACTTTTCCTTCTCTGCCTTCCTGCACTTTTCGAGTCACGAAAATGCGACATGTCATGAAATCATGACAGTTTTTCCAGCTTCGTCTTTGTCTTCCAACATGTCGCGAAATCGTGACAGTTCTGCCCGAACTTTCTCTCTCTTCCAACATGTCACGAAATCGCGACAGTTTTGCCCGAACTTTCTCTCTCCTGAAACATGTCGCGAAATCGTGACAGTTTTGCTAGCACTTTCTCTCTCTTGAAACATGTCGCGAAATCATGACAGTTTTGCCAGCACTTTCTCTCTCCTGAAACATGTCGCGAAATCGCGACAGTTTTTCCAGCCGCCTGCATATTTTTCCTTACTTGTCTTTTTCTTTGATTTTTTGCAAATGGATCACTATGGTCTTCTTGGAAACTTATCGTCCATGCTCTGAATAACCTTTGAACTTCTGTACTCTGCATCTGAATGACTTCTGAACTATTTGTCCATTGCATCATTAGATCTAACTGACTGTGTTGACAACAATGACAATACTCCTGCAACGCCTTGCTCAACAATCTCCCCCTTTGGAATTGTTGGCAACACCTATGAAATTTCCTGTAACTCTTCTCCCCCTTTGTCAATAATACCAAAGGGCTACTGTAGACTCCCCCTGAGTCCATGCACACAATTCTCAGGCACAATTTGTTGCACTTAGCACAAATTATGATTATGAGCAAAAGAATAGCCAAATACTCGAATGCTCCCCCTGAGAAAGTGATCCCTGTAGCTAGTCACTTCTTGGGAAGTGTGACCACTCCCAATTTGTTTTGAAGGTACTCAAACACTTCCTTGGGCAATGGTTTTGTGAAAATATCTGCTACTTGTTCTGTGGTTGGGACAAAATCCAATTTAACCTCTCCTTCTGCAACTTTCTCCTTCAAAAAATGATACCGGATGGCAATGTGCTTTGTGCGAGAATGCATAACTGGATTCTTGGAGATGTTAATTGCACTCGGTGTTATCACATTTTACCGTTATTGGCTCACCGAAATTAATACCAAGATCTTTCGGAGTTTGTTTCATCCACAAAACTTGTGTACAACATGTTGTTGCTGCAATATATTCTCGCCTCACTCGTAGATAAAGAAACTAACTCTTGCTTCTTACTGTGCCATGCAACCAATCTGTCTCCCAAATAGAATGCGCCTCCACTGGTACTCTTTCTGTCATCTACACATCCAGCCCAATCTGCATCTAAATATGATATAAGAGTGAAGTCTTTACCTTTTGGATACCACAACCCATACTCCATGGTACCCTTGAGATACCGAAGAATCCTTTTTATTGTTGTCACATGAGTCTCTTTGGGATCGGCCTCGAAATCTTGCTACCATGCAACCGCCTACGAATATCAGGTCTGGTAGCTGTTAAATATAGTAAACTTCCAATCATTGATCTGTACATGGTTTGATCTACAGGTGGAGATTTGTCATCTTTACTCAACTTGCAGCTCGTTGTCATGGGAGTGCAAACTGGCTTACAGTCCTCCATTGTGAACCTTTTTAGCATCTCTTTCACATATTTGATTTGGGAAATGAATATGCCTTTCTCATTTTGATTAACTTGTAACCCAAGAAAGTAAGACAGTTCACCAATCATAGACATTTCAAATTCTTTCTGCATCTTATTTGCTAAGTCTTTACAAGATTCATCTTTGTCGCTGCCAAATATGATATCATC
This sequence comes from Wollemia nobilis, assembly GCA_028583015.1. Classification (NCBI taxonomy): domain Eukaryota; kingdom Viridiplantae; phylum Streptophyta; class Pinopsida; order Araucariales; family Araucariaceae; genus Wollemia; species Wollemia nobilis. The sequence continues at coordinate 2,501,877 of JAQPPZ010000314.1, forward strand.
TACATAAACAACAAGAACAATGAGATGCCCACCTTCTGTTTTGACATATAGATTACTGTCCACCAAACCTTTCTTGAATCCCTGTTGAGAGAGATAGTTGTCTAGCCTTGCATACCATGCCCGTGGTGCTTGTTTTAATCCATATAAAGCTTTCTTTAATTTGTAGACAAGGTTGGGATCTTTACTAATTTGAAAACCATCTGGTTGTTCAATATAGACCTCTTCTTCAAGTTTCCCATTTAAAAAGGCAAATTTTACATCCATCTGATAAACTCTGAAGTTCTTGTGGACTGCTAAGGCCAGAAACATTCTGATTGCTTCTAGTCTGGCCACTGGTGCAAAAGTCTCCTCAAAATCAATGCCTTCAACTTGTGCATAGCCTTTACAAACCAGTCTTGCTTTATTCCTAATGACCTGTCCGTCTTCATTTAATTTGTTTCGAAATATCCATTTGGTGCCGATTACATTTTTATTTGCAAGTCTAGGAACTAATTCCCAAGTTTTGTTCTTTTCAATCTGATCTAATTCTTCATTCATTGCCTTCATCTAACTATCATATTTGCTTTCTTCATCTATGTTTTTGGGCTCAATGCTGGATAAAAAAGAGTAATTACTTATTACTTTCCTTCTTGTTTGAACACCAGCTGTGGGATCTCCAATTATTTGATCTCTTGGATGATTTTTCTGCTAGCTATCTATTTTGAATTTCTTATTTTCTTGCACCTCTGAGTCATCAATTAAGTCATCTGAATCAAGTGTAGGTTTGTTTTCTGCTTCATTTACCTCATCTCCTTCAATGACTTCTTCATAGATTGGGTAGTTTTCTTCAAATTCAGCTATTCGTTCCCTACCTTCATCAAATTTGACATCGGCACTATCCACAATTTTCTTGAGTCTCTTGTTGTAGCATTTGTAAGCTTTGCTTTTTGAAGAATACCCAACAAAGACACCTTCATCTGCTCTATTTTCAAATTTCCCAAGATTATCATCAGTTTTTCTGATGTAACATTTACAGCCAAAAACTTTGAGGTGTTTTGCTGTTGCTTTTCTACCGAACCACAACTCATAAGGTGTTTTGCTTTCATGAGTTCTCAGCATGTATCTATTTTGGATATATACTGCAGTGTGGACTGCTTCTTTCTAGAATTTGTCTGCTATTTTGTTTTCTGCCAGCATAGTGCGAGCCATTTCCTGTACTGTTCTGTTCTTTCTTTCTACCACACCATTCTGCTGGGGTGTTCTAGCTACTGAAAATTGTCTCCTGATGCCATGTTTTTCATAGTATTCTGTAAATTCATCTGAGATGAATTCTCCTCCTCTATCTGACCGTAAACATTTGATCCTTTTCCCTGTTTCATTCTCAACTAGATGTTTGAAAGATCTGAACATTTCAAAAGCTTCTGTTTTATTTTTCAAGAAAAATATCCATGTCATTCTGGAATAATCATCGATACACAACATAAAGTATTTGTCACCATTTATGCTCTGTGTTCTCATGGGTCCACATAAGTCTGTATGTATAAGTTCCAAAGGTTTGCTAGTGTGATACTCTTTTGTTTTAAATGAGACTCTGGTTTGCTTTCCCTTTTGACAAGAAGCACAAATGCTATTTGAAGGTTTTCTAATAGCAGGAATATCTCTCACAGCCTATTTCGAGCTAACTTTTATCAGATTATCGAAGCTTATGTGCCCAAGCCTCTTATGCCACAGCCAGTTTTCTTCTTCCTGTCCAATGAAACAAGTACCTTCTGAAGTTTTTGAGAGTGTGTACAAGTTGCCAGACGTCCTTGATCCAGTTGCTATCAGTTTTCCATTGTTTGTTTTTTTGACTTCACAGCCTTGCTTCTTGAAAACTACTTCATGTCCTTTATCACAGATCTGACTGACACTTAACAAGTTGTGTTTCAGACCATCCACAAACAAAACTTCTTCTGACTTGATTTTCCCATCACTAATTCTAACTGACCCTTTTCCGATTATCTTGGCTCCATCATTATTTCTGAACTTTACAGAGCCACCCTCATATTTTTGTAATTTTTCAAATTTCTGTTTATCACCTGTCATATGACTTGAGCAACCACTGTCAAGAATCCATGGTACACATTTATTCTGAGCCTTGAAAGCTGTCTGTACTATTAGAGATTCCTTTTCTTCCCTGAGTTGTTCTTTCTGTTTCCACTCTGTTTTGACTACGGTATTGGGCTCTAGCTTGGATTTCCCCTTTTCAGTATCTTGTGCATATCTTTCAGAAATATTTCTATTTTGTTTTGTCCTATATGGTTGAACTCTTCTTTTCTGAGGTTGATTTGAAACAGAGATACTACGACAGTTTCTTGCAATATGCCCAAAGTTATGACAATTAAAGCATTCTACTGCATAATTTATTAGAGGAGCAAAAGTATTTCTACTAGTGAAACTTCTTGGTCCTACATTATACTTGCAGTCTGCAATTTTATGTCCATAACCATTACATTTGAAACAGAAACCAGAAAAGTAATGATTGAACCTGAAAGAAGGTCTTTGCCAGGTTGTTGTAGGAGCCATAGATCTTCTTTTCTTTTGATGTGTGACCTTGGTAAAGCCATCATTGTCAGTTCTCCTTTCGGGCCTAGCATTACTGCTTTCTTTTGCATGATTTGTTTTTCCTTCATCAGCCTATTTCTTATCTTCACTCCTTACAGATTCAACATTTCTGGCTTTTGGTCCGTTTGATGATTCTCCTTCAATAAAGCCTAGACCAAATTTGATGCCTGTGGGTCTTTGATCACTCAAGATTTTGTCCAGCTTCATCAAAATTTCTTCACGTTTGTAATGGCAGCTAATTTTTCGATCCAGCTCTTGTATCTGCATTCGAAGACCAACATTTTCTTCTTCTAGTTTACAACAGTAATCTATCTTCATGGTTACCTGAACTTCAAGATCTTCGGACATTTTCTTGTATTCTTCTATCTGTATTTTTAAACTGGTTATAATGTCGTTTGCATCCTCAAGCTTTCTTGAAAGTTTTTTATTCTTTCTTTTCTCAGATTTCCATTCTACAAGAGCAGAAACCAGCTCACCTTCTAGATCAACTTCAGCCTCAGTTTTTTCAATAGACACTTTAGAGTTCATACCTTCTCTCTTCTCTGAGTTTTCTGCCTCTTCTGATTTTTCTACTTCAAATGCCATGAATAGAGCTTCACCTGTTCCTTCTTCAGAGTCCTCACTAGAGCTGTCCTCTGAAGAATTTGCATTCCTGGAGATAAAACTTTTCTTTTTGAAATTGCCTTTTCTAAAGTTTGTTTTCTTCCTCCATTCACTTCTTTCTTGATGCGAAGTTTCCTCACCTTTGTTCTTCTCATTGAGAGGACATTTGGTTGCAAAGTGTCCAATGCCTCCACAGTTGAAACATTTAAAAGGTAGCTTTCCTCTGTACTTTTGTTTGCCCTTTCTTAATTTTTTGACAAAATTTGCTTCCATTTCATCTGAAGTTTCTTCTTCTTCAGATCTTGTTTTGTATCTTTACCTTTTAGGGCTTTAAATGTTGCTTCTTTGTCTATGGGATTAGACCTTCCTATTCTCATTTCATAAGCAGTCAAGGAACCATGCATCTCATCCATACTAAAGTGATTTAGGTCTTTAGCTTCTTCTATGGCAGAGACTTTAGAATCAAACCTTTGGGGAAGCGATCTTAAAACCTTTTTCACAATAGTAGCATCATCCAACTCTTCGTCGAGACCTCTGATTGAATTAGTGATTCCATTAACTCTCTGCATGAAGGCTTCTATGTTCTCATCGTTGGTCATTTTTAATGATTCGAATTGAGCTCGATGAGTTTGCAGCTTAGCTTCCTTGATCTTGTCATCTCCCTCATGAATATTTTCCAGTTTGTCCCAAACATCTTTTGTCGATTCACAATTTATGATTTTGACCAACTCACTGTCCACTAATCCACACATGATGGCATTTTTTGCTTTAGAGTCATTTTCAAAAGCCTTTTTATCGATGCTGTCGGTTGGAGTAGTGGCAAGAGCTGTGTAACCATTAACTACTGCATTCCAGATGTCAAATCCCAAAGCTCGAAGATATGTTTGCATCCTGATCTTCCAGAACACATAATTAGTTTCGTCAAACAATGGTGCTTTGTTTGAGGAGAAACCTTCACCACCTACCATAGTGTCACTACCAAGATCACCCTAGCTGATTGAGCCTATTCAGGAACCTTGCTCTGATACCAATTGTTAAACTCATAGTGACACTAAGAGGGGGGTGAATCAGTGTGATCTTTTAATATTTTAAACTTGCAATACTTAAAGCTGAAATAAAGCAAATTTAAACCAGATATAACAAGAGAGCATCACACACAACATAGATTTAACGAGGTTCACCAATGTGGCTACTCCTCAAAAAATGACTGCTTGGACTACCATCCAAATCCAGCCTTTGCAAAGCAACAACTTTACAACTTATTTACCAACACCAACTGGAAGGAGCACCAACCCCTCAATTTTTTTTGCACCAACAGAAAGGAGCACCAACCCCTAATTCACTAGCACCTACTGGAAGGAGCACCAACCCCTTATGCCAAGCTGCAACTTGGACTTCAAAGAAAATAACAAAAAAATACCTTCAACCTTTTGCAAACTGTCTGCTGTTTCTGTACACTCTGCTTCTTCTACGCAATTTCTTCGCACCACCAGTTTGCTTCATGCACAACAGCCCCACGCACTTCGCTTTAACACAAACAACTGATCGCTTCTGCTCCTTTGTGCTTTCCTACTCTTAGTTCGCTCTCACTTCGCACTTAGATCGACACGACTCAACCTCTGCACCCCATGCACTTAATTCATGCAAATTCGATACGCACACTTCACATCTTCAAACTCCAAAATAGCCCTCCTTAAATAATAGAAATTTCAATAATAAATCTTGAACTATAGTCGGTTGTAACCCTAAAGATCGTCGGCTGCAAAACCCTAAATTCCGTCGGCCCAGATTCAACTTTGTCGGCTTCAACCGCCTCTGTCGCCTCTGTCACTTTCCTGTAGCTTCTGCCGTGAAACTACAACATGTCACGATATCGCGACACCTTTTACAACCGTACGCCTTCTTATCCCTACTATCGTGAAATCGTGACACTTTTGGCCTTTGTCTGCTTTGACAACATTTTTGTCTCGAAATCGTGACACTTCTAACTTTTGCTGACGTCATCCTCACTTCTGTCGCGAAAGCGCGACCCTTTTTGCTTCAAGGCCTTCTTCTCTGCTTTTGTCACGAAATCGTGACATTTATGGCGCCGTACAGTCTCTCTCCTCCTAGAGTCGCGAAATCGCGACATGTCATGAAATCGTGACATCTTCATCCTGCTAGCTTCTTCACTGCTGCCTGTCATGAAATCGTGACACTTTTTGCATCCGTACATTTTTCTTTCATCCTGTCGTGAAATCGCGACGCTTTCAGCTTCCAAAGGCTTTTCCTACAACCTGTCGTGAAATCGTGACGCTTTTGGCTTTCGTACGCTTTCTCTACTGCCTGTCACAAAATCGTGACACTTCTGGCTTCCGTACGCTTTCTTTTGTAGCTTGTCACGAAATCGCGACGCTTTTGGCTTCCGTACGCTTTCTCTGCAGAATGTCGCGAAATCGTGACACTTTTCCTTCTCTGCCTTCCTGCACTTTCCGAGTCGCGAAAATGCGACATGTCACGAAATCACGATAGTTTTGCCAGCTTTGTCTCTGTCTTCCAACATGTCGCGAAATCATGATAGTTCTGCCCGAACTTTCTCTCTCTTCCAACATGTCGCGAAATCGCGACAGTTCTGCCCGAACTTTCTCTCTCCTAAAACATGTCACGAAATCGTGACAGATTTGCCGACTTTGTCTCTGTCTTCCTCTAGAGAGTTGTCCTCTTCCTCTAGGATTGTTTTTTTCTTGTGAGTCACTTTTCTTCCTACCTTGAGTGCATATTGATATGCCTTCTTGACTATTCTAATTCGAAGTAAACCAATTTCATCTTGTATGAACAACCTTATCCCATTTATGTATCTCACTACTTTTTCTTCGTCATCCTTAATATAACCACATCTTGTGGCCAATTTATAGAATTATTTAGTATATTATTTCACTCCCAAATCCTTTATTTGCATTGGTTCGTACTCATTTTTGGATGGTTTTACCAATACCATTTTCATCATAAAGGATTCCTCTAGTTTTGGTTCATCCATGTGCTTAGGTGAGACAATACTTTCTTCATCTACCTATGCAATGTGGTTCCTGATTTATTTTCCTTTACCACTATCCTGGTGTACTATTATATATTCAAATGCCCTATGACCAACTTCTCCACATCTAAAGCAATTTGTAGGGAATCCTCTACCACTAGCTTCTTCTTGCATATGCTTCTATATGCCACTATTTGATTGTTCTCTTCCTATAGAGAATTGTCCTCTTCCTCTAGGATTGTTTTTTTGCTTGTGAGTCACTTTTCTTCCTACCTTGAGTGCATATTGATATGCCTTCTTGACTATTCTAATTTGAAGTAAACCAATTTCATCTTGTATGAAAAACTTTACCCCATTTATGTATCTCACTACTTTTTCTGTCACCCTTAATATAATTACATCTTGTGGTCAATTTATAGAATTGTTTAGTATATTCTTTCACTCCCAACTCATTTTACTTGAGTTTTTGGAGTTTTCTAAAAAATCCAATCTAATAATTAGTAGGTATAAGTTTTGATTTTAATTTAGTTACAAATTTATCCCATGTTCACTTTGTATCCTTATCTTTTGATTGTCTCTTAATTCCACAAAATTGAAGCATGTCCTTTCAATCGCATACATGTAAATTTTACATGCTTTGGATTTTTTATAGATTCATAAACAAAGAAGTTATCCATGTTTGATATCCAATGATTTAACTCTTTTGGATTTAAAATTCTATTAGAATTAGAAGTATCCATATTTGGTTTACTTCCCATGCTTGAGATCACCTAAATCAACAACTGCTATGATTCTTCTCCTTGATCTTCACCTTAAGATTTTGTGTGATCAGTGTCTTCATTTTTATTGTCACTAGTTTTCTCAATATGAACACCTCTCCTTTAGGTAGTCTCAATGGAATCTAATCTAGTGACGATTCCTCTTAGCATTTTTACTATATGCGATGGTCGGGTTCTAGACCATACAATATTTCTCTTCCTTGTTGTGCCATCTTCCTCCAATATGCAACAAAAACTCCTACTCTAATACCAAATGATAAAATCTAGTAGGAGGAGGTCAACTAAACAACAACCTCCCTTAGTAGCAAAGGATTCACAATTCACTAACACCCATAATGTAAGATATAGTTTTGTTTTTATTTACATGCGCTAGATGAATAGAGGGCAATTGGAAAGAAGACACTACCACAAGATGATAATACCCCAATATGGTGAGGGCAATTTCACTTGAATGATACTTCCACTTGTATGACATGGTGCAACACTTGTACAACACTGTAACAACCCTAGCTATTACCCCTTCTTATCAATGATTTTTTTTATATAAATATTCTTCTTCATATGGCAAAAGATCTATTCATGCCTTAGGATAAACATATTCCATGTAGATTATAACTTTCAAGGCAAATAGCTTTAGGAGCTATAGAGACTTGATCAGAGTCTCTTCAAGTAGAAGTAATCAGCTTCTACGAATCCCTTATACCTTAATTGGTATGAGTACGCTAGCCAAGTGTTAGGTTTCATCCCCATAAAAGGAGGAAGTCCCCAAATGGTCCACCCAGACCAGGTGAATACCATGAAGATGGAGTACCACACCCATGGTAAACCATCATAGATAAAATAACGACACCAATGTTTTTTCATAAATCATAGCTCCGATCCATTTCATTTAGAAGGGATTTATAAGACAATTGTATCACTATCATGATACGGATCCATGGAATGTCCTTTTTAATATGATTAAATATCTTTAAGAATCTTAGAGTTTAGTGGTACACACTCCATTTAGGCAACCCTCTTTGTTGGTTCATCTTGAGTTTATTACCAACAAGGACTTCTCTTGTCCCATAAGGGTGTTCCCTTCAATTCTTGGCTTAAAATGTAGGGTCTATCTTGGTTTGTAGTTTAGGGTCATTTTGCCTTGTTGAGAGAGTTCCATTCCACAATTAAACCATCTTGAGTGCTTATGAGGTGGATTTAATCCATGAGGCTCTTATATGGCATCATTCTATACATTTCTTACTTAACAAGAATAAGTGATTAATGTTTAGATTAACATAAATCCAATTATCCCCTTAAGAGTTAGCTTCTATTATATAATAACTCTTGGATTACGACATAGATAAACCATCATGAATATAGACAATGTTGTATATGGAAAGGTGCATCATTCATAAATAGTTATTCCACAATATTGATAAATCCTATTGATTCATTATCACATTAAATTCAAAACTAAATAATACAATTAAATTATCAACATATTAGAAATTGAGCATGCTTTTCCTGTATTCATACCTACTTAAATTTTAGCATACATTATAATATCATATTTTGGTTATTCTCAAACTTAGTGCATAAAAATAAATATTGTCATATTTCCTTTAACATTCCAAAATTGATTACCCTAACCACTATGAAAGAAACATCCACCATAATTATTAACTTACTTAAATCATACAATCAAATTATAACATTCAAGATTCCCATTTGATTCATAAATGTACGAGAAATAATAAATCATAACAAATTATAACATCCGTAAATGCAACATGCACAAGAAGCAACAAAGCAAACCACCAATTATTGACACAATGATTTATCCTGGGAAAACGATGATGGGAAAAACCCAGCCTCCAAAATATGATCTTGCCTCATATTCATAAACTCATGATGTTAAATATTACAAGTATATAAGGGTCTTAACTAATCCCTTTTTCTCAATATACATTTCAAGGAATGCTTTTGTTTCTATTCACATAGATGATGCAAATAAAAAATTGTTTAATTATTTTCTTAAAGTCAGCATGTTAATATTGGAATATCTCCAAACTAAGAAGGAAATCACCTGCTCCTTCCTTATTAAGGATGCATTCATGGAATCTATTGATTCCTTTTTATATAACATCTTGTGGAAGTTCATGATATTCATTGGTTCCATATTTGGAGATGACTATTTTACAATAGTGGAAATCTCATATATTTCCTCCAGAATGAATCCCAAATTCATTTCCTTAAGTTGATAAACAATCAAATCTTACTTCATAAATTAAAGTCCCATACCCTTAATTTATGAAGTAATCATAATTTTAAAATAGTCATATTCATTTGTGATATACCTTATTTGGGTCTAAGCACTAACCTATGATTTAAACCCTAAAATTTTCTAAAAATATTTATAGTTTAGAATTAGTTTCATTTTCTCATCCACGGATATGTAAAAATTCATGGGTTTTCATCTTGAACTTTTTACATTTTTCTTTAGACCTTTCGTGTAAGTGATATTCCCCTTAATAAATATTAAGACTATAGCTCAGTATATGTCTAATCCTATATCCACTGCCTTCTAAGTGGTTAACAAATATTACCCCCAAGACGCGTGCATCCATTAGTGAGATACCACCAAACCTTAGTCATTCATAATGTAATGTCCCTTTCCTAGCTAGTAGGCAGTGTGGGTGCATTTTAGAGGAGATTGGGCCTTTGCAGGGATGTTGTCTACTCTTAGATGCCAGTTTATTGGAGACAGTCTAAGCTTGGATGATGGACTTACTATTTTTAGTAAGTCAGTAACTAGGGTTTCTGGTCAAGCAGACAAGGTAATGATATTCCTCGTCATATTGGGTTTCCAGATATCTCTTTCATTGTTTGATTTTTGGAATTTTCGGGCTCGGGTGTAGAGGGTTTGAATTTGAAAAAATGGATATTACAGATGGATATTTTGGCTAAATGGGTATCCGTTTCTACTTTAATGTCTTGGGTCCGGCATGAGGAGACATATTATTTTAATGCCTGAAGATTATTAATGTAATAAATTAAATAAAAATGTAACTTTATAATGTTGGGCATTATATTTTATTAATTGGATGTTATAAGGGGGTCATATAACCACTTAAAAGAAAGGTCATGTTATAAAGTGTTAAAATAAGGAGGCCTAGACATGATACGCCCTCTAGGGGACCCATTTAATTAAAAAATGAATAATTTAAAATCATAAGTTTCCCTCCCATTTTGGCAAACTCATTTGAAGAAGGAAATAAAATGAGAGTTTGGGAATTAATTTGAATCATCTTTGGCATTTGTTTTCTTAGTGAATATTGGAGAGCACTTGCAGATTGGATTCGCAGGGGTTTGATAGCTTTTTTGGAGATGGAAACCTCCAACAGGAACACCATTCTCGAGATTGGAATACATCTTCAGAGTGGTATTGGGAATTCTCACTTAGAGGATGCATTTGTGCTAACATTGGTGATACATTTTAGTGATTGAAGATAGTTTTCAAAGTGGTTTTAGGAGATTTTGGATGACATTCATTTCATAGCTTAACTCACAGCATGGTCGTACCTTTTGCAGTTGGATTGATACATTTTTGATGTGTTTTTGGGTTAGGGTTTGTTGGATATTGTGCAAACATCATTAGCTACACCATTCGTACCCTCCATAATCGATTCCTAGGTGTTCTCAAGTAGATTGAGGTGCTACCAAGCAAAATATACTTGCCCTAGGCTGGCCGTACCATTTACCAACCATTACTTGTTGAATCGCCCTCTTTTGGGACTACATTTTGGCTCAGTTGTTGGCGCCTAGTATTTTTAAAGGCTATTTTTGTATTTGATGGTTGGAGAACATTGTATTTGGAGAATTACATGTGAATATATGAAGTTTTTAGTTGCTTGTGCAATTTCTAGAAATTTTTAGACTTGCATTATTACGGGTACTTTGCACTTGAGCCAGTTTCCTCAAAATGGGTTATTTATTTATATGAGTATATGTTTGTGTCAAATTTTAATAGCATTTGAAGGAGTATTTTGTGAGTTATTATTAGTTTTAGTTTGCTATATTTTCATTTCAGTATTTACTATCTTATTGCAAAAATTCCCCAAAAATCATATATTTGCAAAAATCACAAAAATAATACAAACTATCAAAATAATCCAAACATGGTAGTAAATTCTTGGTGATCACTCGAGGGTGGTCATTACATTGGTATCACAGCCCAGGTCATCTTACCATCATTTTGGGTCTTCACTAGATGAGTGACCATCAACATTACACCAGGAGAAACAGGGCCAATATTGACGGAGAATAGGTTAACACTCATCCAGAATTAGAAAATATAATGGGTGACAACAGAGAAGGTAGAGGTGAAAGACAATAGCCTATAGACCCAGATCGATAGATTTATGAAATGTTATTACAGGGACAACAATAGATTCATCAAAGCATGGCACAAATCCTAGGTCTCATGACACAACAGATGAATTTGAACTTACAAAATAATAATAATGGTTAGAATTAAAAAAATAGGAATAATGGTGATGGAGAAGGTTCAATGAATAACAATAGAGGAGTTAATAAGGCCAACAGAGATAGGACACGTAATTCCAATCCATTGATACCATCCTTCATTCCCAGAGCTGTTCCATAGGAGAAGCGTGAGCCTACCATGCTAGAGATGCAGGAATCATTCATATATGAGTGGAACCAGTATAGTGAGGAGTTCAGAGTAGGGATGTCCTTCTAAGATTATATTGACATGTGAATGATACAATAGCCTATGAGGAGTGGAAGGCAACAACACATGCATGGCCATGATTTTTAGAGAAAGGTAGGAAAATTGTGTATTCCTAATTTTTATGGTTCCTAGAAGACCTCAGCACGTGCATGGGTGCACAATATGGACACATATTTCCAAATTAATCTGATGATAGAGGACGAGGATATTAAATATGAAATATTGCACCTCGATGGAGTAGAACATGAGTGGTGGCACCACGGGATGGTGACACTTGGACATGACCAGATCAATACATATGCTGAGTTTACTAATAGGTTGATAGACCAATTTGATAAGAGGGATACCAAACTTAAGTTCAATGAGTTGGCACAACTTAGACAGAGTGGATCAGTGGATGCTTACATTGCCAAGTTCCAGTGGTTTTCAGTCATGGTGACGGATATTTCAGAGAGATGCCTCATTATGTCATTCATTGATGGGCTATCTGATCCTTTGAGAGGGCTTGTAAATGCCTTTAACCCACCTTCATTGCATGAGGCTATACGGAAGGCTAGAGATATGGAGTTTGTCACCCCTAAACAGAAGACCTTCCATGAGGATAAAAAGAAAATATCAAAAATTAAGGAAAGTACCCCACCTGTGGACACTTCAAAGAAAGCAAAAGAGGAATAAAAAAGAGAATTAAGGACAAAAAATCTTTGCTACTCTTGCAAATAACCATGGACACCGAGCCACAAATGTATTATAAAGGGAAAAATCAGTCAAATAGAACAATTTTTAGAAGATGATTCAGCAAAGGAGCAATCAGATCAGCCTAGTGAAAGTGATGAAGAGGAAGAAGATAAAACTTCAAAGAAGCATGCAAAAAAAGATAAAGAGGAAGGAATATTGGCACAACTTCATAGCCCTTATAAAAATGGGTCATTCAGAGTAAGAGGGTTGGTTTAGGGACAAATGGTTATTGATATCATCAATACAGGGGCAAATCATAATTTTATTGATAAAGAAATAGTGACTCACTTTGGCTTGAAGACAGAAAAAGTTGAAGGATTCAGAGTGATGATTGCTAATGGAGGCACTATATATTATTCACAGCGGGTTTCTCAACTTAAAATTTAGTTGAATCATTATGAGTTAAGTGATGAATTCCATGTGGTTAATACTGGAAGTATTAATATTGTGCTCGAAATGGAGTGGCTTCGCTCCCTTGGTGAGTTCACCATGAATCTCCGAACTCTGGAATTGAAATTTCAGAATCAAGGTAAGCTTTTGGTGATTAGAGGGATGGAGCAAGGGAGTACTTCAAATGCTACTTGTACCATGATGTAAGGCAATAAAGAAATATTTCAGAATATTGATAATCCCTTGTTTGATATAGGTGCAGATTTTATGATTGACAATCCCTTGTTTGATATAGACGCTAGTTTTTTGGATTCATTTTAGGATGTAGGGGGCTGTTGTAATTCTAAAATTAGTGAAAAACAACATGATGGAGACAAATTTGAGGTGAAACACAGGTCCCAGGATCGATTTTAGGACATCATACGTGCTAGAGAGGATGGGGAAGAATTGCCTAAGGAAAACATGGGATAAAATCACAATGATAGTATTGTTGCTACATTCTTGAACATCGATCTCCTTGATCAAGATGGTGCTTGTGTAGGGCAGCTTACTTGGGAGCTGTTCAATTTTTTCTAGCGGTTGATTGCACTTTTGGATAGAGGACTACATGAGATGGCACTTGTAGATTTTTAGTGGTGCAGGATTTATCATAGTTGGAGACTTGGATCTCCTAGACTCATTTGGGACCCAGGGATCACATGGCAATTGTTTTTGAGATTGTTATGTGATAAGTTTGGATTTCTTGGGGACAAGAAATCTCAGGAAGGGATGACTATAATGTCCCTTTCCTGGCTAGTAGGTAGTGTGGGTGCATTTCAGAGGAGGTTGGGCCTTTGCAGGGATGTTGTCTACTCTAAGATACCAGTTTCTTGGAGACATTCCGAGCTTGGATGATGGACTTACTATTTTTAGTAAGTTAGTGATTAGGGTTTTTGGTCGAGCAGACAGGGTAATGATATCCCTCGCCATATTGGGTGTCCAGATATCTCTTATGTTGATTATTTTTGGCCTTTCTGGACTCGAGTGTAGAGACTTACTATTTTTAGTAAGTCAGTCAGGGGTTTGAATTTTAGAAAACGGATGTTATGGATGAATAGTTAGGCAAAATGGGTATCCGTTTATACTTTCATATCTTGGTTTCGGCATGAGGAGACAAATTATTTTAATTCCCAAAGATTATTAATGTAATAAATTAAATAAAAATATAACTTTATAATGTTGGGCATTATATTTTATTAATTGGATGCTATACGGGGGTCATATAACCACTTAAAAGAAAGGTCATGTTATAAAGTGTTAAAATAAGGAGGCCTAGACATGATACACCCTCTAGGGAACCCATTTAATTAAAAAATTAATAATTTAAAATCATAAGTTTCCCTCCCATTTTGGCCAACTCATTTGAAGAAGGAAATAAAAGGAGAGTTTGGGAATTCATTTGAATCATCTTAGGCATTTTTTTTCTTGGTGAATATTGGAGAGCACTTGCAGATTGGACTTGCAGGGATTTGATAGCTTGTTTGGAGACGGAAACCTCTAGCAAGAACACCATTCTTGAGATTGGAAGACATCTTTAGAGTGGTATTGGGTATTCTCACTCAAAGGATGCATTTGTGCTGACATTGGTGATACATTTCAATGATTGAAGATAGTTTTCATAGGGGTTTGAGGATATTTTAGACAACATTAATTTCATAGCTTCACTCACAACATGGCCGTACCATTTTCAGTTGGATTGATGCATTTTTGATGTGATTTTAGGTTAGGATTTGTTGGAGACTGTGCAAACATCATTAGCTACACCAACCATACCCTCCACAACAAATTCCTAGGTGTTCTTAGGTAGATTGAGGTTCTACCAAGCATATTGTACTTGCTCTAGGTTGGCTGTACCATTTGGAAACATTTACCAACTATTACTTGTTGAATAACCCTCTTTTGGAACTGAATTTTGGCTCAATTGTTGGCACCTAGTATTTGTAAAGTCTGTTGTTGTATTCGATGGTTGGAGAACATTGTATTTTGAGCATTACATGTGAATATATGAAGTTTCCAATTGCTGGTGCAATTTCCAAAAAAAAATTAGACTTGCATTATTATGGGTACTTTGCACTTGAGCCAATTTCCTCAAAAGCGGTTATTTATTTATATGAGTAGATGTTTGTGTCAAATTTTCATAGCATTTTAAGGAGTATTTTGTGAGTTATTGTTAGTTTCAATTTTCTACATTTTCATTTTAGTATTTACTATCTAATTGCAAAAATTCCCTAAAAATCATATATTTGCAAAAATCATAAAAACAATACAAACTATCAATACAACCCAAACAAGGCAGTAAATTCTTGGTGATCACTCGGGGGTGGTCATTACACATAATGACACCTTTAATAAAAAAAAATCAAGGAACTCATAATGTTACATCGAATCGACACAAAGTATGGCATGCTCAAAGGAGAAAACAAGGAGAATTTATCTTCAACTTGTCAATATTTCAACATGCAAGTACCCTAATGCCCATGAAATGAAGACTAGTTATTTGTCTCCCTGGGATTCGATCATACCCTAGGTGGGAAATTTCTTCCAGGTAATCTTCATAGTTTATCACTCAAGAAAAATTTCCATCTCGATACCTTCTCCAGCATACCTAATCACCTACATAATATATCTATGACAAGAGCATTGAGAAGGATATTCCACCTGGGGTTCAATTGATTCCAGAAGCTCATAACACAATTTAATTTCTTTGAGGCAATAGTCATTCCAACACATTCTTAGAATCATTCATATGTTTCCATAGGTAAGTAGGTATAGTCTCCTTTTATTATTAGGCCATTGTAGATTATCATTCCCTCACACAAGAATTCACTATAATTTAACTTAAAGCAGACAATCCTAAAGAGATCGATGCCAAATCCCTATTCATAGTCTTTTTTGGGACTGATGATTTAATTTTTTTACAAAATTGGTGTCTGTGCAGAGTGTTTCACATAAATCAATAACATGAAATTGGCACAAGAAAACCTCCAAATGTTTTCAATGGGATTTAAATCACTTATTGTAAGACTTGGAGGAATTTTGATATGAAGTGCTCAATCATCCATTCCCAGTTGCAGTCATGATGACAGAGGAACTTCTAGGGGTTCAAGACAGTGATGGAAATTGAGTTACCTCCGTGTCATTCCATTGCTAGGTTAGGGTTGAATTGAAAAGTGTAATCCTTCTCCTAAAATGCAAACCAAGCCTGTTGAAATGGTAATCAATCGAGGGTAGCGAGATCGGCTATTTAGGGTTAGGGAATCCAAATCTTGGACTTGCTCCTAGATAGTTTATAACCAAATGATATTCAGGTAGGAAAATCTCATAAAGCCCAAGTGCACAGACAAGGAAGTTACTGGAGCTCATAAGGATTATTAAGTTTTCCCTTTTTCCCCATGTAATCAATGTCAATCTACAAGGATCTAAAACCATGATTCAACCTAGCATAGATGAGATTTAAACTGAGTTCTTTAGCTTGTTTCAATTAGAAAGGCATTGGTCTTAAGTACATGACAATAGGTATATATTTTTTATAATCTAATAAGAACAAATCGATGCCCCTGTTTGATTCAATTTTGTTACTTTGCATAAAGGTAAGTGTTTACTTAAAGGGAGTCAATAAATTCTAAACATCGAGGCATGTCAAAGGAATTTAACAATACTACAATGTATATGAAGAATAGTCATAAGTGTTGTTCTTACATTCGATATAATCTAATTGAGGACCTATAATTAGTAGTGGATTTATTATTTATAGCTTCAATAATATATATGTAGATACAACTAATCGTTAAATATTGAGTTCAAGGTGATATATGACAAATTAAATTCCTCCTTTATTAAAATTTAAAAAGAAAACTAAAAGGATAGATAAGAGATTCTGACCTAGAGTTCCTGCACTTTAATCAAGTGTTCTTTCCTCCAATCCCTTCTTCTAGCCTCAAAGTCCTTTATCTTGACCAAAAGCTCATAGTAATTTCTTAACTCCTAGTAATTTCTCAAAGGACTTCTAGTTTCGGATCCACCCCAAGGGTGGAGAGCATACTCCCTAGTCCTCTAATATTTCCTATATGTCATTTTCTAACTAGGAGATCTTTCAAGTCTTTTGGTTTCCTGATTCACCCCATGGGTGAAGAGCATACTCCCTAGACCATTAAGAACTCCTAGAACCTAGATAACCATTTCTTCCCAAAATACCTTCTATTTATAGGGAATTTTCCCATTCATGTGCCAAATAGTGGCCACATTATAATAATATTAAAAGATGTCTGGGACCATTATGACTTCATCATGTCCTTCAAGGGTCCTCTAGGGATGAGGTGAGTGACAAAACTTATATTATTGAGGCATAGGATAGTTACAAGGTTATAACTATTTTTGATAAGCTATGAGATTCCTCTCATAATCCCACAAATATAGGGTATCCGCATGAGTAATTCCCAAAAGATAGTATTACCCTTAGGTTATTTAAAAATTCCTTAGTCATTTTTGGGTCCATCCACATAGGGTCCACAAAACATACACATAATTTGTTATATGGTTATAATTTTGTAAAAGATAATTCCTCAAATTTATCTTTTACCAGACCCCATAAATAGCCCTAATTAATTAATATTTCTTATCCCTCGAAAAATTCTTCTATTAAAATTTTTGTAGGATTCTTTAGGGTCATGCCTCTTCTATTAGGCATTAATTGATCCCCCAAGATCAATTAATATTCTTTAAATAAGGTAGGAGGGTAACGGTTCATGACATACACCCCCTTTGATTGAACACAGGCCTCTGTGTTTGAACTTATAACTTACAAAAACATATTTATCTAGCAAAGTTAGCATTTATTCTGTTGTTTTTCAATAAGATTTCCTTTCATCCAGTACTTCAATATTAATAGCAAGCTCTATATTCCATCCAAGCAAGCACCTGGTCCAACAAAAATACAAAATATCAGTAGTACCATGTTCTTGTAAATAATATAACATCCATCTTGCATATCAACAAGTATTGAAAGCATCATTAATAATATTAATACAAAACTACAATTTTACTCATTTCAAATTGCACCAACAATTGATCTAGATAACTGTAGTATTAGAATTTTGCAAAATTATGTTACAAGGATATCATGAAATTACCTTACTAGACATAAAAAGTATTTTTAGTTTTATCAAAACTCCCACCAAGGAGTATCACAATATAATTTGGTTAACCTTTGGCATGAATTAACCTGATGCTAACAAAGATACAACATAATATCAGAATCTCAATGCAGGGTAATTGCATTTATCCTAATTTTTAATGCTAGACATCTGGGTTCGAGAATGGACACCAATCCATTCCTCACATTCATTTAATTAGACAAGATTCAATATTCATGCATTCTTTTGTATCACAAATTAACTAATTAAATTTACCATAAAAAATAATATTAAGATAAACTTCAAATATAAAATTTAAAAGTTGCTAATGTTTATGCTTCATCCATGGCATTCATAGACTACTACAAAATTATAGTCTACAAAGTGGGTGTCCTCTGGACCTTAAGGTTGATGCTCCTGGGTCTGTTTTCCTCCTTGTACTATGTTGGTACTTACAACTGGAGATGGTGGTGGAGATATTGCTCCAGCAGTTGGTTGTGGTGGAATAAGCATACCATGATTTAAGAATGCTACCAAACAATATTCTAGAAATACAACATTAAATTCTTCCCTTAGCTACCATAATTGGGGATTTTCTATGAGTATGGCTACCATCGCTATTGCTATCCAGTTATTGTTAGTCGTACAATGGCACTGAGAGCGGGGGTGAATTAGTGTAGTTATTTAAACTTAAATTCACAGCTCTTAAAACTGAAATAATGAAACCTTAAAACCAGATAATGCAAGTATCACAAGAGAAAATCACACAACACAAGATTTAACGAGGTTCATCAATTTGGCTACTCCTCAAGAATGACTGCTTGGACTACCATCCAAATCTAGCCTTTGCAAAGCTCCAAATTTACAATCAATTTACCAACACCCACTGAAAGTAGTACCAACGCCTTATTTATTTGCACCAACAGAAAGCAGCACCAACCCCTGATTTACTAGAACCTATTGGAAGGAGCACCAACCACTGATGCCAAGCTGCAACATGGACTTCAATTTTGAATCTAGAAGTTTAACAAAAAAATACCTTCGCTTTTACAAGACCCTGACTGGTCTATTGCTTACCCAATCTCTCTCACTATTTATGGAATAGACACATCTTCTGCGATCTACAACCGCACTTTGCCTTCTTTGAGTCACTTCTCTACACACCCTCTATGCAGTGTCTTCGTACACTCTGCACCCTTATAGTTGAACTTTGCGTTCGTATTCACCCTTTGCACTCTCTGCGCCTTCTGCTTTCTCTGTGTAATCACAGCTGCACTTGGTTGAGCTTCAACCTTTTTTGCTCTCTATGCACTTTTCTCTCTCTGCACACTCACAGACGCACTTAGGACAATTCAACATGATTCTTCACTCACTTTTCAAACTTCGCCATCATCTCACCACTTCTGAGCTTTCTGCGCTCTTACGGCCGCATTTCACACTTCGACATGCATTCAATGACTTGTTTGACAACACCAATTCTCCAAACAACCCTCCTTTTATAACAATATTTTCATGATGAAAACCCTAATCTTAGTCTGCTGTAAACCCTAATCTTAGTCGGCTTTCATAACAACTATAAACCCTAATTTTAGTCGGCTGTCATCGGTCTTAGTCGGCTTCAACTCATGAAGATATTCTGTAATTCCACCACCCAAAGATTTCATTCAGTAACAGTCCTTGTAGCCACCGCACTGACTTTTGTTCACTCTTCATATTTTAGCTGCATGAATTCACTCTGTAGCTGCCCCTATAAATGCTATAGAGATGTCGGTACACTGTCATACTTCTCATTTTAATTGGGTTCTTCTTCTTGTCTTGCACACATACGACCTGTCTATCTTGAGTCACAAAAATGTGACATGTCGCGATATCGCAACACTTTTGTTACTCTGCCTGCCTGCCCTTCTTGAGTCGCAAAAATGTGACATGTCATGATATCGTGAAACTTTTGTTTCTCTTCTTGCCTAGCCTTTTTGAGTCATGAAAATGCGACATGTCGTGATATCGTGACACTTTTTCTTTCTATGCCTGCCTGGCCTTTTCAAGTCGTGAAAATGCGACATGTCTCGATATCGTGACACTTTTTATTTCTCTGAATGGCTGCCCTTTTTGAGTCGCGATAATGCGACATGTCGCCATATCGTGACACTTTTTCTTTCTCTTTCTTTCTCTTTGCTTTGGCCTCGAAAATACAACATGTCGCGATATCGCCACACTTTTTGTCCTTGCTTTTTCTCTTTGCTTCGGCCCACAAAAATACAACATGTCATGATATCGCGACACTTATTCTCCTTGCTTTTTCTCTTTGCTTCAGCCCGCAAAAATACATGTCGCGATATCGCGACACTTTTTCTCCTTGCTCTTTCTCTTTGCTTCAGCCCGCGAAAATACAACATGTCGCGATATCGCGACACTTTTTCTCCTTGCATTTTCTCTTTGCTTTGGACCGCAAAAATGCAACATGTCGCGATATCGTGACACTTTTTCTCCTTGCATTTTCTCTTCTCTTCTGGCCGCGAAAATGCAACATGTCGTGATATCGCGACACTTTTTCCTCCTTGCATTTTCTCTTTGCTTTGGCCGTGAAAATGCAACATGTCGCGATATCGCGACACTTTTTCCTCCTTGCATTTTCTCTTTGAACATGTCGCGAAATCATGACACTTTTTCCTGCTTGCCCTTTCTCTTCCAACATGTCGTGAAATTGTGACACTTTTTCTTCCTTACTCTGCATGTCACGAAATCGTGAAAGTTTTTCTTCCTTGCCCCTTTTCTTCCAACATGTCGTGAAATCGCGACAGTTTTTCCACTTGCCTTTTTCTCTTTCAACATGTCATGAAATCATGACAGTTTTTCCTGCTTTCTCTCTCTCTTCCAACATGTCACGAAATCACGACAGTTTTTCCACTTGCCTTTTTCTCTTCCAACATGTCACGAAATCGCGATAGTCTTTCCTGCTTGTTCTCTCTCTTCCAACATGTCGTGAAATCACGACAGTTTTTCCATTTGCCTTTTTCTCTTCCAACATGTCATGAAATCATGACAGTTTTCCTGCTTTTTCTCTCTCTTCCAACATGTCGCGAAATTGTGATAGTTTTTCTTGCTTTTTCTCTCTCTTTCAACATGTCATGAAATCGTGCCAGTTTTCATTGCCTGCTATATATGTCGCGATATCGCGACACTTTTATTACTTGTCTTTTCCTTTGATCTTTTCCAAATGGGCCACTTCGATCTTCTTGGAAAATCACTGTACATACTCTGAATAACCTTTGAAATCCTGTCTTCTGCATCTGAATAGCTTTTGAACTTCCTGTCCACTGCATCAGCAGATCTATCTGACTATGTTGACAACAATGATAATATAGTTGTTGCACCTTACTCAATAATATCCCCCTTTGGAATTGTTTGCAACGCGTGCAATTTCCTGTAACTCTTCTCCCCCTTTGACAATAATACCAATGGGCTACTGCAGACTCCCCCTGAGTCCATGCACAACATTCTCAGGCAAAATTTATTACACTTAGCAAAAATCATGAACATGAGTAGAAAGATAATCAAATACTAAATGCTCCCCCTAAGAATGTGATCCCTGTAGCTAGTCAATTCTTGGGAAGTGTGACCACTCCCAATTTATTACGAAGGTACTCAAATACTTCCTTGGGAAATGGTTTTGTGAAGATATCTACTACTTGCTCTGTAGTTGGAACAAAATCCAACTTAACCTCACCTTCCGCAACTTTCTTCTTCAAAAAGTGATACCTAATAGCAATGTGTTTTGTGCATGAATGCATAACTGGATTCTTGGAGATGTTAATGGTACTGGTGTTATCACACTTAACTGATATTGGCTCACTGAAGCTAATACCAAGATATTTCAGGGTTTGTTTCATCCACAATACCTGTGTACAACATGTTGTCGCTGCAATATATTCTACCTCTACCGTCGATAAAGAAACTGACTCTTGTTTCTTACTGTGCCACGTGACCAATCTGTCTCCAAGATAGAATGCACCTCCACTGGTACTCTTTCTATCATCTCAAATCATCCAAAATCTTCATCCTTACCATGTTATTTAACAATATGATCTTTGTCAAAATAATCACTGGGCTAATGAGTTTCATCTTTCTCTACTATCTCTTTATCATTTTTTCTCTTTATCTTTCCTTTTTTCTATAGTAGGAATCATTGCACCACCATATTCATCGTCACTACTACTATTGACCTGGGCTATCTATCTCTTCCCCATGTTTATTCTCTTGCTTATTTCTTCCTTTTTATTATCTTGTACAAATTATTTCAATATTACATTTTCTCTCTTCAAATTGGTCTTATAACATTTAAAAAAATGTTTTTCATACTCAAACACACTGTAGGACTATTATCCACTTCTTTTTCTTTTGTCCTTTAATGGACTTAATGTGTACTTCTTATGATATTTCTCAATAGTGTAGGTGTTCACCCTACCATTATGATCTTCCTTTCTATCAAACTACCATAATATTCCCAACAAGACATGACAACCATCCATAGGCATAACATCACATAATATCTCATCCTTGTAAGAACCAATTTGAAAGTTTACCATACATTGTTCACTCACTAAAATGTGATGTCCTTTTTGTAACCATGATATCTTATATAGATTTGGGTGTTCAACCCTCTTCAACCCAATTTTTTCGACCTTCTTTGTAGACACTAAATTATTTGTACTTTCATTGTCCATAATGAATTTACAATATTTACCTCCTGATTTGCATATGACTAAAATATTTCTTTGGATTGGTTCGTACTCCTTTTTGGATGGTTTTACCAAAACCCTTTTCATCATAAAGGATTCCTCTAGTTTTGGTTCATCCATGTGCTTAGGTGAGACAATACTTTCTTCATCTACCTATGCAATGTGGTTACTGATTTTATTTCCTTTACCACTATCCTGGTGTACTATTAAATATTAAGATGCCCTATGACCAACTTCTCCATATTTAAAGCAATTTGTAGGGAATCCTCTACCACTAGCTTCTTATTGCATATGCTTCCCTATACCACTATTTGATTGTTATATTCCTCTAGAGAGTTGTCCTCTTCCTCTAGGATTGTTTTTTTCTTGTAAGTCACTTTTATTCCTACCTTTAGTGCATATTGATATGCCTTATTGACTATTCTAATTCGAAGTAAACCAATTCCATCTTGTATGAACAACCTTATCCCATTTATGTATCTCACTACTTGTTCTTCGTCATCCTTAATATAACCACATCTTGTGGCCAATTTATAGAATTATTTAGTATATTATTTCACTCCCAAATCCTTTATTTGCATTGGTTCGTACTCATTTTTAGATGGTTTTACCAATACCATTTTCATCATAAAGGATTCCTCTAGTTTTGGCTCATCCATGTGCTTAGGTGAGACAATACTTTCTTCATCTACCTATGCAATGTGGTTCCTGATTTATTTTCCTTTACCACTATCCTGGTGTACTATTATATATTCAAATGCCCTATGACCAACTTCTCCACATCTAAAGCAATTTGTAGGGAATCCTCTACCACTAGCTTCTTCTTGCATATGCTTCTATATGCCACTATTTGATTGTTCTCTTCCTATAGAGAATTGTCCTCTTCCTCTAGGATTGTTTTTTTGCTTGTGAGTCACTTTTATTCCTACCTTGAGTGCATATTGATATGCCTTCTTGAATATTCTATTTTGAAGTAAACCAATTTCATCTTGTATGAAAAACTTTACCCCATTTATGTATCTCACTACTTTTTCTGTCACCCTTAATATAATTACATATTGTGGTCAATTTATAGAATTGTTTAGTATATTCTTTCACTCCCAACTCCTTTTACTTGAGTTTTTGGAGTTTTCTAAAAAATCCAATCTAATAATTAGTAGGTATAAGTTTTGATTTTAATTTAGTTACAAATTTATCCCATGTTCACTTTGTATCCTTATCTTTTTATTGTATCTTAATTCCACAAAATTGAAGCATGTCCTTTCAATCGCATACATGTAAATTTTACATGCTTTGGATTTTTTATAGATTCATAAACAAAGAAGTTATCCATGTTTGATATCCAATGATTTAATTCTTTTGGATTTAAAATTCTATTAGAATTATAAGTATCCATATTTGGTTTACTTCCCATGCTTGAGATCACCTAAATCAACAACTGCTATGATTCTTATCCTTGATCTTCACCTTAAGATTTTGTGTGATCAGTTTCTTCATTTTTATTGTCACTAGTTTTCTCAATATGAACACCTCTCCTTTAGGTAGTCTCAATTGAATCTAATCTAGTGACAATTCCTCTTAGCATTTTTACTATATGCGATGGTCGGGTTCTAGACCATACAATATTTCTCTTCCTTGTTGTGCCATCTTCCTCCAATATGCAACAAAAACTCCTACTCTAATACCAAATGATAAAATCTAGTAGGAGGAGGTCAACTAAACAACAACCTCCCTTAGTAGCAAAGGATTCACAATTCACTAACACCCATAATGTAAGATATAGTTTTGTTTTTATTTACATGTGCTAGATGAATAGAGGGCAATTGGAAAGAAGACACTACCACAATATGATAATACCCCAATATGGTGAGGGCAATTCCACTTGAATGATACTTCCACTTGTATGACATGGTGCAACACTTGTACAATACTGTAACAACCCTAGCTATTAACCCTTCTTATCTATGATTTTTTTTTATATAAATATTCTTCTTCATATGGCAAAAGACCTATTCATGCCTTAGGATAAACATATTCCATGTAGATTATAACTTTCAAGGCAAATAGCTTTAGGAGCTATAGAGACTTGATCAGAGTCTCTTCAAGTAGAAGTAATCAGCTTCTACGAATCCCTTATACCTTAATTGGTATGAGTACGCTAGCCAAGTGTTAGGTTTCATCCTCATAAAAGGAGGAAGTCCCCAAATGGTCCACCCAGATCAGGTGAATACCGTGAATATGGAGTACCACACCCATGGTAAACCATCATAGATAAAATAACCACACCAATGGTTATTCATAAATCTTAGCTCCGATCCATTTCATTTAGAAGGGATTTCTAAGACAATTGTATCACTATCATGATACGGATCCATGGAATGTCCTTTTTAACATGATTACATATCTTTAAGACTCTTAGAGTTTAGTGGTACACACTCCATTTAGGCAACCATATTTGTTGATTCATCTTTAGTTTATTACCAACAAGCACTTCTCTTGTCCCATAAGGGTGTTCCCTTCAATTCTTGGCTTAAAATATAGGGTCTATTTTGGTTTGTAGTTTAGGGTCATTTGGTCTTGTTGAGAGAGTTCGATTCCACAATTAAACCATCTTGAGTACTTGTGAGGTGGATTTACTACATGAGGCTCTAATATGGCATCATTCTATACATTTCTTACTTAACAAGAATAAGTGATTAATGTTTAGATTAACATAAATCCAATTATCCCCTTAAGAGTTAGCTTCTATTATATAATAAATCTTGGATTACGACATAGATAAACCATCATGAATATAGACAATGTTGTATATGGAAAGGTGCATCATTCATAAATAGTTATTCCACAATATTGATAAATCCTATTGATTCATTATCACATTACATTCAAAACTAAATAATACAATTAAATTATCAACATATTAGAAATTGAGCATGCTTTTCCTGTATTCATACCTACTTAAATTTTAGCATACATTATAATATCATATTTTGGTTATTCTCAAACTTAGTGCATAAAAATAAATATTGTCATATTTCCTTTAACATTCCAAAATTGATTACCCTAACCACTATGAAAGAAACATCCACCATCATTATTAACTTACTTAAATCATACAATCAAATTATAACATTCAAGATTCCCATTTGATTCATAAATGTACGAGAAATAATAAATCATAACAAATTATAACATCCGTAAATGCAACATGCACAAGAAGTAACAAAGCAAACCACCAATTATTGACACAATGATTTATCTTGGGAAAACGCTGATGGGAAAAACCCAGTCTCCAAAATATGATCTTGCCTCATATTCATAAAATCACGATGTTAAATATTACAAGTATATAAGGGTCTTAACTAATCCCTTTTTCTCAATATACATTTCAATTAATGCTTCTGTTTCTATTCACATACATGATGCAAATAAAAATTTGTTTAATTATTTTCTTAAAGTCAGCATGTTAATATTGGAATATCTCCAAACTACGAAGGAAATCACCTACTCCTTCCTTATTAAGGATGCATTCATGGAATCTATTGATTCCTTTTTATATAACATCTTGTGCAAGTTTATGATATTCATTGGTTCCATATTTGGAGATGACTATTTTACAATAGTGGAAATCTCATATATTTCCTCCAGAATGAATCCCAAATTCATTTCCTTAAGTTGATAAACAATCAAATCTTACTTCATAAATTAAAGTCCCATACCCTTAATTTATGAAGTAATCATAATTTTAAAATAGTCATATTCATTTGTGATATACCTTATTTGGGTCTAAGCACTAACCTATGATTTAAACTCTAAAATTTTCTAATAGTTTAGAATTAGTTTCATTTTCTCATCCACGAATATGTAAAAATTCATGGGTTTTCATCTCGACCTTTTTACATTTTTCTTTGGACCTTTCATGTAACTTATATTCCCCTTAATAAATATTAAGACTATAGCTCAGTATATGTCTAATCCTATATCCACTGCCTTCTAAGTGGTTAACAAATATTACCCCCAAGACGCGTGCATCCATTAGTGAGATACCACCAAACCTTAGTCATTCATAATGTAATGTCCCTTTCCTAGCTAGTAGGCAGTGTGGGTGCATTTCAGAGGAGATTGGGCCTTTGCAGGGATGTTGTCTACTCTCAGATGCCAGTTTACTTGAGATAGTCTAAGCTTGGATGATGGACTTACTATTTTTAGTAAGTCAGTAACTAGGGTTTCTGGTCAAGTAGACAAGGTAATGATATTCCTCGCCATATTGGGTGTCCAGATATCTCTTCCATTATTTGATTTTTGGTCTTTTCGGGCTTGGGTGTAAAGGGTTTGAATTTCAAAAAATGGATGTTACAGATGGATATTTTGGCTAAATGGGTATCCGTTTCTACTTTAATGTCTTGGGTCCGGCATGAGGAGACATATTATTTTAATGCCCGAAGATTATTAATGTAATAAATTAAATAAAAATGTAACTTTATAATGTTGGGCATTATATTTTATTAATTGGATGTTATAAGGGGGTCATATAACCACTTAAAAGAAAGGTCATGTTATAAAGTGTTAAAATAAGGAGGCCTAGACATGATACGCCCTCTAGGGGACCCATTTAATTAAAAAATGAATAATTTAATATCATAAGTTTCCCTCCCATTTTGGCCAACTCATTTGAAGAAGGAAATAAAATGAGAGTTTGGGAATTAATTTGAATCATCTTTGGCATTTGTTTTCTTAGTGAATATTGGAGAGCACTTGCAGATTGGATTTGCAGGGGTTTGATAGCTTTTTTGGAGATGGAAACCTCCAACAGGAACACCATTCTCGAGATTGGAATACATCTTCAGAGTGGTATTGGGAATTCTCACTCAGAGGATGCATTTGTGCTAACATTGGTGATACATTTCAGTGATTGAAGACAGTTTTCAAAGTGGTTTTAGGAGATTTTGGATGACATTCATTTCATAGCTTAACTCACAGCATGGCCGTACCTTTTGCAGTTGGATTGATACATTTTTGATGTGTTTTTGGGTTAGGGTTTGTTGGATATTGTGCAAACATCATTAGCTACACCATTCGTACCATCCATAATCGATTCCTAGGTGTTCTCAAGTAGATTGAGGTGCTACCAAGCAAACTGTACTTGCCCTATGCTGGTCGTACCATTTACCAACCATTACTTGTTGAATCGCCCTCTTTTGGGACTACATTTTGGCTTA
This sequence comes from Wollemia nobilis, assembly GCA_028583015.1. NCBI lineage: Eukaryota > Viridiplantae > Streptophyta > Pinopsida > Araucariales > Araucariaceae > Wollemia > Wollemia nobilis. The sequence goes on from JAQPPZ010000314.1 coordinate 2,529,844, forward strand.
GTTGTTGGCGCCTAGTATTTGTAAAGGCTATTTTTGTATTTGATGGTTGGAGAACATTGTATTTTGAGAATTACATGTGAATATATAAAGTTTTTAGTTGCTGGTGCAATTTCTAGAAATTTTTAGACTTGCATTATTACGGGTTGTTTGCACTTGAGCTAGTTTCCTCAAAAGGGGTTATTTATTTATATGAGTATATGTTTGTGTCAAATTTTAATAGCATTTGAAGGAGTATTTTGTTAGTTATTATTAGTTTTAGTTTGCTATATTTTCATTTTAGTATTTATTATCTTATTGCAAAAATTCCCCAAAAATCATATATTTGCAAAAATCACAAAAATAATACAAACTATCAAAACAATCCAAACATGGTAGTAAATTCTTGGTGATCACTCGAGGGTGGTCATTACATTGGTATCACGGCCCAGGTCATCTTACCATCATGTTGGGTCTTCATTAGATGAGCGACCATCAATATTACACCAGGAGAAACAGGGCCAATATTGATGGAGAATAGGTTAACACTCATCCAGAATTAGAAAATATAATGGGTGACAACAGAGAAGGTAGAGGTGAAAGAAAATAGCCTATAGACCCAGATCGATAGATGTTTGAAATATTATTACAGGGACAACAATAGATTCATCAAAGCATGGCACAACTCCTAGGTCTCATGACACAACAAATGAATTTGAACTTACAAAATAATAATAATGGTTAGAATTAGAAAAATAGGAATAATGGTGATGGTGAGGGTTCAATGAATAACACTAGAGGAGTTAATAAGGCCAACAGAGATAGGACACATAATTCCAAGCCATTGATACCATCCTTCATTCCCAGAGCTGTTCCATAGGAGGAGCGTGAGCCTACCATGCTAGAGATGCAGGAATCATTCATATATGAGTGGAACCAGTATAGTGAGGAGTTCAGAGTAGGGATGTTATTCTAAGATTATATTGACATGCAAATGAGACAATAGCCTATGAGGAGTGGAAGGCAACAACACATGCAGGGCCATGATTTTTAGGTAAAGGTAGGAAAATTGTGTATTCCTAATTTTTATGGTTCCTAGAAGACCTCAGAACGTGCATGGGTGCACAATATGGACACATATTTCCAACTTAATATGATGATAGAGGACGAGGATATTAAATATGAAATATTGCGCCTCGATGGAGTAGAACATGAGTGGTGGCACCACGGGATGGTGACACTTGGACATGACCAGATCAATACATATGCTGAGTTTACTAATAGGTTGATAGACCAATTTGATAAGAGGGATACCAAACTTAAGTTCAAGGAGTTGGAACAACTTAGACAGAGTGGATCAGTGGATGCTTACATTGCAGAGTTCCAATGGTTGTCAGTCATGGTGACAGATATTTCAGAGAGATGCCTCATTATGTCGTTCATTGATGGGCTATCTGATCCTTTGAGAGGGCTTGTAAAAGCCTTTAACCCACCTTCATTGCATGAGGCTATACGGAAGGCTAGAGATATGGAGTTTGTCACCCCTAAACAAAAGACCTTCCATGAGGATAAAAAGAAAATATCAAAAATTAAGGAAAGTACCCCACCTGTGGACACTTCAAAGAAAGCAGAAGAGGAATAAAAAAGAGAATTAAGGATAAAAAATCTTTGCTACTCTTGCAAATAACCATGGACACCGAGCCACAAATGTATTATAAAGGGAAAAATCAGTCAAATAGAACAATTTTTAGAAGATGATTCAGCAAAGGAGCAATCGGATCAGCCTAGTGAAAGTGATGAAGAGGAAGAAGATAAAACTTCAAAGAAGCATGCGAAAAAAGATAAAGAGGAAGGAATATTGGCACAACTTCATAGCCCTTATAAAAATGGGTCATTCAGAGTAAGAGGGTTGGTTTAGAGACAAATGGTTATTGATCTCATCAATACAGGGGCAAATAATAATTTTATTGATAAAGAAATAGTGACTCACTTTGGCTTGAAGACAGAAAAGTTGAAGGATTCAGAGTGATGATTGCTAATGGAGGCACTATATATTATTCACAGCGGGTTTATCAACTTAAAATTCAGTTGAATCATTATGAGTTAAGTGATGAATTCCATGTGGTTAATACTGGAAGTATTGATATTATGCTCGAAATGCAGTGGCTTCGCTCCCTTGGTGAGTTCACCATGAATCTTCGAACTCTGGAATTGAAATTTCATAATCAAGGTAAGCTTTTGGTGATTAGAGGGATGGAGCAAGGGAGTACTTCAAATGCTACTTGTACCATGATGTAAGGCAATAAAGAAAGATTTCAGAATATTGATAATCCCTTGTTTGATATAGGTGCAGATTTTATGATTGACAATCCCTTGTTTGATATAGACGCTAGTTTTTTGGATTCATTTCAGGATGTAGGGAGCTTTTGTAATTCCGAAATTAGTGAACAACAACATGATGGAGACAAATTTGAGGTGAAACACAGATCCCAAGATCGATTTTAGGACATCATAGGTGCTAGAGAGGATGGGGAAGAATTGCCTAAGGAAAACATGGGATAAAATCACAATGATAGTATTATTGCTACATTCTTGAACATCGATCTCCTTGATTAATATGGTGCTTGTGTAGGGCAGCTTACTTGGGAGCTGTTCAATTTTTTCCAGCGGTTGATTGCACTTTTGGATAGAGGACTACATGAGATGTCACTTGCAGAGGTTCAGTGGTGCAGGATTTATCGTAGTTGGAGACTTGGATCTCCTAGACTCATCTGGGACCCAGGGATCACATGGCAATTGTTTTTGAGATTGTTATGTGATGAGTTTGGATTGCTTGGGGACAAGAAATCTCAAGAAGGGAGGACTATAATGTCCCTTTCCTGGCTAGTAGGTAGTGTGGGTGCATTTCAGAGGAGGTTGGGCCTTTGCAGGGATGTTGTCTACTCTCAGATACCAGTTTCTTGGAGACATTCCGAGCTTGGATGATGGACTTACTATTTTTAGTAAGTTAGTGATTAGGGTTTCTAGTCGATTAGACAGGGTAATGATATCCCTCGCCATATTGGGTGTCCAAATATCTCTTATGTTGCTTATTTTTGGCCTTTCTGGGCTCGAGTGTAGAGACTTACTATTTTTAGTAAGTCAATCAGGGGTTTGAATTTTGGAAAACAGATGTTATGGATGAATAGTTAGGCAAAATGGGTATCCGTTTCTACTTTCATATCTTGGGTCTAGCATGAGGAGACAAATTATTTTAATTCCCAAAGATTATTAATGTAATAAATTAAATAAAAATATAACTTTATAATGTTGAGCATTATATTTTATTAATTGGATGCTATACGGGGGTCATATAACCACTTAAAAGAAAGGTCATGTTATAAAGTGTTAAAATAAGGAGGCCTAGACATGATAGACCCTCTAGGGAACCCATTTAATTAAAAAATTAATAATTTAAAATCATAAGTTTCCCTCCCATTTTGGCCAACTCATTTGAAGAAGGAAATAAAAGGAGAGTTTGGGAATTCATTTGAATCATCTTAGGCATTTGTTTTCTTGGTGAATATTGGAGAGCACTTGCAGATTGGACTTGCAGGGATTTGATAGCTTGTTTGAAGATGAAAACATCTAGCAAGAACACCATTCTTGAGATCGAAAGACATATTTAGAGTGGTATTGGGCATTCTCACTCAAAGGATGCATTTGTGCTGACATTGGTGATACATTTCAGTGATTGAAGATAGTTTTCATAGGGGTTTGAGGAGATTTTGGATGACATTCATTTCATAGCTTCACTCACAACATGGTCGTACCATTTTCAGTTGGATTGATGCATTTTTGATGTGATTTTAGGTTAGGATTTGTTGGAGACTATGAAAAAATCATTAGCTACACCAACCATACCCTCCACAACAAATTCCTAGGTGTTCTCAGGTAGATTGAGGTTCTACCAAGCATATTGTACTTGCTCTAGGTTGGCTGTACCATTTGGAACCATTTACCAACCATTACTTGTTGAATAACCCTCTTTTGGGATTGCATTTTGGCTCAATTGTTGGCACCTAGTATTTGTAAAGTCTGTTGTTGTATTTTATGGTTGGAGAACATTGTATTTTTAGCATTACATATGAATATATGAAGTTTCCAATTGCTGGTGCAATTTCCAAAAAAATTTAGACTTGCATTATTACGGGTACTTTGCACTTGAGCCAATTTCCTCAAAAGGGTTTAATTATTTATATGAGTAGATGTTTGTGTCAAATTTTCATAGCATTTGAAGGAGTATTTTGTGAGTTATTGTTAGTTTCAATTTGCTGCATTTTCATTTTAGTATTTACTATCTAATTGCAAAAATTCCCTAAAAATCATATATTTGCAAAAATCATAAAAACAATACAAACTATCAATACAACCCAAACAAGGCAGTAAATTCTTGGTGATCACTCGGGGGTGGTCATTACACATAATGACACCTTTAATAAAAAAAATCAAGGAAATCATAATGTTACATCGAATCGACACAAAGTATGGCATGCTCAAAGGAGAAAACAAGGAGAATTTATCTTCAACTTGTCAATATTTCGACATGCGAGTACCCTAATGCCCATGAAATGAAGACTAGTTATTTGTCTCCCTGGGATTCAATCATACCCTAGGTGGGAAATTTCTTCCAGGTAATATTCATAGTTTATCACTCAAGAAAAATTTCCATCTCGATACCTTCTCCAGCATACCTAATCACCTAAATAATATATCTATGACAAGAGCATTGAGCAGGATATTCCACCTGGGGTTCAATTGATTCCAGAAGCTCATAACATAATTTAATTTCTTTGAAGCAATAGTCATTCCAACACATTCTTAGAATCATTCATATGTTTTCGTAGGTAAGTAGGGATAGTCTCCTTTTATTATTAGGCCATTGTAGATTATCATTCCCTCACACAAGAATTCACTATAATTTAACTTAAAGCAGAAAATCCTAAAGAGATCGATGCCAAATCCCTATTCATAGTCTTGTTTGGGACTGATGATTTAATTTTTTTACAAAATTGGTGTCTGTGCAGAGTGTTTCACATAAATCAATAACATGAAATTGGCACAAGAAAACCTCCAAATGTTTTCAATGGGATTTAAATCACTTATTGTAAGACTTGGAGGAATTTCGATATGAAGTGCTCAATCATCCATTCCCAGTTGCAGTCATGATGACAGAGGAACTTCTAGGGGTTCAAGACAGTGATGGAAATTGGGTTACCTCTGTGTCATTCCCTTGCTAGGTTAGGGTTGAATTGAAAAGTGTAATCCTTCTCCTAAAATGCAAACCAAGCCTGTTGAAATGGTAATCAATCGAGGGTAGTGAGATCGACTATTTAGGGTTATGGAATCCAAATCTTGGACTTGCTCCTAGATAGTTTATAACCAAATGATATTCAGGTAGGAACATCTCATAAAACCCAAGTGCACAGACAAGGAAGTTACTGGAGCTCATAAGGATGATTAAGTTTTCCCTTTTTCCCCATGTAATCAAGGTCAATCTACAAGGATCTAAAACCACGATTCAACCTAGCATAGATGAGATTTAAACTGAGTTCTTTAGCTTGTTTCAATTAGAAAGGCATTGGTCTTAAGTACATGATAATAGGTATATATTTTTTATAATCTAATAAGAAAAAATCGATGCCCCTGTTTGATTCATTTTCGTTACTCTGCATAAAGGTAAGTGTTTCCTTAAAGGGAGTCAATAAATTCTAAACATCGAGGCATGCCAAAGGAATTTAACAATATTACAATGTATATGAAGAATAGTCATAAGTTTTGTTCTTACATTCGATCTAATCTAATTGAGGACCTATAATTAGTAGTGGATTTATTATTTACAGCTTCAATAATATATATGTAGATACAACTAATCGTTAAATATTGATTTCAAGGTGATATATGACAAATTAAATTCCTCCTTTATTAAAATTTAAAAAGAAAACTAAAAGGATAGATAAGAGATTCTGACCTAGAGTTCCTGCACTTTAATCAAGTGTTCTTTCCTCCAATCCCTTCTTCTAGCCTCAAAGTCTTTTATCTTGACAAAAAGCTCATAGTAATTTCTTAACTCCTAGTAATTTCTCAAAGGACTTCTAGTTTCTGATCCACACCAAAGGTGGAGAGCATACTCCCTAGTCCTCTAATATTTACTATATGTCATTTTCTAACTAGGAGATCTTTCAAGTCTTTTGGTTTCTGATTCACCCCATGGGTGAAGAGCATACTCCCTAGACCATTAAGAACTCCTAGAACCTACATAACCATTTCTTCCCAAAATACCTTCTATTTATAGGGAATTTTCCCATTCATGGGCCAAATAGTGGCCACATTATAATAATATTAAAAGATGTCTGGGACCATTATGACTTCATCATGTCCTTCAAGGGTCCTCTAGGGATGAGGTGAGTGACAAAACTCATATTATTGAGGCATAGGATAGTTACAAGGTTATAACTATTTTTGATAAGCTATGAGATTCCTCTCATAATCCCACCCATATAGGGTATCCGCATGAGTAATTCCCAAAAGATAGTATGACCCTTAGGTTATTTAAAAATTCCTTAGTCATTTTTGGGTCCATCCACATAGGGTCCACAAAATATACACATAATTTGTTATATGGTTATAATTTTGTAAAAGATAATTCCTCAAATTTATATTTTACTAGACCCCATAAATAGCCCTAATTAATTAATATTTCTTATCCCTCAGAAAATTCTTCTATTAAAATTTTTGTAGGATTCTTTAGGGTCATGCCTCTTCTATTAGGCATTAATTGATCCCCCAAGATCAATTAATATTCTTTAAATAAGGTAGGAGGGTAACGGTTCATGACATACACCCCCTTTGATTGAACACAGGCCTCTGTGTTTGAACTTATAACTTACAAAAACATATTTATCTAGCAAAGCTAGCATTTATTCTGTTGTTTTTCAATCAGATCTCCTTTCATCCAGTACTTCAATATTAATAGCAAGCTCTATATTCCATCCAAGCAAGCACCTGGTCCTGCAAAAATACAAAATATCAGTAGTACCATGTTCTTGTAAATAATATAACATCCATCTTGCATATCAACAAGTATTGAAAGCATCATTAATAATATTAATACAAAACTACAATTTTACTCATTTCAAATTGCACCAACAATTGATCTAGATAACTGTAGTATTAGAATTTTGCAAAATGATGTTACAAGGATATCATGAAATTACCTTACTAGACATAAAAAGTATTTTTAGTTTTATCAAAACTCCCACCAAGGAGTATCACAATATAATTTGGTTAACCTTTGGCATGAATTAACCTGATGCTAACAAAGATACAACATAATCTCAGAATCTCAATGCAGGATAATTACATTTATCCTAATTTTTAATGCTGGACATCTGGGTTCGAGAATGGACACCAATCCATTCCTCACATTCATTTAATTAGACAAGATTCAATATCCATGCATTCTTTTGTATCACAAATTAACTAATTAAATTTACCATAAACAATAATATTAATATAAACTTCAAATATAAAATTTAAAAGTTGCTAATGTTTATGCTTCATCCTTGGCATTAATAGACTACTACAAAATTATAGTCTACAAAGTGGGTGTCCTCTGGACCTTAAGGTTGATGCTCCTAGGTCTGTTTTCCTCCTTGTACTATGTTTTTACTTACAACTGGAGATGGTGGTGGAGATACTGCTCCAGCAGTTGGTTGTGGTGGAATAAGCATACCGTGATTTAAGAATGCTACCAAACAATATTCTAGAAATACAACATTAAATTCTTCCCTTAGCTACCAGAATTGGGGATTTTCTATGAGTATGGCTACCATCACTATTGCTATCCAGTTATTGTTAGTCTTACAATGGCACTGAGAGGGGGGGTGAATCAGTGTAGTTCTTTAAACTTAAATTCATAGCTCTTAAAACTGAAATAATGAAACCTTAAAACCAGATAAAGCAAGTATCACAAGAGAACATCACACAACACAAGATTTAACGAGGTTCACCAATTTGGCTACTCCTCAAGAATGACTGCTTGGACTACCATCCAAATCCAGCCTTTGCAAAGCTCCAACTTTACAATCAATTTACCAGCACCCACTGGAAGGAGTACCAACCCCTTATTTATCTGCACCAACGAAAGGAGCACCAACCCCCGATTTACCAAGCACCTACTGGAAGGAGCACCAACCCCTGATGCCAAGCTGCAACCTGGACTTCAATTTTGAATCTAGAAGTTTAACAGAAAAATACCTTCACTTTTACAAGACCCTGACTGGTCTATTGCTTACCCAATCTCTCTCACTGTTTATGGAACAGACACATCTTCTACGATCTACAGCCGCACTTCGCCTTCTTTGAGTCGCTTCTCTACGCACCCTCTACGCACTGTCTTCGTACACTCTGCGCCCTTACAGCTGCACTTTGCGTTCGTCTTCGCCCTTTGCACTCTCTGCGCCTTCTGCTTTCTCTGCGCAATCACAGTCGCACTTGGTCGAGCTTCAACCTTTTCGCTCTCTATGCACTTTGCTCTCTCTGCGCACTCACAGACGCACTTAGGACAATTCGACATGACTCTTCGCTCACTTTGCGCACTTCGCCATCATCTCGCCGCTTCTGAGCTTTCTGCGCTCTTACGGCCGCATTTCACACTTCGACACGCATTCGACGACTTATTCAACAACACTACAATTCTCCAAACAACCCTCCTTTTATAACAATATTTTCATGATGAAAACCCTAATCTTAGTCGGCTTGCATAACAAATGTAAACCCTAATCTTAGTCGGCTTTCATAACAACTGTAAACCCTAATCTTAGTCGGTTGTCATCGGTCTTAGTCGGCTTCAACTCATGAAGATATTCGATAATTCCATCACTCGAAGATTTCATTCGGTAACAGTCCTTGTAGCCGCCGCACTGACTTTTGTTCACTCTTCATATTTTAGCTGCATGAATTCACTCTGTAGCTGCCCCTGTAAATGTTGTAGAGATGTCGGTCCACTGTCATACTTCTCATTTTAGTTGGGTTCTTCTTCTTGTCTTGCGCACATACGACCTGTCTTTCTTGAGTCACAAAAATGCGACATGTCGCGATATCGCGACACTTTTGTTACTCTGCCTGCCTGCCCTTCTTGAGTCACAAAAATGTGACATGTCACGATATCGTGACACTTTTGTTTCTCTTCCTACCTGGCCTTTTCGAGTCGCAAAATGTGACATGTCGCGATATCGTGACACTTTTTCTTTCTCTTCCTGCCTTTTGAGTCGAAAATGCGACATGTCGCGATATCGACACTTTTTCTTTCTCTCTGCCCTTTTGAGTCACGATAATGCGACATGTCGCGATATCGTGACACTTTTTCTTTCTCTCTCTTTCTCTTTGCTTTGGCCCCGAAAATACAACATGTCGCGATATCGTGACACTTTTTGTCCTTGCTTTTTCTCTTTGCTTCGGCCCATAAAAATACAACATGTCGCGATATCATGACACTTTTTCTCCTTGCTTTTTCTCTTTGCTTCGGCCCGAAAATACAACATGTCACGATATCGCGACACTTTTTCTCCTTGCTCTTTCTCTTTGCTTCAACCTGGGAAAATACATGTCGCGATATCGTGACACTTTTTCTCCTTGCATTTTCTCTTTGCTTTGGACCACGAAAATGCAACATGTCGCGATATCGCGACACTTTTTCTCCTTGCATTTTCTCTTCTCTTCTGGCTGTGAAAATGCAACATGTCGCGATATCGCGACACTTTTTCCTCCTTGCATTTTCTCTTTGAACATGTCGTGAAATCGTGACACTTTTTCCTCCTTGCATTTTCTCTTTGAACATGTCACGAAATCGTGACACTTTTTCCTGCTTGCCCTTTCTCTTCCAACATGTCATGAAATCGTGACACTTTTTCTTCCTTACTCTGCATGTCACGAAATCGTGACAGTTTTTCTTCCTTGCCCTTTTTCTTCCAACATGTCACAAATCACGATGATTTTTCTTCCTTTTCTTCAAACATGTCACGAAATCGTGACAGTTTTTTCTTTCTTCTCTTCCAACATGTCACGAAATCGTGACAGTTTTTCCCCTTGCCTTTTTCTCTTCCAACATGTCACGAAATCGTGACATTTCTTTTCTCTCTCTTCCAACATGTCGCAAATCGTGATATTTTCCTTGCCTTTTTCTCTTCCAACATGTCACGAAATCATGATAGTTTTCATATTCTTTCTCTCTCTTCAACATGTCACGAAATCTACTTTTTCTTTTTTTCTTCAACATTCGACACTTTTTCTTGCTCTACATGTCGCGATATCGCGACACTTTTCTTACTTGTCTTTTTCTTTGATCTTTTGCATATGGGCCACTTCGATCTTCTTGGAAAATCATTGTACATACTCTGAATAACCTTTGAACTCCTGTCCACTTCATCAACCGATCTATCTGACTGTGTTGACAACAATGACAATACTTTTGCTGCACCTTGCTCAACAATCTCCCCCTTTGGAATTGTTGGCAACACATGTGCAATTTCCTGTAACTCTTCTCCCCCTTTGACAATAATACCAAAGGGCTACTAGTAGACTCCCCGAGTCCATGCACAACATTCTCGAGCAAAATTTATTACACTTAGCAAAAATCATGAACATGAGCAAAAAGATAATCAAATACTTAAATGCTCCCCCTGAGAATGTGATCCCCGTAGCTAGTCAATTCTTGGGAAGTGTGACCACTCCCAATTTATTGCGAAGGTACTCAAAAACTTCCTTGGGCAATGGTTTTGTGAAGATATCTGCTACTTGCTCTGTAGTTGGAACAAAATCCAACTTAACCTCACCTTTCGCAACTTTCTCCTTCAAAAAGTGATACCTGCGTACAACATGTTGTCGCTGCAATATATTCTACCTCTACTGTCGATAAAGAAACTGACTCTTGTTTCTTACTGTGCCATGTGACCAACCTGTCTCCAAGATAGAATGCACCTCCACTGGTACTCTTTCTGTCATCTACACATCCTGCCCAATCTGCATCTGAATACAAAATAAGGGTGAAGTCTTTACCTTTCGGATACCATAACCCATACTCCATAGTACCCTTGAGGTACCGAAGAATCCTCTTCACTGTTGTCACATGAGTCTCCTTGGGATTAGCCTGAAATCGTGCTACCATGCATACTGCCTACAAAATATCTAGTCTAGTAGTCATCGTGCATAGTAAGCTCCCAATCATAGATCTGTACATGGTTTGATCAACAGGTGGAGATTTGTCATCCTTGCTCAACTTGCAACCAATCATTGACATTTCAAATTCTTTCTGCATCTTATTTGCTAAATCTTTACATGACTCATCTTTGCTGCTGCCAAATATGATATCATCTTTCTTAAACCCTTGTTGAGTGAGATAGTTGTCTAGCTTTGCATACCATGCTCGGGGTGCCTATTTCAAGCCATATATCTTCAACTTACAAACCAAGTTGGGATCATCACCAAGCTGGAAACCATCTGGCTGCTCAATATAAACCTCTTCTTCAAGCTTCCCATTCAAAAATGCTGATTTCACATCTGTCAAAAAAAATTGTCAAGTGACTCACACTTGTACCAACTTTTGTCCAACACTGTACCGACACTGCAATTTTACTGCCAACTCTGTGCAAGCATCAAACACTGTACCACAACACCAACCAAATCCCTTTTTACATTTTCAACTTGGTCTATGTTTTCTACAGTCACCGCTGGTCACACCTTACTTTCAACTTGTTCAAATCAAGAATAACATTTTGTCAAACACTTCACGGCCAACTATAGTGCACCTTACTCAAACTCATACTTCTGGACCTCGGATAGGTATGATTCACAAAGCAAAGTTGCTCATCTTGATGAGCTAAACATGAATCAATAATCAGACTTCAATATTTTTCACCACAACATCATAATAGATCTAACAATCTTCACGTCAATGTGTAGTTCAAATACACACTGCTTTTATCGAAACACATATATGCGGCTAGGGCAACATTCTTTCACTAACCAAATTATCTGAACTGTTATAATCCTTAACTTTGGACAGTGGCAGTAAGAACCATCAACAAGTACAACAATGACATATAGCAATACTACCAATAATGACAACTCTCAATTTAATCACCACCCTTCACGACACTTCCACAAACAACTACATGAACTAAAAAACACACTTCAACAACTATACGACAACTTCCCTGACTACTTGCCTTTCATCCTCAGGTAATCAAACAAATACATAGGAGCATTAAAATGAAACTTCAAGATTGCTCCCCCCGAGGATGTGCTACCCGGAGTTGCTTAGTGCAATAGCGGAGTAGTCTCCTTCGGTCCAAGGAGACACAATTTCCTTTCTTCTATCTTTCTCCAAACTTTCTTGAACTCGGGCTTGGATTTTTCAACTACATCCCTATTTTGCACCTTTTCGTGAACTCGAACATTTCTCTTGTGTGGTTGTCTCTTGTGCATCCTTGATGAATGATTATTTTCCTTTCTTTTATGTACATGATTTATTCCCCATCTGAGTTGCGTTCTTCGCGTCTGATGAAATCTACTATTTTGCCTTAGATTAGATACAAAAGTGCTTGGACAAAACCTTGCTATGTGCCCATGACCATTACATTGAAAACATTGTACATAGTGTTCACTCGGAAACGCAGATGTATTTCTACCAAGCATAACTCTTTGATTTATTATTCAATCCACAATAAATTGCCTTGTGACCATACTCGGTTGCATCCGAAACAATAGCCATTAAAAGTATTATTATGAATAGAGTGAGAGTGATAGAACCTCTTTTGTTGTGGTTGCTTTGTCGTAGATCTCCTTTGATATTTTCTTCCTTTTGAAGATTCAGCTTCAAACTTTTCTTGCTTCGATCCTTCAACAGGTGAACTTCTTCTTCTCTGCAGAGTTGGAAGATGAAGGTTGTTCAGCTTCATATCCAAGACCACGCTTATCCGTGGAGCTTCTTTGTTGGCTTATCATTTTATCTAGCAACTCTGTGCTCTTCTCGAATTTGAGATTTGTATTGGCCTCTTCTAGTTGTTTCTTCAATAAAACAATCTCTTCCTCTTGTTTGCAAGCAACCAATCTCTTTCTCATTGATCTCTGACCTGAGAGTTTCTTCAATCCTTTTGAATTCTTCTACCTGTACTTTCAAACTGGTTATTATTTCATTTGCATCCTCAAGCTTTCTTGAGATTTCCTTATTCCTTTTTCTTTCTATCTTCAATTCATCCAGAGCTGCAATTAGTTCCTCTTTCAAATTTATTTCTGCATCAATTTCTTCTTCATCACATTCCTGTTCTTTTTTTGTTTCTTCTTCGAGTGTCATGAAAAGACCTCCACCTATTTCCTTTTTAGAATCATCCTCTAGGACTTCATTAACTCTCAAGCATATATGCCTCTATGTTCTCATCGTCATTCAACTTTAATGCTTCGAACTGAGCTTGATGTGTTTGTAACTTGGCCTCCTTGATCTCATCGTCTCCTTCATGAATACTCCTCAGTTTGTCCCATATTTCTTTTGCCATTTTACAACTCATGATCTTTACCAGTTCACTGTCTACTAATCCGCACCTGATAGCATTCTTTGCTTTTGAGTCATTCTCAAACAGATTCTTACCGGCAACATCGGTTGGAGGAGTGATGGGTATTGTGTATTCACTGTCTACTGAATCCCAGATGTCGTATCCCAAAGCACAAAGATATGCCTGCATCCTGATTCTCCAGATCACGTAATTAGTTCCGTCAAACAAAGGTGCTTTGTTTGATGAGAAGTCTTCAACCTTTTCTGGTTCAATTTTCTCTTCCACAGGAACTAAAACTGACTGAGATGCCCTTTTGGAGGAGGATCTATTCTTCTTACCCATTGCATACTAATCCAAGATCAACCCTGACTGATTTAGCCTGAGAAGGGAACTTGGCTCCGATACCAATTGTTAGTCTTACAATGGCACAGAGAGGGGGGTGAATCAGTGTAGTTCTTTAAACTTAAATTCATAGCTCTTAAAACTGAAATAATGAAACCTTAAAACCAGATAAAGCAAGTATCACAAGAGAACATCACACAACACAAGATTTAACGAGGTTCACCAATTTGGCTACTCCTCAAGAATGACTGCTTGGACTACCATCCAAATCCAGCCTTTGCAAAGCTCCAACTTTACAATCAATTTACCAACACCCACTGGAAGGAGTACCAACCCCTTATTTATCTGCACCAATAGAAAGGAGCACCAACCCCTGATTTACCAGCACCTACTGGAAGGAGCACCAACCCCTGATGCCAAGCTGCAACCTGGACTTCAATTTTGAATCTAGAAGTTTAACAAAAAATACCTTCACTTTTACAAGACCCTGACTGGTCTATTGCTTACCCAATCTCTCTCACTATTTATGAAACAGACACATCTTCTGCGATCTACAACCGCACTTCGCCTTCTTTGAGTCGCTTCTCTACGCACCCTCTATGCACTGTCTTCGTACACTCTATGCCCTTACAACTGCACTTTGCGTTCATCTTCGCCCTTTGCACTCTCTTGCCTTCGCTTTCTCCAATCACAGCGCACTTGGTCGAAGCTTCAACCTTTTTTTCTCTCTACACACTTTGCTCTCTCTGCGCACTCATAGACGCACTTAGGACAATTCGACATGACTCTTCGCTCACTTTGTGCACTTCGCCATCATCTCATCGCTTCTAAGCTTTCTGCGCTCTTACGACCGCATTTCACACTTCGACACGCATTCGACGACTTATTCAACAACATCAATTCTCCAAACAACCCTCCTTTTATAACAATATTTTCATGATGAAAACCCTAATCTTAGTCGGCTATAAACCCTAATCTTAGTCGGCTTTCATAACAACTGTAAACCCTAATCTTAGTCGGTTGTCATCGGTCTTAGTCGGCTTCAACTCATGAAGATATTCGATAATTCCACCGCTCGAAGATTTCATTCGGTAATAGTCCCTGTAGCCGTCGCACTGACTTTTGTTCACTCTTCATATTTTAGCTGCATGAATTCACTCTGTAGCTACCCCTGTAAATGCTGTAGAGATGTCGGTCCACTATCATACTTCTCATTTTAGTTGGGTTCTTCTTCTTGTCTTGCGCACATACGACCTGTCTTTCTTGAGTCACGAAAATGCGACATGTCGCGATATCGCGACACTTTTGTTACTCTTCCTGCCTGCCCTTCTTGAGTCACGAAAATGCGACATGTCGCGATATCGTGACACTTTTGTTTCTCTTCCTGCCTGGCATTTTCAAGTCATGAAAATGCGACATGTCGCGATATCGCGACACTTTTCTTTCTCTGCCTGCCTTTTCGAGTCACGAATAATGCGACATGTCGCGATATCATGACACTTTTTCTTTCTCTCTCTTTTGAGTCGATAATCGACATGTCGCGATATCGTGACACTTTTTCTTTCTCTTTTTCTCTTTGCTTTGGCCCCGAAAATACACATGTCGCGATATCATGACACTTTTTTTCCTTGCTTTTTCTCTTTGCTTCGGCCCACAAAATACACATGTCGCGATATCGCGACACTTTTTCTCCTTGCTTTTTCTCTTTGCTTCGCCCGTAAAATACAACATGTCGCGATATCGTGACACTTTTTCTCCTTGCTCTTTCTCTTTGCTTCGGCCCTGAAAATACAACATGTCGCGATATCGCGACACTTTTTCTCCTTGCATTTTCTCTTTGCTTTGGACCGCAAAATGCAACATGTTCGCGACACTTTTTCTCCTTGCATTTTCTCTTCTTTTCTGGCTACGAAAAATGCAACATGTCGCGATATCGCGACACTTTTTCCTCCTTGCATTTTCTCTTTGCTTTGAAAATGCAACATGTCGCGATATCGTGACACTTTTTCCTCCTTGCATTTTCTCTTTGAACATGTCGCGAAATCGTGACACTTTTTCCTGCTTGCCCTTTCTCTTCCAACATGTCACGAAATCGTGACACTTTTTCTTCCTTACTCTGCATGTCACGAAATCGTGACAATTTTTCTTCCTTGCCCTTTTTCTTCCAACATGTCACGAAATCGTGACAGTTTTTCCACTTGCCTTTTTCTCTTCCAACATGTCATGAAATCATGATAGTTTTTCCTCTTTCTCTCTCTTCCAACATGTCACGAAATCATGACAGTTTTTCCTCTTGCCTTTTTCTCTTCCAACATGTCGCGAAATCGCGATAGTTTTTCTTCTTTTCTCTCTCTTCCAACATGTCGCGAAATCGTGACAGTTTTTCCATTTGCCTTTTTCTCTTCCAACATGTCGCGAAATCGCGATAGTTTTCCTGCTTTTTCTCTCTCTTCCAACATGTCGCGAAATCGTGACAGTTTTTCCTGCTTTTTCTCTCTCTTCCAACATGTCGCGAAATCGTGACAGTTTTTCCTTCTTGTTGTACATGTCGCGATATCGCGACACTTTTCTTACTTGTATTTTTCTTTGATCTTTTGCATATGGGCCACTTCGGTCTTCTTGGAAAATCACTGTACATACTCTGAATAACCTTTGAACTCCTGTCTTCTGCATCTGAATAGCTTTTGAACTTCCTGTCCACTGCATCAACAGATCTATCTGACTGTGTTGACAACAATGACAATACTTTTGTTGCACCTTGCTCAACAGCTTATTTCTTTGTAATATATCTGATTTGAGCCAATACCGATATGCTATGGCAACATCTCTTTCTAATATTAACCCTAATATTTATTGTGCCCAAGCCTCCTCCTGAGCATGTTGCCCTAGATATTTCCTCCTTGTTGCATTGATGTGTTTCCTAATTCTTACCATGATTATTATGCCTGCTAAATCTGGTGCTGCTTCAAATTACCTTCTACTCTTCAAGGTATGTGCAATAATAGATCGGTAATCAAAAGAAAAATAATCATAAAGCATATAATGGGATTCATTCCACTTAAAACCAATATCATCCAGGTGACTCCTGCCATAAATATGATCGCATTGGACGTCATGGGCATAAAAATTCTTCAATACTCAAATGACCATTAGGTCTATCTATATCAATTTTTGTTCACACATTTACATATTGTATCCTGACAATCCCGAGGTGAATCATTCATCACCATTTCCTTTGGCTTGATTATCCTATAGATGATTTTGTGTTCACTAACCAAGGAATATCATGCTTTTTTTAATTTCTGAGATGGCACGTGTCCTCTTATTTTCATGTGAAGTCCTATCATTGTCCTCTTCCATAATTCCATTAGATTTTATCATGCACACTTATTTTTAGTGCTTTATCCTCTAGTATGCTTTTCAAAATCTAAACAAAATCAAGCATTCTTGAAGAGAAAGATATTCCCTTACCTCCCTTTGGTTGGAAACCAATTTAGCCACAATGTTTATCTATGAGGAAGCTCAACATGAATTCTATGAGTCTCTAGTTTGGAATCCTCGATACTTTCTTCAAGAGAGGGAAGAATTACATAATTTCTTACAAGATCAAGCTATCGAAGCTTGAGATGCCCTCCTATCCATGGATCAGATTTATTGTAATACTTCTATCCAAGATTCTCACTGTGATGTTTGGTTAAGGAACAATTCCCATAATTACTTAGCATTTGAGAGTCCTTTAAGTCACTTTGAGTGGTTTGAGCAATTTTTTAGTTGGCCTAACTAGAATTTCCATGTCTCATTTGGAAATTCTTGGTTGCATCCCATAAGTGATCCTCTAAATATCCCCTTTCAGTTTCTACCATCATGTTATTTGGAGGTAGTGAAGAAATATATCCCCACTAGAGAAGCAAATTTCTATAGTGGTCTTTACCATAGCCTTATTTATCAGAGGTATGTCCAGACTCACTTATTCTAGGATATTGAGAATAGATTCACTCTGAATCGATGTCTGACAAAAATAGATCTTCTATTGCCTCGATCTCATGGAACTCCTTGGCCATATTATGCATTTGATAGATACTTAATAATCTATTATAATGTTCCTCCTCTAATTATTTACTCTAAGCATGACTGGTCTCCAAACCAGGATGTGGATAGCTCAGATTCGGATTGGTAACATGATGGTTTTTCCTCTATCATTGTTAATATGTCCAGATCTTAATTTTGACATCTTTGTATTCAAAGTACTTCTTAATAAAGTATTCTATGTTTTGGTCCACTATTTGATGTTCTATTTTCCTTTGAAAAATAATACCACATGCATGATGAGTTGATGAGTTTCCTAATTTAAATAGCATAGTATGCCCCTATGATTTCGACCATCGCCTGAGTGGTCGGGTGGCATACCTTACTATCAAGATGGGATACTCAGATTATTGGAGTTGATTGGCAAAGTTCTGATATAGGTCTCCCCAAAATTTCATGTCAAGAAATGTATGAAGTTTCGGGTGAAATTTGGGATGGTTTCCATGCCTAAATGTGTCCTTGCTTCCTTTCGCCATACTTGGGTTTCCATGACTTCCAGAGTTATGGTCCTCCTCTAACATATCAAAGTTTCAGGTTCTGGTGTTGCTAGATGGCTTCTTCTGCCATTTCCTACACCTTAACCTCTAATTGGAAAACCCCAAAGTGTATTGTAACATTGATCAAAAATCAAATAAAGAAAACATTATTTTGCTTATTTCTTGCTCTTAAATTACTAGTTTTCAATGACTAACTTATATTCACCCATGGTGATAATTCCTAAACTAGATTTTAGTCATTTTTGACAAGAGCTTTATCTCTTTTTGGAATTTACCATCGGCTCTCATATATAGAGGATAATACCACATGCGTCACTTCGCACCTTGTTTTAGTGCTAAAATATCGTGAAGCACATCCATTAAGTTACAACAAAGAAAGTGGTATTTCTAACCGTGGTAAAGGTTCAGGGTCATGACTATCTCTGGGTGAACTATTACTACTTAGAATAGTAATCTGCCAGAGTTTGTTGTATTTGGTATGTTTAGTCTCATGGCCTAAGGCCAAAATGTAACAAAAATTAATTAAAGAAAACATTCTTTTAATTATTTCACTAGCTCACACTTGAAGATAAGGATTAGGCAACCAAAAGGTACAAATGTCGAGTGAATTCCCAAAAGAGTCTAAGGTACACCGCTTAAAACCCATACAGGAGGGTTCACTTAGCTCTTCCACTTTTGAACGACTATGGATCTACTCGTGGGGAATAGGAACTCAGACATCATCATCCCAAGCACTTACCAAGTGTATATTTTAAAGTTGTGGAATTTTCTCTCGACTTTAGTTCCATGCCCCAATTCTTTGCTAACCTAGAATTTTACTAAAGCCTGCCAGTTAGCCTGGGCTCTGATACCAACCGTAACAACCCCAGCTGTTACCCCTTCTTATCCATATTTTTTTTTTATATATTTAAATATTCTTCTTCATATGGCAAAATACCTATTCATGCCTTAGGATAGACATATTCTATGTAGACTATAACTTTCAAGGCAAATAGCTATAGGATCTATAGAGACTTGATCAAAGTCTCTTCAAGTAGAAGTGATCAGCTTCTATGAATCCCTCATACCTTACTTGGTATGAGTATGCTGGCCAAGCGTTAGGTTTCATCCTCATAAAAGGAGGAAGTCACCAAATGGTCCACCCAAACCAGGTGAATGCCTTGAATATGGAGTACCACACCCATGGTAAACCATCATAGATGAAATAACCACACCAATGGTTATTCATAAATCTTAGCTTCAATCCATTTCATTTAGAAGGGAGTTCTAAGACAACTGTATCACTATCATGATACGGATCCATGGAATGTCCTTTTTAACATGATTACATATCTTTAAGCCTCTTAGATTTTAGTGGTACACACTCCATTTAGGCAACCCTCTTTGTTGGTTCATCTTGAGTTTATTACCAACAAGGACTTCTCTTGTCCCATAAGGGTGTTCCCTTCAATTCTTGGCTTAAAATGTAGGGTCTGTCTTGGTTTGTAGTTCAGGGTCATTTTGCCTTGTTGAGAGAGTTCCATTCCACAATTAAACCATCTTGAGTGCTTATGAGGTGGATTTAATCCATGAGGCTCTTATATGGCATCATTCTATACATTTCTTACTTAACAAGAATAAGTTATTAATGTTTAGATTAACATAAATCCAATTATCCCCTTAAGAGTTAGCTTCTATTATATAATAACTCTTGGATTATGACATAGATCAACCATCATGAATATAGACAATGTTGTATATGGAAAGGTGCATCATTCATAAATAGTTATTCCACAAGATTGATAAATACCATTGATTCATTATCATATTACATTCAAAACTAAATGATACAATTAAATTATCATCATATTATAAATTGAGCATACTTTTCCAGTATCCATACCTACTAAAATTTTAGCATACATTCTAGTATCATATTTTGGTTATTCTCAAACTTAGCGCATAAAAGTAAATATTTTCATATTTCCTTTAACATTCCAAAATTGATTACCCTAACCGCTATGAAAGAAACATCCACCATCATTATTAACTTACTTAAATCATACATAGCATAATCAAATTATAACATTCAAGATTCCCATTTGATTCATAAATGTACAAGAAATAATAAAGCATAACAAATTATAACATCCATAAATGCAACATGCACAAGAAGCAACAAAGCAAACCACCAATTATTGACACAATGATTTATCTTGGGAAAACCCTGATGGGAAAAACCCAGCCTCCAAAATATGATCTTGCCTCATATTCATAAACTCATGATGTTAAATATTACAAGTATATAAGGGTCTCAACTGATCCCTTTTTCTCAATATACAATTCAAGGAATGATTCCGTTTCTATTCACATACATGATGCAAATAAAATCTTGTTTAATTATTTTGTTAAAGTCAACATGTTAATACTAGAATATCTCCAAACTATGAAGGAAATCACCTGCTCCTTCCTAATTAAGGATGCATTCAGGGAATCTACTGATTCATTTTTATATAACATCTTGTGCAAGTTTATGATATTCATTGGTTCCATATTTTGGAGATGACTATTTTACATTAGTGGAAATCTCATATATTTCCTCCAGAATGAATCCCAAATTCATTCCCTTAAGTTGATAAACAATCAACTCTTACTTCATAAATTAAAGTCCCATACCCTTAATTTATGAAGTAATCATAATTTTAAAATAGTCATATTCATTTGTGATATACCTTATTTGGGTCTAATCACCAACCTAAGATTTAAACCCTAAAATTTTCTAAAAATATTTATAGTTTAGGATTAGTTTCATTTTCTCATCCACGGATATGTAAAAATTCATGGGTTATCATATTGACCTTTTTACATTTACCTTTGGACCTTTCATGTAACTGATATTACCCTTAACAAATATTAAGACTATAGCTCGGTATATGTCTAATCCTCTATCCACTGCCTTCCAAGTGGTTAGCAAATATTTCTCCCAAGATGCACGTATCCATCGATGAGATACCACCAAAACTTAGTCGTTCATAATGACACCTTTAATCGACAAAAATAAAGGAACTCATAATGTTACATTGAATCGACACAAAGTATGACATACTCAAAGGAAAAAATAGGGGAAAATCATCTTCAACTTGTTAATATTTTGACATGCGGATACCCTAATGCCCATGAAACAAAGACTGGTTTTTTATCTTCTTGGGATTCGATCATGCCCTAGGTGGGACATTTATTCCAGGTAATATTCACAGTTTATCACTCAGGAAAAATGACCATCTTGATACCTTTTCCAACCTACCTAATCACCTAAAGAATGTCTTTATGACGAGAGTGTTGAGCAGGATATTCCACCCAGGGTTCAATTGATTCCAGAAGCTCATAGCACAATTTAATTTCTTTGAAGCAATAGTAATTCCAAAACATTATAATAATCATTCATATGTTTTTGTAGGTAAGTAGGGATAATATCCTATTATTACTAGACCTTTGCAGATTATCATTCTCTCGTATAGGAATTCACTATAATTTAACTGAGAGCAGACAATCCTGAAGAGATCGATGCCAAATCCTTAGTCATAGTCTTTTTTGGGACTGATGATTTAATTGTTTTATGAAATTGGTGTCTATGCAGAGTGTTTCACGTAAATCAATAGCATGAAATTGGTACAAGGAAACCCCCAAATGTTGTCAATGGGATTTAAATCACTTAGTGTAAGACTTGGAGGAATTTTGGTATAAAATGCTCAATCATCCATTATCAGTTGCAGTCACGATGATAGAGGAACTTCTAGGGGTTCTATGTGGCGATGGAAATTGGATTACATCCATGTCATTCCCTTGCTAGGTTAGGGTTGAATTGGAAAGTGTAAGCCTTCTCCTAAAACGTAAACCAAGCCTATTGAAATGGTAATCAATCGAGGGCAGCGAGATCAGATATTTAGGGTTAGGGAATACAAATATTGGACTTGCTCCTATATAGTTTATAACCAAATGATATTCAGGTAGGAACATCTCATAAAATCCAAGTGCGTAGACAAGGAAGTTACTGGAGCTCATAAGGATGATTAAGTTTTCCCTTTTTCCCCATGTTATCAAGGGCAATATATAAGGATCTAAAACCATGATTCGACCTAGCATAGATGAGATTTAAACTAAATTCTTTGGCTTGTTTTAATTAGAAAGGCATTGGTCTTAAGTACACGATAATAGGTATATATATTTTTTATAATCTAATAAGAACAAATCGACACCCCTGTTTGATTAATTTACATTACTCTACATAAAGGTAAGTGTTTCCTTAAAGGGAGTCAATAAATTCTAAACATCGAGGCATGTCAAAGGACTTCAATAATACTACAATGTATAGGAATAAGAGTCATAAGTGTAGTTCTTATATTCAATCTAATCTAATTGAGGACCTATAATTAGTAGTGGATTTATTATTCACAACTTCAATAATATATATGCAGATAAAGCTAATCGTTAAATATTGAGTTCAAGGTGATATATGAAAAATTAAATTCCTCCTTTATTAAATTTTAAAAAGAAAAATAAGAGGGGTAAGAGATTCTGACCTAGAGTTCTTGCACTTTAATCAAGTGTTCTTTCCTCCAATACCTTCTAGCCTCAAAAGTCCTTTACCTTAACCAAAATCTCATAGTAATTTCTTAACTCCTAGTAATTTCTCAAAGGACTTCTAGTTTCTGATCCATCCCAAAGGTGGAGAGCATACTCCCTAGTCCTCTAAGATTTCCTATATGTCATTTTATAACTAGGAGATATTTCAAGTCTTTTGGTTTCTGATTCACCCCATGGGTGAAGAGCATACTCCCTGGACCATTAAGACTCCTAGAACCTAGATAACCATTTCTTCCCAAAATACCTTATATTTATAGGGAATTTTTCCATTCATGGGCCAAATAGTGGCCACATTATAATAATATTAAAAGATGTCTGGGACCATTATGACTTCATCATGTCCTTCAAGGGTCCTCTAGGGATGAGGTGAGTGATAAAACTCATATTATTGAGGCATAGGATAGTTACAAGGTTAGAAATATTTTTGATAAGCTATGAGATTCCTCTCATAATCCCACCAATATAGGGTAGCCACATGAGTACTTCCCAAAAGATAGGATGACCCTTAGGTTATTTAAAAATTCCTTAGTCCTTTTTGGGTCCATCCACATAGGGTCCACAAAATATACACATAATTTTCTATATGGTTATAATTTTGTAAAAGATAATTCCTTAAATTTATCTTTTACTAGACCCCATAAATAGCCCTAATTAATTAATATTTCTTATCCCTCGAAAAATTATTCTATTAGAATTTTTGTAGGATTTTTTAGGGTCATGACCCTTCTATTAGGCATTAATTTATTCTCCAAGATCAGTTACTATTATTTAAATAAGGTAGGAGGGTAACAGATCATGAAAAACACAATGCAACACTTGTACGACATGATGCAATACTTGTACAACACAGTGCTACACTTGTACGACATGGTGCAACTCCCACTTGTATGGCATGATGTAACTTCTTCTTGTATGGTATGGTGCAACTTCCACTTATATGAAAATCTTCCCTTAGTTCAATAAATGCTGACAACCATCATTTTAATAGTATTTTGGTCTTGAATGACACTTCATATTTATTCAATTCTTAACTTGATCGATACCTTCTACACCACTTATATGGTGCTTACTTCCATATAAACAACATCTTACATGCAAATTGGATAGCATGTCACTTGAATGACATCTATTTGAATGGAAATTCTCATCCACTTGAACAATAATGAGACTTTTGCCTGATCAACACTTATCCTACAATTGTATGGGAAATTATTATATGATAATCACACATATTGCATGTTGGCACAGGCTCAAGATGGTTTTATCAACATCTAGTATGGAATTTTATACTAACTAGAATGACAACTCCATTTGAATGGTTCTTTGTGCACAATGCCCCATTTTGGGCTACAACCATGATTTGTCTTCTTGTAATATTGCAATCCTATACACATCAATCGAAGCAATCTACACCATCCAATTTTAATAACACAATGTATTCATCATTCAAACATGTGCATGGATCAAAATGGAGATGGAAAGTTAATGTTATTTCCAATATGTTAGTTGGTTGTACATTATAATATCTTACCTTAATTCCATTTTGTCCCTTACCCATTCATAAATAACTGGAAGTCCCTCTACAATATTTCTCTTCTACCCCTACCTTTTTCTCTTCCTCTTCCCTACCCATAATTCTCTCTTTCTTGTTTCTATAAATCCCCTCTTCATCCTACATGAAGGGGTTTTATACACAACAAAGAAAATTACATTAGGTTAGTAGTTACTTTCCTATACCCATTCAAATGCTCCCGAATCATGATGACTCTAACATGCTAGTAGTTTTCCAACATGTCTTCTATTGGGAAAAATTGGGAATCGATGACTGCCATGTAGTCAATATCCACATTCTAATTTTAAATAATCATAGATAGGTTGAATACTTCAAGCACCTCAAGTAAATCCTAGACCCAATACCTATAAGATTTCATGAGCTTGTTATTTGCTAGGCATTAGGACCTTACTTGCTTTATGATGAGTTTGATATTTCCATATATTTGTAATGTCTTGATCCCTTTTTTTTCTACTAGCCAGAGGTAATGCACTAACACCTCATACTTGGCAACAATATTAGAATCAATGTTTTAAAAATCGTAGGTAAACTGAAACTACCCATGAAACTCACGGGTCAACAAGGCCTATGAGTTTTTTAATAAAAATCTTAGGTCAAGTAACTTACTGAATCACAATGAGGTACAAAACCATTATTTGCTAAGTACTCAGGGATTACTCATTTAGAATCATATGGTTAGAGGCAGAGGAGAGACAGGGGAGAGGTAAGAGCTGATATTCGTACGAGAAGAGGCAGAGGAGAGGCAGGGGTCGACACTCATGTGAATAGAGGTAAGTTCTGATACTCATGCAAATAAAGGTAGGGATTGATACTTATACAAATAGAGGTAGGGGAGAGATAGGGGAGGCAAGATATAGATAAGGTAGAAGAGTATATGTATTAAATATATTTAAATGTATTAGCTAAAGAAAGCAAAACTCTGCACTCAATGCCATGGATAATGTGTTTGTTTTCCATGTTAGGTATTTTCATGTTCCACTTAGGGTTACTTCATAAGGTGTGGGAGAGGTATTGGATACAAGTGGTAGAGGTATTGGATTCAAGTGACATCAAGGTAGTGGTAAAAGTAATGTAAGTTAATTTTGATGTTTACAAGATTTTTTTATGATATATAATTTTATTTTTTAAAATATAATGAAAAAAGCAGGTGAGTGAATACCTAATATTAAATTGGCCAACCACATAGAATTTAAAATTTTTGTCTTTTGTTATGCCATGGACAAGACTAAAATGATTTTTTTTTTCACAAACCATTATCTAAACACATAAGTGAAGAAACTATAATCTATTTATTTTTCATGTTGCACCACACAACCTAATAAGAAGCTTGTCCTCATATTGGATTGAAAAGTGCATTGAAAACATGAGATTATTTGTTTTATCGATGACAAACTATAAATTACAATTATCATGTTTATAAGATTAAAAAATAAAAATTAAATAAGTTTTTCATAAGTCATATTGGAGGCATGGACAAGACTAAAATGATATATTTTTTTACAAACAATTATCTAAACACATAAGTGAAAAAACTATAATCTATTTATTATTCATGTTGCACCGCACAACCTAATAAGAATATTGTCCTCATATTAGATTGAAAAGTGCATTGAAAACATGAGATTATTTGTTTTGTCGATGACAAACTATAAATTACAATTATCATGTTTATAATATTAAAAAAATAAAAATTAAATAAGTTTTTCATAAGTCATATTGGATTCAACTCTATAAAAATAAAATGGATTATGATTTTATAATTTTTATTTTGCTTGATAAAACTATAAATATATGAAAATAAAATAAACATAAATATTATATAATAAGATTTATTATAAAATTATCTTATCAATTTATAAATAAAGCATATTTTATGATTGATTACAATTATTTATATTGTGATTTTATACATATTGTCACATAAATAGGTAATTTTTTGGTATTAATAAAAAAAAGGATTGAAGGGCCTCGACTCTTTACAAAGAGTTTGAAATATGTACAAGAAAAAAATAAGAGAAGATCAAACAAATGCAAGATAGCCCTATCTTAGTAAAACAAATAAACCTGGGCTAAACCTACTTATGGAGAAGCTAAAAAATATCCATCCCACTATCCTCCTATTTGACAAGGCTTATGCAGTGCTCAATGCTTCACATGACTGATAAAGAAATTATTGACAACAATGTAATTTAGTGTGCTCAAATCCTTCATCACATGATCCCAATAAGCATTCTACTTTGTTCTACCCTATGTATTTTAGAGCTTAATTATCAATTCTTATAATCTCTTTCAATTCCATGGGGACATATGACCAGACCTTAAAATTCTTAGATCTAAATACTATATTTTCCATTTTATCGACAATTTTGTTTCCCTCTATAAATATGTTTAATACAAATTTCTTCTAGGTTTCCAAAAATAGTCCTCACATCTATAATTATTTGGAAAATGCTAAAACTATTTAGCTCTCATTTTGTAACCACCAAAAAGTCTCACACCCAAAGTATCCTATTGCAATAATTGATAAAATCATAACATGGGTACAAGAACAAGAAATTGACAACAAATGAATCAAGAAGAAATATGCTTTATTCCATTATATTCGAAGCCAAACTCAAATTACAAGTACATCCCTCTTAGGGATAATCATCTTGATACAATTGTTATAATAGGATGTAATTGTTTCCCTCTCAAGGGTAGGTGTAATTTCCAAGTGCCTTTCAAGGTGACACGAACTGATCTAGGGTGTCGATGGCCCTCTTCTTCGTGTTGAGGAAGGAATTGTATGCTTTGTATATTTCAATACCTATTACCTATGATAAAGAAACAACATGAAACAATTAATAACAAATGAGGCCTCTCTTTTGAAAGGAATCTTGCATAAAGAATAGCATGAAATCAAGAAATCATGTAAAACTATCAATCTATGCAAGAAATGAAGAAATTGTAATATAGCATGTAAAGAAGCATGGATCTAGCTAAAAAACATCCTAATTAACCATTAGAAAACTTGAATTGCATGAAACTAATATAGACTAACAAATGCAAGGAAAGGTGAGGCAAATCTACCTCTAATTCCTAAATTGACCGATCAAATATCTGCTAAAATGTAGATCTATGCTATATTAAGCTAATTGCATGACTAAAAATGGAAAACTACTGCTAAAATGGAGGAAGGAGAGCATAAAACCCTAGCTACAGGTTTGAGGTGTGGTTGGAACTGTTAACCATGGCTCATAGCCATGATTAAGATGAAAGTGTCCTTTCTCTTGCAACCAAGGCCATAAACTCTCAAATCCTCCAAGGAATTGATGGTCAAGGGTTGCCTGTGTTTTCTAGAATAGATTGCTGGTTGAATTCAATGGAATTAGCAATGGAGGTGTGTCAATTGTCAAGCTTGCTCCTCAATATCTTGATATTTCCATTTTTGCATGCACAATTGTCATTGATCAATTGGACAACACTTCGTTACTCCTCAAGGGGATATGAAATTGCTCTCCAATCCGATAGGGCTATGCTTTGTGCAATTGAGATATTATTTAGGATGGTTGCTATCTAAAATTGGGGTCTTAAGTAGACTCCCAAAATTATTGCTCTAGCTTCATGGAGAAGCCAAGAACAAGATTTGGAAGTTGAGAGGAAGCTTCTGGATGCTTCCCAGCCCAAACCACTTTGAAAACCATTGCAATTTGGCTATTGCAACTGATTTGACTCAGCTCTGGTCATCCGAGTTTGTTATAGTGCTAATTGTAGGTGTCAACTACAGTTAGCATACAAGATTTTTCTAACCACAGGTGTCAGCATGCAAGATTTTGCTAACCATAGGTGTTATCCGCGATCAACACTTCTAATCGTAGGTGTCATCTATGGCTAGCACTGACTAGGCAAAGATGCCCAATTGAGTGATAAAAACCACTGCTATACCTTGGATTTGTCCAAAGGTCTTAGGTGTCTACACCTTTTTGAAGAGAAGTTATAATATGAGTAGTCGCCATTGACATGATGCGTTTTAGGTGTCTACACCTTTTTGAAGAGAAGTTATAATATTCTTGGAATCCTCCTTGAGAACAATTATCTTAAAACCTAAATTCAACATAATTCGAAGGACCGTAAGCATCGCCCTTGCTTCATCTTGGTGATTTTTGGTGATTCCTAGATCCTTAGCATATGTATCCACTACCTGACCTCTATCATTATTGGTGAGGCTCCCACCATCAACATGACTTGGGTTGTCTTTCGTAGTCCCATCAAAGTTAATTTTTACCCAATCTTTGTGAGGACGTTCCTATCTAGTATCTAGTCTCACCTTATTGAATTTTTTTTCATATTTAAGATATATTTTTCTCTAGAGAGGATCATTACAATATTTTCTTGGCAAAAAATATTTTTAATACAATCCTCCAAGAGGGTTGTTCTTATCCTGAAATAAACCCCAATTATTCCTTTGGTTTTATTTTTTAACACTCATCTATTTCTTTCCAACCAAATCCTCCAACAAATATGTGGAATTCATTTTTGCCAAAAAATATTGCTTCTTAAGTGCCACTATTCCCAAATCTTAATTAGATAATCTGGAATGAACCAAGCAACATTAAATTCTCTAAATAAAATATTTAGGATATCTAAAAAAAATCACAAGTTCCAAATAGGTGGTCCACACACTCATCCTCTTTGTTACACAACACACAAATAGTTGGAACCACAATTTCTCTTTTGAAGATATTATTCTTCGTGAGGATTTTATTGAGAATGGTAGTCCAAAAAACATAGCAACCTTAGGGATGATGCTTAGCTTCCAAATTATTTTAAGCTCGGGTTTCTTTGAGGTTACCCCAAGACTCTATACCCATCCTTCACCAAGTACTAGCCTTGCTAGTTTCTTCCCCAAATTATTTAATCCTCCTCTGAGCCTCTACCTAAATAATAAATCATTAAAAGGTTCTACATATCTTTACCTCTCAAGCCTTGTATATATTCTTGTAGGATTTTCCACTCGTAAAAATCACCCACCTTATGAATGTAACCATTAATTTTCTTACCATAGGTTCTAGTTAAATGTTCTTTGATATCTTTGAACTTTTTATAGTTCACTAAAGGCTCCTCTTGGGTTCAAGAATATTTTAAAAATTCTATTTTTTCTCCTCTGCCTACTTTCCATTTTAGTCCTTGACATAGATATTTCGTACTATTGATAATATTTTATCAAAAATAGATCCATGTGGAGGATTAGAACAACTAATAAAGTGGTTTTTGCCCTCCAAGTATTTATTTTGGACAATGCTAGCCCATTTCCCTGATGCTCTAGTGCAAATACTCCAACCATGTTTAGCTAGAAGGGATTTATTTAGATCTCTCAACTTCCTCAATCCAAGACCCCCATTTTGTAAAGGCTGGCAACAGGTATTCTAGGCTACCAAATTTTTACGTTTTTTGCATTCTGTATCAACCCATAAGAAATTTTTTTGTAATATTTCTAAAGTCTCTTCTACTTTTCTTCCACTTTCCTTTAAATCCTTAGGAAAGACATGAAGTAAATAGGGAGGCTTTGAAGCATGTGTTTAGTAAGTTGTACTTTTCCCGTAGAGGATAACAAATATCCCTTGCAACCTTAAAGTTTTATATTAACTAATCGGATTCCAAAGTTATTTTTTCATTTAACCTTTAAACAAAGGCAAACCAAGATAGGTGATAGAGAAATTTTCTTCCTTACAACCCAACAATTTAATTATTTGATCTCTTCTACTTTCCTATGTGTTTAAAAAGATAATCCTATTTTTTTCATAATTTATTTTTTGACTCCTAGCTTTTTCATAATAATCAAGGATTTTTTTTTCACAATAATCAAGGATTTTTTAAACTCCAAAGCTTCTTCCACTGTAGCTTCCCTAAGCAATAAAGTATCATCCACAAATTATTGTTGGTATAAAGCTTCACCAGTGGATAAATGTTTCAAACCTTTGATATTACCATTCTTTTGATTTATTTCCAAAGTTCTTCCTAGGGAATCTACCATAATGATAAAGAGATATGGAGACAATGGATCTCCCTACCTGATTCCTCTAGTAGAAGGAAAGAACCTAGTTGATTGTCCATTAATCAAGATCAAAAAGTGAGGGTTAGAAATACACATACCAACCCATACCCTCCATTTTTCACTTAAATCCATTTGCTCCATGATTTTATCTAAGAAAGACCAGGAAACCCTATCATAGGATTTGATCATGTCTAGCTTAAAGAACATACCCGAATATTTCCTCCTTTTAATATAGTGTGATGTTTCATAAATGAAAATAATGCTTTTAGTAATCTACTTGCTGCCACATAACCTCCTTGATCTTCATTAATGATTAAGAGAATTATTTTTTTCAACCGATTGGCCAACACTTTAGTAAACAATTTGTATATTGTATTACATAGGCTAATTGGTCTAAAGTATTTCAAATTATCCACTCCATATTTTTTGGGAATAAGAGCAAAGAATGTATTATTCCATTATTTCAACTTACTAGACTCCTAGGATTCTTGGATTGTAGTGACTACATCTTCTCCAACAATATCCCAATGACGTTGAAAAAAACCTAGTGAGAAACCATCCGGTCCTAGAGATTTGGATGCTCCCATAGAGAACACATCTCTTTTAATTTACTCCTTAGATATTACCTTGCATATATGTTCATTCATGCTATCATTATCCTTTGGGAACATTGTTAATGATGCTTTTTATTTCCATGTTGTACTCTATTTTTTATTTGCTAAGAAGGTTCTAAAAGAAAGTAACGACCATATTTTTAATATCATTTAAATCCTTATACTTTATTCCATATTACCCCATAAGGTGGATGATTTTATTATTGTTCCTATGTTTCATAGTCAAAACATGGAAGAATTTAGTGTTCCTATCACCTTGGATTGTAGTGACTACATCTTCTCCAACAATATCCCAATGATGTTGAAAAAAACCTAGTGAGAAACCATCCGGTCCTAGAGCTTTGGATGCTCCCATAGAGAACACATCTCTTTTAATTTACTCCTTAGATATTACCTTGCATAGATGTTCATTCATGCTATCATTATCCTTTGGGAATATTGTTAATGATGCTTTTTATTTCCATGTTGTACTCTATTTTTTATTTGCTAAGAAGGTTCTAAAAGAAAGTAACGACCATATTTTTAATATCATTTAAATCCTTATACTTTATTCCATATAACCCCATAAGGTGGATGATTTTATTATTGTTCCTATGTTTCATAGTCAAAACATGGAAGAATTTAGTGTTTCTATCACCTTCCTTGAGCCACAATATTCTAGATTTCTGTTTCCAATGAATTTCCTCTTGGGCAATGGTATTATGATATTCTATGAGGAGTTATTTTTCCCTTTTGTGCCACTATAGTTTTCTACCTTCCCTCTCTATTGTTTCCTCTATATCTTGGATATCCTTTTTAAGATGTTGTTTTCTTAAAATAATGTTATCAAAAACCTCTTTATCCCAAATTTTGATTTGATACTTGATGTTTTTTAATTTTTGGGTAACTCTGTACATAGCTGATCCTTGAACCTCCTCTTGCCACCAAGATTTTATTTTATTTGTAATGTTTGGGTACATATTCCACATGAACTCATACCTAAAGGGTGATCCTCCCTACTTCTCCTCATTTTCCATATCCAACAAAATATGATTACGATATGATTCTATTCTGTGCATACAGATAAGTCTATGAATACTTAGCCAACTATAAAAAATAAGAACTTTTTTTAGGTCCCTTTGAATGTGTTTTTATCCATATAAACTTACCTTTACACATATCCCAGGTCAATCAACTTATTGTTATGAATAAAATCATTGAAATCTTGCATACCTTGAGTAATGTTAATATTCCCTCCACTTTTGTCCTCTTTTCTTAAGACTATATTGAAGTCACCCAATACCATCTAATGCAAATGAATGAAAAGACTCGGCAAAAGTTAGTTTTTTTGTTCTTCAATTTGACTATATAGAATCTCTCTTCTTGATCAATTAAAATACATTCAAAATTCATTCTATCCCAAAAGATGCAAATACCTATAGAAGTACCTTGTGTTGGGCTTATGATCCATTCAGCATTCAGCTAGACCTCTTTTTGAATAATGTCAAGTTTTTTGGTATCAATTTTAGATTCTTGAAGACAAACAATATCAAGTTTTACTTCCATGAGTAGATTTCTAACAATCCTTCTTTTCCCAGGGGAATTTAGCCCCCGCACATTCCAAAAAAGGATTTTTATTTTTTGGTTTTGTTTGATGGGCTTTTACCCTTAACTATCCATTGGTCATTTGGATCTTATTATTGCCCCCTATTCTCTGGTACTTTTTGTTCTTCTTGTTTGGGGTGTCTTCCTTGTTTTCTTTTCCCATAATTGCTTATATTCTTTGCATTTTTTGTATGTATTCCAGGAGGATCATTCTCTCCTATTTGGTTACATCCTAGGGGAGATTCTTCCACTGTTGATTGAGTTGTTTTATCCAGCTCTAGTCTTTTGTTGATCTTGTTTGCATACCCTCCTTAAATTGCTTTGAGTTTTCTATTATTCTTAGATCCTGTTGATCCTCAGATTGTTTAGTTTTGTTTTGTAAATTTAAAAATTGATCAAATCCCTACCATCCCTTTATTTCTTCGACTTTAAACCCCAAAATCCTTCAATACAATCCTTCTCCTATTCTAAATCCATTTGAGTGGATGGGGTATCATCTACCATTTTAAAATCATCTACTAATATTTCTTCTTCGAATTCTAAATTTTTGTTTGTATTCTCTGTGTTGATTGTAATCATATTCTATTGATGTGTATTGGTATCTAGATTTATATGATTTTCAATCATATTTATTTTTTCTTATGGTTACCTTCTTCATAATATTTTTCTTTTCCTTGATTGAAACTATCCTATTTTTGATTAATGTTATTTCCAAATCCACTCAAGTATTTTTTCTTAATGTTATTTCCAAATCCACTCAAGTATTTTTTCTCATTATGTTATTCATCTAATTGATTTTTTAGCTCTTCACATTTACTTGCATACTCTATTGTCTTATTAGAATTCTATTGTTTTTCCTTGTGTTGTATAGAACATCCATTGCTAGATTTACTCTCTACCTCTTCATTTACATCTTGGTGATTTTCCTGGTATTGTTTTTTTTCTTGTACCCTTTACTGTGGGTTAGAAGTTTTATTTTCTGTGTTTGCAGTCCTCTGGTTTATTCGATTCTCCTTTTGTTACCACTTATTAGTAAATTTGGGTTGTCTTTGTAGATGACAATTCTCATTCACATGTTCAAACACTTTGCATTGCTTACAGTATACCAACAAAATTTTATATTCAACTCTTTATTCCCATTTCCCAAGCATCACCCACTTTTTCCACTTTGTCTTGTTCTAGCTCCATGTTAACACAAAATCTTGCACATAATATTCTTGTTTTGTTGTGGGTGGGTGGATCCATGGTTATAAACTATCTAATTTGTGTTGTCATTCCCTTAATAATTTGATCATCCCAATATTATATAGGTAGATCTAGAAACCTAATCCAAATGGGAACTAAAAAAAATATTCCTTTTGAGGGTTGAAGCCCTGATGCTAACATTTTAGGAAAACTAGTATTTTCCCAAAGAAAAATGGACCTTGTGATAAGGCTGCCACCAGATCCTCCTCAATATTGAATCAGATTAAGAAGTATCCCTTTGATAGACCAATAACATTCATTGAAGCATTTTTTTGAAGTGTATAATGAAGCCTTCTACTAAGCACATTTAAATTTGGTCTGGGCCCTAGAAATTTTCCTACCATGCTAAACTCATTATCCCTCAATATTTTTTTTATTAGGGAGTCAACAATACATACCTTTCCATTTTTATGAGTTATATTTGTGCCAAATTATTCTTTAATCACTTCATTTATTCCTTTGAGAATCAATGCCTAGGAATCCTTTCGTGATCCATCTTGTAGAATATTTTTTGCACCTATCATTCCCTTTTATACACATCTACCAACACCCCTTAGATACCTATCTCTCCCATTTGGATCCCTAATTTCATCATTTGCCTAATGGGGTAAGTTTCTATCATTCAAAGCATCTATCCAAACAAAACAACATTCACTTCAAAAATCCTGGCAGAGATAATTTATCTACTTCACCTCTCTCCCATCTATAGTAATTTTAGTACAATTAGTTATAAATAATTTTTTGACATAAACAAGACTTTTCATTTTCTCCCTCCCATCTATAGTAATTTTAGTACAAGTAGTTATAAAGACTTTTTTGACGTAAGCGAGACTTTTCATTTTCTCCATCTAATTTGAGTCATGTAATGCTCCTTGTCATGCCTCACCTATATTGAGCACAATTGGTCTCTATTTGAGGCCATACACACCAAAAGTGCAATAGGTTGAGCCAAGACCACTTTAATGACCTTGTCTTTGTGCAATATAATCTTAGGCTTTGTAAAACACACATGGAGGGTAGTGAATCTTACTAGACAATTCGATTGGATAAGCTAGATCCACTTTCTGATTGGATTGTCGAGAGTTCTATGGATCCTAGAGTTTACTATAGAGAACCTTGAGGCAATTGAGGAGGAAGCAAAATATTTAAGAGGATTGGAGGAGATATACCATGATGACACTACACTTGAGCATCTTCCAATTCACCCACTAATTCAGAGCCAAGGCCAACCACTTTATATCTTCCCATTCTAGCTATTCCCTCTTCTTTTTTCTAGCTCCTTGACCTGCAAATTCTCCTTATCTGAAAAACCTCATTGCCTTCATGACTATACAACTGATTCAATTTAGATTCTATATCAACTATATTTGCCTTTGCTTTCCAATATTTACCTTTGGCCCATGCAATTGTAGTGGATTTGATTCTCCTCATATTTTTAGAAAACTAAAACATAGTTGTCTCTTTTATGGTTAGGTCAATATGTCTCCACTCATATTTTACTATATTTATAAATTCCTCATCTTCTAACCAAATAACATTGAACTTGAAAGGTCCTACAAGTTTCTCTTGATATTTTTCTAACTGAAAGAAAATTGGTGAATGATCAGATCCTCCACCTTGATCTATCCAAGTCCTTAGTCTTTCTACTTTAGCTTTGAGGTTTTTAGACACTAAAAATCTAACCTTTTAGAAATACCTTGTCTTCTAGTTCTTTGATTCCTCCAAGTGGGAACTAATTTAATGGATTCTACATCACACAACCCTACATTCTGGATTTTCTATAGGAAAATTTCAGGGAGGGGATCCATTCTGGCCTTCTCTCCCCACATTTATGCTCTTTTAGTTACAAAATTTGAGTCCCCTCCCACCACTACATTTTTTTTTTTAAAGTCTTGTATAAATAATTCTTCCAAAAACTCCCTTCTACCGCCATAAGGACCATACAAATTGACTACATAAATTAGCTTTCCTAGCTCCATAAAATGTAAGTCTATAACCATACCTACCTCAATACATACCTTATCTACTAGTTGGAAGGAGGAATTTCATCTTGTTAAATTTCCCCTGATCTTCCATTTGAGTCCATCCCTACAAAGTTCTAATTTGATAGGAGAGAGGCAAGGATGGCTATTGCTTTCTTTATGTCCAACATAGTCTCCTGGATTAAAATTATATCTGGCTTATGAAGTTCAAACAAATGCTTTAAAGTTATTTTTTGATGAGGGGCCTTGAGCCCTAAGGCATTTAAAAAGAGGATGATCATTGATTCCCTTTCCCCTAGGGATGTCCTACTCTAACGACCCCAACTATGGATTTTTGTTTGCCAAATAAGATTTCCTTCTCAGCTTTTTTTGTGTAATTTTAAAGTAGCATTTCCTTCATACTATAAACTCTTGAGATTGACTTGTCTCATGACCTAAGTCCCTTGATACTTGACCATACCTATTATCTTCTTTACCTTTTTCAAGGCTCTTAGGGCATATCATCCCGATGATGTGCTTGTATTATAGTGATTTGGAGGACTTGGAGGGGAAGAGAACCTACTAGGGTTGTTTAAGCCCTGCTTGCTTCCTTGGCCTAAAATATCACTGTCTAAAGAGGATAATAACTTACTATGTTTTACACCCTTCTCCTCTACTTATTCTAAGCCCTTGATAAAAAGAGGTTGTAGAGTCCCCCTTGGATTTAAAACCCTTTCCCCTTCCTCCTTCTGATCATAAGATTTCTCCTCCTTGCCTTCCCAAAATGAAGAAACAACACCACCCTCTTGCAAAGTCTTATCAGAACTATGGTCTGACAAGACCTCCATATAGGGACTTAGTCTAGGACAAGATGATATAGCAAGTTTATCATTATCAAAATTCAATCCCCCATTCCTAGAAAAGGGTAAGACTAGGTTTGAGCTTTGATGGATGCCTGATAAAATACCTCCAAGCACTTTGTCAATCATAGGTATGGCCTCCATTCCCTCATATGAAACTTCCCTATTGTAGTCGCTTGGAGCCAACTCTTTCTCCTCCATTTGGACATTGATGATATGAAACCTTTCTTTAAGTGATTCAAGAGTCTTGAGTGGGTACTCTTATATCTTTGCTTTGGCTATCACTACCTCCTTTGAATTTATTAGAATAGAAGAACCTCCAACTTCCTTCTATACAGTCCCTTGCCCTCTACTCTCTTCCATTTCACAATTTGCCTTGAGATTATCATAATGATGACAATTACTACATCAAAACAACACCCTGATGTAGATAAGATTTTGTAAATATGTCTAATTTCTTGACATGAACTCCATGTTTTCTGGCAACTCTAAACTAAGATCAAGCTCCACTAAGATACAAGCTACCATTTTTTGGATACTATTTAAGTTTTTTGTATCTACTCTAGGGAAAACTACCAAGAAGTTCCCAATCTCACACAACATTCTTTCATTCTAGAATTCAAGGGGCAAAGAGGGTAGCTTGACCCAAATAGGTTGGGTATTAGTCCTCTCAAAGCATATATTGAACCCAAGAGTCCAAAATTTTAGATTTAAAACATTGAGCCCCAACTCCATCTTCCATTTTTATGATTATAGCATCTTCTACCTTTTGGAAGACAAAAACCATCCAACCCTTCATCATCACATGATATGTAGGAGTATATCCCAGAACCTCCAACCAGGTAACCTTGATCCATTCTCGTAGAGTTTTTAGTTTAATGGAGCCACCCATAAATCTACCTACCAAAGCCTTGTCCTTTAGTGATAAAAATTGCTCTAGCATCAGATCCTCACCTACAACCATTCGGACTAGCTCCTTCCATAAATTTATATAGCATTTTTTCTTTCTTTTCTCCCTTTTTTGCTTAGTTTTTTTATCTCCCAATCTAGCCAGACTACCCTTTGGTGTTTCCTCTGGTTCATTTGGTGACACTTCCCCTTCACCATAACCCCTTATATGACCTAGGGTTAGGGTTTGAAGTTGATTGGGCCTTCTAGCATGTATTTAAGTCAAGACATCCACTTACCTTGTCCCACTTATGCCAGATGTCAAAAGGTTCTTCCTCGGAGAAAAAAACTGAGGCCTTCATATATTCTTTAGGCTCTTCACTATAGTCCACTACATCCTATTCATACATCATTGACTCACTCGTCCTACCATTGTCAGTGATCAATGAGTCAAGTCTACACTGGTTGAGAGTTCCTATCAAATTATCTTTTGAAATTTTTGTCCTGCCCTCTCCTTCTTGACCTTGTTGATCAAAACTCGACAATGAGAGCCTCATTGGTTCAAGTGCAAACAATTGCTATTTTTTTAATCTTGATTGGCCTCTACTATGCTTTTGGTCTTTGACCTTCAAGTTGATATGGCCACCCTAGTCCAAGGGATTCCTCTCCTCCTACTCTCCTACACCAACACTAGTAGGTCTCCCACCATCATCCATGATTCCCTCAAAAATATAATTTAAAATTATTAACAAGTGTGTTATAATATTATGAATTTGATATTTTAATCTTGTGATAAATTAATAATTTTCAAAAAATATATTTATTGTTTAAATTATTTTTAAAATTTTAGATATGTTATTTTATAAGAAATATATAATTTGATAATGTCAAATGGAATTAGGTCAACTAGTTAAATTCCTCAACTTTCAAGGAGAGAGACTCAAGTTTGGTTCTTGCTAAGTGATAGATGCATAATTTTCAAGTTGTAATGTCATTATGTGGTCATGATTTAGTATTTAAGTGATAGATGCATAATTTTCAAGTTGTTGTAATGCCATTATGTGGTCATGATTTAGTATTTGTGGGACCCATTTCAATCTCAAATAAGGTCATAAATTGCAAACCACTTAATAACTATTGGCATTGTCTACTTGGAGGTTCTAAAGGCAATAGAACAATGCAAAAGCTTAAAAAATGTTATTATAAGAATGAGAAAAATGCTTTTAGTGGTTTTGAAAAAGTACCGGATTGATAAACCAAAACCTTATTTTTTAAACTTCATTTTAGTTGTATAACCACAATATTTGACTATGTAATTTTAGTAAAGTTACTGTTAGTGATAACTTTGATGAGGTGCCATAATTAAATATTTTATTAGATTCCTTGCAAGAGATGCAAGGCAGTCAATGCACAACACTAAACTTGGGAGTTGGGACTAGGTTGAAACCTTCTAATACATGTTATTAGTTTTGAAATGCTTGGAAACCTTATTATACCCATATCCCATCTACAAAATATTATTAGTTTTGAAATGCTATTATGATCTCAAGTTAAAAAATTATTTGTTTATTTATTTTAATTTCTTCCGATTTTTTTTACCGATTTTTTGCCGATTTTTTCCCAGTCGCCGAGTACTCTCCAAAATTAGGCTACTATTTTTTCCTGAGTACTCTCCAAAATTAGGCTACTATTTTTTCCTGAGTTATGAGTTTTAAAAAACTAGTCTAATGTTTTTTATGTATATTAAATTAACTTTATATAAGACACTTGAAACTACCTTGAAAGAACAAACAAATAAATAAATAAATAAATAAATAAATATATATATATATATATATATATATTAGGGCTCCTCTATCCATAATCAGTGAGCGACAGCGACTCCAAGGCTTAAGGATTGACGCGGGAGATGCAGTACACGGAAGCATCGTTCGACCCGCCCTCTTAGCTAAAAAAAAACGATATATATTGATTTGATAGAAGCATGTACAAAAAAAAAATAAGTAAAAGTGCAAGATAACAACATCAATTTTTGATGTGACTAAAGTAATTTCAGACCTTGAACATGTACATACAAATTCAATATTGATATTAGGGTATTTTCATTTCATATATGAAAATTTACCATCTTCATGGGAATAAGTGTGTTATGAGTGGATTTGTGTGTTAATTTAAACAAATAACTTATTGTATATAATGTATAGATCCTCCAATATTGCAATATAAAGCTCATTTAATCAAACAAGTGAAATAAAATATTGATTTTTTAAATATTATTTTATATTTTTTATGCTATAAATTATATAACATTTTTTTAGGCAATTGGAAAAATACAAATCTAGATCACTAAATGAAAATAATAAAATAAATATAATACTAATTTAGAATAATTAGATTGCAAATGGTATACCTAAAAATACTTCCTTCCTTTAGGTGACACTAGATAGATACCAGCCCTTACTCCCATCCTTTGTTTGGTCCCATCAAAGTAGAGCTTCCAAATTCCAGTTAGATCTTTTGAAACTTTGGTGACCTCAATAAGAAAACATTTATACTCTTGGATTATGTATGTACCTATTCTGATTGACTTGAGAGTATTATATGGGTCCAAATACCACATGTAGACAACCCATTCATCCATTCAATCGTTCAAAGTTAGAGCATGGAATTCTTCTAC
Source organism: Wollemia nobilis (assembly GCA_028583015.1). Taxonomy (NCBI): domain Eukaryota; kingdom Viridiplantae; phylum Streptophyta; class Pinopsida; order Araucariales; family Araucariaceae; genus Wollemia; species Wollemia nobilis. Next base: position 2,570,393 of record JAQPPZ010000314.1, read on the forward strand.
TTATAGCTCAGACTTTAATTTTCTTAGAAATGTTTGCTCTATATCAACCTTGATTGTCGATACATGCCCCACATGGTGGATGTGAAGTGGTTTTGAGGGGATCTTCACCTTGGTACCATAACAAGTTCTTAAAATCAGATGCATTTAGTCCAAACATAGATATCCTCCAATTTTGGTGATGAAGTGACAAGAAAAGTAGATGCCAAAAAAGGTTAGCAACTTAATTACTGCTACGTCTTGGCTAACAATCATATTTGGATAGGCATGTGTGGGTGAAAGGTCCCTTATAAGGCCAAACATTGGGATTCGAGTATTTTCAACATTTATGACCATGATAGGCCATCCCTAATACATCATCCACCCAACTAGGCATCACCAAAGTGCTTGATTCCAAATACACTAGGAAGTTGTGGATGATTTTGTCCTCACATATAAGTTTTAAGTAGAGAGGCAAGGATTTCGGTCTATTAGGAATAGAACCATATTTTTGTAGAATGGTTAGTTCCTTTTGCTTGCCTCTTTTGCTTGCCTACTATCCATTATCTCCCCAAGGATTCCTCTAGTTGCTTCATCTTCTTTGGTAAAGTGAGATGTCCCAAAGTGACATGAGTAAACTTCTTCAAGTGCTCCACTATATCAAATGATTCATGTGATTGGATTTTAGGTGCACTATTAGACATCCATTTTGATCTTAGCATTTGAATTACCAGATTTAAAACTTTGGATAGTTCTGGTATGAGTCCTCTTTGCTCCATTTGACTATCTTTTTGGGTTATTATAGTCCTTTGGTTGTTAGTTTTTTTTTATTGATAGAAGAAAGGTATTTTGAAAGGGTCCTCATCATAAGAACCCAAAAATAGATAGTCCAATTATGTTAAGATCCTACTATAAAATATACTAAACAACACACTCTCAACTCAAATAAACACACTCTCACACATTTGCTTGGAAATAAACTCACAGAAACATTATAACAGTATTCAAAATTAAATGCATATGATAACAAAATTTACTTAAAAGGAACAATCTCACAATAGATAGAATCGCAGGCCTCTTCGAGGGGGCAACCTCCTTCAACACTTAATTAATTTGCAAAAAGATGATTACATTGCTGCCTTTTCAGGTATTTAAAGAGTTTCCTTCCAAGGTTGGCTTACATGAAAAATGCCGCCTAGATTACATGCATAATGCCACCCGAATTACATGCATAGTACCACTTTGAATTACATGCACAGTGCCACTCGAATTACATGCACAGTGCCACTCGAATTACATGCATAATGCCACTCGAATTACATGCACAAGGCCACTCGAATTACATGCACAAGGCCACCTTACCTAACCTATCTACCATGTGTTACATAGAAAAGGGTGCATTTGTCATAGGCACTACCTAAGCTAAAACTTAGAACATTACAAAATATTAATCATGGGTACTACCCACGTTCACTAGGAATTATTACATCAAGGAATTTATTACATTAAGGGTTAGGATGAGATCCTAACATGCCCTTATCCTTGAAGAAGCTTTTTCCTCAAAGCTAAAAATGAGGAAACTGTTGCTGGAGTTGATGGAGAGACTCCCATGTAGCATCCTTAGGTTGAAGCCCATGCCACTGAACAAGGACCTCTGTAATGGTACGATTGCACAGAGTGCGAGTTCGATGATCCAATAGCTACTCAGGTGCAAGTAATATGGAGCCTTCTTCATCCAATTCGGGGAGTGTTGATTGAACCTGTACCTTTGTGCCCACAACTTTCTTGATAAGGGAAACATGAAAAATAGGGTGAAGCTTGGAAGTGGGGGGAAGAGCCAATTTGTAAGCTGTAGGGCCAATCCGTTGTAGAACCTGATAAGGACCATAGAATTTTGGAGCGAGCTTCTAACACCTGTGAAGTTGTAGGGAAGATTGTTTGTATGGCTGCAAGCGAAGGAAGACCATATCACCCACATCAAAATTGCACTTAGAACGATGCTGATCAGCTTGTTGGCACATCCGATTCTGGGCCATGTTCAAATTTTTCTTGAGTTTGCGGAGGACCTCGGTGTGTTGACTCAGAGCATTGTCAATGGCCTAGACCTTGGAGCTGCCCGAAATGTAGGAGGAAGGCGTAAGTGGAGGGCACTCGTAAACTTCTTCAAATGATGTGAGTTTGGTGGCGGTATGATAGGAAGTGTTGTACCACTATTCGGCCAAGGAAAGCCATTTTTCCCAATGAGTAGGATGATCATAGGCAAAGCAGCGAAGGTAGGTTTCCAAGCATTTATTAAAAACCTTTGTTTGACCATCCATTTGTGGATGGTAGGCTGAACTCATTTTGAGTTGAGTCCCCTATAACTTAAACAAATCTTGCCAAAAATTGCTAGTAAAGGTGGGATCACGATCAGATACAATGGAGGCTGGCATGCCATGAAGGCGAAAGATGGATTCAAGAAAAAATTGGGCAATAGTGGATGTTGTGTAAGGATGGGTTAGGGCACAAAAGTGAGCATACTTTGAAAGGTGGTCCACTACCACAAAAATAACTGACTTGCCTCTAGATTTAGGTAGCCCTTCTATGAAGTCCATGGAGATGTCAGTCCACACCTGCTTTGGGATCGACAATGGTTGAAGAGTGCCCGGAGAGCACACTATTTTCCCTTTCATCCTTTGACATGTGTTGCAGTCAGCTACAAAAGAGTGAATGTCCTATTTCATACCTTTCCAAAAGAAGGTGTGCTTGAGTCGCTCATAAGTTTTTAGGAACCCTGAATGGCCAATAGATGGAGTAGCATGTGATTCCTTCATGAGGAGCTCTCGAAGTGGGGACTTAGGAGGAAGAACTAGGCATTGATGGTAATACAGATCCTGGCCATCCCAACTATATCCTGGTGTAGACTCTGGATCATACATAAGTAAAGCAACCAAGTCTTTCAAACTGCATCCTGAAGTATTTCTTGACATAAGGGCTCAATCCATTGGGGCAATGGTGTAGAAATGGCACACAACATACTAAGGGTCTCAAATTGGCGAGAGAGAGCATCCGCCACAAGATTCTCCTTTCCTTTTTTGTACGTGATGTCATAATCGTAGCCCATGAGTTTTGATACCCACTTTTGTTGCTCGAGGGTGGCAACCCGTTGTTCTAGAAAGTATTTCAGACTCTGGTGGTCAGTTTTGATGGAGAAATGGTGCCCAATGAGGTAAGGTCGCCAATGCAGGACTGCATGCAATATTGCCAACATTTCCTTAGCATACGTGGATTTCCCTAAATTGTGATCAAATAGGGATTTATTGGTGAAATCCAAAGGGTGTCCTTCTTGCATCAATACCGCCCCAATACCATAACTAGAAGCATCACTTTCAATGATTTTTTTTTAGAGAAGTCTGGCATGGCTAAAACTGGAGTGGTGGTCATGGCATGCTTGAGTTCTAGGAATGATTGCTCAATCGGCCCTATCCAAGTAAAAGAATCCTTATTCAACATGGAGGTGAGGGGGTCGGCTATCTTTCTATAATTATAGACAAATTTACGGTAATAACCTGTAAGCCCTAAAAATCCTCCAAGTCCCTTGAGAGTGCGAGATTTTGGCCATTCTTGGACTGCTTGGATCTTCTTAGGGTCAACCTTGACACCATCCTTTGAGAAAATGTGTCCCAGATACTCCACTTCAGTCAAACCAAAGGAACACTTGGACATTTTTGCAAACAGTTGATGGTCGGCCAATAGTTGTAGGTTTGATATACATGCTTGAGATGCTCTTCCCATGTGTAACTGTAAACCAAGATGTAATCGAAGAACACAAGGATGAACTTCCACAAAAAAGGGTGAAAGATGTTGTTAATCAGGATTTGAAATGTGGAAGGAGCATTTGTGAGACCAAATGGCATTACCAAGAATTCATAATGACCTTCATGAGTGCAAAAAGTAGTTTTAAGAATATCTTCATCCCTGAGCCGGATCTAATGGTATCCAGAGCGAAGGTCTAGCTTGGTGAAGTACATGGTCCCATGTAATTCATCTAGTAATTCATCAACCACAGGGATAGGAAATTTATCCTTGACAGTTATCTTGTTGAGTTCTCGATAGTCAATACACAGTCGCCATGAGCCATCCTTCTTGAGGACTAGTAAGACTGGTGCAGAGTAGGGACTAGTACTAGGTTGAATGATACCTGCCTTGAGTAATTATTGTATCATTATCTCAATCTTTGACTTCATGGCATGAGGGTACCTGTATGGTTTGATATTGGGAGGTGCACTATCCGACAATAATGGAATGGCATGGTCATGAGAGCAATGTGGTGGTAGTGTAGTTGGTTCCACAAAGATGGCCTCATGTTTATGGAGAATTTGTTGCAGGTATGATGGGGTTTCACCCATTTGAGAGGTGGATGGTTGGATGGAGAATATTTGTGCAATGACCCCACGTGATGATTTCTTTAGCAATTTCTCCATGTCATTTGAACTAATAATTTGAGGTGTTCCTACTGGGGAGCCCTTGATGATGTGTGTTTGTCCATTTTGGGAGAATTGCATCCAGAGTTTGGCAAAGTTCCAATTGATAGTGCCCAACGTACTCAACCATTGAGATCCCAAAACAATATCACATCCGCCCAACTGGAGGGCAAACATGTCCTGCTTGAGTTCATAGTCCCCTATCTTGATTTTAACATTGCAAAATTTTCCTTTACAAGGTAAGGTTTCCCATTGGCTACCATGAACTCAAAGGAATTACAAGTGTGGATATAGCAATTTAACCATTGAGCAACTATAGGGTCAATGAAGTTGTGCGTGCTTCCCGAATCCATAAGGATGGAAATACGTTGGCCCTTGAAAAATCCCGCAACCTTCATGGTTTGTGGAGTAGTAATTCCTGCAATAGCATGGACTATAATTGCTATCTCAGGTTCTTGTTTCACTTCTTCTTGTGGAGAAGGTGTTTCTGGAGGGTCCTCATCCTCATCACTCTAGTCAGAGTTATCAGGTTCTTCAACATCTATCAAGAACAATTTTTTGTGTGCACACTTATGCCCTTTAATTTTTTTTTCATCATAATTGTAGCATAATCCTTGGGCACGACGTGCATCCATCTCTTCTGTGGTTAGGAACTTGGGTGTAGTAGGTTTATTATCAACTAGGTGTTGGGATCAAGAAGGAAATGAACATCTATTTTGAGGAAACTTTGATGGGTGCCTTTGGGTAGAGAGTTTAGATTCGGCCAAATGGGCCAAACTGATAGCTTCCATCATAGTTTGTGGTTTTAACATTCTTACTTACTCTTGGAGTTCCCCCTTCAACCCACTGATATAACAAATCTAGAATAACCCTTCATTCAATCCTCTTATCTTATTGGCCAATTTTTCAAATTGAGCTTGGTATTCACGGACTGACCCTGTTTGTTGTAGTTTGGTCAAGGCCCTTGTAAAGTCCTCATACTCACTAGGACCAAATCGAGTGAGTAGTTGGGATTAAAAATTCTCCCAAGAGAGATTTGGGTTGGCAATACCTAACCATTGAAACCAGTGGAGAGCCTCAGATTCCAAGTTAAAGGAAGCCATCTGGACTCGATGAAATATGGGGACATTATGAAGTCTAAAGAATTGATCAACCCTACATAGCCACCCATCAACATCCTTCCCACTAAATTTGAGAAAGTCCAATTTGGGCATTTTAAAGGATGGATCATGGTCATGATTCCTTGCAGAACCCTCAGCTTGGTGTTCTATTTTGGGTGGTCCTCTTTTTAGTTTTTTGTCTACTTCTATCAGTGCTTCTTCTAAGCGGTTACTAGTGGCCTCATGCTCTAGGCGAAGACCTTGGACTTCTTACCTTATGGAGTGAAAAGCCGAGTGCAAGTTCTCAATGGATTTTTTTAAGGATTCCAAGTGGTCTAGTTATTTTTGATGTCCATGGGTACCCTGGGCCATTTTGAAACCTTTTGTGACCAGTTACTAAAAATAGAATTGAGTTTTTAGGACTTACTATTTTTAGTAAGTGCCCAAAAAAGTTCTTGGGTGCTATATATCAAAATGATCAGCTCAAAGAGGTGGTCACAATGAGCTATATCTCTCAAAACTACTTTTTGGCACCCCAGACTTTTTTTATCTCCTGTTTTGCTGAGTCTAACGGTGTTTACAGTTTTTGATTCTGAGCTACAGAGCAAAAGTTGGGTACTGGAGCACTATCTATAACTAGCCTCGTGTCATGCTCTCACTGGTTGGCCCAGTCTTGATAGTCTCTCTAACACTACTAACCTCACTAGCCCCAATATTCTCTGTATTTTGATGACAGTTCTGTTATGACCCTGAAAATTGTAAATTCTGACCTGACTGTGCTAACCTCTCTGACCTGACTGACCTGACTGTGATTGCCACTATAAATTTTATTGTTATTCTCCAGACTATTAGCTTAAGTGTCACCCTCATGGTCTATCCCGAATGCATGTACTTTATATTATTTTTTTAGTAGAGGACTCCTTTCTCATGTGCTCACTTTTGGGGATTTGAAATGCAGGTTTACGAATAGGGAGGTTTGGTTTTTTTTTTTTTTATATTTTCATTTTTTACAGGTTGAAGTTTTAACATAACCAGGTAATGCTAGGTAGAGGAGTATGTACCACCCATAGGCCATCTATTATACCGACAGTGATGAACAATAGTGCTCGGACCAATATTTCAGGCCACTACTCAAGGAGGATTCCACACATACCCTTGAGCACACTACCTGCCTCTCTGACAATACGAGAGGGTAATCATATAGGATGTTGTGTCCAGTAGACTATGAGTAATACAAGGCCGAAAAGCTTCCTAATGGCTAAAATTTTGTTTAAACCTAGATGGTCTCCCGATATACCCGAAGATATGTGGGATCTCAAGTCCGTGCGTGAGTTTTTTCTAAGGCCTAGGTATTGGAGCCTGATCACCCATCACTTCACTAGATGCTTTATGGGCTATCTAGATTAGCCAATAATGACAGATCCTTCGTGATATTCTAAAACCCTCGGCACAGGATTTCTACCTACTCAACTAAAAAGGTTTTTTTTTTTTGGTCTAGAAAAAAAATGCACTGTATTTTTTGGATATATATACCTAACAGACATAATTTATACCTAACAGACAGATTGGATGGCAAGAATTGTTGTAGTTGCAGCAGAACTTGGCCCTGGAAAGCACTCTAATACCACTTGTTAAGATCCTACTATAAAATATACTAAACAACACACTCTTAACTCAAATAAACACACTCTCACACATTTGCTTGGAAATAAACTCACAGAAACATTATAACAGTATTTAGAATTAAATGCATATGATAAAAAAAATTACTTAAAAGGAATAATATCACAATAGATAGAATCACAGGCCTCTTCGATGGGGCAACCTCCTTCAACACTTCATTAATTTGCAAAAAGATGATTACATTGGTGCTTTTTGGGTATTTAAAGAGTTTCCTTCCAAGGTTGGCTTACATGCAAAATGCCACCTGGATTACATGCATAATGCCACCCTAATTACATGCATAATGCCACCTGAATTACATGCACAATGCCACTCGAATTACATGCACAATGCCACTCGAATTACATGCACAATGCCACTCGAATTACAAGCACAATGCCACCTTACCTAACCTATCTACCATGTGTTAGATAGAAAAGGGTGCCATTTGTCATAGGCACTACCTAAGCTAAAACTTAGAACATTACAAAATATTAATCATGGGTACTACCCACGTTCATTAGGAATTATTACATCAAGGAAGTTATTACATTAAGGGTTAGGATGAGATCCTAACAAATTAGGATACAATATGATCATCCATAAGAAAAATGAGAGAGTCTTTGGGATAAACCACCAGGAGAACCTCCTTAAAACAAAGAAACCTAGTTTATCCACCTTTGTAGCACAGTTGGAGAAGGTGAGCCTAGATTTGTTAAACAGGAGGTCCATGGTTCAAACCTCTAAAATGCAAAGGGGAACACAATAAAAAAACCCATTGCTTATTGGTTGTGGACAGGGGTTTAAGGGTTTCTTTGGTGTCGTTTTAACCATAAACCAAAGAAAATATCTGAGGTGTAGACCAATTGGTTTGACCAAACCCTATAGGGGGTGGAGGTCCAAGGTTCAAATCTTGGGCCTTACCAGAATGAATGCTTGTCCCTTTCTTGGTGCTTTCAACAATGTAAAAGGTTTAAAATAATTATGGCATGGTGGTTATAAGGGTGTACTGTAAAGAACTATGTAGAATATTTTAGGGTGGACAATGCAGAATACTATGGTGGCCATAAAATCTAGATAGCCTACCCAGATTTGTGGCAGCTACTAATTCCACCATATAAATTGAAAAAAAAATAAAGAAACCTAGAGAACAAAAAACAAAACCAAGGACGCATATTAAAATTGAAGCACAAACCTAGACAAGATATATTAGGTGGTATCCCCAGGGGCTACCTGGTCTTAGAGCTTGACCTTCCCAAAAACTTCATTCTAATTTTTGAGGTCATCCAAAGTTATAGTGGCTTGTTGTAGCAAGGATGTGATCATATTGGTAGCTCTATACATATAATTGAACAAGCCCTCCAGATCTTGAATGTGCCTTTTTTTATTAATGTAGGAAGGCCTGATCTCAACTATCTTGATGGCTTGGAAGACGCACTTTGCGGAACCACAACAATATGTGGATATGATCAAGTTGAGGCATCTTCAATTTTTTGGTTTCTTCAACAAATTTGTAGAATCATCAGACTGATCCTAATATTGCTTAATAATGATTTGCAACTTTATTTTCCCTACTTAAGACTTACCCTGAGAAGAATGGCATTGGTATTTAGACCTCGTCATGGGAAGAGTCTTGCTAGAATTGGATCCATAATTTAATTTTCTACTAGTTTTAGGAGTGTTCTTCAAGGACACACCTTCTGCAATGTATCATGGTAGGGGCTCCCCTAGCTAGAATTAGGAATCATAGGGGGACTACCAACGTAGGAGACTATAACTTTTTGGGATTCTTTTTGTAGAGCATGCCTATAGAGGATAAGGTGAAGGTCCTAGTGGATAGGGTAAGAGGACATCCCTTTCTTGATGTTGAATACTAAACGTTCATTGGATCCAACTAAGTAATCAAGAATACTAATGAAATTGATACCCCTAAGATGATTGATAAAGGCTATATGGGAAATTCTCAAGATACTAGTAATCAAGAATGGCCTTGATACCCTTGAGGTGATACCCCTGAGGATGTCCCTTTGGTCGCTAGTTTTTAGTATGATGTTTGGAGTCACTTATTTTCTTCCTATTATTCCTCCACAACTCTCTTTTTTCTTCTAGTGAGAATAATAGATTATACCTATGGTCTACCACCTACTAAGGTATCATTCCTACCAAAAATTGTGTAGGCTTCACCTTTATCCCATGTTACTAGTGTTTGTTCTATCAGTCTAATACTTGTGCTTCTATCAAGATTCAAGTTTGAGCTTTGGATGGTATACCCTAGTGTTTGTATAGTCGATTCAGGATAGACACTCTAATTTTTAGGAGATGTGTTATGTTGAGATTTATTATAGCTAGGATAATAGGGATTTGAATAAGGATATTACTAGGTGTATGTATCCTCTACATAAGTAGGTATGATATCCTTGACAAGGTTAAGAGATTATTGTTACAAAGGGATTGGTATGGATGCAATTTGTTGCTCAAAGACTTGAGGCTAACTAAAATCCTAGAAGGGTTGCGATGGATAGCTATTTGGAAAAGGCTAGTGACCTTGGTTACTTATTGGAAAGGAGGCTTTAAGTAAATTTGGTAAGAGAACCTTCGAACATTCTATTGTCACTTAAGGGATATAATATTATTAGACATTTAACTTATTGTGTTCTTTATTTCCTCCATATTTTATAATTAGGAATTCAAAAAAGTTTGATTTAGAGTTGGAGTGAGTGTCCATACTAGAACTAGATTCATGGTGGCAGATGGTTGGAAAGAAATAGGTTGCATAATAGGTGGTGTTAGTATGGCAGTTGAATAATTAGAATTAAGTGCATAGAGTGCCTAGGAGCTAGCCTTTCTTTTTGGATTCAATCCGTTTTGGCCTGAGTGACTACCTCATAAGATGCTAGTAAAGTGTTTCTTCCCCTATATTTTACCTTCATAGATATATCTAAATCAAAATATTCTAGATTCTACCTTCATAGATATATCTAAATAAAAATATTTTAGATAATAAATGAAGGCCATACATAGGGGTGATATGATTTTATCAATAATTTTGTACTAGATCTTATGGAAATGTTGGTGGTTTTTGTGTTCCCCATCCACATAGTTTTCCATGTAAACTGTAACAAAAAAACAAAGACAAAGGAACTCAAGATAGTGTCATGGAATTGCAACATGACAAGAATCTACCAGTGAATGAACGTAAAGGAGACCAAGCACAAGATGATATCATGAAATCATGACATGACAAGAATCCACCAATAGATGAAGGTAAATGAGACCAAGCTCAATACAGTGTCGTGAAATCATGACATGACAAGAATCCTCCAGCAAACGAAGGTAAAGGAGACCAAGTGCAAGAAAGTCTCATGAAATCATGACATGACAAGAATACACCAGCAGACGAAGGCAAAGGAGACCAAGTGTAATATGGTATCGTGGAATCCCAACATGACAAGAATTTGCCAATGGATGAAGGTAAAGGAGACCAAGCACAAGAAAGTGTTGCAAAATTATGACATGATAAGAATCCACAAACAGATTAAGGCAGAGGAGGCCAAGTTCAATATGGTGTTGTAGAATTATGACATGACAAGAGCCTGCCAGTAAATGAAGGTAAAGGAGACCAAGTGCAAGACGGTGTCACAAAATCGTGACATGACAAGAATCCACCAGTGAATAAAGGTAAAGGAGACCAAGCATAAGAAAGTGTTGCAAAATCATGACATGACAAGAATCCCCAACCATCACGCTTTGAAGCAAATAAAATTTTTGATTTTGATAACATCTGTTATAGCTGTTGCAGATCAAGGGTTACCAAGCAAGTTCAAAAATAAGCAATGACCATGATTTTAAGCTTCGCTCATCACTTTGTGGCACGCATGAATCACTTGAATCCATGGCTCAATGTCTAACACACATCTTATTTTATTTAATATAAACACTACTGCACGACGTATGTCTCATTGGTTTAGCCATCTGGAAGTTTGTTATAACAACTTTAATTTAATATATTTTATATTTTTGAACCAAAAGTATTTTAAATAAGAGTATGGATATCTTGTTGAAGGGTCAGATCTTAGGTGTTTATAAGTTGTATGGACTTTACTTTTGGAAGGAGAAAATACTATAAAGATCTCTATTTAACCTCTAATTCAAATATCTTGCAGAACAAGTATGCATGAATGGATAGATGTTTCTAATTTAGTTGAGTAAATGTGTGTGATATTAATTCTTATTTCTGGATTCTTGTTCACATTTATTTCTTAGTCTTGGAAATGCTAATATGTGAAGCCAAATATCGATTTAATCATGTTTTATGTATGATAAATAACTGGTTGGTCTATTAAGAGGTTGTGGTAGTTGCTCCCTTTCATTGTATTCTTAATTTCTTGTTGTTGCTTAATTTGTACCATATTAAGTTCTAGCCTCGACTACATTTACATTATTTTCAACACTCTTTTATTCCCCTTAGGTTACTTTCAAACTAGTTAGAACTTCCCAAAGTAACTAGCCTTCTCTGGAGATTGAATGAGTTAAACCTTGTAGTCTAACCATTCATTCAATGTTGGTCATGTCTTGGGTGAGATAACCATTCATTCAATGTTGGCAAGATGAACCCAATAAATGATCAAACGTGGAGTGAGTAAGACATGACACATGAATGACTCTCCTTTAAAATATGCAACTAGTAACATTAGCACTACCTTTTGTTATCCAATATTATATAGTACAAGAGGTACTCTATTGGAGTTGTTGCATCTTTTTTAGTGAATAATGGAAAGGATTTTAATGCAAAGACCAAAATATCATCCAAGTGGTATGTGGAACCAATGCTTACAATGGGCATCTATTATTCTAGGCTAGTATCCCTCTCTAATGTGGGTTCTATGGTATGACCATGTTTTGCTATCAATATCTCCTTCTATGACCATGATTTAATGGTAGTAATAGTAGCTATGAATTTACTCTTGTATTGGACCTTGTGATAGATGAAAATATCATAAATTACCGGGTTCATATTCAAAAAATAGTCACTAGGAGAATATTGAATATACTTTAACAAGTAGATAGGTTGATATTATCACTAGAGTCTTGACTAGATATATTTTATTCATAAGATAGATCTTGGGATTTGTCCCTCTAGGCATGAAGAAAAAATAATTAGGTAAAACTTAGAGCACAATGACCATCTGATGCATCTATTAGATGTTCCTGGTGTTTATGTGTCATGGAGAGAATACAATTCCAAAAGTTCCATAATGATGGATTAGGATTTATAGGACAACTCCTTGTTTAGGTGTGATCTTGATGCTCAAATTTCTAAGCTACTCCTATGCTATAGGGTTTTTCTAAGGGAAAGGGAGAGAGAAGGAACATCAAGGAAAAAAAATCCTAAGCTACAAGTAGTGATGCCAGTAATCACAAATACCTTCTATGTATTGATGGGATGAATGAACACATGCATCAACCATGCCAATAACAAATGAACATAATTTTAAAAAAATATATCTTTACTTATAAAAATTATATAAAGACCAGGACATTAAGCAAGTAGCCAAAATATATATATATATATATATATATATATTTGGAAGAATTCATATGAATGTACTCAAAAGAAAGAGGCTCAAAGGTCCATACATATATTGACTCAAAGATCGAGTCTAGATCAATATACAAAAGAAGATAGAGTGAAACATTATATCCAAGGTCAGATAGTAGACATGAAAATACAATTTACCCTAGCCTATTGTGCTTAAAGTTGGATATTTATTAAATTTGAAATTCCTTCCATCTTGTTATGGGTAGGAGTCCTACGTCCTTCTTATTGTTGGGCTCAAAGAGCCATATTGCTTTCAACTCTGATAGGTCAAAAGTTGGTCTAAGGTCTTGTTATAATAAATACTCTACATATGGGGTAAATCCCTTCAAATGTTGCATCTATGCACTTTTCTTCCTTTGGAAACTGGTAATTAGGTGGCACTTGCAACAATAACAATTACTTTTAGGAGAGGTTTTTTGCCAATCCCAAGATTGAATATGATTATGTGGGCCCACTTCTCTTGCCATTTTCATGGAAAATAATTTCCTTAGTTTCTCTATCAAATCTATTTGACACAACAACTCTTGGAATTATTGACACCAAAACTTTGGGGTGATGTAGTCTTTGATATGTTGATAAAACTATAGTTGTTATCTCCCCATTTACCTTTTACTCCATTGGTCCAATTTTTGGACTTTTATAGAGGCCTTTCATTTAGGCTCTATTCAAGAACTTGGTTTCTCTAGTTTCACACTTCTATTGAACTAGCCCTCTTCCAAAATCTGAGCTAGAGTAGGCATTCAATATTAGATTCTGTATGTAGTGAAAATTCAAAATAGTATGTAATTTTTGATATCACAATATAAATTTATTTTATTTTTACAACGTGAATGGTTATAACAATAAATTTGAATGTTTTTCATTTTTAAATCATACTAAAATGTATCTATGAGGTAGAGGGGTTGAAGATCCCACTAAATAGAAAATATCCATGAGAATAATGAGTGGCTAGTAATAGAAGAATGAAAACACATTTTCAAGCTACTCAACAACAAATCACCTATATTAATTTACTTAACATGATTAAGATAAAAAATAAGGTTTATATAATTTTTAAATATAAATGAATACTAAAATATAATAAATTAAAAATATATTTTTTTGGTAAGTTAAGTGGTAAGTTAAGTTGAATTAAAAGCGAATTTTTATCAAGGATCCCAAAACTTGATTACATCAAACTTCAAGAGGAACAGTCCAAGGATGGACATCAGGAAAGGCTTGAGGAAAGCCTTGAGGAACACCTTCAGGAAAGCATTCAGGAAGGTAGTGAGGAAAAATGCACAGAACAAAATTTGAAAAGCCCACTAGGTGGGAAAGGAGAAGGCGGTAGAAGAAAATGGAAAACCCAACCTAAAAACAAACTTGAAACTTCCCAAATGCAGGAAAATGAAACATGCACCTAAATTTAAATTTGAAACATCCCAAAGGTGGGAAAAGGAAATAGATGCCAAACCACCTATGGGAAACCAAAAACTAAGAGAGAAATAACTTTCCACGCAGGGGAAAACTAGTCAAATGTAGAAAAACCACCCTACACCAAAGTGTGGAGCAGAGAAACTAAAATTACAGTAAATCCCATTGAAAAAAGAACAGGAAGGAACCAGGGACACCATAGGATCACTCAAACTAAGAAAAACTAAATCCCTTGTGAGTATGAAAGGTGGAACAACAATATGAGGATTTCATCAGGCCATGAAATCTTCATGCAATGAATCACAAGCCTAGAAAGTGTTTCAGCATTTTGAGGAACTCCACAGGCCACGAAGTCCTCATGCATTGAATAATAAAGCCTTCAAGGATGCCAGCCCATAATAGGAAGCAACAGAAGCTGAACAACACATTGTAAGAAATAGATGGGAAAGTTACCAAGGAACCCAAGAGGAAGGACTCACGAGGACGACCAACTATAGATGATAAAGCCTAGATAGAAAGGATGCAGCCATAAATCCCAGAAAACCTTCAGCACCACCAATGAATAACTTTAGAGAAACATATGGGGAAGTATTGCAAGGAAACAACAAGGAAACTAGAGGCCTTCCTAGGCAGGCCACAAAAGAAATTGAAATCTTGTAGGACCCATAACATCAATCCCAAAGAGCATAGAAAACCCAGGAAAATTCCTAGGGAAGAACCCAAAACCATCCTAAGACATAGGAACTAGAGAAAAACCCCACAAAATGGTAAGGAATGGGGCAGAACATTGGATCAGTGATATTCCTTCCCAAGGAGATCATCCTCAACACCATCCTACCAAGAAGTAAGGGTTAAGTAAGTGCTAGGGAAGCTGGGATAGGATCAGGGACCTATGACAAGGCCAGGGAAGGGATGTAGAGAAGTAGAACATGACTTCCATAGGAAGTCACCTACTTATATGAAGATATTATTCTTATCAATTGAATAATAATTAAATACTTTATATTTATTAGATATGTTAAAATATTTATAGTTTGTATTATACTATAAGATTAAAATTTTGAGAGATAATCAAATCAATTTAATCATGAAGTTTATTAAATTTTGAGTTAAAATAGTAAAAATGTGAGCTCTTGGTGAGTTAAAATAGTTAAACAATCAAGCTCTTACTGGGAAGATTTATTAGATATGGATATCCAACAAGGAGGCTTTCTTCAGTAGAGTCATCACTAGTAAGTATTTGGGTTCTATCCCTCATCAAGAAGCTGGCTGCATTCCTCTAATAGCTCCATTATTTGGAAGGTTCTGAAAGTTGGTGAACAATTGGTAAAATCTAGACTTTTCTAGAAAGTAGGTATAGGAGACAAAGCTAACTTTTGGAGTGATTCTTGGGACTAAAATCCCCCCTTAATATATGAGTTTCCTGAAGAACATAAGCTTATACTGAGAGGGGGGGTGAACAGTATAAGACCACTTTTTACATTTCTTTCCAATTCAATATTATGCAGTGTATAGATAGTAGTATCAAAAGAAGTAATAAAGCAATGCAAAAAACACCATACAATAGATACACCATAATTTACGTGGTTCACCCAATGTGGGATACTCCATAGAGAAAATATTTTACTAAAAATTTCTCAATCAATCTCTTTGGGAATCACTCCCAATTACAATGATCTCTTTGGGAATCACTCCCAATTACAATGTTTATGGATCTTTGTCCAAAGGAGATGTTGATCCCCTAATCTCAAGTTCATGGATCTCTTCCATAGGAGAACTCTTTCCCCTTCTTCTCTAGCTATGTGATATTATAGAAGACTCTGTCTCTCTACTATACTAACTAGTGGACCTCTCTCCACTTGAAGACTCCTCACTCAGATCTATCTTCAACTATCCTGGATGTTGGATCTCTATCCTCTATGACTCTGTCCTCTGTACTCTATCACCTCCAAAGATCTGTAAATAGGATCACTAAGAACCTGCTCAATAGGCTCACATAGAACCTGCTTAACAAGCTCACATAAAACTTGTCCAAATATGCTTAACAAGCTCACACAGAACTTGTCCAAATTTGCTTAACAAGCTCACACAAAACTTGCACAAATATGCTCTAGCAAGCTCACCAAGAACTTGCCCAAATCTCATAGAATCACAGAGAGAATTGTTAGAGACTCAATATGTTCTATACTCAAATGTTCAATCAAATCAATCTCATAGAAGCATAAAGAGAATTGTTAGAGACTCAATATCTTCTATACTCAAATCCCAATCTCAACTCAAATCAATCTCATAGAAGCATAGAGAGAATTTTTAGAGTCTCAATATGTTCTATACTCAAATCCCAATCAACTCAAATCAATATCACAGAAGCATAGAGAGAATTGTTAGAGACTCAATGTGTTTTATACTCAAATCCCAATCTCAACTCAAATCAATATTATAGAAGCATAAGAAGCATAATGATAATTGTTAGAGACTCAATATTTTCTATCCTCAATTCTCAATCTCAAATAAAATCAATATTATAGAAGCATAAAGAGAATTGTTAGAGACTCAATATGTTCTATCCTTAAATCTCAATCTCAACTCAAATCAATAATATAGAATAGTTTATTTCATAGAACTTGAACAACCACTTCACACAATCACTTGACTAGGCTCAATCAACTCTTCTCAATCAACTACCACAAGGAAAAACTCTTTCTTAAAAACCCTAGTCCAAGCATGTATCAACCAACTCAAATGTTTCCAACAATGCTCAACCATAAATATCATATAACAATGATACTCATGTTCTTTTCAAGTTCAAGTTCTTTGCATAACCAATGGGTTTCAACAACAATGCTAATAACATTATTCACATAACAATAATACTCATGTTCTTCTTAAACTCTAACTCAGGTTTTTCACACAACTAATGGCTTCAACCACAATGCTTATAAAACAAGGTTTAATAACAAATATCAACCTAGAAAACCTTGAAGCATTCAATCAACTATTTCGAAAAGGAAACCACAATCAATCCTTTTCTCTCCAATGATATTTCAGAAATCAACCACCATAACCAATCAATAGGAGAATGTGCCCATACCTTTTATGATGATGAAAAAACCTCTTTGTAAATCTGCCACAATCACAAAATTCTTTTGCCAATCTTCACAAGGGTTAGTAGATCACAAAACAATCAACATTACTCCACTTCTCAATAATAATCACCAAGGCTTTTAATTTCACAACTTCCTTATCTATCCTAAAACCACTTGTACCATAAAATAAGATAAATAAAAAAATTGCATAACCTTATCACTCCCAAAACCACTTATACCTTAAAATAAAATAAATCACAATATTGCATACCTTGTCACCTCATGAAAGAATTAATCCTCTTGAAAAAGAACAAGGCAAACTTCACTATTCGAACCCCTTTGAAAAATCATAAATATATCTCTACACACACCTTATTTTTTCTTATAAATAAGTTAGTCAAATAGCCCTTGAAAAATAAGGTGAATGAGGGGAATCCTAAGCCACAAAATTTGGGACCATGGAAGATCCCTCCCTAGGTTGGGAAAATATTAATTCTAATGGTGAAGCTAAGGATAACCTAGGGACTACATGCATTGATTTTCTTAGAAGCTATTCCCCACATTTATTTTCTTAGAAGCTATTTCAAGGGGAATATCCTGCATGGAGAGCTATAGGGTCTTGTAAGGGCTACTAACAATGAAGATAAAGGATTGGCTATCAGACAAGGTTCTCTCAATGCTTGGGAGAATGAGGTTAGAAAGATCATAGTTGAGTTTGACTCACAAATTATGGTGGGGTTTTGGATGCTATTAGAAATTTTAGACCAATGACTTGGAGGATAAGAAACATTATGAGTCAAATTAAGTACATTTGGCAGGATTTTTAGGATGCTATCCCAATCTATGTTGGTATTCATAATAATGTAGTGGCTTATTTTTTGGCTAAACATGGTAGTGAAAGTCTAGTTAGATACATTCTGAATTCTAATTAGGATAGGGATACTTTTGAATGACTAGAGGTGAACCCAATGGTTATTAATTTGACCAACAAAGACTTAGGTAAGGATGAGGATAGATCCAGAGTCCATTGAGCCATGTAGATCAATGGAGGATGAACAGTATGAACGGTTATTTTTTGGGTTTTTAATACCTTTTGCAGTACTTTGTGGCCCTTTTTGGGATAGCATTGGTAGTGTTTACAAGACTGTCAAGCCTACTAGGTTACTTACGATCAGTGGAAAGCAAAAATGAGACCAGGTTAAAATTATCTACTCTATATATGGTACTCATTTTTTTTTTTGTTATTTTTGGAGATGTTAATCCGAGTTTTATTTATATTTTTGGGCTTTCCAAAAGTGGGAGACCTATGATTGTAATTTTATTCTTGTTTTATTATCTTAAAAAATGTAGATATTCAAATTCAAATTTTGTCAAGCAATATATGAATATTGTTAATTGTAATACCACCACATGGTTTGTTAAAATGCTACAATAATGTAATCATGATGTAATGGGGTGGGACACATTAATCATGAAGTTCATTATAAGTTATAACATTGTTACAATATCAATTATTTAAACATTCATATGTTTGAGGGCTTGAACCAAAATAAGTTTTATTTTATAGTTTTAGGTTTGTGTGATGATAAAATTCCCAAGCAAGGTGATCCTAAGCAAGGTGATCCTATTCATATAATGTCATTGGATTTGATTTCATTTGATCAAATTATATTACTTTTGATTACAGCCTTACAACTAATGTTATCTAATGTTAAGTAGAATCTCAACTTTGAATTGCATAAGAATGCAAATTAAGTTATAACATTATTACAATATTAATTATTTCAACATTCATATGTTTGATGGCTTCAAGCAAACTAAGTTTTATTTAATTGTTTTAGGATTGAGTGATGCTGAAATTTCCAGGCAATGGTGACCCACTTCATATAATATCATTGGATTTTATTTTCATTTGATCAACTTATTTACATTTTGGTGACCCACATCATATAATATGATTGGATTTTATTTTCATTTAATCAACTTATTTAAATTTTGCTTACAACCTTATAGCTAATGTTAACTAATGTTAAGTAAAATCTTGACTTTGGATTACATGAGAATACATATTTTGAATCTATATTATGATTTTAATATTTGGTCACATTTAAGATTGCATTTTTTAACTTACAATAATAGTGGAGGAATATATCATAAGTAGAGATCACTACAAAATTTAAATAGGATATATAGTATGAATAAATTTAAATAGGATATATAGTATGAATTATGAATAAATTTAAATAGGATATATAGTATGAATTTGAAGTTGAAATTACAAGGAGAAATCATGAAATTTAAATAGGATCTATAGTATGAATTTGAAGTTGAATAGAATAAAACATTTTTCATATCCTTATATTTAGTCATATATTAATTTTTCAAGTTGAAAAGTCACACAACATCATCACATGTTTGTGAGGATAAACCAATGATGTCATGTTGACAATAAAGATATTTTGGGCTATCTAAAAGAATGTTAGACATTATTAAGGAATGTTATGGACAATAAAATATTTACTTAACATATAAGATTTATAAGATTAGATGACTAATATAACATGATTAAGTAGGATAACTTCTTTTAACCCTAAGGTTTTATCAACTTGTCCATGGTCTTAAAATAATAATGTTGAGATATTCATTATTTTATAATACATTATTTTTGTATGAGATAAATTTTGAAGGCCATTTACCATCTTAAAAAGACAACCCTCACATAAACAAGAAACAATTATCAAATAATCATTATGATAAAATATGATGTGGTTCTAAACATCATGGTTGGAGATTATTGAAAAACTTGAGATAGATCATCATGAGTGTTGCCTTTTAGTCTCTTCATATGATTTATAGTCACTTTTGATAATGGCATGGTAAAATAAATATTTCATACCATTAAAATATGAAGATCTAATGGGGTTAAATTGGTATATTATTTATATAATTAATCACATAGGATCATCTGTTCTTGATGGTATAACATTAAATTTAAAAATGATTGACATTGTATTATACTAATTAAAATATAGAAATCTAATTACAATATGTCATGGCAAGTATATGGGGTTTAATATGGGAAGTTTCCTCATTTGCACTATAGAGGTATCAACAATGAGGAAGGATCAAGCCTCTTGTATGAAGGTTGTCAAGGGTGAGAGCCTTATTTTGCACTTCCAACTGGAGAAAAATGTTGACCTTAGGAATCATACCCTTGCGCCAAACCAGGTGGCAAGGGAACCAAGGAGGACCAAATTCACAATTAGGTTAAAAGTAAACTTAACCAAAAAGGAGCCATAGGATTTTGCCTTCCAACATAGAAAATCATCTTCAATCTCCAACTTAAGAATGTAAAGATTTAGAAGGTCAGATATAAGTTTGAGAGCATTATTTTCCTCCTATGAAATATGAGGGTGGCTCAAAGATCTCGACTTCTTAGAAACTGGGGAAGACATAATAATGTCTATCACTTTGGATCCAAACAACCTTTTGCAAGAATATTCAACAGTTACCAATTCAGGGGAGGATTCTAGGAAGGATCCAACAACCAAGGGTTATTCCAAAAATCAACATTTTGGTCATTTACCATAACCCATTTTCTCCCTTTGTGTCAATTCACCAGGGAGGTCTTTGATTCATTATTTGAGATGCTACCCAACACCATATAAGCCTCTACAGACCTCATTATACGCATTTCTATCTATTCCATCAATTCCATCAGCGTGGGTTAAAAGAGGGCATTTCCATTCCATCAGCGTGGGTTGCCCTTTTAATTTAATTTAATTGGGCATCAATTCCATCAGCGTGGGTTGCCCTTTTAATTTAATTTAATTGGGTCTCTCTTGGGTCCCCCTCCTTTTTGACCTCCTCTTTCAATGGACTCCTCCCTTTACCTCCCCATTCTTTCGCTTGTTCTAAGCCTTCAGTCTGTCTCATCTTCTATATGGTGTTTGGAAGGAACATAATCAACATGCATTCAATAATATCTCCAACTCAGTTGAATTTGTTTACTCTAGGAGAATTGCTGTAATGGTGGAAAATTTGAACCTCTATTACCTAGATAAAAAATCCAAGTATTTTGAGATCCCTTTGGAGAGTTTGTTGGGCTTCTAAATTCATCTTGAGCCACTGATTCTTGCCACTACTAATCCAAGATCTGGTACTATTTGGAAACCACCTCCTATTGATTGGATTAAGTTGAATTTTGATGATGCCTCGAAGAGAAATATTGGTAGAGCTAGCATGGAGGTATTGTGAGGAACCATAGAAGTGAAATTATTCTAGTCTATGCTAAACATTTGGGCATCAACTCTAGCCAGTTTGATAAAGTTGAAGCCCTATACCATGTTGTTCAGTTGATAAACTCTTGGGACTCAAAAAGTCATTGTGGAATGCGACTCCCTTGTAACCATCAACCATATGAAGGGGAGCCTCCCTACAAGAAGGATTTATTTGATAAAGATGATCCTTAAAGCTAAAAGATACTCTCAATTTTTCATGGAAGTAATCTTCCAACACACTTTTCATGAAGGTAACAAGTTCATAGATTTCATGGCCAAATTTGGGGTGAGTGAAGTAGGTTTCCATGTTTGGCGAGAGAAGTTCCCTCAAATTATGAGAAGCTTGGAGGATGCCATGATTTTTGGGAGGGTAAGTGGATCAGGGATAGATGCAATTGTCCATGTATTCTATGTCCTGCTTGTTCTCAATGCTTAATAGTTTCTTCCAGGAAGGGAGTCTTGGGCCAAGGATTTCTTTTGTTGGAAATTTTGAGTAATTATGTTGTCATTGATGTCAAGTGTTTGGTGCAAGCCAAAGTTCATTTTGATACAAGAAAATTGGTAAAAAAAAAGAATTATAATAATTTATATTATAAGCCAAAGAGGTTGGTTAAAATGTTGAAAGCAAAAGTTTACACCCATGTTTTAAAAGAAAAGAGAAAATATTATAATAATATAATAATTAGGCCAAAAGGGTTTATTAAAAGGAAAATGAAAAAGTGCTTTGGACAAAGGTCTCAAGGAATCAAGTTGACAAAGGACTCCATGCAAAAGTATTGTTTAATATTAAAGTTAAATAATATAATATTTAACACAAAGTTAAATATTATATTAAATATAAAATTAAATTTGAAATTATCAAAAGGCGTAAAAGGCAAATAAAGGTTTTCACCGATGTCATAACAATGCTTCAAATGCATATAAAAGGGAGGATCTAAATCATTTTCCAAGTAAACCAAAGTTTAATGCACAAGTCTTAATCGATTGTAGAATGTATAACAAAGTATCCGAAACATTTTTCATCGAGTAAGTGGTAGCAAATAAGGACAAGGAGGTGCACATTGTGTTTCAGCTAGGACTAGTAGCCCAAGTGGAAAGTGGGTCCTACGTAAGGTGTGGTACATAATAGGTTGTGGTTCGATTCTCCCTAGCATTGATTTGAAGCGTTTTATCCTTTTCGACGGACGTGGTAGGAGATAAAAGGTGGAGGTCGCATGTTAGGTCTCAATCGCTTGGCTAGCACAAGTGGTCGAGCCCTGTGCTTAGGAGTTTGATATTGGAGGGTCAATTATCTTCTGTGCCAGCAAGGAGATTAATTTTTTTTATATATAAGGTATCCTATAAGTTGATTAATTTTGGCTATGCTTGGTGATATTGGAGGGTCAATTACCGTCTGTGCCAGCAAGGAGATTAATTTTTTTTATAAGGTATCCTCTAAGTTGATTAATGTTGGCTATGATTGGGGATATTGGAGGGTCAATTACCGTCTGCGCTAGCAAGGAGATTAATTTTTTTTATAAGGTATCCTCTAAGTTGATTAATGTTGGCTATGCTTGGTGTTTGGCGGATTTGGCGGATGTGATTTAGCATATAGGATGTATAAGGGGAAATTAATTTTTGAATAATATTTTAAGGGTATTGCTATCATTTATTATATATATGATAAGGTTGGAGTGATAAGGTGTATATGGTTTATTTAAAATTGTAAATATTTGTTCTTGGACATTAAAGTGGATTGGAAACTATTTTGTGAAAGTGGGAGATAAAAGGTGTAAAGGATGATTTTATTATTTGTAATTCTTGGTTTATGAAAAGGAAATTTTTGAGAGGGTTTTGTTGAGCTTTAAGGCATTATCCTTGAGAATGAAAGAAGAGTCCTAGAACATTGTTTTAAGATTTCCTTGAGCACCTTAATGAAGGAAAATTCATGTGGATATTTTGAAATAGAATCTTGCTATCTAACCCTTGAAGTGGCACAAGAAGGATTGGTTGATTGTGAAACAAGGTTTAAGGTCATATTATCTTCAAAGCAATTAAGAGGTATGGGCACATCACTCCTTGTTTAAAGTGTTTGTTGAAGTGAATATTTTGGAACATAAGGTGGAGTGAAAAGGATTGTTTGATAAGCATTGTTGGAAAAGTGTTTGTTGAATTGAATATTTTGGAATATAAGGTGGAGTGAAAAGGATTGTTTGATAAGCATTGTTGGAAATATTTGAGTTAGGATTTGTGCTTCATAGTTGTTGGAAATATTTGAGTTAGGATTTGTGCTTCATAGTTGAATGTTTTGGAAAAATTTGGAATAGAATTTGAGAACAATCTATGCTTCTATTATTGAAAGAGGTTAAGAAATTTGTGCTAGAGATTGTGAACTACTTGTGCTAGGGTTGAAGACAAGTTAGTGCATCTTTGTAAAATATTTTAAACATTGGTTTGAGAGATATTGATTGCAATTGTGGAAGTAGTTGAGATCAATTTTGTGAAGGGAAATTTTGTATGAGTATGATTGATATTTGAGGGAAAATTTACAAGAAATATAGACCAGTTTTATGAAGCAAGATATATACTGTGTTAATTTTTTATGAAGCAAGATATATACTGTGTTAATTTTTTATGAAGCAAGATATATACTGTGTTAATTTTTTTTGAAAATATTTTTGCAAGAGATAAATATTGGATTAGTTGAATGCAATATTTGTGAATGTGAAGAACATATTGGGATTTTGATAGTGTACTCATTCTCTATATGTTCCAGAGGTTAAATAAATAATGAGTAGAATATATCTATTAGGAGAAAGCATTTATAGAAAAGAAATAAGCTTTGTTTGTGTGCAAAGTTTGGAAATATTTGAGCAGGTTAAGTGAGCAGCATTAAGGCAGATTTGAGCAAGTATTTTGATAAGGCTTGAAGGCATATTTGAGCAAGTCTTTTGAGAAGGCTTGAAGGTATATTTGAGAAAGTATTTTGAGATGGTTTGAGCAAGTCTTTTGAGAAGGCTTGAAGGTATATTTGAGAAAGTATTTTGAGATGGATTGAAGGTATATTTGAGAAAGTATTTTGAGATGGCTTAAGAGAAGGTTTAGTTGATGATTTGATCAAGCTTTGTGTTAAGTCTTGGGAAATATTTACGACAAAGTTTGGTGTAGATTTATGAGCAAATTTAGAGCATATTTGTGCTAGAATTTGAGGGTGGGGGTGGGGAGTTAACAACAATAGCTGCAGACTTGGGATAGATTTTGGTGTAGATTTGAGATAGAATTGAGAGAAGGATTTGGACGTGATAGAGCAAAGAGGATAGTAGTCTCCACTAGATAGAGATCCATTAGCCAATGCAGTGGGGATAGAGGGATCCTGTGGAGAGAGATACCCAAGCCAAAGGATTGGGGGTAGAAGTCTTCTAGAAGATCACCAACTAGAGTAGAGGGGATAGAGTTCTCTTGTGGAGAGAGATCCATGAACCAAAGCAAGGGGAAAGAGTTCTATTATGGAGTAATATCCATGAACCATTTTGGGAGATAGAGTTATTCTATGGAGAGAGATACACAAACCAGTTTAGGGGATAGAGTTCTCCTGGATCAAGTTCCATGAACCAGAGAAAAAGGGAAAGAGTTCTCCTATGGAGAGAGATACACAAACTAGAGTAAAGGTGATAGAGTTATCCTATGAAGAGAGATCCAAAAATAAGAGCATAAGGCATTGGTGTCTCCTTTGGATAGAGGTCCATAAACATTGTAATAGGGAATTTATTCCCAAGAGATTTGTTGAGATAATTTAGAAGAAATATTTTCTCCGTGGACGTAACCCACATTGGGTGAACCGCATTAAATTTGTGTCTCTCATATGTGTGATTATTTGTGCAATTTATTGCTATTGATATTATCATTGATAATATTGGATAATACTATTTGGAAAAGAAAAGTAAAAGTTGGTCTTATACTGTTCACCCCCTCTTAGTACTTACCATTTTCTCAAAACTGCCTCAGCTTGAGAGGGAAGTTTGAGAGGGAAAGGCATACACCGACACTTACCATTTTGAGAGGGAAATGATTTGAACCCTTTATTATGCTCTAGCTAATCTCTACAAGGAAAGGGGGCCCCACCGTACTCCAAAAAGGTTCAGTATAAGCCTGTGTTCTTCAATTGATATCAGAGTGGGTTCCTTCAAAAAATTCTAATAGCTTGAAGGAAGATATTACAAGAACACAGATGGCATCTCAGAATTTATCCTCATCAAATAAGGCACCATTGTTTAATGAGAACTATAATGATTTCTTGAGCATAATAATGAAGAATTACTTGATGGCATAAGGATATGAGACATGGAAATCCATTGAGGATGGGTTCACACCTACAACTACTCCTCCCAAAGATAAATATGGTAATATGTTACATGTGAATTAATACCAAATCTATGAATGGAATCTTAAGTGGATTACATAAATAAGAATTTTTGAGAGTTATGCATTGCAAATCAGCAAAAGAGATATGGGAAAAATTGATGCAAACATATGAGAGAGATAAAAAGGTCAAGATGGAAAAACTTTAAAAACACAAGATAAGGTTTGAAGATTTGAAGATGGAATATGAGGAAGATATTGCTACATACTTGCTTCAAGTGGATGAAGTTTTAAATACCATGCATGGACTTGGTTTTAAAATTGAAGACTCCAGTGTTGCTAAAAAATTATTAAGGTCACTTCCTATGAGATATTATGGAAAAATTTCAGCCATAGAAGAGATGAGATATATTGAAAAATTAACTATGGATGAGTTACATGGAATTCTCACAGCTTATGATGAGAATAGTAAAGGATCCTGACTGCAATAAAGAGGTAACTTTCAAAGCAACAAAGAAGACAAAATATGAGAAACCAGAATCAAGTGGTGAGTAAAGCAGTGATGAAGAAGCTAACTATGGTAGAAGAAACAATAAGGACTCAAGAAAGCACAAAGGTATGAAAAAAGTGAAATGTTTTAATTATGGAAATTTTGGTCATTATGCATCTAATTATCTAGAAGCTGGAAGTAGTAGAAATGAAGAGAAACAGGATCATAAGAAAAATGAAGGAGGAAAATCTAGGTATGAAAATAAAAATAGGTATGCTCTATTATGAATTAGTGGATGCATAGGATCCCAAGTATTGTAGTTGAATAAAAATTGATGATTTCCATTTAAAAAATAGTAGGGTCGTTTGATGGGAACAAATTGAAAGTAGAAAATCCAATCGAAAAGAAAGGTTGTGGAAGGCAGCCCCTGTTGTTTGAGTTAGTAAGGTTCCTGCTATGGGATGATTCGAGTAAAGAATAAATAGATGGTCATTGGATTTAAAGTAATCACAAGCTCCTCCACAAATTCAAGCATGAAAATAAGTTCTTTCAAAGGCACAAGAAGAGTTTTTACTTTAACAAGACAGGTAAGGCTTCAAGTGACAATGATGAAAGACCCTCAGATAGTCAAGAATAAGAGATTCTATTTTTGGCAATAGGAGAGGAAGAAAATCCTCCTGCTAAAGGCAAAGTTGAAAAGAATGAAGATGCTCGTAAAGACCAAGAAGTAGAAAAGATTTAGAAAATGAAGAGGAAGGCACAGTAGATCTAGAAGCAAAACTTATTGTTGCTCTTAGATAATTGAAAAAGGTTAGAAAATAGAATTCAATACTAAACAATCAAGTTCAATAATGTGAGGAAGAAAAAGGAAATATTATACAAAATTTGACAAACTCAATAGCTAATGCAAGGAGAATTAAAGAGGTCATGAGTGAATAGTTAGAAGCAAAAGAGTCAGAATGTGAAATATTAGAATATAAGATAATTTCACTAAGGATGGAAATAAAATATTCTACGAACAAGCTACACAAATTTGGGAAAAGATCAAATTTTTTGGATAAGATTATTGATGCACAAGATCTTCATCTATCAAAATAGGACTTGGTTTTGAAGAAGGACAAGGGAAACACGAAGAAGGATAAAGCTGAAGCTCAAAAGAAGAGGAAATTTTAGAGGAAGAGAGTGAAGAATAAATTGAAACTTATGTGGATAAGTTGAAGAATAGAAGCTTCACTAAGAAAGGAAACAATGCACAAACAAGAAATAGGGATCATCACAGATAAGACAAAGAAAGAACTAAAAGACTAGAGGGTTCAAGAAAATATTTCTTCAAAGGACATTGTATTTCATGTAATCAGTTTGGTTACAGGGCTATGCATTGTAGGACTCATGGAAAGAAGCAATATGGCCTCACTAAAAGGAATGTGAAATATTTCAAATATGGATATTTATTTCAAGGGTATTGCTACTATTATAATCAATTTGGTCATAAAGCAATCCACTGCAAGGTTCATGACATAAATTATTATGGTTTCACCAAGAGAAACTTCAAGATATTTGCACCTTCTAAGAAATACATTATTAAGTGTTATAAGTGTAATAATCTAGGGCTTAAGGCAAAGTGGTGTAGAACAGAGTTTCTAGATCTTCCAAAGACAAGCAAGAATAGGGACACTCAAAAGACAAGCAAGAATAGAGACACTCAAAAGGATCAAAAGGGTATGTTGAGAAATAAGGTTGACAAAGAAAAAAATCATTGTATGCTGGGACTAGAAATACTCCCACCCCAAAATTAATCACCTCAAGGAGAGGAGGTGGGGAGGGGGCTAAGCGAAGAGTCTTATATTTAGCCCCAAAGGAGTCCCTTTTCCATTGATGTGAAATAGGGAGATATTTGAGTAAGGGGGAGAGCATTTAGTCAGAGGGAGCAGTTTCGCAAGGGGAGCAGATTTGGAATTAAATGGTTTAAAAAAAAAGGTAAAAATAATTTTTTAGAAAAGGGCGGCCATCAATGATGGGGGAGATTGTTGGAAATTTTGAGTAATTATGTTGTCATTGGGGAGATTGTTGGAAATTTTGAGTAATTATGTTGTCACTGATGTCAAGTGTTTGGTGCAAGGTAAAGTTATTTTGATACAAGAAAATTGGTAGAAAGAAATGGTTATAATATTTTATATTATAAGCCAAAGAGGTTGGTAAAAAGGTTGAAGGCAAAATTTTACGGTTTTACCAAAAATATCAAAAACCAAAATATCAATTCAATAAAAACATTGATGGTTGAAAAAGCAGAAAATCGAAATATAAAGAAAACCCGATTTCTCTATTTTAAAAATCAAAATCTTCCGGAATGAAATTAAAATAGGGGCAAGGTTTCTATCTTTCTATCTTTCAGGGCAAGGTTTTAAGAGGGCAAGGTTTATCTTTATCTTTATCTTTTTTATCTTTATCTTTAACGATTATCTTCATTCTCGGCGGAAGGGATCAGATAAAAATGGGGCGGGAAGGGATCTATTTTGGTATCGTCTATTTCGAGGTTATTGAAATCTATAATCCGTATATTAATCGACTTATTCAATCCAAGAGTTTAAGACATCGATTCGATTCTATTCTTAATTCGATTCTATTCCCTTCCTTAAATTCGATTCTATTCTTAATATTAATTTCTTGGTTCAATGCGAGGAATGCTCTTTCTAAATTAAAAAGGGGGCTCTATCTCTAAAACAATGGAGAAGTGCATTTTAAAAACCCTCTCCTATTTCAAGTGAGCTCTCTATCACTTTTTAAGAGAGGAGGAGAGATCTTTAAATTAAAATGTTGTTAATACATATATAAGAGAATCAACTCCGCTCGTGTGTTGTAAAAATAAGGGCTTGTGTTGGCCCTTCTCTCCACGGAGGGCGAGCAGAGGCCGATAGTTTTTTTTAAAGATAAAAAAATAGGCGAGGGCTTGGCGGAGCTCTGTTTCCTCTTATATTTTAAAATAGGGAGGAGAGATGAACCTTTTTTTTGAGGATTTTAAAAGTGACTCGATTTTATCTTCCTCTACTTAAAATAGCCCTCCCCTCCCCTCCCCACCATTTAAAATGTCAAAAGAGTAAAATATCCTCGCCTTTAGAATAAAATCTAGACCTCTTAAGTAGTTTTAAAAGGGGGATTGAAAGCCTTGAAAGCGGGTTGGGGCCGGCCTCTCAAGATTCTAGATAGAGAGCTTTAAAAGGTCGAGTCCATTATAGATAGAGAGGTGGTATGTAGGCTAATTCAAGGAGATCCCTAATTACCATACCCCCTCTTTCTACGTAAAAGGTGTGAAGGGTTGATGGGCCCCGAAAGAGTCTTACCTCTTAAGTAGTTTTAAAAGGGGGATTGAAAGCTTTGAAAGCGGGTTGGGGCCGACCTCTCAAGATTCTAGATAGAGAGCTTTAAAAGGTCGAGTCCATTATAGATAGAGAGGTGGTATGTAGGCTAATTCAAGGAGATCCCTGATTACCGTACCCCCTCTTTCTACGTAAAAGGTGTGAAGGGTTGATGGGCCCCGAAAGAGTCTTTACCCAATAGAGTGAATAGTATCAGTACGAACGCTCTTTTTTGACCATGAATTGAAGGTTGTACATTTGAAATCGATTAAATAATAATGACAACAAAGCCTTAACTTAAAAGGTTGGAAGAGATACCTACCACCCACCACCCACCCCACCCCACCCCACCCCACCCCACATTTAGAGCAGAGCGGAGTGCTCTCTTTTAAAAGGTGTGGAGTTATTCCACATTCCCATATTCGAGGCTTAGAATAGAGAGGGAGTTGTTTCCTCAATCGATCGGAGTATTCCCCGAACTACAAACATGCTACAT
Organism: Wollemia nobilis; assembly: GCA_028583015.1. Lineage (NCBI taxonomy): Eukaryota > Viridiplantae > Streptophyta > Pinopsida > Araucariales > Araucariaceae > Wollemia > Wollemia nobilis. The sequence goes on from JAQPPZ010000314.1 coordinate 2,600,649, forward strand.
GCTCCTCCAACCTTTTTAGAGGGCATAAATGGCAAAGCTTGTTGGGTTGATCGATACGGGGGAAGGTTTACCCTTTATTTGAGAAATTGGGGAGGGGATGTGCCCTTTTAATTTAAAGGTTGGGGATGGCAGTAAGCATTACAAAAAGGGAGGAGGGAATAGAATTTTGAGCCTTTGAAAAGAGAGGGTCTGCCCGAATTTAAAATAGAGAGGGCGGTCGACCCCGACCCCGACTATCAATGGTGAGACGGTGAGAAGCCACTCTGATCACTTAGAGAATAGCTTTGGTGGGTGGGCTTTGCTTTAAAAATGTCGGGTAGGGGCCCGACATCTCGATTAATGGTGGTACTCAATCAGGCTATCCCTCGACCTCCTCTTAAGAGTAACTCTTAAGGTAGGGAGAGTATTGGTGATTCTTGGTCTGATGCTTCGGGCGAAACCAATTCCCAGGGTGTGACGGGCGGTGTGTACAGGGCCCGGGTACATATTCACCGCGGCATGCTGATCCGCGATTACTAGCGATTCCAACTTCATGTTCTCGAGTTGCAGAGAACAATCCGAACTGAGGCAACCTTTCTGGATTTGCTCCGCCTTACGGCCTTCCCATTGTAATTGCCATTGTAGCACGTGTGTGGCCCAGCCCATAAGGGCCATGCGGACTTGACGTCATCCCCACCTTCCTCCAGCATATCACTGGCAGTCTCTTGTGAGTGCAGCACTGAGTGGTACGGTTGGAGTGTCATCAATCCCTCTCCCCTCCTCTCTTTTAAAAGATAAAGGTCGAGTGCAGTTTTTATTAAACCTCTTAAGATTATAGATGGAGCCCTTTTAAAGTATTGTATTAAAAAGGTTCGCTTTCCTCTCTATATCAAAATTGAAGTTTTGAAAAGAGGGCTATCTATAACCGGATCGAGCGAGCGGTCTAGGCAAATGAAAACGCTTTCAAACAACAGCTCAATTTTTAAGCTCCCTGATGACATTTCTCTTCACTCAGAAAAAGAGGAGAGAAGAAAAAAGAAAACAATATAATAATTAGTCCAAAAGGGCTTATTAAAAGGAAAATGAAAGAGTGCTTTGGACAAAGGTCTTAAAAGAAATCAAGTTGACGAAGGACTCCATGCAAAAGTATTGTTTAATACTAAAGTGTTATAATATAATATATTTTTTTTAAAAGCGAAAAACCCCTTGCGGGGCCGCCTTGGTCTGAGAGACCACAAACAAGGGGTTCTATAGCGCCAAAGTCACCCGAGAGTCACACCCGACCCTGCCCGCACCAACATTATCAATTGGATTTTGGATACCCAATTTAGCTTTTTGGTAGGGTGGAGATTTGAACCTGGGACCTCCCTTGGAGGATTGCCCTCTCCTCTCCAACTCACCTACAACACTGGTAAATAATATAATATTTAACACAAAGTTAAATATTATATTAAATATCAAATTAAATCTGAAATTGTTAAAAGGTGCCAAATTTCAAATTTAAATGGAGGCAAATAAAGGTTTTCTTTGACGTCATAGTAATGCTTCGAATGCATATAAAAGGGAGGTGCTAAATCATTTTCCAAGGAAACCAAAGGTTAATGTGCAAGTCTTAATCGATCATGGAATGAAGATCAAAGTATACAAAATGTTTTTCATCGAGTAAGTGGTAACAAATAAGGACAAGGAGGTGCATGTTGTGTTTCAACGAGGGCTAGTAGCCCAAGTGGTAGGCAGGTCCTGCATAAGGTGTGGTAGAGAACAAGTCATGGTTTGATTCTCCCTAGCACTGGTTTGAAGCATTTTATCCTTTTTTGTGGACATGGTAGGAGATAAAAGGTGGAGGCCATGTGTTAGGTCTCAACTGCTTGGCTAGCGCAAGTGGTCGAGTACTGCATTTAGGAGTTTGAGGTCAGAGGGTCGATTCCTATCCGTGCTAGCAAGGAGATTAATTTTTTTTATAAGGTATGCTCTAAGTTGATTAATGTTGGCTATGCTTGGGGTTTGGAAGATGTGATTTAGCATATACGAGGTATAAGTGGAAACTAATTTTTGAAAAATATTTTAAGGGTATTGCTATCATTTATTTTATATATGCAAAGGTTGAAGTGATAAGGTGTAAATGGTATTTAAATTTGTAAATATTTGTTATTGGAAATTAAAGTGGATTGGAAATTATTTTGTGAAAGTGGGAGATAAAAGGTGTAAAGGATGATTTTATTGTTTGTAATTCTTGCTTTATGAAAAGAAAATTTTTGAGAGGGTTTTTTTGAGATTTAAGGCATTATCCTTGAGAACAAAAGAAGAGTCCTAGAACATTATTTTCAGATTTCATTGAGCACCTTTTTGAAGGAAAATATCCATGTGGATATTGTGAAATAGAATCTTGCTATCTAATATTTGAAGTGGCACAAGAAGGATTGGTTGATTGTGAAACAGGGTTTAAGGTCATATTATATTCAAAGTAATTTAGAGGTATGGGCACACTCCTTGTTTAAAGTGTTTGTTAAAGTGAATGTAGGATTGGTTGATTGTGAAACAGGGTTTAAGGTCATATTATATTCAAAGTAATTTAGAGGTATGGGCACACTCCTTGTTTAAAGTGTTTGTTAAAGTGAATGTTTTGGAACATAAGGTGAAGTGAAAATGATTGTTTGATAAGCATTGTTGAAAATAATTGAGTTAGGATTTGTGCTTCATTGTTGAATGTTTTGGAAACATTTGGAATAGAATTTGAGAACAATATTGTGCTTCTATTATTGAAAGAGGTTAAGACATTTGGAATAGAATTTGAGAACGATATTGTGCTTCTATTATTGAAAGAGGTTAAGACATTTGGAATAGAATTTGAGAACAATCTTGTGCTTCTATTATTGAAAGAGGTTAAGACATTTGTGCTAGAGATTGTAAACTACTTGTGCTAGGGTTGAAGACAATATTAGTGCATATTTGTGAATGTTGGTTTGAGAGATATTGACTGCAAATGTGGAAGTAGTTGAGATCAATTTTGTTAAGGGAAATTATGCATGAGTGTGATTGATATTTGAGAGAAAATTTACAAGAAATATAGACCAGTTTTGTGAAGCAAGATATATACTGTGTTGATTTGTTTTGAAAAGGTTTTTGCAAGAGATAAATATTGGATTAGTTGAATACAAGATTTATGAATGTGAAGAACATATTGGGATTTTGATAGTGTACATTATTATATATATGTTCAAAAGGTTAAAAAATTTCTAATTAGAATATATCTATTAGTAGAAAGCATTTCTAGAAAATAAATAATCTTTGTTTGTGTGCAAAGTTTGGATATATTTGAGCAGGTTAAGTGAGCAACATTAAGGCATATTTGAGCAAGTCTTTTGAGAAGGCTTGAGAGCATATTTGAGCAAGTCTTTTGAGAAGGCTTGAGAGCATATTTGAGCAAGTCTTTTGAGAAGGCTTGAGAGCATATTTGAGCAAGTCTTTTGAGAAGGCTTGAGAGCATATTTGGTTGTTTATTTGATCAATCTTTGTATTAAGGCTTGGGGTAGATTTAGGATAGAGTTTGGTGTAGATTTATGAGTGAAGTTAGAGAAGATTTGTACTATACTTGGGACAGAGTTTGGTGCAAAAATTTATATAGAGTTGAGAGTAGGCTTTGGAGGTGATAGAGTAAAGAGGACAATAGTCTCCAGTGGATAGAGATCAATCAACCAGTGAAGTAGAGATAGAGTTCTCATGTGGAGAGAGATCCACAAGCTAGAGCAGTGGGGGAAAAATTCTTCTAGAAGATCACCAGCCAGAGCAAAGGGGTTAAAGTTATCTTGTGGAGAGAGATCCATGAACCAAAGCAAGGAAAAATAGTTCTCCTATGGAGTAAGATCCATGAACCAGCTAGCGAGATAGATTTCTTCTATGGAGAGAGAGCGACAAACTAGTTGAGGAGATAGAGTTCTCCTGGATCAAGTTCCATGAACCATAGAAAAAAGGAAAGAGTTCTTGTTAAAGTTACTATGTTATTAACTATAATATTACCTCATTTGGTAATTAGTAATTAGTCCTAGATTAGTTAGTTTGTTTTATCTAGGTTAGATATTTATCTTACCGACATTTCTTATGGTCAACATATATTATTTTTAGTAGGTTAGCGAGTGAATTTCCTAAGTTATTAGGCTAACAACTATTGTTTATTTGTTAGCGTAATTTGTTCATATGGTTATGGTTAGTCTATTTTGGATTGAACCTATTATGGGATTTTGTTTATGTATTTAAAGCTTCTTGACTAATACATTAACATTGCTTTTACTCTACTCCTAATATGGTATCAGAGTGGGTTCTCTGCTCTCGCTTCACTTATTTTGGTGGTGATTTATCGCTTCGCTAGACAACCATATTTGGTTGATCTAGACATCTTAGATCAAGGAAGGTAGATTGGATACCTTAGGCCCCTTGTTGGGGCTATGACTAATAGTCTGGCGACAACACGACCTAGTGGACCCACAGATTAGAACATGGACACACTCTGTGACCCTAGGCAGATAGTGATGTAGGGACTCTAACCTAAGACATATGCTCAGATGCCACTCTAGATGTCATTGGAGATCCAACAAGCTAAAGACTGTTATGTGGATAGGTGAGGATCTAGACACCCTGGACTAGACTCACAAAAACATGTGGTCCATCTAAACTGGACAACTAACACTTGGGGACTAGACAACCTAATACAAACTTAACTGGAGGCCGATCTTGACACACCATATCTTGAAACAACTAAGGTAGACAACATGGATACACTATAGATGGAAATTGATGCAACATGGTAATAAAAAAACACCTAAGCACTTGCTACATATGCATGTGTGAGAAAAAAGGCACGAAGGGAAACCACCCACATGTGATCGACAACCTATCTACATATGCATGTGTGAGAAAAAAGGCACAAAGGGAAACCACCCACATGTGATCGACAACCTATCTGTGAAGTTTTATTTTTATTATGCATAATAGTCTCTGAGCCCATCATGTGGGACTAAACATCCTATTATTTTCTTCTGCATCAGAGGAGGCATATGTTAGCTTGGTGGTGATAACAACCTTCTGTAGTCATACATCATGTTTACGTAACAATTGCAAGAGTGATTCCGAATGCGGTTGTAGGAATCAATTGAAAAATAGAGTTATTGTGTTCGCTTCGAAAAAGGAAGTGCTGCACTTTGGCACCCTAGACCTGTCTACAAAAATATTGATGTGCTATAGGTGCACACAACACCGCTAGATCATGATTGCAGACTCATGTCGAAGAAAAACATATTTTTTTTCTACTGTTTAGTTTAGGCTCATGTTAGAGGAAAATAAATTTTTTTTTGCTATTCGTGGTTTTTGCCCATGAGAGAGAAAACACATTATTTCCTTTTATTTCTGCATTACCACCAATGAGAATTGCATAAGGATATCAGTAGTTTGTTAAAGCACAAATATAATCGTTGTGTAGTTTCAACATAGGAAGCTAAGGGAAGTTAAACCTTTTACTATTTTTTTCCTAAATGCAGACCCTCCACTGACGATAGGATATGTGTGTGATTCCAGAGGACCAGTTACATCAAACATCAATGTGTATGTGTGTGATTCTAGCATAGATTTGGAAGATTTTAAGGGAAATTATTTTCACTGCAGTATTTGACCTGCATAACTGGCCATCTATGGCTATTTTAGTCCTAGAAGATGACAGGACTAGCATAATAGATAAAAATAATGTCTTTATTAAATGTGCAATTGATAAAACATTACACTAATATTTCAATCCATCGATCATCGTGTTAGGCCACGAGGGAGACACCCATGATTTATGACAAGTAGTCGCAGACCTGATGAGCTATGTTGGATGCAAACAATGTCACACAATGCAGGAGACATTTACCGATGATAATCATCACGAAGGTTGATAAGGCATGATCCAACCACCTATAGATAACTATATATGATTGTAAGGATCACATACAAAGTAGTAGCTAAATTTTTTGGTAACATAATTTGGTAGGTGCAAGCTTCTGTTTCGACGTGTCTACCCAAGGCTCAAGCTTGGATTTATCCTTGCAAACTTTAAACTTCTTGTCACAGCTTCCCGGTAAGGCATGCAGGCCAATGTAACAACTTCTAGCAAAAGGAGAATTTTATGGCACCATTACGTGTTTTTTTTCTCTCCCCTTTAGTGAGAAGGGAGGCAGTGCCACCTAGTGCAACATAAGCACGACTAGCAGGTTAAAATGGGCACTTTACCTTTTATACATATTTCGAGTGGTATCCAGGGTGGTTAGGGCACCAGGCGTGAAGCCACTCGCTCGTGGGACATCGTGAGATCAATCCCCCATGATTGCACCCCAAAGGTGAACATTATTTTCATCACAACCTTGGTCTACTCAACTGGTTTTCAAAACATAAATTCAAAATTTTGTAAAACACATACATAAATATTGCATATTTACGTGGTCACACCCAACTTGATATTAGTACTTGGCATAGAGGTTCACACTTCAAGAATATTTACCACTGTAGATGGTATCTTAAGTGCTTGAGACCGACCAACTTCCTATGATAGGTTACCATTTAATTGATCCTTACTCCTCTCTCGAGTTATTTCTGATCTTGGCATGGGGTTGCCTATCCAAGGCCCATAACACCTGGAGAGGTGGATGCATTAATTCCCCATATCAAAGCATGGTGGACTAGAGTTCTCAACCCTACTTTTATCCGTAATGGTCCTCTGACCTACTGAATCTTAAAGGTTAATACCCTAAGCTAGCATAGCTACGCCAGTGCCTGACCATCGTCCTTCTGCTAAGTTTAGCCAGGGTTCACCATCTCATGGTATCCAAACCAGATAACTCAGACCTAGCTCTGATTAACAGTAATACTATCCATACCATCTACCGTTGGACCTTCCAACATAATGGTCCAGCTCTCTAGCCTTGAGTCTTGTTGGAAATTCTGCAATCGAAGTAGGTTCGTAAGCATCCTCACATACTACTTGTATGTTATCCTAGAGTGACATCCTATTCCATCACCCTTTACTCTGAATAGTTCAAGACTACTATCCTTTAATTATCTGAAGAACATATAACACCGAATCACAATAGTCACCACCGTAGCTATTGTAGTTGGGTGATGTGATCGTTCTACTTGACGTCACTGGTTGTTCACAAAAACCATCCCTTGATGGTCCAACTTGTTGGTTTTTGGTATATAAAGCACTCCTTGATTTATTTTTGTTTGAGCCATGAATAAGTAGGCTATGTGTAGATTGGTTTTTAAACATGTTTAAGTATGGAGTGAAGATTTTTTAGGCATTCACTATATCATCCAAAATAAATTCTTCCTTTCCAGTTCTACCAGTTCTACCTATTCATATAAACAGTATTCATATAAACAATAATCCAAACCATGCAAACCATCCTTCAAGAGTAATTATTCTAGAAATTATGTTAAAATTTATTTAATTAGAAAAAAAGTATTGAGTTTTCAATTATTATTAGATTTTATTTATTTTAATAGAAACATCATATTAAGGAATTTTTAAAAAAATAAAAAATACTTTTTCCTTTTTAAAGAGATACTTTTAATATAACCCAAAAAGAACTCTTTCAACTAACCCAAAAAGAACTCTTTCAACTAACCCAAAAAGAACTCTTTCAACTATATTGTATATTGTATACTAAATATTTTTAAAAGGTAACTCATTTATACTAAATATTTTTAAAAAATACTTTTTCCTTTTTAAAAAGATACTTTTAATATAACCCAAAAAGAACTCTTTCAACTAACCCAAAAAGAACTATTGTATTGGAATATTTTCTTTAAGGGTTCCTTTTTTATATTTATAATTACTATGTTTTAAAGGTTCGGCTTCCTTTGTAAGCCATTTGTCAAAAAAAATTCTCTAGAAATTAATTTTCATTATCAAGTTTCTTCATTTTACTTTACCATATTAATATATAAAAATATTTCTTTCAAGTGAAAGACTATAAAGATAACAAAAGGTTAAAAGGTGGTGGCAGCAACATAAGATAGTGGTAGCAACATCCGAAGCTGAAGGTTAAAAGGTGGTGGCAGCAACATAAGATAGTGGTAGCAACATCCAGAGCTGAAGGAATAGGTTAAAAGTTGGTGGCAACAACCTATTCAAGGAAGTTCTTCCTTTAAAATGGCTCAAAAACTTAAGATAGTAAAAGATAACCTTAGAATTTGGAACAAAGAAGTTTTTGGAAATATTTTTAAGAAAAAAAAAGCAGTATGTGAGAAGCTAAAGATGATAGAGAGAAAAATCCAAAATGGAATCTATGATGAGGTAACCATATCATAAGAGAAGAAAACCCTATGCGAATACCATAACATCCTGGCCTGTGAAGAGATGTATTGAAGGTAAAAATCCAGAGCCCTGTGGCTGAAGGAGGAGGGTGACTCTAATTCAAAAAAATTTCATATAACCACCATGAGGAATAGGAGCAATAACAATTTTTTTTCATATAACCACCATGAGGAATATGAGCAATAACAATATTAGGAATCTAACCAAGGCAGATGGCTCCTTAACTCAAGACATTCAGGACATTAAAAAGGAGGTAGTTGACTACTTTAGTTCCCTTCTGGGCGAGGCCACTCATTGTCATGAAGAAGCCAAGGATTCAATCCTCCAATTCATACCCCACCTCATTGAAAATTCCACCAATGATTCACTCATGGCACATTTTTATGATGAGGAGATCAAATATGCCTTGTTTAGTATGGAACTGGACAAGGCTCCTGGCCCGGATGGATTTCGGGCACGTTTCTATCAAGTATTTTGGGATATTGTGGATGTCGAGGTTACGACTGCTATTAGAGAGTTTCAAACTTCTACTCATATTCCTAGGGGTTTTAATTCCACATTCATAGCTCTAATTCCCAAAGGTCTGGCCCTAAAGACCATGGTAGATTTTAGACTGGTAAGTTTATGTAATGTATCCTACAAAATCCTTACAAAAGTTATTGCTAACTGAATGAAGAAAATCTTGCTTGTAATCATTGATACTATCCAAGGGAGTTTAGTTCAAGGAAGATTAATTTTATATGGAGTGATTACTGTTCATGAAGCTCTCCACATAGCAGCTCAAACCAAGAAGGCGGCCATGGCGCTAAAATTGGACATGAATAAAGCGTATGACATGATCTATTTGGAGTTCCTGGATGCAACATTATTGAAGTTTGGTTTTCATCCTCAATGGGTTAGACTTATCAAAGGTTGTATATCGAAGCCTTGGTTTTTAGTCTTGGTGAATGGGTCGACAACATGATACTTTTAAATAATGATAGGATTAAGGCAAGGAGACCCCATAAGACCAATGTTGTTCATCATTGTGGCAGGGAATTTAGGGAGAACTATCAAAGCTGCCTCTGTTGTAGGAGTCATATATGGGATAAAGGTGACTTCTTCTACAAACCCTATTACCCATCAGTAGTTTGTGGATGATACATTGATGCTAACCCTGGCTTCAGCGGTTGAGGCAAGAAGAATCAAACATATCATCAAGATGTATGAGGAAGCAGTTGAGCAAAAAGTGAATTTCAATAAAAGCAAACTCTACTTCCTTAACACTCCCATTCCAAGGTAAACCAAGATCATGAGGATTTTGGAGTGTTCCATAGCGAATCTGCCCACATCCTACTGCGACCATGTGGAATAATGTGCTGGAGAGGATTCAAAAAAAGTTGGCTGGTTGGAAGGGACATCTCCTATCACAGGAAGGAGAAGCTACGTTGACTATGGCATCACTCCAAAGTATACCGGTATATTTTTATTTGTATTTCGAGCTCCAAGAAATTTTTATCATAAAATTGAGCAATTTTAAAAAAAATTCATCTGGTCAGGGACAAAAGTTAAGAAGAGGATCCATTTGGCAGGCTGAAGCAAAATTTGCAAACCCAAAGCTAATGGGAGTGATGAGGCCTGGAAATGCCTCAATCATAACATGTTTTGAACACTAAAATTGCCTATAAACTCTTATGTTTTATCTGATATGTTAGTTAAGTTGATTCAATATGCTGTATATTAACCATTTTGCATGATCAATGTATTTGGAATATTATATGCTGATTTTTACAGCTTTTTGCATAGTTTTGTGTTCTTTTTGCTATGACTTGCTAAAATGGGATATGCTTAGAATAATAGCAGCATTTCACTAATCATGTTTTGATTTGTCTCAAGCATTTATTTCACCTAAATCTGGCAACAGTGCAAGCAAACTATTGTTGTGCAGCAAAAACTGGTCTTTCCCATGTAAATTCCAGCCAGCTGTCCATAAATAGCAAGGCATGGAATTCACATGTGGAAAGAGATGAAGACCATTGGAATTTGATCTTAGGAGATAACCCACCTGAGAGATGCAGAAGAAATCACTGGAAAAGCACACATTTGTTCATTCCGAAGTATCTTCGGAATGAACAGATATCTTCGAAATGAGAGAACACAACGTCTTCGAAATGAGCGGATCTTCAGAATGAAGAATGCATTATCTTCGAAATGAGCGGATCTTCAAAATGAGAATTGCAGTATCTTCGAAATGAGAATTGCAGTATCTTCAAAATGAGCGATCTTCGAAATGAGAATTGCATTGTCTTCGGAATGAAGCCACTTATCTTCGAAATGAAAACAGAATGTGCTTTTTGACTTGTTGACCGATTTTTGAAGCTGGAAAAAGGGAAATAAAGGTTGGAAAAGGTAAAGGAAAAGATCTTCCATCTGTCTTTGCCGTCATTGCTGACCAAAGCCATCATTAATGGAAAGATCAAGTTTTGATCTTCTTCTAGAATAAACCCAGAATTTGTTGCAGCATAGTAGGATTAGATCTTTTGAGATATTCATAGTTTGTAATTAGATCATAGGACATCTATAAATATTGCTCCCATTCAAGTTGAGCCTAGGTAGGTAAATAGGAATAGAGGTACAGGAAGTAGAAAGTAAGGAAGAAGTAGAAAATAGGTAGAATTTGACTGTTACAGTCCTGTAATAGGTTTTCAGCAGAATTATTGTAATCATGTTCTTTAATCAATAAAGTGCACCAGTTCTATTTCATATTGCTTGTAAATGAGTGTGATTAAGATCTAGAGAGAGAGAGACTCATACCTTCTTCTGGACAAGGAGGCTGGCCACTTCCAGACCTAGGAGGAGGACTAACAAGCGAGGTTTTATTCTGATTTTGCTACAGCAGAATGAGTTGTAGAACTTGTTATTTCAATTGCTTGTAAACAATTGACAATATCTACAGTCTTAGTTTATTTATGCTTAGATTAATCTTGTGCTTAATGTTTTAGTTGTAATCTTTACTTTCAACAAAGCTTCCATTTTATTTCAGACTGTTATTTCCAGAATTTGTTATTTTTCTGCAATTTCTTGCATTTTATGTTTTGCTGTCAACCCCTGCATAGAAGATTGACAACCTTCTGTTACAGAGTCTTGATAGGTTTTATTTTCCATGCTATAATTAGATTTCCATTGCTGCAAAAGTAAATAGATTTCCTTTATGCAATTAGAATCAGACTTTCAATTCTACAACTGTTATTTTTGCAACATAATTAGGTCTCATTCTGCAATTGTAAATTAGGATTTCATTTCTATAGTTAATGATTAGTTTCCAATTTTGCAACTTAGATTAAGGTTTAATTCATGCAATTTAGAGATAGGAATGTCCTAAAACCCCCCACACAACCGGTTCCACCAATAAGACCTGTTGCTCTAGATTGACCTAAGTTATAGTTGTTTCACTTCTTCTTTCGTAGATAGCCTTGTACACTACCCTGGATTGACAAATTCATTGAGAATTAATGATGGTATAATGACTACGCATCATTTTGGCACCATTGTCAGGGAATAGTGTTGCCAGAAGAAAACAAATAGTCCAATAGCTGTAATCAGACTAAGCTATGAAAATTTAGGTTAAAATCTGAATACAACAGTTGAGGAAGGTAACAACTATTGACTTAATTTATGTCATTCAAGAGTAAACATGAATGAGTAAGTCTAGGGATGAAAAAGGTAGAACTACCCCAAAGGATCCCTGGCTTGTTCCATTAAGGAGATCTTCATGCCTAAGGGGTGAATCACCTGTGTTTGAACTACCAGAAAGATTGATAGAAAAATCACCGGTCTCACCATCATTAGAACATTTTGAGAAAGGAAAATCACCAATTTTATCATCATCAGAATATCCTAAGAAAGAAAATTCATCAGACTCATCATCAACAGAGAGGCTTGGACCTCTTGAGAGAACAATTTGGAAAGCTTTAACTTCTCCCAAGAAACAGGAAACTATGGCGAGAAGGAGGCAATATAGATGGCCAACATGGCTATGTCCATAATGAAGGAGATGATCAGGATATGCCCCAACCTTCTAGAACATTTGAATATCCTATTCGTCTGAATCCAACACAAAACTCTCCCATGAAGACCATTTCACCTTCAATACTTCCAACCTTTCGAGGTGTTGTATCTGAAGATCCTGATCAATTTTTGTTTGAATTCAAGGTAGTGTGTCAGACCTATGATTATATAAATGACAATAAAAAACTTAAGGTTTTTCCCTCAACACTCAAGGATTCAGCATTACGCTGGTTCATGAGCTTAGAGCCAAATTCCATAAGAACCTGGGATCAAATGGAAACTGTCTTTTTAGATAAATATCAGGAATATTGCCATGTAAGGAATAGAAAAGATGAGTTATTCAGAATTAAGCAAGAAGATGATGAAACATTGGAAGATTATCTTGATAGGTTCTCCTTTGTTCAAAGGAGATGTGGACTTGTAGAACCAGAATTATGTAAAACCATCTTTTTGAGAGGATTGCAAGATGAATCCAGAGAAGTTCTGGATTTGATGGGAAAAGGGGATGTAACCACTCTCAGTAATGATGAAATTATGGATCTCTACAGGAATTACTCTCGCACTAAGTAGAGAAGAAGAAAAAGCCGCACAAATGGCATTGATGTGAAGGACCTGATAGAGGAACTTGCAAATTTCAAAACTGATATTCTAGTGCACCTAAACACTACTTTGGGGGAAATGTCTGCAAAAGCAAAAAACACAGAACCTTTGGCAATTTATTGCCCAAGATGTAGAAATAAACATGCTTTGCAGGAATGTCCTTTGAATAAAACATCTATCTCAGCCATTTGTAGTATCTGTTCAAAAAGGCATTCAACTGATCAATGCCACCTGCTACCACAACTCAAAACTGTGTTAGAAAATCAGATTGAGGAACTCAACTATATTGGACCAAAACAAGGGGGAAATTTCTCTCAATACCAAAATCCCCCTCATTTTCCTACAAATTGGGGGCATAATCCTGGTACTATGCCTTGGGGACAATCAGAACCACCCCAACGTCCTTGGAATTATCCTCAATGGACAAATTCCCAAGAATGGCCACAAGCAAATTGGAGTAACCCAACCTGGAATCAGAATCAAAACAACCCCTCATGGAATCAAAACAACCCATCTTGGAATCAAAACAATCCATCCTAGAATCAAAATCAGACTAATCCACATTGGATGCAAAACCAACCACAGTGGAGTCAACAATACCAGTCCTATCCAAGGCAGCAAAGGAATCAAGGTCAAACTCAACATTTGTTGACTGCACCTAATCAAAATTTTCAAGAAAAACAACAACAAACACAACAAGTGAAACAACCTCAATTGCCAGCTCAACCAGTCACTAATCCAAATAGCATGAGACAGACACCTCCTGTCTATGTGGCTGAAGCTAAAGAAAATGTTGAAATTAATGTTCTTGATTGTAGTAACATCCAACTTCGTTCAAGAAAAGTTGTACCTGAACCAGTTTCAAATGAAATCAAAGAAAATGAAGAGCAAGAATCATTGGAACCAGAGAGAATCCAACCAACAATAGAGATAGAAGAAAAATTGGAACCAGAGAAAATCCAACCAACAATAGAGAAAGAGACAAAAATAGAACCACAGGTAGAACAATTACCAAGGATAATTCCATATCCTGAAAGATTCAATGCAATACCAAAAAATTCTGAGTCAGAATTGGTCAAAGAACTCAAAAAGTTAACTATATCATTGCCCTTATTGCAAGCCATTAAGGAAATACCAGAGATTAATAGTATTGTCCAAAATTTGTGCATTAAAAGAGCAGGAAGAAAAAGAAAGTATTTCCCAAGACTATGCAGGTTGAAGGAAAGATAGTTGATCTCTTATCTGGAAAACTACTACCTCCAAAGTATAGTGACCCAAGAAGTCCAATTATCACAGTTACCATAGGTTCAGTACCAATATCAAATGTTTTAGTAGATCTAGGAGCTGCAATAAATGTCATGACCAAGGATACAATGAAACAATTACAGCTCAAACATCTCAGCCCCACATTTACAGTTTTAGAAATGGGTGATAGGTCAGTTGCAAAACCTGAAGGTATCATTGAAGATGTCCCTATAGAAGTTTCTTCTTGGGAATTCCCCTGCAGATTTTTTGGTTTTACAGACAAGAAATTCAGCACATGGATATCCCATTATTTTGGGAAGACCTTGGCTTGCAAGCTGCAGCAGCCTTCATAGACTACAGATCTGGAAATATGACTATTTCAAATGGTATTGATCTGAAACAAATTTCTTTATATCCTCCTGCAAAACCATCTAGCAAATTTTTAGGTCAGTTATGGTTTTCTGACTCAGATGAAGAACCAGAAGAGGTCATTTCTACACTAGCTACCTTAGTAGTAAGAGAACACACAGAAGACCTCAGTGACACAGAAAATTTAGAAAATGAAACAATCCTGATGAATGTTCTGCATGAACAAGGTTTAGAAGGGGAAGCAACAAATATCCAATAGTTAAGTAATGAGGAGAATCAAAAATCTGAAGATGAACCATCTGTACTATCACAAGGAAACTCTGTTTCACTACCACATGGATGGCACCATCATCTGATTTTTCCTTCTCACTGTTCCATACAAGATATGCTTCCCTCAAGCAGCAATAAAATAGAAACTGCTTCTCTTCTCCCATCTCAACAATGTCCTCTTAATCCCCTAATCACCAGGTATGAAGGAGTGAATTCAGTCCTTCTAAATACAAAACAAATAGAAGTCCAGCCAGGCAAATTTTTGAACATTTACAGCTAGCTTACTAGGGAAGAGGAAGAAAAATTGATAGTTGTCTTGCAGAAGCATGTTTATGCTTTTGCTTGGGACTACAAAGAATTCATACCTTATGAACTAGTATTTGGTAAAAAGCCTCTCTTACCTATTGAATTTGAGCTACTAACATTGCGCACAACACTGGAAATTGGAATTGAATTGTCGCAGGCACAGACAGACAAGATTCTGTAGTTGAATGCATTGGATGAACTTAGATTGGATGCTCTGCACCAAACTGAGGTAATTCAAGAGCAGAGGAAGTTGTGGCATGACAGTCACATTCAGTAGAGGAAACTTCAACAAGGAGATTGGGCTTTACTATTTGATTCTCGCTATGAAGACTTCCCTGGAAAACTGAGAACTAGATGGTTGGGACCTTACTGGATTGAAGAGGTATTTGACAATGGAGCAGCTCGTCTATCTCCTATTGATGGATCACAAAGAAAGTTGGTAGTAAATGGACATCGCCTTAGGGTGTACCATACACCTCTGACTAAAGAAGAATTCTTGCAACAACTTGATAGTTTGGATACACAACAGGTGGAAGAGATTCCCTCTTCCACTTCAAAACAATCAACATGATCATGGATTTCAAGAAAAAGCAGAAAATACAAAAAAAAAAAAAAAAATAGAAAACAAAAAGATGAATAAATTCTGAGTATGAATTCCTTCATGGGCATGGTTTCAGGGGAAATCATGAAATTCCTTCATGGGCATAGTCAGGATCAAAAAAAAAAAAAGAGAGAAAAATGAATAACTCAGCAGTGAAAACCTTTTCTTAAGGCACTACTGAGTTGGTATGCATGAAAACCAGTTTTATGGCATGCATAACCTTGAGAAATTTCTGAACCATCATTGTACAAATTCACCAAGTGCACTTGTTTTGAAATGTTGCAGAAAATCTCAACAGAACATCAACAAAGGCAGTCATTCTTCAAAACTGGCATTAACTATTTTTATCAGGTATATATTTCTTACATTTCTTCATTGTAAAATGATTGGTGTATAGTATATGACAATTAACCATTAGCATAAAAGGTATTCATAAGAGTTGGCATACTTAAAACATGTTTTGAAAATGAAAATATTGATTTCTGCCTAATCTTCGGAACAAGAATGCCAAAAATAGTGCCTGCTGTATTATCTTCGGATTGAAATTGTCTTCGGAATGACAGCAGAATGAATGTTGCACTTTGTCTTCAGAAAGAAGCTTTGTCTTCGGAATGACAATTTGTCTTCGAAATGAAACTTTGTCTTCGAAATGATGACTTGTTGCATCATCTTCGGAATGAGGATCTATCTTCGGAATGAAGATCTGTCTTCGAAATGAAGATCTGTCTTCAGAATGACGATTTACCTTCACAATACAGCTTGATCTTCGAAATGAGGATTGATCTTCGGAATGAGGATTAATCTTTGGAATGAAGTTTAATTTTTCAAAGAAGACTTGTCTTCGGAATGAAGGCCTATCTTCGAAATGAAATTATAATCTTCAATTTTTTTTTGAATGAAGTTTTTTGCAATTAAATTATAATCTTTGAAAAGAGCATTTCCACGTGGCATCCAAGAAAGACAAGGTACGACAAAATCAAATTCTTTTAGCTGCATACGATAAAAAGGAACACGTGTCAGCAAGGATATGGTTTATTTTGCATGGTACTAGATAGGAAGACATTTTATTTTCATAAATAAACAAAAAATTAAAACCGAATGAGGTGGATCTAATGGCAAGGACATCCACGCAATCATTGACGGATAGGTGTTTAGTGTAACAGTAGAAATGTGTGCCACCTTTCTTTTCGAAGACATGTTTGTGAAGTACAGTGCTCAGGTTACGGTTCATTCCGAAGAAGAAGACGAGAAACAGGGCAAGCGAAGATTTTGAACTAAAACCCTACAAATCTGCAACATAAAAAAACCAGAGATCCAGCAGAGGAATAGCAGTAGTAGTGAACGATTTTTAAACAGAAAATATGGGGCGAAAGATCAGAACGAACCAACAGATACCACCTACCTCCGAGAAAATTTGGCAGTCCTACAAATTTTTGAAGATGGAGGGCTTATGCCATTTCTGGATAAGTTTAATGGGTCCTCTAAATATTTGGTTGGCATGTTCGCCCATACATTCAGAAACAACCGAGCACATGTTAACGACATGACTATTGAGGTAACCCCTAAAATTTTAAGTCAGATTACTGAGCTGCCATTAGAAGGGATTTCAATTTCTAGATCTGGCAAGAATACATTGGCAAATGTAGTTAATCAATTTGTAGAAGAAAATGATAGAGAGCCAGAGTATTTAACCCATAACAACACATGCAAAGGGTTAAAAAGGGCCAGCCTACAAGAACCCTGGGATGAAGTAGCCACCTGGGTAATTAAATTCCTAACCTGTGAAGGGCAGTATGTGCTGTTGTCAGGGCATCATCTACGAATTTTGAACCATCTCGGACATGGTGAGCAACAACCAGAAGTTAGGGTAAATCTTCCCCTGTATCCGTATCAAGAATTAAAAAACATGGCAAAGAGATATCAGGAGGTTAAAGGAAGCCTTCGCCATCATGGCCTCATCAAACTAGTTTGCCAACACCATTTTAGAGGAAACCCTAGGAGTTTTGATAGGTTTTACTCTACCCTAAATGATGTCATTTTTAGGGATGAAGATGAGGAAGAAGAAGAACCAGATGCTGTTGACATTGCTGCAGAAGAAGAAACAGCTACTAGAAAATGTTGTAGAAGATGAAACAGAAATTCCCACAGAAGTTATTACAGAACCACACCCAGCAACAACAAGAAAACCTTGCTCCTGAACCCTCAACTTCATGAACCAAGAAACAAAAGAAAAGAGGGTCTAGAACTGAGCGAGAGTAAAAAAACAAAAGAAGGTTCATTTTTTCTGGAGTGCTACTAATTTGAAATAACAAGGGAAACAGAGGCATCTGAAACTGTCCCCACAACCCCTGCTGACACCAGAAAATAGAGCAAAAAGAAGAAGTTTGCATCTAGAACTAGGAGGTCCACCAGAATCCATTTGAAAGAAACAGCAGAACAGGTTATGGAGGAAGAAGAAGGACAAAGCAGCCTAGATGTCACAGAAATACAACCAGCCTCTAAAAATTTTCTAGAATTCCCTGAACAGATAGCTGAGGCAGAAACTGGGCAGGATAATTTGGAGGAGGCTACAGTTCAACAGGCTATAGATATGGTGGATACAATTATAAGCAGTTTCATAGAACCTGTTGAACAAGAGCAAATTGTTGCAGAAGAAGAGATAATGGTTGAGCAGCCAACTGCAGCTGATCTGTCTGCATCAGATTCTAAGGTAGAAATAGAAGTGGAAGACATCACAGAGCAGCTGAGGGCAGCAAGAAGTGTTGTCAGAACACAAACCAAGTGGATTGAGGAGAAAGAAAGCATCATTGAGATACAAGAAAGAAAAATTGTAGAGTTACAATAGGAAGTGGCAGCATTAAGAAGAATGTTGTCACAATCTGAAAAATAGCCAACTGTATCCATTGATGAAGACAATTTGGCTCAATTGCTTTTGGGTCTATCAAGAGGGAGATGACTCTGTTGAGACAGAGTCATTCTTCATTTTATTTCTTCATTCTGAAGCATTGCCTTCTTATTCGAAGATGCTTTAGAAATGGTAAAGAGCATAGCAGAGGATGTTGAAGATGAGCCACCAACACAAGAACAGTCCCAACAGCAAGAAAATGTTCAAGTAAGTACTCCTATTGAGGTCCCTATATTTCAAACTATTACACCTTTAGTTGAAATAGTAGATAAGGGGGTACAAGTAGAATTACTATCTGATGACAACCCAATAGAAATAGCAAATAAGGGGGTACAAGTAGAATTATTGGTAGATAATCAACCAGTAGAAGTGGCAAAAAAAGGAGTTCAGGTAGATCTGCTACCTAGGATCCCCCCTATAGTCAGACCACCTAATACTGTGTCTCTAGAGCAATATAATGCAGACATAGCCAATTGGATGATTAGATATGAGCAGCTTGCCACTAAGACTGAGAAATTCAAATTGGAAAGGAAACAACTAGAGGCAAAAGAAATAGAAAACCAAGCATTAAAAGAAAAGGTGTCTGACTTATGCCAAATTGCTGAATTTTTAGTTCAATTTAGATGACCAGCCAGATTTTATAACCTTATTTTGAAGGAGAAATACCTCAGATGGCAGGTCATGAGGATTAGTTCAAACCTCCCATATAAATTGGACACAACTGCAGATTTCTTGGAGGCATATTTTGACAACCCCATAGAACAGAAAAATCTCCTATGTGAACTATTTTTGCACAGCTTCTTCATTCCGAGAGGAAGTAGAGTTTCATCCTCAAATCTACATTGGAGATGTTCAGTTGAGAGCATTTATGTCTACTTTGCAGAATCAACTTTACTGGGATCAAGAGAAAAAGTAGAATAAAGAGATTGAAACAAGGGCTGAATTGTTAGTCAGAGCAATCCAACCAAACCACCTAGTTATCACCAGACAACACTTCTCAATGATGAACAGGGATGATGTAAAGAGGATGTACTTGAACAACTTAAGGGACTGTGTGGCCAGATTCAAAAATTTTTGTGATCATAATTTTTTCCCAGCATTGTCAGTGTGCAGAAACAGATGGGCTGAACTTTCCATGTCTTTGCAGAAAAGAGAACCCATCTCCCCCATCAACTTAGAATGGTCCAGAAGAAGAGCAGAAGGTGTAATCCAGCTGATTGAAATCATGCAACATAACTGGATAGGTCTTAGGTTTAGGCCTCCAACCATCATTACTCCAGTTCCATTCTACTTTGAGGAAGATGCCCAACCTGATGAACAATTTGAAGACTGGCTCAGAAACATTCAAGAAAATAGGGGGTATTATATAGGCAAGAAATTATTCTACGGGTCATGGAATCTAAACATGGACATATGTGATTCCATAGCCCAATGAATGCATGAGGGCATGCATTAATATAAGTTGGGGGGAAAATGATGAGGCCTGGAAATGCCTCAATCATAACATGTTTTGAACACTAAAATTGCCTATAAACTCTTATGTTTTATCTGATATGTTAGTTAAGTTGATTCAATATGTCGTATATTAACCATTTTGCATGATCAATGTATTTGGAATATTATATGCTGATTTTTACAGCTTTTTGCATAGTTTTGTGTTCTTTTTGCTATGACTTGCTAAAATGGGATATGCTTAGAATAATAGCAGCATTTCACTAATCATGTTTTGATTTGTCTCAAGCATTTATTTCACCTAAATCTGGCAACAGTGCAAGCAAACTGTTGCTGTGCAGCAAAAACTGGTCTTTCCCATGTAAATTCCAGCCAGCTGTCCATAAATAGCAAGGCATGGAATTCACATGTGGAAAGAGATGAAGACCATTGGAATTTGATCTTAGGAGATAACCCACATGAGAGATGCAGAAGAAATCACTGGAAAAGCACACATTTGTTCATTTCGAAGTATCTTCGGAATGAACAGATATCTTCAAAATGAGAGAACACAGCGTCTTCGAAATGAGCGGATCTTCAGAATGAAGAATGCATTATCTTCGAAATGAGTATCTTCGAATTATCTTATTCTTCAATGAAGAATGAGTATCTTCGGAATGAGCGATCTTCGAAATGAGAATTGCATTGTCTTCGAAATGAAGCCACTTATCTTCGGAATGAAAATAGAATGTGCTTTTTGACTTGTTGACCGATTTTTGAAGCTAGAAAAAGGGAAATAAAGGTTGGAAAAGGTAAAGGAAAAGATCTTCCATCTGTCTTTGCCGTCATTGCTGACCAAAGCCATCATTAATGGAAAGATCAAGTTTTATCTTCTTAGAATAAACCCAGAATTTGTTGCAACATAGTAGGATTAGATCTTTTGAGATATTCACAGTTTGTAATTAGATCATAGGACATCTATAAATATTGCTCCCATTCAGGTTGAGCCTAGTAGGTAGATAGTGAAAAGAGTAGAGGAAGCTAGAAAGTAAGGAAGAAGAGAAAATAAGTAGAATTTGATTATTACGAATCCTGTAACAATTTTTAGTAGAATTATTGTAATCATGTTCTTTAATCAATAAAGTGCACCAGTTCTATTTCATATTGCTTGTAAATGAGTGTGATTAAGATCTAGAGAGAGAGAGAGAGACTCATACCTTCTTCTGGACAAGGAGGCTGGCCACTTCCAGACCTAGGAGGAGGACTAACAACGAGGTTTTTATTCTGATTTTGTTATGCGAGAATGAGTTGTAGAACTTGTTATTTCAATTGCTTGTAAACAACTGACAATATCTGTAGTCTTAGTTTATTTATGCTTAGATTAATCTTGTGCTTAATGTTTTAGTTGTAATATTTACTTTCAGCAAAGCTTCCATTTTATTTTAGACTGTTATTTCCAGAATTTGTTGTTTTTCAGTAATTTCTTGCATTTTGTGTTTTGTTGTCAACCCCTGCACAGAAGATTGACAACCTTCTATTACAGAGTCTTGACAGTTTTCTTTTCCATGCTATAATTAGATTTCCATTGCTGCAAAAGTAAATAGATTTCCTTTCCGCAATTAGAATCAGACTTTCAATTCTGCAACTGTTATTTTTGCAACATAATTAGGTCTCATTCTGCAATTGTAAATCAGGATTTCATTTCTGTAGTTAATGATTAGTTTCCATTTTTGCAATTAGATTAAGGTTTAATTCATGCAATTTAGAGATAGGAATGTCCTAAAACCCCCCACACAACCGGTTCCACCAATAAGACCTGTTGCTCTAGATTGACCTAAGTTATAGTTGTTTCACTTCTTCTTTCGTAGATAGCCTTGTACACTGCCCTGGATTGACAAATTCATTGAGAATTAATGATGGTATAACGACTACGCATCATTTTGGCATCGTTGTCGAGGAATAGTGTTGTTAGAAGAAAACAAATAGTCCAATAGCCGTAATCAGACTAAGCTATGAAAATTCAGGTTAAAATCTGAATACAACAATTGAGGAAGGTAACAACTATTGACTTAATTTATGTCATTCAAGAGTAAACATGAATGAGTAAGTCTAGGGATGAAAAAGGTAGAACTACCCCAAAGGATCCCTGGCTTGTTCCATTAAGGAGATCTTCACGCCTAAGGGGTGAATCACTTGTGTTTGAACTACCAAAAAGATTGATAGAAAAATCACCAGTCTCACCATCATTAGAACATTTTGAGAAAGGAAAATCACCAATTTTATCATCATCAGAATATCCTAAGGAAGAAAATTCATTAGACTCATCATCAACAGAGAGGCTTGGACCTCTTGAGAGAACAATTTGGAAAGCTTTAACTTCTCCCAACAAACAGGAAACTATGGCAGAAGGAGGCAATATAGATGGCCAACATGGCTATGTCCATAATGAAGGAGATGATCAGGATATGCCCCAACCTTCTAGAACATTTGAATATCCTATTCGTCTGAATCCAACACAAAACTCTCCCATGAAGACCATTTCACCTTCAGTACTTCCAACCTTTCGAGGTGTTGTATCTGAAGATCCTGATCAGTTTTTGTTTGAATTCAAGGTAGTGTGTCAGACCTATGATTATATAAATGACAATAAAAAACTTAAGGTTTTTCCCTCAACACTCAAGGATTCAACATTACGTTGGTTCATGAGCTTAGAGCCAAATTCCATAAGAACCTGGGATCAAATGGAAACAGTGTTTTTAGATAAATATCAGGAGTATTGCCATGTAAGGAATAGAAAAGATGAGTTATTCAGAATTAAGCAAGAAGATGATGAAACATTGGAAGATTATCTTGATAGGTTCTCCTTTGTTCAAAGGAGATGTGGACTTGTAGAACCAGAATTATGTAAAACCATCTTTTTGAGAGGATTGCAAGATGAATCCAGAGAAGTTCTGGATTTGATGGGAAAAGGGGATGTAACCACTCTCAGTAATGATGAAATTATGGATCTCTGTAGGAATTACTCTCGCACTAAGCAGAGAAGAAGAAAAAGCCGCACAAATGGCACTGATGTGAAGGACCTGATAGAGGAACTTGCAAATTTCAAAACTGATATTCTAGTGCACCTAAACACTACTTTGGGGGAAATGTTTGCAAAAGCAAAAAACACAGAACCTTTGGCAATTTATTGCCCAAGATGTAGAAATAAACATGCTTTGCAAGAATGTCCTTTGAATAAAACATCTATCTCAGCCATTTGTAGTATCTCTTCAAAAAGGCATTCAACTGATCAATGCCACCTGCTACCACAACTCAAAACTGTGTTAGAAAACCAGACCGAGGAACTCAACTATATTGGACCAAAACAAGGGGGAAATTTCTCTCAATACCAAAATCCCCCTCATTTTCCTACAAATTGGGGGCATAATCCTGGTACTATGCCTTGGGGACAATCAGAACCACCCCAACGTCCTTGGAATTATCCTCAATGGACAAATTCCCAAGAATGGCCACAAGCAAATTGGAGTAACCCAGCCTGGAATAAAAATCAAAACAACCCCTCATGGAATCAAAACAACCCATCTTGGAATCAAAACAATCCAGCTTGGAATCAAAATTAGACTAATCCACATTGGATGCAAAACCAACCATAGTGGAGTCAGCAATACCAGTCCTATCCAAGGCAGCAAAGGAATCAAGGTCAAACTCAGCATTTGTTGCCTACACCTAATCAAAAATTTCAAAAAAAACAACAAGAAACACAAGCAAGTGAAACAACCTCAATTGCCAGCTCAACTGATCACTAATCCAAACAACATGAGACAGACACCTCCTGTCTATGTGGCTGAAGCTGAAGAAAATGTTGAAATTAATGTTCTTGATTGTAGTAACATCCAACTTCGTTCAAGGAAAATTGTACGGAGTGAATGCATCGAACGGTGGTCAAACTGAAAGTCATCAGTAAAAGACCAAACAAAGAACCGTAACTATTTATAGGATACATGAAAGAATACTGTGAGATAAAGGAAGTTGAATATAGAATTTTCTATTAATAAGTTGCATGTGAAAATATGGAAGCTAAAAATAGAATGAGAATTATGTTATAAAAGGAGGTCTGCGTGGAGAATTAAATTGTTGCTGCAGAGAGGAAAAGTGCTGCTATGAAAGTGTGAAAGTGCTGCAAAAAGAGGGCTAGAAGAGAGTCGTAAGAGAGCAGTAAGCAGAGCCGCAAGTGTGTGTGGTGTTTTGGTGAATAGCGAGAGAGGTTGGGTTAGCAATAGACCAGTCAGGGTCTTGTATAAGCGAAGGCATCTTTATGTCAAAATTATAGTTTCAAAATTGCAGTCCAAGTTGGTGCTTGGAATTAGGGGTTGGTGCTCCTTTCTGTTGGTGTAGATAAATTAGGGGTTGGTGCTCCTTTCTATTGGTGTAGATAAATTAGGGGTTGGTGCTCCTTTCTGTTGGTGTAGATAAATCAGGGGTTGGTGCTCCTTCCAGTTGGTGCTGGTAAAATTGATTGTAAAGTTGTTGCTTTGCAAAGGCTAGATTTGGATGGGAGTCCAAGAAGTAATTTTTGAGGAGTAGCCAAAACTGGTGAACCTCGTTACATCTTGTGTTGTGTGATGCTCTCTTGTTATATTTGCTTTATGTGGTTTTAAGCTTTCATTGTTTTGGCTTTAAGAGTTGAAGTTTTTAAGTTTTAAAGAGCCACACCGATTCACCCCCCCCTCTCAGTGTCATTGTGAGACTAACAATTGGTATCAGAGCCAGGTTCCCTTGAACAAGGCTAAATCAGCTAGGGTGATCTTGGATTAGTACGCAATGGCAGGTGGTGAAGGCTTCTCATCAAACAAAGCACCATTGTTGGACGGAACTAATTACTCATTTTGGAAACTCGGGATGCGGACATATCTTTGTGCTTTGGGATATGACATTTGGGATTCAATAAATAGTGGATACACAATACCCACCACTCCTCCAACCGATGCTGCCGGTAAGAAACTATTTGAGAATAACTCTAAAGCAAAGAATGCTATCATGTGCAGTTTAGTGGACAATGAACTGATAAAGATTATGAGTTGTAAAACGACAAAAGACATATGGGACAAACTAAGGAGCATTCATGAAGGAGACGACAAGATCAAGGAGGCCAAGTTACAAACACATCGAGCTCAGTTCAAAGCATTAAAGATGAATGACGATGAGAACATAGAGGCATACATGCTGAGAGTTAATGGAATCATTAATGCGATTAGAGGACTCGACGAGGAAATGGAAGATTCTGTCGTCATGAAAAAGGTACTAAGATCTCTTCCCCAAAGATTTGATTCTAAAGTTTCAGCAATAGAAGAAGCTAAAGATCTAAATACTTTTAGTATGGATGAGATGCATGGTTCTTTGACTGCATATGAGATGAGAATAGGAAAAACTAAACCCATAGACAGAGAAGCTACTTTTAAAGCCCTTAAAAATAAAAATGCAAAACAAGAGTCCGAGGAAGAAGAGACATCAGATGAAATGGAAGCAAACTTTGTTCGAAAACTAAAATTGGGAAAAGGAAAATACAGAGGAAAGCTACCATTTAAATGTTTCAACTGTGGAGGCATTGGGCATTTTGTGACTAATTGTCCACTTAATGAGAAGGACAAAAGTGATGAAGGATCGCACCAAGAAAGAAGTGACTGGAAGAAGAAAATAAATTTCAGAAAAGGCAACTTCAAGAAGAAAAGTTTCATCTCCAAGAATGCCAGTTCATCAGAAGACAACTCCGGTGAGGATTCTGAAGAGGAAACAGGTGAAGCTCTTTTCATGGCATTTGAAGAAGTAGAATCAAAAAAGGAAGAAGAAGTGAACTCTAAAGTATGTGGTGAAGACTCTAAGGCTGAAGTAGATCTAGAAGGTGAGTTGATCTCTACACTTGAAGAGTTGGGTTTAGAAAGGAAAAAGAACAAAAGACTATCCAAGAAGTTGGAAGAATATGAGGGTGATATTGAAGATCTCTTCTTACAAATTCACAAAGCCAAGAAAATAGAAGAAGCCTTGAAGTCACAGATCAATGAGAAAGAGATTGTTTACTACAAACAAGAAGAGGAGATTATGTTATTGAGGAAACAACTAGAAGAGGCCAATACAAATCTCAAATTTGAGAAGAGCATAGAGCTGCTAGATAAAATGATAAGGCAACAAAGAAGCCCCATGTGCAAGCTTGGTCTTGGATATGAAGTTGAACAACCTTCATCTTCTAAATCTGCAGAGAAGAAGAAATCCACTGCTGAAGGATCAAAGCAAGAAAAGCCTGAAGCTGAATCCTCAAAAGGAAGAAAATCTCAAAGGAGATCTACAACAAAGCAACCACAACAAAAGAGGTTCTATCACTCTCACTTTATTCATAATAATGCTTTTAATGGCAATTGTTTTAGATGCAACCATTATGGTCACAAGGCAATTTATTGTGGATTGAATAATAGATCAAAGAGTTATGCTGGTAGAAATACATCTGTTATTCTGGTTGAACACCATGTGCAATGTTTTAAATGTAATGGTCATGGGCACATAGCAAGGTCTTGTCCAAATCTAAGGCAAGACAGTAGATTTCATCAGACGCAAAGAATGCAACACAGACAGGGAAGAAATCATGTGCATCAAAGAAAGGAAAAGAATCATCCATCAAGGATGTACAAGAGACAACCACCCAAGAGAAATGTTCAAGTTCACGAAAAGGTTCAAAATGGGGATGCAGGTGAAAACCTTCAGCCTAAGTTCAAGAAAGACTGGAGAAAGAAAGAAGAGAGGAAATCGTGTCTCCTTGGATAGAAGGAGATTACTCCTCTATTGCACTAAGCAGCTCCAGGTAGCACATCCTCAGGGGGAGCAATGTTAAAGTTTTATTTTAATGCTCCTATGTATTTGTGTAGTTATCTGAGGATGAAAGGAAAGTAGTCGGGGAGTTGTTGTATAGCTGTCAAAGTGTGTTTTTAGTTCATGTAGTTGTTTGTGGTAGTGCCGTGAAGGGTGGTGATTAAATTGAGAGTTGTCTTTATTGGTAATATTGCTATATGTCATTGTTGTACTATTGATGGTTCTTACTGCCACTATCCAAAGTTAAGGATTATAACAGTTCAGATAGTGTGGTTAGTGAAAGAATGTTGCCCGAGCCGCATATATGTGTTTCGATAAAAGCAGTGTGTATTTGAACTTCACATTGACGTGAAGATTGTCAGATCTATTATGATGCTGTGTTGAAAAATATTGAAGTCTGATTTAGCTCATCAAGATGAGCAACTTTGCTTTGTGAATCTTACCTATCCGAGGTCCAATCGTATGAGTTTGAGTAAGGTGCACTATAGTTGGCCGTGAAGTGTGTGACAAAATGTTGTCTCTCGAGTCGAACAGTTGGAAGTAAGGTGTGACCAGCGGTGATTGTAGAAAACATAGACCAAGTTGAAAATGTAAAAAGTGATTGGTTGGAGTTGTGTTGAGATTGGGATTTGAGTATAGAACATATTGAGTCTCTAACAATTATCTTTATGCTTCTATGAGATTTAGTTGATATAATGATTGAGCATTAAGTATAGAACATATTGAGTCTCTAACAATTCTCTTTATGATTCTATAAGATTGGATAGATTCTGTGTGAGCCTATTGACAGGGTACAGAGGACAGAGTCTCAATGGATAGAGATCCAGCAGCCAACACAGTTGAAGATAGATCTGAGTGAGGGACCACATTCTCAGGGGGAGCATTTATATATTTGATTATCTTTTTGCTCATATTTGTAATTTTTGCTAACCGTCATAATGTGTGTTTGAGAATGATGTGCATGGACTTAGGGGGAGTCTACAGTGAGCCCTTTGGTATTATTGTCAAAGGGGGAGAAGAATTACAGGAAATTGCATGTGTGTTGCCAACAATTCCAAAGGGGGAGATTGTTGAGCAAGGTGCAGAAACAATATTGTCATTGTTGTCAACACAGTCAGACAGATCGGTTGATGCAGTGGATAGGAGTTAAGAGGTTCTTTAGAGCAGTGGTTTTCCAAAAGATAGAAGTGGCCCATATGCTAAAAATCAAAAGAAAATCACAAGGAAGAAAACTGTCGCGATATCGCGACATGTTGGCAAGAAAGAAAAACTGTCACGATATCACGACATGTTTGAAGAAAAATAGGAGAGAGAAAAAGGTGTCACGATATCGTGACATGTTGGCAAGAAAGAAAAACTATCACGATATCACGACATGTTTGAAGAAAAAGAGGAGAGAGAAAAAGGTGTCACGATTTCGCGACATGTTGGCAAGAAAGAAAAACTGTCGCGATATCGCGACATGTTTGAAGAGAAAGAGGAGAGAGAAAAAGGTGTCGCGATTTCATGACATGTTTCATTTTCGGGCCAAAGCAAAGCGAAAGAGGAGAGAGAAAAAGGTGTCACGATTTCGTGACATGTTGCATTTTTGTGGTCCGAAGCGAAGAGAAAATGCAAGGAAGAAAAAGTGTCACGATTTTGTGACATGTTCGGAGAGAAAGCACAAGCAAGCAAAACTGTCATGATTTCGTGACATGTTCGGAGAAACAGCGCAAGCAAGCAAAACTGTCACGATTTCGTGACATGTTGGAAGAGAGAAAGGCAAGTAGAAAAAGTGTCATGATTTCATGACATATTGCAAGGAAGGTTGTACGGACGAAAAAGTGTCACGATTTTGCAACATATTGCAAGGAAGGTTGTACGGATGAAAAAGTGTCACGATTTCGTGACATATTGCAGGAGAGAGAGTCCGAAAGAAAAAGTGTCACGATTTCGTGACATATTGCAAGGAAGGTTGTAGATGAAAAGTGTCACGATTTCACGACATGTTGCAGGAGAGAGAGTCCGAAAGAAAAAGTGTCATGATTTCATGACATGTTGCAGGAGAGAGAGTCCGAAAGAAAAAGTGTCACGATTTCGTGACATATTGTAGGAGAGAGAGTTCGAGAGAAAAAGTGTCGCGATATCGTGACATGTCGGGTTTTCGTGACCCGAAGGCAAGAGAAAGCGCTAAGGAGAAAAAGTGTCGCGATATCGTGACATGTCGAGTTTTCGTGACCCGAAGGCAAGAGAAAGAGCTAAGGAGAAAAAGTGTCACGATATCATGACATGTCGGGTTTTCGTGACTCGAAGGCAAGAGAAAAATCTAAGGAGAAAAAGTGTCATGATATCGCGACATGTCGGGTTTTCGCAACCCGAAGGCAAGAGAAAGAGCAAAGGAGAGAAAGTGTCGCGATATCGTGACATGTCACATTTTCACAACTAAAGGAGGAGAGAGAAAGTAAGAAGGCGAAAGTGTCACGATATCGCGACATGTGTTTTCGTTGGTTGAAGCCGAGAAGAGTAGCAAGGAGGCGAAAGTGTCACGATATCGCGACATGTTGTGTTTTCGCTGGTTGAAGCCGAGAAGAGTAGCAAGGAGGCGAAAGTGTCGCGATATCACGACATGTTGTGTTTTCATTGGTTGAAGCCGAGAAGAGTAGCAAGGAGGCGAAAGTGTCACGATATCGCGACATGTTGTGTTTTCATGGGTGAAAGCCGAGAAGAGAACAAAGAGGCAGAAGTGTCACGATTTCATGACAGGTCACGTTGGCGCGAGCTAAGAAGAGAACCCAGCCAAAATAAGATATGTGACAGTTAACTGAAGTTCCATGATAGTTACAAGGGCAATTATAGAAGAAATTCATGCAAATAAAATAAGAAGAGTTAACTAAAGTTATACAACAGTTACAAGTGCATTTACAGAGAAAAATCATGCAGCTAAAATAAGAATAGTGAACTGGAGTCAGAATGATAGTTACAAGGTCAATTACGGAGTGAATGCATCGAACGATGGTCAAACTAAAAGTCATCAGTCGAAGACCAAACAAAGAACCGTAACTATTTATAGGATGCATGAAATAATACTATGAGATAAAGGAAGTTGAATATAGAATTTTCTATTAATAAGCTACATGTGAAAATATGGAAGCTAAAAATAGAATGAGAATTCTGTTATAAAAGGAGGTCTATGTGGAGAATTAAATTGCTGCTGTAGAGAGGAAAAGTGCTGCTGTGAAAGTGTGAAAGTGCTGCAAAAAGAGGGCTGGAAGAGTGTCGTAAGAGAGCAGTAAATAGAGCCGCAAGTGTGTGTGGTTTTTTTGGTGAATAGCGAGAGAGGTTGGGTTAGCAATAGACCAGTCAAGGTCTTGTATAAGAGAAGGCATCTTTATGTCAAAAATATAGTTTCAAAATTACAGTCCAAGTTGGTGCTTGGAATTAGGGGTTGGTGCTCCTTTCTGTTGGTGCAGATAAATTAGGGGTTGGTGCTCCTTTCTGTTGGTGCAGATAAATTAGGGGTTGGTGCTCCTTTTTGTTGGTGCAGATAAATCAGGGGTTGGTGCTCCTTCCAGTTGGTGTAGGTAAAATTGATTGTAAAGTTGTTGCTTTGCAAAGGCTGGATTTGGATGGGAGTCCAAGCAGTCATTTTTGAGGAGTAGCCAAAACTGGTGAACCTCGTTACATCTTGTGTTGTGTGATGCTCTCTTGTTGTATTTGCTTTATGTGGTTTTAAGCTTTCATTGTTTTGGCTTTAAGAGTTGAAGTTTTTAAGTTTTAAAGAGCCACACTGATTCACCCCCCCTCTCAGTGTCATTGTGAGACTAACAATTGGTATCAGAGCCAGCTTCCCTTTTCAGGCTAAATCAGCTAGGGTGATCTTGGATTAGTACGCAATGGCAGGTGGTGAAGGCTTCTCATCAAACAAAGCACCATTGTTGGACGGAACTAATTACTCATTTTGGAAACTCAGGATGCAGACATATCTTTGTGCTTTGGGATATGACATTTGGGATTCAGTAAATAGTGGATACACAATACCCACCACTCCTCCAACCGATGTTGCAGGTAAGAAACTATTTGAGAATAACTCTAAAGCAAAGAATGCTATCATGTGCGGATTAGCAGACAGTGAACTAGTAAAGATCATGAGTTGTAAAACGACAAAAGAAATATGGGACAAACTAAGGAGTATTCATGAAGGAGACGATAAGATCAAGGAGGCCAAGTTACAGACACATCGAGCTCAATTCGAAGCATTAAAGATGAATGACGATGAAAACATTGAGGCATATATGCTGAGAGTTAATGGAATCATTAATGCGATCAGAGGACTCGACGAGGATATCGGAGACTCTGTCATCGTGAAAAAGGTATTAAGATCCCTTCCCAAAAGATTTGATTCTAAAGTTTCAGCTATAGAAGAAGCTAAGGATCTAAATTCTTTTAGTATGGATGAGATGCATGGTTCTTTGACTGCATATGAGATGAGGATAGGAAAATCTAAACCCATAGACAGAGAAGCGGCTTTTAAAGTCCTTAAAAATAAAAATGCAAAACAAGAGTCCGAGGAAGAAGAGACATCAGATGAAATGGAAGCAAACTTTGTTCGAAAACTAAAATTGGGAAAAGGAAAATACAGAGGAAAGCTACCATTTAAATGTTTCAGCTATGGAGGCGTTGGGCACTTTGCGACTAATTGTCCACTTAATGAGAAGGACGAAAGTAATGAAGGATCGCACCAAGAACGAAGTGACTGGAAGAAGAAAACGAATTTCAGAAAAGGTAACTTCAAGAAGAAAAGTTTCATCTCCAGGAATGCCAGTTCAATAGAAGACAGCTCCGGTGAGGATTCTGAAGAGGAAATAGGTGAAGCTCTTTTCATGGCATTTGAAGAAGTAGAATCAAAAAAGGAAGAAGAAGTGAACTCTGAAGTATGTGGTGAAGACTTTGAGGCTGAAGTAGATCTAGAAGGTGAGTTGATCTCTGCACTTGAAGAGTTGGGTTTAGAAAGGAAAAAGAACAAAATACTGTCCAAGAAGTTGGAAGAATATGAGGGTGATATTGAAGATCTCTTCTTACAAATTCACAAAGCCAAGAAAATAGAAGAAGCCTTGAAGTCACAGATCAATGAGAAAGAGATTGTTTGCTGCAAACAAGAAGAGGAGATTGTGTTATTGAGGAAACAACTAGAAGAGGCCAATACAAATCTCAAATTTGAGAAGAGCACAAAGCTGCTAGATAAAATGATAAGGCAACAAAGAAGCCCCATGTGCAAGCTTGGTCTTGGATATGAAGCTGAACAACCTTCATCTTCTAAATCTACAGAGAAGAAGAAATCCACTACTGAAGGATCAAAGCAAGAAAAGCCTGAAGCTGAATCCTCAAAAAGAAGAAAATCTCAAAGGAGATCTACAACAAAGCAACCACAACAAAAGAGGTTCTATCACTCTCACTTTATTCATAATAATGCTTTTAATGGCAATTGTTTTAGATGCAACCATTATGGTCACAAGGCAATTTATTGTGGACAGAATAATAGATCAAAGAGTTATGCTGGTAGAAATACATCTGTTATTCCGGTTGAACATCATGTGCAATGTTTTAAATGTAATGGTCATGGGCACATAGCAAGGTCTTGTCCAAATCTAAGGCAAGACAGTAGATTTCATCAGACGCAAAGAATGCAACACAGACAGGGAAGAAATCATGTGCATCAAAGAAAGGAAAAGAATCATCCATCAAGGATGTACAAGAGACAACCACCCAAGAGAAATGTTCAAGTTCACGAAAAGGTTCAAAATGGGGATGCAGGTGAAAACCTTCAACCTAAGTTCAAGAAAGACTGGAGAAAGAAAGAAGAGAGGAAATCGTGTCTCCTTGGATAGAAGGAGATTACTCCTCTATTGCACTAAGCAGCTCCAGGTAGCACATCCTCGGGGGGAGCAATGTTAAAGTTTTATTTTAATGCTCCTATGTATTTGTGTAGTTATCTGAGGATGAAAGGAAAGTAGTCGGGGGGTTGTTGTATAGCTGTCAAAGTGTGTTTTTCAGTTCATGCAGTTGTTTGTGGTAGTGCCGTGAAGGGTGGTGATTAAATTGAGAGTTGTCTTTATTGGTAATATTGCTATATGTCATTGTTGTACTATTGATGGTTCTTACTGCCACTATCCAAAGTTAAGGATTATAACAGTTCAGATAGTGTGGTTAGTGAAAGAATGTTGCCCGAGCCGCATATATGTGTTTCGATAAAAGCAGTGTGTATTTGAACTTCACATTGACGGGAAGATTATCAGATCTATTATGACGCTGTGTTGAAAATATTGAAGTCTGATTTAGCTCATCAAGATGAGCAACTTTGCTTTGTGAATCTTACCTATCCGAGGTCCAGTCGTATGAGTTTGAGTAAGGTGCACTATAGTTGGCCGTGAAGTGTGTGACAAAATGTTGTCTCTTGAGTCAAACAGTTGAAAGTAAGGTGTGACCAATGGTGACTGTAGAAAACATAGACCAAGTTGAAAATGTAAAAAGTGATTGGTTGAGTTGTGTTGAGATTGGGATTTGAGTATAGAACATATTGAGTCTCTAACAATTCTCTTTATGCTTCTATGAGATTTAGTTGATATAATGATTGAGCATTAAGTATAGAACATATTGAGTCTCTAACAATTCTCTTTATGATTCTATAAGATTGGATAGATTCTGTGTGAGCCTATTGACAGGGTACAGAGGACAGAGTCTCAATGGATAGAGATCCAGCAGCCAACACAGTTGAAGATAGATCTGAGTGAGGGACCACATTCTCAAGGGGAGCATTTATATATTTGATTATATTTTTGCTCATATTTGTAATTTTTGCTAACTGTCATAACGTGTGCCTGAGAATGATGTGCATGGACTTAGGGGGAGTCTGCAGTAGCCCTTTGGTATTATTGTCAAAGGGGGAGAAGTATTACAGGAAATTGCATGTGTGTTGCCAACAATTCCAAAGGGGGAGATTGTTGAGCAAGGTGCAAAACAATATTGTCATTGTTGTCAACACAGTCAGACGGATCGGTTGATGCAGTGGACAGGAGTTAAGAGGTTCTTCAGAGCAGTGGTTTTCCAAAAGATAGAAGTGGCCCATATACTAAAAATCAAAAGAAAATCACAAGGAAGAAAACTGTCGCGATATCGCGACATGTTGGCAAGAAAGAAAAACTGTCGTGATATCGTGACATGTTTGAAGAAAAATAGGAGAGAGAAAAAGGTGTCGCGATATCATGACATGTTGGCCAGAAAGAAAAACTGTCACGATATCGCGACATGTTTGAAGAAAAAGAGGAGAGAGAAAAAGTGTCATGATTTCGCGACATGTTGAGAGAAAGAAAACTGTCACGATTTCATGACATGTTCGAAAAAGAGAAAGAGAGAGAGAAAAACTGTCGCGATTTCATGACATGTTAAAGGAAGAGAAAATGCAATGAAAAAAAGTGTCACGATTTCATGACATGTTTAGAGAGAAAGCGCAAGCAAGAAAACTGTCATGATTTCGTGACATGTTCGGAGAAACAACGCAAGCAAGCAAAACTGTCATGATTTCATGACATGTTGGAAGAGAAAGGCAAGTAGAAAAAGTGTCACGATTTCATGACATATTGCAAGGAAGGTTGTACGGACAAAAAAGTGTCACGATTTTGTGACATATTGGCAAGAAAGAAAAAGTGTCACGATTTCATGACATATTGCAAGAAAAAGAGGAGAGAGAAAAAGGTGTCATGATTTCGTGACATGTTGGCAAGAAAGAAAAACTGTCGCGATATCACGAAATGTTTGAAGAAAAAGAGGAGAGAGAAAAAGGTGTCACGATTTCGTGACATGTTTCATTTTCGTGGGCTAAAGCAAAGCGAAAGAGGAGAGAGAAAAAGTGTCACGATTTCGTGACATGTTGGATTTTCACGGTCTGAAGCGAAAAGGAGAAAAAGTGTCGCGATATCGTGACATGTCGGGTTTTCGTGACCCGAAGGCAAGAGAAAGTGCTAAGGAGAAAAAGTGTCACGATATCGTGACATGTCGAGTTTTCGTGACCCGAAGGCAAGAGAAAAAGCTAAGGAGAAAAAGTGTCGCGATATCGCGACATGTCGGGTTTTCGTGACCCGAAGGCAAGAGAAAGAGCAAAGGAGAGAAAGTGTCACGATATCGTGACATGTCACATTTTCGTGACTAAAGGAGGAGAGAGAAAGTAAGAAGGTGAAAGTGTCACGATATCGCGACATGTTGTGTTTTTGCTGGTTGAAGCCGAGAAGAGTAGCAAGGAGGCGAAAGTGTCACGATATCGCGACATGTTATGTTTTCGTTGGTTGAAGTCGAGAAGAGTAGCAAGGAGGCAAAAGTGTCGTGATATCGTGACATGTTGTGTTTTTGGTTGAAGCCGAGAAGAGTAGCAAGGAGGCGAAAGTGTCGCGATATCGTGACATGTTGTGTTTTCACGAGTGAAAGCCGAGAAGAGAACAAAGAGGTAGAAGTGTCACGATTTCGTGATAGGTCACGTTGGCGCGAGCAAGAAGAGAACCCAACCGAAATAAGATATGTGATAGTTAACTGAAGTTCCATGATAGTTACAGGGGCAGTTGTAGAAGAAATTCATGCAGCTAAAATAAGAAGAGTTAACTGAAGTTATACAACAGTTACAAGTGCATTTACAGAGAAAAATCATGTAGCTAAATTAAGAACAGTGAACTAGAGTCAGAACGACAGTTACAAGGTCAGTTACGGAGTGAATGCATCGAATGGTGGTCAAACTGAAAGTCATTAGTCGAAGACCAAACAAAGAACCGTAACTATTTATAGGATGCATGAAAGAATACTGTGAGATAAAGGAAGTTGAATATAGAATTTTCTATTAATAAGCTGCATGTGAAAATATGGAAGCTAAAAATAGAATCAGAATTCTGTTATAAAAGGAGGTCTACGTGGAGAATTAAATTGCTGCTGCAGAGAGAGGAAAAGTGCTGCTATGAAAGTGTGAAAGTGCTACAAAAAGAGGGCTGGAAGAGTGTCGTAAGAGAGTAGTAAGCAGAGCCGCAAGTGTGTGTGGTGTTTTGGTGAATAGCAAGAGAGGTTGGGTTAGCAATAGACTAGTCAGGGTCTTGTATAAGCGAAGGCATCTTTATGTCAAAAATATAGTTTCAAAATTGTAGTCCAAGTTGGTGCTTGGAATTAGGGGTTGGTGCTCCTTTCTGTTGGTGCAGATAAATTAGGGGTTGGTGCTCCTTTTTGTTGGTGCAGATAAATTAGGGGTTGGTGCTCCTTTCTATTGGTGCAGATAAATTAGGGGTTGGTGCTCCTTCTAGTTGGTGCTAGTAAAATTGATTGTAAAGTTGTTGCTTTGCAAAGGCTGGATTTGGATGGGAGTCCAAGCAGTCATTTTTGAGGAGTAGCCAAAACTGGTGAACCTCATTACATCTTGTGTTGTGTGATGCTCTCTTGTTATATTTGCTTTATGTGGTTTTAAGCTTTCATTGTTTTGGCTTTAAGAGTTGAAGTTTTTAAGTTTTAAAGAGCCACACTGATTCACCCCCCTCTCAGTGTCATTGTGAGACTAACAATTGGTATCAGAGCCAAGTTCCCTTGATTAAGCTTAATCAGCTAGGGTGATCTTGGATTAGTATGTAATGGAGGTGGTGAGGCTTCATCAAAAAAGCACATTGTTGGAAAAAAAAAAAATGAAAAAAGAAAAACTAGGGTGATCTTGGATTAGTACGAATGAAAGGTGGTGAAGGCTTCTCATCAAACAAAGCACCATTTTTGGACGAAACTAATTACTCATTTTGGAAACTCGGGATGCGGACATATCTTTGTGCTTTGGGATATGACATTTGGGATTCGAGTAAATAGTGGATACACAATACCCACCACTCCTCCAACCGATGCTGCGGGTAAGAAACTATTTGAGAATAACTCTAAAGCAAAGAATGCTATCATGCGTGGACTAGTGGACAATGAACTAGTAAATATTATGAGTTGTAAAACGATAAAAGACATATGGGACAAACTAAGGAGCATTCATGAAGGAGACGACAAGATCAAGGAGGCCAAGTTACAAACACATCGAGCTCAATTCGAAGCATTAAATATGAATGACGATGAGAACATAGAGGCATACATGCTGAGAGTTAATAGAATCATTAATGCAATTAGAGGAATCAACGAGGAAATGGAAGACTCTGTCATCATGAAAAAGGTACTAAGATCCCTTCCCAAAAGATTTGATTCTAAAGTTTTACTAAGAAGAAGTAAGGAAAATCATTATATAGAAGAAGCTAAAGATCTAAATACTTTTAGTATGGATGAGATGCATGGTTATTTGACTGCATATGAGATGAGGATAGAAAAATCTAAACCCACATACAGAGAAGCAGCTTTTAAAGTCCTTAAAAATAAAAACGCAAAACAAGAGTCCAAGGAAGAAGAGACACCGCTAGGAAATGGAAGCAAACTTTGTTCGAAAACTAAAAGGGGAAAAAGGAAAATACAGAGGAAAGCTATCATTTAAATGTTTCAACTATGGAGGCATTGGGCATTTTGCGACTAAATGTCCACTTAATGAGAAGGACAAAAGTGATGAAGGATCGCACCAAGAAAGAAGTGACTGGAAGAAGAAAACAAATTTCAGAAAAGGCAACTTCAAGAAGAAAAGTTTCATCTCCAAGAATGTCAGTTCATCAGAAGACAACTCCGATGAGGATTCTAAAGAGGAAACAGGTGAAGCTCTTTTCATGGCATTTGAAGAAGAAGAATCAAAAAAGGAAGAAGAAGTGAACTCTGAAGTATGTGGTGAAGACTCTGAGGCTAAAGTAGATCTAGAAGGTGAGTTGATCTCTGCACTTGAAGAGTTGGGTTTAGAAAGGAAAAAGAACAAAAGACTATCCAAGAAGTTGGAAGAATATGAGGGTGATATTGAAGATCTCTTCTTACAAATTCACAAAGCCAAGAAAATAGAAGAAGCCTTGAAGTCCCAGATCAATGAGAAAGAGATTTTTTGCTGCAAACAAGAAGAGGAGATTTTGTTATTGAGGAAACAACTAGAAGAGGCCAATACAAATCTCAAATTTGAGAAGAGCACAGAGTTGCTAGATAAAATGATAAGGCAAAAAAGAAGCCCCATGTGCAAGCTTGGTCTTGGATATGAAGCTGAACAACCTTCATCTTCTAAATCTATAGAGAAGAAGAAATCCACTGCTGAAGGATCAAAGCAAGAAGATCCTGAAGCTGAATCCTCAAAAAGAAGAAAATCTCAAAGGAGATCTATAGCAAAACAACCACAACAAAAGAGGTTCTATCACTCTCACTTTATTCATAATAATGCTTTTAATGGCAATTGTTTTAGATGCAACCATTATGGTCACAAGGCAATTTTTGGGGACCAATAAAAGTGTTGGAGAAAACACTTTTCGTTGAACACCATGTGATGTTTTAAATGTAATGGTCATGGGCACATAGCAAGGTCTTGTCAAAACCAAAGGAAAAAAAAAAAATTCATCAGACGCAAAGAATGCAACATAGACAGGGAAGAAATCATGTGCATCAAAGAAAGGAAAAGAATCATCCATCAAGGATGTACAAGAGACAACCACCCAAGAGAAATGTTCAAGTTCACAAAAAGGTTCAAAATGGGGATGCAAGTGAAAACCTTCAGCCTAAGTTCAAGAAATACTGGAGAAAGAAAGAAGAGAGGAAATCATGTCTCCTTGGATA
The DNA here is from genome assembly GCA_028583015.1 of Wollemia nobilis. Taxonomy (NCBI): domain Eukaryota; kingdom Viridiplantae; phylum Streptophyta; class Pinopsida; order Araucariales; family Araucariaceae; genus Wollemia; species Wollemia nobilis. The sequence goes on from JAQPPZ010000314.1 coordinate 2,639,316, forward strand.
GAAGGAGATTACTCCTCTATTGCACTAAGAAGCTCCAGGTAGCACATCCTCAGGGGGAGCAATGTTAAAGTTTTATTTTAATGCTCCTATGTATTTGTGTAGTTATCTGAGGATGAAAGGAAAGTAGTCGGGGAGTTGTTATATAGTTGTCAAAGTGTGTTTTCAGTTCATGTAGTTGTTTGTGGTAGTGCCGTGAAGGGTGGTGATTAAATTAAGAGTTGTCTTTATTGGTAATATTGCTATATGTCATTGTTGTACTGTTGATGGTTCTTACTGCCACTATCCAAAGTTAAGGATTATAACAGTTCAGATAGTGTGGTTAGTGAAAGAATGTTGCTCGAGCCGCATATATGTGTTTCGATGAAAGCAGTGTGTATTTGAACTTCACATTGACGGGATCTATTATGACGCTGTGTTGAAAATATTGAAGTCTGATTTAGCTCATCAAGATGAGCAACTTTGCTTTGTGAATCTTACCTATCCGAGGTCCAGTCGTATGAGTTTGAGTAAGGTGCACTATAGTTGGCCATGAAGTGTGTGACAAAATGTTGTCTCCTAAGTCGAACGGTTGAAAGTAAGGTGTGACCAGCGGTGACGGTAGAAAACACAGACCAAGTTGAAAATGTAAAAAGTGATTGGTTGAGTTGTGTTGAGATTGGGATTTGAGTATAGAACATATTGAGTCTCTAACAATTCTCTTTATGCTTCTATGAGATTTAGTTGATATAATGATTGAGCATTAAGTATAGAACATATTGAGTCTCTAACAATTCTCTTTATGATTCTATAAGATTGGATAGATTATGTGTGAGCCTATTGATAGGGTACAGAGGACAAAGTCTCAATGGATAGAGATCCAGCGACCAACACAGTTGAAGATAGATCTGAGTGAGGGACCACATTCTCAAGGGGAGCATTTATATATTTGATTATCTTTTTGCTCATATTTGTAATTTTTGCTAACTGTCATAACGTGTGCCTGAGAATGATGTGCATGGACTTAGGGGGAGTCTACAGTAGCCCTTTGGTATTATTGTCAAAGGGGGAGAAGAATTACAGGAAATTGCATGTGTGTTGCCAACAATTCCAAAGGGGGAGATTGTTGAGCAAGGTGCAAAAACAGTATTGTCATTGTTGTCAACACAGTCAAACAGATCGGTTGATGCAGTGGACAGGAGTTAAGAGGTTCTTTAGAGTACAGTGGTTTTCCAAAAGATAGAAGTGGCCCATATACTAAAAATAAAAAGAAAATCACAAGGAATAAAACTGTCGTGATATCGCGACATGTTGAGTAAGAAAGAAAAACTGTCGCGATATCGCGACATGTTTGAAGAAAAAGAGGAGAGAGAAAAAGGTGTCACAATTTCACATGTTGGCAAGAAAGAAAAACTATCGCGATATCGCGACATGTTTGAAGAAAAAGAGGAGAGAGAAAAAGGTGTCGTGATTTTGCAACATGTTGGCAAGAAAGAAAAACTGTCGCGATATCGCGACATGTTTGAAGAGAAAGAGGAGAGAGAAAAAGGTGTCACGATTTCGTGACATGTTTCATTTTCGCGGGCCAAACCAAAGTGAAATAGGAGAGAGAAAATGGTGTCGCGATTTCGCGACATGTTGCATTTTCGCGGTCTGAAGCAAAGAGAAAATGCAAGGAAGAAAAAGTGTCGCGATTTCACGACATGTTCGGAGAGAAAGCGCAAGCAAGCAAAAGTGTCGCGATTTCGTGACATGTTCGGAGAGAAAGCGCAAGCAAGCAAAACTGTCACGATTTCGCGACATGTTTGGAGAAACAGCACAAGCAAGAAAAACTATCGTGATTTCGCGACATGTTGGAAGAGAGAAAGACAAGTAGAAAAAGTGTCGCGATTTCGTGACATATTGCAAGGAAGGTTGTACGAACGAAAAAGTGTCACGATTTCATGACATATTGCAAGGAAGGTTGTATGGACGAAAAAGTGTCGTGATTTCACGACATGTTGCAGGAGAGAGAGTCTTAACGAAAAAGTGTCGCGATTTCGTGACATATTGCAAGGAAGGTTGAACGGACGAAAAAGTGTCGCGATTTCGTGACATGTTGCAGGAGAGAGAGTCCGAAAGAAAAAGTGTCACGATTTCGTGACATGTTGCAGGAGAGAGAGTCCGAAAGAAAAAGTGTCGCGATTTCGTGACATATTGCAGGAGAGAGAGTCCGAGAGAAAAAGTGTCGCGATATCGCGACATGTCGGGTTTTCACGACCCGAAGGCAAGAGAAAGTGCTAAGGAGAAAAAGTGTCGCGATATCGCGACATGTCGGGTTTTCGTGACCCGAAGGCAAGAGAAAGCGCTAAGGAGAAAAAGTGTCGCGATATCGCGACATGTCGAGTTTTCGTGACCCGAAGGCAAGAGAAAAAGCTAAGGAGAAAAAGTGTCACGATATCATGACATGTCGCGTTTTCGTGACCCGAAGGCAAGAGAAAGAGTAAAGGAGAGAAAGAGTAAAGTGTTTTCGTTGGTTGAAGCCGAGAAGAGTAGCAAGGAGGCGAAAGTGTCGCGATATCGCGACATGTTGTGTTTTCGTTGGTTGAAGCCGAGAAGAGTAGCAAGAAGGTGAAAGTGTCGCGATATCGCGACATGTTGTGTTTTCGTGGGTGAAAGCCGAGAAGAGAACAAAGAGGCAAAAGTGTCACGATTTCGCGACAGGTCACGTTGGCATGAGCAAGAAGAGAACCCAGCCAAAATAAGATATGTGACAGTTAACTGAAGTTCCATGACAGTTACAGGGGCAGTTGTAGAAGAAATTCATGTAGCTAAAATAAGAAGAGTTAATTGAAGTTATATAACAGTTACAAGTGCATTTATAGAGAAAAATCATGTAGCTAAAATAAGAACAGTGAACTGGAGTTAGAACGACAGTTACAAGGTCAGTTATGGAGTGAATGCATCGAACGGTGGTCAAACTGAAAGTCATCAGTCGAAAGACCAAACAAAGAACCGTAACTATTTATAGGATGCATGAAAGAATACTGTGAGATAAAGGAAGTTGAATATAGAATTTTCTATTAATAAGCTGCATGTGAAAATATGGAAGCTAAAAATAGAATGAGAATTTTGTTATAAAAGGAGGTCTACGTGGAGAATTAAATTGCTGCTACAAAGAGGAAAAGTGCTACTGTGAAAGTGTGAAAGTGCTACAAAAAGAGGGTCTGGAAGAGTGTCATAAGAGAGCAGTAAGTAGAGCCGCAAGTGTGTGTGGTGTTTTGGTGAATAGCGAGAGAGGTTGGGTTAGCAATAGACCAGTCAGGGTCTTGTATAAGCGAAGGCATATTTATGTCAAAAATATAGTTTCAAAATTGCAGTCCAAGTTGGTGCTTGGAATTAGGGGTTGGTGCTCCTTTCTGTTGGTGTAGATAAATTAGGGGTTGGTGCTCCTTTCTGTTGGTGCAGATAAATTAGGGGTTGGTGTTCCTTTCTATTGGTGCAGATAAATCAGGGGTTGGTGCTCCTTTCTGTTGGTGCAGATAAATCAAGGGTTGGTGCTCCTTTCTGTTGGTGTAGATAAATTAGGGGTTGGTGCTCCTTTCTGTTGGTGCAGATAAATTAGGGGTTTGTGTTCCTTTCTATTGGTGCAGATAAATCAGGGGTTGGTGCTCCTTTCTGTTGGTGCAGATAAATCAAGGGTTGGTGCTCCTTCCAGTTGGTGCAGATAAAATTGATTGTAAAGTTATTGCTTTGCAAATGCTGGATTTGGATGGTAGTCCAAGCAGTCATTTTTGAGGATGAACCTCATTACATCTTGTGTTGTGTGATGCTCTCTTGTTATATTTGCTTTATGTGGTTTTAAGATTTCATTGTTTTGGCTTTAAGAGTTGAAGTTTTTAAGTTTTAAAGAGCCACACTGATTCACCCCCTCTCAGTTTCATTGTGAGACTAACAATTGGTATCAGATCCAGCTTCCCTTGTAAGGCTAAATCAGCTAGGGTGATATTGGATTAGTACGCAATGGCAGGTGGTGAAGGCTTCTCATCAAACAAAGCACCATTATTGGACGAAACTAATTACTCATTTTGGAAACTCAGGATGTAGACATATCTTTGTGCTCTGGGATATGACATTTGGGATTCAGTAAATAATGGATAAATTAGCTAGGGTGATCTTGGATTAGTACACAATGGTAGGTGGTGAAGGCTTCTCATCAAACAAAGCACCATTGTTGGACGAAACTAATTACTCATTTTGGAAACTCAGGATGCAGACATATATTTGTGCTCTGGGATATGACATTTGGGATTCAGTATATAGTGGATACACAATACCCACCACTCCTCCAACCGATGCTGTAGGTAAGAAACTATTTGAGAATAACTCTAAAGCAAAGAATGCTATCATGCGTGGACTAGCAAACAATGAACTAGTAAAGATCATGAGCTGCAAAACGGTAAAAGAAATATGGGAAAAACTGAGGAGTATTCATGAAGGAGACGATAAGATCAAGGAGGCCAAGTTACAGACACATCGAGCTTAGTTCGAAGCATTAAAGATGAATGATGATGAAAATATTGAGGCATATATGCTGAGAGTTAATGGAATTATTAATGCGATCAGAGGACTTGACGAGGATATAGAGACTCTGTCATCGTGAAAAAGGTATTAAGATCCCTTCCCAAAATATTTGATTCTAAAGTTTTAGCTATAGAAGAAGCTAAGGATCTAAATTCATTTTAGCTATAGAAGAAGCTAAGGATCTAAATTCATTTAGTATGGATGATATGCATGGTTCTTTGACTGCATATGATATGAGGATAGGAAAATCTAAACCCACAGATAGAGAAGCGGCTTTTAAAGTCCTTAAAAATAAAAACGCAAAACAAGAGTCCAAGGAAGAAGAGACACCAGATGAAATGGAAGCAAACTTTGTTCGAAAACTAAAATTGGGAAAAGGAAAATATAGAGGAAAGCTATCATTTAAATGTTTCATCTGTGGAGGCGTTGGGCACTTTGTGACTAATTGTCCACTTGATGAGAAGGACAAAAATGATGAAGGATCGCACCAAGAACGAAGTGACTGGAAGAAGAAAACGAATTTTAGAAAAGGTAACTTCAAGAAGAAAAGTTTCATCTCTAGGAATGCCAGTTCAATAGAAGACAACTCCGATGAGGATTCTGAAGAGGAAACAGGTGAAGCTCTGTTCATGGCATTTGAAGAAGTAAAATAAAAAAAGGAAGAAGAAGTGAACTCTGAAGTATGTGGTGAAGACTCTGAGGCTGAAGTAGATCTAGAAGGTGAGTTGATCTCTACACTTGAAGAGTTGGGTTTAGAAAGGAAAAAGAACAAAAGACTGTCCAAAAAGTTGGAAGAATATGAGGGTGATATTGAATATCTCTTACAAATTCACAAAGCCAAGAAAATAGAAGAAGCCTTGAAGTCCCAGATCAATGAGAAATAGATTGTTTGCTGCAAACAATAAGAGGAGATTGTGTTATTGAGGAAACTAGAAGAGGACAATACAAATCTCAAATTTGAGAAGAGCACAGAGCTGCTAGATAAAATGATAAGGCAACAAAGAAGCCCCATGAGCAAGCTTGGTCTTGGATATGAAGCTGAACAACCTTCATCTTCTAAATCTGCAGAGAAGAAGAAGTCCACTGCTGAAGGATCAAAGCAAGAAGAGCCTGAAGCTGAATCCTCAAAAATAAGAAAATCTCAAAGGAGATCTACAACAAAACAACCACAACAAAAGAGGTTCTATCACTCTCACTTTATTCATAATAATGCTTTTAATGGCAATTGTTTTAGATGCAACCATTATGGTCACAAGGCAATTTATTGTGGACAAAATAATAGATCAAAGAGTTATGCTGGTAGAAATACATCTGTTATTCCGGTTGAACATCATGTGCAATGTTTTAAATGTAATGGTCATGAGCACATAGCAAGGTCTTGTCCAAATCTAAGGAAAGACAGTAGATTTCATCAGACGCAAAGAATGCAACACAGATAGGGAATAAATCATGTGCATCAAAAAAAGGAAAAGAATCATCCATCAAGGATGTACAAGAGACAACCACCCAAGAGAAATGTTCAGGTTCACGAAAAGGTTCAAAATGGGAATGGTTCAAAATGGGAATGCAAGTGAAAACCTTCAACCTAAGTTCAACCTAAGTTCAAGAAAGACTGGAGAAAGAAATAAGAGAGGAAATCATGTCTCCTTGGATAGAAGGAGATTACTCCTCTATTGCACTAAGCAGCTCCAGGTAGCACATCCTCAAGGGGAGCAATGTTAAATTTTTATTTTAATGCTCCTATGTATTTGTGTAGTTATCTAAGGATGAAAGAAAAGTAGTCGAGGAGTTGTTATATAGCTGTCAAAGTGTGTTTTCAGTTCATGTAGTTGTTTGTGGTAGTGCAGTGAAGGGTGGTGATTAAATTAAGAGTTGTCTTTATTGGTAATATTGCTATATGTCATTGTTGTACTATTGATGGTTCTTATTGCCACTATCCAAAGTTAAGGATTATAACAGTTCAGATAGTGTGGTTAGTGAAAGAATGTTGCCCGAGCCGCATATATGTGTTTCGATAAAAGCAGTGTGTATTTGAACTTCACATTGATGGGATCTATTATGACGCTGTGTTGAAAATATTGAAGTCTAATTTAGCTCATCAAGATGAGCAACTTTGCTTTGTGAATCTTACCTATCCAAGGTCCAGTCGTATGAGTTTGAGTAAGGTGCACTATAGTTGGCCATGAAGTGTGTGACAAAATGTTGTCTCCTGAGTCGAACAGTTGAAAGTAAGGTGTGACCAGCGGTGACTGTAGAAAACATAGACCAAGTTGAAAATGTAAAAAGTGATTGGTTGAGTTGTGTTGAGATTGGGATTTGAGTATAGAACATATTGAGTCTCTAACAATTCTCTTTATGCTTCTATGAGATTTAGTTGATATATTGATTGAGCATTAAGTATAAAACATATTGAGTCTCTAACAATTCTCTTTATGATTCTATAAGATTGGATAGATTTTGTGTGAGCCTATTGACAGGGTACAGAGGACAGAGTCTCAATGGATAGAGATCTAGCAGCCAACACAGTTGAAGATAGATCTGAGTGAGGGACCACATTCTCAAGGGGAGCATTTATATATTTGATTATCTTTTTGCTCATATTTGTAATTTTTGCTAACTGTCATAACGTGTGCCTGAGAATGATGTGCATGGACTTAGGGGAGTCTGCAGTAACCCTTTGGTATTATTGTCAAAGGGGTAGAAGTATTACAGGAACTTGCATATGTGTTGCCAACAATTCCAAAGGGGGAGTTTGTTGAGCAAGGTGCAGAAATAGTATTGTCATTGTTGTCAACACAATCAGACAGATCGGTTGATGTAGTGGATAGGAGTTAAGAGGTTCTTTAGAGCAGTGGTTTTCCAAAAGATAGAAGTGGCCCATATGCTAAAAATAAAAAAAAAATCACAAGGAAGAAAACTGTCGCGATATCGCGACAATGTTGGCAAGAAAGAAAAATTGTCGTGATATCGCGACATTTTTGAAGAAAAAGAGGAGAGAGAAAAAGGTGTCACGATTTCACGACATGTTGGCAAGAAAGAAAAACTGTCGCGATATCACGACATGTTTGAAGAAAAAAAGGAGAGAGAAAAAGGTGTCACGATTTCGCGACATGTTGGCAAGAAAGAAAAACTGTCGCGATATCGTGACATGTTTGAAGAAAAATAGGAGAGAGAAAAAGGTGTCACGATTTCGTGACATGTTTCATTTTTGCGGGCCAAAGCAAAGAGAAAGAGGAGAGAGAAAAAGGTGTCGCGATTTCGTGACATGTTGCATTTTCGCGGTCCGAAGCAAAGAGAAAATGCAAGAAAGAAAAAGTGTTGCGATTTCGTGACATGTTCGGAGAGAAAGCGCAAGCAAGCAAAACTGTCACGATTTCGCGACATGTTGGAAGAGAGAAAGGCAAGTAGAAAAAGTGTTGCGATTTCGCGACATATTGCAAGGAAGGTTGTACGAACGAAAAAGTGTCACAATTTCGTGACATATTGCAAGGAAGGTTGTACGGACGAAAAAGTGTCGTGATTTCGTGACATGTTGCAGGAGAGAGAGTCCAAACAAAAAAATGTTGCGATTTCATGACATATTGCAAGGAAGGTTGAACGGATGAAAAAGTGTCACGATTTCGCGACATGTTGCAGGAGAGAGAGTCCGAAAGAAAAAGTGTCACGATTTCGTGACATGTTGCAGGAGAGAGAGTCCGAAAGAAAAAGTGTCACAATTTCATGACATATTGCAGGAGAGAGAGTCCAAGAGAAAAAGTGTCACGATATCGTGACATGTCGGGTTTTCGTGACCCGAAGGCAAGAGAAAGCGCTAAGGAGAAAAAGTGTCACGATATCTACACATGTCGGGTTTTCATGACCCGAAGGCAAGAGAAAGCGCTAAGGAGAAAAAGTGTCACGATATCGCGACATTTCAGGTTTTTGCGACCCGAAGGTAAGAGAAAAAGCTAAGGAGAAAAAGTGTCGCGATATTGTGACATGTCGGGTTTTCACGACCCGAAGGCAAGAGAAAGAGCAAAGGAGAGAAAGTGTCATGATATCATGACATGTCACATTTTTGCGACTAAAGGAGGAGAGAGAAAGTAAGAAGGCGAAAGTGTCGTGATATCACGACATGTTGTGTTTTCGTTGGTTGAAGCCGAGAAGAGTAGCAAGGAGGTGAAAGTGTCGCGATATCGTGACATGTTGTGTTTTCGCTGGTTGAAGCCGAGAAGAGTAGCAAGAAGGTGAAAGTGTCACGATATCGTGACATGTTGTGTTTTCGTGGGTGAAAGCCGAGAAGAGAACAAAGAGGCAGAAGTGTCACGATTTTGTGATAGGTCACGTTGGCGCAAGCAAGAAGAGAACCCAGCCAAAATAAGATATGTGATAGTTAACTGAAGTTCCATGACAATTACAGGGGCAGTTACAGGGGCAGTTACAGAAGAAATTCATGCAGCTAAAATAAGAAGAGTTAACTGAAGTTATACAACAGTTACAAGTGCATTTATAGAGAAAAATCATGCATCTAAAATAAGAACAGTGAACTAGAGTTAGAACGACAGTTACAAGGTCAGTTACGAAGTGAATGCATCGAACGACGGTCAAACTGAAAGTCATTAGTCGAAGACCAAACAAAGAACTGTAACTATTTATAGGATGCATGAAAGAATACTGTGAGATAAAGGAAGTTGAATATAGAATGTGAGATAAAGGAAGTTGAATATAGAATGTGAGATAAAGGAAGTTGAATATAGAATTTTCTGTTAATAAGCTGCATATGAAAATATGGAAGCTAAAAATAGAATGAGAATTCTGTTATAAAATGAGGTCTGTGTGGAGAATTAAATTACTACTACAGAGAGGAAAAGTGCTGCTGTGAAAGTGTGAAAGTGCTGCAAAAAGAGGGTTGGAAGAGTATCATAAGAGAGCAGTAAGCAGAGCCGCAAGTGTGTGTGGTGTTTTTGTGAATAGTGAGAGAGGTTGGGTTAGCAATAGACCAGTCAGGGTCTTGTATAAACAAAGGCATATTTATGTCAAAAATATAGTTTCAAAATTGCAGTCCAAGTTGGTGCTTGGAATTAGGGGTTGGTGCTCCTTTCTGTTGGTGCAGATAAATTAGGGGTTGGTGGTCCTTTCTGTTGGTGCAGATAAATTAGGGGTTGGTGGTCCTTTCTGTTGGTGCAGATAAATTAGGGGTTGGTGGTCCTTTCTGTTGGTGCAGATAAATCAGGGGTTGGTGCTCCTTTTTGTTGGTGTAGATAAATCAGGGTTTGGTGCTCCTTCCAGTTGGTGCAGATAAAATTGATTGTAAAGTTATTTCTTTGCAAATGTTGGATTTGGATGGTAGTCCAAGCAGTCATTTTTGAGGAGTAGCCAAAACTGGTGAACCTCGTTACATCTTGTGTTGTGTGATGCTCTCTTGTTGTATTTGCTTTATGTGGTTTTAAGCTTTCATTGTTTTGGCTTTAAGAGTTGAAGTTTTTAAGTTTTAAAGAGCCACACTGATTCACCCCCTCTCAGTGTCATTGTGAGACTAACACCCCCTCTTAGTGTCATTGTGAGACTAACAGTGGAAGAAATCCTTTGTAACAGTGGAAGAAATCCTTTGTAATGATAGACAATCCATTGCTTAAGGTGGGTAGTGGAAAGGGGTACAACTCCCACATGGCCCACGATTATCACGAGGATTTTTAGTAACGCTACTAAATTTGAGGGCCTTAATTTTGAGGGCAAATATGATAGAAATATTGTGAGAGGCCAGCTTTGGAACATGAAAGGTTGAGTATCCAAGGTAAGATAGAACATACTCATCCCCAATGCATAACACTCATCACCGAATATGGCCCCGCTACAAAAGGATGAAGATCATTGGCCTTAATCCAGGTGATCATGCGGATAGCTATGGCATGCATATCCCCATCAAGTGGAGAATGTCAAACCTAGCCAAAGGTGCTCAAATTTGGGGCACTAGTAACAAGGAAAGTTTCATCAACTGTGCTACAAGTGTAATGACAGTGAATCCAAATAATGATGACATGGGGCTCACTGGATTGATGACGAGGCTCATAGATAAGTCCAGCTGTCAAGAGATCCAAGTGGAGGAAGATGGGTGGTCATTTCCTATGTAGGGCACTCCAAACAAGGAAGGGGTCGACAAGTGTGCAACTATAGCGAAGCTGCATCATAATGACATGGGGTTCACCTGAATGCTGACAAAAGCTGATAGGCAAGGCCAGATGGCAACAGATCCTCCAAGTGTGCAACTATAGCGGAGCTGCATAAAAATGACATGGGGTTCACCTGAATGCTGACAAAAGCTGATAGGCAAGGCCAGATGGCAACAGATCCACATGGAGGATGATGGGTGGTCCTTTCCTAGGCATAACAAGGAAGGTTTTGTTACATGCCATAAATACTATAAGTCCCACCACCTTTTTAAGGTAAGCAAAGGTGAAAAGGTATGGAGAACAACTGAGACTAAGAAAGGTAAGCAAAGGTGAAAAGGTATGGAGAACAACTGAGACTAAGAAATCTGAGAGGAAGAGGCTTGTGAACAATGAAATGACGTTCGTTGAACCCAACATGGTCATTATGGAACCTGTTGCCCAAGCCATCTTGACTGAGCGCAGGTTCACCCAATTTTTTGATTTATTCTCAGGTTCACCTAATTTTTTGATTTATTCTCAGGAGTAGAGGAGGATATCACCCAGACGATGATGGAAACTTGGGAGGATTGTAAGGTAGAGATACGGGGAAGAGAGATTATCATTGATGTCAACCTGCTTGCTGCTATAACAGGGTAAATGGTTAGATGACATTCCATTCACCAACAAAAGCATCAACAAAAGCATCATTGGAAGATTAATTTAAATGAATTTAAAGATAACCCAAAAATATTTAAGGAGGCTAAAAATGGTCTGACCAGAATGTACCTGCCCACCCCATGGAATGGGGTAATGAAAAATGTCATGGATTTTGTTACGACGAAGGATCCCAGGAAGACCCTACTTAGTTTTCACTATGCGTTTGTGAACTTCTTTCGGGATGTCAACCCGATAAGCATACCTCAATTTCTAATGAATTCAATGAATTACATAATTAATGCATGTCAGTAAGAGGGGGTCTGCTATGTCATTGCAACAGGGACTATTTAAAGTTATCTACAAGTGGGTGTTGGCTACAACTCCCAATATTGAACCTCAGGTCATTGAGGAGGTTCAACCTAGCCACCATGCAGAGAGCTCGGGGACCAGAGCTAGCCTTGAGGTTGAGGATTGAGGAGCCCCGAAGCTAGCCTTGGTACCATCAAACGTGTCTTCAACAAAGAAAATAATGGGGAGCCAATCAGTAGAGGAGGGACGATAAAGAAGATATTGAGTATTGAGGAGCCCACGACGAGATCATCCATGAGGCTAAAAAATAAGAAAATTCAAGGAAGTTCCAAAGTTAGTGCGAGTGACTTGGAGGATGAGGGACCTACAACCATGGTCTTGAAACATTTCATCCTGAAATCCTACACCACCATCATTCACCAGATGCAGGAGGCCCATGACACTTTGACTCAGGTTTTCTTCAATGAGGGTTACATGCTGAAAGTGGAGGTCAATGATGTTGACGACAATGAGGAGGAAAAGAGGATGAGGAGCTCGAGGAAGACATCGAAGATGAGGCCTAAAGTTCCTCAAGTCCTAGCGGTTATCTTTTTTATTTACGTAATGTATAGAGGAAGTCATCCTCTCAAGGCAAATGCCTGTTTTCAGTATTTTGTTTTATTTCTGGGAGAGTTTGGCTTAATTTTGTATGTTTTCAGTATTTTGTTTTACGTCTGGGGGAGTTTTGCTTAATTTTGTATGAACTGATAGGTGGTAGGATTAAGGGTTGCTTTCCTTTACCAGTTAGGCGTCCTAGGCAGGCTAGAACCAGTAAAGGACAGAAGGTCCTTAGGATGACAAGGATCCGTAGCTTCAACATAAGGCTGATTATTGTAACAGGTTTTGAGTCAACCTACAAAACCCGGTTCATTACTTACCAAAAAAAAAAAAAAAACTATAAAGACATATTCTCAATAAAATAATTTTGAACTTACTAAATTATTAAAACCAAATTTTGAAGTCCTATATAAGGTTTTGAAATCAAATTTTAAAGTCCTATATAAGGTTTTGAATCCTAAATATTTAATTAATAATTATAATATGTTGATTAAAGATAAAATAAATAAGTATCATTATTAATATTGAAGTCTATTCTAGCCTTATCCTATTACATTTTAGACTTCTCTTCTAAGTAAAAAGATCATAATAAAATCATATTAAACCTCTTTAATTTTTAAAAGAACCAATAATATGGTTACCTTTAATCTTATACCTTAAATAAAAGCTAATTAAAATATTAAGTATTCTAACCATATTCACAATGAGAATACTGTCGATAAAAGGAGAAAGACATATTCTCAATAAAATAATTTTGAACTTACTAAATTATTAAAACCAAATTTTGAAGTCCTATATAAGGTTTTGAAACCAAATTTTGAAGTCCTGTATAAGGTTTTAAATCCTAAATATTTAATTAATAATTATAATATGTTGATTAAAGATAAAATAAATAAGTATCATTATTAATATTGAAGTCTATTCTAGCCTTATCCTATTACATTTTAGACTTCTCTTCTATGTAAAAAGATCATAATAAAATCATATTAAACCTCTTTAGTTTTTAAAAGAACCAATAATATGGTTACCTTTAATCTTATACCTTAAATAAAAGCTAATTAAAATATTAAGTATTCTAACCATATTCACAATGAGAATACTGTCGATAAAAGGAGAAAGTACAAATAATTGTCAGCCTCTACTGTCGATGAAAGGAGAAAGTACAAATTATTGTCAGCCTCTAATATTTTTAGATATACTTTAGTTAACCAATCGAACCATATTTAAATTATTTTCTGGTTTCTTTTCCTAAAAATCAATGACAGACAATTCCTAATATATATATTTTTTTATTTTAAGAAAGCTGAGCTATATCATATATAAATGATTTATACTCCGGCTGTTATAATATTTTCCTATAAGTACTATTTTGAGATTGAAACCCTAAATTAAAATTTAATAAAAATATTAATTAAAGTCTTCCTATACAGTAGGAGCTTTGTTATGTGCCATAGTCAGCTTAAGTCTTTTACATCTCCCACGAGACTAGCATGCTCACCCTTACGCCATAAACATTTTTTTTTTTAAATTCTCTCAAGACGTCTTGTTGCCTCATAGACGTAATTTCAACTTAGCTGTTCAAATGAGTAACAAAGTTCCACTAACGCGATTTAACAACCCCACACAGGCTTAAATAAAATCTATAGTCAAGTAAATCAATGAGTCATACTTTACATTTTGGTTTGCACACTATTATTCCAACAACCAGCTCACTAATCAACCAAGGCGAAAATATAAATAAAAATCATACTGTCAAATATATTTAAGTTCTTGCTTGCTAAACTCCTGGAACTGTTTTTACGTTTTCAAAGCCCCATGAATTGGGCATTACACAATGGAAAATAGACATCACAAATTGCTACACCCAGATTGTTTGGTAAAGAATGGAAGCTCTAATATTTATAAGATTTTTAAATATTTTAACTAAATTATTCTCTCCACAACTTTACTCAACACAATGAAAAGCTTAGTAAAAAGGTAATAAAAATAAGTTTCACATACTCAAACAAGTTGCTGTGATTTCTTAATTTGATCAAAATACATAGGCATCCATTTCTATTATTAAAAAGAATTGTGTTCCATAATTAAATATCAATAAAATCTACCTTTAACAGATTGCAAAGAGCACATGTGCTCATCTTGATATATATATTTAAAAATATAAATTCTAAGTTTTTTGAGTTCCTTATCATTATTCACAATAAAATTCTCTTTCTGACAGAACCAGTGATCTATTATATTTTTTAAATTGTGCACTGCGTCCGTATACTAAAGTCTATCAATGACTCAACACCCTTCCATAAGGACATATCCAGCAGATAAATCCCTAAGAACGGACAATTTAAACTTGTGCTCCATACCAACACCCCAATGAAAGATAGTGGTTGAAGTCATAAACCATAAACCATCACATAAAGAAAAATGCAGCATCACATAAACCATGCAGACACACAAAAATTCCACACAGTCAATATTCAGAATCTCCAACCTGTTTTACTTGACGATGAAATTTCTTTACAAAGCCTCCTCTACTACTCTATCTTCTTCTGTGTGGCATCCACCGTGAATGAATTCTCTCCTGTGTAAGGTTCCTTTTAAAATATTTGTGTGTTCTAATATGGCGACACATACGGCTTTTTGTGTTCACAAGTGTCGCACTCACAAACCGCCGAATGGAAGATCATCCATTTCGGCGAAGCATAGAGTGTCTATTAAATTGAGAGACCTATTTACATATATTATTATTATTTTTTTATATATTTTTTATTTTATTAACTTTATGCATTTTTCATAAGATAATTACTACTATTAATATATTCTCAAATATATTTTTAATTATTTTCAAATTTTAAATAGTCCATATTCAAGTCTGCATATATATTTTATTTTGTAATCTTTATTTATATTATTATTATTATTATTATTATTTTTATGTTTATAGTAGACAAAATGTATTTCATGCAAACACGCATAATGCAAGTACAAGTTGAATGACCTATATGACATTTTTAGTAGGCTTCCATGTACCCATAAACCACGGTGTCATAGGCATGACATCATATCCCACCTTACGTGACGCTTCCGACCACTATCTCTTCCAAGGGGTGGGTATTTTCCTCATCCAGTTTGTCAGCGATTGATTGAAACCTGTACCTACAATCACAAATACTCATAGCAACATCATATTCTTCCAAGTGAAATGTTAACAAGTAGTAGGGATGTTACAATTTTGCACAAATTTTTAAGTTTTTTCACAAAGTTTTTTTTTAATAATATCATATTATGTTTGTTTTTAAAAAAATCAATTTTATTGATTTTTTTTAATAAACTTATGTTATTATTAAATAAATTTTTACAATTTTATTTTTGCAATAAACCAATAAGGGCGAACCCTATTGTCAAGGACATCATAAAAACTGAAGTCATCAAATCTGAAATTTTTTATAGGCTTTATAAATAACAAATTCATTTGTTTGAAGTCCTTATAGTTAAAAGGGGATTTTTTGTGGTGACATTGTTTGCAATTTGCCTACAAAGCAATTTTTTGTAAATGCCTTCAAGGTTTAATAAGTTGAAATGTTTTGCCTTAAGGGGGATCATAATTTTGCAAACAAAAGGGGAGAAGACTTATAAGGGTGCATTTTCGATAGTGACCGATACCTTAATCAAATTATTTTGCAAAATTTTATTGTAAAAGGTGCATTTTCGGTAGCGACTAACACCTTAAAAATGGGTAGATCAAAGAAAAAACAAGCCCCAAAACAAACTGATGATGTTGAAAAATTAGTTAAAAATCCTTACTTTCCACCAGAGATGGATGGGCTAGATTTTTATGAGGAGGGCACATTTCTCACACTAAACAATGGTTTAGTAGCCCTACTCGAAGATTCTGAGTCTTGTAAAGACCTTCAAACAAATGGTGCTTGATTCACTATTGACATTATAAGGGGCATATACATGTCATTGGTTGCACTTGACCTTGCCCAACGTAAAGTGAAATTGGACACTTGACCTTGCGATCAATGGATTGAAACCTTAGTATAAGGTTTTATCAATTACACATTTAATCAAGATATTATTTTTGTCTATTGCGCCGGTCCTACCATCTTCTGGGACTAAAATAACAACAAATGGATGGTTGTGTAGGTCAAATGCTATAGTGAAAATGATATCCCTTTAGATCTTCCAGATTGATGCTGGGATCACACACATACGCATCGACATTTGATGAAACCAGTCCTCTAATAGCCACACATATAGGATATTGTTTGATGTTGGACTTAACTAAGAGTGACACTAGTGATTTAACAACTAAACTTCCTCAAAAAGAGCTCCATAATCTCATAAATAGTGAAAGATGTCATATTGTTAAAAGCATTGATGAAGATGATGGAATTGGGTGTTTTGAAAAATACACCAAAGTATTTGGATCCAAACTGATGAAGAAAATGGGATTCAATGGTGAGAGATTAGGTAAACAGGAATAAGGCATTAAAACTCTAATAATGCTAAATGTTAGGGCAAAGAATGAAGGCCTTGGCTATTCTGGACATGCAAGTACCAGTAAAACCATATTTGTAAACCCTAAATCTCCTCCAACTCCTAAAAAGTATTGTTGCAATCATTGTGGAAAAATATGACATGTTGCAGCTAGGTGTTGGAAATTACATCTTTGTGATTCATGTGGATGTAAAAATCACTCTTCTTCAAGTTGTTGGTACAAAGTGAAAATGGCCAACAAGGTTCATATAGATTGTGGATGGAAAAATCTCACACAATGGACCATGATGAAAGAAATGTTGTATGGATTTTACCAAAAAGGTAAAACCTATGGTAGACCTCAAGGTAAATCTAGTGACAGACCGAGTGGCAGACCCAAAGACAATAACCCAGAGATGACCTAAAGACAGACCCAAAGATAAAGTTCCAGAGGTAGATCTACAAGTAGATCCAGAGGCAATGATCTAGAGGTATATTCACAAGAAGATCTCGAGATATACCCAGAGGTACAAATCTAGAGGCATGCTTAGAGCCAGAGCCAAAGCCAAAGCCAAAGCCAAAGACAAAGCAAGAGCCAACATTATTTCATTTCTTTTCTTCTTCACTATATTGGGACAACTATATTATTACCCAAATAATGTAATAAGGGGGGATGTTAGAGTTACTATGTTAGTAACTATAATATTACCTCATTTGGTAATTAGTAATTAGTCCTAGGTTAGTTATTTTGTTTTATCTAGGTTAGATATTTATCTTATCGATATTTCTTATGGTCGGTAGATATTATTGTTAGTAGGTTAGAGAGTATATCTCCTAAGTTATTACGCTAACTATTATTTATTTTTTAGCATAATTTGTTCATATGGTTAGTCTATTTTGGCTTAAGCCTATTATGGGCTTTTGCTTATGTATTTAAACCTTCTTGATTAATACATTAACATCACTTCTACTCTACTCCTAATACTCCTATGGAGAGAGATCAAAAAACTAGAGCAAAGGGGATAGAGTTCTTCTATGAGAGATCTACAAATTAGAGCATAGGGGATTGGTGTCTCCTTTGGACAGAGGTCCATAAACATTGGAATAAGGAATTTATTCCCAAGAGATTTGTTGAGAAAATTTAGAAGAAATATTTTTTTCATGGACATAACCCACATTAGGTGAACCACATTAAATTTGTGTCTCTCATGTGTGTGATAATTTGTGCATTTATTTGATTATTGCTATTGATATTACCATTGATAATATTGGATAATACTATTTAGGATAGAAAAGTAAAACTTTAACTTATACTGTTCATCCCCCCTCTCAGTATAAGCCTGTGTTCTTCATCTTGATCTAAGAATAGAGGTTTAGGGTAAAACTTGAGAGGAAATTTTGAGGCTGAGATGAAATTTTTTTACTCTATATTCCTTCACAAATGGACTAACATTCTAAATAATTCAACCTTGGATATTGGCAAATATTGATTTGAAGAAGCCACAATCGCCCTCCTGTAATCCTATCAAGGACACAATAACTAATTTCTAGAACTCTATCTTTGATATTATGAGGGCAACGATTTCTTGTGCTGAAGCTTTCAAAGTATTTATTAACGAGGACCAACCTAACTCTTTGATGGCTA
This sequence comes from Wollemia nobilis, assembly GCA_028583015.1. Classification (NCBI taxonomy): domain Eukaryota; kingdom Viridiplantae; phylum Streptophyta; class Pinopsida; order Araucariales; family Araucariaceae; genus Wollemia; species Wollemia nobilis. Next base: position 2,657,670 of record JAQPPZ010000314.1, read on the forward strand.
TGGTTAAATATAAAATAGATGACAAAGCAAATTAAGGACGTTCCTTTTTGGTACCCTTGCTTGTTGTGGCTCTACCTTGTCTCAGGCTTCCTCTACATGCGTTTTTGATTTCTTTTTTTTTGGGCCCTATTTGGGTTTAGGGTGGTTCTACTAATTCTTGTTTGTAAGTATCCCCTGAGTGGTAGTTGCCCCAGGACTTACAAGTTTTTTTGGGTCTCCCGTGATGGTGAAAGATGGTTCTTTTTGTTCAATTTTCTTGTATTGAAGCCTGACCAAATGTTTATTAGACCATGATTAGTACATTTTAATTCTAGTGTGTAAAAGGTTCGGTGACCCTTTCAAAACCCCTTCTTTCATCTTATCAAAAACATGTATATGTGTTTTAAGACAATTCATGACTCCTGAATAGAAGTGATTTTCTCTAGAGAGTAAAAAGAAGTTTGTAACTAGAAAGCCTATATGTTGATGACCGAATACTACAAAAAATATACCATAAAATAATTAAATAGAATCCTTTGTATTGTTTACAATAACATAATAATTATATAAGCTAAAATGTTCAAGTTTTAATTGGAAATATGATGTAGTTTTGTGTCAATCCCATTTCACATTTATAATGGGTTTCTTTTACTCATGATGCAATATGATCAAGATGTGGTATCCCATTTAGATGATTACCCATAATATAGACCACTAAAAATATATAAAATTTTTATCAAGATGCCTCCCAAAAGATTTCATAAATGTAGTGAATTATCTCTAATTGAATTTTAGGACATTCCACTTGTTGGCCATGACCAATATTATACATTATTCTTTATTGTATTAGTTATGGTTCCATGTAACAACTTATAAGGTGATCAATGTGATTAAAATTTATTTATACATATTTTCAATGTTATAACAATGCATTTATACTCCAACCATTTTTTCTACCGATTGCATATCATTATTTCATTTTTAGTGAAGAACATGATTTTTGGCTAATCACACCTTCCATGTCTTTTATTTCTATATTTTTTTTATCCTTTTATGCATAATTTTGGTAATGCACTCATTTTGTTCATTTCTATTTAAGTATTATGAATTTCTTCATGGTATCAAAGCATGTGTAAATCTACATTATTCTATTTTGATTTATTTTTTCCAAAAATTATTTGTAGTAGTTCATCAAAAGGTATTTTTGGATCATTATTTCTTTAAAATTCTTTTAAACATCCTAGTTTCTTCATCCAAAGACTCATAAGTTGATTCATTTAGGATCTAGTCTCCACTTGAGATGATAGGTAGTTATATGAGACATCAAAAATCCATTCTCTCATCTTCTCAAGGATTTTGATGGATATTTTGTATCCCTAAAAATTGTTTATTTGTTAAATGTTTTTAAACGTTTTAAGTACATTGATAGGTTTTTTTGGGAAAAACTTTATCACCATGGAAGATAACCCTTAATATTGGCCCATATAGAGGCACAAGATGCTTCGTACATTCCAAATATCTATGACATTAATTTATAAAAGTAAATAATATCTTGATTATCCAATACACATCTTTTTATCTACATTATCATTGTTTTTTCAAGAAGAGGTTCAAAATGCAATGGTCCTAGTTCAACATATTTCCTAATTCTTCATTTCAATATTTGTTTCTCAAGTAATGCATATAGGAGGGATAATTGAAATTTTGGATTTTTAGAAAGGGGGGAACCCATACTACCATCTTGCCATCTTGTAATTTGCCATTGCATGAATCCTCCTATGTGCCCTTATGGGTAATTTATAGACGAGGGGAAATTAGCTACGACACCCTTCCTTCTAGTATCCCAAAGGTATGCTAGTACAACTTGTAAAGTCCATCCTTCACAAACCATTTGGGATAAGAAGGATGTGTCTTAAAACATGTGTCTCATTTTGGATTAGGATTATGCATAGTGGTGAATCATCATTAATTCACTAAAATTAGGATATCCAAAATTTAAAATTGGCTAATCTTGGGACCTTTCATTAGGGCCCATTTACCCAAAATTTTTGAGGTGCAAATTTTTTTTGGGGTTAGCTCGCTCGACTGTGATAATAATTTTTTTTGTTTTATTTTAATTCACCAACCACTTTTTCCTAAATCCATGAACCTTTCACCTTCAAATTATAAATAATTTTATTTTTTCTCATAAAATATACCTCTTATACCACCAATATATATACCTAATGCGACAAAAATACTCATATACCCAAAATATGACCCATAGCACCAAAAACTCTGCAATGGAAAAAAAAAAGATCTGAAGCAATGAAAAAACACCTCTAGCTATGGGAAAACATCTAAAATATCAAAAAAAGACCTATGGTGCATACCCATAGTAGATGGTTCCTACCTACAACAAAGAAATGTTAGGTAGTTAACATCCATATTCCATTGTAATTTCAATTTGTATTCACCTAATGTAGAGTGCTTGAATTGAAATCTTATAATTTCCAGGAAGCATGGAGGGAGTCGATGGCCTCTTGAGATACTGACTCTATGATACATTGCTAGCTTGCAAAGACTACTAGTACCACCACCATACGTTGGTAGTACTTATAGGTTACCCGTATTTTATGGTATTGGTAGCCTATAGAGAGTACCAGAACCACTATCATGTGTCGGTAGCCTCTAAAGGCTATCGGTGCCCTGATACACCAATATCCTGCATAGACTATCGATGTCATGATACGTCTATAGTATTTGCAAGCTACAAATGTATTATGGCACTGGTAGCTTAAAAATATTACCAACGCACCATGGCACTGGTAGTCTTTGCAGGCTACTAGAATATCATGGTATCGATAGCCTTCAGAGGCTACTAACACATGATTGTGGTATTGATACTCTTTGCAGGCTATTGGTGTATCATGGCACTAGTAGCCTCTAGAGACTACCAGCATATGATTGTAGTATCATTACTATTTGTAGGATATTGGTGCCACAATACATCGATAATACGTAAGTACTATCGATGCCATGTTAAGCTGGTAGCTAATAGGGACTACTAGCATATGAATGGATTGGTTCATTATCTTAGCACATTCGTTGATACTATGAAGTAGCATTAAACAATAGGTTTTTGGAATGCAATATGTAGAATACAATGGAAGGTTGTGCGAGCCCTCATCTCCCTTGATTTTTGGAATTAAGTAGCATATAGATTGTTACTAAACCACTTCTCTTCCTCAAACATCTTAGTTATTTCCTAGTGTGATCTTTCATATTGTGAATAATAAAATGTTGTAATTAGTTGAAACTTGGGTTAAATCTAGTTGGTTGTAATAACATTTGTACAATAAGGGAATTACATTATAATAAATTGTTCACATATTATCAATTATAAGAGTTATGTACAATACCGAAAGCTTAAATTTCTTGGGGATTCATTTTTAACATGAAACACATTTTCCTATACAAATACAATGGCACCTACACCAAATTTAAGTAAGCAAGGCAAATATTCTGAAGGAAAAACTATCCTAAAATACTTTAGCCAAATAACCAAATCCAAGGAGGCATTGAAATATGTACAACTTCAAGTAGCATTGGCATATTGGAAATTTCTTGTAGATAGAAGAGGTATCACAAATATCTAGGATGACAAGGATAATGATAACCACAATAATCAGAGTGTAGAGCCACAACATTTAAATTTTAATACTATTGATTTTGGATAGGCTGAGAAGTGTTTGTTTAAGCTTCCAAAATTTTTATTCATGATTGTTCATACTTATATTTTTCTAATAACAATTTTGTATGGAATATTTATTTTAGCAAAAATGTGATGGTAAATTTTTATGAAATATTTATTTTTACATTGTATATTATTGTGTTCTTTGTAAAATGATGTAACTTATATCATAGCCTTTATATAGATTTTTTTTATTACATTTGATAGAATTTTATTTCCATGACTAAACATTGTAAATATTGGTTATTTACTTGTTAAAATTATTTTATAATTAAATTACAATGCAATTTTGAGTAGAAAGAAATAAATAATTCGACATTACTTTAGAAAATATTGATAAATAAAATAGGAAGCATGTTTGATTGATTATATAAATCATTCAACATTGATTTAGATAATACTGATCATTCAACATTACATTAAAACAAAAAACATCATCATATTTTCACATCACATAAAGAAAAATGCAGCATCACATAAACCATGCAGACACACAAAAATTCCACACAGTCAATATTCAGAATCTCCAACCTGTTTTACTTGACGATGAAATTTCTTTACAAAGCCTCCTCTACTACTCTATCTTCTTCTGTGTGGCATCCACCGTGAATGAATTCTCTCCTGTGTAAGGTTCCTTTTAAAATATTTGTGTGTTCTAATATGGTGACACATACGGCTTTTTGTGTTCACAAGTGTCACACTCACAAACCGCCGAATGGAAGATCATCCATTTCGACGAAGCATAGAGTGTCTATTGAGAGACCTATTTACATATATTATTATTATTTTTTTATATATATTTTATTTTATTAACTTTATACATTTTTCATAAGATAATTACTTCTATTAATATATTCTCATATATATTTTTAATTATTTTCAAATTTTAAATATTCCATATTCAAGTCTACATATATATTTTATTTTGTAATCTTTATTTATATTATTATTATTATTTTTATGTTTATAGTAGACAAAATGTATTTCATGCAAGCAGGCATAATGCAAGTACAAGTTGAATGACCTATATGACATTTTTAGTGGGCTTCCATGTACCCATGAGCCACGGTGCCATAGGCATGACATCATATCCCACCTTACCTGACGCTTCCGACCACTATCTCTTCCAAGGGGTGGGTATTTGCCTCATCCAGTTTGTCAGCTATGGATTGAAACCTGCACCTACAATCACAAATACTCATAGCAACATCATATTCTTCCAAGTGAAATGTTAACAAGCCGTGGGGATGTTACAATTTTGCACAAATTTTTAAGTTTTTTCACAAAGTTTTTTTTTTAATAATATCATATTATGTTTGTTTTAAAAAAAATCAATTTTATTGATTTTTTTTAATAAACTATGTTATTATTAAATAAATTTTTACAATATTATTTTTGCAATAAACCAATAAGGGCGAACCCTATTGTCAAGGACATCATAAAAACTGAAGTCATCAAATCTGAAATTTTTTATAGGCTTTATAAATAACAAATTCATTTGTTTGAAGTCCTTATAGTTAAAAGGGGATTTTTTGTGGTGACATTGTTTGCAATTTGCCTACAAAGCAATTTTTTGTAAACGCCTTCAAGGTTTAATAAGTTGAAATTTTTTGCCTTAAAGGGGGATCATAATTTTACAAACAAAAGGGGAGAATACTTATAAAGGTGTAATTTTGATAGTGACCGATACCTTAATCAAATTATTTTGCAAAATTTTATTGTAAAAGGTGCATTTCTGGTAGCGACTAACACCTTAAAAATGGGTAAATCAAAGAAAAAACAAGCCCCAAAACAAACTAATAATGTTGAAAAATTAGTTAAAAATTCTTGCTTTCCACCAGAGATGGATGGGCTAGATTTTTATGAGGAGGGCACATTTCTCACACTAAAAAATGGTTTAGTAGCCCTACTCGAAGATTCTAAGTCTTGTAAAGACCTTCAAACAAATGGTGCTTGATTCACTATTGGCATTATAAGGGGCATATACATGTCATTGGTTGCACTTGACCTTGCCCAACGTAAAGTGAAATTGGACACTTGACCTTGCGATCGATGGATTGAAACCTTAGTATAAGGTTTTATCAATTACACATTTAATCAAGATATTATTTTTGTCTATTACGCCAGTCCTACCATCTTCTGGGACTAAAATAACCACAAATGGATGGTTGTGCAGGTCAAATGCTATAGTGGAAATGATATCCCTTTAGATCTTCTAGATTGATGCTGGGATCACACACATACGTGTCGACATTTGATGAAACCGCTCCTCTAATAGCCACACATATAGGATATTGTTTGATCTTTGGACTTAACTAAGAGTGACACTAGTGATTTAACAACTAAACTTCCTCAAAAAGAGCTCCATAATCTCATAAATAGTGAAAGATGTCATATTGTTAAAAGCATTGATGAAGATGATGGAATTGGGTGTTTTGAAAAATACACCAAAGTATTTGGATCCAAACTGATGAAGAAAATGGGATTCAATGGTGAGAGATTAGGTAAACAGGAATAAGGCATTAAAACTCTAATAATGCTAAATGTTAGGGCAAATAATGAAGGCCTTGGCTATTCTGGACATGCAAGTACCTATAAAACCATATTTGTAAACCCTAAATCTCCTCCAACTCCTAAAAGGTATTGTTGCAATCATTGTGGAAAAATATGACATGTTGTAGCTAGGTGTTGGAAATTACATCCTTGTGATTCATGTGGATGTACAAATCACTCTTCTTCAAGTTGTTGGTACAAAGTGAAAATGGCCAACAAGGTTCATATAGATTGTGGATGGAAAAATCTCACACAATGGACCATGATGAAAGAAATATTGTATGGCTTCTACCAAAAAGGTAAAACCTATGGTAGACCTCAAGGTCAATCTAGTGACAGACTGAGTGGCAGACCCAGAGACAATAACCCAGAGATGAACTAAATACAGACCCAAAGATAAAGTTCCAGAGGTAGATCTACAAGTAGATCCAGAGGCAATGATCTAGAGGTATATTCACAAGAAGATCTCGAGATATACCCATAGGTACAAATATAGAGGCATGCTTAGAGCCAGAGCCAAAGCCAAAGCCAAAGCCAAAGACAAAGCAAGAGCCAACATTATTTCATTTCTTTTCTTCTTCACTATATTGGGACAACTATATTATTACCCAAATAATGTAATAAGGGGGGATGTTAGAGTTACTATGTTAGTAACTATAATATTACCTCATTTGGTAATTAGTAATTAGTCTTAGATTAGTTAGTTTGTTTTATATAGGTTAGATATTTATCTTATCGATATTTCTTATGGTCAGTAGATATTATTGTTAGTAGGTTAGCGAGTATATCTCCTAAGTTATTACGCTAACTATTATTTATTTGTTAGCGTAATTTGTTCATATGGTTAGTCTATTTTGGCTTAAGCCTATTATGGGCTTTTGCTTATGTATTTAAACCTTCTTGATTAATACATTAACATCACTTCTACTCTACTCCTAATACTCCTGTGGAGAGAGATCCAAAAACTAGAGCAAAGGGGATAGAGTTATCCTAAGAGAGATCTACAAATTAGAGCATAGGGGATTGGTGTCTCCTTTGGACAGAGGTCCATAAACATTGTAATAAGGAATTTATTCCCAAGAGATTTGTTGAGAAAATTTAGAAGAAATATTTTTTCATGGACATAACCCACATTAGGTGAACCACATTAAATTTGTGTCTCTCATGTGTGTGATAATTTGCGCATTTATTTGATTATTGCTATTGATATTACCATTGATAATATTGGATAATACTATTTAGGATAGAAAAGTAAAATTTTATCTTATATTGTTCATCCCCCCTCTTAGTATAAGCTTGTGTTCTTCATCTTGATCTAAGAATAGAGGTTTAGGATAAAACTTGAGAGGAAATTTTGAGGCTGAGATGAAATTGTTTTACTCTATATTCCTTCACAAATGGACTAACATTCTAAATAATTCAGCCTTGGATATTGGCAAATATTGATTTGAAGAAGCCACAACCGCCCTCCTGTAATCCTATCAAGGACACAATAACTAATTTCTAGAACTCTATCTTTGATATTATGAGGGCAACGATTTCTTGTGCTGAAGCTTTCAAAGTATTTATTAACGGGGAACAACCTAACTCTTTGATGGCTATGGTTAAATATAAAATAGATGACAAAGCAAATTAAGGACGTTCCTTTTTGGTACCCTTGCTTTTTGTGGCTCTACCTTGTCTCAGGTTTCCCCTACATGTGTTTTTGATTTCTTTTTGTTTGGGCCCTATTTGGATTTAGGGTGGTTCTACTGATTCTTTTTTGTAAGTATCCCCTGAGTGGTAGTTGCCCTAGGACTTACGAGTTTTTTTGGGTCTCCCGTGATGGTGAAAGATGGTTCTTTTTGTTCAATTTTCTTGTATTGAATCCTGACCAAATGTTTATTAGACCATGATTAGTACATTTTAATTCTAGTGTGTAAAAGGTTCGGGTACCCTTTCAAAACCCCTTCTTTCATCTTATCAAAAACATGTATATGGGTTTTAAGACAATTCATGACTCCAGAATAGAAGTGATTTTCTCCAGAGAGTAAAAAGAAGTTTGTAACTAGAAAGCCTATATGTTGATGACCGAATACTACAAAAAATATACCATAAAATAATTAAATAGAATCCTTTGTATTGTTTACAATAACATAATAATTATATAAGCTAAAATGTTCAAGTTTTAATTGGAAATATGATGTAGTTTTGTGTCAATCCCATTGCACATTTATAATGAGTTTCTTTTACTCATGATGCAATATGATCAAGATGTGGTATCCCATTTAGATGATTACCCATAATATAGACCACTAAAAATATATAAATTTTTTATCAAGATGCCTCCCAAAAGATTTCATAAATGTAGTGAATTATCTCTAATTGAATTTTAGGACATTCCACTTGTTGGCCATGACCAATATTATACATTATTCTTTATTGTATTAGTTATGGTTCCATGTAACAACTTATAAGGTGATCAACGTGATTAAAATTTATTTATATATATTTTCAATGTTATAACAATGCATTTATACTCCAACCATTTTTTGTACCGATTGCATATCATTATTTCATTTTTAGTGAAGAACATGATTTTTGGTTAATCACACCTTCCATGTCTTTTATTTCTGTATATATTTTTTTATCCTTTTATGCATAATTTTGGTAACGCATTCATTTTGTTCATTTCTATTTAAGTATTATGAATTTCTTCATGGTATCAAAGCATGTGTAAATCTACATTATTCCTTTTTGATTTATTTTTTCCAAAAATTATTTGTAGTAGTTCATCAAAAGGTATTTTTGGATCATTATTTCTTTAAAATTCTTTTAAACATCCTAGTTTCTTCATCCAAAGACTCATAAGTTGATTCATTTAGGATCTAATCTCCACTTGAGATGATAGGTAGTTATATGACCTTTTTTAGACATCAAAAATCCATTCTCTCAACTTCTCAAGGATTTTGATGGATATTTTGTATCCCTAAAAATTGTTTATTTGTTAAATTTTTTTATACGTTTTAAGTGCATTGATAGGTTTTTTTGGGAAAAACTTTATCACCATGGAAGATAACCCTTAATATTGGCCCATATAGAGGCACAAGATGCTTCGTACATTCCAAATATCTATGACATTAATTTATAAAAGTAAATAATATCTTGATTATCCAATACACATCTTTTTATCTACATTATCATTGTTTTTTCAAGAAGAGGTTCAAAATGCAGTGGTCCTAGTTCAACATATTTCCTAATTCTTCATTTCAATATTTGTTTCTCAAGTAATGCATATAGGAGGGATAATTGAAATTTTGAATTTTTAGAAAGGGGGGAACCCATACTACCATATTGCCATCTTGTAATTTTCCATTGCATGCATCCTCCTATGTGCCCTTATGGGTAATTTATAGACGAGGGGAAATTGGCTACGACACCCTTCCTTCTAGTATCCCAAAGGTATGCTAGTACAACTTGTAAAGTCCATCCTTCACAAACCATTTGGGATAAAAAGGATGTGGCTTAAAACATGTGTCTCATTTTGGATCAAGATTATGCATAGTGGTGAATCATCATTAATTCACTAAAATTAGGATATCCAAAATTTAAAATTGGCTAATCTCGGGACCTTTCATTAGGGCCCATTTATCCAAAAATTTTGAGGTGCAAATTTTTTTGGGGTTAGCTCGCTCGATTGTGATAATAATTTTTAGTTTTTATTTTAATTCACCAACCACTTTTTCCCAAATCCATGAACCTTTCACCTTCAAATTATAAATAATTTTATTTTTTCTCGTCAAATATACCTCTTATACCACCAATATATATACCTAATGTGACAAAAATACTCATATACCCAAAAACTTACCCATAGCACCAAAAACTTTGCAATGGAAAAAAAAAGATCTGAAGCAACGAAAAAACACCTCTAGCTGTGGAAAAACATCTAAAATATAAAAAAAAGACCTGTGGTGCATACCCATAGTAGATGGTGCCTACCTACAACAAAGAAAAGTTAGGTAGTTAACATCCATATTCCATTGTAATTTTAGTTTGTATTCACCTAATGTAGAGTGCTTGAATTGAAATCTTATAGTTTCCAGGAAGCATGGAGGGAGTCGATGGCCTCTTGAGCTACTGACTCTATGATACATTGCTAACTTGCAGAGACTACTAGTACCACCACCATACGTTGGTAGTACTTATAGGTTACCCGTATTTTATGGTATTGGTAGCCTGTAGAGAGTACCAGAACCACTATCATGTGTTGGTAGCCTCTAAAGGCTATCGGTGCCCTGATGCACCAATAGCCTGCATAGACTATCGGTGTCATGATACGTCTGTAGTATTTACAAGCTAAAAATGTATTATGGCACTGGTAGCTTAAAAATATTACCAACGTACCATGGCACTAGTAGTCTTTGTAGGCTACTAGAATATCATGGTATCGATAGCCTTCAGAGGCTACTAAAACATGATTGTGGTATTGATACTCTTTGCAGGCTATCGGTGTATCATGGCACTAGTAACCTCTAGAGACTACTAGCATATGATTGTAGTATCAATACTATTTGTAGGATATTGGTTCCACAATACATCGATAATACGTAAGTACTATAGATGCCATGTTAAGCTGGTAGCTTATAGGGACTACTAGCATATGAATGGATTGGTTCATTATCTTAGCACATTCGTTGATACTATGAAGTAGCATTAAACAATAGATTTTTGGAATGCAATATGTAGAATACAATGGATGGTTGTGCGAGCCCTCATCTCCCTTGATTTTTGGAATTAAGTAGCATATAGATTGTTACTAAACCACTTCTCTTCCTCAAACATCTTAGTTATTTCCTAGTGTGATATTTCATATTGTGAATAATAAAATGTTGTAATTAGTTGAAACTTGGGTTAAATCTAGTTGGTTGTAATAACATTTGTACAATAAGGGAATTACATTATAATAAATTGTTCAAATATTATCAATTATAAGAGTTGTGTACAATACCAAAAGCTTAAATTTCTTGGGGATTCATTTTTAACATGAAACACATTTTCCTATACAAATACAATGGCACCTACACCAAATCTAAGTAAGCAAGGCAAATATTCTGAAGGAAAAACTATCCTAAAATACTTTAGCCAAATAACCAAATCCAAGGAAGCATTGACATATGTACAACTTCAAGTAGCATTGTCATATTGGAAATTTCTTGTAGATAGAAGAGGTATCACAAATATCCAGGATGACAAGGATAATGATAACCGCAATAATCAGAGTGTAGAGCCACAATATTCAAATTTTAATACTATTGATTTTGGATAGGCTGAGAAGTGTTTGTTTAAGCTTCCAAAATTTTTATTCATGATTGTTCATACTTATATTTTGCTAATAACAATTTTGTATGGAATATTTATTTTATCAAAAATGTGATGGTAAATTTTTATGAAATATTTATTTTTACATTGTATATTATTGTGTTCTTTGTAAAATGATGTAACTTATATCATAGCCTTTATATAGATTTTTTTTATTACATTTGATAGAATTTTATTTCCATGACTAAACATTGTAAATATTTGTTATTTACTTGTTAAAATTATTTTATAATTAAATTACAATGCAAGTATGAGTAGAAAGAAATAAATAATTCGACATTACTTTAGAAAATATTCATAAATAAAATAGGAAGCAAGTTTGATTGATTATATAAATCATTCAACATTGATTTAGATAATACTAATCATTCAACATTACATTAAAACAAAAAACATCATCATATTTGCAAAAGTATTTTTTATTAATAGAAATAATGTCTCATTACATAATTCTTAAAAAACTAGTGAACTATAAGTCCACTTAGTCAGTATTATGCTACATAGATCGAACTAGTTGTTGTCTCTAATGGATGTTGAGGATTTGAAGAAACTATCTGTAAAGGAGGATCAAATATCATTAATGAATCCAAGCTCTAATCTGGATCATCATACTACTACATAGTAGTTTCTAGTATTGCACCAACTCTGATCAAGCTCTCCTAAATTTCCTCCAAGCTCTATATTAATGCCCTTTCATCCTTAGCAGGGTCTTCTTTATATGCTGAGGCCAATTCTTTTTCTTTAAGCTTTAGAAATTTTTTTGGATCCATTTTATGTTCTATAATAATCCTCCTAAAAGTATTATTCTTTGCAATGACTATGGCTAATCTCTCTTTCGGCTTAATAACGAAAAGTAGATTCCTTCACCATACCAAAAAATACATTCAAATTTTCCACTTGATTCTTCAGATTCTCAAAATTTGACTACAAAAAAAGAAAAGTAAAAATGATTAGTTTTAAATACTATTACAAATAAATCAAATGATAAAAAATAATTACAATAACTTACCTTTGATCTTACTTTTGCTACCTCTGCAACTTGAACCTTTTTCTTATCTTTAGCCCATTGATTGTAATAGGCTTGGGATTCAACATTTAGATTCTCTAATCTATTCAAAATAATATATAAAATTTTATCATCATATAAATTTATGGCCTCCAAATTGTTAGATTTAGCTTGATTTAACAAAGCATTAAGGTTTTCTGGTTCATGTTCAACTAAAGAAAATAAATTTTCTCTTTTATCAAAATTTTTCTATTGCACACTTATTTCTTCAAGTAGAATTTTTGTGCAATACTCCTAGTCTCTCAATTCAAAAAAATCAACAAGGATCAAGTCTTTAATGGTCACCTCTGTACTATCAGATAAAATAATATCTGATGAAAAACCTAACTTTTCATCATCAAAAAGAGGAATAGCACCACCGATACGATGAAGGGAGCTCTCACCAGTTGCTAGTACCTTTGCAGCTTATGTTTGTTGTTGCGATCTTTGCAGCATGTCAGTAGATTTGAAATTTTGTGGAACATTTCCTTGAAAAATATAATCCTCTTCAATAGGTGGTTCCTCCATATCTATAAAACCACATATATTTGAAATATTCCCAATAAAAATATCACGAAGGCCTGAAATAGTCAAGGTTTGTGTTATTCCCCAAATCCTTACAACAAATTATTGTTTTCCAACCATATGTTGACCCCTCATATTTGGTGAGCATGGAGGATGTGGTGGGGGCATTATTTTCTTTCCATGATGAGGTGCTCAAACTAATACCTCTAAAAAATAAATTAGTAAATATGTTGATAAATACCCCAAAAAATAATTTAAAAATATAACTAGTTGCACATACCAGATATCGATCCTGACTCTATTGGATTGGTGTTTTGTTGCCCTAAAAAAAAAAAGTAAAATAATAAATAAACTAGAATGAAAATTACCTAAGACTTTTGAATCAAATCACACTTACAGTGAATTTCACTTAAAGTTATGAAAGAGAAACATTACCTATTATGGGGTCCTACTGGGAAACTTCTTTAAGATCCATTTGTACTCTTCATGAAAATATTAATGCAGTTGCATGAGGGGTAGATGATACAGATATACGAGGAGTAGAGGATGCATATGAATGAATAGTAGGATATGCAGCCACAAAGGTCTTCAAACGTTTAGACCTTAAAAAATATAGGGATAGCTCTGATTTTTATGGATCTTCATAATTTTCTATTACCTATGGAAGCATTACCCTAATTACAACCTCTCTTTTAGATGAGGTTGAAGAAGCTTTTTTTCTGCATTCACATATAAGTCAAAATTTAATTTAGTAAAAACATATTTTTTAAAACAATAAAAGTAACTTTTTATGAAAATTGTAATTTACCTGCAACTCCTCATCTATCAAGCCAAGTAACCTCAGTTTTGGGTGGAGAGTGGTTGGATACAGAGAATTTTAAACATTAAAAACTTATTCATAGTAAAATTCAAGAAGAAAATTGGTGGTACAAAGAGTAACATCAATGTTTAGTTTTGTTTTGATTTTGTTCGAAAGGTATGTGCACTAGTCAAATTTTTCAAAACTGAGGCAACGAATAAAGTATTCCAACATCCACAATGGAATGTATGGTGACATTCCTTGAAAAATAATGCAGGCTTGGAAGAAATCAATAACTTCCCGAAGGAACTTTTTGTTAACACGTGTCAAGGTGAGACCCCTCTTGGATGGATTTGTATGAACTGCAAAAAAGAACATAAAATTAATACAATGAACATTCATTTCCTTTTTGATATATAACCAACCAATAGGAAAAATATTTAAAGTATTGAGGCTAAAAATGTAAAGGAAAAACCATCATTTTTTTTAAAACAACAAATCAAATTAAACCTTATGGTGCAATAAAATAAAATACTAAAACAATATTCAAACAAGCATAGAGGATTAATAAACAAATTTTACCCAAAAACAAGACTATGGAAGAAACCACTTAGGTGCTACACTCCTATGCCTTAACTCGATAGATCAAAACCATTTTAACCAACTCTGGTTAAATACCAATAAGGATTCAATTTCCAACATATAACAATGGCATAAACAATAGTAAGATGATTACCTAATTGGCTAGGTTTTAAAAGAAACAAGAAAACATCTTCTATAGCCCTTTAAAAAATCCATCGAGATACATCTACAAATAACTCATAATCAACAGGCATGGGTTATCCGAAGCAAGTGAAAACATACATAAATGCACTCTTAATTAAAAGGTGCTAAAGGTCTAAATAAAAACCTAGATGCTCTACGGTTCAACAACATCACATAGGATAACCAAAAAATATTACAATGCTATCCCTTTTAATTAATTCATTCATATTTGAGTAACATATATAATTAGAGAAAAATAGATGTACCTAACAATGAATCTAATGACAGTTCAAAATTTATCTCACGAAAATTTTTCTCTTTATCCGTTAAACGAAATTTGGTGTGACTATTGGACAACCCATGTGTGGGAGCCCAGTCAATCTCTTAACATTTGGAGGGTTCACTATGAAGGATATAGTCCTATTATTATCAACATCAATCTGGAATACACACCTGTTACACTATTGCAATATCTGACAATCTTCTAGAGAAAATTTGGGTTTGTGTTGAATTGTGGCATTGACACCAACCCAAAAATGCCTTCATTTGTCACCCATGTGAGATTGTATCAAGAATGGTGAGAATATTTGATATGGTTGTGAAACATTGGTTCTTGAATTAAAGTTTTTATGCAGGAGAGGAGGCTAAGATGTCCATTGCTACAATAGATATAGCATTTGGAAGGGTTTGGGAGGTTTGGAAGGCTTTTGTAGGATTTTGAAGGCTTTAAGAATGTGACTGTAAAGTTGAAAATGAGAGGTTTTTTGGCCTTTTATAGGAAATCTAGAGCCATGCATTATCGACACATATTGTAATTAAGTCAAATGGTGACACGTGGTGATGTCAAGCCTCCTTTCAAGATGGTATCATATGCAAACTACCAACAACATGCACCCATCAATAGAATATGTAGAATACTAGTGCCATTGATGCATCGATAGCCTATAGAGGCTACCATCCCCACACATACATTGGTAATCTGCATTGGCTATTAGTGCCACACATACATCTATAGCCTTTGCAGGCTATTAGTACCAATTATACATCGGTAGCCTTCAAAGGCTATTGACACCACACATACACTGGTAGCCTCTACTATTATCGGTGTCATTGATATGCCAGTAATGTGCAGAGTCTATAAACATCACACATACATCGATAGCCTCTGCATGCTAGTAGTGCCATTGATACACTAGTAGCTTGTAGAGGCTATTGATGCCACACATACATTGGTAGCCTATACATGCTACTGATGCCATTGATACACTGATAGCTTGAAAATGCTACTGATGCCATATATACACCAATAGCCTTTGTATGCTATCGATGCTATTGATATATCAGTAGCCTTTAGGTGCTATCAATGCCACACACACACTGATAGCCTTTGCTACTACCAATGCCACTAATACATCGATATCCTACAAAGGCTACTGATGCCACATGGTATCCTCTGCATGCTATTGATTCCATTAATATATTGATAGATTTTAGAGACTACCAGTGCCATACATACATTAGTAGCCTTTGCTACCAAAACCACACATACATATGTTATCAATAGCCTCTATAGTTTAATCTTATGCTGATGGTAGTTTTCCAATGTAGCAGTTAAATTGTCCTACCAATAGTATTTTACTATTGTTTAATATTTTTCCAAATATTAACATAAATTCACCCCATTATTATAATTTTTTGTGGAAACAAAAAGTAATTTGCCATGAATTCTACATGAGTTTGGACTCTATTCACCTAGGTTTTGAAAATGATTTACCCCATTATTATAAATACATTTCAAAGATAACCCCTTATGCATAACCCTATTTTGGATCCAATCAACCTTTGAATGGTCCTAACAATTATTTTCCTTATTTAAGAAGGGGATTAACAATGATCAAGGTTTTTTCTATGGGAACCAATTAGCTTAGAAACCATGGCTCATCACGACCAAAATGGCATGTATTTTAACTTGCATAATATGTGTTACTTATTTTTACATTGGAATTTGTTGAAGCTTTGCTCTAGTTTATAGTCAACATCACATGTTTGAGGGGGAATTCAATTTTTATAAATATTTCATGTAATGTCATTTTATATAATATTAATTTTTTTTATCTTTTGACCCAAAAAATAGGTGGAAACAACAAGTTGATGGTAATGATAGATTGTCATGTCACATTATTGGAAAAATTGGAAGGGAATATTAAGCTTGAGGATTTTATATTTTTATGTTGAGGGTATGTTTAGTGTTTTGCTTCCTAGATTATAAATTTGTTATACAAAAGTGTTTTTGGTAATTTTTACATTGCATAATTTGTGGAGCTCTATATAGTGGAAATATCTTTTTTGGTACCATGTCGAGTGCCTTTATGTTCGATCATTATGGATGTCAAATCATATATTATCTATTTGAATTGGAATAAATATGATACCTAGTCCACCTAAATGATTGGTTTATTACAAATGGATTATGATGTAGAAGCATCCAAATGGTTGTAACTACCATGTTTTTGTAACTGTTAGCAACATATTTAAAAGACCCTTTTCTTGCAAGAGATGAGAAGAAGAGGGAGGAAAAGATGAAGAGGAATCAACTGAGAAGCTAGAAAATATATAGAGAGAATGGTGTGTGAAGAGAATAAATGATAAGAGAAGGGAGAGAGAATAAATGCATCAAAAGTCATATGAGAGATAGGAGATATTAGTCTAAGTGTATTTCTATTATGTAAATGGTCATTTTGGTGAATGATTAATACAATACGTCCTTTCTAGATTTTATCTGTGTATATTGTTTTCAATGGTTTATATGGGATTCAAACATGCCCCATCCATATTACATCATCACCACATAGTATTACAATAAAGAATGAATATTATACATGTATATTTTAGCAATATTCAAACTAGGGTCTCCTCAAAATGTTGAGGAATCTAATCAGTTGCACTAATACCTCTTGATTCATTATCTTTGTGTATGTTGAACCATGGAATTTTTTTGTTATTAGAATAACATATTGTAGATTATAGTGATTGTTATGTGCAGGATTGTAAAGGAGGTAGAGTATGGTTATAATCCTAATAAAGGTGTTGTCCTAGTGCATGAATAACCATTCGATTGAGGGTACGGTTGTCATTTAAATGGGAAAACCTCTCCAATAATATGGGGATATTATTTAGATAGAAAGCCTTGTTATACAGGATATTTTTGACCCATTAAATATAAGAATATTGACATACACAAAATTTTTCAATAAGAAACATGTGATTACCATTCCTATAAAGTCAAATTGTTGTTCGAGTAAATATTTAGGATGCCATTCAAGAAAGGTATCATTTGGGAGATTACCATTCAAATGAAAGGAAAGGATTGCAAGTGAGGAAAATAGAATTGTTGTAGTCAAGCGAAGATGCCATTTGAAGGTAGAACGATGATGTTCAAGTCAAGTTATCATAGCTAGTTGTCAAATTACACTTCCATTCAAGATAGAGTGTTGATTAATTAAAATATTAAAGTAATGCTCATGAAAGAAACTATATATTTGTTTAATTAGTTGTTACCTAGGTGTGAATGTGAGCACCATTCAAATTAGAAGAGTAATTATCATGTTTTTCATGTTAGGATGTCCTTCAAGTAAATACTAAATAATGTTTGATTAAGTTGTTGGTTTTTGTATGCATCATTTGTGATAGATTTTGATGCTATATATTTAATGGAAAAACTACCACAAGGTTTTTAAATGAGCATGCAATATTTTTTTTTTAAACAAAAAACCCCTTGTGGGGCTGCCTTGGTCTGAGAGACCACGAACAGGGGGTTCTATACCATCAAAGTCACCCGGGAGTCACACCCAGCCCTGCCCGCACCAACATTATCAATTGGATTTTGGGTACCCAATTCAGCTTTTTGGTAGGGTGGAGATTCGAACCTGGGACCTCCCTTGGAGGATTGCCCTCTCCTCCCCAACTCACCTACAACACTTGGGTTATGAGCATGCAATATTAAATATAAGATAATGAAAATATATAAAGCATGTAAAACTCATAAGAAACTTCTATAACTACTCATAAAATTTCCATTAATGAAAGCTCATGAAAATAGTATCTTCATACAAAATGTGGAGATCTCAAATACTCCATGCTCCATACAAGTTCTACATTGTATCTAACTTGTACTCTACTCTACTCTACCTTATCCTATGAAATGACAAGATGATATATGTTATGCTCACACAAAGGCAAATATATAATGGGATGTGACTCTTGACATTCCATATTCCTATGACTCTTCACTTTCCTATTGTATGGAATCATGTGCACATGGACTGTGATGCACATTTACATTATTGAATACTTTGTACATTCTACTATTAATTGTGCATTTATTACATTGCATAAAGTAAATACTCAAACCCTAATCTAAGACACACTCATAATCTAAAGATGTATCCAAGGTGGTACATTAACATGTAATGAATAATGTAATATATTCTAACACTCCTTGTATTGCATTATTTGGTTAATACAAACTTTTGTCTTCAATATGGATCTTCATATTGTATTTAATTCACTTTGCACTATATGCCTCCTTGGTCAGGTTCCTTCTCTTCTTGCTTATCTTCATCATTAGGGCTAGTATTTGTGCTTTCATGAGTTTTCATGCTATCATATATTCCTAGAAAAATATTTTCTCTTTGCCTTTGTCCTTATCACAAGTCTTATTTAGTATACAATATTCTAAATAATCACTTAAAGCATTCTGATAAGATCTCAAGTTAGAAGAACTTGAAGTATCAATACTACATGCAGAATGAAATATCTTCTTTAAAAAGGATTCATCTATTTTTGTTTTCTTTTTACATGATTCAATCAATTTCTTTTGCTTCATATTTTCTTCTTTGTAATATTCAAATGTAAACAATGCCATATATAATATGCTACTAATGTCTAAAAGAATTATAATATCATCTTTTCCATTATCAATTTCTTCAATAATTCTAGCATGTAGATAATATTATAGAGTTTTAAATTTTTCTTCTATGGCTTCACTATAGATCAATTTTGAAGTAAGATCTAAGTTTCCTTCAATATTTGTAAGTAAATTCTTGATTCTATTTTTTATGACATTTGCCCTTTCCTTTCTAATGATGTTTTCCATATCATTATCCATTGAATTCTTTGAAGTAGACATCCTTATTCCTCCTTAGTTTTTGATAGACTAAGGACACTTGTAAGCCTTATATCTCCCTATCCTTTTAAATTCTAAATTCTAAGTTGAATTTGATTATATGATCAAATTCTAACTTTCAATTCTTCAAATATTGTAGTATATCTTGTTTTCCTAATGTTTGGAGAATGATCAAACAATAGTAAAATCTCTAGGTAGAATTCCTTTTAGCTCCCTAGTATTTTGAATGTAAAATAGCTTTGATAAAATACTTAGCTTTCTAAGTTTCCTTTGAGTTGAATTCCTTTTGTCTTCCTAATGTTCAACTTCTAGTCTTCACCTTATTTTTCCCTATTTATTAATAGAAAAACTAAAGATAATTTTGATGCAATTTCAATTGATAAAATTCTCTATCTTCAATAACTTTAAGTTGGATTCCTTATGTCTCATTAATTTGAGCAAGAGACTAATTCCAATGTAGTTTTCCAACTTTCTATCAACTCTATGTTTTATATATTTCAATTTTCAATATTATAGTTTCTAAATTTCAATAATATATGATGGTGACGAATTCCTTATAAGTCCCTAATTAGAAATTTAGAAAATAAGGATATTTGAAAATTAAATATTTCAATTTCTATGTAGAATTTCTTATTCCTCCTACTAAAGTTATTTAAAAATATTTCTATGCTTGAATTTCAAATAAAGTAATTCCAAAAGCTTTCAAATTAAATCCTCCTTACTTCAAAAAGCTTTCAAATTATTCAAAAAATCATCTAAGGTTATAGTTCATCAATGCAATTTCTTATACCTCCATTCATTTAATTAATATCAAGCATAATAGATTAACTAAGCTTAATATTAGTATTGACATTCCTTATACCTCTTTGACCTTTATAAAAATGCAAATTTATTTGAATGTTTTATGTACCTTCTTGAATATGGCATGCTATGTATTCAGTCTACTTCTCCCATGACTTATTTTCTCTACAAATTGCACTTTATTTTAGGCATTTTCCACTTTTCAGACTTCAATGCAAAAATGATGTTCTTCTTCACTGGATTTAATGTTCTTCCTTATGTATGGTGTTGTATAAGACTTTGTTAAGAACACAAGCTTATACTAAGAGGGGGGTGAACATTATAAGACAACTTTTTATTTTTCTTTCCCAATCAATATTATGCAATGTATAGATAGAAATATCAATAGTAGTAATCAAAGAAATACACAAATCACCACACACAATAGAGACACCAAATTTATGTGGTTCACCCAATGTGGGCTACTCCACGAAGAAAATATTTCATTAAAATTTTCTCAATCAATCTCTTGGGAATCCTTTCCCTATTACAATGTTTATGGACCTTTGTCCAAAGGAGACACCAATCCCCTTAATCAAGTTCATGGATCTCTATCCATAAGAGAACTCCTTTCTCCTCTTACTTTGGCTGGTGATCTTCTAGAATAACTATTACCCCCACTACTATGGCTAATGGATATCTATCCACTGAAGACACCTGTCCTAACTACCCTAGCTTAATGGATCTCTATCCACTAGATACTATCATCCTCTATACTCTATCACCTCCAAAGATCTATCTAAAATTTGTACTAAACACAGTCCTTTGGTCTAGCACAAATCTACTCAATCTCTGTCTCTAGTCTAGCACAAACCTATACTTAAATATGTACCAAACTCTATCCTAAAATCTATACTAAACATAGTACTTCATTCTAGCACAAATCTATCCTCAATATTCATCCTCAAGCCTTAACTCAAAGCTTGACTCAATCTCAAATCAACTCTATTGTATCTACCCCAAACCTTAACTCAAGGTTTGAACAAATCAATTAATATTGCTCTCAAGTATTCCTCAAAGACTTGTCTCAAATCTACCTTGCAAGCTTCCAACATAGCTCACACTCATCTATCCACAACAACTCTTTATTCCAGAAAACCTTGAAGCATTAACTCAACACACTCAATAAGGAAACCTAATTAAGTCCTTTTCACTCCAAACTTGTTTTCTAGAAAACCAACCAATCAACTCAACTATGGAAGAATGTGCCCATACCTTTTTCTTGATGATGAAGGAACCTCAAAAATATGCCACAACCACAAACACTTCTTTTCCAAGCTCAAAGAAGTTATAAGATGATAAACTCTCTCAAAGGTACAATGCAAATATCAAAACATACATACACCTTGTCACTCCATCTTAAAGAAAGCATTCATCAACATATACAAAAATAATTGACCAAATACACCTTATAATCTCCCAGTTAAAATAATATCCAACATAAAAAATAATGTCAATACAATCACCTTTTCAAAATAACTCAATGGCAAGAAATCCTCTCAAAATCTAACCAACACTTTAATCCACTTATTTCTCCAATTACTCAAAATAATGACCAAATAAAATACCTTTTATTTACCCCTTTTAACTCCCTAGAATCTTATGTCAAACCTTAGGCATTATAAAATATAACAAAAATTTATTACCTCCACCTTGGTGAGACTCGAACCCTTGACGCCGCCTCCCCATGCATCCTAGCCGTGGTCTTGGCTACCACATGCGCTAGGCACTCATTTAGGGAGAAAAGAGCACCACGTGCTCTATATTCCTCCCCTTTTGCACCTAAGCCAAAAAACCACGCATCGCTTCCTTTGATGCTTCAAACACAACACACCAAAATGTTGCTATCGTGAATCGATCATGGGTCACTCCGTGCCCAAACACCTTAGCCCTCGACCACTTGCCACTAGGCCATACTGCCTAGGTGGATATGAGATTTTAGCCCTCGATGATCTTATCCCCTTTCGCTGGCGCCTAAGACAAGAACCTTGTCTTCTTCCTCGCATGAATTCTCTTCAACACACACTTGCCTCTTTTTCTTGTTCGAACGAAGGATAATTCGAATGCCACTAAGGCATATAGTTTATATATCATTTGCCACCTTTAAACTTGAACGTCGGCATAAATTTAATTGCCTTGCAACCCTAACCTTAGGGTAATTATAATTTAATTAATAATAACATTATTATAATTAACTTATAATTAATTTAATAACCATAGGTTAATTAAATTAACTTACAAATTAATATATAATGAAATTATAATTAAATATAATTTATTTAACTCCCATAGGTCTATCCAATTGGTTTTAAATAAAAGACCATTTATTTTTCCATCATGGGTTTTAATAAAAACCTTTATTTCTGCCATACATAATATCAAAAAGAATATTATGACACCTTCTTCATCAATCTTTTGCATTGCTCCTTTTGGCCTTCTGGCATCAGTGGTGGTTCACTTTTTGGCATCAATGACAACTTCATGCCTTGACATCAATGACAACTCTATGGACTCAAAATGTCCAACAATCTCCCCCTTTGTCATTGATGGCAACCCAAATTATTTTTACCAAAAACTTAACCTTTTCTTTGTTCTGCTCCCCTTGGGACATTGCTCCCCCTGGCTCAATGCTCTCTTCAAATCTCTCCTCTTTACTCAAATACCAAATCTCTCCCCCTTACTCAAATATCTCCCCCTTTGACATCAATGGAAAAGGGTCACCTTTGGGGCTCGGGGCTAAGAATGAGTTTCTTAGCTTAGCCCCTCCCCCACCTCCTCTTGAGGTGGTTAATTCTGGGGTGGGAGTATTTCTACTCCCAGTAAGCACTGGTCTTTACCTTTATCTTCTTTTCTTCTTATCTGATCCTTTTGATTCCTTTGACTATTCCTTTCCATGTCCATGTTCCTATTCCTATTCTTGTTCTTGTTCATGTTTATATCCATGTTCATGTTCCTATTCCTATTCATATCCATATCCCTTTTCCTATTCCTGTTCCTATTCCTGTTCATACTTGATTCTAGAATGTCTGCTCTACACCACTTTGTTGTGTGTCCATCATTATTGCACTTATAACACTTAATGTTATTATTCCTTGGAGGTGCAAATGTCTTAGGATTTCTCCTAGTGAAGCCATATCCTTTTCTATCATGAACCCTGCAATTCATTGCCTTGTGACCAAACTGATTACATGAGTAGCAATACCCATGGAAAAGCTGCCTATTTCTGAAATTCCCATTTTCTTATCTTTCATGTGTCCTGCACTGTGAAGCCATGTGCCCAAACCTGTGACATGAAAAACATCTTCCATTGAAGTTTCCTTGTCTTGACCTCATTGGTCTCTTAGTCTCTTTTAACCTATTCTGATTGTTGTTCCATCTGTTTCTTCTTTGTGCATTGTTCCTGTCCTTGTTGAACTTTCTGTTGTCCAACTCATCCTCAGATGTCTCACTTTCTCTTACACTATCTTCTTCTGAAGTTTCTTCTCCTTCAGAACTTGAGGTTGACTTCTCTTCTTGTTTCTTTTGAGTCTGTTCAAAACCAAGACCTATTTTGTTTGTTGACCTTCTTTGTACCTTGATCATCTTATCCACAATATTTGAGCTCTTTCCAAACTTTTGTAGCTTACTCTTGGAATTTTCTAAATCTTCCCTTAGTAGGGCTACTTCTTGTTCTAACCTTTCACATTCTAAGACCTTTGCTTCTAACTTATCCTTGAACTTCTTTGTCTTAGCCTTTGATTTGTCTAGATCCTCTATAAGCATTCTTCTCTCTTCATCACATTCTTGAAACTAAAACTCAAGTTTAGAGTTTTGCTTTCTTACCTTCTTTACTATGTCAAGAGCATAAATAAGTTCTCCCTTGAGATCATATCCTTCTTTATCTGATTCTTCCTCTATTTGTTTACCTTTGTCTACATATTTATTTTCTTTTGACTTGTCTTCTGTAGGATCACCTTCTTCTTCTTCTAGTGCCATTAGAATATTCTCTTTTGGTCCTTCAAGTGTATCCTCATATTCATCATCACTGAAACTATAACCATTCCTTGTACAACTATCTTCAAGATGTCCAAAGTTACCACATCTAAAACACTTGAGAATTATTGGTGACCTTTTCTTGACCTCTTTTTCTTCAATCATAAATAGGACTTCATATTTATCATTTTCTGAGAAACTATTATCACTATCACTTGAGTACTTACTTGCCTTATCTGCATAGTAGCTCCTCTTTTGCCTTTGAAAGAACTTCTTTCCTTGTCTGCTTTGTCCATCCTTGCTTTTCTTTTGGTGTCTATATCTTTTTGATTCCTTGTTTCTGTGATCCTATTTTTCTTCATCATTGTTATTTTTAGCTTCTTGACAATCAGTTGCATAGTGACCATACTTTCCACAATTGAAACATTTAACATATTTTGTATCTTTAAATCTTCTTGAATCCTTATTCCTTCTACCATAATTTGCTTCTTCATCACTGGATGACTCATTGCTTGATTCTGACTTCTTACCCTTTGTCTTCTTGATTGCTTTGAAGGTTGCTTCCTTCTGGGGATTAGGTTCTTTTGTTCTTAACTCAAAAGTTGTAAGAATACCAAGCAACATATCTCTTGTCAAAGAATCACCATCCTTTGATTCTTCTATAGCAGAAACCTTTTCACTAAATATTTTTGGAAGAGATCTTAAGATCTTATCACAAACATCTGATTCTTCAACCTTAAGTCCAAGTCCTTGCATAGCATTAACAACCTCATCAACTCGAAGTAGATAAGTACTAATATTTTCCTCATCCTTCATTCTTAACTCTTCAAGTTGTCCTTTGAGATTTCGTATCTTTACTTTCTTGACACATTTATCTCCTTCATATATACTTTGCAACTTATCCCACATTCCTTTTGCATCTTGACAATGCATAACTTTTATGGACTCTATTCTATGCAAACCTCTCAAAATTGCATTCATTGCTTTTGAATTGTAATGTTGTAGAAGCTTACCTTCCTTATCTGTAGGTGGATCAACTAGTGGTATGTATCCATTTTCAACTGCTTCCCAAATTTCATTGCCAAGTGCCATCAGGTAAATCTTCATTCTCATACTCCAATATATATAATCACTTCCATAAAATATTGGTGTTGAATTATCTGATGATCCATTCTTAGAATCCATTGTGTTCTTGTAGGCTTTTCCTTCAAGTTGTTAAACTCTTTCGAAGGAACCCGCTCTGATACCAATTGAAGAACACAAGCTTATACTGAGAGGGGGGTGAACAGTATAAGACCACTTTTTACTTTTCTTTCCCAATCAATATTATGCAATGTATAGATAGAAATATCAATAGCAGTAATAAAAGCAATGCACAAATCACCACACACAATAGAGACACCAAATTTACGTGGTTCACCCAATGTGGGCTACTCCACGGAGAAAATATTTTACTAAAAACTTTCTCAATCAATCTCTTGGGAATCCTTTCCCTATTACAATGTTTATGGACCTCTATCCAAAGGAGACACCAATCCCCTTAATCAAGTTCATGGATCTCTATCCATAGGAGAACTCCTTTCTCCTCTTGCTCTAGTTGGTGATCTTCTAGAAGAACTATTACCCCACTACTCGGTAATGGATCTCTATCCACTGAAGACACCTATCCTCACTACCCTAGCTTAATGGATCTCTATCCACTAGAGACTATCATCCTCTATACTCTATCACCTCCAAAGCTCTATCTCAAATCTATACTAAACATAGTCCTTCAATCTAGCACAAATCTGCTCAATCTCTATCTTTAGTCTGGCACAAACCTATCCTCAAATCTACACCAAAATCTATCCTTGAATCTATACTAAACATAGTCCTTCGGTCTAGCATAAATCTATCCTCAATATCCATCCTCAAGCCTTAACTCAAAGCTTGACTCAATCTCAAATCAACTCTTTGGATCTACCCCAAACCTTAACTCAAGGTTTGAACAAATCAATCAATTCTGCTCTCAAGTCTTCTCAAAGACTTGTCTCAAATCTACCTTGCAAGCTTCCACAAAATCTCACACTAATATATCCACAAGTCCTCTCTAGAACTTGTCCAAATCTTCTCAATAAGTCCTCACAAGAACTTATCCAAATCTGCTCTCAATATGTATTGTAAGCTTCCACAAAAGCTTACCCAAATCTGTCCACAAGTCTTCTCAAAGACTTACCTCAAATCTGCTCAACAAGTCCACACTAGAACTTGTCCAATCTCATAGAAACATAAAGAGAATTGTTAGAGACTCAATATGCTCTATACTCATCACAATGCTCAATCACTTTCAATCACTCTTTCAGAAACATACAGAGAATTATTAGAGACTCAATATGCTTCACATTCACCTCAATGCTCAATCACTTTCTCAAATCAATTTAAAATATAGAATAGTTTATTTTATAGAACTTGAACAATCACTTCACACATCCACTTGACTAGGCTCAACCAACTCTACTCAACCAATCACTCAATGAAATAATCCTTGCTTACAAACCCTAGTCCAAGCATATAAACCCTCACTCAAAATATTTCCAACAATGCTTATCAACCAATCTCACATAACAATGATACTCATGTTCTTTTCAAACCCTAGTTCAAGTTTCTCCTTCACCAACAATGCTTCAACAAAATCTCACATAACAATGATACTCATGTTCTTTTCAAACCCTAGTTCAGGTTCTTCACTTAACCAATGGCTTCAACAACAATGCTTATCAAACAAGGTTTTAACAACAACTCTTTATTCCAGAAAACCTTGAAGCATTAACTCAACACACTCAATAAGGAAACCTAATTAAGTCCTTTTCACTCCAAACTTGTTTTCCAGAAAACCAACCAATCAACTCAACTATGGAAGAATGTGCCCATACCTTTTTCTTGATGATGAAGGAACCTCAAAAATCTGCCACAACCACAAACACTTCTTTTCCAAGCTCAAAGAAGTTATAAGATGATAAACTCTCTCAAAGATACAATGCAAATATCAAAACATACATACACCTTATCACTCCATCTTGAAGAAAGCATTCATCAACATATACAAAAATAATTGACCAAATACACCTTATAATCTCCTAGTTAAAATAATATCCAACATAAAAAATAATGTCAATACAATCACCTTTTCAAAATAACTCAATGGCAAGAAATCCTCTCAAAATCTAACCAACACTTTAATCCACTTATTTCTCCAATTACTCAAAATAATGACCAAATAAAATACCTTTTATTTACCCCTTTTAACTCCCTAGAATCTTATGTCAAACCTTAGGCATTATAAAATATAACAAAAATTTATTACCTCCGCCTTGGTGAGACTCGAACCCTTGATGCCGCCTCCCCGTGCATCCTAGCCGTGGTCTTGGCTGCCGCGTGCGCTAGGTGCTCATTTAGGGAGCAAAGAGCACCACATGCTCTATATTCCTCCCCTTTTGCACCTAAGCCAAAAAACCACGCGTCGCTTCCTTCGATGCTTCAAACACAACACACCAAAATGCTGCTATCGTGAATCGATCATGGGTCACTCCATGCCCAAATGCCTTAGCCCTCGACCACTTGCCACTAGGCCATGCTGCCTAGGTGGATATGGGATTTTAGCCCTCGATGATCTTATCCCCTTTCACTGGTGCCTAAGACAAGAACCTTGTCTTCTTCCTCGCACGAATTCTCTTCAACACACGCTTGCCTCTTTTTCTTGTTCGAACGAAGGATAATTCGAATGCCACTAAGGCATATAGTTTATATATCATTTGCCACCTTTAAACTTGAATGTCGGTGCAAATTTAATTGCCTTGCAACCCTAACCTTAGGGTAATTATAATTTAATTAATAATAACATTATTATAATTAACTTATAATTAATTTAATAACCATAGGTTAATTAAATTAACTTACAAATTAATATATAATGAAATTATAATTAAATATAATTTATTTAATTCCCATAGGTCTATCCAATTGGTTTTAAATAAAAGACCATTTATTTTGCCATCATGGGTTTTAATAAAAACCTTTATTTCTGCCATACATAATATCAAAAAGAATATTATGACACCTTCTTCATCAATATTTTGCATTGCTCCTTTTGGCCTTCTGGCATCAGTGGTGGTTCACTTTTTGGCATCAATGACAACTTCATGCCTTGACATCAATGACAACTCTATGGACTCAAAATGTCCAACACTTTGACTATTCTCCTAGTGGTGGTTGGTTTCTTTGACCATTGAATGTGTTGTGCTCTATTCACTTGCATTACATTCTTATCTCAATAATATGCTTGTATGACTTGTCCTTCATGCAAAGAAGATGTTTCACTTCCCTTATGTTAGTTGGAGTTACCTTCTACACTATGACACTTGGCAATGTAACTCTTCACTCTTATGAATATATTCTATCCTTCCAAGTGGTGGTGCTTCTCTTCTATGTAATATCTATTCCTCTTCTTTGTAATGCTCCTCTACTCTTCTTTGCTTGGTAACACATTGCTTCTCCCATATGTAGCATTTTTCATTTTCTTTGTAACACTCCTTTACTCCTCTTTGCTTGGTAACACACTGCTTCTCCTCTACACCTAGCAACAACTTAATTATTTACCACAAACACTCCTACTTTTTAGTTCCTCTATACTCAATATCTTCTTTCCAATGTAACCACAAATGGCATTTTGATTTATCTCAATGGCTCACTAATTTTGGTTTTCGCTTTTTTGTAATGGTGCCTGCTCTTGGATTTAGTGGCTCGTTGATTTTTAGCACTCAGATTCTACTCTTCAACATCTCAATTTTGTTTTATTAATGCTTTCTTCTATAGTGCTCTGTTTTCCTCTTTGTCAAAAATTATGGCTCTTCTCAACTATGGTGGCTCCTCCTTCAGGATGGTGGTGCTTTTGCTTGTGCTTGGTGGTTCTTTAATGCTTGGTAATGGCTCTTCTTCAGTGGTTTCTCTTCCACGATGAATCCTCCTTGTTGGCTAACCTTCCACAATGGCTCCTCCTTGGGTCTATGCTTAGTTGTTTCTTCTTTGGTGACTCCAAGATTCTTAATTTGTGCCAAAAATTTTCCTTTTTGAATATTATATTGCCTCCAATATTTGCTATTAAATATCGGTTTATTTATCTTTCAAAATATAGTAAGGAGTTGATCTTTTAAATTTCCTTATATGACATCTAATTTCTCATTTATTTGTTGCAGATTTTAATCTGATCTGAATGCTATCTTCTTCAACTTTGAAGACATAAAATTGAGACCTTTTATTTACTATTTTAGAAACTCAAATATGGTTCTTTTCAAGACATAAATAATACTTGGATAAAATACTTTAATAACACCAATTTTCTTATTTTTTGGCCTCCTTCGTAGCTAGATTTCTATGTGATTTGATTCACCCTTTTATATCCCGAGTTTGTAAATTTTGCAGCTCTAATTGCTGCCAAATTTTTTTGCCTTTTAGCCTTTAATTTGCTACCCAATAATATAATTTTTTGTGGCTTCAATTCTCCTTCAATTTTTTTCTCTCAAACTCTGAAATTTGTAGCTATTATTTCTTCCCTCTTGCTGTCCAACATTATGTAAATTTTTAGCTTCAAATGCTACCAATTTCTCCTTCGCTATGTTTTCCAAAGCTCTCTCAAATATGCCCTGAATTTCTCTAAATCGTAACTCTCTTTTATCCTAATGCTACCCAATTTTTCAATACAAATCTCTTAATTTATTGCTCTAAAATTCTGACTTCTCCTTTATCTTGCTGTCCAAAAACAAAATTCAATTCCTCCAAATTTCTGCCTTCTTTTGCTATCAAGCCTTTCTTCAATTGGCTGTTCAATGGCACTTTGAAATATGCCCAATTCTTCTTCAATTTGGAGCACTATGTCACATTCAACTTATTGTCATGTGTCTCTTCAACTTCTGCTACAAAAATCAGCAATCTTATTCTTCTAAATTAGCCTTCAAATCCTTTATGGATGTCTTCAAAAATTTTATATCTGGTGGCATCTTCTATCTTCTTTCTCCTCCAATCTTCTTGTCGAATTCTGAATTTAAATTTGGCCTCTTTAGTTGACCTCTTTCTCAAGAATATAAATATCTTGAGGTCTTAAAAAATCTTTCCAAAATTTGGCAAAATTATTGCCAAATCCTTCTTCCTTTTGGGCTTATTTGCAGATGGAAATAATTGTCCCAAATTCTTCTTATCAGGAGCTTCTCCTTCTTGCAATATTCTACCTTGATATTTCTTAAAATATCCTCCAATGGCTACTTATTCAATTTCTTCAATAAGGCTTCTCTAGCCTTATTATTTCTCCTTCAAAGTTTTCTTGAAACCTCTTTCCTTGGGTCTTCAAATTAGGTAGCTCCTCAATTATTTAATAGGAATTTTCCTAGTCATCCTCTATACTTAGTCTTCAATATTCTATCTTATAAATCTAGAATTTATTCAATGGGACCTCTTTCTTGGGTCTCCTCAATCTTCACTAGAACTGCTTTCTTCTTTCTTCAAATTGCAATATGTAGTCTTCAATATTCTATGGGGACCTCCTTCTTAGGTCTCCTAAAAATTTAATATTATATTCTTTTTTTGCAACTAGAAACTAATATACTACAATAAAACTTAGATAGCAGCAAGCAAATGCATCTAAATCTCTAGATCTCTAAAAATCAATAAACTTCACTAGTTATCCTTCAATCTAGTGGAAATAGATATATGTTGAGTCCTAGTATTTATGATTTTTCCTACAACCCTATGGAAATAATCTAGCCAAAAAGTAATTTTAAAAATTCTAAAAATGAGATATTTCTATCTCCTCTTAATATCTCTTGTGATTCTCTCTATCTCCTATCAATCTCCCTTGTGGCTCTGATACCACCATTAGCTTTTGATGCTATATATTTAATGGAAAAATTATCACAAGATCTAAAATGAGCATGCGATGTTAAATATAAGATAATGAAAATATACAAAGCATGTAAAACTCACAATAAACTTTGGTAGCTACTCATAAAACCACCATTAATGAACACTCACAAAAATAGTATTTTCATACAAAATGTGGAGATCTCAAATTCTCCATGCTCCATACAAGTTCTACATTGTATCTAACTTGTACTCTACTCTACTCTACCTTATCCTATGAAATTATGAGATGATATATCTTATGCTCATACAAAGGACAATATATAATGGGATGTGACTTTTGGCCTTCCATCTTCCTATGGCTCTTCACCTTCCTATTCTATGGACTCATGTGCACATGGAATATGATGCACATTTACATTATTGAATACTTTGCATATTCTAATATTACTTGTGCATTTATTACATTTCATAAAGTAAATATTCAAACCTTAATATAAGATACACTCCTAATCTAAATATTTACACAAGGTGGTACATTAGCATGTACCAAATAATGTAATATATTCCAACAATTTTCCATTTGAATAGAAGCAAGTTGCCATTCAAAGAGGACTTGGCTATTCAATTACATATCATCATTTGATTATTATTTAGGGGTATTTATTTTTGTTCAAATTTACCATTGGAAAGTATTGTTTCTTGTGGAGGTAGTTGTTAAATCAATGCCCTCCTCTTGGTACTACATCATTTCATATGAGAGCCAGAATTTATTTTAGAAGTTTATGATATGTGTAGGAAAAGAGATGATGCAATTAGTAAGGGGAAGACCACATGGTATTGCACCCCAACCAAAGAACATACCTATATTATTAAGGAATCACAACCATATTGAATGCAATTACTAACCAAACTAGAGGTGTTCATCTTGAAGAGGTTAGTGATAGTGAATTGGAGAAAATTTATCACCTAGAATCTCAATATGAGGAGTAAGGAGAAGAACCAAAGCAATGGTTAATTTGAGAAATATATAGAATGAGAAGAATTCCAAAGATAGATACTCTTATTTTTAATGAAATTTTAGAACCTAAAGAATTAATAGGTTAGATAACCAACATAAAGAGATTCTTTGACATTGAATCTATGGAGGATTCAAATGTTGGATAATATTATATTATTTGGTACATGCTAACATACCCGCATGGTACATTTATTATACAAATATAAATATGTAATATATTAATGTTTGAGTCTATAGTTTATGAGTGTAAGCTATAATTTTATTTTATGTTTCTATGTGTAGGTATGCTAAAGTGTCGTGTAATTAAGTGTGCAAGTGTGTAATGTGAGAAAATACACAAGTGTAATGTAATTAAGTGTGCCTATATATAATGTGAGAAAGTGAACAAGTATCATGTATTAGAAGTGTGTAAGTGTCATGTAGAAGTGTGTAAGTTTCATAGAGTTAAGTGTGCAAGTAAATAGAGAGTCAAGAGTCATGTATACAAGTGGCAAGATGAGAATCCAAAGGACATGTGAGGCTTGTCTTATGTAAAGAATAGGAAAGGTTGCAACTCCTAGATAAGCGAGGAGTGCAAGAGTCAAGTATTGAAGAGTCACCTTTCTAAGGTTATATATTGGAGATAAAGCTCCATGAAATATATTTGGAAAATGTATGAAACATTCAAGCATAAATATTGAAACTTGTATGCATATTTTGAGCAATTCTACTATAAGTGTTCTTCATGTTATTGCATGAATGATTTTGGCCATTTTATATTCATATTTGATATTTTTTTGAATGTTATTATAATTTATATTGGCCAACTTATATATTGATTGCTATTATATTTGAGTCTACTCAAGATCCAAAATATTAGAACCTAAGATAATCTGGCTTAAAAGTCTTTAGTGTGATTATATATTAAGAGTCACGTGAAGAAAATGTAGACTCAAATTGTTGAAATTTTGAATTTGTATATTGATATTTGAAAGGAATCAATTGCAAAGTTTTCAATATCTAAACAAGTAATTTTTTTTTTTAAATATGTGCTTGAGTCTATCCATTTGGTTCAAAAACTAGTGAATACAAGGACTCAAATCAAAAGCAAGGGCCAACTCTAAAGAAATTTGGATGTGAGGGGACATTCAAAGTCACCCTGATATTATTTGGATTCTAAAAAAAAAAGAGGATCACATAAGAATATTATAGTGGTTCAAAACCACCATTGGAGGATAAAAAGTCCAAAAAAATTGCATTGGAGGAAGTGTTCAATAACTATTAGATTATTGGAGGATGTAAAATCCTTATATATATACATATAAAGAGTTTGTGACTAGGCGAATGGAATTTTTAAAGTACCAAAAGGTGTTGTATGCACAAAATTATTGAGTAGAGCCATCAAAGCTAGAGCAACACCAAATAATTGAGTAGAGTCATCAAAATTAGAGCAATGCCAAGTATTGAGTAGATCAATAATCACCAGATCGTGCTAAATATTGGGCTAAGCTATCCAAACAAGATGATGATAGTGTTGAAACCAAAACTTTTGATTCAAAATGAGCTCGTGTGGAGCAGTATCAATCAAACTAGAATGTGCTATCTGTGTTATGTAAAGTGGTATGAGAAGCCTACAACTTGAGAAGATTCAATTGTCTTGGTGAAAGCTGTAATGAACCGATTCAATATTTTTACACTAATATCATTAA
Source organism: Wollemia nobilis (assembly GCA_028583015.1). NCBI lineage: Eukaryota > Viridiplantae > Streptophyta > Pinopsida > Araucariales > Araucariaceae > Wollemia > Wollemia nobilis. The sequence goes on from JAQPPZ010000314.1 coordinate 2,692,024, forward strand.
TATTTTCTAGATATTTGATAAGTGTTTGATAAGATAGGGTGGTGTAGCAACAAACATTTTACCTTCATTAAACACCTTGGATAATGTTACATTGGAGTGTTCTCATTTTGGATGTGATGCAATTAACAAATACCTAATTTGGGAGAAAGAATAAAAGGTAAGGAATCTTACCTAAATTTTATTTGGTGCATGAATATAGTACTAAGGTTTATATTTGATGAATTAAGAACCTTAGGAAGTTTAAAATGAAAGGTAAAAAAAAAGGAATTCTACCACACTAGATTTAATAATTATAGGTGGGAGTTAAAAGGACTTCAACCTTAATATTTTGAAATTTGAAGATTATTGATATTTTATATTTGTAATTTATTTCAAAATTTTATTTTTGAAAAAATTGATTATTATTTGATTTTGGAGAGATAAAGCTTTCTACTCCAAAAAGGAAATTTAAAATTAAAAATTTGAAGATTTAGAAAATTTGTAAATTTAATTATTAGGGAGAGCAACGGATTTCTAATTCAATCTATTGATTTACAAATTTATTTTCTATGAGTTACATTATGTCTAACAATAAAAAATTTCTTTCTGAATCTCAAATTTTGAAAGGCCAAAATTTTGCATCTTAGAAGAACAAAATGAAATCAATTCTTATTATAGAAAAAAATTGGGAAATAGTAAATGGAACAAAGAAAAAATTTGAAGAGAATCATGCAATTTTTTTTATATACATTTAGGATAATTGATGAAATTCAACTATATTTAAGTGGAGCATAAAATTTTGTAGATGCTTGGCAAAAATTATGTAAAAAATTTGAAGGAAAGAACAAGGTAATGATTTGAATTTACAATATCAATTATTTTCCTTGAAGGTTAATAATGGAGAGAGTATAGGACTATTTCTTTGAGAATTTGGGAGAAAATGTAGAAGATATATTTCTAGTTCAAGTTACATTAAGAGCATTTCCAAAGAGAAACATTTAGTCATTAAGGATGCAACATTTGATGATTTATTTAATATACTTCTAGAATATAAGGTTGAAAATTTAGTCAAATATGAAATGACTAATAATGCTTTGGTATCTAAGGAGAATGTACCAAGTAATATTGTAGTAACATCAAAGTCACAATCTAGATGGAAACCAAGATTTTGTCACATATGCAAAAAAATAGGTCATAATACAAAATTTTTAAATATAATTCTTTGAATCAAGAAAATTAGATGAATATGAATAAAAAAAATCAAATGAATAGACCTTTTTATAATTTCTAACCAAGGTAATATTAGCCTCATTATGAATACAATCAACAACAATATCAACTACAATCAAGAGAAGAAAATAAAAAATATTTAGTTCAATAAATTAAAGAGAGAAGAATACACAAAAGGAAATCAATTTAAATCACTTACAACAATAATTCTAATTAAGAATCAAAATTAAGAGGATAAAAATGAGAATTCTTCAATTTTTTTGAAAGCACTGAGGTTATATAAAAATAAGCTACAATAAATAATTCAAAGGAACAACAAAGTATAATCAAGACCAAGACAAAAAATAATGGAATAAAGAAACAAAAGCAAAACTATTAGAAAAAAGTAAATGAAACATAGCCAAATAAAATTTAGGAAAAGAAGATAAGTGCAAAATTCTAGAGTAATGCCAAAACCTAGAGCAATGCCAAAATCAAAGCAGAAGAACAAAAGCAAGAATCAAAGATTGAACACTGAAGTCTTCAATAGCAAAAATAATGTAATAAAGGGGATGTTGGAGAATATTACATTATTTGGTAAATGCTAATGTACCCACATGGTACCTTTATGGTACATATGTAATTATATAATAGTATAGGGTTTGAGTCTATAGTTTAGGAGTGTGATTTATATTTCTCTTTTATGTAAGTGTCTATGTGCAAGATATGCACAAGTGTTATGTAATTAAGTGTGCAAGTGTGTAATGTGAGAAAGTGCACAAGTGTCATGTAATTAAGTTTATAAATATATAATGCGAGAAAGTGCACAAGCTCCATGTATTAGGTGTGCATGAAGAAACATGTATCATGTAGAAGTGTGCAAGTGTCATAGAGTTAAGTGTACAGGTAAATAGAGAGTCAAGAGTCATGTATACAAGTGGCAAGATGAGAAGCCAAAGGACATGTGAGGCTTGTATTATGTAAATAATATGAAAGGTTATAACTCTTGGATAAGTGAGGAGTGCAAGAGTCAAGTATTGAAGAGTCACTTTTCTAAGGTTATATATTGGAGATAAAGCTCCATGAAATGTATCTAGAAAATGTATGAAACATTCAAGCATGAATATTGAAGCTTGTATGCATATTTTGAGCAATTCTACTATAAATTTTCTTCATGTTATTGCATAGATGATTTTTGCCATATTATATTTATATTTGATTTTTTATTGAATGTTATTATAATTTATATTGGCCAACTTATATATTTATTGGTATTATATTTGAGTCTACTCAAGATCCAGAATATTAGGACCTAAGATAATTTGGCTTAAATGCAAAAACCAAAAAGGGTTAAATTTTCATGTACAAGATTGAAGGGACGTATTTTGATTTGGTAGGATCATGTCCAAACAGAGATACATTGAAAGGGTAAGGATAAGATCCAAACTTAGGGCAAATTTTTATCTAAATTAAATTCTAAACTTTTACCTACTGATTACTAGATTGGGTTTTTTAGAAGACTTCAAAATCTCAAGCAAAAGGAGTTGGAATTGGATTATACTGAAGAGTTCTATAAATTAACAATAAGAGTTGATCATATTGAAGATGATGAAGAGAAAGTGATGAGATACATAAATATACTAAGGTTTTCCATACAAGATGAAATCGATATTATTCAAATTAGAACCATTGAAGAAGCATATCAATATATGCTCAAGGTCGATGCAAAGTTAACACCTAAGAAAGAAAAATATTCTAGAGGGAGAGGATAATCTTCAAGAAGAAGAGGATAATTCCATGGAGGAAGAGGGCAACAAGCCCATGGTGCAAGAGAAAAGTCCTCACAAATGAATAATACCTAAAAAAGGGTGAATTATTGAGAGGACAAGGTGTATTTGGTAGATGTAGAGTACGTGGTTTTACTAGAAAGTGTTACAGGTGATTGGAATAAGGGAATAAATAATATGAGTGCCCTTAAGTGTAGTAAACCATGGGCATACAAAATAAGCTTATAACTAGATTGCACAATTAAATTAAGAAAGTATTGCTTCACCAAAGAACATGGAGGAACCAAAATAAGGATATTTTGAAGAACACAAGCTTATATTGAGAGGGGGGTGAACAGTATAAGAACAAATTTTACTTTTATTTCCCAAATAATATTATCCAATATTATCAATAGCAGTAATAAAATTAATGCACAAATCATCACACACATGAGAGACACAAATTTAATGTGGTTCACCCAATGTGGGTTACATCCATGGAGAAAATATTTCTTCTAAATTTTCTCAACAAATATCTTGGGAATCAATTCTCTATTACAATGTTTATGGACCTCTGTCCAAAGGAGATCTCAATACCCAATGCTTTGATTTGTGGATCTCTCCATATGAGAACTCTATCTCGTTTTCTTTGGTTCATGGATGTCTATCCACAGGAGACCTCTATCCCCTTTGCTCTAGTTTGTGGATCTCTCTCCATAGGAGAACTCTATCCCTTTTGCTTTGATTCATGGATCTCTCTCCATAGGAGAACTCTATCCCATTTTCTTTGATTCATGGATCTCTCTCCATAGGAGAACTCTATTCCCTTTACTCTAGTTCATGGATCTCTCTTCATAGGAGAACTTTATTCCCTTTGCTTTGGTTCATGGATATTTCTCCATAGGAGAACTCTATCCCCTTTGCTCTAGTTCATGGATCTCTATCCACAAGAGAGATCTATCTCATTTGCTCTAATTCATGGATGTCTCTCCATAGGAAAAATCTATCTCCTCTGCTCTAGTTTATGTATCTATCTCTACTTTATCTCAAATCTTCACCAAAACCTCATCACAAGGTTAGCACAAATCTACTCTAACTCTACTCACAAATCTATCTTAATGTTATTTCAAGTCTTCATAAGACTTTCTCAAATCTACCTCAAATTTGCTCCAGTTCTTCTCTGAAAGCTTCTCCAAGTCTTCTCACAAGACTTACCCAAATCTGTCTTCAAGTATTCTCAAAAGACTTGCTTAAATCTACCTCAAAGCTACTCCAAGTCTTCTCACAAGACTTACCCAAATATATCTTCAATCCTTCTCAAAATACTTGCTCAAATCTACCCTCAAGCCTTCTCAAAAGACTTGCTCAAATCTTCCTTCAAGCCTTCTCAAAAGACTTGCTCAAATCTGCCTCAATATTACTCATAGAACCTACTCAAATATTTCCAAATCTTGCATACAAACAAAGCTTAAATATCTTTCAAAAATGCTTTCTTCAAATAGATAATATTCTACTTAGAATTAATTTAACCTCTAGAACATATAGAGAATTATATGCACTATCAAAACCTCAATATGTTCTTCACATTCACAAATATTACATTCAACTAATCCAATATTTATCTCTTGCAAAATCTCTTTCAAATCAAATCAAAACAATGTATAATTTGCTTCACAAAACTGATCTATCTTTATTGCAAATTTGCTCTAAATATCAATCACACTAATGCACAAATTTCCCTCACAATATTGATCTTAAACACTTTTACAATTGCTTTCAATATCTCTCAAACCAATGCTCAAAAGGTTTCATAATGATGCACATATAGTTCTCAAACCCTAACTCAAATATTTTCAACAATGCATACCAAAAAACCCTTTTATCTCCACCTTATGTTTTAGAAACATTTACTCAACAAAACACCTTAAACAAGGAATGATATGCCCATACCTATTATTTCTCTAATGAAGATATATCCTCAAAATCATGTCTCATGAACAACTGATATTTCTAGTGCCACTTCAAGGGTTAGATAACAAAATTAATCTTTCAAAAAATCTCACATGAACTTTCCACCATACAAGAATTACAAAAAAATATCAAGCCACAATTACACATTATTAATACTATTCTTGTATTCCAAACATATTTTTTTATTTATGCACTTTGTAAAAATAAAACTATATAAAGCACTCTTAATATTTGTATTTTGCAAAATAGAAGGCTTTTTAAAACATACCTTTGCACTTAATATTCTATTAATTCACACCCTTATAACTCCCTAAGTGCAAATTTAAAATTTATTAAACTTAACCCTTATGAATCCATAATGGAAAAGAGCATGATTTATTAATCTCAATGCTTATGACACTCTTAATAAAAACCTAACCCTTATGACTTCCTAAAATTAAGCAAAAAATTTATAAAAAAAATTTCCCTTACCACTTCTGCTGTCATGGGGATTCAAATGCGTGACCTCAAGGAGCCCACTCTCTAGCATATTCTAGAGCACTACGTGGGCTAACTACCCATACAAGACCTCAAGACACTAATTCTCCTTTAAACCATCATCGTCGAACAACTTATCACTACCAAAAAAAATATGAACAACCTATCACTGTCGAGTCTCAAACTCGAGACCTCCTCCATGCCACTCCTTACGTGGGGTCTGCTTGCCAACTGAGCTACCCGCTCGGTTGGAACCAAAGCCTACATTGCTCCTTGTTGAATTTCATGCACTATTCAACTATAAAAAAAGTGCATCCCTCTTTGCCCTCATGCCACCTTGCTTGAATATTGTACACTACGATATGCAAAGGATTTCAACACCAATTCACGCTTATTCGACCTTACCAAAAATACACCAAATTGATTTTGGCTTTACCTTATATATGCAAAATAATTTTAGGTAAAGACATCGGTGCTTTGCAACTTAGAAGAATATTTTAATTTTGGTGCCCATGTAAATTCAAATAATATTATTATAATATTTAAACTTTTAATTTAAATATTATAATTAATCCTTTTAAACCCTTTGTCTTTTGCCTTGGAAACTTCTTCAAATTTGTAATTAATGAACCTTTTTTAAAGGAGCTTTGTCTACATTGTCTTCCTTTTTCAATGGAGGTAATTGCCTTTGATTTTTATACTTCAACCTAGAAGATGATTTTCAATAATTTTACCTTTGACATCAATGACAACAAAACACTCAAAATCTCTAATAGATTTTCCTATGATGAAAAGGGTATTGTTAAAACTAGTGAGGGAGGTGGAGGAACTAGTGAAAATAAGGAGACTATTTAGGACAATATGCAAATTGGGAGGTAAATATTGCAAGGTCATTATGGATACTAGAAGGACAAATAACTTAGTGTTAACAAAGATGGTAGAGAAACTTGGTTTGAAGAAAATTGAGCATTTGAATCCTTACAAAATATCATGGTTACATAATGGGCACCAAAGTTTGGTAACTAAAAAATGTATGGTGAATTTTAATATTGGTTCCTATAAGTGAGTATTTGTATGTGACATCATTTTGATGGATGCATGTCATATTTTGTTGGTGAGATAGTGACAAATTGATAGGAAAGCAGTACATGATGGTAGACTAAACACTTATTCCATTGTTAAGGATGGTAAAAGCTATGCATTGAGTCCATTAAAGTAAAAAAGAGAAGATGTGGAAAATAGTTCTAAAGTTTACATGATCTTTGAAAAATAATTCATGAAGGAACTAAAGAAGGAAAAAGTGTGCTTTGTCCTTCTTAAAAAACCTATGAAAAATAGAACCAATGAAATGGATGAAATTCCTCATGAAGTAGTTGTTATAGTAGAGGAATTTTTAGATATTCTCTCTAAGAAGTTGCCAACTAGATTACCACCTATAAGTAGCATTAGTCATAACATAGACTTCATACCTAGATCAGGTTTACCAAAAAGTAACTAATAGGATGACACCCATGGATGATGAAGAGATGAAAAGACAAGTCTAAGAGCTATTGGACAAGGACGTAATTTGGGATAGCTTGAGCAATGGAAATACCAATCACACTAGTACCTAAGAAAGGTAGATAATGGTTTCTGTGTGCGGATTCCTAGGCTATTAATAAGATCACAATAAAATATAGGTTTCCATTACCTTGTATGGATGACTTGATGGATTGTTTGAGTGGATCAAAGTACTCTAAAAGTATTGATTTGAAAAGAGGCTACCATCAAATTTGAACCAAAGAAGGAGATGAGTGGAAGACTACTTTAAGACCAAAGAAGGATTGTATGAATGGCTGGCCATGTCATTTGGGTTGATAAATGCACCTAGTACTTTTATGCAATTATTGAATGAAGTCTTGAATCCTTTTATTGATAAGTTTGTAGTAGTTTATTTGGATGATATTTTGGTGTTTAGCAAGACAAAGGAAGAACATATAATGCACTTAAGGCTAGTTTTACAAAAATGAAAGAGGAGCAATTGCTGATTAATTTGAAGAAATGTAGTTTTATGAAGAAGGAATTGGTATATTTGGGCTTTTTCATTTCCAAGGATGGTTTGTAGATGGATCCAACAAAGGTAAAAGCTATTGTGGATTGGCCATCACTAAGAAGTATGTTTGAGGCAAGAAGTTTCCATGGTTTGGCAAGTTTTTATAGAAATTTTATCAAAAATTTTAGTGGAATTTTTTATCCAATCATGAAAATAATGAGGCGCAATAGACATGAGCTCAAATGGACAAGTGCAATAGAAATAAGCTTTATAATATTGAAGGAGAAAGGAGAAAGTCATAGAACAACTAGTCTTTGAATTTTCAAACTTTAATAAAGTTTTCCAAGTAGATTGTGACACTAAAAAAATAACCATTAGAGGCATTTTGAGCCAAGGTAAGCCCATTGCATATTTTAATGATAAGCTAAATGAAGTTAATAGGAAGTATTCATTTTGTGACCAAGGGTTTTATGCTATTATGCAAGCACTGAAGAAAATGATACACTAGTTGTTACCAAAAGAGTTTTTGTTGTTTATGGATCATAATGCTTTGTAATTCATTAACAACCAAGGCAAATTGAACCAAAGATATATGAAATGGGTGGAGTATCAACATACTCATTTATTTTTAAGCATAGAAGTGGTAGTTCAAATCAAGTTTTTGATACCTTAAGTAGGAGTTTGTTGATGAATACAATGAGTATTGAAGTTGTAGGTTTTGATGCCATGAAAGAGCTTATGTCAATGATTTAGATTTTAGAGAATCTTGGGTAGCGTATAATAACCCTACCATAAGATATAGAGCACCATGGGTTGATTATTTTATCCAAGAAGGATTATTATTCAAGGATAATAATTATTCATAGTGGAGGACTTGTTGGAAATTTAGGATTAGATAAAACCATGTGATGATTTTGTGCAAGTTATTATTGGCCAAGAATGAATGTGGATGTAATGAGATTTGTTTAGTGTTTTCAAAATTTTCAGAATGCAAAGGAAAGAAGACAAAAACACTGGGTTGCATCAATAGTTACCAATACCTAAAAGGTCATGGCAAGACATAAGTATGGATTTTTTCTTGGATTACCACTAACACAAAGTGATAATGATTCATTTTTTTTTGTTGATAGATATTAGAAGATGGCACATTTCATACCTTGCAGGAAAATGAATGATGCTACTCATATTGCTAATTTGTTCTTTAGAGAAGTTGTAAGACTACATGGTTTTTCAAAGACCGTATCAGATAGAGATGCTAAGTTTGTAGGTTACTTTTGATGCACTTTATGGAATTATTTGGACACAAAATTGAGTTTTAGTTTAGTTTATCTCCCATAAATAGATGGACAAACCAAAGTTGTGAACAAAATCATTGGAAATTTGTTGAGATGTTTAGTTGGAAAGAATCTAAAGTTATGGGATGCCATTTTGACATAGGTAGAATTTGCATATAACAATTCAATTAACAAAAGTACATTGCAAATTATGTATGGAATCCATCTAAGAGTGTCCTTCAAAGTAATTATCATTCAAATAGATTGTCATTCAATAGGGGGATATGATATTCATTCAAGAGAATATCGTTTGAATAAGGTATTGTTCAAGAGAGTGTCCTTCGATGGGTAAGTGTACCATTCAAATGATATCTTAGTAATGATCAAGAGAAGTTTAAAGTATTGCTCATACCATTCCAACAATGAATACCTTATCTTGTGAGAAAATCATCAAAACTATTGTTGAAGGAGGTTGTCTTTAACTAAACCCCCTTCGTTTAACTACATCAATCCCACTTGTAATAGATCATGACCCTCAATAATTTTGTATGATAATGTTTAAGAGTTTAAGTTTTTTTATTTACACATATTTTTGAATAATTAAATTGTATTTGTTAAAAATATTTTTTAAATATTATGTATATCTATGGTACATAAAATAATTCCAATTCTTGAAATCTTCAAGTAAATTGAACTAACTTCACTCAAAGTCAAAAAAAACCTTAACAATATTTTTTTAAATTAACAGTACTTTTTTTAAACTTAACATGTTCTAAAACATGTCAAGTATTATGTGTAGCTCTCCTAGTGAACTTGAAATACCACCTACATTTTGGAGTTATCTAGGATGACATGTGACTCTCCTAGTGCATTTATACTAGTCCTCCTATGTGCAATCATTTTAACAAGTTACCATCACAAAGGTCACAAAGGTGGGTTCTTGCATGGTAGTAAATTTTAAAGTGAATAGATAAGTCTTAAGATCACACAATATTCATATTTACCCATAGTTTAAGATTTTTTTAAATTTAAAATTTAAAAAATATTTCACTTTATAATAATAATAATTATATTTATTTATTTTATGGTTGAAGTCTAGAAACTTTTTGTTTCAAACTAAAATAAAATAGGGTATGCAAGTTTTCGATGCTTTGGATTGTTGTTCTCTTTAAAAATTTTAACCCAACAAGTTAAATTATATAGGTTTTTTATGCCAATAATAATAATAATTGTTTTGAATTTTTTGCATTTTTCAAGTAGATGCAAGGGTTGAAGATCCTACTTAATAGCAAATAACCATCACAATGGCTAGTAATATGCAAGGGTTGAAGATAACCATCATTTTCAAGTAGATGCAAGGGTTTAAGATGCTAGTAATAGAATAATGCAAACAAACTTTTCAAGCTACTCAATGACAAATCACTTGTATTAATTAAAAAAAAAAACATTAAGATAATTTTTTTTTAATATAAATGAATATTAAAATTTAATAAATTATAAAGGATTATATGAAGATATTTTATTGAATAACTTATAAATAATTAAATGTTTTATATTTATTAGATATATTAAAATTTTGATAGTTTGTGTTATTATAAGATTAAAATTTTAAGAGAAAATCAAATAAATAAATTATGAAGTTTATTGAATGTTATGAGTTCAAATGGTTTAAAGGTGAGCTCTTAACATAGATATCCAATTTTAAAATTTTCAAGCAATATATGAATAATTACTGCTTGAAATACCACCATGTGAGTGTGTATTGTTCTACATCTTGCGGAGTTCGGTTGGAGAGTGCTAGTTTGGGAAGAAAGAAGAGAAGCTTAGTCTAATAAAAAAAGAAATCTAGGTTTACCTGGAGTGCGAGCGGGAGCTGAGAATAAGTGTAGCAGCAAGTGCGAGCGGGATTGGGGAGGAAATCCAAGAGTGAGCACAACTAAGAGTAAACGCAACCAAAAGCAACTAGGAGCACAAGCTAGGAGTGAGGGTAACTAAAATTATGAAAGTATGTGCAAACACAAGTTAGGAGTGAATGCAGCCACAAGAAAGTACAAGCATTAGCCAAGAGTGAATATAGCCAAAAACAAGAGTGTGAGTGCAGTCAGTATCGAGTGTGCGGTATCGAGTGTGAATCCGAGAGTGAGTGCATTCAAAAGGAAGTGCGAGCACAATATGAAAGTGAGGAGGAAGTGTGAGAAGAAAAGTAAACAATAAAAATAAAAGTGTTACCAGTCACTTCTTGTTCCATATCTCATAAAAATTTAGAGTATTCATTTGAAAAAACTAACATGGAAAGAAAATTATTTGTGAAAATCCTTACTGAAAGTATGAATGGCCAAGTTGGAATTTTGGAAGCCCTAGATAGAAATAAGGGTAAGATATAACCTACAGCAAACCCAGTCCAGGTAGAAGATTCTACACCATAAGTGATTATCAAAGATGAGATGATTGAGCATGATATAATGATTCTTAAAACTAGAGGGTTAACTTATAAGTTTTATGGATACTAGCCAAGTTTTTTTGAGATTCAAAATTGGATTAAGTGGAAGTGGGGATTGAATTAAAATTACTCCATTACTTTTGTTTCGAAAGGATTTTTCCTCTTTATTTTATCCGATCCATAAATAAGGGATAAAATAATGGATGGAGGCTCGTGGTTTAGGGGTAAATATTCATTATACTTAAGACCTTGGAATGAGAATTTTTCTATGGAAACAAACTATTAAAAGGCTTTTGGTATGGATTAGGCTTTTTTGACTTCCTTATAAACTCATGAATATGGAGGCTTTGAAGAGTATTGGTAATACTCTAGGTGAATTCATCCAAGGGGTATCATCTACTAAAAAGAGAAGACATGTTGTATACACTCGAATATGTGTTTCCATGGATATTTATAAACCTTTACTGTAATCAATTAGGATTAAAAATGAATTAAGAGAATGGTATTAGCAGGTGTATTATGAAAATATTGCATTCCAATATCACAAATATCATAAAACTGGACACATGGCAAAAGATTGCAAAGTAAAAATAAAGGAAGAGATGGAAATTTTTGGGCATGAGGGTAATTTCAATTTGAAACAAGTAGACCATATCATAGGAGAAGCTAGGTCAAATCAAGGATTTTCCACTCCTAAGAAAATGGCAAGAAAAATCCCTCTACATCATCAAATGGAAAAGGCAATTGCAGTTCACTTGAATAAGCCATTAGAAGAAAAAAATGGTATGGAAGATGAGGAAGTACATTGCGCAAGTTCAAATATACGAGCTCAAAGTGCGAAGGAAGAGGAGAAGGAAAATTTTAATACAAAGTAAAATGAGGAGATGAATATTAAATCAAATAAGGATAAGGAGGTTAAGCTTAATCCAGGTAAATCACCTTTACTATCCTCAAGTAACTTAAAATCCTCTCCTTCCAATAAAAATGAAAGTAGAATGGAGTGTGTCCCTTGGACTTTATGTTTTCAAGAGTAGTATATTAAAGAAAATTTTATGGAGGATATCCAAAGAAATTTAGTGTTTTTATGCCAACATAAGAAAGCTATGACTATGGAGTATCATCTTTATATTTTAGAGTTGTTAGGGCAACATAAAGAATAAAATGCTAATGAGGCTATTCCTTGCACTTTCGACACTTTAAGGTAACATAAACCTTTAGAATATAAGTCTAATTTTGAATAATATGAAAAAATGGAAGATATTTATGAAGATGAGAGTGTTGGAAATAATGGAATAAGGAGAGGAAGGCGATCAAACCACGATCTAAGAGAAAAATAAACTTAGAAGGATATTGATTTGGGAAGCCAAACAAAAATATCTCAGGTGTTAACAAGAAGTAGGTCTAAGCCCACTAACAAAAATAAAAAGTATTTATGATGAAAATAATATCATATAATATTAGAGGTATTAATAAAACCCCTAAAAAAAGAGTTATTAAGGAATTAATAGATTGTTATAGCCCTGAGTTTATTTTAATACAAGAAAAAAAATTAAGCAATGAGGAATGTAAGGAGGATTTTAAGAAGATTTGGAAGACAAGTGATTGTTTAGCAATTTCTTCTATAGGAGCTTTAGGCGGTATTGCAATAATATGAGACAAATGCAAATGGGATGGAGAACTATTAGAAGCAAAAAGTAATTGGGTTGCTGGTTTATTTTGTAGGAAAGAGGAAAACATCAAAATTGGGGTTATAAACGTATATGCTTCAACTATAATTACTTCACGTGAAAGATGTTGGAAGGACCTTAGTATATTTTTGTCAAATATAATGATAATTCATTGTGATTTATGGATTCTTGGGGTGATTTTAATACTTTTATATCTCCTTTGGAAAATAAGGGTGGCATTCTAGGATGGTCTAAATCAATGCAATATTTTTCTTCATTTGTCAATTCAAACGACCTTTGGGATGTTAGTCCCTCAAGCTTTCAATACACATGTGATAACATACCATTGTGATTTATGGATTCTTGAGGGTGATTTTAATATTGTTATATCACCTTTGGAAAATAAGGGTGGCATTCTAGAATGGTCTAAATCAATGCAAGATTTTTCTTCATTTATCAATTCAAATGATCTTTGGTATGTTAGTCCCTCAAGATTTCAATACACATGGGATAACAGACGCATTGGGATAAATCATATAGAAAAAATACTGGATAGATTCATGTTATCCAATAATTGGTTGCAAAAAAAGTATACAATCTCTTCAGATATTTTATTATGAGAAGGATCAGATCATAAACCCATTCTTTTGACTTGTGAGTCACCTAACAATGGTGATCCAGATCCATTTCTCTTCCAGTTTATATGGCTCCAAGACCCTTATTTTTCTATATGGTTATGTTATGGTGGGATGAATCAAAATTTGAAGGATCATGTATGTACATGTTTGTTCAAAAGTTGAAACATGTAAAGGTGCAAATGAAAATATGAAATGTCAAATATTTTGGTAACATTTTTAAAGAAAAAAATTAAATCCAAACTCTAAAATTTACAAGAGAGTAGAAATTAATGGAATGGACCAAGATTCTTATGTGAAATAAAAACAATTACTTTATGATTATCATAATGCATTGAAAAAGGAGTCATATTGGTTCCAAAAATCTAGAGAGAAATGGCTCAAGGAAGGAGATAGAAATATGAAGTTTTTCATGCTACAACAAAAACAAGTTTTTTTGTTCATCATATCAAAAATATTATAACTCCATATGGAATAAATATTGAGGATGAAGAAGATATAAGGAAGGAAGCAATAAATTATTTCAAAAATATTTTGTCATATTCCAGGCAAGATAAGGAGGCACAAGAAAAAATTCTGCAAAATGTTCCATCAACTATCACTTAGAGACAAAATGAAAACTTGAGGAAGAAGATATCTATGGAGGAGCTCCATTAAGTAGTTTTATCTTTCCATCCTAACAAGACACCTAACCCCGATGGATTTCCTACAATTTTATTTCAAAAATTTTAGGATTTATTGAAGAGTGATATGTTAGATGAAGTGGAAGAGGCTTGAAAAAGGAAGGCTATAATAAGTGATATCAATGCTACTTTTATTACCTTGGTTCCCAAGAAAGGTGACACAAAATATTTTGATAATTTTTGTCCAATAAGCCTTTGTAATATGATTTATAATATCATTTTAAAAATTATGGAAAACAGTTTGAAGGGCATTCTAGGATGTATTATCTCAGAGGAACAAGGTGGATTTTTTCAGGGTAAACAAATTCTTGATGGTATAATTATGGCACAAGAGGCCATACATTCTCTTCATTCCATGAAAAAACCAGGTATGATTTTGAAATTATATATGAACGAAGCATATGATAGGGTTTCCTGGAACTTTTTACATGCTATTCTCAAAATTTTTGGCTTTGATTATAGTTGGTGTGAGTGGATTAAATGTTGTTATAACACTACATTTTTTTTTTGTTTTGATCAATGGTTCTCCTACTGGGTACTTCAATTCATCTTGTGGAATTCATTAAGGTGTTCCTATTTCTCCTTATCTATTTATTATTCTAGCACAAGCATTAGGGAGTGAATTTTCAAAGGCAAAAATTGAAGGAAAAATCAAGGGTATTCAAGTTGCAAAAAATGGTCCCTTTGAATCTCATCTCCAATTTGTTGATGATACTTTTCTTTTGGATCATCCCTTAGTCAGTGATGCCATGGAGTTTAAATCAATATTATCATGTTATGAGAAGACTATTGGAAAGTTGGTAGATACTTCAAATTCTAGAATTTTTTTCATTAATATTGCCCTAGATTTATAACAAATTATTGTGACTATTTTGGGGTTTAATTGAAAAAATTCCATCAATCTACCTGGGTATTCCTTTGTTTGATAAAGGAAATAAAAAGAATCTTTGGATATATTTTTGGATGGAATGAAAGGTTGATTGACAGGTTGGAAAGGTAAGTTCTTAACCATGGAAGGAAGGCTACAACTCATAAAAACTGCTTTGCAATCCATTCCTATTTATATGATGTCAATTTCAATACCGCCAACAAGTATAGCATCAAAAATTGATAAAATTCAAAGAGAATTTATATGGAAAGGTTGCGAGGAAAAAATTAGGTTTCCTCTTTGTAAGTGGGAAAGGGTTTGCAAAGGAAAGAATATTGGAGGAGCAGGCTTATGGAATTGTAAACTTATGAATTTGGCATTAGAAGCAAATATTGGGTGGAGATTATTCAGAGATCAAGGAAAGAATTGGGTAAAAATATTACTTCAAAAATATATAGGTTCTCTTGATGCAATGAAGTTTTTGAGAAAAATAACTCTACCCAAAGGATCATCAACATGGAACTGCATATCATAGAGTTTACAACTAATAAAGAAACATATTAGATGATCATAAAATGAGGGGAGTTATGCAAATTTTTGGTCTAATTCTTGGTTGAAGCCTTATCGTCTCATCTCAGACTCAAAATGAAAACCATTGGCTCAAGCGTGCCTAGCATGTAAACGTCCAAAGGTCAAATATTATATTATTATGAACAAAACTCTAGATCATGGATTTGTTTTAGTGACCTGGTTGAAGGAGAGGAACAAAAACAAATTGCATATGAACTTCAAAATTGTAGGTCCAAGGTAAGTCCAAAATAAATAATTGAACATTAACAATTGCATTTGATTGACAAGATTATTTATAACAATTAAACTAACTTAATCTCGTCTATCTCGCTAACCAACATGGTAGGAGAGACGTGTAGCTAACTACTAACCTAGGTAGAGAGTTCTAACCATAACACTAACCTAAATATCTAACATAGGATATTTAGGTACTTACCTAGTTTAACCATGAGGAAAATATCTCATGGTAATTACATAATTACATAGAAAAGTAAATGTAATAACCCCACGTAGTGTAATGCAATACACTACCTTATTTTACCCTAACATCCCCCATTTATTACATTACTTTGATATACAAAGTTTGCTTCGAAATAGTTGAAATTTGACATGTCCAAGTGCCTTTGTAAAAATATCTGCAACCTGTTCGTCGGTGGGAATGTGTTGAAGCTGAATTTTGTGTTTAGGAACTTCATCACGAATGAAATGACAATCTGTATCAATATGCTTAGTTCGTTCATGATGTACTAGATTCTTGACCAAGTTCAAAACAACTGAGTTGTCACAAAACATGTGAATGGGAAGTTTCTTTGGTAGGCCCATGGTAGCCAAGATGCGACTTAGCCATATCGCTTCACACACAGCTCCACGTGCAGCATGATATTCTACCTCAGTTGAAGATAAAGCAACCACCTGTTGCTTTTTACTATGCCATGAGACAGGACCAGATCCAAGATGAAAAACATAGCCTGAGGTTGATTTTCTGTCATCTATGGATCCAAAATAATCAGAGTCAGTGTAACTCTATAAGAAGAATGAGTTATTCTTCTTATACTCTAGACCATAATCGGCACTACCCTGAATGTAGTGTAAGACTCTCTTAGTTGCTTTCCAATGGGAGACCTTTGGTTCTTGCATGAACCGAGAGAGATAGTTTACAGCATAAGTAATATCTGGTCTAGTATTAGTTAGATAGATGAGGCTTCCAATCATTTGTCTATAAAGTGTTCCATCTACCTATGGTGAGTCTTCATATCGTGATAACTGTAGCCTTGATTCCATCGGTGTTGCTTTGGGTTTACAATCAGTCATACGATATTTTTCTACTAAAGTCTTAGCATACTTTGTCTGAGTCACCCTTAGATGATTCTTTTTCTGTTCTATCTCAAGGCCAAGACAGTAGTGGAGAAGTCCTAAGTCTGTCATATCAAATGACTCTTTCAAGTCATCTTTCATGGCTTTAATCATATTCTCTGAATTGCCAGTGATGATCAGATCATCTACATATAACACAAGAATCACTATTTCAGAACCTGTGTTCTTGATATAGAGATTTGCGTCAGATGGACTTCTCTTAAATCCATGTTGCAGTAGGTGACTATCCATTTTTATGTACCATGCTCTTGGGGCTTTTTTTAGCCCATATAATGATTTGACCAATTTGCAAACATGTTGCTCATGGCCTTCCTCTACAAATCCAGGAGGTTGAGTCATGTATACTTCTTCTTTTAAGTCACCATTAAGAAAGGCAATTTTTACATCCATCTGATGTAACTTCCATCCAAACTGTGCTGCCATAGCACAAAGTACTCGAATGGTGGTCATCCTTGCTGTAGGAGCAAAGGTTTCCTCATAGTCAAGTCCTTCCTTTTGAGCATAGCCCTTTGCCACAAGATGGGCTTTATGCTTATCTATAGTGCCATCTGCCTTATATTTTATTTTGTAAACCCATTTGCAACCTATGGGTTTCTTTCCTTTAGGCAAATCCACTAGCTTCCATGTTTTATTCTTTATGAGGGAGTTATATTCTGCATCCATAGCTGCCTTCCACTGAGGCAGTCTAAGTGCTTCATCAACTGTAGAAGGTTCATTCTCATCACATGCTGATAAGTAAACCCTCTCCTCATCTATCTCCATCTCATCTTCCCTTGATAACTCTCTATCAATAGAAAGATCTTGAAAATCTTCACAAAGATCATCAACTGAAGTGGATGCTTCATTCTTTTCTTTCTGTGACATGCTTCTTGTCTTTGGACGATTGAGAGTAAGATCAGGTGGGGAAGTGAGTTTAGAGTCTTTTACTGTGCTTGTATACCATTTGGGTGGTTTTTTCTATTGTGAAGAAGGAGGTTGATGTTCCTCCTCATCATCTAGGTATACTGATGTAGTGTTGGATGTGAAAGCTTCATCAAACACTACATCTCTACTTACATGTATCTTCTTGGTAAATGGGTCTATCAACCGATAGCCTTTTGAAAATTCATCATATCCAAGAAATATACAAGGTAGGGATTTCTCATCTAATTTCTTTCTTTTCTCCTTAGGTATATGCATAAATGCCTTACACCCAAATACCCTTAGATGAGTTATGGAGGGTTTCCTACCACTCCATGATTCCTGAGGAGTCATACCTTCAAGAGCCCTTGTGGGAGCCCTATTCAGAAGATATACTGCAGTTTGAATAGCTTCAGCCCAGTAAGTTTGCTCAAGGTTGGCCCCCTTAAGCATACATCGAACCATTTCCATTATGGACCGATTTCTTCTCTCAGCAACCCCATTGGATTGAGGAGTGTAGGTTGTTGTTAATTGTCTCTTTATCCCATGTGTTTGTAAAAATGAGGAAAATTATTTTGATGTGTATTCCCCCCTCGATATGAATGGAGGGTCTTAATAAAGCATCCTGATTCCTTCTCAACAAGAGTTTTGAACTGTTGAAAATAGGAAAATGCTTCAAACTTCAATTGCAAGAAGAAGACCCACATCTTTCGTGAGTGATCGTCAACAAACAATTGAAAATACCGTTTTCCTCCACAACTTGTAGACATAGGACCACACAAATCTGTGTGTACCAACTCCAAAGGTACCTTAGCTCGAAAAGAGCTAGGTTCAAAAGGTACTCTATGTTGCTTGCCTGACAAGCAATCAGAGCACACTGGCAAGGTAGATGAAAGAGTAGGGAGTCCTTTCACCATTTGATATTTACTCAACTCTAGTAAATATCCTAAACTCAAATACCCAAATCTCTTATGCCAAAGAGAAGTGGCCTCCTTTGTGGTGACTGCCATTGTAGTATGGGTAGAGGTAATTGCATCTAAGACAAACAAACCATGTTTGTATGAACTTGTTGCTATCTGTTTTCCCTTTTTAGTGATAAAGCAACGTTTCTTTTCTTTGTCCACTGTAAAATTGACATTCATGTTATTGTCCAAGATTTGTGGAACTGACAAGAGATTATTTTTCAATCCTGGAACATAAAGAAATTTTTGAATATTACATTCTCCATCTGGAAGGGAGACAGAAACACTTCCTTCTCCCTGAACTCGATAGGTCTGATCATCATCAATGGTGACCGGTCTACCTTCTCGAGCCTCAAATGTTGCAAACCAAGATTTATCGCTAGTCATATGTTTACTAGTGCCTGAATCTATGTACCACATAGAGTCCTTGTGGGAGGAATCTATATGGGTCATGAGCACTTTGTGTGCTCTTTCAGAATCTGAACTAGAATCTTCAGCTGCAATGTGTCCCTGTTGCTGTTTGTTCTTGTTCTTAGGTTTGCTTTTGCCCTTTTTGTTTCCTTGTTCATTGGGTGTTTTGTTCTTAAACCAACATCTTTTGGTTTCATGAGTGTCTTTGTCACAAATTTTACAATACTGCTTCTTCTTCATAATCTCTTTGGCTTTACCCTTTTCTTGATTAGAAGAAGAACCTTTCTGTTGATTCCACTTTTTCTTACCACCTTGTATTTTTGAGAAAAGAGCATTGTTAGATGCCTCATCTCTTTGTAGTTGATTAGCTTCTTCTGTTTGAAGCATATTTACCAACTCGACAAAAGTTATTGTCCTACCAAAAACTTGTAGTGAGGTGATCAACGTTCGGTAGGAGTCAGGAAGAGCTCTCAAAATGATTGAGTTCAAGACTTGGTCTTCCATTTTCTCTCCTAAGGATTGCAGTTTTGTTTTCAATTTTGTGACTCTACAGAGGAATAGCTCTACTGTTTCTCCTAATTTCATATGTAAAGTATGAAGCTGTGTTTGAAGGTTAAGAATCGTTGATTGATTCTTTCCCTCAAAGATGGTACTTAAGGCATCCCATGCTGCCTTACCAGTTGTAGCTTCACCGATATGAGGTTGGATATCATCGATAATAGCAAGCAAGATCATTAAGGATAGCTTTTTATCCTTTTTATCAAAGTCTCTTTGATCTTGTCCTGGTGATTGAGGTCTAGTGACACTTCCATCCACTATTGACCACAATTCCTCTACAGTTAAGATAGCTTTCATCTTAGTCTTCCAAGTTGAGTAATTTGAACCTTTGAGCAGTTGGCTCTCAGTGAGATACTTGTGTATCATGGCCATGTTTTAGGTTTCAAATTTGATAGGACTAAGATGAAATATCTTGCACTATACTCTCAAAAGAGTATATGGAAGGTGTTTTCAATTTGCCTCTATAAGATTTTTAATGGCACCTGCCTTAACACCCTTACCAAGGGATGAAAAGTTGGAGGAGTTTTAAGCCAAACAAAATAGAGCAAATGAAACAGGGGTAGGATTTGAAAACTTGTGATTTTGCCCTCTAGGATATTTAATGGCACCTATTTTAACAACCTTGAAAGAAGGATGAAAAATTTGAGGTTATTAAGCCAAAAAAAGAGAGTGAATCAAGGTGTTTTGAAGTTTTGACCTTTTGATGGAGAGAAATTACTTGTTTTGAACCTATGCAAAGTTTAGCATGGTTTGTGAGTGAAGTTTGGGTTTTGTGAAATGCTTCTTTGAATGTTTATATTTGAATTTTTAATTGCACACAAAAAACATGAGTGTTTAGTGCAATAATCAAAACATGAGAGCAACCCAAATTTGTATCACTCTAGGTGTCAGATGCAACCGAAAATGCACCTAGTACAAGCAATTTTGAAGAGAAGGTGTCAAGTAAAATTGAAAATGCACCTTTCTTATTCTGAAGTATCCCCCTTAATCGTTACAATTTTGCAAACTATAGAATCAATCAAAAAAAATTCTATCCCCCCTTAATGTTTACAAAATGTAGACTTTAGAGCACTCCTTTCAAGACAAGTCGACACATGAACCGCTTTTGAAAGGCTTCCAGAACTAGTCGACACACGACTTAGTTTTGATATAACCCGAATTATTCAATACTCAAATTGGAGGTGCATCGCGATTAAAATGTTCTCTAATCCTAATGGTACCATAACTTCGATCCAAACCCTTCCAAGTATCATTGTAAGTATTGAAACGGGGTAAGCTCCTTCTATGCTCTCTAAGCATACAACGAAAATGAGATCTTGTTCTCTACCGTCTAAGTTCGTTCCTCTTTCGAATAACTCTTAGAGGACGAAGAGCTTTTGTTATCCAAGGCTTTTTCTTCATGAGACAAATTTGTTCTCTCAAAACAATTGATTAGAAAATTTTGGAGAATTAAAAATATTAGGAGTCTCAATTTGCAAAAGAAAGTTTTTAAGGATTGTCTCTTATCTCCCTTCTTTTTTTTTCGATTTAGGAGAAAACAACACACAAAAAAAAAAATTGCCTTTTAAATTTTAATGCATAAATTTAATTGAATTTAGCATAATTTAATTAAGAAAGAAAAATTTTGATAAAAAAATCACTTAGTTTTAAAAAAAAAATGATTTATAATCAAAACTATTGATTCATTAATTAAAAAATAACTAAAAAAAAATTAAATAAATACAAAAAAATAAAAATTACCTCTTTTTTTTTAATTATGGTTGCGCCTTGAAAAAAAAATAATCCTTTGTTTTTCTCCCCGCTGGGAGTCGAACTCCCGACTCTACGGCTGTTAGCCCAACGACTGGCACTCTTGCCAGTCGGGCTATGCCACCCGACGGGAAAGGAAGGGAAATATCTTCCCTTTCTTCCCGTTCCCGTTCTGAAATAGGAAAAAAAATTTGATTTTCTCCCCATCGGGCATCGAACTCCTGACTCCGTGGCTATTAGCCCAACTGACTGACACTCTTCCAATCAGGCTATGCCACCCGAAGGGAAAGGTCTTCCCTTTCTTCCCGTGCCCACTGAGAAGTGGGAAAAAAACTTTGTGGGATTAATCCCACATCGCCCCTGCGGGTGATTCTTCACTAATTTAAAAATGCAAACTTGCCCTTTACTTTTTGATTACCTATGAAAAATTGGATGTCCCCCTGTGGCTTTTTACTGTTGCCAGGTGGCACGTGGCCAGTCTGCCATGCGTCATGTCTGTGTGACACGTAGCCAGTCTGCCATGTGTTGCATCATCATCAGTTCTGGTGGCGCATGACCAGTTCACCATGTGTCGCCTCATTTTTCTGCCTCAGGATCTATGCCCAGGGTCGAGTCTGCCAAATCTATCCAGTCAGCAGCCTCCACGATTCGTCTCATCGATCCACCTTGGGATCTATTCTCGAGGTTGAGTTCACTAATCATCAGCCTGTCAGATCCACCTCATCGATCCACCTCGAGATCTATGCCCAGGGTCGAGTCCACCAGTAATCAGCCTGTTAGATCCACCTTGGGATCTGTGCCCATGGAGCAATTCATCTGGAGCGAGAGAATCTCACCTTGTCCAACGTCGAGGGGGAAACCAGGTGAGTTTCGACAATTAGCTCTGATGCCAATGTAGGTCCAAGGTAAGTCCAAAATAAATAATTGAACATTAACTATTGCATTCGATTGACAAGATTATTTATAACAATTAAACTAACTTAATCTCGTCTATCTCGCTAACCAACACGGTAGGAGAGACGTGTAGCTAACTACTAACCTAGGTAGAGAGTTCTAACCATAACACTAACCTAAATATCTAACATAGGATATTTAGGTACTTACCTATTTTAACCATGAGGAAAATATCTCATGGTAATTACATAATTACATAGAAAAGTAAATGTAATAACCCCACGTAGTGTAATGCAATACACTACCTTATTTTACCCTAACAAAAATATGCTTCTAGAGTTTTATTTGCCAATTTTTACATGAAAATATGAGTTGGTTTGGAACTTATCAAATGATGGTGGATACTCAGTAAATTTGGGATATGAGAGTTTAGAACAATCAAAATTTCCTTCTCCCAAATATTTTCCTTGGAATAATGTTTGGTCATTAGAGGCTCTTCCTAAGGTCTCAACATTTCTTTGGGTAGCAGTTCAAAGTAGGATTATTTTAGGAGAGAGTCTAAAAATAAGAGGATATTATGGACCCTTCAGATGTGCCTTGTGTTAGAAACATTAGATCATTAATAATTTACTCCTTCATCGTTCGCTTGCTCACACCATTTGGGGTTACTTTATAAAAAATATAAAATTATATTGGGTATCTCCATCAACATTGAAAGAGTTGATAAAATATTGGATAAATTATTTCAAAGCTAAAGAATTATGTATTATTTGGAGGATTGGCCCTGCCATTATTTGTTGGAATTTATGGCTTGAAAGGAATAATAGAATTTTTAATAATAAATATCAAAATCATGCCCAAGTTTGGAACCGTATCAGTGCCTCTCTTGCAGAATGTCTACATATAAGGTGTTTATCATGGGATGTCTCAATTGCAGAAAAAAAAGTGCTAATAATTTGGCTACATGATTTTAACATACATGGAAGAGTCATCTGTGACAATGGAATTAAAAAAAAGGATCTCTTTCGATTTATGAAAAAATGGAAATGTCCAGAATTTGGGTTTATCAAAATTAATTTTGATGTTGCTTCTAAAGGAAATCTAAGAAAATTTGGTGGAAGTGGTATTTTTAGAAATAGTGAAGGCAAAATTCTCCTTAATTATTCAAAATCATATGAAAATTCAAATAACAACTATACAGAGGCTAGCGCACTTCATACTGAGATTAAAATTGCAGCAGAAAAAGGATGGAGATATATTTCAATTGAGGGGGACCCACAAATTATCATCAATGCTATTAACAAAAATGGATGTGGAGACTGGATAAAAAATAATATTATTATTTATGTGCATCATCTATTACTAGAGGCAATTTCATGGTAGTGTGAGCATATTTATAGAGAAGAAAATCGAGTAGCAGATAAATTAGCGAATTATGGTGTTGATCTACATCCCCATGAAATTCAAATTTTAGAAGACAAATTGCCAAGTGAGATATTATGTCTTAATAAAAATGATGTCAAGGAGTTGATTGTGGAAACATAGCACTTTGAGAAATTTTGAAGAATATATTTAAGAAAAAAAAAGAAAATGAAAAATAGTGAGAAAAATGTTTGCTACAACAAATGTAATATTTTGGTATTTTGATGGGAGTGGCCCCCAATAAAAGCCACATATAACCTATTCAAAAAAAATACCACTTTGTGGTTTGTTAAAATGTCTCATTAATGTAATCATGATGTAATAAGGATGATAGCCATTAATCATGGAGTTAATTACAAGTTACAACAATATTACTATATCAATTATTTAAATATTCATATATTTGATTGCTTCAACCAACACCTATGGTCATGAAATATTTCATAGAAATATTTTCTCTATGGAGGTAGCCCACATTGGGTGAACCACGTTAAAATATGTGTCTCTATTGTGTGTGATGATTTGTGCATTTTTATGGTTATTGCTATTGATATTGTCATTGATTATATTGATTAATATTGTTTGGAAAAGAAAAAAAAAAGTGGTCTTATACTCTTCACCCCCCTCTTAGTATAAGCTTGTGTTCTTAATTTGGTATCAGAGCTAGTTCCTTTAGAAGAATTTTAAGATCTTAAAGGAAGATCCTACAAGAAAACAAATGGCAAAAAAAAACAAGAGTAGAAGCATGAGACACAAGAAGAAAAGAACACCTATGATCATGAAATAAAAGGAATATGAGTTTAATATTGTTGTGTTGGGAGGACACATGGAAATAGATTCAATAGATGAATCAAGTAATGAAGAAATATCCAGACTGATAAAGTTTTGTACCAGATGTGAGAACACAGATCACCAGGCAGCTTATTGTACTCAAGAATGTTTTGTTTGTGGTCAACTTGGCCATGATGCAAGATATTGTAATGGGTTTAGTAGCAGTAAATATGAAGATAATATTATCAAAAATGAAATCCTAGAGATTGGTTCAAGAAAGGATAACAAGGACAATCAAAATAGGTATGAAGAAGAAACCCTCCTTTAAGTAATAGAAGAAAAAGAATATGCTTCAGAAAAAGAAAAAGGGGAAGCCACTCTTAAGGAGTTTATTGAATTGAAAAGAGAGAATTTAGAATTGAAGGCTCAAATACAAGAAGATGAGAAATGCAAGACAAAGCTTCTATAGGATATCTCTGACTTGAGAGATAAGGTTGGTAAAGCATGATCATCCTATTACTATACTATGTGATAATACCAGTGCCATATGTATCTCAAAAATTTGGCAATGCACTCCAGGATGAAGCACATTCCAATTAAGTATCATTTTCTAAGAGAACAAGTGTTAGATAAATAGGTCATATTGGAGTATGTCACTACAAAGGAACATATAGCAGATATTTTCACTAAGCCACTCTCAAAGGAGAATTTTGAGTATCTTCGAGTAAAATTGGGAGTGAGACTCCCACCCTAGAATTAACCACCTCATGTGGAGGTGGGGGAGGGGCTACACTAAGAGGCTCATTCTTAGCCTCGAGCCCCAAAGGTGACCCTTTTCCATTGATGTCAAAGGGGAGAGATTTGTGTATTGGGGAGAAATTTGATATGAGGAGATATTTGAGAGAGCATTGATCCAAGGGGAGAAAATTCCCAGGGGAAGCAGAAAAGAAGGTCAGGTTTCAGCAAAATGAATATGGGTTGCCATCAATGACAAAGGGGAAAATTATTGGACATTTTGATTCCCTATGCTAAAATTTGTCATTGATGTCAAAAGGACCTATGTAAGTAAGCACTATGATTTTTCTCCACAAAGAGCTTCATGAGAAGCCAAGGTTTTGATAAAAGGCTCTAGAAGGGATGCGTGGCATTTGCTTCCAAAATGAGCTTCAAGGGAAGTTTAGCAAACAATTTTTATGAAAACCAAGGAAGGCAAGGAAATGTTTTATTTAAAACCAATGAATGGCATATTTGAAATAGGTTTTTCTTAAAACCCAAGTTGACTTTTCATTTCATCAAAAAATGTGCCCCGATGATGGAGAAATTTAATTTTAAAGGTTTAGTTTAAATTTAAATTTTAAAATTAAATAAAATGTTTTTCCCTCTCTTATTGGCATCGTCGATGTCATGAGGGAAATGTTAAAAGGGATGAATTATTTGCATTTAAGGATGGCTTATATAAACAAGACAAAGGTTTTCCATTTAAAAAAAACAAAAAAAAGTGTCACATGATTTTTGAAAACCCAAAGTATTTCTACATCCGAATATTGCACAGCAAATTTTGTGGAGTGTGACATGGGTAGTCAAGTCATGGACGGTCAAAGTTTTGGTGCCTTGTGAGGAAAGCACATGCAGATTAAGGAAGAGATTGCCCAAGGCACTCATGTGGGTAGTGTTTTCTCATGTGGCTTAGCTGTCACTTGGCAGCACGGTGGGCAGAGGTTCGAAATGCCAAGGCCCTTCAAGGGCTCCTTTGAGGTATGCTCTCTGACTTCGATATTTGTGGGGGTCAATATTTTAATTAAAATATTTGCTTGCTAAGGTTTGATTATGATTTTTGTGGGAGATATAAGGTTGAGCAAGATTTAATATTTTAATAAGGTTTGATATTTTATTAATGTGAGATATTGCCTAAGAAAGCTTTTTGATTATTTTTGAGTGCAAAAGTGTTGAAAGAAAGGATATAAAATATTTAATTTATTTTATAGTATAAGTGGTTTTTGGAGTGAAAAGGTTATGCAATGTTTTGATTTATTTTATTTTATGGTACAAACGGTTTTAGGAGTGATAAGGAAGTTGTGCATTAATTCTTAATAAGGTTTTCTAATTAAAATTCTTGGTAAATATTATTGTGAAGTGGAGTAATGTTGATTATTTTGTGATCTTCTAACCCTTGTGAAGATTGGAAAAAGAATATTGTGATTGTGGCAGATTTCCAAAGAGGCTTCTTCATCTTCATAAAAGGGATGGGAACATTCTCCTATTTATTGATTATGGTGGTTGATTTTTGAAAATATCTTTGGAGTGAAAAGGATTTATTGTGGTTTCCTTTTTTAAAGTGATTGGTTTAATTCTTCAAGATTTTTTGGATTGAGAGTTGTGATTAAACCTTGTTTATAACCATTGTTGTTGGAGCCCATTGGTTGTGCAAAGAACTTGAACTTGAGTTAGAAGAGAACATGAGTATCATTGTTATGTGATATTTGTTGCTGAGCATTATTGGCAACATTTTGAGTTGGTTGATACATGTTTGAACTAGGGTTTGTAAGAAAGGGTTGTTCATTGAGGTGATTGGTTGAGTTGAGTTGAGTTGATTGAGCCTAGTCAAGTGGATGCATGTTGTTGTTCAAGTTCCACAAAACAAACTATTCTATATTTTGGATTTGAGTTGATATTGAGATTTGAGAATAGAACATATAGAGTCTCTAACAATTCTCTTTATGCTTCTATGATATTGATTTAAGTTGAGATTGGGATTTGAGTATAGAACATATAGAGTCTCTAAAAATTCTCTTTATGCTTCTATGAGATTGATTTGATTTGAGATTGGGATTTGAGTATAGAACATATAGAGTCTCTAATAATTCTATTTATGCTTCTATGAGATTGATTTGAGATATTGATTGAGCATTAAGTATAGAACATATTGAATCTCTAACAATTCTCTTTATGATTCTATGAGATTGAACAAGTTCTATGTGTGCTTTTTAAGCATATTTGAGACAATTATTTGAGAAGGCTTGTGGATTAATTTTGAGTAAGCTTTTGTGGAAGCTTGCTATGCAAATTTAAACAAGTCCTACATAGGACTTATTGAGCTAATTTGGACAAGTCCTAGAGAGGACTTATTGAGTAGATTTGAGCAAGTCCTAGAGAGGACTTATTGAGCAGATTTGGACAAGTTCTGAGTGAGCTTGTTGAGCATATTTGGACAAGTTCTGAGTGAGCTTTTTGAGAAGATTTGGACAAGTTCTGAGTGAGCTTGTTGAGCATATTTAAGTAGGTTTTGTGTGGGCCTGTTGAGAAGATATGAGCAGGTTCTATGTGGACCTATTGAGCATAGTTGATTAGGTTATATGTGGAACTATTAAGCATATTTGAGTAGGTTCTATGTGGACCTATTGAGTAGATTTGAGTAGGTTCTGTGTGGACCTATTGAGAATATTTGAGTAGGTTCTGTGTGGACCTATTGAGAATATTTGAGCAGGTTATATGTGGACCTATTGAGCAGATTTGAGTAGGTTCTGTGTGGATCTTTTGAGCAAAATTGAGTAGGTTATGTGTGGACCTATTTAGCATATTTGAGTAGGTTTTGTGTGGACCTATTGAGAAGAATTGTAATAGAATGAATGTACTATGTTTAGTGCAAGAGATTGAGTAAATATGTGCTAGACCAACTAAATTATGTTTAGTATAGTATTGAGACAGAGCTTTGGAGATGACAAAGTACAGAGGATAGAGTATCAGTGGGTAGAGATCTAGCAGCCAGGACAATTGAAGACAGTGAGGAGTCTTCAAGTGGAGAGAGATCCACTAGTCAGTGTAGTAGAGATATAGAGTCTTCTAGAAGATCACTAGCTAGAGCAAAATGGAAAGGAGTTCTCCTATGGAAGAGATCCACGAACTTGATATTTAGGGGATCAACATCTTCTTTGGATAGAGGTCCATAAATATTGTAATTGGGAAGGATTCCCAAAATATTATTTGAGAAATATTTTCTCTATGGAGGTAGCCCACATTGGGTGAACCACGTTAAAATTTGTGTCTCTATTGTGTGTGATGATTTGTGCATTGTTGTGGTTATTGCTATTGATATTGCCATTGATTATTATTTTTTTTGGTAAGTAAGAGAATATTATAATTAACACCGGGTTTTAACTGGTTGACCCAAAACCATTTTACAAAATAGGGTCCACTGACCAACTGGACAAAGGCCAAGCCCTAAAAGTTTAAACCGACAACAAAAAGGGCCAAGACCTACTCTTCCAACAGAATAAAGCCAAACTAAAATATGGAAGCCTAATATTATGGCCATCAGAAAAGAAAGACACAAAATAGAACTAACAAAGACAAAAACTAATCATGCAAGCACCATGCAGAGTAGCTTGTGCCCATATAAAAATAATAGAATATGGTCAAAAAAACATCCCATAGAATGGACAGCCAAGAGGCCAAGCAGTATTCTTTGTAGTCCTCATCTAACTTCTTATCATCCTCCTTGCCATCATCTTTAGATTTTGCCTTCGACTCCTTGTGCCCCTGGAACTGCTAGCTATAAAATAGAAGATTTAGAGAATCACACAAATCAACAGCTGCACTGATGAGGCCAGACAGACTCTTCAACTGGTTGATACTGTTGGAGGCTGATGAAATTGTCATCTTCTCCAAGACTATTATGGTGGGGTCTGGTACCTCATTGTCAGGGATCTCCAACACTTTGTTATTTCTTGCTAGGGCCTTTTTGCGACATCGAATCCAAACACACCTTGGGAAATACTTGAGGCCAAAGCGAATGTTTCCCATGCATGAATTTGTAGATAAAAAACCTATATCAGTGCCCCACCAGCTGCAAAAAACACTAGTCACATGAACAAAAAAAACAAATATGACAAAAGCCATTATAAGGTTCAAAAAAATATTTTTAAAAATGCCCCCATTTTCTGTCATTGATCCACTTTGAGCCTTCCAATCTAACATTTTTCATTGATTATATTGATTAATATTGTTTGGGAAAGAAAAGAAAAAAGTGATCTTATACTGTTCACCCCCCTCTCAGTATAAGATTGTGTTCTTCAATATAAATATTATTTTGATAGGAAATAAAGTTTAAATGTCGTTTTCCATATTAAAAATATAACTCTCATATACTTATGGAATAATCATTATGATAAAATATGGTGTGGCTCTAAACATCAAGGTTGAAAAATATTGAAAAACTTGAGACATACCATAATGATTGTTGCCTTGTAGTATCTTCATATGATTTATAGTTACTTTTGGAAATGATATGGCAAAATAAACATTTCATACCATTGAAATATGAAGATCCAATAGGGTTACATTGGTATACTATTTATATAATTAATCAGATAGGGTCATCCATACTTTATGGTATACCATTAAGTTTAAGATAAATAACATTGTATTATCCTAATTAAAATATAGAAATCTAACTACAAGATGTTATGGCAAGTATATGGGGTTTAAGGTAATTCATGGCTCCATTAATCAATAGAAGTGATTTCATCTAGAGAGTAAAAAATGTTTGCAACTAGAAATCCTATATGTTTGTGATTGAATACTACAAAAAAAAATGCCATAAAATAATGAAATAGAATCATTTTGTATTGTTTAAACTAACGTAATATCTATATAAGCTAAAATGTCCAAGCTTTACAATGGAAAGATGATGTAGCTTTGTGTCAGTCCCATTTCACTTTTATAATGAGTTGGTTTTACTCATGATGTAATATGATCAAGATGTGGTATCCTGTTTAGATGATTTACCATAATATATACCACTATATATATGCATAACATTTATATTTAGATGCCTCCCAAAACATCCCATAAATTGAGTGAATTGTCTCTTATTGAATTTTATGATCTTCACTTATTAGCCATGACCAACATTATATATTATGTTTTATTGTATTAGTCATGGTTCCACGTGGCACCTTATAATGTGATAAATGTTATTAATATATATTTGGACATATTTTCAATATTATAACAACGTATTTATACTCCAACCATTATTTTTACTAATTGCATGTCATTCTTTTATTGTTAGTAAAAATATGATTGTTGAATAATGCAGACATGGAAAATTGACCCATTAAGATGAGTCATTTTCCTTAGATCCTAAGTTTTCCTCTTAGAAAAGTAGGGTCATATTTGAGCCAAAATTTATCCTATAAAATATTCTTAATTCCTTTCAAAACCTATACCATTGGATCAGGCTTAGAAAGAGCTTTTCGACGATATACATTGTATTCCATTCTAACTCCATTTAGTCCCCCATAATGCCAAAAAAATTCACATTGGTCTAGCTATCATGAATTCATAGCTACCCAATATAGGGCGTGAACTTACCATTTTGGGTTTTTCTCTCTCAAAAGGCCTTTCTAGCATTGGTTGTCTGTGATGTCAGCTCTTGTTCGAGGTTAAGTTTTTGTTTTCCCTCCTCCAAACATCTTATAAAAAGAGGATTGGATCCCCTAAATAAATCAATCCAAGGAATCAAGAAATCTAAAATCCATCCAATGAATCTTCTTGAGAATCCTAATATTGACTTGCTCATTTGTTCATGCTAATAAGTGCTCTTCTACTATGGGATTGCTATTTTGCTCTTGGTGTTAGTTGATCTTGGTGGATAAGTGTTGGAGCCCTAAGGAGGAGTCTACTATCTTGGAGGTCTTCATCATTTTGTTTTCTATTTCACTACCACTAGGTTGATTTCACTCATTTGCATTCATATACTAATAAATTGAGCATATTTTGTTTTTTTATTCATATTTGTTATGCTCCTTTTTCTTTCTATTAAAAATTCATCATACAGGGAACGAATTCGTTGTATAGGGTATGAATTCGCCATACAGTGTATTAATTCACCGTACAAGGTGCTAATTTATTGTACAGGGTATGAATTCACCTATGATAGGCTTGGGGTAGAATTTTACCCCCAAAACCCTAGATCTATATTTCATGTTACATCTAGAGCATAATTGTATAATCTGCACTTTGTTCATCATACTATTCTTTTGCATTGTATTTTGTTTATTCATCTTCCAAAAAGGTCAAATTTCACTTTTACATTCTAAAGGTCAGTTAAAAGGACCTAGGGGGCTTGACTACTACACCTCCAAGTATTGTCATACAATGGCCTAAGTAGGCCCCCTAATTTTGATCATATTTTTTGAGGGTTTTATG
This sequence comes from Wollemia nobilis, assembly GCA_028583015.1. Classification (NCBI taxonomy): domain Eukaryota; kingdom Viridiplantae; phylum Streptophyta; class Pinopsida; order Araucariales; family Araucariaceae; genus Wollemia; species Wollemia nobilis. The sequence continues at coordinate 2,723,845 of JAQPPZ010000314.1, forward strand.
AATTTATTTTTTAGGATTGAAGCTATGAGATATTTTTGGATGCAATATAAATCTTGGAAAAACCACCAAATTAGATAAGTGCCCTAATAGATCTTTAGGATGTTTTATGTTTACTTTCTATTTATTTTTTATTCAAAAACCTAGATCATAAGTAAAGAAAATGATCTGATCAAATTTATATGTATTTGAAAGAATAAAAGCATATAGTGTGCATATAGGATTTTAACCTTGTTTTTTCATTTATCTTGGATCCATTTTTAAAGGCTTTGTTTTGAAATCCTAGAGTTAGTGATCATTCAAGTAAAGAATCATTTTAGAATAAGCTCTTATCTTCTTGCATTGTTCTTTCCCTTTTTATTATGTAGTTTTAGAGAGACCAAACATAGGTGCATGTTTAATTGACACATTCCACCCCAAACTTGGAGTGAGTCCTAAAACCAGTCCTGGTGAACCATTCTCCCCTTTTCCCACTGAGTGTAGAGTTATAACATACCCCCATGGTTCACCTCGGCTCCTAGTGGATCCAACCGAGAATCATACATGGTAGGGTAGTTTTTCCCTATACATCTTTGGTGAACTCGATGTGAATGCGTGTCTTAGTGGCCAAATTAGGAAGCCTCTTCATTTTCTCTTCTTGAAAAACTTAAATAAGACCACTAATTCTATTTTTTTAGATCATAGAAAATTAATAAAAATATTTAAAATATTTTTGTGTGTTTTTTGTTAGTTTTCTCTTTCCTTTAACTTATTTTAATGGCTCCATTCTTTAGGATCCAATGAATGCAACAAGATTTTGATCATATTACCTAGTAAGATGATCAGATTGATAGAGAGAACCCTAACCTTGATGTAGAATAGTAAGAAAATATTGAAACTAAAATAAACTATGATCCCCTTGAAGGGCCTAATGGTGGATATTTTATTAAATTATTTGAACATGTTTGGGGTTTCATGAAATATTATAGGGAAGACTTACTTAAGGCTATGGAGTGGTAATATTGATTCGAAAGAGGTGAGACTCCTCCTCCTCCAACCGTCTCTCCTAGGTGCGTTCATACTAATTCTTTGTTAGAATATTTTAATCATGGTAATCGTATCTATCAACCAGCATATGCTACTACTATGACCACCAACATTGAAAGGATTTTGCAAATTCCTCCAACTAGTAGTACATCTCAAGATTATGTTCAATTTCCTCCTCATTCAACTAATTTCAACATTTTTTCTTTTGTTCCACCAATTGTTAGTTATCCTCTCCAAAAAGATACCACATATCACAATAGTATCAATATCTCCAACATGGGCCAAGTATTCTTTCAATAGCCTACCTATACCCCTCCCTTAGGGAATATAGGGGTATTGCACAACAACAATCCTAAAGTGCAAAGTTTAACTAATATGGTGAACCAATTGGTTTCAAGAGTGGATATGATTCAACCCCCTAGTTTCACCTACAACTATAGAGAAATATGCAATCAACCCTTAGAACCTATCATAGCAATTAAGCCCTACACTAAGCATTTTACCATGTTGTTTTTACCTATATATAAGGGTAAAAAAGATCCAATTGAGCATTTGATAATGTTTAAAAAAACTTGCCATGATATCATATATGATGTCATGTTGCTAAAGACATTCTCTAAGAGTCTTGGTGGTATGGCACTAGAGTGGTATTATTAGTTACCCAACCATTCTTTGAGGAATTTTTAATAAACAACTGAATTATTTGTGCAACAGTTTGGTGCTTATGTTGAAAATAATGTGACCATGAAAGATGTTTACATGTTAAAACAAGGTAAAGAGGAATTTTTTTCAAAATTTTTGTCTCATTAGAGGAGTCTAGTTGGATGCTTGAGATATACCTTACCTCCTCGAGACATGCTTGAGATATTTATTTGAAATTTGCAAGAGCAATTATCTTATGTATTGGAAACTAAAACTATCACATATTTTGATCAAGCAATTGACTTATCAATAAAAGTAGAGCATGTCGAGACACAACTAAAAGGTACAATTATATTCACAAATATGTTACAATATATAGGCATCAAGCCTATGAGGGAGATATGAAAAGTGTCATAATATCCACTCCAAGTGTCATGCAGAAGACACATAAATCCAGTTGGAGAACTCAAATTGGAAATAAGACAAGTGGCATAACTGAAGTAAGGCATAGTGCATATTAAAATAATATTCTAACATTCCCCCTTAATGTGCACTATCCTAACTATAGAAAAAAATAAGTCAACATTAGATAACATTCCCCCTTAATGTTGACTTCTATTATATAGAGCAATTTGCTAAACTGATAAAACTTGTCTAGCCCAAGGGACTTGGTGAATATGTCAACCAATTGATATTGAGTTGGTACATAGTCCATGTGTATAATGTCTTCTTCGATCATTTATTTGGTGAAGTGATGATGGATCTCAATGTGCTTTGTTCTGGCATGGAAAACTAGATTCTTGGTCATCTTGTTGGACCATCTATGAATAGCCCAATGTCATAAATTAATTGCCTCAACCAAATTGCCTCCTTAGTTACCTCAATTGTTGCTCTATATTCAGACTCTGTTGAAGATAATGAAACTATGTTCTACTTCTTCGTGCTCCATGAAATAGAGTCCTAGCCCAAGTAAAAACAATAACCTGATATGGATCTTCTAGTTTTAGGACAACTAGCCTAATCTGAATCTGTGTACCCAATCAAAAAAAATTCATCACATGATGTGTATATAAGGCCATGATGTGGGGTGGCCTTGAGGAATATTAAAATCCTCTTAGCTTCTATCCAATGGCTCTTATTAGGATCTTGCATGAATTTAGAAACAAGGCCAACTGAATAGGAGATATCTAGTCTAGTTGAAATGAAGTAGACCAAACTTTCAACTAGCTACCTATAAATGGTACCATCAACCCTTTCTTCATCATCACTATTCACCAATTTCAACCTGGTTTCCATGGGAGTGAGGGAGGTCTTACACTCCTGTTGAGCAAGGTGCGGCAAACAGTATTGTCATTGTTGTCAACACAGTCAGACAAATTTATTGATGCAATGGACAAGAGTTTATTGAACGACAAGGTGCGGCCAAAGTACAATGGATAGGAGTTCGGTGTTGAGCAAGGTGTTGCGGGAGGATTGTCATTGTTGTCAATACGATCGGTTAGATCTAATGATGCAATGGACGAGCGAGTTCAGAAGTCACTCAGATGTAGAGGATAAAGTTCAAAAGTTAGTCGGATCATGAGTCCTTAAATGATAGATGCACAGAAACAGAAAACATAATTCAGAATGAGAAGAAGAAGTCTTCGAACCTGAGATGTCAAGAAGCGGAAAGGTTTTTTGTGAAAACCAAGGCGAGTCAAAATAAAAAGTTTTATTTAAAACCATGGATAACATATTTGAAATGGGTTTTTCTTAAAACCCAAGTTGGCTCTTCGTTTCGTTGAAAAAGATGCCCCGGTGATGAAGATATTTAATTTTAAATATTTAGTTTAAATTTTAAAGGTTTTTTGTGAAAACCAAGGCGGTCAAAATAAAAAGTTTTATTTAAAACCATGGATAACAGATTTGAAATGGGTTTTTCTTAAAACCCAAGTTGGCTCTTCGTTTCGTTGAAAAAGATGCCCCGGTGATGAAGATATTTAATTTTAAATATTTAGTTTAAATTTTATTTTATTTAAAATTTAAATTAAAATATTAAATTAAATTAAAAGGCCGACATGTTACTATTTCGCAGCAATAAGCTAGGGGAAAGTGACGAAGGTGGCGAGAAGAGTTTGAGGCCGACAAAGTTAAATGCGGGTCGACAGATTTTAGGGTTTGGCAGCTGACAATTTCTAGGGTTTTGCAGCCGACATTCTTAGGGTTACAGCCGACGGATTTTAGGGTTTGGCAGCTGACAAATTCTAGGGTTTCTCAGTCGACGTTCTTCTAGGGTTTGTTTCTAAAAATTTCTTCTATAAAAGCAAGGGTACTTCGAGTTTAAAAATGGGGTGTTAAGATAAAGTGCAAATGCGAGCATAGTGTTTGTGAAAGTGAAGTTCGTGTTGAGCAGAGAGCGAGAATGTGAAACGACACGAGTGTGCGAGAGAAGCGAGTGTGCAGAGAAGCGCGAAGGGCAAAGTTGATTACAAAGTCTGGCTGTAGCAGTGCATCAGACTATGTGAAGTGATTGCACAAGAGAGAGCAGAGAGCGCAGAGATTGCAAAGGTGATGTAGACCGGTTAGAGTCTTGCAATAACAAAGGTATATGTCAAACATTTTTATTCAAAATTGAAGTCCGAGTTGGTGCTTTGGCAAATTAGGGGTTGGTGCTCCTTTACGTTGATGCGAGAAAAATAAGGGGTGGGTGCTCCTTCCGGTTGGTCTTTGGTAAACAAATTGTAAAGTTGGTGCTTTGCAAGAGGCTGGATTTGGATGGGAGTCCAAGCAGCCATTCTTTTTGAGGAGTAGCCATTTTGGTGAACCTCGTTAAAAATCTGTGTTGTGTGATGTTCTCTTGCGGTACTTATTATATCTGTTTATAAGTTTTATCTGCTGCAATTTTTAGAGTTGTTTATTCATGTTTTGGAATGCTACACTGATTCACCCCCCTCTCAGTGCCATACTAAGTACAACAATTGGTATCAGAGCCAAGTTCCCAATTTTGGCTAAATCGGTCAGGGTTGATGTTGGATTAGTACACAATGGCTAAGAAGAATAGATCCTCATCCAAAAAGGCATCCCAGTCAGTTTGAGTTCCTGTAGAAGAGAAATTTGAACCGAAAAAGGTAGAAGAAGTGAATCCTGAAGTTTGTGATGAAAATCTTGAGGCTGAAGTAGATTTTGAAGGAGAGTTGATATCTGCTCTTGAAGAGTGGAGTATAGAAAAGAAAAAGAACAAAATACTGTCCAAGAAATTGGAAGAATATGGGGATGAGATTGAAAATATGTTCTTACAATTCCAAAAGGCCAAGAAAATAGAAGAAGACTTGAAGTCACAGCTGAATGATAAAGTCAATGTGTGTAACAAACATGAAGAGGATTCTAACAAAGTAGTTAGTAATCTAAAGCTGCAAGTAGAAGAGTCTAAAAGGATTGAGGAAACTCTCAGGTCGTAGATCAATGAGAAAGAGATTATTTGCCGCAAACAAGAAGAAGAGATTGTTTCATTGAAGAAACAACTAGAAGAGGCCAATACAAATCTTAAATTCGATAAGAGCACAGAATTGCCAGATAAAATGATAAGTCATCAGAAAAGCTCCACGGTTAAGCATGGTCTTGGATATGAAGCTGAACAACCTTTATCTTCCAATTCTGCAGAGAAGAAGAAGTTCACTGTTGAAGGGTCCGAGCAAGAAAAGGTTAAAGCTGTATCTTCAAAAGAAAGAAAATATCAAAGGAGATTTACAGCAAAGCAGCCACAACAAAAGAGGTTCTACCACTCTCACTCTTTTTATGCTAACACTTTTAATGGCTATTGTTTCAGATGTAACCAGTATGGTCACAAGGCAACTTATTGTGGATTAAATAATAAATCAAAGAGTTATGCTAGTCGAAATACATCTGCATATCTGAGTGAACACTTTGTACAATGTTTTCAATGCAATGGTCATGGGCACATAGCAAGGTTTTGTCCAAGCACTTCTGTATCAAATCTAAGGCAAAACAGTAGATTTCATAAGATGCAAAGAACACAACACAGACAGGGAATAAATCAGGTTCATAGAAGAAAGGAAAATAATCATTCATCATGGATGCATAAGAGACAACCACACCAGAGAGATATTCGAGTTCACACAATGATGCAAAATAGGGACGCAGGTGAAAAATCCAAGCTCGAGGTCAAGAAAGTCTGGAGAAAGAAAGAAGAGAGGAAATCGTGTCTCCTTGAACTAAAGGAGACTGCTCTTCTGCTGCACTAAGCAACTCCAGGTAACACATCCTCAAGGGGAGCATTTTGAAAAAGGTTTTATTTTATTGCTCTTATATGTTTGTTGGGTTAACCTGAGGATGAAAGGCAAGTAGTAAGGAGGAGTTGCACTATAGTTGTTTAAATTTATTTCAGTTCATATAGTTGTTTGTGGAAGTGCCATGAAGGCTGGAGATTAAATGGAGAGTCGCCACCATTTTTAGTACTGTTGTATGTCATTGTTGTACTGTTGATGTTCTTACTGTAACTGTTCGAAGCCATGAAATGTAACAGTTCAGATAATTTGATTAGTGGAAGAATTTTTGCTCTAGCTACGTATTTATATTTCGATAAAAGAACCGTGTATCTGTTCCATTCATTGATGTAAAGATTGTTAGAAGTTTCATGGTGCCTTGGTGGAATTATTTAATTCTCAGACAGTTTCATTTTAACTGTTAATAAAATGCCAATCCGAGGTTAAGAAGTATAAGGCTGAGTAAAGAGATGAATGGTTGGTCGTGAAGTGTTTGACAGAATGTTTTCTCTAGATTTGCACAGTTGAAAGTAAGAGGTGACCAGCGTTGACTGCAGAAAACTTAGACAAAGCTGCAAATGTAAAAACGGATCTGATTTGTGTTAAGGTACAGTATTTTATGCGTGCACAGAGTTGATAGTAATACTGCAGTGTTGGTACAGTACTGAACAAGAGTTGGTTGATACATTCTTGGACTAGGGTTGTGTGAGAGATGATTGGTTGAGTAAAGATAATTGAGCATAGTCAAGTGATTGATTGCATGTGGTTGTTCAAGTCCCATAAAATAAACTTTTCTTGATTTGAGTTGAGATTGAGATTTGAGAATAGAAGATATTAAGTCTCTAACAATCTTCTGTATGCTTCTATAAAGTGGATTTAATTTTAAACTATCATTCTGTGTTGAGCTTATCTTGAGTACCACTTGAGCATGTTTGATTGAGCCTTTGAAGAAGGTCTTTGAGAAATATTTTGAGGACAATGTTGGGACAAATTGCCAGAGAAGTTTTGGACAAGTTTTTAGAGAGCTTGGCAAGAGCATATTTGGGCAAGTTCCTTGGTGAGCTTGTTAAGCAGGTTCTTAGTGAGCCTATTGACTGAACATTGAAGGTGACAGAGTACAGAATACAGAATTTCAATGAATAGAAATTTTGGCATCCAACACAGCTGAAGTTAGATCAGAGTGAGGATTCTTCAAGTGAAGAAGAGGTCCACCAGTCAGTGCGACAAAGAGACAGAGTCTTCTATAATATTACAAGGGTACTATGGAGTATGGGTTATGGTATCCTAAAGATGCAGATTGGTTGAGTGGTTAAAATTCCCAAGAAGTGACTAACTTGGGATCACATTCTCAGGGGGAGCATTTGTGTATTTGTTTTTCTTCTTGTTCATGCTTGGAATATTTGCTAATTGTAATAATTTGTGTCTAAGAATATTGTGCATAGACTCGGGGGAGTCTGCAGTGACCCTTTGGTATTATTGTCAAAGGGGGAGAAGATTTACAAGAAAATTGCACATGTGTTGCCAACAATTCCAAAGGGGGAGATTGTTGAGCAAGGTGCAACAAACAGTATTGTCATTGTTGTCAACACAGTCAGACAGATTTATTGATGCAATGGACAAGAGTTTATTGAACAGCAAGGTGCAGCCAAAGTACAATGGATAGGAGTTCAGTGTTGAGCAAGGTGTTGCAGGAGGATTGTCATTGTTGTCAATACAGTCAGTTAGATCTAATGATGCAATGGACAGGAAGTTCAGAAGTCACTCAGATGTAGAGGATAAAGTTCAAAAGTTAGTCAGATCATGAGTCCTTAAATGATAGATGCACAGAAATAGAAAACATAATTCAGAATGAGAAGAAGAAGTCTTCAGAACTTGAGATGTCAAGAAGCGAAAAGGTTTTTTGTGAAAACCAAGGCAGTCAAAATAAAAAGTTTTATTTAAAACCATGGATAACATATTTGAAATGGGTTTTTCTTAAAACCCAAGTTGGCTCTTCGTTTCGTTGAAAAAGATGCCCCGGTGATGAAGATATTTAATTTTAAATATTTAGTTTAAATTTTAAAGGTTTTTTGTGAAAACCAAGGCAGTCAAAATAAAAAGTTTTATTTAAAACCATGGATAACAGATTTGAAATGGGTTTTTCTTAAAACCCAAGTTGGCTCTTCGTTTCGTTGAAAAAGATGCCCCGGTGATGAAGATATTTAATTTTAAATATTTAGTTTAAATTTTATTTTATTTAAAATTTAAATTAAAATATTAAATTAAATTAAAAGGGCCGACGTGTTACTATTTCGCGGCAATAAGCTACAGGAAAGTGACGAAGGTGGCAGAAGAGTTTGAGGCCGACAAAGTTAAATCTGGGCCGACAGATTTTAGGGTTTGGCAGCCGACAATTTCTAGGGTTTTGCAGCCGACATTCTTAGGGTTACAGTCGACGGATTTTAGGGTTTGGCAGCTGACAAATTCTAGGGTTTCTCAGTCGACGTTCTTCTAGGGTTTGTTTCTAAAAATTTCTTCTATAAAAGCAAGGGTACTTCGAGTTTAAAAATGGGGTGTTAAGATAAAGTGCAAATGCGAGCATAGTGTTTGTGAAAGTGAAGTTCGTGTTGAGCGAGAGAGGAGAATGTGAAACGACACGAGTGTGCGAGAGAAGCGAGTGTGCGAGAGAAGCACGAAGGGCAAAGTTGATTACAAAGTCTGGTTGTAGCGGTGCAGACGGATGTGTGAAGTGATTGCGCAAGAGAGAGCGAGTGCGCGAGAGATTGCAAAGGTGATGTAGACCGGTTAGAGTCTTGCAATAACAAAGGTATATGTCAAACATTTTTATTCAAAATTGAAGTCCGGTTGGTCCTTGGAAAATTAGGGGTTGGTGCTCCTTTACGTTGATGCGAGAAAAATAAGGGGTGGGTGCTCCTTCCGGTTGGTCGTTGGTAAACAAATTGTAAAGTTGGTGCTTTGCAAGAGGCTGGATTTGGATGGGAGTCCAAGCAGCCATTCTTTTTGAGGAGTAGCCATTTTGGTGAACCTCGTTAAAAATCTGTGTTGTGTGATGTTCTCTTGCGGTACTTATTATATCTGTTTATAAGTTTTATCTGCTACAATTTTTAGAGCTGTTTATTCATGTTTTGGAATGCTACACTGATTCACCCCCCTCTCAGTGCCATACTAAGTACAACAACTCCTCCATGTGAAACCTCTCCAAAATAGATTGAATGTATTTAGCATATGAGATAAAAATCTTATCAGGTTGTTGCCATACCTCTATACCTAAGCAATAGTGGAGGAGGCCTAAGTCTATCATCTCAAAATTTTTACATAAGTCCTCCTTGAGCAACCTTATTCCTTCTGTGTCATCACCTGTAATAAGAAGATCATCCACATATAATATAATCAAAATGATGCAGTTCTTCCAATGTTTCACATAGAGAGTAGATTCTACTACAGATCTAGTGAAACCAAGATTAATGAAATAGGAGTCAATATTTGCATACCAATATTGGGGTGCTTTCTTAACCCATATAGAGCTTTATTCAATTTGAGAACTTTTTTTCTTGGCCTTCAACTATGTACCCTAGTGGTTGGTTCACATACACTTCCTTGTTCAAGTTACCATTGAGAAATGTACTTTTGACATCCATCTGATATATAGGCCAATGTTTTTGATCTGCCAAAGCAATAACTATGTGGATTGTAGTCATCTTTGACACATGAGAAAAAGTCTCCTCATAATCAATTCCCTCTCGTTGCTTGTAACCTTGAGCTACTAGGCAAGCCTTGTAGTGATCTAAGGGGCCATCTAATTTATACGTGAAAATGGTGTAGACAAATTTTTTTTCATGGGTTTTTTTAAGGATGGATAAAAAATGTGTGCTTGATGTTCAGATTGCCAAACTAGATCCTATGCATCATTGGAATTCCCACACCCAAACAATGCGTAGAATCTAGAGTGTCTTTCAAGCCAATCTGGATATCATTCAAGATGAGTTGGATATCTATAAGGTTTTTTTTAGATGGTAAGGTCATGTTAATGCTATGCTAGCTTCTACATGATCAACAACTATTTAGAAGGTCCAACTATTTTGAAACACAGTGTGTAGATGTTGTCCAAACCACTAATAGTGTTATGTCACATTTATGATAGAGATATGATGGCTGCATTGCATGAGCCATGACCCACCCCAATTTTGGGATCTCTGGTGTGACTTTCCTTGGTGTTTGACATCCTCAATGTAATGCCGGTGAGAGCATCAAAGGTGGGTGCTAATTTTTTTTCATGTTGAAGTGTTGCGGGTGGTTCGTTCACTATTTTTAAGTCCTTTGATGATTTTGATCTTATTTCATTTGTTGTTGAGTTTCACTGGTATTATGCATCTTCACTGTGATGTTTTCAAAATCTATTTATGTGATGATAATGACATTGCTCATCTTGGGGGTCGCTAGCGGCTATGATGTGCAGTTTTTATGACGAAGACAATCAGAGTGTGCATGATCACATGGTTTTCATGATAATTTATTAGATGTGGAGAGGCCACAACTAAATATTTCAATATGTACACCATGAAGTATAATGCTGATGATAGAATGGTTTTAATATTTGAATCATGGAGATCATAGGTTTTATTTGCCATCCTCATCTGAGAAACTTTGGAGATGCCCTACATCGAGCATGATCACTGCAGGAATGAAATCTAGTTTAATGTGGACTAATATTTGCACCTATTTTGTGCCTAATTTGTTGGTAGATAAGGCTCCATGATCCATGGATCCTCTCTATATTTTGACCATCATGCAAAGTAGCTCTGAACATGATGTCTTCCAACTCGTTCCTTGCTTTGACGTGAAGTATAATGATTTTCATCAATGAGCATAACTTGCCTCGCTGGTCCTTTGATACTGGCTATTATAGAGATACATGATGCATGATGCAATCTACTTGATCTCCCACAACTTCAGCCCTACCTCAACCAATTTTTTTTAGATGATTTTTATTCATTCCCACCAAGAAGGCCCAAGTTTAACTAGAGTGCAGATGGAAGTACAAGATATTTTTTTATAGTCATGCAACACTCTTGAATTGTGTTTCTTTTTCTCCTAAAGCCCAATCAATTTCCATCTCACTGCAACAACTGTTAGTGCTAGTTCTAGTGTCGGAGCCACCAACGTTGTCAGTTGTGCTCCTCCTCCAAGCCTGTGGATGTGCTACGTTGGTTCTTGTTCATAGTCATGCAGTAGCATAGTGCAGTTTCCAGCTATTCAAAGTTTTTATTTTTGTTTGCAAAGGGAGTACACTACCAATTTCTATTTGTAAAGAAATGTGCATAGCAAAAGATTACCCCTACTCTCCTACGTAAATTTTGACATGAGATCAAGTTTTTTTTAAACAACCTAGGCTTTGCATCACTTGCACATCATTTCATTTTATGACTATTGTCTATTGGTCCACCAAGAAATCTGGTAGCCAGCACGTTGAAGACTCCTGAGCAACGGGCCCATTTATGCTATTGTTTGTGCAAGTTGTGTTCGTGCAAGCCCCAAATACCGATGCTTTCAATGTTGTAGAAATGCTAAACATGAAAGCTCATCGCCCACTATGGTCCTACTATGAGCTGTAACTGATGTAAATGCCACTATTGTAGACCACCTGAGAGTAGTAGATAGTTTATATTTCATGAAAGTTTTTAATTTTTAAAACTATGGTGATGAAGTTTAATTCAAAAGTGGGGCATATATATATATATATATATATATATATATATATATATATATATATATATATATATATATATATATTATTTTGTGGAAAACATCCCAAAAGGGATGCCACTTTCGGGTAAGACCCAAGGAGGCGGGGGTATCCATTCCGCCAAAAATGCCCAGGACTCGGACCTGGCCTACCACCTTTGACATACTCAAGGAGCAAACAAACACACAAAACCAATTTAAAAATAAGTAAATAACAACAAAAATAATAAAATAAAATAAAAAACATGCTCCTTGAGTGTGTCAAAAACAAAAGCACAACCAAACACGCACAATAAGATAAAAGAAACCACAACACAAACCACATAGAAAAACACAAGAACCACATAACAAAACACAAACAAGACAAAAACAACAGAACACTACAAAGACATAACCCAAAAAAAACATGAAAAATAAACACAACCAAAACCTAAAAAATAAAAAATAAAAAACAACCAACAACAGACAATAAACAAAAACAAAAAACATAGAAAACACTCACACATAAAAACACGAAATAACACAAACAAAGAGAAACCCAAGAACAAGAACAAAAAAAAACACAAGAACAATAACAAAAAACATAAAAAAAAAACAACAAAAACACAAGAACAACAAAAAACAACACAAAGAACACAAAAACAAAACAAAACAAAAAAACCCACCCACCTTAAAAAACTAAACAAAAAAAAAAAAAAAATGAACAAAACAATGACCTATCTAGACAAGAAGACTATTAAGGCAAGAATCAACAGAGGAAACAAAATAAAGAATAGAATGAGCTAGGGAACTAAAAAAAACTGAATGAACCAAAGAGAAGCAAAAAAAAAAAAACAAGAAGAAACTAGGTACCTTCAGAGCTGGAGCCATCCAAAGAAATGATAGAAAGAAGAGCTTCCCTAATTTGAGAAGCCCACCATATAGGAGGGTGGCCATAACAAGTAAGATCACCTTTGTCCAAAGCCCAATTAGCTAAAGCATCAGCACTCTTGTTTTGATCTCTGACCACATGATTGTAATCAACTTTCAAAAATCCCATCTGGATTAACTGAATCTTCTCAATAATTCTTTTTATTCTCCAATCCACCTTATGATTCTTAGAAGGATTCTTCAAGAGATTAATCATAAGTTGAGAGTCGGACTCAACTAACACCTTTTCCCATCCAACCTTAGTAGCCTCTCGAAGGCCTCCGAGGATACCATACCCCTCAGCAAGGTTATTGGAAAGAATACCCAAATTCTCGGCAAAAGTAAAAACCAGGGAGCCATCTGAAAGTCTACCAATTCCTCCCACACTGGCTTTTCCGGGGTTCCCTCTAGAGGCTCCATCGGTATTGACTTTTCCAAAATCCTTAGGAGGAGGTTGCCAATTTCTATTCCTATCCATCTTACTAATACTCACATTCCCTTTAAGTTGGTTGCCCTTAGAAGGTTTAATCTTCAATATTTGCATCACTTGATCCCATCTTTGGTGGGAGTTTTGGGGGTGATTAAGGAGATGATGGACTGATTCAACTAAGTTGGCTATGGTATTTTGCCAAATATAGTGAATATCCTTCCTATCTTGATTAAAAATTTGGTTGTTCCTTTCATTCCAAATATTCCAAAGAAGAATGGTAGAACCCATCCAAACTAACTGCCTAATAAAATGATCAACACCCTCTTGATTAGGCCAATCCCTCCAAAGCTGTTCAAAAGTAAAAAAATTGGACCACTGTAAGCCAAGTAAAGTGGCCATTCTCCTCCATAGCTCGGAGGCTAAAGTACACTCAATAAAAATATGGTTGATATTTTCTACATTCTCTTCACACATTTCACATCTAAAAGGGCCATGAAAACCACGCTTCATAAGTTGCTCACCGATAAGCACCCTACGATGCAATAAAAGCCAATTAAAGAACCTCACCTTAGGCCAGAGATTTTGAGCCCACAATCGAGAAAATATGTCAGAAGAATGGTTGGGATTATTATGGCATAAGGTCAAATAACCTTGAGCAACTGAATACTCACCCTTAGTAGTGTTGTTCCATCCAAAACAATATTTTTCATGGGACCAAGAGAGGGATCTCATATGAAGGATGCCTTGGATATCTTGTCTTTGCCTTTCTAGGATTTGAATAGGCCAGTCCTCAATAGGGATCCAATATCTACCAACCTTTGAATTACCGATATGGTACCGACAGTAATTAGCCACCTTTATCCAATTAGCTCGGTGAAGCTCCTCCATCCAAGGCCTCCAATCGGGAAGCCGAGTTATCAAAGGCTTGTGACCATCCCAAGAATCTGTCCAAAAATTTGCATGTTGACCATTATGAATGATCCAAAATAATTTTTTCTTTATCAAATCCTCACGAGTCTTAAGAACTGCTAAAATGGGAGAACCTTTGGTAGGAAGTTGATAGCGAACAAGGTCTTCAGGACTTTTGTTCTCAGCATATTTAGCACGAAGATTATTGGCCCAAAGAGCATTGGGGTTATGCAACATCCTCCAATATAATTTAGTAGCTAAAGATTTGTTGTTATTAATTGAAGACCGTAATCCTAACCCCCCTTCACTCTTAGGAAGACATAAAGTATCCCATTTCACCAAGGCCCATTTTCTTTTCTCCTTAGTACCACTCCAAAGGAAACGATGACTGATTTGATCCAATTCTCGAAGAACAACCTTTGGGATATTCAAAATGGAAGAAACATAAATAGGAATAGCTTGAAGGACTGATTTTACCAAGGTGATTCTACCCCCAGAAGAAAGCCACTTGTTGGTCCACTTTCCAATTTTCTTCTTGACTTTGTCCAACAACCAATTCCAATATTTATTTTTCTGCCTTTGAATATTTATGGGAATACCTAAATAAGTGATTGGAAGAGAGGTCTTCTTATATCTTAGTTTATCCAAGACCATGGATTCCTGTCTAGTGAGCAGTGAAAGAAAATAACTTTAGATTTGTCTTCATTGATCAAGCGCCTGATAGCCTTAGAAAAATAGCTAATGATTTGCTTAATATTAGAAGCTTCCTTAACTGTAGCTTTACCTAAAAGAGTAGAGTCATCCACAAATTGAAGATGAGAGATAGGTCTAGCTCCATGAGCAATGGTAACTCCCTCAAGGGTTTTGTTTTCCCTCTTTTTGGTTATAGTCCTACCCAAGCATTCAGCAAGAATGATGAATAAATAAGGGGATAGCGGGTCACCTTGCCTAATACCTCTGGAAGGTGGGAAAGACTGAGAAGGCCTGCCATTGATAAGAACTAAGTAGGAAACTGAAGAGATACATCCCATAATCCAATCCATCCAATCCTTAGAGAAACCAAATTGCCTCAAAACTTTGATAAGGAAGTGCCAATCCACTCTGTCATAAGCTTTGGATAAGTCTAACCGAATGAACATGGAAGGAGAATTTTGCATATCCATGGAATGGATGGCTTCCTGAGCAAGAACTATCTCATCTACTATTTGACGTCCTTCCACATAACCCCCTTGCTCTGGGGAAATAATCTTATGCAAAAGAGGCTTCAACCTTTCTGCCATGATTTTAGTAATGATTTTGAGAAGAACATTACATAAAGCAATAGGTCTAAAAGCTGAGATATGATCAACCTCTTGAGCTTTTGGAACAAGAGTAATATAAGTTTTATTGATAACCTTCAAAATTTCTTTGGCTTTCCTGGCTTCTTCCACCACCTCTAATAAATCAACATGAAGGATATCCCAGAACTCTTGGTAGAACTCAATGGGAAAACCATCGGGACACGGGGTTTTCCATTTTTGCATTTTAAAAACTACTTGTTGAAGCTCATTGATAGTAACGAGGAGCAGTCAAAATAGAGTTCTCCTCGGAAGTGATAAGAGAAGGGATTGCTTGAAGAACATTAGATTGTGAAGCTGAGTCAAGGGGAGTAGCGACAAAAATATTGGAAAAGTAATCAACAACAATAGAGTTCATGCCATCCCAAGTATAAACAACATCTCCAGAATCTGATTTTAAGGAAGAAATAAAGTTGTGAGATCTTCGAGCTAGAAGATATTTGTGGAAGAAATTTGTGTTTCGATCTCCTTCTTTGAGCCATTGAATTCTAGATTTTTGCTTCCATAAGATTTCTTCTCTTTTTTCCCATTCCTCTAAGTGAGTTGTGAGTTTAATTTCATCTGCACTTCTCTTCTCTGTGAGGCCATCTAAACGGATTTTCTTATTCAAATTTTCAATATGAGCAATAACTTCATGTTTTTTTTATGAACATCCCCAAACTCTTTCCAGTTCCAAGTCTTGATTTTGGATTTAATGTATTGCGGTATTTTGGAAAAATAGAACATCTTAGTCCCATGCCTAGGTTTACCTTCCTTCCACCATTGTTGCACATGAGGTCTGAAGGAAATGTCTCTAAGCCACATTAATTGAAAATGAAAAGGAGAGAAACTCACATTGGTTTTCCACATTTCCACCATGAGTGGCCAATGATCCGAACCAACATTATTAAGAGTCTTCACTTTAGGAATGTGACCATGGATTAAGAAATTTTTAGAGAGCAAAAACCTATCCAATCTCTCCATTATACAAGCTAAGCCTTGCCTTCTGTTAGACCAAGTCATAAGGCCATTATCTGGTTGGATATCCACAAGATGGAGGTTTGCAATATATTCGCTCATGAGGTCGGTGCTTTTGTCCAAATTTCTATTTCCCCCCATTTTCTCATCCAGAGAGAGGATGGTATTGAAATCTCCTCCGATCAAGATCCAAGATTTAGGAAAATGAGAGATAATATGAGTAATATCCTTCCACTGTCTTCTTTTTTCCTCCAAAGAAGTCGGAGCATAAATAGTAATGTAGAGCATAATCTGGTTGGAATGTCTACTTTGAATAGCTATAGCCAACAAACCCCAACTGCCAACCATATGGTGAATAACTACCTCTTTTGGATCCCAAAGACAAGCAATGCCACCCGAAGTCCCTTGGGAACTGAGGGAAACCACTTTTCAAGCTGGCCAAATTTTATTGGCAATTAAGTCCATATCCTCCATTGACATCTTTGTTTCTTGAAGGAAAACAAGATGTGGATGATTTACCTGAATCATTCTTCTAATTTCATTTTGTTTTGAAAGACTCCCTTTGAGTCCTCTAATATTCCAAGTGATGATCTTCATTAATACCAGGGCTAAAAAAGTTGGGAAGGGCATTAATCTTACCTTCCTCTACAAGCTTTTCACCTTCTTTTACCATATGATATTGATTGGTCTTGCGACCTACTTTTTGATTAGAATCCATCTTCAATTTTTTTTCCCTATTTCTTGACTTATTCCAATTGAATCTGAGATGGCTTCTAACCTTGAAGAATGCTCGTACATAGCCAAAATTTTACTAGATGGTTCAACGGAGTCTATATTGGGACCTGCATTATTTGAAGTTTTGACATTTGAAATATTGTTTTTCTTGTGTAAATTTTCTCCTTTTTTTTTTTGTTGAAAACCTTTGATTTGTTGGTTTGTCTCTGAGTTCTTCCCTTCATATTTAAATTGTGTTTCTAAGATTTTAGTTTCCATTATTTCCTCTTCCTCACTTGGGACATCATTTGTGGAAAGGATTTCAAACATATTAGCAGATGACTTTGATTGATCCTTCATAACTATTTTTTTTTAGTGTTCTTCTTCTTAGGTATTTGGAAACCTGCTGAGTTTATATCTTCTTTCTTTTGATCAGGAATTTTATTTGGGCAAGCATTGGCCAAATGACCATATTCATGGCAAATTCTACAACGAAAAGGAATGTTCTCATAGTCCACTACTTGCTCCCAAGTGTCTTCCCCAAATTGTAATGTGATCTTTTTAGGTAGGGGTTTGTCAAAATCCATTAAAACACAAATTCGAGCATAAATAATATGTTCAAAATTTTGAGTACAATCAACGAGTCATCATAAAAGTTCCTAAAGAGTTTCCAATTGAAGAAAAAATAGTAGGATTCCAAAATTCAATAGGGAGGCCAAAGAGTCTAACCCACACGGGAGCTATAGAAGGCATCTCTTCTTCGACTTTAAATTTAGTATGCCGGGGCTTCATGAAAAGCCCTGCCCTTCCAAAAAACCAAGGACCCCCTTGAAAAGTTTTCTCTCTATCTTCATTATTAGCAAATAAAACAAGAAAATAACCATTTGGATAAATAGAGATTTGTAACTCACCTTTAGTTTTCCAGATTTTTGCAGCCCAGACTTTGAAAGCAGATAGACTCGGACGAAAACCCATGAACCGACAAATTAGTCCTCTTTTTTCCAAATCTTCAATGCCAGTCTGAATGTTACCCATATCAAGCTTAACAATAGGAGTTCCATCAGCTGCTTTAAGACATCCTGAATCCATTTTCCTGGGATCAATCTTAGGCATTCTTAGAGGTTTATGGGAAGCCCTAATATTGATATTAGCATTGGGCTGAGGCTGTCCACCACGAAGGGCATCCCTAAAATTCATTTTTGGGACTGAGTCTTTGAAATTCTTACCCTTGATAGGGGTTTTCATAGTAGAATTATTTTGTGGGTGCACCTTAGCACCAGATTCACTTGAGATATGAGCCATTTTTTGATCAACTACTTGAAACTTGTTTTGTGATCTCTTTAATCCTTGCCCTAGACGTCGTGGAAAGGTATGGTTTTCACTTTTCTTTTGTGCAGCAAATTGGAAGCCGTTGTCACTCAAGTTCACAGTATGATCTGTTGAAAGACAAATTTCTAACCCATATTGTATCCCCTACAACATTTCCTGCTAAAATATTGAGCATAAACCACAAAAATATTGGCCGCTAGGGCCCGAAGGCCCTAAAAACCAACCTCTGGAGCTGCTTGCACTCAACCCAAGATGAAACCCTCGCATAGCCGCTTGCCAAATATCTCGTTCACACATAGGGATGTGCTAGGATCTGTGTTGCTCCAAATGATATGAAAATTGGTGGAGACGTTCTAGGGTTTTTCAGGCATCTACCCTCAAAATTTTAGCTCAATCCGAGTCCGGATGAGTGAGATATGGCCAAAACGAGTTCGGAAGTTTGGGCAGTCCTATGAAAAACGTCTCCAAGTCGAGTATCTGGGGCATATTTTATTTTATGGCCATGGAGGATGGCCCATTTTTATAAAAGGGGAACTTTAGCCTTTATTAGATCATATTGGGGGGTAATTTTTAATGTATGGCCACCTGTATGCAAATTTTAAATATAAGGGGGGTTCCAACATCATGACATTTTTTGAGCACGTGGTCAAGAGATGTTTTTTCACAAATGAATGCCCCATTGACACCCAAATATAGGGGTATTTATAGTCGTTGGAAATTTTTTTCTAAGATGGACATATTGGTGGTGTCCAAAGTCCATTTTAAGGCTGTTCCATATGACTTTTTAGCCTTAAATATTATTAAATTATAGAGTGCATTTTTGGTTGAACTCGACACTCTATGTAAGTGAACCTAGTATCTAGTATTCTCCTCTATCATACTTGATAGATGCAAAAGCTGGTTACCCATGCATTCCAGTAATATGAGGTGATTGTTGACAATTTTGTCACATTGCATAATGGGGTAGAAAAAAATCAAAATTTTATACAGTTTTTTTTTTTGTAAAGTATTTCTTTTGTTGTTTTTGAGAATATTTGTAAGTGGCAACAATTTTGGCTTTCCTTGCCACCCCCTTGTACATAAAATGAAGATGAAAGAACTTCACTGCTGAAAAAATTAAGGAAGATAGCTTCACCGAAAGAAAGAAGAAGAGTATGAAAAGAGCTTCGCACCTAAAGCATTTCAAGTAGCTACTTCGGGAAAATTTTTTGCAAAATGACATTTCAAAAGGATAGCTTTGCCAAAGAAGGAAAGTATACTTCACACCCGAAGCATTCCCAGAAGCTACTTCAGGCAAGAATTTTGCGAAGTGGTGTTTTCGAAGAAAAAATACAAGGAAGGCGTAAGAAAACTACTTCATGCCCGAAGCACTTCAAACAGCTACTTCGGCCAAAAAACTTGTGAAGTGGAAGTTGAAGGAGCGCAGCATTGAAAAGTACTTCACCAACAAAATGTTGAGGCACCCACTTCGGGCCTCTCCACCAGTGAACCATTTCTACTTCATCAAAATTTGTTGCGAAGCATCTACTTCGGCTAGCTTTTGTGCGAAGCACTATCGCCCAAAGTGGTGGAGGTCATGAAGAATGAAACATTTTTTAAGGCAAATATGTGCTTCAGCCGAAACCCTCTCGAATCATAGTTTTGAAGGAAGATCATGACGAAGCAATTTTGGCATGTCTCTCCAATAGAGCAGCGAGAAATGAAGAGCCCATCTTGTGAAGGAAATCTGCTTCGGCACTCAACTCCCCCGAAGCTATTTTGTGAAGCTCCACCATGCGAAGTACAAATCAAGAAGGATAATTTGCTTCGGCTCAAATCCATTGCGAAGCAAAGTTGCAAATGAAAATCTAGCGAAGCGCTTTAGAGGCATGCGCTCCAAGATGAGTATTTTCTCGAGGTGATCAAGTGCCTCATAAATGCATTTTTGCATGCCTGATAAGCTCACTGCTCATTTTTAGCAATTGTAAATGAAGTATCAGTCCCTAAAGAAGAGCCTAGTGAACATGGCAGTCACTTGAGCACTGCAACCAAAAGCCAAGGATGCTCAGATGGCTCATTAATGCATGTTTCCATGGCTGACCTGGTCGTAGTTTCCAATTTTGGTAATAGATTTGAGAGCTCAGTCACGAGGTCCGTGAAGAGCTGACTTCATAGGTTTCAAGGGTGTACTCCTCCATTTTGTGCATTAATGGCTCATAGGGTCGGGTCCTCTATAAAAACCTAGGCATTGTAATGTAAAAGGTGGGGGGGAACTTTCTACTAGAAATTTGCTGTAACTTAGATTCCTGCGATTAATACTAAAGAGTTTTGGACTCTATTTCTCTCTTTTATGCTGCCTTCTGTGATTATTTCTTTTATCTTTTCTTCATTTGCATACTGTAATTCTGAACTCTAGATTTAGGTGTGTGATTGGAGTGGAACCCTAAGATTTTCCCAAAGGATACATAGGGGAGGAAAATGTTGTATTAGTTTTCTTTTATGCTGCCTGTGGATATTGTTTTTGTCATATTCACTCTTTCTTCGTCGTCGTAACTCTGAACTCTAAATTTTGATGAGAGGAAAGGGTAATCCTAGAACTCGTCCAGAGGATACATAGGAAGATTAATATTGCATTAATTTTGTTTATTCTTGGTGTTCTTTGCTACTATTTCAAGCTATTGGCTAGCAATCGTGCTTCTGGTTCTTTCCCACCATTAAACTACTAAAATTTCTTCCCTTACTCTCTTACTTCTTTCCTGCACCTTTACCCTGTTTATCTCTTTCCTGCATCTTTATCTTAAAACACCAAAGTAGTTTAGTATAGGATCCGGAATTTCTTCAGAGATTGGCACGAAGGGCATCTCTTCCCTTCAGCATTTCAATGTTGGTCCAGGTCTAGGATGCATACACTTACCCAAATCCTTTCCTGGGAAGATTTAATGATCAACAATTTTTGGCATGCCCGATGGGACTCGGTCAGTCTCACCTTATGAGTGGTAGTAAGAACCGATGCTCTCATTATCAAAAGACTCTTAGCATCTGGCGACTCTGTTTACCCGAGAATATTTAAGTCATAAATACCGATACCAAAATGTGTGCCTTCATGCAAACAAGATGGAGAGTTAGGAATAAAGGAGAGGAAACTGAGTTCTTTGAGCTAGATATTGATGCCTTTGGGGAACAATCTAGGTTGGTCACCCCCGAGTCTCTGTTACATGGAACATCATTGCAAGAGGTTGCTATTGATGAATAAGACCTAACTTCTGATAGCACAGTGGCTAGCTTTCCTCCTAATCCTACCAACGCATCAAAGCATCCTAGTGCCTCCATTCCTATTGGTTGCCCTGTTAGCAATCAAGGAGGAGCTTCAGGAATTCCTATTTCTCAAAATCCAAGAGTTAATATGGCACATCAAAAACAACAATAAAAAATGTAGCAGCAATCGCTGCCCATATTATTTCCAGCATGGAATTCTTTAGGACCGCTAAATCTAGTGAGACAATGGCAAGTGATGCCTGCTGCTATAAAGAAGATCATGATGTTCGATGGAACTGGGAAGACTTCTCTGGAGCACATCCAGGACATATTTTCTTTGGCGGTGATCCATGACATCATAGAGGAGTGAGTTATGGTAAAGCTTATGGTTTTATCCCTTAGAGGGAAACTCCTCTACTGGTATAGATCTTTACCACCGATACCATTACGGGATGGGACCAGTTAGCTGGACAGTTGATGCGAATCTTCAATGAGTCCGCTAATCCGACCTCTCTCCTGCATTAGTTCACAATGATCCAGAGACATCCACAAGAAGATATCATAGACTTCAATGTTAGGTTTGCTCAAACCTATCAAAGAATACCAGTTGGACTTCAGCCAACTGACGAAGTTGTAGCATACTATTTCCTTCTGGATTTCAATCTTGATATCAGCATCATGGTGAGGTATTCGAATATCAATACTTTCCCAGAGTTATATGAGTTAGCCCAAAAAGTGGATATGGATCTAATAGCTATGGGTAAGCTTCCCCAAAGGATATCAATGCCAATACTTCTTGATTTCCATCAATACCAGTATGCGAGCGTAGCCACTTCATAGATTTTTGCAACCCCTACATACCCGATCTCATCTTGGAACCCGAATCCTGTTGTATCCCAAATCATCGCTCCACAAATTTATTTTCTTAATTTTTTGATTCCGCAACCCATGGTCACTTTGGCATTCCCTGTACTGCCAGCACCACTTCAACACCCTACCCTACCCCCAATACCAACAATGGCCCCATTGCCACCTATTCCTAAAACCGATGACATGCAAGCCAAAATACTACAAGAAGTTCAGTCCCTAAACTCCACAGTGCAGAGCCTGTATAATGACATGACCATTATGAATAAGAAGCAAGCGCAACAAGAGTTTCTACCAAGAAGATCTTATACTACGCTTGCGCTTACCAAATACCAAGCAGTCCAGCAAGGAAGAGCTTCGGCAAGAAATGCTGCAATAGACGAAGCCCCAAGCACTTTCTATTATATGCATTGGTACTCCACATGTAATGACCCTCACGAAGAGAATACTTGCATGTTGCACCAACACTATGTACAAACACTGGCGAGCAGTATTCATAGTGATCAAGTCAATGTCATTAGGCAATTGAATCAAAACTTGGTAATTGGTGAAGAAGAGCCAGTCGCAGTCCTTACCAGAGGAGGCAAAATATTGATAGAGGGGGATGCTACTCAAATGGCTCCCTTAAAGGTGCATGCCCATAATGAGAAGGGACAAAAACCTCCTTTGATAGCTAATGAAGCTCAAAAACCTGCACCAGTCAAAGAGAAGGCCCAACATGCCCCTATAAATCCATCGCAGGTGGAAACTAAGGAACAGGCTAGAGAGAAGCTCAAGCTTCCTTCACTAACCAAGCGACAAAGGGTCAAAGCTACAAAATAGTATTGCATCAGATATGAGCCAAGAAATGAATCTGAGGTGCATAACTCCCTAACCTAAAATATTGTAGATGAGTTGAAGAGGATTCTGACCAAAATTAGTCTATACGATGCACTGCAACTACCTGGACAAGTGGACCTGTTGCAAGAATCATTGAAGATAACCAAAGAAATAAAAGTAGCATCACTTTCCCTAGTGTAGACCCTATCCACATCCATTATAGGAAAGAATCAGCCACCTCCATTCTACTTGTCTCTACATATGGAAGGGTATATTGTTCACAACTATATGATTGACTCCGGAGCCGCAACAACAGTCATGCCCAAGGCAATATGTGAAGAAATAGGGATGGAATATAGCCATGGCATGCTCCATTTGGATGGCACTATTGTGAAGACTGTAGGGGTGATCAAGGATATTCCTATTCGACTACACAAGATGCCTTAGATCATAGTCATACAAGAGGTGGTGGTCGTAGACCTCGAGCCATATTTTAGTATGTGCTTGTCAAGAGAGTTTATGACAAAGCTAGGAGGATATCTATCTATGGATTACTCACACTTGGAGATCCCATTCAAAGGGAAGAAAGTAAAGATCTACAATGAGAAGCCTTCTACCTTCCTAGTATAGAAGATGTCCGAAGAAGAGAGCAGCGATCCTGTGCATGCGATAGTGGAAGGGATAGAGCAGGCAGACCTAGTCGAGGAATCCCTTGCATAGTTAAGTTGTGAAGATGATTTTTCATTGGCAGAATTTAATGCCATGATAGAAATCGAGATTGGATGTTATGCCATCGTCGAGCCTGAGAAACACATTAAGTCAGAAGACAAGGTCTCTGCCCAAGGTGAATTATAGAAGTTATTATTCGATGGCACTCGATGCAAAAATGACGTTGGGGTAGGAATTATTTTAGTATCACCTTCTAGAGAGCAGAAGGAATATTGTTACCGGTTGGTGTGGAGTTGCACCAATAATGCAGCAGAATATGAAGCATTATGCCTAGGACTCAAAAAAGCAAAAAAGTTAGGCATAAAGCATCTCCAAATCTTTGGAGACTCAGAATTGGTATGCAATCAAGTCACCAACAAGTGCACTTCAAAGAAGCACTATCTCAAGTCATACCATAACAGGGTATGGGACTTGTTCGACCAGTTCGAATCTCTCAATATGTAGTCTATTCCAAGAGAAAAGAACTGACATGCTGATGTTCCAGAATCCATTGTAGCCAAGTATTCTCCAGTAGAAGATATGGTGCATAAGCCTAAAGCTGTGAGGATGATTTACAGGCCCTCTATCCTAGACAAAGATTTGCATTGGCAAGTTTTTAACAGTGATGAGCAGATTGTAAATTTCATGATTCAAGAAGCAGCCACAATTGAAAAGAGAAGCCTTGACGATGAGGAATATGAAAGGCTAGTTCAACTGAAGAATAAACACTTTCCCAAGGGATTAATTACTCTTGAAAGCCTCTTTGATCAAAATGATCGAGAAGTTTACCACAGGATCAAAGTTAATGCAAAGTAGTATCAAGATTTAGAACTTAAACCTGGGAAAGCAATAAAAGTTGGAACAGATTGCACTTCGGAAGAGCTAGAACAGATCCAATATTTGTGCATGAATTATCCTGACATAGTGTCTTGGTCTTATCAAGACTTAAAGGGCTATGATCGGCAACTGATCCAACATACAATTGAGTTGCAAGAAGGGATCAAACCTTTCTGGTAGAAGCAAAGGCTTGTCAATCTGAAGATCAAAGTCTTGATGAAGGCCGAACGCCTAAAAATGCTCGAGGTAAAGATAATTTATCCCATAAAGCATTCTTCTTGGGTAGTGAATTTAGTCCCTGTCAGAAAAAAGAACGGAGATATACGATTATGCATGGAATTTCGCAACTTGAACCAGGTTTCGCTTAAAGATCACTACCCTCTCCCATAGATAGATAAAATCTTACACTCAGTGGCTAGATCTCAGTGCTTCTCCCTACTTTATGGCTTCTTAGGGTACAATTAGATTTGGGTTAAGGACAAGGACCAACATAAAACTACATTCATGACCAAGTGGAGAACATTTGCTTACCAACGAATGTCGTTCGGCCTTTCAAATGTTGGAGCCACTTTTTAGAGGGCCATGGATCTAGCTTTTGGTGAACTCTTGAATAAGGTTATTGTTATCTATCTGGATGACATGACCGTCTTCTCCCAAAGAAGGGAGGATCATCCTTTTCATTTACAACAGGTATTTGAAAAATGCTGAGAATTTGGCATTTCAATCAATCCGAAGAAGTCCATATTCACGATCAGTGAAGGGAAGTTATTAAGGCATGTGATATCAGAGAAGGGTCTCGATGTAGATCTTGATAGAGTTGAGGCTCTACTGAAGCTCCCAATCCCTATGAACAAGAAAGGACTTCAATCATTTTTTGGCCAGATCAACTTCGTGAGGAAGTTTGTTCAAGACTTCACCCAGGTCATCAAACCAATGTCCAAACTTTTGAATAAGGGAGCCAAATTCATTTAGATAGAGGAAATAAAAGAAGCGTTCAAAGATATCAAGGCCCAAATCGCTCAGGCACCGGTCCTGACCAACCCTGACTACAATCGGGATTTCATCCTGTACGCCATAGAAGAACCTGAGAGCTATGCTGCCATCTTGGCAAAAAAATGGGAAGACATCAAAGAGCGCCCCATCGCGTTTCTAAGCCAAGTGATAAACCCCCATGAAGAAAAATATAATTTCATAGAAATACAGGTGCATGCAGTAATGAAGTATCTCAAGAAATTCAAGTAATTCATTTCTCAAATTTGGGTTACGGTCTTTGTCATTCATCCCGATGTGTGTAATTTCATCATCCAAGGAGAATTGGATAGTAAAAGAGCCAGTTGGGTCAGAAAGATACAAGAATTTGACATCGAGATCAAACCTACAAAAATGGTTTGCAATCGCGCATCGTGTCAAGAACTAGAAAAAAGCGTAGCGACCAAAGCTATAGAATCTCAGTGGGACGACTCGCTAGTAGAAGGATGCTTCACAAACCAGGAAGAGGACAAGAAATACTGGGTTAGTGAAATATTCGAATACTTCAACATTGATAGATGTCTTTCATATCTAAATGCTTCATAGTGAAGACATTTTAGGATGCGGTCCTCTCAATATACTTTGTGCCCCGAAGGCCTATTTTTTAGAAACATTGATGGCATCCTTCTTAGGTGCATAAAATATGATAAAAGGAGAATCCTAGGAGAATTTCATTCAATATTATCTAGAGGTCACTTCGTAGGGAGAACAACGACACTAAAAATAATCAAAGCTGGTTATTATTGGCCTACACTCTTCACTGATGCCTTTGTAGTTTGCCACAAATGCGAGCAATGTCAAAATTTCATCGGTCGAAGCAGGAATGCTTCAATGCCTCTCCGACCGATACAAGTAGAAATGCCTTTTCAACAATGGGGGTTGGATTTCATAGGGGTCATATCGTCGAACTCCTCAGTTGGGCATAAGTTTGTCCTGACCACAACTGAATACTTCACCAGATGGGCCGAAGCAGCACCCACAAAGCATGCAGATCAGGATACCGTCATCACTTTCCTAGAAGGATTGTCACCCGGTTCGACATCCTAGAAGCAATCATCATGGACAATGGTCCTGGATTCACAGGCACCAAAATCAATGAATTCCTTTACAAATATGGGATATATCATAAAGTATCCTCCAACTACTATCCATAGGGTAACGAATTGGTAGAATCTACCAATAAGACCTTGTTAAGGGTGCTAAGAAAGCTCATAGAGATGAACAAGAGGACTTGGCATCTCTTTCTAGATCGGGCCTTGTGGGCCGATCAAATTTTTGTCAAGAAGTCAATCAATACTTCACCTTATGCCCTGGTGTATGGCAAGGAGGACATATTACCTATCCACGTAGAGATCCCTACGTTGCAGCTATTAGAAGAAGGAGTTAATTCAATGGAAAACTAGTTGATTCAACTGCTACAATTAGAAGAGGATCATGAGAAGGCCTACCAGAGCTTCGCTAAACATGCTCAGATCACCCGAGATTGGTTTAAGAAGAAATCCTATGACTACACTTTCAAAGTGGGATATCTAGTATGGAAGTGGGACTCTTGGAAGGCCAAGCCTGGGAATCACGACAAGATGGATGCTTTCTGGGGTGGACCGTTCGAAGTTGTGAAGGTAAAATCAGCCAACTATTTCATCCTCAAAGATGCAGATGTCCAGGTTTTGCCAATTTCTATCAATGGTCTTCATCTGAATACTTTTCATCGTTGAGGCAAAACAATTAAAAAAAAAAAATGACAGAGGAGTTAATGTGCGTGTGTGTTCAAGTTTTACCTTGTATATTTTTTTTTTCATTCCTATATATATACCATGTTCCAAGATGATAGAGGAGTTAAGTACCACATCACCACAATGGAAAACTCTAGCTTCGCCAAACATAGCCAAAATCTACTTTAGAAACTTTTGATGAGAAGTAGCTGATGCAAAGAAGTTCACAGTGAAGCACTTTACCCTCAAAATGCCAAACCAAAATTCAAACCGAGGCAGAAAAAAATGCTTTGTAAAAGAAACATGGGTGAAGTAGTTTTTGAAGCAAATCTAGCAAATCACCTCTCAAAGGGTACAAGCTTTGGAGATAGCCTTTCGTGAAGAAAAATTATGATGCAACAAGGTAAAACTACTTCAGGCCAAAACATAGAAAATGAGCTCCTATTGTGGCTGATCCACAACACACCCCAAAATTAGGGACCCACATTTTTTGCATGCTTTCAAAGAAGACCACAGTGGCCCAGATGCTAAAAAAAATCAAAGGAAGAGCAAAATATAGCAAGAAAAAGAAAGTGTCGCAATATCGCGACATGTTGCTCCATCATGACCAGAAATGAAAAGTTGTCGCGATATCATGACATGTTGCTCCATCGCGGCCAAATGAAAAGCGTCACAATTTTGCGAAAGGAAGCAGTGAGACAGCCTAAAAGAGAAAAGTGTCGCGATTTCATGACAAAAAGTAGCCAAAGGGTACGGAGTGAAAGGGTGTCACGATTTTGCGACAGGAAGCAGTGAGATGATGCCAAATGAAAAAGTGTCACGATTTCGTGACATGTCGCATTTTTGTGGCCAAGTACAGGGAAACACAACAAAATGAAAAGGCATCATGATTTTGTGACAGGTTGCATCCTCACAGCTTGAAATAGAAAAACGTTGCGATTTCGCAACAGGTTGCATTTGCAAGGCTGTTGATAGGAAAATGTTGCGATTTCGCGACATGTCTTATTTTCGCTGTGCATGAAGGTAGGAAATGTAGCGGGCATAAAAATGTCATGATTTTGTGACATGTCTCATTTTCATGGCACATGAATGTGGATAAGGTTGTTGGCAGGAAAATGTCACGATATCGCGACATGTCGTGTTTTTGCGGTGAAAGTAAAGGAGCAAAGCTGCATGCATAAAAACATCGCGATATCGCGACATGCTATTTTTTTGTCGTGATTTACATGGGGCCATTATAGAACATGCAAAAAAGTGTGGAACACATGGCGTACATGTGTAAGGGCTGCAGAGGCGTTATAGTTCACAGAGAAGATCAAGCGTCTCAATGTCGAGCATAAAGTCAAAAGCAATGGAAAGGCGGGGAAGGTGAAACGAAGCAATCTGGAAGACAAAACGAACCATCATGGAAGGAGAAGCAATTTACCAAAACTTTAAAAGTGGAAGCATAGATTGGTACGAGGGTCGGAAACCACTGCGAGCAGAGTTGCAGTGCCGAAGGCGAGAAGCCATTCTGGGCCTACTTAGGAGTGTTTTTCTTCCCCTTTTTCTGGTTTTGAGAAAACTAGAGATTTTTGTCATTGTAAATTGATAAATTCTTAATACAGAAAATTTAGAGTGTTTGCATCTCATTGACAAGAAAGAAGGAGTCATTTTCTGCATGCAAGATTTAATGTTTTATTTTCCCCTTTCATATTTCTAGGCTTATAGGTGAAGTTTAATGCAAGTGCTCTTGGTTGCTTCATGCGAATGTCTAAATCTGAAAATCATAGTGAAAACCCCAGAAACCAGCACCTAGCTTATCTGGATTGTGCATGTTTGTAGGTTCAATAGGTTAGGTTGTATGCAGAAAACCTCATTATCTTCGGTTTTGTCAGATAGGATTGCAGCCCCTGAATGTAGTTTAGTTTCATTTTTTTTTGCATTTTATTTATATCTTTTCTGCACTTTTATTTCCAGAAAGTTTAACTGTTTATTTTAATTTACAGTCATTAAAATAAACAACTTGAAAATATACCGAAATTGAAAATAAAATGATTTTCATCGCCAAGATCAAATCACATTTGCTTTATTCGGGTTCAACGAACAATCATTAAAGTTTCACAGTAAAATAAACCAACATTGCCCCTTGTTTTCAGTTACTTGCAACCACTAAGGTGTTCCAAGCACTTTTATTGAATATCTTCATTTGAGATTATTTAAAATGCTAACATAGCGGAACCTTGGAGAAATTATTTATTAAATTTCTTTGCAAGAGAGGATTTAGAACCCAAATCCTATCGGAGAGTGTGTTTTCACAATCGGGTGAAAATACCACTCAACAGATTGGCGCTAGAAGGAGGGCATGAAACGGTTTACTTTATTGTGATTTAAGTGCTAAGAAATTCCTATACGTTGTTCTAACGCTTTGATTGTTCATACAAGAATAAATGTGATTTGATTTGATTTTAAAAAATAAAAATAAAAATAAATAAATAAATAAATAAATAAAAGAATTTTTGGGTATTAAAGTTATATTCTTTAAGATTCACTAATGGCTATGTTTACACCATGGATGACAGGTAGCCCATTGAACATACCGGGAGTTCAACATTATTTGCCCGTTGGTTTTGAGGGATGTCTTCCTCGATTTTTGTCTAATGGGACAAATGCTGCAGAAGAACATATTCAAGCATTCAAATTTGTTGTGAATCACTTAACAAGTTGGTATGATGATGTTGCTTGTAAAATGTTCCTTTACACCTTGGACAAAGTGGCATATGATTGGTTTACAAGTCTACCTTTAGGGTCTATCACTTCTTGGGCTCAGCTAGAGGCAACATTTCTCAATCAATTCAACAAAAAGCGAGTTGACCCAATCCTCATGTACAATCAGTTGGTCTATATTAGAAAAGGGCCAAGTGAAAATGTGAAATCATTTTCCGAAAGGTTCTTTGGATTATATACTCAATTAGTGACATTTTATGTTCTTCAAGAAGAAATGGCTCTCCAAATATACGTTAATGCTATTGAACCACCCATGTCCACATATTTGCGAGGGATGCCTCAAATCACATCTTTGTCACAAGCCAATACTCAAGCAATGGCAATTGAGCAACAATTGAGTTATCAAAATTATGGTGTGGGTTTTGGATCATGTAATCTTCAATCATTTAATACCCCCTTTACCCACCCAATGATTTATCCACCTCAACCAAGTTCAAGTGTGAATCAATTTCAGAATCAACAATCATTCCCAAGCTTCAATCAATTTCAAAATCCTCAACCTACTATGCAAGATCAACCATCTTTCTTAAGTATGAATCAACTTCAAAATGCTCACCTTGATTCAAAAGATGTTTCTAAAATCAATTTCAATGATTTTCACAAGAATATGATTTTAGGCAAGGGAGGAGTACTAGATCCAACTAGTATGGAAACATGTGACAAATTGGAAACCCTTGACTCACCAAAAGATGAATTCTATGAGGATGAATCTGATTCGGATGACACATTGGATGACATTGTTGAAAGTAATGGCCCAAAAAATTCACACCTTCCAAGTTATGTTAAACGTGAATCATGGGTTACACATGTGGATTATGATAGCCTTATCAATTTGAATACAAGCAATAACCCAATTTTGGAAGTAATTGAACCATCTAAGGAAGGTGAGGATAAATTTGATGAGAAATATGTTGATGAATTAAAATATGATGTAGAAATAGTTGAGCATCACAATTTGATTTTGAAAGATGATCATTATGATTCTTTGGAAGAGTATGCTCACTCCAAACCTTCGATGAAATTTGTGTGCCTATTGATATGCGGGATAATACAATTGCCCTTTCATATGAGGATATTACAAGTCCTGTACAATCTAAGAATGCTTTGGAAGAAGGGTTGGAATCTCATCAAAGGTTGGAGAAGGATAATGATTCTACTACCATGGATGAAGAAGGAGAATCAATTGTTTTTGTTCCCCTTGAGGGGCAAGAAATCGAAAATCCTGATCCACCTATTGTTTCTACAATGTCTATGCCATCTCAAAATGATGAAATTACAAAACCTAAGTGGTGTGGGTTGGATGCTATTGATGATCCTAATGAAAATATGGATTTTGAGGCAACTCAAGCCATTGATCGTGGAAAGGTGTCACGTGACACATATCTTGAAAAATTAGGCTCTTGTTTTGAAAAGGATGGACGCATGTTTGATTGGGTGCCTAACTTTGGTGTTTTTGAATAGGTGTTGGATAATGAAGAAGACAATGAAGGAAAAGAAAAAGCTACTAACACTCATCAAGTTGTGGTAAATTCTAATCATGATGGGTTGAGTAGGGATGACAAAGTGAAATCTCTACCTTTGGTAGTAGCTACAAATATTTCAAGTGACAGGTTACATGATGTCCCTTTGGATGCTAACATCATTAATGAGGAAATGCCAAATTTTGTTGATGCTTTTCAAGTTTGGAATGATTTTTATTGCTTTAAAATCCTAGAAAATGATTTGAATTCAAGACTTTTAGAAATAGGCTCTTGTTTGCAACATCTCACATTTGAAAAGGAAAGCCTACTTCTAAATCATCAATGGAATGATGAAACTTGCACTCTAAAGAATAGACAAGATAAAATTGAATACCAACCATTGTCTAATCAATGTGATTTGAATCTCACCTATGATGTTGGTAATAGAACTAAATCAAATTGGTATGGTGAGCATGGCAAGTTGAAATTTGTTGCATTGCTTGGTTTGATCTTATTATTGTTGGATTCCTACAAAATTTGGCATGTGTATTGTGTCATATGTTTTTTGAATTGTTCTAATCATGTTTGGGATCCAGGAAAGTGATAATCCAAGCTTTGCATCATCTTGTATTATATTGTACATTTGTATATAGATTTTGGTTTTTGGGTTTTGGTTTGTGTTTTCAAATTTTCATCTTTGGATTGCAGTTTGGTTTTGGATTGAATAAGTTTTAATTTAAAGTTGTGTTGGTCCTATGGACATGCTTGGTTTTTATATATAAAAAAAAAAGAGGAAAATTTTGAGATGTCAACTTATGCCTAAGATCAGGAGAATATGAAACATTGGAATTGTGTTGTAGAAGCTCCACAAGTAACACAAACATTTTAAGTAATATCGTTTGAATCTTGTGATGCATGAAGTTGTCAGTTTTGCACATTATGGTAAAGTAGATGATTTATTCCAAAAGAAGCAGTGCATTCACATCTCAGTTCACATTCCACATTGCATATACATGTCATCTCAGTTACATTTTCATTTCATGTGCAATCATTGAGAAGGTGTCGAATCCTCTTAGGGTTATTCTATAACATAAAACATAAAAAATCCTAAGGTTGGGAACTGTTGCCCGAGCTATCTTGAACCAAGCACATTCCATGCACATTAAAAAGAATCTTGAGCAAAATGGTCAAAACCATACTTGGATGAAAAGGTGGGGTGAAAAGAATATTTCATGTCTGTCCTATCATGCAACATAATCCTTAAAACAGTGGTTTTTACCACTTCCATCAAGCTTAAAGTCTAAAACTAGAGTAGTAAGGATAGGATTAAATCCTCATCAAACTTAGGTTGAGGATCCAACTCCCCAAAGCTCTGATTTGACCTACATGGAGTAGTAAGGATAGGACATAATTCTCATCTTGCTTAGGTTGAGAATCCGATTCCCCAAAGCTTCCATTTTTCCCATTTCATCATAAAGCTTGGATTGGAAGGATCGTACTACATGTCCTCTGCAAAGGATGGGTAGTCATCCCAAAGGTCCAAGCAATAAAAGTAAAACTAATTTTTCCCATTTCATCTCAATCTTGGATTGGAAGGATTGTACTACATGTCCTCTGCAAAGGATGGGTAGTCATCCCCAAGGTCCAAGAGATAAAAGATAATATTTTCCATTTCATCTTAATATTGGATTGGAGGGATCGTACTACACGTCCCTAGAAAGGATGGGTAGTCATCCCAAAGGTCCAAGAAATAAAAAAAGAATGAATGGAAGCCAAGTCATGGATTATGGGTTGAGTATGCTCATGTGTGGCAACATGTCTTGTCTAAAAGCAAGACCACTGATTGCTCATATGGATAGACTAGCTTGACCATTTCATTCATAACAGGTTAAATCATTTTTTTCAAGATGAGGTAATGAACTCCAAATCAGAATAGTAAGGATAGGGTTAAATTCCCATCTCGTTTAGGTTGGGAATCCTATTCCCCAAAGTTTTGATTTCACTCACACTTGCACATGGGTTCAAGATGGTAGTGACACATGACCAACTTTGGGATCTAATGAATTAATTCAGTATACATATATTTATTTGGCCTTAAGAGGGTTTGGTAGTTTTGATATGTTTGATCATGATATTAGAAGGTTTGAGCCTTTTCAATGCAGGTTGTTATATCTTTAGCATCTTCATCATGCATTAAATCCTGCACAAATTTTTCATAGCCTTGCATACAAATCATAAGTGAAACTGACAATGGAATGTTGATCAAGTTTAAGCGATAGGGAATGAAAACACATTGCACACATCGAGCTGATACTTAATGATTCTGATGTTTCATGTATTTTTGATCTATCGGTATTAGTTTATCCTTTATGTGTTGACGCTTGTATCTAAGCTTCTATATTTTAGGTTGGGTTCTCACCAAAATGCTCAGGAGCATTTGATAGCAGAGTCGCCATTTGTTGTGGCTGATCCACAACACACCCCAAAATTGGGGACCCACCTTTTTGCATGCTTTCAAAGAAGACCACAGTGGCCCAGATGCTAAAAAAAATCAAAGGAAGAGCAAAATATAGCAAGAAAAAGAAAGTGTCACGATATCGCGACATGTTGCTCCGTCGCGACCAGAAATGAAAAGTTGTCGCGATATCGTGACATGTTGCTCTGTCACAACCAAATGAAAAGCATCACAATTTCACGACAAGAAGCAGAAAGACAGCCTAAAAGAGAAAAGCATCACGATTTTGCGATAGAAAGCATCCAAAGGGTACGGAGTGAAAGGGTGTCACGATTTCGCGAGAGGAAGCAATGAGATGATGTTGAATGAAAAAGTGTCACGATTTCATGACATGTCACGTTTTCACTGCCAAGTACAGGGAAACACAGAAAAATGAAAAGGCGTCATGATTTTGTGACAGGTTGCATCCTCACAGCTCAAAATAAAAAAACATCATGATTTTGCGATAGGTTGCATTTGCAAGGCTGTTGACAGGAAAATGTCGCGATTTCGCGACATGTCTTATTTTTGCTGTGCATGAAGGCAGGAAAGGTTGCGGGCATAAAAATGTCACGATTTCATGACATGTCTCATTTTTGTGATGCATGAAGGTGGATAAGGCTGTTGGTAGGAAAATGTCACGATATCGCGACATGTCGCGTTTTCACGATGAAAGTAAAGAAGCAAAGCTGCATGCATAAAAACGTCGTGATATCACGACATGCTATTTTTTTTGTCGTGATTTACATGGGGCCATTAAAGAACATGCAAAAAAATGTGAAACACATGGCGTACATGTGTAAGGGTTGTAGAGGCATTACAGTTCACAGAGAAGATCAAGCGTCTCAATGTCGAGCATAAATTCAAAAGCAATGGAAAGGCAGGGAAGGTGAAACGAAGCAATCTGGAAGATGAAACAAACTATCATGGAAGGAGAAGCAATTTACTAGAACTTTAAAAGTGGAAGCATAGATTGGTACGAGGGTCAAAAATTGCTGCGAGCAGAGTTGTAGTGCCGAAGGCGAGAAGCCATTCTGGGCCTGCTTAGGAGTGTTTTTCTTCCCCTTTTCTTGGTTTTGAGAAAACTAGAGATTTTTGTCATTTTAAGTTGATAAATTCTTAATACAAAAAATTCAGAGTGTTTGCATCTCATTGACAAGAAAGAAGGAGTCATTTTCTACATGCAATATTTAATGTTTTATTTTCCCCTTTCATATTTCTAGGCTTATAGGTGAAGTTTAATGCAAGTGCTCTTGGTTGCTTCATGCGAATGTCTAAATCTGAAAATCACAGTGAAAACCCAGAAACCAGCACCTAGCTTATCTGGATTATGCATGTTTGTAGGTTCAATAGGTTATGTTGTATGCAGAAAACCTCATTATCTTCAGTTTTGTCAGATAGGATTGCAGCCCCTGAATGTAGTTTAGTTTCATTTTTTTTTGCATTTTATTTATATCTTTTCTACACTCTTATTTCCAGAAAGTTTAACTGTTTATTTTAATTTACAGTCATTAAAATAAACAACTTGAAAATATACCGAAACTGAAAATAAAATGATTTTCATCACCAAGATCAAATCACATTTGCTTTATTCGGGTTCAACGAACAATCATTAAAGTTTCACAGTAAAATAAACCAACATTGCCCCTTGTTTTCAGTTACTTGCAACCACTAAGGTGTTCCAAGCACTTTTATTGAATATCTTCATTTGATATTATTTAAAATGCTAACATAGCAGAACCTTGGAGAAATTATTTATTAAATTTATTTGCAAGAGAGGATTTAGAACCCAAATCCTATCGGAGAGTGTGTTTTCACAATCGGGTGAAAATACCACTCAACAGCTCCCATCGAAGGTTTGTTGTGAAGCATGTTCAGTGCTACTTTCAACTTCACCAAATTAACAACACGTAATGTAGAAGCATTTAAAATGTGCCTAGAGGAACATGTTGATAGCCACCTTGAAGGCATTCGAAGTAGGCAAGTTTAATGCAAATGTGGCAGAACACATCCTGAGAGGATTAAATAGGGAGAAAATCTTATGCTGAGGTACGAGGTGGTAGCAAGTTGCATTTCCAATGCAAGGCATAATCATCAAAATGCATGAACCCATGTACTACACCATCATATAGCCAATCAAATGGTGCAGTGATCTCCTAGGATAGACTGGTAGATTTATTTATGGCAGGAGCCATAAATGGAGGTAGTTGCCTCCTAAGGCTATAAAATGCAATCCTTAGCTCAAGAAGTTTATTTGCCTACTATTGCATGCAAGATTAAGAGTTTCGATGTTGGCTTGTAATTATTTTTCCTTCGCGTTGAAAGCCTTTGCGTCGAAGTCCTCTACATTGTAAACCCTATTTTTGTGAAAAAATCCAAGGAAAGGAAGAAGGAGCAAGAAGTCACGGCTCCTGAAAAACAAATAAGGGTCAGGAGGAGAAGAAGTAGAGACCAAAGAGGTTCGACCTAAACCTCTGCCCAGAAAATCAAGTTGTGGAGGAGAAAGAAGATTCCAAAGATGAACAACCTACAAAACCACCAATTGATGGGTGGGAAAAAATCAAGGACACATAACTCTCCAAGAGCGTGGTAGAACTCAGATACACTTTCAATTTCATGAGGAGTAGGCTCTCGATAGAAAATCAAAGGTCCGTCGCATACTATTATCAAATATGCTAGTATCTAACCCCACCCGTGCATCATTGTCCTGAACTGATCAATGCCATCACGTAGAATTACCAACCCTCCTCCTGACAAGTGCTAGATGCCACTGGACATAAATTATTTTCAATCTTAAAATAAGATGTGCAAGCAGCCTTTGCATCGCAGTAGAGCCCACCTAAGGGATATTTAGTTTGCAATGTTATCTTGAGCAAGCAAATGGAGAGGTTCACCTCCTCTAGTTACATTGTAAAATTTTTGAATGAGAACCTCAAGAGTGGAATCTCTTCAGGAAAACTTCCCCAAATTCCCCTAACCTTGACAACTTTCAAGAGCACTAATATCTTCTCAATTATTGCATGGATGGCGGGCCTGTCAACAGATGCTTCGGTGCACCCCTGGCAGGTATCTTTGGCCGAATGTATTTCCAGAGGGGAGTTTTATGCCCTTGATGCTTCGAGGCCAAACACCAACCCAGTATTCTTCGACTGGACAGAATGGGTGGCCCAAACCTTGCACATGCGACTTACTAGCATGAAGAACACTGGAACGGGCCAGTACTTCAAACCCTACTCTTTTCTTGTCTTTTTTTTTTCTACCATGTACATAAAAGTTTTCCCCATGTTGCCATTCAATCAAGTGGTAAGGATGGAAATCATTTTCCTACATACCAGTGGACTCCCCTTCTATTGAGGGCCGAGACTTATTATTCTTTTAATCAACAATTTTTGGGACCTGCTATGCATTTGTTAACAGGGTCATGCCCTCGGGTACCCCTCAGTTTGAGAGATAGAGTGGTGCAGGAGAAGAAAGGAGATGTGTTTCAACTGACACAGGGGCTCGTGATTCACCTATTCGACTTCATAGGCAAGCCCTTCCTACTACCTATCTACCCCTTTGAGTACCAGTTTGCATTAGAGGTTGCTCGATAGAGTGACACAACAAATGTCATCTACGACCATGGTCGTAAATGGGTGCACACTTGCGACTTCCCCTTCAAAATGGGGGTTATTGAAGTATTTACCCTAAAGTAAAATACTTTCCTAGAGGAGAAGCTTGCCAACTTTGGTTTGCTCCAAATTCCTCAGCAATGGTGCTATGATCCTTTGGGAATAATGAGGGACCACCTCCGGTTTAAGAAATTTCATGTCTAACCTCGTCTAGAGATAGTGGTTCAAAGAAATAATCCTAATGAGAGGGATTTAGAATGGCATTTGGAAAGGATGAGGACATTGCCTCCTTGACATAAATTCTACCCTATGGAGGTCAAGTACAACCCAGTTTGGCACCCATTCCCAATCCCAGACTCCACATTCTGGAGAAAAGTGAAAGATGATCTGAGGGAGGAAGTGAAAGATTGGAGCATGGAATAATTAAATGAATTGTGGATAATGAGAGTCTATCACCAAAATATGAATTTATATGGACTCTTGGAAATGGATAAGGACTTCACAATTATTTATGAAGCCAATGCTGGGACTTGGAAGCCCATATCCTTCATCGAATTTTTTCCTCTAGCTACTCCAGGATCTGGCGAAAGCCCAAGAAGAGCTGACAATGCCTCAGAGTAAGAAGAGGAGGAAGAAGCCGAAGCTACACCAGAGGAACTACCATAGGAACTATCATAATGCCATGACACAAGTGTCGAGGAGTCGACACAATAAGAAGAGAAGAAAAGGAAGAGGCAAGAGCAAGTTCAAGTGCCTCCGAGCCACTTGAAGTGACCTTGCACTAAGCTTCCAAGTGCTCCTATCGGACAACCTGCATCAGACCTAATCAAAGCAAACATTAAAGGTGTAACATCACAAAGTGCTGAGACAGCCCCAGATATGGACATCATTAATGTGGAGGAACTCCTCCAGCAAGAGGGAGACCCCAAAGAAGAATTCATGGAGGTCAAAAGTGCCAAAGTTCAAAAGGAGCAGGAGCTGATCACACAGGAAGTCACTACGGCTGCTCTTCTAGGAGGGCACGTAGGTACACACTCTCCACCTTTTTCCTTGGTCTCTCACATGTCCACTGTGGTCCCGGTTGAAGGTTCTTATCATTTTATCTCTCCCATGCAAATTTAATCACCTCCTCGTGTGTTGCTTGTTGCTACTCCAAGCCTACCTCGAGATCCTGTTATCCCCACTCCATTCGAGTTATCTGGTCATGACAAGTCTATTGGTTCTACTTTTCCTACCCATGCCACCATTCCCTTGGTCCTTAGTAGGGATAAATATAGTACCCCAATGCCAAACCTCGTTCCTCATTCCCTTGTCTCACATGGCATCGTTTCACTCGTTGAAACTCCTAGTACACCTGTCGCTAAACTTACCGTTGAGGCATCCCCCATTCATTATTTGTATTTTTTTACCCCTTCAGCTGGAGATCCAACCTTATTTGAATCATAAATATCCATGATAAAGGAATGCCCTCTAGCTAAAAAGCTACTCCAAGCCCGACTAAACATAGAAAAAATGTTGAAGGAGGCGAGGAAGAAGAGAGGGTGCTCTCTGGCCCAGGTTGAAAAATGTGATGTCTTCTATTTGAAGGCGAATAATTTGCATAAGGTGAAAAATATCCCCAAGGTCCAAAATCCCCTGGATGAAATGACTCCAGCGGACTACGATTACCAAGATAAATCTAGGGACCTGGAGCATTTAAATGTAGATAATTAATCTGCATCCATGCACGTCAAGATCAAAACTTTTTGAGCACATGCAAACATCACCAATCAGCATAGGTTTGAGGTTGAGAATGCCAATATCAAGTTGGAATAAGAGCTAGTCAGGGTCCGCTCCAAGTTGGAAGACTCAGAAAAGCAATGTGAGCAGATAAAGAAAGAAGTAGACACTCTAAAATGACAAATAAGACAACTACAAAATGCGACCAAAATTCAAAGCCAAATACAGGCCAAAGCTAATATGAGGGGCAAAGAGCTTGAAAGTAGGATCTTGCAGATGCAACAATAGTTGTATGAGAAGGAGAACTTGGAGCTATTTGACAGAGGCAGAATCAAAGAGATTCGCTCACATTTGCTAAAGAATTTTAGATCCTGGGCCTCTAGTGCCCTATCAATTTTAACTTACATCATCGAAGCACAGCGTGCCACTACTGAAGAAGGGCCAATCATAGATGAGGTCACCCAAAAATCCAGAGGCTGACTCAAATTAGCCTTTGATGTCCAAAGCACTAAATATCAGGACTTGCAAGTCGCTGCAATGAGTCAGATGGCTAGGGATTGGTCTATAGTCCAAGCCATAGTTTGTGCCTTCTTCTCCAAGGTGAGGAAAGCACAGAAGGTGAAGGACCTCCTAGATGTGTTTGAGAATGAGCAACATGCATTGCTAGGTTATTTCCAAGATCTCTCTTCCTTAGGTTTCTCGAGCTTCACGGATGATGATGGGAACCTTCTAACCAAGGAAGAGCTTAAGTCGGCATGGATTAATTTTGAAAGTGACATCTCAAAGGTAGACGAGTGGGTGGAGCTGATAATAGAAAGGTAGGTCATATATTTCATTTTGAGACACTGCAAGATTGTAGCCTACCTGAACGATCTATACACCAGATCCAAACATGCTGATATCAGACAGAATGATCGATTCCACATTTTGGTTAAGGCTTGCAAGATCAAGAGCCTTTCTCAAAGGGTTCCTGGGCTCATGTTCACCGAACTATGAAGCACATCCATGATCACCTTTCCCCATCACCATAGTAGGAAGCCACACCGGAGGAAGAAGAGGAAGAAGAAGAAGAAGAAGAAGGACAAGCTGTGTAAGTGCCCCAAGAGATAGAAAAAGGAGAAGGGTCTAGAGGTAACTCTGGCACAATGGATTAAGGCTAAGGGTTCTCCCACCGAGAAGATCTCGTTTCCCTACGAGCCGCCAAGAATGTTGACAATTTTGTCACATTGCACAATGGCATAGAAAAAAATAAAAATTTTATACAGTGTTTATTTTTGTAAAGTATTTATTTTATTTTTTTAGAATATTTGTAAGTAGTAGCAATTTTGGCTTTCCCTGCCACCCCCTTGTACATAAAATGAAGATGAAAGAACTTCACTGCTGAAAAAACTAAGGAAGATATCTTCACCGAAAGAAAGAAGAAGAGTATGAAAAGAGCTTTGCACCCAAAGCATTTCCAGTAGCTATTTTGGGCAAAATTTTTGCGAAGCGACATTTCAAAAGGATAGCTTCGCAAAAGAAGGAAAGTTTACTTTGCACCTGAAGCATTCCCAGTAGCTACTTTGGGTGGAAATTTTACGAAGCGGTGTTTTCAAAGAAAAAATACAAGAAAGGCGTAAGAAAACTACTTTGGTCCCGAAGCACTTTAGACAGCTACTTCGGCCAGAAAACTTGTGAAGCAAAAGTTGAAGGAGCAAAACATTGAAAAGTACTTCACCAACAAAATTTTGAGGCACCCACTTCGGGCCTCTCCACCAGCGAACCATTTCTACTTCATCGAAATTTGTTGTGAAGCATCTACTTCGGCTAGATTTCGTGTGAAGCACTATCGCCCGAGGTGGCAGAGGTCGTGAAGAACAAAAAATTTTTGAAGGCAAATATGCACTTTGGTCGAAACCCTCCTAAACCATAGTTTTGAAGGAAGATCATGATGAAGCAATTTTGGCACGTCTCTCTAGCAGAGCAGCGAGAAATGAAGATCTCATCTTGTGAAGGAAATCTGCTTCGGCACTCAACTCCCCCAAAGCTGTTTTGTGAAGCTCCACCATGCGAAGTAAAAATCAAGGAGGATCTGCTTCGGCTCAAATCCATTGTGAAGCAAAGTTGTGAATGAAAATCTAGCGAAGTACTTCAGAGGCATGCACTCCAAGCAGGGTATTTTCCTGAGGTGATCAAGTGCCTCATAAATGTATTTTTATGTGCCTAGTAAACTCGTTGCTCATTTTTAGCAATTGGAAATGAAGTATTAGTCCTTGAAGAAGAGCAAGGCAAACATGGTGACCACTCGAGAACTGCACCCAGAAGCCAAGGACGGTCAGACGGCTCATTAATACATGTTTCCATGGCTGACCTAGTTGTAGTTTCCAATTTTGGTAACAGATTTGAGAGCTCAGTCACGAGGGCCGCAAAAAGATGACTTCACAAGTTTTGAGGGTGTACTCCATTTTGTGCATTAATGGCTCAGAGGTTCGAGTCCTCTATAAAAACCTAGGCATTGTAATGTAAAATGTGGGGGGGAACTTTCTGCTAGAAAGTTGTTGTAACTTAGATTCCTATGATTAATACTAAAGAGTTTTGGACTCTATTTCTCTCTTTTATGCTGCCTTCTATGATTATTTATTTTATCTTTTCTTCATTTGCATACTGTAATTCTGAACTCTGGATTTAGGTGTGTTATTGAAGTGGAACCCTGAGATTTTCTCGAAGGATACATAGGGGAGGAAAACGTTGTATTAGTTTTCTTTTATGCTTCCTGTGGATATTGTTTCTGTCATATTCACTCTTTCTTCGTCATCGTAACTTTGAACTCTGAATTTTGATGAGAGGGAAGGGTAATCCTAGAACTCATCTAGAGGATACATAGGAATATTAATATTGCATTTATTTCATTTATTCTTTGTGTTCTTTGCTACTGTTTCAAGCTATTGGCTAACAATCATGCTTCTGGTTCTTTCCCACCATTAAAATACTAAAATTTCTTCCCTTAATCTCTTACTTCTTTCCTGCACCTTTACTCTGTTTATCTCTTTCCTGCATCCTTATCTTAAAACACCAAAGTAGTTTAGTATAGGAGCCGACCTTTCTCCGGATATTGGCACGAAGGGCATCTCTTCCCTTCGTCCTTTCAATGTTGGTCCAGGTCTAGGGTGCATACACTTACCCAAATCCTTTCCTGGGAAGATTTGATGACCAACAGTGATTACCATAAGGACACCTACTCTAGGGACTACATACATAAACACTCTATATTATATTCGAGGATATTTCTGGATCAACTTCTAAAGACTCTAGACAAAGACACTTCAAAATATTCTCTTCTATTCTCTTCTTTCTTCTTCTCCTTCACATTTGGATTCTATGGCTCATTTTATTGTATTTTTTGAGTGCATTTTTGGTAGAGATCGACACTCTTATATGGCTCATATTTCCTTTGTATTAAGGTGTATTTTTGGTAGAGACCAACACCTTCTAGATTAATTTTCACCATGAGGGAGGATGATATTAATGGTGGACCTAGTCAGTGACCTACGAGAGGCTACATACCTAGAGGATGATCTATAGAGGCAATAAACCTAGAAGTGGCTGATCTTGAGGTAGCCAGGATGACCCTAAGGCACTTAGACAACTAAACCAAAGGTGACATATCCAAGGAAGTGGCTGACCTTGAGGCAACAGAATGAGATGTATACATAGTTGATCTATTATTATTCATAGTTTGAGAGACAAGCACAAAGAGCATGAGCCTAGTCCAAATTATGTAATAAAGGAGGATGTTAATGTTTTTTTAGAGAAATCAACATTAAGGTGAAATGTTATATAATTTTGACTTATTTTTTCTCTATAGTTAGGAAAAGTACACATTAAGGGGGAATGCTAGAGTTAATGTGTACTTTGTCTATGACACTTGTCATATTATCCTTGGTTTTTGTATTGTTATCATATAGGCCTTTTTTAGGATCCTCAATCCTAACATTATTAGTTAGTATTATTAATAATTTAATTATTATATTATTAACTTATAAAGTGAACCATCACAACCCTTCATAATGTGAACCATCATGTCTCTTCATACATGAATCATCATGTCTCTTCACCAACGTAGCTTTAGGGTAGATATATATATATTAGGTTGGCCATCCATATCAAATCATCCAAGAAGAAGAATAAGAATATAGATTCTAAATGAGGGAGCCCCCTATAGTGGCAAAGCGATTACAAGGGAGCCCCCTTTGAGTGGCCTATGATTACATTTACATTAATTTGTTAATAATTTTATAGTAAGACCTTGGGGTCTTACCATTTGGTATCAGAGCCATGTGGGACCCAGTCATGTGGGAATTTCTCAAAGATCTTCATCAAATCACTTATGTGCGTGAGTATCAAACTCGGTTTGAGGATATCACCAAACACAACACAATATTGGATGAATCAATTCTCATCAATGTCTTCATTAGGGGATTAAAATAGAAAATTAGAATGGAGGTGACAAGGTTCAATCCCTATACCATGATGCAGACCTATGGATTGGCAAAATTAGCTAAAGATAAAATCAATGCACAACAATGATTAGGGAAACCACTTATGGAAAAATCATCGACAACTTACATCGCTCCCAAACCTATGCATAATGGAAGAGTACAAAGCACTTACAAAACCCCCAAATATAATCAAACTTTACGAATTAAACATCTTAGCTTTGAGGAGATGAAGGAACGAGGAGCAAAAGGACTCTGTGATAATTGT
Source organism: Wollemia nobilis (assembly GCA_028583015.1). NCBI lineage: Eukaryota > Viridiplantae > Streptophyta > Pinopsida > Araucariales > Araucariaceae > Wollemia > Wollemia nobilis. The sequence continues at coordinate 2,768,098 of JAQPPZ010000314.1, forward strand.
GATGAACAATTTGGACCCCACCATAAATGTGCTACACTAACATTATATTTATTAAAGGAATTTGATCCCTGTCTCTCCATAGAGAAAGTGGATGAGGTAGTTGTGTCTGAAGCGACCAGTGCACCTACTCACCGCAATGAATACAATGAGGTCAATGTGCAAGAATTGATTGATGTACCAAGCAAGGATGAGGTAGACATACCCAAAGTGATCAATGCTAGCCAAACATGCACTCTACAAGACCACATACCTTCCTCACCAATAGTGAGTTCTTGCTATATGACAAAACCTATTCGAAACCAATGCAAAGTGACTACACACTCCTCTGTTGGCTCTACCAAGGAACCAAAAAAGTTTATGAAATTATTACCATCACTTTTGATGCATCATTTTGAAGTATTTGAGGAACCCCAAGGGTTGCCCTCCCATCATCATCATGATTTTCCTAAGGAATATTCTACTATTGTTCTTGGAAACCCCCCACTAATGCTTCATCCTTCTCGATATCCTTGCCTACAAAAGGATGCCATTAAAAGAGTCCAAGAACTTACACAAATCCTTCTTGGAAAACAAAAGACAAAGATTCTCACTTTGAGCTTTGAGGAAAAAGCTCTTTTTAAGGAGGGTGGCATGTTAGGATCCTCAATCCTAACATTATTAGTTAGTATTAGTTAGTATTATTAATCATTTAATTATTATATTATTAACTTATAAATTGAACCATCACAACCCTTCAGAACGTGAACCATCATGTCTCTTCATACGTGAACCATCATGTCTCTTCACCAACATAGCTTTAGGGTAGATATATATATTAGGTTGGCCATCCATATCAAATCATCCAAGAAGAAGAATAAGAATATAGATTCTAAATGAGGGAGCCCCCTATAGTGGCAAAGCAATTACAAGAGAGCCCCCTTTGAGTGGCCTGCGATTACATTTATATTAATTTGTTAATAATTTTATAGTAAGACCTTGGGGTCTTACTAGCCTCCTGCCTATATATTGTAACGCATCTTGTATCAATATACCTTATATTTTTCATTTCCAATAGAGCAAGCTCTTATCAGAAGAGGACAACTTAAAGTGAAAGAAGATAGGAACACTAAAAATAAGTATAAGAACAATCATGTGGTAGGTGATGGTGTAATAGATAATAGGCCTATTCATAGTATTGTTAACAATATATAAAATATATACTTCAAAAACCTCCACAAAGGAATTTCAGAAGGATTAACATACCTATGGAAGTGGTCCTAAAGCAACTTTTGGAAACTAATATGATTGAGTTACCTCCCATAAGGTAACCGGATACACAACTAATTGGTACAAGGCTGGTCAACACTGTAAAGACCATAGAGTAGAGGGATACTGGACAAACTCTTGTAAGAGGTTGAAACATATGGTTCAAGATATAGTTGATGAAATTTACCTTGTCATAGAAGGTTCTAATCCACAAAACAACCAACATACTACTCAAAAAGTACCCACAACTAATCAAGATATGGGAATATTCCAATATCCCCTACCTAAGCATGGGCATCATGAAACTAATCAAGTGTCATACTAGAATGTGCCCATTCACTATGATAATGTGGTTGGTATGATAGCAATAAATACAAGGAAACAATCATAGAATCAATTGGCTCAACATCCTCAACAAGAGATGAACTCTTCATCTAACCTACCCTTGAAGCCCATCCTAGTCGTGAAGAATGTTCAAATAAGAAGTACGAGAGTACACAACCTTATCTCTATATTAGAAATCTTACAAACTTCTCCTACTCATAGATAATATTTGTTAGAAATTCTAAGATAAAAAAATGTCCCTATAGACATTTCCCCTAGTGTTGTAGCTAATATTGTAGGTTCTCTTGGGATACATCACATCATATTTTTGGATGATGATATTGCTTACTCAGAATTGCAAGGGGATTCTTACCATTACATCACAATATTTATTGGGAGAAATTTTTTCAAGTGAATTTTGATTGACAATGGTTCTTCCCTTAATTTATGTACTTATCAATTTTTCCAAAATTTTGGATTAAAATAGGAAGACTTAACTAAATATGATATTATCATCAAAGCTTTCAACAACAAGTCCCAAGAGGCTTGTGGCATTGTGTCCCTCCCCCTTAGGGTTGTACCTCAGATCTTGAATACTGTGTTATATGTGGTGTCTTACCCTGCATATTTTAATTTGCTTCTCAGATGTCCTTGGATCCATGCAATGAAGGTTATTTATTCTACCTTTCATTAGTGTTTGATGTTCAAATTTTAGGACCAAGTTGTCAACATTTTGGGTGATCCTTGTCCATTAAAATATTGTTCGATGGTTGAGAAAGCTCAGTTTGATCTCAACATTTATCCTTTAGTTTCATCATTTGTTTCTCTAAGTTCCTCATCTCAAACATTTGAATAACTAGAAAGTCTAAAAGTAAGTGAGGAACCTCTCATCCAAGTTTCATCATGGGATCAAGTCAATCATTTTCTTCAAGAGCCTCTTCTGGATCTAGCAAAGCTACCACCTTCACCAAGGACTATGGGTTTACCTCATAAGAAGGATGAAGTTGTACATATTGGCACATGTACCTTTATATTTGTAGAAATAACCTTTAAAGAAAATATCAGTGGTAGAAACCCTTCTCCTATGGAGTGTTATTTTACCCACTATTACTTATCCAATGATTACCCACTCCCAAAAAAGATCCTATCTAGCATGGGATATATTGGTAAGGTTTGGTACCCCAAAATAAAGGTATTTAAGAGCCTTTGGGTATCAAAATCTATCCTAGAAGGTGTGGCATAGGCTACATTCCAAAAAAAACCAACCTTTACCATTCGATAATGATTTTCACCTTAAAACTTTTGCTGAATATTTAGATCATCAAATATTGGAGTGGAGTGATGAGGATAAGGGATCCCCTTGTCTCTCTAACATTTTTTTTTGTAATATAGTAAATTTTATGCATTCTGATGGTAAATATTCTGCTTCTCAAGAATACCTTGCTTCACTATCTTACAGAGATTTTAAAAAATTAGGGATTGTCCCTCCTTTTGTTAAGAAAGATGGCTCAGTTAGGATTTACAAAGATTTTCATGCAAAGCCTACCAGAGAAAAAACTACGAAGGAGATTCCTTGTGATTCTAACAATTAATATGATCACTATTCTAGATTTTTATTAATGGATCAGTCCCTTGTATGTCTATTCTTTTTGTTAAGATAGGAGGCACAATAAAAATATGTGTTAACTATTGTGTTGCTCACTTGCATTAATTATATATATATATATATATATATATATATATATATATATATATATATATATATATATATATATATATATATATATATATATATATATTGCATGGTGTTGTATTTTCATCTAGCTTGCATTTGGTTTACTTGTTCATACTACATGAATACCTATCATATTTTACATGATTTTCCTAACATTCTATTCCTTACATTTTACTTGTCATACAATTGCATTGTTGCTTGTTCATATTTTCATGATTGCTTGATCATATAGATTTTTTTTGCAATAATGGCAAGTGATGACACCTAGTTAGGTCATAGATCACATGCATTGCACTCTCACTAGGGCTCTGATGCCTAGTGAATCCACAAACTAGGGTCCACCTTCTTGCATTTCCATCATTTCATTCACTCATATTGTTCTATATCCCTTGACCTTGAAATTTTTTATTGCTTATATCTCTTCATGTTAAGGGATATGGTTCTCATTTTTCTCCATTGGCCATGTCCATAAATGTCATTGCACACACCACACCATATTGGGTAGTACTTGCTTTTTTCATTACCTTTTTGTACACAACACACCCCATAGTGTATAGCTTCATGGTAACAAGCAAGGGACGGTTTCCATTCAACCATTTGCGATCATACATTTCAATGGGTACATTCTTTTTCTCTAACCATCTTAGCAAGCACTACACCCATGTCAGGGTTAGATCTACCTTGCTCATATTTGTAAACTTAAAACCCACATAGGATAGCTTCATGACCGCATGTGAGGAGTAGCCTCCATCTCAATAATTTGTGAGCATACATCCTCACAAGGATTTTTGTTTTCTTTTGGCCTTTTGGAGCTTTGTTTTCATTCACCTATTCATTTCATTTAGGTTTGCACTTTAGCTACATTGCACTTAGTTAGATTCATACCATTCCATATAATTCATTTAATATTCATTAATTGCATCCATTATTTCTATGTTCACCATGCATATACACACAAAAAAAAGAAGAGCAAAGATCAAATGATAGATCTTAGGAGATAGTCCTCTTTCGTCTTTTCTTGTTCATCCTTTTTCTTCTTTCTTTGTTGTTCTCTCTTCTTAAGGATCCATTATTTTTTATTTTTCATAGGAATTTTATATTCCCCCAAAAAATTGAGGGGGAACCCCTAGCCTTAGACGCATTAATGGTAGTAATGCCTCGTTTTACATGCAAATTTGTGGTGTTCAGGTTAACACCCCTTTTTTTGCACCATCTCTTCATCCAAACCTGACCACCCCTTTTTTGTGTTTGATGTTTTTTTTTTCATAGGTGTCTACATATTTCTTTGACGTATTTATATGACCATAAATGCATCAAAGAGGGGGTAAAATGTAGACATGGAAAATTGATCTATTAAGATGAGTTATTTTCCTTAGATTGTGAGTTTTCCTCTCAAAATCATAGGATCATATTTGAGCCATATTTTCCCCCATAAAATATTATCCATTCCTTTCAAAACCTATACCATTAGATTGGACTTGGAAAAATATTTTCGATGATATAAATTTTATCCCGTTCTGACTCTGTTTGGTCCCCCAAAGTGCCAAAAAATTGCACATGTGTCTAGCTATCGTGAATTCGTGGTTGCCCAATATAGGGCACGAATTTGCCATTTTGGACTTTTTTCTCTCTCAAAAATCCTTTCTAGCATTGGATATTTGTGATTTCAACCCTTTCCTGAGGTTAATTTTTTGTTTTCCATCCTCCAAACATCTTATAAAAAGAGGATTGAATCCCCTCAATCAATCAATCCAAGGAATCAAGAAATATAAAATCCATCCAATGAATCTTCTTGAGAATCCTAATCTTGACTTGCTCATTTTTTCATGCTAATAAATGCTCTTATGTTGTGGGATTTCTATTTCTCTCTTGGTGTTAGTATATATTTGTGGATAAGTGTTGGAGCCGTAAGGAGGAGCCTATTATCTTGGAGGTCTTCATCCTTTTGTCTACTTTTTTTTCTACCACCCGGTTGTTTTCACTCATTTGCATTCATATACTGTTAAATTGTGCATCTTTTTTTGTTTACTCACATTTTTCTACTCCTTTTTCTTTATATTATGAATTCGTTATACAAGATGCAAATTCACCGTACAAGATGCAAATTTACCGTATAGGGCACTAATTCGCTATACATGGTGCAAATTCACTTGTGATAATCTTGGGGGTAGAAGTTTACCCCCAAATCCCTAGATATATATTTCATGTTACATCTAGAGTATAATTGTATAATTTTCACTCTATTCATCATACTATTCCGCTGCATTGTATTCTTTTTGTTCATCTTCTAAAAAGGTCTAATTTCACTTTTGCATTCTAAAGGTTAGCTAAAAGGACCTAGGGAGCTTGAATGTTGTACCTCCAAGTACAATAATATAGTGGCCTAAGTAGACCCCTAATATTGATCATATTTTTTTGAGGATTTTGTGAAGTTATTTTGCCAGGTTGAAGCTATGGGATATTTCTAGATGCAAGATAAATCTTGGAACAACCACAAAATCATATAAGTGTCCTAATAGATATTTAGGCTATTTGGTGTTTACATTCTATTCATTTTTTATTCAAGAACCTAGATCACAAGTAAATAAAAACATCTTGTAGGCCAAAAATTCTCGCACTCTTTTCCTCAAGGCAGATGGATTCATGCCTTAGAGGGGAATGGGAGAATGGATGGTCTACACCTTGAAGAAAAGTACATAGTTGTACTTTCTATATGGTGATTTCTCGATGAATTGGTTTTGGGTTCACTAGGAAACATTTTTGTGGCAGTTTTTTTGCCTAGGCTTAGGAATTTGTTTAGATGTGTTCTTTTTAATTCAATATCATATAAGCCTAATTTTGGTCAATATGCAGCTAACTTAATCTATATGCACTTTTTAATTTAAATGCAAGCAAAATATGACAGAAAATAGGATTCAAGAAGATAACACAATGCTTAAAGTGATTAAAAACCTTACCTTAATCTGGATGTTTGATGAAGTTTTTGGTTTTTGTATGCAGTTCAAATCGTACAAAAATAGGCGATATCGTATTACGGTACTACAAGATCTTATTACGATTATGCAAGATCATAACCCGAATAGAGATAGAATGATTTGATTTTGATAAAAGACAATAAATGCATGGGTGAAGGATAGAAAGAAGATTGATCTATAATTCTATACTTAAATTATGTTTAACAAGTATGTTCTAGATCTAATAGATGCTATGGATAATAGTGGTGATAGGAATTTGACAAATGAATGAATTTGAATTACTTAAAGGATGGAATTACATGCAATTACATGCAATTGGATGAACTCCAGGGATGAAAATGATTAAATTGAATCTCCTATGTGATAAATATGCTAAATGAAGTATAGATCTAATGGCAAAATGCAAAGAAATGTAAACCAGAGCTCAGGGATACCCCCAAGCAAGTTTTAGGTAAGATCATAGCCTTTTGAGAAATATTGTACTTTGAACCTACAATTTTATACTACGATCATAGTACTACAACATTCGATCTACGACATCGTTCTCCGATCCTACAAGCAAAAATTAAAATAACTAGAGCTAGATGTGAAATTGGATTAAGTTTTCTAGAGTGCAATGAAGCCAAGAGAATTGTAGAGGGGATGGTCTGATTAAATAGGTAGGGGAGAGTGTCTAGAATAGGGAGGAGGTTGGATTGTTGCAACTTCTTCCAAGCTGGGTGAAACCAAACAAATCCGATCTTGCAAATCCCATGCAGTTAAACAGGTGGAGGTAAAAATCTATTTGAACAACTTCTATTTTTGAATTTTCTCTTTGTGAACAAGATCATATTACGATCGACGATATAGTATGCTAATCATAGATATAGTATGCCAAAATCATATTATGATTTTGTTGATCATAGTACGATCTAGTCAGGATATGTACTTAGTTTTTTGGTAGTTTGAGGGATCAATGGATGTCAAAATGGGACATATAGTATACCATTGGAAAGCTATTTTTGAGACCTATCAAATGGTATAAAATTTGAGAAGAAATGAGATTATTTGATAGGGTAAAAAGTATCTTGAATATGACCTTATTTTTCTAGGAGGATAACTAAGGAGAATAGGTCAATTTTTCATGTCTACATTTTGCCCCTCTTTGGCGTATTTATGAACGATAAATGCGTCAAAGAAAAATGTAGACACTTTAGTAGAAATTATTATGATTTGACATGTGAAAAAATGGAGTAGATGGTTTAGGATGAATAGTTCATGTGAAATTGATGTTTTAGAATAATAACTACTAATTTACTTGACTATGATGCCCCCTCAAGTTTTTACACCAAATTCTATGTTTGGTGGAAAACTCAAAATTGATCTTCTTTGTTTTATGTGATTTATTGGATGATTTATTAAATTTACTTATCATGATTGTGTTACATAATTTCATGTAGTCATGCTTTGATTTTTGAACATTTTGATCATGCTTAACATAAAAGGAAAATTATTTTGTAAAGTGTGTTTTGAGAAAGATGTTTTTGTGTGATGATAGATTTTAAGAACTAGCAATGAACCTTGAAGGATGTTGTGTTGTTATATGACCGTTGGTGGAGGTCGATGCTCGCTAGGTCATGAAGAGAATCCTATTATGAGGAATTTTTGTATTGCTAATACCAAAATATTGTGTTCTTAAGAATAATATTAAGGCTTTATGATGACAAACAAATGTTTGATGTTGTTTTGGGACAAGATGTTTGATAGATGTTGTAAAAATGTATGAATTTAAGCATGAAAAATTCAAAATATGATTTGCGCTAAGCATATAATTCCTAAGTGTGAAATTATATGAAATAATTACTTAGGAATTATACCATCATCATGAAAATCAAAATTAAATGCATGATTATATATTATTTTGAAAATGCAATTTATATTTTGAAAATAAATCATTGTCACATGTTGAAATTTTTTGAAGATAATATATATATATATTGTATGTGCTAAAATGAAGTGAGTTGTGGGGATTAATGCAAATGGTTACAAACTTATGTTTTATAGAAAAAATCAAAGAAATATTTTAAATTATTTCAAAGAGAAAGTTAAATTTATCAGGAACCCAATGTGTGATTGTGTGATTTTATTTTTCCTTTTGACTCATCATAATGACACAAATCTCTCAAGGATCAAATGTGTGTGCTTTGTAATATTCATTTACCAATTTTGAGTAAGGTAGTGATGCAAGAAAACTTGAATGAACCAATGTGTGTGCAAGTGAAGGGTTCATTAACCATGATTTTTGTGCATGAAACCATACTAGACTACTATTTAAGTCAAGTCATCAAAAGCTATCTAATCCACAAGCAGACATAGGTCTGTAAAAAATAAGGTCACTAATGTGACAAACATGTCACCACACAAAAATGAATTACCCAAGGCCAAGTAAGTTGGGCATAAATCACCTGTTATGGGGCTTACCTCATGCTTTTTGAATAACCGAGAATTCCAAGGATTCAAGATCATTCACCCTTCTTTTACAACTAAAGTGATAAAAATTTATTGATAAAAAGTTTGGATTACAAAGTACAACTGAGCTTCCAACCAGGACTCAAATAAACATCCAAACAGGCTAAAGCCACTAGACTAGAATGACACTCAGAAAATACAAGAACAAACCACATTAACTCTATATATCCTTGTGGATCGACTCCCATAGGTTTTGAGAGTCCCCAGATGGGAGACTCCCAATTATCGATACTCCAAGGATCCAATAGCTCAGAAGCCCTTTTGGCCAGGTAATTATCAACCACATTCCATTCCCTTGGAATGTGCACAAAGGATATAAATTTGAACTCTTCACTCATTCTAAGAATTTGAATGGCTATAGAGGCCAACTACCAATTAACTTCCTCCACCCTTTTACTGTTTAAAATATTAACCATAATTTGAGAGTCAGACTCATAGATAATCCTATGCAAGCCAAGAGAAAACCCCACCACAAGGCCTCAATAATTGCAAGAGATTCCTTAAAAATTTTGGAGTGAACACCTTTATAAATGGAAAATAAAAAATGAACACCACCAATAGAATCTCCCCCAACACCTCCAATGCTAGCATGTCTAGGATTACCCCTGGACGATCCATCAGTATTAATTTTTAAAACTCCTCTAGGGGGTGGCCTCCACCTACCATCTCTCCTAACCTTCTTGCTGAGTTGAGGAACCCTACTAGGGATAGAAGAGTTCACACCATCCCCAAAGAGACCAAGGGCTTGTTGTACCTTCTCCTCCCTAGAATCCAAAAGAGGGTCCACATCATATTTTCTATGGATGGTTTCTTGAACCATATACAGGATCCTTTGCCAAATTTGTTGAACAATCAAATAACTACCCTGAAATATGCACAGATTCCATTTGAGAAAAATTTACCAAATGATTCAAGAAGGGCCCAAATTCCAAGCCACCCGAAGGAAGGGGGCCTTGGCCGGAGGTCTACCCAAACTACTCCAAAACTCCACTAGGGACAACACATGAAAATATGGATGGTTCCAGGTGCTCCACCAATGATGCCAAATATCTCTGGAAAAGGAGCATTGGAAAAATAAATGAGAAGAGTCATCCTCATTCTTACTGCAAAGGACACAAAAATAGGGACCTTAAAATCCCCTCTTCCTCACATTATCCCAAGTGAGGCATTTATTATGAGATACCAACCAGAGAAAGAAGTTACATTTTGGCCAGGCAAATTTGTTTCACACATTTTTCCACAAAGTGATAGGAAGAATCCCATACTTTTGCTTATCAAGAACCTAATAACCATAGGCTACCGAGTAGGTTCCCTTAGGATCAGGGTTCCAAGCTAGAATATTTTTACCCCTCAATTAAGAATAAGGACTCCTTGTAAGAATAAAAGCAAGCACCTTTCTATCCTTGGACAGTCCCCCTAGGGCCATTCTTGCAGATCTTTCCACCTGTACATCTCCATATTTCCAAAAGATTAATTTTTTTTAAATTCCTCCACACGAGACCAGCCTACTTACAAGAAAAAATGCTTAAGGATCGTAACCTATGATATTGATTCAATATAGGAGGGTGGCCATCCCAATAATCCTCCCAAAAAATAGCATTTAATCCTTGATTGCAAATCTAGAACAAACCCTGCTTGATTAAATTAGCTCCACTTTTCAGAGTGTCCCAAATAACTGAACCTTTCCCAACCAAGTTGACTCTAGGGATCTCAGTATCAGAAAGACCTCTCAAGTATTTACAAGATAATATTTTAGCCCAAACCCAAAAAGAGTTGCATGTTGCAATCCAAGGCCTCCCTCTTGCACTGACCTACATATAAAATCCCACCTAACCAAACTCCATTTAGATTGATCAAGTTTTCCAAACCATAAAAATTGTCTTGACAAAGAATCCATGTCCTTGATGAAGTGAGAGGGAGCTATTTGTACAAAATATCTATAAATGGGTAAATCTTGAACAATAGATTTTAAAAGCAACACTCTACCTATAGTGGATAGCCATCTGAAAGTCCAGTGATTCACCTTCATTCTAAACTTATCAAGCATAGACTGCCAAGAAGATCTAGATAGAGGATGAGATGAAATTGGAAAACCAAGATAAATGAAGGGGGGAGTCCCAACCTGGAATGTTAAAATGCGAGTAATCCTGTCTTGAATAAGAGAGGGGGTATTGAAGAATAAAATAGAAGACTTGTCCTCATTAATCAACTATCCATAAGCACCAAGATATATGTCAAGAGACTGTCTAATATTTCCAGCTTCCCTGATAGTGGTAACTCCAAAAAAAGTAGTATCATCAACAAATTGAAGGTGGGAAAGAGGTGGCAAACTACTATCCCACTTCCACCCCTGAATGAGACCCTACATGACTTGAGACTTGAGTAATATTCCCAAACCTTTCGCCATAATGATAAAAAAATAAGGAGATAAAGGATCTCCTTGCCTCAATACTCTTGAGGCCTCAAATAGCTCTTATGGCTCATTATTAATAAGAACATATAATGAGGAAGAATAAACACAGCTCATCACCCATCTAATCCATTCCTCCTCAAATCCAAAAGCAACTTTAAATTTTTGAAAAAAGGACCATCTAACCCGATCATAGGCTTTGGCCATGTCCAACTTAATGAACATAGTTTTCTCCTTAGAAGTTTCCATCGAGTGAATATCTTCTGTAGCAATAACAACCCCATCCAAGAATTTTCAACCAGCAACAAACCCTCCTTTCTCCTCAGATATGATTTTGCTCAACCATATATTTAGCCTCTTAGTAATAATTTTTGTGATCTTATACACAACATTGTAGAAAGCAATAGGCCTGAACATATCCAAGGAATTTTCTCCCTCTTTTTTAGGTATAAACACCACAAAGGTATAATTTAGGGCCCTTAGCATCTATTTGTTCTTTTGGGACTCATAGACCACCTCCAAAAGATCAAATTTTATTAAATTCTAAAAATCCTGATAAAAATCAATCAAGAATCCATTTGGGCCTAGGGCTTTTCCTTTTTTCATCTTGAATACATGTTCCAACTCCTTAAGGTAAATTGGACCCATAAAGTGCTCATTCATCTCTCTAGAAACAATCACTGGAATATAGTTTAGAATAAGCTTTTCATTCTCATCATTTGATAGGGAGTCCTCCTTGAAGAGAGAGAAAAAATACCTCTTAGTCTCTTCTGAAATATCCTTGAAAGAAGAGAGTAGGGCACCCTGAGAATTCACAAGAGAGGTAATCAGGTTACCATTACGGTGAGCCTTAAATGAGTTATAAAATAAGGATGTGTTCCTATCCCCTTCCTGAAGCCAATCTACTTGAGATTTTTGTTTCCAAAAAATTTCTTCCCTCAGTTCCCATTCAACAAGGTCTTTCGTAGCCTCAGATTCCTCAATAAGAATCTTCTTCATGAATCCATGATATCTAATATTCCTTGAAGCTTATTCCATCCTCCTAAGAGCTACCAGCTTAGCCGAGGAAAGGTTCCTAAAATTAATTCTATTCCATATCTTCAATTTATGTTTTACAAATTGTAGTTGCTTCATAAAGGAATACATAGCAATGCCATGAGGAGGTTTGCCATTGGTCTACCAGCCTTGCATGAAATCATGAAGCTTAGGATCATGAAGCCACATAAGTTGAAACTTAAAGGAGGGATTCTTTTTTAGCCCTAACTCCAAAGAAGAGAGTTTGATAGGCCAATGATCAGATCCCCTACCCTCCAAAATCACAGAACTAGCACTTTTGTTATTACCCATCCAATAACTGGATATCAAAAACCTATCCAGTATTTTTGAGATGGAAGCTTACCCATGCCTTCTATTGTGACAAGTAAATATCCCATTATCTGGATTGATTTCAACCAATTTTAGGGCCTAGATGTGAGCACTAAATATAGAAGAAAAATGCTCGAGATGGTCCACCCCACCATGTTTCTCCTCCAGAAAAGTGATAGAGTTGAAGTATCTAGCAAAAATCCATGGGTATAGGGGAACCAAACTTCTCACAAATAAAATGTGCTCCCACAAATTCACTTTACCATTGTAATCAATAGTATCATACACATTTGTAAGTAGGATGGTTTCACTAGATTCATTATCATGCCCGACCATTGAAATAGACCATCTGTTGGAAATCTAAGTAAGAGGGGATATCTTAATCGGATCCCATAAAAAAGTGATGCCACTAGCATATCCACATGCACCAATACATTGGAATTTCCCCCTTCTCCACAAATTGGGAGTAATATTGAACATACTATCAATAGCCAATTTAGTCTCCTGAATAAACACCACATTCGAAGAATGCACACGAACCAAATCACGAACAACTTTTTGTCTAGGGATGTTGTTCAACCCCCTTACATTCCATGAGAGGATAATCATTTTTAGGGGTTATAAAAATGGGATTCCAATGTTCTCACCAATCCTTAATCCATCAAAGTCTCCCACATTAACTTAATTTTATCCTGGTCCTTCTTTCGACCCACCTTCATATTCTTATCCGAAAAACTTTTTTTAATTATTTTCTGCTACAATCCCAACATCGTCAAAGTTTTGCAGTCCAAGGATGACTGCATTAGTGCCTGAGTAGGAGAGGGCATAACTAAATCTTTGCCACTTTATAAATAGTTTCCCTTATAGGGCTAGACCCATCCATGTCCCCTATAATCAGATACAAAGCCCTTTTTTCTTCATTTAAACCCCCTAGATATAATTCCTTAAGTTCCCCCTAAAGAAGAGACATTTGATTTGGCCTTGTTATTTTTGCATCAGGTAGTGACGTTTCAGGTATTGCCATGCAATGATCAATATCATATAATATTTAAAAATTATTGAGTAGAGCATCTGGCTGGCTATCCTTAAGGTCTTTATTTGCCCTTCGTCCTCTGTTTCGGGATTTTATCAAAACAAAACCTTCCTTATCCCATTCCCCTTCCTTTATCGAGGCTTTTCCTTTATTCAAAATTTCTCCAAACTAAGAGGGCCCAGGATTTGAAGCCACATGCGAGACAAAATTAAGAAATTTTCTTTGTAGGTGGTCATATTCATAGCAAATCCGACAACAAAATGGAAGAGCTTCATAGTCAAGTTTTTGAACCCATGTAGTTGATCCAAATTGTATTTCAATAGAATCTAGAATAGGATTATTTAAGTCAATTTCAACACAAATACGAGCAAAAGAGATTACCTTTTTATCCATTGTCTTTTGTGACGGTCCAAATGGCTTCCCAAGCAAAAGGACAATCTTATGCAAGATATCAGTTCTCCAAAATTTCAATGGGAGCCATGGAAGCCACACCCATACTGGAACCCACAATGACCACTCCTCTGATGGGTTGAAACCCACATACCAGGGTTTAAGAAATATTCCCACTTGGTTATAGAAATAAGGACCCCCTTAAAATTCTTTTTTATGATCTGCAATACAAGAGAAAACCACCATAAAATAGTTGTTCGCACTCAACATCACCTCCACATTGCCTTCAGGATTCCAAGTCTTCCTAACCCAAGCCTCCATAAATGGGAGAGAAATTTGGATTGCCAAAATTTTTCCAATAAGGTTATGTTTGGTTAGATACTCCACATATTCCACCATCGAGTCTGGTTGAATCACTAGAACTAGCCTGACTTCACATCGTTCCAGACATCCATTGTTCTTTAACAAGCGGTTTTCGACATGCAATGGAAAATCCTATTCCTTCCAGTAACTTTCAGATGAAAAAACATCATGAGCATGCACTCTATGTGTTAGACTCGATGCCATCACGACATTCCTCCAAATTTTCAAACCTCCTCCGGAAGCTGTTGCCATCCCTGTAGAGCAGTTTTTCTTCATCAAACCCTAGCATAGTAGTTTTCGCATATGATTTTTGAAAATTATTATTATTCATTCACCCTTCTTTTATTCACTTGTAAGGGGTAGGCATTTTTTCATTTTTTTTTGAACAAGGGGATTTTATTGTTTTTCTTTTTCTCTTTTCGTTCTCTTTTTTATTTTTTCTCTTTCTTTTTCTTTTGATTTTTGACTTTTTCTTTTCTTGATTTTTCTTTTGGGATACTTGCTCAGATTTGCTGTAGAGCAAGGGATTTTTATTCGGGAAGGGGTGAGATTATCCTTTTGCCAATTCTCAAAAATTCTAGACCATGTGCATGATAGGATAGCAGGGGAAATTTTTTGCTCAAGAGACTAAGACTACTATGTAGTATCATTTTTTGATTTTGCAACAAATCATTTTAATGTGTAAAGTGTACTTGGTTCAAGAAGTAGCAAGATCATTTCCCAAAACTCAAAATATTATTTAATGAAATAGTGATATTTGATACAAGAGAGATTTATAATCATTGTGATAAAATCAAAATAATTAATTTGTGAAATTAAGTGTATGGTTCAAGATAACTTCTAAACTAATCTGAAATAAAGGAAAATATAGCTTCAAAATTTTGAAATACAACAATAAATAACAATGTAGAATGATTTGAAATATTTTTGAGATTTTTATTTTTTATTTTTTTAGTTGTTTTATTTGATTTTTATTTTTTTGATCTTTTTACTTTTGATGATGAAATTGGTGGTATATACAAGATGATCTATATACACTATATGAGATTATTTGTGTATAGCATGTCTAAGGTGGCTTCAAAATCAAAAAAGGTTTTGAAGGATAATTTGGTTTTGGTGTAAGTGATTGAAATTGATTAGTTGATAATTGAGATTGTTGTGATGAAGTATGATGATCAGATATAGATGAAAAAATATGATGAATAAAATGTGATAAATAAGAAAAGAATAAAAAAATTGATGTGACAATAATAAATAAAGAGATAATTAAGAACAAAAGGTGATGAATAAAAGGTAGTGATAACAAAATATTTGTTATAAAGTAGAATAATGTAGCAAAAGTTTTTACTTTTATATGTATAAAATTTATCTTGTTACAAAACAAAATGTTAGAAGGATAAGAAGGTTCTTCATTCTTATCACTATCTTCCAAGTCTTGATAAGATGGAGGGAGAATATGTGAAATATATGCATGGGTGTTATTTGGTAAACAAGGATGATAAGATATGGATGAAGAAAAGTGACTGATAGGAGGTAATTGTGACAATGGAGAATCTATAGAACTTGATGTTTCAACCATTAAATATTCTTAAAATAGTGTTGGATCACCATGTATGGTAACAATTTTATTTGCAATTTTAAACTTCAAACATTGATGAAGAGTGGAAGGTTCAACCCTCATCGTATGAATCCAAGGAATTTTGATAAATAGGTTGTAAGGTGAAGGGCAAGATGCTACATAAAACAAAGTATCCAGGATCTTGGGTCCACTCTTAAGGGGAAGAATTATGGTGCCTCGAACTTCTTGACTTTCATTGTTAAAATATTTTATAATAACATTTGATTCATTGAGTTCTTCTTTTAATCTGAGTTTTTGGAATAATTGATAAGTGCATAACTTAAGAGAGGATCCATTATTTACCATGATAGTTTTAATAGATGTTTCTTTAATAAATCCTATAATGTAAATAGAGGCATCTTCTTGTGGAGTAGAGGAAGGAATATCCTCATCATAGAATGAAATATGGTTAACCTTAAGAGGGCTTACACCATTAATTGTGTTCTTAAGGAAAATATCATGAGGAACAAGTTATTGGCTAAGTATCTTGAACAAAGTTTCCCTATGAACATGAGAACTTTGTAATACTTCTAAAAGGGATATCTTTACTTGAGTATTAATCACTTGTTTTTGGCTATCAAAGTGGATTTTAGATTGAGATTTTGATGATAAAGATGGACTTTCTATGCTTACATTCTATTTTTGATCATTCTATAGAGCCAAAGATAGTTTTGAAGGTTGGTCAAATCAGGAATCCATCTCTTGAATATCAAATTGGTTGGTTGAACTTGAGGTTGCTCATTTGTAGTTTCTATTAAAATATTAGTGATATCATTGTGATGGGACATATTAAGATGCAATATTTGATTGGTTTCCTATTGTTGATAATTGAATAGGGGTTCTTAAGAGATCCCCATATCTTGATTGATTATGAGTTTTTTGTGTGTAGGAGTTTGATTGTTTATTGGAGATTTATAATCAGTTGTAGATTGTAATTCCTTTATAGTGAAAAGACCCTTATCAATCAAATCTTGAATTGCACATTTTAAATTTCTACATTTTTGTGTCATATCTCCATCCATTCTATGATATTCACAATGTAGTTCAGTTTTATAGAAATTTGTTGTGGTATCAGGTTGTCTTATGGGAGGGAACTCAATCCTATTTGTATCAAGTAAATGCTTGAGAATTATATCCATTGGTTTATTAAGCTTAGTAAATTTACGTGGTGACGATTTTCGAGAGGATTTTGATAATAGGCTTAGGAATTCAGCCATAAAAGGACTTAATGGTTTATTACCTCTTTTTTCTTTATTATGGGTAGAATGATGATAGGAAAATTGTGAAGTATGATGTGAGTTCATGGTAGGATTGGAATAAGAAGTATTTCCTTGTTGAAATGGATGTGTTGTGTTGAAATAAGAATGTTGAAATGGTGGAGAAGGATTGTATGTGGATAAATAGGCATAATATGGATATGTGGGAGAAAATATAATATCATTATGAATAGGATTGGAAAAGAGATTGTTTTTTTGTGGTAAGGATGAAAAATGAGAAAAGTGTGATAAAGGTGATTTTGAATATGGATGAGGTTGGTCATAATCAAAAAATGCATTTGGCTGATTTTCCCAACTTTACTGATGGGCTCATATTGATTTGAGTTAAGACTCATGGTTTCTTTAGTACTTATAAAAGTAATATTTGGTATCTAACATTGAGAATTGAATCTAAAACATACAAATTTGAAATGATGATTTTGTTGTTTTTCTTGTATATATATATTTTTATTTTTTATTTTTTTATGTTTTTGATGTTTTTGAATCAGAAATATGCCTATGTTATTCACGTCGGGTTCACCAAAGAATGTAGGCCAAAAATTCTCACACTCCTTTCCTCAAGGCATATGGATCCACGCCTTAGAGGGGAATGGGAGAATGGATGGTCTACACCTCGAAGAGAAGTACTTAGTTGTACTTTCTATATGGTGATTTTTCAACGAATTGGTTTTGGGTTCACCAGGAAACATTTTGTGGTAGTTTTCGTGCCAAGGCTTAGGAATTTGTTTAGATGTGTTCTTTTTAATTCAATATCATACAAGCCTAAGTTTGGCCAATATGCAGCTAACTTAATATATATGCACTTTTTAATTTAAATGCAAGCAACAAATGATATAAAATAGGATGCAAGAAGATAACACAATGCTTAAAGTGATTAAAAACATTACCTTAATCTAGATGTTTAATGAAGTTTCTACTTTTTGCATGCGGTCCAAATCGTACAGAAATAGGTGATATCATATTACGATACTACAAGATCGTATTATGATTCTGCAAGATCATAACCCAAACAGAGACAGAATGATCTGATTTTGAAAAAAGACATCAAATGCATGGGTGAAGGATAGAAAGCAGATTGATCTGTTATCCTATACTTAAAATTATGTTTCACAAGTATGTTCTAGATCTAATAGATGCTATGGACAATAGTGGTTATAGCAATTTGATAAATGAAAGAATTCAAATTACTTAAAGGATGCAATTACATGCAATTGGGTGAACTCCAGGGATGCAGATGATTAAATTTAATCTCTTATGTGATAAATGTGTTAAATGAAGTATAGATCTAATGACAAAATGTAAAGAAATGTAAGCCAAAGCTTAGGGTTGCCCCCACGAAAGTTGTAGGAAATATCGTAGCCTTCTGATCAAGATCATACTCTAAACCTGCAAGTTTGTACTACGATTACAATAATACAACATTCGATCTACGACAATGTTATTCGATCTTGCAAGAAAAAATTAAAATAACTAGAGCTAGATGTGAAATTGGATTAAGTTTTCTAGAGTGCGATGAATCCGGGAGAATTGCAGACATGACGATCTGATTAAATAGGCAGGGGAGAGTTTCTAGAATAGGGATGAGGTTGGATTGTTGCAACTTCTTCCAAGCTAGGTGAAACCAAATGGATCCAATCTTGCAAATCTCACATAGTTACACAGGCAGAGGCAAAAATCCATTTGAACAACTTCTATTTTAAAATTTTATATTTGTGAACAAGATCATGTTACGTTTTATGATATCGTACATCGATCATAGATATCGTATGCCAAAATTGTATTACGATTTTGTTGATCGTAGTATGATATAGTCAGGACATATACTTAGTTTTTGGCAGTTTGAGGTGTCAAACAGTGTCGAAATGGGACATATAGTATATCATTGGAAAGCTTCAATCCCTATCGAATGTTATAAACTTTGAGAAGAAATGAGATGAATATGATCTTATTTTTATAGGAGGAAAACTAAGAAAAATGGGTCAATTTTTCATGTCTACACATCTGATCAAATTTCTAGGCATGTGAAAGAATAAAAGCTTATAGTGTGCATATAGGGTTTTAACCTTATTTGTGCAATTCTCTTGGACCCTTGCTTAAAGGTTTTGTTTTAAAATACTAGGTTTAATGATCATTCAAGCAAATAATAATTATAGGGTTAGCTCTTATCTTCTTGCATCTTGTCTTCTTGCATTATTCTTTTCCTTTTTATTGTGTAGTTTTAGAAAGGCCAAACATAGGTGTATGTTTAATTGACACATTCAAACACATTCCACCTCAAAATTGGAGTGAGTCCAGGGTTATGCACAACGACGAATATTCGCCAATAGGGTGAATATTTGCATTTTTGAAAATTCAAAATGGCGAGTTTGGGGGACCCTAGACGTCGGTCCTTTCGCCCAAAATTTTTGGAATTTTTTTTAGGTGTCGGTTCGCCATTCGTTGATAATAGTATTACGTTTTTTTTAAACTCGCCAACACTCCCGCCTAAATTGTGGACCATTTTCGCCTTAAATTTCTAAAATTTGTAATTTATCCCACCCAACTCGCCAACTATAACACTATAAATAACTAGCACGCCAGTGATACTTTTTCACAACCGAACCGAAGAGTACATTCGATCTATTGCAGAATTCCACCGAAGTTAAGTCGGGTCTAGAAACCCATCGATCCGGTTCAAAACTCCACTCGGACCGAAATGAAAGCCATACCTACACCCAAAATGATAGACAGACACATTTTTGTACCTGGACCGACATCCAGGTATTGTTATGCAACCGAGCCAAAAGTCGTTCGCTTGACATAGTTCTGCACACATGGACCGACAGATAAAACAATTGAACAACTATACACCCGGATCGACATCCCGACTTTGTTTTGTACCTGGACCACCACACGAAACTAATTTGTAGTCATTCCAGTATTCAGATGGCCTGACAAAGTTTTGATTTTGGATCTTCCACCTGTTCCTATTTTGTACCCTAGGCCGACATCCGATATCTGTTCTGTACATGGATCGACATCCGATTGATGTTTTGTGACCAGACCGACATCGGGTCCTTGTTCTGTACCTAGACCACCATTTCGTACTAACCTGTACATAGACCGACATTTACACTAACTACGGATGACCTGACACAGGACTGCAATCGACACTGTTCTTAGAACGGGTTGACTATTGATATTTTTTCCAACCGCATCTACCTCCGAACCTTTTTCTGCACCAGGTACTCTATTTCTTAAAACATTGTGAATCTGTGATGTGTTTTTTTGCTTTTTTAGAGAATATGAGTTGAAGCAGTTGTAGAAATAAGATAAGTCAATGCTCTATTTTTAGAGAATATGAGTTGTAGAAATAAGATAAGTCAATGTTCTCCATGTTTTCCCATATTTTCTCTCTTTTTGTTAACACTTTGATTCTCTATTTCTATTGAGATATGCTTTTCTGTTACAATATTATGAGTAGGTAATTGCTTTGGTTCTCTAAGGATATTGTGATGCTCTATTTCACATACACAAGTTTTTTTCTTACATTGATTTGAATTTGTATATTGATTAGTTTTATGCTCTTCTTAGAGTTACAAGTGCTATCTCCAGTGTAGTGGCAAAAAGAACACAATAAATCATGTCTGGAAATAGGTATGTATTTTCTACCAAACCACCATCTGTTTGTTCTAATTACTACATTATCTTGAGCCCTCATAAATTAAAATCTCTTCATTTTATTACTTTTCTAAATTGAAAAATATTTTCTTTACAAGTAAAATATCACCTACTGCCAATGCAAAGAAGGGGGCCAAATCTCCTATTGAAAAGAGTATCCTGAATTATTTTAGCAATATATTGAAATCCAATGAGCCATCAACATCAGAGCAAATTAAAGGTACAAATGATTTTTGACTTCTGAATAGTTAGTTGTATATTCAATGATTATTTTAAATAATGCTTTCTTTCTCAAATAGTTAACTCATAATATGTGCCTCTATCCATATTTCATGATGATATGAATCATATTCTTGTTTGTAAGTTTTTTTGGTTAAATGCATAAATGATAAAGAATATTATTGTATGCTACTATGCAGAATACCCTGTTGACCCTGATATGCCTCCACTTGAAGATATTCCTTGCCAAGAGATGCCTCCTAATGAAAATTCTCTTAACAATGACATCCAACAAACACTTGAAGATATTCCTCAAATGAACAAGCCAACTGAAAATGAAAGTGATAAATCAAATACATTAAAATATTCTTTCGAATATTCAAGCAAAAATACTAAAAAGAGAAAGACATCTAACTGGGCTATTGGAAGGGCATTTAAAGATGAATGGGCAGAAACATTTTCATGGATAGAGCCTATCCCTTCCATGGACAACCAATTTGAACAAAAAGAATGTAGATGCAAAATTTGTAGTTGGAAACTAGGTAAGGATCACAGGCTGCAAAATAAGAAAGATACAATAGAAAAACATGTTGGCAAAGTTTATGTAAAAGTTTGAGGAAGTGATGGTAAAATTAAAAAAGAAGTTAAGTGGAAGGATGCATCAGAATGTATGCATGTCAGATATGCAATAGAATATGAAAATCACTTAAAGCAACAACAATCTCTTGTTGGGAAAGGTGGAATGATTAAATCCCAATTTCAAAAAATGCATAAGACCATTTTAGCTTCAAAAAGTTTGTAGATGGTTGTTGTATATAATATTCTCAAAAAGGGTAGACCCATGTCTGATTTTAGTGATTATAAGCACCTATTTGAAATAGTTGATGTGCAAAACCTTCCTAGTTCCCATTGGTCAGATCGAAGTGGTTGGGAAATGGTAAAATGTCTATCATTAGTTGAGAAGGAGGACCTGAGGGAGAAAGTAAAACATGCTAGATTCATATCACTTTCTATTGATGAGGTGATGGTTGTGGACAACACATCATGGATTTGCATGCATGTGTACACATTTCAAAATCATGTAAGGCAACCTAGTTTTCTAGGATTACATAAGATGGTGGAAATTTCAAATGCAGAAAACATCTATAATATTGTTGTGAGTAGTTTAAAGGATATTGCAAGAATGAATGATATAGAGATAGCCACAAAGTTAATATGCATCAGAGTTGATGGTGTTGCTATAATGCAAGGGCACATGAATGGTCTTTGTGTTCATCTCCAAATGTCAGTTGCCCCATATATGATACCCATTCATTGCATGGCTCATAGAGTAAATCTAGCATATAAAATCGTGAGCTCTTTTGAAAATGTTGCAAGAGTAGAAGACCTTATTCATGAAATACATTCTTATTTTTCTTGCAGTCCAAAAAGGTTCGTAGAGTTTCAACAGTTTGCACTAGGAGTTACAGAAGGAAAAAAATTGTTAAAAGATGTGGATACAAGGTGGATTTCAATGTATCAACCTGCACACAGAGTTTTTAAAGAGTATCAATCATTAACAGGGTTGATGTACGCAAATCATAGGGTTGTTGATAAGGCAAAAGATCTGTTGTTCCATTTGACTGACTTTGAAACCCTTTTAACATTATGTGGTATTCTTCCAATGTTACATGAAATGAATAGGTTGATTAAACTTGCACAAGAGAGATCCATCTATATCATTGATTTCATAAGGATGAGAAAGCAAATATGTGTGATTATTGATAGGTTATATGTTTCCAAAAAATATTTTGAAGATCCCTTGTTTGAAAGTTGGAATACATTGACAAACGTAAACAATCCAAAAAGCTTTTTGAAGTTTGACATCAGTGATCATATTTGTATTAATGTTCATGGAAAGATGATACCTTTGTATTGTTTTGAAAGGTAGGCACGTATAGTTGTTGATGATGTTGAACAAGTTCCTGTGACACACAATAGATTTGAAGTTGTTTTACACAAAATAAAGATAAATCTGTTTAAAATAGCAGAATCATTGACAAAAGAGATAAGAGAATGGTTTCAAAGAGATGAGTTGCTTGAGGCAATGGGTGTGGTTAACCCCATGTTTTGGGGTCCTTGTACTGAATACAATTATGCACATGAGTTGTTTGTTAAATATATGTTCAAACTTATCAATCATTTTAGTAAAAGTGTGGAAGTCAATGGTGTTGAAATCAAAGGTATACTCAACAAAGATCTCTTAAAACAATAGTCATCGCATTTTGGTGGAACAATGGTTGAACAAACGTCACTTTTGAGTAACATCCATGAGACTGGTTCCATTGCACGTTTGTGGCAAAAATTATATCCAAGTAGTGTCTTGCAAGATACTATTAGTGAATACTTTTGTTTATATGAATTATGTCAAACAATGATATTGGGATCTATGGAAGATGAGAGGGTTTTCAGTGCACTATCTTTCATTAAATCTAAACTCCACAATAGGCTGGACAAAAATTTAGAAAATTGTTTGAGAATTTATGTGTCATCGTATCAGTTGAACACATTTCCTTATGACAGGGCATTGGCATATTGGAATTCCCTTGTAGGTAGAAGGGGTACCGGGAATACGAATGATAATGATGATAATGATGATTTCAGTGATCAGATTATGGGGACACAGATAACTGCTATGCAAAGTAATGATTCTGGACAAGCTGAGAAGTGTTTGTTTCAGCTACCTGATTTGTGAATTTTCTAGTATTGTGATTTTTCCAGTATTTCACAACATTAATAAATTTGAATTTATTTGATATCATATTTCACAATAGTGATTCTGGACAAGCTGAGAATGTTTGTTTCAGCTAACTGGTTTGGGATTCTGGACAAGCCAAGAATGTTTGTTTATGGATCCAGTGTTATTTTTGAAATAGTTTTAATTGCATTTATATCATAGTATTTGTTTGTTTCAGTTACCTGAATTGTAATTTTTACAAGATTTTACAACCTTGTTCAATATGAATGTGTTTATTGTCATTACAAGATTGTTTCATCTATCTGAATTGTAACTTTATTCTTTATCACACAACACTATCTTTCAAATTATATGTTTTATGATGTAAAAGATAGAATTCTCTTTCATAATCGATTTACAACATAATTTTCAAAAATATAGTGTACTGATATTAATGTATGGGATAACTGAGTTGAATGGTGAATATAGTTTAATCATTCATTTCTTTTCAGATTGTAATTGTGAATATAGTTGAATCGTTACAAATTTAAAAAATAACACATGAATATAAATAGAAACAACCAATGAGTGATAGAATTTGTAGAATATTTGAAGGTTCATTTCAAATTATTCTTGATTAGTTGTGGTAAATTGATTAAGTGCATTTTATTGAGAGTATATTGTAGTGATAAGGTGTAAATTGTTAGTGCATTAAAAAGTAGAATTTGTTAGATTCATTTGCACTATTATTACTCTCAAAAGAAATTAGTTTTGTGCATTGAAGAAAAGGTACAAAATCTAGTTTGCATCAAGTTTCTAAAGACACTCTTAAAGCACAAAAACCTGCAACTCTTAGTGAATATAGTTGAATCATTACAAATTTAAAAAACAACACATGAATATAAATAGAAACAACCAATGAGTGATAGAATTCAAATTAACAAAAGCATTTTTCATTAATTGCATAGAAAATAAACAATACAAAATTGTTTATACAACCACCATCCAAAAATTTCTTCCCACAATGAAACGTATTACAACAAAGCATTTTTTTCAAGGGTGAGTAGGGGCAGATTCAGATCCTCCTTGTGCACATGGATCACCTAGGCCTTGAGATTCAGTATTTCCTTCTATATCTGCATCTCCTTGAGTTTGAGATGCTCCATGTATATCTGCATCTCCTTTACTTTGAGATGCTTCCAAAGTTGCAGGTTCTTTTCCCTTATCTGTTGTACCAATAACCTGCTCAGGTTGGTTCAGTGCTCCCATTATGATGAGGCCTTCCTCTACCTTTTGTAAGCTCCCCAACAACAATCTATCATCTTTGGTTGGATCCTCGAGGACTACATGTTCATTTTGTTTAAGCTTCTTCTTAAGCAAGATATTTGGATCCATTTTGTGCTCGAGGATAATTGCTTTTAAATAATTATTATCCTTGACCTTAGTCTATAATGTCTCCTTCATTGTTATCACATTCAAGATTGATTTCTTTGTAGCCTCGAGATTAACAACCAAGAAATTAACTTGTTTCTATAAATTCTAGAAATTTACCTACATTAAAATTAAAGAAAAACTTAGTTAGTCCATAGTCGAGAGTAAAAGATAATGATAAATTTGATTGAATTTAAAGCCTCACCTCCACAACATCTCTTGCAACATCAACAATTAAAACTTTCTTCTTATCAGAAGCCCATAGGTTGTAGTACACCTAGGCTTCAACATTTAGGTTCTCTAACTTCATCAACATAGTCTTTAAAATTTTATCATCATAAGAAATAGAAGGGTTCACCGATCCTGATTGGGCTTGTTGTAGCAACCCAACAAGCTTCTCAGGTTGGTTTCTGATAGGGGTAAAAATTTCTTCCCTTTTATCATAATTTTTATAGCGGGCATTTATTTCCTTGATAAGGATCTTTACCCGCAATTCCCAATCCTTCAATTCATTCATATTTTCAAGTAAAATATCCTAGATCAGTGAATAACAACCATCAGAAACCAACTTATCTTCAGACAATATAACTTCTTCATCCTCAAGATCAGAATCAGAGGTGTTAGAAGGTGATGATGAAATTATCTGAGCATCTAGTTCTTGTTGTAAATTTACCATATCTGACACTTTTAACCCTTCAATGTTCCCCTGTAGAAGATAATCTTGATCGAATTCTAGCACATCTAAACCAGAGGTCAAAACATCTTTCAAAGAAACACTAGTTGTTGAAAATGACAAAGCTAGAAATGCAGATGCATGTCCCTATGTGTACGAATGTGTGGGTCCCCCCATGATCTCGATCCATCAAGATTTTTTCCAGCAATTTGACCTCGCATAAATTATTATCATTTTTGATATTATCATGCTGGTGGTGATGGACCTAGTGGTGGTGGTGGACCTGGTGGTGTTGGACCTGGTGGTGGTGGTGGACCTGGTGGTGTTGGACCTGGTGGTGGTGGTGGCATCATTTTCTTCCTTCTTTCATGAAATTATGGGGAGGGACCTAAATATATTATAATAAGATATTATTAAACAAAATTAAAGGAGATAAAATTTATAATTAACAATTAAAAAACTCACATACCCGATGAACAGATCTCGTGTTGCCCTTCAGCCTATGGAGACAACTAGGTGCGAGTGTTTGTGGTGGTTTTGCGTAAAACTGAAAAACATACCAAAAAATGAAAAATAGATATAATTTCAACTAAACAAAAATGGTAATGAATCAACAAAAACTTGAAATAGTAAACTTACCCATCATTGGTGCGACATAACTGGATTCACCTTCCATGGCATTTGATTGCACATGTTGACGAGAAGCGGGAGAAGAAGTTGGCTTCTACCGTTTATGAGGTCTCTATGGTTGAAAGTCAATCATTGTCCCTTCTGAATCACCACAGTCCTCTGGCATGTGACTTTTAACACCAACATCCTTCTTTTCCCGTGCGATGGCTGCCTTACTCTGCATTTAGATGCAAAAAAAAAGTTAAAACATAAATTAAAAACATCTTAAAATATAAAAATTACTATTGGTGAAAAATAGAATAATTACCTTCAACTCTTTGGCAGTCATAGCAATGCTTTGTAATTTAGTGTGCAAAATAGTTGGTGAACCAATATCCTGCAAATTATGAAAACTTTCATAATAAAGAGCTAAAATAAAATTTACCGAAGCAACCATGAGAGGTTTGTCTGACTGGCTAGTCTGAACAGTATAGAGTTCTGATCTGATTCGATCAGAAATATATGTACACCAGTCGAATCTCTCATGGTACTATAAACAATGAATAATATAAGCCAACGACCAGAATGGAATCTTCGATCTTCCAAGAAGAAATAGTCTTGCTTGGAAAAATTCAAGAATTACCTTGAAATCATCATTTGAAATAGAGTTATTGGTTAACCCTCTCTTGGACTTCATCGTAGAGGCTGCAAAAAAAATTAGGTGACAACAAATTTTAAATTATAAAATTTAAGATAATCAAATGAAGAGAATTATACCTGACAACAATTTCGAAGAGATGTCAAAATGCTTCGCCAAGAAAGTCTTGTCATTCTTATTGAGAAGAAGCTTCTGTGATACTGCAATGAGACCCTTCTGTGGAAGTCCAGTCAATCTCTAGATATCAGAGGGTTTGACTGTAAAATATATTTTTTGATTGTGTGTCGACATAGTAACGACCCCAAGATCATTGTCGTAAGCATCGATTATATTGTGTAGAACAAATTTATCTATTCTAAATTGGGGCATAGAAGCCAAACCCCCAAAACCTGCATTCTGAACCCATATGCGGTCGATGCCATCTATCCCAGCTAAGTACTCTTGAAAAGTGACACAACTTTGATTTTTGAATGCTATTTTCTATGTCATCATGGTCACCATCACTCTAGAAAGGTGTGGGGTAATGGTCTCTTGGGGAAGGGAAGTGATAGCAGCTTCGCTCTGATCTCGTGCAGTGGAAAAAAGTCTATAAAAATAACTCCTGATGCCTTTTTATAGATGAGACTGAGTGGGGTGGACACATGGTAGCGTGTTATTGGATATGCGTGTGGGGTGGACACGTGGCAGCATGTTAGTGGACATTCATGTGGTGGTGTTCATCTGCATTACTGTACCCAGGTATTTGCATCACCGCACCCAATCCATCTGCATTAATGCACCCGATCCATTTGCATTTTGTGCAATCGAACCATCTGTATTTTTGCACCCAACCCATCTGCATTGCTACACCCAACCGTGTATTAAACTTCACTCGATCCATCTTCATTTTTACAACTAGTCCATCTATAATGTTGCACCCGGTCCATCTTTAATGTTGCACCTGACTATCTGTAATGTTTCACCCGATCTGTCTTCAATCCTTCACCTGGTCCGTTTGCATTTTTGCACCCGGACCATCTTCATTATTGCACCTGGTCCATCTACAATGTTGCACCTGGTTCATCTTCAATCCTTCAATCGGTCCATCTACATTTTTGCACCCTAAGCCATCTACATTTTGCACCCGATCCGAGCAAGGATCATGTTTTGCACCCGATTCGAGCTTGAATCTTGTTTTGCACCCGATTTGAGCTCGGATCTTGTTTTGCACCTAATTTGAGCCCGAATCGTGTTTTGCACTGGCTCGATGAAACAAAAAAACATTCAACTCACCAAATTTTTACAATTTTTTATTAGAATATAAGGTAATTCACCATTGCCTTCGACGTGAGGTTGGCCAGGATTCGCCATGGTTTCGAAATGGATTCACCAATTTTCTACAAGTACATTTTGGGTCCGACCCCTTATGCATAACCCTTAGTGAGTCCTAAAATCATTCCTAGTGAATCCTTCATCTAGTTTCCCACCAAGTGTAGAGTTATAACATACCCCATGGTTCACCTTGGCTCCTAGTGGATCCAGCCAAGAATCGTACATGATAGGGAAATTTTTCCTCTCTACAACTAATCACACCTTCCACATCTTATATTTCTATATTTTATTTTTACTTCTTTTATGCATAATATGGGAAATGCATTCATTTTGTTAATTTATCTATAAGTATTATGAATTTCTTCATGGTACTACAACATGTTTAAATCTACATTACTCTATTTTGCATTTTTTCTTTCCAAAAATTATTTGTAGTAGTACATCAAAAGGTGTACTTTGAAAGGAGTAGCGATGTTTTATTTTTTGATCAATATTTATTTATGGTTCTTTTAAAACATCATAGGTTCATCCAAAGACTCATAAGTTGATTCATTTAGGACCTGGTCTCCACTTGAGATGGTAGGTAGTTAGATGACCTTTTTTTAGATATTTTATAAAAAAATCCATTCTTTGACATTCTCAAGGATTTTGATGGATATTTTATTTCCCTAAATATTGTTTATTTGTTAATTATTTTTTTGATGTTTTACATGCATTGATAGGTTTTTTGAAAAAAAAAATTAGCATCATGGAAGATACCCCTTAATGTTGGCCAATAAGGATGCATAATATGCTTCGTACATTCCAAATATCTAAGACACCAATTTATAAGAGGTAAATAATATCCTTATTATCCAATACACATATTTATTCTACATCGTCAATATTGTCTCAAGAGGTTCAAAATAAAATGGTCCTAGTTCAAAATATTTTCTAATTCTCCATTTCAATATTTGTTTCTCAAGGAATGCATATAGGAGAGATAATTTAAATTTGATTTTTTAAAAAGGGGGAAACCCCTAGTGCCACCTTGTCATCTTGTAATTTTCTAGTGCATGCATACTCCTATGTGATATTTGGGGGAGTTGATGATGATGAGGCATTGGCTACAAAACCCTTGCCTTTGGTATCCTAAATGTGGGTCAATATAACTTGGAAATACCATCCTCACCAAGCCATATGAGATAAGGATGTGGGTTAAAATATATCCCATTTTGGATCCAATCAACCTTTGAATGGTCCTAATATCTATTTTTCTTATTTAATAAGGGGACTAACAATGATCAAGGTTGTTGCTATGGGATCTAGATAGCTTAGAAACCATGGCCCCTCATAGTTAAAATGGCATGTGTTTGAGCGTGCACAATGTGTGTTGCTTATTTTTCCATTGGAATTTGTTGAAGCTTTGTTAAAATTTATAGCCGACATCACATGTTTGAGGGGAAATTCAATTTTTTAAAATATATCATATAATACCATTTCCTCTAATATTAAACTTGTTTTACCTTTTGATCTAGTAGATAGGTGGAATTTGGAAAAAAATGGAAGGAAACACTTACGTTGAGGATTTGATATTTTTGTGTTGGGAGTATGTTAATAGTGTTTTGCTTCCTAAGGTCATAACTTTGTTATACAAAAGTGTTTTTTATATATTTTTTATATTGCATAGTTTTTAGAGCTCTACATAGTGGTGATCTATTTTTTGTACGATTTGGAGTGTCTTTGTGTTCAATTATGATCAATTTCAAGTTATATTTTATATATTTGAATTAGCATAACTATGACATCCAATCCACCTAAATTATTGGTTTATTACAAAGGGATTATTATGCAAGGGTATCCAAATGGTTGTAACTACCATATGTTCCTAAATATCGACAACATGTATAAAATACCCTTTTATTGGAAGATATGAGAAGAAAAGAAAGAGGGAGATATGAAGAGGAAACAACCGATAGAAAGAAATAAGAGAAAAGAAAGATACAATGGTGTGCAAAGAGAAGAGATGAGAAGATAAGGGAGATATAATAAATTCATCAAGAGTCATATGAGAGGCAGGTTAGATTTGCTTGAGTGTATTTTTATTTTGTAAATGACCATTCTATCAAATTATTAATACAATACATCATTTCTAGCTATTATATATGTATGTTGAATGATAAATATTTTGTTTTACTAGAATAACATGTTGTAGATTTTAATGATTTTTATGTGGAGGATTATAGAGAAGATGGAGTATGATTGCAGTCTAAATAGAGACATTGTCCTAGTGCATGGAGAACTATTTGATTGAGGGTGTGGTTGTCATTTAAATAGGAACACCTCTCCAATGAAATACAAATACAATTACATAGAAAACCTTGCTATGTGAGAGAGATTGTTAACTTAAAAAATATAAGGACATTGATGGATAGGAAATCATTCAATAAGAAATGTGTAATTACCATTCCTATAAAGTCAAATTCTCATTTGAATGAATATTTAGGGTGTTGTTCAAGGTACCATTTAGGATATTACCATTCAAATTATGGGAAATAACTGAAGGTGGGGGAAAGAGTATTATTGTAGTCAAGAAAATGCATCATTCAAAGGTACAACAATGACATTCAAATCAGGTTCTTATTGATCCATAGGTTGACGTTCAAGTGATCATA
Source organism: Wollemia nobilis (assembly GCA_028583015.1). Classification (NCBI taxonomy): domain Eukaryota; kingdom Viridiplantae; phylum Streptophyta; class Pinopsida; order Araucariales; family Araucariaceae; genus Wollemia; species Wollemia nobilis. Next base: position 2,799,272 of record JAQPPZ010000314.1, read on the forward strand.
GTTAATGGTCGACTCACATTATCATTAAAGATAGAGTGTAAATTAATTATAAGATTAAAGTGGCCCTTGTAAAAGAAATCATAGTATCATTTAATTAGTCATCATTCAGGTGTGAACATGAGAACCATTAAAACTGTAAGAGTTATTATTGTATCATTCATATAAGGCTATCATTCAAGTAAAGACTAAATGTTGTTCAAGTGAGTTTATGGTTGTTTTACACATTATTTTTTGTTCAAATAGAAGAAATTTGGAATTCAAATAAGACTTGGTAATTCAAGTGCATATTGATGTTTGATTACCATACAAAGGTATTTATTGTTGTTCAAGTCTATTGCTGGACATACTGCTACTTGAGGAGGTATTTGTTAAGTTGACCCCCTCCTCTTGGTACTACATCATTTGATATCAAAGGAGGAGTTTATTTTTTAAGGTTTGTAATATAAATCAAAGAAGACATGGAACAATAAGGAAGAGAAATACCATGTGGTATTATACCTCGACTAATAGACATAACTAAAATACTGAGAGGAATTATAGCCAAATTAGATGAAATTGAGACTACCCAAAGAAGAGGTGTTCATATTTAAGAGATTAGTGGTAATGAAGAGGAGGAAATTGGTCACCTAGAATATTGAGATGAGTAACAAGGAGAAGAATTAGAGCAACGATCTATAGCATGGGTGTCACGACCCACCTTGACAGGACTCATTTATGAGATGAATTTTGTAATGATGTGATGTTTCAATGCTTACTATTAATTGCATGATGGATATTTATTTATAATTGTTGCTTTATTTATGTTATATGAGGATATGGTATTTTTGATGTTATGCATATTTGTAGGACCAGGTAATCGCGTAGGTGGGTGAGGAAGTTGACCATTAAGAACAAGATACCAAAAAAAGGAAAATGATGTTCAATCTAATTGAAAATGATTCTAGGGTAGAAATTACCTAGGGTAGGATTTACCCACATATAGTTGCATCTCATTTTTGCATGTTTGAAATTTAAAACCATCAACAAGGAAGTTTTCATAAAGAGCAATGGAGACATTTTGAATAAAATTTGATAACTTAGAAGTTATTGGTAAACCTTCTACATGGGTGGTTGATAAATTGCTTGTTTTGGTTTGCTTATGTTTTTTTTTTTTTCTATTGCTAAGAAAATAGTGAAGAAACAATTGAGGGTGTGATAAAATCCTTTTAAATGAATTGTCTTCATTTTTAAAACAAGTAAGATATATTCATTTTAATAATAATATGGATGCATGATCAAAAAAATAAATATGTGGTACATTTATTTAGTTTATTAAAAAATGTTCTATGTTAGTTGAGATTGGCTAGCTTTTCTTGTTCTAGAAAATGTGAAAAATATGGGAGCAAATATTTTTCCAACGAAATAACAAAGGTGAAAGGAGACATCTGGTGCAAAGAGGATAGAAAACCAAGGTCTTAGGAGAAGTGCCTTTGATTTGCTTGTGTAAGCCTCTTTGGAGTGTCATTATATTTACCTATATAAAGGTATTTATATCTTTCCTTTCATTACTCAAATATGGGCAAATTCTTTAAGGACAACATTGTAATTTTCTAATTATGGTTATCTTGTGTGAACCATAGAGAATTCAAGCGGTGATGCATTTTTAGACCCTTGGCCTTTTGTTTTTTTAAATAACTTAGAGCACTTTTGTGTAATGTTGTCACATGCCTTGGAAGACCCAAGCCTTTTGCTTGAGTTGCTTGTGTACATACCTGCATGGTCTTTGTTTTATTTAAAATATAAGGTTTATGTTTTGTTGCTTTTAAACCTATGTGGGTGCACCTATAATTGATGAGCTTGCCTCTATAGCCATTTTGTTGGACGTTTGAGTTTTGTAGAGTATCTCTGGTGCTTTTGAGTTTTTTATTTTAGGACAATGATGGTCGATGTTCTAAGTTTATCCACTGTATTGGTTCTATGCTTAAATTGGTTTCTTGTTTGCTAAACCCAAAGTGTAGAACCCTACCAATTTTTTGGAGCATGAAATGAAAGAGATTGCTAGATTAAGGTTGTGTATGCTCTAACCTTTTTGCCAAAATGTTTAAAGTATTTTCTAGAATAATTGTTAATGCTTTAATGGGTTTTGTGTTGATGTTGTTAATAATAAGTGATGGTGGTTTTATTTTCTTATTACATTGAATCACATGCTTTGTAACCTATCTTGGTTAAAGGAAAATTTATGCTTGATCGTAAAGTTCTTTTATGTGTTTTATTAAAGAACATAATTAGTTGAATGTTTCTTTTCACTAGTTTTTCTTTTAGAAGATGAATTTTTGGCTACATGTGAAATGTAGGAAAGTTTTTGCTCTCTATAATTAGAGAAAGAGAATTATAAGTTGTGGCTATTAAGTTTAAGAATATAATTCTCTTAAAATAAAATATGTATTGTGCTTTTTTTAAGGAGAAACTAAGACGACTAAGAGTTTTATTTTAGACCAGCCAGGAAAGTGAAGTTAGATTTTGCATAACCATTATAGATAAAGAGATTGGTTTTTATTTTATGATTAAATATTTAAATGGATATGTAATTAAGGAAAGTTTGATTCTTTTATGTATTAAAAGCGGTGAAAATATAAAGATATGGGATTTTCCTTGTTTGTAATATCTTTTATTTGAAAGTGTTGATAATAGATTTTAAATAGAGATGATCTTTGGGGTGTTTTTAAAAAGGTGAAATAAAAAAAGGAGTTTGTTTTATATCAATAAATAAAGAAGATGAAAATGGGTATTGGGTTTTTATGTTATGAATGGTTTTTTGTTTAGTTGAATATTTATATTTGGACGTGGAGTCCATTAAAGTGAAATTATATGGGGAATTTCACACATGGGAAAATTATGGGGTTTCCCTCATGTACTGTGATGTTTTGCTTTAACCTAGATGTTGTAGGTGAGTTTGAGAGGAGATGGAAATCCTCCAAGAGAGGTCCTAGGTTCAAATCTCCACCCTACCAAAAAGCTGAATTGGGTATCCAAAATCTAATTGATAATGTTGGTGCGGGTAGGGTCGGGTGTGACTCCCGGGTGACTTTTATGGTGTAGAACCCCATGTTTGTGGTATCTCAGACCAAGGCATCCTCGCAAGGGGTTTTTCGCTTAAAAAAAATGATGTTTTACTTTAGTAAATAAAAATAGGGAATCAATAACACTTTAATTTTCATGGGTAAATTTAATGTAATGAAAAGTGATATGGAAGTATGGTTTTTATTTCTTCAAAACATATATTTACATGCTAAAATTGCATTTGAAAATGAATTATTTAGAGATGCATACATATATAAAGGACATGAGCTATCTCGATATCTTTCATAGAACCTTTCTACCTTGAAGAGCACAAAAGATACTGAAGGACGAAGTGGACAAATTAATCTCTATTTATGTTGTGCAAATATCAAATCATGTAATATCTTATGGAGGGATTTTAGAATGAATCCCTCTTGGAAAGATAGGATTAGTGATGGAAGATTGAAAATGATAATTTGGAATTTTGGTATTAATATAGTGTAACTTAATAAAGTGAAGCTTTGTCATTGAAGCTTTTCACTATGAGAAATGGTTATAAAATTGAATGCTTTTCCCTTGTCTACTTTGTACAAATAAAATAGTATTATTGTTACTAACATTGAAAGATAAATGTTTATGACTCTATTAAACTGCAAAGGATTGGGAATTAATATTTAATTCAACAATACATACTCTTATAGATGGAAATATTCATGTTTTAATAGAATGAAGTGTAACTCTTATGAAGTGCTTCATGTCTTGTTAGATGAGTTAAAAGGAATTATTTAAATTGAATGCTCTTATTTATTGGAAGAGTATATTGCATGTGGTTGCTTATTGCCTTCAATATTGAGGTTAAAAAATGTTTTAAATCATTCACAACTTTAGCAATATGAACAAGTTTAATTTCATGTAAGAAGGTGAGAGAGAGAGTTAGTTAAGGTTTCTAATGTTTTCTTAGTTTTGGGTTTGGAGGGTGTAACCACTAAAAAGGATCTTTATATCTAATCTATCTATTACAATTCATGAAATAAGCATAAATCATAAAACATAAGTTGACACCAAGAAATGAAACAAATATAAATAATCCCTTTATTAATTTCAATGAAGCCAAGTTACAGATTCATCCCTCTTAGGGATACCCATTTGATACATCAATTACAATAGAGTTTCAAATCCCTCTCAAGGGTAGATAAAATCAAAATGCCTTCCAAGGTGACATGAACTGCTCTAGGGTGTCGATGACCCTCTTCTCCATGATTAGAGGCATTTGTTGAATTGCATCCCAAAACCCTGTTAGTCCTGCATGCAATAAACAACAAGAAAAATTAAAAACAAAGGAAAACTCTCTTGATGAGGCTTTAAGAGGATATTTGCACAAAAGATAATATGATAATCAATAAATCAAGAAAGTTATTTAGTATATGCAAATTGATCTAAAACATGATAATATGCCACTAGAAAAATTAAAGAAACTAAGATAAATCTATCCAAGCTCCTAATTAACCAATTGAAGACGTGAAAGCATGAAAAAAATTCGTTATGCCTACACTACAACAATGAAGAAAAATTGCAATTAACTCCTAATCTATTGGTCAAATATCTCTAGAATATTGAATTAACCCTACAAAATGATTAATCTAACCTAGTTAAACAAACTGCAAAATAGAGAACAAGGAAATCAGGGATCACCTGCTGACCACGGCTCATTCATGTTGGGGAAACTATTCACCATGGATGATAGCTATGGTGGAGACTGAAGTAAGTTTACCCTCTGAATCAAGGTCAATTCTCTGATTCTCCTTGCTAAATTGATGGTCAAGGGTTGCCTTTGTATCCTATGATAGATTTAGCAGTTGAATTGTTTAGTGAGTGCATGGATTGCACATATTAGTGTCTCTTGGATCTCCTATTCTCCTATGACCTCCATGGTAATGTGATATCCAATTGGATAACAAAAGTATTCCTATCAATCCATGTGAGTGGTTATGCAATTCGACAAGGCTTCGCTACTCAATTGATTATATTTCTCTCTTTTTCCCAATTCGAAGGGGGATTATATAGCAATTGCCAAGAGCTAGGAGTAGCTTCATGAGGAAGCTAATATCAATATTGGGTGGTTGAGCTTGTTGGATGGAAGGATCCAGAACCTTCCTCACTAAAATCGCTCCAATATGTAACCAATTTGCCATTGCAACCAATTTTGGGTTGGATGAAGGCCAACTGACTCTGAGTGTTGACCATGGATGACAGACGCGATGAGCACTGCCAACCGTGGGTGTCAGCAGTGGCTAGCACTGACTAGGCAAAGGTACCCAAATTGAGTGGTAAAAACCACTACTATACCTTGGAATCTATCCAAGGTCTTCCATATGGTCTTCTAGCATGTCCCATATGAGTAGTCACCTCGACATGACACGTTTTAGGTGTCTGTAGAAGTCCCTTTTATGATGTGTTATGAGATTGAACAACATTGAGCAAAAATAGACCTCATAAAATTATGTCGTAGGTTGCATGATGATTATTAGTTTGATCAACATTAGATGCCCAAGTCCTACAAAGAGGATGCACATCCTAGAATCATTGCTTCTAACTCGGTGAAAGGCTTAATTTGAAAGGGTTTGCACTCGTCATCAAGAATTCGGGTATCTTTGGTGCTACAATAGGAGTTAGGCCTATATAACAAAAAGAAGGAGAGCTACAAATAAAATGTCATATATGCTATTTGCCCTAGCAGAAGGGTAAGCTTATGATAGTCTTTGGCAATGATTCATAATACGAACACAATTTTGAAAAGATCTAGGAATCTACAATCAAGGGATATTCTATTGACTTTGATTATGATTTGATATTATGACTACCTACTCAAGCGATGAGTCAAAGAGGGTAATTATAATAAATGAAGGGATGAGGTCGCTTGACCACTATGAATGATCTTGAACAAATTAAGATTTAGCATTTGAATACTTGGCAAGGCCTAATCAACTATGATTGCAACTGTTAATAGTAATTACCTATTTCTATCCCATGGAGCAGTCCAGCCACTAAGGCTTTCTCAGGGAATCAAAATGAAAACAATCCCGATTAGGCATGTGTTGAATCATATTGTCGATGATATGCTAAAAATATCATAGGATAATTATGATGAATATCTCATTCCTCTGGAGTAGTCTGGTCATCAAGGTCTTCTTAGAGATTGAAATGAAGCATAGTAATTCCACGATGATGAATTTTCCCCAAATGTCCTTATGGTAAAATACTCATCTTGTCAGATTTCATGGATTGCAAGTCGCTGCAACCGCCAAGTGTATAGGGTAAATAACTGACTATGAGGCACATTTGACTTTTGATTTATTTGATTTATTTGTTAATTTTTAATTGAATTTTGTTTTATTGTCTAAGAGGTGCAGCGTTCTAAGGAATGATTTCTATAGCGATGACCTCGATTGAATGTACTTTGTAATCTCAGCCAGTTATTTTGTTTTTTCTTATGATGACATTTTCCATTGTAGTTATGCTTTGTTTAGCTCATTTAGATTATTTTATATTTTCTGGTGCAATTCTGGTCTGATGAAAAATTTTATTTTGATCTTTTAAGGCTCTCCATGATGGGAATTGGGAGCATTTATTATAGCTTGCTGATCGTGGCTATCAACTGTAGGTAGTTTCCTTGACCGCAGCTCGAAGTTGTGGTCGTAAAACCCTAATTCAAGGACCATGATTGTCAACCGTGGCCCGACCCAAATTTGAAAAATATATATAAGGTTTTGCTTTTGAAAATTCATTATTTACTTGACATTGATAGCAAACTTGAGAGCTCTGAGAGGTAAATAGTAAAATTGAACCTGAGACGCTGCCAAAAACTTGACCCACTCTGCATATTCCACACCCATGGCCGACCAACCGAGGCTTCGACTAGTGGAGAAGTCGGTGCCTCCAAGGTAACTCAAAAATTGAGACCACACTTGTAAATTACCAGGTTAAAATTAACCACATTAAGTAATGGGTAAATGAACCTCATTAAACTGTCGATAACAAATCTCACCCTAGCTAGGTTTAGCATAGGTTAGATTAGGGGGTGGGTTCTAATTTTTTTAAGGTTTATTTGGGGAGGACGGGGTCCAAAAAGGGTCTCGCTCCTTAGTCGCGGGTGGCAGCCACGACTTCTAATTGACAAATTGGGGGTCGTGGTTGTTATTCATGGCAGGATTTAAATCCCAACGGTCACTTTTTTGATCGTTGTACCGACCGCAGTTAGGACCTGTGATGCACAAAATTTAGGAATTTTCTTTGGATTTTCTTGGCAATTAATGCCATTTAATGCATTTTTGAAGTGCTCTTTTGATTTTTCTTGAAATTTTTGATCTTTTTTTGCATGTTTTTATGAGATTTTATGATTTGTATATCATTTTTAGATCTATTTTAAATTTTTTTTCTATTTTAATTTATTTTTGTCACTCAGGCCTTGACTAACAGAGCGAGGAGACTGATCTCCTTCACAACCTACGTCACACTCTTACTAACATGAAGTGAGGTTATTTTGTTGCTATGGGGTTTAGTTACATCTTGGACCTCCCCACGATCAGATTTGACCAGTCTTACCTAACTGCTTTGGCCTGACCCTGGGATGTGCGGACCACCACATTTCACCTGCCTATGGGTGAAATAACTATGACTTTGGAATATTTCTACCACATATTCCACCTACCTATCGATGGCGAGGCCATCACCTCCTCTACTACCATAGTGAGGAGGGCTATTTTTGATGCGATCTTTGGCCAACGAAGCCATGATGCATAGGGTCATATTAACCATAGAGGTGTCCATGTATAGAAGTGGTTCTAGGCTGACTTCTTCTCACAATGGGAGGTTAAGTTTATGCATTTGATCATTCAGATAGTCCTCCCAGACTCCTTATGTGTGAGTCTCCATTATAACCTCCTAGCGAGGACCATAGAGATGATGGTTAGCTCGATTGTGCAACCTCTCATTCTAGTGTGGGGGAGTACTCTTCTTGCATAGCTCTACCATGAGCTATTTTAGATCATGCACTATAGTAGAGTGGGCATCAGCTGCAACATCCTTATTCATATTTAGGGCTGGCAGCTTATCCTAATAGAGCATCCTGTCAACTTGCCTTTGGAGATCACTGTCATTCCTAATGAGTGATAGTGCTACGCAGCCTACTAGCCTTGGGATCAAGAGGGATTTAGGAGTAGGTCTCATGCAGGAGACCTAGATCACTACATCAGTTGATTTATGCAGCTTCACCCTGAGCATATACGATGGTGACCCCACATGGACTATCCAACCTAGACAAAGGTAGATAGATACCTACATCAGGAATATAGAGATAGGTGGATCATTGACCAGAAGGCCGATATATGCAAGTACCATTTCTACTCTCATGTCCTTAGGTAGTTTGGTATTTGTCAAGATATCCCAAATATATCGATGATCTATAGACACATGGTACTTGAGAGGGATCTGACCTGTCCCTAGGTGACTCCACTGGGAGATGATGATGACTACTTTTAGGAGTTAGGCTTGGTAGATGTAGGCATTACTATATACTATGATGGCTAGTGGTCAAACTTCCAGTGGCACAGTGAGGGTCCACTAGGTTGATTAGCTAATGGGTTCATAGTAGAATATGTAGAGGGCACAAAGGTGGATCCTCATAGGTGTAGGACCTGCCAGTGGATAGAGGGCACATGGGGCATAGGGGCTACAACATAGGAGGGTCCACAAGTATATGTGGGGGAGGAGACCTCCAAGGAGGGTGAGGTAGTTCTAGACAACGAGGTAGGGTAGTTGAGGTCACAGGTTGCCAACCTCCAGAGCTAAGTTGGGATACTCTGTACCCATATCCTACATAGGGATACTTCTATCACCACTCTAGAGGTAAAGTTAGTGCATGGACGAGGAGGGTTATTTTTGATACGATCTTTGGCCAATGAAGTTGTGACGCATAGGGTCGCATTAACCATAGATGTTTCCATGTCTAGGAATGGTTCTAGGCTGACTTCTTCTCACAATGGGAGGGTATGTTTATGCATTTGATCATTCAGATAGTCCTCTCGGACTCTTAGGTGTGAGTTTCCAATAGAACCTCCTAGCGAGGACCATAGAGGTGATGGTTAGCTCGATTGCACAACCTCTCATTCTGGTGTGGGGGAGCACTCTTCATGCATAACTCTACCATGAGATATTTTAGATCATGCACTATAGTAGAGTGGGCATCAGTTGCAACATCCTTCTTCAAATTTAGGGCTGGTAGCACATCCTGATAGAGCACCTTATCAACTTGGCTTTGGAGATCACTGTCATTCTTGATGAGCGATAGTTCTACGTGACCTACTGGCCTTGGGATAAAGGGATATTTAGGATTAGGTCTCATGCATGAGACCTAGATCACTACATCAGTTGCTTTATGTATATTCATCCTGATTATATATGATGGTGACCCTACATGGACTATCCAGCCTAGACACAGGCAGATAGATACCTACACCAGGCATATAGAGATAGGTGGATCATTGATCGAAAGACCGATATATGCGAGTACCATTTCTACTCTCACATCCTGAGGTAGTTTGGGATTTTTCAAGATATCCCAGATATACCAATGATCTATAGATGCCTAGTCCTTGAGAGGGATTTGGCATGTCCCCAGGTGACTCCACTAGGAGATGAAAATGACTAATTTTAGGAGTTAGGCTTGGTAGATGCAGGCACTACTATAGACTATGATGGCTGGTGGTCAGACTTCTAGTGGTACAATGAGGGTTTGCTAGGTTGATCAACTGATGGGTTCATAGTAGAGGGTACAGAGGGCATAGAGGTGGATCCTCATGGGTGTAGGACCCACCAGTGGATAAAAGGCACATGGGGCATGGGGGCTGCATTAGAGGAGGGTCCACAGGTATATATGGATGAGGAGACCTCTAAGGAGGGTGAGGTAGCTCTGGACAATGAGGTAGGGTATTTGAGGTCACAGGTTGCCAACCTCCAGATCCAGGTGGGGAGACTTCATACCCACCTCCTACATAGGGATACTTCTATCACCACTATAGAGGTAAATTTAGTGCATGTGCAGAGGCAGTGGTGTAGATACAAGGAGGAGAGGGTAGCTCTATAGGCATGGGTGAACACAATAGACACTCAAATTACATAATTCACTGGTGAGCGTGATCTCTCATAGGCATAGCTGAGTGTAGTAACCCTGGAGTGAGATCTACTCAAGGCAGTGAGGGGAGATTCCTCATCCTCCTAGGTTATCATGGCACCTCCTACAACACCATATACTTTAGTACCAATAGATTTTGATCCTATGACTGAGATAAAGAGGCTATATACCCTCATGAAGGAGGATAATGATCAGCACATAGTAGTTGTATCCTACAACACCTAGTTGTAGGGTGTCATCAGGTTGCTCGATGGATAGGTGCCAGAGAGGACCACTACCATAGGATCACAACAGACTAGGACCAAGGAGACAGGGAAGTCATCAACTAGCTCCAACCACAAGATGCATAGGTCTGACAAGACACATGGTACCAGCTCACAGAGGAGCCATAGGTATGGTGGAGGTGATGGTGGTGCCTCACAAATTGGGGGTGTAGGCCCTATCTAGTATTGATCTTTAGAGATGCTATTGTACCATTTTTTAGTGTAAGGTCGAGGACCTACACATATGTAGTCTGTGGGTATTTTGATTGAACCCCCCCATGATGTACATTTGATACATATATATATATATATATGATATGACATTTCATCTCATTACATGTGTACTTTAATTTCTAGTTAATTATGTTTTATGTTATTACCAAGTGGATTACTACCCTTGGAGCCTTTTTTGGATGACTAAAGGGATTATAGATGTCTTTGGAGCCTTTTCTGAATGACCAAATGTATTACAGATGCCTTTGGAGTCTTTTTAGGATTTAGACATAAAATACTTTAAGATGAAGGATATTGAGAGGTTCAGGATCCTCAAATCCTCTGGGTGATATCAAGTGATATGTCCCAAGTCCAATCTTATCTGAGATCATATAAGGACCTAACTAGTTAGTCATGAATTTGTCTTGCATTTTTGATGATAAATTTGAGTTCTTTTAGTTCTATTTTAGCACAAGATCACCAACCTCAAAGTATATAATATGGAATTTGTTATTGTAATCTCATTTTAAGTGCTCTTGATAAACACAGAGGTGCTCAAGGGTATTCATGTGACGTTCATCAAGTAGCATCAGTTGATCTAGGTGAGCTTGTCATGCAGTGTCATCATCAATGAACTCTTTTAATGCGATGCACAACATTGGAATTTCCAACTCTAAGGGCATAATGGCCTCAGTGCCATATACTAATGAAAATAGAGTTGCCCTAATGGGCATCCAAATACTAGTCTTGTAAGCACATAATGCAAGGGGTAGTTGGATGTGCCAATCTTTGTGGTTCTCTTGTATCACATTTTTTAAGATGGATACCACTGACTTATTTGAAGCTTTAGCTTATCCATTTGCTTGCATATAATATGGATTCACAAAACTATGTTTGATTCTATACTTAGACATCAAAGATATCATAGTTTTGTTCTTAAATGACTTTCCATTATCCAAAATTATCTTGGATGGTATCTCAAAATGAATTATGATATTGGTGAGTATAAATTCAGTAATACGTGCTCTAGTTGTCGTTGTTAAGGGAATGGTTTCCACCCATTTAGTAAAATACTCAGTAGCCATGATAATAAAATTATGTTAGCCTGATGACAGAGGAGAGGTATTACCAAGGAGATCAAGTCCCAACTAAACAAATGGCCAAGCCGCTTGAATGGGATATAAGGCCTATGATGGTAGGTGCGTAAGATTAGCATGATGCTGACATTTAACACATTTCATGACATACACATTGCAATCCTTCTCCATAGTAGGCCAATAATAACCCATGTGAATTATGCACTTGACAATAGCCTTGTTATTGAAATGGTCACCACATGTACCATCGTGCGTTTGCAAAATTGCCCAATATGACTTATGGGGCTCAAGACAACAAAGGAGAACTCCATCATAGCTTCTATGGTATAGGATGTCTGCTAACAAGACATACTTTGTCACTTTCTATTTAAATGTACATTTTGTGGCACATGAGAATCTTTGATGGATTACATCGAGTCTAAGAAATTCATTTATCTGTGTTGTCTAGTTATGATAAGCTTTGACTTCGACCAACAAGACAACATGCTCCCCCTATGGTTCTACACTTGTAATTGTGGTGAATGGTAATGCCACTCTCCATAAGAACCTGTGAGATCAAATACCCCTAGGACTCTCTCTTGATAAAGTCTCTGGCTTTGTAGAACCACTCATGATTTGGTTCTACATGAATCATGTTGATTGACTATTTGTTATCCAATGATTCACGCTGCATAGCAAAATGTGACAACATTTTTACATGGATGGTAGTGAAATCGGCATATGGGTTCTGAGGTATTAGAGATCCCAAAGATGCCATTGTATCTGCATATATATTGGATGAATGAGGGATTGCCTCGATATCGTACCATTCCAATCGAGCTACATAAATATCAACAAGATCCTTATAAGCTTTCAATATCAGACATCGACATTGAAATAATCCCTTAACTTAGTTCACAATGAGAAGGGAATCATCAAAGATATTTAACCTTTTTATCTTCATGGTGACAACTATTTGGAGACCCAAAACTAAGGCTTTGTATTCAGCATTATTATTAGTGCAATAAAACTCCAACTTGAATGACAAGGGTATTGGATCTCCTTCTGGCGTGAACACCACTATTCTTGCACCACCACCTTACTCACACTTTGAACTATCGAAGAAAAAGGTAATATCAACTTTGTTGTCTGGTTCTTCATATTTGGGAGATTTTGATAAGGCAAATATTGTAGCATCAAGAAGCTCTATGGTGAGGGACCTACTATTTTCAAGAGGCACCTTAGCCAGTTGATCTGTTATGACTTGTCCCTTAATGGAATTTTGTCTTATGAATTCCAAATTAAATTATGTCAGTAGCATGATCCAATTTGCAGTACATGTATTATGATATGTATTGCTCATAATATACTACAAAGGATTTTGTTTGGATATGACATACGATGTATAAATCAACATTTAGTGTCACAATTTTTTTGTAGCAAACACTACTACTAAACATAGCTTTTCAATGTATGTATATTCGAGCTCATTTTTCACCAAGGTTTAGCTAATATAATATATGACCTATTATTTATCTTGCACATTATTTTGGGCTGACATGGTTTCTAGTGCAAAGTTGATTGCCGATATATATAGAAAAAATGGCACATTTGGCCTTAGTGGAGCTAGCACTGGTGATGTTGCCAGGTATTGCTTAATCTCAGCAAAGGCTGCTCGAAAGTCCTCGTCCTAATTGAATGGGACCCCCTTGTGTAGTAGTCAATTTATGGATCGATATTTATCCGATAATTGTGCGATAAATCACTTTATGGATTCTACTTTGCCTTGAAGGCTTCTTAATTGTTTGATGTTCATGGGGGATGCATTTTTAAAATAGCCTTGACCTTTGTTGGGTCAACTTCGATGCCTCATTTTGAAACGATGAATCCTAAGAGCTTTCCTAAAGTTACACCAAATACACACTTCTTAGGATTCAACCTAACATTATGCTCTATCATACGATCAAAGACCTTCCTCGGGACCTCTGCATTCTCATAATACAATAATGACTTTGCTAACAAGTCATCAATGTAATATTCTAAGATTTTATGCATATAGTCATGAAATATATGTCATAGCCCGCTGATATGTGGCACCAAAATTTTTAAGGCTGAATGGCATAAATTTATAACAAAATGTCCCCCATGACATTATAATGTTGGACTAATCGCCAGCATCCCTCCTCGGGAATCGTGACATGGACTAACCGCCTCTCGTAGGTTAAAGCCCTGGCCTATAGCGGCTACCTCCAGTTCCCCCCCTAGCATTACCCTAAGGGAATCGAACCCGAGACCGGCTCTATTAGAGAGGCAAAACCTGCCATTCTACCAAAAGCTCGAACTGGAGGTAGCCGCTATAGGCCAGGGCTTTAACCTACGGGAGGCGGTTAGTCCATGTCATGATTCCCGAGGAGGGACGCTGGCGATTAGTCCAACATATAAATATGGTTTTATGCTAGTCTTTGGGCTTAATCCAAATTTGATTATAACCAGAAAAAACATACATTAAGGATAGCATCTCATGACCTATAGTGGTGTCTACAAGAGCATCAATATTCGATAACAAAAATGAATCCTTTGGTGTTGCCTTATTTAGGTCTTTGAAATACATACAGATATGAATCCTTCTATCAAATTTTCCTATAGGCACCATATTGGATACCCATTATGGATAATCAATGGAGATTACAAACTCTATGTCCAACAACTTTTTGAAATTCATACTTAACCATTAAGGCTATTGTTGGATGCATCTTCCTCAGTTGCTTGACTGGATTCTTTGATAGATCTAGTGAAAGGTTATGAGTAACCAATTTAGGATCTAGAACTGACATGTCTTTGTAAGTCCAAGAAAAGAGATCAGGTCTCTCTTAGTAGATGGATGAGGTTGGAATGTTCATCAAGAGTTAAAGTCTCCCTAAATTTAACCTTTCTTGGATTGGTGGGATAATTACTGATATCCACTTTGAAGGTTTTCTCTACTGACATATGAGATCCCTCCTCAAGTTGATGAGGCATAGGGATCAAGTGGATGTCATTGGTTGGGTTTATATGTTCCTCATTGGAAGCATCCTCAGCATGATAGACATCATATGCACAGCCTGGAGCAAAGTGGAAAGGTTGCAATATTTATTCATTAGGGAAGAAGTCTTTAGGCTCTAGTCGTGAATCAACATGATCCCAATCAATAGCATATAAATTTAAATGTAATGGTTTCGATGGATCAATTGGATTGTGGAGTAGAGTGGTCAAATCAATGGAGATAATGTTTATGGAATGAATCATGTCTCCAGGACCACATGCAAGTGACTCAACATTAGCAAAACTACAATTCCCAAGCTGTGGTTCTAGGGATATGGGGATATTTGAATCTAGACTATGAACAGATGGTCGAATGATATCAGTAGGCTCAAGGAGCTCCTTATACATTATCAAATTAGAAAACACCATATGATAAATCACATTAAGACTTGGTGGTCTCCCTCTAAGGCGAGGATGTAGATTGATCTCTCTGCGCAAATCCTTCGTGGTGTAAGGTGCATTAAGATGGCATAAGTACAGAGGTCCTAAATAGGCTTTCTCTATCTCATCCTTGTCATCACTATCATAATAGATACCTTCACCACTACCAACTGGAATTAGAATATTAGGAAGATGAGGTCCCATGTATGCCCATACCTGATAAATATTATCGCTCGTGAAGGATTGATCATCTTTGATGATTGTTTCCTCTGATAATATATGAAAAATTATGAGGGCCCATATAAGACACCTCAGTCTCGTTCTCATATAACTCACTGTTTGAGGACTCATTGTCATTATCATTCTCATGTATGCAACTTGGTCCACCTATCTCATCGATGGACTCTGTTGTATCCTCGTCAGAGTGATCTTCTAATTCAGAATTTATCACTAAATCATCATTATGAACCTGCATGCCTATATCATTAGTTGCCTCATGGATTTTTTGACCCAAGTCTTCTCTTGGTATATGATATGGATCAATCCCCACCAATATATCCTCATGATATATCTCGGGTGGTTCTATAGTGACATACAACACTATCTGGTTATCCCTCAAAAATGTATAAGGACTAGGGTGATAAGGATTGAAGTAAACTTCACCTCCCAAACTGAGGTATAGACAGTCTAAATATGTCGTGAGGAATTCAACATGTCCTCTATTGTAAAATCCCAACCCAAACCTATCAGTAGGTAACTAATATTGTGGTTCTATAGGCCTCTTACGCCCCTGCTCGAATAGTATGAGATCGTAACCATGCAAATGGTAATGCTCAAAGTATCATATGGCATAGTCTGGGTTAGAAAGATAATGAATGTTCATGATTAATGGTTCATTATCATCCTCATCCATGGACGTGAGAGATGCAATCTAGTCTAGCCCTCCATAGATGAAGTTGGTTTAGTTAGGTGGTACCCCCAATGGTTCCACCATCCCTATGGGAAGGCGATGGGCTCGTGGTTGGCCCATGTCCCATTTAGTCTTGATAATTGGTGTGAACATCACATTCTACACAATGTATTTCTCTAATCCAATATTAACCAAATGGACAGTCACTTGCGGTGTAGATGACCTTGTTGAAGATGGAGGTGAAGCATGCTAAGGTGCCTTTTCGACTCCTTGAAATTGCTCTACTTCCATGGGATTAGGGGCTTCAAAAATAACTGGCTTGGGCATTTGCTTTATCTTATTTTTACCCACATTTTCTTTCAACTTCCTATCATCCTACTGTATCATGGATGAAGTTTGTCTAATAGGAGTAGATTTCATGTGCTTTTATCATTGAGATACAGATGTTGTAGGTATAGCACACACTCCTTTGATCTTACCTCCTAGATCTTTGATTGATGACACTAGTCATACATCCAATTGCATTTAGGGGAGCACAAATTCCCTCGAAAAATCTACTAGATTCATGTATTTAAAGGGTTCTTCATTCAAAGGCACCACATGAAACTATCCCTCATGAATATATTTGATACACTAGTGTAGAATAGAAAGGATGCAACACATTTATTTGATCCAAGGCCTCCCTAGAAATATATTATACTACATAGAACCTTTTATTATGTGATACATCACCGGAATGGTCTTCAGTCCTACCTGTATAGGTAAAACTATAGTATCGATTGTCGAGCATAATGCATCATTGAAAGCTCTTAATGTGAAGGTAGAAGGGATGATATGTGTCTTAAGTAACTTAAAGTGAGTTAATGCCTTGGTAGTTATGATATTTATCGATGACCCTGTGTCAATAAAAACCCACTTGAATAGTTTGTGATTCACACAAGCAATAATATGTAGTGGTGGGTCTTCTATAATAGTGGAAACCATCTTGACTTCATGGTCATGAAATTGAATGACTAGTTACTAGCACTATTGCACATGCCCCATGAAGTGTGTAAATGCTTCAAGATATTGAGGATGCACTTCTATGGACCTTAAAATATCCATGAGTGTCTCTCTATTCTTGGGATACAACTGAATTAGCTCATAAATTGACAACTTTGCTGGAGTTGTTTGTAGATTTTGAATCAACCTACTCCTGATGGTTGCCATCGGTCTAGTTGGTGGGCTAGGCACATATTGGGCTGGACTTGGAGGAGGCACGACTTGGACTCTAATAGGAACTAGAGGTTGATTCAGCCGTTCATACCTCATGTTTCTTGTGACAACGTTGACCATTTAGATGAACCCCTAGGTTGGTGGTTTGATGTGCACTTGGTTGACCTGGGAAACATTATTCTTTGGCACCTCATGATTTGGTAGAGAATTTTTTTAAATCCCTATATTTTTGTTGTTGAGCACTTGTGGGTTTTCAACAGTAAGCGTACCTCTCTTGATCATATTTTGCACCAAAATTTTGAAATACCAACATACCTTGATGTTTTGGCCTTTCAATAGGTGAAATATGTAATGATGATCATCTTTATAGCCTTTAGGCTTAGGCTGATTAGGATCCATCATCTTGACTTCGGGTAAGTTTATAGCCTTAGCCTCACATAACTTATGAAAAATTGAAGCCAATGACTCTGATAAATAATTGAATACACGAGGTGGGCATTTTTCCTTATTTTTACCCTTGTAATTGTTGTTGCACTGCTCATACTACATAGGTGGATGTTGGGCTTGATAATTTTGTTTTTGCTACCCTTTTTCTCATTTTTGAAGGTTCAACACCACCTGATTAATGTGGGTAGGATTGGCCTATTGTCTCTTAGTGCTTTTCTTGTGCCCCTCCTTCTTATTCCTAAGCTTCAAGTTACCCTCCTGTAACTTGATGTTATCAATCACCTTGGCTTGCACCAAAGACTCTTTGAATGTCTGGTATTGCTACAACTATAGAAATAACAAAATGTGCTTGGCACAACTCTTCATGAACATTCAGGTTAATTTAGATGATGGGATGGATAATGGAATATTTACCATAATTTTCCTCCATAATTTTCTATAATTCATCACTGGCTCATCATCATGTTGTGTTAGAACAGCCAGATCAGATAATTTTACCTTCTTCTTGATGCCGAAGGAGAAGCGTTCAAGAAATGCATCAGCTAATTTTTTGAAACTAGTGATGTTGTGCCTATTTAATTGGTTGAACCACTCTCGATATGGGGCTGATAGCGTCATAATAAAGGTGCACAATATTAAATAATCATTGCTTTCAATCTAAAAGAACATATCTAGGAAACTAGTCATATGCTAATGTGCATCCTCTCCTTAAAAAATTTCCAGCCTAGGCATCTTGAAATGCTCAAGGTATGCTCGAATAGGCACTGACATGCATAGAGGTTCATTATGAATTTTATTCATGGTAGGCTTCTGATAAGCCATTACTTGCTTCTCTATGGCTTGAACCTTATTTTCTAAGGTCTTATAGGCTTGCAAGGGAAGAAACTCCTCCTCTTGAGATTGCCTTGGGGGCACCTTTAGAAGCAGATTCTTCCTCGGTCGAGGTGGGGGACTAGGCTCACCCTCATCCTAGAATTGGGATATTTCTAGATATTCTTGTTCTAATTCCTATTCCACTTTGTTCTCATACTTCCTATGCTCATGTTGTTTGGATGTTGGATGCTGATCTTTGTGTTGAGTTGCATGGTGAGTATGTGTGTTTATGTGCTCAAGGTGTAACTCGGGTTACGAAGCCACTCGTCTATTGACATGCTCCCTGATATCACTGTGAGGAGGTAAAATAACACTAGCCAATAAATCCTCTCTCTACACACTCCTAATCTAGGATGCGTTGTTCATGCATGCACTATTCATATAATTTTTACCTGATGAACCTCTACATCTGAGTATTCTTGTTTTTGTGGTGCTCTTTCTTTGTGCGAACATCCTCCAATTGGTCTTGGAGAATCTATTGTCTCTAAACTAACATCATTCTATGAGCTCTATCAACATGATCGATCATATGAGACCTCTAGGGAGTGCACTCTGTTCGAGTGGCCTTATGGGTATGTCTTCTAATGGAATGATCTTCCACACTCTTGCCTCGGTCTATAAATATGACATTCATGTTAGGCTGTCTCCTATACTTAGTTCCTGCATGTAATACAGGAGCATGCATATCTCGAGAATGCTTGGAGCACTCTACATGTTCTTGGGAAGTCCTAATGGTGCTTGCACTACACTCACTCATAGGTTGAGAGGGTGTAGGCATAGGATTATATCCTAGATGCCCTAGGACTCTGTCTAGACCATCCAACTATTTTCTATGCCATGGCTCATGAGGCAATATATCATTTATTCCCACTTTGGATATATCTATGGTGAGCTTGGTGGGCTCACCCCTATAGAGAGTTTGTGTGGGCCTATTCTCAGAAGTAGCCCTCTTGGTTTACCCTGAATGGGAAGATATTGGAAATGTCTATGCTCTAAATATTGAGGTCGTGAGCCTCACTTAGATGTAGGTCAAAGGGGTACCAATATAGATCCTTCAATGACATATTCTTTGGCAGAGCCTATGGATCCATGTGAAATGCAGTCACAGTAAATGCTACCATATGTGGAACCCCCATGTTGGGAGGTCCCATGCTCTTATCTGTGTCTAGAGGGATGTCTAGTACTTCCTCTAATTGGGGTATTCTCAATGGAATCCCCTCATGTATAATTATCTCCTCTAATGCTTGTTGAATGACATCTAAGAGGATTTTGTGATTGAGGGCTTTCTACATCGTGTTGTACACTAGGTGGAGCTTGGGCTTCGATCTCGAGTCTATTCTCAGATCGGCCTCTCTGTGTTTGCACCATTGTGTATCCTATGTCTATATTTAAATTTTATGAGAATGCAAAGAATACAATGATGATTTTCACTTTTTACAGTTTTAAAGTGAGCCCTACACTATTTGATGTGTTTTCAATTTGTTGTATTAGTAAAGTAAATTTTGTCGTGTTTTTCAAAATGTTGATGATTTTCTCAAATTTTTAATGGCTTTCACCTGTATTCTCATAGCTCGACAACCTGGCTATGAACTCTAGGTCACGTAATCCTCCCAAAGTGTGGTAATGAAAGTCCACATCCGGTCAGGGAGTACAGGTTCTCCCAGATCCTCACCCATTTTTATCCAGTCAATGTCATACCCTCCAAAGAAGAGTATATGCAAATATTTTGGGCTATGAAAGGTTATCAAATCTAGTATTGATCTAGAATATAGGGTACATGGTATTTGGACCAACGGATGGAAATAACCTCCATCGTCGTTGAAACCCTACTAGTGGTTGGATGTGACTCGCAACTCACTAGTGTTTAAATGTTTCATGGTGTGTGTGGGTTCTTTATAATTTGCACAAATAAAAGATGCATAATATAGCATTAACATGATCATTTCCTATATGATATGTAAAAAAGAACGTTTGATATTTAGAGGTATATGCACACTACGCTACATGATGTTTAGAGAATGTAACTAGTATAAGTAACTAGCCACTGATTGGACCTCATGCAAGTAAACTCTAAAATTCATATGGCCTATACCACTTGGGACTAGGGTGGACTACACTTAGAGAACCACTATTCCTAGAAGTGACTAGTAGAAGCATCAAATAAAAACCCCAAGGACATAATTCATTTTACTATTTTTTTAATCCTTGTCCTAGCTATGTTTCATTTTTGATGTTCTGGAAAAATACAGATACATATAACAGACATAGAGGGTATCAAAAGGGCCTACCTCAGATCCTCATCTAATTTATCTTTTTAATCCTACTCTATAGTTGATCTATTTATGACCACGGATCCGATGTATGGTTGTGATTGTTGCAAGTGCCTATCAATCGTGGGCTAACTTTTTGACCATGGATGTCAACCGTGGTGAGTACTGCCACAAAAAAATAGACCAAAGTCAATAAATCATGGCTAAAAATACTGATTTCCATCGTGATCACCTTCTGTAACTACCAAAAATGCTCTTGCTATCTAATATATCTATTGCAAATCATGAAAAAAACACAAATGGGAAAACATAAGTTGACAACAAGAAATGAAACAAATATAAAAAATCCCTTTATTAATTTCAATGAAGCCCAGTTATAGATTCATCCCTCTTATGGATACCCATTTGATACATCAATTACAATAGAGTTTCAAATCCCTCTCAAGGGTATATGCAATAGAAATGCCTTCCAGAGTGACACGAACTGCTCTAGGGTGTCGATGACCCTCTTCTCCATTATTAGATGTATTTTTTGCCTTGCATCCCAAAACCCTATTAGTCCTACATGCAATAAACAACAAGAAACATTAAAAATAAAGAAGGCCTCTCTTGATGAGGTTGTAAGAGGATATTTGCACAAAAGATAGCATGATAATCAAGAAATCAAGAAAGTGATTTAGTATATGTAAATTGATCTAAAATATGATAATTTGCCATTAGAAACATGAAATAAACTAAGATAAATCTATCTAAGCTCCTAATTAACCAATTGAATACATGAAAGCATGAAAAATATTCGTTATGCCTACACTGCAACAATGAAGAAAAATTGTAATTAACTCTTAATATGTTGGTCAAATATCTCTAGAATACTAAATTAACCCTACAAAATAATTAATCTAACCTAGTTAAACAAACTACAAAATAGAGAACAAGGAAATTAGGGATCACCTGCTGACCGCAGCTCATTCACATGGGGAAAACTATTCACCATGACTGATAGCTATGGTGGAGACTGAAGTAAGTTTACCCTTCGAATCAAGGTCAATTCTATGATTCCCCTTGCTAAATTGATGGTCAAGGGTCGCCTCTGTATCCTCTGATATATTTAGTGATTGAATTTTTTAGTGAGTGCATGAATTGCACATATTAGCATCTCTTGGATCTCTTATCCTCCTATGACCTCCATGGTAATTTTATATCCAATTGGATAGCAAAAGTATTCCTATCAATCCATGTGAGTGGTTATGCAATTCGATAGGGCTTCGCTACTCAATTGATTATATTTCTCTCTCTTTTTCCCAATTCATAGGGGGATTATATAGCAATTTCCAAGGGCTAGAAGTAGCTTCATCAGGAAGCTAAGATCAATATTAGGTGGTTGAGCTTGTTGGATGGAATGATCTAGAACCTTCCTCACTCAAATCGCTCCAATCTGCAACCAATTGGCCATTACAACCAATTTTGGGTTGGATGAAGGCCAACTGAATTTGAGTGCTGACCATGGATGACAGGTGTGATGAGTAGTGTTAACCATGGGTGTCAGTAGTGGTTAGCACTGACTAGGCAAAGGTACCCAAATTGAGTGGTAAAAACCACTGCTATACCTTGGAATCTATCCAAGGTATTCCATATGGTCTTCTAGCATGTCCCATATGAGTAGTCACCTCAGTATGACATGTTTTAGGTGTCTATAGAGGGGTTTAAAAAGGGCACAATATAGTGACCTTATTTAGAATCTCTATGAGATGAATCCAAACTTAAGAGAGTTATGGGGAGGCAACACCCAAGTTTATTTTTCTATGGGAACATCTTGAGTGGGAAACTCGAGTATGATCCAAGGATGGGGGGTCTTTGGAAAACCCATATGCAATAAATTAAGTGATAACACCTCGAGTAGGAAGGTTTAGGTGCCCATGAAAAAATATCACATGGAGTGATAGTCACCTTAACTAAACCCATCGAGGAGATGGGGTAGTCAAGCACTAATGAATTAGTCGTTCCATGGTGGAGGTGTAATTAACTCGATTTTAAGGTATTACTGCTAGAAATATTGAGTTGTCATTGATGTCAAAGGCAGAAATATCTTCAAGGATGAAATGTTGAGTTGTCATTGATAATAAAGGCAGAGATATCTTCAAAGGTGATTTCATATGCTTTAATATTTAAATAAAATATTTAAATATTAAAGTGGAAGGTGTATATTTAAATCAAAATATTTAAATATATAAAAGTTCAAATAAATTGGGAGGTTTATATTTAAATATATGTTGAATAAAAGTTGAAATATTCAAACATTTAAATCATAGATTTAAAAATTATATAAGAGACATTGTGAAAATAAAGTGGGCCGACTTGAGCACCACATGAAAGATTGAGTATATAAATATACATGCCAAAATTCAATTCAATTGATGGATCATCGAATACCTTCAATGTGTGCACTCTGTGGAGAAGATGAAACTTGAAGCAATGAAGGGATATCTTTGTGAAAGAATAAATTCAAGCATATTTGATGTGTGCACCAGAGACGTCACAGTGGAAAAAATAATATGGTAGAAATATTATTGATGTTGTAATTTTTTGATTTCCTTTGAGTGTCCTCAATAGGAAATGAGAGATATAACACATACAATTCTTCATCGAAGGAGCACAAGAGCATTTAAGATACAACAAGGATACACACAGTAGTATATGGTAGAGAGAAGAGTTTTAGGAAGATGCTTGATGAAGCTTAGGTGAATATCACATCACATAAGAGCATGGAGCAGCAAAGAATAGAGAACACAACATTACTGGTTGTGTATGGTTATACAAACAAAAAATAGATTAGAATAAGGTGCAGGTATTGGATGGTGTGTTGTAGTAGATCACTCAAAAGCATAGGGATTAGCATCTCCAAGTCACACACACAAGTTATCTAAGATATAATTGAGGTACCTTTAAAATGTAATAAAAGTGAGATATGTGGAAGTGATAGAATTAATGAATGTGAAGAACATATTGGACATTTGAAGCTTACTACATTAGTGCATATTATTCTCTATATGTTCATGAAGATAAAATAATTTTGGGTAGAATATGTCTGAATTGCTTTTAGTTGAGAAAAGGAAACTGAGGAAAAGGTAAAGAAGTTGATGTCATTATCAAGCAGGTTTTAGAGAATATTTGAGCAGTGTTTATGATAAGGTATTGGAGCAGACTTGAGAAAGTTTTATGAGTAGGTTTTGGAGTATATTTGAGTAGGTTTTATGAGCAGGTTTTAGAGTAGATTTGATCAGGTTTTTTGAGCAATTTTTGGATTAGACTTGAGTAGAAGGGGATTGGTGTCCATAAAATTGATTAGAAGGATATTGGAGTCTCCTGTAGATTGGTTTCCATAAACTTGAGCAAGGGGGTTGATGTATCCTATGGATTGGTGTCCACAAATTTGAGCAAGGGGATTGGTGTCTCTTTTGGATTGGTATCCATGAACTTGAGTAAGGGGATTGATGTCCACAAACTTGAGAAAGAGTATTAGTGTCTCCTGTGGATTGGTGTCCACATAATTGAGCAAGGGGATTGGTGTCTCTTATGGATTAGTGTCTCCTATGGATTAGTGTCTCCTATGGATTAGTGTCTACAAACTTGTATAGGGGATTTGTGTCTCCTATGTATTGGTGTCCATGAACTTGTATAGAGGATTGGTTTCTAATATGGGTTGGTGCCCACAAAATTTATTGAAGAAATATATAGGCAATATTTTTTTGTGGTTTTATCTCGAGAGGGTATTTCCACGTAAAATATTTGTTTCTTATGTGTATGGTGATTTTTTCATTGTTTCATTATTGCATTGATATTATTTAAGGTTATTGCTTTGGAAAGAAAAGAGAAATTTTTTATCTTATATTGTTCACCCCCCTCTTAGTATAATATTGTGTTATTCAATTGGTATCAGAGTGGGTTCCTTTGTGAAAGCCTAACATATTGAAGAAAGATATTAGAATAAAACACATGGCTAGCCAAGAAGATTTTTCATCAAATAGGGCACCACTATTTGATCAAACTAACTACGCTTTCTAGAGTGTGAGGATGCATACTTATTTGATGGTACATGGCTATGATATATGGAAATCAATTAAGGATGGGTTCACACCACCTACAACTCCTCCCATGAATAGATATGGCAAGAAACAATTTTAAAATAATGCCAAGGCAATGAATGCAATATTAAGCGGGTTATGTGAATCAGAGTTTTTGAAAGTCATTCAATGCACCTCACCAAAAGAGATATGGGATAAGTTACAAAGAACATATGAAGGATACTACAAGGTTAAAATGGCAAAACTTAAAACCTATAGGAGGAATTTTGAAGACTTAAATATGAAAGATGAGGAAGATATTTCCAAGTATCTACTCCGAGTTGATGAGGTTGTCAACACCATTCGTGGACTTGGAGAAAATATTGAAGACTCTAATATTGTTCAAAAAATATTAAGGTCACTTCCCATGAGGTTTGATGCAAAGGTTTCAACAATAGAAGAGATGAAGGATCTTAAAACCTTAAGCATGGATGAGCTACATGGAATTATCATAGCCTATGAGATGAGGACTGAAAAAATCAAACATCCAAACAGTAAGAAGTATTTAAAGTTTCAAATAAAAAGAATAAGGAACCAAAATCAAGTGAAGAATCAAGCAGCAAAGACAAATCTAACTTTGTGCGAAGGAATAAGAAGGGTCCAAGAAAACACAAAGGTATGCATTCTGTGAAATATTTTAATTGTGGTAACCTTTGTCACTATGCATATAATTACCCACAAGATAGAAGTAGTAGTAGTGAAGAAGAAAAGGAATATAAGAAAAGGAAAGAAAGAAAATTTTATAATGAAAAGAAAAATAGGTATGGTTAAAGCAATCATGAGAAGAAAATATTTCAAAGACAAAAGAAGAGTTTTTATGTTGAAGAAGCAAGAAATTCCTCAAACATCAATGATGAAATCCTCTTTGATAGTGAAAGAGAAGAAATCCTATTCTTTGCCATAGAAGAGAAAGAAGATGCTTCTATTTTCAAAGACCAAGAAGAAGATAAATATTCTAGAAAATGAAGAAGAAGCCATGGTTGACATAGAAAAGGAACTTGTTGTTGCTCTTGAAGAGTGGAAGAGGGTTAGAAAGAAGAACTCAAAATTGAAGGCTCAAGTACAAGAGGATGAGAAGAAAAAGGTCAAGTTATCACAAGAACTCATTGACCTTAAAGTTAAATTTGAAGAGGTAAAGCAAACTGAATAAGGTATGGTTGAGCAGTTAAATGCAAAAGAGTTGGAATTTGAAAAATTGGAACATGAGGTTATCTCTATGAGGAAGGAAGTGGAAGATTCTAATGATAAGATACAAAATTTTAGGAAAAGCACAAAAAACATTGGTGATATTATCAAAATGCAGAGATCTTCGACTATGAATACTGGACTTGGCTTTGAAGAAGGTCAAAGAAAACAAAAGGGGGAGTCAAGATCAAAAGGAAAAGAGGCATCAAAGAAAATTATTAAAGAGGAACCTAAGACCTATGTTGATGTGTTGAGAAGTGGAAGCATCAATAAGGAAGAAAACAAAGCATCATCATGGTCCAAGGACCATCACAAAAACAATAATGATAGAACCATGCGACAATATCCTCCAAGGCAATCAAACATATTTCAATATTTCTTCCATGGTTATTGTTTCTCATGTAATAAATTTGGTCATAAAGTTGTAAATTGTAGGATCTGTGCTAAGAGTGATTTTGGTTTCACCAAGAGGAATTTCAATTTACTTGCATCTCTCATGGACTACAACTTTATATGCTAATAATTTTGGGCATACAACTAGATGGTGCATAATAGTGTTCCCTAAACTTCCAAAGTCAAGCAAAAAAGAGGATGGTCAAAATGTTCAAAAGGGTATGTCCTCCAAAGTTTGGAGAAAGAAAATAGAACAAGAAGAGGAGCGTAGTAATTTGGGATTTTCACTCCCATATCATAATTGAAGTCTTAGTAAGTGCAGGGAGTAAGGGGGTGTTGTAAAATATCTTATCTTACAACCCCGAGTAACCTTTGCCATTGATTTCAAAGGAGGAGAATTTTAGTAAGGGGGAGCAACTTGTTAGGAGGAGCAGTTTTTAATCATATTGCAATAAAGGACAATTTCATTGAAGGGTTGCCATCAATGACAAAGGGGGAGATTGTTAGAAATATTGAGTTATCATTGATATCAAAGGCAAAAATATCTTCAAGGATGAAATGTTGAGTTGTCATTGATAATAAAGGCAAATATATCTTCAAAGGTGATTTCATATGCTTTAATATTTAAATGAAATATTTAAATATTAAAGTGGAAGGTGTATATTTAAATCAAAATATTTAAATATATAAAAGTTTAAATAAAGTGGGAGGTTTATATTTAAATCAAAATATTTAAATAGATGTTGAATAAAAGTTGAAATATTCAAACATTTAAATCATAGATTTAAACATTATATAAGAGACATTGTGAAAATAAAGTGGGTCGACTTGAGCACCACATGAAAGGTTGAGTATATAAATATACATAACGAAATTCAATTCAATGAATGGATCATCGAATACCTTTGACATGCGCACCATGTGGAGAAGGTAAAACTTGATTTAATGAAGGGATATCTTTGTGAAAGAAGCAATTTGAACATCTTCGATGTGCACATTAAAAATGTCACAACAACGAAAAGAAATGTGGTGGTA
The DNA here is from genome assembly GCA_028583015.1 of Wollemia nobilis. Lineage (NCBI taxonomy): Eukaryota > Viridiplantae > Streptophyta > Pinopsida > Araucariales > Araucariaceae > Wollemia > Wollemia nobilis. The sequence continues at coordinate 2,826,963 of JAQPPZ010000314.1, forward strand.
AGATTATTGATGTTGTAATGTTTTGATTTCCTTTGAGTTTCCTCGATAGGAAAGGAGATATAGAACACAGACAGTTCTTCAAAAAATAAGCACAAGAGCATTCAAGATACAACAAGGACGTGTGTAGCAGTAGATGGAAGAGAGAAGAGTTTGAGGTAAATGCTTGATGAAGCTTAAGTGAAGATCACATCATAGAAGGGCATGGAGTAGCAAAGTATAGAGAACATAATATTACTGATTATGTATGGTTAGATGAATAAAAAAATATCAAAAGAAGGTACAAGCCTTGGATGGTGTGTTGCAATAGATCACGCAAAAGCATATGTGATGGACCACAAAGGTAAATCTAAGAACCAAAGAATATGAATTAGAGTGGAATAATTACCTTGAAAGTTTTTTTTTATCGACGCACCAGTGAAAGAAATTGAAGCTATTTTTCCAGCCAAAAAATATTAGAAGATGTCCCTATTGTTGATGTTTGACTCAAAACTCATAGGTAGGACGAAGTCAAGCATGGCAAATCCTATGGTCCAATGAAAGGTGCACACATTTTCATCCTCTTGTCCAATAGAGTGAATTTCTAGGTAATCTGCTTGAATCATTGAAATAACAAGCTATAAAAAATAGAAGTAGTAACTAGCACAAGAAAGACAAGGCTATGAGATTACCTTCCATCAGGCACTATAGCTAAAGTGGTTTGTTTCCCATTGGTAACGATGGTTGTTGAGAGACCAGGGTTTGAGTCTTGTGCAAAGCAAAAAAAATTTGGAAAACAAAAAAAAAAAGATAAGTGTGCCTTCATTTATATTTGGAAATGAATTTTTATTATAAAGTATTATTAAGAATTTTTGTATGAAATTTTCTTCATAAAAAGCAAAATATAGGGAAGCAAGAAATTATTGAAGAACTAAGGGAAATATAAGAAGTAATTCTTATAAAGTTTTATTTTGTAATTTTTGGAGAAATAAGGATATAAAATGTTTTATTTGATATTTAAATCAAGAAGGGAAAAAGAGAATTATTTACCAGATTTGGAATGCACATACAAAAGGAAAATTAGTTTGTCAAGGCAGATTTGTAAAGCACATGCAAAAGGAAGATTATAATTATTGAGGTGGATTTGAAGGGAAAATTTTTGAAACTAGTCCAAGCTTCAAGGAATAAAGTAAGAGGATTAAATGTACATATTCACCCAAGAATTCAATTAAAAAGGAAGGACAATTCAACCATTTCAAGAAGAATAAAAGGTGCACATGATAGTGGAATAAGAGCAAGGTATTAGCATCTCCAAGTCACACACACAAGTAAATTATGTAAGCTAGACTTGAGCTACCTTTAAAATGTAATAAACTTGAGATATATGGAAGTTATAGACTTAATGAATGTCAAGAACATATTGGCCATTTGAAGCTTACTACATCAGTGCATTTTTGGGTAGAATATGTCTGAATTGCTTTAATTTGAGGAAAGCAAACTGAGGAAAAGTTAAAGAACTTGATGCCATTATCAAGCAGGTTTTGGAGCAGATTTGAGTAGTGTTTGTGAATAGGTTTTGGAGCAAACTTGAGCAGGTTTTGGAGTAGATTTGAGCAGGTTTTGCGAGCAGATTTTGGAGAAAATTTGAGCAGGTTTATTGAGTAAGTTTTGTTGGCAATTTTGGGTACTCTGGGTACATTGCCTTTGCTCAAGTGTATAAGTTGTCATTGATGTCAAGAAGCGTTTGAAAGAATTTGATTTGATGTCAAATAATTTGTTTTGATGAAGGTTTCGGCATGTCATTTTCAAAGGTATTTTGTAAACCCCAAGTTGGTAGGTTTAAATATTACAAGTGGATGCATTGGTTTAATGCATTTGGGTCTAGGAGGAAGAATTTATTTAAATAATTAAAAAACTTTGTTAAGGTTCCATTTAATTATTTTTAAATAAATATTAAACTATTATTTGCATGGGTTCTCCTAATCCATGGCATAATGTCTTAACAACGTGGGCGCTATGTTTTAGCTTTATGGGCGCTAGCCAAGAACTGCATCGACGTGTTAAAGACCTTCATCGACGTCAAAGATCCTATGGTAATATTCATATAAATATCTCTCGATGAAAACAAAGATGCATCCCATTCAAATTTTGAAAGAAAGTTGCTCGTTGTGTTTTCGACTGTGTGTCTTCACCATTTTCGTAATTCGTTGATCGGTTGTGTTTCTTCACTATTTTCGTAATCCGTTGATCATTTGTGTGTCTTTGCCATCTTCGTAATTTGTTGTTCATTTTATTTTCTCACCATTTGTCGAATCTACCATATAGCTGGTCGTCTGCGAGTTGGCATTAGAAGGAAGGGAGGACTGTGTTTTATTTTCCCTAGCATAGAAGGGACAAGCATAATAGAGTGAGATTTAAACCTCACTGGGTGCCTTTGGCGCACCAATAGCAGCTAGGCTGTTGGCGCGCTACCCAAACAGGAGGTTCCATGTTCGAATCATGTGAAAGGGTTTTTCGACATGAAGTGGTTGCAGTAGGTGGTGTTAGATTTCGGGCACAATTTCTACATAGCGATTTTTGTTGTTGGCTAAGGTATTTTTCAAAATTAATCTGTTGCTAAGTGTATTTTGCAGATGGAGGATGTTTGTTAGAATAAAAATAGCTTAGGAGTCATAAGGGTTTTAATGCTTGTTGTTATTTTGATAAAATATTATTTTGAAGATGTTGAAATATCTTATTGCATTCTTATGAGAGATAAACTTTATTTTTGATGAGACAATAAGGGAGAAATAAGGTGTATAGTGGATAAATTTTTCTTGTAATGTTGAGAGTGTTTTTGGTTGATTATGGAAATGAAAGCATGATGTTTTAAGGTTAATTGCTTCTTGTGTGAAGTTGTGAAACCTTAAGTGGGCAGCTTTGAGATTGACATTTGCTTTCATTAAGTTGGTAATAATCAAGCTATTCTTTACTTGGTTAAAGTGTTGAGCTTACTCCTTTGTTGATGAATTGAAAAGTTGTTTTTATGCTATTGTGAGTTGATTTTGTGGATGCTTTTTGTTCAAATAATGTTGGAGAGAAAAGGAGTTCTACTTGTTTCCTTTTCTGATGTTGATTGTGAAATGCTTCAAGGTTGTATTTTGAGTTGAATGGTGTTGATTGAACCTTGTTTGATGAGCATTGTTGTGGAAGCCCTAATTGATGGTGAAAAGAACAAGATTATCATTGTTATGTGATTCTTTGCATAGTTGGCAATTGTTGGGGTTTCATGTTCTTGAAAGAAAGCATTCTATCCTATCCATTTCAGATTTTGAGTAGTTGAGTTTTTAGATTTGAGATTGAGGTTGAGTTGAGTTTTCAGATTTGATATTGAGGTTGAGTTGAGTTTTCATATTTGAGATTGAGTTTGAGCTGAGTTGATTTGAGTTGAGTTTTGAGATTGGGAGTTGAGTATAGAACACATTGAGTCTCTAACAATTATTTTTATGCTTCTATGAGTTTGACAAATCACATTGGGTCTCTAACAATTCACCTTGTGATTTCCTACTAAGAAAATTTTTCTTGGTGAGCTTGCTGAGGTTTTGGATAGGTTTCGATGGGGACTTGTGAGCAGGTTTTGGACAGGTTTCGATGGGGACTTGTGAGCAGGTTTTGGATAGGTTTCGGTGGGGACTTGTGAGCAATTTTGGATAGGTTCCGGTGGGGACTTGTGAGTAGATTTGGACAGGTCCTAGCAGAGGACTTGTGAGCTGAGTTTTGAGAGTTCTATCAGAGAACTTGAGGATAGAGAAGCACTGGTTCTTTGAGAAGAACCTGAGGATAGATTTGGCAAGTCTTTGAGAAGGCTTGTGTGTAGAGGATTTATTTTTTCAAGTGTTGTATAGATCTGATAGATAGAGGAAGACTTGTACTAGACTGACTAACTGTGTTTGGTACAGGTTGTTGAGCTACTATGGACGTGATCATAGAAGGTAGAGGTCTCTTAGGTTAAGCATTGAGGACAAGAGGTTTTCGATGGAAAGGAGTTCCACATGCTGGAAAGAGGTAGAGGCAGTTGATCTTTTGAGGGATCATTTCCAGAGCAGAGGGGAAGGTATCTCCTTTGAGTAGAGGCTCATAAATCTAGATTGATGGGAAGGTATCTCCTTTGAGCAGAGGCTCATAAATCTAGATTGAGGGGAAGGTATCTCCTTTGAGCAGAGGCTCATAAATCCAGATTGAGGGGAAGGTATCTCCTTTGAGCAGAGGCTCATAAATTTAGATAGAGGGGAAGGTATCTCCTTTGAGTAGAGGCTCATAAATTCTAATTAGGGGAAGGTATCTCCTTTGGGCTGAGGCTCATAAACATTGTAATTGGGAAGGATTCCCAAAGAAATTTGAGATAACTTTTAGAGAAAAGTTTTGTGGACGTAGCCCAGCCATTCTGGGTGAACCACATTAATCAAATTTTGGTCTTTTGAGTGCGAGGATGAAGGTTCATCTAATGGCACTTGGTAATGAGGTTTGGGAAGTGATTGAAGATGAGTACACTATTCCTGAACATGGTCCTAATACTAAAGAAGAAAGGCTCATACATCACAACAATTCAAAAGCAATGAATGCAATCCTGAAAGGCCTACGAGAAGCGGATCTCACCAAAGTGATTCACTGCAATACATCTAGTGAAATGTGGAATCAGTTGAAGGTGTTTCATACAGGTGATACAAATGTCAGAAAGGCCAATTTGAGACACTTCAAAGGTATGTTTGAACAACTCAAGATGAATTATGATGAAAATATTAGTGACTACATGCTTCGTATGGATGAGGTTGTTAAATCCATGAAAGACTTAGGTCTTGAGCTTGCTGAAAATGATGTTTGTGATAATATTTTAAGATCTCTTCCAAATAGATTTAGTGAAAAGATTTTTGCTATTGAGGAAGCTAAAGATTTGGATAAGTTGAAAAAGGATGAGCTCCATAGTATACTTGTAGCATTTGAGTTGAGAACTCAAGTGAAGGTTGATGTCAAGAAAGAGGCAGCTTTCAAGGCTACCAAGGAATCCAAGGGTAAACAACTTCAAGATAGTGATGAGTCTTCTAGAAATGAAGAGGCATATTACAACAAGAAAGGCAAGTTCTCTAGAAATCACAAAAGTATGAAAAATATAAGATGTTTCAATTGTGGAAAGTTTGGTCATTATGCTATTGACTGTACTATTCCCAAGAATGAAAGTGATGAAGATAAACAGGATTCTAAGAGCAAGGATTCTGAAAAGCACAAGCATCACAGGAATATCAAAGATGAGCATAGCAATCAAGGAAAGAGGTATTCTCACAAGCACGAGAAGAGTTTCTACCTAGAAAAAGCAAGTAAGTGTTCTAGTGATGATAGTGAAAGTTCTTCAAGTGATGATGAAAATGAGATGTTCATATCAGAAAAAGAGGAAGAACCGAAACATAGATTCATTATCATGAAATGTCTTAGATGTGGAAATTTTGGTCACCTTGAGGATGATTGCACAAATAATGATTTGGTTTCTAGTATGTATGAGGATGCTTCAGAAAACTATAAGGAAGATGCATGTATGGTCTTTGAAAAGGGTATCACCTCTAGTGATAAGAAATCTGAAAAAGGCTTTGATGATTCAAAAAGCAAACAAATAAAGGATCTTGAAAGTGAACTTATTAGTGCTCTTAGTGTTTTGGAAAAGGAAAGAAATAAGAATTCTAGACTCAAGGATAAGTTAGATGAATGTTGTATGGAGAGATATGATCTTATTAAAAGTCTTGACTTCTCTATAGCTAAGACACAAGAACTCAAGGATGAGTTAGAGTCTAAGGTTCTTGAGTATAGTGAGTTAGAACAGAAAATGGCTTCTTTGAAAGAGGAAACTAAAGAGTACAAGGATAAGCTTTACAGGTTTCAAGATAGCTCCAAAAAGGTTAAGTCACTCATCAAAGGTCAAAGAAAGACAACAGATAAAACAGACCTTGGTTTTGTTAAGCCACACAAGGAACAAGTTGGAGAGTCTAGTAAGAGACTCCAAAAGAAAGAGATTTCTGATGAGGAAAGTATTTCAGATCATGATTCCTTGAATGATAGATGCACAGAAATAGAAAACAGAATTCAAAATGAGAAGAAGAAATTTTTAGGACCCAAGAGGTCAAATAAAGGAAAGTTTCAAGGCAGATGTTTTGCTTGTCACAGGTTTGGTCACATGGCTTCACATTGCATGGCTCAAGTGAAGAAGGTAAATGACAGTTTCAGAAGTGCTAGTTACTTTCAAGGGTATTGCTACTCTTGTCAATAGTTTGGGCACAAGGCAGTCTATTGCAAGGTAAATAATAGGAACAGGTTTGATCGCAGGTTTGGTCAGAACAGGTTTGGTCAGAACAGGTTTGGTCAGAATAGGTTTGGTCAGAATAGGTTTGGTCAGAACAGGTGGATTCAAAGATCAGGTTTACCTCATAGAAACAACATCGTCAAGTGTTTCAAGTGCAACAATGAAGGTCACATAATCAGACAGTGTAGAGCTTAAATTCCAAAATACAGGAATAGGAATAGTGGCATGATCAGGTCCAAGGATCAAGACATGGACAAAAATAGGTATGAGAACCAGAATAAGAATAGTAAAAAGAATAGGAATATGGACAAAGAGTTCAATAGAAGTCTCGACAAGGAAGTTATAGACACTGATGATGATCAGTTCCTAATGGGATTTTTACTCCCACCTTAGAATTAATCACTTCATCGGGATGTGGGGGAGGGACAAAGGGGGAGATATATGAGTAAGGGGGAGAGCTTCAAAGTGAAGAGGAAAGCTTCAAGTCATGGGGAGCAAAACTTCAAAGGAATATTCTCAGTTGTGGGCACAGTTTATCAGTTGTTAGCACAGTTGGTTTCAGTTTTGGCTCTTGAGAAGTGTTTTCAGTAAAGGTTTGCCATCAATGACAAAGGGGGATATTGTTGGTAATTTTGGGTACTTTTGGTACATTGCCTTTGCTTAAGTGTATAATTTGTCATTGATGTCAAGAAGCATTTGAAGGAATTTTATTTGATGTCAAATAATTTTTTTTGATGAAGGTTTCGGCATGTCAGTTTCAAAGGTCTTTTGTAAACCCCAAGTTGGCAGGTTTAAAGATTACAGGTGGATGCATTGGTTTAATGCATTTGGGTCCAGGAGGAAGTATTTATTTAAATAATTAAAAAACCTTGTTAAGGTTCCATTTAATTATTTTTAAATAAACATTATACTATTATTTGCATGGGTTCTCCTAATCCATGGCGTAAATGTCTTAACAAGGTGGGCGCTATGTTTTAGCTTTGTGGGCACTAACCAAGACCTCCACCGATGTGTTAAAGACCTTCGTTGATGTCAAAGAGCCTATGGTAAAATTCATATAAATATCTCTCGATGAAAACAAAGATGCATCCCATCCGAATTTCAAAAGAAAGTTGCTCGCTATGTTTTCAACTGTGTGTCTTCGTTGTTTTCGTAATCTGTTGATCGGTTGTGTCTTCACCATTTTTGTAATCCGTTGATTGTTTGTGTGTCTTCGCCATATTCGTAATCCGTTGTTCATTTGATTGTCTCACCATTTTTCGAATCCACCATATAGCTAGTCATCTGCGAGTTGGCATCAAAAGGAAGGGAGGACTGTGTTTTATTTTCCCTAGCGCAAAAGGGACAAGCATAACAGAGTGAGGTTTAAACCTCACATGGTGCCTTTGGTGCACTGGTAGAAGCTAGGCTATTGGCACGCTACCAGAATGGGAGGTTTCGCATTCGAATCACGCGAAAGGGTTTTTCGACGTGAAGTGGTTGTAGCAGGTGGTGTTAGATTTTGGGTGCAATTTCTCCATAGCGATTTTTGTTGTTGGCTAAGGTATTTTTCAAAATTAATCTTTTGCTAAGTGTATGTTGCGGATGGAGGATGTTTGTTAGAAGAAAAATAGCTTAGGAGTCATAAGGGTTTTAATGCTTGTTGTTATTTTGATAAAAGATTATTTTGAAGATGTTGTTGAAATATCTTATTGCATTCTTATGAGAGATAAACTTTATTTTTGATGAGACAATAAGGGAGAAATAAGGTGTATAGTGGATAAATTTTTCTTGTAATGTTGAGAGTGTTTTTGGTTGATTATGGAAATGAAAGCATGATGTTTTAAGGCTAATTGCTTCTAGTGTGAAGTTGTGAAACCTTAAGTGGGCAGCTTTGAGATTGACATTTGCTTTCATTAAGTTGGTAATAATCAAGCTATTATTTACTTGGTTAAAGTGTTGAGCTTACTCCTTTTTTGATGAATTGAAAAGTTGTTTTTATGCTATTATGAGTTGATTTTGTGGATGCTTTTTGTTCTGGAGAGAAAATGAGTTCTACTTGTTTCCTTTTCTAATGTTGATTGTGAAATGCTTCAAGGTTGTATTTTGAGTTGAATGGTGTTGATTGAACCTTGTTTGATAAGCATTGTTGTGGAAGCCCTAATTGATTGTGAAAAGAACATGAGTATCATTGTTATGTGATTCTTTGCATAGTTGGCAATTGTTGGGGTTTCATGTTCTTGAAAGAAAGCATTCTATCCTATCCATTTCAGATTTTGAGTTGAGTTTTCAGATTTGAGATTGAGGTTGAGTTGAGTTTTCAGATTTGAGATTGAGGTTGAGTTGAGTTTTCAGATTTGAGATTGAGGTTGAGTTGAGTTTTCAGATTTGATATTGAGTTTGAGTTGAGTTGATTTGAGTTGAGTTTTGAGATTGGGAGTTGAGTATAGAACATATTGAGTCTCTAACAATTCTCTTTATGCTTCTATGAGTTTGAAAAATCACATTGGGTCTCTAAAAATTCACCTTGTGATTTCCTACTAAGAAAGTTTTTCTTGGTGAGCTTGCTGAGGTTTTGGACAGGTTCTAGTGGGGACTTGTGAGCAGGTTTTGGACAGGTTTCGGTGGGGACTTGTGAGCAGGTTTTGGACAGGTTTCGGTGGGGACTTGTGAGCAAGTTTTGGACAGGTTTTGGTGGGGACTTGTGAGCAGTTTTGGATAGGTTTCGATGGGGACTTGTGAGAAGATTTGGACAGGTCCTAGCAGAGGACTTGTGAGATGAGTTTTGAGAGTTCTATCAGAGAACTTCAGGATAGATATGCACTGGTTCTTTGAGGAGAACCTAAGGATAGATTTGGAAAGTCTTTGAGAAGGCTTGTGTGTAGAGGATTTATTTGTTCAAGTGTTGGACATATCTGACAGACAGACGAAGACTTGTACTAGACTGACTAACTATGTTTGGTACAGGTTGTTGAGCTGCTGTGGACATGATCATAGAAGGCACAGGTCTCTTAGGCTAAGCATTAAAGATAGGAGGTCTTCGATGGAAAGGATTTGCACGTGCTGGCAAGAGGTAGAGGTCGTTGATCTTCTGAGGGATCATTTCTAGAGCAGAGGGGAAGGTATCTCCTTTGAGCAGAGGCTCATAAATCTAGATTGGGAAGGTATCTCCTTTGAGTAGAGGCTCATAAATATAGATTGAGGGGAAGATATCTCCTTTGAGCAGAGGTTCATAAATCCAGATTGAGGGGAAGGTATCTCCTTTGAGCAAAGGCTCATAAATTTAGATAGAGGGGAAGGTATCTCCTTTGAGTAGAGGCTCATAAATTCTGATTAGGGGAAGGTATCTCCTTTGGGCCGAGGCTCATAAACATTATAATTGGGAAGGATTCCCAAAGAACTTTGAGATAACTTTTAGAGAAAATTTTTGTGGATGTAGCCCAGCCATTATGGGTGAACCACGTTAAAATTGGTGTCACTTTGTGGATGTTATTATGCATTGCTTTGATATTGCTTTGGGTATATTGATTTACTATTTTGAAGTATAAAAGAAAAAGTAAAAAGAGGTCTTATACTATTCACCCCCCCATCTTAGTATAATCTTGTGTTCTTCAAGTTTTAGAGTAGACTTGAGTACTGGTGTCTCCTGTGGATCCATAAAATTGATTAGAAGGGGATTGGAGTTCCTATAGATTGGTGTCAAAAAACTTGAGCAAGGGGATTGGTGTCTCTTGTGGATTGGTATCCATAAACTTGAGCAAGGGTATTGGTGTCTCTTATGGATTGGTATCCATGAACTTGAGTAAGGGTATTGGTGTCCATGAACTTGAGAAAAGGGATTGGTGTATCCTATGGATTGGTGTCCACAAAATTGAGAAAGGGGATTGGTGTCTCCTATGGATTGGTGTCCATAAACTTGTATAGGTGATTGGTGTCTCTTGTGGATTGGTGTCCACAAAATTTTATAGAGGATTGGTGTCTCCTATGGGTTGGTGCCCACAAAATTAATTGAAGAAATATATAAGCAACATTTTTTTATGGTTTTCTCCCGAGAGGGTGTTTTCGCATAAAATATTTGTCTCTTATGTGTATGGTGATTTGTGCATTGTTTCATTATTGCATTGATATTATTTGAGGTTATTACTTTGGAAAGAAAAGAGAAATTTTTTATCTTATACTGTTCACCCTCCCTCTGAGTATAAGGTTGTGTTCTTCAATTACACCCAAAGAAACCAACATAGACTAATATAAGATTAGTAAGGGAATTGATGTCTCTCCCTTCTTGAAAGATTAAGAAGGGGTAATCCTAAACCTATGGTCAAGATATACTACATTCATAGAGAATATAAGAAATGTGGGATGACCATTTGAAGCATCCTTTATGCAATGGAGGTATACAAGGTAAACCCCAAAATTTATGAGAGATTGGTCACTCCTATCCACTCAAGAAACATCTACACCATTATGGTATAAAAATATGGAAATGCCTTGTCAAATTTAATCCTATTGGAAATATATTTGGTGAACCTTAAAATTGATACTTACCTAAATAAAAATTACTCTCTCAGGTTGGTTAGTTTATGGGCCGTTACAGTTGGTATCAGAGCTTTAGTTCATAGGACTAGAAGGTTCCATGATAGATATTAAGATTGGCTAGAATTTATTAGTGAATTTTGGAGGAAAATATCTTCCATTGGGTATGGAAACTTACATGGAGTAAGAATGACCATCAATATTATTAGTGGATGATAATAATTTGTTGGTATTTTACATGGATGATGTAACTAACTAGGGGTAGAAGTACAATTTGAAGAAGAAATTATAACCTAAATCAACCTTTATTTTATGTGGGTAAGTAATATGGCACCAAAATTAAGAAGAGGAAGAAGAGGATCTTCTCAAATTCCAAGATAGACTAGGTAGGATAGTGTCAAGGCTAGACCCAAAGAAGAAATTTCAAGGAATTCAAACAGAGATGTGGAGAACCTCACTATTCTTGTATCTATATTATAGGATTAAATAGAGAAATAGAGAGAACAATAAATAAACAAAAGTAGCTATTGGAAACTATAGCAAGTCAAAGTTAACATAATAGAAATCCTAAGGTTAGGAAAGAAGGAAATCCTTCTATAGGAGATCAAGAATTGGGGCCCTTATAGAGGCAAAACTGGCTAAGGATTTGAAGAATGTGAGGATATACAAAATTGGAAAGTATGGGGGTGATTTAGTCTAGGCTTGGCTGAATGAGTTGGAGATCTACTTCTCCATGAAGAAATACTCCTTAGTGACCTGAATAATTTGGGCAACTCTTCATTTATAGGAGATAGAGTTAGAATGGTGGAATACTTATAAAGTTGGATAGAATATTCAAGAAATAAATCTAAAGTGGGAAGGTTTTGTTGAAGCCTTTAAGAAGAGGTTCCTCATAGAACAATACTATGTGGAGAAATTTGAGGAATTCTCCACACTTCACCAAGGAACAAATATGGTGGAGATTTATTACCAAAATTTTGTGAAGTTGCTTAAGTATGTACCATTATATGAGAAGGATGAGAATATGAAGGTACATAAATTTATCTTAGGAGTGGATCCTAAGATTAGATCGGTAATAAACATGCATAAGCCTAAGACTCTATAAAAAGTCTTATGACTTGGCTCAACAAGTAGAATCCAACTTGCAGTCAAGTAGGACATACTTTAGTTATACAAAATTATCAAAGAAAGATTGAAAATCCTTGAGAAAAAGGAAAAGTGTTGGTTTTATTATATGGGAACAAGAGAAAAGCAATAGAAGTAGAGGTAATCCAAATTTCAAAAGAAATAATGATATAAAACAAGAAAATTTTAAGAAGAAATTCCAAAAGATGAATAATAACAATACTCCTCAACCATAGAGGTAGCCAAAACCATCACAAGCAGAGCGTATAGGGGAGTAGAAATAGGAAAGATATCTAGGTCCCAAGGATGGTTGCTACAATTTTGAGGGTCCACGCTATGCAAATAAATATCCAAATTATACAAGACCAAGTAACCCAACCACAGGATCTACGTAGCAACATGTAACCAGAACCTAGATGGACAAGTCATTCCTATGCTCTTAAATGGTAAATTTTTTGATAAAAAATTAAAATTTTTATAGATAGTGGAGCTACATATAGTTTCATTTCTTCTAGTATAGTCAGGGATATGCCAAAAAGACCAAGATTTTTGGCACAAGGGTGGAAAGTCAAGTATGGCTCTGGATAAACCTACTTAGTGGATCAATATTTTCCTACAACCAAGATCACCCTACCCAACAACTCTACCATTTGGCACCTATATGTAGCATTGCTACATGCCTTCAATATTATCTTGGGAATGGACTGGTTAAAAGCTCATGGAGCCCTAATTAATTTCTAGGATATATGGATAGACTATACAAATAAAGATAAGTGGAGATTGAGAATCAATAGTGAGTAAGGGTCATTTCGACCTCATTTGATCTTAGCAATGCAACTAAAAAAAGCTATTAGAAAAGGTGGAATGTTCTATGTTATTAAGTTGAACAATAAGATTAGGTATGACAAAAAGGAGGAATTTTTTAGGAATAATTTTATTTTGCATGATTTTAGGGATGCATTTCTTGAAGATTTCCCTAGACTACCACCTAAACATGAATTTGATTTCACTATAAAATTCATGCTAAGTGTGGAACCCATTAATAGAATTCCTTATAGGATGAATCCTATTGAGATGTAGGATTTAAAAGTGAAAATTCAATGGTTTCTGGAAAAATATTTGATTAAACCTAGTGTGTCACCATGGGGTTCACTAGTATTATTTGTCAAAAATAATTATGCATCACTAAGGTTATGTATAGACTACAAAATGTTGAATAAAGTGACCATAAAGAATAGGTATCCTTTATCGAGGATTGAAGATATGTTTGATCAACTTAATGGTGGTACCATATTCTAAAAAAATAATTTAAAATTAGGATACCATTAGTTGATAATAAGAGAGGAGGATACTCACAAGACTTTTTTTAAGACCAAATATAGATACTATGAGTTCACAGTATTACCTTTTTGGATAACTAATGCATCGGTAACATTCATGAATATGATGAACAACGTGTTTAGGAAGCATTTGGATCAATTTATATTAATATTTTTAGATGATATTATGATATATTATCGTAATAAGGAAGAGCATGATAGGTACTTGAGAATTATTCTTCAGTTGTTAAGAAAGAACCAACTCTATGGTAATATGTCAAAGTGTAACTTTAATGTTCTAAAGGTACAATATCTAGGACATGTCATACCTGTAGAAGAGATAGGTTCAAATCTGAAGAAGATAGAAGTCATTTTGAGTTAGCCGGTACCAACTAATGTACCTAAATTGTGGAGCTTCATGGGCCTTACGGGTTATTATAGGCATTTTGTAAAGGAAAATAGCCTACTCTATATCCAACATCTAGAGAAAAGAAAAGTGATGAAGACATCAAATGATAAGGTTAAGGTTTATGCTCGTAGGTTGAATAAAACCTTAGGTTAGGCTAAGTCATATGGAATATGGATTAGTCTTATTTTTATTTTGAATAAATTATAAAATGTGAGACCTTTTTTCTCACATAGGATTTTGTAGACATCTTCTAGATAAATAGTTGATACCTTCCTAGAATAGGTTAGTTGGATTGATAATAGTCAATCCCTAAAATAAGCCTCTATATAAGATCTTATCTTCCAAATTTAGGAATTGGTTGCTCAATCTAAAGGAAATTTGTTTTAATTTTGTGTCTATTTAAGCACCCATTAGCAATGCAATTTTTAGCTTCTTTGATTCCACATTAGTGGTATTAGAGCATAGGATTTGCATAGGTTTTGGATTATTGCTGACCTCATGTTGCTTGGATTTGGGTAATTTCTAGCCAAGAAGATCTTGTTTAGAAGCTCTCTATTGCTTTTGTTTTTAAGGTTGCCTCGATGAAATTTAGTTCCCTTGGACTAGATTTCAAAATTTATAGAGTTAGAAGATAGATATTGGAACATCTCTTTGGTGGTCATCCTATTACCTTAATTGCTACCCCTTGTTGCTACCTCTACCATCTACCAATAACTACTTGGTGGTTATTGCACCTTTATACTGGTTTCAAAGGAAAATATAATGATATTATGCACTTAGAAGATCAAGATAATTTATGTTACCCTTGCTGTTAAATTTTTGCAGTTCCTTGCTTCTTTTGCTAAAAAAATCTCTTTGTTTTGTTAGCTTATAATTGATATTTGGCAAGATTATTTTCTTGACAATTTGGTCCTTTGTAAATGTAGTGAGAAATTATGCAATTTTAATTTATATAAAAAAGGCTTCTTAAGCCTTAAAAAAAATGTTTGAAAGCTTTTTATTATATAAAAAAAGATTTGAAAAAATTTTGAATTAAGAAAAAAAGGCAACATAATCATCAAATCGATGACCAAAATTCACCTACATTAGGTGATAAAGCCTATCATATTCAATTGAATCTAGCATCACCCTAAGCAACATAATATCACCTTTCAATGACTTCACATTGCTTAAGATGATGTCATAAGTCACCCTTAGGTGACTGCATAGGATAAGTCTACACTTTACAGGTATCGCTCAAGCCAAAAAGTGGCCAATGATAGGAGGTCATTGAATCGACCTGATCCCATTGGATCCAATTCATAGAGGAGCCATGGACCCTATAGGCAAAACAAAAACCTCTCTGTTATAGCATTAGGCTTGATATAGGGTCATTTATTTGCAACAGAATAGACCTTGCAACATAGAACCCAAAGAGCCTTTAATACAAAATAAACTTTGGAGCATGAAATTCAATGCACAAACCTTGAGGTAGACCTCTTAAATCCATTTGTTGGATCTAATGAATGTGGATCTATCAACTAGCACATATTAATTATAGTCCTTGATTGGCACATGAATCCCAAAGTGTGTATCCATTGGAGGATATTGGCCAATCATGCACTTCCTGGATGACGTATCCCAAGGGGACACTTGGTGACATCTTCTTTGATGTGGTAATTCTCATTTGTCTAGATCTAATGGTTAGCATGTGACACATGGCATGTTTTTTGGCATGAATTTTGAGTTTAAGAGAAAAATATTAATCTCATATTTCATGGGGGTAAGGCTTTTCATCCTTCAAATGGGGTGAGAATGCCCTATTGAAATAGCCAACATGTAACACAACTATGCATGTGGTGTCAACCTCCTATTGTGCAACTTTAATTGATTAATTGATGCCTGTTTGACCTTGATTCTTGACCTCTTTATATTTGACCATATCACTTCTATTTCACTTTATGGGTTGATCGCACTTCCCGTGCAACTTCCTGCATTACCCCTTTGACCAACAACCACTATTGACTCTGTGAACAACACTTGAATGCGCTAAAATATTTTTAAGGGGTTAAATTATTATTTTTATAATTTTTGCAAAAGGAGAAAATTTTTATTTGCAAAATAGGATATTTTTTCATTTTGCCAAAGGGAGATCCAAAATGTTTGTAAAAAAGGGAATATTTTTGTGCTAAATTCACTTTTGACCATATTTGCATTGTAAAATTGCATACAAAATAATTTGATTTTTTACTTAATTGGGTAATAAGCACTTATTTTATAACCCCTTAGGAAAATTATATCCTTTTTGTAATATTACTATTGGCTTATACTAAGGGTCAAATGGCTTCTAATTTAGCGAAGCAAATGGTTGCAATAGTTGTAGTAGTTAACCATTTGGTAGATAAAGTCACTAATAGTGAATTCAAGGCCAAATGTGAGATCAAAACTTATGATGGATCCAATGATCTCAACGTCCTAAATAATTGGATTCTTGGTATGGATACATGGTTCAAGTATAGCAAGATTCCAAAGGATGAGCATGTCTCCTTTTATAAGATCAAGTCAATCAGGATCCCATCCACACTTGGGATAATTTGGTGAAAGTAATTAATGACACATTTTATCCTTCAAATTATGCTAAAGATATTGACTTTCAATGGATTTATTTGAAGCAAGGATACAACAAGAGTGTCCAAAAATACATTGGCAAGTTTAACAAATGAAGTATTTTAAATGTAAATTAGGACTCAAGTATAAAAGTAATTAATAAAATCAAGAGTGGATTGCAGGAACCACTTTTTAGGGATTTGAAATATACACCATTAACAAGTTTGAATGCGGTGTACAATCAAGCACAACTTATGAAGGAGAAGTTTACATCTCAATAAAGTGGATCTCGCTCTTCAAGCACCTTCAAAGCAACAAAACAATGGCAACTGCAATGACAAATGAAGAAGAATTCTTTCTCCCCATCTCCTTATTCTTCTTTAATCTTTTCTTCTTCTTATTCTTCTTTCAATACCAAGAAATTTTTTAATCATTGTAAAAGAAGAGGCCATGTGGAATCTAAATGTTTTAGAAAGAAGAATATTATTGTAGAAACTCAAACTGAGGAACCACAAGATGGTCTCATTGAGGCTATAGGAGAAGCCCAAAAGTATGATGAGCTCAAGGATAAGCTCAAAAAACTTACCTTGTTAACACAAAATATGTATGAAGGTGGTTGTGAAGATCTTTTTATCACACAAGCCCACCTAAATCACAATTACTTTATGGATTGTATCATCAATAATGGATTTTAATTAAACTTAATTTCATGAGTTGTAGTTGATATGTTACAGCTTCCTATAAAACCCCATACTCCTCCATACTCACTTAGGTGGAAGGATGCAGGTTCCTCCTCCATGATTACAGAACTTGCATAGTGTCCTTTGTATTTGGTCGTCACTATGTGGATCGAGTCACCTTCAATTTGAATCCAATATATTATTATGGTCTACTCCTTGGTAAGCCCTACCAATATTACAAAAGGGCTCAATATGATTCTTATAACAACACATACACATTGCATCACGATAACGATATATTTCTCATTCATTCTATGAAGCATATCACACTCCATTCCATAGGGCCACAAAATATTGATCTTTAGCAAACCAAAGGATACACCAACACCAGTTCCATACAAGGAGGCCATTCCTCCTTCTTCAGTACCTCCTCTAACTACTCTAGCTACTCCTATTGCTTCTTCATCTATTCAAAAACCACGACCTTCTTCAGCTCATCAGATATCGAGCTGTAATATCTCACACTTAATTATCAATCTAGGTTAGATTTAAAGAATAGTTATCTCATATAGATATCCACAATTTTGACTATTGATTTTATTTTGTTTCCTTAGTTTCAACCGATAAAAGAATAAAAGTTGCAATAATTGAAATTATGCTTAATTTAAGGAGTGTAATTATGATCTAGTCTACGTTTGTATGGTTCTACTTTATGATTTAATAATGCATTATCTATTTAATATATTTTGTAAATCTATAATGTGAAATTTAATTAAATATATGTTCTACGACTATTCTATGTTATAACTAAATCTACTTTATTTTAAGAGGAAGAGGGAAAGGGACTAACCTTTCCTATAGTGGGCCCTACCTCATCGAGGTCAGCATTAATTTCTTCTCCTATTTATACTCTACTTTACTTCAAAAAATTATATTCATTAATCTAACTTAATGCTACTTATTTCCTGCTTGTAGGAAAGTAGATGAAGCTACTACAACAAGTAAAACATGCAAGAAATATAGAATACCATTACTATACTCATGGAAGAAAATGTTGCTGCTATTTTATTACTTCATTCCAATATTCATTCGTACAATGTAACAATATGCTTTTGATAGTAGACTAGATGTATGCACTAGCTTGGAGAGGACCTTTTTCAAGGCCTTGACATTGTAATATATAGTTTTTACACTTTGCCTTTGTAGACACCAAAATCCAGCCACTTATACCTTCCTGCCAGCCACGTGTCAGTCATCCATCCTTCCCGCAATTATTTGGCCCAAATCCACACTTTCCCACCATTATTTGGCCCAATTTCACTTTTCCCGCCATTTTTCATCCCCAAATTTATTTAAATTAATATTTATATATATATTTTAATATTTTAATATATTTTAATATATATATAAATAAAGTTTAAGTGATTTAATCTGAGCCGTCCATCCTTCATTTAATCTCATCCGTCCATCCATATTAATCTGTTTCACAACCTAGATTTATTCTCTACCCTTGGATCCACTTTAATCTTAGCCACACGTTCAAAGTGTCGTTAAAACCCTAAAGTGTGCCCTAAGAGTAGATTATAAATTGAGTCACCTTGATGGCTCAAACCCTATCTATCTCTTCGGCTAAACCTACTTATATTCCCTATCTAAGTCTGGAGTTGGCTATTGCTATTAATCCTGAGTCTTTTGAGTCTTCTACGGCCCTAAGTCTGAACTAAACCCTTTCGCCGCATCCATCGCCGCCGCCTGGTCTCGCTGCGTTAACAAGAAAAGGTATAGATTCGTCTAAAGAAAGTAATATTTCTTTATGTATTAATCTACTGTTGAATTTTGCATTCTGTTTATTTTTATTTCATAAATATAGGGTTTTAGACTATTTCTGAGGGCTCACACAGTGGAGCCCTCTTATTAGTTTCTAACTCTTTGATAATTTTAATGTGTGCAAGATTCTAGTGGTAGATCTGATTTGTTGATAGCAGCTGCTTAAGCTGGAGTGGTCCGAGCCAAAGGATACAATGAATCCCACTCATTCTATTGAGGTTAAGGATACATTCTTCGGAGATGCCACCACATTGTGCCAGCTAGGGTTTCGGAGAACCCTAGCACAAATTGTAACTTTGTATCACGAAAAGGGTTACAGGCCCTATTGTACTTAAAAGGAGTTTCTAAAATCCATTGATTAATAAAAATCATTCATTTTGTACCACTGTTTTACATTCCTTTATTGTGATTTCTTTATTTTTGTTTGGCGTTGTATCTTTAATCTACAAATGGCGATCAGGGGTACCTCTTTTGATGGTTAGCTTAGTGCTTAGATGCACTCTTTATGAGCCTTGGTGCTCTATTGTATATTGTAGCCTTTTGGCATTCATTGTACAGTTTGTCCTTTATACATATATATATATATATACATGGCTTTTATTTATTTGGTGTTTTACTCTCTTTTGTGTGAATGCCTATGTTTTTGTGATGCATGTTTTTATATGTTTTAATGTTTTTGATGCATATGTGATGGAATGGAATGCAAACTTATAGATGATTAATGCGAGACTAAGTATATAACATACAAATCTATGGATGATTAATGCAAGACTAAGTAAACGAAATATGCACTAAGAAGCACTCATACTTTTAGATAGTTAGATTTAGCCAACTGCTATCATAATTGTTTAATCAAGGGCACCGAACTTGGTGGCTTGTGAATGGATGACGTATGGAATGACATGAATATGGAAGAAGATATGGAGGGTGATATGGAAGAAGATATGGAGGAAGACTATTTTACAAAGACTCAAACATGCTAGTGGTATCAAACAAACTTACTAACACTGCCTAATTCAACTAGGACCAAATGTGTGTGCATACGAGTTCATTAACCAAATAGAAGCATGGTAGTGACTCTAGGCAATCAAAAACCTGTGTGTGTGCAAGTGTGTTCATTAACCTCATCTTGCATAAATTAGGTAACCCTATTATGGAGAAGACCCCGAAGCTAGTTTGTCCGTATGAGCATTCAGAGGTCTCTTTTTGAGGAGAGACATGTCACCACGCAATGAGTATACTCCACTGCCAGTCAAGCGTCTATAGCCCTGGTGAAGGTTAACTCCATAGTCCATGTTGTTTTTGACATTTGTAAGCCTTTGGGATGACTACCTATCTGTCTAACTGGACAAGTAGTACGATCCTTACAACTTATTTGGTATCAGTGGTGTGTGAAAAATGTTCATTTCCTTAGAGATTTGGGGAATCAGATTCTCAACCGAAGTATGATGAGAATTTTACCCTATCCTTACTACTCGGTTTATATTTATATTTTGTGATTGCTTGTGATAGTGGTAAGAACCACTGTTTTATGGACTATGTTTGCATGATAGGACAAATGAGGATTACCCTTTTCACTTCAAGGCACAACCCAAGGATGGTGTTATCACTCTTTGACACAAGATGTTTTTAAGATGTGAAAATGTGATAGGTTCAAGACCGCTTTTGAAATCATTTCCCAATACTCAAGATTTTATTTAGTGTAATTTGTGATATGGCCCTAGAGAACTTTGACATGCATTTCGAAGTTTTCTTAAAACACTAGGAATGGTTGAGTGACCGAAAACATTTTGGCAATGTAAATATGTGCAAATGGAAAATGGGTGTACGAATGACAATTCGGTTTGATGGATTTTATGAAGGTGCCCCTGATTAAGGCAACATGACTTTTGCTTGACCAAATTTTATATCCAAAATATAGAATGGTGTCTAACATGATATGCAACTATGGCTAAAAATGAAATGTTATGGTTTTCAATGAGATGTATGCACATAAAATGCAATGTTTTTGAATGAGATGTATGCAACTAACAATGAAATGCAAATTCTTTTTATTTTATTTGTTTTTTTTTTTTTGTTTTTTTTTTTTTTGGTACAAGCCATGTACATACGTACATATAAAATTCAAACTATGCGTAGAATGCCCTCAAGTGTATAACATTAAGTGGTTCGGGTTCTTCCTATCCCTCTAAACTGGCAAGTCTATAAGTTCCATTACCCACTCTTTCAATGACCATATATGGACCTAACCAATTAGCCGCAAATTTATCTCGAAGATGCGGCAATGCATTGGTGTTTTGTTGATTCTCTTTAAGGACAATATCCCCTACTTGAAATTCTCTTAGATGAACTTTGGCATTGTAAGCACGTTTCAATCGGTCTTGATAAACTCGCAAATGCTCTAAAGCATTGATTCGTTTTTCATCTATGAGTGTGAGTTGATCAAGACGTGCTTGTCTAGCAGTATCATCATCGATAAATTCCTGCAAAGAAATTCGCAAGGAAAGGATCTCGAGCTCAAGAGGCATGATTGCTTCAGCTCCATAGACCAAAGAAAATGGCGTTGCCCCAATGGGAGTTCTGGTGCTTGTTCTGTAAGCCCATAATGCCAAGGGGATTTGTGTATGCCAATCTTTATTATTTTCTTTAACAAGTTTCTTAAGAATAGCAATTATGGTCTTATTGGAAGCTTCAGCTTGTCCATTGGCTTGTGGGTAGTAAGGAGTTGAGAAACTATGTTGGATATTATACTTTTCGCAAAGAGCTCAAACATCCTTATTCTTAAAAGACTTGCCGTTATCAGAAATAATTTTAGAGGGAATACCAAAACGACAAATGATATGGTGAAGTATAAACTCCATAATTCTAGGACCTATCGTACTGGCTAGAGGAACAGCTTCAACCCACTTTGTGAAGTATTCAGTGGCTGTAATGATGAAAGTATGTCTTGTCCGAAGAGGCAGTGAAATCTTGCCAATTAAATCGAGACCCCATTGTGAGAAGGGCCAAAGGCTTTGGATGGGCTATAAAACTTGTGATGGTATATGGGTTAAATTAGCGTGTTCTTGACACTTTTTACATTGTTTAACATATTTGCAACAATATTGTTCCATAGTGGGCCAATAATACCCCATACGTAAAATACGCTTCGCAATGGCCATTCCACTAAAATGACCACCACAAGTACCATCATGGGATTTAGAAATAGCTCTATGTGTTTCACCTGCTTCTAGACAGCGGAGGAGTACTCCATCATATCTACGTTTATACAACACATCCCCCAAAAGAACAAAATGAGCTGCCTTTTGCTTAAAGCAGCAAGGGGCGCTCGAGATAAATCGGATGGGAGTGTTCCAAACTTGAGGAAGGCTACTATCTCACTAGACCAAGGCTCATATGGATCCGAATGGATAAAGCAAACATCTTTTTCATCCTTAGACTCAAGCACGGACAATTGCAGACTTAGAGATTGTGGAAATGATTAGGGGTCGTACCTCTCCAAGGGAGTCCTTTGGAATCAATGATCCAAGAGAGGCCATGGCATCCGCAAATCTATTAGTCAAACAAGGCAAACTAGTGATCTCATACCAATCAAACTTAGAGAGCAACTTCATTGCTACATCATGATAAAGCTTAATGGTAGGTTCTTTGGCTTGGTATTCTCTTGTAATTTGTTTAACCACGAGTTGAGAATCCCCAAATATCCGAATATGCTTAATGCTCATAGCTATGGCTGATTGAAGACCTAAAATTAAGGCTTCATACTCAGCTGTATTATTGGTGCATTGGAAGTCTAGTTTGAATGATAAAGGGATGGGAATCCCTTGAGGTGTATGAAACACAACTCTAGTGCCTTGACCTTTCGCGCACTTAGAGCCATCAAAGAATAGCGTGATGTCAACATCTTCCTCCGAAATGATGTCCTCTTCTTGTTTAGTGATAGCAAATACCGAATCATCTGGGAGCTCAATAATCAAAGGATGATCACTAGGTAGTGGAGCTTTCGCAAGTTGATCGGCTATAACTTGACCTTTAACGGATTTTTGGCTAATGAATTTAAGATTGAATTCGATAAGAAACATTATCCATTTAGCAGTACAAGTGTTATTATAAGTGCGAGACATCATATAACGCAGAGGGTTTTATCTAGCTATGACATATGTTGTATGGCTAAGCATATAATGACAAAGTTTCTTAGTGGCAAAAACCACTGCTAAGCACACCTTTTCCACATAAGCATATCAGGTTTCATAGCTTACCAATGTTCGACTAATATAATAGACAGCTTGCTCACGATTTTGTTCATTCTTTTGTGCAAGCATTGTCCCTAAGGCAAAGTCCGTTCTCTGAGATATAAATATTGAAAGGGACCCCCGGACGAGGCGGAGCTAAGACTGGCATAGATGCTAAGTACTGCTTGATGTCATCAAAGGCTTTCTGACACTCATATATCCATGAAAATTGTACCCCCTTTTGTAGTAGGTGGCAAAATGGCCTACATTTATCAAAAAGTTGTGCAATAAAGCGACGGATTGAATTAATCTTTCCTTGCAAACTACGCAACTCCTTCAAATTAGTTGGGGGACACATTTCCATAATGGATTTGACCTTGTTTGGGTCCACCTCAATACCTCGTTTAGAGATAATAAAACCTAGGAGTTTGCCTGAGGTAACACCAAAGACACATTTCTTAGGGTTCAACCTTACTTTATGTTCTAGAAGTCTATCAAAAACTTTTTCCAATACATCAAAATGCTCTTGTCGAGTTTTAGATTTTGCCAATAAATCATCCACACAATCTTTGATAATCTTATGCATATAATCATGGAAAATATAAGTCATGGCTCGTTGATAGGTTGCACCTGCGTTCTTAAGGCCAAAGGGCATCACCTTGTAACAAAAAGTTCCCCAAGGTGTGGTAAATGTTGTTTTGTGTTGATCTTCAGGGTTTATTCGAATCTGGTTGTATCCTGAAAATCCATCCATGAACGAAAGCATTTCATGACCAACACAGGTGTCGACAAGAGTATCAATGTTTGGAAGAGGAAATTCATCCTTAGGACACACTTTATTTAGATCTCAAAAATCGATGCAAACACGTATTCCCCCGTTAGGCTTGCGAATGGGTACCATGTTAGAAAGCCACTCAGGATAATCAATCGGTACGACAAATTTAACATCTAGAAGTTTCTGAATCTTCGATTTAACTATGAGGGCCATGGTAGGATGCATTTTCCTAAGTTTTTGTTTGACAGGTTTAGCATCTTTTTGTAAGGTGAGGTTATGGACAACCAAATTAGGGTCTAGGCCTGGCATGTCTTTGTAATACCATGCAAATATCTCCTTCTTCCGCTTAAGTAGAGCAATCATTTGCTCTTGTTCCTCTGATGATAGAATTTTAGCCAGTTTCACAATTTGGGTGCCATCTTGGTCTGGACTAAGGTCTACATCGATAGTTTCTTCAATAAACATGTGGGAACCTTCCTCAAGCTGATGGGGAGTAGGGATCAAATTTATGTCATCTAAAATGTCATCAAGCTCCTGTGCCTTGCTCTCGTCTATGTCCGCTCGGAAGACCTCTGGCTTAGAAGATGAAGGTGAATGTGGAGGTGAAGGAGGAATGTAGTTGGCGGAAGCCCTTAACAATTCCTCGGAAAGGATGAACTCTGAAATAGATGGAGGGGATGAAATCCGATCCATGTCAATCAGGTTTGGGTTGATCAAGATTGGCTTATCCGGATCATATGGATTATGGAGCAGTGTGAATAAGTCTTCAAAATTCATTGTCGACTTATGAAATAAAGGATGGGCGAAATGGAAGGGAATACCGGTGAAGACCTCGGAAGACCTGAAATGCAAAACAACATAGTTTTTCAATTTTTTTTAATTTTTTTTTTTGTAGTTTGAGTTTTTTTTTTTTTTTGTAGTGGTGAAAACCACTATTACACACATACATAAAGCAATAAAGTATTTTTATATATTTTGTTATATATATATATATATATATATATATATATATATATATATATATATATATTTTGGAAATTTTCTGATTTTTTTTTTTTTTGGTAGTGGTGAAAAACACTATTTTAGTATATACATATAATACATGTTTGGATTATGGCTTATGGATGTGGCGGAGGGGGTGGTTCACCTCGTTCTTGTGGAAGAAGCAAGCGAAATATGGCCTCTTGGAGAGGGAACAATTGGAGATAAAACTCGTCTTGTTCAATGAGGGGAACAATGGGCACCGACTCTTCTTCAGATTCATCATCATTTGACATGACGTCAAATTCTTCATAGGCTTCATCTTCGGATTCGTCGGGGTGGAGGATTTCTTCTTCTGAATTAAGATTAATGCTTTGAAAAGCTTGTTCAAAAGAAGAAAGGGATGGAAGTGGTTGGTAGCCCAGACCAAAACGCTCGGTGGGTCTCTCGGTATGGCATATCGATGCGTTCAGTTACCCCTTGCTCGTATCGACCTAGGCCAAATTGCTGCCAATTATGTCTGTGGATGCTTGGGTTCTAGTATGGTGGTAGGACTAGAAGATGACTCTATTCCCCCATATACAAAATTAATGGAATTTGGCATAGAACCCCTGTTATAAATCGATCCAATGGATAAATGTTGGTCATGTGGATGACCAAAATATTTAACTGTTTGCACATTGAACGGTGTGATGTGGACATCTTGGATGGCATACTCACCAATACTTGCATCAATGAGATGGACCTTGACTTGGGAGAGAGATGGACTAGATGATGGAATAGAAGAATGTGGGATAGAAGAATTGGAAGGATTTGGTTGGGTTGATGCTTCATCGACTTGTGAAACATCAGCTGGTGATGGTTGGGAAGATGGAGGAATAATAGGTGATGTTGAAGAAGGTGTAGAAGAAGGGGGTAATGACGTGGAAAGAGATGATTGGTCATGGCCACATGTGCATGTGGTCACTGATGAAGAAGAAGGAAGATTAGGAGATGAAGAAAGTGGTGAATGAGATGGAATAGCGGAAGAGGAAGATGGTTGCGATATGATGGGTAGCTCCTCGGGAATGGGAGCTTTAGAAGAAGATGGTATAGAAGAAGTAGATGGGGTCAAGAAAAGATGAGTGGATGGCAATACAATCTCATAAGGATTTGAGACATAGTTGCAATGTTTGAAGGGTTCGAGTGTCGGCAGGTACATAATGAACTCTGTCCCTCATATACATACTTCGGACATTGATGCGATATAGAAGGGACACATCTCATCTCCCTAAGCCAAGGCCGTCCAAGAAATACATTGTATGCCATGGACCCTTCCAAGATGTGAAACAAGGTATGCAAAGTTTGGGCCCCTACCTCAATGGGCAAGATAATCGTGCCAACCGTGGAAGATAAAGCATCATTGAATGCTTTAAGAGTAAAAGTCGACTTGGTGATAAGGGATGGCGACAACTCTAGATTACTCAACGTCGATGTTGTAATGATATTGATTGAGGAACCAGTGTCAATTAAGACTCTCTTGAATGGCTTGTGATTGATCTTGGCCATGATATGCAGTGGAGGATCTATACTTTCTGTTGACAAAGGTTTGATTTCAAAATCATAGAAAGTGATGGAGGGCTCCATGTATGTTTGAATACTCCCCACAAAGTTGTTGAAGGCATTAGTATCTTGAGTTTGAAGCTCGATTGACTTTAATATTTCCATTAATGCCTCTCTATGCGGGGGAGATTGTTGAATGAGGTCATAGATCGATAACTTGGCAGAAGCCATTTTTAAACTCGGTAGTTAATCGGCTACTCAATGACATGATGGGTCGTTGGCGTTGAGTAGAATGATTTAGCGGTTGTTGAGAAGTACTAGCATGTCGTTGGGTCACTGTTACCTGAGGTGGACTGGGAGTTTGTACAGGTGGTTGTGGTTCAGCCTGATTTGGTTGGTTTGCCCTTTGACCCCGGGTTACTACGTTAATAGTACCCACAAAACCTTGGTATTGTTGTACATGGTTGACTTGATTAGGAGGAGTTACCTGAGTTACTCCCCCGGAAGTTGTTGGAGCTTCCTCCCGATATGGAAGGGGTGTTTGAAATACACCAAGATTTTGATTTTGTTGGGCTAAGGGGCTATCCAATTTAATGGCTCCAATCTCAATAAGATCTTGGATCACATGTTTGAAAGCTGTACAATTATTGATATCATGTCCATTTTGCCTATGATAAGGACAAAATAGGTACTCCTTGTAATACTTCCCCCTTCTAGATGGTTCTAAAGGTTTAAACTTAGGTAAAGTTAACTGATTTGTGCTATATAACTTGTTGAATATGACCGCATATGGTTCATCTAAAGGTGTGAACTGTCGCTTGGGATGATTTGTTTGCCAAGGTCGAGTTTCCATGGTTGGCCCAGTATTGTGAGCTGGTTGAGGAGGGGCGGGTACCGCATGATAAGCAATTGGTTGCGGTTTACTTTGCATTACTTGTTTTTGTTGAGCCATTACGGGCTGGCTCGCCACCACTTGATTAACTTGGTTAACATTTGAGGTTGTACTAGCCTGTGCTTGTTTGTTTTGTCAATAATTATTATTTCGTTGTTGGCCCTTTTGTTGCCATTATTTTCTATGGGGTTTTAAAACACCCTCTTGGACTTTAATGTCTTCTATGATACTTGCTTGGGCCAAAGCCTCTTCAAAAGTCCTGTATTGTTGTAATTGGAGTAACCAAGAGATAGGTTTTAGACAACTCTGGGTGAACATTTTGGTTAACTCCTCCATTGGTAGGGAGAATGGCAATTTATTAATGATAGCCCTCCAACAGTTTCCAAAGTCATAAACAGTCTCATCGTCATGTTGCTTGAGCTTGTATAATTCGAACAATGAGACTTTCCTTTGTACATTTAGGGAGAATCGTTCTAAAAATAGATTAATCAATTGCTCGTACGCATAAATGCTATGGTGAGGTAAATGATTGTACCATTGTACAACATCTCCTCCTAATGTCTGAGGAAAATTTTTGAGCATAAGAGCATCATTATTTTGGATTCTAAAGCAGGCATGCATGAATGAGCTCACATGTTCGTGAGGATCCTCAGTTCCTCAAAATTTTTCAAACTTCGGTAATGTGAAATCATTCGGATATGGCGGTGAAGGTACCGAAGGATGAATTGGTTGATTGATCAACGACCTTAGTGTAGGTTTCTGACTAGATGAGCCAGGCATGTTGAGCATAAGGTTGTCAATGCGTTGTTGCATAGCATGGAGTCGAGAATCTTCATGAAAATTTTGATTCATTTGATTATTATGATGATGCAATGGAGGAGTGAAAAATGATGAGATGGGATGAAATTGCCTGGATTAGGCGGTGTGGAATGGACAGATTGTTGGTATGGATGATACCGGAAAGAAGGTGATTGGGGTGAATGATGAACTGGATTGGGTTGGGAGAAAGGTGGGGTAGGAATGGACACCATCGAAGATTGGGGTACCCAGGTGGGGCCTGAGCTAAGAAAAGCTGGCTGGGTAGAAATTGGTTGGGGTGTAGGATTTACTACGATAGGTGGTTGGGCATTTTGTTGCTGTTGTTGCTGAAGCAACTTGTCGAGGTACTCCCTAACCTTATTAATTTCTAACCCAAGGGATGTGGGATGATTGGATGAAGGTGGAGGGCAGGCTGCCATGGTAGTCACAGGAGACTGCGTAGCAGGGGCAATGAAGGTGGCTGAAGTAGGCGGTACTTGGGAAGAAACAATAGACTGTGCCCCAGGTAGGGTGAAACCATAAATGGTTTGGGAAGAAGAGGGTTGAAATTGGTCATGGCTAGAGGAGGTTCCACCAGCCTCATAGAGAGAATTGGTGTACACCTAGGTAAATGGAGGAGAAAGTGGTCGGGAAGACACTACATTTGTCTCCAAAGGAGGACAATTGAGCATCTAGGAAGATGTTGGAGATGAAGCCGGCTGAGTAGATACAACATTAGCCTCAAAAAAAGGGTTAGTGTAGACCTGAGTGAAACCAGCAGGTATGGTTGATGCAATATCCTGTTGAAAAATAGAATCTTGCATAGGGGAATCTTGGATTGGCTCAAGGACATAACCAGTGCCATCTCTTAAGTGAGTTTGCACTTGGGCCATATCAATGTGGGTAATATGACGGGAATTGTCTTCCTCCATGGGCATGGCCATGCGATAGACGGTAGAAGGACGTGAAAGACCCGCAGCGAACCTACCCGAAATTCACTAGGATAAGTGGTCATGTTGGTGGTGGGGATGTTCCGTGAATTATTCATTTGATTATTTAGATTTAACACTTTAGATTGATTCCTTGTTAAGACCATAACGCAATAAATCTAAACAAATTCAGAAAAGAAGAATGCAAAACTTGAATGATAAATTTACACTAAAGAAATTATCAGAAAACAGTCACAACCTAGGTTTCAACCAATGTGTCTTACCTGCGGTTAACTAATTATTTTTTGATCTTAATTTGTAGTAAATTTTAAGTGTCTGATTTATGAGTTTTGCATGTGATCTAATCTTGAATTATTCACAAAAAAGGTAAAAACTATGGCTAGGAAAGGACAACGAGATTCTTACTGGTGATGAAATCCAAGCAAGTTTGCTCGGGGGTGACCTATGGTGTCTGAGACAGAAGTTTAATGGATGGAGATGAATTCCACCGTCACTAAACTTCAAGCAATACCTGGTGATGAAATCCAGATATTACTATTTTAAATGC
This sequence comes from Wollemia nobilis, assembly GCA_028583015.1. Lineage (NCBI taxonomy): Eukaryota > Viridiplantae > Streptophyta > Pinopsida > Araucariales > Araucariaceae > Wollemia > Wollemia nobilis. The sequence continues at coordinate 2,856,439 of JAQPPZ010000314.1, forward strand.
AATATGAAATGCAGTGAATTTTATTTTAAGTGTTTTAGTTGTCTAATGTATACATACAAAGCTATAAATCAAAAGTTCTAATGATCTAAGCAAGAGGCCACTGAAAATATGCCATTTACTCTGAAGAAGTGGAGTACACCATTTAAAACCCCCGCCTACCAATGATATCAGATATCAAAGGAGCAACCGGAAGGTTCGTCCACTTCTCTGCCTGGAATCACCCAATGGCAGGAGTACTATTGACATCCAATCAATAGTCCTACTTAGATAACTAAAACAGATAATTTGTAGCTATTCTAATATGTAGCTAGGTATGCAATTTTTTTTTTTTTATGCAAGCAACAACCAATAATGCAATGCAAAAAAATGTAACTAAAAATGTAACAAAAAAAAAATGTATATACAGCTTAACTGTTCTTTTCCAGATTACTTAGTTTTTGTTCATTTTAAAGCAATGATCTGAAAAAGAAACAGAATACAACAGAAAAACCAAAAACGTAAAAAGTACAATTTAAAAAAGAAAAAAAAAAATGCACTTACTCGGAAGCCTACGCTTTTTTTGTAAAACTGCCTTCAAACGCCCAAGGGAGTCTCACGCAGGCTGAAACGCACCTCTGCATTTCGGATCGGACTTCCAGACGCCGCTCTGCATCTGCTGTGTTTTCGCAAACTCCTCGAAACCCTAGTTCACTGGAACAACGAATTTCACAATTTTCAGAACCTGCAAAATAAAACAAAAACATGAATAGATCAGTAAAGCAAGTATTAAAAACATGAAACCCTAGGGGGTCCCACCGTGATTGCCATTTGTAGATTAAAGATACAATGCCAAACAAAAATAAAGAAATCACAATAAAGGAATGCAGAACAGTTGTACAAAATGAATGATTTTTATTAATCAATGGAGTTTAGAAACTCCTTTTAAGTACAACAGGGCCTGTAACCCTTTTCGTGATACAAAGTTACAATTTGTGCTAGGGTTCTTCGAAACCCTAGCTGGCACAATGTGGTGGCATCTCCGAAGAATGTATCCTTAACCTCAACAGAATGAGTGGGCTTCATTGTATCCTTTGGCTCGGACCACTCTAGCTTAAGCAGCTGCTATCAACAAATCAGATCTACCACTAGAATCCTGCACACATTAAAATTATCAAAGAGTTAGAAACTAATAAGAGGGCTCCACTATGTGAGCCCTTAGAAACAGTCTAAAACCCTAGATTTATGAAATAAAAATAAACAGAATGCAGAATTCAACAACAGATTAATACATAAAGAAATATTACTTGCTTTAGACGAATCTATATCTTTTCCTGTTAACATGGCGAGACCAAGCGGCGGCGATGGATGCGGCGAAAGGGTTTAGTTCAGACTTAGGGCCGTAGAAGACTCAGAAGACTCAGGATTAACAGTAATAGCCAACTCTAGACTTATATAGGGAAGATAAGTAGGTTTAGCCGAAGAGATAGATAGGGTTTGAGCCATCAAGGTGACTCAATTTATAATCTACTCTTAGGGCACACTTTAGGGTTTTAACGACACTTTGAACGTGTGGCTAAGATTAAAGTGGATCCAAGGGTAGAGAATAAATCTAGGTTGTGAAACGGATTAAGATGGATGGACGGATGAGATTAAATGAAGGATGGACGGCTCAGATTAAATCACTTAAACTTTATTTTATATATATATTAAAATATATTAAAATATTAAAATATATATATAAATATTAATTTAAATAAATTTGGAGATGAAAAATGGCGGGAAAAGTGAAATTGGGCCAAATAATGGTGGGAAAGTGTGGATGACTGACACGTGGCTGGTAGGAAGGTATAGATGACTTACAAGTGGCTGGATTTTGGTGTCTACAGCCTTACAATAGAAATTTTCAACATCTTTTTGTTGCATATCAAACAAATTCATATTGGATGCTTTAAATTACATAACAAAATATTCTATAATTTGAATAATCTACTAATTAATTAGACTTATTTGAATGGACTTCAACTTATTTGAACTGATTTATCCTTTTCTTTAGGAAAAGATAAATTCATTATAATTCACAATCAAAACCATATAACAATTTATACAACCAATTCTTGTGGTCAATAATAAGATAAAAATTGTGCTGATGTCAACAATACATGTTGTTCTACTCAAGTTGTCATCATACATGGTGCTTTCATTGCATAAAGTAGGTTTACACAGTTAATAGTATTTTGTAGACCGTGTCAGTAGCATCTTTTCATAACTAGTTTAAAAATTCATTTTCCATACATGGTTTTAGTAGTCATATTTCGTAGCACCTTCAGTCATAACCTTCTGTAGTGTAATTTAGCTAGAAATTGCTTGAAGCTTCCTCGTGAGCCACCTATATCTTAGTTTTGTCTAAAACACAACATCTTCACACAATTTACGTTAAATTACTAACATACAACACAAAATCTTATAGATAAAATTTACCAAAAAATTATATAATTCACACATATTATTTGGAAAAATACATCCATAATAATCATAATTAAACTTACAATAAAAAATTAAACTACATATCACAACCCTATTTCAATGCTCATCATTTTACCACAAACTGAAGGGGATGCATTTCCTCATGCATAAAATCAAATACTGCAAAAATCATAAAACCATACCATACAAAAATAACAAAAATGAATATAAGTCCATAGTTTTTATGATAACATATTAAAAATCAAGCATTTCTAGCCTTAATCTAGGATGAAACCTAGGTTGGAACAAGGTTTTCTGTAGCTGATAATTTCTCATGTTTTATCTTTTATATTTGCACTCTAATTGCATTTAGATTGGGTGGTCTCTCGGTAGCCACAATATTTAGGTAGGCTATATTATCTTATCCACCTCCTATGTCTACCATGATACATGGTGATCCTTATTTTTTTTTCACCAATGGGGACAAGTTTTCTTTTTGATCTGGTAGTCGTGTTAATCACCTTGTCAACCTCCAGCAAAATCTCCAACTCCACTGATGGATCTATATTTTGTGTGCTATGTGTAGGGTGCCTCTAAAATATAAAATCTGATAATGTGGGTGAGTTCTCCTCACTGAATATCATAGCCAAGGCAAAATGTTTGCTAAAATTTACTGATTACCTCATTTTATTTCCTTTCATTTAACTTTTATTTGGTGATGCATTGACAATCATCGATTGGAAAACCTACTCAACTAGTTTAGCAATATTTTATGTAGATATATACCTTAGGATATCAGTTTGGATGGAGAGGTCTTTCTCCACCAATGTTGCATGCTCTGCAAATTCTTTCTTGAAACTATCCAGCTGCATCTATAACAGTCTCTATTGGATTAAAATTTGAGCTAGGGCTTAGAAAGATACTATCTAAGGGTTTGAGGTAGGTGGACTCAACTACGGGATAGTTGTTTCTCCCCTCCCATATTTTTTTCTATTATACTCCTCAAATAAGGTTCTCTTCATTGGTGTAGGTGAGGGAGGCTTGGGTGTCTTGACTAGTTTGGACCAGGTTATTTTATTGAGCATGTGAGAATCATATTCATCTTGGGTGTCACTGGAATTAGATGCAAGGATATCATTGAACTCAAATTCACTTGGCTCAGATGATTGTACCAACAGGTTCACTTCCTCCATAATATTTTCCCAAGTATTCTCAATTTCAAGGGCTTTGTGAAGAACAAGTAGTTTAATGAGGTCATGGTGGGATATTAAGTTAAATTTAGGTTTGGTTCTAGGATTTTTGTCTTGAACTCTCTCAAACATAGCCTTAGGGATTTATAGAGGAAATACAATAATTTAATAACATAATCTTCTCGCTCAAGAAACTTAAGGTTAAGGAGCATTTTGAGGTGATAGCCCTTGCATACCGATAACTTGCATTCTAAAGTAAATAATTTCATGATCAAGGTGGTAGCTTATTTTCACTTTAAATGGAGAGAGTAAGCCACTACCCCCTTAATCCACCCCTCCTGGTCTCAAATAACAAAATAATTATCTCCTAATTTGTAAACCAGTTGGGTGACTCTTTTTTTATTAGATTTGAAATATCTCTAGCCAAATTTTGGGAGGTGCAAAACTTCTAAGATTATACTAGGGATAATTTCAAATTCCACCCCACCCACATGAGTGACCATGGATATAGGGTCATAGTTCAAAATGAACAGTTTGGCCACACCCTGGTTGTGAACTTGAAACTACGTTAGGGCTTCCCACCATCTAGATTTTTGGAAGAGCTTCCTGATGAAGTCATTGGGCATATGGGTGACTATGGAGGATGGTTCACTCCATTTATGGAAGGTGGAATTTGTCATTGTGAAACAAGATTTTTCAGTAGACAAAGGGGTAAGAAGTTTGAAATAGTTTTAATTTTAGGTTTGGTTTGATAGATTGTTCATTCAAACAGTTGTGAAGCTTATCTTACAGAGAAATAATTATATATACATGCATGTGTCTATCACTATTCTATAGAAAAATCAAGTGCATATAAAAGAAAAATTTTAAACTTCAAAGATTTATATTCTATTCTGGAATTTTTATTTAAAAATCTCAAAATATTCTCATTGTAAACTTAAAATATTTATCTGAAAATTTTTAAAAGAAGAATTTTTATTGTAAACACTTCATTTTACTTCAAGAATTCCTATCATATTTCCTTCTACGAATTCGTAATATAAAAATTAAACATTGGTTCTTACATTCAATATTTTGGCCAGTTCAAAAGTTCCTACACCTCCTTTTGCTCAATGTTCATCTAAAATTTCCACTATGCCCCCTATCAAACTACTGTCGCTTGATTTTATCTTCTTTGCAACATATTTGGTTGTGATTACAGTTGGTTTTTGCATGGTTCGATAATTGAATTGCTTAAATTTTACCCTAATAATTTTGCAGAGGGGAAGTTGCATGAAATTAGTTTTTTTCTATATCTTCTAATGCATATTGATAAAAAAAAATATGGTTGTAGATTATGATTTTTATAAAAAACCTCTATGCTCAATCAATGATATCTATACTCAATCCATGGTATTTGTCTTCATTGCACCATATGGCCATGTGTTGGTGATCAACATCTCTCATGCAAGGCAGTCATCCCCCTTGGAAATGACCTTCGTATGCTAAACATGGCATAATGACCTACCACATTTCCATGATATGTAGTGATAAGTTGGCTAAATTTAATGTTATGTTATCATGATTATGTCTATTGGGAGATGAATTAGGGTGGAATACTATTAAATTTTAAATTTGGTTAATCAAACTTAGGGTGCTTTGGTTGATAATCATTTTTAATTGATTTATTAAGGTCTGTGATAAAAAAAATTATTTTCACTTCCCTCCTTAATTTATATTTGATAGGCTTTGATAAGTTTATTTCATGGCTCACATCAATATATTTTATGTGTGCATTCCCACCTAATATCTTCTCCTAGTCAACATTGTTTCGTAATCTAAATACGCTTCTTTCATCAGATGAATCCTCATTTCTTAGATGAAGAGTCGTGTGACTCACTTGAAATCACCACGTGTTGTCTTCCCACCTTATATAACCATAGCATTCTTATATGTACGATAGATCCATGATGTGTGCCACATAGTACCTTCGTGTCCTGTCTAGAGTAGTAAGTCCTAATGCTCACATTGTACATGCAGGTAGATGTATTTGCTTACTCATGTGAAGTGGTTACTTATGATTTTAAATTTGTGCTACCCCCATCGATAGGCCAAGTGACCATAAAATAATAACGTTTGCACTCAGTTCCCAAGGTAGAACCTACATCATGTGATTTTTGCATCGGGGTCCATGGGTTATACAATTCATATATTCATGCATATCTTATATTGAATCCTTTTTATGTACAAAAGATTTGATTAAAAATTTAAGGTGACCTTTCGTGAAGCCTTGTTGCTCAAGACATGTGGCCTCAAACATGGCATGAATTCATTATAGTCATAGACTTAGAAAAAATGTTATGTGACGATGCACCTACAAAAATCCACTATGAAAAAAAACTATAGAAATGTCCTACAAAAATAAACTACAGAAACTATGAAAATTAACTACAAAAATAACCTACAGGAATAACCAACAAGAATATATTTATAGCAATGTTTTAACTGTTTCCATTTTTATCTTTTTATCTTTTTTTTTCTTCATTATTTTTCAAACTATATTATAGATATTATTATATTAATCCTTTGCTCCTCTCCCAAACTGAATTTTTGGCTATATAGCCAAAACAAGATAGGGAGTGAAATTTTTATTTATAGACATTTATATTATAGGAAATCTTAATTATAATATATATTTTTACTTATTTTTAGGGGTATTTCTTATATATATCAACTATTTATTTCAAGCTAAGCCATAAAAATAAATTTGTAGGATAATAACCCTTCTTAGAATGGAATTGTTTATTCCCAATAGCAAAGATGTTATGCAAAAACATTGATGTCTTCCTTGAATTTTTAATAAAATATTTCATGGCCTAATAACAAATATTTCTAATGTCCTAAAGATATCAATTTCTTTGTTCTACTTCCTTTGGCATCATTGAGGAGTCCTTTGTGAGAGAAAAAATGATAATGAGCTTAAACAAATATCAATCACCAATACTTTGGTTTACAGAAATAGGTCTCATCAATGGTTGGACACACTCAAAACCTATTTTGGAATAAGAAAGTAAGATAGTCATTCTGGTATCATATTTATTTTACCATTTTATTGCCCATTTTTTCACATACATATAGATTAAGTTTTTAGAGGTGTAGAGATTTGGGGAATTATATTCCCAACCAATCTATCAAAGTCATGATGGGAATTATCACACTATCATTACTAATTTTACCCCTTAAGTAAGAAAAGTTAAGTCTTTGGGGAATCAGACTACATAACCATCTAGATGAAAATGTAATCTTATCCTTACTACCCTCTCTTTTATTTGAGGAAGAAATTAGAACTTTGGGGATTCAGACTACATAACCATCTGGATGGAAATGTAATCCTATCCTTATTATCCTTTCCTTACTTTTATTTATTATGGGCTATATGAAAAAAGGTCTTTTATTTTTATGATACCATAATGACTATATGACCTCCTTTTCATGAGGCAAGAATATGTCTTCCCACATTGAATCTGAATTCTTCCCTAAAACCTAATATTGTGATAGAAAAGTGATGAATGATAATATGAATAAAACATTGTATGATAGAACTCCATCATGAAATAAAGGAAGCATATTTTAAAGAACATAGAGTGATATTTCTAGTTCATTTTCAAGAAATATTATTTTTCCATGATAACCTTCTTTCATTGGTCAAGTAGTGTAAATATTTTTTCCATCCATCTTATTTATTGGTACTTATACATCCAAACAAGAGGATTGATTAGACTACATTATTTTTAATGACTGCACTTATTTTCTTAGGATTTATTAGATTATAAAGCAACAATTTATTTAGTAAATAGTATTTTATTGCCTTAGGTAGAAAGATATTTTTTTATTTAATAGTAGTTGATTGCATTTTAGAAATGCATTGCAAATCAACTTGTCACTTAAGGTGGTTTATAAATTATTCTGTATATAATGGCTTCCTATAGATCTTAAGCCTATGCCCATTAACTAATAATATTTATGTTGAATCATCAATGGGCTTAAGTTTAACCGTACCAGTCCAAAATATTTCTTCAATCCCATAGGGTCCAAGCCATCTCATCCTTAAATTTCCTTGGAAGTCTTGGAAGCGAGAGTCAAATAGCAAGGTCCAATATCCTAGTTGAAATTTTCATGGTACAATATGTTTAGCATACCATTTTTTCTTTGAACTTGTGTTAAAAATTGTCCTATGTAATACCTCTAATATTCTCTCATCTAGAATATTTAATTGTTCCAACCTATATTTTTGTGCCTGATCCAAATCCATATCAAGTTGTACTGTTGTGATTTTTTTTTATTTCAAATTCAATAGGCATGATAGCTTAATTTCCATAGACCATTTCATAAGGTGATAGTCCTGTGGTAGTTTTCCAAGTTGTATTATATTCCCATGTAGATTCTTTTAGTATTTCTACCCAATAAACCCTATTGACAACTATAATTTTTGTTATAATCTTTTCAATTTCTCTATTTGTAATTTATACCTATTCATTAGCTTGAGGGTGATATGGGGATGTATTCCTATATTTTATTTGATATATTTTAACAAAATACTCAATTACTTTGGAGAGAAATTGAGATCCATGGTTTGAAACCAATTATCTATGTGCTTCAAAGCATTGCATGATGTGTGTAAAGGAAATTAGCTACAGGCCCATATTGTTCTCTTGCAAAGGCTTTTACTTTAGCCCGCTTGGTGACATAATCTGTGCACACAAGTATATGTTTATTTCCTTTACTTGGAGGATCTATTGCCCCAACAAAATCAATTCCCCATTTATCGAATGGTTTAAACATTGTTTGTGGTACCAAAAGCATCTCCATTGTAGGTATATATTTACTAGCTCTTTGACAAGCATCACATCAATCAAAAAACCTATCGGCATCCTTACATATAGTAGACCAAAAATAACTAGTTTGAAGTATTTTACTAACTTTTCTTTGAGCAGCATAATGGCCTCCACAAGGTTCTTCATGTGCTGCATGAATATTTTCATATACATCATCGTCTTGCACACATCTCCTAATCACATGGTCAGGGAAAGACTTAAATAATACCCCATTGATCCACATATAAGGGATACTTTTATGCACTAACTTCCTATGCTCATATAGTGTAAAAATTTGTGGTATTTTTCTTGTTACCAAATTATTTACAATATCGATATACCAAGGAGTAAAAACAGAAAGAGCAAACAAATGTTCATATGGAAAATTATTAGTAATCAACTCATCATCATCAAATATATGCATACAAGATAGATAATCTACAATGACATTATCTTTACCTGCTTTATCTACAATTGTGACATTAAATTCTTACAATAAGAGAAGCCACCTAACCACTTTTCCTCCTATTGTAGATTTTTTCATTAAATATTTAATGGCAAAGTTATCAGTGTGAACAAATACTTCATACCATGCTATATAATCTGCATCGATGCAATCTTCAAGTGGTGCACGAACCATGGATGGGAAAAATATGGTTGTTGATAGGGTGATCAGTAGGAAAATACAACATGAGCACCAAGATCGCCATACTGATGGAATCTGCTACACTATTGGCTTTCACAACAACTCCAATCAGATGGCTGGTGCAGCACATGAAAAAAAAGCACTATAGATCTGCTCAAGCATTATGGAGAGTTTGACATAGGATTCACGACCAAAAAAACTTATTATCAAGATTATTTGCCACCAAAGAATTTTATATGGAAACACTAATAGCACACCAGGTGGGCCAAAAATAGATTACAACAACAAATCTATGCACATCACGTCACTATGAGTTTTGCATGGTTATTAAATAAAAATATATTATTCAATGACAAAGACTTTGCTTAAATAGCAAAGGTGTACAATCTGATCCATCAGATCATAACAAACTGAGTTAATCTCAACCACACATATTGTCCTAGTAACAACTTAGGATATAATATATATTTTAACACTCCCCTTAAGTTGTACTAGGATATACTAACAAGGTGTACAATCTGATCCATTGGATCATAACAAACTAAGTTAATCTCAGTCACAAAAATTATCCTAGTAACAACTTAGGATATAATATATATTCCAACACCCCTCTTAATTTGTACTAGGATATACTAAAACCCCCCCATAAGTGATACTAGGAGGTAGTGAAAAACAAAAAAACCAAAAAAGTGGCATATCCACAAGTATGAGTCCCGACAACAAGGCCTGATAAGGTACTCATGTACATTTAATGCATAAGAAAACTCTACTGGAGAGATAAAGAAAAAAACCACTACTAGAAAAGAGAGAAGAAGAAGGAAGATGTATGAGGATGAAGGAGAGGAAGATGTCCTCTTCAACCCCCCTAGGACAACTTCCATCAAGAATCCTACAAAGGATCCATCAAATGTCTCAGAATAGTAGAGAAGCCTTATCACTGAACTAAATGAAATTTTACTCCTAGACTGGTGCTTGTGACACAGATCAAGGTTGTAAACCATGAAAAAATATCACTAAAGAAAACCCCTTGAAACCAAAGTGTCTCACAAAAAGAAGAGTGTGAAGATAGTGTGGAAAGAACCACAAAAATCACAAGGGTAGTCCAAAATGACTCCACAAGCATGAGTATGTGGTTACCACCTATATGAACACAATGGGCTGATAACAAGGTCCAAAACTTGTGGACAAATAGCAAAACAAGGGAAAAAATAAAACACCAAGGTAGCTATGGAACGTGTTCTTATGGTGACATCTTCATCCTATTGGAATGCATGGGTAACCAATCGCTGCAACTGCTAGGTGATATAGAGGAGATGACTAGATACAAGGATCACACTAAAAAAATGTCTGGGAGTGTTAGGTTCAACTGAGAATGCACTCCATGATATAAGAAATTTGAGGCCAAAACACACAAGTTAAACTACATCACAATGGAAAATATACACCACCAATGTGTCCATATCAAAAAAACCTTTTTGACAACTATAAATACCCCTATGATCTAGTGTCAAATTGGCCTTCATCTGCAAAAAAAACAATAGTCAAAAAATAAAATATAACAGGGCAACTCCCCCTCCACCCCTACACAATAGGTACACCACACCCGAGAGATATTTTTGGTTCAGTGACCGTTGTCGTCTCCGTTGAGAATCGAAGCCGACTCTCACACTCCAACATTGCTACTAGCACCACCATTGAAATTCTTAGTAATATTTTGGTGGTATAGTGAGCTCTCATGTCATGGCTACTAGATTTCAAAAAACAATAAATCTGCACCCAATCACAACTGAACACTGCATCTTTTTAGTGAGGTTGATTGCTACATAGAACTATGGAAAAAATTCAGAAAAATGCCCGAAAATCATGAAAAACTTCAAAAATATACAAAAAAATAGAAGAGCCACCGTTGCATACTTGTAATGATAAGATCTGGTTATCATCATAATTAGATCTTCTGTTATATCCCCAATAATCATTGCTTGCAAAACTTTTAGCATCAATAGTAACTAGACGAACGCTCTCCACTACGGGTGCCGAACAAAAAAATCTCATCAAATGAGTTGCAGGAGGTCCGAATGGCCATTAATGTGAAGTCACAAAGCACCACTAATGATAGGTACTCAATGAGATAACCATTAATGTGAAGTCACAGAGCGCCATTAAATATAGATACTCATCAATAAAATGATATAGAATATTGGTTTTTTCCATTGATATATATTTCAACTTTTTGAAAATCCCCCGAAAAAATTTCTCCCATGGATGCTGATACAATCTCCATCGACAGGAAACAATGGGAAACAAAATATCCATCAAAATCTCCACAAAATTTTTTTACAGGTTTCGTCATGTCCTGGTCTTGATTCCATTTGGCCCATCTTCAAACCCGGTGCCTTCATTTTTATTCATAGGAGAAGCGAACATCGAAAAAACCACAAAAAACATCACGTATTACTGATACAAAAGGCTTCCTCTCTGAGAATGGGATTTGGGACAATGATCATCATTTTGGGATTATTGCACTCGCCTCAACCTTTTAGAATATCCTACTGCAAGCAACACCAAATCTTGTGTGCTTTAAATTCCAAATCCACTTCTCGAGACCAAACACATAAGAAAAACCAGTGCTTGATAGGAGATAAGGAGGTGTCACTATGGGTATTTGCCACTGCCATTGCCTCTTGATGTAGATCAATTTTGGTAGTCACAACAAGAGCAAGAACAAATTTCATCAGAATCTGCTTCATTAAAACACCAGATATACATCTATCCATTATATAGCAGATTTTTTAGAGCTTGCTATAAAAAAGAAAAATAGAAAAATAGATGATAACAGCAACTCTGTGCACATCACGTCACTATGAGTTCTACATGGTGATTAAATACAAATATAATTAATTCAACTACCACTACTCGTAGCAGATTTGGATTTGAATATGCAAATAAATCTTGCCCACCTCACCAGCATCAACTCCAATGAAATACGCAATGCTTGTAAACACATCAGGTTCCCCGTTTCCTAAAGGAAGAAGAGTAACTCCCACAACTATGGATGGAAATGGACAATTTCTCTAAATAATAGAAAAATTAATCTGATGTTGTGTTGCCCAAAATATAGAATAGTGCCAACAACTAGAGACCTAAAACAACATAACCAAACATTGGCCACTTCTGACACTGTAGTAGAAGAAAAAATATACTCTCCACCACGTGGTACTCCCCCCCTTTGGCTATGCAAATATCTCATACTCTGTAGGTCCATCAACAATACTATCAATATACAGTGCTCTAGGCTCCCTTCATTACACATAAATATCATAGCAAAATGCGTTGCCATGATGCACACATCATGCATTCTACCAATCATAGGTGTGAATTAGAGGAGGAGCGCACCATCAGCCAAAAGGCCCACTACGGCCATTATCTTCGATGGACACATCAACATGACCATGTAAAAAATATTTTGCATACCCACGACCATTATCTTCGATGGACACATCAACATGACCACGTAAAAAACATTTTGCATGCCCTCAAGGTGGCATAAAATGGGAAAAAAAACCTTCCAATGGAAAACCTTCATCATAAAAAATCTGTATTAGTCCATGAACTATAGCAGGCACTTGCAAAATAATTTTTTTTGCTCACGAAATTCCAATCATGGAATATGCCACTAGACTTGCATCATCACATTAATCGATTAGAAAATAAGAGTTCTAGCACCTCACACATGCCCAAACTCGATGGTAATAGGGGGTGAGGAATCCCACAAAGTGGGACCAAGGACTTGCACCTTTAATCCTGTTACCCCATTGGTAAATAGTATGGCAAGTTTTGAGGTTTATAAACCACTCAAGTCCCACAACACAGATAATGTGGGATTATTCACAAACACACACAAACTACAAGATAGATAGGTATTAACGTGGAACAAAATTCCAACTATGCACATTTTGAATCTAATGAAGAAATAGGACCAGAGTTAAGGAGTTAAATCTGGGCACCAAAAAACCTTTTGGGGCTATCATTTCTAGCATCTCAGCTGCACGTACATCACCTAGATGCACTACCATTTGCACGCCAATGCTCGATTAGGATATATTTGGATGTTATCATTGCCAAAATTTATAGCTATCTCCTTGGAATTCTCCAACAAAAACTTTTGAGTTGTGTCTTGTGCATATGTGCACCAAGTGAGTCTTGATCCATCATCATAAAAAAATGCCTGCTCCATCTCCAAATACTTTCTTCGTATCATAAATACCATCAAAAATTTGTTTCGATGCCCCCACATACATCTGGCATAATCATCAAACTTATAGGACTGATTTGTCCCCTATGTGGGACTTCAGGTGGGAATGCCAGTCACATCTACAAAAATTATAATGGATCTTCCAAAAAATCATAGTGGGTCTCCCATTTACCATGGATAACAGTTGTAGTTGATATATCACCTAAAATAAAGATCTACGCACCATGAAGAGGCAGGCAGTACGGGTCACACTGGAGGAGTGGTGATCACAAATATTACCATGTAGAGAGGAAAATTTCATCGGGTCTCTTCAGAGAGCACTGATCATCCTCCATAAAATAGGAATAGAGACCATTAGTGGACAACATCAATAGATGGTAACAAGTCCAAATTATAATAGTCATAGAAGACTGCATGTTCACAACTGAGACAAAGCAAACTCAAAAAACATCCATATGATCTTCTGGATGACAATTGGAATAAAGAAAACAGAATGTTATTTTCGCTCAAAGCAGACTCTTTTTTTAGCAAAATCCCTGATGACAACATTGGGCTTGGCATGAATCCAGGATTTGAATATAGATAATGGTAGATAATGGCAGAACATACATGCTTCATCCATTGCCAGGCGAAGAAGCTTATTTGTTTCATTCACAGCACCAACGAACTGTGCAGGAGCGAAGTGCATGTCAAAGTGTGGTCGGATCTCGGTCATCTTCTCTTAAGCAGTGCCTTGTGCAAAGTAAACAATTGAAGCAGGCGAGCCATTTTTCCTCAAATGCACCAAATATAGAAAAACTAGGTCATTGTCGATGATAGTCTTCTCCATTTAAAAAATCAAATGATCCATAATTTAGACTTGGAAATCATAGCAGAAGCACTAGAACTGCCAATTTTAAATGAACTGTAAACTCTTGTTGGGTGTAACTGTTGACCATTCAAATTTTGCTCAATAAGGACTTCAAAGATTTCCATATTTTACATTTTTTCTCCATGTTCAGTCTTGTTCATTGCCTCAACATTCTTTGAAGTACAATCTCTATTTAAATCTCTACAACCAGTAGATTCTAATGTTCTATTAACATGCCTAACATTACCTTCTAAGACACCAATATTTGTTTTTAGCAGATGTACCACACCTATATTCTAGATCAACCTCTTTTATAGAATCAGATGCATATTCTAATTGTTTTTCCATAGACTTCACAACTATTGAATGTTTACTTTTCAAATAATATTGAGGTGAGACAAGGATCACTCTTTCATTTTAGGATTTTCTAGGTCCTGTGACACTATATTTTTCATAGTAGCCACACGTCATATCACCTGGAGATCCCAGAAAGTCACCATATTTTTTAATCAATGAACCAGACATTAAAAAAAACATCATAACCTTTCATTATACTTTTGTTTTATCATTCTGGAAGGACAGACAATGCAATAAAAAATTACTGATAAAAAAGGAAGCTTGACTCATATTTTGCATTAGGACTTTCTATCCAGCTTCCAAATTTGTCTAGTGTCCAACCAAGTATGTTATTTGCTTTTAATAGAGTAGGAGAAACATCCAATGATGTATCTATGGCAGGGACTGCAATAAATCAGCCAATTCCATGTAGTAAAAAATCTATTTCTAAAAGTGGCAATTAGGCAACTTCAATAGACATGGCTGCTACAAGTGCACTACAACTTAGAGAAAATAATTTAGATGTCCAGAAAGCAACAAGATTGGATGATGAAATGAAAGATCTATCCAACCATTCCCTCTCATGTTGTCTTGACACAGATGCAAGTGCTTTTATAGAACCAAATGAAATGGAAAAATAAGTTGGCCTAGTATATTTTCAAAAAATATACATAGAAGAAGAAAAAAAACTCCTTGGCATGCAAATTGTTAGAAAATTAAACCAGATTTGATGCCTAATAGATTGAATCACTGTAAATCTAATCATTGCAATTTTCAAGCATGCATAGTTAATATCAGTAGTTGCAATTTGATGATTGGTCAAAACCCTACTTTCACATTAAAGTCATGTCAGACAGACAGTGAGCCATTCCCATCCTTGTCCTCCAACTATAGCTATAAATATCGATGTAGTTAGCAGTTTGTATGCATGGAAAAATCAAGTAGCAGAGTAGAGTAGAGGAGAAGGAGCAGCAGCCTCTCGAAATCTCCTTCGGTGTTTATCCTGCAACTAGTTTGCAGATATTTGTAAAGCTTATAAGAGAAACATTGTAATCCTCATCTGATAAATAAAATTTATGTTTGTGTGTTAAGCCTCACTTCTTATCTCTCCTGAATCCGAGTTTCATCTTTATTTCCTTCGAATGTGAGCATCACGATTGACTTGAGCATAACGTCTAACTCACAGCTTAGTTGAGCAAATTTCTCATTTCATCTATTCATTTATGGAAGACCAAACTTCATTTTTGTTTTGATTGAAGACAAGCTTCACTGTCATTTTTAAGCGAAGCCTAGGATTCACTCCTATTTTGAGTGAACCCCTCATCCTCGTTGAGTGGTTGAGTGAATACAAGCTTCGCTCGCACTCACAAGTGAAGACAAGGTTCACTCCTTACCAAAGTGAAGCACCTGCCTTACTACATTTTACATGAAGTCCAATCTTCTCCTTCTTGTAGTGAAGACCTACAAACCTCTGTATCACACATGTTGTTGAACAAACTTCAGTCTCACATTTGTCGCCCATTCCTTTATCACCTATCATTTCACTTCGTTCGTGAGTGATTCTCTATCTCACCATATTTATTGTGTGAAGTTGAATTTCACGTGGCTCTTGAGAAAACCTGAGCATCATGTCTCCCACATTACGAATCAAAGCATTTGGGTTTAATTAATCCATCTTAGTCTCGTATCAGTCTTGCTCCATTTGATGAGCGAATCTTAGTCTTGCTTTTCACCTGAGCGAACCTCTGGGTTATTTAATTTCATCAAATTGGTATTAGAGCTAGAGCCATATCGTGAAGGATAAGAAGCAATGGCTTCCAGTTGCAATTCATTGTAGTTGTAGATCCCATAGTTTAGTGGCAAAAATTATGATTACTAGAGCATCCGGATGAAGATCTTGTTGGACATTTTGAGTCCCTAAGCTAAAATTTTGTCATTGATGTCAAAAGAGCATTTAATGTCAAAAGGATCTATGAAGGGCTTTTGTGAAAACCAAGGCAAGAAAAATAAAAGGTTTTATTTAAAACCATGGACAGTAGATTTGATTTGGGTTTTTCTTAAAACCCAAGTTGGGATTTCATTTCATCGAAAAAGGTGCCTCGATGGTGGAGTTATTTGAGTTTTAATATTTGGTTTAAATTTTAATTATTTAAAATTTAAATTCAAATTTAAATTTAAATGCAAAGTTTCCTGTCGACATCATCAAGCAAACATAAATTCATATTTTCGTCAACATCTTCGAAGTGTTTTAAACACTATATAAAGAGGTGGTATATAAATCAAAGATTTATCCTTGCTCTTGTGATAAATGTTTGGAATTCGAATAAGTCTATGAGTTTGTGTGAATTTTGAGAATAGAAGCAGCAAATAAAATGACAGTGCTTGGAAATTCAAAACATGGTGGGAAGCGTGGCGCATTGGAAAATTGTTTTAGCTAAGGGACAAGGCAACACAAACACCAGGGATCGAATACCTTGGACGACATTTTGGAATGCATGTGGAAAACGCTTTGGCTCTTTTTTTTTTGTAGAAGGTGGAGGAAGGTTTAAGGCACTTTGGGCCTTTGCCTTTCCAACGAGCGCCTAGCTCATGTGGAATCTTAGTCACGGCTAAGACGCTTGTGGTGTGGCAAGTCGGAGGTTCAAATCCCCTTGAGGAAGTAATTACATTTTGCATTTAAATAATTTTTATTAGCCCTAAAGTTTGTAGTTATAAGGTAGTTAATGGAAATTAAAGTTTGTTATTAGGGCTGTGATTATTATTGCAAAGCATAATTGGTTTATGATTTATTTGATGGTTATAGAGAATTAATTTTAGGAGAAATAAGGAGTTGTTTTTAAAAGCAATTTTGAGAGGTTTATTATTTTTGATAAGGGTTTTAATAAAAGGGAGTTTTGTGGATGTGTTTATTAACTTGGAGTAAAAAGGGTGTAATTTGAGTAATGCTTTATTTTGTGATTATTTGAAGTCCATTAACCATTGTTTATATTGGAAAGGAAAGTTGTGTTTAAGTGTGGCAGATTTTGTAGATAACTTATTGACATCAAAAAGGTATGGGCACATTATCCTATTGATTTTTTATGGTGGTTGATTTTTGAAATATCATTGGAGAGAAAATGATTGATTGTGGTTTCTTTTGAGAAAAGAATTGGTTGAATGCTTCATGGTTTTCTAGTTTGTGAGTTGTATTTAAACCTTGTTGATGAGCATCAAAAATGCTCATATTTTGTATACATTTTCTTGATTATTATGTGGTTGTATAATAAGGATTGCATATGTTTATGAATTATTATATAATTATTTTATGAAATTATGTGTGTTATCTAATTCGTGTGTTTTTAGTGTGTTTTTATGGAATTGTAGCTGATTTAGTCAGATTTGGATCAGTCAAGGTCTTTTCATGGACCTGGCACTTTGTTTCTTTTGGAATCAACGCAAAGAATGTAGGCACCTTCCTATTACAGGAAGGCACCAAGCGTAAGTAGGTGCCTTCCTCTTCCAGGAAGGTGCTAAGTGTAAGTAGATGCCTTCCTCTTCCAGGAAGGCACCAAAGAAATACAAGCACCTACCTCTCCCAGGAAGGTGCCAATAGAAGGCCAGTGCCTTCCTCTTCCAGGAAGGTGCCAAAGGAAAATAAGCACCTTCCTCTCATAAGGAAGGCATCGACAGGAAGGTGCCAAAGGAAAATAAGTGCCTTCCTCTCATAAAGAAGATATCGATAGGAAGGCACCACTAGAAGGCAAGCGCCTTCCTCTCATAAGGAAGGCATTGACAAGAAGGTGCCACTATAAGGCAAGCACCTTCCTCTCATAGGAAGGCACCAATAGAAGATAAATGCCTTCCTATTTAAGGAATGTGCCAATGGTAGTAAGGTACCTTCTGCATAGAGAAGGGACCCGACATACTTAGGCACCTTCCTCATAGGGAAGGTGCCCCTATTCTTCGCTCGTTGACCAGACGAGCATGACATGGACAATAGAGACTGGTGTAGTTCCAACTCTACATCATGTAGAGTTAAATTGGGGATCACATTGACATATGAGAACGTCCTACCAATGCCAGGTGAAGCACAAACCAATCAGTGAACATGCCACCGTTAGAAACGAATGCCCATTTTAACAAATGTTAATCACATTTACCAGACTGTCTTAGTTTAGTCTGGAATGAATCGAATGTTATGACTTATTTGTAATAGAAGATCTATGGGTGTGCTATATAAACACACATAGACCTCTCTAAGGATATATAGAGTATTTTAGTAAATGTAGAGAGATATACAGAAGAAACATTGTAATACTTTGATAATTATAATACAGTTCTAAGAGTTTCTAAGTGCATGTTCAGCTGGGAGGAAGCTGCTGGATCCTGGGCCCACTCTAAGCCAGTATTTATTTCCCTATTTTTCTTTTGTTTTCTATATTAGTTTACCGCTTTTATAAAAAATTTTACCACATTGTTATTTCTCGTATTGCAATAGGTTTATTTCCAAGAATGCATGAATATTTCCTTTCTATAGATTCAATTGTTTTTACGTGAATTATTAAGGAGTGTATGAATGATTGACGACCATTGAAAACACCCCCCAATAGTAGAACTAGTGGACTCATCTCAAGTGGTATTGTAAGCAATCTTGTTCAATACCCTTCACAAGTTTACGAAGCTCCCTAGGTTGATAAATTAAATGCATGGGCATGTGACAAAAGTAGGAAAAAAGTTAACCTTGTTTGGCCCGCAACATTTTTGCACCTTTGTCGAGGAAGCATCTCAACTAGATTATTTACAATACCTGGAAACCTTCCATCTGACCTTGTATGAGTTCTTCGAGAAGAATAGGACCTGACGGTCGATTTATAAAAAACAATCCACTAGAACCTGAGTCAGACGAACATTCTGAATTTGAATTAGACTCGCCCGACCCACCACCCAAAATCCATTAGAGTGAGGATCCATACTTTGTAAAAAGTGCCTCCTCATCCCATCAACTTGGGGAAGAACGAATCATCATAAATCCCCTATTTAATAGGACACCCTTAGAGGAAGCCCTGTTGTGGAAAGTTGTAGAAGATCGGACGATAACACCAGACAACCTTAGAGCCTTGACTCGAAAAGTCTTAAACGATCATAAGGCCATAAATACTACATTAGAGACCACATTTCCTAAAAAATGGCTGAAAACAAAGAAGTCTCATCTGACTTTAGTTTCCTGATTGATGAAGGAGTAGGAGATACAAAAATGAAAAACATATCCCTTGCTCACCTTTCGATCTTCAGAGGATACCCAACTGAGGACCCTGACCTATTTTTATTTAATTTTGATGTCTTATGCAGGTTTGTGGACTACAAATCTGATACGCAAAAGTTGAAACAGTTTCCTTCCACATTGGATGATGCAGCTCTGTGATGGTTAATCTGTCTGGGAGACAGACACATTGCCACTTGGGATCAAATTAAGAAGCTCTTTTTAGAGCAATACCAATATTTTGGGAGAGCAAGAGACTCCAGAGAAGAGGTCCTGAGCATGACGCAAAAAGAATATGAGTCTCTCGAGGAATACTGGGAGAGATTCAACTTCAATATTCAATGATATCCTCACATGAAACTATTTGATAAGTCCCTCAAAAGCATATTTTTGAGAGGACTTACCAATGAATCATTGGAGGCTCTTAACATGATTTCTGGAGGTGATGTCTACCAGCATGCTATGGAAGACATCTAACAACTATGTCAAAACTACTCAAGAAGGAGAGGCAAGACCACTTCTAGAACCATGAAAGAGACTACTTCAATCATGAAGACAAAAATAGGTAACATGCTAGAAGATTTAAAGAGCTAAATGCTCTCATATCTAGCATTGTAGATGGATACGCTACTGTTAGAGAAAAAGAAGCAAGAAAATGAAGCAGCATTGGCTTATTTCTATCCAAAATGTAGAGGGAAGCATGCAAAGAATGCATACCTAGAGAACAAAGTTAGAGTATGCGTAGTTTGTAGGCTGAACCATAAAACTTGATTATGCCCGCAACTACCCAGTAATCAGGAGGATGTTAAAAGCGTGGATGCCTATTTCATAGGTAATCGAAAGAGTTGGCCACAACCCCTTGCAAGGAATATGCCAACAAAAATGCCATCATATGGGGGAGGACCATTGATTACCCAAGGCCCACCTCAACCACCTAACATGGGGTGGTGAAGGCCATCACCCTGGTCCAATGCACCCCTAGTAGCATTCCCAAACCAGCAACCATGGATGCCATATCCATATCTTGGGTAGTAGTGGAGAGGCCACACTACATGGAATTAGGCTCCATAGAATGGAGCACCAGCTCACCTCTAATAGAATTTATCGACGTTGCTAGTAGTGAGACCTACATAGCTACCTGCACAATCGATGACAAATCCTAATAATAGGGTGAACCAGCCAGCATACAACATGGAGGGTGAGATGTATCTCATGTGCCATATTCAGCTTAGGTCTGGTAGACAACTAGGAGTAGGAACACCTCCACTGGTAGAAGACGAGGAAGAGGTAGGAGAAACATCTCTTGTAGAAGAGGTGATAGAAGAAACACCTAAGAGAGCAAAGGCTCCATTTCCCAATCGACTGCAAGAACATAGGAAAGTAATGCAGTTAGATTTTGATATCTTGTCTAGCTTGAATAACATCACCATGACAATTCCATTATTTCAAGCCATCCGAGATGTTCTGATATATACCAAAGTGATAAGAGATGTGCCTAAGGAAGCAAGGATGAAGAGAAACCTAGACTATCAATGTCATGGGTAAACTAGCAGATTTGATGATGGGAAAAATATGCCATCCTAAGTATGCAAACCTGGGCAGCCTAGTTCTAACTATAAAAATTGAGAGACATTCCTTTTCCAATACATTGGTCGATCTTAGAGCAGCCATCAATGTAATGCCTTAGGAGACCATGCAGAGGCTACAACTCACAAACTTGAAACCCACTATGACAGTGCTACAGCTAGCCGATCGATCGACCGTGGCATCGAAAGGAATGTTGGAAGACGTAATAGTGACAATCAGTGCATGGAAATACCCAGTCAAATTTTTAGTCTTGCAATCTAAAACTAGGTTGGGTAGATACCCGATCATCTTGGGAAGGCCATGGCTAGCAACAGCTGATGCTTACATCAATTGTCGAGATGGGCTGATGCCCATATCTGATGGATGAAATGTTAAAAGGTTGACTATTTCACCCCCAATGTAGTCCATCAACTCATTAGGAGAACCCATGTTGACCGAGCATGAAAATCCTAAGCTATCCATGATCCAGATGGTTATGATGTTGGATGAGTTGACAGAAGAAGACGAAGATGATTCTATTGTGGAGTTCCTCCATGGGGAGTCCTCCATCTCTACACCTAGATTACCGTTGGTTGGTGCCCAAGATCACCACATTCAGGAGATACACTCTGGGCTAGGAAGAACATTGAATGTCAGTAGTGGGTCAACTCCCACACAGTTGACGAAAGTAGAAGAGCTCCTGGTTAGACACCAATAGGAATTTGCATGGGATTACTCAGATATGAAGGGTATCAACCCAGAGATTTGTACCCATCGTATATACCTAGATGATCACAACTCCAAGTAGGCAACCACGAAGAAGAATGAATTCAAAAATGAAAGACATTATCAAGGAAGAATTACAAAAACTCTTTACTACCAGATTCATCTATCTAATTTTTGAAAGCGAGTGGGTATCACCGTTAGTGGTAGTCCCTAAAAAGAATGGGAAATGATGAATCTATGTGTACTGTAGAGCGTTAAACAAAGTGAACAAGAAGGACCACTTCCCACTCTCGTTCATTGATCAAGTCTTGGATACACTCTCTGGGAGGAAGTATTTCTCCTTCCTAGATGAATTCAGTGGATACAACCAGATCCAGATAGGAGAAGAGGATCAAGATAATACAATGTTCACCTGCCCATGGGGAACATTTGCCTATCGGGTATTACCTTTCAGATTATGTAACACACCTACCACATTTCAAAGTGTGGTGCTTAGCATATTTTTAGACGTGGTCAAAGTATACATGGATGACTTCATCTTCTATGGAGAAACCTTTGACGAAGCAATGACAAACTTAGAAAGAGTGCTCGAAAGAAGCAAGGAAAAACAATTTGTCCCTGAGCAATGAGAAATGCTTTATGATGATGCAAGAAGGCATCGTACTAGGACACCACATCTCTGTAGAAGGAATAAAGGTTGATAAAAGAAAAATTGAGGCCATCAGAGACCTACCCAGCCCCAGAATGCAAAGAGAGGTGAGGATTTTTCTTGGATTAGTCGGGTACTATTGATGATTTATCATCAAATTTAGCAAAATTGTAAAACCATTGCACACTCTATTATCTAAGTATGTGGATTTCAATTGGATGTAAGACTATGAAGAAGTGTTTTAGTTGCTTAAAGAGAAACTAATATTCACACCAATTTTAAGACGACCAAATTGGGCCATACCATTCCATATCTATTGTGATGCATCCAACAATGTGATTGGAGTAGTCCTCAAACAGAAGGATGGTGAATAATTTTACGCCATCTACTATGTCAGCAAAAAATTGGTAGGAGCTGAGATCAACTACACGGTGATGGAGGAGTTCCTTGCAATTTTGCATGCCATAAAACAATTTTGCCATTATATCATCGGGTATAAGGTATTTGTCCACACAGACCATGCAGCCATCAGATACTTGATGAGCAAGTCAGCCATTGGTAGAAGAATTATTAGGTGGCTCTTGTTACTACAGGAATTTGACATCACAATAGTCGACAAACCAGGCAAAGACAACGTCGTAGCAGATTTTCTATCTAGATTGATATCGACAGACCATACAACAGTGGAAGACTAGTTTCTAGATGAACATTTGTTCACCATTAGTGAGAAAATCCCATGGTACATAGATATATCCAATTACTTGGCCATCGAAAGAACCTCACCTGCTCTCTCTTTCCAAGAAAAGTAGGCGATCATAGAGAAAAGTGCATTATTCCTATGGATTGATGGCCTCATGTTAAAAATAGGACGTGACTAGATTATAAGGATATGCATAGCAAAATAGTAGTTCTCAGAAGTACTCAAAGCGTGTCATGATAAACCATCCGTAGGACACTTTGCAGGGAAACAAACTACCTACAAAATCCTACAGGCTGGGTAATTTTGGCCCACTCTATTCAAGGATGCGACTGCATATGCCAACAAGTGTAATGAATTCCAAAGAATGGGCAGACCAACCCATCAAGATGAAATGCCCCTCCAACCTTAGGTACACCTAGAACCCTTTGATAAGTGGGGCATGGACTTCATGGAACCAATTAATCCACCATCAATAGGGAGGAGGTTTATTTTGGTCTGTATAGATTATGTCACCAAATGGGTTGAAGTTCAAGCATTAAGAGATTCAAAAGAAATAACAGTCGTTGATTTTTTATTTTCTCATATTTTTACATGATTTGGGGTCCCTAGAGAGATAAAAATAGACCAAGGGCCTCAATTTACCTCCAAGTTGATCAAGGAGCTGATGGAGCAATATAGAGTTTGGCACAATAAAACTACACCCTACCATCCGTAGGCAAATGGGCAAGTGGAAGTGACGAACAAAGAAATAGAGAATATCCTGATGAAGACCATGTAGTAACATATAAAATATTGGGCTACACGGTTGCTGGAGGCATTCTGGGCATATAATACCATGTGGAAATCCACCACAGGCTTCACACCCTTCCAACTAGTCTATGGGAAGAGTGCAATGATGCCCATTGAATTTGAAATCAAGACATTAAGGATGGCTTTAGAATTGAACTTGAGCTTGGATGATGCTAAAAAATAAAGGATTCAACAGCTAGATCAGTTGGATGAAATTTGAATGGACGCTTTGTAGAGAACATAAATCATACAAAAGCAAAGAAAGTGGTGGCATGATCGCCACATTAAATTGAAGCAATTCCAAGAAGGAGAATGGGTGATATTGTATGATTCTTGGTTCCAAGAAAGAAAAGGTAAATTAATGCAAATATGGATGGGACCATATGAGGTGGTAGAGCTCATCAAGAATGAGGCAGTGTGCGTTAAAACAATTGATGGCAAAAAAACTGTGTTAACGGTCAATGGCCACCGACTGAGCCCCTATAACACATCTAAAACCTTATAGGTGGAATCCATAATAGACATGGGGGAGACCCCATCTTGTTAGATCCGGACCAAAATCTTAACAGGAGAAATGGTGGGCATGGAGGTGCTCACCAAAATTAGTTAATTTAGTTTTTTTCTTACGGTGTGTTTTGTAGGGATGACACTTGCATGCAAGATGCAGGCATCCTAATATAGGGCCTAACAGGCACGAAATGTGTCTAAATACCATTATTTTTCTTTATTTTTGTTTTCTTTTTATAGGTGGAAGACCTAACAACACGAGGAATAGGTATCTAGGAAATCAAGCCTGATTTAGCTCAGCATTCTGACACCGACACTCATAGGTAGAAGTTGAGGCAGCGTGAAGCGAGACTGAGAAGGCTTGATCACCCTTCCCCAGTCAATCGCAACATGATTTCCAAGAAGAAGGTGTCTTCCTTATAAATAATGTGCCTAGCCAGAAGAAGGTGCCTTCCTTATAAATAAGGCACCCAACAAGAATAAGGTGCCTTCCTTATAAAGAAGGTGCCCATCCAGAAGAAGGCACCTTCCTTATAAAGAAGGCACCTAGCAAAAAGAAGGTGCCTTTCGTATGAAGAAGGCGCCCCACAAAAATAAGGCACATTCCTTATGAAGAAGGTGCCCCACCAGAATAAGGCATCTTCCTTATGAAGAAGGCACCCCACTAGAAGAAGGCGCCTTCCTTATGAATAAGGTGCCCCACCAGAAGAAGGCGCCTTCCTTACAAATAAGGCGCACACACACAAAAGAAAAGCACCTTTCATGGTGGGAAGGCGTGTTGGTCACGAATCCACCTAGTCATATAAAATGCACCCTAGACCCGACCAACATTGAAAGGCCAAGAGAAATAGAAGTCTCTTGGGCCAATATCCAGAGAGGGCTGGCTCCCAAACTAATCTAAATTGATTTCAAGGTTTAGGGTTAGAAATAACAGAAAGAGATGGAAATATGGCTGAAGTCGACAGTTGATAGGGAGAACAACCTCAGATAGAAAATAACCTCAAACTAAATCCTGAAGATAAGCATCAACTTATTCTTAGAATGCACATACGAAAATTGGATCAAACATTGACCATAAGTTTACCTTCAATTATACTTCAAATGTTCAAATGAAAACATAGCCAAATTTAGAACAAAATTCAACTTATATTTTAGCACTTGACTAAGCAGAAGTGAATTACACAGAAAAAATCACATGAGCATCAGTTTGGATCACCAACTCAAAAGACTCTAAGAACAGAGAAAAATGCGTTTAGGATTTATGCTTCAATTTTTGCAAAAAGGTCCTCTCCCTTTTCTTGAGATGTACATTAGTATTTATAGAGGTCTTCCCTCTCCCTTTCGAATCACAGCATTTAAAACATAAAATAGATTTTGAAGAGGAGATCCAAAAAATATGCACTTGAAAAGAGAAACAATCCCCCTAAATCTACCTCGAAGAAATCACATTCCTTGCTTTTATGGATCAAGTTTGAAAATTGAACGGAAACAAGGGACCACATTTCTTCATTAAATGACTATTCTCGGGGCATGCTTGAAGTGTTAGGAGATCATGAACAAGATCTTTTAATACCGGAGGCATATTTAATTTTTGTGGCTTCAAAAACTACATGATTTAACATGTTCTCCCATCTTGTGCACATAAGTAAACAACAAAACATTTAATTTTGTAACCTCTTTGACCTCGATCTCAAAACCAATTAAAGAGCTTTTAAAACATTACTTCATTTGATCCTCATTTTCTCCTTACGTTCTCCTATGCAATATGAAGAAAAATGCGGACAAAACTTTATTGGGCCTTTGTTGTCGCTTCTATCACGAAAATGTGACGTGTCACGAAATCATGATATTTTTCCCTCGCTACTTTCTCCTATTGCTACCAGTCGCAAAAACGTGATGTGTCACAAAATTGCAACATCCTCCTCTCACTTGGGATTTCTTCTTTAGTCATGAAAACACGACGTGTCATGAAATCGTGACATCCTCCTCTCACTTGGATTTCATCTTCTTTAGTCACAAAAATGCGACGTGTCATGAAATCGTGACATCCTCCTCTCGCTTGGCTTTCGTCTTCATGCACTTCCGTGAAAACGTGACAAGTCATGAAATCATGACATGTCACGAAATCATGACAATCTACCTTCATTTTGTTCCTTCTGCTCCTTGTCACGAAAATGTGACAAGTCATGATTTCATGTCATTTCGTACTTGGCACTGTCCTTTCCTCTTTCTCACCTCGAAAAAAAGACTCCCAGTGAAAATGCACCATGTCGCAATTTTGCGATAATTTTCTCTGCCTTGTACTTTTCTGCTTTCTCCCTGTGAAAAGGTGACAAGTTGTGAAATCACGACATGTCACGAAATCATGACATTTTTCTATCTTCTCCTTCATTTTTGCCTCCATTGCAAAAATTCGACGTGTCACGAAATCGTGACATTTTTCTCTTCTCATACCATATTACTCCTTCCTCACTTTCCTGCCGTGAAAACATGATAGGTCATGATATCACGTCAGTCCATCCTTGGTGCTCCCCTTTGCTGTTGTATTGCATGAAAATGTGACATGTCACCTATCACTTTGCTTTCTTGCCACTGTCTACCACAAAAATGTGATAGATCATGAAAATGCAACATGTCGCGATGTCGTGACAACTTTGCCTTTACTGCTCCCTTTTGCTGCTTTCTAGCACGAAACCGCAACAGGTCGTGAAAATGCGACATGTCACGATTTCACGACATTTTTCTGTGCTTAGATTTTTTTTGCATTGGACACCGTGAAACTGCAACAGGTCACAAAAATGTGGCATGTCATGATTTCACGACATTTTTAACTTACTTTGCTATGGCACAAAACTTGTAGAGATTTTTGTTTTTTTACTAATTATCCCTTTCGAGGTGCTTGGAGGGACAAACAGAGGAGTGAGTATCTCTACAATTTGTGCATTATTTTGCATGAACAACAACAACAAAAATGTGGCAAAAATGCCAACATTCTTTGTGGCTCTCGGGGTATACAGTTCTACTGTATGCACGAACCCCAGACCTTTATTCATTGGGCAATAGAGTCAAGAAGCTGGAGGAGTAGAAGAAGTGAGTGTTGGTTGATGTTGGACATTTTTGTGAACTGCTGCAACAAGCTCTTGCTGGCGCTCGACACTTAAAATAGGACTTTCAGTAGAAATTTGTGGAATATCAGAACTTCCCTTCTTCCTTTAACTACTGCATTTTGCCTAGCTCGATTGAGTTGGGTAATCACCAGGTGCTGTGAAAGGGTCTCCATGGTAGTGGTGAGAAGCACCTGGGTTGTAAAAATGGGAATGAATGGGGTGATGACCAGAAGATGTGCAGGCCATGGAATAGGAATGGTGAATGATGGAATGGTGGAATATGGAGGAGTAGAAGTGGTAGATACAATAATTGAAGAGGGCGCTACTATGCTACCAACTACTGGGATTCCATGAAAATAGATAATGAAATGGAAGTAGATGGGATGGAGAAAGTGGTGGGAACTATGGAGAAGTTCTCAAAATACAAAGGATTGGAAGAAATTGGAAGTGAAGAAATGGGAACATTAGAGAGGGGAGTAGAAACAACAGTAGTTTCTTGATTATGTACAATGGAAGGAGTGGGAGAGGAAGGGAATAAAAATAAGGAAGTGGAAGAAAGAAGTAGATGGAAGCCACTACCTGTTGGGAAGGAAAATAAAAAGAGAGAGAAATAGACATACATGCGGGCTTGTGTGCAAAAGGAGCCGAAGTTGACGAATTCTGTACAAAGGGGGACTCCTACAAGTGGTGTCTTTTTTTTGGAGCAAAATAAAAAAACAAAACAAAATGTACAAGGTAACACTGTGTTTTCACATCATGAAATGTAGGATTTCAAATGAAAGTCATTCACTGAGATAGGAAGTGAATTACCTTCCAAGTCCTCAAGATAAAATTAATTTTTTGCACTTGTACTGGCAATCCGAAATGGACCCTCCCACAGAGCGTCAAATTTCTTATGCATCCCTGGCTTGGCCTTCTTTTCATTCCACTTTAAGACTAAATCACCCACTTTGAATGTGTGGTCAGTAGAACCTTTGTGAAACCATTTTGAAACCACCTGTGAATTCTTAGCAAACTCATCATAGGCCAAAGAACGTTGCTCTTCCAACTGCAACAACTAAGCCAATCGTATGTTCATAGGATCCATATTTTCTTCATCCTTCGAGAATTCATTCAATTGCTGCAAGGCAGGAAATTCTAAATGAATGGGCAATCTTACCTATTTTCCATATACCAGGGTATATGGTGAAGTCTTGATAGACTTCTTGATCGAAATTCTATCTGCCCATAAGGCCTGATTCAGCAAAAGGTGCCAAGATCTCTTATTATCCCCCAAGGATCTCTTTAAAATTCATAGCAAGTTTTTGTTTGTAGATTCTGCCAAGCCATTTCCCTGAGGGTAATAATTAGAGGATGTCTTCAAAAAAATACCGTACTTGTTTGCAAGTTCTCCTAGCTTGGATCCAATGAATGGAGTTCCGTTGTCTGTGATAATGGCGTTAGGAATGCAAAAATGCATGATCAGTCCTTCAATGAAAGTGATTACCACATCCTAATTTGTAGCCTTGGTTGGAATGGCCTCAGACCATCTTGTAGAATAATCAGTAGCCATCAAGATGTACTTGTGTCTAGCTAAAGATTTTGGATCAATGATCCCAATAAAGTCTAGCCTTCACTGCTGAAAAGGTGCTTCTACTTGAATTGGATGTAGAGGCAATGGTGCATTTCTGATCTGTCCCATATACCTTTGGCATTTATCGCAAGCTTGAGAAATCTTGAAAGTATCCACGAACAAAGTTTGCCAATAGTAACTAGCCCGAATAATCTTTAAGGCCATAGGCCTACCAGCGTAATGTCCTCCCGACATGCCAGAATGAAACTCCTCCAAGAATATAGCTTTCTCGGGTTCCTTAACGCACCTTAGGAGAACTCCATCAATGTTTTTGAAGAACAATCCCTTGGGCAACAATACATACCTAAGAGCTTGTAGGCAAAACCTTCTTCGTTGCAAAGCATTTAATTGTGGGGGACATCTACCCATTGAAAAATACTTAACAAGGTCATCTTCCCAATCTTGGCCTTGTGCAAAGATGTTCACTAGATTCCTTTCTTCAGTAGGGTCGTTCACTTGATGATCAACTATCTCAGAGGTCGCAGTTTTTGCTAATTGCTGGCATAAGGTCTTACCCAACACCAACTTGGTTGGATGGATCTCAAAATCAAACTCTTGAATTTTGGTGACCCAACCAGCATGCTTATTGCCCATCTCACCCTAAATGATGAAGTTCCTTACATCGGGGTGGATGACGTAGACGATCATCTTGCTCTGAGATACGAAGTGCCTAAAATTTTTGAGAGACTTCATGATAGCATAGACCTACTTCTCAATGAAATTGTATCTCTCCTCATGGGGTAAGATAACCTAGCTAAGGAAAGCAATGGGTATTTCATCCCCATCGTCTCCTTTTTGTGTAAGCACTGCAGCATAGATTTCATCCTCTCCAACTGCATATATAATGAAGTCCTTAGAATAATCTGGATTGATCAACACAGGAGCTTGTGCAATTCTATCTTTAATCTCCTAAAATGCATATTTCCTCTGAGTTTTCCACTTGAACTCTACATCTTTCTTTAATAGCTTAGTCATGGGCTTGACTACTCAAGAAAAGTTGGAAATAATTTTTTTGACAAAATTAATTTGCCCGAAGAAATATTACAACTCTTTCTTATTGGAAGGAAGTGATAGTTTCTTCAAAGCTTCATCTCTCAATGGATCAATTGCCAAACTGTTCTCTGAGATGACATGTCCCAAGAGCTTACCTTCCTTTACTATGAAAATGGACTTCTTTGGGTTGATGGAAATACCAAACTCCTAACATTTCTCAAATATCTGCCTCAAATGAGAATAGTGTTCTTCTCGTTTGTGCAAAAAGACAGTCATATCATCGAGATAGATGAAAATGATCTTATTTAAAAGCTCCCCACATGCAATTTCCATGGCCCTTTGAGATGTAGCCCCAGCATTGGACAATCCGAAGGGCATGCGCTGATAGGAAAAGGTACCCCACTTGGTTGTGAATGTGGTTTTGTGCTGATCCTCATCCCTAAACCAAATTTGATTGTATCTAGAGAATCCATCTAGCAATGAAAAGTGTTGAGCCCCAAAAATAATGTTAAGGATCTGATCAATGCGAGGCAATGGGTAGTGATCCTTCAAGGATGCTCGGTTCACATTTTGAAAATCCACACATAGTCGTATATCTCCATTTTTCTTACGGATCAAAACCAAATTAGCAACCCAATTTGAGTGCTTAATCGGATATATAATATTGGCCTACAACATCTTCGCAAGTTTGGCCTTCATGAGGGCTTCAATCTTTGGGTTCATCGGTCTCTGCTTCTGCCTGAAGGGTTTGACTCCTTCTTCCAGCTTGATAGTGTGTTGAATGATCTCTTTATCATATCCTCTCAAATCCTCATAGCTCTAGGCCACAATGTCAGAAAACTCTTGACACAATTATCTAATCTCTTGCAATTCAACGAGAGTAGAATCAGTCCCAATTTTTATGACCTACAACTGAAGCTCCATGTACTCTTTCTAGTCGACCTCAATTCGATGCTTTTAGGACCGATCATTCTGATCAAACAAGACTTCTAGAGTAATGAGGCCTTTAGGAATGTGGTTATTCTACAAATTAATTAGGCCTTCAGTTTCTTCATGCTCTAAGGTCCTTTCCTTGATGGTGGCAGCTTCTTGAACCAAAAAGTTAACAATTTGATCATTGCTATCGAAGACTTTCCAAAAGGTTTCATTGTTTGGTACAGAGGGCCTATACATCATTCTCACCACTTGCTTGATTGGTGAAAAAATTTCTCCCAAGGAAGCCAGCAGGTCAGCATGTCTATTTTGTTCTCATGGAATGAAATGCATGCTGAGAGTAGAGAACGATTCAAATAGGTCCCAGACCTTGTTGCGATAGTTCTTGAGATAGTGGTGCTTGGACACACACTTATTGGTCACCTGATTGACAATCAGCTCGGAGTCACAAAATATTTGCAACTGTCGTGCTCCAAGTTTCTCAGCCTTCTTAAGGCCTAGGCATAAAGCCTCATATTCTACTACATTATTTGTGCAACTCCAGGTCAAATGATATGAATAGGATCATTGAATCCCAGAAGGTAATACTAGAACAATCCCAGATCTAGCGCCATTTCTACATCGTGCTCCATCAAAATAAATCTTCCAGAGTTGGCCTTGACTTTCGTCATTCTTTTCTTTAGCCTTTTCAGGCTTAAAAATGGAGTAACACCCCAAGTCAGTTTCCATCATGGCATTGAAATTGGCAATGGAAAATTCATTTTCTGGGTGGAGCTCTTCCAAAGCTTCTTCCATTAAGTCAAGATCACAAAATTCTTTAGACATCATGTGCACCAAATTTGCTAACCTGTCCATTTCATCTATTCTCTCCACATGAAATGTGGAAGGCTTCTCATTGAAAATTTTCACCTTTTTACCTTTATGGATCACCTCCAAATGAGTAAAATCCAAAGAAAGGTAACCCTCGAGTTTAGCCATGAACTCTCGGGAGAGACACATACCAAAACATGGCTCTAGGTCCACTACTATGATCTCCTAGATCACAATAATCTGGGGAATGGCATGCAGGGAGATAAGAACATCCTTAATTATGCCCACCGTCTTTACTGAGGTACCATCTAGCTACAAAACTCCCATGCTAGTCCTTGTATATTCCATGCATATGACATCACATACTGCCATAGGCATGACAGTAGTAGCTGCTCCTGAGTCAATGAGGCAATTATGCACCACATGTCCCTCCATTCTCAATGAAAGATAAAAAGGTGGTGGTCTATTTTTTTCGATTACTGAAGAGGTTAGAGTTTGAGCCATAACTACCTAGGCTGGAGCCTTCCCATTAATTTGTGTGGTCTTCAGGGACTCTTGTAAGAGATTCACCTGTCTAGGCAGCTGCGAGGTGTCATATAGACTTACCTTGGATGGTATCCTTTTGAGTTCTTTGACGATGTTGTACTCCATCAAAATTGACTCTCTCCCTCCACTAGCAAATTCAAATTTGCTTCTATATTGCTGGGTGGCATCCACTCACTGTCATTTATTCAATGATGGATACCACAACGTCTCTCTAGCTTGTTCCTTCATTTCTGCTTACGGTTGGGAGGTAGAAGCCTTAGATTGCAACCTCTATTTTGCTTTTGGTGGAAGCAAATCCTTCGAAAAAACAAGTGGTTCTTGTTGTGGGGCTGGAGGATCATGAGTCTTTGCAGGTATTTTTTGCTTTGTTGCTTGTGCAGGAGGAAATTTCAATGGCTCCATATTAGTCGGATCTACCAATATTGATTTCTTGCCACTGTGTGTCAAGACTGCCATGTATTCCTCAGGAGACATCGTAGAATTATGATCCACCTCTCGAATCATGTTTATATGGCTCCCCGTAAGAACTTGTAAATAATTTTGGTAGACCATGCAAGTGGACTCATCATGTGGATCATTGCATGGAGAACACTAGTAATATGGCTCATGTGAAACTTCAGTGGGCTAGCCTTTTCACTTACCAGGATCGCTGAGTTCCTCTTAGGTACTTTCTCTATAACCTTGCTAGGAGCAACTTGCTCTCTAGTTACCACCAGAATAAATCTTCGTGGTTGAAAGTTCCTTTCCACCTCTCTCCACTCCATAGATGTCATATTGTTAGTGAGGGCTCTCATGGCCGACTAAATTTCTTGCAAAACAACCAATTGAGGATTTGGGCTTGAGGACACAAGTAGTGTCGATAGAGGTAATGGAACTAGTGGAGAAGGTAATGGAGAAGTTGGAACTGGAGAGGTTAACTATGGAATGGGAATCATAGGTACCAAATTTGTGGGAGTATTCCATGAAGATGAAGGGTACATGGATGGAGCAGTGTAAGATGTGGAGGCTGCACCTATAAGCTGGTATTGTGAAATATCGATAAAAATGGGCATAGTCATTTTTGGAGGCAATTTCCCAATGGTAATCAGATCGGCCTCAGCCTTATGTGCCTAGGAATATAGTGCAAAAAAGGTTTGAACATTGGACATCCTAATTTTCATACTAATATATCAGTGGAAAGCCCTAAGATAGTAAAATGTCGCTTGGTCATTAGTAGGGCGGAGACCATCAGGAACTCTCTGCCAAGTTCGGGAAAACCTAATGTTGAAATCCACTATCTCCTCCTGAGGATACCTCTTGATATTAGTAAATTGATGCAACAAAGAAAATTGGTATGCTTGCTCATTGAACCCTTTGATTAGCATCTCTTCTAATTGATCCCACGAATTTATGGAGTTGGGAGACAAGGATCTATACCAACACAATAACTTACCGCAGAGTGACAACACGAGCAATTTTATCATGACATCTTCATCTGTGATATTATGAATTATAGCCAAGGATGCCACATATGACACATGCTCATACATGGTCTTTCCAGTCCCATCATATGTAGGCAAATCCTCTAATGCTATAGCAGGAACTAGATTTTGAAAAGGCAGGTCCAACACTCCCGAATGGTTCCAAGTAGTAAATTAACATGGAGGAGGTTGTTGACCAGCCATTTGCACTGCTGGATTTGGATGTACTAGCAAGCTCATAGCAGTATTGGGAGGAGTCAGAGATTGCACAAATTGACCCACCACCTGTGAAGAGATAGCAAATGATGGGCTTACAAGACTTACCAATCTTAAGTGCTCCCTCCAGTTATGAACATCGATCTCGAAGAATTTGATCGGGTCTTTTGATTCTTTGGCTTTTGATCTCGTGATCATTAAGCAAGGATTTTCACTAGATTCATGATTATATATTTCTAGGTACTATACAGTAGCCCCTAGCAAAGTCACCAGATGAACTTACAATCTCTGCTTTAAGGTCAAGACAGTTCATCAAAATCTTGATTCCTCCGGGTGTCAAAATATGAGACTTGTGAGTCCCATCGGGCATGCCAAAAATTGTTGGTCACGAATATGCCTAGTCATATAAAATGCGCCCTAGACCCGACCAACATTGAAATGTCGAGAGAAAGAGAAGTCTCCCGGGCCAATCTCCAGAGAGGGCTGGATCCCAAACTAATCTAAACTGATTTCAAGGTTTAGGGTTAGAAATAATAGAAAGAGATGGAAATATGGCTGAAGCCAACATTTGATAGGGAGAACAACCTCAGATAGCAAATAACCTCAAACTAAATCTTGAAGATAAGTAACAACTGATTCTTAGAATGCACATATATAAATTGGATCAAAAATTGACCATAAGTTTGCCTTCAATTATACTTCAAATGTTCAAATGAAAACATAGCCAAATTCAGAACAGTAGAATTAAACTTATAGTTTAGCACTTGACTAAGCAGAAGTGAATTACACAGAAAGCATCACATGAACATTAGTTTGGATCACCAACTCAAAAGACTCTAAGAACAGAGCAAAATGTGTTTAGGATTTCTGCTTCAATTTTTGCAAAAAGGTCCTCTCCCTTTTCTTGAGATGTACATTAGTATTTATAGAGGTCTTCCATCTCCCTTTCAAATCGTAGCATTTAAAACATAAAAAAAAATTTTAAGAGGAGATCCACAAAATATGCACTTGAAAAGAGAAACAATCCCCCTAAATCTGCCTCGGAGAAATCACATTCCCTTCTTTTATGGATCAATCGAATGGAAACAAGGGACTATATTTCTTTATTAAATGACTATTCTCGGGGCCTGCTTGAAGTGTTAGGAGATCATGAACAAGAGCTTTTAATACCGGAGGCATCTTTAATTTTGGTGGCTTCAAAAACTGCATGATTTAACACATTCTCCCATCTTGCACACATAAGTAAACAACGAAACATTTAATTTTGGAGCCTCTTTGACCTCAATCTCAAAACCAATTGGAGATATTTTAAAACATTACTTCATTCGATCCTCATTTTCTCCTTATGTTCTCCTATGCAATATGAAGAAAAATGTGAACATAACTTTATTGGGCCTTTGTTGTCGCTTCTGTCACAAAAATATGACGTGTTGTGAAATCATGACATTTTTCCCTTACTATTTTCTCCTATTGCTACCAGTCGTGAAAACGTGACGTGTCACGAAATCATGACATCCTACTCTCACTTGGATTTCATCTTCTTTAGTCATGAAAATGCGACGTGTCATAAAATCGTGACATCCTCCTATCGCTTGGCTTTCATCTTCTTTAGTCATAAAAACGTGATGTGTCACAAAATCATGACATCCTCCTCTCGCTTGGCTTTCCTCTTCATGCACTTTCGTGAAAATGTGACAAGTCGTTAAATCATGACAATCTACCTTCATTTTGTTCCTTTGCTGCTCCTTGTCACGAAAATGTGACAAGTCATGATTTCTCGTCATTTCGTACTTGGCGTTGTCCTTTCCACTTTCTCACCATGAAAACAAGACTCTCAGCGAAAATGTGCCATGTCACGATTTCACAATAATTTTCTCCTACCTTGTATTTTTCTGCTTTCTCCTCGTGAAAATGTAACAAGTCATGAAATCACAACATGTCGCAAAATCGTGACATTTTTCTATCTTCTCCTTCGTTGCCGCCTCTATTGCGAAAATTTGACGTGTCATGAAATTGCGACATTTCATACCATCTTTCTCCTTCCTCGCTTTCGTACCACAAAAACATGATAGGTCATGATATCATGTCAGTCCATCCTTGGTGCTCCCCTTTGATGTTGTATTGTGCAAAAATGTGACATGCCGCCTATCACTTTGCTTTCTTGCCACTATCTACCACAAAAATGTGACAGATCACGAAAATGCGACATGTCGCGATGTCGTGACAACTTTGCCTTTACTGCTCCCTTTTGCTACTTTCTAGCATGAAACCGCAATAGGTCGTGAAAATGCGACATGTCATGATTTCGTAACATTTTTCTATGCTTAGCTTTTTTCTGCATCGGACGCCATGAAACCGCAACAGGTCGTAAAAATGCGGCATGTCACGATTTCGTGACATTTTTAACTTACTTTTCTTTGGCACAAAACTTGTAGATATTTTTGTTTTTTTACTAATTATCCCTTTCGAGGTGCTTGGAGGGACAAACAGAGGAGTGAGTATCTCTACAATTTGTGCATTATTTTGCATGAACAACAACAAAAAAATGTGGCAAAAATACCAACAAGGTGCCACAAAAAAAGAAAGATCCTGAGGCGCCTTCCACATCGGGAAGGCACATACAGACCGAGGTGCCTTCCACCCCAGGAAGGCACAGGTATACAACGACACCTTCCACCCCAGGAAGGCACAGGTATTCAATAGTACCTTCCACATTGGGAAGGCGCACCCATTCAGAAGCACCTTCCGTAGCAAGAAGGTGCCATCATCAAAAAGGTGCCTTCCACCACTAGAAGGTGCATCCAATTAGAGACACCTTCCACCACCGAAAGGTGCATCCATTCAAAGAGCACCGAAAACATTGAGAAGGCACCATATAAGCACCTTCCACATCGGGAAGGCACCATATAAGTGCCTTCCACATTGGTAAGGCACCACATAAGCACCTTCCACATTGGAAAGGTACCAAAGAGCACCTTCCACATATAGCCAACACCTAAGTCTCACGGATGCCTCAATCGAAATGAAATCACCACATGAACGAGCAGCATCCGATTACCATACCCCTCCCCCATGTCACAAATTAGTGAATCAACGCTCTTCATGATGCATGAAACACCAAATAAGGTATGCACACATACTAACTCAAATATTTATATAATTATTCATAAATTATGCAGTACCAAAAAAAACATATTGTTGTCATAAAAATCATATACCCCTATGGCCGAAACCATGTGCCAATGATATGGCTCAAAAGGTGTACCCTAGAATTAAATGCTAGAGTTAGGCATCTTCCCTATAAGAAGGCACCTTCTTGAAGAAGTAAGGACAGAAAAAAATAAGCACAACAGTAAGGGAAGGCACCATGGGAGGAAGGTCGAAGAATCATGCGGTGAAAAAGAATGAGCCGAGTGATACGAAAGGAATCAGGAGGACTGTAAAAACATAGTTTGAGGTCGAGTGATGGTTTGAATATTGTACCCTAGTCAATCAAGGTCAGGATATGGAGGCAGCCAAGGAATTCACTGCCTCCTTGTGGGGCGATGTAGCTCAGGTGTGAGGGGTAGAAATTTTGGTCACCCCCGAATACATCTCACAAGCGACTGGATTGCCCCTCATAGGTGAATGCATATACAAAGGTGGACTAATGAAGTCGTATGCCAAAGTGCTACTACCAGGAGAAAATGTGTAGATAGATAAGGAAGGGCTACCCAAAAGTAGCCTTCCCATGAATCTATGAAAGATATTCGAGTAGGTTGCTCAATTATTTACATGCACCGGGAAGTATACCCATTTGCACACTAACCATGTGTAGTTTTTGAATCACATGGTGCATGGAAGGAAGTTGAATGTGCCCTTATACCTAGAAAATGCCCTAAAGGAAGAAGCGGCTAGGTACCAGAAGGGAGCACCATCTGCCTTGGCCCACCATGGGTTGATATCAACACTGGTTTGCCATGTAGGAGCACAGAGGTAGAACCCCGATGCATAGGGAGATGGTATCCAAGAAAGGAAACAAGATGTTGTTGCTAAAATAGGGCAAGAAGATGGAAGCCCTACAGAGGATATGGCAAGCATCAGGATATTGGAATTGCTCAATTTCATGGAAGAAAGAGGACATTCACTAGTGCCCGAATGCACAGAGGAAAGAGGACATTCCCCAATGCCTAAGTATGAAGAGGAAGGAGCACCACTTATTAGTAGTGAGGCCAAGTTTTGACCACCAAAACTAGTCCCCAGGAGGAAACACCTGCAGTGACTCCTCCTCTCGATAGAAGAAGAACAGAATGACCCGAAAGTCGACGTTGTAGCCCAAACCCTCTAGGAATTGAAAAACTGGAGCCCACAAGATGTAGGGACTTCTGGGAGTAATGATCAGGTCGATGCAACCTTGGAGGAAGCATTGGAGTGGTAAACCAATTTTTGGATGGCCCAACAAATTTTGGAGGACTACCAAAAAGATCATAGATGGGAATTAGAAGAACAAGAAAGATGAATCACCCAACTCAAGTAGCTAGTCCATAAAGTTACAGGAGGATAACCAGCTAGTCTAGGATAGGGGAATAGAAAGAAGGGATGCATCGACCCAAATTGACTAGATAAAATAGGTCCTGATGAATTCTCCCATATTTGCAGAACAAGTATTCTCTTTGAGAGAATTTCAATCGGATGCCTAACAGAGAAGCCTGGAGGCAGGGAAGAATTCCTTTATTTTTGGGAGTGAAGGGGAAAGAAGTCTCACAACACCCCCTGTCATTGTCCTAAGTGATACAGAGTAGGAAGAGGGCCAACAACAGTAGACAAGACCGGGGGATTAGGAAGAACTCCCCGAACCTGAGGAAGGAAGAGAAGAACCTAGGGGGTTAGCACATGACATATAGTGGGGCAAATAAGCATCCCCAAGGATGTCAGTATAGGTCCCCTAGAGTGATGAGAACACTCTAGGGACCTTAGAGCAGGTCCCTTAGAGGGAGAAAGGGAAAACCCCTGTTAGAGCCACTGCATTTTCTGCAGAGGCCAAAGGAAAAGGGCCCAGGACATCTCAAAAGAAGGTGAAGGTGACCTTCACCGAGCTATAAGAAGATGAGTGGGATATGTAGCTATTCATAGAGAGGCAAAAATAGTTTGAATGGCTGCTCAAAGATATGATAGCATCCAAGGAAACCATGAAGGCAACCTTGAGGATGCAGGGGGACTCTAGTATCTATGTTAATCCGACAGAGGATAACCAGTTTTGGGAGATTTAAAAGGTCATCCCAGGGATGACCCTCCATGATAAGAAGGTATATTGAATTATGGGAGGTATATGGCCCTAAATTGGAGGCCACTACCATTGCAAAGGAGAACGTAGGGCTTACTCCTGAACCAGCCTAATTGTACAAAGCCTAAGTAGTTCATCTCAGGAGGGATAATTCAGATATCCCTCTTGCAATGGTCAGACCTCTAGAAACTAACCTATGGCAAGCTATAGAAGCTACATTTTAGGTAGTAGATATGATGCTAGTTAGATCACCTTCGATAACAGCTAGGAAAAGGAAAGTAAAGATAACAGTAGTACCCGCAACCCCGCATAGAAAAAGAGAGGTCACACCTCTAGATGCCAGTGCATAGAAGAGGCAGACACGGGCCATAGGTACAACTAGATCCACCAAGAAATAGTAATGATGAGGGGTCAACAAGGCTACCTACAGTTTTGATGCCATGATGGCGTGGCATATGTTAGGCATGGGGGAATGATGAGCATCGGAAATGCTCATATTTTGTATACATTTTTTTGATTATTATGCATATGTATAATAAGGATTGCATATGTTTATGAATGATCATATAATTATTTGATGTTATATAATTCATGTGTTTTCAGTGTGTTTTTATGGAATTGCAGTTGACTTGGTCATATTTGGATCAGTTGAGGTCTTTTCATGGACCTGGCACTTTGTTTCTTTCAAAATTAATGCAGAGAAGGTAGGCACCTTCCTCTTCCAGGAACGCGCTAAGTGTAAGTAGGTGCCTTCCTCTTTTAGGAAGGTGCCAATGAAATACAAGTGCCTTCCTCTCCCAGGAAGGCACCAATAGAAGGCCAACACCTTCATCTTACAGGAAGGCACTAAAGGAAAATAAGTGCCTTCACATCATACGTAAGGCATCGACAGGAAGGTGCCAAAGGAAAATAAGTGTCTTCCTCTCATAAGGAAGGCACTGACAGGAAGGCACCACTAGAAGGAAAGTGCCTTCCTCTCATAAGGAAGGTGCCGACAAGAAGGCACCACTAGAAGGCAAGCACCTTCCTCTCATAGGAAGGCACCAACAAAAGATAAGTGCCTTCCTCTTCCAGGAAGGTTCCAATGGTAGTAAGGCACATTTTGCATAGAGAATGCACCCAACATACTCATGCACCTTCCTCATAGGGAAGGTTGAAGAGAATTTACAGAAACATATTCTAGAAATAATGTAGAAATAATAACTAAGGAAATAATGACACCATTCAATGCACATATAACACACAAGATTTACCCTGGTTCACCCAATTTGGGCTAGTCTAACAAACAAGAGTCTATCCTCCTTGATATATTATTCTCTCTCTTGTCCCTAAAATGGGACATTACAATAATTATATAAGGAAACTCATACAACCCTAAACCACCAAGTGGTATTAGGGTACCATGGATACAACACCATGGGCTAAACCACCCACACCCACTAACCACCCACCAACCGTGGGAATCCCGAGGGTCGCTCCAAAAGTAGCAATAAAAGTAGGTGAAAAGTAGCGATAAAAGTAGGTGAAAATTTCAGCGTCGGCTTCGTCGGCTTCAATCACTTTCATCGTATCCGAGGGCGTCCCCCTACGCACCCCGAGCCATCACCTATTACGTAATCACCTTTACCATAGCTGAGGGTCCTTGGGGGCCTCCGGCCACCCTCGGACCCCCCCTACCCGTCGTCTTTTGCGCTGTAGTGCCTATCGTACAATTCTTTTTCAGCAAAGAATGAGACACATCCAACATTCTCCCACTTGTTGAATACTTTGCCAAACCCATTTCAATTGTACAAAATCTAAACTTTTCAGTGCTTACAGCCTTAGTTAAAGCATCTGCAACATTTTCCTTGGTGTCTACCTTTTCCAGCAACACTTTCTTCTATTCAAGCATGTCCCTGTAGAAATGGAACTTTGTATCAATGTGCTTCATTCTTGAATGGTAAGCAGGGTTCTTTGCCAAAAATATGGCACTCTAACTGTCACAGTTTATCTTCACAACTCCTTGAAAGAACCCAATTTTAGAACATAGTCTTTGCAGCCATACGACTTCCTTACTTGCATCAGTGGCTGCCATATACTCAGCTTTAGTAGTTGAAAGAGCAACAATAGTCTGCCTCTTGCTCATCCAACTAATTGCCCCTCCAAACAAATTGAATACATAAGCACTAGTAGATATTCTCCTGTCTAGATCTCCAGCCCAATCTGCATCAACAAACCCTTCTATAGCCAATTGTCTATTTTCTTTACCTATACCCTCATAGGAGATTGTAAAATCAGAGGTGCCACACAAATATCTAAAAACCCTTTTCACAACAGTCCAATGCTCTTTACCAGGTTTAGACATATATCTACTCAAGACTCCCACTGCATGGGCAATGTCTGCTCTAGTACAAACCATGGCATACATTAAACTACCTACAACATTTTCATAAGGAATATGTGACATTTCCTCTACCTCTTCTTCTATTTTTGGACATTTTTCAACAGACAATTTTTCACCTAAAGAAATAGGTACCTTCACTGGTTTGCAATCCCGCATATTGAACCTTTTCAACACTTGTCTCAACATACTTTTTCTGATCTAGCCACAACTTTCTGTTAGAGCGATCTCTTTTTATTTGCATACCCAATATAAAATTTGCAGGGCCAAAATCCTTCATGTCAAACTGCGATGCCAATTGAGACTTTACTTCCCTGACCAATTTCTTGCTATTTCCAATTAGTAACATGTCATCAACATAAAGAACTATAATGACAATTACATTACCAATTTTCTTTGAATACACACAGTGATCAGCATTGCTACGAACAAAACCAATTCCTAAAACATAAGTATCAAATTTTTGGTACCACATTCTAGGTGATTGTTTCAGTCCATACAATGATTTATTTAACTTACATACCAGATCCTCATTTCCTACAACAGTGAAACCTTCAGGCTGCCTCATATAGATTTCTTCCTCCAAATATCCATGAAGGAATGTAGTTTTCACATCCATATGTTCTATTTCAAGATCAAATGCAGCAGCCACAGCTAACATAAATCTAATTGATGTTAGCTTTGCAACGAGAGAAAAAAATTCACCATAATCAATTCCTTCAACTTGGGAAAAACCTTTAGCAACCAGGCGAGCTTTATATTTCTCCACTTTACCTTCAACATTCTGCTTCTTCTTAAAGATCCACTTGCAACCTATTACTTTCCTACCACTTGGTAATTTCACTAAATCCCATGTTCTGTTCTTTTTCAGGGACATCATTTCCT
Source organism: Wollemia nobilis (assembly GCA_028583015.1). Lineage (NCBI taxonomy): Eukaryota > Viridiplantae > Streptophyta > Pinopsida > Araucariales > Araucariaceae > Wollemia > Wollemia nobilis. The sequence goes on from JAQPPZ010000314.1 coordinate 2,899,389, forward strand.
CATCCATGGCCTCTTCCCAACGGTTTGCCTCTCCATAATTAACAACTTCTCTAACTGTTCTAGAATATTCATTAGTAACAGATAGTAAAAAAGAAGTAGGAAAAGCAGATGGATTGTACCTTTTAGGTTGCTTCCTTTATCGTGTTGATCTCCTTACCACAGGTGTATGAACCTCTTCTTAATTCTCTTCCAGATCCTCACCTGTATGCTCCTCTTCCATATCCTCATATGTATGCTCCTCTTCCAGATCCTCTACTATCTGATAGTTTTCCATGAAATCAAATTGGACCATTCCAGGTTCCTCTTCTGTAACTACCTTCTTGGAATCACTGATCATCTCCCTAAACACCACATCTCTACTGTACACTGTACTTTTAGTTTTTGGATTCCAAAGCTTATATCCTTTAACACCATCTTTATAACCAATAAAGATACATTTAACAGCCTTATTATCTAGCTTACTTCTTTTCTCCTTTGGAATATGCATGTATGCATCACAACCAAAAACTCTGAGATGTGAAATAGAAGGTTTCTTACCAAATAGAGCTTCAAATGGAGTTTGATCCGGCAATGCTGATGTAGGTGACCGATTTCGCAAGTAGCATGCTGCACTCACTACTTCTTCCCAGAATTCCTGTGCCAAACCTGCACCACTGAGCATACTTCTAGCCTTCTCCATTAGTGATCTGTTCAACCTCTCTGCAACTCCATTCTGTTGAGGTGTATATGGAGTAGTCTTCTGTCTTGCAATACCACATTGCTTACAAAATTTCTCAAATATATTAGAACAATATTCCCCTCCATTATCAGACCTCAACACCTTAATCCTTTTATCAGTTTGATTCTCAAAAAGTGCTTTAAATTCCTTAAATTTTTCAAACACTTCATCTTTTCTCTTAATAAAGTAAATCCATGCATATCTTGAAAAATCATCAACAAAGGAAGCATAATACCATGATTTTCCAAGAGACGGCATAGGAATAGGACCAAAAATATCACTGTGGATCAAATCTAGTACCCCACTAGATCTTGTGGCACCAGATGGAAAACTAACCTGATTCTGTTTACCATAAATACAATGTTCACAGAACTCGGAAGACATTGAGTAATTAGGGATACCATGAACCATACCTTTTGTGTACAGGGTACACAATCCCTTTTCTCCAATATGTCCCATCCTTTGATGCCAGAGTGTTGAGCTTTTATCAGAATCGACCTCATGAACAGTTGAGCTATTGCACTCATTTGTCATAGTGCTTCCCAATAGCTTATACAATGTTCCAATCTGAACTCCCCTTGCCAACACCATTGATCCATGAACCATTTTGCATGAATCCCTACCAAAACTGACATTCACTGCTACATCGGCCATTTTACTTACCAAAATCAAATTTCTAGCAAGTCCCAAAATATGCATCACACCTGGTAGGGTCTTAACCCTACCATCCTGCAGCAAAATTTTCACTCTTCCATGACCCATGATTCTGAGTGGTGAATCATCTCCCAATAGTACCTCCCCTCCATCATATCTTTCATATTCACTGAACCACCCTCTATGAGGAGTCATATGAAAAGAGGCACCAGTATCAATCAACCAATCATTTTTATCTGATCATGTGGAGCACGATGAGCAGGATGCCAGATATACATCCCCTACTTCATCAATGGATTTATTCATCTTCGTGGAAGTCGATTCATCAGACTTTTTTCTAGACTCAACTTTCTTTGATCTGCAATCCTTCTTCATATGACCAGGCTTGCCACAATTCCAACATTTTCTCTCAAACTTCCCCCGAGACTTGGATCTACCTTTAGACTTAGACCTATCACCATATCTAGATTTGTCCTTCTCCTTGGCATGCCCTCTCACTGTTAGGGCTTCCTTAGATGTACCCTCCATGGCTTTTCTCCTCATATCCTCAGATAATAGAGATGCCACTATATCTTCAAACTTCAATGTGGATGAAGTTGTACTACCAATTTCTACTACTAAGTTATCCCATGAATTTGGTAAAGAGCATAACAAAGTAATGCATTTATCTTCCTCACTCAACTTAATTTCTACAGATGTTAGTTGACTTACCACTATATTGAATGCATTCAGATGATCTGCAACCGAATCCCCGTCATGCATCCTAAGATTGTATAGTTTCTTTTTGAGGAATAATTTGTTCACTAGGGACTTCGATTGATACAAAGCCCCTAACCTCTCCCAGAGATCCTTTGCTGTAGCTTCTCCCGAAACATTGATGAGCATCGAATCTGCAAGACACAGTCGAATCAGACTCCTTGTTTTTCGATTCATCTTCTCCCAATATTCATCGAAAGTACCCATAGGTTTTGTTGTTTCTAAAATAGCAGCTCACTGATCTCTGTCCATGAGCATATCTTCCATATTTAACTTCCATAGCTCAAAAATTTTGTCGTCAAATTTCTCAATCTCTATCCTTGAATGATTTCTTGACATTTTTCCTTCAAACTCCTTCTATGTAACTCCCACTCTAGAATAGGTTTCCTCTCACTCCTAGAAACCCTAGATCTTCTTCAAACAGATTTAAACCCTAGAAATAAAGGCATCCCCCTATGGCTAATGACTTGGCTCTGATACCAAATGAAGAGAATTTACGGAAACATATTCTAGAAATAATGCAGAAATAATAACTAAGGAAATAATGACACCATTCAATGCACATATAACACACAAGATTTACCCTGGTTCACCCAATTTTGGCTAGTCTAGCAAACAAGAGTCTATCCTCCTTGATATATTATTCTCTCTCTTGTCCCTAAAATGGGACATTACAATAATTATATAAGGAAACTCATACAACCCTAAACCACCAAGTGGTATTAGGGTATCGTGGATACAACACCATGGGCTAAACCACCCACACCCACTAACCACCCACCAACCATGGGAATATCGGGGGTCGCTCCAAAAGTAGCAATAAAAGTAGGTGAAAAGTAGAGATAAAAGTAGGTGAAAATTTTGGCGTCGGCTTTGCCGGCTTCAATCACTTTCATCGTATCCGAGGGCATCCCCCTATGCACCCTGAGCCATCACCTATTACGTAATCACCTTTACCATAGCCGAGGGTCCTTGGGGGCCTCCGGCCCCCCGAACCCCCCCTACCCATTGTCTTTTACACTGTAGTGCCTGTCATACAATTCTTTTCGGCAAAGAATGAGACACATCCAACAAAGGTGCCCTTGTTCTTCACCCATTGACCAGACAAGCCTGACGTGGACAATAGATACTGGTGTAGTTCCAACTCTACGTCATGTAGAGTTAAATTGGGGATTGCATCGATGTATGATAATGTCCTACAAATTCTAGGTAAAGCACAAACCAATCAGTGAACATGCCACCATTAGAAATGAATGCTTGTTTTAGCAGACGTCGATCACATTTACCAGACTGTCTTAGTTTAGTCTGGAATGAATCGATTGTTATAACTTCTTTGTAACAAAATATCTACGGGTGTGCTATATAAACACACACAAACCTATCTAAGGATATATAGAGTATTTTAGTAAATGTAGAGAGATATACAGAAGAAGCATTGTAATACTTTGATAATTATAATATAGTTCTAAGATTTTCTAAGTGTGTGTTCAGCTGGGACAAAGCTGTTGGAGCATGGGCCCACTCCAAGCCAGTATTTCTTCCCCTATTTTTCTTGTGTTTTCTAGATTAGTTTACCACTTTTATAAAAAAAATTACTGCATTGTTATTTCTCGTATTGCAATAGGTTTATTTCTAGGAATGCGTGAATATTTCCTTTCTGTAGATTTAATTGTTTTTACATAAATTATTAAGGAGTGTATGAATGATTGATGACCATTGAAACACCCCCCAATAGTAGAACTAGCGGACTCATCTCAAGTGGTATTGTAAGCAATCTTGTTCAAGACCCTTCACAAGTTTACGAAGCTCCCTGGGTTGATAAATTAAATGCACAAGCATGTGACAAAAGTAGGAAAGAAGTTAACCTTGTTTGGGCCAAAACACTTGTTTTATTAGCATTGTTGTTGAAGTCCATTGATGATGAAATGAACTTGAAATTGAGTTAGAAAATAACATGAGTATCATTGCTATGTGAGACTTGTGCTTGAGCATTGTTGGAAATATTTTGATATGGTTAATACATGCTTGGACCAGGGTTTGTGAAAAAAGATTGTTCCTTGAGGTGATTGGTTGATTTGAGTTGGTTAATACATGCTTGTACTAGGGTTTATGATAAAGGATTGTTCCTTGAGGTGATTTGTTGAGTTGAGTTGATTAAGCCTAGTCAAGTGGATGCATGTGGTTGTTCAAGTTCCTAGAAATAAACTATTCAATATTATGATCTGAGTTGATATTGATTTGAGTTGAGATTGAGGTTGATTTGAGTTAAGATTGAGATCTGAGTATAGAACATATAGTCTCTAAAAATTCTCTTGATGCTTCTATTGAGCTGAGATTGGGATTTGAGTATAGAAAATATAGAGTCTCTAACAATTCTCTTTATGCTTCTATGGGATTTATTTGAGATATTGATTGTACATTGAGCTTAGAACATATTGAGTCCCTAAAAATTCTCTTTATGATTCTATGCGATTGAGACAAGTATTTGAGAAGACTTGTGGACTATTTTTAGTTAAGCTTTTATGAAAGCTTGCTATGCAGATTTGAGCAAGTCCTAGAGAGGACTTATTGAGCATATTTGAGCAAGTCCTAGAGAGGACTTATTGAGAAGATTTGAGCAAGTCCTAGAGAGGACTTATTGAGAAGATTTGAGCAAGTCCTAGAGAGGATTTGTTGAGAAAATTTGGATAAGTTATGTGTGAACTTGTTGAGAATATTTGGACAAGTTCTATGTGAACTTGTTGAGCAGATTTGGACAGGTTTTGTGTGAACCTATTGAGCAAATTTGGACAAGTTCTATGTGAACCTATTGAGCAGATTTGGACAGGTTTTGTGTGAACCTGTTGAGCAGATTTGGATAGGTTTTGTGTGAACCTATTGAGAAAATTTGAGTAGGTTCTAAGTGAACCTATTGAGCAAAATTATACTAGACAAATTGTACTATGTTTAGTGCAAGAGATTGAGCAAAACTATGCTAGACCGATTGAAATGTGTTTGGTACAGTATTGAGATAGAGATTTAGAGGTGACAAAGTATAGAGGATAGAGTCTCAGTGGATAGAAATCCAATAGCCAGGACAATTGAAGACGTATCTGAGTGAGGAGTCTTCAAGTGGAGAGATATCCACAAGTTAGTGGTGGAGAATAGATCTTGCTTAGTACAAAAAAACCAAAAAACAAGAGCCCAAGATTTTGTATTCAATACTTTGGAAGAATTTACAAGAATATATAGCCAAAATACTGTTTGCCAACCCCCTCTCATTACAATCCATGGGTTTTTATTGAGGTCCCGATCCTCTATGCTTTCACACTTCCCATGATCTACAATTGCCACTTGGAACAATTCTAGAAAGTTGCATTAATGAGACTCTTGGTGAAGTGCACGACTGGCTGCCTTATCCAACAGAATCTACTTCTCGATCTGCTGCTTGCTGTTAGTTGCTTTAAATGAGTCTTTCAGATATCTTGCGTGAGTGGCCAACATGCCCGTTGAAATCCTCCTTTGGAACTGTTGCTTCACTGCCTCTAACTTGCTATGCACGTAGGGACGTCTTTATGAAAGCTAGAAGTACATGTCTTTTTGTTTGGTCGCGATATCATGACCATTTTCCTTCTGCACCTTCTCTCTCTATTTTTGGTCGCGATATCACGACATGTCGCGATATCACGCCATTTTTTCTATCAGCCTCTGTTTTTCTGTTTTAGTCACGAAATCATGACATGTCACGATTTCGCGACCTCTGGTCTCCGTGACTTCGTTTCTCCTTCGATGGTCGTGATTTCACGACATGTCACGAAATCATGACATGTCATGAAATCATGACATGTCATGATTTCATGACCTCTGGTCTCTGTGCCTTCGTTTCTCCTTTGGCGGTCACGATTTCGTGACATGTCATGAAATCATGACATGTCACAATTTCGTGACCTTGGTCTCGTGCCTTCGTTTCTCCTTCGACAGTCACGATTTCATGACCTTTGGTCTCCGTGCCTTCGTTTCTCCTTCGACAGTCATGATTTCACGACATGTCATGAAATCGTAACATGTCATGATTTCGTGACCTTTGGTCTTTGTGCCTTCGTTTCTCCTTCGACAGTCACGATTTCATGACCTTTGGTCTTCGTGCCTTCGTTTCTCCTTCGACAGTCATGATTTCATGACATGTCATGAAATCGTAACATGTCATGATTTCGTGACCTTTGGTCTCTGTGCCTCCGGTTTCTTGCCTTGGGTCGCGATTTCATGACATGTCATGAAATTGCGACATGTCACGAAATCATGACATTTTGTTCGTTGCTCCCCTATATTTAGTTTTGGTTGCAATATCATGACACTTTTGTGTCGCGATATCGTGACACATATTTTTACTTGCAACACTTAGAAAAATAACATTGCAACACTTAGAAAAAAATAACAACAAAAGTTTGGTTGATGCCCGATTGCTTTGCTGCCCTCGGATGCTCCTGCATCAGACACCCGGGGTGGATTGAGAAGTGATCCTCACTTCTGATCTTTGGGAGGAAGACCCAGGCGGTCAACCTCGGCTTTTGATAACCAAGTTGCATCTTCTATAGGTCTGCCTTTCCACTTGATCAAATACTCAGAATATTGTTTGTTCCTTGTGCTTCTGCCTTCACGAGTATCTAATATTTCCTCTATCTCTTCTTTGGTTGGGCTAGACGCTGGAATGTTCCACAATTCTATGCTTGGTGCCTTTGTACTATCTCCTTCATGGTATTCTACTAAATCAAATATGTTAAAAATAGGTGAAATGTCAAGCCCACTTGGCAATTCCACTTCATATGCATTGCCTGAATCTCATTTTTCCAATATTTTGCATGGCCCAAACTTCTTCATCTTCAATTTGTTGTAATTATTGGCTGGAAATATTTCTTTTTTGAGATGGACCATGACTTCATCTCCCACTTCAAACTCTTTGAACCGTCACTTTTGGTCTGCTCTTGCTTTATACTGAGTATTCATTTTTGCAATTTGTTTCTTTACTTCTTCATGCAGGCTTCTCATCTATTTTGTGAATTCCTCAGCCTCTGCACTGCACTTTTCTCCTTTATCTAATTTTCTCAGCTCAGAAACATTTCTCGGACTATTTCCATATATGATTTGGAATGGAGATTTGTTTGTGCTCTTATTGACAGAATTATTGTATTTAAATTCCGCTTGCGGCAAAACTAAATCCCATCCCTTGGGTTTATTTGCTATCAAGCATCTTAGCAAATTACCCAGACTTCTATTTACCACCTCTTTCTATCCATCAATTTGTGGGTGGTATGTAGAACTGAACTTCAGATCTATCTTCAGCTTCTTTCACAATGTTCTCCAGAAATACCCAACAAACTTTGTATCTCTGTTAGAAACTATGCTTCTTGGTAGACCGTGAAGTCGTACCACTTCCTTGAAAAATAATCCTGCAATGTGAACTACATCACTTGTATTATGGCAAGGAATAAAATGTGCCATTTTGGAGAATCGGTCAACCACCACAAATACAGAGTCATTTCCCCTCTGTGTTCTTGGCAATCCAAGAATAAAATCCATGCTTATGTCCTCCCATGGCCTCTCAGGTATAGGTAACAACTGGTATAATCCTGTGTTTTGCCTTATGCCTTTTTCCATCTGGCATATTCTACAACTTTGCACAAACTTTATCACATCTTGCTGAAGTTGTGGCCAGTAGTAATTTTCATTCACCAGGGCAATGGTCTTATCCCGACCAAAATGCCCAGCCAGTCCCCTGCTGTGCTTTTCCTTGATTAAGTTCTCCTGCATGGAACTCCTTGGAATGCATAATTTACTTCCCTTGAACAACATTCCATCTTGGATTAGGAAATCTAACCATTTTATCCTGTCCACAGTAACAGGTGCCAAGCAAGCCGTCTAGGCTGCTACAAAATCAGGATCTTTAGGATAAATACCCTTTAGTTCTTCGAATCCTACTACTTCCACTGTCATTTCAATCAATAGATTATGCCTTCTACTTAAAGCATCTGCAACTCTATTTTATTTCTCGCTCCTGTGCTTTAACACAAAGGTATAGCTTTGGAGAAACTCTACCCACTTCATGTGTCGTTGATTCAGTTTTGTCTAGTTGTTGATGTACTGCAATGCCTGATGATCAGTAAATAGAACAAACTCTTTTGGCAATAAATAATGCCTCCACTTCTTCAGAGCCTGAACTATAGCATAAAATTCTTGGTCATAAACTGAATACTTTTTTCGAGCATCATTGAGATTTTCACTGAAATAAGCTACAGGTCTACCTTCTTGGCTCAGTACAGCCCATATTGCACTGCCACTAGCATCACAGTCGACCTGGAATACTTTGTTAAAGTCTGGCAGTGCCAAAACAGGCTATTTTGTGACCTTTTTCTTTAATGCATCAAATATCCTTTCAGCCCCTAAGGTCCACTTGAACTCTTTCTTATCCCATCTCATTGTTTCTGTGAGGGGTGCACAAATGCTTCTGAAGTTTCTTATAAACTTCATGTAAAAACTGGCTAGACCATGAAATGATCTTACCTCTGTTGTGCTTCTTGGGGTAGTCCATTCTATGATAGCCCTCACCTTCTCTGGGTTCATTTTTAGACCTTCTGCTGAGATTACAAATCCCAAGTATACTAACTCTTTCTTGACAAAATTACACTTTTTCATATTTATTAATAACTGCTCCTCCCGTAGCTTTTCAAAAACCCTCCTGATATGCATCAAGTGTTCCTCCAGGTTTTTGCTGAATATTAATATATCATCTAAATAAACAATGACAAACTTTCCCAAAAACTCCTTTAGTACCTCATTCATCAGCCGCATGAAGGTACTTGATGACAGCCCAAATGGCATGACCAACCACTCATACAAGCCCTCTCTTATCTTGAAGGCTGTCTTCCACTCATCTCCTTCCCTGACATGGATCTGGTGGTAACCACTCTTGAGATCAATTTTGGTGAAGTACTTGGCCCCACTCAAACAGTCCATTATGTCATCAATCCTTGGCAGTGGAAATCTATATTTTATTGTTATCTTATTGATGGCTCGAGAGTCTGTGCACATTCTCCACTCTCCATCCTTCTTGGGTGCTAGTACTGTAGGTACTGCACATGAGCTAAGAATCTCCCTAATCAACCCTTTCTCCAGCAACTCTTGGACCTACCTATTTAGTTCTTCAGTTTCTACAAGTGTCATTCTAAGTGCAGCTTTATTGGGCAAGCTTGACCCTGGCACCAAATCAATATGGTGACTGATTTTTCTTACTGGGGGTAAACCCTTAGGCACATTATCAGATATGATATCTAAAAATTCCCTCAAAAGGCCTTGGACTTCTGCTGGGGCATCTTTGCATTCTATATTCCTAACTCTAGGAATTAATGCATAACACATATGTTCATGCTTTAAATCATCTAAAATTTTTCTTTCATCAACCAAGCAAATTTTTGCACTGCCACATACCTTTTCTTCCACCTCCTTCAGGGGCTTCAGCTTATGACACATTCCATTCTTGGTCACGAAATAGGTGTTGGCATGACCATCATGAATTGCACTCCTATCAAACTACCATGGCCTTCCCAACAGTAAATGGCACACATCCATGGGTAGAATTTTGCACAGAACCTCATCATGGTAATTCCCAATACTAAAATTTACCAGGCACTATTCATTGACCAAAACCTTATGGTCTTTCTACAACCATGCAATCCGATATGGATGCGGGTGTTTCTTTTTCTCTAGTTGTAGCTTTGTAACCATTCCCTCTGAAACCAGGTTATATGTTCTACCGTTGTCAATGATAATGTTGCAAATCTTACCCGTGCATTTACACCTTGTGCAAAATAAAAATTTTGATCCAGTCGATCAACTCCTCTGGCTCAAGGTTCCCAAAATATGTGGAAACCTCCATCTTCGACCTCTTCCCAATATAGGATATGGCTTTTATAGTTTTGCCTGAGTAGGATCTACTACTTCTTCTTCTTCCTCAAGTTGGTCTTCTTCTTCATCATCTTCCTCTTCACTACCTTTGTCTCTTCTTGGCTCCAATCTTCTACACATTTCTTCTTGCAGAGCTTGCATTTGTCGTTGCAAAGCTCGAACATCTTCTGTCATTGCCATGCCTCTCCCACCAACAGGATTTCTCCTTGGAGGCATTCTTCTCATCCGATTCCAAGCCCCTTCCATAGGTCCTGGTGTAACTACCTCTCCTTTGGCGATCTACTACACGCTCAGGAACTACTGGCTCTGATACCACTTGGTGGAGAATAGATCTTGCTTAGTACAGAAAAACTAGAAAATAAGAGCCCAAGATTTTGTATTCAATACTTTGGAAGAATTTACAAGAATATACAGCCAAACTATTGTTTGCCAACCCCCTCTCATTACAATCCATGGGTTTTTATTGAGGTCCCGATCCTCTATGTTTTCACACTTCCCACGATCTACAATTGCCACTTGGAACAATTCTGGAAAGTTGCATTGATGAGACTCTTGGTGAGGTGCGCGACTGGCTGCCATATCCAACGGAATCTACTTCTCGATCTGTTTCTTGCTGTTAGTTGCTTTAAATGCATCTTTCAGATATCCTACGCGAGTGGCCAACATGCCTATTGAAATCCTCCTTTGGAACTGCTGCTTCACTGCCTCTAACTTGTCGCGCACGTAGGGATGTCTTTATGAAAGCTGGAAGTGCGTGTCTTTCTATTTGGTCGTGATATCGTGACATGTCGCGATATCATGACCATTTTCCTTCTACACCTTCTCTCTCCATTTTGGCCATGATATCACGACACACCATTTTTTCTATCGGCCTCTGTTTTGCCATTTCAGTCACGAAATCGTGACATGATTTCGTGACCTCTGGTCTCCGTGCCTTCGTTTCTCCTTCGACGATCACGATTTCGTGACATGTCATGAAATCGTGACATGTCACGAATTGTGACATGTCACGATTTCATGACCTCTGGTCTTCGTGCCTTCATTTCTCCTTTGGTGATCATGATTTCATGACATGTCACGATTTCATGACCTTTGGTCTCCGTGCCTTCGTTTCTCCTTCGATGGTCACGATTTTGCGACATGTCACGAAATCGTGACATGTCGCGATTTCGTGACCTTTGGTCTCTGTGCCTTCGTTTCTCCTTCGATGGTCATGATTTCATGACATGTGAAATCACGACATGTCATGATTTTGTGACCTCTGGTCTCTGTGCCTCCGGTTTCCTGCCTTGGGTCACGATTTCGTGACATGTCACGAAATCGTGACATTTTGTCCGCTGCTCCCCTATCTTCAGTTTTGGTCACGATATCACGACACTTTTGTGTCACGATATCGTGACACATATTTTTACTTGCAACACTTAGAAAAATAACATTGCAACACTTAGAAAAAAATAACAACAAAAGTTTGGTTGATGCTTGATTGCTTTGCTGCCCTCGGATGCTCCTACATCAGTTAGTGCAACAAAGAGACAGTCTTCTAGAATATCACTAGCCAGAGCAGAAGGGGAAAGATTTATCGTATGGAAGAGATCTAGGAACTTGAGATTTAGGGGATCAACATCTCCTTTGGACCGAGGTCCATAAAAATTGTAATTTGGAAAATATTCCCAAGATATTATTTGAGAAATATTTAGAAAAAATATTTTATCTATGGAGGTAGCCCACATTGGGTGAACCACATTAAATCTATGTCTCTATTGTGTGTACAGTTTTATACATTTCTTTGATTACTGTTATTGATACTGCTATCTATACATTGCATAATATTTATTTGAGAAGAAAAGTAAAAAGTGGTCTTATACTGTTCACCCTCCCCTCTTAGTATAAGCTTGTGTTCTTTAGATCTTGTTTAGGTATCAGGATCTATGGGATTTGGTCAATAATGGTTATGCAGAATCAACAAATATGGCAACATTGGCTGCTCTCTCCTAAGAAAATTTATATTTGTTAAAGGCAAATTGAAATAAATACTAGAAGGAATTATTTTATATAATGCAAGCGATCAAAGAGACCATATTTCCACATATTATAATAGTATCCAAATCAAAGCAAGCTTGGGAAATTCTTTCCAGTTCCTATCAGGGCACCAACAAGGTGAAGTTGGTGAAACTACAGATGTTGAGGAGGGAGTTTGAGAACCTATAGATGAGCGAGTCAGAGTCCATGAGAAACTTCTTCACCCAAATAATGGATGTCATCAACCAGATGTGGTTGAATGGGGAGAACGTGGATAACCAGAGGATTATGGAGAAGATTCTAAGAAGCCTACCAACTAGGTTTGACTCAGTTGTGATATCAATTGAAGAATCAAGGGATTTGACAACCCTCTCTATGGATGATCTCATGGGTTCTCTACAAACACATGAGCAGAGGCTGAGCCACTCAACTCAGTCCTCATTGGAGCAAGCATTCAAGGCGTAGGTCTCATTTCGAGATAGTAGCAGACAAGAATCCCACCAAGGAGCCTCTAGTTCTCAAGGAGGAAGAGGTAGAGGCAAGCGTGGGAAAGGCAACAAGCAAGGAGGAAGGTCAAACTCCAATTATGAAGAGACCAACTACAACTTCCATCAAGCAGGAGGAAGAGGCAGTGGCAAAAATTAGCAAGGAGGATCTAATCAGAGGAAGGATAAATCAAAGATCCAATGTTATTACTACAAGAATTTTGGTCACTATATTTTTGAGTGTAGAAAGAAGATGGCCAAGGATAACCAACAACAAGCACACTACACAAATGAAGTTGGAAATATAGAGTGTAGAGATGCCTATGGAAATATGTTGTTGACTTGTAGTATTGAGGAGGAGAGCCAGAAGAATGTCTGGTATCTCGACAGTGGGTGCAACAACCACATGATTGGGAATAGAGAGATGTTCTCACAACTAGATGAAACAATCCAATTTAAGGTGAATATGGGAAACAAAAACAAGGTTCCTATAATGGGTAAAGGAAAAATCCTCATCCACACTAGGCAAGGTGAAAGGAAGCAGATCATCGATGTCTATTATGTGCCTGGTTTGAAGCACAATTTGTTGAGTGTTGGACAACTTGTGTAGAAGGGGTACACTATTCAATTCAAGTATGGAGTCTATACCATCATAGATAAAGAGCATGGGCATATTGCAACTATGTCCATGATGAAGAACAAGATGTTTCTACTACAGATTTAGAATGAATCTCTGATGTCATTAAGTGTAGTTGTGAAAGATGCTACCTAGATGTGGCATCTCATATTTGGTCACCTGAGTTTTAGTGGCCTGAACTTGCTGCACAAGAAGCATATGGTGAAGGGTTTACCCCTTATTGAGCAATCGAATTAGGTTTGTGAAGGTTAAATAGTTGGAAAGTAGCACAGGGATGCATTCCCTTCAGGGCAATCTTGGAGAGCTTCACAACCATTGGAGTTGGTGCACTCAGAAATTTGTGGTCCAATGCAGACCAACACATTTGTCAACAATAAATACTTCCTAAATTTCATTGATGATTTTAAGTTGGAGGACATGGGTATATCCCATCAAGCAAAAGTCAGAGGCTTTCAAAAAATTCAAGGAGTTCAAGGCTCTGGTTGAGAAACAGAGTAGCTACTAAGTGAATACTCTTAGGATAGATGGAGGAGGTGATTATATCTCCAATGAATTCTAAAATTTTTGTAAAAAAATAGAATTTGTAGGTAGCTCACTTCCAGATACACACCACAACAGAATGGTGTTGCTGAGAGGAAGAACAGAACAATCATGGAGATGGCATAGAGCATGTTGAAGGTAAAGAATCTACCACATGAGTTATGGGTAGAAGTTGTATGTTGTGTAGTTTATCTGCTAAATTGATGTCCCACGAAGAGTGTGAAGGACATGATTCCTCAGGAAGCCTAGAGCAATTAGAAGCCTAGTGTGGCTCATTTGAGAGTTTTTGGGTGCATAGCATATGCACATGTTCCAGATGAGAAGAGGAAGAAGCTGGATGACAAGGCGGAGAAATGCATCTTCACTGGGTATAGTGAAGAGTCAAAGGCATATAGGCTATATAATCCTATGATGAAGAAGTTTATTATCAACCGAGATGTGAAGTTCTTGGAGGATGAAGCTTGGAACTAGAAATCGAAGACTGGCCAACCTGAGCCAGCAATCATTGAGTCTGAGGACGTGGAAGAAGACAAAGTGCATCAACCTGCAGCTTCAAGTAGCAACTCTAGAGCTAGCAGCAACACCACCTCATCATCACAATTGCCTCCACTTGCAAGCAAGATCTCCAACTTGAGGACTCTAGCAAAGACGAGGAGCTTGCAAGACATCTATGAGGTAACCCAAAATCATGAAGATGAAGAATATTTTGACTTTGCTTTATTTTTTGAGTGTGATCCAATTTCATTTGAAGAAGCAATTCAGAATTAAAAATGGGTGAAGGCAATGGATGAGGAGATAGAAGCCATAGAGAAGAATTAGACATGGCAATTGATAGATCTCCTAGCAGGGAAGAAGACCATTGGGGTCAAATGGGTATACAAAATGAAGTTTAATTCCCAAGGAGAAGTTGATCGACATAAGGCCAGATTGGTGGTAAAAGGCTACAAGAAGAAGTCAGGGATTGACTATCATGAGGTGTATGCACCTGTAGCGAGACTTGACACAATCAAGATGATCCTGGCATTGGCAACCCAGAAGGGTTGGAATGTGTACTAGATGGATGTCAAGTCTGCCTTCCTCAATGGAGTGTTGGAAGAAGAGGTCTACATAGACCAACCACTAGGCTATGAGCTGGAAGGACAAGAAGGTAAAGTCCTAAAGTTGAAGAAGGCCCTATATGGGTTGAAGCAAGCACCTAGGGCATGGTACAACCATATTTATGGCTATTTTTAGGAGAATGGGTTCATAAAATGCCCATATGAGCACACCCTGTACCTGAAGATAAATGTAAAAGGGGGCATGATACTCATCTACTTGTATGTGGATGATCTGATATACACTGGAAACAACAATGTGTTGTTTGACCAGTTCAAAATAGCCATGATGAAGGAGTTCGAGATGACGAACTTAGGGTTGATGAAGTATTTTCTTGGCATTGAAGTTGACCAATTATCAGATGGCATCTTCATTTCTTAAGGTAAGTATGCAAAGGATGTCTTGAAGAGGTTTAATATGGAGGACAACAAACCTACCATCACACTTGTTGCCACAAGTCTGAAGCTGAGCAAGATGGATTCTAGTAGAAATGTTGATCCAACCTTGTTTAAGAGGTTAGTTGGAAGTCTCATGTATTTGACTACAACTAGACCCGATCTAATGTTTGGAGTGATCTTGATTAGAATATTTATGGAGACTCCAAAGGATACACATTGGCAAACAGGAAAAATCACATTGGTTTTCCACATTTCCACCATGATTGGCCAATGATCCGAACCAACATTATTAAGAGTCTTCACTTTAGGAATGTGACCATGGATTAAGAAATTTTTAGAGAGCAAAAACCTATCCAATCTCTCCATTATACAAGCTAAGCCTTGCCTTCTGTTAGACCAAGTCATAAGGCCTTGCAATATATTTGCTCATGAGGTCAGTACTTTTGTCCAAATTTCTATTTCCCCCATTTTCTCATCCAGAGAGAGGATGGTATTGAAATATCCTCCAATCAAGATCCAAGCTTTAGTAAAATGAGAGATAATATGAGTAATATCCTTCCACTGTCTTCTTTTTTCCTCCAAAGAAGTCGGAGCATAATCAGTAATGTAGAGCATAATATGGTTAGAATGTCTACTTTGAATAGCTATAACCAATAAACCCCAACTACCAACCATATGGTGAATAACTACTTCTTTTGGGTCCCACAGACAAGAAATTCCACCCGAAGTCCCTTGGGAACTGAGGGAAACCACTTTTCCAGCTAGCCAAATTTTACTAGCAATTAAGTCCATATCCTCCATTGACATCTTTGTTTCTTGAAGGAAAACAAGATGTGGATGATTTATCTGAATCATTCTTCTAATTTCATTTTGTTTTGAAAGACTCCCTTTGAGTCCTCTAATATTCCAAGTGATGATATTCATTAATACCAGGGCTAAAAAATTTGGGAAGGACATTAATCTTACCTTCCTCTACAAGATTTTCACATTCTTTTACCATATGATATTAATTGGTCTTGCGACTTGCTTTTTGATTAGAATCCATCTTTAATTTTTTTTCCCTATTTCTTGAATTATTCCAATTGAATCTGAGATGGCTTCTAACCTTGAATAATGCTCGTACACAGCCAAAATTTTACTAGATGGTTCAATGGAGTCTATATTGGGACCTACATTATTTGAAGTTTTGAAATTTGAAATATAGTTTTTCTTGTGTAAATTTTCTCCTTTTTTCTATTGAAACATTTGATTTGTTGGTTTATCTCTGAGTTCTTCCCTTCATATTTAACTTATGTTTCTAAGATTTCAGTTTCCATTATTTCCTCTTCCTCACTTGGGACATCATTTTTGGAAAGGATTTCAAACATATTAGCAGATGAATTTGAATGATACTTCATAACTAGTTTTTTTTAGTGTTCTTCTTCTTAGGTATTTGGAAACCTGTTGAGTTTATATATTCTTTCTTTTGATCAGGAATTTTATTTGGGCAAGCACTGGCCAAATGACCATATTCATGGCAAATTCTACAATGAAAAGGAATGTTCTCATAGTCCACTACTTGCTCCCAAGTGCCTTCCCCAAATTGTAATGTGATCTTTTTAGGTAGGGGTTTGTCAAAATCTATTAAAACACAAATCCAAGCATAAATAATATGTTCAAATTTTGAGTACAATCAACAGTCATCATAAAAGTTCCTAAAGAGTTTCCAATTGAATAAAAAATAGTAGGATTCCAAAATTCAATAGGGAGGCTAAAGAGTCTAACCCACACGGGAGCTATAGAAGGCATCTCTTCTTCGACTTTAAATTTAGTATGTCGGGGCTTCATGAAAAGCCCTGCCCTTCAAAAAAACCAAGGACCCCCTTGAAAATTTTTCTCTCTATCTTCATTATTAGCAAATAAAACAAGAAAATAACCATTTGGATAAATAGATATTTGTAACTCACCTTTAGTTTTCTAGCTTTTTGTAGCCCAGACTTTGAAAGAAGATAGACTCAGACAAAAACCCATGAACCGATAAATTAGTCCTATTTTTTCCAAATATTCAATGCCAATATGAATGTTACCCATATCAAGCTTAAGAATAGGAGTTCTATCAGTTGCTTTAATACATCCTGACTCCATTTTCTTGGGATCATTCTTAGAGGTTTATGGGAAGCCCTAATATTGATATTAGCATTGGGCTGAGGCTATCGACCATGAAGGGCATCCCTAAAATTAATTTTTGGCAATGAGTCTTCAAAATTATTACCCTTGACAAGGGTTTTCATAGTAGAATTATTTTGTGGGTGCACCTTAGCACAAAATTCACTTGAGATATGAGCCATTTTTTTATCAACTGCTTGAAACTTGTTTTGTGATCTCTTTAATCCTTACCCTAGACATCGTGGTAAGGTATGTTTTTCACTTTTATTTTGTGCATAAAATTGGAAGTTATTGTCACTCAAGTTCACAGTATGATCAGTTGAAAGACAAATTTATAACCCATCTTGGATCCCCTACAATATTTCCTGCTAAAATATTGAGTATAAACCAAAAAAATATTGGCTGCTAGGGTTCAAAGGCCCTAAAAAACCAATCTCTGGAGCTGCTTGCACTCAAATCAGATGAAACCTTCGCATAGCTACTTTCCAAATATCTCGTTCACACATAGGGATGCACTAGTATCTATGTTACTCCAAATGATATTAAAATTGGTGGAGATATTCTAGGGTTTTTCAGGCATCTACCCTCAAAATTTTAGCTCAATCCAAGTCCGGATGAGTGAGATATGGCCAAAACAAGTTTGGAAGTTTGGGCAGTCCTATGAAGTTTGGGCAATTTATTGAGATGCTTGATAGGAGACAAGCCCAATGGATGGGATTTAGTTTTTTCATAGGCAGAATTTGCATACAAAAATTTTGTCAATCAAAGTACCAACAAATATCCATTCCAGATAATTTATGGGAACAGCCCAATAAACGCTTTTGAGTTGAGGAGGATGGATACAAGATAAAAGAGCAGTGCTGAGGCCGAATACTTTGCAGAGCACTTGAAAAGCTTGCATGAAGAGGTGATGAAGTAGTTCACTAAGATGAATACTCAATATAAGACCAGGGTAAACTAGAAGCGTCAGTCTAAAGAATTTGAGGTGGGAGATGTCGTCATGGTCCATCTAAGAAAAGAAAGGTTTCCTGCCAAGACCTATAACAAGATGAAGATGAAGAAGTTTGGGCCATGCAAAATCATTGGAAAAGGGGATTCGGGAAATGCATACGAGGTGGAGTTGTCGAGTGAACTTAACATCTCACCCATTTTTAACATTTTGGATTTGGTCGAGTATCATGAAGGAGGTAGCAGTGAGACCCCAAGTCCAGATTTGTGGAGCATTCCAGCAACCACCCCAGTCACAGACAAGATAGAAGAAGTCCTTGACACGCATGAAGGCTGAAGTACTAGGAATAGGTGATATTCTAAATATTTGGTCAAGTGGAAGGGCAGACCCATAGAAGATGTGACTTGGTTGTCAAAGGCAGAGGTTGACTTCCTGGGTCTACCTCACACAAAATAGAAGTGAAGGTCACTTCTCAATTCACCCCAGGTGTCTGATGCAGGAGCATCCGGTGGTGGCAGAGCAATCTTGCATCATCCAAAAAAAAAAATTAAGTGCTGGCAAGGGGAAAAGCTGTTGCGATATCATGACAGGTTGTTCATGACTCTAGATGGGCATGCGGTTGCAGAGGTCATTGCAGAAGGGCACGTGGCAGCAAAATACAAGTGGCTACAGAGCACTCCTGGGAATGATGACTCAGAGGGTCGATGGGCAGGCGGCTACAGAGCATTCTGCCATTCTATGCCATGATGGTCCAAGGCACCTGGCAATAGGATGCAGGTGGTGATAGAACCTTTGTGCGGGCGGTTACAAAAAACTCTGCAGTATGTGTAATGATGTTTGAATGGGGTTGGGTCCGCTATAAGAGGCAGTTCATACATTGTAATAGGGTCGGCCATTTTACTTCTGTAACTCGGATTTTGAAAGTTTGGAATAAAATATTGGTGGTTTCTCTACTTGTAAATTCAGTCCTGCATCACTTTGGAAGTATTTTTAGGATTTATATTCTAGGATGATTCAATCTTAGCATATAAGTAAATAAAAATAAAGAAATATGAGGTAAACTATGTTATGCATGATCTAGAGCTAGTCATAGTTGTGCACACTTTTAAGATTTGGAGGCATTACTTACTAGGTAAACCTTTTGAATTAAGAACTATATATTAGAGTTTGAGGTACATTTTCACTCAACCTATTCTCAATGCTATATAAATAAGATGGATCAAGTTCCTAGCAAAGTATGACTTTGGTATAGAGTATATCAAAGGTAAGTAAATAAGCTCATTGATACCTTAAGTAAAAAAATGTATATAGCTACTTTGACCCATAGTCATATGGATTTAATGGACCAAGTCGGGAAAATATAATCTTAATACTAGTATTGCAGTGAAATTTGTGTCAAAATGGAAATAAATCCTAGAGAGAACAAGGATTTTGGTGTAAAATATGGTTTTTTGTATTTTAAATATAGGGTGGTTATACCTAAAATCGATGATTTGAGGAGATTGATCATCCAAGAAGGACATAGATCTCCTTACTCCACTCACCTTGGAGGGGTTAAAATGAGGGAGAACATTTAAAAGACCTTCTACTGGTAAGGTGTGAAGGGAGATATCATTGATTTTGTTGCTTGGTGCCTAGAATTCCAAAAAGTGAAAATTGAGCATAAACATCCAACAAGATAGTTATACCTACATGATATACCAATGCAATAGTGACAAGTCATAGCTATGGAATTTATTATGAGTTTACCTAAAACTAGGTACTAGCATGATGTAATCCTTGTAGTGGTCGATAAGTTGACTAAGGTTGTGTACTTCATACCAGGGAATACAAAGGAAGATACTCTAGTAGTGGTAAATAGGTTTCCAAAGAGATATTTAGGTTACATGAGTTTCCTGAGATAATCATCTCAGATAATGGCTCCAGATTCACATCTAAGTTTTGGTAGGCTCTTCACCGTGTATTAGGTACCAAGTTGAACATTAGTTCTACACACCATCTAGAAATAGATTTTCAAATAGAGAGGGTAAACCAAGTTTTGGAAGACACAATTCACATGTACTACAAAGACCAAAAGTCTCGATGGGAAGGCTTTTTGTATCTAGTAGAGTTTACTTATATAAATGGTTATCATGCTTCCTTGAAAATGGTCTCGTTTGAAGCATTGTATGGTAGGTGATGCAGGACTCCTCTATCATGGGATAATCTAGAGGATTGGATTGTCATAAGATGGATGTGGTCAAAATGATAGAGGAACAACTTAGAATGATCAGGGAAAGGCTTAATGAAGCCATCGATCATCAAAAGAGCTATGCTAATATGAAAATATCACCTAGGGAATTATCTATGGAAGATAGAGTATTCTTAAGAGTTAAACCCATGAAAAGCACCATCAAGTCTACTAAGTTGGGCTATCAATATGTTGTGCCATTTTAAATCATTGAGAGGATAATTCATGTAGCTTATAGACTCGTATTGCCACCCAAACTATCAAAGATCCATGATACTTTCCATATATCCCTACTTAGAAATTATATTGTTGATCCTAATCATGTGTGGGATGTCACAAAATTGCAGATGAAAAATTCCTATGTCATTGAGGTGAAAACAGTGAATATTCTAGAGTTTCAAGAATAGTGCAAGGTCCAATAGCACCAATATTCTAATAAAAATAACACTTAGAAAATGTATATGAGATGAAAAGATATTTTTCTTATTTATTTGAATGAAAATAATATGTAATGTTTATTGTAGGAAAAACATAGAGGGTTGTGTTTAGTCCAAGGGGGGTAGTATGTCATGATCCACCTTGGTAGGACTCATTTATGAGATAAATTATGTATTGATGTGATGTTTCAATGCTTGGTATTAATTGCATTATGGATGTTTAATTGCAATTGTTGCTTTGTTTATATTATATGAGGATATGGTACTACTGATGTTATGCATATTTGCAAGACCAGGTACTCTTGTAGGTGGGTGAGGAAGTTGACCATCTGTGAATAAGATAGCAAAAAAAAGGGAAATGATGTTTAGTTTGATTAACAACAACTCCATAATAGAAATTACCCAAGGTAGGATTTACCCGCTTATAGTTGCATCTCATTTATGTATATTTAAAATTTAAGATCATTAGAAAGGAAGTTGCCATAAAGAGCAATGGAGCCATTTTGAATAGAAGTTTATAATATGGAAGTTATTGGTAAGCCTTCTGCATGGGTGGTTGATAAATAGCTTGTTTTGGTTTGCTAATTTTTATTTTTTATTGCTAAGCAAATAGTGAAGAAACTATTGGGGGTGTGATAAAATCCTTTTAAATAAATTGTCTTCTTTTAAAAAAAACAATAGCTCTTTATTTTAATAAGGATAGGAATGCACGATTAGAAAAATAAATATGTGGTGCATTTATTTATCTTATTAAAAAGTGTTCTATGGAGGAAGAAAATAAAGGAAAGTAGTTTTCAGTTAGTTGGGTTCGACTAGCCTTTCTTGTTCTGGGGAATGTGAAAAATAAGGGAGCAGAGATTCACCCAACAAAAGAATAAAGGCAAGAGGAGAGGTTTGGTGCAAAGAGGATAGAGAACCAAGGTCTTTATAGAAGCACTTGTGATTTTCTTGAGTAAGCCTCTTTGGAGCATCACTATATTTACCTAGATAAAGGTATTTATATCGCCCCTTTCATTACTCAAATATAGCCAAATTCTTTAACAACAACATTGTAATTTTATTTTATTCTAAATATCATGTGTGAACCATAGAGCGATTAAGTGATGATTTTTTTTTAGACCCTTTGTATTTTATTTAATTTTTAATAACTTAGAGTGCTTTTGCATAATGTTATCGTATGCACTAGAAGATCCAAGCCTTTTGCTTGAGTTTCTTGTGTATGTGCTTGCATGGTCTTTATTTTTTTTAAAAGATAGAGTTTACGTTTTTTGCTTTTAAACCTGTGTGGGCACACCTATATTAATGAGCTTACCTTTGTAGTTTTGTTGTTGGATATTTGATTTTTGTAAAGTATCTCGAGTGCTCCTAGGCTCTTTCTTTTAGGATAGTGACATTTGGTGTTCTAAGTTTTCGCACTGTGTTGGTTCTATGCTTAAATTTTTTTCTCATTTTCTAAAATCGAAGCGTAGAACTTTATTAGTTTTCTAGAGCATAAAATAAAAGAGATTGCTAGCTTAACGTTATGTATGATCTAACCTTTTTCTGGAATGTTTAAGGTATTTTTCATAATAATTTTTAATGCTTTAACGAGTTGTGTGTTGATGTTGTTAATAATAAGTGACAACAATTTTATTTTCTTGTTACATTGAACCGTGTGCTTTGTAACCTAGTCTATTCAAATCAAAATTTATGCTTGACCATATATTTCTTTTATGTATTTTATTAAAGAACATAATTAGTTGAATGCTTCTTTTCATTGGTTATTCTTTTAGAAGATGCATTTTTGACTGCATGTGAAATATAGGGAAGTTGTTGCTATTTATAAATTAAAGAGAGAATAATAAGTTGTGGTTCTTAAGTTTAAGAATAAATTCCCTCAAAAGAAAATATGTATTGTGGTTTATTTTTAAGATAAAATAATATGACTAAGAGTTTTATTATAGATCAGTCAGGAAAATGAAGTTAGATTTTGCATAACCATTATGGAGAGAAGAGATTGGTTTTTATTTTATGATTAAATATTTAATTGGATATGTAATTAAGGAAGGGTAATTCTTTTACATATTAAAAGTGGTGAAAATATAAATATAAGGGAGTTTCCTTGTTTGTAATATCTTTTATTTGAAAGTGTTTATAATAGCTTGAAAGTAGAGACGATCATTTGATTTTAGTAAAAGAAAAGATATTGACATATTTTTTATTAAAAAGGTAAAACAAAAAAAAGGGAGTTTGTCTTATATCGATAAATAAAGAAAATGAAAATGTGAATTGGGTTTTTATAGTATGAATTATTTTTAGTTAATTTGAATATTCAAATTTGGATGTGGAGTCCATTAAAGTCAAATTGTATGGGGAATTTCACACATGGGAAAATTATGGGGTTTCCCTCATATACTGTGATGTTTAACTTGAGGAAAGGAAAACAAAGAATAAATAATACTTTAGTTTTTATGGGTAAATTTTATGTAATGTTTAGTAATATGGAAGTATGATTTTTATTTCTTCAAAAGATGAATTTGCATGCTAAAACTACATTTGAAAATGAATCATTTATATATGCATACATATATAAAGAACAGGAGTTGTCCTAATCCCTTTCATAAAGTCGTTCTACCTTATAGAGCACAAAAAATACCAAATGATAAAGTGGAAAGATTAGTCTCTATTTATGTTATGTAAATAGGTTCTTTTCAAATCATGTAATTTCTTGTGGAGGGATTTTAGAATGAATCCCTCTTGAAAAGAGAGGATTAATGATGAAAGATTGTAAATGATAATTTGGAATTTTGGCATTAATATAGTGTAATTTAATTAAATTTTTGAAGCTTTTTCATTGAATATTTTCACTATGAGAAATGGTTATGAAATCAAATGCTTTACCCTTATCTACTTTCTATAAAGAAAATAGTATCATTGTTCCTAACATTGAAGATATATGTTGGTTCTATTTTATTGCTAAGGATTGGGGATTGGGATTGATATTTAATTAAACAATTCATACTCTTATAGATGGAAATAATCATGTTTTAATATAATAAAGTGTAACTCTTACAAAGTGCTTCATGTCTTGTTAGATGATTTAAAATGAATTATTTATATATAATGCTCTTATTTTCTAGAAGAGTATATTGAATGTGGTTGCTTATTGCCTTTGATATTGAGGTTAAAAAATATTTTAAGTCATTTATAACTTTAGCAAGATGAACATATTTAATTTCATGTAAGAGAGAGAGAGAGAGATAGTTAATGTTTTTGATACTTTCTTAGCTTTGGGTTTGGAGGGGTTTAAAAAGGGCACACTATAGTAACCGTTTTTAGAATCCTTATGAGATGAATATGAACCTGAGGGAGTTGTGGGGAGGAAACACCTAGGTTTATTTTGCTATGGGCACATATTGAGTGGGAAACTCGAGTGTGATCTAAGGATAGGGAGTCTTTGCAAAACCCATATGCAATGGATTAAGTGATGGCACCTTGAGCGGGTAGTCTTAGTTTTCCATGCAAAATTATCACACAAAGTGATAGTCATATTAACTAAAACCATAATGGAGATGGGGTAGTCAATAACTAATGAATTAGTAGTTCCACCTTAGAGGTGCAATTAACTAAATTTTATGGCATTACACCCAAATAAACCAATATAAACTGACATATGATTGGTAATAGAATTAGCATATATCCCTTATTGAAAGATTGAGAAGGGATAATCCTAATGCTATGGTAAAGATATGTTACATTTAGAGAGAATGTAATAAATGTGGGGTGACCATTTGAATCATCCTTTATGCCATAGAGGTATACAAGGTAAACCCTAGAATATATTAAATATTGGCAGCTCCATTCCACTCAAGAAATGTTTACAATATTATGGTCTCAAAATGTGGAAATACCTTGTCAAATTTAATCTATTGGAAACATCTTTTGTGAACCTTAACTACGATCCTTACCTAACAAAATAATTACTCTCTTAGGTTGGTTAGTTTTTGGGTTGTTAAAATGGGACATAAGCCTAATATGGATACTCCAAATTTTAATGTAAGCTTGAATTCTAAAGAGTTAATAGATTATATTACCTATATGGAGAGATTATCTCATTATGAATCTATGGAGGATCCAAAGCAAGTCAAATTTGCATACACACAATTTACAGGATATGCTTTGATGTGGTGGGATTATGCCCAAATAGAGAGATAATGAAAGGAAAAGGATAATATTCGAATATGGGATAGATTTATTTCTAAATATTTTTTTTTGTCTATTGATTACTAAATAGGTTTGTTTAAAAGGATCTAAAACCTAAATCAAAAGGATATGAGAGGAAAAGAGTATACAAAGGAGTTCTAATAATTGGCCATGAGATTAGATCATGTTGAATATAATGATAAAAAGTTGTAAGATGTATAAATCAACTAACATTGTCATATAAGAAAAAAAATGACTTGGTTCAAATTAGAACAGTTGAAGAGGCATATCAATATGCACCCAATATGGAAGACAAGTTGACTCGCAAGAAAAAAGACAATTCCAGAGGAAGAGGACAGTTCTATAAAGTAAGAGAACAAGCAAATAGTGGTAGAGGGCAATATGCAAGAAGTAGAAGCTAGTACTTATAAAAGTAATTTCAACTAGAGTACTAGAGAAAACAAATATTTCTCAAGAGGAAGAGGTGGTTATGGTAGAGGAAGGGGTAGAGGATTCTACAAAAATTGCTTTTGATGTGGAGAAATCAGTCATTGATAACTTAAATGTCCAATAGTATATCAGGACAATGGCAAATGAAAATAAATATGATACCACATAGAACAAGTAGATGAATAAAATTTTACTTCATCAAAGCACATAGAGTAAATAGAGAAAGGATAATATCTTATGATGAAAATGGTATTGTTGAAACCAACCAAAGAGGTGTATGAACTGATGCAAAGAAGAAGTATTATTAGAATCATATGCAAATTAGGAGGTAAGTGTTGTAAATTCATTGTGGATAGTAGGAGTATGAATAATCTAGTATCTATAGATATGGTAGAAAATATTGGGTTGAAGAGGATTGAACACCCAAATCTATATAAATTCTCATGGTTGCAAAAGGGGCATCAAATTTTGGTGAATGAACAATGTATGGTAGACTTCCAAATTAGTTCTTACAAATATGATATATTATGTGATATCATGGCTATGGATGCATGTCATATTTTTTTGGGAATGTCATAGTAGTTTGATAGAGAAGTAGTGCATGATTGTAGGGTGGACATCTAAACTATTGAGAAATATGGAAAGAGGTATATATTAAGTCTATTCAAGGACAGAGGAAAAAAAGTGGACAACAATCCTACAATGTGCTTACATACAAAACACAATTCTTCAAGGAGAAAGAAGCATGTTTTTATTTCATCGCTAAACCCATAGAAGGGATAGTGGACAAGATGGATAAAATACCACATGAAGTGAAGGATTTTTTGGAAGAATATGTAAATATTCTTTCAAAATATCTGTTATGTGGGTTTCTACCCATGAGGAGCATTGGTCATCATATATATTTTAGTCTTGGATTAATATTACCTAATAATCCAACTTATAGGATGACATCAATGGAGAATGATGAGGAAAAGAGGCTAAAATATGAAGAAGAAAGATTCAAATAAGAAAAGAAGAAAGAAAAAATAAATGATAAAGATACAACAAATAAAGATGAACATAATTAGGTCAATGATGATTGTGGCAAAGGCCATATTGTTGAAGATCAAAGTGGGGATAAAGAGTTTGAGTGCTTTGAAAGGCACACCAAAGGTATTGGTTCAAATTTAATGAGAAAACTCTTTCATTATGAATATATAGAGGATCCAAAGCAATTCAAATTTACATACACACAATTGATGGGATATGCTTTGATGTGGTGGGATTATGTCCGAATAGAGATATAATGAAAGGGAAGGATAATATTCGAATGTGGGATAGATTTATTTCTAGATCAAAGTTTTTACCTATTGATTACCAAATAGGGTTGTTTAAAATGATCTAAAACCTCAAGAAAAATGAGATGAGAGGGAAAGAGTATACAAAAGAGTTCTAATAATTGGCCATAATATCATATCATGTTGAAGATAATGAGAAAAAATTTGTAATATATATAAATGGACTAAGGTTGTCATATAAGATAAAATTGACATGGTTCGAATTAGAACAGTTAAAGAGGTATGTCAATATGCACTCAATTAGGGAGACAAGTTGACTCACAAGAAAAAATACAATTCCATAGGAAGAGGATAGTTATCTAAAGTAAGAGAACAATAAAATAGTGGTAGAGGGTAATATGTAAGAAGGAGAAGATAGTACTTCTCAAAGTAATTTCAACCAGATCACTAGAGAAAACAAATATTTATCAAGAGGAAGAAGTGGATATGGTAGAGGAAGGGGTAGAGGATTATATTAAAATTGATTTTGATGTGGAGAAATCAGTCATTGAGAACTTGAATTTCCAATAGTATATCATGAAAATGGTAAAGGAAAAGAAATATGATATCACATAGAACAAGTAGATGAAGAAAATGTTACCTCATCAAAGCACATAGAGGAACTAGGGCAAGGAGAATATCTTATGATGAAAAGGATTTTTTTGAAACAAACCAAAGAGGTGTCTGAATTTATGCAAAGAATAAGTCTTCTTAAAATCATATGCAAATTCAGAGGTAAGTGTTGTAAACTCATTATGGATAGTAGGACTATGAATAATCTAGTCTCTATATAGATGGTAGAAAATATGGTGTTGAAGAGGATTGAACACCCAAATCTATATAAAGTTTCATGGTTACAAAAGGGACATCAAATTTTGGTGAATGAACAATGTATGGTAGACTTCCAAATTGGTTCTTACAAAGATGAGATATTATGTGATATTATGCCTATGGATGCTTGTCATGTTTTTTGGGAAGGCCATGGTAGTTTGATAGAAAAGTAGTGCATGATGGTAGGGTGAACACCTAAAATATTGAGAAATATGGAAAGAAGTATATATTAAGTCCATTAAAGGACAAATAAAAAGAAGTGGACAACAATCCTACAATATGCTTAGGTGCAAAAAATAATTATTCACGGAAAAGGAAGCATGTATTGATTTCATTGCTAAACCCATAGAAGGGATAGTGGACAAGATGGATAAAATCCCACATGAAGTGAAGGATTTGTTGGAAGAATATACAAATATTCTTTCAAAATATTTGTTATATGGGTTGCCACCCATGAGGACCATTGGTCATTGTATAGATTTTAGTATTGGATCAATCTTACCTAATAATCCAACTTATAGGATGACCCCAATGGATAATGAGGAGGTTAAGATGCTGAAATATGAATAATAAATATTCAAAGAAGAAAATAAGAAAGAGAAAATAAATTATAAATATACAAAAAATAAATATGAACATCAGTAGGTCAATGATGATTGTGACAAAGGCCATATTATTGAAGAACAAAGTGGGGATAAATTTTTTGGGTGCTTTGAAAGGCACACCAAATGTATTGGTTCTAATTTAATGAGAATATTATTTCATTATGAATCTATGTAGTATCCAAAGAAAGTCAAATTTGCATACACATAATTTATGGGATTGAAGAACACAAGCTTATACTGAGGTGGGGGCTGAACAATATAAGATAAAAATTTTACTTTTCTTTCAAAATAAGTATTATCCAATATTATCAATTGCAATAATGAAATAATGTATAGATCATCACACACATAAGAGACACAAATTTAGCATGGTTCACCCAATGTGGGCTACATCCATGGAGAAAATTTTTCTTATAAATTTTCTCAACAAATTTCTTGGGAACCAATTCCCTATTAAAATATTTATGGTCACCAACCCAAAGGAGACACCAATCCCCTATGCTCAAGTTCATAGACCTATATCCACAAGAGAAACCAATCCCCTCTAATCTGGTTTGTGGAATTCAATCCACAAGAGACACCAATCCTCTTTGCTCTGGTTTGTGGACCTCTATCCATAGGAGACACCAATACCCTTTTCTCTGGTTTGTGTACCTCTATCCATAAAATCCACCAATCACTTTTGCTCTATTTCATGGACCTCTACCCATAAGAGACACCAATCCCCTTTGCTCTGGTTTGTGGAAATCTATCCATAGGAGACACCATTATCCTTTTCTCTGGTTTGTGGACCTCTATCCATAGGAGGTACCAATCCCCTTTGCTCTAGCCTACTCCAAAGCTTGCTCAAATATGCTTCAAGCCTACTCACAAGGCTTGCTAAAATATACTCCAAGCCTACTCAGAAGGCTTTCTCAAATTTACTCCAAGTCTACTCACAAGGATTTCTCAAATATGCTCCAATCCTACTCACAAGGCTTGCTTAAATCTACTCAAATCTGCTCAAAACTCTACTCAAATATACTCACAAAACTTGCTCATAAACCTACTCAAATTTACTCATTAACTTGCTCATAAACCTACTCAAATTTACTCATTAACTTGCTCAAATCTGCTCATTACCCCTGCTCATAAACCTGCTCAAATATGCTCAAATATATCCAAATATTGCATACAAACAATGTTAAAGTGCTTTCTTTGACTAAATTAATTCAGACATATTCTACTCAAAATTATTTTTCTTCATGAACATATAAAGAATGATATGCATTATAAATACTCAATATGTTCTTTTCACATTCATTAAATTTATCGCTTTCACATGTCTCACATTTATTGCACTCTAAAGGATAGATCTAGTCTAGCATTTGATAATTGATTTTCTTATGTACTCCCAAAATCAATCAAGACCAATGTATAAATTTGCTTCACAAAACTAGTCTATAACCCTTGCAAATTTCTTCCCAATATCAATAAAAACCAATGCATAAATTTGCTTCACAAAACTGATCTATAACCCTTGCAAATTTCTTCCCAATATCAATCAAAACCAATGCATAAATTTGCTTCACAAAATTGATCTATAACCCTTGCAAATTTCATTCAACACTAATTCTCAACTTTATCCTCAAACCCTTGCACATATAATTCCAATTTCATTCAACAATAATGCACAACTTTGTTCTTAAACCCTTGCACATATATCCCAATTTCTTTCAAATAATTCATATCCAATAATTCCTTATGTCTCCAACTATATGACAACAAAAATATTTCCTTAAAACAAAACCTCCTTAAGAAAGAATTAAATCACCATACCTCTAAAACTGCCTTGATGATGACGTGCCTTCAAAACCTGTCTCAAAAATAATTTTCCTTTTTGTTCCTTTAAAATTTGGTTAGTAATATTTACTTTCTAGCATAGATTTAAAATCATCCACTTATGAACCCTTTTTATTATTCATACAATTTTAAAATCAATCACACTTACACCTTATAAATGCCTCTTTTTAAATATGCAAAAATAACTCTCTCATACTTTAGATAAAATTACAATTTTCAAATAACATAATACACCATATAACTCCCACTTTGATATGCAAAAATAATCCTCTTACCCACTATACAAAGTGCAACATAATACACCATATAACTCCCACTTTGATATGTAAAAATAATCCTTTTACACACTATACAAAGTGCAATTTTCAAATAACATAATACATCATATAACTCCCACTTTGGTTATGCAAAAATAATTCTTTCATACATAATACAATTTCCAAATAGACATGAAAAACCTTGACTCCCACTCAATTTAATTTAATCCAAAAATAAAAAATAATACCTTTGCCCTACCGTGGATCAAAATCATTATCTTCCATGATGCAGTGTTCTCATAAGCGTTTGTGATTGACTACGCTACAGTAGTGTCTAGAATCAAAAGGGGAACCATATAATATTAATAGTTTCCTCAACACATAAACCAAAGATTTATCTACATAGCAAAATGGCATCCAGGGGTTTTGACCCTACGACCTTTCCCACAATAGCACTCACACAAGCCAACCAACCATTGGGCTACCCCAGTCGAGTGAGATGTAATAGGCGTGTGCAAGAATGACTTTGTCTAACACTTGCACACCTTTAAAACATCGATGTCTTTCTTTTCTCTATCATTTTCAATAATAACCATGAATGATATATCAAATCAAATTCTTGTGTTAATTGAAAGGTGGCATGAGATAATGTATTTATATGATTTTATAAGGCCTTCAAATTTTTAAGATGTCGGCTCAACCTTTAACTTGTATTTTGAATATCTTCCAAAATGTAGATGCATTGTTTTCTTTTAAACCTTTGGTTATAGTATTTAATTTAAATATAATAACATTACCTTTTAAACCCATAAATATTAAAATCCTTTTGATTAAAATAATGCATACTTAAGTCCCATCTTTGTCCATATAAACCTTTGTCTCAATCCTGTTGTTGATCCTACTCACATGTGGAATGTTTCTAATTTGTAGATGATAGACTCCACAATAATTGAGGTGCATCTAGTTAATATTCTATGGTTCCATTCAAAGAAGCTAAGGAAACAAATCCTAGATCAATGTAAGGTCTACTGGGATCAATATTCTAAAATTGTGCTACATGGAAAAATGTTGAAGTTATGAGATAGCAATTTTCATATCTTTTTGAATAGATGATATATGCTACTTTTTCAAGAAACACAAAGGATTGTGTTTAGTCCAAGGGGGATAGTATGTAACACCCTTAATTGTAAATAACTCTTTGTGTGCTTTGAACTATGTATTAATGTGAAGATTTAATGGCATAGACTCTTTTATCAATTCATATATAATGCATTCTTTTAGATACTTGGAATGTGGTACTATTGATGTGTCTTTGGGTACAGGACTAGGTGTTCTCCTTGGTGGGATCATATGGGAAAACCTCCTACAAGATAGAGATACTTAGAAAAATTATGATGATGACTAGTTCATCAGCAACTCAGGGTAACATGGATAATTACTCTTCATGTATATGTATATCTTGTTTTCTTAATGTCATACCTTGCATAATTAGGCAAGGAAGTTGCTTGTAATGATCCTCATTTAAAGTAGGGCAATTATAGTTTTTTCTATATTAAACAAAAAGGCCACTTACTTAAGGATAAAACAATGGTGTAGAGTATGATTAGAATGTATTAATGCTTGCTTGTGCATATTAATTATATTGGGCTGAAATACTTTAGTTTCAGGTTGAAATTGCTATTAATATTGGAGCTATATAATTAAATCTAAAGTTGGATTGGAATATATAAAAGGTTATATTCTAAGGTTGGATTTAAATTATTCACTAAGCTCTTGTTTTAATAAACCTAATTAATACCCACCTTGCTATGTGAGAAAGAGTGAGTGGCTCTTGATGAGAAGTGGGGGCGCTTGGAAGAATGTCTTCTTGGGCATTTGTTGTAATGCTCATGCACCAAGTTGTTTTTTCCTCTTACTATTTAAAATTTTGAATGAGGGGAGCAAGGTTGTAATTTTGGTGAATTGTAAGATCAAAGGAGAAAGCAAGAGCAAGGCATGGATTGGAAAAGTGCTACACAAGCTACAGAAAATGAAGTGAGCTTGTAACAAGTGGAATTTTGCTTGTGTCTATATTTTTCTTGCTATGTTCTAGTAAATACTTTGATAAGTTATTTTATGTTTGCTTCTTCCTCCCTTTCTAGTTGTAAGATGTACTAGACTGTGTTATTCGATTGAGCTTTGGTAGATGTATTTGAATGCTCCTGTTTTCTTCTTTTTGTGTACTATTATTTGTTTTGTTGTTACTTGGATATGGAAGACACCTCTTGGGAGAGACTATAAATGTTGTTTTGGATATGTGCATCCTCTTTCCTCAAGTTGGTTTAAGCATAGGTCAAGTGTATGAAGTTCCCCACTACCTGTGTATCACATTGGTAGAACCTTTTCAAGAACATAATTAGGGTTTTGCATGCATATTGTATTTTATGTGGATGATGGTTTTGGATTAAACCTTTGGCTCTTGATCATTTTAATCTTACTTTGTCTATGGCTTATGTTATTTTGTGTTGAGGTTCAAATGCTCTTATGAAATAGGTTGACGTCGATGAGCATTGCGCCATATTTGTTTTGATTTTTGTTGCCTAAGGTTTAGCTTGTGATTGGTTTCTTTTATCTCTTATTGTGTTTTCCTTGTTGTTGTGCACCTTGGTTACATGTCTTAAGGCCTTGGTTTGGTTGTTTGTGAACCTTGGATTGTGTAAGACACTCATTTTTGTGCACCTTGGTTTTATGTAACTTATGCCTTTGATTTATTA
This sequence comes from Wollemia nobilis, assembly GCA_028583015.1. Classification (NCBI taxonomy): domain Eukaryota; kingdom Viridiplantae; phylum Streptophyta; class Pinopsida; order Araucariales; family Araucariaceae; genus Wollemia; species Wollemia nobilis. The sequence continues at coordinate 2,932,629 of JAQPPZ010000314.1, forward strand.
TTATGCACTTTGGTTTTTCATATCTTGTGGTTTGTTAAGTTGTTATGCACCTTGTTTTGCATAAGATCTTTGGTTGTTGTTGTACACATTGGTTTTACGTAGCTTATGCCTTTGTTTTGTTGTTATGTGCCTTGGTTGGCTTAAACATTTGTTTTAGCTTTCTTGTTTTATTAAGCTCTTTTTTTTATGGTGACTTTAGTTACTTTAAAGTGATGCTTTATCTTGGTGCAAGTGGTTTGTTATCCTTGTTGTTGATTAAGGTATATTTTGTTTGAGTCACTTGTGTTGTTTCAAATATAGAGAAGAAAGAAAATATTTAATGGATTCTTTAGACTTGAGTAATAAAAGAATCATTTTAAGAGAAGCATGGGATTCCATTTGCTTAATGCTTTTTGTAAAGAAAGAAAATATTTAATGGATTCTTTATACTTGAGTAGTAAAATAATTATTTCAATATAAGTGTGGGGTTCTCTTTGCTTAATGCTTTGTGTAAAGAAAGAAAAACATTAATGGAATCTTTAGACTTGTGTAGTAAAAGAATCATCTTAAGAGATGTATGTGAATATACTTGTTTATGATTTATATATTTGAAATAAAATCTTCTACTTTTTATTGAGACTAGTAATAATTAAATATTTGGATGAAAAAAAGAGTTTCCTTCCTGTAGTTGCTTATGTTTTATGCATAGATGCTTGCATTATTGATCATAGCATGTGTTAGTTGCATTGCATGAGAGGGTTGTTATAATCCCTAAGTATACCTCCAAAGGATTATGGTGGTTTTTTCCTTTACGAAGAGGTTGCTAAATTGCAATTGGACCAAGATCCATTAGAGATGGCCTTTTAAAATATTGGAAGTTTTGAGGTTGAGAAATATCTAAAGCTTGTATTGGTTCATTTAAAAATTGAATATTTGGTTATTGTACAATGTAATATTATTATGATTAATGGCAACTTGGGGTTGCATTTCTTGCTTACTATTTAATCTCTTGATATAATTGATATTGTTCCATTAACTAGTTGTTATGCATGCTTATGTTAGAGATTTAAGTTATCATGCTTTTGCATAAATGTTAATGGAAAGCTTTGAGATTCAAGCTTGTGCATAGATGGTTTATGGTTAAGAGGAATCTAACTTGTGCTTTTTATTTAAAGATGAATATTACAATGCTTTATGCTTGGTTTATCTTATGATTATTATTGTTGTTTCTATCCCTAGGGTGGGTAGACTTTCCTCTTGTAAACCATGAAATCCAATATTGGAAGGAGTCGCATGAATGAAATAGCTAGGTATACGAGAGTCCTAGAAGGAGTTGCAAGGATGCAATAGCTAGGATCTCTTGAACCTAGAAGAATTTGTGTGTATACAATAGCCAAGGTACTTGTGGGTAGTTTCACCTTGAACGTGTAGGATCGGGTGTGTGAGAAAACCTATAGTGGTGACTCCCTAATTGCATAGGATTCAAAGATCATGTTAGTTGTCATCAAAGTGGCAATAAATTTAGTTAACCCATGGAGGCACAGTAACTAAGCACCAAGGCTCTACATCGAGTAACCTATCTAGGTGGAGATAGAGTCATTTTAGGTAAATGACATCTCCCTTTAACTGTTATGGATCTTAAAGGATAACCCTTACACCATGATAAAATGGTCTTACATCAAATATGGTGTAGTAAATATGGGGGAAACTTATGGTATCCTTTTGAACATGTAGGTTTAGTAAGGCTAACCCCAAGAATCATAGGATTTGACCTCTCCTTTCCACTAAGTGTCATCTGTAATGACTTGAAACTCAAATGTGATGAAGCCTTGAATGCTAGAATAAATAAAGCAAGGGTGTTTTCCCTTGAGAGCCTTCATTTTGGAAGTGCTCTTAAAAAAAATTGGGTTGATAGTTTTGGGTTGTTACACTCATGGCTTACCTAGTTATTGCATTCATGCAACTCCACCCAATATTGGGTTTTAATTATTGACTTAGGTCCACAAGAGATTCTAACCATCAATCTTATTTTAAATAATTCTTGCACTTAAAAAAATAATTTTAAAGTAAATAAACATACATATCATCATATCAAAAGCACTTTAAATCAATTAATAAACCATTTAATCTAAAATGATAAAATAGATAAACTAATAAGCATCTTAATTAAATTCACATTTATTTAATTCAAATGCTTGACATAAGCTTCAAAATATGCATTCCAATATCATAACTTCTATACATAAATAACCAAGTGTATACATAAATATGCATTACTGCAATTGATAGAACTCAATACTAACTAACCAATTAGAAGATTGCTAAAATCATTTTAATATACAAAACCCAATATATCATTAAAGCAACATAAACTTTCAGTTTGTACAATAATCAAGTTTACAAAAATCATGGAACAACACATGCTTTTACATAGCTTTTGTTTATTTTTCCAAAATGATTATACATTTTAGAATCTATAAGTCATCCTCCACATATTTTCAGGTCATTTCGAGATTTGTAGCATCTCCTTGATAGGGGTTATATTGGAATATATTACTTTATTTGGTACATGCTAATGTACCACCTTGGGTACATCTTTAGATTAGAAGTGTGTCTTACATTATGGTTTGAGTATTTAATTTATGCAATGTATTAAATGCACAAGTATTGTTAGAATGTGCAAAGTACTTGATGATATAAATGTGCATGTTGTCCATTTGCACATGAGCCCATAGAATATGAATATGAAGAGTCATGGAATGACAAGATTCACTTATCATTATATATAGGTCTTTGATAGATAAGATTAAAGAGGGATAAATTAGTATAGAAGAGAGGAGTAGTAGATGAGATGCTAGATACAATGTAGAGAATGTAAGGAATATGGAGTGTATGAGACCTCCTTTTTTTATCATTGTACTATTTTGTGAGCCTTCATTAATGGTAGTTTTATAAGTAGTTTTAGAATTTTCTTATGAGTTTGACATGCTTAGTATATTTCCATTATCATATATTTAATATTGCATGCTCATTTTATATCTTGTGGTTGATTTCTCATTAAGTATATAGCATCAAAATCTAACAGTGGTATCAGAGCACAAGGGAGATAGATAGGAGATAAGGAGAGCCACAAGAGAGATTGAGAGGAGATATGGAGATCTTATTTTTAGAAATTTTAAAGTTATTTTTTTGCTAGTATTTCTACAGGGTTACAAGAAAACTCATGAAGACTAGGACTCAACAAATATTTCATCCCACTAGATTGAAGGATAACTAGTAAAGTTTATTGATTTATAGAGATATAGATATTTTCTTGTTGTTGTCTAAGTTTGTTGTTGCAAAAAATTAGTTCTCAAAAGTTGAGAATATTCCAATGAATATAGAAGAATTTCATATTCTATTTTTGAAAAGTCTATGTGCTTTCCTCATGCAGGGATTAGTTCTTTGTTGTAAGAAAAGCTAGATTAAGGAGGTCCAAATAAAAGTCTCCATTGAAAATTGAAGGTAGAAGATTGAGGAGACCCAAGAAATAGGTTACCATAATAATATTGAAGACTTTAGTTTGAAGAAAGAAGAAATAAACTCTATTGAAGATTGAGAAGAAGCCAAGAGAAGCCTTATTGAAGATTGGAGAAAGAGGAGATACAAGAGAAGAGATGACATTGAAGAACTTCCAGATTTGGAATATAGAATATTAGATAACTAAGATAGAGAAGGACTAAGTAAAAGGTCCAATATAAGAGTTACATAATTTGAAGACCCCAGAGAAGAGATCTCAATCAAATTTTGAAGGAGAAATAAGAAGGCTAGAAAAGCCCTATTGAAGAAGTGGCCATTGGAGAAGATTTGAAACTCAAGGTAGAATATTGCAAGAAGGAGTAGCCACTAAAAATAATATTTTGGGACAATTTTTACCATATGAAAATAATCCCAAAAGGAAGAAGGATTTGGCAATAATTTTACCAAAGTTTGGAAAGGATTTCTGAAGATATCAAGACATTCATATTCTTGAGGAAGAGGACAACAAATTGGTCAAATTTGAAGTAAAAATAAATAAAAAAATCTAAGGAGAAGAAATAATATAGAAGAGGCCACCAATTTTTGAAGTTTGAATACAACCATAAAGGATTTGAAGGTTGACTTATGAAGAAGAAGATTGGTGGTTTTGCAGTAGAAGCTGAAGGTGACATATAGCTGCAAATAGAAGAAGATTTGGATAAATTTTGAAGTGTCCTTGAACAACCAATTGAAGGAAGGCGTGATATAAAATTTATAAAAGCAATACATAGGAATTGAATTTTATTTTTGAACAACAATATAAGGATAAGAACCAGCTGATCAAAATTATACGACAACAAGGTAGAAATCATAGCATAGGGGAAAATTTACGAGAAGCATTGGACAACACTTGGTCAAAGAAAGGTTCTGTATATTTTAGAAGTAAAATGCAGCAACCAGGGTCGTAAGATTGACAAGTTTAGAGAAGAAAAGAAAAAGGAATTAAAGCTATAAAATTGATAAGTTTGAGGCAACAATTTAAGCTAGCAAATTGAAAAAGTAAGGGCAGAATTTGAACAACATAGAAGTTGAGTTTTGGGAAGCATTGAAAGATGAAAATTAAAAAAGCTTTAGGAAGAAAAGCAAAAGGTATTGGAGCTGCAAATATTTACAAATTTGAGGAAAAAAAAGGTGAACCAAATAACCAATAATATTAGCTACAAAAGGATGCCAAAAGGTATGCCACATTGGTGTTACAATAGTTTATTACTTAAGCATTAAAAATTAGTTTATTTTAAAGTTATAAGAGCACCATATTAGAGCTATTAAATATGAAAATGAAATATCCTTCAAGTCAATGAATGAGGCAATATCATTTTCTAAAGAAAGGGTGAATAAGTGCTCAAATATAGTGTGCTCAAGGTGTCTAAAGCCACCAAGTAACGACATCAAAACTTGAAGAAGGTAATGCCCACATTGGATTAAAATTTGTAGAAAAAATAAGAATTTAGATGAAATATCCAAAGAAAGTATTAAGGTGCAATTATCTTATGATATAAATAAACTATAAAGCAAAGGTTCTTACCCAAGTTAAGAAGCTTGGATATTTGGTCAAATAATATTGAAAAGCTATTGAGGAAAGGGGTGAAAATACCACCAAGGAAGAGATATTGGTGTGCCACCAAAGTAGGAACCACCATAGTAGAAGAGAATAACCATTGATGGAGAGGATCCACCATCGAGTATTAGAAATAAAGAAGTTCCAGTAAACATTGGAGAGTTACAAAATTATATTGGAGAAAAGAAGTGCCAACAAGCATTGGAGAGTTACAAAATACGTTGGAGGAAAGAAGAGCTAGAAGTTACAACTATAATCAATGAAAGATATTCTAAGCTTTAAGGAAGGGTAAGAAAGTTTGAGATCCAAATAAATATAGGATGTTATAGAATTACATGCAAGTATTGAGAGGCGCATAACTACCATTTGTCAATTCGTTTGAGAATGTGAAAGAACTTGGATGCAACTTGTCACAAATGAAAAAGGAGCACTAATAGTCATTGAAAGAAATAAAATGCTTCAACCCATCTATGAACACTCTTTGAGAAATGAAGACACTTATCAAAGGTAACACCAATGTTGTCATAACATCACCTAACTAGGCAGGAGTAATGTAGAAGAAATAAAATGCCTAAAGAAGATGTTAAGTGCCATGTGGCACATGAGAAGAATATATTTATAGGTTGGAGAAGTTCAAACAATATTTAGCATGCATATTAAACACATTCAATTCTCAAATAATGTAGAATAAGCATATAAGAGGATATTCAAAGTCTAGAAGAGAACACCATACAAGGAAAAGCATTGAATGCAATTAAATGACATCGTCTAGCATTAAATAATAAAAGGAGGAAAAAATCTAAAACAACATGCAAGTTGTAATTTTAGGTGAAGTAGAATACGTAGCATCCATTTACAATAAAGTACAAAGTATTTAAATAAAATTACATTTCATAAAATATTGAGATATAAGGTATATCAATACTATGGTAAAGCTTAGTTAATATATCATACTTAAGATTAATTAATTGAATGGAGATATAAGGACATGAATTGATAAATTACAACCTTAGATGAATTATTGAATGATTTGAAAAAAATTTGAAGTAAGGAGGATTGAAATTTCTTTATTTGAAATTCAAGCATAGAAATATTTGTAAATAATTTGACTTGGAGGAATAAGGTTTTCTACATCAAAATTGAATTATTGAATTTGAAAATATATTTGTTTTTCTAAATTTTTAATTAGGGATATGTTGGTTGAAAATATGACACTGCATGAAGGGTGGGGTCAGACCAGCACCAACATCGAACAGTCACCAAGCTAGGGTAGGGCGATCGATCTCCAAAGAAGGTCAGTCCCTCTACGGTGGTTCCAGATACCTACACCGCAAAAGAGAAAAGGAGGAAATGGAGAAAGAGAATGAAATATGGTCATAGAAAAAACTCACAAGGATGGGTATATCCAAAATAAGACACATGTAGGTGGTGCACCACAGACAAAAACATGGATCCAACACCTAACATATCAGACAACTATGCCTTCATTGAATGCTTTTGAGAAAAGGGTGAAGAGAAAATTCTAGAATAGGTGAATGGGTGTATGAAATATATAATATAGAAATAGAGAGCTCCCATCCAACAAGCTTTAGTAGAAATAAACCCACAACCCATATTATAAATGAAAATTCTAGAGCCACTAAGTGAATCCCATGAAATCTAGATTACAAAATTATATGAAACCACTTAATTGACCAAAGAAAAAATAAACATTCATTCATTCAATGCAAAGATACAAATATGAAATCAGAGACCAAACAATGATAAGTATATATTTAAAAAGTGATGAAAACCTTACATATGAATTGTAATGGCTAAAGAGCCACACTTGGGAATGACCAACATTCCACTATTTATAAGTATTTTACATTAAATTTAAAATTCAAACATTAATGGCACTAGGTAGGAAGACAACACTTGGAGAAGATAGATGAACAGCTAGTACACTGCTCCTTAGGATGGTGGTGATATTTTATAAGGAGGTAGGTGCTTCTAGGTTGATCTAAGCCTTGGAATTACTGATAATTCTACCCAAATCATTAATTCTCATCTACTTCACCCTCACATCCAATTGAAAGTACTTTGATTAGGTGGTGAATTATTGAAATTAATTACCTTGGGAAAAACATGCTCAAATCAGTTACTTCTGCGTACGAACACCTGGTATTGAATATCTACAATAATTAATACTTCTTCTGTTTGAATTTTAAGTGATTACGGGAGTCTACATGTCAAGTGGTTGCTTCATTTGTCTTTTTTTACCCATAGATTCATCAGGAAGGAGGGTGGTCATTTGCTCGAAGTTCAATCCAATTTGCACTTGAAAGTCCCACTCGAGAATGGGTGAGAGTCTCCATCCTTCCTGTGGGTGGGGTTTTGCCATATCTCTACCCTTATTATCTGATTGAAATGTCTACCCAACACTCAAGTGGATCTTTAGAAAAGTACCACCCAAATCAAGGGATAAAATATCTATCCATTCCATCATTCACTCTACTTCTTTGAACAACCCTCTATTCACATACTGCTTGTAGCTACCCATCACTTCTATTTCCATTTCTTATATTCCACCCATCCATTAACGTTTCCAAAACTTGGGTGAACTCTAAAAAGGTATCATACTCATATTTTAAAAGAAAGAGTGGGTGAAGGGTGTAAAATTTCACCCACACTTCTAGTGACTCATAAGGATTTTTCATCTTGTGGACAAAAAGGAACCCAAAAGGATAGGAAATATAATATCCAAAATAAAGATATGATGAAAAGGAGAGAAATATGGAGAGAAAAGGAGAACATGTAGATGAAAACAACACAAGGAGGCAGAGAGGCACAAATTGATTTCAGAGGAATTGGTATACTTAACACGATGAAAAGCAAAGTGAAGGAAAAGGAACAAGGGTACATCCAATAGGGTCAAAAGGGAAGGACAAGAAAAAGAGATAAAAAAAATACGATGAATAACAAACACAAAATGACTACGATGGACTAGAGTAGCAGGAAGACAAATAGTGGAAATAATAAGTAAACACAAGGAAAAGTAATCAAGGGATACAAGGGGAAAGAAGGAACAACAGGAAATAATTGATACATAGAAGCTTTTATCACCAACTTGAAGACGTGCAAGAAACAAAGGGAAGAGAAAGGTAGAAGAAAGGGCGAGGTGAGGGAATGGGGAGATACAAAGAGAAAACAAATTTGAATCTTATAAAGTGGAATAAACAAGGTATTGACCCTTTTCCATGAGGTACTCTCTTAGATTGAATCTCCTTAAATGTAGCCCACCAAGGATATTAGATATTCAATGAGCAGATAGATTACCATTTATTTTTACTTCTCTTGTCCTAGACCTTCTTTTTTATGTAATCTAGCAATGATCCTCTTTTAACAACTGTTATCAACTAGGAGGCCATTCTGTTTCAACTGTGCTTCATAGTTTACACTTCCTAGTCCCATCAACATCTACTCATAGGGTGTTATTTATAACGTGCTTGTCTTATATTTTATGATTTACAAGGCTTTTGATGTAGCTCTCGAGGGTGAGATAATAGGACTTAATAATTTTTGGATGCATCTATTTTGCTATATGGTCACAACAATGACAAACAGAAGAAACAAAAACTAGAATAACATAGAGGGATGAGGAATGTTATATTTCCAAGAGAAATCCTAGGGAACCTTCCTTGATGTTTTAAGTGCTTTACTAGATGGAAAATTTGTATAGGGGTTTGTTGCCCTAATGGTCATTGAAAAAACTTATGATACCCCTCATATTGGCCACACATAGCACATGACTTTATTTATTGATCTCAAAATTATGGTGTTATAGGCATGCCTAAGCCAAGGATACTTAAGAAAATCACCCTATGAATCTATAGTGGTTGGACCAGATTACATTGTATTTGAGTTACTGCTTGTATTGCATCTAGCACTATCCTTGCTGGCTCAAAATATGATAAAATCATAATTCTTCTCATTTTTCCTGAGCACCTGGGTAATCAAACCCTCAAATTTTAGAGTGGTAATGACTTTTTCCATTGTATTCTACCTTTCGTGTGGTGACCTATCAAGGAATAGATTTTATGTTGTTCCTTTTTAAGATTGGCCTCCTAGCCAATCTCATGGCAAGCTCCTTATTTGTTATTGGACCCTCTTCCTATTCATGGACATCCACATACCTACCCAAATCTAGTTGGATCTAGGGCTGATCTACCATGTTGTCCTCATGGATGTGGTCATTGTGGCACACCCCTACCTAATGTGTGCTTGTTGCATGACCTGGCACTATATCCTGAAAGGGGCTAGTTGAATTTAGCCTCCATGTCAGCACTTGATCATTTCTGATGGCTTCCTCATAGAGTTGCAAAAACTTGGTTTCCCTAGATTAATGCAGAAGGAATCTGATGTCAGGGTTAAGAGTCTAGATGTAGAATAGATATACTTGTGTAGAGGTTAGAAGGATTTATTATGGAACTCTACTCCAACTTTTCTCAAAACAGATGTTAAATTCTACCACACTCTCAATAAAGCTCCTCTTGATAGATGTGTTTTTATCCAAAGGTTGGAAGAGGTGCTCCAACTCACCAAATGTATCTAGAAGAGGCTCTACCATGTTTACCCATGTGGAGATGCTTTTAGGATGTACATTTTTGTACCAAAGTCATACTTTACCTTCCAGAGAAGCAATGAGAAGCCTGATCATCACATACTCATGTATGATATTATGAATGGTGGCCAAAGAAGCTATATTTTCAAGGTACTCCTTAATAGATCCTTTAACACCATCATATTTTATTAAGGTATTGAGGGCAGCTTCTAGGATATCATGTCGGTCAAGGAGATTGAGGGAAATAGAATCATTCCAATGTAGGATTTTTAGTGGAATTATAGTGGCACTGGTCTTCAAAATTCCCATATGGATTAGAGAAGGATTCAAAGTCTCCAGATGAACATACTATCACTGCTAGCAAGTTCAAGATTTTTAATCAAACCTTGAGTTCTTCGGGATGTTTGGATCTCTCAACATAGGTAGAAAACTGATCTGATGCTCTGGAAATGCCACACAGTCAAATTCACCAAGTGATTTTGAGAGGATGTGGGAAAATTAGAGTGTCACCAAACTCTAACTTCCTAAAACATGGAAACTCAATGAGTTCCCCAATAGATTCACCAAAAATTGTTGGTCAAAATTTTGGCACCATATGAAGGGCAGGGATGGACTAGCACCAACATAAAATGGTATCCAATATAGGGTAGGGTGATCAATCTCCAGATAACATCAATCCCTCTATAGTGGTTCTAGATACCTATACCGCAAAAGGAAAAAGAGGGAAAATGGGGAAAGAGAATGAAATATGGCCATAGCCATAACTCATAAGGATGGGTATAGCCACATCAAGACACATGTAGGTGGTGTACTACAGACAAAAACATGGACCCAACACCTAATAGATCAACCAATTATGCCTTCATTAAAAACTTCTAAGAGGAGGGTGGAGAGAGAATTCTAGAACCGACGAATGGGTGCATGAAATCTAGAATGTAGAATTAGAGCACTCCCATATGATTAGATTTAGCAAAAATCAACCCACAACCCATATTAAAAATGCAAATTCTAGAGCCACTAAGTGAATACTAGGAAATCCATATTGCAAAATTATATGAAACCACTTAATTGACCAAAGCAAAAATAAACATTTATACATTTAATGCAAAGATACGAAGGTAAACTCAAAGACCAAACAATTATAAGTCTGTATTTACAATGTGGTGAAAACCTTACATATGAATTGTAATGGATAAAGATTCACACTTGAGAATGACCAGCATTCCACTATTTATAGGCATTTTATATTAAATTAAAAATTCAAACATTAATGGTGTTAGGTGGGAAGACAACACTTGAATAAGACAAGCTATCAACTAGTACATTGCTCCTCGAGATGGTGGTAATATTTTGGAAGGAGGTAGGTGCTTCTAGGTTGATATGAGCCCTTGTAATTACTGATACATCTACCCAAATCATTAATTTTCATCTACCTTACCCCCGCATCTAGTTGACAGTCCTCCAGTTAGGTGGTGAATGATTGAAATTAATCACCTTGGAAACAACACACTTCAAATCAATCACTTATGTGTATGAATACCTGGTATTAAATAGTTGTAGCAATGAATACTTCTTCTATTTTAATTTCAAGTGATAGTCAAAGTTTACATATTGAGAGGTTGCTTCATTTGTCTTGTTTTTCACCCATGGAGTCATCAAGAAGGAGGGTAGTCATTTTCTCAAAGCTCCACCCAATTTGCACTTGAAAGTCCCACCTGATAATGGGCGGTAGTCTCCATCCTACCTATGGGTGGAGTTTTACCATATCTCCATCCTTTTTGGTTGGTTGAAATATCCACCCAAAAAGCGATCAGATCTTTAGAAAAGTACCACTCGAAGCAAGGGGCCAAATATCCACCCGTTCCATCATCTGCTCCACTTCTTTGAACAAACCTCCATCTACCTACTTCTTGTAGCTACCCATCACTGCTTCCACCATTTTTTATCTTTTGACCATCCATTAACATTTCCAAAACATGGGCAAACTCTAAAAAGGTATCATATTTTGAAATAAAGAGTGGGTGAAGGATGTAAAATTTCACCCATAGGAGATATAACGAATTCATCACCAACATAAAATCTTACAATTTAGAAACTAAATTATTGAAAATTGAAAGACATTGGAAGCACAACATAGAGTTGTTAGAAAGTTGGAAAACTACATTGGAATTAATCTCTTAATCAAATTAAAGGGACATAAGGAATTCAACTTGAAATTTCTTGAAGATAGATCATTTTATCAATTGAAATTGCATCAAAAATTATCTTTAATATTCTATTCATAAATAGAGAGAAATAAAGTGCTAGTCTTGAAGTTGAACATTAGGGAGACAAAAGGAATTCTACCTAGATATTTGACTATTATTTTATCATGCTCCAAACATTGGGAAAACAAGATTTGATCCTACAAAATTTGAGAATTGACAAGACATTATCAAATTTGATTTTATACTCAAAACTAGGGAGTCATAAGGTAGTCAACCTCTATTTTTGAAATATAAAAGATTCTATCAAAAACTATTGTCAAAATATAATACTAGGGATCTAAAAGGAACGTCTAATTAAAAGACTTCAATGGATAATGATATGGAAAACATCATTATAAAGGAAATGGAAAATATCATAAAAATCAGAATCAAGAAGTTACAAATATTGAAGGAAACTTAGATCTTACTTCAAAATTGATATATAGTGAAGCCATAGAAGAAAATTTCAAAACTCTGGAATATTATCTACATGCTAAAATCATTGAAGCAATTGATAATGGAAAATATTTTATTCTAATTCCTTTGGACATTTGTAGCATATTATATATGGAATTACTTACATTCAAATATTACAAAGAAGAAAATATGGAGCAAAATAAATTTGATTGAATCACTTAAAGAGAAAACAAATAAATCCTTCTTAGAGAAGATATTTTATTCTTCATGTACTATTGATACTTCAAGTTCTTCTAACTCAAGATCTTATCATGATCCTTTACGTGATTTTTCAGATGATTGTATACTGTAGATATGTAAAATTGATCCACTTTGAGTGGGAAATATTTCTTAGTGCCCTTAAGAGGCCCTCATCTCTTGCCAAGACCAAAGGAAGGCCTTTGTCCCTCCCCTTTTTAATTTATTTGTTTTTTAGCGAAATCATACCTCATCTTTACGAGGCACGACTTCACGCAGCGATATCACACCCCATAAGGATGGAGCGTGACTTCATTGTTTAACCTAGTTTTTTAATTTATTTTATTTTATTATTTTTTTAAGCCCACTTAGACCCAGGTTTAAACCTTCTCACCTATTTTGGCATTGGCTATGAGTTTATTTGTGCCCACTTTCCTTCATTTTTGTCTATAAAAGGAAGGATGTTCTTGCCAAGGGATACATACAAAGTTTAAGTGCAAGTGTGATATGCAAACTTTTTATGTGCGATCTATATGCGAATTATTTATAGTTCATTCTGATTTACTTTTTTCGCTGCAAGCTAACCCCCAAAGTGCAAATTTTGGATTTGATCTTCTATTACGTATATTGGATTGATTTGTTGTGTGACTTAGTGGATCTGTGGTGTAGCTTGGATATATAGAGTGCCCATTTGGATACTTGGTTCTCTTCTACCTACTTCTATGATGTCCATTAGGGTTTGATCACTTTGTTGTTTATATTTATTTCATATTTTGTATTTGCTTCTTATTTTATTTAGTCTATAGTGAAATCACACCTAGCATTGGTGAGGTGTGACTTTGCTTGCCCTAATTAGGGCAAAGTTATTCATAGAAGTAAAATTGCATCCCATATAGGTAGGGCATGACTTTGCTACTGCGATATCACACCCACTCTAGGCGAGGCATGATTTTTACCTAGGGCACATTGGGGGTAATTTTCAAATTTTTCTTTCACTGTTACATTCCATTCTATCTCTAGATCATACTTCTATAATTTTCTTTCTATTTTCTGTTGTATTTCTAATTTATGATTAATTTTCCAAAGGTCAATTTCCACTTTTGTATTGAAAGGTCATCTAAAAGTACCTAGGGGGCTTGACTGCTACTAGATCTATCATACAAAGGCCTATGTAGGCCCCTTAATACTAATTTCATTTTTTAGTATTTTATAAGTGATCTTGCAGGAACATGAATCTTTGATATCTTGGATAGGAGGCAGAAAAGGACTAAATCAACCACTGGTCTAGATAAGTGCTCTATCAATCTTATTGGTTGAGAATCTAGTTTCATTTTTTATTTCTAGGCATCTAAAAATGAAAAGCATCTAGCTTGCATTTAAGAATAATTTATATGTATTTACTCCTGCATAGTTTTGCTTTAAAGGTTTTTTGAAAAATCCCTAAGTTAGTGAGCATTCAAAATAAAGAATCATTTCAGGATAGCTCTTGTATGTCTACATTCTGTTTCCAATTCCATTATTCTTTTTTTTGCATTGTTATTTATATTTTCTAGTTTAGATCTAGAAAGACCAAATTTAAGTAATTACCTAAAATTGAATACATCAAATAATCCTAAATATCCTAATGACTTGGAGCGAGTCCCTAAAATATTCCTGGTGAACCCTTCCCTTTAGCACTAAGTGTAGAGTAAAAAATTCCCCCATGGTTCACCCCACAAAAGGGTTCCCTCCTTGTGGATCCAGCCCTTTTGTTTTGAAATTATACGCGGTAGGGTATTTTTCCCCATCTACATCTTTGGTGAACTCGATGTGAACACCTAATTTCATTTTAAACACTAAGCAAGATCATTAATTTTGTTTGGAAAATCTTTAAGTAATTTAGAATTTGTTTAATAGTGTTTTCCCCTATTCTATTTTTCACTACTTCTAATGGCTCCTATTCTTAGAAGTCAGAGGAAACAATTAGAATATGATTATGTTCCTTTGGAAGATGATCATATTGATAGGAAAACCCCTAATATAGATCCATAAGAGCAAGCATATGTAAATATGGAAACAAAATTTAATTTTGATCCTCTTGTTGGGCCTAATGGAATTGTAGTGTTTTCATCATTTGATGACATCTAGGAATTCATGAAATATCATAAGGAAAAGCTATTGGAATATGTAGAGTGAGAAGCTTATCTTGAAAAATAGGATGCTACTCCTTCCCCTCCTAATAGGTCTCCTTTTATTCATCATGATATTCTTATATCTCAATATTTACATCAAAGTAATCTTAAGTATCAAGTGATTTGTGCCAATACTAATACCACCAATGTTGGAGGGAATCTACAAGTCCCTCTAACCAGTAGTGGCCCAAAAAATTGTTCACAATTTCCTCCTGCATCCCCTAACATCAACACTATTGCTTCTATTCCACCAAATGTTAATTGTCCTCAAGTTGCCACATACAACCAAGGTATCCTAAGTTTAAATCCAACATTAGGGTTTCAACATGCATGCATTCCTCCTTTAGGGAGTCTAGGGAACACACATAGAAATCCAGAAATGCAAAATTTAACAAGTGTTGTGAATCAATTGGTTTCAATAATGGATATGATTCAGCCATCAAGGTTTACATGCAACTATAGGGATATGCGTATTCAACCACTGGATCCTATTGTTGTTTCCAGACCTTATCCTAAGCATTTTTCCATGCTAGTATTACCAATATACAAAGGTACTGAAGATCCAATAGAGCAAGCATTTTATAGGATTTAGAATAGCTTACCATGATCTTGTTTTGATGATATATTTTTATTGTAAATGTTTCCAAAGAGTCTTTTTGTAGTGGCATTAGGATTGTACTATCAGTTACCCAACTATTCTTTGAAAATATTTGAGAACATTGCAAAGATGTTTGTTCATAATTTTAGTGCTTATATTGAAAAGGAAGTGACTATGAGAGATCTATATGATTTAAATCAAAGTAAAGAGGAATTTTTTTCAGAATTTTTAGCTTGTTGGAGAAGTTTAGTTGACTTATTAAGACAATGTGTCTTAGAAATATATGCTTGATATATTTATAGAAAATTTACAAGAACAGTTATCTTATGCTTTAGAAACTACTACTATCACATATTTAGACCAATCAATTGAGTTAAAAATAAAAGTGGAACAAGATCTCATTAGGAGAGTTAAACTCAATGTTAAAGAAGATAAGCCAACTAAGTCTCAACCTAAGAATAAACATGTAGAAGGTAATAGTGATAGTAGGCCTGTTAATAATGCCAATAATAGCCTATAGAAGATTGTGCTTCAAAAAACTCCTCAAAGGAATTTTATGAGACTTAGTATCCCTATGGAATTAGTTTTAAAGCAACTGCTAGATGCTAAGGCAATAGAACTACCTCCAATATGACAACTAGATACTACAACTCATTGGTATAAGGTAGGGCAATATTGCACTTATCATATAGTAGAAGGACATTGTATGAACACTTGTAAGAAATTGAAGAATGTGGTTCAAGATCTAGTTGATGCAGGTTGTGTTGATTTAGGAAATCTCCAATCAATGAGCAGTCAAAATCTTGCACAACAAGCTCCAACAATAAATCAACATATGAGAATATTTAAGGATCCTTTACCTAAGCATGAGCAACAAGAATCCAATTAGGTGGCTTATCAAGATGAATACCTATGCCATAACAATGTGGTTGGTATGGTTGGGGTAACCACAAGAAAATAGGCTCAAAATTAGCAACATCAACAAGGACAAAATTTAGTATCTCAGCCCAGTACAGTTTCAAAGGAAGGTCAAAGAAAAGATTTAGCTACAAGGATTCCACCTATAGTATTGAGACCACAATCACAGGTTTCATTTGATCTTTAGAAGAAGCTAGCTAGTACTCTAGTAAAGATATCAATGTTAGAACTTTTACAGACTTCTCCTGATCATAGGAATGCTTTAATGATATTTTTACAGCAGTAATTTGTTTTCCTAGATATCCCTCCTAATGCCATATTTGACACTGTAGGTTCTTTTGGGATACATCATGTCTCATTTTTAGATGATGATAAACCTTCCTAAAACTTGCATGAACATTCATAACTTTACATAACCACACTTATTGGGGATACCCTTGTCAAGTGATTATTGATTGATAATGGTTCATCCCTCAATTTGTGTACATATCAATTCTTTCAAAAATATGGATTGAAATAGGAAGATTTAACAAAAATTGATATCATCATTAAAGCTTTCAACAATGAGTCCCAAGAAGCCTGCGATGTCATGTCTCTCCCATTGAAAGTGGGACCAAGGATATTGTATACCTTTTTTTATGTGGTACATTGTACTGCTTCTTTTAATCTTCTCCTTGGATGACCTTGGATTCATGCTATGAAGGCCTTCCCTTCTACTTTTCATCAATATCTCAATTTTGAGTTCAAGAATCAAGTTATCACCATTCCAAGCGACCCTCAACCATTTGAATTATGTTCAAATATAGAGCTAGCCCAAATAGATTCTTATTCTTGTCCTTATATTTCTTCAACAACTTCCTCATGTTCCTCCTCTCAAATTTCTAAGCATTTTCAAAGTTTAAAAGTGAGTGAGGAACATAGGACCCTTATTCTATCCTCAAATTATGATAATCAGTTTCTTCAAGAGCCTCTTTTGAATCTAGCTAAGCTACCACCTTCACCTTCACCACTTTGGCATGTGTGATTTTATCTTTGGGGGCATGGCTTCTAAATAAAACATTCATGGTAGCAACCCATATCTCAATGAGTGCTCTTTTTCTCAATGCTATCTCACAAATAACTATCCCCTTCCTAAGAAGATCATTTTTGGTATGGGGTATACAGGTAATGTATTGGGACCACAACAAAAGGATATTCAAGAGCCCTTGGATTTTGAGATTTGTCCTGGGAGATATGGTATAGGTTTTATACCTAAAAAGAATGAACTTTTGTCCTTTGAGGAGGATGACCATCTTATGACTTATGCAGAGTATATAGAATATTAAAATTTATTGATAGATGATAATAAAAGTATTGATTTTATTTTCCTTCAAAAGTAATATTTTGTAACATGATTGGTTCCATCTTTGCTAAAGATAACTTTGCTTCTGTATTAAGGAATGAAGGATCTTTGTTTAATGTCTTTTTTGCTAAGAAGAATGGTATTGTTAGAAAATGTAGTGATTATCATGCTATGGATGTTAAAAGAAGAGCCTTGGAAGAACTTTATCATTCTTTTAATCATCGATAAAATGCACTCCTTGGGGATATCTTTGATTCAAAACCTCATGGCATGTTAATCCATTTCAATAAGATGAATGACACATTTAGGTTTTGCATTGATTTCAATTCTTAACACACAAAAAAACTTTCATATAGTTGCACTTTCATTTGCACACGTTTGCTTGTTCAGATTGCATTGATGCTTGTCATCCTTGTATGATTGCTTAACATCTAATTTAACACCATGCATGTTTTTTTGTCATAAATGCATGACTACTTGTTCATGACTGTTTTCTCATATATATTTTGGGGATATTACGACAATGGCATGTGACTCTAATGCCTAGCAATATCCCCCTAGGGATTCTTTCCCTCCTTCTTCTTTTATTCTTCTAGTTGCTTATCCTCCTATTCTTGATTTTTTCATAATGTTGTACAACAATTTACCCATAATCCTGCTTTGGGATAACATTTGCATAATATTTCCATATATATATATATATATATATATATATATATATAGATATATATTACACCCTATACAATATACTTATACATCCTAGAAGGTATTATACTATTCACGGTCTTCTATCAGGGCATACTCTCTTTTGACTCAGTAGGCTTAACACCCCATTACAATATAAGCTCCTTGATCATTTTCAGTAGACATCAACATACATCCTAGTGGGTAATTGCCTCATAGCATTCAATAAGGGAGAAACCACCCCTAGTGGGTCAAAAAACCACACACTTGGTCATATTAATGCAAGTGTTGTACCCTTAGCGGGTCTAGCAGCTTCGTTCATTCGATACATAGTGTATGGCTACACTAGTTCATAGTAACCTACACTAGCCTTATACTTTGGGTCATTCGTTATTCTCCTTTTTTGATGGTTTACCTTTGGGCCTCTCTTATTTCCTCTTCTCTTATTTCTTCTTCTCTTATTTTATCTTCTCTTATTTCTTCTTCTCTTTTCTTTATTCTTCTCTTCCTTTTCTCTTCTTCCTCTTATTTCTTCTTCTTCCTTCCTTTATTTCCTTCTTCTCTTCTTTTTCTCTTGTTTTCCTTGCTTGTCTCTCCTCCTAGTTTCTTCCCCTTATTCTATTTTTGTTTGCATTCATTTCACCCTTCATATAGTGTGCATTAGGATAGTTTACATACATAAAAACACTTAAATAAATAAAACAAAATAAACACATAAAAATAAGCATTAAATCATTACATAAATACATAAAAATATAAAATCCATAGCTATGTATTACTCGTAGGACAAAAGAGTACATCATGTGAGGTTGGTGTACCACAATCTAGACTTGGTACACTCAACCTAAGGATGCACACCACAATCAAAAATTGGTGTGTCATCTCGATCCCTAGCCTAGCCTAGCTCTGAGATCCAACTCCCTATGGCTCTCCCTGGGATGGAGGTAGCCTTAGTGGTGCCACTGACTGCTGAGATGTCAACGGTGCCTATGATTGATATCATGACCTGCTAGATTATTAAAGGGATAGAGGAAGCTCCATCCTCCACTTTGGAGGGATAACTACGTAGTAAGCTATCTCAAAGAACATGGCCCTTTGAATGGCTATCTCCAACTTGTCGTCAATGCACCGTAACTCTGCTTGAAGGAGCTGCATCACATCCCCTATTTGGGTACTCCCAACAATAGCCATCCCCTCATTTGAGCCTTCTAGTTCTCTCCATCTAATCAGACCACCTATCCCTATTATTGGGATGCCTTTACTCGTGCAGTGTTCCTCTTCATATATATCCATACCACCTATGCCTGCAAAGAAGCTAGCTATGCCTACAACTCCTCTATGCCCTAGATTTTTCTACCCACAACTACCGATGTAGATGCCTCCCCAGGGTCTCTAGCCCATGGTGCCTCTTCTTATAAGGGGTATCCTCCATCCCTCCCTCTTTGATATCTACTTCAGGGGTGGTCTCCTCCACAACCTAGATTTGGACATGTGTTAGCCTTTGTTTAGGTGCAACTAGGGCTTACTGTGCCCTCTCTATAGTCCTATGAGCTACCTCTCATAATTCCCACTGCATGCCCAAGCCTATCACCTAGCACCTCTGCACTGGTACAAGTAGTGATATCCTCTGAGATGCAACCCCTCTATAGCACCACCTATACCCGATGACTGCCCCTACATCGTCTACCATTGGGTCAACGTCAAGAGAGTCATCTTGGTCCTCCTCGATCCATCTTGTGAGGTCTATCCTACCTTTGACCCCTACTGGGTCCTTGATCATCCTCTAGTACCAGTAGTCCCCCAGGTTTTGGATTCCTTATAAGATCCTAAACTACCTCATGACTCAGTCAAATTTGAGCACCTTTGGCTCTCCCTACTCTGACCTTAGCCATCTGACCCTCCTCACTCTCATTAGCTTTGTCCTATCCTCTACCCTTCCAGGGTGAAGCCTCCATGGTTACCAAATGAGCTACACCTCTCCCAACTCATTGATCACCCACATTGCTAGTGGTAGGTTCCCTACATAGCCCCTCGTGGTCCTCTCTATGGATCGATACCATATATATGTTGTTGTTCACTTTGGGTTGGATAATGGTCCTGGCAGTGCTAGTGGTCTTTGCACTATAATGTGCTTCCAGCACCACACCTAGAGCAATATCGTAAAAACTAGTCATGTAAGTTATTTATACAAAATGTTGTACAACATCCTATATAAATGGGCCAACACATAAGGACCCCATGCGAAGCAAAATCCCTATTACTGCATGTCTACAACTACCCCCACAAGTTTCCATGACAAGTTTTGTCTATAATTATGGCAAGTTAGGAGACCTTCCACCACCCCTACGAGTACCATGATCCCACTTCGTAGTGGCTAACCAAGTCATCAACTACTATGGTGCCATCCTACACCTGGTGGGTGAATTTTGTAGAAAACTACTATAGTGTAGTAGCCTTCACTTGGGCCCCATAAATATCTCTCCTCCTGATGGGGATCCTTAGGATCCACCACACGTCCTCAAATGTGACCATCATCTCCCTTGTTGATAGCCATAAAGTAGAGGACTCCAAATACCATCGCTCCACCAAGGCAGTCATCATACCCCTACCTATCTCAATTCATGGCATCTTTGCCATGTCATCTAGCCCAACCACCTCTAGTCTTGCCCTCACTACCTATCCTAGCACATCTAGCTCTGCCAGAACCCCTACCCACCACTCCTGCATGTCGAGAATACCTTACTACATTTAATAAACAAACACAAGAATTTAATCAGTTACATCATAAAATAAAAAATAAAAAATAAAAAAAATTATGATTCAACATAAATAATTTTCAAATCGTCGTTCGCACTTTGGGCTTCCTGGTTTCCTTTTTTTTTTTTCTTTCTTCTTCTCTTTTTTTTTTTTTGAGTTCTCGTGCCCCATTTTTAGGGTGTGCAACTTTGCGAAAGTGAAGTCTTGCCCCTGGTTTTTTGGTGCGACTTCATGAAATCGTGCTTGGATTTTCCTAGGCATGATTTCATCGTGTTTCACTCAAAAGTGAAATCACACCTAGGTCGCAATGTCACACCCAGGCCACAAAGTCACACCTGGGTCATGGCATACATTTTACCAATTTTTACGATGATTTTTCTAAAAAAATCTCTAAAATCCTAACCTAATTTTGCGAATCGAGAAAAAAAATAGTGTGAAAGAGGAATGATGCTGATTCTTACCCATTCTCGAGCCTTTGCCTCACCCCTCATAGTCATCACTCTATGAACCAAAAGTGCCATCATTTTTTCTCGAGAGACCTTTTCTTCTCCTCCTCGTAGTAAAGTGAATTAGGGTTTTACCCTTGTTTTATTTTTAAATCCTATTTTATATTTTCTCTCTCCTCTTCATTTTTTATTGTCGCCAGTTCTTTCTCTTATTTCTTTTGTATCTCATTCTTTCAAGTTTTTATGAAATGTTAATTTTTCATAATCACTCGAGGGGGCACCCCGGCCTATAGAGGTATTAATGTCCCTAATGCCTCGATTTTCATGTAAATTATAGTGTTTGGAATGACACCCTTTTTGCACCATCCCTTTCTTCTAACCCAGCTACCCCATTTTTGTTTTTAGTTTTTTTATTTTTAGTGTGTGCCTACATCTTTTCTTTGACGCATTTACCAGGCCTAAATGCATTAAAGAGGGGGCAAAATGTAGACATAAAAAATTGACCCACTATGAGTGGGTAATCTTCCTTAGTGCCCTTAAGAAGCCCTCACCCCCTTCCAAGAGCAAAGGAAGGCCTCTATCCCTCTCCTTTTTTATCGAAATCACACCTTGTATTTATGAGGCATGACTTCGTGAAATGATATTGCATCCCATCAGGACGGGGTATGACTTTGTTGTTTAACCAAGTTTTTTCAATGCATTTTATTTTATTATTTTTTCAAGCCCTATTAGACCTAGGTTTAAACCTCCTCATGTGTTTTGGCATCGATTGTGAGTTTTAGGTTTATTCACAAGGGTGAATTTCATAATTTATAATGAATTTTAGGATTTTAAAATTTTTATTTTGCTAATTTTGGGACCCTAGAGGTCGACCCATTCACCCAAAAATTATGGAATTAATTTTTTAGGGTAAATTCACCACGGTACAATATGTTTTCCTGCCTAATTTTTGCCCTAAAATTATTTTTTTTTTAAATTATCCCATCCAATTCACCTCTTGTACCCCACTATATATAGGTAACCCTGATAGTGACACTCGTAGTCTCAATATGACTAACACAAGGTGACTCCAAAAAGTGATGGGTAGAAGCAACTGACACAAGGTAAATGGTAGAAGTGACTGACACGATGTGACTATCACAAGGTGACTAACACGAAGCGACTATCATAAGGTGATTGTCACAAGGTAACTGATATAAGGCAACTCTCACCAAGTGACTGACACAAGGTGATTAGTAGAAGCGATTGACACAAGGTGACTGACACAAGATGACCACAAAAAGTGATTAACAAAAGGGTATTATCACAAGGTGACTATCACAAGGTGACTATCATAAAGTGACTATCACAAGGTGACTATCGCAAGGTGAATGACAAAAGGTGATCGGAAAAAGTGACTAACAAAAGGTGACTGTCACAAGGTGACTATCACAAGGCAACTATCACAAGGTGACTGATTAAAGGTGACTAGTAAAAGAAACTGACAAAAGGTGACTATCACAAAGCGACTATCACAAGGTGACTAACACAAGGTGATCGACAAAAGCTACTGATAAAATGTGACTGACACAAGGTGACTGACATACAATGCCAACCATTTACCAATAAATTTTTGTTACCATTTATATTTCTTTTTTATACATTTTTTTTCATTAAAACTCAATAAGGAGGTTTTTCTATTATTTGGTCACCAATATCAAGCTTCATTTGGTCAAATATTCTATTGTCTTGAATAGTAGTTCTCTCTTTTACCAATTATTTTTATTTTTCAAAATGATGTTCTTGTTACTCTTCTATTTATATAGGTAAAATGTCACATGTTGGTAGTGGAAAGAAGGGAGGTCAGTCTTCCAGTTTCGATAAAAGGATTATCCTCAAATACTTTTATAATATTTCAAAATCTAGTTAGTCATCAACATCTGCACAAATTGAAGGTATGAACACCTTTACTTACTAACCAGTTAATTTTTGTGTATTATTAATTTTATATATAATGTCTTCATTCATTAATAAGGGTGATTTTTGGTGGATGGATTTTTCCATTGTTTATCTCTATTTTTTAAAAGAAGATATACTTTTAAACAAAATAATGATAATGACCCTGGTATTGACCCTAGTATTATCTCTACAGAAAACATTGTTGACCCTGGTATGAATCCACTTCCACATAACTACGATAATGAAAAGTCCACAGATGAAAATTTTCTTAATAAAATGGAACAACAACATGAAGAGATTCCTAAAATAAACACACCAAATGGAAAAAAAAGTAATAGTTCTTATGCAGTACCTACTTTCGAAGAATCTTCTTCTAAAAAACATAAACATGCAAGGTCATCTAGATGGACAATTAATAGATCATTTCAATATTATTGGGTTTTATATTTTTCATTTATTGAACCAGTGCTTCCAAATAATAGTAATGTGATATTCTCACAATGACACTGAGAGGGGGGGGTGAATCAGTGTAACTATTTAAAAACTTGAATCTTCAAATCTTAAAACTTAAAAATGCAAGCTTAAAAATAGATAAAGCAAGTATCACACAAGAGCATCACACAACACAAGATTTAACGAGGTTCACCGATGTGGCTACTCCTCAAATAATGATTGTTTGGACTACAATCCAAATCCAGTCTTTGCAAGGATTCACTCTTTACAATTATTTTACCAACATCCACTGGAAGGAGCACCAACCCCTAATTTTTTTGCTGCAATAGAAAGGAGCACCAACCCCTTTTTCCAAGCACCAACTTGGATTTCTATTTTGCAAAATAAATTGACATAAAAATGCCTTCACGTTTACAAGACCCTCACCGGTCTATAGCTCATACAATTTTATCTCACGTAAGCATAAAGAGACTTGTTAGAGACTCAATATCTTCTTTTCAAATCTAAAACCTCTCTCTTATTTTTACAAGAAAAATGTGCAGGTTTCAGTTCTCTTGCTGTTGTTCATGCAACACTCTTACCACACCACGCCTTTTGATATATTCAATAAAGCACAGTTGCAGTAACCTTCTAACTATGCCTGTTCGATCCTTATATTCTTGATTTCCTCGAACGGCTCAATTTCAAACGGTTCGAATTTCCCTCCTAATTTACATGCATCTTCGGCTATGAACAATGTGTCAAACCCTCTCTGACACGTTCTCGCCATTTAGCCGCTTTCTTTCTGTCCAGTTCTGACATTCTTCTCTGTACATTCTCGATGGCACTTTTTCTACGTGTGTCTCTGACACCTTTTACTCGCGTATCTCGGCGCTCCTCCATCGTTCCGTTCCCTTTCCACCTTTTACCGCACTCGACCGTATCTTCTTGATATACACAACAAAAAATCTCTGTAATTGATTCTCGGTATACTCAACCCCGTGATGACTGTTCTGTCTTTAATGTTTAGTTCCGTAGCTTCCCTATGTAATCGCCACCTTTCCCTACCATGTCGTATCACGGCCCCGCAATAGCCGTTCTTTTCTTAAATGCACTGTCTTGAAACTCTCACTTGTAACTCCGGTTAATCTGCAGATCCGACCCAAGTTAACTTTATCGGAATTGGTCGCATGCTTATTTGACACCCGTCACTGTGCATGCTTCTTTGGCTTTTTCCCGCCAAACTATTACCTGTCACGATATCGCGACATTTCTTCCAATTTGACTTTCTCAGGTATGTTGACTACGAAAAACTGACTTGTCGCGATATCGCGACATCTTCTATCTCCTAGACTTCCTTTTTGTATGCAACCGCGAAAACATTACATGTCGCGATATCGCGATGTTTTCAGCCTCCTTCTTCTTTACTCGGCATACACCCACGAAAATGAGACATGTCACGAAATCGTGACGCTTTCCACTTTCCTGCACTTTCCTTCGCTTGCCTCCGCGAAAATGATACATGTCGCGAAATCGTGACACTTCTCAGTTTTGCTGACGTCATCTTCAATCTCGTCACGAAATCGTGACGCTTCCGGCTTCCTGCGGCTTTTCTTTCAACTTGTCGTGAAATCGCGACACTTCTCAGTTTTGCTGACGTCATCTTCATTGTCGTCGTGAAATCGCGACGCTTTCGGCCTCCGTACAATTCTCACTTCATGCAGCCGTGAAAACCTTACATGTAGCGAAATCGCTACACTCTTTTGACTTAGTATTTTTCTTTGCTGTAGCTTCCTCTTGCTTCTACTTGCTAAGCTTAGACTTGTAGCGAAATCGCTACCCCATCTTGTTCTATGTTTTGCACTTGTAGCGAAATTGCTACACCTATCTCCCTTGCATTCTGAACTTGTAGCGAAGTAGCTACACCTTTGTGCCTTGTGTTTCAAACTTGTAGCGAAATCGCTACCCCATTGTGCCATGCATTTTGAACTTGTAGCAAAATCGCTACATCTTTTCGCCTTGCATTTTGAACTTGTAGCGAAATCGCTACCACTCTTCGCCTTGCATTTTGAACTTGTAGCAAAATCGCTACCACTCTTTGCCTTGCATCTTGGACTTGTAGCGAAATCGCTACCACTTTGTGCTTAGGCATCTGAAGTCTGCTTCGGCCCGCGAAAGTCTGACATGTAGCGAAATCGCTACACTTTCTTCACTTAGTACTTTTTGTTTGCTTTTGCCAACGAAACTCAGACATGTAGCGAAATCGCTACACTTTCTTCACTTTGCTGCTTTGCCTCCAACATGTCACGAAATCGTGACAGTTTTCATCCTAGGCGCTGCTTCTTCAAACTTGTCGCGAAATCGTGACACTTTTCGTCCTTGACGCCTTTGCTCCAAACTTGTCGCGAAATCGCGACAGTTTTTCAACTTTGCTTCTTTTCTTCCAGCATGTCACGAAATCGTGACAATTTTTCATGAACTTTCTCTCCTTCGATATGTCGCGAAATCGCGACATTTTTGGCTGTGTTTTCTCTCTCCTCCTTTCTGTCGCGAAATCATGACATTTTCGGCTGCATTTTCTCTCTCTTGCTTTTTGTCGCGAAATCGTGACATTTTCGGCTGCATTTTCTCTCTCCTATTTTTTGTCGCGAAATCACGACATTTTCGGCTGCATTTTCTCTCTCCTACTTTTTGTCGCGAAATCACGACAAAAAACATGTCGCGATATCGCGACAATTTTCTTCCTTGTCTTTTTTTGCAAATTTTTGAATCTGGGTCCCCTCTGTTTTCCTTGAAATTCATTGCACTTGATCTGACTGACATCTGAACCGCATCAATCGCACCAATCTGTCCGTGTTGACAACAATGACAATACTTTTGCAATGCTTTTGTTGCACCTTGCTCAACAATCTCCCCCTTTGGAATTGTTGGCAACACACTCGTAACCTTGCTCAATTTCTTCTCCCCCTTTGCCAATAATACCAAAGGGCTACTGCAGACTCCCCCGAGTCTATGCACAACATTCTCAAGCATAAATAATTTTAATGCTCCCCCTGAGAATGTGTTCCCCATAGCTAGTCAGTGCTTGGGAAGTGTGACTACTCCCAACTTACCCCTAAGGTATTCAAAAACTT
Source organism: Wollemia nobilis (assembly GCA_028583015.1). Lineage (NCBI taxonomy): Eukaryota > Viridiplantae > Streptophyta > Pinopsida > Araucariales > Araucariaceae > Wollemia > Wollemia nobilis. Next base: position 2,959,647 of record JAQPPZ010000314.1, read on the forward strand.
CCTTGGGCAAAGGTTTGGTGAATATGTCTGCTACTTGCTCTGTAGTTGGAACAAACTCCAACTTGACCTCGCCTTCTCGCAACTTTATCTTTCAAAAAATGATACCGGATTGCAATATGTTTGGTGCGGGAATGCATGACCGGATTCTTTGAAATGTTGATTGCACTAGTGTTATCACATTTGACTCGAAATGGGCTCATTGAAGTGAATACCTAGATCTTTCAAGTTGTTTGTCTCATCCATAATATTTGTGTACAGCATGTTGTTGCCGCAATGTATTCTCTCCTCGACTGTGGATAGAGAGACTGATTCTTGCTTCTTGCTGTGCCATGCCACCAATTTATCTCCAAGATAAAATGCTCCTCCACTTGTACTTTTTCTATCATCAATACATCCTGCCCAATCTGCATCAGAATATGCAAAAAGAGTGAAGTCTTTTCCTTTTGGATACCATAGGCCATACTCCATAGTACCTTTGAGGTACCTAAAAATTCTTTTCACAGCTGTCACATGAGTTTCTTTTGGACTAGCCTCAAATCTTGCAACCATGCAAACCGCCCGTAAGATATCCGGTCTTGTGGCCATCAAACACAAGCAGGCTCCCAATCATAGATCTGTACATTGTTTGATCAACATCTGGAGATTTATCATCCTTGCTCAACTTGCAGCTTATTGTCATGGGGGTGCTAACAAGCTTACTATCCTCCATAGTGAACTTTTTCAGCATTTCTTTCACATATTTAATTTGAGAAATAAAAATCCCTTTTTCAGTTTGATTAACTTGCAATCCCAAGAAGTATGAAAGTTCACCAATCATAGACATTTCAAATTCTTTCTGCATTTTGTTTGCTATGTCTTTGCATGATTCATCATTGCTGCTCCCAAATATTATATCATCTACATAAACAACAAGGACAATAAAATTGCCATTTTCAGTTTTGATATATAAGTTGCTATCAACCATACCTTTCTTGAATCCTTGCTTAGTGAGATAGTCTGTCCAATCTTGCATACCAAGCCCTAGGTGCTTGTTTCAAGCCATACAAAGCTTTCTTCAGCTTGCAAACAAAGTTAGGATTGTCACAGAGTTGAAAACCATCAGGCTGTTCAATATATACTTCTTCTTCAAGATTTCCATTCAGAAATGCTGATTTTACATCCATCTGATAAACTTTGAAATTTCTATGAATAGCTAAAGCCAAAAACAATCTTATTGCTTCAAGTCTGGCCACCGGTGCAAAAGTCTCTTCAAAATCAATCCCCTCAACTTGAGCATATCCTTTGCAGACTAATCTTGCTTTATTCCTTACAACCTGTCCGTCTTCATTCAATTTGTTTCGAAATATCCATTTAGTACCAATTATGTTTTTATTTTCAGTGCCTTGGTACTAATTCCCGTGTATTATTTTTCTCAATTTGATCTAGTTCTTCATTTATCGCCTCCATCCAACTTTCATCTCGTGCTTGCTTCAATAATATTTTTGGGCTCAATACTGGATAACAGAGAATAGTTATTTACTACTCTTCTTCTTGTCTGAATGCCAACTGTAGGGTCCCCAATAATCTGCTCTTTGGGATGATTTTTCTGCCACCGCTTGTTCTGAATTTCCTATTTTCTTCTCTTTCCAAATCATCTGAATCTAATTTCTGTCTCTCTTCCTTTTCTTGATCTTCATCTTCTTCGATAAATTCTTCATAGGTTGGGTAGTTTTCATTATTGTTGATTTCTTGTTTCCCGCCTTCATCAACCTTCACATCCGCACTCTCCACAATTTTCTTTAGTCTTTTGTTGTAGCATGTGTAAGCTTTACTTTTTGTTGAGTAACCAAGAAAAATTCCTTCATCAACTCTATCTTCAAACTTGCCAAGATTGGCTTCAGTCCGTTTAATGTAACACTTGCTGCCGAACACTTTGAAGTATTTTGCTGTAGCCTTTTTGCCAAACCACAGTTCATAAGGTGTTTTGCTTTCATGCGGCCTCAACATACATCTATTCTGAATGTAGACTGCAGTATGAACTGCCTCTTTCCAAAACCTGTCAGCAATTTTGCTCTTCGTTAACATGGTTCTTGCCATTTCCTACATAGTTCTGTTCTTTCTTTCAACTACTCCATTCTGCTGAGGTGTTCTTGCTGCTGAAAACTGTCTTCTTATTCCATGTTTTTCACAGAATTCTGCAAACTCATCTGAAATAAACTCTCCTCCTCTATCGATCTCAAACATTTAATTCTTTTTCCGGATTGATTCTCAACAAGATTTTTGAAGGTTTTAAACATCTCAAAGGCTTCTGATTTCTATTTCAAAAAGAGTACCCATGTCATTCTGGAAAAATCATCTATACACAGCATAAAATATTTGTATCCATTTATGCTTTCTGTCCTCATGGGTCCACACAAATCAGTGTGAATCAGTTCTAACGGCTTGCTTGTGAAATACTCTTTTGCTTTGAAAGTAGATCTGGTTTGCTTCCCCTTTTGGCATGACTCACAAATGTTGTTTGATGGTTTACCAATAGTGGGAATGTCTCTTACTGCTCTTTTCGAGCTGATTTTTACCAGATTATCAAAGCTTATGTGACCGAGTCTTTTGTGCCACAGCCAATTTTCTTCTTCCTGTCCAACCAAGCAAGCTCCTTCTGAAGTCTCCGAGAGAGTATACAAATTTCCAGAAGTTCTCAGTCCAGTGGCTATTAACTTTCCATTTTTTGTCTTTCTTACTTCACAGCCCTCCTTCTTGAAAATTACTTCATGACCTCTGTCACAAATTTGACTTACACTCAGTAAGTTATGCTTCAGACCTACCACAAAAAGAACTTCCTTAGAGTTGATTTTACCATCACTTAACTTAACTGATCCTTTACCCACTATCTTTGCTCCATCATTGTTTTCGAATTTCACAGAACCACCTTCGTATGTCTGTAGCTTATCAAACTTCTGTTTGTCTCCTGTCATGTGACTCGGAGCATCCACCGTCCGTAATCCAAGGAGCAAATTTATTCTGTGCTTTGAGAGCCGTTTGAACGATCGTAGATTCCTTGTCTTTCTTCGGTTGTTCCTTTTCTTTCCACCGAGATTTAACAGCATATCTGGTCACTTGCTTTACCTTCTCCCTTTCATTGGCTTGTGACAGCTTTTTCGAGAAATTTTCTGTTCTATTTTGATCCAGTTGATTGATACTTTCTTCCCCGGTATTTATTTCCCGCAAAAGAGCTACGACAATTCCTTGCAATATGTCCGAAGTTATGACAGCTTATAACATTCTACAAAGATAATCTATCAAAGGAGAAAAAATATTTCTACTAGTAAAATTTCTTTGTTCTACATTATATCTACAACTTGAGATTTTATGACCATATGCATTGCATTTAAAACAATAACCATAAAAGGAACGAGTGTACCTGGGTAATGGTTGTTGCCATGTTGTAGTAGGAGCCATGGGTCTTCTTCTTCTTTGATATGTGACTTTGGTAAATCCATCATTTGCATAACTCCTTTCAAGCTTGGACTTATTGTTTTCTTTTGCTTGATACGGTTTGTCTTGATCAACCCTGATCTTGTCTTTATTCCTTATTGGTTCTACAGTTACAGCCTTTGAGTCCTTTGAGGATTCTCCTTCATCAAAGCCCAACCCAAATTTGATACCCGTAGGCCTTTGATCATTTAACATTTTATTCAGCTTCGCAGAACTGTCTTCAAATTTATGATGACAACTCAGTTTCGGATTCATCTCTTCTAGCTGCAACCTTAATCCAACTATGTCTTCTTCTAGCTTGTTGCACTCATTTATTTTCATGGTTAGCTGTGCTTCAAAATCTTCAGAATTTTTCTTATATTCTTTAGTTTGTACTTTCAAACTGATTATTAAATTGCTAGCATCCTCAAATTTCCTTGAAATATTTTTATTTCTTTTCCTTTCTCGCACTTAACTCTTCAAGTGCAAGCAACCAACTCACCTTCCAGATCTATCTCAGCCTCATCCTCTAATTTTTCTTCACACTCCTGGGTTTCTTCTCGTTCTCTGTTCTTCAAAAGCCATGAACAAGGCTTCACCAGCTTTCTTCTTCTCGAGTCCTCACTGGAACTATCTTTAGAAGAGTCAATATTCTTTGAAATGAAGCTTTTCTTCTTGAAGTTCCTTTTTCTAAAATGTGGTTTCTTTTTCCAGACATTTCTTTCTTGGTGTGTCCCTTCATCACTTCTATTTTTCTCATTCATTGGGCATTTTGCTGCAAAGTGCCCGATGCCTCCACAGTTAAAGCACTTGAACGACAGCTTACCTCTCGTACTTTCCTTTTCCCTTTACCAATTTTCTAACAAAATTTGCTTCAGTTTCATCTGTAGATTCTTCTTCCTCAGATTCTTGTTTAGATTTTATATTTTTCTGTGCTTGAAAAGTCGCTTCTCTCGTCTCGAGGGCTTAGTTTGTCCAATCCTCATTTCATATGTCGTTAGAGAACCATGCATTTCATCCATACTCAAAAAATTTAAATCTTTTGCTTCTTCTATGGCATAAACCTTTGCATCAAACCTTTTATTGAGAGTTCTTAGTACCTTCTTCACAACGACTGCATCTTCCATTTCTTCCCCGAGTCCTCTTATTGCATTGATGATTCCATTTACTCTCAGCAGATAGGCTTCAATGTTCTCATCATCGGTCATCTTTAATGCTTCGAACTAGGCACGATGTGTTTGTAGCTTAGCTTCCTTGATTTTGCTATCTCCTTCATGAATGCTTTGCAGTTTGTCCCATATGTCTTTAGCATATTTGCAGTTCATGATGCGTATCAACTCACTGTCTACTAATCCACACATAATAGCATTCTTGGCTTTCGAGTTGTTCTCAAACTTTTTCTTCTCACCGCATCTGTTGGAGGAACAATGGGTATGGTGTATCCATTTTCAACAGATTCCCAAATGTCATAACCCAATGCACATAGATAAGTCTGCATCCTCAGTCTCCAGAAAGAATAATTTGTTCCATCGAACAGAGGAGCTTTGTTAGAAGAAAAACCTTCACCATCGGCCATTGTGTTTCTTCCAAGATCACCTTAGCTGATTAAGCTTGTACAGGTGCCTGGCTCTGATACCAATTGATATTCTCACAATGACACTGAGAGGGGGGGTGAATCAGTGTAACTATTTAAAAACTTGAATCTGCAACTCTTAAAACTTAAACATGCAAGCTTAAAAATAGATAAAGCAAGTATCACACAAGAGCATCACACAACACAAGATTTAACGAGGTTCACCGATGTGGCTACTCCTCAAATAATGACTGTTTGGACTACAATCCAAATCCAAGCCTTTGCAAGGATTCACTCTTTACAATTATTTTACCAAGACCCACCGGAAGGAGCACCAACCCCCGATTTTTCTCGCTGCAATGTAAAGGAGCACCAACCCCTTTTTCCAAGCACCAACTTGGATTTCTATTTTGCAAAATAAATTGACATAAAAATGCCTTCACGTTTACAAGACCCTCACCGGTCTATAGCTCATACAATTTTATCTCACGAAGCATAAAGAGACTTGTTAGAGACTCAATATCTTCTTTTCAAATCTAAAACCTCTCTCTTATTTTTACAAGAAAAATGTGCAGGTTTCAGTTCTCTTGCTGTTGTTCATGCAGCACTCTTACCACACCACGCCTTTTGATATATTCAATAAAGCACAGTTGCAGTAACCTTCTAACTATGCCTGTTCGATCCTTATATTCTTGATTTCCTCGAACGGCTCAATTTCAAACGGTTCGAATTTCCCTCCTAATTTACATGCATCTTCGGCTACGAACAATGTGTCAAACCCTCTCTGACACGTTCTGCCATTTAGCCACTTTCTTTCTTGTCCAGTTCTGACATTCTTCTCTGTATATTCTGACGGCCTTCTTCTGACAACCTTTTTCTGTGTGTTCTGACTCCTTTTACTGTGTATCTCGGTGCTTTGTTCTTCTTTACTTCTGCACTCGACTGTATCTTCTTGATATACACAAAAAAAATCTCTGTAATTGATTCTTGGTATACTCAACCCTGTGACAGCTGTTCTGTCTTTAATGTTTAGTTCCGTAGCTTCCCTATGTAACTGCCACCTTTCCCAGTCATGCTGTATCACGGCCCTGCAACAGCCGTTCTTTTCTTAAATGCACTATCTTGAAACTCTCACTTGTAACTCCAGTTAACTCGTAGATCCGACCCAAGTTAACTTTATCAGAATCAGTCGCATGTTTATTTGACACCTGTCACTGTGCATGCATCTTTGACTTTTTCCCGCCAAAACTATTACCTGTCGCGATATCGCGACATTTCTTCCAATTTGACTTTCTCTGGGTATGTTGATCGCGAAAAACTAACTTGTCGCGATATCACGACGTCTTTTGTCTCCTAGACTTCCTTTCTGTATGCAACCGCGAAAACATTACATGTCGCGATATCGCGACGTTTTTAGCCTCCTTCTTTACTCGGCATACACCCGCGAAAATGAGACATGTCACGAAATCGTGACGCTTTCCACTTTCCTGCACTTTCCTTCGCTTGCCTCCGCGAAAATGATACATGTCACGAAATCGTGACACTTCTCAGTTTTGCTGACGTCATCTTCAATCTCGTCGCGAAATCGCGACGCTTCCGGCTTCCTGCGGCTTTTCTTTCAACTTGTCACGAAATCGTGACACTTCTTAGTTTTGCTGACATCATCTTCATTGTCGTCACAAAATCGTGACGCTTTCGGCCTCCGTACAATTCTCACTTCATGCAGCCACGAAAACCTTACATGTAGCGAAATCGCTACACTCTTTTGACTTAGTATTTTTCTTTGCTGCAGCTTCCTCTTGCTTCTACTTGCTAAGCTTAGACTTGTAGCGAAATCGCTACCCCATCTTGTTCTGTGTTTTGCACTTGTAGCGAAATCGCTACACCTATCTCCCTTGCATTCTGAACTTGTAGCGAAGTAGCTACACCTTTGTGCCTTGTGTTTCAAACTTGTAGCAAAATCGCTACCCCATTGTGCCATGCATTTTGAACTTGTAGCGAAATCGCTACATCTTTTTGCCTTGCATTTTGAACTTGTAGCGAAATCGCTACCACTCTTCGCCTTGCATTTTGAACTTGTAGCAAAATCGCTACCACTCTTTGCCTTGCATCTTGGACTTGTAGCGAAATCGCTACCACTTTGTGCTTAGGCATCTGAAGTCCGCTTCGCCCGTGAAAGTCTGACATGTAGCGAAATCGCTACACTTTCTTCACTTAGTACTTTTTGTTTGCTTTTGCCAACGAAACTCGTACATGTAGCGAAATCGCTACACTTTCTTCACTTTGTCGCTTTGCCTCCAACATGTCACGAAATCGTGACACTTTTCATCCTAGGCGCTGCTTCTTCAAACTTGTCGTGAAATCGTGACACTTTTTGTCCTTGACGCCTTTGCTCCAAACTTGTCACGAAATCGTGACGCTTTTTCAACTTTGCTTCTTTTCTTCCAGCATGTCGCGAAATCGCGACAATTTTTCATGAACTTTCTCTCTCCTTCGATATGTCGCGAAATCGTGACATTTTTGGCTACGTTTTCTCTCTCCTCCTTTATGTCACGAAATCGCGACATTTTCGGCTGCATTTTCTCTCTCTCCTTTTTGTCGCGAAATCGCGACATTTTCGGCTGCATTTTCTCTCTCCTACTTTTTGTCACGAAATCGTGACATTTTCGGCTGCATTTTCTCTCTCCTACTTTTTGTCGCGAAATCGCGACAGAAAACATGTCGCGATATCGCGACAGTTTTCTTCCTTGTCTTTTTCTGCAAATTTCTGAATCTGGGTCCCCTCTCGTTTTCCTTGAAATTCACTGCACTTGATCTGACTGACATCGGAACTGCATCAACTGCACCAATCTGTCTGTGTTGACAACAATGACAATACTTTTGCAATGCTTTTGCTGCACCTTGCTCAACATAATGAGGTAATAAAATTGAGATGCATAATTTATAGCTGGAAACATGAAAAGGATCATAGATTACAAGTTAAGAAAGATATAGTAGAAAAAATTATGGAAAGGTTTACATAAAAACAAAATAAAGTGATGGACCAATATAGAAAAATTATAGGTGGAAGGATGCATCAGAGTGTGCCCATATTAGATATGCATAATAATATGATAAAGCAATGAAACAAAAGTAAAATTTGGTTGAGAAAGGTGCAACGATTCAAGCCCAATTTCAAAAAATGGAAAAGTTCACTGTAGCTTCAAAAAGTTTATAGTTTGCTATTGTACTCACTATTCTTAAAAAGGGTAGACCTATATCATATTTCATTGATTATAAATCCCTATTTTGACTAGCTGATGTGCAGAACTTACCCAGTGTCATTTGGTCAGATTGAAATGGATGAGAAATGGTAAAATATCTATCATTGGTTGAGTAGGATGACCTCAAAGAGAAAATAAAAAAGGCCAAATTTATTTCACTTTCAATTTATGATGTGACTGTTGTTGACAACACATCTTGGATTTGCATGCATGTTTACACATTGGAAAATTATTTAAGGCAACCTCATTTACTTGGACTACACAAGATGGTGGAAAATTGCAATGCAAAAAATATTTACAATGTTGTTGTTTCTAGTTTAAAGGAAATAGCAAGAATGAATGAAATGGAAATAGCCACTAAGTTAATATGTTTTGGATCCAATTGTGCTTCTATAATGCAAGGACACAAGAATGGTCTTTGTGTTAGACTACAAACATCTATTGCCCCATATTTGATACCTATTCATTGCATGGCTCATAGAATTAATCTTGCATACAAAATTGTGGACACATTTATAATTGTAGCGAGATTGGAAGAGCTTATCCGTGAAATTCATGATTATTTTTTGCGTAGTCCAAAAATATTTTTAGAGTTTCATTATTTTGCACTAGGAGTTACTGATGGTAAAAAACTCTTAAAAGATGTAGATACTAGGTGGATTTCGATGTATCAACCAATATATAGAGTTTTCAAAGAATATCAATCCTTGGCAGGGTTTATGTATGCAAATCATAGGACGATTGATAAGGCTAAAGATTTTCTATTTTGAATGAGTGACTTTGAAGCACTTCTCACATTTTTGTAGTATTCTTCCAATGTTGGAAGAAATGAATACTTTGATCAAAATTGCACAAGAAATATCGATTGATATTGTGGATTTCATCAGGGTGAGAAAACAAATTTACTTACATATTGATACGATGTATACATCTGGTGAATTTTTTATGGATCCCATATTTGAGAGTTGAAGAGCATTAAAAAATGTGAATGATCCTCAAAACATTTTGAATTTCAATATAAACGATCATCTTTGTATTAATGTCCATGGAAAGGAAATTTATTTATATTATTTTGGTTAGTGAATGGATATAGCTACAAATGAAATTGAACAAATACCCAGAACATACAATATATTTCATGTAGTTTTAACAGATACAAAAATTAAACTAAAACAAATAGCAAAATCATTGACAAAAGAGATTAGAGATTGTTTTCAAAGATATGAATTGCTTGAGGCTATGGGTGTGGTTAACTCGATATTTTGGAATCCTTGTAATGAATACCAAAATATAAATAGTTTTTTTTCCTCAAATACATGGGCAAGCTTGCTAGCCATTTCACTAAATTTGTGGTATTCAATGGTATTCAAATCAATGGCATTCTCAACAAAGATATTTTGACAAAATAATCAAACTATTTTAGAACAATGATGTCTGCTCAAGTTTCACAATTTACTAATCACCATGAAAGGGGTTCTATTTCATGTTTGTGGAAATATTTATATCCCAGTAGTATCCTGCAACATACTATGAGTGAATATTTTATTTTATATGAATTATGCCAAACGATGAATTTAGGATCTGTTGAGGATGAAAGGGAATTTAGTGCATTATCATATGTAAAATCTAAATTACGAAATAGATTGGATAAAATTTTGGAAAATTGTTTGAGATTATATGTGTCGATATATGAGGTTGATTAGTTTCCTTATAAAAGTGCTTTGTCATATTGGAAATATCTGGCAGACAGAAGAACTGTCATGAATACTCAAGAAGATGAGGATAATGGTAACACATATGACACAGTGATGACAAATGTTTTTGGTATGAGTGCAAAATATTTTGCACAATATGAAAAGAGTTTGTTCCAGCTTCTACCATTATGATGCAAAGATGCTTTCATTTGATTGATTTCACATATTAAACTATCATTTCTCAATAGAATATTGGGATTTGATTCATTTATTTGATTTGATTTCACATATTAAGATTGATTCATTTATTTGATTTGATTTCACATATTAATATTGAGATTTGATTATATTTTGAGACATGTTTTCATGTATTTTGGAACATAATATTGATTATAGAATCACAAATATTACTATTTTTCACATGTATTTTGATTTCATATATTATGCTATCAATTGTAAACCATGTATTGAAAACAATAATGGCAAACCATGTATTTAAAACCATGTATGGCAAACCATGTATTGTATAAACCATGTATAGAAATCCATGTATGGAAAACCATGTATTGAATAAACAATTTATTGAAAACCATGTTTTGAGAAAACTATTTATGGTAAACTAAATATTGGTGTTCTATTATTGCATCCACATAATTCAAAATTATTTATTCCATCCACACTACTGATCAAAACATCACAATATTGAAAATAAAATATGAAAAAGTAATATAAAACTTATAAAATTTATGTAATATAAAATAATAAGTTTGAAAACATGTTAAAATACGAGTCTTTGAAAATATGTTTCTTTGAACAACATTCTTGAATCATGATATAAGGAAACAAAAACTCTACTTTTTTAAGCTTTCTTCCTGCAAAGTACTTGTAGTATCAACTGCATCGACCTCAATATCCTTTACTTCCAATGCACTAGCCCGTACCAAACTTTTAGTTGTAGTGTTTATCCATGATAGTATTAAACTTTCTTCCTTTGTGGGATCTTCTTTAAACGGTGCATTCAACTCTTTCTCATTTTATTTTACTATAGCATCCACATCTAGGCCCTTATCTTTGATAAGATTCTTCAACCAATTTTTTCTTGAACAGAGTGTTGTAGTCTCTTCTTCAATTCAATAGCATTATTCACATTGATTTTTGTTGTTTTGATCCATGTTTTCATGGTTGACACCTGCTACTGTAAATACTGATAATTAGATTGCAAAATACAAGAGAAAAAGGTTAATATTAATTTAAAAAATATATTAAAGAAAAAAATGATTTTCAATTAAATGTAAAACTTACATTCGCTGTAAGTCTTACAGTTTCTTTTACTGTTATTTTTTTCTTATCTAGTTCTCATTCATTGAAATATGCTTGGGCTTCAGAATTCAAGTTCTCTAATCAGTCAAGTATAATGGCTAGAACTTCATTACTACTTGTAGAATCGACCTTGACGGTGCCAAATTCAAATTTTTGTAATAGATCATAGACATTTTATGGCTCATTCTCCACCTTTGAAAATAACTCCTTTCTATATGTGAAGTTCTTGTATCAACCATTTATTGATCTAGTAATAACCTTGGCCTGATATTCCCATTCTCTTAATGTATCAATATCTAAAAAAATATTATTCATAACAGTAGCCCTACATTTGTTTTCTAATAATTTTTTTTTGGAAAGTTTATTTTATCATCATCAGTCGGATGATGATGGGTGTCGACTTGCTAGTGGGGGAAGAGGAAATATTGGTGGCATCTCCTTCAACATTATCATGTGCTTCATCATCAATCCCTAGACCATGAAGAAGATAACTTAAGCGGAAAATTGAAATTATTCATATCTTGATACATAAAATTATCTTCTAGATTTGCATCTAGAGGGGGCATCTGAGATGCACTTTCTACATTTGATAAATTATCAAGTGTTAAAATTGGGAATGGTTTCCATGAAATAATAAACTGACCCACAATATGAACTTGTGTCTAAAATTGACTATTGGTTCCTTGAAGTGGTTGTTGCAGCAGTGTGAGGAACTATTTCCCATACATGTAATATTGGTTCCTCATCGGTGGTGTGTGCTATGGAGATTGTTAGACTTACTGTAGATGAACTTGTTGATTGACTTGTAGGAGGACTGGCTGCTTTTCTTGTTGTGCACCTGGTGGAGGCATCTATTTTCTAAGTCTTTTAAATCTAACCAGTCCCTCTACAAAATTTTAGAAAAATATAAATTAAAACTAGTTTTAAAAACAATGCAATTAAAATATATCAATATTAACTAAACATACCCGACGCAGACTCTGCAAACATTGTCGTTAATGGTGCAAGTGTTGGCCTTTGCTCTGAAAATAGTTAAAATATTTTCTCAAACTAAATACAATTTTATATTGTTAAAATACATTATTGAAATTAGAACTTTTGAAAAATATGTTTACCTTGTGAGTTGGGGGTTTTGTCTTCAATGTCAACTATACCAGATGCATGTCCAAAAGTAAGAGGAGTTGTACGTTTATGTTGTCCATCAAGAGACATTTTTTGTTTACGAGTAGAAGTTATCGATGATGATTGTGACTGTATGTCAGAGTCAGCAAATGCTTCTTGAATCCTAATGGCGGTATCCCTTTTACTGGAGGAGTGAGCTACTCTTCTCTATTTTCAAAAGAAAAATAGAAAATAACAAGATTAATTAAAAATACATAAAAGAGAGAGTATTACAATATATAATTTTACTTTTATTTCATTCTCATTAATCCCAATAGCCAAAAAATTTGGGTGCAATGTAGTTGGAGGATTTTTTTGTTGAATATTATAATATGCTTCTTGAAAAAGACAAAGAATAAAGTTGTTGGAGGTTACTATATACACAGAATGATTTTTTTGCACAGAAAGAAGGTATTGTTTAATGTGGTTTGAAATGTGAGTGGACCAATCATATCTGCCTCCATCAATACAATGAATCAACAATAACAAAGCCCAAAATAACATTTCTGTGGGTCGACCCTGCAGAATAAGCCTTCCCAAGAAAAATTCCATACAGGCATAAATAAATTTATCTATAACATTGTAAACGTTCAAACCCCTTTTTGATTTAGAATAATTAACTACAAAAAAGAGAGAACATTATTAGAGAATGAACATTGGAAACAACAATACATCAAAATTAAGGATAAACAAAAATTAAAATTTCAAAAACTTACCTTTCAAATGGTCTGGATTTAGGCCATATCTAGATGTCAGCATTGATTTATCAGATTCAATCAACGTGTACTAGTTGTTAACAAGGAGACCATCCAAAAATTATAACCCTATTAATAGTAGCACATCCAAAGGGTTCATAGTAAAAACAATATCCTTGTTATAAACTCTAATTTGTATAGTGGACACATCATGGTCATAGGAACTAATAATACGTTGCATCAGGGAGACATTGACATCCAACTATGGCATCTTCATGACTCTAGCAACTCCAAAGGTGTAAAGCCAGTTGGTATCTCTCACAGGAGTGCTAAAAATGTTCTTCACATTCGGTAAATAATAGATCTTGAAATATACCTTGGAAGGGAGAGGAGAGGAAGCGCTAGCTATTTTTGATAATCCTCTGTATAGCTCTGAAAATAATCTTAAAACACTCTAAAAATATTGGGAAAATTCTAGGAAAATGCTTTTAAAACCCTCTAAAAATCTTAGAAAATACTTTGAGAACTCATGAAAAAAGCTCTAAAAATGCCCTGAAAATGATCAAAAAACACAATAGAAAATGCTCTAAAAATACTGGAAAATACTCTAAAATTGCTTTAGAAATTATCGTGCAAAAGATGAAAAATGACCCTGCTATTCTATTTATAGAAGTCTACATGGCTGAAGTCGATAGATGTGTGACACGTGGTAGAGGAGAGGACACATGGTAGCATCTTATTAACGATTTTTGGTGGTCACTTTTTTCTTATTACCATGTGACAGTCACAATGTGATAGTCGCCTTGTGACAGTCACCTTGTGACTATCGCCTTATGACAGTCATCTTATGACAGTCACCTTTGGTAGTCACCTTGTGATAGTTACCTTATGACAGTCACCTTGTGTCAGTCACCTCATGATAGTTGCCTCATGAAAATCACCTCATGATAGTCATCTCATGATAGTCACCTTATGATAATCACCTCGTGATAGTCACCTTAGTTTCCTCCTAACAATAACCTCATGATAGTCACCTCATGATAGTCACCTCATGACAGGTCACCTTGTGATAGTCGCCTTGTGATAGTCACCTTCTGATAGTCACCTTTTGACAGTTACCTTATGACAGTTGCCTTTGGCAGTCACCTTGTGATAGTCGCTTCTGTCAGTCATCATGTGATAGTCACCTTTGGTAGTCACCATGTGACAATTGCTTCTGTCATTTTCCTTGTGATAGTCACTTCTATCAGTCACCATTTTAATAGTTTAAAAAATTGGTGCATAGTTTTCAAAAAATCACCATTATTTGATAAATTTTTTGCAAAATTTTTTAAAAATTGTCTCGATGTTTATACACCTTAGGACTGGATTCACCATAATTTTATAAATACACTTTGGGTTTGACCCCTTATGCATAACCCTGGTGATTTTATTTGTGCCCTCTTTCCTCCCTCTGATTTTTTCTATAAAATGAAGGATGTTCTTGCCAAATCAGAGACATGCAAAGTTTAAGTGCAAGTGTGATATGTGAACTTTTTATGTATGATCTATATGCAAATTATTTATAGTTCATTATGATTTACTTTTTGTACTATAATCTAACCCTCGAAGTGCGAATTTTGGATTTGATCTTCTATTTCATGGATTGGATTGATTTGCAATGTGACTTGGTGGATCCATGGTGTAGCTTGGAGAGGCAGAGTGCCTATCTGGATACTTGGTTCTCTTTTGTCTACTTTTGTGACATCCATTAGAGTTTGATCACTTTATTGTCTACATTTATTTCATCTTCTGTATTTTCTTCTTATTTTTATTTATTTTACAACGAAATCGTGCTTGGCATTGGTGAGGTGTGACTTTGATTGCCCTAATTAGGGCAAATTTATTTTTAGAAGTGAAATCGCGCCTCGTCTAGGAAGGGTGTAACTTTACTATTGTGATATCGCACCCACTCTAGTCGAGGCACGATTTTTCCCTAGGGCACACCAAGGGAAATTTTTAGATTCTGCTTTCACTATTACATTCCATTCTATCTCTAGATCATACTACTGTACTATTCTTTCTATTTTATGTTGTTTTCTTTCTGATTTATTATTAATTCTCCAAAGATCAATTTCCACTTTTGTATTAAAATGTCATCTAAAAGGACTTAGGGGGCTTTACTACTGCTATATCTATCATATAGTGTCCTATGCAGGCCCCCTAATACTAATTTCATTTTTTAGTGTTTAGTAAGTGATCTTGAAGGAATAGGAATTTTTGATATCATTGGATAAGAGGCAGAAAATGACTAAATCAACCACCGATCTAGATAAGTTCTCTATCAATATTATTGGTTGAGAATATGGTTTCATTGTTGACTTCTAGGCATTTGAAAGTGAAAAGCATCTAGCTTGCATCTAGGGATAATTTCTGTGTATTTACTCCTACATATTTCTGCTTTAAAGGTTTACTAAAATAAACCCTAGGTTAGTGAGCATTCAAAAGAAATAATCATTCTAGGATAGATCTTATATGCTTGCATTCTATTTTAGCTGCATTATATATTTTTTTGCATTGTCCTTTATATTTTCTAGCTTAGATCTATAAAGGCCAAACTTAGGTGATTGCCTAAAACTGAATACATCAAACAAATCCTGAATATCCTAAGGACTTGGAGCGAATCCTTAAACTGTTCTTGGTGAACCCTCCCCCTAGAACCAAGTGTAGAGTACAACATACCCTCGTGGTTCACCCCAAAAAAGGGTTCCCTCCTTGCATATTTGGCCCTTTTGTTTGGGAATTGTATGCGGTAGGGCAGTTTTCCCCCTCTACATCTTTGGTGAATCCGATGTGAAAATATTGTGGATCCTAGAATGATTGTATACTAAAGAAGACTTGTGATAAGTACAAAGGTAAAGAGAAAATATTTTTGCAATAATTTTATGATAGCATGATAGCTCATGAAAGCACAAATATTGGCCCTAATGATGAATATAATCAAGAAAAAATGAACCTGACCAAGGAGACATACAATGCAAAGTGAATTGAAGACAATATGAAGATCCATATTGAATACTAAAGTCTTCACTAACCAAATAATGTAATACATGGGTGTGTTGGAATATATTACATTATTTAATACATGCTAATGTACCACCTTGGGTACATATTTAGATTAGGAGTGTGTCTTATATTAGGGTTTGAGTATTTACTTTATGCAATGTAATAAATGCATAAGTATTGTTAGAATGTGTAAAGTACTTGATGATGTAAATGTGCATGTTATCCATGTGTACATGATTCCATAGAATAGAAATATGAAGAGTCATGGAAGGAAAAGAGTCACTTGTCATTATATATAGGTCCTTGATAGAGAATATAAAAGAGGAAGAAAGTAGTATAGAATAAATAAGTAGTAGATGAGATGCTAGATATAATATAGAGCATGTAAAAAATATGTGAGTGTATGAGACCTCCATTTTTATCATTGTACAATTTTTGTGAATGTTCATTAATGGTAGTTTTATGAGTAGTTTCTAAAGTTTCTTATGATTTTTACGTGCTTAGTATATTTCCATTATCAAATATTTAATATTGCATGCTCATTTTATATCTTGTGGTTGATTTATCATTAAGTATATAGCATCAAAATCTAATAGGGTCACCCATTGCTTATGAGGAATGCCTAGGGACTAGGACAACTCTCTAATAGAATGTAATGCAACTATATATTGCCAATTCTTTACTTTTATAAAATCAACCATGCACAAAAAGGATCAAACCAACCCAATAATAATCCCATACTTCTCCATATAATGATCTCCTAACTCACAAGAGTCTCAAAAATTATTATTATAGTTTCTATTTCAAAACCAACATTCAAATCCTATATAAAACTCTCCTTCAAACCAGAAAAATACATACATCAATTCTTTATATAACCAAATCTGATTATAAGTCTATCATAACCATCCTCAATCAATAATGAAACCAATTCTAAACTTAGCTTCATAATTAACAAATAACATAGTTAATAAAATCTCAACCCAATATATCATCACATTAGAGATACACATTCTTCTATTTAAGAAAGGAACTTTCTAACATTACAAAGAGGATTGTACTCCAATTTACATTTTCTCTAAGCAATAAGATATTAAAACTTTAAGAAACTCATTTCTAAAGTCATAATCCATTAAACCAAATTAATGAAGCAACATACAATAAATAAAAATTACAAATTAAGAAAACCACCTAAGGTTCAAAACAATCAACCAAAACTCAAAGCTCTAAACCCTAACAACACTACCTAAGATAAATTGTGCATAGTACAATGTAGGGAAATATAACAACATATACCACTCACAATTGGGGTTGCACAATACACCAAGATGATGATCCCAAATGGCTCGTAGATCAAGATGATATTATACAAAACAAAAAACAACATGAATTCCCTCTATGGATCTAAATGGGCATTAACACACAGGTGCAATAGGTTGGCCTATATAGTAGGTAAGAGGAAAACAAAATCCATAAATATCAAGTCACTACAATGAAGTAAAGCATCCCAAAGCAAATGATGGACTCTAAACTACAGGGATAGACCAACCTTAAGAGCAAAAGACAATAGGTTCTTTGAAAGTAAAGCATAAGTCTAGGTCTAACATCACATGACTCATAGATAGAGGTAATAATAAAATACAACAAGGAAATCAAGCTTCTACAAAATCCAAGCATCAACCAGATAGAACCAAGTTAAAGTAAAGCACAACATATAAAATACAAACAAGGAACCACCTGGTTTGAGCTTTCCTTACATCTCCTTTTGCTTTGATGACATGCTAGTTCAGGTCCACTCCTCATAAGTCATCCAACCAAAAATTTCTTGTTATTCCATCCAAAATACCTCCATCCCAAAAAACTAATTTAAGGAGCAAGAGGAATTTGGGCATGCCATACTACATGGAAGCATTCAAAGGAAACATCCAAGAAGACATTTTCTTGCAAGACTCGTGTGCTCCACCCTAAGTCTTATTAAAGAGCCACTCAAAGCATAATAAAGTGGTCTAATAAAGGATTAATCTTATTTCAAACAAAATATAGTCTTAATCCATTATTACTAGTTGTTTAACTAAATTAAACCAAGCATTAGAAACCAAACTTTAATTCAATAGTTTAAGAAATATTCAAAGCCATCATTTGATTTATTTCATAATTCCCAAGTATTAAAATCAATAGCTAATTAATACTTCATGAATCTAAGGTATAAAATCAATCCACATCCAAGCATACCAAGAACAAGCATAAATTCATTCCAACAATGTTTCACATCATTATTTTATCCTTAAGTAGGTGGTCTCTTTTAAGATAGACAAATGTTATCGTCGACCTTTTTAGGGAGACTCATTGCAAGCAACTTCCTGGCCCAATGGTGTGAACATGGAAATAAAAAAATGATAGGAATCTACATGAGTGGTAATTTTTTACCCTAAGTTTTTAATGACCAAGCGATCAACATCATTTCCCCAATATATTCCTCATATTAGGTGGGTCCCCTATGGTCTCCCACTAGAGAGAGAGAGAGAGCACCTACTCCTACACACAAATTTTCATTAGAAGTACCATATTCCATGCTTAAATGACTATAAATCATCTATAAAATAGACATCATGTGATGTAACTATGACATTAAACATTCATATTAATTATAATTTAATGTTCACATAAATTTTAACCAAGGAGGGTTGTTACAAACTCATTAACTAGTATGATCATTACTAATCTCCTCCTTCGTTGCTTCTATCCTTCATTATATTGTTTTATTAGTTTATTTTACTCCTTCGCTAGTATCCTTTACTTCATTTTTGGCCTCCTTCACTAATATCCTTGTTTCTTCACATTGGCTTCCTTTGCTTCTTTTCTATGAAGAATACAAATATTGTAGTTTCCCCTTTGAATAGTGTTGGTCACTTAGACAATGCTATATTATTTTTTGAATGGTGTTGGTAGCTTTTGATAATATTGTATGGTGTTGTTCGCTTATAAAATGTTGTATTTCTTATTTGAATATTGCTTGATAGCTTTAGATAATGTTGTTATCTCCTCATGAGAGACAAAGCTCTCCTTATTTTGTCTTCTATTAGAGATACTTGATTTATTGCGTTCTACTAGTAATGCTCTTTTATTAATAATGTTGTTTCCTATTAAATAGCTATGTATGCACCTTTATAGCTCACTATCCTACATAAACTTGGTCTATGTATTCTTGATCTACTTATGTTGGTTTGTGTATGTTGGTCTATGAATGTCAGACTATGTATGGTTTATCTCACTATTATACCTTAGGAAGTGCCCTAAAAATGTTGTATTCTTTCTCAACTATCATCAATCAAATCTATTATATTTCCCTTAAAAATATTTATTCCTACCTTATTTATCTTGTTGTTTACACCTTAGGACAATGATGCTTCAAAAATATTTCTCTTAAACTATTGAACTTTTCTTAATAATCTTGAGCTAGTAAACCTACCCAATCTCTCAATGATGATAAGAATAGCATACAAATTATTCAAATTCTTTAATCTAATTTAGTCTTATTTTTCTAATTATGCTCTCTATATTAAAATTCTATAGAGAATTAAATCTTAATCTACAATTTCTTACTAAATACAAAAATTAATTCAACCTTGATCTACGATGCTCCTCTTTATCTAGAAGCTAAAATTCTTCTCTATCTTTGTAGGAAGCTTCTCAACCTCTAAAAATACTATCTTCAATATCTTAGGTCACACCTAAGAACAAAATATAATTCTCCTTTTTCAAAGAACTCAATATCAATATTAGGGTGACTATGAATATCCTCAAATGACCAACTTTTCTTCTGAGTTGGTTCTTTCCAATCTATCAATAATGATTCTCCTCTTTTCTCTATAGAATCCAAAATATTATCAGGGTGAATTTGTATGTCCTTGAATCTCCAACTATCTTATGATTTGGTTATTTCAATCGATCAATATCCAACTTTCTTTTTATTTGGTTTTCGATATCAAATTTCCAACTTTTCTTCTAAGTTAGTCATTTTTATCAATATAGTTGAGTCCTAGTCTTCACTTGTTATCCTTCAACCAAGTGGAAAGACCCTAGCATTAAAATCAATATGACTATCCCTTGTCCCCTCAAATTCTACTCAATAATATCTTTAAAAATAGATTCCAAGCCTACATTGCCTTCAAAGTGTACAAACTCTAAATTAAATTTAACAAAAATAATGGTGGCTCAATAAACTCTATAAAAATGGATAGAGTTAGGTGGTATCTTTGATACCACTATTGGATTTTTAAGCCTTACTACCAAAAAATATCATAGGTCCCAATATAAAATAGCCACAATATTAAAGTTCAAAATATCAATAATGAAGAGTAGAATAATATATGAGCAACTTAATTTGTATATCAAGGCCTATATAATACTAAAATAAAAATTCACTTAAATAATCAAATATGAATGTAAATGGCCTGAATCATTCATGAACTATGCATCAAAAAACTTCCAATATTAGTTTCTCAAAATTTTGTATACAATATTTATTACTTATCTTCCTCTTTACAATAAGAATATTCCCTTTTTCCCTACTCTTGCTACACTTTCTCATGGAGAATTATCTCCATGATATAGCCATAGTAATATGACTCTTCAAGTACTTGAATATTTTTCTCCATATGACAAGTACCATGACTCTTGGCTTATCATATTGCCACTTAAATACTAGATGGGCACTTGACTCTAAGACACTTGCACACATCTACATTACTCTTACACTTCTACATGCACTCCTAATCTAAGACACTTGTGCACATCATCACATTACATATTTGCATACTTTCATATATGATACTTGTGAAAATTCTCTCAATATACACTTGCACTCTAACTTACATGACACTTGTGCATTTCCTACACATTGCACTCTTACATTACACTTGTGCATTTTCTACACATTGCACTCTTACATTACACTTGTGCATTTTCTGCACATTGACACTTACATGACACTTGTGCATTTCCTACATGTTGACACTTACATAAAAGGTAAATATAAATCACACTTTTAAAATATAGAAACAAAACCCTAATCTACTACATATTTATAAATATACCATAAAGGTACCATGGGGGTATATTAGCATGTACCAAATAATATAATATCCTTCAGCAAGATCTTCAATTTGGGAACACAAAAGGGGTGAATAAACAAGATAAAATAAGTAATGTAACAACTCATATTACTCAAGAATGCTACTATAAAGAGCATGGAGGATGAAAGAACATAGAAAAATAGGTGAAGAAGTCCAAGCGATGCAAGCTCCATTTCATATTTTTTTTCCAATAATGGTATATATCAACTAGTGTGTAGTTTCATTTTTTTATTTAAAGTGTTTTTTGGTATTGCTTGACTCCATTATCCAATGGATAAAGCTATCTGGGTCCTCAATTTTACAAGCAAAAATACCCAGGAGGCACCAATAATATGGGCACATGAAAGCCTCCAAATAGTAGATATTAACATTATGTTGGACTATTAATTTTGTTAATACAAGGAAATTTTGATAATTACCATGGAAAAACTATATGAGAGTTAAAAATAAAACCATTGAGAATAAAATTCAACCAAGGAAGAGAGTCCCAACCACTTTTAAAAGGTGGCTAGATATTGTTGAAGATAAGACCAGTTAGGGTGCATAATAGCTCTAGGTAGTCTTGGTCAGATTCAATCATAGATGGAAGCACAAGTGGTCAAATATTCTGAATAAACATCAACATGAACTCATGATAACCCCAACCAGTTCTTTTACATCTTGATGATAAGTATAATATCTATAATAGATAATGACAAAAGAAGAGGGCTTCTGAATAGGTCACTTTCAGAGGATTTTGTGTGTTAGAGGCATAGGCTACCTGGACACCTCTTAGCCATCCAAGACAAGGAAATGATAAGAAAGTGATAGGTAGTCTCTTGGAACTTGCAAAAATATTATGTTCCATTAATCATAAGTTAATATCCTTGTAAATTTAGTATTTGGCACAACAAGGCATGCTAAAAGAGGCTAAGCAAGTTTAGGAGGTACAAATTTACTAGAGAAATGTGGACACTACAGATGGTGGATGATGCTGATCAAAGTAGTAGGTAGAAATAGAGAAAAAGGTGACATCCACTCCTTTCCAAGATGTTTATGAAGCACAAGCTCTAGATAGGACCAAATTGTACCTATATTATCAGGCCTATGGTATGCCATCTTTGTAATCATTAGTTAGGCTAGTATAGAAATCTATAAGTAGTGACATTTACCTCCATATTAGAGTCAATAATTTGAGTTTTTTTTCATTGTATATTATATAATTTTGCTTTAAAATTTAATGAATCAGATTGCTTTGACCTTTTCTAACATTGTATAGTTGAATTGTTTGTACATGGATTACTTTTTAGGCCCTAGATATTTTTGTAAAAGCTCTTTATAGAGGTCTAGTAGTCTATTTTTTTAGGCTCGACTATTAGAATATTAGGGATGCTTAGTGTCTAATTGTTTGGTTCTACTTTCTTTTTTTTAATATGCTTAGGGTACTAAGAGCTATTGGAGTTGTATAGAACATTATTTAGGCTCAATTCATATTCATTGATACTTTACCTAGTAAATAATATGTTAGGATTTGTATGTAGTTTAGTTGTAGTGTGATATGAATGGTATAGAACAATGTTGTTAGCCAAATTTCATATACATCTAATCCATAATTTCTACCTCTAAACCTCCATTTATTACTCTATTCTTCCTCCATATTTTAGGAACCAACCTACTCTCAAGGTTGGCTAAGGAGAAATCTTGAGCCATCCAATATTTGCTCGATAATTAAGGGTGCAATCCTATCCATTAGGTAGATTATAGACCCATATTTTCTTCAAAAATAGTTGGCAAAAATTACTTCTCAAAGGTCTATGGAGTAAAATGATAAAAATCATATCACCATCTCTAGGTCATAATGCCATGTCACATATTTATATAAATTCATGATGCAAAATTTTCTCCCTTTCCTCAAAATATGATGGCTCCATCAAATTCAATAATGTCTCCAGAGCATGCAATTCATTCTTAAATTCTAATTATACATATTTGGTGTTGAGGCAGTGAGCTCCAAAACATGTTGTTGTGCTTGCATATTCATTAGCACTAATTCATTATACATATGAGCCTTCCATAAACAATGAGGGCCTTTAAAAGAGCAATTTCCAAAATTAAAAGAATCCAACAGCTACACTTTGATGCCTCATATTAGTTTTTTTAGTAGGTTATAATGTGTGGCATTGCATTAAGTCTCATCCCCTATAGTCTTCTTCCTATCAACCATGTGCACATGCATCATGCATGATCTGCCCCCTTCTCTCCTACACAACACCATGTGTGTGCATGCCTTGCATGTGTGAGTCACATTACCCCCCACTTCCTTTTCCTATGTTGTGCCACATGTGCAGGCTACCTCACCCACACTATCCTCTCCTATGTAGCATCACATGTGCACTCAGTCTACCATGCACCCCACTTCCTTCTCCTATGTGACACCACATGCACGCACCCCCCAACCTTTTTTTAATTACTTTTTATTTGAAGGCACACTTAATTTTCATTATTTATATTAATAATAAAATAATAGTAAACAAGGGACTTAAGGGGTATTTTAATTTTCTTGGTATAAATTTTCAAGTGCTTAGGGTAATGAATCTCAACAATTTTAAGAAGGGTTTTAATAGTAACATAAGGGTATTTTTTCATAGGGGATCATTTTGCACTCTAAGGGATTATTTTAAATTTCAAGGGGAATTTTTCCAAGCATTATCAAATTTGTATCCTAATCATAATTTTTCTTGATATTAACTAGAATAGCATGGCTACAAATTTGGCACAACAAGTAGAGGTGATAGCTAACATAGTTAGTTATTTTGTGGATAAAGTCAATAATATTAATGTCTGATTTCCTCAATTCAAATGTGAAGTAAAGGTCTATGATGGCTCTAGGGATCCCAAAGTCTTAAATAATTGGATCTTATACATGGTGACATGGTTCTCCTATAGTCAAATGTTCAAAGAGAACAAGGACCCTTTTGCAAAATTGAAGCTTTCTAGAGTTACCAAAATCCTAATTTTTGAGCAAAAAAATACACAAGATCCTATCACCACTTGGGATGAATTATTCACTTCCTTAATGGACACATTTTACCCCTCTAATTATTATGATGATTTGTCTATAAAATGGATTATGTTATGCAAAGGTAGTCATATTTTTGTGTAGGACTACATCTACCAATTTAATAGGTTATGCATCCTCCTTCATGTTGCATATCTAGCACCATCCCTCATCATGAAGTTTAATAGTGGGATTTAAAAACATTTTTTTAGAGAGTTAAAGTACATATATTTTGTGATACTGGATGCAAAATTCAATCAAGAACAACTTGTAGAGGAGAAACTAGATACACAATTGAGGTTACTGGATTAGTCGCATGCACCAAGTGTTTCCAAGACCTCCAATAAACAATGACAAGTTTCAATGATGAAGATATATGCTTCCTTCTATCCTTAATTGCCCTCTTCTTCATATTCCTCTTCTCATAAGAAATTCCCTTCCTCCTATTCTTTAAAGTAAAAACTCCAAAGTTTTGTGATCATTGTAAGAAGACAGGACATTACAAGTATGAATGCTTTAAGCTAAAGAAGAGTATGATTGTAAAATATCATGATGAGGATTCAAACAAATGTCCTATAAAGATTGTTGGCAAAGACAAAATATATAATTATTTGGAGAGTAAGTTCAACAAAGTCACACTAAGAAATTATTTATTTACAAGTGACCATGACCATTTATTTGTCATGTGTCCTCACCTTATGCATAATTATTTTATGGATTGTATAAGCGACAATGACTTGCAAAATAACTTGAACACAAAATATATTGTCAAAAATTTGCATTTATCAATAGATCCACATCCTCATACTTATACTCTAATATTTAAGGATGGTAGTTCCACATCACATATCACTCACACATGCACTATCTCTTTTGCTTTGGGTCCCAAATTTTTAGACAACATCACTTATTATGTGACCCTATGGATTGATGCAGATTGCTACTTGAAAAACCTTATCAATATGATAGGAGGACATAATATGATGCATACCACAACACCTACACATTATAAAATAATAAAATATATCTAGTTAAATACACCAAAGGCACCGCCAATTTATTATTCAAATGCAGCAAGCAAATAAAGTAGTTAATCAAGCACAAGAACTAGATCTAATCTTCATAAAGCCACATCATGAAGAATCGTAAGTAAGATTCATCAAATCTACATGGCATACTTTCTTAGATAAATGGGTGTAATCATAATCATATATTCCATGAGCACATGATACTCCCACTAGAAATATCAATCAATCATAATATTGATATTATTCATATTGTATATCTACCCAATGCACCAATGTATTGACTCCCCTTCTCTATTAAAAGGATTAGAATCTAATGCTTCTATGGTGAGGAGGAATTTGTTGGAAATTAGAGCATATTTTGTTGTCATTGATTTTAAGATTTTTGATGTCCTAATTTGATGGAATTAATGTCAAGAGGTTTGATTAATATCAAAAGGTTTGATGTCCAAGTTGGTTGATATGGCACATGAGGCATAAGGCAACAATAAAAAAGATAACTCCTTTCCATGGTGTTTGAGAAAAAATAATAAGGTTATTTGATGAATTTTTGCTAAGGTTATGGTGGAAAAAGTTTCCCCTTAAAGGCCTAAAATATTTTTAATATTTTAAATTGATGAAAGGCCCAAAAAGATTTTTTAAATATTTAAATTATAATATTTAATCCATTAGGATTTAAATAATTATAATTTAAATAATTTAAATTTGAACTGCCTAAGTTTGTTCTCCAAGGCATAAAAATCATTTATGTCATGAAGGAACATATATATATTGCAAATCCTAAGGTGGAGTTAGTAAAAAAATGGATTATGCCTTCGCCTGTTCGTTCGATCGATTAATTTTGTGCTCTGTTCACCGATTGATTCGCACAAGAGACATAACTTTTGGTTCAATTTTTGAGGTAGGAAAGGGATAAGGACAAGTAGCTCCATAGTTTTATTCCATCTAGGTGGATAGCCCAAATGGTTTTTCCCTTGGTGTTAGGTTGTAGCAGTAGGGAGGTCTCAAGTTCAAGATGCAACGGTAGCAGAGAGTGAAGTTTTGTTTTAAAGAGTTTTAGTGCCAAAAAAAGGGACAAAGGAGAGTGGGTGCAATAGTGGTCTTGTGTAAGAACTTAGCTCATGTGGTGGTTAATCCATGGCTAAGGTGTGGTGGTAGAGGTAGCAGGGTTCAATTCCTACAGGAGGCAGTGCAAAAGGTATTAATTTTTATTTAATTAAATTTATATCTAAGGTCCTATGTTACAAGGTATGTGCCTAACTTTGGAGGTATAAGGTTTTAAAATTATTTTTATTTTTGCCATCAAAAGGGGTTTGAAATAATTTGGCTTTTGATGTAGCAAAGTTGTTAAGTGCCTTGGAATATTATTTTGAATGGTGGTTATATTTCTTTTAGAAATGCATTAATGAAAAGTAGGAGATATAAAGTGTAAATGAAAAATTATGTGTAACTTGTGATATTGAAATATATTGTTGCTATCTAAACCTTGGAGTGGCACAATGAGGATTGGTTTGTTATAATATAGGTTTTAAAGAAATATCTCCATAAAAGAAATGTTAGTCTTACAATGGCACTGAGAGGGGGGATGAATCAGTGTAGTTCTTTAAACTTGAATTTATAGCTCTTAAAATTGAATTAAAGAAACCTTAAAACCAGATAAAGCAAGTATCACAAGAGAACATCACACAACACAATATTTTAACGAGGTTCACCAAATTGGCTACTCCTCAAGAATGACTGCTTGGACTACCATCCAAATCCAGCCTTTGCAAAGCAACAACTTTACAATTAATTTACCAGCACCAACTGGAAGGAGCACCAACCCCTGATGCCAAGATCCAACTTGGACTTCAAATGAATCTAGAAGTTCACCAAAAAAATACCTTTGCTTTTACAAGACCCTGACTGGTCTATAGCTTATCCAATCTCTTTCACTATTTATAGAATAGACACTTTGTACACTTCTATGATCTACAACCACATTGCACCTTCTGCTTTCTCTGTGTAATCACTTCGCACACTTCTACGATCTACAGTCAACCTTCACGATCGTCTTCTTCCTTTCATGCACTCTACTCTACTAGCGAATTTTGCACTTAGCTCGATTCGACATGACTTGCTCACTTTGTGCACTTTGCCATCATCTCACCGCTTCTGTGCTATCTGTGCTCTTACGGCCACATCTCACACTTTGACACGCATTCGAAGACTTATTCAATCTTTTTAATTCTCCAAACAGCCCTCCTTTTATAACAACATTTTCATGATGAAATCCTAATCTTAGTCGATTGTAAAACCCTGATCTTAGTTGGCTGCAAACCCTAATATTAGTCGGCTACAAACCCTAATTTTAGTCAATTGTTCATCGGTCTTCGTTAGCTTCAACTTAACCACGAGAAAACAACATGTCATGATATCGTGACACTTTTTCTCCTTGCTCTTTCTCTTAGCTTTGACCCATGAAAATACAACATGTCACGATATCGCGACACTATTTTCTCTCTCCTCTTTCTTTTTGCATCGGACCGCAAAAATACATGTCGCGATATCGCAACACTATTTTCTCTCTCCTCTTTCTCTTAGCTTTGGCCCGTGAAAATACAACATGTCATGATATTGCGACACTTTTGCCTTCGTACTCTTTCCTCTTTACTTTTGTCATGATATCGCGACACTTTTTCTCCTTAGCTCTTTCTCTTGCCTTCGGGTCGCGAAAACCCAACATGTCGCGATATCATGAAACTTTTTCTCTTTTCTTTCGGACAATCTCTCCTGCAATATGTCACAAAATATGACACTTTTTTGTCCGTACAATCTCTTTTGCAATATTTCATGAAATCATGACACTTTTTCTTCCGTACAATCTTTCTTTCCATATGTTGCGAAATCGTGACACTTTTTCTTTTGGACTCTCTCTCCTGCACTATGTCGCGAAATCGCGACACTTTTTTCATCCGTACAATCTCTCTTGCAATATGTTGTGAAATCGTGACACTTTTTCTTTTGAACAATCTCTCCTGCAATATGTCATGAAATCGTGACACTTTTTCTTTCGGACAATCTCTCCTACAATATGTCACGAAATTGTGACACTTTTTCGTCCATACAATCTCTCTTGCAATATGTTGTGAAATCGCGACACTTTTTCTTTCTCTTCCTTCTTGCACTTTTTGAGTCACAAAAATGCGACATGTCATGAAATCATGACACTTTTCAAATTTACTTTCTCTCTCCTATTTTAGTCGCGAAAATGCGACATGTCACGAAATCGCGACACTTTTCAAACTTTACTCTCTTTCTTCGAACTTGTCATGAAATCACGACACTTCTTCCTGCTTTCTCTTTTTCTTCTAACATGTCGTGAAATCGTGACAATTTTTCCACTTGTCTTTTTCTCTGCCAACATGTCGCGAAATCGTGACAGTTTTTCCACTTGCCTTTTTCTCTTCCAACATGTCACGAAATCACGACAATTTTTCCTGCTTCTTTTCTCTCTTCCAACATGTCGTGAAATCATGATAGTTTTTCCACTTGCCTTTTTCTCTACCAACATGTCACGAAATCGTGACAGTTTTTCTTGCTTCTTCTCTCTCTTCCAACATGTCACGAAATCGTGATAGTTTTTCCACTTGCATTTTTCTCTGCCAACCTGTCACGGAATCGTGATAGTTTTTCCTACTTCTTCTCTTTCTTCCAACATGTCACGAAATAGTGATAGTTTTTCCTGCTTCTTCTCTCTCTTCCAACATGTCACGATATCGCGATAATTTTTCTTGCCTGTTGTATATGTCGTGATATCACGACACTTTTCTTACTTGTATTTTTCTTTGATCTTTTGCATATGGGCCACCTCGGTTTTCTTGGACAATCACTGTACATACTTTGAGCAACCTTTGAACTCCTGTCCTCTGCATCTGAACGGCTTTTGAACTACCTGTCCACTGCATCATTAGATCTAACTGACTATGTTGACAACAATGACAATACTGTTGTTGCACCTTGCTCAACAATCTCCCCCTTTGGAATTGTTGGCAACACATGTGCAATTTCCTGTAACTCTTCTCCCCCTTTGAAAATAATACCAAAGGGCTACTGCAGACTCCCCCTGAGTCCATGCACAACATTCTCAAGCAAAATTGATTATACTTAGCAAAAATCATGAACATGAGCAACAAGATAATCAAATGCTTAGATGCTCTCCCTGAGAATGTGATCCCTATAGCTAGTCAATCTTTGGGAAGTGTGACCACTCCCAATTTATTGCGAAGGTACTCAAAAACTTCCTTGGGCAATGGTTTTGTGAAGATATCTACTACTTGCTCTGTAGTTGGAACAAAATCCAATTTAACCTCACCTTCTACAACTTTCTCCTTCAAGAAGTGATACCTGATAGCGATGTGTTTTGTGCATGAATGCATAACTGGATTCTTGGAGATGTTAATGGCATTGGTGTTATCACACTTAACCGATATTGGTTCACTGAAGCGGATACCAAGATCTTTCAGGGTTTGTTTCATCCACAATATCTGCGTACAACATGTTGTCGCTGCAATATATTCTGCCTCTACTGTTGATAAAGAAACTAACTCTTGCTTCTTACTGTGCCATGCAACCAATCTGTCTCTAATATAGAATGCACCTCCACTGGTACTCTTTCTATCATCTACACATCCATCCCAATATGCATTTGAATATGATATAAGGGTGAAGTCTTTACCTTTTAGATACCATAACCCATACTCCATAGTACCCTTGATATTATAGAAGACTCTGTCTCTCTGCTACACTAACTGGTGGACCTCTCTCCACTTGAAGAATCCTTACTCAGATCTATCTTCAATTGTATTGGCTACTGGATCTCTATCCATTGAGACTCTGTCCTCTGTACTCTGTCACCTCCAAAGCTCTATTAATGGGCTTATTAAGAACCTGCTCAATAGGCTCACACATAATTTGTCTAAATCTACTCTAGAAATCTATCCCAACATAGTCCTCAAATCTGTCCTAGCATTGTCCTCAAATATTTCTCAAAGGCCTTCTTCAAAGGCACAATCAATCATGCTCAAGTAGTACTCAAAATGAACTCAACAATGAATGACAATCTCAAATCAAATCCACTTCATAGAAGCATAAAGAGAATTGTTAGAGACTTAATATCTTCTATTCTCAAATCTCAATCTCAACTCAAATCAAGGAAATTTTATTTTATGGAACTTGAACAACCACATGCATCCAATCACTTGACTAGGCTCAATCAACTCTACTCAACCAATCACCTCAATGAACAACTCTTTATCACAAACCCTAGTCGAAGCATGTATCAACCAACTCAAAATGTTTTTTCTTTAACTCAAGTTCAAGTTCTTTGCACAACCAATGGGCTTCAACAACAATGCTTATAAAATATTCTTCACATAACAATGATACTCATGTTCTTATCAAACCCTCACTCAGGTTTTTCACACAACTACTGGCTTCAACAACAATGCTTATAAAATAAGGTTTAATAACAACTCTCAAACCAGAAAACCTTGAAGCATTAAACCAATCATTTTTAAAAAAGAAACCACAATCAATCCTTTTTACTCCTATCACATGAGTCTCCTTGGGATTAGCCTGAAATCGTGCTACTATGCTCGGGGTGCCTGTTCCAAGCCATATATCTTCAACTTACAAACCAAGTGGGGATCATCACCAAGCTGGGAACCATCTGCTCGCTCAATATAAACCTCTTCTTCAAGCTTCCCATTCAAAAATGCTAATTTCACATCTGTCAACAAAATTGACAAGTGACTCACACTTGTACCAACTTTTGTCCAACACTGTACCAACACTACAATTTTACTATCAACTCTGTGCAAGCATCAAACATAGTACCACAACACCAACCAAATCCCTTTTTACATTTTCAGCTTGGTCTATGTTTTCTACAGTCACCGCTGGTCACACCACCTTACTTTCAACTGTTCGAATCAGAAAACAATATTTTGTTAACCACTTCACGGCCAACTATAGTGCACCTTACTAAAACTCATACTTCTGGACCTTGGATAGGTATGATTCACAAAGCAAAGTTGCTCATCTTGATGAGCTAAACATGAATCAATGATCAGACTTCAATATTTTTCACCACAGTGTCATAATAGATCTAACAATCTTCACATCAAAGTGTAGTTCAAATACCCACTGCTTTTATCGAAGCACATGTATGCGGCTAGAGCAACATTCTTTCACTAACCAAATTATTTGAACTGTTATGATCCTTAACTTTGGACAGTGGCAGTAAGAACCATCACCAGTACAACAATGACATATAGCAATACTACCAATAATGAGAACTCTCAATTTAATCACCACCCTTCACGGTACTTCCACAAAAAACTACATGAACTGAAAACACACTTCGACAACTCCCCCTAACTACTTGCATTTCATCCTCAGAAACCCAAAAAAATACATAGGAGCATTAAAATAAAACTTTAAGATTGCTCCCCCTGAGGATGTGCTACCTAGAGTTGCTTAGTGCAATAGAGGAGTAGTCTCCTTCAGTCCAAGGAGACACGATTTCCTTTCTTCTATCTTTCTCCAAACTTTCTTGAACTCGGGCTTGGATTTTTGAACTGCATCCCTATTTTGCACCTTTTCATGAACTCGAACATTTCTCTTGTGTGGTTGTCTCTTGTGCATCCTTGATGAATGATTATTTTCCTTTCTTTTATGTACATGATTTATTCCCTGTCTGTGTTGCATTCTTTGCATCTGATGAAATCTACTATTTTGCCTTAGATTAGATACAGAAGTGCTTGGACAAAACCTTGCTATGTGCCCATGACCATTACATTGAAAACATTGTACATAGTGTTCACTCAAAAACGCAGATGTATTTCTACCAGCATAACTCTTTGATTTATTATTCAATCCACAATAAGTTGCCTTGTGACCATACTGGTTGCATCTGAAACAATAGCCATTAAAAGTATTATTATGAATAGAGTGAGAGTGATAGAACCTCTTTTGTTGTGGCTGCTTTACTATAGATCTCCTTTGATATTTTCTTCCTTTTGAAGATTCAGCTTCAAACTTTTCTTGCTTCGATCCTTCAATAGTGAACTTCTTCTTCTCTGCAGAGTTGGAAGATGAAGGTTGTTCAACTTCATATCCAAGACCATGCTTATCCGTGGAGCTTCTTTGTTGGCTTATCATTTTATCTAGCAACTTTGTGCTCTTCTCAAATTTGAGATTTGTATTGGCCTCTTCTAGTTGTTTCTTCAATAAAACAATCTCTTCCTCTTGTTTGCAACAACCAATCTCTTTCTCATTGATCTGTGACCTGAGAGTTTCTTCAATCCTTTTGAATTCTTCCACCTGTACTTTCAAACTGGTTATTATTTCATTTGCATCCTCAAGCTTTCTTGAGATTTCCTTATTCCTTTTTCTTTCTATCTTCAATTCATCCAGAGCTGCAATTAGTTCCTCTTTCAAATTTATTTTTGCATCAATTTCTTCTTCATCACATTTTTGTTCTTTTTATGTTTCTTTTTTAGAATCATCCTCTAGGACTTCATTAACTTTCAAAATATATACCTCTATGTTCTCATCATTATTCAACTTTAAAGCTTCGACCTAAGCTTGATGTGTTTGTAACTTGACCTCCTTGATCTCATCGTCTCCTTCATAAATACTCCTCAGTTTGTCCCATATTTCTTTTGTCGTTTTACAACTCTTGATTTTTACTAGTTCACTGTCTACTAATCTGCACCTGATAGCATTCCTTGCTTTTGAGTCATTTTCAAACAGATTCTTATCGACAACATCGGTTGGAGGAGTGATGGGTATTGTGCATTCATTGATTACTGAATCCCAGATGTAGTATCCCAAAGCACAAAGATATGCCTGCATCCTGATTCTCTAGGTCATGTAATTAGTTCCATCAAACAAAGGTGCTTTGTTTGATAAAAAACCTTCAACCTCTTCTGGTTCAATTTTCTCTTCCACAGGAACTGAAACTGACTGAGATGCCCTTTTGGAGGAAGATCTATTCTTCTTACCCATTGCGTACTAATCCAAGATCAACCCTAGCTGATTTAGCCTGATAAGGGAACCTTGCTCTGATACCAATTGTTAGTCTTACAATGGCACTAAGAGGGGGGGTGAATCAGTGTAGTTCTTTAAACTTGAATTTACAGCTCTTAAAACTGAAATAAAGAAACCTTAAAACCAGATAAAGCAAGTATCACAAGAGAACATCACACAACACAAGATTTTAATGAGGTTCACCAAATTGGCTACTCCTCAAGAATGACTGCTTGGACTACCATCCAAATCTAGCCTTTGCAAAGCAACAACTTTACAATCAATTTACCAGCACCAAATGGAAGGAGCACCAACCCCTGATGTCAAGCTACAAATTGGACTTCAAATGAATCTAAAAGTTCACCAAAAAAATACCTTTGCTTTTACAAAACCCTGACTGGTCTATAGCTTATCCAATCTATTTCACTATTTACAAAACAGACACTTTGTACACTTCTGTGATCTACAGCCGCACTACACCTTCTGCTTTCTCTGCGTAATCACTTTGCACACTTTTGCAATCTACAGTCAACCTTCATGATCGTCTTCTTCCTTTCATACACCCTGCTCTATTAGTGAATTTTGCACTTAGCTCAATTTGACACGACTTGCTCACTTTGCGCACTTCGCCATCATCTCATTGCTTCTGCGCTATCTACGCTCTTACGGCCACATCTCACATTTCGACATGCATTTGACGACTTATTCGATCTCTTCAATTCTCCAAACAACCCTCCTTTTATAACAACATTTTCATGATGAAATCCTAATCTTAGTCGGCTGTAAAACCCTGATCTTAGTCGGTTGCAAACCCTAATCTTAGTCGACTGCAAACCCTAATTTTAGTCGGCTATTCATCGGTCTTCGTCGGCTTCAACTTAACCGTGAGAAAACAACATGTCGCGATATCGTGACACTTTTTCTCCTTGCTCTTTCTCTTAGCTTTGACCCACGAAAATACATGTCGTGATATCACATCACTATTTTCTCTCTCCTCTTTCTCTTTGCATCGGATCGCGAAAATACAACATGTCACGATATCGCGACACTATTTTCTCTCTCCTCTTTCTCTTAGCTTTGGCCCGTGAAAATACATGTCGTGATATCGCGACACTTTCGCCTTCGTACTCTTTCCTCTTTACTTTTGTCATGATATCATGACACTTTTTCTCCTTAGATTTTTATCTTGCCTTCGGGTCGCAAAAACCCGACATGTCGCGATATCACGACACTTTTTCTCTAGGACTCTCTCTCTTGCAATATGTCGAGAAATCGTGACACTTTCTTTTAGACAATATCTCCTGTAATATGTCATGAAATTGTGAAACTTTTTTGTCTGTACAATCTCTCTTGCAATATGTTGCGAAATCGTGACACTTTTTCACCCGTACAATCTTTCTTGCCATATGTCGCGAAATCGCAACACTTTTTCTTTTGGACTCTCTCTCTTGCACTGTCACGAAATTTTGACACTTTTTTCGTCCGTACAATCTCTCTTGCAATATGTCATGAATTTGCGACACTTTTTCTTTTGGACAATCTCTCCTACAATATGTCGCGAAATCGTGACACTTTTTCGTCTATACAATCTCTCTTGCAATATGTCACAAAATCGCGACACTTTTTCTTTCTCTTCCTTCCTATGCTTTTTGAGTCGCGAAAATGTGACATGTCATGAAATCGTGACACTTTTCAAATTTACTTTCTCTCTCCTATTTTAGTCACGAAAATGCGACATGTCACGAAATCGCGACACTTTTCAAACTTTACTCTCTTTCTTCGAACTTGTCGCAAAATCACGACACTTCTTCCTGCTTTCTCTTTTTCTTCTAACATGTCACGAAATCGCGACAGTTTTTCCACTTGTCTTTTTCTTTGCCAACATGTTCCGAAATCGTGACAGTTTTTCCACTTGCATTTTTCTCTTCCAACATGTCATGAAATCGCGACAATTTTTCCTGCTTCTTTTCTCTCTTCCAACATGTCACGAAATCGCGACAGTTTTTCCACTTGCCTTTTTCTCTGCCAACATGTCGTGAAATCGTGATAGTTTTTCTTGCTTCTTCTCTCTTCCAACATGTCACGAAATCGTGACAGTTTTTCCACTTGCCTTTTTCTCTGCCAACCTGTCACGAAATCACGACAGTTTTTCCTGCTTCTTCTCTTTCTTCCAACATGTCACGAAATCACGACAGTTTTTCTTGCTTCTTCTCTCTCTTCCAACATGTCGCGAAATCATGACAATTTTTCTTTCCTGCTGTATATGTCACGATATCGCGACACTTTTCTTACTTGTCTTTTTCTTTGATCTTTTGCATATGGGCCACCTCGGTTTTCTTGGACAATCACTGTACATACTCTGAGCAACCTTTGAACTCCTATCCTCTGCATCTGAATGGCTTTTGAACTACCTGTCCACTACATCATTAGATCTAACTGACTATGTTGACAACAATGACAATACTCCTGCTGCACCTTGCTCAACAAGAAAAAGGTATGGGTACATCATCTTTGGTTTGAGGTGTTTGTTGAATTTTGTGAAATATAAGGTGGAGTGAAAAGGACTGTTTGATAAGCATTATTGGAAATATTTGAGTAACCTCTATATCCTTCATTTTTGAATGTTGTGAGAAAAGTTGAGATAGATAATAAGAATTATTTAAGTTATGATTTGAAATCCACATTGTGCTCTTTGTATGAAGAAGTATGAAAATACTTGTTTAGGGTTTATGATCAAGTTGTGTTTCATTGGTTGAATGATTGAGTGAAACTTCTTGAGCATTGGTTTTAAGTGATATTAAAAGTGAATGTGCAAACATTAGAAAACATATTTGTGAAAGCAAGAGTGTATATCATAAATATAGGTTTCATGTGTTAGATTGAATCTATCTTTAAAAGAGCAATAAAAGTAAGACATGTGGAAGCGACAGACTTAATTATTGAGTAGAACAAGTTGAGTTTTGATAGAGTGCATCATTCTCTATATGTTCTAGGGGTTAAATAAATTCTAGATAGAATATGTCTAAACTACTTCAAGTTAAAGGAATTCCTTTGAATATTAGACAATGCATTTGATAACAATGTGTGCAAGATTTGATATTGATTGAGCATATTTTGTGAGTTGTTTTGAGCATGTGTTAGAGCATATTTGAGCAAGTCTTGGTGAATACTTAAGAGTAGATTTGAGAAAAGTCTTGGTGAAGACTTGAGAGTAGATTGAGCAAGCTCTTAAGAGGATTTGAAGGAAGATTTGAGCAAGTATTGGTGAAGACTTGAGTGTAGATTGAGAAAGTTCTTGAGAGGACTTGAAGGTAGATTTGAGCAAGTCTTGATGAAGACTTGAGAGCATATTGAGCAAGTTCTTGAAAGGACTTGAAGGTAGATTTGAGCAAGTATTGGTGAAGACTTGAGAGTAGATTGAGAAATTTCTTGAGAGTACTTGAAGGTATATTTGAGCAAGTATTGTGAAGATTTGAAACAAAATTAAGAGTAATATTGATTTGATCAAGCTTTGTGTTAAGGCTTGGGGCAAATCTCAATAGAGTTTATTGGTGATTTGATCAAGCTTTGTGTTAAGTCTTGAGGACATATTTGAGATATAGGTTAGTGTAGATTTGTGAGCAGAGTTAGAGTAGATTTGTACTAGACTTGGGATAGAGTTTGGTACAAATTTGAGATAGAGTTGAGAGCAAGCTTTGGAGGTGATAGAGTAAATAGGATAGTAGTCTCTAGTAGATAGATATCCACTAGCCAAGGTAGTGAGGACAGAGCTCTTCTATGGAGAGAGATCCATAAGACAAAGTAGTGGGGGAGGAATTCTTCTAGAATATCATCAGCCAAAGTAGAATATATTGAGTTTTTATAGAGTACATCAATATCTATATGTTCCATAGGTTAAACAGATTTTGGATAGAATACGTCTAAACTGCTTCAAGTTAAAGGAATTGCTTTGAAGATTAGACAAAGAATTTGATAACATTGTGTGCAATATTTGAGATTGATTGAGCATATTTTATGATTTGTTTTAAGCATGTGTTAGAGCAGATTTGAGCAAGTCTTGGTGAAGACTTGAGAGAAAATTTTAGCAAAGTCTTGGTGAATACTTGAGAGCATATTGAGCAAGTTATTGAGAGGACTTGAAGGTAGATTTGAGCAAGTTTTGGTGAAGACTTGAGAGCATATTGAGCAAGTTCTTAAGAGGACTTAAATGCAGATTTGAGCAAGTCTTGGTGAAGACTTAAGAGCATATTGAGCAAGTTATTGAGAGGATTTGAAGATAGATTTGAGCAAGTCTTGGTGAAGACTTGAGAGTAGATTGAGCAAGTTATTGAGAGGACTTGAAGGCAGATTTTAGCAAGTCTTGTGAAGACTTGAAATATCATTAAGAGTAGGATTAATTTGATCAAGATTTATGTTAAGTCTTGGGGTAGATCTAAGTATATTTGATTGGTGATTTGATCAAGATTTGTGTTAAGTCTTGTGGATATATTTGAGATAGATGTTAGTGTAGATTTAAGAGCATATTTGTGAGCAGAGTTAGAGAAAATTTGTACTAGACTTGGGATAGATTTTGGTGCAAATTTGAGATAGACTTGAGAGTAAGCTTTGGAGGTGATAGAGTAAAGAGGATAGCAATCTCCAGTGGATATATATCCATTATACAAGGTAGTGATGACAAAGGTCTTCTATGGAGAGATATCCACAAGCCATAGTAGTGAGGGTAGAATTCTTCTATAAGATCATCAGCCAGAGCAAAGGGGATAGATTTCTCCAGTGGGTAGAGATCCACAAACCAGAGCAAGGGGAAATATTTATCCTATGGAGTGTGATACATGAACCAGCTAGAAATATAGAGTTCTTCTATGGAGATAGATCCATGAACTAGTTGAGGAGATAGAGCTATCTTGGATCAAGTTCCAAAAACCAGAGAAAATGAGAAAGAGTTATCCTATGGAGAGAGATCCACAAATCAGAGCATAGGGGATTGGTGTATCCTTTGGATAGAGGTCCATAAATATTGTAATAGGGAAGTGATTCCCAAGATATTTGTTGAGAAAATTTAGTAGAAATATTTTCTCCATGGAGTATCCCACATTGGGTGAAACACGTTAAATTGGTGTCTCTATTGTGTTTGATGATCTATGCATTGCTTTGATTACTGCTATTGATATTGCCATTGATAATATTGGATAATATTTTTTGGGAAATAAAAGTGAAAGTTGGTCTTATAATGTTCACCCCCCCTCTCAGTATAATCTTATGTTCTTCAATTTGTATCAGAGTATGTTCATTTGGAAGAGTTTAATAGCTTGAAGGAAGAGTGCACAGGAACATAGATGACATCTCATAGTGGATCTTCAAAAAATAAGGCATCAATTTTTTATGGGAATAATTATGCCTTTTGGAGCATAAGAATGAAGACTTACTTTATGGCATAAGGATATGAGACATGGCATGCAATTGAGGATGGATTTACACCTATAGCTAATCCTCCCACAGATAAATATAGTAAGCTATTACATGTGAATAATTCCAAGGCTATGAATATGATCTTAAGTGGTTTACATGAAGTAGAGATTTTAAAGTTATGTATTGTGAATTAGTAAACAAAATTTGGGATAAACTAAAGCAAACATATGAGGGAGACAAAAATATCAAAATGGAAAAATTGCAAAATCAGAAGAAGACATTTGAAGACTTGAATATCAAATAAGAGGAAGACATTGTTGCATACTTACTCCATGTGGATGAGGTACTTAATACCATTCAAGGACTTAGATTTAAAATAGAAGAGTCCAATGTTGCTCAAAATATTTTAAGGTCAGTTCCTATGAGGTATGATGGAAAGGTTTAAACCATAGAAGAAACAAGAGATATTGAAACTTTGGCTATGGATGAGTTACATGGAACTCTCACAGCTTATGATATGAGAGAATAGTAAAGGATCCTATTCCTAAGAAAGAGGTAGCTTTCAAAGTAGCAAAGAAGACAAAAGATAAAAATCCAGATTCAAGTGATGAGTCATCCAGTGATGAAGAAGCAATCTATGGCACAAAGGTATGAAAACAATAGTGTTTCAATTATGGTAAATATGATCACTATGCATACAATTATCCAAAAGTTGGAAGTAGTAGCAGTGAAGAGAAACGAGATCATAAGAGAAAGGAAGCAAGAAAATCCAAGGTATAAAAAATATAGGTATAGAAAAATCAAGCATAAAAAGTTCTTTCAAAGGCATAAGAAGATTTTTTATGCAGACAAGACATGCAAGGTTTCAAGTTATAGTGATGAAATATCCTCAAATAGTGAAGAAGAAGAAATTCTCTTTTTGGCAATAGAAGATGAAGGAAGTGATCCTATTGAAGATAAATCTGAAAAATATGAATATGATCTTGAAGACAAAGGAGTAGAAAAAGAATCATAAAAGAAGAGGAAGGATTAGTATATCTAGAAGCTGAACTTATTTCTACTCTAAAAGAATTGAAAAAGGTCAAAAAGCAAAATTCAAGATTCAAGGCTCAATTTCAAGAATGTGATGAAGAGAAAGGAAAGCTTATACAAGATCTGACAAACTCAATAGCTAAGACAAGAAGACATAAATAAAATTTAGAAGAAAAAGTCTTAGAATGTGAGAGATTAGAACAAGAGGTAGTTTCTCTAAGGAAGAAAATGAAATATTTTAAGTACAAGCTACGCAAGTTTTAGAAAAGTTCAAAAATTATGGGTAAGATTATCAATGCACAAAGACCTTCATCTTAAAAAAGAGGACTTGGTTTTAAAGGACAAGAGAAACAAGAAGGGTCAAACTCAATATCCAAATAGGAAGAAGTTTTAGAAGAAGAAAGTGAAGGATAATTTGAGACTTATGAGAATAAATTGAGAAATAGAAACTTCACCAAGAATGGAAACAATGCACAAACAAGGAATAGGAATCATCACAAAAAATAAAGGACTAAAAGACCAGTGGGTTCAAGACAAGACTTCTTCAAAGGCAATTATTTTTTATGTAATAATTTTGGTCATAGGGCTATGCATTGCAGGACTCATGGAAAGGAGTATGGTATTACTAAGAGGAACTTCAAAGATGAACATTTATTTCAAGGGTATTTCTACTCTTGTAATTGATTTGGTCATAAAGTAATTCATTGCAGGGTTCAAGACAAACATAGGTATGGCTTCACCAGGAGGAACTTCAAAATATTTACACCTTCAAAAAACCACAAAATTAAGTGTTATAAGTACAATAATGTTGGACATAATACCAAGTGGTGCAGAACAGAGTTTCCAGAACTTCTAGATACAAGCAAGAACAAGGATACTCAAAGGAACTAAAAGGGTATTTTGAAGAGGAAATTTGACAAAGGAAAAGAGCATTGTATGCTAGGAGTAATTTTACTCCCACCCCAAAATTAATCACCTCAAGGAGTGGAGGTGGGGAGTGGGCTGAGCTAAGATTCTTATATTTAGCCCCAAAGGTGACTCTTTGCCATTGAAGTCAAAGGGAGAGATATTTGAGTTACAAGGAGAGTATTTAGTTAGGGCAAGAAGTTTCTCAGGTGGAGCAGAATTGAAAAAAGTAAAAGGAATGCTTAAGGATAAAGGGTTGCCATCAATTAAAAGTAGGAGATTGTTGGAAATTTGATAATATTTTGTTGTAATTTGTTTCAAGATTTTTTATGTCCTAATTTTATGGAATTAATTTCAAGAGGTTTGATTAATATCAAAAGGTTTGATTTCCAAGTTGGTTGATATGGCACATGAGGCATAAGGTAGCAAGAAAAAATAGAACTCCTTTCCATGGTGTTTGAGGAAAAATAATAAGGTTATTTGATGAATTTTTGCTAAGGTGATGGTGGTAAAAGTTTCCCCTTAAAGGCCTAAAAGAGTTTTAATATTTTAAATTGATGAAAGGCCCAAAAAGGTTTTTAAATATTTAAATTATAATATTTAATCCATTAGGATTTAAATAAATTATTAAATATAATTTAAATTTGAAGAGCCTAAGTTTGTTCCCCAAGGCACCGGTGTTGTTTATTTCATGAAGGAACATATATATTGCAAAGCCTAAGGTGGAGTTAGTAAAAATTTGGATTATGCCTTTGCCTGTTCATTCAATTGATTAGTTTTGTGCTCTGTTCATTGTTTAATTCATAGCAAGAGATAAAACTTTTGGTTCAGTTTTTGAGGTAGGAAAGGGATAAGAAAAATTATCTTCACAATTTGATTCCATATGGGTGGATAGCTCAGATGGTGTTTCCCTTAGTGCTAGGTTGTAGCAGTAGGAAGGTCTTAGGTTCAAGATATGGAGGTAGCAAAGAGTGAAGTTTTATTTTAAAGATTTTTGACACTAGCAAAAGGGACAGAGGAGAGTGGGTGCAACAGTGGTCTTGTGTGAGCACTTAGCTAAAATGGTGGTTAAGCCACTGCTAAGGTGTGGTGGTAGTGGCAATAGGGTTCGATTCCAGTAGGAGGCAGCACGTAAGGCATTAATTTTTATTTAATTAAATTGATGCCTAAGGTCTTATGTTACAAGGTATGTGCCTAACTTGGGAGGTATAAGGTTTTAAAATTATTTTTATTTTTGCCATCAAAAGGGGTTTTAAATAATTTGGATTTTGATCTAGTGAAGTTTTTAAGTGCCTTGGAATATTATTTTGAATGATGGTTATATTTAGTTTGGAAATGCATTAATGGCAAGTAGGAGATATAAGGTGTAAATGAAAAATTATTTGTGTAATTTGTGATCATGTTGGGTTGATTTAATTTGCAATATTAGGAGTTATAAGGTGTAAAATCGATTTGAATTTTATTGTACCTTTTGCATTATGAAGAAGAGTATTTGTGGGATTATGATGAAACTTTAATACATTTTCCTTGAGATCAAAAAAAGGGTTCTAGAGTATATTTTTCAGATTTCACTGAGCACATTTTGGAAGGAATATTTTATGGATGTTTTGAAATAGATTGTTGTTATCTAAACCTTGGAGTGGCACAAGGAGGATTTTTTGGTTATAATACAGGTTTTGAAGATATATCTCCATAAAATAAAAAGGTATCGGCATATCATCTTTGGTTTGAAGTGTTTGTTGAATTTTGTGAAAAATAAGGTGGAGTGAAAAGGACTATTTGATAAGCATTGTTGAAAATATTTGAGTAAGCTCTATATTCTTCATTTTTGAATGTTGTGAGAAAATTTGATATAGATATTAAGAATTATTTGAGTTAGGGTTTGAGACCCACATTGTGCTCTTTGTATGAAGAAGTATGAAAATAATTTTTTAGGGTTTGTGAGAAAGTTGTATTTCATTGGTTAAATTATTGGGTGAAACTTCTTGAGAATTGGTTTTGAGTTATATTAAAAGTGAATGTGCAAACATTAGAAAATAGATTTGTGAAAACAATATTGTAGATCATAAAGATAGGTGTCATGTGCTAGATTGAATCTATATTTAAAATAGAAATAAAAGTAAGATATGTGGAAGTGAAGAACTTAATTATTGAGTAGAACATGTTGAGTTTTGATATAGTACATCATTCTCTATATGTTCCAGGCGTTAAACAAAATTTGGATAGAATATGTCTAAACTGCTTCAAGTTAAAGGAATTCCTTTGAATATTAGACAAAACATTTGATAACATTGTGTGCAAGATTTGAGATTGATTGAGCATATTTTATGAGTTGTTTTGAGCATGTATTAGAGCATATTTGAGCAAGTCTTGGTGAAGACTTGCGATCAAATTTGATCAAAGTCTTGGTGAATACTTGAGAGTAGATTGAGCAAGCTCTTGAGAGGACTTGAAGGTAGATTTGATCAAGTCTTGGTGAAGACTTGAGAGCATATTGAGAAAGTTATTGAGAGGAATTGAAGGTATATTTGAGCAAGTCTTGGTGAATACTTGAGAGAAGATTGATCAAGTTCTTGAGAGGACTTGAAGGTAGACTTGAGCAAGTCTTGGTGAAGACTTGATAGAAAATTGAGTAAGTTCTTGAGAGGACTTGAAGGTATATTTGAGCAAGTCTTGTGAAGACTTGAAACAACATTAAGAGCAATATTGATTTGATCAAGCTTTGTGTTAAGGCTTGGGGTAGATCTAAGTAGATTTTATTGGTGATTTGATCAAGCTTTGTGTTAAGTCTTGAGGACAGATTTGAGATATAGGTTAGTGTAAATTTATGAGTAGATTTGTGAGCACGGTTAGAGTAGATTTATACTAGACTTGGGATAGAGTTTGGTACAAATTTGAGATAGAGTTGAGAGAAAGTTTTGGAGATGATAGAGTAAATAGGATAGTAGCCTCTAGTTGATAGATATCCATTAGCCAGGGTAGTGAGGATAGAGGTCTTCTATGGAGAAAGATCCATAAGCCAAAGTAGTGGGGGTAGAAGTCTTCTAGAATATCGTTAGCCAAAGCATATGGGATAGAGTTATCCTATGGATAGAGATCCATGAACCAAATCAAGGGGAAGAGTTCTCCTATGGAGTGTGATCCATGAACTAGCTAGGAAGATAGAGTTCTTCTATGGAGAGAGATACATGAACCAGTTGAGGAGATAGAGTTCTCTTAGATCAAGTTCCACAAACCAAAGAAAAGGAGAAAGAGTTCTCCTATGGAGAGAGATCCACAAATCAAAGCATAGGGGATTGGTGTCTCCTTTGGATAGATATCCATAAACATTATAATAGGGAAGTGATTCCC
Source organism: Wollemia nobilis (assembly GCA_028583015.1). Lineage (NCBI taxonomy): Eukaryota > Viridiplantae > Streptophyta > Pinopsida > Araucariales > Araucariaceae > Wollemia > Wollemia nobilis. Next base: position 3,003,816 of record JAQPPZ010000314.1, read on the forward strand.
AAGATATTTTTTGAGAAAATTTAGTAGAAATATTTTCTCCATGGAGTAGCCCACATTGGGTGAACCACGTTAAATTGGTGTATCTATTATGTGTAATTATTTGTGCATTGCTTTGATTACTACTATTGATATTGCCATTGATAGTATTATATTGTTCACCCCCCTCTCAGTATAAGCTTGTGTTCTTCAGAATTATGAGGGAAAATATAATATATAAAATACTAAAATGTAATAAAATATAAATATATACATTCTAATGTAATAGACCTTCTAAAAAAGTCTTGTCAGCATGGTAGATAGGCACATGTTTCTAGATCCTCCTAGTCGTGTCCTTCTAGATCCTCCTAGGAAATTTGTAATGCCTATAAATATGTAATCTTGCTCCATGGAAATGCAAGCTAGATTTTGGATTACATAAATCCATATAATTAGTGTTCCTCATAAGTCACGAAGAAGGTTTTTTGAGAAGATTCTTCATTGACCTCCCTAATATAAAAAAAAAAAACATATTTCATCCATTCCCTTCAAGAGAGGAAACACTATTATGTGGTGGAATCCATGGGATGTATGTTTTGGAATGGATCCAAATAGAATCTTCACATTCATTTTGTTGATAATTTGTTTCAAATATGACTCTAAATTTTGTATAAAACCATTCAAAACATCAACATCAATTTTACCTTTGAATTAAAAAATACACAAGTTGATTTAGACCTAAGGACTATCACCAATCACCAATGGATAAGGCTTGATCTGGAGATATTTATTGAAGACAAAATGATTATAAGATATTGATAAAATGATTATACATATTTTATTTCCATCTCTATAGTACTTGATTTATGTCTCAAGTACAAGGTGAAACATGTTTGAATGATCAAGTATTTCCAATTCTATTGAACACATATGACCACATGATGCATATAAGAAAATAGATCCCAAAAATACATGTTAGAAGCCTATGCTTTCCATACCCTAATATTGTAGGTATACAATAACTTTTTACCTAAAAATGTAAAGGTTAAAGTAAAGTAGTTTTTAACATCCATGAGGCCATAGGCCATATGAGATGACCCTTGTAGAGGATGTTGTTCATCCAATATATGGTTATCTAACCATAACCAAATTACCAAAGCATGGTGCACAACCCTATCCCCTAAAGAATTTAAACTTTGGACCTCTATTTAGAGTTTCAAAGCCTCCATTGTTAGGCCTACTCAGCTAGAAATATGCCAATATAAGTCATCAAGTTTCTAAGATATATATAGGTAAACAACATATAAAATATAAGACTAAGTATGTTCTATGGTTGAAGCATAATAATTTATCTATTTTAGTTCAACGATGACTAGCTAAATATAAGAATTATAGAAAAAAACAACTCAATACAAAGATAATGGACACAAATCATGTGTGGTATGTGCTAAATATTATCTTTCATTATTTGAAATATATATTTTAACAAAGACAAACTTTGAAACTAGTGAGAAGCTACGATCTATTATAACTACCATACAAACAAAGGATAATACATTATGTAGCAATATGAAATAAAGTTATTGTAATAAAAAAAGTATGTTGAATATAAAGTTGAAATAATAACTTTTAGTTTGGATCTTGAATTATTGCATCAATTATTGCACAAAAGATATTTTATATGGTGTAAGTTTACACTAGCAAGGCTTGTGCCTAAATTTTACAATGATCTTAAAGATTGGACTCCACAAAGAGTGTTTTCTTGGAATACTAATGTTTGGCTCTATTATGCACAAGATGTATAGTTGTGCAAAAGTGACACGTAAGGCATTGAAAATAAATATGGCAATGCACAGTTGTATTTTATTACATAATTGTATAAGAATGTGCAATTATACAAGGAGATAAACCTTAACCACAAAATTATGAACTTAACATCATAAATTCTTTCATCATATTCATTAATAATCTATGGAATTTTCTAAAAATACTAGCTAAAGATAAATTTAAACAAAAATAATAATAATAAAATTATTTTAAATTTATGATATTATTTATTTATAATATGAATAAATTAGACCATTGTATGCACTAAACGGTTTTCTTGTAATACAATTTTTAAGGTACTTGATTTTTGAGATATGGTACCAATTTTTAATATTCATTAACAACCTTATCCTTCAAGTTTCATAACATTACCATAGCTTGATGGGGTTTCCTCAATCTACTATTGCATTTATTATTTACAAATCTTTTAAGTAGTTTTTACCATTCATGATATTTATTGATTTTTCTTCTTATGTTCTTTCTTAACCTCTATCTAATTTTCCTTTGTTAATATTGTAATCAAAACATTTATAATATTAAAATCTATAATTTGTTATGTTGCAACAACTTTCATATTTATTTTTTCTTCCAAAATATGTAGTGTAGTGCTTTAGCCTCATATTAAAACTAAACATCATTTTAGACGTTTAGATGCGCATACTTCCTTTTTCATTTAAATAACAAAAAAATTATATGGTATATAGTAATACATTAAAATATCACATGTTACTAGTAAAATTTATTATTATGGTAAGTTTAGGAAGATAGTCATTAAAAATTATATTATTGTGAAGTTAAAAAATGGTAATTTAGTGTCACATTAAAATATAGTAATAAATATTCAAATGACATTAGCTCAATTGGTTAGATTCCTAAAATTTCAAGGAGAAGATCAAGGTTTTAATATAGCTAAGCAATACATGCATAATTGCCAAGATTGTTATAATACCACCATGTGACCAAGATGTAATACAGGTGGGACCTGTTTCAATCGCATATAACCGATTCAAAAAAGAATATTCTAACAAATCACTTATAGTATTTAAGGAAAATGGTTGATTGTGAAGGATATCAAACCATAAACCAGGGTCCAATTCCTATGGGTGAATCATAACATTAAATCAAATGGCATGAGCTCAACCAGTTAAATTCCTTGACTTTGAAGAATACCAAAGTTCAAATCTTATCTTGTCAAGTGATACATGCATAATTACCAAGTTTTTATAATACCACTATATTGTCATGATATAATACAAGTAAGGACCATTTCAATCTCATATAACTATAGTAACAAGACATGAAAATGGTAAAATCTTATCATTTTGGCAAGGTAGGCAATGTAGTTGTGTTGATCTCTACATCGTGGTTGTTAAGTGCTATATTAAAGTTGAAAGGATATAATTGGATCATCTTGATATTGAAAATAATATTATATATATTTTAAATATTTATTAACATATAAAAACCCCAATGCTACGTTGATTTGCATGCCTAACTGATAAATAAAATCCTTTTGTAACAAGCATCTAGTACCTTCTACAAAGTTGTAAGATTGATATTGCAATATGTTTTTTAACTGGCTACATGGGTTGATATGGACCCTACTTGTGATAATTCATGAACATAATTTTTTTTTATCATGCCAAACATATGAATTGAACCTTATAGAACTTTTGATGACCAAAATAATCTCACCATTCAAACTTCAACCCCATAGACATGGAATGTAATTGTATGAGATGACTCAATTTGATATTTAATATTAATTGTAACTTAATTAATATTAAAATAGTGTTGCATGATTTTTAAGCAATTTTTCTATCAAATATATTAGTTGTTGGATTTGGTATTTAATTAGATGTTTTGTTGAGTTGTGAGACAAATTATAAAAAAGATATAATAAATAGTCATAAACTTAATATTATCATGTTAATTATAGCTTTGTTAAAAAATGAGTTATATGTAGCTTTTGCTTGGGGCAACTCCCATCAATTACATTTGATATTGATTCAATTAGACCATATCCAATTTGATTTTCTATAAACTATGTTCTTCATGTTCCTCAAATTACTATTTTTCTATTGAATTAACATTACTATTATTTTTTTTCTATTCTATTGGGGGCCACTTCCATTAAAATAACCAAACATTGCATTGCTCTAATTACTTTACTGTTAGGTCAATTAAACCATTCCAACTTACCTTTTTAACAAAAATATTATTGATTTTCCTTTCTATCAAGTATATTCTTCATCTTCCAAAAATGATTATGTTGTTGCAATAAACTCCTTGCTATTATTTTTATTAAGAGATAAAATTGCACTCAATTGATTGTCTTCTAAAATTTGCACCTTGCCAAGATGGATATCAACACATTAGATGGCTAAAATATCCACTAAAAAAAATTATCTCTATAAATATGTTGGATATAATTGTTAGGAAGTTGTTACATTATTAGAAAATAATTCTAATTATTTGTTATTACACCTCACATTAGATTAGGAGGTTAGATTAGTTATAACCAATGGGGTAACTTTATATTATGGTTATAACCTTCATGACATGTATTTAAACATGCACAATTAAATCAATGAAATCCAACATTGGTATCAGAGCATTTTGAACTTGGAACGATAATCCATCAACATCTTCAATCCTAGATGTTGAATCTTTGAGGGAGAAATACACCAATAGAATAGGATAATTTAGAACTATGATGGCTAAATTTGACTTGTATTTTTATTTTGATTGTGTATTTGATGCTTCACATGTACAAGCCCTTGTTAGACATACAAGACATGATCATGTGATAGTGGAACATCGGTAATAACATGAACACCTTATGGATACAATTCATCATCATGTCATGCAACCCCAATGATCATATCAGTGTGTATTGTGATTGGTTCATGTGCCTTACAATTCCTATAACCTCATTGTTTTGAAACCCCAATCAGTGTGCTATAACTTGTCAAGATTATAGTTTTGGAACCTTAGCTTGTTGCCACATCAAAGGGCTAGGAGAGGAATTTTGATGATCATGTCTATGGGGAACACCAATACCTTTAAGAAGGTAATATCAAACTCAAATTATGTGTTGTTGCTCAATAATCTATTATCATCATGCATCACATGATCTCTTATCAAGATCCTACACAGTTTGAACAAGAGTGTCAAATAAAGTTATCAGCTCTAATAGTGCCTTCTAGCCTAAATATATCATTTGGTACCATGTAATTTATATGTTGGGAATGAATTTCTAACATTCATATCCAATAATTAAGCCTTAGGTCATAGATTAATAGAGTCTATAATTGAAGTGCCTAAGCTAATAACTTATGCAATATTTCTTAGGAGAATAGGAAGTACACTAAATATAAAATAAAAATTAGGGAAATGAAATTTCACCTAAACCTAACAGGTGTGGGCTATGCGAGTGCAAATTTGAGAGTAGGGCATTACTCAAAAAATGGCAAGAAAAAGCAAGATGAGTGACTAGTTGAATTGGCATCAAGGCAAATGTGAAAACTTACACAAGGTCTCAAGTCCAATTATATCACTTATATTTTTTATTCAAATTGCATATTAAAAAATAAAAAATAAAAAAATAACCTTAATTTTTTTAATACATGAAGCAATAATAAGGAGAGTTGAAAATTTAAAAATAAAGTAAAATTTTTGTAATGGTGAATTTTTAGTTATGACCAACACCTTCAAAACTAAAAAATTTTACTTTAAAATTTCTTGCTTTAAATACCTTTAAACCATGTGCCTAATAACACTAGCAACATTCAATATCAAAGGCACCTCTAGCTCATATTTATAGGTAAAGCTATCATGTTGAGATTTTGTGTCTATAGCCTAACAAAGTTGTCATAACAATGTTTGGGCATCGACCCTTTAAATTGTCAAGGAGATATAAGGTCATAATTTTTTAAACTTTCCCTCCATAATCATAAACTATTTGTTTCTATCACTAGATATAAACCTTGATATTGATAAATTCCAAGTATATAGGGAAGTTACATCCACATACAAGTATTTCTCTTTAAGCAAGTTTTATTGATAGCACAAATTCCTTTTTGTACTGCCTTTGTGCCTCAATTCTTCTCTTTTATGTACCTTAAAGTTTCTCTCACATACAACCACATATATAGAGAGGACTAGATTCTTCCACGTATGAAAAATTATATAGTAAGGGTGAATATATAGAAAGTTTTGATATGTTGGACTGGAAATATATTGAAAGGGGGACCATTTGGAAGTTATAAGGAACCTTCACCATAGTCATACCAAAAGTTATTATAGCTTCATAGCTACTCAAAGGTTCAAACTTTAGACCTTGAAAATTAATATGAGAACCATGTTGGTAGTTGAGAAACTATGGGACATTGTAACAGGTAAATTCACTTGACCTATAGAGGATGAATATGCACAACAAAATTTTTATGATGAATATGCCAAAGCACTAATGGTCATCATACTTACCACAAAAAATATTATTCAACCACACATTTTTGAAGCACAAACATAAAATGAGGTATGGGACACACTTTCTACCATCTATGAAGAGAAGAATAAATCCACAATACTTCACGTTCAATCTCAACTTCACACATTGAGAGTCCAAGATGGAGAAAGCATTGAGGTTTTCTTTGTTGAGTTGTACAGTTAAAATCTAGATTGAATATCATTTGATAAATTATGGATGATAAGCTCTAAGTACCAATCATACGTAAAGCTCTACCAAATTCATTTTGAGTGTTGATCACTTCCTTACAAGTTTCAAATAGAAAGGTGTATTTTGATGAGTTAGTGAATATGCTTCAATAGGAAGAAGTAACCAACAATTCAATAAATTAACTAACAAATAATGAATCCATTACCAAGAAATCTATGAGAAAAAAGCCACAAAAGGATCCTTCCCCATAATCATCATCATCATCATAGAAACAACCTTAAAAATAAAATAGGTTTTACCCACACTTGTGATAAAAATGGATATGATACAAAGAGTTGTTGGTATAATTTTATAACTCAAGCAAATCAAGTATATAAACCTCATCGCAAGAAGATATCGTATAAATCATGTCCTAAGTAGAAGCCACAACAAGGGCATGTTGTGCATGAAGACCTAGATTCAAAATTTGAACAAACATAAGGTGTGAATATCCAAGATGATGAAAAGTATGAAGGATGATGTTTGGTATATTAATTTTCATGCTAGTAAGCACATTACTTGGGACAAAGAGTGGTTTGATTCATTACAATTCAAATATTGGAAACCAATAACCATTGTTAATGATAAAATCTATCATGTCAAAGGAGTGGGAGATGTTCCTCTCAATCTTCTTGGAGGTAAATTTACAATTGAAAAGGTACTATATGTACTTGAACTAGATAATAATTTATTGTTTATACCACAAGTTTTGAATAAAAACATGATGGTATAATGTCAAGTTGTTAATGGCAACAAGAATTTTTTTATCACAAAATATGGCAAGATTATGGTAACAGTTTCCTACAATAATGGCTTATTTACACTCAATATCATATCATCTCCTAATGTTGCATTGTCAACAGTAATGACAAATGTTACCTCCCTTTAGTATAAGAGATATGATCATTTGAGTTCAGGATATTTACTCTAGTTGAGTAAGCATGAAATGATGTTAGGTTTTCCTAGACTCTCACCAACGCTTCCAGTATTCTTGAGTTGTTTAGCAAGGAAGCAACATTGAGTACCTCTTGAGCTGAGCACTCACAAAGTAAAAATATAGATGGATATGATAAACAATGATCTATGTGGACCCGTGCAACTAGTTTTGATGGACGTAAGTATTTTTAGTTGTTTGAAAATGACTACTCATGAAAAATGTTGGTGTATTTCTAGTAACCAAAGTCAAATGTGCTCACATATTTCTAATGCTTAAAGTATGTAGAAATGAAAAATGGACATTCTATTTAAGTTATCCACTCAAATTAATTGGGAATATATATTCAATGACTTTTCAAGATTTCTCCCACCAAATGGGGTCAAGCAACTATAGTGTACACTCCACAACAAAATTGGGTTGTTAAAAGCACGAATTGTGATGAGGACATTATTTAGTCCTAGGATTAGTTTCATTTCTAGGCTTATTATCTAGCCAGGAATATTATTAGCTAGATATATTTTGTATATTATTTTATTACCAACCCATGTACCCACGTGAAGCTTCTACAAGCTCATTTAGGATTCTTTGTTGAGATCTTAGTTGGCATTTTTTAGCTTTTTTGCTAGGGTTATTTTATTTGTTAGCTAAATTTAGCCTAAGATTCTATAATTTGTTAGTTGTTATATTGATAGCTAGTTGGTAGAAAACTATCTTATCATGTTATCCAGATTTAGTATGCAGATGATTGTATACCTCTAATACTTATTTAAGAATCTATGATAATAAAATTTATAGTTTGCATTGGTATTAGAGCCTAAGATCAATCTTGTGGGAGGATTCTTAGTTTAAATTAGGAAACTTTTATTAGTATGAATAGGTGCATAATTTCCTAGTAAATCTTCACCAAATTCCCACTTTTAGGTTCCAAATTGACCCTTTTTTAGATTTGTAAAGCTTGAATTCCTATTTTTATGCATAAATTTACCAATTTAAACCTAAAGCTTTGCATTTTTTGTGGGTTTATAATAAATATTAGTAAACTAAGGCTTCTAAGGTTAATTAAATATTAATATTAATATTTAATTCCATTTTTTGAGTGTGCTTGCCCAAATATTTGGTGTTGCCCCTCTTGTTGTCGGTGGCCAAGTCCTTGCCAATGGCTTGTGCTAGCCCAAAAATGCCTAGCCAATCAGTGACCCATTGGCTAACATCTTCGCAATGGCACCCTTAGCTTTTCATCAGATATTTTCTTCATTGATGGCATCTCTAAACTATCAGTGAGTCTTGTCTACCCTGTTCTACCTATTAGCAAGGCTTGCTTAGCCTCTGATTTCTAGAAAATTTATTGACCACCCTCGCTATGTCGTTTGTTGACTTGAATGCTCTAGGATGACCATTTACCTATCAAAAATTCAATTTACTAACATCATATATCCTTTCATCAGTGTCACTTGCTCATGCAATTGGATTCCAGGTCATTTTTCAGCCCCAACCAAGTTTTTTGCATAGATCACCCATTTTTTGGTACCTTTGAAAGCAATTATTCTTGAAAAAATTTCATTGTAGCATTTGAAAAACATCATGGGAATTATCCCATATATGAGGCATGGTGTATTAAAAATGAATTCAAAAGCACTTTCCAAAAGTAAGATAAACAACTAGCCTAGATGGATGGCCATTTGCCTTGATTCGATTCTGATTGTATATGTGGATGATGAGTTATTATTGTCCATGTTTAACTTATGAATATCATTGATTCTTTGATCGCTAGACTGACACATGGTTTGAATCGGTCAAAAAATAATAATTTTTTGTGTTGGATTATTTCTCCTATTTGCAGGTAATATCCCATATTTATCATGTGGGATCTTGTTGAAGCTTTTAAAATAATAAACACATAAGAGGATGAATAACCAGTTTGGCTAGTTGGCTATCCCTATGTGGACCCAACCATTATCTTCATCATTGTTTATCTCTAGTGGATTGCTTGACCTATCGTTGACCTACGATGGATAATTGCTCTTTTTGACTATCATTGAACTCTATTGTCTTTGATCTATGGTGGACTATTCCTTCCATTGACCTATAAATAACTATGGCTATAGGTTTAGGAATCAATTTGTGAAGAAATTGTTTTTTGTAAAATTGCAAAATTGTAAGCCTTAAAAGATATTTTTTTGATCTTTTATAGGTAGCTATTTGAGAGGATCATAGTTACACTCCTTTTTTAGCCTTAAGTATCACTTTATTTTAGTCCACTTTTATATTAGCCTATGAAAGACTAATTGTTTTTGAAGTCTTGGCTTATACTCGATCTCAAATGGCATTAGGTCTAGCAAACCAAATGGCTGTTTTAGCCACAATAATTAGTATATTAGCGTATAAAGTCCAAGCGATTATAGCTAAAAGTGCTCCTAAATTTAAACTCTACAGATTAAATCATAATGTGATGTCAAAAGTTATAATGGATCTAGGAATCCTAATATCCTAAATAGCTGGATAATGGACATGGAGACTTGGTTCTCCTATACTACAGTTCTTGTTGATGACCAAGTACCTTTTGCTAAAATCAAGTTGTTAGGATTAGCAAAGCTCGTGATTATGGACAAACAAGAAGACCAAAATACCATTACCATATGGGAAGAATTGGTCCAATATTTAAAGGATACATTTTACCCCTTCAATTATGAAAATGAGCTCAACATAAATTGGTATAGGTTAAGACAAAATCCTAGTATATTTGTTTAGGATTATGTCATCTAGTTCAACATGTTAAGGATTTTTCTATGTGAAAGATCCTACAGAAGTCCTCATTGTCAATTTTACTAGTGGAATACTTGACCCATTGTATTGGGAGTTGAAATATACTCTCTTGGATACTTTGGATGTAGTTTTCAATCATGCACAGTTGGTAGAAGAGAAGCTTGTGACTCAATCATAGTAAGCTTCTCAACCTCCAAATCAGTAACAATCATCTAAGGCAAAGACACCTTATTCTTCTTCATATTATTCTTATTATTTATCGTCTCCTTTATGAGAACCAAATTTTTAATTATTGTAAATGAAGAGGACATATAGAATCTAAGTGTTTTAGAAAGAGGAAGAACCTCATTGTGAAATATCAAAAGGAGGAACCCCATGATGGTCCCTTTGAGATAATGGGAGAAGCAAGAGAATATAATAAGTTATAGGGTAAATTGAAAAATTTTAGTCTAATGTATCATAAATATGGTTGTAATAGTTTATTTCACATAAAATCCCATCTAACTTATAATTTTTTTTTAAGTGCATTATCAACAATGGATCACAAATCAATTTGATCACACAATCCATCATCAATAGGCTCAAATTGCCTATAGAATGACATCCCCATACATATTTATTTTTATGGAAGGATACGAGTTCTATCTCCTATATCATAGAAACTTGCACTATGTCCTTTTCTTTGGGATAACTTTTTATGGATCGAGTCACCTGCAATGTGACTCTGATGGATTATTGTGGTCTCATTCTTGGAAAACCCTATCAATATGATAAAAGGGCTCAATATGATGCATATAACCAAACCTACACTTTGCATCATGTGAATAAGACATTTCTTATTCATAACCTTCCATATTCCACACTTTTTCTTTGCTCACATTGATCGCAAAAAATTGCATTAATCTTTAATAGGCCTCAAGACACACCTTTCATAGCATCACCTTCTCACAAGGAGGTAATTTCTTCTTCATCATCTATACCTCTTATTTATTATCTTATTGTTCATCCTCCTAATTTTGAGTAGCCTTATTTACTGCCACCTTCATAAGTTCCTATTGTGCAATAAAATTCATAGACTCCACAATAGCCTATCGGTCATCATTGTGTTCCTTCATAGATTGGCAATAGAGTTTTAACTTGACATTGTATCTGAGAATCAACATCTCATGGCCTTATTGATCGTGTTCATACTAATGATGATATGGCATCTCAAATTCCACTTTATCCTATTAGTGGGATATATTTCTAGCATTTGGTATCTTAACCTCTCACTTCTATTGTAAAATCATTGGAGTCCAATGCTTCTATTATGGGGAGGTATGATGAGGATATCATTTAGTCCTATAATTAGTTTCATTTCTAGGCTTATTATTTTTCTAGGAATATTATTAGCTAGATATATTTTACATATTATTTTATTGCCAACCTATGTACCCACATGAAGCTTCTACAAGCTCACATAGGATTGTTTGTTGAGAGCTTAGTTGGTATTTGTTAGCTTAAGTGCTAAGGTTAGTTTATTTGTTAGCTAACTTTAGCCTAAGATTCCATAATTTGTTAGTTTTTATAGTGATATATATTTGGTAGATAGCTATCTTATTCTACTATCTAGATTTAGCAGGAAGATGATTGTATGCCTCTAATGCTTATTTAAGCATCTATGATAATAAAATTTATAGTTTGGTTTTCAAATCCTTTACAAATTGCTCCATCATGGAAATGGTTTTCTACATGCTCACAAGGTATAATATATATTAGTAGTATTGGATTGAAGTTGTTTCCACTTCCATGTATCTTCTAAATAGAGCACCAACAAAGGCACTACAAGAAGTTACACATAAGAATCTTGGCTTGGGAGGAATCCTTCAATTGTGCATCTTAGAGTTTTTAGAAGTAAGGCATGCATGCATGTGTTAAAGTGATAGAGGATCAATTTGGATGTGAAGACCCTATCATGCATATTTCTTGGGTATGATGATGATTCAAAAGCTTATCAACTAATAGATCTAGTCACCAAAAAATTGCATATAAGTAGAGATATGGTGTTTGATAAAGAATTTGAAACTAAGTCAAATACTAAGGATTCTAAGGAGTCTAAAGATGTCACATATCTAATTATGAGAATAAATGATGATATAGAGTTATATAAGGAAGATCATAAAAAAATTCCAAAACTTGATGAACCTATAGTAGCTCCATCACAATGAAGAAATACTCTACAATGACTCACTAGTACCATCAAGGATGCTAAACTTGATGCACATCTTGATATCACTTCCACACGACCATGTACTCGTAATAGTACATGTCAAGAAGTAAATATGGGCTTGATTATTTTCATGATGGAGAACTAGAATCAATGAAGAATTAACTTAGCTTACCATAATGGAAGGCAACTATAGATGTAGATTATGAATATTTGATGAAGAATAAAACATGGGATCTTATTTACTTGGCAAAAGGAAAGAAGCCCATAGGCTACAAATGGGTCTTCAAAATCAAATATAAGGTAGATAGATCCATTTAAAAGTATAATGCATGACTCATTGCAAAGGGCTATGCACAAAAGGAAGAAATTGATTATGTAGAGACATTTTACCCCACAAAAAAAATTACAACCATCTATGTAATTTGTGCACTAGCAACATAGTTTAGTTGGAAACTTTAGTAAATGGATATAAAGAGTGCCTTACTTAATGGTGGTATGAAATAAGTGTACATGACACAATATAAATTCTTTGTTGTCAATAGACAACAACACAATTTTGCAAAATGATCAAGTCATTGTATGAGTTGAAGCAGGATCCTAGAGCCTAGTACATAAAAATTGATGACCACTTATTGTAGCATGGTTTCACCAAAATTTCCTTTGATGCATAACCTCTATATTAAGAAAGTTGGATCTAATATAGTGATACTTGTGTTGTATGTTTATGATCTAGTCATCACTGGTAGTTCAAATAATTTGTTGAATAGTGTGAAGAATGACTTAAAATTTTTATTTGACATGATAAATGTAGGACTCTTACACTATTGTCTTGACTTGTATGTATGGAAAAGAGATAATCACATTGTGGTTTCATAAATTAAATATTCCAAGACATTACTTGAAAAATATTGGATGACAAACTATAAACCAAAGGCAACACTAATGGAGTAAAGTTTACAATTGTCCTCATATGATAAGTTTTTTTTTTTATTGGTAGAAAGGGTGTTGAAAGGTCCTTGAACCTTGTACAAGAGGAATTACATGAATTCCATATCGACCGAGGTGGTCCAAGAAGAAAATATTAAAGAGCGAGCAAACCTCCACACTAGGAAAGGTGTCGCGAAATCACGACCAAATTTGTGATGTCACGAAATCGTGACAAGTTGCACCGTTGCTGCCAAGAGAAGAAAGGATGTCATGAAATCATGACAAGAAGCGCCATCGAAGCCGAAGGAGGGAAGAAGTCACGATATCGTGACATGTTGCAAGGTTGCTGCCAGAAGAGAGGAAGTGTCGTGATATCACGACAAGTTGCTAGGTTGGAGCCGGAAGAGAAGAAGAGTCACGAAATCACGACATGAAGGAAGACCACGCCCGGACAGAAAAGGAGTCACAAAATCGTGACAAGAAGTAAGACCGCTGCCGAAGAGAAAAGGTGTCACAAAATCATGACAAGAAGGAAGACCACAACCAAAGAGAAAAAGTGTTGCGATATCGCGACAAATATGGAAACCTGCTGCCAAAGAGAAAAGGTGTCACGAAATCGTGACAAGATGGAAGACCGCTGTCGAAGAGAAAAAGTGTTGCGATATCATGACATTATGGAAGACCGCAGCCAAAGAGAAAAAGTGTCATGATATCGCGACAAGATGGAAGACCACTGCCAAGAAGAAAAAGTGTCGCGATATCGTGACAATCTGGAAGACCGTAGCCAGAGAAAAAAAGTGTCGTGATATCGCGACAATCTGGAAGACCATAGCCAAAGAGGAAAAATGTCACAAAATCATGACATTATGGAAGACCACAGCAGAAGAGAAAAAGTGTCATGAAATCGCGACAAGATGGAAAACCGTTGCCAAGGAGAAAAAGTGTCGCTATATCACGACAATTTGGAAGACCGCAGTTGAAGAGAAAAAGTGTCGCGATATCATGATAATCTGGAAGACCGCAGCCGAAGAGAAAAAGTGTCACGATATTGTGACAATCTGGAAGACCGCAGCCGAAGAGAAAAAGTGTCACAAAATCATGACAATCTGGAAGACCGCAGCCGAAGAGAAAAAGTATCATGATATCACGACAAAATGGAAGACTGTCGCCGAGGAGAAAAAGTGTCGCGATATCGTGACAAAATGGAAGACCACCGTCAAAGAGAAAAAATGTCATGAAATCGTGACAAGATGGAAAACCGCTGCGAAGGAGAAAAAGTGTCGTGATATCATGAAAATCTGGAAGACCGTAGCCAAAGAGAAAAAGTGTCATGATATCACAACAATCTGGAAGACCGCAGCTGAAGAGAAAAAGTGTCACGAAATTGTGACAATCTGGAAGACCACAGCCGAAGAGAAAAAGTGTCACGAAATCGTGACAAAATGGAAGACCGCCGTCAAGGAGAAAAATTTTCACGATATCGTGACAAAATGGAAGACTGCCATCGAAGAGAAAAAATGTCGTGAAATCACGACATGATGCAAGAAAGTGCCTGAAGGGAAAAAGTGTCACGATATCGCGACAAGTTGCAAAAAAGCACCTGGAGAGAAAAAGTGTCACGATATCATGAAAAGTTGGAAGACCACGTCTAGAGGAGAAAAAAGTGTCACGATATCGCGACAAGTAGCAACCTCGTGGCCAGAGCAAAAAGGAATGTTGCGATATCGCGACAAGCTGAAATTTTGTGGCCAATGATGAAAAGTGTCATGAAAATGTGCCAAGTTGCCAAAACACAGCCGAAGGGGGAGAGGAAGGAAGAAAGGATGCGAAGACTCGACCAGTTCCAAGAGCAAACAAACCCGGTGCCCAGTTAACCACTCACATTGTGCAGACATTGGAACTTGTAGAAGCATCCCTTAGGCCAATCGGGAAGGAGTCTCTCCAAACATGAATGTCTATTTCGTCAACTCTCTTGTTAGCAAGCCAGTCCGCAGCTTTGTTTCCTTCCTGATACTGATGCTTAATTATTAATTTTGGGTAAATGCCAATTAGTGCCTTGCATTTTTGGAAGATCGAAACAAGGGTCCAGGGAGGCACAGAGGTCCCATTGAGCCAGTTGATGCAGTGCAATGAGTCTCCTTCTATGATAAGTTTATTGATGGTCAAGCCTTCCAAGAGAATCAAGATTTGGAGCAAGTCCCGAGCCTCTACCATATTGTTAGATTGAATTCCCAGGTTCTAAGCAAAGGCCAAAATAATTTCTCCTCTATGATTTCTGAGAATTCCTCCTCCGCCAGCCACTCCTAGGTTGCCTTTGGCCGCGCCATCGAATTTAAGCTTGTGCCACCCAGTAGGAGGTAAGACCCACTTGATAATAGACCTATCAACAGAAGTATGGGGTGTAGCAGAGAAATTGGAAAGATTGAAAAGTTTTGTTAGGTCCGATTCAAGGCCAGGAGGGGGGGTTTGGAAGACGAGACAAGAGAGGCATTCTCCACAGCAAGGGCCAAGATTTTGGCAACAACAATCTTCTTATTAGTGGCATGGTTTTTGAAAATTTTGGCATTTCTCTCAAGCCAAATTTGCCATAGGAAAATGTGAAGGCAAGCTTGCCACATGAATTTAAGTTGACTACTCTTGAAAGGTCGGGGCCATTGTTGAAAAAGGAGGGGAATGGAATGAGGGATGGCTACAAAGATGACGAAGGTGTTGAGAACCTGGTTGAACACTGCAAGAGAGAAGGGACATTCCAAAAAAACATGCGAAGTTGACTCATAGGCATTTTTACACAGGATGCACCAATTGAGAATGAGCAACCCTCTGATTATCAAGTTGTCAGTGGTGAGGATTCTATTTTGGATGGCCAACCAGTAGAAGAATTTGACCTTGGGAATGATCTTGGGGACCTAGACCTGATTAGATAAGTCTCGACCATCACTGGGAGCTTCTTGGCTATAGTAGGCAGATTTAACAGTGAAATTCCTTGAATCTTCAAGGTTCCAAACCATGGAGTCATATTTGTGAGATCTGGGGATGATGCAAGTCCTCAACAAGTTTTGTAACCGCTTAAGCACCTCAATGAAATGCCTAGGCACATTAAGAGCCAGGTGTTTCCATTCAGGTATTGTAATACCTGGGTTAATGAAATGAAACACCTTATATCCAAAGGTGGCTTCGATAACTGTCTTGAGCACTGCAAGATGAGGATATTGGCTGAGAGGTTTGTCACAGATCCACGGGTCGTCCCAAAAATGAATGGTCATTCCATTTCCAAGACACCACCTTAAGCCTTCCATGATGATCTTCCTTGTTTTGGTGACACCATTCCAGAAATGAGATCCGCTAGGAAGGTTGTGCTCTCCAAGAAAGGGAACCTGATGGAGGTACTTAGCTTTGATGATGTCAATCCAAGTGACTTTTTCATTGCTAATATGATAAGTTACCATAGGTATTTGGTACTCTTTACCATAAACTAATTGGAACTCTCATATACCTAACAAATACTAAGCCCGATATCAACTTTTTTGTAATTTTTATTTTGAGTTTTATGCAAGAACCTAATGAGAGTCATTGGAAGGCAGCAAAGAGGATTTTACATTATGTTCATGGTACAATGGAATATGTCCTGGAGTATAAAAAAAATTATTAATTTTTCCTACAATGATAAATGAATTTAGATTATGTTGATCTATTGAATTTAGATTATGTTGATCTATAGGTAATAGGAGGTTAACATATGAATGTGTTTCATCTAGGATCTAGACCTATCTCATGGAATAATAAGAAACAACAAGCAGTACCACTATTATCTATAGAGACAGAGTATCACACTACACAAGGAGCTATGTGTGAAGCAATATGGTTGCATTGCATACTATTAGATATGTATGTACCTAAAAATTGATTGATAATATTGAATTATAACAATCAAGGTATTCTAAAATTGGTCAAGAATTTAGTTTTCCATGAAAGAACAAAGCACATTGAATTTTGACGTCATTTAATTCAAGAACAAGTTCAAAATAAATAAGTTCAAGTCTAGTACATTCTCAATAGATAACAACTTATAGATATTTTACAAAGGAACTTGCACGTGTCAAATTTGAATCATTTTATAGTTCTCTTTGTATAAAAAATAATATAATAAGGGGGATTTAGGTCTAAGGGCTTGATCCAATGGTTGAAATTCTCCTATGGGAGCATAGAGACCTTGTTTCCAATCTCTTAGACCTTGTAGTATTAGAGAGTGTGTCGTGCCAAAACCACTGGTATTGAGGATGCTTAGGATTATCTTAATATTTCATTATTTATTATTATTATATTAATTTTCTATTTATTGCACTTTGTATTCATGTGAGGCATAGTATGTCCATGTTAGAAATAGGTTGTTAAGTGGTTTGGGTGCTTAGTTAGTTGTTAGTAGCAGTTAGTTGTCACCTTTGTTTAGCAGATAGTTATCTATTAGTTAAGTGGTTGTCCATGTTTGGAAAATTGTTGTAACCACTTAACCACATGAGATTATTGTATTTATTATATACCTTGCATTACATCAATAAATAAAACAACTTCACATTTGGTTTCTACATCACTAGTAATCAGAGCCAAGGATTTATTTTTTGCAAGGAGGACAAGTTTCCACTTTTTGTGAGGTGCCTAGTGAGATTGCTAGTGCATCATATCCTAGGAAGGTGTTAGTGGAAATTGGCTTGAGGCCACCCACAACATCAGGTGAAGTTGAGGTAGCAGAGGGTAGAATTACCCCTGCACCAATTACCCTTGATAGAAGGTTAGAGGGTAAACCAGACTACCCCTTGAAGGTAATAATTTGGAAATTATCCAATTTAGAGATTTCAATTGTCTATTTTGAAGATCATATATCTTAAGGAAGATATTTAAGAAGTTCCATAATTTTAAGGCCAAACATTTTGCCTAAGAAAAAATATTGGTAAACTGCTTCAAAAAGTTGCTAAAGAAGTGCACAACTGGATTTTGGAAGTGTGAAGAGAAAAGGTTTATTAAAAAAAAGAAGGGTGGAGTGATTATTTATTATTTTCACATTTTTCTTTAGTCGACCAACCATTCTCGTTGATCGACCACCCAATGACTAGCTTCTACTTTGGGAAACCTCTGCACCTCTTCTCCATAATTATCCCTTATTTCTCCTCCTCTTCCCTTGCCTTGCCAACCCCCTTCCCCATATTCTCTATCATCCACTCCATATTTTTTCCTAAGCATGGTCAATAATAAACAATTGTAACTGCCAAATGGTTGGCCACCACATAGGATACAACCGACGAACGTACATCAGTCACCCCTGACCATAACATAGTAGGGCCACGAAGCCCTCATCCTCAAATAAAATACATAGAAGCATCATGGTAAATATTGCAGCACACAGGTGGAGGGTAATCGCATGTGCAATCCAAAGAAAAATAAATTTCAAGTGACGAATAATTAAACCACCCCAAAGGTTTTTAAATGGATGAATCACATTACAGATTCTTAACCTAAGGTATTTCCCAGTATCAAAGCAACACGTGGCAGAGGAGAATTTATTTGTTTTGGGTTAGGATCTGAGTGCCCACTCAGCATGATCCACATGACAAGGCCTTAATAGTTTCCATGGTTCCCAACGATGCCAGTAAATTTTTCTCGACTGCCTATCAAAATAGTTTTGGCCACTGCAATTCTCGGATGTTTTACCACACATAGGCATAGCAAATCAATTATTGTAATTCACAACTGGTAAATGAGAAGAGGAATTTCGATAATTTTGAAACCCGATGATCGATTTTGATGGGTATTGTGATCTACTGCACGATATTTCGATGTGTTGTAATTTTTATCGCATGTTGTTGATTTTTGATGAGATAAAAATCCTAAACGATAGGGAATTTATTCTTAAGCAAGCAGAGTTGGTGGTTTTGGATCTCCAACATCTTGAAGACAAGTTGAACAGTTTCAACCCCTGTTAAAGCCTTGACGACATCAATTTTTTTTTGCATGATTAAAATACTTAACGATGAGTTCTGGTTTTTTCGATGCAACGAGGGAGGTTTTTTTTTTTTAAATCCTAAGGTTAGGATTTTCATGGTTGTTGGAATTTTTTTCAGCACCGTTGATGATTGCGAAAGGTGGGAAGTGCCAGTTTGTTGGGAACTTTTATCCCACATTGGTCCTGCAGGGAGACCAAGTGGACTTTATCAGCCTGAACATGCCCTTAGAGATTGTCTAGCCTTGTTGGACACTCTACACTGCTCACACACTCAAGCTCTAGTTAGAGGCATAGATACATAGCGCCTAGTGATTGTTGTGCTAGGTTTAGTTTATGAGGCATCTGTTCGTGTGGTGGTCGTATACCGTTCGATAGAGGATTGACCACAGTTGATCGGTGGTTGACCACTTCATTTTAAAAAAATAAATTTGGCATGAAGAACCTTACCGCCTGAATTCAAAAATTGGTGGGAAATTTGAACTGGAGGGAGAATTTTAAAATTCAATTTTTTTTGTGTCAAAAAGAAAAAAATAGTAAAGAGATGGTCAGATTTTAGCCAATTTAATCCATTCATTTTGCCTCCTAACCCATTTTTGGCATTGTAAGGGCTAATTTTTCAAAATTTTAGTGCTAATTTGTAATTGCAAAATTGAAATTTTATTTTGTAAAGAGCACTAAATAGCCCATTTTTGGAAAATTTGGAAGGCAAATGATT
The DNA here is from genome assembly GCA_028583015.1 of Wollemia nobilis. NCBI lineage: Eukaryota > Viridiplantae > Streptophyta > Pinopsida > Araucariales > Araucariaceae > Wollemia > Wollemia nobilis. Next base: position 3,023,885 of record JAQPPZ010000314.1, read on the forward strand.
GTAAAAATCTAGGCAATTCTTGCATTAGGAAAAATTGTCAAAATTCCTAAGCCTAGATTAGTTCTTGCATCCATTTTGTAATCCTCCTAGTCTGGCATATACTAGGAAAAATATGGCCCAAAACCTCAAATAAAACATGGAAAACCTTAATACTGTAGTACATATTGAAATATAAAAATTCATCACAATCATGCAAGTAAAGCCAAATGTGAGGTCAAATTATATGACGGATCTAGGGATCCGGATGTCTTGTCTACATGGATTTTGGATATGCAAACTTGGTTTGCTTATGCTAAAATTCCTAAGGATGAACAGGTTGCATTTGCTACAGTTAAACTTACAAGCCTAGCAAAATTCTTACTTGTAGAAATACAAAGCCATAATGCCACAATGACTTGGAAAGAATTAATCCAAATTCTAAAAAACACATTCTTTCCACCAAACTACCAAAGTGACCTCACTACCAAGTGGTATAGATTGAGGTAAGCCTATGGTATGTCTGTTTCTGACTACATTTTCTAATTCAATAGGCTAAGGGAATTACTTGGTGTAAAATATTCAGAAGAGGACTTGATTAAAAAATTCACTCATGGCTTGCAAGATCAAATTTTTAGGGAAATAAAGTTCAATGTTTTCGTCACTTTGGATGTGGAATTTAATCATGCCATTCTTGCAGAGGAGAAAGTTGGTGCATATCACAAATATCATTCATCACATGAGAGCTCTTCTAGATGTGGGAATCAGAATCAATAGAAGGTGAAGAACAATTATAATTCTTCCCCTAACTCTTCTTCTCCTCCCATTTCTCCTAAAGCACATTCTTCTTTTCATGCTAAATATCCTTCTTCTTCAATGTATTGTAAATTTTGTAAAAAGCATGGTCATGTAAAATCTAAATGCTTTACTTTTGAAAAATTTAAGAAGAATAAATTCCTATTTGTACAACCTACACATGAGGAACCACATGATGGTCCCATTGTGGCTATAGGGATAGAAGAAGAGTATCCTTATTTAAATGGTAAACTGAACAAAGTTACCCTTATGTCAAATGTATTTTCTCAAGGGGGTCATGACCATTTGTTTGTCACTAGAGCCCACATTACACATGATTACTATGTTGATTGTATCATATATAACAGATCACAAAAGAACCTCATTATGAAGTCCATTTTGGAGAAGTTGAAACTTCCCATCAAGCTACATCACCAACCATATGCACTTGGGTAGAAATATGTAACTCCACATCTAACATAACCCACACTTGCACCTTGATTTTTGTTTTTTGTGATAAGTTTATGGACAAATATAGGTGTGATATCACATATATGGATTGGTGTGGTCTATTTCTAGGTAAACCCTATAAATTTGATAGGAATGCTATTTATCATGCTAATAAAGAACACCTACACATTGGAGTTGCATGATAAAACCTACTTGATATAAAGCACTACACCTACTTCCAATTTGATTTTAAGTTGTAGGCAAGTAAGGAAGCCACTAAGTCAAGTACTCATTTTGGCTCCTACTAGCATCAGTTCCACACAAAATGAAGAACAAGCACCACCTAAAGTACAAGAAAAAGAAGAAGTTTCACTCCCACCTAATGAACAATCACAAGAGCAAGTGGTTAAGACACCCACCATTCTCACTCATGAGAAATTTGCCATTCACTCCATTAGCATCATTTCGGGTACACCTCTAGATACACAACCACTTGTTCCATAGAAGTTACCTTTGGCTTTGTCCACTTCCACCATTGCACACATGGAAGAGCAAGCTAAGGTTACTTCATTCATTGCGCATCGACAAAGACTTCTAGGAAAGATACCATAGGATTTGCAAGATACTCCATAGGGAGTGATGCATAAGCATCACAATCCTCACTCATCACAGGTTGGAGATAGAGTTTGAGTTCCTTTGGATAAGCGTCACTTTCCAAAGATATAATTTTAGGATCCTATTTTGGTACCTGATCCTATTTTCATCCCTATAGCAATAGTGGCACCTGATCATCAACTTTCGCTCATTTTAGATAGATTTTTTGAGATGAAGACTCATCACACTAGATAGGGTTCTTCCACTACATACCTTGTCGCTCGTCGTGGTCACTTTCCACACATGGATCGCTAGATTCCTCACCATGAGATGGCCCATGATTTTCTATATTTTTTGAGAGAATTGGGGTCCACTATATGGTTGGGAGGAGTGTTGAGGATACTTAGGCTTATCCATTAAGCCTAAGTTAATATTTCATTATTTATTATTATTATATTAATTTCCTATTTCTTGCACTTTGTATTCATGTGAGGCATAGTATGCCCATGTTAGAAATAGGTTGTTAAGTGGTTTGGGTGTTTAGTTAGCTATTAGAGATCTCCTTTATCTTCTAGTAGTTAGTTGTCACCTTTGTTTAGTAGATAGTTATATGTTAGTTAAGTGGTTGGCCATGTTTGGCAAATTGTTGCAACCACTTAACCATGTGAGATTCTTGTATTTCTTCTATATATTGCATTGCATCAATAAATAAATTAGCTTCATGTTTGGTTTCTACATCAATTGGCTATGTTAAAAAGTTTACCCAATGCAACTAGAGATTATAGTGGCAATAAAGAGTAGGATTTGAACCCAAAAAGAGGCATAGAAAATTGTAACGAGTTACCTATTCCTCTTGTATAATATAAACAAAAAAAATGTAATAAAGAAAATTTTAGGAAGTTATTACATTAGAAAATAGTTCTAGTCATTTTTTATTAAACCTCATGTTAAATTGAGAGGCTAGATTGGTTGTAATATTTTTACAAAGGCGCTTTCTCTTGTCAAATTTGAAATATTTCAAAGTTCTCTTTGTATACCAAACAATGTAATAAGGGAGGGATACTAGGAAGTTATTACATTATTAGAAAACAATTCTAGTTACTTATTATTACACCTCACATTAGATTCGGAGGCCAGATTGGTTTTGACCGATGGGTTAAATTTTGATTAAAAATGTACTTAAATATGTATAGTAAGATCAATGAAATTTAGTTAATACCTAATAATAACAACCTATAAATTTCCTAATAACTTTTTTTAAGGATCTTATCTATGTCCATAATATTCCAAGATAATAATTTCATCATCACTTTTTGTTTTTATTTGTGGGATTAGCCTCATTTCTTGTTAACACTTGTGATATTTGATTTTGTTTTCCCACATCAATATCCCTCTTAGTTTCTTTTTCTATTTGTTTTTTCTTCTTGGATATTTCTCTCCTTTTTTATTTGCACCAACACTTTCATCTTCATCAATATTTTATATTTTTCTTACTTTCACTATCATTTATAGGTTTGTCTTGCTTAAGGATCTAAAGTGCAAATAATAATCTCAAAAGCACTTTCTTTTTTTATGTTGCCCTAGAAAAACGAAAGTTCAAGGGCATTCATTTATAGCAATTACCTAGTTATGTTACCCTAAAAACACTAAATTACTATGGATATCCTCCATCCTCATTTATTTATTATGTTCCTCTTGAAACACTAAAGTGAAAGAATAACCTCTAAACCACTTTCACTTATATTGCAACGAGAGGAATTTACACTACTTGAGGAAATAAAAACAATTTACCTAGAATAATATTGAAAAATTTTGTCTCCTTTGTTTTGAAATTTTCCTCCACATATTCCTTTGTATCTTTAATTCCTTCTCAATTTTATCTTTTACATTGTACTTCTCCATTCCTATTATCCTTTTTTGTTTCTTTTAATGGTTGCTCCAAGTGAACTATGATGGTCTTTGTCATCCGATGTTGGAAATATGATTTCTTTACCTATTTTATTGGAGTGGAATATATTTTATCTAATATAGCTTCTACTATAGTATGATTTCATTGCTTCATCTTCAATTTTATCTCATGACCAAAATTTTCTTTCTCCATAGTTTTTGCCTTATATTCTCTTAGCATATGTCCAATCTCATAACACCTTTGACATTGGAATGCAATATTGTCATAATCCACTTGTTGATATTCTCTTGATTATTTAATCTTAATTATTGTGGCAAAGGTTTTGAAATATCCATAGCAACACATATTCAAGTATATACAACATGTTTTTTCTCCTTAGTAGTTAGTCTGTCTAGGGTGAACCCTCCTAAGGTATTTTTCATATTCTTCAAAATATTATTATGTTGTATTTTAAGCCTAAATATCTCAAAATATCACAAGCCCCGACATAAATAAGCCACAATATTATAGGTCAAAATATCAATAACCAAGAATAGGATTATATATGAGCAATCAAATATATTTCTCGGTCAATATAATAATAAAATAAAATTCACTCATTCCCCCTGATCTAAACCATTGTCTCCTCTAGCCCTTCTCTCTTGATGAAATCAATGATGCCTTATTTTCCATGCAGCCCAAAAAGGCTCCATATCATGACAATTTTTTCCCTTACTTCTTCCAATGCTTTTGGGACATTGTATGAAGGGATATCTATTCTGCTCTCCAAGATGTCCAAATATGTCACTTCATCCCAATTTACATCAATTCTATCTTCCTTGCCCTTATTTCCAAATGTGCATATTGTAGAATAATCACTGACTACCACCCCATTAGCCTCTACAATTTCCTTTACAAAATATTAACTAAAGTTTTGACCAACAGAATGAAGGAGGCTCTCTCGCTCATCATTGACCCCTGTCAGGGTAGTACTATCCAGGGTAGATCCATCACTAATGGCATCATCACTATCCATGAGCTTATGCATTATTCCTCTTACAGTAAGAAGCCTAGATTCTTCCTTAAGATTGAAATTTACAAAGCTTTTGATAAGGTGTCATGGGATTTCCTTTTTTTTGTCCTCCTCAAGTTTGGCTTTCATCCCCAGTGGTTTTCCCTCATAAAAGTTTGTATTAATTCTGTATGGTTCTCTATCATTTTCAATTGTCATCTGGCTACTTTAATAGTACTAGAGGTCTTAGGCAATGGGAACCCCTATCGCCCTACTTTTTCATCATCTTGGTTGAGTCCCTGGGAATAATCCTTAAAGTTTTATGTTCTCTTGGGGCTATCTTGGGTATCAAACCAACCTCCCTTTTAAGACCCATAATCCATCAAAAATTTGTTGATGACACTATCTTAGCCACCATAACCTCTATTGCATCAATATAATCCTCAACCTTTATGCAATTTGTCATCCAATCTGTCAACTTCATCAAAAGTAAAATCTTCTTTATCAACACTCATATTTCTCAACAACTAAAAATATCCAAAATCCTCCAATGCACCATTGATAACCTTCCATTTATTTACCTGGACCTTCTTTTGTTCACCGACACCCCTTATAAAAGCATGTGGAATAGTGTCATTGATAGACTTATCAAAAATATATTTGGTTGGTAATGAGCCCTCCTGAGCCAAGTTGCCAAAGCTACTCTGGTTCACACCTACCTCCAAAGTATACCTGTCTATTTTTTATCCATTTTCAAAACCCCTACCTCAATATATACCAAAATCGAGCAAATCCAAAAGATATTCCTATGGTATGACCCTGAAAAAAAAAAAATTCATCTAGTAGCATGGGATAAATTATGCATCCCCAAGTATCAAGGAGGTCTTGGCTTCAGAAGGATTGATAAGATGAATTTAGCACCCATTGCTAAGTAGGCTGGAAGATCTTCACCAATGCATATGTTGAATGGGTTACTAACATCATAAGTACCTCCAAAATCTTAGTCTCCTAGATGATGGCATCCCTCAGTCTAGCTCTGCATTATGGAATTATATCATCAAATCTAAGGACATCATCAAAAATAGCTTTAGATGGAAACTCAAGAATGGTAACTCCATCAATTTCTAGTTTAACCCTTGGATTTGTGACTATCTCCTCATATTTGACCCCATCATTGCCATGCTCAAACCCATCACTAACTTGACCTTTGGCTCTAAATTTTCCCAATTTGTTTTACTCTCCCACAACTGCCTCTCCTAGAATTCCATTCCCCCAGCAATCCTTCCTAGAGATCTTATCCCTACTACCAACTCCCTCACTGCCATCCTTAACAACTGCATCATTCCCCACATCAACCTCTCTGATGTTCCTCTCTGAAAACTCTATGAGGATATACTTTTCTCCATCAATTTTGCCTACCTAATCTAGATCAATCTCCCATTTGCATGATTTCATTCAATGCCATCTAGCTAAAGTGCCTTACTCCCAAAGTAGGTTCCTTTTCCTGGTTTCTTGTCCAAAATAAAATATTTAGTGTTGACAATATCTTGATCAAAGGGGTCATGATTCCCAATAGGTGCTATCTTTGCAAATATTCTTGGGAATCCACATACCACCTATTCTTGAAGTGCCCCTTATCTGAAGCTATCCTTAGTCTCATATTAAGCTCCTTTAGAATTACTTGGATATGGCCCCCCTCATTGTGTAATATTTTCACACAGTGGCCTAACACATTCTACAATAGAAAAATCAAAGTCATGTGGTCCCTATATCTCTACCACTTAATTTGGTAGTTCTGTATTGAATGCAACAATCGTGCATTTGTCAACCGCTCTAGAGATCCTATCTTGGTGAGCAACATAGTGCTCTATTTTACTAGCAAAAATAGTAAACTCTTCCCTTGATCAAGACCCCATGGTCCTAGATTAGAATCCATCATTTCCTCCACTCTTAACCTTCCCATGGAGCTAACTCTAACCTGTATTTCCACTAATACTCGATCCAATGCTTGTTGGATCTCCCCTAAAGGTTGGCTTAAGGTTAACTTCAACAGATCATCCAAAGGAAACCTAGGAAGAGTAGGAGTAGGTGATATCATTAGAGACCATAATAGAAAGATTATTTTTACCTTTTATGAATACTTGGGCTTCCAAACCAACCATACTACTAAAACTAGAGGCCTCTATCATGGAATTTTAATCATCAGTGATCTTCAATGCAGAGTAATTATGGAGGGTGACTCACTAAACATCATCAACTATTTTAAAAACAACAAATCACCAAACTGGAGAGTCGGCAATATTATTATTGAAGCTCGACATCTCCTTCAAGGCTATCTTTCATCCATAATCCAATGCTTCTACAAGGAAGCCAATTGTTCGACTGATATTATGGCCAATCTATGGCCATATTAGCAACCCCACAAGTTTGGTACAATGATTTTATGCAAAAATATTATCCATGCTTCTAATGCAGACTGGGCCAAGTATCATTGAGTTCTTCCTTTTTCTTGGTTTCCTAATTCAACCCTTGCATGGTTTGATTTGTATCTCTATCCAAATATTCATGTGTCCCTTCAATGCTTTACATCTCAAACCCCCTCCCTCCACCCTCTCGTTACCCCTCCCTATACCCCACCATCCTACACAGTCTATCATTGTGCAACCATCCACCTCCTCCATCCATGTCATCAATGCCTCTCTACTTTCCTACCTTGTGTCTTTGTGTCCCTCCATCATCCTCACCAATCACATGCTCTTTCCACTTTTCATATTGGTGTTTCTACGAGATCTTCCCTTCTAGGTTTGATCGGGACTATTCTGGTAGGACTGCCCTATTGGTATCCTTCATATGGGACTCTTCATATTTTTTTCTATTGTGGTTATATGCCCTTCACTGTTATTTATGTTTTGTTGTGGTTGTTTGCTCTGTTCTTCAGTGTTGTGCTAGCATTTTGGTTGGACAACCTATCCCATTTTATAAAAGGTTTTGGGGCCCTTTCAAAACCCATTTGTTAATATAATATTTCTACCTACCAAAAAAACATATTCACTCATAATATCAAATATGATTGTAAATGGCCAAAATAATTCATGTACATTCATGAATAATACTTACAATAAAATTTCTCAAAATATGTATACAAGCTTTAATGTCATGATCACTATAGATCATTTTTCCTTACATTGTATAAAACTTTATCTTCATAATATAGCCATAGTAATGTGACTCTTCAATACCTATCTATTGCTCTCCTTATTTATTCGAGATATGCAATATTTCCTATTCTTGACCTTTGGCTTCTTATCTTGCCATTTGTATACTAGACTCTTCACTCTCTTCTTATATGTATACTTTACTCTATGATACTTGCACACTTCTATATGACTCTTAATATCCTACATGCACTCTTAATACAAGACACTTGTGCACATCCTCACTTTACATATTTGCACACTTACATACATGACATGTGCACATTCTCTCAATACACACTTGCACTCTTACTTACATGGCATTCATGCATATCCTACAAATTAAACTCTTACATGACACTTGTGCATATCATATATATTTACACTTATATAAAAAGGAAATATAAATCACTCATCTAAATTGAATATTCAAACCCTAATCTATTACATATTTACATTTATACCATGAAGGTACAATGGGGGTACATTAGCATGTACCCAATAATGTAATATTCTTCAACACTCCCTTGTATTACATTATTTGGTTATTTAAGACTTTAGTATTCAATATTCATCTTTAATAAAATTTATGTGACCTTGCATTGAGCATGAATCTCTACTTCTCTATAATATTCTTCATCATATTGATTCATGGGTTTATCCATTACTCATTTTTGTAATATTTGTAAGGTAATCTTAGACTATACCTAATCCAATTTTCTAGTTTCTATCTTTTTGAAAAATCAAGCAGCTTATCATTAATTTTATCGTGAGGTAATAAATGTTCAATTATTTCTTAAGAGAATCCCATTGTATACAAGGTAAATATTCCATTCTTGATTTACCTTGTAGCTTCAATTTTTCTTTGGTTCTTGATAATGCATTTTTATGTTCATTTATATATTTGAAATCCACTAATCTTCCTTTTCGATTAATTGAGAAATTAAGATAAGATTAGTTGACAATCAAGGAACATATAAAACATTTTCTAGCACAAAATCTAAAAATGGCATGTTAGGTATTACTCTTCCAGTTTCTTAAACTTGATACATCTTATCATCTACAATTTTTTTTTTGGTAATTATAATAATAGATTAATTGTGGGTTTTTATAAAGGATCCCAAAACCTTATGTACAAAATCAGCCTTGCTAAAAGATATTTCATGCCGAATGGCTGGGTAAATAGAGCAGTTCGTAAAAAATATAGGGAAATACAAAATGCCCGAGGGTCCCAGAAGACGCTGACAGTCCTGGAAATCTTTATCTTGAAATACATTAAAACAGAATAATAGCCGAAGACAATATATCAACAAACTTTGGGAGAAAACCTATGATACAAATTCTTCTTCATGAGGGAATATCTGCCTTGGCCAAACTGTCCACCTCGGTTGGGAAACAAGAACACCAAACAACCGGGCACATGGTCATCAGTCCTTTGTTGGCCAAGTGATCCGCCACCCCGTTACCTTCTTTGTAGATGTGCCCCGCCTCCCACCTGGCACGCCGAGAGAGGAGCATCCTAGCCTCGAGGATGATATTCAGGACCCACCACGATGGGTCTTTGGAGCCACGAAGGTAGTTGATAATGTTTAGAGAATTGCCTTCAATAATTAAAGGCCTAGGATCATTCGATATGACCTACAACCCTTTCAACACACCACGGGCTTCGACAAAATGATTGGTCTGAGGGCCCAGATTTTCATAGTAGGCCAAGATCAGCTTCCCATTATGGTCCCTAACAAGCCCCCCGGAACCAGCGGGCCTCGGGTTGCCTTTAGCAGTCCCATCAAAATTAAGTTTGATCCACCCCAAAGGAGGTTTGGTACAAGTGACCTCCCTACGGCCATTCACTGAGTCAACTCTGGAAGAGGAGCCAAGGTCTAGTCTTTTGAAAATAATTGCCTCCCAAGGATTGTGAGGGCAGGAGCTGGGAATAGTTTTTGAATTCTCAACAACAAAGGATAAGGCCCACTGGGAAACAGAGGGAGCCATTCTAGGGATCTTGTCAAAGACTCTAGCATTACGCTCTAGCCAAATTTTCCAGATGGAATGGTGAAAGGCAGCCTCACAAAGGAATCGGAGCTTAGAATTCTTAAAAGGCTTAGGCCATTTGAGGAAGGTGTCATTAAGGGAGCGAGGGGAGCACCAGAGTACTTGGAAAGAAGACAACACACAGCTTAGGACCAAATGGGAAAAGGGGCAATGCAAAAATAAGTGATCGGATGTTTCATAGTCAGCTAAGCAAAGATAGCACCTGTTGGGAATTGCAAGGCCTCTCTTGTGGAGATTGTCTATGGTAAGGGATTTATTATAAAAGGCAATCCAAGCAAAGTAATTTATCTTAGAAATAATCCCTTTCCTCCAAATTGCTTTCCACTGGGGGTCCATAGCAGCCTCACATGACAGAAGATCATAAGCGAACTTAACAGAAAATCGCCCATCCTATGTGTTGCTCCAAATAATTCTGTCATCTCTTATGACCGAAGGAATTAACATCGATTGGAGGACACTGTAAAAGAAATTCACCTCCTTATCAAACCCATCCACCATCAGAAGTTTCCACCAAGGGGGAAGGGAACTTCGGTCAATGCAATCCAAAACCTTGAGATGACTGTTTGGATCAATCTAGGCCCTCAAGCTAGCCAAGTTCTGATTTACAATGAGAGCTTCATCCATAGCCCACTTGTCTCTCCAAAAAAGGATCATGGATCCATCCCCCAAGATCCAACGAGCACCCTTGTTAATCACCGAACGGCCCTAAAGCACCGTCTTCCAGAAATCTGAAGCTTCATGAGGAGACTCAGCTTCCAGGAGAGAATTTTCCCCAAGATACTTTCTTTTAACTATATTGACCCATTCCATCGGTGCATTAATAAGAATTCTCCAAGCATGTTTGGAAATTAAGGTAGTGTTCATGATCCTGGATCTTCTCAATCCCATGCCCCCTTGGTCCTTTCGAAGGCAAACCTTATCCCACGCCACCAGAGGAATTCTAGATTTTTCTTTGCTGTCGGACCAGAGAAAATTCCTTTGAATCTGCTCGATTTTGGAATGGATAAACACAGGAAGCATGAAAATAGACATGAAATAGGTGGGAATTCCTTGAATATAGGCTTTGGTGAGGGTTTCCTTCCTAGCTTGAGATAGCAATTTGCCTTTCCAAGTGCTGAGTTTCTTATGAAGCCATTCCAAAATTGAATTCCAGAAGTTCCCACTGCCTCGCCCATTGCAAATTAGCGGCAACCCCAAATAAGTTGCAGGCAGGGAATCAATAGTGCATTCAAGAATTTTTGCAATGTGAATTTACCTACACAGAGGGGTATTAAAAAAATAAATTTTGCTCTTCAAATAATTGACTTTTGTCCAGAAGCCTTCTCATACCGGGACAAAATGCGCTTGATAGATTTGGCTTGAGTGACAGATGCTCCAGTGGATATGAGTGTGTCATCCACAAACTGTTAGTGAGTGTCACGATCAACTTTGGAAGTAGGCAGAATCCCAAAAATCTTTCTTCAATGGAGGGCTTCATTCAAAGACCAGCTAAGGACCTCTACCAAAAGAATGAATAAAATAGGAGATAGTGGATCACCTTTTCTAAGGTCGTGAGCACTCTAGAAGAATCCAACAGGGGACCCGTTGATAAGCACAGAAAAGGATGGAGTGGAAATGAAACTGTTCATAAGGTCAATTCAGTGATGATGGAAGCCCAAATTGCAAAGGACAACACAGAGGAACCTCCTGTCCACTCTGTCAAAAGCTTTATTCATGTCTATTTTAAGGAAAAGCGTAGCATTCTTGGAACATTGGGCATTATGGAGAGTTTCATGAATAGTAATGATTCCATCAAGGATGTTTCTACCCTTAACGGTGCTCCCCTGAGCTGAACCTACCAAAGAGGGGAGGAGGGATCTCAGACGATTGGCAATGGTCTTGGTAAGAATCTTGTAGAAAACATTGCAGAGGCTTATGGGATGATAGTCAGAAAAACTTTTGCAGGCGGACGACTTAGGAATGAGAGCTAGGAAGGTAGAGTTGAGCTTCGGATGGATGGATCTTGATGCTTGGATTTCTAAGATAGCCTCGTAGACATCAAGCCCCACAACATCCCACATAACTTGAAAGAATCAGGGGGGAACCCATCAGGCCCGGGGGCCTTATCTGGTTGCATGGAAAAAAGAGCATCCTTAATCTCGAAATGGGAAAAAGGTTCTAGGAGTTTAATACTTGCCTCATGGGGGACTTTGGTAGGTAAATTAGCAAGCAAGGATTTTTTAACTTGGAGGATGCTATCAGGAGGAGCACCCAAAAAATCCTAGAATAAATCGACTGCTTCGCTTCGAATTTCCTCAATCTCCCTCGTAGTGCACCCATCCTTACACAACACCTGTCTGATCTTGTTGGCCCCCCTGTGTCTCATGGTAGATGCATGGAAAAAAATTGAATTTGAATCACTGCTCTTCAGCCAGAGATCCCTGTACTTTTGATGCCAAAACATTTCCTCACTGGTAAGAATGGAATGATAGTCCACCAGGAGGCATCGTTCCTCCCCTATGAGGCCTTCAGAATACCCTTCGATCTCCATATTTTCCTCTAAACTCTTCAAGCGCTTAGAGATGGACCTTTTAGACTCAAAAATGTTGTTAAAAACCTTCTTATTCCATGCCTTTAAGTTCTTTTTAATCATCTTAAGTTTTAGGGCCAGTCTTTTGGACGCTGAACCAACCACCGTCACTTGCCACCATTCCGAAACCAACTGTTTGAAATCCTTGTGGGAAATCCACATGGACTCAAATATGAAAGGGATCTTAAACCTAGGCCCACCAGTGGCCTCTAACAGAATGGGATTATGGTTCGACCCGATTCTCGGCAAATCTGAGAGATTTTCAATGTCGAGGAAAGGAATAGCTTCGTGGGAAATGAGGAACCGGTCGAGCTTGACCTGGATGAGATTGCTCCCAATCCTCCTATTGCTCCAGGTGAAGGATGCCCCCTTAAGTTCAATGTCTAGCAGATTATTGGATGAAACAAAATCTCTAAAATCCTCCATGCTACGGCTGGCCAGCTTAGCGCCTCCCTTATTTTTAGAGGGATGAAGAGGGCAATTGAAATCCCCTCCCACAACCCACGGGAAGTCACTAAAAATTTCCCTCATCAGAGATATGGTTTTCCACAACTCAGCTCGCTCCAAAGCAGAGTTCGAGGCATAAAAATTGGTCAAAATCCATGAAAAATTATCAACCTTGGAGTGAAACAGGACATTGATAGTCCTGCTTGAAGCCGATAGAAGACTACCCTTGACCTTGTCAGAGTCCCACAACACCATGAGACCGTCTGTAGAACCTATTACAGGGCTGGAAAGGAATTTGGCCTTGGCCCAAATGGCCCTGGAAACCTTGACAGAGGTAGAGGCATCAGACTTAGTCTCCTATAAAATGAGGATGGATGGGTTAGACTTCTTACGGAGATCAGCCACCACCCTACGTTTGGCCGCTCCGTTAAGACCTCTCACATTCCATGAGAGGATTTTCATCTGGAAATTTTAAAGACTTTCTTGCCTCCATTTCCCTACTAGATAGGAGGTTTTGGGATAGGCGAATCACCCACCAGGGAGTCGAAATCTTCTTGAAAAAGCAACCGTTGGGATCCATTTGCAATGTCTACTGCCATTTCCTTATCCCTTCTTTCTTTTTTAGGAGTTCACCCCTGTTTTCTTTCATAGCCAAAATCCACCCCTTACTTCTAGCTTCTAGTGTTTCATGGACCAATGTTGCCATGTTGTTCATCCCTCTTACCCAGCAGATACTCTTCCAGCAGGGACTTAGGAGGTTTCTGGTTTTGACAGATAGGGGAATCAGCCTTAGCAGACATATGGGAAGGAGACTGATCCTTTTCCACTTGAGGTTCTGGTTGGGAACTTGCATTGCACAGAACAACGTCCAACTCGAGAAGAACCCTAGAAGGATATGGAGACTCAGGCACTGTCGCTACAGGGTGTTTCGGTTGTTTTCCTTCTTGCTCCGAGGGGTTTCCAGAAGCCCCACCCTTCATCAACGGCTTTTGAAGAGGACAATTTGACTGAAGATGCCCCTGGGAACTGCATCGAGGGCAAAATGCCGATCTATTTTTGTAGTTAATGACTTGCTTATGAAGAACGGAGCCTCCAGACCAAAGAGTGATGGAGGATGGAAGGTTCACCTCCAAATCCGCCAAAACATAGAATTGAACTTGGACAAATCTGGTTTGGGCCTAAGTGGGAGGGTCAATGGTGACCAACTCACCAATGGAACGGGCGATACCCCTGATAACATTTTCATGCCAACAGAAAAGGGGAAGGTTCGACAGCCTAACCCATATTGGGGCAATATTAATACTCGGGCTTCGGGGTTAAAATCCATCCCCCACTTCTTGAGAAAGAGACTCCTGCGTCCTAGAAACCAAGGGCCCCCAACCAAAATTTTATAGTAATCCTTTGCATTATTCAGCCTAATTACGAAAAAACCCCGGGATAGGGCAGCCAGCTCCATATGACCCGAGGTCCGCCATTTTCCTGCAACCCACCTGTGGATGGTCTCCATATTGGGACACCCTCCAATAAACTTCCCGATTAGGGTAAATTTTTCAAATTCGATGAAACTTGATAGGATTTCCTCCGGGATGTCTAGTTCATCCCCAAAAAGAAAGAGGTCCTTAGTGAAAATACCATTTGGGGTTTCAGAAGCCGCTGCCTCTGCATACGATTTTTGTTGGCAGTCTCTCCCTTTGTAAGGCGGATCCTTCCTGCGTTTGCCTCCATCTTCGGGTAACTCCGTCGAGCCTCCATTCTCTGACTACCCTCCCTGTGCCTTGCTGCAACCCTCCAACTTGCCGATGCCCAGGTTCACAGTGCTGGCACTCCTGCTCCCGTGCCCTCCCGCCGCTACCTTCCCGCTCATCGCTAGTCCTTTTTCTGTATGGTTCTTATTATGTTTTTTTTTTTTATCTTCTTATCATCTACAATTTTTAGTGAGATATTATCTTTGAGTTTTGGGGATTCAAACCAATGTAAGTTTCTAGTCATATGATGACTAGAACCTAAATATATATATACTAAATATATTTTTCTATTTGCATTTGTTGATGAGATTCAAGTGATTATTCACATCTTTGATAAGAATTTTGAAAATATCTTTTATGATTTTTTCTTTTGAACTCAAAATATTTTTTTTTATACAATTTTTTAATTTGAAATATTCCTATCATATAGTATGTCTTGCATTTTGATAATTTCTCCTATAATATAGTGTTCCTCTTTTCCATTTATCCATATTATTTTTTTTTAAGTTGAATTTCTTATATCTCCAAGGTTTGCAATTTCAAACAAATATTCAAAATTTTAATGCTTCAAATAACTTCAAATATCAAACTTTAGAAAATAAAATCCAAATCAAATAAACCTTAAATCCTATTTGAAGTAGAAAACCTTATCACTCCATACTTTTATTAAAAAAATAAAAAATTAAAATTTGAAATATTAATTTCAAACTATAGTAGAAAAATTTATAACTCCCACCTAATAATCATATCATTAAAATATAAAAACCATTTAACTCCAATATATATATTTTTTTATAATAAGGGGTTGTACTTGGGTCCCCCCACCCTTGACAAATTACAACTTTCTTCTTTATAGCTTTAGATATTACAAACAAATACACTTCTCATCTCAATTGAGATGTTATAGTTAGAAATCTACATCATTTTACATAAAATGTTTGAATTTTTTATTTTTATTTTCTAGATTTTTTCAATTTTATGTATGAATACAAATATTCCAAAATTTAGCATCCTTCTTGACATTTTTCTATAGCAATCTTCACAATACCAAAAATTCACCTCTACTATCTATGCATTACATTTTAGTAAATTAATTATTTCACAACATCTAACTATCATAATCTGCTTTACCAAATTTGGATTGCTAGTTTCCCTCCTGAAACACAAGTGCAACCACTATATGAAAAAAAATTAATGTTATAAATTAAAGTAGATATTACCAATGGAAAACATTAAAATAAATCTTAATAATAATTTGATTCAGGCAATCAATATTTTCTTGTCAGCTTTAGCTAAACTTACTACATCGTTGTTGGTCAAAAATTTACACCTAACAGAAAGGAGGAGGTTTTGCACACCCCACAAACCTTGACCAATATTGAATGATCATGTATCCTAGGAAGACCAAGTTATCGATCTCTAGAGAAGTTCAATTCCTAATTTGAGTCCTAGCTAACTATGATTTGAGTCCTAGAGGTAAAAGAAGGTCGTAGCTAGAACTCACAAGGATGGATTCAGCTGCATCAAGACACATGCATAGTAGACCTGCATCATTGCAAAAAAGCACATGTAGATCATCTAATAGATCAACCAACCTTACCCCTACCCAAAATTTTGAAGCACTTGTTGGCAATTTAAGTTATTTTGTGTTTTTATTGATGTCACATGGATCACATTGAGTTTTGGTGGCAAAAGCACTTCATAAATAATCATTTATAATATTTTGGAGAGCAAGGATATATACAAGGTTTTGTGGTACAAGATGCATATGATATTTAAATTTTTAAATATTATATTAATGGTTTTTATTAAAACCAATGGTAAATAATTTTATTAATTCCAACGGGAAGGGTTTTTTATTAAAACCAACGAAAAGGATTTTCATTAAAACTATTGGAAAGGGTTTTTTATTAAAACCACTATGCTAAGACTTCTCCAAATTATGATGAATGAAAAGGTTTTCCAATAAAACCTAGGTGTAAAAATTTTCATGACGAAATTCAAAAGAATGAAGGAGATATCCCAATTCAAAGTTAACAGGTGAATTATTAAATTTTTATTTAATAATTCTAATGTCTAAGGTTGTATTACATTATCCGCCCATGTGCAAAGGTTGGGGAGATTAATAAAGATTATTCGACGTCATTCGAAGGATGGAGGTGCATATAAATAAAAGGTAAAAACCTTTGTTTATTGAAGACTTGATATAGCGCATGAGAGAGAGTCGTCGAAAGGGGAGCAACGAAGAAAGAAGGATAAATAACTTTTGATTTGAGAGTAAGGTCAAGTAAATAGCATGAGAAAGTGATGTCATGTAGGAGCCTATAGCATAGTTCACAACGCATGAATTTTGCACAAGGCAGGTTCATTGTTCGAATTCTGCTAGGGGTAAAGTATTTTGCTGGGAAAGGCAATTCAGGTTTTTAGATTTGTAGCGCAGGACAAGCTGGGTGTTTGGGATTAAATACCAACATGGGCTAATGCCCACATGGTAAGTGCCTCACAACACTAGGCAAGAGGAACAGATTTTGACTCCCATGAAGGTGTGAAGGTGCATTGATTTTTGGCAAGGCATTGACGATTTCGAAGGTGTGAAGGCGCATTGATTTTTGGCAAAGGAATTATCGATTTCAAAGGTTGTGAAGGCAAAAAATTTTGAATAAAGGTATTTATCTCCAACGCATGGTAATATTTGTTATTACCAAAGTTTTTGTGCATTAAAATTATTTTTGTGATAACTAGGGAGTCATAAGGTGTTTAGGAGAATAAATGCTTGTTGTATGTGTTAATGTGCTTAGGGAGTCATAAGGTGTAGAATTAAATATTTGTTATTGTTGTGTGTGATTAGGGAGATATAAGGTGTGGAAATAAATATTTGTGATTGTTGTATTTGGAGTTATAAGGTGTGGAATTAAAAATAAAAGTAGAGGTGCTTGTTGTATGTGTTAATGAAATTAGGGAGTCATAAGGTTGAAAAGTGTTGAACTTGTTATATGTCCTAGTGCATAATTTAATTATGAAATTAAACTAGGAACTTGAGACCTAGTTAATTGCTACCTTGAGTTAGAAGACATGCACATGAGTTAGGGTTTGAAGTTGAAGATAAATTTATTGATTATGTGCCTTGGCTATTTAGAGGAAGTGGATGGATTATAAAATCAATTTTATGGATAAAATTGATGCTTGAGTTTCATGATTGCTTTAGTGGAGTTCATTGAGAGTATTGCCATTATTGAGGAGATATTTGCTATTGCCTTGAGAAGCATATTTTTGGTTACTTTTTGAGTACATTGCCATTAGTTGATACCATTGAGGAGATCATTTTCTAGTCACTTGTGGATACATTTGTATTTCATTTGAGGAGATCATTGTTGGCTATTTGAGAGCTCTTTGCTTGAGGGAGTTGTGCTTGTTTCTTGAGAGCTTATTGACATTGCATGAGGAATATATTATTGAGAATCTATTGCTATCAATTGTGGATATTTTCCTTGGTTGGTTGAAGTCCTCATTGTTATTTCTTAGAGAGGTTTTCATTAGAGAGCTCATTTGCCATACATTTGAGAGTACATTGTTGAGCATTGTTGTTATCCATTTGAGAGTATATTATTGAGCATTGTTGTCATCCATTTGAGAGTACATTATTGAGTATTGTTGTCATCCATTTGAGAGTACATTGTTGAGCATTGTTGTCATCCATTTGAGATATCATTTGTCATACATTGTTGAGATCATTGTGGATCATTGTTATCATCAATTGAAGAGTACATTACCATTCATTGTTGAGCACATTGTTGAGTATTGTTATCATTCATTTGTTATCCATTGTTGACTTCATCATTGAGCCTTTCATTCATTGATTTGTGGTTGATATTTAAGTTCTACTTGAGAGTTATTAGTTGATCCTTTGGGAAGGCTTTTGGAATATAATTTTTGGATAGATTTGAGACAAATTTTATGCATGGTTGGTTGAGCTTTTGGGAAGGCTTTTGGGATAGAATTTCTAGAAAGATTTGAGATAGATTTTGTGCATGATTGGTTGAGCCTTTGAGAAGGATTTTGGGACAGATTTGTCGATATATTTGGGAAAATATTTGAGTAGGATTATTTGAGCCATTTTTTAAGGCTTTGAGAACATATTTGGGATAGAATTTGAGCAGGATTGTTTAAGCCTTGTGAGAAGGCATTGAAGCATATTTGTGAGTAGTAAAAGAGACAGGATAGAAATAGAAAACACATAAACACTAATTACCTAGCTGAGCAGATCAGTGGATAGCCTAGCTAAGAATATCAGTGGATATCCTAGCTAAGAAGGTCAATGGATAGCCTAGATGAGTAGATCAGTGGAGAGCCTAGTTGAGTAGATCAATGGATAGCCTAGCTAAGAATATCAATGGAAAGCCTAGCTAAGTAGATAAATGGATAGCCTAGCTGAGAAGATAATTGGATAGCCTAGCTAAGAAAATTAGTGGATATCCTAGCTAAGCAGATAAGTGGATAGCCTAGTTGAGTAGATCAGTGGATAGCCTAGCTAAGAATATCAGTGGAGAGCCTAGTTGAGTAGATCAGTGGATAGCCTAGCTGAGAAGATCAGTGGAGAGCCTAGCTAAGTAGATCAATGGATTCCACTTAAGCATATCAAGACAACCTAGCTTTTATCAGATCAAAGTAATCATTTGTAGTGGGATAAGTATCCCTATTTCTTTATGAAATAGTATAAGGATATTATCTTGTGGACTATCGCACATTGGGGGAACCACATTAATCTTGTGTGTCAATTGTGTGTGGTGATTTGTAAACTTGCTTATTATTGTTATCTATGTTATTTATGCACATTGCTAGATTTAGTTATTGTAATTGAGGACACTAATTGATATTGGTTTGGAAAGAAAGTAAAAAGTGGGCGTTATATTGTTCACCCCCATCTCAATATAAACTTGTGTTCTTCAATTGGTATCAGAGTGGGTTTCTTAATAAAGGCTAACAACTTGAGGACAGATTCTACAATAACACAGATGGCTTCACAAAATGGATCATCTACAAGTAAGGCTCCATTGTTTGACAGTAATAATTATGCTTTTATGAGAATGAGAATGAAGAACTATTTGATATCACAAGGATATGAGGTATATCAAATGGTTGCAAAAGAGTATAAGGTTGAAGGTGATACCGAGACAGATAAGACTATCAAGAAATTAGTTGAGATCAATCCAAATGCAATTAAGTATATTCTAAGTGGTCCACATGAGATAAATTGTATAAATGTCATGGTATGTAATTCAGCTAATGAAGTGTGTGTTGCGGGCCAAACAAGGTTAAATTCTTTCCTATTTTTGTCACTTGCCCGTGCATTAATTATCAACCCAGGGAGCTTCGTAAACTTGCGAAGGGTCTCACACAGGATCACTTACAATACCACTTTGAGATGAGTCCGCTAGCTCTACTATTGGGGGGTGTTTCAAAGGTTGTCAATCATTCATTCACTCCTCAATAAATTACGTATGAATAATTAAATCTTCAGAAAGAAAACATTCATACGTGCATACTAATAACAAACCTATTGCAATCATAAAATAATAGTGCAGAAATAAACCTATGAAAGCAGTAAGCTAATCTAGAAAACACAAAGAAAGGGAAGAAATACTGGCTTGGAGTGGGCCCAGGCTCCAGCAGCTTCCTCCCAGCTGAACACGCGCTTAGGAACTCTTAGAACTTTATTATAATCACCAAGGAATTACAATGCTTCTTAACCTCTGTACTCCTCTCTATATTCTGTATTCTATCTTCGATATTTTGATATCTTATCAGAGAGGTCTGCATGTGTTTATATAGCACACCCACAGATCTTCTGTTACAAGGTGGTTACAATCGATTCATTCCAGACTAAACTAAGATAGTCTGGTAAATGTAATCGACGTCTGCTAAAACTGGCATTCATTCCTAATGGTGGCGTGTTCTCTGATTGGTTCGTGCTTCACCTGGCATAGGTAGGACATTCTCATACATTAGTGCAACTCCCAAATTAACTTACATGACGTAGAGTTGGAACTGCACCAGTCAATGTTGCCCACGTCGCGTTATCTGGTCAACGGGTGAAGAACAGAGGCACCTTCTCTATGAGGAAGGTGCCTAAGTATATCGGGTGCCTTCTTTATACAGAAGGTGCCTACCTTCCATTAGCACCTTCCTAGAAGAGGAAGGTGCTTGCCTTATATTGGCACCTTCCTGGAAGAGGAAGGCACCTACCTTCTATTGGTGCCTTCCTAGAAGAGGAAGGCGCTTATCTCCTATTGGCGCCTTCCTGGAAGAGGAAGGCACCTACCTTTTGTTGGTGCCTTCTTTGAAGAGGAAGGCGCCTACTTACCATGCATTAATTCTAAAAGAAACAAAGTGCCAGGTCCATGAAAAGACCTCGACTGATCCAAATATGACTAAATCAACTACAATTCCACAAAAACACACTAAAACATACAAATTAGATAACACACATAATCTTATCAAATAATTACATAACCATTCATAAAAATATACAATTCCTATTATATAGCCGCATAATGATTAATGAAACTCATACAAAATATGAGCATTTTCGAGGCTCATCATCCCCCCATGCCTAACATATGCCATGCCCTCATGGCATCAAAACTATAGGTAGCCCTATTAACTCCTCATCATTGTCATTTTTTGATGGATCTGGCTGTACCTACGGCCCATGTTTGCTTCTTCTATGGACCGACATCTGGAGGTGCGGTTCCTCTTTTCTCACATAGAGCTGTAGGTGCTACTATCAGCTTTCGCTCGAGTTGCTGACTCCGCTTATTCACTTTTCTCATCCTGGCCGCTATTGGGGGTGGTATTGCCAACGTGGTTGTTGCTGCTTGAAATGCCACTTCTACAGCCTACCACAGGTCAGCTTTAGGGCCTAACAACTGCAAGAGGGATATCTGAGTTATCCCTCTTGAGATGAACCACCTGGGCCTTGTGTAATCAGGCTGCTTCAGGAGTAAGCCCTATATTTTCCCTCGTAATGGTAGCAGCTTCCAATTTGGGGCCATATACCCCCCATATTTCAAAATACCTTCGTATCTTGGAGGGCCGCCCCCGGGATGACCCATAAATCTCCCAAAATTGGTTATCCTCTATCGGATTAATGCAGATACCAGGGTCTCCCCAAACCCTCGAGGTTGACTCCCTAGCCTCCTTGGCTGCTATCATTTCTTTGAGCAGTCATTCGAACTACTTTCACCTTTCTACGAATGGTTGCATGTCCCATTCATCTTCTTCTATTTTGATGAAAGTCACCTTCACCTTTTTTTGAGCCATCCTGGGCCCTTTTCCTTTTGCCTGCGTAGAAACTATGATGGCTCTGATGGAAGGTTTCTCTTCCTTCCTAGTAGTTGTTTCCTCATCATGGGGGACTTGTTCATTCTGAGGGACTTGCCCTGACATCCCTGGAGCTGTCTCTCCATCCTCCTATCTATCCGATGTCATCCCTATTGGTCCTTCTATCTCTTCCTCTTTAGGTCCAAGGGATTCCTCTTTAACCCCTGATCCTATCTACAACTGTTGGCTTCCACCCAGTTCTGCATCACTTAGGTCTATGACCGAGGGCTCTATGGGTCTTCTTCTCTCCTCACTCCCAAAAATAGAGGAATTCTCCCCTACCTCTAGGCTATTCTATCAGGTATCCAATCAGAATTCTCCCGAAGAGAATACTCATTCTACTGATGTGGGAGAATTCATCGAGACCTCAATCACCCAGTCAGTTTGGGTCGATGCATCCCTTTTCTCTATCCCCTTGGCCTGGAGTTGTCGGTTCTCTTCCCACAACTACTGGACCAACTGCTCGAGCTGAGTGATCCTTTGTGCTCACTCTTTCAGCTCTTCTTCATGCTTGATCTAGAAATCCTCCAAAATTTTTGGGCCATCCAATAGTTGGTTTGCCATTCCAGGGCCTCCTCTAGGGCTGCATCAATTTGATTATTGCCCCTAGAAGTCCCTACATCCTATGAACTCTAGCTTGTCAACTCCTAGAGGGTCTAGGCTGCAAGACCGACCTCTGAGTCATCTTCCTCCTCCTTCAAGGAGAGGATGAGTCACCATAGGCATTTCCTCCCAGGGGCTGGTTCTAGTGGCCAAAATTTGGCCTCACCGCTAGCAAGTCGTGCCCCTTCTTCTTCATACTCGAGCACTAGGGAATGCCCTCTTTCTTCTATAAAATTGGGCAGTGCCAATTTCTTGATGTCCTCTACTTCATTTGTAGGGCTATCCTCCACTCACCCTACCTCGACAATAGAATCCTCCCACCTTTCCTGGCCATCATCTCCTTCTACATTGGAACTCTACCTTTGTGCTTCTGCATGGTGGACCAACGCTGATATCAGCCCATGGTGGGCCAAGGTGGAAGGTGCCCCCTTCTGGTATCTAGCCGCTTCCTCCTTCAGGGCATTTTCTAGGTAGAAGGGCACATTCATTTTCCTCCCATGCACTAGGTGATTCAAGAATTGCACATGATTAGTGTGCAGATGGGTATATTTCCTAGTGCATGTAAAGAACCGAGCAACCTGCTCGAATATCTTCCATAGATTCATAGGAAGGCTACTTTTTGGTAGCCCTTCCTTGTCTATCTACACATTCTCCCCTGGCAGTAGTAATTCAGCGTATGACTTCAACATTCCACCCTTGTATGTGCACTCGCCTATGAGAGGCAAGCCAGTCACCTATGAGATATGTTCGAGGGTGACTGGAATCTCCATCCCTCATACTTGAGCTATGTCTCCCCCCAAGGAGGTAGCAAATTCCCTAGCTACCTCCATATCCTAGCTCTGACTGACCAAGATACAGTACTCGAGCCATCCCTCGGCTTTGAACTACGTCCTGACCGCCCCCTGATTCCTTCTGTATCACTCGATTCATTTTTCTTCACCACATGATTCCTCGATCATCCTCCCATGGTGCCTTCCCTTAGGCTCTTCTATTTTTCTCCTTGCCTTCTCAGGAAGGTACCTTCTTATAAGGAAGGCATCGAACCCTAGCTTTCAATTTTGGCAAGGTACGCCTCACAAGCTACATCGTTGGCACGATCGGCCATGGGGGTGCATGATTTTTATGGCGATGATATTTTTTGGTACTGCATAATTTATGAATGATTACATAAAAATATGAGTAGAGTATGCACGTACCTGATTGGATGTCTCATGCATCATGGAGAGTGTCGATTCATCGATCTGTGACATGGGGGATGGGTACTTCATTTGCATGGATTACGCCAGATTTTGCTGTTGAGTTGTTTTAATGGTTGATGTCAAAGATAGACTCTCGATAGGCTTACAAACCATCTGTCTATCATTTTTGGAATGTGCGCACTGATCTCGCCCCATAATTCTATGAGATTTTTTATTGGAGTGGTTCCCTATCATACGAGCGATGGTGGTAATCTGATGTCACCTGCTCGTGTGATGATCTTGTTTCGATCGAGGCGCACATGAAACTTTAAGTGTTGGTTGTATACGAAAGGTGCTCTTTGGTACCTTCTCGATGTGGAAGGTGCTTGATATGGTGCCTTCCCGATGTGGAAGGTGCTTGATATGGTGCCTTCTCGATGTTGTAGGTGCTCTTGAATGGATGCACCTTTCGATGGTGGAAGGCACTCTTTTTGATGATGGTGCCTTCCTGCTATGGAAGGCACTTTGAATGGGTGTGCCTTCCTAGAGTGGAAGGCACCTTTGAATACATGCGCCTTCCTAGAAGAGGAAGGCACCTTGGCTATCATTTTTTTTATCAAGGATGGATGCGCCTTACTGATGTGGAAGGTGCCTCGGTCCTCAATTTTTTTTTAGGAAACGTGCACCTTCTTTATAAGGAAGGTACCTTATTTTAGTGGGGCACCTTCTTTATAAGGAAGGCACCTTATTTTAGTGGGGCACCTTCTTTATAAGGAAGGCACCTTATTTCAATGGGGTGCCTTCTTTATAAGGAAGGTGCCTCACCTCTTACTCGAAACCTCCATCACGACAGAAAATGTCCACCTTCGTCAAGCACCTTCTTCTAGGAGGAAGGCATCATACCTCAAGTGGATAGTCTTCTTTGATGATGAAGGCTTTCTACAAGGCTCTTTCTTGGCAGCCATGTCATGATTGACCGAGAAAGGGTGATCAAGCCTCCTCGGACTCGCTTCATGCTGCCTCAACATCTTCCTGCAAGGGCTGGCATCTGAATTTCCTCTTGGGGAAGAGTTTGTTGCCCACCCCCATGCTTGAATAGATGTTGCTTCTACCCTATGAGTGTCGAGATGCTGAGCCGAATCAGGCCTGGTTTCCTAGATACCTATTCTTCATGTTGTCAGGTCCTCCACCTACAAAAAGCAAACAAAAAGAAAGAAAAATACAGGTAGTTAGATGCATTCCGTGCCTATTAGGCCCTGAACCCAGGATGCCTGCAGCTTGCATGTGGGCGTCATCCCTACAAAACACATCATAAGAAATAATCAAAACCTAAACTAACTACTTTTGGTGAGCACCTCCATGCCCACCATTTTTCCTACTGAGAGTTTGGTCCAGATTCACAAGGATGGGGTCTCCCCCATGCCTGCTCTGGATTCCACCAGTAAATTCTTGGACGTGTTGTAGGGCCATAGTCGGTGGCCATTAATGGTTAATACAACATTGCTGTCATCAATGGTTCTGACATGCACAACACCATTCTTGATGAGCTCTACCACCTCATACGGTCCCATCCATCTCTGCATTAATTTGCCCTTCCTTTCCTGGAACCGAGAATCGTACAACAACACCCATTCTCCTTCTTGGAACTGCTTTAGTTTAATGTGGCGATCATGCCACCATTTCCTTTGCTTTTGTATGATCTCCATTCTTTGTAAAGCATCCATTCAGATTTCATCCAGCTGATTCAGCTATCGAATCCTTTCTTTTTGAGCATCATCCAGGCTCAAATTTAGTTCTAAAGTTGTTCTCAGTGTTTTGATCTCAAACTCGATGGGCATCATTGCACTCTTCCCATAGACCAATTGGAAGGGTGTAAAGCTTGTGGTGGATTTCCACGTGGTGTTGTATGCCCATACTACCTCTGATAGCCATGTAGCCCAATATTTTCTATGTTGCTGCATGGTTTTTGTTAGGATGTTCTCTATTTCCCTGTTTGTCACCTCCACTTGCCCGTTTGCCTACGGATGGTAGGGTGTAGTTTTGTTGTGCCAAACTCTGTATTGCTTCATCAGTTCCTCGATCAACTTGGAGGTGAACTGAGGGCCTTGGTCAGTTGTTATTTCTCTGGGGACCCCGAATCATGTAAATATGTGAGCAAATAAGAAATCGGCAACCGTTCTTTCTTTTGAATCCCTCAATGCCTGAACTTCAACCCATTTGGTGACGTAGTCTGTACAGACTAAAATAAACCTCCTACCTATTGAAGGTGGGTTAATTGGCCCCACAAAATCCATACCCCACTTGTCGAAGGGTTCCAGGTGTACCTGAGGTTGGAGGGGCATTTCGTCATGATGGGTTGGTCTACCCATTCTTTGGCATTCATCGCACTTGTTGGCGTATGCGGCTGCATATTTGAATAGAGTGGGCCAAAAGTACCCAACCTATAGGATTTTATAGGCAGTCTATTTCCTCGCAAAGTGTCCTCTGCATGGTTCATCATGACAAGCTTTGAGTATTTCTGAGAACTCCTATTCTGCTACGCATCTCCTTATGATCTGGTCACATCCTATTTTGAACAGGAGGCCATCAATCCATAGGAAAGATGCACTTTTCTCTATTACCACCTACTTTTCTCGAAAGGAGAGAGCAGGTGAGGTTCTTTCGATGGCCAAGTAATTGGCTATATCTACGTACCATGGTATTTGTTCATTGATGGTGAACAAATGCTCATCCAAAAACTGGTCTTCCACTATTGTATGGTCCGTTGGTATCAATCTGGATAGAAAATCTGCTACAACATTGTCCTTGCCCGGTTTGTCGACTATTGTTATGTCAAATTCCTACAATAGTAGGAGCCACCTGATAATTCTTCCACCAATATCTGGCTTGCTCATTAAATATCTGATGGTCGCATGGTCCGTGTGGACAAACACCTTATATCCGATGATATAATGGTAGAATTTGTTTATGGCATGCACAACTGCAAGGAACTCCTTCTCCATCACCGTGTAGTTGAGCTCGGCTCCTACCAAGTTTTTGTTGACATAATAGATGGCGTAAAATTCCTTGCCATCCTTCTATCCAAGGACTGCTCCAATCGCATTGTTGGATGCATCACAATAGATATGAAAGGGTATGGCCCAATCTGGTCCTCTCAAAACTGGTGCAGATATCAGTTTCTCCTTGAGCAACTGAAATGCTTCTTCGTAGTCTTCCATCCAATTGAACTCCATGTCTTTAGACAATAGAGTGTGCAGTGGTTTTGCAATCTTACTAAATTTGATGATAAATCATCGGTAGTACCCGATAGATCCGAGGAAACTTCTCACCTCTCTCTGCATTCTAGGGCTGGGTAGGTCCCTGATGACCTCGATCTTTCTTTTGTCAACCTTTATTCCTTCTATGGAGAGATGGTGTCCCAATACGATGCCCTCTTGCATCATCATAAAGCATTTCTCATTACTCAGGGATAGATTATTTCCCTCGCTTCTTTCAAGCACTCTTTCCAAGTTCGTCATTGCTTCATCAAAGGTTTCTCCATAAGCGGTGAAGTCATCCATGTACACTTCGACTGCATCTCCCATCATGTCTGAGAATATGCTAAGCACCACTCTTTGAAAGGTGGTTGGTGCATTGCATAACCCGAAAGGCAATACCCGATAAGCAAACGTTCCCCATGGGCAGGTGAACGTTGTCTTATCCTGGTCTTCTTCTCCTATCTGGATCTTATTATATCCACTGAATCCATCCAGGAAGGAGAAATACTTTCACCCCAAAAGTGTGTCCAAGACCTGATCAATGAATGGGAGTGGGAAGTGGTCCTTCTTGGTTGCTTTGTTTAACGCTCTATAGTCTACATAGATTCACCACTTCCCATTCTTCTTGGGGACCACCACCAGTGGTGACACCCACTCACTATCAAAAATTGGATAGATGAATCCGATAGACAAGAGTTTTTGTAGCTCTACTTTGACAATGTCTTTCATTGTCGGATTCATTCTTCTTTGTGGTTGCCTGCTCGGAGTTGCTTGTTCATCGAGGTATATTCGATGGGTATAGATCTCTAGGCTGATTCCCTTCATATCCAAGTAATCCCATGCAAATTCCCATTGGTGTCTTACCAGGAGCTCTTCTACTTTTGTCAGTTGTGTGGGAGTCAACCCACTACTGACGTTTAACGTCCTTCCTAGCCCAATGTTTATCTATTGAACGTGGTGATCTTGGGCGCCAGCCAATGGTGACCCAGGTGCGGTGATGGAGGATTCTCCATGGAGGAACTCTACAATAGCACCATCCTCATCTTCTTCTTCTACCAACTCATCCAACGCCATCATCGACTGGATTATGGATAGCTCATGATCTTCATGCTTGGTCAACGTAGGTTCTCCCAACGAGTCGATGGACTACACAGGGGGTGAAATGGTCAATATTTTGATATTTTGTCCATCGAAGATGGTCATCAGCCCATCATGATAGCTGATGTAAGCATCGATTATTGCCAGCCATGGCCTTCCCAAGATGAGTGGGTAGCCACCCAACCTAGTTTTAGACTGCAAAACCAGGAAGTCGATTGGGTATTCCCATGCACTGACTATCACTATTACATCCTCAAGCATTCCTTCTGGTGCCACGGTCGATCGATCGGCCAGCTGCAGCACTATCATGGTGGGTCTCAGGTTCATGAGTTGTAGCCTCTGCATGGTCTCCTGAGGCATTACGTTGATGGCTGCTCCGAGATCGACCAACGTATTGGACAAGGAATGTCCTTCAATTTTTATAGTCAACACTGGGCTACCCGGATCCACGTACTTGGGATGACACATCTTGCCCATCATCAAATCTACTAATTTACCCATGACATTGATAGTCTGGGTTGCTTTCCATCCTGGCCTTCTTAGGCACATCTCCCTTATCACCTTGGTATATATCGGGACATCTCGGATAGCTTGAAATAGTGGAATTGTCACTATGAGGTTCTTCAAGCTGGACAGGATATCAAACTCTAGCTGCGTTAGTTTCTTCTATTCTTGTAGTTGATAAGGAAATGGAGCCTTTGCTCTCTCAGCTACTTCTTCTACCACCTCTTCTATAAGAGGTGTTTCTCCTACATCTTCCTCCTCTTCTATCAGTGGAGGTGTTTCTACTCCTAGCTGTCTACCAGACCTAAGCTGAATATGATACATCGGATACATCTCGCCTTCCATATTGTATGTTGGTTGATTCACTCTATTATTTGGATTTGTCATCGGTTGTGTGGGTAGCTACGTAGGTCTCACTACTGGCAAGGCCGACAAGTTTTTATGGGGGTGAGCTGGCGCTACATTCTATGGGGCTAGATTCCATGGAGTGTGGCCTCTCCACTACTGCCCCAGATATTGATATGCCATCCAGGGCTACTGATTCGGGAATGTTATTCTTGGGGGTGCGTTAGACCAAGGTGATGGCCCCCACCACCCCATGTTAGGTGGTTGAGGTGGGCCTTGTGACATGTATGGTCCTCCCCCATATGATGGCATTCTAGTTGGCATATTCCCCATAGGGGGTTGTGGCCAACTCTTTCGATTGCCTATGAAATAGGCCTCCATGGCTTCAACATCCTCCTGATTGCTAGGCAATTTTGGGCACAATCGGGTCTTATGGTTCAGCCTACAAACTATGCATACTCTAACTTTGTTCTTTGGGCATGCATTCTTTGCATGCTTTCCTCTACATTTTGGGCAGAAATAAGCCAATGTTGCATCATTTTCTTACTTATTTTTCTCTAACAATAGCGTATCCATCTGCAATGCTAGAGACGAAAGCATTTCACTTTTCAGATCCTCCAGCATGTTGCCTATTTCTATTTTCATGACTGAAGCAGTCACTTTCATGGTTCTAGAAGTGGTCTTGCCTCTCCTTCTTGAGTAATTTTGGCATAGTTGTAGGATGTCTTCCATAGCGTGCTGGTAGACATCACCTCCAGAAATCATGTTGAGAGCCTCCAACGATTCATTGTTAAGCCCTCTCAAAAATATGCTTTTGAGAGATTTATCAGATAGCTTCGCATGAGGAGACCATTGAAGATTGAAATTGAATCTCTCCTAGTACTCTTCGAGAGACTCATCCTCTTTCTGCATCATGCTCAGGACTTCCTCTCTAGAGTCTCTTGCTCTCCCGAAGTCTTGATATTGCTCTAGAAAGAGCTTCTTCATTTGATCCCATGTGGTAATGTGTTTCTCCCCTAGACTGATGAACCACCATAGAGCTGCATCATCCAATGTGGAAGGAAAGAGCTTCAACTTCTGCGTATCAGATTTGTAGTCCACAGACCTGCATAAAACATCAAACTTAAATAAGAATAGGTCAGGGTCCTCGGTTGGGTATCCTCTGAAGGTAGGAAGGTGAGCAGGGGATATGTTTTTCATTTTGGTATCTCCTACTCCTTCATCAATCGAGAAGCTAAATCCAGATGAAACTTCTTCTACGTCGACCATTTTTTTAGGAAATGTGGTCTCTAATGCAGTACTTATGGCCTTACGATCATTCAAAATTTTTTGAGTCAAGGCTCTAAGGTTATCTGGTGTTATCATCCAATATTCTACAACTTTCCACAATAGGGCTTCCTCTAAAGGTGTCCTTTTAAATAGGGGGTTTATGATGGTTCATTCTTCCCCAAGTTGACGGGATGAGGAAGCACTTTGCACAAAGTGTGGATCCTCACTCCAGTGGAGTGTTGGCTGTGAGTCAGGCGAATCTAGTTCGAGCTCAGAGTGTTCGGTCGACTCAGGTTTTGGAGAACTTTGTTTTACAAACCGACCATCAGGTCCTCTTCTTCTCGAAGAACTCATACAAGGTCAGATGGAAGGTTTCAGGTATTGCAATTGATCTAGTAGAGGCGCTTCCCGACAACGGTGCCAAAATGTTGTGGGCCAAACAAGGTTAAATTCTTTCCTATTTTTGTCACTTGCCCATGCATTAATTATCAACCCAGGGAGCTTCGTAAACTTGTGAAGGGTCTCACATAGGATCACTTACAATACCACTTTGAGATGAGTCCGCTAGCTCTACTATTGGGGGGTGTTTCAAAGGTTGTCAATCATTCATTCACTCCTCAATAAATTACGTATGAATAATTAAATCTTCAGAAAGAAAACATTCATACGTGCATACTAATAACAAACCTATTGCAATCATAAAATAATAGTGCAGAAATAAACCTATGAAAGTAGTAAGCTAATCTAGAAAACACAAAGAAAGGGAAGAAATACTAGCTTGGAGTGGGCCCAGGCTCCAACAGCTTCCTCCCAGCTGAACACATGCTTAGGAACTCTTAGAACTTTATTATAATCACCAAGGAATTACAATGCTTCTTAACCTCTGTACTCCTCTCTATATTATGTATTCTATCTTTGATATTTTGATATCTTATCAGAGAGGTCTATATGTGTTTATATAGCACACCCATAGATCTTCTGTTACAAGGTGGTTACAATAGTCGATTCATTCCAGACTAAACTAAGATAGTCTGGTAAATGTAATCGACGTCTGCTAAAATTGGCATTCATTCCTAATGGTGGCATGTTCTCTGATTGGTTCATGCTTCACCTGGCATAGGTAGGACATTCTCATACATTAGTGCAACTCCCGAATTAACTTACATGACGTAGAGTTGGAACTGCACCAGTCAATGTTGCCCACGTCATGTTATCTGGTCAACGGGTGAAGAATAGAGGCACCTTCTCTATGAGGAAGGTGCCTAAGTATATCAGGTGCCTTATTTATATAGAAGGTACCTACCTTCCATTAGCACCTTCCTAGAAGAGGAAGGCACTTGCCTTCTATTGGCACCTTCCTAGAAGAGGAAGGCGCTTACCTTCTGTTGGCACCTTCCTGGAAGAGGAAGGCGCCTACCTTTTGTTGGTGCCTTCTTTGAAGAGGAAGGCGCCTACTTACCATGCGTTAATTCTGAAAGAAACAAAGTGCCAGGTCCATGAAAAGACCTCGACTGATCCAAATCTGACTAAATCAACTACAATTCCACAAAAACACACTAAAACATACAAATTAGATAACACACATAATCTTATCAAATAATTACATAACCATTCATAAAAATATACAATTCCTATTATATAGCCGCATAATGATTAATGAAACTCATACAAAATATGAGCATTTTCGAGGCTCATTAGTGTGGACCATGTTGCAAAATATATATGAAGGATATTCTAAGGTAAAGTTGTAAAAACTACGAACTCATAGAATAAGATTAGAGGAATTGAAAATGAATGATTCTAAAGATATTGCAAATTTTTTACTTCGAGTTGATGATATTGCTAACACCATGAGATGCCTAGTTTTTGAGATGAAATAATAAGATGTTACTCAAAAGGTTTTGAGATCACTTCCCATGAAGTATGATGCAAAGGTTTCAGAGATAGAAGAAACAATGAATATCGACAAGCCAACAATGGAATAACTACAAGGAACTCTCACAGCTTATGAGATGAGGATAGATAAGCATCGAGCTCCAAAGAAAGAAATTGCATTCAAATATTTAGATAAAAATAAAGGGAAAGATCCAGAGATAGATAGAGATTCAAATAATTATGAGGAAGCTAACTTCATCAAAAGGAAAAAGGACTCAAGGAATTACAAGGATATGAATAAAGTCAAATGCTACAAGTGTGGTGATTATGGTCACTATGCAAACAAGTGTCCACATGAAGAAAATAGTGATGATGAAAATAGGGTCATAGAAGAAAAGAAGAAGGAAAGCATATGCATGACAAAGAGGACAGGTACAAGCAAAGAAAGCATGAGAAGAAGAAAAGTTTTTGTAATACAAAGAAAAATTTCTACATTGAAGAAGCAAATGATAGCTCAGATCACAACGATAGAGACAAGTCAAATGATAAAAATTAAGAACATCTATTCTTAGGAATAGAAGGTGAAAGAGAACAATGCTTTGTGTGTGGTCAAAGAGATTACAGATCAGGATATTGCAATGGCTTCAGTGATAGTGAATATGAAATGACACATCAAGGAAACATGCATGGTCAAAGAATTCATGAGAGTTTGTTTGCTATAGAAGATGATAATTATCTCAGTGATAGTAAATATGAAGAAGTATCACTTTTGATAATGTAAGAAGAAGAGGATGATCCAAGAAAACAAAAATCAAAAGTCAAAAGGCTAAAAGAAGAAATCAAGAATCTTGAAAACAAGATTCAAACAGATGTCAAAATCAGAGAAGAACTACTTCAGACAATCAGTGATCTACGATATGATCTTCAAGATGCAAAAAGTATAGAGGAAAGGATGAATGTAGAACTAAGGGTAATGACGGCAAGACATGACACATTAGATGAAAATGTTAAAAAAGGAGTGGAAACATATTTTAAGGTTGTATCTCAATTCCAAGAAAAGTCACACTTAAAAGGAAAGGAAGTTCTAAAAGATGAAATAAAGGAAGCACCTAAGATTCATGAAGAAAGTTACAAAGCTCCTATGGCTCCAAATATCTAGTTTGCATATTTTTTTGAGATAGGTGAATCAATTTCAAGAGGCAAAGAAATTCTTGAAGAAGAAAGCAAGGAAGAAGTTAAGGAAGAATATTTGGATACCATAAAGAAGGATCAAGGATACAATGCACAAGTCAAAGATGATCACAAGGATAAAGGTCAAGAAAGGTATGAGGAACCAATGTATTTTAAAGGACATTGTTTTTCTAGTAATGGATTTGGACATAGGGCTATACATTGCAGGGTCTATGGATCAAATAAAAAGTTTGATTTCACTAGAAGGATCTTCAAAGGAAGAAGATATGGTTTTTAGGGACATTGCTTCTTATGCAATAGGATTGGTCATAGAGCTTCTTAGTGCAAAGGAAATGAGCAATATGGTTTTGATTATAGAGATGCATAATTTAGAGTTCATGGTCAAAATGATTATGAAAATAGAACTTCACAATACAAGGTTCAGGAAAGGAATGGATATGGAAATGGTTTCAAGAAAGAATTCAAGACATGGGCACCATCCAAAGGCTACAATATCAAGTTCTTTAATTGTGATAACTTTGGACATATTGCAATATGGTGTATGAATCAATTCCAAATAGGTTCAAGGCAAGAAGGTCAAATAGGTTCAAGGTAAGAAGGTCAAACAGGCTCAAGACAAGAAGATCAAGTAACTTATCAAGAAAAGGAGACCATAAATATGTGGAAGTAAGTCAAAAAAGGAAAGGAAAAATGTAATATGGGAGTAAATGTACTCCCACCCTAAAATTAATCACCTTAAGAGATAAATTGGTAGGGGGGCTAAGCTTAAGAGTCATATATTTTAGCCCCATAGGTGTCCCTTTTGCCATTGATGTCAAAGGGGGGGAGTTTTGAGTAAGGGGGAGAGCATTGAGATAGGGGAGAAGCCTCCAAAGAGAAAATTAAGATAGGGGGAGCAGCCTCCATAAAGAGTATTGAGTTAAGGGGAGAAGTTTTGATTTTCAAAAATGGCTTTTGCAGTGATTGTGGTGATTTGTATTAGAGGTGTTGCCATCAATGACAAAGGCGGAGATTGTTAGCAATTTGAGTTATTTTGTATTGTTATTGATGTCACATGGATAACATTGAGTTTTGGTGGCAAAAGAACTTCATAAAAAATAATTTATGATATATTTAAGATCAAGGATATATACAAGGTTTTGTGGCACAAGAGGCATATAATATTTAATTTTTAAAATATTATATTAATAGTTTTTATTAAAACCAATGGTAAAGGTTTTTATTAAAACCAATGGCAAGGGTTTTTTATTAAAACCAATGGAAAGGGTTTTCACTAAAACCATTGGAAAGGGTTTTTCATTAAAACCACTATGCTAAGACTTCTCTAAATTATGATGACTGAAAATGTTTTCCAATAAAACCTAGGTGCAAAAAGTTTCATGACGAAATTCAAAAGAATGAAGGAGATATCCCAATTCAAAGTTAAAAGGTAAATTATTAAATTTTTATTTAATAATTCTAAGGTCTAAGGTTGTATTACATTATCCATCGACATGCAAATGTTGGGGAGATTAATAAATATTCTCCAACATCATTCGAAGGATGGAGGTGCATATAAATAAAAGGTAAAAACCTTTGTTTATTGAAGACTTGATATAGCGCATGAGAGAGAGTCATCGAAAGGAGAGCAGCAAAGAAAGAAGGATAAATAACTTTTGATTTGAGAGAAAGGTCAAGTAAATAGCACAAGAAATTGATGTCATTTAGGAGCCTATAGCGTATTTTACAGCACACGAACTTTGCACAAGGTAGGTTTGTTGTTCGAATTCTACCAGGGGCAAAGTATTTTGCTGAGAAAGGTAATTCAGTTTTTCATATTCGAAGCATAGGACAAGCTAGATGTTTGGGATTAAATCCCAGCATGGGCTGACACCCACATGGTAAGCACCTCATAGCACTAAGTGAGAGGAACAGAGTTTGAATCCCGTGAAGGTGTGAAAACGCATTGATTTTTGGCAAGGCATTGATGATTTCGAAGGTGTGAAGGTGCATTGATTTTTGGCAAAGGAATTATCAATTTCAAAGGTTGTGAAGGTAGCAAATTTTGAATAAAGGTATTTATCTCCAGCGCATGGTAATATTTTTTATTACCAAATTTTTGGTGCATTAAAATTATTTCTGTGATAACTAGGGATTCATAAGTAGTTTAGGGAAAAAATGTTTGTTGTATGTGTTAATGTGCTTAGGAAGTTATAAAGTGTAGAATTAAATATTTGTTATTGTTGTGTGTGATTAGGGAGATATAATGTGTGGAAATAAATATTTGTGATTGTTGTATTTGGAGTTATAATGTGTGGAATTAAAAATAAAAGCATAGGTGCTTATTGTATGTGTTAATGAAATTAGGGAGTCATAAGGTTGAAAAGTGTTGAACTTTGTTATATGTCCTAGTGCATAATTTAATTATGAAATTAAACTAGGAACTTGAGACCTAGTTAATTGCTACCTTGAGTTAGAAGACATGCACATGAGTTAGGGTTTGAATTTGAAGACAAATTTCTTGATTATGTGCCTTGGATATTGAGAGGAAGTGGATGTATTAGAAAATCAATTTTATGGATAAAATTGATGCTTGAGTTTCATGATTGATTTAGTGGAGTTCATTGAGAGTATTGCCATTATTGAGGAGATATTTACTATTGCCTTGAGAAGCATATTTTTGGTTACTTGTTGATTACATTGCCATTAGTTGAGATAATTGAGGAGATCATTTGCTAGTCACTTGTGGATACATTTATCTTTCATTTGAGGAGATCATTGTTGGTTATTTGAGAGCTCTTTGCTTGAGGGAGTTGTGCTTGTTTCTTGAGATCTTATTGGCATTGCATGAGGAAGATACTTTTGAGAACCTATTGCTATAACTTGTGGATATTTTCCTTGGTTGGTTGAAGTCCTCATTTTTATTTCTTAGAGAGGTTTTTATTAGAGAGCTCATTTGCCATACATTTGAGAGTACATTGTTGATAATTGTTGTTATCCATTTGAGAGTACATTATTGAGCATTGTTTTCATCCATTTGAGAGTACATTGTTGATCATTTTTGTCATCCATTTGAGAGCACATTTTTGAAGCATTATTGTCATCCATTTGAGAGATCATTTTTCATACATTGTTGAGATCATTGTGTATCATTTTTATCATCCTTTGAAGAGTACATTGCCATTCATTGTTGAGCACATTGTTGAGTATTGTCATCATTAATTTGTTATACATTGTTGAGTTCATCATTGAGCCTTGCCTTCATTTATTTATGGTTTATATTTGAGTTCTACTTGAGAGTCATTGGTTGAGCCTTTGGGAAGGATTTTGGGACAGAATTTCTGGACAGATTTGAGACAGCTTTTGTGCATGATTGATTGAGCCTTTGGGAAGACGTTTGGGATAGAATTTCTAGACAGATTTGAGACAACTTTTATGCATGATTGGTTGTGAATTTGAGTAGGATTTTGGGACATATTTGGGATAGTATTTGAGTAGGATTGTTTGAGCCTTTTTTGAAGGCTGTGAGAATATATTTGGGACAACATTTGAACAAGATTTTTTGAGCCTTGTGAGAAGGCATTGATGCAAATTTGTGAGCAATAAAAGAGATAGGACAGAAATAGAAAATACATCAACACCATTTTCCTAGCTGAGTAGATCAATGGATAACCTAGATGAGCATATCATTGGATAGCCTAGCTGATAAAATTAGTGGATATCCTAGCTAAGCAGATCAATGGAGAGCCTAGCTGAGCAGATTAGTGGATAGCCTAGTTGAGTATATCAGTGGATAACTTATCTGAGAAGATTAGTGGATAGCCTAGCTGAGTATATTAGTGGATAGCCTAGTTGAGCAGATTAGTGGAGAGCCTAGTTGAGTAGATCAGTGGATAGCCTAGCAAAGTAGATAAGTGGATAGCCTAGCTGAGCATATCAATGGAGAGCCTAGCTGAGTAGATCAGTGAAGCCCACCTGAGCATATTGGGACAATCTAGCTTTGAGCAGATCAAAGTAATCATTTGTATTGGTATAAGGATCCATATTTATTTATGAAATATTATAAGGAGATTATCTTGTGGACTACCCCACATTGGGGGAACCATGTTAAATCTTGTGTCTCAATTGTTTGTGGTGATTTGTGCACTTGCTTACTATTGCTATCTATGTTATTAATGCACACTGCTATATTTTGTTATTGTGATTGAGGATACTAATTGATATTGGTTTGGAAAGAAAGTAAAAAATGGGTGTTATACTGTTCACCCCCCTTAGTATAAGCTTGTGTTCTTTAGAACTCATATTGAAAGCAAAATTCAAAACCATTGAATGAAATGCATAAATCCATAATGTAAAATTATAGCACATTCACCCAACTAGATTTCACAAAAATAAACTCTCAAAATTCACATACATACATAGGAGTCGATTTGAAGACCAAATAGTGGAATAATTGTATTTACAAAAAGGAAAAAGTCTTACATATGAATTTTAATGGCTAAATAGCCACCCTCTCAAATGAATAGCATTCTAGTATATATATATATTTTACATTGAAACAAACATTGAAGAACATTTGGTGGTAGACAATAAGGTTGGATCACGCTAGCAAGGGTGACCATGCTACGAATATTCTTCAAATATTCCATAGGGGATGGACCTTAGTAGGTGGCAAGTAATTTGGTTTGAATCTGGGCCCTTGATCAATTTTACTTCCATTTGGATGATTTGATAGATCATAAATTTATCCATATACTTTTGTGAGGAAGGTGGGCATTAAATGTAGTGTCATCTCACTTGAAACCAACTGCTTGGATGGATTTGAGATTCAACCTGCTATCATCTATTGGTTCTATGTTAACCTCTTAAATTGGTAGCTACTTATGCATGCCCTCATAAATTAAGGTACCTTCCTTATATAGAGGTTCCTTGATATTAGTGGGAATTGTATGATGGGAGGCTTTCAAGATCAGCTTGCTGCTTACTACCAACCTAAAACTCCACCCGCTATGTAAAGGTAAGTTTATGTGATCCCACTTTAATTTCTATATTGAGTGTAAATTTGGGATCACCTAAAAAATTAGGAGGTTCCCAAACTTTCATTGACCTCTACATTTAGATAACTTTTCTTCTATTATTAGGGTGGTGCTTTGGAAGTTGATCCTGATATTTTGTTGCCCCATTTATCCACCCATTGCACATGGTGGAAAATTGGGATCCCATCTCTTCACCCTTTTGTTAGGGCAAGGATTTTGGGACCCACCTAGAATTTTTAAGCTCTTATTTCTCCACCCACCTCATTACTTAGGAAAATTTTGCATGCTTCTTACTGACAGTATATTTTTCATGCTCAAGGGTATAGGGCCCTATTCCACCCTTCTTCCATAGTCAAATTTAGTATTTTGAACTATCAAGGCCCCATGGATCATTTCATGATAAAATATGTTTACCCTCCCTAATAACCTATCATCAAGTGGATCTTTGGGAATCGCTTGATACCTCAACTTGATCGATTCCTCCATCCTTCTTGATATTTCCTAAAATTCTATTGCCCTTATTGCAACCTACTCCAGTACCATTTGTTGCATGTGTAAGGTCTACTTTCAACAATAAACATCTAATTCTCAAGGATATAGCTCTCATACTCACCAAAAAGGATCTAATGTGTAAAAGCATACAAAAATTTTATCCACACTTTTTATGGCTCACAAGGGATTTCCACCTTGTGGGAACTGGAATCCAGATGACCTTTCTTATAAAAAAAGCACTTCAAACAAGGAATAATGAGGATGGGGATGGGGATATAAAGAACAAACTAGATAATAAGGTAGTTAGGGAAGGTTGTAAAATGAGGAGGGATGATGGAAAATGGGGTGGGAACTATAATCACAATGAGGTTAAAGACTATAGAGAAAGGGTTGAAGCAAATCACAAGAAGAAAAGAGAAAAAAGAGGTAGTCATAGGAAGAAAGGGGGAGTCACTAACTAGAAGAATTA
Organism: Wollemia nobilis; assembly: GCA_028583015.1. Classification (NCBI taxonomy): domain Eukaryota; kingdom Viridiplantae; phylum Streptophyta; class Pinopsida; order Araucariales; family Araucariaceae; genus Wollemia; species Wollemia nobilis. Next base: position 3,063,283 of record JAQPPZ010000314.1, read on the forward strand.
GTGACAACAAGCATAAAGGGAATATGGAGGGAGGAGTTAGAAAGAACAAAGTAAATATATGAGAGGGAAGGAGACTCTGAGGATATCCCATGGCATATTTATAATGAATCACCTAATCCACGATATATCCCTACAAATAACCTTTCCATAAACATACTCCACTATAGCCCAAGGCTATTTCAATCATAGATAGAATGTCAAATACATTTATCTATATTGTTATAGCCTCTATTTTTTATGCAATCATGCAAATATTTCTTCATATTATCAAGATACATCGTGGAAACCTTCAATCGTTCTCTTTGACTCATTCTTTGATGAATTACCAATACTACACAAGAGGTATTTTATAGAGTGATTCTCCTAGCCAACCATGATCTCAGTGCCACCCTTGAAATATTTGGCTTGATGTGGATCCTTGATAGTACATCTAAATATTTATTTTTAGGTACCTTTAGCTAATCTTATGATTTTGTGCTTATTTTAGGGTAATTCATACCTGAGACATGATGTACTTTACGAGATCACAAATTTTTAGGAACATTATCCATTGGGCTACAAAGTCACAACAAAAATGAAAAAAAAAAAAAAACAAAGAAAAAACAAGAGAGGAAAGAGCGTAAATGGAAATAAGTGCTTTGTTTCAAAAGAGGGGGTGCCACCTGGGAAATTATCACACATTTGGCTATGAAAATTCTGGTAATTTAGCCAACTGGTGGTAATCATGATGTAAATAAACACACTACAACCAAAGCTCTAGATAATATCACCCATGATGTAGCCTTATATATGTTGCACCCTTTTATTTAATAGTTGGTTTATTTACAAAAAATTATGGTGTGGATTGCATGCCCAAGCCAGGGGTCCCTATGCTACCTACCCAATGAAATTGTAGTGTTCAGACCAAATAGAGCTGAACTTAGTTGTTCTTCATGCTCAATATGGCATTGTCAACTACTACCATTAATTGCTTTAGAGACTCATTAATATCTCATGCTTGGCCTCAGTACTATTGTACTTTTCCCACACACCACTCATTTGGAGATTGCCTTTATCACCTTAGTCCATGCTCCAATCGATAACCCTTATGGAAGTGGGTATTAGAATCATATTCTGTATGGGTCGATTTGCACCATCACCCATACCTCATCCCTTTTTTTTGCAAAGATAGTCTCAGCCATGATCCAGTCTTCACAATCTTACCCACGTGGATCTTATTGGATCTAGGGACTATCAACTAGGTTGTAGTATGGAACAACGTGGTACAATCCAAGCTATATTATCTCTACTTCTACAAATTCTTTTGAATCCAACCCAAGCTTACTTAAGGGTTTTTTGGTGGACTCCATCCCCTACTGACTAAGAGGATAACATTTCTAAGGAAGCAATGCTCCAAGAATTACTTCATGTGACTCTAGGGGTAATGCGATGTTGTACCTCTATTCCCCTATGATGGGGGCTTCTCATTGCTCATTTTTCTACCTCTCCAATATCTACAAAGAGTTATAGGGAATGAAATTTTACATCACAAAAATGAATAGTGGTCCCTTATGCATGGTCTGGGATCTTGATTTCCTATCCATCCTCTGCTTTCCCATGGTTGGATGTCTATTTATTGTGCATTTTATTCCCAACCACTAAGATTTAGCTCTTTCTCTATTGAAAGCTTCCTCTTCATGTTGCTAACCTCTTCTATCATCCAGTGGATTTTAATTGTTAGCTCTTATTGCATTTGTTGTGGTATCTCATGGAGAAATGAAGGGAAATTATTCAACACAGTTTCGTTTTGCATAGGTATGAGCCCTATGGGTAGTAGGTTTTGGATAGAGGATGCATAGGATGGAATAGTTTGGGGATTTTCTCTATGGGAAATCTTTCTAGCTTGAATCAGAATTCTTTTAGCTTAGGATGCTTCTTTGAAGATTTGTGGGAACCTTCTTTCTCTCGACTATTGAATGAGGAGGCTAATATTAGGATCAAAATCTTGGACATAGTATATGTAATATTGAGCAAATGATGGCATTGTTTCATGAGGTATCCTCAAATTTCTTCTAAAGAGGATATTGAAATCAACCATGCTTTCATAACAGGCTTGATTTATGAACATGAGCCAACTGAGCAATAAGAATGGATCTGTAGAAGCATTAAATGTATTGATGAGGGCTTATGCTAGGTAAAACCATGTACGGATGCTTTCATCCTATAGATATTTGAACCATAACAACACTCTACCTTTGAGAGATATATAAAGGAGTATAAGCATAATACCTTCAAAAGCAATGTTATGGATTATAGCTAAGGAGACCACATCCTAATAGTGTTCACATGTAGCACCATCTGTACCATCATAGCTAGGAAACATCTTCAAATCCACATTGGGGATGTTATGAAAATTAGGGATATTCAAGGGGTTGCAATGTTCCTACAAGGATAGCTCTATTGAGCCATCGTATGATTGATCCTTTAGATTCTTTGGGTTCTTTTTTTAGGTTGGAGTCATTGGATGATCATAATTTCTCTTCCAATGAGGTCAAGTCTACTCATAAAACCTTGAGTCCTTAGGGAAATTAGTGATTTAAAATCAAAAGGACAATCGATCATGAACCTTGGTTGGTCCTTAATAGAGTCATCAAGTTCTGCTTTACTTCAAAGGTAACCATTTTTAGAAACCTAGTTCTTTACATAGCATAATTATCAAGTGAAGATATAGATATTACGAAGTAGAGTATCACCAGAATCTGTATTAAAATTGGGTGAGACCTCAGTGTCCCACCAGACATACCAAAAAAAATTGGTTAGAAATTTGCACCTAATGAAAAGGAGGTTTTGTGCACCCTATGAATGTCGAACAAAATTGAATGGTCACTGAGCCTAGGAAGGTTGGAAATTGATCTACAAAGAGGAATTCCTATCTAACTATGCCTAGAGGGAAAAGGGGGGAAGAAAGGAAAGAGAAAAATGAAGTCATAGCTAGAACTCACAAGGATGGATTCAACCACATAAATACACATACACATCAAGCCTACACCATTACAGTAAAAATAAGTAGACCACCTAATAGATAATTTCATGATAAAATATGTCCATCCTCTCTGATAACCTACCATTAAGCGGGATTTTAATAATTGTTTTATACCTCAACTTGATAAATTCCTCCACCCTTATTGATATTGCCCAAAATTATACCACCCTTATTGCAATCTACTCTAGTACCATTCACTACATTTGTGAGGTTTTATTTTAGCAATCAACATCCAATGCTCAAGAATCTAGCTCTTAAAACTTTACTCAATATACTATATAATCCATCATCTTTGCCAAAAAGAATCTAGTGGATAAAAGCATGAAAAATTTTACCCACAGTTCTAGTGGATCACAAGGAAATTTCCACCTTGTGGGAACAGGAACCCAGATGACATTTCTTCTAAAACAAGCACTTCAAATAGGGAAGAACAAGGATGGGAATAGAAAGAACAAATTGGAGAAGAAGGTAGCTAGGGAAGACTACAAAATGAGGAGGGATGGTAGGCGATAGAGTGGAAACTAAACTCATGATAAGACTAAACACTACGGAGAAAGGAGTGAAAGTGAGGCATAAGAGAAGAGGGGAAAGAGGTAGCCACATGAAGAAAGGGGGAATCACTAACCAAAATAGTTAGTGATAACAAGCACAAAGGGGAGATAGAGGAAGGAGTTATGAATAACAAAGCAAATATATGAGAGGGAAGGATACTCTAAGGATATCCCATGCCACATTCATAATGAATCACCTGGTCCATGGGACACCCCTACAGATAGCCTTCCCATCAACATACTCCAACATAGCCCAGGGTTATTTCAAAAATAGATAGAATGCCAAAGATATTTTCTATCAAGTTATAGCCTCTATTTTTTATGCAATCGAGCAAGGACTTCTTCATATTATCAAGATACATCATGGAAACCTTCAATCATGCTCTTTGACTCATTTTTTGATGAATTACCAATACTACACAAGAGCTATTTTATAGAGCAATTCTCCCAACCAACCATGATATCAATGCCATGCTTGAAATATTTGGCATGATGTGGATCCTTAATAGTACATCCAAATCTTGCTTTTCAAGCACCTTTAGCTGACTTTAGAATTTTGTGCTTGTTCTAGGATAATGCATGCCTAAGACATGATGTACTTACTTTACGAGATCATGAATTTTTGGGAACATTATCCATGGGGCTATGGAGTCACAAAAAAATGAAAAATAAGACAAACAAAGTAAAAAACAAGGAAGAGAGGGAATAGTGTAAATGAAGACAAGTGTTTTGTTTCAATATAGGGGGTGCCACCTGGGAAATCATCATATATTTGGCTATGAAAATTCTAGAAATTTAGTCAACTGGTGGTGATGGAAATAAACACCCTCTAATAAAATCTACAAATAATGTCACCCATGGTGTAACCTTATATATATCACACCCTTTTATTTAATTGCTAGCTTATTTACATAAAATTGTAGCATGGCTCGCAAAACCAAACTAGAGGTCCTTGTGCTACCTCTTATCCCTCTTCTCCTCTTGTGTCATGCTTCCACTCCTTTATTTGTAGTGTTATGCCTTATCATGATTTTAGTTCCCACCCCATTGCCCATCATCCCTCCTCATTTTGCAACCTTCCTTGGCTACCTTCTTCTCTAGTTTGTTCTTTCTATTCTTATCCTCGTTCTTCCCTGTTTGAAGTGTTTTTCTTAGAAGAAAGACCATCTAGGTTCCTATTCCCACAAGATGAAAATACCTTATGAGCCACCAAAAGTATGGGTAAAATTTTACATGCTTTTACCCACTAGCTCCTTTTTGGTGAAGATGATGGATCAGATAGTACATTGAATAAAGTTTTGAGAGCCATATCCTTAAGCATTAGATGTTGATTGTTGAAATTAGACCTTGCAGATGCAATGAATGGTACTGGAGTAGGTTGCAATAAGGGTGGCAAAATTTTGGGCAATATCAAGAAGGGTGAAAGAATCAATCAAGCTGAGGTATCAAGAAATTCCTAAAAGTCTGCCTAATGGCAAGTGATCAGAGAGGGAAAATATATTTTATTATAAAATGATCCACAGGGTCCCAGTAGTTCAAAATATCAAATTTGGATAGGGAAGAAGGGTGGGAAAATAGGGTATTACATCTTGGAGTATGCAAAAGACTCCACCAATAAGAAGCATGCAAAATTTACCTAAGTAATGAGGTAGGTGAAGAACTGGAAGCTCAAAAATTCTAGGTAGGTCCAAAAATCCCTCTCCCCACTAAAGGGTAGAGATACAAGATCCCAATTCGTCACCATGCACAATGGATGGATAAACAGGGCATCAATAGATCAGGTTTAGCTCCCAAAGTATCATCCTGATAGGAGAAGAAAATTCATATAAATGTAGATCCTGGAAAATGTTTGGGCATCTTCCAATAATTCAAGTGATCCCAAAGCTGTGCCCAAGATAGAAATTAATATGGGAGCACATAAAACTACCCTGACATAGCGAGCAAATTTTTGGGTCAGTAGAAAGCAACAGGACAATCCTAAAATCCCATCCATCATACAATTTCCACCAATATCAAGGAACCTCTATAGAAGGAAGGTGCCTTCATTTATGATGATACTGTTAGGTACCAAGATAGGTATCTAATATTGAATAATTTTATATTGTATTGTATAATGATATGAGCCATAAATTTAATGATTAAGGAATACCACATGTCAAAATAGAAATAGGTATGTCATAGAATCATATTTGTGACCGTTGGTAAAATATTGTCATATGTAACCACAAGGAATATTGTCATATTATTATGCACTTTGTAACTCATGGAAGGTGAACCTCCACATGTGTGATCTTGTAACTCATGGAAGGTGAATAATTACACTCTTTTATAAAGATATATGTACCCCCATTGTGAAAGGGATATATGATGTATTCTTGTAGAAGTATTTGTAAGGAACCTACTATTAAAATAAAGCTCACACACACAAGATACTGAAAAATAACTAAAATACATGCAATAACATAATACCACTATGCATAAAGTAATTGTAAAAATGAAACAATCTCGCAAATAACTCAGAATTGTAGGCCTCTGTGAGGTGGAAACCTCCTTCAATATTTTATTAACTTCAAAAAAAATAATAATGTGCAAAATATGGAGACTACACCTTGTGTTTCAATGCCAAAAAATGGTACACAATATTTGTTTGAATGTAAAAATTATATTTTGCAAGTCCATGGTTGCATTCAAAATCAAAAATTATTATTTCCATTAATCCTAGCAAAAAATATAATTTTATTAATACTTATTTGGCTAATAGGTTGCAATTTAAAGCAAAGAAAATCAAATACATACAACTTTAGGGTCACAATGTTCAAATTTTTTAAGATTTGAAAATCACCATGGATAAATATGTTTTACATTCATAATTTCTTGCTCTTGAAATGAGTGATGTAGATATTGTTCTTGGTTATCCTTGGTTGCATTCTTTGGGTACTATTAACATTAATGTGCAAAATAAATTCATGAATTTATGGTACCTAAAGAAGAATATTACATTATAGGACATTTCTCAGTGTAAGGAAAAATAGGTAGCTATTATAGAGGAACAAAGTGAAGAACAATCAAAATAACTTAAATAGAATATCAAATCAAGATAGTAGTAGAAATAAAGGAAGCTACATTAAAATAAGAATCAATGAAAGGGATCAAGAGAGAAGAGCAAAAATAGGTATAACAATAAGATAAGGTTGGATTCTATCACCTACCACACCACCATGAGAGGCAACATTCATGGAGGTAAGGCATAGCACAACAAAAGAGCTATGAGGGATATACAAGAAACCAAAGGAGTCTAAACTTTGATCATAAATTCAAGTAGGTATGGATGAAAAAAAGTGAATTTTATGCTTCCAACACATGGTATTGACATCAATGAAGACCACCACCAATCATATTTTCACTAGGAAGAATGGATGATCGATATTGGTAAAAGTATTCAACATAGCTCAAAATATCATATTATTTAGCCTCTTCTAATGTTTTGAGGATGAAATATTTATAAGGGGGATGGAATTTTAGGTATCAATATAGGTATTTAATATTGAATAATTTAATATTGTATTGTATAATTGTATGAGCCATAAATTAATTATTGAGTAAGGAAGACCACATGTCAAAATAGAAATAGGTATGTCATAGAATCATATTTGTAATCGTTGGGATAATATTATCATATGTAACTGTAAGAAATATTTTCATATTATTATGCACTTTGTAACTCATGGAAGGTGAACCTCCACATGTGTGATCTTGTAACTCATGGAAGGTGAACCATCACACTCTTGTATAAAGAGAGATGCACCCCCATTGTGAAAGGGATCTATGATGTATTCTTGTAGAAGTCTTGGCTCGTGGAGCTAGAGATCTTGTGAAGTGGATTCCTTCCTAAAGGAAATTTGTATGGTGTTGCTCTACCTCAAGGGTATAATTAATCTCTATTTTATTAAGCAATTTATTGTGCAATTAATTTATTTTTGGATGCATGTTGAATATTTAAGAAAACTATTGAATTATTTAAGGAATAAGAAGAGAGGATCACTACAGGCATGCATGAGTAGCTAGAAATTTAAGAGGTTGGAATTAGGACAATTGATGATAGTAGGTTGAATATCAAATATATCCAAGCAGCTAGCTTCAAGTGAGATAACACTACATTTAATGCCCACCTTCCTTATAAAAGCATATGGGTAAATTTATTATCTATCAAAGCATCCAAACGAAAGAAAATTTGATAAAGGACCTAGATTCAAACCAGAATTCCTGTCACCTATGGACATCCATCCCCTACAAAATATTTGAAGATGTTTCACAGCATGGCCACCCTTGCTAGCATGACCCAACTGTATTATCTACCACCAACTGTTCTTCAATGCTTGATTCATTGTAAAATCTATATACTATAATGCTAGTCATTCCATAGGGTGGCTTTTTAGCCATTACAATTCATATATAAGGGTTTTTACATTCTGTAAATGCAAGTATTCCACTTTTGATCTCAAAATCAAATCCTATGTATATGTGTGAATTTTGAGAGTTTATTTCTATTAAAGATAGTTGGATGAATGTGTTGTAATTCTCCATTATGGATTTATACATTTTATTCAATTGTTCTAGAATTTTCTTTCAATGTGAGTGCTTTAAAATATCAGGTAGGGATAAGGTTGGATGATCTATTAGGTGGTCCGCTTGTGTTTGCTACAATGGTGCAGGCCTCCTATGCATGTGTCTTAATGTGATTGAATTGTCCTCATGAGTTTTGGCTACAACCTACTGTTCTTTATTTCCTTTATTACATCATTTTCCCTCTAGGCATAGTTAGCTAGGACTTCCATTAGGAATAGACCTTCTTTAGAGATAGACCACCCAACATTCCTAGGCTTCACTATCATTCAATGTTGGTTGAGGTTCACAGGGTGTGTAAAACCTCCTCCTTTTCATTAGGTGCATATTTCTTACCAATAATCCTCTAACCTTGGAAAGAAGAATTTAAATTCATGATCCTCAACCAAAAACCCTCTATTGGCTACTCTGTTTGCACATTTGTTTCCTTCCCTTAATGTATGTGTGAACTTGATTTCTTCTAACTCTTTGGCAAGATATTATATTTCCATAATTATCTCTTATATGTCCCATGCAGCCTTTGTTTTTATCAAGATTATATTTATTACTATGAGAGAATCACCTTACATCCGTACTTTTTTCCATTTCATTTATTTACATATTTTTAACCCTTTTAAAACCACCCAAGCTTCAACTTCATTATTTTTCTTAAATCCACTATTGAAAGCGTAATGAGAAAAAATCTCTCCTCTATTATTTCTAATTATTCCTCCTCCTCCTGCTAGTCTTGGATTTCCTTTAGATGCTCTATAAAAATTCAATTTAACCAACTCCACATCTGCTAGTTGTCACGTTATATTGTTTTCCTTCTTTTTGCTTCTCTTGTACCCAACATCATAATTCCATTCAATGAATTGAATCCATCTATCATGGCTCTCTACTTCCATATTAAGGACTACGTGAGTTTATAGGGTTTGTTTAGACTCCTCTATGGCTAAACATATCTTTCTTTTAATTACCTCTAAAATCCTTTTCTTTCCTTTAAATATTCTTTTATTACTTTCTAGCCATACAGTGCAAAGTATTATTTCTTTTTATATACCCAATATTATCTATAAATCCTCACTTTTATAAGTGCTCTATCATTTCTTTAACCATTATTCAATTCTATTATTCATCAGCATGCATTTACCAAACATATTAATAATCCATTGCCATTGTTTCTAGACTATTGAGCAATGCACCAAGATATGGTTTATACTATCCTCCTCTTTTTTACAAAGAACACGTTCAGAGGGCCATGAAAACCCATTTCATAAGGTTATCCTAGGATAAAATTATTCTATGACCTATTAGCCAAAAAACCATTTTGAATTTAGGAATACTTTGCCTATCCCAAATATCTCTCCATATTCTAGTGATATTACTATTTTTTTAGTGCTTTACATTATATCCACTTCTTGATGTGTATTCTCTTAAGCTATTCAACTCCCAAATCAATTTATCCTTAGCTCCCTTTGGAATAATCATGGTTGTTATCTTTCTAAAGAGGATATTGAAATCAACCATGCTTTCATAACAGGCTTAATTTATGAACATGAGCAAAGTGAGCAATAAGAATGGATCTATAGAAGCATTAAATGTATTGATGAGCGCTTATGCTAGGTAAAACCATGTACGGATGCTTTCATCCTATAGATATTTGAACCATAACAACACTCTACCTTTGAGAGATATATAAAGGAGTATAAGCATAATACCTTCAAAAGCAATGTTATGGATTATAGCTAAGGAGACCACATCCTAATAGTGTTCACATGCAGCACCATCTGTACCATCATAGCTAGGCAAAATCTTCAAATCCACCTTGGGGATGTTATGAAAATTAGGGATATTCAAGGGGTTGCAATGTTCCTACAAGGATAGCTCTTTTGAGCCATCGTATGATTAATCCTTCAGATCCTTTGGGTTCTTTTTTTAGGTTGGAGTCATTGGATGATCATAATTTCTCTTCCAATGAGGTCACGTTTACTCATAAAACCTTGAGTCCTTAGGGAAATTAGTGATTTAAAATCAAAAGGACAATCGATCATGAACCTTGGTTGGTCCTTAATAGAGTCATCAAGTTCTACTTTACTTCAAAGGTAACCATTTGTAGAAACTTAGTTCTTTACATAGCATAATTATCAAGTGAAGACATAGATATTACAAAGTAGAGTATCACCAGAATCTGTATTAAAATTGGGTGAGACCTCAGTGTCCCACCAAACATGTCAAAAAAATTTGGCTAGAAATTTGCACCTAATGAAAAGGAGGTTTTGTGCACCCTATGAATGTCGAACAAAATTGAATGGTCACTGAGCCTAGGAAGGTTGGCAATCGATCTACAAAGAGGAAGTCCTATCTAACTATGCCTAGAGGGAAAATGGGGGAAGAAAGGAAAGAGAAAAATGAGGTCATAGCTAGAACTCACAAGTATGGATTCAACCGCATAAATACACATACACATCAACCCTGCACCATTACAGTAAAAATAAGCACACCACCTAATAGATAATTTCATGATAAAATATGTCCATCCTCTCTGATAACCTACCATCAAGCGAGATTTTAATAATTGTTTTATACCTCAACTTGATAAATTCCTCCACCCTTATTGATATTGCCCAAAATTATACCACCCTTATTGCAACCTACTCTAGTACCATTCACTACATCTGTGAGGTTTTCTTTTAGCAATCAACATCCAATGCTCAAGAATCTAGCTCTTAAAACTTTATTCAACATACTATATGATCCATCATCTTTGCAAAAAAGAAGCTAGTGGGTAAAAGCATGAAAAATTTTACCCACAGTTCTAGTGGCTCACAAGGAAATTTCCACCTTGTGGGAACAGGAACCCAGATGACATTTCTTCTAAAACAAACACTTCAAATAGGGAAGAACAAGGATGGGAATAGAAAGAACAAATTGGAGAAGAAGGTAGCTATGGAAGACTACAAAATGAGGAGGGATGGTAGGCGATAGAGTGGAAAATAAACTCACAAAAAGACTAAACACTATGGAGAAAGGAGTGAAATTGAGGCATAAGATAAGAGGGGAAAGAGGTAGCCACATGAAGAAAGGGGGAGTCACTAACCAAAATAGTTAGTGATAACAAGCACAAAGGGGAGATAGAGGAAGGAGTTATAAATAACAAAGCAAATATATGAGAGGGAAGGATACTCTGAGGATATTCCATGCCACATTCATAATGAATCACCTGGTCCATGTGACACCCCTATAGATAGCCTTCCCATCAACATACTCCAACATAGCCCAGGGCTATTTCAAAAATACATAGAATGCCAAAGATATTTTCTATCAAGTTATAGCCTCTATTTTTTATGCAATCGAGCAAGGAATTCTTCATATTATCAAAATACATCATGGAAACCTTCAATCATAATATTTGACTCATTTTTTGATGAATTACCAATACTGCACAAGAGCTATTTTATAGAGCAATTCTCCCAACCAACCATGATATCAATGCCACGCTTGAAATATTTGGCATGATGTGGATCCTTAATAGTACATCCAAATCTTGCTTTTCAAGCACCTTTAGCTGACCTTATAATTTTGTGCTTGTTCTAGGATAATGCATGCCTAAGACATGATGTACTTAATTTACGAGATCATGAATTTTTGGGAACATTATCCATGGGGCTATGGAGTCACAAAAAAATGAAAAAGAAGACAAACAAAGTAAAAAACAAGGAAGAGAGGGAATAGTGTAAATGAAGAGAATTATTTTGTTTCAATATAGGGGGTGCCACCTGGGAAATCATTATGTATTTGGCTATAAAAATTATAGAAATTTAGTCAACTGGTGGTGATGGAAATAAACACCCTCTAACCAAATATCCAAATAATGTCACCCATGGTGTAACCTTATAGATGTCACACCCTTTTATTTAATTGCTAGCTTATTTACATAAAATTGTAGCATGGCTCGCACACCCAAGCTAGACGTCCTTGTGCTACCTCTTCTCCCTCTTCTCCTCTTGTGTCATGCTTCCACTCCTTTATTTGTAGTGTTATTCCTTATCATGATTTTAGTTCCCACCCCATCACCCATCATCCCTCCTCATTTTGCAACCTTCCTTGGCTACCTTCTTCTCTAGTTTGTTCTTTCTATTCTTGTCCTCGTTCTTCCCTGTTTGAAGTGCTTTTTTTAGAAGAAAGACCATCTAGGTTCCTATTCCCACAAGATGAAAATACCTTATGAGCCACCAAAATTATGGGTAAAATTTTACATGCTTTTACCCACTAGCTCCTTTTTGGTGAAGATGATGGATCAAATAGTACGTTGAATAAAGGTTTGAGAGCCATATCCTTAAGCATTAGATGTTGATTGTTGAAATTAGACCTTGCAAATGCAGCGAATGGTACTGGAGTAGGTTGCAATAAGGGTGGAAAAATTTTGGGCAATATCAAGAAGGGTGAAAGAATCAATCAAGCTGAGGTATCAAGCAATTCCTAAAAGTCTGCCTAATGGCAAGTGATTAGAGAGGGAAAATATATTTTATTATAAAATGATCCACAGGGTCCCAGTAGTTCAAAATATCAAATTTGGATAGGGAAGAAGGGTGGGAAAATAGGGTCTTACATCTTGGAGTATGCAAAAGACCACCAATAAGAAGCATGTAAAATTTACCTAAGTAATGAGGTAGGTGAAGAACTGGAAGCTCAAAAATTCTAGGTAGGTCCCAAAATCCCTCTTCCCACTAAAGGGTAGAGATACAGGATCCCAATTCCTCACCATGCACAATGGATGGATAAATAGGGCATCAATAGATCAGGTTTAGCTCCCAAAGTATCATCTTGATAGGAGAAGAAAATTCATCTAAATGTAGAGCCTAGTAGATGTTTGGGAATCTTCCAATCATTCGAGTGATCCCAAAGTTATGCCCAAGATAGAAATTAAGATGGGAGCACATAAAACTACCCTGACATAGTGAGCAAATTTTTGGGTCAGTAGAAAGCAATAGGACAATCCTAAAATCCCATCCATCATACAATTTCCACCAATATCAAGGAACCTCTATAGAAGGAAGGTGACTTCATTTATGATGACACTATTAGGTACCAAGATAGGTATCTAATATTGAATAATTTTATATTGTGTTGTATAATGATATGAGCCATAAATTTAATGATTAAGGAATGCCACATGTCAAAATAGAAATAGGTATGTCATAGAATCATATTTGTGACCGTTGGGAAAATATTGTCATATGTAACCACAAGGAATATTGTCATATTATTATGCACTTTGTAACTCATGGAAGGTGAACCTCCACATGTGTGATATTGTAACTCATGGAAGGTGAATAATTACACTCTTTTATAAAGAGATATGTACCCCCATTATGAAAGGGATATATGATGTATTCTTGCAAAAGTCTTTGTAAGGAACCTACTATTAAAATAAATCTCACACACACAAGATATTGAAAAATAACTAAAATACGTGCAATAACGGAATACCACTATGCATAAAGTAATTGTAAAAATGAAAAAATCTCACAAATAACTCAGAATTGTAGGCCTCTGTGAGGTGGCAACCTCCTTCAATATTTTATTAACTTGAAAAAAGATAATAATGTGCAAACTATGGAGACTACACCTTGTGTGTCAAGGCCAAACAATGGTACACAAGATTTGTTTGAATGTAAAAATTATATTTTGCAAGTTCATGGTTGCATTCAAAATCAAAAATTATTATTTCCATTAATCCTAGCAAAAAATATAATTTTATTAATATTTATTTGGCTAATAGGTTGCAATTTAAAGCAAATAAAATCAAAGACATACAACTTTAGGGTCACAATGTTCAAATTTTTTAATATTTGAAAATCACCATGGATAAATATGTTTTACATTCATAATTTCTTGCTCTTGAGATGAGTGATGTAGATATTGTTCTTGGTTATCCTTGGTTGCATTCTTTGAGTACTATTCACATTAATGTGCAAAATAAATTCATGAATTGATGGTACCTAAGGAAGAAGATTACATTATAGGACATTTCTCTATGTAAGGAAAAATAGGGAGCTATTATAGAGGAACAAAGTGAAGAACAATCAAAATAACTTAAATAGAATATCAAATCGAGATAGTAGTAGAAATAAAGGAAGCTACATTAAAATAAGAATCAATGAAAGGGATCAAGAGAGAAGAGAAAAAATAGGTATAACAATAAGATAAGGTTGGATTCTATCACCTACCACACCACCATGAGAGGCAACATTCATGGAGGTAAGGCATAGCACAACAAAAGAGCTATGAGGGATATACAAGAAACCAAAGGAGTCTACACTTTGATCATAAATTCAAGTAGGTATGGATGAAAAAAAGTGAATTTTATGCTTCCAACACATGGTATTGACATCAATGAAGACCACCACCAATCATATTTTCACTAGGAATAATGGATGATCGATATTGGTAAAAGTATTCAACATAGCTCAAAATATCATATTATTTAGCCTCTTTTAATGTTTTGAGGATGAAATATTTATAAGGGGGATGGAATTTTAGGTATCAATATAGGTATTTGATATTGAATAATTTAATATTGTATTGTATAATTGTATGAGCCATAAATTAATTATTAAGGAAGACCACATGTCAAAATAGAAATAGGTATGTCATAGAATCATATTTGTAACTGTTGGGATAATATTATCTTATGTAACTGTAAGATATATTTTCATATTATTATGCACTTTGTAACTCATGGAAGGTGAACCATCACACTCTTGTATAAAGAGAGATGCACACCCATTGTGAAAGGGATCTATGATGTATTCTTGTAGAAGTCTTGGCTCGTGGAGCTAGAGATCTTGTGGTGTGGCTTCCTTCCTAAAGGAAATTTGTATGGTGTTTCTCTACCTCAAGGGTATAATTAATCTCTATTTTATTAAGCAATTTATTGTGCAATTAATTTATTTTTGGATGCATGTTGAATATTTAAGAAAAATATTGAATTATTTAAGGAATAAGAAGAGAGGATCACTATAGGCATGCATGAGTAGCTAGAAATTTAAGAGGTTGGCATTAGGACAATTGATGATAGTAGGTTGAATATCAAATCTATCCAAGCAGCTAGCTTCAAGTGAGATAACACTACATTTAATGCCCACCTTCCTTAGAAAAGCATATGGATAAATTTATTATCTATCAAAGCATCCAAACGAAAGCAAAATTGATGAAGGACCTAGATTCAAACCAAAATTCCTGTCACCTCTGGACATCCATCCCCTACAAAATATTTGAAGACGTTTCACAACATGGACATCCTTGCTAGCATGACCCAACTGTCTTTTCTACCACCAACTGTTCTTCAATGCTTGATTCATTGTAAAATCTATATACCATAATGCTAGTCATTCCATAGGGTGGCTCTTTAGCCATTACAATTCATATATAAGGGTTTTTCCATTATGTAAATGCAAGTATTCCACTTTTGATCTCCAAATCAAATCCTATGTATATGTGTGAATTTTGAGAGTTTATTTCTATTAAAGCTAGTTGGATGAATGTGTTGTAATTCTACATTATGGATTTATACTTTTTATTCAATGGTTCTAGAATTTTCTTTCAATGTGAGTGCTTTAAAATATCAGGTAGGGGATAAGGTTGGATGATCTATTAGGTGGTCCGCTTGTGTTTTCTACAATGGTGCAGGTCTCCTATGCATGTGTCTTAATGCAATTGAATTGTCCTTGTGAGTTTTGGCTACAACTTACTATTATTTATTTCCTTTATTACATCCTTTTCCCTCTAGGCATAGTTAGCTAGGACTTCCATCAGGAATAGACCTTATTTAGAGATAGACCACCCAACATTCCTAGGCTTCACTATCATTCAATGTTGGTTGAGGTTCACAGGGTGTGTAAAACCTCCTCCTTTTCATTAGGTGCATATTTCTTACCAATAATCCTCTAACCTTGGAAAGGAGAATTTAAATTCATGATCCTCAACCAAAAACCCTCTATTGGCTACCCTGTTTGCACATTTGTTTCCTTCCCTTAATGTATGTGTAGACTTGATTTCTTCTAACTCTTTGGCAAGATATTAAATTTCCATAATTATCTCTTGTATGTCCCATGCAGCCTTTGCTTTTGTCAAGATTATATTTATTACTATGAGAGAATCACCTTACATCCGTAATTTTTTCCATTTCATTTATTTACATATTTTTAACCCTTTTAAAACCACCCAAGCTTCAAATTCATTATTTTTCTTAAATCCACTATTGAAAGCGTAATGAGGCAAAATATCTCCTCTATTATTTATTCCTCCTCCTCTTGCTAGTCCTGGATTTCCTTTAGATGCTCTATAAATATTCAATTTAACCAACTCCACATCTGCTAGTTGTCACATTATATTGTTTTCCTTCTTTTTTCTTCTCTTGTACCCAACATCATAATTCCATTCAATGAATTGAATCCATCTATCATGGCTCTCTACTTCCATATTAAGGACTAGGTGAGTTTATAGGGTCTGTTTAGACTCCTCTATGGCTAAACATATCTTTCTTTTAATTACCTCTAAAATCCTTTTCTTTCCTTTAAATATTCTTTTATTACTTTCTAGCCATATAGTACAAAGTATTATTTATTTTTATATACCCAATATTATCTATAAATCCTCACTTTTATAAGTGCTCTATCATTGCTTTAACCATTATTCAATTCTATTATTTATCAGCATGCATTTACCAAACATATTAATAATCCATTGCCATTGTTTCTAGACTATTGAGCAATGCCCCAATATATGGTTTATACTCTCCTCTTTTTTACAAAGAACACATTGGGAGGGCCATGAAAACCCATTTCATAAGGTTATCCTAGGATAAAATTATTCTATGACCTATTATCCAAAAAACCATTTTGACTTTAGGAATGCTTCGGCTATCCCAAATATCTCTCCATATTCTAGTGATATTACTATTTTTTTAGTGCTTTACATTATATCCACTTCTTGTTGTGTATTCTCTTAAGCTATTCAACTCCCAAATAAATTTATCCTTATCTCCCTTTGGAATAATCACGGTTGTTATCTTTCTACCCAATTTCCTTCAAGCATCAATGTCCTCTATACTTGTAAAAAAAATTCTTTCCATTTGTATCTTCCTTCCCGATCCTTGTACAAAATATTTGAAACCCTATCATCATATTTATCTTGAAGTAATCTCATCCAAGGTTTCAAAAATTGGATCTAAATTGAGTGGTTTTAAATCACACCAAGTATCCATCCAAATAGAATTTTTTCTTTAGTTCCAACCACCCATATTAAACCTTTAATCATTAGGTCAATAGATACCATTTGGTAGAGAGAATGTGGTAAATATTAAACTTGGTTTATTGGGCTCAACATACTTATAAGAATTGTTGTCCATTGTCTTTGACTCTCTTTTTACAGTCTCCATATTAATTTTCCCCTAAGAACTAAGTTTGCATCTGTAAGAACTCGTAGACCAAGATCTCCCCTAGTTTTATCATCACACACCTTGCTCCATTTCACCAAAGGAAAAATTCTTTTATCATGTAAACCTGACCATAAAAAGGATTGCATAATATAGATTAAACTTTTTTCAACTAATTTTGGTACAGTATACAATGACAATATGTTGGAATGGCCTATAATACTAACTAAATTAACTGCACTCTTCCTGCTAACAATAACCATCTACCTTTCCAAGCTGGTAGTTTATTTTAAAATTTAGTAATAACTAGATTTCATAATTCTATCCTCATTCTCCCCTCAAATAAATGCATCCCTAGATAAGTTGTTGGTAAATTTACATCCTTCATTTGAAGTAACCTACAAATTCTTGCTTTGAAATTAGTTGGAGTGTTAAGTAAGTAAATTTTGGATTTTTTCCTATTAAATTTTTGACTTGATGCTCTTTCATATTCCTTTAAAATCGTATTCAAATATTTTTCCTCATTTATCCATACCCTTCCAAAAAGGGTTGTATCATCTACAAACTATTTATGGGTGATGTTGTCGATGTTATTACTAAAGTTCTACTCAAAACCTCTACCATAATAATGAACAATAATGAGATAGAGGTTCTTCTTGTCTAATGCCTCTCTTGGATTTAAAATATTCTATTACTAACCCATTGACCAACACTGAATAAGAAATTGTAGAGACGCAAGCTTTAATCCATCTAACTCATTTCTTCCCAAATCAAAAATTTTCTAAAATTACAAAAAGAAAATTTGATTTAACCCTATCATAGGCTTTACACATATCAAGTTTTAAGATCATTACTTTCTCTTTTCTTGAAGTTCCTAAATGTATACTTCATTAGCTACTATGATCCCATTCAAAATTTATCTCCCTTTCACAAATCCTCCTTGCTCTTCTAAAATAATTTTATCTAAAAATGGCCCTAATCGATTCACCATAACTTTGGATATAATATTATATGCCATATTACATAGGCTTATGGGTCTAAAAGAATTAAGCAATTTAGCATCCTTATTTTTTTGGAATCAAGGTAAGATAAGTTACATTTATTTTATAAAGTATGTATTGTTTTACCCTAGACCTGCTCCACCGCTACCAATAAATAATCCTTCACTATATCCTAATTATATTGATACAAAGTTGTAGAGAGCGCATCTAGACCTACAAATTTATCCTTATTAAAAGATATAAAAACTAAATAAAATTCTTCTAGAGTAATAGGCTCCATCAGCTTCCTATTGTCTTCATTCGTTATAACTGAAGGTACATCTTGAAGAAGTTTATCATTAAGAACTTTAGTATCCTCTGATCCTAGAATATTATGATAAAAATACTTTACCTCTTTTTTAATTTCACTCTGATATTCAATACAAAACCCTTTTATTTATTCAATTCTACTAATTATGGATGTTAATCTCTATACTATATCCATCCTATGAAAAACTTTGTATTTTTATCTCCTTTTAACCAAATCTGTCTTGATATTTAATCTCCAGAATTTCTCTTCCTTACTCAAAAAAATTATGATAATCACTAAGCAACTCCATTTCCTCTGATCTTGGATTATTATGATCACCTTTTTGGAATTTTGAAATTTTATCTTTTAGTTATTTCTTCTCAACCAGTATTTCCAAAAGTGTTCTTGTTCCATTTTTTTAATGTAGATTCCATAGAATTAATTTGTTTTGAAAGAGTATACAACCCACCATTTCTTGAAGAATTTCAAATTTTTGCTATCATATCAACAAATTGAGAATGGTCTTCCCACATCTACTCATATTTAAAATAAGATATTTTTTTATTGACTTACCACCATTTTAACTCTTATAGGACAATGACCTAAATCAAACCTTGTTAAGTTAGCTATGCATGTGTCTTAATGCAATTGAATTGTCCTTGTGAGTTTTGGCTACAACTTACTATTATTTATTTCCTTTATTACATCCTTTTCCCTCTAGGCATAGTTAGCTAGGACTTCCATCAGGAATAGACCTTATTTAGAGATAGACCACCCAACATTCCTAGGCTTCACTATCATTCAATGTTGGTTGAGGTTCACAGGGTGTGTAAAACCTCCTCCTTTTCATTAGGTGCATATTTCTTACCAATAATCCTCTAACCTTGGAAAGGAGAATTTAAATTCATGATCCTCAACCAAAAACCCTCTATTGGCTACCCTGTTTGCACATTTGTTTCCTTCCCTTAATGTATGTGTAGACTTGATTTCTTCTAACTCTTTGGCAAGATATTAAATTTCCATAATTATCTCTTGTATGTCCCATGCAGCCTTTGCTTTTGTCAAGATTATATTTATTACTATGAGAGAATCACCTTACATCCGTAATTTTTTCCATTTCATTTATTTACATATTTTTAACCCTTTTAAAACCACCCAAGCTTCAAATTCATTATTTTTCTTAAATCCACTATTGAAAGCGTAATGAGGCAAAATATCTCCTCTATTATTTATTCCTCCTCCTCTTGCTAGTCCTGGATTTCCTTTAGATGCTCTATAAATATTCAATTTAACCAACTCCACATCTGCTAGTTGTCACATTATATTGTTTTCCTTCTTTTTTCTTCTCTTGTACCCAACATCATAATTCCATTCAATGAATTGAATCCATCTATCATGGCTCTCTACTTCCATATTAAGGACTAGGTGAGTTTATAGGGTCTGTTTAGACTCCTCTATGGCTAAACATATCTTTCTTTTAATTACCTCTAAAATCCTTTTCTTTCCTTTAAATATTCTTTTATTACTTTCTAGCCATATAGTACAAAGTATTATTTATTTTTATATACCCAATATTATCTATAAATCCTCACTTTTATAAGTGCTCTATCATTGCTTTAACCATTATTCAATTCTATTATTTATCAGCATGCATTTACCAAACATATTAATAATCCATTGCCATTGTTTCTAGACTATTGAGCAATGCCCCAATATATGGTTTATACTCTCCTCTTTTTTACAAAGAACACATTGGGAGGGCCATGAAAACCCATTTCATAAGGTTATCCTAGGATAAAATTATTCTATGACCTATTATCCAAAAAACCATTTTGACTTTAGGAATGCTTCGGCTATCCCAAATATCTCTCCATATTCTAGTGATATTACTATTTTTTTAGTGCTTTACATTATATCCACTTCTTGTTGTGTATTCTCTTAAGCTATTCAACTCCCAAATAAATTTATCCTTATCTCCCTTTGGAATAATCACGGTTGTTATCTTTCTACCCAATTTCCTTCAAGCATCAATGTCCTCTATACTTGTAAAAAAAATTCTTTCCATTTGTATCTTCCTTCCTGATCCTTGTACAAAATATTTGAAACCCTATCATCATATTTATCTTGAAGTAATCTCATCCAAGGTTTCAAAATTGGATCTAAATTGAGTGGTTTTAAATCACACCAAGTATCCATCCAAATAGAATTTTTTCTTTAGTTCCAACCACCCATATTAAACCTTTAATCATTAGGTCAATAGATACCATTTGGTAGAGAGAATGTGGTAAATATTAAACTTGGTTTATTGGGCTCAACATACTTATAAGAATTGTTGTCCATTGTCTTTGACTCTCTTTTACAGTCTCCATATTAATTTTCCCCTAAGAACTAAGTTTGCATCTCGTAAGAACTCTTAAACCAAGATCTCCCCTAGTTTTATCATCACACACCTTGCTCCATTTCACCAAAGGAAAAATTCTTTTATCATGTAAACCTGACCATAAAAAGGATTGCATAATATAGATTAAACTTTTTTCAACTAATTTTGGTACAAGTATACAATGACAATATGTTGGAATGGCCTATAATACTAACTAAATTAATCGCACTCTTCCTCGCTAACAATAACCATCTACCTTTCCAAGCTGGTAGTTTATTTTAAAATTTAGTAATAACTAGATTTCATAATTCTATCCTCATTCTCCCCTCAAATAAATGCATCCCTAGATAAGTTGTTGGTAAATTTACATCCTTCATTTGAAGTAACCTACAAATTCTTGCTTTGAAATTAGTTGGAGTGTTAAGTAAGTAAATTTTGGATTTTTTCCTATTAAATTTTTGACTTGATGCTCTTTCATATTCCTTTAAAATCGTATTCAAATATTTTTCCTCATTTATCCATACCCTTCCAAAAAGGGTTGTATCATCTACAAACTATTTATGGGTGATGTTGTCGATGTTATTACTAAAGTTCTACTCAAAACCTCTACCATAATAATGAACAATAATGAGATAGAGGTTCTTCTTGTCTAATGCCTCTCTTGGATTTAAAATATTCTATTACTAACCCATTGACCAACACTGAATAAGAAATTGTAGAGACGCAAGCTTTAATCCATCTAACTCATTTCTTCCCAAATCAAAAATTTTCTAAAATTACAAAAAGAAAATTTGATTTAACCCTATCATAGGCTTTACACATATCAAGTTTTAAGATCATTACTTTCTCTTTTCTTGAAGTTCCTAAATGTATACTTCATTAGCTACTATGATCCCATTCAAAATTTATCTCCCTTTCACAAATCCTCCTTGCTCTTCTAAAATAATTTTATCTAAAAATGGCCCTAATCGATTCACCATAACTTTGGATATAATATTATATGCCATATTACATAGGCTTATGGGTCTAAAAGAATTAAGCAATTTAGCATCCTTATTTTTTTGGAATCAAGGTAAGATAAGTTACATTTATTTTATAAAGTATGTATTGTTTTACCCTAGACTGCTCCACTCGCCACCAATAAATAATCCTTCACTATATCCTAATTATATTGATACAAAGTTGTAGAGAGCGCATCTAGACCTACAAATTTATCCTTATTAAAAGATATAAAAACTAAATAAAATTCTTCTAGAGTAATAGGCTCCATCGGCTTCCTATTGTCTTCATTCGTTATAATCGAAGGTACATCTTGAAGAAGTTTATCATTAAGAACTTTAGTATCCTCTCGATCCTAGAATATTATGATAAAAATACTTTACCTCTTTTTTAATTTCACTCTGATATTCAATACAAAACCCTTTTATTTATTCAATTCTACTAATTATGGATGTTAATCTCTATACTATATCCATCCTATGAAAAACTTTGTATTTTTATCTCCTTTTAACCAAATCTGTCTTGATATTTAATCTCCAGAATTTCTCTTCCTTACTCAAAAAAATTATGATAATCACTAAGCAACTCCATTTCCTCTGATCTTGGATTATTATGATCACCTTTTTGGAATTTTGAAATTTTATCTTTTAGTTATTTCTTCTCAACAGTATTTCCAAAAGTGTTCTTGTTCCATTTTTTTAATGTAGATTCCATAGAATTAATTTGTTTTGAAAGAGTATACAACCCACCATTTCTTGAAGAATTTCAAATTTTTGCTATCATATCAACAAATTGAGAATGGTCTTCCCACATCTACTCATATTTAAAATAAGATATTTTTTTATTGACTTACCACCATTTTAACTCTTATAGGACAATGACCTAAATCAAACCTTGTTAAGTTAGCTATGCATGTGTCTTAATGCAATTGAATTGTCCTTGTGAGTTTTGGCTACAACTTACTATTATTTATTTCCTTTATTACATCCTTTTCCCTCTAGGCATAGTTAGCTAGGACTTCCATCAGGAATAGACCTTATTTAGAGATAGACCACCCAACATTCCTAGGCTTCACTATCATTCAATGTTGGTTGAGGTTCACAGGGTGTGTAAAACCTCCTCCTTTTCATTAGGTGCATATTTCTTACCAATAATCCTCTAACCTTGGAAAGGAGAATTTAAATTCATGATCCTCAACCAAAAACCCTCTATTGGCTACCCTGTTTGCACATTTGTTTCCTTCCCTTAATGTATGTGTAGACTTGATTTCTTCTAACTCTTTGGCAAGATATTAAATTTCCATAATTATCTCTTGTATGTCCCATGCAGCCTTTGCTTTTGTCAAGATTATATTTATTACTATGAGAGAATCACCTTACATCCGTAATTTTTTCCATTTCATTTATTTACATATTTTTAACCCTTTTAAAACCACCCAAGCTTCAAATTCATTATTTTTCTTAAATCCACTATTGAAAGCGTAATGAGGCAAAATATCTCCTCTATTATTTATTCCTCCTCCTCTTGCTAGTCCTGGATTTCCTTTAGATGCTCTATAAATATTCAATTTAACCAACTCCACATCTGCTAGTTGTCACATTATATTGTTTTCCTTCTTTTTTCTTCTCTTGTACCCAACATCATAATTCCATTCAATGAATTGAATCCATCTATCATGGCTCTCTACTTCCATATTAAGGACTAGGTGAGTTTATAGGGTCTGTTTAGACTCCTCTATGGCTAAACATATCTTTCTTTTAATTACCTCTAAAATCCTTTTCTTTCCTTTAAATATTCTTTTATTACTTTCTAGCCATATAGTACAAAGTATTATTTATTTTTATATACCCAATATTATCTATAAATCCTCACTTTTATAAGTGCTCTATCATTGCTTTAACCATTATTCAATTCTATTATTTATCAGCATGCATTTACCAAACATATTAATAATCCATTGCCATTGTTTCTAGACTATTGAGCAATGCCCCAATATATGGTTTATACTCTCCTCTTTTTTACAAAGAACACATTGGGAGGGCCATGAAAACCCATTTCATAAGGTTATCCTAGGATAAAATTATTCTATGACCTACTAACCAAAAAACATTTTGACTTTAGGAATGCTTGTGCTATCCCAAATATCTCTCCATATTCTAGTGATATTACTATTTTTTTAGTGCTTTACATTATATCCACTTCTTGTTGTGTATTCTCTTAAGCTATTCAACTCCCAAATAAATTTATCCTTATCTCCCTTTGGAATAATCACGGTTGTTATCTTTCTACCCAATTTCCTTCAAGCATCAATGTCCTCTATACTTGTAAAAAAAATTCTTTCCATTTGTATCTTCCTTCCTGATCCTTGTACAAAATATTTGAAACCCTATCATCATATTTATCTTGAAGTAATCTCATCCAAGGTTTCAAAATTGGATCTAAATTGAGTGGTTTTAAATCACACCAAGTATCCATCCAAATAGAATTTTTTCTTTAGTTCCAACCACCCATATTAAACCTTTAATCATTAGGTCAATAGATACCATTTGGTAGAGAGAATGTGGTAAATATTAAACTTGGTTTATTGGGCTCAACATACTTATAAGAATTGTTGTCCATTGTCTTTGACTCTCTTTTTACAGTCTCCATATTAATTTTCCCCTAAGAACTAAGTTTGCATCTGTAAGAACTCGTAGACCAAGATCTCCCCTAGTTTTATCATCACACACCTTGCTCCATTTCACCAAAGGAAAAATTCTTTTATCATGTAAACCTGACCATAAAAAGGATTGCATAATATAGATTAAACTTTTTTCAACTAATTTTGGTACAGTATACAATGACAATATGTTGGAATGGCCTATAATACTAACTAAATTAACTGCACTCTTCCTGCTAACAATAACCATCTACCTTTCCAAGCTGGTAGTTTATTTTAAAATTTAGTAATAACTAGATTTCATAATTCTATCCTCATTCTCCCCTCAAATAAATGCATCCCTAGATAAGTTGTTGGTAAATTTACATCCTTCATTTGAAGTAACCTACAAATTCTTGCTTTGAAATTAGTTGGAGTGTTAAGTAAGTAAATTTTGGATTTTTTCCTATTAAATTTTTGACTTGATGCTCTTTCATATTCCTTTAAAATCGTATTCAAATATTTTTCCTCATTTATCCATACCCTTCCAAAAAGGGTTGTATCATCTACAAACTATTTATGGGTGATGTTGTCGATGTTATTACTAAAGTTCTACTCAAAACCTCTACCATAATAATGAACAATAATGAGATAGAGGTTCTTCTTGTCTAATGCCTCTCTTGGATTTAAAATATTCTATTACTAACCCATTGACCAACACTGAATAAGAAATTGTAGAGACGCAAGCTTTAATCCATCTAACTCATTTCTTCCCAAATCAAAAATTTTCTAAAATTACAAAAAGAAAATTTGATTTAACCCTATCATAGGCTTTACACATATCAAGTTTTAAGATCATTACTTTCTCTTTTCTTGAAGTTCCTAAATGTATACTTCATTAGCTACTATGATCCCATTCAAAATTTATCTCCCTTTCACAAATCCTCCTTGCTCTTCTAAAATAATTTTATCTAAAAATGGCCCTAATCGATTCACCATAACTTTGGATATAATATTATATGCCATATTACATAGGCTTATGGGTCTAAAAGAATTAAGCAATTTAGCATCCTTATTTTTTTGGAATCAAGGTAAGATAAGTTACATTTATTTTATAAAGTATGTATTGTTTTACCCTAGACTGCTCCACTCGCCACCAATAAATAATCCTTCACTATATCCTAATTATATTGATACAAAGTTGTAGAGAGCGCATCTAGACCTACAAATTTATCCTTATTAAAAGATATAATAACTAAATAAAATTCTTCTAGAGTAATAGGCTCCATCAGCTTTCCTATTGTCTTCATTCGTTATAACTCGAAGGTACATCTTGAAGAAGTTTATCATTAAGAACTTTAGTATCCTCCGATCCTAGAATATTATGATAAAAATACTTTACCTCTTTTTTAATTTCACTCTGATATTCAATACAAAACCCTTTTATTTATTCAATTCTACTAATTATGGATGTTAATCTCTATACTATATCCATCCTATGAAAAACTTTGTATTTTTATCTCCTTTTAACCAAATCTGTCTTGATATTTAATCTCCAGAATTTCTCTTCCTTACTCAAAAAAATTATGATAATCACTAAGCAACTCCATTTCCTCTGATCTTGGATTATTATGATCACCTTTTTGGAATTTTGAAATTTTATCTTTTAGTTATTTCTTCTCAACAGTATTTCCAAAAGTGTTCTTGTTCCATTTTTTTAATGTAGATTCCATAGAATTAATTTGTTTTGAAAGAGTATACAACCCACCATTTCTTGAAGAATTTCAAATTTTTGCTATCATATCAACAAATTGAGAATGGTCTTCCCACATCTACTCATATTTAAAATAAGATATTTTTTTATTGACTTACCACCATTTTAACTCTTATAGGACAATGACCTAAATCAAACCTTGTTAAGTTAGCTATGCATGTGTCTTAATGCAATTGAATTGTCCTTGTGAGTTTTGGCTACAACTTACTATTATTTATTTCCTTTATTACATCCTTTTCCCTCTAGGCATAGTTAGCTAGGACTTCCATCAGGAATAGACCTTATTTAGAGATAGACCACCCAACATTCCTAGGCTTCACTATCATTCAATGTTGGTTGAGGTTCACAGGGTGTGTAAAACCTCCTCCTTTTCATTAGGTGCATATTTCTTACCAATAATCCTCTAACCTTGGAAAGGAGAATTTAAATTCATGATCCTCAACCAAAAACCCTCTATTGGCTACCCTGTTTGCACATTTGTTTCCTTCCCTTAATGTATGTGTAGACTTGATTTCTTCTAACTCTTTGGCAAGATATTAAATTTCCATAATTATCTCTTGTATGTCCCATGCAGCCTTTGCTTTTGTCAAGATTATATTTATTACTATGAGAGAATCACCTTACATCCGTAATTTTTTCCATTTCATTTATTTACATATTTTTAACCCTTTTAAAACCACCCAAGCTTCAAATTCATTATTTTTCTTAAATCCACTATTGAAAGCGTAATGAGGCAAAATATCTCCTCTATTATTTATTCCTCCTCCTCTTGCTAGTCCTGGATTTCCTTTAGATGCTCTATAAATATTCAATTTAACCAACTCCACATCTGCTAGTTGTCACATTATATTGTTTTCCTTCTTTTTTCTTCTCTTGTACCCAACATCATAATTCCATTCAATGAATTGAATCCATCTATCATGGCTCTCTACTTCCATATTAAGGACTAGGTGAGTTTATAGGGTCTGTTTAGACTCCTCTATGGCTAAACATATCTTTCTTTTAATTACCTCTAAAATCCTTTTCTTTCCTTTAAATATTCTTTTATTACTTTCTAGCCATATAGTACAAAGTATTATTTATTTTTATATACCCAATATTATCTATAAATCCTCACTTTTATAAGTGCTCTATCATTGCTTTAACCATTATTCAATTCTATTATTTATCAGCATGCATTTACCAAACATATTAATAATCCATTGCCATTGTTTCTAGACTATTGAGCAATGCCCCAATATATGGTTTATACTCTCCTCTTTTTTACAAAGAACACATTGGGAGGGCCATGAAAACCCATTTCATAAGGTTATCCTAGGATAAAATTATTCTATGACCTATTATCCAAAAAACCATTTTGACTTTAGGAATGCTTCGGCTATCCCAAATATCTCTCCATATTCTAGTGATATTACTATTTTTTTAGTGCTTTACATTATATCCACTTCTTGTTGTGTATTCTCTTAAGCTATTCAACTCCCAAATAAATTTATCCTTATCTCCCTTTGGAATAATCACGGTTGTTATCTTTCTACCCAATTTCCTTCAAGCATCAATGTCCTCTATACTTGTAAAAAAAATTCTTTCCATTTGTATCTTCCTTCCTGATCCTTGTACAAAATATTTGAAACCCTATCATCATATTTATCTTGAAGTAATCTCATCCAAGGTTTCAAAATTGGATCTAAATTGAGTGGTTTTAAATCACACCAAGTATCCATCCAAATAGAATTTTTTCTTTAGTTCCAACCACCCATATTAAACCTTTAATCATTAGGTCAATAGATACCATTTGGTAGAGAGAATGTGGTAAATATTAAACTTGGTTTATTGGGCTCAACATACTTATAAGAATTGTTGTCCATTGTCTTTGACTCTCTTTTTACAGTCTCCATATTAATTTTCCCCTAAGAACTAAGTTTGCATCTGTAAGAACTCGTAGACCAAGATCTCCCCTAGTTTTATCATCACACACCTTGCTCCATTTCACCAAAGGAAAAATTCTTTTATCATGTAAACCTGACCATAAAAAGGATTGCATAATATAGATTAAACTTTTTTCAACTAATTTTGGTACAAGTATACAATGACAATATGTTGGAATGGCCTATAATACTAACTAAATTAATTGCACTCTTCCCGCTAACAATAACCATCTACCTTTCCAAGCTGGTAGTTTATTTTAAAATTTAGTAATAACTAGATTTCATAATTCTATCCTCATTCTCCCCTCAAATAAATGCATCCCTAGATAAGTTGTTGGTAAATTTACATCCTTCATTTGAAGTAACCTACAAATTCTTGCTTTGAAATTAGTTGGAGTGTTAAGTAAGTAAATTTTGGATTTTTTCCTATTAAATTTTTGACTTGATGCTCTTTCATATTCCTTTAAAATCGTATTCAAATATTTTTCCTCATTTATCCATACCCTTCCAAAAGGGTTGTATCATCTACAAACTATTTATGGGTGATGTTGTCGATGTTATTACTAAAGTTCTACTCAAAACCTCTACCATAATAATGAACAATAATGAGATAGAGGTTCTTCTTGTCTAATGCCTCTCTTGGATTTAAAATATTCTATTACTAACCCATTGACCAACACTGAATAAGAAATTGTAGAGACGCAAGCTTTAATCCATCTAACTCATTTCTTCCCAAATCAAAAATTTTCTAAAATTACAAAAAGAAAATTTGATTTAACCCTATCATAGGCTTTACACATATCAAGTTTTAAGATCATTACTTTCTCTTTTCTTGAAGTTCCTAAATGTATACTTCATTAGCTACTATGATCCCATTCAAAATTTATCTCCCTTTCACAAATCCTCCTTGCTCTTCTAAAATAATTTTATCTAAAAATGGCCCTAATCGATTCACCATAACTTTGGATATAATATTATATGCCATATTACATAGGCTTATGGGTCTAAAAGAATTAAGCAATTTAGCATCCTTATTTTTTTGGAATCAAGGTAAGATAAGTTACATTTATTTTATAAAGTATGTATTGTTTTACCCTAGACTGTTCCACCGCCACCAATAAATAATCCTTCACTATATCCTAATTATATTGATACAAAGTTGTAGAGAGCGCATCTAGACCTACAAATTTATCCTTATTAAAAGATATAAAAACTAAATAAAATTCTTCTAGAGTAATAGGCTCCATCAGTTTCCTATTGTCTTCATTCGTTATAACTCGAAGGTACATCTTGAAGAAGTTTATCATTAAGAACTTTAGTATCCTCTGATCCTAGAATATTATGATAAAAATACTTTACCTCTTTTTTAATTTCACTCTGATATTCAATACAAAACCCTTTTATTTATTCAATTCTACTAATTATGGATGTTAATCTCTATACTATATCCATCCTATGAAAAACTTTGTATTTTTATCTCCTTTTAACCAAATCTGTCTTGATATTTAATCTCCAGAATTTCTCTTCCTTACTCAAAAAAATTATGATAATCACTAAGCAACTCCATTTCCTCTGATCTTGGATTATTATGATCACCTTTTTGGAATTTTGAAATTTTATCTTTTAGTTATTTCTTCTCAAAAAAGTTTCCAAAAGTGTTCTTGTTCCATTTTTTTAATGTAGATTCCATAGAATTAATTTGTTTTGAAAGAGTATACAACCCACCATTTCTTGAAGAATTTCAAATTTTTGCTATCATATCAACAAATTGAGAATGGTCTTCCCACATCTACTCATATTTAAAATAAGATATTTTTTTATTGACTTACCACCATTTTAACTCTTATAGGACAATGACCTAAATCAAACCTTGTTAAGTTAGCTATGCATGTGTCTTAATGCAATTGAATTGTCCTTGTGAGTTTTGGCTACAACTTACTATTATTTATTTCCTTTATTACATCCTTTTCCCTCTAGGCATAGTTAGCTAGGACTTCCATCAGGAATAGACCTTATTTAGAGATAGACCACCCAACATTCCTAGGCTTCACTATCATTCAATGTTGGTTGAGGTTCACAGGGTGTGTAAAACCTCCTCCTTTTCATTAGGTGCATATTTCTTACCAATAATCCTCTAACCTTGGAAAGGAGAATTTAAATTCATGATCCTCAACCAAAAACCCTCTATTGGCTACCCTGTTTGCACATTTGTTTCCTTCCCTTAATGTATGTGTAGACTTGATTTCTTCTAACTCTTTGGCAAGATATTAAATTTCCATAATTATCTCTTGTATGTCCCATGCAGCCTTTGCTTTTGTCAAGATTATATTTATTACTATGAGAGAATCACCTTACATCCGTAATTTTTTCCATTTCATTTATTTACATATTTTTAACCCTTTTAAAACCACCCAAGCTTCAAATTCATTATTTTTCTTAAATCCACTATTGAAAGCGTAATGAGGCAAAATATCTCCTCTATTATTTATTCCTCCTCCTCTTGCTAGTCCTGGATTTCCTTTAGATGCTCTATAAATATTCAATTTAACCAACTCCACATCTGCTAGTTGTCACATTATATTGTTTTCCTTCTTTTTTCTTCTCTTGTACCCAACATCATAATTCCATTCAATGAATTGAATCCATCTATCATGGCTCTCTACTTCCATATTAAGGACTAGGTGAGTTTATAGGGTCTGTTTAGACTCCTCTATGGCTAAACATATCTTTCTTTTAATTACCTCTAAAATCCTTTTCTTTCCTTTAAATATTCTTTTATTACTTTCTAGCCATATAGTACAAAGTATTATTTATTTTTATATACCCAATATTATCTATAAATCCTCACTTTTATAAGTGCTCTATCATTGCTTTAACCATTATTCAATTCTATTATTTATCAGCATGCATTTACCAAACATATTAATAATCCATTGCCATTGTTTCTAGACTATTGAGCAATGCCCCAATATATGGTTTATACTCTCCTCTTTTTTACAAAGAACACATTGGGAGGGCCATGAAAACCCATTTCATAAGGTTATCCTAGGATAAAATTATTCTATGACCTATTATCCAAAAAACCATTTTGACTTTAGGAATGCTTCGGCTATCCCAAATATCTCTCCATATTCTAGTGATATTACTATTTTTTTAGTGCTTTACATTATATCCACTTCTTGTTGTGTATTCTCTTAAGCTATTCAACTCCCAAATAAATTTATCCTTATCTCCCTTTGGAATAATCACGGTTGTTATCTTTCTACCCAATTTCCTTCAAGCATCAATGTCCTCTATACTTGTAAAAAAAATTCTTTCCATTTGTATCTTCCTTCCTGATCCTTGTACAAAATATTTGAAACCCTATCATCATATTTATCTTGAAGTAATCTCATCCAAGGTTTCAAAATTGGATCTAAATTGAGTGGTTTTAAATCACACCAAGTATCCATCCAAATAGAATTTTTTCTTTAGTTCCAACCACCCATATTAAACCTTTAATCATTAGGTCAATAGATACCATTTGGTAGAGAGAATGTGGTAAATATTAAACTTGGTTTATTGGGCTCAACATACTTATAAGAATTGTTGTCCATTGTCTTTGACTCTCTTTTTACAGTCTCCATATTAATTTTCCCCTAAGAACTAAGTTTGCATCTGTAAGAACTCGTAGACCAAGATCTCCCCTAGTTTTATCATCACACACCTTGCTCCATTTCACCAAAGGAAAAATTCTTTTATCATGTAAACCTGACCATAAAAAGGATTGCATAATATAGATTAAACTTTTTTCAACTAATTTTGGTACAGTATACAATGACAATATGTTGGAATGGCCTATAATACTAACTAAATTAATCGCACTCTTCCTCGCTAACAATAACCATCTACCTTTCCAAGCTGGTAGTTTATTTTAAAATTTAGTAATAACTAGATTTCATAATTCTATCCTCATTCTCCCCTCAAATAAATGCATCCCTAGATAAGTTGTTGGTAAATTTACATCCTTCATTTGAAGTAACCTACAAATTCTTGCTTTGAAATTAGTTGGAGTGTTAAGTAAGTAAATTTTGGATTTTTTCCTATTAAATTTTTGACTTGATGCTCTTTCATATTCCTTTAAAATCGTATTCAAATATTTTTCCTCATTTATCCATACCCTTCCAAAAGGGTTGTATCATCTACAAACTATTTATGGGTGATGTTGTCGATGTTATTACTAAAGTTCTACTCAAAACCTCTACCATAATAATGGACAATAATGAGATAGAGGTTCTTCTTGTCTAATGCCTCTCTTGGATTTAAAATATTCTATTACTAACCCATTGACCAACACTGAATAAGAAATTGTAGAGACGCAAGCTTTAATCCATCTAACTCATTTCTTCCCAAATCAAAAATTTTCTAAAATTACAAAAAGAAAATTTGATTTAACCCTATCATAGGCTTTACACATATCAAGTTTTAAGATCATTACTTTCTCTTTTCTTGAAGTTCCTAAATGTATACTTCATTAGCTACTATGATCCCATTCAAAATTTATCTCCCTTTCACAAATCCTCCTTGCTCTTCTAAAATAATTTTATCTAAAAATGGCCCTAATCGATTCACCATAACTTTGGATATAATATTATATGCCATATTACATAGGCTTATGGGTCTAAAAGAATTAAGCAATTTAGCATCCTTATTTTTTTGGAATCAAGGTAAGATAAGTTACATTTATTTTATAAAGTATGTATTGTTTTACCCTAGACTGTTCCACTGCCACCAATAAATAATCCTTCACTATATCCTAATTATATTGATACAAAGTTGTAGAGAGCGCATCTAGACCTACAAATTTATCCTTATTAAAAGATATAAAAACTAAATAAAATTCTTCTAGAGTAATAGGCTCCATCAGTTTCCTATTGTCTTCATTCGTTATAACTGAAGGTACATCTTGAAGAAGTTTATCATTAAGAACTTTAGTATCCTCTGATCCTAGAATATTATGATAAAAATACTTTACCTCTTTTTTAATTTCACTCTGATATTCAATACAAAACCCTTTTATTTATTCAATTCTACTAATTATGGATGTTAATCTCTATACTATATCCATCCTATGAAAAACTTTGTATTTTTATCTCCTTTTAACCAAATCTGTCTTGATATTTAATCTCCGGAATTTCTCTTCCTTACTCAAAAATATTATGATATTCACTAAGCAACTCCATTTCCTCTGATCTTGGATTATTATGATCACCTTTTTGGAATTTTGAAATTTTATCTTTTAGTTATTTCTTCTCAAAAATATTTCCAAAAGTGTTCTTGTTCCATTTTTTTAATGTAGATTCCATAGAATTAATTTGTTTTGAAAGAGTATACAACCCACCATTTCTTGAAGAATTTCAAATTTTTGCTATCATATCAACAAATTGAGAATGGTCTTCCCACATCTACTCATATTTAAAATAAGATATTTTTTTATTGACTTACCACCATTTTAACTCTTATAGGACAATGACCTAAATCAAACCTTGTTAAGTTATTCATTTTAGCACAAGTTCCTTCATCTAGCCAATGATGTAAGAGTATGCATCTATCTAATTTTTTTATATTAGGTTCTATAATCTCCTATTTTTGGTCCAAGTATAGTTTTCTTATTCAAACTCAACCTCTCGTAGATAAATATTTTGAATAAAAGTTGAGAAATCTCTCAAAATTTGGGTTAATTTCTTAACTCCTCCAAATTTTTAATCCATATTGGTTATGGCATTAAAATATCTTATGATCATGAATAAATTTTCTTGGTCTTTACTTCTCATGAAGGCTTCAATCCCACTTCAAACTTATAATCTACCTGACTTAGTTGTAGATCCATAGATAGTGATAAGGATGAAAAGAATATCTACAAAGTAGAAAGTGACTATAGAGGCTAACCAAAGCCTAGTATTATGATTGGTTACACAAGAGGTTCTAGAAGTATTCAAACAAGTTATAATTCCCCATATCACTCCTTCAAAGTTCATAGCATCTCATTCACATATTTTCCATACTGATTTATAGTTTTTGAATCTTTTTTTATCATTTTAGTTTCTTGGATACAAATAATATCAGACTTATTACTTAAACAGAGGTCCCTGATACACCTCTACTTTGAGGGGATATTATAACCCTTTTTATTCCATGAGATGATAATTATGTCTCATTAGGGGCTATTGGCCCTGCCTATGTATTATCAATATCATTTTGTTGTTTGGTAAAGAGAATTTCAACCAATTTAGTTTGTGTTCCTTTCTCTATGTTTGCTCTTGCTTCCCTAGATCTTGCTTGATAATTTGAGGGTTTTCCTCTTTTTACCTTGCATATATCAGGAGTAGGTATTATTATTCTATTCCTCAATATTCTTTTACAATTTTTTCATCATATTTATCCTCTCTTGGCTCTACTATAGGAATATTTTGACTTATCCTACTCATTTATAATATTTTCTTATTAATGACAGAGGTATTAACTTCTAAAACTACATTTTATTTACCAATTTTTATAAATGGTGCATGATACTTCAAAAGAGTCTTAACAATCTTATGAGACACATTCCTTAGGTTCATCAAGAATGTTCTTTCCTAAATTAGAATCATACTAAATAGATGGTTCCTTGTTAATGTGTTGAACCTGTTGTACTATGTCCTCTAAGTTTTGATCTACTTTTTATTCAAAGGCTAAATCCTCAAAAGAGTTGGTATTTCTTCCAATATACTTCCTTAATAGTCTCCACTATTTATTTTATTTCATTTTTTTAGATCTATATTTTAGAATTTGAGAACCATCTTCATCCATAGCCATTTATAAGTTTCTCTTATGGTTTTCTACATATGATTCTATTGGGCTCTTCTTAGTGCATGATCTTTCAATATTCCCCACCTCATGATATTTTCTACATTTAAAATATATTTTTTCATAATCTATGTTTTGGATCCACATCTTATACCCATACTTAATAATGATTGATTCTACTAAATCTTTACTTATATCAATCATGACCAATATCCAAGCATAATTAGACAAGAATCCATCTTTTGTAGTATCTAAAATATCAAGGAATTATCCTAGAGTTTACCTATTGCCTTGAAGGTATTCCAACCTTCAATAAAAAACCCAAACATCCTAACCCAGACTGGTACTAGAGATAGATTTACATTTTTAGGTGAAAATACTTCATACTAGAGGGTAAGGAAGAGTCTTGCTCTTCCCATAAACCAAGGATCCCCTTTTAGAAATTTTCTCTTTTTTCCCTAGAAAAAAAATGGCTAGGAAGAAACCTTTGGCAAGAAAGGATATAATCACTCCTAGAGACTTCTAACTCCTATCAAACTATTTTCTTAAGGCTAAAGTCCCTAGCCAATACCCATTAAATTTACCAAAAACCTTCCTATCTTGGAGCAACGAGGATACTTCTAAGGTGTGATCACTAACCTCTACCACTAGATATAAATATAAGGATTTAAATATAAATCATCGCATGAAAAGAAAACTAAAACTCAAAATCTATTGAAATCTATCAGAATATCCTATAGAAAATATAATATTTGATAAAAAAAATTATAATAATTTGTATGCAAAATTTCTAAGATAAAGGAAAAAAAATTAGATTAAAATTATATTTCCATACACAATGTCTTGCCTCACTGAATTCTCAGCCCTTCATTGCTCTTCCCATCATCCAAACCCTAGCTAACAAATATTTGCAATTTCATTTTTTGCAACTTGAAAAATTATCATTGCCCTTGTTCTGGATGGTTGAATTCATAGGGTCATATCTCCCTCAATATTACTTGACCACTCATTTTTAATCTATTCAAATTTTGCACAAGTTGGTCCAAGAATCAACTAAATAGAATAAACCTTCATGAAGATATGACTCCTAAAATATGGGATGTTTTTTTATAAAATATCCTTTTTATCTCCAACTTAATAATTAAAGTACCTAAGATATTAATCTTCTAGATTAGGTCTTTAATTTATCATTAAATTAATGTCATATCACTTACCTTATTATCCTCCTTGTTGGCTTACTAAAATAATGTTTAATGCCTCTTTAATTGTAATAGCCCTCCTTGGAAAGACTTATTCTTGACATTTAATTTATGTATTGATGTGTGGGTATCTAATGTATAATCTTATTTTATGATATCAATATGTTTTTGAAGTTGCACTTTATGCTTTGAATATGGTATTTTTGATGAATATGTGGTTATAGTATTAGGTACTCTCACCAATGGATTGGTATGGGACAACCACTAGAGTTGAGAAAAACATGGAATCTTATGGATGACTTGTTCATCGATAGCTCAAGGGTAAAAGGATACCCTTTATATAGATGCATTGCATATGTGCTTGTTGCTTGAATACCCCATTGGACCATGAGTTTTCTATTGGAAAAGGAGTCATACTTGGTAGTTAGGGGATGATATTTTAGTTATATTAAAAAATCACCTACTCAAGGATAAAACAACATGGTGTATTATTGATTTGAAAGTATTTGTATTGCTTGGATTTTGGAAGCATAAATTTAGTTTATTGGTCCAATAAAGTATTAATAAGGTTAGTAATATTAATACTTGAAATATTAATATTAGATTTAATAATTAATATTAATGTCTAGTGTTAATTGGAAAGTAATTAATCTAATTACCTTTGTTAGTAAATAACATTAAAAGGTAATAATATTTTGGATGAATTATTAGATTAATTGCTCATATTTTAAATCTTCAAATAAAAGAATGAATCTTAGTTCCTAATAATTAATTAGATTTCTAATGTTGGAAATATTAAGAGGTTATTAATTATTAAGGAAACGTTCAATTAAGTTATGTTTTTCCTTGAAATGTTGATCTTGAGAATGTATGAACACGGGTTGGCATCGAGTAGTGGGTTGGCTAGCACTTCATCTTTACGAACTTCTATGTTGTAAGTTATATGTTCTCTAGATGTCTAATGTGGGGGGCTATGAAAATGAGGAATGCATTTTGGTTGAATATCGAAAGAAGCAATTAAAAAAGAGCAAAAGGGATCTCAGTGCAAAGGGAAACATCGATAATTAGTTGAAGTAATGTTGTACCTTGCTAGCATGCACTTTATATTTTTTTAGTGTTGTTTACCTTGATTTTATTGATTCTATAGAACTCGCAATGTTGCCATAGGATAAAGTTTTATTGTTTTATAGTTTGTGTTACCCATTGCCTTGGCTAAGTGATATCCTAGTATTTTAAGTTGATATTGCATTCTCTTAAACATCTCTAACAAAATTAGCAAGTCTATCATTGTTCAAGAAATTTGTTCTTGAGACAATACAGATTTATTTTTATCGGTTACCCCTTTTTGTAGCTATACTTTTACTTAGACCTATAGAGAAGAGTAGCTTCCCTGATTTTAAGAGCCTTCTCTAGTGGTTTTCATGGGATTCATTTGTAGCTTTGGTTTTTGTGATGTTTTTCTTTGTGTTGGATTGTGCTTTTTTTGTGGGCTCTTCAAGTTGGTTGTATTTGATTGGTGTGCTTTAGAGTTTTTGTAGGCTTATGGGCATCTGTTGCAGGAATCCCTTCCATAGTTAGTGCAAGCAATAGCTAGAGTTTGATCAGACGTCATTAGTTCATATGCATACTATGTCTTTCTCATTGATTGTTGATCTCCTTTTTGCTTAATGCATTCTTGTCTAATGTTATAAAATTAATATTTTGGTTTATGTTTTTTTTGTGATCACTTTGGTTAAGTTACCTTTGGTTTAAATGATATATTTTACATAAAATGAGGAATGTTTGTAGATTAAATTAGATTTTATTTAGCTAAAAAAATATTGGTAGATAACTATTAAAGGTTTCCTTTTACTTGAGCATTCGAGCATATTTAAGCATAAATATTAAAGGAAATATATTCTTTTGTTGAAGATATTAAAGGTTCTTTTACTTTGATCATTAGTGGATGTTTAAGCTTGCATATTTAAGGAAATATATTCAATGTTATTGAAAATAAAGAGAATCTTTTGGAATGCATGGAAATTTATTATTTTGGATTGCTATTATTTTAGGAAAAGTGGCTATGTTATTAATGGTTTTCTAAGCTTGAGAAGATAGAAAATCATTATAGAGAGAATTATGGGATTCTCTCTTGATTTTGTGAAATGTATTTTGCATGGTTGCTTGTATTTATAATATAGCATGTTAGTTGCATTGCATTAAGAACTGCATGATCCCTCAGTTTTCTTAGAGACAATGGGAGAATTATTTCATGAAGAATATCATGAAAAGAAGGTGGTGCAGAGGCCACTTGGATGGACTTGCTCTAATGTACTTGGGATTGAAAAGTTGTTATGTAAATGGAAGTTTTGCTATGTAACACTTGGATATTTTTATTCTTGAATTAATAAGGCTTGGAATTCTTCATGTAAATGTATGGAATATTTGATTTTGAGAGATCAAATTAATGAGTTGGTCTATTTAGAGTTGGATTTGCTAGATTCAATTAAATAGATGATTTGTGCTAGAATTAGGTTTGAATGTTAGTGTTATTATTAGTTTAATCATGTTTTAATTAGAGATGTTACTTTCATACTAGCATTAAATTAGAAATTATGTTTATTTCAAGTATGGGTTGAAAATATTTTATTTAAATCCAAGATCTAGCATTGTGTTATAGTTAAGCATGTTATTTCCATTATAGCACTCTAATTCATTTTATGGAATATATGTTATATTATTTTTATGTAATTTTTAGATTTTTGGGGGTTCTTGGGTATGGATCTAGAACCTTTTTAGGATGCTTGAGTCAAGGAGATAACTCAATCTGGGGATGAGTTGTGAAGATGTAATAACCAAGTAGTTAAGAGTCCTCGAGGGAGTTGTAGTGATGCAATAACTAGGTACCCATGAATCTGGAAGGATTATGGTGATGAAGTAGTTAGATATTCATGATTGATACACCTTGAACGATGAGCATCTGGTGTTCCATAGCTATGAAGCTAATGGAATAATTCATGAGATATCAGTGGTGGCACCTTGATTGTTGATTTTCAAGTACCTATGTTCATTACTAGGTGAGTGATAATGACCTTAGTTAGCCCGTAGGAGGTGTGGTAACCAAGCACCAAGAATTTACATCAAAATTACCTACATAGATGGACTTATGGGAAGGTTAGGGAATGGGCATCCCCATTTAAGTATTATGTATCTTAAAGGATAATCCCTACACTATTATAAATTATCCTATATCAGTGAGGGCATAGGAAATGTGGGA
This sequence comes from Wollemia nobilis, assembly GCA_028583015.1. Classification (NCBI taxonomy): domain Eukaryota; kingdom Viridiplantae; phylum Streptophyta; class Pinopsida; order Araucariales; family Araucariaceae; genus Wollemia; species Wollemia nobilis. The sequence goes on from JAQPPZ010000314.1 coordinate 3,103,186, forward strand.
GGCCACTTTGGCCTCCTAAACGATGAGGTTTAGTAAGTTGAAGCCTAAAAATATGGGATGTTGGCCACTACTATCCACTTGAGTGTTGTCTCTAGTGACATTGAAATCAAATGTGGTGAAGCCTTGAGAATACTAAAAAATAACATTGGAACTTCTTTGTGAACCTACTTGTGTAATATATATATATATCAGGTTGGTTTTGATGGGTTGTTACAATTGGTATCATATCTCTAGGTCATAAGTCTAGAAGCTTCCATGGAGTATGCCTATGATGAGTGTTGACTTGATATGCTACTTTAGGAAGACTTACTCTCCTAAGGACCTTAATGTGATCTTGGATAAGTCAGGTATTGCACGTTGACTAGATCAGTTAGACCAAGGAGTAAAATTCCTAGAGTATAGCCTCTTATTGAGGAATGGAACCTTGTGGTGAGGCAAGTGTGACCATGATAATTATAAAGTGAATGATAATGGTCTAAGTTAGTTCATGGGGAAATGAAAATAACTAATTGTAAGCACAATCGAGGTAAATTGTAACTTATCCAGCTCCTTTGTGTGGATAGGAGATGAAATCCATTTTAAGAGGAGGTTTTTCCAAGAAAGCAGGATCAACTGTATAAGAGAAAACTAAAGTGCAAACCCAAAATAATCTATATAAATAACGGATTCCAACAAGAGAACTATAAGAACAATGAATCACAGTAAAAAGTTTGGAAGGATAACATACCCTAGCAAGAAAATTATAAGAACAATGGGTTCCAGTGAAAGAGTGGAATATGTACTTTCATAGTTAAGTTGATTCAATAATAGATGGAATAGCAAACCTTGATCAATAGGGAAACTTGTACCAAGGATTTAGAGGGTAGACAAGAAGAGAATATTGTTAGGATAAGCCATGAGGGCAAAGCCTAGATAGAGGTTGAGCTGGCTAAATATCTTAAGAATGTTAAGGTATCTAAATTAATGGAAATAAATGAGATGATGTAGTAGATTCATGGCTGAATGAGTTGGAAATATTCCTTTCCATGTGAAAACATGAGGATATGAAAACAAAATGGAAATGCCAAGTGCGATGTATGCAAAAGCAAAACGTAACGCTAAGTCCTACAAACTAAAACACACGAAAGGAGAGAAACGTAAACGCATTGAAACAAGATAGAAAGAAAACTTCGATTACAACACTTTTTATTAATTTTCTTTAAAATTGGGTTACAATGCGTATCCTCCCTTTTGGGGACTAGGAGCGTTAAGTAGGGCTCTACTACACCATGGATTGATACGCTTTCTTCCGTGTGCCCACATGTAAAATGGGCGGACCAAACATCATCACCACTTGCATGAATATGTCTTTGATTCCTTGCTTCTCCTCTAGTGTCAAGATCCTATGTTCATAAAAAAAAAGGATTAGTAGCACCTACGGATGGAGAGAAACATGCGATCCCCAAGGCCTGCGATCAGTGTATGCATAAAATGATTAAAATGATAACTGAAACATATCAGAATGAGTTGAAACTTTGATGGAAGCAATAAAAATTTACCAAGAAGACACTATAAAAGGAAAAATTAAGAAATATTACACATATTTCTAATCACTCCGGGGTGGGACGATTAGGACTGTCATAACCTATCCAAAAGCCACATCCTAAATGTCTAGTCTCTATGCCTCCAAATCACCTACAAAGTTGGGGTTAGGTAAAATGGGGTATTTTGGGATGACCCAGATGGTCAGATTTTTCCAATTTTGCCTCTATCACCCAAAATTTGATGATGCTATCTGCATGTTAGTGAAAGCGAGAAATGATAAAAGCATGATCAAAACTTGTCAGAATCACATGAAATTTAAATGACAACATATGTAAACAACCTAGAATCAGATGCAAAAGAAAAATTAGGGAAATATGCCATATATTTCTAATCACTCCGGGGTGGGGTGATTAGAACTATGATAGTGCAAGGGGTGCCCGGGGGCAGGACACCCACCGTTTGGGACTCTGTTTCGGCACCAATCAACTTGGGATGGGTCCAAAACCTCTTATGGGGTTGTGTTAGCAAATTTGGTGGGATATTATGGCCAAATGTTCAAGTTTGGGTCCAAATTGTGCTTCCAATAATCACCCAATAAACTCCCTTCTAAGAGAAAGATCAAGAATGTAAAAGCACAAACGATGGGTGAGGATATAATTTGGCAGCACTTCGTTGCTCCAAAAGCTCCTCTTTGTTCTCCTTTGGGGTGATAAGACTCACCAATTTATAGACCTATGGTCTCTCTCTTTGAATGCACATGCGAGGGCGCCACTTGAGTTGCATGTCCTATTTTGAGAGAAAAGATTATTTCCTGATTTAGAGTCTCCTTGCATGAGGCCTCCAAAAATCAAGGCATGCATGACTGAAGTCTCTCTCTTTGATTTGAAGCCATTCCTTGTAATTGCATGTCCTAAATTTGCAATTAAGTGGCGGACCTATTGAGGTTTTACTTTTTTCCAATCAAACCTTCTATTCACCCCACCCTAGAGTGAATGCTGCTAATTGTCCCTGGGTGAGACGAATACTAGTTTGTAATCATCCCAAGGTGGGATGAGTAGGGAGCAAAGTGCCAAAAATGTGCCAAATTGACTTTTGACCTTCCAAACTACTGTGGGACTGGTTAGGACCACTGTTTAACCTCTTAGGGATGCCTTGGGGGTTGTGTGTGTCAATGCAATCAGTGTTTGCAGTCACGTAATTGGATTGGTGTTGCTTTGGTGTCTATAGATGCCCCTTTTTGGGATGCGCTGTGCGTGGCTCAGTGCTAAGAAAAAATAGATAACCAAAGCACTAATGTTTAGGGTTTCTCAGTAACCTAACCAAAATTTGATGCCCCAAGTATGAAAAGGGGCATGCATTCTTGAATCCTTTCTTTTGCTGAGCGAAGGAACTTAATTCAAGTGTTAACCTTTTTTGGTGAGGTGTTACTTGAGCTTGGACATTGATCAGTCATGAATAAGCAAAGGGCACAACATTTTGTCTATGGTAACCTTGAGTTCATGGTTCATGAATGCCAAGTGTTTGATCAGCTTGTGATTATTGCTTGTTTGCTGCCCCAAGCAGGGGTGTGATTGTCTTTGTCAATGATCCTTTGAATGCATGCCATTTCCTTGATTGGGTGTGTATTTGTTGATTGGTGACTAAGTGTGACTACCCCATCAAGCGACAAATCGATGAGGGAATGACCAACATGAGAAAAGTGATGAGTCACTTGAACCAAGATGACTTGTGTAAGGGTGCCTTTCAATTGTTTTGCATTGAATGCTTATGCAATTTCCAAACATTGTAACCTATTTTTGGTGGGTTCGAACCCATTTTGTGACGTATTTTGGAGCTAAAATTGTCAAAGATCCATCCTCCCATGGAGTGGTCCGGCTATGGTAGCCTTCTTAGGGAGTAGGATAGTGATAATTTGTTACCCCAATGTCTATTTTGTATGCCAAGAAGGTCAGCCGCAAATGCGCCTTCGTTCGGTAATGTTATTGGTTTTTTTGGTTGGGTTTTGACCCTTTTGGTGATGCCATTTGGGGATGAAATTCTCAAAAATTCATCTTCCCGTAGAGCGGTCTGGCTATGGTAGCCTTATTAGGGAGTAGGATAGTGATGATTTGTGACCCCAACGTCTATTTTGGATGCCAAGAATGTCAGTCGCAAAGGCACCTTCATTCGAAAATGTTATTGTTATTTTTGGTTGGGTTGTGACCCTTTTGGTGACGCCATTTGGGGATAAAATTCTCAACAATCCGTCCTCCCATGGAGCGGTATAGCTATGGTAGCCTTCTTAGGGAATAGGATAGTGAGGATTTGTAACCCTGATGTCTATTTTGCATGCCAAAAATTTCAAGTGCAAAAGCACTCTTATTAGAAAATTGTATTGCTTGTTTTTGAAATTTTTGCTCTATAATCATCCTTGGGTGGGACGAATACCATTTTTGTAATCGTCCCAGGGTGGAACGAGCACCAACTAGAGTGCTTGTCCTAGGGTGGAATGATTACAGGCTAAAAATCCTATTTAAGGTCCAAAACTAGGTTTTGGGCTCATTTGCATTTGTTTTTCCTGGCGTTTGAGAGCTATGAGGAGGAGGAGGTCGAGTCTTCGAAGTGAAGCACTGCCAAATTTTTTCCGACACCATGAGTTCACAAACTAGATCGAGTTGCGGAGCCAAAGTAAGACCTATAAGTGCTCCTTATTGTTTAGTTAGTTTGTGTTTTATGTTATAGTTTTTAAAATCGTAATTTGTCTCTTTTGTATTTGGTTTTTTGAGTTTTTTAAAAATGAAACCCTAAAAAAAATTGTGTTGTGTTGTATGTGTGTGAATTTTTTTGTGGTTTGTATGTGTGTGATTTTTTTTGTGGTTTGTATGGATTCATTAGAACTTAGATTGAAACCCGAGTGGAAACCATGTTGATTGTGCATTTGTTGTAAACTAAAAGAAACCCTAGTTTAACAAAGATCAAAACTTAGTTTAAAACTTAGCTTAAAAACTTAGCTTAACCCTAGGTTAACTAAAAAATGTTTTTGCTTGTTTGTTTTTTTGTAGTTATTTGTCAGTGTAGACTAAGGGTAAACCCTAGGTTAACTAAAAAATTTGTTTTTGTTTGTTTGTTTTTTTGTAGTTATTTGTCAGTGTAGACTAAGGGTAAACCCTAGGTTAACTGAAAATTTTGTTTTTGTTTGTTTGTTTTGTTTGTAGTTATTTGTCAGTGTAGACTAAGGGTAAACCCTAGGTTAACTGAAAAATGTTTTTCTTTGAATTTTTGTTTTTGTTTTTATTGATCAGTTTAAACGTAGAGTTAAAAACCCTAGGACTGACAAACTATTTTTTTGAATGTTTTTTTTTTGTTTTTAATTTATCAACTGAGACTTAGAGTTAAAAACCCTAGGAACTGAAAAAAAAATTGACTGTTTTTGTTTTTGTTAATTTATCAGTTTGAACTAGAGTTAAAAACCCTAGGACTGACAAATTGTTTTTTGAATGTTTTTTTGTTTTTAATTTATCAGTTGAGACTTAGAGTTAAAAACCCTAGGAACTGACAAACTATTTTTTGAATGTTTTTGTTTTTGTTAATTTATCAGTTTGAACTAGAGTTAAAAACCCTAGGAACTAAAAAAATGTTTTTGACTGTTTTTGTTTTTGTTAATTTATTAGTTTGAACTAGAGTTAAAAACCCTAGGACTGACAAATTGTTTTGTGAATTTTGTTTTTATTTGTCAGTTTAAACGTAGAGTTAAAAACCCTAGGACTGACAAATGTTGTTGAATTTCTTTTTTCTAAATTTTGTTTATCGTTATTTGTCTATTTTTAGCTGTACATTGTTTTATGCATTGTTGTATAGTCATGTTATTACTGTACAGTTTATCATGTTTTTAATGTTTTGTTTTGTTTTATTTTGCAGGTTGTGAAGAGCTACTACCGTGTGCCTACTGTTTTCTTTAAAGCGTGAGAGGCACTGACATTGGCTGACTAGGAGTGGCTTGATGCCTTTGGGCTCAAGCAGGTGACTTGGCTAGAGCCTATGGTCAGGGATTGGGACTATCTAATGGCCCTGATCAACTTGTGGGATTCCTAGACCAATACCTTCCATCTCCCAACATGGGAGATGACAGTGACCTTGGAGGACGTCTATCAAATTCTATGAATTTCAATATACGGGCTACCGATCAAGACGACATCACATGATTAGCGGACAACTGTACTGATGTGATGCTTTAGGCATGGGGAGGATTTGGGTGTGGACATCCCAGTGGAGAGGGTAGAGGGCGATTACCAGATTGGTAGGATTTTGGTACAATGGTGGCTAGAGAGGTGCGTGTTTGGAGTGAGGCACAGTACTGATGGGCCTTATTTCCAACATTCTACTACCTAACTCTTCGGGCGCGAGGTTCCCATGGAACTTGTTGGATGTGGTTTTCAGGTTGGTGGAGTGTCCGACCACAGAGCCCCTAATTATGAGATGGGATTAGACACTGCTGGCACAACTCTATGATGAGTTGTATGAGGTCCTCTATCAGAGGTGAAAGGGTATTGGATGTATTTATTTGTTGCAGTGCTGGGCTTGGTAGCACATAGCTATGGAGAGGCCAGTGGGGTTGCCATGAATGACTTGGGCAGAGATGGTAGACAGAGATATCGGGTATGGGGCACTGTGGCAGTGATCAAAGGAGCAAGGACAAATTTGATGATGGGCAGGTGTCATAGGGTACTATGTTGATGCCTTCACTCGGCTTGCTCCAGGGGAGGTTTTTTGGTGCCCCTATCAGGACTGTCCAACCTAGCCTGAGGCTGGCGAGTGCCTCCAACGAGTTCATAGGGAGAGGTGGCTGATTTGGCAGCACGAGACCGAGTAGGATTTCTTCTTGTATGGTTGGGTGACATGATAGTTTGGGGTGTGCCAGGGGTTTCCTAGTGAGCCCATGATCTATCAACATCGGGGGGATGAGAAGACTCTGGTCTGGTCAGTCATTACGCTACTGGGTGAGGATTCAGATATAGTGATTAACATCCTAGATGTGGATGATGTTAGGGTTACCATTGAGTATGACCAGTTGTGGAATTTATGGTGATGGAGAGGTGAGGGGCCTCTAAGGGGTGCAGAGGCGGTTGCAGTAGGAATGGAGGGTGCATAGGCACCAAGAGAGGGTTAGGGGGTTCTGCTGGCAGATGCGTACATGGTAGAGGTGGATGATTTTATGGGGTAGGATTTGGGAGTTTTGAGGTAGCTAAAGATGCAGGACATTCTAGAGCAGTGGGAGATGGAGCAGCGTGCAATCCCAGATACACCTATGCACCAGGCTATCCTGGAGGGTGTGGAGGGGAGGGATCATCCTGAGATAGTGTGATTTAAGGATATACTTCAGAGGTGAGACGAGGAGCTGGGGGAGGCTCTATAGGAGAGGGATATCCTATGGACTCAGTTGGCTGAGTGGGAGAATGCATTTATTGTGTACCACTGGTGGGATGGGGACACAGATGCTACGTGGGAGAAGGATCTCCTACAAACTTAGTTGGCACAATGTGATGATGTAGTGGCTACATACCGATGGTGGGAGGTGAAGTGGTTTTGGCACTAGATGGATTTGGATGGAGAGATTATCCACCTCTGGGGGTGGTTACCTGAGCTCTATAGAGGTGGGTCTTCATATTGGATGAGGGACAGTGATACTGAGCAGTTAGCATCGTCTTGTTGCAAGCCATTGGATGAGGGGGGTGCTAGTGGGCATGATGTAGGGGCGAGCAGCAACTGCCCTGAGAGGTGCCATAGGACCCACACCACGGGGGGTAGTTCCTATCACACCGATCCTGCATGATCATGGTGGCCGACGTCTTAGGCTTGGGTGTTTTTGAGCTTTTGCCTTATTGCGAGGTTAGAGGACCGGTTTAGTGTAGCCTGCGGGCATTTTTGATGATATATATAGATGAATTTCTTTGTGTTTAAACACTTGTCATGGTTTGTTTTTTTGTTTATGCATAGTTATGTAGGATGATGTATGCATGTGGTATTATGAATGCGATGTGTCTAATTATATGATGTATGCATATGGAATGAATGAAATGAGTTGTTGATAACTTGTCGATGGCACCATAGACTGTATAAGATTTATTGGCTTTATGTACTATGTGGTTGCTTTATGGAATGACTTTTTTACGTGATAATTTTTTTGGTATTTTTTGTATTATCTGATGGTGATGTAAGTAATGAAATGTACTAGTTGTTTTAAAATGTAGTTAAGATTTTCTGAGATTCAAATATTTTAACTAACTAGCCAAGACTGTACATTTATCTCACAAGACTTTTGAACAAGGTATAAATTAGACGTGAGTTTGACCAAGATATTTCACATCCCTGTGTGTGCAATTGAGTTCTTTTATGTGGTATTTGTTAGGATACCGCCAGTGCCAGATAGGCTATCAACCAAACCTGTACTAAGGATCACCTAATTAGCTCCACTAACTCCATTGTTGTATTTAGTAAGATTAATCCACGGGACAATCTTAGGTGCCATAAGCTAGCTCATCCACATGCAAACATTGGTCTTCTCACACACAAAGCTAATGTAATAGACATATCATCATGCATTTAGGATACCACCATTGCCAGGTAGGTTGTCCACCAAACCCATAATGAGGATCACCTAAATGGTTTTTTAATGCTGAGAATTCCAAGGATTCAATCTCAGGCATCTTTTATTGGCTCAACGTGTTAGGATACTTGCTCATATACATAGTGAAGAAAATCACTTTTTATTTTTCTCTTTTGTTTTTCTTTTTGAGCAAGGGATTGGAATAGTGGTAAGGACCACTGTTATTTGTTTGTAAAGTTGAGCTCGTAGGGTTTGGCTTATGAATGGATTTGATCCTTTTGGCCTTGGGGATGACTACCCATCCTTTTCAGGGATGTGTAGTACAAATCCTTATGACTTTGGGGACCAAAGGGGATTAGGGATATTATTATGTGAGGGCATTGATCTTTGAGACCTTGGGGATGACTACCCATCCTTGTGAGGGTTGTGTAGTATGAATCCTTATGAATTTGGATACCAAGGTGACTGGAGATGTTCATGATGATGGCTTGTTAGGATTTTGCTTTTGAATGACACCAAGTCACCAACTCGAAAGTCCCTCAAGTAAAATTTCATGTTGTATGCTTTCTTATGTCGCTCTTGATAGATACGTAAATTCTTGCGAGCATTGACGTGTCATTCGTCGAGCAATGTAAGTTGATCTAACCAGGCCTATTGTGCAATGTCATCATTTATGAACTCTTGCATTGATATGCACAGTGAAGGGATTTCCAACTCGAGAGGCATGACTGCCTCGAAGCCATACACCAGCAAAAATGGATTTTCCCTAGTGGGCATCCGAATGCTAGTGCGATAAGCCCATAGGGAAAGCAGGATTTGAATGTGCTAATCCTTATGACTTTCTGTGATCGTATTTTTAAGGATAGCAACTAGTGTTTTGTTGGATACCTCTGCTTGCCCATTTTCCTGTGGATAATAGGGTGTTGAAAAACTATGCTGAATTTTGTATTTTGTTGTCAAAGCATGCACATCTTTATTCTTGAATGACATCCCATTATCCGAGATGATCTTGGATGGAATACCAAAATGACATATGATGTTATGTAAAATAAACTTTGTAATGCGGGTTCCATTCATAGAGGTTAGCGGAATTGCTTCCACCCGCTTGGTGAAGTACTCTATGGCCATTATGATGAACGTGTGATGACCTGATGATGCAGGGAAGATCTTTCCAATTAGATCAAAGCCCCATTGCAAAAATGGCTAGGCTGATTGGATCGGCTGTAAGGCCTGAGAAGGCATGTGTATCAAATTAGCATGGTGTTGACACTTCACGTACTTCCTTACATATGTGCAACAATATCACTCTAAATATGGCCAATAATAGCCCATATGGATAATGTGCTTTGTGATGGCCATACTACTGAAGTGGCACTGCATGTATCATCATGCGCTTGTGTGATCACCCAAGTGGACTCCTACTAGTCCAAACAGTGAAGGAGGATTCCTTCATAACTACGATGGTACAAAATGTCTCCTAGCAAGACATGTTTTGTTGCTTTCTGTTTAAATGATCTTTTTGCGGTGTGTGTCAATCCAAGTTGGAGGTTACCTAGATTGAGGTAATCCCTTATGGGTGTGTACCAATCTTGTTGATTAGAAACCTTGATGGTATGAACGACAAATCCTTCTTGAAATTCATCCCTAGCAAAAGCTGAGTAGGAAAGAACTTGTAAAAATAGCGTTGTGTTGCTATTAATAGGGGTCGAGAAGAACAAGGACCCCTATTTGGCTTGAGTTAGACAATCATGGATTCAAGAGAACCTATCCTGAGATGGTTAAATCTAGATCAGGTGGATTCCTGGTGTTAAGTTAGAGCTTGCACACTCCATCATGGATTGCGATAGTGTTTTGACTTGAATGGTTGTCGTATCACCAGAAATGTCTTGCAGGATTAGTGACCCCAAGGAGGCCATAGTATTTGCAAAATGATTAGATGATCGAGGGAGTGCCTCGATGTCATACCATTCAATATATGCCAGGAATTTGTCCACAAGGGCTTTGTAGGCCTACAGAACTGGGCATTTACATTGGAATACCCTCTTTAATTGGTTGACAATTAACAACGAATCACCAAAGATGTTTAAGCATTTGATGTTCATGGTGATTGTTGTCTGAAGACCTATGAGCAAGGCTTTGTATTCAACATTGTTTTTGGTGCACAAGAAATCTAATTTCAATGATAGAGGCATTGGAGCCCCTTGCGGTGTGAAGAATACAATTCTTGTGCCACCCCCTTGCTCACATTTAGAACCATCAAAGAATAGGGTCATGTCAGCCTGTGACTCAGGCTCATTAGAATCTGGTCATTCTGAAACATGGAAGACCCCATCATCAGGTAGTTCTACGGTAAGAGGCTGATCATCTTCAAGAGGAGCCTTTGCTAGTTGATTGGTGATGACTTGACCTTTTATGGATTTATGTCCAATGAATTCTATGTCAAACTCGTCAACAACATGATCCATTTTGCCATGTGGCTACTATGATAAGTACAACTCATCATGTACCGCAATGGATTCTCCTTAGACACAACATATGTCATGTTGCTTAGAATGTAATGGCATAGCTTTTTGGTAGAAAACACCACTGCCAAGGAAATCTTCTCAACATATGCATAGTTAAGTTCATAACTGACCAGGGTGCGGCTAAGATAGTAAGTAGCTTGTTCTTTGTGTAGTTCATTTTTCTAGGATAGCATGGTACCCAGTGCCACCTCAGTAGTTGAGATGTATAAGTAGAATGAAACTCCTATTCTAGGTGGTGCCAATATTGGAAATGAATCCAAGTATTGTTTGATGTCATCAAAGGCTGACTGACACTCGTCATCCCAGTGAAATGCTACCCCCTTGTGCGATAATTTATTCATGGGTCAACACTTGTCAGATAGCTATGCTATGAAGTGCTTGATTGACGCGACCTTTCCCTATAGGCTTCTGAGCTTCTTGATGGTAGTTGGGAGAAGCATTTCAAGGATTTCCTTGACTTTGTGTGGATCCACCTCGATTCCTCTATTTGAGACTATGAAACCCAAGAGTTTTCTAGATGTGACGTCAAATATGCACTTCTTGGGGTTTAGTCTAACTTTATGTTCAATAAAGCGATTGAGGATCTTGCTTAAGTCATCAAGATGAGTTGGGCACAAAAGATATTTGGCCAAAAAATCATCCATGTAATCTTCTAAAGTTTTATGCATGTGATCATGGAAGATGTATGTCATGGCACGTTGGTAGGTGATGCCAGTGTTTTTAAGGCCAAAGGGCATGACCTTATAACAAAATTTTCCCCAAGGCATTGTGAATGCCATTTTTAGTTGGTCTTCAGGATTAATACAAATTTGATTGTATCCTTAGAAACCATCCATGAGGGAAAGCATTTCATGGCCCGCTATAGCGTCTACTAATGCATCAATGCTAGGCAAGAGGAAATCATCCTTGGGACTCACTTTGTTTAGATCTCAAAAATTAGTGCATATGAGAATCCTCCCATCAGGCTTCTTGATGGGTACCATGTTGGATAGCCATGGTGGATAAGCCATGTAGATGACAAACTGTGCATCCAAAAGCTTTTGTAATTTGTCTTTAACCATTAAGGCCATTTTTTAGTGCATCTTACATATTTTTTTCTTAACTAGCTTGACTGTCGGATCAAGCGTTAGATTATGAGTGACTAGCTACGTATCTAGCCCCAGCATGTCTTTGTAGGACCATGCAAAAACCTCCTTATTCTCTTTAAGAAGGGCAATGTAGTCGGCTTGCTCTTCGGGGGATATAATTATCCCCAGCTTGATAATCTATGGATTCATTAGATCAGAGCCAATGTCTACATCAGTCGTCTCCTTGACCAACATGTGGGATATGTCCTCCAACTAGTGTGGAGTTGGGATCAAGTGGATACCATTTGCTGAGTTTAGATCTACGTTGGGAACCTTGAGTTCCTCTTTAGCATGAAAGATATCCTAAGTTGGCCCTGGGGTGAAATGAAGCATCTCATCAAAAGGCCAGTACTCTGATGGGGATGGCGATGTGTCAGCGTGATCCCAGTCTATAACATCTAGGTCTAGATGTAATGATCATGTTGGGTCAACTGGGTTATGGATGGGGGTAGTTAATTCAATGGAGATCATGTTGATGAAATGATTATGGTATCCATTACCACAGGTGTGGTTACTCAAACATCCTAGGTGATCTTTGTGCTTTGGATCTGGCTCTATGGGTACTGGCACAAATGGATTGGCCCTATGCATGGATAAGAGGATAGGATCTTCCCTAGGCACTTGTGGCTCTATAGGGTCTCCAGGCGGAATGTGCTCTCTGTATACCTGAAGTGGTAGATGCAGTAGTTTGTCCAACTGCACCTGGTTTAGGTGCCACCTATGCCTTTGTTAGTCTTACAATGGCACTGAGAGGGGGGGTGAATCAGTGTAGCTATTTAAATTTCAAATCTACAACTCTTAAATCTGAAGCAATGAAAACTTAAAACCAGAAAAAGCAAGTATCACAAGAGAGCATCCCATAACACAAGATTTAACGAGGTTCACCAGTTTTGGCTACTCCTCAAAAATAGACTGCTTGGACTCCCATCCAAATCCAGCCTTTGCAAAGCACCAACTTTACAAACAATTTACCAGCACCCACTGGAAGGAGCACCAACCCCTAATTTACCAGCACCAACTAGAAGGAGCACCAACCCCTGATTCCAAGCACCAACTTGGATTTCTATTTTGAATCTTAGATTGACATAAATATGCCTTCACTTTTACAAGACCCTTACTGGTCTATTGCTCATCCAACCTCTCTTTCAATTCAAGAAACACATATTCCTTCTACGCACTTACTGCCGCACTCTCTCAGTCGCGCTCTACCAGCTACGCTCTTTCTTCACCGCTCTTCTCTCAGCAGTGCTCTATCTCCACTCAATTTCTCTCTTTGGCTTCTCTAATATATCTCTACCCACACAGAGCTCAACCTAATGGATCACTCTTACCACTCTGCTTACTATGCTCTGACAGCCTTCTTTGTGCTCTGACAGCCTTCTTTGCTCGCTTACGGCTCTAACAGCCTTCTCTGCTCGCTTACGGCTCTGACAGCCTTATCTGCTCATTTACGGCTCTTTGACAGCCTTCTCTGCTCATTTCGATGCTTTGACATCCTTGTATGCTCTCTTACATAGTTCAGAGCTCAACCCTAATTCTTAACTTATATGCACATTCTTATGGCTCTCTTCAACAACCTTTTCTCAACACATATATTATTTTATCAGTGGCACCTTCCCTCTTTATGGCTGCACATTTTTCAATTCTGAGCGGCTCTTTTTTCTTCTACATGCAACTGCCATTTTAAAACAATATTTTTCATTTTGAAACCCTAAGTCTTCTATATCTTCCATTATCCCGCATGCAGCCTATTCATAGCTACTCCTGTAAGTAACTCCTTTCTGACACAATATTCTTACACGCAACCTATTAATAGTTATGGCTCTTCGAAATGACTCTCTGTCTATCTCTTGGTTTTCGTCTGATGACTTTTAGTAACCATCGCTGCATGATATTTCTCTGTTACGGTTCCTGTAACTGTAGTAATGACTTCTGTTCACTATTCTTATTTAACTGCATGATTTCTATCTATAACTGCACCTATAACTATTGTACTAACTTCAGTTAACTCTTCTTATTTTGGCTGCATGAATGTATTCATAACTGCCCCTTTTTTTGTTGTACTATCTGCAGTTCACTGTTACATTTCTTTGTTTTAGATAAGTTCTCTTCTTAGCTCGTGCCAAGGCGACCTATCACGAAATCGTGACACTTCTACCCCTTTGACTTTTCTTGCCATTTGACCACGAAAACATGACATGTCGATATCGTGACACTTTTCGCCTCCTTGTCCTCTTCTCGGCTTGCACCCGCGAAAACACAACATGTCACGATATCGTGACACTTTTTGCTTCCTTACACTCTTCTTGGCATGCACCAGCGAAAACATGACATGTCACGAAATCGTGACACTTTTCGCTTCCTTGCACTCTTCTCGGCATGCATCCGTGAAATCATGACATGTCACGAAATCGTGACACTTTTGCTGCCTTGTGCATTTCTCTGTCTTTCACCTATGAAAACATGAAACATGTCGTGAAATCGTGACACTTTCGTTGCCTTGTGCCTTTCTCTGCCTTTCACCCGCGAAAACGGAACATGTCATGAAATCGTGACACTTTCGCTGCCTTGTGCCTTTCTTTGCCTTTCACTCGTGAAAACGGAACATGTCATGAAATCGTGACACTTTCGCTTCCTTGTGCCTTTCTCTGCCTTTCGCCTACGAAAATGGAACATGTCGTGAAATCGTGACACTTTCGCTTCCTTGTGCCTTTCTCTGCCTTTACATGTCAAAATCGTGACACTTTCTCCTTGCTTTTTTCGCTTCAAAACATGTCATGATATCGTGACACTTTTCCTTCGTACTCTCTCTCCTCTTGATCGAAACACATGTCACGAATATCGTGACACTTTTTCTCCTCCACCTCTTCCTTTCGTTGAAAACATGTCGCGAAATCACGACACTTTTTCTCTCAGCTCTTTCTCTCAAACATGTCATGAAATCGTGACACTTTTTCTATCTCTCTGCAAATTGTCGACGAAATCGTGACACTTTTCTTTGCGAGCTCTTTCTCTCGAACATGTCATGAAATCGTGACACATTTTCGTCTGTACTGTCTCTCTTGCAAAATGTCATGAAATCATGACACTTTTCTTTGCGAGCTCTTTCTCTCCGAACATGTCATGAAATCATGACAGTTTTCTTCTTGTGCCTTCTCTTCCAACATGTCACGAAATCATGACAGTTTTCTTTGCTTGCTCCTTCTCTTCAAACATGTCATGAAATCATGACAGTTTTCCTTGTGCTTTCTCTCTCTTCCAACATGTCACGAAATCATGACAGTTTTCCTTGCGCTTTCTCTCTTTTCCAACATGTCACGAAATCATGATAGTTTTTCCTTGTTTTTTCCTCCAACATGTCACGAAATCACGATAGTTTTTCTTTCTTCTCAACATGTCACGATATCGCGACAGTTTCTCATGCTTACTCAACATGTCGCGATATCGCGACACTTTTCTTACTTGTCTTTTTCTTTGAGCTTTTGCATATGGGCCACTATGTTCTTCTTGGAAAATCATTGTACATGCTTTGTATGACCTCTGAACTCTTGTCCACTTCATCAACCGATCTCTCTAATGACCTCTGCACTCCTGTCCATTGCATCAACCGATCCTCTGTCTATGTTGACAACAATGACAATACTTTGGCTGCACCTTGCTCATCAATGAACTCCTGTCCATTATACTTTGGCTGCACCTTGCTCATCAATGAACTCCTGTCCATTGCACTTTGGCTGCACCTTGCTCATCAATGAACTCCTGTCCATTGCATCAACTGATCAACCTGACTATGTTGACAACAATGACAATACTTTGGTTGCACCTTGCTCATCAATCTCCCCCTTTGGAATTGTTGGCAACACACGTAATTGTGTGCAATTACCTGTAATTCTTCTCCCCCTTTGACAATAATACCAAAGGGCGGCTGCAAAACTCCCCTGAGTCCATGCACAACATTCTCAGGCAAAAATTATTACAGTTAGCAAAAAGCATAAACATGAGCAATATGATAAACAGATGCATAAATGCTCCCCCTGAGAATTTGATCCCGATGGCTAGTCAATTCTTAGTCTATTCTTGGGAATATGTGACCACTTCATTTCACTATTTGACAACATCATGATAAGCATAATAGGCATCAACAATATCAATAATGTGAGTAGCAGCAATAACCAATGAAAGACATCATCATTGTCAACTTCACCAATATAATATGTGTAAGAACATGGTTGGACTACTATCTTCTGAGTACCAACCCTCTGTTGCTCTGCAATCTCAAACTTGTCCACTATTAGTGAAGGCATACACTGATTGTATATATCCAACTGTTTGTTCTGCAATGCTGGCAGCATCTGCAAATGCATCTTGGATATTCTCAACAAGCTTGAACCTAATGTCAGTTGTTTGTCTCTCTCTTCAGTGAGAGTCCAGCAGGCTACCTCAATCCACTTTCAACTCTGTGTAAGCATCAAATACTGTACTGCAGCACAACCAAATTCCTTTTTATATTTACAACCTGATCTGAGTTTTCTACAGTTACTGTAGATCACACCTTACTTTCAACTATGCAAATCAGGAGAAGACATTTTGTCAAACACTTTATGGCCAACCATAGTGCACCTTACTCAACCTCATACTTCTTAACCTTGGATTGGCATTTTATCAACAGTTAAAATGAAACTGTCTGTGAATTAACTATATTCACCAAGGCATCATGAAAGATCTAACAATCTTCACATCAAAGCGTAGAACAAATACATGCTGCTTTTATCGAAGCACAAGTACGCAGCTAGGGCACGCATGCATTCTTTCATTAAACCAAAAAATCTGAACTGTTATGATCCGTAATTTTGAACAGTGGCAGAAGAATCATCAACAGTACAACAATGACAAATATCAAAACTACCAAGGGTGCCAACTCTCAATTTAATCACAACCCTTCACGGTACTTCCACAGTCCACTACATAAACCAAAAAAAAAACTTTGACAACTGTACAACAATTTCTCGACTGCTGGTCTTTCATCCTCAGATACCCAGACAAATACATAGGAGCATTAAAATAAAACTTTAATATTGCTCCCCCTGAGGATGTGCCACCTGGAGTTGCTTAGAGCAATGGCGGAGTAGCCTCCTTCAGTCCAAGGAGACACGATTTCCTTTCTTCTGCCTTTCTCCAGACTTTCCTGAACTTGGGCTTGAGTTTTTCAATTACTTCCCTATTTTGCCCCTGTTCGTGAACTTGAACATTTCTCTTGCGGGGTTGTCTCTTGTGCATTCTTGATGGATGATTATTTTCTTTTCTTTTATGCACATGATATGTTCCCTGTCTGTGTTGCCCTCTTTGTGTCTGATGAAATCTAGGGTTTTGCCTTAGATTAGATACAGAAGTGCTTGGACAGAACCTTGCTATGTGCCCTTGACCATTACATTTAAAACATTGCACATGTTTTATTCCCTGTCTGCATTGCATTCTGTGTGTATGATGAAATCTATGGTCTTGCCTTAGATTGGATACAGAAGTGCTTGGACAAAACCTTGCTATGTGCCCATGGCCATTACATTTAAAACATTGCACAGGGTGTTCACTCAGGAAAGCAGATGTGTTTTTATCAGCATAACTTTTTGATCTATTGTTCAGTCCACAATAAATTGCCTTGTGACCATAGTAGTTGCATTTAGAACAATAGCCATTAAAAGCATTATTATTAAAAGAGTGAGAGTGAGAGAACCTCTTTTGTTGTGGTTGCTTTGTTGTAGATCTTCTTTGATATTTTCTTCCTTTTGAAGATTCAGCTTCAGACTTTTCTTGCTTCGATCCTTCAGTAGTGGACTTCTTCTTTTCTATACTTTTGGAAGATGATGGTTGTTCAGCTTCATATCCAAGACCAGACTTATCCATGGAGCTTCTTTGTTGCTTTCTCATTTTATCTAGTAATTCAGTGCTCTTCTCATATTTGAGATTTATGTTGGCCTCTTCTAGTTGTTTCTTCAATGAAACAATCTCTTCTTCTTGTTGGCAGCAAACAGTCTCTTTCTCATTGATTTGAGACCTGAGAATATCTTCAATCCTTTTGTACTGTTCTACTTGCAGCTTTAGATCAACAATAACTTTGTTAGATTCCTCTTCACTTGTGCTGCATACATCATCCTCATCATCCAGGTGTGTCTTCAAGGCTTCTTCTGATTTCTTGGCCTTTTGAACTTGTAGGAAGAGATCTTCAATCTCATCCCCATATTCTTCTAACTTCTTGGACATTCTTTTGTTCTTTTTCTTTTCTATACTCAACTCTTCAAGTGCAGAGATCAACTCACCTTCTAGATCTACTTCAGCCTCATAGATTTCATCACATACTTCAGAGTTCACTCCTTCTACCTTTTCTGGTTCAATTTTCTCTTCCACAAGAACTGAAACTGACTGAGATGCCTTTTTGGAGGAGGATCTATTCTTCTTACCCATTGTGTACTAATCCAAGATCAACCCTGACTGATTTAGCCTAAACTGGGAACCTGGCTCTGATACCAATTGTTAGTCTTACAATGGCACTGAGAGGGGGGTGAATCGGTGTAGCTATTTAAACTTCAAATCTACAACTCTTAAATCTGAAGCAATGAAAACTTAAAACCAGATACAACAAGTATCACAAGAGAGCATCCCACAACACAAGATGTAACGAGGTTCACCAGTTTTGGCTACTCCTCAAAAATAGACTGCTTGGACTCCCATCCAAATCCAGCCTTTGCAAAGCACCAACTTTACAATCAATTTACCAGCACCCACTGGAAGGAGCACCAACCCCTAATTTACCAGCACCAACTGGAAGGAGCACCAACCCCTGATTCCAAGCACCAACTTGGATTTCTATTTTGAATCTTAGATTGACATAAATATGCCTTCACTTTTACAAGACCCTCACTGGTCTATTGCTCATCCAACCTCTCTTTCAATTCAGGAAACACATATTCCTTCTACGCACTTGCTGCTGCACTCTCTCAGTCACGCTCTATCAGTTGCGCTCTTTCTTCATCGCTCTTCTCTCAGTAGTGCTCTATCTCCACTCAATTTTTCTCTTTGGATTACTCATACCTATTTCTCTACCCACACAGAGCTCAACCTAATGGATCACTCTTACCACTCTACTTACTATGCTCTAACAGCCTTCTCTGTGCTCTGATAGCCTTCTCTACTCGCTACAGCCTTCTTTGCTCATTTACGGCTCTCTGATAGCCTTATCTGCTCATTTACGGCTCTCTGACAACCTTCTCTGCTCATTTCGATGCTCTGACATCCTTGTATGCTCTCTTACATAGTTCAGAGCTCAACCCTAATTCTTAACTTATATGCACATTCTTACGGCTCTCTTCAACAACCTTTTCTCAGCACATATATTATTTTATCAATGGCACCTTCCCTCTTTATGGCTGCACATTTTTCAATTATGAGCGGCTCTTTTTTCTTCTACATGCAACTGCCATTTTAAAACAATATTTTTCATTTTGAAACCCTAAGTCTTCTATATCTTCCATTATCCCGCATGCAGCCTATTCATAGCTACTCCTGTAAGTAACTCCTTTCTGACACAATATTCTTACACGCAACCTATTAATAGTTACGGCTCTTCAAAATGACTCTCTATCTATCTCTTGGTTTTTGTCTGATGACTTTCAGTAACCACCGCTGCATGATATTTCTCTGTTACGGTTCTTGTAACTGTAGTAATGACTTTTGTTCACTATTCTTATTTAACTGCATGATTTCTATCTGTAACTGCACCTGTAACTGTTGTACTAACTTTAGTTAACTCTTCTTATTTTGGCTACGTGAATGTATTCTATAACTGCCCCTTTTACTGTCGTACTGTCTACAGTTCACTATTACATTTCTTTGTTTCGGTTGAGTTCTCTTCTTAGCTCATGCCAAGGCGACCTGTCACGAAATCGTGACACTTCTACCCCTTTGACTTTTTCTTGTCGTTTGACCATGAAAACATGACATGCTACGATATCATGACACTTTCTGCCTCCTTGTCCTCTTCTCGGCTTGCACCCACGAAAACATGACATGTCACGATATCGTGACACTTTTCGCTTCCTTGCACTCTTCTCGGCATGCACCAGCGAAAACATGACATGTCGCGAAATCGTGACACTTTTCGCTTCCTTGCACTCTTCTCGGCATGCACCAGCGAAAACATGACATGTCATGAAATCGTGACACTTTTGTTGCCTTATGCCTTTCTTTGCCTTTCACCCGTGAAAACGGAACATGTCACGAAATCGTGACACTTTCGCTGCCTTGTGCCTTTCTCTGCCTTTCACCCTCAAAAATGGAACATGTCATGAAATCGTGACACTTTCGCTACCTTATGCCTTTCTCTGCCTTTCCCCGCAAAAATGGAACATGTCGTGAAATCGTGACACTTTTGCTTCCTTGTGCCTTTCTCTACCTTTCACCCATGAAAACGAAACATGTCACGAAATCGTGACACTTTCGCTTCCTTGTGCCTTTCTCTGCCTTTCACCCACGAAAATGAAACATGTCACGAAATCGTGACACTTTCACTGCCTTGCTTCATTGTTCAACTTGCACTAGTGAAAACATGACATGTCATGATATCGTGACACTTTTCACCTTCGTACACTCTCTCTCCTCTTCGGGTCATGAAAACATGACATGTTGCGATATCTTGACATTTCTGCCTCCGAACACTCTATCTCCTTTTTGGGTCATGAAAACGTGACATGTCACGATATCGCGACACTTTTTCTCTACGAGCTCTTTCTCTCAAACCTGTCGCGAAATCGTGACACTTTTTTGTCCGTACAAACCCTCTTGCAAATTGTCACGAAATCGTGACACTTTTCTTTGTGAGCTCTTTCTCTCGAACATGTCATGAAATCGTGACACATTTTCGTCCGTACTATCTCTCTTGCAAATTGTCACAAAATCGTGACACTTTTCTTTGCGAGCTCTTTCTCTCTCGAACATGTCGCAAAATCGTGACACATTTTTGTCCGTACTGTCTCTCTTACAAATTGTCATGAAATCATGACACTTTTCATTGTGAGCTCCTTCTCTCCGAACATGTCATGAAATCGTGATAGTTTTCCTTGTGCTTTCTCTCTCTTCCAACATGTCGCGAAATCGCGACAGTTTTCCTTGCGCTTTCTCTCTTTTCCAACATGTCGCGAAATCGCGACAGTTTTTCTACTTGGCTTCTTTTCCTCCAACATGTCACGAAATCGTGACAGTTTTTCTTTCTGGCCAAACATGTCATGATATCATGACAGTTTCTCATGCTTACTCAACATGTCGCGATATCGCGACACTTTTCTTACTTGTCTTTTTCTTTGAGCTTTTGCATATGGGCCACTATGTTCTTCTTGGAAAATCATTGTACATGCTCTGTATGACCTCTAAACTCCTGTCCACTGCATCAACCGATCTCTCTAATGACCTCTGCACTCCTATCCATTGCATCAACCGATCCTCTGTCTGTGTTGACAACAATGACAATACTTTGGCTGCACCTTGCTCATCAATGAACTCCTGTCCATTATACTTTGGCTGCACCTTGCTCATCAATGAACTCCTATCCATTGCACTTTGGCTGCACCTTGCTCATCAATGAACTCCTGTCCATTATACTTTGGCTGCACCTTGCTCATTAGCCTTGGCCCTATGTGTAGCTATTCAAACATGTCGTCTATGTCCATGGGATATTGCTACTATCGCATATGATTGAGATAGGCCATCTCAGTCTCATCTTCATAATCACTGTCAGAGATCCAAAGGCCTTCATTGGATCTGATAGCTATTTGTGACATGTGAGTCTCATCTTGCTCGAGAAAATTAATGTGGTCCCATCAGGGTTGTTCCGCTCTGGGCATGGGGACCTAATTCTCTTGAGGTGGTACTTGCTCAATTGGAGCATCCAAAGGGAACATTGTCATGAAGCTCTCCTGATAATCATCTATGGGTGTCACTTGTGAATGACTACTATTAGACTCGAAAGGATCCCAAGGTGCTACCTCATACTTTGACTCATTTTTGAAGACTCTTCTTGGTCTTTTCTATATCCCTCTTATAGGTGAGTCCTCGAACTTTCACCCTTTTCGATCGAAGGGAATGGGTTGTTAAGGTCAACAAGGTTGGTTGTTAACAATGGGAGATAATAACCTAATGTATGTGTTGTGTTAGGATTGGCATATGGATCTAATGCCAACCCATCATTGTTGCCTATCCCTAGGCCTTGCATGTTCTCCACCAAGATGTCTAGGGGTAGGGAGTGGTTGAACCCTACTCCTGAATTGTCATACGATATTTGATATCTTGGTTGGCAAAGAACACACACTCCTTTCTCATACCTTCCCAACCAATATCCATGCCAATTACATTGGCCAAGATATCTTAATGTGAAGTTTGGGTTGGACAAATAGTTGACGTCCTCAACAAAGGGGTCTTCATCTTCTTCTTCTTGCATTTATGGTTCAATACCATTATCGAGGCCCCCATAAACAAAGTTTGTCTGATTTTGTGGGTAGCCAAGAAGAACCACAGTGCTGATGGGGAGTCGAGGTCTCCCCATGTCCTGCATGGACTCAAGTGTGGGTGTTGCTACAATGTTCCACACTAGATACTCCCCCAGGCCTGTACTGGCCATTTCAACAATGATCATTGGTAGTTGCGGGGGAGCGAATGGGAGTTCTTCCTGAGTCCACTCCATGTAGGGTGAACTAGGCATCTTGAATTCCATTCAGCTAGGCATCTCTTCGGTAGAGATGGTTGAGACTAATGAAAGTGCCTCTTCTAGGGGTTTCTTCCCCTTGTCCTTCGATTTGGCCACTATAGGTGGCATTGTTGGTGAAGGACCAGATGATGAAGATGGACCCGACTAGAGATTCAATGGACTTAACAATGGGTATGCATGTAGAATCGGACCCTAGTTATATGGATTCAACTAAAAATCCAAATGCGTTGATGGAAGGGTTGATTGCGGAATTAGCTACACCGTATTACAATACTTGAAAGGCTCCAAGTTCGTCAGGACTACATGCACTTGCCCTTTGGATGTGTACTTTAGGCACTGATGAGCTATTGAAGGGACACACTTCATGTCCCTGATCCAAGGCCGCCCTAGCAATATATTATAGGCCATCTCACATTCCAAGATGTGGCACAACATATGAATAGTCTTTTATCCCACTTGGATGGGTAGGACAATAGTGCCAACCGTTGAGCATATCGCATCATTGAATGCTAGTAGAGTGTAGGTGGAGGCCACGATGTGAGATGTTGGTAACTTCAGATGTTTCAATGCCACTGTTGTAATTATATTATTGGATGATCCAGTGTCCACCAACACCCTCTTATATAGAATGTCGTTGAACCATGTAATGACGTGTAGGGGTGGATCCACCATATCACTAGTCACAAATTTCAGCTCATCTTCTCTAAAGGTGATGACCAGTTCTATACATTGTTTTACATGTTCCACAAAGTTGTTGAAATATTTTGCTTCATGGGGCTATAGCTCGATGACTTTTAATATCTCTATTAGAGCCTCTCGATGGGGTGCTTATTATTGAATGAGCTTGTAAATGGAGAGCCTAGCCAACATGGTCCTTAGACTTTGGGTAAGTCTAGTCCGAATCGTGGCCACTAGTCTAGGTGGGGGAGGTTGTGTAGGGTGTTTTTGAGGTTGTGATGTTGATGGAACTTCTCTTGTGGCCACTGTGGGGGTAGCTCCTGGGTACCTCTTGTTCCTAGTTACTATGCTTATCATCCCTACATACCCCTACATGGGGCAATTCTATGTTACCTCATTGAATTGAAGGTTCTTTTCCTAAGTATCATGGGCAGGCAGGGGGTCTTTGAAGAATCCCATCTATTGGTTGTTTGGTGCTATGGGGTTGTCCACCACCAGTGTCTTGTTGTCTATTAGGTCTTGCACCAAGACTTTAAACTTCCAACATGCATTAAGATCATGTTCCTTCCATCTATGGAACCTACAGTACAAGTCTTCCCTGTAACCCTTAGATTTTGGCACATTGGGGTCTATGGGTTGACTCTCGAGTAGGTTGATCAAGTTTTCCACTGACAAGCGGTCAAACAGGGAGTCTCTGGACTCTATGTAAGGTGTGAATTATTGCCTAGGGCTATGCTACTAATTTTGTTCTTACCTCTAATTTTCTCTAGCATAACTGTTAAGAGGCACTGCGTAATAGTTAGCCTTTTGGGGCTGTGTTGCTTGTGTAGGCTTAGGGGACATTTATAGCAACCTAATTGATTGTAGCAGGTTTCTATTGCGTGGTCCCTATCTTGGTGTTTTTAGACCACTCTTTCTTCTTTGGCTTGGAAATATCGCCATCCTATATCTTGATCTCCTTGATGATTCTGGCTTGCACCAGGGCTTCCTCAAGAGTGGCATATTACTGCAGTTGCAATAGCATGGAGTTCAATCTTAAACAAATTTTTGAGAACATCTAGGTCAGTTTCGACATGGGAGGGAGGTAGGGTAGCTTTGAAAGCAATGTCCTCCATCGATTCCCATAGGCCACCATGGTTTCTTCCTCATACTTCCTGAGGCTAGCTAGGTCGCTTAGTGACACCTTTTTCTTGGTGTTGAAAGTGAAGCATTCAAGGAACGTGTCCACTAGCTGATCCAAGTTACTGATGTTGTGCTTTGGCAACTGAGTGAACCAGTCCAAGGTAGGGCCTGCGAATGTGGTTATAAATGTTCTTAGAAACAAAGCATCGTTCTCCTGAATGATGAAGCATTGGCTCAAGAATCTAGTCATGTGCTCTTGGGCATCCTCCTCCCCTCTAAATAGTGCCAACTGGGGCAATTTAAAGTGTTCAGGGTATGGGGGTGCCAGCACTGATGGATGCACAAGATGACTGTGGAGCTGGCATAAAGTGGGCTTTTGGGGCCTAGAAGTCTTGGTCTCCATAGACTCTAAGTGCTCTAGTAGCACTTTATATGCATCAAAGGATTTAATCTCTTCCTCCTTAGTTTGATCCCATTGTGGGTTGCGGGGAACTTGAGGCCTATCGAGGGGTAGCCAGACAGCATCCCCCCTACCTTGGTAGGGTGTTTTAGCCCGCTATTCTTCTTGCTCATACTCATTATAGGCTTCTTGAGGAGTGCCTGGGTGAGACCTATAAACATGGGTGGGTGCCCACGGAGGGTGCCCATCATTGTTTCTGGGAGTGGCCTCCTACTCAAGCCTAGGAGGTCTCAGAGGTAGCACTTGGTAATGTCTTGGAGACCTATCTTGCACTAGGGGGCTATGCCTTTCTGCCCTCTGTATTTGAGGGGTTGGAACCCTCTTAGGCATAGTTTGGTGGAGTAGCTCATCTGTTTGACACTGGATGCACTCTTTTCTAAGGTGATATAGACACTCTAACTATTGTTGGTCTTGCCTAAGTTGCATGATTTGTGCTTGGTGGGTGGCATGTTTGGCAAATGCCAAGTCAATTTGTTTCATCGTCTTGTGTTTAAGAAGCCTAGATGCCTCTCCTACATGTCTATCTCGGTCGTGGTGATCCGAGATCCCTATGGGCTGCTTTCCTCTTTCGAGGTTAGCTACATTCACCCGAGGCTCTGGACTTAGTGGGTGATCCTCATACATAGTAGGTGCAGAGGCACATTGCTCTCACATTGTGTATTACTCTTGAGGAATGTAGTGGTATTCCTTGTACTCCCTTTCGTATGTGTGAAAGGGGTGGGCAAAATTGGCTTGCCCTGTCTGAAGAGCCTTGTGCTCTAGATTTGGCCTAGTGTTTTTGATAGCAATAAGGGGTAAAGGAGAGATGATGAAATCATGTGGCCCCTCTTTATGGACCCTAAGTTGCTTTAGTGCTTCCTCGTGTGGTGGCAACTCATAACGAGCATCTAAGGGAGCCCTCCCATCTATGTTGAGTGCCACATGTATGGCTTCCTCCTGAAAGGGTCTATGCTGAGTGGGAGTGCCCCTCAAAGGGGTATCTCCATAGTCCTGTTATGTAATGGCATGATGTGGACTATCTTGTGGATTGGGCCACCAAGACAGTATGACCAAGTCCTCAGGACTATATCGAAGATGACTTGTCCTCCTTTGTGCACTTTTTGCAGCTCCTGCCCATGATTGGGCTCGACTACGGGTGTACACCATGGTGATGTTTACCTAAATATGTGTACGTTTTTATCTTCTTTAGGATTTCTTATGCTACACTAAACAAAATGGAAACACATAATCAAAGTAATGATTATCTTGTTTATGGATTAAAAGTGTGCCCTAAATCTGATTTAGTGTGTTTTGATGTTTGTTTTGAAAACCATGTAAAGAAATTTTTGTATATGCAATATAAGGGCTCTTATATCTCCCAAAAAATGGTCACCCCTTCAATATACCACTTCCAGGCTGTTATACCAAACCTCTCTATATACCCACCCTTACATGAGGGAGACTATAGGTACGTGAGAGCAGAACAATACGTGGAACATAGGTGGTACGAAAGGGAAATCACTCTATTTATGAGACCTACCATAGAATACTTATCTTCATGCGCTGGGAATCACCCCAGCTACACTTGGTTAGCTTTCATTAGGATTTACGTCTAGAAACAATCACGATCGGGGTTATGTATGCAGTATTTCAAGCCAAGGTGGTGATGAAATACACCATTGGTCTTGATCAAGGGTTGGGGTTTCATGACCAACTCCTTGGTGTTCATATTATCTTGTGATGTGTGAGGTTATTTTTATTTTGCATAAATGAAGAAAACAAGCGTTAAAACTCTCCTATGCAAACAAATAACCAAAAAATAGAAAATATAAAGCTAAAAATGATAGAAGGTGTTTAGGACCCCTACCTCTTCTCTGCCCAAATCGGATGCCTCTGAATTTCTGCCCTGAAATTGCACAGAGAGCTATTCATCCCAAGGTGAGATGAATAATAGGTCTGTATTCATCCTAGGGTAAGACAAATTCCTATTCGTCTTAAGGTGGCACAAATTCTAGCTCTATATTCGTTATAGGATGGAACGAGTAGCAGTCTAGTGCTTGAAATATTAATACGTCTAAGCAAAAACACACAACTTTTGATCAAAAATTTTATCTTAAAATCAAGGGACAGAGTTACCACCATGATCGCCACTGAAAGCATGAGGATACAGAAACAAAACGGAAATGCCAAGTGCAATGTATGCAAAAGCAAAACGTAACACTAAGTCCTACGAACTGAAACTCATGAAAGGAGAGAAACATAAACACATTAAAACAAGATAGAAAGCAAACATTGAGTACAACCCTTTTTATTAATTTTATTTAAAATCAAGTTACAATACATCTCCTCCCTTTTGAGGACTAGGAGCGTTAAGTAGGGCTCTATTACACCACGGATTGATACGCTTTCTTCCGCGTGCCCACATGTAAAATGGGTGGACCAAA
This sequence comes from Wollemia nobilis, assembly GCA_028583015.1. Classification (NCBI taxonomy): domain Eukaryota; kingdom Viridiplantae; phylum Streptophyta; class Pinopsida; order Araucariales; family Araucariaceae; genus Wollemia; species Wollemia nobilis. Next base: position 3,130,378 of record JAQPPZ010000314.1, read on the forward strand.
TGTTACTACCACTTGCATCAATGTCTTTGATTCCTTTCTTCTCCTCTGGTGTTGAGATCCTGCATTTAGAGAAATAGAAAAGGATTAGTAGCACCTGCGGATGGAGAGAAACATGCGATCCCTAAGGCCTGTGGTCAGTGTATGCATAAAATGATTAAAATGATAACTAAAACATATCAAAATGAGCTAAAACTTTGAAAAAATAAATTAAACATTACCAAGAAGCCACTACAAAAGGAACAATCCAGAAATCTTACACATATTTAGAATTGCTCTGGGGTGGGACGATTAGGATTGTCATAACCTATCCGAAAGCCACCTCCTAAATCTCTAGTCTTGAGGCCTCCAAATCACCTACAAATTTGGGGTTAGGTAAAATGGGGTATTTTGGGATGACCCAGATGGTCATATTTTTCCAATTCAGCCTCTATCACCCAAAATCTAATGATGCTATCTTTGTGTTAGTGAAAGTAGGAAATGATAAAAGCATGATCAAAACTTGTCAGAATCACATGAAATTTAAATGACAGCATATGTGAACAACATAGAATAATATGCAATAGAAAAATCATGGAAATCTACCATATATTTCTAATTGCTCTAGGGTGGGGTGATTAGAACTATGACAGTGTGGGGGGCACTCAGCGGCAGGACGCCCATCATTTGGGACTCTATTTTGATACCAATCCACTTGGGATGGGTCCAAAACCTCTTATGGGGTTGTGTCAAAAAATTTGGTTGGATATTATGGCCAAATGTTTGGGTTTGGGTCCGAATTGTGCTTCCAATAATCACCGAATAACCTCCCTTCCAAGAGAGAGATCAAGGATGTAAAAGCACAAATGATGGGTGAGGATATAATTTGGTAGCACTTCATTGCTCCAAAATCTCCTCTCTATTCTCCTTTGGGGTGAGAAGACTCACCAATTTATAGACCTAGGGTCTCTCTCTTTGAATGCACATGCGAGGGTGCCACTTGAGTTGCTTGTCCTATTTTGAGAGAAAATATTATTTCTTGATTTAGAGTCTCCTTACATGAGGCCCCCAAAAATCAAGGCATGCATGACTGAAGTCTCTATCTCTAATTTGAAGTCGTTCCTTGCAATTGCATGTCCTGAAGTTGTAGTTAAGTGATGGACCTGTCGAGGTTTGAATTTTTACCAGTAAAACCTGCTATTCGTCCCACCCTAGAGTGAATGCTGCTAATCATCCCTGGGTGAGATGAATACCAGTTTGTAATCGTCCCAGGGTGGGACGAGTAGGGATCAAAGAGCCAAAAAGGTGCCAAATTGACTTCTGACCTTCCAAACTACTATGGGAGTGGTTAGGACCACTTTTTAACCTCTGAGAGCTACCATGGGGGCTGTGTGTGTCAATGCAATCAGTTTTTGCAGTCACGTAATCAGATTGGTGCTATTTTGGTGTCTACACCATGAAGAATTATTCTTCAAAAACCTAGACTATATGGGTTATCCTTCATCTTCAAGATGTAACCTTAGAATGGTGGAACACATTCAAGAGAGGCAAAATGATCCAAGTTATGGATCTTAAATGGGTCATTTTCATCAAGGCATTTAAAAAAATATTTCTATCTAATCAGTTTTATGTAGAGAAGTTTAAGGAATTCTCTACACTCCATCAAGGTTCACTGATGGTAGAGGTGTACTTTCAAATATTCATTAAAATTTTGAAGTATGTTCTATAGTATGAGAAAAATGAGCAACTAAAGGTGCATAAGTTCATCTTACGGGTGGATCCTAAGATTATGATAGTAATTAATTTGCTAAAACCCAAAACTCTACAAAATTATTATGATTTGGCCAGACAAGAGGAGACCAATATTCAAACCTAAAAGTCCTCCAACTATTCAAGGTTGATATAGGTAGAGAGGCAAGATCTCAAGAAAAGAAATAATGTAGTGTTTATGAAATGGGATAAGGATAAAAATAAGAAGAGTAAAGGGAACCAAATTTTTGGTAATAAGAACAATGGGAACTAAGGGTAATATAATAAAAAAATTGAGAAAAAAATAGTTCCAACCCTGAATCTCAAAAGCAGAATGATTCAACATAGAAATAGGGAATAGGGGAGAAAAGGCAGGAAATATATCAAGAACCCAAGACAATTTACTTTATCTATGGGGATTCTCATTATGCTAATAAGTATCCCCAATGACTTGAGTCAAGTAACATACTAGAGAAGCAACCACATTCAATCTATGCCACTATTAGAAATCATAATCTATATGGAAAAGCAAAACCTATGTTACTGAATGGTAAGTTGTTTGATAAGGATGTTAAAATTTTAATAGATAGTAGACCTACAGATAGTTTTATTTCCACTGTTATTATTGGGGATATGCCAAAAGGACCTATATTTTTGGCACAAGGGTAGAAAGTTGAGTATGGGTCTGGATAGACCTATTCAATGGATTAATGTTTGCCTATGTTGGAGATAACCTTACCCAATGGATCCACTAAATGGGACTTATATGTAGCACCACTTCATGCTTTTGATATTATCCTCGGGATGTATTGGTTGAAGGCTCATGGAACCTTAATCAACTTCCAATAAAGGTGGATGGATTACATCAATAAGGATAAAAATAGAGTAAGAGTTCAAAGTAGACAAGGGTTTTTTCGATCTTATTTTTATTAGATATGCATCTAAATAAAACCTTTAAAAGAGGTGGTCTATTGTAGGTAGTCAAGATTAATGAAAAGTTAGGTGAAAAAGAGGATGAGGAAATATTTAAGAAGCATCCAATTTTACATGAATTTAGGGATGTATTTTTAGAATATCTTCCAAGCCTACCACCTCAACATGAATTTCACTTTACTATTGAACTAATACCTGGAGCAAAACCCATTGCAAGGATACCTTATATAATAACCCCTATTAAGTTACAAGATTTAAAGGTACAACTTCAAGATTTGTTGGAAAAGAATCTGATCAAACCTAGTGTGTCACCCTAGGGTGCTCCAATACTATTGTGAAAAAGGATGGATTCTTGAGATTATGCATTATCTATAGGATGTTGAACAAGGTGACCATCAAGAATAGGTATCCTTTACCAAGGATTTATGATCTATTTGATCAACTAAAGGATGCCACTATATTTTCAAATATTGATTTAAGATCTGGATATCATAAATTGAGGATTTGAGAGGATAAAACACACAAAATAGCCTTTAATACTAGATATGGATACTATGATTTACACTGTTGCATTTTGGGTTAATAAATGCACCAGCAACTTTTATGAATTTGATGAATAGTGTGTTCAAAAAATATCTAGATCAATTTGTTTTGTTGCTTTTATATGATATCTTGATATATTCTCGCACCAAAGAGGAACATGACCAACATTTAAGGTTAGTGTTAGAGTTTCTAAGGAAAAAAAAGTTATATGGAAAGTTGTCAAAGTGTGAGTTTTATGTCTCACAAGATTAGTATTTGGGGCATATCATATCTACAAAAGAAATTGTAGTAGATCCTAAGAAAATTGAGGCTATTTTAAGTTGAACTGCATCAACAAATGTGTTTGAAGTAAGAAGCTTCATATGACTTGATGGTTATTATAGGTATTATGTGAAGGATTATTCCAAGATTATCTAGTTTATCACTAGCCTTCAAATAAAGGGAAAGGAGTTTAAATGGTTGGATAAATGTGAGACCACCTTTGAAACTCTAAAAAATAAGTTAACTATAGCATAAATTCTCAAGATACTAGATCCTCTTGGTAAATTTATAGTGTATATATATACTTCCTTGGAAGTTTTGGGTGGGGTGTTATTCCAAGATGAGGCTACAATAGCATATGAATCTAGGAAACTCAAGAAGCATGATTTGAATTATGCTACACACGACCTTGAATTAGCAGCATTTTTGCATATGCTAAAGTTTTGGAGGCACTATTTGTTGGGTAAACCATTTGAGCTAAGGATAGACCATCAAATTCTAAGGTATATTTTTACCCAACTTATGTTGAATGCAAGATAGAGAATATGGATATATTTCTTAGTAGAATATGACTTGGTATTGAGTATATCAAAGGCAAAAAAAATAATGCTGCATATGTCTTGAGTAGGAGAAGACACGGTAGCATTAACCTAGAGTCATATAGATTTTATGGATAAATTTAGGGAAATGTAGCTACAAGATAAATATTGCATTTAAATCTAAGCTAAAATTGAGGGAATCCTAAAGAAAATAAGGATTTTGTATTTTAAGGATAGGTTTGTCACACCCAAAATTGGTGATTTGAGGAGAATGATTATGCAAAAGGCACATAGTTCTTCATATTCTACTCATCCAAGAGGGTCAAAGATGAGAAAAAACATGAAAAATATCTATTGGGTAGGAATGAAACAATATATCACTAGTTTTATTGTAATATGTTTATAGTGCCATAAGGTTAAGGCAGAACACTGACACCTAGTAGAGAAAACATACCCATATGATAAATCTACCCAGAAATGATAGGTTATATCCATAAATTTTATTATGGGTTTACCTAAGACCAGGTATCAACATGATGTAATACTTGTGATACTTGATAATTGCACATTTTATACCAAGGAACATCAAGAATGATACATCAATGGTGGCAAATAAGTTTTCCAAATAAATTTTTAGGTTACACATTTTTCTTGAAGTGATCATATCAGACAGGGATTATAGGTTCACATCAAAGTTCTAGTAGGCTCTTCATTGTGCAATGGGTACTAAGCTAAACATCAGTTATGGATATCATCCAAAAACAAATTGGACAAATGGAGAGGGTGAACCTAGTTTTAGAGGACATGCTTTGCATGTACTACATGGATAAAAAATCTAAGTGGGAAGACTTTTACGTCTAGTTGAATTTGCATATAATAATTATACCATGCATCCTTGGGAATGGCTTAATTTGAAGCCTTGTATGGAAAAATATGTTAAAAATATCTATAATGGGACAATAAAAAGGATTGGGTGGTTCCAAACATGATTAGAGAGATGGAGGAGTAGCTCAGAGGGATTCGATAAAGGCTCAAGGAAGTTGTCAATTGCCAAGAGAGCTATGTTGATCTAAAATGATCACCAAGAGAATTATTTATGGTAGATAGTCTTCTTAATTCTAAGACCCATGAAAAGTGCCATAAAGTCAACTAAGTTGGATCCTCGCTATGTTGACCCTTTTGAGATCATTGATAGAATTATTCCAATAGCCTAGAGGCTCACCTTACTACCCAACCTATCAAAGATCCATGATACTTTCCACATATCCCTGCTTAGGAAATATGTTGCTAATTCTACTCATGTTTGGAATATTTCTAAAATATAGATTGCAAATCCCTCAACCATTGATATGAGACCAATAAATATTCAAGGGTTTTGTTCCAAAATGTTGAGGAAAAAAACCCTAGATCAATGTAAGGACCAATGGGACCAATACTTTGAAAATTGTGCAATTTGAGAAGATGATGAAAAAATGAGAAATCAATTCCCATATTTATTTGAATGAAATATATGTATGCTTGTTTGTAAAAAATACAAAGGACTATGTTTATTCCAAGGGAGGAGTATGTAACAACCCTCCTTGGTAGGACTTATTCTTGATATTTGATTTATGTATTGATGTGTGGGTATTTAATGCATAATCTTATTTTATGATATCAATATGTTTTAAAAGTTGCACTTTATGCTTTGAATATGGCAATGCTAATGAATTTGTGGTTGCATGACCAGGTACTTTCAGTAGTGGATTGGTATGGGACAACCACCAGAGTTGAGAAAAATATGAAAAAATGATGGATGACTTGTTCATTGACAACTCAAGGGTAAAAAGATACCCTTCGTATAGGTGCATTGCATATGTGCTTGTTTTTTGAATACCCTATTAGGCCATGAGTTTTCTATTGGAAAAGGATTCATTCATGTTAGGTAGGGGATAATGTTTTAGTTATCTTAAAAAGGTACCTACTCAAGGATAAAACAATGTGGTGTATCATTGATTTGAAAGTATTTGTATTGCTTGGATTTTTGGAAGCATAAAATTAGTTGATTGATCCAATAAAATATTAGTAAGGTGAGTAATATTAAAACTTGAAATATTAATTCAGAGTTAATAATTAGTATTAACATCTAGTGTTAATTGGAAAGTAATTAATCTAATTATAATAGTAGTAAATAACATTAAAAGGTAATAATATTTTGGATGAATTATTAGATTAATTGCTCATATTTTGAAGCTTTGAATAAATGAATGAAACTTAGTTCCTAATAATTAATTAGAGTTCTAATGTTTTAAATATTAAGGGGCTATTAGTTATTAAGGAAAAATTCGAGTAAGCCATGCTTCTCCTTGAAATGTTGCTCTTGAAAACATATGAATACATACTAGCATCGAGTAGTGGGCAACTAGCACTTGAAAATGAAAGGTGGTCCTTCATCTTTGGACACTTTTATCCTGCACATTATATATTATTTGGATGTCTATGTTTACATTTATAATAGGGCATGTTAGTTGCATTGCATTAAGAACTATCATGATCCCTAAGTTTTCTTAAAGACCATGGGAGAATTTTTTCATGAAAAGGATCATGAAAATAAGGTGGTGTAGAGGCCACTTGAGTGGACTTGCTCCAATGAACTTAGGATTGAAATTTTGTTATGTAAATCGAATTATTGTTATGTAACACTTGGATATCTGTATTCCTAAAAATTAGGCTTGGAAGTCTTCATGTAAATGTATGTAATATTTAGTTTTGGGTGAAGGAATTATTGACTTGATCAATTTAGAGATTGATTTGTTAGATTCAATTAAATAGATTTTTTGTGCTATCATTAGGTTTGAATGTTAGTATTATGATTAGTTTAATCATGTTTTAATTTAGAGAGATGCTACTTGCATACTAGCATTATATTGGAAATCATGTTTATTTCAAGTATGGGTTGAAAATATTCTATTTAAATCCAAGATCTAGCATTGTGTTCTAAATAAGCATGTTATTTTCATTATAGCACTTTAATTCATTTTATAGAATAGATGTTATATTTTTTTTATGTAATTATTGGATTTGGTGGGGGTTCTTGGGTATGGATCTAGAACCTCTTTAGGAACCTTGATTCAAGGAGATAACCTAATCTTGGGAGGAGTTGCAGAGATGACCAAGTACTTGAGAGTCCAGGAAGGAGTTGTAGTGATGCAATAGCCAGGTACTCATGAATATAGAAGGATTTACAATGATGCAATAGCCAGATATTTGTGATTAATACACCTTGAATGATGAGGATTGAGTTTTCCATAGATATGAATTTAATGGAATCATATACAAGACAACAGTGGTGGCACCTTGAGTGGTGAGGTTCAATTGACTATGTTCATTACTAGGTGAGTGGTAATGACCTTAGTTAGACCACAGGAGGTGTGGTAACTAAGCACCAAGGATTTATGTTATAGTAACCAACATAGATGAAATTATGGAAAGGTTAGGGAATATATATCCCCCTTTCGATGTTATGGACCTTAAAGGATAATCCCTACACTATGGTCAAATTGTCCTATATCGGTGAGGGTATAGGAAATGTTGGGGGACCACTTTGGCATCCTTCTAAATAGTGAGGTTTAGTAAGGTGAACCCAAAAAATATGGGATGTTGGCCACTCCTGTCCACTTGAGTGTTATCTACAGTGACATTGAACTCAAATGTGGTGAAGCCTTGAGAATGCCAAAAAATAACATTGAGACTTCTTTGTAAAATTACTTGTGTATATATATATATATATATCTTGGGTTGGTTTTGGTGGGTTTTTACATTAATATTCATCTTGATTCCTTATTCAATAACCTTCAACACATGTTGAGTGATGTTTTCATAGAATTCAAATAGGCGTAAGAATAGACATTAGGAAAAACTTTTACATAGTCATTTCATTCAAATGAACATAGGCATTATATTACACATTAAAATGGTTGTTTCAATGCAAATGAACATAATAAATTTGATTCCATTTTGCAATGGTCATTACAATAAAAATATTTCACTAGCCTTTCTTTTACTTTCTAGAAGAATCTTGAGTGAAATTTTTTGTTGGCTATGATTTTTTGACTTCGTCACTACTGTGTTAATTTCTTCCTAATATGTTCATCTCTACCTTATATGTTCTTATTTATTGGTAGGGTTTCTTCCCTCTTATCAACAAAAGGTAATTATAGGGATCTGAATGTGTTACACTTAGTCATCTACAAACTCTTGTATAAAGAGCTTCCTGAGAACTACTCGAGTTTTGTGTGTACTTGTATGCTTTCTAAAAGTTTATATATATGATTTCCTTCAACTTGTGATCTTTTTCATGAATAATTCTTAAGTGCAACTCTCTACTTATATATTTCTCTTTGAGTGCTTCTTGAGTACTATAGTTTACTACCAAATTTCACTTATGTTAACACTTCTTGAGTGCTACACTTCACTGCCAGAGTTCCCTTGCACGAGTGCTTGTTGAGTGCTATACTCTATTTCCATAGTTCCTTTATGTGAGAATTTATTGAGTGCTATACTCTATAGCCTAGGTTCCTTTTTTTAAGCACTTTGAGTGTTATTATCTATAGCCCAAGTTTCTTTTCTTAAGCTCTTTGAGAGCTATTATCTAATTTTTGAGTTTATTTTCTATATACCAACCAAACTTGATCACTTCTTCCTTATGCTTGGGCTTTATCTGACTAGGAGTCTCCTTCTCTATGCTTGATCTCTTTCAATATTGGGTGCTTCTGCTCTAATTTTTACTAGACTTGGATGCTCCTTCTCTATTCTTGGTTTCTTCCAAGCTCATGCACTTCTATTCTATGCTTGGACTCTTCCAATTTGGGGTTCTTCTCCTCTTTTCTTAAGCTATATTAGGATTGGGTGATTTTACTTTATGCTTGAGATTTATCAGGATTGAATTATTCTTCTCTACACTTGGACTGCTATCAAAATCAGATGTTTCTTCTATACTTGGGCATTACTAGCACCTTTTCTTCTTTTCCCTTCAATATTTACTACAACTTGAATGTTATTCCTACTTTGTGCTCTTAGCTATAAAATAATATTTCAATATTAGTAGAAAGTTACAATTTTGTTCTTTCTACTACAATTTGGATTCTATCTGAGTTATCTTAAAATATCTTGATATTTGAAAGCTTATATTGCTTCTCAATTATATGGAAGCTATGATGTGTTGTAATCACAATGACACTGAGAGGGGGGGTGAATCAATGTGTTCTTTAAAATTTCTAAAACATATGATTTTAAAACCAACAATAGTTTAAAGAAGATAAAAGAGATACTAAATGCATCAAGAAAGCATCACACATAACACAACATTTTAACGAGGTTCACCAATGTGGCTACTCCTCAAAAATACTGCTTGGACTACCATCCAAATCCAGTCAATGCAAAGCTACAACTTTACATAATCCTTTACTAGCACCAACTAGAAGGAGCACCAACCCCTTAACTTTATCTGCTTCAACAGAATGGAGCACCAACTCCTATTTTACCAGCACCTACTAGAAAGAGGCACCAACCCCTTAATCCAAGCAACAACTTGGAAGACAATAATAAAAATTACAAAATAAAACTTTCACCTCAATTTTCACGGTCTGCTATTTTTCTGCATTCTACTGCTTCTGCACAAAATGAGTCGCACTATTCCACTTCTTCTCTGTACTTCTTTGCACTCTCTACTACATTCAGATGATCAATCACTTTTGTAAACTGCGCACTATCACTTCAGACTTAGAACACAACTTCTGCACATCGTGCTCTTATCTTCGCACAAGTCACTCTACTCGCTCTTCGCACATTATCTCATCGCAACGCACACCTTACTACAACTCCGAAGAACTATCACTTCACTCTCATTCTGAATCGAAATGACTTGCTCTCTGCTCAACATGAACTTCAATTTCACAAACACTATGCTTGCATTTGCACTTTATATTTACACCCCATATTTCAAACTTGAAGAACCCTTGCTTTTATAGAAGAAATTTTAGAAACAAACCCTAGAAGAATGTCGACTGAGAAACCCTAGAATTTGTCAGCTGCAAAACCCTAAAATACGTAAGTTTGTAACCCTAAGAATTTTGGTTGCAAAACCCTAGAAATTGTCGTCTGCCAAACCCTAAAATCCGTTGGCCCAGATTTAACTTTGTCGGCCTCAAACTCTTCTCCACCTTCATCACCTTCCTATAGCTTATTTCCACGAAATAGTAACACGTCGGCACTTTTAATTTAATTTAATATTTTAATTTAAATTTTAAATAATATAAAATTTAAACTAAATATTCAAAATTAAATATCTTCATCACGGGGGCATATTTTTCAACAAAACGAAGAGCCAACTTGGGTTTTAAGAAAAACCCATTTCAAAGCTATTATCCATGATTTTAAATAAAACTTTTTATTTTGACTACCTATTTAAATATCTTCATCACCGTGGCATCTTTTTCAATTAAACGAAGAGCCAACTTGGGTTTTAAGAAAAACCCATTTCAAATCTGCTATCCATGATTTTAAATAAAACTTTTTATTTTGACTACTTTGGTTTTCACAAAAAACCTTTCCGCTTCTTGACATCTCAGGTTCTGAAGACTTCTTATTCTCATTCTAAATTATGTTTTCTATTTCTGTGCATCTATCATTTAAGGACTCATGATCTGACTAACTTTTGAACTTTATCCTCTGCATCTGAGTGACTTTTGAACTACCTGTCCATTGCATCATTAGATCTAACTGACTATATTGACAACAATGAAAATCCTCTTGCAACACCTTGCTCAACACTGAACTCCTATCCATTGTACTTTGGCTGCACCTTGTTGTTCAATAAACTCTTGTCCATTGCATCAATAAATGCATATCATTGTGTTGACAACAATGACAATATTGTTTGCTGCATTTTGCTCAACAATCTCCCCCTTTGGAATTATTGGCAACACATGTGCAATTTTCCTATAAATCTTCTCCCCCTTTGACAATAATACCAAAGGGCTGTTGCAGACTCCCCCTGAGTCTATGCACAATATTCTTAGACACAAATTATTACAATTAGCAAATATTCCAAGCATGAACAAGAAGAAAAAAAATACACAAATGCTCCCCTTGAGTCCAAGACCACTTCATTGACAACATCATGATAAGCATAATAGGCATCAATAAAATCAACAATGTGAATAGCAACAATAACCAGTGAATGACACCATCACCATCAACTTCACCAATATAACATGTGTAAGAACATGACTGAACCACTGTCTTCTGTGAAACTACCCTCTGTTACCTTGCAAACTCAAACTTGTCCACTGTTAGTGAAGGCATACAATAATCAACTTTTTGTTCTGCAATGCCAGCAACATCTGCATACAACTTCACCATGCATCTTGGATATATTCTCAACAAGCTTGAACCCAATGACAGCTATTTGTCTCTCTCTGTAGTGAGAATCCAGCAGGCTACCTCAATCCACTTTCAACTTTGTGCAAGTACCAAACAGTGTACCACAACACAACCAACATCTTTTCTCAACCAATTAGGGCTTTAGCAACAATGCTTATAGACAAGGTTTAACCAACATCATTCAACTCAAGATTAACCTTGAAGCATTCAACCAATCACTACATGAAAAGGAAACTAGTAGACATCCTTTTCCTTCCAAAGGTATTTGAACAAGATAGCCACCAACATAAATCACCAAGGCAAAGAATAACTTGCTCAAATCAAACTCAATGGAGTAAGCCCAAATCATGTATCAAGAAAAGCATTAACTTGATCAAAACAACCACTATGAAAGCAACTCAACTATTCATCACCAGGCTGGAAATCATCTGGCTGCTCATTAAAAAAATTTTCTTCAATCTTCCCATTCAACATGTTGATTTCACTTTTGTCAACAGAATTGACAAGTGACTCACATCTGTACCAATTTTTGTCCAAAGACCGCAATTTCTACTGCCAACTCTTACTTTCAACTATGCATGTCGGAAGAAGACATTTTGTCAAACACTTTATGGCCAACCGTAGTGCACCTTACTCAACCTCAAGCTTCTTATCCTTGGACTGGCATTAAATCAATAGTTAAAACAAAACTTTCTGTGAATTAAATATATTCACCAAGGTGTCATGAAAGATTTGGAAATCTTCTCATCAAGGAGTAAAAACAAATACATGCTGCTTGAAACACAAATACACAGCTAGGGCAAGCATTATTTCATTGAGCAAATTATTTGGACTATTATGATTCATAATTTTGAACAATGGTATTAAGAATCATCAACAATACAACAGTGACATATCTCAAAACTACCAATGGTGACAGCTCTCAAATTAAACACCACACTTCATGGAATTTCCACAAACCACTATATAAACTGAAAAACACACTTTAACAACTATACAACATTAACCCGACTGCTTACCTTTCATCCTCAAATACCTAGACAAATACATAGGAGCATTAAAATAAAACTTTAATATTGCTCCTCCTGAGGATGTGCCACCTGGAGTTGCTTAGAGCAATGGCAGAGTAGCCTCCTTCAATCCAAGGAGACACAATTTCCTTTCTTCTGTCTTTCTCCAGACTTTCCTAAACTTGGGCTTGGGTTTTTCAACAACATCCCTATTTTGCTCTTGTTCGTGAACTTGAACATTTCTCTTGTGGGGTTGTCTCTTGTGCATTCTTGATGGATGATTATTTTCTTTTCTTTTATGCACATGATATGTTCCTTGTTGGTGTTGTCCTCTTTGTGTCTGATGAAATATAGGGTTTTTCCTTAGATTAGATATAGAAGTGCTTGGACAGAACCTTGCTATGTTCCCTTGACCGTTGCATTTAAACCATTGCACATGTTTTATTCCCTGTCTGTATTGCATTCTATGTATATGATGAAATCTATGGTATTGCCTTAGATTGGATACATAAGTGCTTGAAAAAAACCTTGCTATGTGCCCATGGCCATTACATTTAAAACATTGCACAAGGTGTTCACTCAAAAAAATAGAAGTATTTTTATCAGCATAACTCTTTGATCTATTGTTCAGTCCACAATAAATTGCCTTGTGACCAAAGTGGTTGCATTTAGAACAATAGCCATAAAAAGCATTATTATTAAAAGAGTGAGAGTGAGAGAACCTCTTTTGCTGTGGTTGCTTTGCTGTAGATCTTCTTTGATATTTTCTTCCTTTTGAGGATTCAGCTTCAACCTTTTCTTGCTCGGACCCTTCAACAGTGAACTTCTTCTTCTCTGCAGAATTGGAAGATAAAGGTTGTTCAGCTTCATATCCAAGACCATGCTTAACCGTGGAGCTTTTCTGATGACTTATCATTTTATCTGGCAATTTTGTGCTCTTATCGAATTTAAGATTTGTATTGGCCTCTTCTAGTTGTTTCTTCAATGAAACAATCTCTTCTTCTTGTTTGCGGCATACAGTCTCTTTCTCATTGATCTGAGACCTAAGAATATTTTCAATCCTTTTGTTCTATTCTACTTGCAGCTTTAGATCAACAATAACCTTTTTATATTCCTCTTCACTTGTGCTGTATACATCATTCTTATTATCCAGGTGTGTCTTCATGGCTTCTTCTGATTTCTTGGCCTTTTGAACTTGTAGGAAGAGATCTTCAATCTCATCCCCATATTCTTCTAATTTCTTGGACAATATTTTGTTCTTTTTCTTTTCTATACTCCACTCTTCAAGAGCAGATATCAACTCTCCTTCAAAATCTACTTCAGCCTCAAGATTTTCATCACAAACTTCAGGATTCACTTCTTCTACCTTTTCTGGTTCAATTTTCTCAACCACAGGAACTGAAACTGGCTGGGATGCCTTTTTGGATGAGGATCTATTCTTCTTAGCCATTGTGTACTAATCCAAGATCAACCCTGACTGATTTAGCCAAAATTGGGAACTTGGCTCTGATACCAATTGTTGTAATCACAATGACACTAAGAGGGGGGGTGAATCAGTGTGTTCTTTAAAATTTCTAAAACATATGATTTTAAAACCAGTAGCAGTTTAAAGCATATAAAAGAGATACTAAATGCATCAAGAAAGCATCACACATAACACAACATTTTAACGAGGTTCACCAATGTGGCTACTCCTCAAAAATACTGCTTGGACTACCATCCAAATCCAGTCAATGCAAAGCTACAACTTTACATAATCCTTTACCGACACCAAATGGAAGGAGCACCAACCCCTTAACTTTATCTGCTTCAACAGAATGGAGCACCAACTCCTATTTTACCAGCACCTACTGGAAAGAGGCACCAACCCCTTAATCCAAGCAACAACTTGGAAGACAATAATAAAAATTACAAAATAAAACTTTCACCTCAATTTTCATGGTCTGCTATTTTTCTGCATTTTGTTGCTTCTGCACAAAATGAGTCGCACTATTCCACCTCTTCTCTGTACTTCTTTGCACTCTCTACTGCATTCAGATGATCAATCACTTTTGTAAACTATGCACTGTCACTTTAGACTTAGAACACAACTTCTGCACATCGCGCTCTTATCTTCGCACAAGTCACTCTACTCGCTCTTCGCACATTATCTAATTGCAATGCACACCTTACTGCAACTCCGAAGAACTATCACTTCGCTCTCATTTTGAATCAAAACGACTTGCTCTCTGCTCAACACGAACTTCACTTTCACAAACACTATGCTCGCATTTGCACTTTATCTTTACACCCCCATCTTTCAAAGTCGAAGAACCCTTGCTTTTATAGAAGAAATTTTAGGAACAAACCCTAGAAGAACGTCGACTGAGAAACCCTAGAATTTGTCAGCTGCCAAACCCTAAAATCCGTCGGCTGTAACCCTAAGAATGTCGGCTGCAAAACCCTAGAAATTTTTGGCTGCCAAACCCTAAAATCCGTTGGCCCAGATTTAACTTTGTCGGCCTCAAACTCTTCTCCACCTTCGTCACCTTCCTGTAGCTTATTGCCGCAAAATAGTAACACGTCGACACTTTTAATTTAATTTAATATTTTAATTTAAATTTTAAATAAAATAAAATTTAAAATAAATATTCAAAATTAAATATCTTCATCACGGGGGCATCTTTTTCAACGAAACGAAGAGCCAACTTGGGTTTTAAGAAAAACCCATTTCAAATATGTTATCCATGATTTTAAATAAAACTTTTTATTTTGACTACCTATTTAAATATCTTCATCACCGGGGCATATTTTTCAACGAAACGAAGAGCCAACTTGGGTTTTAAGAAAAACCCATTTCAAATCTGTTATCCATGATTTTAAATAAAACTTTTTATTTTGACTACCTTGGTTTTCACAAAAAACCTTTTCGCTTCTTGACATCTCAGGTTCTAAAGACTTCTTCTCATTCTGAATTATGTTTTCTATTTTCCGTGCATCTATCATTTAAGGACTCATGATCTGACTAACTTTTGAACTTTATCCTCTGCATCTGAGTGACTTCTGAACTACCTGTACATTGCATCATTAGATCTAACCGATCGTATTGACAACAATGACAATCCTCCTGCAACACCTTGCTCAACACTGAACTCCTAGCCATTGTACTTTGGCTGCACGTTGTTGTTCAATAAACTCTTATCAATTGCATCAATAAATCTGTCTGACTGTGTTGACAACAATGACAATACTGTTTGCTACATTTTGCTCAACATGATGCTTCTCAATATTTGTAAGCTTTGATGCTTCTTTATTATCTAGGAGTCTTTATGCTCCTCAATTTTTTGAGAGCTTTGATACTCCTCAATTATCTAGGAGCTTTGATGCTCCTCAATCCTATTATTAAGAACAATATGATTCTCCTATTTTTTAGAGAATCCAAAAATAAATATCAAGGTGGCTATGAATGTCTCCTCACATCCAACTATATCTTGAGTTGGCTCTCTCAATAAATTCAAGTTGAGTCCTAGTCTTCACTGGTTTTTCTTGAACCAAGTGGAAAGACCCTAGCATCCAAATTAGGGTGACTATTATTTGTCCCCTCAATATCTACTCAATCAGACCTTTAAAATAGATTCCAAGTCTTCACTACTTTCAAAGTGAACAAAATCTAATATTATGGTGGCTCTAAAATTAAATCTATCAAAATGGATAGAGTTAACTGGTAGCTTTGATACCACTATTGGATTTCAGACTATCTCAAAATATCATAGGTCCCAATATAAATAAGCCATTAAATTATAGGTCAAAATATCAATAATCAAAAGTAGAATTATATATATGAGAAATCAAATATATATTCAATCTAATATAATAATAAAATAATATTCACTTATAATATCAAATATGAATGTAAATGGCCAAAATCATTCATGTACATGCATGAAAAATACTTACAATAAAATTGCTCAAAATATGTATACAATATTTATTATCAATGCTTGCTATGTGGTGATCACTACAAACTATTTTCCCTTACATTGTATGGAGCTTTATCTCCATAATATAGACATAGTAATGTGACTCTTCAATACTTGTCTATTTCACTCCTCACATATCTAAGAGATGCAACCTTTTCTATTCTTGACCTTTGGCTTCTCATCTTGTCACTTGTATACTAGGATCTTCACTCGTTTCTTACATGCATACTTGATTCTATGACACTTGTACACTTCTACATGACTCTTACTCTTCTACATGCACTCCTAATACAAGACACTTGTGCACATCCTCACTTTACATATTTGCACACTTACATACATGACACATGCACATTATCTCAATACACATGTGCACTCTTACTTACATGACACTTGTTCATATCCAGCACATTACACTCTTACATGACACTTGTGCATATCTTGCACATTGACACTTACATAAAAGGGAAATATAAATTACTCATATAAACTAAATACTCATGTAGACACAAAAATATATCCACTTGTCATCCATCCACATCATTCAATCACATCCATCCATTATTTATATATATATTATTTTCATATATATAAATATTAATATTTTATTTATATTTATTTATTTAATATAAATATATATATGAATAAATCACAGCCATTCATCACGACTTAATATTAGCCATCCACTTGACTTGATCCATGTCACATTTCAAAGATTATAATCTTAGCCATCCATTATGTTTTAATCTTGATCACACATTGGTGTTGTCAAAACCCTAGCATATGGAAGGCAGGTTATAAAAGATCATTCACTTTTTTGAATGAGGGTTAAGCAGTTAAGTGGTAATTTTATTATTAAGCAAACAATTAAGTGTTTATGGAGTGGTAAGAGGGTTGGGCAATTAGGATTTTTTGAGGATGAAAACATCCATCACATTGCTGACATTTGCACAAAATTGCATAAACTACCCAAACTATTTTGGTCATATCTCACTCATCTCGAGTCGGATTGATCTGAAATGTTGAGGTAGGTCACTAAAAAACTCTAGAATATCTACACAAATTTCTAGATAAATTGGAGCAACAGATATCCTAGCACAACCCCATATTTGAACATGATTACATTTTGAACCAGCAAAAGCATGGATCAAAATAGTAGGTATATTATTTGACAAGGTAAATATTTTATTGTGTTACATCTTACATTTTTTCTATCTTGTATACATTTCATAGTTTTTAGCACTAGGGTTTATAGATATGTTTTACATAGGGTCTCATATAGTGGATCCCTCTCAGATGCTATTAACCTCTTTGTGTTGTTGATCTATTTTTAGGTGCAAGAATCACATTATTGAATTTTTTTGTAGCTAGGGTGGCCCCCCAAGGGTACTCAAGCCAACCCACAACTTGTTTGGAGAAAAGGACGATGAAGAAGACACCATATATTCTTTTATAAATGAGGGTTTTCAAAAACCTTGTATTGTAACTATTGTATCAATACATAATTTATTGTAACATTGGAGATCAAGGCTCCCCCATATTAATATAATGCATTCCTTTCTTCTTTGTGCAATATATATTGTGTGTTTATTTTATTATTGCTATCTTGGTGTTATCAATTTTTGCTTTACAAATCAAACCCTAATCTATTACATATTTACATTTGTGCCATGAAGGTACCATGGGGGTGCATTAGCATGTACCAAATAATATAATATTCTTCAACACATTATACATAATTTGATATGAAGTCCAAAAATCCCAACCCATAGTCCAAAAAGTATCACTCCATGGTTTTAAATATAAGATATCTCTTCTCCTAAACCATAAGCTACCACCTATTATTTTATCCCTGAATTCCAAACTAGAAAATATGATGATGGAAAAACCATTAGGAAGGAAAGTCATGGAGTAATTTTAATTCAATCCACACTTCCACATGATGATGGAAAAACCTAGGTCAATATCCATGGAACTTACATATTAACCCTATGGTTTTAAGAACCATTATATCATGCTCGATCATCTCATCCTTGATACTGTAGACATGGAAAATTGACCCACTCAAGTGAGTAATTTTCCCTAGAACCTTAGAGAGACCCTCTAACTTGCTCAAATGCAATTTTGGGCCTCTCTTCTCCCCTCTTCCCATCATTTTTTATAGTTTTCCAAAATCAGGATTGGCCTTTATGGGATGTAATTTCAGCAAGTTAGGGTTTTCTTTTAGAAAACCCAACTTTCAAGTCGACTTCTTTAAGGTCGATCCTCACTTAGGGTTATCCCACCCATTTGTGTTTCAAATCACATATAAATAGAGGATTTTGGGTCTCTTTTTTTAGATATATAGAGATACATATGCATATAGATATATACACACAGTAATAATGAGCATTCTACCTAGCAAGTTAAGAGAAAAAACATAAAATCTCTTTGGCAAGTTTCTTTTGGTGTTATTTTTTTGTATTGTTGATTAGATATCCTTGGTGGTTGATTAGCTATCCTTGGTGGACAAGTGTTGGAGCCTTAAGGAGGAGTCAACCATATTGTGTAGGTCTTCATCCTTTTGTTTTCCTATTTTGCTACCACTAGGTTGTTTTGTGCCTTTTATCATTCCTATATTATTAATTGCATTTTTGTTTTCGCTCATTTTGCATCAATATGCTATTTTCATTGATCTGTTATCCTTCAAAGGCTCTTTATCCTCTTTAATACTTAACTCCCCCAATTGCCTTTCTATTTCAATGATCTTATTTGACAATATTCTTCAGCATGTGGATTTTTCCTTGATTAGATAATGCCCTAGGAAATATCTTGTTTTGTAGTTCTTGCATCTCCTTTTTTAATTCCTTGATAGTCATTTCAAGAATGTGATAATAAACTTGCACCATTGGAGTCTCTCTTGCTTGTAGGATATGTATTTCAACTATATGATTACCTTCTTAATTGATCTACTCATCTACTTCATTTTTTCATTGGACAAGAACTTCTTTAGTGTACTTTTCCTTGGATGTTAGCTCCTCTTCTACTTTCATGATTACCTTTAAAGAGCAATACCTCATTTATTAAGATATGTGGGGTGTGCCTTAGCAAAAATGGACTTGGACTAAGAAATATTAGTTGCATCTTAGCACACTTGGTCGCAAAGGGACTCGACTTGTCCCACCACTAAAATCCTTTCATATTTTATATTAAAAGTTCTTTATTGACTTATAGCTCCTTTCTCCCTTTCATCAACTAGAATTGATGGATCACAGGTATAGCAAATATTGAATTTTTTTTCATTGGTGTTCTCTTGATCAATGTGCCTTATTGTCTTCTACATGGTACTTAATGTTTCCTCTATCTTTCCTCTCAAGGCCCACTTTTCACCAAGTGAGGGAATTATTGATGGACATCAATGTTGAGGCGCTTCTTCATGGTGTAGATTACTTTGTATGGTTGTGATGCTATCACAAGGAATATCATTGTTGTATCTATGGAGACCAATGAACTAATGAAGATAAGGATACTAGTTTGGCAAAATGATATGGATGACTATGTGGATAGGGTGGTGATGAATGATAAAAATTATTGAGATGATGACATATGGAGTGACACAATGATACTTGTGATGTAGAGATATCCAAAGGATGGTTTTAGGGAGATGGAAAAAAATGGTGGTATGAATGGTGATAAGAAAAACTAGAATAGATGTGGTATGTTGGATAACCCTTCATTGTGAATGGAAAAACATGTTGGTAATCCCAAGACTAGGATTGTGCTTTATTAGAGGTGGATGGGAACAACAAAAGAATTTAAGGGAACTAGAGAAACAAGAATAGAATAAATAAGAATGAAATAGAGAAGAGATATGGCAGTAGGAGAAAAAAGTGTGGAAGTAAATTGAAGACGGTTGATGGAAAGATGGTGGAAAAAATGTATGCTCCTAATGGCTTACATTCTTTCCAAAACCTTATTTTATCCTAGATCCCTTATCTTTAGGGTCATACATCATCTCTCTATTCTTTTATCCTTCATTGAGAGAGAGATGGCAGTAGGAGAAACAAGTGTGGAAGTAATGTGGAGACGGTTTATGGAAAGATGGTGGAAAGAATGTATGCTCCTAATGGCTTCCATTCTTTTCAAAACCTTATTTTATCCTATATCCCTTATCTTTAGGGTCATATATCATCTCTCTCTATTATTTTATCCTTAATTTTCCTAAGTAAATCTTAGAAGAACATGATGGAAAGAAGTGGGAAATTCATGACTAAACGAACAACTCTCTCTGATCAAAAGATAGACTCATTTATATGGTTAGGAAAATAGTTTCCCATCCTTTTGATATCGATGTTCCATCTCAAGATTTTCCAACACCTGTGTAAATATAGTAAGACAAATAATATTAATGGAAGGCTTCCCCAATTTCAAGCCTCATAGGGGTATTTTGGAAGATAATCTATTTCTTCACCAAAGTAGTCAATACTTTGAATGGATGTGGTAGTCTAGTAAGTTGCAACAAATTTTTCTTTTATCATTCCCTCCTAATCTACCTCTTGATGCCAAGTATCTTGAAATCGATGCTTTTTTTTTAATTCTTGAGTGGGAAGTATGGGTGGGCATTAGAATTTCTACAACTATAGTAGACTTTCTACATTTTACATCATTCCATGACATATTCTAATGTTGATTACCAATTTTGACTACTACCTTTATGCAGTCGGGCAACACAACATAATGCAACAATGGTGGCTCATTTTTCTTTTGTTCAACCATCCCAATGTCATCCTTCAAAGCATCGAATTATTGGGATACAAATTTTACCCTAGTTATACTCCCCAAGATTGTATGGAAATACCCCATTTCTATAATCATGGCTTCTATGTTACTCAACATAACTCATATCTGGAATTGTTGGAGTAATATTACGAGTTACAGATGAATTCTTCTCTATTTTTTGAGGTGTTTGCTTCTACGATTTCATCCTTAGGGAAGACTATTTCTTCACTAAAATGCCCCATGATATTTCTCCAAACCCTACAAACTTAGATTTCTTCAAGATGAAATTGTGTGTTTCATGTTCTTGCTTAGTTTCTTCCATTATTTTGTCCTCATCCTCCAATATAAATTCCAACTCAGATAAAAATATCTCAAATTCTAGTTGCAAGCTCTCCACTTCTATAGGACCCTCTTCCCCTAAATATAAATTAAATGCCTCATATTTTGGGAGAGCAAATTCTTCTACAAATTGACTCCACATACGAGAAATAATCATTTAATTTACAATATTCTTCATCCTTTATTTATTTGGATTAAAAATATCTATCTTCAATATCAAGGCTTTCTTCAAACCATAGGAGAGATACCCTTTGGTGGAAGGTCAAAGGTTTCACCATAAGAATTGTCAACCTGTTGTTACTAGAAGCTTATTTTTTATTTGAAGGAGATATGCATCCTAGAGAGTAGGTTGAGGACATGTTAGGGAATTGTTCACCAATGTGATATGAGTAGGAAAGCAAAGACAACTCATTTTAGGTGCTTTAGGCATTACATAGGCTTGTGCCACATTGACTTGGAGTGCAAACACATAATTTACTATTGGTTAATTCTTCATGGGTTGGCTAACCATTATTGAATTAATGGCAATAGGCTAGTTTGGTACTATAGGTTGGTTTGATTCTCATTGAATTATTACCTAAAATTAGTAGATTTGCATGGCACAACTTGTGAGATTATGTGGCATTTTCTAGGTAGGGCACAATATAATTACGTTCATATTAGTGTCATTGTACATCTAATTAGTCATCAACATGTTTTCTTGCTAGAGCATCCTAACTCGAAAGGACTCATTATAGGCCAAAACTTCCTCATGATTAAGGGTCAATAGGCCTTGTTGCTGGGTAATTGACCATTGAGGTTCTTGCATGTTTTCTTGTTGAATTCTCCTATTCTCTTCTTTAATCTCATCATATGATTCCTTTATCCATTTTTGTATCAAAAATATTCCTTTGAGTTGGTACAAAAACTATTGCTCTTAGGGAACTTCTTGATGTGGAGTAACTTTTTGATGGGTTCAAGTTGAATAAGAAGGATGATTTTGTTGCACGAACACCATTAGATTTTGTTGTTGATTAAACTGAGGTTGTTGGGACACTTGTCCATATGTGTCTTCCCACATACTCTTACCACATGATATTTTGTGTGGACTACTTTGTTGGAGCATACGTTGGTTGTTGTTGAGGGTATCAGATCCATTGTTGGTTTTACTTAGCTTGGTAACTTGGTTCCAGCACCTATTGATGCATTGGTTGCTAAGGGTGCATATTTTATTACAAGCTTTGTATACATTATTGATGGTCTTGGGAAATCTCTAGGTATTGCGGTATATAAGGATTTTGAGCCCATGACATATTTTGTGCCATTTGAGGATTCCCCCAAGGTTGAGTTGCCACTATGTTGCCTAAAGCCCAAGTATGTCAAAGACAAGAGTGAAGATTGTAGGATTCCCCATATTTGGGGGCAAGGTTTGGGTGATGCCCCAATTTACCTTTTTTTTGTGGGGGTGGGGTGGGGGGTGCTATATTTTAGAATAGGATCTGAAGAGCAACACTTAAGAAGTTTTGGTCTAAAATAACATTATTCTTTATTCAAATAAGGAAGTAAGAAATAATCTCTATTGTGAAGAGTTATTGTTGTTGGAAGTGCTAAGATGAGATGTAATAAAATGTGTGAAATGTAATGTAATGAGATTTACAACAATGATGAAAAATCAAATATCAACATCATTGAATCGATGTAAGTAGTGCAGTGTATTGTAGTAGCTTTTGAAACAAACTGCCCACTTGATTTTGTTGAAGTTGGAAATAGTTGTCATCTCTCAAAGCATCAACCTAGATATTTCAATGTATGTAATTATGCAAATATAGTTTTGGGGTCATTTTTTTTTAATTTCAAAAATCATTTTGCAAAGTGACTCACCTGTAAACCAAAGCAATTCACTTACAATTTCAAGAAATTTGCTAGCAATAATTGACTTAGTAAAATCTTGTTTGCAAAGCAAATAACCTACAAAATGGAGTGATTTTCTTGTGATTTCAAGCAATTCACTTGCAATTTTTGAACTTCGAAAAAAAATTAGATGAATGGTTCCAAGAAAATGGCTAGGAGTGAATTGCTTTGAAACTTGAGCAAATCACTTAGAGTGAATTGCTTCGAAACTTGAGTAAATTGCCTTCTAGAGAGAGGAAGAATCTTGTCTTTCCTAGTGAACCACTTCACAAATTTGGAACAAACTACTCATTGAATCTAACTTGGTTATATTTTACATTCTTTTTCAAGCACATAGTTCACTAAACTGAATGAATTGCTCATAGAATTATCTTTAGGTAAAATGCCTCAAAATCTACCTTAAACACTTTTGGACTATAACAAATGCATATTCGAGGTCAAATTTGAGGTTTGATGGTACTCTAATATTGTGTGTCATCATCTTTGCAAAAAAAAAATTCTAGAGTTCATATCAAAGTCCTATTTGGCAAAGTACCTATAAAAATCAAACACAAATTATAAAAATGATGAATTTTTAAAGTTGATTTGAGAATGGGCTTGATAAATCAAGTCCTTGGCCTCAACAGATGGCTCTAGGTTTTTTTTTATTATTATTTGTGGAAAACATCCCAAAAGGGATGCCACTTTCGGGTAAGACCCAAGGAGGCAGGGGTATCCATTCCGCCAAAAACGCCCAGGACTCGGACCTGGCCTACCACCTTTGACACACTCAAGGAGCAAACAAACACACAAAACCAATTAAAAATAAGCAAATAACAACATAAATAAGAAAATAAAATAAAAAACATGCTCCTTGAGTGTGTCAAAAACAAAAGCACAACCAAACACACACAATAATATAAAAGAAATCACAACACAAACCACATAGAAAAACACAAGAAACACATAACAAAACACAAACAACACAAAAACAACAGAACACTACAAAGACAACCCCAAAAAAATACAAGAAAAATAAACACAACCAAAACCTAAAAAATTAAAAAATAAAACAAAAATAAAAATAAAAAACAACCAACAATAGACAATAAATAAAAAATAAAAAAAATAGAAAACACTCACCCATAAAACATGAAATAACACAAACAAAGAGAAACCCAAGAACAAGAACGAAAAAAAAACACAAGAACAATAACAAAAAACATACAAAAAAAAACAAAAACAAAACAACAAAAACACAAGAACAACAAAAAACAACACAAAGAACACAAAAACAAAACAAAATAAAAAAACCCACCCACCTTAAAAAACTAAACAAAAAAAACAAAAAGGAAAAAAAAAAAAAAAAATGAACAAAACAAAGACCTATCTAGACCAAAATACTATTAAGGCAAGAATCAACAGAGGAAACAAAATAAAGAATAAAATGAGCTAGGTAACTAAAAAAAAAACTGAATGAACCAAAGAGAAGCAAAAAAAAAAAATCCAAGAAGAAACTAGGTACCTTCATAACTGGAGCCATCCAAAGAAATGATAGAAAGAAGAGCTTCCCTAATTTGAGAAGCCCACCATATAGGAGGGTGGCCATAACAAGTAATATCACCTTTGTCCAAAGCCCAATTAGCTAAATCATCAACACTCTTGTTTTGATCTTTGACCACATGATTGTAATCAACTTTCAAAAATCCCATTTGGATTAACTGAATCTTCTCAATAATTTGTTTTATTCTCCAATCCACCTTATGATTCTTAGAAGGATTCTTCAAGATATTAATCATAAGTTGAGAGTTAGACTCAACTATCACCTTTTCCCATCCAACTTTAGTAGCCTCCTGAAGACGTCTGAGGATACCATACCCCTCAGCAAGGTTATTGGAAAGAATACCCAAATTCTCATAAAAAGTAAAAACCATGGAGCCATCTAAAAGTCTATCAATTCCTCCCACACTGGCTTTTCCAGGGTTCCCTCTAGAGGCTCCATCAGTATTGACTTTTCCAAAATCCTTAGGAGGAGGTTTCCAATTTCTATTCCTATCCAATTTACTAATACTCACATTCCCTTTAATATGGTTGCCCTTAGAAGGTATAATATTCAATATTTGCATCACTTAATCCCATATTTGGTGGGAGTTTTGGGGGTGATTAAGGAGATGATAAATTGATTCAACTAAGTTGGCTATGGTCTTTTGCCAAATATAGTGAATATCCTTACTATCTTGATTAAAAATTTGGTTGTTCCTTTCATTCCAAATATTCCAAAGAAGAATGGTAGAACCCATCCAAAATAACTGCCTAATAAAATGATCAACACCCTCTTGATTAGGCCAATCCCTCCAAAGCTGTTCAAAAGTAAAAAAATTGGACCATTGTAAGCCAAGTAAAGTGGTCATTCTCCTCCACAACTCAAAGGCTAAAGTACACTCAATAAAAATATGGTTTATATTTTCTACATTATCTTCACACATTTCACATCTAAAAGGGTCATGAAAACCATGCTTCATAATTTGCTCACCAGTAAGCACCCTACGATGCAATAAAAACCAATTAAATAACCTCACCTTCGGCTAGAGATTTTGAGCCCACAATTGAGAAAATATGTCAGAAGAATGGTTGGGATTATTATGGCATAAGTTCAAATAACCTTTAGCAACTAAATACTCACCCTTAGTAGTGTTGTTCCATCCAAAACAATCTTTTTCATGGGACCAAGAGAGGGATCTCATATGAAGGATGCCTTGGATATCTTGTCTTTGCCTTTCTGGGATTTGAATAGGCTAGTCCTCAATAGGGATCCAATATCTACCAACCTTTGAATTACCAGTATGGTACCAAAAATAATTAGCCACCTTTATCCAATTAGCTTGGTGAAGCTCCTCCATCCAAGGCCTCCACACGGGAAATTGAGTTATCAAAGGCTTGTGACCATCCCAAAAATCTGTCCAAAAATTTGCATGTTGACCATTATGAATGATCCAAAATAATATTTTCTTTATCAAATCCTCACCAGTCCTAAGAACTGCTAAAATGGGAGAACCTTTGGTTGGAAGTTGATAGCGAACAAGGTATTCAGGACTTTTGTTCTTAGCATATTTAGCACGAAGATTATTGGCCCAAAGAGCATTGGGGTTATGCAACATCCTCCAATATAATTTAGCATCTAAAGCTTTGTTGTTATTAATTGAAGACCGTAAACCTAACCCCCCTTCACTCTTAGGAAGACATAAAGTATCCCATTTCACCAAGGCCCATTTTCTTTTCTTCTTAGTACCACTCCAAAGGAAATGATGACTGATTTGATCTAATTCTTGAAGAACAGCCTTTGGAATATTCAAAAAGGAAGAAACATAAATAGGAATATCTTGAAGGACTGATTTTACCAAGGTGATTCTACCCCCATAAGAAATCCACTTGTTGGTCCACTTTCCAATTTTCTTCTTGACTTTGTCCAACAACCAATTCCAATCTTTATTTTTCTGCCTTTGAATATTTATGGGAATACCTAAATAAGTGATTGGAAGAGAGGTCTTCTTATATCTTAGCTTATCCAAGACCATGGATTCATGTCTAGCAGAGCAGTGAAAGAAAATAACTTTAGATTTTTCTTCATTGATCAACTGCCCAGTAGCCTTAGAAAAATAGCTAATAATTTGCTTAATATTAGAAGTTTCCTTAACTGTAGCTTTACCTAAAATAGTAGAGTCATCCACAAATTGAAGATGAGAGACAGGTCTAGCTCCATGAGCAATGGTAACTCCCTCAAGGGTTTTTTTTCCCTCTTTTTGGTTATAGTCCTACCCAAGCATTCATCAAGAATGATGAATAAATAAAGGGATAGTGGGTCACTTTGCCTAATACCTCTAGAAGCTGGGAAAAGCCGAGAAGGCCTGCCATTGATAAGAACTAAGTAGGAAACTGAAGAGATACATCCCATAATCCAATCCATCCAATCCTTAGAGAAACCAAATTGCCTCAAAACTTTGATAAGGAAGTGCCAATCCACTCTGTCATAAGCTTTGGATAAGTCTAACCGAATGATCATGGAAGGAGAATTTTGCATATCCATGGAATGGATGGCTTCTTGAGCAAGAACTATATCATCTACTATTTGACGTCCTTCCACATAACCCCCTTGATCTAGGGAAATAATCTTATGCAAAAGATGCTTCAACCTTTCTGCCATGATTTTAGTAATGATTTTGAGAAGAACATTACATAAAGCAATAGGTCTAAAAGCTGAGATATGATCAACCTCTTGAGCTTTTGGAACAAGATTAATATAATTTTTATTGATAACCTTCAAAATTTCTTTGGATTTCCTAGCTTCTTCCACCATCTCTAATAAATCAACATGAAGGATATCCCAGAACTCTTGGGAGAACTCAATAGGAAAACCATCAGGACCTGGGGTTTTCCTGTTTTGCATTTTAAAAACTACTTGTTGAAGCTCATTGATAGTAACAGAAGTAGTTAAAATGGAGTTCTCCTTAGAAGTGATAAGATAAGGGATTGCTTGAAGAACATTATAATGTGAAGCTGAGTCAAGGGGAGTAGCAGCAAAAATATTGGAAAAGTAACCAACAACAATAGAGTTCATGCCATACCAAGTATAAACAACATCTCCAGAATCTGATTTTAATGAAGAAATAAAGTTGTGAGATCTTTGAGCTAGAATATATTTGTGGAAAAAAATTGTGTTTCGATCTCCTTCTTTGAGCCATTGAATTCTATATTTTTGCTTCCATAATATTTCTTCTCTTTTTTCCCATTCCTCTAACTGAGTTGTGAGTTTAATTTCATCTACACTTCTCTTCTCTGTGAGGCCATCTAAATGGATTTTCTTATTAAAATTTTCAAGATGAGCAATAACTTCATGTTTTTTTTTATGAACATCCCCAAACTCTTTCTAGTTCCAAGTCTTGATTTTGGATTTAATGTATTGCAGTCTTTTGACAAAACAGAACATCTTATTCCCATGCCTAGGTTTACCTTCCTTCCACCATTGTTGCACATGAGGTCTTAAGGAAATGTATCTAAGCAACATTAATTGAAAATGAAAAGGAGAGAAACTCACATTGGTTTTCCACATTTCCACCATGACTTGCCAATGATCTGAACCAGCATTTTTAAGAGTCTTCACTTTAGGAATGTGACCATGGATTAAGAAATTTTCAAAGAGAAATTTTTACTCCTAGTAAAAGTAAATATTTGGGGGTATAATTCATAAAATTATGACCTTTAAAGATAGCATACCTCTAATAGGCTTAGAAGGCTTCCAAAATGAGTTAGTTTACCACTAAAAAAAGGTTGCTTTTCAAAGGTTCTCCATGAGATCTACGCCTTTAGTTTTACCCTTGCTAGTTGTCGAGCAATTCACTCTAGTTAGCAAGTGAATATCTCCACTTTGTCTAGGAAATCACTCACATTGGTGAATGAATCACTCTTGCAAGCCAATCAACTCATTTTACAAGCAAATCACTCCTAATCCAATCAGATCACTTCATGAGTAGATCACTCTGGAGCCAAATAATGTTTAAGCAAATTAGCCCATTTTAGAGAACCAATTTTTTTCAATTTAGCAAACTTATGCTATTTTTATAATGTTACTTCTAGGTTTTCAAAATAAATTTTTATATAGCTAATCCTTAGAATTATAAGGTATTAGTTGAGCTACTACATTTTTTGTGATTTCACAAGGCACTAAGTTTGATTGGTGAGAGATCCCAAACATTGCCTTTATCCTTGGCCACAAAGTCTTTCAAAATTGGAATCTCTATTGCAAAATTACAATATTGTAGGTCACCTTTGTTTATCTCTAAGGTAACAATATTAAAATTATCTTCCAATTATTATGAAAGGGTACATATTGATCATCCACATCTCAATTTTCAACTCCTCATGTTGATCCTTTAAAGGCTCTTGATCCTCTTTAATCCTTAACTCCCCCAATTGCCTTTCTATTTCAATGATCTTATTTGACAATATTCTTCAGCATGTGGATTTGTCCTTGATTAGATAATGCCCTAGGCAATATCTTGTTTTGTAGTTCTTGCATCTCCTTTTTTAATTCCTTGATAGTCATTTCAAGAATGTGATAATAAACTTGCACCATTGGAGTCTCTCTTGCTTGTAGGATATGTATTTCAACTATATGATTACCTTCTTAATTGATCTACTCATCTACTTCATTTGTTCATTGGACAAGAACTTCTTCAGTGTACTTTTCCTTGGATGTTAGCTCCTCCTTACCTTTAAAGAGCAATACCTCATTTATTAAGATATGTGGTGTGCGCCTTAGAAAAAAGGGACTTGGCCTAAGAAATATCAGTTGCATCTTAGCACACTTGGTCGCAAAGGGACTCGACTTGTCCCACCACTAAGATCCTTTCATATTTTATATTAAAAGTTCTTTTATGACTTATAGCTCCTTTCTCCCTTTCATCAACTAGAATTGATGGATCATAGGTATAGCAGATATTGAAGTTATTTCCATTGGTGTTCTCTTGATCAATGTGCCTTCTTGTCTTCTACATGGTACTTAATGTTTCCTCTATCTTTCCTCTCAAGGCCCACTTTTCACCAAGTGAGGTAATTACTGATGGACATCAATGTTGAGGTGCTTCTTCATGGTGTAGATTACTTTGTATGGTTGTGATGCTATCACAAGGAATATCATCATTGTATGTATGGATACCAATGAACTAATGAAGATAAGGATACTAGTTTGGCAAAATGATATGGATGACTATGTGGATAGGGTGGTGATGAATGATAAAAAGTATTGAGATGATGACATATGGAGTGACACAATGATACTTGTGATGTAGAGATATCCAAAGGATGGTTTTAGGGAGATGGAAAAAAATGGTGGTATGAATGGTGATAAGAAAAACTAGAATGGATGTGGTATGTTGGATAACCCTTCATTGTGAATGGAAAAACATGTTGGTAATCCCAAGACTAGGATTGTGCTTTATTAGAGGTGGATGGGAACAACAAAAGAATTTAAGGGAACTAGAGAAACAAGAATAGAATAAATAAGAAGGAAATAGAGAAGAGATATGGCAGTAGGAGAAAAAAGTGTGGAAGTAAATTGAAGACGGTTGATGAAAATATGGTGGAAAAAATGTATGCTCCTAATGGCTTACATTCTTTCCAAAACCTTCTTTTATCCTAGATCCCTTATATTTAGGGTCATACATCATCTCTCTATTCTTTTATCCTTCATTGAGAGAGAGATGGCAGTAGGAGAAACAAGTTTGGAAGTAATGTGGAGACGATTTATGGAAATATGGTGGAAAGAATGTATGCTCCTAATGGCTTCCATTCTTTTCAAAACCTTATTTTATCCTATATCCCTTATCTTTAGGATCATATATCATCTCTCTCTATTATTTTATCCTTAATTTTCCTAAGTAAATCTTAGAAGAACATGATGGAAAGAAGTGGGAACTCTCTCTCTCTCTCTCTCTCTCTCTCTCTCTCTCTCTCTCTCTCTCTCTCTCTCTCTCTCTCTTTGAGAAAAATATAGTCTCATTTATATGCTTAGGAAAATAGTTGCCCACCCTTTTGATATCGATGTTCCATCTCAATATTTTCCAACACCTGTGTAAACATAGTAAGACAAATAATACTAATGGGAGGCTTCCCCAATTTCAAGCCTCATACGGGTATTTTGGAAGATAATCTATTTCTTCACAAAAGTAGTCAATACTTTGAATGGATGTGGTAGTCTGGGAAGTTGCAACAAATTTTTCTTTTATCATTCCCTCCTAATCTACCTCTTGATGCCAAGTATCTTGAAATCGATGTTTTTTTTTAATTCTTGAGTGGGAAGTATGGGTGGGCATTATAATTTCTACAACTATAGTAGACTTTCTACTTTTTACGTCATTCCATGACATATTCTAATGTTGATTACCAATTTTGACTACTGCATTTATGCAGTCGGACAACACAACATAATGCAACAATGATGGCTCCTTTTTATTTTGGTCAAACATCCCAATGTCATCCTTCAAAGCATCAAATTATTGGGATACAAATTTTACCCTGGTTATACTCCCCAATATTGTAGGGAAATACCCCATTTCTATAATCATGGCTTCTATGTTACTCAACATAACTCATATCTGGAATTTTTGGAGTAATATTACGAGTTACAAATGAATTATTCTTTATTTTCTGAGGTGTTTGCTTCTACGATTTCATCCTTAGGGAAGACTATTTCTTCACTAAAATGCCCCATGATATTTCTCCAAACCCTACAAACTTAGATTTCTTCAAGATGAAATTGTGTGTTTCATGTTCTTGTTTAGTTTCTTCCATTATTTTGTCCTCATCATCCAATATAAATTCCAACTCAGATAAAAATATCTCAAATTCTAGTTGCAAGATCTCCATTTCTATAGGACTCTCTTCCCCTAAAGATAAATTAAATGCCTCATATTTTGGGAGAGCTATTATTATACAAATTGACTCCACATACGAGAAATAATCATTTAATTTACAATATTCCTCATCCTTTATTTATTTTCATTCAAAATATCTATCTTCAATATCAAGGATTTCCTCAAACCATAGGAGATACCCTTTGATGGAAGGTCAAAGGTTTCACCATAAGAATTTTCAACCTGTTGTTACTAGAAGCTTATTTTTTATTTGAAGGAGATATGCATCCTAGAGAGTAGGTTGAGGACATGTTGGGGAATTATTCACCAATGTGATGTGAGTAGAAAAGCAAAGACCGCTCATTTTAGGTGCTTTAGGCATTACATAGGCTTGTGCCACATTGACTTGGAGTGCAACCGCATAATTTACTATTGGTTAATTCTTCATGGGTTGGCTAACCATTATTGAATTAATGGCAATAGGCTAGTTTGGTACTATAGGTTGGTTTGATGCTCATTGACTTATTACCTAAAATTAGTAGATTGGCATGGCACAACTTGTGAGACTATGTAGTATTTTCTAGGTAGGGCACCATATAATTACGTTCATATTAGTGTCATTGTACATCTAATTAGTCATCAACATGTTTTCTTGCTAGAGCGTCCTAACTCGAAGGGACTCATTATAGGCCAAAACTTCCTCATGAGTAAGGGTCAATAGGCCTTGTTGCTGGGTAATTGACCATTGAAGCTCTTGCATGTTTTCTTGTTGAATTCTCCTATTCTCTTTTTTAATCTCATCATATGATTCCTTTATCCATTTTTGTATCAAAAATATGCCTTTTTGTTGGTACAAAAACTATTTCTCTTAGGGAACTTCTTGATGTGGGGTAACTTGTTGATGGGTTCAAGTTGAATAAGAAGGATGATTTTGTTGCATGAACACCATTGGATTTTGTTGTTGATTCAACTGATGTTGTTGGGACACTTGTCCATATGTGTCTTCCCACATACTCTTACCACATGATATTTTGTGTGGACTACTTTTTTGGAGCATACATTGGTTGTTGTTGAGGGTATCAGAACCATTGTTGGTTTTACTTAGCTTGGTAACTTGGTGCCAACAACTATTGATGCATTGGTTGCTAAGGGTGCATATTTTATTACAAGCTTTGTAGACATTATTGATGGTCTTGGGAAATCTATAAGTATTGAGGTATATAAGGATTTTGAGCCTATGACATATTTTGTGCCATTTAAGGATTCCCCCAAGGTTGAGTTGCCACTACGTTGCCTAAAGCCCAAGTATGTCAAAGACAAGAGTGAAGATTGTAGGATTCCCCATATTTGGGGGCAAGGTTTGGGTGATGCCCCAATTTACCTTTTTTTTGTGGGGGTGGGGTGGGGGGTGCTATATTTTAGAAGAGGATCTGAAGAGCAACACTTAAGAAGTTTTGGTTTGAAATAAAATTATTCTTTATTCAAATAAGGAAGTAAGAAATAATCTCTATTGTGAAGAGTTGTTGTTGGCAGTGCTAAGATGAGATGTGATGAGATGTAATAAAATGTGTGAAATGTAATGTAATGATATTTACAACAATGATGAAAAATAAATATCAACATCATTGAATCAATGTAAGTAGTGTAGTGTATTGTAGTAGCTTGAAACGAACTGCCCACTTGATTTTGTTGAAGTTGGAAATAGTTGTCATCTCTCAAAGCATAAACCTAGATATTTCAATGTATGTAATTATGCAAATATAGTTTTGGGATCATTTTTTTTTTAATTTCGAAAATCAGTTTGCAGAGTGACTCACCTATAAACCAAAGTAATTCACTTACAATTTCAAGCAATTTTCTAGCAATAATTGACTTAGTAAAATCTTGTTTGTAGAGTGAATAACCTACAAAATGGTGTGATTTGCTTGTGATTTCAAGCAATTCACTTGAAATTTTTGAACTTAGAAAAAAATTAGATGAATGGGTCCAAGAAAATGGCTAGGAGTGAATTGCTTCAAAACTTTAGCAAATCACTTAGAGTGAATTGCTTCGAAACTTGAGTAAATTGCCTTCTAGAGAGAGGAAGAATCTTGTATTTCCTAGTGAACCACTTCACAGATTTGGAACAAACTACTCATTGAATCTAACTTGGTTATATTTTACATTATTTTTCAAGCACGTAGTTCACTAAACTGAATGAATTGCTCATAGAATTATCTTTAGGTAAAATGCCTCAAAATCTGCCTTAAACACTTCTGGACTATAACAAATGCATATTTGAGGTCAAATTTGAGGTTTTATGGTACTCTAATATTGTGTGTCATCATATTTGTAAAAAATAAAAATTCTAGAGTTCGTATCAGAGTCCCCATTGGCAAAGTACCTATAAAAATTGAGCACAAATTACAAAAATGATGAATTTTTAAAGTTGATTTGAGAATGGGCTTGATAAATCAAGTACTTGGCCTTGACAGATGGCTCTAGGTTGAACTTATGAAAATTTAGGAAATTCAAAGTGAATCACTTACAATTCTAAGTGAATTTCTCATAAATCAATGTGAATGACTCTTAGAACTAGACTTAGGTAATTTTCTAGGCTATTTGTTCAAAAGGAGCAAATCACTCCAAATTTGGAGCAAATCGCTTCCTAAAACTAGACTTAGCAAAAATTCACTCAATTTTTATCCAATTGCTTCATCCGTGATGAATGCAAACTCAACACCAATATCGAGGAATTTTAACAAAAATAGGTAATATTTTAGGAATAATAAGGGTTTGTCTTACCAAGCATATCGAAAACTATGTTGAGCCAAGGCTTTCTCCTAACTTCTAATTTAGTGTTTGTACCCCAATTCTATTTTCAACAAAGGAAGTGCCAATGGCTCCTCCCAACCTCTAGATTTAGGTCGACTCTCCATTGCCCTCATGGAATACTCCTACACTAACTTACCCTAATTGCATGAAAAGTAAAGTGCAAAAATAAGGGTGCAAATGATTCAAATAAAATGCAAGTTTAAACCGCTCTAAGGAAAGTGTATGATCAAAACGCATAAGAATTCAAATATCATAAATGTTCTCCTATTCATGGATATGAATTGATAAGCTAATGAAAATATGGGCAAAAGGGTATTGTCTCAATCATCGTGCACTTAGCAAACGAAGAGGTCAATGCCACTAATGGAATGCATAAGGACTTATCAATTTCTTACAATTTTATGAGGTCAAGGCACAATGTGGGTTTTATAGATTGTAGATCTAAATTCTCATGGTTGAAAGTTATTTACAGTAAATCCCGTGACTCCTATTTATAGTTGTAGTTTACCCCTAAGTTACCTAGGGT
Organism: Wollemia nobilis; assembly: GCA_028583015.1. Lineage (NCBI taxonomy): Eukaryota > Viridiplantae > Streptophyta > Pinopsida > Araucariales > Araucariaceae > Wollemia > Wollemia nobilis. Next base: position 3,165,484 of record JAQPPZ010000314.1, read on the forward strand.
AAGAAATTGTTACTCCTATTAAAATAAAATATTTGGGGGCATCTTTAGCAAAATAACGCACCTCTAAATGTTGCATGCCTCTAATAGGCTTAGAAAGCTTCCAAAATGAATCGACCCATTCTACAAGCAAATCACTCTTAAGCCAAGAAGGTCACTTCACGAGCATGAATCAACATATTTTGCAAGAAAATCACTCCTAAGCCAAGAAGGTCACTTCACAAGCATGTCAATCCTAGCCCAATCAGTCTTGACTAAACTAACCCACTTTGGATACTTAGCTCACTTGTCAAATTTGCAAAATTATGCTATTTTTGCAATGTTGTTTCCAAATTTGCAACATACATTTTTCTATAGCTAATTCCTTGAAATTAGAAGGTAGTAATTGAGCTACTACATTTCTTTAGGATGAAGATCAATGTTATGGTTGACTAGATCATATGCCACCATGTTACCTTCTATGTAGATATGCTAGCATTTCCAAGATATCATCTTCATCAAAAAATTATAGACAAAAATTATTAATTATTTCTTGACAACATTAATAACAATTGTGAATCCCCATTATTTATTTATTTCAATGAAAAAACCTTATATTAATTAATATTAATCATACAAAAAAGGGTAGGTGGAATTAGCACACCCCAAAAACCATAAAAGCCGCTAGGTGGAGGAAATCACACCTCCCCAATAAAAATAGAGTCCAAAAATATTACTACACGTTGTCGTGAGCAATCATTACACAAACATCCCAAGACATAATCAGTAAACAAAGATCAAGGAGTGGGATAAAAATTATCTTCCTTGCTAACACACTGCCAATCGCCATCCAAAGAGATGGGGGTAGTCCATCCTTCATCTACATTACTGCCAACCAAAGTCCATTGAGGAGGACCCTGGCTGACTCAACTTGGAATGCTTGGTAGAATACATGTTGCTCGTAAGTTGCAGCCTCTTCTACCTCTGGGACAACTCCTTTCCCAAGAAAATGCTTGGTAGAATACATGTTGTGTGTAAGTTACAACCTCTGCTACCTCTGATAGTCAGACCTGAACAAACTCTATGCTTCAAGCATTGGGCTTTGGTCAGTTTTTCATCAACATAATTCGCATGAGGACTTTTTAGGATTCATAATATCCATGACATCCTCAAAATCACCTAGGCCTTGAAGAAAACTGAAGGAATTAGAACCTCCATTGAAATTACCCTCATCTGAGGATATTTTATGACACCTATCAAAGCTTAGGCCCAAGTTGTCCCTCGAGGGGCTTCAAGAATGATAAATTTTAAAAGATTATTCCTCTACATCCATGGAGTATGTGGGAGTCACCAATGAAGAAGTTGTCATGTTAGTGGTGTGAGCCTCCATAACAATCGAGGCCCAAAGAGAAGCTAAAAAAGGTGGCAGTTGAGTAACTACAAGGACGATCGAAGTAGCATTCGGGACCCCTATAGCTTGCATGATGAGCTGCATGTTAATGACAGTTAGCGTGATGGCTTTAAAATACTGCATAGAGCTAGTGGGATCTTGCATAACCTGAGTATCAACAGGCCTGGTCTAAGTATGCTACATAGAGGTATTGGCCTACTTAGAGTGCTTAGAAGCATGATTTTTCTAGGTAATAATAATTTTCCAGTCGCCTTGGCATTCTCGAGCCCCATTAGACTAAGGTACTAAGGCAGTCGAAGGCATTTGGATCTGTTTGAACTTCCACTCCATTAGTGGGCAATATTGAATCTTGTGAGTAGCAGACTGGCAATGATAACAAGTATTTTGTATATTGATATAGGTGATAGATTTCCTAATGAAGGTATCACCAATATGGATATTTATGAAATCTGGTAGGGCTTTGGTGAGGTCGACTTTGACACAAGCCTGCTTGGTAGGGTGAGCTAAGAAAAACTGTTCAAAATCAAGACATACAAACTTGTCGAGGGAATAGGTGAGCATTTGTAAAAAACCCCAAAAGGGGATAGGTAAACCCGAGAACTCGATCCACACAAGAACTTCCAGCTCAACTTGGTCACTAGCTGTGAAGTCACAAGTGTAAGATTGCAAAATTAACAAGGAATTTTTCATCGTCTAGGGACCTTTGGCTAACACTTTTTTAGCTTGAATAGGATCAGGAAAGCGAAAAAGGAAATAACCCTTGGTGATATTCTAAACATTCTCAACTATCACACCATGCAAACCCTAAACTTGTTGCACCCAGGACCTAATGAGGGTATCATTGAGAATTCTACCTAGGAAATACCCTACAAGGGTATGTGACTCAAACCAGTTGCAAACATTATGAAAATCATGCAAGGGAATGGAAATAAGGATAATACTCTTACCTTGTAAAACACTTTCGAGACAAACTTTCCTAGGTGCTTCCCTGGCGCAATTGCTCTCCCTAGCTGGCTTAGTAGCATCTGAGCTAGCCATTTATGAATCCTCATTATTAAAAATATATCTCCATCCTCTTTAAATGGTAATCTTAATCCTTTTAAGAAGTATCCTCAACTCTATGTAATCATTTATTAACTTCAATATGAGCCAACGAGAATTTTTCCTCGCTATTTCAAAAACAAAACACCATGTTTACCAACTTTCTGAAGGTTTCTTTTGAAAGCATATTAATGTTAATTATAACTTCTATATAAAATCAATTATTTTAATATAACATTTTTAACCAAATTTAAAAAAAAAAAAAAAAAATCTTTATGTTACTAGGCCATTTTTAAGAAAGATAAATGTTAAACATAATGTTTACTCGAATGAAAGGTACATTGATATGAAATATGAAGATATATTTTTTAAAATTATCATCCCAATAAAGATCTATTTAAATATTTTCTAAAATTATATTTTTATATTATAAATTATTTGTTTTTTAAATTAAAAACTACTAAAAAAATCATTTACCCATTTTATTATTATTATTATTATTAGAAATGTATAACGAGTTTTATAATTTACCAACATTCTAATTGTATAGTAGATAGTCCTTTCTTGATGTTGATCATCATATTGAGCTAACATAGCCCAAAAGACATGATTATTAGTGGCTATATAACAATAATTATTGGTCTGGATTAGATGGCACCTGAATGAGTGGTGTTAAGAGGTAAGTTTTTAAGGCTTCAAAATCCCTTTGACACTCATTGTACCAATAAAATTTGGTATCTTTCTTGAGCAATTTAGAAAAGGGTTGACATGTATCTGCTAATTGTGAGATAAATCTTTGAATAGCTTGTAATTTTCCTTGGATACTATGAAGTTCAATAAAATATGTTGGTGATGGCATGTTTGTTATTGCTATGATTTTGGAAGGATCCACCTCAATCATGACAAATCATAATAACTTTCCTAATGTTACTCCAAAGATGAATTTTTGGGGTTTTAGCCAAACTTTGTATTCTTGAAATCTTTTAAAGATGCATATTAGGTGTTGAATATGATCTTATATTTTTTGGGAATATCCTAAGAGGTTATTTATGTAGTCTTCTACATTGTCATGCATGAGGTCATAAAAAATGTATGTCATGGCTCTTTGATATGTTGCTCCTATATTCTTAAGGCCAATAGGCATGACTTTATAGCAAAATTTTCACCAAGGGGTGGTGAAGGCCATTTTGTATTGGTATTCAAAAGCAATTCTTATTTGGTTGTATTATAAAAATGACATCCATTAAAGATAATATATTAGATCCTACAATGAAGTCTATTATTATATCTATGTTTAGTAAAGGGAAATCATCCTTGGGATAAGATGTTTTTATATATTTAAATTCTATGTAAATTTGAATGGATAATTTTGTCTTTGTGATGGGCACCAATGTTGGAGATCCAATTCAAATAATATATGGCCTTTATGAAGCCACCATATAATAGTTTTTAGAGTTCATCCTTGACTAAAATATTGACTTTGGGGTGTATTTTTCTCATTTTTTGTTTAATTGGATTGGAATATAGATGTATGACAATATGATTCACCACTAACAAGGGATCAAGAACAAATATATTATTCTATGTCCAAGAAAAAATATCATCGAATTATTTTAAGAGATTTGTGTATTAATTTTGTCCCAAAATCTTTGCTAATTTCAATATTTTAGGTTTTTTCTCAATGCCAATGTTTTTTAATTTATCAAAAAATCCTTTTCAGGTTGCCTTGGTCTAAGAAACCATGATCAGGGGGTTCTACACCATAAAAATAACCCAGGAGTCATTCCCGATCCTGACCACACTAGCATGATCAATTGGATTTTGGGTACCCAATGTGCATTTGGTAGGGTGGAGATTCAAACTAGGGACCTCCCTTGGAGGATTTCCCTACCCTCTCCAAATCACCTACAACATGTGGGTTTCTCAATGCCAATGTTGATATCTATTATTTATTTGATCAAAGTTTGTGATTCATCTTAAAAGTGAGTAGGAGTGGGTAATATCCTTAATTCTTTTAATTCTTATGGATCTAATATCATGTGTTATGATTTAGGTAGTTGACCAGAATCTAGACTGAAGATTTGTTTAAGATATTATTCAATGTGATAAATAATATTTAATGTTGTTTTCTTCGTTACTAGATATAATATTATGATGGGTGATTGTAAACATGTTACTGCTAGAAAAACATAGGTTTTTACATGGTGTTCCATTAAGAAGTGATCATAGTTATTTTATCTTCATCACCCCATGGGAGCCATGTAAAGATTCAATATAATTGTCTTTAAATTCATTATATTGACTAGTTATTTGTATTTTTTATCATCTAATGTGGCTAGGTGGTAGGCTCCAAAGTTGAATTTAGTAGTGATGATGAAAGGTACCATTCAATTGGACTCAAAATTTCCTTTGAGTTTGTCATTGGCATTGATATTATTTTGGTTTTCTTTGAGGACTAAGACTAATTTCAAAGGATATTGGGCATACTTTCTAATGATAGGCATGAAAAAGTCTATTATGATATGTTCTTAAGTGTTATAAGGAATTTATATGTTTTTAATTTAAAATATCTAAATGATGAAGGCAACCTAGATGATATTCATTGTTGGTCAAAGAGTCTTGTAGCAAGAATCTTAAAGAGAGGATCTCAAGTTCAAATGAGAAAACTACTTCAACCCCATAGACTAAAGCATAAGGTGTTGCACCTATAGGGGTTTGTATGCTAGTGTGATATTTTTATAATGGAAGATATAGTTGCAAATACCAATCTCAAATATTTTTGTTAACCAACTTCTTAAGGATTTTGATAAAATCTTATTAGAATATTTTTCTTGGTCATTTCCATGAGGATAATAAGGTGTTGACCTTTTTTTTTTAATTCTATATTTGACATAGGTTTTTACAACTTCCTTATTTTTTAATGATGTACCATTATCCATAATTAGGATAGGTAAGATTCCATAGTGGCTAACAATTTGGTTGATGATGAATTTGAAAACTTGAATCCTAATCATAGAGGATAAAGGCATAACCTCAACCCATTTAGTAAAATACTTGATGGAAATGCTAATGAATTTATTCCCATATAATGATTGAGAATTAATTTTACCTATTACATCTAGTTCCCAAGTGCAAAAATGCCAAGGTGATGTGATTTGTTGCAATTCTTGTGAAGAAGCATGAACACGGTTATCATGTTGTTGGTGTTTGTCACATTTCTTGACATAGTTGCAAATGTATTTTTCCATGGATGATCGATAGTAACATATCCTAATGATTTTTATAGATATGGATATTCCACTAAAGTGTCCACCACATGATCCATCATGAGATTCTTTAATGATCATTTGGGCTTCTTTTGAATTTATGCATTTAAGAAGTATACCTTCAAAGGAATGTTGATATAGAATGTCTTCTATGATGACATATTTGTAAGCCTTTTTTTCTAAAATATCTATGTTTTTGAAAATTTAACTCTTTTGATAATGTGCCTTACTTGAGGAACTTTATAATGTCTTACTACCAAGGTTCTTGTGGTGTATTTGATTCAATGGTACAAATTTTTAAAGTTTGTAGACATGACTTTAACATTACAGGTTATTTTTTTGATTGTATGATAATGGAGGCTTCCTTATATTATAGTTCTAAAGGGATGAGGGATGTTTTAATAGCCATAGCATTTGCATGGAAATTACTATATCACTGAATGGTTTCTATTATAATTTTTTCAAAATAAGCTATTACTTTATCTACAATGTCTTTCTAAGGTTTTAGTTTGGTAAACATCATTAACCTAGTTAATAACTAGTTTTGAATCGCCATAAGTCATTAGGGTTTTGATTTTTAGTACATGAGAACTGAATTTTCAAGGACAATGGTGAGTTATTATGGGGTAACTAAAAAAATATTTACTCTAGCACCTTTGACACAACAATCTCCACCAAATTATAAGATCCAAGATTTAGGGTCTTGAGTTTCTATAGCTAGAAATGTTTCATCAGGGAAGGCTACCTCTAAGGGATGTTTTGAGGTTGTAGCAAGTTGATCTACTATAGCTTACCATTTTAATTTATTTTTTCTAATGAATTCAAGTTTGAATTCACTAAGAGCTATGACCCATTTAGCAATACTTCCTAAGAGGTAAGGATTTGAATGGGATAAACCCTTGCTTTAATATATATATTTTGGCTAAGCATGTAATATATTAATTTGAGTGAGGAGAATACAAATGCTAAACATAGTTTCTCCAGTGGTGTATAATGAGTTTTATAATTCACCAACATTCTACTTATATATTAGATGAACCTTTCTTGATGTTTATCATCATACTGAGCTAGCATAGCCTCAAGAGCATGATTAGTAGTGGCTATATATAACAATAATTATTGAGTTGGATTAGGTGGAACATAAATAAGTGGTTTCAAGAGGTAAGTTTTTAAGGCTTCAAAAGCCCTTTGACACTCATTATCCCAATAAAATTTGGTATATTTCTTCAGTAATTTAGAAAAGGGTTGACATGTATCTGCTAATTGTGAGATAAGTCTTTGAATATGTTGTAATTTGACTTGGATACTATGAAGTTCAATCAAATCTAATGGTGATGGCATGTTTTTTGTTACTACAATTTTAGAAGGATCCACATCAATCCCATGACAAGATATGACAAATCCTAATAAGTTTATTGATGTTCCCAAAAGATGTATTTTTAGGGTTTTATCCAAAACCTATATTCTTGCAATATTTTAAATATGCATCTTAGGTCTTGAATATGATCTTATCCTTTTTTAGAATGTCCTAAGATGTCATATATATAGTCTTCTACAATGTCATGCATGAGGTCATGAAAAATATGTGTCATGGCTCTTTGATATGTTGATCCTACATTCTTAAGGTCAAAAGGCATGAATTTAAAGCAAAATTTTCCCCAAGGGGTTGTGAAGGCCATCTTGGATTGGTCTTTAAGAGAAATTTTTATTTGGTTTTATCCTAAAAATCCATCCATTAAAAATAGTGTTTCAAATCCTACAATGAAGTCTTTTATCATATCTATATTTGGTAAATGGAAATCATCCTTGGGACTATTAGAGTATATTACATTATTTGGTACATGTCAATGTACCACCTTTGGTACATTACTAGAGTAGGAGTTTAATTTATATTAAAGTTAAGTAGTTACTTCAAGCAATGTAATAAATGCACAAGTGTTAGAATGTGTAATGATGTAAACGTGCATTTAGTCCACATGTACATGAGTCATAGGATATAGTCAATAGTTGACTACGGGCCAAGGAACCTATCTTCCTATATATAGGCCTTATAGTGAGTGAAATCAAGAGAGGATAAAATATAGAGAGCGCATAGTATAGATTGGTAGAGGAGTACAATGTAGCTCCTTAGAACAATTTATGCAGTGTTCATGTCCTCCATGATATTACATTGTACTTTGTGAGTATTCATTAATGGTATATTTTTGAGTTATTGTAGAATTTTACCTCTTTATTTTCCTTTATATTATTATGTCGTTATTATACAGTCATATTAGATTGATTATATTACATCTTGTGGTTGTATTTACTTTATTATATATCCATAAAAAACTAACAGTGGTATCAAAGAACATGGTAGATTGATAGAAAATAAAGAGAGTAACAAGTGATATTGAGAAAAATCCAAAAATATCATTTTTAGAATTTTTTGAGATTGCATTTGGCTAGTGTCTGTCCATAGAGTTGTAGCAAAACTCATGAATACTAGGACTCAATGTTGATTCCACTAGATTGAAAAATCAACTAGTTAATATTGATTATCTCTAGATTTAGAGTTTCTTCCATTACAGTCCTAATACTTTATTGCAAGAAAAGGATATTCAAAGAAAGTTTGGAGGCTTCCAACATAGATCTAGGAAGAATATATTCTTTGGAATCAATCTAGTACTAGAAGTAACAAATGAAAGATCAAATATTTGGATGCCTGTATAAAATGTCCCATTGCTAGAGATTGCAGAACTGCATAATGCAAAAAAAGATAAGGCCATAGGAGCCTTGTTATAGATTTGAGGGATAAGAGACTCTATAGAATATTCCTGGTGAAGATAGGATATTAGTGATCTCCATTGAATATTGAATAACTTACCTTGAAGAAGTTGAAGAGACCCACAAAATATCCATTGAAGAACTTCTAGTTTTGAAAGAGATAGAAAAGGACTAGCGAATTTCCTATTCTATATTTTACTAGAAGTAGATTTTAGAGATCTGATAGGGAGATCTCATTGCAAAAATTCCATAGTAGAAGGTTGAAAGAAAAGTCTCATTGAGAAATACCAGAGACATTGTGGGAGTGAAGACCCTAGAGAAGATGTCTCAAGGAAACTTGAGGAGAAAGCTTAGATAGCCTCATTGAAGGATATTTGAAGAAGGCCATTGAAGGATTTTCTAGGAGAACTCATTGGAGAAATTTACCACCAAGGAGAAGTTCCTGATAAAGGAATATTTTGGGACAATTATCACCATCCAACAACAAGACCAAACAAAGGTAGATTTGGTAAGGATTTTTCCATATTTTGGAGGATATTGGTGAAGATCTCAATAATTTTAGATTCTTGATAAGAATACCTAGATTAAATTTAGATTTCAACAAGGAAAAAAGAGCCAAACAATAACACCAAACCTGAGAGGTATGAAAATTTACTTTGAAGGCTAGAAGGCTCATTTAGAGAAAGGAGATCTGTTGGTTTCTATAATAGAAAATTGAAGGGTTCTTGAAGGAAAATATCAACTACGATTTGGATTTCCCTACCAAATTTTTGAGATTCAAGGAAAACATTTCAGTGGAGAGATTAACTATTTTGCAATCTAAAATTTTTATATTTGAGGATAGTAAGAAAGCAACAATTTGGGAAGCATCGATAGATACTAAGTTTCATATTTACAAGATACATATTGAAGGAGAGTTGAAGCCACCAAACTACATTATTAGGAAGTAATTCAGAGGAGGTACAAAGCTACAAATTGGTGAATTGAGAAACAATTTTGAACAATCAATAAGAGCTACAATTTCATCCAATAAAAGGTAACAATAAGGTGAATCTAATCACCTTGCAATCCTTCATCTACAAAGATCTTAAATATAAGCAACTTAGATGTAGAGAGTTCATGTTTTGAACACTTATACTTAGTTTATTACTTAGTTTCATTAAGCACCTTATTAGAGTTTAAAAGTTGCAAGGAGAAGGGTTCTTATTAAAGTCTTCAAGGGAGTGCAAAAGATAGTTTCTTTTAAGGTTTATACCTACACATTAAAATAGGAGTTAGATATATTTTAAAAGAAAAAAAAATATCATATTCCTATTGTCTAGTTGGAGCAAATAAGATGTTACTCTTAAGTGAAAGTTGCAAATATTATAGTGCATCTTATAAGTTACTTTGAAGGAGAAATAAGGTGAGATTACTATTGTACTATACTAGTTATTCTTAAGAGATATTAAAGTGCATTGGTTGTTAAGTTAAGGTGGAAGACCAAAGTGCACAAATCAACATAATATCAAAGTGTCTAAAGATACTATTCAATGCAAAAAACCTACAACTTATTATGGCATAGAGAAGACATATAAAACGACGATATACCTCCAAGAAGTATATACCTCCAAGGAGTGGAGAAGAAATCTGCCATCTCAAATCAAGAAAAAGAGCTACAAAAGGAGACTAGGAAAGTCTCAGATTAAGGTGCAATTAAGTAACCTATTATAGGTTATTACAGAGTTGTTTACAACACCATACTTGTCTTCTACTTTACACCAAAATAATACAAAGGCTTAAGTTTCTCAAGGACACACTACATAGCTTATTGGTACATCTACAAGTGGCTACCATTAGTAAGGAAAAGCACAACCCAAGGTGCTTAAGAGAAGATCCATCTAAAAGGCTTGATATCCACCTCATCAAGGTGTTATATGACACCATAGCTTAGTTCTACAATAACACGAGCAACACCATTGTGAAGGACACCTATTATGATGTAAAACCTGCAAAAAAAATAGAATAGTAAGGTAAGACAAGCGTCAATAGTGCAAGTTGAAAACAACTCAAGACAGTTAGAAAATTCAAGGTGAGTTACCCAAGCACTAGAAGAACTCAAAGGGCCATCCATATACATTGAATAATAGCCATTACCAAGAAGCCAAGCTAACTTGCAAGTGGAGTTAGAGATAATAGGCACTAAAGGAAGAAAATAAGTCAATATAGGCTCTAGGATTAAAATGAACATTAATTTTTTTTATTCCATGCAAGGATGGTGCTTCCATTTGTCTTAACATTACCAATAATTGAGTGCCACTTGGCACTATGGAATAGGTAGCATTCACATTCTCTCATAATACTTACACTTAGGTAGATGAGTGCTCAAGGTTGGTGACGTGTTTTTAATCATTATTCAATGCTCAAGTAAAGCTTGGCACCACCCATGATGCTCTTTAGATGTTTGGTTATGCCACTCTCCAAGCTCTTCCTCAAATTGATTCTGATCATCTCCCTCTAATTTTTAAATCATCCAATAGACCTTCCTTTAAAATTCCCTTCAATTTTGAAGTAATGTGGACTCAACACCCAGATTTAAGGGTGCGTGTTGGTGAATGGTGGAAAGAAACTTTTATTGGATCTCATATCAGGCAGTTTTCTCAAAAATTATGCTCTATCAAAAACAAGCTGAAAATTTGGAATAGAGAGGATTTTGGAAACATCTTTGAAAATAAACATAATATAAGGGATAAATTGCAAATAATAAAAAATCAGTTTCAGCAAGGATAGGAGGGTCCTCATTCGAGACAGGAGGAAAATTTACTTCTTTCAGAATACCATAACATTCTAAATAAAGAGGAGATTTTTTGGTGTTAGAAATCTAGGCATTTAAGGCTAAAATATGGGGATTTGAACACTAAATTATTTCACATTTCAACCCTCAAGTACAGAGGAGAAAATAGGATCAAGGTTCTTGTAAATTGTGATGGATCTTACACCGCTGACATATATGAAATAAGGGATGAGGTTTTTCATTATTTTTAGTCTTTTTTGGGATCCTAGCCTATCCAATCCTCCCAAGTAATGGATTTCATCCTTAGGCACATTCCAAGAATTGTTACTGATGAAATGAATTCCAATCTCCTAAAAACCCTTAGTGATGAGAAAATCTACAAAGACCTTTTTTCCTTGTAACTAGACAAAAATCCTGGGCTTGATGGGTTTTCCCCTCATTTTTTCCAAACTTTTTGTGAAATCATAGGTCCTGACCTTTTTCTGGCCATTAAAGAGATGCATAATTCCATATTTATCTCTAGATATGTAAATTCTACTTTCCTAGCCCTTATCCCTAAAATCCCTACTACCAAGAGTTTGTCTGATTACCATCCTATAAGCCTTTGCAATGTGGTCTACAAGATTCTTACCAAAGCTATGGCCACCATACTTAAATATTTCCTTCCAAACATCATAGAACCATGTCAAGGTAGCTCTGTTAAAGGTTGAAATATTGTTGATGGTGTGTTAACTATTCATGAGCTAATCCACTCTACCCATAAATCTAAAAAAATTCTTTCTTTTTGAAGTTGGATATGAACAAAGCCTTTTAAAGGGTCAATAGATTTTTTCTGTCAAAAGTCCTTCTAAAGTTTAGATTTTATAGTTATTGGACCCATCTCATTATAAAATGTGTTTCCTCTTCTTATTTTTCCATCCTGGTGAATGGCTCCATAGTTAGGTACTTACCAATTACTAGAGGATTAAGACAAGGGGACCCCTTGTCCCCCATCCTCTTCATAATTCTAGCTGAATCTCTTGGAAGAACTATAAATTCAACCTATTATCTGGGGTTAATTTTTAGCATAAAAGCTACTTCCAGCCTAAGACATACCACCCACCAACAATTTTTGTATGACACTTTGCTGGCTACCATAGAATCTGTCCCAAAATATTGTACTATCAAGATTATTCTTAACATCTTTGAATATGCAACTGGGCAAAAAATAAAGTATTCCAAGAGCAAAAAAAATTTCTTAATACTCCTGTCTCACGAAAAACTTCTATTGCTAATATCTTAGAATGTTCCATTGCTAATCTACCCACTGCCTATCTTGGGTTGCCCATGTTTGTGGGTCATCCAAAAGATGCAATGTGGAATAATGTCATTGAGCGGATTCATAAGAAATTAACAAACTAGAAAGGTGTTTTGCTTTCTTTGGTAGGAAAAGCAATGATGGTCATGTCATTTCTTCAGAGTGTAGACACCAAAACAGCACCAATCCGATTATGTGACTGCAAACACTGATCGCATTAACACACACAGCCCCCAGGGCAGCCCCAGAGGTTAAAACAGTGGTTCTAACCACTCACACAGCAGTTTTAAAAGTCAGAGATCAATTTGGCACCTTTTAGGCACTCTGCTACTTATTCGCTCCACCCAGGGACGAGTGCAGATTGGTACTCGTTCCACCCAGGGACGATTACCAGCGCTCGCTCCTGGGTGGGACGAATGCCAGGTTTGACCGACAAAAAGTCAAACCTCGGCACATGACAACTCAGAACTACCACTTAGCTCTCCCTTCATGGCATAGGAGTGCGAGGGAGTTCTTTTGACAACTCATATCTGCCACTTGACTCTCCATTCACTGCATGGGAATGAGAGTGAGTTTTTTTAGGACAACTCAGATATGCCACTTGACTCTCCCTTCATTGCATGGGAGTGAGAGTGGGCTTTTTCATGACAACTCAAATTAGCTACTTAACTCTCCCTTCATTGCATGGGAGTGCGAGTGAGTTCTTTTGGGCATGCAGAAGCAATTATAGAAGCAGTTATGGAGCCCTTAATCAGGGAGAAGTCTTCTCTTCCCTGAAAAAGCATTCATGCTAAGTAGCACTTCTGCATGCTAATTCAAAGAGACCCCTTGGGTCTATAAAATGGTGAGTTTCCTCACCCAAAAGGATATACAGAGAAGGAGCATTTTGAGCGATGAAGTGCTGCCAGTTTACTTACTTACGATTTGTGCTTTTACATCCATAATCTCTTAATCGAAAGGGAGGTTATTGGGTGACTTTTGGAGGCACGAATCAAGACCTAAAACCCAATTTTTTGACCACAATATCCTACCAATTTGTCGACAACACATCACAACAGGTTTCGGACTCATCCCAAGCGGATTGGTGTCGAAACAAAGTCTCAACTAGCGGGTGGTTTGCCTTCGGGCACCCCCTGCCTTATTGCAGGTTTACTCGTCTCACCCCAGAATGAGTACCAAACTGTTGTAGGTTTATTCGTCCTACCCTGGGATGAATACGGATCTGTATCGAATTTGGTGACTGTTTCTTTTGCAGTATTTTGCTAGTTACATGATTACGCTTCTGTCAAATTTTTAGTCTATTTAGATTCATTTTAATCATCGTTATATTTATCTTTTATATTCATTAACAGTACTCTTTCAGATTTGCGAGTTTCATTATCATACACAAGTGCTACTGACGATTTGTTGTTTCTTTGAACGTAGGAGGAGCAGCAAGGATTAAAGATTCATCAATACCAGTGGCGGCAACACTTTGGTCTGCCCATTTCACATGTGGGCATGCGGAAGGAGGAACACTAAATCCATGATTGTAATTGAAACTATGTTAACGCTCCTACCCCCTAAAAGGGAGGAGACGTCTTTGTAACCGAATTGGAAGAGTATAAATAAAAAGGGTTGTGCTTTCTGTACTTCCTTTGATCTCATTTAAATTCGTCTCTTTTCTTTCATTTCATGCATTTCACTTTATAGGACTTTAAGCGTTAACTTTGGGTTTTGAATACATCGCATTAGTTTTCCTTTCAATCTTCCGGAATCTCGTGCTTTCAATGGCGATCACGGTGGGACCTCTGTCCTCTATTTTTTTTTAGGTTAGATTTCTGATCTGAAATTGCTTGTTTTGATTACAGGTACCTATTTTTTAGTCATTAGACTGTTATTCATTTCGGTCAGTGACGATTACAGAATTGGGATTCGTCTCACCCAGGGACGAATAGGCATTCGTCCTACCCTGGAATGAAGACTATTCTGATATTCATCTCACCCAGGGACGAATAGCGTTCTATGCATTTTTTAGAGCAGCAAATCAGAAACATCCTTTTGGGCAGAGAAGAGGTAGGGGTTTTTAACAAGCCTCTGTCAAATTTTTGTTTTCTGTTTTTTGATTTTTAGTTTTTGTATGGCTTAGGGAAAGTTTCCTTTTTGTTTGCCTGTTTCAATTTTTGCAAATTAAAATGAACCCCACACATCACGTGGTTACTTAAACCAAGGAGCTGGTCGTAAAACCCTAGCCCTTGAGCAAGACCAATAGTGGATTTCATCACCACGTTGGCTTGGATATTTGCATACATTACCCCGATCGTGCCTGTTGCTAGACGTAAATCCTGACGAAAGCTGACCAAGTGTAGCTAGGGTGATTCCTAGCGCATGAGGATAAGTCTTCTATGGTAGGTGTCATAAACAGAGCGATTCCCCTTCCGTACCGCCTATGTTCCATGTATCATCTGCTCTCACGTACCTATAGTCTCCCTCACGTAAGGGCGGGTATATAGAGAGGTTGGTATATCGGTCCGACAATGGTATATTGAAGGGGCGACCATTTTGGGAGTCATAAGAGCCTTCATAATTGCATTTAAATGGTTTTCATAAAAAGCTTTCAAAAAAAAAAACAAACAACAAAACACACTAAACCAGATTTAGGGCACACTTTTAATCTTTAAAAGAGATAATCATTGCTTGTGTGTGTATGCTATTTTCTGTTTAAAAAAAAAAAAAAAATCATAAAAAGGAATTTTTGCATCTTTAGGTTAACATCACCATGGTGTACACCCGTAGCCAAGCCCAATCACGGGCAGAAGCTGCAGAGAATGCACCAAGGGGGACAAGTCACCCCCGATATAGCCCTAAAGACTTGGCCATCCCGCCTTGGCGGCAGGATACACAAGTTAGTCCACACCATGCAGTTACAGAACATGACTTTAGAGGCACCTCCTTGAGGGGCACTCCAACTCATGCCATCACTAGACAAGACTATAGAGGCACCTCCTTAGGGGGTACTCCCATTCAGCAAAGATCCTTTCAAGAAGACAACCAACATGTAGCACTTGACCTAGATATAAGGCCTCCCTTGGAAGCTCGTTATGGGTGGCCTAGTGATGAAGTGCTTGAACAACAAAGGGTCCACAAGGAGGAACCATATGATTTTGTTACTCCTAATTTACCCCTGATTAATGTCGGACACACTAGACCATATCCAGAATATCAGGTTCTCCCGACAGGGCAAGACAATTCTGCCCGCACCTTTTATGCATATAATAGAGAATGTGAGGAAGATCACTACGTTCCTCAAGAATAGTACATAGCACGGGAACGATGCATGTCTGCACCCACTTTATATCCAGATCGCTCATTGAGACCAGAGCTTCAAGTCAATGCTGCTAACCTCGATAGAGGGAAGCAACATATAGGGGTCTCAGAGTACCATGATCGAGAAAGATATGTAGGGGAGGCATCTAGGCCTCCTAAACAAGAGACGGTGGAACAAAATGACTTGGCATTTGCCAAACTAGCCGCCCGCCAAGCGCAAATCACGTGGCTTAGGCAAGACCAACAACAATTAGAACATTTGTGTCACCTTAATCAAGAGCGCATTCAGCGTCAGACAGCTGAATTACTTCACAACAATGCGCCTGAGAAGGCCCCAGTCCCTCGCGCATAGAAATATGAGATGTATGTGAGGCACAACCCCTTAGTGCGAGACAGGTCTCCGTGACTTCATCAAGCACTACCTCTAAGACCTCCTAGACCTGAGCGGGAGGCCACTCCCCAAAACCGTGATGGGCATCCTCCGTGGGCACCCATCAATGTTTACAAGCCTAGGCCAGACACTCCTCAAGAAGCTTATGAGGATTATGAACAAGAAGAAGAGCGGGCTGAAATGCCCTATCAAGGCAGAAGGGGTGCTACCCAGTTATCCCTCCAAAGGCCTCAAGTTCCCCACAACCCACAGTGGGAGCAAACCAAGGAGGAGGAGATTAAGTCCTCCGATGCATACAAAGTGTTGTTAGAACGCTTAGAGACTATGGAACTCAAGACTACTGGGCCCCAAAAGCCTACTTTACGCCAACTCCGTAGTCATCCTGTGCATCCGTCAGTGTCGGCACCTCCATACCCCGAACATTTTAAGCTGCCCCAGTTGGCACTCTTTAGAGGGGACGAAGATGCTCAAGAGCATGTGACTCGATTCTTGAGCCAATGCTTCGGTATACAAGACAATGATGCATTGCTATTAAGAACATTTATAACCACATTCGCAGGACCTACCTCGGATTGGTTTACCCATTTATCGAAGCATAGCATCTACAACTTGGATCAGCTAGTGGACGCGTTCCTAGAACGTTTCACTTTCAACACAAAGAAAAAGGCGTCACTAAGTGATCTAGCTAGCCTCAAGCAGTATGAGGAGGAATCTATGGTGGCATATGGGAATCGATGGAGGACGTTGCTTTCAAAGCTATCCTACCTCCCTCCTATGTCCGACCTAACTCAAATGTTCGCAAAGAGCTGTTTGCGATCGATCTCTATGCTATTGCAGCTGCAACAATATGCCACTTTAGAAGAAGCTCTAGCGCAAGCTAGAATTATCGAAGAGATCAAGATACAAGATGGCAAAATTGCCAAGCCTAAGAAAAAAGAATGGAACAAGAGCACCAAAATAGGGACTACGCAACAGAAACCCACTATGGTCAATCAAGTTGCTATCAATGCCCCTAAGCCTGCCCAAGCAACACAGCCTCCAAAGGCTAATTATCAGGCGGTGCCTCCCAATAACTATGAGAAAGATAATCAAAAATAGGACCACAATCAGCAGCATCGCCCTAGACGGCAATTTACACCATATACCGAGTCCAGGGACTCCTTGTTTGACCGTTTGTCAGTGGCAAACTTGATTAATCTGCCAGAGATTCAAACAATAGATCCTAATGTGCCAAAGCCTAAGGGCTACAGAGAGGATCTTTACTATAGATTCCATAGAAGGAAAGGGCATGACCTTAACGCCTATTGGAAGTTCAAAGGTTTAGTGCAAGACCTCATTGACAATAATACATTGGTAGTGGATAATCCCATCGCGCCCAACAACCAACAAATGGGTGTTTTCAGAGATCCTTTACCCGCACATGATGCACAAGCAAAACCTCTTCATGTCAATGAAGTGCAACAGAATTGCCCCATGGAGGGGTATGTTGGGATGATCAGCATTGTGACAAGGAACAAGAGATACCCAGGAGCTGCCCCCGTGATAGCCACAAGGGAAGTTCCATCCATGTCACAACCTCAAGTGAATCCTACACAGCTTCCCCCGCCTAGACCAGTGGCCACGATTCGAACTAGACTTACTCAAAGTCTAAGGACCACGTCGGCTAGGCTCTCCATATATGAGCTTATTCAACAATCGGTGCCCCATCGAGAAGCTCTCATGGAGATATTAAAGGCAATTGAGCTGCAACCCCATGAAGCAAATTCATTCAACAATTTTGTGGGGCATGTAAAACAGTGTACCGAACCAGTCATCACCTTTAGGGAAGATGAATTAAAAATGGTGACTGGGGATGTAGCGGATCCACCCCTGCACGTTATTGCATGGGTCAACGGGATTCCGTATAAGCGGGTGTTGGTAGACACTGGTTCATCCAGTAACATTATTACAACCGCCGCACTGAAACATTTGAAGTTGCCAGCCTCTCACATTGTACCTTCCACTTATACTCTTCGAGCATTTAATGATGCGATATGCTCGATAGTTGGCACAATTGTCTTACCTATACAAGTGGGACAAAAGACCATTCATACATTGTGCCACATTTTAGAAGGTGAGATGGCTTACAATATCTTGCTTGGGCGGCCTTGGATCCGGGATATGAAGTGTGTCCCTTCAATTGCTCATCAATGCTTGAAGTATACATTTGAAGGACAAGTGCACGTGGTCCCCGCAGATTTAGAACCTTTCAAATACTGCAATTCAGTGCAACTAATGCCGTAGTCGACCCTTCCTTCAACGCATGTGGATTTTTAGTTAAATCCATCTAAAAGGGGTCCGATTACGCAAGAATCTCCATTACCAAATCAATCAAATTCCCAGGAGGGTTCATCTTCTTCATCTGGTCCTCCCACAATGATGCCACCTACGGTGGCCACACCAACGGACAAAGGAAAGAAGCCCCTGGAAGCGGAACCACCCTTAGTCTCCAACATCTCGACAGAAGAGATGCCTAATAGAATGGAAGTCGAGACGCCTAGTTCACCCCACATGGAGTGGACTCAGGGAGAACTCCCATTCGCTTCCTCTCAATCACCAACGATTATTGTTGAGATGTCTAACACAGGCATGGGGGAGTATATAGTGTGCAATGTTGTAGCAACGCCCACACTTCAGTCTATGCAAGACATGGGAAGACCTCGACTCCCCATAGGCTCCGTGGTTCCTTTAGGCTACCCACCTAATCAGACAAACTTTATTTTTGGGGGCCTGGATAATGGCGTTGAACCTTCCCTACAAGAAGAGGAAGATGAAGAGCCCTTTGTGGAGGATGTCAATTATCTGTCTAACCCAGACTTCGCATTACGATATCTTAGCCAATGCAATTGGCATGGATATGGGTTGGGCAGGTATGAACAAGGAGTGCGTGTTTTGTGCCAACCAAGATACCAAATGCCTTATGACAAGTCAGGAGTAGGGTTTAATCACCCTTTGCCCCTCGACATCTTGGTCGAAAACATGCAAGGCCTAGGGATAGGCAACAAGGATGGGTTGGCATCAGATCCATATGCCAATCCAAATACAACTTATACATTGGGGGATTATTTCCCATTACAAACAAACAACCTTGTTGACCTCAACAACCCTTTCCCTTCGGTCGAACAAGGAGAAACCTCAAGGACTCACCCACAAGGGGAATATGGACAAGACCAAGAAGGGTCTTCCGAAGATGAGTCGGAGTACGATCATTCGCAAGAATATCCAATGAATGATGATCAGGAAAGCTTCTTGACGATGTTCCCATTGGCTGCTCCAGTTGAGCACATGCCACTTCAAGACAATCCGGTCCCCCCGTAGAGAGCGGCACAACCTCGTTGGGACCATATTAATTTGCTCGAGCAAGATGAGCTTCCCATGTCGCAAGCAATTATTGGAGCCAATGAAGGCCTGTGGATCTCTAACAGTGATTACGAAGATGAAACCGAGATGGCCTATCTCAACCACATGCGACAAATGCAACAACAATATCCCTTGGACATAGATGACATGTTTGAACACTTACACATAGGTCCAAGACATAGGTGGCACCTCAACCCGATGTAGTTATAGCAATTACTGCACCCGCCACTCTAGGTACACAGAGAGCATCTTCCGCCTGGAGACCCTATCAAACCATCAGTGCCTAGGGCAGACCCTATTTGCATGTCCGTGCATCGGGCTGATCCCTTTGTGCCAGTGCCTACAGAGCCAGATCCAACGCATCAAGAACATCCCGAATGTCAGAGTTATCACACCTACGGTAATGGAGGTTACAATCATTTCATCAACATGATCTCCATTGACTTGACCGCCCCCATCCATGATCCAGCCAATCCAACATGATCATTGCATCTAGACATAGAGGCTATAGATTGGGATCACGCTGACACACCACCATCCCCATCAGAGTATTGGCCTTGCGGTGGGATGTTTCATTTCACTCCAAGACAGACTCAGGATGTCTTCCATGCTGAAGAGGAACTTGACGTTCCTAATGATGATCTTAATTCAGCAAACGATATCCATCTGATCCCAACTCCACACCAGTTGGAGGATGGATCCCACATGTCGATCGAGGCAACGACTGATGTAGACATCGGCACAGATCCAATGAATCCATGGATTCTCAAGCTAGGGGTAAGTCTTTCCCCCGAAGAGCAAGCCGATTATGTTGCCCTTCTTAAGGAGAAGAAGGAGGTTTTTGCATGGTCATACAAGGATATGTCGGGACTAGACCCACAGCTAGTCATGCATAATTTAACGCTTGATCCGACAATCAAGCTAGTAAAGCAAAAACTATGCAAGATGCACCCAACAGTGGCCTTAATGGTAAAATATGAGTTACAAAAGTTGTTGGATGCCTAGTTTGTCATCTGTGTGGATTATCCTCCATGGTTGTCTAACATGGTTCTCGTCAAGAAGCTCGATGGGAGGATTCGCATATGCACCGATTTTTGAGATCTTAACAAAGCGAGTCCTAAGGATGATTTTCCCTTGCCAAGCATCGACGCGTTGGTAGATGCCACAACGGGCCATGAAATGCTTTCCCTTATGGATGGTTTCTCAGGATACAATCAGATTCGTATCAATCCCGAGGACCAACTAAAAATGGCATTCACAATGCCTTGGGGGACATTTTGCTATAAGGTCATGCCTTTTGGCCTTAAAAATGTTGGCGCCACTTACCAACGTGCCATGACGTACATCTTTCATGATTACATGCACAAGACTTTGGAAGATTACATGGATGATTTGTTGGCCAAATCTCTTTTGTGCCCAGATCACCTCGGTGACTTGAGCAAGGTCCTTGATCACCTCATTGAACATAAAGTCAGACTAAACCCCAAGAAGTGCGTCTTTGGCATCACCTCTGGAAAGCTCTTGGGTTTCATAGTCTCCAAACGAGGAATCGAGGTAGACCCAAACAAAGTCAAGGCAATCCTTGAAATGCTTCCCCCAACCACCATCAAGCAGCTCAGGAGTCTGTAGGGAAAGGTTGCATCGATCAAGCGCTTCATAGCATAGTTATCTGACAAGTGCCGACCCATGAATAAATTATTGCATAAGGGGGTCACATTTCATTGGGATGACGAGTGCCAGTCAGCCTTTGATGACATTAAATAGTACTTGGCTTTGCCACCAGTATTGGCACCACCTAGACCAGGAGTGTCATTCTATTTATACATCTCAGCTACTGAGGTGGCACTGGGTGCCATGCTGTCCCAAAAAAATGAACTTCACAAAGAACAGGCTACATACTATCTTAGCCGCACCCTGGTCAGTTATGAACTTAACTATGCATACGTTGAAAAGCTCTGCTTGGCAGTGGTGTTTGCTACCAAAAAGCTATGCCACTACATGCTCAGTAATAAGACGTATGTTGTGTCTAAGGAGAATCCATTGCGATACATGATGAGTCGTACTTATCATAGTAGTCGCACGACGAAATGGATCATGTTGTTGACGGAGTTTGACATAGAGTTCATTGGACAAAAATCCATAAAAGGTCAAGTCATCACCGATCAACTAGCCGAGGCTCCTCTTGAAGATGATCAGCCTCTGACTTTTGAACTACCTGATGATGGGGTCTTCCATGTTTTAGAATCGCCAGATTTTGATGAGCCTGAGTCACAGGTCGACATAACCCTATTCTTCGATGGTTCTAAATGTGAGCAAGGGGGTGGCATGAGAATTGTATTCTTCACTCCACAAGGGGCTCCAATGCCTTTGTCATTTAAATTAGACTTCCCATGCACCAACAACAATGCAGAATACGAAGCCTTGCTCATAGGTCTTCAAACAACAATCACCATGAACATTAAACGTCTAAACATCTTTGGTGATTCGTTGTTGATTGTCAATCAAGTGAAGGGGATTTTCCAATGTAAATGTCCAGTTTTGCAGGCCTACAAAGCCCTTGTGGACAAATTCCTGGCACAACTTGAATGGTATGACATCGAGGCACTCCCTCGATCATCAAATCATTTTGCGGATACTATGGCCTCCTTGGGGTCACTAATCCCGCAAGACCATTCTGGTGAAATGACAACCATTCAAGTTAAAACATTATCGCAATCTATGATGGAGCGTGCAAGCTCTGATCTGATGCCAGGAATCCACCTGATCCAGATTGAACCATCTTCGGATAAGTTCTCTCGAATCCATGATTGTTTGACTCGAGCCAACTGGGGGTCCTTGTTCTCCCCGACCCCTCTTAATAGCAACACAACGCTATTTTTACAAGTTCTTTCTCGCTCAGCTTTTGCTAGAGATGGACTTCAAGAGGGATTGGTCGTTCATACTATCGAGGTTTCTGATCAGCAGGATTGGTACACACCCATTAGGGATTACCTCAAGCTAGGTAACCTCCCACTTGGATTGACACAAGCCATGAAAAGATCATTCAAACAGAAAGCG
Source organism: Wollemia nobilis (assembly GCA_028583015.1). Lineage (NCBI taxonomy): Eukaryota > Viridiplantae > Streptophyta > Pinopsida > Araucariales > Araucariaceae > Wollemia > Wollemia nobilis. The sequence goes on from JAQPPZ010000314.1 coordinate 3,188,167, forward strand.
GCAAAGCATGTCTTGTTAGGAGACATTTTGTATCGTCAAAATTATGAAGGAATCCTCCTTCATTGTTTGGACCAGCAAGAGTCCGCTTGGGCGATCACCCAAGCTCACGATGGTACATGTGGTGGCCACTTCAGTGGTATGGCCATCGCAAAGTGCATTCTTCGCATGGGTTATTATTGGCCATCTTTAGAGCGAGATTGTTGCGCATATGTGAAGAAGTGCGTGAAGTGTCAACACCATGCTAATTTGACACACGTACCTTCTCAGGCCTTGCAGTCGATCCAATCGGTTTGGCCTTTTTCATAGTGGGGCTTTGACCTAATTGGAAAGATCTCCCCTGCATCGTCTGGTCATCACACGTTCATTTTAACGGCCACAGAGTACTTCACCAAGTGGGTGGAAGCAATTCCGCTAACCTCTACGACTGGATCCCGCATTGCAGAGTTTATTTTGCATAACATCATATGTCATTTTGGTATTCCATCCAAGATCCTGTCAGATAATGGGACACCATTCAAGAACAAATATGTGCATGCTTTGACCACAAAGTACAAAATTCAGCATAGTTTTTCAACACCCTATTATCCGTAGGCAAATGGGCAAGCAGAGGCATCAAACAAAATGCTAGTCGCCATTCTTAAAAAGATAGTTGTAGACAATCATAAGGACTGGCACATTCAGATCCCGCTTGCCCTATGGGCTTATCGCACCAACGATTCGGACGCCCACTGGGGCAACTCCATTTTCGTTGGTGTATGGCTCTGAGGCAGTCATGCCTCTTGAGTTGGAAATCCCTTCGCTGCGCATTTCAATGCAAGAGTTCATCGATGATGACACTGCGTGGTAGGCCCGGTTAGATCAACTGACGTTGCTCGATGAACGACGCGTTAATGCTCTCGAGCATTTGCGTATCTATCAAGAGCGACTTAAGAGAGCATACAACATGAAAGTCCACCTCAGGGAATTTTAGGTTGGTGACTTAGTCTTAAAAGAGAACCAACAGAATTCTAATTTGTCGTCCCATCTACGGGACAAGTTCATGGCAAACTGGTTAGGTCCTTATGTCATTGATAGTAGAATAGGACCTGGAACATACCGGCTTGCCTCTCTTGAAGGAATCAAGGAAAAAGAACCCTTGAACATCAGTCATTTGAGGCCATTCCACATCTAGAGAGCCATAGTCCAACTAAAAGCTCCAAGGATTCTCATCATCGCTTGGTCAAATCTAAAATCTCCAAGGATTCTCATCATCGCTTTGGTCAAATCCAAAAGCTCCAAGGATTCTCATAATCGCTTGGTCAACCCTAAATGCCCCAAAGGTATCTATAAACCCTTTGGTCAAATCCAAAAGCTCCAAGGATTCTCATAATCGCTTGGTCAACCCTAAATGCCCCAAAGGTATCTATAAACCCTTTGGTCAAGCCAAAAGCTCCAAGGATTCTCATAATCGCTTGGTCACCCCCAAAATGCTCCAAAGGTATCCATAAACCCTTTGGTCAACACCAAAAGCTCCAAGCGTTACCATAACTGCTTGGTCAAAATAAATATTCAAAAATAAACAAAAACAATACAATCATCAAAAATCACAAAAACAATTGCATTTCAATTCCATGCATTCTCATAAAAAAATCAAAATACAAAAATATAGGTTGCATTAGGCATCGCATCCATACATTATATATTTGCTAGGTCATACAAGTCAAAAGCACCATAGGCTGTCATTACTTGGCAATTCCATCATTTTCCACATCAAATCCATTTTCATAAATGCATACATCCAGCATATCACCATTTTCTTTTAGCATAGTCAGTTGTCTCCTAAATGTATATAGGGTTTTCGTCATTCAACTGTCTTTAAATTTCTAGCCAAAAACTATACACAGTTAAACAGATTTTACACGGGAAAGTTTTACTTGGATCACACCTTGTTACGTAGCATCCCAACACAAATTAACACACATAAAATAATTCCTAAGTTGTGTGAATGCAAGAGAAACCTACAAAGCAGTCTAGGGTACCATAGGTGAAAGATTAGCCTGTTCATCCCCCTGTGCGAATGGTTCTAGAATGCTGAGAATTGACAAAAGGACGAGCTCTTCCCTATCCATTCACCATAATAAATAGTGGTTTTCACCACTACCACAAATCCCAATCATAGTTGGTCCCCAAAGTTGTAAGGATTCGTACTACACGTCCCTGCCAAGGATGGGTAGTCATCCCCAAGACCTAAAAGGATCAAAAAAAGGATCAATGCCATTCAAAAACAAAATTCCAACAAACCATCATCATAACCATTTCCATTCACCTTTGGTCTCAAAGTTGTAAGGATTCATACTATCCGCCCCTAACCAGGATGGGTAGTCATCCCCAAGGCCTAAAATATCAATGCCCTTACTTCATAATCTCCATTATCCCCTTGGTTCCCAAAGTCGTAAGGATTCATACTACACGTCCCTACATAGGATGGGTAGTCATCCCCAAGGCCAATAGGATCAAGGCCATTCACAAGCTCAAACTTACAAAGCTCAAAATACAAAATCAAATAACAGTGGTTATCACCACTATTCAAAATCCTTGCTCAAAAAGAAAAATAAAGAGAAAAATAAACAGTGATTTTCATCACTATATAGACGAGCAAGTCTCCCAAATCATTCAGCCAACAAATAACCTGAACTTGAATCCCTGGAATTCTCAGCATTCAAAAACCATCTAGGTGATCCTCATTACAAGTTTGGTTGATAGCCTACCTGGCAATGGTGGTATCCTAACCGCATGACGATATGTCTGTCACATTAGCTTTTTGTGTGCATAGACCAATGTTTGCATGTGGATGAGCTAGCTTATGGTACCTTAGATTGTCACATGGATTAATCTTGCTAAATACAACAACGGAGTTAGTGGAGCTAATTAGGTGATCCTCAATACAGGTTTGGTTGATAGCCTATCTAGCACTGGCGGTATCCTGACAAATACCACATAAACGAACTCAATTGCACACACAGGGATGTGAAATAACTTGGTTCAATTCAAGTCGGATTTAGACCTTGTTCAAAAGTCTTGCGAGATAAATGTACAGTCTTGGCTAGTTAGTTAAAATATCTGAATCTCAGAAAAGCTTAACTACATTTTCAAACAACTGGTACATTTCATTCCATACATCACCATCAAAAAAAATATGCAAAATACAAAAACAAAGTTTTCACATGCACAGTCATTCCACAAAGTCATCCCATTCATATAGCAAGTCAGTCAAATCTTGCACAGTCTATGGTGCCAATGACAAAACATAAACAACTCATTTCATTTATTCCATTGGCATTCATCATACAAATTAGAACCATCGCATTCATAATCGCATATGCATACATTAATGTAAAAACATGTACATAAACATAAATCATGAAAAGTGCATCCACAAAAAATATGTCATCTGTATATATATCAAAAAAAGAGATGCCCGTAGGCTACAAAACTGGTCCTCTGACCCCGCAATCATACAACAAAATCCCCAAGTCTAGGGGCGTCGTCCACCATGATCACGCAGGATCGGTGCGACGGGAACTACCCCCCATGGTGCGGGTCCTCTGAGACCTCTCAGGGTGGCTACTGCTCACCCCCGCACCATGCCCGCTGGCCTCTCCCTCATCCCGCCACCTCCATTGAGAGGATGTTGTCTACTCCATGTCACTCCCTCTCGAGCGTCATGATGATCCACCTCCAGAGAATGCAGGCACTTGCCCACCAAGGCGGGTAATCTCATCCTCCAGCTCATACCGCTGTCGCAACCAGTCCCTCTCCCACTGATGATAGGTCACAATGCTCATCCATAGGAGATCCCTCTCCCACACCATCTCCCCAAGCTCCCCATCTCGCCTCCGTAGCACCTCCATCAATCGTGCTACCTCAGCACGCAACCCCGCCTCTGTATCCCCCAACACGATCGGCTGTGTCGGCCTCTCTGGAGCACCGGCCTGCTCTGGAGCATCCTGCATCTCTGGCTGCTCCTCCTCACCAAAGTCCTCTCCCACATCTACCACCTCCACCATTTCCACATCAACAGGAGCTCCCCAACCCTCTCCTGGTGCCTCTGCACCCTCTCCGCCTCTCGTTGCCTCATCCCCTCCCAATGGCCCCTCACCTCGCCATCGTCGGAGCATCCACCACTCCTGGTACTCGATAGTAACTCCGACGTCATCCACGTCCGGAGTGTCCAATACTGTATCCACCTCCTCCCCTAGCGGCTCGAGGATCGGCGTAGCTAGAGTCCTCTCATCGCTCCGACGTCGATAGACTAAGGGCTCCCCAGGCAACCCCTGGCGTACCCCAAACTGTCGTGTCACTCGGAGATAATGGAAGTATTCCTGCTCTGTCCCGTGTCGTCCAATGACCCACCTCCCCCTCTAGACCCACCGAAGCCACTCATCAGCCTTCGGCCATGTGGGACAATCCCGATATGGCCTCCACACCACATCTCCTAGAGTCAGTCATGCCAATGCATCTACGTAATGGTCCACGTCTCCCGCAAACCGTCGACTCTGCCCTCGCTCCTCAGATCGATACCATAAAGCCCCATAACCAATGTCTCTATCCACCATGTCAACCCGTGTAGTCCAGGGTAGCCCTCGTGGTCGCTCCATGACTATATGCTGCCAAGCCCAGCACTGCAACAAGTAGCTGCAACCGATCCCCTTCCACTTTCGACAGTGGACCTCATACAACTCATCATATAGTTGAGCCAAGAGCGTCTGGCCCCATCTCATGATCACAGGCTCTATCACAGGACAATCCACTAACTGCCACACCACCTCCAGTAGGTTCCATGGGAACCTCACCCCCGAGGAGTCTGGCAACAACATGTTGGAAATGAGGCTCATGAGTAGTGTATGCCTCACTCCCAACACCCTCCTCGCGTACCACCACCGCACTAAGATCCCACCCATCTGACAATCATCCTCCGCTCTCTGCACCATGTCCTCCACACCCAAGTCCTCCCCATGTCCAAAACACTAGGTCAGTACAGCCGTCCTTTGGCCTCGTGGCGTCGTCCGGATGGGAACCCCGTCTATCAAAATCCGAAGAATCCGATACACATCCTCCAAGGTAATTGTCATCTCCCCTGTCGAGAGATGGAAGGTGTTCATCCGAACATTCCATAGACTGATCAAAGCTGTCAAGTACGCCCGATCCCCAACAACTGGCTCCAATCGAGCCACATGCTTGAGCCCCAAGGCATCAAGCCACTCCTAGTCCTCCGCACTCAACGCCTCTCGGGCACTAGAAAAAATAGTCGGTACCCGATACCGACTCTTCACCACCTGCATATCACAAAACATAAACACATCAAAACATGCATCAAATCACCATCACATATACAAAAATGCATCAATATACAGTAACATCATTCATTCACATGTACATCTGTTACAATTTACAAACATACAAACAACAAAAAATTGATATGGTTTATCTACGGTTTCAACCTAAGTTTTACCATTCAAACAAAAAAAATTCATCAATTTTTCATCTTTACTTTCATACAAAAAAACAAAAAAAAAATTGACATGGTTTACCTACGGTTTCGACCTAAGTTTTACCATTCAAACAAAAAAATTCATCAATTTTTCATCTTTAATTTCATACAAAAAAAACAAAAAATTGACATGGTTTACCTATGGTTTTAACCTAAGTTCACCATTCAAACAAAAAAAAAATTCATCAATTTTTACCCTAGGGTTTCATTTTTAATCATGTAAAAACAAAAAAATAAAAAAAAAATTGACATGGTTTACCTACGGTTTCGACCTAAGTTTTACCATTCACATAAAAAAACATTTTTTATAACCGTGGTTACCCTAAGGTGTTACTCTAAGTTTCATTTGGGTTTATTCTACGGTTTTCCATCTAGGTTTCCATCGGTTTGCATACACGTTTCATTTTGTTTCATGGTCTTTAAATCAATTCATTCACCTTTTAATTAATTACTTCGGGTTTCGTGTCTTAAACAAAAGAAAAACACAATAAAAACAAATTGCAATTTTTCCAATTAAAACTCGAGGAGATAGTGCACTTACTGGTCTCGCTTCGGCTCCACCGCTTGACGACCCGGTCTGTGCACTCATGGTGGCTGGAAAATTTGGCAGCGCTTCGCGTCAGAAAATCTCCCTCCTCCTCCTCAGAGCTCCAAATCGCAATCGAAGTCGCAGCACAAATGAACCCAACCCGTCATTTTCATGCTTTTATATTTTTTATCCGTCGAAATTCGTTCCTGCCTGGGACGAGCGCTTTTTCCTCGAAAGAGCGCTCGTCCCTCCCCAGGACGAATACCAGCATGGAGTTCGTTCCACCCCGGAACGAATACAAAATTACACAAAAATAAAAAACAACAAAATTAAAAAAATTGAAAAATGCACCACAACAAAACCACTAAAAATTGTCGGACAAAAGTGCTCTTGTACTTAATCTCTTGGCATCAAAAAACAAATGTCGGGGTTTACATTGTCATTATCTGTCTCCCAAAGAAGGCTACCATGGCCGGACCGCTCCATGAGAGATCAGATTTTTGCCAATGTTAACCCCAAATGGCGTCCCAAAATGGGTTCACACCCACCAAAAATAGGTCCAAAAATCGAGAAACTGCTCGAGCATTCACCGGATAACATTTGAAGGAACCCTCACCTAAGTCATCTTGGGTCAAGCGACTCGTCGCTTTTCTCATGTCGGTCATTCCCTCATCGATTCGTCGCTTGAGGGGGTAGTCACACTTAGTTATCAATCAACACACACACACCCAATCAAGGCAATGGCATGCATTCAAAGAATCATTGACAAAGACAATCACGCTCCTGCTTGGGGCAGCAAACAAGCAACAATCACAAACTGATTAAACGCTTGGCATTCATGAATCATGAACACAAGGTTCCCATAGACAAAAGGTTGTGCCCTTTGCCTATTCATGATTGATCAATGCCCAAGCTCAAGTCACACCTCACCAAAATAGGTTAATACTTGAAATCCAATTCCTTAGCTCGTCAGAAGCAAGGATTCAAGAATGCATGCCCTTTCCATACTTGGGGCATCCAAAGTTGGTTAGGTTACTGAGAAATCCTAATCATTAGTGCTTTGGTTATCTATTTTTGCTCAACACTGCACCATGTGCAGCGCTTTCCAAAAAGGGGCATCTGTAGACACCAAAATAACACCAATCCGATTATGTGACTGCAAACACTGATCGCATTAACACACACAGCCCCCAGGGCAGCCCTAGAGGTTAAAACAGTGGTTCTAACCACTCACACAGCAGTTTTAAAAGTCAGAGATCAATTTGGCACCTTTTAGGCACTCTGCTACTTATTCGCTCCACCCAGGGACGAGTGCAGATTGGTACTCGTTCCACCCAGGGACGATTACCAGCGCTCGCTCCTAGGTGGGACGAATGCCAGGTTTGACCGAAAAAAGTCAAACCTCGGCACATGACAACTCAGAACTACCACTTAGCTCTCCCTTCATGGCATAGGAGTGCGAGGGAGTTCTTTTGACAACTCATATCTGCCACTTGACTCTCCATTCACTGCATGGGAATGAGAGTGAGCTATTTAGGACAACTCGGATATGCCACTTGACTCTCCCTTCATTGCATGGGAGTGAGAGTGGGCTTTTTCATGACAACTCAAATTAGCTACTTAACTCTCCCTTCATTGCATGGGAGTGCGAGTGAGTTCTTTTGGGCATGCGAAGCGATTCATGAAGCAATTATGGAGCCCTTGATCAGGGAGAAGTCTTCTCTTCCCTGAAAAAGCATTCATGCTAAGTAGCACTTCTGCATGCTAATTCAAAGAGACCCCTTGGGTCTATAAAATGGTGAGTTTCCTCACCCAAAAGGATATACAGAGAAGGAGCATTTTGAGCAACGAAGTGCTTGCATATTTACTTACGATTTGTGCTTTTACATCCATAATCTCTTAATCGAAAGGGAGGTTATTGGGTGACTTTTGGAGGCACGAATCAAGACCTAAAACCCGATTTTTTGACCACAATATCCTACCAATTTTCCGACAACACATCACAACAGGTTTCGGACTCATCCCAAGCGGATTGGTGTCGAAACAAAGTCTCAACCAGCGGGTGGTTTGCCTTCGGGCACCCCCTGCCTTATTGCAGGTTTACTCGTCTCACCCCGGAACGAGTACCAAACTGTTGCAGGTTTATTCGTCCTACCCCGGGATGAATACGGATCTGTATCGAATTTGGTGACTGTTTCTTTTGCAATATTTTGCTAGTTACATGATTATGCTTCTGTCAAATTTTTAGTCTATTTAGATTCATTTTAATCATCGTTATATTTATCTTTTATATTCATTAACAATACTCTTTCAGATTTGCGAGTTTCATTATCATACACAGGTGCTACTGACGATTTGTTGTTTCTTTGAACGTAGGAGGAGCAGCAAGGATTAAAGATTCATCAATACCAGCGGCGACAACACTTTGGTCCACCCATTTCACATGTGGGCATGCGGAAGGAGGAACACTAAATCCATGATTGTAATTGAAACTATGTTAACGCTCCTACCCCCTAAAAGGGAGGAGACGTCTTTGTAACCGAATTGGAAGAGTATAAATAAAAAGGGTTGTGCTTTCTGTACTTCCTTTGATCTCATTTAAATTCGTCTCTTTTCTTTCATTTCATGCATTTCACTTTATAGGACTTTAAGCGTTAACTTTGGGTTTTGAATACATCGCATTAGTTTTCCTTTCAATCTTTCGGAATCTCGTGCTTTCACAGAGAATTATTGTTTATTTTTTATCTATTTTCAAAGTGTTTGCAGTATTTAGATATAAAATAGAACAAATTTAAAAGCACTCCCTATGTACAAGAACTGATAATCAAAAAAAGTTTCACTTGGTTTCTTGGGATATTGTTTGCTCCCCAAAATATAAATGGGGTCTTAGTTTTTAGAGAATTCACAAGATGAATCATACCCTTTTTGCAAAACAAACATGGAAGATATTTACCCATGAGAACTTGGAATGGATATCTATCATAAGGGAGAAATATCTACAACACCATTTCTTTATGGATGAGGAAGCTCCTCAAGATGGAACCCATTTCTAGAAGTCTATCCTTCAAACAAGACCGTTTCTTAGTAGAGGTGTAAGATGGCATCTTGGTGATGGAAAGATAATAAATTTTTGGCATGATCCTTGGGTCAAGGATGAGGCTCTTATAAATTATCAAAACATCACTGTCCTAAAACCCTTAACAAATGCAAATATGGGACCAAAATTTGCTTACTTTATTGTCCAAACCTAGGGGCATCCCATGTGGAAACAACTAAGTTTCAATTCGAATGATGAATTAATTTCCCAAGTTGTTAAGGCCATGCAGTCCATTATTATATCAAGCATTATCCTAGATTCCCAAGAAAAATATAGGCCTTTATAGAAACACAGTGAGGATGGCAACTTCTCAATAAAACTGGCCCATGGGTTATATGACAATTATGATTCTCAAGATGAGCAAGCAACATATTTGATTTTCAAATACGTTTGGCTCAAAAAAATTATCCTCAAAGTTGCTCACTTGTCTTTGTTGGTTGTTAAGAACATAATTTTAAATAATAATAATTTGATTAAGCATGGAGTCATGTTACCCAACAAATTTTATTCGTGCTACCAAGCTTAGGAATCAGTGTAGCATATTATGGTTGACTGTCAATTTGTCTATGATGTTTTTACAGTGCTTTTAAGTATCTTCATAGTTCAATGGGTATCATCCCATACTATTGTTGATATGTTTACCTAGTGACCTCCTGTGTTGTGAAACCCCATATTAAAGTTTATATGGAAAGCTTCCCTCCATCATACCTTAATGTCAGATTTTGTTAGAGCAAAATAACAAAGTGTTCAATAATGAGACCAGGGATCCATTGATGGTAGCCAATAGAGCAGTGAGGTTCACTATCAAGAAAACCAACTTAATTTAGGGTGAAAAACCCCCTGATCTAGGTTTAGAAATGCTTTTGTTTAAATTTATCAATATTTCCACTAAAATTTCTAAGAAACCAGTTCACATCAATGATAGGATCAATACTAAGTGGAAACATCCACCATTGGATTGGCTAAAAGTAAATTTCGATGGTTCATCTAAAATTAATCCTGGGGATGCTAGGGCTGGTGGTATAATCCAAGATCACAATGGAAATATCATCAAGGTCTTCATTGAAAATTTGGATATTCAATCAAATAAATATGCTGAGGCTTATGCCCTGTGGAGGTGTCTTATTCTATGCAAATATTTTCTTAACCCAATCATCTTTGAAGGTGATTCCCTTTTTGTGGTTAATCATGTAAAAGTTTCCTTAAAAACAGGTTGGAATATTCAAAATGTTATTAAGGAAAGTCAAGACATTCTTAGGTAGCTTCCCTTAAGTACAGTTCAACATGTATTCTGTGAATCCAACGTAGTTGCTGACACTTTGGCTAATTTGGCAGTAAATCAATATGATTGCATTATTTGGGAAGACTAATTTTTGAAGGATTTAATCAACATTGTTCAAAAATAAAATGATTAGGTCTATTAATAATCACATAAATACCAGCAAAAGTGTTTGTTTCAATGCCATAAGGTGTTTTGTCAACACCAATGTCTTTCCTTTCAAGTGTTTTTTCAACACTATTGTCAGTTCAAACAAAGGTGTTCTTTTTATGGCTATAAGGTGTTTCGTAAACATCATGTTTCTTTTGTCTTTGGTGTTTTGTAAACACCATTCCTTGTCCATTTAAGGATCCCACATGTTTCCTTTCAAATTGTAGGTTTTTTCAAAATTGTGGTTTTCATCACAAGGCTATTATTTTCACCTTTGTGCAAAATCTTCTCCATATGATGAGTTTGTTAATTCATGGAATGATGGAATGGTTCATTTTTGAGTTCATGGATGCGGTTGAAAATATTACTAGCTATGTTACTGAAGTCTTTCACTCCAGAGTCATCAACCATGTCTCGGGGGTGGTTGACCAACTCCTGGCAGTAACCAATATGATCAAGGAAGCTAGGGTCATATTCTCTTTTAACTTCAAGGAATTTTAGGACCTTCTAACATCGCTCAGTGCTCTTCTCGCTCATCAGCAGAATAATTCTACTAAATATGGTGATAAAACCTAGTAGTCTTGGGTTCTGGGTTAGTGGGATTTTTGAGTTTAGTTTCTATTACTGAACCTTCCCTATTTTTTCAAGTATATCCTTGGTTTCTTTTGTTGTCGAAAAAGGTTATTGGAATCTTCTATTTTGTTTTTTTTGTGTTCCCATGAAACTAGCACAACTCTTTCCTATGTCTATGGGGGTTGTTCTATTTATGTTTCTTCGATGCTAGATAATAGCCTTATGTAAATAGGGATTAGGACCCTTCAACCCAATGATATTAATAAATGTTATTACCTACCAAAAAACATTGTTGGTACCACCCAAATAATGCTTCCAAGAATATAGCCTCCAAAATGCCATGAAGCATACATTGCTAGCAAGAACATGCCACTTGGCATTCACATCAAGGGAGGTGTAAGGTATTTAATAGTTGAAGACTAGAAAGGCATGTAGAAGCACAAAAGAGGAGTGATTCAAGCAAGAGTGGTCAAAGTGCACTAAATAAAGGAGGAAAACCATCTTACGAGGAGTGCTTGAACATTGAGCATTAATTGCTCATTGCCATACGTAGGAGACCAGTGAATTCAACACTCAGGTTTGGATAGAGAATCAAATCAAAGGGCCAATCATAGTGCAACATAAAACATTCACAAGAAGGTAAAGTTTCATATAGTTTTATATTTTCTTTCTTTGATATTAAGGAGTTATAAGGTGGTTTATTATTTAAGGTTGAGATTATTTATTATTTTCTTGAAGATATAGGAAAATTCCAACCTTAGAGATTAGAAAGCAAACTTAAAAGTTTATTTCCTTGAATGATATTTCAAAAGTTCCCTAGTAGAAATATACACATTATAATATTTTCTTTCATTAAGGAGTGATAAGGCATAGTATATAAGGTTGAAATCATTATCATTTGCATTGAAGATATTGCAAACTCAACCTTAGTAAACTTGAAATCAAATCAATAGGAGTTTATATCCTTAAATAGTATTTCAAATCACATTAGTTGAAATAAAAATATATTAATATTTGCAATAAATATCATAGGAGATATAAATGCTTCTACTTGGAAAACAAATTATTATTATATTGCATATATCATCAATTTCTAAAATTCCAAATTAGGGAGATATAAAGAGTGCTACATCAAACTTTAATGAATTGGAATTTAGAAAATTGAACCATTGAAAAATTTAAGGATAGAGAAGAAAAATTATTGTTTGCTTGAAAGAGTTGGAATTTATTGCTTATACTTGTCTCATAGTCACATTAAAGGGACAAAAGAAATCCAACCATAGATAACTCCATCAAATTGAAAAGTACATAGTTCAATAGGAGAAATAAGGTGAAATAGGAGTTGATTATTATCATTCCTAAAACATTACCAAATCAACTCAAAAGGTGAAAAAATAATAGTTAATCACTTTATCAAGTTTATAGCTTACTCTAATCATTAGGGATACATAAGGAATCCTACAAAACCTATGTATTGAAAAGGGTTTTATCAAATTAGTTCACATACTATAAAAATAGGGATTCATAAGGTAGAATACTACTAAGATTCTATCAAGAGTATTCAAAAAATACTAAAGAGCTAAAATAAGTCTATTAAAACTAAAGAGAAATAAATATGTCAACCTCAAAGAAAATAGTGAACAATGATATGAAAAACACTATTAGAAAGGAAAGGGCAAGTGTCATAAAAATTAAAATCACGAATTTACTTATAAAGTTTGAAGGAGACATAGACCTTACTTCAAAAGTGATTGATATTGAAGCTTTAAAAGATAACTTTGAAACCCTAGAATATTATCTACATGCTCCACTCACAGAAGCAATTGATAATGGAAAGAGTGACATCTAAATTCCTTTATAATTTGGTAGCATATTACATATGGAATTACTTACGTTCAAATGCTACAAGGATGAGAATGTAGAACAAAAAGGATTGATAGAATCACTTGAAAATAAAATAGAAATGGATGAATCATATCTAGAGAAGATATTTCAATCCTCAAGAAATATTGATACTTCAAGTTCTACTAACTCAATATCTTATCATGATGGCTTAAGTGTTTGTTCAGAAGCTTCTATATAGAACCAAAATAATTATAATAAGGACAAAGGCAAAGAGAAAATAATTTTACAAGATTCAGGTGATAGTACAACCACTTATGAAAACACAAAAAATAGCTTTAAAAACAAGGATAAAAAATAAGAAGAGGCATCAGATCAAGGAGGCATACAGTGCAAAGTAAATTAAATATGAAGTTCTGTGTTGAAGACTAAAGTATTCAATACCCAAATAATGTAATACATGGAGGTTTTAGAGTATATTACATTATTTAGTACATGTCAATGTACCATATTTGGTATATTACTAGAGTAGGAGTTTACTTTAGGGTAAATTTAAGTAGTTACTTCAAGCAATGTAATAAATGCACAAGTGTTAGAATGTTCAATGATGTAAATTTACATATATTCCATATGTACATGAGTCATAGGATATATTCAAAGGTAGAGTAAGTGCCAAGGAACCTATCTTCCTATATATAGGTCTTATAGTGAGTGAAATCAAGAGAGGAGAGAATATAGAGAGTGCATAGTATATATTGGTAGAGAAGTACAATGTAGCTCATTAGAACAGTTTATGGAGTGTTCATGTCCTCCATGATATTGCATTGTACTATTTTTGTGATCTTTCATTAATGGCATATTTTTGAGTTATTGCAGAATTTTATCTCTTTATTTCTCTGCATATTATTGTGTTGTTATCATACAATCATCTTAGATTGCTTATATTACATCTTGTGGTTGCTCCTTTATTATATATCTATCAAAAGATAATAAGGATATGCTTTGTTTATATATTTTAAGTCTATGCAAATTTTAATGGATCCTTTTATCTTTGTGATAGGTACAATGTTGGAGATCCAATCCAAATAATCTATGGCTTTTCTAAAGCCAACATCTAATAGTTTTTGGAGCTCATCTTGAATAAAAGAATGACAATATGGTACACCAATAATAAGGGATCAAGCCCAAGAATATCATCATATGTATAGGAAAAAATATTATTAAATTATTTTAAGAGATTTCTATATTTTATTTATTCATTTTGGGACAAAACCTTTCCTAATTTCAAGATTCGAGGTTTTTTCGTAGTGCCAATATTTGTTTTGATAAACTAAATTGTATTAAAATGGGTTTTGAAAGGAATCCCAAAAAATTAATATAAAAACAATATTATAGGATGTTATGAAGAGAAACAACATGAGAAAGTGAGGCATTTATCCTGCAATCAAAAAATAAAAAGGGAACACAAAGCCGACAAGGCTAATATCAATGAACCTCACCAAAACACAAACCAGGAATCACCTTAAGCAATATCCTCTAACACATCCTTGAAAAATTCTAATCAGAAATATCCTTGCTATCATCCTTCATTGCTTCCTTCACCTCTTCCTTGATGTTAAATTTAGAGTCAAAAACCTTAGGTTCATTAGTAGTCACAACAAAGAATTTTTATATTGGAAAAAGAGCATATTCAAAGCATTGCGCATATCCTTGAGAATGGATGAAAATTCCTTAGATTGAGATATAATCATGGAAGTTGTTTTAATTATTAGTTTCTATAGCAGCTGAGAGGTAGGGTCATCATTGTCATCATCGGACACCACCTCCTAGATTTTTTTTGACTTTGGAGAAACTTTCTCCTAAGGTGAGCAGAGAATCTGGTAGTGCTTACAAGATCTTTGGTCATGAAATTCTTCCTCATGGAACAATAAACATCCCTGTCTGAGCCCATTGATTTTCTCTTCCTAGGTAGGGGTTATTCAATGTAGGGCTAGTGGAAACATCTTCCTTAGGGGTGGTCTTTGAGGGGATAAATTTTTTCTTGGGAGGGTCAAAAGGAGGAGTTAGGTCTACAAGGGAACCTTCAAGATAATGGATGAGGATTTAACAACCCTTTTTGGGAAGGAAATGAAGAATATTTCTTTTTTTGGTAAGTATCAATGGAATAGCTAATGGAACGAAAGAGGAATTTAGGTACATTGATAACATTGATGTCCCTAAAATGATTGAAAAAACCAAATGGAAACTACAAAGGGCTTTATCAGGGTCATAAAATGTAATATACTACATTATGGGTATCATTACTCTATTTCATAGAGAAGGAAGGTTAGACCTGTGCATACCAGACTTGGCCAATTTGAGCATTCTGGTCTTGTCTAGGAATTCCTTGATCTCAACCTCCCAATTGTGCTTCTCTCTCCTCAAGGGTCTTCCAATCAGGGGTTAGCCAATAATATCTACAATAATTTGGGTATCCACAATGTAATATTTGCCTTGAATGATCACCTTACCACCATCCCAACTATAGAGGAAAGCCAATGTTATGTCATAATCATTCCCAAAGAATTTCTTGAGGAATGGTAAATATCCCCTCTCATAAAGGATGGATTTAGTGAGAGCATCCAGCTTCAGCATGCTTGGTTCAACATAACACATTTAATGCAAGGGGGAACTAGAAAAAAAACCAAATTACAAGGAAATGGGTGAGTTGAATTAGAAAAATGATTTTAACATGCTTGACAAAGCCTAAATAGGACCATAGCACACACAAGTGTTGTAAAGTGAATGCTTCAATGATAGGACCACAAATTTAGAAATCTAACCTTGAGAGGGAGAAAAAAGTCAAGGGATTTCATAAACCTTCTAATTATCACAAAACACACATAAGGATCAGTTTTGTAGGTGACACGTGAAGACATGAGGTAAAACCCACCAATCATGAGTATGCATAGCGAAAAAGGAAATCCTTTGGGAAGTGGAGAGGTAGGAAAATAAATGATAACGGTTGTGGGAGTGAAAATGGTAAGGATTGGAAAAAAGTAAAGCAAGTTATAGAAATGGTAAGGAAAGAGGCTTGTGAAGGGAATCACATGGAAAAATCCCACATGGAGGAACACAAGGTAAAAGGCATGGTAGGAATCGGGCCCTGGGTAATGGAAAGGGTAAGGAGGGACACGTAGAAATGGATGAAATAAAGGACAACTATAAATGGTTGAGTCATCATGAAAAGAGGTAACTAAATCACCACAAATGCTGCAAGGTGAAAAATGCAAGTCCAAGGTGGACTTGATTAGCACACTCATTGAAAAAAATAGTTTAAGGTTGGTCATTGCAACTTCAAACAGAAGGAAAAGATTGACCATTTATGTTATGGGAAATTGATGCTTTTTCTTTGTTGACCATGTCAGTGATTCCTTGGGGGAAATTATCAGACCAAGTAATCAAACCATTGAGGTTGACCCCTTGGTTTGCCAACACATCAACCACCTTGTTTGCTTCTCTAAAGGCATGTTGGATTATAGAATGTTGATATCTATTATTTATTTGATCAAATTTTGTGATTCATATTCAAAGTAAGGAGTGGGTAATATACCTAAGTATTTTAATTCTTGTGGATCTAATATTGTATGTTTTTATTTAGGTAGTTGATAGGAATCTAGACTAAAGATTTTTTTAAGAGATTCTTCAATGTGATATTGATCACAAGAATCTTTAATGTTATTTTTTTCCTTACTAGATATGATCTTAGGATGGGTGATTTTAAAAATGTTAACGCTAGCAAAACATAGGGTTTTACATGGTGTTCCATTGAAGTGACCATATTTCTCTCATCTTCATCACCCATTGAGAGCCATGCGAATATTTGGTGTAATTATCTTCATCATCTTCTTATAACAAATGTGATGGCTCATTTTTATTGGGGATATGTCCTCTCCCACATTGTCTTGTCCAAGTTTCAACTTCTAAAGCTTCTTTAATGTCTTGTTCGAATTGACCTAAGCCTTTGCCTTGATAACCCATGTTGACTAGAATTTTTTTAGACATAGAAAACATGGGTGACATGTAGCATGATGCATACATCTCTTGGCTAGGCATGAAGTTACCACCTTGAATTATCTCATAAAAATTAGTTCCACCATAGATGAAATTGAAATTTCCCATTTGAAATCTCAATCCTTTAATTTTGGTAGACTTGTGACATGAGGAGAAAGGAAATCTCATGTTGATTTGTTCTTTTTAAGAAGATTAAGGGTCATATCCTATTTATTATGGGTTCTTCTAATGCAACGTTTCATTTTTCTTACTTAGAAGAAGTTTATGGTAATGCTAATTGAAGTGAAGGGCAAAGGTTGAGTTCTTTATGTTGAATTTCTAAAAAGTAACATAAGAAAAAGGGTTCTAGATCCCTAAGAATATGGATAATACTTCCTTGATATTCATATTTTAAGCATTTATATAAGGTATATGGTACCACTTTCATGGCATGTATCCAAGGTCTTCCAATCAACATGGTGTATGTTATTGTACCCACGTAGAAAGCATACACCTAACTAATGCATCAATTACTATAAAATATTAAAGCATGCAAAATTAAAAATAATAAATTCAACAATAAATGGGGTTTCATTTTATTAAACTTTGCCAAATTTTATTACATATACATCCCTCTTAGGGATACTCAATGTTGATACAATCAATACAGTTTTGAAAACCCTCTAAACGAGGGGGTGGTGTAATCCATAGGCTTTCAATAGGACACAAACTACTCAAGATCAATGGTGACCTTCTTCTGCATGATTAGAGGTATATGCTACCTTGAATACCTTACAAATGGATGGATCCTGTAAACCCTATATTCAAGAAACAACATGAAATGATTAAAATCAAAGGTGACCTCTCTTGATGAAGCTTTTGGAAGAATCTTGCATAAATAATGCTAAAGAAATAAAATGAAGCATGTAATATATAAAAATATTCAATAAATCATTAAATTGTAGTAAATCATGTAAATAAGCATGAATATAGCTAAGAAACACCCTAATTGGCCATTAGAAACTCGAATTGCATGAAATGAACATAAACTACTCTAGAATTGACAAATGCTAAGAAATGAAGGAAGTCTACCCTAAATATCTAGATCTAACCGTACAAATACATCAAAGAAGATTAATATATGGTTAATCTATAAATATGAAAGCATAAATATGTAAATATATGGATAAAATAGGGAAAAACAAAGATCAAACCCTCATCGTGAGTCTAAGGTGTAGCTGAAGCTGTTAGCTGTGGCTGAGGTGAAAACCTTTTTGCTTTCCAAATCTAGCCTTGAATCTCTAATTCTCCTTGTTGAATTGATGGTCAAGGATTGCATCAATTTCCTCTAATGTATTGGTGGTTGAATTCAATGAGATTCACATTTGATTGGTTTTATTGCGTGATTGTGCTTCCTAGTCCTTGGGAAGCTCCATTGAAGGCTTCATGCTTGTCACTCCACAATTGGAAAGCATTTCAACTCTCCTCAAGGGGTTATCAATTTTTTATTAATTTTGGTAGAGCTTAGCTAAGTTCAAATGTAAAATTTCTCTAGACTTCTCCCCAATTTGGAGGGGGGTCTTATAGCACATTGAAGGCCTTGGTCTATCTTCATGGAGAAGCCAAGAACAAGAAACTTGTATTTGGATCAGTTGGAGGGAACCTTCTCGATGCTTCCCCATCCAAAACCATTTGAATATCCATTTCCCAGGCCGTTGCAACTGAATTTGGCTCATCCTGGGATTCAAAATAGTTTTGATGCTTGCTACAGATTTTAGGCGTGACCAGCTTTGTTAGCCATGGGTCTTAGCTATGGCTAAGTTTGAGTTACCCAAATCTGCCCAGATTGAGTGGTTAAAACTATTGCTTCACCTTGGAGCTATCTAAGATCATTCATATGGTCTGTTTGCATGTCCCATATGAGTAGTCATCTCAACATGAGGTGTTTTAGGTGTCTACAATTATCTTACATGTTATAATATAGAAGAGGGTGCTAAGGACATGCAGTCCTACTTTCAAAGTAAAATTTATGGTGCTTATGATATCTCTTTCTTCATTATCAAATGCTCTAATAACAAGGTCTAATTTTTGCAAGTCTTTTATGGCTAATTTAAAATTTTACAAAAAATAGAAATTTCAAACATTTAGGGTTGACCCATTGTCAAATAGGACTCTCTTAATATGCTTATCCCATATTTGGAATATTATATAAAGAGGTTAATATCTTGATATGGTTTCAAAGGGTGTATCTATCTCATAAAATGTTAGGATGGCACTGTTAACCCCACTGAATCCAACTATATTTATAATATCATTTGGAAATACATCTTGAGGAACCTTTTTTTCACTTAAGAGTTTTAGCAAGATATCCCTATACGCATATGATATTTTTAGCAATTCTAGAAGAGATATTTTTGCAAGTATATTTTCCAATTGTTGTCAGATATCAAAAGAGTGTAAGGTGTTTTTAGGAGTGAGGACAAAAGGTTATATTTTAGGAACATTTACTTTAGTATTATGAGGAATGACTAAGGGTGTTTTTTTCAAAGACTAGTTTTTGTCTTGTTGTCTAGTTACTACTTAAGATGGTTTTGATAAATGGATTTTCCCTAAAAAAAATGGTAACCTTTTGATCTTGTGTTGGTAGGGGCTTCTAAAATTTCCTAAATTTTTACTATGATTACATTGTTGATTGAATACTATCTTTCCTTCTATGAAATTTTGAATGAGGTTCCTCAAAATGATACACTTATTGGTTGTGTGTACTTCTACATGATGGTAATCATATTGTTCACCATGCTTATACCAATTGGGTAGATCTTTGGTAGTATCCCATGGTCAAATATGTGGAAGGTTTATAATATTTGAATCAAAGAGCATTTTTAACATAGCGATTTGGCTTTGTTCAATGTTTGTAAATTTTCACTTCAATTTATCTTGCCTTAATACTACTAAATTTTAAGAAGCTTCTTGGGTTGTATTTACATTATTTTTTTGATGAGAATTAGTTACACCATCCCCTACAACATGTTTAGTTTTGTATTGGCCCTTGTTGGAAGGTTTATCTTCTTTTTTATAGCTAAGATGTACTCATATTATGAGAATGAATTCTACCCTCTTGTCCATGTCCACATCTTCTTCAAAAGAGGGAATGTTTGTCATCTCTAAAGGATAAGATAGTTTCTCATGAAGGTTTGTTATAAATATGTGTAAAATTTATTTAGGGGGAGGAATATATTAAAGTATTCTGCACCCGTGGGTGCCAGGCGCGGTTGGAGACAAATTTGAAAATATAAAAGAAAATATATCATTTTTGATGTCATCATTTTCAATTTCTAGCTTGCAAATATAAGAGTTCTAAGAGGTGAGTTTGAACTTGTGATACGAAACATTGTTGCAACCATTGCAAAGCACACACATGGCAGACCTGATGGACACATCCACTAGTGGTAGAGTCGGTGCAATGAAGGTAGCCACACGCATCACTCCTATTTGATTTACCCAATAAAATGAACCTCATTAATTAATGGGTTAAATGAACCACACTAAATTATCGGTAAAGAACCTCACCCTAGTTTAGGATTAGTCTAGGTTAGTTTCAAAGAGGAGGATTTTAGTTTTAATTTTTTTTTATCTTTTTTCAGGGTGGGATGTGACCCCAAAAAGATCACTGATCTTAGTCGCAGGTGGCAATCACGGTTCCCAATTGTAAAATTAGGGGCCACAGCTATTATCCATAGCTAGGTTCAAACTCCATCGATCATAAATTTTATTGTTGCTATCGGCCATAGGTCCCAACCGCGGTTAGGTAAATTTAGAAAAAAAAAAATCAATTTTTTCAATTTTTTTGAATTTTAACTGGTTTAATTGGTTTTTTTGAATGTTTTGAACATTTTGAAGTGAATATTAATTTTTATAATTTTTTTGCATGCATTTATGAATATTTTTATCTTTTTTGAATATTTTTTAATTTATTTGACTTTTGAGATTCATTTTTTGATGTTTTTGATTGATTTTGTGTTTATTATTGTAGATTAAAGATACAACGCCAAACAGAAATAAAGAAATCACAATAAAGGAATGTAGAATAGTTGTACAAAATGAATGATTTTTATTAATCAATGGAGTTTAGAAACTCCTTTTAAGTACAACAAGGCATGTAACCCTTTTCGTGATACAAAGTTACAATTTGTGCTAGGGTTCTCCGAAACCCTAGCCGGCATAATGTGGTGGCGTCTCCGAAGAATGTATCCTTAACCTCAACGGAATGAGTGGGCTTCGTTGTATCCTTTGGCTCGGACCACTCCAACTTAAGCAGCTGCTATCAACAAATTAGATCTACCACTAGAATCCTGTACACATTAAAATTATCAAAGAGTTAGAAACTAATAAGAGGGCTCCACTGTGTGAGCCCTCAGAAATAGTCTAAAACCCTAGATTTATGAAATAAAAATAAGAAGAATGTAGAATTCAACAGTAGATTAATACATAAAGAAATATTACTTGCTTTAGACGAATCTATACCTTTTCCTGTTAACGCGGTGAGACCAGGCGACGGCGATGGATGCGGCGAAAGGGTTTAGTTCAGACTTAGGGCCGTAGAAGACTCAGAAGACTTAGGATTAACAACAATAGCCAACTCCAGACTTAGATAGGGAAGATAAGTAGGTTTAGCCGAAGAGATAGATAGGGTTTGAGCCATCAAGGTGACTCAATTTATAATCTACTCTTAGGGCACACTTTAGGGTTTTAACGACACTTTGAACGTGTGGCTAAGATTAAAGTGGATCCAAGGGTAGAGAATAAATCTAGATTGTGAAATGGATTAAGATGGATGGACGGATGAGATTAAATTAAGGATGGACGGCTCAGATTAAATCACTTAAACTTTATTTATATATATATTAAAATATATTAAAATATTAAAATATATATATAAATATTAATTTAAATAAATTTGGGGATGAAAAATGGCAGGAAAAGTGAAATTGGGCCAAATAATGGTGGGAAAGTGTGGATTTGGGCCAAATAATGGCGGGAAGGATGGATGACTGACACGTGGCTGGCAGGAAGGTATAAGTGGCTAGATTTTGGTGTCTACAATTATTATGTGCTCTTCTAGCTGACATCCAGAGTGAGGGATTCTGAGATCTATTGGGACCTCCTTCAATGGATTAGCACTATCGAACAAGCATGGTTTTATGCTATATTTCTCAGCTACATCATACACCTCCCTACCATTAGGCTTGATCAGGCCTATATGACTGTGTTGGCCCATCGCTAGGATGCACGGACCAACACATTTCACCTATCGATCGGGGAGATCATGATCACATTGGAGGATGTCTATTACATCTTCTACATTCCAATTGATGGTGATTCCATCACCTCTTCACCTACTACAACAAATACTATAGTTTTTTTATGGATCTTTGACGATCAGAGTGATGCAGCACTGAAGGACATTGACCATGGGGGTGTTCCCATTGAGCACTGGTACAAGGCACACATCTTCTTAGAGAGATAGACCATCTTGATGTTTCTATGCATCCACATACTCCTACCAAATACATCAGGAGTGATGTTACCCTAGAACCTTCTCTCTAGGATGTATAATCTTCTTGGGAGTACTACAAAATAGTTTATGATTCTATCATGGGGTAGCACCCTCCTAACCCAACTCTATGATGAACTATATAGGATTACACAGTGGGGTCATGTTGGAGTCACTTGCAACATGCTATTGTAGATATGGGTATGACAACATATCACCATAGATTATCCAAGGGGACTTCCACTTCAAATTGGCAACATTGTGGAGGCTTCACAGTACTATGTTCCTTACTAGCCCAGATAGGCTGAGGGGTTCTAGAGTAGGACTCGAATAGGATACCTAGAGTACTACATCGTTCAGATATCATAACTACATATTGGGTAGGAATTATGGAGGCCCTACATGGATTTTCCCACATAGCTAGAGGTGAACAAGTACATGAGGTGTACTAGATGAGATAGGTGGCTTATCGAGTATAAGGCTGACATGCATGAGTTTTTCCACTTCTCATGCATCCTAAGGTAGTTTGGTATCTTCCAGGACATTCATACTGTGCCTACTCTCTATCATCAGCTAAATCTAGAGAGAGATCTAGCATGGCCATAGGTCACCCCCTTGGGTGATGAGGATGATGACTGATAGGACTCAGGGTTGGCAAATGCAGGGACCACTATAGATTATGATTCTTAGTGGAATCTTATGATCTGGTGAGGCATCAGCCCACTCAGTAGATATGGAGACAAAGCCATAGGAGTAGAGGTAGCAAAGGTGTATCTAGAGGGAGTAGATCCTCATGGGCATAGGATTTTCTAGTGGACCAAGGATAGATGGGTAGAGGATGAAGTTGATGAGGATGTTCTCCAGGTTGGGAACGAGGAGGAGGAGCCTAATTATGAGGTTGCATAGATCTGAGCCCAAGTGGCCAACCTATAGACACATGTGGGGACCTTACAGATGCATATCCTATAGAGGGATACCATCATGGCTACTCTACGGGTGTAGTTGAGCACAACATAGATCCAGCTAAGACAAGGATAGGAGCAATGATGGAGCTACCAGGAGGATAAGATCCTTCACTAGGCATAGATTGATAGTACCACTATAACTCTAGAGAATATGACACTCGAGCGAGATCTAGCATGATCTCAGCTATAGCTTATGACTTGCAAGAGAGATCGAGTGATTGGTGCACAATGGGAGCCCTCGACTCCACAGGCTAGTCCTGTGGTTCTAGTTGCATAGGGACACATTGGTTTAGATCTAGATGAAGAGATCAAGAGGCTATGGGCTCTGGTTCAACATCGTCTTAGGGAGCAAGCATCAGACATTGCTCATATCTCTCACTTGGAGGGAGAGATCGAGCTACTCGAGGATGAGGTTCCTGAGAGGACCATAGACCCAGGGACTCAAAATACTCAAACTTGGGAGACAAGATAGTATTCAGCTCGACCTAGCCACAAGACACCCAGGACATAGAGGTCCACTATACCATCTCTAGGTAGAGCCATAGGGATGATAGAGGCAATGAAGGAGCCTCACATACTGGGGGTACAAGTGCTGCTTAGTACAGATCTTGATAGATGCTTTTGTACCATTTTTTAGTGTAATGTCAAGGACCTACACAGTTGTAGCTTGCAGACATTTTGGATATATGCCTATATACTCTTTTTGAAACACACACACACATATATATACATATATATTATCTAAATTTTATGAGACTCATTATGTGTAGTTTTATTTATTTTATGTTTATGATATGCATATGGATGTGATTCTTATATGTTATATTGATTTGATGCTATATGATGTGATGTATGGATGACATGCACTAGCTAGATGATATATGTATGACTAGATATTGTGATCTAGATATGTATATGGACTGCTATGATGTATACATATGGATGAACTATTTATTGTTAAATGCAGGTTTAATTTACTGTACTTGTATGCATTTAATTTATGATGTTCTAATATGATGAATGCAATGTATTTAATGCATTATTTACATGATGATGATATAATGTAAATGAACTTGTATGCTTTAATCACTTAGAACATAATGTGTGAATGCAATATGAGTTTAATAATCTAATGGATGACACCACAAAATGTATAATAATCATGAATGTAATTGATATATCTTATCATAATAATTAATCAGTTAAACACCCATGTGTGCTATGACATGATGTATTGTTTTTGTTCATAAGATTTTTGTAAGTTAAAAGAATATGCACAACATAGTCAGTGGCCGTTTAAATATCATTACTGATATCATCCATTATCTAATCTATATTATGAACAATCCTAATAAACAAACTCTTATAGAAGAAATTGATAATTGAATGATTGAAATGGTTGCTTCTATTTGGGAATTTTTGAGGTTTTTCATGAAACTCAAACACCCTAGTTGACTTATCAAAAGTTGTATAATGACTATACTAGACTTTTGAAAAATAATGTTTTTGTTATGAAAGGGCAAGCTATTCATTACCCCTGTGTGTGCAAATGAATATATTAGATAAGACATAATCATACCCCAGTGACAAGTGGGATTCATTCAATCCATTATTGTATTGGGGATCTTCAAATGTTCATCTGAGCTTGGGTTTGGATTTAGTTAGACTAGACCACTAGGCAATGCAGGCCACCTAAAGCTAGCTCATTTGTAAATTGCTTATACCTACCCCAATGCCAAGTGTAATTCATTCAACCCATTACTGTATTGGGGATCACCCTATGATTTTTGAGCATTGATAATTCCAAGGATTCAAGCTCACCCCCTTATTTTATCAATTTATTAGTATACTTGCTTATATATAGTGATAAAAATCACTGTTTATTTTGTATTTTGTTTTTCCTTTTTTTGAGCAAGGGATTTGATTTTATTTCTAGGATTTTGCTCCTTCATTTTTAAGCAAGGGATTTATTCGGGTAGAGGGTAAACTTGTCCTTTTTCCAATGAGAACTACTCTAGACCATTGCACCTCACAAAATGAGCAAGTAACAAAACATTTTACCTAAGGTGATCCAGACCACTTTTGTAGTGTTCGTCCTTCCTTACTATAATTAGAATTGTTAATGTGTTTGATTAGTGATGGGATTATGATATGTTAAGTGCTATCAAAACTAAACATCATCCTCAAAAATAAAGCAAGCTTTCTACTAAATTTTAGAAGCTCACTAGGTATGGCTGAATGATCAAAAAACCCTAGTATATTTGATGAGGTTTAATAGACTTTAGGTTTAATATTTATTTATTTTTTCCTAAAGTCTTGTATTTGTCGACATTTTATTGTCGAAAGCGTCGTAATGTCGGCAATTGTCGACATTCCTTGTTTTCATTTGTCGGCAGCTTCTTATCTTCTCCTACCGACTTTCTTTGTTTTAGTTGGCTATTTAAGCCTGTAAATAAAATAATAGGCAGCTTGGCTAATACCACATCAGATTGGTATCAGAGCAGTGGATTTGGTGGTGGTTTTGGGTTATTTCCGACCCCATCATCTGTTCTGGTTGAAGCTAAGTCTTGTTGCCACTTTACTGCGTACTCTGTTGTTCCTTCAGCAAGTTTGTAGTCCCTGATAGGTGGTTCGACGTCGTTGTGCTTCTATACTGCTTGCGAGTCTGAATTGAAGGCATTTAGTGTCTTCGTTGTCGGCATTTTCTCATTGCGATTGCATCTGCACCATCGCAGATGAAACATTCTGCCTTCACGTTCTTCTTCTGGTGTTTGTGTTGGCTTCACAGCCTTCCTTCCTGAGCTTGAACTTCAAGCAGCAGGGACAGCTCGATTGGGTTCGCAATAACTATCTCCTTTATGACTACTGCACTGATCTTCCCCGCTTCAACTATTCGCTTCCTGCCGAATGCAAGCCGAAGAACTAGACTAGAATTGTCCTTTTCCATTGTTGTTCTGATTGGCAATTATTTCCTTGCATTGTCACGCATTTCATTTTATTGTCAGTGTTTCTATTACGTTCTTCCAAAATAAGCATCGACTTAATTTAGGCGGTGTTTTAAATTTATTTTGGATTGATAATTTTATGGAAACCTGTAACGATTAATTTCGGAAAGAGGAGGAGATATTGGCGTGAATAAAAATTTGTTTTATTTATAAAAAAAAACCCTTGTTGTCGATTTCGTGACCCTATTTCGACGGTGAATTTCCAGCACGCAGCAGCAAGACGCATACGA
Organism: Wollemia nobilis; assembly: GCA_028583015.1. NCBI lineage: Eukaryota > Viridiplantae > Streptophyta > Pinopsida > Araucariales > Araucariaceae > Wollemia > Wollemia nobilis. Next base: position 3,214,953 of record JAQPPZ010000314.1, read on the forward strand.
CAATGCGGCGATAGTTGTCCCTCTGCTGCCCTGTTCCTCTTCTACAAATGAATTGCAGATCCGGATCTGGCGACGTGTTTCTTGTCAGTAGACTCTACCCGAATTGACTGTGACAAGCCAAGGGGTTGAGCGTGTCACGACCCAGTGAGGGACTAAGGCTTTTTGATCTGCTTAAACCCTAGGGTAGTCGGCTCTGTTTGTTGGATTCACTGGAATTTGTGGTTCTGGTATTGCAGAACACCCGTAGTGCTTTCGGCCATGCCTTTGGATTTTCATTCCTTTTGTTCCATTGTAAAATTGCATATCATTTTGCAATTATTATTGGCAATTACTTTTCTATCGACCTCTTATAACCACTTTTTGCTACCATCCTTGCTGGCGCGTACTCGGGCCCAAATGGCTGTCGAGTTGGCTGACAAAATGGCCCAACTCACACAACTGGTGAGTTTTTTGGCCGATAAAGTCACCACTCAAGACATACAACCACATTGTGATGTTGCCAACTATGACGGTTTGCAAGATTCAAAAGTGCTCAATAGTTGGATTCTTGACATGGATAGTTGGTTCGAGTATACCAAACTGGAGAAGGCCCAACGAGTTGCTTTTGCCAAACTTAAATTGATGGGCCTTGCTAAGATCCTTGTCACAGATCGCCATCAAACTCAGAATCCCATTGATACATGGGACGAATTGCAACGCATTTTGAAGAGTAGTTTTTACCCTTCAAATTATGTCGAAGACCTTCAAATCAAGTGGCTTCATCTTCGACAAACAGCTCACATGAGTGTACATGATTATGTGTTGCAATTTAACAAATTGAGAATTTTGAATTCTATGCAGGATAATGCCATTCAACTTGTTACCAAGTTTAAAAGTGGACTGCAGGAACCACTTTATCGCAAGTTGAAATACAAAACCATATTAAGCATTGATATGGCTTTCAATCAAGCCATTCTTGCGGAGGAGGAATTACGAGATTCATCACGCGGGACTCGCTCTTCGTCATCGAGAGGAAATTTGAAGGCTTCAAATCAGCAATCCAAGGTGGCTAATTCTTCTTCTTCTTCCTCTTGTCCATCTCCTACTTCTTCTTCTACTTCTTCTTCTTCTCCCAAATATTCCAAATATTCTATGGAATGTACATATTGTAAGAAGGGCCATCAAAAGCATCAATTTTTTAAGTTGAAATTTTTTAAAAAGAAGTCCCTAGTTGTAAAGCCTTCTAATGAGGAACCTCAAGAAGGTCCCATTGAGGCTATAGGGGAACGCAAGACTTACAAATAATTGGCTAGGTTGAACAAATTTACCCTCATGAACACTTCACTAGGGGATCGAGAGAACTTGTTTGACCACGGTCCACCTTGATGCATCTTTTGTAGTTGATTGTATCATCGATAGCGGCTCGCAGAAGAATCTAATTGTGAGGCCTGTTGTCGATAACTTGAAGCTGCCCATGAAACCCCATCCTCATTCGTATCCTTTAGGGTGGAAGGATAATGGGATTTCATCGGACATCACACACACTTGCACTGTGAATTTTTCTTTCAGTCCCTCTTTTGTGGACATAGTTGTGTGTGATGTTACTCCAATGGATTGTTGTGGTTTATTTCTTGGAAGACCCTATCAATATGATAGGAGGTCTATTCATGATGGGTTTAAAAACACATACACCTTGCACAAAGATGATAAAGCCTACATAATTAGAAGCACTCAACAAACTCCACAAAATTTAATGCTAAGTTGTAGACAAGCACGTAAGGCTATAAATCAAGCAAGGGAATTGGCACTCATCTTCATCAGACCACATAATGAAAATAAGCAAGCATCCAAGCCAATACAAGACAAGCATGCTTTAGTTAATTCTTTGTTGCAATCATATTCAGGTGTGTTTCAAGAACCCACAAGTCTTCCACCTCAAAGAACAATTAATCATTCTATTAAAATTGTACCTACTACTTCACTTCCTAATGCTCCAATGTATAGACAATCAATAGTGCAAATGAAGGAAATTAAAAGATAAATTCAAGACTTATTGTCTAAAGGTTTCATTAAACCTAGCACTTCTCCATGTGCTTCACCTATTTTGCTTGTATTGAAGAAAGATGGCACTTGGAGACTATGCATTGATTTTCGAGCATTAAATAAGATCACCATCAAGAATCGTTATCCACTTCCACAAATTGATGATCTCTTGGATCAGCTCCAAGGAGCTAAGTTCTTTTCCAAGATCGATCTCAAAAGTGGATACCATCAAGTCAGAATTGAAGCAGAGGACACTTGGAAGACAACATTCAAGACTAAGATGGGACTCTTTGAGTGGCTTGTCATGCCCTTTGGTCTTACGAATGCTCCAGCCACATTCATGCGGCTAATGAATGAAGTGTTTCGTGATTGTTTGGACAAATTTGTAATTATTTATTTGGATGAAATCCTTGTATTCTCTTCCTCTTGGAAAATTCATCTTGAGAATTTGGAATATGTTCTTCAAACTCTTCAGAAGAATCAATTGTATGCCAATATTTCCAAATGTTCTTTTGGGCAAACTTCCATTGCCTATTTAGGATTTGTAATCAATGAAAAAGGAGTTCAAGTGGATCCTACCAAAATTGAAGTCATTGTCAACTGGCCCACTCCTACTTCTGTCATAGAGTTGAGGAGTTTTCTTGGACTTGCTAATTTCTATCGCAAGTTCATTGCAGGATACTCCACTATCGCTGCTCCTCTTCATTTTGTAACCAAGATCAAGATTCAGTTTCAGTGGACACAGGACCAGCAGAAGGCCTTTGACATTTTGAAACAGAAATTGTGTAGTGCACCTGTTCTTGTGTTGCCAATTATTGCACAACCTTTTGAGATTGAGACATATGCTTCACAACATGCACTTTGTGCCATGCTTAAGCATAATGGCCATCCAGTGGCCTATCATTCTGAAATGTTTTCGAAGGCCAAGAGGAATTATTCCACTTATGATAAGGATTTGTATGCATTGGTGCAGGCCATCAAATACTGGAGACATTACCTTCTAGGTAAAGAGACTGTAGTTCATACTGATCACATGCTCGTTAAGTTTCTTCAATCTCAGTCCAAAATTGAAGAAGCTCGACACATGAAGTGGGCATCCTATTTGCAGCAGTTCCATTTGGTGATCAAATACAGGAAAGGACAAAATAATGTAGTAGCAAATTTTTTGAGTCGACCTCCATCAGCTCGTGCCTTGACTGTAGTGACTATGTCTCATGTTGGTTTTCAGACTTGGCCTTCTAAGTATTCATTAGATCCTGATTTTTCCAAAGTTATTCAACAACTTTCTCATCCTTCTTCCAACTTGAGAGGTCTTCAAGAATTTCACATGCAGTATGGAATGTTGTATAAGTTGGATAAACTTTGTGTTCCTCATGAGCATAGAAAGTCTCTTTTGAAGGAGGCTCATTCTACACTTTATGGAGGACACTTTGGCAAGCAGAAAACTCTTCATCATCTTCAGAGGTTCTTCTTTTGGACCCATATGTAGAGAGATGTCCTTCCCTTCTTGCGACAATGTGTCGTTTGCAACTGCTCTAAATCCACCAATAGGAAATTGGGTATGAGCATGCCTTTGCCCATTCCTTCTCGTCCTTGGGAGAGCATTGCCATGGACTTTTTGAGCTATTTCCCAATGACAGTCCGACAACATGATTGTGTCTTCGTCATTGTGGATAGATTCAGCAAGATGGCCAAATTCATTCCATGTCATAAGACGAGTACTGCTCAGGACTTGGCTTAGCTCTTCTTTGAGACAGTGTGGTGCTCCTTTGGTCTTCCTACCAGCATTGTTTCTGATCATGACTCTTGATTTGTGGGTCACTTTTGGTAATCCCTTTGGAAGATCTTATGTGTTTCACTTAACTTCTCTACTGCCTATCATCCACAGTCAGATGGGCAGACTGAGGTAGTTAATCGTACGCTTGTGCAGATTTTAAGGATTTATCATCATTCCACTCCAACCAAGTGGGACTTGAGCCTCACTCACATTGAGCATGTGTACAATAGAGTTGTTCATAGTTCGACAGGGCACTCTCCTTTTGAGGTTTGTTTCGGTTTTCAGTCGTTGGCTCCTTATGAGTTGCCTTTGTCCTTGCCCTCACCAGCTACTATGCATATTCAGAAGGAGCAAGACAAGGCAAACTCTTTCATCCAACATCTATAGAGCCTTCAGTCCAAAGTATTTTAGAATCTTCAAAAGACTCAATAGAAATAATAACAACAGATGGACCGACATCGTATTCCTCATCACTTTCAAGTGGGTGATAAAGTATGGTTTTACCTTGACAGGCGACGATTTGTGGATAAGACCCATAGCAAAATCAAACCTTTATGTTATGGTACTTATACCATTGTTCAGAAGATTTCAGAGAATGCCTTTCGCTTGGATCTTCCAGCTCATCTAGGCATTCATGATGTCGTCAATGTTGATCTTCTTAAGCCGTACTATGATTCCACCTTGGAATCTGATCCAGCTATCAGTCATCCGGTTGATGTGGTTCCTGATGCACAACTTTCACTTTCTAAAGATACACTTTTTGATATGAAGACTCGGCAAACTCGCCAGGGTACTTCTACTTCATATTTGGTGGCCCGTCATGGCTAGTTTCCACACCAAGCTCGCTGGATTTCTGCTCACCTCATGTCCCAGGATTTTCCCACTTTGTTACAAGCATTGGAGTCCAATTATTTTGTTGATGGAATGAGTGATGAGGTTTAATAGACTTTAGGTTTAATATTTATTTATTTTTTTCCTAAAGTCTTGTATTTGCTGACATTTTATTGTCGGTAGCTTCGTAATGTCGACAGTTGTCGACATTCCTTGTTTTCATTTGTCGGCAGCTTCTTATCTTCTCCTGTCGACTTTCTTTGTTTTAGTTGGCTATTTAAGCCTATAAATAAAATAATAGTGCAGCTTGGCTAATACCACATCAATATTCTTCATAGCAACATGAGGGGCTATGTTGAGAAACACAATTACTCACAAGGGTGATGGATGATGATGATAATGCATAGATGCATGATTGAAACACAAACATGGTGTCATTTGTAATATTGTAAACACAACCTATCCTAATGCTAGGTGTGAAGGATGTAAATGCCTAATTCAATGCAATTAAATGAATGCATGTGCAAAATAAAAATGCATAATGCAAATGAAATGCAATATTTTTAGATTTTATTGCTTTTTAATTTTTATGGATTTTGAAATTTTCCATATTTTTAATTTTTTTTAATTATTATGTATGGAATGCCTTAATATGAAGGATTTTGAGAGGTTCAGACTCTTCAACACCTTCAAGAAATATCAGGTGATACATTTTAGGTCCAATCTACTTTGAGATAATGTAATGACCTAACCAATTAGCCGTGAATTTGTCTCACAAGTGCGATGGTAGGTTTGAGTTATGTTGGTTCTCTTTTAGCACAAGATAACCAACCTTAAAGTATCTCAAGTGGACTTTACTATTATAAACTCATTTTAACTACTCTTGGTAAATGCAAATATGCTCCAGGGCATTCACATAATGTTCATCAGGAAGCATCAATTGATCTAGGCGAGCTTATCGTGTTGTGTCATCATCGATGAAATATTTCAATGCGATGCATAGCATTGGAATTTCCAACTCTAGGGGCATAATGGCCTCAATGCCATATACTAGTAAAAATGGCGTTTCCCCAATGGGCATCTAAATGCTATTCATATAAGCCCACAATGCAAGGGGCATCTGGATGTTCCAATATTTGTTTTTTTCTTGTACTATCTTTTTCAATATGGATACCACTATCTTTTTTGAAGCCTCAGCTTGCCCATTTTCTTGTGGATAATATGGAGTCATAAAAATATGTTGTATATTGTACGTAGATATTAAATCCCTCACATTTTTGTTCTTTAATGACATTCCATTATCCGAGATTATCTTGGATGGTATCCCAAAAATACTAATGATATTGTGAAGTATAAACTCTACAATACGTGCTCCAATTGTCATTGTTAAGGGAATGGCTTCCACCCACTTTGTAAAATACTCAATAGCCATTATAATAAATGTATGCTGACCTAATGATGAAGGAGAGATCTTATCGATTAGATCCAAACCCCACTAAGTAAATGGTCAAGCCGCTTGAATGGGATGTAAGGCCTACAATGGCAAGTACGTAAGATTTACATGATGTTGACATTTAACATATTTCTTGACATATGCAGTGTAATCCTTCTCCATAGTGGACCAATGATAACACATTCAAAGGATGTGCTTGACAATGGCCATGTTGATAAAATAGCCACTACATGTACCATTGTGATCTTGTGAAATTACCCAAGCTAATTCTTAGGGCTCAATACAACGAAGGAGAACTCCATCATAGCTTATGTGGTACAAGATATCTCCAATCAAGACATACTTTATCACTTTCTATCTAAATGTGTGTTTTACAACACATGATAATACCTATGGAATTAAAGCAATTTTTATAAAGTCATGTAATTGTGACATCCAATCTTGATAATATTCTACCTCAACTGTCAAGACGACTTATTCCCTTGGTGTTTTGCTATGCATGAATGCAGACTGGATATAACCTTGTGGTGAATGGTGGTGCCATTCCCCGTAGGACCCTACGAGATCAAAGACCCCAAAGACATCTTCTTGAGAAATTCTTTGGCTTTATAGAACCACTCATGGTTTGGTTCTATATGAATCATGTTGATTGATTCCTTATTATCAAAATCATCATGCTACATTGTGACATGCGATAGCATATTTACATGAATGGTAGTAAATTCAAAAGATGGATTCTAAGGGATTAAGGATCCCAAATATGCCATAGTGTCTACAAATATTATAAATGAATGAGGGATTGCCTCGATGTCATACCACTCTAGTTGGGCTAGATAAGTGTCAGCAAGATCCTTGTAAGCTTTCAATATGGGACACCTACATTGAAAAAGTTCCTTCACTTGATTGACTATGAGAAGGGAATCACCAAAGATATTTAATCATTTAATCTTCATGGTGATAGCTATTTGGAGGCCCAATATTAGGGCTTCATATTTAGAATTATTGTTAGTACAAGGAAAGTTTAGATTAAACGAAAAGGGCATTGGATCACCTTGTGGTATGGAAAAGACAAATTTTGCACCACCTCCTTGCTCACGCTTCAAACCATTGAATAAAATAGTCATATTAGCTTTGTTATCTAGTTATTATGGTTTGGGTGCTTCTAATAATATGAAGACCGCATCATCAGGAAGCTCTATGGTGAGAGGCCTACTATTCTTGAGAGGTGCCTCAACCAGTTGATTAGCTATGACCTATCCCTTGATGGAATTTTAGCTGATGAATTCCAAATCAAATTCTATCAATAGCATGATCCACTTTGCAATACGTGTATTATGATATGTCTTACTCATCATATACTATAAATGATTTTGTTTAGATATCACGTACATTGTATGAATTAACATATAATGATGCAACTTCTTCATTGTAAACACTACTACTAAACACAACTTCTCCACATATGCATATCCGAGCTCATAACTCACCAAGGTACAATTGATGTAATATATGGCTTGCTCTTTTCCTTGCATATTATTTTGGGCTAACATGGTTCCCAATGCAAAGTCAGTCACTAATATATATAGTAGAAATGACACATCTGGTCTTGGTGGAGCTAGCACTGGTAATTTTTCTAGGTATTTCTTGATTTTAGTGAAGACCGCTTGACAATCCTTGTCCCAATTGAATGGGACCCCCTTGTGTAGCAGTCGATTCATGGGTCAATATTTATTCGATAATTGTGTGATAAATCACTTTATGGATGCTACTTTACCCTAAAGGCTTCTTAATTCCTTGATATTCATTGGAGGATGTATTTCTAATATGGCCTTGACCTTCACTGGGTCAACTTTGATGCCTCATTTTGAAACGATGAACCCCAAGAGATTTCCTAAAGTTACGCCAAATATGCACTTCTTGGGATTCAACCTAATATTATGCTCTATTAGGTGATCAAAGACCTTCCTCAAGACCTCAACATGCTCTTCTCATAACAATGACTTTGCCAACAAGTCATCGATATAATCTTCCAAGATCTTATGCATGTAGTCATGAAAAATATATGTCATGGCTCACTGATATGTGGCACCAGCATTTTTAAGGCTAAATGGCATAACTTTATAGAAAAATATTCCCCATGGCATTGTGAATGTGGTTTTATGTTGGTCTTTAGCTTTAATCTAAATCTGATTGTAACCAAAAAAACCATCCATAAGGGAGAGCATCTCATGACCCGTAGTTGCATCTACGAGAGCATCTATGTTGGGAAACAGAAATGAATCCTTTGGTGTTGCCTTGTTGAGGTCTCTAAAATTCGTACAAATATGGATCCTTCCATCAGGTTTTCCTATAGGTACCATGTTTGATACCCATTTTGGATAGTCGATGGAGATAATGAACTCTACATCCAATAGCTTTTGCAACTCATCTTTAACCATTAAAGTGACTTTCGGATGCATATTTTTGAGCTTCTTCTTGACAGGTTTCTTAGCGGGGTCTAGAAAAAGGTTATGAGTAACCAATTTTGGATCTAGTCTTGGCATATCCTTGTATGTCCAAGAGAAAATGTCAGGTCTCTCTTTTAGTAGAGGGATGAGTATGGCACACTCATCAGGAGATAGACTCTCTCTAAACTTGACCTTCTTAGGATTAGTGGGATCATTACTGATATCCACATCGAAGGTCTCCTCTACTGACATATGTGATCCCTCCTCAAGTTGGTGAGGCGTAGGAATCAAGTGGATGTCATCAGTTGGGTTTAAAGGTCCTACATCAGAATTTCCCTTAGTGTGATAAACATCATGTGCACAGCCTGGTACAAAATGAAAAGGTTGCAACATTTCTTCATTAGGGAAGAAATCTTCAAGCTCTAGTGGTGAGTCAACACGATCCCAATCAATAGCATCTATGTTCAGATACAATGGTTTGGAGGGGTCATCTGGATTGCAAAGTGGAGTGGTCAAATCAATGGAGATCATATTGATGGAATGGATTAGATCTCCAGGACCACGTGAGTGTGACTCTACATTGATATAACTTCCATCCCCGAGATGTGGTTCTGGGGGTATGGGGATCTCTGGATCCGGTCTATGAACAGACTCAAAAATAGGATCATTGGGCTCAAGGAGCTCCATGTACATCGATGGATCAGGGAAGACTATATGATAAATCATATCCAAATTGGGTGGTCTCCCTCTGAGGTGCGAGCTAGGATAGACTCGTCGATACATCTCATCGATGTCAATCGGATTCTATCAATGGCATAAATAGTGAGGCCCGAGATAAGCTCTCTCAGTCTCATCCTCATCATCGCTATCGTATATGAGTCCTTCACCCCTACCCACTAGAATTGGGTGATTTGCAATATGGGGCCCAAGGTAGGCCCACTCTATTTCATCCTCATAGTCACTATCGACCATGAAGTATTCTTCAGTCTCACCCATTTGTTCCATGGGTAACAGATGATGCAGATTTAGAGGGCCTAGGTAGGCCAACTCAGTTTCATCCTCATATCATTCACTGTGTGAGGATAGCTCATCATCATCTATTCCAGAATCATAATTTGGTCCATCACTTTCGATAATGGACTCTACTATGCCCATATTCTGGATCTGCATGCCTGTGTCATCGATAGCTTCATGACTTTCATTATCCAAGTTGACTCTTGGATTGTCTCCTTGATCTACCTCTACCATAATGTGATCATGATAGATCTCTGGTGGTGCTTCTAAGACATAGGTTACCAACCTATTACCCCCTCGTAGATAAGAAGGGTTAGGGTGATACGGGTTCCAATCCACATCATCCCCCAAAGTGAGGTTCAGACGATCTAAAGATGCTGCTAGGAGCTCATCTCATCCTCGAATATGATAGCCTAACCCAAACCTATCAGTTGGTAGCTGATACTGTGGTTCGATGGGAACTCTACACCCCTACTCAAATAAGCCCAAGTTGTAACCATGCCAATGGTAATGATCAAAGTAGTGCAAGGCAAATTCAGGGTTAGACAGATAATGAACATTCACCATGAATGGTTCATCATCATCCTCATCTATGGGCATGCAATTTGTCAATTGATCTAGCCCTCCATAAATGAAGTTTGTTTGGTTGGGTGGCACCCCCAATGGTACCACCATCCCTACAAGAAAGTGATGGGCTTTTGGTCAGCCCATATCCTATGCAATTTTGATAATTGGCATGAATATCACATTCTACACAATATACTCTGCTAACCTAGAGTTAACCCAATGCATGGTCATCAACGGTGTCGATGACCCTACTGAAGATGTAGGTGAGGTAGGTTGAGGTGCCTCCTTGACTATATTTTGAGCATCCCCCTCATCCATGGGAGTAGGACCCTCAATAGTTGCTTCCTTGGGATTTTTCTTTGACTCTTTTCCACCCATAACTATCTTAAGCTTCTTGTCATTCCTAGGCACTTTGGATGTCGTAGGTTTAGTTGAAGCTACTGTAGTGTGCTCTGATAACTATGGTGCTACCGTGGAAGGTCCCATGCACACTCCTTTGAGTTTACCTTCTGGATGTATAATAGGTGATGTCAGCTGTATATCCAGATGCATTGAGGGGAGAATGAAATCCCCTAACAAATCTGCTAAGTTCATGTATTTGAATGGCTCTTCATCAGAAGGTACCATGTGAACTTGTCCCTCGTGTATATATTTTATACACTGATGTAAGATCGAGGGAACGCAACGCATTTCTCTAATCCAAGGCCTCCCCAAAAGGATGTTATACTGCATGGTACCTTCGATCACATGACACATCATAGGGATGGTCTTTAGTCCAACCTGAATTGGAAGAACTATGGTACCTACCATTGAGCATAGTGCATCATTGAATGCTCTCAAGGTGAAAGTGGAAGGTACAATATGTGACTTCGGAAACTTTAGATACGTTAATGCCTTGGTTGTAATTATGTTGATTGATGACCCTGTATCAATCAAAACCTATTTGAAAGGTGTGTGATTAACACACACAATGATATGTAGTGGTGGGTCCACTATAGCAGTGGAGACCGTCTTAATCTCGTGATCACTGAATTGGATGACCGGTTCACTACACTACTGCACATGTCCCATGAAGTTCGTAAATGCTTTAGGGTCCTAGGACTGAAATTTGATTGATCTTAGAATATCCATGAGCATCTCCCTATGCTTGGGAGACTACTGAATTAGTTCATATATCGACAACTTCGTTGGAGTTGTCTGTAGGCTTTGAACTAGCCTACTCCTAATGGTCACCACTGGTCTTGTAGGTGGGCCTAGAATATTTTGAGCTGGCCTTTGCTGAGGTGCAACATGCACTCTAATGGGATCTGGAGGTGGATTTGGTCTTTCATACCTCCCTTGTCTCATGACAACATTAACCATACCAATGAATCCTTGAGTTGGTGGTTCAACCCACACTTGATTCACATGACCGGCATTGTTCCTCGGTGGCTCATGATTTGGTAAGGGGTTCTTGAAGATCCCCATATTTTGGTTGTCTAGTACCTGAGGGTTATCCATGGTTAACTCACCTCTTTCGATCATGTTCTGTACTAAATGTTTGAAACTCCAACATACTTTGATGTCGTGTCCTTTCACCCTATGGAAAGCACAGTACAGATTATCCCTATACCCCTTTGGCTTGGGTTGATTAGGGTCTATTAATTTGATCTCTGGTAATTTGAGAGCCTTGGCCTCACATAGTTGATGGAATATCGAGGTCATCGATTCCGAAAAATGGTGTGAACTGGTGAGGTGGGCATTGTTCTTTATTCTTACCCTTTTTGTTATTATTGTGTTGATCATATCATGCAGGAGGAGGTTGGGCTTGATAATTCTATTGTTGCCCCTTATCCCCTTTCTAGAGGTTTAACACCACTTGGTTGACATGGGCCGACTTGGCCTATTCCTTCTGATTGTGGGTGTTCTTTTTGTTCCATTCCTTCTTGTTCTTGAGTTTCAAGTTACCCTCCTATAACTTGATGTCCTCTATTACCTTGGCTTGTGCCAAGGCCTCCTCAAATATTTGGTACTATTGTAGCTATAATAGTAATGAGATGTGCTTTGCACAACTCTTGGTGAACATCTGAGTTAGTTCGGTGGTCGGAATAGAAAATGGCAACTTCACCATTATCTTTCTCCATATTTTACCATAATCCATGATTGGCTCATCATCATGTTGCAATAAAGCATCCAGATCGGATAGGTTAGCCTTCTTCTTGACATCGAAGGAGAAGCATTCAAGAAATGCATTAGCCAGCTATTCAAAGTTGGTTATGTTGTGCCTCTTAAGTTGATTAAACCACTCTCGGGCAGGGCCTGAAAGGGTTGTGATGAATGTTCTCAACAATAGAGCATCATTGCTTTCAATATGAAAGCACATGTCCATAAAGCTCGTAACATGTTCCTGAGCATCTTCCTCACCTTGAAACTTATCCAGCTTTGGCATCTCGAAGTGCTCGGGATACGCTGGAATTGGCACCGAAGGGCATAGAGGTTCATTGTGAATCTTGTTCAAGGTAGGCTTTTGATAAGCCATCCCTTGCTTCTCTATAGCTCGAACCTTGTCTACCAAGGCCTGATAGGCCTTCGAAGATAGAATTTCCTCTTCTATAAGAGGTCCACGAGGAGCCTTGGGAGGTAAATTCTTCTTCGAATGAGGTGGGGGAATGGGATCATCCTCCATATCTACTAGGGAGATCTCAGGATATTCTTGTTCTTGATCATCTCCTACTTCTTCTTCATACTATGTACGCCCATGATGTTCCAATGCTTGTCACTGCATCATGTTTTGGGTTGTGTGGTGAGTATGGTTCTCAATATGTTTAGGGTACAAATTAGGCTGTGAAGTAGCTCATCTATGAGTGCGCTCCCTGTACTCACTACGAGGGGGTAAATTGGCTCGAGCCAATCGATCCTCTCACTCAGCATGCTCCTTTTGATCAAGGATGCATTGTTCATGCATGCATTTCTTGAAAATATGTTGCCTATGCAACCTCTACCTCTGAGAATCCTCATTTTTGAGGTGCTCACGCTCTACGTGGACATCCTCCAATTGATCTTGGAGAATCTTCTACCATTGTTCTGACACCAGTTTCTATGATCGATCTATAATATTGGCCATGTGTGGTCTCTGGTGTACTCTTTTAGTCTGAGTAGCTTTATCGGTATGACCTTTGATAGACTGGTTTACCATGTTCTTGCCCTTGTCTGTGTAGATAACATTTGCATTTTGGTGTTGTCTGTACTTTGTGCCCATGTGGGTCGATAGGGAAATTATACTACGAGGATGCTTAGAGCATTCTCCTAGCTCTCTAATGGTCCGATGTGTGCTCTCACTATGAGAACTCATAGAATGAGAATGTGCAACTAAGGGTTTATACCCTAGCTTCCCTAAGACTCTATCTAGACCATCCAATTATCTGGTGCACCATGGCTCATGTGGTGGCGTACCATTGACTCCAATCTTGGACATGTCAAATGTGAACTTGCTAGGTTGATTATCGTTTGGAGTTCGTGAGGGCCTATGCTTTGAAGCATTCCTCTCTTCCTGCCCCTGAGTGGGCAGATTTTCTACTTGTCTATTTTGAACTGATGGGGGCCTGGAGCCTCCCTTATCTCGAGTATGGATGGGCACTAACTTAGTTATAGTTCCTTCCTCGATGATGTACTCTTTAGTGGATCCAGTGGATCCATGAGGTGTACGATCATGATATATACTCCCATGCATGAAGTCCCCATGTTGGGATCTCCCATACTCGGATCTATCTCGTGAGGCATGTGCATTGCCTCCTCTAAGTGGGGTATTCTGATGAGAACCCCCATGCGTAGAGTTATCCCCTCTAATGCTCATCGAACATCATCCAAGAGGATCTTGTGATTGAGGGTTCTCTGCATTGTGTTGTGAATTGGGTGGAGCCTCGGCTCTGACCTTGGTTCTATGCCAAGATCGACCGCTCTGTGTGACAACCATGATATTATATTATCTCGTATGTATATTTTAAGGCAAACAAAGAAAACAATGATGATTATCTCTTTTAAATTTTTATTTGTGAGCCCTAACTAGTTTGATGCGTTTGAGATTTGTTGAAAACTCTAAACTACTCTCATCGTATTTGAAATTGTTGATGATATACTCAATAGTTTAAGGCTTTCACCTGTATACTCATAGCTCGACAACCTGGCTATGAAAGTCTAGGCCACGTAATCCAACCTATAATGTGTGGTAATGAAGTCCACACATGGTCAGGGAGCACAGGTCCTCTCGGTCCTCACCCTGTTCACCTGTAGTTAGTGATATACCTCTCTGAAGAGAGATACATGTAAATTTTCCATGGGCTATGATGGTTCTCGGATCTAGTATTGGTCTAGTAACAAGGATCGAGGGAGTTGGGCCAATGGATGGAAATCACTGCCACCATCGTTGAACCCTACTAGTGGTTGGATATGACTTCCAACTCACTAGCGTTTAGATAGTACGTGGTGTGTGTGGTTCTTTTTACTTTTGCATGGAAATAAAATGCATCAAAGAGCATTCAAATGATTTTCCTACATGCTTATTTTCAAAAGAATGTTTATCTTTCAGAGAATGCACGTCTATGCTAAATGATATTTAGAGAATGCACACTAATCATGAAGGGGTGGCCACTAATTGGGCCTCATACATGCAAACTCAAAAATATAACCTAGACCACTAGAGACTAGGGTGGATTAAAATCAGAAGTCCATTGTTCCTAGCAACGACTAGTAGAAACCTAAGAGCATCTAAGCATTTTTCCTTTTACTCTTTCTCTATGTTTTCTACTTAACCCATCATTCTACTGCATTCATACTATCAAAAATACAGATAGACATAGGAAAACATAGAGAAATGATTCCTACCTGAGATCCAAGTCTGATGGAGAAGTTGATGTCTATGATTTTTCTATCCTCTGCTAGCCATGGCTGTTAGGCGCGACTGAGACTATTACCCATGGTTGTCACATGTGGCTAAGACTATTAACCATGGTTGTTAACCGTGGTGAGTACCTACAATAAAAAAACATAGTCAATCAGTCATTGATAGCATAAATTGTGGGGTTCCCATCGTGATCGCCATCTGTACCCATGCAAAAAGCATACACCTAACTAATGCATCAATTACTATCAAACATTAAAGCATGCAAAATTGACAATAATGAATTCAACAATAAATGGGGTTTCCTTTTATTAAAATTTGCCAAATTTGATTACATATACATCCCTCTTAGGGATACTCAATGTTGATACAATCAATACAGTTTTGAAAACCCTCTAAACGAGGGGGTGGTGTAATCCATAGACTTTCCAATAGGACACGAACTACTCAAGATCAATGGTGACCTTCTTCTCCATGATTAGAGGCATATGCTACCTTGAATGCCTTGCAAATGGATGGATCCTATAAACCCTGCGTTCAAGAAACAACACGAAATGATTAAAAGCAAAGGTGGCCTCTCTTGATGAGGCTTTTGGAGGAATCTTGCATAAAGAATGCTAAAGAAAGCAAATGAAGCATGTAATCTATGAAACTATGCAAGAAATCATTAAATTGTAGTAAAGCATGTAAAGAAGCATGAATCTAGCTAAGAAACATCCTAATTAGCCATTAGAAACTTGAATTGCATGAAATGAACATAAACTAGTCTAGAATTGACAAATGCTAAGAAATGAAGGAAGTCTACCCTAAATATCTAGATCTAACCATACAAATGCATCAAATAATATTAATCTATGGTTAATCTATCAATATGAAAGCATAAAACTATAAATCTATGGCTAAAACAAGGAAAAATAGAGATCAAACCCTCACCGCGGGTCTGAGGCATAGTTGGCACTGTTAGTCATGGCTGAGGTGAAAACCTTTTTGCTCTCCAAATATGGGCTTGGATCTCCAATTCTCCTTGTTGAATTGATGGTCAAGGGTCACCTTGGTGTCCTCTAATGGATTTGGTGGTTGAATTCGATGTGATTCACATTTGATTGACTCGATTGTGAGATTGTGCTTCCTAGTCCTTGGGAAGCTCCATTGAAGGGTTCATGCTTGTCACTCCACAATTGGGTAGCATTTCAACTCTCCTCAAGGGGTTATCAATTTGCTATCCATTTTGGCAGAGCTTCGCTAAGTTCAAATGCAAACTTTCTCCAGACTTCTCCCCAATTTGGAGGGGGGTCTTATAGCACATTGAAGGCCTTGCTCTAGCTTCATGGAGAAGCCAAGAACAAGAAACCTGCAGTTGGATCAGTTGGAGGGAACCTTCTCGATGCTTCCCCACCCAAAACCATTTGAATCTCCATTGCCTAGGCTGTTGTAACCAAATTTGGCTCGGCCCGAGATTCAAAATAGTTTTGATGCTAGTCACGGCTCTGAGGCGCAGCTAGCTCTATTAGCCATGGGTCTTAGTCGTGGCTAAGGCTGAGTTAGCCAACTCTACCCAAATTGAGTGGTTAAAACCACTGCTTCACCTTGGAGCTGTCCAAGATCATTCATATGGTCTATTTGCATGTCCCATATGAGTAGTCACCTTGACATGACGTGTTTTAGGTGTCTATAGTTATCTTACATGTTATAATATAGAAGAGGGTGCTAAGTACATGTGGTCCTACTTTCAAAGGAAAAGTTATGGTGCTCGTGACCTCTCTTTCTTAATTATCAAATGCTCTAATAACAAGGTCTAATTTTTACAAGTATTTTATGGCTAATTCAAAATTTTGTAAAAAATGAATATTTCAAACATTTAGGGTTGACCCATTTTCAACTAGGACTCTCTTAATATGCTTATCCCGTATTTGGAATATTATATAAAGAGGTGAATCTCTTGATATGGTTCCAAAGGGTGTATCTATCTCATGAAATGTTAGGATGACACTGTTAACCCCACTGAATCCAAATATATTGATAATATCATTTGGAGATACATCTTGAGGAACCTCTTGTTCACTTAAGAGTTTTAGCAAGATCTCGCTATGAGCATATGATATTTTTAGCAATTCTAGAAGAGATATTTTTGCAAGTATATTTTCCAATTATTGTCAGAGGTCAAAAGAGTGTAAGGTTTTTGTAGGAGTGATGACAAAAGGTTATTTTTTTAGGAATATTTACTTTAGTATTATGAGGAATGACTAAGGGTGATTTTTTCAAAGACTAGTTTTTGGCTTGTTGTCTAGTTACTGCATAATATGGATTTGATAAATGGATTGTCCCTAAAAAAATTGGTAACCTTTTGATTGTGTGTTGGTAGGGGCTTCTAAAATTTCCTAAATTTTTACTAGGATTATATTGTTGATTGAATACTATCTTTCCTTCTATGAAATTTTGAATGAAGCTCCTCAAAATGATAACTTATTGGTTGTGTGTACTTCTACATGATGGTAATCATATTTTTCACCATGCCTATACCAATTGGGTAGATCTTTGGTAGTATCCCATGGTCAAATAGGTAGAATTTTTATAATATTTGAATAAAGGAGCATTTTTACATAGCGATTTGGCTTTGTTCAGTGTTTGTAGATTGTCACTTAATTTATCTTGCCTTAATACTACTAACTTTTAAGAAGCTTCTTGGGTTGTATTTACATTATTATTTTGATGAGAATAAGTTACACCATCCCCTACATGTTTAGTTTTGTATTGGCCCTTGTTGGAAGGTTTATCTTCTTTTTTATAGCTAATATGTACTCATCTTATGAGAATGAATTCTACCCTCTTATCCATGTCCACATCTTCTTCAAAAGAGGGAATGTTTATCATCTCTAAAGGATAATATAGTTTCTCATGAAGGTTTCTTATAAATATGTGCAAAATTTATTTAGTAGGAGGAATATATTGGAGTATTCCTACCAAGGCCCTCCATTTGGCTAAGAAATCTGAGAAATATTCATTCTTGGATTGTTTGAGTGGATATAGGTCATATATGTTGACCTTTTCTTCTATATAAACTAAAAATTGTTTGACAAAGACTTCCATAAGCTCTTTGAAATTTTTAATGGAGTGACAAGGTATTTGAAAATATTAGTATAAGGCTAATACACTAAGGCTTTTAGGGAATAACCTAAGAAGTAATTTTTCATCATGATTTATGTCACTACATGCTATTTGAAATAGCCTCAAGTGATTAATGGGATCGAGTTTTCCATTGTACATTTGAAACTTAGGAGTTTTAAAATTATTTGGAAAAGTATGGTTGACTATTGTGGGATATAACAGTTCATTATAGGACTCATCAAAGGGATTTTTTTGTTTTGATGACTCTTGAAGAGAAGCAATTTGGCACTCAAGCTCTTCAAACTTAGAGTCTCTCTTTTCAAGGTGTGCAAGTTTGGCATTAATGTTTTGAAAATAACACTTGGTAAATTTGATGGGGTAGGTAAGGTCAAAGGATACTGTGAGTGAGCTTGACTTAGAAATGGTAAATTTGTGAAGTATGGGGTAATTTGATTAGATTTTGTAGGTGTAGGGGTATAACCCCCAAGTCATGGGATAAGAAAGGATTTGTAGAATTGGGATTTGGAATAGGTATTTTGATACTAGGATATGATGTTGAAATTGGTATACCCATAATAGGTGTACCTATAGATATGGTTTGAGGAGTTGTGTAATCATTTGAATGTGACATATCTACATTAAAACTAGCAAAATTATTTTGATTTTTGTTCATTTTTAAAATAGTGGATTGTCCATTAGAATGTTCAAGACTTTCATGGGGTGTATAAGATTATTTCCTATTTTTTTCTTCAAGTTATTTTCTAATAACATCTAAGAAGATATATTTTTTCCTTTTAATGTAATATCTATTGTGATATAAAGAATTAAAATTGACTCTCTCAATAAAATCTTATTTTTCTCTAAGTTCATGATTTGTTCAAGGGTTTTCTACTTGGTCTTCATGTTCTTGGGTAAATACTTCATAAGATGAAGATATTAAACCTTTGCTTTGGGTATTGTAAGGATTTTGAGCCATAGTTTAAATATTATTTAAGAGAGAGGAGTTAAATTATTAATTTTTAGTTTCCAATACCTAGAGCAAAGAGAAGATGTTTTGAAATCCTTATGTTACCTTGAAAAACAACCCTCCTTATAACTCTTTGTTAGATTTTCAGGTTGATTAACTTATATAAATATTTATTTAGGATCAAGTCTAAATCAAATAAATGTCACTAATCAAAATAACAATGAATCTTGATATTGGAATAACAAAAATATCTCACAAATATAACTTAAATATATACAATATAAAAATATTCCAAGAATTATTTAGATTATTTATATTGCATGGAATTATCTCCAATATATAATTTTACATGACTTTTCAATACTCTGACTATTTCTCTCCTCTAACATCTTGGAGATGCATCCTTTAATATTCCTCATATTAAGAAAAAACTCTCATATTGCCACATATCAATGTGACTCTTCATTCTCTCTCTTGAAACCTTGCACTTTCTCTCATATTGACACATACATTATATAAAATATAAATCAACTACCAAACTAATATTTACAAGGGGACCAAATAATGTAATACTTCCAACACCCCCCGTATTACATTATTTGGTAGGAAGGATTTTTGCCTTCATTCTTTGATTCTTCTTTCTCTTCATTCTTTAGCTCTGACTTTGGCATGACTAGATATATACAACCTTCATTAGGTCTTCCTTTAAAAATTATTTTTGTCTCCCTCTGGATCAATGTATCTGAGTCACCTTTGGGTTTGCCTTTAGGTCACTACCTCTAGGTCTTTCCCTCTAGGTCACTACCTCTGGGTCACTCCCACTAGATCACTACCTCTAGAACTATACCTCTGGGTCACCTCTAGATTATCATTGTCTCTGAGTCATGCACTAGAACATTTATAAGACTATCATATCTATAGTATCATCGCTATAGATGCCCTCACTGTAAGGGATCCCAAAGTCCCAACCCTAAATTTTGCTCTAAATCAACCCTTATTATATATATATATGTAAATATATTTATAAAGGTTGACTGAGCTCCTTTTCCAAAGAAGATAGACCTAGTCTCTAGTATTCATTTTCTAGAGTTTGAATAAGTCATGACACTCATCTACGAGTTACGACTAAGCCTAATAATGCAACCATCCCTACTTCTTCACATGTCCATTTGTGAGAAGCATTGGTGCAATACACTTCCACTCCAACTACCTTTAATTCCTAACACCATAGTTGGTTCTCCTTTCACTCCTTTGAAAGGAATAGCCCTAGTATTTACCCATGAACAAGCCCTTTAGTTCAAGAGTTCTAGGACACTAGTCTCCTCTCTTCATGCAAGTCTTTTAGCGTAAGAGTTCCATAGACATAGCTTTCCATTCTCTTCCACAAGCCTTTTAGTGAAAGAGTTTCATGGATATGCTAATCCCTACTCCCTACCTAGTTCCATTAGTGTAGGAGTACTAAGCATCATCCATAATAATTGACCAACTTCTTTTCCAAGAGGATTCCCTACCTGGTATCTAAACATAAATGGGCTCCCTCTAGATTCTATTCCAACTGTTTCCAAAAAGTGTTATCAGTTACACGAGTTTAAGTTGGGTGAATTCCTCTTCATTATTCAACCTAACTTATAACTAGTCTATCCACATTATATCTCTAGTTAGTGAGTCATGGATATCCACTGATGACAAACACCATCCAAAGGTGCTAGATACCCATATATCTTTAATCAATTATAGGGTACATAAATTCATTAAAAACTACAATCACATAGTTAAACTCAGTGCAATCCCGTAACTCAAGCTTTGAAGAATTAATCTATTTAAACTTAGTTAAACTTGGTTTCAGGTGATTCCAGGTAAGCTCCATAAGATACCGCTATTGCTCAAAAGTCTATCTCTGAGTTATTATAGCATCACCAACATAACATAAGCATATATTTACATCGAGGCCAAGTTAAACTCAACTGGCATGATTTTATTAAGCATACTAAATCGTTTGGAAGCTATCCAAACTAAATATAGGTTTTCAAATCCAAAACACTAGTAGTGCATCACTAGTCCATCCCCTAGAGGTGTATTTACAATGATACAATTCCAAAGATGTTTACTCTCCATAGAAGCATTGTATTAAGGTAGTCGGAGATCAACCACTATTCATCTTTTGAATAGTCCATTTCATTACACAACTAGTGGACATTGAGCACCAACTTCATCATGCAAAGCTCACTCCTTCTATGGTTGAGCACATTCTAACTCACATTTCAACTTGCATCAATACATAGAGCATTTGGCACATATTCCAATTGCACAAGTGGCTCTAACCACCACGATGTCCATATAATATTTTGGTGGCAGAACACAACACCCACAAAGAAAAGACTTGTATTATAATGAGGATTAGATATGGCTCCATATTTCTTCCTAGAATGCCCATTATGAATACCAATTAATTCTCAAATTCCAACATCCTTTTTGAGATTCTTAAATAATCATTCAAAATAATGAACAAATCTCTATAGTTTAACATTAGCAATGATAAAACAATGCACTCATTAAACATATCTCTGTCACAATTAGAATTCTATATAAACACAAATACAGTAGAAGGCAAACGTCTATCCTTTTTGGTATCTAAGCCATTACCATTTTCTAGGAATTCACAATCAATCTAGCTTTAAGATTCATTCATTCCTAACTTCTCAACTAGCATAGAGCCAATCATAATCAAAATATTCATTCAAAAACCAATGAACGAACTTCAAATCAATCGTCCCTTCTATTCTATCAACAACATTGATTAAGCAAGCATTCAATATATGCATTTCAACATATAGAATTTTAGATAACATCAAAGCATTAGAGGCAATCATTCTCTTTCAAATGTCTACACATATACTAAGTGTCTTTGTCCTCCACTAGTTACCAAATCATTCACGACATTGGCAGAACATGAACATAGTAAAGATACACTTAAGGCCTCTACTAAACCAAAACTCACACATCAACATTAAATCCTTCTCCCAATAACCATAACATGGACATCAACACCCATGATGATATCAAAACCGCTACTAGAGATTAACCGGATGAACATACAACATGGATTTACTAGATACATTCATAAGGCAGCGCTAAGCTATAAACACAAAAATTTCTATAAAAAGAGAAACTACGGGATGTGATCTCTTCCAACATACCAGGTATATAATATAGTCATCTCTTTCAAATGATGGATTACCAATGATATACCCCAAACATTTTTGAACACACACAAGCCCATTATTCCAAGCATAAATTTTTTCTTTTTTAAGCTTTCAATCAATAAAAGCAAATAATTTCATTACTTACTCAGACTAAATGCTCCCTGCATTCCAGTTCTTACTAAACCAAATTTTGTCATTTTTTTTCCAAGCCTCTCTACAAAAAACAAAAAACCATCCAAAACACTATCCCTTTTTCCTTTTCATCCTTTCTTTCGATGTACCCACTCCAGTCTCCAACATCTGTGCATTAACTTCCAACATCCCTTAACAACCCACTCCATTGCACATATGGAGTCCAATGAACACACTAACCAATCCATGTTCTTACAATAAAAGCTATGAGTTCTAAAATAGTCAGGAGTAAAGCACATGCCGAACCCACAAAAGAGAAATCATTTATACAAACTAAGCTTTGATCTAGTTCTTTCCTTTTTCCACCATGGTAATAATAATATCAACCAACTCTTACTTTATAATATTTCATTATAAGAAAACTACAACACACAAATGCAACTAAGTAATTTCATGATATGCATCTTCATGAAAAGGGGTATTCTTTCATGTTGCCTCCCCATAATTTTTGATAATTTACCCATCACATCATTTCCCCAAGGTATTCTTTTCTCAGTGGCTACTCTTTCTACCATCGTAAAGAAACTTGTTCCTACAAAAATGCACTTTTCATTAGCAGCATCATATTCTTACATCAAATGCATGTCTTTTAGATCCAAACATGAAATTATCCTACATTCCACAAAGGATTCACATCACATATTTTCCATATGAAATAAGTAATTTGCATAATAAAACTGATACAACCAGTCATTCTATCCATGAGCAATATCACAAACATAAATCCATCAAAATAGAAGGTCTTCCAAAATTAGGGTCATGACATCCTTCCCCCTTAGGCTTAACACAGTCCTCTATGTGTCATTATAACATAAACTAAATAAATATTTACAATGCATCCTCAAACAGAAATGGAAAATGTTTTTGCATGTCTACTACTTTCTCCCAAGTAGCATTTCTTTCAGAATAAATATCCCATTGGACCTTGCATTGCTCCAAGGTTCCTTTCCTCATTGATTTGGATCAAAATTCAAGGATATTTACTGGTCGAACCTCTATAGCCTCTAGGTTCACCATCTGCAAATTAGATAAATTCCACACATGTTCAGGGTTAGCAACATACTTTTTAAGCAAGGAAACATGAAAGGTGTTGTGAATATTGGATATATTAGGTGGTAAGGCAATTCGTATGCCATATAATTGATCTTTTCTATGATTTCAAAGGGTCCTACAAAACATGGATCAAGCTTTGTAGACTTTATTGCACTCTTCTTTGGTCTCACCCTTAGGAATACTCTATCACCAACAAAAAACTCTCTAGGTGATCTCTTAAGATCGACATAACTCTTTTGATGGTCTGTAACTTCCTTTAATATTTCTCTAATTACCCTTAACTATTGCTCCATTTCTTTGACCATGTCTGGTCCAAGCGCAATATGATCTTCTGGATTATCCCAAGACAATGGTGTCCTGCACCTTCTGCCATACAAATCTTTGAATGGTGCTATACCTAATGTTGAATGATGACCATTATTGTAGGCAAATTCCACTAAATACAAGTATTCTTCCTAGCAAGTTTTTTAGTCCATACAGTACATGCAAAGCATGTCTTCTAATACTTGATTCACCCTTTCATTTTTTCCATCAGTTTTAGGGTGATAAGTTGAACTGATGTTCAATCTAGTGCCAATGGCTCGATGTAAAGCTTGCCAAAAATTAGATGTGAATCTCGAGTCCCTATATGATATAATTACCTCTGGAAATCCATGAAGCCAAAATATTTCTTTGGAAAATCTATTAGCCATAATCACGACATCATCCTTGGTGCTCCCAGGTATAAAGTGTGCAACCTTGGTCAATCTATTGACCACTACTAGAATCATGTCATGTTGGAACTTGGTTTTAGGTAGCCCTACTATAAAATCCATTGAAATAACTTGCCATTTTTGTATAGGCACATTATGTGGGTATAACAACCAGTAGGATGTCTATGTTCTACTTTTACATTTTGGCACTCAAGGCATTGAACCATAAATTCAATTATATCTCTCTTCATTCCTAGCCAAAAGAATATATTTTTCATATTTTCCCTCATTTTTGCTCCTCTTGGGTGAGCAGAGTAAGGGGATATATGAGATTCATTCATGATCATCTTCCTTAGATCTCCACTTCTAGGAATTACCACCCTATCCTTAAAACATAGAAAACCATCCTTGATGCTAAAATATTTGTTTTCATCTGGTTTCCTTTCCATATTTTCTCATATTTGATTACAGTAAGCATCCTGACTTTGCATTACCTTGACTTGTTCCATAAATTCAACATGAATACGAGATAAGACTACAATATATCTCCTTCTACTTAGAGCATTTGTGACCTTATTCTCTTTCCCCTTAATGTATTCAATACCAAAATCATACTTTATGAGAAATTCCATCCATCTCCTCTATCTAGCATTGAGCAAAGGTTGGGTGAACATGTATTGAAGACTTTGATGATCTATCTTAAGCTCAAAGGGTCTACCAACTAGGTAATATCACCAAATTTTGAGAGCAAACACTACAACTGCTAACTCTAAATCATGAGTTGCATAATTAACCTCATGCTTTTTTAGCTTCCTTGATCCATAGGTGACCACCGCTTCCTCTTGTGAGAGCACTCCTCCTAGTCCTTCTAGCGATGCATTTGTACATACAAAAAAACTTCCCTGTGGATTCAGTATCTTTAGAATAGGAGGTGTAGTAAGCTTCTGCTTAAGTAAGTTAAAGGTAGATTCACATTTATCTATCCACTTGAATTCCTTCCCTTTCCTTTGAAGGTTGGTTATCGATGAGGTGATCTTGGCGTAGTCCTTCACATATCACCTATAGTACCCAGTTAAGCCCATGAAACTTCAGACTTTAGTTACATTCATTGGCGGTGGCTAGTCCAAGATGGCTTCTATTTTCTTAGGATCTATAGCAATTCCCTCAGCTAAAATAATGTGTCCTAAATATTGCACCTCAGACACATAGAACTCACACTTGGATAAATTCCCATACAACTGCTTTTCCCTTAGCAACTCCAACACTAATCTGAGGTGTTTATCATGCTCCTCCTTATTTTGGAAGTATATCAAAATATCATCTAAAAACACTAGAACAAATATATCCAAGTACTTTCTAAAGATACTATTCATCATATTCATAAATGTTGTTGGAGCATTCGTCGACCCAAAATGCAAGATAATAAACTCATAATGTCCATATCGAGTTTTAAAACTTATCTTATGAGTATCTTCCTCTTGAATTCTCAATTGGTGATATCTTGATTTCAAATCAATATTTGAAAATACTGAGGCATCCTTGATCTGATCGAAGAGATCTTCGATCCTAGGTAAAGGATATCTATTCTTAATAGTTACCTTATTTAGCATCCGATAGTCAATACATAATCTTAAAGATCCATCCTTTTTCTTTACAAATAACACTGGTGCACCCCATGGTGACACACTTGGTCTAATTAGTCCTTTCTCTAACAATCCTTGAAGTTGTACTTTCAGTTCTTGCATTTCTATGGAATTCATCCTATAAGGAGCCCTATGGATAGGCTCTATTCTAGGTTCAAGTTCAATAGAAATTTTGAATTCCCTTTTAGGTGGTAATCCGAGTAAGTCTTCCAAAAATACATCCCTAAACTATTGTAGAACAAGGTGTTTCCAAAACACCTCTTCCTTCTTCTCTTCCTCTATCTCATTTAGTTTAACAATAAAGATCATTCCTCTTTTTTTTATGGATCTCTTGAGTTGCATAGCCAAAAGGATTTGAGGTTGGAAAGTTCCTTGCAGGCTATTCACTCTACAAACAAGTCCATCATCATCTGAGTATTCAACCCATCGATCCTAAAAATTAATCACTACTTTATGCTCTTGTAGCCAATCCATTCCCAATACTACATCAAAGGCATGCAATGGTGCAACATATAAACATCCTAAGGTCATTCCACTAGGTAAAGCAATTTCTACCATAGGATAACATTGGTTCATAGAGTAGGTTTATCCTGAACCATACTCAACCTTCCATCCATGTTCTAATATTCCTGGCCTATTTGTAGAGTTATGCATAAAGGGTCAGCCCCAAAATCTATGTATAAAATCAAGGCGAATTGTCTTGGAATCCCGATAATATTTGTAGAAGTATACATGACAAATTGCATTTATTTTTTTCCAAAAATTTTCAAACCATGGCAAATTTCATTAATTTGTCTCCAAAAATTTTCAAATTGTGGTGAATTTTATTTGGGGGATATGAATATCGGTTTCAAAATCTAAAAAATGTATGGCATACTTAAAATCTTTAGGCCGATATGAAAGACTTTACGCTGACATGACAACCAATAGCACGACAATCGACTGCAGGCATGACGATCAGCTACAGGAATGTCGATCAACTACAGGTATGATTATCGATTACAAGTATGTCAATCAATTGTAGGAATGTTGATTGGCTACAGGATTGTTGATCGGTTGTAGGTATGCTAATCGACTGCAAGAATACTGATTGGTTGTAAGAATGTCGATCGACTGTAGGCATGACGATCGACTGTAGGTATGACGAGTGGCTATAGGAATGATGATCGAATACAAGCATGTCAATTAGCTAAAGGCATGATGATCAGTTACAGGTGTGTCAATCGACTATAGGTATGAAAATCAGTTGTAGGCATGATGATTGGCTATAGACATGATGATCAGCTATAGGCATGACAATTGGCTATAGGTATGATGATAGGCTGCAAGCATGATAATTGGCTATAGGTATGAATATCAGCTATAAGAATATTGATCGGTTGTAGGCATGACGAGCAGATGTAGGCATGATGATAGGCTATAGGCATGACAATTAGTTGTAGGTATGACTAATTTCGATCGACACGGTTCTACAACTAACTGATTAATATCGATCGACACTTCTATAACTGATAGAAAAATTTTGATCGATAATCCTTACAACTGATAGGATTATATCGATAAACATAACTCTACAACCTATTGGATTATATCGATAGACATGACTCTGCAACTGATCAGATTATATCGATAGACATGACTCTGCAATTGATTGTCTTATGCTGACAGACACAACTCTGTAACTGATCAGCTTACACCAATAGACATGGATATGTAACCAATCAGCTTATACTGATAGACACGGCTCTACAACCGATCATCTTGCACCGATTGACACTCCTCTGCAATCGATCGGTTTATTTCGACAGACACTCCTCTGCAACCTTCTCAAGTTTTTCATTGTTTCAGAGTTATTTTTGAGTTAGACTATTTTTTATGTATGTTTATCGATACCCAGTACAATAGATATATGGGTATTATATGAGGCGATTTGGGCAAGAAAAATAAAATCATTTATAATTTGAAGGCAATTTGGGTGGGAAATATAAAATCATTTATAATTTGAAGGCGAATTGGGCGAGAAAATCAAAATCATATGTAATTTGAGGTCAATGAATTAAAATAAAGTTAGGTTCATGATTATCAATGACGGGCGAATTTACCCCAAAAAAACTTCCACCCCATAAATTTCGGATGAATGGACCCTAGTGAAAGGATCCAAAATTAGCCTTTTCAAAATTTTAAAAATCCTAAATAGAGCCAATTTACGATATTTTGCACTTATGCATAACCCTGCCTATTTGTTATATCTCTAAATAAATTAGTAGAAATAAAACTATTTTTAGCTCCACTATAAATTAAAATTTTAACACTTCTACCAAAGATCTTACATCTTATCACTAGTGGTGTAGCCTGACCATCCATATTCTGATTTCCTATTGCTACATAAATCCAATGTGTTGGTTCCTTAGGTGCAGTCTCCTTGTACATTGGTTCCTTTCCTTTAGAACCCATACCTATTCTTTGAGGATAATTTTTGGTATAATGTGATCCTTTACAAATGTAACACCCTTATTTTGGTCTTGGATGTTCTTTTCATCTTGGTTTCCTTGTCTCTCCTTATTTTGGAAAGTTAGTCTATCTTTGTGGTGATATATTGCCATTGTTGCCCTGATTATAGCATTTATGATTCCTTCCTTGGAAATTCCTTCTAAATTTTTCTTGTTTCCTTTCTTCTTTCTCATCCTATCCTGTAACACTTTTACTTGATTGCTCACGCTCCCACTTCATGAAACCTGCATTGTTTCTCTTTCTTAGTGCCTCTTTGCCTAGATCATCTAACCCCTCATAATCAAAGTAAGATTTGAGATATGCTTCATATTTCCTTGCTAACTCATAGGCCTTTTGCAATCTCTTAGGTTCTCTCATTTCTACTTATTATCCTATTATAGGATCTACTCCAAGTATGATATTGTGGACCTTCATCTTCTCAGTGTAAGTGAGCACATACTTCACCAAATTTACAAATTTTTGATAGTATTTCTCCACTGTTCTAATTCCCTAATGAAGTTTAGTGAATTCATCAAATTTATGGGAATAAAAATATTCCATGAGAAATATTTCTTTGAAATCCTTTACAAATTTTTCCCATTTTAAATCAACTGTAGCAACTAGCTTTCACTTTTCACTAAGGGTTTCCAACCAAGCTAAACCACCTCCTTGAAAATGTAATGTAGCTTTTGTTATTCATATTACAATATGTCTCTATCTCCTTCAACCAAGCCTCGACCTTATCCCCATATTCTTATCCATTAAACTTGGAAGATTTTAGATATTTCATCTCATTTTCTAGCTCAACTTATAGTTGAACTCTTGCCAATTGTACCTATGTAAGAGGTTCATTTGTTTGTTCCCTTCTTGGGTTACCATTTTGTGTTTTTATAATTAGCATAGTTTCCAACAACTATTTTTGAGCTTCCACATACTCACGAAGTAGAGCCACTATTTCAGTAAGATTCTCTCCCTCATTAGGATTTTCCAAACCATCTTTAGGTGCTCTATTCTCTATATTGGTTCCATGTGTCTGCCTTGTTGTTGGGGTATCACCTCCTCTTCTTATTTTTGGTACCATTATCCTTGGCCACTCATAGAAGAGACAATAGGAATTCATTAGCATTTGGCCCTTCAAATTGCCCTTCCTACTAATAATTGTTTACCCAATACATCCTAGTCATTTTGGGTAATTTTGCTTCTATTTGATTTTTTTTAAATTACTAATGTCTAGTATGTTTTCTATTTCACACTAAACTAATTTTGCATAGTGATCCAATTCCACTACGAACCATGCTCTGATACCAAATGTAAGGGACCCCAAAGTCCCAACCCTAAATTTTACTCTAAATCAACCCTTATTATAAATATAGATATATGTGTGTGTATGTGTGTGTGTGTGTAAATATCTTTATAAAGTTTACTGAGCTCCTTTTACAAATAAGATAGACCTAATCTCTAGTATTCCTTTTCTAGAGTTTGAATAAGTCATGACACTCATCTATGAGTTATGACTAAGCCTAATAATACAACCATCCTTACTTCTTAACAATTCCATTAGTGAGAAGCATCGGTGCAATACACTTCTACTCCAACTACATTTAATTACTAACACCATAGTTGGTTCTCCTTTCTCTCCTTTGAAAGGAAAAGCCCTAGTATTTACCCATGAACAAGCCCTTTAGTTCAAGAGTTCTAGTAAAATAGTCTCCTCTCTTCATGCAAGTCTTCTAGTGTAAGAGTTCCATTAATAGCTTTTCATTCTCTTTCAAAAGTCTTTTAGTAAAAGAGTTTTACATATATGCTAATCCCTACTCCCTACCTAGTTCCATTAGTGTAGGAGTACTAAGTAACATCCACAATAATTGACCAACTTATTTTCCAAGAGGATTTCTTACTCGATATCTAAACATTAATACGCTCCTTCTAGATATATTCCATCTATTTCCAAAAAGTGTTATCAGTTACATGAGTTTAATTTGGGTGAATTAATGTTCATTATTCAACCTAACTTATAGCTAGTATCCACATTATATATCTAGTTAGTGAGCCATGGATATCCACTGATGATAGATGCCATACAAAGATGCTAGATACCCATATATCTATAATCAATTCTAGGGTACATAAATTAATTAAAAACTACAATCACATAGTTAAACTCAATTCAATACTGTAACTCTATCTTTGAAGAATTAATTTATTTAAACTTAGTTAAACTTGGTTTCATGTGATTCTAGGTAAGATCCATAAGATATCGCTATTGCTCAAAAGTCTATCTCTGAGTTATTATAGCATCACCAATAACATAAGCATATCTTTACATTAAGGTCAAGTTTTTTTTTGGTAGATAATATACTATAGCATTAATACCGAGTTTTACAGGTTGACCCAAAACCTTTTACAAAAATCAGCCTAGGGCTGTTGATGAACATGTCCTTACTAAGGATCCTATATATGTAAAATCTACATACCGCCAAAGCCATTACATCCGGTAAGGCACATAGCCTATTATCAAAAAGAAACTTCCCATACAACATTTTGGGTATACCTCGAGAAAACACACCTGCATCATAATTACAAAAAAAAGAAACAGACATAGATCCCTTCTTTGAAACAGTGGAGAAATAAAAAGCTGCAGACACACATAGTAGAGTACTAAAAAAAACTCCCACAAGATTTGTATTGATAGTTACTATTAATAATTCTTTGGTAATTGCTTTCTTTTGTATATGACATGCTTTGGGACCACATCCCATCTTGGCCAATTAGCCTTGGAGAAGTGAACCTGTTGGCTACATTTATGGTGATGGTTATCTAGTGGTCCACGTGGCTCTGGTTCATAGTCTTATATTACCATTTATTTCCTTCCCTATGATTATCAACCAACCTCAACTTACTAAGACAACTAGGAGCCATGTTATCTGACATGTGATTGTCCCCATTAGTCTTTGTGGTATTTCCAAGCAGCATCCACCAAGACTGACAGCTTGGATAATTTTTATTGTGTCCATTTCAAAAAAGAGACGGGAATACTCATAGCCTTCGAACTTATAGTACCTTCCTTGTTGGTAAATTTGACTATCATTATTGGAATTCTTGTTGAATAAGCTCCTCTACTTCGCTCGGGACACTATGTTCCCATTTAAAAAATTTCTCACCATCGACACCCAAATTGGCCAACTTATCAACAACTTTGTAGCTTCCCGAAAGACATATTGGGCTTTTATGTCTTGTCTTCCCTAGAAAAGGATCCTAGCCTCTTCAACAATTGATTTAATCCTCCAAGGAGGTGTTTTCCAATTATTGAGGAGATTTATAACATGCATAGAGTCTCCTTCTATGATCAATAGTCTTGAGTCATTTGAAGACCTCTCCACATAGCTCTAGCTTCAGCTTCGTTGTTCGTCCTTGTTCCCAAATATTCATAAATATTTGGGAACAAGGATGAAAAACAAAGCTAAAGCTAGAGCTATGTGGAGATTCCTTCAAATGACTCAAGACTTAGAAGGTAATTTGATCATAGAAGGAGACTCTATGCATACAATAAATCTCCTCAATAATTGGAAAACACCTCCTTGGAGGATTAAAATAATTGTTGAAGAGGCTAGGATCCTTTTCCAAGGAAGAAAAGACAGAAAAGCCCAACATATATTTCGGGAAGCTAGCAAATTTGTTGATAAGCTAGCCAATTTGGGTGTCAATGGTGATGGACTTTTCAAATGGGAACACGGTGTCCTGAGTGAAGTAGAGGAGATTATTCAACAAGATTCCAAGAACATTGAGTTCAAGTTAAAATCAACTGGAATAATTTTACTAAGCATACTAAATCATTTTGTAGCTACCCAAACTAAATACAGGTTTTCAAATCTAAAACACTGGTAGTGCATCACTAGTCCATTCCCCAGAGGAATATTTACAATGATACAATTCTGAAGATGTTTACTCTCCATAGAAACATTGTGTTAAGGTAGTAGGAGTTCAACCACTACTCATCTTCTGAATAGTCCAGTTTGTTACACAAATGGTGGATGTTGAGCACCAAATTCATCATTCAAAGCTCACTCTTTCTTTAGCTAATCATGTTCCAACTTATGTTCCAAATTGCATCAATATGTAGAACTTCTAGCACATATTGCAGTTGCACAAGTGACTCTAACCACCACAATGTCCATAGAATCCTTCAATAGTAGAACACAACACCCACCAATAAAAAACTTACCTTATAATGAGGATCAAAGATGGCTCCATATCTCTTCCCACAATTCCCATTATGAATTCTAATGAATTCTCAAATTCCAACATCCTTTTTTAAATTCTTAAATAATTATTCAAAATAATGAATAAATATCTATAGTTTAACATTAGAATTTATAAAATAATACACTCATTAAACATGTATTTTTCACAATTAGAATTCTATATAAACACAAATACAACAGAAGAAAAACATCCATCCTTTCAATATTTAAGCCATTGCCATTTTAAAGGAATTCACAATCAATCTAGCTTTAAGATTCATTCATTCCTAACTTCTCAACTAGCATAGATACAATCATAATCAAAATATTCATTCAGAAACCAATGAATGAACTTCAAATCAATCATCCCTTCTATTCTATCAACAACATTGATTAAGCAAGCATTCAATATACACATTTCAACATATAGAATTTTAGATAACATCAAAGCATTAGAGGCAATCGTTCTCTTTCAAACGTCTAAACATATAATAAGTGTTTTTTTACTCCACTAGTTACCAAATCATTCATGGCATTGGTAGAACATGAACATAGTAAAGATACACTTAAGACCTCTACTAAACCAAAACTCACACATCAACATCAACTCCTTCTCTCAACAACACAACATGGATATCAAACACCCACGGTGATATCAAAACCACTACTAGAGATTAATTGAACGAACATACAATAGGGATCTATTGGATACGTTCATAAGGCAACGCTAAGCTATAACACAAAATATTTCTATAAAAGAAGAAACTACGAGATGTGATATCTTCCAACATACCAGGTATATGATTTATTCATCTCTTTCAAATGATGGATTACCCACGATATACCCCAAACATTGTTGAACACACACAAGCCCATTATTCCAAGCATAAATTCTTTTTTTTTAACTTTCAATCAACAGAAGCAACCAATTTTATTACTTAATAAGATCAACCACTCTCCACCTTTCAGTTATTACAACACCAAATTTCGTCCTCTCTTTTCCAAACCTCTCTACCAAAAACAAAAAACCATCCAAAACTCGATCCCATTTTCCTTTTCATCCTTTATTTTGGTGCACTCTAGTCTCTAACATATGTGCATTAACATCCAACATCCCTTAACAACCCACTCCATTGCACATAAGAAATCCAATGAACACACTAACCAGTCCACATTCTTACAATAAAAGCTTATGAATTCTAAAACATTCAGGAGTAAAACACATGCTGAACCCACAAAAGAGAAATCATTTATACAAACTAAGCTTTGATCTAGTTATTTCCTTTTTCCACCATGGTAATAATAATAATATCAACCAACTCTTACTTTATAATATTTCATTATAATAAAACTACAACACACAAATGCAACTAAGTAATTTCATGATATGCATCTTCATGTAAAGGGAAATTATTTCATGTTGCCTCCCCATAATTTTCAATAATTTTACCCATCACATCATTTTCCCAAGGTATTGTTTTCAGTGGCTACTCTTTCTACCACTGTAAATAAACATGTTCCTACAAAATGCACTTTTTATTAGCAGTATCATATTCTTACATAAAATGCATATCTTTTAGATCCAAACATGAAATTATCCTATATTCCACAAAGGATTCACATAACATATTTTCTATATGAAATAAGTAATTTGCATAATAAAACTGATACATCTAGTCATTCTATCAATGAGTAAAATCACAAACATAAATACATAAAAATAGAAGGTCTATCAAAATTAGGGTCATGACATTCACTATAGGCCTTCTTCCAAGCTATGTTTGGGTCATAATCATTCATTTCATATTTCTTCATGGTAAGACCAATATCATTCTTTACATTTAATAAACTTTAATTTTTCATCATACTTGGTTTCCTTTTGTAGAAACCATATAACATTCATTTCATATTATTCCATTTATTCATACTTATCCATAAATAATCCATTTGTTTTTCCTTTTATTTATATAGACAATATTTTTGAGAATGATTATGTCCTCCACAAGTTTCACAACAATAAAGATTCCAACATTTCTCTATCTTATGTCCATATCTACCACAATGATTACATTTGTTCCCTATTACAAAATTTATTTTACCATTTTATCCTTCATTATTACTGATTCTATTAGTCTCTATCACTAATTTTATGTCACTATTTTTTGTCATGAATTTAGTTCCTGATTTATTATTTCTAGTTTGTCCTATATATCCAAGACCTTCATATTTTGGTCTTATTTTTGGTACAATTGGCTCTTTCATTTCTTGTCCATTTTTTTCCAAACCTATGTATCTTTATCCCATTTTATTTAATAATTTTGAATCAATTCCTTTATAATACCTTTCAAAATAATGAAAATGATCATTAGAATGATCCATATCAACATCAACACAACTCTAAGCATCATTATCTCTGTCATCATTTGAATATCTATCATCATCAATTTTGATAGCATAAGCTTTTTCTAACCAATCATGAACTATACTCAAATCATCTAAGTTACACTCTATATCTTTTCTTTTTGTGTCACAACATGCATTTACTATCATAGGTTCCAAGTCCTTATTGGATTCCTCATTACTTGATAATAAACATATGTGATTTACCATAAGATTCCTATGTACATATTTTGATTGTGCAACATACCCTAGTTGATTACTTTAATCTCTTTGATTCCATTTAGAAGATTCTTGGTCTTGATCCTTCCTAGTCAATGCATTATACTTACAATATTTTGTATTATGTCCTTTTTCACAAATATGATAATATTTCTTTTGTTTTTTATTTTGTGATGAAGTGCAAGATCCTTTTTCTACTACAAGAGCCATTTTTTTGGTAGGTTGATTAATATTTACAGGGGATTTTAATAGGATCCCAAAATATTATTACATAATATTCCAATATAGAACATGTAGATACAGTAGAGGAAACTTAGACCAAGGTACCCAGCAAAGGAGTACTCTGTATACAACAAATTAGAACAAAAGTAGTAGAGTAAATCCTATCCAAGTAAATAATAAGAAAAGCTGACATACTAACCTCCCAGCTAAAATCTTGTTGGGAAACAACTGAGAAAGAATAATATAGGGGTCCCCGACCAGTGCCAAACATACATCAAAAAATACTAGAGATCAAAAGGCATAGTAGGAGAGCCTAACAAGAATATCCTTGAGAATGAAAAAAAGAGGTATATATGCCATATAAACCCTAACCACTAAAGTAAAGATAATTGACTAAGATAAAGTAAAAGAAAGCAATAGAATCTTGTAAAAATGTAGATCAGATCAGGGGTCTGAAGTTGACTATTGTTATTCTTCTTCCAAGGTGCTTGATTTCCCATTATCATTAACTACAAGTTATTCAGCATCCTGATTATCTCTTCCATGGCTTTGATAGTGGTAATCATAGACTTAGTAATCATCTGAATGAGGAGCTTGTTTCTACACAATGTAATTTAACACTTTGGATAGCATTTTGGGCCTTTTAAGGAATCCAATTAACCCTTTTGGAGAATATTTTAGTAGTAACAGTAAAATCTACAAACAAATCAACCATGATATTTGCCTCCTTGTATATATTTTGAATTATTGTCTCCCCACGCATCTAAATTAACCTCCTGGTCTCATTAACTGTATTCTGGACTCTCCATGATGGATTTTTTCTATTCTTCATGTAATTGATGACATTGAAGGAGTCCCCTTCTATTATAAAAGGTTTTTGGTCTTCTTGAATCAATTACAGACCTCTCCAAAGTGCTCTTGCCTTAGCAACATGATTGGACTAGAAGCCAAGATATTCAGCATAAGTAAAAATAATGTTACCATTATGATCTCTTATAATTCCACCAACTCCTGATTCACGTGGATTGCCCTTAGAGGCCCCATAAAAATTCATTTTGATCCAATTTTTTTGGTGGGCATTGCCATCTAACATTCATCCTAGGATTAAGAGCTTGTTGGAAAGGAATCTAGACAATAATTTTAAGAGAAGATAGAATACAGGACTCTGTTTTGGATAAAGGGGACTCACTCCAATTAAGGGATTGAAAATTCTCAATAGCAAAGGCAATAATTTTGGCCACCACCAAACCAACATACTTTGAGCTATCAATGAAGGCTCTATGATTGTGTTCCAACTACACCTGCAATAAAAAATAGTGCAACGTAAAGTTCCATAATGTGCTTGGTTTGGGATTGCAAAAAGGATTATGCCACTAAAAGAAAATATCTAATATGGAATTAGAAATGGCCCATTGAATTTTGAACCTATTGCTCAGTTGGATCAGTATAGCAATGTAAAAATCACATTGAGTAAAAATATGATTAGTGGACTCCCATTGGGATTGCATAAATAACATCTTTTTGGTATCATGATTCCTCTTTTGCTGAGATTTTCTGTAGTAAGAATCTTGTTCTGAATTGTGAGCCATGAAAAGAAAGCAATTTTGGGGATTAGATTTTTATTTCAGATAAGATTTATAGGAAAATTAGGAACTTGAATCTGAGTTTGAAAATCATATGATGATTTTACTATAATGTTCCCTTCATTAGAGCCTCTTCAAATAAGTTTATCAACCTCTCCATGATGGGAAAGAGTGTATGACTTCAAAGCTAAGGATATGATTGCTGATTATAGTGTTGTATATCTTCTGAAAGATACTTCCAAGAAGGATACCTAACCAAGAAATAAAATTAGTGACTTTGGTCCCATAAATTTTGTCGGTAAAGGTTTTAAGGCTTACTAGATC
Source organism: Wollemia nobilis (assembly GCA_028583015.1). NCBI lineage: Eukaryota > Viridiplantae > Streptophyta > Pinopsida > Araucariales > Araucariaceae > Wollemia > Wollemia nobilis. Next base: position 3,252,274 of record JAQPPZ010000314.1, read on the forward strand.
TCCATATTCAATAGGAGGCTCCTCCAATAGCCACCTGTCATTCCAAAAATCCACACTCCCATTACATATGATCCATCTTAGCTCCTTTTGAACTAACTATTTAGTTTGAATAATTGCCTTCCAGAAAGTTGAGTCAGTTTGTGGAATATTTTCACTTAAAATATTAGATGTATGGAGATATTTCCTTTTGACTATCACAACCCATTCAGTTTTTAAATTGGTTAGGATTTTCTATGCATTTTTTGCCAGTAGATCATGTTTATTTTAGATAGTATTCTGAGACCAGTACCTCCCTGATTTTTTTCGTAACATGCTAACTCCCAAGATACTAGATGAATCATTTTTTTATTCATAGTTACCATCCAAAGGAAATTCTTTTGAATTTGTTCAATATTTTTATAGACTGTAGTTGGATCTTTAAATACAAATATGAAATAGACTAAAATGCTTTGCAAATAAGCTTTAGTGAGGATAGCCTTGGAAGCCTAGGACATGAGTTGATCCTTCAACGCAACAATCTTTCTTTGAATTATTTCAACTACATTGTCCCACATATGCTCAGTAGGGTTACCAACAAATAAATGGAGACCTAAATATGTAGTAGGAAGGGAGGAAATGGTACATCCCAAAATTTTGATAATTTTCCTTTGGCAATAGATAGGAGTGTTAAGGAAATAAACTTTACTTTTAGCAAAATTAACGTGTTGGCCAGCAACTTCCTCATAAATTTTGAGGATAATTTTAATGATTTTAGCTTCAATCACTGATGCAAGAGTAGCCAAAATAGTATCACCCACAAACTATTGGTGAGTGATTGGATTTTAATTTGAGGTTGCTTTTAAACCTGAAATAAAACCATTTCTATTGGCTACTTTGATCATTCTTCCTAAATATTCACCTAAATTGATAAACAAAATGGTAGACAAGGGGTCCCCTTGTCTTAAACCTCTAGCAATAGGAAAGTAACTAGCATGGGATCCATTAACTAGAATGGATAACCATAGGGAAGAAATACAACATTTAACAAGGTTGACCCAATCTGTATGAAAACCAAATTTGTGTAGGATATCAATCAAAAAATACCTATTAACCCTTTCAGAGGCCTTGTTCATGTTAGGATTAAGAAGAAGGGTGGATTTTTGGATCAAAGAAACTAAATGAATGGACTCATGAATAGTTATTATTCATCAATTATACTTCTTTCTTGGATAGAGTTTCCTTGGTAATAATCAATGATTGAAGGTAGAATTCCTTTTATCCTATTAGCCATAGCTTTAGTAAGTATCTTGTAAAGGATATTGCATAGGCTTATTGGATGGAAATCAACCATAGATTTACTGGAAGTACTTTTGGGGATCAGTGCTATGAAAGTAGAGTTAATACTATGATGAATATTTTTGGAGTCTTAAAAATATCTAACAGTAGCACATAACTCCAGATGAATAATATCCCAAAATTCCTAAAAAAAATTGGGATAAAACCCATTTGAACCAAAGGCTTTATCTGGTTGCATTGAAAAAAGTGCTCGTTTGATCTCCTCTTGAGAAAAGGAGCTAATAAGCATAGAATTGGCATCTAGAGACACTGAACGAGGAATATTAGACAAAATAATATTCTTGGCCTCAGGATAGTCCGAAGGTGTTCCAATAAGGGAATCAAAGTAATATACAACTTCTCCCCATATTTGATCAATATCTTTGGACAAGGACCCATTAGACAATTGAATCTCCCTAATCTTATTGGTGCTTCTGTTTCTGAGCGTGGAAGCATGAAAGAATCTTGTATTTTAATCACCTTCTCTCATCCATAGGGCCCTTGAATTCTATCTCCAATAAATTTCTTCTTTGCTCAAAATTTTGTGATACTCTACTAGTAGGTAACGTTCTTCCATTCTAGTATTATTGTCCTATTGACCTAGTTGAATTTTATCTTCAATAAGTTGCATTTTTTACTTGATCTACTGCTTATTCTAAAAAAATATTTCCAAAAACTTCTTTATTCTTCGCTCTAAGCTTCTCTTTAATAAATCTTATTTTCTAGGAAAATTTATGTGAAGGAGACCCTTGAAAATTTTGTTGCCACCAGTCATGAATTTGATAACAAAAATCATGATGCTGAAGCCACATTGACTCAAATCGAAAGGGGGTTTTGAATATTGACCCTATGTCAGCTTCAAAAATTAGTGGATTATGATCCGAACCAATTTTAGGAAGATTTTGGATAGTAGCACCCACAAAAATGGGGACAACCTCTTTAGAGAGGAAAAACCAATCAAGCCTAACCTGAATAAGGTTATTCCCACTTCTTCTGTTACTCCATGTGTACTTAACCCCCTTTAGTTGAACATCCATAAGTTTGTTAGCATCAATAAATTCCCTGAAATCTTCCATACTTATACTAAAGGAATTATTTCCAACTTTCTTGTCATATGGATACAGGGGTGTATTAAAGTCCCTTGCTAGTATCCACAGTGTCAAACCCAAGGTGTTCTTCAACTGGTAAATACTATTCTAGAAAGAAAATATCTCAACTAGAGAACTAGGTGCATACACATTAGTTATAATCCATGTATTGTCATTATCCTTATTATGGAAAATGACATTGATTGTTTGGTGAGAAGCAAAAATCAATCTACCTTCAATTTTTGTTGGATCCCAAAGGCACATTAGTCCTCCTGAAGTTCAATGAGATGGACTAAAAACCATTTCTACTTTTTTCCATATACTTTTAACAACCCTAACTGAATAGGAGACATCCAACTAAGTCTCATGTAGTAAAATAATGTTAGGTTTAACTTCTTTTCTGATATTTACAACCAGTCTCTGCCTGACTGTACCATTGAGACCTTTCACATTCCAAGAGAGGATCTTCATTTTGAATATTTTTTGGGTTTTTTGCCTCCCTTTTATTGTTGTAAGGGAGGTTTGGAATTCTTTGATTCATCCTTTTCTTTTCCAATAAAATTAGACAGCAGAGTTGTTTGAAGACCATTAGAAATTTTGTCCTCTACCTCTTTACGTCTCTGATCAGCCATGGATGGTCTTCCTCTCTTTTTGTCACAACCATAGTCAATGCCTACCTTTTTACTTCGAGTATGCTTAGGGCTAAAATGGTTTGGGGAATTCTACTTAATATGAGGGCTCTCAGGCTCATTTAGGGTTTCATGCAGGTTAACATTAATGCACTCAATAACAGGGTCAGGCACTAGAGGGGGAAAACTATTTCAAAAGTACATATTGGGTGACTCATTTCTCAATTGATTTTCAAGTTCATATTTCTGAAGAATATTTATTAACTCCTCAAATGACACCTTTCTATTTGATACTAGAAGAGATGTGACCAACATTTTGAATGATTCAGGAAGTGCTCTAAGTACAATTAAAACTAGGAGTTTATCTTCAATATTTTCTCCTAAGGTATGCAATTTTGATTTTAATTTTGATATCCTTCGAAGAAAATATTCTATGTTTTCTTCATCATGAACTTTTAGTGCATACAATTATGATTGTAGGTGTAAAATGGTTGCCTTATTCTTTCCTTCAAATATCATACATAATTTTTTCCATGCAATTTTTGAAGTTTCTACTTCACTAATGTGTGCTTGAATTTCATTGGATATGCCAAATAGAATTAACATAAGAGATTTAACATCATCATATTTGAATTTTTGAATTCCTATTTTATTTTTTCAAATGTTTCTTTGTTAATTCACCACATCCTATAGTTTTTCAACAATAAGTATTGACCTCATCTTATTTTTCCATGGGGTAAAATTAGGCCCCTTTAATAATTGAGATTTAGAAAAGAAAATTTTTGTATTTGCCATTTCCTTTGAAGTTGACAACCTTATAGCTCCAAAAATAAATTTTACAATTTTTTAAATTTAATTTTCTAAACCTTTGAAGTAGTAATCCTTTTAACTCCCTATCAAATTTACAAAATCTGAAGAAGACTTTAAATAACTTCAAAAAGTAAAATTCTTAAAAACTTTCTACTAACTCTTTTGAAAACATTAAATCCAAAAACTCAAATCCTATTTTAAGTAGAAAACCTTATTTCTCAAAAACACAAAATTAAAATTTTAATTGCAAACTTCAAATATTAAAATATCAAAATTTCAAAACTTTAAGAGTAGAAATCCTTATGACTCCGTTTCAATAATCTCCAATCGAAAAAACTTATAACTCCTTAGCACTCAATAACAATAATTTTTCAAGTTCTCCCTCTCTTTTTTTAACCTTTGATGTTGAAGAATTTTTATCTCCCTAATTTTATTTTCAAATTTTCTAAACTTCAAATACTTCAATTGACATAAAAAAGTTAAAGTTTAAATTTTTTTCCTTTTTTTATTAATTTTAAATAATTATCAATACGTCACTTCACTCAAGAATCTTTAATAAACCTTTTAACGTCCTTAATAAAAAATCTAACTTTAACCTTTAAATCAAAAGATAAATATGTTTAACTTCAACCTTATCTCTCCACTTAAATTTTAATTGATTTTTTAAAATTTATTGACTATTCAATCCTTATTACTCCACACTTCAAATAATTCAATTAAAATTTTAATTTCTAAAGCTCCTTTTAATAAATATAAAAAACTATAACCACCTTATTACTCCTTTAAGGTTTTCAAAAATTCATACTTGCATCTATTTCCCTCCAAATATTATTATGCATTGGAAATGGAAAGTTAAAAATGGAATGCTGGAAATGACGTTACCTAAGTCTATCAACAATAATTTTTGTTGTTGTTGCATGCTCTTTCAATGTCTTTTCACTTATATTCCTCCTTTTAATATCAATTACATCTGCATACAACTCTAAATGGCATGTTATAAGAATGAGCAATTTCTTAAATTTGAGCATTATTCTGAATGTAACCTACACCAGCTCTATGTTTTTCATATGGATTCCAGATTTTTTTCTACACTCTCCATGATTTCCTCTTTGCCACACTTAGTTGGTAGGTGCAATTAGGGTTTATTTTATATTTTTGTTGTTTATTGCTCTACTTTGTTTGTTGTTTTATTCTACTATATTCCCTTGAATGTTGGCAGCTCTCTTTGCTCTACTTTGTTTATTGTTTGTTGTTATACTCTATTCCATTGAATGTTGGTAGCTCTTTTTTAGTGGACAATTATTGCTTGGCTCACCTATTAGCTTTTTGTGAATACATCTTTACTACGGGTATAGGAGAATCCTTTTCCTCTATGATTTTCCAATTCTCTTTTGTGCTCTTCAATATATTATTATTAACTTTATTTTCAAATATATCAATGATATTCTATGCTCTATTCTTCAATGTTAAATGAGTTTTTATTACTTTTCAAATAAGCTTTCTTATATTCATTTCTTAATCAATGAGCTTTTTTGCTAGTTATATTTTTTTATTTGAGCTCATCAAGATCGAATTTGCTTGCATCTATGTTGCATATATTTAGCATCTTTAGAATATTTCCTCACAAGACTTCTCCTTTTTCTTTTTTGATAAAATATTGCAAGCTCAATTTTCCCACCTCTTGATATTTGCTCTTGTATCCTGAGTTCTATTTTTTTCAAGTTCTTGCATAAGTTCTATATTCTTTCTCTTCTCTTGGGTTTTAGCCTAATTTCTTGTTTTTACATATAGCCTTTTTTAATTATTTTTATTTTGTTAATATATATATATATATATATATATTAGTTACTGGATTTTTTTTACCGACTATGTCTACGTAACTTACTGGTTCTCTGGACAAGATATCAACTTTTTTTCAAAAAAAATTGACATAATGGATCTTACCTTTATTTTATTTTATTGAGATCATGCGATGAAGGATTTTAGCACACTAAATTACATTATTTTTAGCAATTTATTTATCAGTTATGTAAAGCATTGAGCACTACATCAGCTATGTTAAATAGAAGGATAGCGGGAGGAATATTATTTCAGCTTCTCCATCAATAGGTTTAGCCCAGGTTTGTTTTTTTACTAAGATAGGGCTATCTTGCATTTGTATGATCTTCTCTTATTTTTTCTTGTATATCTTTCAAGATCTGTGTAAAGGATCGGGGCCCTTCAACCCATTTTTTTATCAATACCAAAAAAAAATTAAATTCTCTTAATATCACATTCTTTAAAATTCTTCCAAATAATTCTTATATTTCTCTTTTTTTCAAATAATTAATTAATCTATCTTTATCAAATTTCTAAAACTTATATCTTCCAAGGAGTATACATGCTCACTTTAAATAAATGGAAGAGATTTACTTTGTACCTTATTCTTGGTGCTTATGCTTTGTCCTCTATGGCACTTGCAACAATAAACATTTTGTCCAGATAATACTCCTTAGGTGCAGCAAACACTTCCATGACAAGACGCTCAAAAAAAATCGTCAGGTGCTTTTCAAATAAGCAATCAACCAACAAGTCGATCAATAAGTAAAAAATTTATTAATTGGGCATGTCATTGAATGGTGATGATTGTCCCAATACTTTCATTCAGATTCTTCATGAATTTTCATAGCACTTTGTAGCTTTGATAACACTATTAGCTTTTTAGGTAGATTAACTCATAGAAAAAATTATCCAAGATCAAATATAAATCAAATATATACCATTAATCAAAATAACAATAAATCTCAATATTGGAATAACAACAATATCTCGCAAATATAACTTAAATATATACAATCAAAAGTTTACAAGAATTATTCAGATTAATTACATTGTATGAAGTTTTATCTCCAATATATAATTTTACATGATTTTTTAGTACTTTTACTATTGCTCTCCTCTAACATTGGGAGATGCATCCTTTCATATTTCTCATATTGAGACAAAAATCTTATCTTGCCATATATTAATGTGATTCTTCATTCTCTCTCTTGAAATATTGCACTTTCTCTCATATTGGCATACATTATATAAAATATAAATCAACTACTAAACTAATATTTAAAAATGGGTAGTAGTAGCTATAAGCTTACTACAGTGGTAAGGGATTTGGTCTCTCTTTGAGATATCTAAGGTTTAATCCACACTCAGTATGAGGTGATCGCGACTCCTCATAAAAACTTGTGTAAACTCATTGGCAAAAATATTTACAAAGGGGTCAAATAATGTAATACTTCCAACACTCCCATTAGCTAATATACTAGCCAAGAGAGATTTCTACCCCAAGGTTCATACGTCAGTTTACTCAAGGGATAATTATCCTTCCTCCACTAGGACTAAAAACTTGGTTATGTTCTTGATATCTTGGATTAACGTCACTTACACTATGCAAAAAAATTGATGATCTTATTTAAGTTTTGAATAATTTTATCTTATTAAGGCAAATGAAGTGTTCACATCAAGTTCACAAAAATATAGATTTGAAACCTAAGCATACACAAGGGAATCCACTAGGACCTTTGCTTCCCTATAGAAGGCCTCTTTCCAAAGGAGTTATTGAATAATTAGATCTTAATGTGAGTAGGCTCTACCTCATGTATTAAAAATATTGTTATTTCAATGTTTGAGCTTTACACGATGTTTTATGATTTAATTTAAAAAACACCTAAGGTTTTTGGACCTCTAATATGAATTTTTATTGAGACTTTTACAAGATAAAATTTATGTCAACTTAAATGGAATATCATCTAAAGCATATGCAAGATTCAATTACACAAAATACAAGAATATAAGTTCTAGCCTAGTATGCTCTTTTGATTTGAATGATGAATATGTGAATGAGGTATTTCTTCTTCAAATCAACAAAGGATAATACAACAAAAAAGCTAGCCTAGGATGCAAGTTATATGAATTTTGATTCTTGCCTAAATGTCTATTGAAAGGAAGAATTCTAAGCCTATATTAAAAGTTCTTTGATTTTACAAGGTAAATGTGACTTTAAGCAAACAATTTAATAGAAATAGAGATCAAAAAATAGAAAGTAATAAAATGACAACAAGAAAGGAGGTGCCACATGGAAGGATTACCTAATATAGATCCTGCATAAATTCACCATAGGTTGATAAATTTGCCACTCATATTTTTATGATTGATTGCCATTTTTGTAACCTATAATATTTAAACCCAAAAAAAAAAATTGTCTAATTTTTAGGGTCTGCCTGATTTACAAAGAGGTGATAGGCTACCCTCCTAGCTAATTAGAACCTATTTTATAACACAAAATTAATAATAAATCTTGGATTTGGAGGTAAGATCCAAAAGAACAAATTTTCCATACAATGACAAATTTACCACTCGCACTTTTGTTGGGATTTGATGAACTTGTTCTATGTATTTCTAGAGAGAGATTCACTAATTGCTATAGGAAGTAGAAAATTTATTATTTAATAGAAGCTAATTTTTGGGTAGATTTTTGGGTCATTTTGGGTCAATTTATCTTGAAATCAGATAAATGAGTTAAAAACCCCAATTCCCAAGGTTTGCTAATTAGAGATTTTTAAAACCTTGGGAAATATTTTATAAACTTCACAAATCTTGTGAAATAGGATAGATATGATGAAGGAGGTGTGAAATAGTTATTGGATGCTTGATTATGCCCCAAATAGAATATGCATATGTCTAAATACTAAAAATAGGACTAAAATATCTTCAAGATGAGGCTAAGAGGGCATAAAGCCTATGGTGGAGAAAATGGGATGTTTAAAAGGGGTTTTATGTTATATAACAAATTTTTGAACTACTTTTATTGTTTAAGAGGCTACTATAGAGGCTTAAATGTTACCTTTATACAAAATATAGAACATAGAAGCATGCAATATGAAATGGGAATGCAAGGAGATTAAGTCTAAATTTACAAAAATGTCAATGCAAAATTAAATAGCATGAAATAACATGTAAATGGAAGCTTATTTAGAATGCATGGAGGTAAAACATGTAAGCATGAGATTAGATGAAGAAAAAAAACATATGAATTGTAAATGAAATAGTAATGAGCTTAAATAGTAAGCAAACAAATATTTAAGCATGTAAATAGAAACAAATTAGATTAAATGAAGATAACTACCTATAATTGAGAAATATTAGTTATTATGGTGCATATATGAGAGAAGAAACAAAACTAGACAGCTAAAATGAACAAGGAAAACATATATTAGTATCTACAAATGCAAAATCCAAGTAAGCAAGTCCAAAATAAAGGAGGAAAATGCATAAAATGAAGACAAAATAATGGAAAGAGAGAGGTGCTAGGAAATATACATTCCTAGCAAGTGCTCATCCTCACTCCAATATGATCTCCTTGCCCTAATGTCTCATTTTCCTTGCTTAACTTGCTCAAATGCTTGTTGAGGATGCTCCCAATAGAGGAATGAGAGACTGCAAAAAGAAGCTAGAGAATTTTAGGTAGAGTAATGCTAATGTAAATTATCCTTATGGAATTATCATACCAAGGGTTGCATTTATAGATTTTTGTATGAGGGTTTGAGAGGAAAATTCAGGTGCAAGATGTCACTAGGGCACAAGACCAAATTTTAATTTGCAATCCTAGTTCATGGTTGAAGCATGCAAGGTTAGAGGAGGTAGTGGTACAAAGGAATCTATGTACCTCTAGCTTGTGTTGAAGGATTTTGACCATTTTGATAAAAACACCACAAGTTAACAAAATTGCCACTGGCATTTTTGTCAAAAAGTGGTAAATTTGTTTAAAGGTCAGTTTGACCAATCAAATGGTTGGAAAATGATTGTTGATAAAAATACCACAATTTGATAAAATCATTACTAGATTTTTTGTCAAAAAGTGACAAATTTTTAAAAGGCCAAAAATAATGTCTAGATTGCTTAGATTGAGCTTATTGATTATTGGTTGATGTCTAATGTGATGTTTGATGTGTTTGATTAGATTTAGGGTCATTGAGTGTGTCAAAATTGGGTGTCTACACCTATGCTTACATGATATTTCAAAAAAAAAATTATCCCACTATAACATAACCATCTAGAAGAAACTAGATTCATGAAGCCACGTAGACTAAAAGAGAAATGAATTTGAAAATCATTATTGAATAAATCACATTTTAAGAGAATGACTTTTTGGTCTAATACTACTCATGATAAAAAGTTTAAAGAAATTGCAAAATATATTTACAACCATTTGTTGGATAACAAAAGAAATATCTAATATTTTTGCTACATGAGTTTTTTTAATGAAGCTATTACCCTGTGTATATTGAAAGCTTGAAGAAACAATTGTTAGGTCAATAAGGTGCTAGAAAAAAATTATTGATCAAAATTGTGTATATATACAATGAAGGTTTATGTAGTTGATTTGAATAATGAACTATCAACCACTTAGTTAGGTATAACTCCAGAATACCTAACTCTAAATATATTACATGATGTAATAAATTTCTAACATTCCCCCCTTATTACATCATACTTCAAACAAAGATAGGAATCAATAATTTTCATAGTTCAAAAATATCATGGACCAGGACACACACATTAGTCCATGATTTACATCATCATGAAAAATAATAAAATCAACTACTCACCTCAATGGGATTGACCACATCGGAATCAATCAAACATAGGGATAAACACAACTATACAAGATTTTACATCACAATTGGATAGGGACACACATGTTATCCATCTACATAGTTGTAAAAATAAACACACTCATTTATCTTCAAATCTTTATGATTCCAGGGTTACACTCAACAAATCATAAGTACAACACTTTGCTTGTGAAGGGACTCTTACAACCATTCATAAAATTATATGTGAATATGGACACACTCTACTATCTAAAAAACATAGGGTATCCACTTATCTTGAATAAAGCTTTATTTCTAGTAGAAATTTAGTCTAATTTGGTCTTTAAAATGGATCATAGCTCGGTCAACCATATGATCCCTTCAAGCTAAACAAAGTTTTTAAATATGTGGTCTTAAAGTATCCTCAACATATTTCTTCAAAAGGACTATTGCATCAGGCTTAGAAAATGATTTTTGATAAGTATAAATATACCTATCTTCCACAAAAGTATAGGAGACAAAAATAAGTAATTTTCTCTCCTATCAACATATAAGTAATATCATATATAAAAAATATTTTTATCATTAGAGTAGGATTCAACAAACTTCAAATAGAAGGTCATGTCAAAACTTAGGGTCTACACTAATTAAATTGTTCAAACACCATATGCACAACACATGAGCATAAACACCATATCATAAATGCATAATATAAATGCCCAAAATATCTTTTACACAATTAATATGGGATAAAAGAGGTGCTTTGTATTTAAAATTTCTTCATATGTATCACATCCACATCAGGACTACATGACTACATTTTGAATGACATGAACCAATCCAAATAGCATGACCACAAGGATTCCAATGTGCCAAGCAAGTGATATCCATCATGTGACTGTAAAAAAAAATTAAAAGCCTAATACAATATAACTACTACATACAATGGTCATATTTTGCATGTGAAATAATAGATTAAGTGGGATTGAAAAAAAATGTGTTTAGCCAATCAACTCGAGTCAAAATATTTCTTTGTTGTTGATTTTAAATTAGATGGCTCAAATTTACATGCAAAACAAAATATATTCTTGTTGGAGTATATTACATTATTTGGTACATGCTAATGTACCCCATGGTACCTTCATGAGACATATATAAATATTAGATTAGGGTTGAGTCTTAGTTTAGAGTGTGAGTATTATTTTCCCTTTTATGTAAGTGTGTATGTGTAGGAAATGCACAAGTGTTATGTAAAGTTGTAATGTGTAGGAAATGCATAAGTGTCATGTGAGTTAGTGTGCAAGTGTAAGTTGATTCTATGTGCACAAGTGTCTTATATGTAAGAGATCAAATATATAATGTAAATATGTGCACAAGTATCTTAGATTAGAGTGTGCAAGAATCATGTTTAGGTGTGCATACAATATAGATTCAAGTGTTCATCAAGTATGCAAGTGTCAAGTAGAGAAGCCAAAGTCATGAGACTTTGCATATGGAAAGGAATAGTATAGTATCCAAATATTCATTATACTATGGCTATTTAGTACTCCATAGACAAGTATAAAGCATCAAGCATCAAGCATTAAGTATCAAGTTCTATAATATTTGTAAGAGAAAGTTGAGTAATAAATATTGCTATTGTAAGTTGTTCTAAATGCTTAGTACATGTTTGATTCAAGATATTTACATTCATATTGTTGTTTATTATTGAATTTTATTTGATAAGTTATTAGCCTTGATATACATATTAATTTTCTCATATTAATCTACTTATATCATTATCTTGACCTTATTGCTTTATGGCTATACTATATTTGATCCTGTGATCTTTAACCTGTGAGATTTGTGGTAGTATTATGGCTTAAAGAGCCATCAATTATCTTGTTGTTCATCAATATAATTAGACAATAACAAACTATAAATTATTGTGGCTTCCTCTAAAATGGACACATCATGATAAATATTGATACTTTGGTTAATGAGGTCAGTGCTCCAACTTGAAGCATTAGGGAATATTTTTTCAATGTTCTAGGGTAATAAAAATATAGCAAATCACTATCTTGACACCTACATTTTATAAAAATAAAAATAAAATTAGTTTTAAAATACTTCAAATAGCCTTCCTATAAAGAACATGGGATTTTTTATTTTATTTAAATATAATGGCATCTTCTCTTCATTTCTTTATGATGTGTTCTTTACATGCAATAAATCATGTACAAGACTTTCCTCTCGATAAATTGTAGGAAATAGGTATTTTTACATTTTATTTTTAATGTGTAAAACAAGTCGTCAACCAATAACACTTAACTAGAAGTTAAATTTTAGATGGCCTATATATTGAATAGATGACAACTTCAAAATAGATGACCCTAATGCATCTTTAGATGACCTAATTGCTAGACAACTATGTCAATGGATAGCAAGGTCAAAGTTCACTTTAGAAGGAAATATCATATGATGGTAACTCTAGAAAACTCTTCTAGGTTACAAGTTATGTGATGACACCAATGAATTTAGATGAATCATTTTTTAGATAGCAATATTTGTAGATGATAGCTCTTCTCTAGACATCAACTCTAGACAATAATTCTTCTTTAGATGAAAGTTCTTCTCTAGACGATAACTCTAGATGATAATTGTTTTTTAGATAAATCCATAATATGATGGCATGATATTCAATTAATAATAATAATAATGTATAATTAATATCACTCCACTCTTATTTATCTTTGGCATAAACAAGAACAACAAGATACAAAAATGATGATTTCCAAAACTCTATCTAGTATAATTCTCTAAACAACTCATTCTTTGAATTCATTCCTTTAAATAGTCTAGTTTCTTTATACAATCCATTAATTCCATACAATTAGAAACAAAAACTAAGTTCTCTCAAAACAATAAAAAATATATGCCTTATCCTACACGTATATTTCTTCTAGATGGCAATGGTTATCTCTACTCTTTAGCAATGCATTATAATTAAATGAGCTCCTCTTCTCCATGGGCTATATCACTCTTTGCAACTTATATCAATCTTGTAAGCATGTAACTCCTATAAAATAGAATGCTTGGTCATGTTTTTCCTTTACTCAATGCATTCAACATTTATGGAATTTCTATGCCTAGAACAAATATTCCTCCAAGTGGAACCTCATAAACTTGATATTTTCTTTTGCATGCTCTAGTAAAAATTAGAGATTTTATGCCATATGTTGGACCTATAGGGTGTTAGACAAGATTGTATTGATTAAAATTGTATATACATACAATTAATGTGTAGGTGGTTGGTTTGAATAACAAACTATCAACTACTTATTTAACTATAACTCTTGAATACTTAACTTAACTATACTACATGATGTAATAAATTCCTAATGATAACATCTAAAAGGCCATTTGAATTGATAAATAAAGCAAATCCTACATTGATTTAGACCATCTAAGAGTACCGCAATTATTTTCCAAAGGAGATAAAACTATGTTGAAGTCTCCCCTAAAATCAATAGATTACAATTATAAATCATTGTTATTTTTGACAAAAGTATGCTAAGATCTTTCTAAATTATTTTATAAGGAGTAATTATAGTGGAAGCATATACATTCATAACCCCAACTTTGATACTTTTCTCTTTCTTGCAAAATAGATGAGCAACTTCATTAACTTTTCCTTCTAGCAATTACCCGTCTCATTTACATTTATTCCATATTGCCATAATACATCTAGCACCTCTTATAGAAGAAATTGTCATAGAACCCCTCATCTTCTAAATATTTTTGAATGCATCATTATATTCCTCACTACTTAATTTTATTTCTTGTGTTAAAATAAACTTAGAACTATAAAAACCTATTAATTCCTTAACAACTCTATTTTTAAGGGCCTTATTCATACCCTAGTATTGCATGATACCATTTTTAGCATTATCTTTTATTTTTATTTGTGGTCTTAACCCCCTTATTTTTAACACATATGATGTTTGTTTTTGGTTTCTCAAATTGATATCCTTTTGGGTTTCCTTTTCACTTTGTTCTTGCTTTGAGATCTTCATCTTATTTTTCCATTCCCAACAACACTTTTATCTTCATCAATATTTTCTAGTTTTCTACATTACTCATAATGAGACTTATATTCTAAAGATTTATGACCCTTTCAAATGCAAGGAATAGCCTCAAAAATAATTTCTTCTTTATGTTACCTTTGAAATCCTAAAGAACAAGTATAATACTTCATCATACTTACTTTCTTATGCTACTTTGAACATCGTAGAATTTTATAAAATTAATTTAACGTTCTAAGTATTTTTATTGATATAATTTAAATATAATATAACAAAAATTATATAAATAACATATGCAAACACAAAATAATAATCTAATGAAATAAAATATAAAACGACATGATTCTAAAAGGCTAAATATTTCAAATTTAAAATATATCAATATTAATAGAATTTATATTATTTTAAGCCCTTTTTTTCCTTGAAAAAAATATGTAACTTTCATTTCAGAGTTTGAAAAAAAATTACAATGAGATGGGTATTTAATACCCTCATACAATCCTTAAATAATTAGACATGTTTCAATAATAACAACCAGTTGCAAGCCTTTAGTCATCTTTTAGAATGTCATTTTGGTACTTCAACCCTATAGCCATCAATCATATTTTAGATGTGACCTTAATTATCCAACGATAAAAAGGAAACATGAAAGGCATCCTCAACTACAACTTCTATAAAAATAAAAAAAGTATCAAAAGGGTACAAACTATGGTGGAATCATAGTCCCATACACTACTCCTTCCTTTAACCAAGTACCAACTAGAATATCCAAGGTAGCTTTTGATAGACCATTTGCTTCCTCATTTAGTTCTCTATAAATATGTTTATAAGATATCTCTATAAATTATGCTTCTAGTAATTTCACTTGCTCATAATAAGGCCTAAGTATCAAATTTTGCATCCCTACTAAACCTAAAGCCCAATCCACCACCAATTTTGAGTCACCAAATACTTGAAGTTAAGTTAATTTCCTATTCTACTACCATTCTTAAAAAAATTATCAAAGCCTTCTACTCTACCATATTATTGGTACCTTCACCAAGAATTACTTTGAAAAAGAATTTATGGTTTTCATCCTGATATAACACTCCTCCTACCCCACATCTATCTAGATTGTCTTGACAAGCTCCATCAAAAAAATCCCAAGAATTTATAATATCCACTATTAAACTTCCAACCTATCTTATAGCCTTTAATTTTGGGGATTTTTTATACCTTCATAAGTATATTTGATCTGAGCTTGAACTTATATAGGTAGAATTTTATTGCTCTCAAACAACATAGAATTTCTTGCCATCCACGAACCCCATGCCACTATTAATGGAATGCACTTGCATTCCTTTAAACATTTGTCTTTGAAACATTATTGCATGTTATACAATAGATTAATTGTTAGCCACTATCCCTTCCCCTTAGTCATGGTTCGAATATACCTCCACACTTATCTTAAAAATTTACATTAAACTAGTTAGTGATCTATTATTTCTTCTTCCATTTTACACAAACTCTATTGAATTGGACCCTACCAAGACCTCTTTGGTAGAGCATATTATGTTAATTCCTTATTAGCTAAATCTAAACCAAGAAAATTTTTTATTTTTAAGGGTGCTTTCACCTTTCAAATATTGCTCCTTCACCAAAGGACCTCCTAATTATTATCTTCAAACATTGCCTTGTATTCTTCTTTAGTTGTAATTTATCCACTAGTTGGGTTCTTTGACCATATTTAAGAATCTTCTTCTTGTCTGTATTATAAAATCCCTTGTCATATCCCTTGTATACTTGCTCCATTTCTTAGATTCATTTACTTCCAAAAGTAATTCTTCTACTAAAAGCCATCCCTAATTCCATAAATTTGTTCTATCCATAGAGGTTACATCTACTAATACTTTGAGCCCCTATCTATTTAGATGTTCTATTAAATTTTGAGATAGCTAGTAATTCCCTCCATTCCCTAGCTAGGGGTATTTTTCTAGCCTTACTTTCTTCTCATTTTCTATTTTCCAAACCAAAAAATTACCCACTAATGGAAAAGCCTTCACTAATGCTTTCCAAATGATAGTTGCATTGGTCATTGGCTTGATAGGAAATCTAATCTACTCTTAAAATGACATGGAACTTAAATATTTATCCTTGATAACCTCATGCAATAATCATTTACTAGTTATTAATCTCCAAAAGCTCTTAGCAACTAGTGCTTTCTCAAAGTTATGTATATTCTTAAGCCCCCATCCTCTTGTTGATTTAGGTTTGGCTATCTTACTCCATTTAACCAAAGCCATTGAATCCTTCTCCCTTATTCCTATTCAAAGGAAATGGAAGCAATTTTTCCTTAATTTTTACACTATTTTAATAGTTATATAATCCATAGAGTTCCAAACTACTAGAATGGATTCCAAAATTGAATTAACTAGTGTTAAATGACCTCCCAACAATAAACATCTATTGCACCATGAAGTTACCCTTTTTTCCACTTTATTGTA
Organism: Wollemia nobilis; assembly: GCA_028583015.1. NCBI lineage: Eukaryota > Viridiplantae > Streptophyta > Pinopsida > Araucariales > Araucariaceae > Wollemia > Wollemia nobilis. The sequence continues at coordinate 3,269,291 of JAQPPZ010000314.1, forward strand.
TAACCAAATCCAATCCTAGTATCTATAATTATTTGGCTTTAGTATAAACCCTAAAATTTTTAGACCTTTGCCAAAATCAGTTAGATTGAAGCCAAACATATTTACCATTGCTTCTTCTTGTCCTCGTTGTAATCTATTAAAAGTTATATCTATGTTTTGGAGGTTTATTCTCATTCCTGTGGTAGCACAATATAAATCTAACAACTCTTTGTATTTTAGTGCTTCTCTTAAGGTACCATTTCTAAATAGGAGTCCCAACCAAATAATTTTCCAACCAAATAATTTTCTAATTTAATCCAAAACCTTAGAACTCATTATGTGCATTATGGAAAACCCTAAAATTTGAAAATATACCTCCAAGAAATCCATGTGCTCAAATGTTTTAGCTATACTTCTTAATTCCACTTGAATCTTCCTTGAGATTCCTCTCTCCCACTTGTGTGAGTGATCTTATGCTTTCAATATTGAGATATTTCACTTCAAATTCTACACTGGTTAGACGTATGGGTTTCTTCTATTCGAGGCATCGAAGACACATTGCACACATTTGATTTCCTTCTATTTGAGGTGTTAGAGACACTTTTCTCTTGATATTATTCTTCTTAAAACCATTACATTGTCCTTTTGTTACTTCAAATAATTTTAAGATGTTATTGTCTTGACCTCTCAAAGTTTCTTTGCTCAATGCTTGCTTCTCTTTCAATGTTACAATGAAAGTTGGTGGTTCCTTATCTCTTCTCTAACTATTGGTGTTTGACTCCCCTATGCTTGAAAAATAAAATTCCATTCCCTATGCCTTCTCTTATCTATTGGTGCTTCATTTTTTATCTCTTCATTTCTCCTGTGTTGGTAATTCACTTATTGAAGCCTTTGTTGCTTCATTTCCTCTGCATTGGTGCTTTGATCATTGATGCTTGAGAATTTTGGTTGCTTCTACTATGAGATGAACTTGGATCTATCTCAAATATTACATTGCTTGCTCCTATGTAGCTTCACTTAGCTCTTACTGCCATAATGCTTTCATATTCTTCCCTGCAACTATTCTTTGTTGACTAGATTATGCTTTGTTTAATTATACTAATTCTTGTTTGAATTGATCAGGTTCTTGTACCAATCAACTCTCAAACAAATCCAAAAAAATAACTTCTACTCAACCTCCAATGACACTTTCAATCTCTAATGGATATTGTAATATCTAATGGCACTTTTAACTTTGGATGGTGCTTTGATTACACTATCTTTTACATAGCAATATCTTTGTGTAGTTAAAAGCATTCTGCTAGCATTATTCTCCTTCTTCTCAAGATTTCTTCCTCTTGTTCTATTCCACTCCTTTTGAACCTTATTCTTCTAGTTCTATTCTACTCATTTTGAGTCTTCTTCCTTTGGTTCTTGAGCCTTCAACTTGCTAGTGCTTTTAGTTTTTCCTAGATTTCCTTAAATTCTACCTTAAACTTATTGTTCTCTAGTTCTACTCTTAGACATTCCTTGTAATGCTCAGACTTAGGTTGATTTACCTTAAATATTTTTGCTTTCATTTTATCCTCAAATATTGTTATCCAAACCTTTAGAAGTTTTTTACTACCTCTGTTCAAGTTCTTTGATAGCTCCCATTGTGCTAAGTTTAATTTTGAGCATTAATCTACCTAACTAATGCTTGCTTTCTTTAATCTCATTTCCCTCCAAAGGTTATCTTCAATCTTGATACCTAAAATTTTTTTGTCCTATTATCATCTTGTTAATGCTCTTTCTCTATCTTCAAATATTCTTATCCTTAAAATCTTCTTGTTTCCTTCAATTCTTCTTGTTATCTTGGTCAAATCTTCTTGTATCAAGAGTATGTTGTCTATGTTTTTCCTTACACTCTATTTTCAATGTTGTCCTTTGTTGCTTCTATTTTATGTTGGCTTTCTATATCTTAGTCTAAGGTCTCTTTTCTTATTAAGGACCATTATATCTCTTGTGATGGACCTCTTTCAAATAAGTCTTATTCCAATATCTTTAATCTTCAATGGGACCTCCTCCAATGGGTCTCCTTAATCTCTACCTTCTATGGGACCTCTTCTAATAGGTCTCTTTTATCTGTATTCAATGGGACCTCCTTTAATGGATCTCCAATATCTTGGTTATTTTTCTAAAAAATTTCTCCTTATAACTCATTCTCAATAAAATATAGCCTCTTTTTTTCTTATAAGGACCAAAAATTTGTATATGGACCTCTTTCCCTAAAGGATCTCAATTTTTTGATTCTCTAATCTATATTTTAATATTGACCTCTCCTCTTGGACCAATTGTCAAGGTCTATAGAACATGAATAACTGAGACTTTTATCAAATTCTTTCTTTGAGACCCAAAACTATAATATTCTATAACTTTAATCAATCCCTGCTTGAGGAAATATTTTTACCTTCTTATAATACTCGAAGATCAAATTATTATCTATCTATTGTAGGAAGCTTCTCACTTTTGAAGATCAAGCTTCATTGCAGCAATATCTCAGGTTGATGCAACTTAAATATTATTCTTTGTCAAGTTGACAATAAACTTCCCTGATACTCCAAACAAGATAGCTTGATTGTACTAGTTTCTTCAACTCTTTTTATAGAAACTGGTTTCCATGAATTTGTCTATGTCCTTGAAATATCTATTAATGTTAGAATGGCAATTTCTTGAATGATAAACTTTTTCTGATTTGGTTCTTTCCTACAATCTTCAAACTATGAACTATTATTTTTCCTTGAGAGAAATATCAATGTCAAAGGATTTGTGTCCCTAAAACCTTCTATTAATTCTAGGGTTAGCTAATTTCATGAATAATAAATTTTCTTCAAGTTGATTTTTCCAAATATGAATCCTAGTCTTCACTAGTTATTCTTAAACCTAGTGGGAAGATTATATATTCTTCATTGGTTATTCTTCAACCTAGTGGAAAAAATTCTAGCTCAATCCCAGTATTCACTAGTTGTTCCTACAATTATGGAAAGAATCTAGCCTTATTGATTTTTACAACTTAATAAATCTTTTGCAAGCAATATTGTTGTGGTTTTCATACCACTGTTAGCTTTTGAAGCTTTAATACTAAGGTAAAACTCAGAAAAATAATCATAGGATCTAATATAATGAAGTTGTAATATAATGAATCAAATATAATAACTCATAAATAACAATACTCATAGAATAATCATATAAACAATGCTCACAATATTGCACATAAAATACTGAGAAATATTATTGAATAAAGGTCTACTAGTGCAAGCATAAAGCTATGAACTTTTGATGCTAATTACAATGCTTTGTCACAAATATATAATTATATGTGACTCTTCATATGTTGCACTCTTGACCTTCACTCTTCTTTACAACTCTTCACTTTCTTATTCTAAGGATACATGTGCACACTTACATATTAGAAACTTGTGCAAATTTACACTCATAACACTTACACCTATATTTACATGACACTTGTGCATTTCTTGCAATTATTATATTACATAAAATATTTACTCACTCACTAATCTAAGACACAACCCTATTCTAATATTTACAATAATGCACCAAGATGGTATATTGGCATGTACCAAATAATGTAATATTCTCCAATACAAAAGTCCTTGATTCCTCAACCACCTTTAAAAGGTCTTCTAACAACTCATAAAAACCTACATAAATTTTAATGGGCTAGCCATTTGGTCCTAGACTCTTCCCTTTCTAAAATGATTTAACTGTTGTTTGTAGCTCCTCCTTAGTGACTTCTATCATCAAAGTCTCTTTAACTTCATCATTGACAATATTTAGTAGATAAAGTGCTAGCTTAATAATTTGTTCAATATTTTCTCTATTGGGTTCTTGATAAATTTTCTTAAAGTGGGATACTCCTAATCCTGCTATTTCTTAAAACCTTCTCATATTTCTTCCATCCTCCCCTTTCATATTTTAGATTGTATTTATCATTTTTCTTTGTTTTGCATACTTTTGAAAGAATTTTGTATTCTCATCCCCTTGTTCCATCCAAAGTGCTCTACTTTTCATCCTCCACTTTGTATCTTCCCATTCTAACAATTCCCTCCTCTTTTTTCCAACTCCTTTACCTACAAATTCTCCTTGTTTGAAAAAACCTCATTGCCTTTGTGACTATGTGACTATATAATTGATTTAATTTAGATTCTATGTCCACTATCTTTGACTCTGCTTTCCAACATATACCTTTGGCCCATGCAATTGTAGCAAATTTGATTCTCCTCAAATTTTTCGAAAATTAATAATAGTTGTATCTTCTATTGTTAGGTCAATATGCCTCCACTCTTATTTTACTATATTTATAAATTCCTCATCTTTCAACTAGATAGCATTGAAATTGAAATGTCTTGTTGGTTTCTATTGACCCTTTTCTAACTATAAGAAAAAAGGTGAATGATTAGATCTCCCACCTTGATCTATCCAAGACCTCAGTCTTTATACTTCAACTATGAGGTTTTCAGACACTAAAAATCTATCCAAACTTTTAGAAATACTTTATCTTCTAGTTCTTTTATTCCTCCAAGTGGGCACTAATTTAATAGGTTCTACATCACACAACCCTACATTATAGATTTTTTGTAGGAAAATTTTAGCAAGGGGATCTATTATGGCCTCCTATCCCAATACTTCTACTCTTTTAGTTACAAATTTTAAGTCCCCTCCCACCACTACATTTCCTTTTTTTAAATTCTTGTATAAATAATTCTTTCCAAAACTTCCTTCTACTACCATAAGGACCATACAAATTGACTACAAAAATTAGCTTACCTAGCTCCATAGAATGTAAGTCTATAACCAAACTTACCTCAATATAAACCTTATAAACTAGTTGGAAGGAGGAATTACATCTTATTACATTCTACCCTGATCTTCCTTTTGAGTCTAACCCTACAAAATTATATTTTGGTAGGAGAGAGATGAGTATGGCTAATACTTTTTCTACATCTAGCATAGTATTTTAGATTAAAATTATATCTGGTTGATGAAATTTAAACATACGCTTTAGGGCTATTTTTTTATGAGGGGCCCCAATTACTCTAACTTTTAAAGAGAAAATGATCATTGGTACTCTTTCCCTTGGGGTTGTCTTGCTCTAAGAACCCCAACTATAGATTTTTGTTTGCTAGATAAAATTTCCTTCTCAAATTTTTCTTGTGCAATTTTTAAGTAGGATTTCCTTCCTACTCCTAAGATTGACTTGTCTCAAGACCCAAGCCCCTTGATACCTAACCATACCTAGTATCTCCTTTACCTTTTTTCATGGCTCTTAGAGCATATATTCCATAATATGTACTTGTATTATGGGTATTTGGAGGACTTGGTGGGGAAGAGATCCTACTAGGGTTATTTAAGCCCTACTTGCTTCCTTGGCCTGAAATATCTCTAGCTAAATAGGGTAAGAACTTAGAAAATTTTATACCTTTCTCCTCTATTTGTTCTAAGCCCTTGATAGCACCACTCTCTTGAAATGTTCTATCTAAATTATGGCCTATCAAACCCTTCGTATAGGAGCTTGACATCAGACAAGATGATATATCAAATTTATCATTATTAGAATTCAATCCCCCATCCCCCAAAAAAGGAAAAATTTATGTTTAGGCTTTGTTGGTTACTTGATAAAATGCCTCCATATGCTTTTTAAATTGTAGATGTTGTCTCCCTTCCCTCATAGAAATCTACCCTATTACAATTTTTGGAAACTGACTCTTTATCCTTTGATTGGACATTGATGATAGTAAACCTTTCTTTAAGTGATTCAAGAGTCTTGACTGGGTCCTCTATCTAAGCTTCAACTATCACTACCTCAATTTTTTTTGACTAGAAGAACCTTCAAATTTCTTCAATACAGTCTCTTTCCCTCTTCTATTTTCCATTTCACAATTGGCCTTAATATGACCATAATGATGACAATTACTACATAAAAAGGTACCCCAATGTAGTCAAGCTTTTGTAAGAATATCTAATTTCTTGATACAAACTCCATGGTCTTTGGAAACCCTAAACTAAGATCAAGATCCACTAAGATACAAGCTACTATTTTATGAATACCATTTAAGTTTTCCATGTCTACTCCAAGGAAAACTCCCAAGGAGTTCCCAATATCACGTAGCATTCTTTCATTCCATAATTCAAGGGGTAAAGAGGGTAGCTTGACCCAGATAGGATGGGTATTAGTTTTCTCAAAGTGTAGATCAAACCTAAGAGTCCATAAATTTAGATTCAAAACATTGAGCCCCCAAATTCATCTTCCTTTTTTTATGATTCTATCATCTTCTACCTTTGGCAGATAAAAACCATCCAACTCTTTGAAATCACATGAAATATAGAAGTATAGCCCAAAACTTACAATCGGTTATTTTTTATCCAATCTCACAAAGTTTTTGGTTTCATGGAGTGGCCCATAAATCTTCCTACCAAATCCTTGTCCTTTAGTGACAAAACTTGCTCTAGCATTAGATCCTCATCTACAACCTTAGTTATCAAGTTCGATCCTCTTGAAGTCTGAAAGAAATTTGACATGTTTAAAATTTGAAATAAAATTTGATATATTATAAATGTTTATACATTGTAAATAAACTAATAATTACAAAACTCAAACAAAGACTCAAAACAAACATTAATAATTCCATTGTCATATATTCTAAGCCTTTGCAGTAAATTTTAATGGTATCATTTTAAATAATTTTCATGAAAAGAAAAAAAAAAATATATATATATATATATATATATTTAATTTTACTTTCAACATTTAAATATTAAATTTTATTTAAATATATTAAAAAATGTAAACTTACTTTTTATATTTATAATATAAAACTTTATTTAAATATTATATATATATATATATATATAAACATAACCAAATGAAAAATTAATATTAAAATATTAAAATTACAGTTTTCATTGCCAGAACTTTAGTGAGGTTCTCTGCCATTTGCATGCAACATTGCTTACCATTTTTTTTCCACTATTAAAATAAATAACTTCAAACTCTTTTGATAAGTTTGGAAAAATAAACAACTTCAAACTCTTTTGATAAGTTTGGAAAATACATAATGGATATTTTCTAACTGCACTTGCTCTTGTTACTAGATTTTTATTTTCTTAAATAAACTAGTAATGCAGTGCGAATGAGATTTTTATTTTTATGCTCAAATAAAAAAATTAATATAAAAACATTAAAATTTGTGTATAAAATATTTTATTTAATTTTTATTTTTATTTAATATATATAAAGCAAAAAGCATGAAAAAATTAATAGAAAAACATTAAATTTATTGACCCAGCTACAACTCACTTTCTGGATGCTTGTTTTCCACCCATATTTTTTTCCTAACCAATTTAGGGTTGAAGATACATGCAAAAAAATTTTGCCCATTTACTTTAGGGTTAAAAACACAGGTGAAAATTTTCCCGTATGCATTTTTCTCCTTATCATAATGTTTTCTACCCTATTTTTTTTCTTACCCGAATTTAAAATTTATTCGCCGAACTTATTCTCTATAATTTAAAATTCAACAAATTTCAAATTTTATCTAAAAAATTTGACGAATTTTATAACTAAGCCTACAACCATTTGGACTAGCTCCTTCTGCAACTTTATACAATGTTTTTGTTTTTCTCCCTTTTTTTCCCAATTTGTTTATCTTCTAATTTGGTCAGACTACCCCTCAATGTTTCTTCTACCCTTCAGTGTTTTCTTTGGTTTATTTGAAAGCACTTCCCTTTCTTCATTGACCCTTTTGTATACCCTAGGTTTAAAGTTTGAATTTGAATGGACTCTTCGGCATGGGTTTCAATCAAGTCCAGGTTCTTTGTCTACCTTATGCCACAAGTCAAAAAGTTCTTCCTTAGAGAAAAAATTGAGGCCTTCAAATATTCCTCAAGCTCTTCACTATAGTCTATTGCATCTTCTTCATTCATCATCAAATTAGCTCAGTGGCCATTGTTAGTGATCAGTGGGCTAAGTCTACACTGGTTGAGAGTTCCTACTGAATTGATTTTTAAAATTTCCATCCTCCCCTCTCCTTCTTGGCTTTGTTGATCAAAGCCCAATGATAAGAGCCACATTTGCTTGAGTGCAAGAAATTGTTATTTGCTAGATCCCAATGGTCACCCTCTTCTATGATTTTATGATGATGATGGTCCCATCCTCGACACTATCAATGGATCTACCAATACTGCATAGTCATATGGCACTTACTTCCTTGGTCTCCCCTCCTTCATATTATTTATGACTTTTAATTAAGTTATGACTTTGTCCAAACTGGGTGATGGTGGTATCTCCTCAGATGATGTTGCCTATTGTGAAGCTAGTGATGGCACCATCTGCTATGATGGCCCTTTCTACCGTGAACTTGACAACAATATCATCTACTATAATGGCCCCATATGTTGTGGACTTGGAAATGACAATGTCTATTAAAATAGCTTTGTTTATTGTGAACTTGGTGATGGCAGTCTTATCTCCAAACCCTTAGTATAGATAATTCTCCAAGCCCTATCTCCTACGATCGTGAGTAGAAAACCCTCTATTTATCAACCATCCTCACACTAGGGTTTGATCTCCACCGCTTGCTTCAATTTTATTCTTTAAACTCCCTATTGCTTCAAAAAATCTATCAGTTGCCTCCTCGTCTGCTTTAGAAAATCCACCACCTAAAATCCATCACCTACCTCCTCACACTAGGGTTTGATCTTTGTTGTCTGCTTCAATTTTTTTCTCTCTATCTACTTCAAAAAAATTATTGCCTGCTTTAGAGAATCCATCCCCTACCTCAAACTAAATATGTTTCCTAGCTTATTGCACTAGGGTTTGATATCCACCGCTTGCTTCAATTTTTTTTTATCTCTCCACCTACTTCAAAACATTTATCATCTGCTTTAGAAAATCCACCATTACCCTCAAAAAAATTCGTAGCCTACCTCCTTGCACTAGGGTTTCAACTATGTAACATGCTTTCAAATAAGTATTTTACTTAAATTTTATGTTTCAAATCCTTATATCAATAATACTTTTGATATATAAGGTTCAAATCATGGAGTGTGTGCGTTAATCCCCTATTGATAAGCTTAGCTCTCGGCCTTACAAGGGGTCATGACTGAGATGGGAATGATCAGACCTAAGCACTGGTTGTATAGGTTTCTCACACTAGGTGGAATGGTAATTTTTGGTACTTACCAAGAAGAGACCTAGGTTCAAACCCTTGGGGAATGCATGTTTGCAAGGGTAGTAGTTTGATCTGAATTTACTGAGTGCACGCTAGTCCGAAAATGACATTACCAATCCTGAGTGATCGATGGTCCTCTTCACATTAGGTTATAAAACAATGAGGTGGAATACATGTTGTTGGAGGCAACCCTAGGATTTGAACCTTGCTTGATAGTAGAAAAGAATTCTGGATGTAACCAACTCTCCTATGGAACAAAAATAAAAATAAAAAACTTTTATATACATCGTTAACATATCATAATAAAATACAATGATATAATAAATTTAATATTAATTTCAATCTCATAATAAACTTTCATATATATATATATATACTTAACATTGCTCTAGTTACATAATGAGGTTAGTGTCTTGATATTTAACCATTATATTTATAATTTTATACCAACTTTATCCTTTTCATACCCTTTTTTACCAGTTGTGAGAAATGTGTCGACTTCGATTATGTACCTTTAGCTATGAGACATGTGTCGACTTCGATTGTGTACCTTTGGAAGTAGCCAAATGTGAACTTTTACGCCCTCCCACAGTAATGACATATTCTCACCGCCGCTAAGATACTCCAACACACTGTAATTGTTGGATGAATCAGGAACATAACTGCCTAACTGAACACTGGTCATATGAAATTGCTTCTCTGGAGTGACATCTTCTTCTATATATCCCTTTCTCGGGCTACGGGAACGACTTACATTAGCCGAGGCGAAATGTACTAGAGGACTGGTCGGTTGGGCAGAGTGTGAAGCAACCTCTTTTGCTTTTCTTAGGGTATGAATCTATTGAGACTAAGGAGCCTCATTGTTGGTAGTTTCAGCTGGGGAACCAACTTTTTAGTTTTCATACCCTTTTTTACCAGTTGTGATAAATGTGTCGACTTCGATTGTGTACCTTTAGCTGTGAGACATTTTTCGACTTCGATTGTGTACCTTTAGAAGTAGCCAAATGTGGATTTTTACGCCCTCCCATAGTCAGTCCAACCATCCTCATGAGGTTGAGGAGTGGGTGCACTTGGTGTGGTGGGGCTCTGCTTGTCCCTGTTATGTGGCATCAAGGGACAATCTTTGATCTTATGTGTTGAGGACTGGCACCGAAAACATGTGTTGGGCAAATTAATGTGTTGAGGACTAGCATCGAAAACATGTGTTGGGCAAATTAATTTAGACGACCCTCTAGGATAGCACAGTGTCACCAACTTGTATGTCAATGGACTCCTTGAGATCTCGAGAAATATCAATCTCGACGCAAACATGTTTTTTAGGGCATGCATGAAAACATTTGTCCACCTCCACCAAAATGACACGCCCTAAAGGGGCCGCTATATGATTGAGAAAGGACCACAAAGGTAGAGGGAGTCTTGGGAATTCCACCCACACAACGACTTCAGTAGATTTTTCCTTAGAAACAGAAAAATCACGGGTCCAAGGAGAAAAAACAAGAGACTCATGTATCAGGGACCATGTTCATAAATCACCTTAACATGAGTTGTTTCGGTAAAGTGAACCAAAAAAAAAAACTTTGTAAGGTTTTGAACCATGGCTACCTTAAATCCATGAGGAGTCCAAGCTACACTAACCTAGGTCCTAAGCGAAGACTCAATAAGAATGCGGCCAATGAAATACCCGACAAGGGTGAGTGATTCTAAACTGTGACATGCATAATCAACTTTAGACAATGGAAGAATTACATCAACAAAACAAGAGTTACCTTGTGGACCATTCTCGGCACAAACCTGCACAATCGGTTGAGAGGAGTCATTATCGCATGTATTCCCTTCTGTGGTACTAATGCTATGCATTGATCCACAAAGGTTGATAACCATAATGATACTCAAAACCCTAACCCAATCTCAATCACTTATATAAGTTAAAACCTAGCTTTCCCAATCCATCCACTCCGTTGTTTTTCCCGCTCTAACCGATGCTCTAGCCGCCTATCGCGACGTCGTCACTCCACACATCATGCCAACTTTTAATATATTATAAATCTAATTGTAGTTAGTAGTGTATTATAAAGAGCGAACACTTATTTATTAAGTATATATATCACAGTTTTATGACTATCTCTCTCGATGTTATATATAATGTGGAATTTTCCTATAGAACATATACCGTCTTCAATTTCATATTACAATTGTGATCACTATAAGTTATAAATTGAATTTGAGTTATGTTTATAGAGTTTAATTATATTTATCATTGTTTTATAATATTTAAAAATTTTAATTGATTGATATTTAATTAGAATAAATTTAAATTTTTTATTTTTATTTTTTTTAGATTTGGTTAGTGTGAGAAATTCCTACCATCAATAATAGTTAGGCATCTTCATTTAACCATGACCTCTCAAACCACTTTTCTTAAATTCGTTGGTTAGAATAGAGCTAAACTTATCAATAGGGAATTTAACACAGGTAGCATGGTTTAAACTTTGAACCTCCAAAACAAAACCAAAGCTCAAACCATTGTATTATCTTCTACTATATTATCTCCCAAGACAAAATAAACCTAATTATTGATGTGACTTTATAATAAATTATATTATAAAGTATTTATCACGATATAAAAACTTAAACTTGAATCATGCTTGTATATTTGCATCTATTTTACCATTACTCTATAATATGTACATTTTAAATATTGGTTATTAAAAAATAGAAGAATAACAATCATTAATATAATAATTAAAGTGAGGTCAAAGATGTTTTTTTATTTTGTTACAAGATAACCTTTATATAAAAATATCAAAAACTTAAAATAAAAGTAATATTAGTAATGTTGCATGTCTATTTTTTTATTTATTAAATATAATATATTATTTTTTTATTAATATAATAATAATTAATAATGCACAAAATATTGTAAAACACTGATAAATGGAATACAATTATATATGTATAGCTTTGATTTAAATTTTTTCATTATGATATGATGGTTACTTTTGAGATAAGGTGGCTTTACTATATTGTAAATTGTTGTAATACTACCATAATGTGGTTAATCAACTTCACATGAATAATTAAAAAATAATATTTAGTCAAAGTTATATTATAGAAAATTTTTGTTTATATTTGTTTTTTTATTGGTTATATAAGGTTGACATTAACCCATCCATATTATAATGGTCATATTCTAATAATATTTATTTTATTATTAAGATGGAAAAATGGGTTTTGAAAGAGTTCTCAAACCTTTTACAAAAGGTTTTAAAAAGGATCCCAAACTTATACAAATCTAGTAAGTATTTAATAAGCTTTAAATGAGAACAACGACGAGACTGAATCTAGCATCCCATAAGAGAATCTAACATCTAACATCTAATAACTCGTGGATCCTATAATCCCACTTGTCCTCTACTATGAAATTTTAAAAAATTTAATTCAAATTTGAAACTAAGCGTCATAGAGAATACAACCATGAGTTTCAAGGCACTTGAAGAAGACTGGGAAAAAATCAGATAAATTTTCCTGCCTAATCCTGAAATCAAACATTTCTAGTCCAACAGGAAGATTGATGAACCTGCAATCTACGATCGACCAACACTAGACTGCAACCCAAGAGAAGAGGTGAAACATCCAAATTAGGAGGATTTGGCACTAATAGACACTAAAAGAAGAAATTAAACATAATTTTCTCGCTTATAACTTGAAATCCCACGTTTCTCATCTAGTGGAAATATTAGCAACATCTTTCCTACATATCATATCAAACCAACAATGCACAGTAGTGAAGGAGCAAGATGAAATAGTTGTCTAAGGAGGATTTGGAGCTAAAAATATTGACAAAATACCTTCCTACACAAGATAGGAAGTAGAGAATAGATACAAGTGCACATAAAATATCTAATAACACCTGCTCGAAAGATGAAACCAGACAAAGGGGTTTTAACAAGATCCCCTAACCTTTCATACAACTGACCTCAATAAGGACCGTAGGGTTTTGGAAGGATCCCAAAACCTTGAAGGAGAATTCAAAATGAAATAAAGGCTCAATGTTTTCTTGTCCACCAAGAACCTTACATCATTAAAAAAAACATCTCGTCCAATGGGATCCAACCATGCAGAGCACAAACCAACTGGAACAACATTCCACCTAGTAGAAGAAAAAAATAAAAGTTAGACCCAATCACCCAACCACAAACTGATCCAACCATCCACCCAACAACATGATAAAATTTTGCGGTTTCTTAAATTGACCTAACCTTCCACCTAACCCCCAACTACGGTTCCTTCAGCTGGCCCAACCTTCCACTTAACAAACTAGCCTGTTGTTACGGTTACAACATCCAAACCAAAAAACCCAACAACCCAAAATGAACTAAATTAACAAACTTTCCAACAACACAGTTAACCTTTGCAAAACCACCAGCTTTGCATAACCATGAACTGACCTAACATTTTCCAACCCCTCAAATATAATTTTAGCTGACTCAACCTTCCTCCCAATAAATCAACATGCAACTGCAAGATTATTTGCTAAAATGGTTCTCCACCCAAAAAGGTATCCATTGGGTTGCAGAGCCATTCTTTCCAGAAATTTAAACTTACGTTGCAACCCACTGCACAAGCCACGCATGCCCTCATTATAATAATATTTTCACAAACCACATTATTACAATAAATTATGATATCGTAAGTTATCTTACCATAGTGGTGTCCATCAGAGTACAATATTTCAACTCTTAATCATATTATTATCCTATTCACCATTACTCAATAATACTTTAAACTAAATTTGATATTTATTATGAACTCAAATAATTAAAAATAACATGTCCCAAGGCAAATACTTAGGTCCAAATTTTGTCAATGATATACACATAATTATCGAAGTATTATTATATTAATATTATTATGTAATTTATTAAAAATACAATATAAATAAAACCATTTCAATTTCATATTACCAATTAAACAACACTAACATTAATCAAATGATAAAATACAACTTAATGTTTTCAATACGATGATATCTTAAACTTCTTTTGGATCAAATTGACATGCAACGACTATTTAATGTATTTATATTTGTATAGTTGAAAGTAATTTTTATGACTATTAAACTTCATGATGATTTTTCAAGCCTAATTTGGTTGATTTTATTTATTATTTTAATGTATGAAGTTTTTTTTACAAGTTAATGCACATTACTTTCTACCAATTTGGATATTCTTTAAAAAAAAACCAAAACTTTCATCATATAAATATCCCACAAAAACCCGATACATTATAGTTAACCAAAAATTTAATCATATAAATATCCCACAAGAACCCGATACATTATAGTTACCCATGTTAATGAAGTTGTATCTCATATCCTTAATGTAAAGTTTAAAATAAATAAATATAATATTTGTATATTTGCTGGTCTTTTACTTAAGTATTTTGCATATTATGGTTCCTTTTGGTATGCTCATTTGCTTGTTTACCTATGTAAATCATGATCATGGCTTTTCATTACAAATCACAATTTTCATTTTAAATTTAGTGATTTTATTGGGATAAGTGGATGGATTTGTTTAGAGTAGATAGTACTTCAATAATAATATAGTATTTTTTCATTTTTCTTTAATATGATATTTTTTAAAAAATTTAATTTATTTTTATTATAAAGAATTAATTTTGCATATGTTTTAATACGTATTTAATTATTTTAATTATTTTTTAAACAATTTCTTTTAGTCACAAGTAAAATGTATATGAAATATGAAGAGAAGTATATCTTGATTAAGTTTTCATATAGAAAGTAGTAATTTGAATAATTATTTTCAGTGGAAAATATATCTACTGTAAATACCCAATTTTGAGCATATCATCAATAATGCAATCAAGAAAATGCTTATCCTATCAAGCATAACTGTGAAGACAAAAACGAAACACCAAATACAACTAACTTAAAAATGAATAAACCACATAACACAAGAAATTGCACAATGAAATAGATCTAATACTATTATTGCTGCGAGATTTGAGTACAATCAAATGTGACCCCAAATTGGGGTTTTACATAGTTTATTCGATACAATAAATACAATAACACTAGGGTTCTCCGAAACCCTAGCTAGTAATGCTTATGGTGTCTGTAAAACTCGTTCTTGCTCCTAATAGAGTTGAGTGGGCTTCAGATATCCGTTGAGTCGAACCACTCTAGCTTAAACAACTATCCAATGTTGATGAATCTCCAAACCTGCACATATAAAAATAATAATAGGGAGTTAGTAATAACTGGGAGGGCTCCACTACATGAGACCCTCAAATATCAATAAAACCCTAGCTATCGATAAATGAAAATAGATGCAAATTTAAAGATATTGAAATGACATAAAAACAGAGAATGAATTACCTTGTTTCTTGTTGATTATCCTTTGATGGTTAGATTTGTTGTCGATTGATGGTGAAGATGTGCCCTAGCATCGCGCGAAGGTAGGAGGTTGTTGGAGCCAAATTTGACTCAACTTTGAAACCCCCAAATTTAAATTTTTGATTTCAATCAAACTGCTTATACTGTTGGTCAATGCTTATAGTTGTTATGGGTAATTCAATTTTTCATTAGTTGGTTCAATTAAGTCTAACCTTAACCTTTTTAATGTGGGCTTCATTGTATTAATCAAAGTACCTCAAATGGTTAGGGAAGAAATTTTCAAATTAAAAACCTAAAGCCAAAGTCCGACCTTCATAAATCTTTCCTTGGGCCTAAAAGTCGATTAATAAAGTCCTTAATCATAAGATGGTTAAAGCATTTATCATGGTCTCAAAGTATGAAAGCCTAAGGTTAAATAAAATGATAAATTGATTAAAACCTAAGGGCATGCACCCCACCAAAGAAAGTTAGTCGATCGGCTCTCGGACTACACTAGCCGATCGATCGGCTCCCAAGCTACACTGATCAATCGATCGACTCCCAACCAGCGCATGCCAGCTAATCGGCTATCGATTACAAATAATCGATCGATCCATCGACGATGAAAATACAAGCAACGATTCGGGTCCACCGATCGATCAGCTCCTAAGAAAGAAATGTCGACCGATCGACTCGTTCGACTGTTGGCAATTTTGGGTACCTTGGGTACATTGCCTTTGCTCGAGTGTAGAAGTTGTCATTGATGTCAAGAAGCTTTTGAAGGATTTTGGTTTGATGTCAAATAATTTTTTTTGTTGAAGGTTTCGGCATGACAAGATTCGAAGGTTATTCAGAGCTTGGACAGTGAGTTTCCAAGAAGACCATAGTGGCCCATTTGCAAAAGATCAAAGAAAAAGACAAGTAAGAAAAGGTAGGCAGCAGGCAAGAAAAATAATCACGATTTCGCGACATGTTAGAGGAGAGAGAAAGAGCTAGAAAAACTATCATGATTTCATGACATGTTAGAAGAGAGAGAAGAAGTAGGGAAAACTATCACGATTTCATGACATGTTGGAAGAGAGAGAAGAAGCAGGAAAAACTATCACGATTTCGTGACATGTTGGCAGAGAAAAAGGCAAGTGGAAAAACTGTCGCGATTTCGTGACATGTTGGCAGAGAAGGAGAGCAAGGTGGAAAGTGTCATGATTTCGTGACATGTCGCATTTTCACGACTTGAAAAGAGCAGGAAGGCAGAGAAGGAAAAGTGTCACGATTTCGTGACATATTGCAAGGAAGGTTGTACGGACGAAAAAGTGTCACGATTTCGTGACATAATGCAGAAGAGAGAGTCCGCAGTGTGAACTGTCATGATTTCATGACAAGTTCGAGGAGAGAGAAAGTAACACAAAAAGTGTCACAATTTCATGACATGTTGCAGAGCTCGAAGTGAGAACCGTCACGATTTCGTGACATGCTGCAGATGAAAATGTTCCAAGTGAGAACTATCACGATTTCGTGACATGTAGCAAAGGAAAGGTTTTGAAGTGAGAACTGTCACGATTTCACGACAGGTTGTGGAGAAAATGTACGGATGAAGAAAGTGTCATGATTTCATGACAAGATGAAGGGAAAGCGTACGGATGCAGAAAGTGTCACGATTTCACGATAGGCAGAAAAGAAAGCAGACGAAAGTAGAAGTGTCACGATTTCGTGACAGAAACTAAAAGCAGGTCTTCTATAGGTGAAGTGTCATGATTTCATGACAAAAGTAGAGAGGAAGGTTATGAAGATAGAAGTGTCACGATTTCATGACAGAAGTGAAGACGAAGTCTGCAAAGGCAGAAGTGTCATGATTTCATGACAAAAGCAGAGAGGAAGGTTATGAAGACAGAAGTGTCACGATTTCACGATAGAAGTGAAGACGAAGTCTGTAGAGGCAGAAGTGTCGCGATTTCATGACAAAAGTAGAAAGGAAGGTTATGAAGATAGAAGTGTCATGATTTCATGATAGAAGTGAAGACGAAGTCTGCAGAGGCTAAAGTGTCATGATTTCATGACAGAAGCAGAAAGGAGGTCGACGAAGGGAGAAGTGTCACGATATCACGACAAGAACGTAGTTAAAGTTGACAAAGGCTGAAGTGTCACGATATCGTGACAAAAGCCAAAAGAAAGTGTACGGTTGCAAAGGTGTCATGATATCGCGACATGTTGTAGTTTCACGAGAAAAGCTATAGAACCACAGAGGCGGTTGAAGCCGACAGAGTTAAATTTGAGCCGACGAAGTTTAGGGTTACAACCGACTAAAGTTTAAGTTTTGATCTTGAAATTTATGTTATAAAAGGAGGGCTGTTTTGAGATTTTTGGGTATCGAACTTGCGCAAGTTAAGTCCACGGTGCGTAGAGAGCGAGTCATGTCGAATCGAGCTAAGTGCGAAGCAAGAGCACACAGAGAGCAAAAAAGCGAAGTGTTGTGAGTTGCGAAGAGTTGAGGACAGAGATTGGTGCAGATTCGAGGACATTGTGCCAGACCGAAGGACTGTGTTTGGTGTAGATCAGAGAAATAGATTCAAGGACATTGTGCCAGATCGAAGGACTGTGTTTGGTGCAGATCAGAGAAAGAGATTCGAGGACATTTGTGCTAGACCGAAGGACTGTGTTTGGTGCAGATCAGAGAAAGAGAACGAGGACTTTTGTGCTAAATCGAAGGACTGTGTTTAGTGCAAATTCGAGGACCAACTTTGGAGGTGATAGAGTTGAGAACAGAGGTCTCCAGCCAGAGCAGGGAGGATAGGTGTCTTCTGTGGATAGAGTTCCATTTGCTAAGGGCAGCAGAGGTAGAGGTTTTCTAGAGAATCACCAGTCAGAGCAGAGCTAGGGGATTGGTGTCTCCTGTGGGTTGGTGCCCACGAACTCGAGATTAGGGGAAGGTATCTCCTTTGAGCAGAGGCTCATAAATTTTGATTGTAATTGGGAAGGTTTCCCAAAGAACTTTGAGATAATTTTTTAGAGAAAAGTTTTGTGGACGTAGCCCAACCATTCTGGGTGAACCACGTTAAAATTGGTGTCACTTTGTGGATGATTTTGTGCATTGTTTTGATATTGCTTTGGGTATATTGCTTTACTATTTTGAAGTATAAAAGAAAAAGTAAAAAGAGGTCTTATACTGTTCACCCCCCTCTCAGTATAAGCTTGTGTTCTTCAATTGGTATTAGAGCCAGTGCCTTCAAAAAGTTTAACAGCTTGAAGGAAAAGCTAGCAAAGAACACAATGGATTATTCAAGTGGCAATGCAGCACCTATTCTTGATGGATCAGATTTTGGTCTTTGGAGTGCAAGGATGAAGGTTCATCTAATGGCACTTGGGAATGAGGTTTGGGAAGTGATTGAAGATGAGTACACTATCCCTGAACATGGTCCTTATACTAAAGAAGACAGGCTCCTACATCACAGCAATTCAAAAGCTATGAATGCAATCCTAAAAGGCTTACAGAAAGCAGATCTCACCAAAGTGATTCACTGCAAGACAACTAGTGAAATGTGGAAACAGTTGAAGGTGGTTCATATAGGTGATGCAAATGTCGGAAAGGCCAAGTTGAGACACTTCAAAGGTATGTTTGAACAACTCCAGATGAATGATGATGAAAATATTAGTGACTACATGCTTCGTATGGATGAGGTTGTTAACTCCATGAAAGACTTAGGTCTTGAGCTTGCTGAAAATGATGTTTGTGATAAGATTTTAAGATCTCTTCCTAATAGATTTAGTGAAAATATTTTTGCTATTGAGGAAGCTAAAGATTTGGATAAGTTGAAAAAGGATGAGCTCCATAGTATACTTGCAGCATTTGAGTTGAGAACTCAAGTGAAGGTTGATGTCAAGAAAGAGGCGACTTTCAAGGCTACCAAGAAATCCAAGGGTAAACAACTTCAAGAGAGTGATGAGTCTTCTAGTGATGAAGAGGCATATTACAGCAAGAAAGGCAAGTTCTCTAGAAAGCACAAAAGCATAAAAAATATAAGATGTTTCAATTGTGGAAAGTTTGGTCATTATGCTACTAACTGTACTGTTTCCAAGTATGAAAGTGATGAAGAAAAATAGGATTCTAAGAGCAAGGATTCTGAAAAGCACAAGCATCACAGGAAAAACAAAGATGAGCACAACAATCAAGGAAAGAGGTATTCTCACAAGCACAAGAAGAGTTTCTACCTAGACAAAGCAAGTAAGTGTTCTAGTAGTGATAGTGAAAGTTCTTCAAGTGATGAAGAAAATGAGATGTTGTTCATATCAAAAAAGAGGAAGAACCGAAACATAGATTCATTATCATGAAATGTCTTAGATGTGGAAATTTTGGTCACCTTGAGGATGATTGCACAAATAATGAGTTGGTTTCTAGTATGTATGAGGATGCTTCAGAAAACTATAAGGAAGATGCATGTATGGTTTTTGAAAAGGGTAGCACCTCTAGTGATAAGAAATCTGTAAAAGGCTTTGATGATTCAGAAAGCAAACAAATAAAGGATCTTGAAAGTGAACTTACTAATGCTCTTAGTGCTTTGAAAAAGGAAAGAAAGAAGAATGCTAGACTCAAGGATAAGTTAGATGAATGTTATATGGAGAGAGATGATCTTATAGAAAATCTTGATTTCTCTATAGCTAAGACACAAGAACTCAAGGATGAGTTAGAGTCTAAGGTTCTTGAGTATAGTGAGTTAGAACAGAAAATGGCTTCTTTGAAAGAGGAAACTAAAGAGTACAAGGATAAGCTCTACAGGTTTCAAGATAGCTCCAAAAATGTTAAGTCACTCATCAAAGGACAAAGAAAGACAACAGATAAAACAGGCCTTGGTTTTGTTAAGCCGCACAAGGAACAAGTTGAAGAGTCTCGTAAGAGACTCCAAAAGGAAGAGAGTTCTGATGAGGAAAGTATTTCAGATCATGAGTCCTTGGATGATAGATACGCAGAAACAGAAAACAAAATTCAGAATAAGAAGAAGAAGTTTTTGGGACCCAAGAGGTCAAATAAAGGAAAATTTCACGACAGATGTTTTGCGTGTCACAGGTTTGGTCACACGGCTTCACATTGCATGGCTAAAATGAAGAAGGTCAACAACAATTTTAGAAGTACTAGTTTCTTTCAAGGGTATTGCTACTCTTGTCAACAGTTTGGGCACAAGGCAGTTTATTGCAAGGCAATTAACAGGAACAGGTTTGGTCAGAACTGGTGGATTCAAAGAACAGGGATGCCTAAAAGAAATAATATTGTTACTTGTTATAAGTGCAACAATGACGGTCACACAGCTAGACAGTGCAGAGCTGAACTTCCAAGGTATAGGAACAGGAACAGTGGTATAAACAGGTCCAAGGATCAAGGCGTGGACAAGAACAGGGATGAGAACAAGAACAAGAATAGTGACAAGAACAGAAATATGGACAAAGAGTTCAAGAGAAGGCCCGACAAGGAAGTGATAGATGCTGATGATGATCAGTGCCTAATGGGAGTTTTACTCCCATCCCAGAATTAATCACCTCATCAGGAGGTGGGGGAGGGACTAAGCTAAGAGGCTCATTCTTAGTCCCGAGCCCCAAAAGTGACCCTTTGCCATTGATGACAAAGGGGGAGAGATATGAGTAAGGGGGAGAGCTTCAAGTGAAGAGGAAAGTTTCAAGTCAGGGGGAGCAAAACTTCAAAGGAAGATTCTCAGTTGTTAGCACAGTTGGTTTCAGTTTTGGCTCTTGAGAAGTGTTTTCAGTAAAGGTTTGCCATCAATGACAAAGGGGGAGATTGTTGGCAATTTTGGGTACCTTGGGTACATTGCCTTTGCTCGAGTGTAGAAGTTGTCATTGATGTCAAGAAGCTTTTGAAGGATTTTGGTTTGATGTCAAATAATTTGTTTTGTTGAAGGTTTCGGCATGACAAGATTCGAAGGTTATTCAGAGCTTGGACAGTGAGTTTCCAAGAAGACCATAGTGGCCCATTTGCAAAAGATCAAAGAAAAAGACAAGTAAGAAAAGGTAGGCAGCAGGAAAGAAAAATAGTCACGATTTCGTGACATGTTAGAGGAGAGAGAAAGAGCTGGAAAAACTGTCGCGATTTCGTGACATGTTAGAAGAGAGAGAAGAAGCAGGGAAAACTGTCACGATTTCACGACATGTTGGAAGAGAGAGAAGAAGCAGGAAAAACTATCACGATTTCGTGACATGTTGGCAGAGAAAAAGGCAAGTGGAAAAACTATCGTGATTTTGCGACATGTTGGTAGAGAAGGAGAGCAAGGTGGAAAGTGTCACGATTTCGTGACATGTCGCATTTTCATGACTTGAAAAGAGCAGGAAGGCAGAGAAGGAAAAGTGTCACGATTTCATGACATATTGCAAGGAAGGTTGTACGGACGAAAAAGTGTCACGATTTCGTGACATAATGCAGAAGAGAGAGTCCGCAGTGTAAACTATCATGATTTCATGACAAGTTCGAGGAGAGAGAAAGTAACACGAAAAGTGTCACGATTTCATGACATGCTGTAGAGCTCGAAGTGAGAACCATCATGATTTCGTGACATGCTACAGATGAAAATGTTCCAAGTGAGAACTATCACGATTTCGTGACATGCAACAAAGGAAAGGTTTTGAAGTGAGAACTGTCACGATTTCGCGATAGGTTGTGGAGAAAATGTACGGATGAAGAAAGTGTCACGATTTCGTGACAAGATGAAGGGAAAGCGTACGGATGCAGAAAGTGTCACGATTTCATGACAGCAGAAAAGAAAGCAGATGGAAGTAGAAGTGTCACGATTTCATGAAAAAAATAAAAGTAGGTCTTCTATAGGTGAAGTGTCACGATTTCACGACAAAAGCAGAGAGGAAGGTTATGAAGATAGAAGTGTCACGATTTTGCGATAGAAGTGAAGACGAAGTCTGCAAAGGCAGAAGTGTCACGATTTCATGACAAAAGTAGAGAGGAAGGTTATGAAGACAGAAGTGTCATGATTTCATGACAGAAGTGAAGACGAAGTCTGCAGAGGCAGAAGTGTCACGATTTCATGACAAAAGTAGAAAGGAAGGTTATGAAGACAGAAGTGTCACGATTTCATGACAGAAGTGAAGATGAAGTCTGCAGAGGCTAAAGTGTCACGATTTCATGACAGAAGCAGAAAGGAGGTCGACGAAGGGAGAAGTGTCACGATATCACGACAAGAACGTAGTTAAAGTTGACAAAGGCTGAAGTGTCACGATATCATGACAAAAGCCAAAAGAAAGTGTACGGTTGCAAAGGTGTCACGATATCACGACATGTTGTAGTTTCACGGGAAAAGCTATAGAACCACAGAGGTGGTTGAAGCCGACAGAGTTAAATTTGAGTCGACGAAGTTTAGGGTTATAGTCGACTAAAGTTTAAGTTTTGATCTTGAAATTTATGTTATAAAAGGAGGGTTGTTTCGAGATTTTTGGGTATCGAACTTGCGCAAGTTAAGTCCACGGTGCGTAGAGAGCGAGTCGTGTCGAATCGAGCTAAGTGCGAAGCAAGAGCGCACAGAGAGCAGAAAAGTGAAGTGTTGTGAGTTGCGAAGAGTTGAGGACAGAGATTGGTGTAGATTCGAGGACATTGTGCTAGATCGAAGGACTGTGTTTGGTGCAGATCAGAGAAACAGATTCAAGGACATTGTGCCAGACTGAAGGACTATGTTTGGTGTAGATCAGAGAAAGAGATTCGAGGACATTTGTGCCAGACCGAAGGACTATGTTTGGTGCAGATCAGAGAAAGAGAACGAGGACTTTTGTGCTAAACCGAAGGACTGTGTTTAGTGCAAATTCGAGGACCAGCTTTGGAGGTGATAGAGTTGAGAACAGAGGTCTCCAACCAGAGCAGGGAGGATAGGTGTCTTCTGTGGATAGAGTTCCATTTTCTAAGGGCAGCGGAGGTAGAGGTTTTCTAGAGAATCACCAGTCAGAGCAGAGCTAGGGGATTGGTGTCTCCTGTGGGTTGGTGCCCATGAACTCGAGATTAGGGGAAGGTATCTCCTTTGAGCAGAGGCTCATAAATTCTGATTGTAATTGGGAAGGTTTCCCAAAGAACTTTGAGATAATTTTTTAGAGAAAAGTTTTGTGGACGTAGCCCAGCCATTCTGGGTGAACCACGTTAAAATTGGTGTCACTTTGTGGATGATTTTGTGCATTGTTTTGATATTGCTTTGGGTATATTGCTTTACTATTTTGAAGTATAAAAGAAAAAGTAAAAAGAGGTCTTATACTGTTCACCCCCCCTCTCAGTATAAGCTTGTGTTCTTCATCGATGAACTAGCCAACCGATCGACTCTCAGATTTAAAGGATAAGCCAAATGAAGAAGGAAGCCTCCTCAACTAGCCAAAACAAGATAGAGACCAATCGGCTCCAACTTCTCAAACAAAATTTGATCAAATTTTAAGAAGCCATACCCATCTGATCAGCCCCTAATGGATGAAGGAGATCCGAGTCAACGAATGCCTTGTTCGACTAGAGATGAGGAAAGACTGACCGATCGATCCATAAATACAAGAGAGTAGCCGATCGGCCCCCGAGTAATAAGGATGGGCCAAAATTTTGAAATTTCATAGGAAATATCATCGGTTGACGCGTTACAAAGAAATACTGATTGACTCCTTCAATACTTCTCTCGATCGAGCTTCCCAGACTGATGACCGATCGGCTCGAGAAAGAAAGCAGTCGGTCGGTCAAAATTTTTTGATAATTGATGCCTCGATATGTGGATCCATCATGCAAAAAATTATCTTGACACACAAACCAAGCATGAGGTATGCCTAACCGTCCCATTGAATTAAATTGGTCTTACTAATTAATGATTTCTTATACTAGTAACTTTATGAGGCTGATTGGTCGAGGATTTGCTACCATCGGCTAACACGAATCAGAGAGAAGTCGTAATAATCGACCGAGAGCGATAAATGACTATACATGTCAAAGGTTGGGTGCTAGCTAGCCTCCACATCAAAAATGTTGTAGCCACACCATAAGCCAAGGTGGTCTTGAAATGAGTAAAAATAATGAAGCATCCACAACACTCAATGGCAAAACTCGCATCTAATTACAGAAAGAAAAGGTACCTAAGGATCATCCTCAGATCCATAAGGATCATCCTCAGATCCACATAGGCACATTCTCTCAAAAAACCAATGGCACATCATTCAAAAAGAATGTGCAAAAGACCAAAAAGGTGGCGAGCCCAGGATGGTCATAATAAACCAACCAGCCCCCCTCATTAAATGACCTCGGCTCAAAGAAAGGTTATAAAACCCCCTCTATTTTAAAAAGAAAGCATTGTTACAAAAGTATTCAATGAATAAGCAGTGTGCAAGATTCGAAGTGTTTTTTGAGAGCTTAGAAGTATAGAAGTTATGTAAGTGAGAGCAATGGCCTCTTCAAGTTCAAATGCTAAGAAAGGCAAGATTGAGGCCTTTGAAGAAAAAGTGCCTTTTAAAAATGTGATGGCCAGGAAGACTGGGGAGCAGGTCTGGAATGAAGAAGAGTTGGCCGAATTTCATTGTTAGGCCATCTTGGAAGATCGAAGCCGAACTCACCATGTATTAAAAATAGTCTTTTTAAGGGCTTACAGGGCGAAGGAAAAAAAGGGTGTTGCCAACAACCGTTGGAGTACCAATTTGGCGAAGTTGTTATGTCCTTGGGTGTATTTATCTCCAAACTTATTATCGTGGATCATAATATCTTACGATCCATGAATCCATTCCATTGTGAACAAAAGGGGAAAGGCTCTCTACCACATCACGCTGACCAGATTTGAACAATTTTTGAATTAACCAAAGGGGATTTGCTCTATGATGAAAAGGTGGTAATGCTACAGGGGCAACACATGCTGGGGACTTCTTTCTATGCTGATTTGTTCAAAGGGCTAGTGTCAACAAAATTCCCCATCCCAAAGTCCTTGCTACAATGGTGGGCAAAGGATTATTCAGATATGATTCAAATCACCTTAGGCATAGAGGATCTTAACTAGTTGAGCTTGCCAGTTATGTATGTTATTGCTTAATGCAATAAAAGACACTTCCCTCACTATTGATGGGAGGAAGTAATAAGAAACACCCTATACAAGGAGTTGAGACAGCCCCAAGAGGCATTAAAGTAGGATAAAGATATAATGCCTCGATTCTCTCACTATAGCTTCTTGATCCACCTGATAATGGTTCAATTCAAAAGAGAGGCAATAATGCAATTCAAGGGAAACCCTGACTATACGATATAGGACTAACTTCCCATCATCCATCAAAATATTTCTTCTTTCTCAAAGTTCTATGACCATTTTCTTCTAGCCATATATCATGTCCTGACTGAACAGTATCCTCCTAGGATAAGCCTACATGTTGTAGGTTACCTAGGTGTTGTAGGTTATCTCAAGGAGAAATAAGCTGGGGATATCTTTTTCATGAAGAAATTTATGTTCATTCGAACGTATGGGGCAAAGCAACCCCCAAAGGCCTTATCCACCTACTGCCCAAGGTCAGTAGGAGTACTGGAGATAGTGCGAAAGTCGATCGAGGAGGCCAGGTTGTGATACCTAAGAAAACAGGTCAGAATTCTATGCTTATCTACACTAGCAAATATTGACCACATTGTATACAGAGGCTATCCTAGCCTCGTTGAAGCCATCTCCATAATGGAAATATATTATTTTGGCAAAGTAGTGTGGAGACCTTACGATCCGAAAGGTAAATACAAAGACATCATGGTAGAGAAGAAGCCTATGAAACATCGCGAAGATGATTATGAGAAAGATCTACTATGGGCCAGCAAAGATGAAAAAAAGCTACAAGTTATCTGGGAAAATAAGAGCATGCATAGGCCCTACACTCAGTTGGAGGTGGTGGGATGATACTCCTTTGAACTTAAGTTGGTTAGGCGGACCACAGGAGACAATATCACACTAGCTCGATCGATCATTCCTCTAAAAGAGTTCAATGATTCGTTAGTAGAGATCACCACTGCCACCCCTGAGAAATTGGATATAATGGCTTAGGTGGTAGAAGTACCTACACCAGAAGCACCTAGTATCGAGGGTACCAGTACCACCAGAAAAGGAGAACAAGTTGTTGCTGAAGCTTCAACCTCAGGTGCATAATAATCGGGTAACCTTGCCCTCACCTTACTTGCACCAAGGCACCTACAAATGGCTACTATAGGTACCTCTCGGGCCATTCTAGTAGCCATAAAATACAATAATAAAGAGGTTAAGATATTAGATAGGGCATGAAAGGCTATAGAAGAGAGTGGAGGATTGGCAAAAATCTTCAAAAATTATCAGGCGAAAGATATGGATGATGATGAAACACCACCTGCCAAGAAGCCACGAATGGAAACAGGAATCGAATGTATAGAAAGCCTTCATCTGGTTAAAATAAATGAAGTATCAAAATTCATGCTGGCTCAAGAAGCTGGGTTGGATGCCATCGATGAAGAGAGAAGTGTGGAAAAACTCCCTAAAGTCCCCAAACACAAGAAGGTGAACACTCGACTATCTCTTTGTAAACCCAAGGGATCACTTATCTGCAGATTGATCCAAAGACATAATCAGTAGAAGCAACAGGAGATACGATTACCCTACTAAAACAAGGAGTGAGAATTCACTCACCAACTACGAAGGTCGTAATATCAAACATATCAACTTGGAAAGCCAAGGCCACAGAATTACAAGTAGAGAATGAGAAGCTAAAAGTTATTGCTACTTCAGCTCCAATACAGGCAATAGCCCCTAGCATCACAGGGTCCAAGAAGACCTTGATTGAAAAATATAGAGAAAAGGCTATTGTTTTGATCAATGACAATGTAGAGATAATAAATGGTTGTTGCAAAGAGGCTAGGGAGTTGATATTAGCTAACCATAAAATAAAACCTTTGTTAACAGACCTAGATAAGAAGATGGTTGTTATACTTCTCACGTATGATTTGTACAAAATTGGATATGATCATATTAGGACCAAGGAAGTAATGAATACATATGGCCAATACTAAAGCTGCTTGGATGAACATGAGAAAATCACCAAATTTATCAATGAGAGATCCAAATATACATCAATTATTAAAGAACTGGAGAATGCTGAACAAAATTTGATAGCCTTATTAAGGTAGTCAAGAATTGATCCAACCATACTGATGGGCCTAGGTGTTCCCAACCAGATAGTCATAAAGCACCTGAATGAAGTCAGCTTTGATGAACAAGACGATGACAAGCTGTCAGCCCAATTATTTTCTAAAGCCAGACACGTACATAATCAATTATGTTTCTTTCAAGAAAAATATTTGACCTTGAAAGAAATCAGAATCAAGGCTTCACAAATGTTGGATAGGATCTCTCGACAAAGCATCATCCACGTAGAAGTATGGATTTGCATTGCTAAATTGGTGGGGGCCATGGCTGAAGACAGAGAAAATCAAGAAACTAGCTAATGAGTCAGTTACAGGGTCAACCTCCATGGGAGAAACTACAGATAAAGGCAAGGAAAAGGTAGTTGGATGATAACAGATAGTTACTCTCCCCTAGATGATGACAAGTGGATGATGCACAACAATCTTTTTTTGGGCAGTTTCACTTCAACAACTATAAAAATGAAAGGAGCAACCAGAATAAATCATCAAGCAATTAGAAAATAGCATTTTTGCTAAGAGGTATACTTGAGTGCCATGTTAGTTGTGTTGCATTTTCTTTGTGTATATTTTATTTTATTCACTCTTTCTTCTTCCCATTTTTGTGCATAATTATATGATAGGAAAGCATTCAAGAAGCTGAGAATATTTCCAGTCTTATTGAGCCTAGGATTCAAAGATTATTTTGTTACCAGATTGGAACAAGAAGAGTTGGAGAGACCTGTTACATTATTTGAACAGAGTCCTCTTCATTGTATTGATGTATTTCTTTAAGAAAAATAGAGTTAAAAGGCATCCCGCCCACTCTGCATGTAATATGTTATGAAATCAATACAATTCTGGGTTTTATTCTTGTCATTTATTTGTCTTAGTATTGTGTGTATTTGTATAATGGGTTACATTATTTGAATGCATTATACATGTTTCTTTCGTTAGTTAACTCTTGATTTTGTTATGATATTTGAATGAAAGCAAGAATGCTAATATAATTCTCCCATTCTTTCTATTCATGATTAAAATAGTTGTTAAATTGCTATAACAACCCAATGAATCTACACCGATCTCATAAAGCTAAGGGTTTTTTCATGCTTGGTCATTAAAAAAAACTATAGTTTAATATAACTGGAACGTGCAAATTAGAAGTTTAATCATAGAATTGTCACTAGGGTTTCCTTACCCATTATCCCATATTTTATAGCAATATTCCGGTTTAACAGAACATGAGGTAGGTTGACCAGAGCCTATAATAGCTCATTGGTTTCAAATGGGTTCTTGTAGCATGATAATTGATTTCCTATGGATGCAAGAATCGGTTCCAACAATTTTTTGGCACTATTGTCGAGGAGGACTTCTTAAAAAGATTCAATTATCTTCTTAAATGTTTTTCTTCAATGATTATTCTTAATCAACGGATGACCTATTAAAGTAAAGAACCAACGTTTTAATTTTCACTTTGTTAGAAGTTCTTTATCTTTTCCTATGTCCGTAGTTTATGTTTTGAAGTAAGTTTTTATGTTCTTGATTTTATTGAAAATTTTCTCTTTCTTGATTTTCTTGAATTTTTTGGTTTCTTGATTTTCCCCAAGAACCCACTCCTGTGAGGATGAGAGATGATATCAAGCATTCTTGATAAGAGTATACATTGTTCTTTCTGCACCCCAGTGTTGGCGACTCTGTTGGACAAACCTAGAAGAAAAATAAAATAAAAAAGAAGAGAACAGAACGTGTTGGCGAACACCAAGAGAAGTGGTAAGGAGCTATTTCCAGAACTCGAGAATCTAGAGGTATTTATACATACCTAGAAAACTCCACTTTTTAATAATACCGTTTATAATAGTAGATTAAATTCTAGTGGTAAAAGGTACGTGAAGAAAATCTAGAATACTATTACTGCTGATATTTTTGTAGATGAACATTTAAAATCAATAGTAGAAGATATATGTGATTATTCTCATTTAAAGGTAGATAATTCATCAATCTACGTTCAAACTGCCCATACCCATACCACCATAGATACTACATCTATAAAATTAAATACAACAGTAGTTATGGCTCAGGGTAATGTTCATTTGTGGAGAACTAACAGATATAGGCCTTTTGTATTACTAGTAAATTTAAATGCCTTATCTAGTAAAGCTCACAAATACCTCCCTAAGTTTTTAGGAAACAGTGCAATAACTAGAGAGGATCATATCAAAAGTTTCTTATATGCAATGGACATTCTGGAAGTTGAACATGAAGATGTAGTATTAAGACTATTTCTGTAGACTTTAGAAAAATATGCTAGAGAATGGTTTAATTCCCTTCCTAACAATGATATCCCGGACTTCACCAAAATGGAAGAGGTGTTCCTAAAGAAGTATGGTGAAAGGAAAAATGAACAATCATTGTTAACTGAGCTAGCCACTATGAAGAAGAAATAAAATGAGGTTGTTAGTGATTTTAATAGGAGATTTTCAAAAACAAGAAACAAAATCCCTGCCAACCTCAGGCCTAGTGATATTCAGTCTATTTGTTTTTATAAGAATGCTTTTCAAGGAGAGTTTAACTATGAATTAAGGCAAGAACAAGCCACTACCATTGATGGTTGTATGGAAAAAGCAATGGATATAGAAATAAATATGCTTGAAAGTGGTAATATGAAACCTTATTCTTTAGAAGTTAACATGCCTGAGAGAAAACCTAAGAGAGTGGCTTTTGATATACAAAGAAGAACTGAAATTGATCCTATGGAAAATTTGACCAATCAAATGACAGAAATGTTCAACAACATGAGTAACAGGTTAGCAAGAATTGAAAGAAATGGAAATAGCGGTGAATCTTCACAGACAGAGCGACCACATGTTGATAATCATCCCCCATTTAAGAAAAATTACAACAAGAATTGGGGAAACAACAATGGTTTTGAAGAAGGGAATAGGAATAGGGGTAATGGGAATAACAACTAGAAAAATAGAGATTCTTATAGGGATCAGAACAATGTCCCTAACCCAATGCCATCTGCCAATGTAGCTGAAGGTTTTCCCTATTTTTGCTCTACTTGTGATGCACCCCATAACCCTGATGCATGTGGAATACACCTGAGTGATCAACGTAATGTAGATATGCATGCAGAATCAAAAGAGGATATAAGAATCAATGCATGTTGGTATGTTGAAGATGAATCTAGAGAAAGGTTGTTTGAAGAAGACATGGATAAATATGCTTCAAATCATCATCCCCAGATCTTAGTGACTGAAGGAACTAAAATCTTGCAAAAGTCACATGAGTCAAGATATGATAAGATGAAGCAAGGGAAATTGATTCCCACTGCTCAAGAGGTTGAAGAATTAGAGGCAACCCATGTTTTAAATTTAAGGAATAGAACAGTCCCTGAAAGAATAGAGAAATTATCTACAAATGAACCAAGAAGACAAACTTTCACCAATAAAAATATCGGTAAAGAGAAAACTGATAGGAACCCTAACAAAATTACTCCTGAGGTAATAGAATCAACAGAAGAAGTTCCCAAAGAAGAAAGTAATAAACCATTGGATATAAAGAAGATAGAATTTGATGTTGGGTCAAAACTCATTAAATAAAAAGTTAATATCACATTTGGTGAACTTATGAAAGTTCAAACATACAGAGAACAAGTATGCAAAGCTTTTGGATTAATAGATTAGAAAGAAGATCCTACTTGTCATGCTTCTAGACAAAATCAACATGATACAAGATCACCATCTTCTGTCAGACCCTTCTACGTGTCATTAAGATATAAGTCAGATTAAGGGGAAATATATGTGATTCATAATTGCATGCTTGACAATGGAGCTTCACATAATATCATGCCTAAGTTAATAGCTGACCAAATGGGATTAATCTGTACTAGAGATTCTGCCCTTGTTTTTGTAATGGATAGCAGACAAATTCCCTGTGTAGGGGTGATAACTGGATTATTAGTTTTCCTAGACCAACACCCCAAAAATGGCATTGTCATGGATGTAGTAGTAGTTGATGTTGACCCATTCTTCTCACTATTACTCAAGTAGGCATTGGGCAGAACAACTAGGGGGATCAATACAACTAGACTGGTCTTATGCTACCATCCCCATATCAGATAAGGAGAATATAATTTTAAGAAGGGAACCATTCAATAAAAACTCCGTAGAGATAATTCAAACAGATGAAACCATGATTAACTTAGTTAACTCTATGGAAGAAAAAGGGATGGGAGTCTATTCAATATGGCATAACCCATTCCTGATGGAAGTACCAGATGCAAAGAACATGGACCCAAAAGACATGAGAATAACTGATGCTGAATCAAATCGAGTATTAACCCAAGAAATGTGGACCATGTCATTTGATGGGGCTAAATCCCAATCTGGAGCAGGTGCAAGTGTAAATTTGACTGATATTAAAGGAAATTACCTTGGTATACCTTACAGATTGTAATTTCCTTGCACAAAAAATGTAGTTGAGTATGAAGCTTTACTATTAGGGCTAAGGAAAGCAAAAGAGTTAGGTATTAACTACTTAACTGTAATAGGGGATGCAGAACTTATTATACTGTAAATAAAATGCAAATATCAGACCAAGCATCCTAGACTTAAGCAATATAGAAATGCAGTACTAGAAGAAATTGATAAATTTTTGGCTTTCAATATTTCATATATTCCTAGAGAACAAAATCATGTTGCAGATCTCTTAGCTGTGAATGCCTCAGGTCTAGATCACCCAAAAATAACTATAGAGTACATGGATAGATTTCCAACTATCTCAGTCTATAAACCTTCTATGCCAGATAACATAGTCTATCTTCAGGTTTTTCAAGATGATATAGATATTAAGGATTTTATGACTTTGCAAAATCAATATGCAGATGTCATCTGTGATGAAAAATATGAAGAAAATTTAAAATATCAAATAGGAGAACTAGTAGAAGTAATCCAATTGAAAACTAATAGAATACCCAAAGGATTGGTGTCTCTTGAAAGCCTATTTGATGATTTTGACAAAGCCTATAAACCTATACACAGAGAAGTGATATCCGAAGATATTAATATTGGCTCTATGAAAGAACCCGAATAGTGAAAGTAGACATGGCATTACCTGCTAAAGAAAAGGTCTGGATATATCAGTTTCCTTAAAAAAAACAAAGAACATTTTGCTTAGACCTATGAAGATCTCAAAACTTTCAAAACGGATGTGATGACACACATAATACCCTTGAAATAAGAGGCCAAGTATTTTAGAAAAAAACGGAGAAAGTACAATCCAACTCTGCACCTAGTAATGCAAAAAGAAGTTCAAAAATTGTTGGACTCCAAGATAATAAGAAAAGTCAGATTTTCCTCTTAGATATCCAACTTAGTACCAGTTAGGAAAAAGAATGGGGACATTAGACTATGTGTGGATTTTAGAAATTTAAACAAGAGCTCTCTAAAAGACAATTACCCATTGCCTAACATGGAACAACTACTGCAATAAGTAGTAGGTTCAACTAGATTGTCCCTGTTAGATGGATTTTCATGGTACAATCAAATTTTGATAAATCTAGAAGACAAACACAAGGCAACATTCACCACACCCTGGGGCACATTTGAATATTTAAGAATACCTTTTGGATTGATGAATGCAGGTGCTACTTTCCAAAGAGCGATGGAATTTTCTTTCAAAGGACTAATGTTTAAAATTGTAGTAGTGTACTTAGATGATATTACAGTTTTTTCTAAAAATCTAGAAGATCATCTAGAACATTTGACTGCAGTTTTTTCCCGATGCAAGGAATTTGGAATTTCTCTAAATCAAAAAAATGCATATTTGGAACTACACAAGGAAAATTTCTAGGTCATATAGTTTCAGAAAAAGGAATAAGCATTGATCCAAAAAGGATAGAGGCCATTTCTAAAATTCCCCCACCCAAGAATCTAAAAGGAGTAAGGTCATTCTTTGGTAAAATAAATTTTATCAGAATATTTGTCCCAAATTTTGCAGAAATGACCAAACCCATAAATGATATGGTAAAGAAAACTGGAGAAATTAAATGGACATTAGAAAATATGGAAACATTTAACAAGATCAAAGAAGCCATATCAACCACTCCAACTTTAAGTTGCCCTGATTATGCAAAGGATTTTAATATCTATTCGTATGCATCTGAACACTCTATTGTTGTAGTCCTTTCACAAAAAGATAATGAAAATAATGAAAGGCCAATAGCCTTTATGAGCTCAGGTCTAAAAGGAGCAAATCTTAAATACACCCTGCTGGAAAAATATGCCTATGCAATCATCCAATATTTGGAACACTTTAAAGGTATATTTGGCTCAAACAAAGTTTACTGTTGTATTCCCTTTATAGCAATAAAATATATCTTTTCTCAATCAGAGCCATTGGGAAGACCAACAAGATGGATGGTAAAAATTTTGCAATATGATGTTGAATTCAAAATAGTTAAAATAGTCAAAGGGTAGGGTTTAGCTAAAATGTTGGCTAACAAAGAAGAAGAAGGATCTAAAAATATTCTTATCATAGATCAGACATATGATGACAGAAGAATAAAAAATGAAGAATGTAAATGGTATGAAGAAATTTTGTCCTATCTACAAACTCTGTCATTTCCCATAGACATGTCAATAAATAGAATGAGGTCAATCAAAATGCAAGCTCAAAAATACTATATACAGGATGGTGTGCTGTATTGGAAACACCCTGATGGAATTTTATTAGTCTATTTATATGAAAAAAGAAGTCCCAAAAATAATTAATGAATTTCATAATGGTTTTTGTGGGGGAAATTTTGCTCCAAGAGCTATAGCCAATAAAATCATGAGAGTAAGATATTATTGGCCATCCCTTTTTAAGGATGTATATAAATATGTAAGGAATTGTCATAACTGCCAAGTTTTTACAGGGAAAAAGCATCTACCAGCCATGCCCCTCAGGCCAGTAATCATTGAAGCACCTTTTGCTCAATGGGGTATTGACCTGATTGGAGAGATCAAGCCTAATTCATCTGGCCAACATAAGTGGATCATAACTGCAACAGATTACTTCACCAAGTGGGTGGAAGTTGCACCTTTGAGAACATCTACATCTTCTGTAGTCATCAAATTCATAGAAGAAAATATCTTGACCAGGTATGGAGTTCCTAAAAAGCTTGTAACTGATAATTCTCAATATTTTGTGTCATGAAATGGTAGAATTTTGTGCTGAATATAGAATTGAATTATCTCATTTTGCTAATTATTATCCCCAAGGAAATGGTCTAGCCGAGTCATCAAATAAAAATGTAATAACAAGAATAAAAAGGTCATTAGGCAAAAACAAAAGGGGATGGGACAATGAACTTAAATTTTCTTTATGGGTTGATAGGCTATCTGTTAAAATAAATACAGGAAGAACCCCCTATGAGATGGTTTATGGAGAAAAAGCCCTACTACCCCCAAAAATGGAAAAAATGGCACTTTCCCTTTTATTGCAAGATCATGAAAACCCTGATCCCATTCAGAGAAGGCTTGACCAAATTGTCTTGTTAGAAGAACAAAGAAGAGAGACCCTCAATAGAATGATGGAACAAACCAAAAAAAATATAAATTTGTTTAATAAGAAAGCCAAGGGTACTCCTTTTTCTCAAGGAGATATAGTCATCTATTGGGATCCTAAAAATGATAAGCATGGAGAAAAGGGTAAGTTTGAACCTAAATGGATTGGCCCATACCAAATTGCCCATGTTATCATTCAGAATACTTACAAGCTACAGAATTTGCAGGGAGAAATAATGGCTATCCCTATTAATGGCCAACACCTCAAAATGTATAATCCCTATTGAAGGTGTACTTTCCAAAAAATATATATAAAATAAAAATAGAAAACAAAAATCCAAAAATAGAGTGGTGTATTTTGTTTATTAGTTAAAGCTTCCCTTTTGTTCTTGAATAATTTTGAGTTTACTATATACATGATATTTTAGTTTGATGAGTATATCTAACTGTTGATTCCACCAAAAACAATAAAAGAAAAAAGGGAATTTATTTTAGATATTGATGAGCTTTACAATTCTATCAAAAATGAGTGTTTATGCAATAGTTGTTTGATATGAGATAAAACAGATAGAAAACAAAGTTGATTGAAACATCATGTCAAGCCTCACATTACAAATGATACTTAAAGTGAATTCAAAGGTCCAAAGGACTGAGTTATCTTTGAGAGGGTAGTTGAGCCAAAAATTATTACACTCATCTTTCATAGCCAGAAACTAATCCTCAACTCAGGCATACTTATTGCACAATTTACTTATATATCCAAACACTTCTCTCACGAGAAAGAAAAATAAAAAATAAAGTAAAATTGAGTCACCGCCTGAGATATCTTGGAAAACCTCTATCGGGGCTATAGACGCTTGACTGGTAGTAGGGTAAAACTAAGATGGGATTATAAGCAACTCCACCGAGGCTATAGACGCCTGACTGGCAGTGGAGCCCTATAGAATGGTGAAAATTTTTAAAGAGTGAAATCACATATTAGGCTTGGCTATTTTGCTCAGATATGATAAAGTTCTGAAATATTTAGAAATCCAAAAAAAAGAATGCACAAACACACACATAGGCAAAAATATGATGATACAAATGGCTGTGACAAAATCTTTGTAATCATATCTTATGACTTAGCTAAAACAAGCATTACAATATTTCAAAATAAAACTCATCGATTTCTAAAAATTTCTAAACCTTTGTTTCCAAATTGAATGAGAAGGTATCTACAATTTTCCATACTCTACTTGCTTTGATATCATGTTTTCAGTATATATAAAAAAAAAATGACAAAAAAATGATGAAGAAAAGAAAGAAAAAGAGGAAGGAAGTTTTTCTGTTATGCATTTCAAGTTTTGTTTAGCAATCAAAATTTTGTTTTTTTTGTTAAATTTTTGCAAAATAAAACCAGGAGATTCTATTTTTCTCAAGTGCTTCATGTTTTCAACACATTTTCCCAGTCAGAGCCTATGTTGGAGCCAAATTTGACTCAACTTTGAAACCCCCAAATTTAAATTTTTGGTTTCAATCAAACTGCTTATATTGTTGGTCAATGCTTATAGTTGTTGTGGGTAATTCAATTTTTCATTAGTTGGTTTGATTAAGTCTAACCTTAACCTTTTTAATGTGGGCTTCATTGTATTAATAAAATTACCTCAAATGGTTAGGGAAGAAATTTTCAAATTAAAAACCTAAAGCCAAAGTCCGACCTTCATAAATCTTTCCTTGGGCCTAAAAGTCGATTAATAAAGTCCTTAAATCATAATATGGTTAAAGCATTTACCATGGTCTCAAAGTCCGAAAGCCTAAGGTTAAATAAAATGATAAATTTATTAAAACCTAAGGGCATGCACCCCACCAAAGAAAGTTAGTCGATCAGCTCTCGGACTACACTAGCCGATCGATCGGCTCCCAAGCTACACTAATCGATCGATCGGCTCTCGACCAGCATCGACCAGCTAATAGACTACCGATTACAACTAATCGATTGATCCACCAATGACAAAAATATAAGCAATGGTTTAGGTCCACCGATCGATCGGCTCCCAAGAAAGAAACATCGATCGATCGGCTCGTTCGATGAACTAGCCAACCGATCGACTCTCGAATTTAAAGGATAAGCCGAATGAAGAAGGAAGCCTCCTCGATCGACAAAAACAAGATAGATACTGATCGGATCTTGCTTCTCAAACAAAATTTGATTGGAATTTAAGAAGCCATACCCAATCGATCAGCCCCCAACGAACGAAGGAGAGTCGAGCCGACAAATGCCTTGTCTGACCGAAGATGAGGAAATACTGATTGATCGGTCCACAAATACAAGAGAGTAGCCGATCGGCCCTTGAGTAATAAGGATGGGCTGAAATTCTAAAATCTCATAGGAAAGACCATCGACTGAAATGTTACAAAGAAAAGCCAATCGGCTCCTTCGATACATCTCTCGGTCGAGCTTCCCAGACTGGCGATCGATCGACTCAGGAAAGAAAGCAGTCGATCGGTCAAAAAATTTTGACAACTGATGCCTTGATAAGTGGATCCATCATGCAAAAAATTAGCTTGGCATGAAAACCAAGCATGAGGTACGCCTAACCATCCCACAAAATTAAATTGGTCTTACTAATTAATGATTTCTTGTATAGGCAACTTTATGAGGCCGATCGGCCAAGGATTTGCTGCCATCGACTAACACGAATCAGAGAGAAGCCATAATAATCGATCGAGAGTGATAAACGACTATACATGCTAAAGGTTGGGTGCCAGCTGGCCTCCATGTCAAAAAGGTCGTAGCCACACCATTAGCCAAGGTGGTCTCAAAATGAGTAAAAATAATGAAGCATCCACAACACTCAATGGCAGAACTCTCATCCAATTACAGCAAGCAAAGGCACCTAAGGATCATCCTCGGATCCATGCAGGCGCATTCTCTCAAAAAACCAATGACACATCATTCAAAAAGAATGTGTGAAAGACCAAAAATGTGGCGAGCCCAGGATGGCCATAATAAACCAACCAGCTCCCCTCATTAAATGACCTCGGCTCAAAGAAAGGTTATAAAACCCCCTCTATTTTCAAAAGAAAACCATCACCAGCATTGTTACAGAAGTATTCAGTGAATAAGCAGTGTGCAAGAGCCAAATTTTTTTTTGAGAGCTTAGAAGTATAGAAGTTACGTAAGTGAGAGCAATGGCCTCTTCAAGTTCAAATGCTAAGAAAGGCAAGATTGAGGCCTTTGAAGAAAAAGTGCCTTTTAAAAAGGTGATGGCCAGGAAGACTGGGGACCAAGTCTGGAATGAAGAAGAGCTGGCCGAATTCCATTTTTAGGCTAGCATGGAAGATCAAAGTCGACCTCACCATGTATTAAAAATAGTATTTTTAAGGGCTTACGAGGTGAAGGACAAGAAGGGTGTTGCCAACAACCATTGGAATACCAATTTGGCAAAGTTATTGTGTCCTCGGGTGCATTTCTCTCCAGAATTATTATCGTGGATCATAATATCTTACAATCCATGAAGTCGTTCCATTGTGAATGAAAGGGGAAAGGCTCTCTACCACCTCACACCTGATCGGATTCAAACGGTTTTTGAATTAACCAAAGGGTATTTTCTCTATGATGAAAAGGTGGTAACGTTGTAGGTGCAACACATGTTGGGGACTTCTTTCTACGCTGATTTGTTCAAAGGGCCAGTGTCAATAGACTTCCCCATCCCAAAGTCCTTGCTACAATGGTGGGAAAAGGATTATTCAGATATGATTCAAATAGCCTTGGGCATAGAGGATCTTAACTGGTTGAGCTTGCCAGTTACGTATTTTATTGCTTAGTGCAATAAAAGATGCTTCCCTCGCTATTGTTGGGAGGAAGTAATAAGAAACACCCTAGACAAGGAGTTGAGACAACTCCAAGAGGCATTAAAGCAGGATAAAGATATAATGCCTTTATTCTCTCACTACAGCTTCTTGATCCACCTGATAGTGGGTCAATTCAAAAGAGAGGTAATAATGCAATTTAGGGGAAACCCTAACTGTATGATACAAGACCGGCTTCCCATCATCCATCAGAACGTTTCTTCATTCTTAGAGTTCTACGGTCATTTTATTCCAGCCATATATCATGTCCTAACTAAACAGTATCCTCCCAGGATAAGCCCAGGTGTTGCAGGTTATCTCAAGGAGAAAGAAGTTGGGGATATATTTTTCATGAAGAACTTTACATTCATTCAAACGTATGGGGCAAAGCTACCCCCAAAGGCCTTACCCACCTACTGCCCAAGGTCAGTAGGAGTACTGGAGATAGTGCGACAGTCGATCGAGGAGGCCAGGTTGTGATACCTAAGAAAATAGGTCAAAATTCCATGGGTATCTACACTAGCAAATATTGGCCACATTGTATACAAAGGCTATCCTAGCCTCGTTGAAGCCATCTCCATAATGGACATATATTTTTTTTGTGAAGTAGCATGGAGACCTTACGATCCAAAAGGTAAATATAGAGACATCGTGGTAGAGAAGAAGCCTATGAAACACTATGAAGATGATTATGAGAAAGCTCTGCTATGGGCCAACAAATATGAAAAAGAGCTACAGGCTATCTAGGAAAATAAGAGCATGCACAGGCCCTACACTCAGTTGGAGGTGGTGGGACGATACTCCTCTAAACTTAAGCTAGTTAGGTAGACCATGGTAGACAAGATCACACCAGCTCGACCGGTCATTCCTCCAAAAGAGTTCAATGATCCGTTAGTAGATATCACCACTGCCACCCTTGAGCAACTAGATATAGTGGCTCAGGTGGTAGAAGTACCTACACCAGAAGCACCTGGTATCGAGGGTACCAATCCCACCAAAAAAGGAGAATAGGTTGTTGTCGAAGCTTCAACCTTAGGTGCACAAGAACTGGGTAACCTTACCCTCACCTTACTTGCACCAAGGCACCTACAAATGGCTATCGTAGGTACCTCTCGGGCCATTCCAATGGCCATAAAATACAATAATAAAGAGGCCAAGATATTGAAGAGGGCCTGGAAGGCTATAGAAGAGAGTGGAGGATTGGCAGAAATCTTTATAAATTATCAGGTGAAATATATGGATGATGATGAAACACCACTCGCAAAGAATCCGTGAATGGAAACAGGAATCGAAGGCATAGTAAGCCTTCATCTGGTTAAAATAAATGAAGTACCAAAATTCAAACTAGCTGAAGAAGCCAAGTTGGATGCCATCGATGAAGGGAGAAGTGTGGAAAAACTCCCTAAAGTTCAAACGCAAGAAGGTGGCTAATCGACTATCTCTTTGTGAACCCAAGGGATCACTTCTCTACAGATTGATCCAAAGACCCAATCGACAGAAGCGACAGGAGATACGATTACCCTGCTAAAACAAGGAGTGAGCATTCACTCATAGACTATGAAGGCCATAATATCAAAAATATCAACTTGGAAAGCCAAGGCCATAGAATTACAAGTAGAGAATGAGAAGTTGAAAGCTTTTGCTACTTCAACTCCAATACATGCAATAGCCCCTAGCATCACAGGGTCCAAGAAGATCTTGATTGAAAAATATGGAGAAAAGGCTATTGCTTTGATCAATGACAATGCAGAGATAATAAATGGTTGCTACAAAGAGGCTAGGGAGTTGATATCAGCTAACCAGAAAAT
Organism: Wollemia nobilis; assembly: GCA_028583015.1. NCBI lineage: Eukaryota > Viridiplantae > Streptophyta > Pinopsida > Araucariales > Araucariaceae > Wollemia > Wollemia nobilis. Next base: position 3,310,186 of record JAQPPZ010000314.1, read on the forward strand.
AAAACCTTTGTTAATAGACATGGATAAGAAGATGGTTGTTATACTTCCCACGTATGATTTGTGTAAAATTGGATACGATCAGATTAGGACCGAGGAAGTAATGACTACAGATGGCCAATACCGAAGCTACTTGGATGAACACGAGAAAATCACCAACTTTTTCAATGAGAGATCCAGATATACGTCGATGATTAAAGAACCAGAGAATTTTGAACAAAAGCTGATAGCCTTAATAAGGTAGTCAGGAATTGATCCAACCATACTGATGGGCCCAGGTGTTCCCAACTAGATAGTCATAAAGCACCTGAACAAAGTCAGCTTTGATGAACAAGACGATGACAAGTTGGTAGCCCAATTCTTTTCTGAAGTCGAACATGTACACAATCAAGTCCGTTTATTTCAAGACAAAGCTTTGACCTTGAAAGAAATTAGAATCAAGGCTTCATGAATGTTGGATAGGATCTCTCGACAAAGCATCATCCACATAGAAGTATGGATTCACATTGCTAAATTAGTGGGGGCCATGACTGAAGATAGAGAAAATCAATAAATTGGCTAATGAGTCAGTTACAGGGTCAACCTCCACGGGAGTAGCTACAAACAAAGGCAAGGAAAAGGTAGTTGGATGATAATAGACAATTATTCTCCCCCAAATGATGACAAGTGGACGGTGCACAACAATCTTGTTTTGGGTAGTTTCACTTCAGTAGCTATAAAAATGGAAGGAGCAGCTAGAACAAATCATCAAGCAATTAGAAAATAGCATTTTTTCTAAGAGGTATACTTGAGTGCCCTATTAGTTGTGTTGTATTTTCTTTGTGTCTATTTTCTTTTATTCATTCTTTCTTCCTCCCCTTGCTGTGCAGGATTGTATGATAGGAAAGCATTCAAGAAGCTGAGAATATTTCCAGTCTTATTGAGCCTAGGATTCAGAGATTCTTCTATTACCAGATTGGAACAAGAAGAGTTGGAGAGACCTGTTACATTATTTGAACAGAGTCCTCTTCATTGTATTGATGTATTTCTTTAAGAAAAATAGAGTTAAAAGGCATCCCGCCCACTCTGCATGTAATATGTTATGAAATCAATACAATTCTGGGTTTTATTCTTGTCATTTCTTTGTCTCAGTATTGTGTGTATCTGTATAATGGGTTACATTATTTGAATGCATTATACACATTTATTTTGTTAGTTAACTCTTGATTTTGTTACGATATTCGAATGAAAGCAAGAACACTAATTTCCTTCTCCCCTTCTTTATGTTCATGATTAAAATAGTTGTTAAATTGCTATAACAACCCAATGAATCTAGGCACTAGTCTACATAAGGCATAACAGTTGGTTGTTTTCATGCTTGGTCATTTTAATAAGAATACTATAGTTTAATATAAATCTGGAGCACGCAAATTAGAAGTTTAATCATAGAATTGCCATTGGGGTTTCCTTACCCATTCTGCCATATTTTATAGAAATATTCGGGTTTAACAGAACATGAGGCAGGTCGACCAGAGCCTGTAATATCTTGTTGGTTTCAAAAGGGTTATTGTAGCGTGATAATTGATTTCCTATGGATGCAAGAATCGGTTCCAATAGAGGATTTCAGAAGGGCTTACATAAAATACCTATGAGCACTTGATAACTATGAAAAACACTCATGGGAACTTGGTGTTAGTAGGGATGTTCCCAGAGGTGCCTGGTGTTGATAGAAATTTCCTAGAGGTACTTTGCAGATGATGGAAACTTTTGCATAAGTATATCGGACGAGGGTGTCAGATGCGATAACGGTGACAGTGAGTGAGGGGTAGAGAATATGGTGGATGGAATGGGATTAGGGCACAAAAGGCTTGGTTAAAGACTTAAGGTCCTTAAGAAATCAGGGAACTCAAAAACTTAGGAACTCAAGGACTTAAGGGTTGAGCCATCAAATTGGCTCCTATTTATAATCTAACCTAGGGCATGCTAGGGTTTCAATGACACTAATCATGTGGTTGATATTAAAGCACATCTAAGGGTAGATATTAAATTTAGGGTGTGGCATGGATTAAGGTGAATGGACGGATGAGATTAAATGAAATTGGATGGTTGGGATTGATTTATATAAATAAATATATATTTATTGAATATATATATATAATATAATATATAAAATATTATTATTTAAATATATATAATAAATAATAGGTAAAAATGTTGGGAAAGCTAGGATAGAGGGTAAATTACTAGGTTTTGGTGGTGGAAATGGTGGGAAGGTATGGATGGCGGGAAATATCTATAGATACCATTTTTTGTACTGCATTACATGAAATACAAGGTAGTGCAAAAACACGAGACACCTATTTTAGCCAGGTGCAGAAGCAGATTATCTTAGGATGTAGAACATGAGATTGAAGATAAAAGAATAAAATAATTTGAGTTTTGTGTAACTTACCCCCTTAATTGGTGAATGAGATTGCAGATGAATCTCATGAGCCAATTGAATTTTTTCAAATATGCAAATGTAATGTGGATGATATGAATGATGTAAAATGTGATACCATTTTTACCCCAATGGTGGGAAGGGGATTGGTGATGATGTAATATGATGTGTCTATTTTTGCCCCAATAGAGGAAGGGATTTGTGAAAATGTGATGCAATATGTATCTGTTTATGCCCCAATAGATGAAGGGATGTGTGTCTGTTTATGACCCAATAGATGAAGGGATTTTTTCCAAGTGTAGATGCTATGATCATGTAAGATGACTCCTATTTTAGGAAAGTCAAAACCAAATGTAGTTGCCTCAAATTTTGGGGTGATTCGATGCTATTGAAACACTTTGCCTTCCCGTGTCATTGATATGCAAATATGAATATGCAAAATAAAAAGAGTCAACTTTGGAGGGCCTGCTAGTGACTATTTGAATAATTCCCATGATTGGAACCAATCATCCTAGCTAGTGTCTATCTCTGTGATAAATTGTCAAGGAAATATGTAATGATGAAATTTGATTTTTTCCATGTTTTAAGCCCCACGAACTAGGCCATCAATGATAGTGTTTGTGCAAATTACTCTTGGTAGGGTCTCACTCAAAATGTGAAGTATCTAATATGATTGTGATATCGAGCGAGGAAAAATTGATTATGATCATGGAAAAGTGTCCTTATGGTAAGCTATTCATCTTACCAAATTGCATGGATGCAAATCGCTACAATCATCAAGTATATAGAATAACTCACTAGATATGAGGTTCACTTGAATTTGTATATGAACTTGGGCAAATATGCAAATGATGATGTGAAATGAAGTGAAGATGATGTATGAATGATGAAAATGATGATGGTCATTGTTTTGTGAATATTTGGACCATTTTGAGGTGCTTTTGTAGCTTGTTTGGTGAATTTGTAATATGTGGTCGCAAATGATGATTGTGCATCCAAATTAATTGGAATCTTCACAAAACATGATAAAATGATGAAATGCATGGATGAATGAAATTTTAAGGGATTTTATTAGGGGAAGCTACCATTTTGTGGGAGTTTTACCTTTTGTCAATGCTGACCTGAAATAACCATGGGTGCTTGCAGTCTGTATAAACACTTGTGGGTGCTTCAGCGCGCTAGGAAATACCCATGGGTGCCCCAAAGCACCTAAAGTAGCTATAAATAGCTTGTTGGGTGAGATTGAAGCTCATTTGTGTGGTTGGGAGTTTGAGAAGCTACATTTTAGGAGTGAAGGGTGAGTGAGGAGTGAAGTGAGATGAGGTATTTGGAGCGTAGAAGCTATGGTGATGGAGGGAGTTGGTGCAGAGGTCAGGGCTACAATTGGAGTGCGCGTTGCTGAGTTAACCCATTGTTTATTATGATTTTTGTATTGTGTAATTTTTTTTTTTAATTATTAACAAAATATGTTGTTTTGTGCTGTAGCTTAGAGTTTTGGAGTCTCAACATTGGTTTTGACCCTACATCCTTGAGATGAGGAAGGCAATTGCTTGGGGATGTGGGACTAGCAGAGATAGTACGACTAGACATGGCTAGGGCTGATGAGGGGTACCTATCCACCTTTGCAGAGAGGTGGGATGGAGATAGGGGGACATTTTAGCTCCCCAAAGGCAAGATGATGGTTACCTTGGAGGATGTATATCACATCCCCAAGGTATCGATGGAGGCAATCTAGGTTAATGTTGGGCTCAACCAGAATATAGAGATGATGAGGATGTTTGGGGATGCATGGAAGGGGGTGAAGGTAGAGAGTGGGGTCATATCTTATTTATCTATGTATGTGGACAAGGAGTTGGAACCTCTCTGGAATTTGGTGATTTTTGTGTTGGCCAACATTATGGCCTCAAACAATACCGAGTGTAGGTTCCCTTGGAACTTGAAAGGGATAGTGAGTGATATGCTCACTAATAGATAGGTTTGCATGGGCTCCCATATTACTAGAGAATGTATACTGAGAGTTATAAGATGTGACAAGGTGAGGGCAAATGGGATTGGGGTGTAGCTTATTGCTGCAATGATGGGGATAGGAGCATTTTAGAGTTGCTCGATCGAAGGGTTTGCCTATGGAGGATTTTGGTAGGGATTAGCCCTATGCTAGGTGATGGAAATTGGTTGATGAGGTACAATTGATTCATCCAATGAGGAAAAATTAGTGGTACAGGGATCTATGGGTGGGATTGACATATACCCAAGTGGTGTGGAGGCCATGGTTGGGTGCCCAGTGGGCCAAGGATGGAGAGCATCTATAGTGGGTGTAGCAGAGTAGGTGGGTGGTTGGGAGGCATAGGAGTGAGGTGGAGTACTTCCAGTTCTCACGAGTGCTCCATTATTTTGGGCTAAGGTAGGATTTCCCTGATGAGCTAGTATGGTATAGGAGACATCAGGAGGAGACCAGGCTACATTATGCAGAGCCATATAGAGTGGTATTGGAGGATGATGAGGAGATAAATCTCTCAAATATTGAGGATGCAAGGACAACCACATATCATGATGCATGGTTCATGACTTAGCCACCATGGGTGCTACCTTGAGGAGCAGTTGATGGGGATGGCGAGGGAGAGGATAGAGATGAGGGTACTTAGGAGACCTAGGATGAGGGGACCCAAGGGACCCCCAAGTGGCAGTGATGCATTTTATCTAATAGTTGAAGGTAGAAGGTGAAGGGTGCAATGTATAAGGCTCCTAATATCGAGGGAGATGAAGGAGATGGGGAGGATGTAGAGGAGGTTCCAAATGTACCCCTAGGCCAAAGTGAGGAGGAGTGGGCACAACTAGAGTAGTAGGTGGTAGAGCGGTATGCGAGGAACACGAGGCTCTAGGCAGATCTAGCAGATAGAGCATCAATATAATGTTAACATAGCACACCTTCAGTATTGGCATAGATATATTGAGGCATTGGAGGATAGGTTGATGGAACATCATATTCCACTTCTTGATCCTCCAACCTCATCTGTGTTTGAGGGTACAAGGCATAGTGAGTCTAGGCATAGCTCTAGGTCTAGGTATCATAGTAGGTTAGAGGCTCCTGCTAGGTCACAAGGGTCTTCTTGGAGGATGCATCTAGTGCTTAGATGCACTTTTGTATATGAGCCTTGGTGCTCCATTGTATGTAGTCTTTGGGAAATCATTGTATATTTAATATTTATACATATATATACACGACTTTTACTTTTTGTGTTATATTTTTGTGTGAATGATTTTTGTGGAATGCATATTTATGTTGATGATTAATGCATATGATATGTTATGGATTATTAATGCAATATGGCATGTGCTAATGATTATTTATGGGTTAGATCTTTGCTTGAACCTTTGTTTAATCAGGGGCACCAGATTAAAGAACACAAGCTTATACTAAGAGGGGAGGTGAATAATATAATACCACTTTTTAATTTTATTTCCCAATCAATATTATGAAATGTATCAATAGAAATATCAACAATAGTAATAAAAGCAATGCACAAATTACCATAGACAATAGAGATACCAATTTAACATGGTTCACCCAATGTGGGCTAATCCACGAAGAAAATATTTTACTAATATTTTCTCAATAAATATCTTGGGAATAATTTCCCTATTATAATGTTTATGGACCTATATCCAAAGGAGACACCAATCCCCTAATCAAGTTCATGGATCTTTATCCATAGGAGAACTCCTCCTCTACTTTGGCTGATGATCTTCTAGAAGAACTGCACCTCCACTACACTGGCTAATGGATCTCTATCCAATAAAGACTCTTGTCCTCACTCAGAAGACCTATCCTCACTACCTTGGCTAATGGATCTCTATCCACTAGAGACTATCATCCTCTATACTCTATCACCTCCAAATATTGCTCTCATATTTGTCTCAAATTTGTACTAAACACATTACTTCGGTCTAGCACAAATATTCTCAATATCTATCCCTAGTTTGGCACAAACTTATCCTCAAATATACACTAAACACAATCTTTAAATCTATCATAAATATGTCCTCAATCTCTATCATCTAATATGCACTAAACACAGTCCTTAGATTTAGCACAAATCTGCTCAATCTTTGTCCTTAAGCCTTAACACAAGGCTTAAATTAATCACAAATCAACTCTATTGGATCTGCCCCAAACCTTAACTCAAGGTTTGAAATAGAGTCATTGTAGTGCTACTTCATTGGGCCAGGTAGGCACATGAGCTGAGGAACAAGGTGTGGTACCAGGGATAGATGTAGTTGCCAATGTAGAGATGTTATATCCTATAGGGGTTCAGGATTTAGGGGTAGGGACAGAGTCTAGTAGGGCTGCAAAGGTGCGTGTGAGAGCACATATGTCTACTAGCCATAAGGGGAGTGGAGATACTCCTAGTGGTAGTTAGGGTTGCTTGTGATTGTAGCCTATAGGAATTTTTGGATGATGGATGATGGGTATGATCCTAGTTTGTAGCCTAAGGGTATTTTTAATGGATGATATATAAATATATAAATACATAAATATATAAATATATATATATATAAATAAATATATATATATATATATATATATATATATATATATATATATATATATATATATCTTTTTGGTGCTAGAATTTATATATACATGTGTGTTTGATGTTAATTTGAATGTGTTTGAATTGTTTTTGCATAGATAACATAGTATGATGTGTGATGGTATACAATGTATGATAATACATGCGTAGTAATGCGTAGATGAATAATTATACTATAGTATGGCTATACTATAGTATGTTATACAAGATTGTGTTTTTAATGCAATGCAATATGATTTGATCTGAATGTGATTATAGTGAATGCATTTAGGGTAAATGTGATTTATCACCATGATAGAATTTATGCTAGATAAATATATTGATGTAATGTGTAATGTGATGCATGTATGGTGAATGCATTGATGTAATGTGTAATAAATCTGTGTAACATAGATGCATGGATGCATATATGGGAGGGGTGAAATGTGCAAAGAAATCACTTGTATCATTTCATGTACCTATGTAAATGTGATCCATTCCATAATATCAAGGATATGGGATAGTATGCTATATATGTAAGGGCTTTGAAAATCATGGTTGTGATAATAAAATGTTAAGCCAAAATTGTGCAAGTGTTGGCAACAACTAATAACTAATCAGGCTAGTTCAAAGTCTATCATGGACCTGTGTGTGAAAATGAGTGAGGTTCCTTTATCCATTTTGAGGTAGGTACGATTAACCCGTTATAGACATGGGCAAACTAGATATCTCATCCATAAGTGAACAATTATCTTACACAAAAAAAGGTTTCTAATACACAAATATGTCACCACTTGTAAGACTACTCCACTAGTAGGTAGGCTCTTAGAGCCTATTGCTAGCGATGGAAATCATCCCATGATGTTATGTTGAATCTAAGGACAAAAGATGATGAAGCATAACACTGGTGATATCTAGAGGTGTTTCCTTTTGTTTTTTGCCCTCGTTTACTATTCTTGTATGTTTTTGTGATGCTTTTTTTTTGTGTTGGCATTGTCTTTTATTTTCTGCCCCATTGTCTTACTTTTGCTTATGCTTATCCCTTTGTTTATCCCTAGGTCGTATGTTGACCATGCAAGGGATAGGATGAGTGGGGGAAACCATTCACTAGATGATAATATATACTCAAGGTGTCTTCTTCCCTATTCTCAAAACTTGTTTAATGTGTAACATGTGTGTATGGTCGGTGAAAGAAGTTGAACCAACCTAACAAGGCTATAAGAGGTGTGTAGAATTACTAGTTAGAGGTGATATTTGATTGAATGAACTAAGAATTAGTTAAAGCTAAACAAAACACCTATATACATCCTGATCCTAAAAGGGGGGAATGGACATCCATGTGGTGATGCTAACAAGTGCATGTGTTATTCATGTTGAAGGTGCATTTTTAGGGGAGAATATACAAGCATGAACTGAAATTATAATGAAAAACATATGGATATTTGCAATGGATGTAATGTAAATGATGCAAGTGAGGGAATGCAATATCTACAAGAGGAATCTCACGAAGTGTAGAAGGAGAAGTTTGTAAAACGTATCAGTCAATGAGTATAGTATATCGTAATGATAAAAAGGGCGATGTTGTGACAATGGTTGCCCAAGTGTGTGGAGTGTGTGTGTAGTAGGCAAATAAACTATGATCTATGAGAATGCATATAGTAATATAAAAAAAAGGAAGGATGTAAAAGTGAGATATACAAATGGAAGAAATGAGAAGAAGTAGGCTTTGGTAACCAATAAAATAATGGGATCACCAAAGTCAAAAGAAGATAGAAGAAATAAAATAGATCAATGTGGGTATGTAGCCGCTCAAAGCATGACCATACAACTACACGAGGAAGTAAGGATAAGTAGAATAAGAAGATTTAAGTATGAGGATGAAGAGAAAATTATTGATAGGCAAAGTGGTGTGGATCAGGTCGGTCATGGGATGGTGAAGTGATGGTATGGCTGGGGCTTCGATGGTTGGTGTAATTGGATATGTTGTGAATATAGCAGGCTGGAACTATCAAGGTTTCACATAGTGGTAAAGTTATAGGGATGATGCAATGTGGGGGACTCAAAAGTTGACTAAATGGGAGGGAATGTTCAGGTGATGGAGTTCGATCGCCATGCAACATGTTGTACACTATGTTTTTGAATGATCGAAATTATTTAATATCATGACCTATTTGGTGATGATAAATATAAAATTAGCTCTCATGGTAATTACGTGGCTTAGGACATGAGGGGTCTATGGGCTGGATCTCTAGTAATTCAAGGAGACCTTGATGCATGAGGTGATAGAAATTTTTTGATAATGGACTAAATGGAACAAGCATGGGGTAAATGTATGATTTAGTTGGAGGTGAAAGGGAGGTAGATGAAGGGAGGTCAATCGGTAGAGATTCAGGTCAGGAATACAAGATTGGAGAATGGATATGCGGAAGGTGAGGATGTACGAGTTATGGAGGATTGGCATGAGGGAATTTAGCAATGATACTATCTCATATGTAGCTCAATAGCCTTGAGGTAGGAAAGGATATGTTGTATATCATAGTGGGGAGGTGATGGTATCGAAGAGGATGAGTATCAGGACTCCAATGTGTATGGAGTGGTCTGGTATACATGATAATATGGATGATATCATGATCATGAGGAGGAGTGGAATGACATTGGTAATTATGAGGCTTGCTGAAAGGGTAAACCTCACGATGATGAGGGTGGTGTCTGGATGATAGGTGGCATAGGAGATGGATGTGGACAAAGGTATGTGTGGGATAGAGGTATGCACACATAGCGGCTTGGAATACTTGAGCAGCATGGGATTGAAAGGCTTGGGCATAAGAAGAATCCCCACTTGGGAGTAAGGAAGGTAGGCACGGAGGAAAAATTGGGTGGGGAGTGTATCCTCTGTTAGGAGGATGGTATGTTCCTAGAGGGTGTTGGTGGAATAAATTAGTGAATAAGGGTTATTGGTATATCCAGGTAGATGATAAGGATAATATTGTGTTTGGGGATGGTATGCCTCCTCATTTTCATCAAAGGAGGATAGGGAGACTTGGAAATCTCCAGAATGGGGTGAACAAGATGAACCTTGATGGTGAGGGAAATGGTGTCGGGGTGGAGTGTAACAGTTCAAATGTGAGGAATGTGAATACTACCTAGTATGAAGGGTGATTGGTGGTTGGGCTAAGTTAGTCGATGTGATTGGTATAGGTGGTGGCGGTGTAGGGTCATGCATGACGATGTGCACAGATGCTAGTGGTGGGTTTGTGCTATTGTGTCTCCCTACTGATGGTGTGGTGGTAAATGATGTAAAACCTTCAAATAAATATAGATACCAACAATATATAAATGGCAACAAAAAAATAAAAGTGCATGTATAATGTAATATTTAAAATAAAATGGATATATGTATAGTGATGTGCCTAGTAAATGTTGTGTTTAGGAGTAGTATTGTGTGCTATTGGTGATAGTGAATACCTATGTGTATTAGGCATTGAATGCACGAAGGTTTAGGATGTTAATAAGATCAGGTTCATCAAGGCATTCCATATTAGCCAAGCGATAGGCATCTGAACTGAATTTGTGTGTGATAATGAAGGGGCCCAACCAGTTAGGGGTAAACTTGTCTCGTTGTTAGCGAGGCCGACTTGTGATTTGTTGGTTTTATTTGAGAACTAAATCACCAATTTAGAATTCATGTTGATGCATCTTACTATTGTAGGTAAGGTGAAGGTAATATTGGTAGACATGTGTGTGCTCGATGGCATGGATGTGATGTTTGTCAAGGAGTGTTAGTTGATCTAGGTGGGCTTGGTGAGCAGTGGCATCATCAATGAATTCCTTCATGGACACCCTTAGGGAAGGTATCTCGAGCTCAAGGGGCATGATAGCTTCAAATCTATAGACAACTGAAAATGAGGTTACCCCATTGGGAGTACGAGTGCTTGTATGGTATGCTCACAAGGCTATGGGTATTTGGTTATGCCAGTTGTGATGCAATTTTGCTACTATTTTTTGGAGGATGGAATAAATTATTTTGTTTGTGGCATCTACTTGTCCATTACCCTGTGGGTAGTATGGGGTAGAGAAGCTATGTTGAATGTTGAACTTGTTGCAAAGAACATGGATGGTTTTGTTTTTGAAGGATTTCCCATTATAAAATATGATTTAGAAAGAGATTCTGAAGTAACATATGATATGGTATATTATGAATGCTGCTATCTTTGCCCTTGTGGTCTAGAAAAGTGGGATGGCTTTGACCCACTTTGTGAAGTATTCTATGGTAATGATGATGAATTTATGATTACGTGAATAGGAAGGTGTGATTTTTCTAATAAGATCTAGGCTCGATTGGGAGAAATGCTACATGGATTGGATAGGTTGGAGTGCTTGAGATGGCAAGTGTGTGAGGTTTACATGTTATTGGCACTTGATACAATGTCTCATATACTCGCAAAAATCAGGTTCTATAGTTGGCCAATAGTATCCCATGTGAATGATGTGATTCATGATTGCCATGCCACTAAAATGGCCATCGCAAGTACCATCATGGGTTTCTTGTACAATCCACTGATATTCATGAGGTTCTAGGAAGTAAGAAGAACATGCCATCATAACTGTAGAAATAGAGGATGCCCCCCAACAACGTATAATGGATTGCTCTTTTTTAAATTCTCGATGTTGAGCATGTGGTAAGTCACATAGTATAAATACCAATTTGATATAATATTTGATCTACATAAATCATGGGTCATGTGGTTTGGTATCGACCACATTAATACCACCATCATATTTAGGAGACATGGGTTATATGGTATATTGAGTAAATGTATGAATGGTCATAGATGTGGTTGTTGATGTTGGATTTTGTGAGATTAATGATCCTAAGGAGGCCATTGTATTTACAAAATGGTTTGAGGATCATGGAGGCTTCGATATCCTACCACTCTAATCAAGAGAGGAGTTGTTGCACAATTTACTTGTATTATTGGAGAACTAGGCAATTGCATTGCTAGATATCCTGCACTTGGTTTACTATTAAAAGGTAGTCACCTATGATGTGAAGGTATTTTATGTGCATGCAATGTGCCTATTTCAATTTGAAGATTAGGGCTTCATATTTTGCATTGTTGTTTGTACAAGGGAAGTCCAAATTGAATGAGAAATGGAGTGGTTTGTCTTTAGGTGTAAAGAAGACAATGCCTACACCCCTAGCATGCATGCATCAAGATCCATCAAATAATAGAGTTAGGTTAGCTATCATATATGGTTCAACATATTATTCATCTTCTGTGATATGAAAAATGGAGTCATCAGGAAGCTGGAAGAGGAGGGGTTGGTCATTAGGCAAGGGTGCTTCTGCAAGTTGTTCTATAGTGACCTGTCCTTTGATTAAATTTTGTGAAATAAATTTGAGGTTGAATTCAGTTAGAATTAGGATCCATTTAGCTATGTGGTAGTTGTGATAACTTTTGTTCATAATGTACCGAAGGGGATTATCTCGAGTGATGTCAAAGGTTGTACGGTTTAGCATATAGTGTCATAGTTTCTAGGTGGTGAATACTATAGCTAGGCATAATTTCTTCATGTACTCATATATAGCTTCATAGCTAACTAGCGTATGACTTATGTAGTAAATGGCTTGCTATTTGTTGAGCACATTATTTTGGGCTAAAAGTGTACCTAGCACAAAATATATGGTAGAAATGTACAATATTAGCGATAGCTGTGGGTGTGGGGGTGACATAACTGGTGGCAAAGTAAGGTAAGTTTTGATGTCATCAAAAACTTGTTGGTAGTTATCGTCCCGTTTAAATTTACTCCCTTTCATAAAATATGGTTGAATGGTTTGCACTTGTCTAATAGTTGTGTTATAAATCGATAGATAGAAGTGATTTTTCCTTGGAGGTTGTGCAATTATTTTAGGGTAGTGGATGGGGGTATCTCAATGATGGCTTTTACTTTACTAGGGTTGAATTCAATGCATTGTTGGGAGACAATAAATCCTAAGATTTTTCCTGAAGTAACACCAAAGACACACTTCTTTGGGTTAAGGCAAACGTTGTGTTCTAACAAGTGATCAAAACTTTGACAGAGATCTTCAAGGTGTTTTGAGCGTTTCTTGGATTTAGCAATTAGGTCATATACGTAATATTCCACACTTTTGTGCATGTAATCATAGAAGATGTTGGTCATTGTGCACTGGTAGGTTGCCCCAATTTTTTTAAGGCCAAATATCATGATCTTGTAGTAGAATGGCCTCTAGGGGGTCATGAATGATGTCTTGTGTTGATCAATAGGGTTGATCTTGATTTGGTTATAACCTGAGAATTTGTCCATGAGGGATATCATCTCATGGCCCACGATAGAATCAAAAAGTGAGTTAATTTTAGGTAGGGGGAAGTTATCTTTAGGATAAGCTTTGTTTAAGTCACAAAATTCTATGTAGACATAAACTTTATCAGATGGCTTGGGTATGAGGACCATGTTAGAGACCCATTTAGGATAGTCTATGGGTACTATAAAATCTACATCTAAGAGATTTTGGAGCTCAATTTTTACTATTAATGCAACCGTTGGGTGCATGCATCGTAAATTTTGCCTTACTGGTTTGGTGTTTTGATCGAGTGTGAGGTTGTAAAATATTAGGGTGGGATCGAGTCCTGGCATATCCTTGTATGACCATGCAAAAAATCAAATACACTTGCGAAGGAAATTTATGAATAGAATGCACTCCTCGAGCAAGATGCTGGTAGCTAATTTAACTATGTGAGGGGTTTTGATATCATCATCGATGTCAACATAAATGGTTTCCTCGATAAGAATGTGGGAACCATCATGTAGTTGCTCTGGAATCAGAATAATATGGAGGTCATCGATGGCCTCAATAAATTCGTATTCATTTGTGACCACCAAAATGGCCTCACACCTATGCTTCATATTGCGTAATTGAAATAAAAGATACAAAAGCATGCATTGCAAAATTGAAAATAAATTATTAAGAAGAATAACGCTTTATTTCCATTCATGAAGCCAATTCCAATTACAAATATGTCCCTCTTAGGGATACCAATTTGACACTATTATTATAATAGGAAAATATATGAAATACCTCTCAAGGAAAAATGTGAGTTTCAGGCCATTCGAGATGACATGAACTGCTCTAGGGTGGAGTTGATCCTCTTCTTCATGTTGATAAAGGACTTAGATGATTGAATATCCTTCAAATCTGCTTTCTTGCAATCAAGAAACAACACAAGAACATTAAATAAATAGGCAGCCTCTCGTGATGAGGCCCTTTAAAGTAGGAAAACATAAATATGCCATGAATAACATGAAATCAAGAAAGCATGTAAAATGTGTTAAACATATGCAAGATTCATCAAGATTGCTTGAAACATGTAAACAAGAATTATAGCTACCAATCTTATGGATCAATTATGTAAAATGAATCATTATAACTTGAAATTAAATTATTTAGATCCTACTTTCTAAAGTGAAGTAAACGTAATGAAATCCTTAATCTAGTTAGTCAGGGTATCTAAACTACTAAAACAAGTGTTGAAATGATTAATTTGATCTAGCTAAGTAGACTTTAAAAGGAACAGTAAGGAGATCTTACACCTGTTGTGAACCGTATATCTAATGAGCGATCTGCACTGTAAACCGTGGTTGACAGCCATAGCCTACAACCAAGTAGGTTTTCTCCCTAATTATAGGGTAGTGGGCTTGATCCTCCTTATCAAATTGATGATCAAGGATTGCCTCAGTGTCCTCTGATAGTTTTGGTTGTTGAATTGCTCGATAGGGCTTCTGTTTGCCCAAATTAGAATTTCTTGGCATTCTAGCTCCTTAGGGTATCCATGACATAATTTGTCATGATGATTAGGTTGGAAAAGTGATAGCAACAAATATCTCTCTTAGTGCACTCAAGTGAGTTCATAATTTGATAGGGCTTCGCTACTGTAATCTCCAATGCTTTCTTCATCGTTTGCCCTAATTTTGAGGGGTACTTATAGGACTACCCAAGGACTAGGGATGGCTTCATGGAGAAGATAAGAACAAGAAGGGGTGGTTAGGATAGTTGGATTGGAATATTCTATCCTTTAACCATCTTCTTCTATATCAAATGGCCTTTCAAACCGATTTGGCTCAGATGAAGGCCAACTGAACTTCAGGTAAGACCGTAGGTGATAGCTGTGGTTCAGACTGTAAATAGTAGGTGTGAGCCATGATTAATACTATGGACCATAGGCCTCAAATATGATTTAGAATGATTAGTCCAAGGACCCCAAATTGAGTGGTTATAACCACTGCTCTATCTTGGAGTTTTTCCAAGATCTTCCATATGGTCTTGTAGCATATCCATATGCATAGTCGCCATCGACATGACATGTTTTAGGTGTCTATATATACCCCTTTTGAGATGTGTTGTGATATTGAACAACGTGTGAGAAAAAATACACCACATAAAATTATGTCGAAGGTTCTGTGATGATCATTAGTCAGATCAACATTAAATTCCCCAAGTCTAGAAAAAGGATGCGCATCCTAGAACCATTGCTTCCAACTCTTTGGAGGCTTAAATTTGAAATATTTTACACTCATCATCAAACATTCGAGTAGCTTTGGCACTACAATAGGATTTAGGCCTATATAACTAAAAGTATGAGAGTTACAACTAATTATCATATTTGTTATTTACCCCAAGCAAATGGGTAAGCTTATGATAGTTGTTGATAATGATTCGTAAGGAGCAATTTTTACAAGATCAAGGGATCTATGATTTTAGGGATCTTCTACTAATTTTGATTATGATTTGATATTATGACTACCCCCTCAAGCGATGATTTGATGAGGGTAAAGACTGTATGAAGCAGTGAGGTCGCTTGACCATAATGAATGATATGAACAAATTTATATTTGAGCATTTTAATCACTTGGCTAAGCCTAGTTCAGCGTATGATTACAACTATTAATAGTAATTGCACATTCCTATCCCATGGAGCAATTGGGTTACAATAGCTTTCTTAGGGAATCAAAATGATACAAATCCAATTAGTTTTATGTTGAATCAATTTGTCAATTATTTGCTAAAAATATGTCATAGGGGAAATGACATGAAACGCCTCATTTTGTGGAGCAGTCCAACCTTGAAGGCCTTATTCAGAATTGAAAAGAAGCATATCAAATCAACAATGAAAATTTTACCCCAAATGTCATTATGGTTATTTACTCATCTCGTCGGATTGCATGGAGCATCAGTCGCTACAACCACAAAGTGTATAGAGTAAATAAATGAATACAAGGTGCATTTGGCTTTTTGATGATTTGAAATGTTTTTTTTTAATTTTGAATTTGAATTGAATTTATTTATTTGGCTGGGAGATGTGACACTCCATGAAAGGATTTTCAAAGCGATGACCTCGATTGAATGTACTTTATAACCTCATCCATATATATTTTTTAATTGGATCCTGGTGCTTGATCATCACCAAATTTGCAAATTGATTACTTTATTGAAATTTTATCCATTAGGGGACATTGATTTATCCTTTAAAACCTTCCCACTATGGGATTTTTCTATTTTGGACATCAGTTGCAAACTACGGGTGTAGTCCGTGGTTGAAACTTTAAAATTTTGGGAACCGCAGATCTGACCCATGGGTAGAAAATCCTAATTCCAAGACTGTGGGTGTTAGCTATGGTCTGATGAAAATAGGAAAAGGTTTTAAAAAAAATCATTTTCAAAATTTCTCATTATTCCTTGACAGTGACTGCAATTTGAAGAGCTCTAAGAGGTGTGAGAGTAAACATGACACAAACTAAAACTGACTACCCCACACACATCAGAATGGCAGACCACATACAACCTTCTTCCAACCGAGGCCTCAGTGTGGGTAAGGTAATTCAAAACTGAGTCCTTGCATTCATTACCAATAAAATGAACCAAATTAATTAATTGGTTAATCAATCACATTAAACTATTGGCAATGAACCACACCCTAGGTTAGGCTAGCTTTAGATTAAATTTTTTATTATTATTTTTGTTTTATCGGCTAGGAAAAGACCCAAAAAGGGTTATTTTCCTAGACCACAGCTGCCAACTGTGGCTCCCCTTTGATAGGTTTGGGACCATAGGTATTAGCTGTTGGAATATTTTCAACATTACCTCCTTAGTCTCAAGTATTAATTCCTATATTTAGTTTTAGTTTAATGTTTTGATTTACATATTTCTAGTTAATTTGATTAGCATATGTTGAGGTTTGGCTTGGTTGGTCAATATTTGACCATAGTCCAATATTAGCATGTTGTTCGGATAAGAGATATCTTTAAGTTAGTTTGTTGTAATAATTTTAAGAGGATTTCTCTCAACCATCGTGTCTATTTTTAGTTCTTTCAAGAACTATAAAACTATGTAGTACATTGTTGATCAATAGAACAATTTCACCATTGTTTCTCATTTGGTATCAGAGCAAGTTTTCTTAGATGGATCAAAAACTATGGAGAGTGGCATGAAGAGATATGAAGCACACACTTTGTTAGAGAAACTCAAGTGGCCAGCACTCAACAGAGTTACAAGGAAGATCTTGAGTAAATTATTAATATATCATGCATCCTGAGGTATTTGATTATTAAATTTTGAGGGTTGTTAGATAATTGTATCAAGAAGATGATATAAAAAATTTAGGTGATTTGGAGCTAATTTGTAGATTTTATTAGCATTTTGAGTTTTTAAATAAATTGGTTGTATAAGGTGGAATACAGGGTATTTGCATATCAAATTTTAGGATAAATATTATTTAGATAAAATAATAATTCAAAAAAAAATTCAGATCATTTGGATCTGTATTGATCAATTTGTATGAATATTTATTTTTTCTTCAAAAATCCTAGATCCGAGATTGTGATAAAAAGGGAAAAAGTAAATGATCACAGATTTTTCATATTTGTGAATTTTCTTCTTAAATTTAGAGGGTTTTCAGACTATTATCTCAGGAATACAGAGTTTAATTTTCAAAAATTTTGGAGCTGTATGGATTGATTTATGTGAAAACATTGAAGTTGTATAAAAAACACTCTAAGATCTAGAAAGGGAAAAAGTAAATTGATCACATATTTCTCATTTGTGTGAATTTGCTTCTAAAATTTAGTGGATTTTTAGATAGTTATATCAGAAGTCTACATGAAAGGAGTGGCTAAGAGCTAGGTGGAATATTGATGAATGGTGGATTACAGAAATACCACCATGTATAAAGAATTGGAAGTACCCAAATTCAATGGAGATAATTATGCTATTTGGAGCATAATGATGAAGACCTTATTGAAGGCTCAAGACTTATGGGATATAGTTCAAGAAGGCTATGAGGAACCCACTTGGAGTAAGCTACAAGGTGAGGAGAGAAAGAGAAGGAGCAGAAATATACAAATTGCTTAGATTCTTATGGATTTGAGGAGAGAAATGGAAAATAATGTTTTTCCTCTCATAGCCAATTGTATATCAGCTACAATGGCATGGCAAGTATTGAAGGATGCTTATGGGTTTGATGAGGACACCCATAAAACCATGTGTGACAATATTGAAGATTGTTTAAGCAAGGAGGAGCCTTGCTTCCTTGAAGAAGCTTTTGAATTAGATCCTTTTGAAGGAGTTTTTGAAGAGTCTTGTAAAGAATCATATGAAGACATGCTTTGTATTGGAGAATTATTTCTTGAATAGGAAAACATATTTGATGAAGAACCTTGTGTTGAAAAGAGTAAAGAATCCCTTCATGGAGAAAAGGATGAGAAGGAGCCTTGTCCAATTCTCATTGAAGAGAGGTATGATGAAGAATGTCTCATGAAGGAGACAAATGGAGAGTGTATTTTGGAGAATGCACCTACAGTTCTCATGGATGAGAATAAAGAAGTTATGTGGGATGATTTCCCAAGTGTCGTATAGGAAGAAGAGATGAAGGGCATAAGTTTCATGCTCCATAATGAAGATTATCTCAAGGCTGAGATAAAAAAAGGAAAATAATATTTTGAGAAAGACTATCTCAAGGAGGAGATAGAAAATAGTGAGATAGTCATTAATGGACTTCATGATGTAATGGAGGCAAAATCAAAGGATATTGAAAATTGTCTTGAAGAAGCAATTGTGGATGAAGATCACTCACTTGGAGTGACTACATTGCAGAAAGAGAGTTGTTTTGAAAAGGCAACAATATATGATTGCTTGAATGAGTGGTGTTTCAACACACCAACATGGATTGAACAAAGGAGGAGAACTCTTAGTGAAGATTTGATGGTTGATCTTGAAGTACCATACAATGAAGGAGAACTGCTACAAAATAGCTTTATGGGAAGCACCAAATCTACTCATACTAAAGGTAGTGTTTTTATGAATAATGATTTGTTTTTTGTGAGCACGAATGAAAAGAAAGGCGATTGTATCATTGAGACAACTTTGATGAAGAATCTTCTTGGAGAGAATACAGTGATGGAGAACTTGGGTCACATGGATCAAAATGATGTGTTCAAAATTCCTTGGGAGAAGGATTCTTGTAAAGTCATTGTTGTGAGAGAATATTTGTGTGAGGAGCAAATTTATGTTGCATATGTAGTTGGTCATTATATGGCCATATTTTTTGTGATATTTTGTGTGGAAATATGTGAAAGAGTTTTATGGTATAATCATCTATGTGATATTATTAATTGTAAATACTCATGTGGAGTATTTTTTAGTGTTGAGGATGTAAAAGAAGATCAAAATGTGAGAGTATGGTTTAAAGACCATAATGATAAATATGTAAGAGAGTGGTTGCTGAAAATCACAATAGGAGATACTTTTGTTGAAGGGGGAGCTAATAAACTGGTAAGACCCCAAGGTCTTACTACAAACTTAATAAATAATTTAATATAAATATAATTGTAGGCCACTCAAAGGGGGCTCCCTTGTAATCACTTTGCCACTATAGGGGGCTCCCTCCTTAGAATCTATTCTTATTATTCTTCTTCTTGGATGATTTGATATGGATGGCCAACCTAATATTTATCTACCCTAAAGCTACGTTGGTGAAGAGACATGATGGTTCACGTTATAAAGGGTTGTGATGGTTCACTTTATAATTTAATAATATAATAATTAAATTATTAATAATACTAACTAATACTAACTAATAATGTTAGGATTGAGGATCCTAACATGCCACCCTCCTTAAAAAGAGCTTTTTCCTCAAAGCTCAAAGTGAGAAGCTTTGTCCTTTGTTTTCCAAGAAGGATTTGTGTAAGTTCTTGGACTCTTTTAATGGCATACTTTCGGAGGCAAGGATATCAAGAAGGATGAAGCATTAGCGGGGAGTTGCCAAGAACAATAGTAGAATATTCCTTAGGAAAATCATGATGAGGATGGGAGGGCAACCCTTGGGGTTCCTCAAATACTTTAGAATGATGCATCAAAAGTGATGGTAATGATTTCATATATTTTTTTGGTTCCTTGGTAGAGCCAATGGAGAAGGAGTGTGTAGTCACTCTGCGTTGGTTCTGAATAGGTTTGGTCATATGGCAAGAACTCACTATTGGTGAGGAAGGTATGTGTAGGTCTTGTAGAGTGCATGTTTGGATAGCATTGATCACTTTGGGTATGTCTACCTCATACTTGCTTGGTACATCAATCACTTCTTGCACATCGACCTCATTGTCTTCATTGTAGTGAGTAGGTGCACTGGTCACTTCAGACACAACTACCTCATCTGCTTGCTCTATGGAGAGACAAGGATCAACTTCCTTCAATAAATACAATGTTAGTGTAGCACATTTATGGTGGGGTCCAAATTGTTCATCACAATTATCACATAGTCCTTTTTCTCATCGTTCCTTCATCTCCTCAAAGCTAAGATGTTTAATTCGTAAAGTTTGGTTAGATTTGGGGGTTGTATAAGTTCTTTGTGTCCTTCCATTATGCATAGGTTTGGAAGCGATGTAAGTGGTCAATGATTTTTCCATAAATGGTTTCCCTAATCATTGTTGTGCATTGATTTTATCTTTAGCTAATTTTTCCAATCCATAGGTCTGCATCATGGTATAGGGATTGAACCTTGTCACCTCCATTCTAATTTCCTCTTTTAATCCCCTAATGAAGCCATTGATGAGAATTGATTCATCTAATATTGTGTTGTGTTTGGTGATATCCTCAAACCGAGTTTGATACTCATGCACAGAAGTGATTTGATGATCTTTGAGAAATTCC
This sequence comes from Wollemia nobilis, assembly GCA_028583015.1. Classification (NCBI taxonomy): domain Eukaryota; kingdom Viridiplantae; phylum Streptophyta; class Pinopsida; order Araucariales; family Araucariaceae; genus Wollemia; species Wollemia nobilis. Next base: position 3,331,391 of record JAQPPZ010000314.1, read on the forward strand.
CACATGAATGGGTCCCACATGGCTATGATACCAAATGGTAAGACCCCAATATCTTACCACAAAATTAATAAATAATTTAATATAAATGTAATCGCAGGCCACTCAAAGGGGGCTCCCTTGTAATCACTTTGCCACTATAGGGGGCTCCCTTCTTAGAATATATGCTTATTCTTCTTCTTCTTGGATGATTTGATATGGATGACCAACCTAATATATATATATATCTACCCTAAAGCTACGTTGGTGAAGAGACATGATGGTTCACGTATGAAGAGACGTGATGGTTCACGTTATGAAAGGTTGTGATGGTTCACTTTATAAGTTAATAATATAATAATTAAATGATTAATAATACTAACTAATACTAACTAATAATGTTAGGATTGAGGATCCTAACATAAAAAAAGAAGGCACTCAAGCATTTGTAGGAAATCCCACATGAAGAGTGGAAGGAGTGCCACCATAAGTATTTTGTAAATTCTGATTTCTTGATTAAATATTGGAGGAAACATAAGATAAATTTTTTCTTCCAACTATGTGATGCTTAAAGAATTCTTGTGCGAGTGTCTTTAGCATAAAGGGGGAGAATTTTGGAATATTTTCAACATTGCCTCCTTAGTCCTAAGTATTAATTTGTATATTTGGTTTTAGTTTAATGTTTTTATTTACATATTTCTAGTTAATTTGATTAGCATACGTTGAGGTTTTGGCTTGGTTGGTCAATGTTTGACCATAGTCCAAGATTAGCATGTTGTTAGGATAAGAGCTATCTTTAAGTTAGTTTGTTGTATTAAGTTTAAGAGGATTTCTCTCAACCACTGTGTCTATTTTTAGTTCTTTCAAGAACTATAAAACTATGTAGTACATTTTTTATCAATAGAACAATTTCACCATTATTTCTCATCAGCTATGGTTAGGTTTGAATTACAATGATAAAAAAATTGACCATTGTGTAGACCACGGGTTTGACCTGTGGTTCCTCTTTTTTGTGAAATTTTTTCAAAATTTTCAAATTTTTTGTGATTTTCTTGGCAGTTAATGCCATTTATTGCACCTATGAGATGTATTATTTAAATTTTTTGATCAAGCTTAGCATAATTTTGCATTGTTAGCTATTTTTTGCTTGATCTATCTCTTTTTAGGTCATTTTTAGCTGTTTAATTAGCCTGTAGTTAGATTTTTCCTTATACTATATCTCTTTGTAGAGACTGACCTCTAGAGCTAGGGAGCCAGAGCTCCTTAACACTCTCCACCCACTACTGACTACCGGGGAGCGGGGGTGGTTTAGGGCCGTAGGCTTCGGCTATGTTTTGGATCTACCCACTATCAGGGTAGATCAAGCTTATATGACTGCGTTGGCCCGGAGCTGGAATGCCTGGACCAACACATTTCACCTACCGATAGGTGAAATGACCATCACTCTCAAGGATGTCTATAGGATCTTTAGGATCCCTATTGATGGTGAGCCCATCACCTCCTCTACCTTTCGGAGTAGGGGAGCTATTTTTGATGAGATCTTCGATGATCGGAGCCTGGAGGCCCAATGGAAGATCGACCATGGAGGTGTTCACATTGGAGACTGGTACGGGGAGCAGGTCTTCTCCATTTGAGAGGTGGTTTTTATGCACTTGATCGTGCAGATTGTCCTTCTAGACTCCTCAGGTGCGAGGATCCCCTAGAACCTTCTATCCAGTGTTAGGAGGGTCATCTAGAGCTCCACGGCTCAACCACTGCTCCTAGCCTGGGGGAGCACATTACTATACCATCTCTACCAGGAGTTGTATCAGATTACTAGTAGGAGTCGAGTAGGCATCAGCTATAGTCTACTCCTATAGATCTGGGGTTGGCAGCACATCTAGATCGAGAGACCTGTAGAGCTACCCTTGGAGATTACTTATATTCCTACCACACACTAGTGCTATACGTCATGTTGGCCTCATGAGGAGGAGGGGTTCCGGAGTAGGTCCCATGCTGGGGATATTGAGCACTATATCAGTCGGTTTGCAGCACTAAGACCTGATGACATTGAGTGGCACCCCTACATGGGTTGCCCTGCATGGTCGGAGGTTGGTGAGCAGCTATGCCAAGCTCGGCGAGATAGATGGCTACTCAACCGCAAGGTCGAGGTCCATGAGTACCAGTTCTACTCATGGGTCCTACGATAGTTTGACATGGTGTAGGATATTCTAGAGCTGCCTATTATCTATAGGTGGCTAGTTCTAGAGATGGATCTATAGTGGGTGCAGCCTACACCTCTAGGTGACACTGTAGATGATTTCTAGGAGTCTAGAGTTGTTATGGTTGGGACCACCCCAATGTATGATACCTGGTGGTCCTTACTTTAGTGGTAGGGATCTAGTCCTCTCGATCGGGTAGATGATAAGGCAGAGGCTGATCCATAGGGGCGCAATGTGCACCCATGGATTGAGGGTGGATGGGGGGTAGAGGTTATAGTAGAGGATGCACCACTAGTAGAGGCTGAGGAGGAGGCCCTAGATGAGGGTGAGGTGCCTCTAGATAGTGAGGTAGGGTAGTTGCTAGCCTAGGTGGTAGATTTATAGAGCCAGGTTGGGAGGCTACAGACTCAGCTACGACATAGGGATACTAGCCTCGCCATAGTAGAGGTGAAGCTCACTCATGGGCAGAGATAGTGGTGGGAGTATGAGGAGGAGAGGCCTCTCCTCAAGGCCCAGATTACCATAATAGATATAGAGATTCAGCGGCTCACTATAGAGCATGATTTGGCATGGACTCAATTGGACCTGATGACTAGAGAGAGGGATTCACTAAGGGACTCGAGGGCTATTCCTTCATCCTCATAGGTAGTTATGGCACCACCTATAGCTCTATATCACCTATTACCCTTAGGTCGGGACCCCATGGTAGAGGTTAGGTGGCTCACTTCCCTCTTGGAGGAGGGAAATGCATGATCGGCTACGAGGGTAGCTCGCATCTCCATGCTAGAGGATCACATTCGATTGATAGGTGGAGAGGTGCCAGAGGACACCTAGACCATAGGTACTCATAGGAGCAGCTCTCGAACTAGGACCAAAGAGACCAAACAGTCTTCTGCTAGTTCGAGCCATCGGACCCATAGGACCGAGAGGACACATAGGTCCTCTAGTACGCATGGAGCCAGCTCGCATAGGAGTCAGGGGATTGGTTCTCATGTATGGAGCCTCTTTGGATTAGGCAGTACACATGACCCTCATCGGGGTATAAAATAGGTACTAGAGTAGACTGGATGGTAGGCTCCAAAGTAGGCTATAGGACAGGATCCCAGGGATGGGACTGAGGGAGGCGGAGAGGGCTCTAGTAGAGGAGGATCAAGCCAGAGCTAGGGTCTCCATTTGATACAGGCTATATCATTTTTGTATGTATCATTTTTGGTGTGAGGTCTGAGGACCTACATGATTGTAGCCTATAGGCATTTTGATGTACCCTGATGTACTCTTTGACACATACATATATATATGAGATTTGATCATTTTGGCTCATTATGTGTACTTGTATATGTTTAATATTTTCTATTTATGTTATGCACATGGATGCAGATGTTTATGTTAATTTGATGTTATATGATGTGATGTATGGATGACATGCACTAGATAGCTATTTTATTTTATGATGATGATGATATGCAGTGATCTAGATGCTTATATGTGTGATATATGATGGATGCATATGGATGCGATGTTTACTTAAATGCATATTTGATTTTGCTTTATTGCATGCATTTAATTTTATGACACTGTCACGATATGTTGATGCAATGTATGTAGTGCATTATTTACATAATGGTAATCTAATGTAAATGAACCTGTATGCTTTAATCACTTAAAACATAAGGAATGAATGCTACATGTGTTTAACAATCTAATGGATGACACCACAGAATGTATAAAAATCATACATGTAATTGAAAATCCTCATTACAAGAATTTAATCAATTAATCACCCATATATGAAATGCAATGATATGAAATGGTATGATGCGAATGATATAATATGTCATTATATATTCTTTTGCAATTTGATAGATATGCATGATATAGTCAGTGGCCATCTAAATATCATTTTTGATATCCATCCGGTATCTACCCTATATCGCAAAACTTTATGCTCAATGTAATGATGTATCATGAATCGATACTTTGCAATTTGATGATTGAATGACTTTTATGTTTGATGATTTATGAGCTTTTGATATTTTGTTGCTTTTAGAAAATATTTTTAAGGGTTTTCCATGAGATTCAAACACCCTAGTGGACTGCTCAAAAGTTGTATACTAACCATACTAGACTTCTGAGATATAAGGCTTTTGCTAGGATAGGCCCTAACTGTTCATTATCCTTGTGTGTGCACATGAATATATTAAGATAAGACACGAGCATTCCCCGATGTCAGACGAGATTCTTTCAGCCCATTGCTAAGATAGGGGCTCCACAAATGTCTTATCCAATCCCAGGTTTAGATTTTAGTTGGACTAAGCCACTAGGCAATGTAGGACACCTGAAGCTAGCTCTTCCACATTCAAACATTGGTCTGCACACAAGCAAAATGCAAGTGTATCAGACATATCATCGTGCGTAAGGTACAATAGTGCCGACAATTCCAGGGATTCAGGCTCATTCCTTTCTATCCTTCAATTTTTGGGATACTTGCTCATATGTGTAGTGAAGCAAGGGATTAGATTCTTTTTTTGGCTTTGAACTGTCTCTGGATCTTCATTTGATCTCTCTTTGAACTAGATTTCTGATCTTCATTTGATCTCCACTCAAACTTTGATTTATGATCTTCATTTGATCTTGATTTGAACTTGATTTGTGATCTTCATTTGATCTTCACTTTTTGGCATTTACATGTGATAATTTTCTTTAGAAACTTCCCTTTGGGGATTTTTCTTTGGTGGGAACTATTTCTGGAATATCAATCTAGGATATCGATCTATGATATCAATATGGGATATCAATATGGGATGTCGATCTATGATATCGATCTAGGGTATCAATATTGAGGATTGATGTGGGATATCACTTTGGAATATTGCTCATTTTATCGTAAGCAAGGGATTCTGAATAGGGAACTAACCTATCCTTTTTCCAATTGCCAATATTTCCCAAACCGTCCGCATAGGGGGATAAGCAAGAATAACTCTTTTCACCTCAGGATACCCGATCCTGCTTCACGACTTTCATCTTCCCCTAGTCCTTGTTAGGATTGTTTAATTTGTTGATTAGTGATAGAATTATGATATGCTAAGGGCTATACTAACTGGACCTCAGCTGCAAAAGCAAAGTAAGCTTTCTATCAACTCTTGAGCAGACCACTAGGTATGGTTGAATGACCGAAAAACCCTAGTATATTCTTCATAGCAACAATTTTGTTGTGTTGAAAAACACAATTACTCACATGAAATATGACTTATGATAAATGTAGAGGTGCATGATTGAAACACAAACATGGTGTCATTTGTAAGACTAACAAACACAATCCCTTCTACAGCAGAATGCAACGGATGGAGAAATGCCTACATGCAATGTGATGCAGTGAATGCATGTGTGAATGCAAATGACAATGCATAATGCAAATGCAAATGTTTTTGGATTTTATGCTTTACCAATTTTTTTGGATTTTTAATTATTTTAATTTTTTTGTTGACTTTTGAGCCTTATATTTGACCAAACAATGAGTACATGCTTTTGGAGCCTTTAGGGGTGACCAAGCAATTTTTCAGAAAACACCTGGAGCTTTTGGGTTGACCAAAGGGATTATGGGCACCTTTGGAGCTTTTAGGATTGACCAAGCGATTCTTAAGAAACCTTGGAGCTTTTTGGGATGACCGAGTGGTTTTGAGAAAACCCTCGGGGCCTTTGACTGACATGACCAAGCGGTTTTTAGGAACCCTTGGAGCCTTTGACTGACATGACCAAGTGGTTTCAGGAACCCTTGGAGCCTTTTGCTACACTTTCAAGCATAGAATGCCTTAAGATGGATGATGTTGAGAGGTTCAGGCTCTTCAACACCTCCTAGCGACGTTAGGTGATAGGTACCCGGACCAATATTTTTAGATATGATATAGGGTCCTAGCCAATTAGCCATGAATTTGTCTCGCATATCTGGCGGTAAATTAGAGTTCTATTGGTTCTCTTTCAAGACAAGATCCCCAACTTCAAAGTCTCTCTGGTGGACTTTGATATTGTAAGCTCATTTTAGTCACTCCTGATAAATGCGAAGATGCTCTAGGGCATTCACGCGATGTTCATCAAGCAACATCAGTTGATCCAGTCGAGCTTGTCGTGCGGTGTCATCATCGATGAACTCTTTCAATGCGATGCACAACGTTGGAATTTCCAATTCCAAGGGCATAATGGCCTCAGTGCCATATACTAGTGAAAATGGTGTTGCCCCAATGGGCATCCGAATGCTAGTCTTGTAAGCCCATAATGCAAGGGGTAGCTGGATATGCCAATATTTGTGGTTTTCTTGGACCATATTTTTCAAGATGGCCACCACTATCTTGTTTGAGGCCTCAGCTTGCCCGTTTGCTTGTGGATAATAAGGAGTTGCAAAACTATGCTTGATTCTATATTTAGATGTCAAAGCTCTCATAGTTTTGTTCTTGAATGATGTTCCATTATCCGATATTATTTTGGATGGAATCCCAAAATGACTTATGATATGCTCCAGTATAAACTCTGCTATACGAGATCCAGTTGTCATTGTTAAGGGTATTGCTTCCACCCACTTTGTGAAATACTTAGTAGCCATGATTATAAATGTATGTCGACCCGATGACGGAGGAGAGATCTTGCCTATAAGATCTAATCCCCACTGAGAAAATGGCCAAGCCGCTTGGATGGGCTGTAAGGCCTATGATGGCAAGTGCATAAGATTAGCATGATGATGACATTTGATGCATTTCTTGACATACACATTGCACTCCTTCTCCATAGTGGGCCAATAGTAGCCCATTCGAAGGATGCGCTTGACGATGGCCATGTCGCTGAAATGACCACCGCATGTACCATCATGAGCTTGTGAAATCACCCATGATGCCTCTTGGAGCTCTAGACAATGAAGGAGAACTCCATCGTAGCCTCATCGGTACAATATGTCTCCTATTAAGACATATTTAGCCACTTTCTATTTAAATGTGCATTTTATGACACATGAAAATCCCTCTGGGATTACACCAAGCTTCAGGAAGTCATGGATTTGTGACATCCAGTTTTGATAAGCCTCAGCTTCGACTGCCAAGACGACTTGCTCCCCCTACGTATTTACTTTTGCAAATGCAGACTGGGAAACAACCTTATGGTGAATGGTGGTACCACTCCCCGTCGGACTCTAAGAGGTTAATGACCCCTAGGGTGCCTTCTTTAGAAAGTCTTCAGCTCTGCAGAACCATTCAAATTTTGGTTCTACGCTGATCATGTTGATTGACATTCTATTATCAAAGGCTTCACGTTCCATCATAGGGTGCGAAAGCATTTTAACATGAATGGTAGTGAAATCAGAAGATGGATTCTGAGGGATTAAGGATCCCAAAGAGGCCATGGTGTCTACGAACCTATTTGATGAACGAGGGATTGCCTCGATGTCGTACCATTCCAATTTAGCCAGATATATAGCAACAAGATCCTTGTAAGCTTTCAATACGGGACATCGACACTAGAAGAGCCCCTTAACTTGATTTACTATGAGCAAGGAGTCACCAAAGATGTTTAATATTTTAATATTCATGGTGATGGCTATGTGGAGGCCTAGTAGTAGGGCTTCGTACTCAGCATTGTTGTTGGTGCATGAAAAGTCTAATTTAAATGACAAGGGCATTGGAGCTCCTTGTGGCATGAAAAACACTATTCCTGCACCACCCCCTTGCTCACACTTTGAACCATCAAAGAACAGAGTCATATCAGCATTATTCTCTGGTTCTTTGGGTTTGGGAGCTTCGGATACGATGAAGACTGCATCATCCAAAAGCTCAATGGTCAGAGGCCTATTGTTTGATAGTGGTGCCTCAGCTAGCTAATCAACTATGACTTGTCCCTTAATGGACTTCTGGCTTATGAATTCTAGATCAAATTATGTCAGTAGCATGATCCACTTTGTAGTACGCGTATTGTGATACGTCTTACTCATCATGTATTGCAAAGGATTTTGTTTGGATATAACATATGTCGTATGACTTAACATATAGTGTCACAATTTCTTGGTAGCGAACACTATTGCTAAACATAGTTTTTCCACATATGCATACCCGAGCTCATAGCTCACCAAGGTTCGACTAATATAATATATGGCCTGTTCTTTTCCTTGCACGTTCTTTTGGGCTAACATGGTTCCTAGTGCAAAGTCAGTTGTCGATATATATAGTAGAAAATGCACCTCTGGCCTTGGTGGAGCTAGCACTGGTGACGTCACCAGGTATTGCTTTATTTCAGTGAAAGCTGCTCGATAGTCCTCGTCCCAATTGAATGGGACCCCCTTATGTAGTAGTCGATTCATGGGTCGACATTTATCCAATAACTGAGTGATGAATCACTTTATCGATGCTACTTTGCCTTGAAGGCTCCTTAACTCTTTAATATTGGAGGGAGGACGCATCTCTAAGATAGCCTTGACCTTCGTTGGGTCAACTTCGATGCCTCATTTAGAAATGATGAATCCTAAGATTTTACCAGAAGTTACGCCAAATATGCACTTCTTAGGATTCAACCTGACATTGTGCTCTATCAAGTGATCGAAGACCTTCCTTAAGACCTCTGCATGCTCTTCTCACAACAATGACTTGGCCAACAAGTCATCGATATAATATTCTAGAATATTATGCATGTAGTCATGAAAAATGTATGTCATGGCCCGTTGATATGTGGCACCAACATTTTTGAGGCCAAATGGCATAACTTTATAGCAAAATGTTCCCCATGGCGTTATAAACGTGGTTTTATGCTGGTCTTCGGGTTTAATCCGAATTTTATTGTAACCAAAAAAACCATCCATTAAGGAGAGCATTTTGTGACCTGTAGTTGCATCTACAAGAGCATCAATATTGGGCAACGGAAATGAATCTTTGGGTGTTGCCTTATTTAGGTCTCTAAAATCTATACAAATACGGATTCTTCCATCAGGTTTTCCTATGGGCACCATATTGGATACCCATTTCGGATAGTCGATGGAGATTACAAATTCTACGTCCAACAAATTTTGTAGCTCATCTTTCACCATTAAGGCTACTGTTGGATGCATCTTTCTAAGCTTTTTCTTGACCAACTTCTTCGTCAGATCTAGCGAAAGGTTATGCGTAACCAATTTTGGGTCTAGACCTGGCATATCCTTGTACGTCCAAGCAAAAATATTAGGTCTCTCTTTTAGTAGAGGGATGAGTGTGGCGCGCTCATCAGGAGTGAGACTCTCTCCAAATTTAACCTTCCTTGGATTAGTGGGATCGTTACTGATATCCACATCGAAGGTTTCCTCTACTGACATGTGCGATCCCTCCTCAAGTTGATGAGGCGTAGGAATCAAATGGATGTCATCAACCAGGTTGATAGGTTCCATGTTGGAAGTATTTTTGGCATGATAGACATCATATGCATAGCCTAGCACAAAATGAAATGGTTGTAACATTTCTTCGTTAGGGAAGAAATCTTTAGGCTCAATGGGTGAGTCAGCACGATCCTAGTCGATAGCATATTTGTTGAGATACAACGGTTTGGATGGATCTATTGGATTGCAGAGTGGGGTGGTCAAATCAATGGAGACCATATTGATGGAATGGAATTGATCTCCAGGACCACATGGACCAACTTCTACATCATCGATGCAGCTCTCATACCCGAGATCTGGCTCTAATGGCACAGGCACAAATGGGTCCTCTCTATGAGAACTATGAACTACTAGATCCTCTCTATGCATTGGTTGCAATATGGGATCATTCAGCTCACGGAGCTCCATGTAGGTAGGTGGATGGGGAAACAACATGTGATAAATCACATTAAAATTTGGTGGTATTCCCCTAAGGTGAGGGTCGAGATTGATTTCTCTTCGTAGGTCCTCGATCGTATAAGGTGCATGGTGGTGACGTAGGTAAGGAGGCCCTAGATAGGCTCTCTCTATTTCATCCTCTTCATCACTATCATAGTACAATCCTTCATTTACCCCTATAGGTGGGGGACGCTCTAGTAGGTGCGGTCCCATGAATCTCACTTCTTGGTCACTATCACCCATGTCCAAAAAAATTGGATAATTAGTCCATATGTATGATGTTACCGAGAAAATTGGCTCTGCTTCTTCCCCCAAATGATCAATGTTGGGAAGAATCTCCTCGATAACATGTACCGACTCTACAGGCAGTAGGTGATGCACATACAAAGGCCTTAGATAGCCCCCCTCAGCTTCATCCTTAGATTGATCACCGTTTGAGGATTCATTGTCGACATCATAACTTGGTCCACTTATCTTGGAGGTGGACTCCTCTCCATCATCATTGTAGAGATCTCCTAACTTGAGATCACCTAAAACTATGGGGTTATGCCCCTGCACACCTGTGTCATTGGTTGCATTACGGATTTGATGACCCAGGTTGCCTTTGGGGTTTTGCTCTATATCAGTATGCTCTAAGAGCCCTTCATGATCTTCTTCAAGTGGCTCAGAGGTGATGACAGATACCATCGGGTGAGTCCTCCAAAAGCTGGATGGATTAGGATGATATGGGTTAAAGTCCACATCATCCCCTAGACTAAGGTACAAGCGATCTAAGGATGCTATGAGCAAGTCATCTTGTCCTTGTATCTGTAACCCCAACCCGAACCTATCAGTTGCTAGTTGATAATGTGGCTCGAGCGGAGTCCTACGTCCTTGTTCAAATAGGCCAAGTTCATACCCATGCCAATGATATAACTCAAAAATATGCATGGAGTACTCTAGGTTGGATAAATAATGAACATTTACTATGAAAGGTTCATCACTATCTTCATCCATGGGCTCTCACATTGGAAGCTGATCCAGCCCAACGTAGATGAAGTTAGTCTGATTAGGTGGCTCTCCTAATGGTACCACCAATCCAACCAGAAAATGATGAGCAAGTGGTTGGCCCATCTCTTGTGTAGTCTCTAGAATAGGTCTAAAGGTTACATTCTACACAATATACTCACCTAATCCTGTGTTGGTGAGATGTACAGTCACCCGTGGTGTGGATGACCCTACTGATGATGTAGGCAAGGTAGGCTGAGGTACCTCCTCGGCTATATCTTGGGCTTCCTCCACTTCCATGGGGATGGGAGCCTCCTTGGCGACTAGTTTGGGCATGTGTTTCTTCTCTTTTTCACCCATTTTTACCTTTAACTTCCTGTCATCCCAAAGCATCACTGATGTAGTCAATTTCAATGAAGTAGCAGTAGTGCACTCAGATATATGTGATACAAATGTCGATGGTTGAGCACGTACTATTGGTTTACCTCCTAGATTTTTAATCGATGATGCAGGCCGAACGTCCAGGTGCGTTGATGGGAGTATGAAACCCCCAAGCAAATCTGCTAGGTTCACAAACTTGAAAGGTTCTTCATCTGATGACACTACGTGAACCCATCCCTCATGCAGATATTTTACACATTGGTGTAATATAGAGGGAACGCAATGCATTTCATGAATCCAAGGCCTCCCGAGTAGGATGTTGTATTGCATGGCCCCCTCGATCACATGACACATCACAGAGATGGTCTTTAGGCCTACCTGAATGGGTAGGACGATTATGCCAACCGTCGAGCATAGGGCATCATTAAATACTCTCAACATGAAGGTGGTGGGCACGATATGTGATTTTGGTAGCTTTAGATGATTCAATGCCTTGGTCATTATTATATTAATCGATGAACTAGTGTCGATCAAGACCCTCTTGAATGGTATGTGATTGATGCACGTGATGATATGCAATGGTGGGTCAGCCGTATCTATGGGAACCATCTTAATTTCATGATCATAAAATTGGATCATGGGCTCCTGGCACTATTGTACATGTCCCATGAAATTGGTAAATGCTTGAGCATCCTGAGACTGTACTTTGATGGACCTTAGAATATCCATAAGAGTCTCCCTATGCCTAGGGGACTGCTATATTAGTTCATATATAGATAGCTTCGTAGGAGCTATCTGCAGGTTTTGGACTAGCCTGCTCCGTATGGTCACCACCAGTCTCATTGGTGGGCCTGGAATATTCTACGTTGGCCATTGATTCGGCGTAGCTTGTATCCTAATGGGAGCGTGAGGTTGATTCGGTTGCTCATATCTCCCATGTCTGGTAACAACATTCACCATGCCTACGAACCCCTGGGTAGGTGGTTCGACATGCACTTGGTTGACCGACATTGTTGCATGGTGCCTCATGGTTTGGTAATGAATTTTTGTAAATCCCCATGTTCTGGTTGTCAAGCACCAATGGATTACTTGGTATTACAAGCTCACCCTTTTCAATCATGTTTTGCACAATATGCTTGAAGGACCAACATACCTCGATGTCGTGGCCCTTTGCATGATGGAAGATGCAAAATAAGTCATCCTGATACCCCTTCGACTTGGGCTGATTCGGATCGACTAGCTTAACCTCGGGCAGTCTGATCACCTTAGCCTTGCATAACTGGTGGAATATTGACGTCAATGATTTCGTTAGAGGCATGAATTGGTGAGGTAGGTGTTGTTCTTTGTTTTTTCCCTTATAGTTATTATTGCACTTTTCGTACTACGTAGGAGGAGGTTGGGCTTGATAATTCTGCTTTTGCTACCCTTTATCCTCTCTCTAGAGGTTTAGCACCACTTGGTTGATGTGGGCCTACTTGCCCTTATGTTTCGTGGAGCTCTTCTTAGGCCCCTCTTTCCTGTTCTTAAGCTTCAAGTTGCCTTCTTGCAACTTGATGTCCTCAATTACTTTGGCTTGCGCCAAAGCTTCCTCGAATGTTGGATACTATTGCAGTTGCAACAGTAGCGAGATGTGCTTGGCACAACTCTTGGTAAACATTTGGGTCAATTCCATAGCAGGAATAGGGAATGGTAGCTTTGCCATCAATATTCTCCACCTCTTTCCATACTATTCAATTGGCTCATCATCGCGCTGAGCTAGCACAACCAAATCAAAAAGGTTAGCCTATTTCTTGATGCCAAAGGAAAAGCATTCAAGAAAAGTGTCAGCTAGTTGCTCAAAACTGGTAATGTTGTGCCTCTTTTGCTGATTGAACCACTCTCGGGCTGGGCCTGAGAGGGTCGTGACAAATGTGTGCAAAATCAAGGCATTATTGCTCGCAATTTGGAAATAGGCATCCAAAAATCTTGTGACATGCTCCTACGCATCTTCATCACCTTTAAATTTGTCTAGCTTGGGCATAACAAAATGCTCAGGGTAGGTAGGAGCAGGTATCGAGGGGTCCAAAGGCTCATTATGAATCTTTCTTAATGTCAACTTTTGAAGCACCGTGCCTTGCCTCTCAATCGCTTTTACTTTCACTGCTAGGGCTTTATAAGCCTCTGAGGATAAGAAGTCCTCCTCCCTAAGCTAACGTGAGGGTGGTCTTGGAGGTACATTCTTCCTCTATCGAGGTGGAGGACGTTGCTCTTCCTCCTCCTCAACTTGGGATTCTTTAGGATACTCTTGATTGTTTCCCTCTCCCTCTTCTTCCTCATATTGTTGTTGCCTCTCATGTTCAAATGGTGGTGGTCATTCTCTTGGTAGGGCACTAATATGAGTATGAGCGTCCCTATGCTCCTGCTGCACATCGGCTTGTGAAAAAACCTTCCTATGTATGTGCTCTCTATTCTCCATGTGAGTGTACAGACCAGCCCTGGCTAGCCTATCCTCCTACTCTACATGCTCCTTTTGGGTAAGGATGCGTTCCTCATGCATGTGCTGCTCATATAGCCTTTGTTTGATGAGCCTCTACGCTTGAAGATTCTCATCTTCAATGCACTGCCTTTCTAGGAGAGCATCCTCTAATTGATCTTGGAGGAGCTGTCATCGTTGCTCAGATACCAATCTGTGTGATCTATCAAGGTCATTGGCCATGATAGGCCTCTGGTATGCATGCTCTGTGCGAGTGACCTTATGGGTTATGTACCCATATGACTGATTTGTGATGCTTTTGCCTTTATCCGTAAAGATGGCATTGGCATCCTGCTGAGCTCTGTGCTCTATGCCACCATGCATGGATGGTGGATGTGTCACATGAGGGCGCTTAGAAGCCTCTCCATGCTCTCTAGCAGTCCTAATAGAACCCCCACTATGCTCACTCGGAGCACGGGTGGGTGGAGCCGAAGGCCTATAGCCTAGCTGCTCAAGGATGCTACCTAAGCCATCCAACTATCTAGATCTCCACCGCTCATGTGGTGGTGTGCCATTGGCTCCCACCTTAGCCATATCAATAGTGATATTTCGAGGTTCACTACATGCGGGAGTCTGCATAGGCCTATGCTCAGTGGTGGCCCTATCTGCATGCCCCTGAATGGGTGGGTCTCGATCATGTCTGTACTCCAAAGGTGGAGCCATGGATCCTCCTACAGACCTATGATGTAGGGGTACCAACTTGGACCCCTATATAACATACTCTTCAGTTGATCCTATGGATGCACATGCAATGCGATCCTGGTAATGGCTTTCGAGTGGAACACCCTCATGCTGAGAGGCTCCATGCTCTATTCTATGTCTAGAGGAATGCATAGAAGCTCCTCTAATGGGGGTATGCTCAATAGGTTCCCCTCTTGTCGAATTATCTCCTCTAATGCTCACCGAACGACGTTCGGGAAGCGCATGTGGGCGAGGATTCGACATGTGTTGTTGTGAATCTATTGGGGCTTGGTCATGGGCATTAGGCTTATGCCTTTTTCGACCACCATGTGTCTCCACCATGGTGTACCTAGCATCTAGATTTATTCTTTATTAAGCAAACAAGGTATACAATGGTGTTTATCTCATATTAATTTTTAAAAGTGAGCCCTAGACTGTTTGATGTTGTTTCAAGTTTGTTGTATCAGTAAAGAACTCCTTATCATATTTTGAAAGCTTTTTGGATGATATTCTTAGTTAAATTGGCTTTCACATGTATACTCGTAGCTTGAAAACTTGGCTATGAACTCCAAGTCGCGTAATCCAACCTATAATGTGTGGTAATGAAGCCCACACATGGTCAGGGAGCACAGGTCCTCCCAGATCCTCACCCATTTCTCTCAGTTAGTGTTATACCCTCCGAAGAGAATACATGCAAATTTTCTAGGGTACGAAAGGTTCTCGGATCCGGTATTGGTCTAGTATCCAAGGGTACGTAGGATTTGGGCCAACGGATGGAAGTCACCTCCACCATCGTTGAACCCTACTAGTGGTTGGATGTCACTCCCAAATCACTAGCGTTTAAGTGAAACATGGTGTGTGTGGTTCGTTTTATTCTTTTGCATAAAAATAAAATGCATAATATAGCATAAATGATTGTTTCCTACATGATATGCAAAAATAAACGTTTCATTTTAGAAAATATGCATGCTATATCCTAAATGATTTTTGACAATGCAATTACGATGATATAGCCTCTGATTGGGCTTCAAGCATGCAAACCAACACACAATTTTAACCTAGCACGCTAGATTCTAGGGTGGACTACACTTAGAGGTCCACTATTCCTAGCAGCGCCTAGCCAAAATTTAGAAAAAGAAACCCTAAGGACTTAATTCGTTTGCATGTTCTTTTTATCCTTAATTATCTAGGTTTCAATTTTCTGTTCTGGAAAATACAGAAGCAAAACACAGAGATAGAAAGTGGCAAAAAGGGCCTACCTCAGGTCCTCATTTGATTCAGCTTTGGACTCCTGTTGTCTGATGTGTCTGCTATGGACCGTAGGTCTGATGCACGGTTTAGACTGTAAACCCCGTATTGAAGTCGTGGGCCAACAATGAGACCACAATTGTAACCTACGATTTGCACCTGATGACAAAAAACATAAAATGTCAGAGATCAGATGCAAGAAATGTGGAGTTCCATCGTGATCACCTTTTGTGACCACCAAAATGGCCTCACACCTATGCTTCCTACTACGTAATTGAAATAAAAGATACAAAAGCATGCATTGCAAAATTGACAACAAATGATAAAGAATGAGAACACTTTATTTCCATTTATGAAGCCAATTCCAATTACAAATACGTCCCTCTTAGGGATACCAATTTGATACTCTTATTACAGTAGGAAAAGCATATGAAATCCCTCTCAAGGGTAAATGTGAGTTTCAGGCCATTCGGGGTGACATGAACTGCTCTAGGGTGGAGTTGACCCTCTTCTTCGCATTGAGGAAGGACTTAGATGATTGAAGCTCCTTCAAATCTGCTTTCCTACGGTCAAGAAACAACACAAAAGCATTAAAAGCATAGGCAACCTCTCATGATGAGGCCCTTTAAGGAAAATAAGCATAAAGATAGCATAACACTAATGAAATCAAGAAAGTGAACAAATCATACTAAACTTATGCAAGATTCATAAATATTGTTTGAAGCATAGAAACAATGAGTACAACTATCAATCTAATGGATCAATTACATGAAACAAAGCATGGAAACAAGATATTAGTACCTATTTAGATCCTAAATTGCCATAGTGAGGTTAACCTGCATGAAATCCTTATATCCAGTTAGTCGGGATCTCTAAAAATACTAGATAAACCACTCAAATGCCTAATCTGACCTAATTAAGCATAATGTAAAAGAAACAGTAAGGAGATCTATCACCTGTTGCAAACTGCAGCTCAGATGAGCGGTCTGCACTGTAAACCATGGCTGACAGCCATGGCCTACAACCAAGTAGGTTTGCCCTCCAATTCTAGGGTAGTGGGCTTGATCCTCCTTGTCAAATTGATGATCAAGGGTCGCCTCAGTGTCCTCTGATAGGTTTGGTGGTTGAATTGCTCGATAGGGCCTCCGTTTGCCCAAATTAGCGTTTCTTGGCGTTCTAGCTCCTTAGGGCATCCATGGCATAATTCGTCATGATGCTTAGGTTGGCAAAGTGATAGCAACAAATCTCTCTCTTAGTGCACTCAAGTGAGTTCACAATTCGACAGGGCTTCACTGCTCTAATCTCCAATGCTTGCTTCATTGTTTGCCCTAATTCTAAGGGGTACTTATAGGACTACCCAAGGGCTAGGGGTGGCTTCATGGAGAAGCCAAGAACAAGAAGGGGTGGTTAGGATAGTTGGATTGGAATATTCTATCCTTTAACCACCTTCTTCTAGATCAAATGGTCATTCAAACCGATTTGGCTTGGATGAAGGCCAACTGAACTTCAGTTAAGACCATAGGTGACAACTACGGTTTAGACTAGTAAACCGTAGGTGTCAGTCATGGTTCAGACTATGGACCATAGGCCTCAGCTATGGTTCAGACTGATTAGGCCAAGGAGCCCAAATTGAGTGGTTAGAACCACTACTCTATCTTGGAGTCTATCCAAGATCTTCCATATGGTCTTGTAGCATGTCCATATGAGTAGTCACCATCGACATGATGTATTTTAGGTGTCTACATCATTATATAGATATATGTATATGTGTTGCACCTACGGTACATGAGGTGGCATAGATAATTAAGGGGTATTCACAGCATGCAAGATGTGTGGTGAGAGTAGGAAATCTTTGGGCACTTATATGGGTGATATGTGGGTGAGATCAATGAAATTGGGTTTTGGTGTGTCGTTTCGTGTTGGTTGGTGTGTGTATCAAAGTGGAGAGAAAAGATCCACCTTGACCATATTAACTGACATTATGGGGGATTTTGGTGGTGAAGAGTTTGGTGATGGTGACTTGAAAGCCCATGATCACCCTAAAAGGCGTAAAGGAGGGTGCAAGATAACCAATGGGGAATATGGTCGAGAAACAGCTCATTGAAGTTGCCAATGTATAGGTAGGAATGGGGTTGAATATGTTGGTGATGGTGGTGGAGATGTCATGTCCTACTTTGGGTGATGAGCATTTAAGGATAGGGCCACAAATTGGCTCATCAATTCATCAACACAACATGAAGATGTGTTGTCGAAATAGGGGGATTCTTTGAAGAAATTACATGGAACTGTAATGGTAGAGTGAGTCGATAGAGTGTATTCTAGGATATTCATGTCAATGTATTCTTCCAAGGTCTGTGTTGGAATAGGATAAGGATGTAGGGTGAGATCCTGTAACTCATCCTCTAGTGTGTGGATAGCGGTTAGGCGATAACCTAAGCTGGATTTATCGGTAGGTTATTGGACATGAGGATTAATGGGTGTATGCAACCCCTGCTCATAGTGGCCTATCCCAAACCCACATTAATGGAAATATTGAAGGTATTGTAAGGTGAAATAGGAATTTTCTAGGTGATAAATTGTGCCATAAAATCTAGATTATGGTGGTGGAGGTACTACAGGTGGGAGTGAGAAATCAACTCTGGTGTAGACAAAGTTGGTATGATTATCGAGGGATCCTAGTTGTATAATGGTTCCAATGGTCAACATCAAGGCTGAGGGGTGGCCGAAGTCTCATGTGGACTGGATGACAAGTGGACATACATGGGCATGATGCACATTGTAATCCCCTAGACCTGATTTTATCATAAAAATAGATATGCATGGTGGTGCATGCTCTGGTGAACAAGGTGATGAATCAAAATCAGATGATGAAGGGGAAATATGAGATTTTCTAATGGTAGCAATGGAAGGGTGTAGCAGTTGGTCATCTAAGTGAGATGCTCATTGCTCCCACTCTTGGCATTCAACTATAGTAGATGGTATAGAATGGTTGGCCTATGGAAATTATGGAGGTGGCATAGTTGTTGGTACCGGACTACGTGGGGAAGTGAATAACCTAGGCCATGGATAAAAAGAAAGGGGAGGTGTGCATGGTGTAGGTAGGATAGACACTTCCATAGGGGAGGATGATTGAGGTGGAGTGACAAGGCATGATGTGGGTGGTGATGATTATTGTGGTACCAAAGGTGGATTTTTTGAGGATAAATTTTGGTATGGTCATGGTGGCCATAAGATAAGAGGTGATAATGGTATGGTAGTGGGGTTAGGCACTACATATGATGGCGCTAATGGAGCTAACACTAAATCATGTGTCCTTGATTAGGATTGGGGTGACAAGTTGGATGTAGGGGAGGATGTTGATTCTCTGACTGATTTATGGGAAGAAACAATAAATAATTGCATGGACAAGGAGGGTGCAGGTGGAGGATCTACAATGTTACAGAACTTAAAGGGATCCCCATTTGTAGGGACACAATGAACAATTCCATCATGGATGTACTTGAGGAAATGGTGTAATGTGGAAGAGACACATTGCATATCCCTAATCCATGGGCAACCAAGGAGGATGTTGTACAACATATCCCCTTGGATAATATGGAAGAGGATGGAAATAGTACAAATACCTAATCGGATGGGTAGGACTATGGATCCTACCATGGGTCTCATAGAGCCATAAAACACATGTAGGTCAAGCGAAGGTTTGGAAAAGTGGGTTGGAAGAATATATAAATGGTGTAGATCCACTGTAGATATGATACTAATGGATGAGCAAGTGTCAATAAGGACCTACTTGTAGGTGATGTCATTGATAGTGGATTATATATGGATAGGCATATCCGCTCCTTCTCCTACAAGTTTTGTTAAATTATGGTCATGGAAAGTAATGGATGGCTGGAGACATCGTGGGATGTTCTTTACAAAGTTTACAAATGCATTTGTATCATATATTTCTAAATCTATAGAATGTAGAATATCATTCAATGCCTCACAATGGGGTTGAGATTGTTGTAAGAGGTCAAAAATAGATAATCGCATGAGAGCATTATGTAACTGATGGATAAGGCTACCATAGATTGTGATCACATTTTGGGGTGGAGGTGGTAGGGTGCTAGGAGTCTAGGAGACTTGTGGTGAAGTGAATTATACTGGTGGGGAGATAATAGGTGTAGTATTACGTGATGAATATCATTGGTTTTGGATGGCAAGATTTATCATGCCTACTACACAACATGATGGAGGATCACATTGGAAACTATTCACTTGGTGAGGTGGTCCTAGAGGATTGGTTGGAGCTCTTTGGATATTGGTTCCTTTATGGTCACGTAGAGAATTTTGGAAGATCCCTAGGTTTTGGTTTTACGGTCCAAAGGGTTCGATACTTGAATGGTATCCCTATCGATTAGGTCTTGTACTTGAGCATGAAAATAGTGACATAAATCAATGTCATGGTCACATTGTCTATGGTACAAACAATAGGCTTGCTCATTGTATCCATGAGGCTTAGATATATTTGGATATAATGGTTAAATCTTGGGTAGAAGGAGATGGCCACCCTCATGTAATCTATGGAATAGGGTTGGTAGGGGTTCAAAAAGTGGTGTAAGGTTACATTGTGGAACCTATGGATGCATGCCATGATACTATTGAGACCTAGGTGGAGAAGGTGCATTGGTTTGGAATACTTGCTATTATAGAATGTAAGGTGGTGGACATGGTGCAGGTGCTAGGGTAGTAGATGCCACTTGGTTGGCTTGTGGAGGCTGAGGATAGGGTTGGTTGGGTGTGTTTCTATTAAAACATAAGTTTGAACTATAGTTGGGCTTTGATATTAACTTAATTTTACTAGATTGGACATTGATGTATTCGATAACCTTTACCTATAAAATGGCTTCCTCGAAGGTGTAGATTTGGTGAAGTTGTAGGGAGGTATAAATGTGTTTGTTGCAACTCTTGGAAAAGAGTTTCACTATCTCAATGATAGGAAGGCTATGGGTGAGGTCATGGATGATCACTATCCATATGGACATAAACTTGGTGATAGGTTCATTGTCAACCTATCGTAAGACGTAGACATCTAAGAAGGTAGTCTTATTTTTTATATTGATGAAGAAGTGTTCTAAAAATGTGTTTTATAGTTGCTCAAAGGTATAAAGGATATGCCATGATAGCATGTTATACCAATCTAATGCTTGTCCCTCAAGCGACAGGGAAAATATACATAACATAAGGGGGTTTCTACTATGAAGGTAGTAGCAAGCTGAGTGATAGTTACTAACATGCTCTCTGGGATCTTCCTTACCTTTATACTTATAGAAATTTGGGATATCAAAGTGGTAGGGGTAATTTGGAATAGGGATAGATGGATGAATTGGATCATTGCAAAGTTCATCGTAGGATATTTTTTTGGCCTGTAGCTTGCGGTGTGCAAGTTTAACATCTTAAATTCATCTCGTAAGAGCTAAATATTAGGTGTTAAGGTTGTGGAGGACTGAGCTAGGGTTGGTTGAGCCTGGGAGTGTGGTAGCTAGTGAAGTTATTATGATTCTTCCCTATACTATGGAGGGAATTGTTCCAATTGGTCTTGGTAATATGGATATTGGGTGGCATACGATGCGTTGGAAAGTGGGATACTAGGCTAGGGAACATATGTTTATTGGGGGTAGTAATATTTTTATTGGGATGTGTATTGTTGTGGCATGGGTTTCTACTGGGTAGGAGCCTACTACAATAGCTAGGTCATAGGAGGCGATGACCACAAAAGGGAAGGTGTAAAGAATGTAGACCCAGTAGGTTATGGTGGAGTTATCGAGGCTACCGGTGCTAGGGATGGTCAAGGTAAGTTGTCAAAATATGGGACCTATCTCTATCCTAAAGGATGGGTGGTGGCAAAGCTAAAATATGTGGAGTACCCTGGAGAAGTAGGGTTATAAGCTATGGCTTTTGATCCGTAGGTAGGAGGAAGATTAGCGATAGGATCTTGGAAAAGAGGAGGAGGTATCCTAAATATTTATGAGGGTGAGGATAGAGTGAAGTATTGGGTGTTGTGCACTCTAGGTGCCTAATATATAGGTGGGAATATTGTAGAAAAAGAAGGGTAAGCTTTTAAAGTAGGAGCTTGGAAATAGGGGGTGGTGCATGTGTCCACTCTTGAATGAATTTGAGTTGTTGGTTGTCACTATTGATATTGGGTGGTTTGGGTTTGGAGAGATTTTTGTGATAGGTCCTCAAACATTATGAAAAATTATTGTTGGGATGATTATGGTTGGGACTCTTGAGAAGAGTACGGACATGATGTGTGAAGGGGAGTGTGTTGTTCCTGTAGAGGAGGTTGTTATTGCATGATTTGGAATATTGGACTCTGGGTACCTATGGTGGAAGAGGAAGGGTCAAAAATCATTACTACCATAGGGGCAAATGATGTGACCTCTGGGCGAGTGCAGTTCAATAGGGAAGAGTCATTCTCAAAAAGGGGTTTAGATAAACTAAAAAAATGGTGTGAAAAGGTAGGGGAAGTAGGTGTGATCTCCTTATCTATGGTAAAGAATGGATGAGGTTGTCCTGGCATCATGTAGATCACGTGGTCATAGAATATGGTGGGTGGATTAGGAAAATATGGGGATGAAAGAAGTGGATAATATTTTACAAGTAAGGTAGCAATGGTTTCATTCAAAGTAGACATCTCACCCTGAGGTGTCATGTGTGTATACTATAGATCAAAATTTGTGAGTAAATTAGGTGTTTGCATGGCCTTACCCTTCATGATCAAATGGGTAGGAGTAGACTGACTAGAAGAGGTAGTATATGCCTCCTATATAAGGTATGCTTTCTCATGTGATCGACTATGGGTGACAACCAACATGGAAGCATGTGTCATGTCGTGAAGGTTTAAAACTATGTAGGAATTAGAATCTATAGTTCTAAGTGTCCTATGTGAAGGGGTTTAGGAATAACCTTGTATGGTGTGGATTCAACTATAGATAATATATAATTGAACAATTTTGTGTTGTATGTAGCTTGAACAATAAAGTGACAAGTGGTGTAATGTGCTAAAACTACTTTGTGATCATGCAAACAATGGTAAACTAGAATCAGTTCTAAATTATGAAAAAGAAGTGTTTTATTCATTTTATGTGTGTTTTGATGTTGGTACCTCCTAGGTAGTATCACGGGTAATGGAGTGAATAATCTAGAATATCAAGAATATCATCAGTATGGAACCTCATGCAAAACCCAAAGATGCACAAAATAGAACGATATCATGGTGTACGAGTGGTGACATGTATGGAAGGTGTAGTAAAATGATATCCAAAAAAAGGGGAGAACCCACTATGCTAAAGTGAGTTCTCTAGATCCTCTCATGAGAAGAGGTGGTACTATTTGAGATTTGCTATCGGCATACCCATGCTTTCACTTCACCCTCAAATGGGCTTAGTCAAGAATGATAGTTACCATGTTCACTAATTATGTAATACTTGTGAACGAAGGCATCTAATCCTATCCCACTCCGAAGGTAACTTTTGGTGAAGAATTCCATAAGCCCAATCTCAAAAGTGGGGGGTTTTCCAGTGATGAAATCTAGAAAACCACTCTTGTGGGGATACTAGGTGTCTAGGGGGGCGAGTTGGTGGAGGGTAAAATACCTACCATACCAATCTCTAACTATGGATTGGGAATGAAATCCAATCTCACCATTTGTGTAAAATGCCACATGTGTGTGTGGGTTTGTGTTTTGCTAATGATGGTATGTAAAATAGGAAATCTAACTAATTACTCTTTTGAATTAAATTTTACCCCTAGATGCATTTTTTCAAAAGCAAAATACTAGAACAAAATGCTTCTTGTAAAAATAATCTAATCCTAGATGCCTTTAGGAAAAGATATTAAACCTATTTTGTAAAGCATATAAATAGGCAATATGGAAGGTGTATGAGTAGGGGTTTATGGAACCCTAAATTCTAGCACATGGAAGAAGTGTAATAAGGATTTATATAAGGATAAATATTCAATGTTACACTAAGTATGCAAAAATAAATGCAACAAGTATGATTTACCCGGAGGGTTTGAGAAATAAATGTGAAAACCCTAATTTAATACAAATAGAAAAAATCTAAAATTTATATGTACAAGGAGAAGTTTGTGATTTGCTTTGAATAAATATGTAATAAGGTATTTAGGAACCCCAATTCTCAAAAGCATGGAAGATATTTGAATTTGACTTTTGTTTCAAAAAAATGAAATCTAAAATTTCTTTGAGCAAAGTGTGCAAGGAACACTTACAAAACCCTAATCCTAAATATGAACTTTAGAATTAAGAATCTAATTTTTTTTTTGTAATGGAAATGTATGCTATGGAGTGAAGAAGTAATGGAAAGCTTATGCTACATGCAATTTAGAAAAAGAAACTAATATTTACAAAAATTTTACAAAATCAGACTTGCTGGTTTTGTGCAGGTTTTTGCAACTAGAGTGACTTTCCTAACATGATGGGTATGTAAGAAAAGTGATATTTACCAACTGTATTGAAATTTTAATATTTTTTTACACCCATAAATTACAAAACAAATATAAATTTATGGAATACCTAGACTCTGATGCTATAGGTGGTCTGGTTAACTCCTCTGCTGCTCACCCCTACAATTTTGGGGGTTTTTAGGTTCTTAAGTCAAATTCATAGGCTGAGGGGCAAATTGAAACTAGATTCATAGGCTAGGGGGTTAATTATATTTAGAGGTTTCAAATATTTGTTTTGGTGGCCTGAGGGGGTTCCCAGGGCTTCAAGGGTCTCTGTAATACTCAAATTGGGTACCTATATAATACAAAAATAGGGAATTATGTTATATTTGTAGTAACCTAGTCTGACACAATATGTTGTGGGAGTCCCACCAGGTGTGCCTGAATGAAATGGGAAAAAGAGAGAATTTGATCTAATAACAAGTTATAAACACAAGTTATCCAAAAATATGTATTTTATTCATGATAATATTGCTTATGTGTTACAAATGGGGGAATTCCCCTTTTCTTCCTTTTCACAAATATACAATAGGCCTGATGCCTTCTCTTGGGTTCCTTAGTGTAGATGGGCTTCATGTATAGTGTGTGCCACTATGGGTTTGTATTTTTTTTTCCCTCCTTGCACCTATGATAAGCCTACAAAATAGGGTTAGTAGGTTTGGGGGCTTGCCTTAGTCAGCCCCATAGTAAGAAAGACAAATAAACTCATAAAACATGATAAAAACTAAAATAAATGATACAAAACCTTATAAAAACACCAAATGAATCTTACCTCTAAGATTTGGGATGATTTGAGTCCTGTAAACCCAACTCGTAGATTGAGGAGTGAACTAGTATAGGATTTACAGGTCAAGGGGCATATTACACTATGAGTGTTGCTTTTTAGAAACCCTTGGGTGGATAGGCTCCTTAGATGCTATACTATTGCTTTTTACATTCAGGTATACTATATCTATGCTTTTGTACACATTTTGGTAGAGTTTTTGTGCTTTAGACATAAATATATAGAGAGAGAATAAGGGTTTTGTTGGTTTGTCTTTCATACACACCCTGGTGAAGAATGAGCATAAAATACCAATAACACTTATACAGGATAAATCCCACTCACTTTAGGATCTTTTTGGTTATCCAAGGTGTGAGTTATAGATTTGGGTCGAATGGCTATTCACTCTTTTTCGCTTATGGAATAGTTTCAAGTAGACTATCTATTACCTTACAACGGGTTCGACCTTCGTTCAATAATGTTTAGCGGTTGTTATCTTTGTTGACAATCGAATTTACGATGAATTCTTTGATATAGCTCTTTATGCTTTAGAAGATTAAATAAAAGACAAATTTGAAAGAAAATAAAAATGGATCATTTAATGATGGAACAAAGAGAGTAGAGTAGGGCAGAAAATAGAAGTTTATCTAACTTAGTTGCAAAATCAAAACTACCAATTTCAGTTACCCTATTTAGCTTCACAATAAAACCAATCAAAGAGGAAGGTGTCCAAATTTCTAAGATCACCTTCTACTAAAAGCATAAGACAGAGATGACACAGATCTAAAAAAAAAATCATAAAAAAAATGGAAGTCGATGTCAACTGGTATCTCTCACCAGCAGCCTAGCTCACGCAGTGAGGATAGAGCAATTAGAACAGACCTGAACCTTAAATCTTTAATTTTCCCTAGTATACAGCAAACAGAATGAAGCCTAGTAGCATATTCAATCTTGATAACACAAATTTACAACTAAAATAAATAAACCTTAGCGAGACGAAAACAAAATAATATGCACTTATCACAATCCGAAAGAGATTAGGCTCCTGGCCACGCTATCACAAAAAAATGATGTCACACCAACCCCAGGTCCAGAACAAAGCATTCAAACAAGATTTGCAAGAAATTGCTAAAATATATTTTATTCTAAGTTTTCGCATCTGGTCTTTACATAAGAAGTATATATAGACTCAGGACAAACCCTGATATTTTCAAAATATCTTCTTCCAAATATCTAAATATTATCATAAAAATCCAACCGTCGAGGCTTTACAATATAAGGCATAATATATATAGTCTCGATAAGCCCTAATTACTCTAAAAATCTTTGCGTGGATCTTGCCATAAATGGAGAAGATAAGACTTGGTTTCATCCTCATCAAATGGACACCGTGTGTAAATGTATCTTCATATTTCGATAAGCCGTCAGAGCATCTCATTAATTCCTCTGCAAAATTCGGATGAGTCACTGACTTCCTAGGCCTTCCATCATCGCACAACCATATTTGTTTGGTTCGAGTTGAAATTCATAAATTTTCCTAGAAAATGGATCCATTGAAAAATTCCTTAAAGTCTGTATTTACGACTAGATCTGCAAAATCTGGATGGATCAAAAATTCCTGGCATCTCCTATTTTCATCTGACGATCCTTGCTTGATTTGTGCTGAAATTTAGGTTTGTTTGTCTTTCTCGCCATTACTTCTGGAATTATGCAACTGTCGGATCACCTTCTGCAAAAGAAAAGCAAAGGTTAGATTTTTAATGTTTTTCATTTTAATTAATTAATTAATTTTTTTCATTTAAATATTTCTAGGGTTTGGACTGTGTTGAAAAGCTTCCACTTCCTTTGGATGGGTGATGTCATGAAACTAAAGCAAGTCACGATTTTGGGACATTTTCCTCAATCTAATTTTTCCTTGCTTGTGCCCTCATGAAAATGAGACATGCCCAAAAATGGAACATGTTGCGATATCGCGACATTTCCCTCACTTTATTTCTCCCATGCTTGTGCTCTCGCAAAAATGGAACATGTCGTGATATCATGAAATTTCCCTCACTTCATTTATCCCATGCTTGTGCCCTCGTGAAAATGGAACATGTCACGAAATCACAACATTTCCCTCACTTCATTTCTCCCATGCTTGTGCTCTCGCGAAAATGGAACATGTCGCGATATCGCGACATTTCCCTCAATTCATTTCTTCCAAGATTTTGCCCTCGTGAAAATGAGACAAGTCTGAAAATGGAACATGTCACGATATCATGACATTTCCCTCACTTCATTTCTCTCACGCTTGTGCCCTCACAAAAATGGAACATGTCGCGATATTGTGACATTTCCCTCAATTCATTTCTTCCAAGCTTTTGCCCTCGCAAAAATGGAACAAGTCCGAAAATGGAACATGTCGCGATATCGTGACATTTCCCTCACTTCATTTCTTCCAAGATTTTTCCCTCACAAAAATGGAACATGTCACAAAATCGTGAAATTTCCCTCACTTCATTTCTTCCAAGCTTTTGCCCTCGCGAAAATGGAACATGTCGCAAAATCGTGACATTTCCCTCAATTCATTTCTTCCAAGATTTTTCCCTCATGAAAATGGAACATGTCGCGATATCGTGACATTTCCCTCAATTCATTTCTTCCAAGATTTTGCCCTCACAAAAATGGAACATGTCGCGAAATCGCGACATTTCCCTCACTTCATTTCTTCCAAGATTTTGCCCTCGCGAAAATGGAACATGTCACGAAATCATGACATTTCCCTCACTTCATTTCTTCCAAGATTTTGCCCTCATGAAAATGGAACATGTCACGATATCATGACATTTCCCTCACTTCATTTCTCTCACGCTTGCACCCTTGCGAAAATGGAACATGTCACGATATCGTGACATTTCCCTCAATTCATTTCTTCCAAGCTTTTGCCCTCGTGAAAATGGAACATGTCGCAAAATCGCGACATTTCCCTCACTTCATTTCTTCCAAGATTTTGCCCTCGTGAAAATGGAACATGTCATGAAATCGTGACATTTCCCTCAATTCATTTCTTCCAAGCTTTTGCCCTCGCAAAAATGAGACAAGTCCGAAAATGGAACATGTCGCGATATCATGACATTTCCCTCAAGATTTTCTTCCACTTTGTAAATTCCTCAAAAATTGTAGGTTAAATCCAATGAATTTGTCCATCTGTATTTTGTATTTTTACATATTGGTGAAGGATCTTCCTTACTCATAAATTATTTTAACATTTGAAAAATGAATTTTAAATTGCTCGAGAATGGTCAGCTTCACATGGCATAGAAAAATGACAAAAATTCAAAGTGCCCATAATTTGATGAAACTTTACAAGCATCTAAATAAGCCCAAAGGGTATCCAAATATGCAAATGAAACTTTAAAAAATTCATCATGTATTAAGATAAAATGCATTTAGAAGTCTGCTAGCTAGAAATAGAAAAACTATTGAAAATTAAAATTTCTGAAATGATTAATATGAATTAATATATTTAACATGCAAAATTTCAGAAATTTTAAATTGAAATCAATGCCATATGCAAGCCTACTTGGAAACTTTGATGTAGGCGAAATTTGAAAAAGGATGCAAGCAAAATTTGGAATTAAAATCGAAAAACTCAAGAGGGTCCCTACGGAACAAATGAATATTAAATATTTTCAAAGGATGGAATTTCATTTTTTTAGTGGGGGTGTGTTGCTTCTCAACAGGTTTGGACCCACTATTTATAATAAACCCCAAGGTTTAGGGGGGTGGTTAGGAGAACTAGATCCTAGGGTGAAGTTACATGAAGGTTAGGTTAGGGTTTGTGAGGTGTCATCGTCACATTTACTTGAGGAAATATCTCATCCTCACACATGTGTGAGGAGAGATTAGGTTTAACTAGGGTTAAGGGATACCTAGGTTAGGTTAGGGTTAGGTTAGGATTTCCTAGGAAATATCCTAACTAACCTAGTGCACACACATGTGGGAGGGAATAATTAGGACTAATTAAGGTTTAAGAACCTAATTAACCTTTTTAGACCTAAAAGTGAACTTAAGTGAAGTCACTTTAAAATTAGAATTAACAATTGACTTAATTAATACTTTTGCCAAGTAATAGCCCTGTGGGGGTCTTAATTAAGTGCAACTAGGCCTTGTATCACCTTAGGAAGCCAATGGATAGTATCCCGATGTATAGAATGTGTTTATGATGTGATTTGGGTAGTATATAAGGGTTTTAGACCTAAAAACTAGTGAAGTGGTGTGTGGAAGTCTATGCGATGCTACAATAATCTAAAGTGATCTACGCTAGTCTACTCATGTCTACACATGTCTATAGTAGTATAGCATGTCTAGGAGGATCTACAATAGTCTACGTTGGTCTACGATAGCCTAAGGGTATCTAGGATTGCCTATGTAAACCTACAAGTGTCCAAAAGTATCTACAAGTATGCAAAGGTAGTTATGTGCAACATTTAGGTGTCTATAGATCTATCTAGCTTGTAGATTTGAACCCAAGATTAGTAATTATGTATTTTATTTTCCATATTAAGTACAAAGATACTAGGTGAATGAATTTAGAGGATAAGATATTTAGATAGATATCAAGGATAATTTAATTAGTCATAATCCCTATGCCTATTGGTATTGGAGCTTTGGTCCTAAGAGAGGAATTATATATCCCAATTTCTATCTTAAGAACAAACATGCAAGATTGAAAATCGTAGTAATTTAAATATTATGTTTAAATTTGAATGATGAATAGATTGCCTTGGATGAAGAAATATTACTTAATGGAGAAAGATGGTTGTTGATAAATTGGCATTATAATTTTAATGAAAAAGGATAAAACTAAAGAGAAATAATACCCCAATAAATAAAATCTATGAAAACAATAAGTGCAGAATCAAAAGAAAAAACAAAGAACACATTACACAAGAATTTATCCTAGAAAACCCTTTCGAAAAAAACCCAACAAGAATATCTCCTTATTTTATAAACTTGACCATCTCCAATACAATAATATCCTTTTGCTCACTTTTCACTTGCAATTATATTTCTTGCAAATTCTTTACCAAACCCTCATGCAAGTGTTGTTTTATATACCAACAACACAAGAAGGGATTTTACAATACCATGGACATAAAACCATGGGCTGATATTACATTAATACAAAAATACCCACATGGGTCTAAAAATAGCTTAAATCCCATAAAAAAATTCCCCAAGGGCTAACGCCCCTAGATATCCAAATAGGGGTTACCGCCCCCGTACCCCCGCTCATGGACCGGCCCAAAATTGAACCCTTACGAGGATAGGAAAAGAGTGTAAAGTCCTTTCAGAGCTATCCCCACTTGAATAACATGGAAAATATTCAATACAAGTCCAACATTATCCCACTTGTTGAATACTTTCCATAGGTGTCAAAAATTGCCATTTTCAACTAGCAAGGGCAACCATGCCTAAATATCTTCTACACCAAGAAATTTTTTGAGCATGAGCAACCATTGTTAATGAATTAGTAGTATTCTTCTTTGTATAAACTTTCTCCAACATCACCCGGTTCTCTTCAACCATATTTCTCACAAAATGTTACTTGATATCAATATGTTTTGACCAATAATGAAAACCAAGATTGTTTACCATAAATATTGCACTCTAACTATCACTGTCATTTATCATAGCCTTTTTCTTAATACCATTTGTTGAGCACAGCCTTTGTAGCCATACTTCTTCTATGCGGGTATGAGTTGCTACAATGTACTCTACTTTTGTAGTGGAAAAAGCAACAATTGATTATATTTTACTCATCCAACTTATTGCCCCTCCAAATAGCTTAAACACATAAGTATTCTTGGATCTTCTCTTATCAAGATATCTATCCCAATTAGCATCCACAAAACCTTGTAGATTTATGATATCATTATATCCAATCTTACCTTTGTAACAAATAGCATAATATGTAGTTCGATGCAAGTATTTGAAGATCCTCTTCACAACAGTCCAATATTCCTTTCTTGGATTGGACATATATCTACTAACTACTCCCACTGCATGTGCAATATCAGGTCTATTATAGACCATTGGATACATCAAACTGTCCATAGCACTAGCATAAGGAACATGATACATTTCTTAAATTTCCTCATCTGTTTTAGGATATTGTTCAATAGATAAATTTTGACCAACCAGATATGGAGTACATACTGGTTTATAATCATGCATCCTAAACCTTTGTAGTATCAAATCAACATATTTCATTTGATTTAACCATAAATTTATATTTGCACAATCCCTTAGTATTTACATACCCAAAATAAATTTTGCAACATCCAAATCCTTCATGTCAAATTCAAAATATAACTACGAATTTAATAACTTTATCATTTCTTATTGTTACCAATTAACAACATGTCATCTACTTACAATACAATGATAACAAAATTTTCACCTTCCTTTTTGAAATATACACATGGATCTACTTTACTTTTTCCAAGCCTAAGTGTCAAAACAAAGCTATCAAATTTATGGTTCCACATCCTTATAAATTGCTTCAACCCATAAAGAGACTTATTTAGCTTGCACACAAAGTCCTCCTTACCTTTTACCTTAAATAATTGTAGTTGTGACTACATATATCTTCATCAAGTTTACCATGTAGAAAAGTGGTCTTTACATCCATCTATTCTATTTCAAAAGAAAAAGTAGTGAAAATAGCCAACAAAACTCTAATTGATGTTAGTTTAGCCACAAGAGAAAAAATCTCACCAAAGTCAATTCTCTCAACTTGAGAAAATATTTTTGCTACCATGCGAGCTTTATACTTCTCCAAATTTCCTTCTACATTGTACTTTTTATTGAATAACCACTTACAACCAATAGGTTTTTTGCTAAGGGATAATTTCACCAAGTACCATATTTTATTTTTATCTAGGGACTCCATTTCTTCTTCCATAGCCCTTTTCTAAGACTTATTCTCACTTGACTGAAGTGCCTCCTTTACAATCTTGGGTTCTTCATTAGTAACTGATAAATTAAATGTTGAACAAAAATTTTAAGGGATATACCTCTCTAGGAGTCTTCTCACTCAATCTAATCCCCTCAAAATTGAGGCTCTAGGTTCTACATCTTCAAATTACTCCTCACCTTCTTCCTTTGAATATTCCTCTTTAGAATCTCTCTGTAATTCATATTCTTATATAGCATCAGGTTCTACCATAGGTTCTTCCTCATGTTCCAATTTTACTTGAACTATTTTTGGCTCTTTGCTTGGTTGAATTTCATGTCTTAGAAAGCCTTTTGTTTCTCTAAAGATCACATTATGACTATAAGTAATAATTTTGTTTCTAGATTCCATAACTTATATATTTTCACACCAGCACTATAACCCAAAAATATGCATTTCTTATATTTATAGTCTAGCTTAGTCATTTTATCTTTTCGGACATACATATAAGCTTTGCAACCAAAAATCCTTATATGATTGAGAGAGGGTTTTCTACATTTAAAGATGAGGTAGGAGATATATTGATAAGATAAAAAATAGTTAACATGACTTCTGCCCAGAATTTCTTTTCTAACCTTGCATCTCTTAGCATGCTTTTGGCCTTATCCATCAATGTTATGTTTATCCATTATACAACTCCATTCTATTGTGGAGTGTACAAATTTGTTTTATGCCTTTCTATTCCATAGTCCTTGTAAAATTTCTCAAATTCATTAGAGCAATACTCACCACCATTATCACTTCTCAAAACCTTTATTTTTTCTCTGTTTGATTTTCTACAAAGGCCTTGAACTCTTTAAATTTATTGAAAACATCATATTTGTACAGTAAAAAGTATACCCAGGTATTTCTTGAGAAGTCATCTATAAATGTAACAAAATAGATGGATTTACCTAATGATGGTATTTTTGCAGGTCCAAACACATCACTATGAACTAGATGCAAAGTTTCTTCATATCTTGTAGCACTACTTGGAAACTTAACTCTAGTTTTATTTCCAAAAAAAAGTGCTCACAAGAATCAAAATTTAATGGGCAATAAAAATTCCTTCAACCATACCTTTCATTTTCAATGTTCGAAGGCCTTTCTCACCAATGTGCCCCATGTGTTGATGCCATAATATTTTCTTCACTATAGGAATACTTGGAGCTTATTTTATCGTATTAATTTCCTCTACAACTGAATATTTATTACAATCAATACTCACAGTGCTAGCCTCAATTTTGAATAAAGTTCCTATATGAACTCCCCTTGCCAACACTAAGCATCCATGGACCATATTGAAACTATCCTTATTGAATTCCACAGTCACACTGGCATCATTCATCTTACTAATGGATATAAAATTCTTTGCAAAACCTAGAATATGCAACACACTAGGGAGGATTTTAACTCTTCCATATTTTAACCTCAATTTAACTCTCCCTTGACCTATTATTTTTTTGTTGAATTTTCTCCCAAGAATACTTCATCTCCATTTATGTTTTCATGTTTAAAAAACCCCTTCCTGTTAGGAGTCATATGAAAAGAAGCACCTAAGTCTACTAACCATGAGTCATGGTGTTCACTTGAGTATGTTGTTGCTACAAAAAAGTCCCTTGAATCTTCATTTGTGGTCTTTATTTTTGTAGAAATTCCTTCATCAGCATTTTTAGATATGTAGTATCTTTTATAATGCCCTATTTTACCACACTTCCAACATTTCTTTTTGTCGAAAACAACATATTTTCCCCTAGATTTTTATTTCCTTTATCCTAATTTCCTTTTGCTTCTTTATTGCAAACAACCTCTCACAACTACGACATCATTCTAATGATAATACTCAGAATATTTTCATCTTATTTCCTTAAATAAAAATATTCCTACTATATCCTATACTTTAAATTTAGTAGTATTGGTGATAGCCATAACTAGGTTATCCTAGGAGTCAGGTAATGAATAAAGTAAAGTAATACACTTTTTCTATTCACATATTTGTATATCAACAAATTTTAATTGACTTACCATATTGTTAAAATTATTTAGATTTTAAACCACAAAGTCACCATCATTCATCCAAAGAGAATACTTATTTTGAATAAATAGTTTATTTACCAATGACTTTGTATAATATAATGCTCCTAGATTTTCCCATAACAACTTTGTTGTGGCATCTGTCAATACATTCAATAATATCAAATTAGATAAGCACAATCTGATAAATCTCCTTACCTTCTTATCGATCTTAAACCATTTCTCATTTGTTGTTATTTTTGGTTTTACTCCCGAGATCATGACCCATTGGTCTTTATCAACCAACATATCCTCCATATTGAGTTTCCATAACTCAAATTTTTTTCCATTAAATGTTTTTATCTCTATTCGTGTGTTTCTCATCATTTTTCCTTCACCTAGATTCTTCTGTGCATTGCTCCCACTCAAGAATCAATTTATTCCAAGGTTGAAACCATTACTACTCAAACAAATCTAAAACCTAGCTCTGATACCAAATGAAGAGAAATAATACCTTAATAAACAAAATCTATGAAAGTAGTAAGTGCAAAATCAAAAGGAAAAATAGAGAACACATTACACAAAAATTTATCCTAGGAAACCCTTTTAGGAAAAAACTCAGCAAGAATATCTCCTTATTATATAAACTTGACTGTCTCCAATACAATAATATTATTTCACTTGCTTTTCACTTGTGATTACATTTCTTGTAAATTCCTTACAAAACTCTTATGTAAGT
Organism: Wollemia nobilis; assembly: GCA_028583015.1. Taxonomy (NCBI): domain Eukaryota; kingdom Viridiplantae; phylum Streptophyta; class Pinopsida; order Araucariales; family Araucariaceae; genus Wollemia; species Wollemia nobilis. The sequence goes on from JAQPPZ010000314.1 coordinate 3,366,198, forward strand.
GTTGTATTATATACTAAAAATACAAGAATGGGTTTTACAATACCATGGATGCAAAACCATGGTCCAACATTACATTAACCCAAAAACATCCATATAGGTCTAAAAATAGCTTAAACCCCCTAAAAAAATTCCCCGAGGACTAATGCCCCTAGACCCCCAAACAGGGGTTGCCACCCCCATATCCTAGCTCGAGGCCCAGTTCGACCCGATCCCAAACCCTGACGAGGATAGGGGTAGAGTTTAAATTCATTTCAGAGTTAGCCCCACTTGAATAACATGGAAAATATTCAACACAATTCCAATAAAAACCCTAATTAGAATCATAATTTTCTTTTATGATAAGAGAGAAGAATATTGAAGACTCAAATAAGATTAGTACTTTTTAGCCTATCAATATTGGTGGCTTGGATCTAACAAAATAATATATGGTTTTATATTTCTCTTAAATACTAGTAAGATTAACAAAAGTTGAAGACATGATGATAAGATAGATCATGATGAATCCCCATTGGCATTATAATCCTAGCAAAGTGAAAAATAAAAAAACAATCCTAACCATAATCATCATTTTCCAATGATATTATCTCATTGGTTAAAAATTAAGGATCAAATATTAATCACAATATAAATGCTATCAACTCAATGACCAATATCAATGAATATCATTTATAGAATAACAATAATATTTCTCAATAATAAAACTCACAATATTATTCATAAATCATCAAATATAAATATGAATCCATTATTTCTTGATTACTGAATACAATGCATGGACCTTTATCTCCAAAATATAACCTTAGAATATGACACTTCAATACTTGACTATTGATCTCCTTAAACATCTAGGAGATGCATCCTTTCGTATTTCTCACATATGAAAAAACTCTCATGACTCTTGATTGTACATCTTGTCACATATCATGTGACTATTTACTTATATATTTGACACCTAAATCTATGAATATTGACGTTCTTACATGACACTTTGCACTCTCTCACACTATGCACATTCACACACTTTATTACATAACACTTGGATACTTCTCACACATTGGCACATACATTAGGAAAAATATAAATCACACTCCCTAATATAATATTTACAAATGTACCACATGCTACCAAATAATGTAATATCTACAATAGAGAAGAGGTAAGGGATTATTGATATAAGGGAGATATATGTCCATGACTTATATGTAAATTCATTTGAACTTAAGTGGAAAATTTTACACTTTATTTCTACATCCAAATTGCAAAGGAAACATCCAATGATGTTCAAGAATGTGATTGAAAAATGGGAGGATGGTTGGACAATTTATTTTAAAAGATAATTTATATGATAAGTAAATATTTTTATATCCATTTATGCTTATAGAAGGCATATATCCTCATGGTAAATAGACAATTTGTAAACAATCATATGTTTCCACTCTCTTATTTTCATGATACACATGTCCTTGTAGACAGTTCACACATTGAAACAAGGGGTTCCACTTACATCAAATACATAGTAAGGAAGAAAATAACTAACCTAACTATGATAATTATTTGCATGTCATCTTGGGTATATGGAATTTTATTCCATAAGTAGACACAAGAAGAGATAAGCATATAGTCATACAAGTAGACAATCAAAAATCAAGTAGTTAAAATTGAATTTTAAGCATAATATTGCTTAATATGCATAATGTTCATAGGTTTTCTAAGTTCCTCACCATCAAGAGTGAGGTGATATACACATAATACATACTTGGTAGTGATTATGTATCAACCTAACCAATCAGGCTCAATGTTTTAGTTAAGCTTATTTTTGGCTTTAGTATTCTTTTGTTTCTCTTTGAGAACTAAATCATCAACATCAAAGGATCATGGTCATGCCTTTTCACTTTAAGATCACTTAAGCATTTTCTAATATACCTATAAGTTCTCTAAGGCATGAATCCACTTTTTATCAATAGTTCCAATTAACTAAGATGGGCTAGATGATATTCATCTCCTTTAGGGGTATGATGCAAAAAAAATTAGAGGGATAAGGATTCAAGCTAAAAAGGAAATATTGCTTCAATATAATAAACCAAATTATAAGGTGTCACACTAGTAAGGGTTTTAACATTGGTGCAATACATCTAAATGGTTGGGTATAATTAAAGATGCTAATCACTTCTAGTCCTATTGACTAATTTCTTAAGGATTTTAATAAGAATTTTATTGGATGTTATGACTTAGCCACTACCTTGAGGGTAATAAGAGGTAGGCCATATATGCTATATACAATACTTTGCATAAATTTCTTGGAAAATTTTATTTTTAAAAGGATTACCATTATCTAAGATGATAAAAAAATAAATTATATTATATATATTACTTGGCTCTAGATGAATTTGGATACTTGCACTCTAGTTGTTGAGGATAGAGGTATATCTTTGACACATTTGATAAAATATTTAGTATAAATGATGATAAATGTATATCCATTAGAAGGTGTGGGATTTATTTTTCTACTGGTGTCCAATTCCCAAATGGATAAGGGCTAAGATGACATAATGGATTGCAAGGATTAGGAAGGGGTGTGAGTAAATTTATCATGTTTTTTGCACTTATCACACCTTTTGATATAGTCACATGTATCCTTATCTATATAAGGCCAATAACAAACCATTCTAAGAAGGTATTTTGCAATAGAAACACCACTAAAGTATCCATCATGGGCTTATTGAAATACCTTTTGGGATTGGGTTTGGTCTAAAAACATAAGGAAAATGAAATCAAGAATATTTCAATAAAATATATTGTCAATAACATGTCTACAAGCTATTTACTTAAGTTTCTTATGCTCATTATAGTTCAATCCTTTAGTAAAATTACCATATTTAAGGAAAGCATAGATTTCCTTGTACCAAGAACTAGGGGGTGAGGTAGGCTCAAGAGAATAGACTTGTAATATAATTTGGCATGATTCTAAATCTATGGAATCCCTAACTTGTCTGATGATGATTATGGATTACTCATTGTCAATCTCTGGTGGAATTAGAGAGGCAATCAAGTCATAGCATCAGCATAGCAATTATTAGAGCAAGGGATAACATCAATGGTGAATTTATAAAAAGTAGACATCAATTTATTTACAATATATTTATATGGCTTCAATTTTTCATATTTCATTTAATACACACCATTAATTTGGGTGATTTTCAACTAGAAATATTCAAAGACAATAAATATTTTAACTTTAATGGTTTAGCATGAAGTCCTAGAATAAGGAATTCATATTCTATTATGTTTTTAGTATAATAGAATCTCAACTTAAAGGATAGAAATATCAACTATTATTGAGTGACTAGAATTAATCCTACACCTACTCCCTTGATGCACCTCATGCCATTAAAATACAAGGTCCAAGAGTCCATATGTTCTTCTTCAAGTTTTATGTTGAATATAGACTCGTACAAAAAATACACCACTAAGGGTTGGCTTGCTTCCAAGGGTGCAACTACTAAGGGTGGTGATGCTTTTGCCTATAGGTACAATATAATTGATTTCTTATTTTTAGAGACTACAAAATGAAATGATAATTTTGAAAGCTAGCATAGGCACAAATATCTAGATATAGTATTGTGACTTTTAATGAAATTATAAATGGAAAAATATAGAAGGATACAGTGATAAAATAATTGATTACTAAATAATTAGAGATAAAAATGGAATAAATAAATTTAAATAATTTAATTAAAAATAAAATAGTGGATTTAGAAATAAATTTAAGATCTCAAAGACAATGAATCAACATTCTTGTGCTCATGAAGATATGGGAATGTTTCTTCTAGATGCACAATCATAAAAGCCCTTGTAGATGATCAAAGATAAATAATATCAATCAAAGATTTTGTATGAATTTTGATAGCAATTTTTTAAGGTCTCCTTATGTTCTCCATGCAAAGAAATCAAAATTTTGGCAACACTTTGGTAGATTCTCAAGATTTGGACTTGATTAAGATTTTGGTAGAGCTTTCCTAGGAATTTTAGACCTCTTTTTTATACCCCAAGGGTTGGTTTTATAGAGGTTGTGATATTGCTAATTTTCTTGAAAGGATGTGTTGGAGGGTATTTAGGTGAAACTAAGGGAGTTATAACTAATTAGGAGTTGCATGGAGAGCTAATTTGAAGTCTTGACTTACTTGCATAGGTAGATAAAGGATCCTAATTGAGAGATGAGAGAACAATGATTGATAGTTAAAATTCCATGATTTCTAGTTAGAATAAATGATTGGAAATTGAGGGATATTGTATGTTATTTGCATAGCGAGGTATATGAGATTCCATGCATAATAGGAAACAAATGTTAATAAACTACCTATTTTATTTTCTATTTATGATTAGGTAATAAGGCTAGAGGCAAAAGTAATGTATCACTAATGTAAAATAGTTCTAATATCATAAATTATTATTGACAAGTTTATTTGCCATGAAATTATCAAATTTAAACTTTTGGTAAAAGTGCTACCCCTTAGTCAATAGGGCCATTGAAACTACTACCTCAAGTATATTATTTTTAATTTGGATCATAAATACCTTTTGATGATATTTTAGCTTTATTAATTTATCATGATATTTTTAATGTTTAATTAGGTAAATATTTTCATTTTATGTGATTGAAAATGTGCTAAAAAATGGGTGTCTATAAAGAACAAACATGTTGTTGATGGGGTCACTAATTCTTGAAAATCCAACAATGTTAATGTTGTTGAGAATCTCCAAAAGATAATCTTAGGGAATTTAACGCAATAGAATCCTAAAATGATATACACAAGGTTAAATGAAACTCTCTCTACTATTCTAGAATAAATTCTCAATGCTAAAAGGATAGAGTTATTTGCTATCAAGCTTGTTGAGCCTAGAAGAGAGAAATTTCATTGGTTAAAACCAAATGACTATTGCACCCTCCATTGATTCAATGGTATAATCCAAATAATAAGTGTATAGGATATAAAAATGTGGTCCAATACCTCATTAATAATGGCTTAATTATTTTTAATGACTCTAAGTCTTGATCTTTATCTAATTAGGATCTTAGTATTTTTCAAAATCCACTACCTAATCATACAAATCAAAACCAACAAAGTACAAAAAATAATATTAGTTATCATATTGCACCACTTTCTAATCAATAAATGGTTGGTAATTTTGATCCTGTACAACAAATAATATTAGTTATCATATTGCACCACTTTCTAATCAATAAATGGTTGGTAATTTTGATCCTTTACTACATAAATCATGTCTCACATGTATACATTGTCACAAGGTAATAACAAAGGAACTATCCTCTAGAACCATCACCAATTATTAAGCCATCAGGACCTCATTTTCTCCTTAGATCCAAACAATCTAATCAATCTAAAAGACCTCCTTTAGTCATCCGATAATAATCTAAAATAAAATTCAAGGGTGTTTATGATTTATTTTAGCAACTTGAAAACACTCTAGATAAATAATTTATTTTTGAACTTCTAAAATATTCTCCTTGTTATAGAGATAGTCTCCTTAGAGTCTTGTGTTAACGCATGGTTTCTAAAAAATATACCCCAATGAGTTTTCTTCTATTATTGGATTAATTGGGGTAAGTCACGCCAATATATCTTTCTATGAGGATAATATTCCTTAATCTTCCTTGATGGGAGGCCCACCCTTATACATCATAAACCAAATTAGTGATAAGTTCATAAAGCAAATTTTAGCGATAGTGGATCTAATATTGAATATATGCAATCTACAAGTCATTATTCATTTTTATTTTTCCAATGACAATATTGATAATTAAATGGTATTAGCTTTACCAATTATATTCCTTATGTTTAAGGAGGAAACCTAGATTCTAATATTACCAAACAATACATGCATAATAGCCAAGTTATTGTAATACCACTATGTGGTCATTATTAATATGGGTAGGGCATGTTTCAATCCTATATAGCCTATTTAAAATTAAAAGAATGATCTTAAGCAATATGACTTTGAGATCTAGATATTTTACAATAGGGAATATAAGGTTAGTGATATAATAGTCTTACCCCTTAAAGAAGGGACTTGTACTATTAACACTTCATTCTTATCATGCCTTGTGATCTATCCAAGGTTATGCATAAGGGGTTGAACTCAAAACATACTTGTAAAAAAATGGTGAATCCTAATCAAAACCAAGGTGAATCATAGATAATCCTAAGAAAACAAAATCGATCATCTTCATACCAAAATTTGGGGTATTTGAAGTCCTAAAATGTAAGTTCATATTTGGGGCCACTTTTGACATATTAAATCATATTATAACTTCATAAAAATACCACCATTAGATCAGGCTTGAAAAGATATTTCCAATGAGTACAAATATGCCTATATTTGGATATATATTGTGGCAAATTGAACCTAAGAAACAATTGATCTTAAAAATTTTAGGTGAATGGGCCGATGTCGAGGGTCCTCATATTTGCCAATTTCCAATTTTAAAAATCTTAATATTCACCCAATTTGCGAATATTTGCCACTATACATAACCCTAGATCTATATTAGAATATTGTTTTAGGTAGATCTTCTATTTATGAAATTTTATCCATCCCATATAATTTACATCAATGTCTTAAATAATAATACAAGGGTCAAACCTATTATATTCTTGTTGACCCTTAGCCCTTAAAATATTATAAAGTGATTTAGGTTCAACTCCAAAAGGCTAGTATTTTTCCCCATATTACCAACTCTCATAATCTCTTAAGCCCATTTATTGATTCTTTATCCCATAATTATTCAATCATTCATGTATTTAATTCACTTCACATAAATAAAAAAGTTCAATGGAAAACAATAATAAGCATATTATTGCTAATAATAATCAAAACTTAAATAATGACCAAATTTTTATGGACCTAGTCAATATCCCTCCTTCCTCATGAACACTAGGATTTCCTCCTAATAGAAAAGGTAAAATTGTGTAGATAGAGAGCTACTCTTTTATCTACATTGAAATGGTCAATGATGAGAAAACCAATGGCAAAAATCATATTATAGCCAAGAGATAGTATGCTTTATGTTTCTTATCAAATACATATGCCATCCCAGAATAAATATTGGTTAATATGGGATATCAATATAAAGGTCCTTTTTTATATAAATAGGGTATTAAAGATCCTACTCAAACAAAATTTTGGCTAGGGTATTGTGGTATAGGGTATATTTCTAGTTAGAGTGAGATCTATATTGGATCTTATACTAATAGGAAAAAAGTATTTAATCATAAATACCAATGTGACAAATCCCCTCTACCCAACATTATCTTCTTGAGTGGGCTATATTGAAGTGATGATGACTATGAATCATCACATCTCATCCACATAAACCCTTGTGGCCACAAATTTACCCAATTTGTTGTGGTAAATTATCTAACCTTGGAATACCCTAAGCTAATCACTAATGAATACTCTTATGTTTGGGAAGATGGAGAATGTGATCTCCATATAAATATCCAATCTAGTTCTTATATCCAATGAATACTCTTATGATTGGGAGGATGGAGAATGTGATCTCCCTCTAATTTTATTTTGAGGGATATTTTTTCCAAATTTCTAATGTAGAAATATCACAAAATTTTAATAATAATCAACCCTCTATGGACTCTATAAATTTATAAAATCAAAGTGTCCTCCTAACCCATCAATTGTAATATGAATCATGTATTCTAATGGAAGAAACCATAGATGTCAACATTGGGATTATAGATGATCCTTGAATCCTTAGGAAAAAAAATTATCATGGTAGAACATGAGGAATACAATCATTAAAATATTAAAGATATCTTTGCTTGGTCATATGCTAATATGCTTGGTGTAGACCCTTATTTGGTACTCTACCATTTGGTTGTCACTCTTGGTGCAAAATTTATGAAGCAAAATTTAGAGAAGATATACCATAATGTCTGTCCTTGTTAAGGAGGACCTACAAAATCTCCTTGATGTTGGATTTATCAAAGTTGTATATTATTCTGACTAGATTTCCAACTTTGTTTTAGTTTCTAGAAAACTAGAAGCATCTAGATATATTTAGACTTTTGGGACATTAATAAGGCTTATCTAAAATATAACTTTCATCTCCCCAATATTGACATGGTTTTCAATTTCATAGTAGGTTTTGAAATATTATCATTAATGGATGAGTTTTTAGGATATAACCATAGCTCTGGAGGACCAATACAAAACAACTTTTACAACCCCATGAGGAACCTTATGATATCAAGGCATGCCCTTTGGGATAAAAATTAGGCTATCCCTATAAATGGGAAATGGCATATATATTTCATGATCTAATGTATCATGGAAGATTATATGGATGACCTTTATGGTGAATTGCTCAATTGTAAAGATCATATTCAAGATCTTAGACACATTTTTAGAAGGCTAAGGTAATACAAGGTATGTATAAGGCCTCAGAAGTTCATATTTGAGGTGACACTAGGAAATATATTAGGAATTATTGTATCCTAATGGGATTTATAATCACACCCTAACAAAATATAAACTATTGTCAATAAGTTACCTCTTTGAATGTTGACCCAACTTAGCAACCTCCAAGGCAATATCCAAGCCATTAGAAGATTCATCTCCTAGTTTGTTTTCAAATGTTAAAATTTCATCAAGCTATTGAGAAAATATGTAATTTTTAAATGGTATGATAAATTTCAAGATGCGTTTAATACTATAAAATATTATCTCATGTCACCTCTAGTCCTTGTCCCATATAATCCTCGTAAGCATTTGCTATTATACATATTTGACATTGACTATGCTTTAGGGTATATATTGGCCTAGTATGATGATCAACATAGAGAAAGTTATTTTATACATTATCCAAACCCTAGTCAGCTATAAGGTAATTATGCACCTTTATATAAGCTTTACTTATTAATAGTATTTTTATTCTAGAAACTTAGACACTATATAATTACTCATCACAAGGGTAGACCCATATTGATATCTTATATTGAAACCATACCTCTCAAGAATAATTTCTAAGTGGTTAAATATTCTTAGTAGATTTTGTTTTTAGTACAAGTCAAAAATATATGAAATATCAAGTAATTATCAACCGATTAGTAGCTACTCCCTTGGAAGTAATCCAATCCTTAGTAAATGATTTTTCTGATGAGTCTATCTAATGCATCCACCTTGATGAAGACTAAAATAACTCTTGGATATTATACTTTGATGGCACATGGTTCATCAAAGAAGAGGGGAAAATGGTCATTTTAATCTCTTCTTATCAACAATTAATCTCCTTATCATTGAAATTGAGGTTCTTCATGCTAAGAATATAGAAGAGTATGATTCCCTTATCTCAAGACTATGTGCTACTAAGATACTTAATAAGGTCCTTGCTATTTTGAGAGACTCCTAGTTAATAGTCAACCAATTAAATGGTGTATATTAAGCCAAATATGAAAATTTTAATCTATATAAAGACTGATAAGTTGATGACTACTTTCAATAAAGTCACCATTGATGCTCTCCCTAGGTCTAATAACCATCATTCTAATGTTGTGGATTTTTTTGTATCTCTAATACCATTATAACTTTATGATAAACAAAAAAATATATATTATTAGATAAATTAGACATCTCGTAACTTTAGAAACTAGTCAAACTCCTCTAGAAGTCTTCACTCTTGAAACTATCTTAACATCTAGTCCTATTATTACCTTAAAGATGATACTTTTCCTGAAAGATTGAAATAAGCATAAAAACCTTAAGCAAATGGCATATAGACACGTAATTGTTGGTGATATATTGTATTATCATGTCCTTAATGGAAATTTACTTTGGTGCTTAGACTAAACAAAATTCAAAAGGTAATTTTTTGAAGCCCATGATGGATCTTGTAATGCGCACTTTAGTGGTGTTTCCATTGTAAAGAAGCTCCTTAGAATGGATTACTATTGACCTTATATTCAAAGGTATTCTTGTGACTATTTTAAGAGGTGTGATAATAATAAAAAACATAACCTTATTCATGTCCCTTCCTAAGCCCTATAATTCTTTACCTCACCTTGGTCTTTATTTATTTGGGGACTAGACATCATTAGAAAAATAAATCCCACATGTTGTGATGGACATAAATTTATTATTGTTGCTACTAAATATTTCACTAAATGATTTGATGATATGCCTTTAGCCTTGACCACTAGATTCCAAGTCTCCAAGTTTATCCAAAACCAAAGAATATATCATTATGACATCCATTTTGTTATCATTTTATATAATGACACACTTTTTAAAAATAAGGATGTCCAAAATATCTGTGTAAAGTTTCATATGTAGTACAAATTTTCTATACCTTATTACCCTAAAGATAGTGGTCAAGCTAAAGTCTTAACAAAACTCTTGTTAAAATCCTTAATAATTTAGTCAATAACACTACAAGATATTAGAATATTTATTTATACCTAACCATTTGACCATATCATACTAATTCTAGAGTCCTCACTAGTATGACACTTTATGTTTTGGTCTATGATACCAAATTAATATTTTCCTTCAAGCTTGAGGTCCCATCCCTATAAATTCATTTGTAGGATGATTTTGTAGGAGATGAGTTTCATCTCACCCATATTAGTCAGTTGGAACTACTTTATGAAAAATATATCCATGCCCTAGAACACTTGCATATCAACAAAGGGTAAAGAATACCTATAGAAAAAAGGTAAGACCCTAATACTTTGAGGTTGGTCATCTAGTTCTCAAGGAAAACTAGAGGAATACTAATTCGAAAATTGAGCATCAATAAAATTTTCATTCCAATTGACTAGGTCTATACATTATCATCATTATGTATGGTTTATATGCATATTGTCTCACCACACTTGATCATAAGTAACTTAAAAAGCTATGAATGTCATGCATATAAAAAGATATTATTCTTAAAAATCATAATTCTCTTTGACTGTTCAGTTTGAGCTCATGTGCCTTTGCCTACTTGTACATTTAGTTTTTTATTCTTCTAGTTGTTGTTACAATGGTAAGGACCTATAAGGATATACAAATGATAATTATAGTTAGGTTATTTTTTTCTTTCAATAGGGATATTATGTGAGTAGATCCTTCCTCATCTTATTGGTTGAACTATTTGCAAGGAGATGCATATCATGTGATGTGAAAGTGAAAAGATAAGATTGTCTGCTAATTTTTTTTTTTCCCATGAGGATATATACCTTCAAGGTATGAGTGGTGATCATCAACATCCCCAATACTTCTCTCATGGCCATCAATATTTCTTCTATTATTAAAATTTCCTATAATTATGATCCACTAGGATTATAATATTAATTTATCCTCATTAATATTGCTCCTTTAAATCAAATATATTCTCATCCTTGATCATTTAAGCTTGTCAATTTTGGTGCTTTGTATTTAAAATGTATTTAAGAAAGGAAATTCCCATCCTATGTCCAAATATTTAAGATTTATAGGCATAGGTTCATCTAATAATCCTTAAATATCTATCCAAGCATAACCCTTCATCAATTATGTCTAGCTCACCAACCTTGTAGTTGTGAGTTTAAGATGAGAAATTAGATGAATGATTATTTCCATTGATCATAAAGCTTCAATATTGATAGGTATTGAGACATCCTATAATCAACTTATCTTCACTCATAACTTCTAACCTCTTTGTTGAAAAAATATGATTCTCTTCAAGGATTAGATTTTCTTTTTCACTTCACTACGAATCTAATGCCAATGGATCCCTCTTTTTTCCTATCAAATATCTAATATTATTTTTCTTCTTGGTAATACTTTTTATTCTTGTTGATTTATACCCAATTCAGTGAATTAGGATTCTAGATCCCCCATCAAGAATAACAATATCATTATACCTCTCATGACCCATAAAAATCACTATTTTATACTTAAAATAAGTGACCAAATGTATATTTATTTAGTTAAATCCAAGTCATCAAGGTTAATAGCTCATGGATTCCTTGGTCTCCTACAATATTTCATGACTAAATTATTCAATATCTCTTTAAAATAGCCATCCACTACCACATTATGAATATTACAATATTCATAGATGCTAATGGAAACACAATCTCCTTCCTTCATTCACTTATCCATGAGAATCACAAGAATTATAGCTCCTACATTTCTAGACAACCTATAGTATGTTTAAAGATAAAAATAATTATCTTTAACATCTAATAGGGTGTCTAGAAATTTAAGCATTGTAATTTTTCATAAACTTACTCCCAATTCTAACCATATTAAATTCTTCCTATCCCACATTATTTAATCATTCAACACTATCTTGCTTTTAGTTGCTCAATTATTTTTCGTATATCATAAGATGACATCTCATCTATGGACTTACAAGGATTATAGTACCTAAATATTTGGATATTCTATTATATGTATTAGATAAGAAGTTATTTCATAGGTTTGATATAGCATCAAGAAATTTAAGTAGTATGATATTTTTTATCCCATCTACAAGGGACCAAGAGAATTATGGTACTAGAGTTTATATATGCCTTATCATATGTATAAATATTAAATGATTATCTTCTACATTCGATAGTGCATCTAAAAATTATAGTGACATGATTTCTAGGCCTTGAGTCTCCTCTTTCTTGGAAAACAAAATTTGGCATCTTTAAAAGAGTTTGATACAATAATTAGGCCCTCGAACCTCTTAAGATCATAAAGATAATTTGTTGGAGTATATTAAATTATTTGGTACATGCTAATATACGTCCATGGTACCTTCATGGACATTTATAAATATGTAATAGATTAGGATTGAGTCAATAGTTTAGAGTGTGAGTTATATTTTCCTTTTTATGTAAGTGTGAATGTGTAGGAAATGCACAAGTTTCATGTAAATATGTAATGTGCAAGAAATGCACAAGTGTCATGTGAGTTAGAGTGCAAGTGTAGGTTGAGTAAATATACACAAGTATCTTGTATGTAAGAGTGCAAATATGTAATATAAATATGTGCACAATTTTCTTATACTAGGTGTGCAAGTAGAAGTGTGAGTCATGTATAGGTGTGTATATATTATAGAGTCAAGTATTCATCAAGTATGCAAGTGGCAAGTAGATAAGCCAAGCATCATGAGAATTGGCATATGGAGAGCAATATTCAAGTATATAAAGAGTCATATTACTATGGCTATATTATGGAGACAATGCTCCATAAGAGGATATATCAAATACAATTCATATATCTTACTATCTGATTGTAAGTGGAAGAGAAGCAATAAAGATTGCATGCATTTTGAGTAATTAATATTGTAATTTGTTCTTCATGCATAGTACATGAATTATTTAGGCTATTTAAATTCATATTTCAATATATAAATGAATTTTATTTGATTTATTATAAGCCTTGATATACATATTAATTTTCTCATATTATTCTACTCATTATTATTATCTTGACCTTTATTATTGTGGCTATTTTATATTTGGGGACCTGTGTTATATTTTTAGATAATCTATAATATTTTGTGGTAGTATAAGACTTAAAAATCCAACAATGGTATCAAATCTACCACCAAAATTTTTCCATATTGATATAGTTTATTAAAGCCACCATTATTAATTGATTTTGTCCAAATTTGATAAAGTTGATTTAGAGTTTTTCTACTTTAAATGTGGTGAGACTTGGACTCTATTCTAAAGGTCATATTGAGTAGAAGAGGCTAGGGTCTTTCCATGGTTGAAGGAAAACTAGTGAAGACCATGATTCAGCTAGATTGAAGGTTTACCAACATAGAAGGTGGTCATTCAGGGAGAGATCCACCCTGACATTGAAAATTTATAAAAATTGTAGATTGAAGATTGAGGTAGAATCAAATCAGAATATAGTTGATCATTTAGGGACATTTAGTGCCACCCTAACATTGATATTGGATCCTCTAGTAATAAGGAGAATCATTTTTGGATTCTTAGGTGTGACCTAAGACATTTAATATTTCAAAGTTCATAAAGTACAATAGGGATTAAGCTATAGAAGTGTGGGAATATTTCTATAGAAGATAAAGAAGAATTTTAGCTTCTAAAAAATACATACAATAAAGAGAAAAATAATTAGGTCACAAAACCTTTATAATGCATCATATCATAGGACCTGGACAAAGGAAAAAAATTTGGATTATAGAACCTTAACAAATCATCAGGCCATAATACCTTGAGAAAGAAAGAAAAAGAATTAGGTCATTGAACCTTGGCAAAAGAAAAAAATTCAGGTCATTGAACCTTGACAAAAGGAAAATAATTAGGTTACAGAACCTTGAAATATAAGAGACTTAGGTCATAGACCTTGACATAGTTACAACAACAACAAAATAAGAAACAATCCTACATGAGAGCCATAGAAGCTCACATTGAATATAAGAAGATTGAGAAGACTTATTCAAGTTTATGAGAAGAGAGCATTGAAATATTTCTAAGTGGTAAGAATATTTTTTATAAGAGGTCCATAATAGAGATAAATGCTTATATAGAATATAGGCCCAAGAGAGAGGTATAAATAAAATAAATCCTAAGGAAAAAGTGAAACCATTCAGGCAACTCCAAAGAAAATAACAGAGAGACCCATTTGATAAATTCCAATAAATCAAGCAAAGAGGTTAAATTTAGTAGTAATATGAGTAGAGAGGCCATACAACCATCTCCAAAAAGCCAAGCAAAGAGGCCAAATTCAACAAGAAGACAAGTAGAGAGGCCATTTGGCCATCTTCAGCAAGTCAAGCATAGAGATCAACTTCAACAGTAAGACGAGTAGAGAGGCCATTATACCATCTATAGCAAGTCTAGAAAAGAGGCCATTTAGTTGAGTTATAAAATAATTGAAAGAAAATCCATCCAAAAAAGCATTAGCCACATGGCCAAGCCAATGTTAGCATAAAGGAAAATTAAAGTATTAAAAGTTATACTTTATAGAAGTACCATACATCAAAATATATGTATATACAATATTGGAAATGGCATAAGGATACACAATAGCATAGTGAACAAAGATAGCAAGCTTTAAAAAATAGAAAGCAAGTGAAAAAAAGAATTCAAAAGAAGTTAAGTTTTCCAAAGGGAGAAACTAAGCTTCAAAATTGAATAAAATACAATAGTTTTGCACCAATATTTTTTATTGTTGGACAACCAATGAAAATAAAACCATCTATTTGTACTAGAAGTCAAATAAACCAATAGAAATATCAACATTTAACATGCTAGAAGTTGAATCAACTAGCAAAAATGGAAACATCTAACATTGCTTGAATTTGAATCAACCAACAAAAAATGCAACATCTAACATTTTTGGAAGTTGAATCAACTATAAGAAGGCACAACATCTAACATCATTGGAAGATAAAACAAAATAGTGGAAGTCAAATCATATAACATTGGAGAAAATAAGAGTGCTCAGAGCAAACGTGATACATGCATAGCATTAGTTTTTAATGCATTAAGCATTATAGGTAAAGAAGATAATGTACTTTTCAAAATGTATGTAATGTTCCACATGAAAAATATTAATTATCAATGCACTTCCAAATTAGTTTCTAAGGAACATGTTTTGGAGCCCTAGGTCTTAACACCAATAGTAAGCAAGTAGTTCGAAGTAAATAAGAAATTTGGAGTAAAGAAGCAAGCGAGTAGTTCGAAGATAATATGCAAGCGAGTAGCTCAGAAATTATTCTAAGCTTAGATATTAATTTGATTTTTATTAAGTCTTTAGAGGAGTTATAAGGTATACTTATATAATTAAAAGGATATAATTTATTTATGGAGTGATAAGTAGATTTTAAGAGTTATAAGATTTATTTTTGGAGTTTAATTTTTATTTTAGAGATATGGAGTAATAAGGATGTCTACTTAGTTAAGTTTTTTTTTTTATTTGAAATATTAAAGGTAGAAGATTTATATTTGAAAAAGTTGAAAAATAAATTTATACATTAGGAGTTTTTTGAAATTTTGTAAATTTATGATTTTGGAGTTAAAAGGTTTTCAACATCAAAGGATTAGAAAAATAAAATTTGCAAATTTCATATTTGAATTATTATTTGAGTTGTTTCTAAACTAGGGAGTTATAAGGTTTACTACTCCATAGGAATAAAATTAGCAAAATTCCTATTTGAATTATTTGAACCTAGGAGTTATAAAGAGTTATTATTTGAATGAGTTCCATTATGTCAAAAAATAAAATTTTCCTTTTTGAATCTCAAATTTTGAAAGGACTAAATTTTGAATCATGGAAAAATAAAATAAAATTAATCCTAGTAATAGAAAAAATTTGGGATATAGTTAGTGGAAAAAAGACAAAACCTAGTATAGATGCAAGAGAAATACAAATATTTTAAGATGTCATCTCCCAAAACTTCTACCTAATTAAGAACACAATTTTTTTACTATAGACTATCCATCAGAATATTGATATAAAGATATAACCCAATACTCAAAGGTACTCCCACAACTATGTGTACACTAGTCTATCAATGTAAGTTCACTTCGTATAAAGGTTCACCCATAACTATACTTGAATTTGTCTATCAATGAAGTATACTAGGTATAGAAAGGTTAGGGAAAGTCAAAACCAAAGCCTAACTCAATTATAATAAAAAATTGTTGGTGGAAGAGAAAATGGTAGAGAGCGGGATCGCAAGCGGGATCGCAAGCGGGAGGCAGCCTGGGAGCCCTCCGGGATCCACCTCCCTGGACTCTGGATCTGGTGGTCCAGAGCCTGATCCACCTGAGGAAGGGGAAATTCCCCCCCGTGAGAAACCCCCCGATCCTTCTTCACCTCCCTAGGGATCGTATGCGCACGCGGTCTCTAAAGGGACCCCTAACCCTCTCCCCTCTCAAACCCTGCTTCCCATCGGCTCCGACTTGGTGATCCCAGGGGCGTTGTTGGACAGCTTTGCTAATCAGGACAAATTTACCCTCATTGGCAAGTTCATCGGAGGTAGACCAGATATGGAAACAATTCGAAAATGGGCGAGCAACAAATGGCGCACAAGTGGGAGCTTGCAGCTAATAGCCCTGTCCCGAGGGTTTTTTGCGATCAGATTAAATAATGCAGAAGATTCCTGTAATATCCTTGCTGGGGGGCCCTGGTTCTTGGGAAGGCGAAGCCTATTCCTCCGCAGGTGGGGAGAGGATTTCAACCCAGACACGCAGAACATAAATGTGGCGCCTATTTGGGTTCGGCTTCCAAACCTACCCTTCTACTGCTGGCACGAAGAAATCCTGAAAGGAATCGCCCACACTATTGGAGAACTCATTGCTGTAGATTCGTCTACTAAGGTACGCTCCCGCATGATCCACGCTCGCTTGTGTGTAAATGCCAATTTGGAAACTGACCTTCCTTCCTTTGTCAATCTTTTCAAGGATTCCATCCTCATCAAAAAGCAGCCCATTGAATATGAAAATAAACCGGCTTTCTGCTCTGCATGCAATACTCAAGGGCATCTGATCCACCAATGCCCTCAAGCTCGAGTATCGAAGCCCACTTCGTAGGGCCCTCAGGGAAAAGGCGAGAAAATCATAACTTCTAGACGTGAAAGGGAAGTCCCTGTCCCGAGGGGGGATCCCCCCATCGTTCCCCTAGAATCCCAAGAAGTGGGCCAGGAGGGGCTTCATAAAGGCAAATCTCAAGAAACTGCTTCAAACCCTGGCGACAATCTCGAACCATCCCCGGAGCCCCTCAGAGTCTCTGTCATCAATACAGAAACCTTAAACCCCATCCTTCAGGAGATCGAGAACTTCCAACCCCATCAGTCTTCGTCTGGGAAGTTTAGTCCAATAAACACCAGAAGCAAAGGGCAAGCCATGGACTATGGATCCGAGAGGAAAAGAGGACGCCCTTCTACAACTGAACAACGCATCAGGGCAACAGAGGATGACATAGCAAATGGCTCCCAACGGACCCTTTTCCTAAATATTGACGAATCCCTCAACGATGACCCTAAAGTACCTAAACGCCCCTTCCAACAGGTGAAGGGAGGCAAGAAACCTCTCAGATCTTCTAGATGAAAATCCTCTCCTGGAATGTGAGAGGGCTCAACAGTGCAGCCAAGCTTAGACTTGCTGCTAATATGCGACAGGATATCAGATCCTCCATCTTCATCATGCAAGAAACCAAATGTGACGAGAAGACCTCCAAGAAAGCTGCCAGGACCATCTGGCGTCAAGGCGAAGCTCTGCACAACCTCTCTCAAGGATCCTGCGGAGGACTAATTTACCTCTAGGACCCGTCCCAAGTGGAAGGTAGGCTCCTATCATCCTCCAGCAGAGTCATCAATATTCTCTTTCATTGCATCTCCAGTAATCAGTCTTGGATCATGTCCAACCTGTATGCTCCAAATTCCCCTATTGAGAGAATTGAATTCTGGAAAACCATCACCCGGATGAAGGACTCCTTCAGCACTATCCCTTGGGTGGTTGCAAGGGATTTCAACAACCCACTGTATCCAACAAAGAAAAAGGGAGGGTTGGCTGCCACCCACCGTACCACTGAGGATCTAAGGGACTTTGTGGATACAAACGAGCTCATTGACATTCCTCTCAAAGGGACTCTCTAAAGCTAGAGCAACAGGAGAATTGGAGGTAATCTGATACAAGTCAAATTGGATAGGTTCCTGATCTCCCAGGAAGCTATTCCTCTCTTTGGTGATGCATCCCTTTCGGCTCTCCCCGAGATTGGATCGGACCATAATCCCATTATCCTCCAGGTGGGCAAGTCTCCCGCTTTTCGAACCCCCTTTCAGTTCGAGGCTATGTGGCTCAAACACAAGGACTTTCGTGAAAAGATGAGTCAGTGATGGAACCAGCATGTCCATGGATCTCCCATCTTCAGGATAACTCAGAAGCTCAAGTTCACCAAGGATAACATGCAGAGGTGGAACAGAGAGGTGTTTGGCAACATATTCAGCCAAAAGAAGTTAATTTCAGATCAACTCCAAGCCATTGAGAGAAGGGTGGAAGAAGGGGACTCCGGGGCTGCAGTGAGGAAGGAGGAAGGAAAACGGCTTGCTGAATTCCACACCATTCTTGACAAGGAGGAATCCTTCTGGAGGCAGAAATCCAGAGAACTATGGATCAAAGCGGGAGACTCCAATACCAGATTCTTCCATGCTATAACCATGAGACAGAGGCTCCAATAAGATTACCAAAATTCAATGCAGCGATGGTTCCAGCACTAAAGATAACCACGAGATCAGAACTGAGGTTGTTTCTTTATTTCAAAACCTCTTAGGAACCTCCCCAAAAATATCTGCCCGTGCCAAGGCCGCCCTTCTGGAGAACATCCCCAGTCTGGTTTCTGGTGACTCCAATTCCTCCCTCCTCGAGCCTTTCTCTGACTCGAAAATCAAGGAGGTGGTCTTCTCCATGCAACCTGATAAAGCCCCCGGGCCGGACGGGTTCCCTCCCCGATTCTACCAAGCCTTCTGGGACCTGGTAGGACCGGACGTCTGCGCTGCCATTTGTGCCTCCAATCCCACCCCATTCCCCAGGCTATCAACTCCACCTTCATTGCTTTGATCCCCAAGTCCCCTGATTGTCGAACCATGGCTGACTTTCGCCCCATAAGTCTCTGCAACATCCTCTTCAAGATCCTCACCAAAGCCATGGCGTCCAGAATGAAGCCCATTCTCCCCACCATTATTGACCCTCGCCAAGGAAGCTCGGTCAAAGGCAAAAACATTCTAGACGTCGTCATTACCATTCAAGAAACCCTTCATTCTGTGTTTCGAAGCAAAAAAGTAGGTCTCTTCCTCAAACTTGATATGACCAAAGCTTTTGATCGAGTTAATTGGGAGTTCCTCCGGGATGTCCTTCTGAAGTTTGGTTTCCACCCCATATGGGTTCAGCTAATCCATAACTGCTTTTCCTCTGCTTGGTTCTCGATGCTGGTCAATGGTTCCCCCACTGGATTTTTTCCCAGCGTCAGAGGACTCCGTCAAGGAGACCCTCTATCCCCTCTTTTGTTCATCATCTTGGCAGAATCCCTTGGCAAAACCCTTTCAACGGCCAGAGTGGCAGGGAAGATCTCTAGCATCATAGTGGCGTCCAACTCCACTCCCACTACTCACCAGCAATTTGTTGATGACACCATCCTTTCAACGCAGGCGTCTGTCATTCAGGCTAGAAACATCAAGCATAGTCTTTCCCTTTATGCGAAAGCGGCTGGGCAGCAGGTTAACTTCTCCAAAAGTAAGTTGTTTTTCGTGCACACCTCCCTGGACCGTCAGGGCAGGATTGGGCGGATCCTTGGGTGCTCTGCAGGATCTCTCCCATCCTCCTATCTGGGACTCCCTTTATTCTGGGGAAGACCAAAAGAGAGTATGTGGAACAATGTTTTGGAAAGATTCCAACGGAAGCTGGCAGCCTGGAAAGGTAAACTTCTGTCCCAAGCGACGAAAGTAACCCTATCAAGTTCAACCCTCCAGAGCATCCCCATTTACTTCATGTCAATTTTCTCTCTTCCCAAGTCAGTGTGCAATCTTATTAAACGCATCCAAAAAAAATTTCTATGGTCAGGGTCCGAGGACAAAGCTAAGATTCCCCTAGTGGCTTGGGACATTGTCTGCAAAAGTAAGCAGCAGGGAGGATTGGGATTCAGAAAACTGTCAGACATGAACACAGCCTTGCTAGGCAAGTAGGCTTGGAGGATTATCTCGAAAGACCCTGCGGAGTGGACCATGCTGGTGTCTAAGAAATACATGGGAAACCACTCTTTCCTTGATTCTGGCAACCATCCCAATGGCTCTACCTTCTGGAAGGTTGTGACTCATTCCAAAGTGCTCATCCAGAAAGGTCTCAGATGGGTTCTGGGAGACCGACAGAGCATTGATTTCTGGAGCGACAAATGGTTATTGGATGAACCCCTAAGCGGCAGAGCAGACCTCGCCATGCTTCAAATGATTCTTGACTCTCGTTTAGGAATGAAGGTTTCTGACTTCATAGTCTGGGAGGATGGTCAACCCCGATGGAGGATCCTCGCGGGCAACTCACCTGAGGCTGCAGCCCTCAACATTATGCTCCAAGCAACTACCATTCCCACTGAGCAAAAAGATGACAAACCTACCTGGGTTGGATCCGACAAGGGGCTGTACACTGTTAAATCTGCCTTCTCCCTCCTGAAGGATCACCCCATCTCCCCCTCCCATATTGTTTGGAAGAAGAACCTCATTCAGAAAATGGCCTTCTTTTCTTGGATTGCCTTCCAAAACAAATCCCTCACCACTGAGAACCTCATCAAAAGAGGCATTTCCCTTCCCAACAGATGTTACCTCTGCCTGTCCAATTGGGAATCCACCGATCACCTGTTCCTCCACTGTGAGTTCACCTCGGCTGTGTTTGGGTTCACCCTTTCTACCTTTCAGATCCAATGGGTTCCTCCCAAGTCATTGTGTGATGCCTTCACCCAATGGCCCCAACCCTTTGCCAATCTTAAGCTCCGCTTCCTTTGGGACATCTGCCTTCACCACCTGATATGGCAAAGTCTGGCTTGAGAGAAACTGCAGGATCTTTGGGACCTCTACCCGGGATCCTCGGTGGCCATCAGGGCTATGGCTTTCACTTCCAAAAATGCCAATCTCATTCAATGCCCCAGCCCCCATCCTTTGACCCGGGAAGGGCGTATCCTCACTTCTCTCAATATTTCTAACTGTCCCTCCCTGGGGAACCATCTACCTCACCCCCGTACCCTTGCTAAGTGGAGTCCTCCCCCTCTGGGATGGATTAAGCTTAACTTTGACGGGGCTTCCAAAGGGAACCCAGGAGCAGCGGGGGCTGGTGGCGCTGTCAGGGACCATCATGGTATGGTTATCCTAGCTTTCTCTAAAAATCTTGGGGTTCAAACCAACCATGTCGCGGAAGCTAGAGCCCTTTGGAGAGGTTTGGCCCTCATCTCGGAGGATCCCAGAGCTATCATCATTGAAGGTGACTCCATGAATATCATCAACTACTTGAACAAGGATGAGACCCCTGCCTGGAGGGTCCACAACACCATCAAAGAAATTCGACGGATTCTCCGCAGTAGGACCCACAGATGCCAGCACATCTTTAGGGAAGGAAACTCTTTGGCTGACCTCCTAGCCAACAAAGGATCCTCCTCCGACAAACTCACCATTTGGGATCATGGAATCCCTCAAGATGTTGCTGACGTGGCTGCGTCAGAATTCAAAAAAGCTCAATGATTCACGCTAGATCAGCAAGGTGGGACACGTCAGGTTTTCTTGGGAAGGCGATCAGATGGCGGTCGGGTTTCCCCACCCTGTTTTTGTGGCATCCAAATCGCAGGGGGGGGCCCCCGCGAACCAGGGGGAACAAACGGGGGAGCCCGGGGGGGGATCCCGCGGGAGGATGATGGCGATCCCTGGCCGGTTGGGTTTTTGGGCCTCCTGGGGGCTTGTTTATCCTTGCTCTTCAATACTATGGACAGCTTTAGTTTCTTTTTGTTCAGGTCTGAGGCTCGCTATGAGTCCTCAACCTCGCGGCTGTAATGGGTTCATCCCGTTTTTGTAATAAGGTTTTTGAGATCCTCTAAAAAAACTCAACTATGTATATAAATGTTACTTATAAAAAAAAAGTATACTAGGTATAAATAAACACCCATCCCTATACTTACATTTGTCTATTAATGTAAGTACTTTAGGTGTAAGGAATCACCCATCACTATACTTACCTTTGTCTACCAAGGTAGTATACTAGGTGATGACCCATATCTTTCTAGTCAATCGAAAAGATTGTGATATAAACTACACTCCACATAGATCATTTTATGTGAGTGATTATCACTTCGACTACCTCACTAATCCATTAAATGAGCTAGCTATCCCTACTAAAACTACCTAGCATATCTGACAACTATCTTTTTGTGGTTACACTAACTCAAAATTTTCTCTTGTTTTTTACCAAGGCTTTTATTGGACACAAGATAACTCATCTACCTAGTATTATTTAGATAAATAATAGGGTTCTGATCATTCTAAAAAAATAATTTTCCAACCCTCTTTTAGTCTAACTAGTAATTTTTTTCAGCAATCGACCAACAACATTGTTGAACAAAGAATCGACTCTTAAAACAACATCGATTCCTAAGAATTATCAAAAAAATATTTAGTATGCATTTGCAAGAGATCATAAATAGATAACACACAATTCTTTAAACAATTTGGCTATCAAAGACCTTCGAGTTAACAAGAATATACTCATATCTAATTCTATGATAATTTTCATTAATCATAGGCATTCTATTGTTGATTACCATGAAATAGCTCATGTTCAGATATTAACCATTAATAGCTCAGTCATATCCACAATAACCTGATATTACTTAGATTGAAAAACAACACATTTTAGGTGCACAATGAAAATCACTGAAGTAATCCATTGTTATTACTTCCAATTATAGATGTTCCCAATGATAATTTCTTTCCAAGCTTGGCATTACAATAACACTTGAGATATTGTATTATCTATATTACAAAGTATATGCTACATCACACTTCAAAGAAATAAATGTCCTCGATAGTATTTCTACAGCATTCTCATTGTAGACACCAAAATATATCCACTTGTCCTCCATCCATGCTTTTCTACCATTTCCACCACTAAAACATAGCCACTTGTCCTACATCCTAGCTTTTCTGCAATTTTTGCCTATTATTTATGTGAATACAAAAATACAACACTACAACTATTGCTTAAAAGAAAACAACAAATGGATATATCAAACCAAAAATGCACAACCATGAAATATATGTATTATATTAATGGGGGGAGCTTATAAACTTCATTGTTATAGATCAGGATGATACACAATCCTTTGTTGATACAATGTTACAAATATGCAGGGTTCTCCAAAACCCTAATGGAAAATGTTGCAATGTCTTCAATCGTGTCTTTGATCCCAATAGGGTTGAGTGGGCTTCAGATATCCATTGAGTCGGGCCACTCCAGCTTAATCAACTGCTCAAAATCTAGTAGACCTGCAGATCTACACACACAACAACAATATCAAGGGTTAGTAGCAACAATGAGGGCTCCACTGTGTGAGACCCTCAACATTAATAGAAACCCTAACTATTGTAAATATGCAATGTATGCAAAATCTAAAGATAATAAAATAACATAAACTCATTGATTTACCTTACCTTATTATGTTTGTAGATGGCTTGATCTATTGCTCCATTGCAGATTGATGGCAGGGTGCCCTAACGGCACCTGATGATCTTACACTGTAGGCTCTGGTCTATGGTTGTGGGGATGGCAGGCTCTATACTACACCTGCAGAATGCAACAAGCACCCTACAACGTTTGTAGGATGAGGCAGGTGCTCGAGAGCACCTATGAATTAGGGTTTGAAGCAGAAGTATATTGAGAGGATACGAAATGTACGATGGCTATGGTGGCAAATGAAGGTGTGTGAAATGTAGTAGAAGAATGGGGATTAGGGTACAGAAGGTTGTGTGGTAGCCTTAGGGCACTTAGGATGGCTAGGGTTTGGAATCAGGGATTCCAAGGACTTAGGGAAATTTGACCCTTAGAAAACTTAGGGTCCAGGTAAGACTTGGGAAGAGAGACTTCAGGGTTGAGCCATCAAAATGGCTCCTACTTATAGTCCAACCTAGGGCATTCTAGGGTTTCAATGACACTTAATCATGTGGCTGAGATTAAAGCACATCCAAGGGTGGATAATAAGTTTAGGGTGTGACATGGATTAAGGTGGATGGACGGATGAGATTAGATTAGATCGGATGGTTGTGGTTTATTTACTATATAAATATATATTTTATTTATATAAATATATATCAAATATAATATTAAAATATTATTATTTAAATATAAATAAATATAAACATATATAAATCAATCATCAAATGGCAAATGGGTAAAATGGCATGGGAAAGGCATGGAATGGCCAATTGAATGGCGGGAAAGGGGTATGGTGGACAAGTGGGTGGTGGAATGGACTAGGATGGAGGACAAGTGGCTAGGATTTGGTGTCTACAGATGCCCCTTTTTGTACCATGTTGTGTGAAATACAATATGGTGCAAAAACATGAGACACCTGGTTGGGCTTTGGGCGCAGAAGCAACTTCTCTCTCTCATTGGATTTTAGAGCATCATTGTTGAAGGCAAAAGAATAAATAATTTTGGAGTTTTACGTAGCTTACCCCCTCAATTGGTGAATGAGATGTGGATGATCTCATGAGCCAATTGAAAAAGAATGAATGGAAGAATGTTTGTGCAAAAGGGGAAATTGGAATGATGAAAATGTGTGACCATTTTTGCCCCAACGGTTGAAGGGATTTGTGGAATGAGGAATGATGATTGTGTCTATTTTTGTCCCAATATATGAAGGGTTTTGTGCTAAATATAGATGTCATGATCATGTAAGATGTATCCCATTGTGGGAAAATCGAAATCAAAAGTGGGTGCCCCAAATTTTGGGTAATTCCATGATGTTGAAGAAATTTTACCGTATGGCATCATTGATATGCAGTATGAAATGCAAGAATAGAACACAACAAAAGTCGATCTTTGGAGGGCCTGCTAATGACTGTAGGATAATTCCTTCCCATGGAACCAATCAACCTAGCTAGTGCCAGTCACTATGATGACTTGTCATGCAATTTTTGAATGAAATGATTTGATTTTTGTCCATGTTTTAAGCCCCACGGACTAGGCCATCAATGACACTTTTAAGAAAAATTCATCTTGTCGAGGTTTCACTTGGATTGTGAGTGACCAAATTTGATTAAGCTTTCAAACTAGGAGATATGGAATGATGATGATGACCAAGTGTTCTTATGGTGATTCATTCATCTTACCAAATTGCATGGACACAAATCATTGCAATCACCAAGTATATAGAACAAACCACTATATACAAGATTCACTTGTGATTTTGGCACATGTTAGAAGAATTGATGATGAATGAGTAAATGTGATGGAATTTAGAATATTGAGGAGGAAATGTGATTATGAGAAATGTATTTATGGATGCAATGTGGAGTGATTTTGTGGAGGTAAGCTACATTGTTGACTGTATGGATGCAAATGATTGAGTCTATTTTTGCCCCAATAGATAAAGGGGTTTTGATAATGTAAGTGTCCTTATGGTGATCTACCCATCCTACCGGATTGCATGGATAACCAATCGCTGCAACCGCTAGGTGAAATAGGATAAACCACTAAATACAAGGTTCACTTATGAATGTTGCATAATGATAAATGAATGGATGATGTTGAATGTAAATGTGATCTATTTTTGCCCCAACAGATGAAGGGATTTTTGCAAATGTCATGATCATGTACGATGTATCCCATCATGGGAAAAACATAACCAAATGTGGTTGCCCCAAGTTTGGGGTGATTCGATGTTGTTGAAGAAAATGCCTTCTGGCATCATTGAAATGCAAGTATGCAAATGCAAAAAGGAGATGATGATAAGTTATGATTTTGTCCATGTTTCTAGCCCCATGAACAAGGACATCAATGATGATAAGTTATGATTTTATCCATGTTTCTAGCCCCACGAACAAGGACATTAATGATGATAAGTTATGATTTTGTCCATGTTTCTAGCCCCACGAACAAGGACATTAATGATGATAAGTTATGATTTTGTCCATGTTTCTAGCCCCACGAACAAGGACATTAATGATGATAAGTTATGATTTTGTCCATGTTTCTAGCCCCATGAACAAGGACATTAATTATGATAAGTTATGATTTTTTTCATGTTTCTAGCCCCATGAACAAGGACATTAATGATGATAAGTTATGATTTTGTCCGTGTTTCTAGCCCCACGAACAAGGACATTAATGATGATAAGTTATGATTTTGTCCATGTTTCTAGCCCCACAAACAAGGACATTAATGATGATAAGTTATGATTTTATCCGTGTTTCTAGCCCCATGAACAAGGACATTAATGATGATAAGTTATGATTTTTCCATGTTTCTAGCCCCACGAACAAGGACATCAATGACAACTTTTGAGCAAATTGGTCTTGGCATAGTTTCACTCTAAATATGAGGTACCAAAAGTGATTTTTTTTTCAAACAAAGAGATAGTGGATGATGAAAATGGCCAAGTGTCCTTATGGTGATTTATTCATCTTACCGAATTGCATGGATGCAAATCACTGCAATCGCCAAGGAGATAGAATAAACCACTAGATACGAGGTTCAATTGAAATTGTAGGTGAACTTGGCAAATGTTGAATGTAAATGTGATTGTTGATGGATTTGATGGTGACATGAAGATGTGATGATGAGAAATGTATTGATGAATGCAATGTGGAGTGATTTTGTGGAGGTAAGCTACCTTTTTGAATATGTGGATGCAAGTGACTGAGTCTATTTTTGCCCCAACAGATGAAAGGGGTTTTTGACATGGGAAATTGCAATGTAATGATCATGTCTATTCTTTGCCCTAATAGATAAAGGGGTTTTTGATGATGTAAGTGTCCTTATGGTGATCTACCCATCCTACCGGATTGCATGGATAACTAGTCACTACAATCACCAAGTGAAATAGGATAAACCACTAAATACAAGGTTCACTTGTGTTTGTGTCTATTCTTTACCCTAATAGATGAAGGGTTTTTGAAATGGAGGAAACTTCATGTTTTTGGCCGATGGGTAAGGCTAGGAAACTTCATGTTTTTGGTCGATGGGTAAGGCGAGGAAATTGAGTGAATGTGAAGATGTAATTGATGCATTCTATTTTTGCCCTAATAGAAAAAGGGGATTTTGATAAGGTGTGATGCAATGAAATGGTTCTGCTTTTGCCCTAACAGAAAAGGGATTTTTGCAAATGTGGATGGTGTGAATGCAAGGCAAAGGGCGCAACCTTTGACAAAAGAATGCAATATTTTGAACCTAGCAATTGATGTGAATGATGTGATGTGATTGAATGATTGAATTATTTGTTGAATTGGTGGAGAAGGTGTGATACCTTGAGCACCCCCAAAATTGTGATGTTTGCTTGGGAGAAAGGTGTGAAACCTTGAACACCCCCAAGTTGTGATGTTGTTTGCTTGGTTGGGGAAAAGGTGTGAAACCTTGAACACCCCCAAATTGTGATGATGTTTGGTTGATTGGGGGAAAGGTGTGAAATCATGAACATCCCCAAGTTTTGATGTTGTTTGCACTTTCTAGAGATCTTTGCATATGCGAGTTATATATAGATATATATACATGGCTTTTACTTTTATGTTATGCCTATGTAGATGTTTTTGTGTGAATGCATGTGTATATGGATGATTAATGCAATGATATGTTATTAATGCAAGGTGAAATGTATGGATGATTAATGCAAGGCAGAGTGCTAATGATCATTTATGGTTTAGATCTTTGCTTGGCCATGTTTAGCATTGTTGTTTAATCAAGGGCACCAGACTTGGTGGCATATGGGATGAATGGTGCATGAAATGACATGGACGTTGACATGGAAGAAGATATGGATGTTGATATGGAAGACTGCCTATTTTGCAGAGACTCAAACATCCTAGTATATCAAACAAACTCACTAAAACTGCCTAATCCCTCTAGGACCCAATGTGTGTGCAGTGAATTCATTTACCAAATCAAGAGCAAGGTAATGACCCGAGACAGTCAAGAACCAGTGTGTGTGCAAGTGAGTTCATTAACTCATCTTGAGTAAATTGGGTAAACCTATTATGGTTGAAACCAAGAGGCTAGCTTGTCCGTATGAGTGGTCAGAGGTCTCTTTTAAAAGAGACATGTCACCATGCATGAGCGTACTCCACTGCCAGTCAAGCGTCTATAGCTCCGATGGAGGCTAACTCCATAGTCCACAATTTTGTTTTTGATTTCTTGAATTTTAGGGATGACTACCTAACCATTTGACTGGAAAGGTAGTACGATCCTTACAACCCAATGATCAGTGGTGTGTGATGTAAAAGGTTTAGAGCTTTGGGGAATCAGATTCTCAACCTAAGTGTGATGAGAATTGTACCCTATCCTTACTACTCTATCTTTTGAATTTAAAGCAACTGTGATAGTGGTGCAAACCACTGTTCTTATGGACTATGTTGCATGATGGGACTAGCAAGGATGACCCTTTTTGCTTCAAGGTTCAGACCAAGGATGGTGTTATCCCTCTTTGACACAAGATGTTTTTAAGATGTGAAAATTGTGCTTGGTTCAAGAATGTTTTGGAGTCAATTCCCATAACTCAATATTTTCTTAGTGTAAGATGTGTAATGGTCCTAAAAAGAACTCGACATGTATTTTGAAGTTTGCTTAAAACACTAGGGGTGGCTGAGTGACCGAAAACACCTAGGAATTTGTGAATATGGCTTGTATGTAAGGAAATTTGGCTTTGTGAAATTGTGAGGATGACATTGTGAAGGTGCCCCTGATTAAGGCAACATGATATTTGTTGGACCAATTAAGATCTTGAATAAATGATCCCTATATGAAATATGGAATGTGGATGTTAATGCAATGTATGAAATGCAATTGAAATGTGGAATGCAATATGTGATGCGGGTGAATACATTGTTTTGAATGAAATGTAAATGCAAGTGAAATGCAATGTTATGAATGAAATGTATGCAAATATTTTTTTTTGTATTAGCCATGTATACATATACATATATAGTAATCACAGTAAGCATGGAACGCTTTCAAGTGTATGATGTTCATTGGCTCGGGTTTTTCTACTCCCCCTAGCCTGGTAAGCTTATGACCAAAGGGATTAGGACCTTTGGGGCTTTTTGAAAATTGAAATGTGACCAAAGGGATTGAGGACCTTTGGGGTTTTTGAAAATTGAAATGTGACCAAAGGGATTAGTACCTTTGGGTTTTTTTTTGACCAAAAGTTACTTTTTTTTTTACCAAAGGGATTAGACATAAATAGATTTTTAAATTACCTTTGGATTTTTTAATTTGAAATGTGACCAAAGGGATTAAGTACCTTTGGGGATTTTTTTTTAAATTGAAATGTGACCAAAGGGATTGAGTACCTTTGGTTAAATTACCAAAGATATACCTTTGGAGTTTTTTTTGAATTTGAAATGTGACCAAAGGGATTGAGTACCTTTGGGGCCTTTTGAAATTGAAATTTGATGTGACCAAAGGGATTGAGTACCTTTGGGGCCTTTTGAAATTGAAATGAGATGTGACCAAAGGGATTGAGTACCTTTGGGGCCTTTTGATTTAGAGAATGAAATGATTATGGATGAAAGTGAATGTGATTGTGATGAACTGATTGTGGAACTGTAATGAATGATGGAGTAATTGTGAAAATGCAAGTGATGAGTTCTATTTTTGCCTCAACAGAAAGAGGGAATGGTATGAAACCATGTTAATGATGGAATTGTTGTTGTGTAGCCATGTTAATGATGAATGGTTGTTGTGGAGCCATGTTAATGGTGAATGGTTAAGATGAAGCCATGTTAATGATGGAATGGCTGAGATGAAGCCATGTTAATGATGGAATGGCTAAGATGAAGCCATGTTAATGGTGGAATGGCTAAGATGAAGCCATGTTAATGGTTGAATGGTTATGATGAAGCCATGTTAATGGTGGAATGGCTGAGATGAAGCCATGTTAATGGTTGAATGGTTGTGATGAAGCCATGTTAATGATGAATGGCTGAGATGAAGCCATGTTAATGGTGGAATGGCTGAGATGAAACCATGTTAATGGTTAAATGGCTGTGATGAAGCCATGTTAATGGTTGAATGGTTGTGATGAAGCCATGTTAATGATGAAATGGCTAAGATGAAGCCATGTTAATGGTGGAATGGCTGAGATTAAGCCATGTTAATGATAAAATGGCTAAGGTTAAGCCATGTTAATGGTGAAATGGCTAAGGTTAAGCCATGTTAATGATTAAATGGCTAAGGTTAAGCCATGTTAATTATGAAATGGCTAAGGTTAAGCCATGTTAATGATGAAATGGCTAAGGTTAAGCCATGTTAATGATGAAATGGCTAAGGTTAATCCATGTTAATGATGAAATGGTTAAGGTTAAGCCATGTTAATGATGAAATGGCTAAGGTTAAGCCATGTTAATGATGAAATGGCTAAGGTTAAGCCATGTTAATGATGAAAATGGCTAAGGTAAAGTCATGTTAATTATGAAATGGCTAAGGTTAAGCCATGTTAATGATGAAATGGCTAATATTAAGCCATGTTAATGATGAAATAGCTAAGGTTAAGCCATGTTAATGATGAAATGGCTAAGGTTAAGCCATGTTAATTATGAAATGGCTAAGGTTAAGCCATGTTAATGATGAAATGGCTAAGGTTAAGCCATGTTAATGATGAAATGGCTAAGGTTAAGCCATTTTTAATGATGAAATGGTGAAATGGTTAAGGTTAAGCCATTTTAATGATGAAATGGCTAAGGTTAAGCCATGTTAATGATGAAATGGCTAAGGTTAAGCCATGTTAATGATGAAATGGCTAAGGTTAAGCCATGTTAATGATAAAATGGCTAAGGTTAAGCCATGTTAAATGCAATGGCTAAATTTAAGCCATGTTAATGTATTGAATTATTACTTTCATTTGATTTCGAGTTAGAACCATAAAGTAAATAAACCAAATCTTTCTAAAATTTGCCAAAATAACACAAAACTAAAACTTATACAAAATTTTAAAAGAACTAAAAGAAAACAAACAATGCTAGGTTTTTACCATGTGTGGCTTACCTCATACATTAATTATCTCCTTTTTAATGTGTATTCCTTTTAAAAATGATAGTTTTGTGTGTTTTGATGTATCCTAATCTTGCTTAATGAAAAATAAAGGTAAAAACTATGGTTGGGTAAGGACAGCGAGATTCTTGTTGGTGATGAAATCCAACAAGTTTGCTCAAGGGTAGTCCTAAGGTGTCTAAGGGCAGATATTGGTGGATGTAAATTGAATAGTGTATAAAAATGTACATTTTTATACACTATTAAGGGGCATCATTACTGGTTTAATTAGCATGTGAGATCCATTTTTATGTAACTTATGCATATAATTGATAGAAAAACCGGTATTATGCTTGATTAGTGTTTTTAGTGGGAATTGTGTATAAATGCAGGTTTTGCTACTAATATGGTGTTTTCCAGTCTACATCCACTTGGACCTAGCATACTTCTAGTTTCAGAGACTAAGGCATGAGAGCAGGTGCCTTCCTCTTCAAGGAAGGTGCCCAGCAGAAGTAGGTGCCTTCCTCTTCAAGGAAGGTGCCCAGAAGAAGTAGGCACCTTCCTCTTCAAGGAAAGCGCAAGTAGGCGCATTCCTCTTCAAGGAAGGTGCCCAGCAGAAGTAGGCGTCTTTCTCCTCAATGAAGGCACCTAGTAGAAGTAGGCACCTTCCTCTTCAAGGAAGGTGCCCAACAGGAGTAGGCACCTTCCTTATAAGGAAGGCACCCAAAAAAAGTAGGCACCTTCCTCATGAAGAAGGTGCCTCCATGCCTCCATAATTTGTAAGATTGACCAATCCAGGTTTGACCGATTGACCAATGGGCTAAGGAGGAGGTTGCACATGAAGACAAAAAGGAGATATTTTGTTTTATTTACTATTATTAAAATAGAATGAACACTTCTATTATTTGATTGGTTGGATACTTTTGTAACGTGAGAATTATTCTTTTACGCTCATGAATGAACTAAGACCAACGATTTTTCCAGTGATCAATGTGGGAGATATTCTATTTTATGTAATATTACTAAAATAGAATAGTGTATCCATTATTTTATGCCACACATGTTCTGTTATGATAAAACATAACACGCCTAATTTATCCTGCAAGAGAGAAAATTAGTGTGACTATTTTAATTAATATATTGTTGTTATAATTAAACGGATGCAATATTCATTGCATATCTATTGTAACTGCAAGTCTGAAATAGACTTGCCTAAATTTGTAACAGAGGAAGGTTGTGCATTGTATAAATGCACAGGTCTTCCCTGAGAGGAGAAAATTTTATGAAGAAATTATTTTATTTTATTTCTTGTCAAATTTATTGAGAGTGCAATTCCTCTTATCTGAGCAAGCTCTACGCAGCTAGTTGGGTGGACTATCTGCAGGAGCTTGGGCCCACTCCCTGCAGTAGTCCTCCCCTGTTTCTTTTTTGTTCTTTATTTTTAGTAGATTAGATTTATTGTTTTATTCCCTGCTTTAATTAAATTAGTTGTGTGTGCTTATTTTATCACATTTTATTTCCAGCACTTTAGTTTAGTTGTAATTTATTTATTTTATTTTTTGTACTTAGTTTATTTAGTTTGGATAAAATCAAAATGCACATACATCCCCCACCAAACTAAATAAGGTACAATCGGATTTATTCCCCAACACTGCAGGCATATACTGTGCGTGACACTCGGAAGTTTACGAACTTACCGGATTGATAATTTATGGAAGAGAAATGAATGTTTTCCCAAACATAATTTTTGCTCACCATTTTTGTGTCATTACCGAGGAGTGTCTAAATTATATTGTTTTGATTTATAGGTCAAAAAAAAATCTTATTTAAAATTACTTGTAGATATTTTACCTGAGAAGTGTGAGTCCACCAAGTACCTTTTTCTAAGGCCAAAAATAGTTGTCAGCACAGTTAGAGCCAAATCCCATAGGCAACTGTTTACATTTTCTAGCTTCTTAGGTGGGAATGAATATAATATACCAAATTAAGTGTAGAAGTAGGAATAAAACGTGTTGTTGAAAAAAATTAGAAAAAATATGGCATTGAAGGATTTTCCTCATATTTTCAATGGTTTCAAGAAATAAACGAAATAGCACAACCCAAGTCTGACAGTTGAAAATCTTTAGGGAAGTGTTTTTACATAGAAACCATTGGAAAATTATGCCTAGTTTTAATGATAAAAATTTTTATAGGCTTGAAATTTTTGCAACGTATTGGTAAATATTTTTTTAATGATGAAATTAATAGCAGGAAAAATGACAGAGCAAAATTTTTAAAAGAACATCTTGTTATGAAGTATGCTCTTCACTTGTGCTTAAGGCGACCTGGTGAATCAGAAACTAGCATGTGTTTTTTTTAATACTGTTATGCCATGTTTTCTCCAAGTTCTCAAACTGCAAATGGTCATTTTCTAGCCTGCACATTTTACCATTATGTTGAAAAGGTTTGGTTTTGAGATCAAAGGGGGAAATTGCTCTTCTCATGCTACAACACATCAAACTAGTTGATCAAGAAGGAGATGATTTTTAGAAGACTAGTTTAGATGTAGGCATGGGGGAAACCCCACCTTCATTATTGCCATCAACAACACAATGAACACTGTTTACAGTGTTCATGAAAAAGAGAAAAAAATATCTTCTATTGAAAAAAGCTCCAAGTTAAGAGCAGATAAAAAAGAATAGAGTTTTTATTTTCTACTTGTTGGAAGAGAGTATCCTCTTTCTCGAGGACCAGTTTGGTCCAGAAGGGAAATGAGAAATCTCCAACCGATAGCTGAATAAAGCAGGGGAGAGAAAATATAAGCTTTATTTTTTGTTACTTGTTGGAAGAAAGTATCCTCTGTTAGCATATCTATATATTTACTACATTATTAGGTTATTTGTTATTATGTTGTAACTACTTCTATTAAGGGCCTAGGTAGTTCTGTTTATTCTAAACTATTCTAAGACCTACATTGTATTATATATTCATCTAATACAATGTCTCATTTAGTCATTTGGTTAACATGGTATCAGAGCTTCATTCTCGAAGCTCATATTGTAGCTCTCGAGATCTAATCCTGGTTTGATGCCTATTGAGATATAAGGATCTCTAGCATTCCTAGCAGGGGATACCTAACTGGTCTGCACTGCAGAGCAGACTGAACATGGGACCCAATAGTCGTGACACCCCTAGACCTAACTAGAGCTAGAGGGAATCGACACTAAAGCTAAGGATGATTGGTAGACTAGCCAACATGAACCTGACTGTACAGACTGGACAACATCATTTGTAGTCGATATCCGTGAGGAGGGGAACTTGATTCTCAGCACGGTGACGTGGATGAGGTGGAGATCAAGGACAAAATTTACCTGGATTCTATTAGACACCGCGTACAAGGTTTTTGACAGACACAGTCTCCTCGTAAGGAGACATTTTATCATATGGTTTGTTTTCCTTATAAAATACATATATGAAAAATTTCCCCCATATGTGGGATAAATGCCCACGATCTGAAAATCGTGTCATCTACAACACGTTCCATCATCATAGTGTCCAGTGTTAGATGCCACTCATCTGATCTGGTGGTGACAGATTATGAATAGTGGAAGCAAGTCTACTAAGGATCCATGTAGGCACTGATATAGAAATTTAAAGGCAAAGCACATTATCGTTTGGAGTGCCAACAGCGATGATCATAATTCATAGACTAGAAAACAAAGTGGCACAGATGTAGATCTATGACATACTATGCAGTGATTACGAAGGGCCGAGCAGATCTATTGCAAAACACATAGGCCATAGCTATGGAGTGTCATCGGTGATAAGCAAAGTGCATGAAGGAAAATTGATCGTGTGTCGGTCGATCGTGAAGACCCAACAAAAAACCACCCCAATCACAGGTAGGCCTCTGATAGTCGAGCAGCTGGTCGAGCTGTGAAGCGATCATTGATTGCAAAAGAGACTAACTCCAAGGAGCTAGCGTGTAGGATCGCAATCTGATCCAAAGTTTTTCAATGTTTTTTTTATCCTTCGGCAATAGATAATATTCTCCGATGACAAACGACCGCTAGGAAGCGTACGGGAAAGTCCTCGAAGAACAAAAAAAACCAAAAATGTTATCGATCCAATCATCGGCGGGAGGACACCCTGGTGGATGAAGAGTGACAATGTCACTCATTGGAGCCACTTTGGGCCCACGTCTCCTTTATCTCGAGATTCTCTCATACATGCTCTACCAGCAGATGCAGCTGGATCGATCGGCAACTGACTGATAAGACACTATCGAAAGGCAGGTCGGGGGTTCCATACCCCTCGACACCACCGAAATTTTTTTTTATAAAAGAACAAAGGAGCTCCAAAGGTAAAAGTTTTTTTTGCAAATATTTTTTAGTTTTTTCAATTTATTTTTTAATAATTTAATAATTTTTTTGTTTTTAGAAATCAATTATATTTACTTTTAATTGATTTTATTTAGCAAAAAATTATTTTATTATTAAAATTATTTAATTGATCAACTTTATATTTGCACATAAAACCTTATTCAAAAGCAATTAGCCAGGCAGAATTTCATCGAAACTCATCACACCTCCAAACCTATTTTTTAGGCTTCATAAATAGCAAACTTTGTTTGTTTGAAGTACTTCACACAGGGGGGATTTTTTTTGGTGACATTTTGTGCTAATTTGCCTAGGAGGCAAGCTTTGTAAGAGGGGATAAATTTTTGCAAAACCAAGGGGGGAAGACTTATAAGGGTGCATTTTCGGCAGTGACCGACACCTTAGTCAAATTATTTTGCAAAAATTTTATTGTAAAAGGTGCATTTTCGGCAGAGACCGACACCTTAAGAATGGGTAGATCAAAGAAAAAGATAGCCCTAAAAATGGATGTTGCTAAATCAGTTAAAGACCCATACTTTCCACCAGATATGGATGGGTTGGATTTTTATGAGGAGGGCACATTCCTCACACTAAACAATGGTTTAGTAGCTCTCCTCGATGATTCTGAGTCTTGTATAGACCTTCAGACAAATGGTTCTCAAGTTCCTATTGGCGTTCTAAGGGGAATATACCTGGTTTTTGTTGCACTTGACCGTGCCCAACGTAAATTAGAAATAAATAAGGAAAGTGAGGTCCTAAAGGCAAATGCTTGTTGTGACACAAGTGACCTTCAGCCCATTGTGGCGAATGCTTGTTGTGACACGAGTGACCTTCAGCCCATTGTGGCACATGCTTGTTGTGATACAAGCGACCTCATACCTTCTATGGTAGATATCAGTTGTAGCACAAGTGATCTCATTTCAGTAGTAGATTTTGCTTGTGACACTAGTGACTTAACAACTAAACCTCCTCAAAAATAGCTCCATAATCTCATCAATAGCGACAAATGTAATATTGTTAAAAGCATTGATGAAGATGTTGAAATTGGGTGTTTTGAAAAACACACCAAAGGATTTGGTTCCAAAGTTATGAAGAAAATGGGATTCAATGGTGAGAGATTAGGTAAAAAGGAACAAGGCATTAAATCTCCAATAATGCTAAGTGTCAGGGCAAAGCATGAAGGCCTTGGCTATACTGGACATGCAAGTACCAGTAATTCTATGTTTATAAAACCTAAATCTCCTACAACTCCTAAAAAGAATTTTTGCAGTCACTGTGGAAAGACAAGACATGTTGCAGCTAAGTGTTAGAGATTACATCCTTGTGATTCTTGTGGATGTACGAATCACTCTTCTTCAATATGTCGATACAAAGTGAAAATAACCAACAAGGTTCATATTGATTGTGGATGGACAGATTTCACACAATGGACCATGATGAAAGAAATGTTGTATGGCTTCTACCAAAAATGTAAAACCTATGGTAGACCCCAAGGCAAATCCAGTGATAGACCGAGTGGTAGTCCCAGAGATAATGACCCAGAGACAGACCTAAAGACAGACCCAGAGACAAAGTTCTAGAGGCAGATCTACAGGCAGATCCAGAGGCGATAATCTAGAGGCAGATTCATAGGCAGATCCTAAGATAGACCCAAAGGTACAATTCCAGAGGTATTCTTAGAGCCAAATCCACGAGCCAGAGACAAAGCATAAGCCACCATTCTTTCATTTTGCATATTATTTTTTCACTGTATTAGGGTAGTTATATACTTTACCCAAATATTGTTGTATGGGGGGATGTTAGCATAGCTAGTAGTTATTCAATTACCAAAATAATGTACTAAGGGGGGATGTTAGCATATCTATATATTTACTACATTATTAGGTTATTTGTTATTACGTTGTAACTACTTCTATTAATGGCCTAGGTAGTTTCGTTTATTTTGAACTATTCTAAGACCTACATTGTATTATATATTCATCTAATACAATGTCTCATTTAGTCATTTGGTTAACATCCTCTTTCCCTAGAACCAGGCTGGTCTAGAAGAGAAATAAGAAATCTCCAAACAGTCACTAAATAAATCAAGCGAGGAGCCTAGAAGTAATCAGAAGATGAAAAAAAATAATGAATTTTTTTGAAAAAAAAATAATAAAAAAAAAAATTAGTTAGAATTTTATTTTAATGCCTTTAGTTTAGATTTTCCTTTTATGTTTTGTAGGACATCATGAAGTGTGATGTAGACCAATAAGGAGGTGTCTGTGAAGATCTCATGAATTGAGATTCATACATGGATTTCATAATAGCACTACACGAACTATCTCATGTACCTAATCATGAAGCATCCAATCTAACAGGTGAAAGATAGCAGAGTTTTACCTTGGAAACATTGGCACTTGAAGGAAGGCTAAGTAACCCTGATCAAGTGAAAGGCTTCTAGCACAAGGTGCTTATGGAATTTATGGAAAAATTTTGCTACAAGGTGCGTGAATGTTATACCTTGGATGCTAAACAGATTCAGAGATGCTATACCAAGTGCAAGAGAAAAGTGTCGAGACAACGTTCGAGTAACGCTCAATGAGATCCATTAACCACTGCCTCACATTCACAAGAGTGGATCAGACATAGGTATGTGGGAGACCCCATACCATACCAATAGCTTGGATGAATGTTCAATCATTCGTTAAAAAAAAAAAGAAGAAGAAAAAAAAAGAGAGAAAGAAAAGGAAAAAAAAAGAGAGAAAGAAAAGGAAAAAAAAGGGGAAAAAAGAGGAAGATACGTGAAAAAATAAAACGAGAAAAAAATAAAATAAAATAAAGCCAAATACAACTTGATCATCAAGAAGGTGCCTTTCGCATGAATAAGGTGCCATACAATGGAGGCGCCTTCCACACAGGAAGGCACCATACAATGAAGGTGCCTTATGCATCAGGAAGGTGTCATACATTGGAGGCACCTTTTGCATCAAGAAGGCACCATACAATGAAGGCACCTTCCACATCAAGAAGACACCATACACTTGAGGTGCCTTTTGCATTAAGAAGGTGTCATACATTGGAGGCACCTTCCACATTAGGAATACGCCATACATTGAAGGCACCTTCCCACAACAAGCAGGTGCCTTCCACAACAAGCAGGCACCTTGACATCTAGGGTGCCTTGATCCATTTACCGCACCTGGGTGGCTCGATGGCACATGAAAAAAATATATATAAGAATAATTAATGAGGTGCCTTGATAAAAATAAATAAATAATTATGCAAATCCTCCCAATGAAAAAAAAATGCATAGAACGTGTCCTGCTTAGCATAACAATTGCTTTCTCATTGCTTTGCAGGAAATCATGAACCGAATGCAAGCTATAGGAATCCTAAAAGCCAGGGCCTAATAGGTATGGAGTCGTGACTCCTATTTTCCTACTTTCATTTATACAAGTAATCATCCCTCTAAATGCAATCTGAAGGAATACTAAGAGCTAAGGCCTCAAGCATAGGCATGATTCCTTTTTTCCAGGTTTTGTGTGTGTAGTTTCACAGGACACAACCATGAGCATGAATTTTAGGTGGAGCCGGCTTAAACTAGGCCTAACATATGTGACATTTTATGCCCTGCAATTAGGAGTGCAATGAAGCGAAAAATGCGCTTACTTCCCACTAGGAAGAGAGTGCCTACAATAAGTCCAATACAGTAGTGCCTTTTTCCACCTGGAGGAAGGCACCAATAAGCAATTTTCTTCTTCCTTGGATGGGGGTACCTTTTGTTCAGTGTGGGACCTAACGTTTGGAGGGCTGCATATCTGTTGCACAAAGGGACCTATTTTTGGCAATAAGGGCATCACCAATTTAAGCGAGGAAGAATAAAAAAATGGTAAATTATGGCTATGATGCTGAATTTAAATCCACATTGATAGAAGAAGGAAGAACAACAACTATTAAGGGTGTGGAGGAAGAAGGTAGCCAGAGAAAAAAAAATTAAAGTAATAAAATCTCTAGGAGCACCAACATGAAGATGTCTCACATCACGTGCATCATATACACCAGGTTCTACGAAATTCACCTAGGTATATATACTGATTTTTTTCTATTAATTATGTGTATGGTTATATTAAAAATAATTTCCATGCTAAACATCAGTAGATGTTCCCTTAAATTCTCCTTATCAAAATCTTCCATCGAAGTTCCAACATATGACATGCCTTGGATGAAAAAATATTATTACCTCAAAATGGAAAAAAATAAAAATAAATAAAATAGAAAAAAGCTATGGCATTCATGTGAATAGATTTGACCTTGTTTCATTTATGCATCATGAAATATTTGAACGGTGAATTGATTCGTGGAACATCGATGTCACAATCTGGGATATTTAATAAATGGAGTAGTGCGGACTGATTTCCACTGAGCTCAAGACAAGAGGAGGCCCGAATCCACAATCCAGAGAAAAAGAGTGGCTGATGTCACTTATGGTGCTATTGTGCTGTGGAATAGCAATCCATAGAAAATTACAAAGGAATGTGAGCGGATTGCAATCTGCTAATTTAAAGAAAAAAAATAGTGGATTTGCAATCTGCTTTGACTTGCATAAATGAACGAGCAAAAGAAAATTCTAAATCTACGTGTAATGTTGTAGCAACACTCAATGAAAAAAAAACACAGTAGTCAATAGAAGAAAAACACAACAGTGCTCAATAACAGGGCCAACAAAGAAAAAACAGAACTACTGAAGGCCATTTAAAAAAAAATGATCATCCTATGGGAGGTATAACTTCAGATTTTGGTGCCACAAGGGCGTGGCACATGTTAGGCATGGGGGGATGATGAGTCCCAAAAATGTACATTTTTATACACTATTAAGGGGCATCATTACTAGTTTAATTAGCATGTGAGATCCATTTTTATGTAACTTATGCATATAATTGATAGAAAAACCAATATTATGCTTGATTGATGTTTTTAGTGGGAATTGTGTATAAATGTAGGTTTTTCTACTAATATGGTGTTTTCCAGTCTACATCCACTTGGACCTAGCATACTTCTACTTTTAGAGACTAAGGCATGAGAGTAGGTGCCTTCCTCTTCAAGGAAGGTACCCAGCAGAAGTAGGTGCCTTCCTCTTCAAGGAAGGCGCCCAGTAGAAGTAGGTGCCTTTCTCTTCAATGAAGGTGCCCAGTAGAAGTAGGCGCCTTCCTCCTCAAGGAAGATGCCCAGCAGAAGTAGGCACCTTCCTCTTCAAGGAAGGTGCCCAACAGGATTAGGTGCCTTCCTTATAAGGAAGGCACCCAAAAAAAGTAGGCACCTTCCTCATGAATAAGGCACCTCCATGACTCCATACTTTTCAAGATTGACCAAGCCAGGTTTGATCGATTGACCAATGGGCTAAGGAGGAGGTTGCACGTGAAGATAAAAAGGAGATATTTTATTTTATTTACTATTATTAAAATAGAATGAACACTTCTATTATTTTATTGGTTGGATACCTTTGTAACACGAGTATTATTCTTTCACACTCATAGATGAACCAAGAGCAATGATTTTTCCAGCAATCAATGTGGGAGATATTCTATTTTATGCAATATTACTAAAATAGAATAACGTATCCATTATTTTATGCCAAACATGTTCTGTTATGATAAAACAAAACATACCTGATTTATCGTGCAAGAGGGAAAATTAGTGTGTGACTATTTTAATTAATATATGGTTGTTATAATTGAACGGATGCAATATTCATTGCATATCTATTGTAACTACAATTATGAAATAGACTTGCCTAAATTTGTAATAGAGAAAGGCTGTGCATTATATAAATGCACAGGTCTTCCGTGAGAAAAGGAGGAAATTTTATGAAGAAATTATTCTATTTTATTTCTTGTCAAATTTATTGAGAGTGCAATTCCTCTTATCTGAGCAAGCTCTATGCAGCTAGCTAGGCGGACTATCTATGGGAGCTTAGGCCCACTCCCTGCAGTAGTCCTCCCCTATTTCTTTTCTATTCTTTATTTTTAGTAGATTAGATTTATTGTTTTATTCCCTGCTTTAATTAAATTAGCTGTGTGTGCTTATTTTATCGCATTTTATTTCCAACACTTTAGTTTAGTTGTAATTTATTTATTTTATTTTTTGCACTTAGTTTATTTAGTTTGGATGAAATCAAAATGCACATACATCCCCCACCAAACTAAATAAGGTACAATCATATTTATTCCCCAACACTGTAGGCATATATTGTGCATGACAATCAAAAGTTTACGAACTTACCGGATTGATAATTTATGGAAGAGAAATGAATGTTTTCCCGAATATAATTCTGCTCACCATAAATGACTACCACCGTCATAAAATCTCAAACACTGGTTGGTGATGAAATCCAACCACTACTGTTTAAAGTGAAACATGTTGTGTGTGATTAATTTTAAATTTTCTATTTTCTATTGTGGACAAAAAATGTTAAAGGTAACATATTTCACAAATCTAAATTAGAATCCAACACATAAATTCAAATTTCTTCTAAAAAGTGTGAAGTACATTGCTTAAAACCAAGGCCCTGCCTAGATAGCAACCGGAGCGTTCATCCACATCTCTACCAAAGGAGTCACCCAAGGGTAGGAATAATTTTTGTATTTAAGTATTGTTCCTACTTAGAGAAGTAAAATAAGCAACCCTTAAATCCTAAGATTCAAATTCTAATTAATGCTTTTTACTTTCAAATGCAAACAAAAAGATGCAGGAATTATTTGAATTTGTAATTCTTTTCAAAATAGAAAACTTAAAATATGTTATGAATGAATGCACAGGTGTCCTAGATGCAAACTAAAATGATATATTTTCTATATTTCATAATTTGTGTTTATTTTAAGCTCATAATATGAAAAACATAGCAGAAAACCCAAAAAAATGTAAAGCAAAAATGAGCAGAAATGGATGGACTTACAGAAAAGCCTACATTTTGGTGAGGTTTTTCTGATATCTATTCTACTCCAATTGATCTAAAATTTTTTGTAGACATTCTAGGGTGTATCAGGAACCTACCCTCAAACTTTCAGCTCAATACAACTCCTTATGAGAGATATTATCAAAAAAATTTGGGTAGTTTGTGTAGGAAACACAGTAGGGTGTCTCTGATCAATGCCAAGCATAGCAAGGTGTATCTGGTTACTACCAGGCATCAAGGGTACCTCTTTAGGTTCCATAGAGCACCTATGAGGATCAATAGATGCTAAATAGTGTCTGTGAACCTCCTACAACTGTTGCAAAGCTTCCAAAAACTCTAATCGATGAAAATGACCCATTTTTTGCTCCTGAAAGCCTACAAAATGAACAACAAATTGAAATTAGTATAGCAAAGTAAATAAGAAATTAGAACCCTTATGGGGTCTCACCGTGATAGCAATTTGTGAATACAAAAATACAACACTACAACTATTGCTTAAAATAAAACAACAAATGGATATATCAAACCAGAAATGCACAACCACAAAATATATGTATTATATTAACGGGGGGAGATTATAAATTCCATTATTATAGATCAGGATGATACACAATCCTTTGTTGATACAATGTTACAAATATTTAGGGT
Organism: Wollemia nobilis; assembly: GCA_028583015.1. Classification (NCBI taxonomy): domain Eukaryota; kingdom Viridiplantae; phylum Streptophyta; class Pinopsida; order Araucariales; family Araucariaceae; genus Wollemia; species Wollemia nobilis. The sequence goes on from JAQPPZ010000314.1 coordinate 3,409,872, forward strand.
TCTCTGAAATCCTATTGGCAAATATTACAATATATTCAATTGTGTCTTTGATCCCAACAGGGTTGAGTGGGCTTTAGATATCCATTGAGTCGGACCACTCCAACTTAATTAGCTACTCAAAAGCTAGTAGACCTGTAGATCTGCATACACAACAACAATATCAAGGGTTAGTAGCAACAATGAGGGCTCCACTATGTGAGATCCTTAACATTAATAGAAACTCTAACTATTGTAAATATGCAATGTATGCAAAATCTAAAGATAATAAATAACATAAACTCATTGATTTACCTTATTCATTGTTTTGTTTGTAGATGGCTTGACCTGTTGTTTCATTGTAGATTGATGGCAGTGTGCCCTGACAACACCTGATTATCTTATGCTATAGGCTTTGTTCTATAACTTTTTGGATGACAGGCTTTATACTACACCCACAGAATGCAGTAGGTGCCCTACAGTACCTATAGGATGAGGCAGATGCTCGAGAGTGCCTACAAATTAGGGTTTGAAGCAAAAGAAAATCAAGAGGATATGAAATGTATGACAACTATGGTGGTGAATGAAGGTGTGTAAAATGCATCAAAAGGATGGGTATTAGGGCATAGAAGGTTGTGTGGCAGCCTTAGGGCACTTAGGATGGCTAGGGTTTGGACTCTAATGGAAACACTAAGGATTCTAGGGCACAAGAGATCTAAGAGACTCTTGAGGACTAAAGAAGCTAGGATTCCAAAATCCACTAAGGAACTAGCTAAGGGACAATCCAGAAATCCACTAACCAAAAATCTAGGGGTTGAGTATCAAAGATACTCTTATTTATAATCAGACTTAGGGTTTACTTTAGGGTTTCACCAAATCATGTGGCTAGAATAAAAGCAAATCCAAGGGCTGATAATGAAAGTTGCTTGTGGCATGGATTAAGGAAGATGAACAACTGAGATTAGATTGGATCGGATGGTTGTGGTTAATTTAACTTATAAATATATATTTTATTATATAAATATTAAAATATAATATAAAATATTATATTTAAATATAAATAAAATAAAATAAACATAAATAAATCAAATTGGGGTCAAAAAATGGTGGGAAATGGGTAAAGTGGGCCATTGGATGGTAGGAAAGGCATGGAATGGCCAATTGAATGGCGGGAAAGGGGTATGGTGGACAAGTGGCTGGTGGAATGGACTGGATGGAGGACAAGTGGCTAGGATTTGGTGTCTACAATTTATATATATATATATATTTAAATAATAATATTTTATATATTATATTATATATATATATATATATTTATATAAATAAATTAATCTCATCCATCCGATTTCATTTAATACCATCCATGCATTCACCTTAATCCATGCCACACCCTAAATTTACTATCCACCCTTAGATGTGCTTTAATCTCAGTCACACGATTAGTGTCATTGAAAACCTAGCATGCCCTTAGGTTGGATTATAAATAAAAGCCATTTTGATGGCTCAACCCAAAATTCTTGAGTCTTGATTTCTTGAGTTTTTAAATACCCTGAGTTCCCTAAGGTTACTTGAGCTTCCAAAGTGTCTTAGAGGTCCAATACAATATCTATACCTTAGTCCCACTCCATCCATCATATTCCCCATCCATTTGATCATCGATGCCATCATTGCATCCTTCACCATCATTAGATCTACTTATGTAGATCTGATCTAACCTCTTGAGCACCCTATTGCTCTCTACGAGCACTCTACTACTCTTTGCCATAGCCTCGAGCACCCTACCACTCTCTACAAGAACTTTGTTGCTCTCTACCACATCCTTGAGCATCCTATCACTCTCCATGAGTGCCCTATCTCTCTTTGACATAGCCTCAAGTACCCTGCTACTCTCCACGAGTGCCTTACCACTCTTTGCCATAATATTAAGCACCCTATCACTCTTTGTGAGCACCCTACTGCTCTTCCTAAGAATCCTATCATATTTTAGAGTTATATTCTGATGACAAGCAATATATTTGGGTGTCGCTAGAGCACACCTTCACCGTCAACCTACAATTGATCTAGTTATCAAAAGACAACCAATAAGGAGTAAGGTAAATATACTGGTTATTATTTCATTTTATGCAAATTTATTTATGTTCACTTCATTAGTAGTAGATCAGTTAGGGTTTATTACTACTTGTAGAGGGCCTCACACTATGGAGCCCTCACAGGTATTACTAACTCATTTATTGTGTCATTGTATGTAAATCTGAAGGTGCTACACAAACATTGGACAACTAATTAAGTTGGAGTGGCTCAACATCAGATACACAAAAATCCACTCACACCTTTTGGGAGTAGAACACAACTAAATACACCACCATTTATTGTATCTAAGGTTTTAGAGAACCCTAGCAACCTTTGTAATAATTATATCAAAATGGATCCCTACATCCACTATTATAACAACAGAGTTTTTAGGCTTTTCCCATTTAATATAAATCTCATTTGTTGTGCAATATATGGTTATTTGAAATCTCTTTCTTTAGCATTTTCTTGGTGTCATGTTTTGTCTCTACAAATGGTGATCATGGTAGGACCCCCTAAGGGTTTCATTTCTGATTTATCTTGAATTGTAACTTGTTTTTTGTTGTCTTATTTTAAAGATTTTTAGGAGCAAAAATTAGGTGTTTTCCACCTGTTAGGGTTTATGAAGAGTTGCAAAAGGTTGTAGGAAGTGTGCGAATGCTCTAAGACACTCAAGGATCATCCAAAAATGCTTGGAGATGTTCCAAAAATGCCCTGGGGCATTCCAAAAGTGCCCAGCTATGTTTTACGGTGATTTGGAGTAGATACATAGGTTGTCCAATAAGTCTATTATCTAAAACCCTAGTTTTTTGTTTTATGTATTTTGGGTTCTTTGTTGTAATTTTCATATTCTAAGCATAAAATTAACAATCATTAAGTAATCTAGAAAATAACTCATTCTAGTTTGCATTTTAGGTTTGCATTCATTCACACATTCCAATTAAGGTTTCTATTTTTAATGTATTCACAAATATAAAATGTTGCATTTTGTTTGCATTTGAATTGAAAAATTGCATAACATAGTATTGCATTTTAGGGTTAGAAGCACATCCTTTTATTTATCTAAATAGGAACATCATTAGGGTGCCAAAATTATTCCTACCATTGGGTGATTCTAGGAAGAGGGGTGGATGAACCCTTCGGTTGTCTTTGATAGGGGGTCTTAAGCGGTGCACTTCACACCCTTTGGATAAAATTGGTATTATCTTGTTGGCTTCTAATTTAGATCCATGAAATTAGTTGTTTCTAACATTGTTTGTACACATTATTAAACAAAAACTTTAAAAGGAATTCACACACAACACATTTCACTCAAAATAGTAGTGGTTGGATTTCATCACCAACCATTGCTTGAGATTTGGTGACAGTGGCAAACTTGTTGGATTTCATCACCAAAAATAATCTCGTTACCCTATCTTTACCTTAGTTTTTACCCTTGTTTCATTAAGAAATATTAGAACATCAAAACACATAAGACTAACACATAAAATGAATACACATTAAAAGGAGATAATCAATGAACAAGGTAAGCCACACTAGTTGAAACTTAGCATTGGTTGTTTTTTTCCTTTTTACCCTTAAAATATTTTAGTTTTGTATCACATTTTATAGTTTAATCTGTATTTTCATTTATTTGCTTATGGTATTAACTAGAAATCAAAAGAAAGCTATAGTCAAGATAACTTAATGGAACCTTCATCCACCTTCCCCATAACTTATGTGGTAGATTCCTTGAATGTGACATGGGTATATTTATTTGCAGGCCCCTCACATTCCTTACCATCCATAGCCTATCATATATTCATGCCCCAAGAGGATTCAAACTCCCATACCATATATAACCACATTATCCATATAGACATGGTAAGAGTAGAAGCTTTCATGAAGTCTCTAGTTATGTCTTAGAATCCATTCCCAATTCACCCAGATAGGAGTCTACTTTACAACAAGAGCCTATTTATTACCACCCCCCATCCACCTTTACCCAGGTGTATACTAACCCTAATTTTAAGGCATCTATTGTACCTTCTTCCCATATGTCCATTCCCCAACCTTCATGTGCTCCTAGCACCTCTTACACTTCCACTTACACCAAACCCTTGTATGAAGCACATGTCAATGCTGCTTCATGAGTTCCAACATCACAATTTTTCATACCTAGTGTAACTTGTACCCAAGCCACATCATCCATACCCTTAGCCTCTGATAGAGAGATTACTAAGGCATGGGAACACCTAAACAAATTGCTTAGACAACATCAAAATGCTCAATAGCAAGTACAAGTGAACCCTAAACCCTTACATAACTCTACTCAGACTGTCCTTGTCAACCAAGGTCCATCATGGGCACCACAGTCTCCTATGGTTTCTATCCTTGTTCCCCATCAAGTCATACCATCACCCATCCTATTCCTATTGGCCAACTGATGAGCCTTAGAAATGCTCCTTTTTTGTGCTACTTTCCCTATAAAATGTGGCACTTATTTTTATATATGTACATGTTTTATGAAAATTATATCTATCTATATATATATATTTATTAGTTTATTCTACATGTTATTTAATATTTTTCTTTAAGTGTATTTTGTGTAGATTTTATGGAAATTGTTGTATTTTGGCATGTTTTTTTTGAGGTCCCACTCAGACCTAGCACTTGTGATTTCATGAAGATAAAACATATGTGAAACATTTGTGTGAAGTATGAAGTTAGGAACCCAATTTCTTTTGAAGTGTCTGAATTTCATTCAGCACTTAACTATTATGTGTCTACTTCCTATTAGGCATCTACTTCCTGTTAGGCGTCTGACTTCCTTGTTGGTGTCTGCTTCCAAAAAATTGCAAATAATGCACTTACTTCCTGACTTCTATAAACAAGGTGCCTACTTCCTAACTTCTACAAACAAGGTGCCTACTTCCTGACTTCTTCAGAAAAGGCACCTGATTTCCACTAAAGCCAAATTCCAAAATGACTCTATGGTCGACAGAACACATCAAAATTTTAGCAATAAGAATAAATGGAGTTCTAGCATCGAAATCGAACAAGGGACGATGTCAAATATGACTAGCCACATATTTTCCAGCTGCTACATGAAATATTTATGTAAATTGGGCAAAAAAATATCAAATGTATTTTGGAAATAGAATATGTTGAAATAGCTCACCAAGCTCGATATTTTACCCGATTCCTTCATTCATGCAAGAGATTGTAAAATCAAATCATTTTTTGATTTATTTTGCAAATTGTAATAGGTTTTGGCCGCATATCTTATAAATATGCAGGCCATCCCTGAAGAAGACCCCTAGACTTTTTCTATAAATTATTTGTTACAAATATTAATAAAATATATTTTTAAGTTATTTCCTCTTAAATCATAAAAAACATATGGTGAAGATTTAATGTGGGTAGAACCTACTGGAATCATGGTCCCACTTACAAAAAAGTTCTTCCCTTAATTTCCCCTATTTTATGTTATTTAATTTTTTGTAGATTAAATTATTTTCCCATTATTTTCCCCTATTTTCAGTAATTTCTAGCAAATTACTGTTTTAATTTTTGTGTGCATTTTAGCCTTGGTTTGGCATTTAGAATAAAAAAATCAATGAACATAAAACACCCTCTAAACCATAAATCTAAGGGACTCATATCTAAAGGAGAAATTATAAGCATATATTATGCATGGCTACTCACAAGACTACGAGCTACCCCAGGTTGAAATGGAGGTAATTAATTAAACCATAGAAAAACTAACCAATGTTTTGCCCAACATTTTGGCACCATTGTCAGAGAGTAGCCATTGTAATTTCCATTTATAAATGAAGCATAGTAGTAGTATTTCAAACTACTTTCTCTAGAATCTTCATCTGAAACTTTATATGAGTCCACCTAAGAATAGAGGATCAGATGGTTGTTTTATCAAAAACAAAGTAGTTATTTCTCAAAATTCTTCTGCTTTAGTAGAATCTGAAATTGAAACTAAAATCTCTCCATCACAATCTCCACCTGTGCATTATCAATAATACCCACTATTTGCACATGTTTCTTCTAAAACAATTTGGTAGAATCTTATAGCAGGATCAAAGATAATTAGAGTTCAATCTGAGGAATATTTACTGAACATCGAACATTGGCAAGCAGTATTAAATAAAACCATCTTAAATACTGACTTAGTCATCCTTCTGAAGAACAAAAAGAAACAAATTATAAGCATTGTCATCTTCTCTAAATGCAACTGGTGTAGAAACCCCAATAGCCGGCATAATGGCATAAAATCTAGAGGAAGCATCCACTAGTTTTAGTTTTCCAATAGGAGAGGTAGGAGGAGATCACAATATGAAGAACATCTCTCCTGACCACCTTCCAACTTTTAGAGGACTACCAATAGAAGATCTAAATATGTTTCTATTTAAGTTTGATGTTTTATGTAGATCTTTGTATTACACCACAGAGGTTCAAAAACTAAAATTATTCCCTTCCACCCTTGATAATTCAGCTTTGCATTGGTTCATCAACTTGGGGGATAAATGGATAACTACCTGGGAACAGTTGAAAAACTTTTTCTAGAGTAGTATCAAGATTTTTTGCAGAGCACGTGATGCAAGAGAGGAAGTCCTAGACATGACACAAAAGGAAGGGTAATCTATGGAAGAATACTAGGATAAGTTTAGATTCAATTTACAAAGATCACCCCATTCAAAACTAGGAGATAGGTCCCTAAGAAGTATTTTTTCTAAAAGGACTGACAAATGAATCCTTGAAAGATTTAAACATGATCTATAAGGGAGATATTTACCAACATCATATGGATAATATTTGGTGTTTGTGTTGAAAATTTTCAATAAGGAAAGGTAAGTTGATCCATAGAATTATCAAATAATCAACCACTGTCACTAAAAAAAAAAATTGGTAACATGCTTGAGGACCTTAAGCGTGATATATTATCATATCTGGCTCTTCAAATGTATACCCTTCTACTTCAGAATAAGAAGCAGGAGAATGAGGCAGTATTGGCCTACTTCTATCCTAAATGCAGAGGCAAACACCTTAGAAACAAGTGTCTAGAAAAAAAGTTTGTGTATGTGTTATCTATAATAAGGATCATAAAACCAAGTTGTGTCCAAGTTAATAAAATCTAAGGAGGAACCTAAAGTAACAAAATCATACTTCATGGGTAATAAGATAAACTGGAAACAGTCTCCTATGGGTAACAACATGCAATCAGGAATATCATCTTATGGGGGCAACAATTACCAAAACCAAGGTCAAGCCCAGCCATCCAATATGGGTTGGTATGGGCAACAACCTTGGAATCCATTTACCCAAGGACCAAATCCTTACAACCCTTACCCTTGGATTAGGGTTATGCACAACGATGAATTTTATAATTTATTGTAAATTTTAGGAGTTTAAAAATTTTTATTTTGCTAATTTTGGGACCATAGAGGTCGGCCCATTCGCCCGAAAATTACGAAATTAATTTTTTTAGGGTAAATTCACCCTGGTACAATATGTTTTCCCACCTAATTTTTGCCCTAAAATTATTTGTTTTTAAATTATCCCACCCAATTCGCCTCTTGTACCCCACTATATATAGGTAACCCTGACAGCGTCACTCATAGTCTCAAGATGACTAACCCAAGGTGATCAAAAAAATTGACTAGCAGAAGTGACTCACACAAGGCAACCGACAGAAGTGACTGTCAGAAGGTGACTGACACGAAGTGACTATATAAGGTTACTGACAAAATGCAACTGTCATAATGTGACTAATAGAAGGTTATTGACAGAAGGCGACCAACAGAAGGTGACTGATAGAAGGGGACCGATAGAAGTGATTGATAGAATGTGACTGACATAAGGCAACTATCATAAGGTAACTGTCACAAGGTGACTGTCATAAGGTTACTGACATAAGGCAACCGATAAAAGTGATTGTCATAAGGTGACTATCACAAGGGGACTGATAGAAGGTGACTGTCACAAGGCAACTGGAAAAAAGTGACTGTCACAAGGCGACTGATAAAAGGTGACTTACATGTAACACCAACAATTTACTAGTAATTTTTTTTTACCATTTATATTTTTTTATACATTTTTGTTCATTGAAACTCAATAAAGAGGTTTTCTTATTATTTGGGCACCAATCTCAAGCTTCCTTTGGTCAGATATTCTATTTTCTTGAATAGTAGTTCTCTCTTTTACCAATTATTTCCATTTTTTAAAATGATGTTCTTGTTACTCTTCTATTTATATAGGTAAAATATCACCTGTTGGCAGTGGAAATAAGGGAGGACAGTCTTCCAATTTTTATAAAAAGAGCATCCTCAAATACTTTCATAATATTTCAAAATCTATTCATCCATCAACATCTGCACAAATTGAAGGTATGAACGCATTTACTTACTAACCAGTTAATTTTTGTGCATTGTTAATTATATATATATATATATATAATCTTCATTCATTAAGAAGAGTGATTTTTGGTGGATGGATTTTTCCATTGTTTATCTGTATTTTTTAAAATAAGGTATGCTTTTAAAAAGAATAATGATAATGACCCTATTATTATCTTTACAGAAAACATAATTGACCTTGGTATGAATCCACTTCCACATAATAATGAAAAGTCCACATATGAAAATTTTCTTAAATAAATGGAACAACATGAAGATATTTTTGAAACAAACACTCAAAATGGAAAACAAAGTAATAGTTCTTATGCAGTACCTACTTCAGGATAATCTTCTTCTAAAAAACATAAACGTGAAAGGTCATCTAGATGGACAATTAATAGATCATTTCAGCATGATCGGGTTTGATATTTTCCATTTGTTGATCTAGTGCTTCCAAATAATAGTAATGAGGTAATAACAAAATTGAGATGCATATTTTGTAGCTGGAAACACGAAAAGGATCACAGATTGCAAGTTAAGAAAGATATAATAGAAAAACATTGTGGAAAGGTTTATATAAAAATAAAAGAAAGTGATGGACAAATACAGAAAAATTATAGGTGGAAGGATGCATCAGAGTGTTCCCATATCAGATATGCACAAGAATATGATAAAGCAATGAAACAAAAGCAAACTTTGGTTGAGAAAGGTGTAATGATTCAAGCCCAATTTTAAAAAATGGAAAAGTTCACTTTAGCTTCAAAAAGTTTATATTTTGCTATTGTACTCACTATTCTTAAAAAGGGTAGACCTATGTGAGATTTCATTGATTATAAATCTCTATTTTGACTAGCTTATGTGTAGAACTTACCTAGAACCCATTGGTCAGATCGAAGTGGTTGGAAAATGGTAAAATTTTTGTCAATGGTTGAGCAGGATGACCTCAAAGAGAAAATAAAAAAGGCTAAATTTATTTCACTAGCAATTGATGAGGTGACTGTTGTTGACAACACATCTTGGATTTACATGTATATTTACACATTGGAAAATCATTTAAGGCAACCTCATTTACATGGACTATGCAATATGGTGGAAAATTGCAATGGATAAAACATTTACAATTTTGTTGTTTCTAGTTTAAAGGAAATAGCAGGAATGAATGAAATGAAAATAGCCACTAAGTTAATATGTGTCAAAGCTGATGGTGTTGCTACAATGCAAGGACACAGGAATGGTATTTGTGTTAGAATACAAACCTATTTTACCCCATATTTGATCCCTATTCATTGCATGGCTCATAGAATTAATATTGCATACAAAATTGTGGATACATTTAAAAATGTAGCGAGAGTGGAAGAGTTTGTCTATGAAATTCATGATTATTTTTTGTGCAATCCAAAAATATTTTTATAGTTTCAGTAGTTTGCACTAGGAGTTATTGATGGTAAAAAACTCTTCAAAGATGTAGATACTAGGTGGATTTCTATGTATCAACCAACATATAGAGTTTTCAAAGAATATCAATCCTTGGCAGGGTTTATGTATGCAAATTGTAGGGTGGTTGATAAGGCTAAGGATTTTCTATTTCAAATTAGTGACTTTGAAACACTTCTCACATTGTGTGGTATTCTTTCAATGTTGGAAGAAATGAATACTTTGATCAAAATTGCACAAGAAATATTGATTTATATTGTGGATTTCATCAGGGTGAGAAAATGAATTTTCTTACATATTGATATGATGTATGCATCTGGTTAAAGTTTTATGGATCCCATGTTTAAAATTTGGAGAGCATTGAAAAACGTGAATGATCCTCAAAACTTTTTGAAGTTCAATATAAATGATCATATTTGTATTAATGTCCATGAAAAGGAAATTCATTTATATTAATTTGGTCAGTGAATGGATATAGCTACAAATGAAGTTGAACAAATGCCCATAACATACAACATATTTTATGTAGTTGTAACATATACAAAAATTAAACTAAAACAAATAGCAGAATCATTGCCAAAAGAGATCAGAGACCGTTTTCAAAGAGATGAATTGCTTGAGGCTATGGGTGTGGTTAACCCAATATTTTGAAATCCTTGTAATGAATACCAAAATATAAATGGCTTGTTTCACAAATACATGGGCAAGCTTGCTAGCCATTTCACTAAACCTCTGGTATTCAATGGTATTGAAATCAATGGAATTCTCAACAAAGATATTTTGATAAAACAATCAAACTACTTTGGAACAACAATGTCTACTCAAGTTTCACAATTCACTAATAACCATGAAAGGGGTTCTATTTCATTTTTGTGGAAACATTTATATCCGAAGTGTATCCTACAACATACTATAGTGAATATTTTAGTTTATATGAATTATGCCAAACAATGATTTTAGGATCTGTTGAGGATGAAAGGGTTTTTAGTGCATTATTATATGTGAAATCTAAAGTTTGAAATAGATTAGACAAAAATTTGAGAGTATATGTGTCGATAGATGAGGTTGAGAAATTTCCTTATGAAAGAGCTTTGTCATATTGGAAATCTCTGGCAGACAAAAGAGGTGTCATGAATACTCAATATGATGAGGATAATTGTAACAATGATGACACAGTGATGATAGAAATTTTTGGTATGAGTGCAGAAGATTTTACACAATATAAAAAGAGTTTGTTCCAGCTTCCACCATTATTATGCAAATATGCTTTCATTTGATTGATTTCACGTATTAAACTATCATTTCTCAATAGATAATATTGGGATTTGATTCATTTAATTGATTTTATTTCACATATTTATATTGAGATTTGATTATATTTTGAGACATGTTTTCATTGATTTTGGAACAGAATATTGATTGCAAAATCACATATATTACTATTTTTCACATGTATTTTGATTTCATATATAATGCTATTAGTTGTCAATAGAATATGTATATTACGATTTCATATATTTTGAAAACCATTTATAGCAAAGTTCAAACCATGTATTGAATAAAGTATAAGGCATGTATTGAATAAACCCTGTATTGAAAACAATGTATGGAAAAAAATGTATTGAATAAACCAAGTATTGAAAGCAATGTATGGCAAACAATGTATACAAAACGATGTATAGCAAAGTTCAAACCATGTATTGAATAAATCATGTATTGAAATAAATAATGTATGACAATCCATGTTTTGAAAACCATGTATTGAAAACAATGTATGGCAAACCATATATTGAATAAAATATGTATTAAAAACAATGTATGGCAAACCATGTATATTATGATTTCATATATTTTGAAAACCATGTATAGAAAAGTTCAAACCATGTATTGAATAAATCATGTATTGAAATAAACAATGTATGGCCATCCATGTTTTGAAAATCATGTATAACAAACCATGTATTGAAAAAAATGTATGACAAACCATGTATTGAATAAACCATGCATTGAAAACAATGTATGGCAAACCATGTATTGAATAAAACATGTATATTATGATTTTATATATTTTTAAAACCATGTATAGAAAATTTCAAACCATGTATTGAAATAAACAATGTATGGAAATTCATGTTTTGAAAACAATGTATGAAAAACCATATATTGAAAATAATGTATAGAATAAACCATGTATTGAATAAACTATGTATATAATAAACCATGTATAGAATAAAAATATGTATTGAGTAAACTACTTATGGAAAACTAAATATTGGTGCTCCATTATTGCATCCACATAATTCAAAATTATTTATTCCATCCACACTATTGATCAAAACATCACAATAATGAAAACAAACTATGAAAAAGTAATATAAAACTTATAAAATTTATGTAATATAAAATAATATGTTTGAAAAGATGTTAAAATATGAGTCTTTGAAATCATATCTCTGTCAACAACATTCTTGAATCATGAAATAATGAAATAGAAGTTCTACTTTTCTATGTTTTCTTCCTACAAAGTGCCTAAAGTGCCAAATGCATCTACCTCAATATCCTTTGCTTCCAATGCACTAGCCCGTACTAAAATTTTAGCTGTAGTGTTTATCCCTGATAGTATTAAACCTTCTTCATTCATGGGATCTTATTTAAATGGTGCATTCAACTCTTTCTCATTTTATTTTATTGCAACATCCACATCCATGCCCTTTTCTTTGATAAGTTTCTTCATCCAATTATTTTCTCGAACAGTGTGTTGTAGTCTCTTCTTCAATTCAATAAAATTAGTCACATTGAATTTTGTAGCCTTGATCCACATTTTCATGGCTGACACCTGCTGCTTTAAATGTTGATAATTAGACTACAAAATACAAGAGAAAAAGATTAATATTAATTTAAAAAATATATTAAAGAAAAAATAATTTTTAGTTAAATGTAAAATTTACATCTGCTGTAAGTCTTGCTATTTTTGCTACTACTACTTTATTCTTATCTAGTTATCATTCATTGAAATATGCTTGGGCTTCAGCATTCATGTTCTCTAATTAGTCAAGTATAATGGCCAAAACTTTATCACTACTTGTAGAATCAGCCTTGACGGTGCCATATTCGGCTTTACGTAACAGAGCATCGAGCTTTTGTGGCTCATTCTCCACATTTGAAAATAACTCCTTTCTATGTGCAAAGTTATTATATCAGCCATTTATTGCTTTGATCATAACCTTGGCCCGATATTCACATTCTCTTAATGTGTTAATATCTACAGTTCCATATTTCAGGCTATTGTTCCATTTTTATTTCTATTTGGGCTCCCCTGCGTGGGATGCTTGTTTCACTTCAGATCTTTGTTTTCCAAGGGTGGTTTCTAGTTTTCCCACCCTTGGGATGTTTCAAATTTTAAAATCCTAACTTTTTTTCCTTTTTTTGCCCATGGGAAATTTTCAAAATGACTTTTAGTGTTTGGGGTGGTTTGGCACTCTATCCCGCCCTTTGTTTGCTTCAAAATTTTGTTTGGTGCCTTTTTTATTCAAATTTGGTTTTCTGACAGGATTTTCCTTTTTGCCTATTTTTCCTTTGGTGCATAGGAATTCATATTCCTCTGGTGCAAAGGAAAGCACCTTCCTCTGGTGCAAATTTTTGCATGTTCCTTAATTTGTTTCTTTTGGCTGTCCTAGCTTGTCCCGTTTCATTCTGATGTATTATGTCATATTCAGATCCTTTATAATATGTTTTTGGGATCCTTGAAAAAACCCCACTTTTAATCTAACCTACCAAAAAAATATCTAAAATAAGATGATTCATAATAGTAGCCCTACATCTGTTTTCCAATAAAATATTTTTTAGAAAGTTTATTTTATCATCATCAGTTCGATGATGATGGGTGTCAACTTGCTGGAGGGGGGAAGAGAAAACATATGTGGCATCTCCTTCAATGTTCTCTTGTGCTTCATCATCGATCCCTAGACCATGAAGTAGATAATTTTTCTTAAGTAGCAAATTCAAATTATTCATATCCTGATACATAAAATCATCTTCTAGATTTGCATCTAGAGGGGGCATTTGAGATGCGCTTTCTACATTTGATGAATTATCAAGTGTTAAAATTGGGAACGCCATTCATGAAACAATAGACTGACCCACAGTCTGAGTCTGTGTCTGAAATTGACTGCTAGTTCCCTAAAATGGCTATTGCGGTGGTGTGAGAAATTGTTTTCCACACATGTGAGATTGGTTCCTCACCGGTGGTATGTGTTGTGGAGATTTTTGGACTTGCTATAGATGTACTTGTTGTTGATGGACTTGTTGTGGGAGGACTAGCTACTTTTCCTATTGTGAACCCGATGGAGACATCTATTTTTTGAGTCTTTTAAATATAGTCGGTCCATCTACAAAATTTTAGATGAAAATTGTAAATTAAAACTAGTTTTAAAAACAATGCAATTAAAATATATCAATATTAACTAAACATACCTGACTTGGACGTTGCAGTAATTTTTTTTGATGGTGCAATTGTTGGCCTTTGCTCTAAAAATAGTAAAAATATTTTCTCAAACTAAATATAATTTTATATTATTAAAATACATTATTGAAATTAGAAGTTTTGAAAAATATGTTTACCTTGTGAGCTAGATGTTTCATCTTCAATGTCAACTACAGCAGATGCATGTCCAAAAGTAAAAGGAGCCAAACATGTATGTTTTCCATTAGGAGACCTCTTGCATTTATAGGTGGAAGTTACTGATGATGATTGCAACTGCATATCAGAATCACCAGACGCTTCTTGAATCCTGATGGCAGCATCCATTTTATGGGAGGAGTGAGCTACTCTTCTCTGTTTTCAAAAGAAAATTAGTAAATAACAAGATTGATTGAAAAACATAAAAGAGAGACTATTCCAATATATAATTTTACCTATATTTCATTCTCAGTGATCCCAATAGCCAAAAAATTTGGGTGCAATGTAGTTGGAGGATTATTTTGTTGAATATTATAATATGCTTCTTGAAAAAGATAAAGAATAAAGTTGTTGGAGGTTACTATATACACAGACTAAATTTTCTACGCAGAAAGGTCCTGTTTCAAGCGGTTTGAAATGTGAGTGGACCAATCATATCTACCTCTATCAATACAATGAACCAACAATGACAAAGCCCAAAATGGTATTTTTATAGGTCAACCCTACAGAATAAGCCTTCCTAAGAAAAATTCAATATAGGCATAAAAAAAATTATTTGTAATATTGGAAATGTTCAAACCCCTTTTAGATTTATAAGAATTAACTACAAAATAGAGAGAATATTAGTACATATTGGACATTGGAAACAATAATACATAAAAATTAAGGATAAACAAAAACAAAATTTTTAAAAACTTACCTTTCAAATGGTCTGGATTCAGGCCATATCTGGATGTCAACGTTGATTTGTTAGATTCAGTCAATGTGTACTAGTTGTTAATAAGGATATCATCCAAAAATGGTAGCCCTATTAATCACTGCACATCCAAGGGGTTCACGGTAAAAACAATATTTTTATTATCAACTTTGATTTGTATAGTGGACACATCATGGTCATAGGAACTAACAATACGTTGCATCAGTGATATGTTGACATCCAATTGTGGCATCTTTACAACTTCAACAACTTTAGAGGTGTAAATCCAATTGGAATCTCTCCTAGGAGTTTTAAAAATGTTCTTCACATTTGACAAATAGTAGCTCTTGAAAGATACCTTGGAAGGGAGAGAATAGGAAGTGCTAGCCATTTCTGATAAGCCTTTGTATAGCTCTAAAAATGCTCTTAAAAAACTCTAAAAACATTGGGAAAATGCTCCAAAAACCCTTTGAAAAAGCTTAGAAAATACTCTGAAAACTCATAGAAAAAGCTCTGAAAACACCCTAAAAACGATCATAAAATGCCTTGAAAACACTCAGAAAACACCCAAAAAACGTTGTAGAAAACACTCAAAAAATGTTAGAAAATGCTTTGGAAATCATTTTGTGAATGGTGAAAATGACCCTGCTATTCTATTTATAGAAGTGTGCATGGCTAAAGTAGACATATGTGTGACACGTGGTAGAGGAGAGGACACATGGAAGCATCTTATTGATGATATTTGGTGGTCACTTTTTTCTTGTCGTCATGTGATAGTCACCTTGTGAAAGTTTCCTTGTGATAGTTGTCTTGTGATAGTCACCTTATGTTAGTCGTGTTCTATCAGTCATGCTTTGTCAGTCACCTCATGGTACCCACCTTGTGATAGTTGCCTTGTGATAGTCACCTTGTTACAATCACATTATGATAGTCACCTTGTGGTAGTCACCTTGTGATAGTCGCCTTGTTATAGTCGACTTGTGATAGTCACCCTATGTTAGCCACATTGTGATAGTCACCTTGCGATAGTCACACTATGCCAGTCATCTTATGATAGTTGAATTGTGACAGTTACCTTATGATAGTCACCTTATTACAGTCACCTTATGATAGTCGCCTTGTGACAGTAATGCTGTGTCATTCACCTTGTGATAGTCATGTTGTGTTAGTTGCCTTGTGACAATCGCCTTTGGTGGTTGCCTTGTGATAGTTGTCTTTTGTAGTCACTTTATGCCAGTCACTTCTGTTAGTCACCTTGTGACAGTCACTTTTGTCAGTCGCCATTTTTGGAGTTGAAAATTTTGGTGCATATTTTTTAAAAAATTGCCATTATTTGATAAATGTTTTGCAAAATTTTGAAAAATTCATCCCAATTTTTATACACCTTAGGACTAGATTCACCATGATTTTATAAATACAATTTGGTTCTGACCCCTTATGCATAACCCTACCTTGGATGCAATACCATTAGTATGGGTAGTAGTGGATAAACTAGAATGCTTGGAATTAGTATCCACAGCATCTTGCTCCAACTCCACTACAACCAAGTCGGCCTACACCACCTGCTTCAATAACTCCTCATTTACCAGCACAACCTACAACAAATCCAAATAAAAAATATCAGCCAACCTATCATATGGAAAATGATATATACCCCATGTATAATATTAAGGTATATTGTGATCCGATCTAGTTACGATCAAGAAAATAAGAAGAGGAACACATAGAAATAGGAAAAGAAGAATCACCCCTTATAGAGGAAGTATAATAAGAATCAAAACTTGTGAATACAAAAGGAGTTCCACCTTTTCCACAAAGGTTGTAGGAATCCAAGAAATCAATACAAATATATTTTGATATTCTCTCTAGTTTAAAAACTTAACGGTCATAATCCCTCTCTTTCAAGCCATCATAGATATACCTATCTATGGCAAGGCCATAAGAGAGTTGTGCCTCAAGAAACCAGGGAGAAAACTAGCTAAATCAATCAGTTTGGTAGGTAATTAGCTAACCTTATATTAGGGAATACCTACAGCCAATAGTACTCGGATCCAAGAAGCCCTGTGTTAACTGTAAAAATAGAAGGTTGTGTTTTACCAAATACACTAGTAGATTTGGGGGATGCCATCAATGTCATGCCCCAAGAGACCATGCAAAAACTAAAATTGACTAATCTAAAATCCACTAAAACTATGTTGTATTTGGTAGACAGGTCCACAATGCTCCCTGAGTGAATGTTGGAAGATATCACTATTAAAGTGGATGCATGGGAGTATCCAATAGATTTCTTAGTGCTAAAATCCAAGTTTGGGTTAGGTGGATACCCATTAATATTAGGTAGACCTTGGCTAGAAATAATGGATGATTACATAAGATATAGATATGGGTAAATGACCATTTTAAATGGTCATAACATAAATAAACTAATCATACATCCACCCACACAGTCTACAGAGTTTTTGGGAGAACCTGAGAATGGGAATCAAAATATAGGTGGTCTATTAATGGTCCAACATGTCATGACACTTGAAGAATTGGGAGATTAAAATGATGAGGATAGGATGATATCTCAATTTTTTTGGGAGAACGCTCTTGTCCTCCTCCTAAGTTGCCATTAGTGGGAGGAAAATACCACCATATTTAGCAAATAGAATTTGCACTAGTAGAATGTTGAACATAGATAACAAGTTGACAACTGAATAACAAACTAAACTGAAAAAAATATTGTAAAAACATCAAGATGCCTTTTTTTGGGAGTATTCTAACATGAGAGGAATAGCTCCTGAGACTTGTACTCATAGGAAATATTTGTAATACCAAGTTAAACCAATAATACAACCACAGAGGATAATGAACCCAAATATGAAAGAAATTGTCAAAACATAATTACAAAAACTCCTCACAGTTGGATTCATCTACCCTATTTTAGATAGTGAGTGGGTATCACCATTAGTGGTGGTGCCCAAGAAGAATGGGAATTGGAGAATTTGTGTTGATTATAGGTTGTTGAACAAAGAAAATAAGAAAAACCACTTCCCTTTACCCTTCATAGATCAGGTCCTTGACACCTTAGCAGGAAAGAAGTATTTTTCTTTCTTGGATGGGTTCAGTGGATATAATCAGTCCCAAATAGGAGAAGAAGATCAAGATAAAACCACCTTCACTTGTCCATGGGGGATATTTGATTACTTAGTTTTATGAAATACACCTAACACCTTCTAAAGGGAATTTCTAAGCATTTTTTTGACATGATTGGAGAGATTGTGGAGGTATACATGGATGATTTCATTGTATATGGAGAAATTTTTGAAACCACCATAGAAAATCTAGAAAAGACACAAACGGTGTGAGGAAACTAACCTGTACCTAAGCAATGAGAAGTATTATATGCTGATGTAGGAAGGGATAGTTTTAGAACATCACATTTCTACATATGGAATCAAAGTAGACAGAAAGAAAATAGAATTCATCCAAACCCTTCCTACTTCCAAAACATAGAAGGATACATGTAGTTTTCTAGTATCAGTTGATCACTATAGGAGGTTTATATTAGACTTTAGAAAAACTACTAAACCTCTTACCACATTTTTAACTAAGGATATAAATTTTATTTGGACTGAAGAATGTGAACAAGCATTCAACACATTAAAGGAAAAACTAATTACTACTCTAGTGCTGAAAGGTCCAAATTGGACCATACATTTTCACATATATGTTGATGCATCTAACAATGCAATAATATTAGTACTGTGACATAAACATGGTGATGATTTTTATACCATCTATTATGTTAGTAAAAATATCACTGGTGTTGAACTCAATTATACTATCATAGAGAAGGAGTTTCTTACAGTAATACATACCCTTAACAAATTTCATAATTATATCATAGGATATCAGGTTTTTGTACACATTGATCACTCAACGATCAGATACTTGACAAAAAAACCTAGGATTAGTGGCATAATTATCATATGGTTGTTGCTTTTATAGTAATTTTATGTCACAATAGTGAATAAGCTAGGAAAGGACAATGTGGTAGCTAATTTCTTATCCATATTAACACCTCCAAACTATGTAGCTATAGAGGACCAATTTCCATATGAGCATTTGTTTGCTCTGAATGATCAGATACCTTGGTATGCAGATATGGCTAATTATTTAGCCACTGGTAAAGTCTCCACTACAGTTTTATCTCATGAAAAAATAGACTTTAATTGAGAAAAGTTTAGATTTCTCATGGATTTATGGGTGCCTGTTTAAAACAGATCCTAATTAGCTCATGAGAAGATGTGTTTCTAGGAATGAAATAACTAAAATACTAAAAGCCTGCCATGATGAACCCTGTGGTGGCCATTTTATAGGAAAATGGATTGCATATAAAGTGTTGCATTCTAGTTATTACTGGCCTTCACTATTCAAACATACAGCCAAGCATGTGAGCCAATGTTATCAATGTCAGAGGATGGGTAGACCCACACTCAGAGATGAGATGCCACTCCAACCATATTTTCACATTAAGACATTTTATAAATGGGGGATGGACTTCGTAGGACCTATTAATCCGTAGTTAAGAGGTAAGAGGTATATCCTAGTTTGTACTGACTATGTGACTAAGTGGGTTGAAGTGTAGGCTTTGCGTGATTCAAAGGAGAAAATTGTAGCAGATTTATAGTATTCATCATTTTTTACAATATTTTGGGTTCCAAGGGAGATCACAACGGATCAAGGACCTCATTTTACTTCAATTATGATTTAAGAACTCATGCAATAATACAAAATCAGGCATAACAAAACCACTCCCTACCATCCATAGGCGAATGGGCAAGTTGAGGTGACCAACCGAGAGTTGGAAAATATCTTGATAAAAATAGTGCAACAACATAGGAAGGATTGGGATACAATATTACCAGTGGTAGTGTGGGCCTACAGGACCACTTGGAAGACTACTACTAGTTTCACACCATTTCAATTAGTCTATGGGAAGAGTGTTATTATATCTATAGAGTTTGAATTCAAAACACTTAAGATTGTAGTAGAGTTGAATATAAACCTGGATGATGCATAAAAATAATGAATTCAACAACTTAATCAGTTGGATGAATACCACTTAGATGCTCCATAGAAAATAGAGATCATTCAGAAATAAAGGGCCAAGTGGCATGACTGCCACACCAGTTCAAAGCAGATTAAAGTGGGAAAATGGGCATTACTATATGATTATCGGTTCCAATAAAGGAAATATAAGCTCATGTAGCATTGTATGGGACCATATGAAGTGACTAAAGTCATCAACAATGGGGATGTGAGGATCAGAACAATAGATAGCAACAACATTACCTTAACAGTAAATGGACATCGCCTGCATCCATATCATATCGTTGAATCCTACATGATTGAGTCTAGATTAGGAATGGGGGAGACCCTAGTTGATTATAATTTGAACTTGATTCAGTAATATGTGGACGTAGTCCACATAGTACCAAAGACAATTATTCTTTAAATTTTTCATTTTTTAGTTGTATTTTTGTTTTGCAAGAACAATGCCCTAAGTGCAACTATTAGGCATTCTGGGAAACCTAGGCCTAATAAGCACAAGATCCATGAACCTGTACCTTTCTAAATTTCTAGGATAAATTGCTTGTATTAGGAGTAGCTTGCCCCATTTAGAGAGGGGAATACTAAACCTAAATCTGCACAAGAGTTTTTGGATTGGTCTTTATGGATAATAAAACACTCAACTGTTGGTTCAGGGGCAGATGTTGATTTTGTTCCCATTCTTAAATCAAAAGCAGGGTCTGATCCATCTCACAGTGTGTATAAGAGGAAAATTCAACACCCATTGAATAAAGAGAAGTGCCTATTTTCCATTTTTTGATAGGAAAGGTGCCTGATTCCCATTTTATGATAAAAGGTGCTTGATTCCCATATTACGACAGGAGGTGTCTGATTACCATATTGTGAAAAGGAGGTGCTTGATTCTCGTTATATGATATAGGTCACCTGACTCCCAGTATGTTAAGGAGATGGTGCATGCATCCCATATTATGGTAAACAGACACCTGATTTTTGGTTTTTCTATGAAAAAGGGCACCTGACTTCTATTTTTTGAGACAATGACACCATATTTCAAAAAAAAGTTTGAGTTTGTATAAATTTTATTTTATAAGTATGACACTTGACAGTTAGCTAAGGCACCTGCTTCCCATGTTAAGTAGAGCATCTGATTCTTAATATGCTTATTTCCCATGTTAAGTAGAGCACCCGATTACTAAGGCACCTACTTCCCATGTTAAGCAGAGTGCTCAATTGCTAAGGTGCATGCTTCTCATGTTAAGTAGAGCACCCAATTGCTAAGGTACCTACTTCCCATGTTAGGCATAAGTGCTTGATTGCTAAGGCACCTACTTCCCATGTTAAGCAAAGAACCTAATTCCCAAGGTACCTGCTTCCAATTTCCAAGGGACCTGCACACCATAATTTGAAAAGAAGGCACCTAATTTTCATATGGAAAAGGCACCTAGTTTCCATTTTTTTTAGTCACTTTTTACCTTGGAAGAATAATACTTCAGCCTTGGGATGTGGCCTAAGCCACGTAGCACCCCATGCACGTTTAAATTCAAACCTATCATAGACAAAATTAAAATTTTACATCCACCAAATTCCAAGGGGGGATGTTTGTCATCCCAAGAAGATACATTTTTTCTAAATTTTATTTTGAATTTTGCAGGATGTCTCGAATAAGTCATATTGTAGCTACCGAGAACCAATCACATAGAAGAGAATTCATTGTATGGGAAATATAACCATAATTATCCATTGTGGTTTTCCTAGTCATCAAACACCAACCAATAGTGATGCACCACAGATATCTGCACATATACACCCATAGAACGAATTTAGGTGCATGATTAAATTTTTTGTTTTATGTTTATATTTTTTTCATACGCATGTGTGTCTATAGAAAAGTGTCAGTACAACCCCCATTACTATCCTATCCACACAAATAACTCCACTTGGTATTGTGCTATGTGTCATGGCTCTGATTGGTCGATTTCCTATGGTTATCACCTCCACACAATCGGGCACATGCTCAAAGGAAATTTACCATAGATAACCATAATTACTGTTGATTATGGTAATTACCCACTTGTGTGCAAGAAAGTAGCTATTTTAAAAACTACTTAATAGCTACTATAAAGCTGCCTACAAAAAGAAAAAGAAAAAAAATAGAGTGTGAAGTGCTATAGCAATTCAGGAAGAAAAAAACCAGAAGCATTGCCAAGTGAACTATAAAACAAGGGAAAAGCATGGGGGGAAAATAAAAGAACCATGATCTCAAGAAAAGCGAACCTACCGACTACTTAAGTATTTTTGCAGACACGCAAGCTCAATTTGATACTGTATAATGGATGTCAATTGGTTAATCGAGGCCAGGATGCAGTGATAGCTAATGAATTTGCAGATCCATGAGAGATGGGATCATGTACATGCGGGGTTTGGAGATTCCAATCATCAAAAATTATATCACCACAATTATGGGACTCCCTCTAATAGGGGAGTGCATGTAAAAGGAAGATAACATTGCTCTATGTGTGTAGATATTATTTTGGGGACCGATCGAGCACTTAATGCACACTGGTTTACCCAAACGGCACATTCCTGAGCTCTAGATGGCGGTCTTCGAATAGATCATGTGATTCTTCACTTGCTCCAGTAGGTACTCTACCTTGAATACAAATTATTTTTTATTTCTCAATTACATACTACACGGGGATAAAATCAACATCCCATATTACCTTGCATGCACCCTCAAGGATGAGGACAAACGGTACTAGGTAAGTACAACATATTCCTTGGCTCACCATGGCCTGATTTTGGCCCTAGTACAATATGCAGATTCACATAGAGATGTGATGATTGAGGAGACCAAGGGAACTATTGTATTTCTATGGGTATAATAAGAAGGGGAGGTACCAATCCATGATGAGAAATCAGCCCAAGAGGCAACAAAATAGGAAGAGACAGCACCTACATCCCAACTTGCAAAAAATATAGGGAAAGTAGGACAAACCTCATCCCCTATTTTTCTCCAATTTGGTGAGGAAGTAGGATAGGCTCTACCTCCCACTGCCCCTCAATTTGATGATGATGCAAGGCAGGATCCACCAATCCTGACGTCCATGCCAATTTCCACTAGGACTCAAAGCATAAGGACAAAGGCATCAAGGGTTGTTTCAAGCTCATATGATGATGAAACAGTAATTGATGAGCTAAATAGGGAAGAGTACCTAGCCTATATTTTACAAGATATCTCCAAGGGGTAAACTCCTCAATAGAAGGTTGTAGTAGGATATTTTCCATAGGAGGACCAGGAGGAAGATTTGAAGTAATAGCTATAGGTATTGAGAGAGTAGGCTTCCACTTGAGAAGCCAAATACATAGAAGAATGGACTCTATTTCAAGAGTCCAAAAAGGAGGTTGTATTGAATATGCATGGATTGTATCAGATAATTTAGCAATTATAGATGATAATAGGATGATTGAAACTATAGGGCAGAGCAGTGGGAGCTGAACAACCAACCAAAGTAGATGCATCGATACAGACTAATGGAGCAACAGATGTGCCTCCTACTAATATAGAAATAGAGCAAGGAGAGGATGTTGCAATGGAAGTAGAGCATCCTTGTTCCACATCTCATTCTACAAAAATGGTACTTTAGGAAGATGAATTTGAGGTTGAGAAACCTTATAATTCATAATAGTCTACATAAAAATGAGATAAAGAGGAGAATGATATGGAGGCTAAAGAGCCTCAAGTTTTAGATAAGGAGAAATATATAGAGCATTCTCTATTTGATGTAGGGACTGCATAGCCTCCAAAGGAATAAGTAGTCCCAGATGAGCAGTAATTCATTACATAGGAAGAAGAGGCTCAGTAGATTGCATCTATTGAAAAACCAAGGAATAGCAGCAACACCAACATACCCTGGGATGCATCAAATAAAGTTGAAATCAAAGCAAAAAGCTTTAAGGTCATCTCAATGATGACCTAGAACTAAAGCAATATTTACCGAATTTAAGGTGTTAAGCATAGAATTTGATGAGGAATCAGAACTAGATTCTGATGAAGAATGGGAGGCAACAAATAAATTGTTTGTTGCCCAAAAAAAAATTGAAAGGCTCAACTACGATACGAAAGCAGAAGAAAATAATTGGAAAAATGCTTCAAAGAGGGCCCACACAAAATCAAAAAAAGGGGCCAGAAAGCAATCCAATAGGCTCCCAATAAAATTTTAGTTGTTTGACCTGAGCAGTTCTTGAGTTTATATGGGTCGGTAAGTGATCAGCCTTCAAGGATGAAGGCATATTTCATGAGGATGGGATTTCTAGGACTTGTGCCATCTACATATTAGGCATCAAGTAGCATAACTCCTTAGGTGGAAAATACAAATGTCAAGGTTGAACCTCAGCTTGATCCAACAAGGGCCAATTTACCCACATCTAGGGTTGCTAAAAAGTCTAGCATCCCATTTGGTGATGAAGAAGCAGTTCCTATGGGTGAAGAGTCACCCCTTCACCATGAGTACTAGAAAATGGCTAAGCTTGCATTCCAAAATGATACCACCAGTTTCTCTAGTTACTAGTTGAACATCGAAAAAGGTAAGGTGGCCTATACAAGGGAACCTCCCAAGACACAACAAGCATTAGAAATAGTAGGAACAGGAGGCAGCCGCTCCCAAAGCACCAATGGGGTGAAAGCCTCAAGACAAGGAAAAAGCAAAGGCTGCTAAAAATAAAATGAAAGAGACCAACATGACTTATTGGGATGTTGTAAATATAACTGGTAATTACCATTATAATGCAGCACATGGATGTGCGGCCTCTTAAACATGGGGGGATGATGAGCCTTAGAAATACTCATTTTTTGTACTCCTTTCCCTATAAAATGTGGCACTTATTTTTATATATGTACATGTTTTATGAAATATATATATATATATATATATATATATATATATATATTTAATGATTTATTTTACATGTTATTTAATATTTGTCTTTAAGTGTATTTTATGTAGATTTTGTTGAAATTATTGCATCTTGGCATGTTTTTATTGAGGTCACATTTGGACTTGACACTTGTTATTTCAAGAAGGTAAAAAATATATGAAACATTAGTGTGAAGTATGAATTTAGGTTCCCAATTCCCTTTGAAGTGCCTGACTTCCATTCGAAACTTAACTGTTAGGCACCTGCTTCCCGTTAGGTGCTTGCTTCCCATTAGGTGCCTGACTTCCATGTTGGCACCTACTTCCTGAATTCTACAAACAAGGTGCCTACTTCTCGACTTCTACAAACAAGGCACCTACTTATTGACTTCTACAAACAAGGTGTCTGCTTCCTAACTTCTTCAGATGAGGCGCATGATTTCCATTAAAGCCAAATTCTAGCATGACTCTATGGTCGGTAGAACGGAGTGAAATTTTAGCAACAAGTATAAATGGAGCTCCAACATCGAAACCTAACAAGGGATGACATCTATTTTCTAGCTGCTATATGAAATATTTATGTAAATTAGGTAAAATAAAAATTAGACATATTCTAGAAATATAATATATTGAAATAGCTCAGCAAGCTCGATATTTTTCCTGATTCCTTCATTCATGCAGGCGGTTGTAAAAGCGAATCATTTTTTGATTTGTTTTGAAAATTGTAATAGGATGTGGCCACATATCTTTTAAATATGTAGGCCACCCTTGAAGAAGGCCCCTCAAACTTTTCTTGTAAATTCTTTGCTGCAAATATTAATAAAATATTTTCTGAGTTATTTCTTGTTAAATCGTCTAAAGCGTTTGGTGAATATTTAACGTGAGTAGAAACTACTAGAAGTGTGGAACCACTTACAATAGAGTTCTTCCCTTCCTTTACCCTATTTTATATTATTTAATTTTCTTTAGATCCTATTATTTTCCCCTATTTTTAATAATTTCTAGCAAAGTATTGTTTTAATTTATGTGTACATTTTAGCCCTATTTTCACAACGTAGGATAGATTATTGGTTTGGAATTTAGAATCAAAACTTCAATGAACATAAAACACCCCCAAAACCATAAATATTAGGGACTTATATCTAAAGGAGAAATTATAAGCATATATTTTGCATGGCTTCTCACATGACTACGAGCTACCCGCGATTGACAATTAAATGGAGGCAATTAATTGAACCATAGAAAAACTAACCAATATTTTACCCAACACCAGCCTAGCCATAACCTTCATCCATCAACATCATTCCATAATTTACCATATTTTTATAAACAATCCCCCATTCATCATATTCCATCCAATTCACTTAGCCATCACTACCAATCTCCTCATCACCTAGTCACTCCACAACATTTCTCCATGCCACAACAAAATCATTAGGTAATTTAGGGATTGTACATTCTTGAGGAATACCCTTAAATTAAGGCCATGCAAAAATATAAATATCAATTGATGCAATTTACTCTTGGTTTTTCAAACAAAAAAATAATCTTACGCCAATTGATCAACAACCAATTCATCCTTCGATACCATCATCGCCATATCTGATAGAATTTATGGTACCTAAGTTTGAAAAATTTAAGGGAAATGAGGATCCCAAATAACATGTGAGCACATTTTTTCATGTATTCTTTAGAATTCAATATGATAATGCTCTCATGATTTGAAAGTTTCCTCAAACATTAGGAGGGTATGCCATAGAATGGCACAATCAATTGCCAAGCCATAGTATCTATTTTTTTGAGCAATTGATTGATAAATTCTTTGATTGTTTCATTCTAAATGTTAAAAAGAAGATATCATTGTTCGATGTATTTTCTTTAAGATAGTAGGATTATGAATCTATTTATTATTTCAAAAATCATTGAAGAGTTATCATCACTAAATTGCCATTCACCCTACTAATGGATGAGCTAATTAAGCTATTCACCAAGATTTGCTTAAAATATCTCTTGGATGATCCAATTATGAACTTATTAATTATGAAGAGGCTTGAGCTTAAGCTAGTGTCATTGAGGATATCAAAATCCAAGAAGGCATATTAAATCCTAAAAATAAAGAGTGGCAAAACAAGGTCCAATACAAAAGTAACTATTTTATCCAACAAAAATCAACACAAGCTACCCCAACCACCCAATCCAATCAAGTCAATCAAGTGGTCATGAGCCAATAGGTAATAGCTCAACAACAATAACCTATGCAACAAACATCACAACAAATTTCATATCATGTGGTCCCCTTAAAAACACAAG
This sequence comes from Wollemia nobilis, assembly GCA_028583015.1. Taxonomy (NCBI): domain Eukaryota; kingdom Viridiplantae; phylum Streptophyta; class Pinopsida; order Araucariales; family Araucariaceae; genus Wollemia; species Wollemia nobilis. The sequence goes on from JAQPPZ010000314.1 coordinate 3,437,418, forward strand.
CTCTAATAGTGTAGAACACAGTCCCAATTATGGAAAACCATCCTCAATGATAGTATGTCTGACAAACTTGCCAATATACACCTTTAGTCAAATAATATGCTTCCTTTTTAGAAGGTTTTATGATACAAATAAACTTTCTTTTCCCAATATTATACCAATTTATCCTACTAAACGTGGGAAAAACTATCAGGAACATCTATTTATCCTTATCATAGATATAATGGGCATGACATTAACAACTACCATGTGTTTAAATACATAGTTAAATACCTCATTGACTTGGGGACAATCAAGCTTGATAATCCCCTTGCTCAACAAAACCAAAACCTTGGTATATTTCAAACACCACTTCCTCATCATGAGGATGTGTAACCAACTATAGGGGGAGATAACACCAAAACTCCTCCTAATCAAGTCAATCACATTCAATAATACCAAGGGTTTGTAGGGGCCATTAATGTGGTCACTAGAGGTAAAAGGAACAACCAACAAAGGCAACCACCTCAAGCAAGTGTGTCACAACCTGCTACATCACCAGACATCCAAGTTTCCCCCAATCCTTCATCATCCATTCATATCCCTAGTCAATCAAATCCTCCAAATCCATCCATAAATCATCCATCTTGACCTGTCATTTCATTGAGTAGCTGACTAACTACAAGTCTAAAAATAACTTTTACCAAATTGTCAATCTATGAGCTAATCCAAAGATCTCCACATTGTGAGGCATAAATGAATATTTTAAAATCCATCAAATTGCAATCGCAAGATCCTAATGCCTTCAAAAACTTTATGGGGAGCATCCAAACATGCATGGAGCCTTCTATAACATTCTATGACTTTGATATTAATCCAACATCATCAAAATTAGTATACCCTCCATTGCATATCATGGCTCTAATTGACAAGAAGTCTTTTTTAAAGAGTTCTAATTGGTATTGGTTCCTCTATCAACATAATCACCACATCTGCTCTTCATTATTTGAGTCTTCCTCCATCTCACATCACCAAGTCATCCTTCACCCTCAAAGCATTCAACGATGCTTTGTGTTCCATAATTGGCACTGTTGTTTTGCCCATCGAAGTAGTGGATAAAATATTGCACATAATGTTCCACATATTGGAAGGATCCATGGTGTACAATGTACTCCTTGGAAGACCTTGGATGAGGGAAATGATATGTGTCCCTTCAATACTATATCAATATTTGAAATATGTTCATAAGGGATAAGTACATTGCATACCATCGGACGTAAGTCATTTAAGTATTGCAATTTCATCTCAAATCCTTATGATTCCATGCTTCCTTCCACTCACCTACATATTTTTCCATCATCCAATCCATCCACTACTTCACCCATTGCTTCATAAAAGGATCCTATTCCTAATGAAATCCCTACTACCAACTCTTATCAAACTTCCACACCCCCATCATCTTCATCATTTACTACATGCACATGTGGTCATAGTCAGTACACATCATCAACATCATTGCCATTCACATCATCAACATCATTGCCATCCACATCATAAACATAATTTCCATCCATATAATCACTATCCACTCAGCAATCTTCCCAATCCAATCCATCGCCATCACCTAATATTTCACAAGTTGAATTGATATATTGTAAGATATATCCATTTCCACCATTTCATGATCTCTCACCTGAACATAGTCCTTCCATGTCATCCCAAGTCGAGGTCAACCTCACTAATCTTGGTATTTTTGAATACATGGTCCAAGACATCACTGTCATGCCCCTCACCATCCCTAGTGCTAAGGATTTTGGTCACCCACATGACCAACCTTGAGCAACAATAGTCTATAATATGGGTTCAGCTCCAAATAGCATAAATTTTGTATACGGGGGGATTTATTCTTAATCAATTCTAGCTCCCATAAAGGAACCCAAAGAGTCATTTCTTGCCAACATTCCAAACATTATGGGATTTCCATATCGATATTTCCACATTATCAATTGGCAAGGCCATGGTCTAGGATTGCATGAATAGGGAATGCATCAATCTATCGATGTTCCATATCAAGAGGTGCATGATCATTCAGGTCTAGGCTACCACCCACTTTCCACCACCTCTTCCCTTGAACAAGCCTTTCGAAGGCTTAATCTCACTTCAAGAGAAGAATCCCTCCATCCTGATAATTTTTATGAGGAAATATATGAATAATTCGAGCTTATGTTGATAATTTTGAATGAATCTGAAGAAGAATCAGAGCTCATCATTCCCCATATTGAACAATATGAGTTTATCTCAACATGTTCCCCATCCATGAGCCTATCCTTCACTTATTTCTTCCACAAGAGCGATTCACCCCTATCGGTGAACCACCACCTCCATTCCATAAGCCAAATTTGTAACATATGTACATAACACAAAAACAATGGTTATCACCACTACCAAAAAATATATATAAATAAAAAATCAATTAAAAATCAAAAATATTTTTATTTCTTTACATTGCATATGTAAATATATCATTTAGAAAAATGCATTTATTTGTGTTGCTTGTTGCTATTTAGGTTAACTAAACCCCTACGCATCAATTCCTGAGTTCCATCCATTCCATCCAATATAATTCACCTTGCTCGTAAGTCAAAATGAATCCTATTGATTTATTCACCCCACTTTGTAATCCATACGAGCTAGCTAATCCAATTCCAATTGACATAAGCCTTATTGATATAGATCGGATTTCCTCACCTCCATCCTTTACCAAATTTATCTTATCTGAGGAATTGTTAAGGGCTTCCGCCAACTACATTCCTCCATCCCCTCCACCTTCACCTTCACCCTCACCTTTGGATCCCAATATTTTCCATGCAAAAATAGACAAGGATAAGGCAGAAGAGTTAGATGACATCATAGACTATCTCGATTGGCTCTCAATCCTGGTACCCATTCGTAAGATTAATGGGGTGATACGCATTTGTATTGACTTTCAATATTAGTTTTAGCTCTTCCTTGTCTAGGGGTTCTCTTCTATGTATGATCTCATTGTTATATATTTATATATACATGGCTAATACACAAAAAAAATTGCATACACTTCATTCATAACATTACATTTCACTTGCATTCACATTCCAAAAACAATGCATTCACCCACATTGCATATTGCATTTCACATTTCATAAAATTGCATGTCATACATTGCATTCACATTCACATTCCATATTCCATATTTTATATAGGTATTATTTGTTAAATTCAAGGTCTTAATTGGTCCAACAAAATTCATGTTGTCTTAATCAGGGGAACCTTCACAATGTCATCCACACAATGCCACAAAGTCAAATTGCCATTAGCACAAGCCACATTCACAACTCCTAGGTGTTTTCGGTCACTCAGCCATTCCTAGTGTTTTAAGCAACTTCCAAAAAATATGTTGAGTTCTTTTAGGACCATTGCACATATACACTAATAAAATCTTGAGTTTTAGGAACTGACTCCAAAACATTCTTGAACCAAACACAATTTCACATCTTAGAACATATTGTGTCAAAAAGGGATAACACCATACTTTGTATGAACCTTGAAGCGAAAAGGTTCATACTTGCTAGTCCCATAATGCAACATAGTCCATAAAAATAGTGGTTCTTACCACTACCAAAATTCCAAAAATAAAATAAATAGTAGAGAAAAATCCCTAGCAAAAAATCTAAATCTTTTACATCACACACCATTGATCATTGGGTTGTAAGGATCGTACTACATTTCCAATTAGATAGTTAAGTTGTCATCCCCAAAACTTAAGAAATCAACAAAATTCATGGACTATGGAGTTAGCCTCCACTGGAGCTATAGATGCTTGACTAGCAGTGGAGTACACTCATGTGTGATAACATGTCTCTTTTAAAAGAGACCTCTGACCTCTCATACAGACAAGCTAGCCTCTTGGTTTCAACCATAATAGGTTTACTCATTTTACTCAATATGATTTAATAAACTCACTTGCACACACATTGGTTCTTTATTGTCTCAGGTCATTACCATGCTCTTGATTTGGCAAATAAATTCACTGCACACACATTTGGTCCTTGAGGGATTATGCAGTTTTAGTGAGTTTTTTGATGTCACTAGGATGTTTGAGTCTGTATAAAATAGGCATTCTTCCATATAAAAATCCATATTTTCTTACATATCAACATCCATGTCTTCTTCCATATCAACATCTATATCTTCTTTCGTGTCACCATCCATGTCACATAAAAAGGCATTCATCCCACATGCCACAAAGTCGGGTGCCCTTGATTAAACAACAATGCTAGAAAAGGGCCAAGCAAATATCTAAACTATAAATGATCATCCATATATGCCATATTGCATTAATAATCCATATATTCCATCTTGCATTAATCATCCATAACATATCATATGCATTCACCATAAATAAAAAACATGTATAACGCAAAAACATTCACAAAACACAAAAGGTAAAAACCATATATATATCTGTGTGTGTGTGTGTGTGTGTATAAATATCGCATATACAATGAGTACCCAAAGGCTACATACAATATAGCACCAAGGCTTTTAGGACCCTACTCCTAACACTAAAGATTGGTTAACTCACAATTTAATTCAATTAGGGACCAACGCATCCCTTCACTCATATTTCCAATTTATATTTATATTGCTTCTGAGTTGGTGTATTAGTATCAATCAAATCAAATATAATATTCCTATTATCTGGTATTACAACAATATAAAATGTGATTCTTTTATAAATTATGATTCTTCAACTTGTATTGTTAGTATTCGTAGGATCGTGTGACAAGATCGAAGAAGAGGATAGGATGCTTACAACTGGTATCAAAGACGTTTCTTCCCATGGAGCCTATGCAAAGAAAAAGAACAATATATTTTGTGTTTTCCAACATCATACATAGTGCATAGTCAGAAACTCATCCCTATGGATACTCGTAAGAAAAAAATATAGAGTTTAACAGTACATTATAACATCACATTATAACAGCAAACACAGAGTTTTTTTGTCCCTGTGTGTTTTCTAGCAAAGGCAGAGTTAACAGCAAAGATAGGTCAAAAATCTTAAATACCAGTGGTAGATCGATCATAAGGAGAGTAAGACAAATATTTCTCAGGTGAAATCCAAATTCAGCATAAATATCGATAGCAAATTCACCATCCACATTGCGTAGAGTTATTTTCCAGCGTTACCCTGCACTTCCCAATGGATAAAAATTAAATTAAAGTTACAAGGCTCAGGTTTTATTTTTTTTAAGCATCAAAAAAAGTCACGATGTTGAACGTAGTGAGTCAAGTCATAAAGGGATAAAAAAATTATCCCATATTGCTCCTTTGAGGGAGCAAAGGGGATTTAAAAGTTATTCTAGGCATGTAAGCAAGTGCCTAGCTTGCTAGGCACCCACCCCATGTCTACACAAGCCTTTTGTGCCCTCTAATACCGATGTCCTAACAACTACCCTTCACACAAACAGCTTTGACCGGTCTCAATTTCCATGTCAAACACCATCCTTCAACCCCTACCTAGGTCCTTGTGCCATCAGCCACTTTCCCAAAACCTCCCCTGCTCCACCACCGCTTGTTTCAAGCCACCATACATGTCACCGCCGCTCAACTGCCGTCACTAGAAAAAGTACTAACAAAAAGTGAAGCCCACCAATTTTTGACACAATTTTATCAACAAATATTACAAATCTAACAACAAAATATTGTATATTTTGACAAAAATATTACAAATTCTGATAACATATTGTAAATTTTAACAACAAAAAGTGAAGGAGTTCTCAAACAAAATTTGGAAAATCAATTTTTTTGCAAAATCTAACCATGATAGAAGGCAGAATATTGCAGGATATCACGCTTGAGAAAATTTACCAGGAACTTTGCCAATGCAAGGAGGAGAGCGTAGCTACAAGACAAGAATTGGAGAAAAGAATATTAGCCATTGACTTAAAAATTGACAATTTCAATCAGAATACGACACTAATTCAACCTAACCAAACTATTGGAGGATCAACGCACTAGACAACATTGGGAGGTCCACACATGTCCATTCTTCCAAGGACTACCAAGCTAGATTTTCCAAAATTTGAAGGGGGTGACCCCAATAACTGGATTTATCGAGCAGAACAATATTTTTCCTTAAATCAAATTTTGGAAGTACAAAAAGTGCATATTGCATCGTTTCACTTAGAAAATGAGGCTATTCAATGGTACCAGTGGTTCAAGAAATCCAATGGCACCCCTACTTGGCGAGACTTCACACAAAACCTATTAGTACAATTTGGTCCTAGCAAGCTCAAAAATTTCACTAGAGCTCTCACCAAACTATGTCAAACCACGTCGATACGTGAATATCAAGTAGAATTTGAGATATTGGCAAACCGCCCAATCGTATTAGATGCTTCATTTTTTTAGGATTGTTTCATCAATGGATTAAAGTAATAAATTAGGCTAGAAGTACAAATATATTACCCGATTACCATGATCCAAACTATTGGACTAGCCAAATTAGTTGAGGATAAATCAATGCACGATATCAATTATGGAAATCACCTATGGGGAAATCATCAACCACTTACATCACTCCCAAGCCAACGCATAATGGTAGGGTGCAAATCACGTTAACTACCCCCAAAATTAACCCAACCCTACCAATTAAACTCCTTAGTTTTGAAGAAATGAAAGAACGACAAGAAAAAGGAATTTGATATCATTGCGATGAGAAATTCAAGAAAAATCATAAATGTGCTACATGAAAACTATATATTCTAGATGCAACTAACCCTGATAAGGCAAATGAAGAAGAATATGAAATAGAAGTAGAAGTGGTGACAAGTGGGATAGAAGATAACACTGAAAATATGCCAGAAATATCTTTCAACGTTATTGTAGGATTTTTGTCTCCACAAACCATGAGAGTCAAGGGATGTTTCAAAAGATAAAATCTTATTGTGCTTATAGACTCTGGTAGTACTTATAATTTCATTGACCCATGTGTGTTCAAACAAGATAATTTCTATATACAACCTTGTAATAGTTTTGAAGTCATGATTGGAGACAAAGGAAAAACTACTTGTAAAGGGAAGTGCCAAAATATCAAGCTCACCATGGGTGATTATAGCATGAAGAATAATATGTATGTACTTTTGTTTAGGGATGTGATATCATTTTAGGGGTACAATGGTTACGAACACTCAAAAAAATCCAATGGTATTTTGAAGCATTATGGATGCAGTTTACAATAAAAGACCATACATATACCCTTAGAGGAGTGCAATCAGGCCCATCCCAAATTGTGAGTTCTCACCGTATGGAGAATATTATATTAAAATGAAGTAAAGTCATGGTTGCACAATTGTTTTCTATGCAATCATCGGTGGCACAAGAAAATGAGGCACCAGAACTACAACAACTTCTAGAATACCATGACAAAGCATTTAAAGAACTATAAGGATTACCCCCACAATGAAATCATGATCATGCCATTCAACTTATTCTAGGACACCAACCCCCTAATATCCAGCCTTATCGATATCCGTATCTTCAAAAAATAGAAATAGAAGAACTAGTAAAAGAACTACTTAAAGTAGGAGTTATTAGACCCAGTAAAAGTCCTTACTCTTCTCCTATGATATTGGTTCAGAAAAAGGATGGATTATGGTGCCTATGTGTAGACTTTCACGCCTTAACAAATTAACCATCAAGGATAAATTTCCTATCCCGGTCATTGATGAATTGAAAGATAAAATTCATGGGGTAGCGTACTTCTCCAAAATAGATTTACGATCAGGATACCACCAAATTAGAGTTAAAGAAAGTGATATCCCTAAAATAGATTTTTGCACTCACGAAGGGAATTATGAATTCATGGTTATCAAAAAAGTTATCAGAAGAAACAAGCACAACTAGGAGGAGGAGTTGACACACTTCGAAAAAAATTCACCTATCCACAAGAAGGTAAAAAATGTTTGTTTTGTCATCACTTTTCAATGCCTTGGTAAGAAATTTTAAAGCCAATAATGCAATATTTTACTTGTGACAACCCCGAGTCCCAACTCTGTTGTTATCATCTAGCCTTTGTAAATCACTTTCAAGACTCAAAAATGATGAACATTCCTACCACCTTATTCTGGTCCATGGACTATACTATCACTACCAATTGTTCCAAGAAAGATGAGGTCAAACCTTGTCACCAAGGTATTTTTAAAGTCTTGTACAAGTTCCTCCTTTTGCATTTCCCTTCAGGTAACCTCCCTACCCCTGAGTCTGAGGAAGAGAATTCTTCCTCAACCTCAAGTCTAAAAACTACTAGATCCAAAATAAAAGACAAAGGTGGTAAATCATTTTCTGAGTTTTCCACCAAGAAGAAGGCCAAAGTTTAAACAACCCCTGTTCGTAGTTCCCAGAGGCTGAAACACAAATAAATTGCCAAAACCCCTCCATCCACCTCTGTAAAAACTCCAAAGGATAAGTCTAATTCTCTTGACCTAGTTGAAATGTACCTTCATAAGTTGGTTGTGCATGCAACTTCAGCCACCATTGATCATCTTGAAACTACTCATTTGGCCATTGGAAACATGATATCAACTCTCAAATAATAGTGCCATGCACTAAGCCTCTTGTTTTTTTGTGACAATTTTGATAATGTTCTAGTCTTAGCCGGTGTTGAGGTATCCTTTGATACCAAAATTAACGTCAAATATGTTGTCAACGATGAATATGTAATGGAGATTGCTAAGGATGCATGTATCATTGTTCTTAAGGATAGTACTAAAGAGATTTCAAAAATAGATGTGAAAGACGCTGGCCTGGAAGGTGTTGCTTTGTCTCTCATGTAGATGGACATTCCCCTTGATGGCTGATGGCTTTTCCTCTATTTTTGGGTTCCTCTGTGGTGGAGGATCACTTCTTTTTGAGTTCCTCTGTGGTGGAGGATCACTTATTTTTGGGTTCTATCATATTTTTGCTTGTTTCTCTTTGTTCCTTTTTGTCAAAGGCTGCTTCTTTTTGCTCCTTTTAGTTTGAGGATGTAATTTTTTATTTCATCAAGCAATTATGTGGTTCCTTTTCATCTGCTCCTTTATGCTCCTTTGATGTACAAGGCGTTGGGGCACCTTTCAAATGCCCTGTTTTTAATAAAATTATTAATTTACCAAAAAAAATGAATTCATGGTTATGCCTTTTGGCCTTACTAATGCTCCTTCCACATTTCAAAGTTTAATGAATCAGATATTCCATCCCTTCCTTCAAAAGTTTATATTAGTTTTCTTTGATGACATTTTAATTTATAGAAAAACATGGGAAAATAACTTATGCCATGTAGACCAAGAACTAAAAATATTGAAAGACAACCAATTATATGCAAAAAGATCAAAATGCTCCTTTGGCAAACAATAAATGGAATACCTCAGACACATTGTTTCTAAGGAAGGAGTTACAGTGGACCCCTGTAAGATTGAAGATGTGAAAAAATGGCCTATCCCAAAAACCTTGAAGGGCTTATGCAGGTTTTTAGTATTAACAAGACATTATCACAAATTTGTCCAAAATTATGGTAAAATTGTAGCCCCTTTAATAGCACTACTCAAAAATCACACTTTTCTTTGGTATCCCAAAGATACTGATGCTTTTAGCACTTTAAAAAATGCCATGTGTACCACCCATGTCTTAGCCATACCCAATTTTTCCAAACTATTTGTTATTGAGAGCAATGCATCGAGACTAGGCATAGGTGTAGTACTCATGCAAAATGAAAGACCCATAGCTTTTACAAGCAAGGCATTTTCAAAAAATAATTTGGCCCATTTTACATATGAAAAGGAAATGTTAGCCATTGTCCATGCTATTCAACATTGGTGACCTTACCTTATTGCCAAAATTTCATTATTTGCACAGACCACCATAGTCTTAAATACCTCCTTGACCAAAGGATAACCACTCCTAAACAACAAAAATGGGTGACAAAATTACTAGGATATGATTACAAAATCATATATAAAAAGGGAAAATATAACACAGTTGTCGATGCCCTTTCTCAAAAATTTGAAAGACTACCTCAATTACAAGCCTTATCCTATCCTCATCCTAATTGGATAGACCAAGTCAAGGAATAATGGTTTAATGACCATAATACTCAGGTAGTAATTCAAAAACTTCAACAAGACCCCGCTAGTAAACCCCACTTTTCATGGAGCAATAACCTATTTAGGTATAAAGGGCATATTTTCTTAGCACCTAAATCTTCATATCGTACAACACTCCTCCATGAGCTCCATGCTACACCCATCGTTGGACACTCTGGGTTTCTCAAAACTTATAAAATAATAGCTAAATATTTTTATTGGGTCGGGATGAAGAATGATATCAAGAAGTTTGTAAATGAATGCGAGACTTGCCAAAGATACAAAGGAGAGACAGTGGCTACTCCAGGTCTTCTTCAACCCCTTCCAATCCCAACTAAAACATGGGCTAATATTTCCATGGATTTTATTGAAGGTCTTCCAAAATCTTCTGGTAAAACTACCATTCTAGTTGTGGTGGATCGTTTATCCCAATACGCCCACTTTTGTACAGTAACTCATTCCTATATAGCAAGTACCATTGCCCAAATTTTTATAGATAATATTTTCAAATTGCATGGCATGCCTTCCATAATAGTTAGTGATCATGACCCAACATTCACTAGAAAATTCTGGAGAGAATTGTTCAAAATTCAAGGCACTCAACTCTGTATGAGTTCTGCCTGCCATCCCCAAATTGATGGCCAAACAGAAGTTAATAATTTTTTATAAAATTACCTCCATTATTTTACTTCTACCCAACCCCTACACTAGGTTAAATGGCTCCCTTTATCATAATGGTGGTATAACTCCACATATCATACTACCATTAATATGACTATATGAATCCTTATATGGCAAATCACCGCCCTCACTTACATCTTATATTCCAGGGAGTACTAACATTTTAGCAATGGATATGGAACATAATACTCGGGAGAACATCCTTCGCACTCTCAAAGAAAATTTATAATCCGCCCAACATCGTATGAAGCAGCAAGCTGACCAACATAGAATTGAGCATAATTTTCAAGAAGGGGATATGGTATTTCTTCACCTACAACCTTATCATCAAATGTCCTTCAAAATAAAAGGCACCCAAAAATTCTTCCCCAAATTCTACGGACCATATAAAGTTCTAAAACGTATTGGGTCTATTTCTTATAAGCTTGAATTGCCCAAGTCATCAAAATTTCATTTGGTATTCCATGTTTCTTGCCTTAAACTAGTAGTCGGTACACACATCACCACACAAACTCAAATTCCTAATTTTATTGAAGATGGAACCCTCATGGTCGAGCCAAAAACTATCTTGGATCGTCGAATTCACCACCTCTGAAATCATTCCATCACTGAAGTATTGATTCAATGGAAAGGTCTACCTTTAGAAGATGCCACCTGGGAGACCTTTCATCATATCCAAAATCAATTCCTTCAATTCCAGATTTTAGGACAAAGCTTCTTTTAAGGAGGGTGGTGATGAGCACCAAAAATGCTCATATTTTGTACATATTTCTTGGATCAATATGCGGCTGTATAATAAGGATTGCATACTTTTATGAATGATTATATAGATATTTGATATAATTATGCGTGTTATCTAATTTGTGTGCTTTTAGTATGTTTTGTGGAATTGCAGTTGATTTAGTTAGATTTGGAACGGTCGAGGTCCTTTTGATGGACCTGGCACTTTATTTCATCGAGAGCCAATGTAGAGAACATAGGCACCTCCCTGCAATCGAAAGGCGCCAAGGGAACAAGCGCCTCCCTGCAGTCGAAAGGCGCCAATTGAATACAAGTGCCTCCCTACAGTCGAAAGGTGCCAAGTGAACACAAGCGCCTCCCTAAAGTCAAAAGGCGTCGATTGAATACAAGCGCCTCCCTACAGTCGGAAGGCGCCAACTGCATACAAGCGCCTCCCTGCAGTCGAAAGGCACCGACTGAATACAAGCGCCTCCCTACAACCGAAAGGCGCCAACCAAAGGCAAGCGCCTCTCCATAGCCGAAAGGTGCTAATAGAGGGTAAGTGCCTCCCTACAACCGGAAGGTGCTAATAGAAGGCAAGCGCCTCCCTACAACCGAAAGGTGCCACTGATTCTTTGCCCGTTGACTAGAGTTGAACGACGTGGATGGCAATGACTAGTGCAGTTCTAGCTCTACATCATGTAGAGCTAATTTGGAGATAGCACCAATGTATCCAAACGTCTTACCGATGCTAGGAAAAGCACGAACCGAAACGAACACACCGCCATCAGAAAAGAATGCCAGACGTCGATTGCATTCGCCAGAATGTTCTAATTTAGTCTGGGAAGAATCGACTGTTGTAACCACTTTTGTAATAGAAGTTCTGTGGGTGTGTTATATAAACACACGCAGATCATTCTGAGAGATATATAGAATTAATTAATAAAGATCTACTTTGAATTACAGAAGATAGATTGTAATACATTGATAAATATATTCTAGTTCCAAAAGTTCTAAAGCACGTGTTCGATCGGGAGGAATCTGCTGGAGCCTGGGCCCACTCCAAGCCAGTATTTCTTCCCCATTTCTTTTCTGTTTATTTATCAGTTTATTGCTTTCATAGAAATGTTCATCAATTTACTAGTTCCAGTATTTGCAGTAGGTTTATTTCCAGGAATGTGCATTTGATTTATTTTTGTAGATTTATTTTTGTTCTTCTTACGTAATTTATTGAGGAGTGCGGGAATGATTGACAACCATCTCAAGAACACCCCCCAAATGTAGGATTAGCAGATTCACCCTCCAGTGGTATTGTAGTAACCTAATTCTGACTCTTCACAAGTTTACAAAGCTCCCTGGGTTGATAATTAAATGCACGGGCATGTGACAAAAATAGGAAACCATTCACCTTGTTTGGCCCGCAACATTTTGGCACCATTGCCGAGGAAGCATCTTAATTAGATTACCTACAATACCCTGAAACCTTCATCTGACCTTGCATGAGTTCTTCGAGAAGAAGAGGACCTGACGATCGCTTTATAAGAACTAATCCATCAGGACCTGAGTCAGCCGAGCATTTTGGATTTGAGTTAGACTCGCCCGACCTACCAGCAGTCCATTGGAGTGAGGAACCGCACTTTGTGCAAAGTGCCGCCTCATCCCATCAACAAGGGGAAGAACGAATCATTATAAATCCCCTGTTTAATAGGACTCCTCTAGAGGAAGCCCTATTGTGGAAGGCTATGGAGGATCAGACGATCTCGCCAAACAACCTTAGAGCATTGACTCAAAAAGTTTTAAATGACCGGAAGGCCATAAACGCTGCATTAGAAACCACATTTCCTAAAAAAATGGATAACGATGAAGTCTCATCTGGCTTTAGTTTCCCAATAGAGGAGGGAGTAGGAGATACCAAAATGAAAAACATATCCCCTGCTCACCTCCCATCCTTCAGAGGACACCCGACTGAGGACCCTGACCTATTTTTATTCAAGTTTGATGTTTTGTGCAGGTCTGTGGATTACAAATCAAACACGCAAAAGTTGAAATTATTTCCTTCTACATTAGACGATGCAGCTCTGCGATGGTTCATCGATCTAGGAGACAAACACATCACCACCTGGGACCAGATGAAGACGCTCTTTCTAGAGCAATATCAAGATTTCGGGAGAGCAAGAGACTCTAGGGAGGAGGTCCTGAGCATGACACAAAGAGAAGATGAGTCTCTCGAGGAGTATTGGGAGAGATTCAGCTTTAATCTTCAACGGTCCCCTCACTCGAAGCTATTTGACAAGTCCCTCAAAAGCCTCTTCTTGAGGGGACTTACCAATGAGTCACTGGAGGCTCTCAACATGATCTCTCGAGGTGATGTCTACCAACATGCCATAGACGACATCCAGAAATTATGCCGGAACTACTCGAGAAGGCGAGGCAAAATCACCGCCAGGACCATGAAGGCGACTGCTTCAGTCACCAAAATAGAAATAGGCAACATGTTGGAGGATTTGAAGAGCGAAATGCTCTCATCTCTAGCACTGTAGATGGATACGCTGTTGTTAGAAAAGAAGAAACAAGAAAATGATGCAGCATTAGCCTATTTCTACCCAAAATGTAGAGGAAGACATGCAAAGAATGCATGCCCAGAAAACAAGGTCAGAGTATGCGCAGTTTGTAGGCTGAATCATAAAACTCGATTGTGCCCACAACTGCCCAGTAACCAAGAAGCGGCTAAGAGCACGGAGGCCTACTTCATAGGCAATAGGAAGAGTTGGCCATAGCCCCCCATGGGGAATATACCAACCGAAATGCCATCATATGGGGGAGGGTCATATATGCACCAAGGACCCCCTCAACCACCTAATATGGGGTGGTGGGGACCGTCACCTTGGACGAATGCACCCCCAGTAGCATTCCCGAATCAGCAGCCATGGATGCCATATCCATATCCTGGGCAATAGTGGAGAGGCCACAATGCATGGAATCAGACTCCATAGAATGCAGCTCCTGCTCACATCCAACAGAACTTACCAGCATTGCCAGCAATGAGACCTACGTAGCTACCAGCACAACCGAACAAGAAACCCGAACAACAGAGTAAATCAGCCGGCATACAACGTAGAAGGTGAGATGTACCATATGTACAATATTCAGCTTAGATCAGGTAGGCAGCTAGGAGTAGAGACTCCGCCTCTGGTAGAAGAGGAGGAAGAAATGGTAGAGATACCTCCACTGGTAGAAGAGGAGGCAGAAATAGAGGAGACACCTCTGGTAGAAGAAGGAAAAGCACTTGAGAGAGCGGAGGCTCCATTTCCTAGCCAGCTGCAGGAACAAAGAAAAACAACACAACCAGAATTTGACATCTTGTCGAGCTTGAAGAATCTCACGATGACAATCCCATTATTTCAAGCAATTCGAGATGTCCCCATTTACACCAAGGCAATTAGAGAAATGTTTCTAAGGATACCGAGACAAAAAGCTACCCAGACTATTAACGTCATGGGTAAACTGGCAGATCTAATGATGGGTAGAACACATCATCCGAAGTATGTAGACCGAGGCAGCCCAGTGCTGACCGTAAAAATTGGAGGACATTCCCTGTCCAACACATTGGTTGACCTCGGGGCAGCCATCAACGTGATGCCTCAAGAGACCATGCAGAGGCTGCGACTCACGAACCTAAAGCCCACCACGACAGTGCTGTAGTTAGCCGATCGATCAACCGTGTCGCCGAAAGGAATGCTGGAAGATGTGATCATAACATTCAATGCATGGGAATATCCAACCGACTTTCTAGTTTTGCAAACCAAGACCAAGCTGGGCGGTTACCCATTCATTTTTGGGAGGCCATGGCTGGCAACAACTGATGCTTACATCAGCTATCGGGATGGGCTAATGACCATCTCCAATGGGCAAAATGTCAAAAGGCTGACCATTTCACCACCAGCTCAGTCTATGGACTCGGAAGAAGAACCCAGGATCACCGAGCAAGGAACTACGGAGTTGTCCATAATCCAGCCGATGATGACCTTGGAGGAGGTGGCAGAAGAGGATGAGGATGGTGCTATCATGGAGTTTCTCCATGGAGAATCATCCACCCCCACACCTGGATCGCCGTTGACTGGAACCCAAGATCAGCACATCCAACAAATACATGTTGGGTCGGGAAGGACATTAAACGTCAACAGCAGGTTGATGCCCACATAGTTAGAAAAATTGAAAGAGCTTCTGGTGAAACACCAGCAAGCATTTGCATGGGACTACGCAGATATGCACGGCATCAGCCCAAAAATATGTACCCATCGGATTTATTTAGATGACCAGGCAACTCCTAGTCGGCAGCCACAGAGAAGGATGAACCCGACAATGAAAGACATTGTCAGAGAAGAACTGCACAAACTTCTGGCTGCCGAATTCATATATCCGATTTTCGATAGTGAATGGGTATCACCATTAGTGGTGGTCCCCAAAAAGAATGGGAAATGGCGGATCTGCGTGGACTACCGGGCATTGAACAAGGCGACTAAGAAAGACCACTTCTCGCTTTCGTTCATCGATCAGGTCTTGGACACACTCTCAAGAAGAAAATACTTCTCCTTTCTGGATGGTTTCAGTGGTTACAACCAGATCTAGATAGGGGAAGAAGATCAAGATAAAACAACGTTCACCTGTCCATGGGGAACGTTTGCCTATAAGGTATTGCCTTTTGGACTATGCAACGCATCGGCCACCTTTCAAAGGGCGGTGCTTAGCATATTCTCTGATATGATAGGAGATGGGGTGGAAGTATACATGGACGACTTCACCGCCTATGGAGAAACCTTCGAGGAGGCAATGAAAAATCTGGAAAGAGTGCTCGATAGGAGGAAGGAAAATCATTTGTCCCTAAGTAATGAAAAATGCTTTATGATGATGTAGGAAGGCATCGTGTTGGGACACCACCTCTCTGCAGAAGGAATAAAAGTAGACAAGAGGAAGATCGAGGTCATCAGAGACCTACCTAGCCCTAGAACGTAGAAGGAGGTAAGAAGTTTCCTTGGATCAGCCGGGTACTATCGACGATTTATCGCCAAATTTAGTAAGATTGCCAAACCACTGCACACCCTACTTTCTAAGGACGTAGAGTTCAATTGGACGGGAGATTGCGAAGAAGCATTCCAATTGTTGAAAGAAAAATTGATATCCGCACCGGTCTTGAGAGGACCGAATTGGGCCATACCATTCCATATTTACTGCGATGCATCTAACGGTGCGATCGGAGCAGTCCTTGGGTAGAAAGACGACGAAGAATTCTATGCCATCTATTATGTCAGTAAAAACTTGGTGGGAGCGGAGCTCAATTATACAGTGACAGAAAAATAATTCCTCGTAGTTGTCCATGCAATAAACAAATTCTATCACTATATAATGGGATACAAGGTCTTCGTCCATACGGACCACATGGCTATCAGGTATCTGATGAGCAAGCCGGCCATTGGTGGCAGAATTATCAGATGGCTATTGCTATTGCAGGAATTCGACATCACTATAGTCGATAAACCGGGCAAGGACAACGTCGTGGTAGATTTTCTATCCAGATTGATACCAGCAGATCATCAAGCAGTGGAAGATCAGTTTCGGATGAACATCTATTCGCTATTAGTGAACAAACTCCATGGTATGCAGACATAGCAAATTACTTGGCCATCGGAAGGACCTCACCTGCTCTCTCCTACAGAGAAAAGCAGGCGATCATAGAGAAGAGCGCATCATTCCTTTGGATGGATGGTCTCCTATTCAAAATAGGACGAGACCAAATTATAAGAAGATGCATAGCAGAACAGGAGTTTTCAGAAGTGCTCAAGGCATGTCACGATGAGCCATGCAGAGGACACTTTGCAGGGAAACGAACTGCCTACAAAATCTTGTAGGCTGGGTATTTTTGGCCCACTCTGTTCAAGGATGCGACAACATATACCAACAAGTGTGACGAGTGCCAGAGGATGGGTAGACCAACCCACCGAGATGAAATGCCCCTGCAGCCCCAGGTACACCTGGAACCTTTCGATAAATGGGGCATGGACTTCGTGGGACCATTTAATCCACCTTCGATGGGAAGGAGGTTTATTCTGGTCTGCACAGATTACATCACCAAATGGGTGGAAGTGTAGGCATTAAGGGACTCAAAGGAAAGAACGGTCACCGATTTCTTATTTGCCCATATTTTCACACGATTTGGGGTTCCTCGGGAGATAACAACAGACCAAGGGCCCCAATTCACCTCCAAATTGATTGAGGAGCTGATGGAGCAATATAGAGTTTGGCACAACAAAACCACGCCCTACCATCCATAGGTGAACGGGCAAGTAGAAGTGACAAACAGGGAGATAGAAAACATCCTGACTAAAACCATGTAGCAACACAAGAAATATTGGGCCACACGGTTGCCGGAGGTAGTTTGGGCATACAACACCACGTGGAAATCCACCACAGGATGCACACCTTTCCAACTGGTCTATGGAAAAAATGCGATGATGCCCATCGAGTTCGAAATCAAAACTCTGAGGATGGCTTTAGAATTAAATTTGAGCTTGGACGAAGCTCAAAAATAGAGGATTCACCAGCTAGATCAGCTGGACGAAATCCGACTGGATGCTTTGCAGAGGACAGAGATTATACAGAAGCAGAGAAAGAAGTGGCATGATAACCACATCAAGTTGAAGAAGTTCCAGGTAGGGGAATGGGTACTGTTGTATGATTCCCGGTTCTAGGAAAGGAAGGGCAAACTTATGCAGAGGTGGATGGGGCCGTATGAGGTGGCAGAGCTCATTAGGAACAGGGCGGTGCGCGTTAAGACAATTGACGGCAGCAACACCATGTTCATAGTCAATGGCCACCGACTACACCCCTATAATACGTCCAAAACATTACAGGTGGAATCCAGAGTAGGCATGGGGGAGACCCCATCTTGCTAGATCTGGACCAAACTCTCACAGGTGAAATGGTGGGCACGAAAGTGCTCACCCAATTTGTTTAGTTAGTTATAGTTTTTTTTAATGTGTGTTTTTTTGTAGGGATGACGCCCGCATGCAAGCTGCAGGCATCCTAATCCAGGGCCTAACAGGCACGGAACGCATCTAACTGCCTTTATTTTCCTTTCTTTTTCGGTTGCTTTTTGCAGGTGGAGGACCTGACAGCACGAAGGATAGGTATCTGGGAAACCAAGCCTGATTCGGCTCAGCATTCCGACACCGGCTCATAGATAGAATCTAGGCAGCATGAAAAAAATTGGGAAGGTTTGATCACCCTTTTTCCAGTCAAATCGCCCATCTAGAAGAAGGTGCCTTACTACACCCAGAAGGTGCCAAGCCAAGAAGAAGGCGCCTTACTACAATCAGAAGGCATCGAGTCCAGTCAAATTGACGTCCAGAAGAAGGCGCCTTACTGCACCCAGAAGGCGCCAAGCCAAGAAGAAGGTGCCTTACTGTAGTCATAAGGCGTCGAGTCCAGAAGAAGGTGCCTTACTACAGTCAGAAGGCGCCCATCCAGAAGAAGGCGCCTTACTGCACCCAGAAGGTGCCCAGACAAGAAGAAGGCACCTTACTATAGTCAGAAGGCGCCCATCCAGAAGAAGGTGCCTTACTATAGTCAGAAGGTGCCCATCTAGAAGAAGGTGCCTTACTACAGTCAGAAGGCACCCATCCAGAAGAAGGCACCCAAAAAAAAAAAAGATATATATAGGCGCCTTCCATGGCAGGAAGGCACCACAAAAAAAAAAAAAAATCCAGCCGAATACGTGCCTTCCAACATCAGGAAGGCGCATTCATCCAGCCGAATACGCCTTCCAACATCAGGAAGGCGCATTCATCATGACGAACGCCTTCCAACATCGGGAAGGCGCGAACCAGAAGGAGGCGCCCCCACATTGGGAAGATGCATGCAGGCAAGAGCGCCTCCCACCAATCAGAAGGCACCGAAAGGTGCATTCGTTCAAAGACGAGCATCGAAAACATTGGGAAGGTGCTACAAGGGCACCATCCACATGGGGAAGGTACCAAAGAATGCCTCCCACATGCAACATTTACACCTATCGGATGCCTCGAGCGAAACGAAGCATCGCACGAATAAACAACATCAAATGACCATACCCCTCCCTCGTGTCACAAGTCAGCAAATCAGTGGCTACCACGACAACTGGAACGCCAAATCAGGTATGTGCATATTAAATCAAATCTTTTATATAATTGTTTATAAATACGTAGTACCAAAAAAAATACAGCTGTCATAGAGATCGTACCCCCCATAGCCAAAAATGCGTGCCAATGAGAGGGCACCTTCCATAACTGCTAGGGTTAGGCATCTTTTCTATAAGAAGGCACCTTCCTGAAGAAGGAAGGACAAAAAAAATATAGCAGAAGGCGCCATGGGAGGAAGGTCTAAGAATCACGCGATCAAGAAGAATGAACCTAGTGACACAGATGGGATCAGAGGGGCAGTAAAGACCCAATTCGAAGCCGAGGGGTGGCTCGAATACTGCACCCTGGTCAGTCAGGGCCAGGACATGGAGGTAGCTAGAGAATTCACCACCTCTTTGAGGGGCGATGCGGCCCAAGTACGAGGGATGGAAATTCTAGTCACCCCTGAGTTCATCTCACAAGCGACTGGATTGCCTCTCACGGGGGAATGTATATACAAGGGCAGAGTATTAAAAGTATACGCCAAAATACTGCTGTCGGGAGAAAATGTGTAGGTAGATAGGGAGGGGTTACTCAAAAATAGCCTCCCCATGAATATGCGAAAGATGTTCGAGCAGATTGCTCGATTCTTCACATGCACAGGGAAGTATACCCATCTGCACCTTAATCATGTGCACTTCCTCAATCACCTAGTGCATGGGAGGAAATTGAATATACCCTTCTACCTAGCAAGTGCTCTGAAAGATGAAGCGGCTCAGTACTAGAAAGGGGCACCGTCCGCCTTAGCCCACCATGGGCTGATATCGGCATTGGTCCACCATGCAGGAGCACAAAGACAGAACCGTGACGCAGGGGGAGATGGTGGCCAAATAGGGCAACACAATGCGGTTGTCGAATTAGGGCAAGGTGAAGCATCCCCTATAGAGGAGATAGCAAACATCGAGCAATTGGTGTTGCCCTATTTTCTAGGAGGAGCAGAGCAGTCACCGGTGCCCGAAGACATAGAGGATAGAGGGCATTCCCCAGTGCCCGAGTATGAGGAGGAAGGAGCGCCACTCGCTGGTGGTGAGGATGAACCAGTTCCCAGGAGGAAACGTCTATGGTGATTCCTCTCGATAGAGGAAGAATAGAGTGACATAGAGATAGACATTGTCGCTCAAACCCTTCGAGAATTAACGAACCAGAGCCCACGGAATGAAGGAACTTTCGGGAGCAACGACCAGATCGATGCGGCCTTGGAGGAGGCGCTCGACTGGAAAACTGATTGTTGGATGGCATAGCAGATTCTGGAGGATTGCCAGAACCAGCATCAAAAGGAATTGGAGGAAAAGGATAGACGAATCACTCAGCTCGAGCAGCTGGTCCGGCAGTTGCAGGAGGAAAATCAAATACTTCAGGACAGAAGAACAGCAAGACAAGAGGCATCCATGCAGACTGATTGGGCAGAAGCAGTGTCGATGAACTCTCCCACAT
Source organism: Wollemia nobilis (assembly GCA_028583015.1). Classification (NCBI taxonomy): domain Eukaryota; kingdom Viridiplantae; phylum Streptophyta; class Pinopsida; order Araucariales; family Araucariaceae; genus Wollemia; species Wollemia nobilis. The sequence continues at coordinate 3,458,596 of JAQPPZ010000314.1, forward strand.
CTATCGAATGAGTATTCTCTTCGGGGGAGATTCGATCGGATGCCCGACAGAGTAGCCCAGAGGCAGGGGAGGATTCCTCTATTTTTAGGGGTGACAATGAAAGAAGTCCTACGATGCCCCCTGTCATTGTCCTGAGTGACATAGAGTAGGACGAAGGTCCCCAATAGTAGATACGACCAGAGGATACGGAGGACCTCCCCAGGCCTGAAGAGGGAGAAGAGCCTGAGGGGTCGACACCAGGAAGACAGGAGAATGAAGGATCACCCCCGAAGATAGTAGCACAACCGATCCTTCGGAGTAAAGAGAAGTCCCCAAAGGAGAAAGAAGAGACCCTAGTCCAAGCCGCCACATTTTTCATAGAAGCTAAGGCAAAGAGGCCCAGGACAGCTTGACAAAAGGTGAAAGTGACCTTCATTGAGTCAGAGGAGGACGAATGGGACATGCAACCGTTCGTCGAAAGGCAAAAATATTTTGAGCGGCTGTGCAAAGAAATGAAGGCAGCCAAGGCGGCTAGGAAGGCATCCTCGAGGATAAAAGGAGATTCTGGCATCTGCATCAATCCGATAGAAGACAGCTAGTTTTGGGACATCTATGGTTCATCCCGAGGGTGGCCTTCCATGATAAGGAGGTACTTGGAATGGTGGGGAGTATATGGCCCACAATTGGAGGCCGCTGCAATTGCAAAGGAGAATGCAGGGCTTACCCCTGAAGTGGCCACATTATACAAGGCCCAAGTAGTGCCTTCCAGAGGGGATAACTTAGATATCCCTCTGGCAGAGGCCAAACCTCCCGATGACGACCTCTGGCAAGCTGTCGAAGCTGCATTTCAATCGACAGGAACAACGCTGGCTATACCACCACCAGTGGCGGCCAGAACAAGAAGGGGACAATTAACAGCCATAGTTTCCCATAGGCAAAGGCGAACCACACCTTCACATGCCGACACAAAAAGATAGACTCGGGCCGTAGGGGCAGCCGAATCCTCCAAGAGATGGCGACGATGAGAAGTCCGAGGGCTACCTACAGTTTGGATGCCACGAGGGCATGGCATATGTTAGGCATGGGGGGATGATGAGCACCAGAAATGCTCATATTTTGTACATATTTCTTGGATCAATATGCGGCTGTATAATAAGGATTGCATACTTTTATGAATGATTATATAGATATTTGATATAATTATGCGTGTTATCTAATTTGTGTGCTTTTAGTATGTTTTGTGGAATTGCAGTTGATTTAGTTAGATTTGGAACGGTCGAGGTCCTTTTGATGGACCTGGCACTTTATTTCATCGAGAGCCAATGTAGAGAACATAGGCACCTCCCTGCAACCGAAAGGCGCCAAGGGAACAAGCGCCTCCCTGTAGTCGAAAGGCACCAATTGAATACAAGTGCCTCCCTGTAGTTGGAAGGCGCCAAGTGAACACAAGCGCCTCCCTGCAGTCGAAAGGCGTCGATTGCATACAAGCGCCTCCCTACAGTCGGAAGGCGCCGATTGCATACAAGCGCCTCCCTGTAGTCGAAAGGCGCCATCTGAATACAAGCGCCTCCCTACAACCGAAAGGTGCCAACCAAAGGCAAGCACCTCTCCACAGCCGAAAGGCGCTAATAGAGGGTAAGCGCCTCCCTACAACCGAAAGGCGCTAATAGAAGGCAAGCGCCTCCCTACAACCGAAAGGCACCACTGATTCTTTGCCCGTTGACCAGAGTTGAACGACGTGGATGGCAGCGGCTAGTGTAGTTCTAGCTCTGCATCATGTAGAGCTAATTTGGAGATAGCACCAATGTATCCGAATGTCTTACTGATGCTAGGCAAAGCATGAACCGAAACGAACACGTTGCCATCAGAACAGAATGCTAGATGTCAATTGCATTCGCCAGACTGTTCTAATTTAGTCTGGGAAGAATTGACTGTTGTAACCACTTTTGTAATAGAAGTTCTGTGGGTGTGTTATATAAACACACACAGATCATTCTGAGAGATATATAGAATTAATTAATAAAGATCTACTTTGAATTGCAGAAGATAGATTGTAATACGTTGATAAATATATTCCAGTTCCAGAAGTTCTAAAGCGCGTGTTCGATCGGGAGGAATCTGCTGGAGCCTGGGCCCACTCCAAGCCAGTATTTCTTCCCCATTTATTTTCTATTTATTTATCAGTTTATTGCTTTCATAGAAACGTTCATCAATTTACTAGTTCCAGTATTTGCAGTAGGTTTATTTCCAGGAATGTACATTTGATTTATTTCTGTAGATTTATTTTTGTTCTTCTTACGTAATTTATTGAGGAGTGCAGGAATGATTGACAACCATCTCAAGAACACCCCCCAAACATAGGATTAGCAGATTCACCCTCCAGTGGTATTGTAGTAACCTAATTCCGACTCTTCGCAAGTTTACGAAGCTCCCTGGGTTGATAATTAAATGCACGGGCATGTGACAAAAATAGGAAACCATTCACCTTGTTTGGCCTCGCAACAGGTGGCATGTTAGGACCCTACTCCTAACACTAAATATTGGTTAACTCACCATTTAATTCATTTAGGGACCAACGCATCCATTCACTCATATTTCCAATTTATATTTATATTGCTTTCAAGTTGGTGTATTAAGATCAATCAAATCAAATATAATATTCCTATTGTTTGGTATTCTAACAATATAAAATGTGATTCTTTTATAAATTGTGATTCTTCAACTTGTATTGTTAGTATTTGCAGGATTGTGTGACAAGATCGGAGAAGAGGACAGGATGCTTACAAAGGCTCATATACAAAAAGTGCATCTAAGCACTATCTAATGCCCATGAGTGGACCCCTAGGACCTACTAGGAGCCCTAGACCTAGAACTCTACCTAGAATCAGTTGGCCTAGTCAACTACATCATTGAGAAATATGGAGGATCTAGAAACATGATATGGTTAGCCATACATAAATCCTCCAAGGAGTGCACATATGCCTCGTTCACTTGAATTCATCGCAAGTCTAACTTGTACCAAAGTTTATTGCCTAAAATCTTTGCCTAGAGCCTCGTGATCATCTCTCAATCATCCCCACCAGCTCCTCTAACTACCCACTCTACCTACATCTGAGCTATATTCATATCCTGCAAACTAAGCTCCACCTGTAGTTATGCTATAGTCTCATCATGAGACTGCACCAAAGTCTCATGCTTCACTTGCAACTGCTCCATATAGGTCTATAGCCTTACCACCTCGAATATCTCCCCCATATCATCCTCCTCCTCATCCTCCCCTCTACCAACCATAGAAGTCTACTGCCTCACACCTCTCAAATTCTTCCTTCAATTGCTAGCTCAAATGGGTCTCAGTTGCTTTGGAGTCCCATCAAACTCCTTAGCATCATCCTCACCATCGGCCACCACCTTAGGTACCCATACTGGTCTAGCACCAAAACATGCCACATACTCAGGGGTCATCCCCACATCATCCACATCAGGGATATCTAGCTCCTTATCCTCCTTGATCACCACCCTCCATGGATCCACACATGGAAGCCCCATCTCCTCTCGGTACCTCCTATAAATAACTGGATCCTTTGGTAATCCCTATGGCAATACAAACTGCTACAACATCCATGAGAACTAGAAGTACTCCACCTTGTCCTACCACTTCCAAACTATCCACCTCAACTACATGACCTACCACAACTTCTCCCTATATCCAATCCATCTAGTCACCCATCAAGACCTCCACATCACCTAGGTGGATGTTATTTCAACCCACATATCTTGATACCATTGGCTCGAGCATATTGGATGACTCGATTGTACCTCCTCCGCTACCACACATCTCTTGGAAAAGGGTTTCACACCATACCACTCATGATAGGGTAGACCATTTGGTTATGCCACACTGAAGTGCTCCCATCCCTAGCACTAAAGAAGAAAGTTGCACCCCAAGCCCTTCCTCTTTCATCGTGTCACCTCATACAACTCTTGGTACACCTACACCAACAAAGCAGCTACCCATGCATATGGCTATAACATGGTGAGAAAATCATTCACCAATCCCAATAGGTTCCATGGGAACCTACAACCAGTACTATTAGAAACAACTATGTTCACCAACATGAACATCACTAAGGTCAAGAGGAGATCCAACTCCTTGTCCACAAACATGGTCAAGTAGGTAATCCCTCCACTCTCCACCTTCACCTCCTCCCATCTATCCCCAATAATCCTACTCATCTGGGCCTTCTTATCATAGCTTACCTCCACATTCACTTCCTCCACTAGTACCTTGAGAATACGATACACATCCTAAAGGGTAATGGTCACCTCCCTAGTCGATAGTTGGAAGGTCCCCCTATCTACATCCCATATTTTAGCCAAAGCTAAAATATACCCCTCATCCACCCTCACTACATCAATATGGGCCACATTCTCTATCCCCACCACCTTTAGTACACCCTAGTCCACCTCCAGCAACAATTTCCTCATCCCAGGAACAAGGGGAGAAAATCGATGTCGAGGCTCCAAAATCCGCAACTGGAGCAATCAACACAATTCATTAGTTAAAATAATAATAAAATTTTGCACATCAAATGCATTACCTTGGAAAAAATTTCCCCCACTCTAACTACAACACTCATTCCCTCCACCACCATGGCTTCCATGCCAAAATTCAACTACCTCACTTCACTCCTCACTCCACTTCACTCCTCAAAATGCAACTTCTTAAACTTGCAAACACACAAATGAGTTACATTTTCCAACCTATAGACTATTTATAGCAAATGCAGACACATTGAAGCACCTTGGGACATTTCAGATAAGCCTAAGCGTGCATGGGCACTCACCAGAATGTTGAAGGGTGAAAGGGTGTTTCCAGGCACTCTAAAGCGCAGTCGAGCATTTCCTACATCTCAAGAACACACATAGGCGTTTGATGCATAAATCTAGAAAAGGAAAAATCGATAAAATTAGTATCTTATCTCTTCCAAATTTCAAATTTCACACACACATCAATTCCATCATAAAATTAGGTTTTGTGAAAACATAAATTATTTTGGACACATAATTTTTGTTTGTGGCCAAAATTCATAAAAATAATCATTCCAATTACAAAACATATCAAACTAGTCCAAATTTTCACAAAATGATCATCTTCATCATCTGTATCATAATTCTCATCATCCCACCAATTTTTGTAAGAATATGAGTTGATTTGGCTTAGTAAATCAAATTTTGTGTCCAAAGACATAAAATTGATCAACATGGTATCCAATGTTCACCAATCAGGTTTATTTTTCATAAAATCATCGCATTTCTTCCTACAAATTTCAAATTTCACCAACATCATACTCCATCATCCATTTCATTCCACATGTACCACATCTTGAGTGAATATTATATATAGTGGTTTGTTCTATATACTTGGCGATTGTAGTGATTTGTGTCCATGCAATTTGGTAGGATGAATGAATCACCATAAGAACACTTTGTCATCCTCATCATTCCATATCTCCTAGTTCAAAAGCACAATCAAATTTTCTTCCTCACATTTCAGGTGAACCTTTGACAAGATTAATCTTACTAAAAAGCTCTCATTGATGGCCTTGTTCATGGGGCTTGAAACCTGGACAAAATTACATCACATCATTCTCAATTTCCTTGACAGTCATCATAGCGACTGGATCTAGCTAGGCTGATTGGTTCCATTGAGATGAATTATTCAATAGTCACTAGTAGGCCCTCTAAATTTGACTTTTTTATTTCCTTTTTGCATCTTCATATTGCATATCAATGAGGCCATACGGAAAAATTTATTCAACATCATGGAATCACCCCAAATTTGGGGTAACTAAATTTGATTATAATTTTCCCACAATAGGATACATATTACATGATCATGACATCCACATCTGGCATAAAAACCTTCATCTGTTGGGGCAAAAACAAACGCAATAAACATCATCATTTCTCCCAAAACCCTTCATCTATTAGGGCAAAAATAGATGCATTCATCATCATCATTTCTTCCAAAACCCTTCATCTGTTGGGGCAAAAATAGATGCATTCATATTTCCCATTCCATAAATTATCCTTCAATCGTTGGGATAAAAAATGGTCACACATTCCATCATTCCCATTTTCTTCTTTGCATAACATTTCAACATTCCATTCTTTTTCAATTGGCTCATGAGATTCATCCACAACTCATTCGCCAATTGAGGGGGTAAGCTATGCAATAACTCTAGAATTATTTATTCTTTTACCTTCAATTTTGTTCCAAATTCCAACAAGAGAAAGAAGCTACTTCTGTGCCAAGCCCAATTAGATGTCTTGTATTTTTGCACCATATTATGTTTCATGCAACATGGTACAAAAATGGGCATCTATAGACACCAAAATCTAGCCACTTGTCCTCCATCCATGCTTTCCCACCATTTCCACCACCAAAACATAACCACTTGTCCTACATCCTAGCTTTCCCACCATTTTTTGCCTATTATTTATATATTTATTATATATTTAAATAATAATATTTTATATATTATATTTTATATATTTAATAAATATATATTTATATAAATAAATTAATCCCATCTATTCAATTTCATTTAATCCCATCTGTCCATTCACCTTAATCCATGCCACACCCTAAATTTACTATCCACCCTTAGATGTGCTTTAATCTCAACCACATGATTAGTGTCTTTGAAACCCTAACATGACCTAGGTTGGATTATAAATAAAATCCATTTTGATGGCTCAACCCCAAATTCTTGAGTCCTAATTTTTTTATTCTTCAAATACCCTAAGTTCCCTAAGGATCTCCAAGATTTCAAAGTGTCTTAGAGGTTCAATCCAACATCTATACCTTAGTCCCACTCCATCCATAATATTCCCTATCCATTCATTCACCACCATCATCATCACATCCTTCACCATCATCATATTTCCTTCTATAGATCTTATTTGACCTCTTGAGTGCCCTATCACTCTCTGAGAGCACTCTACTGCTCTCCACCATAACCCCAAACACCCTAACACTCTTTTCAAGTTCTCTTCTACTCTTTGCCATAACCTCAAGTGCCCTACCACTCACCACCATAGCCTCGAGTGCCTTGTTGATCTTCGCCACAGCCCTGAGCACCCTATCGCTCTCCACGAGCACCTTGATGCTCTTCCTAAAAGCCCTACCATGATTTAGAATCCTATTCTTATGAAAATCGAGATCTTGGGTGTCTCTAGGGTACACCTTTTCCATTGACCTACAACCAATCCAGTTATCAAAAGACAACCAACAAGGAGCAAGGTAAATCTACTAGTTATTATTTCATTTTATGTATTTTCATTTTATGTATTTTCATTTTTGTTCACTTCATTAGCAACATATTAGTTAGGTTTTATTACTACTTATAGAGGGCCTCACACTGTGGATCCCTCACAAGTATTACTAACTCATTTATTGTGTCATTGTGTGTAGATATGAAGGTGTTACACAAACATTGGACAATTGATTAAGCTGGAGTGGCCTAGAATCGGATATGCAGAAGCCCACTCACACTTGTTGGGAGTAGAACACAACTGAAGACACCACCATTTGATGTATTTAGGGTTTTGGAGAACCCTAGAAACCTTTGTAATAATATAAAAATGTATTTCTACATTCACTATTGTAACAACAAAGTTTTTAGGCTCCCCCGTTTAATATAAATCTTATTTTTTGTGCAATATATGGTTATTTGAATTCTCTTTATTCAGCATTTTCTTGGTGACATGTTTTGTCTCTATACTCATCAAGTACAATAGTAGGTCCACATCTTGAAATTTTAAGATGTGATTCAATTTCTTCTGGTAACATAGATTCAAAGGAATAGTCTACTCCACGTCTTCATAGCACAAACTAGACAACTTGCTCTTCGATGATTCCTTTAACTACTAAGAAAATATTGCCTTGTGATGGGATCAACTATGGCTTCACTTTCAAAAGGTTTTGCATATTCCAACTTATGCAAGTAGTTTTCAAGACAATTAAAATTAAATAAAGCATTCCATCATTCATTATTTAATCCAAACATCTTTCCACATTTTAAGAGCATACAAAATTAAGAGATATAAATCTTCCTCCATCAATTTGGATCTTTTACAAAACACATATTTTAAAACTAAATCAATCCATGCTCTAATATAGACTACTCATAGAGTTCAAAAGAACAACATATATCAAATCTCTTAGATATATTTCTATGTATTGCCTACTAATCCCTTTTCCCAGGCAACACACAAAATTCCAAACAAACAGATTCTTTTATAAAGGAACAACAAAAATAATCATCTCTTCTAGTAAACAATTAGAATCAAAATAGTAACATCACATCATTCTAAACTGTCATCTAATGCATCTATTCTAAGTAGACCATATTTTATTTTCTTCTATGATAAATTATATCAGGTACTCTTTTAACAAGATTCCACTATAACACTTATTTCAAACTTAAATCTCAATAAAAATTTTAGCTACACAATACTACCAAAGCCCCTATCAATGGAATACATGGGCAATATTTTAAGAGACTAAACTCAAACTATGGTAGTAGCATCTACGTTCAACACTCATTAGTCACAGATCAAGCAAAGGAACAACGTAATACATTACTGGTTTACATCCACAAACCTAATGTATTCTGGCATAATTAAACTAGATACTCTTTCACAAGCAAAAAATAAATAATGAAATAAATGAACTTCCAAGGCTTAAATAACAAAAGTAACTAATAATTAAGCCCTTTTCAATTTCAATCAATATCTTTGGCCCTAAATATGGTCCACCAAATTTTATCAGGTTACCTATTTTCATTACTGTCTCACCTCAAATAGATTTTCCAGGTACCTTCTTCCATTTTCCAACAAGCTTTCCCTTTATTTTTCCAAAGAACTACTTGATAACCACAAAAAACCAACCCTACAACTCCAAACTCCTTTTTCTTTTGGTCTCTGCCTACTATTACCTCCATTATCATCTAGCCTAATGGTAAATAATTACTTCCACCAATAAAATCTCACACCTCCACTCTCTTCCCAATACAAAGGGGAGAATCCCAACCAATATTTTTGTAAGGTCTAATCAATGCTCCACCATAAGCATGATTCCATAATATAACTAATAGTTCCTTTCTTCCAATCAATAAATAAAACAAGGCATCAACACAAAATAATAATTCATCATCCATTTTTATTACCTTTATTTATAAGCTTATTGTTCCTACCTTTATTAATCAGCAATACAAGGGAACAAACATTCATTTCTTTCATTATAATGCTTTTTCTTTTCAATCAAAATTCCTTCATAAGCAATTATTATGCAACTAAAAATTCAAAGCAATTTAATATTTATTTTCTCATGCAAATCATGTTATGCATCTTCATGAAAGGGGCATTCATCCATGTTGCCTCCTTAAATATTTTGATAAATAACCCATCACATAATTTCCCCAAGGCATCTTTTTTCTCGGTGGTTAATTCTTTCTGCCACCATGAAGAGTCTTATTCCTACAAAAGAGCACTTTAATTAGCAGCATTGTATTCTTATATAAAATGCAAGTTCACAAAACCAAACATGGAATTATCCTACATCCCAAATAATATTCACATATCATATTTCTCATAAAATAAATAAGTGTTTTGCATACCAATCTGAAATAGTCAATCACTTCATTGCACAAAACAACATATCAAACATAAATTTATCAACATAAAAAGTTTGCTAAAGGTGGGTCATGACATCCTCCCCTCCTTAGGCTTAACACAGTCCTATGTGTAACATCATAGTTTAAACATTAAACTAATATTTACATTGCTTCATCAAACAGAAATAGAAAATGGTTTTGCATGTCTGCTAATTTATCCCAAGGACCATTTCTTTCATAATAACAATCCCACTAAACTTTGCACTAATCCAAAGTTCCTTTCCTCATTGATTTTGATTTAAACTCAAGGATTTTTAATATTTGAACCTCTATAGCCTTTGGATTCATCATCTGTAAGTTATAAAAGTCCCATACATATTCAAGATTAGCAATGTACTTTCTAAGAAAAGAAATGTGAAAAGTATCATGAATCTTGGATAAATTGGGTGGTAAGGCAAGTTGGTATGCCACAAGACTAATATTCATTGTAATTTCAAAGGATCCCATAAAACATGGATCAAGTTTTGTGGACTTGATAGCACTCTTCTTAGGTCTCACTCTCAGAAACACTCTATCACCTACCACAAATTCTATTGGTGTCCTCTTAAGATCAACATAACTTTTTTGATGATCTACAACTTCTATAAGTCTTTTCCTGATCATTCTTAGTTTTTGTTCCATTTATTTGACCATGTCAAGTCCAAGTATAATTTGGTCCTCTAGATTATCCCATGACAATGGTGTTATACACCTTCTACCATACAAAACTTTGAATGGAGCCATACCCAAGGTCGAATGGTGACCATTATTGTAGGAAAATTCTACTAATTGTAGGTAATCCTCCCATCGAGTCTTCTGGTCCATCAATACATGCAAAGCATATCCTCTAATACATGATTCACTCTTTCAGTTTATCCATAAATTTTTGGGTGATAAGCAGAACTGATATTTAACTTAGTACCAATGGCACGATGCAAGGCTTACCAAAACTTGGATGTAAATCTTGAGTCTCTATCTGATATGATTACCTCTAGAAAACCATGAATCTAAAATATTTCTTTGTAAAATATGTTAGCCACAACCACATCATCATATTTGGTATTCCCAGGTATAAAGTGAGCAACCTTGGTCAATATGTCAACCACAACTAGGATTGCATCATGTTGGAATCTATTTTTAGGAAATCCTACAATGAAATCCATTGATATCACCTACCATTTTTGCATGGGAACATCATGTGGATATAACAACCTAGCAAGATGTTTGTGCTCTACTTTTACTTTCTGATATTCCAAGCATTGAGCGATAAATTCAGTTATGTCTTTCTTCATTCCTGTTCAAAATAAATTTTTCCTCATTTTTGCTCTACCTGGATGGGAAGAATACAGATATCTATGAGCTTTATTCATGATCACCTTCCTCAAATTTCTAGTTTCAATTATAACTACCCTATCCTTAAAGCATAAGAAACTATCTGTGATCTTAAAGTATGTGTTTTCATTTGATTTCCTTTGCATTATTCCCAAATTTGATTGTAATATGGATCTTGATGTTGCATTTTCTTGACTTGTTCTATCAAATCAACGTGGTTACGAGACATAACAACTATGTGTCTCCTCCTACTCAATGCATCAACAACTTTATTCTCTTTTCCTTTTATATACTCAATGTTGAAATCATATTCAGCAAGAAATTCCATCCACCTTCTTTGCCTAGCATTCAATAAAGGTTGAGTAAATATATATTGCAAAATTTGATGATTTTTTCTCAACTCAAAGGGCCTCTCTACCAAATAATATTGCCAACTCTTGAGATTAAATACAACTACTATCAATTCCATATCATGAGTTGCATAGTTAACCTCATGTCAATTCAATTTCCTTGATCCATAGGCTATTACTTCTCCTTCCTATGAGAGCACTCCTTCCAAATATTTAAATGAAGCATCTATGCAAAAAAAAAAACTCCCTTAAGGATCAAGTATCTTTAGTATAGGTGGTGTAGTAAGATTTTGCTTAAGCAGAATGAATTTTACCTCACATTTATTTATCCACCTAAATTCTTCCCCTTTTCTTTGAAGATTAGTTATTAGAGAGGTTTTCTTGGCATAATATTTAACATATCACCTATAGTAACCAGTAAAACCCATGAAACTTTGAACTTCTATCACATTTATTGGTAGAGGCCAATTCAAAATAGCCTCTATTTTCTTAGGATCTACTATGATCCCTCTTTCTGATACAATATGTCCTAGGTATTGTACTTTTGGTACATAAAATTCACACTTGGACATGTTCCCATACAACTGATTTTTCCTTAGCAGTTCCAACACAATTCTAAGGTGCTTATCATGCTCTGTCTTATCTCAAAAATATATTAGTATATCATCCAAGAACACTAAAACAAATCTATCCAAAATCTTCTTGAAGATACTATTCATCAAGTTCATAAATGTGACTGGAGCATTCGTTAGACCAAAAGGCAAGACAATAAACTCGTAATGGCCATAACGAGTCTTAAAGGTTGTCTTATGTGTATCCTCTTCACATATTTACAACTAATAATATCCAAACTTTATATTAATATTTGTAAAGATAGTGGTATCTTTAAGATGATCAAAGAGATCCTTGATCTTGGATAAAGAATATTTATTCTTGATTGTTGCCTTATTTAACATTTTATAATCTATGCATAGTCTTAAGGAACCATCTTTCTTCCTTACAAATAGCATAAGTGCACCCCATGGTGACACACTTGGTATGATTAATCCTTTTTTTAGAAACCCTTGTAGCTATACCTTTAGCTCCTGCATTTCTATGGGATTCATTCTATAAGGTGCTCTATGTATTGGCTCGATTCTAGGTTGAAGCTCAATTGTGAAGTCAAATTCATATTTGGGGGGTAATCCAAGTAAATATTCTAGAAATACATCCCTAAATCCTAAAGAATTGGGTGTTTCCTGAACACCTCTTCCTTCTTTTCTTCTCCAATTTCATTTATCTTTACAACATAGATCATTCCTCCTCTTTTGATGGCTTTCTTAAGTTGCATTTCTAATAGGATTTAGGATTGGAATGCCCCTTGTAGGTTGTACACCCTTCGTACATCCCTACCATATTCTACATAATCAATCCACATATCTTGAAATTTGACTAATGCTTTATGCGCTTGCAACCAATACATTCCTAATATTACATCAAAGGCATGCAAAGGTGCTACATACATGCATTCTATTGTAATTCCACTAGGTAAGGTGATTTTTTCCATAGGGTAACATTGATTTACAGAGTAGGTTTATCTTGAACCATACTCAACTTTCCACCCATATGCCAAGATTCTTGGTCTTTCTAAAATGTTTTTAACTAGTGGAAACAAAGATATATTTAGCACCACTACTAATCAAAATTTTATCATCCTTACCAAAAACCTTACCCTTTATCAATAGTGGTGTAGCTTGACCATCCAGATATTGATTCCCTATTGTTGTATAAATCTTGTGCGTAGGCTTCTTAGGTGCATATTCCTTGTACATTGGTTCCTTTCCCTTTGAACTCATTCCTACTCTTTGTGGGCAATTACTGGTATAATATGGTCCTCTACAAAGAAAACACCCTTATTTTGGTCCTAGATGTTATTTTCGCTTTTGTTCCTCTTCTACTATTTTTGCATGTGGAGAATTAGCCTATCCTTGTGATGGTTTATTGGTATTATGGTTCTTTCCTTGGAATCTCCTCTTGAAATTTCCTTGCTTCTGGTCATTTCTTCTATCTTGCTTAGAGGAAATTTTGTTTGCCTATTTTTTTTCCACTTAAAAAAACCTACGCTATTTCTTTTCCTTAGTGCTTCTCTACCCTGCTCATCTAAACCTTCATAGTCAAAATAGGGTTTAAGATATGTTTTAGATTTTTTGGATAAATCATAGGCCTTCTACAGAGTAGTAGGTTCCCACATATCTACCTCTTACCCTATTCTAGGATCTGCTCCTAGTATAAACTTATGAATCTTCATTTTCTCATTATAAGCAGGTACATACTTTAGCAACTTGATAAATCTTTGATAATATTTTTCCACTATCCTAGTTTCCTATCGAATTTTAGTGAACTCCTCAAAATTCTGGGAATAGAAGTGCTCTATGAGGAATCTTTTTTTAAAAGCTACTACAAATTCTTCCCACTTTAGGTCGACTACTACTACTAGTTTTTTATCCTTGCTAAGGATTCCCACCAATCCAAACCATCTCCTTGCAAATGCAGGGTGGCATAGGACATTCGGGTGCCAAAGGAAAAGTTCTTTATCTTGCAATAGATTTCTATTTCTTTCAACTAAGCCTTGGATTTATCTCCATCTTCCTCTCCATTAAACTTGGAAGATTTTAAATGTTTCATCTCTTTGCCCAACTCAGCCTCAAGTTGAATCCTATCTAGTTGTGCCTCAATAAAGGGTTCATTGACCTATCTCCTATTAGAGTTCCCAACTTGTATTTATCAATTCATCATGACATCCAACAACTATTTTTGTGTTTCCACATGTTCCCAAAGTAGAGCCACCATCATCGCAATATTCTCTCGCAATATTCTCTCCTTCATTACTAAGATTATTTCTTTCATTTCTAGGGTTCTTTGAACCTACATCCAGGTTTTTTTTCTCTACATTGGTCTGTCATGTCTGCATTGGTGCTAGAGAAACACTTTTTCTTCTTCTCTTTGGTGGTATTATCCATAATAACACACATAAGAGATAGTAGGAGTCAGTTCACCATCACTTCTTTGATTGGTTTCTCCTAACATCAACTAAGTTTCTAGTTATCATAAATAGTCAGATCAGTTTAACTTTCAATAGTTTCTTTTAAATAAGGTATAATCCTTTCATAGGTATGTTTTCCATTACACACCCAAAATAAATTTTGTGCAATGAACCCATTCCACTATGAACTATGCTCTGATACCAAATGTCATCTCCCAAATTTTCTACCTAATTAAGAACACAATTTTTTTTTACTATAGACTATCCATCAGAAGGTTGATATAAATATATAACCCAATACTCAAAGGTACTCCCACAACTATACATACATTAGTCTATCAATGTAAGTTCACTAGGTATAAAGGTTCACCCATCACTATACTTGCATTTGTCTATCAATGTAAGTATACTAGGTATAAATAAACACCCATCCCTATACTTACATTTATCTATTAATGTAAGTACTCTAGGTGTAAGGAATCACCCATCACTATACTTACCTTTGTCTACCAAGGTAGTATACTAGGTGATGACCCATCTCTTTCCATTCAATCGAAAATATCATGATATACATTACACTCCACATAGATCCTTTTATGTGAGTGATTATCACTTTGACTACCTCACTAATCCATTAGATGAGCTAGTCATCCCTACTAAAACTACCTAGCATATCTGACCACTATATTTTTGTGGTTTTACTAACTCAAAACTTTCTCTTGTTTTCTACCAAGGCTTCTATTGGACATAAGCTAACTCAAATACCCACTATTATTTCAATAAATAATAGTGTTTTGATCATTCTGTAAAAATAAGTTTCCAACCCTCTTTTATTCTAACTAGCAAGTTTTTCTAGTAATCGACCAATAATATTGTCAAACAAAGAGTCAATTATTACACAACATTGATTCCTAAGAATTATCTAAAAAATATTTACTATTAGCCCCTACATTCACAAGAGACCACAAATAGATAATGTTAGAAATATTGAGCATATTAAGTTGTCATTGATGTCAAAGTTGTCATTGATGTCAATGGATTGATGTCAAAAGGTTGCATGATATTCAAGGCAGAAATATTCTTCAAGGTAAAGTATATCTAAAAGCAAGGAAAATTATTGTAAAGAAAAGGTTTATAATATTTAATTTAAATATTATAAAGAAGGTCAAAGAGATTGCTTGGGATAAATTTTTTCTAAAAGAGGTTTAGGTCCAAGGCTTAAAAGGTTAAGGCCATGGTTTAAAAAGAGAAGGCAAGTTTAAATTATTAAAAAAGAGGGTTTGAAGGCCAAGGTTTAAAAAGGGGACAATATTATAATATTTTTAATATTATAATATAAAGGTTATTTTGGCACCAAATTCTAGAAAGTAAAATGAAATTCAAAATTATAATGCATTTCCTAAAGCGTCGATGTCATGGATAGAAGTAAAAATCCATATAAGTATGGATTGAAATTATTCTTTATGTTATGCTTTTTGATTATTGCTAAAATCAAATTCTCCCTCATGCAAAATCATGAGATACAGAAGACAAGGGAAGAAGATGAAAAGTTTTAAAAGGTAGAGGATAAATTTTAAAAATAAAACATATCATGTGGTTATCTCCAGCGGGATGGCTAGCCCAAGTGGCATCCTATCTTGCGCTAGGGTGCAGGCGGATAGGAGGTATCAAGATCGATTCACAGTGACACCATTTTAGCTAAGGTTTTTGACCAAAAGGATTTCATTGTAGTATTTTAAATCAGATATCATGCGCTTTTGTACTCGTTCGTATGCATAGCCCAAATAGTAGCCTAGCCTACACTAGGGTGTGGGCAAGCACGAGGTCTCAAGGTCGATTCACAACAACAATTTTTTATCTTGAGGTTGGGTAGAAGAAAATATTATAAAATATTTTTCATGTATTTTTAGTTCCAACGGGTGGGCCAGTCCAGCTAGCAGTCAAGCCTTCACTAGAGCGTGGGATGCATGAGATCATGCATTGGGCTCTCCTCGATGGTAGAAGTTGGTAGGGGTAAATAATTTTTTGTTTAAATTAAATTAATATTAGGGAGTCATAAGGTTTTAGGTGCTTTATTTGAAATCTGAAAAAGGTGGTTTTTGTGTGATGCAAGGTGGAGTAAAAAGGTGTATTAGTTTTATTTAATTGTATTTTGTGTTGGTGTTGAGTTTTGTATATATAAAGTTGGAGAAATAAGGTGTATTGTTGGAAATTTATTTGTGTAACTTGCATACTATTGTGAAAGGGTTAGGAGGTCACTTTGTTGCTATCATATTGCTTATATTTGATAAAGTGCTTGAGTGGATGTCTTGATATTAAAAAGGGGAAAATTTGCTAACCAATTTTTGAAGTGGCACAAGGAAGGGAAATTATTTTGAGACAGGTTTTTGAGGGCACATCTTCATCAAGGCAGCTTTAGAGGTATGGTGTTTTTTATTCCTTTCTAAAGGGTGATGTTTGTTTGAAGGAAATATTTGTGATATCATATGGTGGATATATAAGGATTGATTTTATGTGCATGATTATTGATTGAAATTGGAAATATATGAGCTAGGGTTTGAGAACAAGTTGTCCATGAGTATTAAATAAAATTTGAGACATATGTGCTAGGGTTTGAAGATAAAGTTGTGCATTATGTGCTAGGGTTTGAAAATAAAGTTGTGCATTATGTTCTAGGGTTTGAAAGTAAACTTGTGCATTGGTTTTGAATGATATTTGGAAATGAAAATGCAAGAGGTATAGATCAGATTTGTGAAGCAATTTGTGCATCATTGTTCATGATTGATTTTGTGAGTAGATGAGAAGGACTTGTGCATTGTGATTTGTTTTGAAGTGAAGTTGCAAATCAGCAAATACCAGGTCAGTTATCAAGTGCTAAACTAGAGCTACCTTTAGAATGAAATTAAAGTGAGATATGTGAAAGTGACAGGCTTAATGAATGTAAGAAGAACATATTCATTATTTGTAATGCATATCATTCTCTATATGTTCATGAAAAAAAATAATTTTGGGTAGAATATGTCTAAATTACTTTAGTCAAAGAAAACACTTTTGGTAAACATATATGCAATGGTTTCTATGCAAGAATTGGGAATGTTTGAGCTATTTCTATGAGCATAATTGAGGAAGATTTGAGTTGGGTTGAGCAGTGATAGTAAGTTGATTTGAGCAAGCCTTGTAAGAAGGCTTAGGGTAGATTTAAGAAATATTAGTGAGTTGTGTTATGAGCAGTTGGTGTGAGCAGCATTGAGGTATATTTGAGCAGGTGTTATGAATAGCCTTGAGTAGAGTTGTGAGAAAGCCTTATGAGTAGGATTGAAGAAAATTTAATCAAGACTTATGAGCAATATTTGAACAAGTTGAGCATATTTTGGTGATCAGAATTGAGTAGGTCTTGTGTGAAGACTTGGAGCAAATCTTAGCAAAGATTAAAGTAGGTTTTGGTAAGCATATTCGATCAAGTCTTGTGTATAAACTTAGAGCAATTCTGAGTAGATTGGAGAGCAGGTTTTAGAGCAAGCCTTGTGTAAAGGCTTGAAGAGAACCAAAGTAGTGGGGATAGAGGTATCCTATGGATAGAGGTCCACAAACCAAAGCATAGGATATTGAGATCTCCTATGAATAGAGGTTCATAAACTAGAGTAGAGGAGATAGAGGTATCCTACGGATAGAGGTCCAAAAACTAGAGTAGAGATAATTAAGGTATATTGTGGATAGAGATCCATAAACCAGAGCATAAGCGATTAAGGTCTCCTATGTATAGAGGTCCACAAACCATAATAGAGGGGATTGGTGTCTCATTTGGATAGAGGTCCATGAACTTGAGCATAGGGGATTAGTGTCTCCTTTGGGTTGGTGCCCATAAACATTGTAATAGGGAATTGGTTCCCAAGAGATTGGTTGAGAAAATTTTATAAGAAATATTTTCTTCGTGGACGTAGCCCACATTGGGTGAACCACGTTAAATATGTGTCTCTCATGTGTGTGATGATTTATGCATTGTTTCATTTATTGCATTGATATTATTGTTGTTATCATTTGGAAAGAAAATTAAAAGTTTGATCTTATACTTTTCACCCCCCCTCTTAGTATAAGCTTGTGTTCTTCAATTGGTATCAGAGTGGGTTCCTTCAGGGAAGCCTAATATATTAAAGAAAGATCTTACACGAACACACATGGCTCATCAGGAAGGATTTTCAACACACAGATCTTCATTGTTTAATGGGACTAACTATGCTTTTTGGAGTGTTAGAATGAAGATATTTTTTATGGCACAGGGAATTGATACATGGAAATCAGTTGAGAATGGGTACACAGTATTTGCAACTCCTCCCACAAATATAAGTGGTAAGAAACTATATGAAAATAATACCAAGGCAATGAATGCAATTTTAAGTGGTTTATAAGAAATAAAATTTATGAAGGTTATGCATTGTGAATCAACAAAATAAATATGGAAAAATTACAGAATACATATGAAGGAGATGACAAGGTTAAGAAGGCAAAACTTTAGACTCACAGGAGGAATTTTGAGGAATTGAAGATGAAATATGAGGAAGATATTGCTAGGTATCTACTTCATGTTGATGAAGTTGTTAACACCATTCATGGACTTGGAGAAAATATTGAGGACTCTACTATTGTTTAGAAAATTTTAAGGTCACTTCCCATGAGATATGATGCAAAGGTTTCAACAATAGAAGAGATGAAGGATCTAGAAACTTTAAGGATAGATGAACTACATGGAATTATCACAGCTTATGAGATGAGGATAGAAAAAGAGCAAACATTACAAAAGAAGGTAGTGTTCAAAGCTTCAAAGAAGGTAAAGAATAAAGAACCAAAATCAAGTGATGAGTCAAGCAGTGATGAAGAGGCTAACTTTATGAAAATAAATAAGAAGGGTTCAAGGAAACCAAATATTATGCAAAATGTGAAATATTTTAGTTATGGTAATATTGGTCACTATGCAACATATTGTCCATAAAATGGGTATAGTAGCAGTGAGGATGAACAAGATTACAAGAACAAGAAAGAAAGAAAATTCAGGCATGAAAATAAAAATAGGCATGGTCAAGGCAAGCATGAGAATAAGATTTTTCAAAGGCACAAGAAAATTTTCTATGTTGAAGAAGCAAGCAGTGCTTCAAGTGATAGTGATGAAAGTTCTTCAAATAGTGAAAAAGAAGAGATTCTATTTTTTGCAATAGAAGAGGAAGAGGATACTTCCATTAAAGACCAAGTAGAAGAGAAAGAAGATACTCCTATAGTTGAAGACCTAGAGAAAGAAAAAAATTAGAAAAGGATAAAGGAACCACAGTTGATATGGAAGAGGAATTTACTACAACTCTTGAAGAATTGGAAAGAGTGAAAATGGAGAACTTAATATTAAAGGTTCAAGTTCAAGAGGAAGAGAAAACAAAGGTAAATCTTCTACAAGATCTCACTAATTTAAGAGTTAAGGTTGAAGAGGCAAGAAGAGTTGAAGAAAGTATGGCTGAAAAATTAGAGGTAAAATAGTTAGAGTGTGAAAAGCTAGAAGATGAAGTTATCTCTCTAAAGAAAGGACTTGGAAAATATCTTGATAAGCTAACTAGGTTTAAGGAAAGCTCAAAAACCTTGGATGACATTCTCAAAATACAAAGATCTCCATTTATCAAGATAGGACTAGGTTATGAAGAAGGCCAAGAGATACAAAAAGGGGAGTCAAGCTCAAAAGAAAAATAAGTTTCAAAGGAAGTGATTGAAGAAGAACCTAAGACCTATGATGATGATTTGAGAAGTGGAAGCATCAAAGAGGAAGAAAACAATGCACAAACAAGGAACATGGATCATCACATAAAAGGCAAGGAAAGAACTATGAGACTACACTCTCCAAGACAAGACAAATACTTCTTCCAAGGACATTGTTACTCATGTAATCATTTTGGTCATAGAGCTATACATTGCAAGGTTCATAGCAAGAATAATTTTGGGTTCATCAAGAGGAACTTCAATTTAGTTACACCTTTCAACATCAGATGTTACAATTGCAATAATTTTGGGCATAAAGCAAAGTGGTGTAGAACAGAATTTTTGGAACTTCCAAAGACAAGCAAGAACAAGGATGCTAAAAATGTTCAAAGAGGTATGGCTTCAGAGATTTAGAAAAATATTGAAAAAGAAGAAGAGCATTGTAAATTGGGAGTATCTTACTCCCATCCCAAAATTGATCACCTCAAGAAAGGGGGTGGTGATGGTGCTATGCTACATTTCTTATCTTTAGCCCCAAGGAGTCCTTTGCCATTGATGTCAAAGGGGGAGAAAAATTAGTAAGGGGGAGTAGCATATCAGGGGGAGAAATTTGGGAATCCAGTGGCTGTAAAAGGAATATTTTTTTATAAGGGTTGCCATCAATGACAAAGGGGGAGATTGTTGGAAATATTGAGCATATTAAGTTATCATTGATGTCAATGGATTTATGTCAAAAGGTTGCATGATATTCAAGGTATAAATATTCTTCAAGTTTTTTTTATCCACACTAGGTACCTTACTTGCAAGTTCCCTCAATCCTCAAAAGGAGGTCTGGGGTTCAAGCCTAGTGGCCTATGCCAGATACAAAAAACCCCTTGAATAGCTTAGGGAAGGGTTTTCCTTAATATAATTTTTTGTAAAAAAAAAATATCATCAGAAATGAGTAAGTTGAGGTTTAGCGGGTGCAGCGGGAGTGAGGGTTTGAATTTTCTGGGCAGGAATCTCAGCTAAGGTGGCAGAGGTAGAGCAGGTATGGAATGGGTGGGTGGGGACCTCGAGCATGGATCAAGTAAGGATCTAGAGGAAGGCGGTCAGGCTGCTGCATATTTGGAGGTGGGCATCATGCGGGGTCCGACCCTCCTTAGAAATACCCCGACAAAAAAGATACGAAGGACAATGCAGGGCCCAAGAAGTGGTTGTCTTTTGCTAAGACTCTTAGAGAAAAAATAAAGGAGGTTCTCTCTCTTCCACCCCTAGTTCTAGTAAATAATAAAATTTTGGCCCCGACAAGTTCCATGAGCCATTTTCTTTCAATGGAAGAATTCTCCCTAGTAGGCAAGTTTTTGGGAGGTAGGTCGGACATGGAGACTATCAGGGCTTGGGCGATGGGTAAATGGTGATCGATAGGTAGCTTGGAGTTGGTAGCTCTAACTCGAGGGTTCTTCATTATCCTTTTTAACAATATGGATGATGCTAACCGCATTTTAATAGGAGGTCCTTAGTTTTTGGGCAAAAGGAGCCTTTTTATCAGATGATGGGGTGAATATTTTGACCCTGAAAAGCAAAATACTAACATTACCTCTATTTGGGTTTGTCTCCCGAGTCTACCTGCCCAGTTCTTCAATGAATATTAGCTATAGGGCATATCCAGAACTATAGGGGACCTGATCTCCATTGACCATGCGACCTTGGCTAGGACAAGGATGACTCATGCACGAATCTATGTAAATGCTAATTTGGATAATGAATTACCAAGGTTTGTGGAGCTAGAGTATGGATAATACTATCAAAAATAGCCAGTAGAATACGAGAACAGACCAAAATTCTATGTAAAATGAAAAAATCATATCCCAAGCTTTTTGGGACATTGTAAGTGAGGATGTAATTTTTGTTGTCAAAGAATTCCAAGCAAGCAATCATATCCCAAAAGGTCTCAACTCTACTTTTATTTCTCTAATTCCTAAGAAACAAACCCCTGAATCTATGGTTGACTTTAGTCTAATCATTCTGTGCAATGTTTCTTACAAGATCCTAACTAAAGCCATTGCAAATAGAATGAGAGATGTTATGCCCACATCATAGATCCATTCCAGGGAAGCTCTATCTAGGGTAGGTCAATCTTGGATGGAGTTATCACAGTTCATGAAGCTCTGCACTCTACTCATAATACTAACAAGTCTATTTTTGTCGTCAAGCTTGATATGAACAAAGCATTTGATAGGCTAAATTGGGACTTTCTGATTGTTATCCTCCTTAAGTTTAGTTTTCACCACCAATGGGTTAATTTGATCAAAGAATGAATTTCTAAAGCATGGTTCTCGATTCTAGTTAATGGAAAAATTGCTGGTTACTTTCAAAGTCATAGAGGAATTCGATAGGGGGACCCTATCAGCCCCATGTTATTCATCATTATGGCAGAAGCTTTAGGCAGAACCATCAAAAATACTTGTAGTTCAAGGCTAATATCAGGAATCAATGCAACATCTCTCACTAGGGTTTTTTCTCACCAACAATTCATCGATGATACCCTTCTATTGACTAAGGCATTGGTGGTTGAGGCCAAAATAATTAAATGCATCCTGTAATTCTACGATGACATTGCTAGTTAGAAAGTTAATTTCAGTAAAAGCAAGTTATATTTCTTGAACACCCCCATTCAGAGGTAAATAAGGATTACAAAAAATTTAGGGTGTGATATAGCAAACCTCCCCACTTCGTATCTTGGTCTCCCTCTTTTCATTGGTTCTTCGAGAGTTTCAATGTGGGATAGGGTTATTGAAAGAATTCAAAAAAAACTTGTTGGATAGAAAGGTCATCTTCTATCTCAAGAAAGAAATTTTACCCTCGCTAAGGCCTCTCTTCAGAGCATTCCAGTCTATTTCCTCTCTGTTTTCAAAGTTCTTGTGAAGGTTTTCCATAAAATTGAGCAAATCCAAAAAGAATTTGTATGGACTGGATCAGAGGAGAAACAAAGGACACACCTTGTAGGATGGACCAAAGTGTGTAGACACAAGTAAAATGGGGGCTTAGGTTTGAGGAGAATTGCTCATATGAATTTAGCTTTACTATCTAAGCAAACGTGGCACCTCATTTTTGGTGAAGAAAATGAATGGACAACTATCATCAAACGAAAGTATCTTCAAAATATGGAATTTCTAAGTGACTCAGTTCCAATAAGAGGTTTTGATTTTTGGAAAGCAATTCTCAATTGTAAGGAAATCATCAAAAAAGGTTTAAGATGGGTTTTAGGCAATGGTGAGAGGATAAATTTCTAGAATGATATGTGGGCTAACGACGAAACATTTACGCAATATCCTAACTTAGCCTGAATCAGAGATATCACAAAAGAACTCATTGGCAAAAAAGTCTCTGATTATATGGTTGAGGAGAGAGGCAGAATGAAGTGGAAACAAATAAGGATTCATGGATTTCAAGCAAAATCAAATGATATTTGTAACATTCTTGAGAAACTATTTATCCCCATGAGACCCAAGGAAGATCAAGTGACCTGGGCTCCTACTGAAAACGAGCAGTTCACTGTTAAATCAGCTTACAAGCTTCTGCTTGATGACGAGGATTTTGTCCTCCAAAAGGACTTAGTTTGGATAAAAAATTTAATTCCAAAAATTGTAGTCTTTTCATGGTTGGTTATCCAAGGAAGAATTCTAACCATTGATAATATAATGTGTAAAATTATTTGTATCACTAATTGTTGTTATCTGTGCAGGGCTAATTGGGAGACAATTTATCACATTTTCCTTGAATGCCCTTTTTCCTTGACTATCCTAAGTGGGGTTTTTCAGGCCTTCAATATTTCTTGGGTTAAACCAGCCATCATACTTGATTTTTTCATCTAGTGGACTTACCTCTTTTCGAGCCAAATACTTAGATACATGTGGAAATTTTGTCTCAATCACTATCTTTGGCAGGTGTGGTTAGAAAGGAACCATAGAGTCTTTACTGAGTCTATCCATGATCATCAAACTATCATTGCCAGGATCCTATCCTTTCCCAATGAGAATGTGAACCTTATCTCTTTTGATAGCCATAAACCTCATCTGCAAGAGACCACAAGTGCTCAATATTTAAGCTTAACCTTGTTAGATGAGTTTGTGCCTAGGGTAGTCAACCCTAGAGCCAATGTTAAGTGGTCCCCACCTCCTACAGGTTGGTTTAAGCTTAATTTTTAAGGAGCATCTAAGGACAATCTTGGAAGAGTAGGCACTATTGGCATTGTGCGAGATCATAATGGGAATATGATGCTTGCATTTTTTGAATATTTGGGAATAAGGAAGAACAACAAAGCTGAAGCTAGAGTTATGTGGAGAGGCCTTCAAATGACTTAAGACTTATAAGGCAATTTGATCATAGAAGAAGACTCTATGCATGTTATAAATCTTCTTAGTAATTGGAAAACACCTCCTTGGAGGATTAAAATAATTTTTGAAGAGGCTAGGATCATTTTCCAAGGAAGACATGATAGAAAATCCCAACATGTCTTTTGGGAAGATAACAAAGTTGCTGATAAGCCGACCAATTTGGGTGTTGATGGTGATAGACTTTTCAAATGGAACACGGTGTCCCGAGTGAAGTAGAGGAGCTTATTCAACAAGAATTCCAAGAATGATAGTCGAATTTACCAACAAGGAAGGCACTGTAAGTTCGAAGGCTATGAGTATTCCCGTCTCTTTTTTGAAATGGACTCACAATAAAAATTATCCGAGTTGTCAGTCTTGGTGGATGCTTCTTGGAAATACCACAAAGACTAATGGGGACAATCACATGTCAGATAACATGCCTCCTAGTAATATTAGTAATTTTAGGTTGGTTGATAATCACAGGGCAAGAAAGAAATGATAATATAAGACTTCAAACCAGAGCCATGTGGACCACCAGATAGCCACCGCCATAAATCTAGCCAGCAGGTTCACTTCTCCAAAGTTGATTGGCCAAGACGGGATGTGGTCCCAAAGCATGTCATATATGGAAGAAAGCAACTACCAAATAATTATTAAGAGTAAATGTCAATACAAATCTTGTGGGAGTTTTTCATTACTATGCTATGTGTGTCTGCAACTTTTTGTTTCTCCACTGTTTCAAGGAAGGGATCTGTGTCTGTTTATTTTTTGTAATTATGATGCAAGCGTGTTTTCTCATGGTATACCCAAAATGTTGTATGGGAAGTTTCTTTTTTATAACATGCTATGTGCCTTACTGGATTTAATGGCTTTGGCGGCATGTAGATTTTACATATATAGGATCCTTAGTAAGGACATGTTCATCAACAAACCTAGGCTGATTTTTGTAAAAGGTTTTGGGTCAACCTGTAAAACCCAGTATTAATGCTATAGTATCTTATCTACCAAATATATATATATATATATATATATATATATATATATATATATATTCTTCAAGGCAAGGTATATCTAAAAGCAAGGAAAATTGTTGTAAATAAAAGGTTTATAATATTTAATTTAAATATTATAAATAAGGTCAAAGAGATTGCTCAGGACAAAGTTTTTCTAAAAGAGGTTTAGGTTTAAGGCTTAAAAGGTTAAGGCCATGGTTTAAAAAGAGAAGGTAAGTTTAAATTATTAAAAAAGAGGGTTTGAAGGCCAAGGTTTAAAAAGGGGACAATATTATAATATTTTTAATATTATAATATAAAGGTTATTTTGGCACCAAAGTCTAGAAAGCAAAATGAAATTCAAAATTATAATGCATTTCCTAAAGCACCAACATCATGGATAGAAGTAAAAATTCATATAAGTATGGATTGACATTATTCTTTATGTTATGCTATTCGATTATTGCTAAAATTAAATTCTCCCTCATGTGAAATCGTGAGATATAGAAGACAGGGGAAGAAGACGAAAAGTTTTAAAAGACATAGGATGAATTTTAAAAAGAAAAAATATTGCGTGGTTATCTCCAGTTGGACGGCTAGTCCAAGTGATAGCCTAGCTTGCGCTAGGGCACAGGCGAATAGGAGGTCTCAGGATCAATTCACGATGACACCATTTTGGCTAAGGTTTTTGACCAGAAGGATTTCATGATGGCATTTTAAATTGGATATCGTGCATTATTATACTCATTTAGATGGATAGCCTGAATGGCAGCCTAGCCTACACTAGAGCATGGGCAAGCAAGAGGTCTCGGGGTTGATTCACAGTGATAATTTTTTTTCTTGAGGTTGGGCAAAATAAAATTTTATATGTGCACTTTTAGTTCCAATGGGTGGGCCAGCCCAGCTGATCATCTAGCCTTCTCTAGAGCATGGGTTGTGTGAGATCATGCGTTCGACTCTCCTCGATGGTAGAAGTTGGTAGGGGCAAATAAATTTTTGTTTAAATTAAATTAATATTAGGGAGTCAAGGTTTTAGGTGCTTTATTTGAAATCTTAAAAAGGTGGTTTTTGTGTGATGCAAGGTGGAGTAAAAATATGTATTTGTTTTATTTAATTGTATTTTATGTTTTTTTTTTGAAAAAATTGAAAACTTGTATTAATACAAAGACCAGATACAAGCGGGAGAGAACACATCCCGAGCCAGAACCAAGAGCAACACAACAAGGACAACGCACAAAGGAAACACTAGCAGCCACAGGACAAAAAGAACAAACGACGCGAAAAGGTGACATGTCACGAAAATGTGACATGTCACGAAATCGTGACAGTCACCCCCTACACGACCGCTTCGGTGCCAACAGTCACGATAACGCGACATGTCACGAAATCACCACATGTCACGAAATCGTGACATGTCGCGATATCACGACAAGAAGGGCCCTCGACAGCCGCCCACAAAAGGAGTCGTGAAAATGCGATGAAAAAACTAAACGGCACTCATGCCACAAAGGGATCGCGATATCGCGACAATTAACCATCCAATTGCTTAAGAGCCAAACGTGCCGCGATATCACGACAAAAATGCCAAGCTGCTTCCAATTAACCAAACTGTCATGAAATCACGACCCATTAACACCTTTGAACTGCATCTTCAAAAGAGGCGCGATATCGCGACAAAAACCCAACAAGAGCCGCGACAGCGCGACATGTCGCGATATCGCGCAAGAAATTCGCCAAAGGCCGCAAAGGCACAACCTATCGCGAAATCGCGAAAAAAACCAACTCGAGGCCGCAACAGCGCTACAGTTCGCGATATCGCGACAAATTTTCTCCCAGCCGCATAAGTGCCAAACGTGTCGCGATATCGCGACAGGATTTCCTTGCAGCTTCCCATTCTCAAACTTGTCATGAAAATGCGACGAAATTTTAACTTTGCTTTTCAACTTCATAAAGGGTACGAAATCATGGCAAGAACTCCACACGGACCACGAAAGTGGGACCTGTCGCGAAATCGCGGCACGCGATATCGCGACATGTCGCAATATCGCGACGTGTCGCGAAATCGTGACTCGCGATATCGCGACGTGTCGCGAAATCGTGACTCGCGATATCGCGACGTGTCGCGAAATCGTGACTCGTGATATCGTGACATGTCGCGCGACTCGCGATATCACGACAGGTCGTGATATCACGACAAAAACCCACCAAAGGCCGCGGAGGCTCAACCTGTCGCGATATCGCGACAGCAACCAGCCAGAGGCCGCGACAGCACTACATGTCGCGATATCGCGACAAAAAAGGTCCTTAGCAAAAAAAACTTTGCACATTATTTCAAAATTTGTTCAAGGCCTTGTCTAATCTTTGCATCCTCCACAGACATATTACTATGCAGATGCATCCCAACCGCTCTCTCAGCACCCATATTAGCAAGGAAATCAACCGCTTTATTAAGAGATCTACTAGCATAAACAGGTATCACATCCTCTAATTCCTTCCAAAGCTCTTTAATTTGGGAGACCAGAATCCGCAGCCTCCAAGATTTTAAGGCAAAGTTCCTCATGCAATCAAGAGCACCAACCAAGATTTGGGAATCAGACTCAATGATTATCTTTCTATGACCCTGCTTGACGGCCCAGATGGAGGCATATTTAATAGCAAAGGCCTCAGCTTCATTGTTTGTGGCATATCCCAGACCTTGCAATTCCCAATAGAGCACAGTCCCAGCATGATCACGGCAAATAACTCCACTTCCAGCATTTCCTGGATTGCCTTTTGCAGCTCCATCAGTATTGATTTTGACCCAGCCTTCTAGGGGAGGTTTCCAACAACTTCTTACCTGTCTCTCAAGATCAGCGACTCTCTCTTCCAAAGGCTTAGAAGCAAGCTGATTTTCCTCCTCAGCATAGATGGCTACGGTTTCCACAACTTTGCTCCAGATGACCTGCCATATCCCATCCACCGAAGAGAAGGTTTCACGGAAAATACGAGCATTTCTTTCCAACCACACCTGCCACCAAATAAAAAGGAAACCGAGCTCCTAGCCAGTACGAAGAGCTTTAGAAGTAAATCTACCTCTCTTCCAACTTTCCCATAAATTATTCTGAGACAAGTCTCCAATAGCCTGAAGTTTAAAGTGGGAAAACCAACGATGCCAAATCTGTTGTGTGAAAGGACAATCAAACAGAAGATGATCCATAGTTTCTTCATTCCTATAACATAAAACACACTGGGAAGGGCCAATGATGCCTCTAATTCTGAGATTTTCAAAGGTCAACATACCATTATGCATCAGCTGCCAAGCAAAGAAGTTCACTTTCGGCCAGCCCTTGGGATGCCATATCTTCCTCCATTCATGAACTGGAAAAGAGTGTGGGGGGGTCTCAGGAAGGATCGAATCATAGCCCTCCTTAACTGTATAAACCCCAAGGTTCCCAAAGCCCCAGGCAAGCTCATCCTCCTCATCTCTCCCAGTAAGAAACCTTTCTGACAATAGTTTTTCCAGAGTTGGAGCCTGCTCCGGAGGGATTGGAATAGGCCATTCACCCAGCCGCTTAAACTTTTGAACCTTATACTCCCCCAATTGGCTGGTATTGAAGTAGCTCTCAATATTAATCCATCCCTTATCTTCAAGAGCTGATTTTAACGGATGCAATTCAGGAAACACGAGCAAGGATAGGAGGATTCGATCCCAAGAATCAGTCCAGAACCGGGCCTTCTCCCCTCTCCCAACTTTCCAGAACAATTGATCTTTGATAATGCGAGATTCGAGCTTGAGCGTCTACCACACAAGAGATCCATTACCCTCCAAAGGAAAGCGGCCCAAGTCATTGGGATGAACAAGACCCAAGTATTTACTAGAAAGGATTCTGTTGAAAAGGGACGTAGGCTGGGAAATCCACCTCCAATACAATTTACCAGCCAGGGCCCGATTGTTAAACTTGGAGCTTCTTAAACCCGACCCACCTTTTTCCTTGGGCTGGGTGACCTTATCCCAACCAACCAAGGCCCATTTTCTCTCTCCTTTGACACCTTCCCAGAGAAAACTTCTAGCCACTTTGTCCAGCTCTTTCCAAATTGATGGAGGGGCAGCCAGAATAGAGAATTTATAAATTGGCATGGCCTGAATAATAGACTTCAGGAAAGTTAGTCGGCCCCCATAGCTTAACCATCTATGAGACCAGTGATTCATTCTCTCTTTGATGCCATCCAAAAGGTCCTTCCAGAAATCAGATTTCAGTTTTTTGAAATGCAGAGGAACCCCCAGATAAACAACAGGAAGAGAGGTCCTAGTGAAACCCAGGATCTCCATAACTCTCTCTTGTGACCTTTGATCAAGGTTAAAGAAGACCACTT
Organism: Wollemia nobilis; assembly: GCA_028583015.1. Lineage (NCBI taxonomy): Eukaryota > Viridiplantae > Streptophyta > Pinopsida > Araucariales > Araucariaceae > Wollemia > Wollemia nobilis. The sequence goes on from JAQPPZ010000314.1 coordinate 3,488,434, forward strand.
TTGATTTTGTTTCATTGATGACTTGATTAGAAGCCCGGAGGTAGAAGTTAAGAGAATATTTGATTCCTCTTGCCTCCCTGAGGCTGGCAACTCCCACCAAACCAGTATCATCCACAAACTGTAAATGAGTCAAAACTTCAGCCCCGATTTTAATTCCTATTATTTTTCCTTGACATCTTCTTCTCAGGAGGAGTCTGCCTAATCCTTCAGCCAAGATGAGAAAGAGATAAGGAGAGCAAGGGTCTCCTTTGCGGAGACCTCGAGAGGCTCCAAAATGTGGCGAGGGAAGTCCCTTAATTAAAATAGAGTAGGAAGGCGTAGAGATACAGCTCAAGACCCAGGCAATCCAGTCCTGAGAAAAACCAAAGGCTGCCAACATCTTGACCAAGAAGCCCCACTCTACTCTGTCATAAGCCTTAGACATATCCAGTTTGATGAACATTCCTTTGTTACCTGAATTGTGCATAGAATGGATAGCCTCCTGAGCCAAGGTCACTCCATCCAAGATCTGTCTTCCTTCAACAAAACCCCCTTGCTCAGGGGAGATTATATTCTGAAGAAGGGGTTTTAGTCTTTCAGCCATAATTTTAGTGATTATTTTGTAGATCACATTACATAAGGCAATAGGTCTAAAGTCAAAAATGTGAGCCCCCCCATCTCCTTTAGGAATTAAGGTGATAAAGGTATGATTTAGAGCCTTGAGCATTCTTTTGTTAGTTCGGGACTCCTCAATGACAGCCAACACATCCTCCTCCAGGATATCCCAAAAGGCCTGAAAGAACTCAATAGGGAAACCATCCGGACCAGGCGATTTTCCTGTGCACATCCCAAAGACCACCTTCTTGAGTTCATCACGATCAATGGGCTTAAGAAGGGCCTGATTCTCTTCATGAGAAATAATAGAGGGAATGCCCTCAATGACTTCATTTTGGGCTTCCACATCATGCTGCATACTTTCCTTGAAGAGGTTTAAGAAATACTCCATAGAATGGGAGTGCATATCAGGGAGAGTGTCAAAAGAGTTTCCATTCTCGTCTTGAAGGAATTCCATGTTATTCAATTGCCTTCTAGCACAGGCAGAGTGATGGAAAAAATTTGTATTTATGTCTCCTTCTACTAACCAAGTATTTCTTGCTCTCTGTTTCCAATAGATCTCTTCTTGATTATCAATGTCCTCAACCGCTTTGCGTAAAGCGTCATCCTCGAATTTAAGATGCTCAGAAATGATTCCTTCTATGAATTATTTTTGCACCTCATTCCATCTGGCCAACAAGGGAGCCCGTTGGAGCTGGAAATCAGATTTGTTAGTTTGCTTCCACTGTTTTAGTTTACTCTTAACAAAAAGAAGTTGTTTATGAAATTTGAACATAGTTGTTCCAAAAGGGAGATGATCTTCTTCCCACCACTGTGGAATTTTCCTTCGTAGGTCCTCTTTTTGCAACCAAAAATTTTCAAATTTAAAAGGTTTGTAATACCTCCCTGACATAGTCCCTCCCTCCAGCAAAATGGGAGAGTGATCTGAGACTGGGCCCTCCAAAATCTAGAATTTGATATTCCATCTAACATAAGCTTCCTCCGAGACCAGAAACCGGTCAAGCTTAACCTTCCTATTGTATGGCTCTCTTCTATTATTAGTCCAGGTAAAGTTTGTACCAGGGCCTTTGATATCAACAAGGTTAAAGGCCTGGACTTGGGCAACAAACAGCCGGTCCCCTGTATCCAAAACTGGGATGCCACCTTCCTGATCCCTAGCAGATAATTTAGCATTGAAGTCCCCAGAAATAATCCAATCATAATCTTCCCGGGAGAACCTCATGTTTTGAACAGCTTTCCATTGAAACCGCTGACCATCGGTGTTCTGAGCCCCATAGAAATTTGTAATTAAGACTTGTTCAACTGTAACAATATTCTTAAAAAGAGATGTGAGGACCCCTCTCCAGGCTATATGTTCTATTGCTATCCACGCCAGAGGATTCCAAAGAGTAGCAATCCCTCTCGAGGCACCTAGAGCAGCCATCGCCATATGGCCAGCACCCCTCCAGATTCGGCTGACAGTTTTACTCATAAGGTCTAATGACATTTTTGTCTCCTGAATGAGCAGAAAGTCTGTTTTACTACTCTCTAAAAGTCTTTGAACAGCAGATTGATGGGTTCTACTATTTAAACCCCTCACATTCCAAGATTGAATAATCATTGGAAACCTTGGGAGAAATACGAATCAATTGTTCTCGCCAATCCTCCATTGATTAGCTTATCTCCTTGCACTGCAATTAGATCCTTATTGGATTTCCTGTCCACCCCTTGGGAATTACTATTTTTCGACCTCTTCTCCACCTGGGTAATCCCAAGAACTGGTCTTTCTTTGAACTTTTTTGCAATTCCCATGGTAACATCTTTGATAGCTGGCTGTACTGGGGAGTGGATTACCAGAGTCCCTGGGTTTTCTTGCTGCAAAGTCTCAGAGGAGTCAATCACCTGTTCAAGGATAGGGGTTTATGAGGGAGGAACATGAGTAAGGATGATATTATCCTCAAGGTTCCCATCTGTTCCTTCCATAATTTGGTCTTCTTGATCCACAAGAGATTTGAAGATTTCATACCGGTTGGTTGGCTTGGGATGAGCTTGCTCCTTGCCATTTCTCTTTTTGTTTCTTCTTCTCTTCTGCTATTCAAAGCCATCTTTCTGGCCCTCAGTACCAGGGGGAATGATGGGAGGTTCCTTGACCGAAGTGGACTTACCCTCTCAGGGGCGATTTGACATTCCCTGAGGAGCATCCGCTTTGGTGCTCAAGATATTTGGGCAGAGCCTTGCCAAATGGCCATGCATATGGCAGACTCTACATTGGAAAGGTAGGGCTTCATAGTCTAACTGTTGTATCCAGGAGTGTCCTGCTAACTCCAGTTCCATCTCAGCTGGTAGCGGTTGGCTAATATCCAGTTCTACACAAATTCTCGCATAAACAGCAGTGTTTCCTTCTATGGTATCCTTGGAAACTCCCAAAAATCTACCTAGAGAGTTGCCTATTAGTTCAAGAATCTGCTCACCCCAAAACTCCATCGGGAGAGCATACAGACGGATCCAAACCGGGACAGCCGTGGGCTCAATGCGAGGGTCGAAACCCGCTCTCCATGGTTGGACAAATAACCCTGTCGGGCCATGGCTCCTCTTCTCTGATTCAAATGCTCTATTTCTATCCAATAAGGAAGAAAAACTAATAATAAAATACCCATTGCTTATGGGCCATAAGGAGTACTCACCGATAGGCTCCCAGTTTTGTCTCACCCAAGAATGCAAAAAGTGCAGGGTGGGTCGAATGCCCATGAATTTGCAGATCATATCATGAGTAGCACGATAGTTTATCGTGTCTTCGACCAGCTCTGGTTCAATGACTATCTTCGGTCTTGACGCAGATTACGGGAGACATCCATTGACTCTATGCACAGGAGAACCCTTGCCCGCATTCCTGGAAAGCAGATGGAAAGCACTCCGCTGAGCATCCTCAGAGGAAGACGCAGGGTTTTCTCGTAATATCTCCGCATAAGAGGTCTTCTTCCCCTCGAGAAAACCTGGAGGAGACCCCATTGGGCCCTCCCGGGGCAACGAAAGAGCCGACAACAAAGACCAGCAGCAAACCCCCAAAGACCCTGGAAGAGGCTTCCGAACAGAAACCCTAGAGCCTCGGCCGTCGGCAGTTCAGAAGGTTTCCCGCCAAATCGCCAGAGCTCAAAAAAAGTCCCCCCAAATATCAATTGTATTTTATGTTGGTGTTGAGTTTTGTATATATAAAGTTGAAGAAATAAGGTGTATTGTTGGAAATTTATTTGTGTAACTTGCATACTATTGTGAAAGGGTTAGGAGGTCACTTTGTTGCTATCATATTGCTTATATTTGATAAAGTGCTTGAGTGGATGTCTTGATATTAAAAATGGGAAAATTTACTAACCAATTTTTGAAGTGGCACAAGGAAGAGATTATTTTAAGACAGGTTTTTGAGGGCACATCTTCATCAAGATAGCTTTAGAGGTATTGAGTTTTTGATTCCTTTCTAAAGGGTGATGTTTGTTTTAAGGAAATATTTGTGATATCATATGGTGGAGATATAAGGATTGATTTGATGTGCATGAGTATTGATTGAAATTGGAAATATATGAGCTAGGGTTTGAGAACAAGTTGTGCATGAGTATTGAATGAAATTTGAGACATATGTGCTAGGGTTTGAAAATAAAGTTGTGCATTATGTGCTAGGGTTTGAAAACAAAGTTGTGCATTATGTTCTAGGGTTTGAATGCAAACTTGTGCATTGGTTTTGAATGATATTTGGAAATGAAAATGCAATAAGTATAAATCAGATTTGTGAAGTAATTTGTGCATCATTGTTCATGATTGATTTTGTGAGTAGATGAGGACTTGTGAATTATGATTTATTTTGAAGTGAAGTTACAAATCAGCAAATACTAGATCAGTTATCAAGTGATAAACTAGAGCTACCTTAAGAATGAAATTAAAGTGAGATATGTGAAAGTGGTAGACTTAATGAATGTAAATGGAACATATTTATTGTTTGTAATACATATCATTCTCTATATGTTCATGAAAAAAAATAATTCTAGGTAGAATATGTCTGAATTAGTTTAGTCAAAGAAAGCACTTTTGGGAAAGATATATGCAATGGTTTCTATGCACAAATTTGGAATGTTTGAGCTATTTATGTAAGTATAATTGAGGTAGATTTTATTTAGGTTGAGCAGTGATAGTAAGCTGATTTGAGCAAGACTTGTAAGAAGGCTTGGGGCAGAGTTAAGTAGGATTAGTGAGTTATTTTGTGAAAAGTTGGTGTGAGTAGCATTGAGGTAGATTTGAGCAGGTGTTATGAGTAGCTTTGAGTAGAGTTGTGAGTAAGCTTTGTGAGTAGGCTTGGAGCATATTTGAGCAAGCCTTGTGAGAAGGCTTTGAGTAGGTTGAGAAGATTTTGATGATCAAAATTGAGCAGCTCTTTTGTGAAGACTTGAAGCAAATCTAAGCAGATATTAAAGCAAGTTTTGGTAAGTAAATTTGAGCATGTCTAGTGTATAGACTTGGAGTAGATCTAAGCACAGTGGAGAGCTGGTTTTATAGAAAGCCTTGTGTAAAGTCTTAAAGAGAACAAAAGTAGTGGGGATAAAGGTCTCCTGTGGATAAAGGTCCATAAACCAGAGCAAAGGGGATTGAGGTATCCTATGAATAGAGATCCATAAACCATAGTAGAGGGTACATAGGTCTCATGTGGATAGAGATCCATAAACCATAGTAGATGGGATTGAAGTCTCCTATGGATAGAGATCCACAAACCAAAGCAGAGGGGATTGAGGTCTCCTGTGGATAGAGGCCCATAAATCAAAATAGATGGGATTGGTGTCTCCTATGGATAGAGGTCCATGAACTTGAGCATAGGGGATTAGTGTCTCCTTTGGGTTTGTGCCCATAAACATTGTAATAGGGAATTGGTTCCCAAGAGATTGGTTGAGGAAATTTTATAAGAAATATTTTCTTCATGGACGTAGCCCACATTGGGTGAACCACGTTAAATATGTGTCTCTCATGTGTGTGATGATTTGTGCATTATTTTATTTACTACATTGATATTATTGTTGTTATTTGGAAAGAAAAGTAAAATTTTGATCTTATATTGTTCACCCCCTCTCAGTATAAGATTGTGTTCTTCATATAACACACAATTCTTTAAACAATTTGATTATCAAAGACCTTCAAGTTAACAAGAATATACTCAGATCTAAGTCTAAAATAACTTTTATTAATCATAAGAATTCTATTTTTGACGATCATGAAATAGTTCACGTTTAGATATTAACCATCAATAGCTCAGTCATATCCATAATAACCAGACATTACTCAGATTGAAAAACAAAATGTTTTAGGTGCACAATAAAAATCACTAAAGTAATCCATTGTTATTACTTCTAGATATAGATATTCCCAATGCTAATTTCTTTCCAAGCCTAGTATTACAATAATACTTGAGATATTGTATTATCTATATTACAAATTATCTACTACATCACACTTCAAAGCAATAAATGCCCTCGAGTCTTTCTATAGCATTCTCATAGAGTAAAATAGTAGGTCCACATTTTGAAATCTTAAGATGTGCCTCAAATTATTTTGAAAACATAAATTTAAAGGAATAGTCTACTCCACATCTTCACAGCATGAACTGGATGACTTACACTTTGTCACTTCCTTTAACTACCAAGAATGGATTACCTTGTGATGGGATCAGAGATGGCTTCTCTTTCAAAAAAAATTGCATATTCCAACTTATGTAAGTTGTTTTCAAGACACACTCTTTTATCAATGAAAACTAAATAAAGCATTTCATCATTCATTCTTTAATACAAGATTAAAGAAGATGAAATTTGTTCTTTAGTACATTTTTGAAAATGATGACTTTGACTTTCCACAAATGAAGATTAAAGCAAAAATTATAGTATTCTAAAATTAATTCATTCTAAAGCAAGTCCTCAGCCAATCTGTTCTATGAAGATTAAAGCAAAAGCTACAATATTCTAAAATTACAAGTGAGGGATAAATATTGTTGATATAAGAAATGGATATCACTGAATAACATAAAGAGTAACAAAGAGAGACCCTACTCATATTAGAAAGAAAGGAAGTTTCTTATTGTTTGCAAATGATCAAAGCAGTTATTTGGACTCAAATACTACATTGTGTAACAACAGTCTCGAGAGATCTGGAAATAGTGTTCCAAAGAAAAACCAAGAATACAAAATTAATAAGCATAAATTTACAAAATCCCTTTAAACAAGGTTAATCAAAATCTTTTGATAAGGAAGCTGACAAGGACAAAATTAGTTAAATTATAGGATGTTAAAAAGTGAAAAAAGCAAGTTTTATAGGACTCAAAATAGCGTGCCTCTTGACTACATTTTTGAAAATATTTTTAGATCATGGCTTTGCATGTATTAATTCAGGTTCATAATTCAAAAAATCATGTAAGGTAAAAACATGATGAAGCTATTGGCTAGTAAAAGCGGCATGATAACTCTTACTGGAATGGTACTTTATTTGGTGGGTAAAATACCCTGTTCCAAAATGCTTCTATTGATGATTTATCTAATGTTCAAGAATGAAGATTTTGTAAAACCTATAGCATCCATTTAGATTTAAGTTCACTATTTTGCTTTTACGTGTGTTCCTTTGTTGCTATAAATGGTTATTGATTTACTGCAAAGTGGCCTAAATTGTTTGCTTGGCATACACTTCCATTGAGTAAAAACAGATGAGGAATGCTTGGCATCAACTTGTCTTATTTTTACAAAGAGACAAATCCCATTGAGTTTAGGACATTGACTTCAATGAGAAAATTGTAACTTTTGCTTTAGGACATCGACTTCAGTGACAAATACGCTTATTTTAGAATCCTATAACTTTTGCTTTAATCTTCATAAAATATTGTAACTTTTGCTTTAATTTGTTCTTTATGTTCTTTAGTACATTGTTGAAAATGATGTGTAAAAGCTAAATAATGTGGCATTCATTACTTGAGCAATAGCAACTAATTTGGTTAATTGTTAGAGATTGGCAGATTGTACTTGATATCCTTGGCTTAACCTTCAAGTTATATTTGTTGAAACAATTAAATGGCCGCACTTAGTAACTAATATCAATATGAATATCCTAATATCATTTTTGTTGTGTGTAGAATTCTGAATGTGTAGATTATTCTAAATTTCTAAAATATTTCAATTGTCATAGTATTATACTAGTCGTCCCCCAGTCATCCCCAAGTCATCCCCTAAAATTGGCCTGTCATCCCTTGTCATCCCCCGAAACCCATCCCCCTGTACCCCTGTCCCCCAGGCTCGTGGAACCTTGGGAAAAATAAAGCTACTATTTGAAGAACATAGGATTATACTGAGAGAGGGTGTGAACAATAGAAGACCAACTTGTACTTTTCTTTTAAAACAATATTATCTAATATTATCAAAGGCAATATCAACAACAGTAATCAAATCAATGCACAAATCATCACACATAATAGAGACACCAATTTAACGTCGTTCACCCAATGTGGGCTACTCCATGGAGAAAATTTGTCCACTAAAATTTCTCAAAAAATCGCTTGGGAATCACTTCCCTATTACAATGTTTATGGACCTCTATCCAAAAGGAGACACCAATCCCCTAAGCTCTGCTTTGTGGATCTATATCCACAGGAGAAATTTTTTCCTTTTTCTCTGGTTTGTGGAACATGATCCAGGAGAACTCTTTATCCTCAAATGGTTTGTGGATATCTCTCCACAGAAGAAATCTATATTCCCAACTGGTTCATAGATCACACTCCATAGGATAACTCTTTCCCCTTGCTCTGGTTCATGGAACTCTATCCATAGGAAAAATATTTCTCCTCTATTATGGTTGGTGATCTTCTAGAAGACTTCTACCCCCACTGCACTAGCTTATGGATCTCTCTCCATAAAAGACCTCTATCCTCACTGCCCTAGCTAATGGATATGTATCCACTAGAGACTGCTATCCTTTGTTATGTCACCTCCAAAGCCTACTCTCAACTCTGCTTAATTTTTTTCTTAAATTTATACTAAAATTTGTCCTTAGTCTAGCACGAATTTACTCCAAATCTGTCTCAGGTCTAGCACAAATTTGCTCATAAATTTACACCAAAATCTATCCTCAAATCTTCCCCAAGCCTTAACACAATCAGATCATCAATCAAACCTGCTCTCAAAGTTGTTTCAAGTCTTTACAATACTTTCTTAAATCTGCCTTCAAGTCTTCTCTAGGACTTGCTCAATTTTATCCTCAATATTTCACAAAATATTACTCAACTCTGTCCTCAAGATTTTACAAAATCTTGCTCAACTCTGTCCTCAAGCTTTCATAAAAACTTGCTCAAATTTGTCCTCAAGATTTCACAAAAGCTTGCTCAACTCTGTCTTCAAGCCTTCTCAAAGACTTGCTCAAATTTACCTTCAAGTATTCTCTAATACTTGTTCAAATCTATCCTCAAGCCTTCTCAAAGACTTGCTCAACTCAGCTCTCAAACTGCTCACAAAACCTACTCAAATAATTCCACAACTTGCATACAAAACACAACTTAAATCTCTTTCAAAAAATCTCTTCACATAAACAAATTCTACTCAGAATCTTGTTTAACCTTAGGAACATATAGAGGATGATAAACTCTATCAAAACCTCAATATGTTTCACCCTCACATAGTTTGTACTTGATCAATCAATCCCTATCACTTGCAAAATCTCTCTCAAAAAAAATCAGAATAATGTATAAATTGTTTCACAAGACTAGATCTACTATTCCCATACTCTCAATAAATATGTGTTTCACAAAACTTGATCTAGTATATGTGTTTCATCTCATTTCAACAAAGATGCTTAATGTAGGTCTCAAACCCTAACTCAACAAATAGATCTCAAACTCAAAACTTTCCAACAATGTTCTACCAAACACCCTTTTTACTCCATATTTTTCTTCAAAAAACCTTGCTTAATAACACACCTCAAATGAAGAGAAAAATACCCATACCTCTTGCTTGTTCTTATGGAGCTGTCTTCAAATTTTATTTTACGATCAACCACTTTTCTATGTGCCACTTTAAAATTAGATATCAAATTATACTTCAAAATGTCCACATACATTTTTCTTCAATGATATCTGAAAATATGGCTCTTCTTTAGTTCTCAAAGACAATGCATTAAGACTCACAAAACTCTTCCAAACTTCTTTTTCATTAAACAAAAATTATATTAAATTTTTTAAATCATTATAACTCTAATCTGAAAAATAAATTACACTCTTTAAACATTCCTTGAACACTTTAAACAAAACTTCAAACATATTATATTTATTTTACTTTATACATCCATATGCCTTATAACTCCCATAAAAGAAATATTACCCATACCTTTTAAAGCAAAAATTTAAACCACATTACTAGCCCTTATAACTCCCTAACATCACAATAACAACACAATAAACAAAATTTAGCCCTTATAACTCCCTAACATCACAATAACAAAAGTAAGTTATTATGCCACTAACTCAAATATGCGACTAGTGGCATCACGTATTTCCAACTAGTAAGTTATTATGCCACTAACTCAAATATGCGACTAGTGGCATCACGTATTTCCAACTCAAAGATTGCTTTCGCCTTCAAAAATGTACTCGGTGGGATTTGACTCGTAGACCTTTCTACCAAAGCTCATCATGACCACCTGCACTAACTAGATGGAGGAGACAAGAACAAAATTTAGCCCTTATAACTCCCTAACATCACAATAACAAAAGTAAGTTATTATGCCACTAACTCAAATATGCGACTAGTGGCATCACGTATTTCCAACTAGTAAGTTATTATGCCACTAACTCAAATATGCGACTAGTGGCATCACGTATTTCCAACTCAAAGATTGCTTTCGCCTTCAAAAATGTACTCGGTGGGATTTGACTCGTAGACCTTTCTACCAAAGCTCATCATGACCACCTGCACTAACTAGATGGAGGAGACAAGTTTTCTACGCCGTATCCATTTCTATATATTCCTCTATCACAATTTTCAAGAAGACAAAAACAACTTCCAAAACACTATGCAGTGTGATTCGAAATACTAACATATTCCCCACAAAGTCTTATCACAGATCCGAATACCGTCTGGTCTATCGGATGTATAAGATCGAAGGAGCAGATAGCAAATTTTATTTTTTCTCCTTTTATTTTAACCTTCCAAAATTTCTTACGTCTTATTTACTACCATATCATCAATACTTTGAGTTATGTGCATGTCCTCTGGTTCCAAAGTGTCACTGTCGCGTCGTCAAATAATCGCTTCACCTCATCGATGCAGTTACGAACGAAGCACATGTCTTTTATTCCCGAATTGCACACTTTTTATCGATCACTTCATCATTCCCCATCTAAAACATTTTATTCCTCTATATATATATATATATATATATATACCAAGTGCTTTCAAGACGTCGATGGGAGATTTCTTCACGTGCGGTCGGCACAACACCTTAGCCACTTTAATAAAAACTTTATAATGAATATATTTAATTTAAAATATTTAAATATTTAAGTTTATTATTATTTTTTTTTAAGCAAAAAACCCCTTGCGGGGCTGCCTTGGTTTAAGAGACCACGAACAGGGGGTTCTACACCGTCAAAGTCACCCGGGGGTCGCACCCAACCCTGCCCGCACCAACATTATCAATTGGATTTTGGATACCTAATTCAGCTTTTTGGTAGGGTGGAGATTCGAACTTGGGACCTCCTTTGGAGGATTGCCCTCTCCTCTCCAACTCACCTACAACATCTGGGTAAATTTTAAATATTTAAATATTTAATTAAAATATTAAATAATTTAAATCTTTTAATCCATGGTTTTTTTTTTTACATGGTCGAATCGATAGCCGCCACAAATTCGGGCAGGTTGTCTAGCTTTTTATGGCCACCACAGTATTTTGCGTTGTCCGCCCCAAAAGCCGCCACACAGATCTTCGCGCAGTCCACCCCTATAACCGCCATGCCACAATCATTTTAAACCTTTTACGCCGTTGAAAGCACTAGGAAAGGGACAAGCGTTCAATCCGACGAGGCTCGAGATTTGAACCTTGGACCTCCGCCCCCTTATGGGGTTTGGATAAACCAATTGGTCTACACCTCGAGCCTTTAAACCATGGTCTTAAATTAATAATTTAAATCTTTTAAATCTCCTTTGAGCCCTTAACCATGGTCTTAAACTTGGCCTTCAATCTTCCTTCAAACCATTTATTCATATACTTAGAACTCATGGTTCTAATTGCTTTGGAGAGAACCTTGCCTTGCATTCATAGCATATTAACTTTTGACATCAATGACAACCAACAGGCTCAAATTTCCAACACTATTATTAATCTACAATCTTAATTGTATTCATTGAAAGTGAATAATGGAGAAAGTATAGAACTCTTTCCTCCTAAAGTAGCAGATATAAAAGCAACATTATTGACTCCAAAAGAAAAATTAGAAGATAATTTTCTTGTTCAAGTAACATTAAGAGAGCTTCAAGAAAACTACAAATATTTAGTCACATATTTGCAAGTCCTAAATAAGGAAATTACACATGATGGCTTAGTTAATATTCTATAAGAATATGAAATAGAAAACTTAGTCAAAGATGAAATAACTAATAATACCTTGATATCTAAATATAATACACAAGGTAATGTGGATTCAACTTCAAGATATAAATTAAAATGGAATTTGAGATATTGTCAAATATGTAAGAAGAAAGGTCATAGCATAAACTTCTACATATACAATCAAAGAAATCAATATCAAGAAAAATATGAATATGAAATAAGGTGGTCATATAAACAAATCAGTACATAAAAGACAATATCAATCTCAATATCAATATAATCCTCAACGACAACAATTTCAGTCTCAATATCCACAATGTCAATATCATCAATATAGTCATCGAAAACAACCTCGACTATAGTATGGAGAAGGAAATCAAAAAGGAAATTTAGCTCAAGAAATTCCTAAATTCAAGAATTAGAAGAAACATTTGAAGAAAATAAATTTAAATCTCTTTCAACAAAACTTTTAATTTATATTATGAAGATACTAATGTTACAGTTGCTATAGAACATCAGGATATAGGAAAACAAATTTTAGGAAGTCGACCTGGAAATATCAAGAACAAGAAAGAAAAGAAAAATATTAAGAAGTGGAAGAAGAAGATCAAGAAAGCACAGGAGAAGAAAGTAAAAATATATACAAATCAAAATCAAGTACCTAAACAAGATACTGAAGACAAATAAAATGAACAGGTTAATGAAGATAATGCAATATAACTTGGAGACTCAAGACAAATATAAAGACCAATATTGAAGAATAAAGTCTTCAATAACCAAATAACATAATACAAGGGGGTTTTGGAGTATATTACATTATTTGGTACATGCTAATGTACCCCCATGGTACCTTCATGGTACATTTGTAAATATGTAACAGATTAGGGTTGAGTCAATAGTTTAGGGTTGGTTCATGTGATGTTGTCTTTATACAAGTTGTTTATTTACAGTGGCATATTCCCATGAGGAATTTCGTTCCACATTAATACCTCCTCCTCTCTTTTTATGTGTGTGAATGTGCAAGAAATGCACAAGTTTCATGTGAGTTAGAGTGCAAGTGTACGTTGAGTAAATGTGCATGTGTCTTGTATGTAAGAGTGCAAATATGTAATATAAACATGTGCACAAGTATCTTAGATTAGGTGTGCAAGTAGAAGTGTAAGAGTCATGTATAGGTGTGCATATGTTATAGAGTCAAGTGTTCATCAAGTATGCAAGTGGTAAGTAGATAAGCCAAGAGTCATGAGACTTGGCATATGGAGAGCAATAGTCAAGTATCTAAAAAGTCACATTACTATAACTATATTATGGATACAATGCTCCATAAGATGATATATCAAATACAATTCATATATATTACTATCTGATTGTAAGAGGAAGAGGATCAATAAAGCTTATATACATTTTGAGAAAATAATATTATAAGTTGTTCTTCATGCATAGTACATGAATGATTCGGGCTATTTACATTCATATTTCAGTATATAAATGAATTTTATTTGATTTATTATAATTCTTGATATACATATTAATTTGCTCATATTATTATTATCTTGACCTTTATTATTGTGGCTATTTTATATTTGGGGACCTATGTTATATTTATATATAATCTATAATATTTGGTGGTAGTATAAGGCTTAAAAAGCCAACATACTTTTCCATGTTCTAAGATAAAATACATTCACCATTCCTATTGTAGGGGGACCTTTAATAAAACATACTTGGGAGATATTTAAAACACTCTCTATCTATTAAACATGGAGTCAAAAAGGCATCAAGTATGGCAGTGTTTGGCAAAAAATACATAGTGATTCTATATTTTAAAGTGGTATAGTAATAGAAGGGAACAATAGGACCAATCATTTGAACTATCAGAGTAAACCAATAGAAGCATGGAGCCAATAATGTAATTGTGGATATTTAAGTAGGAAAATGGTAAAATTGAAATCCCTAAAGACCACCATCAAGATTTCACTTCTATGGATGGATGATCAAGATTGGTACCAGTTGTCAACATGGCTTAGAAGATCATAATATTTATTTTATTCTCATATTTTGAGGATGATACATTTATAAGGAGGGTAGAATGCTACGGTACCTAGGAATAAATATAGGGATATATGATATTATATTGTATAAGGGTATTATGGATAGTTTTCATAGGCCACACATAATCCAAGGTTGATTATATTATTATATTATATTATATTATATTATATTATAATAATGAGTGGGATGAGGGTTTAGTAGTCAACTCCCCAAAGTAGAATTAAAATATGGATATATAAAGAAGGGATATTATCATTGTAATCATCATTCATATCAAGTATTTCTTGCAATCATATTTTTCCATGAAATGGCTTATGAGACTTTACCCTCTCTAAGTGGCACTCTCATCTTGGGAGATGTTGTGGAATTACTCCTTCCTTAAGGAGTAGTATTGGTGGTCCTACCATAAGGGTGTTTAATCTTCTCGTTGTGTGAATTGCTATTATGGATAATTATTTATGGATGATTAATTTGATATTTCTACATAACGGTGAATGATTTATATTAATGAGAATAAAATTTCATAACAATTAATATTTAAGTTCCATAGATATTAACCAGGCTCTTTAGAGATTTAAAATTACATCAAGTGGAAATGGATATTAAATTCAAATTACTCCATGAATTTTATTCCAAAATAATTTTTCTCATCATATTTTTCAAGTTTGGAGATTATGGATAAAATAATGTGTGGTATCCCATGGTTTAGGGGAGAGATGCATTATATTTAAGACCATGAAGTCAGAATTTTTCTATGGAGATAGAAACTATTAAATGTCTTCCGATTGTTAGCATATATTGTTATTCCATTATTATTATGCTAACAAATGTTGTTAGCATATTGTTAGTGGATAGTTAATTAGGGCATTATATTATTTGTTATAACGCCTAAATGAGTCTTGGGTGGTTCCGTAACCTTTGGATTATTATAGGCGTCAATGTATTATTTAAGCCCTTTTTTATCAATGCAATATTGTTCGATATTTTACATGGTATCAGAGCTCTAGTTGCTGGAGGCTTTCATGTTTCGAGGATGAACTCACGATCGACTGGGAACGCTACCTGAGTCAGGCCTGGACCTACATCTCAAGTGTGTTTCTCAATTCAGATGATGCAAACTCTATTAGACGATTTGATAAATTTGACTTTTGACCTGACATCGGACCTGAATGAGGACTGATCAGACCTAACGACTGGATGCAGAACTCTGATTAGACCTAACGAATAGATGTAGAACTCTGACAAAAAAATTTGGTCATTACCAAGCAATGATAGTGGACAACGTTCAAGAGAAATGATTGATTGGACACCTCAAAGGTGACAGAGGGTGCAGTGTGGACAACGAGAGCACGAGAAAGCGAGCACAACCCCATGAGGGGGAAGACCCATTGTCGTCCTCTCGGGAGACAGTGTCTCTCTGAGAGGAGACACCCTCGTATGTGAGGGTTGGTATTTTAATTCAACCTCAATATGTGCATCCCCACAAATGTGGGATAAAGAATATCATTTTTTTATACCCTATCACCTCACTCTCCGCGGCGTCAAACAACAACCTACAAACACAATTTTTGCTGTCCCCTAGATTCCTGATTGTTTTTACTGATGCTATGGTTAGATTCTTTGTGGTACTATGTGCATTTTGAGCAAATTAGAATCTATGGTAATCCCTCAGATCTTATCTAAGATAAAATAATTCAGCTCTGAAGTCGTCGAAGGCACGTGTAGGTGGAGGAGATTAATGACTGTGCAGGCAAGAGTTGTGTGTCTTTGCATAGTAGCTCGTTTTTTGTGCTTATGATCGCTTACAGGAGACAAGCTCGAGGATATGGGTGCAGTGAATTTGGGTGCAACAAGCTTGGCAGTTGCAGCAGATGTGGAGGAGGTAACGTGTAAACTTGGCGCAACCACCACCAAAGGGAGCTATCACCACCAAAGGGAGTCACCATCGAGTGGAGGAGCAGTGGCCTCTATAAGTCCTAAGGGCCTACTGATCCTTTCAGATTAGCTTGCTAGCCCAGTTGGTTGAGGACGGAGCGGTAGGGACTCAGAGGTCGCGGGGTCAATTCTCGCCGACACCCCCCCCCCCCGACGTACTTTTTTTACAAAGGTATATTATAAAATTTGATTTTTTGATTAATTTATTTTTTCTTTAAAGTTTGTTTTTTAATAATTTTGTTTATTTAGTTTAATTAAAGTCAAATTTAATTATTTTTTTTCATTAAATTATTATTTTTTTAAATAATTCTTTTGTGAAAAAGTAATTTAAAAAAAAAAAAATCTTAATTAAACTTTATAAAACAAAATGTTTTAAACAAAGACTTTAGAAGAAATAATTTTTTTCAAAAACTTAAAGGGGGGCCTATTTCTTTCAAAAATCAAAGGGAGGAATAGTGAGTAATTTTTCAGCATTGAAAAAGGCAAATTGGCAAAATTGTAAAGGTGCATTTTATGGGTTTATTTCTATGGGCACTTTTTTGTTGTATGTAGCATGTTCATTCCTTTATGCACTACTTCATTAAATTTAAAAATAAAAATCACTCCTAAGTCCCTGAAATAAATAAACCCATTTGTGCAATTTATTGCACTACATCGTTCGATATTTGTGATACCTCTGACCAGCACTTACAGGTAATGTTGTTGTGATTGTGCTACTATATCTGCCGCCTAATATAGCTACCAAAACAACGTATGATCTTGTCTTCTATAAATCGTTGAGGAGGAATAAGTATGCCATTTTACATTTTTTTACTCCATTCCACTACCCTCATCGTTCTTGTGTTTAGGCATAAATCCTGACAAAAATTCTAACATCCAAAGTGTTTAGGGGAAGTTACGCCCCACGCATGAGGATTGACGACTTTCTATGGTAGGTGCCATAAACGAGATGATTCCCTTCCAGTACCGCCTAAGTACCACATATCATATAATCATTGAAGTTACCTATAGTCTCCCTCACGTAAGGGTGGGTAATTTCTCTGGATTTTCAAAATACCTATAGTCTCCCTTATGTAAGGGAGGGTATTTTGTACAGTATAATGGCCCGACATTAAGGTATATTGACAGGGGGACCATTTGGTGATATAAGGAACCTTCATAATGTCTACAAAATTAATGACTGATTCTCATCAGTTGTTGAAAGGTACTAACTATACACCATGGAAAAACAACATGACGGTAATCCTAGAAATGGATGACTTATGGGATGTTGTATCTGGAGCAACTACAAAACCTTCATCTACTGTTGGAGCTATGGCTCCAACTGTTGATCAAAAATACTTTGACAAGAAAGATAGCAAAGTAAAAGTGCTCATCTTGCTTGTTGTGTCTGATGAAGTTCAACCCCACATTGTCGATTGTAAACATAGTAAAGGGCATGGGATGCCTTTAAAACTATATGTGATGGAAAGAATTATTCCACTATTATACTCCTTCAATCTCAATTACACAATCTAAGCATGAAATATAGAGAGATAGTTGAACACTTCCTTTGCAGAGTGTCTGAGTTGAAAGTAAAGTTGAATTGATGACAAGCTCCTTACCTCAATTATATTGAGATCTTAACCTGATTCTTATAGGGTGTTGATCACTTCCCTTCAGGTATCACAACAAAAATTTACCTTTGTTGAGTTGGTCAATATGCTTCAATAGGAGGAGGCACACCAACTTAAAAGAGATGATTCTTCTAATACAACCCTCTATTCCAACAGGAAGGGTCCTAAGAAGAAGGGTAATTTTTAGAAAGGAGGAAATATAACAAATATTCAAAAGGGAAACAACCTCAAAAAATAAAAATATATTGCAAGATCTATGAAAAAGAGGGTCATGATACAAACAGATGTTGGTATAACAATAAACAACCTAAATAGAAAGGCCATAATAAACCACCAAATAAGAATAAGCAACCAGAGTAAATATTGTTGTTGAATAATCTGACTTGGATTCTGAGAGGGCACACAAGGTGCTTATGACTACCATAGTTTCCAAGCAGAAGGATCCTATATGGTATGACGATTATTATGCTAGTAAGCACATGACTGGCAACAAATCATGGTTTGAATCCTTTGAGGCCAAAGAGAGAAAACCTGTCACTATTATTGATGATAAAACCTATAAGGTTTAGGGAGAAGGTACAGTTTTAGTCACTCTTCCTGATGGCAAGTTTTAGATTGAAAAAGTCCTCTATGTTCCAGTATTGGCGAACAATCTATTTTCAGTCACACAAATTCTGGACAAGGATATGCTTGTGAACTTTAGTGTTGAGGAAGGCAAGAAGTGTTGTTCTATTACCATGAGGGGTAAGAACATTGCAACCGCTTCATATAAGTATGGCTTATTTTTCTTAGATGCTATCTCTAATACTCATGTAGCCATGACAGTCTCTACAAAGAAGGCAACTTCCCTATGGCACAAGAGATATGGGCATCTTAGTTCTGGTTACTTACTTGAGCTGAGTAAGTATGAGATGGTAAAGGGTCTTCCTTCCCTTTCTACCATATTTTCAGTGTGCTCTGACTAGTTGGCAGGAAAGCAGCATAGAGTACCTTTTGAAAAGAGCTCTACAAGAGTAAAGAAACCTCGAGAGTTGATTCACATCGATCTGTGTGGTCCTTTCACACCCATAAGTTGTGGGGGAAGAGGTATTTTCAGTTTTTTGTGGATGATTACTCATAAAATATGTGGGTGTTATTTCTTAATCTAAAATCTGAAGCATTTGCTTTCTTCTAGCAATTCAAGAAATCTGTTGAGAAGGAGTCAAGGACTTCTATAAATACCCTACGCTCAGATCGAGGGGGGGAGTTTACCTCTAAATAATTTTTTGCATTATTGACTGCACATGGGATCAAGAGACAGTTAACTATTGCTTATACTTCTCAACAAAATGGAGTTGTTGAAAGGAGGAATCATTCCATGGAAATGGTTTGTTGCATGCTCACAGGAGCTAGTCTTGAGCAATAATATTGGGCAGAAGCTGTCACCATATTAATATATCTATTGAATAGGGCACCCACAAATGCCCTACAAGGAATGACTCCATAGGAAGCTTGGAATGGTTGAAAACCTTTTATATCGCATCTACGCATTTTTGGATGTAATGCTTTCATGCACATACCGAAAGAGAAAAGGAAGAAGCTAGATGAGAAGACATTGAAGTGTATTCTTCTTGGCTATGATGAGCACTCTAAGGGTTATCGTTTTATTGATCCTTTGACCAAGAATATTTATGTTAGTAGAGATGATGTTTTTGATGAGGCTTTCACATCACAAAGCACATCAAATGTATACCTAGATCTTGTGGAATCTAAAGTTGAGAAGTCTCCTTCGTTATCAAATATTGTAGGACCATCTAATTCTTCATCTTATTCACCACCAAAAAATAAGAATCCAAACTGGTATACAAATACAATCAGAGACTCAAAATTATCCACTCCGCTAGATTTGACTTTGGATAGACCTCGTACTCGTAGCATGGCTCAACAGGAGAAAGAAGCAGCAGAGACTACTGAGGTTGATGATCTTTGTCAATATTTTGAGGAACTTTCTGAGATCCAGATAGAGAAATAAATGATATGGATATAGATGATGATAGGGTGTTTATGTCTTCAATGAATGAACATGAACCTACTTATATACAATATGCCCTTAGTGAGCCATAATGGAAGGCTACTATGGATGCTAAGTATAAGTCTCTGATGAAAAACAAAATTTGAAAGCTTGTCAATCTACCATACGAAAAAAACCCATAGGCTGCAAATGGGTGTACAAATTCAAGTACAAGGCATATGGGACAATAGATAAGCATAAGGCCCATCTTGTTGCAAAGGGCTATGCACAAAAGGAAGGCATTGACTATGAGGAAAATTTTGCACCTACTTCTCGGATGACCACCATTCGAGTTCTTTGTGCTATGGCAGCACAATATGGGTATAAAGTTCATCAAATGGATGTCAAGAGTGCTTTTCTAAATGGTGATCTCCAAGAGGAAGTTTACATGACTCAACCTGAAGGATTTGAAGTGGACGAACAAGAGCAAAAAGTTTACAAGTTTATCAAATCCTTATATGGTTTAAAACAAGCTCCTCGAGCTTGGTATATAAAAATGGATAATCACCTCTTGTAGCATCGATTCAAGAGATGTTCATCAGATGCAAACCTCTATTTCAAGAAACAAGGTTCTGAGATAGTGTTGCTTGTACTCTATGTTGATGATCTGCTCATTACAAGGAGTTCAAAAAATATGATCTTTGCTTTCAAAAGAGACTTGTGTAAATATTTTGAGATGACAAATCTCAGACTTTTACATTACTGTCTTGGTCTGGAAGTGAACCGTAAGGAGCACTACATCAAAGTGTCTCAGAAAAAATATGCCAAGACACTGTTAAAAAAATATCGCATGACTGATTGCAAGCCGATGGCAACTTCGATGGAATTAGGGTTTCAGTTATCATGATATGATGATTCACCTCAGATAGATGGTACTCTCTATCAACAGTTGATTGGGAGTCTCATATATCTAACAAACACTAGGCCAAATATCATGTTTGTTGTCAACTATCTTTCGAGGTTCATGTAGGAACCTAAGACTACTCACTAGAAAGCAACAAAACGTGTTCTTCACTATGTCCGTGGCACAATGGAATATGGCCTAGAATACAAGAGGAATGACAAATTCTTCTTGCAAGGATACACGGACTCTGACTATATCGGGTCATATGATGATTGTAAGTCAACTTCAGGATATATATTTCATCTTGGATCCAGTCCTATCTCTTTGCACAATAAGAAGCAACAGGTGGTTGCTATCTCATCTACAGTGGCAGAGTATTGCATCGCACATGAAGTTGTATGCGAAGTGATATGGTTGCGTCGCATTCTGACAAGTATGGGTCATCCATCAAAATCTCCAATACACTTGTTCTACGACAACCAGGGTGTTTTGAACCTTGTTAAGAATCCATTGCACCATGAGAAAACCAAGCACATTGACACACAATTTCCCTTCATTCAAGACAAATTTCCAAGGTACTGAATTCAGCTTTAGTACATCTCCACCAATGCTCAAGTTGCAGATATTTTCACTAAGGCACTTGCACGTGGGTAATTTGAATTGTTTTGCAGCTCTCTATGTATTGCAAAATGATATAATCAGGGGGGATGTTAGTATAGCTAGTAGTTATATTTTTACCCAAATAATGTAATAAGGGGGGATGTTAGCATATATTATTATTCCATTATTATTATGCTAACGAATGTTGTTAGCATATTGTTAGTGGATAGTTAATTAGGGCATTATGTTATTTGTTATAACAATGCCTAAATGAGCCTTGGGTGGTTCCGTAACCTTCGGGCTATTATAGGCATCAATGTATTATTTAAGTCCTTTTCTATAAATGCAATGTTCGATATTTTACACCAATGTGGGTTAGGTTTTTTGGACTTCCATGTCAACTTATCAATAACAAGGTTTTAAAGAATATTGGCAATACTTGTTGAAGTATTTGTAATATGATATTATCAAACCAATACCAAAAGTACTAAAGAGTTCTTATGGGCACTACTAATGTAGCTTATGGGTAGATGTTTATGTAAGCCTATAGGTGTTTCTCATGTAAGCCTATAGGAATAATTTATATAAGCCTTTAAACATAATTTGTGTAAGCCTTTTAGGCATCATTTATGTAAGCCTATGGGCAATATTTATGTATTCATTCTTAGTGATATTTTTTAAACCACCTATGTGGTTAACCTTGATTAAATGGTTTAATACATTTATTATATTGCAATTTAACCTTCAAGTTAGGTTATATTGGTTTTAGGTTAGTATCCAATTCAAGATTTGGTATCACTATAAACACCCCCAAAAATTGATCCATTATATCAGTTTATGATATGTGAGATCGAGGGGATGCTTATGAGTAAACACCCCTTATTACTTCTATTTTTTTGTTTTATTTATCTATCTATTTTGTTTATTTTACTATCTTTATTTTTTGTATCATTTTTGCATATGATCATGGTAAATGTATGTTTAAGATTATTTTTAAAAAATTATAGTGAATTCCAACATGGTATCAGAGCCAAGATTAGAGTTGCATCACTCAATTATGAAAAAATAATCCTCATTCAATTTATTAAAGAAGCAATCAAAAGAATTTTGAATTGCTGGTTTTGGATGAAATATGCAAAAAATGATTTTTTGAATTTAATTTTTTCTTGGCACCACAACATCTCTTGCTAAAATTTAAAATAATTTTATGTTCCCTTGCACACTATATTTGTGTTCTCTTATTTCATGTGCCTTTAAAAAATATATTTTGTGTGCCCTTCTTTCATGTGGCCTTGACCTTGGTGCATAGTATAGCCATGCATCTCGAGGTATGGAATAATGGTTTCTCCCTTCACTACTCAAACTGAGGTAATGGGTTTGGTTCTAATCCCTCACCTTCCTTTGTATCATTTATTTCTCATAGTTCTCTTTTAACCATACCTCAATCCTTGTCTAGAATAACTCTAATAGCATTGGATAGATTGCTTACAAAGTATAGGTTATAATATTGAATCTTTGGATGACTTTTTTTAAGAATTTTGGTTCTAAGGCATAAATCTATTGATGGCATGAGGCCTAGCACAAGCATCCAACTTAACCTTTAAAATGATAGTAGACCTCAACAAAAAAATATCAAAACTATGAATATATCATAGTGCTTAGTACCTTGTTTTGGATACTAGAGGTCATTTGTTTTAAACCCAAAGATTGCACTTTTTATTTAAAACAAGTTTTAAGGTGTGGTGTTTAAATTATTTTTAGTCTTTTTCTTCCTAAATCCAATTATACATAGTGGTGCAATAGTTGGTAAGTTATTTTATAGCAAATATGTTATTGGATTGAATCCCCCAATCAATTCTTTTTTAAGGGTATATCATTGATGAAGGGTGTTGGCATGGGTGTACACACAAATAAATAGTGGTATGTCTTGTCCTAACTCCAAAAGGAATCCTTAGTGCATCAATTGATACTTTTGCTCATGGTAAATAGGTCCTAAGATCAAACCATGGCATCATTTTTTCTTTTGTTATGCTACATTCAATGAATCACTTAATAGAAAATGTTGGAATTCATAATATTTTTCAAAAAAATAGAAGTAAATCATCCACTCAAATATTATACAAAAATCATAAATAATAATAAAAAATTAATGTAAAAAAGAAATATAAACTTAAGGGCACCCATAGGCACCATATATAATCATTGTATTATACATGGATAAGAATCACAATACTCTAATAGATAATTATGGAGTGGATAGGGGTATTTATATCAATACTAAAACCCCAATTACATAATTGAAATTTAACCTAAGTCAACATAATGAGAGGGCTTTAAAATTAGTTATAAATTTATAATGTGGGTTTAACCATAACAAGGTTAACCATGGCCTAGTGCTTATGTAATAAAATATTATAATATATTAAATACATTATACAATGAAATGACCTTAGGCCTATCCAAGATTACATCATACAATGTTGACCTTGGTTGGTTTTCTTACTCATGGCCAAAAGGTCCTATGGTCAAACCATGACATTAACTTTTCTTTTTTTATGCTACATTCAATGAATCACTTAATGGAAAATGTTAGAATTCATAAAATTCTACAAAAACAAATAGAATCAATCCGTTCACTCAAATATTATATATAAAGTGCAAATAGGATGAAAGAAAGAAAAGAGAATTAAAAAATTTATGCCACCAATAGACACCATAAATAATCATTGTATTATCCATGGGTAAGAATAACATCATGTTTACATCATATAATTTTAGCCTTGGTTGGTATTATTGTATATGGTCAATAGGTCCTAAGGTCAAACCATGACATTGAATTTTCTTTTGTTATGTTGCATTCAGTGAATCACTTGAGGGAAAATATTGGAATTCATAATAAATTTCAAAAATGAATCAAAGCAATCCATCCACTCAAATATTATACACAAAGTGTAAATAGAATGAAAAAAAGAAAAGAGAAATAGAAATTTAAGGGAGCCCATAGGCACCATAAATAATCATTGTATTATCCATGGATAAGAGTCACAACACTCTGATAGATAATGATGGAGTAAAAATGAATATGTATACCAATACTAAAACCCCAATTACATAAGTAAACTTTAATGTAAATTGACATAACAAGAGGGATTTAAGACTAATTACAAGTTTATCAAGTGGGTTTAACCATGACAAGGTTAATTGTGGCCTAGTGCTTACATAATAAAATATTACAATAACTTAAATAAATTTCATAATGAAATTTCCTTAGACCTATCCAATATTACATCATATAATGTTGGCCTAGGACATGAATCAGATTGTACTTTCAACACCTCCTCATAATCTAAACTAAGATGCCAAGGAGAGAAGACATTAGTAATAATAATATAGTTCCTCCAATAATGGATTCTCTAGTGTTTCTCTAAAATTAAGGTAGATCCATTTGAATCCCCCTCATCATCTACAAGATTTCCACCCATATTCAAATACTCAAATTTAATCCTCTATAATTTTAGCAAGCAGTTATTCAATGGATGTCCTTTTCTCTTGTAGTATCCTTAAATGGTTTTTAACTTCTTTGAATACTTATCCTAGACCTTGGTCCCCTAGGTATTAGCCTCCTTATATTCAAATTCCTTTTCTTGAGCCTATATTTGTGAAGTGACACCATAATTCCTCATTGCCACCTAAAAATAAACTAGGAGAGAAAAAATTTGATCAAGAATAATATTTTCTTGAGATTACAAGAACATAGGAATCATATGAACGATTAGGTTTAACATCTAAAAATAAGGTGAGAGATTATAAAGGACAAACTTCATGTATTTTGCATCATATTTTGTTTTACCTATAGAATATGCAATAGCTACTCTTAATGCCTTCAATCTCACAATATAGTCCTCAACATTATCAAACTCATCCAATTTGAGAGAAGAAAACTATGATTCCAAGTGGCTTAATTTAGTCATATTAACCTTTCCAAATAACTCATCTAATTTTGACCATACCTTAATAGGTTCACTCTCCTTTTTTATGTAGAAAAGTAGTTATCTTTCAACGAGCAAGGAAAATAGGCCAAGATATTTTTCTCTTTGGTGGCAAGTTTCTTTACCAAAGGCCACTACTTTATCTTCTTGAAATATGCACCATAGGTTCTGTTAGTCTAAAAAGACTACCTCCAGAAGATAGCAGATTTTTTGCATAGAAAGACCGATATTTCATTTTTGAGATATGAAGAAAAGAATTGTTTAAGGCATGAAGAAGGTCACGATTTCGCGACATATCAGTTTTTCATCAAGGTGTGGTTCAAAGTTGTCAGAAAGTAGGAAAGTGTCACGATTTCACGGTATGACAGGTTTTCGCTCATAAAACTGACCAAAAGGGAAAAAAGAGAAGGAGCGTCGTGATTTCGTGACATGAAAGGTTTTCACCAACATGTTGTTCAAAAAAGAAGAAGTGCAAGAAGATGTCGCGATTTCACGACTTGGCTGATTTTCGCCCACAATGCAGCCCGAAGGAGCCAACAAGGGAAAGATGTCATGATTTCGTGACATAAGCAAGTTTTCACTCACAAAGTAGTCTGAAAGGACCAGGAAGGAAAAAATGTCATGATTTTGTGACATAGCTATTTTTTGCGAAATATACATATTTAGTAATAAATAAAATGCCATCAAGAGCTTGTGTCAGTAACTAGAAGTAGACAATAGAGTAAATCAATTCCTAGATTCTTGCTATTAGAATTTATCTATTGTAAGACATGCAAAATATATGGAAGCACAATTATATTCTGATTGCTTGTAATTGATTGTATATCAAAATGTACTAATTATAGAGATTCCCCATAGGGTATATATGAGAGTAAACGTATTCTGAAAAGGGGTCGGCTCTTGGATGTTTACAAGACTAGATGTATGTACTTTGAATACAAGCAATAAGATTACTCTTCTATTGGCTTCTGGTTCACATTGTGCAATTGTATGTATTAACATTTCTTACTTCTATTTCACATTATTGAAATATAGATTGTGTTGGTTCTAAGATCTGGACTTACGCAAAATATAAATCATATTATTGGAGTTGAAATCCGATATATGCATGTGTTAGATATACTTCTGAATCACATTGAGAAATCCATGATTTCTACGGGAAGATATATTGAATGCTTTGACAAGTAAAGTATATGTGTTCATCTTAGTTGTTGTTTAATCTGTACCATGTGCAAGTTCTAGCTTCGGCTATATTTCCCTCTCTTTCAGTAATATTCTTTTCCATTTTCCTATAAAAAACCCATTAAGGAACCAACCTCCTCTGGAGATTAGATGAAAGATCTCATGATAATTTTCGTCTATTCAATGTTGAAAAAATCAAGGTGCAAACAATAACCAAAGGCAGATTTTGTTCCAATAGTTTTTGGCACGCCCGACGGGACACTAAAATCCCACAATATTTTATAAGGTTTGGTGTTTGCCTTTGATATTTTTAAATCTAAATCAAATCACCTGGCGACTCCGTCCAAAGGTATAGACCCAAGAAATACCTTATCTATTTATCTGGTTAAAAGACTCATGATTATTTACTTATATGATAACCAGATCCAAAGCAAGAAACTCAGAAGAACCCATTGAGTTCTTTGAGTTGCATCTAAGTAGCCTAAAGGTGCATCCAGTTTTATCTGCTAGATCTAATCCACCTGCTACTAGTATTACCACCCTTGTATCTTCTATTTTGCCTATTTCTAGTATTAATCCATCTTCAGTAGCTACCAGTAGTTCTATAGTATAGGCAAGTACAATTGTTACAATGGTTGCTGCTCAAGCACCGACTTATCTTACATGGAACCACATGGGTCCACTAAATTTGGTGGCTCAGAACCAGATCCCTATAGCAACATTGAAGGCATTGCCTTCATATGATGGAACAGGTAAAACGACATATGAACATTGTTTAGATGTTGTAGCCTTGGCTGCAACTTATAACATCACTCAAGAGGACGTGATGATCAGATTGTTAGTCATTTCCTTAAAAGGAAAGATGTTATATTGGTACAGAGCACTTCCTCCTCAATCAATAACATCCTGGGTAGTTCTCACTGGAAAACTTGTAGATGAGTTCAATCAACATGCGGATCCATTCTCACTACTCAGTCAGTTCACCATTATTAAGAAACATCCTCAAGAGGAAATTGTTGATTTTAATATTCGATTCAATCGAACTTGGGAAAGAGTACCCGTTGGATTAAAACCAACTGAAGAGCAAGCAATATATTATTATTTAAGGGCTTTTGATACAGATATTAGTATGATAATACGACAATCATGGGTATTCACTTTCCCTGCCATTTATCAAGAAGCTTCTGTAGCAGAAAGAGATCTCATTGCCACAGGGAGATATCCGCCTAAAGCAATAATGCCTATTTTTCTTGATATTCCCCAAATTCCCAATGCTATCTCTTCTGGCCCTTCTCAGCTTTCGAACGCAAGCCTTCCAAGATGGAATGGATCACCTTCCATCCCTACAATACAGTTACCTCAGAATCCTCTGGCATTACCTCCTGTTCTAGTTGTGCCCACACTACCTGCACCACTTTCTCAGCCAGTCCTAGATAATCAACTTACTATTATACTAGATACAATGAAGAATCTGGAAAATGATATGACGTCTATGAAGAAAAGGGAAGCTGAAAGAAATTTCCAACCAAGAAGGTTCCCTCAGATAACAAGAGATGCAGTGCAGTCCAATAACAGGGGACAGGAACGATCAAATGTTGTTTATGCAAATGAAGTAGAAGATGTCGTAGAGCCTTCTATAAATTTAGATTACTGGTGCACTACGTGTAATGATCCACATGGAGAAAATTCGTGTATGATTCATCAACATTATGTACAGAGTATAGTTGTTGAAAAGGCAAAAAAAAACATGAAAGGTCATGTAAATATGATTAGAGAAACAGATCATAATCTCATGATGCCTACGGTGGAACAAGTTACAGTCTTAACCAGATCTGGTAAAAAACCTCTACAGGTTGATCCTAAAGAGCTTCAGCCTTTAAGTTTTCCCCCAACTCCCAAAATAGCTCCTATAGTAGTTTCCAAAGGAAGTTTACCTTATGAGAAAATATCTCAAGTTCCAGCTCAAAACCCAAGGCAAGAAATCCATAAAGAATTCACTCCACGAAAGGAAACTGAAACTCAGGATCAAGCTAAAGAAAGGTTGAGATTTCCTTCATTGACTAAGAGACAAAGGACTGAAGCTACTCAAGGATACAGAAATAGATATGACACTTTCACCAAGGAAAGAGAAAAAATTGTTGAATCATCTACTTTCAATATAGTTGAAGAAATGAAAAAGACTCCCTCAAAGGCGAGTATGTATGATGCTCTTCAGTTCCCTGGTCAAATTGATCTCTTACAAGAATCTCTAAAGATGATGAAAGATAAAGGTAAAACTATATCCTCTTCAAATACAATCCAGGCAAATCTAACATTAGCCACTGGAAAAAATAGACCTCCACCCTTTTATTTATCTCTTCAGATGGAAGGATGGGTTGTTCACAACTGCATGATAGATTTAGGTGTTGCTACTATAGTGATACCCAAAGCGGTATGTGATATTATGGGGATGGAGTACACTAGGAGTAATCCAGGTGTCCTGTAGTTGGATGGCACTCCTATAAAAACTGTAGGAGTGATTAAAGATATTCCCATACAACTCCACAGGATGCCTCAAGTGGTGGTTATACAAGAAGTAATAGTGGTAGATTTGGCACCATATTTTGGTATGTGCTTATCAAGAGAATTCACGACAAAAATAGGAGGATACCTATCCTTAGATTACTCTCATTTAGAAATACCTTTCAAAGGTAGAAGGATTAAAATATTTAATGAGAAACCATCTACTTTCCATGTGGAAAATATAGGAGAAGCTGAAACAGTGAATACAATGACTGAAGAAATTGGAAAAGTGGACCTGATGGAGGAAACCTTGGAAGATCTTCAAGCAGAAGATCAGTTTTCTATGCAGGATTTCAATGCCATGATAGAAAAAAAAATAGGAAGTTATTCCATTGAAAAACCTAAAAAGCAATTGACACCTGCTCTCAAAGAAAATAATTCTATTAATCAATTGTGGAAACTTTTCTTTGATGGAGCTAGGTGCAAGAATGGAGCAGGTGCTGGGATAGTTTTGATTTCCCCCACTGGAAAGGAAAGGGTGTTCTCTTACAGATTGACATGGAGTTGCACCAATAATGCAACTGAATATGAGGCACTTTGTTTAGGATTGAGGAAAGCTAAAAAACTGGGAGTAAAACAACTGCTCATTTATGGAGACTCAGAACTTATTGTCAATCAAGTCACAAAAAAATGCATCAGTAAACAACACTACTTAAAGGCTTATAGAAATAAAGTATGGGATATTTTGGAAGCCTTTGAGGCTCTGAATATAAAGTCTATTCCTAGAGAATAGAATACCCACACAGATTTATTGGCATCAGTGGAAGCTAATTTATGTCCTGTCAGTAATGTCATTCAGAAATCAAATATGGTTAGACTTATATATAGGCCCTCGGTGCCAGACAAGAATATCTTCTAGCAAGTTTTTGAAAATGATGAGCAAATATTGGATTTTTTAATCCATGAAATGAACTGTTCAAGTAGCAAATATTTACAAGACAAATAGGAAGAAGATATGATTCAATTAAAAAATAATCATATCCCTAAGGGACTTATCACCCTTGAAAGTCTGTTTGATAACAATGATAGGGCTATAGGCCATAAAATCAAAGTTGATAAGCGTCGGTATAAAGAGGTAGAGTTAGAACCAGGAAAAATGATTAAAGTCAGGGTTGGTTGTACAGAAGAAGAATTGAACCAAATCAGAGAATTGTGCAAAAAAATTCCTGATATCATAGCTTGGGTGTACAGTGATCTAAAAGTATATAGAAAAGATATTATCCAGCATACCATTGAATTAGAAGAAGGAGCTAAGCCTTTTAGGCAAAAGCAAAGAATGGTAAATCCAAAGATAGAATCTTTGATGAAGCAGGAGTTGCTAAAACTTCTTCAAGCTAAAATAGTGTATCCTATTAAACATTCTACTTGGGTGGCAAACTTGGTACCAGTCAAGAAGAAAAATGGAGACATCAGATTGTGTGTAGACTTCAAGAATCTGAATAGGGCATCACTCAAAGACCATTATCCCCTTCCTCAAATTGATCAAATTTTGCACACAGTTGCAGGGGCAGAAAGGTTCTCTTTACTAGATGGATTTTCAGGGTATAATCAAGTATGGGTCAGAGATGAAGATCAATTCAAGACTACTTTTACCACAAAATGGGGAACATTTGCTTACCAAAGAATACCTTTCGGCTTATCTAATGCTGGAGCAACTTTCCAAAGGGCTATGGATGTAGCTTTTGGTGAACTTGCTACTAAGATTATAGTCATCTATTTAGATGATATGACTGTATTTTCCCATCATAAGCAAGATCATATAACACACCTTGAACAAGTATTTGAAAAATACAGAGAATTTGGAATATCTTTGAATCCAAAGAAATCCATATTCGTTGTAGAAGAAGGTATCCTACTTGGTCATGTCATCTCTAAAGCTAGATTAGCCATTGACCCTGATAGAGTGAAAGCACTTTTGGAACTGTCCTTACCAGTTAATAAGAAAGGTTTGCAATATTTCTTTGGGTAAATAAATTTTGTGCAAAAATTTGTTGCAGATTTCGCACAGATTGTTAAACCAATGACTGAATTATTGAAGAAAGATGCTCCTTTCAAATGGACTGATCCAAGGAAGAATGCTTTCAGAAAAATCTTAGAAGAAATAGCCCAAGCACCTGTACTGGTTAATCCTGACTACTCACGTGATTTTATTTTATATGTTGTTGGTGAATCAGAAAGTTACACTGTAGTCCTTACACAGAAGGGGTCAGACAATGAAGAAAGACCCATAGCTTTTTTAAGTTCCACTATGCATGAGCATGAAGAGAAATATAATTTTATTGAAAAACAAGTTTATGTTGTCATGAAATCCTTGAAAAAATTTAAGCACTTTCTGTCACAGAGCAAAATCATTGTTTATGTGATCCATCCTGATGTCAAAAATTTTATAATACAAGGAGAACTTGGCAAAAAAAGAGCTAGTTGGGTGACTAAGATACAGGAATATGATGTAGAAATACATCCAACAAAGATAATAAGAGGAAGAGCCCTGTGTCAAGAATTGGCCAAGCAAGCTATAGAGGAGCAGGTAGAACCCCAAGGTGTAATGGCTAATACAAAATCAGATCCAAATCCGAGAAACATTGATTGGATTGATGATCTTGTGGAGTACTTTCAAACTGGAATGTGTCCTAAAAGTTTGAATGCTTCACAAAGAAGAATATTTAGAGCACAAGCTTTGAAGTACACCCTTCAATCAGAAGGGTTGTATAGAAAAAATATAGATGGTGTACTTTTGAAATGTATAAGAGAAGATGAGAAACAAAAAGTGTTAAAAGAATTCCATGGAGGTCTTTCTGGGGGACATTACTCGGGAAGATCCACTGCTTTGAAAATACTCCGAGCAGGTTATTACTGGCCTTCTATTTTTTTAGATACTTACAAGGTTACCAAAAGCTACGAGCAGTGTCAGAGATATGTAGGGAGGAATAGAAATGCTCCTATGCCCTTAAAACCTATCCAAGTCGAAGAACCTTTCCAGCAGTGGGGGTTAGACTTTGTAGGGGTAATAGAGCCCAATTCATCAGCTGGCCATAAGTATATACTTACTACCACAAATTATTTCACTAAGTGGGCTGAAGCTATCCCTACTAAAAAAGTTGATCAAGAGGTGGTGATTGAATTTGTGGAAAGTTTGATAACAAGGTTTGGTGTACTAGATTCACTGATTATAGATAATGGATCAACCTTTATCGGAGCAAAAATGATTGAGTTTACTAGCATATATGGTATATATTTGAAAACTTCTTCAAATTATTACCCATAGGGTAATGGTCTAGCTGAGTCTACAAATAAAAATCTTCTCAGAATCTTGAAAAGAACACTAGAAGAGAATAAGAGGAACTGACATTCCTTGATCAATCAAGCATTATGGGCTAACAGGATCTCAATAAAAAAGTCCATTAATACATCACCTTATTCTTTAGTATATGGTAAAGAGGCTATTTTGCCCATTCATATGGAGATACCAACACTAAAGTTGCTAAATCAGATAAATGAAGAAGGAGGTCAACCTATGGATGCCCGATTAATGCAGCTCTTACAGTTGGAAGAACAGAGGGAAGAGGCTTATAATCATCACCAAAAACATATGGTAGAAATAGAAAGATGGTTTAATAAAAAGACAACCTACAAAAAATTCAAAGTGGGAGATCTGGTTTTGAAATGGAATGTGAAGAAAGCAAAGCCAGGTAATCATGACAAATTTGATGCTTTTTGGGAAGGTCCTTTCAAAATAATTGCTGAAAAGCAATTTAATTCTTTCCAATTACAGGATCAGCAGGGTATGGTTCTACCCATCACAGTGAATGCATTTCACTTGAAACTCTATTTTAAATAAAAAATGTGGGAAAACGTATGTATATAATGTATATTATAGTAAGTGTGTAAATATTTTTGAAGTTATTTTTATTTCAGAAATATTTGTCAGTATCCAGTAACCAATCAAAAATCACCAGCAATAGAGAGATGAAATTAGAAGGTGCCATATTGTTAGATATAGCGGTTCGAATTCAATGTTGCCATGTGGTTTGTCGACTATTGGTGGGAGAAGACCATTTTCGAAGAACTTTGATATGCGTTCCTTTTATTAAAAATGGCGAATGATCGATTATCGATAGGAATTTAAAATGTGCCACGTGGTCTTTCAATAATTGCAAAAAGGAACCACCTTCATAAATGGGAAAGCTTTGATAAGCAAAATTTTAATGTGCACAACGAATAATCATTGATCAGGTTCCCGAAACATTCGAAAAGGTGTCAAAAATAACACACAAAGGGATCCGAGCAGATCTAGCCCACCAACTGCAATTAATGCATGCCATGCATATGTTTCCAATTGACGTAAAATCCTAATTTTGCTCCTGAGTAAAGTCCACTGCATCACTTTCTATTCCTACTTTTCAAGTTTAGGTTCAAGTTTAGAAAGAAAGTTCAGTTCAGAAAGAAAGTTCAGTGTGATAAAAATCTCATGGCTCCAAGAAAAAACACTCAAAAAACAACAATGGTGGGTCCGTCTACTTCACCTTCAACAAAAAGACGCGGAGAAGAAGTGAGTGAAAATTTTGGTGATCGGGATGCTAGAATTGGAGATACAATGATGACATGGAAGGACCCAATAAAAATTTGAAAAGATATTGAAGATAGAATGTCCACTGGGGTTTCTGCGTCTTCTCCAACTACTTTTGCCTTTCATTCATTGCTATACTAGTATGTGTATATTCCTGTGCATCCTTGCCCTGAACTAGTTAAAGCAATTGCAAATTTTTATGATGAAAAGAAAGGGGTGGTTACAAATAAGAGTGGGAGAGTTCTTTTTGCCTTAAACCCAGATGCTTTCATTTCTGCTTTTTTTGCTATGTATGTACCCACCTTTGAGCCCAAAGCTTTTGACCTAGAAGATCAGGCAAAGTATTTCGTTCCCTCTAAAAAAATCAAGAATTTTCTTTATACACAGTTGAGAAATCCACCTAATGGAGGAAGGATGCCTGAAACTCCTATTTCTATAGCCGAATTCAAAAACCCATAATTATTTTCCATATTGGCTATGGTGGCAGGGTTAAAAACTGATGAAAAATTTCATGGGTGGCAAATTGCTTTAGTCAATTACCTTTCTAACCCAAAAAATTATGACTCTGAAGTTATGGATAAGAGTATTCGACCTATGTTTTTTGACTGGCCAGGGTATTTATTTAAAGAAATACATGAAGGGTTGTCTGCTATCAAGAGGGGTTCTCAGTACTCTTTTCGTTTCTCTTCCTATTTAGTGTGGTTGTTCTTTTTCTTTATGGCTAAAGAGCTAGCATTTATTTCTATAAATGATAAATATGATAAAGGAAGGACTTTGCCAGTATATGATTGGACCAATGTTTTGTACATAGAACAGAGTCATATTATGATTTCAATAGGGAATTTCTAGGTCCTGCGTTGAAAATAATGTATGGAGAAGTCAGAAGGTTAACCTCCAGGGCTGAAAATATTTTACAAAATAAACACGCTGAGGAGGGTGATTGGTTTATACTCACCCAGGGGGTTGTTGTTAGGTTGTATGGTTTTACAAGAAAACCTTTCTTACTCCCGCATTATGTTACTGATAGATTGTTTGCATTGGAATATGTAAGACAAACTAAATTTATTAATTTGAAATATGGCACGGGTATAGGTAAAACTGGTACCTGTACCATGCCTTTCCAGCTGAAAGGTATTGTGGTTTCTAAACGAGGTCAAAATGAGAAAATTGCTGAGGCTCTAAGAGATTTGGGGTTAGTAGAAATCCCTCAGAGATGGAAATATGATCCTCTAAACCGATTTGCAGAGAGACAAGCTATTCTGAATAGAATTCCGTTGAAAGTATACCATGCTTCTATTAGGCCGGATATCGAAGCTTGTAGAAATAATGATGAAGATGCTCCATTGGAATGACACGTGGAACAAATGCAGCCATTGCCTCCTTGGCATGAATTTTATGAACATGTGTTGCATTTTGATCCAGGAAAGAATAAGGGGCATGTGTTAACTGAAGGCACCATTGCTAGAATGCAGAAAAAGGGTGCAAATTGGATGATAGGAAATATTCATGAATGGTGGACTATGAGAGTGCAAACAGACATTATTGAATCTAGGTATCCCATAAAAAATGATCTTGAATTCTCAGTAAGATATGACCATTATCAGAATTCTTGGTTAGGAATTTTCCCTGTGAAAATACCTCGTAGCATTGGTGGTAGCAAAGGGACAAGTCTTGAAGCTGCTAAAAAATAAAATGTTGAACAGGGAAAAGGTAAGAAGGTTGCAGTTGAATGACCATTAGCTCAAACACAAACCAGGTTGAGAAGTTCAAAGAAAAGGGCCCCTACAAAAGTCTTCACAAAAGAACAAGGAGAAGCATACGGGAAGGCCGCTCAGATGATGTTAAATATGGGATATGAAGGCAAAGGTCTAGGAAAAGAAGGACAAGGGATCACTGAACCCTTGTAGGCTGAAAGAAGAGGAAAATGCCTAGCCTTAGGAGTTGATTCATCCAGAGGTAAAACTTTAGTTTCTAAAAATGTTAAGTTTGTTCCCCCATCTAGTTCAGCTACAGAATATGATGAAGAACCTCTTTGTATTAAGAGGAAGAGGCTAAAGTCTATAGTGGAAGTTAAAGAAAAAAGTAATAAAATTGTTGAAGGAAACCCAATTTCTGAGAAAATCGCTCAAAATATTGATGTTGATCAAATAGAAATGGCCCTTGAAAATGAACAGATTGTTCAAGATAATGAGGGTAATGTTCTAAATCCAGAGGTTACTGAACAAGAAAATGTCCAGATTGGGACTTTGGATGATCCAAATGACTTTGTTCAGGAGGATCAAAATGTAAATATTTCTAAGGAAATTACTGTGAAACAAGAGAATTTGGAACATAAGAGAAGACAGCCCAGAGGAATTCCTCCAAATGTTGAAATTATAAATCTTGAAGGAGTTGTTGATGGTGAAGATAGAATTGATAACAACAGAAATGTTGAGGTCCCTATACAAAGTGAAAATCCATATTAGATGATGAATGAAAGGGACCATGACCATGGAGAAAGAGATCAACATCAACAAGTGCTACACACAGACAAAGAACCAGCATTATGTTCTCAACTTCAATCTAAAGTTGATGTTGAGTTGATCCCCAATCCATTCCTTTCTAGCACAAGTATTCCAACTATTAAGTCAAGATCTTCTCCCAATGATGAAAATCATCCCACTCTTTCAAAATTGAAAGGGTTGAGAAAAGCGAATAAAAATGCTTTAGATTGGTGGGCATCTCATTCTGCTAAAGATTCTAAAGCCCCAGCTCATGTTCAAGAGATAATTTCCCTAGACCCCACCACAATGCAGAGGAAAAAGGTTAAATTAACACCAGTTTCCCATAAATCAAAGAGGGATATGACTATTGAAGATTATCAAGCAGAAGACACAAATGAAGATATTACTCAGCTACATATGTCAGATGAGTGGGGAAAATCTCAAGCCCATTTTGGGACTATTTATTTACATGGAGAATTTTTTAGAGAGAAGTTCATCAAGGAACAAGAAGCCAGGAGGGATTTAGAATCCATCCTAAGAGAAAAAAACTGACTGAAAAGGCTCTAAATCTAGAATCTAAGAAGTGGGAGGATAGATTTGGTGAAGCTGCTAATGAAGCAGCTACATTGAAAGAAAAATTGAAATAAGTTGATGAACAGGTTTGCTCCCTGACTCTACAGGTTTAGCAATTCCAACAGCAGTTGATTGAAAAGCAGAACACTCCATCTGGTTTCTCCAAAGAAAAAGCCAAGGCAGTAAGAAGGGAAATGCTTGAAGACATGTTGGTATTGAGCCTTAAGGCAAGGCCCATGTTATTGTACTTGGCCAAAGTGAAAGAAGTTATTGAAGTAGTTGGTGAAGAATTAAAAGCCTCAGTAACCTTTCTTCAAGGAAGAGCATATGCGACCACAAAAATTCAAGTTTTATCAAAAAAATGCCCGAGAGTGTTGTTGCTAAAATTCGTAGTGAAGCATGGTCTCAAGCTAAAATTGCAGCAAAAATTTTCTTTAGGAGACTTAAACTGGTGACTCAGGGTGATAAGCTACTTCAAGAATTGGAAGCTGAAGCGAAAGGATTAGTGACACATTTAAATTTGGCTAATAAGTGTGGTCTTCCCTATTTATGGGATGATAATTCAAAAGTGTTGAGTGAAGATGCGCTAACGCTATCCCTTAAAGCTTTCACAGAATATGAGTCAGAAATAGAAAATTGGGAAGAGCCTATAGATGAGAGTTTGATATTTACCATGGTGCAGAACCTTACACAGATTAAGTCTTGCCTACAAGAATTGATTCTAAGAAACAATATAGTGTCCCATGATAAAGTGGAAGAGTTGCAATACATATATCAGTTGTTTATGGATTCTTCAGATCTTGAAGATGAAGACTGGAAGCAGGTTTGCCTTACCTACAATGAAGTGGTTGGAACAATTGAAAAACTGAAGAAATCCAAACATAATAATCAAAAGCAACAAGCAGAAGGAGGGACCAGTAGTCAGCCATGAAATTTATCTCAAATTATCTTGAGTTGTTAATGTATTTTTAGTTAAAAATCCATAAGCTACAAAAGATATCCTGTAAAGGTAATGCTTTATTTTGCATTTCTTCCTGAATATTCTTTCCCACAAAAAAATCTCTTCTCCTATATTATTTTTATATTTTAACTCCGTTTCCCAATGGATGAAGGTCCTGGATTCTAATATTTTTGCTAGCAAAATTTCCCCGAAAGGCACCAAGAATGTTAGTCTAAAGAGACTACCTCTAGAAGATAGCAATTTTTTTGCATAGAAATACCGGCATTTCATTTTTGAGATATGAAGCAAAGAATTTTTAAGGCATGAAGAAGGTCACGATTTCGCGACATATCAGTTTTTCGTCAAGGTGTGGTTCAAAGTTGTCAGAAAGCAGAAAAGTGTCGTGATTTCGCGGTATGACAGGTTTTCACTCATAAAACTGACCAAAAGGGAAAAAAGAGGAGGAGCATCGCGATTTCGTGACATGAAAGGTTTTCGCCAGCATGTTGTTCAGAAAAGAAGAAGTGTAAGAAGATGTCACGATTTCATGACTTGGCTGATTTTTTCCCACAATGCCGCCCGAAGGAGCCAACAAGGGAAAGATGTCGTGATTTCACGACATAAGAAATTTTTCACTCACAAAGTAGTCTGAAAGGACCAAGAAGAAAAAAATATTGCGATTTCATGACATAGCTAGTTTTTGCCGACATATACATATTTAGTAATAAATAAAATGCCATCAAGAACTTGTGTCAGTAACTAGAAGTAGACAATAGGGTAAATCAATTCCTAGATTCTTGCTATTAGAATTTATCTGTTGTAAGACATGCAAAAGATATGGAAGCACAATTATATTATGATTGCTTGTAATTGATTGTATATCAAAATGTACTAATTATAGAGATTCCCCATAGGGTATATATGAGAGTAAACATATTCTAAAAAGGGGTCGACTCTTGGATTTTTACAAGACTGGATGTATGTACTTTGAATACAAGCAATAAGATTACTCTTCTATTGGATTTTGGTTCACATTGTGCAATTGTATGTATTAACATTTCTTACTTCTATTTCACATTATTGAAATATATATTGTGTTGGTTCTAAGATCTAGACTTACACAAAATATAAATCATATTGTTGGAGTTGAAATCCGATATATGCATGTGTTAGATATACTTCTGAATCACATTGAGAAATCCATGATTTCTATGGGAAGATATATTGAATGCTTTGACAAGTAAAGTATATGTGTTCATCTTAGTTGTTGTTTAATCTATACCATGTGCAAGTTCTAGATTCGACTATATTTCCCTCTCTTTCAGTAATATTCTTTTCCATTTTCCTATAAAAAAACCATTAAGGAACCAGCCTCCTTTGGATATTAGATGAAATATCTCATGATCATTTTTGTCTATTCAATGTTGACAAAATCAAGGCACAAACAATAACCAAAGGTAGATTTTGTTCCAATAGGTTCTTACTATGTAATAGGTCAATTATTTGGGTTGACCAAATACTATAATTCTCTCTATTGATCCAAGTAACTAAGGGTTTATTATCCATATTATACATTTTAAACCCTAACACTACAATATTTCTATGAACTAATATCACCAATTCATAGAGATCAAAAAATCATAAAATTCAAAAATATGGATCAAAATGCTTTTGTATGTGGAAGTTATGGCCTTGAAAAGGTTTTTCCTACTAGACCTCAAAAATAAAAAGTTAAATCTTGAAATCCTAGAAAAATAAATCCTATTGCCTACTACCACTTGGCATTTTGTGATTCACTAGTGATTTTTGA
Source organism: Wollemia nobilis (assembly GCA_028583015.1). Classification (NCBI taxonomy): domain Eukaryota; kingdom Viridiplantae; phylum Streptophyta; class Pinopsida; order Araucariales; family Araucariaceae; genus Wollemia; species Wollemia nobilis. Next base: position 3,527,817 of record JAQPPZ010000314.1, read on the forward strand.
AGAACATAGGCTTATACTAAGAGGGGTGGTGAACAATATAAGACCAACTTTTACTTTTCTTTTCCAAACAATTTAATATAATATATCATTGGTAATATCAATAGCAGTAATCAAAGCAATGCACAAATCATCACACACAAGAGAGACACCAATTTAACGTGGTTCACCCAATGTGGGCTACTCCATAGAGAAAACATTTCTACTAAATTTTCTCAACAAATATTCTTGGGAATCAATTCCCTATTACAATGTCTAAAGACATCTATCCAAATGAGACACCAATCCCCTATGCTCTTATTTTTGGATCTCTCTCAACAAGAGAACTCTTTCCTATTTTCTCTGGTTCGTGGAACTTGATTTGGAAGAAATTTATCTCCTCAACTGGTTTGTGGATCTCTCTCCACAGAAGAACTCTATCTCCCCAACTGATTCATGGATCACACTCCATGGGAGAACTCTTTCCCCTTGTTTTTCATGGATATCTATCTACAAGAGAACTCTATCCCCTTTGCTTTGGCTTGTGATCTTCTATAAGACTTCTGCCCCACTTGTCTGGCTTGTGGATTTCTCTCCATAGGAGACCTTTGTCTTGACTGCAATCGCTAATGGATCTCTATCCACTAGAGACTATTGTCCTCTTCACTTTGTCACCTCCAAAGCTTGCTCTTAACTCTATCTCAATCTGTCTCCAAGGCTTAACACAAAGCTTGATTAAATCACCAATAAACTTTGCTTAGATCTACCCCAAGACTTAACAAAAATCTTGAACAAATCATAAATCAAATCTACTTAGATCTATCCCAAGCCTTAACATAAATCTTGAACAAATAAAACCTGCTCTTAATGATGTTTCAAGTCTTCACAAGACTTTCTTAAATCTGCCTTCAAGTCTTCACAAAGACTTGCTTAAATTTACCTTCAAGTCTTCACAAAAAATTGCTCAAATTTGCTTTCAAGCCCTCTCAAGAACTTGCTTAATTCTGCTCTCAAGCCTTCATAAAGACTTACTCAAATCTACTCTCAAGCCTTCACAAAGACTTTCTCAAATATGCTCTCAAGACTTCTCAATAGACTTGGTCAAATATGCTCTAGCACATGCTCAAACCTACTCTAACACATACTCAAAATAGCTCACAAGATATGCTAAAAAAATCACAATATATGCTCAATCAATCTCAAATCTTGCACACAATGCTATCAAATGGTTTGTCTAGTATTCAAAGTAATTCCTTTAACTTGAAGCAGTTTAAACATATTCTATCCATAATTTTTTTAACTTCTGGAACATATAGAGAATAATATGCACTTGCAAATAGCTCAATATGTTCTACTCAATCATTAAGTCTTCCTCATCCACATGTCTTACTTTTATTGCTCTTTTAAAGATAAATCTAGTCTAGCACATGAAATCTATATTTCTGATCTACACTCTTGCTTTCATAAATTTGATTTCTAATGTTTGCACATTCACTTTCAATATCACTCAAAACCAATGCCAAAAAGTTTCACACAATCATTCAACCAATGAAGCACAACTTGCTCACAAACCCTAACCAAGTGTTTTCACACTTCTTCCAACAAAGAGCACAATGTAGGTCTCAAAACCTAACTCAAATAATTCATAATATCTATCTCAAATGTTCTCAAAACATTCAACAATGAAGCACATAAAACTCACTCAAATATTTTCAAAAATGCTTATCAAACAATACTTTTCACTCCACCTTATGTTTCAAAACATTCATTCCAACAAACACTTCAAACAAAGGATGATGTGCCCATACCTCTTTGCTTTGATGAATATATATCTTCAAAAACCTGTCCCACCAACAACCAATTATTTTTGTGCCACTTTAAGGTTAGATAGAAATAGTCTATCTCAAAACCTCCATATGGATATTCCCTCAACAACATGCTCAATGAATTCTATAAATAATATCCTAGGACTCTTCTTTAGTTCTCATGGATAATGCATTAAATCTCACAAAAACTCTCTCAAAAATTTGAAGAACACTAGCTTATACTGAGAGGGGGGGTGAACAGTATAAGACCATTTTTTACTTTTTCTTCCAAATCAATATTATGTTGTGTAAATATAGCATTATCAATAGTAGTAATCAAAGCAATACACAAAAACCATACACAATAGAGACACCACAATTTACGTGGATCATCTATGAGATTGATTTGAGATTGATTCTCTAACAATTCTCTAATATGTTCTAAATTCTCTCAACCCAAATATATCTCAACTCAACTCAAATCAAATCAAATCATAGAAGCATAAAGAGAATTGTTAGAGACTCAATATGTTCTAATCTCACTCTCAACTCAAATCAACCTCAACTCAATTCAAGTATTATAGAACCATAAAGAGAATTTTTAGAGGCTAAATATGTTATAACCTTAATCTCAACTCAACATAGAATGATGGAACAGTTTGTTTCATAGAACTTGAACAATCACTTCACACATCACTTTACTAGGCTCAATCAAATCAACTCAACCAATCATCACAAGGAACAACTCTTTCTCACACAACCCTAGTCCAAGTATGTATCAACCAACTCAAATATCTCCAACAATGCTCAACCACAAATCTCACATAACAATGATACTCATGTTCTTTTCTAACTCAAGTTCTTTCACAACCAATGGGCTTCAACAACTATGCTTATCAAACAAGGTTTAGACACAACTCTCAATTCAGAAAAACTTGAAGCATTCAACCAACCATTTTCGAAAAGGAAACCACAAACAATCCTTTTCCCTCCAATGATATTTCAAAAATCAACCACCATAAACAATCAATAGGAGAATTTGGCCATACCTTTTATGAATATGAAAAAACCTCTTTATAAATTTGCCACAATCACAAAATTATTTTGCCAATCTTCCCAAGGGTTATTAGATCACAAAATAATCAACATTACTCCACTTTTCAATAATCATCACCAAGGCCTTTAATTGCACAACTTACTTATCTCTCATAAAACCACTTGTACCATAAAATAAAATAAATCAAACATTGCATAACCTTTTCACTCCCAAAACCACTTATACCATAAAATAAAATAAATCACAATATTGCATACCTTGTCACCTCATGAAAGAATTAATCCTATTGAAAAAGAACAAGACAAACTTCACTTTTGGAACCCCTTTATAAAATCATAAATATCTCTTTACACACACCTTATTTCTCCTTCTAAATAAGTCAGTCAAATAGCCCTCGAAATAATTTTTCCGATGATATATAATATGCCCCTTTTCCCAAATAAATTGAAACTTTTACATATATATATGCCAACCTCCATTAATTGCACATAGGTCGGCCCTCCATTAATTAAAATTTAAACTTTAAACTTTAGTATCTTCATCATCGGAGATTCTTTTTCGATGAAACAAATTTTCACCTTGGCTTTTAAGAAAATTCATTTCCACATAAGCCCACCATGGTTTTAAATAAAACCTTTTATTTTGCCTGCCTTGGTTTTCATAAAAACCTTGTAAATAGTCATGCTTTCCAAAATATCACAAATGCTTATTTATGAAATATTTTGGCCACAAAAACCAAATGTGATGTGACATCAATGAGAACATAAAATATCTCAAATTAACTCAAATTTCCAATAATCTCCCCCTTTGTCATTAATGGCAACACCTCTAATGCAAACACCACAATCACTGTAAAAACCATATCTAAGAATCAAAGCTGCTTCCCTTGACTCAATACTCTCTATGGAGGTTTCTCCCCCTAACTCAATACTCTCTTTGGAGGTTGCTCCCCTAACTCAATACTTTCCCCTTACTCAAATCTCTCCCTCTTTGACATCAATGGCAAAAGGGAAACTTATGGGGCTAAAAGATATAACTATTAAGATTAGCCCCCCTCACCCATTTTTTATTTGAGGTGATTAATTTTGGGGTGGGAGTAATTTTACTCCCATATCACTTTGTTTCTTTCCTCTATCAACTTCATTTCATGTTTTTCTGATATCCTTATCTTGATGAATTACTTGATCTTCTTGTCTAGAACCTGTTTGACTTTCTTGCCTTGAACTTGTTTGGAATTGAGTCCTACACCACCTTGCAATATGCCCAAATTTATTGCAATTAAAACACTTGATATTGTAGCCTTTGGTTGGTGCCCATGTCCTAAAATTATTCTTGAAATAATTTCCATATCCATTCCTTTCATGAACCCTATATTGTGAAGCTTTGTTTTCATGACCATTATGACCATGACTTCTGAATTGTGTAGCTCTAAAACCAAAACCATGTTGCTCATTTCCTTTGCACTAAAAAGCTTTATGACCAATCCTGTTACATGAGAAGCAATGTACCTAATTCCTTTGAATTTTCTTCTAGAAAAATCAAACTTCTTTGATCCATGGATCCTGCAATGTATAGCCCTGTGGCCAAATCCATTACAAGAAAAACAATATCCTTGAAAATCCCTTTTTCCATGCCTTGGTTCTTCATACCTTTCTTTACCATTATCCTTATGATCATATTCAACTTGTGCATTAAATTCTTGGACCTTATTTGTAGCATCTAAAACCTCTTCCTTAGTTTCTTCCTTGCCTTTCTCTTCAATAATTTATTTTCCCTTTGAACTTGATTCACCTATCTCAAAACAAGAACCAAACATAATATTTTGAGCCATAGGAACTTTGGAACATTCCTCACAAATATTAGGTGCTTCCTTGCTTTCATATTTTAGAACTTTCGTTCCTTTTGAGTGTGATTCCCCAAATCTAAAATATGGGACCTTTGGTGCTTTGAAACCTTTCCAAAACTTGTGCAACTTATCCTTGGAGTATTTCACTTCCAACCTTAAGGAAACAACTTCATATTCTAATATTTCACATTCTTTCTTCCTTACCTTTAATTGTTCAAGCATATCTTCTTCAATTTTCTTTGCCTCTTCAATCGTGATTTTTATATCAATGAGATCTTATAGGAGCTACCTTTTTCACTGACTGAGAGACTTTCATTATTTCTGCTAGAAGCACTAATTGCTTCTTCCATATACAAGCTCTTCTTGTCATGCCTACCTTGTTCATACATATTTTCCTTTTCTTTTTTATTCTTGCATTCATCTTCACTATTTTTATTATGTCTGTCCTCCTTGAGTTCCATTTCATCTTCACTATCACTGAAGCCATTGCAGTAACCTGAGACATGATCGAGTTGACCACAAGCTGAAAATTCTTCTTTTGAAACCTTGAATGTTGCATTTTGAGAAACAATATCTTTGAAAATCCAGTCAAGTTCCATTTCCTCTCTATTGCTGCTATACCCTTTTTGTGGACAATAAAATGCCATGTGACCAAGCTTACCACTCTAAAGACATATTACTGATTTTTCTTCTTCCCTTCTTAGAGCTTCAAGATCAGATTCATTTTTCTTCTTAGATCTCATGGTTCTTTATTTACCTTTCTTTGCCATGTGTGTTCTTTTAGAATCTTCCCTCAAGTTGTTAGCCTTTCTGAAGGAACCCGCTCTGATACCAATTGAAGAACACAAGCTTATACTGAGAGTGGGGGGTGAACAGTATAAGACCACTTTTTACTTTTTCTTACAAATAAATATTATGTTGTGTAAATATAGAAGTATCAATATTAGTAATAAAAGCAATACATAAAAACCATACACAATAGAGACACCACAATTTACATGGTTCACCCAATGTGGGCTACTCCATAGAGAAAATATTTTACTAAAAATTTCTCAATAAATATCTTTGGGAATCACTCCCAATTACAATATTTATGGATCTTTGTCCAAAGGAGATGCTAATCCCCTAATCTCAAGTTCATGGATCTCTTCCACATGAAAACTCTTTTCCATTTTGCTCTGGCTATGTTATCTTCTAGAAGACTTTGTCTCTTTGTTGCACTAACTGGTGGACCTCTCTCCACTTAAAGACTCTTCACTCAGATCTATCTTCAACTATGCTAGTTGCTATATATCTATCCACTGATACTCTATCCTCTGTACTATGTCACCTCCAAAGCTCTGTCAATAGGCTCACTAAGAACCTACTCAATAAGCTCACATAGAACCTTCTTAAAAACATCACACATAACTTGTCAAATCTGTGCTAGGAAGCTCACCAAGAACTTGAAAAAATCTTCTCCAGCAAGCTCACCAATAACTTGCCCAAATCTGCTCTAGCAAGCTCACCAAGAACTTGCCCAAATATTCTCTAGCAAGCTCACCAAGAACTTGCCCAAATCAATCTCAACTCAAATCATAGAAGCATAAAGAGAATTTTTAGAGACTCAATATGTTCTAAACTCACTCTCAACCCAAATCAATCTCAACTCAACTCAAATCAACTCATAGAAGCATAAAGAGAATTGTTAGAGACTCAATATGTTCTAATCTCACTCTCAACTCAAATCAATTTCAACTCAATTCAAGTCTTATAGAACCATAAATAGAATTGTTAGAGACTCAATATGTTCTAACCTTAATCTCAACTCAACATAGAATGATGGAATAGTTTATTTCATAGAACTTGAACAATAACTTCATACATCACTTTACTAGGCTCAATCAACTCAACTCAACCAATCATCATAAGGAACAACTCTTTCTCACACAACCCTAGTCCAAGTATGTATCAACCAACTCAAATGTTTCCAATAATGCTCAACCACAAATATCACATAACAATGATACTCATGTTCTTTTCTAACTCAAGTTCTTTTACAACCAATGGGATTCAACAACTATGCTTATCAAACAAGGTTTAGACACAACTCTCAATTCAAAAAACCTTGAAGCATTCAACCAACCACTTTCGAAAAGGAAACCACAAACAATCCTTTTCCCTTCAATGATATTTCAAAAATCAACCACCATAAATAATCAATAGGAGAATGTGCCCATACCTTTCATGAATATGAGAAAACATCTTTGTAAATCTACCACAATCATAAAATTCTTTTACCAATCTTCACAAGGGTTGGCAGATCACAAAATAATCAACATTACTCCACTTTTCAATAATCATCACCAAGGCCTTTAATTGCATAACTTCCTTATCTCTCCTAAAACCACTTGTACCATAAAGTAAAGTAAATCAAACATTGCATAAATTTTTCACTCCCAAAACCACTTATACCATAAAATAAAATAAATCACAATATAGCATACCTTGTCACCTCATGAAAGAATTAATCCTCTTGAAAAATAACAAGTCAAACTTCACTTTTGGAACCCCTTTACAAAATCGGAGATATCTATTTACACACATATTATTTCTCCTTCTAAATAAGTTAGTCAAATAGCCCTTGAAATAAGCTTTTTGATGATATATAATATGCCCCCTTTCTGAAATAAATTGAAACCTTTACATATATATGCCAACCTCCATTAATTGCACATAGGTCGACCCTCCATTAATTTAAACTTAAACTTTAAACTTTAATATCTTTATCACTGGAGGTATGTTGGAATATGTAATGCAACATTGTGTAAATTATTCTTAGACTAAAATATAAATTCAAAAGAATAATATTTGAATTAGAAAATAATTCTATTTTATGTAAAAATATTCCCACCAAATTAATAAATAAAATAAGGGTGCTAGGAATATTTAATTTGTGGGAAAAAATTATTTCCCATTTTCTAACAAATATTAGAAAGTGACTAATCACTTTATAATATTTTATAGATGTCACTTATCACACATCTCAAATATTAGATTGTGATAAGATTAGAAAGTAACTAAGCACTTTATAATATTTGATAGATGCCACTTTTCACACATCTCAAGATTATATTGTGATAAGATTTAGGGTTGTAGTAGAAAACCTTTTCTTTAAATAGGGGTATTGTCTACTACATCTGAACATATCTTGTCATATTGACTTGTGTTGTAATATCATGTTGATGCATATTGTTGCATAATGTTGAAGTATTATTTTATTTTTGAATCAAATGAGTAATATAGTGAGCTTCATAGTGGATGTTTCTCTTCTTCATTTGAAGTAGGGTTTTATCACTTAATATTGGTATTGTGGGTTTTTCTCTTTTGTGTGTGATTGATCTTGTGGAGCATTCTTCAATATTGGAGAGACTTTTCTTGGCTCACATTTGGTATCAGAGCGGTTGGGATCTCCATCAAGTGTCTTCAATCCTTTGAGCTGAAAAACCCATTAAGGTATATATATATATATATTTGCATGCATTTGATATTTGGGTATTTTATGCAAACTTATTTTGTAAATCTACCATTAGGGTTTATAGATTTATTGTTTTTTTAGATCTAGTTGTTATATCTTTTGCAAATAGTATTTTCATTTTAAAACTATAATTTTTTTTTGCAAGATGGTTATAGTAGTTCATGATAATGTTGAGTATCTTTCATGATGATGCTTATCTCTCTTGATGATGCTAAATTTTAATTATATTTCATGATGTTTATCTTTCATGATGATTATATTTCATGATGATTATCTTTGATGATTGAAAAGTATATTACTTGAAAGTTATGTTTTTTTTTATATATGCAAGTATGTTTATCTACTTTCTTATTGCATCATTTATTTATTTTGTCAATGCATCTTATGTTTTGATTATGTTCACTTTCTAGAATGGTTGATCATGGAATCTCCTTCACACCTAATAACATCCTTGATGGATCAAATTTTGGAATATGGAAACCAAGGATGAGGGCTGAATTTTAAGCAAGAAAGTTATGGCCCATTGTGAATGGAGATGAAGCAATCCTAACCTAGGCAAGGGCACTTGAGACATACAACAACAAGAGTCGTCTTGCTCTTTCCATGATTATAAATAGTGTGAGTGATGAGATATTTCTCACTATAATCCATTGTGAGCATGCTAAAGATGCATGGTATTTGCTAAAACAAGTCCATCTAGGGTCCAACACATCAAGGAAATTCACTTTATTGTCCAAAATTCTTAGCACTATGCAAGGTGAAGAAGAAAGTGCCTTGATATTCCTCTCAAATATGAAAGACATGAAAACTCAACTATTGGCTTATAATTGTGATTGGATAAGTGAGAAGCTCTTAAGCTTTATCATTTTGAGGAACTTGTCAAGCAAGTTCAAAAATTTCATCACCATTATTGAGACTAGTCTAGAGCAAGAAGAGGATGGCATTCCTCTCAACACTCTTTCACAATTATTGATTCAACATGAAGAGTCTCTTAATAGAGATAAAGTGAATGGTCAAGTTGTCAAGGAGAAGAATTTTTCCTTGAGTGCCACTAAGGCTTCCTTCAAGAAGAAATACAAGGGAAGGAAAAATCAAAATTTCCAACCCAACAAGCCTAGAGTTGATTTCACTTGCAACTTTTGTGGCAAGAAAGGCCACAAGGAACAAAATTGTTTCAAGAAGAAAAATATTGCAGAAAAGGAAGAGCAAGAAAAGGCTAAAGGATAAGGACCTAAGAAATGGTTTGGAAAGGGAAAGAAAAAGAACAACAATGTAAAGCAAAATTCTAATAAAAATGCCTTTATTTGTGCCCTCTACTCCATTGACTCATCTAATTGTAATGAATGGGTGTTATATTATGGATGCACTAACCATATGTGTTTTGAAAATGATAAGTTTGTGGACTTTCATAAGCACTCTTCAAATTCAGTTTTCATTGGTGATAATACTAGAATTCAAGTAGAAGGTGTTGGCAATGTTATAATTGAAATGAAATTACTTGATAATGTCCTATATGTGCCTAACCTTAGGAGAAATTTAATTTCAGTTTTGCAAGTTGCTAGAAGTGGTCACACTATTGAGTTCAATGCAACTTTATGGAGCATTAGGAAAGGCATGCTACCAATAATTACAGGTTATGTGAAGAATAATATTTATGTGTTAGGTGATGCTCCTCCTAAAGTGTGTTTAGCAACTAATGTTTCTCCTAGTAGCAAGCTTTAGCACTTAAGGTTAGGCCATACAAACTATCAAAATATTCAAATGATGAAGTCCAAAAATTTGGCTGAATGCTTGCCTAACATTTCACCTATTCATGGTTTGTGTGAAACATGCATCTTAGGCAAGATGAGCAAACAAACATTTGCAAAGGAAAAGTCAACAAGGGCCACACAAATTCTTCAACTCATTCATACAAATATTATGGGTCCATTACATGTTAGATCACTTGGTGGTGCAGCCTATATTCTCACCTTTATAGATGATTATTCAAGAATGATATGTATCTACTTAATAATAAATCATATTGTTTTGAGACATTCAAGGAGTTCAAAGCTTTGGTAGAAAATCAAAAGGGAGAAAATATCAAAATGATTATAAGTGACAACGTATGGGAGTACAATGGCAATTATTTCAATGAGTTTTGTTCTTCTCATGGGATCAAATGGTAGTTTACTTGTCCATACACTCCTCAAAAAAATGGTTTTGTAGAGAGGAAAAATAAGACAATCATGGAGATGGTAAGATGCATGCTTGGTGACCACTTACCTCAATTTCTTTAGTGTAAAGTAGCCAGTACAACAATCTACATTCTTAATAGGTGTCCTTCAAAATTAGTTGAGAGGAAGACTCCTTATGAGGTTTGGAATGGTAAGAATCCGAATTTGTCACACTTAAGAGTGTTTGGATGTGATGCATTTTCATATATTCCTTCATAAAAGAGGAAGAAATTGGATAAAAAGTCTCAAAAATGCATCTTTGTTGGCTATGATGCAGAACATAGGGGCTACAGGTTATACTCACCTTCTTCATGCATTGTATTTGTTTCAAGAGATGTCAAATTCAATGAAGAACTTCTTTAGTTAGTGGGCCTTATGTCAAAAGGACCAAGTGGTTGGATCATTCTAGGGATCATAAACAATAGAATTCAGTTAGCCAAAGGATAACTAGAAGTATGACCCTTAACATGTATCTTCTAGCTAAGATAGAGAATGATCATGAGCCTACTTATTACCAAGAAGCTTCAAAACACTCTTGTTGGTTTTATGCCATGCATGTTGATATGGATTCTGAATAAAACTTGGGATCTAGTGCCTTATCCTAATAAGAGAAATGTTATTGGGAACAAGTGGGTCTATATAATCAAGTACAATTCTAATGAAGAGATAGAAAATTATAAGGCTATATTGGTTGCTAAGGTTTATGCTCAAAAATATGACATTGACTATGATGAATCCTTTGCACCAGTTGCCAAAATGCCCACCATTTGGCTTCTCATTGCTATTACTGCTGGTCAAGGTTGGCAGATTTTTTAGCTTGATGTGAAAAGTGCCTTTCTAAATGGTGATTTTGATGTGGATATATACATGAGTTAACCACAAGAATTTGTTGTACAAGGTAAGGAAACACTTGTGTGTAAACTAAATAAAACCTTGTACGGTTTGAAGCAAGCACCTAGAGCATGGTACATGAAGATTTCAGGTTACTTCTTGTCTCTTGGTTTTGATAAATGCTATTCAGATATAGATCTCTATGTGCTTAGGAAGGATAACTTGGTCATTTTAATTGCTCTATTTTTTGATGACCTTGTTGTGACTGGAAATGAGAATGAGGTCATTTTTTATTTCATCTCCAAATTAAAGTCAGAGTATGAAATGAGGATTGTACCTTTTTGAATCAAGCCAAGTATCTTGGAGATCTTCTTAAGAGGTTTTATTTGGAGGATGGAAATCCTACTTCCATTCCTCTTTCTATAGGGGTTAAGTTAGAAGTAAGTACATAATATCAGTTGGCTAATGCTACATTGTATAGGCAGCTCATTGGTAGTATTCTTTATGTTACCATCATAAGGCTAGATATTGCTTTTACAGTTGGTATGATGGCTAGGTTCATGTAGAAGCCTTATATTGAGCACTTACAAGCTACCAAGAAGATTCTGAAGTACCTTTCAAGTACTAGATATTTGGCACTCAAGTATTCTAGGCTTCCTTCCTTTGCTCTTTCTAGCTATGTTGATTCTGATTTTAGAGGGGATAGAATAGATAGAAAGTCTACCACAACATATGTTTTTAGGATTGGATCTAGAGTTATATCTTGGTCTTCCAAGAAGCAAGATATAATTGCTCTTTCTACAATGGAAGCAAAGTATAAGGCTATGATAGCAGTTGCACAGGAAGTGATTTGGCTTCGTACCCTCATGAAGGAAATTGGATTTGAGCAATTTGGTCCTTCATGTTTGCTCTTCGATAATCAATCAGCTATTGCCTTGGCTAAAAATCCTGTAATGCATCAAAGGACAAAGTATGTTGAAATCCAAGCCCACTTTATCAGAGAGAAGGTATTGTATGGGACTATTCAGCTGTAGTATTGCCCATCATCTTCTAATTCTAATGATTTGTTCACCAAACCTCTTTCCAAGGAGCAGTTTTGTAAGTTGAGGGACTCACTTGGTTTGGTGAAGTTGTCCTCAAGGGGGAATGAAGTGTAGTTACACTTGTGTGATGACAACTTCATCCTTATTAGGTTTTTTGTGCTATATATATGAGTTGATATTTGGTGGTATAATTGCCTTTTACATATATTTTGAAAATGGTACTTTCTTGTTTGCCTTGTGCAAATTTTGTACATGTTATTTTGTAGATGGCATTGCGCAATTATGGTATATGATGCAATTTCTTTATGCGACTCTTTTATATGGTACTTGCTTGTTACCTTGTGCAACTTTGTACATGTTTTTATGTGGTTGGCATTATGCAATTGGTTTATCATGGTACTTTCTTGTTAGCATTTATGCTACTTTTGTACATGATATTTTATGGTTGGCTTTATGCAACCGATGTGCACACTTTATTATTTTCATATACCTTATGCACCGGTACTCCTTGTTTGCTTTATGCAACTTTGTACATTATATTTTTTGATCAACTATATAGCATGTGACTATAAGTATGGCTTGGAATATTTTTGTGATGACTTATAGTTCACTATTTGTTAGATCAGTTTTGTTGTCATCTTTGGATATTCATATATTTTGTGGTGAATATATTTATGACGATGTATCTAACTGATATTATGTTGAGCTGCTTGTAGCTTGTAGGTACTTCCATTTGGGGTTTTGCAAGCTTACTGAAGACACCCTTGTGATGTTTTCTTCTTTTTATTTGCAACCACTTGTGGTTGATGGATGGCTTTGTAAGTTGCTTGAATCTGAAGCTACTCCGTTGGGGGCTTGCAGTCTCATTTTGGCCCATTTTGTATTAGTGCCTTATTGTAGACCATTCTTGGTCATAGAAGCTCATTGTAACTATATTACTCATTTTATTCTCATATCGTGTGTATCTTTAGGGGGAGAATGTTTCTTTGTTTCATAATTCCTTTCCCCAATATTGCATTAATAGGGAGTGTTGGAATATGTAATGCAACATTGTGTAAATTATTCTTAGACTAAAATATAGTCTAAAGAATAATATTTGAATTAGAAAATAATTCTATTTCATGTAAAACTATTCCCACCTAATTAAAAAATAAGAAGCAAAATTTTTCACACTTAAGAGTGTTTGGATGTGATGCATTTTCATATACTCCTTTAGAAAAGAGGAAGAAATTGGACAAAAAATGATGCAGAACATAGGGGCTACAGGTTATACTCACCTTCTTCACGCATTGTATTTGTTTCAAGAGATGTCAAATTCAATGAAGACCTTCTTGAGTTAGTGGACCTTGTGTCAAAAGGACCATGTGGTTGGATCATTCTAGGGGTCCTAAAGAGTAGAATTCAGTTAGCCAAAGGATAACTAGAAGTATGACCATTAACATGTCTCTTCTAGCTAAGATAGAGAATGATCATGAGCCTACTTATTACCAAGAATATTCACAACAATATTGTTGGTTTGATGCCATGCATGTTGAGATGGATTCTCTTCTAAAGAATAAAACTTGGGATCTAGTGCCTTATCCTAATAAGAGAAATATTATTGGGAACAAGTGGGTCTATAGAATCAAGTACAATTATAATGGAGAGATAGAAAAGTATAAGGCTAGATTGGTTGCTAAGGGTTATGCTCAAAAATATGGCATTGACTATGATGAAACCTTTGCACCAGTTGCCAAAATGCCCACCATTCGACTTCTCATTGTTATTTTTGCTGCTCAAGGTTGGTATATTTTTCAGCATGATGTGAAAAGTGCCTTTCCAAATGGTGATTTGGATGTGCATATCTACATGAGTCAACCACAAGGATTTTTTGTACAAGGTAAGGAAACACTTGTGTGTAAACTAAATAAAACCCTGTACGGTCTGAAGCAAGCACCTAGAGCATGGTACATGAAGATTTCAAGTTACTTATTGTATCTTGATTTTGATAAATGCTATTCAGATACAGATCTCTATGTGCTTAGGAAGGATATCTTGGTAATTTTAATTTCTCTATTTTTTGATGACCTTGTTGTGACTGGAAATTAGAATGAGGTCATTTTTTATTTCATCTCCAAATTAAAGTCAGAGTATGAAATGACTGACCTTGGTCTTCTACACTACTATCTTGGCATGCAAGTTTATTAGCATGAGGATTGTACCTTTTTGATTCAATCCAAGTATCTTGGAGATCTTATTAAGATGTTTGATTTGGAGTATGGAAATCCTACTTCCACTCTTATTTCTATAGGGGTTAAGTTAGAAGTAAGTACAAAATCTTAGTTGGCTGATGCTACATTGTATAGGCTGATCATTGGTAGTCTTCTTTATGTTACCATCACAAGGCCAGATATTGCTTTTACAGTTGGTATGATGGTTAGGTTCATGTAGAAACCTTATATTGAGAACTTAAAAGCTACCACTAAGATTCTAAAGTACCTTTCGAGTACTAGAGATTTGGCACTAAAGTATTCTAGGCTTCCTTCCTTTGCTCTTTCTGGCTATGTTGATTCTAATTTTGGAGGGGATAGAATAGACAGAAAGTCTACCACAGCATATGTTTTTAGTATTGGGTCTACAGTTATATCTTGGTCTTCCAATAAGCAAGATACAATTGCTCTTTCTACAATGGAATTAGAGTATAAGGCTACGACAGTAGCTACACAGGAAGTGGTTTGGCTTCGTACCCTCATGAAGGAAATTAGCTTTAAGCAATTTGGTCCTTCACGTTTGCTCTTCGATAATCAATCAACTATTACCTTGGATAATTTTTTTGTAATGAATCAAAGGATAAAGCATGTTGAAATCCAAGCCCAATTTATCAGAGAGAAGGTATTGGATGGGACTATTCAGTTGTAGTATTGCCCATCATCTTCTAATTCTGTTGATTTATTACCAAACCTCTTCCCAAGGAGCAGTTTTGTAAGCTGAGGGACTCAATTGGTTTGGTGAAGTTGTCCTCAATGGGGAATGAAGTGTAGTTACACTTGTGTGATGACAACTTCATCCTTATGATGTGTTTTGTGCTATATATATGAGTTGATATTTGGTGGTATAATTGCTTTTTGCATCTATTTTGAACATGGTACTTTCTTGTTTGCCTTGTGCAACTTTTGTACATGTTACTTTGTAGATGGCATTGTGCAATTATGGTATATGATGCAATTGCTTTACTTTTACATGGTACTTTCTTTTTAGCATTTATGCTACTTTTGCACATGATATTTTATGGTTGGCTTTATGCAACCGATATGCACACTTTATTATTTTCATATACCTTATGCAAATTTTGTACATGGTACTTTAGAGTTTTCATTATCATGGTACTCCTTGTTTGCTTTATGCAACTTTGTACATGATATTTTTGTATCAACTATATAGCACATGACTATAAGTATGGCTTGGAATATTTTTATGATGACTTATAGTTCACTATTTGTTATATTAGTTTTGTTATCATCTTTGGATATTCATATATGTTGTGGTGAATATATTTATGATGATGTATCTAACCGAACTTATGTTGAGTTACTTGTAGCTTGCAGGAACTTCTGTTTGGGGTTTTGCAGGCTTACTAAAGACACCCTTGTGATGTTTTCTTCTTGTCATTTGCAACAACTTGTGGTTGATGGATGGCTTTGTAATCTGCTTGAATATGAAGCTACTCCATTGGGGGACTTGAATATGAAGCTACTCCATTGGGGGATTGCAGTCTCATTTTGGCCCATTTTGTATTGGTGCCTTATTGTAGACCATTCTTGGTCATAGAAGCTCATTGTAACTATATTACTCATTTGATTCTCATCTTGTTTTTATATTTAGGGGGAGAACATTTCTTTGTTTCATAATTCCTTTTCCCAATATTACATTAAGAGGGAGTATTGGAATATGTAATGCAACATTGTGTAAATTAGTCTTAGACTAAAATATAAAGTCTAAAGAATAATATTTGAATTAGAAAATAATTCTATTTTATGTAAAAATATTCCCACCCAATTAATAAATAAAATAAGGGTGTTAGGAATATTTAATTTGTGGAAAAAATTTATTTCTCTTTTTCTAGCAAATATTATAAATTAACTAATCACTTTCTAATATTTGATAGATGTCACTTATCACACATCTCAAAGATTAGATTGTGATAAGATTAGAAAGTAACTAAGCACTTTCTAATATTTGATAGATGCCACTTGTCACACATCTCAAGATTAGATTGTGATAATATTAGATTGTGATAATATTAAATTGTGATAAGATTTAGGGTTGTAGTAGAAAAGCTTCTCTTTAAATAGGGGTGTTGTCTACTACATCTAAAATTATCTTGTCATATTGACTTGTGTTATAATATCATGTTGATCCATATTGTTGCATAAGATTGAAGAATTCTTGTATTATTGAATCAAATGAGTAATATAGTGAGCTTCATAGTGGATGTTTTCCTTCTTCATTTAAAGTAGGGTTTTACCACTTAATATTAGTGTTGTGGGTTTTCCTATTTTTTGTGTGATTGGTCTTGTGGGGCATTTTTTGATCTTGGGGAGACTTTGCTTGTATCACAAGGTCATTTTTCGATGAAACAAAATTCCACCTTGGCTTTTAATAAAAGCCCTTTCCACATAATCCCACCATGGTTTTAAATAAAACCTTTTATTTTTCCTGCCTTAGTTTTCATAAAAACCCTGTAAATAGCCATGCTTTCCAAAATATCATAAATTCTTATTTATGAAATATTTTGGCCCCCAAAATCAAATGTGATCCATGTGACATCAATGAGAACATAAAATATCTCAAATTAACTCAAATTTCTAACAATATCCCCCTTTGTCACTAATGGCAACACCTCTAATGCAAACACCGCAATCACTCCAAAAACCATATTTAAGAATCAAATATGCTCCCCTTGACTCAATACTCTCTATGGAGGTTTCTTCCCCTAACTCAATACTCTCTTTGGAGGCTGTTCCCCCTAACTCAATACTATCCCCCTTACTCAAATCTCTCCCCCTTTGACATCAATGGCAAAAGGGACACTTATGGGGCTAAAAGATATAACTCTTAAGCTTATCCCCCCTCATCCCTTTTTTATTTGAGGTGATTAATTTTGGGGTGGGAGTACTTTTACTCCCATATCACTTTGTTTATTTCCTCTATCAACTTCCTTTCATGTTTTTCTGATATCCTTCTCTTGATAAATTACTTGATCTTCTTGTCTAGAACCTGTTTGACTTTCTTGCCTTTAACTTGTTTAGAATTGAGTTCTACACCACCTTGCAATATGCCCAAAGTTATTACAATTAAAACACTTGATATTGTAGCCTTTGGTTGGTGCCCATGTCCTGAAATTATTCTTGAAATAATTTCCATATCCATTCCTTTCATGAACCCTGAATTGTGAAGCTTTCTTTTCATGACCATTATGACCATGACTTATGAATTGTGTAGCTCTAAAACAAAAACCATGTTGCTCATTTCCTTTGCACTGAAAAAGCTTTATGACAAATCATGTTACATGAGAAGAAATTTCCCTAAAAATCATACCTTCTTCCTTTGAATTTTCTTCTAGAAAAATAAAACTTCTTTGATCCATGGATCTTGCAATGTATAGCCCTGTGTCCAAATCCATTACAAGAAAAACAATATCCTTGAAAAGCCCTTTTTTCATGCCTTGGTTCCTCATACCTTTCTTGATAATTATCCTTATGATCATATTCAACTTGTGCATTGCATGCTTGAACTTTCTTTGTACCATCTGAAACCTCTTCCTTAGTTTCTTCCTTGCCTTTCTCTTCAATAATTTATTTTCCCTTCGAATTTGATTCACCTATCTCAAAACAAGAACCAAACTAAATATTTGGAGCCATAGGAACATTGGAAATTTCCTCACAAATCTTAGATGCTTCATTGATTTCATATTTTAGAACTTCCTTTCCTTTTGAGTGTGATTCCCCAAACCTGAATTATGGGACCTTTGGTGTTTTGAAACCTTTCCAAAACTTGTGCAACTTATCCTTGGAGTATTTCACTTCCAACCTTAAGGAAATAAATTCATGTTCTAATATTTCACATTATTTCTTCCTTATCCTTAATTGTTCAAGCATATCTTATTCAATTTTCTTTGCCTCTTCAATCGTGATTTTTAGATCAATGAGATCTTGTAGGAGATTTGCATTTTTCACTTATTGAGAAACTTTCATTATTTCTGCTAGAAGCACTGATTACTTCTTCCATATACAAACTCTTCTTGTCATGCCTGACTTGTTCATACGTGTTTTCCTTTTCTTTTTATTTCTTGCATTCATCTTCACTATTTTGATTGTGCATGTCTTCCTTGAGTTCCATTTCATCTTCACTATCACTGAAGCCATTGCAGTAACCTGAGATATGATCGAGTTGACCACAAGCAGAATATTCTTCTTTTGAAACCTTGAATGCTACCTTTTGAGAAACAATATCTTTGAAAATCTAGTCAAGTTCCATTTCCTCTCTATTGCTGCTATACCCATTTTGTGGACAATAAAATTCCATGTGACCAAGCTTACCACACTCAAGACATCTTACTAATTTTTCTTCTTCTCTTCTTAGAGCTTCAAGATCGGATTCATTTTTCTTCTTAGATCTCATGGTTCTTATTTTGCTTTTCCTTGCCATGTGTCTTCTTGTATAATCTTCCCTCAAGTTGTTAGCCTTTTCGAAGGAACCCGCTCTGATACCAGTTGAAGAACACAAACTTATACTAAGAGGGGGGGTGAACAGTATAAGACCACTTTTTACTTTTTCTTCCAAATCAATATTATGTTGTGTAAAGATAGCAGTATCAATAGTAGTAATAAAAGAAATGCACAAAAACCATACACAATAGAGACACTACAATTTATGTGGTTCACCCAATGTGGGCTACTCCACGAAGAAAATATTTTACTAAAATTTTCTCAATCAATATCTTTTGGAATAACTTCCAATTAAAATGTTTATGGATCTTTGTCCAAAGGATATGCTAATCCCCTAATCTCAAGTTCATGGATCTCTTCCACACGATAACTCTTTCCCCTTCTGCTATGGCTATGTGATCTTCTAGAATACTCTACCTCTCTATTGCATTAACTGGTGGACCTTTCTCCACTTCAAGACTCCTCACTCATATTTGTCTTCAAATGTGCTAGCTTCTGGATCTCTATCCACTGAGACTCTGTACTCTATACTCTGTCACCTCCAAAGCTCTTTCAATAGGCTCACTAAGAACCTACTCAATAGGCTCACACAAAACCTTCTTAACAATCTCACACGTAACTTGTCAAATCTGTGCTAGCAAGCTCACCAAGAACTTGCCCAAATTTGCTCTAGCAAGCTCACTAAGAACTTGACCAAATATACTCTA
The DNA here is from genome assembly GCA_028583015.1 of Wollemia nobilis. NCBI lineage: Eukaryota > Viridiplantae > Streptophyta > Pinopsida > Araucariales > Araucariaceae > Wollemia > Wollemia nobilis. The sequence continues at coordinate 3,547,522 of JAQPPZ010000314.1, forward strand.
GCAATCTCATCAAGAAATTGCCCAAATATGCTCTAGCAAGCTCACCAAGAACTTGCCCAAATCAATCTCAACTCAACTCATAGAAGCATAAAAAGAATTTTTAGAGACTAAATATGTTCTAAACTCATTCTCAACCCAAATCAATCTCAACTCAACTCAAATCAACTCATAGAAGAATAAAGAGAATTTTTAGAGACTCAATATGTTCTAATCTCACTCTCAACTCAAATCAACCTCAACTCAATTCAAGTCTTATAGAACCATAAAGATAATTGTTAGAGACTCAATATGTTCTAACCTTAATCTCAACTCAACATAGAATGATGGAATATTTTGTTTCATAGAACTTGAAAAATCACTTCACACATCACTTGACTAGGCTCAATCAACTCAACTCAACCAATCATCACAAGTAACAACTATTTCTCACACAACCCTAGTCCAAGTATGTATCAACCAACTCAAATGTTTCCAACAAAGCTCAACCAAAAATCTCACATAACAATGATACTCATGTTCTTTTCTAACTCAAGTTATTTTACAACCAATGGGCTTCAACAACTATGCTTAACAAACAAGTTTTGGACACAACTCTCAATTTAGAAAACCTTGAAACATTCAACCAACCACTTTTGAAAAGGAAACCACAAACAACCCTTTTCCCTCCAATGATATTTTAGAAATCAACCACCATAAACAATCAATAGGAGAATGTTCCCATACCTTTTATGAAGACGAAAAAACCTCTTTTTAAATCTGCCACAATCACAAAATTCTTTTGCCAATATTCACGAGGGTTAGTAGATCACAAAATAATCAACATTACTCCACTTTTCAATAATCATCACCAAGGCCTTTAATTGCACAACTTCCTTATCTCTCCTAAAACCACTTGTACCATAAAATAAAATAAATCAAACATTGCATAACCTTTTCACTCCCAAAACCACTTATACCATAAAATAAAATAAATCACAATATTGCATACCTTGTCACCTCATGAAAGAATTAATCCTCTTGAAAAAGAACAAGGCAAACTTCCCTTATTTTTTCTTATAAATAAGTTAGTCAAATAGCCCTTGAAATAAGCTTTCCGACGATATATAATATGCCCCATTTCCTAAATAAATTGAAACCTTTACATATATATATATATATATATATATATATATATATATATATATATATATATATATATATATGCCAACCTCCATTAATTGCACATAGGTCGGCCCTCCATTAATTTAAACTTTAATATCTTCATCACCGAAGGTCCTTTTTCGATGAAACAAAATTCCACCTTGGCTTTTAAGAAAATCCCTTTCCACATAAGCCCACCATGGTTTTAAATAACCTTTTATTTTCCCTACCTTGGTTTTCATAAAAAAACCCTGTAAATAGCCATTCTTTCCAAAATATCATAAATGCTTATTTATGAAATATTTTGGCCACCAAAACCAAATGTGATCCATCTGACATCAATGATCCATGTGACATCAATGACAACATAAAATATCTCAAATTAACTCAAATTTTTCCTTTTTATAAACCAAGAATTACAATTAAATAAAATATCTTTTACACCTTTTATCTCCACTCTTTAAAAATAATTTTCACTCCAATTTAATGTCCAAGAACAAATAATTACAATGATAAATAAACCACTTACAAACTTATCACTCCAAGCTTAGCATAAAAATAAATGATATCAAAACCCTTTTAAATATAATGCCAAAAATTCATCTCACCTTATACCTCCTATGTTCCAACTATAAGCCAAATATTATCTGCCAAATATCAACTATAGTCAACAATTTATCAACATGGCGCATACCTCATTAATAAAAAAAAATTCATACCTTAAAAAAATTATCTTCGATGTCATGAACGAGAATTGACCCTCTAACCTCTAGCTTCCAAGCGCAGTGCTCAACCACTTGTGCTAGCCAAGCGGTTGAGACCAAAACCTTGGTCTCTACCTTTTATACCTGTTGCCTCTGACGAATCTGAAACAAAAAAACTCAAACTGACACTAGGGGGAATCAAACCCCAAACCTTTCCTCTACCAGCAACTTACGTAAGATCCACCTGCCACTTGGGCTACCAGCCCTCATTGAGACAAGACGTCTGTCGCCTTGTATTTATCCCCTGTCGCTTGCTCCAAAAATGAATTTTCAACATGTTTCGCTATATGACTTATTCGATTTTCTCATGTGTATCTGTGTCGAATGATTCGAATTCGGTTTTAATTTTTTCTTCTCCCTTTTATATGCTTTCAAGGTAATTGCATGACATCGGCAGAAAACTTAAGTGCCTCCATTTTAAATTCGAATTTTGGCGCCCTTTGCCAATTTCAAATTTAATTATTATTTAATATAGTATTTAACTTTGGTTTAAATATTATATTATTTAATTTTAGTATTAAATAATACTTTTGCATGGGGCCTTCGTCAATTCTAAATTTTCCCTTTTTAATAAGCCCTTTTGGTTTAATTATTATAATATTAAAATATTATAATATCTTATTTTTCTCTTTAAAACCATGGGCGAAACCTTTTGTCTTCCACCTTTTAACCAACCTCTTTGGCTTATAATATAAAATATTATAACCATTTCTTTTACCAATTTGCTTGCACAAAAATGAACTTTACCTTGCACCAAACACTTGACAAAATGACAGCATAATTACTCAAAATTTCCAATAATTTTAACTCGTCACTCTCCACTTTAGTGCCCCTAAACCTATGCAACTACAATTAATTTTCACTCTAATTAGTTCAAGGTATTCAAATATATGAAAAATATGTTTCATATGGCATGATGATGGTCATGTTAGACACCTACTTGGCCTCCATAACTATAAATATTCCTTTTGTTTGAATGCATTCCAAAATGGGTTTGAACCTAGATCTCCTGTGAGTTAAGTTGCTTGTGCTATCCAAGGTACCACTCTCACCATTGAGTGGCCAAATCCATACAAAAATATAAATGGTACTTAATCATGCATTGACTATAGCAAAGAAGCCCATGAGCACTTGATCAAAATATTCTCTCATCATGATTCGAACATGGATCAACACATAAATGAAAAACTTCAAGCACTCGATATAAGCAACTAGACTATTTGCACCACAACCCTAAAAATGAAACATCTCCATAGAGTTCACTATTTGCACCAATAAGGGCATACATCCAACTAAGCAAAATAAAAGTGCATGTGATTTGAACTCAAAATCACTTCCAACAAACACCCATGTTTCTACTCAATTGGCCAATGGACCACTCCTTAACAACATGTCAAATATGGTATATCTTCCATATAAAGTAAACCACACTTGAATTAAAGATAGTGAAAAAGAGAATGCAAACTCAAACCCATGATCTCCTACATACAATGCCCCATTTTCTCTATTTTAGTTATCTTTCCATCATGCTAATGGTATGTCTAAATTCCATGAAGATAGATGTTAATGACAAGCACAATTTTCAGTAGAGTAAACATAAATAATAATAAAAATGCAAAAAATTTGTGGGAAATTCAAATTAAATTAAAAAAAAACACTCGTTTTCTTTTCTATGGAAGGTGTCATTTCAATTTGAATAAGCATCACTAAATAAACCAAAATTAAATTTGCATGTAGAATATCAAAACTACTTGGATAACAATGAAGAAGACACAAGTTCTCCAATCTATTTTGAAAATACATATGATAAACCATAGAAAAATATCTCCTCTCCACCTCTAAAGTTGAAAATTCATATGAATCTTAGAAGAGTAAGTTATCCTAAAAATCAGAAGAAGGATAAGAGGCTCTAAATTTACTCTCTATTTGATAAATCAATGCCACTCCATACCCACTGTGATACCATGTTGGAATTCATAATACTATTCAACAATTAACAAATCAATCATTCCACAAAAATATTATACAAAAAATATAAATAGGACAAAAGAAAGAAAAAAAACATAGAAATTTAAGGATACCCATAGGAACCATAAATAATTATTATATCATCTATGGATAATAATCACAACACTTTTATAGATAATGATGGAGTGGAGGGGGTATTTATACCAATATTAAAACCCAAATTACATAAGTGAAATTTAACCTAAGTTGACATAATAAGGGATTTAAGGATAATTAAAAATTTATAAAGTGGGTTTAACCATAAAAAGGTCAACCTTGGCCCATAGGGCTTACACAATAAAATGTTACAATATATGATATATACTATACAATGAAATGCCCTTAGGGTTATCCAATATTAAATCATACAATGTTGACCTTGGCCACTTTCAACAAGAAAATAACCTTTGTTTCCAAAGTAGAACATGGTAGAGCATCAATTAGTCATCGTTCTTATGTAGGGTAGGTTGTTGGGTTGAAGCCTGTCAACTAACAAATATTTCATAATTTCTTTTATATATAGATATATAGAGAGAAAGAAAGATCCAATGAGTAAATAATAGAAGTTATATTTTTTTGTTTTATCTTTAAATTAATGTGGTAGATGGTGCAGAATCCCCCCAATATTTTTCAATGAAGTGGTAGTCTCAGATTTGGTAATTTTTTCTAACGTTTGTCAATATATTTTACTTTTTTTCTAGTGTTAATTCACCCAACATTCTAGATTCCATAACTTTCATAAACTAAAGCATTTGTAGCCCACTTTTGCTTAGACCATGCAATTGTTTGAGTCCTACAAATTAGTGCTATCACTTTAAGTACCCATTATAGTTTTGCAAGAGTTTTATATGAAATGGATACCTTGGCATATATTACCCACCTTAATGGGTGAAATTATAGCACTCAGATAGTACAAATATCATGTTTATATAGAAGTAATAATCTTGTTTATCTTTAATGATGGAATAGAATAAGGTCTTGATGATCATTAACTAACCAAGAAAAGGAAGAAGTATTTGGACTCTTCTTTATGTTAGTAGAACCAAAAATATTTTTTCACATAAGAGAGAAGTCTAATCCTATTCAATTATGGATAATTTTGAGGGATATCTATGGAAAAGTAAGTGCTAATGAATTTAACAGCATAGATTCAGATCTCTCCAACCTCAATATTTTAGGCTTGGGTAATATTTACAACTACATGTCTCACTTCAAATCCTTAAAGGTTGACCTAGCTATGGTAGGAGGCAATGTAAAAGGTGATTAAGAATATGTAAAATTGATTACCTCTAATATTACTCCACCTTGTTAGAAAATCTTAACTATTCTCTTAGTTTTAACAATATCTAAGATCAAAAAATATCTCAATGACATGAATAAATCAATACTCGACAATGAACAATAAACTCACAAAAAGCTTTATTGAAAAATCTACTATAACCAATGCATAAATGCAATGGTTTTTCACATTCATATTACAATTATTTATCTTCAATATATACATATATGAGACTCTTTATATGCACATGACTCTTGACATTTGCACTTACATAAACTCTTCATTTTTGCATACTTATGGGAGAACTAACTCTTCACATTTCTCTCTTACATAATAATAAATCTCACATATTACATAAAGATAAAGTCTCTTGTTATTGCTCGTAACTCCTCACTTCTAAAATTGACACTTCACTCACATAACTTACACTTATCAACATGACACCTCACAAACATAACTTCATACTTATTTACATGATACATACTCATACTTAATAACATGACACATACTATAGACTCAAATATTAAACACACTCTAATATAAATTATCTACAATGTACCAATTTATGTAATACCTCCAACACACCTTTTCATAGAGTTGGATCATTTGAATGCTATGACTATTAGGGATCCACAAACAAAAACTCTTGAAGACTCTTCAAACTTCTTGTTCATTATGAATTTTCTATGAAGGATTTCTTATCTCTTTCTTATATAGAGTCTTATCCAAAGGACTTTAAATCAATGAAAACGTATGACTTAACTACTCAAAGGTAAGTCAAATATTTCAAAGAATTTAAACTCATATAAATATTATAGAAGGGAAGGACACTCCATCACAAACAACATACTAATATTAAATAATATTGAAGCAAAATTCTTGATGTTAGGACACAAGCTCTTTTATGATGAATATTGCAAAGTGGAGGTCCACTAGTGCATCCATTATGGGAATGAGGGGATGTTATTAACTATAACATCTCCTCTCCTTGGCCCCCTCAACTTAGATTATGGGAGGGTATTAAAGTATTTTTAATTTGATCTTATTAGACCTAAGATCTAAAGTGTTATAGAGTGTTTATGGGCACTACTAATGTAGTATATAGGCAAGTGTTTATGTAATCCTACAAGTGTACCGTATGTAAGTCTATCGGCATCATTTATATAAGCCTTTGGGAATTGTCTATATAAGCCTATAGGTAATTTTGAGGTATTCATCCTTAGAAATATTTGTTAAACCACTTGTGTTGTTAATCTTGATTAAAGGCTTCAATACATATATTAAATTGTAATTTAACCTTCAAGTTAAGTCATATCAGCTTGAGGTTAGTATGTAATTAATGGTTTTGTGTTACTATAAATATTCCTCAATAACTTAACCATTGCGTTAGTTTGTGATATGTGAGATCATGGGGGTGCCTATGGGAAACCACGCCTCATTCCTTTATTCTATTTATTTATTATGCTATTTTTATATCTATCTTGTATTTTTTCTGCATATGACCACGGTGAGTATATGTTTTGAAATATTTTGAAAATTATTTTGAATTTCAATAATTCTCGAAGGAAGTTCATATAGGAGCAACCATCTACTTAGGGGTGAAGGCATGTTCTGTATAATAATATTATTGTTATCATGGATATTTTAAAACCTTTACCTATTAATTTAAGATTATATATGAATCAAGATAATGGGATCAACAAGTGGATTATGAAAATATTGTATTACAATGATGATAATGTTATAAGACTAGACACATGTCAAGATATTACAAAGTGAAAATAATGGAGAGAGATATATATGAAGAATTTTAGGCATAGTATGAAGTAATGAGGTCATATTGTAATAGAAGTTGGAAGATATCAAAGATTTTCCATTGCTATAAAAGTGTTAAATAAATTTCCTGTGAATCTTCAAATAGTGAAGGCCATTATGATTTACTCGTCTCAACCATTAGAGGACTCAAGGTATGAGGAAGTACAATGCACAAGTTCAAATTTAGAAGTAATTAAAGGTGTGAAGGAAAATGATGAGGTAAATTAAAAAATGGAGGCAAAAAAGGTCGATTTTAATCCAAGTAAGTCACCTTCATTTTCCTTAATAGTCTAAAATCCTATCCTTACAAAAATAGTGAAAGTAGTGTAGAAATTAATCCTTAGACTTAAGGAGTAAAAGAGTAGCATAATAAAGAAATAAGCATGAAGGATATTTGATGGTGGGAGCTGGAGCAAAAATGGGAGTGGGAGCGATAACGGGAGTAGGAGCAGGTTCAGATGCAAGTGCAAGATCCAGGGTGGGTGTAGGATCGAGATCAGGTTCAGGCATGTCAGGGCCCAGGCTCGAGCCTGCAAGGCCCTCGGTGGAACCATATGAGGGTTCAGAGGTTGAGCAAACTGGCGATTATGGTGGGGATGACATCTTGGGCCCAGGGCCTCCTCCCAGCCTGGACGCAATTATAGGCCTAGGGAAAAATCCTCAAGATCCTAGGTAGGGTTCTACCTCGAGAGGGCCCAAACCCTCCTACCAGTATATCTTGGCTGGTGCTAGGGCCTAGTATCAGGCCTTGGGCATAGGTCTCTCCCTTGAGGGCACCCACATTTCCATTCAATAGGAGGTCTACTCATCCTTTGTCTCTAGATCCTCTACCTCCCTGGTTGGGAAGTTCTTGGGAGGGCGACCGAACATGGAAACCATCCGCAGATGGGCGGCTTCCAAGTAAAAAGTTTTTGGAAATATTCAGTTGGTGGCCTTTACCAAGGGCTTTTTCATTATCAAACTAAACAACGATGATGCTAAAAATATGTTGTCTGGCAGGCCCTAGTTCTTGGGACACAAAAGCCTCTTCCTCAAGCAATATGGAGTTGACTTCCATCCCAGCACCCAAAGTATCAACTTTGCCTTGATCAGGTTTCAGCTCCCTGAGATTCCCTTTCACTTGTGGCATGAATACATACTAAGGCTCATTGCTCAATCAATCGATGAGCTGGTGGCCTTTGATCTCGCTACCAAGGCAGGCTCTTGCATGGTCCATGCCAAATTTTGCATTAATGTAAATCTAGAATCCGAACTCCCCTCTTCTATGTTCATCTCCTCTGGGTTCTTCTTCTAGCGCCAAACCCTAATTTACAAAAACAAACCTTATTTTTGTCCTCTCTGCTGCACTTAAGGGTACCTTCCCTACCAATGCCCCATCTCCAAGAAGGTTTATGCCTCTCTCCCTGCTAAACCCCCTCCTAACTAGGCAAGGCCCCTTCTCATGGGCCCCCCAATGATGGCCATAGATCCCAAGCTTGGAACAATAAGGAGGCTCCCCCTTCTATCCTAAAGGAATCCTAGGTGGTCCCTTACCTGATAGATAGCCCTTCCTAGGCTTGCCCTTCCCCTGAACCTCTCCCTAGTTGCCCTCCTAAGGCCCTGATCATAGGCTCCCCCCTCACCCGATGTGGATCCCACCCCCTCTCCCTCCATGTAGGCCCTCACTTGCACCCCCTCTTAGCCCTACGAACCACCCAGGCTCTCTCCCCCATGGGCACCTACCTTTTCTTCCTCCCCCTGGATGCCAAAGTTTCCTTCTCGCCCTCCTCCTTGTTATCCCCCTCTTAACCCCCTCCTGCCCCTCTCGATGGTCCTTGCAGGCCTTCCCCCCTTAGAGTGTAGCTTTGAGAGGTTTTACGATGAGGTTGAGGGTATCTCACTATCCGAGCCTGATGAAATCAGCCCCAAGATGACCCAAAGTAGGACGTTCACCACAAACTTTGGCAGCAAAATCAAGAGAGGTCGACCCACCTTGGGCAATCAGCGATCGAGGACCACTGAAGACGACATAGCCAATGGCTCTCAAGCAACCCTCTCTAACATATCCGTAAGCTTTTCCAAAGTATATGCCCTTCGATCCAAACCCTGGCTTAGCTCGAGAAGGGGGGAAAGCAACCCCCAAAGGGTGTCAAATGAAGCTCATCACCTGGAATGTCAGGGGACTCAATTGTGCCCCCAAAAAAATTATCCTCGACCAACTCCGCAAGGATCACCGCCCATCCTTCCTCCTCCTCCAGGAGACCAAAATAGATGAAGCGACCACTCAGAGGGTCGCCCAAGCTACTTTATGTAATTATGAGTCACTGTCTACCCCTACAGCTGGCACAGCTAGAGGACTACTGTGTATGTGGGATATTTGGTATTTTGAGGGGAGACTCATTTCATCTTCCCCAAAAATAATAAACATTCTAATCCATTGTGTGAAGTCTATGTAGTCGTGGATCTTGTCTAACATCTACGCTCCAAATAGCCCAGTTGAGAAAGCTACCTTATGGAAGGAAATTAGCTCGATGAGGGAAGCCTTTGCCCCCCTTCCCTAGATCCTAGTAGGGGACTTCAACAACCCCCTTTTCCTTTCTGACAAAAGTGGGGGCTCAGTGGCTCCATCCAAAAGCATGGAAGACTTTGGAGCCTTCATCGACCTCAATGAGCTCATGGACGTCAACCTAAAAGGAGCCAGGTTCACCTGGTCAAACATAAGAGCAAGAGCAAGCCATATCTAGGTTAGGCTAGATAGAGTGTTCCTTTATAAGGAAGCCATTCCATTGTTTGTTGATGCAACCTTATCGTATCTCCCTAAAATTAGGTCTAACCACAACCCCCTCCTCCTTAAAATCGACCATCGCTCTTTCCTCAAGCGAAACTTTTAGTTCGAGTCCATGTGGTTGCACCACCCCAACTTTAGGGCCTAGGTTGGTTACTGATGGGCTCCCCCAGTTCCTAGGTGCCCTGTTGAGAAAGTCTACCACAAACTGAGATGTCTCAAAGAACAACTCAAGGTATGTAACAGAGAGGTGTTTGGTAACATCTTCAAAAATAAAGCAACAATCAAGAAAAATCTCGAAGACATTGAGCTAAGGTTCTAGGAAGGCTCCCAAGATCCAAGGATCAGGGAAGAGGAACGTTTAGCCCTCAAAGAGTACCACAACATCCTAGCCAGGGAAGAAACATTCTGAAGGCAAAATTCAAGAGCCCTATGGTTCCAAGATGGTGATGCTAATACCAAGTTTTTTCACATGTCGACCCTCAGAAATAGGGGCTCTATCAAAATTTTTGAGTTGGTGGACAGTGATGGTAGAATAATCAAGGACAAAGAAGCCGTTCAGATTGAAGCCATCAACTTCTTCCAGGAACTCCTTGGAGATAATCCCCAAATGTCCCTAGAAGTGACAGACTCCCTACTGGAGCATATCCCAACTTTCATCTCGGCCCTGGCAAACGAGATGCTCCTACAGCCCTTATCTGACTTTGAAATCCATGCTGCTATGTTTTCCATGAAGTCCAAGGTGGCCCCAGGACCGAACAGGTTTCCCCCTTGATTCTTTCAATCATTTTGGGACCTCATTGGCCAAGAAGTGTGCACAGCCATCTGAGACCTCCAGTCTGCCAACTCCATCCCCAAAGGTATAAACTCCACCTTCATTGCTCTGATCCCCAAGTCTTAGGCAGCCATATCCCTCTCTGATTTTCACCCCATCATCTTGTGCAATGTATTATATAAAATCTTGACCAAATCCATGGCCTCCCACCTTAAGGATATCCTTCCCCTAATCATTGCCCCCTACCAGGGGAGCTCGGTCAAAGGTAGACTTATCACAGATGGAGTTATCATCATGCACAAGGCTATCCACTTGGACCTCCTATCCAAAAAGGCCTACTTTCTACTTAAGCTACATATGAACAAGGCCTTCAACAGAGTTGACTAGGATTTCCTTTCCAAGGTCCTTCTTAAGTTCAGGTTCCACCCATCCTACGTTAGTCTCATCAGAAACTATGTGTCCTCCCCTTGGTTCTCCATCCTCATTAACAGATCCCCCATTGGGTTCTTCCCTAGTTCTAGAGGCCTTCACCAAGGTGACTCCCTATCCTCGATCCTCTTCATAATCTTGGATGAGGCCTTGGGATGCACCATTTTTAGTGCGGTCTCCTACAAACTTATCTAAGGCATCAGGCCTACACCAGGCCCACCCCCTGTGTCCCATCAATAGTTCATGGATGACACCATCCTTACTACTTTAGCTTCGATCCCTCAAGCCAATACCATCAAGCACATATTGACCCTGTATGAGGAGGTGGCCGAGAAAAAAATCAACCTTTGAAAAAGTAAAATTTTCTTTATCCATACCCCCCTGACTAGGAAAATCAAAATCGAGTGGATTCTTGGATGTGCCCCTGATTCCCTCCCATCCTCTTACCTCGGGCTCCCCCTGTTTACAGGAGATTCCTCCAAGACCCTTTGGAGTGGGATGATTGATCATATCTAGAGGAATCTGGCCCCCTGGAAAGGCCACCTCCTCTCATAGGAATGTCGAGCCACCCTCCTATCTATGGTTCTTCAAAGCATTCCGGCATACTTCATTTTGGTCTTCAAAATCCCGACCTCCATTGTAGATCACATTGAGAAAATCTAGAAATGCTTTCTGTGGTCAGGTAGTGAAGATAAGAAGAGGATTCCCCTAGTTTCTTGGCCCCTAGTCTGCCACCCCAAAGGCAAGGGAGGGATCAGGCTCAGGCGGGTGACCCCCATGAACAAGGCCCTCTTGTCCAAGCACGCCTAGAAGGTGTTCACCAATGCCCTTGATGAATGGGTTAGTATTGTGCATAGGAAATACATCCACCACCATGCTTCCTCAATGACTCCCAACCCAGAGACATATCTGCCTTCTAGAAATTTTTGATCTCCACTAAAGACATCATTCAAAAGGGGACCATATGGATCCTCGAGGATAGAACCAAGATCGACTTCTGGGAAGACAGGTGGATCCAATAGGAGGCCTTGATTACTGATAGCAATCTCCTCATCCTCATATCAGACTTGGTGGGTAGAGGGCCCAAATTTTTAGACTATCTCACCCAAAACCATGGGTGGGTAACATGGAAGCCCATCCTGAACCCCAGGCACTCGCTTCAATCCTCCAGGTTCCAGCGTCTCCTTGAGGTGACATTTATCCCGTATTTTGTAGGGAACGATAGATGTGTCTGGAATGACATTCCCAATGGTGTCTTCTCTATCAAATCTACCTACAACTTCCAAAGAGTCCCTGATGAGGCCCCATTCCTAGCCAAATAGGTGTGGGCCAAGAAGTTGATCCCCAAAATCAGCCACTTTGTTTGGGTGGCCATCCAAAATAAGATCTTGACTATTGAGAACCTAATCAGGAGGGGCTTTCAGATCTTGAATAGATGCTTCCTTTGTTGTGCTACCTAGGAGTCCACTAATAACCTCTTCCTCAGTTTCCCCTTCTCTTTTGAATCCCTGGGCCTCATCCTATCCCAATTTTCTATCTAGTTGGTGGCCCCCAATTCCATCTCTGACCTCCTGTCCCAGTGGCCCAATCCCTTTGTCCACACCTTCCTCCACTTCCTTTGGGGCTCTTGCCTCCCTCATCCACTCTGGTAACTCTGGCTTGAGCATAATAGTAGAGCCTTCTCCTCCTCGACCTACTCCCCCTAGTGGGTGGCAGCCAAGGTAGTTGCCTTCACCCTTGAGAAATCCTGCTCCCTCACCTTGAGTGATGTGCCTCGAAGGTTGGTCGAGTCCACCCTTCTCTCCTCCCTCAAGTTCCAAATTCCCCCTTGGGTCCTCCTCCCACCCTTTCTCATCATTCCATGATAAGGTGGACTACCCCCCCTCCTAGATGGGTTAAACTTAACTTCGATGGAGCTTATAAAGGAAACCTGGCCCCTCTGGAGCAGGCAGGGTCATCCGAGATAGTCATGGGGTCCTTATCTTGGTGTATGCCCAATCGCTTGGTATTTAGACCAATAACTTTGTCAAAGCAATAGCTCTCCTTCGTGGACTAATAGCCCTCAAGGAGATCTCCCCAAAATTCATCATCGAGGGCAATTCCCTAGTCATCATCAAGGTCACCCATAGCTTGGGAAATAGTTCATGGTGTATCCACAACACCATTCAAGAAGTTCTCACCATCCTCCAAGGATTCACTCACCACTCCTTTCATCATGTATATAGAGAAGGCAATAGTGCAGCCAATTTCATGGCCAATCAAGCCACCACAGTGGAAGATCTCACTACCTGGACCACAAATTTCCCTGATGTTCTGGTCTAATTAATGTCTCAATACAATTCAAGCCCCGATGAGAGTTCAGGAACTTAGATCGTTTCGAGTCGGGGATTTGAAGGTGTGATGTCATGCCCTCCCCACGTGGACAAGGGATACTCCTTCCCACTTTGCCTTGATGATTGACCCTAGCAACCCTCCCTCCCGAGGGCTGGCAAATCCGACCAAGCGCCATCACATCTTGCTAAGTGCTCCCCACTTCAAAGGCCACGCCATATTTTTGGCTTATCCTAATCTGGATAATCGTAGCCTCGCTAGCAAACCTGGAAAGCCCAAGTTGGAGCGCGTGGCTTCTCACTTTGCCTAGTGGGAAAACTCATGGGAGAAATGTGTGTGTGCTCTGACTCGACATGGAGATCCGTCAGAGCGGCACCTGAGGCAGGAAAGGCAAAACTTTTTGACTAGAGCCCTCCTAGACATCATGATCAGCTCCCTGACCACTTTTGCAAAAGCGGATTCCTCAGCGACAAATACCCTATCTAAACTCTGGTGCAGGTTGGGCGACGACCCTGACAGGGAGGAGATCTAACCTACCAGGTTGGGGCCCCCATTTAGGTTAGGCCTAGCTACAGGGCTGCCTGGAGCGGTGGTGGCCAGTATTTTTTTTGGGTTAACTGTTGGGCAATTTCGATGTTTCTCCCTGTTTGGTGGCCTCAGGCCAAATTTTGTCTTGCTGACAACATAGATGGATGGACTTTTTGTAGGCACTGGGGCCCCTGGGCCCCGACTTGGTCCCCAAGGGTGCAGCCCCGATCTACTCTAACATCAAAATTTAGCTACGACTACTTATGTACCTAAGGTTTTGGGACCCTTCAAAAAACCCGTTGTAAATATTATTGTTACTTATAAAAAAAAAAAGGATGAAGGATATTCATGAAAATTTTGGGTTTTTAGGGAAGCATAAAAAAATAATTACTATGGAAAAATATCCTTCCACTTTAGTTTTTCTATGGAAACATCTAGGGAATTTAGAGTAGCATAAGAAATTAATTACTATGGAGGATTATCTTTTAACTTTAGGGTTCCTAGGGAAACATAAAGAAGAAAGTGTTTATGTTGTTATTTCTCACATTTAGCATTTTGTATTCTCTAGGGCACTAGAAGATAAGTTTCATCATAAATAGTATGAAAAAGTAGAATATATTGATGAGTATGAAAGTATTGATGAGAATGAAATAAGGAGAGGAATATCCTAAATGTAAGAACACATAGAAAAGGAAACTCAAAGGGATATTGGTTTGGGAAACCAAAATCAAATATTACAACTATTAACAAGAAGTGGACCTAAGCCTGTAAATAAAAATAAAAAAGTGAATGAAAATAGGATTGTGGAATATTACGGGTATGAAAAAAATGCTTAAAAAAGAGTTATTAAAAAATTAATATGTTGTTATAGTCCTAATATTATTTTAATACAAGAAACAAAAATAAGTAGAGATAAATGTAAGAATGCATTCAAAAATATTTAAAATATGGGGTATTGTTTAAAATTTTATTTAGTAGGAGCTCCCAAAGGTATTACAACAATATAGAGAAAAACACAAATGGGATGGACAATTTCTAGAAGCAAAAAAATAATTGGCTTGTTCATCTATTTCATAGGAAATAGGAAAATATCAAAGTTGGGCTTCTAAATGTATATTCTTAAATTATAGTTAGTCCTCATGAAAGATGCTAGAAAGACCATATGATATATTTTTTAATACAATGATAATTTATAATTGTGATCTACATATTCATATGAGGCTTCAACATCATTCTATATCCTTTAAAAAATAATGGTGGTACTATTGGATGGTCTAAATCAATGGAGGATTTTGATTCATTTTTCAATTCAAATGGCCTTTGGGGTGCTTTTCTTTCAATTTTTCTATGTGCATGGGATAATGCAAGTAGAATCATATAGCAAAAATATTGGATAAATTTGTTTCATCCAATACATGGTTGAAAATAGACTATTTGATCTATTTGAATATTTTGTTGTGACAAGGATCAAATCACAAACTCATTCTCGGGATATGATTTTAATGATCAACCAAATCCATTTCACTTTACGTATGAGTATCCAAGACATCGAAATTTAAGGAGTAAATAAAGATTTTAAGTGCCAAATATTTTGGTAACATATTTAAATCAGAGGAAACTAAGTATAATCTCAAGAATTTACAATATATAGTAGAAACAATGGAATGGACTAGGATACGTATTTAAAATAAATAGTTACTTTTTATTATCATAATGTATTGAAAAAGTAACAATAATATTGACCCCAAAAATCTAGGGAGATATGGCTTGAGGAACTAAATAGAAATACCAAAATTTTCATACTACAAATAAAATAGATTTTTCTTTTTAATGGAATCAAAAATATTTCAACTCTTGGTGGAAGAAATATGGAGGAAGTAGATATTATAAAGGAAATAGTTAATTATTTCAAATATATTCTATAATATGGTGCACAAGATAAGGAGGCTCCCGGTAAGCTTTTACAAAACATTCCATAAATTATATCACACAAGGATAAAAATAAATCTTGATAAGACCTTTGTGGAGGAGCTACAGAAGGTAGTTTCCTCTTTTTGCCCTAAACATGCACCTAGGCCCAATGGATTTCTTATAATTTGCTTTTAAAAAATTTGGGATTACTAAAAATAACATGGAGCATAGCTAGTGAGAGATCTGGAAGAGAAAACTAGGGCATAAATTGGGTAGTTGAAGAGATTTTTGGTTACTGTGGATTTGAAGACAAGATTGCTTCCCTAGGAGGGCCCAATGGGGATACCTCTGGATCCTCTTTTAGAGAGACATAGTTATTTTACAAATTTGTTAAAGGATAAATCTCCATCAGAGACTGAAGAAGCACAAAAAACTACAATAAAAATACTCTTTACGATTGTTGGAAATAGATCAACATATCAACGAGTTAATGGATGCTTACCACAGTTATAATCAAGGCCAAATATTATCATTGAGCAAAGGATGGTCGAAGAAATAATTTTATATAGAGCCAATCATGATTTGATTTGTAAATTCATGGGTATTTGCCCTACCCTGATTTTTTTGCATTCTTAGGTCTGGAAAAATTGGGAGCCTCTTAGTGAGTATTCTTTGTGGTTTATTAGAAATGGATATTTTATTGTTAGTTTTTCTTCACTTGACAATATAAATAGAGATTTTGAATCAAAAAATAGGAATCATGGTCCGACAGGATTATTTGTTCAACCCTAGAGAGTGGGATTTGATCCTCGAATGGAATCCACTACTGTCCTAGTTTAGATATGTTTTTTTTTGAAAATTTTGAAAAAAAGCTTGCATTAAAACAAATTACAGTTACAAGAGGGAGAATGGGCATCCCAACCAAGAGCAAAGAGACCAGAAGAACAAAGGGCGTGAAAACGCGACAAGTCGTGAAAACGCGACAAGTCGTGAAATCGTGACACCAAACCTAACAACCGTCGCGCCACGACAACCGATCGTGAAAACGCGACATGTCGCGAAATCGCAACATGTCGCGACATCGTGACAAAACTGCGCTGAGGCCACCCAACTCAAAAAATGTCATGAAATCGCTACAACACAGCTCCAAAGCACCCAAACGCCAAAAACATCACGAAATCGCGACGAGAAAGCCAGAAGGCACCTGCTCCCCAAAATTGTTGCGAAATCGCGACGTGTTCAACCTTAGACAGCAACCTTGAGAAAGTGTCGCGATATCGCGACGGCTTTTCCTTAAAGCCCCAGTTGGCCGAAAGTGTCGTGAAATCGTGACAAGAATTCCATTGGGCGCCCCTTCCGCAAAAGTGTCACGAAATCGCGACATGTTCTCCCCCATGGTGCCCTTTTCTTAAAATAGTCGTGAAATCGCGACGTTTATCCTTCATGCATTTTGTTCTCCAAAACTGTCGCGAAATCGCTACAGGTTTGCCCCTTTGCTTCCTTTCATCAAAAATGACGCGAAATTGCGAAAAATTATCCTTTGAGAAGCTTTTCACGAAAAATGTCGCGATATCGCGACGGTTTTTCCCCTTAACGCAATTTTGCTCAAAGCGTCGCGAAATCGCGACGACTTTCCTCCAGCAGCGAAACCGACAAAAAAGGTCGCGAAATCGCGACATGTTCTCCCCGTGGTGGCCTTTTCTCAAACTAGTCGCGAAATCGCGACGTTTGTCCTTCATGAAGTTTGTTCTCGAAAATTTTCGCGAAATCGCTACGGGTTTGCCCCTTTGCGTCCTTTCCTCAAAAATGGCACGAAATCGCGACAAATTTTCCTTTGAGTAGCTTTTCACAAAAAATGTCGCGATATCACGACATTTTTTTCCCTTCACGCAATTTTTCTCAAAGCGTCGCGAAATCGCGACGACTTTCCTCCAGCAGCAAAACCAACAAAAAAGGTCGCGACATCGCGACACCTTCCCATCAAAGACCGCGATGACGCAACAAGTCTCGAAATCGCGACAATTTTCCTCCCAAGGCCGCGGCAACAAAATAGGTAGCGAAATCGCGACAATTGTCCAGGAAAGGTCGCGACAGAGCAGCATGTCGCGAAATCGCGACAGCTTTCCAAACAAGGTCGCGACGGCGCAATATGTCACGATATCGCGACAAAAACTAACCTTAGCCATTTTTGAGCTCATGGATGCAGGGATCGTTCCAGACCACTCCGAATCTCTTCATCTATCATAGGCATATCACTGTGCAGCTGAACACCTACCTCTTTCTCAGCACCCATCTTCGCAAGGAAGTCAGCTACCGTGTTCAAATTTCTACTCACATACACAGGGATAACATCATCTAACTCCCTCCATAACTCCTTGATTTGGGATATCAAAATCCGTAGTCTCCAGGATTTTAATGAGAAATTCTACAAGCAATCAAGAGCGCCGATCAGGACTTGAGAATCTGATTCAAGAATTATCCTCCGATAACCCTGCTTAACAGCCCAGATAGACGCTGACTTAATGGCAAAGGCTTCGGCTTCATTGTTCGTGGCTCTGCCCAATCCCTGCAATTCCCAGTAAAGAACCGCACTCGAGTGATCCTGACAGACAACACCAATTCCTGCGCTACCCGGGTTGCCTTTTGTAGCCCCATCAGTATTGATCTTTATCCAGCCAGCTGGGGGAGGTTTCCAGCATGCTCTGCCTTGCCCCTCATGTCCCTCAACCCCCTCTTCAATATGCCCAAGAGCTGCCTGCTTCTCTTCATCAACATAAATAGCAACAGTTTCTGTGACTTTGCTCCAGATGACTTGCCAAACGCCGTCAATCGAGGAGAAAGTGTCTCTAAAGATCCGGGTGTTTCTCTCCAACCAAACTTGCCACCAAATGAAGAGAAAGCCTAACTGCCAACCAGTTCGGAGAGCTATGGATTTGAACCTGCCCCTTTTCCATTTTTCCCAAATATTGGTACGATTGAAAACACCATTAGCCTGGAGTTTAAATTGAGAGAACCAGCGTTCCCAAATCTGATGAGTAAAAGGGCACTTAAAAAATAAGTGATCTGCAGTTTCCTCATGTTGGAGGCATAAAGCACATTGAGAGGGGCCATTGAAACCCCTACGTCTGAGATTTTCAAAGGTGAGAAGTCCATTATGCATAAGTTGCCAAGCAAAGAAATTCACTTTCGGCCAGCCCTTTGAATGCCAAATCCTTCTCCAATGCTGAACCGAAAAAGAGTGTGGGGGAGGCTCGGGGAGGATCTCTTCATATCCAGTCTTAACTGAGTAGACCCCAAGGCTTCCATAGCCCCAGGCTAATTCATCTTCCTCATCTCTCCCCGTGAGGAACCTTTTTGACAATATTTTATGCAGGATGGGCGCCAACTCCGGAGAGACAGTAATTGGCCACTCCTCCCACCGCTTAAACTTTTTGAATTTATACCCCCCCAATTGACTGGTGTGTAGATAATTATCAATATGGATCCAGCCCTGGGATTCTAAGGCGGTCATGATTGGTTGTAGCTCAGGGAACATGACAATAATGGGCGGATGTTGGTCCCAAGAGTCAGTCCAGAAACGAGCCTTGTCTCCTCTCCCCACTTTCCGGAATAATTGATCTTTGATAATCTGGGACCCAAGCTTGAGAGTCTGCCACACTAAGGATCCAATACCTTCCAAGGGAAAGCGACCCACCTCATTGGGATGAACATGCCCCAAATATTTACTTGGAAAGAATTCTGTGAAGAGGGAGGTTGGTGAGAAATCCACCTCCAATACAGTTTTCCATCCAAGGCTCTGTTATTAAGCTTAGAACTTCTCAGGCCCAACCCTCCTTTGTCCTTAGGCTGGGTAACTTTATCCCACCCAACCAAAGCCCATCTTTTCTTCCCTTTTGTGCCTTCCCATAAAAATCTTCTAGCCATTTTTTCCAGCTCTTTCCAGATGGTATGAGGGGCAGCCAGTATTGAGAATTTATAGATCGGCAAAGCCTGTATAACTGACTGCAGGAAGGTTAATCTACCCCCGTAGCTTAACCATTTATGAGCCCAATGATTCATTCTGTCTTTGATGCCTGCCAACAGATTCTTCTAGATGTCAATTTTTAACTTTTTGAAATGAAGGGGAACGCCCAGGTAAACAATTGGAAGAGAAGTCCTTGTGAAGCCCAGGATCTCAATAACACGCTCTTGTAGCCATTGGTCAAGATTGAAAAAGACCACTGTGGACTTCCTGTCATTTAGAACCTGATTTGAAGCCCTCAGGTAGATATTCAGAGTATCTCTGATTCCTCTAGCTTCCCAAAGAGTGGCCACACCAACCAGGCCAGTATCGTCCACAAATTGCAAGTGAGTCAGAGTTTCCTCCCCAACCTTGATACCAGAAATCAGACCTTGTTGCCTTCTCCTCAGAAAAAGTCTGCCCAAACCTTCAGCCAAGAGAAGGAAGAGATAGGGAGAACAAGGGTCTCCCTGGTGAAGACCACGAGTGGCACCGAAAGGATGCGAGGGAAGGCCCTTGATGAGAACATAATAAGAGGGAGTAGAAACACAACTCATCACCCAATCAATCCATTCCTGAGAAAAGCCAAAGGCAGCCATCATTTTCGACAAGAAGCACCACTCCACCCGGTCATAAGCCTTGGACATATCCAGTTTAATGAACATTCCTTTGTTGCCCGAAGTTTGCATTGAATGGATGGCCTCCTGGGCCAAAACCACCCCATCCAAGATTTGTCTTCCCTCAACAAAGCCCCCTTGTTCAGGAGAAATGATGTTATGAAGTAGGGGTTTAAGCCTCTCAGCCATTATCTTAGTGATGATTTTGTAAATCACATTGCATAAAGCAATAGGCCTGAAATCAAAGATATGAGTCCCCGCTTCCCCTTTTGGAATTAAAGCTATGAATGTGTGATTGATCGCCCTGAGCATTCTTCGATTGGATCTGGATTCCTCAGTAACAGCAAAAACATCCTCCCCCAAGGTGTCCCAGAAAGCCTGAAAAAATTCAATAGGAAAGCCATCTGGACCAGGAGATTTTCCAGTACTCATACCAAAGACCACATTTCTCAATTCATCCCTTTCAATGGGTCTAAGCAGGGCCTGATTGTCTTCTTCAAATATAATAGAAGGAATAACATTAAGAACTTCGTTCTGAGCCTCAACATCTTGCTCCATACTTTCCTTAAAAAGTTTAGAAAAGTAATCAATTGCATGGGAATGCATACCAGGAAGAGTATCGAAGAAATTTCCATGTTCATCTTTAAGAGCTTCCATATTGTTCATCTGTCTCCTGGCACAAGCTGACCGATGAAAAAATTTGGTATTTCTGTCCCCCTCTAATAACCAAGTATTTCTAGCCCTCTGTTTCCAAGTATATCTCCTCTTGGTTGTCAATGTCCTCAACCGCTTTACGCGGTTCATCATCTTCAAATTTGAGTTGCTTAGTAATTGATCCTTCCCTAAAAAGTTTCCGAACCTCCTCCCATCTAGCCACCAAGGGGGCCCTTTGGGGCCCGGAAATCCGACTTGTTTTCTTTCCTCCACTGTTTCAATTGAATTTTGACAAATTGAAGCTGTTTATGAAATTTGAACATTGCCGTCCCAAAAGGTGGACGGCCTTCTGTCCACCATTGAGTGATTTTATGTCGACGGTCCTCCTTTTGTAACCAAAAATTCTCGAATTTAAAAGGCCTATGGTGCTGCCCTCTCGAAGTCCCTCCCTCTAGAAAAATGGGAAAATGATCCGAAATAGGGCCCTCCAAAATCTGGAACTTAAAAGTCCATTTAACAAAAGCCTCCTCCGAAACAAAAAAGCGATCTAACTTGACCTTCATGCTATGTGGCTCCTTTCTCTTGTTTGTCCAAGTGAAAAAAACACCAGGGCCTTAAACGTCCACTAAATGAAAGGCCTGAACTTGGGCAATCAGAAGCCGGTCCCCTGGATCCAAAACAGGGGTGCCACCTTCCTGGTCACGAACAGATAATTTTGCATTAAAATCCCCTGCAATAATCCAATCATAACACACCCTGTATGCCCTCATGTTGTGAACAGCTTCCCATTGGAGCCTCTGGCCATCTAGGTCTTGGGCCCCGTAAAAGTTGGTGATTAGGACATGCTCAGAAGTGAAGTTATTTTTGAAGAGAGAAGTAAGAACACCCCTCCAAGCTATATGTTCTAAAGCAGTCCAAATCAGAGGGTTCCAAAGGGTAACAATTCCACCTGAAGCTCCTTGGGCAGCCACATCCATATGACCAGCTCCCCGCCAGATTTTAGTAGCAGTTTTACTCATGATATCTACAGACATTTTGGTCTCCTGAAGAAGCAAAAAGTCTGTTTTACGATTTTCTAAGAGTCTTTGAACAATGATTGATGGGTTCTACTGTTTAAACCCCTAACGTTCTAAGATTGAATAATCATTGAAAACCTTGAGAGCGGTAAGAATCAATGGTCCTCACCAATCCTCCATTGATTAGCTTATCTCCTTGCACTGTTAGTAGTTCCTTATTGGATTTTCTTCCCGCTCCTTGAGAGTTATTGTTTCTAGATCTCTTCTCCACCTGGGTAATCCCTAAAGCAGGCCTTTCTCTGTTTTTATCTGCATTTCCCATGGTGACATCTTTGATAGCCGGCTGTGCTGGGGAGTGTATAACCAATGCCCCTGGATTCTCTGACTGCAGATTCTCAGCTGGCACAGTCACCTGTTCTACTACAAGAGTAAAAGAAGGAGAAACAAGAGGTGGAGTGTTGTCATTCACACCATTCCCATCCACTCCCTCCATAGTTTGGTCCTCCTGATCCACTAATGACTTAAAAATTTCATACCGATTGTTTGGCTTGAGCTGCACCTGCTCCTTGCCATTTTTCTTTTTGTTTCTCTTTCGTTTCACCTGTTCAAAGCCATCCTGCTGAGCATCAGGACCTGGAGAATTGCTAGAAGGTTC
The DNA here is from genome assembly GCA_028583015.1 of Wollemia nobilis. NCBI lineage: Eukaryota > Viridiplantae > Streptophyta > Pinopsida > Araucariales > Araucariaceae > Wollemia > Wollemia nobilis. The sequence goes on from JAQPPZ010000314.1 coordinate 3,570,207, forward strand.
ATTGACAGGACTGGACTTACCCTCTCTAGGGCGGTTTGACATTCCGCTCGGAACCTCCGTTTTTGTGCTCAATATGTTTGGGCAAAACCTTGCCAAATGTCCATGCTTATGGCATACTCGGCACCTGAAAGGTAGGGCCTCATAGTCTAGCTGCTGGATCCAGGGTACTCCTGCTAGCTCAAGTTCCGCCTCAGCTGGTAGAGGCTGACTAATGTCCATCTCTACACAGATTCTGGCAAAGACAGCTGTATTTCCCTCTATGGTATCTTTGGAAACTCCCAAAAATCTGCCTAGGGAATTACCTATTAGTACCAACACCTGCTCACCCCAAAACTCCATCGGGAGAGCGTACAGCCGAATCCGGACCGGGACAGCCGTGGGTTCGATGCGGGGGTCGAAACCCACTCTCCAGGGTTGGACAAATAACCCTGCTGGTCCGTGGTTTCTCTTTTCTGATTCAAATGCTCTGTTTCTATCTGCTAAAGAAGAGAAACTAATGATGAAATACCCATTGCTTATAGGCCATAAAGAGTACTCACCGTGTGGCTCCCAGTTCTGGCGAACCTAGGTGTGCAGAAAATTTAGTGTGGGTCGGATGCCCATGAATTTACAGATCAAGTCATGATTAGCTCGGTAGACGATTGTATCTTCGACCAGCATTGGTTCTATAACAATCTTAGGCCTGGAAGTGGATTGCGGGAGGCATCCATTAACACGGTGAGAATTTGGGCCATTGCCAACATTCTTGAGTATCGTTTGAAAAGCATTCCGCTGAGCTCCATCAGTGGAAGGCGAGGGGTTATCTTTCAACTTCTCAGCATATGAAGTCTTTCTCCTAGCAGGAGAAACTGGAGGAGACCCCATCGGGCCCTCCCGGGATCATGAATGTACCTTCAGATGAATTCAAAATCAACCCCCCAAAGCCCCTGGCAAGATCTTCGGGCCAGAATCCCTCGAGCAACACCAGACGCCTTCTCAAAAATTTTCCCGCCAAATCGCCAGAGCCCTTTGGAAGATGAAATTTTTCCCTAGTTTAGATATGTTTGTATGCACTTCCAATGGAATTTTGGAGTGAGTAGGTATTGGAAATTATCGATAATTCCCTTGGAATATATTTGGGTGTTTCCAAAGACACAATGGAAGGAAACATAGCTATTTATGCAATATTATATGTGGATATGGATCTTAGACAGCATTTTTCAGTAGAGGTGGAACTCGAACTTGTAGGACTATCTTGGATTCAACAACTAGATTATGAGGTATTGCCCTTCAAATGCAAATTTTACCACAAATATGGGTATTTGGCCTGATCTTGCCCAAATAATATGAACATAAAAATGGAGGCTCCTCTGGGAATGTCAAATCTTCCTAAGGAGGGTAAGTCAAAAATCAACAAAGAAACAACCAATATTTCTCAAGGTAAAGAAGCACAGGGAGATGGTTTTGAACAACCCAAAAGAAGGAGAAGGCAAAAGAAAAAATATGGTAAAGAGCAAACCCAACTCAAGCCCTCCAATAGGTATGAGATATTTAAGACACTAATGGATCAAGAAGAAGAAAAATTCATGGAAGGAATGGATTGGAATAATAAAAATAATAAAAACCATGTTCAAGCCCCTCTTTCATCTCCTCCTATCATAGAGTAGGTAATTGAGTGCAGTGAGTTACCGCAATTAGAGAGTGTAGGGGCATTGATAGTGCATAACCAAGAGCAATCGATAATTAATTATGTCATAATGGGTATAGCATAAAACAACAGATAAAGACCAATTCTAGGGGTAACTCGGGTGTAAAATAGATCAAAAAATAACATCTCTCAAGGAGTGGGTAGAAAATCAAATAAGGAATTGATAGCAGTTCAAGGAGATAAATTGATCACTGGAGGATCGATGAGGCCAATAGATTTTTGACTGCTCTCAAGATAACCAATGATTATACAATCATGGAATGTTAGGGGTTTAAAAACTAGAACCCATCAATCTACTGTTCGAAGACTTAGAAAAATGTAAAATATATATTTTTCTTATCCAAGAGACAAAAATGTCATTGGATCTTGTGTAAAATAGTAAATTAACTTTGGAGGGGCGTTGGTCATATGGAAGTGGATGCTTAAGAGACCTCAGGGGGGATAGCTACTTTTTGTAACACTTTTGAATGGACTATAATAGAACATATAGCTTGGAAGGGTGTTCTCACATCACATTTTAGGAACAATGTCACAGTTGAACATGTTTTAATAATAAATTTTTATGGGGCTCAAAACCTAGATGGCTAGATGCATCAATGGAAATTTGTGCATAACATGAGAGTCTCAAGGGAAGAGTTATACTAGATTATTTTTGGTGATTTTAATGCTAAATTATCATCTAGATATCAAGAAGGGGGAAACCTAATTTTGGAACCAGGGGATTGACTTATGATTGCCCAAGTCTAGGCATTACACTTGGTGGATATTAAATACCCTGGAACCAACTATACTTGGAATAATAAGAGGAGGGGTCCAAATAGCAGTAAGGTGAAGTTAGACCATTTTTTGGTTTTAGAGGCATTTGTAAAATGGAATATAAAATTTCAGATTTTGGAGGGTCCAGTTTCATATCACTTTCCCATTTTGTTGGAAGGGGGGATCAATACAGTGCAGCATCACAAACCATTTAAATTTGAAAACTTTTGGTTACAAAAAGAGGAACATGGAAATAAAATTCCATAGTGGTGGGAAGAAGGTCATCCAACATATGGGACAACAATGTTTAGATTTAAAAAATAAGTTCATTATGTCAAAGATCAACTGAAACAATGGAGGCAAGCTAACAAGATAGACTTTCAGGTCCAAAGAGCTCCATTGGTGGCTATATGGGATGAGGTTCAAAAACACTTTAGGGAAGGAACAATTACAGAGCATCTCAAAGAATAGAATGATGCATTGTGTAAAGTGGTTGAGGACATTGACAACCAAGAGGAAACCTACTAGAAATAGAGAGCAAGAACCACTTGGTTATTAGAAGGTGATAAAAATACTAAATTTTTACATCGGGATGCTTGTGCTAGGAGATAGACGAACAACATGGAAGCTCTTCAATATGAGAACGAACACTCCTTTGATACAATTCTAGGTATGAATTTCCATTCAATGGATTATTTTTCTAAACTATTTAAGGAAAGTATGGTGCAATATGAAGAGGCTCAAAAAGAAGTTTTTGTTGTCATACCCTCTATTATCTCTGAAGAATAAAATTAGGCCCTACTTAAATCCATTGATAGAGAGGAACTAAAGAATGTATTCTTTGGAATGAGCGCCAAAAAACACCTAGTCCAGATGGCTTTCCAAATGAGTTTTTTTAGGCCTTTTGGGACAACTTGGAGGAGGATGTAATGGTTGTTATAGAGGAGTCCAAAGATAGTAAAATAATGCTTAAAGAATTAAATCATACTTTCATTGCCTTAATTCCAAAATGGGAGGAGGGGGTGCATATTTTATATTATAGACCTATTGACTTATACAATTTCATATATAAAATAATCACAAAGGTAATGGCTAAGCGGCTAAAACCTCTTCTACATAGCATTATCTCATCGGAGCAAGGGGGTTTTGTAGAGGGTAGGTAGATATTGGAAGGTGTTTTTCTAGCTTAGGAGGCAATCCATAATGCAAACATATGGTAATAGAGGAATGTTCATTAAATTGAATATGTCAAAGGCTTATGATAGGGTGGAGTGCAGCTTCTTATCAAAGATGATGGCAGCCTTTGGTTTCTTTTAGGATTGGATAGAATGGGTCATGAGTTGTGTTTCTACTCTGACATACTTAGTGTTAATCAAGGGTCTTCCCTCACAACCATTTGGACCTACTCAATGCCTTCATCAAGGAGATCCTTATTCCTCCTATATTTTTCTCATACTGGCTGAAGTCTTGGGTAGAATCATCTTGAGGAGAAGACAACAAGGTTTGCTAATAGGTATCAAGGTGGATGAGGAAGTTTTGACTCACATACAATTTATGTATGACACGGGATTGGTGGGAGTGTCTAGCTTCAGGGAAGGAAGAATGATTAGAGATACACTTAATATCTAACTTAGGGCGACAAACCAAGTCATCAATGATAAAAAATCCAAAGTGGTATTTTTCAATCTTGATCAAAGGCTTTAAGATAAAATTTTAGATATCTTGAGAGATCTTTGGATTCACAAGGACTTCTCTCCCAGTGGTATACTTGGGGGTCCATTTGCATTTTAAAAAACTAAAAATAGATATCTGGAGGAATATTTTGGACTATATAAAGGAAATAATTAATTATTGGTCTCACAAATGGTTAAGCTATGGGGGTAGATTAACTTTTTTACAGTCAATCATTCAGGTCATGTTTTCTATCCTTACTACCCCACATACCATATGGAAAGAGTTGGACAAGGTGGCTAGAAAATTTTTATGGGAAGGAGAAAAAGGAGAGAGAAAATGGGCCTTAGTGGGTTGGGATAAAGTAAGCCAACCCAAGGTAAAATGAGGTGTGGTACTAAGAAGATAAAATTTAAATAATAAATCTTTGGTTGGAAAGCATTATTGGAGGTGGATTTCCCAACCAACTTCTTTATTCAGTAGAATATTAACTGGTAAATATTTCATATAGGTAAACCCAAATGAGGTGGTTAGTTCCCCTTTGGATGGTAATGGATCCTTAGTGTGGCAGGCTCTTAAGTTAGGATCTCAGGTAGTAAAATATGGATTATTTTGGAAAGTGGGGAGGGAGGATAAGACACAATTTTGGATAGATTCATGGGATCAATACCTACCTATCATTGTTAAATTTCTTGAATTAAAACCAATAAAAATAGCCATGGAAACCAATGGTTGGATCCAAATTGAAATTTATTTCAACACTAGTCAGTTTGGGAATTATAAGTTTAAGCAATTTAAGAAGTTGTATGAGTGGACAATTTCAATCCCTCTAGATTTAAGACCCATCATGACTAAAATCTTGGTAAAAAAATATTTCTCATAGGTAGAGATGAGGAGGATGAATTAGATTGGGGCTATGGGATCCTGGGTGTCTACACAGTGAAGGATGGATATGATAAGATCCTTCCATATCCTCCTCATTCATATCAGTTTGAGAATTGGAGAAAGATTTGGCAGTCCAAGGGTTGGCCAAAATTAAACTTTTTTCCTTGGTAGTTCATGCATAATGGAATTCTTACTTTTGATAATATCATATGTAGAGGAATCATTGGTCCATATCAATGTTTTACATGCTACAATAGTGAGGAAATAGCTGATCACTTGATGTTTGAGTGTCCATTCACATGTAAGATTTGGGAGAGATGGTTTTTTATATTATAAATTCAAGTTAATGGTGATTTGAATCGGATTAATATTTGGGAAATATGGAAGAGGGGTAGATTTAAATCTAAAGATCTTTGTATTGGTTGGGATCTTGGATTAAAATTCATTTGGTGGCAAGTGTGGTTGGATAGAAACAGTAGAATTTTTAGAGAAACATTTTCTTCTTTAGATGGAGTTTGGCAGGTCATTTGGAGCAAAGTCACAAAAATTGTGGTAGTGTATGCTAAAGAGGAAACTCAAGTTGTTATAGGGGCAATGGAGAAGGAAGTTGAAGTGCAAGAGGGGTAGGACAGAGCTAGTTGGAAACCACCCCTAGAAGGTTGGATTAAAATTAACACTAATGGAGTTGCAAAAGGAAATCTGGGTAGAGTTGGAATTGGAGTGGTTTGTCAGAATCATGTTGGAACAGTGATCTATTTGGAACTAAAAGGCTTAGGAAGATCCACGAACAATTAAGCAGAAGCCTTAACTATCAAATTTGCTTCTACTTGGATAGTAAAACAAGGTTATAGGAGGATAATACTAGAATCAGATTCTCAAATAGTGGTTGGAGATCTAGATTGCATGAGGAACTTTACTTTGAAGACATGGAGGTTGAGGATTTTTGTAACTCAAATTAAGGAACTATGGAGGGAATTAGTGTTGGCAATTTTGGGTTTGAGATCCTAGCTTCTTGTCTATGAGTTGTCATTGATGTCAAAAGGAAATGGCATTAATGTTAAGAGGATGTGTTGGCTTCAAAGGTGGAAGATTCCAAGAGAATATTTTTAAGAGAATCCGGAGAGATTCCATTGGATAGGGTTTTTATTAAAACCAAGTTAAATGGTTTTTATTAAAACCAATGGAGGTTCTCTTTATTATTTATTTAATTATTATTTAAAACCCTTCAAGGTTTTAATTAATTAATTATTTAATTAATTAAGGGAGAAATTATTTTTAATTTATTAAAAATACTTAAAGGTTTTTAAACCTTTTTTATTCTTAATTTATTAAAATTATTTAAGGGTTTTTAAACCCTTTTTGAAAAGACTTTTGATTAATTTCGAAATGGTCTTTATTTTCGTCGACGTCAAGGTGTCTTCGAAGAGACTATTTATTCTCCAACTCCTAAGGTTGGAAGGCTAATTAATTCGAAATTCCTCGAATGCAATTTGCGGTGTTTGTGCTCTGTATTCGCTGCGATCGAAGGAAGACTTAGAAGCACGTGCGGTTGAAAAGTCTTCGGGAGTTTTTTCGAGGGTGAAGTGGAGGGAAGTTCACTTGTGAACTTCGTAGCCCACGTGGGCTAGTGGCAGCGAAGGCTGCTGTTGGGCGCTGCATTGGCGGAGGTCACCGTTTCGAGTCTCGCGGGGGTGCTTTGCTAGAGTAACACACGTTTTTATTAAAACGTCTTTATGCCATGAAATTCGGAGTTTCTTGGACAGCGATTTATAAGTTTGAGAGTTGTGTGTGGTGACAGCTTGAAGGTTCAATTATCTTCTACTCCAATAAGGTATGGGCACATTCTTCTTATGAGTATGATTGGTGTATGTTTTCTGAAATAAGGTTGGAGTGAAAAGGTATTCTACTAGGTATCCTTTGGCTAGGTGTAAATCCTATTTTCTGGTTTGTTGAAGACTACTTATGCATTGTTATCCTTAAGGAGAGTTTTTGGTGAATGCATAATTTTTGGTTTGAGATAGTGGAAGCTTTGTGCACTAGGGTTTATATTTGTGAGTCTAGCTACTTGCATTGAGTTGGTGGAACCCTTGGTTGGCTGTTTTGAGTTTGATGGTTGAGTTGCTTCCATAGAGGTTGTTTGATCAAGTTATTGCTTTACTTGATTCATGATATTGGGCTTACTCCATTGAGTTGATTTGAGCAAGTTATTCTTTGCATTTGGTGATATTGTGTTGGTGGTTGTTTTGTTCAAATATCTTTGGAGGGAAAAGGATTTCTACTTGTTTCCTTTTCTTGTGATGATTGGTTGAATGCTTCAAGGTTGATGTTGAGTTGAATGGTGTTGGTTGACTAAACCTTGTTTGATGAGCATTGTTGTTGAAACCCTAATTGATGGTGAAAAGAACATGAGTATCATTGTTATGTGATTCTTTGCATAGTTGGCAATTGTTGGGGTTTCATGTTCTTGAAAGAAAACATTCTATCCTATCCATTTCAGATATTGAGTTGAGTTTTCAGATTTGAGATTGAGATTGAGCTGAGTTGATTTGAGTTGAGTTTTGAGATTGGGATTTGAGTATAGAACATATTGAGTCTCTAACAATTCTCTTTATGCTTCTATGAGTTTGACAAATCACATTGGGTCTCTAACAATTCACTTTGTGATTTCCTACTAAGAAAGTTTTTCTTGGTGAGCTTGCTGAGTTTTTGGACAGGTTCCGGTGGGGACTTGTGAGCAGTTTTGGACAGTTTCGGTGGGGACTTGTGAGCAATTTTGGACAGGTTTCGATGGGGACTTGTGAGCAATTTTGGACAGGTTTCGATGGGGACTTGTGAGCAGATTTGGACAGGTCCTAGCAGAGGACTTGTGAGCTGAGTTTGATAGTTCTATCAGAGAACTTGAGGACAGAGGTGCATTGGTTCTATGAGAAGAACCTGAGGACAGATTTGGCAAGTCTTTGAGAAGGCTTGTATGCAGAGGATTGATTTGTTCAAGAGTTGGACAGATCTGATAGATAGAGGAAGACTTGTACTAGATCGACTGACTGTGTTTGGTACAGGTTGTTGAGCTGCTGTGGACGTGATCATAGAAGGTAGAGGTCTCTTAGGCTAAGCATTGAGGATAGGAGGTCTTCGGTGGAAAGGAGTTCCACGTGCTTGGCAAGAGGTAGAGGCAGTTGATCTTCTGAGGGATCATTTCCAGAGCAGAGGGGAAGGTATCTCCTTTGAGCGAAGGCTCATAAATTCTGATTGGGGGAAGGTATCTCCTTTGAGCAGAGGCTCATAAATTCTGATTGGGGGAAGGTATCTCCTTTGGGCCGAGGCTCATAAACATTGTAATTGGGAAGGATTCCCAAAGAACTTTGAGATAACTTTTAGAGAAAAGTTTTGTGGACGTAGCTCGACCATTCGGGTGAACCACGTTAAAATTGGTGTCACTTTGTGGATGATATTGTGCATTGCTTTGATATTGCTTTGGGTATATTGCTTTACTATTTTGAAGTATAAAGGAAAAAGTAAAAAGAGGTCTTATACTTGTTCACCCCCCTCTCAGTATAAGCTTGTGTTCTTCAATTGGTATCGGAGCAGGTGCCTTCGAAAAGTTTAACAGCTTGAAGGAAAAGCTAGTAAAGAACACAATGGATCATTCAAGTGGCAATGAAGCACCTATTCTTGATGGGTCAGATTTTGGTCTTTGGAGTGCAAGGATGAAGGTTCATCTAATGGCACTTGGGAATGAGGTTTGGGAAGTGATTGAAGATGAGTACACTATTCCTGAACATGGTCCTAATACTAAAGAAGAAAGGCTCCTACATCACAGCAATTCAAAAGCAATGAATGCAATCCTGAAAGGCTTACAGAAAGCAGATCTCACCAAAGTGATTCACTGCAAGACAACTAGTGAAATGTGGAAACAGTTGAAGGTGGTTCATACAGGTGATACAAATGTCAGAAAGGCCAAGTTGAGACACTTCAAAGGTATGTTTGAACAACTCAAGATGAATGATGATGAAAATATTAGTGACTACATGCTTCGTATGGATGAGGTTGTTAACTCCATGAAAGACTTAGGTCTTGAGCTTGCTGAAAATGATGTTTGTGATAAGATTTTAAGATCTCTTCCTAATAGATTTAGTGAAAATATTTCTGCTATTGAGGAAGCTAAAGATTTGGATAAGTTGAAAAAGGATGAGCTCCATAGTATACTTGCAGCATTTGAGTTGAGAACTCAAGTGAAGGTTGATGTCAAGAAAGAGGCGACTTTCAAGGCTACCAAGAATTCCAAGGGTAAACAACTTCAAGATAGTGATGAGTCTTCTAGTGATGAAGAGGCATATTACAGAAAGAAAGGCAAGTTCTCTAGAAAGCACAAAAGTATGAAAAATATAAGATGTTTCAATTGTGGAAAGTTTGGTCATTATGCTACTGACTGTCACTGTTCCCAAGAATGAAAGTGATGAAGATAAACAGGATTCTGAAAAGCACAAGCATCACAGGAAAAACAAAGATGAGCACAACAATCAAGGAAAGAGGTATTCTCACAAGCACAAGAAGAGTTTCTACCTAGACAAAGCAAGTAAGTGTTCTAGTAGTGATAGTGAAAGTTCTTCAAGTGATAATGAAAATGAGATGTTGTTCATATCAGAAAAAGAGGAAGAACCGAAACATAGATTCATTATCATGAAATGTCTTAGATGTGGAAATTTTGGTCACCTTGAGGATGATTGCACAAATAATGATTTGGTTTCTAGTATGTATGAGGATGCTTCAGAAAACTATAAGGAAGATGCATGTATGGTTTTTGAAAAGGGTAGCACCTCTAGTGATAAGAAATCTGAAAAAGGCTTTGATGATTCAAAAAGCAAACAAATAGAGGAAGATATAGAGGAAGGTGAAGTAGATCTTGAAGGTGAACTTATTAGTGCTCTTAGTGCTTTGAAAAAGGAAAGAAAGAAGAATGCTAGACTCAAGGATAAGTTAGATGAATGTTGTATGGAGAGAGATGATCTTATAGAAAGTCTTGACTTCTCTATGGCTAAGACACAAGAACTCAAGGATGAGTTAGAGTCTAAGGTTCTTGAGTATAGTGAGTTAGAACAAAAAATGGCTTCTTTGAAAGAGGAAACTAAAGAGTACAAGGATAAGCTTTAGAGGTTTCAAGATAGCTCCAAAAAGGTTAAGTCACTCATCAAAGGTCAAAGAAAGACAACAGATAAAACAGGCCTTGGTTTTGTTAAGCCACACAAGGAACAAGTTGGAGAGTCTAGTAAGAGACTCCAAAAGGAAGAGAGTTCGAATGAGGAAAGTATTTCAGAAAAGGAGTCCTTGAATGATAGATGCACAGAAATAGAAAACAGAATTCAGAATGAGAAGAAGAAGTTTTCAGAACCTAAGAGGTCAATTAAAGGAAAGTTTCAAGGCGAGATGTTTTGCTTGTCACGAGGTTTGGTCACATGGCTTCACATTGCATGGCTCAAGTGAAGGAGGTAAATGACGAGTTTTAGAAGTGCTAGTTACTTTCAAGGGTATTGCTACTCTTGTCAATAGTTTGGGCACAAGGCAGTTTATTGCAAGGCAAATAACAAGAACAGGTTTGGTCGAAACAGGTTTGGCCAGAATAGGTTTGGTCAGAATAGGTTTGGTCAGAACTGGTGGATTCAAAGATCAGGTTTACCTCAGAGAAACAACATCGTCAAGTGTTTCAAGTGCAACAATGAAGGTCACACAATCAGACAGTGTAGAGCTGAAATTCCAGAATACGAGAACAGGAACAGTGGCATGATCAGGTCCAAGGATCAAGGCATGGACAAGAACAGGGATGAGAACAAGAACAAGAACAGTGACAGGAACAGGAATATGGACAAAGAGTTCAAGAGAAGGCCCGGCAAGGAAGTTATAGACGCTGATGATGATCAATGCCTAATGGGAGTTTTACTCCCACCCAAGAATTAATCACCTCATCAGGAGGTGGGGGAGGGACTAAGCTAAGAGGCTCATTCTTAGTCCCGAGCCCCAAAGGTGACCCTTTGCCATTGATGACAAAAGGGGAGAGATTTGAGTAAGGGGGAGAGCCTCAAGACAGGGGGAGCTGTTTATGTTGAGTTTTTGTGTTGTTGAGAAGCATGGTTTGCCATCAATGACAAAGGGGGAGATTGTTGGCAATTTTGGGTTTGAGATCCTAGCTTCTTGTCTATGAGTTGTCATTGATGTCAAAAGGAAATGGCATTAATGTTAAGAGGATGTGTTGGCTTCAAAGGTGGAAGATTCCAAGAGAATATTTTTAAGAGAATCCGGAGAGATTCCATTGGATAGGGTTTTTATTAAAACCAAGTTAAATGGTTTTTATTAAAACCAATGGAGGTTCTCTTTATTATTTATTTAATTATTATTTAAAACCCTTCAAGGTTTTAATTAATTAATTTTTAATTAATTAAGGGAGAAATTATTTTTAATTTATTAAAAATACTTAAAGGTTTTTAAACCTTTTTTTATTCTTAATTTATTAAAATTATTTAAGGGTTTTTAAACCCTTTTTGAAAAGACTTTTGATTAATTTCGAAATGGTCTTTATTTTCGCCGACGTCAAGGTGTCTTCGAAGAGACTATTTATTCTCCAACTCCTAAGGTTGGAAGGCTAATTAATTCGAAATTCCTCGAATGCAATTTGCGGTGTTTGTGCTCTGTATTCGCTGCGATCGAAGGAAGACTTAGAAGCACGTGCGGTTGAAAAGTCTTCGGGAGTTTTTTTGAGGGTGAAGTGGAGGGAAGTTCACTTGTGAACTTCGTAGCCCGCGTGGGCTAGTGGCAGCGAAGGCTGCTGTTGGGCGCTGCATTGGCGGAGGTCACCGTTTCGAGTCTCGTGGGGGTGCTTTGCTAGAGTAACACACGTTTTTATTAAAACGTCTTTATGCCACGAAATTCGGAGTTTCTTGGACAGTGATTTATAAGTTTGAGAGTTGTGTGTGGTGACAACTTGAAGGTTCAATTATCTTCTACTCCAATAAGGTATGGGCACATTCTTCTTATGAGTATGATTGGTGTATGTTTTCTGAAATAAGGTTGGAGTGAAAAGGTATTCTACTAGGTATCCTTTGGCTAGGTGTAAATCCTATTTTCTCGTTTGTTGAAGACTACTTATGCATTGTTATCCTTAAGGAGAGTTTTTGGTGAATGCATAATTTTTGGTTTGAGATAGTGGAAGCTTTGTGCACTAGGGTTTATATTTGTGAGTCTAGCTACTTGCATTGAGTTGGTGGAACCCTTGGTTGGCTGTTTTGAGTTTGATGGTTGAGTTGCTTCCATAGAGGTTGTTTGATCAAGTTATTGCTTTACTTGATTCATGATATTGGGCTTACTCCATTGAGTTGATTTGAGCAAGTTATTCTTTGCATTTGGTGATATTGTGTTGGTGGCTATTTTGTTCAAATATCTTTGGAGGGAAAAGGATTTCTACTTGTTTCCTTTTCTTGTGATGATTGGTTGAATGCTTCAAGGTTGATGTTGAGTTGAATGGTGTTGGTTGACTAAACCTTGTTTGATGAGCATTGTTGTTGAAACCCTAATTGATGGTGAAAAGAACATGAGTATCATTGTTATGTGATTCTTTGCATAGTTGGCAATTGTTGGGGTTTCATGTTCTTGAAAGAAAACATTCTATCCTATCCATTTCAGATATTGAGTTGAGTTTTCAGATTTGAGATTGAGATTGAGCTGAGTTGATTTGAGTTGAGTTTTGAGATTGGGATTTGAGTATAGAACATATTGAGTCTCTAACAATTCTCTTTATGCTTCTATGAGTTTGACAAATCACATTGGGTCTCTAACAATTCACTTTGTGATTTCCTACTAAGAAAGTTTTTCTTGGTGAGCTTGCTGAGTTTTTGGACGAGGTTCCGGTGGGGACTTGTGAGCGGTTTTGGACAGGTTTCGGTGGGGACTTGTGAGCGGTTTTGGACAGGTTTCGGTGGGGACTTGTGAGCAGTTTTGGACGGGTTTCGGTGGGGACTTGTGAGCAGATTTGGACGGGTCCTAGCAGAGGACTTGTGAGCTGAGTTTGATAGTTCTATCAGAGAACTTGAGGACAGAGGTGCATTGGTTCTATGAGAAGAACCCGAGGATAGATTTGGCAAGTCTTTGAGAAGGCTTGTATGCAGAGGATTGATTTGTTCAAGAGTTGGACAGATCTGACAGACAGAGGAAGACTTGTACTAGACCGATTGACTGTGTTTGGTACAGGTTGTTGAGCTGCTGTGGACGTGATCATAGAAGGTAGAGGTCTCTTAGGCTAAGCATTGAGGACAGGAGGTCTTCGGTGGAAAGGAGTTCCACGTGTTGGCAAGAGGTAGAGGCAGTTGATCTTCCGAGGGATCATTTCCGAGAGCGAGAGGGAAGGTATCTCCTTTGAGCAGAGGCTCATAAATTCTGATTGGGGGAAGGTATCTCCTTTGAGGAGAGGCTCATAAATTCTGATTGGGGGAAGGTATCTCCTTTGGGCCGAGGCTCATAAACATTGTAATTGGTAAGGATTCCCAAAGAAATTTGAGATAAATTTTAGAGAAAAGTTTTGTGGACGTAGCCCGACCATTCCGGGTGAACCACGTTAAAATTGGTGTCACTTTGTGGATGATATTGTGCATTGCTTTGATATTGCTTTGGGTATATTGCTTTACTATTTTGAAGTATAAAGGAAAAATTAAAAATAGGTCTTATATTGTTCACCCCCCCTCTCAGTATAAGCTTGTGTTCTTCAATTAGATGATTTGATTCCATTTTATGTGAGTAGAGATCTAAATTAAGTGGTAGACTTCCTGGATAATATGGGCACTGAGAAAGAGGTAGGGGCTTAGTGGCATAGTGACATGGCTATTGAGGATGATATGATTAGGCAGTTTGGTGAGCAAATCCAGTGTTAAGCTAATTTGGACAAGCATTCTAGAAATATGGTTTAAGAGATTTGTGCTCCAATGTAGATATTATTTTATAGTTGTAAACAGGTGAAAAGCCAATGTGTTCTCTTTGGCTAAGGATGGGAGAAGTCTCATCCCAACTTGTAAATGATCTTTGTTTTAATACAAATTTTTTCAAATTATTTTTCAAAAATAAGTTTGGGATTACTTAAAGAGTGATATGGTGGTTGTTGTAACAACCCTAATTCCAATACCAACATAAGGATTTTTTTTTTGTTTATACTTTATCATTTTCACTAGTTCATGAGTGAATTGAAAGTCTCTCTATTTGGTTCTCTTATAGTTTAGTTTCTAAGTAATTTCAAGGCTGCACTGCACATGACTCCAACATGGTCAGTTTTTATCCTATGGATAGGAGTGGCCAACCCCTATAATGGCCTGCAGGTAAGGTTTCTTTACCTTGCAATTGAGAATTCTCCTATCTCAAATAGGAACGCTATTTATCCCTACTATTTAAAATCAAATATTAAACCAGTCTTTATGTTAGGTCTCTTTCAACCTTTACATTAGGTGTATGCATTGAGGATTATTTTATTCTTCCTTAAGGTTATAAAAATAATCAATGCAATGCTTAACCTTCCCGCATCAACCATGGGAAGCTAAGGGGGTTATCACACAAACCCTCATAGACTTATGAATGTCTACCATTTTTCCTTGATTTAACCAACTATAATCTCCATGAATTAGATAACTTTCGATGTTTCCCTCTATAATCATTTTCATAGTTAATTTCTAAGTGACATGCATGAATCATACATTCCTTCTAGTTTTAAGGATACACTATGTCAAATAGACACCATTCTTAATCCACTTTGTTTTTTTAGATTCAAACCAGGTCATGAGATAACTTCATATCATGGTATAACTCTAATTTTCTTCTATGATTATTTGAATTCAAGTATTACATTGTATACACATCCTCTCAAGGAGTGGTATAATCAATTACAATTGATTTAAATAAATACATTCTTCAATAATGGGGCCTTTCATTAAAGAGGACCTTGTACAACATGTGTACATAATCAATAGATGTTGACTAGTTCCAACTTTCGTTTGGTTCCATTTGAGCCACTAGAACTAGATTGTAGATATTTTTGGGATCAGGACAACCCATACATGCATATGAAATGCATTCTAAACAAATAATAACATGTAATAATTCTTCATTGAATGCAATTAAGCACAATACATTCTTCACAACGTAATTATCTAAAGCATTCCACCATTCAAAGGAAGGAAATCCCATACTTTCCTAAGACTGAAAATCACATTTTCATCTCATATCTTTCTTCACAAAGATATGCCTTTGAAACTAGTATTATTACAATCAACTATTGCTAGTCTAAAATAATGTCATAAATTCATTCATAAATGAGATCCCTTTCATGCATATGGAAATTAAGAAGATCATACTTTCACAAGTATCTTATATTTATTCAAATAGAAATAACATTTAAAAAAATCATACTTTCATAAGTATCTCATATTTCCTTCAAACGGAAATAACATTTAAACAAATCATGCTTCCACAAGTATCTCATATTTATTCCTATAGAAATAGCATTCTCACAAGTACCTCATATTTCTTCAAATAAAAATAGCATTTAAACAAATCATACTTTCACAAGTAACTCATATTTATTCAAACATAAATAACATTTAAACAAATCATACTTTCACAAGTAACTCATATTTCTTCAAACAGAAATAAAATTTAAACAAATCATACTTTCTCAAGTATCCCATATTTCTTCAAACAGATCTAGCATTTAAACAAACCATACTTCCACAAGTATCTCATATCCTTCAAAAAAATATATATTTAAACAAATCATACTTTCACAAGTAACTCATATTTCTTCAAACAAAAATAACATTTAAACAAATCATACTTTCTCAAGTATCTCATATTTCTTCAAATAGAAATAACATTTAAACAGATGGATTCAATTGTAGATCTACAAATCATCCCTAGGATTTAATCATAATCTAATACAATATTATAAACCTGATTTGTTCTACAATCCATCATTTGTTCACACTATAGTTCTTTGTAAATGTGTTTGCTAATATTGTTTTTGTAACCTATAGTCTTCCTTCAAATCTGGCTACCAAGTCATCTCAAGATCCATCCACAAGATCGTTCTATAGTTCCATGATTTTAGCTACAATATCTCTTGCAATCCATCAGCAAGATTACTCAAGTTTAGCTACAACTCCACAAGTAATCTATCACACAAGATTACACTATAGGTTTATTCACTTGGCCCTTAATTTGCTTTTCGAAAAGACACTATAGATACACAATATTAACAAATTGAGATTTATTAACTAATATCTTGTCAAGGATGAACTATAGCTCATAAAGGGTAATTTTTAGCCTATCAACAAGGTCATTACCTAAATCCTTTCAAAATGTATCACAAAATACTTATAAAATAGTTCATCATGGTTTACATAAATTTTCACCATAATATTTGCTCAATTCTAAGAAGGTATTTATGTAGTTTCTACCTGTTTTTGTTTCACAATATTTTGACAAGATTGCACTTACAAGTTTTCACCAATTTCTTTAAAGTTTGTTTCATAACTTACTAAAGGAATTATTCCTTCACAACAATCCTTACAATTCAATGGATCTAGGAATTATTGTTAGGTTTTCTTCATACTACCTTTGGAATAACCTTTATGTTATTTCATTGGGATATAAACAACAAGATTCCTCATACATATATACAACCTTAAAAAGAGTATCTTTTTTTAAGTGTATATTGAAATGTTGACCCTTAATCTAGTAAAGGACTCCCTCAAGTGCAGTAGTCCCTCCTACCATATTTACTATATAGTCTAGTCATCGAGGAATAAGTTATTTGGATACCAATCACATCACTCCTAACTACTAGCTAGGATGGGTTTGAGCAATGGCAATTTATTCCCATGAAGCCTGTTGGTCAGATGAATTGTTTCGATTTGATTTCATTTTTTTTAAGGATTGTCTTAACCTAGATATGATGCATACATCCAAAAGGTCAACCCATAGAACTTCCATAGATTACCATACACATTAACCCCTATAGTTTGAGCATCACTATCGATCAACCGAGGGCTTATACTCTTAGTGACCAAAAACTAGTATCTTAGCCCTCATGGTTGTCAGATGGCTTACTAGCTCCAACCATGACCAATGGTCATCTGTTAACTAGAGAGTAGCAAATATTAAACCCCTTTGTGAGCTTTATGTGGGACATTAGGTCTAAAAATATTCATCAAATACATTGAGACTTTGAATATTGGGAAAAAATCGAGCACTAGAATTGTCACCTATCGGTGTTGATAGAAGGTAGATTTAGTTGTTTCTCTGTGAAATATCATAGAACATACATTCACCCTCAACTACACGAAGATGCAATCGGGTGTTTCGATCTCTTGGGAGATTTTATCATCCTCTAAACAACAAGGTAATACTCATATTCCTTAATGACGATTAGGACATTGAATATTTCTCATGGGCTACTCGACTAAATCCCTAACTTGGTTGTTATAGTACGCAAAGCTCATAAATCCATAGTATTTTTAAGGAGGAACTAAGTAGACTCGGATAGAGTTTGACGACAATGCATCACAGTGACATAAGTTAGAGCATAATATATCCCACATCGATGGGATCATGGGAGGTGTTGTTTCATAAAGATGCCTTGGGGATTTATAGCTAGTAACCACCCATCGATGGTGGTGGGAGTTTTATCGATAATGTTGACATAGGTTTTGTCCACTACGCATGGATTCTAGGGTCAATAGTTAATTTTGAATAAACTAACATGTTGTCTAGATTCATATTAAATCGATCCTTCGTCCTTGGTTAATTTTAGAGTGATAGAAATAAATTATCATTACAACTCTAATCAAACATAGAAATATATATGGTCATTATAAAATATATTAAAGGGATATCCATTCGATAAATATTGCATCAAATACATATTAAAGCTTATAGATTAAAAAAAGGACACAAAGTTAAGGAAGGATAAATAAACACTCTAACTTGTAAAATTTGCAAGAGTTTCACCCTTTCTTCCCTAACCTCAAAGCCCAGCAGCCCTTCCTTTTTGTGCCACTCTACCAATATTTTGATCAAATGTTTCTACCACTTAAGGTTGTTTGGTTTCTAATTCACCCAAGGGTGAAGAGCATAATCCCTAAGCCCAAGCTTACCTATCAATATTTTCTTAGGATTTTTCTAGCATATCCCTTTTTTGTTAATCCATGGTGGCTTTTTATAGCATTCAGGGGGTGCCTCCTCCAAGGGTGAAGGGTAGTCTAGGTAATGACCTGTTGGAGAGGTCAGGTGGATGGTGATGTAGGCAAGTTAGTGGCATAGTATTTTTATATAGTTTTGAGGACATGATGCACATCAAAGGGAATCCAATAGTGTTTTGGAGGATTTTTAATGACTAATATTATTTTTAAATTCTTTCTAGAATATGGAGGGTACATATTCTTTTTCCTCACCCTTAATGGTATTTTAGGACCAAAATACTTTTCTCAAAGTATTTTAACACCATATTAGTTTGCAAAGCACACTAATAATTAAATTCACATGAAAAATCCCTTTTCTATTAAAATATATGTTATTTCTTTTCTTGGATGTATTTTCAAAAGTATTTAAATAAATCACCACTATTTTCAATACCTTGAAATTTTTGAATATTTTCTATGCCTTCACAATTTAAACATTAATTTCATATTGCCAAGCACAAGGGTTCGTGTCGATGTGCGATGTGACAGGTGTGTTTGAAGACCGTAGGAAAAATAAGGCTATGATAAATGATATCAATTCCACCTTTATTGTATTGGTTCCTAAGAAAGATGAGATAAAATATATTAATAATTTTTGTCTAGTAAGACTTCACAATATTATTCATAATATAATTTTTAAAATAATGGAAAATAGATTGAAAAGCATTCTAGATTATATTATATTAGAGAAACGAGATATTTTTTCATGGTAGAAAAATTCTTGATTTTGTAATAATTGCACATGGGGCTATACATTCTCTTCATTCCATAGAAATCTAGATTTACTTATACAATTAGATATGAATAAAGCATATTATAGGGTTTGTTAGAGTTTTCTACATTATATTCTCAAAAAATTTGGTTTTGATCAAGGTTACCATGAATGGATTATATGTTATTATAGCACTCTAAAATATTATATTTTGATCAATGGATATCCTATTGGATACTTTGAATCATCTCATGGACTCTACCAAGGTGACTCTTATCTCCTTATCTATTTAATATTCTTGTTGAGGATTTGGGAAGAGCTTTCTAAAAGGTACAAGTAGAAGAAAAAATTGAAGGTATTCAAGTTGCAATAAATGGTTCCTTCAAATATCATCTACAATTTGTGTGATGAAACTTTTCTTTTAGGTCACCCCTCAATCAGTGAGGCCATGGAGTTTAAATTAATACTATCACATTATGGCAAAGTTTTAGGATAGTTGGTTAATGGTATAAAATCTAAAATATTTTTCATTAACACTACCCTATATTTACAATGGATTATTGTGGATATCTTTAGGTTTAAAGTTGGAAAATCTTCATCAACTTATTTGGGTATTTTTTTGATTGACAAAGAAAAGGAACTTTGGGATTAAATTTTGGATATAATAAAATTTTATTTAGCATGTTGGAAATGGATGTTCTTAACCATGGATGGAAGGCTACAACTCATAAACACTAATTTTTAATATATCATTGTATATATGATGTCACTTTCAAGATTGCCAACAGGTATACCATCCAAATTTGATAAAATTTAGAGACTTTATTTGAAAATAATGCAAGGAAAAATTTAGGTTTCTTATTTATAAGTGGGATAGGGTTTTTAAAAGAAAGAATAATATATCTTCATAGTAGTTTCCAAAAATTAATGGAATCATTACCTAATATTGCTTAACAAAAGAAATACACAACATAAAGAACACAATCTAATGGGGTGTCTATGGACACCAAATGATCTTCACTAAATAAAATGAAATTATACTCCAATAAATAACAAAAATATCGATGATAATGGTTATTTATAACCAATTACATGATGTATTTAGCTCAAGTTTGTAATATCAGCCCTTAGGAATAAAATAATATAAATTTTACAAAAATACCTTTTAACAAGGTTTACATGTGCCCAAAGGGAAAAAATAATAAACACAAGTGCAAAAGGTTGGTCATGGCCTCAAGAAAAGATTAACCATCACATATTCCAACATCCCCTTTAAGTTGAATGGGGGACATGGAGAGACCCTTATGTTGGATCTCCCCTTAAGGGACACTCTATAACTCCAAGAAGATCTTGCATGTGCATAAAAGTGGCATAGGACATGATCTTGGTCAAGATGTTCACTATATAATCTAATGAA
The DNA here is from genome assembly GCA_028583015.1 of Wollemia nobilis. Taxonomy (NCBI): domain Eukaryota; kingdom Viridiplantae; phylum Streptophyta; class Pinopsida; order Araucariales; family Araucariaceae; genus Wollemia; species Wollemia nobilis. The sequence continues at coordinate 3,590,597 of JAQPPZ010000314.1, forward strand.
GGTCTAAATTTGGGTCCAACATCCCATGAGCATGAATCCATATCATAAAATTCATCTATATATTAATGTGCTTTATTCACTGATGAACATAGGATTACAAACAAGCGAAATAGTACTTTGATTATCACAGCAAAGAGATATAAAATCTCGATGGCATGCCAATATCCTCCAAAATAATTATCATCCACATAATATGCTTAGTTGCCTCATTGGTATCATAATATTAGCCTCTGTGGAAGACTTAGAAATGGTGGATTGGAATTTAGAACACCATGAAAATGGATCAAATACCAAGTAGAATACAAAGCCTATGGTGGATCATTGCTCATCCAAATCACCTTCCATTTGATAATCCTATCACAATCAAAGAGGAAGTAATAGAATAATAGATTCCTATTTTATAAGTCCCTCTAATGTATTTGAGAATCCTCTTTGTTACTATAAAATGACTCTCCTAGGGTACCTATATGTACCTGAAGCAATAGCTAATAGTAAATGACATATCCACTCTAGTGTGATTGAGATAGAGAAGTCCTCCCATAAGAGATCAGTATAGGGTGGCATTAATTAAAGGTGTAATGCAATCAACCTAAAGTTTTAAACTTGAGATAAGAGGGGTTTAATAAGTATTGCACTCCTCCGTATTGAACCAATGAAGAAGATCCAAAGCACACTTGGGATAAGAAATAGAAATACCATAATCTATTTGATCAACCTAGATTCTTAAAAAAAAGAATGGATATTCTCATACCAAGTGTAAGTAGCATGCTTAAGACCATACAAAGATATAGTCAAGTGACATATCAATAAATCTATTGCATGTAAATTTCCTCTTGAATTTTTCCATGAAGAAAGTCACGACTCACTCTATACATCCATCTCATGAACCTTCCATCTCTAGGAGGCAACAATTGAGAGAATATTTCTAATGGATTCCATCCAATCCATAGGTGAAAAAATCTCAAAATAGACCACTCCCTCTTGTTGAGAGAAATCCTTAGTAACAAGGCATACCTTATGCTTTTCTACTTGACCATTTGATATGTATTTGGTCCTATAGACTCATTTACACACCATAATATTCTTCCCTTATCGAAAAAGGAATAAACTCTCAAGTCTTGTTCTTCATTAGTGTCTCATACTCTATCACTATAACATCTTCCCATTTGGGCTTGCACTTAGCCTAATAGTATGTGAGAGGATCCTAAGAATGGATTATCCTCAAAAGAAAATCTTGGAAAGGATCATTCTCATGTCATTGAAGAGACATAATAGGCTAAACATCATTTAGAATAATATTAACCCACTTGGATGTAAGGAAAATAGAAGAATCATGTGTATCTTACACTATATCAACATCAAAAATTGAAATCAAATAATTCAACACATCACCACTCACCTCATCATGCAAGTTTAGAATATTTTAAACTAATGTATCATGTTCATCCTACCCTAAACTAGGAAAATTGTTTGACAAATTGCCCATGAGGGGGTTAAATCAATAGGCAAGGAACAACCACTTGAGGAAGAATATGAAAAGGAAGATACTCTAATAGGAATAGAATCAACCAATATGTATAATAACCTACTAAATCTAGAATAGGTAAAGAATCAGAAGACTCAATAGATAAAACTTCTAAAGGGGGAGTGGAAGTAATATCTAGAAGAACCTCATCAAATATGACATCTCTCTTTATCAAAACCTCATGTCTCAAAGGATCGTAGAGATGATACACCTTTGAGGTATTAGAATACCCCATAAATATATACTTATGACTATTTTATGCCTCCTTTTTTTATATCCCTGAGTAAGTGATCTCATGCTAAAGACCCAAAGATACAAAATCGATACATATTTGGCTTATCCTCTATCAATATCTCAAGATGAATCATCCCAAAACTTGTGGTATAGTCCCTTGGCATGAATCATACATCGTGCCATCTCCCTGATTACCCTATTTTTCATTTTAACCAAACCATTTTGTTCAAGAGTGTAGTGAATAGTCCTCTAATATGTTATCTCATGAAAGGGTAAAAATCATTGAAAGCATGACTAACATATTTAGCACCCCCATCTATTCTTAGACATTTTATCCTCCAATCTAGCTAGTTGTCAACAAGAGCCTTGAAAATCTTAAATGTCTCAAACACTAGCTATATTTGAAGAAGGAAGAAATTGATATGTTTACACTTGGAAGAAAAATTTGAGATGTTTACACTAGCCTATGATGCCACTTTTAACTCTTATTATCAACATGTGCAACAAGAGAAACACAACTTTTTTTGCTAGAATAAGTGGTAGAAAAGGTAGGTCTTTCACCTAGCTTATACATGTGGTTAGTTTCATCACAATATCTAGAAGAAATATTTTTGAACCCATTGTCTATATCCTTAATCACCCATCTATTAGGCCAAAATTTTACTTTCTTGTTTATATAAGTAATATCATATAAAGAAAAAATATTAGGACTAACATTAAGAACATGAAGTACCTCATCAAACGACAAAAATCCAATAGTGGTGCCTCCACTTTCTATAATATATAATGAAGAGTCATCTCCAATAATGACATGTTCCCTTGTATGAGTTTTTTTATAGCCTTGAAGAAGGTTCTTGCAATTCATCATGTGCCTAGTAGCCCAAAAATCAACTATCCACTCATTTAAAGAGGTAAATGTTTAATATACACTATACATTGCAATATGTGACTGAGGTTTCTCCTTAAAAGTTGCCCTCACCTTATGCATAGAAGAGAGCATCATCAACACCCCCCTTTCATGTTGCTTCCTTCAACTTCTTAATCCCAAGCCTACAAAATTTGGCCTTGAATACTTCCTTCTTTCAAAATTCACAAGTGGGCTTCTTGGGATTTTTCTCATTCTATTTGAATTTTTATCATTCTAACTTTCAACAATAGCCTCTTTTGGATGTGTCTAATTAAAAATAGGATTTCTCTTATGCCTATTTCTTCTAGCTTGATGATGCAAGAAATATTTAAATACTTTATCAATAGGTGGTGTAGCAGAATCTAAAAAATACATATGAAGCATCTCAAAAACCACAACAACTATCTCATATGTTTTTAACACATTATTGAAGATAATATTGAGCACCTCTATGTTCCTTTATTTCTCCAATACTTCTTGTCCTTCCCTTCTCTCCTTAGGTAGTCCTCTTGAAGTTTGGATGTCCTCTTACAATTTTTTGAATTGAATGATATACTCATCAATAATATCAAAGGAATCCATGGACAAGGTTGCAAGCTTTCCATCTAATCTACTAATTTGAGTAGAATTTATTTAATCACATAGCCCCTAAAAATTCTTAAGTAGTACTTTGTTATTCTTAGTATTACTGACATGGGTATCATATACATTATCCACATGGAGGGAAATGATACCATGAGCTTCATATTTCTTATCCTTGTAAAATGATTTTCCTATTCAGAATCAGTATCCTAAGGTTTCTCATTCACATAATTAAGTAACCCCTTACTTCACAGCAAAGCTTCAATCTTGATCTTCCATGTGGCATAATTAGGGTTTCTCAATAAGGACACATGATACTTATTCTACTAAAAAATAATTGTAATTATTTGTGACTAGAACCAATGTTACCAATGCAAAGAGCTTAAAAATTTATGCAATTTAAAAAATTGGCCTTAAAATACTTCTATTTGTAAAAGTTATGGCCCCCATATGTTTAAACCTAAAATTGTAAAAATACCTCCAAAACCTTTGATTTTTTTTAATTTTAGTACTTGTAGTGAATTAGAGGTTACCATGTGTCATTGCATGATTGGATGAGGGTGTGCTTACTATATATTGACTATGTAGTATACCAATGAATTGCATGATATCCCCTATCATTATCTAATTTTTTGTTTTATCTGCAAACCATGTTGTGCCACTTGTCATTGTCTAATTGTCACGACTCACCTTGGTAGGACTCATTTATGAGATGGATTATGTATTGATGTGATGTTTCAATGCTTAGTATTAATTGTATTATGGATGTTTATTTGTAATTGTTATTTTTTTTTATATGAGAATATGGTACTAATCATATTATGTGTGATGCAGGACCAGGTACTCTCATAGGTGGACGCAAAATTTGACCACCAAGAATGAGATACAAAAAAAGGAAAATGATGTATAGTTTGATTGACAACAACTCTAGGGTAAGTATTACCTAGGGTAGGATTTACCCACATGTAGGTGCATATCATGTTTGCATGTTTTAAATCATATCAATAAGAAAGTTTTCATAGGGCAATGGAGTCACCTTTATCAGAAGTTGATAACTTGGAAATTATCATGAAACCTTCTGCATATATGGTAGATAAATGTTTGCTTTGGATTTTCTATGTTTTATCAATATTTATCTTTTTCGCTCGAGTGTTAGATGCTTTAAAAGATAAATTTCTCTTTTGGTGGTACACCCTTACAATATGGATTACATGCATTTGAATTTTTATGACATTGATTGACTTGTTTGAAAAACTTCAAAACAATGAATTAATTAGTTCTTCAATGTTATTATCTAACTTTAAAAGAGAATGCTTTTAAAAAGTAAATATGATTTACTAAGGTTTTATGAACTTTAGAAAGAAACTTCTTTTTAAAGGAAAATAAATGTTGTGTATTTGAGTTTGAATGCTTGGAATAAAGTTAAAAAAAAAATGAATTAAAAGAGGAGGGAGGTTATAATTTAGTTTTGAGTTTCCTGACGAGGGATATTGTGTTCTTGGGTGAAAACAAGAAAGGAGACAAGGGTTAAAAGAATAAAAATGTGAAAGTGATCTTTGGAAGGAAATACAGAGAGGTTAATGTTGTAACCATACAAGAAGCGGGGGGGATTGAGCACCATCTTTGACATGGTCTCCTAGTGGAAGTCCTCTAAGAACTAAAGGTGTGGTTCGCATGACTTTTAATGGTTGACATATTTTAAAAATTGAATGGTTGTTTTAAATTTGAAGTTACAGTGTACTTACATTTCCTCCAAAGAAGCCAGTCTTCACTTGAATTCTATTGCAATGGTTTCAATATTTTTTTTTACCCTTCAATTATTTTAATAGAATGATATTGCTCCCTCTATGATAATATATAGCAGTTTGAACATTGTCTTCTTTGTGAGTATTGGGATTGGTAGTTGGGTTTTTGCTTTTGAGGAACCCAAAGCCTAGTTGTAGATGTCTAGTCATACGGAGAGTTTCTGGTTGCTATTTTTTGTTTACCTTAATCGTTAATGCCTTCACTATGTGTTGTATTGTTATTACTGGTGTAACCATAATGCTTTTAATTCAAGAGATAGTGTTGTTGCCTAAGAATCCTCGAGTGACTCCGTTATACTATCCTGAGAAGCATTGTATTGTTTCAAGAATTTAAGACTAAAATTTTGACTTGAGTAACCTTATGTGCTACTTATTTGTTACCTTGCTTCGCAGTGAACTAATGTTTTATTTTTAAGAAATCTTCTTCTTCTTACCTGGGCGGGTTGTTGTTTCAACCAATTGGTCTCTTTATATTTTTGTAAATATAGAAGCTTAGGTAGAGATGTTTTGACAAGAGTGGTAATTATTTATGCTTTGTAATGCTTATTAGTAAATGGTAGGATTTTTTCCCTATGAAGGTGAATGATTTATTGATAAAGAGAATTACTTGAATCATTGTCTGTGAAATGTATTATTTCTTGTATGTTTTAAGCAATGGAATTTTATGCTCCATGGAATGTTAAAATATTAGTGTGCGCTTTGTCTAATGTGCACTTTGCCTCTGATTAGGGTTAGGGTTAGGGTTTTTCCCTCTTTATAAACCTTAATGCCTCACTTCATTGCTATATATAGGTAACCTACTTCTCAATAAAATATGAGATCTCGCCTTTGGTTATAACATGGAACGCATGGTTTTTCCTTAGATTACAACTATTTAATGTTCCTTGTTTTCATTTAGTTACTTTGTTGATTAAATGAGTTTCATAGAGAGCTAAAGCATGATAGTCCTACACCTTGTTGGTTCTACGTTTTGGATTTAATTGAGAACTATTGTTGGGTGATGTGCGCCCTATAATTGGGTGCCTTTCTTTGAAAGGGCGTAATATTTATTTATTTATTGTTTAAATTTTTTGAGGATTAGGAAAAGGATATTGGTCTGCCTATTGGGTCGAATTCATTTGGAATAAGATTTAGATTAACTATTTTATTAATGAGTTATTTTTATTAAAATGGTTATTATGGTTTCAACATTATGGATTTATATAGGGTGTTATGAGTTATTTTGCTTATGGAGTGGCTTTTATTTAAATTGATGATATGGAATAAGTTTATGAACTTGTGGAAAGTATTTTTTTTAAGAATGTTAGGAAAATGTTTTATTTTTTAAAATATAACTTAGGGTATCTTTGGTTTTATCCATTTATGTTGAATTATTGATTTATTGGGTATGAGACCCAATAAAAGTGAGTACAGTATGGGTTACTCACATTCTTTTAATTGGGCAGGGAGTCCAACTAAAAAGGGGTTTCCTCTTGTGATGTTTATTTTATAGAAAGAAGTGGAAAAGGAAAAGAGCACTTCGAATTGGGTTTTTGATGTACTGATTAATTGAAAAGAAAATTAAATGGTTATTTTTTGTATATTTTATTGGGTGCAATGAAAATATATAAGTGCACTTAGGAATGCATAAACATTATATGGAGTTGTCCTGATTCCTTACACCAAATACCTCTCAAAGGAGCTCAAGGAACTCAGTGAAATAAATTTATGGATAGAAGAAAATTCTATTAAGTTTCTACCAAGGTTTTTTTTGGATAAGAAAATGTTGTATTCAAAAACAATTAAATAAAAAGATGTATTAAAGACTAGCCATGGAACTAATGATTTGATTATTGAAATATTATGTTATGGAAGGCTTTTTTAGTTAAATATCTTAATTATGAAAGGACTTGATTATTGACGTTTAATGTATTGATAGTATTGTTTCATATCAATTCATTAAAAGAATAAGATTTAGTTATTTTTAATATAGAAAAATGAATGTTTTTCTATGAATGGAAAATAGAACTAGAAGTAGATGATATTCATGCTTAAAATATAAGTATTGTTCTAATAATATGTTTGATACTCTTGAATATGTATTAGGAATAATCTAATATTTCTTGTAATAAGTAAGGAGAATATGCTTTATTTTCATGTAAGAGAGAATTAGGTAAGGTATTTTTATGTTGTTATCCATTGCTTAGAGGATTTTCTAAAAAGGGTACTATTTTAGTAGCCAAGTCTAGAATCCCTATAAGTTGAAACTAAACATAAGGTAGTTGCGTGGAGGAAACACCTAGGTTTCCTTTGTAATGGGTACATTACAGATGAGGAACTTGAGTGTGATCCAAAGACTAGGGGTCTTGGGATAAAATTCTAAGTGGTGTAGCTTGAATCTTACATCCAACCATGTAGGTTTAGAACCCATGTGCAAGGGATTAAGTGATGGCACATTTATTTTGTGGGCTCAGGTATCCATTTGAATCTATCATGTGGAATTATAGTCACCTTAACTAAACCTATCACGAATATGGGGTAGTTAAGCACTAAAAATTTTAGTAGTTCCATCTTAGAGGTGTAATTGACTAATCTTAAGACATTACACCTAGAAGTACCATCATAGATTTATATATGCTTGGTAAGGGAATTGGCATCCCTCTTTTCTAAATATTGAGAAGGATTAATCCCAATGATATCGTCAAGATATCTTACATTCGTAGAGAACATAGGAAATTTTGGGATCGTTTGAACCATCCTTTATGCCACGAAGGTATATAAGGTAAACCACATAATCTACGAGAGAATGACCTCTCCTATCTACTCGATAAATATCTGCAACATTGTAATCTCAAAATGTGTAAATGCCTTATTAACTATAATCCTATTGAAAACATCTTTAGTGAACCTTAACTATGATCTTTACCTAGTGTAAAAAAAAATATTTCCCGAGTTGGTTATATTTGGGTTGTTACACTAATTCACTCCAAAATTCATACATTGCCAAATTTTTTGTTCACTATGTGAGCTACTTTTTGACCAATCCCTATTTATATACTCCAAGTGGCATATGACCTACCACATCAACCACCATACAAACTGTTATGTTATTCCAAACAGAGCATGTCATATTGGTTGTTGCCTTGATATTTATGCCATGTTACCACCCTCATAAGTTTACATGTTGCATCGTTTATCTAGTCTACTACATTAAATTTTCACATGTCACCTCAAGATTTATGCTATATTAACATCCTCATAAGATGTCATATGTCATCCTACATCACCTATCTAGACCACCACATCAGCTACCACATGTCACCTTAGGATTCATGTGCTTGGTACCACCTTAGTTATATATATTTCCATGTGGCATCTATACAAAACTACCACATCATCATGCATATACAAAGGGGTTGTCACATCATTGAAGAGTACCACATAATCCAAGATGTTCATGTCATCAAAGTTCTGTGTTTTGGAGTGTTGATATCATCAAAAAATAGAGAAGGTGATTTGAACGTGTGATCTCCCATGGGTAAAATTTTAAATACCTCCTACTAGCCACTTGCTCATCTACCAAGCTTAGGAGTAAAATGAAGGCACTTGCATTTTAAAATTAATCAAACTATAATTTTACGCTCTCCTTGCATGTTGCTGATGCAATTTTATCAAGATGACATAAGTGTATCCACGAACACGCTTTTCACTAATTCCATAGAATATTCACCAAAACATTCATTTTTTAAATTCAAAAATCAAAATTTGGAGGGGAAAGTATGAATTTTTCAAATGCAATTTGGGAGTACATGGAGGGAAAATGGCAAAAGTGTTGAACTATGACCCCTCTAAAATTTTATAAAGAATCTAAATCACTAACGATTCATTTGTATCTAAAGTAATTTTTCTTACACAACCATTTTATCAAATGCAACCAATCAAGTCCCTCCCTCTCGCCTATGCAACAAAAATATTGTTAGACCATTTTTGCAACTTTGTTAAGTGGTTTGAAGGTATTTTTTAAGCATGGAAGCCTATCCATGACTTCTCTAGCACCAAGGAGCATCTTCTTTTCTTCTTTCATGATGGCCAAGTAGTCTACCCTCTCAATATTGCTGATATTGGATAATAAAGGTTGAAAGAAAAAAGGAAATATTTTTTTTTGAAAAATCTATAAAAGATAAATAAGGTTTTCAAAAAACTCAATCCTAAAACTAGGGCATCCATATTGTCAAAAAAAATTAAAACCAGATTGAGTGCCAATGAGAGGAAAAATGAACCTATCAATGAATATTTTCCCTAGAGAAAATCTATTAATTTTAATGATATCCTTATAATCCATGTCTACATGGGTTTTTTTCAATATTATGTCATCAACCATCAAAAAACCTTCTTTGCTAGATCCTACAAATTTATCCTCAAAAGAAGTTGAAATAAGAAACTTCTATAGGCAGAATCAAACAAATATTGAAGATTCACACCCACTCTAATACCATATCATATTTCATAGTAGCTTCTAGAAACAAATGGAATCAATCACTACCCCATATTTATTAACAAAAGAAATGCATAGCATGAAGAACATAGAATATAATAGGGTGTCTGTGGACATAAAATGATCTTCACTAAAGAAAATGAAATTACACTCCAATCAATAACAAAAAGATTGATGAAAAATGATATTTATACCCAAGTACATGATGTCTCTAGGTCAAGGTTATAAAACTGATCCTCAAGAATAAAATAATAAAAAAATACAAAAATACCTTTTACAAGGTTTACATGGGCCCAAAGGGAAAATATAACAAATACAAGTGTAAATAGTTGTTCATGGCCTCAAGAGAAGCTTAACCACCAAATATTCTAGCATATTGGATGGCTTGTAAATTTACAAACTTACAAGTTTGGTATTAGATTTCTCAATACTTTATAGAAATAAAATTAAGGATAACATTCACAAGTCATACACAAGATAATAGAGAAAAAAAAAAGATCATGTAGACAAAATAAGGGGGTGGGTGCCCAAGGGGAACCCACACCAATAGATCACATAAATATATCATGATAGATACTTATACTATGGATTAGTGGTTTGGGTATTTATAGTAGATACTTAATCCCCAAGACTAATAATTATATTTCACATTAACCTAGGCTAACATTAAAGTCAAGTTCAACTATAAGTTATTAAACCCTTAATGAAGGCTTAGTTAATGTTAACCATACAAGTGGTTTAACCAATCCCACTAGGGATTACTAAATCAAGATTACCCATATAATTACATAGAGAATGTTAGACTTACATCATTATCTATCAAATATGGACAGTAAGATCAAATTACAATCTTCCAGCATTTAGCATTAGGGGTAAAACCTGGTTGGAGAATATTCAAAGATCAAGAAAATAGTTGGTAAAAAATGCTACTTCTAAAATTAATAGCTTCTCTTGAGACATTAATATTGTTTAAGAAAAAAACCCCACCTAGAGGGTCATCAATATGAAACTTCATATTAGATAGTTTACAACTGATCAAGAAGCATATTAGATGGTTAGTCAATCAAAGAAATTCTAATTTGTTTTGGTCTAATGCTTGGTTGAAGCCTTATCGTCTTGTTCAATCTAAATGATGACAATTGTCTTGGAGATGTCTAGCTTGTAAAGGTCCAAAAGGTCAAAAATATTAATGTGAGGAACAACTCCAAAGCATGGATTTCTATTAGAAACTTGGTTGAAGGTGAGGAACTCAAACAAACAATGGATGAGTTTCAAAATATGCTTCAAGAGTTGTATTTTTCTATTTTTTACATGGAAGGATGAGTTGGTTTATAATTTATCAAAATATGGTGGATACTCAATCTAGTTTAGATATAAGGGTTTAGAGCAATTAGAATTTTCTATTCTCAATTATTTCCCTTAGAAGAATGTTTGGTCACTAGAAGCCATCCCTAAGGCCTCAACATTCCTTTGGTTAGAAATATAAAGTAAGATTCTTACAAGAGAATCTACAAAGAAGAGGATATCATGGATCTTTTAAGTGTGCCTTGTGTAAAGGATGTAGAAAAATCAAATCATATACATCTTTATTGTCACTTTACTTACACCATTAGGGGTCACTTTTTCAAATATATGAGACTATATTAAGTAGCTCCATCAACATTGAAAGAGTTAATAAAATATTGTATGGACATTTGCATTTTTTGGAGGACGTCCTTCCGTTATTTGTTGGAATTTATGGCTTGAAAGGAATAATAGAATTTCTACAATAAATATCAAAGACATGCCTAGGTTTAGAATTGTCGTATTGCCTCTCTTGTAGAATTTTACACAGATGATGCTCATCATGGAAAGTCTCCAGTACAAAAAAAAGAGGTATTAGCCTTTTAGTAATAGCATTTGAATACATGTGGAAGGGTTATTTACAACAAAAGAGTTAACACAAAATATCTACTTCAACCTATGGTAAAATGAAATGTCGGTTTATTAAATTAATTTTGATGGTTGTTCCAAAGGATATCTAGGAAAAGCTAGTGGATGTGATGTTTTACAATATAATGAAGGAATAATTCTCCTAACTTAATCAAAATCATATGGAACTTCCACTAACAACTTTGCAAGACTAGGGCACTTATTATAGGGATCAAGATTGTCATTGAAGAAGGATGGAAACATATTTATGGGATTTTCCAAATTATTGTTCATGCCATCAACAAAAAGGGATTTGGGATTGGATGAAAGATACCATTATTACTAATGTTGATCAACTATTGTTGGAAGTAGTCTCTTAGAAATGTGAGCATATCTACAAAGAAGAAAATTGAATAGAAAATAATTTAGCCAATCATGATGTCAATCTTCATCCTGGTGAAATTCAAATTTTAGAAGGCAACTGGCCGAATGAAATTTTATCTCTTAATAAGAATGATGTGAAGGAGCTTATTGTGGAAGAATTTGATTAAGGAAGATGAAGAATATCTTTGATAGAAAAGCAAATAAATAATTTATTTGATAAAAAAAGGTAAGTTGAGTATGGTTTGAATGACTTGACAACAATATCATATTTTGTTATTATAATGATAATGGCTCCTAATAGTAGCCACACATAGCTTATAAAAAAATACTCACTCCTCACAATATATCGTGATATTCACTCTTCTAGTAAACAATTCTAATTATATTAAAAATAAAGGCTTATTTGGAGGGTTTGAGGGCTTGGTTCAACGGTCAAAATGCTTTTGTAGGAGAACGGATACCAGGGTTTTAATATCTCAAGCCCCATAGTACCCAATGGACGTGTCGTGTCACATAGTCGACTACGTAAAAGGTTTACCCAATGCAACTGGAGGTTATAATGGTGACAAGGAGCGAGATTCGAACCCACAAAGAGGCGTAGAAAATTGTAACGAGTTACCAATTCCTCTAGTATAATAAAAAAAGGCATATTTGGACAATCACAATACTCATTCCTTGTTGTGTGATATCTAATTCCTAAGGGTACCAATATATGGTCATGATGTAATGTGGATAGGTATTGTTTCAATCACATATAACCAAATTTTGTATTAAAAAGATATTAAAATAAAAATTCTAATATGTTGGCTATAAGTTTATATTTGTAGCAAATAACACATGTTCATGATAAATATTCTAATATGTTGGCTATAAGTTTATATTTGTAGAAAATAACACATGTTCATGATAAAAATTCTAATATGTTGGCTATAATTTTATATTTGTACACACATGTTCATGATAATTACAACCTATCACCTTGTTGAGACAGTTATTATTGTAAAAACCTCTCTCAATGTAGTTATTAATTATTTTTAGCCTAAACTTATTTATCAGTATTATTACAGGAATTATTTCTTTGACATATATAAAATGTTGAATATAGACATATAAAAAGTTAAATTATCAATTTCATAGTGAAATAAACACATCCTTAAGAAAAGTTCTAACTAATAAAAAAAAAAGTTACTGATTCAGAAGTTAAAGATCTTAATCAATAATCAACCATAATAATGAAAATATCATACTATTGTTTTATTACACAAACAATGAAAATGTAGCAAAAGCAAATGGCTGGCAAACTCATGCCATTAGACAGAAGTTTTAATCTACTAAAATTTATTTTTCTTTTCATTGTAATTCATCCAAACGAGATAAGATGAGAGATATTGAAAAAACCACTTGAATGCTATCACTACTTTTAATATAAGTTATAAACCTTTTTCAAAATCAATTTACTATTCAAAATTTAATACTTTTTTAATTTTATAACTAATAATATTTACTTCTTAATCTTATTGTAATGTATTATATATAATATTTGGATGGGTAAAATGACAACTTATTCTTCAAATGGAAAATTAATATGCTTCCAAAGCTTTTAGGTTGAATGGTGATAAATAAAATTTAAATTTTTATGGAAGGTAATTCTTATCTTATTGTTCCTTACAAACCAAAATAGCATTTGAAAAGTTGTGAAAGTTGTTTCAAACTTTGCTTTATCCACCATCATATAACTATTTGTCAAAAAAATCAAAGTCTACATATAGATTAAAAAAAAAATCACAACCATTATTGAGCAAATCACATCTCAAGAGAATGGATTTGTAATCTATCTTTCTTGCAACAAAATATTTGAACAAATTGTATGTTCTATATGTAACAGTCTATTACACAAAAATCAGTTATCTAGTCTTTCAAAGATAAAAGATGATCTAATATGCATATTATCCCATGTGTATCAAGACCTTGAAGGAATATCATTCCAAGACTATTTAAATTGACAAATGAAATAAAATCGTCTATTGATCTAGATCAACGAGGATTACCTTTTTTTATAAATGTGATATAATAGAATTGAAGGTCCCCCTCCCAAAAATACAAAGATCGTAATTGTGAATAATATCATTGAAATTGACATGAACATGTTAATATTATTACATCAACTATTAGGGTGTTAGGTTGTGTTTGATATGGTGTTAACTAGTTCTACTTATACATGAGTTTGTTACTTGGTCGTTATGTTATCTAATCCTACCTAACTTTAACTTGTACCTAAATATGTAATATTTTCAAGATAATACAATCGCCTAACACCTTATTGGTCCAACATGTGGTATCAGCTACAAGTGGGATGCCTAAGCGAGATATAAGCAAATCCAATTTTTGAGGAAGCCAAAGCAAAGGAGTTGTTTTTTTTTTTCTTTTTTTTCAAATATCAAGTCAATATGTAGTCTTCTTTATTTTTGTAGATAGTTGAGTGTCCCTATTCGAACAAGCACCTGTGAATGGTTGCATGTGTCTTTGTTCACAAGAGTATTATAGACAATAGTGTTTGTCCTTGTTTGTAACTTTGGCGATTAGATAGTTGTATTGGTTCCCATGTGCAACTTAGTGATTGATCGTGAAGATCATGAGTGTGTTTACCTTGCAAATCTAAAATAGGGTTTATGGTAGATCATTTAACAAAGTTGAATGTCTAAAGTGAAGATCATGTTGTATGAAAATAATCAAGTCATCTAAAATGATATTATAGTTTATTTTAGAATGATACTAATCAAAATCATCTAAAACGATACCATTGTTCATTTGATGGAGTTTATGCCAAGAGATAATTGTCTAGAATAGAGTTGAGTCATCCATTGACTAGGTCATCTTAAGTAGAGGTCCATGTAATAAAGGTTGTCCCGTGTAAAGGTTGCCTAAAGCATTTAAAGTAAATCATCTAACATAGCTCATCTCAAGTGTCATCACATAGCTTGTCTAGAGCCCATGCTTGTCATTTCATATTTGATACATACGGTTGAATGAAGAGCCCAAACCAATACTATCATCCTAAGAGTTGTATGGAAGTTGTGGTCGAGTGTGAGTTGTGCAATGAGATGGTCACAAGCAAAGCTTTCGTGCAATGTATGTTGCATGAAAATGATCCTATATTCGTTTGTAAAGGTTGTGTTGGCTGAAGTGGAAGACCGTTGGCTAGACGTATTGCATGTTGTAAAGGCTTGACTGACGTGTCTCACAGTGCATCGATGATTGTTAACCCAACCATTAGGGTTACTATTAACCTATTTATTTTTTTTCCCAGAGATATGATTGAGGGAAAACTTATGATTGGTTGATTTGAGTAGGGTTGACATCATCAATTCATTCTTTCTTTGTTTCTATTGAAATTTTACATTAGATGCAACATAATTTTTTTAAGTTGTCTAAAAAAGAAATCAAGGAACCTTGATCCTTCAAGAAATCAAACAATTCAATGGAAAACCCTATGATTGGTTGATTGAGTAGGGCAGACTTCATCAACCTACTTTTTGTTTGTTCCTGTTGTAAATTTACATTGGATATAATATAATTTTTGATATAATATTTTTTTTTGTTGCATTGAGAAAAAGATAACAAACCTTAACCCTTTAAAGAATTAAATTGAAACAATCCACATCAAACACTCAACTATCCTATATATGATATTCACCTTCCAAAGACTAATGTCATGTAGTGGATATCAGTTGTTGCAAAAGAAAAAGGTCCCGACAGTTCCCATGCCATTTGATTTGGCATTGGTGCCTTGTGAAATTCATGTCACATTGTTGTGGCATGTTTTAAGATTTTTTAGAGTCAAAATACCTCTATTATCCCAAATTATTCGTGTTCAATAATTATATAGTGCATTGGCGATGAACTCTACCTCTCTTTTTATTTGCATTCAGAGGGATTTGGTAGTTATATAGTGCATTGGCAATGTTAAGATTGGTTTCCTGATGTAAAATTGATATGAGGACACCCATGTTTGATGGGAGATACTGCTTGAAGGTTGGATGGATTTTTTTTATGATCATTGATTCCTATTCAATTGGATAACACCTATTTTTTTTTTAAGTAATTGGAAGTACAACGGGTGGCATAACTAGGGCCACACTCCTCGAGGGCTCCCTTCCTGTGGTTTGAACTTGGCTAGTCTAGATAACAGTCTATCAACTTACCGCTAGGGTGTGCCAATAGAACTAAAATCGGACTTTTAGGTCTAATACCATCATATTTTTGTAAATTTTGATTTTGCAAGTTTTAGATACTTAAACAAACTAATTGTTTTTGCATGTTATCATGTTATAGAAGATAGGCATATAAAGACGTCAAAAATCTCTTTTTGAGCCCAATGCACCTATCAAAGAGACAATACCAAATATTGTAATGATCTTTGATGATGGATACTTAATTGGGGGTACACCAATACATGTTTCTTGATTTTGCAACATTTCAAGATGTTTTGACAATCATGATGTGCAAGAAGATAACAAATGCTACCTTGCCAAAGGTTTAGTACTTCATACTTTGCAAATTTTTGATTTTGCAAGTTTTTGAGATTTAGACTTGGATAGAACTACTTGTTCTTGTATGTTATCATGTTATAGAAGATAGGCATATAGTTGTCGCAAATATTTTTTTGAGCCCAATGCACCTACTAAAGAGACGATACCAAACATTGCAATGATCTTTGATGATGGTCACTTAATTGGTACACCAATCCATTTTTTTTGGAGTTTGCAACATTCAAGATGTTTTGACTATCATGATGTGCAAGAAGTTAACAAATACTACCTTGCCAAGTTCAACGATCGTCTTCGTAGTCAACAAAGGTCATGGTTGCAAGGAGTGAAGTAAAAGGACATGATACGTACCTTCAATTTATTTGTGAATTAGTGCACGTCACTACTCACTTATTGGTTAATCCAACTTAATTTTATGTACTTGTGTGTATACTCCATGATTTTTGTAATACAATGATATCAATCATATCGTAAAATATGATGTAATGCATTGACCTAGTCTAGTCCAATTGTTGATTTCCTACCCCCACTAAGCAATGATGTAATAAGGGGAAAATGTTAGGATTATTATATCACTTATTAGGGTGTTAGGTGGTGTTTGATGTGGTGTTAACGGGTTTTACCCATACACATGAAGTAGTTGCTTATTATTTGACCTTAACTTTGTTTTGTACCTATATATGTAACATTTTCATGATAACACAATTGTCCAACACTCTACTAGTCCAATAGAATGAACTGATATTTTTGTCACATAGATTTCAAAGAGGGACTCTATTTGGTGCATATGCTATTATAGTTCCAATTTTTATCTTTTCTTCTTTTTTGGAAAAAAACAATCCAACCCAATTATTTATTTGCTTCTAGTACTTGTCCATCCCATTTGCAATTGTATCATTCTATTAAAATACCTCCTAAAGTTCACATTATTGAAATCACCACACATTCTCTTACCTTCCAATTTTTTTTGAATGCTTTCTTACAATCCTTACTACCCATTTTTGTTTTTTTATTAAAATAAATTTGGAACTATAGCAATGTGATTAATTCCTTATCATTTTTTTTAACAAACTCATCCCATTTTTCATTACCATATTTGTTTTTGGCTTTCCAAATCAATCTTCCTCTTTTTCTTTTGTACCTATTTTGAAAATCTGTTTTTTTCTAATTCGGTTTATGTTTCATTCTCGTCAACCTCATCCATTTTCTTAGAATATTCACAAATTCACTTGTCATCTATAAGTTTAGACTACATCAGAGAAATTCAAGTGCAAGGGATAACCATGAAACCAAAATTCCAATGGATATCTTCCATACTATTTTTTTTATCATGGTGTCCCATAAACCCTAAACTGCCAAGGACAACCTCTATACTACTATCATTTTTGTTGAAACAATTGACTCATCTTCCTTTGCAATTTTAATTGTTTCTAAATTTGAACTTGCACATTGCAATTCCTCATTATGTGTGCCCTTAATTTCTTCTATTGTTGCTCTAAATAAATTGTGACAGCCTTTGTCAGCTCATGAGGCAATGGAACTTCTTTTGCCACCTTTTTGGAATTTGAAAATTCTTGATGTGAGCCATATGTGCTTGATCTAGGTCATCTTCTACCATAATATAATCCCCTTGCCTTAAGTTTGTCCTATGACCAAAACTTTTCATTTCTTTCACAATGTTTTGTAATTTGAAAATTCTTGATGTGGGCCATCTGTGACTGATTTAGGTCATCTTCTACCATAATATAATCCCCTTGCCTTAAGTTTGTCCTATGACCAAAACTTTTCATCTCTTTCACAATGTTTTCTATTTGCAATTTCTTGCCTTGTGTTTGATCTCATGGTATTTGTGGCATTGAAATCCAATGTTTTCATAGCCCCCTTAAGTAAACCATTGTCTTGATTCGCAATAAATTTTGACAAATTTTAAAATATCCATGACAACATATATATGCAGTCTACTTTCACTTCATAAAAATATGATGTCTCTTGAATGAATTCCCCTAGAATATTACCCATATTCTTCAAAACATTTTTATCATAAACTGATGCAAAAGTAAAAAAAAACTGCAATAAAAGCCTTTCAAAAGTTACCATCTACACAAGAAAAATCCCTCCATCATCCAATGTAAACTATCGACCACCATCCACTATATTTTCTTCTTCCCTAGAAAAGATGATGGTAAAAAAAAATCCCCTACAAAATATTACTTAAAAATGTGAACTTGTTCCCCATTTCATTTCATTCCACTTTTGAGTCTTTGAAAAACTTGGCTAGTATCCACCGAACTTGCATATTAACCCTTTACTTTTAAAAACAATTATACTACGCTTTTTATCATCTCATCCTTTACAATTAGAATCATTTGTCTATAAAGATTACCATAGATTCATTTTCCTTATGTTCTTGATTTAAAAAAAAAAATACTTTTCAACAAGGGCATTCCATACTTCCAACTAGAGCATCCTTAAATGACTTTTCTTACTTGCTCCGTAACATTCATATTACCTATCACCAAAGTTAGTTTATTTTTTTAGCTTTATTTTCAAATGCAACAATGGAGTATATAGATAGACATTTAAAGTCACTTGTACCTTCCTCCCACCCTCTAAAATTTGCCTCACCAACCATTGTTTTTTGTTATTCGAAAGGATCCCTGCAGCTATTTCCCATGGCAATTTCTGAAAATACCCTGTGAAGGGCTGGGCTATAGATATAGACCTTCCCTAGCAATTTCTGGAAAGATGCCCTAGAGAACAGTACGAAGCTCAGCAATGAACCACCCCCATTTGACATGATAATCTTCTTAGAAGTTTAATTCTTTTTGCAGTTGCGAACCTCAGCCCATTGACTGATTCTACGTGAATATCAAAAACTCACAACTAGCACGGTTTTTAGGCACAAAGTTCCACTTCCATCCCCACATGTCCATACTTGAAGATCATGTCAAATGCATAGCTTCAAGAAAAGTTCAAGTCTATTTTTAACCGTAATATACAATGGGAGGCATACTTTGATGTTTTGATCTCTGGTTTGGTTGAATCTTAAGCACTGTGACAAATTCATAATTACAAAATTTTGAAAGCAAAAGCATCAAACAAGTTCCTTGTGGGAAAGAACTAAGGAATTAATTGCAGCATTTATCACCTTACAAATCTCCCAAATGAATTCTATCAATTTCAAATATTCTTGCACCTGCCTTACTGTGTCTGCTTCTGGCTAGAAGGGTGTTAAGGAAAAGCTTGCAGATTTTGAGGCTACTTGCAAACTTGTCAAGTTGCATAATACATTAAGCAGTGATTGCATGATGTAATGAGGATGTAATTACATAGTAAAATTAATAAGATATGTATTTGCCAAATAAGGGAGAAAACATTCTCCATTCAATTTTATGTCTGCAATTAACCTATAGAAGAAACCACTACAGAACATCTCCAATACAAACAACCCCACAATTTGTATTCCACTCTCTATGATACATTGCGATCTGTTTTTCTGCTGACAGTAAAGGTTTTATTTAATTACATACTACCAGCACTCTGGCGCATACTATCATATAACTGCAAGTTCAAACATAGCAGCACCAAAGTGCAAGCACAGAGCACAATAATCATAAGAAGCAAAGAACCAGAAGTCCAAAGGCATTATAGGTTGCAAGTAGTCCACCAATCTCCTGCATATTAACGAGAACCAAAATCAGCACTACGCAGTCAGTCATCCAATGAACCATGTTGCCACTGAAGCTCGTGGTGATAATAGCTTTCATATTATTTTAAAAGCACAAAATTAACTTAAATTATTCAGCTGAAATGCAAATCTCACTATAATAAACTCAAGGACAACCTCAAATAATACATAATTTCGCTTCTGGTCCTTCATTGGATGCTAAAAGTCTGGAAATGACTACATATAGCGTTAAACATTTCGCCACAAAAGTGTACCTTATTGTTAATCATGATAAAGACATAATTTCAGCCACAGTTTGAATAATTTAATAGCTGTCTCATTTGATTACAAGTGGAACTAAATCCAGCATTTTGCTGTACAATATAACCATGAGAGAGACCTACTGAGTCCCCTTTCAAAAAATCTAGTTTTAGAAGCCAAGTACAGGTCATTTACAGTGACATCAATGAATTGATCTGCCATGGATTCGACGTCGTATTTTTAGGTAACCAAATTTCCTAGCACCAGGCGAAGAGCCCTCAAATATGAAAGGTAAATGACCAGTTGCAGCTTTGTACCGTTGCTGAATCTGCAATTTGATGATAAATATGAAAGGTAATTAAAATCATTTCATTTGATACAGTGCATACAATGCCATTGTCGTCTGTTTGAAAATTATCAACTTACCTCAATAATTTCTTCACTGCTTTGAATACAATTACGACCAAGCACACATACCGCCCCACCAGATCCTCCACCTGTGATTTTTGCACCAAACAGTGTACCGTTTCTTTGAGGGTCATTCTTTTTCCTATGCTGCATTTGTTGAACAAGGGTTACAAGTCGATCTGTACCATCAGAACCAAGCCCGCACTTCGAGTAGCTATAATGTGACTGCAAAACATGATCCACATTTCAATAATTGGGAAAGATGAAATTGCATGAAATCAAGGCACCCAGCTTATAAATAACCATTTCTTCTGTAAAGCAAACAACCTTCTAAGTTACTCAACACTGAATTATTAATATTCTTAGGATTTCATTCAGAAGCTAATTCTGTATGAAGAAGCTGATGGAAGCCAACAAGACAACCCATATAAATACCTGATATAGAAATTCTCCAAGTGCAGAAAGTTGCTCATCTGTTGATGCTGCTGATAACAGTGCTGCAAATGCCTGAAGTTAAAAAGGTCATCAAAGCATGAGAAATTCATGATGGTGAATCATTTAGATCTTTTATAGATGAAAATTTAAGCCTTCTCTGCCGGGTGTTTAGAATGATGCAGATGGAAAACCAAGGAAAGCTCAGTCACGGAAGTAAAAGACTATAATTTAAATTTTCCTATTTAGTTCTCAAAATGAGTTTTCTCTGCATTGATGATTTCAATATTAATTTAATTGTGATAGCTAATTTAACTCACAACGTTTAGAAATTTAAAATAATAAAAAATAGAAAAAAGTAAATGCATTAACTAGGCCTGCTCTAGGATGATACACACGGAAAAGAGGTAGAATAGCTCTGCTAGTAACCTGAACTGAAATCCTACCACAACATGAGAAATTATAATGTAAAATAGGTTTCCTAAGTGTGCTGAAATATGACATTAAGCAAACAATTGTGCAACATACAAGCTCTGCAGTAATATTGCCAATCAAGATTCAATATAAAACAGATCCGTTTAACCAGCTCCAGGTAGACTTAACAACTAAATTCAGAACTAAAAACCCAAAAAGTTAGACACAGACACATTCGTTGGGTTTTTGAAGTTACATATCAACAGATATTGCAAAAGCTCTGATTGCTTGGCCTCCAACTTCTATAATATAGCAATTGTTTCATATTTTAAGAAAAATTAATAATTACAGTTAAGCAAAGACTATCTCACAAACAAATGGATCTCTTGTAATTTTAGGGCTTCAATGATATAAGATATGATGGGAAATAACATTAAGAACCCTAATGAACTGCAGTTTCAAATATCTCTATATTATATTTTTATTGCTTCACCTTAATTACTGGAGATGTAAGTTTGTCTATCCTTCAGCGGATATGCCATAATGCGTTTTCTCATTCTTAATTATATCCTTCTCTAGCCGTTGCTTATTTGATTACAATTTAAATTTCAGCTTTCATATGTTATCATTGGACTTCATAGAGTTCCTTTTAACACTTATATCAAGTAACTCTTTTGCTGATCATACTAATTTTGGGATCATATTGAGAAGTTAATAGAGCAAAGACAGTGCACATAAAATCCAATAAAACAATAAGTTGATAGAAATTTACATTAACACGGAAGTTTTCATATATTGGATGGACTGTTGGAATTTTTGTTTCATAGATGTGCTTGGGATCAATAGTCGTCACAAGATCATTGTGGCTGCCATATATATCCAAGAAATTCTGCCCACTCATCTCTTCTGGCAATGCCTTTGAATAGATTGCTTCATATCTGCCATTTTATAATAGATTAGATGCAACCGATCAAAATTAGTATTAGCGACTTTCTACATTTACAGAATTACACTTTTAGCAATACTGCAAGGTTGTTCCTTCCAATACAAGACGTGGTGACATGTAGATCAATTAGCTCTTAATTCTGAGAAACCTCTTGAGAATGTTCCACAAAACAAGATGTATACAGAAATCTGAATCCATATCTGACCAGGACATACATACCTGTGAGGTGGGAGGTTACACAAGTAATCTAATGTTGCTTCTCTTTCGAGCAAAGAATAGTCATATTCATCAAAATCATCATGAATGACTCCATTACTGTAATCCTGTGAAGTAGCTGCTGTTGTTTGTGGAGGCAGCAGAGTTGAAGCCGTTGATTTTATGATTTGGCGGCCCATGAATGTTCCAACCCTTACAGAACCATAGTCTGCTCCACCGATACTGCAATTCAAATGTAAATGTACCAGAAAAATCATAAGAAGCAATCCATATAATCCATGCATCTACCAAATACCTCCATTGAACTGCTTATAAATGACCTAATATATGCCATAAGCTCCAACCTTACTCATAAGATTAGAATCCCAAAGTTAAACAATCATAATTGTACATATAAATGGCAATGAAGAGATCTCAAATGAACTAGAAAATTAGTATTAGACACCTCCATAAAGAGTGTTGTTAATTGTCCATAGGGTACTGTTAATAGTATTCAATTGTCCATTCCAGAATAGTGAAACAACCAACCAGGCTACCTGAGAGAATAAGCAATTATACATCAACCCAACCTATTACAGATCATACTTTGTGGGCAAAGCATAACTTGAAGGAGGCAGTGTTATGAATCTTAATTATTTGTCAAGCAAACTCAATAGAGCAGGCAATCATATTTACCCCAAGGATCATCATATGATTGGCTAATTAATAGAGGAGAGGACCCCCATTTAATATATTTACCACATGCATTTTGTAGTCTATTTGGGAACCTCCCAGCAACCCATAGGCCATCCACCTTGAAATTTGGAAGCTTCATGAGATGGCTTTGGCTGCCAGAGATCAACTGCAACAGCTTTAAGTATTTTATGCCCTTTGTCAATACAGTTAGTCCTGCAATATTAATCTGTGAAATTCCAACTTCTATAAATTGCAGTATAGTTCTACTTTCAATAAGTTTGTTGTGTGTTGTTTGCTTAAAAGAAGAAATTAATTTTATCATTTGCTTAAAAGAAGAAATTAATTGTGCCATTTGCTTAAAAGAAGAAATTAGTTATCTAGCAGTTGGCCAGTTGTCTAACATATAGTGAAGCATCTAAAATCAATCTTCTCAGAAATGTCAGTGCAATGAAGATTGCCTATTTTTCCCAGATTGAGTTGTGTTTACATCGCTGCTGCAGAGATTCCCAACACCCCTCCTTGACATTACCTTTAATGGATTTGGCACCACCTTTTGTGGACCAGAGGTGCAAATACATTGGACATGTCCATATATTTCCTTATTGGCACTAGGATGGGATTCTCTTATAATCAATACTTTGCAGTTTGTTTCCAACAAAATCTATCCCTGGAACGCATTGCAAAATAAATAGCTTGCATTTCTTACCCACTTAAATCAGACCATGAATATATGCCAAGTAGCATTAACCAGTTCACTGGGGAGTCGCTATTTATAGAAAGGAATCAATATTTTTTTTTTTGATTGGTTGGAGGAATGGGTTTTGAAAGGGCCCCAAAACCTTATTTACAAGGGGATTTTGAAAGGGACCCCAAAACTCATACAAAAGGGAGGAAACCTCCGAAAAGAAAAGATGTGCACAGGAAGACGGTCCCAGAGGGACCATCTTTAAACCCAACAGAACTGAAACACGGGATCATCCCGTAAGGAACACGAACAAAGGACGACAAACCCTGACAAGAGGGCGCTTGAGACAAAGGAAACAATGCGGAATCCTGCCCAGGAAGGGCACAGTAATAAAAAACAAACGGTAAAAGTTCAAATGAAAAATCCCTCCCAAAAGGGGCCCGGGATAGCAAAAACAGGCGGCAGAAATTTAACTTGAGGAGTCCCGCCCAGCGGGCCCGGGACAGGAAAAACCGGCAGTAAAATTTAAATCATGGGATCCCGCCCAGGAGGGACCCAGGAAACCCAGAAAACCATCGCTGAGACCCAGCAAGAAAACCAGGAACAGTTTCCCGCCCATGAGAAGCAGAGAGGCCAAAAAACTATTCTCGTAGAGAAAAACCATCCAGAAACAAAAAATCATGGAATTCCGCCCAGGAGGGGCCCGAGAAACCACAAACCCAGCGCAAAGAAAGGAATCAATATTTGTTTTTTAAGTATGAAATAATAAAATGAGGATTTCATCGCAACAAGACCATATAAATTCAATACTTTGCACTAGACATGTCCATATATTTCCTTATTGGCACTAGGATGGGATTCTCTTATAATCAATACTTTGCAGTTTGTTTCCAACAAAATCTATCCCTGGCACCCCACTGCAAAATAAATAGCTTGTATTTCTTACCCACTTAAATCAGACCATGAATATATGCCAAGTAGCATTAACCACTTCACTGGGGAGTTGCTATCTATAGACAAGGAATCAAAATTTGTTTTCTAAGTATGAAATAATAAAATGAGGATTTCATCGCAACAAGACCATATAAATTCAAAAGGAAATGCAATTTGGAGAATATATAAATATACATATGCACACATGTTTCATCCCCTGTTTTTTCCATGAACTTTTTGTTTTCCTCTATTTTTTCAATACTCCTATTAGCATAACCCTGGCACCAACAAGATGCACAATTTACTAAGTAAAAACCACCTAATTTATTGAGGCAATAATGTAACTAGAAATGAAAGCAAAATTAATGTCTACAAATGACCAAAAAGGGTCAACGGGACTTGAGAATGTAGCAGGTCACAGTAGTTAAGATAATTTTATTAATGTCCACAGATAACCATAGTTGGCCAATGGGACTCGTTGAAAAGAGCTGTTACAAATTACAATGCACTGTAGTAACTACAAAGTACTACAAAAATAAGCTAAACTAAAGTAAAGAATCTAGCGCAAATCACTCTGAATGAACAACTGTATGGAATAAAATTACAGCCTTGAGAGTTACCCAAAATGGATAAACCGTAACATGCTAAATGTAATGATTACGAGAGAGATAGAAGTCAAGATACAACAGAGATAAAAAGGAGCTCCAGTAGATCCAACCACCAACATTAATCTATAGTGGGATGTAAAGTCGAATCACAGTAAAGAGATAGAAAGGACAAAGGAGCAGTAGGACCAAACAAACTGTTCAAAAAAACTTAGTGTGTTGAGAATACAGAAACAATGACAAGAAAATGGAAGGATCGATTGTGCAACATTTGAATAAGCCTCCATAATGATCAGGTAAGAAGAGAGACAGAATCGATTGTTTTTAGTCACCCCTTTGAGGTCAACATTCCTCAAGATTAATGGAATTGACCTCGCACAAAATAAAACTATATGAACTTTGAATTCTTTATGAGTACAAGATTCACTTCATGTGAACTTAATTTTCTTTGTACTTACATAAAGAAAAACTCATACCTATGTCGTATGCCTGAATCAATGCCCCAAAAGCGTATGTGTGCTGGAATATTCACATGTTCTTTAACCTCTGCGGGCTGCAGTCAACATACACCCCATCAGTACTGTACATTACAAAAACAAGTTTGGTACACAACATTCATTTTAAATACATTTCAAGATCATCAAGTAGTAATTCTACTACTTAGCTCACCTGGCAGACCATAGCTAATAGTTTGTTAGCTTCACCACATGCTGATGTCATCTGGTCCATTACTCCACACGGAGCTCCAACAACATGATTTTCCACCTGATGACCATCAACAACACTACTCAATATATATACTCAAAAAGGAATAATCTTGATAATCAACTTCATAAATGTTTGTGATAAAGTTCTTGCCTTCTGACAAAGCAAGGCCAAATCCCTTGGTGAAATATTTAACCCTGCAGACAAAATTTAAAATTAATAAATAATCTCTAAATAAATTCACATAGTTAAATATAGTACCATTTTCACTAGGAAGAAGCCATTAGGCCAATCTTCTCAAACTGCATACATAAAAACATCACCTACCCATAGGCAAAATCCATTCAGCTACTCTTCTCAAACTATCTATGGCATGCTTAGACCACTTCACATTAGACATTTTCAACTCTTTGTAGTGACCACCAAAACAGGACTTGGTGTTTTGGCATTTAACTTGCTATGTACATTTGATGAGGGTTACTATTGACATAGTCATACAGGCATGAGGATCATGTGGGACATTTTAACATAGTACATAGGGTTACGAGTAACACAGCCACATACGGCTACCAACCAACCTCCATGTAGGTAGGGAAATCTCCTCTGCCAGGGATACAACTGGCACCAACTCAGCCCCCTAAGCTCCTGGATAGTCTCAACACAGCCAGGGCGACAGGCCCTTGCCTCCCTTTCGCCTTCCTTCAATTAGTAACCCAAGTAATGTTGAGGGGAGTTGGGTCTTACGTGCATGCTAGTGGCTAGGGTGACTCCTACTACCCTATGACTAGGAAGGGAGTCTGCCATGTAGGCATTTCACAACATTCAACACCTCGGACATCTTGCGCCAAGATGTTTGGGTTGGGCTAGGATGGTACCCCTATAGCCATAATAAGTCATTGAACAGAAGGTTGTCTGCTTGGTACACTGTTGCAAAATGTTAAGTGTCAACTATACAACTTTTCTTGTACTAAATTAAGTGGTGAGTCAAAACAATAGCCAATGTGTGAGTTCAAAAAGTCAGGTAGGCCCCTTTGACCACTGAAACATGGTGCTAGTCCCAAGAATTAAGAAAATTAAAAATAAATTAATAAAATATTTTTCAAATTTTTATCCTTTGTTAGTGTCAGAATGGTAGGCATACTTAAATTCGATTTGAACAGATTAAATATGGACAAAATTAGTGGATTGACAAATCCTTATGTATGAAAACACAAGGAAGTTACTGATGACATAGGCAGGAGGATGATGTAATCCTTTTATATTGTCATCATCACTTTGTATAATAAATGTTATTATTTGTGTGTGAGAATGGTATGCACACTTAAATTGGACTTGACCAGATGAACTATGGACGACATCACTGGATTGACAAATTCTTGTTTGTGAATAGACAAAAGGCATCAGGACTGGAATATTCGTAGCTCAGATTGAGCGTTAATGGTGAGGCAGAAATAAATATTAGCAAGAGAATCCAGACAGTACACATGAAAATGCTTGCCCCATATTGTTAGGGTAGCAATTTTCACTTCAGGCAGCAAATTTGGAATTCAATTCATTTTGGCAATTTTTTTTTCTTTTAGTTTTTCTTTTTTGAGGGGGGTAGGTGAGAGAGAGGCAGGGACTCTTCTGGAGGTGATTTGACAGAAAGATGTGGAGGATTTTATGTTTTGGTAGATAATCATAATTCTGAGTAAGCTGTCAGCAGATTGGGAGAAATTTTCAGAAGAGGGGCATTGAAAAAAGTGTACATCCCCAGGGCTGATTTTGCAATATTGAACGATTCCACCGATGTAAAATGAACAATAAATTATAGCGGGCATCTTAAAGATTTTGGACTAAACTAAACAGCAGACCAAACACCCCCTACTTCCCGCTAATGAATAGCAAGCTCAACAAAAAAAAGTAGGGGCGTTTAGTTTGCTCTGAATATTTCAGGGGAAATAGCTGACAAAATAAAAAGGGGACACAAATCTTTTACAAATTCAAATGGTTTAGCCAAACAAAAAGCAAAATTGATCTGTTTCCACAGATCTTTTGGCAATTTGAAATTTTGATGCAAGATCTCTAATGTGAACTCATATCTCATATTCACATGCACAAAGTCCTTTATTGGAATTTGGATTTTGTGACAGTGGTGCTAAGTAGTTTTGCTTCTTTCAGCAGGTATATAGAGTGATTTAAATGGAAGGTCTCCCATATTTTGCATGGAATTGTCTGTTTTGGGATCCTCTGATTTCATTACTTCTGAAGAGTTTAGCGGGGTCATGCAGCAACTGCCCCTCAATTACAAGATTGCTGTCTGAGATTGTGAATGATTACAGTAGCGGGTTGCAGTGGCATCTCATTCATCTCTTTGCTTTGTAGTAAAATGCATTGTTTTAAAACTCGTAACTCGGGAAAAACTTGGCAGCCTAATTTTGGAGAGTTACTCAGCAACTTGGGAAAACTCGGCTAAAAAAGCCGAAGAATTTTTTCAATAAACAGAAAAAAAAAAAATTAAGCAACAATTATTAGATATTCATTGCACCGAGTACAATTATAGTTTATGAAACAGCAATTCAGCCCAAATGGAAAACACAGCATAAAAATGCACAATTTGGAAATGTAAAACAGTTTTTAAACTGCTTTTTGTTTTCCCCCTTCTTCCCCTTGTAGTTGATGCCAATGGTTGGGCTTGGCTCTAAACTGGTGGGCAAATTGGAGGCTGCTCAAGTACGAATTGGTGGTTTGTCTAATGCCAGAGCCTTGTCCCACACTTCTCTCACTCCCACTGGCAACACCTCAACGAATGGGAGAGCTAAGCCATGGCATGGATATCCTATAGTCGAACCACACAAGGATCAAGCTAGAGGAGTACAGTCGACTAGCTAGAGAATTGAAGGCAGAAAATGTTAAGAAACAGAATCTAGAAGCAAATTATCGAGGAGAGAACGGAAGAGATTGGTGGATGCAAGACCCATCTGGCTTTGAATTCCTCGAATTTAGAAAGGCACGAAGCAGAGTTGGAAATGCTTAGAGATAAAGTGAGACAGCATTAGAGAAATTAAACTACTAATTCAGTGAAGAAATCAATGGTCTCAAATGCCTCAAATATACAACAGTCCAATGCTAGGTTGGCCGATGATTTTGCTAATTTAGAAAACAAATCATCTGGATTTACAAAATTTGAGTGATCAATCAGAATTTGACTGTCTACAAGAATTTGTAGATGTACCTGATGAACCAATGACTGATGATTCCCTGCTTCAGATAGGCAGAGGAGATTTATTATTGGATGTTCCACAAATTAGTGACAACTATATGGATCCAGACATGAATGCTAATTTTGTACATCAGAGGATTGAGCAAGCAGTTCCTCATTGCATGCCCCAAATTGAAGGAGACAAATCAATCAATATTGCAACTTCTGATCCATGCTTTAATCAAATGGTGGATTCTTCTTCAATCCAATACAATAGTTCTATCAATCAGTCTGTGCAATCATCCAATGATTATTCCCAAATGCCTGCGGAAAATCTGTTCGTTATGGATGACAACAGAGAAGGGCCTTTCAAACAACCCTTGGTTAATTCAATTAGACAAAGTTGCAGGAAGGAAGCAGTTATGTTCAACATCTGGATTTCCAAGAAGAGTATATGCATTCCCCAGAAAATTTTGTGCTGCCTCTACCTGTACAAGTCTAGACGAATACTCGGTGAGTAATGGCCAGGTAACTTGCAGCGAGCTACTCAGCCCGAGTTTTAAAAAGAAAAAAACTTGCAGGCCCTGCTGACCTGCGAGTTTCAGGGGTACTCAGGGGTAACTTGAAAGTTTTAAAACACTGGTAGAAAGCAATCATCCAGTTAAATTTCCTGTCTTTCAATGGAACAATTTTGAGCTATGTTGCATGGAAATGGATACAATATCAGATACAAATACAACAAATTTTCAGGACCCCTTAATATGGATACAGTTAGATACAACATTATAAAAAGCATATAACACAAAAATGTTTACACAGATAAATTTCAGACAATATTTTCATTAATTAAGAAGACAGTTGTCGTCGTTTTAAAATTTAATTTTATTTTTTATATAAATTATGTATTCTTCTTTTAATATAATGTTGTGGATACAGTTCTAGATGTGCCTAGTCCATATTCAAGTCTATTAGATACGGCCAAAATTAGGGCATGTATTCATATACGTTTGGATATGGTACCCATGTATTTAGATATATTTGGATACGGTATCTGAGAAGACTCATATCCAATCCAATCTGATACATGGATGCAGATAACCCAGCTAGAGGATTGCCAGACACAATTACTCTGCTTTTGAGGGTAAACATTGATGAACATTGAATTCTTGTTAGTGTACTTTTCTAAACTCAGATTTATCTGTTCAGCACATAGTGAGTCAACTTGTGGTTAACAAGGCCATTCAAGTGACATTAAAAGCAGGAACTTGCAGATTGATTGCTTATGCAAACCCCAGTTGAGGCGGCAGAACTATGCACCCTTTATCCATGTAAGGTGACAATAGCTCAGGGAGTATATGCAACTCCTATTTGCTCTTCAGAATTATGTACTTATTCACCATGGCCAAGAGAAAGGATTGAACAGGTCCTGAATTTTTAGCCTTTATTTGTGGAATTAACAGTTTATTTCCTCATGGCATAAGAGAGTGTATTTCTGCTATAAAATTTAATACATTTTTCCAGCTGTCTCAAGGGTACAAATGAGAGATCGCTTGTTATGTTTGGGAGGTAAGACTTGGCTTGTCCAGAATTTGGAGCATTGATGGGCGTCATTTAAACCATACTCTTCAATTATTTTATATTTTTGTCACTACCATTGCTGGAAATGAAAATTGAAAGCAAGAAATAAAGAAGCAATATCATTGCAGCAATTGTACACTTCCTTTATTGCTGTCCATGAAACGAAAATCTATGAACAAATGTCAGCATTACCTTCTTATTCCCTGTAGGAAATGCACGTTTGAGAAATTGAGAATGATTGTATGCAGCAGAGATGATGAAATTACAAGGGAAGATCTCTATTCGGAAACCTTCCAAAAAATCTCCTTTAATATAAAATGTGAATAGGATTGACTTTTTCCTATTGGTTATATGCCAAGGACTTAGGAAAAGCAAGAGAGATTGCAGTGAATACCATCCTCAGCATATACACCAGGCACAAGCTATTCTTTGCTATTAATTGAAATTACTCTCTGCTGAACAAGAGGAACTCCTTATGCTAATTAGTGGACTGAAAACTAGATCATTATTAGAAAAGAGCCTTTTTCTGTATCTTAACACTAAATAATAAAAGGAAATTCCTTGCTGGTGTTTGTGCTGAATTAAATATTTGGAAATTTAATATGACTAGTTCCCATCCGGTTATGCTGCAAATCTCAAAGTCACCATGAGACAAGCACGGGTATGTATACAGACTACAGAGGATGAGGACTGGGAGGGGGATGCCAATTTTCAGAAAATGGGTGCGCGATGATTAAAATTGAAAAATAATTAAGATATAAAATGTACAAAATTAAAGTTAGCCTAAATTTACATACAATTTGAAGTCCTTAAAATAGGTTATTAGTGTCATAGACCCTTTTACTCACCTCTTAATAAATAATGAACAAATCTTACATGTTAGATATAATGTTATAAGTTTAAGGCCTCTCAGAGAATTGTAGACAGGCAAATTGATATGTTTGCACTTAGTATTTTTTAGTTGTACGCAAAGTGTTTGACGAAATGTGTGTACATATATTTAATAATGTTATAAAGTGGCAATATAATATTGTACGTAATAATAAAGTGATGTTAAGTCATTTATGTCGCTAAAGTCATAAGTCATAAGCTAGTTTGTCTTGTAGTGGGAAATGTCATATAAATGCAAAGATTAAATGCATATGAAATGTAATTTGGGGAAATGATGAGGTGTTAGGTAGTTGGAGGGTGTAACTACTTTTGGGTGTATAAATAAGCCCTCCCCTCATTCATTCAAGAGTCATGCGGGTTGATGGATTGTTAGAAGAGCATTGGTACGTGTGAGAGTTGGTGCATATGTGTGCATGGCATGATGCATTCCAGTCTTGTATGCAGCCATGAAGAGTATTCTGCCTAGGGTTTGCAGACTGCAGATTGTAATGCTGAAACTATATTGCTGTAACCATTTATGCCATTGTCTTTTTTTTTTTTTTTTAATTTACATGGTGTGAGGCTGTCCGGCTTTTATGGCCGCCACAGTATTCTGCGCTGTCCGCCCCGGAAGCCGCCACACTGTTCTTCGCGCAGTCCACCCCTATAACCACAATCATTTAAAACTTTTTATGCCGCTGAAAGCACCAGGAAAGGGACAAGTGTTCAGTCCGGCGAGGCCCGAGATTTGAACCTTGGACCTCCACCCCCTTACGGGGTTTGGTCAAACCAATTGGTCTACACCTCGAACCTCCATATATGTCATTGTTAATATAAAACTGCTTGTATTTATTTGTTATCTGCCATTGCTGCTGCTGTTGCAGGTTTTGTGCATTATTATTGCTCATGACTGTAGATTTGTAGAATTATTTAAGTAAAAATGGAATTGTGTGTAAGCATGTTAAATTTCATTTTTACAAATAGGTTTTCTTAAGCGCCTATATCGTCTTTAGGGCCTATGTTGACTAAGCGCTGTTGTTTAGAGCCTCTCAGATAGTTATTTAACAGGAGATCCAAGGTTCGAATCCTGCGGGGGGTAGTGTTGTACACCATGCTTCCAACCGGAGTATGGTTGGATAACCATATTTTGAGTAAACAACATCCCCCATGAGGATCGCCCCATATGAGCTATGGCCTCATGGACATTAAAAAACTACTATACCTTTAACTTTTTAATGATATGTCATTGTTTAGGGCTGCCTGTAAAAACTCTCATGCTTTTCTTTGGGGTAAAAGGAGGAAAGAAAACGCCATATGCTAAATGCAATTGATTATATCTAGCTTAATTCAAAAGTGCGATTCATCAGGTTGGCACTTTCAGGTCTTGAGGTGGTACATGGTTTTTTGAAGTGGAGATGTACGGGAGACATCCACAAGTCTTGGGGGCATCTCCAGATGTCTCAGTATACAAGAGGAGTATTAAGTAGAGGGTGATGGGTCTCCAGGTGACTATGGCAAATTTTGAACAAGTGTGTTGTCAAAGGTGAAGAAGAGTGAGGCTGTTTTGAGGAAGCAAGATCAAAGATTTCCAACTGTCTTGACCTTGTTCTAGAAAGGTATAGAAGAATGCATTGTTATGCACACATCTTTTCTATCCATTGTAAGGAACTGCCAGGGACCATCCAAAAAATAAGATACAAGCACTACAGGTATTTTAGTAATTACCATTGTTCAATTAAAATTATATCCATGCATCAGTAAAGTTGGTTGCCTTTCTGCCTCCTCTGAAAACAAAGAACAGAGAATGAATTTACAAGACAGAAAATTATCAAGACTATTGAAAGAAGATCAAAATGAATAACATTATCTTATGAATGCTCAGACCTGAAGTACATTTATAGGTTCCCCTCCCACACACAATCTGAAAATGCACCACCCATAAACCACATAATTATCAACTAACTGGTAGCTGCCTAATAGTTAACTACTTGATGACCACTATATATTGTCTACTATTCCCTTTCCTAATGGTGATATAGAGTACAATAAAAAGTCTGCCCAGAAATCTAATGAATTTGTATGGTGCAAGAGGCTTTATAAGCATATCCATGTCTGCACTTGGGTTGTGCAGATATTTATATTCACTGACTTCTTTATCTGCAAATTGTCAAATAAACTAAAAGTGTACTTCAATATGTTTGGTACAAGCAAAGAAAACTAGATTCTTGGTCATCTTAGTGGCACTTCAATTATCAAAATAGGACCTAATTGTTCCCAAAACAACAGCCTTATATCTGCTTCTGTGGAGGGAAAAGTTACAGTGTGATGCTTTTCACTTGCAGAAAATACTACAATTTCTCCCAGTAGATAGTGAAAAATGCAGTGATGAATCGCATGATGTACTTTGGACGGATTGGTTGTATTTTGGTAGAGAGATATATTTCACCTCTATTGTACATGGTAGGAAGTAGGGCTGGGACTCTGGCCATTGCATCTGCTATCTTGTTATATTCATTGTTTGTGTACTTGTGTGTGCATTTTTTCTTATTGTGATCTCCCTTGGTATCTGTTTTAATTGGGAATACTCTTTGCGTACTACATTCCCATGCTACAAGCATATCTTGCTGTAAATTTCCTATCATCTATTGAGCCTTTCCAACCCAACAAACTGAAATCATCAATTTTCCAATACCAGATGCCAAACTTTGTTGTGACTTGTATCTTCCAGGTATCTTCAAATTTGTTTCATTTCCATGCAATAATCAATTTTTGGCGGATTTATAAACCAGGAAATGCAAATGACTGCAAAATTAATATCAAGCCGTTTGACTGTGAGATAAATCAGGCTGCCCATCAATATTCTGAATAGTGACTCACCAACCTGTTTTAAGTCCTTATTGTATGATAATTTTAAACAAACAACAAATAGTAGCAGAAAGCAAATTGTGATTGTGAAACTTTTCCAACAAACTTTTGGTATACTTAATTTGAGAAATGGATACTCCAAAATTCTACTCCTGCATGGTGGAAAAGACCAAAACCTGTCATGTCAAAAGCAGAGCACAA
Source organism: Wollemia nobilis (assembly GCA_028583015.1). NCBI lineage: Eukaryota > Viridiplantae > Streptophyta > Pinopsida > Araucariales > Araucariaceae > Wollemia > Wollemia nobilis. The sequence continues at coordinate 3,625,608 of JAQPPZ010000314.1, forward strand.
ATCTGATTTTACCTGCTATAAAGTGAGAATCTCATTGCAAGTGATGAATAAGTCAACTACATAAACCATGAGAACAACTATCGCATCAATTGTGCTTTTTCTATAAAGATTTTGATCAAAAGGACTTCTTTTGAATCTAGATCTAGTACGATGAGAGTCAAGTTTAAGCTTGTGAAGCCTCTTCAACCTACGAAGCTATAACAAGCTCACAACAAATATGTTCTTTCCCCACAGCTTGAAATCCCGACAGCTCATCCATCTAGATTTCTTCCTCTAAATCTCCATTCAAAAGATGCTCTTCACTTCCATCCGACAAAGTTTTCAATCAGAGTGTAACAGTTAAAATCAATCTGAATTGTTACCATTTTTACTTTCAAAGCCCTCTTCTTAGGCATACCCTTTTGCCACTAATCTGTCCTTTGTACTTTTAAAGGAACCATCCACCTTGTTATTTACTCTTGTACACCCACTAGCATTCAATAGCCTTCTTTCCTAGAGGCAAGTCAACAAGAATACAAGTCTTATCCTTCACCCCAGAATTATGGTTGTTTACATTATCCTTTCCCATTTCTGTTTTCCTTTTGCATTCTTGTAAGTAGGCTCACAAAATATGTTAGCCATCAAAAATCATCATCAAAACCAATGATTTATATATCTTCCTGCAACTCCTCCTAGGTATCCTGCCTGAAGAGTTTTGAGCAAAACCTTGTCCATATATCCTTTCAATTGTGGAATAGTGTCACTTCGGTCTATTCCTCATTTCAATACCCCTACTCTTTAGAACTACCCATAACCTGTTGATTAAATGTAGCAGCAATCAACTCCTCTCAACCTGAGGCACTTCCAACTTTAAAAACAACTCTATAATCAATTTTAGATACTTGAACATCAACTTCATTATTCTGACAAGCCTACACAATAGCCCTTGATCATTAAATGGCCACCCATGCATCCTGCACATTACTTGCAACAACTTTATGTTGTTTGGATGTGTGAAGGCATTGGACATCACTACCAGATTGAAACAAACTATCATTCTCATCAATAGCAATATTTCTAGCAACAACCTCCTTATTTGTAGAGATATCTATCAATATATGAGTTTTAGACCAGACATTATATCCAACAAACATCATTCATTATATCTGGAATCAACACTTAGTTTTTCATGTCGAACAACCACATAAGCTATACAACCAAAGATATGTAACCTTTGGTTTTTCAACTGTCATACATGGTTGCTACTGCTAGTACAATTTCCACCTATTGTGCAGAACATTCATTACTGACAGCATACTCCAGAGTCCACACCATATCCGTCTCTCTTGTGTGTCCTTTCCACCATATCATTTCACAGAAGAGTATATAGAATTCCAAATCCTGTAAATACCTCCATGCCTTAGAAATATCAATGAATTGAATAGAATTGAATTTGCCCCCATTATCAGATCTCCCGGCCTTAATTTGATGACAAGATTCTTTTTCACTCATTTCTTGAAAGTGTTTGAAAAAATGAAAAACGTTCAATTTCATTTTCAAAAAATTTATCCATATTTCCCTCCAACAATTGTCCATGAAATGCAGAAATATGTGGTGCCAGAATTTGAGGTTGCCTTAATGCCTCCATGCAATGACTCCAATACCTGTTTTGTCCACCAAGCTTTATCACTTTCAAAAGGACCTCTTGTGACTGCTTGCTTCCTAAACATGTGGGACAATTTTCTTTGTTTTCCTGCAAGTGAGGTAAACAATCCACCACTTATACCTTTGTAAAATAGTATTATATTGAAGATTCAAGTGAATATACATTTGGTGCCATAATGAGCTTGGGTTTGCAACAATCAAGGCATGAACTTGTGAAAATTCAACCTTCTAAAACCTGTAAATATTGTACTCTCCAACACCAAAGGCTGTAACCTTGTTACACAATTTATCTTTCACAAACCACCTGTCACACAAAATGTCACCTCCAAATGATAAAAGCTTTTCCAAAATGGCCTGGGATTGCAAAAGAAATTATCTGAAATTGTTGAAAAAATGTGCTGGAAATGACCTTGCCGTCTCATTTGACTAGTTGAGCACAAATTCTTATTTGGGTCAAGAAAATATGACATTTTTAAAAGTGATCTTCTTATCTCCTGAAAATTTTAATTTTACAGTGCCTCAGCTACTCTATGATTTGTCATTGTGATATGTGGTGATACTCTAAAACAAAGATTAACACAGCATAAAAAGAAAAAAATGAACAAAAAACAAAATTGCACAAAAACCCTCCAATAAAATGATGCTTCAAATCAATGTGTTTTGATTTTGCATGAAAAACAGGATTTTTTGAATCACTGTATCCAACTAACTCAATCTTAGTGGCTGAAGTATAAAGGATTCCACTATTTAAAGTTCCTTTCACACAACTCAAAATTCTCTTAGATGCTCTCATCTTATCTTCTAATGGCTGACTCATGAATCTTGAAACCAAAGACACTGTGGTCTTGTTATTCTCAAGTACATAAGGCTTCTAATCAAACTTCTATACTTCCTCTCATCCACTCTTCCACTTCCATCATCCTTGCAGATTCTTTCACCTTTTGCAAGCGGGGTAGCAACAGCTTTGCCACTTTCCATGCCAAACTTCTTCAACATATCATGTGCATATTTAGATTGGCAAATTCCATCATGTGTTTGATGTACCTCTATGCCAAGAAAATAATGCAGCAAACCCAAATCGCTCATTTCAAATTCTTGCATCATGGCTTGCTTGAACTCTCTCTTCATTCTTGATGAACTTTCTATTTAAATTAGATCATCAACATACAAGCAAACAATCAAAATATCATTACCTTCTCTTTTGTAGTATAATGCGGACTCATTCATACTTCTCAGTGAGATTTGCAAATCTGCAAAAAATCCTGATTCGATCCCAAAAATGTATTTATAAATCTACAAAAAAATCCTGATTCTATCCGATTTTTCCCGATTCACAGGCTAGCCGATTTTTTCCTAAAAAATTCTTATATGCATGAAAAAAGCTTTTTTCAATGAAAATCTGCATTTTTTCGGTTTTTTCAATGAAAAAATGCCAATTTTGTCCCCGATTTTTTGCCGATTCTCGATTTTTCCCAGTTCTTTTCCATGCCGATTCCGGTGCGATTTCGATTTTCTCAACTATGCTTCTCACAAATCCACACTTCAAGAAGTTTGCATCAATTCTTGTATACCATGCCCTTAGTGCTTTTTTGCCTAAATAATGCTTTTTATAACTGGTAAACATGTCATTTACCTTTCACTTCAAATCCTTGTGACTATTCCACAAACACTACTTCAATCTTGCCATTCCAAAATGCACTATTTGCATCAAGTTGATGTACAATCCATATTTTTTGGGTTGTCAATGCTAAGACCATTTTTATTGTCTTCCCTTGCAACAAGTGCATATGTCTTGTCATAATCTATGCCAATTTATTTACCCCTTTGCCACTATTCTAGCTTTATGCCTTTCAATTGATCCATTACTATTGTACTCGGCCTTGAACAACCACTTCACTCCAATCATGTCCTTGTTCTTTGGAAGTACACACAACTCCCAAGTATTATTCTTTTCAATTGCATTAATTTTTTCTTTCATGGCTTTGGTCCATAACTTGTTTTGGGCTACTTCTTCTAAACTTGAGGGCTCCACTTCACTCTTGAATAATGGTGCATAGTTCACCATAATATCTTCTTGTTACTTTTGTCTTTGTTCTTGGGCATGTGCTTGTCTTCTTGTGAACCTCCTATCAAAATTCTAATCCAACATTTGGCAGCTTGAACGTGACCTTTTGTGCTTATCATTGGAGAAATGCTTGTATCTCCACTTGATGTTTGTGACACACCAAAATCGTCAATTATGATAGTCTTCTCAATCTTTTATGTTAATTGTCCATGTACCCCCCTTCATCAAAAACCACATCTCTAGACACAATGCATTGTTTAGATACAGGGACATAACATTTATATGCCTTGCTTTCTTCAGAATAACCAACAAAAATGCATGCTTGACTCTTTGGATATAACTTCTTCCTTTTCTTATCTTCAACATGAACATAAGCCAAACAACCAAACACACTCAAGTGACTTATCGAAGGCTTCTTTCCATACCATGCCTCATGAGGTATCATATTCTTTACCGCAATTGTGGGACTTCTATTGAGGATGTACACTGTTGTTGCAACTACTTCAGCCCACAAATGCTTTCCCAAACCTTTTGCTAGTACCTGTTGGTCACAAATCTGCCATAGGAAAGGATTTTTGCATGTCTAAGCGCCCTAGACCTGGACCAACATTGAAAGGCCGGAGGGAAGAGATGCCCTTTGTGCCAATCTCCGGAGAAGGCCGACTCCTTTACTAAACTACCGGGGTTTCAAGATAAGAGTGCAGGAAAGAAATAAAAAGATAAGAGTGCTGGAAAGAGATTAAAAGAGTAAGGGTGCAGGAAAGAGATAAACAATGCAGAAAGGGATGGAAATAACTGGATATTGCAGTGGGAAAGAACACGCAGCACAATAACTCATCTATATCTAAACCAGCAGCAAATAATACAGAAGATGTAATAGAAACTAAAATTGCATATGCTTCTCTATGTATCCTCTAACCAAAATTCCAGACACATTTATCTTCCAATGCTAAAATCCAGATATCAGAATTACAACAATCAGAAAAATAAATGAAAGCATAAATACTTGCCAGAGGCAGCATAAAAAGAAAGCACAGATTCAGAGCCAAGGATCTTCTATATTGATGCAGAATGTCTAGTTACAGCAGCTTCTTTAGCAAAATGTTCCCCCCCTTTTCATTACAATGCGTGGGTTTTTATAGAGGACCCTCCCCTCTACGCCATTAATGATCCCGATTTACAAGAATGCTAGGGCGGATCTGGTAATGATGCTAGCCTACTTTTCACAATCGAACCCTCTTATCCAATTACCATAACTAGATACAGGGCCGCGTTAAGCGGGGAAATTCGCATTTATGAACCGCAGACCCGTTTTGGGTAGGACGCTCAGGCAGCTCCAAAAACCGCACTGGCCATCTTTTGCAAATGAGACTTCCCATCCTATTACCATAACTAGATATCGGGTCTTTCAGGGCGAAAAAACTGCATTTATGTGCCGCACAAATGCCTTGGATAAATACCCGGCCTTGGAATGTGCGCCCCTCGGGAGGAGCGTTGTCGTCAGACTTGCCCTGAGTGGAGCTTCGCTGGATTTTTAATCAAAACGTTGCTTCGCAATGAGTTTGAGCCGAAGCGAAGACAAGGATGGTAGGTGAATCTATGATGGTTCGCTGGGAAATGGCCTTGAAAACTGCTTCGCTGGAAGATGGAGCCAAAATGCCGCTTCGCGAGAAATTTGCCCGAAGTGACTGGTTGCTGGCAACATGTTACAAAATTTTCTCCCTCCTCATTTGGACAGAAGCTTCGCAGCGATCCAGTCAGAAGGTTGCAGTTCGGGGAAGCATCGCCCGAAGTCTACTCTCTGCCTTAAACATTTTTCTATCCTTTTAGTATTGCTTCGGCAAAACAGTGCCCGAAGTGGGAGGTTCACCGGGGGCATGGCCGAAGTAGCTGCTTCGCTAGATTGAGGCCCGAACTGGCGCCTACCTAAGTTAGAGCTTCGCTGGGAAGATGGGCCGAAGTAGCACTTCGGCCAAGATTTCAGCGAAGTAGCCTCGCTGACTTAGCACATTCTTGCTTCGCTTGAAACTACAGCTTCGCAACTCCTCCGCCCGAAGTGGATACTTCGGCAGTCCCATGAGCGAAGTGCCTTCTATGCCTTAGAATTTTTCAAGTTTTAGGCTAGACTCATCTGATTTCTTTTGCGAAGGTGTTCTCCTTCTTCTGCCTTCAGCGAAGCTTTCTATCTTCTCCTATTTTCTACTGGCGAAGCTCTTTCTATACATGAATTGAATATAGGGGGGGCCAAAAATGGGAACCAAAATTGCTGCAATGCTATAAAATACAAGAAAAAGCAAGGGAACAAATTCATGAAAAACAAGAAAACACTTTACAGAATCATCTCAAACTTCAATTTTCTTTACCCCTCTAAGCAATGTGACAAAATTGTCACATTCCCGGCGGCTCGGGGAAGCGCCCTCGGGGCCCTCAGCCTTGATCCATTGGGCCAGAGTTACCTCCTGTCCCTGCTTCGATCTGTTCTTCTCTTTCTGGGGGTACCTCTGCAGCTATCTCTTCTTCATTTTCTTCTCCTTCATCATCGGGTGCTTGTTCCTGTTCTGGCGGCGGGGGAAGACGGTCACGGATGCGCTCCATTGTCCGGCGGATGTGAGCCCAAGCTCCCTTCTGGAATGGTTCGCGATCTTGAAGGGATTTGACCAGAATGTGGAACTGGTCAATTTGGCCTATGTCGGCATGCTTGGCTCGTTTGCTCAAATCGTTCAGGCAAGCTGCAATCTGGCAATATCTGAGGATAAAATCCGTGACTTGTTTTTCTGTAATGGGTTCAACCCAATTATCAATTTCCGAAGTGTCACCTTCAAAGTGGAGCCACGCGGGCTTGAGTTCTTCTTTGGACAAAAGGTTCCCGTCATCATCAGTGAAGCTCGGGAAACCCAACCGCGTGAGATCTTGAAAATACACCAACGAGGTGCGTTGTTCCTGTTCGAATATGTCCATCAGCTGTTTGGCCTTCTGAACTTTCCTCAACTTTGAGAAGAAGGCACGGACTGTGGACTGAGCGGTGGACCAATCCCTTGCTGTCCGACTCATGGCAGGAACCTGCAAATCTTGATACTTAGCGCTTTGTACCTCAAAGGCCAACTTCAGCCGGCGCCGTACTTCTTGCATCACTTCATCGACAATCGGCCCACTTTGCGAAGCTGCGCTCTGAGCTTCTGTAATGTAGGAAAGAACTGACAGGGCACTGGAGGCCCGAGATCTGAAGTTTTTTAGCAGATGCGTGCGGATGTCTTTGATCCTGCCCCTATCAAACAGCTCCATATTTTCCTTCTCATACAACTGTTGCTGCATCTCCATGATTCGGGCTTCAAACTTCTTAGCCCTCTCTTCATTTTCTGCTTGAGTGTCGCCATGACTTTTAGCAGCCTCCTGGAGCTGAGCCACTTGCTGTTTTAGGGCAGTCACTTCCTGCTTCATTTGTTCGCACTGCTTCTGAGCGTTCTCTAGCTGGGCGCGGGTCTTCGCGAGATCTTCTTCCAGCTTCATGTTGGCACTCTCCACCTCGTAGCGGTGCTCATTTACTATCTTGGCGTGGCAGCGAAATGAATCAATTCTTACATGCATGGACTCCGACTCGTCATCCACGTCTAACTTCTCCAGGTCTTTGATTTTTTCATGATATGTATAATCTGAAGGTGTCATATCCTCAAGAGGCTTCTGGACTTTAGGCACCTTCTTCACCTTGTGGAGTTTCCCGTTTTTAGTGTCAAAGACAACACACTTCTCCACTTTCGCCAAGGACCGCCCTCTTTTCTTCCTGGCCTCCTTGAGCAACTTGTCAGTATTCTGCCGGGCCCTGAGCAATCTTTCCGCCAGAGGGCGTTCTTCAATCAAAGCTAACTCGTTATCCAATGAGGCTGGATTGCCAGCCAAAGGGGTGAACAAATATAATGACTGATGGGAGGATGCTTCGCCCGATGGATTGGCGATGGGCGTGGTGGGGGATTCGGTGGGCATGGGCGAAGCAACGGATTGTGCCACCGTGACTGGACTGTTGGGGTTTGGGAGCGAAGAGTCGCCCCCGGGCTGTTCGGATGGTGCGAGGTGGGTGTGAGTGGGTAATGGTATGTTGGTGGTGCCCCGACCAAGTGACGCGGACGATGTAGAGGCATTGGGGACATCAACGAAGGTGCCAGATATGGCTTGTACAAATGGAATGGTGGCGGCAATTGAAATGGTGTCAACTGGTGGTCGCGAAGCTTCAATAGAAGCTGTGGTTTGCGGGGGATTGCTTGCATACAAGGGGGACACTAAAGGCCTTTCGGTCGGGGCAACTATAGATACAATTTCAGAAGCAGGAGAAGGGGAAAGGGGGCGCGTACCTTCGTGCTCTGCTGTGAGAGCAGTAGTGGCGAAATCCTGCGTGTTGGGCCCTTGGCCGCTTTCCTCCTCTGTTCTTTCAACATCTCCAATCTCCTTTTCTCCTACTTCTTCTTCTTGGAGGAGTTCCTCCATATCAATAGCATCAACATCAACGATCTCCTTTTCCTTTTGTGGCGGAGGTTCGGGTGCTGCCTCGCTAGCATTCCTTTCAACTGAGCTTTCAGAAGGCTGTCCACTAGCAGAACCTGAGGGTTTGGTGCGAGGCCGCTTCGGATGTGGAGGGGGCATTTGAAATCGTCGAGGCGCAGAGGCATCTGCGGCAATTTACCGGAAGGGAGTCCGCCATTCAAGTGTTCCCCTAAGAACTTTTTTATGTTTGGGGAGGGAGTAAATCTTCCCGTCTGCTCACTCATATTGACATTTCGGACCGTATACCCCTTGGGTGGCTCCTGACGAGGGGCGAATGCATCCTGTACGTCATCTTTATAAATTGAAAACAAATTATTTCCCTCAGCATCTCGGACGTGCCTAGTCAAAGGCTGGTAATTTTGGGCGATAGCGTAGACAAGCTCGGGACAGTGGTGCACCGGAGGACACAGGTACCAGTACAGCTGCGAATAATAAGCTACGGCCCGTTTGTGCTCTGCAGAGAGTCTACTCTTCATAAAATCAATGGTTTGCCTGAGTTCGGCAACACTCTTGGTGAGCACAGTGTCCTTGATGTTTTCCCACCCATCAATGGGCGGTTCTACGGGCTCCTCTTCTGAATCCTCCTCTTCCTCCAGAACTTGTTTCTCCGGGCGGACGTTGAGGTCGACCTTCTTAGGTCTGTGTTTCTTTTCCTCCTTCGACTTCTTAACCTTTTCTGCACTCGCCTCCTCGGGCGCCTTCTTCTTCTCTTTAGAAGTTTTCCTCCCCATTACGGTCTGCAGAACGTAGCAGAGTTACAGCACTCGAAAAGGCGGGGTGGCAGGAGTGCAACAGAGTCTCGATTAGGGTTTCAATAGCTCGTAAGCTCTCTGCTAAGCATTAACCAGTAGGCAAATAGATTTGTCGAAGGCACTTTGCTTTTATAGGCAAAAGCTGAGACTGCTTCTATTAATGGCGCCCGCTGGAATTAAATGCATGAATCGGGCCGAAGGGGATCGCACTATTCTCTGATTGGTTTCCTGGCGCCGTTTACGAGGACCGAGGTACTTCGAAGATCTTACCCTGCTTTGAAACCTTAAATTTCTGTTGTCTTGCACCTGGGCACGAACCTCTAGTCTAACTAAATTCTCTTGGGATGTGTGCCGCCACCTTTGCATTAACTCCGTGTGCTTCGAACGTTTAACTAGGCCGCCAATTGGCACGCGCCCCAAGGCACGTTTTAAATGCGCTCGCTCCCTTTTACGGTTCAACTTGGGTACTTCGGATGAAAATTGGGCGAAGTTCCACTTCGGCTTTCCTTTTTCCCGAAGCGGATGAGCATGTGCTTTGTTGCTTCGCTGGAATCGGAGGCGATCAAGAAGTTCGGCGTGCTTTTTGCCCGAAGTGGACCTTGTCCATAAAAGTTAGCGAAGTAAAAATTCGCCGAACCTACTTCTTTAAACGACTTACAACTTTCTATTATTCCTTTGCAGATGTTACTTCGTTGAATTTTGGAGCGAACCAAAAATTTGAAGTTTCTTCGGCCCAAAGCGGGTTTTTTAATAGCAAAGTGATTGCTTATGTCTTGGTATACTTTGGCGGATGACTGCTTCACCCGAAATGGGCCCCGAAGTGGAGGTTCAGCCACCTTCTAGGCGAAGTGTCTACTTCGCACATTATGAAAAGAGGTGGTTCGCCAAATTGCGTCTGAAGCGGACGCTTCGCCAGTCAAACCCGAACTTAGCGCCTTCCTGGGGATGGTTCGCTAGGGACATTGGCCGAAGTGCTACTTCGGCAACTTTCTGGGCGAAGTGATTCAGGCTCCTTAAACTTTCTTCTTCATAGGCACAGGGAGGTTCGCTGGAGTTGAGGCCGAGGTTGTGGTTCGGCGTTTTTAAGACCCGAAGCGGCTGATTTTGGAGATTTTGGCCGAACTGACCTTTAAGTCAATTCCTTTCAGCGAAGCTGCCTATTGACCTGTTCTTGATCGAAGTTGCCCTTTCTCGCCCTCTTCCTTCGGTTATGGGCTGTGCGAACCTTCTTCTGATGTTGGAAAATCAGTGAAGTGCTGCCTTCATGACATGAAGCCTGTCTTGACACCGTCCTATTCCGGAGATAGTCCTTTGACACTATTTCCCTTAGTTTGCTTCATCGACATTGAGGTGCGTCGCAGCTTACTCTCTGGTGACGACTGCTTCGCTTGGAAAATTGCCGAAGTGCCTTGTTGTGCTTAGATATAGGGCGATCCTTAGTTGTTTTGGACTGGGGTTGGTTTGTCTTGCAGCAAAAGCTGTGAATCTACCCTAAATTCGTTGCTAATTCTGAAAGGCCTTAAAATAAAATATGTACATGCAAGAAACGAGAAAAAGACATTATATACAGGGGCAAAATTTTTCGGGTACCTTCTTAATGATAGTAGGCCTTCAGATGAAGACCGTTGACCGGGATGGGCAGAATCTGGCCGGTCATGTCTTTCAGGATGAAAGAGTTGGCTTGATTGACCTGCGAGATTTCAAACGGGCCTTCCCAGAAGGCATCAAACTTGTCATGGTTGCCTGGCTTGGCCTTCCACGAGTCCCATTTCCATACTAGGTCACCGACTTTGAAAGTACGGGCAGAGGACTTCTTCTTGAACCAATTTCGGGTGGTCTCCGTGTGTTTCATGAAAACTTCGTAGGCCTTTTCTCGGTCCTCTTCAAGCTGCAGCAGTTGAGCTAATCTGGCTTCCATGGGATCCAATTCCCCTCTTTCGTCATCTAACATCCAAAGTGCAGGAATTTCCATGTGAGTCGGCAAGACAACTTCTTTGCCATAGACTAGGGCGTAAGGCGAAGTCTTGATTGATTTTTTGACAGAGATCCGATCGGCCCATAGCGCTTGGTCCAGGAGCAAGTGCCAGGTCCTCTTGTTTCTCTCCAGAAGCTTTTTTAGGATCTTCAACAGGTTTTTATTTGTTGATTCTGCTAATCCATTGCCCTGCGGATAGTAATTTGAAGTGGCCTTGAGATAAATTCCATACTTGCAGGCAAATTCATTAATTTTGGCACCTATGAATCCTGGGCCATTATCTGTCACTATTGCTTTTGGAACCCCGAAGCGGGTGATTAAACCTTCTAGAAACGTGATGACCGTTTCTTGATCAGCATGTTTCGTGGGTATTGCTTCGGCCCATCTGGTGAAATAGTCTGTTGCGGTCAAGATGAACTTGTGTCCCGCTGATGAATTTGGCGATATCACCCCTACGAAATCTAACCCCCATTGCTGGAAAGGTGCTTCGACTTGTATTGGCTGTAAGGGCATTGGGGCATTTTTACTTCAGCCGACAAACCTTTGGCATTGTTCACACTTTCGAAAAACCGCGAAAGCGTCGGCGAAGAGAGTAGGCCAATAGTAGCCTGCCCTGATTATTTTTAAGGTTGTCGGCCTTCCTGCGAAGTGGCCTCCTGATAACCCGGAGTGAAATTCGCCGAGGACTTTTCCCTTATCATCTCCTCTGATGCATCTCAGAAGAACGCCATCAATATTTCTGAAGAATAGTCCTTCGGGGCGTAAGACATAACGGAGGGATTGCATCCTGAACCGTCTTCGTTGTGAGGCGTTTAAGTGCTCGGGACATCTCCCAGTGTTGAAGTACCTGATGATTTCATCGGTCCAATCTTCTTCATCGGTAGATTGATAGGCGAAGTTGTTCTCTGCCACTGGATCGTCCCATTGGCATGCTATTACTTCGGCAGCTATGCTCTTCGCTAGCTCCCGACACAAGGCTCGGCCGCGAACCAATTTGGTGGGCCGGATTTCGATATCAAACTCCTAGATTTTATTCACCCAACCAGCTCTTTTGCTGCCCATTTCTCCTTGGATAATGAAGCTTCGCACATCCGGGTGAATAACATACACCGTGGTTTTGCTTTGAGAGACGAAGTGCCTGAACTTCCTTAGTGATTTCATGACTGCATGCACTTGCCGTTCTATAAAATTATATTTCTCTTTGTGAGGTTGGATTACTTGACTTAAAAAGGCAATTGGGCGTTCCTCACCATCTTCCCCTTTTTGTGTCAGGACTGCTGCGTAACTCTCAGGTTCCCCGACTGCGTAAAGAATAAAATCCTTACTATAATCTGGATTAATTAGCACGGGAGCCTGGGCAATTCTGGCTTTAATCTCTTCAAATGCCTTTCTCCTTTCTTCAGTCCAGATGAACTCAGCATTTTTCTTTAAGAGCTCAGCCATCGGTTTGATGACTTGAGCGAAGTCTGGGATAAACTTCCTCACGAAGTTAATTTGGCCGAAGAATGACTGCAGCCCCTTCTTATTCATTGGGAGTGGGAGCTTGAGGAGTGCTTCGGCTCTGTCAGGATCAATAGCGAGACCCCTTTCTGATATAACATGGCCTAGCAGTTTTCCTTCCTTCACCGCGAAGATGGATTTCTTCGGATTGATGGAAATGCCGAATTCTCTACACCTTTCGAATATCTGTTGTAAGTGGGAGGTGTGATCTTCCCTCTTATGAGAAAATACAGTCATATCATCTAAATAGATAACAATGACTTTGTTCAACAGTTCGCTGAACGCTGAGTCCATGGCCCTCTGGAATGTAGCTCCTGCATTTGAAAGGCCGAACGACATTCGCTGGTAAGCGAACGTTCCCCACTTGGTGGTAAACGCCGTCTTGTGCTGGTCTTCATCCCTAACCCAGATCTGATTGTACCCCGAGAAACCATCCAGGAGAGAGAAGCGCTGTGCTCCTGCCACAACATGGAGTATCTGGTCAATTTGTGGGAGCGGGTAATGATCTTTCAAGGAGGCCTGATTCAAATTGCGGAAGTCTACGCACAGGCGGATATCTCCGTTCTTCTTCCTGACAGGGACCAGATTTGCGACCCAAGAAGAATGCTTTATTGGATAGATAATTTTGGCCTCAAGCATCTTCAAGAGTTCGGCCTTCATCAAGACTTCGATCTTTGGATTAACCGGCCTCTGTTTTTGTCTGCAGGGCCTAACTCCTTGTAATTCAATTGTATGTTGAATAATGCCTCGGTCATAGCCTTTCAAGTCTTGGTAACACCATGCCACGATGTCTGGGTACCTTTTGCATAAAGACCGAATCTGCTCAAGTTCTGTTGAAGTGCAATCTGTTCCGACCTTTATCACTTTGCCTGGTTCGAGCTCAAGGTCTTGGTATTGTCTTGCGTCCACCTTGATCCTGTGGGAGATCGCCCTGTCATTCTGGTCAAACAGGCTTTCTAAAGTGATTAATCACTTCGGAACGTGATTGTTCTTTAGCTGTATTAGCCCTTCGTACTCTTCATCTTCAGGATTCCTCCCTTCAACGGTGGCTGCCTCTTGAACTAGGAAGTTAATAATTTGCTCATCGCTGTCAAAGACTTGCCAGTGAGTGTCCTTGTCGGGCACAGATGGCCTATAGACAGTCCTTACTGCCTTGGGCTTATGCACCATTTCATCGGCTGGGGAGTATCTGGCTCCAATGGATGCTAAAATATCAGCATGCCTATTTTTCTCTCGTGGAATGGACTGAACGTTGAGCGATTCAAAATGCTCCAACAGGTCCCAAACCCTGTTGCGATATGCCTTAAGGTAGTGCTTCTTGGAGGTGCACTTGTTGGTGATTTGGTTGCAAACCAGTTCTGAATCGCCGAAGATCTGGAGATGCTTGATACCCAACTTCTCGGCTTTCTTCAGCCCCAAGCATAAAGCTTCATACTCGGCTGCATTGTTGGTACAACTCCAGGCAAGCCGGTAGCAATAGTCCTTTTGTTCGCCGGATGGTGACACCAGGAGCACTCCTGCTCCGGCTCCGTTTTTACATCGGGCACCATCGAAGAACAACTTCCACAATTCCTCTCGAGAAACTTCCTTATTCCTCTGCATTGGCTCCGTGGACCTTTCGGACTTAGTGATGGAATAGCATCCCATCTCTGTTTCAATCATAGCATTAAAATCTGTCAATGAGAACTCGTCCTCGGTGCACAGCTCGCCCAAGACTTCTTCTACTAGGTCCACTTGCTCCAATTCTTCGGTCATCAAGTGAACTGAATCATTACGCTCTCCTTCCTCGACCATCTTTTCTACGAGGAATGTAGAGGGCTTCTCATTGTAAATCTTGACTTTTCTTCCCTTAAATGGAACTTCCAGGTGTGAATAATCCATGGAAAGGTAACCGCCGAGCTTAGCCGTGAACTCCCTTGAGAGGCACATGCTGAAATATGGCTCGAGATCAACAACTACTACCTCTTGTATTACTACGATTTGAGGTGCCTTGTGCAGCCGAATAGGTATATCCTTGATCACACCGACTGTCTTCACAGGAGTACCGTCCAGCTGAAGCACGCCATGGCTACTTCGCGTGTATTCCATACCTATCTCCTCGCAAACAGCCTTCGGCATGACTGTAGTTGCGGCGCCGGAGTCAATCATACAATTGTGGACGATGCACCCTTCCATCTGCAGGGTCAGATAGAATGGAGGAGGCCTGTTTTTTCCTGTGATCGAAGTGGGCAAGGGCTGAGCTAAGACAGGTTGCGTCGACTTTCCTGCTTTTGCTGATTTTAGCGATTCTTGCAACAGGTCCACTTGTCCCGGGAGTTGTAGGGCATCATATAAACTGATCTTGGCGGGAGTCTTCTTTAACTCTTCCACGATATTATATGTCGCAGTAGCCGGGTTTCTCTGGTTCTTTCGCTGCCTCGTACTTAGTGCGATATTGTTGTGTGGCCTCGACTCTTTGCCGTTTTGTCAGCGAAGGGTACTTCAATTTTTCTCTAGCCTGCTCCTTGGTTTCAACTTGTGGTGGAGCTGTAGCGGTTTGCTGAGGTTTTTCCTTCATGGTGGCGGCTGAGGAGCTTTGTCAGGAGCCTTGACAGGTGGTTGTTCCTTTTCACGGTGGGTATACACCTTCAAGGGGCCCATTTGAGCTGTGTCTACTTCGATTGGTTTCTTCCCACCCTTGGTGAGAACCGAAACTTGCTCTTCCTCTGCGATCACTAAATTATGATCTGCCTCCATAATCATGTTAACTTGGCCGCCAGTAGCGCTGCCTGCCAGCGTTTGGACATAGTGTTGATGCAACATGCAAGTGCCCTCTTCATGTGGGTCGTTACATGTGGAACACCAGTGCACATAATCGGAAGTGCTTGGCTCCTCACTGATGGCGGCGTTCCTCGCAGGAGGTCTGCCTGACTGGGCTGCCTGGTCCTTTGTAAGCGCTGGTGGAGGATAGGGTCTTCTCGGCAGAAATTCCTGCTGTGCTTGTTTCTTTTTCATGACGGCCATATCATTTGATAATGTTCGCACAGTAGAATTCAAGGACTGAACTTCCTGTAACAACTTAGCTTGCACGTCTACGGCTGCAGGGGCCGATACTGCCGGAGGTGGCAACGGAGCCATTGTTGGGACTAGGGGCAAGGCAGGGTACTGGGGCGGCGCTGGTAATGCCGGGAATGGCGGAGGAACTGTAGGCTGTGGTGCCGAGGATGTGGGGAAATGTATCTGTGGAGCAGAACTGGGACACCGTCGGGTTCGGATTCCAGGGCGGAATCGGGTTTGTGGGAGACGTCGAAGTCTGTGCAGCAGCGCTGGGGTATTGTGATTGGGGGAAATCCGGAAATATTGGCATCGACATCCTCGGAGGGAGTTTACCAATGGCGATCAAATCTATTTCTGCCTTTTGGGCCAGCTCATATAGCTCGGGGAATGTATTAACATTTGAGAACCTCATCACCATGCTGATATCAGAGTTGAAGGCCCTAAGGTAATAATATGCCGCTTGTTCGGCTGTTGGCCGCAAGCCGGCAGGTACCCTCTGCCAGGTTCGGGCGAACCTTACATTAAAATCGGATATTTCCTCCTGAGGGTGTCTTTGGATTGAGGTGAACTGGTGCAGGAGGGAGGAAGGATCGGCAGATTCATTAAATCCTCTCATCAGTTGTCCGGCTAACTGGTCCCATCCCGTGATGGTGCCTGGTGGCAGAGATCTATACCAATAAAGAAGTTTTCCTCGGAGGGACAAAATCAATAGCCGAACCATAACCTCCTCTTCTGTGATATTATGGAGTGCAGCCAGGGAAGCAATGTCCTGGATGTGTTCGTAGGTTGTCTTCCCCGTTCCATCGAACGTAGGTATTGACTTTAGAGCAACAGGTGGAATTTGCCCCTGCCCAGCTAAATTTAATGGTCCAGCGGAATTCCAGGCTGGGAACAGCCTAGGCGGAGGCGGCGGCAGCGGTTGTTGTTGCTGCTGTTGTTGTTGTTGTTGTTGATGAGCCATATTTGCACCTAGGTTTGGCTGATAGGGGGTAAGCAACAGCTGATTCGGTAGAACCGAAGTTCCCGAAGTGCTTTGGTGATCTGGAGAGTTCGGGGGGTTAGGAGGGAGACTAGTCGCGGTGCTGTCCGAAGTCGGACCTTGTTCGTCAAAGACAACCTCTTGCGATGACCCTTCGTTGAGAGGTAGATCTGGCCTGACTAACCTAGGACGTTCCCCGAAGGCGTCAATGTCGAGCTCAAAGAACTCGGTCTCTTCTCCAGAGTTCCTAACTCTCCATCTTGTATGCATGAAGGTACGGATATTTCAGTACCGGTCTCTAAGGCTTACGATTTTCACGTTGAACAGAGTCGCCAGTTGCTCGAGTCTTACAGTACTGAGATGAGCATCAACTCTCAATACCACTCAGAAGGTGAGACTGACCAGGTCCCACCGGGCGTGCCAGAAACTGTTGGTCACAAATCCGCCACAGGAAAGGATTTTCGTATGTCTAAGCGCCCTAGACCTGGACCAACATTGAAAGGCCGGAGGGAAGAGATGCCCTCCGTGCCAATCTCCGGAGAAGGCCGGCTCCTATACTAAACTACCAGGGTTTCAAGATAAGAGTGCAGGAAAGAAATAAAAGATAAGAGTGCTGGAAAGAGATTAAAAGAGTGAGGGTGTAGGAAAGAGATAAACAATGCAGAAAGGGATGGAAATAACTGGATATTGTAGTGGGAAAGAACACGCAACACAATAACTCATCTATATCTAAACCAACAACAAATAATACAGAAGATGTAACAGAAACTGAAACTGAAACTGCATATGCTTCTCTATGTATCCTCTAACCAAAATTCCAGACACATTTATCTTCTAATGCTAAAATCCAGATATCAGAATTACAGCAATCAGAAAACTAAATGAAAGCAGAAATACTTGCCAGAGGCAGCATAAAAAGAAAGCATAGATTCAGAGCCAAGGATCTTCTATATTGATAGCAGAATGTCTAGTTACAACAGCTTCTTTAGCAAAATGTTCCCCCCCCTTTTTCATTACAATGCGTGGGTTTTTATAGAGGACCCTCCCCTCTGCGCCATTAATGATCCCGATTTACAAGAATGCTAGGGCGGATCTGGTAATGATGCTAGCCTACTTTTCACAATCGAACCCTCTTATCCAATTACCATAACTAGATACAGGGCCGCGTTAAGCGGGGAAATTCGCATTTATGAACCGCAGACCTGCTTTGGTTAGGACGCTCAGGCGGCTCCAAAAATTGCGTTGGTCATCTTCTGCAATTGAGACTTCCCATCCTATTACCATAACTAGATACCGGGTCTTTCGGGGCGAAAAAACTGCATTTATGTGCCGCACAAATGCCTTGGATAAATACCCGGCCTTGGAATGTGTGCCTCTTGGGAGGAGCGCTGTCGTCAGACTTGCCCTGGGTGGAGCTTCGCTGGATTTTCAATCGAAGCGTTGCTTCGCAATGAGTTAGAGCCGAAGCGAAGACAAGGATGGTAGGTGAATCTATGATGGTTCGCTGGAAAATGGCCTTGAAAACTGCTTTGTTGGAGAGATGGGGCCAAAATGCTGCTTCGGCGAGGAATTTGCCCGAAGTGACTGGCTGCTGGCAACATGTTACAAAACTTTCTCCCTCCGCATTTGGATAGAAGCTTCGCAGCGATCCAGTCAGAAGGTGGCAGTTCGGGGGAGCATCGCCCGAAGTTTACTCCCTGCCTTAGACATTTTTCTATCCTTTTAGTAGTGCTTCGGCAAAACGGTGCCCGAAGTGGGAGGTTCGCCGGGGGAATGGCCGAAGTAGCCGCTTCGCTAGACTGAGGCCCGAACTGGCGCCTACCTAAGTGAGAGCTTCGCTGGGAAGATGGGCCGAAGTAGCACTTCGGCCAAGATTTCAGCGAAGTAACCTCGCTGACTTAGCACATTCTTGCTTCGCTTGAAACTACAGCTTCGCAGCTCCTCCGCCCGAAGTGGATACTTCGGCAGTCCCATGAGCGAAGTGCCTTCTATGCCTTAGAATTTTTCAAGTTTTAGGCTGGACTCATCTGATTTCTTTTGCGAAGCTGTTCTTCTTCTCTCTGCCTTCAGCGAAGCTTTCTATCTTCTCCTATTTTCTACTGGCGAAGCTCTTTCTATACATGAATTGAATATAGAGAGGGGCAAAAATGGGAACCAAAATTGCTGCAATGCTATAAAATACAAGAAAAAGCAAGGGAACAAATTCATGAAAAACAAGAAAACACTTTACAAAATCATCTCAAACTTCAATTTTCTTTACCCCTCCAAGCAATGTGACAAAATTGTCAACAGTACCATGTTTCTTGCCATCTCCATGATTGTCCTATTTTTACATTCTACCGCTCCATTTTGTTGAGTTGTATAGGTTGTTATCAATCGTCTTCATATCCTATGCTCATTACATAATTGTTTGAATTTTTGGAATAATACTCACCACCATGATCAGACCTTAATGTTTTGATTCTACATCCGCTTTCATTCTTTACTATGGCTTTGAAGCTTCGGAATACTTCAAAAGCATCACTTTTATTCTTCAAAAAATATACCCATGTTTTTCTAGTATGATCATCAATGAAAATGATAAAGTAGAAGGATTTACCAAGACTTGGTGTATGCATTGGACCATAAATATCTAAATGAATCAACTGCAACAGATATGATGCTCTCCATGCTCTTCCTTTGGAAAAGCTCTCTCTATGATATTTTCCTATTGTGCAAACATCACACACTTCACTTCCCGTTTCTACACAAGGCAGTCCATGGACCATTCCTTTAGCATTCAACAAATACAAGCTTCGAAAATTCAGGTTGTGTCGAAAATTCAGGTGACCATACCTTTGGTGCCATAAACAATTGTTGTCAATCATTGTATGACACAAATTGTTCTGTTCTCCTCCAAGCTTCAAAGGAAACATTCTACTCCTTCTCATAGGTACAACAACCACTGCTTGGTTCCCATTTGCTTTGTCATATATGATGCACTCCTTATTCTTAGACACCACTATTAGGTACCTAGGGTGAGGAATATGGGAATATAATATTATATTGTGTATGGGTATTATGGATAGTTGGCATGGGCCACACATAACCCAAGGTTGGTTATATTATAATAATGAGTGGGACAAGGGTTTAGGAAGATGGGTATATAAAGAAGGGATATTGTCATTGTAATCAAGCAATTCATATCAAGTATTCTTGTAACAGTCTTGGCTGTGAAGCAAATTCAGAGTAATTCCTTCCTTAAGGAGTTTTATTGGTGTTGCCCTACTTTAAGCTTATTATCTATCTCTGTCTCAATGTGTGGATTGTTACTGTGGATAATTATTTGTGGATGGTTGTGTTTTTATTTCAGTATATGGTGAATGATTTATGTTCATAAGAATAATGGTTCGTAACTGTTGGCCACGGATACGCCACCTGGGAAGGACTTGGTGTGTCAATGCGCCCTAGACCCGCAGACCAACATTGAAAGGCCGGGAGGAAGGGATGCCCCCCGTGCCGATCTCCGGAGAAGGCCGGCTCCTTTCCTAACCTACTTGGGGGTTTTAGATAAGGGTGCAGGAAAGAGATTAAAAAAGGTGGTAAAGGGAACTGGAAAGAGATTGAAAAAGATAAGGGAACAGGAAAGAGATGTAAATATCATGCGTTTCGGGTGGGGGGAGAACAAGCAACACGATCGCAAATTTGCATCCGAACCAACAACAATTAAAACAAAGCATGTAACGTAAACCGCAGCTGCTATTCTACCCTATGTATCCTTCTGTTTAGTATTCCAGATCCAAATAATCACCAATGCCCAAATCCAGAATTCAGAATTCAGACAGACAGAAATATAAATGGACATGAAGCAGAAATACTAGCGGAAGGCAGCATAAAAGGGGACTGCGATTCTATCCTATGTATCCTCTATCTATGCATTCCAAGAATACTTAATCATCAAATACTGGAATCCAGAGTTCAGTATAACAGTAAGCAATGAAATAAGAAACATGAGGCAGAAATGACAAGGAAAGGCAGCATAAAAGACAGAGACAAGAAGCAGAGCCAAGGATGCTTTGAATTAATTAGAAGGTGGTCCGTCACAATAGAGTCCTCTAGCAATATGTTCCCCCCCTTTTTACAATGATGTGGTGCGGGTATTTATAGCGCAGTTTCCCCCAATTACAATCCTGGGCACAAAATCCCAGAGCTGACAAAAGCGGCGAAAGAGCTGCTGATGTTGACTCCTGCAGACAGGGGTTGTACTGGCAACAAGGTCCTCCTGAAGACTTGGCAGCTACGTGGCAGTGCGGTTGATGAAACTTCGAGTCAGCATGAATGCGGGTAGCTGTGGTAGATGGAACTTGGCGTCAGCTTAAATGAGGGCAGCTGGAAGAGGTGGTTTTGGCCCATGCTTTTCCCGTCACATCTCGGCTCGGATCCCGAGGCTGGACACTTGTCAACTTCTGACGGGGGGCACATCTGCCTTGAAAGGCAGTCTCTCTCTTGTGTCCTACTTTGCCTGGAAAAGGAGCGCAACCGGGTAGCGCAAGCGGGGAACAACGAAGTTGGGGAGGCCTCCGTGCCTTAGTCTGTTTTTGGGCTGCTTGGAAGATATTGCCCAACTGCGCGCAAGCTAGAGGGCGCAGCCCGACTTCGCTGCGAAGTCGGGTTGCGCACTCCAACACTTAGCCAATTTGGCAGCTGTTCAAACTGCGACTAAGTGCCAGGGCGCAACCCGACTTCGCTGCGAAGTCGGGTTGCGCTCTGGCACTTAGTCAATTTTCATGATCCACTACTTCCCAGGTGCGCGCAAGAATGAGAGCGCACCCCGACTTCGCAGCGAAGTCGGGTTGTGCTCTCATACTTAGGCTCCCCAAGTGTGCATAAAATTAAGGGCGCAACCCGACTTCGCTGCGATGTCGGGTTGCGCACCCAACACTTAGAAAATTTTTGGGTCTTTCTATGAGCGCAGTCGGGAGGATGAGCGCAGTCGGGCCCGACACTTCGTCAATTTTCTGGCCCGAAATTGAGCTTCCTGGTCCTACTTCCCGGGGCCATAACTTTTGATCCGCTGACCCGATTGCCTATTATAATATATCGTCGGAAAGCTAGCAAGAAGATCTGCAAAGATAAAATATCCAAAGCTTATTCCATCCCTTTTATCGCCCCCGTTTATGGCCCGCAAAAACTTGAACACCTCTGCATGCTCTTCGCCGCTTTAAAGCTCCATACTTAGGCCAAAGTTTATCAAAAAAAATTAATGTGGCAAAATTGCCAACAGTAACAACCACTTTGTGGTTTTCCTCTACAAGCTACTCCACACTCAACAAATTGTGTTTCAAGCCTGTTATGAAGTAAGTATTTTGAATATTTTTCTTTCCATATTTTGTGTCAATTTGTAAGATTCCTTTTCCTTCAACCTCCAATGCTTTGTCATCTCCAAATTTCACCTTGCTATTATATGAGTCATTCAACTCCACAAAAAACCCCTTATCACCAGTCATGTGATTTGAACAACATAAAATCTAAGTACCAAGACTCTTTAGTTGAAAGTTTTACCACATTACATGACAAGAATATATTTTTCGACATTTTCACCTTCTTCATATAAAGAGTTTGCCTTTTCTCCTTCATTGCTTGCCTTTATCTATGTTCTCTTTCATAGTGACCATACCTTTTGCAATAGTGACATTGAACATTCCTCTTATCTACAAATCTGCCTCTTCCTCTTCGACTATAGCATCCTCTTCTACCATGGCCTCTTCCTCTTGTAGAATGTTGATTTTTCTGCTCCCCTCTTTGACCTTAGAAATCGAAGCTTGAGCTACCCCATTATTGTTTAAAACTCCTACCTTGGAAGCAAAATCTTGCTCCAAGTTTTCTTCTTCACTATTTTTTAACTTTTTTCCATGGGATATGAGTGATGCCACAAATTCATCGAACTCCAAATTTTTTGTTGGAGATAATTTTAACATCCGAAGCTTACAGCTAGGGACACAAACAAGGGCCACCCTCACGTGATTTGAAGTTGGGTCTCTGTAATGTGAGCTCAAAGCCTTTACCATTGCACTGTCCCGACAGGGACCAAACTCCAAAGTTTCAAATCTTCACTTTATTCAATAATCATCATACAAATGTTCTACTTTGGTAATTTTCACAACATCTCCTTGTGCTACTTCTTCACTATAGATACCCATTTTGCACATAATGTCAAGCACCTTTACACAATAATCTCCCACATTCTCATTATCATTCATTCTCATATAGTTATTATCTCTTCAATGTTTGTAACTTCACTAATTTCATTTGAGCAAACCCTTTGTGCTTCCTCCAAATTCTTTTTTTCTGCGGCTGATAAGATACTCCAATCAAAAGGTTCCTCATATCCATATTCCACAACACTCCACGTTTACTTGGCAATCAGCAAAGTCCTCATCTTTATGTGCCAATAATCATAATTTACTCCTTTAAATTCTGGGATGGCTAGTGAAGCATTACAATGACCCATGACAGCTACAACAATAACATCTGAAGTTTTCCTCCACAAACTTAAATTCTGAATTGTCTGGTTAAAAAAAATCAAATTTTCGAGCCCTCCACTTCTCCAATCTCCAATCTCCGATACCAACATGTGAGATGTGATAATATTCTAAAACAAAGAATAACACAACATAGAAAGAAGAAAATGAACATTCTCTCCAAATCTGGGTGAGAATTTTTTTTTTTTTAATTGTAATTCTCATTATGTCCTGTTTGATTTTTTGTCTCATTAACTATCACAATTTCCAACAGTCATCTCCCAAAATCTCATTCTCTAATATGTCCCAAAATCATATCCTTTAACTTTGAATTATTAGCAACAAATGTTGTGAACCAGTGCATTCACCAAATCATGTGTTTGTTGGCACCAGAATCAGAATAGAAACATTTTCAGCTTTGATTTTGTTCTAAGAAAACACGTAAGGCATACTCATCTTCTAGATTATATTCTACAAGAGTGCCTGACATAATTTTTGTTTCCTTTTACTATCAAGCTGCTTTCTTTTATCACAATCTCTTTTTAGATGGCCTGGCTTGCATTAACAAAAACAACAAACATTATTGTAAGTTGGTTTGTGAGTGGCAAATGAAATGGTTTCATTTTTACCTTCCTTTCCTTTGCCTTAAGCAAAGAGAGCCTTGTTATTCCCTTGTCTTTTTTTCTGGTAACAAAAACACTTCCTTTGGATTCTTTAGTTTTTCCGAAATTCCTTCATATACAAGAACTTGGCATACAGAAAATAAGATAGTAGACAATTATGAGAAACAATCACATTTAACCTTCCTTTCTTTATACCAAATGACAATTATTGCAGCTCTATCCTGCATAAGCCATTTCTGCCCTCAAACCCTGTTTGATTGCATTCTCCTTCTGTCCTCGTTTTACCTTGCTCTGTTCCTTCATGTTTGTCTGCACTAACATTTGTCCTTTCTTCAAAAATTTATTGCTTCCTTCTGCTGCATAGTGCTGACAGACACATCTACTCTGTTTCCTCCTCTCTCACTATTGATCATGTTTTCACCCTCACAGCTATTACTGAGGAGACTTGCCAACAAACTTCTAAAGTATTATGTTGTATTGTGGATATTAGAAATGCCTTTGACACCATTCCCAGGCATAATTTATTTCAAAGACTAGATGACATCAGCATCTTGGAGCTCTTTATCACCACCATCAAGAAATGTCCAAAGCAACATTGGCATCAAACTAGGCTGTCCTATTTCTCCCTCACTCTTTGGGATCTACATTGACGAGCTTGCAGAATTTATTCAACAAGACACACATGTTGGCGATGGTTGCCTTCTACATCATGTCTTGATAGCTATGTTGCTTTTTGCAAATGATGTTGTTCTTCTTACTCATACGCCTGAGGGCCTACAAAGACGGTTGGATACACTTGCTCGCTTTTGTGACTTGACAGTTGATCTTGGCAAGACTAAGGTGATGATTCAACACATCAAAGAATACTCTATTTAAGTTTCACTTCTTCTATAAGGCTGATTCAATTGAGATCACCACTGCTCACACCTACTTGTTTTTTCAGTTTACAGGTCCTTCCCTTAATTTTGGCCACCTTCATAGTCACGCCTAAGCAAAGGCATATACATCTCTCTTAGTCTTGGAACCCCAATGTTTCCAACAACACTTCATAGACATACCTGCAAAGATATGCCTCTTTGATTGCATCATCAAACCCATAATCCTTTCCGGATCTGAGATTTGGGGTCCAGGTCTAGAGTGCTTACATTGAGAGGGTCCAGACTATTTTGCATCAACGACTTATCCAATCTAAAAGAACAATTACCCAATGTATTGTTTAAGCTAAGATTGGTGCTCATCCTCTTTGCCTTGAGAGCATCTTCAGCATTTTGTTTTCAGCTTCATAGCCTTAGATCCATTGGTGACTACACCTCATACCAAAAGAACTACCCATATTTGACGCATTGCTCCTCAAAATGCATTACCTCTAGGAGCACTTTTGGTCAACATCATACATGGTACTCAAAAGTTATTTCTCTTCTTGAGTTAGTTGTCATCTCCTTAAATCAATTACCTCCATTCAAATACTCTTCAAATGCTTCTCTTGCCTTCTTCTTGATAAGAGAGTAATAAATCAACCAGTCAAATGATGTTTATCGACAATATTTTCATATCACTTAGGTCACTCCATCTCAACCTCTTAGTCCTAAGTTGGCCTTCTACAATAAATATTTCATAACAACTGAGAATGGAAACTGAAAAAAATTTCATCTTTAGGTGTCCTATTTATCATGAGATCCGAGAGAAGTACTATTGCTTGTATAAAGACTGAGGTGGATAGCTTGCCAAAATTTTCTAGCTATCCTAACCAAAGATGCTTGGCTCTATACCTCAGGGAAGCTATTACAGGGGAAAACTACTACTTGACTAATCACCTCATTCTTTCACTATATCTCTGTAGTCGAAAGTGATAAGCGTTCAATTGAAGCTCCAACTAATGAAAATTCTATGCACCCTTGTCTGCATAAAAGAGTGGCTACTAGGGCTACAATTCTTTCTTCTTGCTTGTAGCAAGACAGGTTTGCAGGTCCTCAACATCGGGTTTTGGCAACTCCTCACATAGCGAACAGTTGTAGACAAACATAACTTACCAATTTCTTGTCCTCTTCCATTGGTTCCACAACCATGGATGCTAGAAGAGTCTTGAGGGGTCAAATTCCATGTCCACCTAGGATTAGCCACCTAGGCCCTCTTAGTCCTAGCCATTCTCCTAGAAGGATCATTAGATCATGTGTTGGACCTTTTGGGATAGTTGGCGATGATGACGAATGCAACTCTACTTTACATCCCACTATAAATTAATACTGGCACTTGTGTAATGTCCCCCCCTGTTCTGATATTTTAATATTTGGGACACTATACTGTTTCTTAAAATCAGAAAATACAACTCCAAGAAACAGGAAATAACTAACAATTTTATTTTTCAAATTTCTTTCAAAATAGGGTTCAGATTACAATATTTTAAAAATATAATCTTTCCACAATATGTCTGCAAACCCTTGAAATATACTAAATCAGCAAATACCAAAGTACCTCTGAAATCGTTGAAGCACCAAAGCGTGAATCCTGTGTGAATTCACCAACAGAGAACTGGGGTTTCGTCCAGCTCCAAAAATCTGAGGGGTTTCGTCCTCAGCCACACCGTTGGGGTTTCCGTCCCTTCGGAGAAGAAGTCTCAACCACTGGCCTCAAACTCTAGAGGAAATAACTAAAATCCAGAATATCTAAAATGAGACCAAGTCACCGAATAAATAGGCTCCTCCTTGGCAAACTCTCTTTTTCGCGCTCAATGTGGGATAAACATATTTCTTCCCCTTTAATTATAATATAAAGTTTTAACTTTATAAAATGAATTTAATAATTCACTTAATAAAGCCAAGCTTTGCGCTTTAAAAACTCTGCCTTATGAAACTCCGAATGACCAACTAGAAACCTGTTCCGGATACCCATTTCGTTGTAGAACAACATCCCCCTGTCCGCTCGGCAAGAAACCCTAAAACCCGACACTGCTAAAAATAGCAATTCCAGCATCCTAGCTGCGTTTGACCCCGAACGACCACCAAAACCGAGCTCTAAGAATTCAAAAGTTGTCTCAAATATCTCCAAAGGCTCTCATCCATATGACATAGCCTACGAGAACCCGTGTATAGGCTAGTCTCTATGTGCTCCCACTAGTTGATTAGAAGGGGACATTACAGTCCGCCCTTCCCAAATATTGCTTGTCCTCAAGCAATATGATCTCGTATGCCAGGATCCCAAATAAATCTGAAGAATGTCTCATGATGAAGACACTACCTTGAACTGTCATCCCAAAAACTGAAAACACCTGTCAAGCTCTGTCACCAAACCGATACAACCGGTCCCGGTAACTTTGTCGAGCTCTGCCACTCTATAAAACAATCCATCCCTCAGAGGAATTCCTGGATCCCATAGCCAAATAGGGATTTTGTCATTCCCGAAATTTAATAATTTCTGCTGTGCCACTCTGACTACAACTGAATTATTCTGCAGCTCAAAGGAGAACCCATTCTGGACTGACAAACGAGGAACCCAACAAGAAACTGATTCTACAACTATAGGGAAGAGCACCTCATGCCAAGGTGATACATATAACTCCTTATACCAACCCTTCTTCCCATTCATATATGACATGGTCAAATCATCAACATGTGGACTGAAAGAAAAACTATGAGCATACCTCACTATACGGTCCATCTGAACTTCACCAACTGGTTCCATGGAAGGGTCTATACAATCACCTGTGCTACAACTCTCAACATTCTGCACACAGAAGTCAGGAGATGTTTCGCCAATCATAACACAAGGAAATGAACCTGCATCAGCATCATACTCGGGTTGTTCCTTCTGAGTGGTTGTAACAGTTGACCAATTTTCTTCTTTGTGAACAAAACTTAACTCAAGGTTAAGTTTGTTAATTATCTTCTCCTTTTTGGTGAGTTCTTGGTACATCTTTTCTGCAGTTTGGATAGCCAAATCCCTATCAGATAACAATTGCAAGTAATCAGATTTTATTTTCTCCAAAGCATGCTTGATAGTTTCTACCTTAATAGTTTGCACGCTTTCAACAGAGGAGACATCAATCAACCCTATCTGCCTATCTTTGAGCTGAGCTGTCCACAGAAGATATTCAACAAAGTTGTGTGTGCTATCCAAATGGGTTAATGTTTGGACAATCTTCTCTTCTGTAACCTGCAACTTATCCTTCCAACTTTGCATTGTATCAAGTTCTGGATTGTGATCAGCAGCACATAATAAAGTTTCTGATTTACCATCTTTGGCATAATGATCATAATCAGCATTCCTTTTGACACTACACTCTCCAACTTCGTGCACTGAAGTTAGGACTGACTCATGCTCAACCCAAGAATTATCAACTGCATGCACATCCTCACCAGCTGCTGATTTAACAATGTCAAAATCAGCTTGCTCTATGATCTCACCACTATCACGAAATTCATTATGCCCCTCACCAAAATGAGATCCACAAGATGAATTAACTTCATCTTCATCAATTTTGCCCTCCTGTACTTCCACACAAGTTTCTTGAAGAGGTGGCATGTTTATATTTTGAATTTCAGCAGTCTGAATGTTCAAGTCAGCACCCTGATCAAAAGGAAATTTGTCTCTATCAATCTTCTCATTTACTTCATCAGCATAACTCTCCAACTCATCAGGAAAGCCACCATCCAACCACTTGCTGGTCTGTTCTGTTTCTAACTTTAACCAGAAGACATCTTCATCGACATTGATCTCCTCATCAAATTTGGAGTCTTCACCATGAAAAAAAACACCATGCAACAATGAACTGTTGCCAGGAAAAATGCAAGGCTCATCATACCTTATGTCCAAGGTCTCACAAACCTCACTGGATTGCTCTGGAAGCAATTCCACAACTGTTGTCTTGTCATTACCCTCGGTACTATAGTTGTCCTGGGACTTGTGGGTTATGGGCCCACATATATGTCCAAGTGACCACTCTTCTTGGCAAGTGAAGCAACGCTGTTCTCTTCTCAACTGATTCTTGCTTTTGAGAGGTAGTCCTGGAATCTGTAAGTCACTTGGTCTCTTTTCCTTCTCCTGTTCCTCCTGTACCAAGAGAGGTTTCAGCTTCTTCTCACATTGCTTGGAAACATTGTCAACTAATTTACGTGCAGCTGAAGAGGTAATCTGTCCTTGCCTCAAAACAGCCATCAACTTGGGCAAGATGGGCTGGGTAAAGTCATCACTTTCCTCAATGATGCGTACCATGATGGTTTGCATGTAAGAGGATATAATGTCTTCATGATCTTCACTGATAGAAGCCATAAAATGTTGAAACATCTGGAGACTAAGATCAGCACAATCTAAATCAAGCAAAAAGACATATATTCTAATTTTTGCCATCACTTCCAAAATTCTAACCTTCTTACCATAGGATCGGTCCCTGATGTTATTCAAACCATGAAAACTGTCAACCATTAGCTGTAATCCCTCCTTCATGATGTCGTCATTGTAGGGTGCTTCCGGAGCTGTAATCCTTATGATCTCACTGAGACAAGAGGTGACTGCAAGTCTCACGTCCCTATCTGCATGTCTCATAATCCAATGCTGGCCTAATGCAATTATAGGTACTTTCGCTGCCCAATTCAAAACCTCACGATCAGATTGATCTAGTTCAACTAGACATGTATCCATTTCCTTTAGACTGTCAAGAAGAACATCTTTTGACAATTTCTGGGACTCAAGTTGTTTCCCCAAAGCATAGAGCTTACAACTTACATCCATTCTTTTACTGAAATGTTCTGCAGATTGAATTTGTTTTCTGTTATTGGATGTGTGATGCTCAACCTTAGCCTTAGAGGGAACCATAGGTGCTGACTTAGGTGACATAGCTACTGTCAACTGCTTTTCCAACTTTTCTGGGACAACGAGCTCAACTTTATTAGCCGCAATATTAGCTGCAATTTTAGGATCTTGTAAAGTATTTTGTTCAACTCCAACTTTCTTCGGCAACTTTATGAATGAAAAATCAACCTTATCCCGAGGAAAAACCGAAGGTAGAGAAATTTGCATCATTGCGGTTAATTGACTGATGGATTTTTGTATCTCACTCCGAGTCCTATCCCAATCACGTTGTCTCCTAGACCAATCATTATAAGACTCCATGAATCTGAAATTTAATTAGGCTTCCACAAGCTGGCAGAATAGCCTGAGCTCTGAATTAACAATACCCAGAACTCTTAAAGCCCAAATCAACCAAATGGGTATTCAAATCACCAATACCCAGAAACTGGAAACCCTAGATTTGAAAACGACAACCAAACCCTAACTTCCAAGTCTGAAAAATACTCACGACTGCTGCAATTTTTTTTTTTTTTCACACAATACTGAAATCATTTCTGAAATTTTCATCAAACCCTAAACAGGCTAGCAGGAAAAACCAGCTCTGATACCACTGTAATGTCCCCCCCTGTTCTGATATTTTAATATTTGGGACACTATACTGTTTCTTAAAATCAAAAAATACAACTCCAAGAAACAGGAAATAACTAACAATTTTATTTTTCAAATTTCTTTCAAAATAGGGTTCAGATTACAATATTTTAAAAATATAATCTTTCCACAATATGTCTGCAAACCCTTGAAATATACTAAATCAGCAAATACCAAAGTACCTCTCGAAATCGTTGAAGCACCAAAGCGTGAATCCTGTGTGAATTCACCAACAGAGAACTGGGGTTTCGTCCAGCTCCAAAAATCCGAGGGGTTTCGTCCTCAGCCACACCGTTGGGGTTTCCGTCCCTTCGGAGAAGAAGTCTCAACCACTGGCCTCAAACTCTAGAGGAAATAACTAAAATCCAGAATATCTAAAATGAGACCAAGTCACTGAATAAATAGGCTCCTCCTTGGCAAACTCTCTTTTTCGCGCTCAATGTGGGATAAACATATTTCTTCCCCTTTAATTATAATATAAAGTTTTAACTTTATAAAATGAATTTAATAATTCACTTAATAAAGCCAAGCTTTGCGCTTTAAAAACTCTGCCTTATGAAACTCCGAATGACCAACTGAAACCTGTTCCGGATACCCATTTCGTTGTAGAACAACATCCCCCTGTCCGCTCGGCAAGAAACCCTAAAACCCGACACTGCTAAAAATAGCAATTCCAGCATCCTAGCTGCGTTTGACCCCGAACGACCACCAAAACTGAGCTCTAAGAATTCAAAAGTTGTCTCAAATATCTCCAAAGGCTCTCATCCATATGACATAGCCTACGAGAACCCGTGTATAGGCTAGTCTCTATGTGCTCCCACTAGCTGATTAGAAGGGGACATTACAACTTGGTCCACTCAAACCCCTTCTTATCACTGTTATATTTCTACTTCTAGCTCTCCCTTAATCATTACTTTTAGCATCTTAGGATTTACCCATTTTGGGTGACCCTCAAGGATGAAATGTTATGCCATACTAGTAGTTTATAGGAGACTTTTTACTCTAGTTTAGCTTAATTTTGTAGTACTATTTGGTTGTTATAGTGCATTGTAATTTGAAGAGCTCTTTTCAATGAGTCCCGTTGGCCTACTTTGGCCATCTATGTACATTAATAAAATTATCTTATATTATCTTACCTAGAACCAAGGTTGGGCTTTGAACCTCACTCAAATGGTGCGTAGTTGAGCCTTGACCCAGATATTCAAATGAACTGGGTTCCTAACCCTAGAGGTTGACCATTAGATTTTGACACCAAAAATTAGAATAACAAGAATACTAATAAATAAATATGAATAAAATTGAGAGGGTGAGAGGAAAGAATGGAGTTATGAATGCTCAAAGCTGCTGACCATTTATATCTTATGTCCTGTAACTGAAACCTAAAATTGTCCCCAACTGTCAACCACCTACTTATCAACTATCTAGCTGCTAACGGCCTAAATAGTTGATGACCATTGTTGTCATTCTAATTTATATTCTGCAAGTGAAAACTAAATGTCTAAAAATCTGTCCTTTACTTGATGAACTTTGAACCTGAAATAAAGAATGGTAGCTAAAAAATTAAAATGCCAGCAAGTTGTGAGAAAAAATAATTTTTTTTTTCGCTTGGTAAATGATTTATAAATTTAAAATTTAATAAGTACCATAAAAATTAAAATATAATATTGAGACTAAGTTATAACTTATAAGGTTTAACTTTTAAGTTTAGGTTTCAAGAACAAAATTAAAGCATGAAAAGAATTAAGATAAAAAATAAAAAAATTAAATATGATTTAGATTAAATTATAAATTTATTTTTTAAATATTGTTAATTAAATTATTTTAATTAGGATTCAAGTGGATCTATTATAAGATTTCACAATGTAGTGTTAGTTATAACATTGTCATATTGTTCTAATAGCTTCAAAAATTATATAGAGATAGATATTATAATAGTATAGTGTGAATGTAGTTTTATAGGTCATTTTTTATTTGGTTTAGCCGTTTAGGGTTACTTTAGTTTGAGTATAGTGTTTATATTTTTGGTTTATAAATATGTTAAATTAATTAATGAAATATAAAATTAATTAAATATGATTATTATAAATAAAATGTAATTAATATAACCTAATTTTTTTTTTTTATAAACACACACCCATCCCCTCACATACTCGCCCACGAACCTTGGACCTCTCGAAGAAGAGCCAAAGCCCAAACCGATGCACTATCCATATAACTTAATTTTTTAAATTGTTGTTGTTTATAAATATTAAAAAATTATTTTAAATATTTAATTATAAGTTATAATTATAAAAATGTTATTTAGGTTTGAACCTTGGACCTCCCGAAGAAGAGCCAAAGCCCCAAAGCCCAAACCGATGCGCTATCCATATAACTTTGTTTATAAATATTAAAAAATTATAAATATTAAAGACGGACGGACCTTTGGTTAGATAAAACTTTGGATATAACAATGTTATAATATTAAATTATTTTTAAATATTTAATTATAAGTTATAATATTAAATTATTTTTAAATATTTAATTATAAGTTATAATATTTAAAGACGGACGAACCTCGGATATAGCGCATCGGTTCGATATAACTTTGGATATAACAATGTTTATAAATATTAAAAAATTATTTTTAAATATTTAATTATAAGTTATAATTATAAAAATGTGATTTAGGTTTGAACCTTGGACCTCCCGAAGAAGAGCCAAAGCCCAAACCGATGCGCTATCCATATAACTTAATTTTTAAAAATTATTTATCCATCTATATTATACTGTCTTTGTAGATTAAAATTATTAAACCTCTTCCTTCAAGTATAATAGTCTATGAAATTTATCTACCAAACACATTAACCATAATACATCTTTTTATTTTATTATAAATTGTAAAAAAATTCTGTGGGATAACACATTAGTTAGGTCTTTGAGCTCTCTTTTAAAAAACTAAAATTTACGTATGTATGTCAATGAGCTTGTGACCATAAAAATACATATAATATATTAATATATAATTACAATCCGTCTTATTTTACCTGACTTATTTACCTTATGTTTCACTTCTAACATATTTGGAAAGGCCTCATGGGTTTTGATTTACAAACATAAAATCTAAGTACTTTAGCTTGCTTGCAAAAGATAATAAAGAATTTCAAAATCTTAAATTAGAAAGCGAACATTTCGGAGGAACAAATGAAAGATTGTCGAAAAACATCGCATTGTCTTCATTTTCTATCGTGTGGACATTTGAACGCTTTATCGGTGATGTGACCCGGGTTCAATCCCCACACGATTATGTATAAGAAGTATTTCTCAAAAATATATATATATCTATCATACACATTACTATATTTTATAAACCGGAAGCTACCTGTCTTCGTCTCTTAAATCCAGGTGTTAAATCCAGGTGAATCAATATATGATATATCATACCCATTATTTATTGTATTTTCTAATCAACCCTTCAAGAGTTGGCTAGACTCCGAGAACAGAAGCGAAAACGAAGTTCTGCGCGAGGGGTCTGTTCTTAAATTATTTTCGCAGGGGAGAGAAGGGCGAGAAGGGCCGAAAGAGGGTTTATGTTCTTAAATTGTTTTCGCAGAGGAGAGAAGGGCGAGAAGGGCCGAAGGAGGGTTTATGTTCTTAAATTGTTTTCGCAAAGGAGAGAAGGGCAAGAAGGGCCGAAGGAGGGATCCTGTTCTTAAATTGTTTTGAACTTGTTTAATTTTGAATTTCTCCATTTTTATAAAATTTATCTTTACTTTCTAATATTAATCTAACACATTGTAGAGGAAGAGCTAACATACCTGACCAGCAAGCTAGGATTTGGAGGAATTCACCGCAAGCTATGGAGGAGTGCGAGGAGTTCTCTGCGCCACGAGCTAGGTTTCACTTTCACAAACATCACGAATGGTTGAATTAGCAGCTTGGTCATGTTTTCTAACTTCGCCATGCCACTTGCAACGAGAGTAAAGGGAAGT
Organism: Wollemia nobilis; assembly: GCA_028583015.1. Taxonomy (NCBI): domain Eukaryota; kingdom Viridiplantae; phylum Streptophyta; class Pinopsida; order Araucariales; family Araucariaceae; genus Wollemia; species Wollemia nobilis. Next base: position 3,659,618 of record JAQPPZ010000314.1, read on the forward strand.
AGGTGGAGTACGTGGGAGTGGGTCTTAGATTTTTTTCATTTTAATTTTTTATATTTAAGTATTTAATTTTTTATAAGTAATATTTATTAATTTTTATAATATTATTTTATTCGACGGGTTCCCTGTGGGTCCGTCCAAGGTTCCGCCCGCGAGAACCCGGATACGACCGAGTCCGTCCTCAACCGGTTCCCTGTGGGTCCGTCTAGGGTTCCACTCGGATACGACCGGGTCCGTCTTGGACGAACCCAACCGTATCCAGGTCTCCCGGGCCGAACCCTAGATGGACCCACTGTCGGATCGATACCGGATCCGTACCGGTTACGGACCGTATGCGGATCCAAGGGTCTAGGGGGACCGAACCGGTAACACTAATATTCTACTTAAGAGACCTAGTTATTAGAAACATACTCATAAAAAATACAATATCAGTGCCCAGTGAAAGCCAACTTAGATAAACTGGTAAACAGTAGTTTCAAAAGTAAAGCCTAAAGCCTACAAGCACAAACCTACAATAAAATAAAGAACTGCAACAGTGATGACCATTATCTTTGTCAATGAGATTCCAGACCATGCCTCCTGAAAGGTATCTGGCAAAACCTTTTGCTTGTAAATGTTGTTCAGAAAACTATTGAGAGCATTTAGCATGCACAAATCACTAATAACAAACAATATTTCGTTGCAGGAAAAGTACTCACCATGTGCAGCAGCAATTGCTTGCATTGTGGCAACTTCTATAGCAGCAGATGATGACACACCTTTGCCTTCTGGAACACTTGAAGAAACCTGCAACAAAAGATGATAATAACACTTGCAGAATTTTAGTCACTATGCATAAAGGCTAGCTGTGAAGGTGTTCAGTAGTGTATGAATTTGTGCCATAAACTTTATGATATCTAGATACCTGAAGAATCTTCAAAAATAGCAACAAGGCTCCCCCCAAACCAAAAAAGGAAGGGAAAAAATTACAGACATAATTTCTATGATCATTTTGATGATGAAAAGTATAGAGACCCAGATGATGAAAAGTACAAAGAGAAAGCAGTGGCAAGATCTTTGAACGCTGAAGGTCCCTGGTTAGATCCCTCGAGCTGTTTTTGTGCACTGTCCACACATGCTTTTTCATTCTGCATGATTGGAGGGAGGGCGCTTCTTTCTCCAAGGAGGAGGAGGAATTTTGATACAGCCAAGAAAAGTGGTACATGTAGTTACAGTGGGATGAAGATGGCTCATTGGGAAAAGGGGTTGCATGTTCAAATCACACCCCCACCTTATTACTTTCTATCTTGTAGGTGTTTGTTGATGTGGGAAGGAAAGCTTGTTTACAACCAAAGCATATGCCTTGTTCGCTAGAATATGGTGGCTTAGGCTTTTGAAAGGAGGGGACCACAGTTCAATTCTCAACATGTCCCAGGCCATACTCTTTGTTGGAGTCAGGAAGCTGCGATGCCATTATATCTTGGTGTCCCCTATTGTTCCTCAGCCAAGGGGTGCAGGCACCCAACTAGCTTGGCTAGCTTTGAGTGTCCATCACTCAGGACCCATGGGTTTGAATCCCAGCCCCCCTATTTGTTGTATATTGCATTCCTTGGTGGCATTGGAGGCCAACGTGCATACTTGACTAAATCAGACAATTTCTTTATATATAAATGAAGATGACCATCCAATCATTCCACACCATGTGGTAGACTCTCATTTGCTCACTTTGCACAGTGGTGAACAGGAAGCAACAGTGTGATAGGTCTTACCATATCATAGCACAAGTGGCATGATGGTTTGCTTCCATTTTTCTAAAGTTTGACAGATTAAATTATTTTTTTCATAGAGGACTAATAGGTCCAAACTTTCAAAAGCCATAATTTTTGCATATGGAAGCATTCTCAGATGACATGGTTTTTGAAGCTCTTCACATCAGTGACATCAGTCCAAGGACTTGTTGAAATGTTTAGGGTGATTTCGGTTGAAATGGATCCTTTGGCTTATGTTACTCACCTAAACAGCTAAAATTACAGCACTTGGTTAATCCAAATGACTGGTTTTTTGAGAAGTAAGAATCTCTGGTACATGCTTAATGACAAAACAACAAAGGTTGTTGATTAAAAAAATCAGGCTTATAAGGAAGCCCTAGGTCTATTTCTAATGTTGGTCAAACTCAACATTTTTTTCTGCATTAAAGATGGGAGCAATCCCACCAAGGTGTGGACAAAGTTGAAAGATTTGTTTAGAAAGATTAATGCCATATAGGTCAGTCAGTTGGAGTTTGAGATCTCTTCTCTCGAGATGGCAGATTTCAGTAAGGACTATATTTCGCAATTCAATGCTTTCACGGCAGATACTGCATCTTCAAAAAGGAATGAGAAGGATGATGCTTAATGTGTCAAGATAGTCTTTTCTAATCTTTCTTCTTCCTTTTAGATTGTTGGACTAATGATTCATGTTGTTCCTATGTATATGAAGGAGACATGAAGCTTTAACCCTTGATGCTATTTTTCCTCTTCTCATTCACTTTCAGGTTGCTATGTCATTATAAGTACAAGCGAATGCAAAGCAATTCCAATCAATGGGGACTAAGGCTCAACAACCCAAGGGCAAGTCAAAGTCTTCAAAGAAGTTGAAAACCACTTGTGCATCCTACTAAGAACTACTTATTGAGGTTACTGAAGATTGAGGCCGAGTTTAGGAAGAGAAGATAATCTATTAGAAGATGAGGGAGATCCAAACACAGCAAATCGACCCATTAGAGCTTCAATGTAAGTACGTAATCTGCCTTTATATGCCAGACATTGTATGATGAAATCATGTGTAAGCCTACGAGTAATCATTGTATGATGTTTTAATATGGACTTATGTATTTGGCCTGTGGGCCCATCGCTTAAGCTTGTCACGGTTAACATTATCAAACCCTTTATACCTAATGTTATGTCCAACAAGGTTTAAGTAACTTGCAATTAATTATAGAAATTTTGGTCTTTATAACCCTCATCCACCCGACGCATTGCATTCGTGTGATATTACCTTAATAGAATTATATTTTTTTATCTTATCTTATTTTAATCATTTGTGTGGTTTGCCTAAGCTCATCCTTCATCTTGTGTGTTATCGCTACATTGTTTTGCTCTCTATTTCTTTTGCTATATGATTTGAGTTGATGTATTGTTGTTCATTTTAGCAAAGTATTGTGAAATCCAAGTGCATCCACATGTACTATAAGTTCTTCTCATTGTGTACCTTTGTATATATATATATATATATATAATAGACTTATATTGTAGTGTGTTGCATTCTATTTTTACATGTTAGAGATGTATTTATAAGTTCTTTTCATTGTGTTCCTTTGTCAATTTATATATAATGAAATTATATTATAGTGTGATGCAATTTTATTTCTACATGTTGGCACCATTACATATACGAAGGTGGGTTGAACTTGTTGACATGGATTGTGACAAGCACCTTGCTCAAGAATGTATGCAACGACGACAATGGGACCTTTATAGCGTGGTCAACAAGCAACATAGTCCATGTGTGCCATTACCCATCGAGAGGACTGAATATTGGACTTTGCGACAGAAAGTGATGCTGACATGTTAGTTGACATGGATTGTGACAAGCACCTTGCTCAAGAACGTATGCAACGACGACAATAGGACCTTTATAGTGTGGTCAACAAGCAACATAGTCCATATGTGCCATTACCCATCAAGATGAGTGAAGATTGGACTTTGCAAAAGAAAGTGATGTTGACTTCTTGGTTGAAGCCAACAAAGTGCCAAATGACAAATTTATCTAGGACACAAGGCATAGCAAACGCATGCATGACAATGCAAGTTGTGAAGGTATGCATGACGGCGCAAGGCGCAAAGGCATGCATGATGACGCAACGTGTGAAGGCGTGCATGATGACGTGGAATGCAAGGTGCGAAGGCATGCATGACAATGCAAAATGCAAGGCGCGAAGGCATGCACGACGATGCAAGGCGCGATGGTGTGCACGACGATGCAAGGCGCGATGGTGTGCACGACGATGCAAGGCGCGATGGTGTGCACGACGATGCAAGGCGCAATGGGGGGACAAGTAACAAGTCTAACAATAGAGAAAACCAAGTTTGGCAAGAAATAATGACAGCAACTAAAGGAGTTTGTGCCTTGGATGGTACATGAGACGAGCCTGACATTGGAGCAACTACACGTTGATCAATCCAATGTTGAGTAGGATAGGAGTTCAACATCGTATCAACTTCAACAAAATGTAGTATGATGTGTCCAACGATTTGTTTGATAAGGCACATGAGCAGCACTTTCCTTTGCCTATGTCAAATTAATTGGGCACAAGAACAACAAATTTTGGCATGATGCACTAATGTCCCACATTTCATGGTGGTTAAACAAAGGACCCAATAAAGCATTGGGAAATTTGCATTAAAATCCAAAGGCCAAGGTTGGTGCATTCGAGGGTACACAAGACGATTTCAACAGAGAAGCAATTGCAATATGGTACATGTTGGTCACAAATCTGCCACAGGAAAGGATTTGGTATGTATATGCGCCCTAGACCTAGACCAACATTGAAAGGCCGAAGAGAAGAGATGCCCTCCGTGCCAATCTCCGGAGAAAGGCCGACTCCTTTACTAAACTACTGGGTTTTTGAGCTAAGAGTGCAGGAAAGAGATAAAAAGAGTAAAGGTGCTGGAAAGAAATATAAATAGCTTGACATCACAGTGGGAAAGAACAAGCAGCACAATAACCAACTTATATCTAAACCAGCAACAAATAATATAGAAGATGTAACAGAAACCGAAACTGTATATGCTTTCCTATGTATCCTCTAACAGAATTCCAGACACATTTACTTTCTAATGCTAAAATCCAGATATCAGAATTGCAGCAACCAGAAAGTCAAATGAAAGCAGAAATACTTGCTACAGGCAGCATAAAAGAAAGCACAGGTTCGGAGCCAAAGATCTTTTATATTGATGCAAGATGTTTAGCTACAGCAGCCTCTTTAGCAATATGTTCCCCCTAACTCCCCAGATCACCAGAGCGCCTTCGTTCCACCTATTCACCAATCAAGAACTTCGGGAGTTTCGGTTTTGCCGAACCAACCGAATCAGAGCGCAAGTATGGCACACCAGCAACATCAACAACAAATGCAGCAGCAGCAACAGCAGCCGCCGCCGCCGCCGCCCAGACTGTTCCCGACATGGAATTCTATCGGACCATTGAATCTAGCGGGACAGGGGCAAGTTCCGCCTGCTGCTATGAAGAAAATCCCCACGTTCGATGGCACGGGGAAGACAGCTTACGATCATATCCAAGACATCGCTTCCCTAGCCTCGATACATAATATCACGGAGGAAGCAGTTATGGTTAAGCTCTTGATTTTGTCCCTCAGAGGGAAACTCCTATACTGGTACAGAACTCTACCACCTGGCACAATAACAGGATGGGACCAGTTAGCCGGACAACTGATGAGAGGGTTCAACGAATTCGCCGATCCGTCTTCCCTCCTGCACCAGTTTACAACAATCCAAAGGCACCCTCAAGAGGAGTTAGCCGATTTCAATGTGAGGTTCGCCCGAACCTGGCAGAGAGTACCCATTGGACTTCGGCCAACTAGCGAAGTTGCAGCCTATTACTACCTCAGGGCTTTTAACGCCGACATTAGTATGATGGTAAGATTTTCAAATATTAATACTTTCCCTAAATTATATGAGTTGGCCCAGAAGGCGGAAATGGATTTGATAGCCATTGGTAAACTCCCTCCGAGGATGTCGATGCCCATATTCCCGGAATTTCCCCAATCTCAGTACCCCAGTGCAGCTGCTTCGCAGACTTCTACGTCCCCGGTGTGCCCAATCCCACCATGGAATCCAAACCCCACTGTGTCCCAAATTGCTGCCCCACAAATACATTTCCCCACATTTTCGATATCCCAACCCACTATTCCTTCGCCATTTCCGGCTTTACCAGCGCCACCGCAATACCCTGCCTTGCCCTCGGTACCAACGATGGCCCCACTGCCACCGCCAGTAGCACCAGCTCCCGCAGCCGGAGACATGCAGGCTAAAATATTGCAGGAGGTTTCATCTTTGAACTCTACTGTGCGAACCTTGTCTAATGACATGGCTGTCATGAAGAAGAAGCAGGCACAACAAGAATTCCTACCACGAAGATCGTATCCTCCACCAGCGCTCACTAAGGACCAGGTGGCACAGCCAGGCAGACCTCCAGCAAGGAATGTCGTGATCGATGAGGAGCCAAGCACTTCTGATTACGTGCATTGGTGCTCCACCTACAATGACCCACATGAAGAGGGCACTTGCATGTTACATCAGCATTACGTGCAAACGCTATCTAGCAGCGCCTCCAGCGGTCATGTCAATATGATAAGGCAAACGAGATCACAATCTGGTGATCGCTGGAGAAGAACAAGTTTTGGTCCTTACCAAGGAAGGAAAGAGACCGATGGAGGTAGACGCAGCTCAAATGGCCCCCTTAAAGGTGTATACCCGCCGCGAAAAGGAGCAACAACCTGTTAAGGCTCCAGACAAAGCTCCTCATCCTCCGCCGGCAAAAGAGAAATCCCAACAGGCCGCCGCAGCCCCGCCTCAGGCCGAAACTAAAGAGCAGGCTAGAGAAAAACTCAAATTCCCTTCACTAACGAAGCGGCAAAGAGTCGAAGCCACACAACAATATCGTACCAAATATGAGGCGACGAAGGAGCCAGAGGCACCCGCTATCACGACATATAACATCGTGGACGAGCTGAAGAAAACCCCCACCAAGATCAGCCTTTATGATGCCCTGCAACTACCAGGACAAGTGGACTTACTGCAAGAGTCCCTGAAATCGGCAAAGGCGGGAAAATCAACACAGCCCGCTCTGGTTCAAACCCTATCCACTTCCATCACGGGAAAAACAGGCCTCCTCCGTTCTACCTGTCCCTACAAATGGAAGGACATATCGTTCACAACTGCATGATTGACTCCGGTGCCGCAACAACAGTTATGCCGAAGGCAGTCTGCGAAGAGATAGGGATGGAGTATACGCGAAGCAGTCACGACGTGCTCCAACTGGACGTTACCCCTATAAAGACCGTCGGCGTCATCAAGGATATACCCATCCGGTTACACAAGGTACCCCAAATTGTGGTGATACAGGAGGTGGTAGTTGTTGATCTTGAGCCCTATTTTAGCATGTGTCTCTCAAGGGAATTCACGGCTAAGCTAGGCGGATATCTTTCCATGGACTATTCACACTTAGAAGTCCCATTCAAGGGAAGAAAGGTCAAAATCTACAATGAGAAACCCTCTACGTTTCTCGTACAAAAAATGACCGAAGAAGGAAATGATGATTCAGTCCACGCGATAGCTGAAGGGATGGAACAGGTGGACTTAGCGGAAGAACCTTTAGAGAAGCTGTGTACCGAAGACGAATTCTCACTAACGGACTTCAATGCAATGATAGAGACGGAGATAGGATGCTACTCCATCGCCAGACCCGAAGAGTCCACGAGGTCGATGCAGGAGAATAGGACAGCTGCCCGAGAAGAATTATGGAAATTATTTTTTGACGGCGCCAGGTGTAGAAACGGCGTTGGGGCAGGGATACTCCTAGTATCGCCATCTGGCGAACAGAAGGAATGTTGCTACCGGCTGGCCTGGAGCTGCACCAACAACGCAGCCGAATACGAAGCTCTATGCCTAGGACTGAAGAAGGCCGAAAAGTTAGGCATTAAACATCTCCAGATTTTCGGCGACTCAGAACTAGTATGTAATCAGGTCACGAATAAATGTATTTCCAAAAAGCATTATCTCAAAGCATATCGCAACAGGGTATGGGACCTGTTCGAGCAATTTGAATCACTTAATGTGCGGTCCGTCCCACGGGAGAAAAATAGGCATGCTGATATCTTGGCTTCTATTGGGGCCAGATACTCTCCAGCCGATGACATGGTACACAAGCCTAAAGCCGTAAGGACCATTTACAGGCCTTCTGTACCAGACAAAGATACTCATTGGCAGGTCTTCGACAGTGATGAACAAATCATCAATTTTCTAGTTCAAGAGGCGGCCACTGTTGAGGGGAGAAACCCCGAAGAAGAAGATTATGAAGGGTTAATTCAGCTGAAAAACAACCATGTTCCAAAGGGGTTGATCACTCTAGAAAGCCTATTCGACCAGAATGATAGGGCAATTTCCCACAGAATCAAGGTTGATGCGAGGCAATACCAAGATCCGGAGCTCGAATCCGGGAAGGCGATAAAAGTCGGGACGGATTGTACTCCAACAGAGCTGGAACAAATCCGATCTCTATGCAGACAATATCCAGACATAGTGGCATGGTCTTATCAAGACCTGAAAGGCTACGACCGACAAATGATCCAACATACAATCGAGCTGCAAGAAGGGGTCAAACCTTTCAGACAGAGGCAAAGGCCAGTCAACCCAAAGATCGAGGTCCTCATGAAGGCCGAACTTCTGAAAATGCTTGAAGCTAAAATCATTTATCCGATAAAGCATTCTTCTTGGGTTGCGAACCTCGTCCCGGTCAGGAAGAAAAATGGGGATATCCGCCTGTGTGTGGATTTTCGTAACTTAAATCAGGCTTCATTGAAAGACCACTACCCTCTCCCGCAGATCGATCAAATCTTGCATTCTGTAGCTAGAGCCCAGCGTTTTTCATTGCTCGACGGTTTCTCAGGGTATAATCAGATCTGGGTTAGAAATGAGGACCAACACAAGACGACATTCACCACTAAGTGGGGAACGTTCGCTTATCAGCGAATGTCGTTCGGCCTTTCAAACGCGGGAGCCACATTTCAAAGGGCTATGGACTTAGCATTCAGCGAACTGCTGAATAAAATCATTGTCATCTATTTAGATGACATGACTATATTTTCTCGAAAAAGAGAGGATCACGCCTTGCACTTGCAGTAGATATTTGAGAAGTGCAGAGAATTCGGCATCTCAATTAACCCGAAGAAGTCCATCTTCGTGGTAAGAGAGGGAAAGCTACTGGGACATATCATATTAGAAAAGGGAGTCGTCGTCGACCTCGACAGGGCTGAAGCCCTCCTAAAGCTTCCACTCCCAATGAATAAGAAAGGGCTGCAGTCATTCTTTGGTCAGATCAATTTCGTAAGGAAGTTCATTCCAGACTTCGCCCAAGTCATCAAGCCGATGTCCGAACTCCTGAAAAAGGATGCTGAATTTGCCTGGACAGAAGAAAGAAAAAGAGCGTTCGAGGAGATCAAAGCTCGGATCGCCCAGGCTCCCGTGCTGGTTAACCCAGATTACAGCAAAGACTTCATTCTTTATGCAGTTGGGGAACCTGAAAGTTATGCAGCGGTCCTGACACAGAAGGGAGATGATGGCGAGGAGCGCCCAATCGCATTCCTAAGTCAAGTGATACAGCCCCATGAAGAAAAATACAACTTCATAGAGCGCCAGGTACATGCGGTCATGAGATCCCTGAGGAAGTTCAAACACTTTGTCTCCCGGAGCCGGATCACGGTGTTCGTTGTCCACCCGAACGTGCGAAGCTTCATTATCCAGGGAGAAATGGGCAACAAGAGGGCTGGTTGGGTGAACAAAATACAAGAGTTTGATGTTGAGATCCGGCCCACTAAATTGGTTCGCGGTCGCGCCCTATGCCAGGAGCTTGCGAGGAGTATCGTTGCCGAAGTGTCAACGTGCCAATGGGACAATCCAATAACAGAAAACAGCTCCTCTGATCCAGTCATTGACGAAGAAGATTGGACCGATGAGATCATCAGGTACTTCAACACTGGGAGGTGTCCCGAGCATTTAAACGCCTCGCAACGGAGAAGGTTTAGGATGCAATCCCTCCGTTATGTCTTACGCCCCGAAGGGTTGTAGTTCTGAAATATTGATGGCGTTCTTCTGAGATGTATCAGAAGAGATGATAAGGGAAAAGTCCTCGGCGAGTTCCATTCTGGACTATCGGGAGGCCACTTCGCAGGAAGATCAACAGCCTTAAAAATAATCAAGGCGGGCTACTATTGGCCTACTCTCTTTGCTGACGCCTTCGCAGTCTGCCGAAAGTGTGAACAATGTCAAAGGTTTGTCGGCCGAAACAAGAACGCCCCTATGCCTCTCCAACCAATACAAGTCGAAGCGCCGTTCCAACAATGGGGGCTAGATTTTGTAGGGGTTATATCTCCAAATTCGTCAGCAGGACACAAGTTCATCTTGACTGCAACAGATTATTTCACCAGATGGGCTGAAGCAATACCCACGAAACACGCTGATCAAGAAACAATCATCACGTTTCTAGAGGGTTTGAGCACTCGCTTCGGCGTCCCTGAAGCAATAGTAACAGATAATGGTCCTGGATTTATGGGCGCCAAGATCAATGAATTTGCCTGCAACTATGGGATATATCTCAAGGCCACTTCAAACTACTATCCACAGGGCAATGGGTTAGCGGAATCGACAAACAAAAACTTGTTGAAATTATTGAGAAAGCTTATAGAGAAGAACAAGAGGACTTGGCACCTCCTCCTGGACCAAGCGCTATGGGCCGATCGAATCTCTATCAAAAGGTCAATCAGGACCTCACCCTATGCCCTAGTATACGGCAAAGAAGTTGTCTTGCCGACCCACTTGGAAATCCCTGCGTTATGGATGTTAAATGGCGAGACAGGGGAATTTGATCCCATGGAGGCTAGGCTAGCTCAATTGCTCCAGCTAGAGGAGGACCGAGAAAAGGCTTACAAGGACTTCGCGAGGCATGCACAAATTACCCGAGACTGGTTCAAAAGAAAGTCTTCTGCCCGCACCTTCAAAGTTGGAGACCTAGTGTGGAAGTGGGACTCCTGGAAGACTAAGCCAGGCAACCACGATAAGTTCGACGCGTTCTGGGGAGGGCCATTTGAAATTGTGCAAGTAAATCATGCTAACTCCTTTATCCTTAAGGATGCATCTGGTCAGACCCTACCGATCCCGGTTAATGGTCTTCATCTGAAGGCCTTTCACCATTAAGAGGTACCCCAACATTTTTTGCCCTTGTATATAGCATTTTGTTGTTTACACCTGTAAATACTCTATTTCAGAGTCTTTTAAAATTAGAAATGGATTTAGAATAGATTCGCAACTTTTGTCGTAAGCCCAGCTGACTCCAGCCCAAAATCATTAAGTCCGGCTTACCTAAGCCTAGCAAACACTTAGGAAATTTTTTGCGCAAAGTAGTTGTCACCAGTTGGTTCGCTGCGAAGCTTCTCAACATCAATGGATGGAATGGTGTAAAGAAGTTTCCTCCGGAGCAGAACGGCGTCAAAGGATGGTTCAGGGCATGTGTACAGCGCTTCGTCAATATACCAACGTCAAGAGACGGCTCGTATAGCCCAGGACCAAGGAAAGAGAGAGGAGATGAATAACATCACCCAGAGGCAAGCTTCGCTAAAGGAATAGACGAAGGACCCCTTTGAGGTTTGAAATCGACTAAGGCACGAAGGATACTTCGTCCAAAAAGGCCTAGCGAAGCTACACTTCAGCGACAATCTAGCGAACCACTTCCCGTTCCCATAAAGACAATGAGGTTGAAGAAACGCGCGAAGTAAATGCTTCGCTCAAAAGGAAGCCGAACCTCCACTTCGGGGCCGGTTCCACGCGAAGCAGTCACCCACCAAAGAATCACGCCACTGTGTAAAAAACAGCTTCGGGCCAGGGACATAGCGAACCTATGGATCGCTCCGGATTTCAGCGAAGTACCATTCGAAAGAAGGCAACGAGGGGTTGAAACTGGTTCGGCAAAGATCTGCTTCGCTAAACCTCAGGCATAAAATCGACTTCGGAAAAAAGGTTTGCCGAACTCCTAGATCGCTCCCAACCTCAGCGAAGCAACAAAATAAAAGAGAGCGCATTTAAAACGTGCCTTGAAGCGCGTGCCAGTTGGCGGCATAAGAAAGCGTTCGAAGCGTGTGGAGTTAATGCAAAGGTGGCGGAGCACACCCCAAGAGAATTTAGTTATGCTAAAAGGTCGTGCCCAGGTACGAGGTGACAGAAGGTTAAGTTTTCGAGACAGGGCCAGATCTTCAAAGTACAATAGCCCTCGTGAACGGCGCCGCAGAACCAATGGAAGGACAAAGCAATCTCGTCGGCCCGATTTGCACATTTAATTTTAGCAGGAGCCATTAATGGAAGTAGCTTCAACTACCATCTATAAAAGCCGAGCTCCATTAGCAAAAGACTATCTACCTGCTAGAAAATTTCAAGCGAGAGCTTAAAGGCGTAAGTACCCTAACCAGAACTCTGTTGTGTTCACGCCACTTTGCCTTAAAACCCTGCTACATTCTGTGAGCTAAAATGGGGAAGAGAGCTTCGAAAGAGAAGAAGGGGCCCGAAGAGGCGGGTACGGAGAAAACCAAGAGGGCAAAAGAGGAAGGGAAGCATAAACCTAGGAAGGTCGACCTCAACATCCGCCCTGAAAAGCAGGTCGTGGAAGAAGGGGAGGATTCTGAGGAAGAGCAGCCCGTCGAGCCGCCCATTGATGGGTGGGAAAATATCAGAGATACCGAGCTTTCAAAGAGCATTGCTGAGCTCCGACAAATAATTGACTTCATAAGGAGCCGGATTTCTGCAGAAAATAAGCGGGTCGTTGCTTATTATTCCCACATATACTGGTATTTGACTCCGCCGGTGCATCATTGCCCTGAATTGGTCCATGCAATTGCACAGAACTACCAACCCTCAACCAGGCAGGTCCTAGATGCGGCAGGCAACAAGCTATTTACAATCTTCACGGAGGACGTACAAGATGCCTTCGCTCCCCGGCAGGGGCCACCTAAGGGGTATACCGTTCGCAACGTCAGCTTGAGCGAACAGATGGGGAGATTCACCCCCTCCGATCACATCATTAAGTTCTTGAGCGATAATTTGAAGGATGGACTCCCTTCAGGCAAATTGCCGCAAATGCCTCGTCCCCTTAGCGAATTCAAGTATCCTGACATCTTCTCTATCATTGCATGGGTGGCGGGCTTGTCTACTGACGCTACTATACACCCCTGGCAAGTGGCGCTTGCAGAATGTATTTCGCGCGGAGAGTTCTATGCTCCAAATCCGTCGAGGCCAAACACCAACCCAGTATTTTTTGACTGGGCGGAGTGGGTGGCTTGAACCCTGCACACGCGGCTGGCCAATTTAAAAAATTTTGGGACGGACCAGTATTTCGGACCATGCTCCTTCTAGATTTGGCTCTTCTTCTACCATACTCAGAAGCGTTTCCCCCACATTGTTGTCAATCGCATCAGCAAAGATGGAGTTCCCCAACCTATATACCAGTGGACTTCTCTCCTGGCGAGGTCATTGTCATATTATGTTTTTAATCAACAGTTCTTGGGACCCGCCATGCAGCTCATGCGAGGCTCCTGTCCTCGGGTGCCCGCGATTCTCAGGGATAAGGTCGTCGTCGAGAGGAAGGGGGACATTTTTCAGTTAACACAAGGGCTCGTCGTCCGTTTGTTTGGGTTTACAGGAAAGTCTTTCCTGTTACCCTTTTTCGTTTTTGAATACCAATTTGCACTGGAGGTCGCTCGCCAGAGCGACATGACTAATCTAGTCTACGGCCACGGCCGAAAGTGGGCACCGACCTGCGAATTCCCCTTCAAAATGGGGGTCGTTGAGGTTTTCGCCCTCAAGCAGTACATTCACTTGGAAGAGAAACTTGCCAACTTCGGCTTGTTGCAAATCCCGCAACGGTGGTTCTATGACCCTTTGGGAGTGATGAGGGATCACCTCCGATTTAAGAACTTCCACATTTGCCCTCACCCGGAGATAGTAGAGCAGCGTAACAACCCGAACGGGAGGGAACTGGAGTGGCACGTCGAGCAGATACGAATGTTGCCCCCGTGGCATGATTTTTACGCCGTTGAGGCCAAATATGACCCCACCCAGCACCCTTTTCCGAAACCAGACTCGACATTTTGGAGAAATATGAAAGACGATTTGAGAGAAGAACTGAAGGGTTGGCAAGAAGAACAACTGAGGGAATAGTGGATAATGAGGGTGCACCGCCGAAAACAAAAATCACACGGCCTCCTCCAGATGGATACAGATTTTGGCATTTTTTATGAAGCCAACGTTGGGTCCTGGCAACCCATCTCCTTCGTCGACTTTGTCCCTCCTAGTGCCCCTGGCTCGGGTGAAAGCCCAAGGAGAATTGAAGATATCTCTAAGACGGCGATAACACAGCAAGAGCTGCCAAATGAACCTGCTGAAGGTTCTAGTCCAGACACTGGGAAGGAGACACAACAACAGGAAAAGGAGGAAAAGAAAAAGAGAAAGAAGCTCGATATAGTTCAGATGCCTCCCCCGCACCCGAAACGACCTCGTACAAGACCCTCTGGTGCTTCTGGCAAGCAACTTGCGGCAAGATCAGATGAGGCGAATGTTGGAGAAGCGACACCTGAACCGCCGCCGCAAGAAGAAAAGAGAAATATTGATATTGATGTCCTTGATGTGGAGGAACACCTCCAAGAAAAAGAAAATGTAGGGGAAAAGGGAGCAGAGGATGTTGAAGGAGCAGAAAAGGAGAGTGGACGCGAGCCCGACACACAGGATTTCACCACTACTGCTCTATCATCAGAGCACGCAGGTACGCGCCCCCCTTTCCTCTCTTGTATCCCAGATCGCGTCTATAGTAGCCCCGGCCGAAAGGCCCTCAGAGTTTTCTGTCCCTTCAAACAAATCCCCCCGAAGCACCTTTCCCATTGTGCAGTCACCAATTCACACGGTCTCATTCACTACTACCGCCCCGTTTACCCAAGACGTGTCTCGCAACCCCGCTGACTCCCCGAATGTTTCTACACCATCTAAGTCACTTGGCCGGGACGCGTCCGCCAGCAAGACACCACCCGTCCACTCCAACCCCATATCTGTTAGCATATTTCATTATTAGGTTAATTAAAATTAGCGCCTCCAATGCGCTCTCCAAGTTTTGGGTAGTTAGCCAACGAATTCGGGTGGTTCAACTGAATTCGAACCACTTCTCATTTGTATTTATTCATCACATATTATCAATACAATTGCTGAGCATTTCATATACTTTGCATACTCTAAACTCTTTATGGTACCAGAGCCACGGATTGGACTGGGCGGACAGAAGGGGTGAGCCACACGAGGCCCGAGCACGAGGCCCAAGGTGACAGAGGATGCAGAGAATGTTGAAGCCATACGCGGCCCGAGCACGAGGCCCGAGGTGACAGAAGATGCACAGAATGCTGAAGCTACACGTGGCCCAAGGAGATTCTGTTTGCCCTACTGATAGGACACAAAACTCGAGAGACATGGTTGACTGGATGCTGATAGGGCACGAGGCCCGAGGAGATTCTGATTGGACTATTGACATGGCAGATAGAGGGCTATTGATGTGGCAGACAGAGGACTGACGACGTAGCAGACAGAGGACTATTGACATGGCAGACAGAGATGACGACGTGGCAGATAGAGGACTGACGACATGGCAGACAGAGGGCGGACAACTGGACAGACAGAGGGCGGACAACTGGGCAGAGTTCGAGGTGACAAAAAGATGAACGATGACCGCCCGAAGGCAGTCGACTAATTACGTGCGTGGTTGGGTTTTTGAAGACCCACACATGCATTTCACAGTGCATGTGGGATAAAAGTTGGGATTTTTTCCCAACTCTCCGCGCCCGCTGCCTTTCAAAGCACAGATCGTGCTTTCTTTGTCCAACGTGCCCTCTAGCGCAGTTGGTGTTGGGCTTGCCTTGCATGGACAAGGTCCATGGGTCGAATCCCATCATGGATATTTGCTTCTTTTTTGAACTGTTCATGCTGCCCGCGCCCTACCATGGCTGCCCGCGCTGCCCGTGATATTTTTTTTGAAAGCAAAAATTGATTTTTTTTGCTAAAACTTGCTAAATTGCTAAGTTTTTTTGCTAAAATTTTTTTTTTGCTCTAAAAGTTGCTCCAGGTGTTCACATTGCTTCAGGAGGGGTATTTTTGACCAATTTTTTGCCACCACGCCACAAGGAGGGGCTATTTGTTGAGGTATTTTTCCAAATGCTTCGATTTTCTCCCTCATTTTTTGGAGTGATAAGTTGTGCTTTCTAAAGAATTGGCATTATTCCCATTTTTTTCCTACTCATTTTTTTTGCAACAAAGAGGGGGGAATTACAACACTTTCCTTTTGCAAAAATCTAAGACAAAGGGGGGAATAAAATTCTAAAACAATAAAAAAATTGGTATTGTAAATAGGTGCATTTTCGGTGGAAACCGACACCTCATATAGGTTCAAAAATTTGTGGGCATTTGTGATTTTATTTTGCACTTAACTTTGTTGCTTTCTTGCAAATAATTATCACATATAAAAAAAAGGCAAAAGACCCCAAATTTATACACCTATTTGTGCAATTTATTGCACAACAACGTTCGGTATCTGTGATACCTCTGGTCCACACTTACAGGTAATGTTGTCGTGCTTTGGACTACTGTATCCACCGCCTAATATAGCTGCAACAACGACGTCTGAGCTTGTTCTCTATCAATCATCGGGGAGAAATAAGGCAAACCAGTTCTATTGTTCACTTCATTTCATACCCACATCGTGATTGTTGTTAGGCGTAAATCCTGACGAAGGTTTTTCCAAAGTGTTTAGGGGAAGTTACGCCCCACGCATGCGGAATAAACTTTCTATGGTAGGTGTCATAAACAACATGATGCCCTTTCAGTATCACCAAAATTCAATATGTTGTGCTTCTCATATGTACTTATAGTCTCCCTCACGTAAGGGCGGGTACATATTGAGTGGTATACTATTCATATATACCTACAGTCTCCCTCACATAAGGGCGGGTATATATTGAGTGGTTACGATATATAGACTTGGTAGGTATAAAGAAAGGGAGACCAATTGGTGATATAAGGAACCTTCATAATGGCCACTGTTCACAAGTATCTCTCAGATTCACAGTTGTTGAAAGGTCCAAACTTTGTTCCATGGAAAACAAAGATGAGAGCCATTCTTCAGATGGAAGATTTATGGGATATAGTGACTGGCACTACAAAACACCCTCAGACAGCAGGAACAGATCAAGATGCTTGGGATAAGAAGGACAAAAGAGGTCTCATGTTTATCTTGCTTGCTACTACAGATGAGGTGCAACCTCATATTTGTGATGCAAAAACCAGTAAGGAAGCTTGGGATGCTTTGATCACTGTGTATGAAGGAAAAAATCAGTCCACTATTCTTCATCTTCAAACTCTACTACATACTCTTAGTATGAATTCTGGGGAGACAGTTGATCTATTCCTTTGTAGAGTGGCGGATTTGAAAGCCAAATTGAATGCCATGGGAAAACCAGTAGATGATGATATCTTGAATTCAGTCATCTTGAGAGCACTGCCAGATTCCTACAAAATGTTGATCACTTCTCTCAACGTTTCTGGTAGACAAGTAACATTTGTAGAGCTGGTAAATTTGCTTCAGACTGAGGAGGCAAATCAGGTTCAGAAATATGAGGTGCCAGATAATGCCCTCTCAACCCAACAAAAGGGTAAGAAACAAGGTCAGTTTCAAAAAGGGGGCTCTTCTTCCAAAGGAAAAGGGAAGCAAAATCAGCAAAAAGATAAACAATATTGCAAGATTTGTGATATGAATAACCATGACACCAACAGGTGTTGGTTCAAAAACAAGCAACAAAATGACCAGCCGCCTAAGAAGAAAGGCAAAGAGAAACAAAAATACAAAAAGAAACATAAGCAACCTAAGGGCCATGTTGCTTATGCTGACTCCAACTCAGACTCAGATTCTCCTGGGTCCGATTCAGATTCTGACTCTGAAAGAGCACACAAGGTGCTCATGACCCATACTTCATCTTCCCAGATAGATGTTGTATGGTACATTGACTCAGGAGCTAGTAAGCACATGACTGGGGACAAATCATGGTTTGACACCTTTGAGGAGAAAGAAGGTAAACCAGTCACTATTGCTGACAATCAAGTCTACCAAGTGAAGGGTGAAGGGGATGTTTCTGTCTCTCTTCCAGATGGTAAATGTCAGATAGAAAAGGTCCTCTATGTTCCTGGATTAGCCAATAATTTATTGTCTATTCCACAAATGTTGGATAGAAATATGGAGGTTGTGTTCCGAGTTGTGAAAGGTAAGAAGAGATGTTTTATAACTCACAGAGGTAAACATGTCGCAACTGGATCCTACAAGCATGGCTTGTTCATACTAGATGCCCTTTCAATGCCACATGTTGCTCTGGCAGCAACTACAAAGGAAGCCACTTCTCTCTGGCATAGACGTTATGGACATCTAAGCTCAGGATATTTGCTTGAATTGCGCAAATATGAGATGGTGAAAGGACTTCCTCACCTCTCCTATGTCTTACCAGTTTGCTCGGATTGCTTAGCAGGGAAGCAACACCGAGTACCTTTTGAAGCTAGCTCCTCCAGAGCTACGAAACCTCTAGAGTTGGTACACACCGATCTGTGTGGTCCTATGCCAACCAACTATGGTGGAAAGAAGTATTTTCAATTGTTTGTTGATGATTACTCATGGAAGATGTGGGTTTTCTTCCTTCCATTGAAATCAGAGGCTTTTATATACTTTCAACAATTCAAGAAACTTGTTGAGAAGGAGTCGGGATGTTTCATCAAAACCCTCCACTCAGATCGAGGGGGAATACACCTCTGAAGAATTTTCATCATTTTTGAAAGAACATGGGATTAAGAGACAACTGACTACAACCTATACACCTCAACAGAATGGAGTTGCAGAGAGAAGAAATTGTTCCATTATGGAAATGGTTCGATGTATGCTAAAAGGAGCACATCTTGAGGATCAGTATTGGGCAGAAGTAGTAAACACAACGTCATACCTTCTAAATAGAGCACCCACCAGAGCTCTACAAGGAAAAACACCACAAGAAGCTTGGAGTGGTAAGAAACCCTCCATTTCTCATCTAAGGGTTTTTGGATGTAAAGCATTCATGCACATTCCAAAATAGAAAAGAAAGAAGTTAGATGAGAAGACACTGCGATGTATTTTTCTTGGTTATGATGAGTTTTCAAAAGGATATCGCTTGATAGATCCTATAACCAAGAAAACACATATAAGTAGAGATGTAGTATTTGATGAAGCTTCCACATCAGATATCACATCTGAAAATGTATACCTTGAAGAAGAAGAAGAACCTAAGAAAGAAAGCTCATCTCCAAAGAAGAAGGTTCCAAAGTGGTATACTAGTACATTGAGAGATTCTAAACTAAATACACTTCTAGATCTAACTCAAGATCATCCATGCACTCGGAGTATGACACAGTAGAGAAGAGCAGAGGCATCATCTTCAGAGGTTGATGAGCTCTACCAACAGTTTGATGATCTATCTGTAGATGCAGAGGAAGACAAAGATACAGATATAGATAATGAACAAATCTATATGACAACATTGGATGAAAATGAGCCTGTAACAGTTCAAGATGCACTTAGTGAGCCTCAGTGGAAGGTTGCTATGGAAGCAGAACATAAATCTCTCATGAAAAATAAAACCTGGAAGCTAGTCAATCTGCCTACAGGAAAGAAACCCATTGGCTGTAAATGGGTGTTCAAAATAAAGTATAAAGCAGATGGTACTATTGATAAGCATAAGGCCCGTCTTGTTGCAAAGGGCTATGCTCAGAAAGAAGGTATAGATTATGAAGAGACTTTTGCCCCTACTGCAAATATGACTACCATTAGAGTACTTTGTGCCATGGCAGCTCAGTTTGGGTGGAAGCTACATCAGATGGATGTGAAAAGTGCCTTCCTAAATGGTGACTTACAAGAAGAAGTATACATGACTCAACCAGAAGGATTTGTAGTTGAAGGGCAAGAACATAAAGTTTGCAAATTAACCAAATCCTTGTATGGGCTCAAACAAGCTCCTCGAGCTTGGTACATCAAGATAGATAGTCACCTATTGCAGCATGGATTCAAAAGAAGTCCTTCAGATGCGAATCTTTATATCAAGAACAATGGTTCTGATATAGTGATTCTGGTGTTATATGTAGATGATCTGATCATAACGGGAAGTTCAGAGAAGATGATTGATGCAGTAAAAGATGATTTGAAACAATCCTTTGAAATGACAGATCTAGGACTTCTTCACTATTGTCTTGGTTTGGAAGTAAATCAGAAAGAACACCATATCAGAGTTACACAAAAGAAGTATGCCAAGACATTAGTTGAAAAATATCGAATGACTAACTGTAAGTCTAAAACAACTCCAATGGAACAAGGACTTAAGTTATCACGATATGATAAATCACCTCAGGTAGATGGTACTCTCTATCGGCAGCTGATTGGGAGTCTCCTATATCTAACCAATACCAGGCCTGATCTCAGTTTTGTTGTGGGTTATCTTTCACGGTTCATGCAGGAACCCAAAGTAAGTCATTGGAAAGCAGCAAAAAGAGTTCTACATTATGTCCGTGGTACAACATATTTTGGCTTGGAATACAAAAAGAATAACAAGTTCTATCTACAAGGATACACGGACTCCGACTATGCTGGATCCATTGATGATCGAAAATCAACTTTTGGATACATATTTCATCTTGGGTCTGGTCCTGTCTCGTGGCATAGCAAGAAGTAGCAGGTGGTTGCTATCTCATCTATAGAGGCAGAATATCGAGCAGCTAGTGGAGCAGTCTACGAGATAATATAGTTACGTCGCATTCTTACAAACATGGGTCTTCCAGTGAATCTTCCACTACATTTGTTTTGCGACAATCAAGGTGTTTTGAATCTTGTCAAGAATCCAATTTTTCATGATCGCACCAAACACATCGACACTCGGTGTCATTTTATTCATGATGAAGTTCCAAAGCACAAAATACATCTCCAATACATTCCCACTGATGCTCAAGTTGCAGATATCTTCACCAAAGCACTTGGACGCATCAAATTTGAATTGTTTCGCAATATCCTTGGGATTTGCCAATAATGTAATAAGGGGGGATGTTAGCATATTTCATTATTAGGTTAATTAAAATTAGCGCCTCCAATGCGCTCTCCAAGTTTTGGGTAGTTAGCCAACGAATTCGGGTGGTTCAACTGAATTCGAACCACTTCTCATTTGTATTTATTCATCACATATTATCAATACAATTGCTGAGCATTTCATATACTTTGCATACTCTAAACTCTTTAATATCATCTAAACAGCCTCGGGGTGACACTTCACTCTCGAATCCTGACACCCGTGCTATAGTAGCACAGCCTATTATTTCACCCACTGGATCCTCCACCATGCCTATCACCAACCCCATTGGTGAAATGTCATCTCTGCAGTCACTATATTTGTTCACACCCCTGGCTGGTAACCCGGCATCACTAGAAAATCAATTGGCATTGATCAAAGAGCGCCCTCTGGCGGAGAAGTTGTTCCAAGCCAAACAGAACACTGACAAGCTTCTCAGGGAGGCCGGAAAGAAAAGAGGGCGGACCCTGGCGAAGGAGGAGAAGTGCGCTGTTTTTTATTTGAAGAACAAAAAACTATATAAAGTGAAGAAAGTGCCCAAGGTCCAGAAGCCAATAGACAAAATGACCCCTGTAGATTATGAATACCAAGAGAGGGTCAAAGACCTGGAGCACTTGGATGTAGATGATGAGTCTGAGTCCATGCATGTGAGGGTAGAGTCAGTTCGCACGCATGCAAAGATAGCCAATGAGTGTTGCTATGAAGCGGAAAATGCGAATATTAAGCTAGAAGAAGACCTGGCCAAGACTCACTCACAGCTTGAGGATGCTCATAAACAGTGTGAGCAGATAAGGGAAGAAGTGGATGCCCTAAAACAGCAAGTAGTTCAACTGCAAGTCGCGGCAGGAAGTCAAAGCAAGATACAAGCCGAGCCTGAAGTGAAGGCTAAGGAATTTGAAGCGTGAATCTTGCAGATGCAGCTGCAGTTGCACGAAAAAGAGAATTTGGAACAATTCGATAAGGACAGGATTAAGAGCATCCGTTCACACTTGCTGCAAAACTTCAGATCTCGGGCCTCCAGCGCCCTGTCAGTACTGTCTTACATCACAGAAGCCCAGAGTGTTGCTTCACAGCATTCAAGGAGAAGCATGTCATGGTAGATACATGATGATTTGTGCAGATGCCACATCGATGCCAATGGAGACATACAGAAAGGCGTCTATTTCGACTCAAAAAAGGAATCATAAAGCTCGGAAACTATCATTTTTTCTTTTGATTGTCTTGGGTTGTAGGTAAAGGACAAGAACGTGGACAAGACCACCAGCCTATACAATGATGAAAGTGACCATGTCCTCCAGAAGGAGGAGAGTGCCCTCTAGAAATGTCAAGTTGTTAACACGAAGATGTAGACTAAGTGATTAAAGACAAGGTCTGATTGGACAATGGGGAATGCCATTCGAATAGGGAAAGGGCATGCTCAGATGATGAAAAGTATCATTCGAGAGATGAAGTTTGTCGTCTAGATAACAAAGGATATTGCCATAATTTATAGGACAAACATAGTCCCACCAACGACAATGACAAAGATAATATGAGTGAAAGAAGGCATAGCAAGCAACTAAGAGGGAAACAATATCTATAAAACCCTTGCTGAACATTGAAGAATTAAAAGAGTCCACAAACACTTCATTCTGACTTGAGGATACTTCATAGGGTTTTAAGATTGCGCCCAAGTAAGGGACACCTAAGAAGAGAACTTAATTATTTTCTAAGCGAAAGTTGTTTGAAGGTAAGTCCAAGTTGTTTGAGGGGCTTGCCAAGCTCTTTGAGGGATTGTCTTGGTCATTTGTCTACCATCAGGGTAGGCCCTCAGAGGGGTTTTCCAAGCAAGTCGTCCAAGGTAGGTTGTTTGGAGGTGGTCATCCAAGCACGCCAAGCATGTCATCTAGAGGTGACCATCCAAACAAATCGTCTAGGGTAGAAGGAGATGGCCATTTGGCATAGAGAGGCCATTAGGATTGTTCGACTGCAATAGTTCATCAAGAACATCTAACAACAAAGGGAAGAGGTCGTCAAACAATACTAGCACGTCTGAGCAAAAAAATTAGCAATGCAAGGAAGTCAAGCAGGTGTAGATGTTTGAAAATTCAAAAATAGGAAAAATATCAACTCAGACAATTAAGGGTTCAATTATTGGGTCATTCAACTTTCGAGGCAATGCCTCAAACCTTGTAAGGATGTTGCCCCTCAACCTACAAGGGGCATTGCCCCTTGACCTTGCAAGAGGCCTCTTGCGCCCTTGACTCCCAACACAAGTGCTAATTATAATTACAATGAATCCAATTGCACAAAGTACAACCAATTGGCAAACCTTGTAGCACTCATATAGATGTGTGATGTGGCCTTGCAGAAGACATGGAACAAAAAGAAGCAAAAGGAGCATGACAAGTGCTTGAGAAACGATGCCCAAAGGATCTACTCCAATGGTTGTTTCACATCTATTGATTGGGATGCGATAAGTCTAGAGGAGGTAGATGTAGACAAACACACTCATGAATGAACATCATGTCTACATCATGTAGACAGGCAAATTGATATGTTTGTAATTGGTGAATCAGTTTTGGTATTGTATGTTATTTTGTAATTGTACGCAAAGTGTTTGAAAAAATGAGCGTACATATATTTAATATTGTACATAAGAATAAAGTCATGTTAAGTCATGTAAATCGACAAAGTTATAAGCTATAAACTAGTTTGTCCTCTAATGGGAAATGTCATGTAAATGCAAGATCAAATGCATATGAAATGTAATTTGGGGAAGTTATGAGGTAGTTGGAGGGTAACTACTTTTTGGGTGTATAAATAAGCCCTCCCCTCATTCATTCAAGTGGTTCATTCATTGAAGTGGTTCGGGGGTTCATTCATTCAGCCAAGGCATTAAGGAGAGTCATGGAGGTTGGTGGATTAATGGAAGTACGTGTGAGAGTTGATGCATATGTGCGTAGGGCATGATGCAGTCTAGTCTTGTATGCAGCCATGGAGAATATTCTGCATAGGGTTTGCAGACTACAGATTGTAATGCTGAAACTGTATATGCCATTGTTAATATAAAACTGCCTGTATTTATTGTCATCTTCTATTGCTGCTATTGCCATTGTTGTTGTTTCCTGTATATTGTACTACAATGACTGCAGATCTATAAAATTATTTAAGTAGAAATGGAATTGTGTGTAAGCATGTTAAATTTCATTTCTACACATCAATGCATAAATGCATGTGCCAACTCATCATGTTAGTGCATGTAAATAGCGTTTGTCATGTGTTGTCATCGCATAGTGTTGACATATGCGTGTAAATGGCGACATAGACATACAAGTGTTTGTAATAAATAGTATATAATGTGTTATGGGGTATTCTAATGTTCTAGATTATATGGGTAGTTCGATGATAGTTAGGTAGTTGTCGACCACCAACTGGTTCCATAATACCCATATAGATTAACACATCTATGCGGATAGAGATGGAGTTGTTTGTTGAAGTATGATGTTGGCTGATAATGGTCAACTCAAGTCTTTGTTATGATTGACTAGACCATCATGTATTGCAGATAACTACATTGTGAAGGATACATGCCATGTGTGCAAGTATATCCACATGTATTTGTAAGTTCTCATTGTGTACCTTTGGCTATTTAATGGAATTTTATCACAATATCTTCCATTCTATATCTATACAATCCTTTATGGATTTGCAATTTAAGGCCCCCAATCCGAGTCTAAAGTGTGTGATGATTAGGCTTGCAATGGGAGGTTTGAAACTATTTTTCTTCAATTGTTCGTTCAATATAAGAATAACAATTCCCAATCGCATTGCTTGGGTTGTGTTTGGCAATCATCCTCTTCACCTTTAGAGCATCTTTAAAATTATTTGTTAACTTCACCGCCTTAGATCCATGGTGATTGCACCTTGGGCTAAGAGAGATACCTATGTTTGGTATTCTACTCCTTAGATGGATTTCCTTTAGGAGAACTTCTAGTCATCATTATGGCCGGTACTTAAAAGTTATTTCTCTTCTTCAGTCAGTTGGCATCTCAAAAGATAGATTACCTCCATTTAGATACCCTTTAAATTCTCCTCCTAACTTTCTTCATGATAAGAAAGTGTTAATTAAGCAATTAAAGATGATATTTATCAACAATATATTCAGATCACCATTCAGCCTCTTGGTCCTATGTTGGCCTTCTACACTAAACATTTGGTGAGGATTATGGCATTATTACTCATATTGACTATATCAAATGACCTTGGACACAATCTCAAGATTCCTCCAGGTTAATTCAGAATTTGCTCACATTGGTTGCAAGTGGAGACAAACCACCATATTCATTGAAAGAATAGGATACGTCATCTTAGATCTCCCCAGGTAGTGAAGATAGAAGAATATTTCGTTCAAGTATCTTGTTTATTATGGGATTCAAGGGAAATATTGTTGCTTGTATAGAGACTCAAAGTGGATCATTTGCCACTTTTTTCAGCTATCCTAACCAGAGATGCTCAGGTCTGTACCTTCCAGAAGTTATCACTCTTCAACATCAGGTGCTATGGGGAAGAAGATCGACTGCCATTCAACTAATCACCTTATTCTTTCACGCTATCTTTGTTGTTGAGAGTAATAAGCATTCATTTGAATTCAAAACTCTCCTCCGCACACAAGAGTGGCTACTAGGGTTTCAACCACCCCTCACGTACTCAAAAGTTGTAGACAGTTGCAGCTCTCTCTCCATCTCTCTAATGCCATAAAGTTATTCCACTTCTGTGTAGTTTACACTAGTTTTTAAACTCTAATTTAGATTATTTTCGTGGTACTTTTTTTGGTTACTACAGTAAACTGTAGCAGCTTTTTTCGAAGTCCCTTTGGCCTACTTTGATCATCCCTGGAACAATTAATAGACCTATCCTATCTTAACTACAACCCTTCAATACTGAGCTTAAAACTTCTCAAGTCTAAAGCTGGCATTGTGAACAAACTATAAGCCATTCTACAAGGCAACCTACCTATCCAAAGCTTGAAAACCCTTCAAATCTAAAAATTAAATTCATAATTATGAACAAATTCCAATGCATACTTCAATTCAACCTTGCCTATTCTGAAATTGAATACCCTTCAAGGTCTAAAATTGCTGTTGTGGACAAACTCTGACAACTGCAATATGACATACTATAGATTTGAGATTTCCACAAGCAATTGTTTAGTGAAAATGATTTCTCAATGTCCAATATTGAATGTTTATGTTTTAAAACTTGGGTTTTTAACTTCAACCATCACCTTCATGAAAACAAGAATAATTCCAGCAAAGCAGTTTATCGCTTTCATGGGTACTTGTCTAGAAATCTTGGATTTGTCTCTTTAAGAGAAAGCCGGAAGTATTTGAGCTAGTCAAGGAGAACAAGGATGCAAAAGAATGAAAATAATGAGAAGATCAATGTCCTAAGCATATAAATAATGGCCATGCTACGCTTGTAAGGAATTTGCACAATTTTTCTGTGTCAAGAAGATCAAGAGTCAACTAACTCCACAGACAATGCTTAATCAAAAAGCACTACCACAAACAATGAGACACAACTCTTGAGAAAGAAATCCAAATCAACGATAAAGGCAAAAGATACTGCTCCAATCTTGTTTTCTTCTTCTCTATTTTCTTCTATTGACATGACATACAGGACTTTAACAATGACTGTTAGAGATGTCATACCTGTGGAGAATTGTATAGGCAAAATGCCAACAGTTGTCAATAATATTTGAATGTCTGGATACGTGTCTAAAAAGATAACAGAGAAATGTTTGATGATGAAAGTAGTATCTACTTTTGGTATAATGAAGCAAGTAAGCCTTATCAGCTGTATGAATCAAGAAAAAGGAAGGTGTGTGTCTTCACAATATTATCTATATGTCAGTAAAATTCAAAGTCCAACTCCATGGCCATATTGTGGAATTATAATGAATGAAGTGCTTCACCCAAAAAAAGAAGTAAATAGCACTGCCTTAAAAAAAGAAGCTAGCCAATTTATTCTTTTAAGTTGACTAAGACCAGGAATTATTTTTCAGTCATATAGGCTGAAAATTAGTATGCAGGACGACATACCAGTATGCTGATACCGTCGTTGAACTGAACACCAAGTTCACGAATTAAGACGAGAATGGTTCCCGCAACGTATGCAGCCCATCTGATTAAAATTTAGTGCAATCAGACATACATCCACTTCCATACATTTTTAAATACCAAATCTTATTTCCACTGATTAAAATTTAAAGCAAACAGACACCAAATCTTCTTCTATACATTTTTAAATGCCAAATTTTATTTCCAGTCAACTTAAAGAGATGAAGACTCACTTCTGTGATGGATCTCGTGCAAAATAATTGCGTGCTTTCTCATATGATATTGGACCATCTGGATCCATGAAATCTGCTAAATCCATGTCAAATGTTGGCGCTCGATTACTCAATTCTGATCCAAATGACACCTGCAAAAGTCAAATTTCCACGAACTTTAGGTAAGTGAGAAATCAGTGCTTAAGAATTATGTTGTTGATTCACAATGAATAAGACAATGTAAAATAAACCTGAAACAGCAAGTTCATTGACAAACGAAGTTGTGCACAATAAATCCAAGTACAGATCCTCTTCCAGTTTTTATGATGTTCTATATTTTAAGAATTGTTCAGTTACAGCTGGTTGTTTTATATTCTTGTAATTTCTCTGGTTTTGCTGGGCCACCATATACTTATTAAACCCATTTGTAATAGTCATAAAAGTCGTTTGTTTAGAACTGTTCAAACTCTACATCAACTTGAGGCCTAGGAGGTGTTTCTAATAATCATTGATGAAGATAGCAGAATATTTGGTTCCTTTCCTCCTTCTTGTCTTACATTTAGCTTAAGATAGAGGTTCCTTTCACCCTAGCACTAGCTATTTTGTAATATATGCTATTCTTTTCTGTCCTATTTAATCTCTTAGCCAACCATCCAACTTGGATATGTGATGTTAATGGTCCATATAAATAATTCTTTTCACCATAATCCTTCGTTTTCTTCCATCATTGAAATTGTAACATGTGGTCTTTACCATGTCCAACACTGCTAGATTCCCAGATCCATTTATATCTTAATATTACATCATATCTTCCTGCTTTCATTACCTCAAATTTGATGTGTGATTGTATTTATATTTTAGTAGCGTGCATAAGTGACCCAATGTTTTACAGCTTGTTCATCTCTTTTTTTAACTCCATAAGAGTAGTATGCTGGTTCCATTGGAAGTTTGACATTTTTTACAAATCTTCAAAGTCTACTAGGATATGGGCCGCCTGACTCGTCCTGAATCTCCGGGTGCGGTGCTCGAGTGGCTGCCATGTCCATCGGGTTCTCCTCCTGTGACTGATATTTCCTTTTCCATTGCCAAAAATGAGTCCCGGGTCTTTCGGGCAAAGTAAAAATGCATTTATGAAATACTCGATTTCCTCGAAAAGATACCCGACCTTGGTGTGTGTGCTCTGGAGAGCTTCGCCAAATTCCAGTTCGGGGACCTACTTCGCGATGGATGTGAGCCGAAGCAGGACTAACCTCTCTACATGGGTGCTTCGCGCGAAGGGACCTTCAAAAACAACTTCGCAAGGACTTAGTGCTGAAGCAGATCTACTTCTTCAAAACATGGCTCCCAGACTATAATCGCTTCGCCAAGAAAATCACTTCGCAAATGAATCCTTCGCTGATGGATTAAAAGAATGCTTCGCTGCGAAGCTTTTTCAAAATGGCCATTCGGGGGTTTTTCGGCCGAAGTAGAATTTTGCATTGGGATATTTCTCCGACTTCTCCAAGACAGTTAGGCTCCTAGTGATGGGGCTTCGCACGACAATTGGCCGAAGCGGGTGCTTCGCAGCATTTCCAGGCGAAGCAAGATCTTGTTGGAAAAACAGTTCACCAAGGAAAGGGGGTGAAGCGGGTGCTTCGCTGAGATTTCGGCGAAGCATTTTTCATACTTGTAATTTTCTCTTTCGCTGCTTTACTGCTTCGCAAAAACGGGGCCTGAAGCTAGTCTCATAGAAGCTTCGCTTGCGAAGCTCTTTTCATGCCTTGGAAAATTTTGGGCATGTATTTCATTTTCCTTTTTCTTTTTTTTTTTTTCTTGTGAAGCTATGGGCGAAGCTTCTATACATGTAGTTTATTTAGAAAAAGGAGGCAAAAATGATAGCCAAAATCACTAGAGTGTTGTTTACAACATAAAGAAAGAAAACAAACCAAGAAATCATCACAGAATTTTCAATTTTACTACCCCTCCAAGCAATGTGACAAAATCGTCAACATTCCTGGCGGTTCGCGAGGCAACAAGCTCGCCTCGATGTGAGGACCCTTTAGCCTTCATCCATTGGGCCAAAGTTACCTCCAGACCCTTCTCCTTTCTGCTTTTCTTGTTCTGAGGGTGCCTCATCAGTTATTCTTTTTCCTCTTTCATCTTCATCGGGTGCTTGTTCCAATGGCGGCGGTGGAAGGCGATCACGGATTCTCTCCATTGTTCGGCGAATATGGGCCCATGCTCCCTTCTGAAAAGGTTCCCGATCTTGCAATGCCTTCATCAGGACATGGAACCTGTCGATCTGCCCAATATCAGCATATTTGGCCCTCGCGCTCAAGTCGTTCAAACACGCCGCAATCCTACAATATCTTAAAATAAAATCCGTAACTTGGCCCTCCGTAACTGGCTCCTTCCATCCATCAATCTCAGAAACATCGCTCTCAAAGCTGAGCCAGGCTGGTTTTAATTCTTCTTTTGTCAAAAGGTTCCCGTCATCGTCGGTGAAACTCGGGAAACCCAATTCTGAAAGGTTCTGAAAATATCCCAGAGAGGTACGCTACTCCTGTTCAAATGTATCCATGAGGTTCTTGGCCTTCTGAGCTTTCCTCACTTTGGAGAAGAAGGCGCGAACCGTGTCCTCAGCGGTGGACCAATCCCTTGCTGGCCGACTCATGGCAGCGACCTGCAAGTCTTGATATTTGATGCTTTGTACTTCAAAGGCCAAATTGAGTCGGCTTCTTATCTCCTGGATGATTTCGTCCACTATCGGCCCTTTCTGGGTAGCAGCGTTCTGGGCTTTGGTAATGTATGACAATATTGAAAGGGCATTGGAGGCCCAATATCTAAAATTCCTAAGAGAATGGGAGCGAATATTCTTGATTCTGTTCCTATCGAACAACTCTAAACTCTCCTTTTCATACAACTCGTTGTTGCATCTGCAAGATCCTATATTCAAACTCCTTGGCCTTTACTTCAGCTTCGGCCTGGGTCTTGCTATGATCTTCTACTTCATTCCGCAGTTGTTCTATCTGTTGTTTCACGGCATCCCTCTCCTCCTTCATCTGCTCGCATTGCTTCAGAGCATCCTCCAACTAAAAGCGAATTCTAGCCAGATCTTCCTCTAACTTGACATTGGCATTTTCTGCCTCACAGCGGCGCTGGTTGGCAATCCTGGCATGTGTGCGGAAAGTCTCTATTCTCACATGCATGGAATCTGATTCATTGTCGATGTCCATGTGTTCCAGGTCCTTGACCTTCTCCTGATACTCATAATCTGTAGAGGTCATTTCATCCAAGGGTTTTTGGACCTTGGGAATCTTCTTGACCTTATACAATTTTCCATTTTTAAAATCAATCACCGCGCACTTTTCCGGTTTCGCTAGGGAACGCCCTCTCCTCCTCCTCGCCTCCTTGAGTACTTTGTCAGTGTTTTGACGGGCTCGGATCAATTTCTTTGCTAGAGGGCTCTCCTTGATCATGGCTAATTCATTTTCTAATGAGGCTGGATTAACAGCCGAAGGGATAAACAAGTATAAGGACTGTATTGGTGACGTGTCGTCGGTGGGTTCGGTGGTGAGCGTGGTAAGGGGTTTGGCTAGTGAAGCGATAGCATGTGTGGGTGTGGGGTGGGAGTCGGGATTTGGAGATGAAGTATCACCTTCGGTTTGACCAAGTACCAACGGAATGGTGGCATGGGTGAGTGAAGTGGTGGCTGCGAACACGTCCCGGCCTAACGACTCAAATGGGGTGGAAACACCTATGGGACTGGTGGAATCGCGAGACACATCTACTACGGCAAAAGAAACTTCGCGCTGGGGTGACTGTACAAATGGACAAGTAAATTTTTTATAAGGCTCTAGGAGACCTTCGGCCGGGACCACTGTTGACACAACTTGGGAAACCAGAGTAGAAAAAGAGGGATGCGTACCTGCGTGCCCTACTGGTAGAGCAGAAGCGGAAAAATTCCTGCGTGTTGGGTTCGTTACTTCCAGCTTCTACATCCTCCACATTTTCAACTTTTTCACCATCATTTTCATCATCTTGGAGGAATTCCTCCACATTAACGACGTCTACTTCAACACTTTCCCCAGTCTTTTGAGGCACTGTTTTCTCAACATCAATCTGCATCGAGCCTGCTGTAGACTGTTCATTGGAAGCACCGGAGGGTCTGGTGCGAGGCCGCTTCGGATGAGGAGGGGGCAGATGGACCTGTTCGGGTCTTTTTCTTTACCTTATATCCTCCTTTTCTTGCTGTTACGACGACCTCCCGACATCAACTTCGGAACCTTCAACAAACTCCTTAAGCGGCTCCTGATGTGTCACTACAGCTTCGTCTTCCTCTTCCTGTTCAGAATCACCAACAACTCTTCTGGGGCTATCGCCCGATCCTGGGGGACTAGGAGGGATGAAATCACCAAAGGAGAGGGGTTGCCAAGATCCGACATACGCTTCATAGAAGCTAGCGAAGTCCTTATCTGTCTCCAATAGTCCGTATGACTTCTGCTTCCGACAATGAACTCTCATAATCCACCATTCTTTCAATTGTGGTTCGCGCCAATTCCTTATCTCTCCCTTCAAATCGTCTTTGATTTTTCTCCAGAATGCAGAGTCTGGGCTCAGGAAGGGGTGCTTAATGGGATCATACTCAACTTCCATAGTGTAAAATTCGTGCCACGAGGGCAACGTCTTCATCCTTTTTAAGTGCCACTCTAAATTTATGCCGATGGGATTATTCCTCTATTCTACTATCTCCGGTCGAGGGCAAACATGAAAAATTTTGAATCTCAAATGGTCCCTCATTACCCCCAAGGGGTCATAGCACCACCGCTGCGGAAGCTGCAACAAACCGAAGTCAGCAAGTTTATTCTCCAAATATACATGTTTTACGGTAAAGACTTCTACGACTCCCATTTTGAAAGGGAAATCACAAGTCGGAGCCTACTTTCGGCCATGGCCGTAGATAACATTTGTCGCGTCGCTCTGACGAGCGACCTCTAAAGCGAACTGGTATTCAAAAGAATACACAGGCAAGAGGAAGAATTTCCCCGCGAATCTAAACAGGTGGACGACAAGACCCTGGGTCAACTGAAAAAACGTCACCTTTCCGGTCGTTAAACACTTTGTCTCTGAGGTCCACAGGCACTCGAGGGCAAGAACCTTGCAATAACTGAAGAGCCGGTCCTAAAAATTGTTGGTTAAACACATAATATGACCCCGTCTTCGCTAAGAGGGGAGTCCATTTATATACCGGCAATGGGGCTCCATCCTTGCCGCTTGGGGTAATGGCAATATGAGGAAAATTCCTGTGGGCATGATGGAAAAAGAGGCAAACCAGAAAAGAGCAAGGCCCAAAATATTGGCCAGTAGCAACATTCTTTACTAGCTAGCCGCGTATGCAAGAGTTCGGGCCACCCATTCTGCCCAATCAAAGAAAATCGGGTTCGTGCTTGTCCTGGACGGATCTGGAGCATAAAACTCCCCTCGCGAAATACATTCGGCCAGTGACACTTGCTAGAGATACACATCAACGCCTGTGGACAGGCCGCACCCACGCAATGATGGAAAAAATATCAGTGTTCTTAAAATCCTTTAATCGGCGAGGCATCTGCGGGAGCTTACCCAAAGGGAGCCCATCCTTGAGATTTTCACTCAGGAATTTTACCATGTGGCTGGAAGTGTTGAATCTGTCCATCTGTTCGTTTAAAATGACATTGCGAACAAAATAACCTTTTGGTGGCCCTTGCAAGGGAGCAAAAGCTGCTTGCACATCCTCCTTGAGAAAATAACTTATTACCCGCAGCGTCCAGAACCTGTCTGGTGGATGGCTGGTAGTTTCGGGCGATAGCGCATATCAACTCAAGACAGTGATGAATCGACGGAGTCAGATACCAGTATATTTGTGAATCACACGTGGCAACCCTCTTATTTTGCGCAGACAACCGACTTCTCATGTAGTCGATAGTGTATCGTAGCTCCACGATGCTCTTTGAAAGTTCTGTGTCTTTTATTCTCTCCCACCCGTCAATGGGTGCTTCTGCCAGTTGCTCATCTTCTGACTCCTCCCCCTCTTCCATGGGCTGCTTCTCAGGGCGCAAGTTCAAATCAACCTTCTTGGGCCTATGCTTCTTTTCTTCCTTGCCCCTCTTTGCCTTTTCTGGAGTCGCTACCTCGGGCTCTTTCCTTTTTTCTTTAGAATTCTTCTTCCCCATTTCGTTCTCAAGGAGCAGAATTTTAATGCAGAAAATGGGAATATCGTAGAGCTCTGGCCAAGTTTCTTACAGTCTTGCTCGACAGTACATAAACAGCTTATTTACTGGTGAAGCTCGGGATTTATAGCAAAAGGTTATAGCCACCATCATTAATGGCAACTGCCAAAATTAAATTCGAAAATCAGGCGGAAGGGATTGCTTTACTTTTTCATTGGCTTTGCGGCGGGGTTGCACGCGGGTCTATGTACTTCGAGGACCTGGCCCGGCTTCGAAAATCTAATTCCCCCGCCACCTCGTACCTGGGCACAACTTTTAATCATAACGACACTCTCTTGGGATGCACTCCGCCACCTTTGCATTAACCCGCACGTCTTGAGCAATTTCCTCGATTGTCGTTGGCACACACCTCAAGGCACATTTTAAATGCTTCTCGTTTTGCGCTCTACGGCTTGGCGAAGCTGATTTTGGCACAAAGTGCTTCGCGGCGAACCTCAAACTTTCCCTTGGTCTTCTATGCTTCAGACCCGAAGTTGCCTTCTCACGGGATCTAGGCTACATTGTTGTCTTACCGGACGCTTCGCGCAAGATTAGCCCCGAAGTGGGGCTTAGGATACCTTAGGAGAGAAGCGCGTTCCTTTGTCTCAAAGAAGTGGTTCGCAAAATTTTCCTTTTAAAGTTGCTTCGCTCAGTTTTCTTTTGCGAAGCATTTTCCATGCTTTTATACTTTGGAGAAGTATTTCTTTTGCCTCTTCAGCGAATCCTGCTGCCAAGCGAAGCAGGTTGCATCTGCTTTCTCCTTTAGGATCTGAGTGTTATGAGCCATCCCTTGTTGTCGATGACACATTGTACTCTGGCCTTCTTCGCGCCTTTTTTCACGTCTTGATTTGAAAGTGCTTCACAGCGAACCGACCTACGCCGGCTACTTCGCGCGGGAAAAAATTCCGAAGGAAATTTTACTTTTGATTTGGCAGAGCCGAACCTTAGTCACGAGGCAAAACATCATTATTACAATGGCGTGAGAATACAATCTATATCTAACTACATGCTTAATTCTAGAGACTCTTAAAACAAAGTTTGTACAAGTATAAACAACTGTATATACAAGGGTTAATATTTTCAGCAAAACTTTTAATGATAGAAGGTCTTCAAGTGAAGACCGTTTACGGGAATTGGCAGAGTCTAACCAGTCGCGTCGTTGAGGATAAAGGAGTTAGCTGAATTCACTTTGGCAATCTCAAACGGCCCTTCCCAAAACACATCCAGTTTATCATGATTGCCTGGCTTAACCTTCCATGAATCCCATTTCCAGACCAAATCTCCCACTTTAAATGTCCGGACGGAGGACTTCTTGAAACAGTTTCGGGTGATTTGGGCATGCTTTGCAAAGTTCTGATATGCCTTATCTCGGTCTTCTTCTAATTGCAATAATTGGGCTAGCCTAACTTCCATAGGACCAAATTCTGCTTCTTCATCATTTATCATCTTCAACGCAGGAATTTCTATATGGGTTGGCAGGACAGCCTCTTTACTATACACCAAAGCATACGGTGAGATTTTGATCGACTTCTTGATAGATATTCGATCAGCCCATAAGGCTTGGTCTAAGAGAAGGTGCCAAGTCCTTTTGTTCTTGTCTATGAGCTTTCTCAGCAACCTCAACAGGGTCTTATTTGTCGATTCTGCTAATCCATTACCCTAGGGATAGTAGTTGGAGGTGACCTTGCGATATATCCCATATTTGCAAGTGAACTCATTAATTTTAGCGCCTGTGAACCCGAGACCGTTATCCATGACTATTGCTTCGGGGATGCCAAACCGGGTGATCAAGCTTTCAAGGAAAGTAATCACCGTTTCCTGATTAGCGTGCTTTGTGGTCACTGCTTCAGCCCATCTAGTGAAGTAATCAGTTGCAGTCAGGATGAATTTATGCCCTGCGGAAGAGTTCGGAGAGATGACCCCCACGAAGTCCAATCCCCACTGTTGAAATGGTGCTTCCACTTGTATCATCTGGAGGGGCATGGGAGCGTTTTTGCTTCGCCCAGCGAACTTCTGACATTGTTCGCATTTTCGGCAAACCGCAAAGGCATCGACGAAGAGAGTGGGCCAATAATAGCCTGCCATGATTATTTTTAAAGCAGTTGTTCTCCCTGCGAAGTGGCCTCCTGATAACCCTGAGTGGAATTCACCAAGGACCCTTTTCTTATCGTCCTCCCTTATACATCTTAGAAGGACACCATCAATGTTTCGGTAGAACAGGCCTTCGGGGCGTAAAACATAGCGAAGGGTCCGCAGCCTGAAGTGTCTTCGCTGTGAAGCATTCAAATGTGAAGGACACCTCCCAGTGTTGAAATATTCAACTATTTCACTGACCCAGTCTCTTTCATCCATTTCTTGGTTTACGAAGCTTTCTCCTGTTATCAAATCATCCCACTGGCAGGCTGTTACTTCGGCCGCTACACTCTTCGCAAGCTCTTGACACAGCGCGCGACCGCAAACCAACTTTGTGGGTCGGATTTCAATATCAAATTCCTGCATTTTGTTGACCCAACCAGCCCTTTTGCTGCCCAACTCTCCTTGGTTAATGAAATTCCGTATGTCTGGGTGGATAACAAAAACTGTAATCCGACTTTGGGAGAAAAAATGTTTGCAACTCCGTGCCAATCAGGTCTAACTCCCCCAAGAGGGAGTGCGCAGAGGGCAGATCTTTCTGCGGCATTTCTTCTGCAAACAGGGAGTCAGGAGGTGGACCGTTAAATGTGACCGCCCTCGAGGACGATCGAGACTTAGGGGAAGCGGGGGTTTGCTGGAGAGGGGAAGATGGGGAATGGGGGTCCGGAGCGGCGACAAGCGAGCGGCGTGGGGACTGACGAGCCTCTTCGGCGCTAGAGGAATAGGATAAACCTAGGGTTTGGCCCTGGGTATGAAATGGATCAGGCCTTTGCGCGAAATGACCGAAGGTCAGCGGGGGATTCTGGGGCTGAGTGAACGGAGAGGGCGATGAAGTGGCCAGAATTTGCTCAGACGTAGGAGAAGAGGAAGTGGCAGAAGGGGTTTTTAGGGCCTGCTGCCCGAGGGAAGGAGACGCACCTGCGGGTTGCGGCCGAACTGGTGTCTGGAGAACGCTTTCAACCCAGGTCTCCGCTTCTTTCTGCGGGCTGTCGTCTATAGAAATAATATTTGCTGCAGCAGCGCTGACCTGTGCAACTTCTTCCGCTTGCCGCTTGGCCTCCTTCTGGCGCTTCTCCTTATGGTGCTTCTCGGACTTTCTTTTCCTTTTCTCCTTTTTCTCAGCAACTTGTTCTAGGGGAGCGGGGGCAGATGACTGCTTAGGGGCCTGTACGCTTTCGGTGGCCTCACTCTGATGCTCAGTGGGGGCCACGCTTTCTGCCTCTGCCCCACCTGTTGGTCTTTCAGGCACGTTTTCCACCTGAGGAGACTTTTCTGCCGCTGCTGATGACATTGGGCCTTCTCCCTCGCCTTTTGAAGCTTGACCGCTAGGAGCTCTTCGTACAACTAAATGTTGGGGCGGAGGCTTCCTTTTATACCTTTTTTGCCTTCCTCGGGGGACGACATTTCGAAATTCGAACGGCTGCCATTTGCCGAAATAGCGGTCATATAGGACGGAAAAGTCGTTATCAACCGACAGATTCTTCTTTTCAGATTTTTCGTGCCGCGTGCGACACCTCATCTTCCAACACTCCAGGATTTTGTTGTCCGTCCAGCCCAGCTGTTTTCCTTTTGCCACTAGCCTCCTGAATCCCGGTGTATCCAGTTTGTGGTCCGGATTTTGCTCAGGATCGTATTCTGCCTCAACGCAGTAGAAATCCTGCCACGGCGGCCAAGTTTGCATCCGCTCTATGTGCCATTCCAAATCCACCTCGACCTTGTTGTTCCTTTCTTCCATTATCTGCTCTCGCGGGCAGCAATGGACAAATTTTCTTATCTCCCCGTCTGGATCATACTTCCAGCGTTGTGGCAGCTGCACCAGGCCCATGTTGAGGAGGGCTTGCTCCAAGTAGATGTGCTGCCCTACTTCGCTAATTGTGATGTCTCCCCAGTCAAATGGATACGTAAAAATAGGGCTTTTCTTTTTTCCCTGGCCGTACTCTTCCTCGACGCTGTCCATTTGTCGCGCTGCCTCCATGCTGAACTGGTATTCTGTGCAGAGGTATGGCAGCAAAAAGGGCTTACCCTTGAATCCGTAAACCCTGATAACATTGCCCTGAGTTAACCGGAAAGTGTCGCCAATTTTATTCCGCCGCAGATGATTAGTCAGGTGTATAGGAGGGCGAGTTGCTGGGCCATTAATGAGAGCCAGAGCCAGGCCCTGAAATCTAAGGTTAAAATCATAGAAGGAGCCCCTCCTATACAGCAACTCAGTCCACTCGTATACTGGCAATGGGGCGCCCTTCTCGTCCACCATCTTCACTTTGAGGCTCGTCATTCGGAATTGCAGGCAATACAGGCACAACCATGCCATAAAAGAACAGTGCCTGAATTCGTTAGACTGCCTTTTCTGCAACTTGACCAGAGCAGTATGCATGGCATACGCTATGTAATCGGCCCAGTCAAAATAAATCTGACGCCTTCCGCTTCGGTAGGCTCCTCCGCTCATGATGGCTTCAGCAAGCGCCAACTGATAGGGGTAGACTTTCTCATCAGTACCGCAGCCCAGTACCCATGCCAGTATCGTGTATAAGTACGGGTCCTTAAAATTTTTCAAGAGAATTGGACCCGACGGCCATCGCGAAGCTGGAATTGGATGCGCCAGCTCCGAGTTGAGGAAGTCCCTGTTTTTCTGACAGTCATCAAACCTGGCAGTTTGTTCCTCTAGAATCACCTTCCGGACGATGGCGTCCCTATCTGGCTCGAGTCCAGGCGCGAACGCGGGACGCACAACCTCTCCGAAGAGGGAAAACAACCGCCTGCCCCGCCAGTCACAAACCTGCCGGGTGTCGGGTTTGTAGAACGTTACAATGGACCTGA
This sequence comes from Wollemia nobilis, assembly GCA_028583015.1. NCBI lineage: Eukaryota > Viridiplantae > Streptophyta > Pinopsida > Araucariales > Araucariaceae > Wollemia > Wollemia nobilis. The sequence continues at coordinate 3,698,112 of JAQPPZ010000314.1, forward strand.
TGAGCTCGGGGCAGTGGTGAACCGGCGGACATAAGAACCAGTGCAGGTTCGCGGAGTAGGCGGCCCCGAGGTGATGCGTGGTCGAGACCTTCCCTGCCCAGTGCAAAATATTTGGGCGCAGCTTGGTGATGCTCAGAGAGTAGTCACCGTCTCTGAACTCGGACAGGAGGTCCACGGGTGGCGGAATAGGACCTTGTCTTCTGCGTCGCGCCCTGGGTTTCTCGGTACTTTCCTTTGATGCCTCGCTACCCTGAGCAGCTGCAACAGCCTGCTCTTCAGATTCTTGCTCAGAATGCTCTGAGACGCTAGACTCCGCCTGTATAGGCGCCTTCCCTTTCGCGGCGCCCGACCTCGCACTCATGGCGTCGAATTCTGATGGAATTCGTGACTGCAATTCGCTGTAATTCGCCTCTTCCTTCTTTCACAGCGCCGCTTCGATTTACTTTAATAGTGCTGGCAATTCAGAATGGTAAAAACCTCCTTTTGTAATGTTTGAGTGGGCAGCATTAATGGCGACGTGGGAATTTAAATTTCGATTGCCTGAAGTGGGTGGCCAGCGCCGTTATTTTTCGGCAGCCGCGCGTGGGGGCCTTCCTTGAAAATCTCACCTCGTACTTGATTGGGCCTAAAGTGCGCTTCTCATTTATGAAATCCGCCTAGGAGATAGCGCAATCATTCCAAGAATGTTTAGAAACCCGTGCTATTAATGTCGCCTAGGACTTCAACTGGGCACACGTTTCAAAGTTCAACGTTTGGTGGGGCCTAGCCGTTGCCTTACTTCATTTAGACCAAGTGCGCTCTAACAATAAGCGTCGTCGGGCTTTGGGCCTTGAAATTCGCGCGGATGGGCGGAGCACTTAGACAATCTTTCAAATTCTTCCATCTTCGTGTAGCCCAAGTTCGCTTTAGGGGTGTGGCCCTTAGCCCCCCGGCCAACACTTAGAATTTTCTTTTTTTTTGGGCACCTTGATTACCGCCCATGTTCGCAAGGTAGAGCTCGCGCAGTTGGGCGACAACTGATTTTCTGAACCGGCACCCCTTCAATGATGCTCCCGTCGGACCTCGCCAAAGATGGTGTGCGTTGTCGGACCTCGCACGGGGAATCGGCGCAGTTGGGCGGGGTACTTTGATACTTTCCAAACTTGGTTGAGTCGTCCGTCCGAGGGCGCGCAAAAAAGGGTGCGTCGTCCGACTGCGCAGCGCACTTGGACGGCTCACACTTAGAATATTTGGCGGACAGCTCCGGCTCCTCAGCTCAGGTGCGCAAAACGGGGCGCGCGCAGCCCGACTGCGCAGCGCAGTCGGACGATGCACCAACGCTTAGAGAAATCTTTTGTAGTTTCACCCTCTTGCTCACCCCGGCCCGCCTCCCTGAAGCGCTAAAACCAACGGGCGAAGCCCGGCTTCGGGGTTGTTTTCTGCGCTCTTGGGCGGAAACTTGTTCCTTTCAATTTTTTGGCTCATGCACTTTCTCATTTTAATACCTTGGCTAATTTCAACTTAAAGCAAGAAACCTATAAACTGGGAAAAATATTTACAAGCGGGAATGGAAAGAACTGCAAGAAACAAAATATGTACACGGGAAAACCTGGGGTATTTCTCAGCTGTAGTATGCTTTCAGATGAAAGCCATTGACGGGAATTGGGAGAACCTGGCCCTCCATGTCCTTCAGCACAAACGCATTGAACTGATTCACCCGAACTATTTGGAAAGGACCATCCCAGAAGGCATCTAGTTTGTCATGATTGCCTGGTTTCGCTTTGTGGGAGTCCCATTTCAACACTAAATCTCCGATCTTGAAAACTCGGGCGGTGGTTCCTTTCGAGAACCAGTTCTGCATCGTCTCGGCGTGTTTGGTGAAAGCCTGATACGCCTTCTCTCTTTCTTCTTCCAATTGTAGTAGCTGAGCTAATCGGGCATCAACGGGGTCTCTGAAACCTTTATCATCCTCTAGCAGCCAAAGTGCGGGGATCTCTATATGAGTGGGCAGGACAACCTCTTTGCCGTATACAAGTGCATATGGAGATGTTTTGACAGATTTCTTGAAAGAGATACGGTCTGCCCACAGCGCACGGTCCAACAGTAGGTGCCATGTCCTCTTATTCCTTTCCACAGTCTTCTTTATGATCTTCAACAGATTCTTGTTAGTAGACTCGGCCAGGCCGTTTCCCTGTGGATAATAGTTGGAAGACATCTTATGATAAATGCCATACCTGTTGGTGAATTCTGTGAGCACGGCACCTGCAAATCCTGGGCCATTGTCCGTGACGATTGCCTCTGGTATCCCGAAACGGGTGATGAGGCTATCTAGAAATCCGATGACCGTCTCCTGATCGGCATGCTTTGTCGGCACTGCCTCGGCCCATCTGGTGAAATAGTCTGTGGCCGTCAGGATAAACTTGTGCCCTGCCGAAGAGTTGGGCGTGATTACCCCGACAAAGTCAAGACCCCACTGCTGAAATGGAGCCTCAGCTTGAATCGGCTGGAGGGGCATGGGAGCTTTACGATTTCTGCCAGCGAACCTCTGGCACTTCTCACACCTCTGGCAGACTGCATGGGTATCTGCGAAGAGGGTAGGCCAATAATAGCCCGCTCTGATGATCTTTAAGGCCGTCGGCCTTCCCGAATGATGTCCTCCTGGCATTCCAGAATGAAATTCGCCGAGGACCTTCGGCTGGTCTGACTCTCTGACGCACCGCAACAGGATGCCGTCAATGTTTCTAAAATATAGCCCCTCGGGGCGAAGAACGTACTTCAAGGCGTTAAGCCTGAACCTCCTTCTTTGCGAGGCATTGAGCTGATCTGGACATCTGCCTGTGTTAAAATACCACACTATATCATTTGTCCAGTCATTTTCCTCTGATAAGGAGTTAGCAAGATTGACTTCTGTCACGGGGTCTTCCCATTGACAAGCAGAAACTTCGGCCGCAGCACTTCGAGCCAACTCTTGGCATAGAGCTCGCCCTCGGACTAACTTCGTAGGCCGCACCTCTATGTCAAACTCCTGGATTTTGGCAATCCACCCTGCCCTCTTGTGACCGGGTTCACCCTGGATCATGAAATTTCTGACATCCGGGTGTATGACGAAGACAGTGGTCCGGCTCTGAGAAACGAAATGTTTGAATTTTTGAAGGGACCTCATAACCGCATGGACTTGCCTTTCAATGAAATTATACCTCTCTTCGTGCGGCTGGATTACCTGACTTAGAAATGCTATCGGGCGCTCTTCTCCGTCATCTCCCTTCTGGGTCAGGACGGCAGCGTAGCTTTCGGGCTCTCCTACCGCATAGAGGATGAAGTCCTTTGAGTAATCTGGATTTATTAATACCGGAGCCTGAGCAATTCTGGCCTTGATCTCTTCAAAGGCTTTCTTTCTTTCATCAGTCCAGACGAAGTCTGCATCCTTCTTCAGAAGCTCAGACATAGGCTTGATTACTTGGGCGAAGTCAGGCACAAATTTTCTTACAAAGTTGATTTGGCCAAAGAATGACTGTAACCCTTTCTTGTTGACTGGGATGGTCAAACGGAGCAGAGCTTCAGCTCGATCAGGGTCAACTGCAAGGCCTTTTTCAGAAATAACATGGCCAAGCAGTTTACCCTCCTTTACTGCAAAGACAGATTTCTTTGGGTTAATGGATATGCCGAACTCGCGACATCTCTCAAATATTTGCCTCAAATGGGAGGCATGATCTTCTCTTCTGTGTGAAAACACAGTCATGTCATCCAGATAGATGACAATGATTTTATTCAGCAACTCACGGAATGCCAAATCCATGGCTCTCTGGAATGTAGCCCCGGCATTTGAAAGACCGAAGGGCATGCGCTGGTAGGCGAACGTTCCCCATTTGGTAGTGAACGCCGTCTTGTGCTGATCCTCATTCTTTACCCAAATCTGGTTGTAGCCGGAGAACCCATCTAACAGAGAAAATCTCTGAGCTCCCGCAACCACGTGCAGGATCTGATCAATTTGAGGGAGTGGGTAATGGTCTTTCAATGAAGCTTGATTGAGGTTTCTGAAATCCACGCAGAGACGAATGTCTCCATTCTTTTTTCGTACAGGGACCAGATTTGCGACCCAAGAAGAATGCTTGATGGGGTAGATGATCTTCGCCTCTAGCATCTTCAAGAGTTCTGATTTCATCATGGCTTCAATCTTCGGATTCACCGCCCTTTGCTTCTGTCGGAAAGGCTTTGCATTATCTTCCAGTTCTATAGTATGCTGGATCATCTCTCTGTCGTACCCCTTCAGGTCTTGGTAGCACCAGGCCACGATATCCGGGTACTCTTCGCATAGAGATCGGATCTGCTCTAACTCCTCATCAGTGCAATCCGTCCCGACCTTAATCACCTTTCCAGGTTCCAGTTCCAGGTCCATGTACTGCTTGGGGTCCACTTTGATCCTGTGGGATATGGCTCTATCATTTTGATCAAAGAGGCTCTCCAGGGTAATCAGTCCTTTCGGGACATGATTATTTTTTAACTGTATCAACCCCTCATATTGCTCGTCATCAGGGTCTCTACCTTCGATTGTACTAGCTTCATTTATCAAAAAGGTGACGATATCTTCGTCACAGTCGAACACCTGCCAGTGGGTGTCCTTGTCAGGCACAGAAGGCCTGTAAATGGTACGAACCGGCTTCGGCTTCTGGACAGTGTCATCAGCTGGGACGTACCTGGCTCCAACAGACGCCAGAATGTCAGCATGCTTGTTCTTTTCACGAGATATGGCCTTGACATTCAGAGAGTCAAATGACTCCATCAGATCCCAGACACGGTTGCGGTACGCCTTGAGGTAATGCTTCTTGGAGGCGCACTTATTGGTAATCTGGTTGCACACCAGCTCTGAATCGCCAAAGATCTGCAAATGCTTTATCCCAAGTCTCTCTGCCTTTCTCAAGCCCAAACACAAGGCTTCATACTCCGCTGCGTTGTTAGTGCAACTCCAGGCCAGCCTATAAGTGTAGTCCTTTTGAAACCCGGATGGCGAAACCAGAAGTACACCTGCACCGGCGCCATTCTTACATCGGGCGCCATCAAAGTACAACTTCCATAGCTTTTCTGGGGCAGGTCCAACATCTTTCTTTGCAGACTGATCAAGTCTTTCAGGCTGGGTGACAGAGTAGCAACCTTGTTCGGTCTCAATCATGGCATTGAAGTCTAGTAAGGAGAACTCATCCTCCACTTGTAACAGCTCGAGGGTCTCTTCCGCCAAATCTACTTCTACCAGGTTCTCAGTCCTCAATCGTCAGTCGACCAGAAATGTGGAAGGCTTTTCATTATAGATCTTCAGTCTCCTTCCTTTAAAAGGCACTTCCATATGTGAATAATCCAGTGACAGATATCCACCCAACTTCGCAGTGAACTCCCTAGAGAGACACATGCCGAAGTAGGGTTCCAAGTCAACCACCACGACCTCTTGAATGACCACTATGTCGAGTGCTTTATGCAGTCGGATTGGGATGTCTTTGATGACACCAACTGTCTTGACAGGAGTGTCGTCTAGCTGCAGCACACCTTGGCTGCTCCTTGTGTATTCCATACCAATCTCTTCGCAGACGGCCCTCGGCATGACAGTAGTGGAGGCACCGGAGTCCACCATGCAATTGTGTACTATATGGCCCTCCATTCGCAAAGACAGATAGAAAGGTGGCGGCCTGTTTTTCCCAGTAGCAGATACTGTCAAGGGTTGAGCTAACACAGCAGGCTGCGTCGGCTTTCCATATTTTACGCTCTTCAAGGATTCCTGCAACAGGTCTACTTGTCCTGGGAGCAGAAGAGCCTCATACATGCTTATCTTCGTCGGAGTCTTCTTGAGCTCATCAACTATATTGTAAGTTGAAGTGTCGGCTCCCTCTATCTCTTTCGCTGGCTCATACCTGGTTCGGTATTGTTGAGTGGCTTCAACCCTCTGTCTCTTCGTCAGCGATGGATACCTCAACTTTTCTTGAGCTTGTTCTTTTGTTTCAGCTAGAGGTTGGGCCGCGGGAGCCTTGAGCGTCGGGAACTTTTCTTTGGCTGTAGGAGGTAAAGGCGGCTTGTCAGGTGCTAGAATAGCAGGCTGCGTCCTTTCCCTTCTGGCGTATACTTTTAACGGCTTCATCTGGGCCGTGGAGGCCTCAACAGGCCTCTTGCCCTCTTTAGTCAAGAGAGACACGGGATCTTCTTCTGGGACTGCAAAGTTACCTTCATCGTCAAGGATCATGTATGCTTCGTCCTCCGTGGCGCTGCCCGCAAGGGTTTGAATATAATGTCGATGCAGCATGCAACCCTCCTCTCCATGTGGGTCGTTGCATGTAGAGCACCAGTTAACATAGTCAGAGGTGCCTGGTTGAGCATCATTAGCAGCATTCCTCGCCAGGGGCCTTTGCGCTTGAGCAGCTTGATCTTTTGTCAGCGCAGGGGGAGGATATGGTCTCCTCGGAGGAAACTCCATCTGGGCTTGCTTCTTCTTCATGATTGTCATGTCGTTGGAGATAGTATGGTAACCAGAGGCAAGGGCCCGCACCTCCTGAAGGATCTTATTCTGAATATCATTATCAGCAGGCGCCGGCCGGACCGGCGGAGGTATTGCGGCTAATGGTGGAGGTGCAGAATATGCCGCGTACTGAGGGGGAGCTGGGAGTGCAGGATATTGCGGAGGCGGAGGTGGCGGATTAGGATAATGGATCTGGGGCTGACCATACGGGTTTATGACTGGCGCTGGATTCCATGGCTGCTGGGGGTACTGATTTGACGAGGATGGCGTCGCACCAGACGCGGATGGATATTGTGACTGTGGGAAATCAGGATAGATGGGAGGCTGCATTCTATGAGGGAGTCTGCCTATAGAAACTATGTCTAATTCTGCTTGTTGGGCAGCTTCATATAAAGCGGGAAAAGTGTCGACCCGGGCTATCTTAAGAAGCAGACAAATGTCTGAATTAAAAGACCTCAGGTAATAGTACGCAGCTTGTCCCGCGGGAGGTCGCAGCTCACGAGGTACTCTTTTCCAGGACCTCGCAAACCTCACGTTGAAGTCCGATATCTCCTCTTGCGGATGGCGTTGAATACTTTGAAACTGGTGCAGCAACGAGGAGGGATCAGCGGATTCGTTGCATCCCTTCACTAGTCTGCCCGCTAACTGGGGCCATCCCGTGATAGCTCCTTCTGGCAAAGATCTCCACCAGTAAAGGAGTTTCCCTCTCAGAGAAAGGGCTAATAAACGGGTCTTAACACTCTCACTAGTGATAGAGTGCAGTGCAGCCAAGGCCAGAATATCTTGGATGTGCTCGTATGCTGTTTTCCCGGAGCCATCATAAGTAGGGATGGATTTCAAGGCAGCAGGGGGTACAGCTTCTTGTCCAACTAGAGCCAAGGGCCCCGTGGAATCAACTGTCGGGAAGAGATCGTCATCGTTTTGTTGGGCAGCCATGTCTTCTTCCTCTCCAGTAGTATAATCGGTATCAGCGTTGTCCGAAGTCGTAGGCTGTTCTTCAATTTCTGCCTCTCCAACTTCAGCTTCTTCAACCTCAGCTTCTTCTATTTCAGCTTCAGCCTCGAGTTCGTTTTGGTGAGCTTGGTAGTCAGCCAGCCTTACGCGCTCCCCAGGAGCGTTGATGTCAATTTCGTAGAGATCAGGTTGTTGTCCTGGGTTCCTTGCTCTCCACCTTCTCGTATGCATGAAGGCACTTTTGATATCGGACCAGTCTCACGGACTCAGAGAATATTCAGGTAGCGCAGAGTCGCCAGGTGTTCTGATTTGACAGCAATGAAGCGAACACCGATGCTTCGATTCTGTTTTGGGGTGGGAAACTCCCGTGTCCCACCGGGCGTGCCAGAGAAACTGTTGGTTACGAATCTGCCACTAGGATAGGATTTAGTGTAATGCGCCCTAGATTCGCCCAACAGATTGAAAGGCCGGAAGGAAGGAATGCCTTCCGCGCCAATCTCCGGAGGAGGCCGACTTCCTTTGGATTCTCAACTTTGGGGGGTTAGCTTAGAGTGCAGGAAAGAGATTAGCAAATACGAAAAGAGACATAAATGGCTTGTTTCGGGTGGGGAAGATAAGCAGCACAGTGACGAACCAATCACCACTACTAACAACAATTAAAACACTAAGTAAAGTAGAAATTACTGGCGCATTCTATCTTATGTATCCTTTAATTCGGTGTTTCAGATTTACTTAATTGCCAATGTTGATATCCAGATTAAGAATAGCAATAATCAGAAATATAAGTAACGTAGAGCAGAAACACTTAGTCAAGGCAGCATACAAGACAAAAACAACCAATAGAGCCAAGTATACTTTGTATTTTGAGAGCAAACGCATAGTTACAGAAGTCCCTTAGCAAGATATCCCCCTTCCACCCTTTACAATGAAATGGAACTGCTATATATAGTGCAAAATCCCCCCCGATTACATTATGGTCCCAGTATCCCAAATCTGACAAAAGACACAAAGCTGACAAAAGCAGCAAAAAGCGGTTGATGCTTGACCTCTGCAGATAAGAAAGTGATGGCAGTGAGGTCCACTTGCAAACGTGTCAGCTCCGCAACGATCCGGCGGTTGAGAAGCTAAGTGGCTTGAATGAGAGTAGATAGAATAAGACCTGTCAGTCCATACCCATCCAAATAGCACTTGAGCAGCCCAACTTCTGTCACATCTTGACTCGGATCACGAGACGGGACACCTGTCATCATCTGGAGTTCACTGATGGAGAATAAGGGAGGGGGAAGACACTTAGCTGCTCACGAATTATGATTCTGCCAGGCAAAGCACAAGAAAGGAGTGCAGTTGAGCGGGATGTCTTGAAAACAGCGCAGTCGGACGGACTTTGCCTTAGCCAATTTTATCTTTCCTCGTCTTCCCGCCCGAGGGCGCACAAAAGGGGGTGCGCCGTCGGACGGCGCGGCGCACTTGGGCGGATTCCGTGCCTTAGCCAATTTTAGACATTGCTCTCCTTATGTCCGCTCGGTGGCGCATAACTTGGTCCAAGCCGCCCGACTTCGCAGCGAAGTCGGGCGGCTTCAACACTTAGATCTTTTAGGCGCTCCTTTCATCAATTGCCGCCCGATGGCGCACTTCGTCTCTGGGCGCCGCCCGACTTCGCGCGAAGTCGGGTGGTGCCAACACTTAGAAAATTTTTGGGCCCTTATCCGCTGATGCTGCCCGAGTGCGCTATAGAACATGTGCGTCGTCCGACTGCGCAGCGCGCTCGGACGGATCACACTTAGACAAATTTTCGGACGGGCCCATGCTTGCCAGCCCAGGTGCGCAAAGTGGAGCATGCGCAGCCCGACTGCGCAGCGCAGTCGGGCGGAAACAAACACTTAACAATTTTTTGGGCTCTCTTTTGCCCACTTAACAGGAATGAAGATAAACATGAAACAGAAGATGAAAGAGGTGACATTTGATAAGTGGGGAGCAGAAAGGGAGAGAAGAGGAACAGGAAAGAAGAGAGAAGAGAGGGAAAGCAGCAACCTTACAATCTTCCAAAATTAGCACCCCGTGCAAAATGTGGCAACATTAACCCTTGAGGCAGTAATATTATGTCATATAGTTGTTCCACTTTAGAGTAGTTTACATTAGATTCTTTACTCTAGTTTAGATTATTTTCATTGCAATTTGTGGTTACTACAATGCATTGTAATTTGTAACAACTCTTTTCAATGACTCCGATTGGCATACACTAATAGAATTATCTTATCTTATCTCCACAAATTAGTATTCAAATACATAGTCTTATTTCATCTTTTGATGCCCTATCTATCATGAGATTTGTGGTAGATACCATTGATATTTATAGAGATTCTGAGAGATCACTCTCCACCTTTTACTAATCAACTCTCTCTCTCTCTCTCTCTCTAAGAGATTGACACTACTATACCACATACAAATGGAGGCTAATCAATGAGACAATGCTCTTCTTTGCAAATTTGTACCAAGGCATCAACAATCAAGAAGGCAGTCGATGAGTGCAAGGGGGTCGTCTGGAAGAACATCCCTGTTGTCTGGAAGCAAAAGCTTGTCGTCTAGGAGCACGGATTGGCCATTGGAAAAGAAGTGAGAGTCGTCTAGGAAGGACACCCTGTTGTGTAAGAGCAGCTTGTCCTCAAGGAGAGGATAAAAGTTATCATTGAAAATTCTTGTGTCATTCAGAAGAGGAAACCAACCATCTAGGTGAGTGTATTTGTTGTCTATTTGTAGATATTGGTTTATGTTGTCCTTTTCATTCATTGGTAATGGATTCTTGCAATAATTATGCAAAAATTTCTTCTCAAGTTTGATTTTGCTCTTATTTGCCATGGCACTAGTCACTTAGGATTTTTCCATGCTCCATTACTACTATTATGGATTATTCCTTTTCCATCAATACATACACCATTATAATACCAAATCAAGAGAAACTACTTATTAAGACTTGAGGCCATAACACCTGGAGAAGGAGCACATTATTTCAAGTCACAAGTCACCCACCCATGATCTTAGGTTTGATGCAGAACCAACATCAAACATATCCAAAGATAGAGCCCTAAATATTCCTTAGGAATGACTAATTTAGGGCTCCAACATGTCATATTAACTCCCTTGTTCCTAAGAAAACAGGTTTCCTGCACTGTATGGCTTTTAGGCTCACTTCATAGGAATTGGTAACCTGCACTAAACATGGACAGTTGCAAATTGTGATTATGGGTAGCCTACACTAGAGCATATTTAGGCTAACCCAAACATTTATAGGAGGGCTAGACCATAATGTCTCTGTTCACCTTATTTATCTTATGGGTGGGTTTGTAGGTACATGTTTATCCCATTTATCTTATCTATGAATAATTTCTCAAATGAATTTAGAATTGCCAAATTTTGACATGTACTGAAGGCAGATTGCTGTTCTGCAAAATGAAGTTACATTACACAATCTGCTTTACGAGTTTGGTTACAGTTTGCTGTTGTTCCAACTCTTTCAAAAAATAACATAACTCTTAGGCTGATATGATGACACCAGATCAAGTATGAAAAATTACCTATCTCATCAAAAACTGTTTTCTTCGTCTTATATAGCTGATTAAGCACAGTTTAATGGTTAGAAAAACAAAAATCTCCATCAATGGATTTCAATATGCACTCCTCAGTTGTCTACAGCAGTCAACAGACAGTTCATATTTCAACATAAGTTCCCTCCAGATAGGTAAATTCCTTTCCTTCTTGTCTCTACATTAAAACTCTCTTTTAAGGACCTTGAATACACAGTTACTACATCATGGTGTATAGTATGGTGTTTTGGAGCTGGAACATTGTTGACCATAAGCCTCACATATTCATTGTGATTTTTATTCTTCACTGACCATACATTCTGATCCTATCTTTCCTTGCCTGATCACTTGATAAGCCCAGCTTTCCTGTCTGCATTTACTGCACTATAAGCAGGTTCTCTCCTTTGATTCAGTATCACATCATTTATCTAGCCATTTCTTTACAAAGAGTTTTGAACACTGGTGGTGAATCAGAATCATGTTTATTCTGCACATGTCGTCTCATGTAAAACCAATCCAGTCTCTACTTTCTATGCCAAATCCCCTCTTCACTGCTGCTGCATATGTGGAAACAACAACCACCTTGATTTTCTTTGTGTCCCTTAACAATAAATGTTCAAGAAGCACTACTTTCAAAGTCAGCTTGTAGCTATGTTGCCGGAAGCTCCTATGGTGTCCTTGTTGTTTGTTAGGATGTGAAGTCAATATCCAGATCTCCAATGTTCTTCAGCAGAGAGGTGCATGGTGGTGCAGCTTATGGAGAGGAAACAAACAGTTTTTTGGAGTCTTCCTTTGGGAGAGGAAACAAACAGTTTTTTGGAGTCTTCCTTTGGAAGAGGAAACGAACAGTTTTTTGGATTCTTTCTTTGGAAGAGGAAACGAACAGTTTTTGGAGTCTTCCTTTGGGAGAGGAAACTAACAGTTTGCTTTTTCTATAAAAGGGGAATGACCCCTTTGCATGTAAATTTTGATTGAATGTAATTCTGCCGAAATCAATAAAAGATCAAGCTGTCACTGCCTCGTGGTTTTTCCTGCACATTGCAGGTTTTCCACATAAAATCTGTGTTACTGTTTTTCCTGTGTTATTGTGTTTTTTCTGCTTGCACATAATTTTGCTATATTTTCTAACATCTGGTATCAGAGCCTAGGTTTTTGTGCGAGTGGGAGTTGCAACAATGATTGGAAGTGTAACCAAGTTTGAGTTTGAAAATTTTGATGGCAAGAACTTCGCCCTATGGAATATGAAGGCGAAGGATTTGTTGGTTCAAAATGACCAAGTCCTAGCCTTGAAAGGGGTCACGAGTAAACCAAGCAGCATGAAAGATGAGGAGTGGGCAACGTTGGATAGGAAGGCGGTTTCTACAATCTGTCTATGCCTAGCGGACTCCGTCTTGTTTAATGTTGTCGAAGAAAATACCGTGAAACCCTTTGGAAGAAGCTTGAAAAGTTGTATGAGACGAAATCTGCAACAAATAAGGTTTTTCTGAAAAACAGCTTTACAGCCTAAGGATGGAGGAGTTGAATGAGTTTAATACCCTTATCAGTAAACTGGTTTCAGTTAATGTGAAGATGGAGGATGAGGACAGAGCTATCATAGTCGCTTTGTTGGCAGAAGTTGAGGCAAAAAACGTCTTTGGAACCCTCAACCAATGAAGCCCTAGCTGTGAGAGGTCGATCTTTCGAGAAGAGTCAACAAAGTAGATCACAGTCCAGATCTAAGTCTAAAGGACGCAAGCTAAAAGGGAAGTGTTGGCATTGTGGGAAGCCAGGGCACTCAAAGAAGGATTGTTGGTAGTTAAAAAAGGAAAAAATGGTGAAAAGCAATTTCAGCCATCAACTGAGGCCAATACAGTAAATTATGGAGAGACGACAACATGTGAGGCTTTCTGTATCAGCAACAACATATCTGTTTTATATACTTGGGTTTTGGACTCGGGTGCATCTTTCCACGTCTCCTCACAGAGACTAGTTTGACAAATATCAGCCATATAGTGGTGGGAAGGTCTACTTGGGTGATGGTCACCCTTTAGAAATTGTGGGAAGAGGGGGCATAAGGATCAGGCTAGACGATGGTAGAGAAAAGATGTTATGTGATGTACGACATGTGCCAGATTTTCTGAAGAATTTGCTCTCAATCAAGATGATGGATAAGCTAGGGTATTCTGTCACTTTCAGTAACAACTATTGCAAAATTACCAAAGGTGCTATTGTAGTAGCAAAGGGAGGATCTTATGGCACCCTATATCGTTTATGTGGTGATAAGGTGACAAACCATGCAGCAACAACAACGTCTGTTCAGGATGCAGTAATGTTATGGCATCAACGCCTAGGCCATATGAGTGAAAAAGGTCTGAAAATTCTGCATGACAGAGGTATGCTTTTTGGGATTATGTCTTACAATTTAGACTTGTGTGAGCACTGTATTTTTGGTAACCAAAAGAGGGTTCGGTTTACTGTAAGCCCTGGTAAGAGTTCTGATTTTTTGCAACTTATACATTCGGATATATTTGGACCAATCCCCACTCAATCTTTAAATGGTGCCGTCTATTTTTTGAATTTTATAGATGATTATTCTAGGAGAGTGTGGGTTCATTTTCTGAAGAAGAAGTCGAAAGCTTTGCAGAAATTTAAAGATTTCAAAACTCGATTAGAGAAAATTTTGGGCAAGCCTGTTTCATGTCTTAGGGTCAGATAATGGGGGTGAATATTGCTCCAAGGAATTTGATAAATTTTGTACGCTGGAAGGAATTAAGCACCAGAAGACTCTACCATATACTCCACAACAAAATCGTGTGGCTGAGCGGATGAATCGCACAATCATGGAGCGTGCAAGAAGCATGCTCAGCGCATCCATGTTGGATAAAAGGTTCTGGGTAGAGGCTGTTAATACAGCTATTTACCTCATTAACAGGTCACCTACAACTGCGTTAGATGTACAGATTCCAGAGGACGTTTGGTGTGGTAAGTCATTTGATTACTCTCATTTGCGTACCTTTGGTTGTGATGCTTTTGCCTATGTGCCTAAAGAAAAAAGGTCCAAACTTGACCCGAAGTCAACCAAATGCGTTTTTCTCAGCTATGGAGATGCAATAAAGGGGTCTAGACTATGGGATCCTACTGCCCACAAGGTAATTATTAGCCGAGATGTTATTTTTGATGAAAAATCAATGCAAAGGAAGGAGATACAGCAAACACCTAATGTTGTAACAATTGAAGTAGAGATATGAAGAAGATGAAAATGAAAATCAGCATGGTGAAATTTTTGAATAGCATGCTGAATTTTTTGACCAGCATGCAGAACAACAAGTAGAACACCAAGTAGAGCAGCCACAACAATCACAAGACCGAGAGCCACAATCAACAGATCATTGGTTTAGAATATCTACACGTCCACAAAAGTGTCCGGAAAGGTATTCTCATGTTTATCAGTCCTCTTTTGCTTTGTTAACTGATGATGGTGAGCCTAGTTCATTTCAAGAAGCTAGAGAGTCTGAGAATGCAGAAAAGTGGAGGAAATCCATGGAGGAGGAAATCGAGGCACTTCACAAGAATAAATCGTGTGTTCTTGTGGATCTCCCACCTGGAAGAAAGGTTGTTGGAAACAAGTGGGTTTACAAAGTAAAAAAAAACAGAGATGGGTTGTTGGAACGCTATAAATCTCGCTTGGTTGCTAAAGGCTATGTGCAAAAGTTAGGTATAGACTTTAATGAAATATTTTCTCCAGTTGTGAAGATGACTACTATTAGAGTTTTACTTGCACTTTTAGCAGCACAAGATTTAGAACTGGAGCGGCTTGATGTAAAGACTGCTTTCCTGTATGGTGATCTTGAGGAGGAGATTTATATGGATCAGCCCGAGGGCTATGAAGAAAGAGGCAAAGAGCATTTGGTTTGCAGACTGAAGAAATCTCTGTATGGGTTGAAACAGGCGCCAAGGATGTGGTACAGAAAATTTGACACCTTCATGAAGAGCCAAGGTTTCAGCAGGAGTGAAGCTGACCATTGTGCATACTATAAGAGGTTTAATGATGGCAGTTTTATAATTTTGCTATTGTATGTTGATGATATGCTGGTTGCAGGCCCCAACATGAAGAAAATCATTGATCTTAAGGCTCAGTTGGCTAGGACATTTGAAAAGAAGGATTTAGGAGCAGCAATCCAAAGTTTAGGGATGAAGATACACAGAGACAGAAAAGGAAGAAAGATCTGGTTAAGTCAAAAGTCATATATAGAAAAGATTCTGCAGCGCTTCAATAAGCAGAATGCAAAACCAATTAGTACCCCCCTTCTTTCACACTTAAAGTTGTCTTCCAACCAGTGTCCTAGAACAAAAGCAA
This sequence comes from Wollemia nobilis, assembly GCA_028583015.1. NCBI lineage: Eukaryota > Viridiplantae > Streptophyta > Pinopsida > Araucariales > Araucariaceae > Wollemia > Wollemia nobilis. The sequence goes on from JAQPPZ010000314.1 coordinate 3,713,458, forward strand.
AGAAGACAAGCATGTCTCATGTACCGTATTCATCAGCAATAGGAAGCCTCATGTATGCCATGGTGAGCACCAGACCGGATATTGCCCAAGCAGGGGGAGTAGTCAGCCGGTACATAGCAAATCCTGGTAAGCAGCATTGGAATGCAATGAAGTGGATATTCAGATATTTAAGAGGCACTTCAGATGCTGCTATTTACTACGGATCGGATAGTTTGTAAGTTAAAGGTTTTGTGGATTCTGATTATGGTGGAGATAGAGATGGGAGAAATTCCACTACAAGATATACTTTCACTCTTGCTAGTGGAGCTGTGAGTTGGGCTTCTAGGTTGCAGTCTGTGGTGGCTTTATCAACCACTGAAGCAGAATATATTGTAGCGACTCATGCCAACAAAGAGGCAATTTGGCTAAAGCGACTGTTGGGTGACTTCAAGGTAATGCAGGGGAAAATTACGTTGCATTGTGATAGCCAAAGTGCTATTCAGCTAGTGAAGAACCCAACATTCCATGATCGCACGAAACACATTGATGTCAAGTACCACTTTATAATAAATGTGTTGGAAGAAGGTAGGATCCTGTTGCAGAAAATTGACACTGAAGTGAATCTTGCAGATGTGCTCACTAAGCAGGTCAAGACAAAGAAGTTTGAGAGGTTCAAAACTTATCTGGGCTTGCTGAAAATGTGACAATGGCAGCATTGGAAAATTGACACTTGGATGGAAAAACATAGGCTAATAATTCTTGTATATCGACTTCAAGTGGGAGAATGTTAGGAGGTGATGTCGATATCCAGATCTCCAATGTTCTTCAGCAGAGAGGTGCATGGTGGTGCACCTTATGGAGAGGAAACAAACAGTTTTCTGGAGTCTTCCTTTGGGAGAGGAAACGAACAGTTTTTGGACTCTTCCTTTGGGAGAGGAAACTAACAGTTTGTTTTTTCTATAAAAGGGGAATGACCCCTTGCATGTAAATGTTGATTGAATGTAATTCTGCCGAAATAAATAAAAGATCAAGCTGCCATTGCCCCGTGGTTTTTCCTGCACATTGCAGGTTTTCCACGTAAAATCTGTGTTACTGTTTTTCCTGTGTTATTGTGTTTTTTCTGCTTGCACATAATTTTGCTATATTTTCTAACAGTATTAAGCAAAATTGTACATAACTTCAAGTGAACTACTAGATTCAGGCATATCTAATGCACAGCCATTATATACTAAAACCAGCTTCTTGTTTCAGTATTTAGCATATCTGCCTGCATAGTAAATGGGCTTGTTTAATTTACCATATCTAAATTTTATTTAATTATGAAAATGAAATAACCTCATACTTTCCTGTTCAATTCTAAAAATATACAAAAACAAAAAGCAATACACAAGGAAATGTGGGGTATAGAATATACAATTTGCACAACAGGCCGAAATCCTTCCCCTCTTTCATGTTGGCGAGCAAGAGCATGTTTCCAAAGCCTTTGCTTGCTTGGATGACTCCTTTGGACAGCAACATGGCAAGCCTCCCTTATTGGCATCTGCAGAAGAAAATTAGTGGATAAAATCTCTATCCACACAAAAGATATTACAAAGGTAATGAAGACCATAAAATCCAACAAGAGGATCTGATTAAACTCCAAGACATGGAAAATTACAACTATTCTTCCAATCATGCATGAATTTTGCAAGAATACCAAATAGACTAATACAGTCCAAGTTATGTTTTGCAATAGGATAGTATAGTGGCATGTACCACACAAAATGAGCAATTTGACATCCTCTTTTTAAATATAATACCAATGTTTCTTCCCAGTATTAATAATCATGTTCGATAACTAAGAAATAATTCTGTGAAATCTATTATAAGTTTAGTTACACTGAAATATAAATTACCTGTAAAACAAGGCTTCCTGAATAATCTGCAATGCCACCCATGACATCTAACCGTCCAGGAGCTCTTGAAACAAATATCACATCCTGCAGGACAAAGAAGTTCATTAGGATTCTTAAGGAGGATTAGTTCAAATCTTTCTATAATGGTTCCAAATTACAGTACCCACACATAAACCAGATTTGAAAGACACTGTAATCCAGCACATGCAACTAAAATTACAGATCTTGTAAATGTTGTAAATTTTCACCTATTATCCCTACCCTCTTCCATACAAAAAGATATATACATAGTTAAACATATAGGAGGGTGAACATAAAACAACCTTACATTTTTAAGTCTCAATATTTGTAGGCATTTGTTCAAATACATGAAGGGCCAAAAAATGTTAGTATCACAACTACAAGAAATTTGCCAAAAACAATTGGAAAACCAATTGTACGAGCATTTTTTTTTTTTAAATTGTACCAGCATTATTAATAATAGTCATCAAGGATGCACTATAGTTCACTTGCTTATCTTGTGTCTTAGGTAGTCCTATGCTGTCAATGGATGATAAATGTTGATATATACAGCATCATGCATCTGATTTTTAGTGTATGCTTTTGACAAAGAATGATGCTTTATGAATAATGGAATGCTTCTTTCTTCAACTGCCCCTCATCAATTTTGTACAAACAGCCTAATCTAGAAGATAACATCGCACTTTCATGACTGCTTCACTTTATGTCTGTTGCATGACTAAAAATGTGTCATATGTATTACTTGTCACAAAATGTTAATTACACAACACACACACACACACACAGGAATCAGTAACAACACATCGTCATCTATCGCGGTCAGGGGTTCAATTCTGGAATGCTGCAACTATAAACCATACCCATTCTTGGTAAACATTACACTGTGAGGTGGACCAGCAGCCCCTCAGGCAATTAAACGAAGGTCGTCCATTGGCAAACACAGCCGCAACCAATCGGCCTATGCCTCAGGGGCGACTAGCTAGAAAAATGTTGACCTTTGTTAATATAGAATACTATGCTCTTTGGAAATATAAAAGCCACAAGCAAGAGCATATTCAATTCAGGCACAGTAAACACCCATCATGCCTATGTTAGTCAATATGCTCCTTGCTCAATTAGCAGAAAAAGCTGATAATCAGATGTCATGGATGTATCTCAAGTCTGAACAAACAGAAACAAAAATCACCAACAAATTACTCTCTGACCTTTTCTTATATTCCCTTCTTAATTCCCCATAAGAAGATTATATACTAGAGAAATTCTATGAAAGGTATTTTTAGAACCATAGTTAGTTGTCTCAGACTCAACAAGCCTTTTTTTAACTTGGACTCAAACTCCTAGTAATACTCAAGAAAAACTCAGCGAACGACAGAAAATAAGAAAATCTATAAAACAAATAAATGATAAAAATAAAAGCAATTTTTCTACTTATCGAGCCTGGTAAATTCTCACCAAGTCTTGAGCAGAGTCTACCAAGTCAAGCTAAAAATACTCGTCAAAGCCCATCCAGCTTGAATACCCCATCAGTACTTGCCACAAGTCCCAACAATATGGTTAGAACATGTAAATTTAAACTATTTGTTTGACCCTTTGGCATCTTTTGTGATAAATCCATGGTTGGCTTGCATATTTGTCATTAGGATTATTTATTATTATTTGTTATAAGTTCGATATTTGTGTCTCTCACCAACTTGAAAAGGCATCTCACATCTCCAAGAACCATCGCTTTTGCAGCTCATTCGCTAGCTTGCCCTCCATCTTACAAATGATTTCCTTCAAACAACGATTATACAACTTGATATTCTCATCCTTCTGCTTTGTTGAGTAGATCTCACCAATGATCTCTATCGTTAGGAAGCTGTCTAAATTCCTTATTGAATTCAGTCTTCAACTTTGTCCTCTCCATGAAGGGTTCTCTTTCTAAGTGCCAATCTATTGCTACTCCATGCAATGTTGCTAGGAACAACCTCAGCCATGTAACTACGTTTGTCACCCCATTTGCCTTCCACATCATCTCCCACGTTCTGAAATGGCATTCGCGATCTTCTCTCCCATCTCCTATAAACTTTGGGCACTTTTGCTTGCCCACCATTGCAACAATGTTTGTCATTGGTGGTTGTTTTTCGCCACTCAACGAACCTTCAATTAACTAGTTTTCTACAAACAATCTTTGGCCGCTTCCTTGCACGCTTACACTCTATGATCTCCATTGCAAATACACAAGCGTCAGTTTTGGTCTTTTGAGCACACTCTCTTGTAGTTGCCCTTATGCTTTACTGTCGTCCTCCACACCTTTAGGCACTCTTCGCTCCACTTGTGTTGGAATCACCAGTTGTTCCGCCTCATCTTGTGCATAATCCATGTTGACGCTTCCTTCACAACTCATGCAAACACTTCCTTCACCATTGTCAAAAACATTTGCCACCTCCCACGTTCTTTGTTCGAAGTTCCCTCCTCCTAAGGGTTCCATACTCGCTCAACTTCTAGCGCTTGCATCTCCTCACTAACAAGCTTCGTCAACACTCCACTGTCGGCATGCAAGTATTCCTCATCAATATGCAATTTGTCGTGCTCAACACATCCATGCTCTCCTCGCTCTTGTTGTTGTGCGATCCACAAACTCTGTCTTGTTAGTTCTCTCATCCTTTTGCATCCACGTACTCACATCAGGTTATATGTCATCCACATCTCCCGTCTTCAAGCATGCGATCACTGGTTTGAACATCAAATGGCAACAACGCCAAATGTAGCACGACAGTGTATTTTGCAGCTGGAGGAATAATTAATGAATGACAAAGTAGGTTGACCAAACCACTACTCACCACATAGTTGAGAAAATCGGGAATCAACAAGAAATCAAGAGGAAAATCGACAAAAAAACGGTATTTTTTCATTGAAAAAACCGAAGAAAATGCAAATTTTCATTGAAAAAAAAAACTTTTTTATGCATATCAGAATTTTTCGGGAAAAAATCGGCAAAAATCGGCAAAAAATTGGCTAGCCTATGAATCGGGAAAAATCGGATCGAATCAGGATTTTTTGCAGATTTTCTCAACTATGACTCACCATGCAATCTAGGACTGCCGCACAATATTCCTGATGACCTTGCACAACACATCAAGTCAAACGGCCCATTTTGCAGTCTAGATGCCCTGGCATAGCAATCATACAACTTGCCTATCAAGTAAGACAACCCAGTCTTGCGTGGGACAGCTTGGGTTCAGATCCAGACAGCCTAGTACAGATTATCTATGAGAAACAGTAATTGACTGGAAATAGTTTGGATTATCTATCTACAGCAATATCATTTAAATACAAACATGTAGTAAATACACGTAATCATAATGGTTGGATGGTGTTATTGATATGAACAAAGATACATTTGTGTATTATACTTATGCCTATACGAATGCACTCTCATGCATATCCTCTCTATGTACAGCATCTACCTTGTGCATGTATAAAATGTATGTACAATGAGTATCATGCACGTGTACCCGCTGAAATGAATTAACAGGTTTACTTAAACTTGTGGGAAGGTAGTTATTCCCAACTCCCAACCCGACACCTCAACAACTTACATTACATTTGTGGAAGACACAACCAAACCAGCACACCTTATGAGACCCCCTTTGTGGAAGACAGATAACTAGTTCACTACATCTCATATATGTTAGTTCAATTGTGTACTTCTTTTGGCTCCAGGCTTTTGACAAAGTTCATGGTAAGTATATACCATCATAGTTGAGAAAATTGGAATTGGATCAGAATCGGCATGGAGAAGAATCGGAAAAAATCGGGAATTGGCAAAAAATTGGGGGAAAATAGGCAAAAAAAAAAACTGAAGAAAACGCAAATTTTCATTGAAAAAAAAAGTTGTTTTCATGCATAGCACAACGAATTAACATTATGCCAGTCAATAGTAATACTGTAAGTGATACAAACTTAAATTACACAAGAAAGTGGCAATTGATACAAGCTTAAAGCCTTAAACTACAGATGAAGGTGTCAAAACACATCTTAAATAAAGATTTTTAATGCATCCAAAATTCAAATATTCTTGTATTGCTTGTAATATTAAAAAAGGTACAAATTACAAAATAATGAAGAAAAAGACATTAAGGAAGATAATTTCAGGATTGCGATATAGCAATTACCATAAATCCAGATACGTTTATCATAAAAAATGTTACTATGTTACTATCATAAAAAATCTACTGCAAAAGCAAAATGGAATGTTCATTGAAAATGACAAATCTTAAAATTGCAGGTGATTTTAATAATTTGGAATGTTCGTTGAAGGATACCAAAGGCCCATCAAGGAGGATCATGCTGCCTATAATGAGGGTGGGAAGGGATGGCACTCCACTAAAAGCATTGTCTCACTTATCGCTCCCAATGCATATTGCTAACGTGCTCAAGGGGGCTTAATGCCTCTAGTGTCAAATATCCTCTAAAGGTAAGTAATCAACTTTGTGGGCATTAAGTTCAAGACTGCACTGTGTTTCCCTGCAGGTCCAAATAAAGCCTAGACAGAATAAAGCCATGCGTTCAAGCATCTGGAAACACAGTTTTTGGAGAGATGCAGAAAACCTATCACAGTCCCACGAATTTCAGAGTCCAGATTGATTGCTTTAGACTTGAAATAAGTTACAGACAACCTGGAACAAGAAGTAAATGTCCCAAATGAGCAGTGAAAAGTGAAAACTAAAATTCAGTGTTTCCCCAACTTGTCCTGCCGTGGCCCATTTTTGTTTTGGCAAAATGGCAATTCCCGATCCCAATTTACTTGGCAAGGCCGAATCGGAATCAGAATCGGAAAAAATCGCAATTTTTTGCTGATCTTCTCTACTATGTATACCATATAGACATCTATACTGAACATTTTAAAGGAGAAAAACCTCATTGAATGGAGCAAGATGAACAACTATGGTACAAATTGAAATTTACAATTTTAATCTTACAAATGCATGTGTGTGTGTGTGTGTGAGAGAGAGAGAGAGAGAGAGACCTCCCAATTAAATAAACCAGCTGCTGCCAAACGTTCACGGAGATGACGCTTCTCTGTTTTCTCATTTGAACTAAAATTGAAGTCCAAACTTGCTAAACTCTTCAAGAAAGTCACTGTGTCTGGTAGGCCATGTAGATCTCCATGTAGAATGTCAAAGTCCTCAATGTACCTATTTAACAGCCCAAGGCATAGGTTTCTTAGTATTGAAAGAATATGCTCACAATAGATAAACATAAAACATAAACTACCAAGTATTCCAAACTTACAGTTCATTGGCAGAAGTCATATTGAGTTCACTTCTCTCTCCACTAGGCATCATTGGACGAAGACCAAGCTCAGTTTCTGCATGACTATACCATCCCGGAATGGAGATATCACGTCCAGCACTTCTCTGTAACTGAAATCCAAGAACAATGGCATCTCGCAATCTTCTTGCTCCACTATACTGCAAGGTATATAACATAACAGTCAAAACCACATAGTACAACAAAAAGGTTGTTCAGATCCTGGAATAACTAAAGATGTGCTTCTTTATCAAACAAATGAGAACTTGTCTAAAAGTTATCGCACTGTTAAATTTAACTGAATTTCATGCACCACGCGGCAGAGATTTATGTAACTTGCAGGATGTTTTGATTAGTTGCTAGTAGGGAATGAGCACAAAACCATTTAACAAGCACCACAATTGACAAAAGGACCAAATGCATTCTCAAGAACCACACATTTTTACAATTTTAATATCTTTTTCTCGTAAGAATATATAATGAGAAAATATTAAAATTAACTTCTCTTAATGTTACTAAGAGAAGTCCCATAGCTTAGCTGTTACTAACCCCTCATGAATGTCAAGAAGTGCCATAGCATTAGTTGTTACTAATACATAAGAGGATACCAAATCTATATGTTCAATATTACATCTTTCTCCAAATTTATATGGATTGCAATGCAAACATGATTAACACAAATACTAATAATGTTTCCAACCATCAGTACTCGGTGTCCACTACATGGCATTCATATGTATTATGAATACCAAATAAAATAAAATAAAGAATTTTAGATAACGATCACTACTAGGTGTATAATACTAGCCTTGACATGTATTCTTCCTAACACAAAGCGTTTGTAATAAACAACTTGTTTTCTTTCATCCAAACAAAATTGCACTCCCTGAAGAAATTCAATATAATATGGAATGAACGTAATGCAATGATGCCGTAAAATGGATAGACATGCAATGAAAATATGTAGAATGGTTTCTTCACCACTGCATTCGAGTCTGACTCTCTCATTACAAATTTAGACCATTCTCAAGTTCAGAACAACATTCAAATGAAACTAGTGGTTAATGCTTAAGCGTAGAGAAACCTTCTCTGAATTGTAAACTTTCCCAGTTGCAGTGTTCTGCAAAATGTTTGCCGCCACCTGTTAGAAAAAAAGGATAAAATCAACTGTTACTCTATATTTTTACAAAATCAATTAAAGCAAAGATTCCCTTTGAAAAACTAGGTTGAAAACTCCACAATAGTTGTAAATAAGCCAATAAAAAGCCAGATGCCAGTTCAAGCCAATTTAAATAGTGGAAAACTTTCAATACACTTACAATGGAAAGCAGATATTTACTATTTATGTCATCTGACAAGCAAATGCGGAACACCAAAGTACTCCACACCTTTATACATAAAGTAAATATCAAAGACTTGGTTTCCAGAATCATATAAAGTGCATACCTCACCACCATTAGTTGGCTCATTATAGCAAGGATTTAAATTAAGGGCATGCTCAAGGTATGGAATCCAGTGCCCTGTTAGTAAGTCACGTCTAATCATTTCAACACCTGAATTGTAGTACTGTCCAAAAAACATGAATATCAATTATGCTGACAAGAAGCAAACAATGGTACAAACAGAAAACGTAAACAAAAGAGATTGACAGTGCAGTGGTACAAAGATGTAAATTTATGTCAATTTAAGCTTTACCTCAAGCATATTCCTCAAAAATGGTTCCTCGTTGAAATAATCTCGGCGAACAAAGACAAACGGTATTTTGTATGCCAATGCCTCACTAACAGTGCCATATCCAATTTTGCCTGGGGTAAGTGGAAAATAAATTTAATTCTTTTTTAGGTCACCATAATATACATGTCCAGAGTAACTGAATTACATAGAGTGATGACACGCCAGCTTCTTAAACTTTCAAATACAAGAAAGCTACCTAGCATGCAGTCACTTGCTGCTATTAGATCAGGTGTGTAAACATCTGCTGGAAGCCTTCTAAAGTTGGGTGGAAACTCCTGGTTTGGAGATGCAGCACAAACCTTCCAAGAGAACACAGACAACGACATTACAACTTAACTACATAATTAATCAACGGTAAAGAAACAGGATACTAATGTTTGAAGGTTTCAATACATGTTAAAATACATACCAAGCATATCCAACCAGGTGGCAATGATTCCTCCTTCAATGTCCAACCGGCTGGCTGAACATTGCAATCAAAATATTTTTTGTATGAGTCAACTTAGAAATAAGACAACTCTGAACATTTAGTGAGATAAGAAGTTGCAAATTATAAACAACTAAATAATTAACATAACCAGTAATAAATACACCAGCCTCCTCATAGGCGATTCCTATAACTCTGAATCTATGACATAGAAGATAACAATCAAACTAGCATGAACGAAAAGCACACAAAAATAGTAGCTTCTTAGAATATGTTACATTTAAAGTGCACTGATCGATCTATAAGAGATTCTGTTAACAGAGTTGTGTGCAATGGGTAAACATGAATGTCAAAAACATAATTCCAAAGCGGTCCTTTTAATGCTGCAGTCAAGTTGGAACAGAAAGCTATTTCTGCACAATAGCATATTCTTTTTCTTTAAAGGTTCAAGAGTTACTTGATTTAAGTGTACATTTTCCAAACCCTAGATAACTGCTGTCTTATGTTATTTTAAAATAAATCAGACCTGAGAATAATTTATTCAAACATGCAACAGTCACACAGATGGCTGGAAAAAATAAACAGCGTGAACAGCAGAAGGTAAATATATTTCTGAACCTGAAATATTACAAATAAAAGAGGCTACAGCTACAGCAGAACACTTCTGCTCTCTTGCTGCTTTTCTAGCCAGCAAGCACTGTTCTTCTCCTCCTAAGCTTGTATTTTTCCTTCAACAATCTGTTCTCCCATTCTTTTCTGTGTCTTTGTCTGTGTATCTAAAACACTCTTGATCTTCTCCTTTTAACCTTGAAAAAGGTAACCCTAATCTCTCTAACCCTAAGATTAGATCTCAGGTCATCTTGAGATGTAAGGTTAAAAATAGAAAATCACTTAAGTGAATATCAAAATAGAATCACTTAAGTACAAAATAGAATCACTTAAGTAAACTTAAAAATAGAAAATCACTTAAGTGAATTTCAAAATAGAATCACTTAAGTGAATTACAAAATAGAATTACTTAAGTGAACTTAAAAATAGAAAATCACTTAAGTGAATTTCAAAATAGAATTAGAAATGTTTCAAACCACTTCTAGCACGTTCATACTAAAGCCTGTGCAAGAAGTTCCTGTCCGAGCTACATTCATTTTTTTTTTTTTTGGCTTGAAGGACTAAGCTTATTTGCAAGACTGTTTTTGAGTCATTAATATTTCAGCAGTTAGGGTTTCAAGCAAATAAAAAAAAAACAGCAGTTAGGGTTTCATATTTTTTTGGCTTGAAGGACTAAGCTTATTTGCAGGACTGTTTTATTTCAGTCATTAATATTTCAGCAGATCTCAGAAATGGCAGCAGCTAGCCTCAAATTTGAGGATAGATTGGAAGGTGCCTCCAATTTTTTGCCCTAGAAAGTTAGGGTAATGTTCTTATTGGAAGAGAATGATCTTTGGGATATTGTCAAGGCTGATGTGACTTTGCCTACAGATCTGCAGGAATTGGCAACTCACAAAAAGAAGGAAGTGAAGGTCAAGCAGATGATCTTGGATGCAGTGAAGGATCACCTGATTCCTCTCATATCCTAGAAGACTAAGGCAAAGGAGATGTTCGATGCCCTGGTTAGCCTCTACCAGAGCGAGAACATAAACAGGAAGATGATATTGCGGAACAAACTCAGATCTATGGAGAGTGAGTTTGCTGCCAAATTCGAGAAGGATTTCTCATTGGTCTCTTGCCTTTCTACCAGCACGGTTCCAAGGAATGCTTGGTATGTAGATAGTGGGGCATCTCGGCACATGACATCAGCCCGACAATGTTTTACCAGTCTACAAGAGCAGGACTCAGAGGTTCAGGTTGAGCTTGGTGATGATACCAAATATCTAGCTGTAGGAATTGGTACCATTCCTTTTCGACTCCAGTCAGGGAAACCTTTAGATTTTGATGATGTTTTGTTTGTTCCAGGTCTCAGGAAGAACTTGCTTTCAGTTTCGGTTATGGAGGATAAGGGTTATGCAGTGGAGTTCAAGAACCAGCATGTCCTTATTAGACCAAAAGAATCTAGCCCGGAAACAGACACAAGTAATAGGGGTTAGAGAAGGCGATCTATACGAGGTTGCGGGGTGAACTTGTATGAGCCCTAGTTCATAGGAGTAACAACTTGTGTGATTTGTGGCACAAGAGGATGGGACACCTGCATCATAGAGCATTGCCTATTCTGAGGGAGATAGTCACAGGTCTTCCAGAGTTCAGCATTGAGCAACAAGGAGTATGCAAAGGGTGCACGTTTGGCAAGCACGCCAAGGTTGTTTTCCCAAACAGTGAGCATAGGTCTAAGAAGATACTAGATCTAGGACGTTCGGATGTTTATGGACCGATGTCAGTAGCATCAATTTCAGGTAGCATGTACTATGTTTCCTTTATTGATGATTTCTCTCGCAAGACATGGATCTACTTTTTAAAGACCAAGGATGAAGTCTTTAGCGAGTTTCAGGAGTTCAAAGATCTAGTTGAGAACCAAACAGAGAAGAAGATCAAGGTCTTGAGATCAAACAATGGGGGTGAATATACCTCCAAGGAGTTCGATGGTTTATGCAAGCGAGCGGGAATCAAGAGGGAGTTGACTGTTCCATACAACCCACAACAAGATGGGGTTGCAGAGCGAAAGAATCGATCCATCATAGGGACTGCTAGGGCCATGATTCATGACCAGGGCTTGCCGATGTTTCTTTGGGCAGAAGCATGCAACACAGCAGTGTACATCCAAAATAGGTGTCCTCACAAGATCTTGGAGGACAAGACACCAGAGGAGGCATTCACTGGTGTGAAACCAGAGGTGAGTCATTTCCGCATCTTTGGATGTCCAGTTTATATCCATGTTCTGGTAGAGAAGAGGACCAAGTTGGAGCTCTCTAGTAGGAAGGATTTATTTGTAGGATACAGTGAAACTTCAAAAGCCTACAGGGTTTATATTCCAGAGAAGAGGAAGACAGTAGTGAGCAGGGATGTAAAGTTTGAGGAGGGCGTTGCATCCAGGAAGTCCCATGAGCCTATTCCAGTGATAGAGAATGAGGAGCAAGAAGCTCCGAAGGTTGAGCCAGGGTCACCAAAGACACCAATGGTTTCCAGTTCAGACCAACCTTCAGGTGAGGAGGGGGAGACATTAGCCCGTTCCAGTTCTATCAGGAGACCTCAATGGCTTACACAGACATTGAGGGATGCTAAGGAGTATGTTGAGGCTCCTAGCAGCATGATTAAGGAGAGCGAGACCTCCAAGGAAGTTTTCAAGCTACATGGCATTAATGAGTAACATCATAAATTCGGAGCCTACCGGTTTCAGGAGGCAACGGGACCAACAGGTCTAGCGGGATGCCATGGTGGAGGAGTACACCTCCATCATGAAGAATGATGTTTGGGACATAGTGCCAAGACCGGAGGGGAAGTCGGTTGTGAGTTCCAAGTGGCTCTACAAAATTAAGCATGTTGCAAATGGCAGCATCGAGAAGTTCAAGGCAAGGTTTGTGGCGAGAGGGTTTTCCCAGAAAGAGGGAGTGGACTATGAGGAGACTTTTGCTCCGATCACTGAGATACACTTCCATTAGAGCAGTTATGTCTTTAGCTTCATCTATGGGATGGCGGATTCATCAAATGGATGTGAAGACAGCTTTCCTTAATGGGATCATTGAGGAAGAAGTGTACATAGAGCAACCTCAAGGCTTTGAGGTAAAAGGGAAGGAGTCCCATGTTTGTAGGCTGAAGAAAGCCTTATATGGACTCAAACAGGCACCGAGAGCATGGTATTCCAGGATAGATGGATACTTGCAGAGTATGGGCTTTGCCAAAAGTGATGCAGATCCTAATCTATATTACATATTTGTTGGAACTGATCTACTCATTTTGGTGCTATATGTAGATGACTTGTTTCTTACGAGTGCAAAGAAGCTCATTGCGGGGTGCAAAGCAGATATGGCAGCTGAGTTTGAGATGAAGGACATTAGCATGATGCATTACTTCTTGGGTTTGGAGGTTTGGCGAGAGACCGGGGGAGATATTCCTTGGGCGGGGTAAGTATGCGATTGAGATCCTGAAGAGGTTTCGGATGGAGGACTGCAAACCTATGGCCACCCCCATGATCACTAATCGAAGAAGGTGACAACTTCAGATTCAAAATTGGTGGACACTACGTTGTACAGGCAGCTGATAGGATCCTTGATGTATTTGGTCAACACTCGACTAGATATATGTTTTGCAGTGAACACCTTGAGTCAGTTCATGGTGGAGCCAAGGCAGGAGCATTGGGTAGCAGCAAAACATGTGCTTAGATACTTAAGGGGCATAGTGGAGTATGGTCTAAGATATCCTGGAGATGGTGAAGTGAGGTTGCGGGGGTATACAAACTCGGATTGGGCAGGCAATGTAGCGAGACGGGAAGAGCACCTCAGGGTGCTGCTTCAGCTTGGGATCAGGCATGATATCCTGGTTCAGAAGGAAGCAGACTTCTGTGGCTCTTAGCTCAACAGAGGTCGAATACATGGCAACTAGGATTGCTAGTTGTGAGGCCATTTGGCTTCGCAAGTTGCTTACAGTATTGATTGATCAGGAGTTGGATCCCACGGTGATATACTGTGATAATCAGCGTTGTATCAAACTCTCTGAGAATCCAGTATTTCATGACAAGTCCAAACACAGACATCAAATATCACTTCATACGAGACAGGATTCAGAAGGGAGCCGTAAAGCTCCAGTATATTCCCACGGATCAGCGAGTAGGCGATATTCTAACCAAGCCCTTAGTAAAAGGAAAGTTTGAAGCATTCAGAGACAAACTTGGATTGGTACAGAATTCCTTCCTCGCTAAGAGGGAGTGTTGAGAAATGTAGCTCGGACAAGAACTTCTTGCACAGGCTTTAGTATGAACGTGCTAGAAGTGGTTCGAAACATTTCTAATTCTATTTTGAAATTCACTTAAGTGATTTTCTATTTTTAAGTTCACTTAAGTGATTCTATTTTGTAATTCACTTAAGTGATTTTCTAAATAGAATTAGAAATGTTTCGAACCACTTCTAGGACGTTCATACTGAAGCCTGTGCAAGAAGTTCCTGTCCGAGCTACATTTCTCAACATTAAGCTGCCTCTCCAAATTGAAAGCTCCATTTGGTAGACATCGATGGATGGATTTTAATAACTCTGCCTACAACCAACTATGAAGTTGTCAACTAGTCCAGTGTTTCATGCATGCTTCTTTTAGTATCAATAATATCCCAAATGTGTTTCAAGTATTCTTTGTTGGCACTCATTAGCACTTCCATTCCTGAGCCTTTTCGTCACATCATCTTCATCTAGGAGCATTTTCCTCCCTAATCCTCCTAAATATTATATCAAGTTAAGGTGACTCTAAATATTGATTGCTCCATCATTCATGTATGACAAATTAAACCACTTCTGAACCATTCAAATATCATTCAGACCACCTTTGATTGTGGCCATTGCTATGACTGAAGTAAGCATACACTCGAGTAGTCCCAAAAGATAACCCCATGCCCTAACACTGCAGCGTATAGATATTTTTTCTTCAAAGGCAAAGCAAACATGCTTCCACATACACATTTAATGACTCTCACTCTTTTCCCTCCAGAAATCTAGCATATTTTATCAATGTTGAAAAAAAATATAAATAAAAAATCACCATTATCACGTATATCATGATTTCTTTCCAGCCCCCCAATTTATTCGCAAGCAGCTGATTTTTAAAAAAGTGCGAATATTTTATCAAATGTCATTAGCTCAACTGGTTAGATTCCTCAACATTCAAGGAGGAGACCCAAGTTCGAATCTTGCCAAGCAATACATGGATAATACCTAAGCTTTGTTGTAATACCACTATGTGGTAATGATATAATACAGGTAAGGCCCGTTTCAATCCCATCTAACTAATTAAATGAAAAAATGCCAATATATTCAAAAAAAAAAAGTTAAAACATCATGCTTTTGCCTTTTTTCCTCATTAATTGCCAATCCAATTTTATCAAGGCCTCATTGATAAATTGCTGATCACAATTATTTTCAGCTTCGATTTTATGATAAATAAGCTGTCTCACAAGAATTATGCACAAGCAACTCAAAAAAGATATTATTCTTGACCCTAAACTAGCAGAAGACAGTTTGCAGTGTCAATGCCTCATTAGCTGATCCAAGTGGCAGTTAGGGAAAATCCTCAAAACAAGATAACTTGTCAGGGCCTCATTTTGTGGCCATGGCTCTGATTCAGTTCATTTTAACTTTTGTCAGAAAAGAGAACCGCAATGATTTGCAGTAATGCAATCACACTGAATAGCTTTCCTGAATATCACAAAATTAAGAGAATCCAAAAAGTACGCAACCAAAATTGAAGAAAAGATGAAGCATAAAGGCTGCAAGAAGGAGA
Organism: Wollemia nobilis; assembly: GCA_028583015.1. Taxonomy (NCBI): domain Eukaryota; kingdom Viridiplantae; phylum Streptophyta; class Pinopsida; order Araucariales; family Araucariaceae; genus Wollemia; species Wollemia nobilis. The sequence goes on from JAQPPZ010000314.1 coordinate 3,729,221, forward strand.
ATGCATTGACCAATCAAAACTCGCAATCCAAGAAGAGTGGCCCAAAAATGATAGCAAGGTAGAGAAGGGGGTGACCAACAACAGAAACAAGCATGGACACCACCACAAAAGGAAACTCCTATAGGCAAGGGACCACCAAACAGGCAAATGGTATGCATTTCATAAAAGTCATTTCCAAAATCAAGATTAGTGTCATGTCATTTGGCCATTGTTGGTTCAGATGAGAGCATTTACATTAACATCAGACTTGACAACAAAGCCAACAAATCTAGAAAAGTAAATTGTCAAATCAAACCCAAAAGCCATCTTTGCTATGACAACCAATTGGAAATTGTAAGATAGTAAGTTCAGCCTCAAAAAATATTTTTTTTTTGAATAGGTTGAAAAGTTGGAGACACATCGGGGGCCACCTTCCCCGTGAATTGAACTTGGGTCTCTACTAGGAGAGCCCAATGCCTTTTGCCATTGCAGTGTCCCTGTCAGGAGTTCAGCCTCAAAGTTGGAGCTACTTTTTAAAAAAAATGTCTCTTAGCTAAGCATTGCCTAGGACCATCAGATAGGTATTTGAAAGTTGGTTGCAGACTTCACAAGATGCACAAAGCCTTTGGAGCATCATCCCGGCTATCCTCATTTGGGGTCTCCGGTTAGTGAGGAACCACCACATTTTTAGAGAAGAATATCTCCCTATGGAGCACTGGAACTGGCCCCAAAAAGGGTACCCCACCATCACTTGGACTCTGCCACCTGTCTCTCTAAACCAACAGAAAGAACAAACTTGGTATGTTGCTAATTGGGTTATTTGCTCTCACATACCCAACTTATTTTTGACCAAGAAAATGGATTCTGATACTGGAGAATTAGAGAAATGCTGAACTTGGACACCCCCTATACCTTTCCATACATTCCAGAAATACAAACTTTTCTCCAAAATTCCAAATGCTTTATTGTGTTGGCGTTCATTGGAATCTCCAATATTAGCCACCCCTCTGAATGGAACAACTGGCTATTGAAACCCACAATCAATTCTTTGCATCCCTATAGCCCAATCTCGAGAGTCATTTGTTATGCTCAACGTTTTGCAAAAAATTCCATATATACACTAAGGCTGTCTATAAAAATTCAGCATAACTAGCGATCTTACATGATTCAAAGTGGAAATTATTTTTAAAAAATCGTAAACCACATGACTCATTTGTCACCTACTTTGGAATACAAATCTAATATGAGCCCCCCCACACCAAAAAACAAAAAAGGCAAAGTAACTCAGAAACTCTAAATCCATAGTCACAATCTAGAATCGCTGGTGCAAAAGAGCCACAATCCCTTCAAATACTGGTCCAAAAAAACCTAACTTTGTAATAAGTAAAAGAAAGCACTGCCCTAAGAGTCACAAAAAATAGGATTTTGCAAAAAAAACTAACAAAAGCTGATCTAGTACAACAAAACTCCAATATGAAGCAGCACCAAAAAGAAGCCTACTCGATATTCTCCTGCCACCCACTCTAGAACAGAACTCCAATATGAAGCACAAAAAATCCTGGCGATAGCTGATTTGGTACTCTATTGTCTCTTGGTCTAGTAAACAATTCCAATTTGAAGCACCATCACAAAGAAGACATGGACCAAAAACGGGCTTTTGCAAAAACAGCCCTAGAAATGTAGGTTCGATTCTCTACAGTTGGAACCTCTGGAACACAACTCTAGATGAAGCGGCACTACAAGGAGCCACAAATTGAAGCCTTGAACCAAGCGATGGAGATTCTCCACATCTGCTTTGATAACATGTAGAAATTCAAGGCAGAGACTTATCTTAAATACCATTAAGAATTTCACAATAAAGAGAAAATTGAATAGGAACAACACACCACTGTTATTTCACTAACAGTTGAAAAAAGAATGATTCACTTGATGATTAAAATGATCTAATAAGAGAGGTATTTATACTCTTCACAATACATTTCAGGGATCCCAGTAGCATAACAACTTGACATATTATTTGCACATTAATTAATGCATGGATTACTTTACAAAGTGAACATGGGCCCACTGGCCTTTTACAGTATATAATTACAACAAATATTACAAAATCAATTGTAGCCAAAGTGAATGACTACACATTTCAGCATTTCTTACATTTTACTTATTTCTTTTTCTATGAGGTTTCTTTATTCCCTCATACTTTCAAGTGTCGTAGACCTACTTTGGTTATTTCTAGACACTTGAGATAAATTTCATTTCATTTGATTCAATCCTACTCAATTTAAAATCTCATGTTTCTAAAATAAATCCAATCCAAAGGTTGATCAATCTTCTAAATTATTAGGAGCTGTAAGCTTACTGCAGTGGTAAGGACTTTGGCCTCTCTTTGAGAGGTCCAAGGTTCAAACTCCACTCAGTATGAGGGGACCAGAACCCCTCATAAAAACCTGTGTAAACTCATTGAAAAAAATCAAGTTGCATTAGCTCAACTGGTTAGATTCCTCAACATTAAAGGAGGAGACCCAGGTTAAAATCTTGTCATCAATACATGGATAATATCCAAGCTTTGTTGTAATGCCACTCTGTGGTGATGATGTAATATGGGTGGGACCCGTTTCTATCCCATAGAACGAATTAAAAAAAAAATCTTCTAAATTATTAGAAATATTAAAAGGGCATTGCAACTTCTTCCATATATAGATCTAGAAGCACTCATTCGTAAAGATGTATGACGTATACTTTAGAAAACTCTGCCACGTTAGATATAACTTCCATCTAGATAGCATGTCTAAAGTGCATAAAGCATTCTTCTAATTAGCCCATTAGATTCCAAAAACAATGAACATACTTCTCAAAGTAAACTGAGGTGTTGGCATAAAGTGAGTCAAATCTCTTTAGGTCTCATCATGTGTGGACCTTTGCAAGACCTAGTTAATCAGAGACACATAGACGTCTTGTAGTAGAAAGTTATTATGACTCCTTCTTGTTCCCTTGCAGCACAAGATAAGGACCTCTATGTAAAGAAGTTGGCTGTTGGATTTACGCCATGTTAGTGTACTTGGATTTACCATCTTGACTTCCAATGTAACTCACATTCTAGAGTTCCATACAACCTGTTCATCTATAGGTTAATTTGTTTCCAAATCTGGCTACAACCAAGTCTTTATTCTGGCTAAAATCCAAGTAAGCAGTTAATCTTAACTTAGAGTGAATCCTCATGGTCTCTTCTATAAAAGAGAAACAAAGATCCATAGCCAAATGGACTTGTGAAATACATTATAATATCTTTTGGAGATCCCTTTATGAAATGTAACTCACATTCTAGAGTTCCATACAACCTGTTCATCTGAAGGTTAATTTGTTTCCAAATCTGGCTACAACCAAGTCTTTATTCTGGCTAAAATCCAAGTAAGCAGTTAATCTTTACTTAGAGGGAATCTTCATGGTCTCTTCTATAAAAGAGAAACAAAGATCCATAGCGAAATGGACTTGTAAAATACATTATAATATCTTTTGGAGATCCCTTTGGAATGATTTATATCATGATTGTGGGCTAAATTCTGAGGTGTAAATTCATTTATGGCATGATTTATACCATGAGTGTGGGCTAGTTTCTTAGGTGATCGGACCCATGGCTTATGTGGAAATATCATAATTCCCAACACCACAAGACCAATGTAAGATGCATAACATGTTGAGAATTGAATTAAACTATTCGTTCTTTTGCTTGTGTTATTTGTCTCAAATGCAATGCATAGTTGGAAAAATCGCAGATTTCTCACGATTTGTCGTGCAACTCGTGAGAAAATTCAGGCTGCAATTTTCTTTTAAAAAAAAAACTTGGCATCAAGAAAATTGCCGACTCAAGATGATTTTGTGTTGTTTTCTCGCCGAGTTCTTGCCAAAAACTCAGCAAAACTCCTGTTCTGCAAAGGAAATTCGGAATCACGTTTTTAAACAGGGTGTTGGCCCCATTTTGCCATGTTTTCTTCTCCCCAACTTAGAAATAAGTCTTCCTAGAGGTCAGCCACGAATTTTAAACGACATTTGGAGATCGAAGGGCAGATTTAACACCATTCAAAGGAGTTTCCATTCATTCACGAGAGAATTCAAAAGTAATTTTTTTTGAAAAATCTAGGGTTTTCTTAAAAAAAAATTTCCAATTTTTTCTTTTTGTTTGCTATTCCTAAAGCATGTTGGTCAGGCTCTAGGGCCTTTATTTAGTTACATATTTCTTCTATTTCCCCACTTGAAAAAATAGATGGATTTTTCAAGCAAGGGCCATGGGAGCGTCACCGACAATAATGAGGCGAACAATTCAAGTTCAACCCCAAATCCAAGCCCAAGGAGGGACCCAATGTGGAAGCATGGGATTAAAGGAAACTTGCCAAATCAAGTGTTTTGTAAACATTGTGGCAAGGACATGCAAGGAGGCATCCATCGCCTCAAATATCATTTGATTGGGCAACTAGGGCATGATGTGGACCCCTGCCCTAGAGCAGATGATATAATAAAAAATGAGGTGAAGGCTTGGATTTGAAATAAGGAGGCAAAGAAAATATAGCACAAATGGACGAGAGCTGCAAATGGACATGGAGTAGGGCCTTGCGCCTCTTTTTATGGGGATGAGAACAAAATGGAGGATGTTAGTGTTGCCACCAAAAAGTACATTCTTAGCCATCGCATCCGGTGAGGTACTGGGAGTAGGAGGAGTTTGAGTGTTAGTCGAGGCTCAAACACAAGACAAACAACCCTTCAACACATCGCATGGGGGAAGAAGATGAAGGAAGTCAGAACAAGGGCGGTTAATTTTTGGTATTATTGCAACATTCCTTTTAATTGTGCAAACAGCCCCTATTGGGAAGCCTTAGTGAGGGCATTAAGCAAGGCTAGCAAATGGGTCAACCCACCTTCGACAAAAGATTTCAACAGGCCATTTTTGTAGTGTGTCATGAACACACATGCTCATGTAGAATAGAAAAGGGAAATATGGAGGAGAAAGGGCTGCAACATTCTCTCTGATGGATGGACGAATGCGAGGAACTGCATGCTACTAAACTTCATGGTGGCTTCAAGTGCATCCATGGTTTTCTTGAAGTCGATTGATGCCTCATGAGAGGGGAAGAATGCACTAGCTATTCAATTTTTTGGAAGAGGTCATGTTGGAAGTAGGAGCAGAGAATGCCATCCAAGTTGTGATAGACAATGCAACATATGTGTTTGAAGGTAGTATTTTGGAGAAGTACCCATCTATTTTCTAGAGCCCATGTGTTGCCCATCGCATTGATCTCAAATTTGAGGACATTGGCAAACTGACATGGGTGAAGACCATGGTGGAAGAGGCAAAGAACATTATATGGTTTATATACAACCACACATGGGTGCTAAGCTTGATGAGGGAGCATAAGAGGGGGAAACATTCTTCACCCAAGGATAACCCAATTCGACTCAAATTTCATCGCCTTAGAAAGCCTTCTCACGACATCACCTGCTTTGAAGTGGATGTTTGTGAGACAATGAATGGTATGCCTCGCCATTTCATTCAAAAGAGGAAGGAGAGCAAATCTAGAGGCAAGTTTTTGATGATTCATTTTAGTGAGCATGCAAGAAATTTTCAAGGTAAATTGGCTGATTAAATTTAAAATCTTCTTTTAGTATTTTTTTCAAATTTAACTAAAAAATACAAATTCTGATTTGTAATTTTTACTTAAATGTATAAGTAATTTATAATGATTATTTTTACTGATCAATTGCAGATGACAAAACCTTGGTAAGTGTCCTTCACCTTGTAGGTGGCAAAAAATTCACAACACGGTATTAGTATGAAGTGATGGATAAAGCAAAAGAGGCCATCCAACACTAAAATGGTGGCAATCAACACAAGTATGAATCTATTTGACATATCGTTGCTAAGAGATGGCCAAGGCAACTCTATCGACCTATTCATGTAGCAGGGTACAAAAACTTTTACACCAGCAATTTTAATGTTGATGAAGAGGTTGGGGGGGTTCTATACTTGTGCTGAGAGGATGATAAATGACCCCACCAAACATCGTGTCATGGGAGCCTCTTTTCATCCTCCTATAAAAAGGTCGACCTTACTATAGACAGGCAAATTGATATGTCTTTATTTGTTGAATTAGTTTTGGTATTATGTGTTATTTTGTAAGTGTACGCAAAGTGTTTGACGAAATGTGAGTACATATATTTAATTATGTTATAAAGTGCAATTTAATATTGTACGTAATAATAAAGTGATGTAAGTCAATTATGTCGGCTAAATTACAAGTTATAAACTAGTTTGTCCTCTAGTGGGAAATGTCATGTAAATGCAAGATCAAATGCATATGAAATGTAATTTGGGGAAGTTATAAGGTAGTTGGAGGGTAACTACTTTTTGGGTGTATAAATAAGCCCTCCCCTCATTCATTCAAGTTGTTCACTCATTGAAGTGGTTCAGGGGTTTCATTCATTCTGCCAGGGCATTGAGGAGAGTCATGCAGGTTGATGGATTGATGCTGTCCAATCTTGTATGCAGCCATGAAGAAAATTCTGCCTAGGGTTTGCAGAGTGCAGATTGTAATGCTGAAACTATAATGTTGTGTGCCTATATTTACTGCTATTGCCATTGCTTCTACTATTGTTGTTATTGTTGTTGTTACTATTGTTGTTGGAGGTTATGTGCATTATTATTGTTGTACTACAATGACTGCATTATAGGAGTCGGCCTTCTCCGGAGATTGGCACGAAAGGCATTCCTTCCTTCCAACCTTTCAATCTGTTGGGCGGGTCTAGGGCGCGAAAGACCAAAAACCTTTCCTAATGGCAGATTCGTAACCAACAATTTCTCTGGCACGCCCGGTGGGACGAACAATCTCCATATTTTAAGGAAGCCCGAGTCTGGTGAATCTCTGGCTTGCCTTCATCTGGAAAAATACCTGGCGACTCTGACTGAGCTGAAGATCCAGATTTCTTGATCGTAGGCGCCTTTTAAAGCTGAAAGAAGACACCCTGGAGGAATCAAGGTTTGGTGGGCAGCCTTGACCTCACAAGCAGAGATAAGAATGTTCACTTGGCAACTCCAACTTAGTGGCAATCACCGTGATCTCTGCAGACCACTGCTATAATGGCATGCTACCCCAGCTGGGATGATCCTGGCCTCGTGAATCTCCAAAGTTGGCACGAGATTCCCAAAAGTGCCCGGAAGACCCTGAAAAAATACAATGGCACTAAGGGAATGGCCCGAGAGCACCTTGAAGATGTTGTTGCTCCTGCTCTTGTCTATCCCGCGTAGTGTTCACCATGGCAAATCCCTCATACTGTGCAGAGACTTCGAATGCAGTTGTGTGGAGCTCAAGAGGCAGATCTCATCCAATGGGAATATGTAAGCGCTGCCCTAGCAATGAATAATATGGTTGCTTGCAGTTTCCATCAGGAGATGGGCCAAGAAGGGGAACAGGCTCAAGTGGCAAATTTTGAGAGCAATGAGGGCACACTTTTGCACCCTTTTTGTGTCCCAGAGCATATCACGCAAGTATCCAGCCAAAGCCCAATAAGCATACCTCATCAAGAGGCAGATCTCATCCAATGGGAATATGTAAGCGTTGCCCTAGCAATGAATAAAATGGATGCTTGCAGTTTCCATTAGGAGGTGGGCCAAGAAGGGGAGCAAGGTCTAACGGCAAGCTTTGAGTGCGAAGAGGGCGCCATGTTGCACCCTTTTTGTATCCCTGAGCATAGCACGCAAGTATTCAGCCAGAACTCAACAAGCATGCCTCATCAGGAGGCTGATCCTGAGGAGATCCCGGAAGAAGGCCTATCGCCGAAAGAGTCCTACTATCGCATCGAGGAGTTGGAGGAACCCATGCTCGAGAGCCCACAGGCAGTGGACTCTCTAAAGTGGTGGTATTGGCTCCAACCATCACCGCAACTAGTGCCCGAAGACGGCTCTCGTGTGGCAAATCTCCTTGCCACATTATTCATCAGTTGTATTGGCATGAATGATAACCTGCAACGTTGCACCATGTTCGCAATCTGGCAAACATTGGGAGGCCAGCCGAACTTCAAGGATCGACTGAAGTACAATCGGATCTAGTCCGGCCACTGCAGGTTCACTGGATAGGCAACCGAAGCTAGGTTTGTGGTGGCGGCATGCCAATCATGTCGCAAAATTTTGTGTAAATAATGTAAATAGACCGGCTAATAAGTAAAGTTTCAGTTGTTTTCTTAGTTTAGTTTGTGCAGTTTTTTTTTTTTTTAAGTGCGCCAAAAGGGGCCATGGGTGCCAGGGAGTTGGAGCAAGAGTTTGTTGTCGTCAGTGAGCATCCAGAGGAGGACAACGGGGATGACTCTATTGCCCAATGGATGAAGGCCTGGGATCTTCACATTGAGGCGAGCTCAATGCCCCGCGAGCAGCCAGAAATGTTGGCATTTTTGCCACATTAAATTTTTTGATAGAATTTTACCTAAGTGTGGAGCTTCAAGGCGGCAAAGAGCATGCAGAAGTGTTGGCATTTTCGCAGGCCCAAAAAGAGGATGATAAAGTGGATGAAATGATCTTTGGATATTTTGTCATTGCAGATCTTTTCGCAAGCTTTCCGGCGGTATATTATAATAGGCAATCGGAGCAGCGGATCAAAAGTTATGGCCCCGGGAAGCAGAACCAGAAAGCTCAAATTCGGGACGAAAAATCGGCTAAGGCATGGACCCCAACCAAGTTAGCTCCTGTTCTTCGGCGATCCCCGTCCTCGCTCAGCTGACGAGCGACTCCCGGCGTCGCTTCGTTTTCAGCGCAACCCTCGACGTCAGCGACCATCTGCAAGAAGCAAAGACATGAGAAAATCCTAAGGCATGAACAGTTGACACCAGTAGCTTCAGTTGCCAACGATCTCCATCATCGCCAGATTTTCCCAACAACAGTGGCCGACAGGGTGAGAAAAATCAAATTCGTCTGTGTTGGTCGACGTCGGTAGCTTCAGTTGCCAGCGATCTGCGTCACCGCCAGATTTTCCCAGCGACCGTGGTCGACAAGGTGAGAAAAATCAAATTCGTCTAAGTGTTGGTCGACGCCGGTAGCTTCAGTTGCCAGCGATCTCCGTCATCGCCAGATTTCCCAGCGACCATGGTCGACAGGGTGAGAAAAATCAAATTCATCTAAATGTTGGTCGACGCTGGTAGCTTCAGTTGCCAGCGATCTCTGTCATTGCCAGATTTAACTAGCGACCGTGGTCGACAAGGTGAGAAGAAAACAAAAAATTCGTCTAAGTGTTGGTCGACGCCGATCGCTCCACTCTGCCAACGGCGCCCGTCATCCCCCTTTCTTCCAGCGACCGCCAGCGAGTGCAGCATTTTAAGAGTTGACCGAGGTCGCTCCATTTCGGAGCGACCCTCGTTGTCGCCGCCCTATCTTAGCGACCACGAGTAGAGGAAGACCAAGTCGCTTGTTTTTTCTAAGGCAAAGTGTGTCCCGGGTTCGCTCCATTCCGAAGCGACTCTTGGGGTCGCTGTTTCTTTTGAGCTACTCACGTCAATACCCCCTATTTCAGCGAACCTCATGTCAATACCGCGGGTCTAGGGCGCAAAAGACCAAAAACCTTTCCTAATGGCATATTCGTAACCAACAATAACCTTACCGCAAGATAAGTTCCAGACATGGGAAGCATTGCATGATGCATTTATGGAAGAATTTAGATCATACGATACTAATGAAAATTATAGAATACAAGGAGAGAACAAGTCTATTCGTTCTTACAATCAACAGTTGAGTGGGTTGTTTGACCATGTGGAGAAAGACCACTCAGAGGAATCAAAGAGTATGTGGTTCATAGATGGACTTCTCCCAATGTATCAAAAAGGAATATGAAGACATTTCCTCCAAGTTCATACCAAGATGCTTTGGATTATGCCTTGATTTGGGAACGTGATGCAAAAACCTCATCGATGAATGGGCATCATATTAATGCATATGAGAATAACTGCACAAAGGAAAGTAAGAAAATGACTTGTCAAAGTACCACAGAGCAAGATGAACCATTGATTCATCGAGAGTTTAAAAATTTAGAGGAGAGTTATAGCCCTTGCCAGGAAGCAGAGGTTGTGAAGCCAATTGCATTGGAGGAAGTGAACCTGTTTGAGATGGTTAAAATTAAGCAAGTGAATTTGATTTCCATTAATGACGAAAACTTTCTGCAAGAAGCCTAGACGACAGAATGAAGTCAGGAAGGAAGCCAGACAACAGGGCTTTGTCAGGAGGTTGGTCAGTTGGATGAGACTAGGACGGCTAGAGAATGCAGTCAGATGACGAAGGAGTCGTCTGGGGTGAAGCCGTGTGAGGTACAGACGTCTGAGCAGGAGTCGTCTGAGCTGCAGACGTCTGAGCAGGAGCCGTCTGAGGTGAAGTCGTCTGAGAAGAAACCGTCTGAGGTGAAGCCATCTAAGGACCCGTCTGAGCTGAAGTCGTCTGAGAAGAACCCATCTAAGGTGAAGTCGTTTAAAAAGGAGCCTTCTAGAGGGTACACGTCTGAAGGCTACCCATTTGGAGGCGTTTGAGGCATACCCGTCTGGAACCTACCCGTCTGGCAAGTACACGTCTGGTAGTTACACGTCTAACGAAGTTAGACATCTGGCAAGATACCTGTTTGAGGAACCTGCACGTCTGGCAGGTTACCCATCTGAGAAAGTCTACCTCACTGAGACGTCTAGCCGTCAACAACAACCCGTCGATGACATCTGCACTTACCCGTCTGAGACATCTACACTTACCCATCTAGACTTGTGTGCAACCCGTCTAAGACATCTACCTGTGTGCTACCCGTCTGAGATGTCTACCCGTCTAAGACGTCTACCTATGTGCAACTTGTCCGAGACGTCTACCCGTTTGAGACATCTACCCCATCATCCTAGATGTCTATTCTCTAGACGTCTACCCTGTCGTCCTAGACATCTAGTGTGCAAACGTCTAACCTGTTGTCCTAGATGTCTAGTGTCCAAACGTCTAACCTGTTTTCCTAGACGTCTATTGTCCAGATGTCTACCCTGTTGCTCAAGACGTCTACTGTCCAAACCATAGTTGAGAAAATCTGCAAAAAATTCCGATTTTGCCGATTTTTCCCAGATTCACAGGCTAGCCGATTTTTTGCCGATTTTGTCGATTGTTTCCCAAAAAAAATCTGATATGCATGAGAAAAGCTTTTTTTCAATGAAAAATTACATTTTCTTCGGATTTTTCAATAAACAATGCCGATTTTTTCCTCGATTTTTTGTTGATTCCGATTCTTTGCTAATTTTAAAACCAGTTGATTCACTACCCGATTCTGATTTTCTCAACTATGGTCCAGACATCTATTTGTCCGTTCTAGACTAAAATGGTGGCAATCAACACAAGTATGAATCTATTTGGCATATCGTTGCTAAGAGATGGACAAGGCAACTCTATCGACTTATTCATGAAGCAAGGTCCAAAATCTTTTACACCAGCAATCTTAATGTTGATGAAGATGTTGGGGAGTTCTATACTTGTGCTAAGAGGATGATAGACGACCCCACCAAACATTGTGTCATCCTTGCCAAGTTGCAAACCAACAAGGGTGCTCATGGGAGCCTCTTTTCATCCTCCTATAAAAAATCAAGGTCGACCTTACAACCACGTAAAAAATTTAAACTTTTAAACATTTTTTTGTAATTTTTACTTAAATGTATTAAGATTTTTACTGATCAATTAAAGGTGACAAAACCTTGGTAAGTGTTCTTCACCTTGTAGGTGGCAAAAAATTCGCAACACAGTATTAGTATGAAGCGATGGATAGAGCAAAAGAGGCCATCCAACACTAAAATGAGGACAATCAACACAGGTATGAATCTATTTGACATATCGTTGCTAAGAGATGGACAAGGCAACTCTATCGACCTATTCATGTAGCAGGTTACAAAATCTTTTACACCAGCAATCTTAGTGTTGATGAAGAGGTTGGGTGGGTTATGTACTTGTGCTCAGTGGATGATAGATGACTCCACCAAACATTGTGTCATCCTTGCCAAGTTGCAAACCAACAAGGGTGCTCATGGGAGCCTCTTTTCATCCTCCTATAAAAAATCAAGGTCAACCTTACAACCACGTAAAATATTTAAACTTTTAAATATTCTTTTTGTAGTTTACATTTGCAATGACACAATTACAAATGTAAGTTAATAATTTCACCAAAAAAAAAAATTGCAAATTTATGGTGGGAGGATTATGGTTCAAAAACACCAAATCTGACAAGGAGAGCAATGCGCATCTTGAGTCAACCTTGTAGCGTTTCTGGGTGTGAGCGCAATTGGTATCTGTTTGTGGCCATACACACCAAGAGGCACAATAGGTTGAATTATGCCTCTTGGTGTGTATGGCCACAAACAGATACCAATTGCGCTCACACCCAAAAGCGCTGCAAGAACACCTCAATGACCTTGTCTTCATATTGTACAATCTTTGGCTTCGCACTAAACAAGTAGAGGCAAATGAATCCTATGAGGCGATTGACTTGGATGAGCTAGCCCCACTATAAGATTGGATTATCGAAAGCCCGTTGAATACCAAATTTATTGCAAAGGACATCGAGGCACTAGAGGTGGAAGCATTTGAGAGGATTGGAGGAGATATACCATGATGATCCCATACCTAAGTAGCCTCCAATTCGACCACTTGTCCAAAGCCAATTGCAACCATCTAGTTCGAGGGGAAGGAGGGGAAAACATGAAGTAGTTTAAAAATTGCTTTAGGTTTTGAAATTTTGAGTTTGTATGATGTATTTGGTTGGCTTTCATGATCAAGAATTGTAATTTTGCTTATTTATGAATATCTAGTATAAAATCAGCTTCTGGCTTACAATTATTGTTTAAAATGTATTTTTTTAATTGAAATATTTTCTTCAGTTTTTTTTGTCGAGTTTTCCCAAGATGCTGATAAAATTTTCAGAATTAGAGTGTCGAGTTTATCTGGAGTTGAAATTTTTCCAACTATAGTGGAAAGGCCAATTTTTTTCAAGTTAAACGAGTTTGACCTTTCCCTAGACCAACCCAACAAGTTGGGACACATCTCATCTTGAAAATTGAATTGAATTGATCTTGAGTTCAAAGGAGAAACATTATAGAAGTTTAAAACATGATAAGGAGGTTATAGAAGTTATGAAAAGAGAAGCATATTGTATTTTATCAATTCTATTCCCTCACTGCCCCACACAGTAATGCCTTTCATACAAAGATACATGAAGCTTGAACATTATGAAAGATCCACGCTCTACTTCAACAAGAAGGGCTTGCCCACTTGCTCTTGCTTTCTTTGCCAAGCAAACTGTCACAAGTACTTCGAACAATTTTTATAAAGGATTTTGCATGTTTATCAATCTTCTACATAAGAGGAGGTTGCAGATAGAATTGTCGCAACTCGCAAGTACTTGGAACTATTTTTATAAAGAATTTTGCCAAATCATAAAATTTCAATTTTTACATGTCCTACTAGACCTATACAATAAAATAAGCCAACATTGGCATTTCTGTACGTGCTTGTGAATTGAAGGAGGTTGCAAGTAGAGGGAATTAAAAAATATCAATATCAAAAATTTTCTTCAAATTCATGACAAAAAAAAAGGGTTTGAAATTCATAACAATTTATTAGATAACCTTTTTCATTTTTCATTACCTTGTCCAATATAAATAATAATAAGCATGAAATCTTACAAAACTTATGCCATTGTTACATGCCTTGTCATTAAGGTATTTCCAAAATCAACTCCAATGTTCGTCGGTATCAAATACCCATTGGACACTGCTACATTTGCTGAAACCTTATAACATCTGAGATAAAAGCTTCTAGGAGAAGATACAGTCGAATTCAAAGAGACTATTCAATTACACATGTGTTAGGAGGTGAAGTCAATATCCAAATCTCCAATGTTCTTCAGCAGAGAGGTGCATGGTGGTGCAGCTTATAAAGAGGAAATAAACAGTATTTTGTAGTCTTCCTTTGGGAGAGGAAACAAACAGTCTTTTGGACTCTTCCTTTTGGAAGAGGAAACGAATAGTTTTTTGGACTCTTCCTTTGGAAGAGGAAACAAACAGTTTTTGGACTCTTCCTTTGGAAGAGGAAACGAACAGTTTTTGTTTTTTTCTATAAAAGGGGAATGACCCCTTGCATGTAAATTATGATTGAATGTAATTCTGCCGAAATCAATAAAAGATCAAGCTGCCATTGCCCCGTGGTTTTTTCTGCACATTGCAGGTTTTCCACGTAAAATCTGTATTCTTGTTTTTCTGTGTTATTGTGTTTTTCTGCTTGCACATAATTTTGCTATATTTTCTAACATCTGGTATCAGAGCCTAGGGTTTTGTGCGAGTGGGAGCTACAACAATGACTGGAAGTGTAACCAAGTTTGAGATTGAAAAGTTTGATGGTAGGAACTTCGCCCTATGGAAGATGAAGGTGGAGGATTTGTTGGTTCAAAATGACCAAGTCCTAGCCTTGAAAGGAGTCGCGAGTAAACCAAGCAGCATGAAAGATGAGGAGTGGGCAACGCTAGATAGGAAGGCGGTTTCTACAATCCGTCTATGCCTAGCAGAATCCGTCTTGTTCAATGTTGTTGAAGAAAAAACCGCGGAAGCCCTTTGGAAGAAGCTTGAAAAGTTGTATGAGAGGAAATCTGCAACAAATAAGGTTTTTCTGAAAAAACGACTTTACTGACCCTAAGGATGAAGGAGGGCTCATACGCGGCGGATCACTTGAATGAGTTTAATACCCTTATCAGTAAACTGGTTTCAATTAATGTGAAGATGGAGGATGAGGACAAAGCTATCACCCTACTTTGTTCCCTCCCGGAGACTTGGGATCATTTGGTGATGACCATCGGCAATTCATCATCGGGAGCTCTAACTTTTGATGATGTGGTAGCCGCTTTGTTGGCGAGAAGAGTTGAGTCGGAAAACGTCTTTGGAACGCTCAACCAATGAAGCCCTAGCTGTGAGAGGTCGATCTTTCGAGAAGAGTCAACAAAGTAGATCACAGTCCAGATCTAAGTCTAAAGGACAAAAGTTGAAAGGGAAGTGTTGGCATTGCGGGAAGCCGGGGCACTCAAAGAAGGATTGTTGGCAGTTAAAAAAGGAAAAAAATGGTGAAAACCAATTTAAGCCTTCAGCTGAAGCCAGTACAGTAAATTCTGGAGAGACGACAACATGTGAGGCTTTCTATGCAGCACAGGGGCAGTAGAGACAGAGGAACACTTCATCTATAAAAGCCCGAGTTTTTCAGATATCCGTGACAAATACAAAGAAACACTTGGGAACGAGTTTATGACAGAGTTATTTGAAGACAGTAAAATAAAAAAATTGGAGAATTGCTAACTCAAATCAGCGAGGAGAAGGAACAACCTTCTCAAAGATATTAAAGATCATATGATATGATTTGAGTAATTGTACTTCCATATTTGAGGTCCCATAGACCATATTTGGGTCTCGCGGACGTAATTAAAATCTTTCATTCATTCATTCATTACTGTATCAGCAACAGCAGATCTGTTTTATATACCTGGGTTTTGGACTCGGGTGCATCTTTCCATATGTCTCCTCACAAAGATTGGTTTGACAAATATCAGCCATATAGTGGTGGGAAGGTCTACTTGGGTGATCACCCTTTAGAAATTGTGGGAAGAGGGGACATAAGGATCAGGTTGGACGATGGTAGAGAAAGGATGTTATGTGATGTGCGACATGTGCCAAATTTGCGGAAGAATTTGCTCTCAATCAAGATGATGGATAAGCTAGGGTATTCTGTCACTTTCGGTAACAACTATTGCAAAATTACCAGAGGTGCTATTGTAGTAGCAAAGGGAGAATCTTATGGGACCCTATATCGTTTATCCGGTGATACGGTGAAAAACCATGTAGCTGTAGAAACTTCTATTATGGATGCAATAATGCTATGGCATCAACGCCTAGGCCATATGAGTGAAAAAGGTCTGAAAATTCTGCATGACAGAGGTATGCTTTCTGGGATTAAGTCTTGCAATTTAGACTTGTGTGAGCACTGTATTTTTGGTAAACAAAAGAGGGTTCGGTTTACTGCAAGCCCTGGTAAGAGTTTTGATTTTCTTGCAACTTATACATTCGGATATATTTGGACCGAGTCCCCACTCGGTCCTTAAATGGTGCCATCTATTTTCTGACATTTATAGATGATTATTCTAGGAGAGTGTGGGTTTATTTTCTGAAGAAGAAGTCGGAAGATTTGCAGAAATTTAAAGAGTTTAAAACTCGAGCAGAGAAAAGTTTGGGCAAGCCTGTTTTATGTCTTAGGTCAGATAATGGGGGTGAATATTGCTCCAAGGAATTTGATAAATTTTGTACGCGAGGAAGGAATTAAGCACCGAGAAGACTATACCATATACTCCACAACAAAATGGTGTGGGTGAGCGAATGAATCGCACAATCATAGAACATGCAAGAAGCATGCTCGGCGCATCCTGTTGGATAAAAGGTTACGGCGAGAGGCTGTTAATACAGTTGTTTACCTCATTAACAGGTCACCTACAGCTGCGTTGGATGGACAAATTCCAGAGGAAGTTTGGTGTGGTAAGCCATTTGATTACTCTCATTTGCGTACCTTTGGTCGTGATGCATTTGCCCATGTGCCTAAAGAAAAAAGGTCCAAACTTGACTCGAAGTCATGCAAATGTGTTTTTCTCGGTTATGGAGATGCAATAAAGGGGTATAGACTGTGGGATCCTACTGCCCACAAGGTAAATATTAGCCGAGATGTTATTTTTGATGAAAAATCCATGCAAAGGAAGGAGGTACAACAAACACCTAATGTTGTACCAGTTGAAGTAGACATGAACGAAGATGAAAATGAAAATCAGCATGCTGAAATTTTTGACCATCATGCTGAATTTTTTGACCAGCATGCAGAACAGCAAGTAGAACAACAAGTAGAGCAGCCACAACAGTCACAAGACCAAGAGCCACAATCAACAGATCATTGGGTTAGAAGATCTACACGTCCACAAAAGTATCCGGAAAGGTATTCTCATGTTTATCAGTCCTCTTTTGCTTTGTTAACCGATGATGGTGAGCCTAGTTCATTTCAGGAAGCTAGAGAATCTGAGAATGCAGAAAAGTGGAGGAAATCCATGGAGGAGGAAATCGAGGCACTTGAATAAAACGTGGGAACTTGTGGATCTCCCACTAGGAAGAAAGACTGTTGGAAACAAGTGGGTGTACAAAGTGAAGAAGAACAGCGATGGGTTGTTGGAACGCTATAAAGCTCGCTTGGTGGCAAAAGGCTATGTGCAAAAGTCAGGTATTGACTTTAATGAAATTTTCTCTCCAATTGGGAAGATGACTACTATTAGAGTTCTACTTGCACTTGTAGCTGCACAGGATTTAGAACTGGAGCAGCTTGATGTAAAGACTGCTTTCTTGCATGGTGATCTCGAGGAAGAGATTTATATGGATCAGCTTGAGGGCTATGAGGAAAGAGGCAAAGAGCATTTGGTTTGCAGACTGAAGAAATCTTTGGGTTGAAACAGGCGCCAAGGATGTGGTACGGGAAATTTGACACCTTCATGAAGAGCCAAGGTTTCAGCGGGAGTGAAGCTGACCATTGTGGATACTATAAGAGGTTTGATGATGGCAGTTTTATTATTTTGCTGTTGTATGTTGATGATATGCTGGTTGCAGGCCTCAACATGAAGAAAATCATTGATCTTAAGGCTCAGTTGGCTAGGACATTTGAAATGAAGGATTTAGGAGCAGCAAACCAAATTTTAGGGATGAAGATACATAGGGACAGAAAAGGAAGAAAGATCTGGTTAAGTCAAAAGTCATATATAGAAAATATTCTGCAACGCTTCAATATGCAGAATGCAAAACCAGTTAGTACCCCACTTCTTTCAAACTTAAAATTGTCTTCCAACCAATGTCCTAGAACAGAAGCCGAGAAGACAAGCATGTCTCGTGTACCGTATTCATCAGCAGTAGGAAGCCTCATGTATGCCATGGTGAGCACCAGACTAGATATTGCCCAAGCAGTGGGAGTAGTTAGCCGATACATGGCAAATCCTGGTAAGGAGCATTGGAATGCTGTGAAGTGGATATTTAGATATTTAAGAGGCACTACAGATCGGATAGTTTGCAAGTTAAAGGTTTTGTGGATTCTGATTATGGTGGGGATAGAGATGGGAGAAAGTCCACTACAGGATATACTTTCACTCTTGCTGGTGGAGTTGTGAGTTGGGCTTCTAAGTTGCGGTCTGTGGTGGCTTTATCAACCACTGAAGCGGGAATATATTGCAGCGACTCATGCCAGCAAAGAGGCAATTTGGCTAGAGCAGCTGTTGGGTGACTTCAAGGTAATGCACGGGAAAATTATGTTGCATTGTGATAGCCAAAGTGCTATTCAGCTAGTGAAGAACCCAACATTCCATGATCGCACGAAACACATTGATGTCAAGTACCACTTTATAAGAAATGTGGTGGAAGAAGGTAGGATCCTGTTGCATAAAATCGACACTGAAGTGAATCCTGCAGATATGCTTACTAAGCCGGTCAAGACAGAGAAGTTTGAGTGGTGCAAAACTTCTCTGGGCTTTCTGAAAATGTGATAAGGGCAGCATTGGGCAATTGACACTTGGATGGAAAAACATAGGCAAAGAATTCCTGTATATCGACTTCAAGTGGGAGAATGTTAGGAGGTGAAGTCAATATCCAGGTCTCCAATGTTCTTCAGCAGAGAGGTGCATGGTGGTGCAGCTTATAAAGAGGAAACAAACAGTATTTTGTAGTCTTCCTTTGTGAGAGGAAACAAACAGTCTTTTGGACTCTTCCTTTTGGAAGAGGAAACGAATAGTTTTTTGGACTCTTCCTTTGGAAGAGGAAACAAACAGTTTTTGGACTCTTCCTTTGGAAGAGGAAACGAACAGTTTTTGTTTTTTCTATAAAAGGGGAATGACCCCTTGCATGTAAATTATGATTGAATGTAATTCTGCCGAAATCAATAAAAGATCAAGCTGCCATTGCCCCGTGGTTTTTCCTGCACATTGCAGGTTTTCCACGTAAAATCTGTGTTACTGTTTTTTCCTGTGTTATTGTGTTTTTATGCTTGCACATAATTTTGCTATATTTTCTAACAACATGAACATAAAATTATTTAGATTGGAACTGTATGCTCTCTTTCTCTAATTTTCTGGGATAACAGCCTCCATTAGAAAGGTCTCTAGATGTGTCTAAATTCTCTTTCCACCTATACCAGGGAATACCAATTTGTCACAATTATAGACTTGAGAATGTTGAAAAATATGGACTAGCTAGGAGTCAAAAGCAGGACCTCTTCGCAAGTGCTCGAGGTGCCCTAACACTAAGCTACCAGTCCTTTATGGGTCAAGCATTTTGCAGAGGGTAGAGTAACACAAACACCCCTTCAAGCCACAAACATGAAGGAGAAATGAAAAATTTAACCGCCTTGAGCACATCTAGTCTACCTTTGATATCATGCTGAAAGCAATGAACCAGCTAGGACTTGGAACATAGGACCTCCTCACCAGCACTCCAAGTGCTTTACCCCAAAGCTACAAGCCCTTTATAGGACCTCCTAGCAAGCACTTCAACTGCTCTACCACTAAGCTACAGGCCCTTAATGCGTCCAACATATTTCTGGAGTGTGGATTAACCCATCAGAGAATAGTTTGTTCGAACAGTCCACAGACTGTGGCTGTATATTCATGATTCATTATTCACAATAGTAAACAGTTAAGGCTAGCTGTTAGGTACTACTGTATGATATGTGTGATGTGAAAGTCAAATACCACTTTCTAACCTAAAATTAAAAACAAATGCAGAGCTTATGTCAATAATAAATACTTAATCCCATTTGAAATAAAATCTGCATCCATGTAACATATAGTAATGTTGATCAGGTCCAAGAAAGTTCTCACCTGACCACCAAAATTGAAAATAACTAGCTTGGCATCATCACTGATCCCAATTTCTTTCCGCACCTACAAGAGTATCAAGAGTTTTCAGTCCTAGTATGAATTGAATATATAAGCAAACAGAGAGAAGGAAGAATGAAACAACAATATGCAAAACAAGAGCACCTCTTGTCGACTTTTATGTGTTTTCCGAACCACCAAAGGCACATCAATAACATCACGAAAAGCAGGCACTGCAAGTGGCAAGCAAAAGGAATCCACAAGTCAGGATCATATTACAAGGAGTAATTACAAAATTAAGCCCGTTAAATGAATTTGATGAAGCAAATGCAATGCATTTTAGACAATCACAATCATATTCATCTCACATGATAATAATTAGCATTTGTCATCCTTAGCCAACTTACTTGGGCAGTAGCCAGGTAGCCTAAGCAAGAAACGGCAATGGGAATAGTCTTCTGCTATCTGCACAAAGAGTATTTAAACAAAGAACGCTATCTTGATAAGGCATAAACATCAGCAATACAAGTAATATATTTTATTAAAAAAAAAAAAAAGAAGACTACCATCTTGATAAGGAATAAACATCATCAATACAACTAATATATTTTATTAAAAAAAAAAAAGGAGGAAGAAGAAGAATACTACCAACGCCACCACCACAGCTTTGTTCGGAATTCCCAAAGTCATTGTTCAAAATTTTTCCCCAGATTGCATGAAATATAATATAATATATAATATATTTTAAAAGGATATAATATACAATATAATTATATAATATATAACAATATATATTCTATTACACGAAATATAATATACAAAAAAATCAATGAATATCATCTAAACCAAATGGTAGATGATATATTATATTCAAAGGATATACCTAAGAACAAATGACCTAAGCTACCTTTTAAATTAGAACCCCATAATAGGTTATAACATAGGATAGGTTTTAATTTCTAAACTAAGCTATAATTTGGAAGTCAAATTTTCAGAAGAGTAGTTCTTTGTGCCAAAGAAGAATGTTTGAATTGAAGAGAAAGAAGATTCCCAGGTAGATGTCTTATTATGACATTCATGAGAAAGAAGATTTCCAAGAAGACGTCTTGTTATGATATCCATGCATAAGGAGCACCCTACTACGACATTTTTACATGGTAAGGGAGTATGTCTTGTTAAGATATCTATGCATGACATGGAAGAAGGATACACATCCCAGATGGAGGACAAAATTGATGCAGAATAAAGGACAACCTGTTTGCATGTTTACACATGATGGAGACAATCTCTTTAAGTCGTCCTTAGAACTCAAGAACATCCCAGAAGACTTGAATCATTTGTTCATTTTAAAAGTGCTATTGTTGCTACAAAGACCACTAATACATGATTTTTCATTGGGAAACCATGGTAATCATTCACCAATTTTGACAATTTTTAATTAGTTTGATTGAAGCAGATTGACGGATATATACCTGCCAAACTATGGAACGGTGATGATGACCAGCTGCCACAACATATTCTGCATAAATAAAATCCCAACTGCATATAATCAAAACAACAATTGTCAATTTTAGAACATTGATACATTTCATTGCTGTCAAATTATCATGACAAGATCATCTGTTGTACATTAAGTACCATAAATGCATAAAAATATATTAGCATAGATTTTTCAAGCACATGTCACTAAAAGAACAACAGCACATTTGTTACAACAACTTCATGCATGGAGAATCTATAAAAGTTGCCATTTGCTTCATACAAGACAAAAACAATATTAAGTCTACAAAATACATGCTTCAAAATACATCACCCCTACATAAATGTGATAATGAACTCATCAAGAACCCAAAACAATTAAATGAACTGCCATCTATGAAGTTGTTGTAAACTATGCCCAAATTTTTGAGTCATCCATCTCCTTATGAAGAACATGTTTGTGTCTTATGTTGAATCTACTAGAGCCTATGTTGCCCAAAAGAACAGAAGCAAATACTAGATGTTCCCATGCCTCCTCCTCAGCCCAGATAAGCAGATCTAAGAATGGCCAAACTTAGGGTAATGCAATTAGAGGGATGAGGTGGCATTGTGGTGTGGTTGTGAACATCCATTAAACATACAATAATTCTATGCACATGCATTCCTTCAGTTAACTCTGTTTATTCATCTTCAAATTATAACCAATAAAATATACAAAATGCTTAGAATATGTTTCTCCTTAGCAAAAGCATCCAACACAGCAAGAAGGAAAATTAGAATTGGCAAGACACAAGCACCTGAAGTTGGTCACACAAACAACTGGAATTCCAGCATCTACTGCTGCTCGGCATGCAACAGGCACAACATCTGATACCTGGCATTAAGAAAACTAGGTCTATCAAAATGACTAACAACTTATCCAAATATTCCTATCAAAAATATAAATCATGCAGAAAAAATAATATACTGAAATAAATGCACATGATCATGTATAACAGTATCTAATACCACTTGCTAAAAACTCCATAATGGCCTAGTGAAAATGATGAGATAATGAGAAGACATCCAGCCAGGTATAATTTATAACATGCTAAGACCTCTGTATAGAAAAGATAGAATGTGTACATGTACGTACCACCATATCAGCCTTGATTGATTTCAGCCACTCCACTTCAGTAGCCAATATTGAGGCACGTGGTTCAACTGCTGTCTTGGAATACTGCCATAAGTCCATACCATATTTGTATGTTATATGTCAAAATAAAATAAAATATTCAAAACAATCTAATTGGCATTTCAGCACGGCATGCAATTCATATGATATCCAATTTAAGTAAGCATAAGGATTTGTTGTGCTGCGAGAGACAAATGCAGGGCTGCTGCTGCAATGTTTTTCCAAGCTCACTCAATGTCTTCCTACGATTTCATAGTGTGGAGTACAACAATTGTGAATTTAGAATTAGTCCTTAAACCTTTATGAGTTAAACCATTTCTTCCAACCACGCTGCTTTTGTATCATTAGACTATGATATCTACAAGTGGTAACTGGTTGGGAAAGGCTTCAATCCCTCTTACTAACAATGCTCTGCCAAGCTCTGCAGAGAAAGCAGAATAATCAGCATCTTGGCCTTCGACTTTTTTTATCATCCAGGTAGCATTCTCCTCCCCACATGCATCTTCAAAAACTCCAATGGTCCTCCTTCCCCAAGCCAACAGTATCAGGAATTTGTAAGCAGAAAAAATTGCAGAATGGTTCCAACTTTTTGAAGAACCCTTCAGAATGGCGTAAAACTCACTTGTGAAGAGTCAATTGTGGAGTTGAAACCACACTGCTAGCAGAAGTAATTGTAATCAGGTGTTACTCTTACCCTAAAGACATCCAAAACCTCAGTGCTCTTATGGTCAAATCAAGTGTCTAATGTAGCTCTAATATCTAACTTCAAGAGCTTCCTGCAGCCCAGTTCCACTATAATGAGTTTGTTTGCATAGAGTGCAGTTTTGGTCAACAGAAATTTTAGTCCTTTATTAAGATACTAAGGGCAGATATACAGCTTGGAAGAAGACCCATGATTCTGGGAAAAAGCATTATTCCTACAGTCCAGTTCCACTATAATGAGTTTCTTTGCAGACTTCTATTTAATGAGCTTAGAGTGCAGTTTTGTTCAACAGAAATTTACAGTCCTTTATTAAGATACTAAGGACAGATATACAGCTTGGGAGAAGACCCACGATTCTGCAGGAAAGCATTATTCCTGAAGACTTTCCTAATTTTAGTTCAGCCTATATGACTTCTCCAAACACTTCAATAAGAATGCCAAAAATTCTTCCTTGTTTCTAGACGGTAGTTGTTTCATAGGATAAAAGAAATCCAGGATTGTAAAATGCCACCCTGATTGGAGTTTGAAATGTTGCAAGTTTTGGTTTTGTTTGTTATTTTTTTATTTTTTGCAATGGTCTGATTTTTTATTGTTTTTTGGAATGCAATATAAATATAATGCTGAAAACTCAGGAAACACTAAACAGACCACTTGCATCGACCACAACTTCCAAACCACTCAACCAAAACAATTGAAATTTGAAATGCAGATAATACTTATGTATTACTAAGAACCCTTTAGAGGACTTAGGCAGATATGAAGATACCACTATGATATTTAAATCTGGAATATTGCAACAGTTATTTATTTATCAACAGCCACTGCATACATTTTCCATTACAACTCTACTTACAAGAATTTCTCCAATTTGGAATCGATGGAGATGTTTCTCTATACCCACGTTGTCTCTGTTTTAAGCAGAAAATTCCCCAAGGGCCAATCGACCTTTCTGCAAATTCCCACGTCCCAACTTCTACTGTACGGCCAGGTACAGTACGACCAGTCAGCAAATATACCCTTCGATTCTCTGCAAAAGAACACTGCAATCTGCCCTCACCAAGGTCAATAGGTCTGCAAATATATCTGTTGTAACTTCGAACACAATCCCTATTCACAAATGATAGATTAATATTGCCTCAATGATCACAACTGGTACGGCTTGTATAGTTGATTGGCTGTAGCTGTTCTGATATGAAATCAATGCCAAACCTTCCAGATATTCTTCCCAATTCTCACAAACAAATTCCAAAATTTCAACCCTCGGCACAAACTTCAAGCAAATAGCCCAAAATTAAGCATCAAATGGTACGGCCAGGGCAGAGGATTAGGAAGTTTCAACCAGCAATCAAAATCAAGATAAAAATTGAATATATCTTCTCAAATCTGCAACAAACCCTTTAATATTTCCTTTGTTGAAGCACAATCTGCAATTACTGAGTGCAATTGCCAAGAAATCACTAGGGCTGATCTTTCACAGCCGAAGAGATTGTTCCTGCTGAAGATGAACGTCTCCAACAAGCCTGGAATCAACCTGCAAACCCTTGCAAGCTTCTCCACCAATTTGCAGAGCAATAGTTTTCTCCAAACACATGAATGTGCAAATGCCCTTTTATTTTCTCTTTTATACTCAACATCAATAACTCACATTATAATTTGCACATTATTCAATAATAAAGTCCCCATTAAGTGTGGCGTCCAACTTAGGCTAAAAATGTCACTTTAATAATATTATAATATTACCTTTGAGGGACACATAAATCCCCCTTAAAATAATATAAAGTTATGACCTTATAAATGACATTAATCATTTTACTTTATTTAATAAAACTTTGATCATTAAAATCCGGGAATCTGCTCAACCAAAAACCAGCTAAAAATGGATCTGGGTACCCATTTCGCCACACTAACAACCCGTAACATCCGCTCTGGCCAAAACCCTGACTTACTATAAATAGTAAGTCCTAGCACCACTGCCCGAAACAGCCTCCGAAACTGGCAGACAAAGAACGCAGCACCCTGAGGCACCCAATACAATCCAGCACTGCCCACAACACGCACTTACTAAAAATAGTAAGTGGCTAAATATAGAAAGTGGCAACTCGGATCACCGGGATCATCTCAACCCATCACACCAGACAAAAAACCCAGAAAACTCCATCACCACTGTCATCCAAACCCTAACTTACTAAAAATAGTAAGTTACTAAAAATAGCAATGACGACCAAACTGCTCCGAAAGAACCTCCGGAAAAGGCAGAGGATCCCAAGCGAAGTGCTGAGACTGAAGAATCAACCCAAATTGGGTTCCCATACCACGAACTTAGCCTACGGGAACCCTTGAGTAGGCTAATATCCACTGAAGAGCAAGCCCGCTAAAAAGGGGACATTACAAGGATGGAAATTTATTCTTTAGTGACCAGAAGAAAGAGATATTGTTTGACAATGGTAGAATCTGCAAGGAGTTGAACGTTAGCAAAGACTCCAAGAAGTGATAATTTAGAGGTCTGACAAATAATACAGGTCTTGTGTACTGGATAGGTGGAAACCATTCTCTGGAAGTAAAGTTGCCATGAAGATGGCTATCCAGTACTTAAGAAATTCTCAGGGGAATTCTGATAAATTTTAAGAGGTCTTGTGTACTGGATAGGTGGAAACCATTAACTGGAAGCATAAGTTCCCGTCAAGATGGGTATCCAGTACTTAAGAAATTCTCCAGGGAAAATAATGAAGGTCAAAATTAAGAAGCAAGAAATCCAGAAAGATGGCTTTTAGAAAGTACAAAAGAGCTAAACTAACAACTTGGCTTCAGTATGTTTCCATCCAAATGAATGAATGGGATATAGGTAACAGACCAAACACTTTCTCTCTTTGAGAGGTCAAAGGTTCAAACCCCACTCAGTATGATGGGACCGGGGCCCCTCATAAACACCTGTGTAAACTCATTGGAAAAACAGACCAAACACTTTGGGTATTTATTGTTTATTAATGAAGAGATTGTAATCTATTAGAATGCAAGAAGTTACTCTAGACAACATGCAAGCTAAAAGTTTATTTTATTTATGGAAAAAAGACATGCAGTCTATGTTGTCCTTTGGGAAAGGAAGGAGAGAGGACATAACAGTGACCAGAGATGGGAGAACTTGTCATATTCATTGGTCAAGGAGTTAATAGAAGTTTCTCAAACATAAACAGGAAGATATCGTTTCAAAGCAACAAACAGTGAAAATTTCCATCTTGATGAAACTTGGAAGCTTTGACACAATATATAGATGCCGCAGACATCCAAACACCTCAGACCAAGCAGGCAGGCATGGCGCAATCTCAGATGCCACCAGAGTGAGTTAATTAAGTTCAATTTGTTTATACGTAAGTGTTGTCAAGTGTTTATCATATTGTACACATCATGGGTTGTCACATGTGCACAACAACTGAACATAATAAGACATAGTATTGTGTAAAGTGTTGTGAGATTAATTTCTAACTAGGTACGTAGTCAGGTTCGAGAGTGCGACTGTTGGGAGTTTTAACCAATGGAATGATATCATTGTATTGTCATTATAGCATTGTGTTTGGTGAAGATGAGATTGTCTTGTTGTGTAATGTATATCATTTGCACATAATGAAATGGTTCTATTGTTCATACATTTGTTGTTCATTCCTTGTTGCATGTTCTTTTGATATGTTCACTCTGATTACTTGGGAATAAATAATCTATAGTATGTTTGGCATCGTTGTTGTAACAATCCTAGATAAGAAGGGAGAACATACGATGAGAGTAAACGCAATTGGGTAAATGAACAAAGCATCAAGACGTGCAACAGACGTAGAAGATGCACGCAACAATGAGAAGAACCAATGAGAAATCCCCAGTGTGTTGGCACATTTTGAAGATGGAAGATGTGCATATGTTGAACATGAAGATTGTGAATGTGACAAAGCGCACACAAAGGCACAACAACATTAAGAACCCCTTTCACGTGCAGAAGGAAGTGTAGAAGACAAAACTTCTACCAAGCCTGCCCCTGGACATAGACACTTGAATACGAGCAAAGACAAGACTCGCTGGGTGACACGGGGAGTCTTAGCACTAGAGATTCAATGTGTGTGGCCCCCTCAAGAGGGAAGAAGTGAGAATTGGTTGCAAACACTATAGTGGACGACTAAGGAAGATAGAGTCAATGACAAAGGTCGTGCAACAAGAGATCGTGCAATAGGAGGTCATGCAAGAAAAGGTTTTACAAGAGAGAGTTTTGATGATAAGGGTCGTGCAAATAGTGTGTTGACGACAAAAGTGCTAAAGACAAAGGTCATGACATCAAAGGTGTTGACAACGAACCTTGTGACAAATGTTGCATCAACAAAGGAACTGGTAATGGAGATTGTGAATCGACAAAGTCTATGAAGACAAAGTATTCAACATAGAAGAACCTTCAACATCAGTAGATGGAACCAATAAATCGACAACCAAACATTTGACAATCGTGGCTACTACTGCGGGCAAGCAAACATGCCCCAAATGCCATGGTAATAGAAAGGAGGATCCCATCCATTGTATAGGGACTTGCGTCACAATATGGAAGGATGAATGGTGTAATGGATGAGGCGACATGAATATAGTTGTTTCCAACAACTATAAAGGGTGTGGCTATGGACTGAAATTTGTAGTTGGCAAACCTGATCAACACGTCCAATGAGTTGAAATCAACTTTTGAGAAAGAATTTCACCTCTTACATGATGATACCAAAATCATTGTGGAACTCTATAGATTTTGGTCATTATGAAATGTTTCAGCCAAGATGTTTGTGCTTGGATTTTGAAGAAAGTGAGGGAGTAGACACAAAAGGGAAGGTAATTGTATTAGGTACTCTTGAGGTGGGGGAAACTAGTGTTGTTGCAGCAAATCGAACACAAGTGATAGAATATGGGAAGTAGTTGTGTTTTTTAGAATACAACACTAGCTACATGCAGTTGGATGAGAGGCGACCACACACATTTGACACAACAAAGGTGATTGAGGAGCCAAATAGTATTAAGTATGAAAGGCCAATGATGGTGCAAGTCAGAACCTCCATGACAAGGATGAAGAGAAGATAATCAATGTTGGTGATAATTAGGATCCAATCTTGAAGGTGGTTGCATTCAAGGTTTTCATGAAGTAGGACGTCTTCACAAGAACCTACAAGGATCTTCGAGGAATCCCACCTGAGCTATGTGTCCATTGGATACCTTTGATGCTAGGAGAACAACCAACAAGACAGAGTCCTTACCACATGAACCCCCAAGTATGCAACCTTGGTAAATGCAAACATTGATAAAATGATGGATGCAAGAATCATATTTTAGGTAACTATCAACAAGTAGGTGTCAATTATCATGATTACTCCAATGAAGAATACACACATTCAAATCTATGTGGAATTTCAAAATTTAAATTCAATCACCATCAAGGGTCCCTTTTCGATTTCATTTATTGATTTGATTTTGGAGGAAGTGGCAAGCCATGAGATTTAATCATTTCTAGATGCATTCTCTGGTTATAATAAGATTAGTATTGTGGAAGAAGACAAATTAAAAACCACCTCCATTGTAAAGAACTTAATACATACATGCATACAATAGGACACCTTTTGGGTTTTGAAATACAACTGCCACTTTCCAACACATCATCTTATATATTTTTGAACAAATGTTGATAGCAAAATTCAAGATTTTCTTGGATAATCAGCTATTGTATAGGTGGAAGGAGGAACATTTGAAGGCGCTTGAAGAATGCATGCAATTGTGCCTCACTCAATACAAAGAAACATAAATAGGTGGTGCCCTATGGGAAGTTGTTGGGGCATGTCATATGTCACGATGGGTTGAAGATGGATCTTGACAAGATCTAGCTTGTTGTAAGCATGGAGGAGTCATATGATGTCAACTCACTTAAATTCTTTTTGAATCATGTGGGTTATTATCGTCACTTCATCAAAAACTTTGCACAACTATCCCACATGTTGAATGCTCCTACGAGGAAAGGTGTTCCCTTCAAGTGGACGAAGAAGCAACAATACGCCTTTGAGGAGCTTAAAGCCAAGTTGATCAATGCTCTCATTCTAGTCTTCCTAGATTGGGAGAAAGAGTTTCATGTCCATGTTGATGTGTCAAATTTCGCAATCATTTGCCAATTGGCACAGGAAAGAAGAAATGGGTTAGATCATGCCATTTATTTTGCAAATGAATTATTGTCTAGTTCTGAAAAGAACTATAGTATAACGGAGTGGGAGGCATTAGGGATGGTAAATTGTAACAGATCAATTCCAAAAATAGCAACAACAATAGTAAAACTCATAAAAGCAAAACATATATCATTCACTAGAACAGAAATTCAGATTCCACAACAGTAAACCAACAATTGCAAATAACAGATCCAAATTCCAAATCACCAACAAAAACTAGCCACTTAGAGAGGGCAAAGTCTCTTATGCACACTAGAGGCAACTTAAGATTACAAGTATGAATAAATAAGACAACTACAACATCACTCCTCTATCTATAGACTAAAACAACTAACAACTCTAACCCTATTGCTTAGGGTCCAACTAACCTAATGCTAGGGCCCGATCTAATAATAATAAAGATAGTTGACATGGCTATATTGGATCATTTACATGGAAAATGTTCACTAACTCCCACATTGCATCTTCATCTGATAGATTCTGCCACTTGATGAGAAACTCTTGCACCAAGCAAGACCTCAGATTACAGACTCAAGACTGCAAAACTGCTTTTGGCTAGAGGTTGATTCACCCTTCTTCATCGAGTATTGGAAGCTCTGTCTAGGACCACACCTTCTAAACAATAACCTAAGACAAGAAACATGGAAAACAAGGTGGATTCCAAAAGTCGAAGGAAGCTTCAACTAATGTGCCACATCCCCAATTTGGGGAACCACCCTATACGAGCCATAGAACCAAGGTCCCAACTACTGACTGGATTTTATCTTGTAAGGCAACTATTTATAAGGCTAGACTTGCAAAGTGACCATATCACATATCACAAATTGCCACTCCAAGCAATACAAGTCATGCTATTGCTTCATATAATTGTGTGCCTAAAAAAGATGATCTTTGAGGAGTTGGAGAACAGTCTAACACTGTTGAAGCCGATCATCTACCTAAACCACCTTGGAGGATTTTGGAACGTAGTCTACCGCAAACGATGGTTTCTAGCCATACACTACCTCAAATAAGGACATCTTCAGGGGAAAATGATAAGAAGCATTATACCACCATTCGGCTAAGGGAAGCCAGTGAACCCACTGATATTGTTTGTCTTGGTAGGTACCCAAACATTTGTTCACAATCTTTGGTTGACCATCTAACTCGGGGTGATAAAAAGAGGACATATTCAACTGAGTACCACTGAGTGAACAATTCCTTCCAAAAATTGCTAGTGAAAAGTGGGTCATGAACACTCACAATTCACTTGGGCATACAATGTAGTTTGAAAATAAAGCCAAGGAAGACCTTGGCTATCTTGCTAGCACTGAAAGGGTGTTGTAGGCCACAAAAATGTGCATCTTCGAAAGGTAATCTACCACCACAAAAATCATTGTTTTGCCCTTTGATTTGGGAAGATCCTCGATGAAATCCATGGAGTTGTGCTCCCATTAGCAATCGAGGATAGGCAAGGGTTGCAACAAGCCAAGCGATTTAATTGTATCCCCCTTATTTCTCTAGCATACCTCACATTTGGTTACAAATTGCTTGAGATTTGCTTTCATTCCTTTCGAAGAAAAAGACTGCTTCATCCACTAAAACTTTTTTAGAACCTAGAATGCTTTGCCAAAGGGGAAGCATGTAATTCCTATAGAATACTTGTCTTGACCTTGGAAGACTAAGGGAGATAAATATGATCCATCTTCCAAAGGACCCCATCAACACATGACAATAAAGAAGTGGTCAGAATACCAACTTCCACATCATAAATCATGCGAACAATATTAGGATCTGAATGCCATTCCTCATGAAGTTGGGAAAAACACTGT
Source organism: Wollemia nobilis (assembly GCA_028583015.1). Lineage (NCBI taxonomy): Eukaryota > Viridiplantae > Streptophyta > Pinopsida > Araucariales > Araucariaceae > Wollemia > Wollemia nobilis. Next base: position 3,760,540 of record JAQPPZ010000314.1, read on the forward strand.
GGAAGGGACTGGCGATAACATTGATAGTGACTACATCCTCACATTTGCAAGAAAGAGAATCTACCACCACATTCTCCTTTCCTTTCTTGTATTCAATGGATATCATAACCCAATAGCTTGGTCAACCATTTGTTTGTTATAGACATAAGAGACGTTTCTAGAAATGCTCAAGACTATTGTGGTCGATTTTGATATTAAAGAAACAACCAAACAAATAAAGCTTCCATTTCTCTACTACATGTAGAATAGCTAACATCTCCTTCTCATAAGAGGATCAACCCATATTCTTACCAGAAAGTTGCTTACTTTCAAAGGCCAAAGGGTGTTTGTCCTACATCAAAACAGCCCCAATACTTGTTCCTAAAGCATCATACTCAATGACAAAAGGTTTGTTGAAGTCAGAAGTAGCCAAAACAAGGGTGGTGCACATAGCCTCCTTTAAGGCATTGAAGGCTTGGGTAGCTGTAAAAGACCAAACAAAAGCACCCTTCTTGGTGAGAGCAATAAGAGGAGTTGCACTCTTCCCATAGATACGGACAAATTTCCTATAATACCCTTTAAGTTCTAAGAATCCTCAAAGGTGCTTGAGGAATTTAGGTAGAGGCAATCTTGCATGGCTTTGATCTTGTTGGGATCCTCCTTGGCTCCTTCCGAAGACATAATATGGCCCAAGTATTCCACCTCAGATACCCCAAAAAAACATTTGGACCACAATTGGAAAACTCACAACTAGTGATAAACTCAGCACCCTAATTTTGGAGATTTTATCAGCAACTAGGGAAAACTCAGCAAAAACTCGACCAAAGAAAAACCCAAGGAATTTTTTCAATTTAAAAAAAAACATTTTAAACAAATTACAATTACAATTACAATTAAACATTTTAAGCTATTTCAAATTAAATATTCATAAGAGAGGACAATTACAATTCATGGTCACCAAACCAAACAAGTACAACATAGTATCATACAAATGCGAAATTTCAAAACTATAAAGCAGTTTTTGAACATTTTTTTTGTTTTCCCCTCCTCTCCCTTGAACTACATGGTTGGCTTGGCTTTGAACGGGTGGTCGAATTGGAGGCTTCTTAGGTACATGATCATAATGGCATATCTTCTCCAATCCTATCAAATGTTCTACTTCCTCCTCAAGTGCCTCGAAAAAGGAACAAACTTTTTTTTTTTTTTGATGAGGAACCTTTTATATACAACATATCTGCAACATGTGAGGGGCCACTCTTAGCTTTGTATTCCCCTTCTTCGTCCTCGTTCAATTTCTTTAAATTTTATAAATTCTAGTAATATTATATTAGGAAGGGGTGACAAGTAGAATTTGTTTGGTATAATAATAAAAAAATGGCGACCAACATTCAACATACTAGATTTTTAATCAAATGTAGTTACAAACATTTTGCCTATTTCATCAGTCCCTAAGGGTACATAGAAGTTTAGAACTATTAAGAGATCTCTATATTTCTACTGCATTTGAGAACTTAAGCTTACCATAAATACCATGGTCATTTTCTTGGAGATTTATGTGGATGTAGTTGAAATTTTGGAACTCTTCTAAATATAGTAAACACATTATTTTCAAAGTTATAAATAATGAAACTATAATAAATTATTCACAATGAGAGAGAAGAAAAAATGCAAAATTAAGGCCAAATGGCCTTTCAAAAATTTTAAAATTTTATAATCCTGCTAGGTCTAAGGTTCAAACCCCTCTTAGTATGAGGGGACCGGGACCCCGCATAAAAACCTGTGTAAACTCGTTGAAAAAAAAAATTATTTTCCTACTATTTTTGCTAATTTTCCGAGGCTTGTCAAGTTCCCCGCGAGAAAACAGCGAGAAAACGTAAGAAATATCTCTACAAGTTGGTGATTTTCTTGGTCCCAAGAAAATTTAAAAAGAAAAACACATCGCCCACAATTTCTCGTGAGTTTTACGAGAAATCGCAGGAAACCGACAATTTTTCTAACTATGATTTAGAGCTCTTGAAAAATAATTGTTCCTTTGTAATAGCTGGACAACTTTTTCAACATCAACAAAGTGAGCTTCCTAAGACTTACTATAAATTAAGATATCATCAAAGAAGACTAACACGAACTTGCTAAGAAAAGGATAAAAGACAAGATTCATGAGGTTCTAATAAGAGGAAGGAGAATTAGTAATACCAAAAGGCATGACCACGAACTCATAATGACCCTCTTGTAGGGAAAGCAATCTTGGGAATATCCTCTTCCCTAACCCTAACTTGATGAAACCTAGAACACAAATCAAGATTGATAAAGTATTTAGCACCGTGCAGTTCATCCAACAAATCATCACTATCAAGGGTAGGAAACTAATCCTTGATGGTAATCTTGTTGAGAGGGCAGAAATCTGGACAAATGCATCAAGAAGGAATAAGGAGGAATAAGGACTAGTGCTCGGACAGATAATACCCTGCTCCAACATCTCTTGCACCAACTTCTATATCTCTGACTCTTGGGGCTAGGGATAGCATGAAGGACAAACATTGGGTGGCCAACTTCCTAAAACAAGGTGGATGGCATGATCATGAGTACGCTTAGATGGAATGCCCATAGGTTTGTCAAAGACTAACGTGTAACTATCAACAAGAAGTTGCATGTTATAAGGAAGAGATGGAGGGGACTGCTTAGTGGATTGCATTTCCATGCAATTAACTTGGGCAAAGAAGCCTTTGTCGCCCTTCTTCAGTATCTTGAGAGTTGACAACCCTAGAAGGCAAAGGTTTGATACCTTCAAGATGAATGACCTTATCGTCTTCCATCCATTGGACATACAACCGTTGTAGATTAATAGTGACATCCCCTAGCTGAGACAACCATTGAGCCCCCAATATGACATCTGCACTACGTAAGTCCATGGCATAAAGATGGTCAAACCAGGTATAGGGGCCCATCTTGATATGGGCAATTGTAGTACAGCCCACATACTAAGTCAAGAGGAATGACCTTGTTGTCTTCCATCCATTGGACATACAACCATTGTAACTTAACAGTAACATCCCCTAGCTGAGACGACCATTGAGCCCCCAAGATGACATTTGCACTACCCAAGTCCATGGCATAAAGATGGTCGAACCACGTATAGAGGCCCATCTTGATACTCCTAGCTACTCATGCCCACCTTGGCAATCAACACCTGGAACTTGTCTTCGGTCATATTATTGATGTACAAACCCAAGGTTTTAGCAATCTTGATGTCAATAAAATTATGCGTATTGCCTGAATCAATAAACACTCGCTCGCATTTGATGAAGCCTTGTCCCTTAACATGTGATGAGCTTGTAGCCCCATGAGGGCAAATGCTGAAACGGCCATAGTATCCATGTCTTGCTTGGAATCCTCCACTTTAGCTAATGATTCCTGCTATAGAAGCGCCTGCCCTTCATTCTCTCAAGCTGCCTCATAATCTGCTTCCAATTGGAAGTTACACCGCTCCTCCCAAGCTTGATCCCCCAAAATGCACGACCTGCATCTATAACAAAAGAATCTTGGTGGACACTCATTGTGGTTATTGAAATATGGTTGTCTGAAATTGAAATCATGTCATGGTTGGGCACTAGACAACTAGATCTTCTTTTCAATTGTACAGGCCACTTGATGATTGGGCTCCCTTGATGATGAAGGAAAGCTCATTCTTGAACCTGAATTGATCCTTGAGACAAGGGAGAGAAAGCTTAGGAGTAGGACTGTCAAAGAATATCTTGTGAAGTGGAAGGACTTGCCTATGGAGGATGCTACTTGGGAAGGTGCAGAAATTTTAGATGCTCCAGCTTTGACTTTGTTTGAGGACAAGCAATTTGAGGAGGGTGAACTTGTAATGTCCCAAAAATAAATATTTTTGTAAATGTCTCCTATACTTAATTATAAAAGTGAAAAAAGGGTTCATGTGACTAGGAGACATAACTTAGGTTGTGTTTATTTATATTTTATGTTTTTATGTTGTAATAAGGTACTTTAAGTGATTTTAGGGTTGGGAGCACTTTAAGTGATTTTAGGGTTAGGAGATGTCAACTCCAAATTAGAACCTCACCCTATATAAGGGAGTGAGACGTCCCATTTTGGGCATGTTATGTTGATATCAAAATTGAATATTGAAACCCTAGAGGTTCCATGAGTTGAGATTGCAGGTCTTGCTCATTCCCATAGTGCATTGGAGGTGCATGGTTGGGGTCTTGGCAATATCATTGCAGGTGTTATTGCCCTAAAATATCAAAAATACAAAAAGAGGCATCCGTGAGGAGTTCGTGGCATTTTTGGGAGCATTTGTGTCATGTATTTCAGATCTGTTGGCAGCCCCAAACCCTACGCTTGTATTTGGGGTCATTTTTGAGGAGTTTTTGCATCTGTTCAGCCTTGGGGAGTTGTTGTATTGGTTTGGCAATATTTAATATATGATACTGGCTGATTTCTCCTCATACTTGTGTTATTTTATGAGCAATTTCTGAGTTATTTCCTTGCTGTACTTAATTTTTGCATTTTCGTAGTAAGGGTTTGCTATTTCTTAAAAAGGGACATTACAAGTGGTATCAAAGCTGGAATCTTGCCAGCCTGTGGTTAGTTTCAGCATTTTCAGTGTTTTTTCAGTTATTCGTGGTGATAAGTGTGTTTTCGTGGTGAAAAGTTGTGCCCTAGTGAAAATCGCGGATTTTTAGGGGATTCGCAGATTTTTAGGGATTTTTTTCAGAAAATAAAAATTGCAAATTTGGATACCCTTTTGACCAATTTGCAGTTCTGTGGTTTCAGAAATTTTTTTTGGTGGTCAGAATTTCAGATTTCCATCTTTTTAGGGTTTGATAGGGTTTTATGCATCGTCCTCCTGTTCATCAGTATTTTACTAGGAGAAACAGACTAGCTTTGGAAATGTCAAACAAGGAAGAGGTTGAGGAGCCCCAAAGGCCAGTTGATAGGACTGAGCAAAAATTCGATGCCCTACTTGACATGCTGCAAAGAATGGTGTCCTTATCAAAAATGTGCATGACATCTACTACACTCCAAAGCTCCAACACAATTTACTAAGCGTTGGGCAAATGATGGAGAATAATTACAAACTTGTATTTGATGAAGGACAATGTATCATTTTTGATAAAAATAATTGTAATCGTGTCATCACACAGGTCCCCATGACCAAGAACAAATTATTTCCTCTCAAGTTTAATGAGCCAGGAGGAGCTCAACTTGCAAATGTAGCCATAACAAATCCAAGTGTCCTTTGGCACTTGCGATATGGTCACCTCAATTCCACTAGCTTGAAATTGTTAACTAATCAAGCTATGGTGACAGGACTTCCCAAAATCCATGATCAAAAAGAAGTCTGTGAAGGATGTGCTTTGGGAAAGCACTCAAGATCAAAGTTTCCGACAGGACAAGCGTGGAGAGCCAACTATCCACTACAGTTAGTACATTCGGACATTTGTGGTCCAATGCAAACACAAAGTCTCGAAAACAGTTTTTATTTTCTCACTTTCATAGATGATTTCTCTAGAATGTGCTTTGGATTTACTTTATGAAACACAAAAATGAAACTTTTGATTGCTTCATAGATTTTAGAAATAATGTAGAGAATCAAAGTGGGAACTATGTAAAATGTCTTAGGACAGATCGAGGAGGTGAATACTCCTCAAAAGCTTTTTTGAAATATTGTAAAGATAGTGGGATCAAAAGGCAATTTACCACTGCCTATACCCCACAACAAAATGGTGTGGCAGAGAAAAAAATTGCACCATAGTTTAGATGGCGAGATCAATGCTCCAGACAAAGCATCTCACTTATATGTATTGGGCAGAGGCTGTAAGAACCAGTGTATATATTCTAAACAGAAGTCCAACTTCTAGTTTAGATGGTGTCACTCCTTACGAGGCATGGTACGGAAAGAAACCTAATGTAATATATTCTAAACAGAAGTCCAACTTCTAGTTTAGATGGTGTCACTCCTTACGAGGCATGGTACGGAAAGAAACCTAATGTAAAGCATTTCAAAGTGTTTGGTTCTTTAGCATATGTACACATTCCCGACAAGAAAAGAAAGAAGCTTGATTCAAGCTTGTATATTTGTAGGATATTGTGAGTCTACAAAAGGATATAGACTCTACAATCCCAAAACTCATAAAGTTGTAATCTCAAGGGATGTAATTTTTGATGAAGGGGGAGAATGGGGTCATCAAAGAATTTTTGGTGATGATGAATCCCACGATGTAAGTTCTTCACAGGTACAACAGGTATCTCCAAAGCAAAGCAAAGGCACACCACCCCCTCCAAACCCATTCAGAAGAGCTACATCAAGTACTTCAACAAATACTTTAAGTCCTTCTCCACAGAGATCGAGTAAGTTCTTCACTGATGGATATCGACAAAGACTCTCCATCAAGAGGTAGAAGAACATTACAACATCATCCATCCTTTCAAATGCTGGATCAGAATTTCCAGAGAAGATTCACTAGAAGTCAAGCTAGTGAGATGAATTCAGTTTTGCAACAACTTGAAAATTTACAATTGTATGGAGATGATGATTCCCATGATCCTATGGGAGATGTAGTTAATTATGCCTTATTGGCTAGTACACAGCTAGAACCAGCCAGCTATGAGAAGGCATGTACTCAAAATATATGGCAAGAAGCCATGAAAGAGGAAATAACCTCTATAAACAATAATGATACTTGGGAGCTAGTACAACTACCAAAAGGAAAAAAATGTGTTGGATGTAAATGGGTCTACAAGACCAAGTACAATGCTGATGGAAGCATTGAGAGGCATAAGGCGAGACTAGTAGAGGGTTTTACTCAAAAATTTGGCATTGACTATGAGGAAACCTTTGCTCCTGTTGCATGACAAGAGACAATCAGATCAGTTCTTTCCTTAGCAGCTCATAAAGGATGGAATGTTCAACACATGGATGTAAAGAGTGCTTTTCTAACGGATACTTGACAGAAGAGGTGTATATTCAACAACCTCAAGGTTTTCAAGAACAGGGTAAAGAGAACCTTGTTTACAAATTAAAGAAAGCACTTTCTGGCCTCAAGCAAGCACCAAGAGCTTGGTACTCACGTATTGATGGCTATTTTAGTGAGTATGGATTCACAAGAAGCAAAAGTGAACCAACTCTGTACTACCTAAAGCATGGAGTAGACTTTCTCATAGTTTGTTTGTATGTGGATGATCTAATATTTATGGGTAGTAATAATAAGATGAATATGGAGTTCAAAAACTCCATGATGAAACAGTTCGAGATGAAAGATCTTGATTTAATGCGATACTTCCTAGGCATGGAAGTGCATCAATCAAATAAAGGGATCTTCATATGTCAACACAAGTATGCTCGAGACATGATAAAGAAATTTGCCATGGAGCAAGTGCAAATCAATTGCAACTCCAACTGGACATGGGATCCAATTGAGCAAGGAAGATGGAGCATCAAAGGTTGACATGACCACTTACAGAAGCATGATTGGGAGTCTGATGTTTCTCACCAACACTAGGCCAGATATTCAATATGTTGTTTCTCTAGTTTCAAGATTTATGGCTAGTCCTTCTAAACTGCATCTACAAGCAACTAAAAGGATATTAAGATATGTAAAAGGTACATTGGATTTTGGAATCCATTACCAAAAATGTAATTCCGTGAAATTAGTTGGCTTCAGTGACAGTGATTGGGGCAGCAACATAGATGACAGGAAATCTACATCGGGAAATTGTTTTAGTCTAGGATCGGGACTAATTGCATGGAGTTCCAAGAAACAAACTGTTGTAGCATTGTCATCAACCGAGGCTGAGTATATAGCCATCACTCATGTTAGTACTCAGGCCCTGTGGTTAAGAAAAGTTCTTGAAGAGATTGGAGAAAGTCAAAGTGGTCCAACACGACTATATTGTGATAACATAAGTGCCATTCAGTTGGCATATAATCCAGTCCACCATAGTAGATCAAAACATTTTGATATGAAGTATCACTTCATTCGAGATATGGTGGAACAGCAGATAGTTGAGCTTCAATATTGTAATACTTTGGATAATATTGCTGACATCTGCACCAAAGGTATAGCTAAAGCTCAATATATAAAGCCGAGAGACTGTATAGTCAGGCCTCTCAACTTTAAGGGGGAGAATGTTGGAAAATGACACAGTGAAAAGGGGTAAAAATTTGTTTACAACGGTAAGCTTTGGACCTTACCCTTTTACTTCCTTGGACGGCAGCTGACTGGGCAGGAAGATTGACTTGGACGGCGACTGGACGGGAAGATTGACTTGGACGGCAGCTGATTGGACAGATTGGACGGCATGGGCGGCGAGGCAGTTGACACCAAATTCCCTTCTATCTTTCCTCCCTATTTTCTTTCATTTCCTAACTTCCCTTAATTTCTTCTAAGGTTGTTAAGCCTATAGTATTTAAGCAATGTAACCGATGATTTTCTAAGTGCATTTCAATATATTTTCTTAAGTTTATTTTCTCCTATTCCCACATGCAATAATTGTTTGGATCTGGAATACAAAACAGAAGGATACATAGGATAGAATCGCAGTTGCAATTTCTGTTACATGCTTTGTTTTGATGGTTGTTGGTTCGGATGCAAATTTGCGATCGTGCTGCTTGTTCTTCCCCCACCTGAAACATATGATATTTACGTCTCTTTCCTGTTCCCTTATCTTTTTCAATCTCTTTCCAGTTCCCTTTCCCTTTTTAATCTCTTACCTGCACTCTTATCTAAAACCCCCCAAGTAGGTTAGGAAAGGAGTCGGCCTTCTCCGGAGATCGGCACGAGGGGCATCCCTTCCCCCCGGCCTTTCAATGTTGGTATGCGGGTCTAGGGCGCATTGACACACCAAGTCCTTCCCAGGTGGCAGATCCGTGGCCAACAGGTCTACTCATATGACAACACACTGCATGAGACGGCATGCTCCAAGCATAAGACAATGTAGTGTATGACAGTCTATTTCCTTATGATTGTACAACAAGCAACTTGTACAATAATCACACATACAATGCTTAGTTCCTTGCCAATACAATGCTCTCTAGATGAAACGGCAATGTGCTGAGATGTCAATACCAACTTGTACAGCAATCTCCGCATATGGTTATTCAACACCTAACTCCACGCTTACCCATCAATGGTCACCTATCCCTGTATCTTCCAAAATACAATGAATATGCAATACAATGCAACAAATAACCATACCAACATACACAAAACAAGTAGAACACAAGTGGAATCACATATATTTGGCTTGTTCGACACTTCCATTACAGATTTATGGCAGACATCAATGCCTACAAACAGACATATACAACATACAGAGGAATGATTCTCTCTACTATGTGCTCTCCACAATGTGCATACATATCCAAATAGTCTCGAATGAAGAAGGGGGGTCTATTTATTAATAGATCGGGGCCGTTGCATACAACGGTTCCTAGAACACCTCATTACAACCGCCACCCCAGTCAGACGTACAATAAACCTCATTTCATGACCTTATGAAACCTTACAATATTTGCACTTTATCAAAACTTAGACCCAAATTACATTGCATTTCCATTTACATTTCATGTCACTTCATTTCATTCCAATACTTTTTACAAAATTCTTAAATGTATATTCTAATACAAAATTTCACTCAAATGCATATTCTACTTTTCTTCTTTTCTGGGAAGCTGATTTGCTGCCTACAGAGTCATGTCAGGAGGTTCAGCAATTGCAAGTTTTACTTGCCCAACAATCACGCAAATCACAATCAATTGCTCCTGTTGTGCAGACTACCCACATAGAGGTTCCAATCACACAGTCAGCAAGGACGCCAACTAATCTCGAGAAGAAGGCAAATGGAGGCATACAAACACATCCAAGAGAGGGCAAATGTAGGTGGCCAAATACATCAGACCAAGCAGGTAGACATTGTGCCACCTCAAGCACCACCCAAGTGAGTTAATGAACTTAATTTTGTTTGTACATAAGTGTTAATCGTTTGATCATAATGAAACGCTTCTGTTGCTCATTCATTTGTTGTTCATTCCTTGTTGCATGTTATTTTGATATGTTCGCTCTGATTGTTTGGGAATCAATAATCTATACTACAAATTTTTGACAGAATAGATAACCCTCTTTCACCACATCTATACCAAAAGAAAAAATTGGTATGACCTAACTTGAAACCTGAATTCAATATCACTAACTCATATTCCATGGACCATCTTATAAACGACAAGCTGGATCATAATGCATGAAAAATGGAACTACCAACATACACTGATCAAAAGAAACCAGAACCATCTAATACCAAACAAAGGAGTTCAAAGGCAAACTTCTAACCATATAGATTTGAGTACTTTCGCAACTTATAACCATGTTCCAGACTTTTGAAATTCTTTAAAAGGCCAAACTCAAAAAAAACTTCAAGAATACTAAAAATGAAATACAAACCGAAATAGAAATTTACAATATATTAAAAAATCCTTCAAGGGTATCGTTATATACATTACATTATAAGAGCCTACTTGGACCATTCTCAAACTTGTGTTGATATAAATTATAATTATTACTTCAAGGACATATACGACAACTGCTAAAAGGAACTTGAAAAGAAGGCAAATAATAGTACCTTCTCTAAGGAAGCAAGCCTGTCAACAGTCAAAGCATCAGCTTGTACAGCTCCGCAATCAAGTAGAACCTGGTAGTCAACAGCTTCAATCAATAAGGTGTTTAATGCCTTTAACCAAAAAAATGGAGGAAAGAAGGGAAAAAAAAGGAACTAGGTCAAAATATATATTAGAATTTGTATCACATGCCTTTGTCCATTTGCTTAGTTTTGTGCTATTTTGTGTGGTTTCCAAGCGATATGGCTCTCTCAAGTCTTCTTATACCAAAGCCAGCATAAGGGTTTTTCAGTACCAAAGATGTGTAGTTTCTCTCAGCCACAGCAGACCTGTGGCTTTCGTGTCAAGATGTTGTGTCTGAATTACTTTATTAGTTTCAATTTTATCATTTGATTCTTACATTTCTCAACTGGTTCTCCCAACATCCCATGGCCACATCCTCGAGAATTTCTCAGCACTAAATACATGGAGCTTCTCTCTGCCATGGAAGACCTACAGACTTTGTATCAGGAGGTTTTGTGTCTGAACTGCCTCTTGTATTTCAATTGCCATTTGACAAGAACATTTTTTTCAATAGGTTCACTGAATATCCCATAGACACATCCTCAGCCTTTTGAATATTCCCATTCTTATTTTAAATCTTACCTTCATTCTTAGGAGTTATTCTGATCGTAATATGGATATCAAAGTTAGGAGAAGCATAGAGGCAGTTTAGGAAAAGGTCAGTTCAGAAGCAGGAACAACACCCCTGACGAATTAAGGAATTTTTAAGTAAATCAGTAATAATATTACAGAAATATTTATACTTAAATGAGAACCTGAAACTTCAAGCAGAAAAGACTATGTTGTGGCATGAGCGGATGGGCCACATTGGTGAGAAAGGCCTTACGGCTTTGAAATGCAAAAATATGGTTGATTGTTCTTTAGATTTTGACTTTTGTGAACATTGTATATATGGAAAGAAAAATCGTGTTGAATTTCATCCAAGCTCAGCTAGACCTTTAAAGATTTTGGATTTGATTCATAGTGATGTATTTGGTCCAGTTGTTGTACCTTCCCATGCAAAATCCTTGTACTATGTTACATTCATTGATGATTTTTCCAGGAAGACATAGGTTTATTTTCTCAAGAAAATCTGAGATCCTTAGTCGGTTCAAAGAGTTTAAGGCTCTTGTTGAGAACCAAACAGAAAAGAAGATAAAGGTACTGAGAACAAATAATGGTGGAGAATTTTGTTCAGCAGAATTTGATAGATTTTGTAAGAACAATGGCATTAATGCTGATAAATTTTGTAAGAACAATGCCATTAATGCTGATAGATTTTGTAAGAACAATGGCATTGAACGACATAAGACAACTCCATATACTCCTCAACATAATGGAGTTGCAGAAAGGATGAAGAGGATGTTGATGGAGAGGGTTAGAAGTATGCTTAGTGGAGCCAGTTTGAATCAAAAATTCTGGGCTGAAGTTGTTAGTACAGGTTGTTATTTGATTAATAGATCTCCTACATCAGCTCTTGTTGATAAAACCCCACAGGAGGTTTGGACAGGCAAGAAGCCCTCACTACAGCATATCATAATTTTTGGTTGTGAGGCATATGTGTATGTGCCTAAGGAGAAGAGATCCAAGTTGGATTTCAAAGCAGAAAAATACGTCTTCATTGGATATGGTGATGGTGTGAAAGGATACAAGCTTTGGAATCTTGTGACAGAAAAGGTGGTGTATAGTCGAAATGTGATTTTCAAAGAGAGAAAGTCTTCTCCTAAAGTTGAGCAACCAAGTGATAATGCAAAACCAATATTGCAATTTAAGCCAAAGTCCGAGAAGGCTTCACCTGAGGCTAAACTAGAAGTTCAGGATGGACCAAACAAGGAGCAAGTTCCAGGAAGCTCGAACAGTTCGAAGAGGAAGAACCTCCATCTCATTGGGTGAGGAGGTCCACTCGATAGCAAAGGCAACCAAAAAGGTATAGCCCACCTTATTTTAGATGTATTTTTGCTTTATCTACTAATGTTGATGAGCCTAGAACTGTGAAGGAGGCAATGGAGATGAATGACTGTGAGTCCAAGAAGATGGCCATGGATGAGGAGATGGTAGCTATAAAGAAGAATGGCACATGAGACCTAGTTCAGTTGCCTAAGAGAAGGAAACTTGTTGGCTGCAAATGGGTTTTCAATAAGAAATTCAGTTCTAAGGGCAAGGTAGAGAAGTATAAAGTAAGGTTGGTTGCTAAGGGATATTCCCATGTGGAGGGAATAGATTTTGGTGAGATTTTTTCTCCAGTTGCAAAGCTTACATCCATTAGATTCCTTTTATTTGTTGTTGCAGCATTTGATCTTGAGGTTGAGCAAATGAATGTGAAGACAACTTTCTTGCATGGAGACTTAGAGAAAGAGATCTACATGAAACAACCGGAACACTATGTGGAAAAGGGTAAGAAAAACTTAGTTTGCAAGTTAAAGAAATCTCTTTATGGTCTTAATCAGTCTCCTTGAATGTGGTACAAGAAATTTCATTCTTACGTTTTGAGGTTGGGATTTGTTACATCCAAATCAGATTACTATGTTTTTTTAAAGCAGAAGGGTGGTCATTTTATTGTTATCACTTTGTATGTGGATGGTATGCTACTAATTGGTAACAATAAGGATATCATTAAAGTCTTGAAATCTCAGCCTTCACTACAATTTGAAATGAAGGATTTAGGATTTTCTAAGTTTATCCTAGGGATGGAGATTAGAAGAGATAGAGCAAACAAAAAACTTTGGCTAAGTCAAAGAAAGTATGTCGACTCTGTTTTGGAGCGTTTCAACATGAAGAATTGCAAACCAGTGAGTGTTCCTATTCTTGTGGAAACAAAAATTTATGTTGAATAGTGTCCTTCTACACTTGGAAAAATAGAGGAAATGAGTCATCCACCCTATGCTATGGTCTGCACCAAATCAGACATTGCCCAAGCAGTGGGAGTCTTAAGCTGTAATGTCCCCTTCTAATCAGCTAGTGGGAGCACATAGAGACTAGCCTATACACGGGTTCCCGTAGGCTGTCATATGGATGAGAGCCTTTGGAGATATTTGAGACAACTTTTGGATTCTTAGAGCTCAGTTTTGGTGGTTGTTCGGGGTCAAACGGAGCTAGGATGCTGGAATTGCTATTTTTAGCAATGTCGGGTTTTAGGGTTTCTTGCCGAGCGGACGGGGGGATGTTGTTCTACAACGAAATGGGTATCCAAAACAGGTTTCACTTGGTCAATCGGAGTTTCATAAGGCAGAGTTTTTAAAGCGCAAAGCTTGGCTTTATTAAGTGAATTATTAAATTCATTTTATAAAGTTAAAACTTTATATTATAATTAAAGGGAAAGAAATATGTTTATCCCACATTGAGCGCGCAAAAAAGAGTTTTCCAAGGAGGATCTTATTTATTCGGTGGCTTGGTCTCATTTCAGACATTCTGGATTTTAGTTATTTCCTATAGAGTTTGAGGCCAGTGCCTGAGACTTCTTCTCCGAAGGGACGGAAACCCCAACGGTGTGGCTGAGGACGAAACCCCAGTTCTCTGTTGGTGAATTCACACAGGATTCACACTTTGGTGCTTCAACGATTTCAGAGGTACTTTGGTATTTGCTGATTTAGTATATTTCAAGGGTTTGCAGACATATTGTGGAAAGATTATATTTTTAACCCTATTTTGAAAGAAATTTGAAAAATAAAATTGTTAGTTATTTCCTGTTTCTTGGAGTTGTATTTTCTGATTTTAAGAAACAGTATAGTGTCCCAAATATTAAAATATCAGAACAGGGGGGGGGCATTGCAGGGATTGTATGCTACTAATTGGTAACAATAAGGATATCATTAAAGTCTTGAAATCTCAGCCTTCACTACAATTTGAAATGAAGGATTTAGGAGTTTCTAAGTTTATCCTAGGGATGGAGATTAGAAGAGATAGAGCAAACAAAAAACTTTGGCTAAGTCAGATAAAGTATGTCGACTCTGTTTTGGAGCGTTTCAACATGAAGAATTGCAAACCAGTGAGTGTTCCTATTATTGTGGAAACAAAAATTTATGTTGAATAGTGTCCTTCTACACTTGGAAAAATAGAGGAAATGAGTCATCCACCCTATGCTATGGTCTGCACCAAATCAGACATTGCCGAAGCAGTGGGAGTCTTGAGCCAGTTTATGGCAAATCCTAGAAAGGATCACTAGGCAGCAATGAAGAGGGTTTTTAGATATCTTCAAGGTACTTCAGATTACTCTATTTGTTATCAAGGATCCTTCACAGCCAAAAAGTTTCACAAAAAGCAACTAGACATACAAGGATTTGTAGACTCAGATTGGGCAGGAGATGTTGACAACAGGAGGTCTACCAATGGTTGTGTGTTTAGCCTATTTGATGATGCAATTAGTTGGATGAGCAAGCGGTAGGCTGTAGTCGCTTTATCCACTACAAAGGCAGAGTATATGGCAACAATTCATGCCAATAAGGAAGCAATCTGGCTTCAGAAATCGTGTTTAGATATTGGGTTGAGTCAAGGAGCAATAAAAATTAACTGTGACAATCAAAGTGCTATCGCCTTGGCAAAGACCCCTACATCTCACGTGTGGACAAAGCACATTGATGTGCAGTATCATTTTGTTCATGACATGGTGGAGGATAGGAAGGTTATGCTTGAGAAGGTGAATACTTCAATAAATGTTGCAGATGCTTTGACAAAGCCTGTGAGCATTGAGAAGTTTAGATGGTGCTACAAGGGTATGGGCATTTCTGCCCTTACCAATTAGTTCACTCTTTTGTTGATGATTCTCTTTTGCTCTTGCAAGGTATAGGAATTGTCTCATACACCTTACAAATCCTAACTGACTCATGTCTTATGTTAAGAGCATATATAAAAGAAAGAAAAAGGCAT
Source organism: Wollemia nobilis (assembly GCA_028583015.1). Lineage (NCBI taxonomy): Eukaryota > Viridiplantae > Streptophyta > Pinopsida > Araucariales > Araucariaceae > Wollemia > Wollemia nobilis. Next base: position 3,776,057 of record JAQPPZ010000314.1, read on the forward strand.
TAAGCAATCTCTAGTATTTCAACAGTGTTACTGCAGGACATCTGTGTTACTACAAGTCTATTTCCAGCAGTGTTACTGCAGGTCAGTTATGTTATTGCAAGAGAACCGTGTTGTTGTAGGTCTATTTCCAATAGTGTTAATGCAAGTCTATTTCTAGTAGTGTTACTGCAGGTCTATTTCCAGTAGTGTTACTACTGGTCTATTTCCAACAGTGTTACTGCAGGTCAGTAATGTTACTGTAGGTGTAGGTCTATTTCCAGCAGTGTTACTGCAGATCAATAATGTTACTGCAAGACAGTGGTCAATTTCCAACAGTGTTATTGCAGGTCGGTAAGGTTACTGTAGGTCTATTTCCCGCAGTGTTACTGCAGGTCAGTAATGTTACTGCAGAACAGTTGTGTTACTGCAAGTCTATTTCCAGCCTTGCTGATAAATGGGACTGAAGGAGTGGATACTATAAAATTGTATTGTAAAAAGCAGTTTGTTGATAACTGAATAATACCTTTTTTAGTGCTCGTTGATTGCTGATTGTTTTAGTGCTCCTTGATAAATGGGTATATATGTTGCTTCCTATGTGATGTATATGTGATTTTGCTTGCTGGAATTGAAAGTCTAGGCCTGTTTTGCACTACTTTCCTCTAAAGATTAAGTAGGAAGTTGTTCCGCATTTGTCTAGCTTCCTTTCAAGGGTAAGCCCATTGAAAATTCTGTGTTGTAGATATTTGTTCATTGATAATGATTGAGGGTAAACCTGTTCAAAACCCCATGTAACTGGTTGAAGTTCAACCAAAAAAAAAATCCCTTGTAGTTGGTTAAGGGTTAACCAAAAAAAAACAAAACCTTGTATATGTAACTTTGTACACTTCGCAGAGTGGTGAAAAGAAGAAACAGGAATCTTCATAAATTTTGCAACAAAACAGAGCAGTTTGAAGGAGAAATAAGAGAAGGTGCAGGGTGCATGGTTGGAATACTTCTGAAGTGAACCCCACATTCAATAAAGATGGAATGATGACCGTAAGGACACTCCAAGAAGACACATTATTGTTGTTAGGCCTGCAAAGGCAGATGGATGACCACAAAACCATGGTGCAGGATGAAATGTTGCTTTAAGTCCAATGATGGCAGGCATATGTTGACCTATAAAAGTAGGCGGGTGACTGTATGACCCAGAGAACGCAGGTATATTTACCATAAGTCCAATGATGACAAATGCATGTTGTAAGACTTAAAGAAAAAAGCATGCATAATTGTTAAGAACAAATCTCTAACGGAGACAGCAGTCTGATCATGGATGTACATAAGTTCATGCAAAGCTAGGCAAAGATCCAATCAAGGATAGAGGTCCATTTGGAGGATGTTGAGTGATTGCTTAATCAAGCAAGGAGGGATGGAGGTTCATTCCAGGATGGAAGTCCACTCAAGGTTGAATGTAAGGTAAGAGATGTAGAGCAAGATGGAGGTCCGCTCAAATGGAGTTCTACTCAAGAATATCCTTCCTGGTCGAGAATACACAGCGGAGGAAAGGTCTGCTCATGTAAAAGAGTCAGAATTATGCAAAGTATGTAAAGAGGACAAAAAAAACCTCTTGGGAAAATGCCAAGAAGAAAAGAGCCCGATTTCCTAATGCATGGGAATTCTCCAAGATACTCCAAAAGAAGAAGAAATCCATTGTTTGTAAAGGGGTTTATCAAGGGAAGAAACACTTTGGGTTGGTCCTCTCCATTGCCATCCATTGAACTGCCTTAAAACAGCCTCAAAAAAGCGACATACTGCCCCAAGATTCAGATTGTTGATTTGATCATTAGAATATAAGTCATCAGTATTTAAATAATGTCTGTTACAACTGTACATTCCAGTTTGGTATACAGTTCACACCATGTCGTATTTATCATAGTGGTTAGTATGTTGGTAGACTCACGCTTATCTGTTGAGTCTATCATTAGCATGTAATATTCTTATTTCTGTTCTGAATATAAAACCACTTATTATGGCATAATGATTCAAAGTTAAAAATGAATAGTTTAATTTAATCTCTTTATAAAATCTAATATACAATCCATGGTCTTAAGAGATGATACATGGGCACATGGATGCAATACATATTATTGAACATATCTTCAAATGAATATAAGTGCATATTGAAATCATAAGCCCCAATGTCAAATTCCTAGGGTAAATTATTGGGTGTGACAACGATCACAACATATGTTACTTCTCAGCAAAATTCATTAAACCAAAGATAAAGATAGATTGTGTCAAGTAACTGCTCTCCCATGGCATAAAGTGATATAGTCAAATGAAGAAATACAAGATCCCTGTCAATGGCTACAGACCAAGCATAATACTCTAATTATCACTTGGAGTTATGGTTCCATGTGTTTCTGTAACCCCAAGAGGTGAAGCAATGGTGTGCCCAAAAAGAATCACTCTAACATCTAAGATGGCTATGCACTGCATTATGTTGTGAAGGGGTGGCGACATGCACCACATATTGACATGTTTTGGTTGGAGGCAATGATTTCAGGGCCCACATGGCACTGACCCCTGGAAAAAGCATCTCAAGGAAACTCTGAGTTAGCAATGTAACACATGCACCTCTAGGCATTATATTTCTCATGATAATGTCAAATACATGGTTAATAGTATAATACTCAACCATTTCCCTATAACTTCAATATGTATGCACACATTCTAATCCTATAACCCTTGTCGCTTTGAGATCCAATATACATGGCTAATACTCAACCATTCCCTAATAGATTATATAAGTATGCATGCATTCTAATCCTATAACCATTGTAGCTTTGAGATCCAAGTTGAGGAGGCACAAATCCATAATATTATTTATCAAGTTCTTAGGCAATTTTAAGAAGACTTGTTTAATAAAAAAAACACATTGCAGTTGCATAAGCAAGACAATGAATGAGACAAATACAATACATAAATGCATATATTTCATGTAACCTACCTTGCGAAGATGCAACTTAGGTGAATTTATATCTGTGGTGAAGACGAAGTCTGGAGCCCCAGTGACCACATGAACATCATGTCCAGATGCAACAAGATTACGTACTATCTACAATAAACAATTGGCAATGAAAACCGTGTTAGAATCTGCATCCTTTTTCTGCATGGTGCATATTAGAAGCAAGCATAAGATATCAAAAGAAGTCATGCTATAATTTAAAACAAGATGATGATGAACATATGCAAACTCCCTATCTGCAAATTTGCATTATTTTCCATGATCAGATAAAGAAGAATGCACTGCTAATGATACTCTCTCTTTCACTGTGTAAGTATCAAAGAATATTATGCTCAATTGTTTTCCTGATAAGTGTTCTTTCATTTTACTTTATTTTTTTACTAAACTTGGTTTAGATGATTTGTTCAATTTGATTCCCTCCCCGCATGCCTAGTTTCTTTTCAACTTCTTCAAGTATCTTCACTCTCGATGTCTCTATGTCACTGCTCTTTCAACTCACAGACTTTGTTATTATCTTAAGTCTTGATATCCCATTACAGTGTTGCATAAGTATGTGTACATATGGATCACAACCTGCACGATCAACAGTAGTTAACATAATATATCAAAAATAATTTCAACCATAGTGACAACTTCTGAAGATACATCCGAGGACTCAATGATTTGGGAAAGATGCATAACAATGCAAAAAAAAAAATTAGAGGAATCCTTCAAGTTGGCACAGAAGCTAGACAAGCATTGTCCTAAATCCATAATCCTTTCATTGCCAGAAAAGCTAGACAAACATTGTCCTAAATTTATAACTGTATTGTCATGATGCCTAGAGAACGGCTAGGAACCATAATAAATGAACCTGAAAAGGTCTTCAAGGATAAACATAAACTGAAAAATAAAATATCACATATTAGTAAGTACACTAGAGATAAGCTACCCATCAAATATGAAATTTCTAAAGGCTTTGTAAATGCAAATGTTAAAAAACCATGACAGCTATCCAAAGTCATCTTCGTAATACCATCAAATTCATTTTAGTGATACCAATAAGTTCATCCTACTAATACCAATAAGTTCATCTTAGTAATACCAATATGTTCGGACAACTGAAAGCAAAGTATAATGTAAATAGAATGAAATGCAATCTCTTCATTTCTAAGAATACAAAGCATGTGTGTTATATGCTAACGTTTTAGGAAAATTATATAATTTACTATTATTATATGCATTTTTTGGTGAATTTAACATTAACCTCTATTTAATATAAAAAATTGGCGAATATGCTTTGAAAATTTTGCCCATTGGCAATTGAAAAAATAATGAAAAAAATAGCCCATAAAAAATACCACAACTGAAACACCTTCCCAACATTGCCATTGGCTTGAACTTGTTGAATCCTAGACAACAATTTTTTCAACATCACATTAAGGGGCCAACGAATACAAAGTATTACGAGACAAATAGGAGCTCTTATCAGATATATCTTGGTTGATAAAAACTCTGCTTCCCTCAACCTAGAAACCTCATATGGCCATTAGAAATTTAGAACTTCCTATGCATGCATCTAATTACACAGTGTGGCAAACTTCTGAAACCCAATGTCAAATACATTACACCACAGGCTTGCCTCTCTAAAGAGACCTAGAACTGTAGAAAGGGAAATTCATTTCAGTGATACCAATAAGTTCATCTTACTAATACCAATAAGTTCATTTAAGTAATACCAATAAGTTCATCTTAGTAATACCAATAATTTTAGACAACTGAAAGCAAAGTAAACTGTAAACAGAATGAAATGCAATCTCTTCATTTCTAAGAATACAAAGCACGTGTGTTATATGCTAACATTTTAGGAAAATTATATAATTTACTATTATTATATGTAAATTTTGGTGAATCTAATATTAACCTCTATTTAATATAAAAAACTGGCAAATATACTTTGAAAATTTTGCCCATTGGCAATTGCAAAAATAATGAAAAAAATAGCCCATAAAAAATACCACAACTGAAACACCTTCCCAACATTGCCATTGGCTTGAACTTGTTGAATCCTAGACAACAATTTTTGCAACATAACATTAAGGGGCCAACGAATACAAGGCATTACAAGACAAATAGGAGCTCTTATCAGATAAATCTTGGTTGATAAAAACTCTGCTTCCCTCAACCTAGAAACTTCATATGGCCATCAATAATTTAAAACTTCCCATGCATGCATCTAATTATACAGTGTGGTAATCTTCTGAAACCCAATGTCAAATGCATTACACCACAGGCTTGCCTTTCCAAAGAGACCTAGAACTGTAGAAAGGGCCCCCCTCACTAGTAGATGAACAAGTGAAAAGTATCATCCAATTTATTGATTCACAGTTTCACGTTGGAACTTCAATGAATTCTGTTAAGGATAGTTTCAAATTATCATAATCCTATTTCCAAGCACAACAGCTTTTTCCAGGTTTTTTTTGGTAGTCTTTATTCCTTGGTACAGTCGTTGCCTTGGTTGGATATTTCATTGGCTATACCTCGCATTAGAGTTAGGAAAGTTCCTCTATAGAGAGTCACAGATATTAAAAACTTGAAAAAAGGGATTTTAATGTTCTAGTTCACTGAACAACAGCATGCTCAGAAGAGTACACATACTTACCAAGGTGCACCATTGCTTCCTGAGGACTCATTGTTTTAATGGACACAGGAAATCGAATTTTCATGTCAATAAGGTTTCTCAATCGCACTGAACTGTGCAATTCAGTTCCCTAGTTTACCCCTGTAATTCTGATCATTCCTAGAAAGGACCAATCACTTCTAGCAAAATTTCTCTCATGATCATTGTTTCTCTGAATAAAAAAATGTGTCCAGTTAAACTTTACATGAGTTGAAAAGCTTTATCTAAAGCTTAAATTTAAAATATTGATGACATCTTCATTGAAAACGTGTGATATATCAGTATCCATCTTATTTGCTCTTGGTATCAAACCCTGGAGCTCAAAATTAAAGATCATCAAATGGTTGTATGACCTGAACAAGGGTATTATCCTCTAGAGCTTAAGAATGTAAAGTTTCTTGGAAGAATAATGGCTAGATAGAAAGACACTCATAGCCCAAATCAGTTCTGACAAAATTTAGACTGCTTGTAAGACATGCAAATAGACTAATAGTTTAACAAAGCAATATTTGCCAACAAATAGATCTGAATCCGATATCCAAAGCCACATGCCTTCAGAAAATGCCCATAAGGGATTGAGCTCACATGCTTTCCACCTTGAGGCAGCTCCTCCATGACAACACGAAGATCATGTTCTTTGACAACCAGATACAGTCATAGACTTTTCTAACCAAATTTTAGTCTGCTTTTAAGTCATTGAACTACTTTGACCAAGCAAGTTATGCAAACAAGGATGTCCAAATCAGATAACCAAAACTACTTGCCTTCAGGAAATGCTAAGAAGGGCTCTATGCATTGAGCTCACAGTCTTCCACCTTACTTGAATAATTAGTAGGCTCAGCCCTGGCAATAGAAACAACATGATCTATAATGACCAAATTTGGTCACAGATTTTAAAAACACAAAAAGAAAGCTGGATGAGTTGATCAAAAGATACATGGCATTAGATACACAATAATCCAATCGTTGATTGCCAATCAAATTTCTATCCCAAACATTTGCAAGTTTTCAATCCCTCTAAGACAAACATGGTTAGAATAATTACAAAGTCATGCAAGAAATCAATGTCATAGTCAATTTTGCAAGAAATAAAACAAACAAGGAATTGTTCTCGTAATGGCCCACACATTACTAGTAATGTAATTAGTTCCTGCACAAACCCCACTCAACAATTGATCTAGTTACCGATGAATATATCGAAGAAAGATACAAAGCACTACCCATATCTAAATTCCAATAATGTTATGTAAAATGCAGATCTTTCATTTGTGATGTTGATAAATGAATGAAATATTTTTAAATTCATCAACAGCAGACCTTATAGGATCTATGGGAGGGAAAAAAAAGAGAAAAATAGATTACATAAATCCCCCTACCCCCACCTTTATAGAGCTCAGCTGCAATTCACTTCAATACTGTCGAAAAGTTATTCCACAAAGGTCTTGTCTATGTCTATTCTATGATGTTTCAAGACATGTAGATGTTAAGATATCCCCCTACTTTTGTAGATGTTAAATTTAGCAAATTGAATAAGGTGTTCAAGTCAGTATGTTGCAACATACGCTTTTGTCTTGGATATCAGTATGCAAGACAATGTAACATCACATGTTTATCATCCTTAACTTCTCCTTGCCTGCAGAATAAACAAAGAGGCTCTTCTCAATTGACAAGGTGATAAAAACTCAGTCTAAATTAGCCAATAATATATCTTTTTTGGTATTAGAATCTTCTCCTAGAGGTGATTTTGATCTTTGTGGCTGGCCATTGGATTGATCTCACATTTATAAAATCTCATTTCCTCACTAGAATCTTCCCAAAGAATATCTACTAATTTTCAATTAAGTCTTAAATTCTTGATGAGTTTTTTTGGAAATCACTTTCATCATGCTCCTATTTCTAGCCTTGATACCAAGTTTACTTGTTTTTCTAGGACATCCTATTGTAACCTGATGACTTTTTCAGTCCCTTTGATCTAGTTTGGTCATTTGTGCACATTAATAAAATGTTATTTTGGGCTACTCCACCACTTGTTTTGCTCCTATTTTTAGCTTCCATACTTAATTTATTTGTTCTCATTTTTGTTTGATTCGCAAATCCTCTTCCCCGCTAAATTTTATTGTAACCCGCAAATTTCTTCAGTCCCCTTGACCTGGTCATTCTCGGCCACATTAATATAATTTCATTTCATTTCTCAACAAATTCTACTGCTCCAAACCGTAATGTAGACTACAGCCTTCTTTTCGAGTAGCCCACATCTCTTGGCTATATGAGAGATTCGTTTGGGGCATGGGGCCTTCTGATTATATGATTGTTTTGTATTATATGACTGTCTATTCACTATTTACCAAGTTATTTAGGATATTAGATGATTCATTACTGTAAAAATGAAAATAATTCCAGTTTTCACTCTTAGATTTCAGCATTCAATAGAGCACTTCATTAATTTATATTTAATTTACATCAGACATCGTTCCGTGCAAAACCGTTGTAAATCAGAGAGTCACAGCCTTACTTCAACACAAGGCCAATAAGCCCAATAAACAGCTGAATTTGCTCCTTAAACTAGAAACAAATTACTACTATAATGTTTTTATTATAATATACCGACGATCTACATTATCGATTACCAAATTTAACAAAACATAGTCGAAGATAAACTTTCAACATAATTCCGCGCACTGCCAAAGCGGCTACACCAAATCCCTCCATACATTTTCCTTCCAGTACAAGCGGCGCATCGTCCATCAAAGTCATTATAAATTTCGCCTTCCAAGTAATAAATTATCCGGATAGAAAACGTCGTAAAAACGCAAATAAATCCATCATTATGCTTGAATTTCGATACTTAGCAGAGATTCCTCTAAACATTCAAAAAAGAGAAAAAAAGTCTCAGATCTCCCAAACAAATTTTCCAAATCTCGCAAAATGTACTTTCACACAAAAACTTCCACACTCACGAGTTCAAACAAAATAAAACAACTCGTGACATACCTCCACAACTCGGGTGGCGTGGCCGAAGCCATGCCCCGTGACATAATAAGCGAACGTCAGGCTCTGAGAAGGAGCTCCGGGGCTCCGATCCTGCGACGGGGGCTCCATGCGTACAGGAAAAAGTTACGAGTTCGATTCTTCGCGAGATGCAGGCAGCGCAAGGGGAAGAGAGTTTGAACGGGAATCAAGTTTGTGAGGGAAATATATGAGGCGGAGATGATGACGTGGACCTCCCTGTGAACTGGGTGTATGATTTCCATAAAGATGAGTCACATGATTGTCATGTCTATCCAGTCGGGCTTCCATTTTATGTGTCCATGCGGTTCGAAAATTTTACTGAGGTTTACTTGTATTTGGTCGCGTGATAGATGGATTTCCTATCAAGACACGTCAAGTAGACGTTGGATCGTACCCGAATGTTTGGACTTTAAAGATTTCGCAAGCACCTTTTCGTGTTAATTTTCCAGTGCTATTAAGATGACATTTATCTTATCCTATAGTTGATATCTTTTAATTGAACTCGCCACTTATTATATTCATCTCTTTTGTCTTATATTACCGGGAAAAGGTAATTTAATATAATATATGACATACAGATTTAAGTATATTAAATATTTGACAGAGTAATCAAAGTTAGGAAATATGAAATGGTTTTCAGATACCACAATGGTAAAGTATTGGGTTTATTGTGCTTGACCCAAGTTTAATTTATGGGAGGATGATTTAGATATGCCTCCAGCTGTATGGTAAAGGTGTTGGGCTTAATCCGAGTTCAATTTATGCCTCCAGTTGTGTGTAAAGATATTGGGCTTGCTCCGAGTTCAATTTATAGGAGGATGATTTAGATATGCCTCCATTTGTGTGCTTTGGCTGTTTAGGTATTTTTTTTTAAATAATATGAAATGGACATTGGATCGGTTGGGGTTTGGGTTGTTTTTTAATACGAAGTTTAGGTTTAAACTAAAATAGGCGTATCTATGTGTGACTGACTGTTTTTAAAGGTAAAATAAAAATAAAGAAATGGAGTAATAAATATATGTGGTGATATGAACTTTTAAGAGTCAGATTTTTTTGATTGGATATAGGGATTGAAATAAATGTTATATTAATGTATCATAATTATAATGATATTATAAGAGTACAGTATTATGTGTCTTTTCAAGTGATATTTGAATTAAAGGAGTTTTTAAAGGTAAAATAAAAATAAAGAAAGAAATGGAGTAATGAATATATGTGGTGATATGAACTTTTAAGTGTCAGATTTTTTTGATTGGATATAGGGATTGAAATAAAAGTTATATTAATGTATCATAATTATAATGATATTATAAGAGTACAGTATTATGTGTCTTTTCAAGTGATATTTGAATTAAAGGAGTTTAAGAATGTTTAAGGGGGACAGCGTAACGGTTCAAGCTTTGATTCTTTTTTAAGAAGTTCAAGGTTTAAACTGCGGCATGGGCGAGTGTGTGAGGTAGTGGGTGTATGGTGGTTGTGTTAAATTCCCTTATTGATAAGCATACCCCTCGGCTTTAGAAGAGGACATCATTGGAGGAGCAGGCGAGTGTGTGAGGGGGTGGGTGTATGGTGGTTGTGTTAAATTCCCCTATTGTAAGCACACCCCTTGGCTTTATAAGAGGTCCTCGTTGGAGGAGCAGGAGAGTGTGTGAGGGGGTGGGTGTATGGTGGTTGTGTTAAATTCCCCTATTAATAAGTATACCCTTCGGCTTTAGAATAAGTATACCCTTCGGCTTTAGAAGAGGTCATTGTTGGGGGAGCCTGCTCAGACCGGCGAGTGTGTGAGGGAGTGGTTGTGTGGTGGTTGTGTGTTAAAATTCTCTATTGATAAGCATAGCTCTTAACTTTAGGAAGGGTCATGGTTGGGGGAGCCTGCTTAGCCCTGTGCGTTGGTTACAGGGTTTCTCACACTAACCAAATAAATAAATAAATAAGTCTTTCTCACACTAACCAAATAAATAAATAAATAAGTTTTTCTTACACTAACCAAATTAAAATTTAAAATTTAATTGATACGACATGTTTCTTATGGATGTTTTTGATTTATTTTTTCTATTTCTTATTTTTTTTTAAGTGTTGTGTCTATAGGATATAGAAGAATTGGTTGAAAGTAAAGAGTTTTACATTTTAAATCAAGGTTCAAATTTAATAGATGATTTTTTTTTTTTCATATTTGGTCATATGAAACTTAGTGAAGAGTTTTACATCTTAAATCAAGGTTTAAATCTTACAAGTGAACCTCAACCTTTTATCTAAGATCTATAATGTAATTAGTAGAGAATGAAAGAGACTTAATAAAAAAAAATGTAATAATAGATTAAGCTTCCTTTAAAATTTATCAATAAAATGGAGTGTACTATGAATAATGTATTTGGTAGAGAATGAAAGACTTAATAAAAAAATGTAGTAATCAAGATTATTTAAATTGTGTTGATAAAAATGATGGTAGTGTACTATGAAACCAATTAGAATTTAGAAGGAGCAATAGGGGAATTTAGAACCTTCCGAGAAACCATTTATAAAACTATGCATTTGATAGTCTCATTAGTTACATGCTACTTTGCAAATATTTGTTTCATCCTTATCAATGTCTATGGACCTATAACTAAGTCAGGTAGATTAGAAAATTTGAGTGGGATCAAAGCCTTTATGAGACCAAGAAACCTGATTCATGATAACAGGATATTTTAATGCCATAACCAAGTTGGATGAAAAAATGAGGGAACTAGGAAGATAATCCCACGTATGAGATCTTTCTTCAATTTTACTCAAAACAATAATATATGGGAGGTTGAGATTCAAGAGGACAACTATACATGGATGAACAACAAGATAAGCTAGGACCTGATAGTAGAAATATTAGATAGATGCATACTCTCATATCATTGGCTAGATAAAAGGGCTTGTAATAAAATTTTAAAACATTGACAAGGATTTGTTTGTATCACTAGCCAATAAGTGTTAAAATGGTGGTAGGTGAATTCAAAATACACTATATTTTATATATGAGTAGATGTGGAAAGACCAGACCATCCTTAATCTGTTCATATGATAGTCCAAACATGGAATTCTTCATGAAATAGTGGGTTGCATACACTTCTAAAACAAATTAAATCAATGACATCTAGATTAAAACAATGGAACAAGAAAACTTTCAAAAATATTTTTGATAAGAAAGAAGAACAAAAAGAGAAGCTTTCAAAATTCTAAAAAGGGGAGCACAATAATCCAAGCTCGGAGGAAACAAAGTTGCTTAGTGAATATCAAAATATTTTGAGTAAGGAATAGACAACTTAGAGATTAAAATCGAGATAGACTTGGTTAAAAAGAGATAAAAACACAGTTTTTCATAAGATGGCAATAGTATAGAGATCAACATCCAAAATTAGTAAAAGATAAATCAAAAAGGAGGCAAGGCTTTTTTACCAAGATATTATAGGATTGGAGGAATTTGAAGTTCTAAAGATAAATTACAACAAGAAGTATCTTCAGTTATAACAGATAAAGACAATAAGAAATTGATGGAGCCCATTACTTAGGAAGAAGTTTATTTAACTCTTTTCTCTTTTAATAAGGATAAATCCCTAGGCCTGGATGGGCTCTCAATAACATTCTATTAGCATAATTGAGAAATAGTGAAGGATTCTTTATTGGTGGCAATGGAATAGTCTAGAGTAAAATAGTGCATACCTTATAAAATAAGTGTAACATATCTTACCCTAATTCCAAAAAAGAAGGATGCATAATTGTTTGATAGATTGAGGCCCATAAGCCTATGTAATATGGCATATAAGATAATCTCCAAAGTGATGGCAAATCGGTTAAGACCACTATTAGATTATTTTAGAAAAGCAAGGTGGATTTGTGAAAGGGAGATAGATCTAAACAGAATCAAAGTAGCTCATGAAGTAATGTATTCAGGAGCTTCAAGAAAAGAGAGCAATGATCTTAAAACTTGATATGAGTAAAGCCTATGATAGAGTTAAATGAGATTTTCTTTTTATAGTATTAAAAAAGTTTAGATTTGGGAAGAAATGGGTCAAATAGATTAAAGATTGTCCCTAGAGTATCATATTCAATGTTGGTCAATGGGGTAGCAAAAAAATCATATAAAGCCAAGAGAGGTCTTAGACAAGGAAATCCTCTCACTGTATTTTTTCATTATTATGGTAGAGGTATTGAGAAGGAACTTGAAGAAGATATACAAAGATGGGCTAATAAGCAGAGTTAAAGGTAGTAACAACATCAACAACACCACCCATCAACAGGGTTCAAGGGCTTGGTTCAACAGTCAAAACGCTTATGTAGGAGGGCGGAGACCAAGGTTGCAATCCCTCGAGCCTTGTAGTGTCGGTGGATGTGTCGCGTCAGCATAGTCGGCTACGTAAAAGGTTTACCCGATGCAATTGGAGGTTATAGTGGCGACAAGGAGCGAGATTCAAACCCACAAAGAGGCATAGAAAATTGTAACGAGTTATTGATTCCTCTAGTATAATTAAAAAAAACATCACTCAATAGTTTATGGATGATACAATCCTTTTTGGGACGATAGGGGTAAACGAGGCTAGAGTTTTGAATAACTTATTAAAGGAATATATGAAAGAGCATCAAGACATAAAGCTAATAGGACAAAATCCAAAATTTACTTCCTAAACACTCGGCTAGAATCAAAGTAGGGATATACAGGTTACTTCAAATGGAGGTAAATTTATCAACAACATATATGGGGATGCTCTTATTTGAGTTTTGAATAACTTATTAAAGGAATATGAAAGAGCATCTGGACATAAAGCTAATACGACAAAATCCAAAATTTACTTCCTCAACACTCAACTAGAATCAAAGTAGGGATATACAGGTTACTTCAAATGGAGGTAAATTTACCAACAACATATATGGGGATGCCCTTATTTGAGGGGAGAATGAAGAAATAATTGTGAAATCTAATTATAAGTAAAGTTTAGAAAAAACTACCGACATGGAAAGGTAGATGGTTATCTTTAACAGGAAGAGTGCAAGTATTTAAATCAGTCTTACAAGCCATTCCAACATATTATATGTCCTTGTATATTGTGCCAAAATTGATAAAAAAAAATTAATCTATATTATGCGATCATTTTTGTGGTCCGGATTACATGATAAAATAAAGCTTCCTTTGGTGAAATGAAGCAAGGTGTGTGATGATAAAACTAGGGGAGGTGTCAGTTTAAGAGTTCTTACAAATGCAAACTTAGCTCTAAGAGGAAAAATAATTTGGAGATTGTATAAAGAGAGCTAAAGACAATGGGCAAGAATTCTTCTAAGTACGGTGAGCCTAATGACTCAAGCTTATTCTTTACTACATTCTCACTACCAAATGGTTTTTCACTATGCAATGGTTTTAAAAAATCAATTGATCTAGCGATTTAAAAACAAATATGGGTGGTGGGAACTAGACAAAAAAAATCTATTTGGATGGATACTTGGTGTGATATATCAGTATCCCTCTTATTTGCTCTTGGTATCAAATCCTAGAGCTCAAAATTAAAGATTATTAAATGGTTGTATGACCTGAACAAGGGTATTATCCTCTAGTGCTTGAGAACGTAAAGTTTCTTGGAAGCATAATGGTTAGATAGAAAGACACTCAGAATCCAAATCAATTCAGACAAAATTTAGATTGCTTGGAAGCCATGCAAACAAACTAATAGTTTAACAAAGCAAGTTATGCAAACAAATAGATCTAAATCAGATATCCAAAGCCATATGAATTCAAATAATACCCATAAGGGATCCATGCATTGAGCTCACATGCTTTCCACCTTTGTTGAATAATGTGGCAAATCCTCCATGACAACATGAAGATCATGCTCTTTGACATCCAAATACAGTCATCAATTTTTCTAGTCCGCTTTTAAGTCATTGAACTACTTTGACCAAGCAAGTTATGCAAACAAGGATGTCCAAATCAGATAACGAAAACTACTTGCCTTTAAGAAATGGTAAGAAGGGTTCTATGCATTGAGCTCGTAGTCTTCCACCTTACCATAGTCTTCCACCTTAGTCAAATAGTTAGGAGGCTCAACCATTGCAATAAAAAGAACATGATCTATAATGACCAATTATAATCATAGATTTTACAAACACAAAAGGAAAGTTGGATGAGTTGAGCAAAAGATACATGGCATTAGATACACAATAATCTAATCTTTGATTGCCAATCAAAATTCTATCCCAAACATTTATAGGTCAATCCCTTTAAGACAAACATGGTAAGAATAATTAAAAATCCACGCAAGAAATCGATGTCATAGTCAATTTTGCAATAAATACAACAAATGAGGAATTATTCTCGTCATGACCTACACATTACTAATAATGTAATTAGTTCCAGCTCAAACCCCACTCAAAGATTGATCTAGTTATTGATGAATATATTGAGGGATGGTATAAAGCATTGCCCATATCTAAATTCCAATAATATTATATAAAATGCAGATCAATAGACCTATAGGATCTATGAGAGCAAAAAAAAATAGAAAAGATAAAAATAGATTACATAAATCCCTCCTCCACCTTTATAGAGCTCAACTGCAATTCACTTCAATACTATCGATACATTATTCCACAAAGGTCTTGTCTATGTTTATTTCGTAATGTTTCAAGACATCCTTAAGATATCCTCCCACTCTTATAGATGTTAAACTTAGTAAATTGTATAAGGTGTTCAAGTCGTCATGTTGCAACATTCCCTTTTGTCTTGGATATCAATATGTAAGACAATGTAACATCACATGTTTATTATCCTTAACTTCTTCTTGCTTGCAGAATAAACAAAGACACTCTTCTCAATTGAAGGCAATAAAAACTTAGTCTAGATTGACCAATAATATATCTCTTTTTGTATTAGGATCTTCTCTTAAAGGTGATTTTGATCTTTGTAGTTGATCATTGGATTGATCTCACATTTATGAAATCTCATTTCCTTACTAGAATCTTCCCAAAGAATATCTAATAGTTAAGTTCTTAATGAGTTTTTTTTAAGAAATCACTTTCATCATTCCCCCACGTTTAATTGCTCCTATTTCTAGTCTTTATACCAAACTTATTTATTTTCCTAAGATATCATGAATTTAAAACAAACTTGACAACTAATATAATACAATAAAACTTAAATGAACCATTGATAAAAATTTAACATTATCTTTTCAATACAAAATCATATACACATTAATACTTTAAACAAAAGTTATAAATTAATATAAAAAAATTATAAATTAATATAACTACATTTACATTATAAAAGAAAATATCTTTAGTCCCTAGCCTTATAGAAATAAGACTCTAAAATAATGAATTTATAGGAAAAAATTATTTAAAAAATTAAATTGAGAAGTGTCGAAGGGTACTCACGTATAACACTGTAACAGACATTCGCAAGAGAATTAAAAGGAAATCATTTAGTCTTCGGAAAATGAAAATCTGGCAAAAACAGAGGGGGCATCCGTAGACATTCGCAAGAGAATTAAAAGGAAAATGAAAATCTGGCAAAAAGGAAGGGCGGCATCCGTCAGACATTCGCAAGAGAATTAAAAGGAAAATGAAAAGCTGGCAAAAAGGAAGGGCGGCATCCGTCAGACATTCGCAAGAGAATTAAAAGGAAATCATTTTAGTCTTCGAAAATGAAAATCTGGCGAAAATCTGGCAAAAAGGGAGGAGGCATCCGTAAACATTCGCAAGAGAATTAAAAGGAAATCATTTTAGTCTTCGAAAATGAAAATCTGGCAAAAAGGGAGGGGGACATCCGTCAGACATTCGCAAGAGAATTAAAACGAAATCAAATTAGTCTTCGAAAAATGGAAACCTGGCAAAAAGGGAGGGGGCATCCGTCAGAGCGCTCTGGAGCCTTCAACGACTGCAAGGAATGCGCAGACGGGACGGTCATCGAGAGGCTACTAGCCAAGAGCTAGATTCCCCTACCTTTTATTGCTCCTATTGTGTATTTACTTTTTATTTAGGATTTTATATGATTTTTTTATATAGAAAAATGTGTAAAAAATTTTTAGGAGGTAAAACATTTTTTTTAGGTTAAATTATTGAAGTTGTTTTTTTAATTCTTGCCCTTTTTTCAGTAAACACAGTCCTGGAGTGAAGGAGATACCTGGTGGCTCAGGTTAGTACACAGCCCTGAAATGAAGGAACTTAAAGTAGACTACTTTATTTTTTATCAAACATGTCTTTAAAATTTGAATCTAAAAATATTCAAAATCTTACGATCCAAACAGAGCACTTAATTTATATTTAATTTACCTCGGACATGTTCCGTGCAAAACCGTTGTAAATCAGAGAATCACAGCCCTTACTTCAACACAAGGCCACCAATAGGCCCCATAAACAGCTGAATTTGCTCCTAAAACTATAAACAAATTACTGATATAATATTTTCATAATAATATACCGTCGATCTACATTAACGATTACCGAATTTAACATAGTCGAAGATAAACTTTCAACAGAATTCCGCGCACTGCTAAAGCGGATATACCAAATCCCTCCATACATTTTCCTTCCAGTACAGAGCGGCGAATAATTCATCAGAGTCATTCTAAATTTCGACTTCCAAGTAATAATTAATCCGGATAAAAAACGTCTTAAAAACGCAAATAAATCCATCACTATGCTTGAATTTCAATACTTAGCATAGAATCCTCTCCACGTTCAAAAGAGAAGGGATTTGAAATCCAAAAGAGAAAGGTTTGTGTTTTGAGTTTTAGTTTTTTAAAAAGTTTAAAGTTCAAATATGCGGGGAAAAATATATATCAATAAAAATTAAAAAAAATCTGAGATCTCCTAAACTAATTTTAGGATGTAATTCACGCAAAAAAAATTCCAAAGTCACGAGTTCAAACAAAATAAAAAGACTCAGGACATATTTCAATAGAATTCCGTGCACTGCGAATGCGGATACACCAAACCCCTCCATACATTTTCCTTCCAGTACAAAGCGGCGCAAAATCCATCAAAGACATTCTAAAATTTCGCCTTCCAAGTAGTAATTTCTTCGGATAAAAAACGTAGTAAAAACGCAAACAAATCCAGCATTATGCTTGAATTTCAGTACTTAGCAGAGAATCCTCTAAAAAATCATAAAAGGAGAAAGAAGTCGCAGATCTCCCAAACTAATTTTTCAAAACTCGCAAAATTTACTTCACATTAAAAATTCCAGTCACGAATTCAATCAAAATAAAAGGACTCAGGACATATTTCAATATAATTCCGCGCACTGCTAAAGCGGATACACCAAATCCCTCCATACATTTTCCTGTCAGTACAAAGCGGCGCATCGTCCATCAAAGTCATTCTAAATTTCGCCTTATCCGGATAGAAAACGTCGTAAAAATGCAAATAAATCCAGCACTATGCTTGAATTTCAATACTTAGCAAGAATCCTCTAAACATACAAAAAAAAGAGAAAGAAGTCTCAGATCTCCCAAACTAATTTTTCAAAACTCGCAAAATGTACTTCACACTTAAAATTCCACAGTCACGAGTTCAAACAAAATAAAAAGACTCAGGACATATTTCAACAGAATTCCGCGCACTGCTAAAGCGGACACACCAAATCCCTCCATACTTTTTCCTTCCAGTACAAAGCGGCGCATCGTCCATCAAAGTCGTTCTAAATTTCGCCTCGTCCAGATAAAAAAACATCTTAAAAATGCAAATAAATCTAGCACTATGCTTGAATTTCAATACTTAGCAGAGAATCCTCGAAACATTCAAAAATGGAGAAAAAATTTTCAGATCTCCCAAACTAATTTTTCAAAACTTGCAAAATGCACTTCACACAAAAAATTCCACACTCACGAGTTCAAACAAAATAAAAGGACTGGCGACATACCTCCACAACTCGGGTGGCGTGGCCGAAGCCATGCCCCGTGACATAATAAGCGAACGTCAGGCGCTGAGAAGGAGCTCCGGGAGTTCCATCTTGCGACGCGGTCTCCATGAGTACAGGACGAGGTTACGAGTTCGATTCTTCGCGAGATGCAGGTAGGGCCAGGAGAAGAGAGAGTTTGAACGATAATCAAATTTGTGAGCTAAATATATGAGGCGGGTACGATGACGTGGACATCCCTTGTGGACTGGATGTATGATTTCCGTAACGATGAGTCACATTATTGTCATGCCTATCCAGTCGGGCTGCGTGTCCACGCGGGATTCGTCATTGAGCATGATTTTTTTAATTTCCGAAAATTTTACGGACTCATGTTTAATGGGATGGGTATGGATTTCATAACAATACACGTCAACTAGAGGTTGGATCGTACCTGAATGTTTGGGCTTTAATGACTTTGCACGCACTTTTTTCTTGTTGTACTTTTAGATGCCGTCGTTATAACCAAGTCGAAGTTAACAGACCCCATCTTCGATTTTTAAGGGATCTACTCAAGGCAAGCACAATCTCTACTAACGTTTTATTTTCATTCTAAATATATTCTCATTTAAATTGGATTTCTAAAAAAATTTAAACCCAATAATTTTATTTTTATTTTTAATTGAAAAAGTAAATTTATATTAATTTAAAATAACAGCTTTTACAATAAAAAAATGGATGGATTAACACATTTCATGAGGAATCAAACTCATCTTCATTGATAAGGGTTAGTAAACAAAGCCGCCAACAAAACACAAGCTTACCAATCATCAAAGAAAGCATATCATATGGAGTAATGTGTATGTGTTGTCCTGCATAAACTACTAGTGATTATGGGATGGGAATCCACCCCTCTACATCACGATTAAGGCCTTCAGTACCTGCTGCTCCAACCAACAACTAGCCCAGGAGAGACTGGTTGAACATCATCCCACCCCCAATCTTGGCAGGACAAACAAGCACTGTCAATATTAGGATTCTTCTTGACTAGTGAGGGTTGGGACCAGTGTTTGTCTGCGAGAGCACTTCTTGCATATGACGGAGATCGATGGTGAGAGCGGGATTGAAAATACTCTTGAGAAGAGCGCTCTGTGGGGATCCGGTTAACTGTACATGGAGCATTAGCCTAGTGCGTCAGAAGAACATACAAATGATCTAAATCCATAGCAACTTTGTTGGCTTGAGTATATATTTGTAGCCAAATGTCATTAAAAATTTCTAATTTGTCAGCATGAGTAAATGTGGCAGAAGGTGTACACTATTTAAAAATAATTATGCTACAGGCCTTCCAAATATGAAAGAGTAGACTAATCCTGAAAACCTGTCACACTTCAAAAAGCAAGAGAGACAAAGTAAAAGAATCCCCAATAAGAGCTTGTGGCCAAGAAACTCTTGCAATTGTAAATGGGGAAAAAAAGAAAAACCTATTCCTAAGCTTGTTTAGATCTTTTGCAATTTCAAAAGAGGTGAATACAAGACTCGGGAACACCACAAAAAGGACATTTAGGATCAGGAATTCCTAGGTGCTTCAAACGTTTCCCCAAGGGAAGGCCTTGAAATAGTAAGCTCCACGTAAAAAAATATTGCTTGGGCTCAACATAAGTAACCCAAACATTCTAAAATCTATAATTCCATCTAGTCCTTGTAGAAAATAAGTCCCAATGTTGATTGAGCTTAGGCACCAAAGGAAGATGAGGAGATAACCATTTATACCCCAAACGAGCCTTATAATTAAGCAAAGGAGTGTCAACATGTCATCTCTAGTTTGACCACCAAGGACGCTGCAAGCACACACCAATATTATGCAACATAGAAAAAAGGGTGAGAGCAAGAATAACCTCATATGTATCCTTGTCTACACCATTTAGCCTGAAGGTGTGTTTGAACTTATTCCATGGGATCCAATCCCTGGTCTGGTGAGAAAAGAAATCAACTATTGTAACAATACCCTTTTTAAAAATTCGTTGAGCTTGAATCCATTGCACTTGAGCTAAGGGAGAACCTTGATGAAGAAACACGGGGGACCACCAAATATTCATAGAATTGATGGATAAGCCTTTATGAAAGCCATCTCCTCTCCAACAGATCCAAGGAGTGAGCTGCTGCTAGGCTTTCCATATACTTTTAATAACAAAGGAGCCAAAAATCTTAACAAAAATAGAGCAACAATGAGAGAGGGAAAATCCACCCCTCTCCATGCTCTACGGTTTAAGGGAAGACCAGAGGAAATGAAATGTCGAACCAAAACTTTCCAAGCTTCAGCTCCCCTCAGAGCCTTGATCACCCACTTAGCACATAGAACAATACCTTGTCGTCTATAGTCCAACAGACCCATTTCGCCAGATTCTTTGGGAAGACAACAAATATCCCAAGCAACTCTATGAAATCCCTTTGTTTCAGAAGAATTATTCCAAAGAAAATATCGAAGGAGTTTCTCAAGCTTCTTATAGCAAGCCTGTGAAGGAACCTGATGAGCAAGGTGCAACCAAAGTACTGTCATTGTTGTCAACACAGTCAGGTTGATCAGTTGATGCAATGGACAGGAGTTCATTGATGAGCAAGGTGCAGCAAAAGTATTTTCATTGTTGTCAACATAGTTAGGGAGATCGGTTGATGCAGTGGACAATAGATCGGTTGATGCAATGGACAGGAGTTCAGTGGTCATACAGAGCATGTATAATGATTCTCCAAGAAGAACGTAGTGGCCCATATGCAAAAGCTCAAAGAAAAAGACAAGTAAGAAAAGTGTCGCGATATCGCGACATGTTGAGCAAGCATGAGAAACTATCGCGATATCGTGACATGTTTGGCCAGAAAGAAAAACTGTCGCGATATCGCGACATGTTTGGCAAGAAAAGAAAACTGTCGCGATATCGCGACATAATGGAAGAAAAGAAGCCAAGTAGAAAAACTGTCGCGATTTCGCGACATGTTAGGCAGAGAAAAAGCCAAATGGAAAACTGTTGCGATTTCGCGACATGTTCGAAGAGAGAGAAAGCGCAAGAAAAACTGTCGCGATTTCGCGACATGTTCGAAGAGAGAGAAAGCGCAAGGAAAACTATCGCGATTTCGCGACATGTTCGAAGAGAGAGAAAGCGCAAGAAAAACTATCGCGATTTCGTGACATGTTCGAAGAGAGAGAAAGCGCAAGGAAAACTATCGCGATTTCGCGACATGTTCAAAGAGAGAGAAAGTGCAAGGAAAATAATCACGATTTCATGACATGTTTGAAGAGAGAGAAGAAGAAAGAAAAACTATCGCGATTTCGTGACATGTTGGAAGAGAAAGAGGAGAGAGAAAAAGATGTCGCAATTTCGCGACATGTTTCATTTTCGCAATCCAAAGCGAAGAAAAGAGGAGAGAGAAAAAGATGTCACGATTTCGCGACATGTTTCATTTTCGCGATCCAAAGCGAAGAAAAGAGGAGAGAGAAAAAGATGTCGCGATTTCGTGACATGTTTCATTTTTGCGATCCAAAGCGAAGAAAAGAGGAGAGAGAAAAAGATGTCGCAATTTCGCGACATGTTTCATTTTCGCGGTCCGAAGCGAAGAGGAAGGCAGAGAAAGAAAAAGTGTCGCGATTTCGTGACAATTTGCAAGAAGGATTGTACGGACAGAAAAGTGTCACGATTTCGCGACATGTTCGGAAAGAAAGAGCTTGCAAAGAAAAGTGTCACGATTTCGCGACAATTTGCAAGAAGGATGGTACGAACGAAAAAGTGTTGCGATTTCGCGACAGGTTCGAGAGAAAGAGCTCGCAAGGAAAAGTGTCGCGATTTCGCGACAATTTGCAAGAGGAAGCGCTAAGGAGAAAAAGTGTCGCGATATCGCGACATGTCGGGTTTTCGCGACCCGAAGGGAAGAAAAGCGCTAAGGAGAAAAAGTGTCGCGATATCGCGACATGTCGGGTTTTCGTGACCCGAAGAGAAGAGAGAGAGTAAGGAAGCGAAAGTGTCGCGATTTCGTGACATGTTCCGTTTTCGCGGGCGAAAGGCAGAGAAAGGCACAAGGCAACGAAAGTGTTGCGATTTCGCGACATGTTCCGTTTTCGCGGGCGAAAGGCAGAGAAAGGCATAAGGCAGCGAAAGTGTCGGGATTTCGCGACATGTTCCATTTTCGCGGGCGAAAGGCAGAGAAAGGCACAAGGCAGAAAAGTGTCGCGATTTCGCAACATGTCATGTTTTTGCTGGTGCATGCCGAGAAGAATGCAAAGAAGCGAAAAGTGTCATGATTTCGCGACATGTCATGTTTTCGCTGGTGCATGCCGAGAAGAGTGCAAAGAAGCGAAAAGTGTCGCGATTTCGCGACATGTCATGTTTTCGCTAGTGCAAGCCAAGTAGAGTGTATGGAGGTGAAAAGTGTCGCGATATCGCGACATGTCTTGTTTTCGCGGTCAAACGCCAAGAAAAGTCAAAGGGGCAAAAATGTCACGATTTCACGACAGGTCACATTGGCGTGATGGAAGAAGAAGAACCCAACCAAAGTAAAATTATCTAAAGTCGTACGATAGTAACAGAGGCAGTTACAAAAAGAATTCATGCAGCCAGAATAAGAAGAGTTAACTAGAGTTAGAACTGCAGTTGCAGAGGAAAAATCAGGCAATTAAAATAAGAAGAGTTAACTAGAGTCAGAACTGCAGTTGCAGGGGGTGTTGCAAAGAAAATCATGTAGAAAAAATAAAGAAGAGTTAACTGGAGTCAGAACTGCAGTTACAGGGGGCAATTACAGAATTGAAAAATGTGCAGCCATAAAGAGGGAAGGTGCCGCTGATAAAATAATATATGTGCTGAGAAAAGGTTGTTGAAGAGATCCGTAAGAATGTGCATATAAGTTAAGAATTAGGGTTGAGATCTGAACTGTGTAAGAGAGCAGATAAGAATGTCAGAGCACCGAAATGAGCAGAGAAGGCTGAGCACAGATAAGAATGTCTGAGCGTATTTGAGCAGATAAGGCTGTCAAAGCCGTAAGCGAGCAGAGAAGGCTATCAGAGCATAGAGAAGGTTGTTAGAGCGCAGTAAGCAGAGTGGTAAGAGTGATCTGTTAGGTTTAGCTCAGTGCGGGTATAGAAATAGATGTGTAACCGAAGAGAAAATGTGTGTGGAGATAGAGCACTGCTGAGAGAAGAGCAGTGAAGAAAGAGCGTAGCTGATAGAGTGCAGCAGAGAGAGAGCGGCTATCAGTGCACATAAGGAATATGTGTTTCCTGAATTGAAAGAGAGGTTGGGTGAGCAATAGACCAGTGAGGGTCTTGTAAAAGTGAAGGCATATTTATGTCAATCTAAGATTCAAAATAGAAATCCAAGTTGGTGCTTGGAATCAGGGGTTGGTGCTCCTTCTAGTTGGTGCTAGTAAATTAGGGGTTGGTGCTCCTTCTAGTGGATGCTGGTAAACTATTTGTAAAGTTGGTGCTTTGCAAAGGCTGGATTTGGATGGGAGTCCAAGTAGTCTATTTTTGAGGAGTAGCCAAAACTGGTGAACCTCATTAAATCTTGTGTTATGTGTTGCTATCTTATTACACTTGCTGCATCTGGTTTTAAGCATTCATTAGTTCTAAATTAAGAGATGAAGATTTAAGTTTTTAAATAGCTACATTGATTCACCCCTCCCTCTCAGTGTCATTGTAAGACTAACAATTGGTATTAGAGCCAGGTTCCTAGTTTTGGCTAAATCAATCAAGGTTGATCTTGGATTAGTACACAATGGCTAAAAAGAATAGATCCTCCTTCAAAAAGGCATCCCAGTCAGTTTCAGTTTTTGTAGAAGAGAAAATTGAACCAGAAAAGGTAGAAGAAGTGAATGCTGAAGATTGTAATGAAAATCTTGAGATTGAAGTAGATCTAGAAGGTGAGTTGATCTCTACACTTGAAGAGTTGAGTATAGAAAAGAAAAAGAACAAAAGAATGTCCAAGAAGTTAGAAGAATATGGGGATGAGATTGAAGATCTCTTCCTACAAGTTCAAAAGGCCAAGAAATCAGAAGAAGCCTTGAAGACACACCTGGATGATGAGGATGATGTATGCAGCACAAGTGAAGAGGAATCTAACAAAGTTATTATTGATCTAAAGCCGCAAGTAGAACAGTACAAAAGGATTGAAGATATTCTCAGGTCTCAAATCAATGAGAAAGAGACTGTTTGCTGCCAACAAGAAGAAGATATTGTTTCATTGAAGAAACAACTAGAAGAGGCCAACATAAATCTCAAATATGAGAAGAGCACTGAATTACTAGATAAAATGAGAAAGCAACAAAGAAGCTCCATGGATAAGTCTGGTCTTGGATATGAAGTTGAACAACCGTCATCTTCCAAAAGTACAGAAAAGAAGAAGTCCACTGCTAAAGGATCGAAGCAAGAAAAGTCTAAAGCTGAATCTTCAAAAGGAAGAAAATATCAAAGAAGATCTACAACAAAGCAACCACAGCAAAAGAGGTTCTCTCACTCTCACTCTTTTAATAATAATGCTTTTAATGGCTATTGTTCTAAATGCAACTGCTATGGTCACAAGGCATTTTATTGTGGACAGAATAATAGATCAAAGAATTATGTTGTTAGAAATACATCTGCATTTCTGAGTGAACACCCTGTGCAATGTTTTAAATGTAATGGCCATGGGCACATAGCAAGGTTTTGTCCAAGCACTTATGTATCTAATCTAAGGCAAGACCATAGATTTCATCATACACACAGAATGCAATGCAAACATGGAATAAAACATGTGAAATATTTTAAATGTAATGGTCAAGGGCACATAGCAAGGTTTTGTCCAAGCACGTCTATATCTAATCTAAGGCAAGACCATAGATTTCATCAGACACAAAGAATGCAATACAGACAGAGAATAAATCATGTGCACAAAAGAAAGGAAAATAATCATCCATCAAGGATGCACAAGAGACAACCCCGCAAGAGAAATGGTCAAGTTCACGAAAAGGTTCAAAATAGGGATGTAGGTGAAAACCTTCAGCCTAAGTTCAAGAAAGACTGGAGAAAGAAAGAAGAAAGGAAATCGTGTCTCCTTGGACTGAAGGAGATTACTCCTCTATTGCACTAAGCAGCTCCAGGTAGCACATCCTTAGGGGGAGCAATGTTAAAGTTTTATTTTAATGCTCCTATGTATTTGTGTAGTTATCTGAGGATGAAAGGAAAGTAGTCGAGGAGTTGTTGTATAGCTGTCAAAGTGTGTTTTCTGTTCATGCAGTTGTTTGTGGTAGTGCCGTGAAGTGTGGTGATTAAATTGAGAGTTGTCATTATTGGTAGTATTGTTGTATGTCATTGTTGTACTGGTGATGGTTCTTACTGCCACTGTCAAAAGTTAAGGATTATAACAATTCAGATGACTTGGTTGGTTTTGTGGTACTGTGTTTGATGCTTGCACAGAGTTGGCAGTAAAATTGCAGTGTTGGTACAGTGTTGGACAAAAGTTGGTACAAGTGTGAGTCACTTGTCAATTTTGTTGACAGATGTGAAATCAGTGTGTTGAATGGGAAGATTGAAGAAGAGGTTTATAATGAGCAGCCAGATGATTTCCAGCCTGGTGATGAATGGTTGAGTTGCTTTCATAGAGGTTGTTTTGATCAAGTTAATGCTTTACTTGATACATGATTGGGCTTACTCCATTGAGATTGATTTGAGTAATTTATTCTTTGCATTGGTGATTTATGTTGGTGGTTTTTTTGTTCAAATACCTTTGGAAGGAAAAGGATGTCTACTAGTTTCCTTTTCATGTAGTGATTGGTTGAATGCTTCAAGGTTAATCTTGAGTTGAATGATGTTGGTTAAACCTTGTCTCTAAGCATTGTTGTTAAAGCCCTAATTGGTTGAGAAAAGATATTGGTTGTGGAAAGAACATGAGTATCATTGTTATATGAGTTATTGCATGGTTGGCAATTGTTGGGGTGTGTTTCATGTTCTTGAGAAAAGCATACTACATCTATCTTATTCTTTTGAGATTGAGATTGAGTTGAGATTGAGATTGGGAGTTAAGTATAGAACATATTGAGTCTCTAACAATTCTCTTTATGCTTCTATGAGGTTGATGAATCACATTGGGTCTCTAACAATTCTCTTTGTGGGTTCATGCTAAGCAAGTTTTTCTTGATGAACTTGTGAGCAAAATTGAGGTAGTTTGCTGGTTTCTCACTGTAGAGAGAGACAAACAATTGACTTTAGGTTCAAGCTTGTTGAGAATATCCAAGATACATTTGCAGATGCTGCCAGCATTGCAAAACAAACAGTTGGATATATACAATCAATATATGCCTTCACTAATAGTGGACAAGTTTGAGTTTGCAGAGCAACAGAGGGTTGGTACTCAAAAGACAGTAGTCCAACCATATTCTTACACATTATATTGGTGAAGTTGACAATGATGATGTCATTCACTGGTTATTGCTGCTACTCACATTATTGATATTTTTGATGCCTATTATGCTTATCATGATGTTGTCAAACAGTGAAATGAAGTGGTCACATATTCCCAAGAATAGACTAAGAATTGACTAGCCATCGGGATCAAATTCTCGGGGGGAGCATTTATGCATCTGTTTATCATATTGCTCATTTTTATGCTTTTTGCTAACTGTAATAATTTTTGCCTGAGAATGTTGTGCATGGACTCAAGGGGAGTTTTGTAGCCGCCCTTTGGTATTATTGTCAAAGGGGGAGAAGAATTACAAGTAATTGCACACAATTACGTGTGTTGCCAACAATTCCAAAGGGGGAGATTGATGAGCAAGGTGCAACCAAAGTATTGTCATTGTTGTCAACATAGTCAGGTTGATCAGTTGATGCAATGGACAGGAGTTCATTGATGAGCAAGGTGCAACAAAAGTGTTTTCATTGTTGTCAACACAGTCAGGGAGATCGATTGATACAGTGGACAATAGATTGATTGATGCAATGGACAGGAGTTCAGTGGTCATATAGAGCATGTATAATGATTCTCCAAGAAGAACGTAGTGGCCCATATGCAAAAGCTCAAAGAAAAAGACAAGTAAGAAAAGTGTCACGATATCGCGACATGTTGAGCAAGCATGAGAAACTGTCGCAATATCGTGACATGTTTGGCCAGAAAGAAAAACTGTCGCGATATCGCGACATGTTTGGCAAGAAAAGAAAACTGTCGCGATATCGCGACATAATGGAAGAAAAGAAGCCAAGTAGAAAAACTATCGCGATTTCGCGACATGTTGGCAGAGAAAAAGCCAAGTGGAAAAACTGTCGCGATTTCGCGACATGTTCGAAGAGAGAGAAAGCGCAAGGAAAACTGTCGCGATTTCGCAACATGTTCGAAGAGAGAGAAAGCGCAAGGAAAACTATCGTGATTTCGCAACATGTTCGAAGAGAGAGAAAGCACAAGGAAAACTGTTGCTATTTTGCGACATGTTCGAAGAGAGAGAAAGCGCAAGGAAAACTGTCGCGATTTTGTGACATGTTTGAAGAGAGAAGAAAAAAGAAAAACTATCGCGATTTTGCAACATGTTGGAAGATAAAGAGGAGAGAGAAAAAGATGTCGTGATTTCGTGACATGTTTCATTTTCACGATCCAAAGTGAAGAAAAGAGGAGAGAGAAAAAGATGTCACGATTTCGCGACATGTTTCATTTTCACGATCCAAAGCGAAGAAAAGAGGAGAGAAAAAGATGTCGCGATTTCGCAACATGTTTCATTTTCGTGATCCAAAGTGAAGAAAAGAGGAGAGAGAAAAAGATGTCGCGATTTCGCGACATGTTTCATTTTCGCGGTCCGAAGCGAAGAGGAAGGCAGAGAAAGAAAAAGTGTCGCAATTTTGGGACAATTTGCAAGAAGGATTGTACGGACGAAAAAGTGTCACGATTTCGCGACATGTTCGGAAAGAAAGAGCTTGCAAAGAAAAGTGTCGCGATTTCGCAACAATTTGCAAGAAGGATGGTACGAACGAAAAAGTGTCACGATTTCACGATAGGTTTGAGAGAAAGAGCTCGTAAGGAAAAGTGTCGCAATTTCACGACAATGTGCAAGAGGAAGCGCTAAGGAGAAAAAGTGTCGCGATATTGCAACATGTCAGCTTTTCGCGACCCGAAGGGAAGAAAAGCTCTAAGGAGAAAAAGTGTCGCGATATCACGACATGTCGGGTTTTCGCGACCCGAAGAGAAGAGAGAGAGTAAGGAAGCGAAAGTGTCGCGATTTCGTGACATGTTCCGTTTTCGCGAGCGAAATGCAGAGAAAGGCACAAGGTAGCGAAAGTGTCACGATTTCGTGACATGTTCCGTTTTCACGAGCGAAAGGCAGAGAAAGGCACAAGGTAGTGAAAGTGTTGCGATTTCGCGACATGTTCCATTTTCGCGAGTGAAAGGCAAAGAAAGGCATAAGGCAGCAAAAGTGTCACGATTTCACGACATGTCATGTTTTCGCTGGTGCATGCCGAGAAGAGTGCAAAGAAGCGAAAAGTGTCACGATTTTGCGACATGTCATGTTTTCGCTGGTGCATGCCAAGAAGAGTGCAAAGAAGCGAAAAGTGTCACGATTTCATGACATGTCATGTTTTCGTTGGTGCAAGCCAAGTAGAGTGTACGGAGGCGAAAAGTGTTGCGATATCGTGACATGTGTTTTTGCGCATGCAAGACGAGAAGACAACAAGGAGGCAAAAAGTGTCGCGATATCGCGACATGTCTTGTTTTCGCGGTCAAACACCAAGAAAAGTCAAAGGGGCAAAAATGTCACGATTTCGCGATAGGTCACATTGGCATGATGGAAGAAGAAGAACCCAGTCGAAGTAAAATTATCTGATGTCGTACGATAGTAACAGAGGCAAGCATACTAGAAGAACTCATGCAACCATAATAAGAAGAGTTAACTAGAGTCAGAATCGTAGTTGCGAGAGGAAAAATCAAGCAGATAAAATAAGAAGAGTTAATTGGAGTCGAATCATAGCTATGTGGGGTGTTGCAAAGAAAATCATGCAGGAAAAATAAAGAAGAGTTAATTGGAGTCAGAACCGCAGTTACAGGGGGCAGTTACAGAATTGAAAAATATGTAGCCATAAAGAGGGAAGGTGCCATTGATAAAATAATATATGTGCTGAGAAAAGGTTGTTGAAGAGAGCCGTAAGAATGTGCATATAAGTTAAGAATTAGGGTTGAGCTCTAAACTGTGTAAGAGAGCAGATAAGAATGTCAGGGCGGCAAAATGAGTAGAGAAGGCTGTCAGAGAGCTGTAAATGAGCAGATAAGGCTGTCAGAGCCGTAAGTGAGCAGAGAAGGCTGTCAAAGCACAGAGAAGGCTGTCAAAGCGCAGTAAGCAGAGTGGTAAGAGTGATCTGTTAGGTTTAGCTCAGTGCGGGTAGAGAAATAGATGTGTAATCGAAGAGAAAATGTGTGTGGAGATAGAGCACTGCTGGGACAAGAGCGATGAAGAAAGAGCGTAGCTGATAGAGTGCAGCAGAGAGAGAGCGGCTGTCAGTGCATATAAGGAATATGTGTTTCCTGAATTGAAAGAGAGGTTGGGTGAGCAATAGACCAGTGAGGGTCTTGTAAAAGTGAAGGCATATTTATGTCAATCTAAGATTCAAAATAGAAATCCAAGTTGATGCTTGGAATCAGGGGTTGGTGCTCCTTCCAGTTGGTGCTGGTAAATTAGGGGTTGGTGCTCCTTCCAATGGGTGCTGGTAAATTAGGGGTTGGTGCTCCTTCTAGTGGGTGCTGGTAAACTGTTTGTAAAGTTGGTGCTTTGCAAAGGCTGGATTTGGATGGAAGTCCAAGCAGTCTTTTTTTGAGGAGTAGCCAAAACTGGTGAACCTCGTTAAATCTTGTGTTATGTGTTGCTATCTTGTTACACTTGTTGCATCTGGTTTTAAGCATTCATTAGTTCTAAATTAAGAGATGAATATTTAAGTTTTTAAATAGCTACACTGATTCACCCCCCCCTCTCAGTGCCATTGTAAGACTAACAGAACCCAGCAAGAGGAATAATAAACATGAGTTGTAGCTAAAACTTTAGAGAAAATATGAAATTTACCTACTAATAACAGCTTCTTAGTAAGCCAGAAATTAAGTTTCTTTTCAACTCTTTAAAGCACATAATTCCAAAGCTGAGCAGGGGAGCCTTGAAATGCAAAAGGAATACCAATAATATTAAAAACTTCTCCATGAGGGATTCAATTCCAATGATACCCTTGAAGTTAAGGTGACATAGGCAAGGGAGACTGTCTAAAGCAGGAGGTCTTTCTCCATTGTATGCTAGAACCAGAGGTTGTGCAAAAGGTGTTAAGACAAAATAGAGCATTAGAAACAGATTGCTCCTCTTCCCTTATAGTAAGAAAGGATTCATCAACAAAGTGACCATTAATAAGTTGTCCTTGATCATTCGAAAGAGCAATTCCTTTAATAAGATCTGCAGAAGCTTGAGTAGCTAAAAGATAGGTGAAGGCTTCAACAACAAGCACATATAAAGAAGGAGCAATAGGACACCCTTGTTGAATATACCTAAATAGGCCCATTGCTTTAAACTGTGAATTGTTCATATTGAGAATAGTCGAAGCATCTCTGAATAGCATAACAATAGTCTAAATGAAAACTGACCCAAATCCTAAAGCTTTAAGCATAACAAGAATGAATCTCCATTCAATGTGATCATAAGCTTTCTCAAAATCAATCTTAATAAAAATCATGTTCTAGTTTGACATCCGAGCCCATTCCATGCCCTCCTAGATAGCCAGAACATTGTCGAGGATGTACCTTCCTTGAATAAATCCAATTTGATTTGATATGACTATCAAAGGAAGAAAAGTCCTAAGACGAAGAGCCAAAGCTTTGGCAATGATCTTGTAACTAACATTCAACAAAGTAATAGGCCTGCAATTAGTAATCAACTCTGGGTCCCCTTGCTTGGGTATGAATTTTATATTGCCCTTGTTATAATTACTCCCAAAGAGCCTACTCGAAGAGCCTTCAAATAAAATTTATGCAGATTAGGATCAACTAAGTCCCAAAGACCCTTGTAGAACTCACAGGGAAAGCCATCTAGACCTGGCGCTTTTTCATTTGCCATTTGAGATAATTCATCCTCTAGATCTGTGAGGAATAGTAGTTTATCACACCTTACTCTTTAAGACTCTAAAACCTTAACTGGTACAACTGCCATACAAGTTGCTAGTGCTTGCTCTTGCTGAGAGGAATAAGCTTGAGTGACAAAAACATTAGTATAGTGCTTGACAAAAGCATTAATCATCTCAAGAAGAGAGGTAAGCCTTATTCCATTGTCTTGAATGGATTTGAATTGAGTAGCTTGCTTGGGAGGGCGGAGCCTTTGAAAAAATCTTTGGTGACCCTATCACCAAATTTAAGCCAATGAAGACAAGCTTTAATTTGAGCTCCCCGAGCCTCATAAATTTTAGCAAGTTTAAGTTCATGCCTCAGCTGGGCAACATGAGACTGAAGTTCAGGATTAAATGGACAGGCCTCAAGCCTGAGAGAAGCTTTGGCAAGCTCATCATGAAGGACATCATTGGAATATCTTATGAACTGCACCACCTTTTTCCCCAAAGTATGAAGCAAGACAGTTGTATGAAAAATGGCATCATTCCACCATTCTATCCAACCCAACTCTCTAGTAGGTCTAGGAACTAGATTCTAGACTCTACGGATATGAAAAACCATGGAAGGGTATTGAATAAAGGAAGTATTGAAAACAAATTGTGACTTATAGTGTCTCTGAGGCAAGGATTTCATCAACACATTAAACATGATGGGTGAATGATCGGAAGTAGTAGTACCAGGAATGGTTTCCATAAACGAAGCTTATGCATTTCTCCTATGAAAGAAAAATTGCACATGATCTGAAAGCATGGCTCTGTCCAACCTTCTAATAATTATTGCATGGTCAACCTGGAAATTGGACCACATATACCACAAATGTTTAGGAAAACACTTAGGAGAAAAATAAGAATTGAGGTCTAACAAACCCAATTTGTTTTCATGAAGTACCAGGCCTCTTTTTCCCTAGTAGCCCACCGCATGGGAAGTTGTCCTATCTTGTCTGTAGGATTTTTAGTCATATTAAAATCTTCGCATATAACCCAAACAAAAGGTGGTAAGAAGAAGCACACCATCGCCAAAGGCTATAGTGCTCCTGAGCATCATTGGAGGCATAAACATTAATAATGCCAAAATACAACCCACCAACCTCAAGTAAAACCTAAACTGCATGATTGGAAGGTTCCACACCCTACGAGACAAAATTATATTTCCACCTAGCTACCAAAAGAATGATATCTCCCCCTCTACCAAGGGAATGATTGGTGGCATAAAAAAACAACCTGACCAAAGAAAAGGGCAAGTACATTGTAGAATAAAGTCAAAAATCTTAATCTCTTGAAGACAAAGAAAGTCAAGATTACCATAAAACCTGGAGCATGAAGTAATCTCATCTCGGACCAAGTATTTGCGGACTGGATCCATCAGCCCTATGACATTCCATGATAAAAAAATCATGAAGATCGATCAAGACTCATATGTCCAGCTACATCTTCAACGTCTTCAAGGTTTGAAAGAGAATCATAAATATTACTGAGAAAATGCTCTTGACTTGCTTTCCAAAACTCCATTTTATGCCTTTTGTCTTGGTGAACCAAGGATTCTCCCCGTGGTGGGCTACGGGATATTCGACCATTAACAGAAGCCCGTTCAGGTTTCATGAAGCTTGATGAAGATTGCCCATTGATATGCAAAATTGGAGAATCTAAAAACTGAGTAGAAGCAGATGAAGTAACAATTTTGACAAAGGAATCACTAGTCGACGATACATTAGCAACCATATGTGAAGCCCTAGCACTAGGTGCCATCGGTTGCATGGTATACTGCTCCATCACCACACCATGCCCAATTGTTACAAAAGATACCCAATTGTTACAAAAGATACAAGGGTTGAGGCTAGCTGTTGGGAGCAGTTGTAGGGTTTGCATTTTTTCCATTCTTACCCTTCTTTTGGACTACCTTGCATTCATCTTGTCCTTCTTTGGAAGCAGGGACAGAGCTAGTAGTAACAAGAGCCATAGTCGTCTCCTTAACTTTAATCTTGTTTTCCATTAAAGGACAATGCTTTATCTTATGGGTAGCTGATTGGCAACAATAACATGTGTTAGGCAGGTTTATGTAGACAAAACGTTGCTTGAACCTATAATCACCAACTTGGACATCAACAGTCTCCATGAGGTCTTTAGAAAGATCAAATTTGACACAAAAATGCTTTTGAGGGTGTGAGGCATAAAATTTATCCGTTTCACAACAGACAAATTCACCAATGGGGACCACAAGGTTTTGATAATAAGGCCATAGCGATAGAGGAAGACCAGGGAATTCAACCCAAATCAAAACCCGCAAGGAAACATCATTAGTGATCAAAAAATCCTTGGTCCAGGGCTGACAAATCAACAAGGAGCTACGAACAGACCAAGGCCCATGACTGAGGACTGCTTTGGCCTAAGTAGGGTCAGCAAAACAAAACAAAAAAATCCTTTGGTAAGGTTCTAGATACCATCAACCTTAACGCCAGGCCAAGCTTGTTGGAGCCAGTTTCGAAGGAGGGTCTCGCCAAGGATACGACCTAGAAAATACCCTATCAACGTATGGATTTCCAGCCAAGAACAAGTAGTATTAAACTCACTCAATGAGATAACAACATTCGAATGATAAAGATTACCTCATGATAAATTTTGGGAATGAACTTTTATGGTTGCTTGTTCACCTTTAGCGCCATTGGTCCCTTCTACAACTTCAACATGAAGTTGGAGTTGTTGACGAAGCTCTGTCCATAAAAAGAGGTTCAATCCGTCAAAAAGGGGAGCAAAGTTAGTGAAAGCAACAAAAAAATACCCTAAGAGATGTCCAGCACACACTCCAAAGTAGAGAGGCAGTATGGCACCAAGAACTCAAAACCCTAATGCATGCAGCTTCTTCCTCTGGCTTCTTCACAACTTAATAATCACATTTTCATTTTAAAAGCACAATTTTTTATTGTACATAGAAGAATAGGCAACTACTTTTCCTTTTTTAATAAACTGGTAACAAGGTCAAGTCGTGTATCTATGAGGGTGGGGGTGGAGGAAGTAACAACTACAACAACAATTTGTTGTAGTTGTTACTTCCCCAACCCCCACCCTCTCTCTAAAGAAATTCAAACCCAATAACTATTTTTTTTATACATAGAGGAATCATCAACTACCTTTTCTTTTTGAATAAACTGGTCAAAGGATCAAGTTGCATTGCCTTCGATCGTAGTGTCAAATCATGGTATCACAGTCATCAAGCTGGCGCACACTTAACAAACTCAAGTCAGACTACTACCTTTGCCCTAAATTGAACATGGCCACGAAGTTTGAACCTAAGTCCCCTGTAGGTAAGTGCCCAACTTCTTACCAATCCACCTAACCCTCACGGACAAACCCAATAACTATCTTAACAAAAACTATTTTTTTTATAAAAAATTCTATAAATATTAATCCACCAATAAATACTCAACCTACCTATTCTTTTATATTAGTGGTTTTTTTCCTAAGGAAAAGGTAATTTAATAGAATATATTAAGTAATCAAAGCTGAGAAATGTTCTTGGTCGGTGGAACTTTCATTTAGGATGTTGAAGTTTAAATCACAAGGAAGTGACATCTATGAGAGTTACTTTTTTTGATGTAAAGGATTAGGATTTTTTTCTAAAAATCGTCTTATCTTTTAAGAGTCATATTTTTGCGAAGAGTTATCCGATTTATCTAATTCTTGGACCAACTTGTGCAGAATTTGAATAGCTTTAAAATGAGTGATCATATGCAAAAATTTGAGCAATGTTGAGGGAGATACAACTTTGTTAAGTCAAATTTTTCAAATTGTGAAAAACAAAATTGCAAAGTGCAAAGGATTAGGATTTTTTCTTGAAAAATATCTCATCTTTTAGGAGCCATATCTTTGCGAAGAGTTATTCGATTTAGCTGATTCTTGGACCAACTTGTGCAGAATTTAAATAGCTTTAAAATGAGTGGTCATATGTAGAAATATGAGCAATATTGAGGGATATACGACCCTGTGAAGTCAACCATTTGGAATAAGGGTAGTGATGATTTTTTAAATCGTGAAAAATAAAATTGCAAAGTGCGAAGGATTAGGGTTTTTTCCTAAAAAAAACATCTCATATTTTAGGAGCCATATCTTCACGAAGCGTTATCTGATTCAACTGATTCTTGAACAAACTTGTGCAGAATTTGAATAGCTTTAAAATGAGTGGCCATATGCAAAAATCTAAGCAATATTGATGGAGATACAACCTTGTGAAGTCAACCATTCGAAACAAGGGTAGTGATAATTTTTTAAATCACGAAAAACAAAATTGCAGATATTTGCCAACTAGGGTTCGAACAATGGGAAGAGGAATGAAGGGCTAGGACTTCAACGAGGTAAGATATTCTGAGCAATGAAGGGCTAGGACTTCAACAAGGCAAGACATTCTATCTGGACAAAGAATTTTTCAGCTAAGTTCTTTTTTCCCTTTCTTTATCTTAGAAATTGTGCATGAAAATTTTATAAAGTTTTTATCAAATATTATATTTGTTATAGAACTTTAAGATAAATTTCATTAGATTTTGAGTTTTAGTTTCCTTTCCATGGATTGATTTATAGTTAAATATTTAGAATCATCCCTAGTGGTAGAGGTTAGTGAGCGCATCTTAGAGAGATCTTCATTGCTCCAAGATAGGGCAATTTTTAGTAAATTTAATGGGTATTGGCCAGGGGCTTCAACCTTGAGAAAATGGATTGATAGGAGTTGGAAGTCTCCACGAGTGATTCTATCATTTCTTCCTAAAGGTTTCTTCCTATCCATTTTTGTTCTAGGGAAGAAAAATAATCCTAAAATGGGGTCCCTGGTTTATGAGAAGAGCAGGGCTCTTCCTCACTCGCTGGTATGAAGGCTTTTCACCTAAAAATGTAAATTATCCCTAGTACTGTTCTGGGTTAGGATGTTTGGAATGTACATTGAATTTTGGGAAATAGATACCTTCAAAGCAATAAACAACACTCTAGGAGAATTCCTTGAGATATCAAATACAACAAAAGATGGATTTTTGGCTATTTATGCTCGAATATTGGTCATGATTTATATAAGTAAAGATTTACTAGAATCAATCATTCTTAAGTACGGGGATAAGATGTGGACCCAAACTATAAAAATGAAAATATATCTTTTAGATGTAGAAGATATCATGAGGTGGGGCATATTGAGATCATACCCTAAGAAGAGCCCAACATAATCATTTGTAGAAAATCGTAAGAAAATTTTACAAATGGTTATGGATAAAGACTGCTTTCAACTTCCAAAAAATAGATCTAAAAAAATAAAATAAAACGAACAATGGAGACCAATAAGAAAGGATACTGGAAGAAATTCCAATTCTTTTGAGGCTTTAGCCTATGAAGAAAAAGTAGATCAAAACTTAGAGGACACAGGACAACAATTTCAACATATTAGCAAGGAACTGTCTATTCAATATGATCCTAATTTAAGAAAGAACATTCTCGATTAACCCAAGGAATGTGTTTCATTAGATTTTGAAGACTCTCTTGAAGTACCATGCACCATTCAAGAGAAAATAATTGGTAAAGAAAATGTAGCGTTAGAAGGTAATACCTCTGCCATTAATAAGGAAATACCAAAAAATGAGCAAGATAAGTCAAAAGCTTCTACAATAGAGCCAAGAGAGGATAAATATGTTGAAAATTAAAATGGTGAAAGAATATCAAGGAATAGAATAATAAGACCTACTCCTGATATAGGCAAGGCAAAAAGAGGAAAACCCTCAAATTATCAAGCAAGATCTAGGAAAGCAAGAGCTAACATAGAGAAAGGAACACAAACTAAGTTGGTTGAACTTCTCTTTACCAAACAACAAAATGATATTGGTAATACGCAAAAGGGGCCAAAATCCCCTAATGAGACATGATTATCATCTTATGGAATATAAGGGATGCTAATGCCCCCTCAAAGCATAGGTGTATTAGGGACCTATGTTTAAGTAATAAACCTGATATTCTCTGTATCTAAGAAACTAAAATGATAAAAGAAGTTTCAAAAACTATGAAAGTAGTTTTGGCAAGATGTGAATGAGATGCTATGGATTTTTAAGGAGCAGTAGGGAGAATTCTAACTTGTTGGAATATTTCTAGAACCTCTTGTGTAACCATTCATAAAACTAGACATTGGAAAAATTCTTTAGTCACTTGCTACTTTGCTGATATTCGCTTCATCCTTTTTAATGTGTATGGTCCTACAACTCAGTCAGATAGATTAGAAGTTTGGAGTGGTATTGAGGCCTTCATGAGAAGTAAAGACCAAGAAACCCATTTCATGATCATTGGAGATTTTAATGCCATTACCAAGTTGAATGAAAAAATTGGGGGAATTAGGAAATTGACCCAAAGTATGTAATATTTCTTAGCTTTTATATAAAACAACAATTTATGGGAAGTTGAGTTTGCAGAAGACAACTATACTTGGACCAAAAACAGGAGAGGCCATAACCTAGTAGCAAAAAAATTAGATAGATGCATTCTCTCAAATCATTGGCTAGATGAAGGAACTTGTGCTAAAATTTATATCTTAACAAGGATTGGTTCAGATCACTAGCCAATAAGAGTTAAAATGATGGTTAGTGAATTCAAAAAAGATCATATTTTAAATATGAACATATGTGGGAAGACCATTCTCAATTTATTGATACAATAGCTCAAACATTGAATTCTTTAGGTATTGATGGGTTGTATGCTCTTCCAAACCAAATTAAAGCTATGACTTTTAGGTTAAAAGAATAGAACAAGAACACCTTTGGATAAATTTTTGAGAAGAAAGAATAACTAAAAGATAAACTTTCAAATTTCCAAAAAGGTGATGAAAATAATACAAGCTCAGAGGAAAGGGAGTTGCTTAGTGAATATCTTAATATTTTAAGTAAGGAAGAGAAATTCTGGAGATTAAAATCAAGACAGACTTGGTTAAAAGAAGGAGATAAAATACAAAGTTTTTCATAGGATGGCTATAGTACAAAGATCTTATAGAATTGGTAGAATTAATCAATAGAAGGGTTTTGGATTGAAGATCAAAGTGAAATTAGAAAAGAGGCTAAGTCATTTTATCAGAATATTCTAGGTTCAGAGGAGTCCAAAGTTCTTAATGATAAACTTCTTCAAGATGTTCCTTCAGTTATAACAAATGAAGACAATAGAAAACTGATGGAGCCTATTACTCTAGAAGATGTTAATTTATCTCTTTTCTCTTTTAATAAGGATAAATCCCCTAGTCCAGATGGGGTCTCTTCATATTTTTATCAACATAATTGAGCTATAGTGAAGGATTCTTTATTGGTGGTAGTGGAACAGTCTAGGGTAAAACAATACATTCCTTATAAAATAAATGCAACTTATCTTATCCTAATTCCAAAAAATAAGGATGTTGAATTGTTTGATTCTTTTAGACCCATAAGCCTATGTAATATGGCTTATAAGATTATTTCCAAAGTGATGGAAAAAAATTAAGACCATTTT
Source organism: Wollemia nobilis (assembly GCA_028583015.1). Lineage (NCBI taxonomy): Eukaryota > Viridiplantae > Streptophyta > Pinopsida > Araucariales > Araucariaceae > Wollemia > Wollemia nobilis. The sequence continues at coordinate 3,815,181 of JAQPPZ010000314.1, forward strand.
TAGACTAAATCATTTCAAAAGAGCAAGGAGGTTCTGTGAAAGAGACAAATTTTGGATGGGATCATAGTAGCTCATGAAGTTATACATTCAACAACTTTAAGAAAAGAGAAAGTTATGATCTTAAAACTTGAAATGAGTAAAGCCTATGATAGGGTTAAATATAATTTTCTTTTTGTAGTTTTAGATAAGTTTGGTTTTGGAAAGAAATGGATTGGATGGATTAAATCTTGTGTCTTTATAGTTTCTTATTCAGTGTTGGTCAATGGGTTAGTGAAAGAATATTTTAAAGCCAAGAGAGGCCTTAGACAAGGAGATCCTCTATCTCCTTATTTGTTCATTATTATGGTAGAATTTTTGAGAAGAAACTTAAAGAAGGCTTACAAAGATAGGTTTATAAGTGGACTTAATGTTAGTAATAACATTGATAACGTCATCCATCAAGAGTTTGTAGATGATACAATCCTTTTTGGGAGGGCAAGGATAAATGAGGCCAGAGTTTTGAATAACTTTTTAAAAGAGTACAAAAGAGCTTGAAGGCAAAAAATTAATAGGACTAAATCCAAAATTTATTTTCTTAACACTCCTACTAATATCAAAGCAAGAATTTGTAGGTTTCTTCAAATGGAGAAGGCAAATTTACCAACAACTTATAGAGGGATGCCTTTATTTGAGGGGATAATGAGGATAGGTGTATGGAATCTAGTTATTTGTAAGGTTCAAAATAAACTTCCAGCTTGGAAAGGTAAATGGTTATCTTTAGCAGGAAGAGTACAGTTAATTAAGTCAACCTTACAAGTCATTCCAACATATTATATATCTTTTTATTATATGCCAAAATCAGTTAATTTTTTTTTAATTTTTATTATGCGATCCTATTTATGGTCACATTTACATAATAAAAGGAAATTTTCTTTTGTGAAATGTATCAAGTTGTGTGATGACAAAACTAGGGGAGGTATTGTTTTAAGAGCTCTTACAAATGCAAACTTAGCTCTTAGGGTAAAAGTTATCTGGAGATTGTACAAAGAGAGTCAAAGACAATGGACAATAATTCTTCTAAGTATGTTGATCCCAATGATCCAAGTTTAATATTTACTACATTCTCTCTTCCAAATGGTTCTGCTCTTTGGAATGGTTAAAAAAAATCTATTGATCTTATGATTAAAGGTTTAAGATGGGTGGAGGGAACTGAATAAAAAAATTCTATCTGGATGGATACTTGGTGTGATAAAAAATCACTCAATTTAGATCTAGTTTTGAAACCTTGGATGAGATTGCTTCAAGACAAATACAGTGATAGGGTTTTAGATATTTTGTACAAGGATTGAGAAGGAAGATACAAATGGAAAGAATATTTTTTTATAAGTATACAAGACATTGATGTTAGGAGGAAATTGAGTAGAAAGATAATAATTGTAATTATTTCGAGGGGTGCCAAGGATAAATTGATTTGGGAGTTGAATAGCTCAGGAGAATACACAACAAGGAGTGGATATAATGTTCAACATCAACATAATAATAATATCACTGGAATTTTGAGAGATATTTGGGATAGCCCAAGCATTCCTAAAGTTAAAATGTTTGTTTGGCTAGTAGGTCATAGAAGAATTTTATCCTGGGATAACCTTATGAAAAGGGGTTTTCATGGACCCTCTAAATGTGTTTTTTGTAATAAGGAGGAGAGTATTGACCATCTCTTGGGACATTGCTCAATAGTCTGGAATGTATGGCAATGGATTCTTAATATGTTTGGTAAATGCATGGTGATGAATATCATAATTGAAGATTGGTTAAATCAATTGCAGAGCACTTATAAAAGTGAGGCTTTACAGAAAATATGGGATATATCGAAAGATACAATACTTTGGACTATATGGCTAGAAAGGAATAGAAGAATATTTAAAGGAAAGGAAAGCAGTTTAGAGGTAATGAAAAATAATATTTGTTTAGCCATAGAGGAGTCTAAACCAACCCTATCAAATTACTCAATCCCTAATTTGGAAGTAGAGAGTCTTGATAGATGAAGTCAAGTCATTAAATGGAATTATGATGTTGGGTACAAGAGAAGCAAAAATAAGGTAAATAATATAAAATGGAAACCACCAGATGTAGAGTGGGTTAAGTTGAATTTTGATGGAGCATCTAAAGGAAAATAGGAAGGTGGTTATACCTCTGTTGCAAACTACAGCTCTGGTGAGCGGTTTGCACTGTAAACCACAGTTGACAGTCGTGGTTAGCACTCTAATAGGCTTACCCTCAATTCCAAGGATAGTGGGCTTGACATCCTTGTCCAATTGATGTTCAAGGGTCGCCTTCTGTGTCCTTTTGATAGGTTTGGTGGTTGAATCATAGTGATGGGCCTTCGTTTACCTGTATTTGAGTTTCTTGATCCTCCTAGGCTCTTAGAACCTCCATGGTAAACTAATCATTGGATGAATAGCAAAGTAGCCTTCAAATGCATAAATTCAATATGCAATCTGATAGGGATTTGCCGCTCATTTGATCAATTCACACTCACTTGATAATTCATTAGCGCTTCGCTATACAAATCATCTATATCTTCTCCACATTTGGAGGGGGTATTTATAGGATGCCCTACAACTGGGGGTGGCTTCCTAGAGAAGCCAAGATTAAGAAGAGGTGGTTAGGACAATTGGAATGGAAGCCTCTAGAATCTTCCATCCATTAACCGTCTTCTTATAGATCAAATGGTTGTTCCAATCGATTTGGCTCAAATTGAAGGTCAACTAAACTTTAGTTAAGACCACAGGTCACAACTGCAGTCTAGACTGCAAACCATAGGTCTTAGCCACGGTCAGCTGTAAACCGCAGGTCTGGCCTGTGGTTCAGACTGATTAGGCCAAGGAGCCCTAATTGAGTGGTTAGAACCACTACTCTATCTTGAAGTCTATCCAAGATCTTACATATGGTCTTGTAGCATGTCCATATGAGTAGTCGCCCTTGACATGACATGTTTTAGGTATCTATAGATGCCCCTTTTAAGATGCATTGTGAGATCGAACAACGCTGAGCAAAAATAGACCTCCTAAAATGATGTCGAAGGTTCTATGATGATCATTAGTCAGATCAACATTATATGCCCCAGGTCCAGCAAAAGGACGCGCATCTTGTAATCATTGCTTCCAACTCTTTGGAGGCTTAAACTTGAAAGAGCTTGCACTCGTCATCAAACATTCGAGTAGCTTTGGTGCTACAATAGGAGTTAGGCCTATATAATTGAAAGGATGAGAGTTACAAACTAATTATCATATTTGCTATTTTCTCCAAGCAAAGGGGTAAGCTTATGATAGTTATTGACAATGATTTGCAAGGATGAATGCAATTTTGACAAGATCAAGGGATCTATGATTTCAAGGATCTTCTATTGATTTTGATTATGATTTGATATTATGACTATCACCTCAAGCAATGATTCAATGAGATTAATGACAATGAATAAAGTGATGATGTCGCTTGACCACCATGGATGATCTGAACAAATTTAGATTTGAGCAAATTAATGAATTGGCTAGGCCTAGTTCAACTTTTGATTCCAACTGTTAATAGTATTTGCATGCTTCTATCCCATAGAGTAGTCAGGCTATAATAGCCATCTTAGGGAATTGAATTGATACAAATACAATCAAATTTATGTTGAACCAAATTATCGATGATTTGCTGAAAAGGGGGCATAGAAGAAATGACATGCAACGCCTCGTTTCTGTGGAGCAGTCCGACCACAAAGGCCTTCTTGGGGATTGAAAATAAGCATATCAGACCAACGATGATAATTTTTTTCCCAAATGTCCTTATGGTAATTTACTCATCTTGACGGATTGCATGGAGCGCAAATCGTTGCAACCGCCAAGTGTATAGGGTAAATTACTGAATACGAGGTGCATTTGGTGTTTTGAATTATTTGATTTTTTGAATGTTTTGATTTATGAATTGAGTTTATTTATTTGGCTAGGAGGTTCGTCACTCCATGAAAGGATTGTCATAGTGACGACCTCAGTTGAATGTACTTTATAATCTCAGCCAGATATTTAATTTTTAGTTGGATCCTGGTGCTTGATTGTCACCAAATTTCCAAATTGATTTGATTTTATTGAGTTTTGACCCAATGGGAGGCATTAATTTATCTTTTTAGCTCTTCCCATGGTGGGAATTTATAAAATTGTTGCCAAATGCAAACCACGACTAGGATCTACAATTCCCATTTGCAAATTTGGGAATCGTGGCTAGGGTTTGCGATCTACGTGAAACATGAGAGGCTTATAAAAAGCTCAATTTTTAAATGTTTCTAATTATTCCTTGATAGCGACTTGTAAAACTGGAGCTCTGATAGTGACAACTGATAAAAATGACCTACAACCTACCACACTTTACCCGCACATCCACTCATAGGACGATGGTCGAGCGCGGGCAAGCGTCTTCTAGCCACGGTGAATGAGGCGAGGGTAAGGTAACTCAAAAACCAAGACCTCACATCCATTACCACTTAAAAATAAACCTAATTAAGTAATTGGTAAATCAATTTCACTAAATTGTTGGCAATGAACCTCATCTTAGGCTAGGGTAGCTTAGATTTTAATAATTTTTTTTCATTTTTGGTCGCGGTATCGCACCCGATCGGATCTCAATTGGAGATCTCAAGTACTAGCTGCAGTTCCCAATTGGTCAATTAGGGACCTCAATTTCCAGCTGCGGTCAACATTCAAAATCCCAACGATCAATTTTTGATCGCATGCGGACCGCAGGGTTGACCCGTAGTTCGCCAACTTTAGGAAAAATTTATAAAATATTTATTTTTTTAAGTTTTTAAAGGTAATTAATATAATTTAATGTATTTTTGACCTATCTGATTGACAAATTTTATTGGTAGGTCTACATGATGACATATTTTTGCAATTTTATCAGTTTTTTATTGTTTTTGATGACTTTTAGGTCATTTTTAAATGTTTGTGTTTATTTTAGTTAGCTTTTTCCTTATATTATACTATTTATTTTAGATATTGACCTCTAGAGCGTGAGCGCTTGACATTCTAAAGACTCTTCGTAGAGAGCTCACTGATGATGAGTGAGAGTGGTTCAGAGCTATTGGATTTGGCTACGTACTAGATCTACCCACTATCAAGGTAGATCAATCCTATTTGATTGTGTTGGCCCGACGTTGGAATGTGCGGACCAACACATTTCACCTGCTTACAGGTGAAATGATAGTTACATTAAAGGATGTATACAAGATCTTTAGGATCCCCATTGATGGCGAGGCTATCATCTCTTTGACTTCTAGCACTAGGGAGTCTGTCCTCGATGCCATCTTCGATGCTCGAAGCGAGGAGGTTCAGAGAGCCATTGACCACAAATGGGTCCACATTGGCTATTGGCAGGGGAAGAATATCTTCTCCATGCATGAGGCCATTTTCGTGCACCTGGTGGTGCAATATATGCTTCCAGACTCCTTGGGCACGAGGATTCCTTGGAACATCTTAGCTACTGTGCATATAGTTATGTAGAGATCTATCTGACAACCACTGCTCCTAGCCTTAGGGAGCACTCTATTGGCTCATCTGTATCGAGAGCTATATCAAATCACTAGCCAAAGCTATCGAGGGATCAACTATAGTCTACATCTATAGATTTGGGGCTAGCAGTATATCAGGATAGAGCATCCTAGGGAGCTACCCCTATATATCACAAAGATCGATGATGATCGTCAGTAGTATGCTGCCTATTGGCCTCGGGAGGACGAGAGCTTCTAGAGCAGGACCCATGCTAGCAACATCCAACATTACATCACATGGTTCACAGGACTCAAGCCAGATGATGTTGAGTGGCGGCCCTACTGACTGGCTTGAGACTGGCGAGCGACTTCGACAGTATCTCTAGGATAGATGGTTACTCGATCGAAAGGCCGAGACCAGAGAGTACCAATTTTTCTCTCACATCTTGCTGTAGTTTGGCATGGTGCAAGACATCCTAGAGATCCCATTCGCTTATAGGTGCTTGGCATTGGAGAGGGATTTGTCGTGGATCCAACCTCTAGCTCTAGGTGACGCTCTAGATGAATTCTAGGAGACTGGAGTTGACAAAGCTATGACCACTCCAGAGTATGACGGATGGTGGTCTATGTTCCACTGGTATGGGATAGGGCCTCTAGGTCGAGTGGTAGATCATGCCAGAGTAGAGATGGATCTTGACAGGTACAACATGCGCTAGTGGACAGAGGGTGGCTGGGGTGCAGAGGCTACTGTTGGGGAGGCTCCTGAGGTTTATCCTGATGAGGATGCTCTCGAGGAGGGTGAGGTCTTGCCTGACAGTACAAAGGGACTATTCTTGGTATAGGTGGCTGACCTACAGAGTCAGCTTGGGCGATTCCAAACGTAGTAGAGGGAGCAGGACACTACTATCACTACTTTGTAGGCATAGTTGATTGATAAATATCATCGATTGACATAGATAGAGTAGTATATTGCTAGCCTAATAGCATAAGCTACCACCAAAAAGACCCAGGTTGGTGAGCTCACCCATGCTCGTAACTTGGCACTGGCATAGAGGGATGTGGTAATAGCAGAGCGAGATCTGCTCATGGTACAGAGGGCGAATCCCTCATCCTCTTAGGAGATTATGGGGCCTCTGAACACACCAACAATAGTACTACTAGGTGGTCGAGATCCTATGGCAGATATTTAGTGCCTACAGAGTTTGCTGATGAGTGCCAATGACAAGCACACATCCAGGGTTGCTCAGGTGGACCAGCTAGTTAGGTACATTCATATGCTAGGTGCAGAGGTTCTCGAGGATCCATATGCTCCAGAGTCCCAACGGACTAGATCTCAGACTACATGATAGTCTACTGCTAGCTCAAGCCATCACACCCATCAAAGTGATAGGACACATAGGTCCTCTAGTACACATGGCGACAACAGTCATACCAAGACTAGGGAGGTAGGGCAGTCTACTACAACATCCAACCATAGATCTCGGTGCATAGAGGTGCCCATTGCACAGGTTGTAGTTGGGTGAGTTCTAGGCCTCTTCGGGCTAGGCAGTATTCAAGGTGCTCAGCAGGATTCATAGTAGATAGCAGGGTAGTAGGCAAAGCAGGCTCCTAAGCACAGTACTGAGGGAGGCAGTGAGAGCTCCGATATAGGGGGAGCAGATCACTATCATTTTTGGTGTAAGGTCGAGGACCTACACATTTGTAGCCTGTGGACATTTTTGTACTCCTGATGTACTCTGAGACACACATTTATATATGATATGATCATTATTTTATGGCTCATTATTGTGTACTCTTTTATTTTTGATTTTATATTTATGTGATGGACATGGATGCAATGCTTATGTTATGCTGATGCTATATGATGTGATTTATGGATGACATGCACTAGCTAGCTATTTGATTTATGATGATGATATGTAGTGATCTAGAAGCTTAGATGTGCTTTTTGATGATGGATGCATATGGATGCGATGTTTTTCTTAATGCATATTTGGTATTGCTTTCTTTTCATTCATTAATGTATGTAGTGCTTTATTTACATGATGCTAATTTAATGTAAATTAACCTTTATGCTTTAATAACTTAAAACATAAGGAATGAATGCAAATATGTTTATAAATCTAATGGATGACACCACAGAATGTATAAAAATCATGAATGCAATTGAAAATCCTCAAGATAATAATTTAATCAATTGATCACCCATATATGAAATGCAATGGTATGCGATGTTTATAATCTGAATGATATGATGTGTCATTCGATTTTCTTTTGCAAATTTAAAAAATGTGCACGATATAGTCAATGGCCGTCTAAATATTATTTCTAATATCCATCCGGTATCTATCCTATATGTTGATTGTGCTTTATGTAATTATGTATCATGGATTCGATACTTTGCAATTGGATGATTTATATGGTTGCCATTTTTGACACTTTGTTGCTATGGGAGAAAATTTTAAGGTTTTCCATGAGACTCAAACACCCTAATAGACTTATCAAAAATTGCATACTAACCACACTAGACTTTTGAGATAAAAGGCTTTTGATAGGATAGACCCTAACTATTCATTATACTTGTGTGTGTAAATGATTATTTTAAGATAAGACACGAGCGTTCCCTGATGTCAAGCAGGATTGTTTTAGCCCATTGCTAAGATAGGGGTTCCACAAATGTCTTATCCAATCTCAAGTTTAGATTTTAGTTAGACTAAACCACTAGGCGATGTAGGACACCTGAAGCTAGCTCTTCCACATTCAAACATTGGTCTTGTTCATAAGTGAGGTGCTAATACGTCAGACATATCATCATGCATAAGGTACAATAGTGTCGACAATTCTAGGGATTCAGGCTCATTCCTTTCTATCCTTCAATTTTTGGGATACTTGCTCATATGTAGTGAAGCAAGGGAGTCGATTACATCTTCTTTTTGAACTGTCTTTGGATCTTCATTTGATCTCTCTTCAAACTAGATTTTGGATCTTCATTTGATCTTCTCTCAAACTTTTGATTTATGATCTTCATTTGATATTCGCTTTGAACTTCACTTTGAACTTTGATTTAAGCCTGTTTTTTGATCTTCACTTTTCGGCATTTACATTTGATAATTTTCTTCCAAAACTTTCCTTTAGAGGGATTACTTGGAAAAACTATTTTTGGTATATTGATTGAGAATATCGATCTTATGATATCAATATGGGATATCACTCTGGGGAGTCGATCTATGATATTGATCTAGGGTATTAATCATGAGTATTGATGTGGGATATCTCTTTAGAATATTGCTCATTTTATCATAAGTAAGGGATTTTGAATAGGGAACTAACCTGTCCTTTTGCCAACTGCCAACATTTTCCATACCGTCCACATAGAGGGATAAGCAAGAATAACTCTTTTCGCTTTAGGATACCCGGTCCTACTTCATGGATTTCATCTTCCCCTGGTCTTTGTTAGGATTGTTTAATTTGTTGATTAGTGATAGGCTTCTGATATGCTAAGGGCTATACTAACTAAACCTTAGCTATAAAATCAAAGTAAGCTTTCTACCAACTCTTGATAAGACCACTAGGTATGGCTGAGTGACTGAAAAACCCTAGTATATCTCCATAGCAACATTATAGGTTGTGTTGAAAAACACAATTGCTCACATGAATGATGGATCATGATAAATGCAGAGATGCATGATTTAAACACAAACGTGGCATCGTTTGTAATACTGACAAACACAATGCCTTCTATTACGGAATGCAACGGATGAAGAATACCTATATGCAATGTAATGATGCAACGAATGCATGTGTAAATGCAAAATTCAAATGCAAATGCAAATGTTTTTGGATTTTATGCTTTACCAATTTTTTTGGATTTTATTGATTTTATAATTTTATGGGTTTTGAGCCTCATAATTGACCAAACGATGAGTACATGCATCTGGAGCATTTATATTGACCAAGCAATTTTTAGAATCCTTGGAGACTTTGGGATTGACCAAAGGGATTATGGGTACCTTTGGGGCATTTTGGGATGACAAAATGATTTTGAGAATCCTTGGAGCCTTTGGGGTTGACTACGCAGTTTTCCAAAAACTCTTGGTGCCTTTTGCATTTGACCAAACGACTTACAAATGCCTTTGGAGATTTTTAGGATGATCGAGCGATTATATGTAAATCCTATGGGATTTTAACTAACACAACCAAACAATTTTAGGGACTCTTATAGCCTTTTGGGATGATAGAGTGGTTTTGACCAAACCCTAAGAGCTTTTGAGGTTGACCAAAGTGCTTACAAATGCCTTTGGAGATTTTTAGGATGATCGAACAGTTACAAGCAACTCTCGGAGCCTTTTACTATGCTCTTCAAGCATAAAATGCCTTAATATGGATGATGTTGAGAGGTTTAGGCTCTTCAACACCCCCTAGCGACGTTAGGCGATAGGTACCCAAACCAATATTTTCAAATATGATGTAGGGTCCTAGCCAATTAGCCGTGAATTTGTCTCGCTTATCTAGCAGCAAATTAGAGTTATGTTGGTTTTCTTTCAAGACAAGATCCACAACTCCAAAGTCTCTCTATGGAATTTGATATTTTGAGCTCATTTTAGTCGCTCTTGATAAATGCAAAAATGCTCCAAGGCATTCACGTGACGTTCATCAAGTAGTGTTAGTTGATCTAGTCGAGCTTGCCGCGCAGTGTCATCATCGATGAAATCTTTCAATGTGACGTGTAGCATTGGAATTTCTAATTCCAAGGGCATAATGGCCTCAATGCTATATACTAGTGAGAATAGTGTTGCCCCAATGGGCATCTGAATACTAGTCCTATAAGCCCATAGCGCAAGGAGCAGCTGGATGTGCCTGTCTTTATGGTTTTCTTGTATCGTATTTTTTAAGATGGCCACCACTATCTTATTTGAAGCTTTAGCTTGCCTATTTACTTGCGAATAATATGGAGTCGTAAAACTATGTTTGATTCTATATTTAGGTGTCAAAGCTCTCATAGTTTTGTTCTTGAAAGATGTTCCATTATCCGATATTATTTTGGATGAAATCCCAAAATGACTTATGATATGCTCCAGTATAAACTCTGTTATACGAGCTCCAGTTGTCATTGTTAAGGGTATTGATTCCACCCACTTTGTAAAATACTCAATAGCCATTATTATTAATGTATGTCAGCCTGATGACAGAGGAGAGATCTTGTCTATAAGATCTAATCCCCACTGAGAAAATGGCCAAGCCGCTTGAATGGGCTATAAGGCCTGTGATGGAAAGTGCGTAAGATTAGCATGATGCCGACATTTAACACATTTCTTGACATACACATTGTACTTCTTCTCCATAGTGGGCCAATAGTAGCCCATTCGAAGGATGCGCTTGACGATGGCCATACCTATGAAATGGCCATTGTACGTACCATCATGGGCTTGCAAAATCACCCATGATGCCTCTTGGGGCTCTAAGCAACGAATGAGAACTCCATCGTAGCTTCTTCGATACAAGATGTCTCCTATTAAAACATATTTGGCCTCTTTCTGTTTAAATGTGTGCTACGCAGCACACGATAATCCCTCTAGGATTATACTAAGCTTTAGGAAGTCTTTAATTTATGACATCCAATTTTGATAAATCTTAGCTTCGACTGCCAAGACAACTTGATCCCCCTGTGTATTTACTTTTGCAAATGCAAACTCGAAAATAACCCTGTTGTGAATGGTAGTACCACTCCCCATGGGACTCTGAGAGGTTAATGATCCGCAGGGTTCCTTCTTAAGAAAGTCCTTCGCCTTCCAAAACCATTCAGCTTGTGGTTCTACACTAATCATGTTGACTGATTTTTTGTTATCATAGGCTGCACGCTTTGCTACTGGATGAGAGAGCGTCTTGACATGGATAGTAGTGAAATCAGCAGATAGATTATGAGGGATTAAAATCCCAAAGAAGCCATGGTATCTACAAACCTATTTGACGAGTGAGGGATTGCCTCAATGTCATACCATTCCAGTTTGGCCAAATATGTTTCAACTAGATCTTTATAGGCTTTTAGTACATGAAACCGACACTAAAAATACCCCTTCACTTGATTTACTATGAGCAAGGAGTCACCAAAGATGTTCAATATCTTAATATTCATGGCAATAGCTGTGTGGAGGCCCAACACTAGGGCTTCGTACTCAACGTTGTTGTTGGTGCACAAAAAATACAACTTGAATGACAAGGGCATTGGAGCTCCTTGCGGCATGAAGAACACTATTCTAGCACCACCCCCTTGTTCGTACTTTGAACCGTCAAAGAACAAAGTCATATCCACATTGTTCTCTGGCTATTCGGGTTTGGGAGCTTCAAATACGATGAAGACTGCATCTTTCAAAAGATCAATTGTTAGAGATCTACTGTTTGACAGGGGCACCTCAGCTAATTGATCTGCTATGACCTATCCCTTAATGGATTTCTATCTTATGAATTCCAGATCGAATTCCATCAAAAGCATGATCCACTTCGGAGTATGCATATTGTGATAAGTCTTACTCATCATGTACTACAAAGGATTCTATTTGGATATAACATACGTCGTATGACTTAGCATATAGTGTCACAATTTCTTTGTAGCGAACACTATTGCTAAACACAATTTTTCCATGTATGCATACCCGAGCTCATAACTCACCAAAGTTCGACTAATATAATATATGGCATGCTCTTTGCCTTGTACATTCTTTTGGGCCAACATGGTTCCCAGTGCAAAGTCAGTTGCATATATATATAGTAGAAAAGGCACCTCTGGCCTTGGTGGAGTTAGCACTGGTGGCATCGCCAGGTATTGCTTTATCTTAGCGAAGGCTACCTTGCAGTCCTTGTCCTAGTTGAATGGGACACCCTTATGTAGCAGTCGATTCATAGGTCAATATTTATTCGATAGTTGGGCGATAAATTGCTTTATTGAGGCTACCTTGCCTTGAAGGCTCCTTAATTCCTTAATATTGGTGAGAGAACGCATTTCCAAAATGGCCTTGACCTTCGTTGGGTCTACTTCAATGCCTCTCTTAGAGACGATGAACCTTAGTAATTTTTCAGAAGTTACGCCAAATACGCACTTCTTAGGATTCAACCTGACATTGTGCTCTATCAGACGATCAAAGACTTTCCTTAAGACCTCTGCATGCTCTTCTCGTAGCAATGACTTGGCTAACAAGTCATCGATATAAACTTCAAGAATTTTGTGCATATAGTCATGAAAAATGTATGTCATGGCCCGCTGATATGTGGCACCAACATTTTTGAGGCTGAATGGCATAACTTTATAGCAAAATGTTCCCCATGGTGTTATAAACACGGTTTTGTGCTGGTCTTCGAGTTTTATCAGAATTTGATTGTAACCAGAAAAACCATCCATTAAGGAGAGCATTTCATGACCTGCAGTTGCATCTACGAGAGCATAAATATTGGGCAATAGAAATGAATCTTTGGGTGTTGCCTTGTTTAGATCTTTGAAATCCATGCAAATACATATTATTCCATCAGGTTTTCCCATGGGTACTGTTGAGTTGTATTTTCACCCAATTGAGAAAGTACAACTCTCCTTTAGGATTTGGGTTCCAAATCCCCTCTTGCAAAGAAGTCAAACAAACAACTTCTCCAAGGTCTCCGTTGTATTAGCATTTGCAACTGTGTATTGGTAATCTCAAATGAAGATAATCAATTTAAATGCTTGGAACACCTTAGTGATTGCAAGTAACTCGTAAACAAGGGGCAATGTTGTTTTATTTCACCATGAAACTTTAGTGATTGTTCATTGATTTTTTGAATTTTGTAATTTTTAAATGTTTATTTTAAATAAGTCAAACTTTCTGAAGAAAATAAAATGCAGAGAATGAAAATGCAATGCAGAAAACAAACTGAAAATAAAAATGCACTTAGTATGATGCTATCCTGTTCCGACAAAACCAAAGATGTGAGGTCTCCATGCATGCAACCTAACCTATTGGACTTGAAAAACATGCACAATCCCCATAGACTAAGTGCTGGTTTCTAGGGTACGAAATAACATTTCAGATTTCAAATATTCGCCTAATATAACTCAAAAATATGGCATTTAACATTATCTATAAATTCGAAATATGAAAAATGAAAGAATAGACATTAAATCCATAGCATGCAAAGAATATCTCCTTCTTTCTTGCCCACAAGATGCAAATTTTTGAACATTTCTGCATTAAAAATATGTCATTTTACAATAGCAAAATCTCTGGTTTTTCCAAACCAGTCTGTGGAAGAGAAACAACTCAAACAAGTCCAGAATGGCTTCCTCTCCTTCAGCTTTGCAACTCTGCTTGCAGTGGTTTTCGACCTCCCCTTTCTGGCCTCTTTGAATGGCGTATTTAAACTTCTAAAAACATTGTTTCTTCTTCCATGATGGTTCGCTTCGTTTTTCGATGACTGCTCGTTTCACCTTCCCTTCTATGCGTGTGCTTTGGTTTCCATTTTGTGACCCTTCGATGCGTTTCTCCACATGGGCTTGTGTCCGTTTCCCTCCGTGTGTAACAACCATCTTAAATGATCATGTAACGCTTTGTCTTATTTATTAGATTTTGTCCTTATGTCCACGTTGATGCAGGTCCGTTACCTTGGCGAAACTGGAACATGTCGCGATATCGCGACACTTTTTCCCTTTTGGCCATGACAGTGCAACATGTCGCGATATCATGACACTTTTTCCCTTTTGGCCACGACAATGCAACATGTCGCGATATCATGACACTTTTTCTCTTTTGCCCTCTCTTTATGCTTTGAATCGTGAAAATGCAACATGTCACGATATCGCGACACTTTTCTCCTTTGGCAGCGAAAACGTAACATGTCGCGATATCGCGACACTTTTTCTTGTTTGGCAGCGATGACGCAACATGTCACGATATCACGACACTTCTTCTCTATGCTTTTTCTCTTTGCTTTGTACGGTTGCAAAAATGCAACATGTCACGATATCGCGACTCTTTTTTTTTCTTGTTCTTTCTTGTATTGTACGGTCGCGAAAATGCAACATGTCGCGATATCGCGACACTTTTTATTTTCTTGTTCTTTCTTGTCTTGTACGGTCACGAAAATGCAACATGTCACGATATCGCGACACTTTTTCTTTTCTTGTTCTTTCTTGTCTTGTATGGTCACGAAAATGCAACATGTCGCGATATCGCGACACTTTTTTTCTAGCTCTCTCTCTTTGCTTTAAATCGCGAAAACGCAACATGTCGCGATATCACGACACTTTTTCTTGTTTGGCAGCGATGACGCAACATGTCGCGATATCGCGATGCTTTTTCTATTTTGGCCACGATGGTGCAACATGTTGCGATATCGCGACAGCTTTTCTCTTCTTGCCACAAAATTGCAACATGTCACAATATCGCGACACTTTTTTTATTTTGGCCGCGACCAAGCAACATGTCGCGATATCGCGACACTTTTTCTATTTTGGCCGTGACCAAGCAACATGTCGCGATATCGCGACACCTTTTTTTTCTTGTGGAGTTTTGCTTTTTTTTCTTGATTTTTAGCCTATGGGCCACTTCAGTCTTCTTGGAACACATGCAAAAAAGGTGGGTCCCCAATTTTGGGGTACGTTGTGGAGCAGCCACAACAAATGGCGACTTCTCTGGGAAATGCTCCTGAGCATTTCGGTGAGAACTCAACCTGAAAACACAGACTCAAATACAAGTGTCAAAAAATATCCCAAGAATGAAACTAGACGAGAAATACATGAAGCATTAGAATTATTAAGCATCAACTCGGTGTGTGCAATGTGCTTCATTCCCTATCGTTTGAAATTGATCAACATTCCATTGTCAGTTTCACTTATGATTCGTATGCAAGGCTATGAATGATTTGTGCAGGATTTGATGTATGATGAAGATGCTAGAGATATAACAACCTGCTTTGCAAAGGCTCAAACCTTCTAGTATCATGAACAAACATATTAAAACTGTCAAACCCTCTTAGGACCAAATAAATATATGTATACTGAATTAATTTACTAGATCCCAAAGTTGGTTATGTGTCACTACCATCTTGAACCCATGTGCAAGTGTAAGTGAAATCAGAGCTTTGGGGAATAGGATTCCCAACCTAAGCGAGATGGGAATTTAACCCTATCCTTACTACTCTGATCCGGAGTTCATTACCTCATCTTGAACAAAATGATTTAACCTGTTATGGATGAAACCGTCAGGCTAGCTTGTTCGTTTGAGCAGTCGGTGGTCTTGTTTTTAGACAAGACATGTTGCCACGCATGAGCATACTCCACTGCCAACCAGGCGTCTATAGCCCCGGTGGAGATTAACCCCATAATCCATGATTTGGCTCTACTTTTGATTTCTTGGACCTTGGGGATGACTACCCATCCTTGCAAGGGACATGTAGTATGATCCTTCCAATCCAATATTAATAAAGAAATGAAAAATATTTACTTTGGAATTTCAAATTCTTGAATGGGCAAAATAGAAGCTTTGGGGAATCGGATTCTCAACCTAAGAGAGATGAGAATTAGACCCTATCCTTACTACTCCATGAAGGTCAAATCAGAGCTTTGGGGAATTGGATCCTCAACCTAAGCGAGATGAGGATTTAACCCTATCCTTACTACTCTCATTTTAGGCTTTAAGCACTATGGGAGTGGTAAAAACCACTATTTTAAGGATTATGTTGCATGATAGGACAAACACGAAATATTCCTTTCGCCTCACCTTTTCTTCCAAGTATGGTTTTGACCATTTTGCTCAAGATTCTCTTTAATATGCGTAGAACGTGCTTGGTTCAAGATAGTTTGGGCATCAGTTCCCAACCTTAGGATCCTTTTAATATATGTTATGTAATAACCCTAAGAGGATTCGACACCTTTTCAATGATTGCACATGAAATGAAGATGCAACTAAGATGAAATGTATATGCAATGCGGAATGTAACATGAGATATGAATGCATTGCTCCTTTTGAAATGCGGATGGAGTATATATCACCTATTTTACCATAATGTGAAAAACTGACAACTTCATGCCTCACAAGTTCCAAACGATATTCATTAATGTATTTGCGATATTCGTGGAGCTTTCTGCAATACAATTTCGATGTTTCATATTCTCCTAGTCATAGTCAACATTCATGAGGACATAACTTGATATATATATTTTTTAAAGAACAAACCCAAAATGTCAAAAGGACCAACACACAATTTGAAACCAAAATAGAACTACAAAACCAAACAATTATATACAAATGTACAATATGATACAAATCTCACATGATTTAAGGGCTAAAATAGTGCTTTAGAACTTGCCCGTTAACCGGTAAAGTCAAATCTTTCCCATCCAAAGTTCTTAGTCTGAAAGTACTTTCCCCTAGAATTTTTGAAATTTGATAAGGACCTAACCACAGACAATCAAACTTTTTGTGATCCCCTTTCTCATCATGCTTTTTATCCCACAATAAAACCAAGTCCGAGATCCTGAAAGACTTAATTTTGGCTCTTTTATCAAACCATCTTTTGACCACATCTTGATGTTTGCTCATGTGGAGCATGGCTTCTTCTCTTTTTTCATCAAGGTGCATTAGATGACTTAATCTAGCCTCAATGTGATTATCAGTTCCAAGGTATTCTTGTGTGAAACGAAGGGTTTGAAGCTTCAAATTTGCAGGAAAAATTGGATCTTGCCCATAAACTAGATGATAAGGTGTATTCCCTATTGATTCTGTTTCTCTAGTCTTCCCAAAGAGCAAATTTTAATTGGTTGTGCCAATCCCGATAATTCTTTTCCAATAAATTCTTAATGATGGTTAACAAATTTTTATTTGAAGATTCTGCCAAACCGTTGCCTTGAGGGTAATAGTTAGACGAAAACTTTAAACTCACCTTATTATCATATGCCCAATTTGCAAATTGGGTGGAAACAAAAGCCTTACCATTATCACTTACAATAGAATCGGGCATTCCAAACCTTGTTACGATATGATCTTCGAGGAATTTTATTACCACATCCGTGGTAGCATGTTTCGTAGGAATTGCTTTCGCCCATCTAGTGCAATAATCTGTAGTCGTGAGTATGAATTTATGGGAATCTAAAGAATTTGGGTTGATAACTCCGATGAAGTCTAATCCCCATTGTGCAAATGGTCTCATCTCAACTACAGGTTGCAATGGCATAGCCGCATTCCTTTCTCTATTGGCAGCCACTTGACAAATATGGCAAGATCGCACATGTGCATGTGCATCTTTAAAAATGTGGGGCCAATAATATCCCGCTCTTAGGATTTGATGTGCCGTTGAATTTGCCGAACCATGGCCGGTTCCGTATTTACCATGAAACTCCTGCAAAACATTGGTAGCTTCTTCTTGATTTAAGCATCGTAGGTAAATTCCCTCGTGATTTTTCTTGTAAAGAACACCTGAACTAATTAGATAATTGGCAGATTTAAGTCTCAGGGCTCTTCTTTGAGTAGAATTAAGATGTGATGGACACTTACCATTTAATAGAAAATACACAATATCAACATACCAATCATCTTTAAAAATGCGCTCTCCATCTGAATACTGGCATGTGACTTGGGGATTGTTCTCAGCAATTGTTTTCACAAGTCCTTGTCCATGGACTAATTTCATGGGTTGGATTTCAAGGTCAAATTCTTGGATGGTAGAAATCCATTTACCTCTTCTCTCACCCAGCTCGTTTTGCACAAACATGGTTTTGACAGCAGGGTCAGGCACAATGGCAGAGACCCTACTATGCACAATGTAATGTCTGAATTTTTTTACTTTTTTGAAGAGTGCATACATTTGCTTATCGAGGATAGAATACCTCAATTGAGCATCCTTCAAAGGAGAACTTAGGAAAGCTATGGGATTTTTTGCGTTATCTTCACCTTTCTGAGTCAAGACACTCGCAAAAGAGTGTTCAGATGCGAAAGCATAAATAAAGAAAGGCTTAGAATAATTTGGACTTATAAGGACAGGGGCTCTAGAAATAGCATCCTTGATGCTTTGAAAGGCAACCCTACTTTCTTCGTCCCATATGACATTCACATCCTTTTTGAGCATCTCATTCAGTGGTTTAGCTATCTCAGTGAAGCCAGAAATAAACTTCCTCACGAAATTGATTTTCCCAAAGAAAGATCTCAATTCCTTTTTGCTAGCTGGGAGAGGCAAGTTTTGGATAGCTTCTATCCTTTTCGAGTCAATGGAGATACCTTCTTTTGAAATGATATGGCCAAGCAATCTTCCTTCTGTCACTCCAAAGATGCATTTTTTTGGATTTAAAGAAATTTTGTGCTCTTTACACCTTTGGAGAACTTTCCTCAAATCTTTCACATGGTCTTTTATTTCCTTTGAAAACACAGGAATGTCATCCACATACACAATGATACATTTACCTATGAGCCCTTTGAACGCATAATCCATGGCACGTTGAAATGTTGTGCTTGCATTTAATAATCCGAAAGGCATTCTTCTATAGGCAAATGTTCCCCATTTGGTTGTGAAGGCCGTCTTCATCCTGTCATTGGGATGGATAAGAACCTGATTGTATCCAGAATACCCATCGAGAAAAGACATCATTTCAGACCCATTCATCATTTGCAAGATTTCATCAATTGATGGTAGTGGGTAATTATCCTTTTGTGAGGCTTTGTTGAGATTTCTAAAATCTATGCATAGCCTTATCTCTCCATTCTTCTTTCTCACCGAAACTAGATTAGCGACCCAAGTTGAGTGCCTAACAGGAAAGATTATCTTTGCGTCCAACAATCGCTTGACCTCTTTCTCTATCAAGGGCTCAAGTAATGGGTTAACATTTCGTTGTCTTTGTCTCAAGGGTTTGGAATCCGGTTTTAGAGGGATGGTGTGCATAATAACGTTTTGATCATACATTTTCAACTCATTGTAATTCCAAGCAATGCAATCCATGTAATACTTTAGTGCACATATTATATTTTCCCTCTCATCAATCGTACATGCCTTTGCAATGTACACTTCACGCGGATTATCCACACTCCCTATATTGATCAGGTCACAAGCATCTTTAGGAGGTGGAACCCTTTTTCCTTTTCTAGCTTTATATCCCATATCAAACACCTTCTCCAATGAAACGATGTTCTTAGGTATCTTGTTGGATTGAAATGTAACTTCACTTTCTCCTTCTGTTTCTTCTTGCCACCTTTGATCTTCATCAATCACTTGGTTCTCAAAAATACCTGAATTGGTGACAAATTTGAAAATGTGTCTATCATTCTCAAAAACTTGCAAGTTTATGACGTTATCAAGTATCGATGGGCAAGGGACCAACTCAATGGAAAACTTCTTGCATTTTTTTATGTCCACTGGATTTAGCATGCCTGCAGCGATCGCAAGAGAATCAGCTATATGATTTCCTTTCCTAGAAATAAGGGATATATTAAAAGCATCAAATTCCTCAATGAGGTCCCTCACCCTAGTTCTATAAAGGCTTAATCTCTTATCGCGGTAGGTATATTGTCCTTTAACTTGTTTGACAACCATTTCTGAATCTCCCAATACTTTCAAACACTTAACCTTCTTGCTCAAAGCCAATTGTAATCCAAAGATAAGAGCTTCATATTCTGCCACGTTGTTAGTGCAAGGAAATTGCAATCTATAGGCAACAAACAATGGTTTACCTCCCGGACAAGTGAGTTCAACTCTAGCTCCTTGCCCCTTGTTTTGACTTAGATCCATCAAACTTGAGCAACCACACGATATTATCTTCCTCAGAAGAGCTATAAGAAAATGTTTCCTTTTGAGGTTCTTCGATAGCTCTTTCAACATCAAAAGCATAGACTCCTAACTCAGGTTCAAAAAATTGAACTTCATTTGGCTTGTTGAATTCTGTGATGATTTCCTTAAGCCTTGGCTCATTTTCCACTCTAATTTGATTAGCAATCCCTCTCCAGGGTAGCCACATGTGTGAGCAATCAGTGGAGAAATAACCATTCAAACTTTTCATCCAATCCCTAGCAAGTAGCATTCCATATCGACTTGGGATATTGACAACCAAAATATCAACCACTTGTTGGACCCTAGGTTTAGAATTGAGTTGGATCTTAACATCGTAGAGGGTTCCTACCACATTTACCTTAGACCGATCCAATTGCAAAACCTTGCATTTAGTAGAAACAGGCTCTAGGCCTAGCATTTGACAAATTTTTGAAGGCATGAGGTTACTTGTGGCACCTGTGTCCACCAAACAATTGTGCAAATTTTTGCCAACAATCCTCACAGTCAATAAAAAAGGAGGGACATCTCATCTTTCCTTTCGTAAAACCATGTGGGATTCAACTTCCTTTCCTTCTTGTATTTGACTAGGTGAGCCCAAAGCCTTTATCAATGCTTCCTTTTGGCCAGCAACCTAGCCGCCTCTAAAAATGAAAGGCTAGACTTGGACTTCTTTAAATCCTCCACTATGTCATAAGTTGACTTCTCAAGCTTCAATGTTTTTTGCGTGTCCTTAGACGTTTCTCTTCCAGATGGAGGAGGGGGATTATTATCAGCCTTAGCATCGGGAGGAAGAATAGAATTGTTTGGTGGAGTTGAGGATGTTCTAGGGGTTTTGGACTTACTCCTCAAACGGTATCCATGGTTCCCCTTTCTAAATTCTCTAAAATCTTGCACTTCCTGTTCCAAGATCTCATCCTCTTCTTCCTCATTCTCACTCTCTTGACGATATAGAGTTTCCACCACCAAAATGTTGTCCTCTCCTTGTTGATGTTGGGGTGGACCCTCATTTGGCACAAGTTCCAAATCATCCACTTGAGCTTGGAGACAATGGGTATACCTAGCAATTTTGGGACAATTCCTTTCATTATGCTCCTTTGTATTATGCAATCTACACCCCTTTTCCCATGCAAAATCAGAAATATTAAGAATGGAACTAGAGTGACTTGGTCCTACGGAAGTATCTATCTGATTAGCAATAGGGGAAGGCACACCCCCATTGTTTGGCTTCGTATTCCACTTTCTCCCTCTATTGTTGAAATTTTGATTTGGGTGAGGGGCATGGGATTCATACTTCTATTTTTGAACCAAATCATTACTCAATTTGTGAACTATCTTTTTGAGTTCTTCAACCTCTGAATAAATCTCTTTTGGTTGAGCTATGTTATTACTAGTTCCAATAGGATTTGCGTAATTGGTGAGATCTTGACTTAACATTTGAGTTGGATTTTGAGCCACTTGATTTGTGTAGGGATTCACACTTTGAATCGGAATTGGATTGGGGAAAGGAACTATAGCCTGAGAATTAACCGGACTGGCTCCTTGCATAGTCTGCTGACTATTTTGCAAAAATGAAGGAATGGGGGGAATGGATGTGATTGGTTGAATTGGAATGGGTGCGTAAGCGGGTGTTGATGAATATGGTTGTTGATAAGGCAAAGCATTTATGCCTGATATTTGCGGTGCCATGATCTGATTCATCATAGGAGCTTGACCATATGGACCATATTGTCCTACCATAGGCATCCGGGAAAACCCATAACCTTGTGGTGTCATTTGTTGTTCAATGGTCATAGCTTCATTGTAGGCTAGAGCAAGCGTGGTAACTTGAGGATTTTGCCTTGCAAACATTGCCGTCATAGGATCCAATGCCCCAAAATATATTTGCAAAGCTACTGTGGGATCAATGGCAAAATGCCGAATTGCTCTATTATAGCACTTCTAAAATCTTTGATTAAAAGTTCGGATTGGCTCACCCTGGCCTCTTTTGCATGTAATGAACTGATTATAGATGATTGTGGGATCTAATGGTGACCTGAATTGGTTGACAAAAGCATCCTCCATTTGCATCCATGACGTAATGGAACCAGAAGGTAAGCAAATATACCATTCGTAGGCCGCTTGGTCTAGGCTCATGGTGAAGAGTCTACAAGCCACATCCTCATGTTGAACTTGTAATCTTATCAAAACATCCCTATAAGCCTGAATATGTTCCTCTACGGTCCTTGGGCCATTCGATTTGTATTTGGGCAAAAATATCTCTATATTCTTAGGGATCTCGTGAATATCCCCTGCAATATTCAAAGGAATGTTATTGGCTCTGTACCAAGGAGGTGGTGGAGGTTGGGCCATTTGATTCAAAATCGATGATGATAACCCTACAAGAACCGTGGAAATGGTACTGATAATTGGTACACTAGTGGCAAATGACACCACCGGTGCAAGTTCGCTAGATGCGCCCGAGACAGAAGGATCTTCTGTAACAAGAATATCTGGTGGGACCACAATTTGCTTAGTTTTATTCCTTGGATTCCTATGAGTGAGTGGGAGGCTTTGGAATATGGTTTCCTCGGTTGTTTTGGACCTAGTTGCGATGCGATGCGGTGGGTCCAGCTTGTAAATGAAACTACCCTACGAAGCCTGACAAAACTCTCAATACCTCGAAGAAAACCTGCAAGACAAAGAAAATCCTGTAGTTAATGAAATTCAAAGAATAACTTGAAAACCAATTTGTTAGTCGTGAATGAAAGAAGGAATCATGACAAAGCAATATTCTAAAACAATGCACCATATCAAAACACCTTATTCAAAATCAATCAAACCATTATTCCTGTATGAACAATCAAAAGCGTTAGAACAATGTAGCAATTCATGTCCCCCTTTTAACCCCCCGGGGTTTGTTAAAAGGGGGGGGAAAAAAAAAAAAAAGAGGGGAAAAATATATAATATATTTTCCCCCTTTTTTCCAAGTCCCCGGTCCTGAAATAAACACAATCAAGGCCCTCCTTCTAGCGCCAATCTATTGAGTGGTATTTTCACCCAGTTGTGAAAGTACACTCTCCTTTAGGATTTGGGTTCCAAATCCCCTCTTGCAAAGAAGTCAAACAAACAACTTCTCCAAGGTCTCCGTTGTATTAGCATTTGCAAATGTGTATTAGTAATCTCAAATAAAGATATTCAATTTAAATGCTTGGAACACCTTAGTGATTGCAAGTAACTGTAAACAAGGGGCAATGTTGTTTTATTTCATCATGAAACTTTAGTGATTGTTCATTGTTTTTTTTTGGATTTTGTAATTTTTAAATGTTTATTTTAAATAAGTTAAACTTTCTGAAAAAATAAAATGCAGAGAATGAAAATGAAATGCAAAAAACAAATTGAAAATAAAATGCACTCAGTATGATGCTATCCTGTTTCGACAAAACCGAAGATGTGAGGTCTCCATGCATGCAACCTAACCTATTGGACTTGCAAAACATGCACAATCCCCATAGACTAAGTGCTGGTTCCTAGGGTACGAAATAACATTTCAGATTTCAAATATTCGCCTAATGTAACCCAAAAAGATGGCATTTAACATTATCTATAAATTCGAAATCTAAAAAATGAAAGAATAAACATTAAATCCATAGCATGCAAAGAAAATCTCCTTCTTTCTTGCCCACAAGATGCAAATTTCTGAACACTTCTGCATTAAAAATATGTCATTTTACAATAGCAGAATTTCTGGTTTTTCCAAACCAGTCTGTGGAAGAGAAACAACTCAAACAGGTCCAGAATGGCCTTCTCGCCTTCAGCTCTGCAACTCTGCTTGCAGCGGTTTCCACCCCCTTCTGGCCTCTTTGAATGGCGTATTTAAACTTCTGAAAAATTGTTTCTCCTTCCATGACGGTTCGTTTCATTTTTCGATGGTTACTCGTTTCACCTTCCCTTCTATGCGTGTGCTTTGGTTTCCATTTTGTGGCCCTTCGCTGCATTTTCTCCACATGGGCTTGCATCCATTTCCCTCCATGTGTAACGACCATCTTAAATGATCATGTAACGCTTTGTCTTATTCATTAGATTTTGTCCTTATGTCCACGTCACTATGCAGGTCCGTTACCTTGGCAAAACTGGAACATGTCACGATATCGCGACACTTCTTGCCTCCTTGCTCTCTTTTGTTGCTTTGACGAAAATGTAACATGTCGCGATATCACGACACTTTTTCTCTTTTGGCCATGAACAATGCAACATGTCACGATATCGTGACACTTTTTCTCTTTCCTCTCTCTTGCTTTGAATCATGAAATGCAACATGTCACGATATCGCGACACTTTTTCTCCTTTGCTTTAAATGCAACATGTCACGATATCCTGACACTTTTTCTTGTTTCCAAATGCAACATGTCGCGATATCGCGACACTTTTTCTTTCTCTTTTCTTATGAAAATGCAACATGTCACGATATCGCGACACTTTTCTTTCTCTTTCTTTCTTTTCGAAAATGCAACATGTCGCGATATCGCGACACTTTTTTCTACTCTTTCTTCCTTATCGCAAAATGCAACATGTCGCGATATCACGACACTTTTTTTCTCTTTTTTCTTTCATGAAATGCAACATGTCACGATATCGCGACACTTTTCTTTCTCTTCGCTCGAAAATGCAACATGTCGCGATATCGCGACACTTTTTCTTTTTGGCCGCGATGATGCAACATGTCGCGATATCGCGACACTTTTTCTATTTTGGCCATGATGGTGCAACATGTCGCGATATCATGACACCTTTTCTCTTTTGCCGTGATAGTGCAACATGTCACGATATCGCGACACTTTTTCTATTTTGGCCGTGATGATGCAACATGTCGCGATATCGCGACACTTTTTCTCTTTTGGTCGCGAATGCAACATGTCGCGATATCGCGACACTTTTTCTCCTTGTGGTATTTTGCTTTTTTTCTTGATCTTTAGCCTATGGGCCACTTCAGTCTTCTTGGAACACATGCAAAAAGGGTGGGTCCCCAATTTTGGGGTACGTTGTGGAGCAGCCACAACAAATGGTGACTCTGTTGGGAAATGCTCCTGAGCATTTCGGTGAGAACTCAACTTGAAAACACAGACTCAAATACAAGCGTCAGAAAATATCCCAAGAATGAAACTAGACGAGAAATACATGAAGCATTAGAATTATTAAGCATCAGCTCGGTGTGTGCAATGTGCTTCATTCCCTATCGTTTGAAATTGATCAACATTCCATTGTCAGTTTCACTTATGATTCGTATGCAAGGCTATGAATGATTTGTGCAGGATTTGATGTATGATGAAGATGCTAGAGATATAACAACCTGCTTTGCAAAGGCTCAGACCTTCTAGTATCATGAACAAACATATCAAAACTGTCAAACCCTCTTAGGACCAAATATATGTATACTGAATTAATTTACTAGATCCCAAAGTTGGTTATGTGTCACTACCATCTTGAACCCATGTGCAAGTGTAAGTGAAATCAGAGCTTTGGGGAATAGGATTCCCAACCTAAGCGAGATGGGAATTTAACCCTATCCTTACTACTCCGATCTGGAGTTCATTACCTCATCTTGAACAAAATGATTTAACCTATTATGGATGAAACTGTCAAGCTAGCCTGTCCGTTTGAGCAGTCAGTGGTCTTGTTTTTAGACAAGACATGTTGCCACGCATGAGCATACTCCACTTCCAGCCAGGCGTCTATAGCCCCGATGGAGATTAACCCCATAATCCATGATTTGGCTCTACTTTTGATTTCTTGGACCTTGGGGATGACTACCCATCCTTGCAAGGGACATGTAGTACGATCCTTCCAATCCAATATTAATAAAGAAATGAAAAATATTTGCTTTGGAATTTCAAATTCTTGAATGGGCAAAATAGAAGCTTTGGGGAATCGGATTCTCAACCTAAGCGAGATGAGAATTAGACCCTATCCTTACTACTCCATGAAGGTCAAATCAGAGCTTTGGGGAATTGGATCCTCAACCTAAGTGAGATGAGGATTTAACCCTATCCTTACTACTCTGATTTTAGGCTTTAAGCATTATGGGAGTGGTAAAAACCACTATTTTAAGGATTATGTTGCATGATAGGACAGACACGAAATATTCCTTTCGCCTCACCTTTTCTTCCAAGTATGGTTTTGACCATTTTGCTCAAGATTCTCTTTAATATGCGTAGAACGTGCTTGGTTCAAGATAGTTCGGGCATCGGTTCCCAACCTTAGGATCCTTTTAATATATGTTATGTAATAACCCTAAGAGGATTCGACACCTTTTCAATGATTGTATATGAAATGAAGATGCAACCAAGATGGAATGTATATGCAATGTGGAATGTAACATGAGATATGAATGCATTGCTCCTTTTGAAATGCGGATGGAGTATATATCACCTACTTTACCATAATGTGTAAAACCGACAACTTTATGCATCACAAGTTCCAAACGATATTCATTAATGTATTTGCGATATTCGTGGAGCTTTCTGCAATACAATTCCGATGTTTCATATTCTCCTAGTCATAGTCAACATTCATAAGGACATTTTTTTTTTTTTTTTCAAAATGTCGAAAGGACCAACACACAACTTGAAACCAAAACAGAACTGCAAAACCAACATCAAAACCAAACAATTATATACAAATGTACAATATGATACAAATCTCACATGATTTAAGGGCTAAAATAGTGCTTTAGAACTTGCCCGTTAACCGGTAAAGTCAAATATTTCCCATCCAAAGTTCTTAGTCTGAAAGTACTCTCCCCTAGAATTTCTGAAATTTGATAAGGACCTAACCAAAGACAATCAAACTTTTTGTGATCCCCTTTCTCATCATGCTTTTTATCCCACAATAAAACCAAGTCCGAGATCCTGAAAGACTTAATTTTGGCTCTTTTATCAAACCATATTTTGACCACATCTTGATGTTTGCTCATGTGGAGCATGGCTTCTTCTCTTTTTTCATCAAGGTGCATTAGATGACTTAATCTAGCCTCAATGTGATTATCAGTTCCAAGGTATTCTTGTGTGAAACGAAGGGTTTGAAGCTTCAAATTTGCAGGAAAAATTGGATCTTGCCCATAAACTAGATGATAAGGTGTATTCCCTATTGATTCTTTTTCTCTAGTCCTATCTGCCCAAAGAGCAAATTTTAATTGGTTGTGCCAATCCCGAGAATTCTTTTCCAATAATTTCTTAATGATGGTTAACAAATTTTTATTTGAAGATTCTGCCAAACCGTTGCCTTGAGGGTAATAGTTAGACGAAAACTTTAAACTCACCTTATTATCATATGCCCAATTTGCAAATTGAGTGGAAACAAAAGCTTTACCATTATCACTTACAATAGAATCGGGCATTCCAAACCTTGTTACGATATGATCTTCGAGGAATTTTATTACCACATCCGTGGTAGCATGCTTCGTAGGAATTGCTTCCGCCCATCTAGTGCAATAATCTGTAGCTGTGAGTATGAATTTATGGGAATCTAAAGAATTTGGGTTAATAACTCCGATGAAGTCTAATCCCCATTGTGCAAATGGTCTCATCTCAACTACAGGTTGCAATGGCATAGCCGCATTCCTTTCTCTATTGGCAGCCACTTGACAAATATGGCAAGATCGCACGTGTGCATGTGCATCTTTAAAAATGTGGGGCCAATAATATCCCGCTCTTAGGATTTGATGTGCTGTTGAATTTTTCGAACCATGGCCGGTTCCGTATTTACCATGAAACTCCTGCAAAACATTGGTAGCTTCTTCTTGATTTAAGCATCGTAGGTAAATTCCCTCGTGATTTTTCCTGTAAAGAACACCAGAACTAATAAGATAATTGGCAGATTTAAGTCTCAAGGCTCTTCTTTGAGTAGAATTAAGATGTGATGGACACTTACCATTTAATAGAAAATACACAATATCAACATACCAATCATCTTTAGAAATGCGCTCTCCATCTGAATACTGGCATGTGACTTGGGGATTGTTCTCAGCAATTGTTTTCACAAGTCCTTGTCCACGGACTAATTTCATGGGTTGAATTTCAAGGTCAAATTCTTGGATGGTAGAAATCCATTTACCTCTTCTCTCACCTAGCTCGTTTTGCACAAACATGGTTTTGACAGCAGGGTCAGGCACAATGGCAGAGACCCTACTATGCACAATGTAATGTCTGAATTTTTTTACTATTTTGAAGAGTGCATACATTTGCTTATCGAGGATAGAATACCTCAATTGAGCATCCTTCAAAGGAGCGCTTAGAAAAGCTATGGGATTTTCTGCGTTATCTTCACCTTTCTGAGTCAAGACACTCGCAAAAGAGTGTTCAGATGCGAAAGCATAAATAAAGAAAGGCTTAGAATAATTTGGACTTATAAGGACAGGGGCTCTAGAAATAGCATCCTTGATGCTTTGAAAGGCAACCCTACTTTCTTCGTCCCATCTGACATTCACATCCTTTTTGAGCATCTCATTCAGTGGTTTAGCTATCTCAGTGAAGCCAGAAATAAACTTCCTCACGAAATTGATTTTCCCAAAGAAAGATCTCAATTCCTTTTTGCTAGCTGGGAGAGGCAAGTTTTGGATAGCTTCTATCCTTTTCGGATCAATGGAGATACCTTCTTTTGAAATGATATGGCCAAGCAATCTTCCTTCTGTCACTCCAAAGATGCATTTTTTTGGATTTAAAGAAATTTCGTGCTCTTTACACCTTTGGAGAACTTTCCTCAAATCTTTCACATGGTCTTCCCTTTTCTTTGAAAACACAGGAATGTCATCCACATACACAATGATACATTTACCTATGAGCCCTTTGAACGCATAATCCATGGCACGTTGAAATGTTGCGCCTGCATTTAATAATCCGAAAGGCATTCTTCTATAGGCAAACGTTCCCCATTTGGTTGTGAAGGCCGTCTTCATCCTGTCACTGGGATGAATAAGAATCTGATTGTATCCAGAATACCCATCGAGAAAAGACATCATTTCAGACCCATTCACCGTTTGCAAGATTTCATCAATTGATGGCAGTGGGTAATTATCCTTTTGTGAGGCTTTGTTGAGATTTCTAAAATCTATGCATAGCCTTATCTCTCCATTCTTCTTTCTCACCGAAACCAGATTAGCGACCCAAGTTGAGTGCCTAACGGGAAATATTATCTTTGCGTCCAACAATCGCTTGACCTCTTTCTCTATCAAGGGCTCAAGTAATGGGTTAACAATTCGTTGTCTTTGTCTGAAAGGTTTGGAATCTGGTTTTAGAGGGATGGTGTGCATAATAACGTTTTGATCATACGTTTTCAACTCATTGTAATTCCAAGCAATGCAATCCATGTAATACTTTAGTGCACATATTATATTTTCCCTCTCATCAGTCGTACATGCCTTTGCAATGTACACTTCACGCGGATTATCCACACTCCCTATATTGATCAGGTCACAAGCATCTTTAGGAGGTGGAACCCTTTTTCCTTTTCTAGCTTTATATCCCATATCAAACACCTTCTCCAATGAAACGATGTTCTTAGGTATCTTGTTGGATTGAAATGTAACTTCGCTTTCTCCTTCTGTTTCTTCTTGCCACCTTTGATCTTCATCAATCACTTGGTTCTCAAAAATACCTGAATTGGTGACAAATTTGAAAATGTGCCTATCATTCTCAAAAACTTGCAAGTTTTTGACGTTATCAGGTATCGATGGGCAAGGGACCAACTCAATGGAAAACTTCTTGCATTTTTTTATGTCAACCGGATTTAGCATGCCTGCAGCGATCGCAAGAGAATCAGCTATACAATTTCCTTTCCTAGAAATAAGGGATATATTAAAAGCATCAAATTCCTCAATGAGGTCCCTCACCCTAGTTCTATAAAGGCTTAATCTCTTATCGCGGTAGGTATATTGTCCTTTAACTTGTTTGACCACCAACTCCGAATCTCCCAATACTTTCAAACACTTAACCTTCTTGCTCAAAGCCAATTGTAATCCAAAGATAAGAGCTTCATATTCTGCCACGTTGTTAGTGCAAGGAAATTGCAATCTATAGGCAACAAACAATGGTTTACTTCCCGGACAAGTGAGTTCAACTCCAGCTCCTGCCCCTTGTTTTGACTTAGATCCATCAAACTTGAGTAACCACACGAGATTATCTTCCTCAAAAGAGCTACAAGAAAATGTTTCTTTTTGAGGTTCTTCGGTAGCTCTTTCAACATCAAAAGCGTAGACTCCTAACTCAGGTTCAAAAAATTGAACTTCATTTGGCTTGTTGTATTCTGTGATGATTTCCTTAAGCCTTGGTTCATTTTCCACTCTAATTTGATTAGCAATCCCTTTCCAGGGTAGCCACATGTGTGAGCAATCAGTGGAGAAATAACCATTCAAACTTTTCATCCAATCCCTAGCAAGTAACATTCCATATCGACTTGGGATATTGACAACCAAAATATCAACCACCTGCTGGACCCTAGGTTCAGAATTGAGTTGGATCTTAACATCGTAGAGGGTCCCTACCACATTTACCTCAGACCGATCCAATTGCAAAACCTTGCATTTAGCAGAAACAGGCTCCAGGCCTAGCATTTGACAAATTTTTGCAGGCATGAGGTTACTTGTGGCACCTGTGTCCACCAAACAATTGTGCAAATTTTTTCCAGCAATCCTCACAGTCAATAAAAAAGGAGGGACATCTCGTCTTTCCTTTCGTAAAACCATGTGAGATTCAACTTCCTTTCCTTCCTGTATTTGACTAGGTGAGCCCAAAGCCTTTATCAATGCTTCCTTTTGGCCAGGCAACCTAGCCGCCTCTAAAAATGAAAGGCTAGACTTGGACTTCCTTAAATCCTCCACTATGTCATAAGTTGACTTCTCAGGCTTCAATGTTTTTTGCGTGTCCTTAGACGTTTCTTTCCGAGATGGAGGAGGGGGATTATTATCAGCCTTAGCATCGGGAGGAAGAATAGAATTGTTTGGTGGAGTTGAGGATGTTTTAGGGGTTTTGGACTTACTCCTCAAACGGTATCCATGGTTCCCCTTTCTAAATTCTCTAAAAGCTTGCACTTCCTGTTCCAAGATTTCATCCTCTTCTTCCTCATTCTCACTCTCTTGACGATATAGAGTTTCCACCACCAAAATGTTGTCGTCTCCTTGTTGATGTTGGGGTGGACCCTCGTTTGGCACAAGTTCCAAATCATCCACTTGAGCTTGGAGACAATGGGTATACCTAGCAATTTTGGGACAATTCCTTTCATTATGCTCCTTCGTATTATGCAATCTACACCCCTTTTCCCATGCAAAATCAGAAATATTAAGAATGGAACTAGAGTGACTTGGTCCTGTAGAAGTATCTATCTGATTAGCAATAGGGGAAGGCACACCCCCATTGTTTGGCTTCGTATTCCACTGTCTCCCTCTATTGTTGAAGTTTCGATTTGGGTGAGGGGCATGGGATTCATACTTCTATTTTTGAACCAAATCATTACTCAATTTGTGAACTATCTTTTTGAGCTCTTCAACCTCTGAATAAATCTCTTTTGGTTGAGCTATGTTATTGCTAGTTCCAGTAGGATTTGAGTAATTGGTGAGATCTTGACTTAACATTTGAGTTGGATTTTGAGCCACTTGATTTGTGTAGGGATTCACACTTTGAATCGGAATTGGATTGGGGAAAGGAACTATAGCCTGAGAATTAACCGGACTGGCTCCCTGCATAGTCTGTTGACTATTTTGCAAAAATGAAGGAATGGGGGGAATGGATGTGATTGGTTGAATTGGAATGGGTGCGTAAGCGGGTGTTGATGAATATGGTTGTTGATAAGGCAAAGCATTTATGCCTGATATTTGTGGTGCCATGATCCGATTCATCATAGGAGCTTGACCATATGGACCATATTGTCCTACCATAGGCATCTGGGAAAACCCATAACCCTGTGGTGTCATTTGTTGTTCAATGGTCATAGCTTCATTGTAGGCTAGAGCAAGCATGGTAACTTGAGGATTTTGCCTTGCAAACATTGCCGTCATAGGATCCAATGCCCCAAAATATATTTGCAAAGCTACTGCGGGATCAATGGCAAAATGTCGAATTGCTCTATTATAGCACTTCTAAAATCTCTGATTAAAAGTTTGGATGGGCTCACCCTGGCCTCTTTTGCATGTAATGAATTGATTATAGATGATTGTGGGATCTAATGGTGACCTGAATTGATTGACAAAAGCATCCTCCATTTGCGTCCATGATGTAATGGAACCAGTAGGTAAGCAAATATACCATTCGTAGGCCACTTGGTCTAGGCTCATGGGGAAGAGTCTACAAGCCACATCCTCATGTTGAACTTGTAATCTTATCAAAACATCCCTATAGGCCTGAATATGTTCCTCTGCGGTCCTTGGGCCATCCGGTTTATATTTGGGCAAAAATCTCTCTATATTCTTAGGGATCTCGTGAATATCCCCTGCAATATTCAAAGGAATGTTATTGGCTCCGTACCAAGGAGGTGGTGGAGGTTGGGCCATTTGATTCAAAATCGATGATGATAACCCTACAAGAACCATGGAAATGGTACCGATAATTGGTACACTAGTGGCAAATGACACCACCGGTGCAAGTCCGCTAGATGCGCTTGAAACAGAAGGATCTTCTATAACAAGAATATCTGGTGGGACCACAATTTGCTCGGTTTTATTCCTTGGATTCCTATGAGTGATTGGGAGGCTTTGGAATATGGTTTCCTCGGTTGTTTTGGACCTAGTTGCGATGCGATGCGGTGGGTCCAGCTTGTAAATGAAACTACCCTACGAAACCTGACAAAACTCTCAATACCTCAAAGAAAACCTGCGAGACAAAGAAAATCCTGTAATTAATGAAATTCAAAGAATAACTTCAAAACCAATTTGTTAGTCATGAATGAAAGAAGGAACCATGACAAAGCAATATTCTAAAACAATGCACAATCAAAACACCTTATTCAAAACATCTTATTCCTGTATGAACAATCAAAAAGCGTTAGGACAATGAAATAAACACATTCAAGGCCCTCCTTCTAGCGCCAATCTGTTGAGTGGTATTTTCACCCAATTGTGAAAGTACAACTCTCCTTTAGGATTTGGGTTCCAAATCCCCTCTTGCAAAGAAGTCAAACAAACAACTTCTCCAAGGTCTCCACTGTATTAGCATTTGCAACTGTGTATTAGTAATCTCAAATAAAGATAATCAATTTAAATGCTTGGAACACCTTAGTGATTGCAAGTAACTGTAAACAAGGGGCAATGTTGGTTTATTTCATCATGAAACTTTAGTGATTGTTCATTGTTTTTTTTGGATTTTGTAATTTTTTAAATGTTTATTTTAAATAAGTTAAACTTTCTGAAGAAAATAAAATGCAGAGAATGAAAATGAAATGCGAAAAAAACTGAAAATAAAATGCACTCAGTATGATGCTATCCTGTTTCGACAAAACCGAAGATGTGAGGTCTCCATGCATGCAACCTAACCTATTGGACTTGCAAAACATGCACAATCCCCATAGACTAAGTGCTGGTTCCTAGGGTACGAAATAACATTTCAGATTTCAAATATTCGCCTAATGTAACCCAAAAAGATGGCATTTAACATTATCTATAAATTCAAAATCTAAAAAATGAAAGAATAAACATTAAATCCATAGCATGCAAAGAAAATCTCCTTCTTTCTTGCCCACAAGATGCAAATTTCTGAACACTTCTGCATTAAAAATATGTCATTTTACAATAGCAGAATTTCTGGTTTTTCCAAACCAATCTATGGAAGAGAAACAACTCAAACAGGTCCAGAATGGCCTTCTCGCCTTCAACTCTGCAACTCTGCTTGCAGCGGTTTCCACCCCCTTCTGGCCTCTTTGAATGGCGTATTTAAACTTCTAAAAAAATTGTTTCTCCTTCCATGACGGTTCGTTTCATTTTTCGATGACTGCTCGTTTCACCTTCCCTTGTATGCGTGTGCTTTGGTTTCCATTTTGTGGCCCTTCGCTGCGTTTCTCCACATGGGCTTGCGTCCATTTCCCTCCGTGTGTAACGACCATCTTAAATGATCATGTAACGCTTTGTCTTATTCATTAGATTTTGTCCTTATGTCCACGTCACTATGCAGGTCCATTACCTTGGCAAAACTGGAACATGTCGCGATATCGTGACACTTTTGCCCTCTCTCTTTTGTACTTAGCCATGAAAATGTAACATGTCGCGATATCGCGACACTTTTCTCCTTTTGTGCCACGAAAATGCAACATGTCGCGATATCGCGACACTTTTCTCCTTTGCCGGAAATGCAACATGTCACGATATCGCGACACTTTTTCTTGTTTGACCACAAAAATGCAACATGTCGCGATATCGCGACACTTTTCTCTCTCTCTCTTTGCTTTAATCACAAAATGCAACATGTCGCGATATCGCGACACTTTTCTTTCTTTTCTTTCTTGTCTTGATCGAAAATGCAACATGTCGCGATATCGTCGACACTTTTTTTCTTTCTTTCTTCTTTGATCGAAAATGCAACATGTCGCGATATCGCGACACTTTTTCTTTCTTCTCTTTTGGTCATGAAAATGCAACATGTCGCGATATCGCGACACTTTTTCTTTCTTCTCTCTCTTTGCTTTGAATCATGAAAATGCAACATGTCGCGATATCGCGACACTTTTTCTTTTTGGCGCGATGATGCAACATGTCGCGATATCGCGACACTTTTTCTCTTTTGGCCGCGATAGTGCAACATGTCGCGATATCGCGACACCTTTTCTCTTTTTGCCGTGAAACTGCAACATGTCGCGATATCGCGACACTTTTTCTCTTTTGGCCGTGACGGTGCAACATGTCGCGATATCGCGACACTTTTTCTATTTTGGCCGCGATGGTGCAACATGTCGCGATATCGCGACACCTTTTTCTCCTTGTGGTGTTTTGCTTTTTTCCTTGATCTTTAGCCTATGGGCCACTTCAGTCTTCTTGGAACACATGCAAAAAAGGTGGGTCCCCAATTTTGGGGTACGTTGTGGAGCAGCCACAATAGGTACCATATTGGACACCCATTCTGGATAATCTATGGAAATCACAAATTCCACATCCAACAGCTTTTGTAGCTCATCTTTCACCATTAAGGCTACTATTGGGTGCATTTTCCTAAGCTTTTTCTTGATCGACTTCTTCATCAAATCTAGCGAAAGTTTATGAGTAACCAATTTCAGGTCTAGACCTGGCATATCCTTATATGACCAAGCAAACAAATTTAGTCTCTCTTTCAGTAGAGGGATGAGGGTGGCATGCTCATCTAGAGTGATACTCTCTCCAAATTTAACCTTCTTTGCACTGGTGGGATCATCACTAATATCCACCTCAAAGGTTTCCTCTACCGACATTTGTGATCCCTCGTCAAGTTGGTGAGGCGTAGGAATCATATGGATGTCATCAGACAGGTTGATTGGTTTCGTGCTGGAAGCATTTTCGACATGATAAACATCATATACATAGCCTGGTGAAAAATCAAAAGGTTGCAACATTTCTTCATTGGGAAAGAAATCCTCAGGCTCAATGGGTGAATCAACACGATCCCAGTCGATAGCATATTTTTTAAGGTAAAATGGTTTAGACGGATCTACTGGATTGTAGAGTGGAGTGGTCAAATCAATGGAGACCATGTTTATGGAATGGAATTGATATCCAGGACCACACGGACTAACTTCTACTAAATTTGCATAGTCCCCATACCCACGATCTGGCTCTAATGACATAAGCACAAAAGGGTCTTCCTTGTGAGGACTGTAAATAACTGGATCCTCCCTATGCACTAAATGTAAAATATGATCATTCGGATCATGGAGCTACATGTAGGTCGATGGAAGGGGATTAACCAACTGATGGATTTGATCCAGGTTTAACCGTCTTGCTCTCAGATGTAGACCAACATGTATTTGCCTATAGACCTCATCAATGTCGATGGGTTGATGATGGTGATGCAAATAAGGAGGACCAAGGTAGGCCCTCTCTAGCTCATCTTCTTCATCACTGTCATAATAGAATCCTTCATTCGCCCCCACTCCTAGAGGGTGCTCCTCCAAATGAGGTCCCATGAATCTTACTTCTTGCATACTATTGTCGCTATCCGAAAAAATTGGATAATTATACCTCATGTACAATGCTACCAAGAAAAGTAGCTCGATCTCTTCTCCTGAATGATCAACGTTGGGAAGGATCTCTTCGATATCCTATATCGACTCAATAGGCAATAGATGACGTGCATACAAAGGCCTTACATAAGCGCCTTCAAATTTATCCTCAGGTTCATCATCATTGGAGGAATCCTCATTTGCTTCATATCCTGGTCCACTCATATCGAAGGTGGACTCTGCTCCATCTTCATTACAAAGATATCCTAGCTCGAGATCACTTGCAGTAATGGTGTTGCACCCCTACATGTTTGTGTCGTCGACTGCATCACGAGTTTGGTGTCCCAGTTGATCTCTAGGGCTCATTTCTACATCAGTCTGCTCAAGGAGCCCTTCATGATGATATTCAAGCAGCTCAATGGTGATGATAGATATCATAGGGTGATTCCTCCAGAATTTGGAAGGATCCAGATGATATGGATTAAAATCCACATCGTTCACCATACTGAGGTATAGATGATCTAGGGATGGTATGAGCAAATTGTCCTGCCCATGTATTTGTAACTCTAGATTGAATCTATCAGTGACTAACTGATAATGAGGTTCCAATGGAGTCCTCCATCCTTGTTCAAAGAGACCAAGGTCGTATCCATGCCAATGATATAGCTAAAAAATACACATGGCATACTTTGGATTAGACAAATAATGAACGTTTACCATGAAAGGTTCCTCGTCATCTTCATCCATGGGCTCTCGCGTTGGAAGCTGATCTAGCCATGCATAGATGAATTTAGTTTGGTTAGGTGGCTCTCCCAATGGAACCACCAATCTAATCGAATATCGATGAGCGGATGGTCTGCCCATCTCTTACGCAGTCTTCAGAATTGGTTTGAAGGTCACATTTTGCACAAGGTACTCGCCTAATCCGGTATTAGTGAGATGTATCACGAGGTAGGCTGAGGTCCCTCCTCGGATTTGTATTGGGGCTCATCAACTTCCATGGGAATGGGAACGTCCTCGGTGATTGGCTCGAGCTCATGCTTTTTCTCTTTCTCACCCATATTTGCCTTCAATTTCCTATCATCCCGTTGGATGATTGATATCGATGATTTCAAGGAAGTGGTAGTGGTATGCTTCGATCTGTGTGACATAGATGGCATTGGTTGAGCATGCACCACCGGTTTACCTCCTGGTTTTTTTATTGGTGATGATGACCAAACATCCAAGTATGTTTATGGGAGTATGAAACCCTTAGGCAAATCTTCTAGGTTCACAAACTTAAATGGCTCCTCATCCGAAGCCACTACGTGAACCAATCACTCATGAATATATTTCACGCACTGATGCAGTATAGAGGGGACACAACACATTTTATGAATCTAAGGCCTACCGAGTAAGATGTTATATTGCATGGCCCCTTCTATTATGTGACACATTACTGAAACAATCTTCAGATCTACTTGTACAGGTAGGATAATTGTGCTGACATTCGAACATAGTGCATCATTAAACACTCTCAATGTGAATGTAGTTGGCACAATGTGTGATTTATGTAGTTTCAAATGACTTAGCGCCTTGGTCATTATTATGTTGATCGATGAGCCAGTATTTATCAAGACCGTTTTAAATGGCATGTGATTCACACACGCGATTATGTGTAACGGTGGGTCGGTCGTAGTTGTAGAAACCGTCCTTATCTGATGATTGTAAAATTGGATCATCGATTCATGACACTAATGTACATGTCCCACAAAATTTGTAAATGCCTGCACATCCTGGGCCTGTACTTAAATGGACCTCAAAATGTCCATAAGAGTCTCCATGTGCCTCGGGGACTGCTATATTAATTCATATATTGACAACTTCACAGGAGTTGTCTACAAGTTTTGGACCAACCTGCTCCCTATGGTCACCACCGATCTTGTCGGTGGGCTTGGCATATTCTATGTCGATCGTTGATTCGACGTGGTTTGTATTTGAATGGGAGCACGAGGTTGATTTTGTTGTTCATATCTCCTGTGCCTAGTGACAATGTTGACCATACCTACGAATCCTTGGGTACGTGGTTTGAATTGCACCTGGTTAACCTAACCAACGTTATTCTGAGCCACCTCATGATTTGGTAAGGGGTTCTTGTAAATCCCCATATTTTTATTGTTGGTCACCCGTGGGTTGTGTGGCACTACAAGCTCTCCCTTTTTGATCATAGTTTGTACTAGGTGTTTGAAATACCAACACACCTTGATGTCATGACCTTTCATTCTATGAAAGATGCAAAATAGATCATCTTGGAACCCCTTTGGTTTGGGTTTATTGGGGTCTATCATCTTGACTTCGGGTAATATGATTGCCTTGGCCTCGCATAACTAATGGAAAATTGACATAAGTAATTTCGTCAATGGTGTGAACTGGCGAGGCAGATGTTGATCTTTGTTCTTTCCCTTGTAATTGTTGTTGCGCTTGTCATATTGCACAGGGGGAGGTTAAGCCTGATAATTCTATTTCTGTTGCCCCTTGTCCTCCCGTTGGAGATTCAGTACCACTTAATTTACATGGGCCTAATTGCCTTGTTGTTTTTTGGTACTCTTTTTTATCCCTCTATCTTGTTTTTGAGCTTCAAGTTGCCTTCCTGCAACTTGATGTCCTCAATCACCTTGGCTTGCGGTAAAGCCTCTTCGAATGTAGGATACTATTTTAGCTGCAGTAGTAACGAGATGTGTTTGGCATAACTCTTCGTAAATATCCAAGTAGGAATAGGGAATGGTAACTTCATCATTAGTCTCCTCCATATCTTTTCGTACTGCTCTATTGGCTTGTCGTCACACTGAGCTAGCGTAGCCAGATTGGAAAGATTGGCCTATTTCTTGATGTTGAAGGAATAGAATTCAAGAAAGGCATCAACTAATTGATCAAAACTTATTATGCTATGTTTCTTTAGCTAATTAAACCACTC
This sequence comes from Wollemia nobilis, assembly GCA_028583015.1. Lineage (NCBI taxonomy): Eukaryota > Viridiplantae > Streptophyta > Pinopsida > Araucariales > Araucariaceae > Wollemia > Wollemia nobilis. Next base: position 3,854,552 of record JAQPPZ010000314.1, read on the forward strand.
TCGGGTTGACCTAAAAGTGTCATGATGAACGTGCACAACAATAATGTATCATTGCTTGCTATCTGAAAACAAGCATCCAAAAATCTTGTTACATGTTCCTGCGCATCTTTATCACCCTTGAACTTGTCCAACCTGGGCATATCAAAATGCTCAGGGTAAGCCAGAGTAGGCACAAAAGGATCCAAAGGGTCGTTATAGATTTTCCTCAATGTCAGCTTTTGAATAGCCATGCCTTGTCTCTCAATGGATTTAATCTTCTCGGCTAGGACCTTATAGGTATTTGAAGATAGAAAGTCCTCCTCCCTAAGTTGATGTGGAGGTGGATTAGGAGGTATTGTATTTCTTATGCGAGATGGAGGGCATTGCTATTCCTCCTCTTCAGCTCGGGAGCTCTTAGGATATTCTTACTCGTATCCATCTCCCACTACTGCTTCATGTTGTCTCTGCCTTTGATTATTGAGTGATAGTGACCGCTCTCTCTATTCAAAACTAGCATGAGTACGAGCATCTCTATGCTCTTGATGCATATCGACTTGTGAAAAATCCTTCCTGTACGTATGCTCTCGATGCTCATCTTGAGGATATAGGTCAACCCTAGCTAACCTATCCTCCTGCTCCACACATTCCTTCTGGATAAGGATACGCTCTTCTCCCATGCGTTGCTCATATAACCTCTGTATTATGAGCCTCTATGCTTGAATATTTTCATCTTCAATGCATTGCCTCTCTAGGCGAGCATCCTCCAATTGATATTGGAGGAGTTGGCATTTTCTCTCTGATGCTAGTTGATGTGATCTAGCAATCTGGTCGATCGTAGGAGGCCTCTGGTATCCCTACTCTGTATGAGAGACCTTGTGGGTTCTATACCCATTAGACTGATGTGCTGTGCCTTTGCCTCTATCTGTGAAGACGAAATTGGCCTCCTGCTGTGTCCTATATTGTGAACCACCATGCGCATATAGTGGGTGTGTGACTTGAGGGCACTTAGAAGCCTCCCCATGTTCTCTAGTAGTGTGAACGACGCTCATGCTACACTCACTCAGGACTCGAATGGGTGGAGCAGAAGGCTTGCAACCTAGCTTATCTAGAACACTACCTAGACCCTCTAGCTGCCTAGACCACCATTGCTCATGTGGCGGTGTGCCATTATCTCCCACCTTTGATATATCAACGGTGATCTTGCATGGTGGACCACACATGAAAGTATGGTTAGACCTATGCCCGATAGCAAATCGGTCTACCTACCCCTGAATGGGCGGGTCTCTAGTCCTTCTATACTTAGAAGGTGGAGCCCTAGATCCTATAGTGTACTTAGTATGTAGGGGCACCAACCTGGTCCCCTGCACAATAAACTCTTCAGCTGATCCCATAGACGCGCATGCATTGCGGTCTCGATAATGGATCTCAAGTGGAACACCCTTATTCTGGAAGGTTTCCTATTCTACTCTATACCTATAGGAGTGTACTGAAGCTCCTCTATCTAGGGTTTGCTCTACTAGCTCCCCTCATGTTGAGTTATCTCCTCAAATGCTAGTCGAACGATGTTCAGTTTGCTCATGTGGTTGAGGAATTGACACGTATTGTTGTGAATTGGTTAGGGGTTGGTCATCGGCATTGGCTTTGGACCTTTGTCGACCACATCGTGTATCCACCATTGTGTACCTAGAGTCTAAATGTATTATTATTAAGCAAACAAGGTATACAATAATGATGATATCGTTTTAAGTTTTAAAAGTGAGTCCTAAACTATTTGATGTGTTTTCAATATTTGTTGTATCAGTGTAGAAAATCTTATTATGTTTTGCAAAACTTGTTGGAATTTATTCTCAGTTTAATGGATTTCACCTGTATGCTCATAGCTTGACAACTTGGCTATGAAATCCAAGTCACGTAAATCCCTCGTGTGTGGTAATGAAGCCCACACTTGGACAAGGAGCACAAGTCCTCCTATATTCTCACTTGTTTTACCCCAGTCAGCGTTATACCATTCGAAGAGAATACATGCAAATTTTTCATGGTATGAAAGGTTCTTGGAATCAGTATTGATCTATATATCAAGGGTTCATAGGATTTGGGTCAACGGATGGAAGTTACGCACATCGTCATTGAACCCTACTAGTGGTTGGATGTCAAGCTCAACTCACTAGCATCTAAGTGCTTCATGGTGTGTGTGGTTCCTTTTAATGTACATAAAATAAATGCATCATATAGCACACATGCTCATTTTCTAATTGTTGTGCAAATGAAAGATGTTTCAAATTCAAAAAATGCAAGCTACTCTAGATGCTCTTTAAGACTATGCACATTACAAGGCTAAATGACTAATAATTGGGCCTCACGCATGCAAACCATCCACATATTTCTATCAAGAACGATGTAGCCTAGGGAAAACTACAATTAGAGGTCTGCTATTCCCAATAGTGCCTTTCTATTGAAAGAAAAAAATGAAAGAAAACTAGGACAATTGATTTACCATTTTTTTATTTTATTTCCTAATTTGCATCCAAATTAACCTTACTGTAAAAACACAAAGATCAAAAAAGTGACAGAGGTCTAAAAATAGGACCTACCTCAAGTCCTACACTGTCTAGTATTATGAACTTGTCTGTTTGTGTTGTCAGTAGGAAACCACAGGTATGATCTACGATTTTGACTATATACCGCACCTTGTACCTGTGGTTCAGTTATTGGGCTGCAACTGATATCTATGGTTTGTACCTGCAAGTGCAAAAATAAGAAAATATAGTCATATCCTAAAAATGTGGGGTCCCACCATGATCACCTTCTATAACCACTAGAAATGGTCACACCCGTTGGCGTATCCTATTGCAATAAATGATAAAATATAGCATGCATACAAGAACAATAAATTGACAACAAATGAATCAAAAAGAAAAATAATTTATTCCATTGTATTTGAAGTCAAAATCCAATTACAAGTACATCCCTCTTAGGGATAATCATTTTGATAGAATATTACAATAGGAGTGCATAATTGTTTTCCCTATTAAGGGTAGGGGTGATTTCCAAATGCCTTTCAGGATGACACAAATTGATCTAGGGTGGAGGTGCCCTCTTTTTCGCGATGGGGAAGGAACTTGATAGTTGGTTCTCCTTTGAAACTGTTCCCTACGGTCAAAAAACAACACAAGAATATAAAAAAGATAGGCAACCTTTGAGGTAAATTGCATAATGACATCATTGAACATGTATAATCAAGAAAATGTACAAAGTGCTTCTAAGCTATGCAAATTGAATCAAGATTCATATAATAGCATAAAGAAACGTAGCAACTACACTATGCATGGATTGTATATATAAAATGAAGCATAAACATGCATAAAGAAACCATTTAAGTCCTAATTGAAGCATAAGCAAAAAGAAGCTAAACTAACCTAAATCTATGGTCAAAAGTTTGCTAAAATGTATTTTAACCATGAAACCAACTAATCTAAGCTAGTTAACCATACAAAAATGAAAATAGGAAGGTGGTTATACCTCTATTGCAAACCATAGCTTTGGTGAGCGATTTGCACTATAAACCGTGGCTGATAGCCGCTGTTAGCACTCTGATAGGCTTACCCTCAATTCCAAGGGTAGTGGGCTTGAACTCCTTATCCAATTGATGTTCAAGGGTCGCCTTCGGTGTCCTTATGATAGTTTTTGTGGTTTAATCATAGTGATGGGCCTTCGTTTACCTAGATTTGAGTTTATTGATCCTCCTAGGCTCCTAGAACTTCCATGGTAAACTGATCGTTGGATGAATAGCAAAGTAGCCTTCTAATGCACAAGTTCAATATGCAATCCGACAAGGCTTCACTGCTTTCTTGATTAATTCACACTCACTCGATAATTCGTTAGCGCTTCGCTATACAAATAATCTATATCTTCTTCCCATTTGGAGGGGCTATTTATAGGATGCCCTACGACTGGGGGTGACTTCCTAAAGAAGCCAAGATCAAGAAGAGGTGGTTAGGACAGTTGGAATGGAAGCCTCTGGAATCTTCCATCCATTAACCACCTTCTTCTAGATCAAATGGCCGTTCCAACCGATTTGACTCGAATTGAAGGCCAACTAAAATTCAATTAAGACTGCAGGTCATAGCTGCGGTCTATACTGCAAACTGTAGGTCTCTGTCATGGTTCAGTTGTAAACCATAGGTCTGAGCTGCGATTTAGACTGATTAGGCCAAGGAGACCAAATTGAGTGGTTAGAAACACTACTCTATCTTGGAGTCTGTCCAAGATCTTCCATATGGTCTTGTAGCATGTCCATATGAGTAGTCGCCCTTGACATGACGTGTTTTAGGTGTCTACAGAAGGATTTAGATATTTTATGTAAATTGATGTAGGTTTCTATCTATAGCATCTCACTTGATATGAGAAGTGTATCCATTTGTAAACTCTCAAGCTCTAAATAAGAGAGATATAATTTGTTAAGGTTGGAGGACCCGAGTTCAACCCCTTTTTATCAATTAAAAAAATAATAATCAATAACACCTTTACAAAATTTTGGATCAAGCTATTATGTCATAAGGGTAGTCCTAGTTACGTCTAGTACTTTATTAGGAAAATGATTAATAAATATTTTAGGTTATATGGACTCTTTCAAGCTAGATATTTTTATTAACTAGACTTAATGATTGAAATAGATATTATATTAGTATATTATAATTATAATGGTATTATAATAACATAGTAACTATGTAATCCCCCAAGGGTTAGGTGGATTGGTAAGTGCTTGTTTGGCCATACACTTACCAAGAAGAGACTTGGATTCAAACCTTGGGGGTGCCAATTTACAAAGTTAGTAGTCTGATCTGAATCCTTTGAGTGCATGCTAGATTAATGATGATGGTATGAATCTTTAGTGATCAGTGGTCTTCCTCTCACGTCAGGTCCACAACAATGATATGGAATAGTCTTGTTGGAAGCAACCCCTATGGTTTGAACACTAGATCCACAATAATGAGATGGAATAGGTATGTTGGAAGCAACCCCTGTGGTTTGAACCCCGTGCTTGGCAATTACTAAAAATAGTGTGGTTGTAACCAACTCCCCTATGTATCAAAAAAATTAGTAACTATATATGTATTTTTAATGAGATTTGAAATAAAAAAGAGTTTAAGAATTTAACCAGTAATGTTCATATCATTTATTTGTTTGTTGTGGATTCTTTTATTTACTTATTTATTTTTAGTATTGTGTTCAAGAGAAATTGGTTGAGAGTAAAGAATTTGTGTTCAAAGGATTTAGAGTGGTTAGGAGTGAAGCATTTTATATCTTAAACCAAAGTTTGAATTTTACAAGTTAATTTTAACATTTATTTTTTTATAAATGCTTGCACCTTGCCCTCGTTTGAACTTGGATCTTCTAGCTTAAAATGTAGTAAAAATTTAAGCTTACTTAAATTCAAAATGTAATTGGATTTGGGAAGAAATGGGTTAGATGGATTAAAGCTTGTCTCTTTAAAGTTTCTTATTTAGTGTTGGTTAATATATTAGTAACAAAATATTTTAAATCCAAGAGAGGCCTTCGACAAGGAGATCCTCTATCTCTTTATTTTTTAATTATTAAGGTAAATATTTTGAGTAGGAACTTAAAGAAGGCTTATAAATATGGACTTATAAGTGGACTTAAGGTTAGTAATAACATTGAAAACATCACCCATGAATATTTTGTAAATGATACAACCCTTTTTGAAAGGGCAAGGATAAATGAGGCCAGAGCTTTGAATAACTTTTTAAAGGAATATGAAAGAGCATTGGGACAAAAATAAAATCCAAAATTTACTTCCTTAACACTCCGACTAATATCAAAGCAAGAATTTACAGGTTACTTGAGATAGAGAAGGTAAATTTACCAGTAACTTATCTAGGGATGCTTTTATTTGAGGGGAGAATGATGATAGAATTATGGAATCCAGTTATTATTAAAATTTAGAATAAACTACCAGCTTGGAAAGGTAAATGGTTATCGTTAGTATAAAGAGTGCAATTAATTAAGTCAGTCTTATAGGCCATTCCAACATATTATATGTCATTGTATACTATGCCAAAATTTATTGAAAAAAGTTTAGTCTATGTTATGTGATCCTTTTTATGGTTAAATTTACATGATAAAAGGAATTTTCCTTTGGTTAAATGGAGCAATGTGTGTGATGACAAAACTAGGGGAGGTCTTGGTTTAAGAGTTCTTACGGATGCAAACTTAACTCTTAGGGGAAATGTAATCTGGAGATTGTACAAAGAAAGTCAAAGACAATGGGCAATAATTCTTCTAAGTAAGTACGTTGAGCCCAATGACCCAATTTAATATTTACTACTTTCTCTCTACCAAATGGTTATGCTATTTGGAATGGTTCAAAAAAATCTATTGATCTAATGATCAAAGGTTTAAGATAAGTGGTGGGAATTAGAGAAAAAAAATTCTAGGTGTGATAAAAAACCACTCGATTTAGATCCGATTTCGAAACCTTGCATGAGATTGCTTCAAGACAAATATGGTGATAGGGTTTCAAAATTTTTGTACAAGGATCAAGAAGGAAGATACAAATGGAAAGAATATTTTTTTTATAAGTATACAAGACAATGATGCTAGGAGGCAATTGATTAGAAAGATAACACTTGTGATTATTTTAAGGGAAGCCAAGGATAAATTGATTTGGGAGTTGAATAGCTCAAGAGAATACACAACAAGAAGTGGATATAATGTAAAACACCAAAAAAATAGTAATATCACTAGAATATGAAGAAATATTTGGGATAGCCCAAGCATTCCTAAATTCAAAAATGTTTGTTTGGCTAGTAGATCATAGAAATTTTTTTATCTTGGGATAACCTTATGAAAAGGGGTTTTCATGGCCCCTCTCAATGTGTTATTTGTAAAAAGGAGAATATAGACCATCTCTTGGGACATTGCTCAAAGTCTAGAAACTATGGCAATGGATTCTTAATATGTTTGGTAAATGCATGGTGATGAACAAGTAGAATTGAAGATTGGTTAAAACAATGGCAAAATACTTACAAAAGTGAGGCTTTACAAAAAATATGAGATATATCAAAAGATATAATACTTTGGATTGTATGGATAGAAAGGAATAGAAGAATATTTAAAGGAAAGGATAGTAGTTTATTGGTAATGAAAAAGAAAATATGTTTAGCCATAAAGGAGTCTAAACTAACCCTATCAACTCACCCAATCCCTAATTTGGAAGTAGAGAGCTTTGATAGATGGACTCAAGTCATTAAATAAAATTATGATATTGGGTACAAGAGAAGCAAAAAATATAAAGTGGAAACCACCAAATGTGGAGTTGGTTAAATTGAATTTTGATGGAACATCTAAAGGAAATCCAGGATTAGCAAGAGGAGGAATAATTAGAAATAATAGAAGAGAGATGTTCTCTCATTACGCTTTCAACAATGGATTTAAGAAAAATAATAAAACTGAAGCTTGGACAACTTTAGAAGGGTTAAAAATATGTAAACAAATGAAATGGAACAACATATGGATGGAAGGTTATTCTCATAGTAATAAATACAATTTTGAGGAAAGCAAAGGCTCCATGGAACATACAAGAGATAATTATGAAAATTCAAGATCTTGCTAAAGAGTTTGAAGAAATTAGGTTTACACATACATTAAGGGAAGGAAACAAATGTGCAGATAGGTTAGCTAATAGAGGGGTTTTGATTAAGGATCATGAAGTTAAATTCTCCTTTCCATGGTTAGAGGAGTAGTAAGTTTAGCTAAATTCTCCTTTCCATGGTTAGAGGAGTAGTAAGTTTAGTTTAAGCTAACAGGAAAATATTGACTGCCTGAATCAAACAATGATTAAGATTTACTTTAATGTTTTCATTGGTAATATCTACTTTATTTTATAATAATAATGTGTTTTCATATAGACTATTTATTATATTTTTTTATGGCTGCACTTGTGTTTTAGGAAGGAAACTAACAATCCAGATTTGGTAAAGTGGACTATGATAGTGCGATGTTTTAGAAATATTACTCTACTAAGATGCAATGCATAGATAATAGAGGTGAAGTTTTGGTATTGTGAAAGTTGCTATATAAAATGTCAAGAAGGATGTTGAATTCTGGAATATTTGTATTCATACAAAAAATTGAAAAGATCTAGAAAATGAAAATCAAGAATTCAAACATTTTATAAAAAATGATGCAGGATTTTAGCTATAGCATCTTAATTGAGATGATAAGTGTATATATTTGTAAACTCTCAAGCTCTAAAGAAGAGAGTTGTATTTTTTCAAGGTGGAGGACTCTACTACAACCCCTTATTATCGAGCAAAAAAAAATTCAAAATATAATAATAATTTAAGCTTACTTAAATTTTATAGATATAAATGATGATAATATACTATAAAGCTAATATATTATATTTAAAAATAAAATAACTATATGATATTTAAAAAAATACATAATCATTATAAAAAAATTTGTAAAAATAATTATTAAAATAAAATAATATATATCATTGTTATTAAAAAGAATTCTTAAGTTATAGTCATCACTATAAAAAGAACTTGTATCCACTGATGGAATATATTTTAAAATGGGGCAATAAACAATATATATTAAAATAAATTTGGAGACGTCGTGCTTCGACTTTGAAACCCTTTGAGTGGGAGGCCTCTTGTTCTCCCATTCTGGATCTGGATGCTAGCCATGCTTAGTTTCTCTACTATGACCCGTGACCAGGGTGTTCTGCTTGTTGGGGGTCTTGTTGATGAGTTTGGCATTATCACTCTTTTGTAGGACAAAGGACTGAATGTTGAATTAAACCGGTTGAAGTGATTCTGGGCTATTTTATCACGATGAAATTTTTTGTCTATTGACCCCCTAACTGGACTTCACTCTGTTTGGTGGGTGTGTAGGGTGGCTGCATTTCTTGGGTTGTTTTTCAGTTTTGGGTATTTAGTTGGATGGTGCAACACTTCTTTTGGGTTCAGTAGTTTCATGTTTTTATGAATTTATAGGGAGGGGAAAAGGCCATCTACCGACCCAAACCTATGGGGGTGAGCTTGTACAAAATACATACAAAGGTATGGTGTTTTGATGAAAATTTTGATGATGTTCCCTTGGTTGCCTTCGGTTTTAGGGGTGTGGTTGGTCTATGCTTGTTTGGCCCCGTTGCTAGGGTTCTCCATCAGTTGTGGGTCTATGGCTGGATGGTGTCGTTTTATTCTGGGTTCAGTAGTTTCTTGTTGTATCCGACTATTTTGAGGAGACAAGACCAATACTGTCCCAAACTAGTTAGGGTGAAAATAGGTTGTTATGCTGTGGCGAATTTCAGATTTTGACCCCATGTCTCTATTGGGTTCCCTGGCTTCAATGACCTATAGAGATTTCTTTCTCCAGTTCCAGCAGTGGTGGGTTTGATCCTCGGGTATTAAGGTTTTTATTTTTTGGATCTTACTCTTCTCCCCCTCAGGTGTGGTACTAAATGTTGTTATCTCATTTTTTTGTACCTGAGAGTTATTGTTCTTGTTTTATGGTTTTTGCTTCGGTTTAAGCGGTTAATGGTTTTTCATTTCTCTTTCGAACTGTTGCAAGAGAGAAGTTTTAGATCCTTCATTGGGCTAAGTGATATGCTCCTAGTTTTGTGATATGCTAAAGGTTGGGTTAGTTTATTTGTTAATGTTTTCTCAATCGAGAACATGTTGGATTGTTTTGCTAAACCAGACTAAGGTTGGACTCTAGCAAGATCTGTGGGGTTTTTGCCTTTGTAGATTCTTATGTTGGAGGATTTTCCTATCGTTGGGGTACTCTGTTTCAGATCTTCTTTTTTGACTAGTTTTATTTTATCTTCATGGTATGCTTCGGTTCGAGTAGCTTTATTGTGGTATAATTTTTCAACTAAGGTAGGATGGCAAATGAGTTAGATCCTAGGGTTCCAATGCTCACATTTTTATTTGAAAATTTTTCCTTTTCTCTCTTAGGTGTTGCGTTGGGTGTTTTTTGTTTTTCTTTCCAAATGCTCTAAGAGTGGTTTTCTCCAACAAGATATGTGGGTTTCTTGGTGATTATTTATGATGTTTTCCGTCTGGTGGGTCTTCCATTGGCTAGATGAGTGAGCCTTGTGGGCTTAGTTTTTGATATGCTATGGATTTTATTGGCCGGTATTTTCTAGTGTTATTTTTTACACTGACTGTTGTCATGAAGGGTTGTCCTGTTACATGCTTTTTTGGATGGATTTGTTTATTGTGATGACATGATTCCCTTGTTCTCTTTTATTTTGAGGTGGAAAATGCTTCAATTTGGATGATCTTTATCTGTAAATTTGTTTTAACCGATTACATTTTCATTATTCTACTATTTTTCTTTGATGCTTTAGATTCTTGAGCACACGGTGATTTGATCATGGGACAATCTCTTGTATTTACTTGATAAAAATTTGTGGCCTATTTGATAGGAGGTTGCTTCATTAGATTTTGGGGTTTGGTTCGTGAAATCTAGCTCAGTATTTGTTGATGTTTTATTGCTAGATCTAAGGTTTGGAGGTGCCTTTCAAAATCATAATTGTAATAGGTTTGAGGACCCTTTAAAACCCCTTCTATCAATAATATATATGTATATATAGAATGAAATAAAAATATAATTTACTAAATATATTATTTTTTTAAGCTGCATACTGCAGTGGTAAGGGCTTTGGCTTCTCTTTGAGAGGTCCAAAGTTCAAATCCCACTCAGTATAAGGGAACCATGACCACTCATAAAAACATGTGTAAAATCATTGGAAAAAATATATTATTTTTAAGATAGTTATTATAAAAGGTATTTAAAATATATATTTTTTGCTTGAATGAATTTAAAATTTTTAATATAAATATTCTTAACAAATATACTCTCATTAACATAAATATTCTTAAAATTTTGCTTATATTTTTAATTTAAATCCATTACAAATATATACTTATTTGTAATGGATTAACATCAAATGGTATTAACATAAATGGATATATTCCTTAACTTTTAAGGATAGACTTAAGATATACATGTATAAGTATCAAGTTGTTAATTTAACACTATGTGATTATAATGTAATATATACGGGTTGTTTCAATTCTATATAACCCATTTAAAAAAAAAATTGTATTAGATTATCTAAATAATAGGAAAAATAAATTTTATAATTAATTGTATATAGTTTATATTAAATTATGATGTTTTTTTTGAAATTTATGTTCCCTCTTGAAACACCATATTGGTATTTTGAATTCTCATTAAAAAAAAATACCTAAGTTTATTTGTGGTTTGTGTTAGTAAGTTTGAAAAATAAAAATAAAATTATAAAACATATACTATACATGATTAAAGGAATACAAGCATGAGATTCTTATAGACATTATTTATGTAAACACCGCACAAATTACAAATTCAACTTATAACATCTACAAAATTTCAGATTATATTTTATATTTTAAACAATAAATAATTAAACATTTTGAAGCAAACAAAACTAAGACTATTGATCAATTTTGTAAAGCTGAATTCTAATAGTTGAGATGAGTCATTTTAAAAAAATAGTATGCATCAATAACCAGTGCTTAATCTCTAACCACGATCATCTTTTACCATCCTTTAAGTTTAAGGAAAGTGTGTTATGTAGTATAAATAGAATGGCAAGCGAGTATCAACCTCGCTGTAAACTTATTTCAAGTTCAACCACACTAGATATAATATTAATTACTAAGTATTGGTATCATTATTGTTGTGAATTCAAATCCTTTTAAAATGTCACCACAAATTTTCATTAATTTTTTTACATGTTTTTCCTTAGGCTTCTCTAAACTTTTATTTTGAATACATTGATAATTATTTTTATATCCTCTATTTTAATATGGTGGGTAATATGTACGGGGACAATGCAACGATTCGGGTTTTGGTTTTTTTTCATAAGGTTCAAGGTTCAAATCATGATGGGTGTGTGAGGTTGTTAGTTAAATTCCCTATTGATAAGCTTAACTCCCCCCTTTATGTGAAGTCACATTAGAATAAAGATACCCAACCTTGAATATTGGTTGTAAAGGTTTCTCACATTAACAAAATCTTAAAAAAGGAATGGTGGCCAATGCTTTTCTAGGGCTGATTGATTTGTTTTATTAAGTCTCACATATCCACAATATCTTTTGTTTGTATATATTGATTTATTATCTCTTTAAAGTAAACTTTCTCATAACATGTTAGGAACTTGCTATTGAAATAAAGCTCACACACAAAAAATACTGAAAGATAACTGAAATACATGCAATAACAATATAATACTATGCAGAAAGTAATTGCAGAATTGAACAATCTCACAAAAGAACTTAGAATCGTAGGCCTCTTCGATGGGGTAACCTCCTTCAATATTTAATTAACTTGCAAAAATATAGATTCGTACATGGCTTCATAGATTTTTAAAGAAAGACTTCATGCAAACCCTAACCCTAGGCTCAAGAGTTAGCTTACATGCAAAATGCCACTCGATCTAGAATCTTCTACCAAATGTCGGTTACAATATTTATAACGGTTACATCAAATGGCCCCACTTTACTAGGAGTATAACATGCCACGTACATTACAAAATAACATTATATATGGGATCTCCCACGTTGGAAGTGGGTCATTACATAATAATGAGAATTACAAAATAACGTTAGGATGAGATCCTAACATGTCCTTCCACTTCAAAAAGCTTTGTCCTTAAAGATAAAGGTGAGGAAACTGGTGCTGGAGCTGATGGAGAGATTCCCATGTAGCATATTTTGGCTGGAGTCCATGCCACTGCACAAGAACTTCAATAATGGCACAATTACGAGGAGTGCAAGTCTGACGATCCAATAGTTATTTAGGTTCAAGTAAGATAGAACTTTCTTCATCTAACTCTAGGAGTGCAGATTGAACTTGTACTTGATTTCCCATCACATTTTTGAGAGTAGAAACATGAAAAATAGGATGGAGCTTGGATGTAGGTGGAAGGGCCAATTTGTAGGCTGTGGTACCAATCTGTTGTAACACTTGATAGGGCCCATAGTACTTTGCAACAAGCTTTTGGCATCTACAAAGTTGGAGGGAAATTTTTTTGTACGGTTGCAAGCGAAGGAAAACCATATCACCCACATCAAAACTATGCTCAGAACGGTGTTGATCAGCCTGTTGATGCATCCGATTCTGGGCTACCTCCAAATTAAGCTTCAGTTGATAGAGGATATCAACATGCTGACTGAGAGTAGTGTCGACTGCATGGACCTTGGAGATACTTGGAATGTAGGAGGAAGACGTCAGTGGAGGGTACCCATAAATTGCCTTAATAGGGGTAACCTTGGTGGTTGTGTGATGGGAAGTGTTGTACCACCACTCGACCAAAGGAAACCATCTCACCTAGTGCATAGGATGATATGAGGAAAAGCAACAAAGGTAGGTTTTCAAACACTTATTGACAATCTCCGTCTGGCCATTCGTTTGTGGATGATACATTGAACTCATCTTGAGCTGAGTTCCCTACAACTTAAACAATTCTTTCTAGAAGTGACTAGTGAAGGTTGGGTCACGATCGGACACGATGGAGGAGGGTAGACCATGAAGGTGAAAGATAGAATTAAGGAAAATTTGGGCAACAGTGGAGGTTGTGTAAGGATGGGAGAGGGGGCAGAAGTGAGCATACTTCACCATACGATCCACTACCATGAAGATAACAAATTTTTTGTCTGACTTAGGTAAGCCTTCAATAAAATCCATAGAAATATTTGTCTAGACCTGGGATGGAATGGGCAAGGGTTGAAGAGTGCCTAGATAACTCACTGTTTCACCTTTCATCTACTGACAGGTATCACAAGCTGTCACAAATTCATGAATATCCTTTTCATACCTTTCAAAAAAAAGTGCGTTGGAGCCATTCATATGTTTTGAGAAATCCTGAATGGCCAGTAGATGGAGTAGCATGCAGTTCTATCATGAGAAGTTCTCGTAGTGAGGACTTGTGGGGAACAACAAGGCGTTGGTGGTAATGCAAATCATGGCCATCCCAAGTGTATCCTGGATATGAAGTAGGCTCAGTGGTTAGGGAAGCAACCAAAGTCTGTAATTCAAAATCTTGAAGTACCTCCTAGCGTAAAGAATCGATCCATTGCGGGATCAACAATGAAATGACACAACATATTGAGAGTTTCAAATTGGCGAGGGAGAGCATCGACCACAACATTCTCCTTACCCTTCTTATAGGTGATATCATAATCATAGCCAATGAGTTTAGAGGCCCATTTTTGTTGTTTAGGGATGGCAATCCGTTGCTCCAAAAATTATTTGAGACTCTGATGATTTGTTTTAATGGAGAAATGACGCCCAATGAGATACGGTCACCAATGGGTTACGACATGCATAATTGCCATTATATCCTTGGCATAAGTTGATTTTCCCAAATTACAACTAGAGAGAGCTTTACTAGTGAAGGCCAAGGGTCACCCTTCTTGCATCAACACTGCCCCAATACCACGACCTAAAGCATCACTTTCAATAACAAATAATTTGGAGAAATTCGACATGGCTAAGACAAGTGTCATGGTCATGGCATGCTTCAATTCTTGGAAAGCCTGTTCAATGGGTCCTGTCCAAGTAAAAGAGTCATTATTTAGCATGGAAGTGAGGGGAGCTACAATTTTACCGTAGTTATGAATAAATTTATGGTAATAACCTGTAAGCCCTAAAAATCCTTGAAGACCTTTGAGAGTGTGAGGTTTTGGCCATTCTTGAACAACTTGGATTTTCTTGGGATCAACTTTAATGCCCTCCTTAGTGATAATGTATCCCAAATATTCTACTTCTGTCAACCCAAAAGAATACTTGGAACGCTTAGCATATCGTTGATGTTATGCCAACAGCTGAAGAGTTTGATTCACATGAGTAAGATGCTCTTCCCATGAGCGACTATACACTAGAATATCATCAAAGAATACTAGAATGAAATTTTGAAGGAATGGATGAAAAATATTGTTCATGAGGCTCTGGAAGGTGGAAGGGGCATTAGTCAAGCCGAATGGCATTACCAAAAACTCATAGTGACCTTCATGAGTACAAAAGGTAGTCTTGGGAATATCCTCCTATTTGAGCCAGATTTGATGGTACCCCGAGCGACGGTCAAGTTTAGAAAAATACATAGTCCCATGAAGTTCATCTAGTAATTGATACACAACTGGAATAGGAAACTTATCCTTGATGGTGAGTTTATTGAGCTCTCGATAATCGATACACAATCGTAAATACCCATATTTTTTATGTACCAATAAAACCGAAGAAGAGTAAGGATTGTTGCTTGGCCGAATGACACCAAATTTTAACAAAACTTGTACTAACTTCTCAATTTTTGATAAGAGCATGAGGATACCTGTATGGTCTAATATTGGGTGGTGCATTACCAAGTAACAAGGGAATAACATGGTCATGGGAGTAACAAGGTGGTAATTCTGTTGGCTCAGCAAAAATAGAGTTGTGCTTGATCAAAATAAGTTGCAAATCTTCAAGAATAAAATCCTCCTCTGAAGAATACGGTTGGATCGCAAAAATCTGAGCTATGACACCTCGAGATGATTTTTTTAACAAATTTTCCAATCAGTTGGAACTGATAATCTATGGCGACCCTGCTTTTAAGCCATGGAGAGTGTAGGATTGTCCATTATGTGAGAATTACATCCAAAGCTCACCAAAGTGCCAAGAGATGACTCCTAATGTACCCAACCATTGATATCCTAACACAATACCACATCCCCCTAATTGAAGTGCAAAAATATCTTGTTTGAGCTCATAGTCCCCAATCTTGACCTTAATATTATGACATTTTCCCTTGCAACGTAAAGTCCCACAATTTTCTACCATAACCTCGAAGAAATTACATGTGTGTACATAACAATTTGCCTACTTGGCGATGTGGGGATCAATAAAATTGTGTGTACTACTAGAATCAATCAAGATGGTAAGTTGCAGGCGTTTGAAATAACCCATATCTTTTATGGTTTGGGGCATAGTAATGCTAGCAATATCATGAACAAAAATTCCATCCAGTGATTCATCTGGGTTTTCATCCTCTGGTTTCAGTGGTTCTTCTATTGATTCAGTGTCATCATCACTATGGTCACTGGTGTCAGGCTCATCAACATCGATGAGGAATAATTTCTTTTGGGTGCACCTATGCCCACAAGAAAAAATTTCATCACAATTGTAGCACAACCCTTGGGTGCATCGCGCATCCATTTAAGTAGTGGTCAAACATTTGGGTGCAGCAGTGGGTGCAATAGGTTTTTATTCATGTTGATTGTGGAATTTAGGAGGAAAAGAGGGTTTAGCCTATGGAAATTTAGAGAACTGCCTCTGAGCTAAAAATTTGGACTCGACCAAATGAGCCAACTAAATAGCCTACATCATGGATTGTGGCCAATATCTCAAATTGTATTTGGTAATCTCGAACTGTCAAAGTTTGTTTCAACTTTGTCAACTATCCTGTAAAATCATCATACTCACTAGAGCCAAAGCAAGTGAGTAACTGGGACTCAAATTCTGCCCAAGAAGGATCAGGAATAGTTTTATGCAACCATTGGTACCATTGTAAGGCTTCAAATTCTAAATTGAAAGAAGCCATTTGAACTCAGTGATAAATGGGGACATCATGAAGTCTAAATAATTGAGCAACATGACATAACCATCCATCAACATCCTTCCCATTGAACTTAGAAAAGTCTAGTTTTGGCATCTTGAAGGGAGTATCATGATCAAAGCGAAGGTGAGAGTCATTTATTCCCATTTCGTGATGATACTTAGACTTGCTTGGACCACCTTGTATTTTAGACTCAACATCTGCTAGGTGTTCTTCTATGCAAATTTTGGAGGTATCTTGGGTGACTTGCTTGGACCCTCTAGCAATGTTTTGTTCTACCTCTTTTTGATGTCCACGAGTACCACTTGCCATTTGAGATAGCCCTGAAATTTTTTACTCAGTTACTAAAAATAAATGTGGGATTTCAAGAGTTACTATTTTTAGTAAGGGTCCAAAATTTAATTTGGGAAATGGATTGCAACAATGATTTTAGGCTAGGGTCTACTTCGGTGGCTGTTTGATCTGAGCACTCAATTAGAAGATATACT
The DNA here is from genome assembly GCA_028583015.1 of Wollemia nobilis. Taxonomy (NCBI): domain Eukaryota; kingdom Viridiplantae; phylum Streptophyta; class Pinopsida; order Araucariales; family Araucariaceae; genus Wollemia; species Wollemia nobilis. The sequence goes on from JAQPPZ010000314.1 coordinate 3,871,691, forward strand.
AAATTTTTGACTTTTTGTGAGCTCCAGTTGGTTGCAAGGCGATGTCAAGGTAATTTCCTCCACTTGAACTTAAAATTTCACTAGTGAGTCCTTAAGGGTCTTTGGTGCAGAATAACAAGTAGATTATATTCCCAAAATTTTGGATCAATTTGATTGACCATTGAAAAGTTATGGCCTTAGCAAGAAAAATAAAAAATTGCTATTTTTGGAAAATAGGTGCAAAATTTGACTAGGGGCTGCCAAGGACAATTTTGTCTGGAATAGAGTGTAGAATTATCTGCTAAATTTTTGAGTCAATCTAAGATCTGTGTGAAGAGATATATATCCCTGTTTATATAAAATTTCAATGCTTTTTTTTTTGGGCTCTAGGTCACAAGTGGGAAAACTAAATCATCTATCTCGAATCTGTCAACTGATCACCTTGTCATTGTCCTGTCACCTGTTGTAGCACCCTAAAATTGGCACGGTTAAAACCTTAGTAAAAAGATAAAATATTAAAATTTGAATTTCAACCCCAAACTGCCCGTTAAACCACCTTTTACCCGCTTTCCCCATTTTTCGTGCCATTTTTAGGATTTGTTTTGACCGTTGGACGATATCGTCTCAGATTAGACGAAATCGTCCCCGATCTGACGAATTCATCTGGAACAGAACGTCCAGACGATTTCGTCCCAAAACCAAATTTTCATAATTAGCTTCTGTTTCAATGACCTCTCCAACTCGGGCGAGAAGCGTGTCCGCGTAGTTGGAGATTTCCCTGTTGGAGATCTCCCAGATTGGGATGATCCCCAACCTCCCAAACCTCTTCCTAATCCTATATAAACTAGGATTTTTCTAGTTTATCCCCCTGCCTCCTCCCTAATTCTTGCTGATTCTCCCTGAACCCCCAACCCCTTAGTTGACGGATTTCATTGCAGAGTTAGCTCCTTATTCCCTCGCACTATTTTGCTTGCATTCGGTATTTTTGTATTTTTATTGCGGGAACTCTACTGTTTTTCAGTCGAAGCTAGCTTGGATCGTCGCGGACGATCTCGGACGATTGCGGACGATCTCGTACGATTGGAGGCGATCCTGACTGTAGTCCAGATTGAGGGCAATCCGAGTTTAGAGTTTGCATTTTCTTAGCTATTTCTGCATTTTTCATATCATATCTACTGCACTTGTTTTAAGTTATTATGTTTTATGCATCTTGGAGTTCACCTCATTTAGCATAATTGCATGATAAAGTTAAAATCAATCATTAAATTTATTGCATTTCCTTATTTGTTATTAGAATCTATTATTTAGGCATGTTTGCTGTTATTTCTACCATTATCCCTTGCTTGCATTTGCATATTTGGTATTTTGTGTCTATTTTTGTGATTGCAGGTTTTTGATGAATTCGTCAGATTTCAGATGATTCTGTCTGATTTCAGATGACCTTCTATGATTTGGGATGATCCCAAGAAATATTAGATGATTACGTACAAATTGAGATGATCTGAACTGCTACAAGACTCAGAATCTCCATCAGACATCCGAAATCAGGTATGACATCTTCTAGTTAGCATATTCTCTATCATTTGCATCCATTTCTATTTTTTGTATTCATTTAAATCAGCATTGGCATATAGAATAGTTTAGATTCATATCGGCCAAACCTAGGAGTTGAATGATCAAGCATAAAAATGAACACATCAAACACACTATCAACCTAGGCATGGAAAGCGCCATTCAAAAGTTTCCTGGTGAACCCACCATCCATCAAAAATTCACCCTTATACACCTCCCTCGAGAGGCGGGACCTTCAAAAGGCCTCTCAGTCCGAGGTATTGTCCCATCCTTTTCACATCCCCTTTCGGGCATGGATCCTATAGCCTGAAGGTAAGGGTGCAAAAAATTTGGAGCGATACATTTTGGTGAACCCGACGTGAAACAAAAACCTTTTGAAAACAAAAACCTTTTTAAAAATAAAAATAATAAAAACCAAAACATAAATGCATTTAGACTTAAGAAAATTTGCATGTCATATTTAGATGGTAGACTATAATAAAAGACGAGTTGTCACCATTAATGTTGAAAATCAATTAGCAGCTATAGAGATTACTTATGTGCTTAGAGTACCTCAAACAAATAGGGTTCAACCTTTGTGGGACGAACTTGATAGGAGATTAGATCTCATTTCATCTAGAGCAACCGAACTTAGGCAAATCAAGAGGTTTGTCCTAGATAGAATCCTGGATCCCGATCAAGTGATTTTGTATCATGAACTTCAGAGAGCTTGCCATAGGTGGTTAGCAGATAAAAGAGCCCTTGTGTCTTCTGAGTTGTATACCTTTGAGGAATACCTTGAGAATGCAGCTGTAGTACATAAATTTCTGTCTCGTATAGAGGACCAAGAGGTCGTTCTTACAGATAGAAAAATATGGAATAGAGTTCCCAGAGCTGTGTTATATCGAGAATATTGCCATGAGATTTATTTTTACAAAACAGAATCTAAAACAGATAATATCACCATAGCACACTTTGTTGACTTCTTGAAAAACAATTTCCAATTTGAAGAGGAGCACTTTATGACTCCTGATGAACTTGATCCTATCAATGATATCTATAAACTATTTATAGAAAACTAAGTTATTATTTTATTATTGTTATTTCTTGTATTTAGTGTGTTGTTTATTGTCTTTATAAGCATAAACAAAAACAAAAACAAAAACAAAAACAAAATAAAATCATAAAAAAAAAATCAAAACATTTTCTTTTAAGTATTATAGTAGGTATATAATTAAAATATATACCTCCCAAGATCTGTTGCAAATATATTAATATATATTTGCTAAAACCTAAATTTAGACACAATGACTAGACTCGGGAATGGAAAACAAATTGAAGTAGAAGAAGATTGGTTAGGAAAAACCACAAATAAACCAGATGCCCTTCTTGAAGACCCAATTCAGGAAGAAGTAACCTTAAACCAACAAGAAGAAGAATTTGTGGGTGCAAATGAACAAAAAGAAAATGATAGAGAGGAAGGATCCTCATCTCCTAAAATAACTCCAGAAGGAGCTGTTACTTTTGAGAACATGGACCATTTTTGGAAATTTCTCAATAATAATATTGGCACCCTTAATAGAGCAGTTCATATGGATAAAGATCAAATTAGTGATACTCAAGCAACCCTAGAAGACATATATCACACACGCACTAATCCTTTGTCCTTTGTTGATCAAGAGAGTGATCAAGCTGGACCGTCCAATTTGGACATGGCTGCTATAATCCAAAACATGCAACAACAACAGGCTACCCAACCACCTAGAGTGCACATTACCAAGCCAAGGGTTATCCCCACACAAAAGAAACCTTCATTCACTACTCTATTTCGCCAAGCTATTGATCAATATACCTCAAATCAACAAAAGCCTAAAACAAAACCAAATACCAATTTCCAACAATCAGGGATACAACATAATGCTACAACAAATCTTCTTCATAATACTCTTCCTACCAACCATTTGCATAACAACAATATAGCATCTAATCCTTATGTCCCGCCTTCCTACGGTCACAAATCCCATACTCATGTACCACCAAACCAATATGGTGGACAAAATGGTAATTTGGAAGCCATGGTGAAACAGATTAGTCTCTCGCATGGACCGGATAGATCCCTACCGTCCCTCGTACAATTATCGAGAGATGTGTAGTCAACCTCTAGATCCTATAGTTGTAGCACAACCATATCCCAAACACTTTCCTATGCCTGTCCTACCTATATATAAAGGAACTGAAGATCCCATAGAGCATCTTCGTATGTTTAGGATAGCATGTCATGACATATCACATGATGATTTGCTATTACTAAAAATGTTCCCGAAAAGCTTAGGGGGGATGGCATTGGAATGGTATTATCAACTACCTACTCATTCTTTGAGAAATTTTGAAGAGACCTCTGAATCTTTTGTGCATCAATTTAGTGCCTATATCGAAAGGCATGTAACCATTAAATATTTGTACAACCTAAAACAAGACAAAGATGAGTGTTTTGCTGACTTCTTAGCTCGATGGAGACAGTTGATAGGAAAATTACACTTTGTGTTACCTTATCGGGAGATGTTGGATATTTTTATCAATAATTTACAAGAACAACTATCCTATGAATTATCAAACTGCTACCTTGACCACCTTCGATCAAGCTATAGACTTAGCTCGAAGGGTGGAAGATGCTCTCATTAGAAGAGGTCAGCTCAAAAAGAAAGATGATGAGAAAACATCCAGAAATCAATATAAAAATAAACAAGTTGTGGGTGACGGAGTCACTGATAGCAAAAACATTGCTAATGTTAATACTGTGAAAACAACAGAGAAGTTTATATTGAAACCTCTTGATAAACCACCCCGAGAATTTACTAGGTTAAATCAACCTTTATCAACCATTCTCCCGCAATTACTAGCACGAGGCTTGATCCAATTACCAGCTATCTAGGAACCTGATCCAACCATACCCGGATACAGAGCTGATTTATATTGTGATTTTCATAGAGGACCTGGACACGCTACCAACTCTTGTAAAATATTAAAACATAAAATACAAGATTTGATTGATAATAATGAGATGGAGGTGCAAGCCTTCCAACCTAAACAAAATCCTTCTAATAACGCTCAAAAGAGCATTCCCCAAAATCAGAATCAGAATGCCAATCAATCATTGGACATATTTCAGCATCCTTTACCAAAACATGGTAAAGAGGTGGCCAATCAAATTGAGCATCACAATGTTCCTCCTCCTACCCGATATGTAGGGACTATTAGTGGACAATTACCTGTTCATGATCCTCAAATATTTGACACAACTTTATCCATAGTTACGACCAGACCTCTACATAATATTCGGATACTTGATCTTAGTGACACTGAATATGAGACTGAAAGTGACATGGAAATCACCTCAAATCAATCGAATAGTTCTGAAGATGAATCAGATCCTATTCAACCTATCACCAGTTCTATGGTTCCAGAAGAACCATTTCCTCGAAGAGTCACTACTAGACCATCTTCTCACCAAATAGTTTCTAATGAACAAGCCATAAACGCTAGACCAAGACCTATTCATCACTTGCAAAATAACATTGTAGGAACCATCGGAGCCGTTACCAGACAACAGGCTCAAACCTCTCAACAGGATCAAACTCAGAACGATGGATCAGCCCCATTTGTTTTGAAAAATCCCAATAAAGGGAATTATGCGTCTAATGTTCAACCTAAACCTCCTTACAATATTAATGAACAATTATCCAATACTACGGCTAGAATTTCCCTTTTGGACCTGTTAAGATCTTCTCCTACCCATAGGGATGAATTAATGCTTACATTAAGCCAAATGATGGTACCACAAAATATTCAACCTGAAGCCATGTCCAATACTATCATCACTCGAGAAGTCGATTGTATTGACTTTCGAGATAAAGATATCCCGCAACATAGTTTACATAAGGATAACCCCTTATATATTACTGCCTTAATTGGAGATGTAGCCGTTAAACGAGTCTTGATTGATAATGGTTCATCTTTAAACATCTGCACTTTTGACTTCTACCAACGATTTGGGTTTAGAAGTGACGAAATGAAAAGAAGCGATATGATTATAAAAGCCTTCAATGACGAGACACAAGAAACGTGTGGAGTCATTACTATACCCTTGCAAGTTGGTCCTAGAACCCTAGATACGACCGTGTTTATTGTACATTGCCCTGCATCGTACAATATACTTTTGGGTCGCCCTTGGATCAATGCGATGCGAGCGGTTCCCTCCACTTTACATCAGTGTGTTAAATTCGAATTTAAAAACCAGTTGGTTACCATTCATGGTGATCCTAGACCCTTTGATATGTGCGCTTTGGCAGAACCTGTTGGAGTTCAATTTTGCCTCCACTGTCATCCACACATCCTAATTCTTATCATCCGTCCAAACGTGTGAAACACACACCCATAACATCATCTACTCTTTCAACTACACCTATACATATAGCTCAACCATCTTATGAACAAACCACATTAGGACCTCGAAAAGATCCTAAACCTACAACCAATGCTTCCTGTTTTACTCCTATATCTTCCATACCTATAGACTCACCCATCAATATCCCTATGACATCTACATCCACTACAGGCATCCTTTCTACACCCGACGATGTAGGAAATGTTCCTTCTACCTCTTATGCTCTTATTGATGAGCTCTTACCCGATTTATCTACAATTCTTATATATGAGGAAGCCAAAACTGCCATGCAGACTTCCCTCCTTTTAAATAAACTCCCACCCTCTCCTCGTACCTTGGGCCTCCCACAACCTATGGGAAGTATCTACCAAGTCGGGAGTTGTGCTTTTATTTATAAAGGATATGATTGGGGAAGAATACCCAGAAACATTAAGACACATTGTGATGGATATGCTAGATGCTATTTTGCTAATGATTATCTTAAAGCTAAGCCCATAATGCTTAAATTGGGATATAAAGGGAAAGGTTTGGGACCTTTCCAAAATGGTATGAAAGAACCTTTTGAGGTAGAACCATGGCCTACCCGTTGTGGTGTGGGCCTATTTTCTAGTAAAGGTCAGCCCTTTCCATTTGAGGATGATGACCATCTCGTATGTTATCAAGATTATCTAGATAAACAAGATTCTTTGTGTCTAAAGAATAATTCTTTTACCTGCAATATGCTATCCATAGCCTACCCTGAAATGATTGTCGAATCCGATGATGAGTTGGAGGGAGATATCTTTCATGATGTTTCCATTGAGGAATTGTTATATAATGAATTTTATTTTGATGGCTCTATACCTAGTATAGCCCAGCTTGAAGCTACGACTCCTCAAGATGAATTATCCAAGCTAACCTTGGAAGAATTACAAGAATTAGGTGTTTCATCCGCCCCACCTAATTTTGAGAGAGATTTACATATGGAAGTTGAAAACGTTATAAAAATTAACATTGGAACCGAACATAACCCTCACATAATCAATATTGGATCAGAATTGAGTCAAGAAAAACAAGATAAATACATTTCATTTCTTAAAGACTATGAAGATGTCTTTGCTTGGACATATGAAGACATGCCAGGTTTGGACCCTTCTGTAGTTATGCATCATCTAGTAGTCCATCCAGGATGCTAAACCTATTAAACAGAAACTTCAAAAAATGCATCCTAAAGTGGCCTTACTAGTCAAAGGAGAACTAGAAAAACTGTTGAAAGTCATTTTTATACAAGCCATTGATTATGCCGAATGGATCTCAAATGTAGTTCCAGTAACTAAGAAAGAAGCCACTAAAGTTAGGGTTTGCACCGATTTTAGAGACATTAATGTTGCATGCCCTAAAGACGATTTTCCTCTTCCCAACATGGATCAGATCATTGAATTTACTGCTGGAAGTGGAATGATATCCTTAATGGATGGATTTTTCGGTTATAATCAGATCAGGATAGCTCCTGAAGATCAGGCCAAAACAACCTTTATTACCCCTTGGGGAACCTTTTGTTGGAAAGTGATGCCATTTGGCTTAAAGAATGCGGGTGCAACCTATCAACGAGCTATGACTTATATTTTTCATGATATGATGCATGATATCCTACATGATTATGTAGATGATATCATAGCTCGTTCCATCAAAGAAGATGATCATTTAAATGACTTAAGGAAAGTATTTGATCGGTTAAGGGAATATCTTATCCGACTAAATCCAGCTAAATGCATATTCAGAGTTAAGTCCGATAAATTATTAGGGGTTATAGTTTCTTTACGTGGCATTGAAATTGACCCTCTCAAGATCGTGGCTATCACAGATATGCCTGCACCCACCAATATATCAGAATTACGAAGTTTACAAGGTAAGCTTCAAGCTATTCGTCGCTTTATCGACAAGTTGGCAGACAAAACTGGACCCTTTCTTAAGCTTCTTAAGAAAGATGTCTCTTTTCATTGGGACGAAGAATGCCAAGAAGCATTTGAACTCCTTAAGCAATATCTCCTCAAACCACCGAGTGCTTTCCCCACCTAGATCCGATCGTCCTTTTATCTTGTACATTTTTGCTTCTGATTACTGCCTTAGGAGCTATGTTAGCTCAGCTTGACGATGAGAAGAAAGAACGTGCTAATTATTACATTAGCAGAACCTTAATCAATTATGAAACTCGATATACCATATTAGAGAAATTATGTCTAGCAGTCGTATTTTCTACATAGAAACTACGACATTATATGCTCAGTCAGAAAACGTATGTTATTGCCAAATTCGACCCTTTGCGATATCTCATGAGTCGACCGTATTTATCTGGTCGCACAGCCAAGTGGGTTCTTGCGCTAAGCGAGTTTGAACTCACCTTCATAGGACAAAAGTATATTAAGGGTCAAATCATAGCAGATCAATTAGCTGCTGCACCCTTAGAATCTACTCATCCCCTCATCATTGAGTTTCCTGATGAATGCCTTAAACTAGAGGCAGACCATTCAGAGCAATGGTCCCTATACTTTGATGGAGCCCGATGCATGAGTGGGGCTGGTGCGGGTATTATTTTAATATCTCCACAAAAACATCTTATACCTCTGTCCTTCAAATTAACATTTGCTTGCACCAATAACATCTGCTGAATATGAAGCTCTTATCCTTGGATTACGAGCTACCTTGGCATTGAAAATTAAAAGTTTATTGGTTTTTGGTGACTCCCAACTTGTCATAAACCAAATCAATGATGTTTATCAGACCAGAGATGATAAATTACGCCCATATAAAGCATATGTTTTGCAGTTATTATCCTTGTTTGATCAAGTTACTTTGGAAGCTATTCCTCGAACTAGCAATCGTGCGGTGACGCTATGGCTGCAGCTGCATCTCTTTTACCCTTGGAGTTAGACGATGAATATGCTACCATCATTATTCATCGACTCTAGGAACCCACTTCAAGAAAATCATGCTTAGAACCTTTGGATGTGTTTCTCATCAACGAAACAACTCCTGAACCATGGTATACTGATATATTTAATTTTTTGCAGAAAGGAACCTTCCTTGATGGTTGTACTAGCAACCAACGTAGGTTATTACGTAGACAAGCAAGTCGCTTTGTGATTATTGGTAATACCTTGTACAGAAGATCTTTTGAAGGCATCTTACTGAGATGTTTGAATCTAGAAGAATCTAGATCAGCTTTGAATGAAGCCCACAATGGATCTTGTGGGGGACATTTTAGTGGTAGCGCCATTGCTAAGAAACTCCTTCGGATAGGATATTTTTGGCCTACCATGGAAAATGATGCACATAATTATGTGCGACATTGCGACAAGTGCCAGAAACACGCTGACCTTGTCCATGCGCCTGCACAAGAACTACAAGCTATTTCATCTCCTTGGCCCTTTTCAAAATGGGGCCTAGACATCATTGGAAAAATCAACCCTGTGTCATCCGATGGACACAAATTCATCATAACCGCCATTGAGTATTTCACGAAGTGGGTTGAAGCTATGCCATTAGCTTCTTGCACTTGGAACACAAGTTTCCAAGTTTATTTTTAATCAAATTATTTGTAGGTTTGGAATTCCTGCCAATCTCATTTCCGATAATGGAACTTGTTTCAAAAATAAAGATGTCAAGAAATTATGTCAAAAATATAAAATTCAACATCGCTGGTCCACTCCCTATTATCCTCGGGGTAATGGTCAAGCAGAAGCATCTAATAAAACCTTAATCAAAATTCTCAAAAAATTGGTCAATAAATCCGGTCGAGATTGGCACATTCAGTTATATCTCGCTTTGTGGGCCTATCGAACTAGTGTTCGAACCCCCACTGGAACTTCACCTTTTGTCTTGGTTTATGGTGCTGAAGCCATTTTTCCCTTTGAATTAGAAGTTCCTTCTTTAGCTCTACTACTTCAAGATACTGAAGTAGGGGATGAATATCGTCTTGTGCAGATTTAGTCGGCTAGAACTTCTAGATGAAAAGCGCATCAATGCTTTGGAGCATCTTCGCGCCTACCAAAACAAGCTTAAGAGAGCATATCTTAAGAAAGTTCATCCTCGATCCTTTGAGATCGGTGACCTTGTCTTAAAAGAAAATAAAAAAAATACTAATGCAACTAAAAACCTTAAAGGTAAATTTGAGCCCAAGCGGCTTGGACCATATGTCATCACTGCTAAATTTGGATCAGGAGCATACAAATTATCTACCTTGGATGGTAAAGAGCTTAAAGAACCTATGAACATTATGCATCTTAAACGTTACTATGCATAAAATTGGTCATTTCATCATTGTATATATTTGTTTTGCATATTATTTCCTTTTTAGTCACTTATTTAAAACATTTCAAAAAAACAATTATCTTGTATTTCTTTCAATTCATAACTTAAAATTAAAAACATCCAAATCATCAAAATCTTCAAAAACATCTTTTATTTTGTACCTATCAAATTGTGAAGTATTGCAGTTATATTTTCAGTTATTTTGGATAAATTAGCATTTATTTGGAATCCCGCACTTTCACATTCACATGAATAAATATCTTGATTTTATTTGGTATGATTATTCATCTCTCTTATATCAAAGTCCACAGTTGAATTAAATAAAGTTTTGAGCATAGAGAAGTGATCTTGTTATTTACTTGAACCAAGTATATCTTTTCACATTAAAATGATTTCATTGCAAATTCGATATGATGCTACATAGTAGAAATGGTTTCTTGAGCGAAAAGTTTCCCTGCTATCCTATCATGCACATGGTCTAGAATCTTTGAGAATTGACAAAAGGACAAGCTCACCCCTACCCAGAATAAAAATCCCTTGCTCTACGACTAATCCGAGCAAGTATCCCTAGCATAGGAAGAAAAAAAAAAGTTCAAGAAAAAGAAAAAGGTTATTTTGTATCATCACAACAATATTTCAGTATTTTCTCAAATATCAAGCAAAAATACAAAAGTACAAAAAAAAAAAGAAAAAAAAAGAGAGAAACGCAAAAGCAAAATGCAATAAAATCCTTTCCCTACCCCTTGAAAAGAAAAGAAGGGTGAATGAGCTTGAATCCCTGGAATTCTCAATTATTCAAAAACTGTGAGGTAAGCCCCATAACAGGTGGTTTGTGCCCAACCCGCTTGGCCTTGGGTAATCCCTAGCGTGGCGATATGTCTGTCACATTAGCGACCTTATTTTGTATAGACCTCTGTCAGCTTATGGATTAGCTAGCTCTTGATAACCTAACTTACATAGTAGTCTAGTACGGTTACATGCATATAAATCATGGTCAACGAACATTCATTTGGTCAAGGCAAATTACTTGTATCAAATTATCTTGCTCAAAATTGGTGAATGAACAATACAATCGCACACACATTTGTATTTGAGAGATTTTGTATCATTATGATAAATCAAGATCGGTAATGAACTCACATTTGCACATGAGGATTCCTTATAAAATCTACATTTCTCTTTGAGATAATTTAAAATATTTCTGTAACTCTTTTTGGAATAATTTTATCCTTTTATTTTAGAATTTGTTGTTTGTATAAGAGCAATTATATACATCTTCTCACAAAATCTTAAAAATAATTTCCAACACAATTTTCATATTATTATTATTTTTCTATTTATCAAAGGTCAAAAATTCATCTTGCAATAAAACCAACAATCTATTTTCTTCTTTGGATTTCGTGATGATGGTATAAGTCTATACCTATAATTCTATGCCTAGCGCAAACCATTGTTCTAATTTTATTTTCCATTTATTTTAAAACAAATTCATCAAAACATATGACTTGCATCATTATGTTACACAATTATGCTTTACAAACAAACGAACACCTATTCTATTTCATGTCATTATGTTAAAATTCCATTTTGCAACCATGGTATAAATTCTAAGGAATTGTTCAAAATTTTATCACACTTAGGAATTTATGCCTAGCAAAATCATATTTTCGTATCTCATGCATACTATTTTTATGAAAATCTGAAAACAAATCATCAAACCATCATTATCTCCATCATTACAACACAAAGTCTTAAGACAGTCTCTTAAGCACTCTTTTACTTTTAACAATATTTCTATACTGGGATTAGCTTGACGACCGAGTGAGCGGTGACTCCATGAAATGGTCTATAACAACGACAATGTCCTTTGAAATTATTGTTAGAAGTCTCTTTTATTTTTTTATCAAATCACACCACCACAACCAATTGTTTACATCAGATTATTTCATTTAAAATCTTATAGCATGACATCAAATTATAATATTTCAACACGACATAATTACATGAATCCTCAATCAAATAAGCAAACAATTCAAACATTAAAGCATCATAAAAACATATGAACAAGTCATATCATCAGAAACAAGATCATATATATATCAAAAAAATTATATACATCATATCAAAATAGGATTGGTATGCCACAATCCATACCCTGGCATACTCAATCCTCTCAAAAATCTCTACAAAATCTATAGTCCATCGACACCTAGCCTCGAGAAGCCCTCGAGCTCTCAGCCTCATCTCCTCCCCCACCCTGACGTGGAGGAGGTGGTCCCATAGAGGTCCGAGCTGTATCTCGGGTCCTTGTCATCGATCGTGAGGATGTCCTCGATGATCCCATCATGACCGGCTCTATAATAGGGGATGGTAGTGGTACCCTCTAGTTCTCTGGAACCATGTGATAGTATAGCCCCTGGTAGAATGCGATCTAAGCAATAGACCACACCAGATCCTGAGTGCTTGCTCCTCCACATCGAGCTCTGAGCCGTGTAGCCTCATCCTGCAATGTCTACACCTGAGCCCAGAGTCGGGCAGCCTTAGCCTGGAGAGCCATCGTCTCGCTGCTCTCTCCCACCTTGACACCCTTGCCCTTATCAGGAGATGGTGGTCTCTCCCCCTACTATGAAGGGAGACTCTCCTCCCTCCACCCTGTCTCCCACAGCCTCTGTGGAGCCCGTGCCATCCTCTAGCATCTCTCCTACGGGGACCATCGCTGCTTTCTCCCCCTGTGACCCCACGTTGCCTCAATAGCAACCTGCTGTCGCCTCCCCATCTGGCGCACCACAGCGTGCACTGGACCTTGCACCCTTGTCATCTAAGGAGGGCGGATGCCTGCATACCAGCCATCATAGCCATCCGTAACCTCAGCATCGTCACCATCCATTGGCTGGATGGGGGCATCATCCACGTCCTAACTCCCGAATCTCTGCATATCTAGAGCCCCGCTCAATGTAGTACTATCTCGAATAGTCTGAGAGTACTCATAATCCCTGAGAGAAGGGATCCCCTCCTGTAGACCAAACTATCATAGTACTCGATCATAGCGATGGAGCTCTACCTCTCCTCCCTCCATCCTCAGCCAGCAGACTCGCCTGATGCAAGCCAGCTCCTGCCCATCCTCTGCCCATCTGGGGTGCTCTTGCCACGGCCTCCAGGTGATCTAGTCTAGGATGAGGTCATTTAGCAACCTCTGTGACATCGGTAGATCTATCCGTCGCTGTGACCCCCACTGTAACCACCAATAGAAAACCTGGGGCCTCTCCTGGTCAACCCCTATCAATGGGAGCCCTACTGGCCTCTGCATCGTAATGTGTTCCTAGCACCAAACCTACAGCAACGATGTCAAAACTAGATATTGACCTCCCTTGTATATGATGTTGAGCAAGGTGCAGCAAAAGCATTGAGAAAGTATTGTCATTGTTGTCAACACAGACAGATTGATGCAGTTGATGGAGTTCAGAGGTCAGTCAGATCAAGTGCAGAAAGTTTCAAGCAAAACAGAGGTGACCCAGATTCAGAAATTGGCAGAAAGAGACAAGGAAGAAAACTGTCGCGATATCGCGACATGTTTTCTATCGCGATTTCGCGACAAAAATTAGGAGAGAGAAAATGCATGCCAAAATGTCGCGATTTCGCGACATGTCGAGTTTTCGTTAAGGAGAGAGAAAATGTGTCGCAATTTCGTGAAAAAAAGTCGGAGAGAGAAAATGCACGCCAAAATGTCGCGATGTCGCGACATGTCGAGTTTTCGCTAAGGAGAGAGAAAATGTGTCGCGATTTCATGACATAAATGGAGGAAAGGAGCTTGCAATGAAGAGAGTAGCGATTTCCATGCATGTTGAAGTTTCGCATTTCAAAGCACAGCTGGAAATGTATGGAAACAAAGGTGTAGCGATTTCGCTACAAATCGGAAGTTAAGAAAACTAAGTTGCAGCGATTTCGACACAAGTAAAAATTCACAAGAAGAAGGTGTAGCGATTTCGCTACATGTTGAAACAAAGGGAAACTAAGGTGTAGTGATGGTGCTACATGTTGAAACAAAGGGAAACTAAGGTGTAGCGATGGCGCTACATGTTGAAACAAAGGGAAACTAAGGTGTAGCGATGGCGCTACATGTTGAAACAAAGGGAAACTAAGGTGTAGCGATTTCGTTACTAGTCAAAAGTGTAGAACTGAAAGATGCGGCAATGATATTACAAGTCAAAATTTCATGAAAAGAGGCAAGGTGAAAACACAAGGCACAAAGATGTAAAAATTTCGCCATTGCATGAAGCATAGTGTCGCGATTTCGCGACATGTTCCATTTTCGCTGGAGTTGGCAAGGAGAGTTGTACGGAAGAGCAAAGTGTCACGATTTCATGACATGTTCCTTTTTCGCTGCTGCTGGAAAAGAAGAGTGTACGGAAGTCGGAAGTGTCGTGATTTTGCGACAAGCAGGATGATGACATCAGCAAGAGCCAAAAATGTCGTGGTTTCGTGACAGGAGCGGCGAAAAGGCTTTCAAGGCCAAATTGGTCATGATTTCACGACAACCTTCAGGGTGACATCAGCATAAGTTAAAAATGTCGCGATATCGCGACAAGGCGACAGGTTGGCAGGTAAAATCCAAAAAAGCAGGCATGGTGACACGTGTCATAAAAGACATCATGCATCCGGTTACATAAAATGTAACTGATGTCATATCTGCAATTACAGATTGACAAGTGTCAGTCATGCATTCGAATAGCAGTTTGCATGTATTCGAAGAATCAAATATAAATTATCGAAAGGTTTTCGAAAAGTCTTTTTTACAGCTTTCGAACGGTTGCACTCATGGAATCGAACAAACATTTTGCTTGTATTCAAAGAGCCAAATATGAAGGATCAAGATATGCTTTTCAAGAAGATATGTTTGCAGCATTCAAAATAGCCATACTACAAGAAATTGAAATGCCGTATTACAGGGTTTCGAATAGTCATTTTCGAACAGCCACTTATTTGCAGGAGAAAAGAATTCGAAAAGTTGGGTATATGATTCGACTGCGTGCCGGATTGGATGTATATAAATGAATAGCTGTAAAGAGAAATTGTTGTAGAAAGATAGAAGTTGTTGTAGTAAGAAGGGAATTGCTATGAAAAGAGGGTCTGTATAGAGAAATAAGCAGAGACATGAGATTGTGCAGAGGTTGTTAAAATTACAGACCAGTCAAGGTCGAGTTAGTAGTGAAGACATTTGTATGTCATTTTGATTTGATTAGAATTGTAGCCCAAGTTGGTGCTTGGTACTAGGGGTTGGTGCTCCATCTATTGCAGCAAAAAATTATAGGGGTTGGTGCTCCTTCCAGTGGATGTTGGTAAAGAAGTTGTAAAATTGAAATTTTGCAAAGACTGGATTTGGATTGAAGTCCAAACAGTTAATTTTGAGGAGTAGCCAAATTGGTGAACCTCGTTATATTGTGTGTTGTGGTGTGATCTCATTTTGTTCTTCTGGTTTTATAAGTTTTCTGTGCTTCAGTCTTTGAATGCTGCTGTATTGAAGTTAAATAACTACACTGATTCACCCCCCTCTCGGTGTCATTGTGTGAACATCAATTGGTATCAGAGCAAGGTTCCTTGTACAAGCTTAATCAGCTAAGGAGATCTTGGAAGAAACAATGGCAGGTGGTGAAGGATTTTCATCCAACAAAGCTCCCTTATTTGATGGAACAAATTACACCTTCGGAAACTCAAAATGCAAACATATCTGAGTGCATTGGGATATGATATTTGGGATTCTGTAGATAGTGGATACACAACACCCACTACCCCTCCAACAGATATTGCTGAGAAAAAGAAATTTGAGAACAAATCCAAAGCTAAGAATGCCATAATGTGTGGGCTTGTTGACAGTGAACTGATAAGAGTCATGAGTTGTAAATCAGCAAAAGACATGTGGGATAAACTAAAGAGCATCCATGAAGGAGATAGTAAGATTAAGGAAGCAAAACTACAAACTCATCGAGCACAGTTTGAAGCACTGCAAATGAATGAAGATGAAAACATAGAGACTTATATGCTGAGAGTCAACGGAATTATTAATGCAATCAGAGGACTCGGTGAAAAAATTGATGATGCGAGTTGTTGTGAAAAAGGTTCTCAGAACACTTCATAAAAGATTTAACTCCAAAGTCTCTGCAATAGAAGAGGCAAAAGATCTAAACAACTTCGGCATGGATGAGTTGCATGGTTCCCTGACAAGCATATGAAATGAGAATAGGACAAACCAAGTCTATAGACAGAGAAGCAACTTTTAAAGCACACAAGAATGTAAAAGCTGAACATGAATCTGAGGATGAAGGAACACTTGGATGAAACAGAAGCCAATTTTGTTCGAAAACTCACAAAAGGAAAAGGAAAATATACAGGGAAGCTACCTTTTAAATGCTTCAATTGTGGAGGAGTCGGTCATTTTGCACCCAAATGTCCAATGCAGGAGAGAACCAAAAATGGTGAAGGTTCACACCAAGAAAAAGGTGACTGGAAGAAGAAACAAAATTTCGGAAAGAACAACTTCAAGAAGAAAAGCTTCATAACCAAGAATGTCGGCGAGTTCGAAGAAAGCACGGATGAGGAGTCACGAAGAAGGAGGTGAATCTCTGTTCATGGCACTTGAAGAAGAAAGAACAAGAGGAAAATCGGGAAGGTGATGAAAATTCCAAGGATGAATCTAAAGTGTATTTGGAAGGAGAATTGGTTGCTTGCACTTGAAGAGTTGAGTGCGAGAAAGGAAGAAGAATAATTTTTTTCAAAGAAATTAGAGAATGCCACGAGACATAATAAACAATCTAAAAATACAGACGAGAGGAATTCAAGAAAATGTCCGAAGTTCTTGATGAACAATTAAGCTGTAAAGACAAGTTGAATGCAACAAGCTAGAGGAAGACATTGTTAAGTTAAGGATGCAGTTAGAGGAGATGAATAGAAAATTGAACTGTTTTCATAAGTTTGAAGAAAGTATTTGTAAAGCTGGATAAAATGTTAAATAACCAAAGGCCTTCTAGCATAAAATTTGGTTTAGGCTTTGATGAAGGAGAATCTTCAAAGGATTCAAAGAACTTGAATATAGAACCCATAAAGAAAGAAGAAAAGATCAAGGTTGAACCAGAAAAACCAAATCATGCAAAAGAAAACAATAATGCCAGATTCAAGAAGAATACTGACAAAGATGGATTCACAAAAGTCACACATCCAAGGAGGAGAAGAGTCATGGCTCCTACTTCAAACCGGCAAAGACCGGCACCCGAGGTTTAATCATGCATTTTCCGGTTATTGTTTTAAATGCAATGCTTATGGCCATAAGATTTTAGATTGCGGACATAATGTATCTCAAAGGAATTTTACCGACAAAAATGTTTTTTCTCCTTTAATGAATTATGCGGTTGAATGTTATAATTGTCATAATTTTTGACATATTGCTAGAAACTATAGAAGCACTTTTGCATCAAATAATTATCAGGGTAGAAAATCTCAGCCAAGTGGGTTGAAACAAAACCAGAAATTTCCTAAAAAATAGGCACATGCTAATGAAAGGACAAAGGCAAAACAAGTAGCAAAATCTGCTATCAAACCGGAATGGAAAGAAAAGGAATCTTTGATTGTCCAGGATCGCTTTTAAAGCTCATAACAAATTAGCACCTTGGATACTTGACGGTGGTTGTTCCGAGTCACATGACAGGTGACAAGCAAAAGTTTGAGAATTTACAGAATTATGAAGGTGGTTCCGTGAAATTTGGAAATAATGATGGAGCAAAGATTGTTGGAAAGGGATCAGTCAAGATCAGTGATGGCAATATAAAATCAAAAGAAGTCTTGTTTGTAATTGGCCTGAAGCATAACTTGCTAAGCGTAAGTCAAATATGTGACAGAGGTCATGATGTAATATTCAAGAAGGAGGGCTGTGAAGTAAGAAAGACAAAAAATGGAAAGTTAATAGCCACTGGACTGAGAACTTCTGGAAATCTGTATACACTTTCAGAAACTACGAAAGGAACATGCTTGATTGGACAGGAAGATGAAAACTGGCTATGGCACAAGAGGCTTGGGCATATTAGTTTTGACAATCTGGCAAAAATCAGTTCAAAAGAGCGATTAGAGATATACCAAACATTGGCAAACCTGTAAATAGCATCTGTGAGTCATGCCAAAAGGGAAAACAAACCAGATCCACTTTCAAAGCAAAAGAATACTTCACTAGCAAGCCATTAGAACTAATTCACACTGATCTATGTGGACCCATGAGAACTGAAAGCATAAATAGACACAAATATTTTATGTTGTGTATAGATGACTACTCAAGAATGACATGGGTACTATTTTTGAAACTCAAGTCAGAAGCCTTTGAGATGTTTAAAACCTTCAAAAATCTTGTTGAGAATCAATCAGGAAAAATAATTAAATGCCTAATATCAGACAGGGGAGGAGAGTTTATCTCCGAAGAATTTGTAGAATACTATCAAAAACATGGGATAAGAAGACAGTTTTTAGCAGCTAGGACACCTCAGCAGAATGGTGTTGTAGAAAGGAAGAATAGAACAATGTAGAAAATGGCAAGGACAATGCTGGCAAAAAACAGAATAGCTAACAGATTTTGGAAAGAGGCAGTTCATACTGCAGTTTACATTCAAAACAGGAGACCACATGAAAGCAAAACACCTTATGAGTTGTGGTTTGGCAGAAAGGCAACAACAAGACATTTCAAAGTATTTGGAAGCAAGTGCTACATAAAACGGACTGAAGATAACCTCGGTAAATTTGAAGATAGAGCTGATGAAGGTATCTTTCTTGGTTACTCAACAAAAAGCAAGGCCTACACATGTTACAACAAGAGGTTGAAGAAAATTGTTGAAAGTGCTGATGTGAAAGTTGATGAAGGTAGAGAAAAAGAAACTACTTATCAAGAAAACTACCCTATGTATGAAGAAGTCATTGAAGGTGATGATGAAAAAGAAACAGAGAAGAATAAAAAAATTGATCCAGATGGTGTAAAAACTAAATCTGAAGAAGAAGAAAACAGGAAATTTAAAATAGGAAACTGGCAGAAAATTCATCCAAGTGAACAAATTATTGGGGATCCCACAGATGGTATTCAGACAAGAAGAACAGCAGTGAGGAACTATTCTCTGTTATCTAGTATTGAACCTAAAAATGTTGCTGAAGTAAGCACTAATGAAAGTTGGATGAAGGCAATCAATGAAGAACTAGATCAGATAGAGAAAAACAATACCTGGGAATTAGTACCTAGACCAACAAATAAAAACATAATTGGCACTAAATGGGTTTTTAGAAATAAATTGAATGAAGATGGGCAGGTTGTTAGAAATAAGGCAAGATTGGTATGTAAAGGCTATGCTCAGGTTGAAGGCATTGATTTTGAAGAAACTTTTGCACTGGTAGCCAGACTAGAGGCAATCAGAATGTTTTTGGCATTAGCAGTTCATAAAAACTTCAAAGTATATCAAATGGATGTAAAATCAGCATTTTTGAATGGAAAAGCTGGAAGAAGAGGTTTACATTGAACAACCGGATGGCTTCCAACTTGGTGACAATCCAGATTTTGTTTGCGAGGTTAAAGAAAGCTTTATATGGATTAAAACAGGCACCAGAGCATGGTATGCAAGGCTGGATAATTATCTAATTAAACAAGGGTTTAAGAAAGGTTTGGTGGATAGCAACTTATATGTCAAAACAGAGAAGGGTCATCTTATTGTTCTTGTTGTTTATGTAGATGACATAATATTTGGTAGCAGCATGGATGAATACTGCAAAGACATATCAATTAAAATGAAAAAAGAATTTGAGATGTCAATGATTGGTGAACTTTCTTATTTCTTAGGACTGCAGGTCAATCAAAGTGAAAAAGGCATTTTTATTTCTCAAGTTAAATATGTAAAAGAAATGCTGAAAAAGTTCACAATGGAAGACAGTAAACCGGTCGGCACTCCCATGACAACAGGCTGCAAGTTGAGCAAGGATGATAAATCTCCAGATGTGGATCAAACAATGTACAGGTCTATGATTGGAAGCCTGTTGTATTTAACAACTACTAGACCGGATATACTACAGGCAGTATGCATGGTTGCTAGATTTCGGGCAAGTCCCAAAGAAACTCATGTCACAATTGTAAAAAGGATCTTCAGGTACCTCAAAGGTACCATGGATTATGGGTTGTGGTACCCAAAAGGCAAAGACTTCACTTTGATTGCATATTCTGATGCAGATTGGGTAGGGTGCATTGATGACCGGAAGAGTACAAGTGGAGGAGCATTTTATCTTGGAGACAGGCTGGTAGCATGGCACAACAAGAAACAAGAATCAGTCTCTCTATCCACTACAGAGGCAGAATACATTGCAGCCACAACTTGCTGTACATAGATATTATGGATGAGACAAACTTTGAAAGATCTTGGTATCCACTTCAAAGAGCCAATATCAATAAAATGTGATAACACTAGTGCTATCAACATATCCAAGAATCCAGTTATGCATTCAAGAACCAAACACATTGCAATCCGATATCATTTCTTGAAGGATAAAGTTGCAGAAGGAGAGGTCAAGTTGGATTTTGTTCCAACTACAGAGCAAGTAGCTGATATATTCACAAAACCATTGCCCAAGGATGTTTTTGAGTACCTTAGGAATAAGTTGGGAGTGGTCACAATTCCTAAGAACTGACTATCATTAGGGATCACATTCTCAATGGGTGCATGCATGCCTATACTTATAGTTTTGCTTATATTTATGATTTTTGCTAACTATAACGATATTTTCCTGAGAATGGTGTACAGAGACTCAGGGGGAGTCTGCAGCAGCCCTTTGGTATTATTGGCAAAGGGGGAGAAGAAGTTGAGCAAGGTTGCTGTGTGTTGCCAACAATTCCAAAGGGGGAGATTATTGAGCAAGGTGCAGCAAAAGCATTGAGAAAGTATTGTCATTGTTGTCAACACAGACAGATTGATGCAGTTGATGCAGTTCAGAGGTTAGTCATATCAAGTGCAGAAAGTTTCAAGCAAAATAGAGGTGACCCAGATTCAAAAATTGGCAGAAAGAGACAAGGAAGAAAACTGTCACGATTTCGCGACAAAAAGCAGGAGAGAGAAAATGCATGCCAAAATGTCGCGATTTCGTGACATGTCGAGTTTTCGCTAAGGAGAGAGAAAATGTGTCGCAATTTCACGACAAAAAGTAGGAGAGAGAAAATGCACGCCAAAATGTCGCGATGTCGTGACATGTCGAGTTTTCGCTGAGGAGAGAGAAAATGTGTCATGATTTTGCGACATAAATGGAGGAAAGGAGCTTGCAATGAAGAGAGTAGCGATTTCCATGCATGTTGAAGTTTCTCATTTCAAAGCACAGTTGGAAATGTATGTAAACAAAGGTGTAGCGATTTCGCTACAAATCGAAAGTTAAGAAAACTAAGTTGCAACGATTTCGACACAAGTAAAAATTCACAAGAAGAAAGTGTAGCGATTTCGCTACATGTTGAAACAAAGGGAAACTAAGGTGTAGCGATGGCGCTACATGTTGAAACAAAGGGAAACTAAGGTGTAGCGATGACGCTACATGTTGAAACAAAGGGAAACTAAGGTGTAGCGATGGCGCTACATGTTGAAACAAAGGGAAACTAAGGTGTAGCGATTTCGTTACTAGTCAAAAGTGTAGAACTGAAAGATGCAGCAATGATATTACAAGTCAAAATTTCATGAAAAGAGGCAAGGTGAAAACACAAGGCACAAAGATGTAAAAATTTTGCCATTGCATGAAGCATAGTGTCACGATTTCGCGACATGTTCCATTTTTGCTGGAGTTGGCAAGGAGAGTTGTACGGAAGAGCAAAGTGTCGCGATTTCGCGACATGTTCCTTTTTCGTTGCTGCTGGCAAAGAAGAGTGTACGAAAGCCAAAAGTGTTGCGATTTCGCGACAAGTAGGATGATGACATCAGCAATAGCTGAAAACGTCGCGATTTCGTGATAGGAGCGGCGGAAAGGCTTTCAAGGCCAAATTGGTCATGATTTCGTGACAACCTTCAGGGTGACGTCAGCATAAGTTAAAAATGTCATGATATCGCCACAGGCGACAGGTTGGCAGGTAAAAGCCGAAAAAGCAGGCATGGTGACACGTGTCATAAAAGACATCATGCAGCCGGTTACATAAAATGTAACTGATGTCAGATCTGCAGTTACTGATTCACAAGTGTCAGTCATGCATTCGAACAGCCGTTTGCATGTATTTAAAGAATCAAATATAAATTATCGAAAGGTTTTCGAAAAGTCTTTTTTACAGCTTTCGAACGGTCGCACTTATGGAATCGAACAGACATTTTGCTTGTATTCAAAGAGCCGAATATGAAGGATCAAGATATGCTTTTTGAGAAGATATGTTTGTAGCATTCAAAACAACCATACTACAAGAAATCAAAATGTCGTATTGCAGGGTTTCGAACAACCACTTATTTGCAGGAGAAAAGAATTCGAACAGTTGGGTATATGATTCGACTGCATGCCGGATTGGATGTATATAAATGAATAGCTGTAAAGAGAAATTACTGTAGAAAGATAGAAGTTGTTGCAGTAAGAAGGGAATTGCTATGAAAAGAGGGTCTGTATAGAGAAATAAGTAGAGACATGAGATTATGCAGAGGTTGTTAAAATTACAGACCAGTCAGGGTCGAGTTAGTAGTGAAGACATTTGTATGTCATTTTGATTTGATTAGAATTGCAGTACAAGTTGGTGCTTGGTACTAGGGGTTGGTGCTCCATCTGTTGCAGTAGAAAATTATAGGGGTTGGTGCTCCTTCCAGTGGATGCTGGTAAAGAAGTTGTAAAATTGAAATTTTGCAAAGACTGGATTTGGATTGAAGTCCAAGCAGTTAATTTTGAGGAGTAGCCAAATTGGTGAACCTCGTTATATTGTGTGTTGTGGTGTGATCTCATTTTGTTCTTCTGGTTTTATAAGTTTTCTGTGCTTCAGTCTTTGAATGCTGCTGTATTGAAGTTAAATAACTACACTGATTCACCCCCCTCTCAGTGTCATTGTGTGAACATCATACGACCCCATACAAGATCCTATACAAGCGGCAAAGAACAAAGATGCCCCATGCAAATCTATACCCGTGGTCTCTCATGTCACAAACTATGTATGACAGAACCCACGGTAGTCTGCATCCACTCTAGTGACACAGCAGTAAGCCACCGATAACTCCTACCAAAAATCGTGTTAGCCTAGATGCCCTAGGCATCTGTCGTAGCGACTTGATGTTCACTTTGCCCTTCTCTAAGGTGAAGCTCGGGTCTCCTGTGAGCCTCATCATCGCCTAGCCCTGATTGGCTACAGGTGTCATCAATCGTCCCTGTTCTTCACGATCCTCCATATGTCCTCTAGAGTGGGAGCCATCTCCCCTATCGGTAGCTGGAAATAGGATGACCTCGAATACCACATCTCTCCTAAGGTTATCAGTAGCCCCATATCAGTCGATACTTGTGGCATCTCTACCACATGCTGTAGACCGACCTGTCCTAGTCGGTCATGCTTTGCCTGGTCGAGCGCGACTATGTCATCTCTTAGCCCACCGTACTTCCATTCTCAGCTCTTTAGTAATCCCTTCTACAAAACAAACAATAAAACAACAAAATCATTAATAACTCAATCATTCAAATTAAACAACTTAAAATCAAGTTTAAAATGATATCATCCATCATTGGATGATATTGTTCCACATTGGGCAAAATCATCCTTTGTGAGGATGAAATCGTCTTCGATTTTGCAACTTGGGAATCGCCCCTTGTTGGACGAAATTGCCCCTAATTCGTCACGATGCCCCAAACAATCAAAATTTAAATCAAAATAATTGCACAAAGTTAAATTAAACTTAATTTAGTAGGATTAGATCCTTACCCGTAGCCCGCGTCGGACCTCTATCGCTCTGTGCGCTGTCTCCACCATGTTTCTTCTCTATAGATCTCTGAAATAGTAAAAGGGAATAGTACAAATGAATTAGGGTTTTCCCTATTTTCTTTAATTTATTTCAAAATTAGTATTTTAAATTTTTGCTTTTTCGCGTTTTTACCTCAAACGTTCGATTTGGGTAAAAACACGAAGGGGGCACCATAGTCAGCATTCATACGATTCGACCAAGAATCATCGTCTAAAAAATTGAGTATATTTTTGCTTTCTCGTAAAACGGGAAAAACTCGTCTTTAACGTATTTTCTTCAAAAAATTCGCTAAAGAGGGGACAAAATGTAGCACCCTAAAATTGGCACGGTTAAAACCTTAGTAAAAATATAAAATATTAAAATTTGAATTTCAACCCCAATCTGCCCATTAAACCGCCTTTTACCCGCTTTACCCGTTTTCCATGCCATTTTTAGGATTTGTTTTGACCGTTGGATGATATCATCTCAGATTAGACGAAATCGTCCGCGATCTGGCGAATTCATCTGGAATAGAACGTCCAGAAAATTTCGTCTCAAAACTAAATTTTCATAATTAGCTTCCATTTCAACAGCCTCTCTAACTCGGGCAGAAGCGTGTCTGCGCAGTTGGAGATTTCCCTGTTGGAGATCTCTCAGATTGGGATGATCCCCAACCTCCCAAACCTCTTTCGAATCCTATATAAACTAGGATTTTTCTAGTTTATCCCCCTGCCTCCCTGCCTAATTCTTGCTGATTCTCATTGAACCCCCAACCCCTTAGTTGACGGATTTCATTGCAAAGTTAGCTCCTTATTCCCTCGCACTATTTTGCTTGCATTCGGTATTTTTATATTTTTATTGCAGGAACTCTACTATTTTTTAGTCAAAGCTATCTTGGATCGTCGCAGACGATCTCGGACAATTACGAACAATTTTGTATGATTCGAGGCGATCCTGATTGTAGTCCAGATTGAGGGCAGTCCGAGTTTAGAGTTTGCATTTTCTTAGCTGTTTTTGCATTTTTCATATCATATCTCTGCACTATTTTAAGTTATTATGTTTTATGCATCTTGGAGTTCACCTCATTTAGCATAATTGCATGATAAAGGTAAAATCAATCATTAAATTTACTGCATTTCCTTATTTGTTATTATAATCTATTATTTAGGCATGTTTGCTGTTATTTCTACCATTATCCCTTGCTTTTGCATTTGCATATTTGGTATTTTGTGTCTGTTTTTGTGATTGCAAGTTTCTGACAAATTTGTCTGACGAATTCGTTAGATTTTAGATGATTCTATCTGATTTCAGATGACCTGCTGTGATTTGGGACAATCTTGAGAAATATCAGACGATTACGTACAAACTGAGACGATATGAACTGCTACAAGACTCAGAATCTCCATCAAACATTCAAAATCAAGTATGACTTCTTCTAGTTAGCATATTCTATGTTATTTGCATCCATTCCTATTTTTTTTATTCATTTAAATCAGCATTGGCATATAGAATAGTTTAGATTCATATCGGCCAAACCTAGGAGGTGAATGATCAAGCATAAAAATGAACACATCAAACACACTATCAACCTAGGCGTGGAAACTGCCATTCAAAAGTTTCCTGGTGAACCCACCATCCATCAAAAATTCACCCTTATACACCTCCCCTGAGATGCGGGACCTTGAAAAGGCCTCTCAGTTCGAGGTATTGTCCCATCCTTTTCACATCCCCCTTTCGGGCACGAATCCTATAGCCTAAAGGTAAGGGTGCAAAAAATTTGGAGCGATACACCTATACTGCAGTTACAGACATTGAGGTTTTGTTTTTGACCCTGACCACCTATATTTTATGACTTACAATTGACTGTTACTATTTTGATTGTTACTGTCACTAATTGGACTGTAACTACCTCTGACCTGACTGTTACTGGAATATTGTATACTGTTAAAGACACTTGCGAAATCTGTCCTAACTGTTGGTGCATGCAAGGTGTATTATTATGTGATAGGGAAGTCCTCTGTATGCTCACTTTTTTGGATTGTGAATGTAGGTTTAGCAGAACAGGAAGATGTGTGTTTTTGTAGGAGGAAGTATTTAACAGAATCGGGTATACTAGGTAAAAGAGTATGTAACACCCATAGGCCCTCTGTTATACCATAATGATGACCAATAATGCTTAGACTAATATTTCAAGTACTACCTAAGGAGGATTCCACACATACCCTTGAGCGCATTATCTACCTCTTTGATAGTATAGGAGGGTAATCATTCGGGATGCTGTATCCCGTGGACTATTGATGATACAAGGCCGAAAAGCTTCCTACTGGATAATTTTTTTAACCCTAGAATGGTATCCCGATACACCTAAAGATGCATGGAAGCTCGATTTCATACGCGAGTGCTAGCCTGGGTATTGGAGCTTGATCGCCCCTCATTTCACTAGATGCTTTATGAGCTATCTAGCTTAGCCAATAACGACAACTCCTTTGTAATATTTTAAAACCCCCAGCACAGGGTTTCTAACCTACACAACTACTAAAATAGAAACTGTATTTTTTTTGTATTTTTTGGATTTGCTAGTAAAAAAATGAACAATATTTTTTGTTGGATTTTGTAATAAAGGAAAAACAAAACGAAAAACACACATAAAATGATACCTAACAGGCAGAATGGATAGCAAGAATCATTGCAGTTGCAACAAAACTCAGCCCTAGAAAGCACTCTGATACCACTTGTTAGGAACCTACTATTGAAATAAAGCTCACACACAAAATACTGAAAGATAACTAAAATACATGCAATAACAAAATAATACTATGCATAAAGTAATTGCAAAATTGAACAATCTCACAAAATAACTCAGAATCACAGGCCTCTTCGAGGGGAAAACCTCTTTCAATATTTCATTAACTTGCAAAAGGATATATTCGTACATGGCTTCATAGATTTTTAAAGAAAGACTTCATGTAAACCCTAACCCTAGGCTCAAGAGTTGACTTACATGAAAAATTCCACTCGAGCTATAATATTCTACCAAATGTCGGTTACAATATTTATAACGGTTACATCAAATGACACCACTTGCTTAGGAGCATAACATGCCACGTACATTACAAAATAACATTATATATGGAATCCCCCACATTGGAAGTGGGTCATTACATAATAATGAGAATTACAAAATAACGTTATGATGAGATCCTAACATAATATATATATGAGATGAGATACACTCCATTTTTATTCATGATGTTCACCTTGACATTTATTGATTTACACAACATTTTAACCTTTCTAGGAGGAAGAAATTTTGTGCAAATATTATGCCTCCTCATAATCTTTGCCATCCTAGATGGCATCCCTTTCTTTCTTTTATTTATTATTTATAAAATTCAGCTTCACTAAAGTTTTATGTACTTGTTGACTTTAACAACCATTCATATTGAAAATCTTGATGAGATATTCTACCTCCTTGATGAAGTGAATATTATAAGTTATTTTTACATATTTAATAGTTGAGGATGACAAAGACCCCTTATTTGTGAGAATGGTTATAATGTAAGTTACCATGAATGTATGAGTAATATTTTCATGATTATTAACCTATGAAAGATATCGTAGTGGTAAGTATTTACGTTTTCATTCAAGAGACTCAAGTTCAAACCCTAATAAGAGGGGACTAGGACCCCTCATAAAAACTCGTGTAAACTTATTTTTTTAATTTCAAGGAGGAAGTGTGAGCCAAGAGGGAGTGTGAGTTGGGAGGAAGTGTGAGCTAAGAGGGAGTGTGAGCCAAGATTCAATCATGGTAGAAGAGTGATGGGTTTATCCAAAATGCGTCAATAATTCAAACCCTTACCATGAATGTGTGGAACATTATTTCCAAAAAATTGTTGAAGCAAAATAACATCAAGAAAAAGAAGAGATAGGGGCTATTACGAGCCAAGAGGGAGTGCAAGCCAAGAGTGAGCATGAGGCAAGAGAGAGTGCAAGCTGGGAGCAAGTGCAAGCTGAGAGAGAGTGTGAGAAAAGAGGGAGTGCAAGCTAAGAGCGAGCCCCATTAGCTAGTATGGAAGGAAAGTCACATTTGAAAGCCTTAATGGAAAGTCAAGATACCCTAATTGGAAGTATGGAGGCCCAAGTTTGAGATAAGCATGTTGGCATTAAATGTCTATGTAATCACACATTTATAATTTGGGTTAAAATCCAAGGATGTGTTGTCAATGTGTATTTAAGGATGAGTTGTCACCTTGCATGCACATGTGAGTTGGCAGCCTTGAAGAAGATGCAATGTAGTATATATTTGAGATTGTTAATGGAAAAATATGGAATGTATAGACATCCTCCAAGGGATATTTTCCTTTGTTATTCTATTTTTTTGTATTTACATCTTTATTTTACCGCTCCTTGTTATGTTTAACTCTCTTCATTTTGTATCAATGTCATGTTCAAATTTAACATTTTGTATAAAAGCCTATGGTATTGAACCTGAGTAGTTTATGACATTGTATGAAGAGATCCTATGGTTCTTTTTTCATGATTACATGTAGGATTAAGGATTGCTCATGCTAGGTTTTGATATTTAAATCAAGTTTTGACAACGATAAATCTGGTGAGCTTTAACAACGATAGATCTAGTGGGATTCGATAATGATAGATCTAGTGAGCTTTGACAATGGTAGATCTGGTAGGCTTCAACAATGATAGATCTACTAAGCTTTGATAATGATAGATCTATATTAAGGACTGTATATGCTAGGATTTGATATTCATTATGTGGTAATTTCACCAAAAAAAATTCTTTGGTGAAATGGATCAAGGTGTGTGATGATAAAACTTGGGGAGGTCTCAGTTTAAGAGTTCTTATACCTTGATTCATAAAGTGAGACCTCCCATAGTTTTATCATCACACACCTTGATTCATTTCACAAAAGGAAATTTCCTTTTATCATTTAATTCTAACCATAAAATGACCGCATAATACAAATAAAAAAAACTTTCTATCAATTTTGGTATATTATACAAGGACATATAATATGTTGAAATGGCCTATAATATTGATTTAATTGGTTGTACTCCTACTAATGATAACCATCTACCAAAAAAAAATATAGCCATATACCTTTCCAGATCGATATTTTACTATGAACTTTGCTTTTAACTGGATTCCACAATTCTATCCTCATTCTCCCCTTAAATAAGGGCATATCTAGATAAGTTGATGGTAAATTTGTGTCCTCCATTTGAAGTAATATGCATATCCCTACTTTGATTCTAGTTGGAGTGTTTAGCAAGTAAATTTTGGATTTGTCCTAATAACTTTTACCTTGATGCTCTTTCACTTTTCTTTAAAAAGTTATTCAAAGCTCTAGACTCTTTCATCCATGCCCTCCTGAAAAGGTAGCATCATCTACAAGTTGTTGATGGATTATGTTGTCGATGTTATTACTACCCTTAATCCCACTTATCAGCCCATATTTGTTAGCCTTATTTGAGTTCCTACCTAATACCTTTGCCATAATAATGAACATATATGCTGATAGAGAATCTCTGTGTCTAAGACCTCTCTTGGCTTTAAATGATTATGTTACTAACCCATTGACCAACATTAAATATGAAAATGTAGAGACACATGCTTTAATCCATTTGACCCATTTCTTCCTAAATTCAAACTTTTCTAATACTGCAAAAAAAATCCCATTTAATCCTATCATAGGATTTACTCATATCAAGATTTAAGATCATTGCTCTCTTTTCTTGAAGTTTTTGAATGCATAACTTCATGATATACTATGATCTCGTCCATAATTTGTCTCCCTTTCTCAAATCCTTATTGCTATTTTAAAATAATTTTGTATAATAGTGGTCTTAACCGATTTGCCATCACTTTGGAGATTATCTTATATGTCATATTACATAAGCTTATGGGTCTAAATGAATTAAAAAATTTTACATTCTGTTGGCAATTTGAGTTATTTTATGTTGTCATTGATGTCACATGAATCATTGA
This sequence comes from Wollemia nobilis, assembly GCA_028583015.1. NCBI lineage: Eukaryota > Viridiplantae > Streptophyta > Pinopsida > Araucariales > Araucariaceae > Wollemia > Wollemia nobilis. Next base: position 3,901,896 of record JAQPPZ010000314.1, read on the forward strand.
TGTCATATGGATCACATTGAGTTTTGATGGGCAAATGATATCTTGGAAAGCATGGATAAAATCAGGGTTTTTGTGAAAACCAAGGTAGGCAAAATAAAAAGTTTTATTTAAAACCATGAATGGTAGATTTGAAATGGGTTTTTCTTAAAACCTAGGTTGGCCTTTCGTTTCATCGAAAAAGGTGCCCCGGTGATGGAGATATTTAATTTTAAATATTTAGTTTAAATTTTAATTATTTAAAATTAAAATTAAAGTTAGCGTCGACGTCTAAAGAAAGAGGGAAAATCAATAATGCACCGATGTCATAAAAAATGAGGAGAAGACTATATAAAGGGGGATCCTAAGGTTCATTTGAAATTAATCCTTGCTCATGTTAATTGTTGGCTAAGCATCCGAAGAGAGCTCATGCGAAAATCATTTTGAAAAGGGAGACAATGAATAAATCAAAGGTTGATCGAAAGCCCAAGACATTGTGGGCAGAGTGGTGCATTGGCAATTGGATTTTTATTAAGGTGTGTGGTAGCACTTTACGTCAAGGTTCGAATCTCCTTGACTGCATTCGAAGGCATTGGAAGGAAAGCGCTCGAAGCACTTTTGGTTTGTGTGGAAGGGAGGAAGGACTTAAGGCACGTCATGCCTTTTACTTTCAAACAAGCGACTAGCTCGTGTGGCAACCTTAGCCGTGGCTAAGGCACTCGCAGTGTGTGCAAGTTGGGGGTTCGAATCCCCTTGAGGAGGTAATTACGTTTTTCTCAAATTAATTTCATTGATGCCCTAGGATAGGAGTTATAAGGTGGTTAAGGAATAATTAAAGTTTTTAATTAAACTTTATTTTTATAAGGGCTGTGATTATTATTTCAGAGGTGGATGAGTTGTTGATTTAATTTGATATTCATGAAATTGAAAAATTAATATTTAGGAGAAATAAGGAGTTGTTAAAAAATATTTTTGAGAGCCTTGTTGATTATTATTTTTGATAAGGATTTTTATTAAAAAGAACTTTGGTGGATGTGTTTATTAAGTTGAAGTAAAAAGGTGTAAATTGAGTTATGCTTATCTTGTGATTATTATTTGAAGTCCACTAACCCTTATTGATATTGGAAATGAAAGTTGTGTTTAGTATGGCAGATTTTGCGGAAAATTTCTTGGCATCAAAAAGGTATGGGCACATTCTCCTATTGATTGTTTATGGTGGTTGATTTATGAAATATCATTGGAGGGAAAAGGATTGATTATGGTTTCCTTTTCGAAAGTGGTTGGTTGAATGCTTCAAGGTTTTCTGGTTTGAGAGTTGTGTTTAAACCTTGTTTTATAAGCATAGTCATTAAATCCCATTGGTTGTAAAAGAACTTGGAAAGAACATGAGTATCATTGTTATGTGAGATTTGTGGTTGAGCATTGTTGGAAATATTTGAGTTGGTTGATACATGCTTGGACTAGGGTGTTTGTGAGAAAGAGTAGTTCCTTGTGGTGATTGGTTGAGTTGAGTTGATTGAGCCTATTCAAGTGATTGTGTGAGGTGATTGGTCAAGTTCCATGAAACAAACTATTCCATAATTTTGATTTGAGTTGAGAGTGAGATTAGAACATATTGAGTCTCTAACAATTCTCTTTATGCTTCTATGAGTTGACTTGAGTTGAATTGAGTTGAGATCATTGTGGATCTTTGTTGTCATCCATTGAAAAGTACATTGCCATTCATTGTTGAGTTCATCTTTGAGGTTTGCCTTGATAGATTTGTGGATGAGATTTGAGTACTACTTGAGCATGATTGATTGAGGCTTTGAGAAGGCCTTTTTGGATAGCTTTGTGGACAGTTTTGGGATAGCTTTGTGGACAACTTTGTGGACAATTTTGGGACAGATTTATGGATAGATTTTGGGCAAGTTCTTGGTGAGCTTGCTAGAGCAGATTTGGGCAAGTTCTTGGTGAGCTTGCTAGAGTAGATTTGAACATGTTTTTGGTGAGCTTGTTGGAGTAGATTTTGGGCAAGTTCTTGGTGAGCTTGCTAGAGCAGATTTGAATAAGTTCTTGGTGAGCTTGTTGGATTAGTTTTGGAAAAGTTCTGTGTGAGATTTTTATTCAATTTTGGACAAGTTCTGTGTGAGCTTGTTATTCAATTTTGGACAAGTTCTATGTGAGCTTGTTATTCAGATTTGGAAAAGTTATGTGTGAAATTGTTATTTCCTAGATTTGAGCATATCAAAGAAATCATTGTATTGGATAAGGATCATTATTTCCGTGTGAAATATTATAAGGATATTATCTGGTGGAGTACCCCACATTGGAAGAACCACATTAAATCTTGTGTCTCAATTGTGTGTGGTGACTTGTGCTCTTGCTTACTACTACTATCTGAGTTATTACTGCACATTGCTATATTTGGTTATTACAATTAAGGAGATTAATTGATATTGATTTGGAAAGAAAGTAAAAAGCGGTCTTATATTGTTCACCCCCCTCTCAGTATAAGCTTGTTTTATTCAATTGGTATCAGAGTTGATTTCTTTGAAAAGGCTAACAACTTGAGGGTAAATTCTATAAGAACACAGATGGATTCAAAGAATGGATCATCTACAAATAAGGCTCCATTGTTTGATGGTAATAATTATGCTTTTTGGAGCATGAGTATCAAGAACTACTTAATATCATAAGGATATGAGGTATGGCAAATGGTTGAAAAAGAGTATAAGGTTGAAGGTGATCCTGAGGTAGATAAGACTATCAAGAAATTGGTTGAGATCAATGTAAGAGTAATGAATTGTATTTTGAGTGTGCTTCGTGAGACAGATTTTGTAAAGGTCATGGTATGTAATTCAACTAATGAAATGTGGACCAAGTTGTGAAATACTTATGAAGGAGATTCCAAGGTAAAGTTGGCAAAACTACAAACTCATAGAAAAATATTTGAGAAATTGAAAATGGAATATTTTGAAGATATTGCAAAGTTTTTACTTCGTGTTGATGAGATTACTAACACCATGAGAGGCCTATATTTTGAGATGAAAGAATCAGAAGTTACTCGAAAGGTTTTAAGATCACTTCCCATGAAATATGATTATAAGGTTTCAACAATAGAAGAGACAATGGATATCAATAAGCTAACAATGGAAGAATTGCGAGGTACTCTCATAGCTTATGAGATGAGGGTAAATAAGCATCAGGTTCCAATAAAAGAGATTGCATTCAAGGCTTCAGAGAAAGAGAAAGGGAAAGTTTCAAAAATAATTAGAGGTTCAGATAATGATGAGGAAGCTAACTTCATCAAAAGGAATAAGGACTCAAAGAATTTTAGGGATATAAGGAAAGTCAGATGCTACAAGTGTGGTGATCTTGGTCACTATGCATACAGGTGTCCACATGAAGAAAATGGCGATGATGGAAAATAGGGTCAAAGAAGAAAAGAATATGGAAAGCATAAGCATGACAAAGATGACAAATGCAAGCAAAACAGGTATGAGAAGAAGAAAATTTTTTGTAAGGCAAAGAAATCTTACTACATTGTAGAAGCAAGTGATAGCTCAGATCACAGTGATAGAGACAAGTCAGATGATGAAAAGGAAGAACATCTATTCCTAGGAATAGAAGGTGAAAGAGAACAATGATTTGTGTGTGGTAAAAGAGATCACATATCAGGATATTGCAATGGTTTTAGTGATAGTGAAGATGAGATGACACATCAAGGAAACAAGTATGGTCAAAGAAAACTTGAGAGTTTGTTTGCTATAGAAGATTATAATGATCTTAGAGATAGTGAAGATGAAGAAGGTTTTTTATATGGAATAAGAGAAGCAGAAGAAGAACATTCACTCCAAACATAAGAATTTAAGCAAGAGGATAATGTCTTAGTTGATCTAAAGAAAGACTTTAATGTTATCCATGAGCAACTACAAGAGGTTAAAGAGAATTTGAAAGAATTGAAATATTCCTTACTTGAGAAATTTGATCCATCACATGACTCAAAAGGTCAAGATATTTTCACTAAGAAGGAAACATGTGTTTTAAAGGCTATAGAGATGGATGCCAAGTTGCTACTTGACACAAATAAAGAAAAATAAGAGGAATATTCCAAAGCACCAAAGGTCTCATATTTCAAGTTTGGGGAATCACACTCAAAAGGAAAGGAAGTTCTAAAAGATGAAAGAAAGGAAGCACCTAAGGTTTGTGAGGAAAGTTCCAAAGTTCCTATGGCTCCAAATATTCAGTTTGGATCTTGTTTTGAGATAGGTGAATCAAGTTCAAAAGAAAAATAAATTCTTGAAGAAACTAAGGAAGAGGATTTAGATGCTACAAAGAAGGTTCAAGGATGCAATGCACAAGTTGCAAATTATCATAAGGATAATGGTCAAGAAAGGTATGAGAAACCAAGACATGAACAAAGGGCTTTTCAAGGACATTGTTTTTCTTGTAATGGATTTGGACACATGGCTATACACTACAGAATCCATGGATCAAAGAAGTTTGATTTTTCTACAAGAAACTTCAAAGGAAGAAGGTATGGTTTTCAAGGGCATTGCTTCTCATGTAACAAGATTGTTCATAGAGCTTTTTAGTGCAAAGGAAATGAGCAACATGGTTTTGGTTTTAGAGCTTCACAATTCATAGAGCTTCACAATACAGGGTTTAGGAAAGGAATGTATATGGAAATTATTTCAAGAAAGAATTCAGGACATGGGCACCATCCAAAGGCTACAATATCAAGTGTTTTAATTGCAATAAATTTGGTCATATTGCAAAATGGTGTAGGACTCAATTCCAAATAGGTTCAATGCAAGAAGGTCAAACAAGTTCAAGGAAAGGAGGTCAAACAAGTTCTATACAAGAAAATCAAGTAATTCATCAAGAGAAGGATATCAGAAAAACATGGAAGGAAGTTGATAGAGGAAATAAATAATGAGAGATGGTAGTAAAAGTACTCCCACCCAAAAATTAATCACCTCAAGAGAGAAGGTGGTGAGGGGGCTAAGTTTAAGAGTCATATATTTTATCCCCATAGGTGTCTCTTTTGCCATTTATGTCAAAGGGAGAGATATTTGAGTAAGGGGGAGAGCATTGAGTTAGGGGGAGCAACCTCTAAAGAGAGCATTGAGTTAGGGGAGCAGCCTCCATAGAGAGTATTGAGTCAGGGGGAGCAACTTTGATTCTCCGAGATGGTTTTTGCAGTGATTGTGGTTTTTGCTTTAGAGGTATTGCCATCAATGATAAAGGGGGAGATTGTTGGCAATTTGAGTTATTTTATGTTTTCATTGATGTCACATGAATCATTGATGTCATATGGATCACATTGAGTTTTGATGGGCAAATGATATCTTGGAAAGCATGGATAAAATTAGGGTTTTTGTGAAAACCAAGGTAGGTAAAATAAAAGGTTTTATTTAAAACCATGGATGACAAATTTGAAATGGGTTTTTCTTAAAACCCAGGTTGGCCTTTTATTTTATCAAAAAAGGTGCCTCGGTGATGGAGCTATTTAATTTTAAATATTTAGTTTAAATATTAATTATTTAAAATTAAAATTAAAGCTAGCACCAACATCTAAAGAAAGAGGGAAAATTAATAATGCGTCGACATCATCAAAAATGAGGAGAAGACTATATAAAAGGGGATCCTAAGGTTCATTTGAAATTAATCCTTGCTTTTGTTAATCGTTGGCTAAGCATCCAAAGAGAGCTCATGCGAAAATCATTTTGAAAAGAGAGACAATGAATAAATCCAAGGTTGATTGAAAGCCCAAGACATTGTGGGTAGAATGGCGCATTGGTTATTGGCTTTTTTTTAAGGTGTGTGGCAGTGCTTTACATCAAGGTTCGAATCTCCTTGACTACATTTGAAGGCATTGGAAGGAAAGCGCTTGAAGAACTTTTGGTTTACATGGAAGGGAGGATGGACTTAAGGCACGTCGTGCCTTTTCCTTTTGAACGAGCAAATAGCTCGTGTGGAAACCTTAGCCACGGATAAGGTGCTCGCGATGTGTGCAAGTTGGGAGTTCGAATCCCCTTGAGGAGGTAATTACGTTTTTCTCAAATTAATTTTGTTGATGCCCTAGGATAGGAGTTATAATGTGGTTAAGGAATAATTAAAGTTTTTAATTAAAATTTAATTTTATAAGGGATGTGATTATTATTTTAGAGGTGGATGAGTTGTTGATTTAATTTGCTATTTATGAAATTGAAAAATTAATATTTAGGAGAAATAAGGAGTTGTTAAAAAATATTTTTGAGAGCTTTGTTGATTATTATTTTTGATAAGGGTTTTTATTAAAAAGGACTTTGGTATATGTGTTTATTAAGTTGGAGTAAAAAGGTGTAAATTGAGTTATGCTTATCTTGTGATTATTATTTGAAGTCCACTAACCCTTATTGAGATTGGAAAGAAAAGTTGTGTTTAGTGTGGTAGATTTTGTGGATAACTTCTTGGCATCAAAAAGGTATGGGCACATTCTCCTATTGATTGTTTATGGTGGTTGATTTATGAAATATCATTGGAGGGAAAAGGATTGATTATGGTTTCCTTTTCGAAAGTGGTTGGTTGAATGCTTCAAGGTTTTCTGGTTTGAGAGTTGTGTTTAAACCTTGCTTTATAAGCATAGTCATTGAAGCCCAATGGTTGTAAAAGAACTTGGAAAGAACATGAGTATCATTGTTATGTGATATTTGTGGTTGAGCATTGTTGGAAACATTTGAGTTGGTTGATACATGCTTGGACTAGGGTGTTTGTGAGAAAGAGTAGTTCTTTGTGGTGATTGGTTGAGTTGAGTTGATTGAGCCTAGTCAAGTGATTGTGTGAGGTTATTGGTCAAGTTCCATAAAAAAAACTATTCCATAATTCTGATTTGAGTTGAGAGTGAGATTAGAACATATTGAGTCTCTAAAAATTCTCTTTATGCTTCTATGAGTTGACTTGAGTTGAGTTGAGATTTATTTTAGTTGAGTTGACTTGAGTTGAGATCATTGTGGATCATTGTTGTCATCCATTGAAAAGTATATTTCCATTCATTGTTGAGTTCATCTTTGAGGTTTGCATTGATATATTTGTGGATGAGATTTGAGTGCTACTTGAGCATGGTTGATTGAGCCTTTGAGAAGGCCTTTGTGGATAACTTCGTGGATAGTTTTGGGATAGCTTTGTGGAAAACTTTGTGGATAGTTTTGGGACAGATTTATAGACAAATTTTGGGTAAGTTCTTGGTGAGCTTGCTAAAGTAGATTTGGGCAAGTTCTTGGTGAGCTTGCTAGAGTAGATTTGAACAAGTGGAGCAGATTTTGGGCAAGTTCTTGGTGAGGTTGCTAGATCAGATTTGGACAAGTTCTTGGTGAGCTTGTTGGAGTAGTTTTGGACAAGTTTTGTGTGAGCTTGTTATTCAATTTTGGACAAGTTCTGTGTGAGCTTGTTATTCAATTTTGGACAAGTTCTATGTGAGCTTGTTATTTAGATTTGGAAAAGTTCTGTGTGAACTTGTTATTGCCTAGCTTTGAGCAGATCAAAGAAATCATTGTATTTGATAAGGATCCTTATTTCTGTGTGAAATATTATAAGGAGATTATCTGGTGGACTACCCCACATTGGGAACCACGTTAAATCTTGTGTCTCAATTATGTGTGGTGACTTGTGCTCTTGCTTACTACTTATATCTGAGTTATTAATGCACATTGCTATATTTGGTTATTGCAATTAAGGACATTAATTGATATTTATTTGGAAAGAAAATAAAAATTGGTCTTATACTGTTCACCCCCTCTCTCAGTATAAGATTGTATTCTTGAAATTCTTCTTTTTTGGAATCAGGGTAAGATATATTACATTTTATTAATAAGGTATGTATTGTTTAACCTTAGATTAATCCATTGCCACCAATAAAAATTCTTCACTATCTCCTAGTTATGCCAATAGAATACTACAAAAAGTCCATTTGAACCTAGATATTTATCCTTGTCAAAAGAGAAAAGAGCTAAATTAAGTTCTAGAGTAATGGGCTTCATCTATTTCCTATTGTCCTCATATGTTATAATTGAAGGTACTTATTGTAGCAGTTTATTGTTAAGAACTTCAAACTCCTTCGATCCTAGAATATTTTGGTAAAAAACCCTTGCCTCATTTTTTATTTCACTTTGATATTTAATCCAAACCCTTTCCACTAATTTAATTCTACTAATTCTAGATGTTGATCTCCATGCTATTGCCATCCTATGGAAAAAAATTGTGTTTTTATCTCATTTTTTAACCAAGTTTGTCTTGGTTTCAACCTCCAATATTTCTCTTCCTTACTCAAAATATTATTATATTCACTAAGCAACTCCCTTTTCTCTAAAATTGGATTATTATGCTCACCTTTTTGAAAATTTGAAAGTTTCTCTTTTAGTTCTTTCTTCTCAAAAATATTTACACAAGTGTTCTTGTTCCATTCCTTTAATATAAATATTATTGATTGTAATTTGTATTTCCAAAAGTGTTATTGTTCCATTCTTTTAATCTAGATGACATTGATTTAGTTTATTTTGGAAGTGTATACAACGCATAATTTTGTAAAGAATTTCATGTTTATACTATCATATCAACAAATTGAGGATGGTCTTCCCACATATACTCATATTTAAAATGTGATATATTTTTTAATTCACTTATTATCAATTTAACTTGTATTGGCCAATGATCTAAACCAATCCTTGTCAAGGTATAAATTTTAACACAAGTCCCTTCATCTAGCCAGTGTTATGAGAGTATGCATCTGCCTATTTTTTTGCTATTAGTTTTTGGCCTATCCTATTGTTGGTCCATGTATAGTTGTCCTCTTCAAACTCAACCTCTTATAGACTATTGTTTTGAATAAAATTTGAGAAATCTCTCATACTTTAGGTTATTTTCCTAATTCCCCCAAATTTTTCATCTAGCTTGGTTATGGAATTAAAACATTCAATGATCATGAATAATTTTTACATTAAATAATTAATTGCAATGATTAATTTGTTATTGTCTAGCATTAAATGACACAAACTTAAATGGTAAAAATATGGATTTTCAAGTTCTAGTGTAGTCAAAAGCGAGTGTGAGCGTGAGTAGGGAGTGAGTGCATCCAGAAGTGAGTGTGAGTGCAAGCCAAACATGAGTGCAACCAAAAATTAGTGCAAGCATGGTCCAGGGGTGAGTTCAATCAAAAGCAAGTGTGAGTGCAAGTCGAGAGTGAGTGCAACCAACAGTGAGTGCAAGCAAGAGCTAATAGTGAGTGTAGTTGCAACCAAAAGTGAGTGCGAGCATGAGCCAATAGTTAGTGTAGCCAAAAGTGAGTGGGAGTGAGAAGGAACTATGAGCAAAAAAGCAAAATGTAGAAAGCAAAGTGTGATCAAGGAACAAGTGCCACTTCTAGTTCTAAATATTAGGAGAATTTAAAGGATTCATTTGAAGAAAATCCAAGTAACATGGAAACAAAGTAATTTGTGAAATTTCTTACTGAAAGTATGAATGGCCAAGTTGAAAGTATGGATGCCCTAGCTAGTAATAAGAGGAAGAGAAAATCTATGGCAAACCCAGTCCAGGTCGCAAATTTTACTTCAAAAGTGATTATCAATGATGAGATGATTGAGCATGCTATAATGGTTCTTAAAACCAAAGGGTTAATATGTAAGTTTTATGGATATTGGCTAGGTTTTTTTGAGATTCAAAATTGGATCAAGTGGAAGTGGGGATTGAATTCAAATTACTCCATAACTTTTCTTCCAAAATAATTTTTCCTCATTATTTTCTCCAGTTTAGAATTTAGGGATAAAATAATGTATGTAGGCCCATGGTTTAGGGGCAAAGATGCATTATATTTTAGACCTTGGAATGAGATTTTTTTTGTGGACACAAAAACTATTAAAAGGCTTCTGATATGGATTAGGTCTTTTGGACTTCCTTATCAACTCATCAATAAGAAGGTCTTGAAGAATATTGGTAATACTCTAGGTGATTCATCCTAGAGGGACCAACTACTAAGGAGATAAGGCATGTTGTATACACTCGAATATGTGTTGCCATGGATATTTAAAAACCTTTATTGCAATTAATTAAGATTAAATTTGAATAAAGAGAATGAGATCAAGAAGTGAATTATGAAAACATTGCATTTTTATGTCACAAATGTCATGAAACTAGGCACATGGCAAGAGACTGCAAAGTGAAAATGGATGAAGAGATGGAAATTTTTGGGCATGAGGATAGCTTCAATTTAAAACAAGGAGATCATATCACAAGAGAAGCTAGGTCAAATCAAGGATTTTCCACTCCTAAAAAAGTGGCTAAAATAATCCCTCTAAATAACTAGATGACAAAGGTTATTACATTTCACTCGAATCAACCATTAGAAAAAATATGATATAGGGGATGATGAAGTTCAATGCACAAGTTCAAATATAGAAGAAGCTAAAGGTACAAAGTAAGAGGGGAAGACAAATTTTAAAACAAAGGAAGATGGGGAGATGAATAATGAGGTGAATGAGATCAAGCTTAATCTAGGTAAATCACCTTTATTATTCTCAAGTAGCATAAAATATTCTTCTTACAATAGAAATGAAAGTAGTACGTAGTGTATTCCTTGCACTTTAGGATTCCAAGAATAGTATAGTAAAGAAAGTCTTATGGAGAATATCCAAGGAAATTTAGGTTTTTTAAACCAAAATAAGAAAGTGATGATTATGGACGATCATATATGTAGTTTAGAGTTTTCAAGGCAACATAAAGAAGAAAATGCTAATGGAGCTTTTCCTTGCACTTTCGACTCTTTAAGGTAACATAAATATTTATAAGATAAGTCTCATTTTGAACAATATGAAAAAATAGAAGAGAATGAAGAAGATGAGAGTGTTGGTGGGAAAAGAAGAAGGAGGGGAAGGCCATCAAAGAAGGAACAAAGAAAAAATTAAACTCAAAAGGATATTTATCTGGGAAGCCAAATAAAAATAGCCTAGGTCTTAACAAAAAGTGGGACTAAGCCCACTAATAAAAATAAAAAGTGTTGATGATGAAAATGATATCAAGGAATATTAGGGGTATGAATAAGACCCCTAAAAAAAGTTATTAAAGAATTAATAGGTTGTTATAGCCTTGATTTTATTTTAATACAAGAAATATGATTAAGAAATAAGGAATGTAAGGATGTTTTTTTAAGAAGATACAGAATACATGTGATTGTTTAGTAGTTTCTTCTACAAGAGCTTCTAATGATATTGCAATAATATGGGACAAATGCAAATGGGATGGACAACTATTAGAAGCAAAAAGTAATTAGGTTGCTGGATTATTTTGCAGGAAAGAGGAAAAAAAAGTTAGAATTATAATGTATATGATCCAACTAAAGTTACTCTTCGTGAAATATGTTGGAAGAACCTTAGCATATATTTGTCAAATACAATGGTGATTCATTATGATATATGGATTCTTGGGGATGATTTTAATACTATTCTATCTCATTTGGAAAAGAAGGGTGGCATTATAGGATGGTCTAAATCAATGTAAGATTTTGCTTCATTTGTCAATTCAAATGACCTTTGGGATGTTAGTCTCTCAAGATTTCAATATACATGGGATAATAGATGCATTGGAAAAAATCATATAGCAAAAAGACTAGATAGATTCTTGTTATCCAATAAATGGTTGCAAAAAAAGTATACAATCTCTTTAGATATTTTATTGTGAGCATGATCAGATCACAAAACCATTCTTTTGACTTGTGAGCTACCTAATAATAGTCATCCAAAGCCATTTTGCTTCCAGTCTATGTGGCTCCAAGACCCTGATTTTTCCAGATGGTTATGTTATAGTGGTATGAATAAAAATTTGGAGGATCATGTATGTACAAGTCTATTCAAAAGTTGAAATATTTAAAGGAGCAAATAAAGATATGGAATGCCAAATATTTTGGTAACTATTAAAGAAAATTGGATAGCAAATAAATTAGCAAATTATGGTGTTGATCTTCATCCCGATAAAATTCAAATTTTAGAAGGCAACTGGCCAAGTGATATTTTATGTCTTAATAAAAATGATGTCAAGGAGCTTATTGTGGAAAAGTAACACTTTGAGGAAGTTGAAGAATATATTTAAGAGAAAATAGAAACGAAAAACTGTGATAAAAAGGTATGCTACAACAAATGCAATATTTTGGTATTTTGATGGGAGTGGCCACCAAGAAGCCACATATAACTTATTAAAAAATATTTATAGATGGACTTTCAAGGTGGAGACCTAGGTTCAAATCTTGTTATATAATATATGTATAGTTTCCAAATACCACTACATGGTTTGTTGAAATATCTTCAGAACATCATCATGATGTAACATGGATGGGACTCGTTTCGATCCCATATAACTACTTTAAAAAGTATGTTATTATTATCCAAGGAATTTTGGAGCAACGTTAGATGGGATGCCATAATATTGGTGTAACCCAAGTTCAAAGCCTTGCATTTTGATGAACAATATTATGATAAAGATAATGGTGATACAATTTTATTTTAATAACACATTAACATGGTTTGTTAAAATAGACATAATAGGGATGAGACATGTTTCAATGCCATATACTCATTTTTTCAATTGGTTATATGGATTTGAAACAAGCCCCAACCATATTACATCATCATCACATAGTGGTATTAGAACAAATTGGATATTATTCATGTATCACTTCACAAGATTTGAACCTAGGTTTCCTCTTTGAATGTTGAGGAATCTAACTAGTTGAGCTAATGCCATTTGATATGTACTCATTTTAAAACACTAGAAAATATTAATAAATTTATACCAAAGGTTTATAAAATTTCATTCTTTATTAAAAAACTACATAAATATTTTGAAATATTGACAACATGGTGAGGAAAAAATCAAGAATTTTCTTATACAGCTTAAATTTAAACATAAAAAAATCAAGTTCACACTAAAGGTAGAATGAGATGGCAAAGTTTCTTTTCTTGATCTTATTGTTATTAAGAAATCATCAAAGTCTATTGGCAAGGATTATGGAAAAATTACTTGCAAAGAAAAATATGTCCATGCCAACTCACATCATCATCATTCTCATAAACAAGGGGTGTTGATAACCTCAACTACCAAAGTTGTAAAAATAACTTATGATGATCACTTCATTAAGAAGTTATAACATCTTATGAAGGATTTCAATTTGTATGGTCATAAAAGTTAAGGTATCTAAGACTTTAGTAAATTCAAGTTTTAGAAATAATAAATGAATAAATATAGAGTAATCCTTCCATGTGCTTACCTATTTTATTTGGAAGGGATGCAAAAGAGGATGATAAAGATTTTTTTTTGGTAGGTAATTTTATTTATTTATTTATTGATCGGGTTGAAGGAACCCATCCCTGTTACATAGGGCATACACAGTGCCAATATTACAAAAATGAACTAGTTATGAACATAAATTCTAAGGGTCCAACCCTTCCATCCAAGGCAAAACAAAAAAGCAGTCAACCAGTACAGAGGTAAACAAGCGCTAATACAGTCAAAGGCAGTCCACCTACTTGAAACTACCTTCCTATGGCTACTAGGATACATCTTTTCCATCCTGGTGATCAACCTATTTTTTGTTAGGGCCGAGGAGGGCCTTGAACATACCAGGGAGCTTCTGAACTTCATTGATGGCATTGGAAAAGCTGGAGCCAATCTCCCTGATGATATTAACTGTTGAATTGAAGAGGTCCATGATTCTATTGATGTGAATGAGGGTGGTCATGCGTAGCATATCTTCAAAAATTTTGAATGCCTCTTCATTGTCATCAATGATGACCCAAAGAATTTGTCTCGAAGAGCTCTTGTTCTTTGTTTGTAGTCATAAGGATTTTCTACTTTTCTAAGAGGGACAGACCAATTTTTGCTTGCTTCTTAGGGACGAGCTAGAGTGGGTGGTGCAAGAAGTGGGAGTGGGTGGAAAAGTATGGGGGTGGTGAGTGGTCACCATGAGGAGAGAGAAAATGATGAGGGGGGGATGGTGGCACGATGGGAGCGAAGGCGATGGGTGGTGACTGGTCAAATTGACACGGGCTGAGTAATCCACATGAATGATCATACTGGTGAAACATCAAGAAATGATGGAGAGTAGTGAGTTCTCGATGATCATGGTGTTAAGAGAACACCTTTATGGCATTGAAGGAATGCCTTTGTGGCTGCTAGAGCTACCATTTGTGACATTCCTTAGATTTGTTCTAGTGTTGAAAAAATACCTTAAGTATTAATGAAACACCATTGTGGTAGCTAGTGTTGCTCCCTACGAATACACCTTGTATCATGATTGGCTACCGAGCTGACTTCTTAGGGGAAGACATATTTCCAAATGATCATGCTGGCTTGATTTGTCGCTATGTTGGACAAGATATTTGCCACCTTATTTACCTCTCTAAAAACATGAAGGGTCACATTTTGAGGATGCTACCAGAGGGAAGCCTGATATTATTGGATTATGTTGTGGATGTTCCAACCCTCGTTGCTATTGCTGTTGATATGGTTAACCATAATGAGTGAATTACCATCAAAGATGATTGGATTGTCCATGGGTTTGCTTACCTGAATACACCTCTAGAGAGCTTGAGATTTCACATAGTTGTTAGTTTGAATCCCAATATTTTTTGTGAAGGACAAAATGATGTTGCCCATATGGTGCCTAATGACTCATTAGGCCCCCGCATCTCTCGGATTACCTTTAGAGGACCCATAAAAATTGGCCTTGAGCCAACCATGGGGAGGGGAGAACCATTTGGCATTACTCCAGGAACTAGGGGGACTCTAAGGTCTGGAACACTTAGTGGATATCCCCAGGATCTTTATCACTGAGGACTACCTTCTGCAAGAAGGGGTGTTTGTGCATAGGATGATGCTAGAATTTTCTAGAACAAAAGTCAAGGCTTTGTTGGAAACAACTTCAGGGTTCCTATGCTTGTCATTAAAGGTACAATTGTTTCGCTCCAACCAAATTTTCCAAAAGACATGGTGTAACAAGGATTTCTAGAGAAACCTAAGTCTTGGGTTTTTGAAGACGTTGGGCCACTAGGTGACCAATTCAGGGATGAAATTGGACTAGACCTAGCTGACTTGGAACCTGCTAGTCAGGGAGGAAAAAACCTCAATGGTGAAGGAGTAATCGATGAATAAGTGTTGAGTGGACTCCCAAGCCTGGGTGTAGAAGTAGCATTTGTTGGGCACAATGACACCCGTCTTGATCAGGTTGTTTGTGGTTAGAATTCTGTTGTGGACTGTGAGCCAAAAAAAGTGAGCAATTTTTAGGACAAGGTTCTTAAGACAGATGGACTTGGTAATGGTGGGGCTGTTTATGGAGCTGGATCACTTGGGAGGGGTGTCAAACAACTGATAGGATGACTTCATAGAGAACTTCCCATAATTGGTGTCTTTCCAACATATCTTGTCAGTCATCTAGATCTAAGGGATGAAATTTATCCTAAGAATAAATTGAAGGGCAGACTTGGCTTTATTTAAAATAACATTACTAACTTTGAAATGGATCAATTTCCACCCGCAACTGTCTTGAGTGGTTGTTATGAAATCAACAACTCTGTTTCTGAATCTACTGTCGATGAGGTGTTTAAATACTGTAATATTAGGGTCTCTAATGAGAAGCTCATGCCTAGTCCATGGGTCATGCTACAAGTCGATGTCCATGCCATTCCCAAGCTGCCACCTTGTTCACTATTGAATGAGGTGCTTTTTTTAGGATATGGATCACCAAAAGTGGGACCCAATGCTAAGAGTCCCTTCATCCTTTAATGAGTGCTTTTGGAGGTACTTCCCTTGGATTAAAGAGGCCCAATCCAATTGGTGGTCACATTCCATGCCTATTTTGCCAAGAGGGCCTGGTTCATGAGGCTAATTCTGCACAAGATGATCCCACATTTATCTTTTAGGTTGTAGACTTTATCCCAGACCACTAGGTAAAACTTCCATTGATTATCCATCCCTATCCATAGAAAGTGTTTTTAGATATTTTCTATGCTTTCTCCCATAGCATTTGGGGTTTTGAAGATAGAAACAAAAAACATCGGCATACTTTTGAGAATAGACTTAAAAAAAAATTGGCTTTACCTGCTTGTGATAGGAAATCCCCTTTCCATCCTACCAAATTCTTATGGATTATATCAGTGAAACTATTCCACATGGTCTTAGCTGGCATCCCTTGAAACATTGGGAACCCAAGATATGTGGTTGGGAGATCAGTGATTGTGCAACCCAAAATACCTATAATTTTAACTTATCGTCTTACAGGGGTGTTGGTGAAGTAGAGCTTGCTTTTGCTATAATTAACTTTCTGGCCAACAGCTTCCTCATACATATTGAGGATAGAATTTATGACCTTGGATTCAGAGACAGAGGCTGAAGTGGCCAGCAGGGTGTCATCCACAAACTGCTGATGGGTCGAGGGATGAAAGTTGGAAGTAGCCTTGATATCAAAAATAAATCTTCTTAAGTATGCAGATTTGATAGATCTTCCTAGGCTTTCAACCAAGATGATGAATAGGATGAGGGAAAGGGGATCCCCTTGTCTCAGACCTATAGAATTGGGGAGGTACCTTGCTGTTGAACCATTGACCAGGACAGAGAACCAGGAAGAGGAGATGCAATTTGAGATCAACTTGACCCAATTCTCATGGAACCCAAACTTGAGGAGGATTCTAGTTAGAAACTCTCGATCCACTCTATAAAAGGCCTTTTTCATATTAATATTAAGAAAGAAGGCTGACTTGTTGGACTTTTAGATCGAATGGATGAGTTCATGGATAGTGATGACTCCATCAACAATATTCCAACCTTTGACGATAATGCCTTGGCAGGGATAAATAATGGACGGGAGTATACTGGTTAGTCTATTAGACATGGCTTTGGATAAGATTTTGTAAATGACGTTGCACAAGATAATGGGGTGGTAATCAGACAGGGATTGGGAATTGGGCCCCTTGGGAATGAGAGTGAGGAAAGTGGAGTTGAAATCCCTAGGAATGAATGAGGTAGCTTATATTTTAGAAATGTCTAGGTAGAGTTCGGGCCCAATGATGTTCGAGTAGGTTTGGAAGAAGCTGGGAGAAACCCATCAAGGCTGGGAGCTTTGTCTGGATACATGGAGAAGAGGGCCTAGTGGATCTCGTTAGGGGTAAGAGGGCTAAGAAGGTGGACATTCATGGCCTCAAGGATGAATCTAGAAATGTTCTCAAGGAGGGTGTCCATAGCTTGGTCGGGGGGGAGGAGGGGACACCAAGGAGGGTTTTGAAATGGTTAACAACTTCATATCAGATTTGGTGGATATCAAAGGTGTAGGAACTCTCTTGCTTGGTGAGTATCTTTATCCTGTGGGCTCCTCTGTGCGTAAGGATGGAGGTGTGGAAAAATTTGGAGTTGGAATCTCCTTCCTTAAGCCATAACTATCTTGATTTATGGTGCTAGAACATTTCTTCCTTTCGTAGAGTATTACGGTATTTTGAAAGCAAAATCCTCTCCTCTACTCTGAGATTGTCATACCCCTACCCCTGTTGAAACCTTTCCTCAATCTAATTGAGTATGTTTTTGATGATATTTTTATTTTCAAACATATTCCTGAAAATATCTTTGTTCCAAACCATTATCTTACCTTTAATTGATCAAAGTTTTTGTATTACCTGGTTTATGACAGTCCTTGGTAACTTTCCCCCTACCACTCAAAAATTTTATTTTTGAGATATGGGTGTTTGGTCCACATGGATTCAAATCAAAATGGGTTTTTAACTGGGGTCTGTTGGCCATTTCTAACATCAAGGGATTGTGATTAGACCCAATTTTTAGAAGTACCTATAAACTGGCATCCCAAAAGAGGGGGAGCACTTCTTGGGATAGCAGGATTCGGTCTAGTCTCTCTTGAATAAGATCTCCACCCACCCTTATGTTGCTCCAAGTGAACTAGGACCATTTCAACTAGATATCCATAAGTTCGCTTGAGTCTATAAATTGTGCAAAATCATTTGTGGCTCTGTAAGTAATGGTATTCCCACCTCTCTTCTCATAAGGATGCAAGGGAGTGTTGAAATCCTCTACTAATATCCAAGGGATGCCACTGAACACTTGTCTCATTTGGAAAAGGCTATTCCATAGGATTATTCTATCCTACGGGGTGTTAGGAGCATACACATTGGTCAATACCTAGGAGAGCTGGGTGTTAGAATCATGAAATAAGATGTTGGCCAGGCATCCATCACCTGAGATAACTCATACTTCAAATTTTGCTAGATCCCAAAGGCAAAGGAGTCCACCTGAGGTATCTTGCACTAGGGTGTAGACAAACTCACACTTCCTCCAAATGGTTTTGGCAACTCTTGGTGACCAGTTCTCACCTAATATGGTTTCTTAGATAAGGAAAATAGTAGGATTCGTATCCTTTTGCATGGTAGAAACCAGTCTTCGTTTGACTGCCCCATTTAGTCCTCTTATGTTCTAGGAGAGGACTTTCATTTGGAAATTTTTGAGGGTTTTATGCCCCCTTTTCCTTGCTACACGGGGGTTTTGGATCTCTTAGTTTCTTCCTTGTTCATTATCCCTATCTATTGGAATACATTTTTTTGGGTGCCATTGGATATATCTTCAGTTGTATCTCTATTTCTCAGATCTACCCCCGAGGGCCTTCCTTTCTTTCTATCGCCTCCCACAACAACCTGGGTCTTTTTGAAACTTTGGGTCTATTTTAGGCTCCATGGTTCTGGGGGATCTTGGGAAGAATCATCACTATCAGCCTTGACTTTGAGGTATTTGGATAGGGAGTGGGGCATCCTAGTATTTCTGGGTGGGGAAGACAATGGTGGGGGAATGGGGGTCTGGGGGGGATTTGAAGAATCATGACCATTTTTGGGAGTGGGGGAAGGGCATCGGGGTGGGGATGGGAGGGGGTTTTATGAGAGGTGGCATAAATAGCATCCAAATGAATGATAGGGTTTGGATCAGGGGTTTTCTTAGAGGGAATTTCCTCAAATTGGAATTTATCATTACGACCAGAATTGCTAAGTAAATTAAATTTATTGGATATGGTGAAAATATTACTTACCTTTTGATTATCACCACTTGGAGGGGGTAAAGCCTATTGATTACCTTTATGGTTCTAGTTCTGTCCCGTTCCAGCCTTCATCTTTTGATTTTCCCCTTGGACTAGGCAGGCCATGATCTGCGACTCTATTTGCATGTCTTTGCGGTTTAGGAACTAGAACGAAAGGTGACATTACAGTTGATATTCAAAGCAAAAAGCAGATTTGTTTTCATACTCCAATGGTTGGATTAATCTGTAGGTTCTGTAAATTAGGTTAACCTAGCTAGGGAGCTATATTTCTAGATTGACATTAATGCATATGCATGCTTTAATTAGGTGAGTCCATGCATGAGTTGCTGGATCAATGGCTACCAATTCCCCTAATGCTTAGGCTATTTCTTGGAGGGCATCTTCGTATAAGAAGTGTGGTGGAAAGTTCGGGAGCCGCACCCAAATGGGAGCGTAATTTATGCTCTATGACTCTGGATCGAAGTCTTCTCCCCACTTCTGGAGGAAAAGACTTCTCCCAAAAAACCAAGGACCTCTTGATAAGATACAATCAAATTATTTCTGTGTGTTGAGGTAGACTATGAAGAACCCTCTAGACATGGCTGATAGCTCTAGGAACCCTATGGTTTTCCACTTGATTGCCGCCCAACATCGAAGTGAGTCCATGTTCGGTCTCCCTCCAATAAATTTATCTACCAAAGAAAATAAGTCTCGGTTAGCGTATTTCATCTTGAATTGCTCTAGACAAAGAAAATTATAGCCTTGGGTTATGAAGGCGTTCACTATCAAGGACCTAGGTTTAGGTTTTTCTTGAAGTGCTTCTACAAAAGAATATTAGTTGGTCTTATTTTCATCTATTTCATTTTTATCTAGTGGGTCTTTTCCTTTGCATCCTCCTTTCCCATCTCCTCCCACGCCTGGATTAGTTTTGTTTGCTAGTTCATCCTCTGCCTGGTGGGGGTTGGGTTCATCTCATGATCATGAGCCAATCCCAAAGTTTTTATTCTCACCTCTCTGCTTCCCATTCACAGACATGTCACCCTCTAAGTGTTCACTTTTACTCCCATCCCTCTTTTATGACTCGGTCGCCATATGTTTGCTCGCCTATGCTTCCATTTTGCTCACCATAACTTAAAGTTTTATCCCTCTACATTCATCCTTCTATCTTGATGATAAATATTTTGAGAAGTCATAAGGTTTGCACAAATTTTCTTCATTATGTAGAGACCAGGTTACTTCTTATAGGGATCAAAATTTTCATTAAAAAAGGATGTAGATATATTTTAATTTAAGTGGATTCATAGATTGTTATTACTTTTATCAAGAAAAATTGATCTAGGGATTTGGATCAATGTTAACATTATTTTTTTATCAATTTGGAACTACTTTTTCAAAAATGAGAATATATTGAGTAACTCCATTAACATTGGATAAAATGTTGGATTTATTATTTTAAAGCTAAAGCATTATGCATTCTATGGAGGATTTATCTTACCATTATTTTTACTTATTTTTGAATAAGCTATGTGTGGCTTCTATTGGGGGCCACTCCCGTTACAAAAATAAAATATTATATTTCTATCAAATTAACTTACTCATATCCAACCTACCTTTCTATAAAAATATCTTTAATTTGCCTTTCTTATCAAAGAGATTTACCATCTTCCTCATTGCTAAGTTTTTGCAATCAACTCCTTTTTATCATTTCATACAAATACCTTTCAAAATTAAAAAATTTTCAAGATAAAATTCAACACCATGAATGGCTAAAATATTTGTTGCCCATTTTTCATATCTATAAATATAAATATATTATCTATAAAAATCTGATAATTTATTAATACTTTTTTTAGGGTTCTTATTCATGCCCCTAATATCCAAGATATTATTTTCATTGTTATTTTTTGTTTTTAGTTATGGGTTTACCCCACTTCTTGTTAACACTTGTGATATTTGTTTTTTTTATCCCATATCCTTTGGGTTTCTTTTTCTCTTTGTTTTTGCTTCTTGGGTCTTCCTCTTTTTTTTTTCATTTCCACCAATACTTTCATCTTCATCCATATCTTCCATCTTCTCACACCGCTCAAAGTAAGACTTATCATCTATAGGTTTGTATTTTTGTGAAGGATTTGTAAAGCAAGGAATAACCTCAAAAGCACATTCTTATTTATATTGCCCTGGAAACCCTAAATTGCAAGGATGCTCTTCCAAATAAATTACCTTATTTTTCTTCCTTAAAAACTCTAAATTGTTATAGACTTCCTCCATCCTCATTTATTTATTATGCTACTCTTAAAACCATAAAGTGCAAGGGACAACCTCTATACCACTTTTATTTTTATTATTAGGAGAGGATTCTATACTACTTGAGAAAAATGAGGATGATTTACCTAGAAAGTTCTTGAACTCTTCTTTCATATTTATGTTTGTATTTTCCTCCACATTTACCTTTGCACTTTTAATTCCTTTTGAACTTGAACTTACATATTGTACTTTCCCATCCCTTATATCCTTCTTTGTTTCTATTAATTTTTTATCCATGTGAGTTATGGTGACATTTTACATAAGATGTTGTAGATAGTATTTCTTTGCCCCATTTTTAGGAGTGGAATAGCTTTGATCTGATCTACCTTCTATTAATTTATGATTTCCTTGCTTCACCTTGAAGTTTTTATTATGACAATTTTTCTTGTTTCTTTCTTTATATTTTTTCAATTTACAAACTCTAGTAAAGTGGCCAGTTTGATAAGCAACAACAAAATGTGATGTTTTCATAATTTACTCGTTGATCCCATTTTCTTTTTGTCAAATTTAATCTTAATGGATTGTGATAAAAACTATTAAAAAACTTTCAATTTGGGTTAGGATTTTTGGACTTCCATATCAATTTATCAATAAGGATGTTTTAAAGAATATTGTAAATACCTTAGATCTGATCTACCTTCTAGTAATGCATGATTTTATTGCTTCACCTTGAAGTTTTTCTTATGATATTTTTTCCCTCTTTCTTCATAGTTTCAATTTGCAAACTCTTGCCAAGTGGCTAGTTTGATACACGAAAAAAAATGCGATGTTTTCATAATCCACATGTTGATATCATTCTCTTGATTCAAATTTAATCTCAATGGATTGTGGAAAAGGTTTTGAAATATCCTAACAACACATATTCGAGCATATATAGCATGCTTCTATTCCTTAATAGTTAGTACTTCCTTTATGGACTCTCCTAGGGTATTTCCAATATTCTTCAAAATATACTAATAAGTTGATATGGAAGTTCAAAAAGCCTAACCCAAATTGAAAGCTTTTTAATAATTTTTGTCTCAATAGACATTTTTTTATTTCATGGTCTTAAATAAAGGGTATCTCTCTGTCTAAACCATAGGCCACCAATCAATATTTTATCCCTTATTTCTAAATTAGAAAATATGACAAGGAAAAAACCTTTAGGAAGAAAAATCATAGAGTAGTTTGAATTCAATCTCAATTTCCACTTGATCCAATATTGAATCTCTAAAACCTCGACCAAGACCTAAGGAACTTATATATTAATCCCTTGCTTTTCAAAACCATTATATCATGCTCAATAATATCATCCTTAATGTTCCCTTATGGTGCAACATTACTACTTGGATTAAACTTTCCATATATTTACCCTTCCACTTATCTTCGACTTGAGAATCCATACTTATAGCTAGGGCATCCTCACTTCCCATTAGGACTTTCAAATATGAATTTCCTT
This sequence comes from Wollemia nobilis, assembly GCA_028583015.1. Lineage (NCBI taxonomy): Eukaryota > Viridiplantae > Streptophyta > Pinopsida > Araucariales > Araucariaceae > Wollemia > Wollemia nobilis. The sequence goes on from JAQPPZ010000314.1 coordinate 3,924,680, forward strand.
CCAAAATAACTAGCGGGTTTAGGGCTAAGGATCACTTTTGGATTGCACTCCCTCTCAACTTGTACTCGCTCCCAAATCACACTTCCTCCTAGCTCACACTCCCTCCCAACTTGCACTCCCTCCTAGATCACACTCACTTCTATCTCTTCTTTCTCTCGACATTCCTTTGCTTTTGTTAGAAATAGAGTATTCCATATTTGGGTTATGTAAATATATCTTCCAAGGTACATACTTAGGACATTATATTACTTTAGGGGGAAGTTATCTAGTTACTTCATGCAATGTAATAAATGCAAAAGTGTTAATGTGTAAGTTGTATATGTGCAAGTTGTCCCTTGCACAACTAGGTATAGTGTTGGCTAAGGAACCTATATTTTTTTTTGTGGAAAACATCCCAAAAGGGATGCCACTTTTGGGTAAGACCCAAGGAGGTAGGGGTATCCATTCCACCAAAAATTCCCAGGACTCGGACCTGGCCTACCACATTTGACATACTCAAGGAGCAAACAAACACACAAAACCAATTTAAAAATAAGTAAATAACAACAAAAATAATAAAATAAAATAAAAAACATGCTCCTTGAGTGTGTCAAAAACAAAAGAACAACCAAACACGCACAATAAGATAAAAGAAACCACAACACAAACCACATAGAAAAACACAAGAACCACATAATAAAACACAAACAAGACAAAAACAACAAAACACTACAAAGACATAACCCAAAAAAAAACAAGAAAAATAAACACAACCAAAACCTAAAAAATTACAAAATAAAATAAAAATAAAAATAAAAAACACCCAACAACATACAATAAACAAAAACAAAAAACATAGAAAACACTCACCCATAAAAACACGAAATAACACAAACAAAGAGAAACCCAAGAACAAGAACGAAAAAAACACAAGAACAATAACAAAAAACATTAAAAAAAACAAAACAAAAACACAAGAACAACAAAAAACAACACAAAGAACACAAAAACAAAACAAAATAAAAAAACCCACCCACCTTAAAAAACTAAACAAAAAAAAACAAAAAATAAAAAAGAAATAAAAAATGAACAAAACAAAGACCTATCTAGACTAGAAGACTATTAAGGCAAGAATCAACAGAGGAAACAAAATAAAGAATAGAATGAGCTAGGGAACTAAAAAAAACTAAACGAACCAAAGAGAAGCAAAAAAAAAAAAAAAAAAACATGAAGAAGAAACTAGGTACCTTCAGAACTGGAGCCATCCAAAGAAATGATAGAAAGAAGAGCTTCCCTAATTTGAGAAGCCCACCATATAGGAGGGTGGCCTTAACAAGTAAGATCACCTTCGTCCAAAGCCCAATTAGCTAAAGCATTAGCACTCTTGTTTTGATCTCTAACCACATGATTGTAATCAACTTTCAAAAATCCCATATGGATTAACTGAATCTTCTCAATAATTCTTCTTATTCTCCAATCCACCTTATGATTCTTAGAAGGATTCTTCAAGAGATTAATCATAAGTTGAGAGTCACACTCAACTAACATCTTTTCCCATCCAATATTAGTAACCTCCTGAAGACCTTTGAGGATACCATACCCCTCAACAAGGTTATTGGAAAGAATATCCAAATTCTCAGCAAAAGTAAAAACCATGGAGCCATCTGAAAGTCTACCAATTCCTCCCACATTGGCTTTTCTAGGGTTTCCTCTAGAGGCTCCATTAGTATTGAATTTTCCAAAATTCTTAGGAGGAGGTTGCCAATTTCTATTCCTATCCATCTTACTAATACTCACATTCCCTTTAAGTTGGTTTCCCTTAGAAGGTTTAATATTCAATATTTGCATCACTTGATCCCATATTTGGTGGGAGTTTTGGGGGTGATTAAGGAGATGATGGACTGATTCAACTAAGTTGGCTATGGTATTTTTCCAAATATAGTGAAGATACATCTTATCTTGATTGAAAATTTGGTTGTTCCTTTCATTCCAAATATTCCAAAGAAGAATGGTAGAACCCATCCAAACTAATTGCCTAATAAAATGATCAACACCCTCTTGATTAGGCCAATCCCTCCAAAGTTGTTCAAAAGTAAAAAATTGGACCACTGTAAGCCAAGTAAAGTGGCCATTCTCCTCCATAGCTCTGTTGGAAATTACGGGTGGTAAAAAGTGTTTTACCATGGTAAGTTTTGGACCTTACCTTTTTACCTCATGGACGACGGAGTTTGGACGGCATGGGTGGCAGAGAGAGTTCAATTTCAATTTCCTTTCCTCTTTTCCTCCCTATTTTCTTTCTCCCTATTCTCTTCCCCTAAGTTAGGCTTATGGTTTATTTTATCTTTATTTAAACCTTGTAACCTATTGTTTTAAGTTAATGATTAATGAATATTATTTTTGACTCCTTTGGTTTCTAACCCTAAGCTCCTAATTTCAATATCCGGTATCAGAGCAGGCTGGAAGCGAGGCTGGAAGGCATTGCACAGGAAAGGCACAGATATCGAGGAGGAGGTCAGCCCGTAGCATGCAAACTAAGGTAGGCACAAATATCAATGAGGTCAACTTAGCTCGTAGCTCGTGAACCAAGGTGACCCTGGAGGCACGTAAATTGAGGAGCAAACCAGAGGAGGACACGTGGTGGACTGGACACGTGGTGGACAAACAACGTAGGAAAAGTGGCGGATGGACAACGCAGGACAAGTGGTGGACAAATGATGCACGAGAGGCAAAAGGCGGTCCCGATTTCCTATAGGTAATCGAGAACATACCTACACCCAAGGGTTTTTAAAACCTCAAAGCATCATACAAATTACGGATGTGGGACTAAAGTCACATGATTTTTTTTATAAAATCGAAGTGCTGGGCACTTCAAATACATTGTAGCTCCCTGTGGCCTTCGGATCAGCCACAGGGGCCGACTGGCATTTGAGCGCCAGCTAGGGCGCTCTCTACTGCGAAGATGCGGGATCGAATCCTCGTTGGAGTATTAAATTTTTTTTAAAAAGAAAACCTTAGCATCTTTAAAAAAATATAAATTTTTATATATTAAAGTTTTTTTTAAGTTTATTTTTTGATAAATTAAAGTTTTTTTGATATAAAAATTAATTTTATTTTTTATCAAATTAACTTTATTATTAAAATATACTTAAAATTAATATTTTAATACATTAAAATTTTATTTTAAAAGGGGTTTTTATTTATCAAATTTGTGATAAAATTATTTCCTAAGAGGAAATATATGTAAAAAATTTTCATGCTTTGAAAGGTGAAAATTTAGAGAAAGTTTTTTAAAGATATTTCCTAAGAGGAAATAAGTTGTAAAAAGAAAATTTCAAAGAAATTTTCTACAGGGTAGCTAGATGATAAGGTCGAATGGATGTTATCATGCTCTCTGTAATTTGTTACTAAGAACGAACACCAAAAACTTTGATGAACATGTGCGTACGCTTGGCCTAAATACTGTATTTTCTCAGTTACAAAATGCAGTAATATCACATCAGAGGAATCCTGATTTAGGCTATGAAGTAGACTCAGAAGATAATTCTTTTGGAAGCAAATTTGAACAATCTGAATCAATCCCAATTGCTCCAGAAGAATTGGAATATACTCATTATAGTAATTTCGTAGAAATCCTTGAACCCGCATCACTAGAAATCATCTTGATCAGTGACGACGAGGAAGAAGTTGCTGAAAATTTTGTGAATCTAGAAATAGTAGAGTCTCATCGAGAAGAATAAGCTATTTGTGAACGGGTAAATCAAGCAAGGCTTGATCTTTGTAATTTCCTTTATTTTCTTGTAATTGCACAATAAAAGTAGTTTTTTGTTCTTTATTGTAATGACATCAAACTACAATCTACCTATCCTTGAATTTGATTGAGATGATTATGAGTACTGGTCCATAAAAATGAGGACATTACTCATTGGAAAAGGCTTATGGGACATAGTAGAAGAAGGCTACACAACTCCAACGGATTGGACTACTTTGAGTGTAGCTGACAAGAAAACCCTAAAAGAAGCCCAAAAGAATAATTCTTCTACCCTATCCCTACTTCAAGCGGCATTAGTTAAAAGTATATTTCCTAGGATTGCATCTAGCACAACTGCTAAAGATGCATGGAAGGCCTTGCAAGAAGGTTTTCAAGGAAATGATAAAGTGAAGCAAGTCAGGCTTCAAACACTGAAGAGAGATTTTGAAAATCTCAGAATGAGAGAAAATGAAAGAGTCAAAGATTACTGCGTGCAAGTCAAAGCCATAGTCGATATGATGCAAACCTTGGGTGATGACACAAAACCTAAAACAATGGTGAAGAAAGTGTTAAGAATAATTCTTCCTAAGTGGAATCACATAGCAATCATAATCGAAGAATCAAAAGACCTTTCTACTCTCACATTTGATAACTTAATAGGATCATTAACCTCTCATGAGGAGAGGTTACAAGGGGCACCTTCAACAAGCTATGGAGGTGAAGACAATGCCTTCACTTCTAACGAAGCCACAGGGCGAGGACAAGGAAGATGCAGAGGTAGAGGACAACAAAAAAGAGGTAGAGACCAAGGCAACTCAAGAGGAGCTAACTCCTACAAAGGAGGTAATTAGAACAGAGGAGGTAATCAAAATAGAGGAGGCAACTAAAATCAAGGTGGTAATTTAGGCCATGGTGGAAATCAAGGATGAGGAAGTACCAAGTCCAAAATAGCTTGCTTCAATTGTGGTAAACTAGGACACTTCGCTTGTGACTGCTGGTCAAAAACTTCACAAGGACAAAGCAGTCAGTATGGTTCCTTCTATGGAGAAGAAGAAGACCCATCTAATATTTTTATTTCTTATGGACAATAAGATTAAAATCTAGATGATACTTGGATTTTGGATACTGGTTGCTCCAATCATATGAGTGGTAAAGAAGAACTCTTTGCTACTTTAGATTCAAATTATAAATCCCATATTAAGTTAGGGGATGATAAAACATTGCAAGTAGAAGGCATTGGAGCCATGGAGGTTCCAAAAAAAGAAGGCCTTAAAAAGTGAATGACATTTATTTCACTCCAAAGCTCCAACACAATCTGCTAAGTGTTGGGAAAATGATGGAGAATAATTACAAACTTGTTTTTGATGAAGGCAGATGTACAATACTTGATAAAAACAATTGTAATAGAGTCATTACACAAGTACCTATGACCGAAAATAGGTTATTCCCTCTAAAATTTGGTGAGCCATGGGGAGCATAACTTATGAATTTTGATATTTCAAATCCAAGTGTATTGTGGCACTTGCGATATCATCACCTTAATTTTGCTAGCTTGAAATTGTTAACTTCTCAAGCTATGGTGATAGGACTTCCAAAAATTCAAGATCATAAGAAAGTGTGCAAAGGATGTGCTTTGGGAAAGCACTCAAGATCGAAGTTTCCAAAAGGACAAGCCTGGAGAGCCAGTTATCCTCTTTAGCTAGTGCATTCGGGAATCTGTAGTCCTATGCAAACTAAAAGTCTAGGAAACAATTCATATTTTATTACTTTTATTGATGATTTTTCCAGAATGTGCTGGATTTATTTTCTGAAACATAAAGATGAAGCATTTGATTGCTTCATAGATTTTAGAAATAATATAGACAAACAAAGTGACTACTATGTAAAATGTCTTCGGACAGATAGAGGAGGTGAGTACTCCTCCAATGAATTCTTGCACTATTGTAAAGAAAATGGGATTAAAATGCAGTTCACCACTGCCTATACTCCACAACGAACGGTGTGGCAAAGAGAAAAACCGCACCCTTGTTGAGATGGCAAGAACAATGCTTTAAACTAAGCATCTTACAAACACATATTGGGCAGATGCAGTTCGAACAAGTGCATATATTATAAATAGAAGTCCAACTTCTAGTTTAGATGGTATCACTCCTTATGAAGGATGGTACAACAAGAAGCCAAATGTAAAGCATTTCAGAGTCTTTGGTTCTTTAGCCTATGCACATATTCCATAAGAGAAAAGAAAGAAGCTTGATCCCAAGAGTCAAACCTGTATATTTGTAGGGTACTGTGAATCCACAAAAGGATATAGACTTTACAATCCCAAGACCTATAAAATAATAATCTCAAGGGATGTAATTTTTGATGAAGGGGGAGAATGGGGTCACCAAAAATTTGTTGATGTAGGATCTAATTTTGAAAGTTCCTCACAATTACAGCCAAAGAATAGCAGTGGTACCCCACCACAAAGTCCTCATAAGGAATCTTCTTTGAGTACATCCAGTGGTACACCAAGTCCAAGCAGAACTCCTTTGAAGGCTCCCCCAAATTCTCCGAAAATATTTCAGAGATCTGTTAGTGCTCCAAGTCCAATGGATATTGATACATATTATCAAAGGAAAGAGACCAATAAAGGAAAGATAATACTACAAAGTCATCCATCTTCTCAAATGTTGGATAGGAATTTCCAACGAAGATACACTAGAAGTCAAGCTAGTGAGATGAATGACATATTATCCAGACTTGAAAATCTACACATGTTCGAAGATGATGAATCTCACGAACCAAGAGGAGATGTAGTCAATTATGCTTTATTGGCTACTACATAGCTAGAACCATCTAGCTATGAAAAGGCATGTACAAAAAATGTATGGCAAGATGCCATGAAAGAGGAGATATCCTCTATAAACAAGAATGATACTTGGGAGCTTGTGAAGCTTCCCAAAGGTAAAAAATGTGTTGGTTGTAAATGGGTCTACAAGACCAAGTTCAATGCTGATGGAAGCATTGAGAGACATAAGGCAAGACTAGTTGCAAAAGGTTTTACTCAAAAATATGGTATTGACTATGAGGAAACCTTTGCTCCTATAGCAAGACAGGAGACAATTAGAACAATTCTTTCCTTAGCTGCTCACAAAGGATGGGCAATACAACACATGGATGTTAAAAGTGCATTTTTAAATGGATACTTAATAGAAGAGGTGTATGTTTAGCAACCTCAAGGTTTCCAAGAACAAGGAAAAGAGAACCTTGTTTATAAATTGAAAAAAGCACTTTATGGCCTCAAGCAAGCACCAAGAGCTTGGTACTCATGCATTGATGGCTATTTTAATGAGTTTGGATTCACTAAAAGCAAAAGTGAACCAACTTTGTACTACCTCAAGAATGGAACAGACATCCTCATAGTTTTTTATATGTGGATGATCTCATATTTATGGGTAGTAATAATAAAATGAATATGGAGTTCAAAAAATCTGAAAGGATATTTCTATCCTTCTGCTCCACAAAATCACAGAGATGAATATAATACCGAAATGGAATGACTGATGCAAATATTGAATAAGAAAATGCAACGGATGAATAAAATAAAATCAACGCCACTCAAGGTGGGCACGCCCTCGTCGTATAGGCAGTTGCGATTAACGCCAGTGAAAAATAGAAAAATGATGATAATCCTTCAATTAACATTTGTGAAACAATATATATACTAAATATTAACGCTTGGAAAACATAGCCGACGCAGGCTATGTTTGGAATGCAACATGACTCCCCTCCTCGGAAAGCTTTGTCCTCAAAGCTGGAAATGTCTGGAAGATACTTTCAGGTTCCCATGTGGCGTCCTCCTCTGGTAAATCTTGCCATTTAATGAGAAATTCTTGAATCTGACGTGATCTCAGTCTTCGGATTCTATGTTGTAATATATCTTCAGGTTGGAGATGTATGCGTCCTTCCTCATCGAGCACTGGTAGGTCTGATTGACTTTGTACTTTCTGGCCAATTACTTTTTTGAGACATGAAACATGAAATACCGGGTGTATTCGTGATGATGTAGGTAGCTCTAATTGATAGGCTACTTCTCCAATGCGGCGCACAATTTTGTAGGGACCATAGAATCGTGGGGCCAACTTTTGGCTGGACTTTATCTTTAACGAGGATTGTTTGTAGGGTTGCAACTTGAGGAACACCCAATCACCCATATTAAAAGTTCTCTCTGATCGGTGCAAGTCTTGTTGTTGTTTCATACGATTCTGTGCTTGGACTAAATTTTCTTTGAGGATGGTGAGTGTAGATTGCCTTTGTTGGAACCAATCATCCACTTTGGCTACTTTGGATGATCCATGTACGTAATCTGCTACTGTTGGAGGTTTGGTGCCATACAATGCTTCAAATGGAGACATCTTAATTGAGTAATGGTAAGAAGTGTTGTACCACCATTCTGCCAATGCTAACCAATGGCTCCATTGGTATTGTTTATCTTGAGCAAAACATCTTAAGTACGTACCCAAACATTTGTTAACTATTTTTGTTTGACCATCTATTTGTGGATGGTAGGCTGAAGACATGTTCAATTTGGTACCACTAAGTCGAAATAATTCCCGCCAAAAGTTACTAGTGAAGATGGGATCTCTATCACTTACAATATTTTTTGGCATACCATGTAATTTGAAAATTGAATCCATAAATACCTTTGCCACCTTGCTTGCGGAAAATGGATGTTGTAAAGCCTGAAAGTGAGCGTATTTTGATAACCGGTCTACGACAACGAAGATTACTGTCCTACCTTCTGACTTTGGAAGACCTTCAATAAAATCCATGGATATATGTTCCCACTGTCGTTCAGGGATGGGTAATGGTTGTAACAATCCTGGTGATTTGACTGTTTCTCCTTTATTGCGCTGGCAAACTTCACATTCTGCTACCCATTGTTTGACTTCTGCTTTTAATCCTTTCCAACAAAATGATTGTTTGACCCTTAAATATGTCTTCAAAAATCCTGAATGTCCTGCTGATGGAGAAGCATGTGATTCGTCGAGGATCTTCGATTTGAGTTCTGAATTGTGTGGAATGTAAATGCGGTTCTTCTTCCGGAGGATTTTATCTTCATAAGAGAACAAAGGGTGTTTAGAGGACCCTATAGATAATTCTTGAAGTATCTGAGCAGTTTCACTATTGGACAACCATTCATCTTGTAATTGATTCACCCATTGAGAGCAAGGACCTGAAATAGCGTTAATGACTACTTCATCTTCATATTTCCTGGACAGTGCATCGGCAGCTATATTTTCCTTCCCTTTCTTGTATTCGATAACAAAATCATAGCCCAACAGTTTGGTTAACCACTTATTTTGTTTCGGATATGAAAACCTTTGCTCAAGAAAATGTTTGAGGCTACTATGATCTATTTTTATAATGAAGCGGCTACTGATTAGGTAGTGTCTCCATTTTTCTACTGCGTGAAGGATAGCCAACATTTCTTTTTCGTATGTTGATCTTCCCAAATTTTTCTCGAAAAGTTGTTTACTTTCAAATGCCAATGGATGACCTTCTTGCATGAGTATGGCCCCAATTCCTGTTCCTGATGCATCACATTCGATAATAAATGGTTTGTGAAAATTGGGAGTTGCTAATACTGGAGTTGTGCACATGGCCTTCTTAAGAGCTTCGAAGGCTTGAGAGGCCTCTGTTGACCAACGAAAAGCATCCTTCTTTGTGAGTGCGGTGAGAGGTGCTGCAATCTTACCATAATTTTGTACAAACTTGCGATAGTAGCCTGTGAGACCCAAAAAACCACGAAGTTTCTTGATGGTTTTAGGTAAAGGCCACTCTTGAATTGCCTTAATCTTATTGGGATCCACTTTGACGCCCTCATGGGAAACTATATGACCAAGATACTCGACTTCTTGAACACCAAATGAACATTTGGAACGTTTAACAAATAATTTTTCTTTGTGTAAAATGTGAAGGGCTTTATCCACATGATGTAAATGGTCCATCCATGTTTTGCTGTATATGAGAATATCATAAAAAAAAACTAACACAAACTTACGGAGGAGTGGACGAAACACTTGGTTCATTAGGCTTTGGAATGTGGATGGTGCATTAGTGAGACCAAAAGGCATGACCAAAAATTCGTAATGACCTTCATGAGTACGAAAGGCCGTTTTGGGAATATCTTCTTCTCTAACACGGATTTGGTGAAAGCCAGAGCGAAGGTCTAATTTTGTAAAAAATTTGCACCATGCAACTCATCTAATAGGTCATCTATGACAAGGATAGGAAATTTGTCCTTGATAGTGAGTTTATTGAGAGAACGAAAGTTAGGACACATACGCCAAGAGTTATCTTTTCGTCTAGCCAGGACTACAGGTGAGGAATAAGGACTAGTGCTGTGACGAATGACTCCATGATCCAACAAATCTTGAACGATCTGTTCGATTTCTATCTTTTGTGGTTGAGGATAGCGATAAGGATGATTGTTAGGAGGAACACTCCCTGGAATCAAATGGATGGCATGGTCATGAGATCGTTTAGGTGGTAATCCTTGAGGTTCTTGGAAAACCTCTTCGTAATGTGTTATGATGTCTTGTAACTCTGGGGCAATAATATCCGAAGTTGCTTGGAGATTGTTTTTCCAAACAATTAATTTGAGCTATAAACCCATATCCACCCTTTTTTAACATCTTCTCCATACTATGAGAGCTCACCATTTGTGATGGAGGAGTAGTAATGCCTTGTAAGCGAATGACTCGTCCATTTTCCTTCCATTCCACAAATAATTTTTTGAAGTTGAAGCTAACCGTGTCTAATGTTTCCAACCATTCAACTCCCAAAATGACATCCGAGTTCCCCAAATTCATGACGAAAAGGGATCCAAGCCAAGTATAAGTTCCCATTTTTATGGAAACTTGAGATGTGCGACCAACACATTGTGCGTTCACCCCGTTGGCCACTAGAACCTGGAATTTGTCTTTGTTGGAAGAGTTAATGAATAAATTCAAAGCTTTTGCGGTTTTGATGTCGATAAAATTGTGGGTACTACCAGAATCAATTAGCACATTCACCTTTTTCTGGCGGAGAAATCCTGGTACCTTGATGGTATGGTGGGCGGTTAAACCCATGAGAGCATGCATGGAAATCGCCATTGTATCCTCTTCTTTTTCTTCTATAGTACATGGTAGGTCTTCTGGCATAGGTTCTTCTGATTGGTAAGGTTCATCCTCTTCTCCTTCACATTGATCACCTTCAATATGAAAGTTTTGTTTTTGGGCACATGCTTGTTCCCTGGGGTGATGAGTGCGACATTTATAGCAAAAATATCTTGATGGTTGATCATTTCTACGAAAGGAATTGTTGCGATATGAGGGACGACTATAAGTTTCACGCCATGCAGACAACTGATGTCTCTTCTCGGCCAACTTGGCTATTCTTATACAATTGTTTAGCAAGGTTGGATCGTGCATGTCTACCTCCACTCGAATATTTTCTTTCAAACCATTGCGAAAGGCTCCTACCACTGTGTCGGGACTGAGGTCTAAAGTGTATGGTAGTAAACTGGTAAACTCCGAAATGAATTCACTAACTGACCCTTCTTGTTTAAGAGATAATAGTCTTATTGTGTATGATGATGTAGCTCCTTCATCAAATCTTTCTAAAAAAGAGGTAGTGAATTTTCTCCAATTAATAGTAGCTCCTTTCTCTCGTTTAAGCCATACAAACCATTGGTAGGCCTCAGTGCCTAGTTTTGATGCAGCGAAAGGGACTTTGTCAATTTCCTTAATTTGATATAAGTCAAGAATGCCTTCCATTTTGGCTATCCAACCACGAGGATCATGACCTTCAAAAGTGGGCATATCAATTCGTGGAAAATTATTATTATTAGGACCTCTCGGTTGGTGATAACCCGTGTCCCTTTCTTGATTTTGGTTATACCGCTGTCTTTGATAGCGATCCCTGGAATTATCCGAAGTGCCTATTTGTTGTTCCCAATCGTCATTTTGATCGACATTGTCTTCATTCCTTTGGGCATGGGAGTGATTTTGGGGATTAGTATTGGGATTAGGCTGGTTTTGTGCTTTCACAAGGTCTTTTAGGAGGACACCAATTTCATTCATACCATCTAGTAAGAGTCGAAGAGAATCACTATCGGAAACGGCTGAGTTACTTGAGTTTCCTTGTGTGATGTTTTCGTGAGTTGGGGAAGGATTAGTAGCCATAGGATCTACTAGTGGATGATGTGGATTATAACTACCAATTTTAAAAGGAGAAAGAGAATTTTTTGTACCTGGGCTTCGATTAGGTCTTCTTGTGTTGTTATTGGTCATCTTCGAGCTTGATAATCGACCGTCAGCACCTTTTGTCCACTGTTTGCTCATGCACTTGTTAACATAACCTTCTTGGGATTCCGCTTCAACTATCACAAAATCTGGTTGAATTTAGCAAAAAAAATGTGGATTCCGCTTCAACTGTCGCTCCAACTGCGATGCGGATTTGAATTTGTTGCTGGCTCACCTCGAATTTGAATTGGTTGCTGGCTCACCTCTTTAACAACAACTTTGGACAGACCAACAATTGACACAACTATTAATAGCAACTTTGGACAGACCAACAATTGACACAACTATTAATGACGACGTTTGGCACGTGAACGAACTGGACACGTCGAACTAAGGACGAGGTGACACGATGCGAACGGAGACCGGACAACGAAACAGACCCACCACTTGCCACAACGTGAACGAAACAAACTAAGGACGAGGTGACACGATGCGAACGGAGACCGAACAACGAAATAGACCCACCAATTGCCACAACACGAATGGAAAGGACATGACGATTGACATGACTCGGACAGAATGACACGACCCACGAATAATTGACACGAAGAATAACGGACGCTTGATACGACCAGGAACGGACAGGACCCACCGAACACTACGAACGACGGACAGGCGAATGACACGAAGGAGGAAGGACCCTCGCACGAGGATAGAGAGGAGGCCGTGTGACCGAAGTCACACTCTGTTTATTGCGACGACGACATTATAAATTGCTTTGCATACGCAACACAGCGTATGTGGGAGAATAGTTCCCGATTAAAAAATTAAAAAATTTTAAATGCATCGCAAACCTTAGGATGACCGTAAAGTTTTTGGTTTTCTTGCCTTGTGATTGGTGGACGGCAATTAACAGTTATGCGGTGATGTTTGCTGATCTTTGGCGAGGATTAGAAGCTGTTTCAGGGGATTATAACCCTCTATGCCAGCCAGGTCGTGTAAGTGATATATTTGAAGTAGCAGCGAGCCTGCGCGAACTCCCAACCGTGAGCCTGCGCGAGATTCCAGCCGTGAGACTGCTGAATACGGTGATTCCAACGAACTTTCGGCCACGAGCCTACGTGAACTCCCAACCACGAGCCTACGCGAGATTCCAGCCGCGAGTATGTCCAACAGGGTAAATACGGAATCTCCGACAGTGATTTCAGCAAGTGTGCTGTTTGCGCTTGGTAAACGAATTACTGCGCTTGCGTGCGAATGTGACCGTATGCACAGGAAACCGCTCGATCATTCCCAGACTGATACCACTTGAAAGGATATTTCTATCCTTCTGCTCCACAAAATCACAGAGATGAATATAATACCGAAACGGAATGACTGATGCAAATATTGAATAAGAAAATGCAACGGATGAATAAAATAAAATCAATGCCACTCAAGGTGGGCACGCCCTCACCGTATAGGCAGTTACGATTAATGCCAATGAAAAATAGAAAAATGATGATAATCCTTCAATTAACATTTGTGAAACAATATATATACTAAATATTAACGCTTGGAAAACATAGCCGACGCAGGCTATGTTTGGAATGCAACAAAATCCATGATGAATCAGTTTGAGATGAAAGATCTCTGGTTAATGCGACACTTCCTAGGCATGGAAGTACACCAATTAGATAAAGGGATCTTCATATGTCAACATAAGTATGCTCGAGACATGATAAAGAAATTTGCCATGGAGCAGTGCAAATCACTTGCAACTCCAATAGGACATGGAATCCAGCTGAGCAAAGATGATGGAGCACCAAAGGATGACGACCACTTTCAGGAGCATGGTTGGGAGTCTGATGTTTCTTACCAACACAAGACCTGATATACAATATGCTGTTTCTCTAGTTTTAAGGTTTATGGCAAGTCCATCTGAGCTGCACCTTCAAGCAACTAAAAGAATTTTACGCTATGTAAAAGGTACATTGGATTTTAGAATCCATTACCACAAATGTAACTCAGTGAAGTTAGTTGGTTTTAGTGATAGTGATTGGGGCAGCAATATAGATGACAAAAAATCTACATCAGGGAACTGTTTTAGTCTAGGTTTAGGACTAATAACTTGGAGTTCCAAGAAACAATCTATTGTAGCATTATCATCTACTGAAGCAGAGTATATCACCATTACACATGCTAGTACTCAAGTCCTCTGGTTGAGAAAAATCCTTGAAGAGATTGGCAAAATTCAAAGTGGTCCAACAAAATTGAATTGTGATAATATTAGTGCCATTCAACTGGCATATAATCCTATCCACCACAAAAGATCAAAACATTTTGATATGAAGTATCACTTCATACGAGATATGGTGGAACAGAAGATTGTTGAGCTTAAATATTGTAACACTTTGGATAACATTGCTGACATATTCACAAAAGCAATGGATAAAGCTCAATTTATAAAGTTGAGAGACTGTATAGTCATTCCTCTCAACTTTAAGGGGGAGAATGTTGAAAATTACGGGTGGTAAAAAGTGTTTTACCACGGTAAGTTTTGGACCTTACCTTTTTACCTCATGGACGACGGAGTTTGGACGACATGGGTGGCAAAGAGAGTTCAATTTCAATTTCCTTTCCTTTTTTCCTCCCTATTTTCTTTCCCCCTAATCTCTTCCCCTAAGTTAGGCTTATGGTTTATTTTATCTTTATTTAAACCTTGCAACCTATTGTTTTAAGTTAATGATTAATGAATATTATTTTGAATCCTTTGGTTTCTAACCCTAAGCTCCTAATTTCAATAAGCTCAGAGGCTAAAGTACACTTAATAAAAAGATGGTTGATATTTTCTACATTCTCTTCACACATTTCACATCTAAAAGGGCCATGAAAACCACACTTCATAAGTTGCTCACCAGTAAGCACCCTATGATGCAATAAAATCCAATTAAAGAACCTCACCTTAGGCCAGAGATTTTGAGCCCACAATTGAGAAAATATGTCAGAAGAATGGTTGGGATTATTATGGCATAAGGTCAAATAACCTTGAGCAACTGAATACTCACCCTTAGTAGTGTTGTTCCATCCAAAATAATCTTTTTCATGGGACCAAGAGAGGGATCTCATATGAAGGATGCCTTGGATATCTTGTCTTTGCCTTTCTAGGATTTGAATAGGCCAGTCCTCAATAGGGATCCAATATCTAACAACCTTTGAATTACTAGTATTGTACCAATAGTAATTAGCCACCTTTATCCAATTAGCTCGGTGAAGCTCCTCCATCCAAGGACTCCAATCGAAAAAATGAGTTATCAAAGGCTTGTGACCATCCCAAGAATCTATCCAAAAATTTGCATGCTGACCATTTTGAATGATCCAAAATAATTTTTTATTTATCAAATCCTCACCAATCTTAAGAACAACTAAAATGGGAGAAACTTTGGTAGGAAGTTGATAGCGAACAAGGTCTTCAGGACTTTTGTTCTTAGCATATTTAGCACAGAGATTATTGGCCCAAAGAGCATTGGGGTTATGCAACATCCTCCAATATAATTTAGCAGCTAAAGCTTTGTTGTTATTGATTGAATACCATAACCCTAACCCCCCTTCACTATTAGGGAGACATAAAGTATCCCATTTCACCAAGGCCCATTTTATTTTCTCCTTAGTACCACTCCAAAGGAAACGATGACTGATTTGATCCAATTCTCGAAGAACAACATTTAGGATATTCAAAATGGAAGAAACATAAATAGGAATAGCTTGAAGGACTAATTTTACCAAGGTGATTCTACCCCCAGAAGAAAGCCACTTGTTGGTCCACTTTCCAATTTTCTTCTTGACTTTGTCCAACAACCAATTCCAATATTTAATTTTCCGCCTTTGAATATTTATGGGAATACCTAAATAAGTGATTGGAAGAGATGTCTTCTTATATCTTAGCTTATCCAAGACCATGGATTCTTGTCTAGCAGAGCAGTGAAAGAAAATAACTTTAGATTTGTCTTCATTGATCAACTGCCTAGTAGCCTTAGAAAAACAACTAATGATTTGCTTAATATTAGAAGCTTCCTTAACTATAGCTTTACCTAAAAGAGTAGAATCATCCAAAAATTGAAGATGAGAGATAGGTCTAGCTCCATGAGCAATGGTAACTCCCTCAAGGGTTTTGATTTCCCTCTTTTTGGTTATAGTCCTACCCAAGCATTCATCAAGAATGATGAATAAATAAGGGGATAGCGGGTCACCTTGCCTAATACCTCTAGAAGCTAGGAAAGACTGAGAAGGCCTACCATTGATAAAAACTAAGTAGGAAACTAAAGAGATACATCCAATAATACAATCCATCCAATCCTTAGAGAAACCAAATTGCCTCAAAAATTTGATAAGGAAGTGCCAATCCACTCTGTCATAAGCTTTGGATAAGTCTAACCGAATGAGCATGGAAGGAGAATTTTGCATATCCATGGAATGGATGGATTCCTGAGCAAGAACTATCTCATATACTATTTTACGTCCTTCCACATAACCCCCTTGCTCTGGGGAAATAATCTTATGCAAAAGAGGCTTCAACATTTCTGCCATGATTTTAGTAATGATTTTGAGAAGAACATTACATAAAACAATAGGTCTAAAAGCTGAGATATGATAAACCTCTTGAGCTTTTGGAACAAGAGTAATATAAGTTTTATTGATAACCTTCAAAATTTCTTTGGCTTTCCTGGCTTCTTCCACCACCTCTAATAAATCAACATGAAGGATATCCCAGAACTCTTGGTAGAACTCAATAGGAAAACCATCGGGACTTGGGGTTTTCCCTTTTTGCATTTTAAAAACTACTTGTTGAAGCTCATTGATAGTAACATGAGTAGTCAAAATAGAGTTCTCCTCAGAAGTGATAAGAGAAGAGATTGCTTGAAGAACATTATATTGTGAAGCTGATTCAAGGGGAGTAGCAGCAAAAATATTGGAAAAGTAATCAACAAAAATAGAGTTCATGCCATCCCAAGTATAAACAACATCTCCAAAATCTGATTTTAAGGAATAAATAAAGTTGTGAGATCTTCGATATAGAAGAGATTTGTGGAAGAAATTTGTGTTTCCATCTCCTTCTTTGAGCCATTGAATTCTAGATTTTTGCTTCCATAATATTTCTTCTATTTTTTCCCATTCCTCTAACTGAGTTGTGAGTTTAATTTCATCTGCACTTCTCTTCTTTGTGAGGCCATATAAATGGATTTTATTATTCAAATTTTCAAGATGAGCAATAACTTCATGTTTTTTTTATGAACATCCCAAAACTCTTTCCAGTTCCAAGTCTTGATTTTGGATTTAATGTATTGTAGTCTTTTGGAAAAACAGAACATCTTAGTCCCATGCCTAGGTTTACCTTCCTTCCACCATTGTTGCACATGAGGTCTAAAGGAAATGTCTCTAAGCCACATTAATTGAAAATGAAAAGGAGAGAAACTCACATTGGTTTTCCAAATTTCCACCATGACTGTCCAATGATCCGAACCAACATTATTAAGAGTCTTCACTTTAGGAATGTGACCATGGATTAAGAAATTTTTAGAGAGCAAAAACCTATCCAATCTCTCCATTATATAAGCTAAGCCTTGCATTTTGTTAGACCAAGTCATAAGGCCATTATCTGGTTGGATATCCATAAGATGGAGGTTTACAATATATTCACTTATGAGGTCAGTGCTTTTGTCCAAATTTCTATTTACCCCCATTTTCTCATCCAGAGAGAGGATGGCATTGAAATCTCCTTCGATCAAGATCCGAGATTTAGAAAAATGAGAGATAATATGAGTAATATCCTTCCATTGTCTTCTTTTTTCCTCTAAAGAAGTCAGAGCATAAATAATAATGCAGAGCATAATCTGGTTGGAATGTCTACTTTGAATAGCTATAGCCAACAAACCCCAACTGCCAACCATATGGTGAATAACTACCTCTTTTGGATCCCAAAGACAAGCAACGCCACCTGAAGTCCCTTGGGAACTGAGGGAAACCACTTTTCTATCTGGCAAAATTTTACTAGTAATTAAGTCCATATCCTCCATTAACATCTTTGTTTCTTGAAGGAAAACAAGATGTGGATGATTTACCTGAATCATTCTTCTAATTTCATTTTGTTTTGAAAGACTCCCTTTGAGTCCTCTAATATTCCAAGTGATGATCTTCATTAATACCAGGGCTAAAAAAGTTGGGAAGGGCATTAATATTACCTTCCTCTACAAGATTTTCACCTTCTTTTACCACATGATATTGATTGGTCTTGCGACTTAATTTTTGATTAGAATCCATCTTCATTTTTTTTCCTATTTCTTAACTTATTTCAATTGAATCTGAGATGGATTCTAACCTTGAAAAATGCTCGTACATAGCCAAGGAACCTATCTTCCTATATAATAAATACCTCATAGTTATATAGATATGAGAAGGGTGACATAGATAGATAGATTTACTTACAACATAGTCGTAGGTAGTAGTGCAGTACTGTGTACATAAATATATATTGGTAATGGATGCAATGTAGTTTAGTAGCTTCATTAATGGAGTGTTCATTTCCTCCATAGCTATGTTGTATTCATTTATGTTATTTATATTCAAAGTATACTTCAGTCATCTTATAAATTTACTTTCTTTTATATTATTCTGCATCTTGTGATTGATATCTCCCATTACATCAAAAGCTAACAATGGTATCAGAGCTACGGTAGATCTAGTTTGTGTAGGTCAATAGGGAAACCACCATTATCGTTGAGCCTAAGTGTTTTTTCAAACTGATGCACCGTTGGACCAACCATAATCAAAATATCTCAAAAGAATATAGGTGGTAGAATTAGGGAGAGTCACAAGTAAGGACTGAAATAAATATCAGCTCCACAAAATACTGAGATTATATTTGATTAGAGTATATTCCACAGAGTTGCAAGAAAAACTCATGAAGACTAGGACTCAACATGAAATCGACTGGACTAGAAAACCATCTAGTGAAGATCATCCAAGATATTTAGAATTCGCTAACTATTGCCTATAGTTTCTTTTGTTGCAGAAAATTAATTCTTATAGGATTGGGACTCCTCCTACAATATAAAGCTATAAGACTCCAACTTCGTTTCTTGAAGGTTGGCGTGCCTTCATAGTGCAGAGATTAGTTCCTTATGCAAGAGAATAATACTATAGAAGAAGACTTCTAATGAAGAGTTGTGGTGAATTCAGGAAACTACAAATATCCATTGGTGAACCGAAGAACTTCACAAGTTGAAGAACATACCATAGAAGCCTTGACACAAAAATACCATAGAAACCTTGAAGAAAAGGCCATAGTAGCTTTGAAGGAGAAGCCACATAAGTCTTGTTACTAGAAAAAGCCATAGAAGCTTTGATACTAAAAAATACCACAAAAGCCTTGATACCAAAAAAGTCCATAGAAGCCTTGGTACTAAAAAATGCCACAAAAGCCTTGATACTAAAAAAGGCCATAGAAGCTTTGATACTGAAAAAGACCATGAAAGCCTTGATCTTGAAGACGAATTCAAAGAGAATATCTAAGTTAGAATCAGACTAAATATTTCAATACTAATACTTTGTTGCAAGGAAAGAATATTTCGTGAGTTGGAAAACTTCCTATAAGAAATTTAGGAAGGGTATCTTCTTTAGAATCAATTCAAAAACTAAAGAAAAATTGAAGAGATCAGGAGAAGATCTTAGTGAATAGATTTCAGTCTTGGAAGAAAGAAGAAGAAGGAATAGGTAAGTCTTTCTTGAATCCAAAATCAATAGAATCAGAGATCCAAAAGAAGATCTCACCACCAACACTTCCAAGAGTAGAATATTGAAGAGAAGGTCTCAAGGAAGACCATCAGAAGTTGTAAGATCAAAGACCTTGGGAAGGTATCATCGAGCATCCAAAAAAAATCTAGGAGAGCTTTACTGAATAAATTCTTGAAGGAGAACTCATAGGAGAAATCCACTATCAAGGATAAAACCTTGATAGTGAAGGACTTGGGACAATTGTTGCCATCCGACAAAAAGCCCAAGAGAAGAAGAATTTGGCAAGGAGTTCTAAATCAAAGAGGAAGAATTTGGCAATGAGTGCCAAATAAAAGAAGAAGAAATTGGAAAGGAGTACCAAATCCATGAATAATAATTTGGGAAGGAGTAACAAATTTCAAAAGAAGATCCTACTTGAAGTTAGAATTCGATAAGAAGACTTGAAGATAGAAGAAGCTCACCAAATATTTGATATTTTAAGGTTACCTCTCAGAAATAAGGCATCACTTTAGAGACAAAAACTTATCCAAATCTACAATAGAAGAAGGAGAACATAAGAGGAGAACAAGCCACCAAATCCTAGGCTCATGATAGAAAGTTTGAGACCATCATTTGGTGAAGAAGGAGCTGTTTAGAACAGTCTACAAATAGCTGCAAGATCCTACTCAAAGCAGTAACTTGGTAATCCTAGACACCAAGATCTACATCCTCTACAAAAGCGGTAAAAGATCTACGAAAACTTTCAAAAAGGTAAGAAAATTTTGGTGCAAGTAGATTCATTAATTGGATTACTTATAAAAATTGTTATAGCACCTAAATTTGGATTAAAATTGTAATTGGATTATAGTATTCAAAAGTGTAAAAATAAAGGTTCTTTTTAAGGTTCATTTGCACATTGATTAGGATTTAATTATATTTCAGAATTGCTTCTATCAACTATCTATCATATACTTTGGAAAAAGAAAAAGAAGACTAAGTCCTACAATATTGATTGTAGTGAAATTACAAAATAATTATTGAAGGTTCATTTCATATTATTCTTGATTAGTTGTAGTAAATTTGATTAAGTTCATTATCTTGTGAGTGATAGGAGTGATTCTCCTTGGAAGCGTTATAAGCATAGGTCTTTATACAAGGCATTTGAATACCACATGACATAATCTTTCTAAAGCATTATTCTATCTCTCAACACTCAAGAAACCTCACGCAAGAGTTACAAGGAATATTAAGGAAGGTGCTACCATTTTTTATCTTCCACAAGCTCTACATGAATGCTCATACATTACAGAGTGACCAAGAAGTGTTAGACAAGGAAGTTGGTACATTATAAAATAAGTGAGTGCTCATACGTAATAGGTGTGACACTTGTCACAAATATCAAGACTTCTCTTCCATATAAATGTGGTTAAGACAACTAAAAGTAGAGTCAAGGCAAGTAAAAATGACAACAAATAAGTTTGAAGCAACTTGGCAACATCTCGGGTATATCAAAATAGTAGCTTGGCAGCTACATGATAGCAAACTGATAATAACCTGAAGAGCAATCTGAAAATGACGTAGCACATTACTCCTGATCAAACGGGTCAGGGAAGAATTAAAGTGAGTGTTGAAGCAAATAACATGTGGAAGTATATTCCATTACTCACAGCTCCCAATAAGGATAGTCTACCATTGGGTTCATAAAGGTTCAAATTCCCATCTATTTTTGCTTTCCATAAAAAGGGAGTTATAAGGTTGAATTATTGAAAGATATTGATCTTCATTTGAAAGAAAAACTTAGGGAAATTAAATATTAAAGTTGTCTAATATTTGAAAAATATAACCTAGGAGAAATAAGGAATACTACTTGGAATCAATCCTTTTAAAGTTTACAAATATTAATGTGTTATAATTTTTCAAATTTGTGAGTCATAAGGGCTTCAACTCCAAACTAGGTTATTGGAAACTAGAAACAATCCAAGGGATATAAAAAGAGGTTGTTAATATTTTTAATAAGGTTGGAAAATTATAATATTCTTGTCTCAAATACTTCTCAAAAGGGACAAAAGAAATCCAACATTGAAACCTATTCAAAAAATTGAAAAGTGCTTAGTTCAATAGGAGTAATAAGGTGTTAAGAAGTTGATTTTTGATAAAAAAAAAAATTGTACAAAATCAACCAAAATTGAACTATACTTTTACAAAAACACTATATCATATTCCAAAAATCTCTAGGGAGACATAAGGAAGTACACAAGATATAAGAATTGATATTAGGGTAATTCAAATGGCATAAAATAATTTTTTCCTAGAAGAATCTCAACTACTCAAGGGTTCATATTATTTCTCTTGGAAAAATAAAGTGAAAGAAATATTAGTATATGAAAAGATTTGGGATGTTGTCAAAGGGAAAACACAAATACCTACCATAGGTGATATTGAAATCCTAAAGTTTGAAGAAAATGGTTCAAATACCTTGATGATAATTAATTTTGCTATCATTGATGAGATTCAACCATATATTAGTTTAGCCAAAACATCTTCAGATGCATGGACAAGACTAGAAATGTTTTTTGAAGGAAAGAATAAGGTGACCATCCTTCATCTCCAAACTCAACTTCACTCATTAAAGATGAATAGTGGAGAGAGCATAGAACTGCTACTAAAGAAGGTAGCAAACATCAAAGGGAAATTATTGACCTTAGAAGAAATAGTTAAGGATGAACTTCTTACTCAAGTAACCATGAGAGCACTTCCAAACAACTATAAAAACTTGGTCACATATTTACAGGTTTTAAGCAAAGATACTTCTTTTGATGACCTATTCAATATACTTCAAGAATATGAAGTAGAAAATACTATGAAATATGAGATGACTAACATTGAATTGGCATAAAAAGATAATCCACAGGGAAATATTGTTTCTTTAGTACGAGGATCAAAAATATGGTATTATCATATATGTAGAAAGAAATTTCATAGTATCAGCTATTGTAGATACAACACCAAAAATCGAAAGTAAGGATATTAAATGAATAATGGTAATCAATTTTAGATTCCACAATATCAAAGGAACCCTCATAAGCAGCAGTTTCAGTGACCAACCAATTATCATCAACTAGTATACCAAAATAGAAATCAGAAGGGACACCTGGTTCAAAGGATAGAAAGAATAGAAGAACCGAAAGAACTCATATATGCCTATGAGATGAAAGATCTATCAAAAAATGCTACATATTACAGAGACACTAATTATTTTCTTGAACAAGTTACAAAGAATACAGAGGAACAATACAAAGATCAAAATAAATATGAAGATCCATATTGAAGATTAAAGTCTTCAATACCCAAATAATGTAATATAGGGGGGTGTTAGAAATAGAGTCTATTCCATAATTTGGGTTATGTAAATGTATCTTCCAAGGTACATACTTAGGACATTAGATTTCTTTAGGGTGAAGTTATCTAGTCACTTGATGCAATGTGATAAATGCACAAGTGTCAATGTGCAATCTGTATATGTGTAAGTTATCCCTTGTATATCTAGGTAGAGTGTTGACCAAGGAACCTATTTTCGTATATAACAAAGACCTCATAGTTAAATAGATATGAGAAGGGGGACATAGATAGATAGAGTTTCTTAAAATATAGTCATAGGTAGTAGTGCAATATTGTGTAGATCACTGTGTATTAGTGATGGATGCAATGTAGTTTAGTAGCTTCATTAATGGAGTGTTCATTTCCTCCATAGCTACGTTGTATTCATTTATGTTATTTCTATTTAAAGCATCCTTCAATCATATTCTAGATTTAATTTCTTTTATATTATTTTTCATCTTGTGATTTCTATCTCCCATTGCTTGTTACATCAAAAGCTAATAGCTTTGGCAAATTTTTGAAAACAATATTCTTCGTATTCATGGTAAGGGTTTGAAGCATTGATACACTTCAAATGAATTCATTACTCTTCCACCATATCTAAAGATCTCAATATTAGCTCACACTCCCTCTCAGCTCACACTTGCTTATGGCTTGTACTTCCTCCCTTGCACTCCATATTGGCTCGTACTTACTTCTAGCTCGTACTTCCTCTTAGCTCACACTCTTCCCAACTTGCACTCTCTATTGGATCACACTCGCTCTTTTCTCTTCTTTCTCTCATCATTCCTTTTCTTTGGAATTTTTTTAGAAAAAATATTTGTCGCATTCATGGTAAGGGTTTGAAGCATTGATACACTCCAAACAAATCCATTGCTCTTTCACCATGTCTAAATATATCAAGATTTGTTGGAACTCCCTCTTAGTTGGCACTTTCTCCTAGATCGCATATGCTCTTATCATTATTTATTGGAATCCTTGACTTGAAAGAATATTAAAAAAAAATCCTCAAAATCAATATCTGAATTTTGAATCATGTTATTGACTCTTTTACAAAATATTTGCTAGCATGGTGTTCATCATGCTATAAAAAATAGGTATAATCTCTTTGGATATAAAATTTGAATATATATATATATATATATATATATATATATATATATATATATATATATATATTATATAAGGATCATTTGTGACAATGAAGTTAACTTAAAGGATCTACGTTCATCTATGTAAACTAAAATATTTAAGAAATTGGGTTCCTCAAAACTATATTTGATCTTTCTTTCAAAGGAAAACTAGGGAAAGTTGGCAAAGGTGGTATTTTTTTGGAATAATAAAGGTAAAATTATCCTTACCTACTTAGAATTACATCGAACAATATTTAAATACACGGGGGCAATGTCGCTTCTTATAAGGATATTGATTTTCATTAAAAAAGGATGAATGTATATTTTAATTGAGGGGATTCACATATTATTATTAATGCTATCAATAAAAATGAGTGTGGATATTGAATTGATAATAATATTAGTTTCTATGTTAGTCAATTATCGATGAAGGCAATATATTGGAAATATCATTTTTTTTTTCTTTTGTATAGAAGGAAATAAGTTAGTAAATTATTTAGCCAATTATGGTGTTGAGAATCATCTTGGAGAAATTAAAATTTAATATGACAAGAAGTTTATAAAGGAAACATAGTAATTTGAGAGAGATGAACAATATATGTACTAGTGAAATAAGTTGGATATGACATAATAACACATGCAATGTTTTGATATTTTGAGGGGAGTAGCCCCAATGGAACCCACAAATACCTTATTAAAAATGTATTAAATACTTAATATAATTCTTGTCTTGGAGTTTAACTTTTGGACTTGTCATCAAGATATAAAAGATATAAATACCATACAAAATAGGTCAAAATCCAAATTGAAATATTTACATCTTGTGCATTCTAATGACCAACTTAGAAATAGGATTTGAAACATTGATCACAAAATATAATTTTTATTTTGATGTTCGAAACCTTAAATCATTATAAACAAAGTAGTTTATTTTTCTAAATAGATAAATTAAAAAAATTAATTAATATATTAAATAATCACTTAATAAATATTTTTGTATTATCCAACATCAAATGATATCAATTTAACTATCTAAAATCATGGGCATTTGAGCTAGAGACCTAAGTTCAAATCTTATAAAGTAAAATATGCATAATGTTATGTACCCAACAATTGTAAATTATATTGACATATGATATTGTATGTAAAATGGATCACGTATTAAGTTGGAAGTGGGCCACATATTAAGTTAGATATAGGTGGGCATGTGTGTCATAAAATTATGTATGTAATTGCTTTGAAATCATGAATGTAACTATCATAGAATATGTAGTCAAGAATTTTGTCATAGAGTGTTGTCATACCATATTGTCATAGAATGTCAAGAAATATGCTTGTAAATATTATAAAAAGGAAAGGATGTAATCCTCATAAGACTAGTGAAGAATTGAAATATTTTGTAAGGAGGTTGCCCCCTCAAAGAGGCTAGTGATAGTAATATTACTTGTCCCAAATTCTTGCATTTGCTATTATTTTACATTTTCATGTTTCATTTAATGAATGCTTTTATTATTGGATATACACTATTAGTGTTGCTTTCATCAATAATCCTTATAATCATAGCTAGAATTATATTTGGCACTAATTTTTTATTTCAGTATAGCTTAGAACTAAGAATTTCAAGGTGAAATATTCACATGAGAATAAGAGGTTCATTGCACATAACTACCAAATAACAATTTGTGGTTTTCTAAAATACCATGGTAACATCATCATGATCTAATACAAGGTGGGGTCCTTTTCAATCCCATGTAAACAATATTAAAAAACTGTTATTATAAAATATAGTGTGAATCAATAATGAGTGGAATGCGGACATATGAGTGTAATCCAAGTTCACAATCCTATATTTTTATGGAGAATATCATGGTAAATATGTCTATGATAAAATAATTTATTGTAATAACACATTAATATGGTTTGGTAAAATATATGTAATAGGGTTTTTCTCACACCCCTTGCCAATTATCCCTATCACCACTTTTGGTTTTAGTGCCAATTTTAGGATTTTTACCATTTATTCCACAATCCACCTGGTGTGATCCTTCCCAATCTCCTCTCACAAATTGCTCCCTGTCCATGTGTTTATTTTCCATCCTCACCCACCGCTATTTCTCTTATTAGGCTATTTGCATCATCGTTTCCTTTCCACGTTCCTGTCCTTTCCTACTTTTTATCATTTTCCAAAGCCTTCAATGTCTGTTTTCCTCTATGAGTTTAGTGAGGGTGTTAAGTTTCGTCACTCGTGTTAAGTTTCATCACTCGATAGACCAAGATTTGCAAGGTGTGCCACACCTTTCTATTTTAGTAGGAGATTGTAATTGTTGGGACCTTAAGTGATGCAGGAGCATCCGGAGACAGTAAAGCAATCTTGCATCATACAAATTTCTTTTCTAAGTTATTTGCACTTTGATCGATTTATTTCAGTATTGAGGAAGTTTCTGTGGAGCAATTCTCGGTTTGAGGAAGTTTTAAGGCAAAGGGAGAGGGGTCACGAAATCGCGACCCCAAAAGCTGTAGAGTATCTTTGGCGGGTTTCGTCGCGATATCGCGACGTCGCGATATCACGACCGTTTTGCAAGGCAGTGGAGAGGAGCGTAAGTCGCAATCGCGATATCGCGACCGTTTTGCAATGCAGTGTAGGGGAGCTTCAGACGTCGCGATATCGCGACGCACGATATCGCGACGGTCTTCAGAACAAAGACGGAGGAGAGGAGCCCTGTCGTGATATCGCGATAGGTCACGATTTCGCGACCTGTCACGATATCGCGGCCAGTCAGAAGCTGCCACGTGGCATATTTCTTAGGCAGCACTAAAGACTACGGTAAGGTGAAGACAAGGTGGAGGGTTCGATCGCGGTCGGGCAAGACTAAATTCGACACGTGGACAGCCACGTGTATCCTACCAAAGTGAAGGGCACGTGTGACAAAAGTGTTGAGACAAGAAGAATGCATGGACAGGTGTACACGCAGATTGTTACGCGTATGCAAACCAAGTGGAAGGTCACGTAAATTGTTAAGGGAGGTGTCGGCCGTGAATTCTTCCTTATTATTATTCGGGTTTAATAGCATTTACAGGTGATGGTTTAATGGAGGAGACACAGTGCAGAGGACGGTCAGAATAGTGCGGCCGGTGCAGGGGAGCCATCAATGCTAGTACCGTGGTAGATCGGGCAGATTACCATTAAGACTAAAATTTTGAAAAACCCAGGAAGGGGGAAATTTGAATTTGAAATTTTTGTTAGGTGGAGACATTGATTGCCTGGAGGATCGAGGCCTCGTTAAAAACTCGAGAAAATCTTTGTAAGCGGGATGGTGAAGCTCGGGATTGAGGGAGAAGTTGTATGCTGGAAAAACTACTGTAAATTGTATTAAGCAATTTAATGAAATTATTGTGAAATTACTGTGAATGTGTTTGTGAGAATCCCGGCTTCCCATCAAGTGGTATCAGAGCGGGAGCTCCTGAGCGTGTAACAGATCGTCGGAGAGAGGCAGTTACACCAGGATCTGTGGGAGAGAGAAAAAAAAATACATAATGCCTCCACGAAGAAACCGTGGCGGAGTAGGAAATGTGGTGCCGGCCGAAGACTTCCGAGCCTTGCAGAGACAAGTTCAAGCCCTGCAAGCAGAGTTACGCAGAAGGCACGAGCCCGGGAGGGATGAGGAAAGTGAAGACGAAGTTGAAGAAGAAGACCAATCTGAGGAGGAGGAAGAGGTTGTGGACCCTGCACAAGCTCGGTTGTACAAGGCCATCTCTCAGATTGGAAAACAACCGAAGATGGAGGTTTCTACATACTCGGGAAACCTAAATCCAGAAGAAGTGATTGACTGGATAAATGATTTAGAGGAGTATTTCGAATATGAGGAGGTTGAAGACCCTAACCGGGTCAGATTTGCTAAGACCAAGTTGAAGGGTCATGCCAGCATTTGGTGGAGGGGAATACAGTTGGAGAGGAACAGAAGGGGGAAGGAGAGAATAACAAGATGGGATAGAATGGTGGAGAAGCTGAAAAGACAGTTCATCCCGACAGATTACGAGTTGGATCTGCTAAGAAAAATGCAGGGTTTGAGGCAGACAAACAAAAGCTGTCCAAGAGTACACCGAGGAGTTCTACAAGATCTCTATTAGAACCGGGCATTTGGAGGCAAACAAAGAAAAGGTGGCCCGTTATATCAATGGGTTGAGACTCGGTATCTAGGAGGAACTGAGCCTGGTTCGGATAAGCACCATTGAGGATGCTTACCAGTTTGCCTTAAAGGTGGAAGAAAAACTGAACAGGCGGTTTGAAGGCAAGCAAAGAGGAAGGGGCCGTGGTGGAAGAACTGGTGGGAGAACCAGTGGAGAAAAGTACAAGGACCCGAAGAAGACTGGTGAAACCAGTAGTAACCGAGGACCAAAAGGAAGAAGATGTTTATCAGCCCGAGAATAGAATAGTTACCCAAGAGGACGGGGTGGATCTGGACGAGGATTTGGAAGAGGAGTATTCCGTGGGACATGTTTCCACTATGGTGAAGAAGGACATCGGGCATTTGAGTGTCCACAACACCGGGAAAGGACGAACAAGAGGCCTGAGGGTCCAGCCAGAGCTGCTGTGGCAGAGGAAGATGCTGAGTCTGAGCATTCCGAAGAAGCGGAGAGAGGAGAAACAATGCTTGTAAGAAGAGTCCTGTTGAATGAGGAAAAGGACACAGACCAGAGAAGAAGTTTATTCCGCACCAGATGTAAATGTGCGGGCAAGGTTTGCAATATCATTATTGATAATGGTAGCACGGATAACCTGGTTTTTGAGGAAATGGTTACAAAGCTACAGTTAGAAAGGAAGAAGCACCCACACCCATACCGGGTCGCATGGTTATAGAAGGACCACAGAGCTTTGGTCAATGAGCAGTGTTCCGTTAAATTTAACATTGGAAATTATTGTGATGAGGTCCTGTGTGACATCCTACCCATGGATGCTTGCCACATGTTGCTGGGGAGGCCCTGGCAGTTTGACCGGAGTGCGGTGCATGATGGCCGTGCCAACACCTACTCATTGACAAAGAATGGTGTACGCCATAAACTAAAGCCTTTAAAGGATGCGGATGAAAAGGTATGTAACAATTCCAGAGTCTGTTTAGTTGAGGGGAGGAAGTTCCTGGACGGGTTGAAGCATGAACATTTATGTTATGCAATAATCCCTAGAGTTAGGAGGAAGGAATGCCAGGATACCCCAGCAGAAGTCCTAAATCTGCTGGAGAAATTTCCAGATATTGTGTCTGACAATGTGCCTGAGGGTTTACCCCGGTAAGGAAAATTAGCCATCATATAGACCTAGTACCGGGATCAAGCTTGCCAAATAAAGCTGCACACAGGATGACGCCTGTAGAGACTGAGGAGTTAAATAGACAGGTCCAAGAATTGTTAGAGAAGGGATTGATTCGGGAAAGTTTGAGCCCATGCGCAGTACCTGCAGTGCTGGCACCAAAGAAGGATGGGGAATGGAGGATGTGTACAGATTCACGGGCCATCAACAAAATCACTATTAAATACAGATTCTCGTTGCCAAGAATGGATGATATCATGGACTGTTTAAGTGGAGCTGAATACTTCACAAAGATTGATTTAAAAAGTGGCTATCATCAGATCCGAATCCGGGAGGGAGATGAGTGGAAGACAACCTTCAAGACAAGAGAGGGCTTGTATGAGTGGTTGGTCATGCCATTTGGGCTGTCCAATGCACCAAGTACTTTCATGCGGCTGATGAATGAAGTACTGAAGGAATTCCTGGGAAAGTTTGTTATTGTTTATTTAGATGACATATTGATATTCAGCAGGACCCTGGAGGAACACCTGATGCATATCAGGAGGGTCTTTGAAAAACTGCGAGAAGAGCAGTTGCTAATAAATCTGAAAAAGTGTAATTTTGTCAAGAAAGAATTGGTATACCTGGGGTTTGTAATCTCAGCAGAAGGTCTGAAAATGGACCCCGAGAAGGTGAGAGCCATCATTGAATGGCCTACCCCAAGAAGCACAACAGAAGTAAGATCTTTTCATGGTTTGGCCAGCTTTTACAGGAAGTTCATAAGGAACTTCAGCAGCATTTGTGCACCTCTCACAGAAACAATGAGGGGAGATAAAAAGGAGTTCAAGTGGACATCAGGGGCTGAAAGGAGCTTTAATGCATTAAAGAAAAGGGTCACAGAACAGCCCGTTTTAGCACTTCCAGACTTTAACAAGGTGTTTCAAGTGGACTGTGATGCCAGTGGCAGTGCAATAGGGGTTGTACTGAGTCAAGGAGGCAAACCAGTTGCTTATTTCAGTGAGAAGTTAAATGATGCTCGGAAAAAGTATTCAGTTTATGACCAAGAATTTTATGCTATAGTTCAGGCTCTGAAAAAGTGGAGACACTATTTATTGCCAAAGGAGTTTGTTCTATTTACTGACCATCAGGCTTTACAATACATTAACAGTCAGACAAAACTAAACCAAAGGCACATGAAATGGGTGGAGTTCCTCCAAAGTTATACCTTTGTCTTGAAGCACAGAAGTGGGAAGTCAAACAGAGTTGCAGATGCTTTGAGCAGAAGGCAGACTTTACTGACTAGACTGACAGTGGAAGTAGTGGGATTTGAAGAACTGAAGGGTTTGTACTCTGCAGATCCGGATTTTGCAGAAGCCTGGAAGGCTTGCTTAACACCTGTTACGGTGAACCGAACAAAATGGTTGGATTTCCTAATCCAAGATGGAATGTTGTTCAAGGGAAGCAAATTATGCATTCCAAGGAGCTCCATGCGGGAGAACTTGATTAAAGAAAAGCACAGCGGAGGACTGGCTGGGCACTTTGGTAGGGATAAAACCATTGCCCTGGTGGAGGAAAATTACTACTGGCCACAACTTCAGCAAGATGTGCGGAAGTTTGTGCAAGGTTGCAGAATATGCCAGATGGCGAAGGGTGTAAAGCAAAACACAGGACTGTACCAGCCATTACCTATACCTGAAAGGCCATGGGAGGACATAAGCATGGATTTTATTCTTGGGTTGCCGAGAACACAGAGGGGAAATGACTCAATATTTGTGGTGGTTGACCGATTCTCCAAAATGGCACATTTTATTCCCTGCCAGAAGACAAGTGATGCAGTTCACATTGCCGGGTTATTCTTCAAGGAAGTGGTACGACTTCACGGTCTGCCAAGAAGCATAGTTTCTGAATAGAGATACCAAGTTTGTTGGGTACTTTTGGAGAACTCTGTGGAAGAAGATGAAGACAGATCTGAAATTCAGTTCTGCATACCACCCATAGACTGACGGACAGACAGAGGTGGTGAACAGAAGCCTGGGTAATTTATTGAGATGTTTGATAGCAGATCAACCCAAGGGATGGGATTTAGTCTTACCACAGGCGGAATTTGCTTATAACAGTTCAGTCAATAAGAGCACCAATAAATCTCCATTCCAGATAATATACGGGAACAACCCAAGGAATGTGTCTGAACTGAGAAAGTTGGACAGGAAAGAAAAGTGTAGTGCCGAGGCAGAAGAATTTGCAGAGCATATGAAGAGTCTGCATGAAGAAGTAAGGAAACAAATTGTAAAGATGAATACTCAATATAAGGCAAGGGCGGACCAGAAGCGGCAGTTCAAGGAGTTCGAAGTGGGAGATGAGGTCATGGTACATCTCAGGAAGGAGAGATTTCCTGCCAAAACTTATAATAAATTGAAGATGAAAAAGTTTGGACCATGCAGAATACTGGGAAAGCGGGAGTCAGGAAATGCATATGAAGTAGAATTACCAAATTGGCTTGACATTTCACCTGTTTTTAACATTTCAGATTTGGTGGAATATCATGAAGGGGACAGTACAGAGGTACCAAGTACAGAATTGTGGCAAGTTTCAGCATCTACTCCAACAACCAACGATATTGAGGAGATATTAGACTCTCGTGAGGGCAGAAGCACCAGAAATAGACAGTATTCTGAATACTTGGTAAAGTGGAAGGGCAGGCCTGTTGAAGATGCGACTTGGCTGTCGAAAGTGGAGATTGACCGCCTGGGCCTTTCCCCAACAACACAGAAGTGAGGATCACTTCTAATCTACCCCGGGTGTCTGATGCAGGAGCATCCGGAGACAGTAAAGCAATCTTGCATCATACAAATTTCTTTTCTAAGTTATTTGCACTTTGATCGATTTATTTCAGTATTGAGGAAGTTTCTGTGGAGCAATTCTCGGTTTGAGGAAGTTTTAAGGCAAAGGGAGAGGGGTCATGAAATCGCGACCCCAAAAGCTGCAGAGTATCTTTGGCGGGTTTCGTCGCGATATCGCGACCGTTTTGCAAGGCAGTGGAGAGGAGCGTAAGTCGTCGCGATATCGCGACGTCGCGATATCGCGACCATTTTGCAATGCAGTGTAGGGGAGCTTCAGACGTCGCGATATCGCGACGGTCTTCAGAACAAAGACGGAGGAGAGGAGCCCTGTCGCGATATCGCGACAGGTCACGATATCGCGGCCAGTCAAAAGCTGCCACGTGGCATATTTCTTAGGCAGCACTAAAGACTACGGTAAGGTGAAGACAAGGTGGAGGGTTCGATCGCGGCCGGGCAAGACTAAATTCGACACGTGGACAGCCACGTGTATCCTACCAAAGTGAAGGGCACGTGTGACAAAAGTGTTGAGACAAGAAGAATGCATGGACAGGTGTACACGTAGACTGTTACGCGTATGCAAACCAAGTGGAAGGTCACGTAAATTGTTAAGGGAGGTGTCGGCCGTGAATTCTTCCTTATTATTATTCGGGTTTAATAGCATTTACAGGTGATGGTTTAATGGAGGAGACACAGTGCAGAGGACGGTCATAATAGTGCGGCCGGTGTAGGGGAGCCATCAATGCTAGTACCGTGGTAGATCGGGCGGATTACCATTAAGACTGAAATTTCGAAAAACCCAGGAAGGGGGAAATTTGAATTTGAAATTTTTGTTAGGTGGAGACATTGATTGCCTGGAGGATCGAGGCCTCGTTAAAAACTCGAGAAAATCTTTGTAAGCGGGATGGTGAAGCTCGAGATTGAGGGAGAAGTTGTATGCTGGAAAAACTACTGTAAACTGTATTAAGCAATTTAATGAAATTATTGTGAAATTACTGTGAATGTGTTTGTGAGAATCCCGGCTTCCCATCATTAAGTTGCATAAGAAATTTTGTTCTGTTCTCCATGATTCAATAATTTTTCTTTTCCCTAGGATTTGCTTCTTCACAAGGAGTAGGAATAGATGTTTCCAATTTTTTTTATATTTGTCAAATATTTACAAAACCCTCCCTGTAGATGAATATTGCACCTTCTCTGTTAGTTTCTCTTGACTTGGTGAGCTCTCTATTATCATTGACTACCTACTTTGAATTCCTGTCATCATGTGCTTCGTGGAGCCATAATTGCTCATAATCGAATCTATGGCGAAAGATATCCTTAGTGCTAGAGGACTAAAGAATTTTTTAGGTTGGTACTGGAATATCAGCCTGGCCTTCACGTCCAGTTGAGGGAAGGACATCATCATCATACATGGCATTGAGTTCTAGGTGGATGTCAATATCCTTGCTAAGGTTACAAGACAACCACCGATGGGAAGAATAGTGTGTAGAGATAAGCACAATTGGGACATTGAACTCAACCAATTTGAGTCAAAGTTACCTATGAGGAGGATTATCAAGCCGAGTATGGTTTGTGATGACTTACCCACTCCTTGGAAAGAGGTGATGAAGCCTATACTAGAATATATCATAGTGGATGACCCTACTTCCCAACTCAAGAGCTTCCATATTTTGTTTGTGAACCACTTCAAGGAGATCAATCCATTAAACATTCCTACATTTATTTACTTTTCGATGGATTAATCCATCATAGAAACACGCTCGAATAAGGAGGAAGCATGGCCCTCTCACCAGGGGCTTTTCAAAGTCCTGTATGCTTATCTTCTAGAAATTTTTTCTAAAGGAAATCTCTTTCCTCAGGACCAACAAGAAGAGAACACGAAGGAGGATATGTCTTCCACTCCTATTTCCAAGGTTCATGACTCCAAAAGGAAGAATATGGATGAAAGCCACCAGGATGCTAATTTCTTGGCAAGAAAGAAGGTCAAAGCTGAGGCTACCCAAACAAGGAGTTCTCAACACCTTAAGAATAAGGAAGTCTAAAATCAAGGAAATATGCAAGGTATGGTCAAAGAAGATCCTGACGATCCTATGGAGAATATTCTCCAAGAATATGTAGTCAAGACCACCACTAGCATAATTTTTTATCTGGAAAGTACCATGGATGTAATTTTGAGGGCAATTACCCAAATGAAGGAGCATAGGAATGCTCTAAACCTTTTGTTCTTTTGTGATAACTTTGCAGAGGATACTCCTGTCAAGTCTATTGCTGAAGCCAAACCAGAGGTCAAGGATGATGATGTCATGGAAATTACAAAGGATGTATTCAAGGATATCCCTAAGGATTCTCCAAAGGATGACATCAAAGACTATGTAATTGCCTAAAAGATAGTTCTTTTGTGGTTTTACATTTTTGTTCGATATGGGCTTTTCCTAGTTTCTCGTTGGTTTGTTTACATTCTCATTTACGTTTTTAGATTTTCAAGGATGCTTTGTAGTTTTTTGAGGATTGTGTATCCTTTTCTCCAGTTGATGTACTAAGGCATTTGGGCACCTTTCAAATGCCCACATCAATACAAATTCTAACTTATAAAAAAAAAAATGTAATAGGGGTGGAACATACTTCAATCCCATAATACCAAGTTAAAACACTATAAATTTTTATTAAATTTATACCAAAGGTTTCTAAAATTGATATGTATAGAAAATCTATATAAATGTTTTGAAATGTTGATAACATGGTGATGTTAAATAAAAAAAAAACATACCTCAACTTTAAGTTCATAAAAAGCATCAAATTCACAATGAAGGTAAAATAAGATGGCAAAATTTATTTTCTTTGCTATTAAGAAAGCATAAAAATATATTAGAAGAAGAATTATGAATATATTTATGTTTTTAATTAGCTATGTGTGGCTTCTATTGGGGGCCACTCCCATTACAAAAGTAAAATATTACATTGGTCTCATTACATTTCTAATCAGTTAAAGCATACCCAACTATACCTTTCTGTCAAAGATATTCTTCATTTGCCTTTCTATTAAAGATATTCTCCAACTTCCTCAAACTGCTAAGTTTTCATAATCAACTCCTTTTATATCATATACCTTTTGAAATTTAAATTCTATCAAGATGAAATTCAATATCACGAATGCTCAACTTCTATATCTATAAATATCTTGTCTATAACAACCTCAAAAATTCTTAATACCTTTTTTTAGGGTTCTTATTCATTCCCCCAATTTTTCAAAATATTATTTTCATTATTATTTTTTGTTTTTATTTGTGGGTTTAACCCCACTTATTATTAATATTTGTAATATTTGATTTTGTTTTCCCATATCAATATCCCTATTACAAAACTTTATTTTTATTAACAAAAATCATTCATCAATATGCAAAAATATCAAATCATTCACCCACAAATAATATTCCACAAAAATAATCCATATAATGAGACTAAGATAGATAATACCCTTAAGGTAGGGCAACACCAATAATAGTCCTTAAGAAATAATAACTCCACAAGATATCCCAATATGAGAGTGCCACTTAAAGAGAAAAAAGTCCCATAATCCACTTTGAGGGCAAATATGATTACATATGATTGATCTACATGAAAATTACAATGACAAATATCCCTTATTTATATACCCATCTTCTAATTCTACTTTGGAGAGTCGACTACTAATATAATATTATAATACAATCAACCTTGGGTTATGTGTTGCCCATGCCAACCCTTATACAATAACATATCCTCATATCAAACTGCTAAGTTTTATAATCAACTCCTTTTATATCAAATAACTTCCAAAATATAAATTCTGTCAAGATGAAATTCAACATTGCAAATGCCTAAAATATTTGTTGCCTAGCTTCTATATCTATAAATATATTGTCTATAACCTCACAATTTCTAAATACCTTTTTTAGGGTTTTATTAATTCCCCTAATATTCTAAAATATTATTATTTTTATTTATTTATTTGTGGTTTAGGCCCACTTCTTGTTAGCACTTGTGATATTTGCGTTTTATTTCCCATATCAATATCCCTTTGGGTTTCTTTTCCTCTTTGTATTTGCTTCTTGGGCCTTCCTCTTTTTTTTTCATTTCCAACAATAATTCCATCTTCATCAATCTCTTCAATCTTCTCACACTACTCAAAGTAAGACTTATCATATTTAGGTTTACCTTGTTCATAAGGATTTGAAGTGCAAGGAATAACCTCAAAAGTGTAATCTTCTTTATGTTGCCCTAGAAACCCTAAAGTGCAAGGATGCTCTTCTATAGCAATTATCTTCTTATTTTTACCTAAAATACCTAAATTGTTATGGGTTTCCTCCATCTTCACCCTTTCACTTTTATTACCTGGAGAGGATTTTATACTACTTGAGGAAAATGAATACAATTTACCTGGAATAAACTTGACCTCTTTTGTTGTCTTTGTTTTAGGATTTATCTCAACATTTTCTTTTACACCTTTAATTCCTTCTGAACTTGCCAAATGATACTGTAGATAAGATTTCTTTACCTCTTCTTTCAAAGTGGAATATCCTTGATCTGATCTAGCTTCTATTACTATATGATTTCATTGCTTCATCTTAAATTTTATCTCGCTAGAATTTTTTATCTCTTTCTTCATAGTTTTCACTTTGCAAACTCTTGCCATTTGTCCAATCTCATAACAATTATGATAATGAAATGCCATATTTTCATAATATACTTGTTGATATTATTCTCTTGATTCAAATTTAATCTTAATGGATTGTGGAAAATATTTTAAAATATCCATAGCAACACATATTCGAGTATATATAGCATGCTTAGTGGTTAGTCCTTCCTTGATAAATTTCCCTAGGGTATTTCCAATATTTTTTAAAACATCCTTATTTATAAGTTGATATGGAAGTCCAAAAGGCCTAACCCACATTGAAATCTTCTTAATAGTTTATGTCTCAACAAAAAAAATCATTCCTTGATCTAAAATAAATTACATCTCTTCCCCTAAACCATGGTCCACCAACCAATATTTTACCCCTAATTTATAAACTAGAAAAGATGATGAGGTTTTTTTTTTTAGTAAGATAAGTCACAGAGTGATTTGAATTAAATCCCCACTCCAACTTGATCCAATTTTGAATCTCCAAAAACCTTGGCCATGATTATGAAACTTACATATTAACCCTCTACTTTTAAGAACCATTATATCATGTTCAATCATCTCATCCTTGATACTTACTTTTGGTGTAACGTCTACTATTTGGATCAAACTTGCCATGTATTCGCTCTTCTGCTTTGTTAAATTTTAACATGACATCGATACAAGAAGAAATCTAAACATAACAAGGAGAAAAAAAATAAAGATGAAAACACAAAACAAGAGAATAACAAGGGAAATCCCCTTGGGGGGATGTCTAGACCTTCCATTTTTTCCATTAGAAATATTAAATAAATACTACATTTCATCTTCTATGTCTGCAAATGGAGGAGGCAAATTTACCTGCAACTTACCAAGGGATGCCCTTATTTGAGGGGAGAATGAGGATAGAATTGTGGAATCCAATTATAAGCAAAGTTTATAGTAAAATATCGACATGGAAAGGTAGATGACTATAGTAGGAAGAGTGCAACTAATTAAATCAATCTTATAGGCCATTCCAACATATTTTATGTCATTGTATACTATACCAAAATTGATAGATTTTTTTGTTAATCTGTATTATGCAGTCATTTTATGGTAAGGATTAAATGATAAAAGGAATTTGTCTTTGGTGAAATGGATCAAGGTGTGCGATGATAAAACTAGGGTAGGTATCATTTTAAGAGTTCTTATAGATGCAAACTTAGTTCTTAGGGAAAAAGTAATTTGGAGATTGTACAAAGAGAGTCAACGACAATGAGCAAAAATTATTCTAAGTGTGTTGAGCCCAATAACCCAAGCTTAATATTTATTGTATTCTCACTATAGATGGTTCTAAAATATGGAATGGTTTAAAAAATAATTGATTTAGTGGTTAAAGGTCTAAGATAGATTATGGGAACTAAAGAAAAAAATTCTATCTAGATGGATACTTGGTGTGATAAAAAATCAGTCAATCTAGGTCCAATTTTGAATCATGGATGAGATTACTTCAAGATAAATATGGTGATAGTGTTTCAAATATTATGTACAAGGATCAAGAAGAATGATACAAATGGTAAAAAAAATGACAAGTATACAAGACATTGATACCAGGAGGAAATTGAGCAGAAAGATAATAATAGTGATTATTTCAAGAGGAGATGAGGATCAACTGATTTGGGAGTTGAATAGCTAATAAGAATATAAAACAAGAAGCAAATATAATGTAAAGAACACCAAAAAGGAATACTGCAAGAATATGGAGATATATTTGGGATACTTTGAGCATTCCTAAAGTCAACATGTTGGTTTGGCTAGTAGGTCATAGAAGAATTTTATCCTAGGATAACCTTATGGCAAGGGATTTTCATAGTCCCTTACAATGTGTTCTATATAAAAAGGAGGAGAGTATAGACCATCTCTTGGGACCATGCTTAATAGTATGGAAACTATGGTAATTGATACTTAATATGTTTGGTAAATGCATGGTGATGAATAACAAAATTAAAGAATGGTTAAAGTAATGATAAATAACTTTTGACGAATGGTTAAACCAACCCTTTCAATTCATCCAAATCCCTAATATTGAAGCAGAGAGCCTTGATAGATAGATTCAAGTCATCAAATGGATTTATGATGTTGGGTACTGAAGAAACAAAAAGAAGACAAATAATATAAATTGGAAACCACCATCCGTGGAGTTGGTCAAATTGAATTTTGATGTAGATTTTAAAGTAAATCTAGGACCGACATGAGGAGGAATAATTATAAATATAAATAAAAATCGAACAACACCAATACAAAGATAAAATAATCAAAAGTACAATAATAACACAAGATTGCAAAAGAAGAATAATATTTTTATTAACGCGAGTGGATCTCAAAATTATACAATCAATGTACCCCAATATGGGGTTTTACAATACTTTTGTGATAAATTTTTTACAAATACTAGGGTTCTCCAAAACCCTAGGTCAATACATAGTTGATGTCTTCACGTTCGTCTTCAATACAAATGAGGTTACGAGTGGGCTTGTGTATCCTTGGCAGGCCACCCTAGCTTCAATAATTTCCAGATAGATGATTTCTATACCTGAAAACAAAGACAACCAAAAAAAGAGATTAGAAGCACTTGTGAGGGCTCCATAGTGTGAGGCCCTTAGAAAGATAAAAATAACTAAACCCTAGATGTTGCAGAATGTAACTAAAAATAGAAG
This sequence comes from Wollemia nobilis, assembly GCA_028583015.1. NCBI lineage: Eukaryota > Viridiplantae > Streptophyta > Pinopsida > Araucariales > Araucariaceae > Wollemia > Wollemia nobilis. The sequence continues at coordinate 3,964,399 of JAQPPZ010000314.1, forward strand.
TGCAGGAATATAAAATAGCTGCACATAATATCATTACCTTGTCAAAATATTAATTTCTATTTTTGCTCATGCCGGTGATGGTCATGAGGACTAAATAAGGATGCAGAAGGGCTAGGGTTCCACTATAGAATTCAAATTTGAGGCTTTATTCATAAAAATGAATCACTTTTTATAATCTACCGTTAAAAATTATAGGGTTTCAATGACATAAAATGGAGGGCCAAGATTAAAACATGGCAAATGGCTAGGATTAATTTATATAAATACATATATATTTATTAAATATATATAAATATAATATATAAAATATTAATATTTAAATATATATTAAACAAACACACACACACACAATATATATATATATAATGGATGGTTATGATTGAAGGACATAGATGGATGACAAGTGGCTAGATTTTGGTGTCTACAGATGCCCCTTTTTGTATCGCATTGCATGAAACACAATGCGGTGCAAAAATACGAGACACCTGGTTTGGCCTGATGAAGAAGCAACTTTCTTTCCTTGGAATGCAAAGATGATTTTGAAGACAAAATAATTTGTATGTGTAGCTTACCCCCTCAATTGGTGAATGAGTGAAGAATGAATCTCACAAGCCAATTGATAGAATTGTGCGATGAAAAATGCAGTTGAATGGTGTAAGTGCAAGTGTATGATGTAAGTGTAAGTGTATGATATGAATGATGTTTGTAAAATGCAAGTGGTTGATTCTATTTTTATCCCAACGGAGAAAGGGGAGTTTTTGCCAAGTGTAGATGCCATGATCATGTAAGATGTATCCCATTGTGGGAAATCAAAATCAAATTTGGTTACCCCAATTTTGGGGTGATTCCATGCTATTGAAGAAAGTGCCTTTTGGCGTCATTGAAATGCAAAGATGCAAATGCAAAAAAAAAAGAAAATAGTCTATCCTTGGGGCCACTCATGATTGTAGCTAATTCCCACATGGAATTCCTAAACGGTTGCTCAATCACTTTACCCGACCTGCATCCTCGGAGACTGGTGTAATTGCAAAGGAAATGATGAAAGTTATCCATGTTGGGAACCCCATGGAAAAGGGCATCAATGACAATTGTTGAGAAAATTGGTCTTGGCATAGTCTCACTCAAAAGATGAGGGACCAAAAGTGATTTTGTTTTTGAACAAGGAGATATTGGATGATGAAGATGGCCAAGTGTCCTTATGGTGATTTACTCATCTTACCAAATTGCATGGACAACCAATCGCTGCAATCGCCAAGGAGATAGAATAGACCACTAGATACGAGGTTCACTTGAAATTGTAGGTGAACTTGGCAAATGTTGAATGTAAATGCAATTGTTGATGGATTTGATGGTGTTGAAATGCAAATGTTGAATGAAGGTGTAATGATGAATGAAATGGATGATGTTGAATGCGGATGTATGGATAATGCAATGAATGATTCTATTTTTGCCCCAATAGATGAAGGGGTTTTTGACATGGAAAAATGCAATGATTGTGAAAAGTGCAATGATTGATTCTATTTTTGCCCCAATAGAAAAAGGGGTTTGTGAAAATGTAGGTGATTGAGTCTGTTTTTGCCCCAACATATGAAGGGATTTTTGAACATGTAAGTGTCTAATGATTATGTCTTTACCCTAATAGAAAAGGGGTTTTTAACATGTGTATGATTGATTCTATTTTTGCTCTAACAAATGAAGGGTTTTTTAAATGCAAGTGATTGATTCTATTTTTGCCCCAATAGATGAAGGGGTTTTGTAAAAATGCAAATGATTGAGTCTATTTTTGCCCCAACATATGAAGGGATTTATGGAAATGCAAGTGATTGAGTCTATTTTTACCCCAATAGATGAAGGGGTTTTGTGAAAGTGTAAGTGATTGAGTCTATTTTTGCCCCAACAAAAAAGGGGTTTGTGAAAATGTAAATGATTGATTTTGTTTTTGCCCCAACAAATGAAGGGGTTTTGACATGTGTATGATTGATTTTATTTTTCCCTAATAGAAAAGGGGTTTTGTAAAAATGTAAGTGTCCTTATGGTGATCTATCCATCCTATCAAATTGCATGGATAACTAGTCATTGCAATCGCCAGGTGACTAGGATAAACCACTAAATACAAGGTTCACTTGTACTTGCAAATGTACTTGGCAAATATTGAATGAAGGTGTAATGATGAATGAAATTGATGATGTTGAATGCAGATGTATGGATAATGCAAGGAATGATTCTATTTTTACCCCAATAGATGAAGGGGTTTTTGACATGGGAAAATGTAATGACTGTGAAAAGTGCAATGATTGATTTTGTTTTTGCCCCAACAAAAAGGGGTTTATGATTGGGGAAGATGCAATGACAACAAATGGTGCAATGATCGATTCTGTTTTTCCCCAACAGAAAAGGGGTTTGTGAAAATGCAAATGATTGATTATGTTTTTGCCCCAACAAATAAAGGGGTTTTGTAAAAATGCAAGTGATTGAGTTTGTTTTTGCCCCAAAAGATGAAGGGGTTTTGGAAATGTAAATGATTGATTCTATTTTTGCCCCAACAAAAAAGGAGTTTGTGTGGGAAAAATGTAAATGATTGATTCTATTTTTGCCCCAATATATGAAGGGGTTTTGTGAAAATGCAAATGATTGATTCTATTTTTGCCCAAAAGATGAAGGGGTTTGTGGATATGCAAGTGATTGAGTTTGTTTTTGCCCCAACAGATGAAGGGGTTTTTGAAATGTGAATGATTGATTATGTTTTTACCCTAATAGAAAAGGGTTTTATGAAAATGCAATGAAAAAAAATGGAATGATTGATTCTATTTTTTCCCCAACAAGTAAAAGGGTTTTGTGAAAATGTAAATGATTGAGTTTATTTTTGCCCCAACAGATGACGGGTTTGTGGAAATGCAAGTGATTGAGTTTGTTTTTACCCCAAAAGATGAAAGGGTTTATGAAAATGCAAGTGATTGAGTCTATTTTTGCCCCAACAGATGAAGGGGTTTTGTGAAAATGTAAGTGATTGATTCTATTTGTGCCCCAACAGATGAAGGGGTTTTGTAAAAATGCAAATGATTGAGTTTATTTTTGCCCCAACAGATGAAGGGATTTTTGACATGTGTATGATTGATTCTATTTTTTCCCTAATAGATGAAGGGGTTTTTGACTTATTGATGATGTAATGTGTATGTGACCAAAGGAGTTTGGTTCCTTTGGAGCCTTTTGAATAAGAAAGAAAAATGATGTGAATGTGACCAAAGGGGTTTGGTTCCTTTGGAGCCTTTTGAATTTGATGTGTGTATGCGAGGCAAAGGGCTCAACCTTTGACAAAAGGATACAACCTTTTGAACCTGGCAATTGACTTGTTGATGATGTGATGTGAATGTGACCAAAGGAGTTTGGTTCCTTTGGAGCCTTTTGAATTTGATGTGTGTATGTGAGGCAAAGGGCTCAATCTTTGACAAAAGGATGCAACCTTTTGAACCTAGCAATTGACTTGTTGATGATGTGATGTGATTGAGTGATTGAGTTATTTGTTGAATTGGTGAGGATGGTGTGATACCTTGAGTGTTCCAAGTTGTGTGCTTGTTTGTTTGATTGGGGAAGGTGTGATACCTTGAACACCCCCAAGTTGTGTTGTTGTATAGAACTTTCTAGTGATCTTTGCATATGCAAATTATATATATATATATATACATGGTGTTTTATTTTTGTGTTATGCTTTTGTGTGGATGTTTTGTGTGAATGCATGTATATGTGTGATGGATGATAATGCAATGATAATGTGTATGAATGCAAATGAATTAATTCTCTAATGATCATTCATAGTTTAGATTTTTACTTGACCATGTTATAGCATTGTTGTTTAATCAGGGGCACCAAAATGGTGGTATGTGAAATGGAAGACTCATGTAATGATATGGATGTTGATATGGAAGAAGATATGGATGTTGATATGGAAGAAGATATGGATGTTGATATGGAAAACTGATTGTTTTGTAGAGACTCAAACCTACTAGTGATATCAAACAAACTCACTAAATTTTATCTAATTTCTCTAAGACCAAATGTGTGTGCAGTGAATTCATTTACCAAATCATGAGTATGGTAATGACTCAAGGCAATCAAGAACCAATGTGTGTGCAAGTGAGTTCATTAACCCATCTTGAGTAAATTGAGATGAAAACATGTTATGGAGAAGACCAAGAAGCTAGTTTTTCCTTATGTGCGGTCAAAGGTCTCTTTAAAAGAGACGTGTCACCACGCATGAGCGTACTCCACTGCCAATCAAGCATCTATAGCCCCGGTGGAGATTAGCTCCATAGTCCAAGAATTTGATCTCTAAGCTTTGGGGATTTAGACTACCTAACCGTATGAATGGAAATGTAGTTCTATCCTTACAACTTGAGGATCTGTGGTGTGTGATGTGTAAAATATTTAGAGTTTTGGGGATTTTTTCCTACTCTTTCTTTTATTTTGAATTTGTGATAGTAGTGAAAACCACTATTTTTATTTTTGGACTATGTGCATAATGGGACAAGCAAGGAATACCCTTTTCACTTCGAGGTTCAACCCAAACATGGTGTTATCCCTCTTTGACACAAGATATTTTTAAGATGTGTGATTGTGTTTGGTTCAAGAGTGTTAGAGTCAATTCCTAGAACTCAATATTTTCTTAGTGAAAATGTGTCTTGGTCCTAAAGAAAACTCGACATGTATTGGAGGTTGCTAGAAACACTAGGAGTGGTTGAGTGATCGAAAACACCTAGGGATTATGGAAATGTGGTTTGCAAATGATAATTTGGCTTTATGGAATGGTGCAATGAAATGGATGATGATTTGAAGGTGCCCCTGATTAAGGCAACATGACTTTATTGGACCAATTATTATCTAAACTAAATAAATGACCCCTAATATGAAATGAAATGTGTGAAGGTGAATGTAATGTGTTAAATACAATTTGTGAAGTGCAAATTATGAAATGTAATGTTTGCAGTGCAATGTGTAAAATGCCATGTGGAAAATATAATGTGTGAAATGCAATGTGTGAAATGGAATGTGTGAAATGCAATGTGTGCAATGCAATATGTAAAATGTAATGTGTGAAATGCAATGTGTAAAATGCAATGTTGTAAAATGTAATGTGTGAAATGCAATGTTGTTTTTGTGTATTAGCCATGTATATATATACATATATAAATCACAGTAAGCATGGAACGCTTTCAAGTGTATGATGTTCAGTGGCTCGGGTTCTTCTACTCCCCCTAGCCTGGTAAGCTTATGTGCTCCTTGAATCTTGTAAACTCGGATAGCAGCAAGCAACACGTATAGATGCAAATGATAAAATTATGCAAATGCAATGCAATGATTTTTTTTTTACTTTTTTGAACTGAAATGTGACCAAAGGAGTTTGGTTCCTTTGGAGCCTTTTGAATTGTATGTGACCAAAGGGATTTTGTTCCTTTGGAGCCTTTTGAAATTGAAATGTGACCAAAGGAGTTAGGTACCTTTGGAGCCTTTTGAACTTGAAATGTGACCAAAGGGATTTCTTTGGGGCTCGGGGAATACCAAAGGTGTTAAGTACCTTTGGAGCCTTTTGAAATTGAGATGTGACCAAAGGGATTAGGTACCTTTGGAGCCTTTTGAAATTGAGATGTGACCAAAGGGATTTAGGTTCCTTTGGAGCCTTTTGAAATTGAGATGTGACCAAAGGGATTAGGTACCTTTGGAGCCTTTTGAAATTGAGATGTGACCAAAGGGATTAGGTACCTTTGGAGCCTTTTGAAATTGAGATGTGACCAAAGGGATTAGGTACCTTTGGAGCCTTTTGAAATTGAGATGTGACCAAAGGGATTAGGTACCTTTGGAGCCTTTTGAAATTGAGATGTGACCAAAGGGATTAGGTACCTTTGGAGCTTTTTGAAATTGAGATGTGACCAAAGGGATTAGGTACCTTTGGAGCTTTTTTTTAATGAGGGAGGTGTGATACCTTAAGCATCCATGATTTGCTTGATGATTGATGGTGTAAATGACTAGGAGGATGTGATATCCTAAGAATCCTCAGTATGCTTGATGGTTGATGGTGTGAGTGACTGGGAGGATGTGATATCCTGAGAATCCCCAATATGCTTGATGATTGAGTTGGTACCAATGTCTTGATCAAATGGGTTGAACGGACCATTTGTGGAAAAGACTTTCCTATCAATAAGATCTTGGATAATGTCTCTAAATGTATAGCAATTGTTGATGTCATGGCCCGCTTGTTGATGATAGGGACAGTACAAGTGCTTCTTATAACATTTTCCATGTGGTTTGTTAGGATCTTTTGATTTGATTTCTGGAAGTAGAATCTCTTGTGCTTCATAAAGCCTTTGAAAAATGGTTGAATAAGATTTTGAAAGCACCATGTAGTCGTGAGGGGGCTTTGTAGGATGCTTGGTGTATTTGTTTAATTATGTTGGATGTTGAATTTGTGTTGAACATATCATAATCTGAGATGTGGATTTTGGAACTGGATGTTGCAACTATTGTGGTTGTTGACATGGATGATGATGACTCAATTGTAACTCAATGTTAGTGAGTCAAGTTAAAATTTGTTGTAAAATTAAAGTGTGTTGACAATATGATTGTAAGCCCTGGTTTATTTGTTGAGTGTATTGAGGTAGGGTGGATGGATTGATGAATGGATGAGATTGAGTGTGTTGTTGGTGGTGTGATGAATTGGGGGGCATGGGGATGGTGACTTGGGTAATTTTGAAAATAGATTGTGTGGAAGTGGAAGGGGGTGGAAGTGAATTGTGGATGTTAACAATGTGGATTGAAGTTGGTGGAGGATAGGTTGTGAAAGGTATCACAACTGAATGTGAAATGGTGGGTGAAATGGTAGATGGAATCTATAAAATAGCATTTTCCTACTGGAAAGAAGAAGCTTGCATGGATGGAATATGAAGTGGTTTGAAGATAGGATTGGTGGGGTTAGGAGTGGAGCACTCCATGGATGTGGTGGGTGTTTGAATCATGTTGGTGGTGTTGAGTGGTAATTTGAACCCAATTGCAAAACCACACTCACCATAGGATTTTGATCACAAAATCCTCTCTTGCAAAGAAGTTAAAACAAAAACAACTTCTCCAAGGTTCCACTATATAAGCATTGCATATGTGTATTAGTAATCTCAATGAAGATATATCAAATGAATGCTAGGAACACCTTAGTGATTGCAAGTAACTATTAACAAGGGGCATGTGTTGGTTTATTTTACCATGCTATATTAATGATTGTTCATAAAACTTAAAGAAAAGCAAATGTGAATTGGCCCTCATATGACCATGATGTAAAACCTTAATTCCTTTTATCTTAAATGTTCTTAGGTAGATTTTATCTTCTTTTGATTAAGTATATTCTAAACAAGTTTTTATCTTGCATTAAACCCTAATTTAAGCATGAAAATGAAGAGTAAAATCTATTTATAAATGTGGATCTGAAATGATAAAAAGATCCATTCAATGTAGCTTCTATAATGAAGATAAAGATAGCCTTTAATATGATTAATAAATTATCCCTCTTTGATGAAATTATTTTTCATAAAGAGACAACAATTTATTACTTTAAAATAATGGCCTCAAAATGTGATCATAAATTATCCTTCTTTAATGAAATCATAATTTTCATAAAGAGAAAATAATTTAATGCTTTAAAATAATAACCTTTGATGTAATCTATAAATTATCTCTCTTTAATGAAATCAGAATTTTCATAAAGAAAGACAAATTTATTGCTCCAAAAATGATGGCTTATGGAATGCCATTAAAAATCACCCCCCTTTTATGAAATTGAAATTTTCATGAAGGGAAGTTCATTTATGCTTGCAAATAAAAATGTAAAGCAGAAAAAATCTGATTTACCTTCAAAATGTGAAAAAAATAAATTTTCAAAATTATAAGAACCTCATAAAACAATAGTTTTCAATAATTTTTTATAAAATCGAAACAACATCGGAATAAGATAGAATTTATTTCGAATGAAATATTGATGTTCATTCTTCAGACCCATGTATTTATTTTTGTCATTTTATTTTATTTTTCGATTTTTATTTTAATCATTGAAGTTTTAAAAAAATCTGCAAAATGAAGAGTTAGGAAATAAAAAATAAAAAAATATGGAAATAACTTGAATGCTAAAAACGTAAACATGCAAAACTTTATCAGTTTGATGGTACCCTGTCCTGCAAAACCAAATATGTGAGAAAATTTTACACGCAACTTAATCTATTCCAACCTGCATTTGCACAATCGAAATAAATTAAGTGCTAGCTCCTAAGGACAAAATAAATTTCAGAATTCAAACATTCCATAATGTGACCATTAAAATGCATTAAACATCATATATAAGTTTAAAAAATGGAAAGGGGAAAGATAGAAATTAAATCTAAAGTTTTCTCCTCCTATTTTACTAACAAAGTCTAAATTTCTGAAATTTTTTTGCATTAAAATAATATTCCTCTTTTACACAATATTTCAGCAACATTTCTAGTCTTTTCTAAAAAACAACTATCCCTGTTTCCTGTTTCGATCTCCTATTTACAATGACAGAAAAATCTTCATTTCTTTCATCCTGTTTGTTTCATTTTCCAATGTTGTTTTTAAAATCACAACAAAAGAACCCCTGAATTTTTGTTTTTCTCCTACTCTGTTGGGCTTCATTTCCTACATCATTTTATTTTTCATTTAGAATCTTCACTTGGATTGGCCTCGTAATGCTCATTTGTTGCCAAAAAGGGTCATTTCATTCACTCATTACTTTCTAAATAATGCCCTTATAAATACCTATTTTCATTCATGTCATGTTGTGGCGTGCCAACTGGAATCCAAAATTTGGCATTTTCATTGCATGCTCATCCATGAGCATAGGTCCTAAGTTTCTCCATTATATTTATTTTCTTATGATCTAGGGCATATGTCGTGACCACCCCATATCATAGATGCCATATGTGATAAGATTTTATGCCTCCACGCTATTCCCACTACAGTCTATTCCTGCGTGGCTATCCCATCAAGCCATTAACGTTCGATAATGGAGGTTAAAGCCATAGTCCCCATTTTGCTTGTCATGTAGTAACACTACTGGACCAGATAGTCAATATGAATGATGCCCAGCTCTCAGATACTATTTTTATGCATGTATGATGCCTAAAAAAATTGCATTGGCTCCATCCTTCATTTGCCGCATAGTTTTAAAATAGCAATGGCTAACATGTCAATGGGTTCTCCTTTTTGTAACATTTCATCCACGTCTGCGCTCTCCAAATCATGGTTACTTCTGTACACTCACATATTAGTCCACTCAAATAAAACATATTGACCTGCATGTGTATCCCCCAATCCACACTAGTCATCGCTAAATCGTATGGATGTCCATCTCATTGACATCAATGATGCTATGCTTTGCTTCGCCATTCACCGATTAATGCAGCCTTCAGAGAAAACGTCTAACTCTTGTTCAGATATCCATATTTGCTATGAATTCTACTGTCCTACATTTTATTTTCTTCCCAAATATCCCCATGGGCTCTACGCATCCTTTGAATTTATTGGTGGGGCACTATCCATGATGTACCTGATGTTATCTTATTTTAAGACTTCATTCACGGTAATTTGCTTCCACACTGTTCAACACCGTGGTTTCTCCCTACACCATTGTCACTGCTCTAGAGACGATCAACTTCCTTGCAAATTGGACTTCCACTATCCACTATGTTTTTGACATGCTACTAGTGGTGTCACATGTTTATCTTGTGCGTCCACATTGTTCTACATCTTGACTGCTTTGACCTCAATCCCCCGTGCCACATAGAACAAGTAGATTTGTATCCCCACTAGCCACAACGTCTTCATCTTTGGGATGTCTATCTAGGGTAAGTTGCTCCTCGAATCTATGTCCTTTATTTGAATGTGTTACGTCCTTCGAGCATCATCGATATTACTCATTGAATCCTCCTCATTTGTTTGAAGATGGTCTCATCATCATGGAGAACAAATCTCATTACACTGCATTGATGATCCTTTCATCAGGTTCACCAAATTATTACTAGATGTCCATATTTATTGAGCTTTCATTTTATCCAGATGATTTATGTGGCTTCTGCCAAAATCTGAATGAACTGCCTTGATACTTTAGAAATTCATCATTATATATTGAAGACTTGCTGAAGCATATTTTTTTTCAAGCAAGAGTGATTTTGTAGGTTGCTGATGCCTCTCCACCACCAGGTTATAATCCTATCTCCAATCATGTCTGATATTTGATGCTCCCTATCATTTAGGTTGTCGATGGCCTTTTAAAACCTGATGAGCTCTAACTAAGCTTTGGAGCATTAATCCAATGATGTTCTCATCAGTGTGAGCTATGTACAAATAATATATTCTACAAACCCATCTAGAACTTTACACCCTCATTCAAAGTCGATGCGACTGCATTGGAATGGTTCATCATGCCCTTCTATTCACTCCTCATGTTGCTATCATGAAAAGATTCGCTCCTTCGAAATGCTCATCATCAATAATTCTCGGTAAACACACTATGGGCCCACTCCACCCCTATGATTCATGTCTGCTCCATGACCGTTGGTCCCCATCCTAGAATCATTGTTCAATGATAAAAACACCCACCTATGGATTCATCTGCCATCCATGCTCAATGCTGCCAGATTTCATGATTCATATAATTTCCAATCTCCAATCTGGTGCTCCATGGTAAATTGCATCCCATCCATAGTCCACTTATACCATGTCATTGATGTCCATATTATCGCATCCTCATAATCACACCTTTGTAAAATATCAAACGTATTCTTTGTAACCTGTATATATGGACGACAATGGGTAAGGATGATAAATTAACATAGCTTCACTATAAATTTTGAAAACCTAGACCCCTTAATGATAATAAAGCCAAAAATAACCCAAGCCTTCCTCCAGGTGCTTAAAAGAAAATCATAACGACTTTATTTTTGAAAGCACTTGCATATGCATATATTAAAGTGATTGATTATTTTATTTATATATATAAATTTATTTTTAATATATATTATTATTATATATATAAATATATAATAATATATATTTATTTAAAATTTTATTTATTGTTTTTTGTTTTATTATTATTTGAAACATACACATGAAAGAAAACAAAAAATTTAACAACAAAATCGCTAACAATAAACTTGACGAAAAAAAGTTGTCAACAACAAATTGACGATAAAAATTATCGATAAGAAATTGAAAATAAAAATTATCAGCAACAAATTGATGATAAAAAGTCATCAACAACAAATTGATGATAAAAATCGTCGACAAGAAACTGACGATAACAATCATCAACAACAAATTGATGATAAAAAATCATCGACCACAATTTGATGATAAAAATCGTTGATAACAATTTGATGATAAAAATATCATCGACAACAAATTAACGATAAAAATATATCGACAACAAATTGATGATAAAAAATCATTGACAACAAATTGGCAAAAACTGCAAACCCAAAACAAAGCAAAGCATTAGACACTTAAAACAAAATGCAAACACCCAAATACCAAAACAAAAGGTGGGTCCCCAATTTTGGGGTGAGTTGTGGAGCAGCCACAACAAATGGTGACTCTCTTGGAAAATGCTCTTGAGCATTTTGGGTGAAGAACCCAATCTGAAATGAGAACACAAAAGATCAAGTGAAAACATAAATTATTTAGCGATGTCCCGAGAAGGTGGGGGTAAACAACTTCGAATAAAAACAACTAATCCATCTACCTTTGCTCAGTGTGTGAAAAGTGATTCATTTTTGCACCTCTGAAAACCTTTCGGATTCCATCATCTGGTTTGCATTTAGGCTATGAAGCACGACTCATAAAAAAAAACTTTTACAGATAGAGCCCTACTGCTAGTCAGGCATCTATAGCCCCGGTAGGGTTTATCTAACTCACCCTTGTGTTTGCTTAATACTTTGCAAAGCCTTTCTTATAATCGAGCTGTGTCTAGATAGAGCCCTACTATCGGTCAAGCGTCCATAGCCCCGGTAGGGTTTATCTAGACTTTGTGACTGATTTGATCAAGCTTTTCAATGCTCATTTTCCTCTTTTTTTTTTATAGCTTTGCAATAATTTATGTATCACTAGGGTTAGGAAGCATAGAGATAGAGCGTGTTGAATTTTTGCCTTAATTTGCAAATCAAGATAACTTCATCCTTCAGGACTTCCAGAAATACCCTTTAATATGTGAGTTACATGTGGAGCTTTAGCGAAATATTTCATTGTTCTACTCTCCACCATTTTAGTCCCAAAATCTGAGCATGATCACAAAATAATTCATCCCCCTTTTCTTAGGTTCACCTGCTTTCAGATTAGGTATTCCAACCTACTTAACAAAGGAACACAAAAAATGGGCAAGAGGCCATAAGTTAGTGACCACGAAACATCACCTCAAAACAAGGGAACAACCCAAAACACAAAACTAAAAACACAAACCAAAACCTAACCTAATGCAAACTAACAAGAATGCAAAACAAAACCAATAATTAAGGACAAAGCAAAAATAGAAAGCCAAAACCAAAACATGAAAACCAAAACTATATACAAATGTACAATATGGTACAAGATGGTGCAAAGTTTGAGCTATCACTTCCCTGGATCCCAAACATGATTAGCACATTTCAAAAGACATATAACATGATACGCATGCCAAGTTTTACAGAAATCCAACAAAATAAGATTAGGCCAAACCATACAACAATTTTCATCTTGCCTCTCTCACCCCACCAATTTGATTTAGTTCCATTAACAATCCCATAGGTGAGCTTCAAATCATTAAATTGATTAGACAATAATTGATTTTCAATTCCTTCTTGTCTATTCCTTAATATGTCAATTTCACAATTCGATTCATGATTTAGAATTAGGCTATCCTTTTCAAAAATGAGATTTTGCAAACAAGAGCCTATTTCTAAAAATTTTAAAGCCAATTCATTTTCCATGTTTGTAGGCCAATCAAACTTATGCAAAAATTTGCAAGCATCTAGGATATCTACTAAATGAGAATCATTATAAGTTTTTATCCTAGATTCAATAATTAATTGATTATGAACTTGATTTAACACTTCAAGCACATCAACTTCTTTTTCATTCAACAAAGCAATATCATTAGAGGTGTGAGTAGAAATTAACTCTAATTCTTTATTAACCTCCAATGGCATTTCATCATAAATAACATTTGAATCCAATAAATGATTATACAAATCTTCACTTGAAGCTTGGATGCTTGGACACAAAAGGTTAGATTCTACCTTTTGTATATTTTCATTTACCAAGACTTGGTGAGGATTTGCAATTCTCTTTTACCTCATGGTCTTTATCATCTTCATCATCTTGTAGTCTTTCATCTTCATTGATTACCTGTTCATCAAACATACCAAAATTAGGCACCCAATCAAATATATGACCATCCTTTTCAAACATTATATCTTGTTGGTCAAGGGGTGTGTCAAATAACACATCTCCATGATCAATCACTTGAGTTGCTTCAAATAGATCAACCTCTTTGTCATTTGGTTCCAATTCCTTGTTAACCATCAATGGTATTTCTTCATTAGAATCTTCAAGACAATCATGCGAATTTGTATCCAAATTTTCAGTATCCCAAAATGAAAGAGAAGATTTTACCTCTTCCTCATCCAAAATAGATGAGTCATAAGAAACATTTACCATTTCTTCCCTTTCTATTTCAACAAGATCTTCAATAAATTCATATTCAACATGATCTAATTTGGGAACCTTCTCTATTCTTGCAAATGCAATATCTTCATGTGAAATGGTGATTTTAGCATCCTGCATGTCAATAGAAATCTCATCGATAGGGGTGTGAAAAGTAGATGATTCTTCATATCTTCCCCAACCATTGTAAAAATTGTCATCTAAATTCGTGGGATGAAACTCTATTGTATCTGTGACATGATATTTTGATTCATCTATCAATTCTTTTTCTTCTTTATCCTTGGTAGTAGAATCATTATCATTTTCCAACACTTGATGAGATTCCAACCCTTCTTCCAAAACATTCTCAAATTGTATAGGACTTGTAATATCCTCATACGAGAAAGCAATTGTATTATACTGCATATCAATTGACACAAAAGTTTCATTAGAAGGTTTGGAGTGAGTGTATTCTTCCCACTTCTTCCAAGAATCATAGTAATCATCTTCCAAAATCAAGTGGTGATGCTCAACTACTTCTTCAACATCTTCCAATTCATCAACGTGTTTCTCATCAAATTCACCTTCACCTTCCTTAGATGGTTCAATGATTTCCAAAAGTGGGCTACTCTTTGTATTCAAGTTTGTAAGATCAGAATCCACATTTGTAACCCATGATTCAATTTCATCACAATTTGGAAGGTGTGGGTTTTCTTGACCATCAGTTTCAAGAATCTCATCCAAAGTGTCTTCCGAGAACAAGTGGTGAAATTCTATTATGTCTTCAAATTCATTTATTGATTCTCTTTCAACTTCACTTTCAACCACTTTATTCAATTCTATGGAAGGTCCTGTCCTATCACATATCTCAAAGCTAGTTAGATCTAGGACACCTCCATTATCTGAATACTCATGCATTTCTAGAGATGGACCCATCTCTACACAATCCTCATTGGTGGATATTGGCTTGGCAACTTGCACCTCCTTTTCCATTTCTGAAACACACCATAGTTCTAACATTATTGTGACCTCATAGACTCTATGCAAAGATGGGTCATCAAGATTTTCCCCTAAAAATGTAGCAAGTACGGGGGGTATGGCTCCCATGTATACTTGAATAGCTTCCTCTTATGTTATGTCATAATTTTCCAACACTTCAGTGTACAACCCATGGAACCTATCATTGAATTGACTCATGGATTCATTAGGTTCTTTACAGATAGAGGTAAACTAATTTTTTAACACAACTAGGTCAACTTGATTTCCAAAATGGTCAAGAAATGTTGCTTCTAGTTGAGCCCAAGAAGTCTTAACCTCTAAAGGTAATTGGCCATACCAACCCATTGCTATGTCATCCAATATGTAAGAGAATAACCTACAAGCAACATCCTCATGGAAAATTTGCCAGTGAAATAATATGCTCTTGTAGATATACAATCTTTGTATGTATCCTAATGTCTCATTTTGACTAAACTATGGTGGAAACTCCAATACAGTTTCAAGAATTTGATGGGGTATTCTAGGTATTTTTAAAAGACTATAATAGTCCCCTAACAGAGATACCATTCCTGCTCTTATTTCATCAAATGTCGCCATTAGTGAAACTCAAAGAATAACTTCAGAACCAATTTTGTTAGTCAAATAAAAATATCTTGCAAAGAAGCATGAAATGACTAACAAATTTCAAATGTTTAACATATGGATCATCATGTTAACATCATCCCAAAATATATGCATCAATTAAACCATGACATTGAAGAACATTCTCAAATTTGCAAAAAGGTTAGTATTAACACATCATCAAATAGAGAATGTTAGAATCAATGAAAGTAATCATATGGAAACAAAACCTCGTTAGTCAAGACCAATGTCTTTGAATAAATATTTCAAGTAACATGAACAATTTAGCATCTAAATAGCAATAAAATAAATCAATTCAGGCCCTCCTAGCTCCCAAAGTGTTGAGTGCTAAAGGAGGCCAAAGATGCTAGTCAAAAGGACTTGAAATATTTAGCAATTCAAAGCTCTCAAAGTTACACCAATATCACATTATTCATTGCATGAATAAGTCAAAGAATTTAAAACAACAATGAACAATTTAGCATAAATAAAATAACACCAATTCATGCCCTCCTTCTAGCACCAAAATGTTGAGTGGTAATTTTACCCAATTGCAAAACCACACTCACCCTTAGGATTTTGATCACAAAACCCTCTCTTGCAAAGAAGTTAAAACAAAACAACTTCTCCAAGGTTCCGCTATATAAGCATTGCACATGTGTATTAGTAATCTCAATGAAGATATATCAAATAAATGCTAGGAATACCTTAGTGATTGCAAGTAACTATTAACAAGGGGCATGTGTTGGTTTATTTTATCATGCTATACTAATGATTGTTCATAAAACTTAAAGAAAAGCAAATGTGAATTGGCCCTCATATGACCACGATGTAAAGCCTTAATTCCTTTTATCTTGAAATGTTTTAAGGTAGATTTTATCTTCTTTTGATTAAGTAGATTTTAAACAAGTTTTTATCTTGCATTAAACCCTACTTTGAACATGAAAATGAAGATTAAAATCTATCTATGAATGTGAATATGAAATGATGAATAGATTCATTAAATGTAGCTTCTATCATGAAGATAAAGATAGCCTTTGATATAATTAATAAATTATCCCTCTTTGATGAAATTAATTTTCATAAAGAGACAACAATTTATTGCTTTAAAATAATGGCCTTAAAATGTCATTATAAATTATCCCTCTTTAATGAAATCATAATTTTCATAAAGAAGAAATAATTTAATGCTTTAAAACAATAGCCTTTGATGTAATGTATAAATTACCTCTCTTTAATGAAATCAGAATTTTCATAAAGAGAGGCGAATTTATTGCTCCAAAAATGATAGCTTATGGAATGCCATTAAAATTAACCCCCTTTAATGAAATTGAAATTTTCATAAAGGGAAGTTCATTTATGCTTGCAAATAAAAATGTAAAGCTGAAAAAAATCTGATTTACCTTCAAAATGTGAAAAAATAAAATTCCGAAATTATAAAAATCCTCATAAAACAACGATTTTCAACAATTTTTATAAAATCGAAATGGCTTCGGAATGAGTTCGAATTTGTTTCGGATGAAATATTGTAGCTCATTCTTCACACCCATGTATTTATTTTTGTCATTTTAATTTTTTTTATTTTTATTTTAATCCTCGAAGTTTAAAAAAATCTGCAAAAAGAAGGGTTAGAAAATAAAAAATAAAAATCTGGAAATAAAATTGAATGCTGAAAACGTAAACATGCAAAGCTTTATCAGTTTGATGGTACCCTATCCTGCAAAACCGAAGATGTGAGAAAATTTTGCATGCAACCTAATCTATTCCAACCTGCATTTGCACAATCAAAATAAACTAAGTGCTAGCTCCTAAGGACACAAAAAATAAATTTCAGACTTCAAACATTCAATGATGTGACCATTAAAATGCATTAAACATCATCTATAAGTCCAAAACCTGAAAAAGGAAAAGATAAAAATTAAATCCAAGCATGCAAAAAATTTTCTCCTCCTATTTTACTAACAAAGTCCAAATTTCTGAAAAACCTTTGCATTAAAATAATATTTCTCTTTTACACAATATTTTCAGCAACATTTTTGATATTTTCCAAAAAAAACCTGCCCCTGTTTCCTATTTCGATCTCCTATTTACAATGACAAAAAACTCTTTATTTCTTTCTTCATCCCATTTTTTTAATTTTCTAATGTTTTTTTTTAAATCACAGCAAAATAACCCTCGACTTTTTGTTTTCCTCCTGCTTTGTTGGGCTTCGTTTCCTACGTCCTTTTCTTTTTCATTTAGAATATTCACTTAGCCTGGCCTCGTAATGCTCATTTTATACCAGCAAAAGTTGTTTCATTCACTCATTAATTTCTAAATAACACCCTTATAAATACCTGTCTGCATTCATGTCATGTTGTGGCATGCCAACTGGCATCCTAAATCTGGTGTTTTCATTCCATGCTCATCCATGAGCATAGGGCCTAAGTTGCCCCACTATATTTATTTTCTTATGATCTAGGGCATATTTTGCAGCCCCTCCATATCTTAGATGCCACCTGTGAAAAGCTTTAATGCCTCCATGCTATTCCCATTGCTGTTTGTACCCGCGTGGCTATCTCATCAAGCCATTAACATCCGATAATGGAGGCTGAAGCCATAGTCCCCCTTTTGCTTGTCCCACGTAGTCGATCCGAACAATGCTTGAATCTCGAACACTGATTTTATGCATGTATGATACCTAAACAAATTGCATTGGATCCATCATTTATTTACTGCATAGTTTTAAAATAGCAATGACCAACATGTCAATGGGTTATCCTTTTCGTATATTTCATCCACATTTGCACTCTCCAAATCATGGTTACTTCTGTGCACTCACATATTATTCCACTCAAATAAAATATATTGACCTACATGTGTATCCCCCAATCCACACTGGTCATCACCAAATCGTATGGATGTCCACCTCATTGATGTCAATGATGCTGCGCTTTGCTTTGCCATTCATCAATTAATGTAGCCTTTAGAGACAACGTCTAACTCTTGCCCATCTATCCATATATGCTACGACTTTTGCTATCCTATGTATGGTTTTCATCTCAAATATCCTTGTGGGCTCTATGCATTCTTTGACTTTCTTGGTGGGGCACCATCCATGATGTACTTGATGTTATCCTGTTTGAATATTGTTCACGATAATTTGCTTCCACAATGTTCAATATCACAGTTTCTCCCTACACCATCATCACTACTTCAAAGATGACCAACTTCCTTGTAAATTGGACTTCCACTATCCATTGTGTTTTTAGCATGTTGCTAGTGGTGTCACATATTTATCCCATGTATCCACATTGTTCTACGTCTTGGTTACTTTGGCCTCGGTCTCCTGTGCCACATAGGACAAGTAGGTCTGTATCGTCCACTGACCATGATGTTTTCATCTCTAGGGTGTCCATATAGGGTAATTTGGCCCCCGAATCCATGACATTCTTTATCTGAATGCATTACATCCTTCAAGCATCACCAATATTACTCATTGAATCATCATCATCCATTTGAAGATGGTATCCTCATCGTGGAGAACAAATCTTCTTACACTACATTGATGTTCCTTCCATCGGGTTCACCAAATAATTACCAGATGTCCATATTTATCGAGCTTTCATTTGATTTAGACGATTTATGCGACTTCTACCAAAATCTATGAGTGAAATGCCTTGATGCTTTAGACGTTTATAATTATATATTGAAGACTTTCTGAAGCATATTTTTCTTTCAAGCAAGAGTGATTTCCTAGGTTGTGAACACCTCTCCACCGCAAGGTCATAATCCTATCTCCAATCATCTCTGATCTTCGATGCTCCCTATCATTCAAGTTATCATTGGCATTTTAAAACCTAAAGAGCTCCAAATAAGCTTTGGAGGCCTCTCTTCTACATTAATTCGATGATGTTACCATCAATGTGAGTTGTGTACAAATCATAGATTCTACACACCTATCTGTAACTTTACGCCCTCATCTGATGTTGACATGACTGCATTGGAATGGCCCACTGCACCCTTTTGTTCACTCCTCACATTGCTACTGTGAAAATATTCGCTCCTTCAGAATGATCATCACTAGCAATTCTTAGTAAACACACTATGGGCCCACTCTAACCCCGCGATTCACGTCCGCTCCACAAACATCAATCCCCATCCTGGAATCAATGTTCAATGACAAAAACACCCACCTTCGGATTCGTCTACCATTTATGCTCGATACTGTTGGAGTCCATGATTCATATAGTCCCTAATCTCCAATCTGGTGCTCCATGATAAATTGCATCCCATCCGTAGTCCACTTATGCCATGTCATTGGTGTCTATATTGCCGCATCCTCATAATAACACCTTTGTAAAATATTGAACACATTCTTTGTAACCTGTACATATGGACGACAATGGGTAAGGATGATAAATTAACATAGCTTCACTATAGATTTTAAAAAACTAGACCCCTTAATGATAATAAAGCCAAAAATAACCCAAGCCTTCCTGCATGTGAGAAAAAGAAGAGCATAACGACTTTATTTTCGAAATCACTCGCATATGCATATATTAAAGTGATTGATTATTTTATTTTTATATATAACTTTGTTTTAAATATATATTATTATTATATATATAAATATATAATAATATATATTTATTTAATTTTTATTTATTTATTTATTATTTTTTGTTTTATTATAATTTGAAACATACACATGAAATAAAACAAAAAATTTAACAACAAAATCACTAACAATAAACTTGAAGATAAAAAGTCATCGACAACAAATTGACGATAAAAATCATCAACAAGAAATTGACGATAAAAATCATTAGCAACAAATTAATGATAAAAAGTCATCAACAACAAATTGACGATAAAAATCATCGACAAGAAACTGACGATAAAAATCATAGACAACAAATTGACGATAAAAATTATCGACAACAATTTGATGATAAAAATATTGTCGACAACAAATTGACGATAAAAATATTATCGACAACAAATTGACGATAAAAAGTCATCGACAACAAATTGGCAAAAACTGCAAACCCAAAATAAAAAAAAGCATTAGACACTTAAAACAAAATGCAAACACCCAAATACCAAAACAAAAGGCGGGTCTTCAATTTTGGGTTGAGTTGTGCGATAGTCATAACAAGTGGTCCAATTTTTGTCAAGACTTTGAACTATGAACAAATAAGGATAGGTAAATGTGGGTGATGTATGTGGTGTGGAAAATGGAAATGAAAATGAAATCACTCAGAACAAACAAAAAAAATATGCACTAAGTTTTGCAACAAATTTTTGATTTTTTTATCTCTTTTTTTTTTTTTGTATTTACATGGTCGAATCGGTAGCCGCCACAAATTCGAGTAGGCTGTCCATATTTTTATGGCCGCCATAGTATTCTACGCTGTCCACCCCGAAAGCCACCACAAAGATCTTCACACAGTCTACCCCTATAACCATCATGCCACAATCATTTTAAACCTTTTATGCCGTTGAAAGCACCAGGAAAGGGACAAGCGTTCAGTCCGACGAGGCCCAAGATTTGAACCTTGGACCTCTGCCCCCCTTATGGGGGTTTTTTTATCTCTCTTATATATATATATATATATATTTTATTTTGTGAGGTTTTGTGTGTTGTGAATGTGCTAATTTGAATTATGTAGGGTGAAATCTAAGGCTAAATGGCAAATGAGATTCTTCCTAGTGATGAAATCCAAAAAGTTTGCTCATGGGTGACTATGGTTGCTAAGGGCAGAGATTGATGGATGGAGATGAAGTCTACCATTGCAAAATCTCAAATAATGGTTGGTGAGGAAATCCAACTTACTATTGTTTATTGTGAAACATGCAGTGCGTTATTCATTTTAATGTTTGTGTTATCTATTGTGTTCACTCAATGTTAAAAATAAACCTATTTCATAGGTCTAAATCAGAAGCCAAAAACAATAATACCAAGTTCCTCAAAAGAACTTAGGGTACACCACTTAAGTCCCACTTTGAATCATCACATGATTCTAATAGTGGAGGGTTCACCTAGTTCTTTCACCTTGAATCACCAAATACGAGAGTATACTTTAGTATTATGATCTTGTTCCAATTTAGACAAGTAAAAATGGAAATTTTTAACCCTATTATGTAGCTAATAATGCTTTTGTAACTTCAAATGCAAACAACATACATAAATAGTGAATGAATACACCAAAAAGCAATAAAAATCTAAAATAAATGTGATCTAATGTGAATGCATGAATGCAATGACGTAAATGCTTCTAATGCAAAGAAAAAATTGTAAATGCTTTAAATAGGAAAAAAAAATGATTTTATTTTTGTTAATTTTACTATAAAAATTAGGAAAATGATAATAGAAATGGGTTAGAGTTTGAAGTAGGCTTACTAGTAAGCCTACGTATCTCTTCCCCACTCTATTAAATGCACCATAGAGCCATTGGGATGCACCACAGAGCCACTAGAATGCATCACAAAGCCATTGGAATGAACCACATAGCCACTAGAATGTACTACAAAGCCACTAGAATGCAATTGAACATCTCCTAAATGCTGAAGGGCATTCCTCGAGCACTGTAGGGAATTTGTGCAACCTCTGATCGACTCCTACAATCTCTAGAAACCCTAGTTTTCACAAAAATCATGTGATCAAATTTCTTGAGCCTACAAAATGAAAACAAAAACAAAAAATTAGTGACAAGATATATTAGAGTGAAGAACCCTTTGGGGGTCCCATCGTGATCACCATTTTGTAAATCAAAATCGAACAACACCAATACAAAGATAAAATAATCAAAAGCACAATAATAACACAAGATTACACAATATGAATAAGCTTTTTATTAATGCGGGTGGATCTCAAAATTATACAATCAATGTGCCCCAATATGGGGTTTTACAATGCTTTTGTGATACAAATTTTACAAATACTAGGGTTCTCCAAAACCCTAGGTCAATACACTACTGGTGTCTTCGCATTCATCTTCGATCCAAATGAGGTTGCAGGTGGGCTTGTGTATGACCCCTAGCTTCAACAACTTCTAGCTAGATGATTCTTGTATCTACAAAAAAAGAAAACAACAAAAGAATATTAGAAGCACTTGTGAGGGCTCCACAGTGTGAGGCCCTCAAAAATATAAAAATAACTAAACCCTAGATGTTGTAGAATGTAACTAAAAATAGAAGTGCAGGAATATAAAATAATTACATAGAATATCATTACCTTGTCAAAATGTTAATTTTTGTTTCTGTTCTTGTCGGTGATGGTCACGATGAATGAATTAGGATGCAGAAGGGCTAGGGTTCCACCACAAAATTCAAATTAAGGGCCTTATTCATAAAAATGAATCACTTTTTATAATCTATCCTTAATATGCTAGGGTTTTGATGACACAAAACTGGTGATCGAGATTAAAACATGAGGAAAGGTGGATATTAATTCTGGTAAGTGACATGGATTAAGGTGGATAGATGACTGAGATTAAAATGTGGTGGATGACTAGGATTAATTTATATAAATACATTATTTATTAAATATGTATAAATGTAATATATAAAATATTAATATTTAAGTATATATTAAACAAATACACACACACAGGATATATATATATATATATATATATATATATATATAGATATAATGGATGTTTATGATTGGAGGACACGAATAGATGACAAGTGGTTGGAATTTAGTGTCTACAAGAAAAAATAGGGGAGATATTTTGTCTCATTACACTTTAAAAAGTGGATTTAAGATAAATAATAAAGTTGAAGCTTGGGCAGCTTTGGAAGAGTTAAAAATATACGAACAAATAAAATGGAATAGAGTATAGATGGAAGGTGACTCACTAATAGTAATAAATATAATTTTGAGTAAAGTAAAGGCTCTATGAAACATACAAGAGATAATTGTGAAAATACAAGACCTTGCTATAGAGTTTGAAGAAATCAGGTTTACATATACATTAAGGGAAGGAAACAAATGTGTAGATAGGCTAGCCAATAGAGGGGTTTTAATTGAGGACCATGAAGTTAAATTATCTTTTCCATGGTTAGAGAAAGTAGTAAGTTTAGTTGAAGTCGACAAGAACATCTTGATTGCTATGTACTGATATATTTGTTAGATAAAAAACACATACTAACAACTAGGACTCATGCAGGATGTCCTCTCTTGAAAGGAGATTCATGATCTCCCCAAGGTTCGGGTGAGGTTGGTCTAACCTAGTAATGTTTATTGATCTTTTGATTCAAAGAAAAAATAATGAAATATATGGAATATTCAGGGCCTTTATGTAGCAATCACAAGGGTATTATTAGTTTTAGTTATGATTAATTGATTGTCTTAACATGAAGAACTTAGGGATTTGCTTAATTGTACAATAAATCATGAAGATATGAGCATTTAACATCAAAATTCATCCAAGAAATTAGTAAAATAGCAAGATTTTGGGCTTGCTACCTTAGAATTATCAAAGCATTACAATCATTTATTTATCTAAAACTTGCAGAGATAAAATACAACATTATGAAATCAAGCTTTAGAAATGAAAATTTTGCTAATCTACTCCGAGTTTTAATTGTTTTAAAAAAAGTAAAAAATAAGGGTTAGGAAGAGAAAATCAAACAAGTCATGGTGAATTCAAGTATTTGCAAGGGTTCTATTGAATCTTTCGATCATGAATTAAACCAATATCAGCCTCGACCACTTATCACACAATCTAAGACCAAGATGATACCATAATCAAGGGAAATAAAGTGAAATACATAAATAAATTCAAATGCAAACACCATCAACATGCACAGATTGCATTGAAAATTTCCATATTTTACATTGAATTAAAATATTTGGGAATTACAGAGTTTCGAAATGGCTAGCTACAGGTGATTGTCCTCACAAGTTTCCAAATACCACAACAAGGGCACAAATGCTCCTCCAACTAACAAAGAAAAGATGAAATGCCTAAAATTCTATCTTTCAAATTGCATCCGCCCCTAGGAATCGGTGTTCAATGGCTATTTATAGCCTTACATTATCCAAATTTCATTCGTTTGCAATGGTAAATTATGATGTATCATATTTTGATTTAGTTACCCTTCCGTGCCAAATGCTTCTGAACTATTTTTGTAACTGTAGATCTTCTACGACTTTTTGTCATCTAAAATTTCTTCAACTTTTGCCTTCTGGTATTATGCTTGGTTTCTTTTGTTGTCTGTAAATTAAATGATAAAAAAACATTAGTTCGTGTGGTGGGAATAGAAAATCAATTATGTTATTATTATTTATTTGTTTTATGATCATTTTATTTGTGTATTTATTTATTTTATTTAAAACTTGTGTGGGGGTTTAATTACTCATTGGAGGCCTTGGGGACTCTTGTTTGGCAGAGTAATAAAATAGGATGATGATTTCATCGCATGAAATCAACCTATGAACTTAGAAATAAATATAACAGGTCATTTTTAATCAAAGAGGGTCAACTTAGGACTTTGGTAATGGTATAGGAATCTCATTATTATTTTTTTATATAGGAGCCTATCTTTCGAAGGGCATAACTTTTGATCTGACCGTTCGATCAACTTGAAATTTTTATAGGGAGCTACATATAGAGGTAGACAACAATGGGACTAGATCCTTTGGACCCAGATAATTATTTCTAGGTATTTTACAGATTTTTCGGTCCCTAATTCCTTCATCTAATGAAAATAGATTTTAGCGTTTTTGCATAAGTTTTTTTTCAAAGGGGTGCCTCAAAAATAGATTTTAGTCTACTTTTTGTCTTTTTTTTTTCAAATTGAATAAATGACCCTTATATCTCAAGACCTACCAACATTTCAAAACTTTTGGTTTAGTCAAATTAAACAAAACATTCGAGGCATGAAATGAAATCCTCAAAAACTTCAAATAGGTCCCCAATTAGGATAAGTTGTGTAGTGGCAACAACAATTGCGTGAATCAATAATGATTAAAATTTACTTTAAAGTTTTCCATTGGTAATATTTGCTTTATTTTGTAACATTAATGTGTTTTCATATAAACTATTTATTATAATTCTTATGGTTGCACTTATGCTTTAGGAAGGAAACTAACAATCCAACTATGATAGCATAAAGTTTAGAAATATTACTCTACTAAGATTTAGGGATGGATTTTTGGTATTGTAAAGGATGCTACATGAAAATATCAATAATAAGGATGTTGAATGCTGAAATAATTGTATTTGTAGCACCCTAAAATTGGTGCAGTAAAATTGGAATAATTACATTCACCTTAGTAAATAAATTTAAATTCAAATTTAACCTCCCAAACCGTCCGTTAACCACCGAGAAACCCGTTTCCTCCTTTTCCATGCCATTTTTAGCAGTTGTTTTGACCGTTTGACGATATCATCTTCGATCAGACGATATCGCCCCAGATTTGACGATTTCTTCTGGACTAGAACGTCCAGACGATTTCATCGCAAAACTAAATTTGCATAGTTGGAGTCTGTTCCAACGGGTCTCCAATCCGGGCAGAAGCGTGTCTGTGCCATTGGGACCCTTCCCCCATTGGAGATCTCCCAAATTGGGATGATCTCCAACCTCCAAACAACTATCCTATGCCTATTTAACTCTAAGGCTTTTCCCTCCCCAACCCCTGGCTGAATTTTTATGCAAATTGAACCCTTATGCTCTAAAACATCGTAATTCATATTTTGCATTAGTCCTATAGTCATTTCATTGCAGGTACACCATTGGTTTTCGGTCGGAGCCAAGTACCTATCGCGGTGATCGAACCTGTCAAGATTGGAGGCGATCTCGTCAAATTCGGGATGATCTCGTACTGATCCGAGACGATTTCGACTGCAGCGCACATCGAGGAAATCAGTGCCTAGAGTTTGTTCTTCTGTCTCTTTTCTCTGTCATTTTATGTTATAAATTAGATTGTTTATTTAGTTTTTATATTATATTGCATTTGGAGTTCACCCATTTTGTCTAGTTTACAGATTAAGATCATATTCTGCTATCTAAACACAGTTATTTGCATTTACTTCTGTTCTTGTATATTGTTCAACACTCATATTACTGTTTTACATAGTTTTCCCCTGTTTGCAAAATAGAATTTCTCGTATTTCACATCTGCTTGCTGTTTTGCAGGTCTTTGATGAATTCGTCTGACGAATTCGTCAGATTTCAGATGATCTTGTCAGTTCAGATGATTTTATCAAATTGAAGGTGATTCTGTTGAATTGCGGATGATCCAGACTACTTCAAGCTTCAAAAAATCCATCAGACTTTTGGATCAGGTAATCTTCATTGGCCTCCTACAAATTCTCTATTTCTGTTTTCCTTTTTGTTCGCTGTATGCATTTAAATTGCATTTTCATGTAGTTTAAGTTAGAATCATTCGACCAAACCTAGGATGAATGTTTAAAAATAAAATGAACTCATAAAAACTCATTCCCAAAACCTAGGCATGGAAACTGCCGTCAAATGTTTCTTGGTGAACCCACCATCCGTCGAAAAATCACCAAAATGCACCTCCCTTGAGAGGCGGGACCTTCGCAAAGTCCTCTCGTTCGAGGTACCGCACCATCCTTTTCCCATCCTCCTTCCGGGCGCGGATCCAATAGCCTGAAGGTAGGGGTGCGAAAAAATTGGAGCGATACATTTTGGTGAACCCGACGTGAATGCATCATAACCTTTTGAACAAAAACAAACAAGACAAAAAAAAAAATTTAGATGCATTTTAAAACATTTAAGGTTCAAAATCATGTTTAGATGGTAGCTCCTAAAAAGAGGTTAGCAGTTACTATAAACGTAGTAAACCAAATAGCGGCCATAGAAGTTAATTCTGTCCTTAGTGTCCCTGAAGCAAGTAGAAATCAATCCTTGTGGGACGAGCTTATCAGGAGACTTAGTATCATTTCATCTAGGTCCACACAACTTAAACAGATTAAGAGGCTAGTCTTGGATAGAATCCCGGATCCTCATCAATTAGTGTTCTATCATGAACTTCAGAGAGCTTGCCATAGGTGGTTAGCCTATAGGAGAGCTTTAGTATCTTCAGAGTTGTTCAGCTTCGAGGAATACCTCAAGAATGCAGACATTGTACACCGATTCCTAGGCCTTGTAGAGGACCAAGAAGTTGTTCTCACAGATAGGGAAAGATGGAACAAAACTCCTAGAGCTATGTTATATTGTAAATACTGTCGTGAGAATTATTATTTCCAACCGGCATCTGAGATAGACAATATTACCATAGCCCTTTTCATCAAATTCTTAAAAGAAAACTTTCAATTTGAAGAAGAACATTTCATGACCCCTGAACAGCTTGAACCTATTAATGATATTCATAAATTATTCATAGAAGATTAGTTCATCTATTTTTAGCCTTATTATTATTGTGTGCATTTCTTGTTTCATTTGCTGTATTTATTATATTTTTTCAAAGAAAAATTAAAAAATCAAAAAAAAAAAATCAAAAAACATAGTAAAAAACTTAAACATTTCATTTACAATATTGCATTAGGTATATATAAATATATACCTTTTAATTTGTTGCATATATATATATTTATATATATATATATATATATATATATATATATATATATATATATATATATATATATATATATATATATATATATATATATATATATATATATATAAATATATATATATTTTCTAAAATCAAAACTTAGCACCATGACTAAACTTAGGAATGGTAAAGAAATTTTAGGAGAAGGAGAAGATTGGCTACAAAATACAACTGAAAACCCAAATGTCCTTCTTGGAGATACAAATCCGGAAGGTGAAACTCTAGGTCAATCAGATGAAGACTTAGGTGAAGATAAGGAACAAGAAGGAAATGTTAAAGAATCTTCGTCCCCTAGAATAGCTCCAAATGGAGGCATCACTTTTGACAACGCAGAACATTTTCAAAAATTTCTTAATCAACATATCGACATCCTTAATGTGGCAGTCCGTATTGATAAAGGGGAAATTAGTGATGCTCAAGCAATCTTAGAACGGGCGATTGATATGCAAACTAATCCTTTGTCTTTCATTGATCAAGAAAGTGATAAGGGTGGACCATCTAATGCGAATATGGTCACTATAGCCCAAGCCATGACCAAACAACAGGTCACCCAACCTCCTAAGAAACCTGTTACTCAACCTAAAATAACTCCCGCACAAAATAAAATTCCCTTCACTACTTCCTTCCTCCAAACAGTTGAGAAAAATGCTTTAAATAGACAAAAATCTAAAACAAAGCCAAATACAAACTTTCAACAATCTACAATACAACACAATCCAACTTCAAAACTCCTCCATAATATCTTTCCTACCAATGTTTTACACAATAGTAACATGGCGTCTAATCTGCATGTTCCTCCATCCTACGCCCATAACACTTATGGCAATGCCCCACCAAATCAATATGGGGGGCAAACTAGTAGTTTGGAAGGTATGGTGAAACAATTGGCTTCACGTATGGACCAGATAGATCCCTACCGTCCCTCGTATAATTATCGAGAGATTTGTAGCCAACCATTGGATCCCATAGTAGTAGCTCAACCATACCCTAAACATTTTCCCATGCCCGTCCTGCCTTTATATAAAGGAATCGAAGATCCCATAGAACATCTTCACATGTTTAGGATAGCATGTCATGACATATCGCATAACGACTTGCTATTACTAAAAATGTTCCCCAAAAGTTTAGGTGGAATCGTGTTAGAGTGGTATTATCAATTGCCCACTCACTCCTTAAGAAACTTTGAAGAAACAGCTGAGTCATTTGTTCATCAATTTAGTGCCTACATCGAGAGGCATGTAACTATTAAAGACCTATACAATTTAAAACAAGATAAATATGAATGTTTTGCTGATTTCTTAGCAAGATGGAGACAATTGACAGGAAAACTACACTTTGTGCTACCCTATAGGGAAATGTTAGACATTTTCATTAACAATTTACAAGAACAACTTTCTTATGAGCTATCAATGACTACTTTGACTACCTTCGATCAAGCTATAGATTTAGCTCGAAGGGTAGAAGATGCCCTCATTAGGAGAAGCCAACTTAGAAAGAAGGATGATGAGAAAACATCTAGAAATCAATATAAAAACAAACAGGTTGTCGGTGATGGAGTCATCGACAACGTAAATGTTGCTAATGTCAATGCAACAAAAACAACAGAAAAATTCATCTTGAAACCTCCCGACAAGCCTCCTCGAGAGTTCACTAGATTAAACCAACCTTTATCAACTATTTTACCTCAACTTCTTGAAAGAGGTTTAATCCAATCGCCAGACTATCCGGGAACCCGACCCAAGCATACCCGGATATAGAGCTGATTTGCACTCGTGATTTTCATAGAGGTCCTGGACATTCTACCAACGCTTGTAAGAGATTGAAACATAAAATACAAGATTTGATTGACAATAATGAAATGGAAGTGCAAGCCTTTCAACCTAAACAAAACCCTCCTAATAATACCCAAAAAACTGTTCCCCAAAATCAAAATCAAAATGCCAATCAAACTCTAGACATATTTCAAAACCCTTTACCAAGACATGGTAAAGAGGTAGCCAATCAAATTGAACATCATAATGTTCCCCCTCCTACCCGATATGTAGGAACCATTTGCGGGCAATTACCTGTTCAGGACTCTCACACATTCGACACAACCTTATCCCTGGTTACAACCAGGCTCTTACATAATTTTCAAACTTCTGATTCTAGCAATATAGAGTCAGATAGTGAGAGTGAAGTAGACACCATTCAATCGAATAGTTCTAAAAACGAATCAGATCCTATTCAACCTATCACAGATGCTAATGTTCCAGAAGAACCATTTCCCAGAAGAGTCACTACTCGACCTTCTTCTAATGAAGTCCTTCCTTATGAATAAGCCATAAACTCTCAATCGAGACCATTTCAACGTCGTCACTATAACATTGTAGGTACCATCGGAGTCGTCACCCAACAACAAGCTCAAAATCCCCAACAAGAACCAAACCAGAACGATGGATCAGCTCCATTTGTTCGAAAAATCCTAATAAAGGAAATCATGCTCCTATTGTTCAAACTAAACCTCCTTACGACATTAATGAGCAATTGTCTAATACCACCGCTAGAATCTCCCTTTTAGATTTATTAAGATCCTCCCCCACCCATAGGGATGAATTGATGCTTACTTTGAGCCAGATGATGGTACCTCAAAACATCCAACCCGAAGCTATGGCCAATACTATCATCACGCGAGAGATTGATTGTATTGAATTTCGGGATAAAGATATCCCACAACACAGTTTACACAAGGATAATCCCTTGTATATTACAACTTTAATTGGGGATGTAGCTGTCAAACAAGTCCTGATTGATAATGGCTCATCTCTAAACATCTGCACCATTGACTTCTACAATTGATTTGGTTTTAGAAGTGATGAAATGAAGAAGACTGATATGATTATCAAAGCCTTTAATGACGAAACACAAGAAACATGTGGAGTCATTACCCTCCCAATGCAAGTTGGTCCTAGAACCCTTGAGACAACTGTGTTCATTGTACATTGCCTGAAGCATCGTACAATATACTTTTGGGTCGCCCTTGGATTAATGCCATGCGAGCAGTCCCATCAACTTTACACCAATGTGTTAAGTTTGAGTTTAAAAATTAATTGGTCACTATTCATGGTGACCCTAGACCTTTTGATATGTGTGCATTTGCAGAACCAGTTGGAGTGCAATTTTGCCCTGCTCTGTCATCCACATATCCTAGTTCTTCTTCATCTAAAAATGTGAAATATAAACCCATCATTTCATCTATTCCTCCTTCATTAACTTCATCTTCCCATATAGATCAACCACCTGCTAAACAAATCACTGTAGAACATCAAAAAGCTCTTAAAACTACAACCAATTCTTCAAGTTCTAATCCCATAAATTCAAAACCTTCAGACACATCTATCATACCTTCCACATCTCAAAACATAGGTAATAAGCCTTCTACATCTTATGCCCTTTCTGATAATATTTTACCAGATTTATCTACAATCTTAATATAAAAAAAAATGAATGATTTCATGCAAGATTCAGACATTTTAAATCAATTGCCGCCATCTCCTCGTACTTTGGGCCTCCCACAACCTATGGGAAGTACTTACGAAGTCGGGAGTTGCGCCTTCATGTACAACAAATATGACTGGGGAAGAATCCCTCAGAATATCAAAACCCATCATGATGGATATGCTCGGTGCTATTTTACCAACGATTATATTAAAGCTAAACCCATGATGCTTAAAATGAGATATAAAGGGAAAGGCTTAGGACCTTTCCAAAATGGCATGAAAGAACCTTTCGAGGTAGAACCATGGCCTGCCCGATGTGGTGTGGGCCTATTACCTAGTAAGGGTCAACCCTTTCCTTTTGAGGATGATGATCATCTCATATGCTATCAAGACTATTTGGATAGACATGTTGA
This sequence comes from Wollemia nobilis, assembly GCA_028583015.1. Classification (NCBI taxonomy): domain Eukaryota; kingdom Viridiplantae; phylum Streptophyta; class Pinopsida; order Araucariales; family Araucariaceae; genus Wollemia; species Wollemia nobilis. The sequence continues at coordinate 3,996,216 of JAQPPZ010000314.1, forward strand.
TTTACCTCTTAAAAATCCATCATTTTCATGCAACATGCTATCCATAGCATACCCTGAAATGATTGCTTGACCCCGATGAAGAGTTGGAGGGAGATATCTTCCATGATGTCTCTGTTGAAGAGATGTTGTATAACGGGTTTTATTTTGATGGTTCTATACCAACCATAGCTCAACTTGAGGCCACCGACCTTCAGAACGAATTATCTAAATTAACTTTACAAGAGTTACAAGAGTTGGGCGTTTCACCTGCCCCACCTAATTTTGAAAGAGATCTACACATGGAGGTAGAAAATGTCCTTAAAATTAATATTGGAACTGAGGACAACCCTCACATAATCAACATTGGGGCAAAACTAAGTCAAGAAAAATAAGAACAATACATTGCATTTCTTAAAGGGAATGAAGATGTCTTCGCTTGGACATATGAAGATATGCTAGGTCTAGACCCTTCTGTAGTCATGCACCACCTAGTGGTCCATCTGGATGCTAAACCTGTTAAACAAAAACTTAGACAAATGCATCCCAAAGTGGCTCTGCTAGTCAAAGGGGAGTTAGAAAAACTCCTGAATGTTATCTTCATACAAGCTATTGATTATGCTGAATGGATCTCCAATGTAGTTCCAGTCACCAAGAAAGAAGCCACCAAAGTTAGGGTTTGCATAGATTTCAGAGACATTAACGTTGCATGCCCTAAAGACGACTTTCCTCTTCCAAATATGGACCAAATTATTGATTTTACTGCCAGAAGTGGGATGATGTCCTTAATGGATGGATTCTCCGGCTATAATCAGATCAGGATAGCTCCTGAAGACCAGGCTAAAACAACCTTCATTACCCCCTGGGGTACCTTTTGCTAGAAAGTGATGCCCTTTGGCCTAAAGAATGCCGGGGCAACTTATCAACGGGCCATGACCTACATATTTCATGATATGATGCATGATATCCTACATGATTATGTAGATGATATTATAGCTCGCTCTCTTATTGAAGATCATCATTTAGATGATTTAATAAAAGTTTTTAATCGATTACGAGAATATCTCATTCGATTAAATCCAGCAAAATGTATATTCGGAGTTAAATCCGGCATGTTATTAGGGGTTTTAGTTTCTTTACGTGGTATCTAAATTGACCCTTTCAAAATTGCAGCTATCACTGATATGCCCGCACCCACTAATATATCTAAATTACGAAGTTTACAAGGTAAACTTCAAGCTATCCGTCGCTTCATTGATAAGCTGGCAGACAAAACTGGTCCCTTTCTTAAACTCCTTAAGAAGGACGTCCCATTTAATTGGGATACAGAATGTAGAGAAGCTTTTGAACTTCTCAAGCAATATCTCCTTAAGCCTTCGGTGCTTTCACCGCCTAAATCTGATCGCCCATTTCTTTTATATATTTTTGCTTCAGATTCTGCCTTAGGAGCTATGTTAGCTCAGCTTGACGATGAAAAACGAGAACGCGCTAATTATTATATTAGTCGAACTTTCATCAGTTATGAAACTCACTATACAACGTTAGAAAAGTTATGTCTAGCAGTCGTGTTTGCTACGCAAAAATTACGACATTACATGCTTAGCCAAAAAACGTATGTCATTGCCAAATATGATCCTTTAAGATATCTCATGAGTCGACCTTATTTATCGGGTCGCACAGCCAAGTGGGTTCTTGCTCTAAGCAAGTTTGATCTCACCTTCATAGGACAGAAGTCTGTTAAGGGTCAAATCATAGCAGATCAATTAGCTGCTGCACCCTTAGAGTCTACTCATCCCCTCATTATCGAGTTTCCTGATGAATGCCTTCAATTAGAGGCAGACATTGTTGAACAATGGTCCTTATACTTTGATGGAGCCCGATGCATGAGTGGGGCTGGTGCGGGTATTATTTTAATATCTCCGCAAAAACATCTTATTCCTCTGTCATTCAAACTAACCTTTGCTTGCACCAACAATACTGCTGAGTATGAAGCTCTAATCCTTGGATTACGAGTTGCTTTAGCACTTAAAATTAAAAACCTCTTAGTTTTTGGGGATTCCCAATTGGTTATAAACCAAATTAATGAAGTTTATCAAACCAGAGATGATAAACTTCGCCCATATAAGGCCTATTTTTTACAACTAATGGCCTTGTTTGATCAAGTTACCTTGGAAGCCATTCCTCGAACTAGCAACCGTGCAGGTCGACGCCATGGCCGCCGTCGCATCTCTCTTGCCCTTGGAGTTAGACGACGAATATGCCACTATCATCATTCATCGACTCCAGGAACCCGCTTCACATAAGTCATGCTTAGAGCCTTTGGATGTGTTTCTAATCAAGGAAACCACTCCTGAACTCTGGTATACAGACATATTTGATTTCCTCCAAAATGGGACTTTCCCTACTAATTCTAATCGCAACCAGCGTCGGTTATTACGTCGACGAGCAAGTCAATTTGTAATCATTGGCAACACATTATATAGGAGATATTTTGAAGGTATCCTATTAAGATGTCTAAATTTAGAAGAGTCTAAATCAGCCTTAAGTGAAGCCCACGATGGATCTTGTGGAGGACACTTTAGTGGTAGCGTCATTGCTAAAAAGCTCCTTCGGATAGGATACTTTTGGCCTACCATGGAAACGGATGCACATGAATATGTGCACCATTGCGACAAGTGTCAAAAACATGCTGACCTTGTCCATGCGCTTGCACAAGAGCTGCGAGCTATTTCTTCTCCTTGGCCCTTTTCTAAATGGGGCTTGGATATTATTGGTAAAATTAACCCCGTGTCTTCTGATGGACATAAGTTCATCATAACCGCCACTGAGTATTTCACGAAGTGGGTCGAAGCTATGCCTTTAGCTTCCTGCACCGGTTCACAAGTCTCTAAATTCATTTTTAATCAAATCATCTGCAGGTTCGGAATTCCTGCAAATCTCATCTCTGACAATGGAACTCCATTCAAAAATAAAGATGTTAAAAAATTATGTCAAAAATATAAGATTCAACATCGCTGGTCTACTCCCTATTATCCTCAGGGTAATGGTCAAGCAGAAGCTTCTAACAAAACTCTAATCAAAATTCTCAAAAGACTAGTCAATAAACCGGCCGTGACTAGCATATTCAATTATATCCAGCCCTGTGGGCTTATCGAACTAGTGTTCGAACCCCCACGAGCACTTCACCATTTATTTTGGTATATGGTGCCGAAGCGGTTTTTCCATTTGAATTAGAAGTTCCTTCTTTGGCTCTGCTACTTCAAGACACCGAAGTAGGAGATGAATATCGCATTTGTGCGACTCGATCGACTAGAACTCCTAGATGAAAAATGCATCAATGCTTTAGAGCATCTCCGTGCATACCAAAACAAGCTTAAAAGAGCATATAATAAGAAAGTTCGTCATCGATCCTTTGAGATTGGCGATCTTGTTCTAAAAGAAAATCAAAAAAATACAAATGCAACCAAAGAACTGAAAGGTAAATTTGAGCCCAACTGGCTTGGACCATACATCATTACTGCAAAATTTGAATCAGGAGCATATAAATTATCTACCTTAGATGGTAAAGAACTTAAAGAACCCATGAATATTTTACATCTCAAACGTTATTATGCATAAATTTTATTATTTCATCCATGTACATATTTGTTCAAAATCATTCAAAACCCTAAAAAACATTCATAAAATCTTCAAAAATCTTCAAAAAAATGTATCGCATTTATTTTGTAAAGTTTCTTTTGCTTTAAAACAAAAATCAACATAAAAAAATCCAAAAATAGCTATATGCTTGACTCTTTCGAAACCAACACAATATACAGAATAAAGAGAGAGTCAACATTTTCAAAACTTTTTCGAAATCATTATTTTCTTACAATTATTGCAGTTATATGTTTCAACTTATTTTGGATAAAACTAGCATTTATTTGGCATCCCCCACTTGCACAATCACAACAATAAATATCTTGATTTTATCTGGCATGATTACTAATCTCTCTTATATCAAAGTACACAAAAATCAATTAAATAAAGTTTGAGCATAGAGAATTGATCTTGGTATTTACTTAAACCAAGCACATCTTTTCACAATAAAATGATTATATTTGTAATTTCCATGTTTTGCTACATAGTAGAACCGATTTCTTGAGTGAAAAGTTTCCCTTGCTATCCTATCATGCACATGGTCTAGAATCTTTGAGAATTGGCAAAAGGACAAGCTCACCCCTACCCAGAATAAAAATCCCTTGCTCTACAGCTAATCCGAGCAAGTATCCCTAGCAAAGAAAAAGAGAAGAAAAATTCAAGAAAGAAGAGAAAAGAAAAATGTTATTCTATATCATTCCAGCAATATTTCAAGCACTATCTCAAAAATCAAGCAAAAAAAAAATAAGCAAAGTTCAAAAGAAAGCAAGAAAAGCAATAAAATCCCTTTCCCTACCCTTTGAAAAGAAAAGAAGGGTTGATGAGCTTGAATCCCTGGAATTCTCAATTATTCGAAAACTGTGAGGTAAGCCCCATAACAGGTGGTTTTTGCCCAACCTACTTGGCCTTGGGTAACTCCTAGCGTGGCGATATGTCTGTCACATTAGCGACCTTCTTTTGTACAGACCTATGTCTGCTTATGGATTAGCTAGCTCTTGATAATCCGATCTACATAGTAGCCTAGTATGGTTATATGCATCTACATCATGGTTAATGAACACTTAGTTGGTTTATTCAAATTACTTGTATCATAGTATCTTGCTCAAAATCGGTAACTGAACCATACAATTGCACACACATTTGTATTTGAGAGATTTTGTCTATCATTATGATAAATCAAGATTGGCAATGAATTCACTTATGCACATGGGATTCCTTATAAATCTAATTTTTTCAAAATACTTTGAAATATTATTTTTGCAACTTGTTTGGAATAATCAAGTACAATTATTTACCACAAAGACAACTATATAATAGAAGAAATCAAAAATTTCAATTAAAACATATCATATATATCTTATCGACTTTCACGACGATGGTATAATTCCAAAACCAAAATTGAAATTTTATGCTTAGCGCAAGTCCTCATTATCATATTTTCTGTTCATTAAAAATCAACCATGCAATAAAACTATTTTATTTGATTTTCGCGATGATGGTATAAGTCTATACCTACATATTCTATGCCTAGCAAAAACCATTGTAACAATATTTTCTCCAATTTATCAAAATTCATAAAAACCATATGACTTCATTCTATTACACAAATTATGTTTTTCAAAAGCAAACACATTTTTATTATTTCATATCATTATGTCAACCTTTGCATTTTGCAATGATGGTATAATTCTTAAAGGAAATATTCAACAATTTTATCACACTTAGGAATTTATGCCTAGCAAAAATTATTTTACAATATTTCATGCATAATATTTTTATGGAAATCTGAAAGCAAACCATTATCATCATCATTTGCATCATCACAACAAAGTCTTAAGACAATCTCTTAAGCACTCTTTTATTTTAACAATATTTCTATCCTGGGACTAGCTTGACGACCGAGTGAGCAGCGACTCCATGAAATGGTCTATAATAGCGACAATGTCCTTTGAAATTATTGTTAGAAATCTCTTTTTATTTTATCACATTTCATTACAACCAATCAATTTGTTACATCAGATTATTTCATTTAAAATATTTATAGCATGACATCCAAGTTATAATATTTTCCAAAACGACATAATTACATGAATCATCAATAAAATCATTACATCAATCAACTCAATCAATCAATCAAACATAAAAAGCATCATAAGCATCACATAAGACAAGTCATATGATCAAAAAATATCTCATCTATATATATCAACAGAATATATACATCATCAAAACTAGATTGGTATGCCACAATCTGTACCTTGACATACTCAATCCTCTATCAATACAAGTATAATACAATCTCAGTGGCAGTATCCCACCCTCTAGCCTCGAGAGCCTCTAGAGCTCTTGGCCTCATCTCCTCCCCCGCCCTACGGAGGACGAGGTGGTCCCATCGCAGTATGTGTAGTACTGCGAGTCCTTGTCGTCGATCGGGATGAGCTCCTCGTCGACCCTGTCCTGATCGGCTCTGCTATGGCAGGTGGCACCTGTATCCTCTAGCCCTCTGGAACCGCCTGGTAGTATAGCACCTGATAGAATGTGGTCTGAGAAACCGACCGCAGCAGCTCCTGAGTGCTTACCCCTTCGCCTTGTGCCCTGAGACGAGCATTCTCGTCTCGTAGCTACAACACCTCAGCCTGGTGTTGTGCAGCTGCATCCTGTAACGTCTGCACCTGAGCTCACAGACAATCTCTCTCTGTCCTAAGAGTAGCCATCTCGCTACTCTCTCTAATGTCCACACCCTTGCCCTTATCAGGCGATGGTAGCCTCTGTGGAGATGGGAGTCTCGCCTCCCTCCTCTCCCTCTCCCTCTGCCATGGCCTCTCCTGTGCCTGTGGCCTCCTATGCTCTCCTTTGTTGTGACCCCGGGCTGCCTCTACCATTGCCTGGCACTGCCTCCCTATCCGATGCACAACTGCATGGATCGGTCCCTATGCCCTCGTCATCTGAGGAGGGCGGATGCCTATGTACCAGGCATCATAGCCATCGGCTACTCCTGCGTCGTCCCCATCCACTGGATGAATGGGGGCATCGTCTGCGTCCTGGCTCCAGAATCACTGCATGTCAGGATCCCTGCTAACCGTGGTGTTATCCCAGATAGTCCGGGAAAACTTGTAATCCCTGAGAGATGGGATCCCCTGCTGTAGACCGAACTATCGCAAAACTCGATCATAGCGATGGAGCTCCACCTCTCCCCTCTCCATCCGTAGCCAACAGACTCGCTCGATGCGAGCCGGCTCTGTGCGTCCTCTCGCCCACCCCCGGATGCCGCCTCCACGGCCTCCAGGTGATCTGGTCTGGGACCAAGTCATCCAGTAGTCTCCGGGACATCGGCAGGTCGATCCGTCGCTCGTGCCCCTCTCTCGGAGCCACCGAGAGAAGACTCCGGGGCCTCTCCCCGTCAACCCCGTCGCTGGAAGCCCTACCGGCCTCCGCATCGCAATGTGCTCCCAGCACCAAACCTGTAGGAGCGATGTCATAACCAGACATCGGCCGCCCTTGTATACGACCCCATGCAGGATCCTATACAATCGGCATAGAACAAAGCTGCCCTAAGCAAATCTATAGCCATGGTCGCGCATGTCGCAGATCACATCTGCTAGCATCCATGGTACCCTGCAGCCGCTCTGGTGGCACAGCAGAAGTCCACCAACCACCCCAGCCAAAACTCGTGTCAGTGTAGATGCCCCAGGCATCTGGCGCAGTGCCTCGATGTTCACTCCGCCCTTCTCCAGGGTGAATCTTGGGTCACCGCAGAGTCGTCCCATCGTGTGGACCTGATTTGCCGTAGGTGTGATCATCCTCCCTTGTATGGGGATTCTAAGAATCCTCCATACATCCTCTAGTGTGGGAGTCATCTCCCCTGTCGGTAACCGAAAACATGAAGAGCCCGGGTACCACCTCTCTGCTAGGGCCGTCAGTAGCCCCATGTCTGTAGATACTTATGGCATCTCTACCACATGTAGTAAGCCGAATTGTGCCAGCTGATCTCGCTCTGCCTGTGTCAGAGCGGCCAAGTCATATCTTAATCCTCCATATTTCCACTCCCTACTCTTTAGTAATCCTCTCTGCAAGCATAAACATCAAAACAACAAACAATCATTAATAACAATTTTAGCAATCAATAATGCAACTTAAAGATCAAAATTTTGCAATTGATGATATCGCCCACTATTGGCCGATATCATCCGAAATTTGAGCAAAATCGTCTCCGATTTCGCATGTCGAAATCGTCTCTAATTTGACGAAATCGCCCCTTTTTTGTCGATTTTGCCCTTAGGCAAAATTGACGAACTTGGGACGATTTCGTCGAACTAGGGACGATTTCGTCCGGACGACGTCGATGGCCAAAAACGGCCGCGATGCTCAAAATTCACCTAAAAATCCATCTAAAAAGCATGTAAAATCAAATTAAATCAATTCTAGATCAGTTTAAACCCTTACTCGTAGACCGCGGCGGACCTCTGCAGATCTGTGCGCTTTCTCTACCATTTTTTGCTCCAGAGCTCTCAAAACAGTAAAATGAACAGTAACAAATGAATTAGGGTTTTACCCTATTTTTCTTAATTTTATTCAACAAATATTTTTTTGCTTTTTCGCGTTTTTACCTCAAACATTCGATTTGGGTAAAAACACGGAGGGGGCACCATAGTAAGTCTGTCGTACGATTCGACCAAGAATCGTCGCCTAAAAATGGGAATAATTTTTTGCTTTCTCGTAGATCGAGAAGAACTCATCTTTAACGCATTTTTTTCAGAAAATTCGCTAAAGAGGGGGCAAAATGTAGCACCCTAAAATTGGCGCAATAAAATTGGAATAATTACATTCACCTTAGTAAATAAATTTAAATTCAAATTTAACCTCCCAAACCGCCCGTTAACCGCCGAGAAACCCGTTTCCTCCTTTTTCGTGCCATTTTTAGTAGTTGTTTTGACCGTTTGACGATATCGTCTCCGATCAGACGATATCGCCCCAAATTTGACGATTTCGTCTGGACTAGAATGTCCAGACGATTTCGTCGCAAAACTAAATTTGCATAGTTGGAGTCTGTTCCAACGGGTCTCCAATCCGGGCAGAAGCGTGTCTGCGTCGTTGGGACCCTTCCCCCGTTGGAGATCTCCCAAATTGGGATGATCTCCAACCTCCCAACAACTATCCTATGCCTATTTAACTCTAAGGCTTTTATCCCTCCCCAACCCCTGGCTGAATTTTTATGCAAATTGAACCCTTATGCTCTAAAACATCGTAATTCATATTTTGCATTAGTCCTATAGTCATTTCATTGCAGGTACACCACTGGTTTTCAGCCGGAGCCAGTACCTATCGCAGCCGACGAACCTGTCAAGATAGGAGGCGATCTCATCAAATTCGAGACGATCTCGTACTAATGCGAGATGATTTTGACTGTAGCGCACATCGAGGCAATCAATGCCTGGAGTTTGTTCTTCTATCTCTTTTCTCTGTCATTTTATGTTATAAATTAGATTGTTTATTTAGTTTTTATATTATATTGCATTTGGAGTTCACCTATTTTGTCTAGTTTACAGATTAAGATCATATTCTGCTATCTAAACACAGTTATTTGCATTTACTTCGTTCTCGTATATTGTTCAACACTCATATTACTTGTTTTACATAGTTTGCCCCTATTTGCAAAATAGAATTTCTCGTATTTCGCATCCGCTTGTCTGTTTTGCGAGTCTCTCGATGAATTCGTCCGACGAATTCATCAAATTTCGAACGATCTTGTCGGTTCGGACGATTTTATCAAATTGAAGGCGATTCTGTTGAATTGCGGACGATCCAGATCGCTTTAAGCTTCAGAAACTCCATCAGACTTTCGGATCAAGTAATCTTCATTGGCCTCCTGCAAATTCTTTGTTTCTATTTTCCTTTCTATTTGTCGTATGCATTTAAATTGCATTTTCATGTAGTTTAAGTTAGAATCATTCGGCCAAACCTAGGATGAATGTTTAAAAATAAAACGAACTCATCAAAACTCATTCCCAAAACCTAGGCGTGGAAACTGCCGTCAAATGTTTCTTGGTGAACCCACCATCCATCGAAAAATCACCAAAATGCACCTCCCTTGAGAGGCGGGACCTTCGCAAAGTCCTCTCGTCCGAGGTACCGCACCATCCTTTTCCCATCCTCCTTTCGGGCGTGGATCCAATAGCTTGAAGGTAGGGGTGCGAAAAATTTGGAGCGATACAAGTATTCACACCAAAAATCGAAGAAAATCAAGAATTTTGACTTTTTTATAAAATGATGTAGGTATCTAGCTATAACAACTCAATTGAGATGATAATTAAATATGTTCGTAAAATATAAAGCTATAAAGGAGAGACTTGTGATTTGTCAAGGATGGGGACCCGAGTACAACCCCTTGTTCTCCAACAAAAAAATAAATATATTGATTAATTTATTAAATTTATTTATTTAGAATAATAAAAGTATTTGCTTATAATGATTTAAGGTTTTTGAAATCCATGATAATAAGAAGATATATCTTTGAAATATGTTTTTTCAAATCCCACTTCTAACCCTCTAATTAGAATATATAATAAATAGAGATTACAATCTAGATTTCAAAATCTTTTTGGTCTTTACATCATGTATGACAAGTCCAAATGTGTGACTCTAAAATATTAATTTCATAAAAATATTTAAGATAATATTTTAGTATATGAAGGACACTCCCATCAATATATCAAAACATTACAATTGCTATTAGGTTAATTAGACCATATCCAACTTAGATTTCTACCAAAGATATTTTATGTATCCTTAAAATTGTTATGTTTCCTTTATGAACTCGTTTATATTATTTTAATTAAGAAATAAAATCTCCTCAGCCAATTACCTTTTAAATTAAATTTCTCGAGGATGAAGTTCAATACTAGAATTGAATAAATTATCTATTACCATATTTCCTTATCTTAAAATATGCTTATGTTTTCAAGACATTGTCTCCATGAATAATTGATAGATATACAAAATAATGTTATTATTGATCCAATCCATACATTTATTATCTTTATAACATTAATAATAATCTATGAATCTCATTTAATTGAATATATTTTCATATTTTTCAATGACAAACTTGATCCCTATAAGAAGTTTTCTAGCCTCTACATAGTTAGCTGAAGTCATGAGGGTTTAATTCTATGACTATGACATAACACATGTTCATAGGGTGCTAAAAATTACCCTTAAATATCATTTATGCCTAGTTAATATACCCCTATTTTAATCATGTATCTTAGGTACCTTTTTTATTGTATTTTTTTTATACCCCTCTTTTATTTATTTCCTTTCTATAACAATGGTAGTTTTATATTCATCAACTTCATGAATATTGACATCTATAATGAAATAGATATAAGGTATCTTTATTTTCAACAAGAAATTGCTTTCAAATCTTCCATTATAGTAGGCATGATGATATAGATCACAAGAGTAATACCTCCTAGCATTGAAAAAGATCATGTTTCCCTCATCAAAATAATTGAAAAATATTTTTTTCTAATAAAGATCAAGTAGTGTTTAGCATATGTATAAGGTATAACCAAATACACTCTACCATATTTGATATGACAATAAAGATTAACTATGTTAATGGATACTATAAGTTCCCTAATTGGAACCATTAATGTTGTACATCATGGTCACATTTATCATCCATTTACAAACTCTTTTATAACAAGGATGCATAACATTTCCACTTTGAGTAAAAGCAAGCACAATTGAGATAAGATAAAAAGAAAGGAATTTATAATGAATAGAAATAAAGATCCCCGATAAACTAAAATAGAAAAGCAATAATAACATAATCAAAAGAATAAGATCATAGATTCACACATTACACAATATTTATCCTGGAAACCCTCAACCGAAAAAAAACCAACATAATTTTATCTTATTATTGGATTAAATTGGTCGTCTTCAATACCATAATATTCTCCTTATGTCTCCCCAAACCCTAATGTAAGTGCGATATATATAACAAAGGCACATGCACAAATTTTTACAATATCATGGGTGAAAAATCATGGGTTCAAATATAGTAACCCTAAAATCCCATATGGGTCTAAAAATAACTTAAAACCTAAAACCTCGATGAGTATAGGTACAGAGTGTCAACTACATTTTAGTGTTATCCCCACTAGAATAACATGGAAAATATTCAACATATTTTCAACATTATCCCACTTTTTGAATACTTTCCATAGGGGCCAAAAACTACCATTGTCAACTGTCAAGGGCAACCATGCCCATAGATCTTCTACACCAAGAATTTTTTTGAGTAGGTACAACCTTTGTTAATGAATCAACAATATTATTCTCTATATCAAATTTCTCCAATATCACCCGGTTCTCTTCAACCATATCTCTCACAAAATGATACTTGATATCAATATATTTTGATCTATCATAAAAACCAATATTAGTGGCCAAAAATATTATACTTTGAATATCACTGTTAATTCTCATAGCTTTCTGTTTAAGATAAATTGTTGAAAATAACCTCTGTAGCCACACTACTTCTTTACAGGTATGAGTTGTAATTTACTCTACTTTTATAGTGGATAAAGTAAGAACCAATTACTTTTTACTCATCCAACTTACTGCTCCTCTAAACAACCTGAACACATAAGCACTAGTGGATCTTCTCTTGTCAAGATCTCCAACCCAGCCAACATCCACAAACCCTTGTAGATTTACAATATCATTACCTCCAAAATTTCCTCCATAACAGATAGCATAATCTGTAGTTCCACACAAGTATTTGAAGATCCTTTTCACAACAGTTCAATATTATTTTCGTATATTTGAAATATATCTACTAACTACTCCCATTGCACGTTCAATATCAAGTCTAGTACAAACCATTGCATACATCAGACTACCCACAATACTAGCATAAGGAACATGATGTATTTCTTCAATTTTCTCATCTATTTTAGGACATTGTTTAGCAGATAACTTTTGACCAACCGGATATAGAGTACATACTAGTTTACAATCATTCATCCTAAACTTCTATAGTATCAAATCAACATATTTCATTTGATTTAACCACAACTTTATATTTGCACAATCCCTTATTATTTCTATACCTAGAATAAATTTTGCAGCACCCAAATCCTTCATTTCAAACTCAAAAGATAACTGAGATTTTAGTAACTTTATCATCTCTTTATTGTTACCAATTAACAACATGCCATCCACATACAATACAATGATAACAAAATTTTTACCTTCCTTTTTCAAATATACACATGGATATGCTTTGCTTTTTACAAGCCCAAGTATCAAGATAAACCTGTCAATTTTTTGGTTCCACATCCTTGGAGACTGCTTCAACCTATAAAGAGACTTATTTAGCTTGCATACGAGGGTTCTCCTTACCTTTTACCTTAAAGAATTCTGGTTGTGACATATATATCTTTATTAAGTTCACCATATAGAAAAGTTATCTTTACATCCATATGTTCTATTTCAAAATCAAAAGCAGCAAAAATAGCACACAAAAATCTGATTGAAGTTAGTTTAGCCATAGGAGAAAAATCTCACCAAAGTCAATTCTCTCAACCTAAGAAAATCCTTTTGCTACCAAGTGAGCCTTGTACTTATCCAACTTTCCTTCTACATTGTAATTCTTGAATAACCACATACAACCAATATGTTTTCTTCCAGAAGGTAATTTCACCAAGTCCCATATCTTATTTTTATCTAGGGACTCCATTTCTTCTTCCATAGCCCTTTTCCAAGACTTATTCTCACTTTATTGAAGTTCCTCCCTTACAATCTTGGGTTTTCATCAATAATTGATAAATTAAATGCAGAATAAAAATTTGAAGGACTATACCTATCTGGAGGTCTTCTCTCTCGATCTGATATCCTAAAAATTGGAGTTATAGGTTCTACATCTTCAGCTTCCTCCTCACGTTTTTCCTCTGAATATTCCTCTTTAGAATCTCTTTGTAATTCAGGTTCTACCATAGGTTCTTCCTCCTATTCCAATTTTACCTGTACTATTTTTTGTTCTTTACTTGGTTGCATTTCCTATTTTAAAACCCCTTTTGTTTCTCTAAAGATCATATTACGACTGTAAAAAAACTTATGTGTTTCTGGGTTCCACAACTTATATCCTTTAACACTAGTATTATAACCCACAAATATACATTTTTATAGCTTAGTCATTTTCTCTATTGGGACATACATATAAGCATCACAACCAAAAATCCTTATATGTTTGAGAGAGGGTTTCTTACCAGTCCATATTTCTTGTAGATTCTTGTCCACCAAAGCTGAGGTAGAAGATCTATTGATGAGATAACAAGTTGTTAACACAAATTCTACCCATAATATCTTTTCTAACCTTGCACCACTTAGCATACTAATAGCCTTATCCATTAATGTCCTGTTCATCCATTTTGCAACCTCATTCTATTGTGGAGTATACAAAGTTGTTCTATGCATTTCTATTCCAAAGTCCTTGCAAAAATGCTTAAATTCATTACAGTAATACTTACCACCATTATCACTTCTCAAAATATTTATATTTTTCTCTATCTGATTTTCTACAAAAACCTTAAACTGTTTAAATTTATTAAAAACCTTAGATTTATTCCGTAGAAAATATACCCATATTTCTTGAGAAGTCATCTATAATTATAACAAAATAGATAGATTTACCTAATGATGATACTTTTGTAGGTCCAAACACATCACCGTGAACTAGATATAGAATTCCTTCAGACCTTGTAGCACTACTTGGGAACTTGACTCTAGTTTGTTTCCCAAAAACACAGTGCTCACAAAAATTAAAATTTAATGGGCAATCAAAAAGTCCTTCAGCCATACCTTTCATTTTCAATGTTCAAAGTCCTTTCTCACCAATATTCCCATGCGTTGATGCCATAATATTGTCTTTGCTGTAGGAATACTTGGAGTCATTTCAACTATATTATTTTCTTATACAACTAAAGAGTTATTATAATTAATAATTATAGTGCTAGCCTCAAGTATAAACAACATTTCTGTGTGAAATACTCTTGCCAACACCAAGGATCCATGGACCATATTTCAACTATCCTTATTGAATACCACACTCACACCTGCATCATTCATCTTACTCACAAATATCAGATTCCTTGCCAAACATGAAATATGTAACAAACTAGGAAGGGTTTTAATTATTTCATCTTTTAACATCATATTGAATCTTCCTCGACCTATTATTTTATATGTCGAATTATCTCCTAGGAAGACTTTACCTCCATCTATCTTTACATATTCATAAAACCCCTCCCTATGAGGAGTCATATGAAAAGAAGCACCTGAATCAATCAAACATCAATCATCGCATTCACTTGAGCATGCTATAGCTAAGAATAAGTCCCCAAAATCTTCATTTGTGGTCTTCATTTCTATAGAAGTTCCTTCATCAAATGATCGATTATTATCAACCTTTTTAGATCTGTAGTCTCTTTTATAATGCCTTGTTTTACCATAATTCCAATATTTCCTCTTTTTTGGGGTAATAGATTTATCTCTAGATTTTGATTTCTTTTCTCCTGATTTATTTTTGCTTCTTTCTTGAGAATGACCTGTCACAATCAATGCTTCTTATGATGATAATCCTCAAAATATTTTTGTCTCATCTCCTCAGATAACAAAGTTTCTACTATATCCTCTACTTTCAATGTAGATGTAGTATTGGTGATAACCATAACAAGGTTATCCCATGAATTAGGTAATAAACAAAGTAAAGTAATAAAATTTTCCTCTTCATTTATTTTTACTTCTACAAAGGTTAATTGACTTACCACAGTGTTAAAAGCATTCAGATGTTCAGCTATAGAGTCACCATCATTCATTTGAAGTGAATACAACTTTCAAAGAAAGAGTTTATTTTTTGATTTTTATTAAAAAAAAGAGTTTATTTACCAGTGACTTTGTCTAATACAATATTCTCAGCTTCTCCCATAAAAACTTTGCCATAGTCTTTGTAGATACATTCAACAATATCGAATCAGATAAGCACAATATGATAAAGCTCCTTACCTTCATATCGATTTTTAACTAATCCTCATCTGTCATCGATGTTGGTTTTGTTTTTGAGACTACAATCCATTGATATCTATCAACCAACAGATCCTCCATCTTGAGTTTCCACAACTCAAAATTTTATCCATTAAATTTTTCAATCTCTATTCATGTGCTTCCCATATCAAGAATTAATTTATCATAAAGTTGAAACCCTTACTCCTCGAACAAAGCTAAAAACTAGATCTGATACCAAATGAAGAGAAATAAAGAGCCTTGACAAACTAAAATAGAAAAGGAGTAATAAAAAAATCAGATTCACATATTACACAATATTTATCCTGGAAACCCTCCACTAGGCAAAAAAAAAACACATTATTATCTTATTATTACATTAAATTGATCGTCTCAAATACAATAATATTCTCCTTATATCTCCCCAAACCCTAATACAAGTGTGATATATATAACAAAGGCACATGCACAAATTTTTACAATATCATGGGCGAAAAAGTATGGGTTCAAATATAGTAACCCTAAAATCCCATATGGGTCTAAAAATAACTTAAATCCTAAAACCTTGATGAGTATAGGTACAAAGTGTCCAGTACCTTTTAGTGTTAGCCCCACTAGAATAACATGGAAAATATTCAACATATTTCCAACACATAAAACCAAGTAATAATATATGTGAAAAAATAAATGAAATTTTACATCCTTAAGGATTCTAACTCCATGAGAAGAAAATCATAAATGTTCAAGGAAAAACATTGTAAAATTACCCTATCTTTTAATAATGCACTAAGATTGAACTAAGGGCATGGAAAAACACTTCTAGAAATCTTAATATAATTTGTATGTGTGAGGGGGGTTGTCAGTTTCCTACCTCTAACACACACTATATATATCACTTAAGTTTAATTTTATCATACATTTTAGTTAGTGGTATAGTGTTTCTAATAATTTTCATTTTAAGTACCTCATAATAAATATCACTTTAATTTAATTTAATCTTACCTTATAGTTAGATGCAAACTATTTTTAATAGATTTCATTTTAATTAGTCCAATATGAATCCATGTGGTATGGTATTGGGTATATTATGGAACCCCTATGGTTGAAGTTTCATTTAATTTTATAAGGAGAATTCTACCTTCATAATTCCAAAAAACACAATCTTTGCCAACTTTCCTTGAATTACTTATAGAAGCACCCTTAAAATTATTTTTAAGGAATCGAACTTCTAATTGTTTAAGGAATCAAACTTCTAATTGTTTATAGTTTATATAGATCGACATAGATCCTTTATGTTAAATCTATTCTCATAGATAAACCTTATATGTATATTCAAATCGTATAACAAAAAGACCACATTTTCACACTTGAGATATTCCATGATGTGCACCTTGTTTGTAAACATTTTGCAAGAGAGTCAATAATGCAATACCAAATTTTGAATATAAAATTTTGTTGGCAATTTTGGGTACTTTGGGTACATTGCCTTTGCTCAAGTGTATAAGTTGTCATTGATGTCAAGAAGCTCTTGAAGGAATTTGATTTGATGTCAAAAAATTTGTTTTGATGAAGGTTACGACATGACAGTTGGAAGATTTAAAGACTACAGGTGGATGCATTAGTTTAATGCATTTGGGTCCAGGAGGAAGTATTTATTTAATAATTAAAAACCTTGTTAAGGTTTATTTTAATTATTTTTAAATAAAAATTAATTTATTGTTTGCATTGGGTTCTCCTAACCCATGGCGCAAATGTCTTAACTTTGATGGCGCTATGTTCTAAGATTGTGGGTGCTAGCCAAGACCTTTGTTGACGTGTTAAACTCCTCGTCGACATCAAGAGTTTATGGTAAATATGCATATAAATCTCCCACGATGAAGATCAAATATTATCCCATCCGCATTTTTGAAAAGTGTTGCTCATTGTGATTTCACGATCTGATGTTCGATTTCTTCTTCGCTAAGATTTCGTGATCCATTGTTCGGATATCCGCCGTTCATGTTTTGTATTCGTCGTAAGGTTTCGTCGTCGTCGTTCATGTTCGAAGACAGGGAGGCCTACTGTTTATTTTAGCCCTGGCACAGAAGGTACAAGGGAAACATAGTGAGGTTCATACTTCACCGGATGCCTTTGGCGCATCGGTAGCGGCTAGGCTGTTGGCGCGCTACCCGAACGGGAGGTTCCACGTTTGAATAATGTGAAAGGGTTTTTTCTTCGTTGAAGTGGATGTAATGTGTGGTGTTAGAGTTCGTGCGCAATTTCTCCATAGCGCAATTTTTGGTGTTGGCCAAGGTGTTTTTGAAATTAATTTTTGCTAGTGTACTTTGCGGATGAAGTTTAGTAGAGAGAAAAATAGCTTAGGAGTTATAAGGAGTTTGAAGCTTGCTTTATTTTGATAAAAGATTCTTTTTAAGGTGTTGTTTGCATTATCTTATTGCATTCTTATGAGAGATAAATTTTATTGTTGATAAGACTAAAAGGGAGAAATAAGGTGTATAAGGGATAAATATTTCTTGTATTATTAATAGTGCTTTTGGTTGATTATGGAAATGAAAGCATGATGTTTTAAGGTTAGAATTGCTTCTTGTGTGAAGTTGTGAAACCTTAAGTGGGCAGCTTTGAGATTGACATTAGCTTTCATTAAATTGGTTAAAATCAAGCTATTCTTTACTTGGTTAAAGTGTTGGGCTTACTTCTTTGTTGATGATTTGAAAAGTTGTTTTGTACTATTATGATTTGAGTTGGTGGATGCTTTTTGTTCAAATAATGTTGGAGAGAAAAGGAGTTCTACTTGTTTCCTTTTTTGATGTTGATTGTGAAATGCTTCAAGGTTGTGTTTTGAGTTGAATGGTGTTGATTGAACCTTGTTTGATGAGCATTGTTGTTGAAGCCCTAATTGATGGTGAAAAGAACATGAGTATCATTGTTATGTGATTCTTTGCATAGTTGGCAATTGTTGGGGTTTCATGTTCTTGAAATAAAGCATTCTATCCTATCCATTTTAGATATTGAGTTGAGTTTTTAGATTTGAGATTGATATTGAGCTAAGTTGATTTGAGTTGAGTTTTGAGATTGGGATTTGAGTATAGAACATATTGAGTCTCTAAAAATTCTCTTTATGCTTCTATGAGTTTGACAAATCACATTGGGTCTCTAAAAATTCACTTTGTGATTTCCTACTAAGAAAGTTTTTCTTTGTGAGCTTGCTAAGTTTTTGGACAGGTTTCGGTGGGGACTTGTGAGAAGTTTTTGGACAGATTTCGGTGGGGACTTGTGAGCAGATTTGGATAGGTCCTAGCAGAGGACTTGTGAGATGAGTTTGATAGTTCTATCAGAGAACTTGAGGACAAAGGTGCACTGATTCTATGAGAAGAACCTGAGGACAGATTTGGCAAGTCTTTGAGAAGGCTTGTATGCAAAGGATTGATTTGTTCAAGAGTTGGACAGATCTGACAGACAGAGGAAGACTTGTACTAGAATGACTGACTATATTTGGTATAGGTTGCTGAGCTATTGTGGACGTGATCATAGAAGGTAGAGGTCTCTTAGGCTAAGCATTGAGGATAGGTCTTCGGTGGAAAGGAGTTCCATGTGCTGGCAAGAGGTAGAGGTAGTTGATCTTTTGAGGGATCATTTCCAGAGCAGATGGGAAGGTTCTTATTTGAGCAGAGGCTCATAAATTTTGATTGGGGGAAGGTATCTCCTTTGAGCAGAGGCTCATAAATTCTGATTGGGGGAAGGTATCTCCTTTGGGCCGAGGCTCATAAACATTGTAATTGGGAAGGATTCCCAAAGAACTTTGAGATAACTTTTAGAGAAAATTTTTGTGGACGTAGCCCAACAATTCTGGGTGAACCACGTTAAAATTGCTGTCACTTTGTGGATGATATTGTGCATTGCTTTGATATTGCTTTGGGTATATTACTTTACTATTTTGAAGTATAATGGAAAACGTAAAAATAGTTCTTATACTGTTCACCCCCCCCCTCTCAGTATAAGCTTGTGTTCTTCAATTGGTATTAGACCAAGTGCCTTCAAAAAGTTTAATAGCTCGAAGGAAAAGCTAATAAAGAACACAATGGATCATTCAAGTGGCAATGCAACACCTATTCTTGATGGGTCAGATTTTGGTCTTTGGAGTGCAAGGATGAAGGTTCATCTAATGGCACTTGGGAATGAGGTTTAAGAAGTGATTGAAGATGAGTACACTATTTTTGAACATGGTCCTAATACTAAAGAAGAAAGGATCCTACATCACAACAATTGAAAAGCAATGAATGCAATCCTGAAAGGCTTATAGAAAGCAGATCTCACCAAAGTGATTCACTTTAAGACAACTAGTGAAATGTGAAAACAGTTGAAGGTGGTTCATACAGGTGATACAAATGTTGAAAAGGCCAAGTTGAGACACTTCAAAGGTATTTTTGAACAACTCAAGATGAATGATGATGAAAATATTAGTGACTACATGCTTCGTATGGATGAGGTTGTTAACTCCATGAAAGACTTAGGTCTTGAGCTTGCTGAAAATGATGTTTGTGATAAGATTTTAAGATCTCTTCCTAATATATTTAGTGAAAATATTTCTGCTATTGAGGAAGCTAAATATTTGGATAAGTTGAAAAAGGATGAGCTCCATAGTATACTTGTAGCATTTGAGTTGAGAATTCAAGTGAAGGTTGATGTCAAGAAAGAGGCAACTTTCAAGGCTACCAAGAAATCCAAGGGTAAACGACTTCAAGATAGTGATGAGTCTTCTAGTGATGAAGAGGCATATTACAGCAAGAAAGGCAAGTTCTCTAGAAAGCACAAAGTATGAAAAATATAAGATGTTTCAATTGTGGAAAGTTTGGTCATTATGCTACTAACTGTACTGTTCCCAAGAATGAAAGTGATGAAGATAAACATGATTCTAAGAGCAAGGATTCTAAAAAGCACAAGCATCACAGGAAAAACAAAGATGAGCATAGCAATCAAGGAAAGAGGTATTCTCACAAGCACAAGAAGAGTTTCTACCTAGACAAAGCAAGTAAGTTTTCTAGTAGTGATAGTGAAAGTTCTTCAAGTGATGATGAAAATGAGATGTTGTTCATATCAGAAAAAGAGGAAGAACCGAAACATAGATTCATTATCATTGAATGTCTTAGATGTGGAAACTTTGGTCACCTTGAGGATGATTGCACAAATAATGATTTGGTTTCTAGTATGTATGAGGATGCTTCAGAAAACTACAAGGAAGATGCATGTATTGTTTTTGAAAAGGGTAGCACCTCTAGTGATAAGAAATCTGAAAAAGGCTTTGATGATTCAAAAAGCAAAAAAATAGAGGAAGATATAGAGGAAGGTGAAGTAGATCTTGAAGGTGAACTTATTAGCGCTCTTAGTGCTTTGAAAAAGGAAATAAAGAAGAATGCTAGACTCAAGGATAAGTTAGATGAATGTTATATGGAAAGAGATGATTTTATAGAAAGTCTTGATTTCTCTATAGCTAAGACACAGGAACTCAAGGATGAGTTAGAATCTAAGGTTCTTGAGTATAGTGAGTTAGAATAGAAAATGGATTCTTTGAAAGAGGAAACTAAAGAGTACAAGTATAAGCTTTACAGGTTTCAAGATAGCTCCAAAAATGTTAAGTCACTCATCAAAGGTCAAAGAAAGACAACAGATAAAATAGGCTTTGGTTTTGTTAAGCCACACAAGGAACAAGTTGGAGAGTCTAGTAAGAGACTCCAAAAGGAAGAGAGTTCTAATGAGGAAAGTATTTTAGAAAAGGAGTCCTTGAATGATAGATGCACAGAAATAGAAAATAGAATTCAAAATGAGAAGAAGTTTTCAAAACCTAAGAGGTCAAATAAAGGAAAGTTTCAAGGCAGATGTTTTGCTTGTCACAGGTTTGGTCACATGGCTTCACATTGCATGGCTCAAGTGAAGGAGGTAAATGACAGTTTCAAAAGTGCTAGTTACTTTCAAGGGTATTGCTACTCTTGTCAACATTTTGGGCACAAGGCAATTTATTGCAAGGCAAATAATAGGAACAGGTTTGGTCAAAATAGGTTTGGCCAGAATAGGTTTGGTCAGAACAGGTTTGGCCATAATAGGTTTGGTCAGAACAAGTTTTGCCAGAACAGGTTTGGTCAGAATAGGTTTCGTCAGAACTGGTGGACTCAAATATTAGGTTTACCTCAGAGAAAAAACATCGTCAAGTGTTTCAAGTGCAACAATGAAGGTCACATAATCAGACAATGTAGAGCTGAAATTCCAAAATACAGGAACAAGAACAGTGGCATGATCAGGTCCAAGGATCAAGGCATGGACAAGAACAAGGATGAGAACAAGAACAAGGTGACAAGAATATGAATATGGGCAAAGAGTTCAAGAGAAGGGCCGACAAGGAAGTTATAGATGCTGATGATGATCAGTGCCTAATGAGAGTTTTACTACCACCCCAGAATTAATCACCTCATCGGGGAGGTGGGGGAGGGACTAAGCTAAGAGGCTCATTCTTAGTCCCGAGCCCCAAAGGTGACCCTTTGCCATTGATGACAAAGGGGGAGAGATATGAGTAAGGGGGAGAGCTTCAAAGTGAAGAGGAGAGCTTCAAGTTAGGGGGAGCAAAACTTCAAAGGAAGATTCTCAGTTGTGGGCACAGTTGGTCAGTTGTTAGCACAGTTGGTTTCAATTTTGGCTCTTGAGAAGTGTTTTCAGTAAAGGTTTGCCATCAATGATAAAGGGGGATATTATTGGCAATTTTGGGTACTTTGGGTACATTGCCTTTGCTCAAGTGTATAAGTTGTCATTGATGTCAAGAAGCTCTTGAAGGAATTCAATTTGATGTCAAACAATTTGTTTTGATGAAGGTTACGACATGACAGTTGGCAGGTTTAAAGACTACAGGTGGATGCATTAGTTTAATGCATTTGGGTCCAGGAGGAAGTATTTATTTAATAATTAAAAACCTTGTTAAGGTTTTGTTTAATTATTTTAAAATAAAAATTAATTTATTGTTTGCATTGGGTTCTCCTAACCCATGGCGCAAATGTCTTAACTTTGATGGCGCTATGTTCTAAGATTGTGGGTGCTAGCCAAGACCTCCGTCGACATGTTAAACTCCTCCGTCGACGTGTTAAACTCCTTGTCGATGTCAAGAGTTTATGGGAAATATGCATATAAATCTCCCACGATGAAGATCAAATATTATCCCATCCGCATTTTCGAAAAGTGTTGCTCGTTGTGATTTCACGATCTGATGTTCGATTTCTTCTTCGTTGAGATTTTGTGATCCGCTATTCGGATATTCGCCGTTCATGTTTTGTATCTGCTGTAAGGTTTCATCGTCATCGTTCACGTCAGAAGATAGGGAGGCTTGTTGTTTATTTTAGCCTTGGCATAGAAGGTACAAGGGAAACAGAGTGAGGTTCATACCTCACTGGATGCCTTTGGCGCACCGGTAGCGGCTAGGCTGTTGGTGCGCTACCCGAATGGTAAGTTCTACGTTTGAATAATGCGAAAGGGTTTTTTCTTCGTTGAAGTGGACACAGCGGGTGGTGTTAGAGTTCGTGCGCAATTTCTCCATAGCGTGATTTTTGGTGTTGGCCAAGGTATTTTTGAAATTAATTTTTGCTAGTGTATTTTGCGGATGGAGGAAGTTTATTAGAGAGAAAAAAAACTTAGGAGTTATAAGGAGTTTGAAGCTTGCTTTATTTTGATAAAAGATTCTTTTTAAGGTGTTGTTTGCATTATCTTATTGCATTCTTATGAGAGATAAAGTTTATTGTTGATAAGACTAAAAGGGAGAAATAAGGTGTATAAGGGATAAATATTTCTTGTATTGTTGAGAGTGCTTTTGGTTGATTATGGAAATGAAAGCATGATGTTTTAAGGTTAGAATTGCTTCTTGTGTGAAGTTGTGAAACCTTAAGTGGGCAGCTTTGAGATTGACATTAGCTTTCATTAAATTGGTTAAAATCAAGCTATTCTTTACTTGGTTAAAGTGTTGGGTTTACTTCTTTGTTGATGATTTGAAAAGTTGTTTTGGACTATTGTGATTTGAGTTGGTGGATGCTTTTGTTCAAATAATGTTGGAGAGAAAAGGAGTTCTACTTGTTTCCTTTTCTGATGTTGATTGTGAAATGCTTCAAGGTTGTGTTTTGAGTTGAATGGTGTTGATTGAACCTTGTTTGATGAGCATTGTTGTTGAAGCCCTAATTGATGGTGAAAATAACATGAGTATCATTGTTATGTGATTCTTTGCATAGTTGGCAATTTTTGGGGTTTCATGTTCTTGAAAGAAAGCATTCTATCCTATCCATTTCATATATTGAGTTGAGTTTTCAGATTTGAGATTGAGATTGAGCTGAGTTGATTTGAGTTGAGTTTTGAGATTGGGATTTGAGTATAGAACATATTGAGTCTCTAACAATTCTCTTTATGCTTCTATGATTTTGAAAAATCACATTGGGTCTCTAAAAATTCACTTTATGATTTCCTATTAAGAAATTTTTTCTTTGTGAGCTTGTTGTGTTTTTGGACAGGTTCCGGTGGGGACTTGTGAGCAGTTTTTGGACAGGTTCCGGTGGGGACTTGTGAGCAGATTTGGACAAGTCCTAGCAGAGGACTTGTGAGATGAGTTTGATAGTTCTATCAGAGAACTTGAGGATAGAGGTGCACTGGTTCTATGAGAAGAACCTAAAGATAGATTTGGCAAGTCTTTGAGAAGGCTTGTATGCGAGAGGATTGATTTGTTCAAGAGTTGGACAGATCCGATAGACGAGAGGAAGACTTGTACTAGATCGACCGACTATGTTTGGTACAAGGTTGCTAAGCTACCGTGGACATGATCATAGAAGTCGGAGGTCTCTTAGGCTAAGCATTGAGGATAGGAGGTCTTCGGTGGAAAGGAGTTCCACGTGTCTGGCAAGAGGTAGAGGCAGTTGATCTTCCGAGGGATCATTTCTAGAGCAGAGGGGAAGGTATCTCCTTTGAGCAGAGGCTCATAAATTTTGATTGGGGGAAGGTATCTCCTTTGAGCAGAGGCTCATAAATTTTGATTGGGGGAAGGTATCTCCTTTGGGCCGAGGCTCATAAACATTGTAATTGGGAAGGATTCCCAAAGAACTTTGAGATAACTTTTAGAGAAAAGTTTTGTGGACGTAGCCTAGCCATTTCGGGTGAACCACGTTAAAATTGGTGTCACTTTGTGGATGATATTGTGCATTGCTTTAATATTGCTTTGGGTATATTGCTTTACTGTTTTGAAGTATAATGGAAAAAGTAAAAAGAGGTCTTATACTGTTCACCCCCCTCTCAGTATAAGCTTGTGTTCTTCAAATTTTGATATATTTTTTAAAATTTTATTATTTCTTTGGAGCCAAGGATTCCAAAATATAATGGCAAGACCAATATTCCATAAAATACATGATGGTTTAGCTTTGAAATAATTAATCCATCATTTTATCAACTTTTTCAAATTTTATGGAGTTCTCTTTTTAATAATAAGCCATGTGTGGCTTCTATTAGGACCCACTTCCATTAAAATAAAAAAATATTGCATTTTTCTTGTTACATTGCTATTAGGTTAATTATTACATACTCAACTTACCTTTTTATCGAATATTTTCTTCATTACCTTTCTATCAAATATATTCATCTTCTTCAAACTAATACATTTTTTCAATCAATTCCTTGATATTATTTTTATTAAGAGATAAAATTTCACTCATTTTTTCTTTTTAATTTTAATTTTTCTAATGAGTTTACACAGGTTTTTATGAGGGGTCCCAATCACCTCATACTGAGTGGGGTTTGAACCTTGGACCTCTCAAAGAGAGGCCAAAGTCCTTACCATTGCAGTAAGCTTACAACTTAAAATCTCACTCATTTAATTCCCTTCTAAATTTGAACATTTCCAACATGAAAATCAATACCACAAATGCCTAAAATATTTGCTACTAAATTTTCATGCCTATAAATATATTTTCTATAACAACCTATCAATTCCATAACACCTTTTTTTAGGGGTCTTATTCATGCCCCTAACATTCCAAGATATCATTTTCATCATCACTTTTTATTTGTGAGTTTAGCCCCATTTCTTGTTAACACTTGCAATATTTTCTTTTTTTCTCATATTAGGATCCCTTTCAGTTTGTTTTTCTCTTTGTTTTTGCTTCTTGAGTCTGTCATTTTTTCATTCCCACCAACATTTTCATCTTCATCAATCTCTTCAACTTTTTCACATTGCTCATAATGCTATCATGTATAGGTTTATCTTGCTATGAAGGATTCAAAGTGCAAGGAATAACCTGAAAAATACTTTCTTCTTTATGTTGCACTAAAACCTTAAGTGCAAGGATGCTCCTCCATAACAATTACCTTCTTATGCTTCCCTAAAAACCCTAAATTGCTATGTATTTCATCCATCATTATTTTATTTTTATGTTTCTCTTGGATCCCTTAAGTGTAAGGGATAACCTCTACAATACTTTCATTTCTATTGTTAGGAGAGGATTCCATACTACTTGATAAAAATAAAAACAATTTACTTGGAATAAACTTGACCTCTTATGTAGTCTATATTTTAAACTTTTTCTCCATAACTTCCTTTACACCTTTTAATTGCTTTTGAATTTGAATTTGCACATTACACTTTCTCATCCATTGTATCCTTAGTTGTTTCTTCTAATGGTTGTTTTGAGTGAATTATTGTGGCCTTTTTCATATGATATCGTAGATAGGATTTCTTTGCCTCTTAGTTTGAAGTGGATTATTCTTGATCTAATCCAACTTCTATTACAATATTATTTCCTTGTTTCATCTTAAAGTTTGTCTCATGACAAATTTTTTCTCTCTTTCTTCACCATTCTCACTTTGCAATCTCTTTGCATGTGTCGAGCCTCATAACAATTGTAAACATTGAAATACAATATTTTCATAATATCTTAGAAGCCCTAAGGGGGACAATGCAACAATTCAGGCTTTGGCTCTTCTTCGGGAGGTTCAAGATTCAAACCGTGACATGGGTGAGTGTGTGAGGGGGTGGGTGTGTGGTGGGTGTGTGTTAAATTCCTATTGATAAGCATAGCTCTTGGATTTACGAGGGATCATGGTTGGGAGGAGAGTGTTGAGCCTTGTGCGTTGGTCGTAGGGGTTTCTCACACTAACCAAATATATTTTTTAATATTAGTACATTATGGCAAAGGATTTAAAATATTTACAACAACACATATCTGAGTATATATAGCATGCTTTTGCTCCCTTGTAATTGGTCCCTCCTTGATGAATTTCCCTAGGAAATTTTCAATATTCTTCAAAACATCCTTATTGATGAGATGATATGGAAATCCAAAAATCCTAACCCACACCAGAAGTTTTTTAATAGTTTGTCTTAATAGAAAAAATCTCACTCCATGGTCTTAAATAAAGGACATCTCTCCCCCTAACCCATGGACCACTACCCATTATTTTATCCCTGATTTCTAAACCAAAAAATATGACGAGGAAAAAACCTTTAAGAATAAAATTAAGAGTATTTTGAACAATCCCCATTTTCACTTGATCCAATTTTGGATCTTTGAAAACATTGACCAGTATCCATGGAACTTACATAGTAACCCTCTACTTTTAAAAACCATTATATCATACTCGATCATCTCATCCTTGATAATTACTTATTGTATAACATCTACTCCTTAAATCAATCTTGTCATATATTTTCTCTTCCTATGTTTTCCAACTTTGGCATCCATACTTCCAACTAAGACATCCTGACTTCCCATTAAAGCTTTCAAATATAACTTTTCTTCCATACTACCTAGTGGGACTAACACCTAACTTGTACTTGCTCCCAAATTTAATGAGATTCTCTAATATATATATATATATATATATATATATATATATATATATATATATATATATATATATATATATATATTAAATAACTCCAAGTTAACGTTACAAATGATATTAATATTAACCTAATATCAAAATTTATTTTTTAATAAAATTAAAAATAATCAATAAATCTCATCCATTGAAATATATCTCCTTCAATAATAATCTTTCCCTATAAAAAGTACAGTAAGAAGAAAATTTGTGCAAACCTTATACCTTTCAAAATATTTGCCATCTTCTTTGGCATCCCTTTCAAATAAAGTAGGTAAGCAAATGAAAGGATTATTGTGTCTTTTTTAATTTATTATCTCTAAAACACAACTTTACTAAACTCTTAAACCATTCACATTAAAATCCTTACGAGATGTTCTAAATTCCAAATAAAGTGACCATCTTAAGCTATTTAAAGACCCCTTGTTTAAACACTTCACTAAACTCTTAAACCATTCACATTAAAATCCTTCTTGAGATCATCTTAAGCTATTTTAAGACCCCTTGTTTATGAGAATGGTGATGATGTGAGTTAGAAATTCAGTAGTCATTCCATAATCCTTTCCAATAAAGAAGTTTTGCAATCTCATCCCACCTCCATTATCTTTTATCTTTTAAATTAAGATTTATAAGAAAATTATTATTTTTCTCCTCACCGTGTCATCAACTTTTTGAAACATTTTGTAATTTTTCTTTTATACATATGTTAATTTTAGAAACATCTAGTATAAATTTAACAATATTTTCTAGTGTTTAAAAGTGGTTGTATGACATTAGACATACCTCCTCCCTATTACATTTATTCTCTAATCTATATTTATATGTTATTAAAATAAATTATATTATCATAAACATTTTTATAATAAGAATATTTATTGAAATACAAGGCTTTAATTACATTTTATTTACTAGCTTAGATATAAAAGATATATATCTAAAAACGAGAGTTATCGAGGCGCCTATCTCATTTCTTGGGGGTGTGGTCTCCAAGATAGGCGCCTCGGGATTGATAAAAATCAATGTTTTTAGATATATATCCTTTATATTTAAGCTAGTTTAAATATTTTAAATATTTGCACCGGTTTGTTAGTCGGCTGTTTTAGTTTAAATATTTTAATTGTTTTTGTTAATGTTGGTTTTTTTAATAAAAAAAATTGTTTACGGCGCGTGACATGTATGACCTCTTTGCCTCCCACTCCCTGTCTGCCATTGTAGGGACGTCTCTCGGCGTAAGTTGGTTAGTTGGCTATTTTAGTTTAAATATTTTAAATGTTTTTTTTTTTTTAATGTCGACTTTCTTTAATAAAAAAATTGTTTGCCATTGTAGGGACGTCTCTCGGCGTAAGTTGGTTAGTTGGCTATTTTAGTTTAAATATTTTAAATGTTTTTTTTTTTTTGTTAATGTCGACTTTTTTTAATAAAAAAATTGTTTAGTCGGCTGTTTTAGTTTAAATATTTTAATTATTTTTTTTAATATCAAATTTTTTAATAAAAAAATTGTTTACGACGCATGACATGTATGACCTCTTTGCCTCCCACCCTTTGTCTGCCATTGTAGGGACATCTCTCGACATAAGTTGGTTAGTTGGCTATTTTAGTTTAGATATTTTAAATGTTTTTTTTTTGTTAATGTTGACTTTTTTAATAACAAAAATTGTTTACGACGTGACATGTATGACCTTTTGCCTCCCATCCCCCTGTCTGCCATTGTAGGAACGCCTCTTGGCGTAATTATTGTTTCGCAATGTTTTGAACAATAATAATATTTTTTTCAAAAATTAGTTACATGGAATTAAAATATATTTTAGTTGTATTATAGTAGTGATTGTAGCACCATGGTATTTTAGCAAACATAGTGGTATTTGACAACTATGAATATATCACCTCCAAGATTTAAGCCTAGGTCTTGGCTTTGAAAGTCCATGTTTTTTACCACTTAAACTTGTGTCATTTGATGCTAGACAATTGCATTAAGTATGCAAAATATTAATTAATTTATTAAAATTATATATTTAGAATAACAAAAAATATTTATTACATTAATATGTAAAATATTAACTAATTTATTAAAATTATATATTTAGAATAATAAATTATTTTGTTTTTTTGGTTACATAGATGAATTGGTTACAATCATAATTTTTTAGTAATTGTCAATGCAGTTGGCAGGGTTCAAACTATCAGCGAAGGCTTCCAACACATCCATCACTCGTTAATGGTAACCCGACGTAATATGGGGACCATCGGACGCACAGGGTTCACACCGTCTTTGTCAATTTGGTTCAACACGTGGCATGAAGGGGACCGTTAGACAAGCAGGAAACATATCATCGTCATCAGTCAGGCGCAACACGCAAAAGAGTCGAATCAGATCATCAATCAGGCGCAACACGCAGAGAAGTTGGATCAGGCTATTGGATATGCATGGGCACACCCATGCGATTGGAACCTAGGTCTCCTCTTAGCGAGCACCTCAACTTACCAATCCACATAGACCCACGGACTTTAAGCTTTTTCAAGTCTATTATAATAAAAAAAATGAGCAATGTTCCAAATCCCACTTCTAACCTTGTAATTAGAGCAAACAATATGTAAAGACCACAAAAAGATATTTTAGACATCTTTATAATAAACCTATGTGAATAATTGGCCTTCTACCTAGAGACATGTAGTGTGTCTTCTTTTGAAGATGTCATAGATGAATCCAGAAGGGTAGAGACTACTCTCATAAATTGGTTGCAACTACAAATAAAGACTGAAAAGAAAGATAAATCCTCCTCTTCCTTCAACACCCAATAAAATGGTCAAAAACAAGTATATTGTTTGTGATTAAGTCATTAAATATTATAGTAAGACCAACAATGATCCATGAGTTCGAAGATAGGGGATTTTTAGAGATGAAAATAAAAAAATAGGGAAATTGAATTATCAGTCAAATGTTTGATTTTATTAATTTGAAAGTAATTATAGAGTAGGCAATCTCTAAGAAGATATGTATGCCAATTAAAACAATCGAGGAAGAAATACTATTTTCTATTACAACCTTATCAAGTAATAACAATCTATGTGAAGAGATCTTTCTCCATTGCAACTACTCCACTACAACTGCTACCTCTAAAATGAAATCACAACTTCTCTCTACCCCTCTTATTTATATAAAAGTGTATAATTTTACACAACTTTGGAAGAAGAGGAAGAGGAAGAATCAATTGGTTGTAACAACTATTGTTACGATGGTTTTGATAGTTGTGATAGTTAAACTACCATCACATGGAAGACCCATTGTTGCTAGCAGGATTCTATAGCATGCATTGTCTAAAGTTGAGTCCTTTGAGCCCTTCAAGCTATTCAAGCTCTTTTGAGCCCTTCTAGTATGTCTAAAATTGTCTAAGCTCCTTCAAGTCCTTTTGAGCTTGTTTGAGGCATTTGTCCGACTTTATGATATCCATCCGACTTTGAGGTGTTTGTCCATTCTCTATAGCATACATCCAAGTCATGTTTTAATTTTTGTATTTTGAGCTTGGATCAATCGACCCTCCTTGAGAAGTAATGTTTCCCATTACATCAAGCTTGGAAATTTTGTGTAGAAGATCTTTTTTATCTAAATCTTCATGAACCACTTGTCCTGGTGATTGAATTGCCTTGCTTAGATTACTTTGTATAACTATGTGGACTATTTCCTTGTGGTTTTAGTCCATGTGTCAACTATTTGATCCTTCTCCATCGATGTAAGATTTTTAGGATTGAGATCCTCTATTACCAACTTATTTGTTGTTTTTGAAGTGTCTAGCACAAGTGGGTAATGGCTTAAGAATCTTAATATTGAAAATGGGATGTAAATAAAGGTAACAAGGTAGAACTAGCTCAAAGGTATTATCTCCCACTTGTTTGATGATGGTATAAGGTCCATAGTGCAGAGATTTGATTTTCTTGTGTGGACTTGCAAGATGTTCTTTTTGCAATCACAACCAAACCTTATTTCCCACTTGGAAAGAGTATGGAATGTAATTTTGGTATTAGCACTACTTGTACTTTGCATTCATATGGTTTAGGAGGTTATGGAATTACTACTGCACATGCCTAATATGCTCCATAAACTTCACTACTTTTTTCATTTCTCTTTTTCTATGTAGTGTGAAGTTCATGGGTGAAATTGAAAAAACCACATCCATAGGGGCCAATGACTGAATCCCAAAATACAATGAAAGGGATTGTGTTTGGTAGAGTTGTTCAAATCGTTGTTATACTTGTGTTGAATGTAGAGAAGATTATTTTCCCATATTTGAGGATGCTTCAAACTGCACACACATAACATGTACATGATAACTATTAACAAATTCTATTTATCTGTTAGTCTGGGGATGGAATGTTGTGGACTTGGTGAGCTTTGTGTCCATAACCTCCTAGATAGTGCTCTAGAAGGTGCTTAAGAACCTACTATCGCTATCTAAGATAATAAATTTTGGTAGACCAAAATGAAGCCATACATGGCTAAAATATAATTTTATAGTTTCTTCAACTGTGACACTCTTCTTACAAGCAATCATGAGAGCCATTTTGAAAAAGTGATCAACCACCACAAAAAACACAATCATTTATATGCTTGAAAATAAAAAAACCTAAGAGGAAATCCATGGAAAAAAATCCCAAGGCTTTATAGGTGTATATAGGCCTAGATTCTTATTGATTGGCTTTGCAATGGCATAAGGTGTGCAAAAATTGACATATTTCTCCACATCATTCCTCATATTTGGCTAGATTTTTTTTTTTGAAGAAATATTAATATTTTCCACACCAAAGTGACCTGCTACCCTATTGAAGTGCACTTCCCATATCATATTTGGTCATTTAGTAGAGGGTACACATATGTGTCCCATGTGATAGAGTAGATGTCCCTGTAGATAAAAATCATAAACATACTTCCTTAACAAAAGTGCTTGGTATACTTCAACAAATTCAAGGTTTGCACCATAAAAGTGGACCAATTAGAAGTATCATGGACATAAGAATCAAGAATAGTAGCAAGTGTTGTGATGGGTGGTTAGCTCAGGTAGTCTATAGGTGAGTTAATGCTTCCCTTATTGTATTAGAGGATTAAGTGAAACTATTGCAAGTATGTGGTCCATTTTTTATGCCTCTCATTCCAGAGCTTACTCTATGTTTGGATGAATTCTAGAGGTTTGTGATCAATGCGAATGATAGTTTCTTTACCCAAAATATAGTGTTTCCACTACTTCCAGGTCTAAAAAATGACATATAGTTCTTTATCATATATGGGATACTGTATAATAGTCTCATTGAAAGTATAACTATGGTATGGAACAAGGTAATATTACTATGTGAGGATAATTCTAATTACATAGTTTGATGCATCTCTCATCAGCTTAAATGGTTACCTCAAATATAGCAAAGCAAGAATAGGAGTTGAGCATAATTAAGCTTTCAAATTATAAAAGACTCTTTGTTTTGTTTCTCCCCATTTGAACATGGCTTTGGATTTCCATTTTATCATTTGGTTTAATGGCCATGCAATGTGCAAAAATCCTAGAACAAACCTATGGTAAAAATTGGCAAGACCTAGAAAACTATAAAGTTGTGTGAGTCTTTGGAGTTGGCCAATTTTGGATAACCTAAATATTTTTAGGGTCACTATGAACACCTTCCTCATTGATAATGTACCTAGGGTATTGGAATTACCTTATGCTAAATGCACATTTCTCTAGGTTCACATATAATTTGTGCTTTTGAAGAGTTTGGAGCACTTCCTGCACATGCTATAAGTGTTGTTCCCACATCTCATTGTAGATGAAGATGTCCAAATACAGAAATACGAACAAGTTGGTTAAGGTACAAAGAATGTAATACATCATTCTTACTAAATTTTTTGGTGCATTAGTCAAGACAAAAGGCATAACCAACCATTCAAACATACCCTCTTTGGATTTGAATGTTGTTTTCCACACATATGTGGGCTCAATGGGAATTTTATGGTACCCAAATTTGAGGTCAATCTTGGTGAAGAACTTTGCACCATATAGTTGATCCAACATATCATTAATCTAAGGTAGTGGATCTCAGTTCTTCTGATGATCTTATTTAGATCTCAATAATCAATGTAAAGTCTCCACATACCATATTTCTTTGGTGCCAAGACAATTGGACTACTGTAAGGTGAATAACTCAGTCTAATATGACCTATTTTAATCGATTCTTAAATCTATCTCTTGATCTCATTATTTTTAAGAATTGATCTAAGATAAACAATGGTGTTAGGAAAAGGAGAATCAAGAATCAAGTTTATAGAATATTTTATCTCATAGTGGAGTGGCACTTCAATGGGTGACTTGAAGATATCATCATATTATACATTGACCTAGTTTATTTGTCATTGTTGCTGCAATGACTATTTAGTCACTATGGTAGTAACCATCTTCTTGGTAGATTGAGGCTTGATCATCAAGAGAACAAACTACTTGATTTTTTATAATATTTTTGCATTTCTTGGCATTGACGAGGGAAACAAAGGTGGAAGGAGTTACCTATGGTATCCTATATTGTTGATCCCCAAGGGTGATGATGACTTTGTGGGTGCTTGATTCATATATGTTGTGTCTCTACCACATAAATATCTAGCCAAGGAGCACATCACAAACATCTAGTGGAACCACATCACACAAAATCTCATCTCCAAATGGTTTGATAGCATAAGAGAGAAGACACTACTAAGTAAAAAAATATCTCCCTTGATTAGCCATCCAATGTTATATGGTTGTGGGTGAGGCTTCAAAATAAAATTTAAATTATTCACAGTATTAGCGATATCAAATTATTTTGACACCCACTATCAACAATGAAATTTAAGGGCTTTCCATTTACCCAAAATTGTGAGTGAAATAATTGCTTCTCCTCAGGCAACCCTTTTCTTTAATTTGTGTAGTAGATATAACAATAGTCACATGTGGTTCAATCTCCATGATCTACTTATCCTCATCCTCTATGAGGGATGTGTTGGCATTGTGGATGTAGATGGTTGTGTCTCAGCAAATAAAGACTAATCCCAACACTTTTTTCTAGAATATTGGTTGCTCTTATGGTAGTCACACCATTTCCTAGTCTAGTTCTTTTAGGGATTCTTATCTTGTGGCTCTTTCTTCTTCTTCCAGTTTTGATGGTTTTGTTGACCTTCTTTATTTGGTTGCTTTGGAAATCATCTTTACCTTTCTCAGGTTGGTCCTTAGTAATTCAATTCTTTTAATTTGAATTATCTTCTTTCTTGTTTTTGTGTTCCTACTTCTACTCAATCTTGATGGAAAATTTGTATGCTTCATCCAATATCTTGAAATCAAATAAGTCCATGTCCTCCCTTATGTACTAATGGATCCCACTATGATACTTGAGAATTTGATGCATCTTGGTGTCTTGGATGTAAATTTTTATAGACTAGTGAATGAAAAGCATCAGTGTAGTCTTGAATAGACTGTTCTTTACCTTGACGTAATTGTTTCCATCACATGTACAAATATTCATAAGAGTCTATTGGATACATTCTTGACTGCTTCCATGAACTCATCCCATGCAGGGTCTTTTAAATATTCTTTATTATTGCCATATACTTCCCACTAATTTTAGACTATTATTGAAGCTTTTAACAAGGTAAAAGTGATGTTCTATTTATCAGAGAAACAATTAATAAATATATATATAGATAGTTGGTATAGCCTATTCTCCACTACTTTTGCACTAATTTTTTTCTTCAAAGATAGGAATATCAAATTTCATCTAACTTTGAATAGTGTTGGGGAACTTAAAGGTTGTGTCATAGCACAAGAATATGGTAGTCGCTCAAGAATTTGGGTAAATTGATCTAGCATATAATTATTTTGTCTTTTAAGGGCTTCATGCTCTAGTTGCTTAAAAGGATCTACTATCTCAGTGTTATTTTCCATTTGATATTGTTTGAGATAATTAGGTAGATAATAAAAGGGGTCACATGCCTGACATCCAAGATTTTGATTGTTTGATCTTATCTTTGGGATCATACAACTACAAACATACTACTTTAATACCTCTTATCCATGAGTCTAGATATAGGGGATTCTTATAGATAAAAACCAAAAAATACAAGAAGATAATTGTTGATTAAATGTCTAATTTTTATTAATTTGAAAGGAATTGTAGAGTAGGCAATTTGAGAAGAGATGTATGCCAATTAAAATAGTTAGGGAAGAAATATTGTTTCCCATTGCAACTATGTTGGGTAATAACAATCTATGTGAAGATATCTTTCTCCAATGTAACTGCTTGGTTATAATTGCTACCTCTAAAATATAATTACAACTACTCTCTACCCCTATTATTGAGATAAAACCATTTATTTATACAAAAATTTATCAAAAGGGGAATAGGAAGAGTCGGTTGGTTGTAATTATGATATTTACAATGGTTATTACAGTGGTAACAATTTAGCTACTACCATATGGAAGGCTCATTATTGTTGGTAGTATTCCATAGCCCATCTTGTTTGAAGCCAAGCCCTTCAAGCCGTCTGAGCTATTAAAGACCTTTCAAGCCCTTATAGTTCATCTAAGATCATATGAGCCCTTCCAAGCTCGTTCATTTGACTCGATAACCTTCATTCGATTCCAAGGTGTGCATCTATTCTCTACATCATATATTTTAGTCAAGTTTTTATGTTTTGTAGTCCAAGCCTAGATCAAACAATATCAATGTTGTACAAAATTTATAAAAAATACTCCAAGTCTAATAAAAAAAGTCATATCAACCTATGACAAAGTTTATAGGGATAGATGAAACATTAGAAATCATACTAGAATAACTCCTTTATGTTAATATTATGGAGTTTCTAGCTATCAAACCCATCGAACCAAAAAGGGAAAATATTTCTTGATTTAAATCTAATGAATATTGTGCTTTCCATAAAGTCAATGACCATCACATCAATAGGTTTATGTGCCTAAAACATGTAGTCTAGGACCTTATCGATAATGACCAAATTATTATTAACAACTTTGAAACAACATCTTCTTCACCCATTCAAGATTTGGGTATTTTTCAAAAACCATTACCCAATCATAATGATAAAATAAAAAACCCACAATAAAATATATCAATTTTAAACACGTACCTCCACCTAATTAAGGAGTTATTGGAAATATTAATCAATATTTGTGTCAATCACATATCTCATCATGTTTATGTTGTTACAAGGGAATAAGAAAGAAACATTCAAGTCAACCAACCATCCACAAGCCAACCACCTAGACCTCCTGTGATTATTTAGTCATAATCAAAAGCTAAAATCAAAGGTTCTTATAATCTATTACAACACCTTGAGAATATCCAAGCAAAAATATTAATCTTGGATCTCCTTAAAACATCCCCAACTAATTGGGACATCTTGGTTAATATTTTGAGTGAACAAATAGTTCCTCAAAATCTAAATTTGAATGAATTTGCCTTGATCACCGAATTGATAGGGGAACATCATACAAACATATATTTTTAGGAATATGATATCTTGCAAAATTCTTTAATATGGGATCATCCCATATATATCACAACCCAAATTGATGATACATTTATTTAACAAATTTTAGTCAATAATGGCTCTTAGATTAAACTGTTTGTAGCTTGAAATTCATTAGTCACTTTAGATTATCTAAATATTAGGGCCTTTGGTAATAGGGAGTGAAAGCTAGTGGCAAAAGAGTTTTATGTCTCAAGGTAGGTCTTAGAATCTCATTTTTATGACATGCCTTGTAATTTATTTTACAACATTATTTTGGCATGACCATATATTCTTGAAATGAGGCTAATACCATCTACTTTACATCAATGTTTGAAATATGAATACATAGGCCAAACTTATAATATGTTGATTGATCCAAAACCCTTCAAGTACTACAAAGTAATTGAAGTCCAAGCTCATAAACCCAATATTTACCCTCATATCATAAAGGCTAAGGCTATCATACCTACTTCTAAAATTCTAAAATATTTTCATGTACCATTTTATAAAGGAGAATATAGTAAAATATATAACTATACTCATCAAAAATAAATTATGAAATCATTAGATTCACTTAAAATTTCTAATAATCATGATCCAAGAAATCAATAATATTTTGAATATTTTTAAAATAGCTAAACGTAATTGTAACTATTTTTAAACTATTCCCTTATTTTTGTTGAGAATGCTTATAATGAAAATACCGTTACTAGTAATATTGATATTCTTAAGAACGAATATAATTCCTGCTATTTGTCTAATGTTTTTCCTATTCCTAAGCAAATTTTATCCAATATAGGCTATCGAGGTAAAGGTTTTTTTTTTGGCTGGATAATAAGGGGTTGTACACTCTCTTCTTTAGAGCTTAAGATTTAAATAGATACACTTCTCAATTGATATGCTATAGCTAGAAACCTATATCATTTTACATAAACTGTCCAAATTTTTGATTTTCATTTTTTGGATCTTTTCAATTTATGTATGAATACAAATTCCATAATTTAGCATCCTTCCTAATATTTTCCTATAGCAGCCTTCACAATACACAAATTCATCTCTACTATCTATGCATTGCATCTTAGTAGAGTAATATTTCCAAAACATTGCACTATCATAGTCCACTTTACCAAATATGGATTGCTAGTTTCCTTCCTAAAACACAAGTGCAACCACAAAAATTATAATAAATAGTTTATATGAAAACACATTATTTTTAAAAAATAAAGTAGATATTACCAATGGAAAATATTAAATTAAGTATTAATCATTAATTAATTAAGGCAATCAACACTTTATTGTCAAATTCAACTAGACTTACTACTTCCTCTAACCATGGAAAGGAGAATTTAACTTCCTGATCCTTAATCAAAACCCCTCTATTGGATAGCCTATCTACACATTTTTTTCCTTTCCTTAATGTATGTGTAAAAATCATTTCTTAAAACTCTTTAGCAAGATCTTGAATTTCCAGAATTATTTCTTGTATGTTCTGTGGAGCCTTAGCTTTTCTCAAAATTGCATTTATTACTATGGGATAATCACTTCCCATCCATATTTTGTTCCATTTCATTTGTTTACATCCATAAAGCCACCCAATCTTAAGTTTCATTATTTATCTTAAATCCACTATTGAAATCATAATGAGATAAAATATCTCCTCTATTATTTCTAATTATTCCTTCTCCTCTTACTGGTCTTGGACTTTATTTGTATGCTCCATCAAAATTTAATTTAATCCACTCCACATCTGGTGGTTTCCACTTTATATTCTTTGCCTTCTTTTTGCTTCTCTTGTACCCAACATCATATTTCCATTTAATGACTTGACTCCATATATTAAGGCTCTCTGCTTCCAGATTAGGGATTGGGTGAGTTGATAGGGTTGGTTTAGACTCATTTACGGATAAGCACATCTTCCTTTTATTACCTCTAAACTGATTTCCTTTCCTTTAAATATTCTTTTATTCCTTTCTAGCCATACAATACAAAGTATTGTATCTTTTGATATATATTGTTTGTAAAACCTCACTTTTATAAGTTCTCTACCATTGATCTAACCAATATTCAATTCTTCTATTCATCACCATGAATTTATCAAAAATATTAAGAAGCCATTGCCATAAATTCTAGACTATTGATCAATGTTCCAATAGATGGTCTATACTCTCCTTATTTTTACAAAGAACACATTGAGAGGGGCCATGAAAACCTCTTTTCATAAGGTTAACCCTGGATAAAATTCTTCTATGATTTACTATCCAAACAAATATTTTAACTTTTGGAATGCTTGGGCTATCCCAAATATCTCTCCATATTCTAGTGATATTATTATTTTGTTGGTGTTGTACATTATATCCACTTCTTGTTGTATATTATCCTGAGCTATTCAACTTCCAAATCAATTTATCCTTGGCTCCCCTTGGAATAATCACAGTTGTTATATTTCTACTCAATTACCTCCTAGCATCAATGTCTTTTATACTTGTTAAAAACTATTCTTTTCATTTATAACTTCCTTCCTGATCCTTGTACAAAATTTTTGAAACCCTATCACCATATTTGTCTTGAAGAAATCTCATCCAAGGTTTCAAATTTAGATCTAATTGAGTGGTTTTTTTATCACACCAAGTATCCTTCCAAATAGAGTTTTTTCTCTAGTTCCTACCACCCATATTAAAACTTTAATCATAAGATCAATAGATTTTTTAAACCATTCCAAAGAGCAAGACCATTCAGTAGAGAGAATGCAGTAAATATTAAACTTGGGTCATTGGGATAAACATACTTAGAATAATTCTTGCCCATTATCTTTTGAATCTCTTTGTATCTCCATATTACTTTTCCCCTAATAGCTAAATTTGCATTTGTAAGAACTCTTAAACCAAGACCTCCCCTAGTTTTATCATCACACATATTGCTCCATTTCACCAAAGTAAATTTCCTTTTATCATGTAAACTTGACCATAAAAGGATCGCTTAATATAGATTAAATTTTTTTCAACTGATTTTGGCATAGAATACAATAACATATAATATGTTGGAATGAATTGTAAGACTGACCTAATTAACATCACTCTTCTTGCTAACGATAACCATCTACCTTTCCAAGTTGGAAGTTTATTTTGAACTTTACTAATAATTGGATTCCATAATTCTATCCCCATTCTCCCCTTAAATAAAGGTATCCCTAGATAAGTTGCTAGTAAATTTTCCTCCTTAATTTGAAGTAACCTACAAATTCTTGCTTTGATATTAGTTGGAGTGTTAAGAAGGTAAAATTTAGATTTTGTCCTACTAACTTTTTCCTCTAAAGCTCTTTCGTATTCCTTTAAAAAATATTCAAAGATCTGGCCTTATTTATCCTTGCCCTTCCAAAAAGGTTGAATCATCTACAAACTATTGATGGGTGATGTTGTTGATGTTATTACTAACCTTAAGTCCACTTATAAGCCCATATTTGTAAGCCTTATTTAAGTTCCTACTCAAAACCTTTGCCATAATAATGAACAAATAAGGATATAGAGGATCTCCTTGTCTAAGGCCTCTCTTGGCTTTAAAATATTCTGTTACTAACCCATTGACAAACATTGAATAATAAATTGTAGAGATACAAGCTTTATTCCATCTAACCCATTTCTTCCCAATCCAATCTTTTCTAGAACTACAAAAATAAAATCCCATTTAATCCTATCATAGGCTTTACTCATATCAAGTTTTAAGATCATTGCTTTTCCTTTTATTGAAGCTATTGAATGTATAACTTCGTGAGCTACTATGATCCCATCTAGAATTTATCCCCCTTTCACAAATCCTCCTTGCTCTTCTAAAATAATTTTATCTAACAATGACCTTAATCTATTTTCCATCACTTTGAAGATAATCTTATATTCCATATTACATAGACTTATGGATCTAAAATAATCAAACAATTCAACATCCTTCTTTTTTGGAATTAGGGTAAGATATGTTGCATTTATTGTATAAGGTATGTATTGTTTTACCCTAGACCGTTCCATTGTCACCAGTAATAAATCCTTTACTATATCCCAATTATATTGGTAAAAAGTTACAGAGAGCCCATTTGGACCTAGGGATTTATCCTTATTAAAAGAGAAAAGAGCTAAATGAACTTCTTCTAGAGTAATAGGCTCCATATGTTTCCTATTGTATTTATTTGTTATAATTGAAGGAAC
The DNA here is from genome assembly GCA_028583015.1 of Wollemia nobilis. NCBI lineage: Eukaryota > Viridiplantae > Streptophyta > Pinopsida > Araucariales > Araucariaceae > Wollemia > Wollemia nobilis. Next base: position 4,037,508 of record JAQPPZ010000314.1, read on the forward strand.
ATCCTAAAGAATTTTATCATTAAGAACATCAGTCTTCTCTGATCCTAGAATATTCTGATAAAAATACTTTACCTCTTTACTAATTTCACTCTGATCTCCAATCCAAACCCCTTCTATATATTTAATTCTACTAATTTTGGATATTGATCTCTATACTATAGCCATCGTATGAAAAAAATTGTATTTTTATCTCCTTTTAACCATGTCTATATTTATTTTAATCTCTAGAATTTCTCTTTCTTACTCAAAATATTACAATATTCACTATGCAACTCCCTTTCCTCTGAGCTTGGATTATTATGATCACCTTTTTGGAATTTTGGAGTTTAATCTTTTATTTCTTCTTTCTTATCAAAAATATTTCCAAAAGTGTTCTTATTCCATTCTTTTAATCTATATGTCATATATTTAATTTGATTTGGAAGAGCATACAACCCACCATTACTTGAAGAATTCCATGTTTGAGATATCATATCAACAAATTAAGGATGGTCTTCCCACATTTGCTCATATTTAAAATATGATCTTTTTTGAATTCACTTACCACCATTTTAACTCTTATTGGCCAGTGATATGAACTAATCCTTGTTAAGGTATTAATTTTAGCACAAGTTCCTTCATTAAGCCAAGTATTAGAGAATATAAATTTGTCTAATTTTTCTACTATTAGGTTCTGGCCTCTCTTGTTGTTGGTCCACATATAGTTATCTTCTTCAAACTCAACCTCCCATAGAATATTATTTTTAATAAAAGTTGAAAAATATCTCATACTTTGGGTTTATTTCGTAATTCTCCCAAATTTTTTGTCCAACTTGGTTATGGCATTAAAATATCCTATGACCATGAATCAAGTTTCTTGGTATTTACTTCTCATAAAGGCTTCAATACCACTCCAAAATTCTAATCTACTTGACTGAGTTGTAGGTCCATATACATTGATAAGGATGAAATGATAATCTGTAAAGTAGCAAGTGACTAAAGAGGCTATCCATTGACTAGTTTTATGAATAATTATATAGAAGGTTCTAGATGGATTCCAACAAGTTAGAATTCCCCCTATCACTCATTTAGAATCCACAACATCCTATTCACATTTTGTCCATACTTCTTGCATAGTTTTTGAAACTTCACCTTTTGTCATTTTAGTTTCCTGGATACAAAGAATACCAAACTTATTACTTAAACATAGGTTCCTAATACACTTATGCTTTGAGGGGTCATTAGCACCCCTTATATTCCATGAGATAACTATCATGTATCATTAGGGGCTTTTGGCCCCACCTGCATATTACCAATATCATTTTGTTGTTTGGTAAAGAGAAATTCAACCAACTTAGTTTGTGTTCCTTTCTCTATGTTTTCTCTTGCTTCCCTAGATCTTGCCTGATAATTTGAGGATTTTATTGCCTATATCAAGAGTAGGTCTTATTATTCTATTCCTCAATATTATTTCACAAGTTTATTTTCATCATATTTATCCTCTCCTGGCTCTATTACAGAAGCTTTTGACTTATCCTGCTCATTTTATGGTATTTCATTATTAATGGCAAAGGTATTGAATTCTAAAAATACATTTTATTTACTGATTTTTTTTCTCCTGAATGGTGCATGACACTTCAAGAGAGTCTTCAAAATTTGATGAGACACATTCCTTAGGTTCATCGAGAATGTTCTTCCTTAAATCAGGATCATACTGAATAGATGGTTCCTTGTTAATATGTTAAAACTGTTGTATTGTGTCCTCTAAATTTTGATCTACTTTTTCTTAATAGGATAAGGCCTCAAAAAAGTTGGTATTTCTTCCAATATCCTTCCTTAGTAGTCTCAACTATTTATTTTCTTTAATTTTCTAGATAATTTTTTTGGAAGTTGAAAACCATCTTCATCCATAACCATTTATAAGTTTTTCTTGAGGTTTTCTACATATGATTATGTTGGGCTCTTCTTAGGGCATGATACTTCAAATACCCCACCTCATGACATATTATACATCTAAAAGATATGTTTTCAAAATATATCGTTTGGATCCACATCTTATCCCCATACTTAAGAATGATTGATTCTGGTAAAGCTTTATTTATACCAATCATGACCAATATCCAAGCATAAATAGCCAAGAATCCATTTTTCGTCGTATTTGAAATCTCAAGGAATTATCCTAGAGTGTTTTCTATTACCTTGAAGGTATCTATTTCCTAAAATTCAATGGGAAACCCAAACATCCTAACCTAGGTTGGTACTAGGGATAGATTTACATTTTTAGGCAAAAAGCCTTTATACCACCAGTTAAGGAAGAGTCTTGCTCTTCTCTTAAACTAAGGACCTCCTTTTAGATTTTTTCTCTTTCTTCCCTAGAAAAAAATGTCTAGGAATAAAGCTTTGGGAAGAAATTATAGAATCACTCTTGAAGACTTCCAATTCCTATCAATCCATTTTCTCAAGGTTGAAGCCCCTGACAAATACCCATTAAATTTACCAAAAATTGCCCTATATTAGAGCAACGAGGATCTCTCCAAGGTGCACTCACTAACAACTACCACTAGAGATGATTCTAAAGATTTAATTATAAATTATTCCATGGAAAGGAAACTAAAACTCAAAATCTATTGAAATTTATCTCAATGTCCTATAGTAAATATAATATTTGATAAAAATTTTATAATAATTTGCATGCAAAATTTCTAAGATAAAGAAAGGGGAAAAAAAATTAGCTAAGAATGTCTAGATGGAATGTGTTGCCTCACTAAAATCCTAGCCCTTCATTGCTCTTCCCATCATACAAACCCTAGTTGACAAATATTTACAATTTTTTTTTCATAACTTGAAAGATTGCCATTGCCCTTATTTTAGCTGGTTGACTTCACAAGGTCGTATCTCCATCACTATTTATTATATTATTTCATATTATCACTCACTTTTAAGCTATTCAAATTCCACACAAGTTTGTCTAAGAATCAGCTAAACAGATAACTCTTTGTTAAGATATGTTTCCTAAAAGATATGTTTTTCAAAAAAAATCCTAATATGAATAAGGATTATCAAGGTAAAGGATTAGGTCTACATAAAAAAGGTATTAAAGAATCTATCAAATTAGAATTATGGATCAAAAAGTTCAAAATATATTTTGACCCTAGTAATAACAAGTCACATCCAAACTCCATTTCTAATGAATAAGTGATTGGCCACAATGATTGGTGTGATCATGCTTCCTTGATTGACCTAGATTTTAATGATAAAATTCTAAAGACCCTAACGTTATTATCTTGAATAAATGAGATTAGCCATTACACCCATCACCATGGTATAAATTTTCTAACTCTAGAGTATTCTAAGCTCATCGTTGATGAAGCATATTGTGATTGGAAAGAAGATGATCTCATTTCTTTCCCAATAAATCAATAAAAACTCAGGGTTATTTAATCCAAAATTAGGTCTACTTTGAGGTGTTATTTTATTAAATAATCAATATAGTTGTAAACAAAAATTCTAATTATGACTACTTATATACCTGTTGTGATGTCCTTCACAACGACCCCAAAATTTGGGGACCCACTTGAAATTTGAAAGTTGATGCCAAAATATTGCCTGCAATTGAAATTTGGAAGTTGATGCCAATGCATTGCCTGCATTTATAGTTCATATTGTCACCATTGGAATGTCAAGAATATTCATCTTTATGTGTTTTGTCTTATAGCAAGTGCATTGTCAAATTTCACCTTGAGATCTAAAAGATTTTGAGTTATGTTTGCAGGGTCGTGTTGTAATTTAGTGATTAAAGCCTTAGTTTATCATTGTTACCATTTGAAATATCACAAAATTGGTGTTCCTTAGGAAGGTCGTATAGCAGGGTTTAATTCACCAAAAGGTGTGAGAGTTTGGATCTATGCTTTAATTCTAGCACATTGTGGTTCCATCAATTTGGCATGAAGTTAATGTGTTTTGTAGGTTTAATTATTTTTAGATTATTTTGTTAGTGTGTGGTGTTATGTATATGTTTGTTGATGTTATGTTTAGTTATGTCATGTTTTAAATTAATTAAATTATAAAGTTTTATAACTTTATAATTTAATATATTTAAAATTGTTCATTGTTTTAAATTAATTAAATTATAAAGTTTTATAACTTTATAATTTAATATAGTTAGAATGGTTATATTATAAATATGTTTTAAATTAATTAAATTATAAAGTTTTATAACTTTATAATTTAATTATATTTAATAAGGTTATTTTATAAATTTTTTATATTCTAATTAATATTTGTCTTGTTGGCAGGATTATTAAAGTATATTGAAAAGGCGTCAGTGGCATTAGGGTTTCATGACATGTCTTAATTTTAATTTTTGAATGCCAATGAGGAGAAATAATAAATCCTTTGAAAAGGCTTTATTGATATTAGGGTTTCAAGAATTCATTTTTAAAAACTGACTGAAACGGAGTAAACTAATCAAGAGGAACGAATTTCTCAAGTTATAAATGGAGAATTAGAAACCAAAGAGGGGGTCAGACATTTTTGCAGAGAAGGAGAGAAGGAAAGTTGAAGGAGCAAAAGAAAGGAAAAAAGGAGCTACAGAGAGTTGGAAATTACAGAGAAACATATTCTATTGTAAGATCTTTGATTATATCAAAATATTTTAGGGATTCAAATAAGCATCATTTTGGTATTTGAATTATAATTAAAATGTTTGGTATAGTTTTCAATAATTAAAAATTCCACTGAAGATTGCATCATATCATTGTTCTATTGTGTGAATATTGGTGGGCAATGATTTGGTTTAAGTCTCTGTGATTATTTTTGTCTGTAGCATTTGTCCGAGATAGAATAATATTTCTTCTTTATAGAAATTTTGATTATTTATTTGATATTCAATTATGTTTGCATAGCCTAGTTCAATTTCATAAGAATTAAACCTTACACTAGGTTATCAATAATTTATTATTTAAATATTAAATTGTTTTAATATTTAAATAAATAAATATATAAAAGATAAATGAGTACTATGGTTTCAACTTTGATTTAATAAAGTTGAGAATTAGAGTTGATATATTTTATTGAAATTTGTTTGGATTTCATGCTTCAAATACCGTTTTATTTATTTACCGATCCAAACCCTACATTGAGAGGATTATATTTGTTATTAAATATTTTATTCCATAAATATTTAATAAGCAAATAATATGAGAAAAACATATTTATGAACTTGATTTTCAAAGTATAAAATTCACAGTTCATAGATCAGTTTTATATTAAAACCCTATGGATTATAATTATAAGATTTGAAAATCTTACAATTTTAGGGTTAAACATTATTACTTTATTTCATTTTCCAAATATTTTAATGTTGATTTTATATTTGGGATGAATAAAATGTTTTATAAATAAGTATTCTGGTTCTAACTTTGATTTAATAAGGTTGAGAATTAGAAGTGATTTATTTTATTAAAGTTTGTTTGGATTTCATGTTTTAAGTATAATTTATTTATGCACAAATCCAAACATTACATTGGAAGATTATGTTGGTTATTAAATATTTGATTTCATAAATATTTAATAAACAAATATAATAAGGAAGTACATTTATGAACTTGATTTTAAATCATAGAACTCACAGTTCATAAATAATCTTTATAGCAAACCCTATGAATTTATGATTAATAAGGTTTTTAAAACCTTATGATTTTGGGGTTAAACATTTTTATTTTTTATTCATTATCTCAAATATTTTAATGTTAATTTTATATTGGAGATGAATAAAATCTATTCATTGATTAAACCATAGGTTTTAAAGGTGAATATTTATAATCAGGGTTTATATCATCATTTTGAAATTTCACATACTTTAATTTTTATTAAGGTAATTGAAATTTCATATTAATTAAAATGCTAAGGCAAATTGTTATTTCAAATTAGTTTTGAAAGCATTTTAATCAATGGTATTGTTAAGTTTGCATCAATAGATCTTAATCATAAGGCAGATTTACTTTATCATTTGGATGATAGAATTTGATGAAAAGCATGTTATACATGATAAACTTGAAATCATTTACTTAATTTCCCAGGCCCCTTGTAAACAAAACTTGCAAACCCAAGAGTTTATTCAATTAAAAAAACTCACCCAAAAAATTGGTACTAGAAGGAGGGCATGAAAGGTAAATATTTGATTTTCATTCAAAATCATTCAAATCGTAGTTTAAAAAATACAAATTGAAGGTGTTATTTAATGCCAAGGTTTAATTGATGCATATCTTTTTATTAATTGATTAGTCATTTCATGCTTATTTGCAAGATATATTTCTTTGACTAATAAGATTGGCATTAAAATTGTGTTCTTTAAAGTTCACTAATGGCATCACCTACTTCAATAAAGGAAATGATGGCTTCTTGGATAGGTGATTATTATAGCAGTTTAAACATGCCTATTCATCAAATTCCTGAAGGTGTAGAAGTTTGTTTACCCAGATTTAGGCATGATGTGGATCAAGCCAAGGACCATATTCAGAGATACAAGAGTGTGTTAAGTCATTTGCAGCTCATGCAGGGAGATGTTCCTTGTAGATTATTTTCATACCCATTGGATGAGGTTGCGCTTAAGTGGTACATACAATTACCTGTAAGGTATGCTACTTCTTGGGTTAAACTAGAGAAAGCATTTCTTAAACATTTTGGAAGGTTGGATGATTCAGATTATGATGTTAAATCAATTTGTCTCTATTCGTAAAATATTTAACGAACCCATGAGATCATTTAATGATAAATTCCATAGGTTGTATACCGAGGTGGGAACACATTATATCATTTTAGAAGAAAGAGCTACTCAAATATACATGGGAGCCTTAGATCATGTTACTGCTATGTTTTTGAAAGGTATTAAAATTACATCATTGCCTAGAGCTTACAATGAGGCAGTAACATTTGAACAACAATTGATATCTCAAGGTGTTAATATGGAACAACTATACAGACTTAGACCTAAAACTCATAATCAAAGATCACAAATGAGTCAGGTTGAGATTGATAGTTTAGATGTCACAACTACCTTAGATGTTGAGAATGAGGTGCAGGTTTTCAGAGTCAATACCCATCAATGAACATTGTGATGATCAAGTTGATCAAAATGTAGAAACTGACTTAGAGCCATTATTCACAAAAGAGGATTGGGATGATCTTATAAAACAAAATACAAAAATTGATCCCATTGAAGAAACTCTTGTCTTACCAAAATATGAATCTGAGGAAGATGAATTCTTTGAAATTGAGGAGGATGAATCTGAGAAAGATGAATTTTTTGAAATTAAAGAAAATGAATTTGAAAATGAATCTGAAGAATATATAGAAGAAATGATAGATTTTCATCATTTGTTTCAGGAGGATAATGAGTGTGATGTTCAAATAGGTAAATTTAAAGAATTGAATGATCATAGATGTGATTTCATTGAAGATTGCAAGGGATTACAAAAAAATAATACCTCGATGATGATGGTTCAAATGAATGATCCTAAAATCTTATTGTTTGAGGAAGATGAATTGTTTGAAATTGAAGATGAATTCTTTATTGAAGAAGGTGAATCTAAAAATGAATCCAAAGATGGTATGAAATAAAATATGGAATGTCACCAAGTGCTTTAGAAAGATAATGATTTTGTTATTTCAGATCATGAAGAAGAATTATTCACTTTATTCACAATTTCCAAAGAAGTTCTTATCTCAGATGATGTGCAGGAAATTGAAAGCCTTGTGTCACTTAAGGATTCTACAATGCTCATACAACAAGAAATCAATAGGTCTTCATCTCAGGTGATTGATAAAGGTGAATTTGAAAAGGAAATTATAGACCTATCCGAAGTTTGCACAAAAGATATGGTTGAACCTCACCCTTTAACTATAGAAGATAATTTTTATAATGGTTGGGGAAGATATGATGAATGTTTTTCTTTTATACCTACTGATAAGAATTTTTCTTCATCTGATATGCAGGATGCTAAAATTGATATCTTACATGAAGAGTCTACAACTCCTGTACAATCAAAGAATCACATGTTTTCTAAAGCCATGATAAAATCTCATCCCTTAGCTTTAGAAGATAATTATTATAATGGATGGGGTATGTATGGTGAATCATTGTTTTCTCATACTTCTACTGATAAAATTTTTGTTTCACTTGATATGCAGGATGTTGAAACTTCTATTTCAAAAGAAGATTTCACAATTCCTACACAATCAGAAAATGACATGCCAATTGCAGAAATAGAGAAGGTTCCAAAATTGAATCACTTTGAAGATGAATTTATTGAACACCTTGCTGAAATTGAAAATGAAGAAATGGTAAATGTTTCTTATGACTCATTTATTATTAATGAGGACGAGGTAAAGTCATCTCTTTTACCCGTGACTAATAAAAATTTGAGTACAAATTCACATGAATGGTTTGGATTTAATGTTGGTGATGACCTAAAGGAAAATGTTGATCTATCTGAAGTAACTCAGGTGGTTGATCAAGAAAATTTATTATTTAACACATCTTGTGATCAATCAGATTTGTGGTTTGAAAAGGATAGGCATACATTTAATTGGGTGCCTAATTTTGGTGTCTTTAATAAACAGGTATTTGATGAAGATGAAGAACTACAAGGTGATCATGATGGAGACCATGAAGAAAAGGAAAAAGTGACAAATGCTCATCAAATCTTGGTAAATGCTAATAATGATGTGTTGAGTATAGATGATGAGGTAAAATCTTCACCTTTCTCATTGGTTACAAAATTTTTAGGTAATGGGTTGCATGATAAGTTTTTGGATGCTAATGCTATCAATGATGAAATGTCAAATGTTGTTAACAAGAAGTTGGAGACAACTTCTAAAATTTTTGCCATAAATGAAATGAAGGAAAACATGTTTGAAATGCTTAATCAAATTCATGAGCAATCAACTAGTGAATCTAGGGCGCAAATTTTTAATGATCTTCTTATACCAAATGTCCTAGATGCTTGTCAATTCTTGAATGATTGTGATTGCTTTAAAAACTTTGAAAGTGACTTGAATTTGAAATTTTTAGAAATAGGTTCTTATTTGCAAAATCTCCTATTTGAAAAGGGGAGCCTAGTTCTAAATTATGAAACAAATTGTGAAATTTACACCTTTTTGAATAAGCAAAGGATAATTGAAAATCATGTTTTCACTTTTAAGTTTAATAAATCAAATCTTAAACATGGAACTGCTTATAATTTTGAATCAAATCAGTGGGATGAAATAGGCACAATGAGAATTTCTATTTTTGGCCTAATCTTATTTTTATTGGATTCTTATAAAACTTGTCAGGCATGTAATCATATATGTTTTCTAAAGTATGCTAATCGTATTTGGGATCCAGGGAAATGATGGCAGAAATTTTGTAGTGTCTTGTACATAATGTATATTTTTGTAAATAGTCTTTTGGATTTTGTTTTCTTGTTTTGTGTTTTGTATAGTTTGTTGTTTTGTGAGTTTGTTAGTTAGTTATTTTGTTGATGTGTTAATGTGTGATGTTGTTGATGTTTTGTTGTTAAGTGTTGTCACATTTTGTTGTGTTTAGTTGAGTACAACAATAAATTGACTTTTCCAGTTTTGGGAGCTTCATGACTTGGATGTGATTCAAATTAGCACATAATTTTAGGTGAGTATTTCAAAAGTAAGGTATTTGTGATTGAGACACTGGTCAATTGTTGGTTGTGTTTGATTTTTTATCCTGGACCGAGTAGGATGAAGTTACCTATTTTGAAAACCCATGAAACTTGGAGAAAAAGGAAAATGAGATATTGGTTTATGTCCTCATGAATGTGAACTAAGATAAGGCAAATATGAAAAATTGGAATTGTATTGCAAAAGCTCCACGAGTACCACAAAACACATTAAAGTATATTATTTGAAATTTGGATGCATGAAGTTGTTGGTTTTGCAAATTAGGGTGAAATATCTTATATACTCTTTTCAACCTTACCTCATCTCTAACCCAGGTGGCAGGTGGATTTGTTGCAAAGTACCATTCTACCGGATGTAAAAAGAGAGAGATAAATAAAAAAAGAGAGATAAAAAAAAGAGAGAGATAAAAAAAAGAGAAAAAAAAATAGAGTCAAATCTATTACTAAAAAAAATATAGTCTTCACCGGAGCTATAGACGCTCGGCTGGCAGTGAAGCAAGGTCTAGGGAAAATTTCATGAAGAGCTATAATGATAAATCTATCATCCAGAACTAAATAATCTTCATCGGAGCTATAGACGCTCGACTGGCAGTGAAGCAATGTTTAGAATAAAGGAAACGCAACATCCACCTAATATCTAGGTATTTCAGATAATCTCTACCGGAGCTATGAATGCTCGGTTGGCAGTAGAGCAAGATCTGAAGAGAATCAGGTGTAGGTTTTACCTTCAAAGAGGAATTATTCATAGCCTGAAATGTGGAACTGATGATGGAATGTTGAATGGTTTCAGGTGATAAGGAATGAATCACTTTGCACACACTGAGCTGATTGTTGAATGATTCTGGTAGTTCATGTTTGAATTGGTCTATTCTCATTCTCTAGATACTTACTGATGCTTGTAATTCTAATATTTGGGTTTTGTTTGTTTTCAGAGTTTGGTTTTTAAATCCAAAATGTCCAGGGACATTTACCAGCAGAGTCACCAATGTTGTGACGTCCTTCACAATGACCCCAAAATTTGGGGACCCACTTGAAAATTTGAAATTTTTATTCCAAAATATTGCTTAATTGAAATTTAGAAGTTATGCCAATGCATTGCTTATGTTTATAGTTCATATTGTCACCATTGGAATGTCAAGAATATTCATCTTTACGTGTTTTGTCTTATAGCAAGTGCATTGTCAAATTTCACCTTGAGATCTAAAAGATTTTGAGTTATGTTTGCAAGGTCATGTTGTAATTTAGTGATTAAAGCCTTAGTTTATCATTGTTACAATTTGTGTTTAGTAATTAATTCATATGTTTATATATTTTAATTTTAATTGTGGTTTACATTATATTGTGGCATATATAATATGTTTTGTAGATTTAATTATTTTTAGATTATTTTGTTAGTGTATAGTGTTATGTATATGTTTGTTCGTATGTTATGTTTATTATTTTAACTTTATAATTTAATATAGTTAGAATTGTTATATTATAAATATGTTTTAAATTAATTAAATTATAAATTTTTATAACTTTATAATTTAATTATATTTAATAAGGTTATTTTATAAATGTTTTATATTCTAATTAATATTTGTCTTATTGGAGGATTATTAAAGTATATTGAAAAGGGTTGAATTAGGTTAACTTTAATTTTTGAATGCAATGAGGAGAAATATTAAATCCTTTGAAAAGGCTTTATTGATATTAGGGTTTCAAGAATTCATTTTTTTAAAACTGATAAAACAGAGTAAACTAATCAAGAGGAACGAATTTCTCAAGTTATAAATGGAGAATTAGAAACCAAAGAGAGGGTCAGACATTTTTGCAGAGAAGGAGAGAAGGAAAGTTGAAGGAGCAAAAGAAAGGAAAAAGGAGCTACAAAGAGTTGGAAATTACAGAGAAACAAATTCTATTGTAAGATCTTTGATTATATCAAAATATTTTAGGGATTCAAATAAGCATCATTTTGGTATTTGAATTATAATTAAAATGTTTGGTATAGTTTTCAATAATTAAAAATTCCACTGAAGATTGCATCATATCATTGTTCTATTGTGTGAATACTGGTGGGCAATGATTTGGTTTAAGTCTCTGTGATTATTTTTGTCTGTAGCATTTATCTGAGATAGAATAATATTTCTTCTTTATAGAACTTTTGATTATTTTTTATTTGATATTCAATTATGTTTGCATAGCCTAGTTCAATTTCATAAGAATTAAACCTTACACTAGGTTATCAATAATTTATTATTTAAATATTAAATTATTTTAATATTTAAATAAATAAATATATAAAAGATAAATGAGTACTCTGGTTTCAACTTTGATTTAATAAAGTTGAGAATTAGAGTTGATATCTTTTATTGAAATTTGTTTGGATTTCATGCTTCAAATACCGTTTTATTTATTTACCGATCCAAACCCTACATTGAGAGGATTATATTTGTTATTAAATATTTTATTCCATAAATATTTAATAAGCAAATAATATGAGAAAAACATATTTATGAACTTGATTTTCAAAGTATAAAATTCATAGTTCATAGATCAGTTTTATATTAAAACCCTATGGATTATAATTATAAGATTTGAAAATCTTACAATTTTAGGGTTAAACATTATTACTTTATTTCATTTTCCAAATATTTTAATGTTGATTTTATATTTGGGATGAATAAAATGTTTTATAAATAAGTATTCTGGTTCTAACTTTGATTTAATAAGGTTGAGAATTAGAAGTGATTTATTTTATTAAAGTTTGTTTGGATTTCATGTTTTAAGTATAATTTATTTATGCACAAATCCAAACATTACATTGGAAGATTATGTTGGTTATTAAATATTTGATTTCATAAATATTTAATAAACAAATATAATAAGGAAGTACATTTATGAACTTGATTTTAAATCATAGAACTCACAGTTCATAAATAATATTTATAGCAAACCCTATGAATTTATGATTAATAAGGTTTTTAAAACCTTATGATTTTGGGGTTAAACATTTTTATTTTTATTCATTATCTCAAATAGTTCAATGTTAATTTTATATTGGAGATGAATAAAATCTATTCATTGATTAAACCGTAGGTTTTAAAGGTGAATATTTATAATCAGGGTTTATATCATCATTTTGAAATTTCACATACTTTAATTTTTATTAAGGTAATTGAAATTTCACATTAATTAAAATGCTAAGGCAAATTGTTATTTCAAATTAGTTTTGAAAGCATTTTAATCAATGGTATTGTTAAGTTTGCATCAATAGATCTTAATCATAAGGCAGATTTACTTTATCATTTGGATAATAGAATTTGGTGAAAAGCATGTTATACATGATAAACTTGAAATCATTTACCTAATTTCCCAGGCCCCTTGTTAACAGAAACTTGCAAACCCAAGAGTTTATTCAGGCACTTATATAAACATCTATGCATGACACATAAAACATTAAGTGAGAACCTTGGAGAAATATTATGTTCTTTGCAAGAGAGAATTTAAATTCTAAGTTGTCGAGTGGTTTTGTAACCTGACAAAATCACACCTCAACAATACCTAGATAGTATCAACCTAGAAGGTCTAGGTGTCTTGCTAGATTCTGCTCAATTAGAGGATGTAGCTTGAATCTTGATAGAGAAAACAATATATTAATATAGAAACCCTTTATGCACCCCAAAATATTAAGCTAGATAAAGTCTGAACCATAGAAAAATAAGAACAATATACCGGATTATTGATTGAATTCAAAGATATATTTGCTTGGTCTTATGTTGATATGATAGGCTTAAATCCAACTTTAGTTATTCAAAATTTACTTGTTTATTTTTAATCAAAACCCATAATTTTTTTTTTGGAATATACATTTGAAGGTTATGCTTTTGATCAAAGAGAAGTTTTAAATCTTCTCAATGTCAACTTCATTAAATTTATTGATTATTCTGACTAGATATTTAACATTGTTCCAGTTGCTAAGGAGACTATAAGTATTAGACTATGTACTAATTTTTGAAATATTAAAGAAGCATGTCCTAAACATGATTTTATCTCCTAAATATTGATATGATTTTTTATTTTATAGCATGTTATAAAATGGTTTCATTAATGGATGGTTACTTTGGATACAATCAATTAAAAATCGCTCAAGAGGACCAACACAACACAAGATTTACCACCACATGGGGAAAATTTTGCTATTAGTGATGCCTTTTGGGATCAAGAATGTAGGAGCACTTATCAAAGGGCCATGCCATATATCTTTTATGATTTGATTTGGAATATAATGGAATATTATCTTGATGATTTCATTGATTGCTTGCTCGAGAGTTGAGACTATGTGCATGATCTTAGATGTAATTTTGAATGATTAAGGGTATATCAAGTTTACCTTAAGCCTTACAAGTGAATTTTTGGAGGGACATCAGGAAAGCATCTAGGATTTATCATTTATTATAGAAGCACAAAATTATACCCTAATAAAATAGAAGTTATTTCCACTATGCCACTCCCATGAAAATTAACCTAATTATGAATTCTTCAAGGAAAAATCCAAGTGATTTAAAGATTCATATTTCAACTTGCTAGCAATAACCCATTTACAAATATTTTAAAGAAAGATGTGGCTTTTAGATGAGATGAAAAATGCCAGTAAACATTCAATGACACTAATGTTCGATTTTATAATATTTTCCAAAACATGCATTCACCATAATCTTATGCTAAAAAGAAGATAATGTGATTTAGAAGATATAAATAATAAATGACATGAAGAAAAAAAGGGAGATGATAAGAAGTATAAGGTGGGTGACCCAATACATCACATTTTATTCATATTTTTTATATAAATGGATCTTCATTAAGGGTTATTTATAGTGATACCAACCCCTAGAGAAATTTTAACCTCAGGTTGACATAAACTTAACCTTGAGGTTAACCTTACAATAAAATAATAATAAATTACCCTTTAAGTGAGGTTATCCATAAATGTGGATTAACCAATACCACTAAGGGTGAAATATGAAAGAGACCCATAGGTTTATATAAACATCCTTGTAGGCTTACATAAATGAGGAGTGATCGTAGGCTTACATAATTAAGGAATTCCTGTAGGCTTACATAATAACATACCCATAGACTACATAAATGGTTCTCATAAGCACCTTGTCACACATTTGATATTGGCCTAAATAATATCAAATTACACAAATTTTAACACCCCCCACAACATTAGCTAAGAGGGACAAGGAGAGAAGGAATTAGAGATAACACCTCCTTGCATAGTGGATTATCTAATGGGCCTTTGTTGTTACTTCTTTGTCCTCATCTTCATAATCAAAAATCTTGTGTCCAACCCTCAAGAATTTAGTCTCAATCTTATTTAGCCTGGAATGCAATTCTTGATGGAGTGTCCTTCCCTTTTACAATATTGATAAATATTTGAATTCTT
The DNA here is from genome assembly GCA_028583015.1 of Wollemia nobilis. Taxonomy (NCBI): domain Eukaryota; kingdom Viridiplantae; phylum Streptophyta; class Pinopsida; order Araucariales; family Araucariaceae; genus Wollemia; species Wollemia nobilis. The sequence goes on from JAQPPZ010000314.1 coordinate 4,052,616, forward strand.
TGAAACGTTAGACTTACCCTTAGATGCTTAAGTCTTAGATTACATTGACATGAAGTCTTTTAGATGAATTTGTGTATGAGAAATACCTCCACAATTCTTCATTTCTACTTCATAATGGATTAGAAGCTTGAAAAGTCCTTCAAGAGAGAGGATTATGGTTATTTTATAGTCATAATTCCACATAAAGAACCAAGTCAACTATATGAAAAGGAGTAGACATATTAAAATAATAGTTTTGACATACTCTTCATCACTCTTTACCCTATTTTATACAATAGATAGATCAAATTTTAGAGATTTGAAGTATGATATATAGTCTTCAACATTACTAAAATCTAAAATTTTGAGATTGGAGAGCTCAATTTCTATTATATTAGTTTCACTAGAACTTATTTTTTCATAGATATATTTTAAAGTAGTCCATATGTCAATAGGATTAGTCTTCTCTCTAATGTGGAAAAGTACATTCGGTTCCACCAACATGAAGAATATTCCAAGAGCTTACTCCTTTATCTTACCGAGTTCATGATCATTGAGATATTTTCACTCATTATTAAAGATAAACTAGAGATATTTACTTTTGAGTAATCCTTCCATTTGAACTGACCAAGTGTTATAAATTTTCCCATTGAGGCAAGTAACTATAGTGAATTCTCACTACACTTGGGAGGAGTATGAATCTTCATCAATTTTATTAAAAAAAGGGTTCCTGGTGGAAGAAAGATAATTATATCTAGAAGGAGGTCAATACAAGTGCATAGGATCTATAACCTAACTTTTTTTAGTCAAAGCTAACAAAAAAGGAGAAAGAATTAAAATTTCAATGATGACCCAAGGCGATGATGCATACAACTGAAAGGTAAAACATTATGGATACATCCATCGAACATAAACAACTGGTAATCACAAGATAATGATAACAATTGAAACACAAGAAACTCAGATAGAAAGTTAGTAATAAAATACATCAATCAGGCCAAGTACAAAGAACTAGGATATCGAATGGAGAACAAAAGAAGATTTATATTCCAAAAATCAAATAAGTTTACACCACCCAGGCCCTAAAAATATAGGTTAAGTTTTGCTTTGGGGGATCCCACCCTTGAATACCTACATAGAAGGCCACTAGTATCCCATACCCCCAATTGAGGCCATAGCCCTAGATCATGTAAATGATATTGAGGTGTCTAGGACCCTGTATGTACAACCCTCCCTCTACAAAAAACTACATCATTAAAAAAATCATCATGAGAATTATAGAGGAGGATTGATGGACCTGATCAACCATTAATAATTAAAGATCTTGATGTTTAATCATTGTAGATTTCCAACATGGGTGATGAAATATCACCTCAAGCAACTCCAGATCTAGAGACCTTAAGATTGTGCACCATTAGGGTGGAGTACCTTGGGTGGGCTTCTGAAGCAAGAAAATTTTACTTTTAAAAGGGTAAAGCACCCAAATGTATCTATAAATATTTGTATTCTCCATTGGAAATCATAGAAAGCTAGATATTCTCTTAAGGGAGCTTTCCTTCATTCTATCCTATGTCTTGGCCTAGCTCAAGCCTTACATTGTTGATTAATTAGTTTTTGAATCTCTTTTCTTTACATGTATGTAACACAAAGTCCACATTAATAAGAAGTTGTGATTGTTTCCCCCAAGGGCCATGTGGATTGGCAATTTTTGTTTCTAGCTAGGCACTTAGCGAGAAGATACCTAGGTTCAAACCTTGGGGGCATACCTATTGTAAATGTAGTAGTATAAACTAAATCCTCCAAGTGCATGGTAGATTGATGATGATTGTATGAATCTTGAGTGATTGGTGGTCCTCCTCACATTGGGTCATCAATAATGAGATAACATAGGATTGTTGGGAGCAACCCTTGTGGTTTGGACCCTACACTTGGTAGTTACTAAAAATTGTGTGGATGTAACCAACTACCTTATATATCCAAAAGAAGTTGTGACTGTTATGAAATCCCTATCCTAGTTATGATATGGGTATTTTGTCTTACACATGTTTGAGGGGACCGTGTTCCTTGTGTGCTATCAATTACTATGCATGCATTCAGTTCAACCCATAACAACATGAAGATTATCTTAGATATTTGGTGAATCATCACCTTTATATATACTAGATAGTTCTCCTTTCCTCCATTTTAATTTGACATTATTTATTACTTTTCTCTCTTTCCATTTTACTTAGAAAGAAACACCTGATAGAGTAGGCTAGCATAGGAAGGAATACAAGCATCAAAGATCACACCCAATAAAGGAGCCAACCTTGGAAAAAAATATTGGATATTATCTAGAGGAGTCGCATTCCATGCTTCCCAAACTTCCTAGGATTGACATATCGCACAAGGCATAGGGCACTAAACGCACATACTCAAAATAAGAGAGCAATCACTTAGCATGTATGTAATCCATAGTTCACATTAATAAGAAGTTGTAACTATTATGAAATCCTTGTCTTAGTTATGATGTAGGTATTTTTTCTTACACATGTTTGAGGGGACCGTGTTACTCATGTGTTGTTATTTACTATGTATGTATTCACTTCAACTCATCATAATATGGAAAGTCTTTTAGATATTTGGTGCATCACCATCTGTAGATAGGTTATATAGGTCTCATTTTATACATTTTAATTTTATGTTGTTTACTACTTTCCTCTCTTTCCATTTCTCCAATAAGACAAACCCGATAGAGTAAGCTAGCATAGGAAGGAAGATGGGCATCAATGATCACACCCAGTCAAGGATCCAACCTTGGTAAAAAATATTGGAGGTCATCTAGAGGAGTCGTATTCCATGCTACCTAAACTTCCTAGGATTGGTGACTTGCACGAGGAATAGAGCACTAAACACACCCACTCGGAAGAAGAAAACAACATCTTAGCATGTATGTAATCCAGAGTTCACATTAATAAGAAGTTGTGACTATTATGTAATCCTTACCTTAGTTATAATGTGGGTGTTTTTCTTACACATGTTTGAGGGAACCATGTTACTCATGTATTATAATTTACTATGTATGTATTCACTTCAACTAATCACAACATAAAGAGTCTCTTATATCTTTGATGCATCACCACCTGTAGATATGCTAGATAGGTATCCTTGTATTTTAATTTCACATTGTGTACTACTTTGCTATATTTCCATTTTACCTATCAAGACATACCCAATAGAGTACCCTAGTGTAGAAAGGAAGAAAATCATCGAATATCACACCCAGTCAAGGAGCTAGCCTTGGTAAATTTTTTTGGAGGTTTTCTAGAGGAGTTACATCCCATGCTCCTTGACCTTCCTAGGATTGGCACCTTTTACAAGGCATAGGGCACTAAATGCACCTGATTGAAATAAGAGAGCAACCACAACCATGGGGAGTCATGATACCTAAGACATAGGGGTTATTTTAGATCCCCAATAGTAACATACCCTAAGGAATCCAACTTTGCATAAAAATCCTAAATTTATTTGTGACAACTCTATAAACTAATTTCATGATTACATAGAGCTCAAAAAATCATTTAATTTAGAAAATAGGGCTCCAAATTCTTTCACATGCAATAACTGTGGTATTCAAAAGATTTGGATGAATTAAAAATCAAATCAAGAAAAATTAAATGGTAAAACTTAGAAAAAATATCACCAAATCAAATATTGTGATAGGTCACCACTTGATTGAGTGTTGCACCTATGATTCTAAGTTTGATACTTTCTTCAATATGATTGATGTATTAATTTAATCTTCTCAAATATAAATTTGAGAGGGTTTTAGAGCTGATGAGGCTTAAACCTGATACAAACTACTTTCAAACAAGGAAGCAAACCATTATGCCACCTGTGTAGCTAAGATGAAAGGTAAAATGAGAATAATTTGACCACATGATTTGGCCAAAATATGCTTTCAACACAAATGGGGACCATACTCAAGTTTTAAATATGACATTTCTTCATAATAAATGAGCTACCCAACAACTATGCCACATAGTCAATTAAGGTTGGAGAAAACCTTCTTTAAATTAACTATAGTCATTCATCAATCATAAGATCTCTTAAAAAAAAGGTTACCTATGGTGATTCACCTATTGACCTCTTTTTTGTAAGTAGAGTGCCTAATGACATGAGACACTAATGTTGAATCTCTTATTTGACTTCAATCAAAAGTCATGAAAGAAAAAATACTATCAATGAATCACACCACTTCCAATTGGTAGATGAATGAGGAGGTCAAAACACATTCATAGTGATTGGGGCTAAGATTTAAGAATTCAACCTCCTGGATCCAAGGCATATATCCTAAAAAATACATCATTTGCATTAGCATGTCTTTGATGCACTAGATCACTTGGATGTGTGATGACTGGTCACACAAAATGCATGCACAAATCTGCATACGAATGACACCATAAACAAAATTTAAAATAAAAAAAAACTTTAAATGCAATATTAAAAAATACTTGAATGTTGATTCTAATTTTAGACAAAAAAATTTCTCATTTTGCTAATGAGTTAAGTTGCTTTGAATTTTACTCTAATACCATGTTTAATTTTGCAATATCTTATATAACCATTCCAAAATATGCATTCACCACAATCATTTGTCAAAAATAAAATTTTATTTAAAAGATAACAATAATAAATGACATGAAGAAATAAAGGGAGACGATAAGAAGTATAACATGGTTTCCCATAGGCACCCAAATATATTGTATTATATTCACACTTTTGATAAAAATGGATATTCATTGAGGTGTATCTAGAGTGATAACAAATCCCCAATGTCTCAAGCCAACAAATACTTAATCTTGAGGTTAACATTACAATAAAATAATACTAAATTACCTTTTAAGTGAGATTATCCATAAATATGGATTACCTTCTAACAATAAGGGTGAAACATGAAAGGGGCATATAGGCTTACATGAACATACCTATAGGTTTACATAAATGAGGAGTGCATGTAGACTATATAATTGGTGCTCATAAGCACCTCGTGACACATTTGGACTTGGTCTAAATAAGATAAAATTACATAAATTTCAACAATTAAAATATATTGAATGACGTCTCTTGTCCTTGTCCTACCTAACCCTAGCAAACCGTTACTTCTCTACATAGATACTATTCCCTAGGTAATATGTTACCTAGCATTATGATGAGCATCAAATAAGGTCATATTTCTATATTATTAAAATATTAGTTAGCTATGAAACCCTCCATACCCTACTAAAATATTTATCTTTTGATATTTTTGATTCTCAAAAGATTCGACACTATATGTCGAGTCATAAAACATTTACCATCACAAGGGTCGATCATGTGTGATATCTCAGGACTAAACATCATATTTTAGGGAGAATTTTCAAATGTATAATGTTACTTAGTGAAGTTAATCTTGAGTTTAGTAGTAAAAAATATATGAAAGGTCAAATTATTGTTAATCAATTAGTGAATGCACTCTTAGAATCTATCCAACCCTTAAGGATAGAATTATTTAATGAATAAGTCCTTAATATTGATTTAGAATCTAAGGGAGAGAATTTACAGTATTCATGCTTTGGTGGTTTACCATGCACCAAAGGAATGGGGCCATGGATTATCTTAATTTCTTCTCATCATAAAACTATTCCCTTATATTTTAAGCTCAATTTAATGTGTATCAACAAAATAGTAGAATGTGAAGCCCTTGTTTTAGGATTGAGATTTGTTATATCCCTTAACATCAAATTACATGACATATTTGAATACTCTCAATTAGAGCAAAAATGGCAAGTGAAAATCCTATAAAGATATAGTTGATCAATTGATAACAAATTTTAATAAGGTTACAAGTGAATCCATCCTTAGGTTTAACATTCATCATGCATATGCTACGTCATATACTATTGAAAGTATAATCTAACTTATGGACAAGGCCAATATTGTATGATGTAATATTGTATAGGCTTATGAGAAATCATTATACAAATATATCTAGTTTATTGTATTATTTTAGTATATAGTCCCTATGGGCCACACTTAACCTTGTTATGGTTAAACCCAGGTTTGAAATTGTAATTAAAATTATTCTCTTGTTATGTTGGATTAGGTTAAACTTATTTATGGAATTGGGGTTTTGGTATTTGTATAAATACCCCCAACTGATACAACCATTATATCAGAGTGTTGTGATTCTTATCAATAGATAATATAGTGATTGTTTATGGTGCCTACTATATCTTTCTCTTTCATCCATTTTTATTATTTCTATATAATATTTGAGTGGATGGATTGCTTTCGTTCATTTTTGGCAATAGGTGTGAATTTCAACATGGTATCATAGTAGGAATAGATATTCTAACTTATAGGAAAACTTACTTATATATTCATAAGCACCTTCAATAAAAGAGTCAATGGGAAGATCCAATTTTTTTGTCCAGTTATTCTAATTTTTTTGGGAGACTTTATGCCTACTCGAGGTTATGTTAAATTATTATTGGAATATTTTATATAATTTTTAGACATATCCAAACCACATATAGCAAAAGAAGTATTGTCACTTTGAATTCATAAGGGTGTATTGACTTCATGAAGAGTCAAATATTGTTTCCTCAAAAATAGGACTTTGTATCATTGTGAAGAGGGGATAATTGTGATGGTTTAATCCCACTTATAATATTTGGTGCCTTCGATGGAAGAAGGAAAATGAGGTGTATTCATTTAGCTTGGTTTAAATATTATGTATCATGTTTAAATAAATGTTTGGAGATTTTTACTATTATGGATCATGATGCCCTTTTTCATATAGAGGACACACCTTTAGAGCCAAGCAGTGATGGTGGTGTTGTCCTCTCTAATTTTACTAATAGTAGGATGGATTGGACCATATGGTTAGGACTATTGTGCTTCACATAGAGTGACACAATAGGGACAACCCCAAGAGCAAGGTGTTTAGCTCTATTGGGGCCTCCAATATTTTTTACAAGGCAAAATCCTTTTAAGATGTCATTTTGAGCATGTTTTTTTTAGTCTAGCTTAATCTAATAGCTTAATATGGAAAGGGTTAGAGAAATGTAGAAAGAAAAAGAAAGCAAAAAGGAAAAAACCTTAGCTAATAGAGGCGATGCACCAAGATAAATATAAGATCCCTTGCATTACACCCCTGAGTGTAATGCATCAACACAGTGACCACTTCCTCATCTCAATATTTATAATCATAGATAAACATATGCACATAAAGGAAACAAAACAGGGAGAACCAAACACTTGGAACCAGATAGTCACAACCCTCTAGTATGTATATATAAATATATAAACATTACAAGATTATGCAAAAAGTGGGGGTTTGAGGGCATGTCCACAAGACCACTCAAGAATAAAAATACTTCTATACATAGAAAAATGAAGGTAAATCTATATGACTTTCCAATATAACTTATCAATAATTTACAATGTCGAGATAAATACTATATATTTATTATGAAAAAAGAGAATTTCCCTCCAAAATTTACAAGAAAGTATAACAACTCTAACTACTTTTCCTAGGGATTCCGAGGACTTGAATGAGAGAGCCATATGTAATCAATTTTGGTAGGTAGAGGACTATAATTGCCATACGTTTATCTTCAAGGGATCACCTACTTTCTTGGATTGCTAACTTGAAGTGACAATAGTAGGTGATCCTTACTTATGTCAATAATGGTTCATCAATCCATATTACCTACTCTACCTAGGAGCTTATGCACCATTACTACTCCTCTATGCCTTGATTTGATCCCTCTTTAGTATTGGTGTCTTTCTATGTCATGCTTTAAATTTTGGCATGCTACTAGTCTTTTCAAATCCCTATGCAAGATATCAACTATTTGTCAAAACTCTCTTGCTGGTCTATGTTAAGATTTTTTAGGACCTTCATAATCAGATTGAGTCTCTTATCAAAAGTATTTTATGGAAGGTTTATCTTTTGTTATTCTATCAAAAATTTTGGTGCATCACTTCTTGAGAGATTTTTCTAAACATAGTCTACCTTTCAAAAAAATTTCATTTTTACTTCTTTTTGACTTTTCAAAACCTTTTATTATCAAGGTTTTTTCTTTATGTCAATCTATCTTATTTTCTACTTTTCACCTTTTCAAGAAAAGTTGCGCATGCACATTCAAAAATTTTAATTCTCTTCTCTGCTCAAGACTTTTACAAAATGTTGATTGCTTTTGATTGAAACTTTTTCATTTTCTACCATCTTACCTTTATCTTATCTTTTGTGTAAGGCCAAAAACCTTGAGTATGGTGGAAAATAACTACAGTTCTAGTGACTCACAGGGGCCTTATTTATTTTTGAATGAGAATTAAGAATTATTTCCCTTATAATTAGGTGTGAAGTTAAAATTTTATAAGCCCTATAAAAGAAAACACACAATTTTTTTTACAAGGCTGACAACTTGTCTAGCGCTTGCTTGATTTTTGCCCATTCCTCCTCTGATAGACATTGTATTTTCTCAAATCCTCATAAATTAATTTAAACTCAAACATATGATCATGAGAGAATTTTTTGCCTAGGTCATGATTTCATGCAAATTCATTCTTATCTCTACCAATGGTTCTATAGCCCAGGTTTTATTTGTTCTAGTAGGGGGATTTGACCCATTTTCAAAATCAAAAGAATCTTCTTTGCACTATTTGGTCAAATATAGATATTTTGGCTTTTAATAAAGCTAGCTAATTATTTTCCATGGAGAGGGAATTCATCCTTATACTAAACCATCAACCTATCCTTTGAGTCTATCAATAGTGGTATACAAGGTGTTTACCTAGTCCATATATTATTGTGCTGCCCTAACCTTTTGGAAGAGACCAACTATTTTCTATGTCATAAAATCTCTATCATGAATCCATATATATGTTATCTTAGAATCTGACATTGTGGACAGATTTTCCCAATAGAATTTCACCTCTCCAAGTTCTGCATTGATCTCATTTGGGCAGTGCTCAACTTTATTGCTTACCTAAATACCTAAATCTGCAACTAAATCTATGAACTTGAAAAGCTAAAATAGTGTTATTGCAATGTTACCAATATCATCCAAGTAAGAATATTTATCCTCCTTAATAAGGCTTCTCATTCCTAGCCATTTTTACCTTTCACTTTTCTATTTAAAATCTATTTATTTTCATAAAGTATATCCCTTTACACTTCTTGACTTATAAGACTATCTAAAAGGCCTTTTATCTATTCTTCCTTTTCCCTTGAGAGACTTCAACTTTTGCTCCTTCAAGAACTTAGTGCATTTATTTGATTATGGAGTACCTTGAACTTTTCTGGTGAATATTTTAGAACCCTTTTAACTTGTTCTAATTTCCTTTCTATTTTTGTTAGTCTTTGACTAAATAATTCATATTCATGTGCAACTATTTTATTGGTCTCTTGTGTGAGTTTTACGATATCTTAAAGTTATGAATATTTTAAATCAAGCCCACCTATTGTTACTCACCAATCTTGGTCTATAATTTCCCTTTTTGGTTTTAAAACCAATGGGTCCCTTTTTGTAAATAACAATGCTTTCTTTTGAGGAAAAATAGCTAATTACCTGAGTGATAGCTAACTATTGTGCTAACTTGTCCTGCCTCTCTTGATTGTGTTGAGTCATTTGCTAGTAAATCATCTAGAATTTTTTCCATAGACTTAAACTTGGTGGGATTTCTTATGTCAGTTATTGTTGCCTTAGGGATGACAGGAATGACTATAATGGCCTAAAAAATAAAAGTGCTATAGGAGGGGGAGATGGAGAAGTGAGAGTTGTATCTAGTGGAGTAACTCTAGAAGAATGTATTATTTGAATTACCTCATAACTAGGGAAATTTTTTGGGTTAGTAGGATATGGGAAAATATGGGTGGAAGAAAGATCATGAGATTTAGTTATTGGGTCTCATATCGATCCCAAGGTTGTTTACCTTTATATAGGAGAGAATAATCGACTCAAGATGGAGATTTTGTTAGCACTTAGATTTGTTTTGGTCATATCCATTTTTATTTTCTTTGCTTTAGAAGGATTGGCAGCTAATTCCACCTTTTGCTTCTCTTTCTCGTGGACTTCTCAATGTGGTGTTTCTTGTCAGGAGTTGTGCTATATCGATGGTGATAATGTCATTATTGAGGTAGGGGTGATAGCTGAGCCTTCTCTTAGAACCTCAAATGGTGTTTCTTGAAATTTTTAATTTTTTTTCCTAGTTGATTTTATCTTGCAAAGTAATTAGGCATTCCTTCCTCAATTCATTGCTCTTATCCCAAGATTTTTCCATATGGATGCTCTTCATTATAAATTTTGCTGAAAATATTATCTTTAGATATTGATTCAAGCTCCTCTTTCTTCTTTCCAATTAGCTACCTCATTATCCACCAAGATTAAATTTTGGGCATCTTCTAATGCATCCCCCTTAGCTTGAATTTTTTTCTTTTACTTACCTTATTTTGTGGGTCTATTATGCCTATCACCTTATAAAAGACTCATACAACCTAAGCCTTGGTTGAGGTTTTATGAGCATGTCGAGGGGGTATGTCACTATTTCATCCTCTACATTCTTTAGGATCTCAATGTTAGGTCTTCGTTCATGGATGAACTTAGGTCTCTTAATGTTTTTTAGATATGAGGTAAATTTATTCTCATAATTATAATTCCATAAATCCTCTATTTATTTGAGCTTTAGCTCTTTCAAATTATTTTTTGCAATGGAAGTCACTTTCTTACTATGGGGAATATCTCCTCCTAGGTTGATTGGCAACCTATAAAATGAAGCTTTTACTTTCCTACTTCCAAATTTGTAGTCTAGAAAGTCCAATTGCTTGATTACCTGTAGAGTAAAAATTTGATGTAGAATATATTTAGGAAGTAGATATAGTGGAAATCTAAAAATATACATTTTAAAAATGGTTCCTTCTTCAATAAAATACTAGACCCCAAAAAGTGTTCCCTTCACAAATGATCTATAATCTGGTAAAATGCACTCTAGATAGGAATTTATTATTAGTGAAATAGCTAGAGCAGAAAAATTCTCAACAAAAGAATAATAAGAAAAGTTTTTTATGAAGCCCTCTATCCAAGAATAAATTAGTATCTCTTTTCCTTTTTGACTTGTCCATCTTGGATTCAAACTTAAAAAACTTTTGGATTTTGGAATAGAATAAAATATGCTAGAATTGAAGAATACCTAGATGTTTGGATGGCTGTAAAATAACTCAAAATTTATCTTACCCACTCAACAATTTGTTCAACAAAGTCAAATGTCTTTGGCTCTTATTTCATTTTTTATAGAACCCACAATTATGCATGGCCAACATTTTGTCATGTTCCATGCCAAAAAGGAAGGTTATCATGCTTAAAGTATCCTTCGAGCTATCTCCAAATATATTGATGGATAGGGCTTCCTATGGGACTGGGTCATTCGAGATCACGTTATCTCACTTTGTGCTTAGGAAGTTCTTTTTTTATTTGTCTAGGATGTTGGATGTACTTTATTATTTGTGAAAACATGAGATTTCGAAAGAAAAATAATACTAAGATGCAATACAAACAAAGCTAACTGGATGCATGAAATACAACGAATGTAATCGAATCAACACCAAACGTAAAAGGGGAAAGCAGGAGCACAACCCTTTTTATTAATATGATTCCAGATTCGGTTACAATCCATCTCCTCCCCTTCCCGAGGCTAGGAGCGTTAGCATGTTTTAGTTACAATCGTCTTTAGTAGTTCTCCTTCCGCGTGCCCACATGTAAAACGGGCGGGCCAAAGTGTTGCCGCCGCTTGTGTTGAAGAGTCCTCGATCCTTGCTGCTTCTCCTGCGTTCAAAGAAACAACAAAGAAAGAGTTAGTAGCACCTGTGTTAAAATGAAGCATTCGTGAGAGTGAAATGAAATAAAACCTGCATGTTGATATGCTTGCAATCAAAATCCCGAAGTCATTATGCAAAAGAAATAAAAACAGAATGGTAAGCTTTGTCGGCAAATAGATGGATCCATGGATCCGGATTCATGCTTCTAATATCCACCCAGTGACCTCCCTTGCAGAAGAGATCAAGGATGAAAGAAATGAATCAAAGGAAGGACGTCTGGTGATAAATCGGCAGGGCTTCGCTGCTCCAAACGTTTCTTCCCTTCTCTCCTCTTTTGGTGAGAGAACTCTGCAATTTATAGAATTCCCAGGGTGCAGATTGGTATGGGCATGCAGGGATGCCAGTTGGTGTTATGCTAGTGCGTGATGGGGGAAATTCTCCCTGTCTGGCCTGCCCTCATGACAGTCCTCCGTCGGCGCACTAACGCGCATGCGAGGCAGGGAGAAGTGGTCACTGACTTCTCCTGCCGCATGTCACGATTTTATTTTTTTGTTTGTTGAACTTGGAATTCGTCCCACCTAGGGACGAATTGGAATTCGTCCCACCCAGGGACGAATTCAAGTTTGCATTTCGTCCCGGGGTGAGACGAATTTGAAGCAGAGTGTCTGGAGGTGCCAAATTACTTTTTGACCTTCCAAAACTGCTGTGTAAGTGGCTAGGACCACTGTTTGACCTCTGAGGGCTGCCCTGAAGGCTGTGTGTGTCAATGCGATCAGTGTTTGCAGTCACATAATCGGATTGGTGCTATTTTGGTGTCTACAGATGCCCCTTTTTGGAAGGTGCTATGGGTGACGCAGTGCTGAGCAAAAATAGATAACCAAAGCACTAATGATTAGGGTTTCTTAGTAACCTAACCAACTTGTGATGCCCCAAGCATGGAAAGGGCATGCATTCTTGAATCCTTGCTTCTGACGAGCTAAGGAATTTGATTTCAAGTATTAACCTATTTTGGTGAGGTGTGACTTGAGCTTGGACATTGATCAGTCATGAGTAGGCAAAGGGCGCAACCTTTTATCCACGGGGGAACCTTGTGTTCATGCTTCAGGAATGCCAAGTGTTTGATTAGTTTGTGATTATTGCTTGTTTGCTGCCCCAAGCAGGAGCGTGATTGTCTTTGTCAATGATTCTTTGAATGCATGCCATTGCCTTGATTGGGTGTGTGTTTGTTGATTGATGACTAAGTGTGACTACCCCCTCAAGCGACGAATCGATGAGGGAATGACTGCCATGAGAAAAGCGACGAGTCGCTTGACCCAAGATGACTTAGGTTAGGGTGTCTTCAGATGTTTGTCCGTTGAATGTGCAAGCAGTTTTCCGACATTTGGACCTATTTTTGGTGGGTAAAAACCCTTTTGGTGATGCCATAATGGGGTGAAAGTGTCAACAATCCGTCTTCCCGTGGAGCGGTCCGGCTATGGTAGCCTTCTTAGGGAGTAGAATAGCGACAATTTGTGCCCCGACATCGATTTTCTATGCCAAGAGGTTAAGTGCAAGAGCGCTTGTGTCCGGCAATGCTTATTGCTTTGTTTTTGTGTTGCATTTTTTGTTGTTTTTGAGTGGGCTTTGACCCATTTTGGGATGCCATTTAGGATAAAATTGGTGAAAATCCGCCCGTGGCGGTCCATGGTGTAGCCTTCTTAGGGAGTAGGATAGTGACAATCCCCGCCTTATTGCCAAGAGGTTAAGTGCAAGAGCACTTGTGTCCAATGCTTATTGCTTTTTTTTTATGCAAAGCATTTTTAGGGAAGAAATAGAGGAAACCGTTATTTTGTTTTTTGTGACGCCATTTGGGATTAAAATTTGGCCAAAAATTCCGACCTCCCATGGAGCGGTCCAACTATGGTAGCCTTCTTAGGGAGTAGGATAGTGACAATGTAAACCCTCGACATCAGTTTTGCTATGCCAAGAGGTTAAGTGCAAGAGCACTCTTGTTTGGCAATGTTTATTGCTGTGTTTTTGTGTTGCATTTTTTGTGTGTTTTTGTTGTTTTGTTGTTTTTGTGACGCCATTTGGGATTAAAATTGGCAAAAATCCGACCTCCCATGGAGCGGTCCGGCTATGGTAGCCTTCTTAGGGAGTAGGATAGTGACAATGTAAACCCCGACATCAGTTTTCTATGCCAAGAGGTTAAGTGCAAGAGCACTCTTGTCTGGCAATGTTTATTGCTATGTTTTTGTGTTGCATTTTTTGTGGTGTTTTTGTTGTTTGGATTTTCTTGCTTTGTGTATATGTCATGATTTTATGTTATGCACAATGATTGATGTTGATGGATGCATGTTTATGGTGACGAATGCATATGGTATGATAAATGCGCATGTTGTTGATTTATATGATAAGTAATGGAATGGATGAAATGATTTGTTGATAACCTTACATTGGCACCATAGACTATACATGACTTATGGCTTTATGTACTGGGTGATTGCTGTGGTAAATGCTTTTTGTGTATATATGTTGTTTTGTTTGTTTTTTTGTATGGCGATATAGGAATGGATTATATGCAATGGTTGGCGTAGAATGTAGCTAGGTTTTTCTGAGATTCAGTTGTTTTAACTAACTAGCCAAGACTGTACCGTTATCTTACAAGATGTCTGACCAAGGTATGAATCGCGCTTGTTTTTGACCAAGTTATTTCGCATCCTTGTGTGTGCAATTGAGTTTGTTTATGTGGTATTTGTCAGGATACCGCCAGTGCCAAATAGGCTTTCAACCAAACTTGTACTAAGGATCACCTAATTAGTTCCACTAACTCCTTTGTTGTATTTTGTCGGATTAATCTGTTTTGCGATCTAGGAGACCATAAGCTAGCTCATCCACATGCAAACATTGATCTGCACACAAGTAAATGTGACAGATATATCGTCATGCGGGAGGTTTGCCGCTAGTGACCGATAGGTTATCCACCAAACCGGTACTGAGGTTCACCTCATGACCTTTTGAATGCTGAGAGTTCCAGGGATTCAAGTTCGACTCCCTTCTTTTCTTCATTTGTATTGGGATACTTGCTCGTTTATAGTGATGAAAATCACTGTTTATTTTTGTTTTTTTCTTTTTGAGCAAGGGATTTGAATTTGGGAGTGATGAGAATCACTATTGCTTGTGGGATTTGACGTCAATGTTTGGAGTATTGACTTGTGCAACTTTTTGATGTTTTTGCAATGTTTTGAGGACTTGGGATTCTTGGGGAATTGGGTAGGGAAGATTCTTGTCCTTTTGCCAACTCTCAGCATTCTTGGGGTCATTCGCACAGGGGGATGAGCGAGATAATCTTTTCATTGTTTGGTATCCTGAATTGCTTTACAGGTTTCATCCTTCATTGACACAACTTAGGAATTGTTTTTATGTGTTTTTGAATTTGTGATGGGATGCTACGTAACAAGGTGTATTTCAAGTAAAACTCTACCATTGTAACATCAGTTTGACTTTTGTACAGCTTTTGGCTAGAAACCTAAAGACAGCTGAATGACGAAAACTCTAGATATGTTTAGATGACAACTGATTTATGATATGGTGAAATGGTGATTGGCGTTTATTTTGGTGTACTTTTGTTCAAAGTGGAAAATGTGAAAAGGTGGTGGTTTTGCCAAGTAATGACAGTCTATGGTGCTTTTGCCTTGTGTGATCAACAAACATGGATGTGATGCCTAATGCAACTATTTTTTTATATATTTTTTTGGATTTTCTTGACCAAGCGATTGTGATAATCCTTGGAGCTTTTGAGGTTGACCAAGAGATTGCGATAATCCTTGGAGCTTTTTGGTGTGACCAAAGGGTTTGTAGGCACCTTTGGGGCATTTTGGGGTGACCAAGTGATTGCGATAATCCTTGGAGCTTTGGGGGGTGACCAAGCGATTTAGATAATCCTTGGAGCATTTTGGTTTGACCAAGTGATTGCGATAATCCTTTGGGCAGAGATTTTGGTTTGACCAAGTGATTGTGATAATCCTTGGGGCTTTTTGGTTTGACCAAGTGATTGTGATAATCCTTGGAGCTTTTTGGTTTGACCAAGTGATTGTGATAATCCTTGGGGTGGGGGGGGGAGCATTTTGGTTTGACCAAGTGATTGTGATAATCCTTGGGGCTTTTTGGTTTGACCAAGTGATTGTGATAATCCTTGGAGCTTTTTGGTTTGACCAAGTGATTGTGATAATCCTTGGGGCTTTTTGGTTTGACCAAGTGATTGAGGAATCCTTGGAGCTTTTTGGGGTGACCAAGGGATTTAGGAATCCTTGGAGCTTTTTGGTTTGACCAAGTGATTGTGATAATCCTTGGGGATTTTTGGTTTGACCAAGCGATTGTGGTAATCCTTGGAGCTTTTTAGGGGATAGATGTACCCCCAGCTTGATGATATTTGTGCTTCGGATCTGGCTCTGGAGGGATTGGCATGAATGGATTGGCCCTATGTACAGATAAAAGGATGGGGTCTACCTTTGGTACTAATGTAGCTATGAGGTCTCTGGGCAGAAGTTGTTCTCGATATGCCCAAAGTGGTGGATTCAATAGTTGGTTGCACTACACTGGGTTAACGTGCCACTCATGCACTGGCCTTATGTTTAGTTGTTGAAGTGCATCATCCATATGCATGGGGTGTTGGTGTTGTCGCATGTGATTAATGTGGGCCATCTCTGTGTCATATTTATAATCATTGTCAGATATCCAAAGGCCTTCATTGGCTCCAATAGCTGTTTGTGATATGTGAGGCTCTTCTTGTTTGAGCAGATTGATGTGGTCCTCATGGGGTTGTTCCGCTTGTTGCGGGGGGACCTGATTGCTTTGATGTGGTGCTTGCTCGATTGGTGCTTCTAAGGGGAATATTTCCATTAAGCTCTCTTGGTAGTCATCCATGGGAATCATTTGTGAATGATTAATGTCAGATTCGATCGAGTCCCATGGTGCTACCTCGCATTCTGACTCGTCTTTGCTTAGCGAATCAGGCTCATCAGAATCTGGCGATTCTGAGACATGGGAGACCGCATCATCAGGTATCTCTATGGTCAGAGGCTGATCTTCCTCGAAAGGAACCTCTTGTAAGTTGGGATTTTGGGGTCCCAAAGTCTTGGTCTCGGTCGACTCTAAGCGCTCTAGTAGCGCATTGCATGTATCGAGGGATTTGAGCTCCTCCGCTTTGGTTGGTTCCTATTGAGGAATGTGGGGCCTATGGAGGGGTAGCTGGATAGCACCCCCCTGCCTTGGTAGTGCATTTCAGTCCACTCTTTTTCTTGCTCAGATTCCTCAGAGGCTTCTTGAGGGATTTTTGAGGGTGGCCCATGAACTTGGGTGGGTGTCTGAGGAATCAGGGGAGTAGCCTCCCGCTCCTATCTAGGAGGCATTGGGGGTAGTGCTTGATAAGGTCGCGATGACCTGTCTCGCCCCCAGGGGTTGTGTCCCTCATAATGTTTTGTCTTATGCATGTGAGGGGTTGGAGTCCTCTCCTGCATAGTGTGTTGGAACAACTCATCCTTCTGGCACTGAAGGTGCTCTTGATTTTGAAGATACCATTGCTCTAACTATTGTCGTTCTAGCTCAAGTAGCGCAAGTTGCATCCGGTGTGTGATATGCTCGATAGATTCTAAGATAGTTTGTCCTACCATCTCATGTCTAGAAGGGCTAGATGCCTCTCCTACATATCTATCTCGATCATGGTGATCCGAGATCTCTATAAGCCGCCTCCCTCTGTTGGGGGTAGCAGCATTCCCTCGAGGCTTTGGCCTCAGTGAGTGGTCCTGATAGATAGCAGGTGCAGAGGCATATTGCTCCCACACTATATATTGCTCTCGAGGAAGGTAGGGGTCTTCCTCATGCTCTCTTTCATAAGTGAAAAAGGGACGGACGAAGTTGGCTCGCCCCAAGCCTTGTGCTAGTCCTTGTAGTCCACAACTAAGAAGATAGTGTAATCATGTTTCCTCCTACCCATACTATCTACCCTAGCACATCTAGAGCTCTCCAAATTACCCCTGGAAGGGGAGTATATCATATAACGCATTGCTCCCATGCTATGTATTGCTCTTGAGGAATGTAGTGGTCTTCCTCGTACCCCCTTTCATAAGTGAAAGAGGGACGGGCGACGTTGGCTCGCCCGCCGAGGAGCCTTGTGCTCTGGATTTGTCCTTGTAGTCCTGACAACTAGAGGGGGTGAAGGAGGGATAGTGTAATCATGTGGTTCCTCCCGTCGAACCCTATGTTGACCTAGCGCTTCATCGCGCGGTGACCACTCATAGCGAGCATCTAAGGGAGCTCTCCTACGGATGTACCCCTCATGGAAGGGTGTGTATTGGGTGCTATGTTGAACAGGAGTGCCCCTCGAAGAGGTGCCCCTATAGTCCCTTTTCGTTAAGGTGTGGAGGGGACTGTCTTGTGTGTCAGGTCGCCAAGGTGGTATGACCGAATCCTTGGGACTATAATGGAGGTGACTCACTCCTTGATTTTTTATAGTTTTTCTATTTTCCTTGGGGCTGTAGCGGAGGTGACTTGTGCCCCCTTGGTCATTCCCCATAGCGTCCGCCTGTGAGTGGGCTTGGCTACGGGTGAACACCATTTTTTGTTCCATAGATGCTTTCTAAAAAAACCCTAAAATTGAAATGAGTCAGATGGGGCCCAAAATTGGGGTGCGCATCCCTCTTACCATAGAAAAGATAAAAATGAAGTTTCAAGTCCTAACTCTAAATACATTAGGAGATATTGACCTCCGAACAGCTCAAAAAGCAAAAAAAATTAGCTGAGTAATTTTAAAACCTAATTTTGGGGCACTAGATGATGGAATTTGGCCCCGAAAACTGACTTTTCATAGGACAAGAGTCATATTTGTTTAAAATTATCCCAACTAACTCCCTGTAAAATTTCAAGTCAATCGGAGCTACGGTTGAGAAGTTATGGCCCCGACAAGATGCACTAAAATTTAGGAAAAAAAGTAAAATTTCCTAAATTTTGTTGGATGCTCCCACATCATTTATGGGCACCGTTGGGGTACTTCTGGGTTGACCAAAGGGTTTATGGACACCTTTGGGGCGTTTTGGGGATGACCAAGCGATTATGGGAATCCTTGGAGCCTTTTGGGTTGACCAAGCGATTGCGGGAATCCTTGGAGCTTTTGGAGCGAGTGACAAAATGCGTAGATTTTTATCTTTTGTTTATGATTTTTCTAATTTTTATGCTACACAAAACAGAAAATATCACACACATGCAAGCGATGATTATCTCTTTTAACGATTAAAAGTGTGCCCTAAGTCTGGTTTCGTGTGTTTTAATGTTTGTTTTTGAAATTTTTTTGAAGGACGTTTAAATGCATTATGAAGGCTCTTATATCTCCCATAAATGGTCGCCCCTTCGATATACCATTGCCAGGCCGATATACCAACCTCTCTATATACCCGCCCTTACGAGAGGGAGACTATAGGTACGTGAGAGCAGATGATACGTGGTGCATAGGCGGTACGGAAGGGGAATCGCTCTGTTTATGACACCTACCATAGAAGACTTATCCTCATGCGCTAGGAATCACCCTAGCAACACTTGGTCAGCTTTCGTCAGGATTTACGTCTAGCAACAGTCACGATCGGGGTAATGGATGCAAAATCAAGCCAAGGTGGTGATGAAATCCACCGTTGGTCTTGATCAAGGGCTGGGGTTTTACGACCAGCTCCTTGGTTTAAAAATGTTGCGTGAAGTGTGTGTGGTTCTTTTTATCAAAAAATGAAACAAGCAGCAACCACTTTCCCTAAGAAGGCAAACTTGACAAAAAATAGCAACATAACAACAGAAAATGACAGGGACAGTTAGAAACCGTTACCTCTTTTTCGCCCAAAATCGGTTGTTTCTGACTCTCGGCCTTGAAATTGCACAGAAAAATTCGTCCCTGGGTGAGACGAATTCCAGAACAGAATTCATCCCAGGCTGGGACGAATTCGAATTCGTCCCTGGGTGGGACGAATTCCAGGACTGTATTCGGCTGGAATGAACCACAGTCAGCGCTCGAAAAGCGGTACCTGTAAGCACAAAAACACAAATTTTTGATCAGTTTCTTGATCTTAAAAAGCAGGGAACTGTGTCCCACCGTGATCGCCACTGAAAACACGAGATTCCGAAAGAAAAACAATACTAAGATGCAATACAAACAAAGCTAACTGGATGCATGAAATACAACGAATGTAATCGAATCAACACCAAACGTAAAAGAGAATGTAGAAGCACATCCCTTTTTTTATTAATGTGATTGAGAACTCGGTTACAATCCATTTCCTCCCCTTTTGGGGGCTAGGAGTATCAACATTGTTTCATTTACAATCATATATCAGTGATCCTTCTTCCGCGTGCCCACATGTAAAACGGGCGGGCCAAAATGTTGCCACCGCTTGTGTTGGTGAATCTTCGATCCTTGCCGCTTCTCCTACGTTCAAAGAAACAACAAAAAGAGAGTTAGTAGCACCTGTGTTAAAATAAAGCATTCGTGAGAGTGAAATGAAATAAAACCTGCATGTTGATATGCTTGAAATCAAAATCCCGAAATCATTATGCAAAAGAAATAAAAATAGAACGGTAAGCTTTGTCGGCAAATTGATGGATCCATGGATCCGGATTCACGTTCTCCATAAACACCCAATGACCTCCCTTGCAGAAGAGATCACGGATGCGGTAGAAGTGAATCGAAGGCAGAGCGTCTGGCGATAAACAGGCAGGGCTTCGCTGCTCCAAACGTTTCTTCCTTTCTCCTCCTTTTTTGGTGAGAGAACTCTGCAATTTATAGAATTCCCAGGGTGCAGTTGTTATGGGCATGCAGGGATGCCAGTTGGTGTTCATGCTAGTGCGTGATGGGGGAAATTCTCCCTGTCTGGCCTGCCCTCATGACAGTCCTCCGTCGGTGCACTAACGCGCATGCGAGGCAGGGAGAAGTGGTCACTGACTTCTCCTGTCGCATGTCGCGATTTTATTTTTTTGTTTGTTGAACCTGGAATTCGTCCCACCCAGGGACGAATTCAAGTTTGCATTTCGTCCCGGGGTGAGACGAATTTGAAGCAGAGTGTCTGGAGGTGCCAAATTACTTTTTGACCTTCCAAAACTGCTGTGTAAGTGGCTAGGACCACTGTTTGACCTCTGAGGGCTGCCCTGAAGGCTGTGTGTGTCAATGCGATCAGTGTTTGCAGTCACATAATCAGATTGGTGCTGTTTTGGTGTCTACAATTTGTCACCTTGAGTACCATTGTAAATATTTAGATTAGGAGTATGTTTAATTATTTATGTCAATATTAGGTGTCATGTTGTGAACAGTGTTTATGTGTCATGTAAACAAGATATATGAGTGAAAGACATCATGTGTGCAAGAGTGATTTATGAGTGAAAGGTGTCATGTGTGCAAGTGTGAGTTATTAGTGAAATTTATCATGTGTGAAAGTGAAGAGTCATGTGAGATGTGTAAAGTTTATAAATAGGAAGTTATGTAATTATAAGAAGCTTTGTCATAATGTAAAAAAAGACGTGAAAGGTTGCATCTCCCATAAGTTTGAAGAGAGAAAAAGTCAGGAGTATTGAAGAGTCTTTTGTAATGTTATATATTGGAGATAAAGCTCCATGCTATGTAATTAATTGAGAGTTTAGGTTATGTAATTTGATAGTAAAAAATATTTTACTTTGTGAGATATTGATGTTCTTATAATATGAGATTATGTGAATGTGATTATACAATTTTGAGAAATTTAAACTTGTGAGATCTTTGGGCATATATGCCTTGAAAGCCTCTTTTATTTTTCTTATTCTTCGTTAATGCATATTTTTCCTTCTAGAAAAGCAAAATTTTCTAGATAATAGGCCCAAAAATATTTATTTTGAAAATTTCATTCATGGACTTGATTTCTTGAGTAGTGGGTTCATAATATTCTACGCATGCTACCACTAACTCATAACAAAAATGAACCTCGATCACCAGGTATTGTGCCAAGTGGCTAGTCCAAATTCTTGCCCCAAATATTATTGATCTACTAACATTGAAGTGTTCCCATGCACATATCCTAAGATTCTTGGTCCTTTTTGCAATCTTTGGCTCTAAAAATTTCACAACTGGGTTGCTAAATATTTTAATTTTGGAGGAATAAGTTAGTATAGGTAATTTTAGAGCTTTTGATGTGTGGGATACTTGTAGCATGGAAGCACTACCCTTAGAAGTCATACAGTTGGAAGTTCTCTTCTTCTCCATTTCTCTAGTGGTTGAGGATTTTGAGCCTTTGATTTCTTCTATTTTGATTTATGACTACACTCTTTGTAGATCTTGCCTTAGGGTATTTCAAATACCTTGTTATTTGTTAGAAAATTATAGAATTGGTTATGGAAACTTCTCTTCTTCCTTAATATGCTCACCTTATTTCATTTGCACACCATGCATTTATAACCCCTTTGCATATTTATTTTTTGGTATGAGGTCCATCACCTCACATGATCCATCTACCAACCTATAAAAAATCTTCATAAATTGCCATGTCTCCAAAGATAGATTTATTTTTGTCCAATATTCCATGTTAATTTTTGATCAAGACTAATGTGGAATTTGAATTCCTTATTTAATGAACTCTATAGTGTATAGAGCATCAATTACACTTCCTAAGAAATTATTGGTAAGAAAATTTCTTGTTTGTCTTTATGGTTGTCTGCTTACAAAAATTTTGGATTGGCTTTCATCATTAGCACTCCTCATTGCCATGGATTAAAGTATCGTCCATCTATTACCTTGATTGGTTAGCTTTGATCCATTCATATCACCATTTTGAAATCCTCATGATCATTCCAAACTTTAGATCACATCAGCCATCTATAGTTGATATTATCCTTTGAAATTTGCAAAGATATTGAATTTTGGGAAGCTTTGATCTTCCTCTTACCTTGGATATTTTTTCCATGCTTTTGATTACTGAGATTTAAAATTTTGTTACTCATTTTTGATGGGAAACTTTGAGATGTTTGATATAGCATTTTCCCAAGAGCATCTAACGCAACTCCTTTAGCCCTGCAAAATACAAAACTAAGCCCCCCTTTTTTTTTGGGGGGGGGGTGACCTTAAGAGGGCCAAGGATTTGCTTTGCACTCATCCCATGTTAGTAGCTTCATATATTTCATGAGGAATAATTTACCATACCTTAGTTTTCTGTTCGTCCATATGATTATCTGGGAGAGAAGAGTGTTTACCTATGAGATATTTTAAATTAAACAAATTGTCTTCCTCTATATAAACCTATGGAGCAGAATGCCTTCTCTCAAAATCCAATAATTATATTACATCAAATTCATTACATGAAAATACAGATCAAGTTAAGAAGATACGCAGAGGAGAATAAGTAGATAAATCAAATATTAATTCTCGCCACTCTGGGTGTGCTCATCCCCATCGTATAGGCTTGTACGATAATGCAAATGAATAGATAACCAAGTAAAGAATGATAGATGATTCTAAAATAAAAAAATTGGACCTATATAAATAATAATAAAATGTAATATTGCATAATATAACCGACGACTATATTATGTTTGGTATGTAACATGACTCCCCTCCTCAAAAAGCTTTGTCCTCAAAGCTAGAAATGACTAGAAGATACTTTCAGATTCCCAGGTTGCATCTTCTTCAGGTAAATCCTACCACTTGATGAGAAATTCCTGGATGTGACGAGATCTTAGTCTGCGTGTTCTAGTTTGCAACACTTCTTTTGGTTGTAGATAGATACACCCTTCTTCATCCAGTACTGGTAATTCTGACTGAGATTGTACTTTCTAGCCAATCACATTTTTGAGACAAGAGACATGAAATAATGGGTGTATGCGAGAATATTGGGGTAACTCCAATTGATATGCTACCTCCCCAATGTGATGCATAATTTTATAAGGACCATAGAATCATGGTGCAAAATTCTGACTATATTTGAGCTTCAATGATAGCTGCTTGTAGGGTTGAAGATGTAAGAATACCATATCACCAATATTGAATGCTCTTTCTAAACATTGCTTGTCCTATTGCTGCTTCATACAATTTTGTGCTTGGACCAAATTATCTTTCAAGATAGTGAGTATTGCTTGTATCTTCTATAACCAATCATCAACTTGGGCCACTTTGGAAGATCTTGATACATAATTTACTACTGTTGATGGCTTCATTCCATATAATGCTTCAAAAGGAGACATCTTAGTTGAGTAATGGTAAGAAGTATTGTACCACCACTCTGCCAATGACAACCATTGACTCCATTGATATTGTTTATCTTGTACAAAACATCTTAGATAAGTACTTAGACATTAATCAACCACCTCTATTTGACCATTTGTTTGTGGATGGTATGCATAAGACATGTTTAATTTGGTACCACTAAGTCAAAAATATTCTTTCCAAAAATTACTAGTAAAAATGGGATCTCTATCGCTTACAATATTTTTGGGTATTCCGTGCAATTTAAAAATTGAATCCAAAAATACCTTGGTCATTTTTATTGCTGAAAATGGATTTTGTAAGGCCTAGAAATGAGAATATTTGGAAAGGTGATCCACTACCAAAAAAATTACTATTTTACCTTTTGACTTGGGAAGTCCTTCAATAAAATCCATGGATATATGTTCCCACTGACGATTTGGAATAGGTAATGGTTGAAGCAAACCTGATGACTTGACTATTTTTCCCTTATTGCATTGGCATACCTCGCATTCTCCTACCCATTACTTAACCTCTACTTTTAACCCTTTCCAAAAAAAGGATTGTTTAACCCACATGTAGGTTTTCAGAAACCCTGAATGTCCTGTTGATGGAGAAGCATGTGTCTCCTCTAGAATTTATGCTTTGATTTGTGATTTGTGATTTGTGAGGGATGTAAATGTGACTCTTCTTACATAATATTTGGTCATTATATGTGAAAAGAGGGTATTTAGAGGAGCCCATAGATAATTCTTGAATTATTTGAGCTATTTCACTATTGGACAACCATTCTTCTTGCAACTAAGACACCCATTGCAAACATGGTCTTGAAATGGTATTAATAACTATTTCATCTTCGTATTTTCTAGATAATGCATCAACTACCACATTTAATTTACCTTTATTATATTCAATTACAAAATCATATTCCAATAATTTAGTCAACCACTTACTCTGTTTGAGATAAGAAAACCTTTGTTCTAGAAAATTCCTGAGACTGTTGTGATCGGTTTTAATAATAAAATGGCTATTGATTAAGTAATGCCTCCATTTTTTCATTGCGTGTAGAATAACCAACATTTCTTTTTCATAAGTGGATTTACCCAGATTCTTCCCTAAAATTTGTTTACTTTCAAATGCCAATGGGTGACCCTCCTGCATTAAAACTACACCATTACCTGTTCCTGAGGGATCATATTCAATGACAAACGGTTTTTGAAAATCTGGAGCAGCCAAAACTAGAGTCGTACACATTGCATCCTTGAGAGCCTTGAAGGCTTTGGTAGCTACTTTTGACCATTGAAAAGCATCCTTCTTGGTGAGATCCATGAGAGAACTCGTAATTTTACCATAGTTATGCATAAATTTTCGGTAATAGCCAATGAGACCCAAAAATACACAAAGTTTCTTGATGGTTTTAGGCAAAGGCCAATCCTGTATAGCCTTAATATTATTGGGATCCACCTTAACACCTTCTTGAGATACTATATGACCGATGTACTCAACTTATTAAACACCAAAGGAGCATTTGGATCTTTTGACAAACAAATTTTACTTGTGAAGGATATGGAAGACTCTGCCCACATGCAATAAGTGATCTTTCCAAGATTTACTATACATGAGTATGTTATCGAAGAAGACGAGGACAAATTTAAAAATAAATGGATGAAATACTTGATTCATGAGGATTTGGAAGGTAGATGGATCATTAGTGAGACCAAAGGACATGACCAAGAATTCATAATGACCTTCATGAGTTCAAAAGACTGTTTTGGGAATATCCTTTTCCCTAACTTGGATTTGGTGAAACCCTGAACATGAGTTCAATTTGGTGAAGATTTTGGCACCATGTAGCTCATCTAGTAAATCATCAATGAAAATAATAGAAAAATTATCTTTGATTGTGATTTTGTTGAGGGGACAAAAATATGGACACATACACCAAGAATTGTCTTTTTGACGAGCTAAGATGACTTGTGAGGAATAAGGACTAGTACTATGATGGATGACACCATGGTATAATAGTTATTGGATAATATTATTAATTTCTATTTTTTTGGGTTGGGGATATCGATAAGGATGATCATTGGGTGGAATACTTCTTGGCACAATATGGATAGCATGGCCATGAGATCTTTTGGGGGGTAGGCCTTTGGGTTCTTGAAAAACCTCCTCATAGTTAACCACAATCTTTTGAATATCTTCTTTCATTTTTGGTATATCTTGTTCTAACTTTTCAATGCAATTGATTCAAGATATGAATCCCCCACCATATTTTCTTCATAACTTTTCCATGCTATATGAACTTACAACTTTTGATGGAGGTGTGGGTAGTCCTTGAAGATGAATGGTCCTACCACTGGCTTGCCATTCCACAAAGCAATATTTGTGATTAAAACCCATGGTGGTTTCCAATTGTTCCATCCATGCAATGCCTAAAATAACTTTTGAATTTCCTAATTCCATAACAAAAAGAGGACCTTGCCAAGTATACATACCCATTTGTAATGAAACTAAAGATGTCTTACCTAGACATTGAGAAATTTCCCTGCTTGTAGTTCTGACTTGAAATCGATCTTGACTAGAAGAGAAGACATGCAAACTCAATATCCTTGCAATTTTTGCTTCAATGAAGTTGTGAGTACTTTCAAAATCAATTAATACTGTCACCCTTTGTTTTTGAATGAAACCTGCCACCTTGATTGTATTGTGAGAGGATAATCCCATAAGAGCATGCACTAAATAGTCATGGTATCCTCCTCAACTACAACTTTCTTGTGTTCATTTTGGTCCTTGTAGCACCCTAAAATTGGCGCAGTTAAACCTTAGTAAAAAGATAAAAATTTGAATTTTAACCCCAAACCGCCTGTTACCCGCTTTCCCTATTTTTCGTGCCATTTTTAGGATTTGTTTTGACCGTTGGACGATATCATCGCAGATTAGATGAAATCATCCCAGATCTGATGAATTCATCTGGAACAGAACGTCCAGACGATTTCATCCCAAAACCGAATTTTCATAATTAGCTTCTGTTTCAACAGCTTCTCTAACCTAGGTAGAAAGCGTGTCTGCAGAGTTAGAGTCTCCCCCATTGGAGATCTCCCAAATTGGGATGATCTCCAACCTCCTAACCTCTCCCTAATCCTATATAAACTAGGTTTTTCTTAGTTTATCCCCCTGGATTCCCCTGAACCCCCTTTGAATCTCCTGGTTGACTGATTTCCCTACAAATTTAGCTCCTTGTGCATTAGAACTATCATTTGTATTCGGTATTTCATGTTTTCTTGTAGGAACTTTACTATTTTTTAGTCAAAGCTAGCTCGGATCATCGCAAGCGATTTCGGACGATTTCGGACGATCTTGTCGAGGAGCGTAGACGATCTCATATGATTGGAGGCGATCCCGAATGTAGTCCAGATTGGGGGCAATCAGAGCCCAGAGTTTGCATTTCCTTAGTTTTTTTTTGCATTTTCCTATTATATTTTTGTACTATCTTAAATTATTATATTTATGCATCTTGGAGTTCACCTCATTTAGCATAACCGCATGATAAAGTTAAGATCAATCATTAAATATACTGCATTTTCCTTATTTTGTTATTTGAATCCATGATTTAGGCATGTTTGTTGTTATTGCTATCATTTTCCTTTGCTTCTACAGTTGCATATTTGGTATTTTGTATCTATTTCTATGATTGCAGGTTTCTGACAAATTCGTCTCACGAATTCGTCAGATTTTAGATGATTCTGTCTGATCTCAGATGACCGTCTATGATTTGAGATGATCCTATGAAATATCAGATGATTACGTACAAATTGAGGCGATCTGGACTGTTACAAAACTCAGAATCTTCATCAGACATCCGGAATCAGGTATGTTATGTTCTAGCTAGCATATTCTCTATGGTTAGCATTCATTCCTATTTTTTGTATTCATCTAAATCAACATTGGCATATAGAATAGTTTAGATTCATCTTGGCCAAACCTAGGAGTTGAATGATTAAAGTGTAAAATGAACACATCAAACTCACTATCAACCTAGGCATGGAAACTGCCACTCAAAATTTTCTTGGTGAACCCACCATCCATCAAAAATTCACCCTTATACCCCTCCCCCAAGAGGCGAGACCTTCAAAGGGCCTCTCAGTCTGAGGTATTGTCCCATCCTTCTCGCATCCCCCTTCCGGGCGTGGATCCTATAGCCTGAGGGTAAGGATGCAAAAAATTTGGAGCGATACATTTTGGTGAACCCGACATGAAAACTAAAAACCTTTTGAAAACAATCCAAAAAAAATAAAAACATAAATGCATTTAGAATCAATGATTGCATATTATATTTAGATGGTAGATTATAATAAAAGACGAGTTGTCACCATTAATGTTCAGAATCAATTAGCAGCCATAGAAATTAATTCTTTGCTTAGAGTATCTCCAACATATAGAGTTCCACCTTTATGGGATGAGCTTAATAGGAGATTGAATCTCATTTCATCTAGAGCAACCAAACTTAGGCAAATCAAGAGGTTTGTCCTAGATAGAATCCTGGATCCCGATCAAGTGACTTTGTATCATGAGCTTCAGAGAGCTTGCCATAGGTGGTTAGCAGATAAAAGAGCCCTTGTGTCTTCTGAATTGTATACCTTTGAGGAATACCTCGATAATGCAATTGTAGTACATAAATTTTTGTCTCATATAGAGGACCAAGAGGTCGTTCTTACGGATAGACAAAGATGGAATAGAGTTCCTAGAGCTGTGTTATATCGAGAGTATTGCCATGAGATTTATTTTTACAAGACAGAGTCTGAAATAGATAATATCACTATAGCACACTTTATCAAGTTCTTGAAAAACCATTTCTAATTTGAAGAGGAGCATTTCATGACTCCCGATGAACTTGATCCTATCAATGATATCTATAAACTATTTATAGAAAACTAAGCTATTCCTTTATTATTGTTATTTCTTGCATTTAGTGTGTTGTTTATTGTCTTTATAAAGCATAAAAAAAAAACAAAAACAAAACAAAATCATAACAAAAATCAAAACATTTTATTTTTAAGCATTATAGTAGGTATATAATTAAAATATATACCTCCCAAATCTGTTGCAAATATATTAATATATATTTGCTAAAATCTAAATTTAGACATAATGACTAGACTCAGGAATGGAAAACAAACTGAAGTAGAAGAAGATTGGTTAAGAAAACCAGAAAATAACCCAGATGTCCTTCCTGAAGATCCAATTCAGGAAGAAGGAACCTTCGACCAACAAGAAGAAGAATTTGCTGTAGGAAATGAACAAAAATAAAATGATAGAGAGGAAGGATCCTCATCCCCTAAAATATCTCTAGAAGGAGCTGTTACTTTTGAGAACATGGAACATTTTTGGAAGTTCCTCAATACTAATATTGGTACTCTTAATAGAGCAGTCCATATGGACAAAGATCAAATTAGTGACACTCAAGCAACCCTAGAAGACATATATCACACACGCACTAATCCCTTGTCCTTCATTGATCAAGAAAGTGATCAAGCTGGACCATCCAATTTGGACATGGCTGCTATAATTCAAAACACGCAACAACAACAGGTTACCCAACCACCTAGAGTGCCTATTACTAAGCCTAGGGTTATCCCCACACAAAAGAAACCTTCATTCACTGCTCTATTTCACCAAGCTATTGATCAATATACCTCAAATCAACAAAAGCCTAAAACAAAACCAAATACCAATTTCCAACAATTGGGGATACAACATAATGCTACAACAAATCTTCTTCATAATACTCTTCCTACCAACCATTTGCATAACAACAATATAGCATCTAATCCTTACATCACGCCATCCTACGCTCACAAATCCCATACTCATGTACCACCGAACCAATATGGTGGACAAAATGGTAATCTGGAAGCCATGGTGAAATAGTTAGTCTCCCGCATGGACCAGATAGATCCCTACCATCCCTCGTACAATTATCGAGAGATGTGTAGTCAGCCTCTAGATCCTATAGTTGTAGCACAACCATATCCCAAACACTTTCCTATGCCTGTCCTACCTATATACAAAGGAACCGAAGATCCCATAGAGCATCTTCGTATGTTTAGGATAGCATGTCATGATATATCACATGATGACTTGTTATTACTAAAAATATTCCCAAAAAGTTTAGGAGGGATGGCATTGGAGTGGTATTATCAACTACCCACTCATTCTTTGAGGAATTTCAAAGAAATCGCCGAATCTTTTGTGCATCAATTTAGTGCCTATATCGAAAGGCATGTAACCATTAAATATTTGTACAACCTAAAACAAGACAAAGATGAGTGTTTTGCTAACTTCTTAGCTCGATGGAGGCAGTTGATAGGAAAATTACACTTTGTGTTACCTTATCGGGAAATGTTGGATATTTTTATCAATAATTTACAAGAACAACTATCCTATGAATTATCAATCGCTACCTTGACCACCTTCGATCAAGCTATAGATTTAGCTCGAAGGGTGGAAGATGCTCTCATTAGAAGAGGTCAGCTCAAAAAGAAAGATGATGAGAAAACATCCAGAAATCAATATAAAAATAAACAAGTTGTGGGTGATGGAGTCACTGATAGCAGAAACATTGCCAATGTTAATACTGCGAAAACAATAGAGAAGTTTATACTAAAACCTCCTGATAAACCACCCCGAGAATTTACTAGGTTAAATCAACCTTTATCAACTATTCTCCCGCAACTATTAGCATGAGGTTTGATCCAATTACCAAACATCCGGGAACCTGATCCAACCATACCCGGATACAGAGTTGATTTACATTGTGATTTCCATAGAGGACCTGGACACGCTACCAACTCTTGTAAAATATTAAAACATAAAATACAAGACCTGATTGATAACAATGAGATGGAGGTGCAAGCCTTTCAACCTAAACAAAATCCTTCTAATAATGCTCAAAAGAACATCCCCCAAAATCAGAATCGACATGCCAATCAATCATTGGACATATTTCAACATCCTTTACCAAAGCATGGTAAAGAGGTGGCTAATCAAATTGAGCATCATAATGTTCCCCCTCCTACCCGATATGTAGGAACTATTAGTGGACAATTACCTATTCACGATCCGCAAGTCTTTGACACAACTTTATCCATGGTTACGACCAGACCTCTACATAATATTCGGACACTTGATCTTAGTGATACCGAATATGAGACTGAAAGTGACATGGAAATCACCTCAAATCAATCGAATAGTTCTGAAGATGAATCAGATCCTGTTCAACCCATCACAAGTTCTATGGTTCCAGAAGAACCATTTCCTAGAAGAGTCACTACTAGACCATCTTCTCACCAAATACTTTCTAATGAACAAGTCATAAACTCTAGACCAAGACCTATTCATCATCCGCAAAATAATATTATAGGAACCATCGGAGCCGTTACCAGACAACAGGCTCAAAACTCTCAACAGGATCAAACTCAGAACGATGGATCAGCTCCATTTGTTTTGAAAAATCCCAATAAAGGGAATTATGCGCCTAATGTTCAACATAAGCCTCCTTATAATATTAATGAACAATTATCAAATACTATAGCTAGAATTTCCCTTTTGGATCTCTTAAGATCTTCTCCTACCCATAGGGATGAATTAATGCTCACATTAAGCCAAATGATGGTACCACAAAATATTCAACTTGAAGCCATGTCCAATACTATCATAACTCGAGAAGTTGATTGTATTGACTTTCGGGATAGAGATATCCCGCAACATAGTCTACATAAGGATAACCCCTTATATATTACTACCCTAATTGGGGATGTAGCAGTTAAACGAGTCTTGATTGATAATGGTTCATCTTTAAACATATGCACTTTTGACTTCTACCAAAGATTTGGGTTTAGAAGTGATGAAATGAAAAGAACTCGATATGATTATAAAAGCCTTCAATGACGAAACACAAGAAACGTGTGGAGTTATTACTATCCCCTTGCAAGTTGGTCCTAGAACCTTAGACACGACCGTGTTTATTGTACATTGCCCTGCATCGTACAATATACTTTTGGGTCACCCTTGGATCAACGCGATGCGAGCGGTTCCCTCCACTTTACATCAATGTGTTAAATTCAAATTTAAAAATTAGTTGGTTACCATTCATGGTGATCCTAGACCCTTTGATATGTGTGCTTTGGTAGAACCTGTTGGAGTTCAATTTTGCCCTGCTCTGTCATCCACACATCCTAATTCTCATCATCTGCCCAAACGTGTGAAACACACACCCATAACATCATCTACTCTTTCAACTACACCTCTACATATAGCTCAACCATCTTCTGAACAAACCACATTAGGACCTCAAAAAGATCCTAAAACTACAACCAATGCTTCTTGTTTTACTCCTATAACTTCCATACCTATAGACTCATCCATCGATATCCCTATAACATCTACATCCACTACAAGCATCCTTTCCACATCCAACGATGTAGGAAATGTTCCTTCTACCTCTTATGCTCTTACTGATGAGCTCTTACCCGATTTATCTAAAATTCTTATATTAGAAGAAACCAACACTGCCATGCAAGCTTCCCTTATTTTAAATAAACTCCCACCCTCTCCTCATACCTTGGGCCTCCCACAGCCTATGGGAAGTATCTACCAAGTCGGGAGTTGTGCTTTTATTTATAAGGGATATGATTGGGGAAGAATACCCAAAAACATCAAGACACATTGTGATGGATATGCTAGATGCTATTTTGCTAATGAGTATATTAAAGCTAAGCCTATAATGCTTAAATTGGGATATAAAGGGAAAGGTTTAGGACCTTTCCATAATGGTATGAAAGAACCTTTTGAGGTAGAACCATGGCCTGCCCGATGTGGTGTGGGCCTATTTCCTAGTAAAGGTCAGCCCTTCCCATTTGAGGATGATGACCATCTTGTATGTTACCAAGATTATTTGGATAAACGAGATGTCTTGCATTTAATGAATAAGCCTCTTACATGCAATATGCTATCCATAGCTTACCCTGAGATGATTTTCGAATCCGACGACGAGTTGGAGGGGGATATCTTTCATGATGTCTCCATTGAGGAATTGTTATATAACGTATTTTATTTCGATGGCTCTATACCTAGTATAGCCCATCTTGAGGCCACGACTCCTCAAGACGAATTATCCAAGCTAACCTTGGAAGAATTACAAGAATTAGGCGTTTCACCCGCCCCACCTAATTTTGAGAGAGATCTACATATGGAAGTAGAAAACATCATAAAAATTAACATTGGAACCAAAGACAACCCTCACATAATCAACATTGGATCAGAATTGAGTCAAGAAAAACAAGATAAATATATTGCATTCCTTAAAAAATATGAAGACGTCTTTGCTTGGACATATGAAGATATGCCAGGATTAGACCCTTCTATAGTTATGCATCACCTAGTAGTCCATCCGGATGCTAAACCCGTTAAACAAAAACTTAGAAAAATGCATCCTAAAGTGGCCTTACTAGTCAAAGGGGAATTAGAAAAACTCTTAAATGTTATTTTTATACAAGCCATTGATTATGCTGAATGGATTTCAAATGTAGTTCCAGTAACTAAGAAAGAAGCCACTAAAGTTAGGGTTTGCACGGAATTCAGAGATATTAATGTTGCATGCCCTAAAGATGATTTTCCTCTTCCCAACATGGATCAGATCATTGACTTTACTGCTGGGAGTGGAATGATATCCCTAATGGATGGATTTTTTGGTTATAATCAGATCAGGATAGCTCCTGAAGATCAAGCTAAAACAACCTTTATTACCCCTTGGGGAACCTTTTGTTGGAAAGTGATGCCATTCGGTTTAAAGAATGCAGGTGCAACCTATCAATGAGCCATGACTTATATCTTTCACGATATGATGCATGATATTCTACATGATTATGTAGATGATATTATAGCTTGTTCCATCAAAGAATATGATCATTTAAATGACTTGAGAAAAGTATTTGATCGGTTAAGGGAATATCTTATCCGACTAAATCCAACCAAATGCATATTCGGAGTTAAGTCCGGTAAATTATTGGGGGTTATAGTTTCTTTATGTGGCATTGAAATTGACCCTCTCAAGATCGTAGCTATCACAGATATGCCCACACCCACAAATATATCGGAATTACGAAGTTTACAAGGTAAGCTTCAAGCTATTCGCCGCTTCATCGACAAGTTGGAAGACAAAACTGGACCCTTTCTTAAGCTTCTTAAGAAAGACGTATCTTTTCATTGGGATGACGAATGTCAGGAAGCATTTGAACTCCTTAAGAAATATCTCCTTAAACCACCAGAGCTTTCCCCACCTAAATCTGATCGTCCATTTATTTTGTACATTTTTGCTTCCGATTTTGCCTTAGGAGCTATGTTAGCTTAGCTTGACGATGAGAAGAAAGAACGTGCTAATTATTACATTAGCAAGACCTTAATCAGTTATGAAACTCGCTATACCATATTAGAGAAATTATGTCTAGCAGTTGTATTTTCTACACAGAAACTATGACATTATATGCTCAGTTAGAAAACATATGTTATTGCCAAATTCGACCCTTTGTGATATCTCATGAGTCGACCGTACTTATCTGGTCGTACAGCAAAGTGGGTTCTTGCGCTAAGCGAGTTTGAACTCACATTTATAGGACAAAAGTATGTTAAAGGTCAAATCATAGCAGATCAATTAGCTAATGCACCCTTAGAGTCTACCCATCCCCTCATCATTGAGTTTCCTGATGAATGCCTTAAACTAGAGGTAGACCATCCAGAGCAATGGTCCCTATACTTTGACGGAGCCCGATGTATGAGTGGGGCTAGTGCAGGTATTATTTTAATATCTTCATAGAAACATCTTATACCTCTGTCCTTCAAATTAACATTTGCTTGCACCAATAACACTACTGAATATGAAGCTCTTCTCCTTGGATTACGAGCTCCTTTGGCACTGAAAATTAAAAATTTATCAGTTTTCGATGATTCTCAACTTGTCATAAATCAAATCAATGATGTTTATCAGACCAGAGATGATAAATTACGCCCATATAAAGCATATGTTTTACAATTATTATCCTTGTTTGATCAAGTTACCTTGGAAGCTATTCCTCGAACTAGCAATCGTGCGGTTGACGCTATGGCTGCAGCTACATCTCTTTTGCCCTTGGAGTTAGATGACGAATATGCTACCATCATTATTCGTCGACTCCAGGAACCCACTTCAAGAAAATCATGCCTAGAACCTTTGGATGTGTTTCTAATCAATGAAACTACTCCTGAACATTGGTACACTGATATCTTTAATTTTCTCCAAAATGGGACCTTCCCTGATGGTTGTACTAGCAACCAGCGCAGGTTATTACGTAGATGAGCAAGTCACTTCATGATTATTGGTAATACCTTGTATAGGAGATCTTTTGAAGGCATCTTACTGAGATGTTTGAATCTAGAAGAATCTAGATCAGCTTTGAATGAAGCCCACAATGGATCTTGTGGGGGACATTTTAGTGGTAGCGCCATCGCTAAGAAACTCCTTAGGATAGGATATTTTTGGCCTACCATGGAGAATGATGCACATAATTATGTGTGACATTGCGACAAATGCCAGAAACATGCTGACCTTGTCCATGCGCTTGCACAAGAACTGTAGGCTATTTCATCTCCTTGGCCCTTTTCAAAATGGGGCTTAGACATCATTGGAAAAATCAACCCTATGTCATTCGATGGACACAAATTCATCATAACTGCCACTGAGTATTTCACGAAGTGGGTTGAAGCTATGCCATTAGCTTCTTGCACTAGAACCCAAGTTTCCAAGTTTATTTTTAATCAAATTATTTGTAGGTTTGGAATTCCTGCAAATCTCATTTCAGATAATGGAACTTGTTTTAAAAATAAAGATGTTAAGAAATTATGTCAAAAATATAAAATTCAACATCGTTGGTCCACTCCCTATTATCCTTAGGGTAATGGCCAAGCAGAAGCATCTAATAAAACATTAATCAAAATCCTCAAAAGACTGGTCAATAAGTCTGGTCGAGATTGGCACATTCAATTATATCCGGCTTTGTGGGCTTATCGAACTAGCGTTCGTACCCCCACAGGCACTTCACCTTTTGTTTTGGTTTATGGTGCTGAAGCCATTTTTCCCTTTGAATTAGAAGTTCCTTCTTTAGCTCTACTACTTCAAGATACTGAAGTAGGAGATGAATATCGTGTTGCAGACTTAGTCAGCTAGAACTTCTAGATGAAAAGCGCATCAATGCTTTGGAGCATCTTCATGCCTACCAAAACAAGCTTAAACGAGCATACCTTAAGAAAGTTCATCAACGATCCTTTGAGATCGATGTCCTTGTCTTAAAAGAAAATAAAAAAAATACTAATGCAACTAAAGACCTTAAAGGTAAATTTGAGCCCAACTGGCTTGGACCATATGTCATCACTGCTAAATTTGGATCGGGAGCATATCGATTAGCTACCTTAGACGGTAAATATCTTAAAGAACCTATGAACATTATGCATCTTAAGCGTTATTATGCATAACATTGGGTCATTTCATCATTTGTATATATTGTATTTTTGCATATTGTTTCATTTTTGCCATTTCTATCAAAATATTTTTCAAAAAACAGTAATAGTATTTCTTCTTGCAATTCATCAATCAAAATCAAAATATAAAAATATAAAAACATCAAAATCATCAAAATATTCAAAAAAACATATTTTATTTTCATACTTGTCAATTCTTGAAAGTGTTGCAGTTATATTTTCAATTATTTTGGACAAATTAGCATTTATTTGGAATCCCGCACTTTCACATTCACATGAATAAATATCTTGATTTTATTTTGTATGATTCTTAATCTCTCTTATATCAAAGTCCACAGTTGAATTAAATAAATTTTTGAGCATAGAGAATTGATCTTGTTATTTACTTGAACCAAGTATATCTCCTCACATTAAAATGATTTCATTGCAAATTCGATATGATGCTACATAGTAGAAATGGTGTCTTGAGCGAAAAGTTTCCCCTGCTATCCTATCATGCACATGGTCTAGAATATTTGAGAATTGACAAAAGGACAAGCTCACCCCTACCAAGAATAAAAATCCCTTTCTCTATAGCTAATCCGAGCAAGTATCCCTAGCATAGGAAGAAAAGAAAAGTTCAAAGAAAAAGAGAAAAAGAAAAATGTTATTTTGTATCATCACGACAATATTTCAGCATTATCTCAAATATCAAGCAAAAATACAAAGAAAAAAAAAAAAGAGAAGCAAACAAGAGAAAATCAAAAGCAAAATGCAATAAAATCCTTTCCCTACCCCTTGAAAAGAAAAGAAGGGTGAATGAGCTTGAATCCCTGGAATTCTCATTTTTTCGAAAACTATGAGGTAAGCCCCATAACAGGTGGTTTGTGCCCAACCCGCTTGGCCTTGGGTAATCCCTAGCGTGGTGATATTTCTGTCACATTAGCGACCTTCTTTTGTATAGACCTATGTTGGATTATGGATTAGCTAGCTCTTGATAACCTAACTTACACAGTAGTCTGGTACGGTTACATGCATATAAATCATGGTCAATGAACATTCATTTGGTTAAGTCAAATTACTTGTATCAAATTATCTTGCTCAAAATTGGTGAATGAACAATACAATTGCACACACATTTGTATTTGAGAGATTCTCTATCATTATGATAAATCAAGATCGGCAATGAACTCACATATGCACATGAGGGTCCCTTATAAATCTACATTTTCCTTTAAGATAATTTAAAATATTTCTGCAACTCTTTTGGAATAAATTTTATTCTTATTTCAGAACATCTATTTAGTATACTCACAATTACATACATTGTTTTCAAAAATCCAAAATTATTTTAAACAACCTATTACAAAATCTAGCAAAATAAAGTCAAGTTTATATATTATTATTTTCTGTTTATCAAAAATCAAAAATCAATCATGCAATAAAACCAAAATATTAATTTCTTCTTTGGATTTCGCGATGATGGTATAAGTCTATACCTATAATTCTATGCCTAGCGCAAACCATTGTTCTAATTTTATTTTCCATTTATTTTAAAAACAAATTCATAAAAACATATGACTTGCATCATTATGTTACACAATTATGCTTTAAAACAAATGAACACTTATTATATTTCATGTCATTATGTCAACATTCAATCTTGCCACCATGGTATAATTTCTAAGGAATTGTTCAAAATTTTATCACACTTAGGAATTTATGCCTAGCAAATATCACTTTTAAATATATTTCACGCATACTATTTTTATGAAAATCTGAAAAACATATCATCAAACCATCATCATTTCCATCATCACAAAGTCTTAAGACAGTCTCTTAAGCATTCTTTTACTTTTAGCAATATTTCTATACTGGGATTAGCTTGACGACCGAGCGAGCGGCGACTCCATGAAATGGTCTACAACAGTGACAATGTCCTTTGAAATTATTGTTAGAGGTCTCTTTTTCATCAAATCACACCAAAAAAACCAATTGTTTACATCCAATTATTTCATTTAAATTTTACAGCATGACATCAAATTATAATAGTTCCAAACGACATAATTACATGAATCATCAATCAACAAACAAACAATTCTGAAGAACACAAGCTTATACTGAGAGGGGGGGGGTGAACAGTATAAGACCTCTTTTTACTTTTTCTTTATACTTCAAAATAGTAAAGCAATATACCCAAAGCAATATCAAAGCAATGCACAATATCATCCACAAAGTGACACCAATTTTAACGTGGTTCACCCAGAATGGCTGGGCTACGTCCACAAAACTTTTCTCTAAAAGTTATCTCAAAGTTCTTTGGGAATCCTTCCCAATTACAATGTTTATGAGCCTCGGCCCAAAGGAGATACCTTCCCCCAATCAAAATTTATGAGCCTCTGCTCAAAGGAGATACCTTCCCCAATCTGAATTTATGAGCCTCTGCTCAAAGGAGATACCTTCCCCCTAGAAATGATCCCTCGAAAGATCAACTGCCTCTACCTCTTGCCAACACATGGAACTCCTTTCCACCGAAGACCTCCTGTCCTCAATGCTTAGCCTAAGAGACCTCTGCCTTCTATGATCACGTCCATAGCAACTCAACAACCTATACCAAACATAGTCAGTCGGTCTAGTACAAGTCTTCCTCTGTCTATCAGATCTGTCCAACTCTTGAACAAATCAATCCTCTACATACAAGCCTTCTCAAAGACTTGCAAATCTGTCCTCAGGTTCTTCTCATAGAACCAATGCACCTCTATCCTCATACAATAGCACTCCATGTTCGTCTTTGCCCTTTGTGCTCTCTACGCCCTCTGCTCTCTTTGCATAATCATAGCCGCACTTGGTCAAACTTCAACCTTTGCACTCTGCTATCACGCTAGCACTTAGAACAATTCACCATGACTCTTCGCTCACTCTGCACACTTCGATCAAATTTTGCACTCTGCTCTCGATGATCGAACTTCTCACTCTGCGCTCTATCTACGAACGTCGCAACTATGCCACACCTCAACTCTTCAAAATAGCCTGCCTTTTATAATAACACTTTCAAGATCAAAACCTTAATCTTAGTTAGTTGTAACCCTGATCTTTAGTTGGCTACACAACCCTAAACTTTGTCGGCTCACATTTAACTTTGTCGGCTTCAACTGCCTCTATAACTCTTCTGTAGCTTTTGCCGTGAAACTACAACATGTCGTGATATCGTGACACCTTTGCAACCGTACACTTTCTTTTGGCTTTTGTCACGATATCGTGACACTTCAGCCTTTGTCGACTTCAACTAAGCTCTTGTCGCGATATCGTGACACTTCTGTCTTTGTCAGCATCAACTTTGCTTTTGTCACGATATCGCGACACTTCTCCCTTCGTCGACCTCCTTTCTACTTTTGTCACGAAATCGTGACACTTTTGCCTCTGTAGACTTCATCTTCACTTCGTCATGAAATCGTGACACTTCTGTCTTCATAACCTTCCTCTCTACTTTTGTCATGAAATATCGACACTTCACCTATAAAGACCTACTTTCTTTGTCATGAAATCGTGACACTTCTTTCCGTCTGCTTTCTTTTCTGCCTGTCATGAAATCGTGACACTTTCTGCATCCGTACGCTTTCTCTTGCAACCCATCACGAAATCGCGATGCTTTCAGCTTTCGTATGCTTTCTTTGCAACCCATCATGA
Organism: Wollemia nobilis; assembly: GCA_028583015.1. Lineage (NCBI taxonomy): Eukaryota > Viridiplantae > Streptophyta > Pinopsida > Araucariales > Araucariaceae > Wollemia > Wollemia nobilis. Next base: position 4,092,887 of record JAQPPZ010000314.1, read on the forward strand.
AATCATGATAGTTCTCATTTCAAACTCTTCCCTTTGCTGCATGTCACGAAATCGTGATAGTTCTCACTTTGAGTTCTACAGCATGTCGCGAAATCGTGACAGTTCTCACTTTGACTTTTGCAGCATGTCGCGAAATCATGACAGTTTATCTTGCTTCCACTTTGTCTTCTAACTTGTTTTCTCTCTCCTGCTTAAGTCATGAAAATGCGACATGTCGCGATATCGCGACACTTTTCCTCCTTAGCTCTTTTCTATTCTTCGAGTCGCGAAAACCCGACATGTCGCGATATCGTGACACTTTTTCTATCGAACTACCTTCCTTGCAATATGTCGTGAAATCGCGACACTTTTTCGTTCGTACAACCTTCTTTGCAATATGTCACGAAATCGTGACACTTTTCCTTCTTTGCCTTCCTGCACTTTTCGAGTCGCGAAAATGCGACATGTCGCGAAATCGTGACACTTTTCCAACTTGTTCTCTTTCTTCGAACTTGTCACGAAATCGTGACACTTCTTCCTGCTTTCTCTTTTTCTTCCAACATGTCACGAAATCGCGACAGTTTTTCACTTGCCTTTTTGTCTGCCAACATGTCGCGAAATCGTGACAGTTTTTCCACTTGCCTTTTTCTCTATCAACATGGGGTTTGCAAAAGTCCTTTGAAACTGTCATGTCGTAACCTTCATCAAAACAAATTATTTGACATCAAATCAAATTCCTTCAAAAGCTTCTTGACATCAATGACAACTTATACACTTGAGCAAAGGCAATGTACCCAAAGTACCCAAAATTGCCAACAATCTCCCCCTTTGTCATTGATGGCAAACCTTTACTAAAAACACTTCTCAAGAGCCAAAACTGAAACCAACTGTGCTAACAATTGAGAAACTGAGCCCACAACTGAGAATCTTCCTTTGAAGTTTTGCTCCCCCTGACTTGAAGCTTTCCTCTTCACTTGAAGCTCTCCCCCTTACTCATATCTCTCCCCCTTTGTCATCAATGGCAAAGGGTCACCTTTGGGGCTCGGGACTAAGAATGAGCCTCTTAGCTTAGTCCCTCCCCCACCTCCTGATGAGGTGATTAATTCTTGGGTGGGAGTAAAACTCCCATTAGGCACTGATCATCATCAGCGTCTATAACTTCCTTGTCGGGCCTTCTCTTGAACTCTTTGTCCATATTCCTGTTCCTGTTCCTGTCACTGTTCCTGTTCCTGTTATCATTCCTGTTCTTATCCATGCCTTGATCCTTGGACCTATTCATACCACTTCCTATTCTTGTACCTTGGAAGTTCAGCTCTACACTGTCTAGCTATGTGACCTTCATTGTTGCACTTATAACAAGTAACAATGTTATTTCTTTTAGGCATACCTGTTCTTTGAATCCACCTGTTCTGACTAACCCTGTTCCTGTTATTTGCCTTGCAAAAAATTGCCTTGTGCCCAAACTATTTACAAGAGTAGCAATACCCTTGAAAGAAACTAGCACTTCTAAAACTGTCATTTACCTTCTTCACTTGAGCCATGCAATGTGAAGCCATGTGACCAAACCTGTGACACGCAAAACATCTGCCTTGAAATTTTCCTTTATTTGACCTCTTGGGTCCTGAAAACTTCTTCTTCTCATTCTGAATTCTATTTTCTGTTTCTACGCATCTATCATTCAAGGACTCATGATCTGAAATACTTTCCTCATCAGAACTCTCTTCCTTTTGGAGTCTCTTACTAGACTCTCCAACTTGTTCCTTGTGTGGCTTAACAAAACCAAGGCCTGTTTTATCTGTTGTCTTTCTTTGACCTTTGATGAGTGACTTAACCTTTTTGGAGCTATCTTGAAACACTGTAAAGCTTATCCTTGTACTCTTTAGTTTCCTCTTTCAAAGAAGCCATTTTCTGTTCTAACTCACTATACTCAAGAACCTTAGACTCTAACTCATCCTTGAGTTCTTGTGTCTTAGCTATAGAGAAATCAAGATTTTCTATAAGATCATCTCTCTCCATACAACATTCATCTAACTTATCCTTGAGTCTAGCATTCTTCTTTCTTTCCTTTTTCAAAGCACTAAGAGCATTAATAAGTTCACTTTCAAGATCCTTTATTTGTTTGCTTTCTGAATCATCAAAGCCTTTTTTAGATTTCTTATCACTAGAGGTGCTACCTTTTTCAAAAACCATACAAGCATCTTCCTTATAGTTTTCTGAAGCATCCTCATACATACTAGAAACCAAATCATTATTTGTACAATCATCCTCAAGGTGACCAAAATTTCCACATCTAAGACATTTCATGATAATGAATCTATGTTTCGGTTCTTCCTCTTTTTATGATATGAACAACATCTCATTTTCATCATCACTTGAAGAACTTTCACTATCACTACTAGAACACTTACTTGCTTTGTCTAGGTAGAAAATCTTCTTGTGCTTGTGAGAATACCTCTTTCCTTGATTGTTGTGCTCATATTTGTTCTTCCTGTGATGCTTGTGCTTTTTAGAATCCTTGCTCTTAGAATCCTGTTTATCTTCATCACTTTCATTCTTGGGAATAGTACAGTCAGTAGCATAATGACCAAACTTTCCACAATTGAAACATCTTATATTTTTCACGCTTTTGTGCTTTCTAGAGAACTTGCCTTTCTTGCTTGTAATATGCCTCTTCATCACTAGAAGACTCATCACTCTCTTGAAGTTGTTTACCCTTGGATTTCTTGGTAGCCTTGAAAGCTGCCTCTTTCTTGACATCAACCTTCACTTGAGTTCTCAACTCAAATGCTGCAAGTATACTATGGAGCTCATCCTTTTTCAACTTATCCAAATCTTTAGCTTCCTCAATAGCAAAAATATTTTCACTAAATCTATTAGGAAGAGATCTTAAAATCTTATCACAAACATCATTTTCAGCAAGCTCAAGACCTAAGTCTTTCATGGAGTTAACAACCTCATCCATACGAAGCATGTAGTCACTAATATTTTCATCATCATTCATCTTGAGTTGTTCAAACATACCTTTGAAGTGTCTCAACTTGGCCTTTCTGACATTTGTATCACTTGTATGAACCACCTTCAACTGTTTCCACATTTCACTAGTTGTCTTGCAGTGAATCACTTTGGTGAGATCTGCTTTTTGTAAGCCTTTCAGGATTGCATTCATTGCTTTTGAATTGCTGTGATGTAGGAGCCTTTCTTCTTTAGTATAAGGACCATGTTCAGGAATAGTGTACTCATCTTCAATCACTTCCCAAACCTCATTCCCAAGTGCCATTAGATGAACCTTCATCCTTGCACTCCAAAGACCAAAATCTGACCCATCAAGAATAGGTGTTGCATTGCCACTTGAATAATCCATTGTGTTCTTTACTAGCTTTTCCTTCAAGTTGTTAAACTTTTCGAAGGCACCCGCTTTGATACCAATTGAAGAACACAAGCTTATATTGAGAGGGGGGTGAACAGTATAAGACCTCTTTTTACTTTTTCCTTTATACTTCAAAATAGTAAAGCAATATACCCAAAGCAATATCAAAGCAATGCACAATATCATCCACAAAGTGACACCAATTTTAACGTGGTTCACCCAGAATGGCTGGGCTACGTCCACAAAACTTTTCTCTAAAAGTTATCTCAAAGTTCTTTGGGAATCCTTCCCAATTACAATGTTTATGAGCCTCGGCCCAAAGGAGATACCTTCCCCCAATCAGAATTTATGAGCCTCTGCTCAAAGGAGATACCTTCCCCAATCTGAATTTATGAGCCTCTGCTCAAAGGAGATACCTTCCCCTCTGCTCTAGAAATGATCCCTCAGAAGATCAACTGCCTCTACCTCTTGCCAGCACGTGGAACTCCTTTCCATCGAAGACCTCCTGTCCTCAATGCTTAGCCTAAGAGACCTCTGCCTTCTATGATCACGTCCACAGTAGCTCAACAACCTGTACCAAACATAGTCAGTCGGTCTAGTACAAGTCTTCCTTTGTCTATCAGATCTGTCCAACTCTTGAACAAATCAATCCTCTGCATACAAGCCTTCTCAAAGACTTGCCAACTGTCCTCAGGTTCTTCTCATAGAACCAATGCACCTCTGTCCTCATATAGTAGCACTCCATGTTCGTCTTTGCCCTTTGTGCTCTCTACGCCCTCTGCTCTCTTTGCACAATCACAACCGCACTTGGTCGAACTTCAACCTTTGCACTCTCTATGCTATCACAACGACACTTAGAACAATTCACCATGACTCTTCGCTCACTCTACACACTTTGATCAAATTTCGCACTCTGCTCTCGGTGATCGAACTTCTCACTCTACGCTCTATCTACGAACGTCACAACAATGACACTCAACTCTTCAAAATAGCCTACCTTTTATAATAACACTTTCAAGATCAAAACCTTAATCTTAGTCGGTTGTAACCCTGATCTTTAGTCGGTTGCACAACCCTAAACTTCATCGGCTCACATTTAACTTTGTCGGCTTCAACTGCCTCTGTAACTCTTCTATAGCTTTTGCCGTGAAACTACAACATGTCACGATATCGTGACACCTTTGCAACCGTACACTTTCTTTTGGCTTTTGTCATGATATCGTGACACTTCAGCCTTTGTCGACTTCAACTAAGCTCTTGTCGCGATATCACGACACTTCTGTCTTTGTCAGCATCAACTTTGCTTTTGTCGCGATATCGTGACACTTCTCCCTTCGTCGACCTCCTTTTTGCTTTTGTCGTGAAATCGTGACACTTCTGCCTCTATAGACTTCGTCTTCACTTCTGTCGTGAAATCATGACACTTCTGTCTTCATAACCTTCCTCTCTACTTTTGTCATGAAATCATGACACTTCACCTATAGAAGACCTGCTTTCAGTTTTTGTCATGAAATCGTGACACTTCTGCTTCCGTCTGCTTTCTTTTCTGCCTATCGTGAAATCGTGACACTTTTTGCATCCGTACGCTTTCTCTTCAACCTATCGTGAAATCATGACGCTTTTAGCTTTCATATGCTTTCTTTGCAACCCGTCACGAAATCGTGATAGTTCTCATTTCAAACTCTTCCCTTTGCTGCATGTCGCGAAATCGTGATAGTTCTCACTTCGAGTTCTATAGCATGTCGCAAAATCGTGACAGTTCTCACTTCGACTTTTGCAGCATGTCATGAAATCGTGACAGTTTATCTTGCTTCCACTTTGTCTTCTGACTTGTTTTCTCTCTCCTACTTAAGTCACGAAAATGCGACATGTCGCGATATCGTGACACTTTTCCTCCTTAGCTCTTTTCTGTTCTTCGGGTCACGAAAACCCGACATGTCGCGATATCGCGACACTTTTTCTATCGGACTCTCTCTCCTAAAAAAAAAACTTTTTTTTCTCGAACAACCTTCCTTGCAATATGTCGTGAAATCGCGACACTTTTTTGTCCATACAACCTTCTTTGCAATATGTCGCGAAATCGTGACACTTTTCCTTCTTTGCCTTCCTGCACTTTTCGAGTCGCGAAAATGCGACATGTCGCGAAATCGCGACACTTTTCCAACTTGTTCTCTTTCTTCGAACTTGTCACGAAATCGTGACACTTCTTCCTGCTTTCTCTTTTTCTTCCAACATGTCAGGAAATCGTGATAGTTTTTCACTTGCCTTTTTGTCTGCCAACATGTCGTGAAATCGCGACAGTTTTTCCACTTGCCTTTTTCTCTGTCAACATGTTGCGAAATCGTGACAGTTTTTCCACTTGCCTTTTTCTCTGTCAACATGGGGTTTGCAAAAGTCCTTTGAAACTGTCATGCCATAACCTTCATCAAAACAAATTATTTGACATCAAATCAAATTCCTTCAAAAGCTTCTTGACATCAATGACAACTTATACACTTGAGCAAAGGCAATGTACCCAAAGTACCCAAAATTGCTAATAAATTCAAACATTGAAGCATCATACAAACATATGGACAAGTTATATCATAAAAATATCAAATATATATCAACAAACTATGTACATCATATCAAAATTGGACTAGTATGCCACAATAAATAACCTGACATACTCCATCCTCTCAAAAAAAATATATATATAATAATACAAATCAATCCATCTATAGCAGCTATCCTTGAGAAGCCCTCGAGCTCTCAGCCTCATCTCCTATCCCACATTGAGGTGGAGGAGGAGGCCTCATCAGAGTTTGTCCTGTGTCGTGGGTCCTTGACATCGATCGTGATGATGTCCTCGATGACCCCATCCTGATCGACCCCGTAATGTCAGTTGGCAGTTGTAACCTCTGGCTCTCAAGAACCATCTGGTAGTATGCTCCCCGATAGAATGTATTCTGAGCCATAAACCATGCCAAATCCTACATACTCACTCCTCCAACCTAAGCTCTGAGCCATGTAGCCTCATCCTATAGTTTCTGCACCTGAGCCCAGAGGCAGGCAACCTCAGCCCGAAGAGCCACCGTCTCGCTACTCTCTCCCACCTCGACACCCTTGCCCTTATCGAGCGATGGTGGTCTCTCCCCCTACTAAGGAGGCAATCCCTCCTCCCTCCTCCATGGCTGTTGTGGTCTCTGGGGAGCCCATGCCATCCTATAGCGTCTCTCCTATGGAGATCATTGTTGCTCTACCCCGCCATGACCCCGTGCTACCTCAATCATAGCCTGGCATCGCTTACCCATCCAGTGCACCATGACGTGCAATGGACCCTATGTCCTTGTCATCTAATGAGGGTGGATGCCTATGTATCAGGCATCGTATCCATCAATCACCCCAGCATCATCACCATCCACTGGTTGGATGGGGGCATCATCAATGTCTTAGCACCAGAACCATTGCATGTCTGGAGCCTTGCTTAGTGTAGTACTATCTCGAACAACCTAGGAGTACTCATAATACCTGAGAGAAGGGATCCCCTACTAAAGATCGAACTACCATAGTACCCAATCGTAGCGATGGAGCTCTACCTCTCCCTGCTCCATCCTTAGCCAACAGACTCGCCTGATGCGAGCCAGCTCCTGCACATCCTCTGTCCACATGGGGTGCTCTTTCCATGGCCTCTAGGCGATCTGGTCTAGGATGAGGTTGTCCAGCAACCTCTGTGACATCAACAGATCTATCCACCATTGTGACCCCCTCTGTAGCCACCAATAGAAAACCTGGGGCCTCTCTCGATCAACCCCTATCAATGGGAGCCCTACTGGTCTCCACACCACGATGTGCTCCTAGCACCAAACCTATAGCAATGATGTCAAGACCAAACATCGACCTCCCTTGTATACAACCCCATGTAGGATCCTATACAAGCGGCATAGTACAAAGCTGTCCCATGCAAACCTATACCCATGGTCTCTCATATCACAAATTATATCTGAGAGCATCCACGGTAATCTGCACTTGCTCTGGTGGCATAGTAGTAAGCCATCGACCACCCTTGCCAAAACTCGAGTTAGCCTGGATGTCCCAGGCATCTTCCACAGAGACTCAATGTTCACCCTGCCCTTCTCCAGGGTGAAGCTTGGGTCTCCTATCAATCTCATCATAGCCTAGCCCTAATTGGTCGTAGGCATCATCAACCATCCCTATATGGGGATCCTCATGATCCTCCATACGTCATCTAGAGTGGGAGCCATCTCCCCTATCGATAGCTAAAAATATGATGACCCCAGATACCACATCTTTGCTAGGGCCGTCAGTAGCCCCATATCTGTCGGTACTTGTGGCATCTCTGCCACATGTCGTAGCTCGACCTGTGCTAGTTGGTTGTGCTCTGCCTGGTCGAGAGCGGCCAAGTCATCTCTCAGCCCATCGTATTTCCATTCTCAACTCTTTAGTAATCCTTTCTGCAAAACAAACAATAAAACAACAAAATTTCATTAATAAATCAATCATTGCAATCAAGTTAAACACATTTTAATCAAGCTTAAAGATGATATCATCTACCATTGGATGATATCGTCTCAAATTGGGCAACATTGTCCTTTGTTAGGATGAAATCGTCTTTGATTTTGCAACTTGGGGATCGCCCCTTGTTAGACGAGATCGCCCCTAGTTCATCGATTTCGCCCTAGGATGGAATCAATGATTTAGGGACGATTTTGATGAAATAGGATGATTTTGTCCTGACGTCATCGACGGACTAAAAACGGTCATGATGCCCCAAACAATCAAAATTTAAATCCAAAAATTGTACAAATTTAATTCAAACCTAATCTACTAGGATTAGATCCTTACCCGTAGCCCGCGTCGGACCTCTGTCGCTCTGTGCATTGTCTCCACCATTTTTCTCTCTGCAAAGCTCTAGAACAGTAAAAATGAATTAGGGTTTTCCCTAATTTTTTTAATTTTATTCAAAACTAGCAACATTTTAATTTTGCTTTTTCGTGTTTTTACCTCAAACTTTTGATTTGGGTAAAAAAATAGAGGGGGCACCATAGTCAGCAGTCGTACGATTCGACCTAGAATCGTCGTCTAAAAAATTGAGTACATTTTTTTGCTTTCTTGTAAAACAGGAAAAACTCGTCTTTAATGCATTTTTTTCAAAAAATTTGCTAAAGAGGGGGAAAAATGTAGCACCCTAAAATTGGTGCAGTTAAACCTTAGTAAAAATATAAAAATTTGAATTTTAACCCAAACCGCCCGTTTACCCGCTTTCCCCATTTTTCATGCTATTTTTAGGATTTGTTTTGACCGTTGGACGATATCGTCGTAGATTAGATGAAATCATCCCATATCTGATGAATTCATCTGGAACAGAATGTCTAGATGATTTCGTCTCAAAATCGAATTTTCATAATTAGCTTCTGTTTCAATAGCTTCTCTAACATGGGCAGAAAGCGTGTCTGCGTAGTTAGAGTCTCCCCCGTTGGAGATCTCCCAAATTGGTATGATCTCCAACCTCCTAACCTCTCCCTAATCCTATATAAACTGGGTTTTTCTCAGTTTATCCCCATTGGATTCCCCTGAACTCCCTTTGAATCTCCTGGTTGACTGATTTCCTTGCAAATTTAGCTCCTTGCGCATTAGAACTATCATTTGTATTCGGTATTTCGTGTTTTCTTGTAGGAACTTTACTGTTTTTTAGTCGAAGCTAGCTCGAATCATTGCAAGCAATTCCAGACGATTTCAGATGATCTTGTCGAGGAACGCAGACGATATCGTACGATTGGAGGCGATCCTGACTATAGTCCAGATTAGGGGCAATCAAAGCCCGGAGTTTGCATTTCCTTAGTTTTTTTCTGCATTTTCCTATTATATTTTTGTACTATCTTAAATTATTATATTTATGCATCTTGGAGTTCACCTCATTTAGCATAAACGCATGATAAATTTAAGATCAATCATTAAATCTACTGCATTTTACTTATTTTGTTATTTGAATTTATGATTTAGGCATGTTTGCTATTATTGCTATCATTTTCCTTTGCTTCTGTAGTTGCATATTTGGTATTTTGTATCTGTTTCTATGATTGCAGGTTTCCTATGAATTCGTCTCACAAATTCATCAAATTTCAAATGATTTTGTCTGATCCCAGACAACCGTCTATGATTTGAGATGATCCTATGAAATATCAGATGATTACGTACGAATTGAGGTGATCTGGACTGTTACAAAACTTAGAATCTTCATCAGACATCCAGAATCAGGTATGTTATGTTCTAGCTAGCACATTCTCTATGGTTAGCATTCATTCCTATTTTTTGTATTCATCTAAATCAGCATTAGCATATAGAATAGTTTAGATTCATCTTGGAAAAACCTAGGAGTTGAATGATTAAAGTGTAAAATGAACACATCAAACTCACTATCAACCTAGGCGTGGAAACTACCACTCAAAAGTTTCCTGGTGAACCCACCAGCCATAAAAAATTCACCCTTATAACCCTCCCTTGAGAGGTAGGACCTTCAAAGGGCCTCTCAGTCTAAGGTATTGTCCCATCCTTCTCGCATCCCATTTCGAGCACAGATCCTATAGCCCGAGGGTAAGGATGCAAAAAATTTGGAGCGATACAGTCCTCAACTGGGATATCCTTAGGTGTGTTGTACTCCTCTATTTCTTCTTTTTCTTTGTCTGCATATTCAATCTGAAAGTTTTGTCGTGGTGAACATGCTTAATATTTTAGATTATGATTGCAAAATTTGTAGCAGAAGTACCGTGATGGTTGATCATTTTTGTAAAAAGAGTTTTTGCAGAATTGAGGTCATCTATATGAATCACATCGAGTGGATGGGCCTAAGTGTGCCTTTGTCTCTGCCAAATCAGCAATCCTTATACACTCATCCAACATGGATGGATTTTATAGATCCACTTCAAATTTAATATGTGATTTTAATCCATTTTGAAAAGCTACTACTACTACCACATCTGGTTGTAGGTCTTGTGCATAGTGAAGCATACTGGTGAATTCTGAGATATAGTCCCCTATGGATCATGTTTACTTAAGTGACACCAACCATACTGTGTATGAACCTGTGGCACCTTTATCGAATCTATGAAGAAATACTTTCTTGAAATTAGACCAAAATAAGGCATGATGGGGATCCTCACGTTTATACCATGTAAACCACTGATAAGATTTAGTGCCGAATTTGGTTGTTGCAAAAGAGACTTTTTCCTGTTCCTAGAATTTATAAAATTCTAGGATGCCTTCCATTTTGGCAATCCACCCACATAGATCCTGGCCTTCAAAGGTAGGCATGTCAACGCATGGATAATTGAATCCAATAGGACCTCTCGGTTGGGAGTGAGCATTGTTTCTATCTTGTTCCTCGTTACTCCTCTATCGCTGGTTGTTATTTTGATAAGGTCATTTAGAACCTCTTTGTTTCTCCAAATTTTCTTTGTTACCCCAATCCTCGTTACTTTGGTGACCATTATGAGTTAGGAACTGACTATTTTGACCTCTATGATGTGTATAGTCATCGTCATAGTGGATGTCAGTACTCTAGTGATTGGGACTAGGAGGATTTGGTTGGGGTTGTTTCCTAGATGCGTTGAAGCTTGCAGTCATAATCTGAAGATTGCTTATCAAATCTCTTAACACATCATCATTGACCATTGGATGATTATTTTCTATTTAGGTGATGTTTTCTTGTGAGGAGTTTGGAGAGGTATTGGATGCCATTAGGATGACCACTGGATGACTCAAATTATAACTATTAATTATGAAAGGAGAAGGATAATTTTTTTGTAACTTGGCTTCGATGAGCTCTTCTTGTGTTATTATTGGGAGTTTTTGAGCTTGATAGATGACCGTCAAGTCCTTTGGTCCATTGTTTGCTCATGCACTAATACAATAATCGTCTTCGATTCTACGAAATGTTGATGTATTGTGGCAAAAAATTGGTAGTTCGCTTCAACTGTCACTCCAACTAAGACACAAATTTGAATTTTGGTGGCACAGCTCCTTGATAGCAATTTTTAACAACTTTCAGTAATTTTGACAACGTTGGAAAATTCTTGACAAGTTCTTGACAACTTTTAGACAACTTTAGCAAGTTCCTTACAAGTTCTTGATGACTTTTGGACAACTTTAGCAAGTTCTTGACAAGTTCTTAATGACGTAAGCAATTTGGACAATTTCTATGACACAAAAATGACTAGACCAAGATACAATGTGACTCGAACACCATGTAAATTGACAAGATAGGTGAAATGATGACCAAGACATGACATGACACATAAGACATGAAGATGCAATAAGACATGACACGACAACATAAGACAATCGAAGACATGACAAGACATGAAAGACAATCAAAGATGTGATAGGACACAAAATATAATCGAAGACACGATAGCGATAGGACATAGAAGACAACCAAAGATGCAATAGGACACAAAAGGCAACTGAAGACATGACAAGACACAAAATACAATCGAATATGCGACAACGATAGGACATAGAAGAAAACTGAAGACACAACAAGAGTACGACACGAGAAATGACAAGTGGATTGATAGCAAAGCAACCCAAATCTAAAATAAATACATGAACGTTAGCTAGGTTTATGTGTGCGAGGATAGGGGCTGTGTGATCGAAGTCACACCATTGATATTACTACCTTTGCCTTATAAACACTAAAACTATTTTTATATGATGAATGTGGGATATGTCTCGAAAATATAAAAAAATATGCACTTTAGTACCTTAGTTTTAGACGTTAATTTTTTTTATTTTTTGACATTTTGATTGGTCACCGACCGCTTGGCGATTTTATGGATAAAATTTGTCGTTGTTTACTTTGAAAATGCCTGCGAGTTCAATTTTGTTTTTTCCCAGGAATGTATGACCCTCGTTTTAAGCCTTATTTCATGTGTAACGATCCATTAATCATCTTCATGCTATGTTATAGGATGTAATTTAGCAAGCACTTGTTATAGGTTGTAAACTATGAATTTCGAATGCGTTAGTAGCTGGGACGACGTTGCCGGTTAGTTGTTCTCTTCGAAGGGAGATAAACTAGTTTTATAAAAAATAATGATCCTACGTATAGCTAGCTTGGAAACCCTACATGGATGGGCTACAATATCACTGGAAAAAAATTTATACGTTCACCATGTCCAACAGAATCGTCGAACTTGATACCACATGGAGAGGAATGCCTTCTCTCAAAATCCAATAATTATATTACACCAAATTTATTACATGCAAATATAGATCAAAGTCAGAAGATACGCAAAGGAGAATAAGTAGATAAATCAAATATGAATACTCACCACTCTGGGTGGGCTCATCCCCACCATATAGGCTTGTGCGATAATGCAAATGAATAGATAACCAAGTAAAGAATGATAGATGATTCTAAAACAAAATAATTGGACCTACATAAATAATAATCAAATGTAATATTGCATAATATAGCCAATGGCTATATTATGTTTGGTATGTAACAACCTACTTAGAAGTTGGTCTAGATATTTGTAGATATTTCACATGATATAATTTGAGAAAACCATTATCTATCACTACTAGAATTTTGACCATGACACCTTCAATTTGTACTTGTTGGGGGTCTAAAATGACCCTTGTGCCCTAGGCATCGTGACAACTTGTTATTGTGGTTTACTCTTTGTCTCCCCAAGTGGGTGCATATGATACCCTATGCCTTGTGTAGGGTGCTAGTCCTTGGAAGTCTAGGGAGCATGGGGAATGGCTCCTTCATATGACTCTAGGATTTTTACCAAGGACAAATCCTTAATTTAGTGTAATATTTTAACACTCTTTCCTTCTATGCTAGACTATCCTACTGAGTTTTTTCTCCAAGGAAAAGAGAAAATAAAGAGAACAAAAAATAACTAGAAATGTAAATTGCAATAAATAAAACCTATCTAGCCTATTTAGCCTAACTAAGGTTGGTAATGAGCTAAGAAAATGCAATCTCCATTATGTATCTCAATGGGATGGGTGAACACAGAAACCAAACATGAAAATACAATTGAACATGAATTTTATCACATACATGTGCAATTCAAATGACTTCTTATAAGGGGTAGGATAAAATATTGAGGTAGTCACAATCGTCTATAGAGAAGCATATGAACACTTAGAATAGGAAAAAAATATTGGTGTAGTCATAACCCCTTGTATTCATATTAAAAGTGCATATCATATTTGTATATATAATCAAAAGAGGCTCAATGACCTTTACATGCAACTGAAACCAAGGCTCGAGTGTAGACTGAGATACAAAATAGAAAAGGGAGAGAAAACTATCACATGTCAGATACTAGACACAATAACAATTCCAACTCTTTTTTTTAGTCCTAAGGACAACTATTTATAATATTTACAAGAAAAATTTAAAATTTAAAATTCCCTCTAAATTTGGGTATGGGTAAGAGCATTGACATCATCTCTGGTTGCTAGATAAGGAGAATTGTGTTGCATTAATTTTTGGAAAGTCTGGAGATGATCGACATCACCATAAATACCTTTTTGGGTGACACATTCCTCATTTTAGAGGTATCATTAATGCACTCACTTTCCATAATGGAGATATGAGTTGTTGGATATTTTGAGTCCCTAAGTCAAAGTTATCATTGATGTCACCAGATGAAGTCATCATTAATATCAAGGACTTCGTCAAGAAACAAAGTTGTCAAGGTTGTTATTTGATATCTAGGAAGGCCAAAGGTCAAGAGAATCAGTGCAAAAGTTAAAAAAAAGGGCTCCATAATATCTTAATAGTATATGGAAGCATAAGTTAAAAGGGTTTTCATAAAATACCAAGGAGGCTTGTGCAAAGTTAAAAGGAGATATAATATTTTTTATAAATTATTTAAATTCAATGAGAATTTAAATTTTATAAATAAATATTATTTACACCATGGTATGCAATGAGAAGGAAGCAATAAACTCAAAAGGATATTTATTTTTATAATATTAAGTGATATGGTTAAAATCCCAAAGTAAAATATTTATAATATTTTACAATACCCAAAGATGGGTTTGGAGTTAAAAACTTTCAAAGCGCTTTTATTAAGGTCCTAACCTTCACCGACATCATGTGGTGGTGAAAGCATTCAAAGCGCAAAAATTTTACAAGCATGGAAGAAATTATTATATATACCTATGCTCAAAGGGCATTAAAATTTATCCTTGCTCGATTGATTATTATTTGGAGCAAAGTGAAAGAAGAGCTTGTGAGAATTTTGTGAATTTCATGTGTGGCGAATAATTAAATATAGAAAGCATAGATCGTTCGAAGGCCAAATGGGTAGCTTGTTCTAGTGGAGAGTGGGTAGGTGTGAAAGGATTTTTTGGCAAGAGATCCAGCATTCAAAACACGATAGTGTTCTTGGTAGTCGTGTTGGTTGAAGGCGCCAAAGGTGCACATTTTTACAAATGGCAATAAGGGAGGCATGAATTGAAGCATGTGGTGCTTCGTTAGTCTCAAAAAAGTGTGTATATCGTGTTGCGGTTGAAGCCATGACTAAGGTGTTTGTCGTGGGTATTGTTGAAGGTTCGAATCCGTTTGAAGGCAAGGTAAATATTTTACATTAAATTTTTATTATTTGCCTAAGTTGGGAGGTATAAGGGTTGTTAGTGGAATTGTTTAGAAAGGTTGCTTATTGGATAGTGGTGGTAGTTGAAAATTATCACTTGGAGTAATAAGGAGGTTTTTTTGTTTTAATTTTTAATAAAGTCTTAAATTACTATATTGGCATATTGGAGGATAAAGAATTTTGAGTATTGTTTTAATTTTAATAAGGGGTTTTTGTGTTAAAAAAGATTATTGTGAAGGTGTTGAATATTATTTTAAGTTGGAGTGATAAGGTGTAATTATTGATATCATTTTGTATTGTGTTTTTGAGAAAATTATTATCTTATAACCCTTATTGAGACTGGCAAAGAACTGAGTGTCAGCGTGACATATTTGTGAGATCAACTCCTTGTCAAGAAAAAAGGTATGGGCAAATTCTTCATTGGTTGAGTTGATTGATTGGATTTATAGAAAATAAAGTTTGGCGTGAAAAGTATTTGATTAGGATTTCATTTTCGAAAGTGTTTGAGTTAATGCTTCAAGGTTTCATGGAATTAAGTGTTGTGATTAAAACCTCGTTTTATAAGAATTGTTGTTGAAGTCATTGGTTGTGTGAAGAACTTGAGTTAGGGTTTTGAAAAGAATATGAGTATCATTGTTATGTGAAGATTTATTTATATGCATTATTGTTGAAGTGAGTTGTTGTGCAAAGAACTTGAACTAGGGTTTGAAAAGAACATGAGTATCATTGTTATGTGAGATTTGTTGTAGAGCATTGTTGGAAACATTTTGAGTTGGTGTTTACATACTTGAACTAGGGTTTGAAAAGAACATGAGTATCATTGTTATGTGAGATTTGTTGTTGAGCATTGTTGGAAATATTTTGAGTTGGTGTTTACATGCTTGGACTAGGGTTTGTGAACAAGGGTTTTTTCTTGAGTAATTGGTTGAGTAGAGTTGAGTGAGCCTAGTCAAGTGGATGTATGAAGTGATTGTTCAAGTTCCATAAAATAAACTATTATATATTCTGATTTGAGTTGAGAAAGTATTTGAGCATTGAGTTGAAACATATTGGGTCTCTAACAATTCACTTTATGTTTCTATGAGATTGGTTAAGTTCTGTGTGAGCTTATTGAGAAGATTTGGATAAGTTATGTGTGAGCTTATTGAGCAGATTTGGATAAGTTATGTGTGAACTTATTGAGTAGATTTGGACAAGTTATATGTGGACTTGTTGAGCATATTTGGACAAGTTTTGTGTGGAATTGTTGAGCATATTGAGCAAGTTATGTGTGGAATTGTTGAGTAGATTTGAGCAAGTTCTATGTGGAATTGTTGAGCAGATTGAGCAAGTTTTGTATGGACTTGTTGAGCAAATTTGAGCAAAATCTATGTGGACTTGTTGAGCAGATTTGAGCAAGTTTTGTGTGGACTTGTTGATCAGATTTGAGCAAGTTATGAGTGGACTTGTTGAGCAGATTTGAGCAAGTTCTGAGTGGACCTATTGAGAATATTTGAGCAAGTTTTGAGTGGAATTTTTGAGTAGATTTGTGCTAGACCGAATGGACCGTGTTTAGTATAGATTTGAGATAGATATTTAGAGGTTACATAACAAATAGGACATTAGTCTCTAGTGGATATAGATCCATCAGCCAGGGCAGTGAGGATAGGTCTTCTGAGTGGGGATAAGAGTCTTTAGTGGAGATATCCACAAGCCACTGTAGTGGAGGTAATATTATTCTAGAGGATCACCAGGCAAAGCAGAGGAGAAGGAGTTCTCCAGCAGACAGATATCCATGAACTTAATTTATGGGATTGGTTTCTCCTTTGGATAGAGGTCCATAAACATTGTAATTGGGAAGGATTCCCAAGAGATTGATTGAGAAAATTTTAGTGAAAGATTTTCTTCGTGGAGTAGCCCACATTGGGTGAACCATGTAAATTGTGGTGTCTCTATTGTGTGTGGTGATTTGTGCATTGCTTTGATTACTACTATTGATATTGCTATCTACACATTGCTTAATATTGATTTGGAAAGAAAAGTAAAAAGTGGTCTTATACCACTCACCCCCCTCTCAGTATAAGCTTGTGTTCTTCATGAGTTTGGGTGATGATATCTAAGGATGTATGTTTGTGTTTTTGATTACATATTCATGCCTCTTTAATCTCTAACCTGCTTTTATTATTCATATTTTTATTTACTAGCTCATTGGACTCTAATATTGGTTTGGCCTAGGGCTTCCTCTTCGATGGATTTCTTCATTGTGATTTTGGTCAACCCTTAGTATTATTAATGTTATTTTTTTGTTGCCTCTAGGGGATTTGTATGTGGGTCAATAATATTTGTTGAACCTACTAAGTTTTTACTTGACTCATCCCATCCCCCTTATTATTTTCCTCTAAAGTACTTGGGATTCCTCTTATGGGTTTGTTGCTCATGATATTGAGCAATTATCCCTGGGTTTATTGAGTGTTGCAACCCAATAACTAGCTGAGGGTGGATTTATTTTGAGATATTTTTGCTAGTTAGGCAAGTGATTCCTAGTGAATTGATCATTTGGAGGTCAGATCATCAAGTTAAACATTTTAGTCACCATAGGGAAGGTTTGGGGGTTCCTCTTGATGATGGAATAAGGACTAGTCACCACAAAAGGCTAAAATTCCTTGATCTAGGTGAGTGAATTTGCCTTGAAATGAAGAAAGCCTACAACACACTATCAATATTTGGTGTAGAATTTCCTTGCCTAGTGTATTATTCAAATCAACTACTTTGTACATGTATGGAGCTTCTGGACCCATCATTTGGTTGGCTTAGGTGATAGTATTTACTTATCTTTATTTTAGGACTGATACTTGCCCCACTATAGTGAAAATTTCACTATAGTTTTAGTGACTTGCAGGGAACTTATGCTTGTAGAATTTAAAGAACTCAACAAATGGTAGGCTTATCCTTTGGGTGTAGAGTCTCTAGATTATGTAATCTTGGGAACCTAGGAGAGAGAGTGTGGGCTCTCTAAGATGTATTGAGGAGGAGCACTCTGTTTATAAAATTCTTAATGATTCAACCTTGAAGGTCCTTATTCTATCTGTCTACTTAATCTTTCCCATGTGACTAAATTGGTTATGGAATAATTATCTGGTGTATTGTCATTTGTTGGTTGTGGGAGATGTCTCTTCATGGTTTTTATGACCTCTAAATGTATTACAAAAAATAACCATCTTGTACCATTCTTGTTGATCATTGGTCCTTCTACTTCATGCAACTTTATTTTCTTCACACATGTGGCATGTTTCCTTAAATATTATGCATGGGTGATTTGAATTTTTGCCCTTTATTTACGTGTTGCTTATTTATATTGGCCAAAAAAATATTACTTGGCATCCACTTTATTTATTTAAAAGCCACTTATTTACACTATAGTACATTGTTTGACGTGTATACAAATGCTAGCCCTATCTCCCTAATTTCTTCAATAAAACCTGCAATGTTAGGCCTACAATGTCCTAAATTTTTAATCATCTTGGTAGCTCAATTGTGGAGGCGCATGGTCTTCTAACTCTGGTGGGTGTGGATGGTGGAGGACTCAATAATCCTTTATTTATTGAGCTACCCTTATTGTATCCGATATACCTTAGGTTTGGCTATTTCACATTCCCCATATAAGTCTTCTCTTCATGTGTCATCAACCCATTCATCTATTTGGTCATCTGAAAATTTAGTATGCATTTTGTCCTTGAGAATTTCTAGCTTTGTTTCTTCCTCGATAATTAGAAATTTCTATTCCTCCTTAGATTTGATTACAAGGATATGCTCTACATGATGCATTTTTAGGGGTTTTGAAGGAACCTTAGTCTTGGCATTGTAGTGGGTTTTAAGGAACATGTGGATCCAGTCTAGGGAGAGGTACTCCCAATATTTGTAGTGAAATTATGAAAGAGAAAAAGTTCAGATGATGCAGGTAGATCAATAAATGCCACTTCTTGGATAATAGTCACATTCGAGAAGGTATACAAAGAGATATGTAAATATTTGAGAAGGTCAAAAATGGGAATTGGAGTCCCATATAGTTACAATTTGACGAGTTCATAGGTTAGCTCCAAAGCATTGGCCACCCTTTCGGGCATGACTAAAGTGCTTGCCCTCAAATCCAATAGGCAATTGTGAATGAGTTTGTTACTAAATATGAGCATAAGTTAGAATGGTTGTGACTTAGGCTTTATTATAGAAAATATTGTAGGACAACCCGTTCTTTCTACTTTTTGGTGATCTTTTTTCTATCTAGGACTTTTTCTATCTACTTCATGCTCTGGGAAAGGAATGACATCCCGTAATGACATAGGCATAGTGGAACTTTTGAGATGCTCAACCACATTGA
This sequence comes from Wollemia nobilis, assembly GCA_028583015.1. Taxonomy (NCBI): domain Eukaryota; kingdom Viridiplantae; phylum Streptophyta; class Pinopsida; order Araucariales; family Araucariaceae; genus Wollemia; species Wollemia nobilis. The sequence goes on from JAQPPZ010000314.1 coordinate 4,112,208, forward strand.
ATTCTAGTGGATGGACCTTAAACCACATTTAATTCTAGTGGATGGGCCTTCAATGTGCTAATGTTAGCTATTTTGTCAATGTTGAAGCTTGATACTTAAACCAGACCCAACACTAGTCCTAATGCTGGCTATTTTGGTTTTGATGGAATCATTCGATCTTGATCTATCTCCTAGGTTTGATTGATCATTGGTACTTGGATATTTGTTACTAGTTTCTATTTTCCTTGAGCCCCCTATGTCACCATATTATTTATCCTTGTAGGAGCATCATATTGGAATTAGGCCCAATTATCTAGTGGAGAACTTGTTCATCCAGGGATAACATAGACTTCTCCCTCATCCCATGTCACTAAGGTCTACTTTGATGCTCCAATTTTAAATATCAAGGTATCTTCAGTGGTAAGCTTTGAGTGGTTAGATCCAATGCTTGGATGGAGTCATTATGATATGTGGGTAGAGGCATTGAACATATTGCCTACTAGAGTATTTCATAGTCCATATAATAGGGATCATGATAATGATATGACTAGCCATACAAATATCTTATATAGATGTTTTGAGTGAAGACTATGCCTCTCAATATATTTGGGTGTATTGATTGCATGGGGATAGGGATAGACACTATTTAACTTCTAATATCTTGGAAAGAACCAAAATATCTATTGGGAATATGAGGGTATCTTTGATATCCATTTGGTGGGGGTCAATACCCTTGATTGCCTTATTAGAAAGGAAGGTGGGGTAGTTATGATATCTAAACCTCTAAAAATTATGTTGATGCTTAAGGGATATAATCTCATTGTTTATGTATTTTATAGTTATTTGCATACTTTTTATTTCTAATCATTTTGAGATCAAAAGAACGGTTATAGATATAGATAGGGGGCAGTGGATGGGATTGACAAAAAATAGATGTTGGTTGGAAGGTATTTGGTTGGATGGTCAAAAGATGCTGATATGATAGTTGGTTGGATGGCCAACCTCCCAATATATATTAGGTCTTTCTTATATTGAAAAAATATCCCATAGGCTATTGGTAGCGAATTGCCTCCCTTGGTTTTTAACATCATGGCTATCTCAAAATTTTATTGAGGTAGTATATGAAAACCATACCTAGTACAAGTTGGATTTATTCTGGAACTATATGTTAGGACTTTTAGAATATAGCATTGAAATCATACATGGCTTCCATTGGGGATATTTTTATAGTTTCCAATTACTCTAATAGAAACACCCCATCTATCATCCTCAAAATGATCAACATGTTGGCTCATAATCTTGTCCTAGTTGATGATGGATTTAGGGGTGAGAGAGATATACTAGGCCTTTTATTTTTCTCTGAGAGAAGCTGCTAGTAGCCTGAGGACGATGTCTTATTCTCTAATTATATAAAGTACATATATACTAACCATGTATTGGAGATGTTCTATTGGAGTTTGTCATGTTCTATCTAATAAAATGTGATAGATTTTAACATGAAGGTTGGGACCAAATTCCAAGTTGTTGTTGCCACTAGTGGCTATTGAGGACCTCTATTATTCCAATTTGAAGGTCTTATTTGATTTGATTTAGATTAATCAAGGTATCCATATTTTGTTGATTTATCTATCAATTACCAAGATTTAAAAGGAGGAGAAATTGAGGATGTTATCTTATTGCTAACCTGGTGGTAGGACTTATGCTCATGAAATTATGAGCTTACCTTTAGCTACTTGGTTTGGGGCTTTATTTGGAGTTTCTAGGTGGTGATTATTTAGCCAAGAGAATTTTCCCACCATGGCCTCATCTAGGAATGGTAAATTCTTCAAGATTATTCTTTTGATTAGTATAGTTATCGGGTGGATTTTTAGGTGCTCCAACAATCTAATAACTAAGGTCTTCATTGGCATATCAACATGAATTTTAGTTAGGGATAAATTTTCAAAATTTAAGTTCCACCAGAAATGCTTGTTTGAACTATTTGGGGCCTAAGACGACCCTTGTACCCCAAGCACCATGATACCTCATGGTTTCTCTTTGTCTCTTCGTGCGAGTGCATTTGGAGTCTTTTACCTCATGTAGGGTGATAGTCCTAGGAATTATAGGGAGTGTGGGATGCGGCTCCTTCATATGACCTCTAGGTTTTTTACCAAGCCTAACCCCTTGATTTTGTGTAATATTTTGGCACTATTTCCTTCTATGCTATCCTATCATATTGAGTTTTTTCTCTAAGGAAAAAGGAAAAGGGAAAAGAAAGAGAACAATAAATAACTAGAAATGTAAATTGTAAGAAATAAAATTTATCTAGCCTAAATAAGGGTGGTGATGCACTAAGAGAATGCAATCCCCAATTTGTGTCTCAATGGGATGAGTGAACACATGAACCAAACATGACAACAAAAATGAACATAGATTTGGTCACATACATATGCAAATCAAATGAATTCTTACAAGGGGTAGGATAAAAATACTGAGATAGTCATAGTCCCCTATAGGGAAGTATATGAACACTTAGAACAAGACAAAAATGTTGGTGTAGTCACAATCCCTTGCATTCATATTAAAAGTGCATATTATATTTGTATATATACTCAAAAGATGCTCAATGACCTATACATGCAGCTAGTCCAAGGCTCAAGTCCAAACTAAGATACAAAATAGGAAAGGGAGAGAGAACTACTATAGATTAAATTCTAGACACAATATAATTCCAACTATGTTTCTTAGTCCTAAGGACAAATATTTATAATATTTAGAAGATAAATTTTAAATTCAAAAATCCCTTCAAAATTGGGTGTGGGTAGGAGCATCAATGTCATCTCTGGTTTCTAGATTAGGAGGACTACGTTGCATTAATTTTTGGAAAGTATAGAGTTGATTAGGAGTTAAATCACCATAAATACATCCATGGATGGCACATTCCTCTATTTGGAGGTGTCATTAATGCACTCAACTTCCACCATGAAGATATGAGTTCAGGTTATGATATCTAAGGATGATTATTCATGCTTGTGGTTATGGATTCATGTCTCTTCAATATTTGGCCCACCTCAGAGATTCATCCTTATAGCTACTAGCTCATAAAACTCTAATATTGGTTTGGCCTGGGACCTCCCCTCTTGTGATCTAATTTCTCCAATGGCTTCCTTCCTTATGCTTTTAGTCAACCCTTAGTATTATTAATGCCACTTTTGTTGTTACCTTACTTCCCTATGATATTTGATTTTATAAATATGCCTTTGCATAAGATTCCATCAGATCTCATTTATTCTCATCCCTAGTGGATTTTATATTATCTTCTCACCCCTACCACATTTGAGCCTTTAAAGGATTTGTATGTGGGATAATAAGGTCTGTTGATCCTATCGAGTCCTTGAATCATCCCATATCCCTTATTATTTCCCTCTAAGATCCTTGAGCTTCCCACTATAGGTGTGTTGCTTATGTCATTGAGAAACTATCATAGGGCGTATGGAGTGCTACAACCTAATTATTGGATTGTGGTTCAATTTTGGAGCCTTTCTTCCACTTAAGTAAGCGTGTCCTAGTGAACCAAGAATTTGGAGTTCTCATCATCAAGGGAACCTTTTTAGTCATAACTACGAAGGTTCAAGGGTTACTATTGATGATGGGATGAGGCTTAGTCACCATTTAAAAGGTTGAAATTCCTTGATTTGAGTGAGTGACTTCACCTCAAGGTAAAGGAAGCTTGGAGCACACTATTAGTATTTAGCATAGACTATCCTTGGCTAGTTTATTTTTCAAATTAGCTACTTAAATGGAGTTTTAGGGACCCTCATTTTGTTGGATTAGGTGATAATATTTACTTATTTTTCCTTTGTTATGGAGACCTACCCCAATGTAGTAAAAATGTTACTACAATACTGCTTCCTTGTGTATGGACCAATAGTCCAGATTTAAGAGATTTACCTCTTATTTTAGTAATATTGTAGCACTTATTCCTAGATCCCTCCCAATATTAAATATAAGGTTATCCTTGCAGGTCAAAGGTATAGAAAAGAGGAGAATTTTAGGTCTGGCATGAATTGACATATTTGCTTCCTTAGCTTCTATGTACACTTCTTTATTCTAGATTTTTTGAATCTAGTTGGTAATTATAGAATTTATATTGGAAGAAGCCCCATTACTTCAATCTAATGGGATTGTCATTGAGATTGTGGATTCTCTCCAAGGTTGATAGTGGCTTACTGAGTATAAGGTGACTATGGAGAAACAAGTTGAACGACTACTGTTGGCTGACTACTTGGAGATTGAGGTAAGGGAGGATTGAGAGATGATTTTTCTATCTAGATAAATTCATTTTGAAATAAATATTTTCTCCCTCTATATTTTCTTCAAATATTTCCATGATGAAGGTAGTTGGTTGGTCCCAATACCAATCAACAAATGAGTATGGGGGAAGAGATTCATATTTTTTATGAGCCTCTCCTTGAGTGATGCCACCAATAACCTAAGAGCTACACTTTGATATATAATATTATGCACATAATATAAGAAAACCATATCCAATAGGTGCTCTAGTGAGGTTGTTGGACCTTCATAGGTGTAGTGTGGAAGGGTCTCTAGTGTTGACTTTGAAAGGTTTTTGCATACAACTAGTGGCTTTAGAGGTTGTAGAGGACTTTAATATTTCTAGGGAGGGAATAATATGCAAGGTAGAGTGACCATGCTTGGGTATAATGCTCTTCTTATTCAAGTAATGAAGGTACTACTAGTAGAAACAAAGAATTTAGTGGTAGATATTTTATTTACACATATCTAGATCCTTTCAATTTGTGCTTTGAGAGTAGATAGAATAAGGTCTTCAATAGAACCTCAATTTTATGTCTTTAGTGTAGCTTCTTCTAGGTATTATTTCTGGATCAAAGTTTTTAGGTGAGTCTTAAGGTGCCCCAACAAAAATATAGGCAAAGATCCTCACCAGAGTTAGAGCCTAATTGTTCTCTTGATTGTAAGACCAATGATGAGTCAATGGGATCCCATTGGGTGTGCCATTAAAATATTGTACTCTTTGATTGTCTTGATTGTTGGATGGGTTGAAAAAATGTTTGAGATTATTGCACTTCACATATAACAACACAATAATACCAATATTGAGAGCATGGGGATTGGATCTATCGAAGTCCTCCAAGATCTTTTATAAGGCTGAAACCCTTTAATATGTGATCTTAAGCATGTTTTTCCTACTCTAGACTAATATAATAGCTTCAAGAAAGAAAGGGTTAGAGAAATATAAAAAAATAAAAGAAAATAAAGGCAAAAACCTAAGTTAACAAACAATGTGCCAAGATCAATATAAGTTACCCTTGTACAACAACCTTGAGTGTAATGCACCAATATAGTGAACACTTACTGATCTGAATATATATAAGCACATATAAACATACATACATAAAGGAAAAAGGATAGAGAGAACCAAATAGTCATAGGCCTTTGGTATGTATATATAAATATAAAAAACATTACAATATTTTACCAGGAGTGGGGGTTCAAGGGTGTGCCCACAAGACCACTTAGGAATACGAGTACTACTATACAAAGAAAAATGAATGGAAATCTATATAACTTCATAGTATAACTTGTTGATACTTTACAATGCTAAGAGAAATACTATATATATAACAAAACAAGGAGAATTCCCCTCCAAAATTAACAAGAAAGTCTAAAAACTCTGACTACTTTTCATAGGGAATCTAAATATTTGAATAAGAGAGCCTTATGCAATCAATCTTATCAATTAGATGATTGTAATGGTTATGCCTTTTTCTTTAAGATATCATCCACTTTCTTGAATCGCTAAGTTGAAGTGACAATAGTAGGAGATTCTTACTTCTCTCAATAATGGTTCATCAATCCATATTACCTATTCTATATATGACCTTGTACACCATTACTACTACTTTGCACCTTGATATGATCCCTCTTTAGCATTGGTGGCTCTTTATGCCATGCTTTAAATTTTGGCATGCTCGTAGTATTTTTAGATCCCTATGCAAGAAACTTTTTGTTTATCAAAAGTTTCTTTTGTTGGCCTATGTTGGGATTTCTTAGGACCTCTGCAGCTAGACTGAGTCTCCCATTGAAAGTATTTTGCAAAATGTTTCTTCTTTGTTTTTCTACCAAACCTTTTGGTGCATTGCTTTTTGAGAGATCTTTTCAAACATAGTCTACCTTTCAAAACTTTTCCACTTTTAATTTTTCATGACTTTTCCAAACCTTTGATTATTGGGTTTTCCTTCTTTGTGTCGGTATTTCTTCTTTTATACTTTCCACATTTTTGAGAAATTTTTTGCATGCATGTTTAGATATTTTACCTCTCTTCTCTACGTAGGAATTCTATAAAATAATGATAGTTTTTATTAGTATTTTTTCATCTTTCTCCATCTTGCCTTTATCATATATTTTGTCTAAGTCCAAAACCCTTGAGTATAGTGAGATATCACTATGGGTGGTAGTCAAGATAAATGGGCCTTGGGCATGACATAAGGGAATTCTACCTTTTGATGTAAGGAGAAAAATAAAAAAAAATCTTTCTTATTTTTTACCTTCTAGAAAAATTATAAGGAATTCTATGTTTTTAAAATGTCACTCTAGTACTACTTTGGAGTGAAAACTTCCAAAGGCTATAAATTTTGCATACAAAAGCATTTTGGACCCTTATTTTCAAATCACGTGATTTTTTTGAGTTCTTTGCATTGGTGGTAGTTTTTGAATAACTTACTATAAATGGAGGATTCTCTCATTGTGTGCTTAATATCAAAGCCTATTACCCTATTTCAAAAGGGTAAATTTAAAATAAATTATGCAATTAGAATGCTTATTCTACATTTATGGGGAAAATAGTTGTATTTGTGATATTTGAAGAAGTTTTTGAGTCTTTTGGAGGCATGTATTGGAGGCATGCAGGAAAGGGATTAAGAATATGATTTAATAAACCCCTCTTCCTCCTTTTGTTTATTGATTAAGCTTATTTTGAAAATCTAATCTTTCATGGTCTTTTATTTCTTCTATTATTTGTCCAGGTACTCTTTTATTTTTAAAATGGACCTCTCCATAAATAGATATATTCAAATCCTATTTTAGTGATAAAAATTAGGTGATATAAGGGCAAGTTGAAGTTTTCAAACAAGATGATGTATGTTGTAAAAGGGAAATATATACTTCCAAGTCTTACCTTATGTGACTATAGAAGATTGAAGAATTTTTTATACTCTTGGCTTTTGTTCTTCTTAGTGGAGGTGTTCTTTGGTAGAAAATTATTATCATCATATTTTGTTAGCATCAAAATAAGTTGACCATTCACTCATGTAGTATCCATGAGTTAGTAGTTAGTTGTGATTTCTACTAGTTATAGAAGATAAGTTGTTATTTTCTTATTATAAGTTGCTATACCATATTGGAAAACATCTTATGTATTTAAAAAAACCTGATTAATAAATATTTCATTGAAATATTTTACCAATATTTATATTAGAGTAGGAAATTAAAGAAAGAGTTATATGTCTTTATGATCCATTAGGTCTCAATACCTTTTTGAGGAAGAGCACTATATCTCCCTCTTTTTCTTTAACATAGAGGGTCTCCAAAGCACCCTATTAGTAAATTGCAATAATGCATTGGAATCACAAAGAACAAATCATGATTTTTGCCAATTTAGATGCAATAGTTATTTTATCATTGGTATCCATCAAAACCACATATAAAACCATATTGAAGTGAAGTCAAACCACTAGGGTTATATGGAATCTTGCACTTATAGTACATGGTGACCCAATAAGGTATGAATACACTGGTGGCAACCTACTCAATGTGGAAAAAGTAATCCTACACATTGATGCTCTTGAGCTTGATAAAATTATTTAAGGAGTGCATGATGTACTTGTACTTGATTGTGTCTATGCTCTACATGTTGAAGTGATCCAAAATAAAAAGTTCCTTAATGCTATGAATTTGTCAATGATTTTTTATTTATTGCTCTAGCCTATAATACCATCGTATGCATACCCTAATGCTATTTTGTGCATCTATCTCTATCTTATTTGTTGGAATATATTAAATTATTTGGTACATGCTAATGTACCACCTTGGGTACATATTTATATTAGAAGAGTGTCCTATATTAGAGTGTGAGAATTTACTTTATGCAATATAATAAATGCACAAGTATTATTAGAGTGTGCAAAGTATTTTGGTACCATAAACGTGCATAATAGTCAATGTGCACATGAGTCCATAGAATAGGAAGATGAAGAGTCTCTAGAAGAGTGAAGTTCAATATTGCTCCATATGAAGAGTCACATTCCAATATATGTATCTATGAGTGTGAGTATGAGATATGGATTGTAGAATGAGTGTGTGGAAGTATGGGTATTTGAGTTATTTATTCAATGGAGATACAATTTTTATGAGCATTTTTAATGGTAACTCTATGAGGTATTATTGAATTTATTTATGAGTTTTATATGTTTAGAATATTACCATTTTTTTATATTTCATATTGCAACTTTATTTTAGATATTGTGGTTATTTTATCTTAAGTATCTAATATCAAAAGCTAACAGTGGTATCAGAGCTACAACAAGGTTTTGTCTTGCACAAGTTTTAAAGTTGCAAAGGAGATTTCCATTGGTTAAGGAGAAACTAGTGAAGTTGAAGAAATTACCTCTGGAAAAGAAAACTAGGGAAGATAGTATTTTTAGTGTGTTTGAGGAAAACCAATGAAGTTTGAAGATTTATCTAATCCAATAGCAAATTTATAATAGAAGAAAATTCACATGTCTTAAAGATATACCTTGACATTGATGATATTAAGAGACCCAAGAAGTAGGTCTTATTGAAAATTGTGATATCTTGAATAAGATTATAGATTGCTATTTGTCTATATTATTTCCATAGGGTTGAAGAAAAAAATCATCAAGACTATGAATTAGTAGAGATTTATTTCCACTAGTTTTAAGAATAACTACTGAAGTTTACTGATTTATAGATTTTTAGAATTTTGAATGAATTTGGTTGCTATTGTCTAAGTTTTTTTTGCATAAAATTAGTTATCATAAATTGAGAAGCTTATTACAAAATATAGAGAATAATTTCACCTTTGGTTACCTAAAATTCTTTGTTCTTTATTTATGCAAGGATTAAATTTGAGTTGCCACAAAAGAGTAGACATTACAGATTAAGGAGGCCCAAGAAATATGCCTCATTGAATATTTAAGATTGTAGACATTGAATATTGAGGATACCCATGAAGGAGATCCCCATAGTAGATTGAAGAATGAATATTGAGGAGACTCAAGAAGGAGGTCCTCATTGTAGATTTGAGAAAGAATATAGAGAGCTAAGAAAAGGTCCACTTGAAGATTTGCAGAATTTGAAGACCCAAGAAAAGAGGTCAAACAAATTTGAAAGAAGAAGAAGAATAAAGGCTAGATAAGCCCTATTGAGAAAGTTGAAAAAGTGGCCATTGGAGAATATTTGAAGGAAATACATGATAGGATATTGCAAGCAAGGAAAAGATCCTGCTAAGAAGAATTTGGGATAATTGTCACCATTTGAAAACAAATCCAAAAGGAAGAAATATTTGACAAGAAATTTCCCAAAATTTGGAGAAGATTTTTGAAGATCTCAAGACATTTAGATTCTTGAGGAATAAGATAGTGGAAGAGATCATATTTGAAAGCAAAATTTGATAAAAATATTGAATTAGAAAGCAATATTGAAGAGGCTATAGTTTTGAGAAGTTTGAGGACATCCACAAAGATTTTTAAGGCTGATTTGCAAAGAATTAAGTTGTTGATTTTTGAAGCAGTAGTTGAAGGGTCACATGATAGCAAATTTAAGAAGGCAAAGAAGCAAAAATTTGGAGTTAAAATAAATTCTTGGAAAACAAGATAGGGAGGAGAAATCATATTTTTTAAAGCTATAAAAATGCAGAGTTTTTAATAGCAAGAGGGCAACATTTGAGCAACACTAATAGATGCAAGTTTCAAAGTTTAAGAGAATGAATTTGGAGGAGATTTGAAGCCACAAAAATCAGATTTTATGGGTAGCATTAGAAGAAGAAAAGAGAGCTGCATTTTGGAGAAGTTTGAGGTAGATTTGAGAAGAGCTTTGGACAACAAAGCAAAAGAAAGAGGAGCTACAATTTCACCATTTTGGGGCAGCAAAATTGGAAAGCAAAAAGGTAGCTATAAAAGTGTTTTCTTAAGGCATAATAGAAATTGTTTTAATAGCTACATATTCAAGTTTCAAAGTTATCAAAAAGGAATTCAAAATAGAGTGTTTCCAAGCTAAAGAAGGAGATGTTGTTGCCATATTAGAATCTAAAAATATAACAACAAAATATAGGAGTTAGATATTGCATAAAGAAGGAGTAATAAGGGAAAGAATATATTGTTTTAAAAAGCATAATTTAAATGTTGCTTTTGTAAGCATTATTGAAGGTAGAGCCAACAAGTAAAGAGGCTACAAAAGAGCACTCAAATATTGTGTAAAGTTTATATGTTTTTGAAGGAGATTAAGTTTGAATTTTATCTTCAAAACCTACACAAATTTTAGATCTAAAATTTAGAACAGTGAAGGAGCATAAGCACTTGAAAAAAAATATTAAAGAAAACTAATGATTAAGCTCACATAGTGAAGGAGCTGAGCAACATCAAGCCAAGTTAAGGAGAAAGAGTTGCAAGTCAAAGAGTGACAACAAAATAAGGAAGGAATAAAAACATCAAATATGGAATGAAAGACCACCAAGTAAGTGGAGAAACTATTGAACAGAAGAAGGAGAGCCACCGGTTTGAAGTTGAGCCATCATGGAAAGCCACCAGTTTGAAGTTGAGCCATCATGGAAAGCCAACAATTTGAAGTTGAGCCACCATGAAGAGCCACCTTGGAGGAACCCGTGGAGAACCATTTTTTAGAAATCCACCATTGAAATGTGGAGCCACCAATCCTAGAAGGAGGAATAAGAATCTCTAGAAGATAGAGAGTAACCATTAGAGGAGCAGAATCATCACTTGTAAGTTTTAAAATATTATCAACAAAAGAGACATCATTTAGACATAAAAAAGGTATAGAAGAAAATCAAGCATTTGAGTTTTATAACTACCATAAGTAAAAGTGAAGAGTTTACATCCATAAAATTCAATACAGAGGAGACTGCATTGTATTGATTTATTGGGAAGGTAAAATATGTTACAGATAGCCAAGTATTGAGAGAGAGAAGAACACATCCAAAGAAGAATAGAACGTTACCAAGATATTGAAGTGTTGAAATCATCATTCATAAGGTTGGATTGAGTGTTGTAAGACTATCCATACCATTTGATATTTGGAATGAGGAATACCATAAGTCATTGAGAAAGAAGAATCATTTTAGAATGTGTTATTGTGTACACAACTATTAAAGTCAAAGAGAGATATTTGATACCATTTGGCACTTGATATTTAGCAAAAAAATGATCATTGTAGGAAGGTCAAATTTCTAAGAATGCTTATTAATACATGGGCCAATAATATGTCCATGCCACTACCACTATTACTACCACTACCACTATAACTACCACTACAACAAGACTAATGTATTTGAGTTTTAAATTTAAGTGCCTTGAAAAGCCTAGAAGTACAGTTGATGAATCAAAGAGGAGAGAGAGCTGATAGGAGTAAGAGCTCCATATGTACAATAGAGAAGAAGGAGCACCTCAAGATTGGAGGTAATTTATTTTATTTGAAATTAATTATATGCCCAATATAGGAGTTATAAGGTTGGATAAAATTATTATTGTCCAAGTTTAAAGTGAAATTATTTTATTTACTTTATTATTGGAGAGAGAAGATATTGAGATAATATTTGAAATCTTAGAAACCTGATTATTACTATTTGAAAGTTTTATGAAGATTTTAAAATTGATTTGAAGAACTGAAGGAATTAATTTGAGGTTTTTTAATTTAATTATTTGATTTTACAAAACAAATTAAAATATTTGCAATTTGATAAGTTTGGAGAAATAAGGTTTCCTACATCAACTTAGAAATACAAAACTTGCAAATATATTTATAGAATTTATAAATTTATAAATTTGGAGTTATAAGGAAATTAACACCAACATAGGATTGAGAAATTTAGAATTAAAAATATTATATTTTTTTTAGATAAAAGGAATTTAACATAAGTTTTTGAAAAACTAAAAATTGCATTGATATTGAATAACACAAGCTTATACTGAGAGGGGGGTGGTTAAAAGTATAGCGCCCATGTTTTACTTTCTTTCTAAACCAATATCAATTAGTGTCCTTAATTGCAATAACCAAATATAGTAGTGTGCATTAATGAGATAGATAGCAATAGTAAGAAAGTGCACAAATCACCACACACAATTAAGACACAATATTTAACGTGGTTCCCCCAATGTGGGGTAGTCCACAAGATAATCTCCTTATAATATTTCACAAATAAATATGGATCCTTATCCCAATACAAATGATTACTTTGATCTACTAAAAGCTAGGCTATCCTAATATGCTCAGGTGGGCTCCACTGATTTGCTCAGGTAGCCTATCCACTGATCTGATCAGCTAGGCTATCCACTGATCTAATCAACTAGGAAATCTTGATCTGCTTAGGTGGGATCTCCATTGATCTACTTAGCTAGGCAATCCTGATCTTCTTAGGTGGGCTCTCCACTGATCTGCTCAACTAGGTAATCCTAATTTGCTTAGGTGGGCTCTCCACTGATCTACTCAGCTAGGCAACTGGTGTTGGTATATTTTTTTGTTTTTGTTCTATCTCTTTCACTACTCACAAATCTACCTCAATGCCTTCTCATAAGGCTCAAAAAATCTTGCTCAAATGCTATCCCAAATCTGTACTCAAGGCTTTCACAAAAAATCTCAAACAATCCTACTTAAATGCTGTCCCAAATATCTCCATAAATCTATCCCAAAAGCATTCTCAAAGGCTCAATAAATCATGCACAAAAGCTGCCTCAAATCTATCCAAAAATTCTGTCCTAAAAGCCTTCTAAAATGCTCACTCAATCATGCACAAAAGCTACCTCAATAATGTCCAAAAATTCTATCCCAAAAGCCTTATCAAAGGCTCACTCAATCATGCTCAAGTAGCACTCAATTATCATCCACAAATAAATAAAGGCAAGGCTCAATGATGAACTCAACAATGAATGGCAATGTACTCTTCAATGGATGACAACAATGATCCAAAATGATCTCAAAAATGTATGACCAATACTCTCTCAAATGGATGATAACAATGCTCAACAATGTATGACAAATACTCTCTCAAATGGATGATAACAATGCTCAAAAATGAACTCAACCATGTATGAAAAATACTCTCTCAGATGGATGATAACAATGCTCAACAATGAACTCTCAAATATATGGCAAATGAGCTCTCTGATGAAAAACTATCCAAGCAATAATAATGAGGACTTCAACCAACCAATGAAAATATCCACAAGTGATAGCAATAGGTTCTCAATAATATATTCCTCATGCAAAGTCAATAAGCTCTCAAGAAAAAAGCACAACTTCCTTAAACAAAGAGCTCTCAAATAGCCAACAATGATCTCCTCAAATGAAATATAAATGTATCCACAATTGACAAGCAAATGATCTCCTCAATGGTCTCAGATAGTGGCAATGTACTCAACAAGTAACCAACAATAATATCCTCAAGCAATGGTAAAAACCTCCTCAATAATGGAAATACTCTCAATGAACTCCACTAAAACAATAATGAACTCAACCATCGATTTTATCCACAAAATTAATTTTTCTAATCCATCCACTTCTTCTTAATATCCAAGGCACATAGTCAAGAAATTTGTCTTCAAATTCAAACCCCAAATCATGTGCATGTCTTCTAACTCAAGGTAGCAATTAACTAGGTCTCAAGTTCCTAGTTTAATTTCATAATTAAATCATGCACTAGAACATATAACAAATTCAACACTTTTCAACCTTATGACTCCCTAGTTTTATTAATACATACAACAAGCACCTATGATTTTATTTTTAATTATACACCTTATAACTCCACATACAACAATCACAAATATTTAACTTCACACTTTATAACTCCCTAAGCATATACAACAATCATTTATTTGTACTAAATACCTTATAACTCCCTAGTTATAATAGAAATTATTTTCAATGCACCAAAACTTTGCCAATATCAAATACTACCATGCGCTAGAGATAAATACATTTTTACAAAATTCGTAGCCTTCACAACCTTCAAAATCATTAATACCTTTGCCAAAATTAATGTGCCTTCACCATATTCAAAATCGTTAATGCCTTGCCAAAAACAATGCACCTTCACACCTTTGTGGGAGTCAAACTCTATTCCTCTCACTTAGTGTTGTCCTAAATCTATCCACAAATCTATACCATTATCCTTGTGATCATATTTGACTTGTGCATTGTATCCTTGATCCTTCTTTGTAGTATCTAAATCCTCTTCCTTAATTTCTTCCTTGCTTTCCTCTTCAAGAATTTCTTTTCCTCTTGAACTTGATTCACCTATCTCAAAAAAAGATCCAAACTGGATGTTTGGAGCCATAGGAACTTTGGAACTTTCTTCATGAATATTAGGTGCTTCCTTGCTTTCATATTTTAGAACTTCCTTTCCTTTTGAGTGTGATTCCCCAAACCTAAAATATGAGACCTTTGGTGCTTTGGAACCTTCCTCTTCTTTCTCTTCATTTGTGTCAAATAGCAAATTGGCATCCATCTCTATTGTCTCTAAAATACATGTTTCCTTCTCAGTGAAAATATCTTGACCTTTTGAGTCATGTGATGGATCAAACTTCTCAAGTATAGAACATCTCAATTATTTTATATTCTCCTTAACCACTTGTAGTTGCTCATGGATATCATTGAAGTCTTATTTTAGATCAACTGAGACATCTGTCTTTCTTACAATATTCTCTTGTTTAACTTCTTCTATTTGGAGTGAGTGTTCTTCTTCTACTTATTTTATCCCATAGAAAAAACCTTCTTCATCTTCACTATCACTAAGATCATTATAATATTCTATAGCAAACAAACTCTCATGATTTCTTTGACCATGCCTGTTTCCTTGATGTGTCATCTCATCTTCACTATCACTGAAGCCATTGCAATATCCTGATCTGTGATCTCTTTGACCACACACAAAGCACTATTCTCTTTCACCTTCTATTCCTAGGAATAGATGTTCTTCCTTTTCATCATCTGACTTGTCTCTATCGCTGTGATCTGAGCTATCACTTGCTTCTTCAATGTAGAAAGTTTTCTTTGTCTTACGAAATCTTATCTTCTTCTCATACTTGCTTTGCTTGTACCTGTCATCTTTGTCATGCTTATGCTTTCCATATTCTTTTCTTCTGTGACCCTATTTTTCATCATCACTATTTTCTTCATGTGGACACTTGTTTGCATAGTGACCATAATCACCACACTTGTAGCATTTGACTTTCTTCATATCCCTGTAATTTCTTGAGTCCTTTTTCCTTTTGATGAAGTTAGCTTCCTCATCATTATCTGAATCTCTATCTATCTCTGGAAATTTCCCTTTATTTTTCTCTAAAGCCTTGAATGCAATTTCTTTCATTGGAACCTGATGCTTACTTATCCTCATCTCATAAGTTGTGAGAGTTCCTTGTAGTTCTTCCATTGTTAGCTTGTCGATATCCATTGTTTCTTCTATCGTTGAAACCTTTGCATCATACTTCATGGGAAGTGATCTCAAAACCTTTTGAGTAACATCTGATTCTTTCATCTCAAATCCTAGGCCTCTCATGGTGTTAGCAATCTCATCAACTCAAAGTAAAAACTTTGCAATATCTTCAGAATCTTCCATTTTCAATTCCTCGAATCTTTTTCTATGAGTTTGTAGTTTTGCCAACTTTACCTTGGAATCTCCTTCATAGGTATTCTGCAACTTGGTCCACATTTCATTAGCTGAATTACATACCATGACTTTTGCAAAATTTGTCTCACATAGCCCACTCAGAATGCAATTCATTGCCTTTGCATTGATCTCAACCAATTTCCTGATAGTCTTATCTATCTCGGGATCACCTTCAACCTTATACTCTTTTGCAACCATCTGCCATACCTCATATCCTTGTGATATCAAGTAGTTCTTCATTCTCATGCTCCAGAAAGCATAATTGTTACCATCAAATAGTGGAGCCTTACTTGTAGATGATCCATTATGTGAAGCCATATGTGTTCTTGTAGAATCTTCCCTCAAGCTGTTAGCCTTTTAGAAGGAACCTGCTATGATACCAATTGAAGAACACAAGCTTATACTGAGAGGGGGGTGAACAGTATAGCGCCCACTTTTTACTTTCTTTCCAAACCAATATCAATTAGTGTCCTTAATTGCAATAACCAAATATAGAAGTGTGCATTAATGACATAGATAGCAATAGTAAGCAAGTGCACAAATCACCACACACAATTGAGACACAAGATTTAACGTGGTTCCCCCAATGTGGGGTAGTCCACAAGATAATCTCCTTATAATATTTCACAAAGAAATAGGGATCCTTATCCCAATACAAATGATTACTTTGATCTACTCAAAGCTAGGCTATCATGATCTGCTCAGGTGGGCTCCATTGATCTACTCAACTAGGCTATCCACTGATCTGCTCAGCTAGGCTATCCACTAATCTACTCAGCTAGGCAATCCTGATCCTAAGCTATCCACTGATCTACTCAGCTAGGCAATCCATTGATCTACTCAGCTAGGCTATCCACTAATTTCAGCTAGGAAATCCATTGATCTGCTCAACTAGGCAATCCTGATCTGCTCAGGTAGGCTCTCCACTAATCTACTCAGCTAGGCAACTGGTGTTGGTATGTTTTTCTATTTTTGTTCTATCTCTTTCACTACTCACAAATCTGCCTCAATGCCTTCTCACAAGGCTCAAACAATCTTACTCAAATTTTGTCCCAAATATATACTCAAGGCCTTCACAAAAGGCTCAAACAATCCTGCTCAAATGTTGTCCCAAATATATCCACAAATCTTCCCAAAAGCCTTCTCAAAGGCTCAACTATCAATCCCAAAATATTCCAAAATCTATCCCAAAAGCCTTCTCAAAGGCTCACTCAATCATGCACAAAATCTGTCTCAAATCTATCCAAAAATTCTATCCCAAAAGCCTTCTCAAAGGCTCAATCAATCATGCTCAAGTAGCACTCAAATCTCATCCACAAATCAATGAAGGCAAGGCTCAATGATGAACTCAACAATGAATGGCAATGTACTCTTCAATGGATGACAACAATGATCCACAATGATATCAACAATGTATGACAAATACTCTCTCAAATGGATGATAACAATGCTCAACAATGAACTCAACAATGTATGACAAATACTCTCTCAAATGGATGATAACAATGCTCAACAATGAACTCTCAAATATATGGCAAATGAGCTCTCTAATGAAAACCTCTCCAAGCAATAACAATGAGGACTTCAACCAACCAAGGACAATCTCCACAAGTGATAGCAATAGGTTCTCAATAATATCTTCCTCATGCAATGTCAATAAGCTCTCAAGAAACAAGCACAACTCCCTCAAGCAAAGAGCTCTCAAATAGCCAACAATGATCTCCTCAAATGAAAGACAAATGTATCCACAAGTGACTAGCAAATGATCTCCTCAATGGTCTCAAATAGTGGCAATGTACTCAACAAGTAACCAACAATAACCTCCTCAAAGCAATGGCAAAAACCTCCTCAATAATGGCAATACTCTCAATGAACTCCACTAAAGCAATCATGGAACTCAAGCATCAATTTTATCCATAAAATTGATTTTCTAATCCATCCACTTCTTCTTAATAGCCAAGGCACATAATCAAGCAATTTGTCTTCAACTTCAAACCCTAACTCATGTGCATGTCTTCTAACTCAAGGTAGCAATTAACTAGGTCTCAAGTTCCTAGTTTAATTTCATAATTAAATCATGCACTAGGACATATAACAAGTTCAACACTTTTCAACCTTATGACTCCCTAATTTTATTAATACATACAACAAGCACCTATGCTTTTATTTTTAATTCCACACCTTATAACTCCACATACAACAATCACAAATATTTAACTTCACACCTTATAACTCCCTAAGCACATACAACAATCATTTATTTTACTAAATACCTTATAACTCCCTAGTTATAATAGAAATGATTTTCAATGCACCAAAACTTTGGCAATATCAAATATTACCATGCGCTAGAGATAAATACCTTTTTATAAAATTTTCAACCTTCGAAATCAATAATGCCTTTGCCAAAATTAATGTGCCTTCACCATCTTCAAAATCGTTAATGCCTTGCCAAAAACAATGCGCCTTCACACCTTTGTGGGAGTCGAACTTTGTTCCTCTCACTTAGCATTGTGAAGCGCTTACCACATGGGCGTCAGCCCATATTGGGATTTAATCCCAAACACCCAACTTTACCTGTGCTCAAATCTGAAAACTCAAATTGCCTTCCTTAGCAAAACACTTTGCCCCTAGCAAGATTCGAACAACGAACCTGCCTTGTGCAAATTTCATGCGCTACCAACTACGCTATAGGCTCCTACATGATGTCACTTTCCCATATTGTCTCCTTGACCTTGCTCTCAAATAAAAATTATTTTTCTTTATTTCTTCGTTGCTCCCCTTTCGATGATTCTCACTCATGCGCAATTATTCCCAATATCTTATAAACAAAGGTTTTACCTTTTATTTATATGCACCTCCATGCCTTCGAATGACGTCGATAAATTTTATTAATCTCCCCAACCATTGCACGTCGATGAATAATAAAATTCAACTTTAGACCTTAGAATTATTAAATAAAAATTTAATAATTCACCTCTTAACTTTGAATTGGGATATCTCCTTCATTATTTTGAATTTTGCCATGAAACTTTTTGCACCTAGGTTTTATTTGAAAAACCTTTTCATCCATCATTATTTGGAGAAGTCTTAGCATAGTGGTTTTAATGAAAAACCCTTTCCAATGGTTTTAATAAAAACCCTTTCCATTGGTTTAAATAAAAACCTTTACCATTGGTTTTAATAAAAACCCTTGCCATTGGTTTTAATAAAAACCTTTACCATTGGTTTTAATAAAAACCATTAATATAATATTTAAAAATTAAATATTATATGCCTCTTGTGCCACAAAACCCTGTATATATCCATGCTCTCCAAAATATCATAAATGATTATTTATGAAGTGCTTTTGCCACCAAAACTCAATGTGATCCATGTGACATCAATGATCCATGTGACATCAATGACAACACAAAATAACTCAAATTGCCAACAATCTCCCCCTTTGTCATTGATGGCAACACCTCTAATGCAAATCACCACAATCACTACAAAAACCATCTCTGAGAATCAAAGGTGCTTCCCCTGACTCAATACTCTCTATGGAGGTTGCTCCCCCTATCTCAATGCTCTCTTTGGAGGTTGCTCCCCCTAACTCAATGCTCTCTCCCTTACTCAAATCTCTCCCCCTTTGACATCAATGGCAAAAGGGACACCTATGGGGCTAAAATATATGACTCTTAAGCTTAGCCCCCCACCACCTTCTCTCTTGAGGTGATTAATTTTGGGGTGGGAGTACATTTACTCCCATATTACATTATTCCTTTCCTTTGTCAACTTCCTTCCACATATTTATGATATCCTTTTCTTGATGAGTTACTTGATCTTCTTGTCTTGAACCTGTTTGGAATTGAGTCCTACACCATTTTGCAATATGTCCAAAATTATTGCAATTAAAACACTTGATATTGTAGCCTTTGGATGGTGCCCATATCCTGAATTCTTTCTTGAAATAATTTCCATATCCATTCCTTTCCTGAACCCTGTATTGTGAAGTTCTATTTTCATAATCATTATGACCATGACCTCTGAATTGTGTAGCTCTAAAACCAAAACCATATTGCTCATTTTCTTTGCACTGAGAAGCTCTATGACCAATCCTGTTGCATAAGAAGCAATGTCCTTGAAAACCATACCTTCTTCCTTTGAAGTTCCTTCTAGAAAAATCAAACTTCTTTGATCCATAGACCCTACAGTGTATAGCCCTGTGTCCAAATCCATTACAAGAAAAACAATGTCCTTGAAAAGCCCTTTGTTCATGCCTTGGTTCCTCATACCTTTCTTGACCATTATCCTTGTGATCATCTTTGACTTGTGCATTGTATCCTTGATCCTTCTTTGTAGTATCTAAATCTTCTTCCTTAACTTCTTCCTTGCTTTCCTTTTCAAGAATTTATTTTCCTCTTGAACTTGATTCACCTATCTCAAAACAAGATCCAAATTGGATGTTTGGAGCCATAGGAACTTTGGAACTTTCTTCATGATCTTAGTGCTTCCTTCTTTCATTATTTAGAACTTCCTTTCCTTTTGAGTGTGATTCCCAAAATATGAACCTTTGTCTTTGGAACCTTCCTCTTCTTTCTCTTCATTTGTGTCAAATAGCAAATTGGCATCCATCTCTATTGTCTCTAAAATACATGTTTCCTTCTCATGAAAATATCTTGACCTTTTGAGTCATTTGATGGATCAAACTTCTCAAGTATAGAACATCTCAATTATTTTATATTCTCCTTAACCACTTGTAGTTGCTCATGGATATCATTGAAGTCTTCTTTTAGATCAACTAAGACATCTATCTTTCTTACAATATTCTCTTGTTTAACTTCTTCTGTTTGGAGTGAGTGTTCTTCTTCTACTTCTTTTATCCCATAGAAAAACCCTTCTTCATCTTCACTATCACTAAGATCATTATAATATTCTATAGCAAACAAACTCTCATGATTTCTTTGACCATGCATATTTCCTTGATGTGTCATCTCATCTTCACTATCATTGAAGCCATTGCAATATCCTGATATATGATCTCTTTGACCACACACAAAGCACTATTCTCTTTCACCTTCTATTCCTAAGAATAGATGTTCTTCCTTTTCATCATCTGACTTGTCTCTATCATTGTGATCTGAGCTATCACTTGCTTCTTCAATGTAGAAAGTTTTCTTTGTCTTACGAAAACTTTTCTTCTTCTCATACTTGCTTTGCTTGTACCTATCATCTTTGTCATGCTTATGCTTTCCATATTCTTTTCTTCTGTGACCCTATTTTTCATCATCACTATTTTCTTCATGTGGACACTTGTTTGCATAGTGACCATAATCACCACACTTGTAGCATTTGACTTTCTTCATATCCCTATAATTTCTTGAGTCCTTTTTCCTTTTGATGAAGTTAGCTTCCTCATCATTATCTGAATCTCTATCTATCTCTGAAACTTTCCCTTTATTTTTCTCTAAAGCCTTGAATGCAATTTCTTTCATTGGAACCTGATGCTTATTTATCCTCATCTCATAAGCTGTGAGAGTTCCTTGTAGTTCTTCCATTGTTAGCTTGTCGATATCCATTGTTTCTTCTATCGTTGAAACCTTTGCATCATACTTCATGGGAAGTGATCTCAAAACCTTTTGAGTAACATCTGATTCTTTCATCTCAAATCCTAGGCCTCTCATGGTGTTAGCAATCTCATCAACTCGAAGTAAAAACTTTGCAATATCTTCAGAATCTTCCATTTTCAATTCCTCGAATCTTTTTCTATGAGTTTGTAGTTTTGCCAACTTTACCTTGGAATCTCCTTCATAGGTATTTCGCAACTTGGTCCACATTTCATTAGCTGAATTACATACCATGACCTTTGCAAAATCTGTCTCACGTAGCCCACTCAGAATACAATTCATTGCCTTTGCATTGATCTCAACCAATTTCCTGATAGTCTTATCTATCTCGGGATCACCTTCAACCTTATACTCTTTTGCAACCATCTGCCATACCTCATATCCTTGTGATATCAAGTAGTTCTTCATTCTCATGCTCCAGAAAGCATAATTGTTACCATCAAACAGTGGAGCCTTACTTGTAGATGATCCATTCTATGAAGCCATCTGTGTTCTTGTAGAATCTGCCCTCAAGTTGTTAGCCTTTTTGAAGGAACCCGCTCTGATACCAATTGAAGAACACAAGCTTATACTGAGAGGGGGGTGAACAGTATAGCACCCACTTTTTACTTTCTTTCCAAACCAATATCAATTAGTGTCCTTAATTGCAATAACCAAATATAGCAATGTGCATTAATAACATAGATAGCAATAGTAAGCAAGTGCACAAATCACCACACACAATTGAGACACAAGATTTAACGTGGTTCCCCCAATGTGGGGTAGTCCACAAGATAATCTCCTTATAATATTTCACAAAGAAATAGGGATCCTTATCCCAATACAAATGATTACTTTGATCTACTCAAAGCTAGGTTATCCTGATCTACTCAGGTGGGCTCCACTGATCTACTCAGCTAGGCTATCCACTAATCTGCTTAGCTAGGCTATCCACTAATCTACTCAGCTAGGCTATCCCATTGATCTACTTAGCTAGGCTATCCACTGATCTACTCAGCTAGGCAATCATTGATCTACTCAAGTGGGCTATCCACTAATCTACTTAGCTAGGCAACTGGTGTTGGTATGTTTTTCTATTTCTGTTCTATCTCTTTCACTACTCACAAATCTGCCTCAATGCCTTCTCACAAGGCTCAAACAATCCTACTCAAATGTTATCCCAAATATGTACTCAAGGCCTTCACAAAAGGCTCAAACAATCCTGCTCAAATTTTGTCCCAAATATATCCACAAATCTATCCCAAAAGCCTTCTCAAACTCAACCCATACACAACAAATCTTCACAAATTTTTCCCAAAAGCCTTCTCAAAGGCTCAATCAATCATGCACAAAAGTTACCTCAAATATATCCAGAAATTCTATCCCAAAAGCCTTCTCAAAGGCTCAATCAATCATGCTCAAGTAGCACTCAAATCTCATCCACAAATCAATGAAGGCAAGGCTCAATGATGAACTCAACAATGAATGACAATGTACTCTTCAATGGATGACAACAATGATCCACAATGATCTCAACAATGTATGACAAATAATCTCTCAAATGGATGATAACAATGCTCAACAATGAACTCAACAATGTATGACAAATACTCTCTCAAATGGATGATAACAATGCTCAACAATGAACTCTCAAATATATGGCAAATGAGCTCTCTAATGAAAACCTCTCCAAGAAATAACAATGAGGACTTCAACCAACCAAGGACAATCTCCACAAGTGATAGCAATAGGTTCTCAATAATATCTTCCTCATGCAATGTCAATAAGCTCTCAAGAAACAAGCACAACTCCCTCAAGCAAAGAGCTCTCAAATAGCCAACAATGATCTCCTCAAATGAAAGACAAATGTATCCACAAGTGACTAGAAAATGATCTCCTCAATGGTCTCAAATAGTGGCAATGTACTCAACAAGTAACCAACAATAATCTCCTCAAAGCAATAGCAAAAACCTCCTCAATAATGGCAATACTCTCAATGAACTCCACTAAAGCAATCATGGAACTCAAGCATCAATTTTATCCATAAAATTGATTTTCTAATCCATCCACTTCTTCTCAATAGCCAAGGCACATAATCAAGCAATTTGTCTTCAACTTCAAACCCTAACTCATGTGCATGTCTTCTAACTCAAGGTAGCAATTAACTAGGTCTCAAGTTCCTAGTTTAATTTCATAATTAAATCATGCACTAGGACATATAACAAGTTCAACACTTTTCAACCTTATGACTCCCTAATTTTATTAATACATACAACAAGCACCTATGCTTTTATTTTTAATTCCACACCTTATAACTCCACATACAACAATCACAAATATTTAACTTCAAACCTTATAACTCCCTAAGCACATACAACAATCATTTATTTTTACTAAATACCTTATAACTCCCTAGTTATAATAGAAATGATTTTCAATGCACCAAAACTTTGGCAATATCAAATATTACCATGCGCTAGAGATAAATACCTTTTTATAAAATGCCTTTGCCAAAATTAATGTGCCTTCACCATCTTCAAAATCGTTAATGCCTTGCCAAAAATCAATGCACCTTCACACCTTTGGGAGTCAAACTCTATTCCTCTCACTTAGCACTATGAAGCGCTTACCACATGGGCATCAGCCCACATTGGGATTTAATCCCAAACACCCAACTTTACCTATGCTCAAATCTGAAAACTCAAATTACCTTCCTTAGCAAAACACTTTGCCCCTAGCGGGATTCGAACAACGAACCTACCTTGTGCAAAGTTTATGCGCTACCAACTGCTATAGGCTCCTACATGATGTCACTTTCCCATGCTATCTACTTGACCTTGCTCTCAAATCAAAATTATTTTTCTTTATTTCTTCGTTGCTCTCCTTTCGACGATTCTCACTCATGCACAATTATTCCCAATCTCTTAATAAACAAAGGTTTTACCTTTTATTTATATGCACCTCCATGCCTTCGAATGACGTCGATAAATTTTATTAATCTCCCCAACCATTGCACATCGATGAATAATAAAATTCAACTTTAGACCTTAGAATTATTAAATAAAAATTTAATAATTCACCTCTTAACTTTGAATTGGGATATCTCCTTCATTCTTTTGAATTTTGCCATGAAACTTTTTGCACCTAGGTTTTATTTGAAAAACCTTTTCATCCATCATTATTTGGAGAAGTCTTAGCATAGTGGTTTTAATGAAAAACCCTTTCCAATGGTTTTAATAAAAACCCTTTCCATTAGTTTAAATAAAAAACCTTTACCATTGGTTTTAATAAAAACCCTTGCCATTGGTTTTAATAAAAACCTTTACCATTGGTTTTAATAAAAACCATTAATATAATATTTAAAAAATTAAATATTATATGCCTCTTGTGCCACAAAACCCTGTATATATCCATGCTCTCCAAAATATCATAAATGATTATTTATGAAGTGCTTTTGCCACCAAAACTCAATGTGATCCATGTGACATCAATGACAACACAAAATAACTCAAATTGCCAACAATCTCCCCCTTTGTCATTGATGGCAACACCTCTAATGCAAATCACCACAATCACTACAAAAACCATCTCTGAGAATCAAAGTTGCTCCCCCTGACTCAATACTCTCTATGGAGGCTGCTCCCCCTATCTCAATGCTCTCTTTGGAGGCTGCTCCCCCTAACTCAATGCTCTCTCCCTTACTCAAATCTCTCCCCTTTGACATCAATGGCAAAAGGGACACCTATGGGGCTAAAATATATGACTCTTAAGCTTAGCCCCCCCACCACCTTCTCTCTTGAGGTGATTAATTTTGGGGTGGGAGTACATTTACTCCCATATTACATTGTTCCTTTCCTTTGTCAACTTCCTTCCACATCTTTTTGATATCCTTTTCTTGATGAGTTACTTGATCTTCTTGTCTTGAACCTATTTGGAATTGAGTCCTACACCATCTTGCAATATGTCCAAAATTATTGCAATTAAAACACTTGATATTGTAGCCTTTGGATGGTGCCCATATCCTGAATTCTTTCTTGAAATCATTTCCATATCCATTCCTTTCCTGAACCCTGTATTGTGAAGTTCTATTTTCATAATCATTATGACCATGACCTCTGAATTGTGTAGCTCTAAAATCAAAACCATATTGCTCATTTTCTTTGCACTGAGAAGCTCTATGACCAATCCTGTTGCATAAGAAGCAATGTCCTTGAAAACCATACCTTCTTCCTTTGAAGTTCCTTCTAGAAAAATCAAACTTCTTTGATCCATAGACCCTACAGTGTATAGCCCTGTGTCCAAATCCATTACAAGAAAAACAATGTCCTTGAAAAGCCCTTTGTTCATGCCTTGGTTCCTCATACCTTTCTTGACCATTATCCTTGTGATCATATTTGACTTGTGCATTGTATCCTTGATCCTTCTTTGTAGTATCTAAATCTTCTTCCTTAACTTCTTCCTTGCTTTCCTCTTCAAGAATTTCTTTGCCTCTTGAACTTGATTCACCTATCTCAAAACAAGATCCAAATTGGATATTTGGAGCCATAGGAGCTTTGGAACTTTCTTCATAATTTAGGTGCTTCCTTATTTCATATTTTAGAACTTCTTTCCTTTTGAGTGTGATTCCAAACAAATAACTTTTTTAACCTTCCTCTTCTTTCTCTTCATTTGTGTCAAATAGCAAATTGGCATCCATCTCTATTTTCTCTAAAATACATGTTTCCTTCTCAATGAAAATATCTTGACCTTTTGAGTCATGTGATGGATCAAACTTCTCAAGTATGGAACATCTCAATTATTTTAGATTCTCCTTAACCTCTTGTAGTTGCTCATGGATATCATTGAAGTCTTCTTTTAGATCAACTGAGACATCTGTATTTCTTGAAATATTCTCTTGTTTAACTTCTTCTATTTGGAGTGAATGTTCTTCTTCTACTTCTTTTATCCCATAGAAAAACCCTTCTTCATATTCACTATCACTAAGATCATTATAATCTTCTATAGAAAACAAACTCTCATGAATTCTTTGACCATGCCTATTTCCTTGATGTGTCATCTCATCTTCACTATCACTGAAGCCATTGCAATATCCTGATATATGATCTCTTTGACCACACACAAAGCATTATTCTCTTTCACCTTCTATTCCTAAGAATAGATGTTCTTCCTTTTCATCATCTGACTTATCTCTATCACTGTGATCTGAGCTATCATTTGCTTCTTCAATGTAGAAAGTTTTCTTAGTCTTACGAAAACTTTTCTTCTTCTCATACTTGCTTTGCTTGTACCTATCATCTTTGTCATGCTTATGCTTTCCATCTTCTTTTCTTCTATGACCCTATTTTTCATCATCACTATTTTCTTCATGTGGACACTTGTTTGCATAGTGACCATAATCACCACACTTGTAGCATTTGAATTTCTTCATATCCCTATAATTCCTTGAGTCCTTTTTCCTTTTGATGAAGTTAGCTTCCTCATCATTATCTGAATCTCTATCTATCTCTGGATCTTTCCCTTTATTTTTCTCTAAAGCTTTGAATGCAATTTCTTTCATTGGAACCTGATGCTTATCTATCCTCATCTCATAAGTTGTGAGAGTTCCTTGTAGTTCTTCCATTGTTAGCTTGTCGATATCCATTATTTCTTCTATCGTTGAAACCTTTGCATCATACTTCATGGGAAGTGATCTCAAAACCTTTTGAGTAACATCTGATTCTTTCATCTCAAATCCTAGACCTCTCATGGTGTTAGCAATCTCATCAACTCAAAGTAAAAACTTTGCAATATCTTCAGAATCTTCCATTTTCAATTCCTCGAATCTTTTTCTATGAGTTTGTAGTTTTTCCAACTTTACCTTGGAATCTCCTTCATAGGTATTCCGCAACTTGGTCCACATTTCATTAGCTGAATTACATACCATGACCTTTGCAAAATCTATCTCACGTAGCCCACTCAGAATACAATTCATTGCCTTTGCATTGATCTCAACCAATTTCTTGATAGTCTTATCTATCTCGAGATCACCTTCAACCTTATACTCTTTTGCAACCATCTGCCATACCTCATATCCTTGTGATATCAAGTAGTTCTTCATTCTCATGCTCCAAAAAGCATAATTGTTACCATCAAATAGTGGAGCCTTACTTGTAGATGATCCATTCTATGAAGCCATCTATGTTCTTGTAGAATCTACCCTCAAGTTGTTAGCCTTTTTGAAGGAACCCGCTCTGATACCAATTGAAGAACACAAGCTTATACTGAGAGGGGGTGAACAGTATAGCACCCACTTTTTACTTTCTTTCCAAACCAATATCAATTAGTGTCCTCAATTGCAATAACCAAATATAGTAGTGTGCATTAATAACATAGATAGCAATAGTAAGCAAGTGCACAAATCATCACACACAATTGAGACACAAGATTTAACGTGGTTCCCCCAATGTGGGGTAGTCCACAAGATAATCTCCTTATAATATTTCACAAAGAAATAGGGATCCTTATCCCAATACAAATGATTACTTTGATCTGCTCAAAGCTAGGTTGTCCTGATCTGCTCAGGTGGGCTCCACTGATCTGCTCAGCTAGGCTATCCACTGATCTGCTCAACTAGGCTATCCACTAATCTACTCAACTAGGCTATCCCAATTTTATTAGGTGGGCTATCCACTGATCTACTCAGCTAGGCTATCCATTGATCTACTCAGCTATCCAATATATTTCAGCTAGGCAACTAGTGTTGTATGTTTTTCTATTTCTGTTCTATCTCTTTCACTGCTCACAAATCTACCTCAATGCCTTCTCACAAGGCTCAAACAATCCTACTCAAATTTTATCCCAAATATATACTCAAAGCCTTCACAAAAGTCTCAAACAATCCTGCTCAAATGTTGTCCCAAATATATCCACAAAATCTATCCCAAAAGCCTTCTCAAAGGCTCAACCAATCTTGCACAAACGTTGTCTCAAATCTATCCAAAAATTCTATCCCAAAAGCCTTCTCAAAGGCTCAACCAATCATGCACAAAACTATCTCAAATATATCCATAAATTCTATCCCAAAAGCCTTCTCAAAGGCTCAACCAATCATTCTCAAGTAGCACTCAAATCTCAACCACAAATCAATGAAGGCAAGGCTCAATGATGAACTCAACAATGGATAACAAATGGAATGATGATACTCATCAATGGATGCACAACAATGATCCACAATGATTAATACTCTCTCAATATGATGATAACAATGATCTCAACAAT
Source organism: Wollemia nobilis (assembly GCA_028583015.1). Classification (NCBI taxonomy): domain Eukaryota; kingdom Viridiplantae; phylum Streptophyta; class Pinopsida; order Araucariales; family Araucariaceae; genus Wollemia; species Wollemia nobilis. The sequence continues at coordinate 4,140,969 of JAQPPZ010000314.1, forward strand.
GTATGACAAATAATCTCTCAAATGGATGACAACAATGCTCAACAATGATCTCAACAATGTATGACAAATACTCTCTCAAATGGATGACAACAATGCTCAACAATGTACTCTCAAATGTATGGCAAATGAGCTCTCTAATGAAAACCTCTCCAAGCAATAACAATGAGGACTTCAACCAACCAAGGACAATCTCCACAAGTGATAGCAATAGGTTCTCAATAATATCTTCCTCATGCAATGTCAATAAGCTCTCAAGAAACAAGCACAACTCCCTCAAGCAAAGAGCTCTCAAATAGCCAACAATGATCTCCTCAAATGAAAGACAAATGTATCCACAAGTGACTAGCAAATGATCTCCTCAATGGTCTCAAATAGTGGCAATGTACTCAACAAGTAACCAACAATAATCTCCTCAAAGCAATAGCAAAAACCTCCTCAATAATGGCAATACTCTCAATGAACTCCACTAAAGCAATCATGGAACTCAAGCATCAATTTTATCCATAAAATTGATTTTCTAATCCATCCACTTCCTCTCAATAGCCAAGGCACATAATCAAGCAATTTGTCTTCAACTTCAAACCCTAACTCATGTGCATGTCTTCTAACTCAAGGTAGCAATTAACTAGGTCTCAAGTTCCTAGTTTAATTTCATAATTAAATCATGCACTAGGACATATAACAAGTTCAACACTTTTCAACCTTATGACTCCCTAATTTCATTAACACATACAACAAGCACCTATGCTTTTATTTTTAATTCCACACCTTATAACTCCACATACAACAATCACAAATATTTAACTTCTACACCTTATAACTCCCTAAGCACATACAACAATCATTTATTTCCAATAAATACCTTATGACTCCCTAGTTATAATAGAAATGATTTTCAATGCACCAAAACTTTGGCAATATCAAATATTACCATGCGCTAGAGATAAATACCTTTATATAAAATCCTTAAAAAACCTTTGCCAAAATTAATGTCCCTTCACCATATTTGAAATCGTTAATGCCTTGCCAAAAATTAATGCGCCTTCACACCTTTGTGGGAGTCGAACTCTATTCCTCTCACTTAGCACTGTGAAGCGCTTACCACATGGGCATCATCCCACATTGGGATTTTAATCCCAAACACCCAACTTTAACTATGCTCAAATCTAAAACTCAAATTTCACTTCCTTAGCAAAACACTTTGCCCTAGCGAGATTCGAAAAACGAACCTACCTTGTGCAAAGTTCATGCGCTACCAACTACGCTATAGGCTCCTGCGTGATGTCACTTTCCATCTATCTACTTGACCTTGCTCTCAAATGAAAATTATTTTTCTTTATTTCTTTCTCTCCCTTTCGATGACTCTCTCTCATGCTCAATATTCCCAAGTCTTCAATAAACAAAGGTTTTACCTTTTATTTATATGCACCTCCATGCCTTCGAATGACGTCGATGAATATTTATTAATCTCCCCAACCATTGCACGTCGATGAATAATATAATTCAACTTTAGACCTTAGAATTATTAAATAAAAATTTAATAATTCACCTCTTAACTTTGAATTGGGATATCTCCTTCATTCTTTTGAATTTTGCCATGAAACTTTTTGCACCTAGGTTTTATTTGAAAAACCTTTTCATCCATCATAATTTGGAGAAGTCTTAGCATAGTGGTTTTAATGAAAAACCCTTTCCAATGGTTTTAATGAAAACCCTTTCCATTGGTTTTAATAAAAACCTTTCCATTGGTTTTAATAAAAACCCTTGCCATTGGTTTTAATAAAAACCTTTACCATTGGTTTTAATAAAAACCATTAATATAATATTTAAAAAATTAAATATTATATGCCTCTTGTGCCACAAAACCCTGTATATATCCATGCTCTCCAAAATATCATAAATGATTATTTATGAAGTGCTTTTGCCACCAAAACTCAATGTGATCCATGTGACATCAATGACAACACAAAATAACTCAAATTGCCAACAATCTCCCCCTTTGTCATTGATGGCAACACCTCTAATGCAAATCACCACAATCACTACAAAAACCATCTCTGAGAATCAAAGGTGCTCCCCCTGACTCAATACTCTCTATGGAGGTTGCTCCCCCTATCTCAATGCTCTCTTTGGAGGCTGCTCCCCCTAACTCAATGCTCTCTCCCTTACTCAAATCTCTCCCCCTTTGACATCAATGGCAAAAGGGACACCTATGGGGCTAAAATATATGACTCTTAAGCTTAGCCCCCCACCACCTTCTCTCTTGAGGTGATTAATTTTGGGGTGGGAGTACATTTACTCCCATATTACATTGTTCCTTTCCTTTGTCAACTTCCTTCCACATCTTTTTGATATCCTTTTCTTGATGAGTTACTTGATCTTCTTGTCTTGAACCTGTTTGGAATTGAGTCCTACACCATCTTGCAATATGTCCAAAGTTATTGCAATTAAAACACTTGATATTGTAGCCTTTGGATGGTGCCCATATCCTAAATTATTTCTTGAAATAATTTCCATATCCATTCCTTTCCTGAACCTTGTATTGTGAAGTTTTATTTTCATAATCATTTTGACCATGACCTCTGAATTGTGTAGCTCTATAATCAAAACCATATTGCTCATTTCCTTTGCACTGAGAAGCTCTATGACCAATCCTATTGCATAAGAAGCAATGTCCTTGAAAACCATACCTTCTTCCTTTGAAGTTCCTTCTAGAAAAATCAAACTTCTTTGATCCATAGACCCTACAGTGTATAGCCTTGTGTCCAAATCCATTACAAGAAAAACAATGTCCTTGAAAAGCCCTTTGTTCATGCCTTGGTTCCTCATACCTTTCTTGACCATTATCCTTGTGATCATCTTTGACTTGTGCATTGTATCCTTGATCCTTCTTTGTGGTATCCAAATCCTCTTCCTTAACTTCTTCCTTGCTTTCTTCTTCAAGAATTTCTTTGCCTCTTGAACTTGATTCACCTATCTCAAAACAAGATCCAAATTGGATATTTGGAGCCATAGGAGCTTTGGAACTTTCTTCATGATCTCTTCTATTTTTTTAAATTCCTTCCTTTAATTAAAAATTAACTTCTCTATTTCTCTTCATTTGTGTCCAATAGCAAATTGGCATCCATATCTATTGTCTCTAAAATACATGTTTCCTTCTCAAAAATATCTTGACCTTTTGAGTCATGTGATGGATCAAACTTCTCAAGTATAGAACATCTCAATTCTTTTATATTCTCCTTAACCACTTGTAGTTGCTCATGGATATCATTGAAGTCTTCTTTTAGATCAACTGAGACATCTGTATTTCTTGAAATATTCTCTTGTTTAACTTCTTCTATTTGGAGTGGATGTTCTTCTTCTACTTATTTTATCCCATAGAAAAACCTTCTTCATCTTCACTGTCACTAAGATCATTATCATCTTCTATAGCAAACAAACTCTCATGAATCCTTTGACCATGTCTGTTTCCTTGATGTGTCATCTCATCTTCACTATCACTGAAGCCATTGCAATATCCTGATCTGTGATCTCTTTGACCACACACAAAGCATTGTTCTCTTTCACCTTCTATTCCTAGGAATAGATGTTCTTCCTTTTCATCATCTGACTTGTCTCTATCGCTGTGATCTGAGCTATCATTTGCTTCTTCAATGTAGAAAGTTTTCTTTGTCTTACGAAAACTTTTCTTCTTCTCATGCTTGCTTTGCTTGTACCTGTCATCTTTGTCATGCTTATGCTTTCCTTCTTCTTTTCTTCTGTGACCCTATTTTTCATCATCACTATTTTCTTCATGTGGACACTTGTTTGCATAGTGACCATAATCACCACACTTGTAGCATTTGACTTTCTTCATATCCCTGTAATTCCTTGAGTCCTTTTTCCTTTTGATGAAGTTAGCTTCCTCATCATTATCTGAATCTCTATCTATCTCTGGATATTTCCCTTTATTTTTCTCTAAAGCCTTGAATGCAATTTCTTTCATTGGAACCTGATGCTTATCTATCCTCATCTCATAAGCTGTGAGAGTTCCTTGTAGTTCTTCCATTGTTAGCTTGTCGATATCCATTGTTTCTTCTATCGCTGAAACCTTTGCATCATACTTCATGGGAAGTGATCTCAAAACCTTTTGAGTAACATCTGATTCTTTCATCTCAAATCCTAGACCTCTCATGGTGTTAGCAATCTCATCAACTCGAAGTAAAAACTTTGCAATATCTTCAGAATCTTCCATTTTCAATTCCTCGAATCTTTTTCTATGAGTTTGTAGTTTTGCCAACTTTACCTTGGAATCTCCTTCATAGGTATTCCGCAACTTGGTCCACATTTCATTAGCTGAATTACATACCATGACCTTTGCAAAATTTATCTCACGTAGCCCACTCAGAATACAATTCATTGCCTTTGCATTGATCTCAACCAATTTCCTGATAGTCTTATCTATCTCGGGATCACCTTCAACCTTATACTCTTTTGCAACCATCTGCCATACCTCATATCCTTGTGATATCAAGTAGTTCTTCATTCTCATGCTCCAAAAAGCATAATTGTTACCATCAAATAGTGGAGCCTTACTTGTAGATGATCCATTCTGTGAAGCCATCTGTGTTCTTGTAGAATCTACCCTCAAGATGTTAGCCTTTTTGAAGGAACCCGCTCTGATACCAATTGAAGAACACAAGCTTATATTGAGAGGGGGTGAACAGTATAGCACCCAATTTTTACTTTCTTTCCAAACCAATATCAATTAGTGTCCTCAATTGCAATAACCAAATATAGTAGTGTGCATTAATAACATAGATAGCAATAGTAAGCAAGTGCACAAATCATCACACACAATTGAGACACAAGATTTAACGTGGTTCCCCCAATGTGGGGTAGTCCACAAGATAATCTCCTTATAATATTTCATAAAGAAATAGGGATCCTTATCCCAATACAAATGATTACTTTGATCTACTCAAAGCTAGGCTGTCTTGATCTACTCAGGTGGGCTCCACTGATCTACTCAACTAGGCTCTCCACTAATCTGCTCAGCTAGGCTATCCACTGATCTACTCAGCTAGGCTATCCACTGATCTGCTCAGCTAGGCTATCCTTGATCTCTCTAGGCTCTCCATCTATCTCCCCTAGGCTATCCATCTATCTTCTCAGCTAGGCAACTGGTGTTGATATGTTTTCTATTTCTGTTCTATCTCTTTCACTACTCACAAATCTGCCTCAATGCCTTCTCACAAGGCTCAAACAATCCTGCTCAAATGTTGTCCCAAATATATACTCAAATCCTTCACAAAAGGCTCAAACAATCCTGCTCAAATGTTGTCCCTAAATCTATCCACAAATCTATCAAAGCCTTCTCAAAGGCTCAACCAATCATGCAAAACTACCTCAAATCTATCCAGAAATTCTATCCCAAAAGCCTTCTCAAAGGCTCAACCAATCATGCACAAAACTGTCTCAAATCTGTCCAGAAATTCTATCCCAAAATCCTTCTCAAAGGCTCAACCAATCATGCTCAAGTAGCACTCAAATCTCATCCACAAATCAATGAAGGCAAGGCTCAATGATGAACTCAACAATGAATGGCAATGTACTCTTCAATGGATGACAACAATGATCCACAATGTATAACAAATACTCTCTCAAATGGATGATAACAATGCTCAAAAATGTATGACAAATACTCTCTCAAATGGATGATAACAATGCTCAACAATAAACTCAACCATGTATGACAAATACTCTCTCAAATGGATGATAACAATGCTCAACAATGTACTCTCAAATGTATGGCAAATGAGCTCTCTAATGAAAACCTCTCCAAGCAATAACAATGAGGACTTCAACCAACCAAGGACAATCTCCACAAGTGATAGCAATAGGTTCTCAATAATATCTTCCTCATGCAATGTCAATAAGCTCTCAAGAAACAAGCACAACTCCCTCAAGCAAAGAGCTCTCAAATAGCCAACAATGATCTCCTCAAATGAAAGACAAATGTATCCACAAGTGACTAGAAAATGATCTCCTCAATGGTCTCAAATAGTGGCAATGTACTCAACAAGTAACCAACAATAATCTCCTCAAAGCAATAGCAAAAACCTCCTCAATAATGGCAATACTCTCAATGAACTCCACTAAAGCAATCATGGAACTCAAGCATCAATTTTATCCATAAAATTGATTTTCTAATCCATCCACTTCCTCTCAATAGCCAAGGCACATAATCAAGCAATTTGTCTTCAACTTCAAACCCTAACTCATGTGCATGTCTTCTAACTCAAGGTAGCAATTAACTAGGTCTCAAGTTCCTAGTTTAATTTCATAATTAAATCATGCACTAGGACATATAACAAGTTCAACACTTTTCAACCTTATGACTCCCTAATTTCATTAACACATACAACAAGCACCTATGCTTTTATTTTTAATTCCACACCTTATAACTCCACATACAACAATCACAAATATTTAACTTCACACCTTATAACTCCCTAAGCACATACAACAATCATTTATTTTTACTAAATACCTTATAACTCCCTAGTTATCATAGAAATGATTTTCAATGGACCAAAACTTTGGCAATATCAAATATTACCATGCGCTAGAGATAAATACCTTTTTATGAAACACTTCAAAATCATAATCCTTTGCCAAAATTAATGTGCCTTCACCATCTTCAAAATCGTTAATGCCTTTCCAAAAACAATGCACCTTCACACCTTTACGAGAGTCAAATTTTGTTCCTCTCACTTAGTGCTATGAAATCCACTTGAGATTTCAGATTTATTGATGTCGATGGATTTTATTAATCTCCCCAACCATTGCATGTCGATGAATAATAAAATTCAACTTTAGACCTTAGAATTATTAAATAAGAATTTAATAATTCACCTCTTAACTTTGAATTGGGATATCTCCTTCATTCTTTTGAATTTTGCCATGAAACTTTTTGCACCTAGGTTTTATTTGAAAAACCTTTTCATCCATCATTATTTGGAGAAGTCTTAGCATAGTGGTTTTAATGAAAAACCCTTTCCAATGGTTTTAATAAAAACCCTTTCCATTGGTTTAAATAAAAACCTTTACCATTGGTTTTAATAAAAACCCTTGCCATTGGTTTTAATAAAAACCTTTACCATTGGTTTTAATAAAAACCATTAATATAATATTAAAAAATTAAATATTATATGCCTCTTGTGCCACAAAACCCTATATACATCCATGCTCTCCAAAATATCATAAATGATTATTTATGAAGTGCTTTTGCCACCAAAACTCAATGTGATCCATGTGACATCAATGACAACACAAAATAACTCAAATTGCCAATAAATATTAAGTCAAAAAAGGTATTATTTGACAAGCCTAAAATTGGGAGATATAAGGTAGTCTAAAAGTGTTAATTATGAAAACACATAAATTATTTCTTTCAGAATATCAACTACTCAAAGGTCCTAATTACACTTCATGGAAAAACAAAGTGAGATCAATATTAATAGTAGAAAAACTTTAGGATATAGTTAAAGGAGAAAAAACTAAACCTACTAAATATGCTAGGGAAATTCAAAGGTATGAAGATGATGAAGCAAAAGCACTCATAATAATAGCATTTGTAATTACAGTTTATATACAACCATACATTACCTCAACAATAACTTCTACAGAAGCTTGGAATACTTTAGCCAAAATATTTGAAGGAAAGAGTAAAGCCACTATATTGAACCTTCAGATTCAATTGCATTCTTTAAAAGTTAATAGTGGTGAAAGTATAGAATTATTTATAAGAAAAGTAAAAGATATAAAAGGAAAATTATTAACCTTAGGAGAGAAGGTAGAAGATAAGTTTCTTGTTCAAGTAATTTTAAGAGCACTTCCTGAAAGCTACAAGCATCTAGTTACATCTTTACAAATTCTAAGTAAAGATACATCATTTGATGAGTTAGTCAATATACTACAAGAATATGAAGTGGATAATTTAGTCAAATATGAAATGACTAACAATGCCTTAGTCTCAAAATATAATCCACAAGGAAATATTACTTCATTCTCAAGAGGTAGATAAAAATGGAATAATAGATATTTTCAAGTATGCAAAAAGAGAGGACATAGTACAAATTATTGTAGATTCAATCCAAGTAATCAGTATCAAAGGAATCAAACAAATTTTGGAAACCAATCAAATAGGTCATTTCAACCAAGACAATATCAGAATAAATATAGTCCACATCATCAACTATTCCAGTGTCAGAATCAGTACAACCAACCTCAATTTTAATATAGATAAGGGAAACAAAAGGGACACTTAGCTCAAGAGATTCAAGAAATTTAAGAACAAAAAAAATCTACAAAAGAACATGAAGTTAAACCAATTACAACAAATATAATATTTTATGAAGATACTAATAATTTACTTGACCAAGATACAAACAAATAGCAAAATAAAAAAGTAGAAAAGAACACAAGTTTTAGATCAAGGATGAAGACCATACTGAAGACTAAAATCTTCAACGACCAAATAATGTAATACAGGGGATGTTGGAATATATTACATTATTTGGTGTATGCTAATGGACCACATTGGGTACATATTTAGATTAGGAGAGTGTCCTATATTAGAGTGTGATATTTACTTTATGCAATGTATTAAAGGAAAAAGTATTATTAGTGTGCAAAGTATTTTGGTAATGTAAATGTGCATAATAGTCCATGTGCACATGAGTCCATAGAATAGGAAGATGAAGAGTCTCTAGAAGAGTGAAGGCTAAGAGTGCTCCATATGAAGAGTCACATTCCATTATATATGTATCTATGAGTGTGAGTGTGAGTGTGAGATATTGATTGTAGAATGAGTGTGTGGAAGTATGGGGCATTTTAGTTATTTATTCAATGGAGATACAATTTTCATGAGAATTTGTTAATGTAAATTCTATGAGTTATTATTGAAGTTATTTATGAGTTTTCAATGTTTAGAATATTGCCATTATCTTATATTTCATATTGCATATTTATTTTAGATCTTGTGGTCATTTTATCTTAAGCATTTGGCATAAAAAACTAAAATTCTCCACCCAAGCTATATAAAGTGGGTTCTAAGGATCTTGCACTCTCATAATCACTAAGGTTAACAAGAAATGATCATGGAAAAGGCTTGGAAGGAGTAGGTGAAACCTTAGAGGAAGCAATGCTATTGTTAAAATAGTTGTGCAACATAGCAAGATGATTCCTATTAGCTTAAATGATTGAAATTAGTATTTACCCTAAAAAATATTTGTGGATCAAGGAGGCTACCCATAAGATAGGTTTTATGTGAGTTGGTGAATTGGGCTAACATAAAATCTATCTACATTAACAATAAGAATATGTAAAACCATGTATATAATAATATTTAGGAGATCTATCAACATAGTTTAAGTATTGATTTATTGTTTTTGTCTATTGGAGATATTAAATTATTTGACCCCCTTGCAATATTAGTTTGGTAGATGATTTATATTTGTATAATGTATGTGTCAATATGAGAGAAAGTGCAAAGTGTCAAGAGAGTATGAAGAGTCACATGATATGTGGCAAGTTGAGAGCTTTGTATTTATGAGAGGAATATGAAAGGTTGCATCTCCTATATGAAAGAGGAGAGAAATAGTTAGAGAACTAAAAAGTTATGTAAAATGATATATTGGAGGTAAATCTCCATGCAATGTAATATATCTATATCATTAATGAAATTTTATGATATTTTGTGCATCTGAGTTATATTCTATGAGATATTATTTGTAACATATTGCTATAATTGAGTTTCATTATTAGTAGCATTTATTTGATTTATTTTAGATTTTGGATAGAGCTTTCTATGAGTTAACCTATTTAGAAAGCTAACAGTGGTATCAAAGCTAGAGATCTACGAAGAGTTTAAGTAAAGTTTTGGGACAATCATCACCATCCGACAACATGCCCATTTGAAGTCTTGCTAGCTTTAATGAACAAAAAGTGGATTGAAGTTTGAAAGTAGACTATAGCCTACAAAAGAAGTAATAGTAGATTAAAAGGACATTGAGGATATAAGAGAAGAGGAGCTATGATATTCAAAATAACTAGAGTGGTAAGCAAGGCCATCATGACCATTTTAAAAACTATTGTTTGAGAGATAAAAGTCACCCTCCATTTATCTAATGACATAGATTTTTTTGTAAACATCATGAAGGTCATGGGGAGACATTAAAGTTAGAGGGCATAGCACATAATCCCTTAGTGACATTGTGAGTGCTAAAAAAAATAATAGAGGAGAAGTTACCCCTGGAAGGAAACCAATCAAGATGTAGATAGGAGTGAGTGCCTTACCAAGATGATATGATGATAAGATTTTAGGAAGGAAGGAATTGACAAACTTAACTGTTAGACATGGTGTCAACTTATACTATTCAATACCATATGAGTAGACTACTATAAACATATAATCCGAATAAGTACACTAGTCTATATGGGTAAGTACTAGATGTGTAGGTCCAAATGGGTTGTAGGATAGACGAGTGGCTCTAGATGGGTAGGGTTATATGGATAGGATCCTATATAGGTATGTCTATATGGGTAGGATCCTATATGGGTTCCCTTAGATGTGTAGCTACAATCATATGGGTAGTTGTAGGTCCAAATAGGTTGAGCACAAAAAAAGTAGTGCACAAGTCTATATGGATAGTACAATGGCTAGGGAATAGATGGATAGGTCTAGACATGTAATAGATAGGCCTAGATAGGTTTTACAACTTTTATTCTCATACTTCATCGTATGAATCGATTCTCGATTGCTCCTTCTTGTAACTATGCACAACAATAAACACAACACCAGTCTACTCTAATCTACTCTATATCATGCATCAATCAGATACCTATAACATAGACAATGCAATAACATAGAAGTCCACACAATGCTAGAACAATATGCTTGTTGTACTGATTCACAATGGATAATGGATCATCAATCATCTATGTACAAAAATGAGTAGAGGGGTTATTTATAAGGCAAGCCTTGGTGGTTAATGCAACCAACCAGGATCAACTATCCCAAACATCCCTATGTTAATGCTCTAAGTAATCAATTTTAAACATAACAAATCAATACCAGACTAATTAACAAGCCTAGCTTAACAACTAGTCTTAGACTAGTTAACAAGTTTGGCATAACTAATTATAATAGTTGAATTTATCTTTTTATGCTACATCATTAATCAGTCTGTATTACAATATGATGGCTGATTTTACATTGCAAAAATATTACATTATTAAATTTACTATTAAGTTGTAGATATTTTATCAAATAATTTTGGATGTCAATTCTGTGAACTACATCTACATCTATCCTCCCATTTGAAGTAGTCGATGTCCTTGGTGAACTTATACGTTGTCCTATCGAGGTCTCAACATCATTAGGTTTTATAGCCTAGAGTGCTTCTTCTAATTATTGTACCTTAAGCTTGAAAGATTCACCTTCATCATGAAATCGCTTGGCATAAGTGAAATGCTTGGCCCATTCAACTCCCATATTGTTGGCTCAAGTTTCCACTTATTGGACTTTAGAAAACAACTTGGATTCTAATTGAATGAAAATCTCCCTCATTTATTGTGTTGTTAGAGTTGAGGAAGATGGATATTTCTATGCAATTTTTGTCTTGAGAGCTGCTATGCACTATCGTGATTGAAGTAATTCACTACGCAACACCTCATGTTCCTTCTACCAAGCCTCCTCACTTTGGCTCTTCTAGGTCACTAAGATTACATTATGTTTTACCAACAATTCCTTAGCCTCTTTTTGATACAACATTTATACCTCTATGTTTATGATCATTTGTTCTTTGTCCTTGAGTTTATTTCTAAGGTCCAATAAATGCTATTTTTTCTCTCGAATATGCTTCAAAGCATCTCCCAACTGGGTGACCCCTTCTACCAAGTGTCAATATTTTTTCTATAGTTCTACCTCTATCAATTATAGATATTTATTAAGATTATTCCTAGCCATATTCAAATTTTTGATCCCCTCAACTAGCCAACACAATAAGTGGGCTATAAAGTTAATCTGAATGTGTATAGGCATCAATTCAAGTACTAACTCCACCTATGGTATTTGTTATTTCAATGTGCTAGGAGGGGGATTCCAACCATGGCCGAGGACATACACATGTGTTGGCTCCATGTAGAGGGTAGATGTTTTCTTTGGTAGTTTCACAACTCCCTCCATGGTATGTAGGTATTCGATAGGTAGGTTCCATGGTTATTCTTGGTAGATGCAAACAATTTCTATTTGCCAAGCTTCCTTTCCAGCCCATTGGATCAACTTATCCAACTCCTCTACCATCAAATTCCATTCCTTCCACTGATTGACATAGGTTGCATCAAATGATAGTCATAAAATATCCATCACATGGGTAAGTTTAGTGAAACATGCATCTGCCTACTAATCAACATGGACACCCATGTTTGGTGGATCCAAAAAATTAGGTACTTCTAACATTATGTGTTTTGACCATACATCTTCAGATTTCTTCTCATCCCTTACTTACAAAGGCTCCTTCCCTTTTTTAGAAACATGAATGGGCTTCTTAGTCATTTTTTACTCTGTAATTACTGGATACTCCATAGGTACATGTACTTGGTTGCTTCTACCATCTATCCCAATAGTCTTATAAGGTACTTCATTGTGTTGGGGATTCTCTGTCGGTATTGCTTTAGTCTTGGTTTCCAGAGAGACTTCCTCATCCACAAAAATTGGGTGTTTTTGCATTTCTTCCCTCATATTGCTAGTAGCTTGTCATGTTAAACTTATTTTTGATACCTAAGAAGTATATTTTTTTACTAATTTACCTTTTGCCTTGGTTGTTGCTATTGTGAAAATATCTTAAAATGAGAAACCTCATAGAGTCCTGGTAAAATAGGTTTATGCAACTAGGCATTCTGGGGGTGCTTCAGGTGACTCCTCATGATCTTGAAATTGGGCCTCTACTAGGTATTCTATAGGTCCCACATACATATAAGTACTGGGTCTTGATGGTATATTTCAAAGAATAGAAGGGATGGTAAAATCTACTTTCTCAGTGTTGGTCCCCAAACTTTGTATTTGTACAATTTTTTGGTCAACTTCTTAACTGGGGGCTATATTTTCTATTGTGATTCCTAAAAATGAGTTTGGTGATGGTGATGGTGATGGTGATGGAGGATTAAATATTTACCTCTTCCTAGTGGTGCACATCATAAAGTTCTAAATATGAAGTGCCAAGTATGCTACCTAATCATAGGTAATGCCTTGATCAATCCCCTACAAAAATATAATTAGCTAGATGGGAAGGTTCAAACTCCACTATTATCTAGATAACCTAACCATTAGTACATTTATGATGTACTATAAACCTATATATACTAGCTAAGTAAATTTTACTCCTCGACTATCATGTGCTGATAAAAAGGTATCAATTTCCCCCTTTGTCAAAAGTGTAATACTTTGAATGAGTTGGGGAGTCTTCTTGGGGTCGACTCACTCATTTATTATAGGTTGGCCCTTCCTTGGTAGGTTGAATATCCATAAAAATGCTTTATTAAAGAAATCTACCACCAAATCCTTATCTTCGATGCATACCTTGTTGACATTCTTCCATAAATCATTCACTAGCAACATCTATATTAGGTATTCTTTGAAGAAATATTTATCAACACTTGGAACTTGCAAAATAAAATATACAATAGTTACCTTGATTTTATGCTTTATTGGATCATTGGCTAGTGTTCATTCCCACCATTGTTAAAACAAAATCTCCCTTTACATGAATCCTAGTAATTTTCTTAATTGGGACCTAATATTTTATCAACTACTGCACTTCTCTAGTCTTCTTCTCAGGTACAATTACCTTGTCATGTCTCTATTTATCTTAAGATTTTCCTTGCTCTGGATTTGATACTTGACCTTGCATCATTCATTTAGTTGGACCATACTCATGATATGGAAGAGTTACTTTGTAGCAACTAACTCTAGCAAGTCTTCAAATCTTAGGGTTCCTAGCGTTCTCCAGAATGTGCAGGCTCATTGATCCGTAGTTGATTAAACTTGTGGCAACTCATTCTTCACATAGGTCTTTGCCAAAAATATTCTCTTTCTAGATGACTTATTTTTTTAGAAATATCCTCCTTTAGATAACTGATTCTATCAAATGATTTCAATTCTAGGTGATTATAGTCTTCAGATGGGTGCACTAAGACAATTGTAGTCTTATATAGTTGCATGTAGACAGGTGCAATATTAGATAGTTTTAATCTCAAACAAGTGCACTCAAATGACTGTAGTCTTAGATAGGTGTATTCAAATAGCTATAATATTAGATGAGTGGAATTATTTGATGGGTGGAATCCTTAGATGGGTCCTCCTAGACATCACAGATCTAGATGTGTCACAACCAGATTTGATACACATAATTTCTCCTTACACTTGTTTTTTATTGGACTATGAATTGAGAGGTAAAATGGCTTGCACTTGCACTATGAATCTAGAAAACTTCATGAAGCATTTGATCTGCCAGATTTGTTATGGCATATTAATTTCATTTGATATACTTTTTTAGTGTGCCAACAATTATACCTCAGCTCCAACCCTATGATTCTCCTCTTGCACTCTGACTGTAAAATAATCTCAACCAAATGAGCAATTCTTCTCCTAATTATTCAATTTATAGGCTTGCTACCACCCATGCAACTACCTGTCTAACTACCACTTTGCTCTCAGACCTTTGCATGTGCACCACCTCACCACATTTGCATGAAACTATCATATTTCCCTTATTTCATCATTTTCCTTATTTTATTCTTTTATATTTTTTTGTCTTTTTCTATTTTTTGTCTTTCTATTTTTTATATTTTTCAAATTTTATTTTATTTTATATATATTTTTTAAATTGTGTCTTTTCTTTTAGCATTGTCAGGTGAAGTGCATGGCAATGCCAATGTGAATTTCTAGTACCTTCGATGATACTTCCTGTTGTGTCAGTACCTCAACTACTAAAATCATTGCCATGATTCATTGCTTTAGTTTTTTGATGATTTTGATGATTGCCATGGCTTCGAGGAGTTTCCATTTATGGTTGTTCATCATGTCTATCATTTCCTCTTTGGATGATGCACCAATATTTCTTTTTATCTTCTCGAGGATGACCTATTTATCTCTCTGGTTGATGATTAATTTCCCTCCCATCAGTCTGATGATTGGTATCCTAATGTCTTTCCATGTTATGTTAGTATGACTAGTTCTATCGACATCTAGATAAGTTATGTTGATCATGGGATGGGTTAAGTCTAGGTAGACATCATATGATGGTTCTTCCATCTTTAAAATAAGTCAATTATGGGTAGATGTAATCCAAATGAGTTCTACCATCTTCCAAATGGGTCAATTATAGGTATATGTCATACAAATAGGTCCTATCATCTACTAAATGGGTCAATTTTGAATAGGAAATCATCTAGATATGTCCTACCATTTACTGGACTAATTATTTTAATTGTTTCATCTTATCATTGGAAATTATGGTGTCATCCATCTAGTGGAACTTTACCCATTCTTGTTCTTGATGACTATTTGTTCTTTTGAATGGATGATGGTTCCCTCTATGTATATTATTTTTATAGATTCATCTTGATGCTTTCTCCATACCTTGAAGTCTATCTACATATCTTTGAACTTATACCTCTTCTTTGTGCTTCGATTCTAGTTTGGATTCCTTTGATGAGTTTAATTTCTACCTCTAAATATATGCCTTTCTCGAGTCTATTTGAATCATCCTCTTCCCCTTTCTAGTGCAATTTCTCTAGTGTTGGACTACCAAACTCATAGTTACCCAATATTTGGTCATTCTATAAATCATTATTGATGAAATATTCAATTTATATGAGCTTTTTGAGGTAGACCAAATATTCTAACCTTAGGAATTCATAGTTGTGGGTTAATTTAAACTATGTCTATAGATGGTCCTAATGGTCCATTGTACAAACTAGTCAACCTATGAGTAGTAGGAGGGGAATTTCTTCCTCTCCAGCTACCAAGAAGGAAATCGACCATACTCCCCCCTTTGTTAGGTAAAATTGGGTTACCCATCAATCCTAATAACTTCTAATATGACCCAAGTTACCTCTATTTTAGGCTTGATCAATCAATTCTATTCTTGAGCTTGGTTTTGAATGTTCTTGGTCATAAAGTGTCAACTGCTTCAGAATCCTTAGCCTTTTATCCACTCTTAACAATCTCCTTCTCCACATTGTTTCTTCAAAGCATGGTACACATTGATTTAATGCATCTCTATACTAGTATGAGAAGGAAAAATTTGTACTTGAATCATTCCCTTATCTATAGTATTCATTGGCCAATATAAGATTTCTTGAACCCTTCTCTATAATCACCTCACTTCTCACCTTTGTCTTTGTAGTTCCATCATAGCGAGTCAATATACCACCACATCCTTATGTTTAGTTCTTCTCATTAAATCATCATATAATGCCATTCCTCGATTTTTGATTGATCTTCAGATTACATCATCATCACTACCATAGTAATTTCTCATTATCCTATCTTATTTTGCCTACAATATTAGGGGTTGAGGAATTGAAATCCTGCTTATGGGATATGGACTTCATCCCTTTGTCTTCATTGTTCTAGATTTGGACTTGGGTAGGGTATGTTTGGGTCCCTAGATTTTTTTTATCACTACTTTATTCCTCCAGCCATTGTCCATCCCTTGGCTATTCGGGTACCTCTCTAACATCCCTCCACAAAATGGTAACTACTTGTTATTTGCTTATCTAATATTCTATATTATTGGTAAGGCCTCAATGTGGTTTTTTATCCCATATTGTTCCCATAATCTTAGTATCTGCTATCTCTAAAAACATCTTGTCAATGGTAAAGTAGTTCTTGAGGAATATTTAGTATTCAGGAGAATTATCAATATTGTTGGAGATGAGCTACCAAAATCTAAGGAGGACACATTATTTTTTAGGGTTCTTTTAGATTACCTCCTATACCTCCTCTTAGTTCTCTTTGTTGCCTCTCCAATCCTTGTTCTGGCAGTCTTCTATTCCTTTGCCTTCTGGAATGTCTTAGGTGAATTATCTATGGTGTTGAGAGTGAATTGTTTGAAGCCACGAAGAATAAACTACTTTCTATAGAATTGCCATCTATGCTTCCTCTAAATTCATCTCACTATATTTTTTTCCATTTGACTCTTTATGCTTCTTACCATTCATGCATCCATTGCATGGTTTCATCCAACTCTTGAATTACTTCTCGTAATTATGTATTGTACTATCTCAAAGTTTCATACTCTTGTAATCTCTGCATCTCCCAAGCCATTTTGTTGCAAAACTCTTAATCCTTGATATTCTTCTTCATCCACTTCTAGTTATTTTTCTTGTAAAGTGACATTCATGAGTGTTCAACGTTGCTCTTTATATTTGCTATTTGGAATTAAATCATGGAATTATAATAATCTTTGCTCTCCCTCTCAAGGTTTTAACTCTCTTTGGTCAATCATAGGCTCTTTTACTTAAAATAGCCACCCAAGTTTTGCTAGTTATTTCTCTTGAACAACACCACTTGGATCTCCATGTTCATATGAGTGTATCCCTGGTCATGATTCTTCTATTACTTTTCCAAAAGTATCTATGGGTATTTCATCTTTGATAGTTATGGCATTGAGGCTTTGAAAGTCCACACAAGTCCAAATTTTGTCCCTCTTCAAGGTAATCACAATTGGTGATAGCCATTCACTTGTAAATTTAAATATTATGATTGCATCTAACATATTTTTAATTTTTACATTCACCAAAGTTGCATATTTTGAACTCATCTTATATGGTTTCCTCATTACTAGTTGTGCACCTGTAATTAGAGAAATATTTATATACACAGAGCTCTAGTGGTACTCTCTTTAGATCCTTATATGTCCAAGCAATGATGTATTTATATTCTATAAAAATTTTGAATGTTGTTACTTTCAGTACTTGATATCTGTCATCTCCATATTTGATCATCTTCTCTTTGCCTTCTCCCAAATTCACCTGATTCATTCTAGGTCCTTTATATTTGATGGACTCAGGTTCTTCTATCACCTTCAAAATATTAATGGAGTGAGTTGGTTTATCTTCAATGACTACATCCTCCATCATGTATTCTATGAATTTTTTGAGAAATATCCATTTCTCTCATTATTTGTATTTTTCTATTGTTGTTTTCGTTTTACTACCTTCTCCACTCTTTGGCTACTTTTGCTCTTCTTATTGGACTTATTTTCCTACATTGATACAAAATATTAGGGAAAGAAAATTTCCTAATATTCCAATTGCCAATGGAGTAAGCCTTTATCATAATCATTCTTGTCCTCCATGCATTTCTCTAATTGCAACACTCCTTCATCTAGTTCGTATCTAATTTTTCCATCCGATAAAGAGCTCTTAGATTCATATAAGGTTGCAATATCCTGAATCACTGCCTGGTTTTTAAAATTAATCATGTACTTATGCTAGCCTTTCTTGAAATTTAGGTGCTCCTCCCAATTGTGGTTTACTTTTATTTTTCTTAACCACCCACACTATAGCAATGCATCATATGTAGGTTTTTGCATAGTTATTATGAAAAAATCTAGAATAAAGTCTTGTTATGCTATGCGCACCTTCTGGATCATCAATAATCCTATTTTTTTGATGCCATATTGATTAGTACCATATAATATAAAATTTGGAGATCTCAGTGCAAGTTGTCCAATACTCTACCATGTCCTTTCTAGCATCATATTTACACTTGATTATCCATCTACATTACTTGGTTTAGATTATGGTCTAATATCTACATGTGAACCAAAGATATATTTTTCATGTTTCAATCATTAGTATCATAGGATCACTAAATTGTTCTTGCTTAATGTTAACTACTTGTTGGACTTCCTCTTTTTTTTTTACATTACTTTCTCGATCGTAGCATACAATTTAGGTACTACATTGAATAGACTTAATACTTTTACCTCCAAATTCATATTAAGTACCTGTGTCACCAACATTTGACTAATGCCTACTTGTCTGTTACAATATTCATCTTCTTTAAAGCTTTCTCTAGAATTAGTCTTTCTTGCTTTTCTTTGTCTAGTTTTGTCCTAATCAATTCTTGAGCTTCCCTTGACCGGTCTTTATCCTTGGAAGGATTTGGGTACTTCTTTGTTTTTCTAGCCTATGCTCTAGTTACTGCTAGGACATCATTTTATTTTTTGATTTCCTTACTCACTTCTCCAATGTCAATCTAATTGATGTTTTGTGTGCATCTTGAGCTTACCTTATTTAGGCAATTTTTCTTCTTGTGGTTCTCTGGTCCACAACACATACACATTTGGGTAGCATTGCTACCACTAGTATTGTATGTATTTTTAGGTTTAGGGCAATTCTTCAAAAATTGGCACCATTCTTGACAATTCTAGCACTGGATGATCGATCTTCCCTTAGATTCATATTATAGGTGACTCTATCCACCCTACCTTCCACCTTGGTGATTATTCCTAAATCCATAACTTGTTGCACCTTGTCCATTGCTTGAGGTGTTTGTTTGTTCTTCCTATTGGATTGTCAAAGTATGATGCCTTTCTTCCTTCAAATTAATGTCCTAATATATTATATATATTGCAATATGTATTCTTTGGGCAATTAAAATTTGTATGTCCTACTTTGCAGTCTAAAAACCAAATATATTTTTGGTCTTTTTTGTACTTCTCCTTTAACTTCTTTCATAATATTATCAAATTATTTTTTGAAGGAGTGTATGGTGCTATGAAATTTATCCTTTGTATCACTATTGAAATCATCATTTCATGGATGTCCTTCAATTTCTATGATTGTTTATTTAGCTTTGATTTTAAAGTTCTTTACCTTTTCTAGAGATTTTGCAGACATGGAAGATGGTATTGCTTTCATTTTCTTCCTATATTTCTGTACCAATCCATCCAAAAATCAATGTTTCACCATTTTATCTACAGGTAATATCTACATTTTATCTTCCAATTGTTTTAATATCCGATTGTAGCTTTTGAAATCTTCTTCTAGTTTTTGTTTTGTTATAAAAATCTCCAAAATAATTTTGGTATCATCCCTCAATGGCTAAATTTCCTCTATAAATGCATCTCTCAAAGTGGTCCATTGTGTAAATGCTGGAAATTTTGAGTAGATAAGTTGTCATTGATGTCAAGAGTGAGTGGTCATTGATGTAAAAATCATTTTGTGCTATGTTCGTCATCCTTGAGGACATTAAGTGTTTCTTCCAAAAGCAAGAAGGTCTTGTAAAGCAATAAGTTATAATATTTATTTTTAAATATTATACACCAAAGTAAGGACCAAAGGATGAAGACCCAAGGAAGGAGAAACAAAGGATAAGAAATAATAAAATTATTATTTTTCCAAAAAAAGACCCAAGCAAATATTACTAAATTCCTAATGTTTAAATTATTAAATATAAAATATTTTACCTAAGGTAAAATTTAATATTTAATTAATTTAATTCAAAATTCGAAATCAATTCAAATTTGAAGAGGAAAGCACTGACATGGTTGAAGAAACCCTCCAATGCATATAAATATGGAAATGTTTTACTTCTTAAGTCTCTCAATGCAATTTCAATAAATCTCCATATGTTTTGTGCGCTGTGATTTCTCATTCATTCGATGTTTCGTTCATTGTATGTGCTCGCTGTTGCATCCAAAAGAGAGGGAGAATTTTCATTCCTTGTGTGAGGATTGAGATATTTTTGGATGGTGTAGATGTTGGCTATCATTGACAGTGATAGAACAAGAAAAGGGTTAGAAAGTGCTAAGGCTTTGTTTGTGGTATGATTGTGGTTCGACTCCTGCGATAAACATTGTGAGAAGCCCCAACGAGTTTTTTTTTTGGTATCAATTTTATGTACACCGTGTTCTATGAGAAGTCATGGGAAGTGAGCGCCAGGTATCCCACATGGGAATGCAACCTTAGGGAGTTTCCAAATCATAGTCAAAATCACCAGTCGAAGCTTGTGAAAATAATAAAGGTATGCAAAAGTTAAAGTTTAATTTTTATGGATAGGGAGTTATAAGGTGAAAAGATTAATTTTTCTCATTGTGATTTTTGTATGTGGTGAAAATTTCCATGTATATTATTTTGATGAAATTTTTTGACTTAAAATATTGAATTTGGAGATTATAAGGTGCACAAGAAATTGCCATGTATATTATTTTGATGAAAGTTTTGATTTAAAATATTGAGTTTGGAGATTATAAGGTGTACAAAAGGACTTGATGTTTTGTGTGAAAATTATTTTGTGAAGATCTTATAAAAGGTTGTGGTAACCTAACCCTTGAGATTGGTAAAGATTTTGATCTTGTTAAAATAGGTTTTGAAGTCTTCTTTTCATCAAGTAAAAGATATGGGCACATTCTTCCTTGGTTGAAGTAATTGATTGGTTGAGATTTTTCTTAAAACAAGATTGGAGTGAAAAGGATTTGATTAAGTTTTTCTTTGTGAGTTTGTTGAGTTGATGAGTTTCCTGAAATGGAAGTAAATGCTATAAAATTTATTTGATAACCATTGTTGGATATTTTGAGTGAGTGAATGCATACTTCATTGTTGTGTGATTGATATCCCTTCTTGTTGAGTTTTAATATTGGATTAGGGATTGAAATAACATGAGTATCATTGTTATGTTAAGTGGTGAACTATATTGAAACTAGGGTTTGTAAGATCATGAGTATCATTGTTATGATTTCTTGATAAGAATTGTTGTTGAAGTGATTGGTTGAGTGAAGAACTAGAAATAGGGTTTACAAAGATCATGAGTATCATTGTTATGTGAGGATTACTTGATAAGCATTGTTGTTGAAGTGATTAGTTGAATAAAAGTATTTGAGCTTATTTGAGTGGATGTTTTGAAGTGATAGTTCAAGTTTTGTAAAACAAATTGTTCCATATTCTAAATTGATTTGAGAAAGAGGTTGAGTGTTTGTGAGTGTGAAACATATTGAGTCTCTAACAATTCTCTATATGTTTTTTGTGGTAAAAAGAGATATTGGAAGTTATTGAGCATTGTGGTGAATGTGAAACATATTGAGTTTCTAACAATTCTCTATATGTTTCTATGGTAAAAAAAGAGATTGAAAGTGATTGAGCATTGTAGTGAATGTGAAGCATATTTGGTCTCTAAAAATTATCTATATGTTTCTATGAGATTGAATAAGTTCTAGTGAGGACTTTTCGAGTAGATTTGAGATGAGTCTTAGAGAAGTTGTGGATAGATTTGTGTGAGCTTTTGTGGAATCTTACAATACAATTTGAGGACAAATATTCAGAGCATACTTGGAAAAGTTCTAGTGAGGACTTGTTGAGCAGATTTGGACAAGTTCTAGAGAGGACTTGTGGATAGATTAATGTGAGCTTTTGTGGAAGATTACAAGGCATATTTGAGATAAGTCTTTGAGAAGACTTGAGGGCAGAGTTGATTGATTGATTTATTCAAACCTTGAGTTAAGGTTGGGGTAGATCTAGTACAATTGATTTATAATTAAGTCAAGATTTGTGTTAATGCTTGAGGATAGAGATTGAGGATATATTTGTGCTAGACTAAAGGACCATGTTTAGTGTAGATTTGAGGACAGATTTGTGCTAGACCGAAGGACTATGTTTAGTGTATTTTTGAGGATAGAGTTTGATGCATATTTAAGGATAGGTTTGTACCATATCAGAGATAAATATTAAGAAGATTGAGGATAGAGTTTGGTGCATATTTGAGGATAGATTTATGCCAGACCAAATATAGAGATTGAGCAGATTTGTGCTAGATCAAAGGACTGTGTTTAGTGCAGATTTGCGATAAATATTTGAAGATGACATAGTATAGAGGATGACAATCTCTAGTGGATAGAGATCCATCAAGCCAGGGTAGTGAGGACAGGAGTCTTCAGTGGATAGATATCCATTAGCCAGTGCAGTGGGGTAACAATTATTGTAGAAGATCACCAACTAGAGTAGAGGAGAAAGGAGTTCTCCTATTGATAAAGATCCATGAAATTGATTAGGGGATTGGTATCTCCTTTGGATAGAGGTCCATAAATATTGTAATAGGGAAAGTATTCCCAAGAGATTGATTGAGAAAATTGATCAACTGTAGTAGATTACATTTAATTTTGTCAATCCGAGTTAATCCAGGTTATATTTAAAGAGTAGCAATCCAGTATAGATTGTACCATAGTAATTAATACTAAGCTTAGTTCATATCTCTCTCTTGTTTCATGTGTTGCAAAAATTAAAGTTTACGAAAAATAAAATATGCAATTTATGAATTATTCTATATGAGTATATGTGGATCCACGAATGATTTAATGATGCATAATATAATTTATAATTATTTTTTTATGCAATTTAATTAAGTTTATGCTTTAAAATTTATTCTACATTCTAACTCTATTTACTGGGGGAAGATATTAGGGACTAACCTTTTAGAGTGGGCCCTACCTTCGGAAGGTTAGTGTGAACCCCTTCCTCTATTTTCTATTCAGTAATTGAATCTCATTTAATTAATCTAATTCTTAATTATTTCATAATTACAAGAGAAAAAAAAATAAAAATTACCAAAAAAAGCAAAATATAAAATAATTATAAAACACAGTTACCATATCCTGAAGAAATTATTGCTGCTGCTTTATTATTGAAAATCAAGCGTACATGGCTACACATCCAAATTTTAGAAATGCATACAAAAGATTACATCAAGAATAATCACAGATTACAGATATTTCTTTTTCACTCGCCATCCAACCAGGGCTTTTCAAAGGTCTCGTATGCAAATATATGTTATCACTCAGAAAATTTTGAACATAACTCCCCGTATTTCTCCCATATGGTTTGGACTTGATCACGTAACAACTTTATTCTAACAAAAATAATCTAAATTAACACATCTCCTAAGATACTTGGACTCAATAAATATTCTAATTGGTCCAAGTGGCAACTAATTATAACATAATACTAAATTTGACTTGGTGGGATAGCTACGTAACAATACAACCCTTGATTTAGAAATTTTCTACAACTTTGATCCTTTCTTTTAGGGAAGGATGCATTTATTACAAATATTCACGTATTGTTATAGAAAATATCATAACAAATTCATGCCCCAAATAAATGATGAGTCACCCATGTTTGATTCTTCTAAATGCCTATGTGGAATTCAAAATATTTTGTGTTTTAGCTGCCCATGTGGTGTTTGACCAAGCCATAGCTTATGTGGCATTTTTATTATGCGGAACAGGTCTTTTCGTAGATTTTTCCAGGTTTTTGTAACACCCTTTCATAGTGTCCTTCCGTAGCATGCATCCACGTGTCACATTGGTATTTGTTCATCCTTTCTTCAATATATGACTTGTATTTTGATGTAATATTACCTACCAAAAATATACAAAACTTTGCACAAATTGTGTAAAATATGATCATTTATCATTTAAACCTCATTCATCAAATTAACCGATAAATCACATAAATAAGGTAAAATAATCATTAAAAAAAAATTTCTTTCATGATTTTGCAGATAGAAAACATATAATCCTTGCATAAAATATGTGTCAATTTGACACTCATCATTCCCCCAAACTGAAGAGAGTGCATGTCGTCATGCACACAAGATTAATACAACAATCTCAGTGGATAAAATCTATAGTTATAACAGTTGCATAAATTCAGAATTTGGTCTATAGTAGATGATTGATGCATTGTTCATGTAAATCCAAATATTTACCTTGATATTCCATTTTAAACAATATTCCTTTTGGAATGTGATATACATTTGATATGAAGCACAATGCAAATTGTCATTTGGCTAAATTGGGATTACCATCATTTTTTTCAAATTAAATAAGTTGAAACAAGAAAGTATTATAAATCATACAATGAATATGTGTTTCATTTTAGTCTAATCACCTCCTATAGCAACAGTATTTCAACTTCTATCTATCTATATAAACATACTATCCAATGCAAAAGTCAATAGTGCTCATTGGACTTATTTAGATGTATATCAAAACTATGCATAAATAAGACTTATAACTTCTATAATAATGTTATCTACAAAACCATACTAACAATAACCCTTTTCTTTCTTTTCCATTTTACCCAGCACCCTTTTCTTTCTTTTCCCTTTTACCCATCACGCCTTGAACCCTGTTCTTCATGCAACGCATGTTTGGGTCGTGCTAGCCCATCGATCGCTCGCCGGCCTATGCCACACCACGCTTGGATGTCGAATGGGTGCATGGACTCAGAACACCCATGTCACAATTTTGCAACATGTCATGATTTCATGACACTTTTTCTCTTCGACCGTGATGATGCAGCCTGTCGTGATATCGCGACACTTTTTCTCTTCGGTTGTGGTCTTACAACATGTCACGATATCACGACATTTTTTATCTTCGGTTGTGGTCTTCCATCATGTCGTGATATCGCGATACTTTTTATCTTCGGCTACGGTATTCCATCATGTTGCGATATCGCGACACTTTTTCTCTTTGACGGTGAGGATGCATCTTGTTGCGATTTCGTGACACCTTTTCTCTTTGGCCGCGATGTCTCTTCTTGTCACGATATCGTGACACCTTTTCTCTCGGCCACGATTTTGCATCATGTCACGATATCACGACACCTTTTCTCTTCGATCGTGATTTTGCAACATGTCATGATATCACGACACTTTTTCTCTTCGGCCTTGATGTTGCAGCATGTCGCGATATCGCGACACTTTTTCTCTTCGAAAATGATTTTGCAACATGTCATGATATAGCGACACTTTTTCTCTTCGATCGTATTTTTGCAATATGTCATGATTTCGTGACATCTTCTCTCTTCGACCACGATTTTGCAACATGTCACGATATCGCGACACTTCTTCTCTTCGGGCGCAATTTTGCAACATGTCATGATATCGCGACACTTCTTCTCTTCAAGCACGAATTTGCAACATGTCGCGATATCGCGACACCTTTTCCCTTCGGCCGTATTTTTGCAACCTGTCACGATTTTGTGACACTTTTTCATCTTTGGTCACGATAACGATGCTTGTCGTGATTTCGTGACTCTTCTTCTCTTCTGGCACCAACCTTGCAACATGTCGCGATATCGTGACACTTCTCTTCTGGCAGCAACCTTACAACATGTCACGATATCGCGACACTTTCTCTCCTTCGGCTCCGTTGTCGCTTCTTGTCACGATTTCGTGACATCTCTTCCTCTCTTGGATGTAACGGTGCAACATGTCACGATTTTGCAACATCATTTCCAAACTGGTCGCGATTTCGTGACACCTTTCCTCGTGTGGCGCTTTGCTCGTTCTTTGATCTTTAGTTCTTGGACCACCTTGGTCGATTTGGAAATCATGTAATACCTCTTGTACAAGGTTTAGGGACCTTTCAACACCCTTTCAACCAATAAAAAAAAAACAATAAGAACATCATAATTTATGTAACATATAAAATTTAAATTAATTTTTAAAGTTTATTTATTTATTTTTTATTTTTACTTTTTATTATTATTTTATTATTTATATATATTATTTTATTATTATTATTTTTTTTATATTTATTTTTTCGAGAAGAATGATCAAAGTAAAGATATAGTAATTAAAAATAGTAAATTAATATAATATATATTCATTTTATTATTATATAACTATAAAATATTATATTACCTATACTATACCTCTAAACTATATTATAAACTCTATTGTATTAAGTATTAAAAACTATATTACTGAATATTATTACAGAAGTTGTCTACGGAAGATATCTACAAAACTATAGTTGTTAGAGTTTAAGAAAATACTTTACCTGATTCTTTCCCCCAAACTGAATTGTGAACTTTGTATACCTTATTTACTTCTCCCCCAAACTGTAATTTTAGCCAAAACAAGATGAAGGGTGTTTTATTTATATTGGTGGATAATATAATAATAAGTTTTAATTATGGGGGTTTATTATAATTTTTGTGATTGTGCTTCCTGTATGTCATTAATAAGTTTCCGAGATAGGAAGGTAATGAATATAAAATTTGATTTTAGCCTTCTAGGATATCTTCAATCATGGGAAAAAGTGAAATAGATATTAATATGGCTTTTTCTAAGGGATGAAAATGTGATGGGCACAAGCCATGTTTTTGCTTTTGAGTTTTGCCTGCATGTGATGTTTCTAGGATTATTCTTGAAGGACTTAAAACATTCTACCAATTTTGAAACAACTTCATATACTCCTTTCACAAATCAATAAAGTGTCAAAGTTGTCCTAGTATTCTCAAGCTTCTTTCAAGACCAATTGTGTGTGCAGTGAAGATTCATTTCCCATTATGAGCAAGGATTGAAAAACAACAAGGGTTATGTATGCCAAAAAGCTAGCTTATCATATGAGCATCTAGAGGTCTTATCCAGACTTAGTACTAATAAGTAAGGACACCTTAATAAAGAGTACCCCATGGTGTTTGAGATACTAAGAATTCCAAGGATTCAAGCTCTTTTGCATTTTTTTTTACTTTTGTTTTATTTGGGGTACTTGCTCATTCTGGAAGGAGCAAGGGATTTTTAGTGCTTTTTGAGGTTCTTGTTTATTTTGAAGAAAAGCAAGAAAATTTTCATTACTTTTTGGGGATCTTGCTTATTTTGAGGATAAGCAAGAATTTAGTAGGATACTTGCTCGATTAGATGAGGAGCAAGGGATTTTTTTTTTCAAGGTGAAGGACGAGCTTGTCCTTTTACCAATTCATTAGTACTCTAGACCATGCATAAAAATAGATAAGCAAGGGAAACTTTTTACTTTGTGGCAAAAATAACACGAGTTAATTTTTGCAAAACTTCACAATATTTTTAGATATGTATTTGTGTGTGGTAAAAAGAGAAAAACTTGATCATCTAGGAGTCACTTACAACATTTTAAAATATTTGTGTTATTTCCAATGAAAATTTTGTTCAAAATATTAGATATAGTTGGAGTATTTGAAAAACATCTAGACTTCATCTAGCAAACAAGGTACTATGCATCATGTGGTAATCATCTTCCTACAAGGTTTTTAGAGAAAACATCTTCTTAAGCTATCTTTGAAACATTAAGACTGAAAATTGAAGGAAATACATATACTTCATGATGAAATAAAGGAAGCATAATCATTTTTATTTTTATATATTAATTTTTTTCAATATATATATATATAATTATATTATTATTTTTTTTCCTTTCAAAGATAAATTATTGGATAGTAGCTGGTTGTAGTTCAGAAATGCACTGCAAATCAGTTTGTTGTTTAAGGTGGTGTATAATTTTTTTTTAGATAGTGGTTCTTTGTATAGTTAAAACCTATGCACATTAATTAGTGATTTTCTAGTTGAGTTACCAATAGGATTTGAGTTTTACTACACCCTTTCAAATATTTTCTTCATTGAAATTTTCATGATAGAATATGTTTGTCTTGCCACTTTATAGTAACATTGATTCAATCCTCTATAATACCTCTATTTTATTTCATTATTATTATTATTAAATATATATATTTTTATTTTATTATTATTTTTTATTTATTTATTTTATATATATATTTTTAATTATATATATTTATTATTATAATTTCTAATAATATATATATATTATTATTATTATTATTATTATATTTATATTTTTGTATATATTTTTTTTTCTAGAGGTTTATTGGACTGTTTTTCACCACCTAGAAACACACACACACACACACACACACACACACACACACACACACACCATATATATATATATATATATATATATATATATATATATATATATATATATATATATATGTATACATATATCTATATATATATATAGATATATGTATACATATATCTATATATATATATATATATAGATATATGTATATATATATATATAGATATATGTATACATATATATATATATATATATGTATATATATATATATATATATATATATACATATATATATATATATATATATGTATATATACATATATGTATAAATATATGTATATCTATATATATATATATATATATATATATATATATATATATTCTCTCTTTGATTTTTTATTATTATTATTATTTTATATATATATTTTTCATTTTTTGTTTGGGTTTTGATTTTTTTGTTTCAATCCTATCATCTGCCAAGTTTAAATATAAATTTTACAACTTATAAATACTCTTAACGTATTGTCTACTAAGTTCTAAATATAAATTTCAAAACTTATAAATGCTCTTAACATAGTAGAAAAGAAATAAATTTAAAATTACTAAACAGTCCTAATGCTACTAAAATTAGATGCGTCTATACAACTAATTTCAGCAGAATTTATAAAAATGTAAAAGTACTTGGAAAGTAAATTTTTACTGGAAGTAAAATTGCTGAAGTAAAAGGTAATTTTCTACTATTATTTTGATTATTAGGAGGGATTTCATTACAGTTGTGTCACTCAACCTAACTACTTCCTATAAAATAAAAACAGGGTCCTAAAACTATTAGTTTGTTTTCAGCGTTCACCTACTTCCTATTCTTTTTCATAGGTCCTAAATCAAATTAACAATAGTAATTACCCAAAGCAAGGAAATTGCAAAAAATTAAATATGCTGAAATAAAAGGTAACTTATTACTGCTTCTTTGATTATTAGGAGGGATTTCATTACAGTTGTGTCACTCAACCTAACTACTTCCTATAAAACAAAAACAGGGTGTTACTTTTGGCGTTCACCTACTTCTTGTTCTTTCTCATAGGTCCTAAGTCAACTAAGCAATAATAACTACCCAAAGCAGGAAATTTGCAGAAATTGAAATTTACAAAAATTGAAAGTTGTAGAAAATAAATTTTAATCTACGAAAGCAGTAAAAATGATTCCTTTAAAAAAAATGAACCTGGCAACATTGAACAGAGGGTCTTGTTGGAACCATATTCAGGCCACTCTGACTCGTATGCACACCAAGGTCTCATATGTACCCCTTTTCACATACAAGTAAATCCTCTCTCTTTGCATTGCCAAACAAATTTTTTGACTAACCACTATGACACTACTCTCCCCAGCAACGATGCCAAAATGATCGGTTGAAGTAGCTTACATTTAATTTTGTCAATCTGGATTAATCTAGGTTATATTTAAATAGTAGCAAACCAGCATAGATTGTACCATAGTAATTAATACTAAGCTTAGTTCAGATATCTTTCTAGTTTCATGTGTTGTAAAAATTAAATTGTACAAAAAATAAAATAAAATAAAATATGCAATTTATGAATTATTTTATATGAGTATATGTGGATCCACGAATTATTTAATGATGCATAATATAATTTATAATTATTTTTAATGCAATTTAATTAAGTTTATGCTTTAAAATTTATTCTATATTCTAACTCTATTTATCGGGGAAAAAATATTAGGGACTAACCTTTCGGAGTGGGCTCTACCTCCGGAAGGTTAGTGTGAACCCCTTCCCCTATTTTCTATTCAGTAATCAACTCTCATTTAATTAATATAATTCTTAATTATTTCATTTTTACAAGAGAATAAAAGAAATAAAAATTACCAAAACAAAAAAAATATAAAATAATTATAAAACACAGTTACCATATCCTGAAGAAAATATTGCTACTACTTTATTATTGAAAATCAAACGTACATGGCTACGCATCCAACTTTCAAAATTACATACATAATATTAAATAAGGAATAATCACAGATTACAAATATTTCTTTTTTACTTGCCATCCAACCAGACCTTTTCAAAGGCCTCGTATGCAAATATATATTGTCACTTAGACAATTTCGAACATAACTCCCCGTATTTATCCCATATGGTTTGGAATTGATCACGTAACAACTTTATTCTAACAAGAATAATTTAAATTAACACATCTCCTAAAATACTTGAACTCAATAAATATTCTAATTGGTCCAAGTGGCAACTAATTATAACATAATTCTAACTTTGACTTTGTGGGATAGCTACGTAACAATACAACCCTTGATTTAGACTTTTTCTATAGCTTTGATCCTTTATTTTAGGGAAGGATGCATTTATTACAAATATTCATGTATTTTTATAGAAAATCTCATAACAAATTCATGCCCCAAATAAATGATGAGTCACCCACGTTTGATTCTTCTAAATTCCTATGTGGAATTTGAAATATTTTATGTTTCAGCTGCCCACATGGTGTTTGACCAAGCCATAGATTATGTGGTATTTTTATTATGCAGAATAGGTCTTTTCATAGATTTTTCTAGGTTTTCATAACACCCTTCCATAGTTTCCTTCCGTAGCACCCTTCTGTAGCACGCATCCTCATGTCACCTTGGTATTTGTTCATCTTTTCTTCAATATATGACTTGTATTTTGATGTAATATTACTTGCAAAAAAACATACAAAAATTTGCACAATTTGTGTAAAATATGATCATTTATCATTTAAATAAGGTAAAATAATCATTTAAACACATTTACGTTCATGATTTTGTAGATAGAAAATAGATAATCCTTGCATAAAATATATGTCAATTTGACACTCATAAAAAAATTTAGTGAAATATTTTCTTTGTGGAGTAGCCCACATTGGGTGAACCAGGTTAAATTGGTGTCTCTATTGTGTGTGGTGATTTATGCATTACTTTGATTACTATTTTTGATATTGCTATCTATACATTGCATAATATTGATTGGGAAAGAAAAGTAAAAAGTGGTCTTATATTTTTCACCCCCCCTCTTAGTATAAGTTTGTGTTCTTCAATTGGTATCAGAGCAGGTTCCTTCGGAAGATTTTAATAGCTTGAAGAAAAAGCTTACAAGAACACAATGGATTCTAAGAATGGGTCCTCAGATAATTCAACTCCAATATTTTATGGAAGCGATTATGTATTTTGGAGTACGCAAATGAAGATTCACCTAATGGCCCTTGGCAATAAAATTTGGGAAGCAGTTAAAATGGATACATACCACCAAATACTCCACCTACAGATAAATATGGTAAGCTTCTACATCATTATAATTCAAAAGCAATGAATACAATTTTGAGAGGTTTGCATAGAATAGAGTTCATAAAAGTTATGCATTGCAAAGATGCAAAAGGAATTTGGGATAAGTTGCAAAGCATATATGAAGGAGATAAAAGTGTCAAAAGGTAAAGATATGAAATATCAAAGGACAATTTGAAAAATTAAGAATGAATGATGAGGAAAACATTAGTGCTTATTTACTTCGTGTAGATGAGGTTGTTAACATCATGCAAGGACTTGGATGTGAGATTGAAGAATTTGATTTTTGTGATAAGATCTTAAGATCTCTCCCAAAAAGGTTTAGTGAAAATATCTCTACTATAGAGGAGTCAAAAGATAGTGATTATTTGAAAAGAGATGTATTACTTGGTATTCTTACAAATTTTGAGATGAGAAAAAAATAGGAACCTAATATCCAGAAAGAAGTAGCCTTCAAAGCTACTAAGAAGACAAAGGGCAAGAAGTCAAATTCAAGCAATGAGTCATCCAATGATGAAGAAGCAAATTATGGTAGAAAGAATAAGGATTCAAGAAGATTTATAGATGTAAGATCTGTTAGATGTTTCAACTATGGAAAGTATGGTCACTATGCAATTTATTTTCAAGAATCTAGAAATAACAATGACGAATAAAAATAGGATCATAAGAATAGAGAATCAGAAAAATACAGGTACCAAAATAAAGGTAAGGATGAACAAGGCAAATAGGGAAATAAGTTCTTTCAAATATAGAAGAGGAGTTACTATGCAGACAAGGCAAGTAAGTACTCAAGTGATAGTGATAATTTTTTTTCAGATAATGATAAATATGAAGTTCTATTTCTCATAGAATAAAAATAACTAAAGAAAATATCACTAATAATTCTCAAGTGTTTTAGATATGGTAACTTTGGACATCTTGAATATAGTTGTACAAAGAGTGGTTTCAGTTTCAGTGATGATGAGTATGAAGATACACTTGAAGGACCATAAGATAATATTCTAATGACACTAGAAGAAGAAGGAGGTGATCCTATAGAAGACAGGCCAAAAAATAATGAGGATGTTTTCAAAGGTAAAAAAATAGAGGTAGAATCAGAGAAAGGAGAAGTTGATCTTTAGGAAGAGCTTATTTATGCTCTTGACACATTAAAGAAGGTAAGAAATTAAAACTCCCAACTTAATCTTCAGTTTCAAGAATGTGATGAAGAGAGAGGAAAGCTTATAGAGGATCTAAATAAGTCAATGGCTAAGACAAGGAAGTTCAAAGATACTCTAGAAGCAAAGGTCTTAGAATGTGCAAGGTTGGAACAATAAGTAGCTTTACTAAGGGAAGAATTAGAAAATTATAAGGATAAGCTACATAAGTTTGGAAAGATCTCAAAGATCATAGATAAGATGATCAAGATACAAATAAGGTCAATAAACAAAACAGATCTTGGTTTTGAATAGGTTCAAAAGAAACAAGAAGGTGAATCAACCTCAAGTTCTGGAGAAGAAGAAACTTCAGAAGAATATAGTGTGAGAGAAAGTTAGATTTTTGAGGATGAGTTGGACAATAAAAAGTTCAACAAGGAAAAGAACAATGCACAAAAGAGGAAAATATGGAACAAGAACTAGCACAAGGTAAAAGAGACTAAAATACCAATGAGGTCAAGGCAAGAAAATTTTAATGAATGATATTTCTCATGTCACAGATTTGGGCACAAGGCTTCACAGTGCAGGACACATGAAATATAGAAATATGGGAACTTTAGAAACATGTAGCCTTTTCATGGGTATTGCTACTCATGTAATCAGTTTGGTCACAAGGCAATGAATTGTAGGGTCCATGACAGGAATAGATATGGATTCACCAAAATAAATCCCAAGATATTTGCACCTTCAAGGAATAACAATATTAAGTGTTACAAGTGCAATAATGATGGATATACACCAAAGTGGTGTAGAGTAGACAATCCAAAACTAAGCATGAACAAGAATAGGAACATGGGCATGAACATGAAAAGGAACGTTAATAGGAACAGGAACATGGAAATGAACATGAACAATAATAGTTAGAGGAATTAGAAGGATCAGATGAGAAGGAAAGTGGAAAAAGGTAAAGACCAGTGCTTTTTGGGAGTAGAAATACTCCCACCCCAAAATTAACCACCTCAAGAGGAAGTTGGGGAGGATCTAAGCTAAGAGACTCATTCTTAGCCTTGAGCCCCAAAGGTGACCCTTTTCCATTGATGTCAAAGGGAGAGAGATTTTATTAAGGGGAAGAGATTTGATTTAAAGGAAATAATTGAGTTAGGGGGAGCAATATCCCAGGAGGACCAAAATGGAGAAATATTAAGGAAGTTGTAAAAAGTAATTGGTTGCCATCAATGACAAAGGGGAAGATTGTTGGATATTTTGAGTAGATAAGTTGTCATTGATGTCAAGAGTGAGTGGTCATTGATGTAAAAAGCATATTGTGCTATGTTCGTCATCCTTGAGGACATTAAGTATTTCTTCCAAAAGCAAGGTCTTGTAAAGCAATAAGTTATAATATTTATTTTTAAATATTATACACCCAAGTAAGGCTCAAAGGATGAATACCCAAGGAAGAAGAAACAAAGGATAAGAAATAATAAAATTATTATTTCTCCAAAAAATACCCATGCAAATATTACTAAAGTCCTAATGTTTAAATTATTAAATATTAAATATTTTACCTAAGGTAAAATTTAATATTTAATTAATTTAATTCAAAATTTGAAATCAATTCAAATTCAAAGAGGAAAGCGTTGACATTATTGAAGAAACCCTCCAATGCATATAAATATGGAAATGTTTTATTTCCAAAGTCTCTCAATGCAATTTCAATAAATATCCATATGTTTTGTGCGTTGTGATTTCTCATTCATTTGCTATTTCGCTCATTGTTTCGTTCGCTGCATGCGCTCGCTTTGCTTGTAGTATTATCGTGGTTCGACTCCCGCAACCGACGTTGTGAGGAGAAGTCGCTAGGAGTTTTTGTTTGGCATAAATTTTGTGTTCATTGTGTTCTACAAGAATTCATGGGAAGTGAGCTCTGGGTATCCCACATGGGAAAATAGCCTTAGGGAGTGTCCAAATCATAGTCAAAATCACCAGCTGAAGGTTGTGAAAATAATAAAGGTATGCAAAAGTTAAAGTTTAATTTTTATGGATAGGGAGTTATAAGGTGAA
This sequence comes from Wollemia nobilis, assembly GCA_028583015.1. Lineage (NCBI taxonomy): Eukaryota > Viridiplantae > Streptophyta > Pinopsida > Araucariales > Araucariaceae > Wollemia > Wollemia nobilis. The sequence goes on from JAQPPZ010000314.1 coordinate 4,176,256, forward strand.
AAGATTAATTGTTTTCATTGTGATTTTTGTATGTGGTGAATTTTATTATTAAGTTTGGATATTATAAAGTGTATAAGGAAATTTACATGTATATTATCTTGATGAAAATTTTTGACATAAAATATTGAATTTGGAGATTATAAGGTGCACAAGGAAATTGCCATGTATATTATTTTTATGAAAGTTTTGATTTAAAATATTGAGTTTGAATATTATAAGGTGTACAAAAGGACTTGATGTTTTGTGTGAAAATTATTTTGTGAAGATCTTATAAAAGGTTGTGGTAACTTAACCCTTGATATTGGCAGAGTTTGATCTTGATAAAACAAGTTTTGAAGTCTTATTTTCATCAAGTAAAAGGTATGGGCACATTATTCCTTGGTTGAAGTAATTGATTGGTTGAGATTTTTCTGAAAACAATATTAGAGTGAAAAGAATTTGATTAAGTTTTTCTTTGTGAGTTTGTTGAGTTGATGGGTTTTCTGAAATGGAAGTAAATGCTATAAACTTTGTTTGATAAGCATTGTTGGAGATTTTGAGTGAGTGAATGCATACTTCATTGTTGTGTGATTGAGATCCCTTGTTGTAGGGTTTGAAATAAAATGAGTATCATTGTTATCTAAAGTGGTGACCTATCTTGAAACTAGGGTTTGCAAGATCATGAGTATCATTGTTATGATTGGTTGATAAGCATTGTTGTTGAAGTGATTGGTTGAGTGAAGAACTTGAACTAGGGTTTGAAAATATCATGAGTATCATTGTTATGTAAGGATTACTTGATAAGCATTGTTGTTGAAGTGATTATTTGAGTGAAAGTGTTTGAGCTTAGTTGAGTGGGTGTTTTGAAGTGATAGTTCAAGTTATGTGAAACAAATTGTTCTATATTCTAAATTGATTTGAGAAAGAGTTTGAGTGTTTGTGAGTGTGAAACATATTGAGTCTTTAACAATTCTATATATGTTTCTATGGTAAAAAGAGAGATTGGAAGTTATTGATCATTGTGGTGAATGTGAAGCATATTGAGTCTCTAACAATTATCTATATGTTTTTATGATATTGAACAAGTTCTAGTGAGGACTTGTTGAGCAGATTTGAGATGAGTCTTAGAGAAGACTTGTGGATAGATTTGTGTGAGCTTTTGTGGAAAATTACAATATAGTTTGAGGATAAATATTGAGAGCAGACTTGGACAAGTTCTAGTGAGGACTTGTTGAGCATATTTGGATAATTTCTAGATAGGACTTATGGATGTATTAATGTGAGATTTTGTGGAAGCTTACGAGGAAGATTTGAGATAAGTCTTTGAGAGGACTTGAGAGAAGAGTTGATTGATTGATTTTTTCAAACCGTGAGTTAAGGTTTGGGGTAGATCTTATAGAATTGGTTTGTGATTAAGTCAAGATTTGTGTTAATGCTTGAGGAAAAATATTGAGGACAGATTTGTGCTAGATCGAAGGACTGAGTTTAGTGTAGATTTGAGGACATATATTTGAGGATAGATTTGTGCTAGACTGAAGGACTGTGTTTAGTGCAAATTTGATAACATAGTTTGGTGCAGATTTGAGTACAAGTTTGTGCCAGACTAGAGATAGATATTAAGCAGATTTGTGCTAGACCGAAGGACTATGTTTAGTGTATATTTGAGGATAGAGTTTGGTGTATATTTGAGGACATGTTTATTCCAAATTAGATATAGATATTGAGTAGATTTTTGCTAGATCGAAGGACTGTGTTTAGTGTAGATTTGAGATAGATATTTGGATGTGATAAAGTATAGAGGACAATAGTATCTAGTGGATAGAGATCCATCAAGACAGTGCAGTGAGGATAGGAGTCTTCAGTGGATAGAGATCCATTAGCCAATGTAGTGGGGGTAACAGTTCTTCTAGAATATCACTAGCTAGAGCAGAGGAGAAAGGAGTTCTCTTATGGATAGAGATCCATGAACTTGATTAGGGGATTGGTGTCTCCTTTGGACAGAGGCCCATAAATATTGTAATAGGGAAAGGATTCCCAAGATATTTAGTAAGAAAATTTTAGTTAAATATTTTCTCCATGGAGTAGCCCACATTAGGTGAATCACATTAAATTGGTGTCTCTATTCTGTGTGGTGATTTGTGCATTGCTTTGATTACTATTGTTGATATTTATATCTATACATTGCATAATATTGATTGGGAAAGAAAATTAAAAAGTGGTCTTATACTGTTCACACCCTCTTAGTATAAGCTTGTGTTCTTTAGTAAATGGTTGGGTATTCTACCTTTTTAGATACCAATCCATAGCCATTCATTGTAAAGTGGTTGGAAATAGTTGTAACCATTCAGCCTTTTGCAATACTCCATTTTCTCCCCAAATGGTAATGCAAGTTTCTATGTGGCGTGTTGGTTCTTATTTCTCTTTCCTAGTGAAGGATGGGTATTTTGTTTAATCATAATCATCAAGTGTAATTCCAAGTGGGACAATCCCAACAAGTGTTGCTAATAGAGAAAATTTCAGTTAGACGAAGAAAATTTCATAGGTGTTAGGAAAAAGAGCATGAATCACAGGTGTAATGTATGCATAGTTGAAGAATGAAAATATTTTTTGGTGAGCAATAGTAATTTGTGTTTTCAATATCAATTGATTAGAGATGAAAAATTCATGGTGCACTAGAGGATAGATTGATTCATCAACCAGAACCAATGGATTGTTGCATGGTAGGCTTGTAGAAGGAGGAACATATTACAAGAATGGTGGCAGATAAAACATCTAAGCTAGTTGCTCAAACAATGCTAAATTTTTTTGAGTGAGGTAAAATTAGGTTTTGAAATATTATTTTTGAAAAATCATAGTTATTCTAAGGTCTAAGAAGTAATAAGGTTAAATAATTTGATTATTCTAAAGTTTAAAGGAAGATTTAAATTAATTCTTTATTATACTAAGTATTAATTAAATAAAAGGATAGATAAGGAAGTTAAATTCTTAGTTGTCGATTAATTAAAATTTAGAAATAGTGGAGTGATAAGTAGACATTAATTTGAAATATTTGATTACTATATCATTTATATTATTTAAATTTTAAGATGTAGGAGTTTGAAAATTATTTAAGTGTGGAGAGACAAGGTAGTCTACATCAAATTAGAAATACTAAATTTGTAAATATCCTTTACAAAACTTCTAAATTTCTAATTTGGGAGACATAAGGTATTCAACATCAAAATAGTTTGTGAAATTTAGACTTTACTAATAATATATTCAAACACAAGGATACATAATGAATTAAAATTGAAAGCTTACTTTAGTTTCTTATTCAAAACCTAGGAAGTTATAAGGTTGTTAAATTCAAATGAACATGGTACAGAAAAAGCAAATGAAAAAGAAAACAAATGATCAAAACATAGAAATTCAAAAATAAAAAATCATTGAAATAGAAAACCAATGTCTTCAAGAAAAACCAATATACATTGAAGATGACTCACTAGAAAAGACTAAGAAAATATTGGAAAATTTAAAAGGTTGTACTCAAAAAATGATAGAAAAAATTGAAAGTCAAAAGAATACATCAATGAAGGAAAATAAAGTTTTGCAATCAATCATGAGAGAAGCCAAAAATGAAAGTTTTTCAATACTAGAAAATTATCTACATTCAAAACTTGATGAAGCAAAAATAAACTCTAAAGATGTTTTCACATTACCTAATGATATAGGAAAGGTAATGTATATGGAATTACTTTCTAATGAAGTTCTAATATAAGTGGTCCCTACTAATGCTACTGATATCACATTTATTTCTTTGCATATTGGTTATAGGATCAAACAATGCGAAAGACTATCAGATTCAATCCTCACATGGTAGTTGCTAAAAAACTGCTCTCCAAGCATTATTGTGGGTATGAGAACACTTTTAGATTGCACCAAAGAAAAAATATTATCTGATGAAAAAGGATATATTGATCCTTATTGTAATATTGTATCATAAGTAAAATCCCTAAAAGGGATTCATTTTAAATATTTTTAAGAGAATAAATACAAGTTAACTATAGCTATATTTATTGTTATTTGATCCCTTTTTGCATCATGTTTTTATGCTTTCCTATTCTATTTATACAACATATTTTTGCACTTTGAAATGGTGGTCATGGTGGGATCCCTTGTGGGTATCCTTTTTTCATCACTTATTTTTTTTTTAAATCAAAATGATTGATTTTTGCATGTCTTAGTGATTTTTAGGTACACAATCATAACCATATTAGGATGATATGACCCCTATACTATAACCATATCAAGTTGATATGACCCTTGTACTACGACCATCCCAAGTCATGATGGCCCTGAAGCACAAGAAGAACAACAATAAGATCAACAAACTACATCAGAATTTCATTCTAGAGAAAGATAAATTATTTGTTGTCCTGTAAAGAAAATAAAAAAAAAATTATTTTATAGCAAAAATTGTAGAATATTTTTAGCTTTAGGTCAATCACATAAAATAGAAGTGTCACATTGACCTACATGGCCTTGCACCCTACGTAGCCAAATTTTTGGAACCTAGACCTGCAACTTGGTGGAGGCTCTTTTGGGTTGAGAATATTTTTGGTTATGATTCCTACTTTTATTTTTAGTTTGTGCTTGGAATAAGGTTGGGTCAATGTGAACCCTAGTTAGGGATCGGAGGATGGTTGGGAAGTTGATGGATCTGCCTTGACTACTTTTTTATGGGGGTTTTTAGTTTTATTTATTTTGGGTTGTATTGTCCTCTAGTTTGGTAGTTTTCTTACCTTTGGTAACCTGGAAGCTAGCTGCAATGGTGGACAAACAATCTCTCTCCACATTATCCTTTGGTTCTACCCCTTGCTTTACTAGTTTACTAGGGAAAACCTTGTGCATTTTTGGTTAGTGGAGACTTGCTGGTTATGTTTGGCCATTTTGACTAGAGGGTTATTGTTGCTGAGGATAAACCAACCATGAGACCCAGTTCCTTTTATTGGGTTAGTTTAGTGTGTTTGTAAAGTGCTCCTAGGGATTTTGATTTTTATTTTTGAGCACTTGGATCTATTTATTTTGTGTGTGTGTTTTGAGGGCTTCATCTAAGTCAAATGTAAACCCTCTATAGTTTTGATGGTTTGTTGATTTTTTGGTATTGGACCCTTTTCAATAGTGGAGTCCTATTTTTAGTTCCATATGGGGGTGCCCTCAAGTTTATGATGAGGTAGGGCATGGTTTGCCAAGCCCCACTTTCATGTCAGTTTCTACTAGAACTAGAAGAAGAATGATGAAGGCATCTATGGTGGTTTCTAGCTCATCGGATGATGATGTGGTAATTGATGAGCTAAAAAAGGATGAGTTCATGGACCACATATTATAGGATTTATCCAAGGTTCATACTCCTCAGCAGGAAATGTAAACAGAGGATATGTAGTAGCAACTATAGATATTGAAAGAATAGTCCTGCACTTGGGAGGCCAAACACAAGGAAGAACATACTCTTTTTTAAAAGTCTTGAAAGGTAGCTATAATGAAATTATAGGAACTGTATCAAACTATCCATCAACTATAGGAGACAATATCAAAATTGCAACTACAAGCCCAATAAACTGAGGCTAGACATCTAGCTAGTGCAGAAGCGATGGTGCAAATTGATTGGGTTATGGAAGTGCTCACTAACTCTCTAGATTTTTAGGAGAAAATAGTCTCCTCTAGCCATTTTCAGTTAGATGCAAGAAATTCCAACCAATAAATGTCTACATGGGGGAGCCCTAATTCTCGAGCAAGAACCCCTATAATTATTATTGAAAATGCAAATGAAGAATCAACCTTGAAATTACATGCAAAAGTAGAGCATGAAACAAATGAAGCAATGGAGGTTGAACAACCCCATTCACCAGCTTACTCTACATAATAGGGGTAATATTAGGGTCCTAAAGTTGATGTGGGATAATTCCCAATATTGTCTTCCTCTGTAGATACAAAAGTAAACCAAGAGGATGAAATTGAGGTCAAATAACCTCAAATTTCAACAAAATATATAGAGTAAGATAAAAGACAGAAAGATAAAATTTAGGCTGAAGAGAGGTTGCATAGGACTATCAAGAGGTTGCAAAATCCCAAGATTTTACTCGTTATATAGACCAAGAACTAGAAGGAGATATAGGGATTGAGCCTGAATAGCTTCAGGCAGAAAAAGAAACTCCAAAAACTATAGCAGAAACTTCAGTAGCAAAAATAGTAGAATGAGGAAATACCCTTATTTTGAATATACCTACAAGCCTTACAAGATAGTCCAAAAAGTTGAGACCAAAGAGGAAGGCTATAAGGGGACCTCAATAAATACCTAGGACTAGAGCAAGGATTGCACAGTTAAAGGAATCAGGCATGAATTCCTATGAGAAATGGATAAAGACTTTGAAGTTTTTTGATGAGCAGAGATAGAAGTTTGAAAAACTCAATGAAGATATCAAAATAGATAAAAATGAGTGGAGTAAAGTCTCTAAGAGAGCAGCCAAGGAAACTAGAAAAGAGTCTAGAGAGGCATCCAAAATTCCTCAAACAAAAATCAAAGTTACCCAACCGACATAGTTTTGGGACTTGTATGGGTCAATAGGTAATCAAAATTCAAATATAAAGGTATATTTCATGAATATGGTACTGTTAGGTCCTGTACCACCTGTAGATCAAGTAAAAAGTAGCAAAGCCCCTTTGGTGGAAGAAGTAGAGTCTAAGGATGATGCTAAATTTGACCCATCAAGGGCCAATCTACCCAAGGCCAAGGTTTTTGAGAAATCTAACATCTCATTTGGTAATGAATCTATAGTACCAGTGGGATGACATTTACCTCTTCACCATGAATACTAGAAGATGGTTGAGCCCGCATTCGAGAAGGATACCTCCACTTTTACTGGCTACTACTTAAAAATTGAGAAAGGAAAGAAATCCTGGACAAGGGAACAACTAGGTAAAGGAGTAGGTCCAATTTAGATAGTTCGGTGCAACAAGCGCTAGAGACAATAGAAATAGGAGGAAGCCACTCCCAAAACACCAAAAGGGCAAAAACCCAAGGATAAGGCAAAAGGTAAGGCCGCTACAAAGAAGAAAAAAATAGTCAGGGCCTACTGGAAGGTTGTGAATGAAACTGGTAATTACCAAAATTGGCACAAGGAAATGCCAAAACTTAAGCATGGGGGGATGATGAGCCCTGAAAATGCTTATTTTTGTACAAAATTTCCATATATATTGTGACATTTATTTTAATAGAAATATGTGTTTCTATGCAGATTTTATATGTATTTAACACTAGATTACATATGTTGTCTAAAATTTATTTTTGAGTGGATTATGTGTAAATGTAGTGGATTTTATGGTATTTTGGCATGTTTATGTTGAGGTCCTACTTGGACCTAGCACTTTCCATTTATGATGAAAAATTGAAGGTAAAAATATCTACAACAAAATAGTGATGAAGCGCTAAGTCAGGCGCTCGATTCTTGTCTAGGCACTGAATCCCATTTGGTTCTTAACTATCGAGCGCTCGATTCCCATTTGGTGCTTGACTATCAGGTACCTAGTTCTAGTTAGGCACCTAACTCCCATTTTTATGCTTTCTTCATAAATTCTACAGATAAGGTGCCTGATTCCCATTGACGCAAAATTACAACACAATACTCTGTTGTCAACAAAACAAAAAGAGAATTTCAATTATGAATGCAAACTTGAATTCAATGATGGATGTAGACCAAGGAAAATTTCAATGACCATATGTCATCTTTTTTTTATCTATCATGTAAAACTTATTGTAATTGAGTAAAGCAAAATATCAAACGTATTCTATTCTGATATAGAATACGCTGAATAAATTCTGAGTTAATGTTTTGCTTTAATATCCTTTATTCATGCATATTGTTGTAACAACAAATTAAAAATTGATTTAATTTTAGAATGTAATAGGGCATGGCTTCATATCTTATAAATATGTAGGCCATCCTTGAAAATGGATCCTGGATCTTCTCTATAAATTCTTGCTACACATTTCAATAAAATACGTTTGAGTTTTCTAATCAAATTCAACTAGTGTCTGGCGTATAACTTAATGCAGGTAGAATCTATTGGAAGCGTAGGCCCACTCTCAATAGTATTCCTCCCTTCTTTTCCCTATTTTCTATCATTTTAGTTTATTTTCCTATTTTTTTAGTAGTTTAATTTAAAGTTGTAATTTCCCCTATTTTTTGTCAATTTCTAGCAAGTGTGTAGTTTTGGATTTTAAAGGATTTTAATTATTTTTTTGATAGTACAAATTATATTAAGTGTTTTGGAAGCTAAAAAAGAAATCCAACAAAAAAAAACACATCCCCTCCCAAAATATAGGATCTAAGGGACTCATCTGATTAAAGGGAGATTATAGGTATTTACTATGCAACGTTACAAGGTTACGAGTTGTCCTGGGTTGAAAAATTAAATGGAGGTAATGATTTGAACCATAGAAAACTAACCAATATTTTTCCCAATAATCACAGAGGCTATTATTGACCCCCTCGAGATGAGACATTCTAGATATATACTAGAATATTAAGAGCACCATAGAAACCCTATAGATAAAATGAGACTATCTTCATTCCTTTGGAACTACAACCAACGAACCTAGAGAAACCTTAGAGAGAAATTGATACTATCTTAAATCCTTTGGAACTACAACCAGTGAACCCATGCTCAACCAATCACCACCCAAAATAGGTCTACATAGTTCCAAACAAAATTAAATCTAAAAATGGATGTCAAACTACATAGAGACATAATCTACTCTCCTCCAGAAAGTAGGAAGCTAGAAATCATGAAACATCGAGGCACCCTCATATGGAACTAAAAATAGGACTCCATTGTTGAAAAGGGTCCAATACCAAAAAATCAATAGACCCTCAAAACTATAGAGGGTTTACATTTGACTTATATGAAGCCCTCAAAACACGCCCACAAAATAAATAGATCCAATTGCTCAAAAATAAAAATCGAAATCCCTAGGAGCACTTTACAAACACACTAAACTAACCCAATCAAAGGAACTGGATCTCATGGTTGGTTTATCCTCAACAACAATAACGCTCTAGTAAAAATGGCCAAACATAACCAGCAAGTCTCCACTAACCAAAAATGCACAAGTTTTTCCCTAGTAAACTAGTCAAGCAAGGGGTAGAACCAAAGGATAACGTGGAGAGAGCTTGTTTATCCACCATTGTAGCTAGATTCCAAGTTACCAAAGGGAAGAAAACTACAAAAATAGAGGACACTACAACCCAAAATAAATGAAACTAAAAACCCCCACAAAAAAGCAGTCAAGGCAGATCCATCAACTTCCCAACCATCCTCTAGTCCCTAACTAGGGTTCATGTTGACCCAAACTTCTTCCAAGCACAAACTAAAAATAAAAGTAGGAATTATAACCAAAAATATTCTCAACCCAAAAGAGCCTCCACCAAGTTGCAGGTCTAGGTTCCAAAAATTTTGCTGCGTAGGGCGCAATGCCATGCAGGTCAATGTGACACTTCTATTTTATGTGATTGACCTAAAGCTAAAAAGCTTCTACAATTTTTGCTATAAAATTTATATTTTTTATTTTCTTTACAGGACAACAAATAATTTATCTTTCTCTAGAATGAAAGTCTGATGTAGTTTGTTGATCTTATTCTTGTTCTTCTTGTGCTTTAGGGCCATCATGACTTGGGGTGGTCGTAGTACAGGGGTCATCTCAACTTGAGATGGTTGTAGTATAGGGGTCATCTTATCCTAATATGGTTATGATTGTGTACCTAAAAATCACTAAGACATGCAAAAATCAATCATTTGATTTATCAAAACAATAAGTGATGAAAAATGGAAACCCACAAGGGATCCCACCATGACCACCATTTGAAAGTGCAAAAATTTGCTGTATAAATAGAATAGGAAATCATAAAAACATTGTGCAAAAAAGGATCACATAACAATAAATATAGCTACAGTTAACTTGTATTGATTCTCTTAAAAATATTTACAATGAATCCCTATTAGGGATTTTACTTATGATACAATATTACAGTAAGGATCAAGATATCCTTTTCATTAGATAAGAGTTTTTCTTTGGTGCAATCTAAAAGTGTTCTCATACCCACAATAATTCTTGGAGAGCGGTTTTTTAACAACTACCACATGAGGGTTGAATTTGATAGTCTTTCGCATTGTTTGATCCTGTAACCATATGCAAAGAAATAAACGTGATATCAGTAGCATTTGTAGGGACCACTCATATTAGATACACTAATAAGCTACACCATTACATGCTCTCAAACCACATATATCATATCTAAAGAAAACCCTTTGCGGTACATGATGAGTCAGACATATCATGATAGTCATATTGCAAAGTGGATCATGCTATTGATGGAATTTGACCTTGAATACATAAGTCAAAAATCTATAAAAGATCAAGTAATTTTTGACCAATTAGCAGAGGCTCATCTTTAGGACAATCAACCTCTTACCATAGAGTTTCCCGATGATGCAATTTTTTCATTATCCAACTCTCTTGAACTAGAAGAACCAAAAAATCAAGCTGATATGATGCTATTCTTTGATGGTTCCAAATGTGAGCAAGGGGGTGGCATGGGAATCCTGTTCTTCACACCACAAGGGGTTCCTCTTCCCCTATCATTTAAAATTGATTTCCCATGCACCAATAATAATGTTGAATATGAGTCCCTCCTTTTGGACCTTTAAGCAACCATCTCCAAGAAAATCAAGAAGCTAAATATCTTTGGTGATTCCTTGCTCATTTTCAACTAAGTCAAAGAAATCTATAAATGCATATGTCCAATAGCCCTAGTTATAAAGCCCTTGTGGATAAAATCTTAGCTAAAATTGAATGTTATAACATTGAGGCAGTCCCTCATACATCTAATTATTTTACGGATACAATGGCCTCTTTGGAATATTTAATTCCACAAAACCCTTCAGATGACATTACAAACATTCATGTAAAAACACATTCACAATAAAAAAATTTACGTGAAGCTTCCAAAGATGATGATGCTATCCACATGATTTATATTGAACCGTACCATGATCAGTTCTCTCATATACACAACTTTTTGACAGATGCTTCCTAGGGGTCTTTGATCCCAAATAGTACTTTTGAGAACAACACAACAATTCATCTTAAGGTTGTGTTCCAATTAGCATTTGTATGGGACGACCCTCAAAGGGAGCAAGCAATTCATTCAGTTGAGACTCAACAATATCAATATTGACTCAACCAAATCAAGGATTTATTGAATCTTGGTACTATCTCTTAAGGATTTTTGCATGCTACTAAAAGAACATTCAAGGAAAAAACAATAAATTATATCTTTATGGGAGACATTTTATATCATCGATGCTAAGATGGTTTTCTCCTTCATTGTCTAGAGCCCCATGAATATACTTGGGTAGTTTCACAATCTCATGATGGTACTTACGATGGCCATTTTAGTGGCATGGCTATCACCAAGAACATCCTTTGAATGGGCTATTATTGGGCTACTATGGAGAAATATTATTGCACCTATGTCAAGAAGAGCATGAAATATCAACATCATGATAACCTTTTGCACGTACCTTCTCAAGTCTTGTAACCGATTCATTTGGTGTGGCATTTTTCGTAGTGGGATTTTGATTTAATTAGGAAAATATCACCCCCATATTCTGGCTATCACACCTTTATATTAATAGGCACAGAGTATTTTACAAAATGGATGGAAGCAATGCCTCTTACCACTACGACTTGACCAAGAATTGTACAGTTCATACTTCATAATATCATATGTCATTTTGGTATTCCATTCAAGAATAAATATATGCAAGTGTTGACTACAAAGTACAATATTTAGCATAGCTTTTCTATGACCTACTATCCACAAGCTAATGGGAAAGCAGAGGCTTCAAACAAAATGGTTATTGACTTTCTTAAGAAAATCATCAAAGATAATTATAAATATTGGCATATTCAATTGCCTCTCACATTATGGGCTTACAGAACTAGCATCAAGACTCCCATTGGGGCAAATACTTTTTCACTAGTATATGGTGCAGAGGCCATTGTGACCTTAGAGCTAGAAATTCCTTCATTGTGCATATCACTCCAAGAGTTCATTGATAATGATACTGCATGACAAGCTCACCTTGATTAGTTGACCCTTCTTGATGAACACCACATTAATGCTCTCAAGAACCTCCACATTTATCAAGATTACCTTAAGTGAGCTTATGATATGAAATTCCATCTTAGGTATTTTAAATTTGAAGACATTATGCTTAAATAAAATTAGCAAAACTCCAACTTACCACTACACATGCAAGACAAATTTATGACAAATTGGTTAGATCAATTTATCATCACACAGAAGATAGGGCTTGGTACATATAGGTTAGCATCTCTCGAGGGTGTTGAGGAGTCTGAACCTCTCAACATACTCCACATACAATAATTCCATGCATAAGGCTAAAATAACAAAAATCTCCAAAGGCACTTAAGCCCTTTGGTCAAATACAAAAAAAAAATAAATCATCACAAAAAAAGAAAAAACATCAAAAATCAATCAAAAACATAAAAAAAATTACAAAATACAAATACATTGCATCATCAATCGTATTGCATTACAACATGAATTTCTCATCATTACATTGATCTACTAGTTGCATTAGGCATATTCATTAATTTTCCATTAGGATATGTTGTTATTGCATTTCCATAAATAAGCACCATGCTTGTATGATTTTCATAAGTCTTAATCAACCTTATCCACCATCATCATTTGCAATTTTTCTTATGAGCTCTTGCTTATTAAGGGGTCTTCATAAGATAGGGTAGATACTGGATGAAAATTAGCAACGATGTTTAGATGATCACTAAATATTTTATGAACACCTTTTAGTTCACAAAATATTATAGGAAAAACCCCCACATCACAAACTTTATATCATCCACACTCCTTTGTGATTAATTGTGTTTTTCAACACAACCAGTAAGTTGCTATGGGGTGTTCACTACGGTTTTAGTCATTCAATCGTTCCTAGTTTTTCTTTTATATTGTGTAGAAATCTATATTTATTGTAAATTTTAAGGTCTTGCTTTGTTTGTACCTTGCATATCTCAAAATTCCAAAAACAAAATCACACATTAAAATCAAGTTATGAATAAGGAAGGATGAACCTACAACGTAGTCCTTGCCACCTTAAGCAAAATATTTCCCTTGCTTATCCTATTATGTGCATGGTATAGGATTATAATAATTGAAAAAAGGACAAGATCCCCCCTACCCAAAGCAATAAAATCCTTTGCTCCACAAAAATGAGCAAGTATCCCTAAAAACAAAGAGCAAAGAGTGGTTTTCAGCACTAAAGCAAATAAATCCCCTTGCTTCTTACAAAAAATAAGCAATAATTCCCAATCAAAGGAATCAAAAGAAAAGAATGGGGTAATGAGTTTGAATCCATGGAATCCTTAGTTGTTCAAAAAATATGGGATGATCTCCATTACAACAATGGGTTGAATGAAAACCACTTGGCAATGGGGTAGTCTTATGCATGACAATATGTCTATCATATTAGCGAACTTATTTTGTACGTACCAATGTCAACTTATGGATGAGCTATCTTTTGGTTTCTTGAATTTCCTAGTAGTCAAGTCCAACTATATCCAAAATTAGGATAATAATAACCATAGGGTGATCCTCATTACAGTAATGGGTTGAATGAAACCTGCCTAGAAATGGGGTAGTCTTATGCATTATCTTAATGAACATCACATGCATATAGGAAAATTGAATATCTTGGTCTTCCTAGTAGAATTTTACCTTTGAAAATATTGTATAGTCAGTATGCATCATTTGACAAGTTAACTAGGGTGTTTGAGTCTCATGAAAACCATGTTGTTTCCCTATAACATCTTACTGGTCATCCATCCATCATCTATATTTTATCATCTTACATATGGTTGGATTTCAAATGTATGACTTTGGTGAAAAGGTAAATATTTTGATTGATGACTTTTATACATCTGTGGTGCTTACATTTAGGTTGTTTTGCATCTTAGATTCGATTTAAAAAAAAAAAAACAAAATAACAAAATCATCATCACAAAAATCCCCAAAGGCACTTAAGTCCTTTGGTCAAATCATCACAAAAGGCTCCAAAGGTACCCACATTCCTTTGGTCAAAATTCATCCAAAATTCCCAAAGGCACTTAAGCCCTTTGGTCAACATCAAAAATATCTAAAGGTATACACATTCCTTTGGTCACAATCAATAGGCTCTAGAGGTACCCACAGTCCTTTGGTTAAAATTCATCCAAAATTCTCAAAGGCACTTAATCCCTTTGGTCAACATTAAAAGGCTCCAAAGATACCCACATTCCTTTGGTCAAAATTCATCCAAAATCCCCAAAGGCACTTAAGCCCTTTTGTCAACATCAAAAAGCTCCAAAGGTACTCACATTCTTTTGGTCACAATCAAAAGGCTCCAAATGAACCTAACCCCTTTGGTCACATAACATCTAAAAAATTTGAGTGAATCTCGTGTCTAGTGATTTACTCTATAAACTTGGTGGTTCAGTGATTAGTTGTCCATGCAATTTTGTAGGATGCATAAATTACCATAATATAACTCACCAAAAACACTAATAAATGAGTCAAATAAAGGTTGTACTGGGGCATGCACCCTCTAAAATTTTGTAATGGTCCTAGAAAATATACATAAAGTTATCTTGGTCAAGAAACTTGTCACTTTCATAATTTTATCAATTTCTCATCGACTCATCGCTTGAAGGGGTAGTCATACATCACATAATTCATAATCAAATCAATAATCAGACACTCAATCATGCAAGTTGCACTTATTTAATAATAATTGTAAAATACTATCATATAATTCCCTATTTTTGGGGGCAAAAAGAAAAAAAATTAATTAAACAAATTCTTGGAATTCATGCAACATGGAGGCTCAAAGACCCATAGTGTCTCCCCATGACTAAAAAGTTTGCTAAGGTCAAGTATACCTAAAATTTGTGATCTTAGCTAAAGGGTTTATTAAATTCAAGTTCCTCAACTTGTCAAAAGCATTGGTTTGAAAATGCATACCATTTTCATGATTGGGGCATCCAACATTGATCAGATCGGTTCACATCATCAAACATCAATTTGACTCTAGGTCATCTATTTTTTCTTCACATTATGTTTTCACACAATGCATCCCAAAAAGGGGTATCAATAGACACCTAAAATATGTCATGTTGAGGAGACTACCTATTTGGACTCCTTGAAGACCATGTGACCAACCTTGGGCAACCTTAGGGCTAAAAAAGTGGTCTCCACCACTCAAATAAGGTCATTTTCCTTTGCAACCATGACCATCCTACCCTAGAGTGGCCCCCAATCAAGGTCGCTCCACCCCAAAGCAACCCCCAATCAAGGTTGCTTTATCCTAGAGTGGCCCCCAATCAAGGTTGTCCTACCCTAAAATGGCCCCACTAGAAGTGGAACAAAAAAATAGAATCTATGTGTGGGTTGGCGGTGCCAATTTCATGCATGCTTGAGCCCCGTTTAGCATGCACGTGTATCCCAGAATAACATTGCATAGGTTAGGAGAGACAAGTGGTATTGCATAGTATTTTTAAAAGTGCAAGTAGGCCACCTCTCCCTTGCAAGGATTCTTTGTTAATAATAGGTTCCTTTCGAGGGATCTATAAATTGACATTCACCCTCAGTTGAAAGGATACCAATTTTTAGAGTTTGCAAGAAATGAAGTGCTTCTAGAATAGAACCATGAACCCTCAAATTTTTTTACATCTTTCATCATTTTAGCATAGTCATATTTTGTTTTATGCATTTGCTCATCATGTTTCTATCATTTATTACATTTACTTACCTTTTCATTTGCACATGTTATTAATGCTTTTGTGTTCCTTATGTGTAGATCACAATTTTTCTATAGAGTAAGAGCGCAATAGTTTAACATTATAACCTCTTTACAAGGTCATAAAGAAACCCTTTTCAAGGTGGTTTGTGGATGCGAGAAGACTGCATAGCACACAAAAATTATGTTATAGAGGATCAAACCGTTAGATTGTGTATCTATTGTATTGCACTATTGAAATCCCTAAAGGGGATTTATTTGTAACTCATTTGATAAAAAAAGTTATTATTAATATAAAGCATCTGATTTATCATTTACTTATTTTATCATAGTTTGTTATATTGCATGCTCTTGTGTTCATTTATTGCAATCATACAATTTTCAAGTTATTGTGCACTGGTTTTTTGAGCATTTTAGGACAAAATATTACAATGATAGGTGTAAGTGATGATAATATGTAGGACAGAGTGATTCTAATACAATGACTAATATATTTAATACAATTAATCAATGAAATGTCGTAATGTGTAATGCATGATGATGTAAACAATGCAATATTTTTGTGATTTTTGATTTTTGTATTATTTTTTGTGCATTGTGTGTTATGCATGAAATGCTCATTGTTGGATAGTATTGAGGAGTTTAGGTTTCCCAACACCTTAAAGTTAAGATAACTGATAAGTTCTTAGCCCTACATTTTACTCTATTATGAATGGGCCTAACCAGTTTATGGTAAATTTATCCTATAAATGGCTAGGTAGATTGGAGTTCTACTGATTCTATTTGAGCACAAAATCCCCAACTTGAAACTCCCTAGGATGAACCCTTGTATCATAGGATTATTTAATATAATCCTGATAAACATGCATATGCTCAAGAGTATGCATCACTCATCAAGAAGCGTAAGTTGATCAAGGTGAGCTTGTTGTGTAGCATCATCATCGATGAATTCTTGAAATGATATGCAAAGTGAGGGAATTCCAAGTTCTAAGGGTATAATGGCCTTCACACCATAGACCAACAAGAATGGCATGACTCTTATTGGAATCTAAACACCCATTCAATAGGCCCACAAAGCTAGAGGTAGTTGAAGATGCCAATCCTTGTGATGATTGTTGACTATTTTTTTTAGGATTGCAATAATCATTTTATTTGAGGCCTCATCTTGCTCGTTAGCCTGTGGGTAATAAGGAGTTGAAAAGCTATGTTGTATGTGATAATTTGTGCACAAAGCTCTAACATCCTTATTCTTAAATGATGATCCATTATTAGATATGATTTTGGATGGAATACCAAAATAACATATGATATTATACAATAGGAACTCTGCAATGCGGGCTTCGATCATAATGATATGTGGTATTGCTTCACTTCACTTTGTGAAATAATCTGTGGTTGTTAAAATAATTGTGTGTCGATCTAAAGAGGGAGGAGATTTTTCCAATTAGATAAAAATCCCAGTGAGAAAAATGCCACAACGAGTGGATGGATTGCAACACTTGTGAGGGTACATATGGTAAGTTAGCATGATGTTGACACTTGACACACCTTTTGATATAAGTACAACTATCCCACTCCATTGTAGTCTAGTAGTATCCCATTATAAGAATACGCTTTGTGATGGATATGCCAATGAAATGGCCACCACATGTACCATTGTGAGCTTGCAAAATGGCCCAAGTAGATTCTTGGGGCTCTAAACATCGAAGAAGAATGCCATCATAACCTTGATGGTACAATATATCTCTAATAAAGATATATTTAGTCACTTTTTGAATGTTTGTTTAGAAACATGCAAAAAATCCCATAGGAGGGATACCAAGCTTCAAGAAATCTTTGATCTGGGAGAACAAGTCTTGATATTTTTTAGCTTGCACTAAATGGACTTTTCACTTATTTTTAGAATCATTTTGTGCAAATGCAGATTGAGAGAGAACATTAAGATATATGGTTGTGATATTATCATAAGGAACTGGTGGGATCAAGTATCCCCAAGAAGCAAGTTGTAATAAATATTGAATTTTAGAGAACTAATCATGGCATGGTTCAATTTGGACCATGTGGATGCTTTGCTCTGTTGTAGTAGTATCTCACAATAGCATGTATTGTAATAGTATTTTGACATGAATAGTGGTGATATCTTTTGATGGGTTCTATGGAATTAGGGATCCTAAGGAAGCCATTGTATCCATAAAATTATTTTAAGAATGAGGGATCACCTCGATGTCATACCACTCAAAATTTACAAGCAACTTGTCCATGATGGTCTTGTAAGCTTTCAAGACTGAACATTTACATTGGTAGATTTATTTTACTTGATTAATGATGAGCAAGGAGTCACCAAATATTTTGATTCACTTGATATTCATGGCAAGATTTGTTTGAATATCCAAGAGAAGGACTCCATATTCAACGTTATTAGTGGTGCATGAAAATTTGATTTTGAATGAAAGGGGAATAGGAGCCCCTTGCAGTGTGAAAAAAATAATTCCTACATGACCCCCTTGCTCATACTTAGAACCATCAAATGGTCTATATCTTCCCTTGTAAGCTACAAAGCTGCTTAAGATTGGTGGGGAAGGCATGTGTAAAACTGCTTCAATATTTTGTGGGTTGAATTCAATGCCTTACTTTGAAATGATGAACCCTAAGAGGTTTTCAGATGTGACTCTGAAGAAACACTTCTTGGAATTCAATCGAATATTTTGCTCAAGAAGGTGACAAAATATTTTCTCTAAAACACTAATGTGGTCTTAATGTAATATATATTTAGTCATAATATCGACATAATATTCGACAATATTATGCATGTAGTCATGAAAGATATACATCATTTCCCATTGGTAAGTACAAACAAAATTCTTTAAACCAAAGGGTATGAACTTGTACCAAAGGGTCCCCCAAGGCATAGTGAAGGGTGTTTTCACTTGATCCTCTAGATTAACTTGAATTTTATTGTATCCTAATAAGCCATCCATGAGAGAGAGTATTTCGTGGTCTACAACTGCATCTACCAATGTATCGATGTTCGACAATGGAAATTCCTCCTTGGGTCTCACTTTATTAAGATTGTAAAAAATGATGCATATGCACACCCCCCCATTTGGTTTCTTGATAGGAACCATTTTGGACACCCATTAGAGGTATTCAATGGGTTGGATGAATCATGCATCCAATAATATTTATAATTCATCTTTAATAATGAGATCAGTTTTTGGATGCATCTTTCAGAGTTTTTGCTTTACTAGTTTAATTGCTGGATTTAACGTTATATTATAACCACTAGATTTGGGTCCAAACCAGGCATGTCCTTGTAGGACCAAGCAAAATTATTGTATACCTCTTTAGAAGATAGAATAATGTGACATGCTATTTTTTTATTTGATGGATGAAGGAGTTTTGAAAGGGTATCCAAACCTTTTACAATAAGAGACTAGTCACTACGAGAGTGGCAACAAACATAAACCTAAAAAATATTGCACATGGACATACCCATGTGGCGATTACATCAGCATAAAAATTAAAAAAACTAAAGACATACAATGTAGAGAGGATCTGGTACACAAAGTGATACAAAGTAAGATTTAAATTATTGGTAAAAATATAATTATAAATTTAAATAGGCTTCCTTACCAGACCATCTAGAAACAAGTGCCAAAATTGAAAAGGGAAAACCACCAAAAACTTCAATTGGTTTTGATGATGACAAAGTAGTTTGAGATTGAATTTGTCAATCTAAATGAAAACTAGGCCATAATTTGGAAAAGCACTCCGATAATGAAAAACACTATGCTATCATAAATTGGAATTTTTTTTGGACCCAACAGATGATTCCATCAATTTTGAGGCATAAAACTGAGAGTTCTTGAGAAAAAAAGTCATTCTATTTGGTTTTGTAACCATATTTCCAAAAAACACTGATGAGCCCTGAAAATGCTCATTTTTGTACAAAATTTCCATATATATTGTGGCATTTATTTTAATAGAAATATGTGTTTCTATGCAAATTTTATATGTATTTAACATTAGATTACGTATGTTGTCTAATATTTGTTTTTGAGTGGATTATGTGTAAATGCAGTGGATTTTATGGTATTTTGGCATGTTTACGTCGAGGTCCCACTTGGACCTGGCACTTTCCATTTATGATGAAAAATTGAAGGTAAAAATATCTGCAACAAAATAGTGATGAAGCGCTAAGTCAGGCGCCTCGACTCCCGTTTGGTGCTTAACTGTCAAGCGCCCGATTCCCATTTGGTGCTTGACTATCGGGCGCCTGATTCCCGTTAGGTGCCTGACTCCCATTTTGGTGCCTGCTTCCCGACTTCTATAGATAAGGCGCCTGATTCCCATTGATGCAGAATTACAGCATGATACCCTGTTATCGGTAGAACAGAAAGGCGATTTCAGTGATGAATGCAGACGCGATTTCAGTGATGGATGTGGACCAAGGACAACGTCAATGACCATATGTCATCTATTTTTTAGCAATCACGTAAAACTTATTGTAATCGGGTAAAGCAAAATATCAGACGTATTCTGTTCTGATACAGAATACGCTGAATAAATTTTGAGTTAATGTTTTGCTTTAATCTCCTTTATTCCTGCGTATTGTTGTAACAACAAAATCAGAAATCGATTTGCTTTTAGAATGTAATAGGGCATGGCCGCATATCTTATAAATATGTAGGCCACCCCTAAAAAATAGATCCTAGATTTTCTCTATAAATTCTTGTTGCACATTTCAATAAAATACATTTGAGTTTTCTAATCAAATTCAACTAGCATCCGGTGTATGACTTAACGTGGGTGGAATTTTATGGAAGCATGGGCCCACTCTCAACAGTATTCCTCCCTTATTTTCCCTATTTTCTATCATTTTAGTTTATTTTCCTATTTTTTGTAGTTTAATTTAAAGCTGCAATTTCCCCTATTTTCTATCAATTTCTAGCAAGTGTGTAGTTTTGGATTTTAAAGCATTTCAATTATTTCTTTGATAGTGCAAATTAGATTAAGTGGTTTGGAAGATGAACAAGAACTCCAATGAAACAACAACACCCCCCAAAACCATAGGATCTAAGGGACTCATCTGATTAAAGGGAGATTACAGGCATATACTATGTAGGGTTACTCACAAGTTTACGAGCTATCCCAAGTTGAAAAATTAAATGGAGGTAATGATTTGAACCATAGAAAACTAACCAATATTTTGCCCAACATTTTGGCACCATTGTTGAGGAGTAGCCAACTGTAATTTTCTTATTCTGAAGAAAGTATGTTAGAAATAGTTTAGGTTACTTTCTATAGAACCTCCATTAAGTTTTGTATGAGTCCACCTAGAATTAGAGGACCGAATGATCATTTCATCAAGAACACAAACATAGTTTCTCCAAAAACCTCTATTCCAGTTATGCCAGATCCTGAGACTGAAACCTCTCCACCACCATCTCCACCTATGCATTGGAGTCAACATCCATTGTTTGCACAGGATCCTTCTAGAATAGTCCAAAAAAACCTTAGGGAAGGATCTGAGATAGAAAGAGTTCAGTCTGAGGAAGATTTACTGAACCTTCAATGTTGGCAAGTAGTTGAGGAAGGGACTATTTCAACCACTGATTTAGTAATCCTTCTAAAGGATAAGAGAAATGATATTGAAGCCTTGAAAGCTACCCTGAATGCAATAGGTGTAGAAACCTTGATAGGAGACAAGATGGTAGAAATAGGAGAAGAAGCATCAACTAGTTTTAACTTCCCTATAGAAGAGGTAAGAGGAGAACACAGGATGAAACATATCTCTCCTACCCACATTCCAATATTTAGAGGACTTCCAACAGAATATCCTGACCTGTTCCTTTTCAAATTTGATGTTCTATGTAGGTCGGTAGACTATACAACCAATGCTCAGAAACTAAAGTTGTTTCCCTCCACTCTTGATGATTCAACTTTGCGTTGGTTCATCAGTTTGGGGAATAAATAAATAACTACCTAGGAAGACATGAAAAATTTTTCCTAGATCAGTATCAAGACTTTGGCAGAGCAAGGGATTCCAGGGAAGAAGTCCTGGATATGACACAAAAGGAAGGAGAATCATTAGAGGAGTATTGGGATAGGTTTAGCTTTAATTTGCAAAGATCTCCCCATGCAAGACTAGGAGACAGGTCCTTAAGAAGTATCTTCTTAAAAGGGCTTACAAATGAATCTCTTGAAACCTTAAACATGATTTCTGGTGGGGACATTTATCAACACCAAATGTCAGATATCCGGTAGTTGTGTCAAAACTTTTCAAGAAGAAAGGGTAAGTTAATCCCTAGAAATATCAAACAATCAACCACTATCACTAAAATAGAAATAGGGAATATGCTTGAAGACCTCAAAAGTGAGATGTTGTCATCTCTGGCACTCCAAATGGACACCCTCCTACTTCAGAAAAAGAAGTAGGAAAATGAGGTAGCATTAGCCTATTTCTATCCTAAATGCAGGGGAAAGCACCCCAGAAATGAATGTCCTGAGAACAAAGTTAGAGTGTGCATCATGTGTCAAAAATATCATAAAACTAAGTTGTGTCCATAGTTATCAAAATCTAGAGAGGAACCTAAAGTAATGGAAGCATACTTCATGGGTAATAGGAGAAACTAGCAATAGTATCCTATGGGAAACAACATGCCAGTAGGAATGCCATCCTATGGGGGCAGCAATTATCAGAACCAAGGTCAAGTTCAGCCACCCAACATGGGTTGGTGGGGACAACAACCTTGGAATCAATTTCCCCAAGGAGCAAATCCTTACAATCCCTACCCATGGATGCCATACCAACAGCCTAGATAGTAGTGGAGAAATCAGAATACATGGAGCCAAACTCCACAACATCCTGCACCAACCCCACTACAACCAAGTCTGCTAGCTCCCCTGCTTTGAGACCTGCTCAACTACCGGTACAACCTACTTCTAATCCAAACAATAGACCACAACCAACATACCAGATGGAGAATGAGATGTACCCCATGTATAATATCAAAGTAGATTGCAGTCCAATACAATTAAGGTCAGGTAGACAAGTAGGTGTAGGAGAGTCTCCTCTAGTAGAAGAGGAGGAAAGCACAGAGTTAGAAAAAGAGGAATCACCTCTTATATAAGAAGTAGAAGAGGAATCACCTCTTATAGAATCAAAAACTATAAATAATAGAGAAGGGGTTCCACCTTTTCCAAAAAGGTTGCAGGAACCCAAGAAGCCAATACAACCAAAATTTGATATTCTTTCCAGTTTGAAGAACCTGATAGTCACAATACCTCTCTTTCAGGCCATCAGAGACATTCCTATTTATAGCAAGGCCATAAGAGATATGTGTCTGAGAAAACCAAGAAGAAAACCAGCACAAGCAATTAATTTGGTAGGACAACTAGCTGATCTTATGCTAGGAAATACCTACAACCAAAAATATTCAGACCCAAGAAGCCCTATTTTAACTATAAAAATTGGGGGTTATGTTTTACCCAATACATTAGTAGATCTAGGGGCTACCATTAATGTCATGCCCAAGGAAACCATGCAGAAACTCAGTTTACCCAATCTAAAACCAACTAAAACTATCCTTCAGTTGGTAGACAGGTCCACAGTACTCCTTGAAGGAATACTAGAAGACATAACTATCTCAGTGGATGCATGGGAGTACCCAAAATATTTCTTAGTGTTACAATCCAAGTCTGGACTGGGTGGTTATCCACTCATCTTAGGTAGGCCTTGGCTGGCAATAGTTGATGCCTACATAAGTTGTAGAAATGGGCAAATGACCATTTTTGATGGTCAGAATGTAAAAAATCTGATCATCCATCCACCTGCATAGTCTACAGATTTATTGGGAGAACCTGAATGTGAGAACCAGAATATGAGTGGTCTATCAATGATTCAATCCATCATGGCACTTGATGAATTGGAGGATGAGAGTGATGAGGATAGGGTAATATCAAACATTTTCCAAGGAGAACCCTCCTATCCTCCTCTAGAATTGCCATTAGTGGGAGGTAAAGATCACAATATTCAACAAATAGAAGTTGCACCTAGGAGAGTATTAAACATAAATGATGGGTTGACATATGAATAGAACAAACTGAGAAAAATATTAGTCAAACATCAAGGTGCCTTTGCTTGGGAGTATTCAG
Organism: Wollemia nobilis; assembly: GCA_028583015.1. Classification (NCBI taxonomy): domain Eukaryota; kingdom Viridiplantae; phylum Streptophyta; class Pinopsida; order Araucariales; family Araucariaceae; genus Wollemia; species Wollemia nobilis. Next base: position 4,200,304 of record JAQPPZ010000314.1, read on the forward strand.
ACATGAGAGGAATAGCTCCTAAAACCTGTACTCATCGAATATATCTGGAAGATGAAATAAAATTGGTAAGACAACCACAACGAAGAATGAATCCAGCTATGAAGGAGATTGTCAAAGTTGAATTGTAGAAACTCCTCATAGTTGGGTTCATCTACCCAATTTTAGATAGTGAGTGGGTATCACCTTTGGTGGTGGTGCCCAAGAAGAATGGCAAGTGGAGAATCTATGTTGATTACAGGTTGTTGAATAAAGCAACCAAGAAAGACCACTTCCCCCTACCCTTTATAGATCAGGTCCTTGACACCTTATCAAGTAAGAAGTACTTTTCTTTCCTGGATGGGTTCAATGGATATAACCAGATTCAGATAGGGGAAGGGGATCAAGACAAGACCACATTCACTTGCCCATGGGGAACCTTTGCTTACCGAGTTTTACCCTTTGGTCTATGCAATGCACCTGCTACATTCCAGAGGGCAATTTTGAGCATCTTCTCTGATATGATTGGAGAAACTATGGAGGTATATATGGATGATTTCACCATTTATGGTGAAACCTTTGAAGAAGCCACAAAAAATTTGGAGAAAACACTTCAGCGGTGTGAGGAAACTAATCTATCCCTGAGTAATGAGAAATGTTATATGCTAGTGCAGGAGGGGATAGTTCTAGGACATCATATCTCTATAGATGGGATCAAGGTAGATAGGAAAAATATAGAAGTTATCCAAAACCTACCTACACCCAAAACTCAGAAGGATATCCATAGCTTCCTTGGATCAATTGGTTACTATAGGAGGTTTATAGCAGATTTTAGCAAAACTGCTAAACCCCTAAGCACATTGTTATCAAAGGATATAGAGTTTATCTGGATAGAAGACTATGAACAAGCATTTAACACTTTGAAGGAAAAATTGATAATTGCTCCAGTGTTGAGAGGTCCAAATTGGACCATACCCTTTCACATATATGTTGATGCATCTAACAATGCAATAGGGTCAGTACTGGGACAAAAGGATGGTGATGATTTCTATGCCATCTACTATGTCAGTAAACATCTCACAGGTGCTGAATTCAATTATACTATCATAGAAAAGGAATTTCTTGTAGTTATACATGCTCTTAACAAATTTTACCATTATATTATAGGATATCAGGTTTTTGTGCACACTGATCACTCAACTATCAGATACCTGACAAACAAACCTGGAATTAGTGGTAGGATTATCAGATGGTTGTTACTTCTATAGGAGTTTGATGTGACAATCATAGATAAACTAGGAAAGGACAATGTGGTAGCTGATTTTCTATCCAGATTGACACCTCCAGATCATGCAACTATAGATGACCAATTTCTAGATGAGCATTTGTTTGCTCTAAATGAACAGATACCATGGTACGTAGATATGGCTAATTATTTAGCCACTAGTAAAGTATCCCCTACACTTTCACCATGTGAGAAACAAACTTTAATTGAGAAAAGTGTAGACTTCTCATGGATTGATGGGTGCCTATTTAAAATAGGGCCTGATCAGATCATGAGAAGATGTGTTGCTGATAATGAGATTGTAGAAATACTGAAGGCTTGCCATAATGAACCTTGTGGTGGCCATTTTGTAGGAAAAAGGACTGCATTCAAAGTATTGTAGGTTGGTTATTACTAGCCTTCACTATTCAAGGATGCAACCAAGCATGTGAGCCAATGTGATCAATGTCAGAGGATGGGTAGACCTACTCTCAGATATGAAATGCCACTCCAACCACATGTGCACATAGAGCCATTTGATAAATGGGGGATGGACTTCATAGGACCTATTAATCCATAATCAACAGGTAAGAGGTATATCTTAGTTTGCACTGACTATGTGACCAAATGGGTTGAAGTGCAGGCATTGCATGATTCTAAAGAGAAGACTATAGCAGACTTCATGTATTCATCTATTTTCACCAGATTTGGGGTTCCAAGGGAGATCACAACTGATCAAGGGCCTCAATTTACTTCAAATATGATTCAGGAGCTCATGCAACAATATAAAATCAGGCATAACAAAACCACTCCTTACCATCCATAGGAAAATGGGCAAGTAGAGGTAACCAACCATGAACTTGAGAACATTCTCACAAATATGGTACAATAGCATAGGAAGGATTGGGCCACAAGATTACCAGAAGTAGTGTGGGCTTACAGAACCACCTGGAAGACTACTACTAGTTTTACACCATTCCAACTAGTATATGGGAAAAATGCTATGATGCCCATAGAATTCAAGATTAAAACTCTCAGAACTATAGTAGAGTTAAATCTAAATCTAGATGAGGCACAAAAGGAATAGATTCAATAGCTTAACCAGCTGGATGAATACCACCTTGATGCTCTACAATGGATAGAGGTCATCCAAAAATAGAGGGCCAAGTGGCATGATCGTCACACCAGGCCAAAGTAGTTAAAAGTGGGAGAGTGGGCATTATTGTATGACTCTCGATTCTAGGAAAGGAAAGGTAAACTCATGCAGCATTGGATGGGGCCATATGAAGTGACTGAAGTCATCAATAATGGAGTTATTAGGATCAGAATAATTGATGATAGCAACATTATATTAACAATCAATGGTCATCGATTGCGGCCATATCATGTGTCTGAGACTTATATGATGAAGTCCAGATTAGGCATGGGGGAGACCCCAGTTGATTCTAGTTTTAAAATGAGTCAGTAATATGTGGACATAGTCCACATGGTCCAAAAACAATTATTCTTTTAAAAAGTTCTACATTTTTCTTTCTTTAGTTGTATTTCTATTTTGTAAGAATGATGCCCTGAGTGCAACTGTTAGGCAGCCTAGGAAACCTAGGCCTAACAAGCATAGGATCCATGAACCTACGCAATCCTAGATTTCTAGGAGATTAAATTCTAGTAGAATTAGCTCATCCCCACTTGGAGGGGGAAACCATATCTGAACAAGTGTTTGGGTGTTTGTTTTTGGTCTTCATGAAGAAAAATACTCGAATGTTGGTTCAGGTAGCGGATGTTGATTCTATCCTTATTCTTCAAAACTAGAATATTGAAGGCCTGATCAACTAAAAGTGTACACTAGTGGACATATCAATAGATATTGAAATAAAGGAGGAGCACCTACTTTCCATTTTTTGATGAGAAAGGTGCCTGATTTCTAGTTTTTAGAGAAAATGGCACTCGATTCCCATTTTACGAAAGAAGGTACCTGATTCCTATATTTCAAGAAATGGTACCCGATTCCTATTTGTATGGTAAAAGGTGCCTGACTCCTAATATGTCAAGGAAAAGGTGCATGCATCCCATTTTTTAGTAGACCGACACTTGATTCCTATTTTTCCAAGGAAATGGCACCCGACTTCCATTTTTTAGGAAAGCGACACCTAATTTCCTAGACATATTAAAAAAGGTTTTGTATAAATTTTTCTTTAAGTATGGTGCTCGATTTCCATAAAAAGGTGCCTACTTTCCATATTAAGCATGATGCCCGATTGCTAAGGTGCCTACTTTCTATTTTCCAAGCACCTACATGCCTTGATTCAAAAGAAGGCACCTGATTTCCACACAATAAAAGGTGCCTGCTTTCTATTTTCATGGGTGTTTGTGCCTCGTATAAATAATATTCAGCATTGGGAAGTGGCCCGAGCCATGTCAACATCTCACCCACGTGCATAAGTCAAACTTCAATGGATAAAATTATTTTAATTTTTTTGTTGAAGATTTGTGCACATTCCAAAGTCATCAACAAATAATTTCCGAGGAGGGGATGTTTGTCATCCCAAGAAGACGTGTTTTTCTAACATTTTCTTGAAAATGTGTAGGAATTCTCAAAGGTATCAAATGGCAGCAACCGAGAACCAGTTAAAATGGAGAGAAATTCATCACATGGGAAATATGCCTATCATTCTTTGTTCTAGAATGCCTAGTCATCATCAAGCAGCCAATGCCAGTGCACCATGAGTGTCTGCACATTATACACACACGAAACATAATACGGGTACATGCTTAATTTTCTATTTTATATATATATTATTTTCATAGGCATATGTTTCTATAAAATAGTGTCGACACAATCCCCATAGAATTACCAGCCACCCATTTCTCTCCACTTGGCATTTTTTCATGTGTCACTACTATGATTGGGGAAAACACTCATGGTCATCATCTACGAAAAATTTGGCACATGCTTTAATGATATTTTGCATAGATAACTATAATTATTTCTAATTACGACAATCAGGCACCTACGTTCATGGATGCAGGTGATTTAAACCATGCATTGGCAAAACTCTATGCAAGAAAATAATAGAGTTGTAGGTGATAGAAACTAGGGTAGAGGGGAGAGAAATCTAAACTTTACCATGGGGGAAAATTGACCAACCACCTATTGAAAAAGAGTGAGCCTACAGATTGTTCAGGCATCAGTGAGGATGTACAAATGCAATTCGACATCATAGGATGGTTGGAATACTACCATATGGTTAGCTAGAACCAGGATGCAGAGGTGGCTAATGAATTGTAGGCATCCATGAGGGATGAAGTTGTTCGCATGTAGGGACTAGAAATTCTAGTCATCGAAGAATACATTATCATGGTAACAGGCCTTCCTCAAATAGGGGAACGTACATATAAGGAGGACAACCCCACACTCTACATGCAAATATTCTTTGAGCACCCAACATAGTACTTGACATGCATTGGTTTGCCCAAGTAGCACATCCCCAAGCTCTAGAGGTCGATCTTCAAGCAGATTTCTGATTCTTCACTTGTATGGGTAGGCTTTCCAAACTAAACTCTAACCATTTTTATTTCCTCAACCATATACTACATGGGGACAAGATCAATATCCCCCATTATCTTGCATGTGCACTCAAGGATGAGGCCAGATGGTACCAGGTAGGCACAACGTCTACCCTAGCTCACCATGGCCTAATTTTGGCCTTGGTGCGATATGTAGAGTCACATAAAAATGTGATGGTTGAGGAAGCTGAGGGAAATAATGTAATTTTAGGGGTAGAGGAAGAAGTGGAGGTGCCAGAATAGACTGATCGATCGGTTGATAAGGTGATAGAGCAAGTAGAGATGATGCCTGCATCCCCACCTGAGGAAAATACATGAGAAGTAGGACAAGCCTCATCCCCTATTTTTCCCCAATATGATGAGGAAGCAGGATAGGCTTCATCCCCTACTAGCCCTCAATTTGATGATGAGGTAGGGCATGGTCCGCCAAGCCCTACTTTCATGTCAGTTTCTACCAAAACTAGAAGTAGAAGGATGAAGGCATCTATGGTGGTTTCTAGCTCATCGGATGATGATGCAATAATTGATGAGCTGAACAAGGATGAGTTCATGGTCCACATATTGTAGGATTTGTCCAAGGGTCATACTCCTTAATAGGAAATGCAAATAGAGGATCTATAGTAGCAACTATAGATATTGAAAGAATAGGCCTACACTTGGGAGGCCAAATACAAGGAAGAGTAGGCTCTTTTTCAAGAGTCCCAAAAAGTAACTACAACAAAATTGTAGGAACTGTATCGGACTATCCATCAACTACAGGAGACAATATCAAAATTATAGTTGTAGGCCCAATAAACTAAGACTGGACAACTAGCTAGGGTAGAAGTGATGGTGCAAACTGACTAGGCTATGGAAGTGCCCACTAACTCTCCATATTCTAAGGAGAAAATAGTCTCCTCTAGCCCTTTTTAATCAGATGCAAGAAATTCCAACCAAGAAGAATGAATATATCTACATGAGGGAGCCCTAATTCTTGAGCAAGAACCCCTACAATTATTATTGAAAGTGTAGATGAAGAATCATCCCTAAAATCACATGCAGAAGTAGAGCAAGAAACAAATGAAGCAATGGAGGTTGAACAACCCCATTCACCAACTTACTCTACAGAATAGGGGTAAGATCAGGGTCCTGAAGTTGATATGGGATAGTCCCCAACATCATCTTCCTCTATAGATACAGAAGTAAACCAGGAGGATGAAATTGAGGTTGAAGAACCTCAAATTTTAACAAAATCTATAGAGGAAGACAGAATATAGGAAGATGAAATTGAGGTTGAAGAGCCTCAGATTTTAGATAAGGCTATAGAGGAGGATCAAGGGGTTGCAAAATCCTAAGATTTTACTCATTCTATAGACCAAGAACTAGAAGGAGATGTAGGGACTGAGCCTGAATAGCTTCAGGTAGAAAAAGAAACTCCAACAACTACAGTAGAAACTCTAGCAACAAAAATAGTAGGAGGAAATCCCCCTATTTTGGATATACCTACAGGCCTTACAAGATAGCCCAAAAAGCTGAGACCAAGGAGGAAGGCTATAAGGGGACCTCAATGAAGACCCAGGACTAGAGCAAGGACTACACAGTTAAAGGAATCGAGTATGAATTCTGATGAGGAATGGGTAGATACTTTGAAGTTGTTTGATGAGTAGAGATAGAAGTTCGAACAACTCAAGGTGGATATCAAAGTAGATAAAAATGAGTGTAGGAAATCCTCTAAGAGAGTAGCCAAGGAAACTAGAAAAGAGGCCAGAGAGGCATCCAAAACTCCTCGACCAAAAATTAAAGTTGCTCCAACTAGTTCTGGGACTTGTATGGGTCAATAGGTGATCAACCTTCAAATATGAAGGTATATTTCATGAATATGGGACTGCTAGGTCCTGTACCACCTGTAGATCAAGCAACAAGTAGCAAAGCCCCTCTGGTGGAAGAAGTAGAGTCTAAGGATGATGCTAAACTTGACCCAGGGATGGCCAATTTGCCCAAGGCCAAGGTTGCTGAGAAATCTAGCATCTCGTTTGGTGATGAATCTATAGTACCAGTGGGAGAACATTTACCCCTTCACCATGAATACTGGAAGATGGTTGAGCCTGCATTCCAGAAGGATACCTCCACTTTTACTGGCTACTACTTGAAAATTGAGAAAGGAAAGAAATCCTAGACAAAGGAACAACTAGGTGAAGGAGTAGGTCCAAGTCAGCCAGTTCAGTGCAACAAGCGCTAGAGACAATAGGAATAGGAGGCAGCCACTCCCAAAACATCGAAAGGGTGAAAACCCAAGGATAAGGCAAAAGCCAAGGCCACTACAAAGAAGAGGAAAGAAATAGTCAGGGCCTATTGGAAGGTTGTGAATGAAACTGGTAATTACCAGTATAAAGTGGCATAGGGACGTGCCAACCCTTAAGCATGGGGGGATGATGAGCCCTGAAAATGCTCATTTTTGTACAAACTTTCCATATATATTGCGGCATTTATTTTAATAGAAATATGTGTTTCTATGCAAATTTTATATGTATTTAACATTAGATTACGTATGTTGTCTAATATTTGTTTTTGAGTGGATTATGTGTAAATGTAGTGGATTTTATGGTATTTTGGCATGTTTACATCGAGGTCCCACTTGGACCTAGCACTTTCCATTTATGATGAAAAATTGAAGGTAAAAATATCTGCAAAAAAATAGTGATGAAGCGCTAAGTTAGGCGCCCGACTCCCGTCTAGGCACCTGACTCCCATTTGGTGCTTAACTATCGGGCGCTCGATTCCCATTTGGTGCTTGACTATCGGGCACCTGATTCTCGTTAGGTACCTGACTCCCATTTTGGTGCCTGCTTCCCGACTTCTACAGATAAGGCGCCTGATTCCCATTGATGCAGAATTACAGCGCGATACTCTGTTGTCGATAGAACAGAAAGGCGATTTCAGCGATGAATGCAGACGTGATTTCAGTGATGGATGTGGACCAAGGACAACGTCAATGACCATATGTCATCTATTTTTTAGCAATCACGTAAAACTTATTGTAATCGGGTAAAGCAAAATATCAGACGTATTTTGTTCTGATACAGAATACGCTGAATAAATTCTGAGTTAATGTTTTGCTTTAATCTCCTTTATTCCTATGTATTGTTGTAACAAAAAATCAAAAATTGATTTGCTTTCAGAATGTAATAGGGCATGGCCACATATCTTATAAATATGTAGGCCACCCCTAAAAAATAGATCCCAGATTTTCTCTGTAAATTCCTGCTGCACATTTCAATAAAATACATTTGAGTTTTCTAATCAAATTCAACTAGCATCCGGTGTATGACTTAACGCGGGCGGAATCTGCTGGAAGCGTGGGCCCACTCTCAATAGTATTCCTCCCTTATTTTCCCTATTTTCTATCATTTTAGTTTATTTTCCTATTTTTTGTAGTTTAATTTAAAGCTGCAATTTCCCCTATTTTCTATCAATTTCTAGCAAGTGTGTAGTTTTGGATTTTAAAGCATTTTAGTTATTTCTTTGATAGTGCAAATTAGATTAAGTGGTTTGGAAGATGAACAAGAACTCCAACAAAAAACAACACACCCTCCCAAACCATAGGATCTAAGGGACTCATCTGATTAAAGGGAGATTATAGGCATATACTGTGCAGGGTTACTCACAAGTTTGCGAGTTGTCCTAGGTTGACAAATTAAATGGAGGCAATGATTTGAACCATAGAAAACTAACCAATGTTTTTCCCAATAAGCACAAAGGCTATTGCTAACCCCTCGAGATGATATATTCTAGATCTATGCTAGAATATTAAGAGCACCATAGAAACCCTATAGATAAAATGAGACTATCTTCAATCCTTTGGAACTACAACCAACGAACCTAGAGAAACCCTATAGAGAAACTGAGACTATCTTAAATCTTTTGGAACTACAACCAGTGAACCCATGCTCAGCCAATCACCACCTAAAATAGGTCTCCATAGTGCCAAACCAAATTAAATCTAAAAATGGATGTCAAACTACATAGAGACATAATCTACTCCCCTCTAGAAAGTAGGAAGCTAGAAATCATGAAACATCGAGACACCCCCATATGGAACTAAAAATAGGACTCCATTGTTGAAAAGGATCCAATACCAAAAAATCAACAAACCCTCAAAACTATAGAGGGTTTACATTTGACTTATATGAAGCCCTCAAAACACACCCACAAAATAAATAGATCCGATTGCTCAAAAATAAAAATTGAAATCCCTAGGAGCACTTTACAAACACACTAAACTAACCCAATCAAAGGAACTGGGTCTCATGGTTGGTTTATCCTTAGCAACAATAAACCTCTAGTCAAAATGGCCAAACATAACCAGCAAGTCTCCACTAACCAAAAATGCACAAGGTTTTCCCTAGTAAACTAGTCAAGCAAGGGGTAGAACCAAAAAATAACGTGGAGAGCTCGTTTATCCACCATTGCAGCTAACCGCAAGGTTACCAAAGGGAAGAAAACTGCCAAACTAGAGGACACTACAACCCAAAATAAATTAAACTAACAACCCCCACAAAAAAGCAATCAAGGCAGATCCATCAACTGACCAACCATCCTCTAGTCCCTAACTAGGGTTCACGTTGACCCAAACTTCTTCCAAGCACAAACTAAAAATAAAAATAGAAATTATAACCAAAAATATTCTTAACCCAAAAGAGCCTCCACCAAGTTCCAGGTCTAGGTTCCAAAAGTTTGGCTGCGTAGGGTGCAAGGCCATGCAGGTCAATGTGACACTTCTATTTTATGTGATTGACCTAAAGCTAAAAAGCTTCTACAATTTTTGCTATAAAATGAATTTTTTTTATTTTCTTTACAGGACAACAAATAATTTATCTTTCTCTAGAATGAAATTATGATGTAGTTTGTTGATCTTATTGTTCTTCTTCTTGTTATTTAGGCCCATCATGACTGGGGGTGGTCGTAGTACAGAGGTCATATCAAATTAATATGGTTGTAGTATAGGGGTCATCTCATCCTAATATGGTTATGATTGTGTACCTAAAAATCACTAAGACATGCAAAAATCAATCATTTTGATTTATAAAAACAATAACTAATGAAAAAGTGAGACGCACAAGGTATCCCATCGTGACCACCATTTGAAAGTGCAAAAACATGTTGTATAAATAGAATAGGAAAGCATAAAAACATGATGCAAAAAAGAATCAAATAACAATAAATATAGCTACAGTTAACTTGTATTGATTCTCTTAAAAATATTTACAATGAATCCCTCTTAGGGATTTTACTTATGATACAATATTATAGTAAGGATCAAGATATCATTTTTTATCAGATAAGAGTTTTTCTTTGGTGTAATCTAAAAGTGTTCTTATACCCACAATAATTCTTGGAGAGCGATTTTTTAACAACTACCACATGAGGGTTGAATTTGATAGTGTTTCGCATTGTTTGATCCTATAACCAATATGCAAAGAAATAAATGTGAGATCAGTAGCATTTGTAGGGACCACTCATATTAGATACATATTGATCATAATATAAAACAAAATAAAAATATATACATCATTTTCCATTGGTAAGCAGCATCGATATTATTTAAACCAAAGGGTATGGCATTGTAACAAAGGGTCCCCTAAGGCATAGTGAAGGGTGTTTTTCCCTGATCCTTTAGTTTACCAGGTCTATGGTGTATGGCTTATTCATATGTGTGTGAGTGGTATTAATAGGCATGTTTTGCACTTTACCCCTAGAGAGATCAATAACTTACTTTATGGGGTCACGAGAGGCTGCATTGACTTGATACTCCTATCGAAATATGGGTTCCATATAATCAGGATATGTTGAAGCACATTGTCCTTGACCATACTACATATCATAAGGTGTAGTAGGATGATTAAAATCACCATGCCTGGGCTCATTGGTCATCATGATAAAAGTGTGAGCTAATGTGGTATTATCATTATTACCTTGAGTAGTGTATGTGTTCCAATTATCATATTTACAACTCATCTAAATACAATCAACTAGGGTAGCTTGGATGTCCTTGTCTAGTTGTTGTATGTACTCCTATTTATAATATATAGGAGTCTAAGGTTAGGTTGAGATATGAATGCACAATAGGCATATCCTAGGCTTTTTAGTTTGGTTATAGTTATCCTTATAAAAGTTGTGCAAGATACTTTGATCAGGATAATACATATCTTGATCATAGTCAGTAATTGTAGGTGAATTGTGAATACTATGTGTATTAGGGTTAGTGGAATGATGGATCCCCTTTGAGCCAGGAATATCACATTGCCACTCAGGAATGATAAGGTCCTATGACTTAATTCAAATAGGGTCCATGGTTCTAGGCGATGGATTAGTAGGGTGAGCTCATGAATGAGCTTGGCTGTGTGTTATGAATATATTCTAGGAAAATGATGCATAAAGAACCTTGAAAATACTCTCAAGCACTTTCTACTATATGCAATCAAAGTAAACAAACAAACAAGAAAACACTCTTTGTTTTTTATTTTGATATATATTTTTTATTTTTGATTTTTTGATTTTGATTTTGATTTCGTGTGTTTTTGTTTTTTAGATCCTCTACTACTAGAATACTATGGGAAATGAAGATAACACTATAAAAATATAGTTTATGCACATCCTTTGTCGATGAATGTGACACAAATGACAAAAAGTGTATTTCTAGGATGATGGATATGGTTGATGGGTATCCTAAGAAAATAAAATACCTCTAGAATAGGTTACACTATCTATTGCATTGCTACCAATCCATCTGGGCTTTCGCTTCACCCTCATGTAAGCTTGAACATAATGATAACTGTGATTCTGTAAATTATTAAGCCCTAGGAATTGAAGGGCATCTAACCTTCCTACTTTGGAACAAACCCAAAAGTATGAGACTTTTTGGTGATGAAGTTTGAAAAGCTAGTCATAGAGAGCTACTATGGTTTGTAAAATGGCCAATCCACAATTGGAGATGAATGTCCATATCACATGATTGTTGTTAGTCTTTGATGATGAAATCCAAATAATATTATATTTCCTTGTGTGTGTGAGGATTAATTTTAATATTTTTGCATAGAGGAAATAAAAAGTATACGAATGATATTTCACTAAATACAAAAAATTATGTTTGATATTCAAAAACCCTATATGATATTTAGCCTTAAAGTAGGAAATCAAGCAAGCAAACCAAAAAATAGTAGACAAAGGCCATATGACATAAAGAGGATTATGATTAGAGGCTATTCAAACCTAATATGGCCATAGGAAGAGGTTTTCTGAACCTAAGATGGCCACAAATAGAGGCCATTTGGACTAGAGATAGCCACAAACAGAGGTTATCTCGACCTGAGATGGCTAGTGTCTGATTGAACTAAAGCTAAAAAGATTTTACAATTTTTGCTATAAAATGAAATTTCTTTATGTTTCTTTACAGGACAACAAATAATTTATCTTTCTCTAAAATAAAAGTCTGATGTAGTTTCCTGGTCTTATTGTTGTTCTTCTTGTGCTTTGGGGCCATCCTGACTTGGGGTGGTTATAGTACATGGGTCATCTCAAATTGAGACGGTTGTAGTATAGGGGTCATCTCATCCTAATATGGTTATGATTGTGTACCTACAAATCATTAAGACATGCAAAAATCAATCATTTTGATTTATCAAAACAATAAATGATGAAAAATAGAGACCCACAAGGGATCCCACCGTGATCACCATTTGAAAGTGCAAAAACATGCATAATAAATAGAACAGGAAAGCATAAAAACATGATGCAAAAAGGGATCAAATGATAATAAATATAGCTACAGTTAACTTGTATTGATTCTCTTAAAAATATTTACAATGAATCTCTCTTAGGTATTTTACTTATGATACAATATTACAGTAAGGATAAAGATATCCTTTTTCATCAGATAAGAGTTTTTCTTCTATGCAATCTAAAAGTGTTCTCATACCCATAATAATTCTTGGAGAGTGGTTTTTTAGCAACTACCACATGAGGATTTAATATGAGAGTCTTTTACATTATTTGATCCTATAACCAGTATGCAAAGAAATAAATGTAAGATCAATAGCATCTGTGGGGACCACTCATATTAGATCCATATTGATCATAAGATAAAATAATATGAAAATATATACATCATTTACCATTGGTAAGTAGCATCGACGTTCTTTAAACCAAAGGGTATGACCTTGTATCAAAGGGTCCCCTAAGGCATAGTGAAGGGTGTTTTCGTCTGATCCTCTAGATTAACTTAAATTTGATTGTATCCTAAGAAGCCTACAACCACATCTACCAATGCATCAATGGTCAATAATGGAAATTCATCCTTTGGTCTCACTTTATTTATATTGTAAAAATCTATGCATATGTGCACCCTCCATTTGATTTCTTGATAGGAATCATGTTGGACACCCAATAAAGGTGGTCAATGGGTTGGATGAATCCTACATCCAATAGTTTTTGTAGTTCATATTTAATCATGAGAGAAATTTTTGGATGCATCTTTCGGAGTTTTTGCTTTATTGGTTTAATTACTGGATTTAACGTTAAATTATGAACCACTAGATTTGGGTCCAAACTAGGCATGTCCCTGTAGGACCAAGCAAAAATATTTTTATACTTCTTTAGAAGAGAGAAGAATGTGACACACTCTTTTTTTTTTATTTGGTGGATGAAGGATTTTTGAAAGGGTTTCCAAAACTTTTACAATAAGGGACTAGTCACTAAGAGAGTGGCAGCAAACATAAACCTAAAAAATACTGCACACAGACGTACCCATGTGGTGATTACATCAGCATAAAAAATTAAAAACTAAAGACATATAATGTAGAGAGGGTCTGGTACACAAAGTGATACAAATTAAGATTTAAATTATTTACAAGAATATAACTATAAATTTAAATGGGCTTCTCGCCTAGACCATCTAGAAACAAGAACCAAAATTAAAAATGAAAAACCATTGAAAACAAAACTAGAAACTTCAACTGGATTTGAGGCTAGTAAAGTAGTTTGAGATTGAATATGCGAATCTAAACAAAAACTAGACTATCATTTGGAAAAGCACTCTAACAATGAAAACCACCATGCTATCATAACTTGGAAATTGTTTTGGACCCAGAAGCTGGTTCCATCAATTCCAAGGTAGAAAAATGAGAGTTCTTGAGAAATAAAGTTGTTTCATTTGGTTTATGACCATACCATAAAATAGAACAGAGGCCATTACTGATCCCTCAAGATGAGATATTCTAGATCTATTTTGGAATATTAAGAGTTCCAAAGAAACCCTATAGAGAAAATAAGACTATCTTCAATCCTTTGGAACTACAACCAATGAACCCAAAGAAACCCTGTAGAGAAATTGAGACTATCTTCAATCCTTTGGAACTACAACCAGTGAACCCACGCTTAGATAGTCACCACCCAAAATAGGTCTCCATAGTGCCAAACCAAATTAAATCTAAAAATAGGTGTCAAATTACATAGAGACATAATCTACTCCCCCTCCAGAAAGCAAGAAACTTGAAATCATGAAACAGCGAGGCACCCCCATCTAGAACTAAAAATAGGACTCCACTGTAAAAAATGATCCAATACCAAAAAATAAACAACCCCTCAAAACTATAGAGGGTTTATATTTGGATTACACAAATCCCTTAAAAAACACCCATAAAATAAATACATTCAAGTGCTCAAAAAGAAGAAAATCAAAAGCCCTAGGAACACTTTACAAAGACACTAAACTAACATAGTCAAAAGAAACTGGGTCTCATGGTTGGTCTATCCCTAGCAACCAAAAAATCTATTCAAAATGGCCAAACATAACTAGCAAGTCTCCACTAATAAAAAATGCACAAGGTTTCCCCTAGTAAATAATTCAAGAAAGCGGCAGAACCAAAGGATAATGTGGAGAGAGCCCATCTATCCACCATTGCAGCTAGCTGCTAGGTTACCGAAGGGAAGATCTACCAAAACAAAGGACACTACAACCTAGAATAAATGAAACCAAAAAACCCCCACAAAAAAATAGTCGAGGCGGATCCATTAATTGGCCAACCATCCCCTCGGGTTCACATTGACCTAACCTTCTTCCAGGAAGAAAATAAAAATATAAGTAGGAATGATAATAAAAAATACTCTCAACCCAAAAGAGCCTCCACCAAGTTGCAGGTCTAGGTTCCAAAAATCTGACCACGTAGGGCATAGGGCCACATAGGGCAATGTGACATGCTCTTTGGTTGAAAGACCTTTCCCTAATTTGATAATTTGGGGATGTTTGGGATCATTTCTAATGTCGATGTGAACCATATATTTTATTAACATATGTGATCTCTCTTCCAATTGATGAGGAGTAGGGATCAAGTGAATATTAACAGTTGGATTGAGTGAGTTAGATACATTGTTAGACTCAATATTAGCTTGTAAGACATCTAAATGAGGATGTGACAAGAGATGGAATAATTGCAACAAGTCCTTAGAAGGGAGTATTGTGGAGTTTTCCTGCTTACCCCTTAAAGCTTTGTCATGTCATAGGAAACTCAAGGAATCACAACCAGTATTGTGGATTCTGGCTGATCCACCTCTTTAACCTAGGAACATATTACTTTGAAGGCTCTAGACAGACTAGGTTGGGTAAGGAAACCCCAAGTGGTGGGTTCATCTATTCTATTTTAATGGTGCAAATACCCACTTATGCCAGACAAAATGATTTTTTGTTGTTTAGATATTAGTGATCAAACCAAGCGATAATGGAGCATAACAAGACCAGACCGGTGCCTTATCCATTGGGTAGTCATAGTAGGTTAATATTTATGACCAGAGTAGAAAAATAGAGGGGAACTAGTTCATTTTAATTCATTCGAATAATGTAATGCAAGAAAACAATTAAACTAGTGAAAAGAAAGTGTCATCCACATGTTTTGATTGCAAGAACACATAAATGAGCATAACATAGACCATAAACACAGAATATGCCAAGGGAAGAGTTGGAATTTTCATTTATATAAGAACTTTTTACATATGGAAAGATCAACAGAATGCTTGATCCTTATATGCCATTGTATTACAATAAACCCCTAGTTTGAATATTCATAACAAGGGGTGATCTCCCTCCATCCTGATTGTAGCGATGTAAGGGTCTCCAAATCTGATGCATTCTGTATCGCTCCAAATTTTTTGCATCCCTACCTTCAGGCTATTGGATCCGCGCCCGGAAGGAGGATGGGAAAAGGATGTCGCAGTACCTCGGACTGAGAGGACTTTGCGAAGGTCCCGCCTCTCAAGGGAAGTGTATTTTGATGATTTTTCAACGGATGGTGGGTTCACCAGGAAACATTTAACGACAGCTTCCACGCCTAGGTTTTGGAATGTGTTTTAGTGTGTTCATTTTTAACCTTAAGCATTCATATCCTAGGTTTGGCTGAATGAATCTAGATTAATCTATATGAAAATGCAAATTCCATGAATACATAAAACAAGTTTAAAGATAGAAAACAGAGAGATTACAGAATGCAAATGAGGAATACCTGATCGGGATGTCTGAAGAAGATTCTGATGTCGAAGCAGTCTGGATCATCTAAGATTCGACAGAATCGTCTGCAATCAGACAAGATCATCTGAGATCTGACGAATTCGTCTGATGAATTCAGTCGAGACCTGCAAAACCAAAAACAGATGCAAAATACAAAAAGTACTACAGTGCTAACAAAGGGAAATGATATAAAATGGCAGCAATGTTATCAAACTGAAACTTAAACACAGAGACAGAAATGAATCATGCTAATTAGATGATAATTAGGATTTAATTATGCATTTAATCTAAATGGGTGAACTCCAAATGCAAAATAACATAAAACACTGAATAGACTATCTAATTTGTAGAATAAAATGACAGAGAAAAGGTTGAGAAAGGCAAACTTCAGGCACTGATTGCCTTAATACGGACTGCAGTCGAGATCGTCTCACATCAGTACAAAATCGCCTTGAATTCGACAGGTTTGCCTCCAATCTGAATAGGTTCGTCGACGATGATAGGTTCTGGCTCCGGCTGAAGAACAGTGATGTACCTGCAACAAAATTGATATGGAACTAGTGCAAATGAAGAATAGGGATGATTTAATGTGAATGGAGTTAACTTGCAGAGAATTTTGGCCAGGGGGGTGCTAAAGGGATAGCTTAGGATTAAATAGGCTTAGGGGAGTAGTTAGGAGGTTGGAGATCATCCCAATTTGGGAGATCTCCAACGGGGGAGGGTCCCAACGACGCAGACACGCTTCTGCCCAGATTGGAGACCCGTTGGAACAAAATCCAAATTTGCAAAATCAGTTTTGCGACAAGATCGTCTGGACATCCTAGTCTAGACGAAATCATCAAATCTGGGGCGATATCGTCTGATCGGCGATGATATCGTCAAACGGTCAAAAAAACCTCTAAAAATGGCATGGAAAAGGGGGAAACAGATTTCTCGGCGGTTAACGGGTGGTTTGGGAGGTTAAATTTGAATTTTAAATTATTTACTAAGGTGAATGTAATTATTGTAATTTTACTGCGCCAATTTTAGGGTGCTACACATTCCATAGGAAATGATCTGAGTGAACAATGCTCTTTAGAAATCCCTGGAAATGGTAGAAGGAAGGGTGGTAAGAAACACAAATAGAGAACACAAGGAGAATACGACTAAAACACTAGACAAGGCTTATACCTAGGCTTTTCTCTCTCAAAGGTTTGATAAAAAATCCCACTGTAGCAGTCTCCCTTTTATAGTGCAGGCTCATATAAATGAGGTTGTAAATACTTTTTGTAGCTAGGCCAATATCATTGCCTTTAAAAATAAGATGAAATCATAAATGGAATGTAGCCCATGCCTTTCGTTTATGTAGGTGGTGGTTGTGACTTCGTATCATCTCCTCTTCCTCATAAAAAAGTGGAAGAATCAAAATTGGGCACATGGCCCATGTCCTTCTCTTCATAGGGATTACTGTTATTACTACGGTCTATCCTTCCCCCTATCCTGGGCTGGTGGTTATGGTGTGCTTTGATCGTGAGCTTCCCCTGGTGTATAGGCCTCACCTCTTCCCTTTCAAGATTGTAGAATTATCCATCATAGCCTTTCTATTGACTTGTCACCTTATTTTATATTTTAGTAATTTTTCTACATTCACAGATGCTATCAGTAGTACCATATCTCTCATATATAGGTAAGTATACACATACAATTATATATTTAAATTATGTCAATACTCGGCTAAGGAGGGTTACTACACCTGTCCAATTCTTTGCTAGGAGCCTCTACACAACTGATTGTCCACCTAATTCTTTGTTAAATTATGGGGTGCACAAATTAAAATGGGGCACATGAACTCATATGCCCTTGAAGACCTTGGTGCACTCCATAGAAAAATGGGGCACACGAACTCGCGTGCCCCTTGGGATTTTGCATGCTCCAAAATTAGGGTAAACATTAAAGTTCTCAAAATTAGATGAAATTTTGCAAGGATCTAAAAAATCCAAATGGGTACTCAAATCAGTTGAGATCATCAAAAAATTCCTCCTGGTTCGTGAGATATAGCCCTTCAAATTTGGACGTAAAATTGTGCACACGTCAATGGGGTGCACAACTTTAAAATGGGGTGCATGGACTCATGCACCCTTAAATACCTTGGTACACTCCATAGAAAAATGGGGCACATGAAATTGATGTGGGGTGCATGAAATTAACATAGGGTGCATGGACTCACACGCCCCTCAGTATTTCATACGCTCAAAAATTAGGACAAAAGTTAAAGTTCTTGGAAATCGATAAAATTTTATGGGTGTCTAAATGGGCCAAATGGGTGCCAAAATCAGTTGAGATCATAAAAAATTTCCTCCCGGTTCATGATATATAGCCCTTCAAAGTTGGACGTAAATGTGTGCGCGCACGAAAATGGGGTTCACAACTTTAAAATGGGGTGCACGAACTTGTGTGCCCTTCAATACCTTTGTGAGATATTCAAGATATTTGTGTACTCCATAATAAAATGGGGTGCATGAACTTAACATGGGATGCACGAACTCATGTGCCCCTCAAGATTTCACGTGCTCAAAATTAGGGCAAAAATTAAAGTTCTTGGAATTCGATGAAATTTTGCAGGTGTCTAAATGGGCCAAATGGGTACCCAAATAAGTTGAGATCATCAAAAAACTCCTGGTTTATGAGATATACCCCTTCAAATTTTGACATAAATTAGGGCATACAAACTCATGTGACCCTTAAGAACTTTGTGCGCTCCATATGATATTCTCAAAATTTAGTTCCATTGTGAATATTGGATCAAGCTCTTTCCCCTAGTTTTTGGATTAGCTCAAATGGAGTCTTCTAGCTCAAGTTATGGCCATATCAATTTACATCCAAATGCAGGGCAAAAGTGACAAAATTGGAGTAGTCCTAAAATGAAATTCAATTAATTAAGCCTTTGAAAATCTTCAAAAATGCTCAATCCAAACCATTGCCACTAGACCCCGACCTTCAAGATACAAATCTCAACACTTTTGCAAGCCAAAAATTTAGATTAAACCCAAGCCTTAATTTCTTGGAATCATCAAAATTGGGTCTTGCACCCTAAGCTCACCTAGACATCAATTCAATAATTTTTTTCAAAAATAATGGGGTGAAAACTAAGTTGTGACAATGGGATACAACAGGGAGAAACTCGAACGACGATGGAACAAGGATGACATGATAAAAATAAATAACCTTGAGAATGAGAGGTAATTATTTGGAAGGGTTGCTGATATAATGGAGTGGAGTGGTGAGATCAATGGAGAGCATATAGATTATTGGTGGATAATCTCCAAATTGTGGGAAGAGATGATCAAAAAATGGGTGGACACAAATGTACAGGGGGTGGTTGGGATAAAATCAAGATATTAAGAGTGCCCTATGAGGAGCACAAGCAACAACAACATTAGTGGGAGAAGCTGATGCTAGAGAGGGAGAGATAACCTTATAAAGAGATGAAGATATAATCCATATAAATCATTGAGAGGCTCAATAGGATTAGATTCATATTCTGAGCTAAAAGAGGTTATGGAAGTGATCTCCAAATTGTCTTTGAACCCCTAGTTGTGCTGAGGACCTTGATCATCTCCTAAATCATAATCATATTTAGACTCATGTTCTGAATTGTTAGAGTCAGCAACAAATAAAGTATTGATATGTAAGTGATCACTAAGCAGGTGAGTATTATTGAGATTGGTATACTCATTACCATCAATGTCTCCCTCAAAGCCTAAGTTAATGCATTATAGGGAATCGACAAGAATCTCATTAGTTAAGTGTGTATGATATCCCAAGTCTACTTTATCTATGGGGAGTTGATAGTGTGGTTCTACAGGGATCTGAGGGCCCTGTTCATTTCATCCTAGGCCATTTTCAGGCTAGTGGTAGAAATGAAAATATCGCATAGCAAAGGATGGATTTGACATGTAATCAATGTTAGCTTAAAATGGCTCCACCTCTTTTACTTTTAGAAGTGCATCTATGGCAACATCAATACCACCATAGATGAAATTAGTTTTCCTAGGATAATATCCAAGGGGGAAAATGGTACCTATAGGTAACGATATGTTGCATGGGTGACCAAAATCCCTAATTGACTCTACACGAGGGGTGAACGTAACATATTGTACTACGTATCCAGCTATACTTGGGTTAGTCATATGAATATTGACCTACAAGGGAGGAGAATATGAGGATGGTGATGAAGCTATGGGTGATGATGAAATGTGAGTAAAGGATGATGGTTCTTCTCCAGTAGGAGTGATATGAGGGGGTGTTATTGAAATGGTAGAGATTAAAGGTGTGGAAGGAAGAGGTTGATATGTTGAATATGGAGAGGTGTAAACTAATGATATTGGAGGTGAAGTTGATTGCATGGGTATTTATCTATATTTCTTATGGGAATATATAATGAACGAGAAGGGATCCTCAAAGGAGGTAATGAGGGTGATTGTGATGATGATGAATCTTGTTATGATGATGAGGGTTTCAATGAAGATGAGTGAGATGATGAAGGTATGGAAAACCCTTGTGGAAGATGTGAATGTGTGGTAGGATGATTAGGTTGGACATCCAAATGAGTTGATGGCAATGTGTACTCATAAGGATGTGAGACCAAGTTGTAGAACTAGAATGGTTCCAAGTTAGCAAGGATGCAATGCACTTGATATTCATGTACGTACTTTATGCTTTGGTGGAGAATTGAAGGTACACACTTCATATCTTGGATCTAGAGCTAGCTAAGAAATAAATTGTATTGCATGGCCCCTTCCAAAATATGAAAGAGTGTGTGAATGGTCTTGTGTCCAACCCAAATAGGAAGGACTACCATTCCAATGGTGGAACATAGTGCATCATTAAAGTATCATAGGGTGAATTTGGATGTTGTGATGTGGGAAGGCAAAATATTGATATGTGCGAGGGTGGTTGAGGTGATAATTTTAATTGATGAGGTAGTGTTGATCAAGACTCATTTGTATGGGATTCCATCCATATTGGCTATGATGTGTAAGGGAGGATTGGTATCTCAATAGGGATTGTCTTGATCTCGTGATCATGAAAATTTATTGTAGGCTCAGTGTAACTTTGAACTTGCTCCACAAAATTAGAGAAGGTGTTAGGGTCCTTAGTAGGCAAGTCAATTGATTTTAGGATATTCATCAATGCTTCTTGATGTGGCATTAATTGTTGGATTATCACATAGATAGAAAGCCTTGTCGATATAAATTTTAGACTTTGGATAGTCTACTTATTAAAGTTAGCACTGATTGAGGTGGGATAGGTATGCTTGGATTTTGATATGGAGACACCTATGACATGGAAGGGACATTTAGAGGGTCTAAAATTAGTGTGGGTTGACTTGGATAACATATACTTCATGTCACTATGTTTATCATCCTCACAAATCCTTGATTGGGTGGGGTAGCTTGCACATGATTAACTTGTTTACATTGTTCTATTGTAGGTGTTGTATTCATTCCTCGTTGGGGCAAGGGGTCTTGGAAGACATCTATTTTTTGGTTTTTTGAGGTGAGAGGATTATAAATTTGAATCTCTTGAATCTTGATCATATCCTGCACTATATTATTGAATGCATAGCATGACTAAATTCCATGTCCCTTTTGTCTATGATAGTTGTAAAATTGATCTTCCTTGTAAGATTTAGTTTTAGGATTATTAGGATCCAATGGTTGGATCTTATGGAGTGTAATTGCTTGTGTTTTGCATAAGAAATTATTTATGCCAAATAATTTGGTAATGGCATATATTAGCAAGGCAGTTGATGTTGATTTTATAGCTTTTATTATAGTTGTTGCATTTGTTGTGAATGATATTGTGCGGGTGGAGGTTGCACCTAATAGTTGGATTGTGAAGGTAGAGTTTGATTTTATGGCCTAGGGACACTTAAAACAACCTGATTAATTGGAGTCACCTTTGGTTTTATTTGATTAAATTTTGCATATTTATTTTGCCATTCCATTTTTTGAGCTTAATCTCTTATTCTTGGACCTTTATGTCCTCAATGAATTTGTCTTGAGCTAGAGCCTCCTCAAAATTTTTGTATTGTTGGAGTTGCAGTAAAAATGATATCGATTTTGAGCAAATCCTTGTGAACATTCGAGTAAGTTCTATAATGGATAAAGTGAAGGGTAATTTTGACATAAATATTCTATACCTATTCACATATTCTATGATTATATCATCATCAAATTAATGAAGGCTAGACAAGTCAATCATGTTTTCCTTTTTCCTAATGGTAAAGGTAAAGCTTTCAAAGAATGCATCCTCTAATTGCTCAAATGTGTATATGCTATGGTGTGGTAGATGATTAAACCATTCAAAAGCACTATCAACCAAAATTATAAAGAACGTACTTAACATCAAGGAGTTATTATATTGAAGATGAAAGCACATATTGATGAAGCTTTTCAATGCTCTTGAGCATCTTTGTCACCTTTGAACTTTTTGATTTTAGGTATCTCAAAATGCCCAAGGTAGGGTGGTGATGGCATTGATGGGTGTAGAGGGTGGTTGGTAAGCTACCATAGGGTAGGTTTATGGTAACCTAAACCTAAGGTTTGCTTACCTAAAAAGTTGAGGTTATCTATCAATTATTTATAGGCTTCAAGCGAGATGATGACATCGACTCACCTTTGGCCTTGGTTAGCTTGAAGATTTCGTTACAGATGAAGTGGTGGGTGAGTGTTATCAATAGGCATATCATCATATGTCACCTCAGGATACATATCAATTTGGTCTTGATACTCAGGTTTTTGTTCCTCATAGGCTTCAGGGTCCTATTGATAAGGGTATGCTTGATAGCATTCTAGAGAATGATGTTGATGATGATGAATGGGTGGTGGTCTAGGTTGTTGATGATGAGTTGGATTTAGGTGTGGGAAAGGTGGAAGATTTGGATTTAGGCATGATGGAAGGTTCTAATTTTGTGCTTAGCACCCTAAGTTTTGTTGGATCGATTGCCTTTATTTCATTGGCATGGGAAACCTTTGACGCATTTTCCATTGTAATTGATGATCCAGGGTTGTCCTGGGTACCTAGTTTTATTTTACTAGGTTTGTGGTATGTGGCTTATTCATATGTGTGTAAGTGGTAAAAATAGGCATGTGTTGCAATTTGCACCCAAAAAGATCAATAACTTGATTTTTGGGGTCATGAGAGGTTGCATTGACTTGATACTCCTATCAAAATGTGGGTTTCATATAATCAGGAGGTGTTGAAGCATACCATACTTGACCATACTATATATCATAAGGTGTAGTAGGAGGATCAAAATCACCATCCCTAGGCCCACAGGTCATCATGACAAATGTGTGAGCTGATGTGGTATTATCATTATTACCTTGAGTAGTGTATGTGTTCCAATGATCATATTTACAGCTCATCCAAAGATAATCAGCTAGGGTAGCTTGGATTTCCCTGTCTAGTTGTTGGATGTAATACTATTTATAATCTATGGGTGTCACAGGTTGGGTTGAGATAAAAATGCTTAGTAGGAGTCTCCTAGGTGTTTCACCTTGGTTATAGTTATCCTTATAAAATGTCCATAAGGTACCTTGTGATGAGCATCAGAAATGCTTATATTTTGTATACATTTTCTTGATTATTATATGGACGTATAATAAGGATTGCATATGTTTATGAATGATTATATAATTATTTGATGAAATTATGCGTGTTATCTAATTCATGTGTTTTCAGTGTGTTTTTGTGGAATTGTAGTTGATTTAGTCAGATTTGGATCAGTCGAGGTCTTTTCATGGACCTGACACTTTGTTTCTTTTGGAATCAACATAGAGAAGGTAGGTGCCTTCCTCTTCCAGGAAGGCACCAAGGAAAATAAAAGCTCCTTCCTCTCCCACTCTTCCAGGAAGGTGCCAAAGGAAAATAAGCGCCTTCCTCTCATAAGGAAGGTGCCACTAGAAGGCAAGCGCCTTCCTCTCATAAGGAAGGTGCCAACAAGAAGGCACCACTAGAAGGCAAGTGCCTTCCTCTCATAGGAAGGCGCCAACAGAAGATAAGTGCCTTCCTCTTCCAGGAAGGTGCCAATGGTAGTAAGGCACCTTCCACATAGAGAAGGCGCCCGACATACTTAGGCACCTTCCTCATAGGGAAGGCACCCCTTTTCTTCGCTCATTGACCAGACAAACACGACGTGGAAAATAGAGACTGGTGCAGTTCCAACTCTACGTCATGTAGAGTTAAATTGGGGATCGCACCGATGTATGAGAACATCCTACCAATGCCAGGAGAAGCACAAACCAATCAGTGAACACGCCACCATTAGAAATGAATGCCAATTTTAGTAGACATCGATCACATTTACCAGACTGTCTTAGTTTAGTCTGGAATGAATCGACTGTTATAACTTCTTTGTAACAAAATATCTGTGGGTGTGCTATATAAACACACGCAGACCTCTCTGAGGATATATAGAATATTTTGATAGTAAATGTAGAGAGATATACAGAAGAAGCATTGTAATACTTTGATAATTATAATACAGTTCTAAGAGTTTCTAAGTACGTGTTCAGCTTGGAGGAAGTTGTTGGAGCCTGGGCCCACTCCAAACCAGTATTTCTTCCCCTATTTTTCCTATGTTTTCTAGATTAGTTTACCACTTTTATAAGATTGTTTATCGCATTGTTATTTCTCGTATTGCAATAGGTTTATTTCCAGGAATGCGTGAATATTTCCTTTCTGTAGATTTAATTGTTTTTACGTAAATTATTGAGGAGTGTATGAATGATTGACGACCATTGAAACACCCCCAATAGTAGAACTAGCGGACTCATCTCAAGTGGTATTGTAAGCAATATTGTTCAAGACCCTTCACAAGTTTATGAAGCTCCCTGGGTTGATAAATTAAATGCACGGGCATGTGACAAAAGTAGGAAAGAAGTTAACATTGTTTGGCCCGCAACATTTTGGCACCGTTGCCGAGGAAGCATCTCAACTAGATTATTTACAATACCTAGAAACCTTCCATATGACCTTGTATGAGTTCTTCGAGAAGAAGAGGACCTGACGATCGGTTTATAAAAACCAATCCACTAGAACCTGAGTCAGCCAAACATTTTGAATTTGAATTAGACTCACCCGACCCACCACCAACAATCCATTGGAGTGAGGATCCACACTTTGTGCAAAGTGCCTCCTCATCCCATCAACTTGGGGAAGAACGAATCATCATAAATCCCTTATTTAATAGGACACCCTTAGAGGAAGCCCTATTGTGGAAAGTTGTAGAAGATCGGATGATAACACCAGACAACCTTAGAGCCTTGACTTAGAAAGTCTTAAACAATCGTAAGGCCATAAATACTACATTAGAGACCACATTTCCTAAAAAAATGGCTGACAACGAAGAAGTCTCATCTGGATTTAGTTTCCTGATTGATGAAGGAGTAGGAGATACCAAAATGAAAAACATATCCCCTGCTCACCTTTTGACCTTTAGAGGATACCCAACTGAGGACCCTGACCTATTTTTATTTAAGTTTGATGTCTTATGTAGGTCTGTGGACTAAAAATATGATACGTAGAAGCTGAAACTCTTTCCTTCCACATTGGATGATGCAACTCTATGGTGGTTCATCGGTATGGGAGACAAACACATTGCCACTTGGGATCAAATGAAGAAGCTCTTTTTAGAGCAATACCAAGATTTTGGGAGAGCAAGAGACTCCAGAGAAGAGGTCCTGAGCATGACGCAGAAAGAAGATGAGTCTCTCAAGGAATACTGGGAGAGATTCAACTTCAATCTTCAATGATCTCCTCACATGAAACTATCTGATAAGTCCCTCAAAAGCATCTTTTTGAGAGGACTTACCAATGAATCACTGGAGGCTCTTAACATGATTTTTGGAGGTGATGTCTACCAGCATGCTATGGAAGACATCCAACAACTATGCCAGAACTACTCAAGAAGGAGAGGCAAGACCACTTCTAGAACCATGAAAGTGACTACTTCAGTCATGAAGATAGAAATAGGTAACATGCTAGAAGATTTAAAGAGCGAAATGCTCTCATATCTAGCATTGCAGATGGATACATTGCTATTAGAGAAAAAGAAGCAAGAAAATGAAGCAACATTGGCTTATTTCTATCCAAAATATAGAGGGAAGCATGCAAAGAATGCATGCCCGGAGAACAAATTTAGAGTATGCATAGTTTGTAGGTTGAACCATAAAACTCGATTATACTCGCAACTGCCCAGTAATCAGGAGGATGTTGAAAGCACGGATGCCTATTTCATAGGAAATCGAAAGAGTTGGCCACAACCCCTTACGGGGAATATGCCAACCAAAATGTCATCATATGGGGGAGGACCATACATGCCCCAAGGCCCACCTCAACCACCTAACATGGGGTGGTGGGGGCCATCACCCTGGTCCAATGCACCCCTAGCAGCATTCCCAAACCAATAGCCATGGATGCCATATCCATATCCTGGGCAGTAGTGGAGAGGCCACACTACGTGGAATCAGGCTCCATAGAATGTAGCACTAGCTCACCCCCAACAGAATTTATCGGCATTGCCAGCAGTGAGACCTACGTAGCTACCCGCACAACCGATGGCAAATCCTAATAATAGGGTGAACCATCCAACATACAATATGGAGGGTGAGATGTATCCGATGTACCATATTTATCTTAGGTCTGGTAGACAGCTAGGAGTAGGAACACCTCCACTAGTAGAAGAGGAGGAAGAGGTAGGAGAAACACCTCTTGTAGAAGAGGTGATAGAAGAAATTCTTGAGAGAGCAAAGGCTCCATTTCCCAATCGGCTACAAGAATAGAGGAAAGTAACGTAGCCAGAGTTTGATATCTTGTCTAGCTTGAAGAACCTCACCATGACAATTCCATTATTTCAATCCATCCGAGATGTTTTGATATATACCAAGGTGATAAGAGAGATGTGTCTAAGGAAGCCAGGACGAAGAGCAACCCAGACTATCAATGTCATGGGTAAACTAGAAGATTTGATGATGGGCAAAATATGCCATCCTAAGTATGCAGACCTAGGTAGCCCGATGTTGACTATAAAAATTGAGGGACATTCCTTGTCCAATACGTTGGTCGATCTCGGAGCAACCATCAATGTAATGCCTTAGGAGACCATGCAGAGGCTATAGCTCATGAACCTAAAACCCACTATGATAGTGCTACAGCTGGCCAATCGATCGACCGTGGCATCAAAAGGAATGTTGGAAGATGTAATAGTGATAGTCAGCACATGGGAATACCTAGCTGACTTTTTAGTCTTGCAATCTAAAACTAGGTTGGGCGGTTACCCGCTCATCTTGGGAAGGCCATGGCTGGAAACAAATGATGCTTACATCAGCTTTCGAGATGGGTTGATGACCATATCTGATGGATGAAATGTTAAAAGGTTGACTATTTCACCCCCAACATAGTCCATCGACTCATTAGGAGAACCCATGTTGATCGAGCATGAAAATCCTGAGCTATCCATGATCCAACCGGTGATGACATTGGATGAGTTGATAGAAGAAGATGAAGATGGTGCTAT
Source organism: Wollemia nobilis (assembly GCA_028583015.1). Taxonomy (NCBI): domain Eukaryota; kingdom Viridiplantae; phylum Streptophyta; class Pinopsida; order Araucariales; family Araucariaceae; genus Wollemia; species Wollemia nobilis. The sequence continues at coordinate 4,228,204 of JAQPPZ010000314.1, forward strand.
TGTGGAGTTCCTCCATGGGGATTCCTCCATATCCACACCTGGATCACCGTTGGCTGGTGCCCAAGATCACCACGTTCAACAGATACATGTCGAGCCAGGAAGAATGTTGAATGTCAGTAGTGGGTTGACTCCCACACAATTGATGAAAGTAGAAGAGCTCCTGGTTAGACACCAACAGGCATTTGCATGGGATTACTCAGATATGAAGGGTATCAGCCCAGAGATCTGTACCCATCGTATATACCTAGATGATCAAGCAACTCCAAGCAGGAAACCATAGAGAAGAATGAATCCGACAATGAAAGACATTGTCAAGGAAGAATTACAAAAACTCTTGATTGCCAGATTCATCTATCCAATTTTTGATAGTGAGTGGGTATCATCGTTAGTGGTAGTCCCTAAAAAGAATGGGAAATGGTGAATCTATGTGGACTACAGAGTGTTAAACAAAGTGACCAAGAAGGACCACTTCCCACTCCCATTCATTGATCAAGTCTTGGATACACTCTCCGGGAGGAAGTATTTCTCCTTCCTAGATGGATTTAGTGGATACAACCAGATCTAGATAGGAGAAGAGGATCAGGATAAGACAACGTTCACCTACCCATGGGGAACGTTTGCCTATCGGGTATTACCTTTCAGATTATGCAACGCACCTGCCACCTTTCAAAGGGTGGTGCTTAGCATATTTTTAGACATGATGGGAGATGCGATCAAAGTATACATGGATGACTTCACCGTCTATGGAGAAACCTTTGATGAAGCAATGACGAACTTGGAAAGAGTGCTCAAAATAAGCAAGGAAAACAATTTGTCCCTGAGCAACGAGAAATGCTTTATGATGATGCAAGAAGGCATCATACTGGGACACCACCTCTCCGTAGAAGGAATAAAGGTTGATAAAAGAAAAATTGAGGTCATCAGAGACCTACCTAGCCCTAGAATGCAGAGAGAGGTGAGGAGTTTTCTTGGATCATCCGGGTACTACCGGTGATTTATCGTCGAATTCAACAAAATTGCAAAACCATTGCACACTCTATTATCTAAGGATGTGGAGTTCAATTGGACGGAAGACTGCGAAGAAGCGTTTTAGTTGCTTAAAGAGAAACTGATATCCACACCGGTTTTAAGAGGACCAAATTGGGCCATACCATTCCATATCTACTGTGATGCATCCAACAATGCGATTGGAGCAGTCCTCGGATAGAAGGATGGCAAAGAATTTTACGCCATCTACTATGTCAGCAAAAACTTGGTAGGAGCCGAGCTCAACTACACGGTGACGGAGAAGGAGTTCCTTGTAGTTGTGCACGCCATAAACAAATTCTACCATTATATCATTAGGTATAAGGTATTTGTCCACATGGACCACATGGCCATCAGATACTTGATGAGCAAGCTGGCCATTGGTGGAAGAATTATCAGGTGGCTCTTGTTACTATAGGAATTCGACATCACAATAGTCGACAAACCAGGCAAAGACAATGTCATAGCAGATTTTCTATCTATATTGATACCGATAGACCATACAATAGTGGAAGACCAATTTTTGGATGAACATTTGTTCACCATTAGTGAGAAAATCCCGTGGTACGTAGATATAGCCAATTACTTGGCCATCGGAAGAACCTCACCTGCTCTCTCTTTCCGAGAAAAGCAGGCGGTCATAGAGAAAAGTGCATCATTCCTATGGATTGATGGCCTCCTATTCAAAATAGGATGTGACCAGATTATAAGGAGATGCATAGCAGAATAGGAGTTCTTAGAAGTACTCAAAGCATGTCATGATGAACCATGCGGAGGACACTTTGCAGGGAAATGAACTACCTACAAAATCCTACAGGCTGGGTACTTTTGGCCCACTCTGTTCAAGGATGCGGCTACGTACGCTAGAAAATGTGATGAATGCCAAAGAATGGGTAGACCAACCCATCGAGATGAAATGCCCCTCCAACCTCAGGTACACCTGGAACCCTTCGATAAGTGGGGCATGGACTTCGTGGGACCAATTAATCCACCTTCAATAGGGAGGAGGTTTATTTTGGTCTATACAGATTACGTCACCAAATGGGTTGAAGTTCAAGCATTGAGAGATTCAAAAGAAAGAACAGTCACCAATTTCTTATTTGCCCACATTTTTACATGATTTGGGGTCCCTAGAGAGATAACAATAGACCAAGGGCCTCAATTTACCTCCAAGTTGATCAAGGAGCTGATGGAGCAATACAGAGTTTGGCACAATAAAACTACACCCTACCATCCACAGGAAAATGGGCAAGTGGAAGTGATGAATAGAGAAATAGAGAACATCCTGATGAAGACCATGTAGCAACACAAAAAATATTGGGCTACACGGTTGTCGAAGGTAGTCTGGGCGTATAATACCACGTGGAAATCCACCACAGGCTTCACACCCTTCCAACTGGTCTATGGGAAGAGTGCGATGATGCCCATTGAATTTGAAATCAAGACATTGAGGACAGATTTAGAATTGAACTTGAGCTTGGATGATGCTCAAAAATAAAGGATTCGATAGCTAGATCAGCTGGACAAAATCCAAATGGACGCTTTGTAGAGAACGGAAATCATACAAAAGCAAAGAAAGTGATGGCATGATCACCACATTAAACTGAAGTAGTTCCAAGAAGGAGAATGGGTGATGTTGTATGATTCTCGGTTCTAGGAAAGAAAAGGTAAATTAATGCAAATATGGATGGGACCGTATGAGGTGGTAGATCTCATCAAGAATGGGGTAGTGTGTGTTAGAAAAATTGACGACAACAACACCGTGTTAATGGTCAATGGCCACTAACTGCACCCCTATAACACATCCGAAACCTTACAGGTGGAATCCAGAATAGACATGGGGGAGACCCCATCTTGTTAGATCTGGACCAAAATCTTAACAGGAAAAATGGTGGGCATGGAGGTGCTCACCAAAATTAGTTAATTTAGTTTTTTTTCTTACAGTGTGTTTTGCAGGGACAACGCCCACATGCAAGCTATAGGCATCCTAATCCAGGGCCTAACAGGCATGGAATGCGTCTAACTACCTTTATTTTTCTTTCTTTTCATTTTCTTTTTGTAGGTGGAGGACCTGACAGCATGAGGAATAGGTATCTGGGAAACCAGGCCTGATTCGGCTCAGCATTCCGACACCGGCACTCATAGGTAGAAGCTGAGGTAGCGTGAAGCGAGACTGAGAAGGCTTGATCACCCTTTCCTAGTCAATCACAACATGATTACCAAGAATAAAGTGCCTTCCACATCGAGAAGGCATAGAAGAAGGTGCCTTCCTTATAAAGAAGGTGCCCAGCCAGAAGAAGGCACCTTCCTTATAAAGAAGGCGCCCCACCAGAAGAAGGCACCTTCCTTATAAAGAAGGCACCCAGCCAGAAGAAGGCACCTTCCTTATAAAGAAGGTGCCCCACCAGAAGAAGGTGCCTTCCTTATAAAGAAGGTGCCCAACCAGAAGAAGGCACCTTCCTTATAAAGAAGGCACCTTCCGTATGAAGAAGGTGCCCCGTTAGAAGAAGGCACCTTCCTTATCTACCAGAAGAAGGCACCTTCCTTATCCGCCAGAAGAAGGCACCTTCCTTATCTGCCAGAAGAAGGCGCATTCCTTATAAGGAAGGTGCCACAAAAAAAAAAGAGCCAAAGGTGCCTTCCACATCAGGAAGGCGCATACAGATCGAGGCGCCTTCCACCCCAAGAAGGCATAGGTACATAGAAATGCCTTCCACCCCAGGAAGGCGTAGGTATTCCACATCAGGAAGGCACCCATTCAAGAGCACCTTCCGTAGCAGGAAGGCACCATCATCAAAAGGGTGCCTTCCACCATCGAAAGGCACATCCAATCAGAGACGCCTTCCACCATCGAAAGGTGCATCCATTTAAAGAGCACCGACAACATCAAAAAGGCACCACATAAGCACCTTCCACATTAGGAAGGTACCAAAGAGTGCCTTTCATGTACAACCAACACTTAAGTCTCACGGATGCCTCGATTGGAATGAAATCACCACACGAACGAGCGGCATCAGATTACCATACCCCTCCCCCATGTCACAAATCAGTGAATCAATGCTCTTCATGATGCATGAAACACCAAATAAGGTACGTGCATACTAACTCAAATATTTATATAATTATTCATAAATTATGCAATACCAAAAAAAATATTGTCATCATAAAAATCATATACCCCCATGGTCAGAACCACGTGCCAATGATATGGCTCGAAAGGTGTACCCTAGAATTAAATGCTAGGGTTAGGCGCCTTCCCTATAATAAGGCACCTTCCTGAAGAAGTAAGGATAGAAAAAAGAAGTGCAGTAGTAAGGGAAGGCGCCATGGGAGGAAGGTCAAAGAATCATGCGGTGAAAAAGAATGAGCCGAGTGATATGGAAGGAATCAGGGGGACGGTAAAAACACAGTTCGAGGCCGAGGGATGGTTTGAATACTATACCCTAGTCAGTCAGGGCTAGGATATGGAGGTAGCCAAGGAATTCACTACCTCCTTGAGGGGTGATGTAGCTCAGGTGTGAGGGGTAGAAATTTTGGTCACCCCCGAATACATCTCGTAGGCGACTGGATTGCCCCTCACAGGTGAATGCATATACAAAGGCGGACTACTGAAGTCGTATGCCGAAGTGCTACTGCCAGGAGAAAATGTGCAGATAGATAAGGAAGGGCTACCCAAAAGCAGCCTTCCCATGAATCTGTAGAAGATATTTGAGTAGGTTGCTCGATTCTTTACATGCATCGGGAAGTATACCCATTTGCACACTAACCATGTGTAGTTTTTGAATCACCTGGTGCATGGAAGGAAGTTGAACATGCCCTTCTACCTAGAAAATGCCCTGAAGGAAGAAGCAGCTAGGTACTAGAAGGGAGCACCGTCCGCCTTGGCCCACCATGGGCTGATATCAACACTGGTCCGCCATGCAGAAGCGTAGAGGCAGAACCCCGACGTAGAGGGAGATGGCGGCCAAGAAAGGCAACAGGATGCTATTGTCAAAATAGGGCAAGAAGAGGGAAGCCCTGTAGAGGAGATGGCAAGTATCAGGCAATTGGCATTGCTCGATTTCACAAAAGAAAGAGGGCATTCACCAGTGCCTGAATGCATAGAGGAAAGAGGGCATTCCCCAGTGCTCGAGTATGAAGAGGAAGGAGCACCGCTTATTAGCAACGAGGCCGAGTTCTGGCCACCAGAACCAGTCCCCAGGAGGAAATGCCTACGGTGACTCCTCCTCTCGATAGAAGAAGAAGAGAATGACCCGAAAGTTGATGTGGTAGCCCAAACCCTCCGAGAATTGACAAACTAGAGCCCACAAGATGTAGGGACTTCTGGGAGCAATGATCAGGTCGACACAGCCTTGGAGGAAGTGATGGAGTGGCAGACCAATTGTTGGATGGCCCAAAAAATTTTGGAGGATTACCAGAATGAGCATAGATGGGAATTGGAAGAATGAGAAAGATGAATCACCCAGCTTGAGCAGCTGGTATAGAAGTTGCGAGAGGAGAACCAACAACTCCAGGACAGGGGAATAGAAATAAGGGATGCATCGACCCAAACTAACTGGGCAAGAGAGGTCCCGATGAATTCTCCCACATCTGTAGAATGAGTATTCTCTTTGGGAGAATTTTGATCGGACGCTTGATAGAGCAGCCTGGAGGCAAGGGAGAATTCCTCTATTTTTGGGAGTGAAGGGGAAAGAAGTCCCACAACACCCCCTGTCATCGACCTAAGTGATACAGAGTAGGATGAGGGCCAATAGTAGCAGACAGGATCGGGGGATAAGGAAGAACTCCCCAGACCTAAGGAAGAAAGAGAAGAACCTGAGGGGTCGGCACAGGACAGACAGGGGGGCGAAGAAGCACCCCCAGAGATGGCAGCATAGGTCCCCCAGAGTGAAGAGAATACTCCAGGGACCGTAGAGCAGGCCCCTCGGAGTGAGAAGACATCCACCAGGGAGAAAGGGAAAACCCCTATTTGAGCTACCATATTTTCTGTAGAGGCCAAAGGAAAAGGGCCCAAGACGACTCAAAAGAAGGTGAAGGTGACCTTCGTCGAGCCAGAAGAAGATGAGTGGGATATGCAACCATTCGCAGAGAGGCAAAAATAGTTTGAACGGCTGCTCAAAGAGATGACAATAGCTAAGGAGACCAGGAAGGCAACCTCGAGGATGTAGGGGGATGCTGGTATCTATGTCAATCCGATAGAGGATATCCAGTTCTGGGAGATTTATGGGTCATCCCGGGGATGACCCTCCAAGATAAGAAGGTATTTTGAATGATGGGGGGTATATGGACCTGAATTGGAAGCCATTGCCATTGCAAAGGAGAACGTAGGACTTACTCCTGAAGCAACCTGATTTTATAAAGCCCAAGTAGTTCATCTCAGGAGGGATAATTTAGATATCCCTCTTGCAACGATCAGACCTCCGGACGCTGACCTATGGCAAGCTATAGAAGCTGCATTTTAGGCAGCAAAGATGACGTTGGCTAGATCACCTTCGATAGCGGCCAGGATGAGGAAAGCAAAGCTGACAATAGCACCCACAGCCCTATGTAGAAAAAGAGGAGCCACACCTCTAGATGCCAGTGTGCAGAAGAGGCAGACACGGGCTGCAGGTACAGCCGGATCCACCAAGAAATAGCAATGATGAGGGGTCAACAGGGCTACCTGCAGTTTTGATGCCATGAGGGCATGGCATATGTTAGACGTGGGGGAATGATGAGCATCAGAAATGCTCATATTCTGTATACATTTTCTTGATTATTATGCGGTTGTATAATAAGGATTGCATATGTTTATGAATGATTATATAATTATTTGATGAAATTATGTGTGTTATCTAATTCATGTGTTTTCAATGTGTTTTTGTGGAATTGTAGTTGATTTAGTCATATTTGGATCAGTCGAGGTCTTTTCATGGACCTGGCACTTTGTTTCTTTTGGAATCAACGCAGAGAAGGTAGGCGCCTTCCTCTTCCAGGAAGGCGCCAAGCGTAAGTAAGTCACCTTCCTCTTCCAGGAAGGCACCAAGGAAATACAAGCGCCTTCCTCTCCCAGGAAGGTGCCAATAGAAGGCCAGTGCCTTCCTCTTCCAAGAAGGCACCAAAGGAAAATAAGTGCCTTCCTCTCATAAGGAAGGCATCGATAGGAAGGTGCCACTAGAAGGCAAGTGCCTTCCTCTCATAAGGAAGGCGCCAACAAGAAGGCACCACTAGAAGGCAAGCACCTTCCTCTCATAGGAAGGCACCAATAGAAGATAAGCGCCTTCCTCTTCCAAGAAGGCACCAATGGTAGTAAGGCACCTTTCACATAGAGAAGGCACCCGACATACTTAGGCACCTTCCTCATAGGGAAGGTGCCCTTGTTCTTCGCTCGTTGACTAGACAAGCACGACGTGGACAATAGAGACTGGTGCAGTTCCAACTCTACATCATGTAGAGTTAAATTGGGAATCACAACGATGTATGAGAACATCCTACCAATGCCAAGTGAAGCACAAACCAATCAGTGAACATGCCACCATTAGAAATGAATGCCAATTTTAGCAGATGTTGATCACATTTACCAGACTCTCTTAATTTAGTCTGGAATGAATCGACTATTATAACTTCTTTGTAACAGAATATCTACGGGTGTGCTATATAAACACATGCAGACCTCTTTGAGGATATATAGAATATTTTGATAGTAAATGTAGAGAGATATATAGAAGAAGCATTGTAATACTTTGATAATTATAATACAGTTCTAAGAGTTTCTAAGTGCATGTTCAGCTGGGAGGAAGCTGCTGGAGCCTGGGCCCACTCCAAGCCAGTATTTCTTCCCCTATTTTTTCCTGTGTTTTCTAGATTAGTTTACCGCTTTTATAAGATTGTTTACCGCATTGTTATTTCTCATATTGCAATAGGTTTATTTCCAGGAATGCGTGAATATTTCCTTTCTATAGATTTAATTGTTTTTACGTAAATTATTGAGGAGTGTATGAATGATTGACGACCATTGAAACACCCCCCAATAGTAGAACTAGTGGACTCATCTCAAGTGGTATTGTAAGAAATCTTGTTCAAGACCCTTTGCAAGTTTATGAAGCTCCCTGGGTTGATAAATTAAATGCACGAGCATGTGACAAAAGTAGGAAAGAAGTTAACCTTGTTTGGCCCGCAACATCTTGATCAGGATAATACATATCTTAATCATAGTCAGTACTTGTGGGTGAATTGTGAATGCTCAGTGTTTTAGGGTTAGTGGAATGAGGGATCCCATTTGATCCAAGAAGATCGTATTGCCACTCATGAATGAGAAGGTCCTATGGCTTAATTCAAAGAGGTTCTATGATTCTAGGTGATGGATTAGTAGGGTGAGCTCATGAATGAGCTTAGCTACATGTTATGACCATATGCTAGGTAAATTATGCATACAAAACCCTAAAAATGCTCTCAAGTGCTTTCTAATATATGCAATCAAAGCAAACAAACAAACAAGAAATCATTCTTTGTTTTTTATTTTGATATATTTTTTTGATTTTTTTTTTATTTTGTGTTTTTTTATTTTAGATCTTCTACTCCTAGAATACTATGGAAAATAAAAGAGAACACTACAAAAATATATTTTATGCACATACTTTGTCGAGGAATGTGACACAAACAACAAAAAGTGGCTTCCTAGGATGTTGGATATGGTTGATGGGTATCCTAAGGAAATAAAATACCTCTAGAAGAGGTCACATTGTCTATTGCCTTGCTACTAGCCCATCTGGGCTTTCACTTCACCCTCATGTGAGATTGAAAATTCATGATAGATTTGATTCTATAAATTATTAAGCCCTAGGAATTGGAGGGCATCTAACCTTCCTACTTTGGGATGCACCCAAAAGTAGGAGAATTTTGGTAATGAAGTTTGAAAAGCCACTCATAAGGGGATACTATCGTTTGTAAAGGGTCCAATCCACAATGGGAGATGAATGTCCATATTACGTGATTGTTGTTAGTCATTGGTGATGAAATCCAACTAACTAATATTATATTTCATCGTGTGTGTAAGGATTAATTTTAATCTATTTGCATAAAGGAAACATAGAGCATACGAATGATATTTTACTAAATGTAAAAAATTATGTTTGATATTCATAAACCCTATATGATATTTAGCCTTTAAGTAGGAAATCAAGCAAGCAAACCAAACAATAGTAGACAGAGGCCATTTGACACAAATATGACCATGATTAGAGGCTATTCAAACCTAAGATAGCCATAGACAAAGGTCATATGAACATGAGATGGCCATATATAGAGGCTATTTGGACTAGATATAGCCACAAATAGAGGTTATCTCAACCTAATATGGCTATTTTTTGATTGACCTAAAGCTAAAAAGCTTCTACAATTTTTGCTATAAAATGAAATTTCTTTATGTTTCTTTATAGGACAACAAATAATTTATCTTTCTCTAAAATGAAAGTCTGATGTAGTTTTTTCGTCTTATTTTTATTCTTCTTGTGCTTTGGGGCCATCCTAAATGGGGACGATCATAGTACAAGGGTCATCTCAACTTGAGATAGTTATAGTATAGGGGTCATCTCATCCTAAAATGGTTATGATTGTGTACCTACAAATCACTAAGACATGCAAAAATCAATAATTTTGATTTATCAAAACAACAAATGATGAAAAATGGAGACCCACAAGGGATCCTACCATGATAACCATTTGAAAGCGCAAAAACATGCATCACAAATAGAACAAGAAAGCATAAAAACACAATGTAAAAAGGGATCAAATGATAATAAATATAGCTACAGTTAAATTGTATTGATTCTCTTAAAAATATTTACAATGAGTCCCTCTTAGGTATTTTAATTATGATACAATATTATAGTAAGGATCAAGATATCCTTTTTCATTGGACAAGAGTTTTTCTTTGATGTAATCTGAAAGTGTTCTCATGCCCACAATAATACTTGGAGAGTGGGTTTTCAACAACTACCGCATGAGGGTTGAATCTAAAAGTCTTTTGTATTGTTTGATCCTATAACTAGTATGCAAAGAAATAAATATGATATCAGTAGCATCTATGGGGCCCACTTAGATTGGATCCATCTTGATCATAAGATAAAACAAAATAAAAAGAACTGAAAATGGATTGCATGTGATGAAAATAAATATCTATGCTAATGCAACAAATGATATGCATAAATAAAATGATCTAATGCTAAAAGGAACATGCAACATGCAAATCTAAGCTAAGATGCACAAAAATAAAACAAATTGATCACCCAACTGAGGCCATATTGTGGTGAGACAGTCAAATCGATCACCTGATTGGGATTATCTTGGGGTGAGACGATCACTGTCTACGGATCGTCTTAGTGCAACATAATCATTATCGTAAGCCTAAATTTTTTGTGAAACCAATCTAGATCGTGTTGGGGTGATCCAAGGATGGATTAATCAACAAATTTCTTGTGGGTGAGAGTGCAATATTGTTGATTTAAATTATTTGGAGTAGTGGATAGTGATGAGATGGATAATGATCTCAAATCTTGTGCAGCAATCCAATAGCATGACAATAGCAATGAAAATTGGTGTGGGACTTTGGTAGCCCTTCACAGAGGTAAGTGTTTGAAATTAGGTATTTTTTAGAGGGGGGAAAACCTCCATTTTATAGCCCTCTTGGCATGCTCCTAGATAGGGAAAATTGGTAATCATGGGCTGCATGTTTACCTATTTTCAACAAACTATAGGTGGGGCAACGTGCAAGTTGCTTGGTGTCGATGAAAAATTTATCGCCATGCTGGTAGATGGCTTACAACACCCATTTGTTTTTCATGCACATGTGGTCATCTTAGGTTGAGATGGTCACAACTTTGAGGCCATATCAATTCGAGATGATCATGACTTGGAGATTGTATCACTATGAGATGATCATGCTTCCCATGGGGAAAAATACCTTTTGTTGGGAAAAGACACCAAATGGCCCTGAGGCTACCCTAGGTGGGTTAGATGGGTTAGAACGAGGTATTTTGAAGGATATCTTTGTGATTACATATTTTAGGTGTCTACATAATGTATGTGTCAATATGAGAGAAATTTCAAAGTGTTAAGAGAGTATGAAGAGTCATATGATATGTGGAAAGTTAAGAGCTTTGTCTTCATGAGAGCAATATGAAAGGTTGCATATCCTGGATGAAAGAGGAGAGAAATAGTTAGAGAACTAAAAATTCATGTAAAATGATATATTGGAGGTAAAGCTCCATGCAATGTAATCTATCTATATCATTAATGAAATATTATGATATTGTGTGCATCTGAGTTATATTCTATGAGATATTATCTGTAACATATTGTTGTAATTGAGTTTCATTGTTAGTAGCATTTATTTGATTTATTTTAGATCTTGGATAGAGATTTCTATGAGTTAACCTATTGAGAAAGCTAACATTTTCTTGATGAGGGAAAAACCAAAATAAGTTAGAGTAAAAATATAAGACATAAAACTTTGATTGATCATTCATGGCAATTTATTCTTTTGTATACAATAATTTGCACAAGCAACAAAAGGAAGTTAGGATAGTAATAAATCATAATAAAGTGCTAGTAGGTGGTAATGTCAAACCCAATCATTTTCCTCTTTCCCTAGGAGACTAATGTAGGGTAGCATGAATTAAGCATTGTTAACTATAATTTTTTACATTTTAAGAAGCAAAAATCTGCCTTGAATTCCAAATATGATATTTTTCATTCATTCATAGAAAATTATAAGAGATAAATAACTATATTTTATTATTTCTAAGCTAAGCTATATATGACTAAGTATTTACAAAACTTAAGACTTTTGGGACTATTTTCATGATTGTTTCTTTTCTGTTAAATAGGTCCCTAGAAGTCAACTATTTTTAATATGAAGAAAGATAGTGGAGTACTTCATTGACATGCAAATATTTCTAAAGGATGAGATTTGACCAAAATATTTTACCATAATATTCTCTAATTTGAACAAGATCTGGTAGGAACTTAATTTCAAATTCCCCATACTTTTTCCTTAGTGAGACATTGTTGATTTCTCATGATTTGAGGCACTTGATTTTTTATGAGTATAGGATTATATATACTTGTTGGAATGTTATTTTTGAGATCGATCAAGTGGAATTAAAATTTTCTAGTTTTGTGAATATTGAACATGGATAGTAGTGCACCAAATTTTCTATCATCGTATTCCTAAATATTATTAGGAAATAATTATTCTACTTGGAAATTAAACTCAAAACTCAGCTTGAGTTTGAATAAGTATGGGAAGTTGTAGATGGGTCCACTACCCATATTAAAATAAATGATGATTAAAAACAAAAGTTTAACAAAATATATAGGAATGTGTGGTTGAACATTATGTTTAGCACATTTGATGAATTTTAACCATTCATTCATGACTCAACCACATCTAAAGATGCATAGGATAAGATTTATATAATACTTGATACAAATAAATGAACCAAATTTTGTTCCTTCAAGTCTAATATCATTGTCTAAAAGTACAGCATGGTAAAAGGCTTGAGTTAATACTAAGATGAGTTATAATGTTGTGTGAATCACTACAAGACTTGGGATAAATAGTGTCTTATTTCACACTTGTTACCATTGTTTTGAGATCTCTTTCCTCAAATTATAATATATTTATGACAATCCTAAATATCACTAAGAAAACACCAACTTTTAAAATTTTATGAATCTACTTCAAAAAATGGAATCCTCTCATACATCACACCATAAGGATCACATTCTTATTTCAAATAAAAAAGGGAAGTAATAGTTAAAAGAGGTATAGGACCTCCATAACACTTTCGACATCAAGAAAACAATTCTTGCACATCAAATATGTGTGTGCTATATGGTAAAAATGGTCACACATTGAAGGAATGGTGGGATAATCCTTCATATCCTCTAGAAAAACATCCATAACAGAAGAAGTCATCAAGTAACAAGAGAAATTCAAATTGAAAAATAAAGACAACACATCAATAACATGGTAATATTACTAAAGATGACATCTCAAGAAAAGAATTGTATGATCACTTAAAAGAAGAAGAGTATGTATATGTTGCATGATCAACCAATTCATCCTAATGACATTTGGTATGTTGATTATGGAGCAACCAAACATTTAACTAGTTGAAAAGACTAGTTCTAGACTATTGACTATTCTAGTTATATAGGACATGTATCCTAGGTGATGATACATTCTATGATATCAAGGCATAGGTGATATCAATACGTAACTTGGGTCTCATACATGAAAATAATATATCATGTAATCAAACATAATTTTAAGGTAGATTTTAACAAACGATATATCTCTAAGGTATCTCATTTGTGACAAAGCTAAAAATTCTATGATTGTTGTACATGGTAAAGGAATAGAAAAAATGTTTGGGCTTCATACAATACATCATGATAATCAATGATTAATTATCAAATTTGATATTTTCGCATCACTATGGCATTAACAATATGGTAATTTATGTTTTAGCCATATTATTACACTTCAAAAGAAACACATGGTCTGAGATCTTCCTTTCTTGAAGAAGTCTACTCAAATTTTCCTTTGTTGTTTAGCTAGAAAGTAAAATTGAGCTCCATTTGGTTCTTCAGCATATCAAGCCAAAGAGCCTCTCAAATTGGTTCATACTGATATTTTTGGATCCATGGCTCTAAGTTATAATGGCTCTTGATATTTTCAACTCTTTATTTATGATCATACTAAAAAAATGTGGGTATTTTTCTTGCCAAATAAGAATGAAGCATTTTACTACAAATATTTTAAGAATAAATTTGAAACATTCATAGGTCATTTGATCCATGTACTCTACTAAAATAAAGGGGGAGTTTACCAACAATGTTTTTTGCTTTCTTGAAAAATATGGCATTCATAAAAAATTAAAAATAAATTACAAAAAAATTATGTTGTTGAATATCGAAATAGAACCATCATGGAAATGGTTCAATTCATATTGAAATATTCTCAACTTGCACCTTTTTTTTAGGTAGAAGAAGTACATACCATGGTTTACTTTCTCAACTACACCCCCAATATAGCACTTGTTTGTCACTCTTGAATAATATAGATCAAATACAAGACATCAATTTATCACATTCATGTTTTTGGATTTATAGAATATATGTACATACCAAAGGAGAAGAGATAATAATTGGATGAGGAGTCTCATTAATGAATTCTATTAGTCTATAGTGATGAATCAAAATCCTATAGATTATTTGAGATAGCTACCAAGAAATTGTAAATTAGTCATGATGTTATTTTGATAAGAAGAATGATCTACTCTCTTCTCCATAGGAATATTCATCTAATTTTAATCCAACAATTTTTTATAATGATAAAAAAATCAAAATAAGATGCTAATAATAAATCTTCTAGATCGATAAAAAGGAAGGGTTTTTGTGATGGAGTTGCTGGGCACTGCGTGAATCTCGCACAGGCTTGCATGCCTCTATGAGTGCCTGCATGTGGAAGTTTTATTCTTCTTTTGATTCGGTGGCTTCTTCTAATTATAGTGGTGAGTTTTTTTATCAATTTTTGGGGTGGGTTGTTGCTGCGTGAGTGTATTTTCTTGACCTGAGTGTGGGATAGTCATGGCTTTTCCTAGAGGTATCCAATGCTAGAATAATTTGTCATTTAAGGAATCTCTTCATGGCTCAAGCTATTCTTCAGTTTGGCATAATGTGGATGATAACTCTTCAGCCCCAGGAGGTTATTCTTTGGAAGGAGTATTTCATGCAAAGCAAGTTAACGGATGCTTTGAAAGGGTTGGGAGTGACATGTTCTTGTGATTCAGCCTGAGTCAATTATAAAGGATGTGGATTATATGTAAAATCATGCTTTAATATGCAATTTTTGGGTATTAATGTCCCTTTCTTGGCATTTGAAATGTGGGCTAGGAGTATTTGGAACACGGTTGGCAACATGGAAATACTGAGGGGAGCTAATAATTTCTTTTTGGTGGTGTTTTCTTACTTGGAAGACCGAAATAGAGCTTTTGAGGGGGCTGTACTTTTACAACTAGACTGGCCTATTTATTAAACCTTGGCACATGGGTTTTAATCCGATTGAGGAGATTCCTTCTTGGGTTCCCATGTGGTTTTGGCTTCCATGGTTACCTTTGGATTTTTGGTAGATGGATAGTTTGCACATGATTGCATTGTTGTTAGGCAAACTGATGGGACCATCTCAACAAAATTAAGAAAAAAATGTAGTCTCATGTGCCCGTATTTGTGTTGAGTTGAATTTAACTAAGCCTTTGCCTAATTCTATGCAAATATGTGTTGGGTATTTTTCTTGGGTTCAAAAATTAGACTATGAAACTCTTCCTTTCCATTGTTGGTTGTGTCATGAGTACAGGCATATTCAACATAAATTTCCTAAAATACCAAAGAATAAATCATCTAGTTATAAAAAATTAAATCTATAATCTTCTGGAGGGAATTCAATTATGCAAGATGTTGATCCTGGTCAAGGGAGTGGTCCCACGGATGTTAGTGGGGTATATAAAGAAGGCTTTGTTTCGATTAAGACTTGTAATAAGGGAAAAGGGTTGAAGAGGACCTTTAATGATAGATAAATGGATTGCTTACATAATAAGTTTGATGCCTTGGATGATTTGGAATTTATTGATGAAGGAATGAATGGTAATTTGAATATGGATGCTCAAAATATGACTGAGGTGCTAGACCATAATGGGCAATAGGAAGTAACAGATCCTTCTTTGGACATAGTCTTGGTAATTGTTCTTGTTTTGGAGGTGCGGCAGGATGGATTGAAAAGGGATGAGCCTCTTTTGGTTGATTTTTTGAATGCTTGTAGAGGAAAGGGTTTCAATCACGGTCCTTATTTAGGTTTGCTCCAAAAGAACTTAAAAAAATGGGCCCCTGCAAAGCCGATTAAGGTGGGTAGGAAGAAAGATGCAGATAAACTTCATGTGGAGGGAGAAACATTGGTTGAGAGTGGGGTGGTTAAACCCCTAGAGTCTCACTTTTATTCTCTCTCTAAATGATTTTTATTTCATGGAATGTGAGAGGTTTGAATAACTTACCTCATCAAAAATCTATTCAATATTTGGTCTAGGTGCATAAGCCAGATGTTGTTTTTCTTCAAGAATCTAAATTATCGGTGGAGGATCTATTTAGTATTGCTTCTAAACTCTGGGCTAAAGGTCTTTGTCAGTGTGTTGGGGATGTGGGTAGTGTTAGGGGGATTGTTAGTCTTTAGAATCCACAAAATATTACTACTCTTTGGTGGGTCTTGAATAAGTCAGCTCTTTCTATGATAGCTTCTTGCCATGAGTCTAGAGAAGTGGTTTTATTAACTAACATTTACGCCCCCTCGGATCTTGGTGGGAAGGAGTTGCTTTGGAAACATATTCAAAGTGTTCGGTCCTTGGTTCCATTATATCCTTGTATTATGGTAGGGGATTTTAATGCTATATCTAGTATTTATGAGAAGCGGGGAGGTGTGGGTACTTTGGGGCCTACCTCTAGGCTCCGTAATGATAATATTAAAATTATTAATCTTGTATATATTAAGTCGATGAATGGTGTGTTCACTTGGATGAATAGATGGTGTGGTTCTAACTTGATATTTGAGAGGTTGGAAATATTTCTTACTTCTTCATATTGGGTTAGAAATTCTTGGGTTATTAATTCGAAGGTTCTTGATTGGAGGGGATCGGACCATTGGCCTATTAAACTTGCTCTCTCAACAAGGAATGGGTCATAATCCAAGTTTTAAATTTTAGTTAATGTGTCTTAGGGATCTCTCTTTGTATTACTTGATGAAAGTCTAGTGGATTCAATTTTTTCCTTCCCATGGTACTTCTATGTACTATTTTGTTAAAAGGCTCCAATTTGTGAAATTTCAACTCAAAAAGTAGAATAGGTACTATTTCGAGAATCTATTTTAGCCTAAATATTTGGCCCAAAGTAGGCTTGATGTTATCACCAGAAATATCAGAGATCATGGTCTTACAAAGCAGAATCTGTAGGAGTTTGAAGCTTTGCATGAGCTTCAAGAGTGGGATCTTCGGGAAGAATTTTTTTGGAAGCAAAAGGCCATAGTGGAATGGTTATAGGAAGGAGATTGAAATACAAATTTCTTCTTTAACACTGTTAAGGCTCGAAGACATGGCAATGGTATTTATTCAATTATTTCTTCTCAAGGTATTCAGTTGTCTACTTCTCAGGATATATCTTGGTAGGTTATTCGGTTCTTTTCTTCCTTATATTCTGAGGATTCTTGTGTGGATCACGTTGATGATCATACTATTTTGTGTTGTATTCCTTCTATTATTTTAGAAGATATCAATTCACGTCTTCTTCAACCTATTGCCATTGATGAACTAGAAAGGGTAGTTTTCCTTATGAAAACTGGGAAAGCTTTGGGGCCTGATGGATTCCCTGTTGAGTTCTTTCAACACTTTTGGAAAATTATTAAATCTGATCTTTTTAAGGTTGTTCTCAAGTCCTTTCATAACCATAAGTTATTTAATGCTTTGAATTCCACTTTTTTTGTTCTACTTCCTAAAAGTGATGGGGATAGCTCTTTTGATCAATTTCAACCTATTGCTCTCTAAAATGTGGTGTATAAAATTATTACAAAGCTGATTGCGGAGCGTCTCAAGCCTTGGCTAGATAGAGTTATTTTTGATGAGCAGGGTGGCTTTGTGGTTGGTCAAAAGATTCTGGATGAGGTGGCTATTGCTTCTAAGGCTATTCATTCTATGAGAACTTCTAAGGATAAATTTATGTTTATGAATCTGGATATGGCGAAGGTTTATGACAGGGTAAAATGGTATTTTCTTCAAAAAATCCTCTTGGACTTTGGATTTGATCTTTCTTGTATTTAGTAGATTAAGAGTTGTATTACAACTCCCTCATATTCTATCCTAATTAATGGGGAGCTCTATCCTCTATTTCATGCTTCCCAGGGTCTTCGGTAGGGAGATCCTTTATCTCCCTACTTATTTATAATTATGGATGAAGTTTTGTGTCATTTGCTTAAATATCATGTTCACCAGGGTCTTATTCATGGGTGGAAATGGGATACTGGTAGACCAGCTATTTCTCATCTTCATTTTATTGATGATACTGCTCTCTTGGGTGTGGCCTCTACTCATGAAGCAACCAACTTTAGACACATGTTGGATATGTATTTGGTTGTATCTGGTCAAAATATTAATGAGCATAAGTCTACTATTTTATTTTTCAATACGGATCCCAAGATTCAATCTAGGGACTCTTCCCCTTACGTACTTGGGGATTCCTATTTTTGTTTGTCCTCTACCTAGGTCGGTTTGGACTAACATCCTTGATAAATTTCATATTCGATTTAGTCATTGGACTCATAGATGGTTGACATTTTTTGGTTAGGTTTTACTTCTAAAGTTGGTTGTTCAGGCTTTATTGGTGTATAGATGTCTTATTAAGATTACTCTAACAAGTTTTCTTCATGATCTAGATTCTCTTTCTAAGCAATTTTTGTGGGCTGGTAATCTTGATTCCTCAAAATGGAGTCTTGTTAATTGGGAGACTATTTGTTGATCGAAGCAGGAAGGGGGATTGGATCTCCACCTAAGCTCTATTTTTGGGATTTCTTTGGATGCTAAGCTATATTGACATTGGTGTAGTAATTAGGAGCAAAATTGAGCTAGGATTATCTCCTACAAGTATCTTAGGGGGGTGGAAGGTTTTGAGATTCCTATATATAGCTTGATTGGTCAAGGATCATTTGTTTGGAATACTCTGAAGAAGGGTGCAAAGTTGGTTAAGCAGGGGTTGTTCTAGATTTGTTATATTGGGTCTCGGGCTCTTTTTTGGCATGATTCTTGGGATGGATTTTCTCCTATCCTTAGCGAGTTTCCCCATCTTCAAGATCTTGCTCAATGTTTTTTGGATACTAGATGGGTGAGGGTGGCAGATTTCAAAATTATTAAGTCCTTTGGTTAGATGGTTAGTTTCCAGTGGAAGGATCCTTGGGAATGGCTTGCTGGTGGCACTATGGATGTGAGGGTGGAATTGGCCCATATTTTGGCTAGTCATCCCTGCTCTTCTCTACCTATGAATGATGTGCTAGCATGGGGGAGGGATAGTAGAGGGACATTTTTGGTTGTTGTTGGTTATTGTGTTTTGGATCGACAGTGGTTTGGGGAGAATGTGGTCCTGTGGTGGGAGTAATTTTGGAATAAGTTTATTTGTACTAAGTGTAGTTTTTATGTGTTTTTGGCTACTCATAATCGATGTCTCACTTGGGATAATCTTCAAAAGAATGGTTTTTTTGGCCCCTCTTTATGCTATAACTGTGGGAAGGATGAGGAGTTTGTTGGGAATTTACTTCTCCAATACGACTTTGCTTGTCAACTCTAGCATTATTGGTGGGGAGTTTGGAATCAACCTTGTTTGCATGCTTCATCTATATTTGATTTTTGGAGGAGTATGGGGTAGCCTCCTGCAGCAAATTTCTTTTTACAAGTTGGGTGGAGCATTGGTCCTTCATGCATTTTTTGATAGATTTAGCTTGAATGGAACTGTCGAATTTTACAATGGAAGGAGTTAACTGCTTCTCAGGTCTGGCAAAGGATTTTGTGAATGATCCAAAAAACCGTATCTATAAAATATCATATTATTTCTCCTATGGACCAAGAAAAATGTCAGATCATGGAAAAATTAGGTTTATTGGTTAATGGTCCTGGTCCTAATGTCTCTTGTAGATGGATGGGTCAGAGTAATCGGGTGCGGAGGGCTGGTAAATGTAATCTACCTCCTCTGGGAGTGTTGAAGATTAATACGGATTGATATTCCTAGGGTAATCTAGTTAATGCTAGTATTGGTGGTGTAGGGCAGGATAGTAGTGGTACTATCTGATTTTTTTTCTCTTACTTTAAGAGATATCATTATAATAACTTCATGTAAGCCCTTGCAATTTTATATGCTTTGGAGCAAGGGTATGCTTTGGGTTGGCATCGGATTGTTTGTGAATCTAATTCTTAGATTGTTATAAATTTGTTGAATTCTAGGGATAGTCTTCATGGTAGTTGGCGGTTGAGTTGGATTGCTCGGAAAATTCTCAATATCTCTGCTCACTTGGAGTTCATTTCTTTTGTGCATATTCCCTAAGAGTGGAATGGGGTACCAAATTTGTTAGCTAGATGGGCTTCTGAGTTTTAGGATGATTGGGATGTTCAAAATTGGTCTCAACTTTCTTCTGATTGCTCTCAATATCTCTCTTCTTTATTGAGAGCTGATATGTCTGAATAGCTTCTTATTTTTCTTTGTATCTTGGATGTTTTGTTGAGTTAATAAATTTTTACCCTTTTTAAAAAAAAAAAATCTTCTAGGGGTTATAATGATGTACACAATAATGACCATGATATAAACCAATCTACTCCACCATATTAGATATGAATAACACCCAAATAGTATACTAGCACATTAAGATCTTTAAGTATAAGTGGAGTTTTAGACAAATATACCATAGAACCAAGGATAAAAAATATGGCTTGTGATGAGGTAAGTATGGATCTAATAAGCATCACTGTACAAATTTTTAAACCTTCCATAATTCAAAAATATCTTTAGTCTAAGTCTTTAAAGGATGATTTGCACACAAATTATTAAGCATTAATGTAGAATAAAACTTAGTAGCTTGTTGACTTCCACCATGGAAGAAGGAAATTGGATGCAAATGTATCTTCAAGACCATATAAAGTCATATGGTAGCATTTTTAGATAAAAGATACAACTTGTATCCAAGGGCTATGCACAAAAGGAAGACATTGGCTATGAAGAAAAATTTGAACCCATAGATAAGATAAATATTATCAAAATGATATTTTCTTTAGCTACATAAGTTGGCTAGAGGATTCATTAGATGGATATCAAAACTGACTTCCTCAATGGAGACTTAAAGGAATAACTCTACATGATTCAACCAGATGGATTTTTTACACCTAGACAAGAAAAAAATGTGAATTAATTAAATTTATTTATGGTCTCAAATAGGGTCCTTGAGCATGGTTTCAAGAGAAGTCCATATGATCCAAACCTATACCACAAATATAGAGGGGATATGTTTATCATCATTGTGTTTTTCAATGATTTGATCATTATAGACAATTCTAAGAAGATGATTATTGCAACAAAGGATGACTTGAAAAACTCATTTGACACGATTAGTCTTGGACTATTGCACAATTGTCTTGGATTGGATATATGACAAACACATCATTACATATTTATCTCACAATTAAAAATATGCCAAGATACTTCTTGACAAGTATCGTATGAATGATTGTCATCCCATGACAACTCCTATGTTACAAGGGCTACAACTCTCATTATTTGACTTATCTCCACTAATGAATACTACTTTATATTGATAATTGATTGGAAGCCTAATTTACCTAACATATACTAAGGTAGATATCAACTTTGTAATAAGTTACCTCTCAAAATTTAGGCAAGAACTAAAAATATGTCATTAGGAAGGAAGTGGGTATTAAGGTATGTAAATGGTACCATTGAGTATGGTCCAGAATACAAGAAGAGTGATCAATTTTTCTTAATTAGCTATATAGGTATAGATTATGCAAGATGTATTGATTACTAAATATCTACTTCTAGATATATATTATTTATAGGATTCATATCTATATAATGGGAAAGTAAAAAACAACAAACAATTGCTCGATCTTCCATAAAAGTAGAATATCATGTTGTAGGAGGAGTGTCTACGAGGTGATATAGCTGAAATATATGTTGGCAGGCATGGGAGTACCACAAACTAATACAACAACTATGCACTATGATAATCAAGGTGGTATGAATCTTGTTTGTAATTAAATGTTCCATGAATGCACCAAACACATTAAAGTTTAGTGCCATTTCATATGTGAACATGTTCAACAATACAATATTTAACTCCAATTTTATCCTACTTAGGAACAACATGCAAACATTTTCACCAACCCACTTGCATATGTTAAGTTTGAGGTATTTTGAGATATCTCCTCCATGAAACTCTAAAGTATGATGTAATAAGGGATAATGTTAGTAAATTATTATTATAAAAATTTGTTAGCATCATAATATGTTGAGTCGTTACAATCACTCATGTAAGATTCATGGGTTAGTAGCTAGTTGTGATTTCCATAGGTTATATAATATGAGTTGTTATTATCTTATTATAAGTTGTTATGACATATTGGATACATATAATGTATTTAAAAAAACTTGATCAATAAATATTTAATCAAAGTATTTCATAAACATTCTTTGGATATGTGAAGGAGCTTTTTATATTGGCAATGATGACTATAGTCTAGGCTAAGGATATTCTTATGTAGAGGTATTTTTGTATTAAAAAATTTCTATATGATGAGGGAGATCTAAATGATTCTTCCTCATATGTGAAGGATTACTAGAGTATCCATTATGGAAGGGAAGATATAATTCTCTCTAAGGTTAATCTTTTTGTCCTCCCAGTTTATATTACAAGGGGATGTTGAAAGTGTAAATTGGCTCATGGTGAAGGCCAACATTGTTTTATGTAATTTTGTATAGGCATATGGAAATTCATTATATAAATGTATTTGGTTTAATTTATTATTTTACCATATAAGCCCTATGGGCCATAATTATGGTAAAAATCACCTTATAACTTGTAAATCACCTTAAGCATTCTTGTTATGTTGGCTTAGGATACACTTATGAAATTGAGGTTTTGGTATTGGTATAAATACCCCCCACAGTCCATTAATTGTATTAGATTATTGTGATTCTTATATATGTGTTTAGACTCAAAGGTAAATTAAGATGCATTATGGAAAAATTAAAGTCAAGAAATTCAATAGGATATATGGATTGAAAGGGGTAATGACTTAGAAGAAACAAAGTCTCCTTAGCTATTTCAACTCAATCCAATGTGTTTTTAGGAATGGTATAACTATGAGATCTTAAAAAATTAGCTTTATAATCATGGTTATATGAGAGTGAAGTAGGAAGAAGCATACTACTATTGGGGATATACCTTATCCCACAACATTCCTATCCTGTCAAATTGATCGAGATAAGCACTCAAGGTTAAAAAACCTAAATGCACCATATATTTGTAAAGGAGATAATAGACTAGAGATAAAATATTTCATGGTAAATATTGATAAAAATTAGTTATAGTTTTCCTACCATTCCTTAATATGGATGTGGGGAATTCTTGTAGCAAACACGATTTGATTTTTTTTTACTATGGTTGGGTAGTGGATCTTAAAAAAATATAAGATAGTAATCCAAGGCTAGGAAGCAAAACTACTAAAGACAACTTGTCCATTATCTATTAAGTCTTGGATTAGATTTATAAGGCTTCTACAATATTTGGTTGCATGAAAATTTATGTGGTGGAAAGCACAATGCTTATGAGATCTAACTTTTGCAAGGTTCATGGGCTTGATAAGTGTAATTTCCACCATATTAGCCTCAAGAAGTTACTTTATGATGATAAAATGAGGTTGATCTAGTTTAGTAAAACTTTGTTGTGGTTTTTTTTTGTATAACAATGTTTTAAGGATTTGGATTTTTAGTTTTCAATAGCCCTCTTATGTTGAGGGAGGTTTCTACCCTCTTGTCCATTTCTACGGTATATTTCAAGGAAGACACCTTGGAATTATCTAGGAGGAAGGATAGTTGTTCATTAATGCTTTGTATGCAAATATTTAAAAGTTACTTTGGTGGGAGGACATGTTATATTCTCCCTACCAAGGTGTGCCACATTTCCATGAAGTTAACACAATTCTCATATTTCACTTGTTTGAGATCAAAATATCTAATTGTGGACCTTTTTTCAATGTATAAAGAGAATTGTTTAACAAACATTTAGACAAATATTTCAACAAGGTCTTTGAAATTTTTAAGGGAATGGATTGGTATTTAGTAAAAGAATTCCAAGGAAATGCCACTAAGGGTTTTAGAAAAGGTTTTGAGTAACAATATTTCATCATAGGTGATGTCACTACATGTTGTCCTAAATAGTCTAAGGTGATTGATGGGATCTTATTTCCCACTATACATTTGAAACTTAGGGTTTAAAATAAGAAGGAAAGAGATAACTAACTATAATGGGGTCTAAAGATTGGTTGCATAAGATTTCATAAGATTACTTGTAGTGGGAGGAGGATATTTTGATAAAAGCTATTTATTTCTCTAGTTGCACTAAATTCAAGGATAAATATTGAAGTTCAAAAGAAGTGGAACGAGATGGCAAATGAGGTAGGTGTGATGGGATAGGAAGTTTTTTATAATTATAAGGTTAATAGGTTGGGGAATATGTTGTTGATGATGGCATCATGAGCTTTTTCCCTAAAGTATTTGGATAAAATGGTCTGATGTATTTAGTAGAGAGTGCTACAATTCTTATCTTCATTCTGAGGTAAGTGGTACTACTACAACAACCTATTAATATTTAGCAAATATTGTTATAGGTCAATATCAACATAGTCCAAAGTTAACTCTTTTCAAAACCTCTGACCTTCCCCAAATTTTATGTAATTTTTGGCTAATGGTCCATATTTTTGAACCAAGGTATCTTTTAGTCTTTTGAACTTCTGTATTTGCTATAAAGTACTATCTGCAATCCAAGTGTCTTCACAAAAAAATATTTTCTTGCCTTCTCCTACCATCCATATTAGTCCACTTAACAATTTTCAAGTTTTTGGAACTCCATTCCAAATTTCTAATCCTTTATGAGGGTCTTAAATTCTAAATAAGGGTATGAAACCTTCCAAGTACTTACCCTTAAGAATATTAGCCTAGAGCAGATCTTGTTCCTTGCTTAATCTCTAACTTGTTTTAGTTAGCAGTGCTTTATTGAACTACTACAGCCTTTTCATCCCTAGACCACCTTCCCTCTTTGAAGAGAAAACTCAATCCCATGATACAATATCAAGCCTTAGTTTTTATTATACTATTTCCCAAAGAAACCTTATGAATATTTGCTCTCTTCTATTTTTGACCTTGTAGGAGATTATGAAAAGTGACATGTAAATTGGGATGTTTTGTAATGTTGCCTATAGAAGCTATAAATTCTCATCTTGAGATAGCATATTACCCTTTCATCTTGCCAACTTATTTTAAATAAGGTATATGACTAGATCCCACATTTCTTCTTTCAATCTACTTGCAAAAGGAGGTAATCTGAGGTAGGTAGCTAGAAATTATGCTATGTTGCATCCTAATATCTTAGATATTCTTTGTTGCACCTATCTAGCTATGTTGACAAAATAAACATGACTTTTCTTAAAATTTACGCTTTTATTGGAATCTCTTTCATAAAGATGTAGGATATTGAGTATCTCCCTCACTTCTCTTATTGAGGCTTCATCCATGAATTGTTGGTAAGACATTGTTGCAATATTACCTATAGGTTTAATCCCTCTTATCTTTGTTGTGGTAGTGGTTGCACCCAAATTTCTACCTAAATCTTCAGCCATGATAATGAAAAAATATGGGGATATATATCTCTTTGTCTTAGACCTCATTGCCCCATAAATAAACCTACAAATCTATCATTAACTATGATCAAAAAATTTACTGAAGAGAGAAATATTTTTATCCATTGCCTTCACTTAATATGAAAACCAAATATTTGCATTACCTTATCCAAGAAAATCCATGACACCTAGTCATATGATTTATTCATATCTATTTTAAACAACATACCTACCACACCCCTCTTATTTATCGAATGCAACATTTCATGTACTATCATTACTTCATCTATTATTTGTCTCCCTTGAACAAAGCCTCCCTACATAGAATAGATGATCCTTGGAAGTACCTTATTGAGTCCATTGGCCAATGTCTTAGTGAGGATTTTGTATATGAATTTGAAAAGTATAATAGGTCTAAACTCTTTTAGCGAAGAGGCTCCATGATTCTTTGGAATCAAAACTAGAAAAGTATTATTCCAGTATTGAAGTAATAAATTAGAGACTTGAAATTCTCTTACTGCCTCTACACTATCTTTACCTATTATGTGCTAAATTTTTTGGAAAAAGCTAGCAAGAAAACCATTCGAACCTACTGCCTTATATTTTACCATATCAAATGCACTTTCCTTAAAATTTTCTTCCAAGAAGGGAGTAAGTGATAGGTTTTTCATTTATTTTAAAATCAGTGAGGGAATGTTACCAAGAAAGGAGTCCAGTTCTACCTTATATTTATCTTGATCATTATAAAATAGAGTATAGAATAAATTTATTGATGTTGCTACTATTTCCTCCACCTTTTTCACTACATCACCATTATCCATCTTAAGCTCCTTTATCCTATTGGAACTCCTATACCTTATGGTTGATATATAGAAGAATTTCATGTTATAATCTCCTTGCTTTAGCAATGTTGCCCTTGATTTCTGCTTCCAATGAGTTTCCTCATTTACTTAAACATTATGAAACTCTACAAGAACCTATATTTCTCTTTTATCTAGCTCTAAATTTCTTCCTTCCTATTAAAGCTTCACCACTACTCTCTTCTAGGTTATTTAAAAGCTCCTACTTTTACTAAAAAATATTTCCAAACACATCTCAATTCCATTTCTTGAGATTCACCTTTATGATTTTAAAATTTTGACAACTTGGAACATTTTAGTTCCATACATATTTTTGTTTCACCAATCCTATCCTCAATTTTAGAATGCTTCAACCACATCATCTCAAATCATAAAGGAAATCCTTTTGTCCTTTTCCCTTAGAAGACTCTAGAATAAATAGGCTATGGTCAAAGGTAGTTTTTGGTAAGGCTCTCAAAGAACAAAAGTGGAATCTTCCATACCAAACCATAAAATCTACTACTCTATAAATCTTGGATTGGATGAGATCCCTTCCTATTCTTCTTTTCAACAAAGTGAACTTGACCCCTATAGATCAAAATATATTAAAATAAAAGAAGAGAGAAATTTACCAAAATCCTCCATTCTATTTGTGAAGTCAACTACTCCTCCTTGCCTCTCACTCAGTAGGAGAGTAGTGTTGAAGTCTCCCACTATCATCCAAGAAAGACTAACTGAAGCACAAAATATCTTTAAATCATCCCAAAGCCTTATCTTATCCACTTAAGAGTTATGGGCACAAACATTTGTAGGTAACAAAAAAATCAATCAATTTGCATCAAAATAGGAATGAAATAAATGTCATTATGTTTCACACACTCCCCTTATAGGTTATTTGGATTCTAGAGAGTCCATAAACCTCTAGAAGCACCTATAGCTGGTCTATAGGTGCCTTCTACTTTAAACCATACCAAATTTTTAATCTTTATAAATTTTCTTCTCCAATTTTTGCTTCTTGAAGTAAAAATATATCTATACCATGCATTCTTCTAAGATCCTTAACTACCCTCTGCTTGTTTAGGGCATTCAGTCCTTGAACATTCTTGGAAATAACTTTCATTTATTACCTTTGGTGGGAGTTTTTACCCCACTTAATACCAATAACTTTTGAGTTCCATTTGCTATATCCTGAGCTACTTTCTTATTCCTTATACATACCAATTTGGATCTTATAGGTTTTATCACATGCATTGCCCAACCTCATTTTATTGGTTTATTCTATGGAAGAATTTTTTCTCCTTAGGTGCCCTTGGTATTTTTCTATTATTGAACTTATTAGTTCTTCAAAGCTTTACCTCTTCTTAAATTACTTTTATATACCACCTCTTTAAATAAAAATATACTTTCCCTAGTTTAGGTTATGTTTTCAAATATTTCTTCAACCTCTCCTTCCTCCATAAGAGTTTCTTTAACTAATTCCTCTACTTTTGATTTCAGGTTTAAATATTTATTCAACAAATCTAGTTGATTCTCCTCCCAAGCCTATAAATGTGCATTCTTCGATCCTTTTTCAACTTCTCTAACCTCCTCCAAATCTGGTTTGCTCATGATATATTCCTTTAGAACTTGTAAGATATGGAATTTATTGGTTTTTGGGTTATTTTTCTTTAACAAATTAGTTTTCTCTATTAAAATATTTGTTTGTCTTAGCTCTTTCTCCTTGTTTTTTTAGATCTACACATTTTATTTTTTCTTGGGCTATTTTATTTCTGTGTAGTGGGTTGTAATATACCCTACTACCTTATATTTGAAACAAACTACCATTGATAATTTATATTTGATTGGATAACTCCATACCTCCACATCCTAAACACGTTTTATTGAGGAAATTAATGGTTGGGTCAAATATACATTCATGCAAAATATAGCAAAAACCTTTCTAGTTTTGGATCAAGTAGCTGGGTCAAATACTATTAATTTTCCTATATTTAGCAATCCCTTCAATGACATCTTCATCCCAAATCTCAAATGAAAGCCTTGGAATTCTAACACAATGGTGCAACATTTATATTCTTAGTATTTGGATCAAAAATCAGTTTCCATTTTTAGAGATAGAGCCCTACTCTTCCAAAATGAACATATGCATTTCAATAGATCCCCATTCATATCTTCCCTACACATGAATTTAAACAATAAAAACCCTTTTTCCAGTGCAACAATCTCTAGGTTACCTTTGGGTTTACACTTGTGGGACACCCATTTTATTACTATATCTAGATCTATCCTAACACCAATGAATTTTCCAATAAGGCTATTTTATATTTCTTTGGAGATTATACTTAGAATAACCTATGGAACCCTTAGAGTCAACATTTCCTCTATTTTATTTGAATTTAGATAAAAAAAATTCTTGTTGGGATTCACTTCTCCCATAACCAATTTTGCCTAGGTTTTGTGTCTACTTGAATCTGGATGAAAATTCTCCCCTTGATTAGCCTCAAGCTTTCCAACCTCATCCAAATAATCCTCAGTGGAGGCCATCAAAAATTTTTACATGGCTACCTTAGTGACCTATGGTTGGTTTGCTACCCCAGTAGTCGATGGTTGATCTGCCATCATTATCATAGACTATGGTTGATCCACTACCTTAGTAGCCTATGTTAAATACATAGTCATAGTAGCCTATGGTAGATCCATTATTGTCATAGCCTATAGTAGATCTACCATTGTATTAGCTTGTGGTTGATCCACCTCCTCAATAGCTTATGGTAGACTCATCATTATCATAATCTATGGTAGATTCATCACCATTTTAGCCTTCACCTACTATCATTGTAGCCTGCAATAGATCCGTTATCACAATAGCCTATAATTTTATTTTTTGCCAACTATTTTACTTTTCTAATCCCATTAAGGGAATATTTTGTTTGTTGGTAATGTTATTAATATATTCAAGGATGATATCTTCATTTTATTATGCAAGGGGTATAATATAATTGATAGAACTAGGTATTGTTCTCTTTTTATCATTATTAAGGAATTATTGGATGATATCCTCATGCTCTTGTGATGAATATTTCACATGATTAGAGGATTTGAAGGTTATCCTATTTTGATAATTATTAAGAAATTGATTATTAAGGAATTCATGAGTGATATTATCATGTTCTTATGAAAAGGATATTGTATGATCTAGTCTTAATGGTTATTCTTTCTTGATCATTCCTAAAAGAATTACTAAGGAATTAATTGATAATGTCTTCATGCTCCTAAAAAGAGGATATCATATAGTTAAGATCATCATGTAAAGGTATTATAGGATCCAAACTAATATTACCCTTATTTTATTTATTGGAACTAGGGTTTTTGAAGGTGGAAGGTTCATAATTTTTCACTAAAGTTTTTGGATGGTTGGCTAGTTATCGGGTTACCTTACGAGTCATAATACATCTTTTGATCACTAGGAATATTTGAAAGGGAAAGAAAATTAATTTTAAAAAGTTTCTAAGGTCTAGGAATATGGTCATTGGATGAGGTTAAGAAGATATAATTGATTAATTTTAAAGTTGTAATTAAGAGGAAAGGACCAAATATAATCACTTTGTCGATATACCTTAGGAGGGTCTCTTGATATACCTGAACATACTCAATATACCTGGTATCCTAATATACTTGTCAATATGTGGAAGAAGCTCAATCCCCTTGATATATATATGGTCATATGTGAGAGTAGACCTTAAGGTATATGGATAAGGAACAATACATGGATCAACCATACCTAGATATATAGCCAAGGATTATACATGAGAGATAAAGGTCTTCATTTTTAATCTCAATTAAATGAGCTAATCTACACAAACAAAGCTTAAGTTGTCTTATTTAATTTTAAACAAATTTTATCTTTAATTAAGTTAAAGTTTAAGGTAAAGGAGGTGTTCATTTTGGATTCACTAAATATTTAGGCATGCAATACTAGGGATCCATAGGCTAATTTTGCATAGGGCCTACTCTCAATGTAAAAAAAAAAAATTTAGAGTAGTTGGGATCTAATATTGTCGAGTTCTTTGGAAAACATTCAATCTTGTTTGAAAACTAAGTGCTAATCTAGGAAATAACTTGAAGCTTAAATGCATTAAATAATAATGCATGAAAACAAGATCTAACCTATATGCCCTTTTTATTTAATGGAGACTGCTCTAAATTTATAAAAGGCGATTCTTTTTCTTTTTAAGCAAGGGTGCAAGAAAATGCAACATACAAGATAGACTAGATGCAAATCTACATGCAATTTGATTTTAATACCTAAGTTAATAGAGGATATTAACAAATTAGAGGAACTAAATTAGATGTTCTTTAACTTCCTCCTTTTCTTTTGGTGTCTTCAAACAAAGCAAGTAAAAAGCTAACTTAAAGATTCATCAATTTATTCCTTATGCGACATATAATAGAACAAATAACTATAAAGACAAGGAACAACAAGTAGAGTTACCTAATGAAAAGAAAATGATAAAATCTACCAAGGAAGTTACTTGGTCTAGTACCTAAAGCAAAAATGCACCCTGAAGCTACTAGACTATGATTTTGTGGTATCATTCCTTTTAAAACCAATCTATAATTCTATAGTACCTACAAGGATAGAGGGAAACTAGACAATATGATCAATGTTTATAGGTTTTCTATATCTGGGAGGATAGTAGGATTCCCTTGCTTAGCATTAAAATCCCTGAGGTTCTTTAGATGACAAAACATAAATACAAAAATATGATCAAAAGTGCATGGGAGGTAGAATTATACCTAGGAATTCTATTGTGTGATTTTTTCTTGTAAGTAAAGTAAAATAAATCGGAGTGTTGGTTGTATTTGTGTAGTTTTGAGTAGTGGACAGAGAGATTATGGTAGTCTAGTACTATAAATATGTTGAGAATAATATTGTGTGAGGTGGTTATTAGGCTGGTGTGATAAGAAAAATTATGCCTTAGGATAGGCCAAATTTCCACCTTGAGAGGTAAGGCTAAAGGAGACAAGGAAATTTTTTTGTGTAAAAGTAGAAAAGGATAGGTTGAATGCAAGAAATAGTGGTAAAAGATTCATAAGTCTTGGATATCAAGAGAGGGGGGAAAAATACCACCCTAATTCTTGGGCAAGCATAATCATTCCTTGCACTAGCTAAGTTATGTTTACACCCTATGAGCCTACACCAAGAGATAACAAGACTGAGAGCTAAGATTTATCTAGTGAATGAGTCTAAGGGCATTCAAAATATAATAGTTGATGAGAGGGTTCTGCTAATACCACAAGATAACAAGGGTACTCAAATTGATTGCAATAAATATAAAGAGGAATTAAACAACAAGACATAACAATCACGATCAAATGAGAGTGTTAATGAGACAAACAAGAGCAAATTAATGTAAGGAAGATAAGAAAAATAAATAACAACCAAGGTATGGTTGTGAAATCCTCTCACTTTCCTCCAATACACCTTCAAGAACAAATATGAGAGAATAATAATCTTGAAAATATTTGATATGGAGGGTACACAAGGTCTCAATTTATAGAGTTTTCATGGCCCCTTGGGAGAAGAAAATATTTCAAATTTGAAAAGAAGAGGAATTTTTAATACTTTGGGTGTTGCTTGAGGGGACTGAGGATCAAATGATAGGATTCAAGATCATTGAAAGCACATGTATTGAGGGGGTGCAAAACCTAAGAATTCAAAATTTTGTACTTGAAAAGACATAATCGTACCTCAAAATTGATACCAATGATTCCGTAGATTTAATTGTTACTAGTAAAACTTGGTAGGGAGATTTCAAATTTGGGTGGGAAAATTTTGTGAGAAAATTTTACCCTAGGGTGCAAAATAACACCTTGGGATTCTATGGTGTGATTCTACAACAAATATAGCCTAGGCACCACTTTTTTGCTTTTTAAGGTATTAATTGTCATAAGATTATAAGCATTTATATACTTGTTGGAAATATCTTTTCAAGAACATTCTAATGGTGGTGGTTTTGTGATTTTTTATGAATATTAGTAGGTAAAATGATGTCCCAAATATTATGTTACTTTTTAAAGCAATAAATGCTCAAGATGATGTCTAAGAAATGCAGATTTGGTTTGGTTGATTAGATGACTAATGTATAAGGATTAATTGGTAGAATTGATTAACTTTTAAATTAGATTAAATGTTCCAAAATTGGGTGTCCATAACTTTACCCAACTAGTTTAGGATCCATTCCATATCTCAACATGATGCAACTGATTGTTTGGAATTTAAATATGCTTTAGACATTATCCAAAAAGAAATGGAAAAATTGGAGTTAGTACCCATAAACATAGAGTATAGAAATTAGGCTAACTAAAACCTAGGGACTATCCTATTTTAAGATACATGAACTGTTAGGAGTAGATGAATATGGAACCAAAGAATATCTAGAAGAGGAAGTATAGACTTATTGATAAGCTCAGATAAATAACAACTATGCTCTACAAAGCAAAGAAAAAGCACCACTGACTCCTTCCACACCCCCTAATATTACCTTTTCCACATGATGAGTGATCCAATAAGAACCTAGTTCCACCTAAGGGTCCCATATTGCCTACACAACCAAAAGCTAATACGCCACCTCCACAGATAAAGAAGTTTCCAGAGCAAGATAAGGTTGGGTATATCACTGAAGACATTAAGAAGACAAAGACAAACATCTCTTTATTTGAAGTATCTCATTTGACTAACCCAAAATATATATTTCTTAAAACCTTTTCTAATTAAAATAAAATGGATAAAAATAAGGTTATTGATGCTTAGTTGGCCATATATAAATATAAAGTGGAGTCCATTTATTTTATTCTAACTATTAGGATTGTTGATAAGAACTTACATAATTATCTTATGGATTTAGGTGCTTCCAGAAATATGATGCCTCATGTTATCTACCAAATATTGGTACTGATATCTACTTTATCAAACAAGAATATAGTTTAATTACACAAGGTAAAAGTGAATGTAGTTGGGGTACTAAATCATATCCATATACATCTAGATTTTGAACCCAAGATACAATAATACATTGATATCTAGGTGGTGGATATACTAGATGCATATGGGATGCTGCTTAGCCATTACTAGTCTAGAATATTGAATGGATATATGGAAGCTAATTTCTCATATATGTGACTTCCCTGGTGCAACTTATCTAATTAGTTTTGAATAAAAGGAAGCCTAGACTAAAATAACTTATCATTGAATACAATAATGATATCATGTATGATGAACTAAAATTGGTTGTCTACATTATAGAAGTCAAAACCAAACCTAAAAATATGATTTTATACTATTGGCTCCATAGACTAAGCAAATAATAATTAAGTATTAGTTATGGACCTTCAAGTTTGAAGAATAAAAATTTATACATGGAAGTGTTACCTATTACAATTTTCTTGTACATACAATGTTGTTTAGTATGAATATTTGGTTCATGGATCATAGTTTGTGATAAAAATAGGGCCAAATGCTTACAAATTCAGGGAGAGTCAGAGTTAATGTTCAATATAGTATGAAACTAGTATGCTTGTCATGGTAGGCACCTTTCAAACTATGATAACCATGTATAGAACTTAATTAAGCATTTTAATGCTTTCAACATCTAATCCATCCCACATAGAAAACATATTACTATAGATTCACTAGTAGTAGCAACAAGCACCCTCGAACTAAATGTTTACAAGAAAAAATTATTCTCCATAGAATTGGTTACCACATCCTCTATACCAAAAAATATTAAGAACTTTTAGGTGTTTGAAGATAATTGACATATAACTAATTTTATAGCTAATTTAGACATATTTGAGGTAAATATCATAGATGAGGAAGACATAGATTATGCAAGGCTATTTGAAGAAGATTTAGTGAGCCTAAAGATAAAATCTATCCCTAAAGGTATGATTTTTTAGAACAACTATTTGATATATATTGTCGAGGTCACAAAAGGTAAATTACTTCATCTAAAAATGTATCATTTGACGCATGCAATGTAGGAAATGCTGACAATCCATAGAAAGTTTTCTTAGGGAAGACATTTAATTATGAGGAGAAAGAAGGGATAACTCAAGTCCTAAAATATTATAGAGATAGCATAACCTATAGTTAGGACCTAATTAGGAAGTTCATTGTTATCTACATGGATGACCTTATTATTTTCTCTAAACAATATGGATACCATGTGTAGGACGTAAGGAAGGTACTACAAAAATGTTCAGAGCATGGAATTTAATTGAATCTAAAGAAGTGCATATTTGGAGTCACAGAAGAACAAATCTTGGATCATGTTATTTAAGAAATAGGTATATCTATTGATCCAAAAAAAAATGAAGCAATCTAAAAAATTCCTCTCCCTAGAAGTAAAAAGAAGTTGAAATCCTTTAATAAAATTAATTTATTACATTTATGGATTTTGAAATATATTATGACTTCTAAATGCAATACTCAATAAGGATTCCAATAGTATATGAACTCAAGAAGCTCAAATTGCTTTCCAATAAATCAAAAGGGTAATTATGAATACTCCAATCTTAAACAGTCCAAATTATACTCAACCCTTTTACATTTATTCATTTGCATCAAAAAATTCAACTTCTAGTATTCTAAATCAAAAGAAAGAAGTTATAAA
Organism: Wollemia nobilis; assembly: GCA_028583015.1. Classification (NCBI taxonomy): domain Eukaryota; kingdom Viridiplantae; phylum Streptophyta; class Pinopsida; order Araucariales; family Araucariaceae; genus Wollemia; species Wollemia nobilis. Next base: position 4,263,271 of record JAQPPZ010000314.1, read on the forward strand.
TGAGAGGCTTGTAGCTTTCATAATTTCACCCTTGAGGGATTCTCAGCTCAGGTATTCAACTATTGACAAATAAGCCTTTGCTCTAATTAAAGCTATGAAGAAATTCAACCACTTTATCCTACATAACAAAGTATTTGCAATAGTACAAAATCCTATTGTCAAGACAATGTTGATGTAGAATGGATAAGAATGTCGAGGCAAGTGGGTGTATATTGTATAAGATTTTATTTTAAAATATAACCCATGAAAATTATTCGAGGTCAAGGACTGACTAAGACATTAGCTAAGGTTGACTCCCATATTTCAAGTCAACACTATTCTATGAAATAATCCACTGATGATGAGTTGTATCAAGATATAGTTTGGTAATCACTAAAAAATATATGTCCCAATAAATTTAATTCAACTTAGAGAAGAGCTTTGTACCTCAAAAATATAAAATTTATGATAAAATCAGGTGTTCTCTACAAAAGAAATCATAAAGAAATTTATTTGAGGTGTCTGAACAGAGAAGAGGTAGCCAAAGTATTCAAGTACTTTCATGGTAAATATGGGATAAGACATGGTTATGGGAATTCCATGGTGCACAAGATATTAAAATCCAATTACTATTGGCCATATATATTTAAATATGCACATGCACATGCACATGTCCAGGAATGCCATGTTTGTTAGATCATATCTTGTTGGGAGAGTAATTCTTCCATGCCACTAAAACCAATGATCGAAGATCATTTGTTTGTACAATGGAGATTGGATTTTTTTGGTGTCATTAACCCCAATTCATCAGTTATCCAATAGTTCATCTTGACTACTAAAGACTATTACACCCCCTAGACAGAAGCTCAAGCCTAAAAATACTACACAATAGAGGTCATGATCAAGTTCCTCAAAGACCACCTCAAAACCAAGTTTTGGATGTCTTATGCTCTAGTATGTGACAACAACCCTATTTTTTATTCTACACAATTTAGTAAATGGACTTATGACAATAAGGTAGTTTTAAAATTATCTTCTAATTACTATTATCAAGGGAATGAAGTGGCTGAATCAACTAAGAAAAATATTTTGAAAGTAATCAAGAAAATTTTGGATAAAAATCCTAAAGTTTGGGATAAAAAAATAAAATTTGCATTATGGTCTAACAAGTCAAGGATCAAATCCTTATTAGGGACATCACCTTATCATCTAGTCTATGGTCAAGATACTATTTTTTCCATAAATATCAAGGTCCTCACCTTGCAATTCATGAAATATTACCTAGAAACGGATGATATAATTAAAGTCATATTATCCAATTTGATGTGTTTGGATGATAAATAAGAGGATGCACTACAATACTTTAACAAACATTAGAAAATAATAAAATTATGGTTTGATAAGGGAGCCAAAATAAAATCTTTTAGGATTGCAGACTTGGTGTTGCTTTAGGATAAAACCCATGAAAATAAATGAGACCATATAAAGTTTGATCCTCTTTGGTTAGGTCTCTTTCAAATATCAGATATTATAGAAGAAAACACCTTTAGGCTAAAGGGTATAATTGGAGAGGATGTCCTATTACCAATAAATGGAAAATTCCTTAAACATTGCTTTAATACCTAAGAATATTCTAGTGTTGCCTTGTAAATAACCTTGTATATAGTTTTGTTGTTTTGAAATTTTTGTGTCTGGTTTCAATTTATTTTGGTTTGATTTATATTTAGGTTTGAATTTTTCCTTTATTTTGTGTTTCCCCTCTTGATAAAATTAGTCAGGTAACTAACTTTTGGTTGCTCTGGTGTGAAGTGTTCTTATACATTTTGGAAATAAAGGTCATTTTCTAGAGTCAAGGAATGTATGATTAGCTTAATTAGTCATTTGACATCCATTCATGTCTTGGAATAAATCAAGCCAAACTAGAAGTAATATAAAAGGTTACCATAGCTTTACATTGATTTTTTTTTAAATATTATGAATTGGTAGGAATATTTTTATTATGGATTAGTCATAGGTGAAGATTGTTTTGATTTTTACCCTCTTTTTTACTACAATGGTCCCCAACCCAAAGAGCATACTTTAGTGTCTATAATTGAGCAAAAATATTAAATGTATGAAAAAAGAGAGATAGTCTTGAAATATAAATCATCGATGTAATTCATACAAACTATATCGGGGCTATAGATTGCTATCTAGCAGTAGAGAAAATTCTAGAGTGGGACCAAAGATAACTCTATTAGGGCTATAAATTCTTAAATGGCAGTGGAGAAATTTTTAGTAGTTGATGACATATCTACCTATGAAGAAGGCTCTTCATTAGTAGACCATTGTCTACTTAGAGGTGAACTAGCTTGATTTTTGGACTATATTAACAATTTTTAGTTGATTCTAGAGTGGGAATGAAATCATACAAACACATTTTAGTTGAGACAAAATTGAATGTTGCTTCTAGGATAATTACATATTTCTAATCATGAATAACAGTCAAGCATTTAATTCTATTGATTTTATGATTTCTTTGTTTTGGAATGATTTGGACTAACCCTGAAATGCTTGGGAGCATTTTCCAATAGAGTCACCATTTACTATTGCTTGCACAACATGCCCCAAACCACATGAGCTTGGAATCCATTTTTTTGCTTTCATAAAAAAAATTTAGCACTTTTTTGTGCACAATAATTTGCTATTTTCTAAAAAATGAAATTTATTGGCATTTACTTTCATAATTTTTTTTAGTATTTTCTTACACAAAGTTTTACACAATGATTTTTCGTAAGTTTGAGGAGAAGAGTGTGGGTAAATTCATCAAGTTGCAAAACTTCATTAATGTTGTTCGGTAATATCGAGACTCAAAAGATGATAGATGTGATATTATTAACAATGTCCAAGTAGTTCTAGAGTACAAAAATGGTGGTATATGGTAGAGTTAATACCTAATCCATTTACTATGGTTAATAGCTCGAATACAGGCCCAAAATATCAAACTTGTTTCAGCCATATTTCACTCATTCAGACTCAGATTGAGCTAAAATTTTGAGGTTAGATACCTGAAAAACCTTAGAACGTCTGCACAAATTTTTAGGTTATTTGGACCAACACAAATCTTAGTGCATCCCTATGTGTGAATGATATTTTTGGTAAGTGATTGTGCAAGGGTTTCATCTGGGTTGAGTGCAAGCAGCTCCAGAGGTTGATTTTTAGAGTCTTCAGGCCTTAGAGACCAATATATTTGTGGTTTATACTGAATATTTTGGTAGGATATATTGCAAGGGATCCAATATGGGTTAGAAATCTGTATTTCAACAAATCATGCTATAAAATTGAGTGACAACTTCCAATTTGTTACACAAAATAAAAGTGAAAACCATACCTTTCCACGACATCTAGGGCAAGGATTTAAGAGATCATAAAATAAGTTTCAAGTAGCTGATAAAAAATGTCTCATATCTCAAGTGAATCTGGTGCTAAGGTGCACCCAAAAAATAAATCTATTTTGAAAACCCCTGTCAAGGGTAAGAATTTTGAAGACTCAGCCCCAAAAATAAATTTTAGGGATGCCCTCCATGGTGGATAGCCTCAGCCCAATATTAAAATTAATCTTAGGGCTTCCCATAAACCTCTAAGAATGCCTAATATTGATCCTAGGAAAATGAATTTAGGATGTATTAAAGAAGCTGATGAAACTCCTATTGTTAAGCTTGATATGGGTAACATTCAGATTGGCATTGAAGATCTGGAAAAAAGAGGACTAATTTGTCAGTTTGTGGGTTTTCATTCGAGCCTATTTGCTTTCAAATTTTGGGATGCAAAAACCTAGAAAACTAAAGGTGGATTACAAATATCTATTTATCTAAAAGGTTATTTTCTTATTTTATTTGCTAATAATGAATATAGAGAGAAAAAATTTCAAGGGCATCCTTGGTTTTTTAGAAGGGCGGGGCTTTTCATGAAGCACTAGCATACTAAATTTAAATCCGAAGAAGAGATTCCTTCTACAGCTCCTATGTGGGTTAGAATATTTGACCTCCCTATTGAATTTTGTAATCCTACTATTTTTTCTTCAATTGGAAACACTTTAGGAACTTTTATGATGACTACTAATTGTACTCAAAATTTTGAACATATTATTTATACTCAAATTTATGTTTTAATGGATTTTGACAAACCCCTACCTAAAAATATTACATTAAAATTTGGGGAAGACACTGGGAGCAAGTAGTGGAATATGAGAACATTACTTTTCGTTGTAGAATTTGCCATGAATATGGTCATTTTGCTAGTGCTTTCCAAAATAAAATTCCTGATCAAAATAAATAAGATATAAACTCGGCAGGTTTCCAAATGCCTAAGAAGAAGAACACTCATAAAAAACCAGTTATGAAGGATAAATTAAAGTCATCTGCTAATATGTTTAAAATACTTTCCACAAATTATGTCCCAAGTGAGGAAGATGAAATAATGGAAACAAAAATCTTAGAAACACAATTTAAATATGAAGGGAAGAACTTAGATACAAACCAACAAATTAAAGGTTTTCAACAGAAAAAAAATACACAAGAAAAATAAATTTTTAAATGTCAAAAACTCAAATAATACAGGTCCCAATATAGACTCTGTTGAACCCTCTAGTAAAATTTTGTATGTGTACAAGCATTCTTCAAGGTTAGAAACCATCTTAGATTCAATTGGAGTAAGTCAAGAAATAGGAAAAAAAATTGAAGATGGATTCTAACCAAAAGGTAGGTCGCAAGACCAATCAATATCATATGGTAAAAGAAGGTGGAAAGCTTATATAGGAATGTAATATTAATGTCCTTCCCAACTTTATTAGTCCTGGTATTAATGAAGATCATCACTTGGAATATTAGAGGACTCAAAGGAAGTATTTCAAAACAAAATGAAATTAGAAGAATGATTCAGATAAATCATCCACATCTTGTTTTCCTTCAAGAAACAAAGATGTCAATGGAGGATATGAACTCAATTGCAAGTAAAATTTGGCCAACTGGAAAAGTGGTTTCCCTCAATTCCTAGGGGACTTCTAGTGGTATTGCTTGTCTTTGGGACCCCAAAGAGGTAGTTATTCACCATATGGTTGGAATTTGGGGTATTTTGGCTATAGTTATTCAAAGTAGACATTCCAACCAACTTATGCTCTACATTACTATTTATGATCCGATTGCTTTGGAGAAAAAAAGAATACAATGGAAGGATATAACTCATAATATCTCTCATTTTACTAAAACTTGAATCTTGATCAGAGGAGATTTCAATACCATCCTCTCTCTAGATGAGAAAATGAGGGGACATAAAAATTTGGATAAAAGCAATGACCTCATGAGTGAATATATTGTAAACCTCCATCTTGTGGATATCCAACCAGATAATGGCCTTATGACTTAATCTAATATAAGGTAAGGCATATCTTGTATAATGGAGAGATTGGATAGGTTTTTAAAATTTCTTAATCCACGGTCACATTCCTAAAGTGAATACTCTTAAAAATGCTAATTTAAATCACTAGCCAGTCATGGTGGAAATGTGGAAAACTAATGTAAGTTTATCTCCTTTTCATTTTCAATTAATGTGGCTCAGATATAGTTCCTTTAGAACTCATGTGTAACAATGGTGGAAGGAAGGTAAGCCTAGGTATGGGACTAAGATGTTCTATTTTTCAAAATACTGCAATACATTAAATCCAAAATCAAGACTTGGAACTAGGAGTTTGGGTATGTTCATAAAAAACATGAAGTTATTGCTCAACTTGAAAATTTGAATAAGAAAATTCATTTATATGGCCTCACAGAGAATATAAGTGCAGATGAAATTAAACTCACAACTCAGTTAGAGGAATGGGAAAAAAGATGAGAACTCTTATGGAAGCAAAAATCTAGAATTCAATGGCTCAAATAAGGAGATCAAAACACAAATTTCTTCCACAAATATCTTTTAGCCCAAAGATATCACAACTTTATATCTTCCCTAAAATCATATTTTGGAGATGTTGTCTATACTTGGGATGGCATGAACTCTATTTTTGTCGTTTACTTTTCCAATCTTTTTTCTGCTACTCCTCTTGAATCAGGTTATCAATAAAATTTTCTTAAATCAAACCCTTCTCTTATAAATTTTGATGAGAACTCTATTTTTATTGCTCCTGTTACTATTAATGAGCTTCAACAGGTAGTTTTTAGAATGCAAAAAGGAAAAACCTCGGGTCTTGATGGTTTTCCCATTGATTTCTACCAAGAGTTCTAGGATATCCTTCATGTTGATTTATTAGAGGTGGTGTAAGAAGCTAGGAAAGCCAAATAAATTTTGAAGGTTATCAATAAAACATATATTAATCTTGTTCCAAAAGCTCAAGAGGTTGATAATATCTCAACTTTTAGACCTATTTCTTTATGTAATGTTCTTCTCAAAATCATTACTAAGATCATGGAAGAAAGGTTGAAGCCTCTTTTGCATAATATTATTTCCCCTAAGCAAGGGGGTTATGTGTAAGGGCATAAAATAGTATATGAGATAGTTCTTACTCAGGAAGCCATCCATTCCATGGATATGCAAAAATCTCCTTCCATGTTCATTCGGTTAGGTTTATCCAAAACTTATGACAAAGTGGATTGGCACTTCCTTATCAAATTTTTGAGGCAATTTGGTTTCTCTAAGGATTGGATGGATTGGATTATGGTATGTGTCTCTTTAGTTTCCCTCTTAATTCTTATCAATGGTAGGTCTTCTCAGTTGTTCCCAGCTTTTAGAGGTATTAGGCAAGGTGACCTACTATCCCCTTATTTATTCATCATTCTTGTTGAATGCTTGGGTAGGACTATAACCAAAAAGAGGGAAAATAGAACCCTTGAGGGAGTTTCCATTGCTCATGGAGCTAGACCTATCTCTCATCTTCAATTTTTTGATGAATCTACTATTTTAGGTAAAGCTTTAGTTAAGGAAGCTTCTAACATTAAGCAAATCATTAGCTATTTTTCTAAGGCTACTGGGTAGTTGATCAATGAAGATAAATCTAAAATTATTTTCTTTCACTGCTCTTCCAGACAGGAATCCATGGTCTTGGATAAATTAATATATGAAGACCTACCTTTCGATCACTTATTTAGGTATTCCCATCAATATTCAAAGGTAGAAAAAAATATTGGAATTGGTTGTTGGACAAAGTCAAGAAGAAAATTGGAAAGTGGACCAATAGGTGGCTTTCTTCTGGGGGTAGAATCACCTTGGTAAAATCATTCCTTCAAGCTATTCATATTTATGTTTCTTCCATGTTGAATATTCCAAAGGTTTTTCTTCAAGAACTGTATCAAATCAGTCATCGATTCCTCTAGAGTGGTACTAAGGAGAAAAGAAAATGGGCCTTGGTGAAATGGGACACTTTGTCTTCCTAAGAATGAAGGGGGGTTAGTATTTTTGTCTTCTATTAATAACAAAAAATATTTAGTTTCTAATTTATATTGGAGACTGTTGCATAACCCCAATGCTCTTTGGGCCAATAATCTCCATGCTAAATATGCTGAGAACAAAAGTCTTGAAGACCTTGTTTGCTATCAAATTCCTACCAAAAGTTCTCCCATTTTAGCAATTATTAACACTGGTGAGGATTTTATAAAGAAAATTATTTTGGATCATTCATAATGGTCAACATGTAAATTTTTGGATAGATTCTTTGGATGGTCACAAGCCTATGATAACTTAGTTTCCCGGTTGGAGGCCTTGGATGGAGGAGCTTCACCGAGCTAACTGGATAAAGGTGGTTAATTACTGTCGAGACTATACTGGTAATTCTAATGTTGGTAGATATTGGATCCCTATTGATTACTAGCATATTCAAATCCTAGAAAGTTAAAGATAAGATATCCAAGGCATACTTCATATGAGATCTCTCTCTTGGTCCCATGAAAAATATTATTGTGGATGGAACAACACTAATAAGGGTGAGTATTTAGTTTCTTAAGGTTATTTGACCTTACGCCATAATAATCCCAATGAATCTTCTGACATATTTTCTTAGTTTTGGGATCAAAATCTCTGGCCTAAGGTGAGGTTATTTACTTGGCTTTTATTGCATCGTATGGTGCTTATTGGTTAGCAACGTATGAAGCATGGTTTTCATGGCCCTTTTAGATGTGAAATGTGTGGAGAGAATGTAGAAACTCTCATGCATATTTTTATTGAGTGTACTTTAGCCTCTAAGCTATGGAGGAGAATGGCCACTTTACTTGGCTTACAGTGGTCCAATTTTTTTACTTTTGAGCAACTTTTGAGGGATTTGCCTAAACAAGAGGGTGTTGATATCTTTATTAGGTAGTTATTTTGGATGAGATTTACCATTCTTATTTGGAATATCTAGAATGAAAGGAACAACCAAATTTTTAATCAAGATAGGAAGGATATTCACTATATTGGAAAAAATATCATAGCCAACTTAGTTGAATCAATCCATCAACTCCTTAATCACCCCCAAAACTCCCACAAAATATGGGATCAAGTGATGCAAATATTGAAGATTAAATCTTCCAACCATATTAAAGGGAATGTGAGTATTTATAATATGGAAAGGACAAGAAATTGGCAACCTCCTCCTAAGGATTTTGGAAAATTTAATACCGATGGAGCCTCTAGATGGAACCTTGGAAAAGCTAGTGTGGGAGGAAATGGTAGACTTTCATAACCAACACTAGAGGAAGAGGGGCCCGAATACTGAGGGTAATAAATTTCTAGGTATATTGTCCATTTCAAAAATATTAACTATAAAATTGGAACTAAAGACCATTATCACTATATATAATTCAATTGAAGATGACTTCTTAGCCTTTTCCAACACTAAAAACCCAAAGCTAAGGTAAACCTAGACCCTAACCTACTTAGTCTACTAACAGTTCACCTAGATATTTTGTTCCTTTTGTTTATCCTTTAACCATTTCCTAGGTTCCACTAATGGTAGCTCCCACTTTATAGTTAGTGGAAATTAGTCTCTTGAATATACTTGGACTTGCTCATGACATGTCAAAAAAAATTGAAAATATATCCCTAAGTATAGGCATGATGAGATGAGGTTAGTCAAGGAACATATTTACGTGTACAAATATACCTTAATATGTTTATAAATTCAACTTGAGTATGTTGCCTATAGAACTTTTCCACACATTGGAAAATTTTACGTATGAATGGTTTGTCAGTTTACCCTCAATAAATTACTTTATGGGCTTAGCTAGAAGATACATTTATCAATCACTTCAATCTACCCATTGATTAAGTTTATCAATCACTTTAGTCTACCCATTTATTTAGTTATAATGTACCATTAGTTTATCTCTACTTGTAGAGAACCCAATGAACCCATGAGACTCTTTAATATAAGGTTCTACAATCTGTACACCATATTAGTAGCACATTACACCCTTACAAAGGAAGCAACCATCCAAATATATCTCATATATTTAGACCCATTAACTTCCATGAGGAGAGCCCCTCTAATAACATCTTCACCATTAGCATAAATGAGGTTATGATAGTTGAACAACATTTAATACCTCAAGGTTTTGGCTTAGATTAGTTTCCTTCACTCAAATAACTAGGAGGTTATAACTAGATACCACTGATCAATCACACCCTTACACAATATACTCTAATGTTGAATCCTACGTTGAGTGTTATGTATCCTAATCAAAACTAACCCTTCAATACTACACCATTAAGTCAAATTATGCCTAATGTAAGCAATCAACTAATCATTCCTATATTCTTAGATAACCATATAACCACAAATATCATTCTTAGATACACACATATAGCAAACCATTAACAAGACTTACCTCCATTCCTAAACTCATCCATACCCACAACTAGTACAATAGTTCAACCGAGATAAAATCAACCTCATATTTTAAATCCTGAAATAGACAATACACAAAGGATGATTCAAAATTTGAGTAACAATATGTTTAAACTACAAATACAAGTTCCTCAAAATGAACCCATGAATGAAAATAAAAATAAAAATATTTTTTTTCAAAGGATAAACCATCAGTGGAATACCCAACTAGATATTAGAGTCTTGAATCCTACTAGAAACCATAATTAATTTAACAATAACTCAAGCAATTTAGTGAATTTGGTAGATCTTGCTTTATCTAACCTGTGTAGGATCCATTCCATAACTCAACATGGTGCAACTACTTGTTTGGAATTTAAAAATTATTTGGGTATTATCCAAAAAGAAATGAAAAAATTAGAGTTAGTGTCCATAAATAAGGATTGTAGGAATCAGGCTAACTAGAACCAAGGGAATGCACTAGTTTTAGAGATATAGAAACTCTTCATAGTATATGAAGATGAACCCAAATAATTTTTGGAAGAGGAAGTACAAGCTTATTGACAATTCCATAGAAATAGCAACTATACTTTCTAAAGAAAAATAAAAAGCACCATTGACTTCTTCCACACCCCCTAATATTACCTCTATCCCACTTGATGAATACGCCAATAAGAACTCAGTACCACATACGGGTCACACAATTCCTACACAACAAAAATACAAAATACCACCACCATAGACAAAGAAACATCCAAAGAAAAACAAGGTTGGCTATAATACTTTTGAATATCTTAAGAAGACCAAGACAAAAATATCTCTATTTGAAGGTGCTTATTTGACTAGCCAAAAATATTTGTTGCCCAAATCCTTTTTTGATTGAAATAAAAGAAATACTAAGAAGCTTACTAATTCTTAGTTTTCTATATACAAAGAAAATTTGAAGTTCCCTCATTTTCTTCTGACTATTAGGATTTTTTGTAAGAACTTACATAATTGTCTTATGAATTTAGGTATTTTTAGCAATTTGATGCTTCATGTTATCTGCCAAATATTGGGACTGATCCCTACTCCATAAAAAAATAAGGTAGTTCATCTAAACAATACAAAAGTGAATGTGGTTAGGATACTCAATTATATCCACATATAGTTGGTTTTAAACCCAAGATACAAGAGTACATTAATATCTATATGGTTGATATCCTAGATGCATGTGAGATGCTATTAGCTGTGATTGATCTAGAACATTGAATGACTACATAAAAATGATTTCTCACATATGTGTCTTCCTTGACATCGCTTAGCCAATCATATTTGAATAGAAATGGATCCTAGACTGAAAGAACTTATCATTGAACACAACAACAACAATAAGGTCATATACAATAAACCCAAACTAGGATTCTACATTGTAGAAGTTAAAAACAAACCTAAAAATTATGATATTATAGTGCTATCTCCATAGGCTAAGCAAGGAATAATTTATATTCAGTTATGGACCCTCAAGTTTGATGAATAAAAATTAAAACATGGCAGTGGCACTAGAATTAAATTGATCAACCCCATAGGAAAATCTTATATTGTTGTTTATTGATTGTAATTTTCTTATACATGTAACTTTATTGAGTATGAAGCTTTGGTTCATGGAGTATAGTTTATGATAAAAAAATGGGTCAAATTCATACAAGTTTAAGGAGACTCAACGCTAGTGATCAAACATATATAAAAATAGTATGCTTGTCATGATAGGTGCTTTTTAAATTACCACAATTATTTCTAGAACTTAATTGAAAATTTTAATATTTTCAACATCCAAGTCATCCCTCACAAAAAAATAGATTCGCTCACGATAGCAACAACGCCATAAAATAAGCTTCTTATTACAAGATAAAATTGGAATGATTCATGTCTGAATGTATGATTGGAAAGGATTCTATTTTTGTTAGTTAGAGTATCGATCTAATTCTACTAATTTAGATTATTGATTTTTGAATGTTGTTAGTCATAAGTATTATTTTCTAGAAATAAATTTGTTAGAATTTCTCTGTGGATGTCTATGTTGTTAGATTTATTCATCCAACATTAATCCATTTATTTCTCAACCCTTTAATTCCTATCTCTAACCTTTTATTATTTTGAGCTTAAAAGAGTCAACATTCAATAAGTTGATAAGGTATACCAGCCTAATATAGAGGTCGGGTTAAGGTATTTTAACCCTTTCAATGTGTGGTTTGGGTTGTGATTAGTGGGTGCTTTCTTTTCAAATTATTGCATATGATAGTTACGGTTCATGTTCACCTTTAAGACAAACCAAGCCACAATAGTTTTTGGCATGCTCGATGGGACCCTATTGGCCCCACTATTTGGATTAATTAGGATTTGGTGATAAACTATTTTAATATATTTCCCCTTAATCACATAATAACTCTACAAATATTCAACCCAGATCAATGATAAGTCATCTTTTTTGCCACATATCTTGTAAATACTGCCCTACATTTTTCCTGAAGGAATCGAGATTTTGTGAATTGTCTTAACCTCACTAAGCGATGAAAGTAAGTTCACTTGGTGACTCTACTGGATATAATAACCTAAAATTCCTATTCATATTTCATATTTTTGAGCTAATATCTAAGACTTATTTGGCTTCCCTGGTCAAGGAATTGTATATGGCCCTCCTATCCTTGTGTTTTAAACTGTAATCCCTAAACAATTTCATGACACTTAAAAAATATATAGGTCTGGTCTCATGGCTCCCCCACACTTTCCTCCATGGTATGATACTGGCCTTTTGAATATCCCAATACTTCATGAAATACCTAATATTTCTCTAAAAAATCTACCCAACTATGAGAAAAAAGAAAAAACTACAATTGAGCATTACCAAGATATTGCTTTGTTGTCTTTTGTTCATAACATTGTATTTGAAGTTGTCATGCTTAGATTATTTGTGCTATCATTCAAAGGCAAATTGCTATTATGGTACAAGTCCTTAAAATATAGGAGTATCCGTACTTACACCGAACTAGCTAGAACTCTTATTGGTGAATTTTATGATCCTAGAGATCCTTTCTTACTGCTTATCCAATTCTCATTCATACAAAATATTCCCATGAAAGTCTTTCTGATTTTAATTTTCAATTTAAGAGAATTTAAAATAGGATTCCCCAATAATATCAGCCCTCTCACCCTCAAGCGTACCTTTATTACATCCATGATTTTCATTCAGACTTAAGTATCCTCATTCAATAGTCTAAAGAAAAAATATTCCTCCACATATTCCAGGAGTTCATTCAACCTGAAAATATGTTGATCATAGAAATTAAACTCCCTCCTAGAGAAATTAATCCCTATTTTGATATTCCTCACAAACCACCCCATAATAGACCTCCAAAGGAAGAAAGGTCATGGTCATTACAAAAAACTAGAAATGGTGTTGCTCATAATAATCAGTTTTAGAAAGGCCAAGGGTTAAGAATGGTGGTACAATATATTGCACCAAATATAGAGAAAGAAGGATCACTTTTTTTTCAAGAAAAAAGGGGGAGATTTAGTGATGTTGAGTTTCAGTGGTAACAAGTCCATCCAATTTATGGGTTGCAACTCATGGGGAATAGTTTGGACAAGAAAGAAGAAGTATAACAGGATGAAGAGTATGGCCAAGGATAAAATGGTGGTAACCTTGTTATATCTCCAATTTTATCATGTGGTTACACTCTAGCAGAAATATCATACCAAAGGAGTATCAAATTTATAATGGCTTTCAATGCAACAACTAGTAATAAGGAAGGATATTATGATGAGTATCTTTTGACTCCTCAATTCCGAGAGAAGGACAAAGAAAATCAAAAGGATTTTTAGGAGTAGGTCTCAATAGTGGAAATTTTAAATTAGAGAAGGGTTGAATCTTATAAAAATTTGTATTTCCCAACTATGACTCTAGAAGAGAGGGAGGAGATAATTTTACATTTCAAAGGCTTATTTAAAGATTCTTCTTAGTTGAAACAGGATCTAAGGGAATATTTTTTGGTATCTTTAGAGGTGAATTTGATTGATCTCTCCTTAAAAATATAGCTCAAAAATATGAAATATGAATAGGAATTTTAGGTTCTTATCCCCAATAGAGTCCCCAAGTGAACTTACTTTCATCGATTAGTGAGGTCAAGACAATTCACAAAATATTTATTCCTTCAAGAAAAATGTAGGGCAATATTTACAAGATATCTAGAGGAAAATGTGACTTATTATTGATTTGGGTTGAATATTTGCAAATTCATCAAGTGATTAAGGGGAAATATATTAAAATGGGTTATCACCAAAACCTAATTCATCCAAATAGTGAAATCAGTAGGGTCCCATCGGGTGTGCAAAAGGAGTGTCAAAGATATGATGGCTTTCGATGCAATAGCTAGTAATCAGGAAGGATATTATGATGAGTATATTTTGACTCCTCAATTCCAAGAGAAAGATAAAGAAAATTATGAGGATTTTCAAGAACATGTCTCAATAGTGGAAACTTTAAATAAGAGAAGGGTTGAAGCTTATAAAAACTATATTTTCTAATTATGACTCTAGAAGAGAGGGAGGAGAGAATGTTACATTTCAAAGAATTATTTAAAGATTCTTATTAGTTGAAACAAGATCTAAGGGAAGATATTTTGGTATCTTTAGAGGTCAATTTGATTGATATATCCTTAAAAAAATTACCTGAAAATGGCAATACAACTTCAAAAGGTAAATCCTTGAGCTTTTAAAAAGAGTATTTTGATCCATTCTATTTACCACTCTTTCTAGAGAAATGTGTGTTACATAATTGCATAATAGATAAGAGAGCTAAAATATCAATAATGCCACTTGAGATATGTAAGATCTTGGGGTTGCATATGAGTGATATAGAAACAAGTTGGCTACACTTTAAAGGAAGAACTGTAAATGGAATGGGCATATTGAAATTATTTGTAATGATGTTATGGGGGCATCCAAATTTAGTTGTCGTACAAAATGTAGTGGTTGTAGATGTTCCTCCATTATTTGGCATATGTCTATACGAAGGTTCCTTCATACTGTCTAGTATTTACCTTAATCTAGAGCTAAATCAGATAAATATATTTGGAGTAAATAGGGTAGTTAATATATCTAGCCAAGTCATGTATCCTTTATTTATAGAAGAATACCAAACAAGTCGGATAAAGGAAGTTGATTTTGAGACAATTCTAGATAAAGTGTTTCTTTACAAGATCTGCTAGAATACTGTCAAGAATGTTTGAGTCAATATTTTTAGAAAATGATTGTGGTCAACTGCCTCTCTTATTTGAAGATAGAAAATTTTGGTTTTCCATGTGTCTATTAAAATCATCCAATTACAGAAATAAGGTGGAGGAATTACATCAATAGAATTTCTACATAAATCATTATTTATAAAAAGTTTTAGAATTCACGATGCTTTGTCGGGGAACACTTGTTGATAATCTAGATGTCAAGGAGTTAGTAGAATTTTAGAATGAAAGGAATTTAGGGATAAGTAAAAGATAAAAATGGATTCAAAAAGAGCTCGAATATAATTATGAACTGTCAAAAATTAAACATAGAGAAAAGCTTAAGTTTAGTACTATTTGGTATAACCATTGTAGATTCAAAGAATAAAAACACATAAATATTTTGAAGCTAGGTGTGGGCATCCATGCCACATTTTTATGTACATATCTGGGAAGTAAATAATGTGGCTAACTATAGTCATGATGAAATATTAGGGCAAGCTCATGAGAGAACGTATACCTTACATCACATTGTACATATACTTAAGAGAAATAAAAAAGGGATGTGGAGAATCGATTGATAAAATCATGAGATATTCTAGAGATGATCGAAGACCTGTGATGAATTAAATAGTTTATTGGTCATAGTCATCAAAAGGACATTACACAACACCTTCTTCTTCTAATGATTTGTCTTCTCAATAAATTTTATTTTTTCTCATTCATCTTCCCTGACATCAATTTATTTTCAAGACTTTATAGTCCAATGGATAAATACAATCTATGTTCAAATGACATAAGATATGCCTAAAAATATAGGGTTAGGATCACTAAAATTTGTGCAAATCAAGGAGAAGCATTACATCTTACACAATCTAATGTCACTCGAATGTAGAAGCAGCATGAGTAAAGGAATCGTTTGATGGTAGAGATACAACTTTAGCAAGTCTAATATTTCCAAATCTAAGAAATATGATTCTATAGTCATTAGTTGATGAAAAAATTTCTCTTAGCTTAGACCTATATAATGAGGGATATCTATGAAGAATCAAAGGGTGAAATTTTTAGCATAAGAGATGGGCCTGGTACTACATATAGAGAGTCACAAAGAGGAATATGAGCAACTAAAGAAATCCTTATTTTCCTATACTAGAATATGAAAGAAACACATAAGTGATAGATAATCTCCCAAATTATGGCAATTTATCTATCCTTGAATTGGCTCTGAAATCTTATGGAGTATGCATATAGAGGTATGTTTTTGTTTGAAGTTTACTTAGTTTGTGTACCTCTAATTATCATGTCTAGTCTTCTTTTTTCCCTATCTCCAACACTCTATTGCTCCTTAATCATGCCCATCTATAAAATAATCCATAAGCTCCTTAGTTTGTCAGCACATCTATCACCAATCACCACCATTTCATGTGCAATATGAGGTATGTTTTATCCCTACCCTTTGTACCTCTCTATAATTAACCATTCAATTTTGTTTTATTTTATCGAGCATCTTCCTTCATGTTGCATCCATTAGTATGTTCATCTCTTCTTGCAGTCTTTTCCTCCCCCTATTTTATTGTTTAGACTCACTTTTTTGCTCTTTAGAAGATTTTGACTCCAAGATAAGGCTTTCTAAGTTTTGTAAATTTGTAAGACAAATTCCCCCAAGAGGAGTCAAATATGTAGATAAGTTTTTGACCATATTTTAGGAATGAGAGAGGGTGTAGATAGAAGAGGCAATACCATTGATTTTATAAAAACATACCCATTTGGGTAAGAAAAGTTAAATCTTCAGAACATAGCCACGATTCATTTCTCTTAAATTCATGATTTTCCATGAATTTGTGACAAATTAATCTAAATCAAAGTTTACTTTATAATGCTATTGTAGGATGTCCTTTACAAGTGATACAAGCTGGGAGAAGCCTAAATGAGGGAACCAAAACCCATTAAAATATCTCATTCCATGGTAAAAAGGTGAAAAGTGAGTCAAAAATGACTTTCTCGTGTGGCTGCTAGTTATTCTTTATTAATGGTGTGATAGCAAGGAGAACACTTGGAAGTAGGAGCACAATGATCGTAGCAACTCAAAACCACTAAAATGCACTAATATGTGGAAGATTTTGTTAAAGTAGGCTTAGTTACAAAATAGAGTTTAGCTAATGAAGAACAATTGTAGCATCGTAGCTAGGAGTAAAGAGCAATTGTAAACCCTTATCTACTTATTTTTATTAATATATAACCAATAGGGTCAATTTTGACCAAAAATTATAATGATGTGTGGTGAGATGTTTTCTTTTGATGATTTTGTAGAAATGAAGAGGCCCTTTGCATAATGCAATCAAAGTGTAGCCACATATTAGCTTTCCTCAGTAAACAAAATAATTACCCAAAACCATGGATATCCTCATCATTACAGTCAAATCAGGCAAAAATCTCCAAGCTACAAATCACGCATGGTTTCAAGGAAATTTTCTCATATTCATGTGTTAGACAAGAAATATTAAAAAACCATGATTTTCTCATTTTTTGTGCTCAATTTTGTTAAAATATACTAAAGGTGAAAATGGAGTGCAATTTCAAGAGAAGCCAAACCACAACTATAAACCAAGATGCACTAATCGATCATGGTAATCTAAGTCAAGATCAACAATGGATGTTGTATTTGTTTAATATTTCAGATTCAAATTGGATACCCATGTGGCTATATGGCTGAAGGAATTAGAAGATTGAACTAAGGTACCATGGAAGTTGAACCATAAAAGAAGGTGAAATGATAGATCCATATGCTTCTAGAAAGGATGCTTCAACAAGATTCAGTTATAGATCTGTGATGATATCTGTATTGCAATAATAGGGGGCGACCAGGATTGATCTTTCTTAATTTTTTTGAAATCATTTCAAGAATTCTAGCTAGAGGCCACTAGACTCAAAGAAAATTTTAGAGTTTCAAATAATTTGTTAAACTCCTTGTAATGCTCATAAAAAAATCAATGTAAAATTATAAATAGAGTTTGAACCCTCATTTTAAGGATCATCTCTAAAGTGTTTGCTTGCACTGTTGTTGTATACTCTCTGCAAATTAATAGGAGCATTACTTGGATTTTTTCCTCAAAATTGCATCTTATTTTTTATGGATTATCAACCCTAGAAGTTATTTCTACTATTGCTGCTATGGTTTGTCTATTTTAATAATTTGGATTTCTAACTTAGAGTAAATTGGAATTATTCATGTATGAATATATGCTTGGAAAGGATTATATTTTTGTTAGTCAAAGTATCGATCTAATTCTATTAATTTAGAGTATTGATACCCTAGATGTTTGGAATAATTCTTGAAACATGCATATGTTCTTAATGATGGAGATTATTGAGTTTTGAATGTTGTTAGTTGCAAGTGTTTTTTATGGAAAAAAATTTGTCAAAATTTCTCTATGGATGTCTATGTTGTTAGCTTTATCCATCCACCATTAATCCATTCATTTCTTAACCCTTTCATCCATATCCCTAGCCTTTTATTATTTGAGCTAAAAAGATTCAACATTCAATAAGTTGACAAGGTATACCAACCTACTCTAGAAGTCAAGCTCAGGTATTTTAACCCTTCCAATGTGTGGTTTTGGTTGTGATTAGCGGATGCTTACATTTCAAATAATTGTAGATGATTGTCATGATTCAGGTTCACCTTAGTGATAAACCAAGCCACAAAACTTCATAGATGATTATTGAGGGTATAATAAGATGATGGTTGACTGTAAGGATAGGATTAAAACTACATTCACCATAAAAATAGGAAAATTTTACATTTGGAGGATGTCATTTGGCTTGATCAACATAGGAGATACTTTCCAAATATCTATGGACATGTCCTTCAAGGATATTATTGGGAAGTGTATTGTGATCTACATGAATGACCTTACTATTTTCTCTAAAAACCATGGAGACCATGTGGAAAACTTAAGGAAGATACTACAAAATATCAAGAGCACAAAGTTTCATTGAAGCCAAAGAAGTGCATCTTTGGAGGTATAGAACGAAAAATCCTAGGTCATGTTATTTCAAAAAAAGGTACATCCATAAACCTAAAAATATTTGAAGCCATCCAAAAAATTCCTCCATGGAAGAAAAAAGGAGTTGAAGTCTTTCTTTGGAAAAATTAAATTTGTGAGGAAATTTATTTCTATTTTTGCAAAGATAATTTGACCTCTGAATGCAATGCTCAAGAAGTACACCAAGATTATGCAAACTAAGGAAGATCAAATTTCTTTCCAAGAAATCAAAAGGAAGTTTATGAATAATTTAGTCTTATTTAGTCTATATTATACTCAACCCTTTTACATTTATTCATTTGCATCAGAACATTCAAATTTTGAAATTCTACCTTATAAGAGAGAAGTTAGAAATGAGAGACCTATGACTTTCATAAGTTAACCTTTTAGGGATGATCAACTCATATTCAGCCATTAGCAAATAGGCCTTTACTCTAGGTAATGTTGTGAAGAAATTTAGGTACTATATTCTACATAGCAAAGTATTTGTGATAGTAAAAATCTTGTTATCAAGACAATGTTGATGCAAAATGAGTTAGGATAATGCATATGCAAGTGGATGTCTATTCTAGAAGAGTTTGATTTAGAAATTGAGACCATGAAGATTATTTGAAATCAAGGATAGAGTAAGACATTAGCTGAGGTTGACTCTTAGATTTCATGTCAAAATTATTCCATGGAAAAAATCACTGATGATGAGTGGTATCAAGATATAGTTTGCTACTTACTAAATAGTGTATGTACCAATCACTTGAATTCAACTCAAAAAAGAGCTTTGTGCCTCAAAATTATAAATTTCATGATAAAATTAGGTGTTCTATATAGAATAAATTATGAATAAATTTATCTAAGGTGTTTAAATGGATGAGAAGTAGTTAAATTCCTTAAGGACTTTCATGGAAAATTTAGGATGAGATATGGTTTTGGGAATGCCATGGCACACCATATGTTAAGAGTCTATTACTATTGACCACACATATTTTAATATGCAAATGCACATGTCTAACCATCCCATGTTTATCAAATCATTATGATTTGAGAGAATTTAGGAGTGAAAATTAGATAATAAATATTATATTCAACCTTCGAAAACCTTAGTTACATTGGAATATATAACCGTAGTATTAACCGAACTTAGGGAATATAGGGAAGTTAGGGAAATATAAGAAATAGGGAGGAAAGAGAAAAAGGAAATTGAGTTGGTTGCCTTGATGCCATTGCCATCCAATCCTACCCAGTCAGCTGTCATCCAAGCCAAACTTACCTGTCTAGTCAACTGTCGTCCAAGGAGGTAAAAGGGGTAAGATCCAAAGCTTATAGTCGAAACAAATTTTTACAACTTTTTACTCCTTTTTGGTCTTTTTACTAGCTTTATTTCCAAAACTCTCCCCCTTAAATTTGAGAGGACTGACTATATAGTCTCTCAACTTTATATATTAAGCTTTAGCTATACCTTTGGTGAATATGTCTACAATATTATCCAAAGTGTTACAATGTTGAAGCTCAACTATTTTCTGTTCCACCATATCTCGAATGAAGTGGTACTTCATATCGAAATGCTTTGATCTGCTATGGTGGATTGGATTGTATGCCAACTGAATGGCACTTATGTTATCATAATACAATCGAGTTGGACCACTTTGAATTTCTCCAATCTCTTCAAGAAATTTTCTCAACCATAGGGCTTGAGTACTAGCATGTGTGATGGCTATATACTCAGCCTCAGTTGATGACAATTCTACAACAATTTATTTCTTGGAACTCCATGTAATTAGTCCTGATCCTAGATTAAAACAATTCCCTGATGTATATTTCCTGTCATCTATACTGCTACCCCAATCACTGTCACTAAAGCCAACTAAATTTACAGACTTACATTTTTGGTAATGGATTCCAAAATCCAATGTACCTTTTATATATCTCAATATTCTTTTAGTTGCTTGTAGATGCAGCTCAGAAGGACTAGCCATAAATGTTGATACTAGAGAAACAGTATATTGAATATCGGGCCTTGTGTTGGTGAGAAACATCAGACTCCCAACCATTCTTTTGTAAGTGGTCATGTCAACCTTTGATGCTTCATCGTCCTTGCTCAATTGGATCCCATTTCCAGTTGGAGTTGCAACTGATTTGCACTACTCCATGGAAAATTTCTCGATCATGTCTCGAGCATACTTGTGTTGACATATGAATATCCCTTTGTTTTATTGATGCACTTCCATGCCTAGGAAGTATCACATTAGACCAATATCTTTCATCTCGAACTACTTCATCATGGATTTTTTGAACTCCATATTCATTTTATTGTTACTACCCGTAAATATTAGATCATCCACATACAAACAAACTATGATAATGTCTACTCCATACTTTAGCTAGTACAAATTTGTTTTACTTTTGCTTCTTGTGAATCCATACTCACTGAAATACCCATCAATGCGTGAGTACCAAGCTCTTGGTGCTTACTTGAGGCCATAAAGTGCTTTCTTCATTTTTTAAACAAGGTTCTCTTTTCCCTGTTCTTGGAAACATTGAGGTTGTTGAACATACACCTCTTCTGTCAAGTATCCATTTAGAAAAATACTCTTTACATCCATGTGTTGAACATTCCATCCTTTATGGGCTGGTAAGGAAAGAACTGATCTAATTGTCTCTTGTCTTGCAACAAGAGCAAAGGTTTCCTCATAGTCAATGCCATATTTTTGAGTAAAATCTTTTGCTACTAGTCTCACCTTATGCCTCTCAATGCTTCCATAAGAATTGTACTTGGTCTTGTAGACCCATTTACATCCAACACATTTTTTACCTTTGGGTAGCTTTACTAGCTCCCATGTATCATTATTTTTTATAGAGGTTATTTCCTCTTTCATGGCTTCTTGCCATATATTTTTAGTACATGCATTCTCATAGCTAGTTGGATCTAGCTGTGCATTAGTAAATAAATCATAATTGACTTCATCTCCTCTAGGTTCTTGGGAGTCATCATCCCCATACAATTGCAAATTTTTAAGTTGTTGCAAAAATTTATTCATTTCACTAGCTTGGCTTCTAGTGAATCTTCTCTGGAAATTTTGATCCAGCATCTGAAAGGATGGATGATGTTGTAAAGTTCTTCTGTATCTTGATGGAGAGTCAATTTCCATTGGTGAAGAACTTACTGATCTCTGTGGAGGACTTGGAGTGGCGGTTGAAGTACTTGAACTGCTTGATCTTGGAGGGGGTGGTGTGCCTTTCTTGTTCTTTGGAGACACCTGCTATACCTGTGAAGAATTTACATCTTGGGACTCATCATCAACAAAAATTATTTGATGAACCCATTCTCCCCCTTCATCAAAAATTACATCCCTGGAGAGTACAATTTTATGAGTCTTGGGATTGTAGAGCCTATATGCTTTTGTAGACTCACAATACCCGACAAATATACAAGCTTGACTTTTTGGATCAAGCTTCCTCCTTTTCTCATTAGGAATGTGGGCATATGCTAAAGAACCAAAAAAAATTAAGTGCTTTACATTTGGTTTCTTTGCATACCATGCCTCATAAGGAGTGATGCCATCTAAACTAGAATTTGGACTTCTATTTAGAATATATACACTTGTTTTTATAGCATCATCCCAGTACATATTAGTGAGATGCTTTGTCTAAAGCATTGATCTCACCATATCAACTAGGGTGTGGTTCTTTCTTTCGGCCACACCATTCTATTGTGGGGTATAGGCTGTGGTAAATTTCCTTTTGATCCCACTTGCTTGACAATAGTTTAAAAATTCTTTTGAGGAGTATTCACCTCCTCGATCTGTCCAAAGATATTTTACATGATTCCCACTTTGATTCTATACATTGTTTCTAAAATCTATGAAGTAATAAAATGCTTCATCTTTGTGCTTTAATAAATAAATCCAGCACATCCTAGAGAAGTCATCTATGAAAGTGAGAAAATAATAATTGTTTTTGAGACTCTATGTTTGCATTAGACCACAGATGTTTGAATGTACTAACTGAAGTGGATAGCTGGCTCTCCATGCTTGTCCTCTCAAAAAAATTGATCTAGAGTGCTTTCCCAAAGCACATCCTTCATAGACCTCCTGTTTATCATTGATTTTTGGAAGTCCTGTCACCATAGCTTGAGAAGTGAGAAATTTTAAGCTAGCGAAATTAAGGTGACCATATCGCAAGTGCCACAACACACTTGGATTTTTTATTGCTACATTTGCAAGTTGATCTCCCCTTGGCTCACCAAATTTGAGAGGGAATAACCTGTTCTTTGTCATGGGGACTTGGGTGATGACACGATTACAATTATTTTTATCAAAAATAATACATTGTCATTCATCAAATACAATATTGTAATTGTTCTCCATCATTTGTCCAACGGTGAGCAAATTGTGTTGGAGCTTTGGAGTGTAATAGATGTCACTCACTTTCTTTAGTCCTTCTTCGGTTGGAACAACCATGGCTCCAATACCCTCTACTTACAATTATTTGCTATCCCCTAATTTGATTTGGGATTTATAAGTGGAATCTAGAGTAGAAAATAGTTTTTCTTTGCCACTCAAATGGTTTGAGAAACCAGTATCTAGAATCCATGTGTCTTTTAAATTCTGATATGATTGTCCATATGATAGAAAAATATTAGAATCTCATCTTCTTCTCCATAATTTCCATATTGACTAATGTTGTCTTATGAATATTTTGACTAGCAGTCATGAGCGAAGTGACCTAGCTTGCCATAGTTGAAACAAGTTGATTTGGACTTGTCACTTCCTCGCCCTTGATTGCCACTTTGTCCTTGATTTGCACCTCAATTCTAATTTCCACCTCTTTATTGGTTGCCTCCTCTATATGAGTTGCCTCCTCTATTCTTGTTGCCTCCTCTGTTGAAATTGCCTCCTCTGTTGGAATTGCCTCCTTTGTAGGTGCCTCTACCTCTACCTCCTTTATTGCCTCAACCTTGAACTCTTTACCATCCTCTTCCATTATTTTCATTGGAATTGAAGGCCTTATAGTCACCTCCATAGCTGGTTGAAGGAGTTTTAGGAAACCTCTCTTCATGTGACATTAATGATCCGATCAATGCATCAAAAGTTAAAAGGGAAAGATCTTTGTATTCTTCTATTATTATGGCAATATGGTTCCATTTTTGTGTAAGTGTCCTCAACACTTTTTTTACAATTATCTCAGGCTTGATTTCTTTGCCTAGTGTAACCATTTTATCTACAATTGCTTTTACTCTAACACAATAATCATCGACTTTTTCATTATCTTTCATTCAGAGATTTTCAAAATCTTGCTTCAATGTTTGAAGCCTTACTTGCTTCACTTGATTACTACCCTAGAATCCATCACTCAATGCTTTCCATGCAACTTGTGCAGTCATACAGATATCAATTTTGGGAAATATGCTTTTCTCCAATGCAGCTTGGAGATGAGAAAGAGCAGAAGAGTTGCTCTTTTGTTATTCTTTTCATGTTTTCTTGTCTGTGGCACTCAGTTTTGTCCAATATGAAGGTTTTGTGTAGCCCTCTTCTATGATGTCCCATAAAATTTTACCTATGAGTAATATCTTCATCTTTATAGACCAATACTCATTGTCATAACCGTTAAATTCTGGTATAGGTAATCTATTGTGTGAGGCCATAATTACCAAAAAACTCTCTTTATTTCACAGTTATAATAAAGTATTTTTGTTGAAAAAGAAGGAAGAGATTACAAATTTAAGTCAAATTTGAATTGTTCTAATCTATCATGGACTGCTTGTTCCTCTTAATGTGGGGATGTGATCTCTTAAGTTACAAAGTTATCTAACACTTCTTCTTCGTCGTCACTTATCTGTATGATTTTTGGTGATTCTGGTTCTAGGATTTCTACTGAATTATTGTAGTGTGTATACTCTAATTCTTGTGCTTCAGCTTGTACTAATTTTTATTGTTCAAATTCACTCCTAAATGAGTTATCTTCAAAGTCTATCTCGTACCCTAAGTCAGGATGCCTTTGATGTGCTATCACTACATTTTGAAGTTGACTAAACACAATGTTGAGTCCATAACCTCTAACTTTGTTATCAAAACTCTTTGCAAATTCTCGTGCTAAAATTGCACATAAGGCATGATAACAACCATTTGGTCTTATCATCAATGCCTTGTTACAATTTTACAATTTGATCCTTTATCTCTTTTACAAAAAAAACTAAGCCTCTTAGTCTTATTACACACTCTTTATGATTCCTGAATAAAAAAACTTTGCTTTTACAATGAATTGCCTCCTAGGCAATGTCCCCATTTTTTTATAATAAAAAAATTTCAACTATAGAAATGAGGTCAAATGGTTTCGAACCCTTGACATATGATGGCCTTGGGCCTTACAGCGTGTGTGTTTTCCATGACAATAGCTCACCTACCATGAGCTAACGAAGTCCAAATTCCTTATAAAGCCTAATTCAAACCCTTTTTAGCTTTTTTTATTAAACTAATAAAATTTGTCCTCGCGGGATTTGAAACCCGGGACATGCGATTCACAAATAATATGCCTTCACCGATCGAGCTACGCCTACGGTTGGGTATGGATGAGGAAGGTCATATATTTATTATGGATTTTTGTGGTAATTTCAAACAAAAAAGAATTTCACTATAATTGGGTTTTGAACCTGTGACCTGCAGGGGGTCGGGCAACTTATGGCTGGCTACTTGAGCCAGTCGAGCTGCGTGGCCTGACTAGAATCCAAAGGATGCTTGCATCCTTTATCTTGTCAGCCATGCAAACAATTTTAAAAAAATAATAATAATCCCACATCCGCTATGTGGAGGGGATTTTGCACTTTAAAAGCACAGAGAATCAGTATGCTTATTGATTGCCTTTTGGTAATCGCTCGATCACCCCTTTTGCCTTCTATCTACCCACCTTTTTTTGCCATGTTTCTCCTCCCTTTGCATGCCATATGCCTATCTACATCAGCTCATTGTGCCTCGTTTTCTATCCATGTCAGATCTCGACTTGTCCTCCTATCATCATGTGTCACTCTATGATCGATCCTTATGCATCGATCCTATCTTCGATGGCTGCTATGTTGGCCTGCTTTGGTGTTCACCTTGATCCACATGCCTTCAAGCTTCTCTGGCCTTGAGCTTCAAGCTATAGGCCCCACCTTGGTCTAGCTACAAGTTGTGCTCTACGGGTTTCTCTCACTTCGATCCTTGGGCTTCCTTTGCCTCGATTCTCATGCCATCCTTGGATTTGGCTATTGATCCTCAGGCCTCTCTCGCCTTCGGATCTAATACTAGATGTGATTTGAGAGAAGTTAGGAGCAAAAATTAGATAATCAATATTATATTCAACCTTCAAAAACCTTAGTTACATTGGAATATATACTCGTAGTATTAACCGAACTTAGGGAATATAGGGAAGTTAGGGAAATAGAAGAAATAGGGAGGAAAGGGAAAAAGGAAATTGAGTTGGTTCACCTTGATGCCCTTGTCGTCCAATCCTGCCCAGTCAGCTGTCGTCCAAGCCAAACTTACCTATCCAGTCAACTACCATCCAAGGAGGTAAAAGGGGTAAGATCCAAAGCTTATAGTTGAAACAAATTTTTACACCTTTTTTACTCCTTTTTGGTCTTTTTACTAGCTTTATTTCCAACAATCATAGCTTTCCAAGAGAGGAATTTTTCCATGCCACTACAACCAGTGATAAAATCTTACCCATTTGGACAATGTAGATTAGATTTTATTGGTCTTATTAACCCTAATTCATCATCTAGCCATAATTTCATCTTGACTACCATAGGCTATTGTACCTATTGGAAAAAATCTCAAACCTCCAAAAACTACACAATAAATATCATGATCAATTTCCTCAAAGACCACATCATAACTAGGTTTGGGATGCCTTATGCTCTGGTATGTGACAATGACCTCACTTTTTTCTTATATGCAATTTTTGAATGGAGATACAAAAATAAGGTAATTTTGAAATTTTTTTCTATGCAATTTGTTGAATGGAGATAAAAAAATAAGGTAATTTTAAAATTTTCTTCTAATTACTATCATTAAGGGAACAGAGTAGTTGATTCAACTAATAAAAATATTTTGGAAGTAATTTAAAAAATTGGATAAAAATCCTAGATATTGGCATGACAAACTAAAATATGCATTATGGCATGATATAAAAAGGATAAAATCCTCATTATGGACACCCCCTTATCATCAAGTCTATGGTCAAGATACTATTTTCCCATAAATCTCAAGCTCCTTACATTGCAATTCATTAAATATTACCTAGAAATAGATTATATGATTGAAGCTAAATTATCCAATTTGATGTGTTGGGATGAGAAACAAGAGGATGCATTACAACACTTTAGTAAACATAAAGAAATAATAAAAGGATGGTTTTATAAGAGAGCCAAAATAAAATCCTTTAGGATTTGTATCTGGTGTTGATTTTAGATAAGGACCATGAAAATAAAGGATACTATGGAAGGTTTGATCCCCTTTGGTTAGGTCCCTTTCAGATATCAATTATTATAGGAGGAAACACCTTTAGGCTAAAGGGTCTAACTAGACAGGATATCCCATTACTAGTGAATAAACAATTCCTTAAATATTACTTCAATGTCCAAGAATATTCTAGTGTTACATTGTAAATAACCCTACACATAGTTTTATTGTTTTGAAATTCTGGTTTGTTGTGTTTGATTTTAGCTTATTTTAGTTTGATCTATATTCAAGTTTGAATTTTATATTTATTTTGTGTTTCCCATTTTACATCAAATCAATTAGGTCTAACCAAGTTTTGGTTGCTTTGATGTGAAGTGTTATTGTACATTTTAGAAATAAAGGTCCTTTTCTAGACTCAATGAAGTTATGATTAGCTTAATTAGTCATTTGAAATATGTTCATGTCTTGGGATAAATCAAGCCAACCTGGAAGTAATATAAAAGGCTATCACAACTTCATACTGAAAAAGTTTTAAAGAAATATGAATTGGTAGGAATGAAATTTTAGTTATTAGGTGAAAACTATTTTTACGTTTACCTTCTTGTTTGCCATAGTGGTCCCCAACCTAGAGAGTAGACTTTAGTCTCTATAAATTGAGCAAAATTGTTAAATGTGTGAAAAAAAGAAAAGAGAGAGAGAGAGAGAGAGAGAGAGATACAAGGTCTTGAAAGCTCAATCACTAGGTTGATTCAGAAAATTCTATCGCTACTATGGAAACTTGGATAGAAATAGAGTAAATTCTAGAGTAGAACCAGAGATAACTCTATCAGGGCTACAAATGCTTGTTTGGCTACAAAGTAATGTTTAATAGTTGGTGACATGTCTGCCTATGAAGAAGGTTTATCATTAGTAGACCAATGTCTACTTGGGGGTGAACTAGCCTGATTTTTGGACTATTGTAATAATATTTAGCTTATTATAGAATGGGAATGAACTCATATACACACACTTTAGTTGAGACAAAATTGAATGTTGCTTTCAGGATAATTACATAGTCCTAACAATGACTAAATATCATGAGTTTAATTCTATTGATTGTATGATTTCTTTATTTTGGAACAGTTTGGGCTAATTTTGAAATAATTGGAAGCGTTTTCCAGTAGAGTCGCCATTTTTATTTCTTGAAGATCCATTTTTTCTCTCATCAAATTATTTAGCACTTTATTGTCCAAAATGCTTTGTTGTTTCCCCTTCCAAAAAAAATGACTGACATTTATTGCTCTTAGTGCATTTTTTTCCAATGGGTTATATGGGATTGAAATAGGCCCCACCTGTATTACATCATCACTACATAGTGGTATTACAATAAATCTTGGATATTATCCAATATCATTTTGGTAATATTCAAACCTAGATCTCCTTAGAATATTGAGGAATCTAACCGGTTGAGCTAACACCACTTGATAGCTCTTAGTGCATTTATTAACATTTACTTCTACAAATATTTTTTAATATTGTCTTATAAATTTTCATACAATATTTTTTTCTTATAGGTTATCATGTGTGTATGCTCGAGGAGAATGTGGGTAAATTGATTAGGTTGCAAAACTTCATTAATATTGTTTTTTTAGCTCAAGACTCAAGAGATAGTGGACGCGATGATATTAAAAATATCCAAACAATTATAGAGTACAAAATCAATAGTATATGGCAGAGTTAATACCAACCCACTTGTTATAATTTATATCTCAAATTTTGTAGGGGTTGTGTTTTAATAAGGCATTGTCAAGGTAACCCCAAGGAGAGTGTAGAATACATTGGTTGAAAAATAAAATCTTGAATTTAATATGCCATATTTAACTGGGAATGTAGTGGTTGGTTGGAAAAAAAAATCTTGAATTTATAATATCATATTTGAGCAAAAATTTAGTGGCAATTAAATAATAAAAATAATTAAATAACCTCAAAGAGAGAGCATCACGAGTTAGTTGGAGAGTGGAATTTTGAATTTAAATGTTGTAAAATTAGGTTGTGTGAGGGGCATACAATTTGATAAATACTAACCCTCTATACAATTGTAAACATTGGAAATTGTTCATGCATAAATTGTTTAGCAAGAGCATTTATTTAGTTTTTTATTTCTTTGCATAGTTCTTTGTTTTGTTGGATGGTTTTTCAAACCAAGTCTAAGATTCCTTGAGTTTTTTTCTTGTGATTCATCAAAGTGAGATAAATATGAATGTGTCTCATGATATATATCCTTGAAAATAAAATATTTTAAAGTTTTATGTCAAATTTTCACATGTTAATGGTGGTTACATTCAGTTTACTTTATAGTCCATGTTATTTACCTTTGAATATTACACCATCCTAGGCTTCAGATATTGTGAATACAAGTTAGGCCAAGACTAGTTTTGGGTTAGATTTGCCACTTTACAGAATTATAATGAGATTCAAGAGAATACAAGATTGTTTTTATTTCTTCCTCTTACCTTAATTTTTTAACCTTTTTATTTTTAAGTTGTCTAAATTAAAATTAGATTAGTTATTCTTTATTAGTAAAAAAAACTTACTTCCAAATTTACAATTTAAAATTATTTTGTTGTAAGTTTTGCAGACACCAAAACTTAGCCACTTGTCATCCATCCAGGTTTTCCCACCATTTTACCCATTTATTTAAATATATTTAGGATTATTTGTTAAATATATGTTTAATATTAATATTTAATATTATATTTTATATATATTTAATAAATATAAATATTATATATGTAAATAAATCCTAGCCATCCGATTTGACTTAATCCTAGCCATTCATCCACCTTGATCCATGCCATACACCAGAATTAATATCCACCCTCTAATATATTTTGATCTGAGCCACATAATTTATGTCACTAAAACCCTAACATGCCCTAGTGTGGATTATTAATAGAAGCCATTTTGATGGCTCAACCCCTAAGTAGTCTAAGTCTGAATTCACTGAGTTGCTCTTGAGTTCTCACCCCTAAGTAGTATATGCCTATCCAAGAACTCTCACCATCCATACTTATTCACCCTAGCCTCCACATCCATCACCACCCATTTCACTAAGCCAAATATGTTGCTACCAATCTTCACCTCAACTCTCGAATACCTTAGGGTACTCTCTATCACCATTGAGATCCTTCGAGTGCTTTCTTCTACTGTCAAGCATCGTTGGGTGCTTCCTACCATTCCCAAGTGCCCACAAGAATTTTTTTTGCTATTGAGCACCCATAAGCATTTCAAAACCTACTACTAAATACTAGAGAAACCCTTGGGTGTCGCTAGGGCATCCACACACCATATTCCTACAACAACAACTATGGATCAAAAAATATTGAGTTCAACAAGGTAAATTATTTATTGTTATACTAATTTCATTATTTTCGCATTTGTATGCTATTTATTACTTGGAATTTAGGATTTTTATTGATCTTTAAGGGTCTCACACAGTGGATCCCTCACAGTTACTATTAATCCTATTATTTCATTCTCTGTGTGCAGGTTTGGAGATACATAAGCATTAAGCAATTATTTAAGCTAGAGTTGTCTGACCAAAGGATATTTATAGCCCACTCACTTCTTTTGGGATTGATCGAGCATGAAGACACCACCCTGATTTGTTGGCTAGGGTTTCAAATAACCCTAGCATGTTAATATTATTGTATTGAGCAATAAAGCATTGTAAAAATCCTAATATGGGGTATATTTGGTTGTAATATCAGAAATACACTTGGAAATAAAGATCAAATTTATTTATGTACAATCATATGTCTTTATCTTGCTTTAATTATTCATTTGTTTAAGTTTAGTTATATGGTGTTGTTCAATTTGCATCTACAAATGGCGATTTTATGACTTTTGGTTGCAAACAAAAATTATTCACCCATTTCTAATTCAAATTAGCACATTGAAACATACGAAATCAAAATATAAAAATGAATTTACATTAAAATAAGATAATCAATGAATTAGGTAAGACACATTTATTAAACAAACTTAGAATTGATTTGTCTTAATTTTTATATTTATGAAGTTTCAATTATGCATTTCATTTTACTACACAATTTGTATTTGGTTTTATTGCTTATGTTCTTAACAAGAAATCAATAGAAATAATTAAATCAAAACAATTCCATGGAACCTTCATCCACCTTCCCCACCACTTTTGTGGTAGATTCCCCAAGTATGACACAAATAGATTTGTCTGTAGGTCCATCACACATTGTACAGACTACTTATGTTTTGTATAGGTATACCAACACTTTGCTTACCTAAACTAAATCATCTTCGCAATCCATTGATCATAATATCATCCATATAGACATGGCCAAAGTAGAGGCTCTTTGCAAATTGACTAGCTATATCTTAGAGTCCATTAATAATTTCCCTAGTCAAGATCCTATGTTATAATAGGAAATTTCTTATTCCTAGCCACCCAAATTTACCTAGGTGTACACTAACCCTCTTTTTCAGGCATCAGTTACACCCTCCTCTCATGTATCCATTCCCCAAGTGCTCCTATCACTTCTATCCCATATTCATACACATCCACATACACTAATTACTTGTATGAAGAACATGTAAATGCTACTTCACAAATTTCAACCTCCCAAGTTACCATGCAAAGTATAACTTATTACCCAACCACATATTCCATGCCATATATGTCCACACCTTCTATTTATGATAGAGAAATTCATGAAGCATGGGAACATTTTAATAAATTTATCAAGCAACATAAAGACGCTTAATAGCAATTACAAGTGAACCCTAAGCCTCTACCAAAATCTACTCAGACCATCCTCATTAACCAAGGTCTATCATGGACACCATAATATTCTATGGTTTCCATCCCTACTCCTCCACCAATCTATACCAATACCCATTCCATTCCCATAAGCCATACCAATACCCATTCCATTCCCATAAACCATACTAATTCCATTCCCATAGGCCAACCTAGCCATAGTCCCCATGCATTATCCCCATTCCAACATTCTCCATCTCTTCATCATCAATATCCTCTTCATCAATTCCCATAAACTTTACCTAATCATCATCATCAATCTCATAATCATCTAGTTACCCCACAATGTTTTTCTACATTACTTCTCAAAATCATTAGGTGATTCAGGGCTTCCACATTCCTAGGGAAGATCCTAGAATCAAGGCCATGCAAAAAAAAATAGATTATTTGACAATATATACTCTTGGTATGATAAACCAGAAGCTAACCTTACGCCATATTATTAACCAATCCATTCACCCTTTTGTACCATCATTGCCATATCAGGAAAATTTCACGATACCAAATTTTGATTAATTCAAGGGGACTAAGGATCCCAAAGAGCATGTAAGTACATTTGTACACTCATGCTTTAGAATCCAAAGTGAAAATGCTCTCATGCTTAGAATATTTCCTTAGAAATTATGTGGAGACACCATAGAGTGGTACAACCAATTGCCTAGTCATAATATTTATACTTTCAAACAATTGGTTGACCAATTATTTGAATGCTTTATCCTTAATTTTAGAAAGAAAGTCTCATTGTCTGATATTTATACTTTAAAACAACATGACAATGATTCTATTTATGATTTTGGTAACCATTTGAGGGTCATCATTACCAAATTGCCACTCATCCTACTAATAGAAGAGTGTATCAAACTATTTACCAAGAGTTGTTTAAAACCCATCTCTTGGATGCTTCAATTACAAACATATCGCTTATTTGAAGAAGCTCTAGCACATGCCAATGTCATCAAGGAGATAAAAATCCAAGAGGACATACTTAAGCCTAGAAAAAAAGGAATGGCAAAACAAGGACCAATATAAAAGCAATTATTTTGACCAAACAGCCTAATCATGTTGATCAAGTGGTCATGAGCCAACCGATAATGGCTCATTAGCAATCATTGCAACAACCATCACAATATATTTCTTATCATGTGGTACCTTTAGTATATAAATTCATGCAAAGCATAGTGCCAACTATGGAAAACTATCTCTGATGATAGTTTTTTTGATAGAATCACCAATGCACCCCCTTGGCCGAGTCATATGCTTCCCTCTTTCGAAGGTTGTATGACACAAATAAACTTGCATTACCTGAAATCAAACCAGATGATCCTGCTAAACATGGAAATTATTATCAAGAATATTTATTTTTTTCTTACCATAGGTAAAATGGGCATGATATCAATAATTGTCTTGTATTCAAAGACATCATTCAATATCTTATTGACTTGGGGGCCATCAATCTTGACAACCCCCTTTCTCAACAAAACCAAAATCTTGATATTTTCAAACACCACTTCCTCATCATGAGGAGGTGCAATAAACTATAGGAGGACCTAACACCAAAAATCCTCCCAATAAAGTTAACCATTTCCAAAAATACCAAGGTTTTGTAGGTGCCATTCATGTGGTAACTAGAGGTCAATGAAATAACTAGCAAAATTTAAGGCAACAACCTTAGGCAAGTGTGTCACAACCTACCACATCACTTCCCATTCAAATTTTCTCTAATACTTCCCCACCAATTCATATTCCTAGCCAACCAAATCCCCCCATTCATCCCATCAATCATCCTTCATGACCAGTCATCTTATTGAGTTGTCGATTAACCACAAGTCTAAATATGGCTTCTGCCAAATTATCAATATATGAGCTAATCCAAAAATCTCCCCCACATTGTGATATATTAATGGATACTTCAAAGTCCATTGAATTACAATCTCAAGATGCTAATACCTTCAAAAAATTTGTAGGGAGCATTTAAACATGCACGAAGCCTTCCATTATATTTTATGACTTTGAGATTAAGCCAGTCTCATTAGAATTTGTAGACCCTCCATTGCATATCATGGCTCTAATTGACAAGAAGCCTTTTAAAAGAGTTCTAATTGACACCATTTCCTCTATTAATATCATCACCACATCTAACCTTTTTCATATTAACCTTCCTCCATCTCATATTACCAAGTCATATTTTACCCTAAAGGCATTCAACGATGCTTTATGTTCCACATTTGGCACTGTCATTTTGCCCATCGAAGTGGGGGTCAAAATATCACACACTATGTTCCACATCTTTGAAGGATCCATGGCATAAATGTAATCCTTGGAAGACCTTGGATGAGTGAAATGACATGTGTCCCTTCTATTCTACATCAATGCCTAAAATATATTCATGAGGGACAAGTACATTGCATACTGTAGCGACCCCGAGGAAGTGACGCACTGTCCACTCACTCTATTTATGATTATTATTGAATCTTTTAACGTTTAACATGCATTAAATGAAAACATAAAAGAGAGGCATAGTTGAAGTACAAAGAAATAAATGAATGAATGCTTTGTATTGATATTTCCAAGATTCGGTTACATATAAATCCCTCTATGTGATACCCTTCATTTGTTACATGATTTTACACAAAGAGGGTAGTAGATGTATAAAATATCCCCTTGCAAGGGGTGATGCACATTTACAGGCTTCCTAGTGACACACATGGAATTGTATGAGGGCTTACAGATGCCTCCTTCTTTAGGTCTGATTCCTAGAGGGATCCTCTTGCTTTCGTATGTTGTGGATTTATCCGATGAACCTATAGCCCTATAATCAATGAAACAACAACACACGCTTAGATATCCAAGATTGCCTCCCTGGATGAGGTCGTTAGCAATGAATATGCTTAATGAAAACAAATGCAATGAAACTAGTATTATGAATGTAAATAACTAAAATAGATCTTATGCTAATGACATGAAAACATGGAGAAAGCAGAATAAAAGAAACTAACACCTAAACCCTAGACTAGGTTTGTGGGCCACTGTCCAGGACATTGGTCACTAAGATGAAATTTTTCTCTATTGATCCAAAGGCTATGGGCTTAAGTCTACTACTAATGTTAAATGATTATTGTATGTGCACGGATGATCACCTCTTAGTTGGCTAGCACTTCATTGCTCCTCAAGGGTGCTCAGATATGCTCTCCAATCCGAGAGGGCTTTGCTATAGAATGATCTCCAAGGGAAGCTCTCCAAGTCTCTAGAAGCTCTCCTCAATGATCCAACCTATTCAAAATTTTGATATGTGATATGTGATGCTCTCTTGGTGCTCTTAGGTTTACACCTTATAAAGTGTTTGAATCCCTAGGTCAATATTCAAACCCTAGAACTAAATCCCTCATGTTTATTGGATGTTAGCATGAGAATTTGAGATTTGTCTACCCTTGAGGGGCAGTTAACTAATGTTTAAATCTGAACTTCAGTCTTTCATGTAGACTGGCTATGAGGAGGAATGTAAAGTTATCCCCGCTTGGCCTTATTGCATGCATACTATCACTTTCACCAGCGATTAGGCTAGAATGGTGGTAAAATATATTTAAGGTTTAGTCATTGTCATCTACAGTAGCTAAGGTTTGGCCACTCTAAGCTACAGCGGTCAGGATCCAGCCACTCTTGTCCATAGCGGCCAGGATTGGATGGGCTGAAAATGCCCCAACTAAGTGGTAAAAACCACTTTTTATACTTGGAGAGTCCCAATATTTAGCCACATGATCTATGAATGTACCCATGTGAGTAGTCTCCCTGAACATGAAATGTTTTAGGTGTCTACAAATGCCCCTTTTTGTGAAGCACTGAGTTGAAAAAATAGTGCGAAGTAAAAATGTAGACTGCTATATTTGTAGGGTGTATGATGATCATTGATTTGATCAACATTGGATGACCCAATCATGCAAGATGGCACGCATCCTTGAATCATTGCTTCAACCTAATTGAAGGCTTAATTTAGCATAGGGCTTGCACATGTCCACTTGCACTCATTCCTCAAATGCAATTAGGTAGCTTATGTTACTACAACAGAACTGACCAGAGGAGAGCTACAAAATGAAGATGCTATATTTGCTTATGAACCCAGCAAACGAGGAAAGTTTTGTAAGAGTTTTATGCAATATTTGAGTGAAAGGATGAACACAATTTTGATATGATCGAGTGATCTTTGGTTGACTTTGATTATGATTATTTGAATATAGAACTACCCCCTTACACAAATGAATTTGTGAGGGAAATACAATGAATGAAGCGACAAGTCCCTTGACCACTTTGACTAGCTTTGATTTCTTCATAGTATTTGTTCTTTTAATGGGCAAACCCCCATCCAAGTGTGATTCCAATTATTTATGGTGATCATTCATCCCTATCTCAAGGAGTGGTCTGACCAAAATATCCTTCTTATGGAGTTAGGATGAGTGATTCTATTCATGCTTGTATTGCATCACTTGGCTCAGTATTTTTGGTGTCATAAGAGAATTAGGATGATTCCATCGTACCCGTGAAGCAGTCTAACCATCTTGATCTCTTTGGGGTTGAGGTGATACATCATAATTCCAAAATGAATAAATTACCCAAGTAGATCTATGGTAACTTACTCATCTCACCAAGTTGCATGGAGTGCAAATCGTTGCAACTGCTAAGTTGTTAGAGCAAGTAATTGAATATGAGCTTACTTGAGGTTTGTTTTTATGTGATTTTTTTATTATTTTGATCATTATGATGATTAAGGACCATAAAAATATGTTTATTTAATTTTTTTGATATTCCTCCTGGAAGGAATATTTCTAGTTTTGCCTGTGCATCTGGCCACTGTCAGATCCAACGACCACTAAGTGTCTGCCTGTGGCCACTCTCACCCTGAGCAACCAAGAATTTTGAGCCACTGAGGTTAGTAGCAATCGAGGCATAAATTGAGGAGTATAAAAGTGATCTAGGGTTTTGAATTTTTCATTCTTCCAGCTAGAGATTTGCTTTCCAGAGCTTTGACAAGAAAGAAAAATTTGTAACCTGGAGTGTTGTTGCATCAAGGATTATGGCTACGCAGGGTGAGACATCAATGAGTGGAGGATCCGAAGCTTCTCAGGTATTCTCTCAAACCTTAACCCTGTTTTCCTTTTTGGTAAAAATTAAACCTTACTAAGTAACTGGTAAATAAATCTCATTAAAATCGCCGAAAATGAATCAAACATGTAGATAGATTTAGCTTAGGTTTTTTTTTTGTGGGCTTGCCCCAATTTTTCTTTTTTTTCAATTTTTTTGGTATTTTTGGCCTAGGGCGTATGCATCTACCATGTCGCCCATCAGCCACTACCGCTCAAAGCGGCCATTTTGGCATGCGGATTGGTCGTTGTCGCTCAAAGTGGCCGATTTTGAATCCCAATAGTAAGAAATTTGACTATTCAGGTTTGGCCGCTATTAGCCTCAGTGGCCAGTTTTTGGTCGCTGTAGGCAATAGCGGCCAGGATCCTTAGGAAAATTTTGCAAATTTTCTAGATTTTATGAGATGATTAATTGATTTTTTTTAATTTTTGAGCTGATTTTTTGTACTATGTTGCATTATTAGGTGCATTTATTCCTCTTTCACTCAGAATTAGGATAGTTTATCATTATTTGCATCATTTTTCATGTTTTATTTCGATTTATGCCTTAGATGTATTATAGTTATACCTTTGATTTCTGCCCTTAGATTCTCACTACTCAGCTCAAGACCTGAAGCTCCTAAACGACCTCCTTCCACTCCTGGATGATATGGAATGGGTCTGCTTTAAGGCCCACGAACTACAATATGTGACCAGGCTGCCATAGATTATGTCGTATCAGGCCTACCTCACAGCTAGGATGAACACCTTCCATCTTCCTATTGGTGAGATGACTATCATAGCAAAGGATGTGTACAGAATTTTGTGTATCCCTTTTAATGGAGTGGCCATCATCTCTTCAGATACTAATAACCATAATGCAGTCTTTCTTTGGGTGTTCGAGAGGCATGTTGTGGCTACCTTCAAGGACACCAAGTTTGGAGGTTTATCTATTATACGCTAGTACAGGGAGCGTGTCTTATTAGAGACACATGCAGTATTGATGATGGTCATCAACAATATTCTTATCCTGGATTGCTCAGGCTTGAGGTTCTCATGGAACCTCCTTGCGATGGTTTAGGACTTGATGGATAGTACAAAGCCTATCATCTACACATGGGGGAGGTCTCTTCTAGCATAGTGCTACGATGAGTTGTATCACATCCATTGACGGGGTCACGTTAGCATTGGTTGCAGCTTACTCCTTCAAGTATGGGGATGGGGGCATATCAGTGTGGATCATCCTAGAGGGCTCCCTACTAATATTGTAGTTATTGATGCTAGGATACAGTGCTATGTTTCCAGATGGACTCAAGAGCATGAGGAGTGCAAAATCCACCCTAATGTAGGGGAGCTCCCCCATTATATTGTTACTTTCACTAGGCTACAGGACAAAGCTGTCATGTGGAATCCATATCATGAGTGCCCAACTTGGGATGATCCACTAGTTTTACAACTAGGATGTGGTACGAGGGGTGGCTCATTGACTACAAGGTCAAAATCAAGGATTATTTCTTCTACTCTCGAGTTCTTCATCAGTATGAATTGTAGAAGGATGTACCACTTGTCCTAATCTTTTACATGCACATCAAAGTAGAGAGAGAGACCTCCCTTTCCCACATATCATAGAGTTGGCTAATGAGGAGGATGCCCTGGTAGTTGATCCATGAGTTGATTTGGAGTCACAGATGCATTTGCATAGTGGTGGGGTGATCGGATGTGGCATGGTGATGGTAGTCTAGGATGTGAGGATGATGGCAAATATGGTGGTGCAGATCCAATAGGGCGTAGAGTCTGAGCTAGGACTGAGGTATGGAGCTAGCCAGTGGAGTAGGAGGCTCCTAAGGAGGAGGATGAGGAGTTGGATTTTAAGGAGATATATTCTCCTCTAAGAGCATAGTTGCATGATATAGAGGTTGAGCTCCAGTCAGCCAAGATCTAGGTACAATAGTGTGATGTTATTATTGCCTAGTAGGATGCTACTATAGTACAATGGGATGCTACTATAGAGAATCTCATGACTCAGATACATGCTTTTCAAGATGCTATTAGGGGTGGTGCTACTAGGATGCAGGTTATATTTTATCCTTCCACACCTCATGGTTCTATAGGGACAGATCTGGGGGTAGATATCATGTATATGAAAATTTTTCTACATGATGTAGGCCATATTGCTTCTCTCCAGATATAGATCAAGAGGCTAGGAGCCACTCCTAGGGAGAGGATAGGTGTAGGTGGATCACAGGCTAGTGAGCATTCCACCTCAAGGTAGTCTTCTATTCGGCCTAGTCAGAGGACCTAAAATCTCATATAGAGGTCAGCAGGCTCACACTGCTCCACCCGAGATCCATCCACAGGGGGCAGTGTTATAGGGGGTATAGGCCTAGTGTTTGATTGATGATGCATTAGGCTTTTGTTTTTGAGGTCAAATGACCTATATGATTGTAGCCTTCGAGATTTTTTATACATACATACACTTTGGGATACACATTTTGAGATACTTTTTGAGACACACACATTTATATGAGATATTTGCATTATGCTTCATTTTGTGTGTCATTTATTGCTTATGTTTTTTGTTTTATTTATGTGATGTGATGATGGAATTATGGTGAGTTGATATATGTGTTAGATGATAGGTGATATTTATGATGATATGGATATTGAGATGGATGCTTATGTAGATGTTTATGTAGATGCTTATATGATTTGATTATTGTGACATGATGTGATGTATCATGAGTTGATTTGATGATGGATTTATGATTATATGTATGGGTGAATGCACTTATGTGATCTTAGATATGGATGGATGCTTTATGAAATTATGTGTTTGTATATGCAATGTTTTCGTTAGATGCTTGTTTAATTTTGATTTAATTGTATGCATCTAACTTATGTTATGATATGGTAAATGCAATGTGTCATGCACTGTTTATATGATGCTTAATATAATGTGAATGAACCTGTATGCTTTAATCACTTAAAATATAAGGAATGCATATGATATGATTTCAAAAATCTAAATAGGTGATACCACAGAAAGTGTAACAATAATGAATGTAAATAATCATTCTTATCACAAGAACTAATTATTTGGGCATTCATATGTGAAATGTATTTGCGTGTATGTATTTTTTTCTTGATAAAGCTTATGTTATTTAAAATATTCAAAATAGTCAGTGGTCATGTAGATATTATTTCTAACATCTATCCGGTATCTAGCCTAATTTTTTAATACCCTTTAATTTACAAACTTCATAAAGAAAACTGATGATGTGATGAATGATATGACTTGTTGGTATGTAGAAATTTTTGAGGCTTTTCTAGAGACTCAAACACTCTAGTTACTCTATCAACAACTACGTATTGACCATATAGGACTTTTGAAAAATCAAGGCGTTCATCATGGACCTAGGTATTCATTATCATTATGTGTGCAAATGAATATATTTAGATAGAACTCAAGCATTTCCTCTGATATCAGGCAAGATTATTTTATTCCATTGCTAAGATCATGGA
The DNA here is from genome assembly GCA_028583015.1 of Wollemia nobilis. Taxonomy (NCBI): domain Eukaryota; kingdom Viridiplantae; phylum Streptophyta; class Pinopsida; order Araucariales; family Araucariaceae; genus Wollemia; species Wollemia nobilis. The sequence goes on from JAQPPZ010000314.1 coordinate 4,304,279, forward strand.
TCCTCAATTGCTAATCTTATCCTATGTTGAACTTTGTTGGACTATACCACTAGGTAGTTTTGGGTTACCTAAAGCTAGCTCATCCACATGCAAACATTGTTCTACACAAATACAATATGTTATTGTGATAGACATATCATCATGTGTAAGGGTATAACCATTGCCAAACATGATTGTACACCAAACCTGTAATAGGGATCACCTTCCAATTCTATGCAATGCTGATAATTCCATAGATTCGAGCTTGATTCCCTTATTTTCTTCATTTTATTTAGGATACTTGCTCATGCTTAGTGATAAAAATCACTATTTATTTTTGACTAATTTTTTTTGTTTTTCTCTTGAGCAAGGGATTTATGTAAGGATGAAACTCACTTGTTTGTTTTGACTTTTGACCTTTTGCTTGATTTTGGGATTTTGAATTATGACTTTGGAAACTGGGATTTTGAATTTGTGCTTTGTTTCGGGATTTTTGCTTGTTTTAATGAAAGCAAGGGATTTATGTAGTGATGATAATCACTTGTTTCTAGGTAGGGTGGAACTTGTCCTTTTGCCAATTCTCAACACCTTTGAACCGATCGCACAGGGGGATAAGCAAAGAAGACCCTTTTTTACTTAAGGTAAACAAGACCCCTTTTTGTAGCTTTCATATTTCCCTTGTACCAACTAGGATTTTAGTGTTTTTTAATTAGTGATAGGATCTTGAATATCTGAGGCATTATCATACCCTCTACTAATCAAGATGGCTTCCCATAAAAACTAATAAGACCACTAGATATGGTTGAATGACAAAAAAATCTTAGCCTATTCCTTATAGCAACATGATATGGTTGTGTTGAAAAACACAGTTACACACATGGATGAATGGATGAAGGTGGACTTATGTATTTGTGGTTGTGATACAAAATGTGGCATCATTTGCAAGAGTGTGATCATAACATATGCAAATACAATGGATATGCATGTTTGATGTAATGTGACTATATGGATACAAATGTAAAATGCATCTATTTTTGTATTTTTTATTTTTGCATTGTTTTTGCATTTTTTATTGTGTTTTGACCAAAGGGCTTATTGCGCCTTTGGGGTTTTTAGATTTTTACCAAGCGTTGTGAAGCCACCCTCGGAGCATTTTTATTGAAATTTGACCAAGCGGTGTGAAGATACCATTGGAACCTTTTTGATTGATTTTGACCAAGCGGATTGAAGGTACCCTTGGAAAAATTTTGATTGAATTTTGACCAAGCAGTGTGAAGATAGCCTTGGAGCATTTTTGATTGAATTTGACCAAGCGGCTTGAATACCCTTATTGCATTTTTGATTGAATTTGACCAAGTAGCTTTGGAGCATTTTGATTGAATTTTACCAAGCGGTGTGAAGGTACCCTTGGAGCATTTTTGATTGAATTTTGACCAAGCAGTGTGAATATCCTCTTGGAGCATTTTTTTTATTGATTTTTTTACCAAGCGGTGTGAAGATACCCTTGGAGAATTTTTGATTGAATTTTTACCAAGCGGTGTGAAGATACCCTTGGAGCATTTTTCACTAAATTTTTGACCAAGCGGTGTGAAGATACCCTTGGAGCATTTTTGACTAAATTTTTGACCAAGCGGTGTGAAGATATCGTTGTAGCATTTTTTATTAAATTTGACCAAGCGACTTGAATACCCTTGGAGCATTTTTGATTGAATTTTGAAATTTTATGTTTTCTCAATTTGTTTGTATTTTTGATGCTTTATATTTGGATGTTTTTGTATTTTATGTATATTTGATTTTTTTTGTATTTTATGTATAAAATATCTTCAAATAAATGATATTGAGGGGCTCAAGCTCTTCAACACCATCCAATGATGTGAGGCGATATGCTCTAGGCCCAACCCTTTCTAAAATCATGTAGGGACCTATCCAATTTTCCACAAATTTGTCTCGTAGGTGCGACGACAGATTTGAGTTTTGTTGGTTTTCTTTGAGCATAAGATCTCCAACTTTGAATTCTCTTAAGTGGACTTTACTATTATAAGCTCATGCAAGATGATCATAATAAATGCAAATATGCTTCAAGGCATTGACTTAGTGTTCATAAATAAGTATTAGTTGATCAAGGCAGCCTTGTCGTGCGATGTCATCATCTATGAAGTCCTTCAATGCTATGCGTAGGATTGGAATTTCTAACTCTAAGGACATGATGGTCTCAGTACCATATACAAGTAAAATTGGTGTTGCACCAGTGGGCATCTACACACTAGTCTTGTATGCCCATGATACCAAAGGTAATTGCAAATGCCAATCCTTATGACTATATTTCACTATTTTTTTCAAGATGGAGACAATTGTTTTGTTTGAGGCTTCTGCTTGCCCATTTGCTTGTGTATAATAAGGTGTTGAAAATTGTATTGAATGTGATATTTGTTCATTAAAGCACACATATTTTTATTCTTGAAATATAGCCCATTATATGATATTATCTTCGAAGGGACCCCAAAATGACTTATGATATTATGGAGTATAAACTTCACAATCCTTGGTCCAGTTGTTGATGTCAAGGGGATATTTTTGAACCATTTGGTGAAATATTCAGTGGTCGTTATGATGAACATATGTCGGCTTTAGGATGGGAGTGAGATCTTCCCTATTAAGTCTAGTCCCCACTGTGAGAAGGGCCATCCTACTTGGATGGGTTGCAAGACTTGTGATGGTAAGTGAGTGAGGTTTGCATGATGCTGGCACTTAATGCATCTCTTGACATACTCATAATAGTATTTTCCATAGTGGTCCAGTAGTAACCCATTCTCAAGATGCACTTGATTATGGCCATGCCACTGAAGTGACCACCACAAGTACCGTCATGAGCTTACGAAATTTCCCAGGATGCTTCCTGGGGCTCAAGACAATTAAGGAGCATTCCATCATAACCTCATCTATAAAGGATCTCTCCTAGCAAGATATACCTTGTTGCATTCTATTTAAATGCTCATATTTCAGCATGTGATAGGACTTGCAGTACCATTCTAAGTTTCAAGAAATATCACAGTTGGAAAAGCCAATCTTGATAAGCCATGAATTCTATGGATAAAAGGACATGCTTCTCTTGTGATCCAAAATTTGAGAACACATATTGAGAAACAACCCTATGGTGAATGGTCGTACCACACTCTGTAGGACCTTGAGAGATCAAAGATTCCCAAGGTGTCATTTGCAAGAAAGCTCTAGCTCTAAAGGACCAATCGTAGTTTGGTTCAATCTGGATCATGTTGACTGAATCTTGGTTGTCAATAGCCTCACATTGTATTTTTGAGTGCAGGATAACTTTAAAATGAATGGTTGTGAAATTAGTAGATAGATTCTCAGGTATTAAGGATCCCAAATATGCCATGGTGTCTGCAAATCTATTTGATGTACGAGGGATTACCTCTATGTCATACCATTCCAGTTGGACTAGGTAAGTGTCAACAAGATCCTTGTAAAATTTTAGGAGTGGGCACCTACATTAGAACAATCCTTTGATTTAATTAACTATGAGTAAAGAGTCACCAAAGATATTCAATATTTTAATACCCATTGCAATGGATATTTGGAGTCCTAATATCAAGACCTCATACTTTGTATTATTGTTTGTGCAAGGGAAGTCTAGCTTGAATGATAAGGGCAATGGAGCACCCTGTAGTGTGATAAAGACTATCCTTGCTCTGCCCCCTTGCTCACACTTCAAACCATCAAAGAAAAATGCCATGTATTTTTATTTTTTAGGCTCTTCAGGTTTGGGTGGATCTGATAATGTGAAGATCGCATCATCAAGAAATTCTATGGTGAGAGGCTTGTTATCCTAAAGAGGTGCCTCTGCTAATTGATCTGCTATGACTTATCCCTTAATGGACTTATGGATTATGAACTCTAGAACAAATTTTATCAATAGCATGATCCACTTTGTAGTACATGTATTATGATAGGTCTTGTTCATCATATACTACAAAGGATTTTGTTTTGATATAACATAGGTCGTATGGCTCAACCTGTAGTGTCGCAACTTTTTGGTTGCAAAGACTACCACTAAAAATAACTTTTCTACATACGCATATCCTATCTCATAACTCTCCAAAGTGTGACTGATGTAATATACGGCTTGATCTTTATCTTGTGCATTCTTTTGGGCCAACATGGTGCCTAAAGTGAAATTAGTAGTTGATATGTATAGTAAAAATGGTACGTCTGGCCTTGGTGGTTCTAATACTGGTGGTGTTGCAAAGTAATTTTTAATCTCTATAAAGGATTTTTGGTACTCTTTATCCCAATGAAATGGGACATCCTTGCATAGAAACCATTTCATGGGTCGACACATATCTGATAATTGAGCAATGAACCATTTGATGGATGCTACCTTGCCTTGTAGGCTTCTTAACTCCCTAATGTTGGTAGGGGCAACCATTTCCATTATAGCTTTTACCTTTGTAGAATCGAATTGGATGCCTCTCTTAGAAATGATGAAACCTAAGAGCTTACCAAAAATCATGCCAAATACACACTTCTTAGGGTTCAATCTAACATTGTGCTCAATGAGGTGATCAAAGACTTTTGTAAGGATTTTAGCATGCTCTTGTCATACTAAAGGCTCGGCTAGCAAGTCATCCATGTAATATTCTAAAATTGTGTGCATGTAGTCATGAAAGATGTATGTCATGGCCCATTGATATGTGGCATCAACATTCTTCAGGCCAAACAACATCACCTTGTAACAGAATATCCCCTATGGAGAATGAAAATGGTCTTATGTTGGTCTTCAGGTTTGATTCAGATTTGGTTGTATCCAGAAAAACCATCCATTAGGGAGAGCATCTCATGACCTAAAGTGGAATCAACAAGAGCATATATTTTTGGAAATGGGAATGAATCCTTTGGATTTGCCCTATTCAAGTCTCTAAAATCTATGCAAATATGGACTCTTCCATCTAGTTTTCCCATGGACACCATGTTTTAAACCCATTTAGGATAGTCAATTGGGACTATAAAAATTGCATCCAATAGTTTTTGTAACTTGTTTTTCACCATCAAAGTGATGGTTGGACGTATTTTCCTCAAATTTTGCTTGATTGGATTCTTCAAGGGATCCAATGAAATATTGTGAACAACTAACTTTGGATCAATCCACGACATGTCTTTGTAAGTCCAAGCAAAAATATTTGGCCTCTCTTTAAGGAGAGGGATTATGATGGCTTGTTCCTTTGGAGATAGACTTTCTTCGAAATTGACTTTCTTTGCTTGAGTAGGATCATCACTGATATCCACCTCAAAATTCACTTCTATAGACATATGTGATCCATCCTCCAACTGGTGAGGCATGGGTATAAAATGAATGTCATTGGAAATATTTATATGTCCTACTAACTCAGGATCTAAATTGGTATGGAATACGTCATATGTCATCCTGATGCAAAAAGAAATGATTGTAACACCTCTTCACTGGGGAAAAGGTCTTCAGGATCTATGGGTGAATTAGTGCAATCCCAATCAATAGCATTTGTGTCAAGACACAGTGGTTTAGTAGGATCTATTGGGTTATGAAGTGGAGTGGTCAAATCAATGGAGATAGTATTGATGGATGGAATGAAATCTCCAGGACCACATGGGTGAAATATTTTTTCAAATTTTTCCCCTCCATACTCGTGATGAGGCTCTGGAGGAAAAGGAATATCTGGATCTGTCCCATGAGTAGGTCAGATAATAGGATCATTGGGTTTTAAGAGATCTCTGAACATAGGGAGAGGGGGATTGACCGCACAGTGAATGGTGTTTAAGTCGATAGGTCTTCCCAAAAACCATAAGCCAAAGTCTATGGCATTAAGTACCACTTATCTTCCTACCAGCATGTTGGCTTACCACAAGTGGTGAGTCCTAAGATAAGCCATCTTAGTCTTGTCATCAAAGTTATCATCACTTATCCAAAAACCATTAGCATTGGTATGCAGCCCCAAGATAAGGGGCATGTCTCTTGGCACCAAGTAGGCCATATTTGTCTCATCCTCATATTATTTGTCACTTATGAAGATGCCATTTGTATTAGTATGTTGCCCCAATACAAGGGGTACTTGTCTTGGCCTCAAGAAGACCATCTCTATTTCATCCTCATATTCTTCATCACTTGTGAAGATGCCATTTGCATTAGTATGTTACCCCAAGACAAGAGGCACTTGTCTTGGCCCTTCGTAGGCTTTCTTTGTTTAGTCCTCTGACTCATAGCCACTTTCATCTGATATATACCCACTCTATGGCTGGACCAGGCAAGGATTTGTAAATAGAAAGGCCCATGATAGGCTAAGCTTGCATGTGCTTCATCAGCACTTGCCTCGTATCCATTTTCTTCTCACTCTTCATCCCATAAGTTGAAACCTATTGGTATGGCATCAATTGTGAAGCTTGGATGATAAGTCTCAGGTGGTGGCATGTTTACCACAACCACTTATTTGTTGATCATATGTCTTGTACTTGGTGGGTGATAAGGAATAAAATAAATGTCTTCTCCTAACCCCAAGCTTAATCTATCCAAGGCTACTTCTAGAGAGTCATCTCAACCTCTGATGTGATAGCCTAACCCAAACCTTTTAGATGGAAGCTGGTATTGCGGCTAGAATTGCTGCCTATGCCCTTGATCATATATACCAAGATCGTAACCATACCAATGGCAACATTCAAAATAGGTTAGATAAAACTCAGGATTAGAGATATAACAAACATTAATAGTGAATAGTTCATCATTATCCTCTTCTATTTTTGTAGACTTATGGGCATAGTCTAGGCTAGCATAGACAAATTTGGTCTAGCTGGGAGGGATTCCAAGTGGAACCATTGTTCCCACTAGTGGTCTTAGGTCTTTTGGTCATCCCATGTCCTGTTTAGACTCTATTATGGGTGTGAATGTTATGTTCTACACAAGATACTATCCTATCCCTGTACTTTCCAAGTGTATTATTGCATGTGATGTGGATGATCCTATAGATGACACTGGTGAAGTAGGTTCTAGTATCTCCTCAGCTTGATCTTGGAGATCTTCTTCCATGGGACTTGGAATTTTATCAATGGATATGGTTAGCACTCCCTTGGGATTTTCTTCCTCAACCAAGGTCACCTTTAGCTTTTGATTGTCTTTTATTTTAGACGTTGATGGTCTCTTAGAATCATTACTCATTTTGGGTGCAAGATGAGGTGTTGATGTGTCTGGGTCTTTACGTACCCCTTTGTCTCTGTTATCTAGTTGCGTAGTTGGATATGAAGGTCCTACATACAAGTGGGTAGATGTATTTACAAATTCTCCTAGAAAATCCACCTGATGGACATATTTTAATGGCTCTTCATCATCCAGTACCACATAGACTTTTTCATCATGCACGTACTTGACACATTAGTGTAAAATTGAAGGAACACACTTCATATCTCTTATCCAAGGGCACCCTAGGAGGATGTTGTATTGCATGTCCCCTTCCAAGACATGACATGTCACATGGATGGTCTTATGCCCCACCTTTATGGATAGGACTATCATTCCCACAGTATTGCATAAAGCATCATTGAAAAATCTTAATGTGTAGGCTCTTGAAATGATATTTGACTTGGGGATCTTAAGGTGATCTATTGCTATTGTTGTGATGATGTTGATTGAATAACTCGTATCGACCAAGGCCCACTTAAAAGGTAAATTATTGACTGATGCAACAATGTGCAGAAGAGGGTCTGGTAAGGCAGTAGGCACTATATTAATCTCATGATCATAAAATTGGATTACAGGTTATTGAAATTCTTATACTTGTCCCATAAAATAAATGAATGCATTTGGATCTTGTGGTTTGAGATCAATTGATCTCAAAATATCCATCAAAGTCTCCCTATGCTTTGGGGACTGTTGTATGAGCTCATAGATAAATAGCTTGGCCGAAGTCATTTGTAATTTTTGCCCTAGTCTACTCCAAACAGCAACCACAGGTCGGGTTAGTGGACCTGGAAGGTTTTTCTACCCCTACCTTTGCCTAGGTGTAGCTGGGACATTAATGGGAGTCGCAAGAGGTTGTGGTTGACTATATCATCTAGTCTTGGTAGCTATATTCACAATTTCAACCATCCCATCAATTCATACCTAATTTACTTGGACACCTGGCCCTCTAGGGACCTCATGGTTGGGCAGTGGGTTTTTGTATATGCCCATATATCTATTATTAGGAACCAATGGGTTGTCAACCTTAAGTTCTCTCGCCTCAATCATGTTTTATACCTGGTGTTTGAAACTAATACAAACTTCAATATTATACCTTGGTATATTGTGGTAAGGACAAAATTGATCTTCCCTATATCATTTTGGATTAGGATGATTGGGATCTACAAGAGGTACATCAAGAAATATGATCTTCCCAACCTCACTCAATTGGTTGAAAATTGATTGCATTGATTCTAATAGATGTGTAAAATAGCGATGTGGCTTGCATTATCTATTTTACCCTTGATTGTTCTTTTGATCATAATTGGCTGGTGGGGGATGTGCTTGATAATTTTGGGGTTATTGTGTAGCCCCATCCTTAGGTCTAGACAATACTACTTGATTAACTAGAGTAGGGTTTGCCTGCTTTTGATTGTATTTGTCATTCTTGCCATTTTTGTTCCACTCCTTATTTCAAAGCTTAATGGTTCCCTCATCTACTTTTATGACCTCAATGAGTTTATCCTGTCCCAAGGCTTCCTCAAATGAAGGATATTTTTGAATTTGTAGCAAGAGGGAGATGTGTTTAGAATAAATCATGGTGAACATGCAGACAATTTCTTCTATGGGGATGAAGAATGATAACTTTGCCATGACTTTTCTCCACATATCCCCATATTCCATTACTAGATCATCATCATAATGTTTTATATTGGCTAGGTCTGAAAGGTTCACTTTTATTTTAGCACCAAAGGAGAAATGCTTCAGGAATGCATTTGCTAGTTGTTCAAAACTGGATATGTTGTGCTTGGGAAATTGGTTGAACCATTGAGTGGCAACACCTAAAAATGTCATAATGAAAGTCCTTAGCATAAGAGCATCATTGTCTTCAAGATGAAAACATGCATTGATGAAATTGGTAACATGATCTTGTGCATCCTCTTCACCCTTAAAATTTTCTAACCTAGGTATCTCAAAATGCTTAGGATATGCAAGGCTAGGTACTGATGGACATAATGGTTGGTTGTGTATTTTACTCAATGTTGGTTGGTTCCCTACCATCTCTAGTTTCTCAAAGGACTTCATATTTTTAGCAAGTGCCTTGAATTCCTTTGAGGTGAGGAGTTCCTCTTCTTGTAGGTCCTCTCATGGTGGTAATGGAGGTAACCCTATGTGCATTTGACTTGTTATATTCTCTTCCCTCCTACGAGGGGATTCCGGATATGTTTTATCCTGATTCATCATGTTTACCCTTTCTCCACTAGTTTGATGTTGCTCATGATTTGAGTGGTGGTTTCATTATGGGATTTCTTCTTGTCTGGTATGCCCTTCTCTTGGTGAGTCGGTGCATTTATCTCTTTGATGATCATTGCCATTGGCTTGTAAATTGATATGAGCTAGTTGCTCAACTTTTTCTCTTAGATGTTGCTCATGTTGGTGCAAAATACTTTCTCTTTGTTTGTCATGCTCGAGAGCTTCTGCTAGATCTCACTTTTTGTGCAATGCATTTTCTAACCATCGCATGCGGTCATATTGTGTTGTTGAAGAGGAATCATGTTTTTCTAATTCTATTCTTGTGGTTTTGATTTGCAGATTTCTCAAAGAGGTTTTTGCTATTTATTTTCTCTTGCTAGATACTATAATCTATTCCATGTGTTGATAAGTGTCTCTATGGTCAGACTCTGCATGAGACTTGTAGATTCACTCTAAAGCATCCCCAGGTTGAGAGGTGCACTTAGAAGTAATATTTCATGAACTTCCAGATGCAAATTTCTTTGTGACTACAGTTCTAGGAGGTGGCCTCAGATGAAACTAATCCAACTCATCTAACTGTCTTGTCTTCCATGGCTGATCCCTTGGGGTGCCATTTTCTCTAATGAGGTCATAATCTATTGGAATCCTTCCTCTTGTGTAAAGGGTATCATTTGTTTGATGTCTATGACTAGATGTAGCTCTATTTTCTTGCTCTTTAGTTGGCAGACTTGTTCTTAATGTCTCATGTGAAGTTTGAGATGTTGTGAATCTTGTGTGTATTTTTGGTAATGAGGGCTTTGTGGCCCTATCTACCCTCCATGAGGATGGATATGGGGAAACCTCCTAATCCCTATGTGAATAATGGGATCTAGAACCCTGCCTATGTCCATGTGGATAGGAAGCTCTTGAATCCTCCTCATGCCTTTGAGAAGTTTCTGTGTGTTTAGAGGAAGATATTGAGGCTTCCTTGTGTCTCCTTGATAATGATGGTCGTGAAGCCTCTTTGTATTTTTGTAATTTAGTTCCATGATGTGACTCCCTATTTGTGGTTTCTCAAGGAGAGCCTTCAAGGGTTGAATTATCACCCCTTAGACTCGTAGAACTATGTTTCATGGTCTTATGGGCATGTGGTTCAATGTTACTATGACTTTTCTTATGGGTATGTGTTGCTTCATATTATCCCTCAATATTGGATTGGGGATGTTTACTTATGGTTTTGACCATTGTGCTTGTGAATTAGTCTTTTGGATTGCAATTTAGAGGTAGCAAAATAATATCAAACAAGTGCTTATCTTGATTATCAATTTATGTGTACCCTAAACTTATTTGATGTGTCTTTGATATGTTGTTGTTCTTGTTTCTTGCTCTTGTTTTGGATTTATAATAAGGAGACTCATCCATAGTTGGAATCAAGAACACTTATTCCAAACATGATTTTCTCAAAAAGAGACTAGGGTATACCATTGAAGTCCTAGTGGGGGGGTCACCTAGCTCTTCCACTCTTAACCAATTGTTTCAATAGAGGGAGACAGTTTGAACATGAGTAACTTAGTACCACTACAAATAAGTTCCCAATTCCATTCTAAGAAGATCTAGGGGGCAAGACGATGGAAGGAGATGAATGCCAATGTCACTGGACTAAATTAAATGTTGGTGATGAAATCCAACTCTCCAATGTTTAAAACATGTGTGTTTGTGTGGTGTTTATTTTAAGTTTACATAAAGTAAAATGCATCATACAACAAAAATGTATCTTTCCTATATGCCTGATATGAATGATGTTTCACTTTTCAAAAAATATGCATAACTAGTATGAGATTCATGAATGTACTCTACTTTGTGCAAATATGGCCTTTAGAAGGGCCTCAAAGCAAGAAAACCAACACATGATTTCTAGCACGCTATATTCTAGGGCAAAATTTACAAGCATAAGTCATTGTTCCTAGCAATGCCTAGTGGAAATCTAAAAAACTCTAAGATGCACAAGATGCAAGTTCTTTCCTTTCCATTCCTTAATTTTCCAAATTAAAATGTGTCTTAATATTCACTATTTTAGGAAAACATCAACAAATAAAAAAACATAAATTATCATAAAATTTATACCAACCTCAAATCCAGCTCAGAGAATCAATATTTTGACCTTTGCTGCACTCCATTTCTAGCTGCTTTTGACCATAATGGTTGATTTATGGCCACTGTATACTAGAGTGGCTGATTCCTGGCCACTATAGACCAGAGTGGTTAAACCTGCACACAAAAATATGGATCAATAAATCAGCAAAAAATAAAAACTAGACGGGAGTCCCACCGTGATCACCATCTATAGTGACCCTAGGGAAGCGGTGCACCGTCCACTCACTCTATTTATGATTATTATTGAATATTTTAACGTTTAACATGCATTAAATGAAAAATCATAAAAGAGAGGCGTATTCAAAGTACGAAGAAATAAATAAATGAATTCTTTGTATTGATATTTCCAAGATTCGATTACATATAAATCTCTCTACGGGATACCCTTCATTTGATACATGATTTTACACAAAGAGGGTAATAGATGTATAAAATATTCCCTTGCAAGGGGTGATACACCTTTACAGGCTTCCTAATGATGCACATAGAACTATATAAGGGCTTACAGATGCCTCCTTCTCTAGGTATGATTCCTAGAGGGATCATATTGCTTTCGTATGTTGTGGATTTGTCCAATGAACATGTAGCCCTGTAAGCAATGAAACAACAAAACATGCTTAGATGTCTAAGATTGCCTCCCTGGATGAGGTTGTTAGCAATGAATATGCTTAATGAAAACAAATGCAATGAAACTAGTATTATGAATGCAAATAACTGAAATAGATCTTATGCTAATGACATGAAAACATGAAGAAATTAGAATAAAATAAAATAACACCTAAACCTTAGAATAGGTTTGCGGGCCACTATCTAGGATAGTGGTCACTAAGATGAAATATGTCTCTATTGATCCAAAGGCTATGTGCTTAAGTCTACTACTAATGTTAAATAATTATTGTATGTGCACAGATGATCACCTCTCAGTTGGCTAGCACTTCATTGCTCCTCAAGGGTGCTCAAATCTTCTCCCCAATATGATAGGGCTTCTCTATAGAATGATCTCCAAGGGAAGATCTCAGAATAATCTCTCCTCAATGATACAACCTGTTCAAAATTTTGATATGTGATGTGTGATGCTATCTTGGTTCTCTTAGGTTTGCACCTTATAAAGTGTTTGAAGCCCTAGGTCAACATTCAAATCCTAGAACTAAATCCCTCATGCACACTGGATGTTAGCATGAGAATTTGAGCTTTGTCTATCCTTGAGGGATAGTTAAATCATGTCTAAATTTGGACTTGAGTCTTTCATGTAGACTGGCTATGAGGATGAATGCAAAGTTATCCCTTCTTAGCCTTATTACATGCAGACTTCCACTTCCACCCAAGATTAGGCTAGAATGGTGGCAAAATACATTTAAGGTTTAGCCATTATCGTCTGCAGCAGCTAAGGTTTGGTCGCTTTGAGCTTTAGTGGCCAAGATACAACCACTATGGTCCATAGAGGCCAGGCTTGGATGGGCTGAGAATGCCCCAAATGAGTGGTAAAAACCACTTTTGATACTTGGAGAGTCCCAAGGTTTAGCCACATGATCTATGAATGTGCCCATTTGAGTAGTCTCCTTGAATATGACATGTTTTAGGTGTCTACACATACCAGTAGATGTCAAAACATTTAAGTATTGCAATTTCATCTCAAATTCCTATGAATCCATGCTTCGTTCCATCCACATTTTTTTATCACCATCATCCAATCCATATACCTCTCCAACCATATCTTCATAAAAAGTTCCCATTCCTAAGGAGCCCCTTAGAACCAATTCCCACCAAGATTACATGCCCCCGTCATCTTCATCATTGACTACATGCACATGTGGTCAAAATAACTTCACATCATCATCATCCCCTTCCACAACTTCACCTTCCACATCATCATCATCCATTCAAAAACCTTTCAAATCCAATCCATCTCCATTAGCCAACATTTCATAAGTCAAATTGATAGATTGTGAAACATCTTCATCTCCACCATTCCCTGAGCCATTATCCAATCATGGTCCTTCCACATAATCCCAAGTTGAGTTCCACCTCACTAATATTGGTATTGGTTAATATGTGGTCCAAGACAACACTGTAACACTGCTCATAATTCCAACCACTAAGGATTTTGATCACCCATATGACCCACCTTTTTCCATACGAGTGATATATGACATGGGTTCAACTCCCAACATCATAAATTTTGTATATGGGGGTATTGATACTTTATAAAATCTAGCTCCCCTAGAATACCCCAAAGAACCAACACCTACTAATATACAAAACATGTCAGGATTTCCATCCTATTATTTTCACATAGTTAATTGGTAGGGTTATGGTTTAGGACTGCAAGAACAGGGAATGCAAGACATTATTGATGATCCATATCATGAAATGCATGACCGTTCAGGCCTAGGTTACGCTCCACTTTCCACAACCTCTTCCCTTGAACAAGCCTTCTAAAGGCTTAATCTAAATTTAGGAGAAGAAGCCCTCCATCCCGATGACTCTAATGATGAGATATATGAAGAATTTGAACTCATGTTGATAATTTCTGATGAATCTAAAGAGGAATCAGAGCCCATCATTCTCCACACCGAACATGATGAGTTTTATCTCAAAATGTTCCCCATCCATAAGCCCATATTTCACTTACTTCTTCCACAATAACAAGCCTTCCCTACCGATGAACCACCACCTCCATTTCATTAATTCATTTCATAAACCAAAATTATAATATATGTACATAAAAAAAAAAATAGTGGTTTTCACCACTATAAAAAAATTAGAAAATTAAAAAAAATCAAACAAAAACATTTTATTTTTTTGCCTTGCATCTATATATTAGTTAAGTGTATTTATTTGTGTTTCTTGTTACTATCCAGGTTTATAAAGCTTCTATAATTTATTATTAGGCTCCATTCATCCCTTTCATTCCAACCTCATCCATATTTTCCCTTAATTCAACATGAATCCTATAGACTTATTCACCCCACTCCGTAACCCATATGATTTAGCAAAGCCAATTCCAATTGACATGAGCCTTATTGATATGAACCAGATCTCTTCACCTTCATCCTTCTCTAAGAATGTCTTGTTCGAGGAATTATTAAGGGCTTTCACCAACTACATTCCTCAATCCCCTCCACCTTCACCTTCATCTTCACCTTCAAACCCTAAGGTTTTCTAGGCATACATTGATGAGGAAAAGTCAAAAGAGTTTTATGACATCATAGATGACATTCATATGATCCCTACACCCCATAAATTTGATAAAGGTTCCCACATGTCCATTGAATATACCATCGATATGGACCTTAGTTCAGACAAAGATAACCCTCAAATTATTAAGCTTGATAAAAGCTTATCCAATGATGAATAATAGCAATTAATTGCTCTCTTCAAGAGGAAGAAAGGTATTTTTGCATGGTCCTATAAGACATGCTTGTTCTTGACCCTAGCTTAGTTGTCCATAATATCACCTTACATATTGATGTTAAGTCGATCAAACAAAAAATTAGAAGGATGCATCCTAAAATTGCCCTCTTGGTCAAAGAAGAGCTCCAAAAGCTACTAGATGTGGGTTTCATCAAATCCATTTATTATCCTAAGTGGAAATTAAATATGATACCTATTCATAAACCTAATGGTGTGATATGCATCTGCACTAATTTTTGAGATCTTAACAAAGCATGTCCTAAGGATGATTTTCCTCTCCCAAATATCGATACTCTTGTTGACACTTGTGTTGGCCATGAAATGCTTTTTCTCATGGATGTATTTTAAGGATATAACCAAATTCGAATAAATCTTGATGACCAACACAAAATAATATTTAATACACCTTGGGGAAATTTTTGTTATAAGGTGATGCCCTTTGGCCTTAAAAATTTAGGTGTCACTTATCAACATGCCATGACATTTTCCATGACTACATGCATAATATTATCAAATATTATGTGGATGATCTCTTGGAAAAATCCAAAACTCAAAAAGAGCACATTGGTGTGATGGAGAAAGCTTTTGACTGACTACTATAGCATAATGAAGGTTGAACCCCAAGAAATGTGTCTTTGGTATTACCTCTAGAAAACTATTAGGGTTTATTATCTTCAAAATAGGCATTGAGGTGGATACAAACAAGGTCAAAGCCATATTAGAGATACCTCCCCAAAAAAAATTAAAGGAATTGCGTAGTTTACAAGGAAATATCTAATCGATCTGTCATTTCATTGCATAACTTTTTGACAAATGTAGATCATTCAATCACTTGCTACAAAAGGGGGTGCCATTTTCTTGGTTAGATGGGTGCCAAAAATCCTTCAATGATATTAAGAAATACCTAGCTTCTCTGCCAGTCTTAGCTCTTCCTCATTCGAGAGTCCCATTCTATCTTTATGTTTTAACAATGAACTTTGCATTAAGGATGATGCTTTCACAAAAGAATGAAAGAAATTGAGAGAAAGTTGTCTATTATATTAGTCAAACATTGGTAAGCTATGAAACCAGATATGCTTATGTAGAAAAATTGTGCTTAGAAGTATTTTTTTCCACTAAGAAACTTTGACATTACATGCTCAGCCACACAATATATGTCATATCTAGAGAAAAACCTTTGCATTATATGATGTCTTGCACTTATAATAACACCCGAACCGCTAAATGGATAATGCTTCTTACTGAATTTTACTTGGAATTCATTAGCTAAAAATCCATTAAAGATTAGTTCATAGCTAATTAACTTGCGGAAGCTCCACTACCTAGTGATCATCCTTTGATTATTGAGCTCCTAGATGATTTAGTATTTGCTATCACTAAATAAGAAGAAGATATCATTCTGAAGGAATACGTCGATATCACACTATTCTTTTATGGCTCTAAGTGAAAGAAATTTCAAGGTGCTAGAGTCATGTTTCATAAACCCAGGGGGTACCTATCCCTTTATCATTCAAACTTGACTTCCAATGCACAAACAACACTCTAGAGTATGAAGCCTTAATATTAGGTCTTCAATCAACTATAGCCATGGGCACTAAGCGTATTAGGATATTTGGTGATTCTCAACTTGTCAAGCAAATCAATGGAGAATATCAATGCAAAGAGTCAACCATTAAACTTTACCATGAATTAGCAGTAAAATTGCTATCTAAATTTGAATGGTATGAAATCAATAGTTTTCTATGTTTGACTAATAGATTTACAGATGTAATGGCCTCCCTTGGATCATTGATTCCAAAATACTCCTTAGGAGAGGTACAACCCCTTATTATCTCAACGATCTCTAAATCTACAATTATTCATGCTAAATCTAAGGATGAAAAGGTGTTTGCTTTATCCATTTGAATCCACATGACCCTTGGTAAATCTATATAGTAGTCTTTCTCAAGTTTGTAACACTCCCATCTGATATATCTCAAACTTCTAAATGCACTTTCAAGCAAAATTTAGATTTTTTTTCTCTTTGGGGACGTTTCATATAAATGTGGTTATGATGGAGTCCTTAGATATATCCAGTATAGTGAGGCACAAAGAGCCATAGTCAAAGCTCAGTATGGTACTTGTGGTGGTTATTTTAGTGGGATAGCCATCACAAAGTGTATTCTATGCATGGGTTATTATTGGCCCACCATGGAACGTGATTATTACACTTATGTTAAACATTGTAAGAAATTTCAAGAACATGGTAACCTAATTCATGTTCCATCACAATATTTATATCCTATTCAAAGCCTTTGGCCCTTTTTAGTTCTTGATCTAATTGGAAAAATATTACCTCCTTCCTTGGGACAACATACATTCATCATCATAGCCATTGAATACTTCACAAAGTGGGTTGAGGAAATTCCTCTAACTAGTATCATAGGACCTAGAATTATGGATTTTATACTTCACCACATCATTTTTCATTTTGGTATCCCCTCAAAAATCATCTCTGATAAGGGCAAGTCTTTCAAGAATAAGGATGTTTGAGCACTTTATGAGAAATATAACATTCAACATAGTTTCTCAACTCCTTATTACCCACAAGCAAATGGACAAGTTAAGGCTACCAACAAGACCTTAATTGCTATTCTAAAGAAACTCGTTAACAAAAATCATAGAGATTGGCATACCAAAATTCCCTTAGTATTATGAACTTATCAAAAAAGCATGTACATACCTATTAGGGCAACACCATTTTCATTGGTCCATGGAGCCAAAGCAATCATGCCTCTCGAGCTTGAGATCCCCTCATAAATTTCTTTGCATGAATTCATAGATGACGACGCTGCTAGACAAGCACATCTTGACCAACTCACACTTCTTGATGAGAGGTGAGTCGATGCTTTAAAGCATTTATGATTTTATCAAGACTACCTAAAATGTGCTTACAATACCAAATTTCATCTACATGAATTCCAAGTAGGAGATCTTGTCCTTAAAGAGAATCAGCAAAACACCAATGCATTGTCATGTCTTCATGATAAATTCATGGCTAATTGGTTGGGTACATACATCATTATTCAAAGAGTGGGTAATGATACTTATAGACTTGCCAGTCTAGAGGGACAGGAAGAAACTAAACCACTTAATTTTATACACTTGAGAGTATTCTATGCTTAATGTGATTTATATATATACGTATACATGGCTAATACACAAAAACATTGTATTTCATTTGCATTGCATTTCATTTTCACACATTTCATTCAAAAAAATTGCATGCATACACTCCATTTCATAAAATTGCACTTCATACATTCCATCTACATTTCACATTTTATATCAGGGGTCATTTATTCAGCTCAAGGTATTAATTGGTCCAATAAAGTCTTGTTGCCTTAATCAGGGGCACCTTCAAAAACATCATCCATGTCACTACATCATTCCACCAAGCCAAAATGTTATTTTCCTCCATATATCCATAAGCCTAGGTCTTTTTGGTCACTCAAACACTAGTGTTTTCGATCACTCAACCACTCCTAATGTTTTAAGCAACCTCCAAAATACATGTTGAGTTTTCTTTGGGACCAAGACACAATTTTCACTAGGAAAATATTGAGTTTTGGGAATTGACTCCAAAACATTTTTGAACCAAACACAATTCCACATCTTAAAAGCATCTTGTGTCAAATAGGGATACCACCATTCTTGGTTTGAACCTCAAAGTAAAAAGACTAATCCTTGCTTGTCCCATCATGCAACATAGTCCATAAAAACAACGGTTTTCACCACTATCATAGTTGCTTCCAAATTTAAAAGATAGAGTAGTAAGGATAGGGTAAAATTATCATCACACTTAGCTTGCTCAAATATCTAAATATTTTACATCACACACCACTGATTATTGGTTTGTAAGGATCATACTACATTTCTAGTCAGACGGTTGGGTACTCATCTCCAAAACTTAAGAAATAAAAATTCATGGACTATGGATTCAGCCTCCACCAGAGTTATAGATGCTTTACTAGAAGTAGATTACACTCATGCATGTTGACACGTCTCTTTTAAAGAGACCTCTGACTGCACATACAGATAAACTAGCTTCTTGGTTTTATCCATAATAGGTCACCCCCAATTTACTCAAGATGAGTTAATGAACTTACTTGCACACACATTGGTTCTTGATTACCTTGAGTAATTACCATGTTCATGATTCAGTAAATGAATTCACTACACACACGTTTGGTCCTAGAATGATTAGGCATTTTTAGTGAGTTTGTTTGATGCCACTAGTATGTCTGAGTCTTTGCAAAACGGTCAGTTTTCCATATCAACATCCATATCTTCTTCCATATCAACATCCATATCTTCTTCTATATCAACATCCATATATTCTTCCATGTCAACATCCATGTCACTTCATGAGTCATACACCCCACAAGCCACAAAGTTGGTGCCCTTGATTAAACAACAATGCTAGAACATGGCCAAGCAAAATTTAAACTATGAATAATCATTAGAACATGTGCATTCCATACCTTGCATTAATAATCTAATATTTCCACTTGCATTAATCATCCATATAAACAAATAATTCACACAAAAATATATAACACAAAAGTAAAATCCATGTATATATATGTCTAAATATTGCATATACAATGGAGCACCAAGGCTCATATATAAAAAGTGCATCTAAGCACTAGTTAAGCCCTCCAAAAGAACCCCTGTGACCTAGAAGGAACCCTAGACCTAGAGCTATGCCTAGATTCACTATGCCTACCAACCTCGAATACAGAGTAGGTAAGAATATTAGGAAGTGGAATATGATTCTCCATAAACCTATCCTTCAAAGCCTTGATATACCTATGTCGAGAATGAAGGTGTTTTATGTCAACATTATGATGTCACTTCCTCTCTAGTAGCTCTTCCTAGTGCCTCGTGATCCTCTCATCCTAATCCATCACCATCACATCATGCTTTGCCACCTACTACTCTAGCCTCACTCAATCCTCCTTGCTCTAACCTAGAGTTCCATTCGGAGTCTTCTCCACATGTTGGAGAATAGATCTTGCATAATACAGAAAAACTAGAGAAACAAGAGAGAAACTAGAGAAACAAGAGCCCAAGATTTGTATTCGATACTTTGGAAGAATTTTACAAGAATATACAGCCAAACTACTGTTTGCCAATCCCTTCTCATTACAATCCATGGGTTTTTATTGAGGTCTCGATCTCCTGTGCTTTCCCACTTCCCACGATCTACAATTGCCACTTGGAACAATTTTGAAAAGTTGCATTGATGAGACTCTTGGTGAGGTGCACGACTGGCTGCCATATCCAACGAAATCTTCTTCTCGATCTGCTGCTTGCTGTTAGTTGCTTTAAATGCATCTTCCAGATATCCTGTGCGAGTGGCCAACATGCCCGTTGAAATCCTTCTTTGGAACTGCTGCTTCACTGCCTCTAACTTGCCGTGCACAAAGGGACATCTTTATGAAAGCTGGAAGTGCGTGTATTTCTGTTTGGTCGCGATATCGTGACATGTCACGATATTGCGACCATTTTCTTTCCCTTCTCTCTCCATTTTGGCCGCGATATCGCAACATGTTGCGATATTGCGCCATTTTTCCTATCGGCCTATGTTCTCCCATTTTGGTTGTGAAATCGTGACATGTCGTGATTTCATGACCATTTCTCCTCCACGCCTTTGTTTCCCTACTTAGGCCGTGATTTCATGACATGTCATGAAATCGCGACATGTCATGATTTCGTGACCTTTGTTGCTCCGCGCCTTTGTTCCACTGCTTAGGTCACGATTTTGTGACATGTCACGAAATCGTGACATGTCACGATTTCACGACCTTTGTTGCTCCGCGCCTTTGTTCCACTGCTTAGGCTACGATTTTGCGACATGTCACGAAATCATGACATGTCATGATTTCATGACCTTTGTTGCTCTATGCCTTTGTTCCACTACTTAGGCCATGATTTTGTGACATGTCATGAAATCGTGACATGTCGCGATTTCATGACCTTTGTTGCCCCACGCCTTTGCTCCACTACTTAGGCCGTGATTTCATGACATGTCGCAAAATCACGACATGTCATGATTTTGCGGCCTTTGGTCCTTTGCACCTTTGTTTCTTCTGCGATGTCATGATTTTGCGACATTTGCAACACTTAGGAAAAAAATACATTTGCAACACTTAGAAAGAAATAACACAAAAGTTTGGTTGATGCTCAATTGCTTTACTGCGCACGATCTACAATTGCCACTTGGAACAATTCTGGAAAGTTGCATTGATGAGACTCTTGGTGAGGTGCGCGACTGGCTGCCATATCCAATAGAATCTTCTTCTCGATCTGCTGCTTGTTGTTAGTTGCTTTAAATGCGTCTTCTAGATATCTTGCGCGAGTGGCCAACATGCCCATTGAAATCCTTCTTTGGAACTACTGCTTCACTGCCTCTAACTTGCCGCGCACGAAGGGACATCTTTATGAAAGCTGGAAGTGCGTGTCTTTCTATTTGGTCATGATATCATGACCATTTTCTTTCTGAACCTTCTCTCTCTATTTTGGTCGTGATATCGTGACATGTCGCAATATCGCGTCATTTTTCCTATCGGCCCCTGTTCTCCCATTTTGGTCGTGAAATCGTGACATGTCACGATTTCGTGACCATTGCTCCTCTGCGCCTTTGTTTCCCTGCTTAGGCCATGATTTCATGACATGTCGCGAAATCATGACATGTCATGATTTCGTGACCTTTGTTACTCCGTGCCTTTGTTCCACTGCTTAGGCCATGATTTCACGACCTTTGTTGCTCCGCGCCTTTGTTCCACTGCTTAGGCCACGATTTCGTGACATTTCATGAAATTGTGACATGTCATGATTTTGCGACCTTTGTTGCTCTTCGTCTTTGTTCTACTACTTAGGTCATGATTTCATGACATGTCGTGAAATCGCGACATGTCATGATTTTGTGACCTTTGTTGCCCCACACCTTTGCTCCACTGCTTAGGCCGTGATTTCGTGACATGTCACAATTTTGCGGTCTTTGGTCCTTTGCACCTTTGTTTCTTCTGCGATGTTGCGATTTTGTGACATGTCATGAAATTGCGACATGTCGCGATTTTGCGACATTTGCAACACTTTAGGGGAAAAATACATTTGCAACACTTAGAAAGAAATAACACAAAAGTTTGGTTGATGCTCGATTGCTTTACTGCCCTCGGATGCTCCTGCATCAGACACTTGGGGTGGATCGAGAAGTGATCCTCACTTTTGATCTTTGGGAGGAAGACCCAGGCGGTCAACCTCTGTTTTCGACAACCAAGTTGCATCTTCTACAGGTCTACCCCTCCACTTGATCAAATACTCTGAATATTGTTTGTTCCTTATGCTTCTGCCTTCACGAGTATCTAATATTTCCTTGATCTCATCTTTGGTTGGGCTAGACACTGGAATACTCCATAATTCTATGCTTGGTGCCTCTGTACTATCTCCTTCATGGTATTCCACTAAATCTGATATGTTAAAAATGGGTGAAATTTCAAGCCCACTTGGCAATTCCACTTCATATGCATTGCCTGAATCCCGTTTTTCCAGTATTTTGCATGGCCCAAACTTCTTCATCTTCAACTTGTAAGTTTTGGCTGGAAATCTTTCTTTTCTGAGATGGACCATGACTTCATCTCCCACTTTGAATTCTTTGAACCACCACTTTTGGTCTGCTCTTGCTTTATACTGAGTATTCATCTTTGCAATTTGTTTCCTTACTTCTTCATGCAGGCTTCTCATCTGTTTCATGAATTCCTCAGCCTCTGCACTGCACTTTTCTCCTTTATCTAATTTTCTTAGCTCAGAAAAGTTTCTTGGACTATTTCCATATATGATTTGGAATGGAGATTTTTTTGTACTCTTATTGACATAATTTTTGTATGCAAATTCCGCCTACGGAAAAACTAAATCCCATCCCTTGGGTTTATCTACTATTAAGCATATTAATAAATTATCCAGACTTCTATTTACCACCTCTGTCTATCCATCAGTTTGTGGGTGGTATGCAGAACTAAAATTTAGATCTGTCTTTAGCTTCTTCCATAATGTTCTCCAGAAATATCCAACAAACTTTGTATCTCTGTCAGAAACTATGCTTCTTGGTAGACCGTGAAGTCATACCACTTCCTTGAAAAATAACCCTGCAATGTGAACTGCATCACTTGTCTTCTGGCAGGGAATAAAATGTGCCATTTTGGAGAATCGGTCAACCACCACAAATACAGAGTCATTTCCCCTCCGTGTTCTCGGCAATCCAAGAATAAAATCCATGCTTATGTCCTCCCACGACCTCTCAGGTACAGGTAATGGTTGGTATAATCCTGTGTTTTGCCTTACGCCTTTTGCCATCTAGCATATTCTGCAACTTTGCACAAACTTTTTCACATCTTGCTGAAGTTGCGGCCAGTAGTAATTTTCATTCACCAGGGCAATGGTCTTATCCCAACCAAAATGCCCAGCCAGTCCTCCACTGTGCTTTTCCTTGATTAAGTTCTCCCGCATGGAACTCCTTGGAATGCATAATTTACTTCCCTTGAACAGCATTCCATCTTGGATTAGGAAATCTAACCATTTTTTCCTGTCCACAGTAACAGGTGCCAAGCAAGCCATCTAGGCTTCTGCAAAATCAAGATCTTTAGGATAAAGACCCTTTAGTTCTTCGAATCCTACCACCTCCACTTTCATTTCAATCAGCATATTCTACCTTCTACTTAAAGCATCTGCAACTCTATTTTATTTCCCGCTCCTGTGCTTTAACACAAAGGTATAGCTTTGGAGAAACTCAACCCACTTCATGTGCCACTGATTCAGTTTTGTCTGGCTGTTGATGTACTGCAATGCCTGATGATCAGTAAATAGAACAAACTCTTTTGGCAACAAATAATGCCTCCACTTCTTTAGAGCTTGAACTATAGCATAAAATTCTTGGTCATAAACTGAATACTTTTTCTAAGCATCATTGAGCTTTTCACTAAAATAAGCAATAGGTCTGCCTTCTTGACTCAGTACAACCCCTATTGCACTTCCACTGGCATCACAGTCGACCTGAAATACTTTGTTAAAGTTTGGAAGCGCCAAAACAGGCTGTTCTGTGACCTTTTTCTTTAATGCATCAAATCTCCTCTCAGCCCCTAGGGTCCACTTGAATTCTTTCTTATCCCCTCTCATTGTTTTCGTGAGGGGTGCACAAATGCTACTGAAGTTTCTTATGAACTTTCTGTAAAAGCTGGCTAGACCATGAAATGATCTTACCTCTATTGTGCTTCTTGGGGTAGGCCATTCGATGATAGCTCTCACCTTCTCTGGGTCCATTTTTAGACCTTCTGCTGAGATTACAAATCCCAAGTATACTAACTCCTTGACAAAATTACACTTTTTCATATTTATTAATAATTGCTCCTCCCGCAGCTTTTCAAAAACCCTCCTGATGTGCATCAGGTGTTCCTCTAGGGTTCTGCTGAATATTAATATATCATCTAAATAAACAATGACAAACTTTCCTAGAAACTCCTTCAATACCTCATTCATCAGTCGCATGAAGGTACTTGGTGCATTGGATAGCCCAAATGGCATGACCAACCACTCATACAAGCCCTCTCTTGTCTTGAAGGTTGTCTTCCACTCATCTCCTTCCCCGACACGGATCTGGTGGTAACCACTCTTGAGGTCAATTTTGGTGAAGTATTTGGCTCCACTCAAGCAGTCCATTATGTCATCCATCCTTGGTAGTGGAAATCTGTACTTTATTGTGATCTTGTTGATGGCTCGAGAGTCTATGCACATTCTCCACTCTCCATCCTTCTTGGGTGCTAGTACTGTAGGTACCGCACATGGGCTAAGACTCTCCCTAATCAATCCCTTCTCTAGAAACTCCTGGACCTGCTTGTTTAGTTCTTCAGTTTCTACAGGTGTCATTCTATGTGCAGCCTTATTTGGAAAGCTTGACCCTGGCACCAAATCAATATGGTGACTAATTTTTCTTACTGGGGGTAAACCCTCAGGCACATTATCCAATATGATATCTGGAAATTCCTTCAATAGCTCTTGGACTTCTATTGGGGAATCTTTGCATTCTGTATCCTTGACTCTAGGAACTAATGCATAACACATATGCTCATGCTTTAAATCATCTAAAAATTTTCTTTCGTCAACCAAGCAAATTCTTGCACTGCCACATACCTTTTCTTCCACCTCCTTCAAGGGCTTCAACTTATGACGCATTCCATTCTTGGTCATGGAATAGGTGTTGGCTTGGCCATCATGAACCGCACACCTGTCAAACTGCCACGGCCTTCCCAGGAGCAAATGGCACGCATCCATGGGCAGAATGTCACATAGAACCTCATCACGGTAATTTCCAATACTAAATTTTACCAGGCATTGTTCATTGACCAAAACTTTATGGTCTTTCTGCAACCACATGATCTGATATGGATGCGGGTGTTTCTTTCTCTCCAGTTGTAGCTTTGTAACCATTTCCATCTGAAACTAAGTTATCTGTGGTACTGTTGTCAATGATAATGTTGCAAATCTTACCTACACACTTGCACCTTGTGTGGAATAAGCTTTTCCTATGATCTGTAGCTCCCTATTCATTTAGCAAGACTCTCCTTGCAATCATTACTTCTCCTCTCTCAGCTTCTTTAGAATGCTCAGACCCAGCATCTTCATCAACGACTACTACTCTGGCATTTCCTTTCGGCCTCCGATTATTTCTTTCTCGCTGTTGTGGGCACTCATATTGGTGATGTCCCTCTTCACCACACTGGAAGAAAGTCCCTCGAAATCTTCCTCTTCCTTGTCCACATCTAGCTCTGCCTCTTCCCCCTTAGTAACCATTATTCTGATTATGGGGGTGGTCTGTATTTTCTCTCCTTTGTTCTTGATTGCTACTACTTTCTCCATTTTTTTGAGATTCTTCATTTCTTCTTCCACTGTTCCTTCCGTCGGTCCTTCCACCACGACCTCTTCCTATTTTCTTGTTTTCAAACCTCCTATTGAGCTTCTCTTCAACCTTTAAAGCAAATTGGTAAGCATCCTCTATGGTGGTCATCTAGACTAGACTTAGTTCTTCCTGAATGCTTGCTCGTAACCCATTAATGTAATGGGCTACCTTCTCCTTGTTGGCCTCTGAGTGGCCTATTCTAATCATTATTTTATGAAATTACTCTGTGTATTCTTTCATAGACTTGCTTGATTGCCTCAATCCTTGCATTTTCTTCAGCAGGTCTAACTCATAATCACCAGGGATGAACTGCCTCTTTAGATTTTCTGCCATCCGTTCCCACTTAGTTATTCTCTCTTTCCCTATTTTATTTTTCTCCAGCTGCACTCCTTTCCACCAAATGCTGGCATGACCTTTCAGTTTGGTCTTTGTGAATCTGACCCTATCAGGATCCTCAACCTCTTTATACTCAAAGTACTCTTCCAGATCGTTGATCCAGTCGATCAATTCCTCTGGCTCAAGGTTCCTAGAATATGTGGAAACCTCCATCTTTGGCCTCTTCCCAATCTGGGATATGGCTTTGTATAGTCTGGCCTGAGCAGGATCTACTGCTTCTTCTTCTTCCTCAGGTTGGTCTTCTTCTTCATCATCTTCCTCTTCACTACCTTCATCTCTTCTTGGCTCCAATCTTCTGTGCATTTCTTCTTGCAGAGCTTGCATTTGCCGCTGCAAAGCTTAAACATCTTCTGCTGCTGCCATGCCTCTCCCACCAACAAGATTTCTCCTTGGAGGCATTCTTCTCACCTAATTCCAAGCCCTCCCACAGATCCTGGTGTAACTGCATCTCCTCCAGTGATCTGCTACATGCTCAGGAACTACTGGATCTGATACCACTTGGTGGAGAATAGATCTTGCATAATACAGAAAAACCAGAGAAACAAGAGAGAAACCAGAGAAACAAGAGCCCAAGATTTGTATTCGATACTTTGGAAGAATTTTACAAGAATATACAACCAAACTACCATTTTCCAACCCCCTCTCATTACAATCCATGGGTTTTTATTGAGGTCTCGATCCTCTATGCTTTCCCACTTCCCACGATCTATAATTGCCACTTGGAACAATTCTGGAAAGTTGCATTGATGAGACTCTTGGTGAGGTGCGCGACTAGCTGCCATATCCAATGGAATCTTCTTCTTGATCTGTTGCTTGTTGTTAGTTGCTTTAAATGCATCTTCCAAATATCTTGTGCGAGTGGCCAACATGCCTGTTGAAATATTTCTTTGGAACTGCTGCTTCACTGCCTCTAACTTTCCGCACACGAAGGGACATCTTTATGAAAGCTGGAAGTGCGTGTCTTTCTGTTTGGTCATGATATCGTGACATGTCACGATATCATGACCATTTTCTTTCTACACCTTCTCTCTCTGTTTTGGCCGCTATATCGTGACATGTCACGATTTCATGACCATTGCTCCTCCGCACCTTTTTTTCCCTGCTTAGGCTATGATTTCATGACATGTCATGAAATCGCGACATGTCATGATTTCACGACCTTTGTTACTCCATGCCTTTGTTCCACTACTTAGGCCACGATTTCGCGACATGTGAAATCACGACATGTCATGATTTCATGACCTTTGTTGCTCCGTGCATTTTTTCCACTGCTTAGGGCACGATTTTGCGACATGTCACGATTTCATGACCTTTGTTGCTCCACGCCTTTGTTCCACTGCTTAGGCCACAATTTCGTGACATGTCACGAAATCGTGACATGTCATGATTTCACGACCTTTGTTGCCTCGTGCCTTTGCTCCACTGCTTAGGCCACGATTTCATGACATGTCATGATTTCATGGCCTTTGGTCCTTTGCACCTTTGTTTCTTCTGTGATGTCATGATTTTGTGACATGTCACAAAATCATGACATGTCACGATTTCGCGACATGTCACAAAATCATGACATGTCATGAAATCACGACATGTCACGATTTTGTGACATGTCGCAAAATCATGACATGTCATGATTTCATGACGTTTGCAACACTTTAGGAAAAAAATACATTTGCAACACTTAGAAAGAAATAACACAAAAGTTTGGTTGATGCTCGATTGCTTTGCTGCCCTCAAATGCTCCTGCATCACCACATCATCCCCATATCCACTATCTCCTCCACTCTAAGGAGCCTACCTCATCACACCCTTAGTCCTCCTCCTTTGACTATCAGATAAAATGTACCTCTACTTCTTGGGAGCCTCATGGGTATCCTCCAGCTCATCCCCATCTCCACAAACTACTACTAGAGTTAGTTTCCATGGTGGATATGTAGTGAACCATGCATCATACTTCAAAGTAATCCTTGTATTATCCACATCAGGGAGATCTATCCCCTCATCATCCTCATATGCCTCCCTCCATGGCTTAGCACATGGTAGTCATATCTCCTCATGATACCTCCTATAAAGCACCAGCTCATCTAAAATTCCCTTCCTTAGCCCAAACTAATGGAGTACTCATGAGAACTTAATATACTCAGTCTCACTCTGATACCTTCCAACTAACCACCTAGCCTATCTGATACATTTTCGATGCTCTTCATTTCCCGTACAACTAGTATTCTACCATGGCCTCCATATCACTTGGATGGATGTCAATCCAACCCACAAATCATGATTACACCAGCTCGTTTGCATAGTCTGACTTGACTGTACCTCCTTTTCCACCACTCATATTCTAGAATAGGGCTACCCCCTACTTAAGTGTACAATTGGTAGACCCTCTGATCAAGCCATGCTAAAATGCTCCTATCCCTAGCACTATAGTAGTAATTTGCAACCCAATCCCTTCCTCACCTACCTCCTCATCTTATACAAATCTCGATATGCCTATGCCAATAATGTAGGACCCCATGCATACACCTATGAGGTAGCCAGTATATCACTCACCACCCTTATTAGGTTCCAATGGAATCTATAACCGTTATTATTTGGGGCCACAATGTTGGCCAACACAAACATCACCAAATCTTGAAGGACATTCAGTTCCTTGTCCATATACATGGAAAAGTATGGAATGTACCCACACTCTACCTTCACACCCTACCAGCTATCTCCAAACATGTTCTTCATATTTGCTCTCCGATCATGTCCAACCTCGATGTAAATCCCCTCCATCGGAAACTTGAGGATGTGATATACATCCTCAAGTGTAATGGTAACCTCTCTAGTAGGAATCTAGAAGGTCCTCCTCTCTAGATCTTTTCTCTCTTCCAAGGTTGAGAGGTACCCCTCATCCACCCTTACCAAATAAATCCAGGCTATCTCCTCTATCCCCATAGCCTGCAAAAAATCCCATTCCTCCTTCTAAAATGCCTTACTCATCCTAGGGATGAGAGGCGAGAACCAGTGCTGAGCCTCCAAAATCCTAAGCTACAACACAACATAAAAAAATTATTAATATATGTTCACAAAAAAATACATAAATTTTTTACATAAAAATAAGATAGCTTCAAAACAAAACTTACCTTGGCAAATTGCACTCCAGCTCCAGCTCTGATCCTTGTATCCACTCCCTCTACCTCCATATATTTTATGCCCACCTTGCTTCACCTCACTCCACTCCACTTCACTAAACTCTCCTAGATGCAACTTCTCAAACTCACAAATGCACAAATAAGATTCATTTTTTATCATGCAAGCTATTTATAGCTACTTTAGGTGCCTTGGAGTTCCCATGGGCATTTCCTATAGCACTGAAGCACACCGAGGTATTTGTAAAGCATCCAAATACCAAGGGGCATCTACACATGCCAAAAGCACCAACCAAAATTTGGCATCAAAAAATGACAAAATATTAAATCAATGCAAAATAGTGGCTTACCCCTAGCAAATCACCCCATATTGCATTCATACATCATTTTCATCATATTAACAGGTTTTGTGAAGGTTACAACCAATTTGGATGCATAATTTTTGTTTGCAACCAAAAGTCACAAAATCGCATAAAAGGTTCCAAAACATTCCAAAATGATCCAAATTTTCACAAAACATCCATATTTATCATTCTCATAATCAATACTTCATTTCCACATAATTTTTAGTCATCAATCATAACATTTTCATATTTGCCAAAATTCAAGTGAACCGTATCCAGTGGTTTATTCTATCTACTCGGAGATTGCAATTATTTTCATCCATGCAATTTGGTAATATGAATAAATCACCATAAGGAAACTTGGCCATCTTCATCATCCTATATCTCCTAGTTCAAAATCACAATCACATTTAGAACTTCACATTTTTACGTGAAACCTTGCCAAGAACAATTTGCACATAAGTTATCATTGATGGCCTAGTTTGTGGGGCTTAAAACATGGACAAAATCACATATCATTATCTCACATCTCCTTGACATTCATCATGGTGACTGGCCTTAACTAGGATGATTGGTTCCGACCATAGGAATTATCTGACAGTCACTAGTTGGCCCTCCGAAGTTGACTATATTTATTTTTTGCATACTCATCCTTGCATATCAATGATGCCCAAAGGAAAATTTAGGGGAACCACATTTATTTTTTTACTTTCCCACAATGGGATACATCTTACATGATCATGGTATCTACACTTGGAAAAACTCCCTTCATCTCTTGGGGCAAAAATAGATATATTTTCATCACATTTTTATAAAACCCTTCATCTATTAGGGAAAAAATAGATGAAATCATTCCATATTTTCTATCAATCCCCTCTCTCCATTGGGGAAAAAATAGTATCACATTTACATCATTCATATCATCCACAATCACATCATTATTTTACACAACCAATTGCACTCATTTTTCAATTGGCTCATGATATTCATCTGTAAACTCATTCGCCAATTGAGAGGGTAAGCTACGCAAATCCAAATTCTTTAATTCTTTTATCTTCAAGCTCATTTTTCCATCCCAAGATAAAACTACTTCTATGCCTAGACCAAGCAGGTGTCTTGTGTTTTTGCACTGCATTGTGTTTCACACAATTCAATACAAAAAGAGGCATCTGTAGACACCAAAAGTTAGCCACTTGTCATTCATCCAGGTTTTCCCCCATTTATTTATATACACTTAGGCATATTTTTTAAATATATGTTTAATATTAATATTTTAATATTATATTTTATATATATTTAATAAATATAAATATTATATATGTAAATAAATCCTAGCCATCTGATTTGACTTAATATTAGCTATTCATCCGCCTTGATCCATGTCATGCACCTAGAATTAATATCTACCCTTTTATATATTTTGATTTGATCCACACTATTTATGTTGCTAAAACCCTAACATGCCCTAGTGTGGATTATTAATAGGAGCCATTTTGATGGCTCAATCCCTAAGCAGTCTAAGTCTAAATTCCTTGAGTTGCTCCTAAGTTCTTACCCCTAAGTAGTTGATCCCTATCCAAGCACTCTCGCCATCTATCCTCATTCACCCTAGCCTCTACACTCATTGCCACCCATTTTTCTAAGCCAGATATTCTACTATTGATCTTCACCTCAACTCTCAAACATATTTGGATGCTCTCTATCACCGCAAAGTACCTTTGAGTGATTCCTTCTATTGCAAAGCACTGTTGGATGCTTCCCACCATCCTTGAGCACCCACAAGCATTTTTTACTATTTTTGAGTGCCCACAAGCATTTCAGAACCCACTACTAAAGACTAGAGAAGCCCTCGGGTGTTTCTAGGGCATCCACACACCATTTCCCTACAACAACAACTATGGATCAAAAAATATTGAGTTGAACAAGGTAAATCCTTTGTTGTTACACTACTTTCATTATTTCCACATTTATATGCATTTTATTACTTGGAATTTAGGATTTTTATTGATCTTTGAGGGTCTCACACAGTGGAGCCCTCATAATTATTACTAATACTATTTTTTCATTCTCTGTCTATAGATTTGGAGATACATAAGTGTTGAGCAGTTATTTAAGCTAGAGTGGTCTATCCAAAGGATATATGAAGCCCACTCACTTATGTTAGGATAATTCGAGCATAAAGACACCACCCTGATTTGTTGGCTAGGGTTTTTCAGAATCCTAGCATGTTAATATTATTGTATTGAGCAATAAAACATTGTAAAAACCCCAATATGGGGCATATTTGGTTGTAATATCAAAAATCCACTTGCCAATAAATATCAAATTTATTTTTTTGCAATCATATGTGTTTATCTTGCTTTAATTGTTCATTTTTTTAAGTTTAGTTATTTGGTGTTGTTCTATTTGCATCTACAAGTTTATCATTGCTAGTTTGCACATTTTTATCATATGAAGGCAATTAATTCATTGTATGAATAATTATGTGCTAAGAGTTAGGAACAACCATCATTGACCTATGAGTTTATTCATGCCAACCAAGACCTGGTCACACATAAACTATAAGGGAAAACTTATTTCCTTTCAAGAGGTAACAAAATCTATTTTAAGTAATTTGGATTATCCTCTAACCTCACCAATAGGTTGTCTCTATGCACATAAATTTGAGTGTGTTATTCATTTTCCCAACTCCCCCAACTTACCCTGGAGAGGCTCTATCAACATCAACTAATCCAACTTTGAGAAACTATAAGAGTTAGTCCCTAGCCCCTAATGTGGAAGTTATTAACCTATCTAGGCATATGCCTAAGTCATTTTATGATGGGACTAATCAATCCCAAATATTTATAGATAATTTTATGGCATATTATAGGGATTTGCTTCATGATGAGAAAGATTTACCAAAAATAATGACTAGTCTTTTTTAAATACTCTTGATTGTTTTATATGCTTACCTAAGAATTCCATTAACTCCTTAGATACCTTTTTATTAAATAAATATTTTGATGATGATATGACTATTGTACAAAATAATGGATATTTTTGTAAATGAAAATTAAATCCCTAATTAATCTACTACTAATCTCTACAAAAGTTGGAAAAGATTCAAATGTCATGCAAGTATGAATGTAACTGAAGAGGTTGCTACTATTATATTTGTAAATAATCTTAAATCCTCTTTCCAATATAAAATCCAAGAACATAATCCTTATGGTTTTTCTTCTCTTGGCAAAGTTATTCATTTTGTAAAAAACCTTGAACATAGAAAAAATAAGGATGGCCAAAAAACCTTGAAACCTAAAAACCCTAATAACAATATTGTAGGGGATGGGATTTGCAATGTAGATGTCCAAGATACCTCCCATAAAATAGAAATATTTGGAATTCCTATTCATATATAAACTAGATCTTAGGGTGGTCCAAAATCTAAGAATATGAGGCCTTGATGGACACAGTATTCTAAAAAAATTTCCACCTCCTAAGTTGAAAAAATATCATGTCAATGAGAGGTTTGAAACTCTAGTATGTTATGATTCTAAATAGCTTGTCATTTGGCATGGAACCTATGGTCATGATAATTCCACTTGTACAAACTTTCAAAATTTCTACCTTAGCCAAGCCTTTAGTTCTAATTTAAATTTTATTAAGGAAACAGTGATAGGATTGATTTTTTTCATGAAAAGAAAAAGAATCTTCAAAAGAGGTTTAATCATCCTCAAAACCAAAGGAAAGGTATCTAGAACACCATTTTCCCTAACCATGATCAACAAGATCGCAATCAACAACAAAAAGTGAGTCAAAATAAATGTCAAGGGTTCAATCAAATTGGCCAATAAATCTATCAAAATCAAGGATATAATTATAATCAAGGTAACTGAGGGAATCAAATTTATCAAGATTAAAATGAAAATATTTTCAAAATCAATATTTTTGAACTATCACTTCTCATAATGCCTCTCAAGTTAACCAAATATTTGCCTAGTCCAGCCTTAATGGAAAATATGTTAGTAGTCAACCAAATGTGGCTCAATATGTTAATATTTTAGAGGTGCAAAGAGAAAAATTGAATCTTTAGAACAATAAATTGATGTTATTACTTGGAGTGCACCTCATATAAAAAGAAGCAACCTTCTAATTAATAAAAATATAAGGATAAAATAAAACAACTTGTTCAAGCACCGATTAATCCTACTATTATTGATAAAATCCCAAACCTTCCCTTGATCATTCAAGAATCTATTACAAAAACATAAGCCTATAAATATATAGGAAATATTCCTAAGAACACCTAGGCCTAGTATTCAAAATATATTATTTCAAAAAGTAGTGAACAACCATGATTGTTGCCTAAAATGACAATCTTAGTGCCCATAGAAAAAATATAACAAGACTTCACCCAACCCAAAACATTGGTGAAAGTAGTCATGAGTAAGACCAAATCATAGGATATCATCAAAGAGTAGTGTAAAAATCCCTACAAGTTCCTATAATTATAATTAATTAGGACATCTCCCTATCAAATACAAAGGTTAAGAGACTTACTCGATGAAATGGAGATGCCCAAACCAAGGATTGTTAATATTATGCCTAACATTATAGGTTCTTATGAAGTGTAGTATATTCAAATTCACAGAGAAAATCTTTGTATCAATGCACATACTAGCCCTAATTTGGTTATCAAAATCCCTTTGAATAACATGATTGTGGTTGATTATTTAGTAAGCGATGATGATCAGTCATTGATAATAATAGTTGTGTATGATAATATGGCAATTTGTAGGTATTTGGTTGATGAAGGGAGTGGTACATGTTTAATGCCATTATCCTTAATAGATAAATTGAATATATCTAGAGAAAATGTTCTTTCTAACAAAAATCATTGCTATGCTTATAATGCAAAACCTATGGGTTGTATTTGGTTGTCAATTTCATCTAGGCCCAAATAAATAAAAGTGAATATTGTGGTGTTTGATTTTTAGATCAATTATAATATTTTAATTAGGAATAACTTGGACTAGTAATATGAGAGCAATAGCTTCCTTTGCCTTTCAAGTGGTTAAGTATGCCTATGATGATAATATTTTCACCTTAGAGGGATATTTAGATGCTTGGGGGCCTCTTCCTCCAATTTATGATAGCTATTTTATTCCTTTTATGGATGAAAAACAAAAAATTTCCACTTATGAACATGAGCATCGATGGCCTAAAAAAGTTATAAAAGGGGCATCCTATATTTTTCTTGAAATACCTTCAAGATAGGTATAAATCCGAGGATGATCAAAATGGTATGGATGTTATTATTCCCCTTCTTCAAGAGGTAGTAGATAAATGACCATAATTTTTTAAATCTAGATAGATACAAGATCCTATTTTTTTGGCCAAATTGCATAAAGTTCATGAGGATGCTTCCAAATTGAAGTAACATTTTTTGTAGATAATGACAACATGGGGGAGGAAACTAATAGTGATATAGGTAATGACATTAACTAAGACTTTAAAATTGAAACTAAGAATTATACTTTTACTACTCCACCTTCTAAGGTGGATGTGGAGCATTAGCAAGTAAGTTCAATAGAAATTCCTATTTTATGATGCAGGAGCATCCAATGAAATTGCCAGGGCCATAACTTCTCAACCGTAGCTCCGATTGACGTGAAATTTGACAGGGAGCTAGTTGGGAGAGTTCTAAACAAATACGACTCCCTAGAGTCCTATTTGTCCAAAAAAATCAGTTTTTGGGGCCAAATTCCATCATCTAGTGCCCCGAAATTAGGTTTTAAAATTTCTTACCTACTTTTTTATGCTTTTTGAGCTGTTCGGAGGTTAATATATCCTAATGTATTTAGAGTTAGGATGTGAAACTTTATTTTTGGCTTGTATATTGTAAGAGGGATGTGCACCCCAATTTTGGGCCCCATCCGACTCATTTCAATTTTTAGGGTTTTTGGCTATATAGCCACAGAATGAGGGTTTGTGAAGGATATTTTTCCAAGTTTTTGAATAAGAATTGGTTTGAGAAAGTTTGGCTCTCCATCAAGTGGTTTTCAAAGTAGGAGTTCCTGAGTGTGTGAGAAGATCACCGAAAGTGAGGCAGTTTGCACCAAGATCTGTGGAAGAGCTTAGGGTTCCTGAGTGTGTGAGCAGATCACCAAAAGTGAGGCAGTTTGCACCAGAATCTGTGGAAGAGTGTAGGGTTCCTGAGTGCATGAGTAGATCACCGAAAGTGAGGTAGTTTACACCAGGATCTATGAAAGGGTTGTGAGAAGAGAGTGAGGAAGAATACCTCCATGAAGAAACCATGGTGGTGGGAGAAATGTGGTACCTGAAGAAGATTTTAGAGCTTTACAGAGGCAAGTGCAAGCCCTACAAGAGGAGTTGCGAAGAGGGGTTGAGCCAAGGAGAGAAGACCATAGTGAATATGAAGCTTGGGAGGTTGATGATCCATCAGATGAAGAAGAAGCAATGGATCCTGTAGAAGCTAGATTATTTAAGGCCATATCTCGGATTGGGAAGAAGCCAAAGTTTGATGTCTCCACGTATTCTAGGAATCTCAATCCAGAGGAGTTGATTGATTGGATCAATGATATGGAGGAATATTTTGAGTATGAGGAGGTTGTAGATCCAGATCGGATCAAGTTTGCAAAAACAAATTTGAAAGGCCATGCTAGCATATGGTGGAAAGGAGTGCAACTAGAAAGAAATAGAGGAGGAAAGGAAAAGATAACCAGATGGGATCGAATGGTAGAGAAGTTGAAGAGGAACTTTATTCCTATAGATTACGAATTGGATATGTTGAGGAAAATGTAGATTTTGAGATAGTCAAGCAAATATATCAAAGAATATACAGAGGAGTTTTACAAGATCTCAATCAGAACCAGCCATTTAGAGGCTAATAAGGAGAAAGTAGCTTGTTACATAAATGGGTTAAGAATGAATATCCAAGAAGAACTTAGTTTGGTCAGGATGACCACCATTGAGGATGCATATCAGTTTGCCTTGAAGGTTGAAGAGAAGTTGAACAGAAGATTTGAAAGCAAACAAAGAGGAAGAGGTCGTGGTGAAAGAACTAGTGGAAGAACCAGTGGAGAAAAATATGAAGATCAAAAGAAGACTGATGAAACAAGTAATAACTAGGATCAGAAAGAGGAGAATACCTACCACCATTGTGATCAGAACAATGGTTACCAAAGAGGAAGAGGTAGATCTGGACGTGGGTATGGAAGAGGAGGATTTTGTGGAACCTGTTTCCATTGTGGGAAAGACAGACATCGGGCATATGAGTGTCCCCAACACCAAGAGAGGACGAATAGGAGACCTAAGGGTTATGCTAGAGCTGCTGTAGTAGATGAAGGTGCTAAATTAGAATATTCTGAAGAAGTAGGAGGAGAAGTGTTGATGACAAGAAGAGCATTGATGAATGGAGGGAAAGATGTGGACCAGAGGAAGAGCTTATTTTGCACAAGATGCAAATGTGCAGGTAAGGTCTGTAATGTTATCATAGATAATGGTAGTACTGATAACTTGGTCTCTAAAGAAATGGTTACTAAGTTACAGCTAGAGAGGAGGAGACACCCGCATCCATACCAGATTGTATGGTTGCAAAAGTACCATAGGGCATTGGTCAGTGAATAGTGCTTAGTCAAGTTTAATATCGGGAGGTACCAAGATGAGGTCCTGTGTGATATCATGCCTATGGATGCTTGCCATAAATTGTTAGGAAGACCATGGAAGTTTGATCATTGTGTAGTCTATGATGGACATGCCAACACTTACTCCCTAACAAAGGAAGGAGTGCACCATAAACTGAAGCCACTGAAGGAGATGGATGAAAAGAGTTTGCTGACAATAATGAGAGTGGAAGTTGTGGGGTTTGAAGAACTTAAGGGTTTGTATCCTGAAGATCCATATTTTTTTGAATCTTGGAGAGCTTTTACAACACCAGTTACTCTGGATAGGACTGTCAATAGGATTACTGGTAAATCACCATTCCATATTGTATATGGGAGTAGTCCAAGAAATGCTTTCGAGTTGAAGAAGTTGGACAGGGGAGAAAAGAATATTTTTGAAGCTAAGAACTTTGTAGAGCACCTGAAGGATTTGCATGAAGAAGTAAAACAACACATCAATAAGATGAAAAATCTATACAAGACAAAGGCTAATCAGAAAAGGAGATTTAAGGAGTTCCAAGTTGGTGATGAAGTCATGTTGCACTTGAGAAAGGAGAGGTATCCTGCTAAAACATATAACAAGCTGAAAATGAAGAAGTTTGGACCATGCAATACCATAAAGAAAAGAGATTCAAGAAATGCATATGAGGTGGAGTTGTTGAGTGGATTGAACATATCCCATGTGTTCAATATTTCTGATTTGGTAGAGTATCACGAAGGTGGCAGTTCAAAGGAACCAGTTGCAAAGTTATGGAGTGTTTCGACATCGGCTCTAGTGAGAGAAAAGATAAAGGAAATCCTGGATACCCACATCAGTAGAAGTAAAAGAAACAGGTGGTATGAAGAATATCTAGTGAAATGGAAGGGAAGGCCTATAGAAGATTCGACTTGGCTATCCAAGTCCGAGGTTGACCGTCTTGGATTTCCTCCAACAATAAAGAAGTGAGGTCACTTCTCAAACTTACCTTGCGTGTCTGATGTAGGAGCATCCAATGGCAACAGAGCAATCTTGCATCAACAAAAAGAAAAAAAAAAATTTCTAAGTGTTTTTCCTTTGTGTTTGTCAGCCGCCAGTTGGGCGCGAAAGGAGAATTTAAAATTTTGTCAGCCGCCAGTTGAGCGGGAAAGTAGAATTTAAAATTTTGTCAGTCACCAGTTGGGTGGGAAAGTAGAATTTAAAATTTTGTCAACCGCCCATTGGGCAGGAAAGTAGAATCTAAATTTTCAGCCGCCAGTTGGGCGGGAAAGTAGAATTTAAAATTTTGTCAGCTGCCAGTTGGGCGGGAAAGTAGATTTTAAAATTTTGTCAGCCACCAGTTGGGCGGGAAAGTAGATTTTAAAAGGGGATTTTGGATATGGAAAGAGGGTCTTCGATCTGGGATTGGGATCCAATATTGAACAATTATATATTCAGCTCACTTGGAAGAATACCATGAAGGAGTAAGTAGTGAGACACCAAGTACAGATTTATGGAGTATTCCAGCGTCTACTCCATCCACAGATGAGATAGAGGAAATACTAGACACTCGAGAAGGCAGAAGTACCAGAAACAAGCAGTATTCAAAATATTTGGTCAAGTGGAAGGGTAGACCTGTAGAAGATGCAACTTGGTTGTCCAAAATAGAGATTGACCACCTAGGTTTTCCTCTAACAGTATAGAAGTGAAGGTCACTTCTCAATCCACCCCGGGTGTCTAATGCAGGAGCATCCAATGAAATTACCGGGGCCATAACTTCTCAACCGTAGCTCCGATTGATGTGAAATTTGACAAGGAGCTAGTTGGGAGAGTTCTAAACAAATATGACTCCAAAAAAATCAGTTTTTAGGGCCAAATTCCATCATCTAGTGCCCCGAAATTAGGTTTTAAAATTTCTTACCTACTTTTTTATGCTTTTTGAGTTGTTCGAAGGTTAATATCTCCTAATGTATTTAGATTTAGGATGTGAAACTTTATTTTTGGCTTGTCTATTGTAAGAGGGATGTGCACCCCAATTTTGGGCCCCATACGACTCATTTTAGTTTTTAGGGTTTTTGGCTATATAGCCACAAAATGAGGGTTTGTGAAGGATCTTTTTCCAAGTTTTTGAATAAGAATTGGTTTGAGAAAGTTTGGCTCTCCATCATTTTACATGATAATAGTGATCAACTTGATATCAAATTTTATGTAATAGATAATAGTAATTTGTTTGTCTATTGTATGCTTAAGCATTTTAAATGTAGTCTATACAAATATAGATAGGCATAGAATAACTAATATTTTTGTTATCTCTATTTCAAAACCTTTGCATAGGTTAGGTGAAATAGGAATATTCCCTTGCATAGGCATTTAACAAAAGCTAAAATTTACCAATACAAAAACTATCATGTTGACTACTCCATTTTTAGAAACATTATTTCCTACATTGTCTTGACCTATCCTAAACCAAAAGCTACTATTCACTCATTGTCTATTAAAAATTCTCCAATGGTACCAAAATCACCTCTAAAAGTGGTAATCTTGATCAATTCTAATTTTTCACCTAATTTTGGGTTGTTCCTACTATTTTTATAATCCTTGAGGACTATTTGA
Source organism: Wollemia nobilis (assembly GCA_028583015.1). NCBI lineage: Eukaryota > Viridiplantae > Streptophyta > Pinopsida > Araucariales > Araucariaceae > Wollemia > Wollemia nobilis. Next base: position 4,344,359 of record JAQPPZ010000314.1, read on the forward strand.
CCTATAGAAACCCAATTTCACCTAGATTGTTTGACATTTTTGCACAAATTTCTTGGCAATTGTGATAATCCTAGTTTTTATAGATTATTGAAAAATAGTGAATGTTCAGGTATTTTTTGTTGTCTCTACTGGTCTATTTCTAGATATGGAAATGTTTTTCTATCAATATAAATTGTCTAACAAATGGCTTGATGATTTTATTGACCCTAAACCCTCTTGTCCAACAAGACATCTAATTGAAGCTAAATTTTCTATTGAATTAAAAATTGGGGTTGTCATTGAGGCTTAAATGAAATTCTAAAAGCAAATAAGACCATGCTCTAGTAAGTACATTCCTATTTTCTTAATATGCAATCTAATTCTCACATATTCTCTAAACTTATAGATAAGGGGTATGTAAAAGAACTTATAATTCAAATTCTTCATAATGTTCTCTTTCTCCTATAATTTCCCAATGATGAGGCTATATTATAATTCATGTATGATAGAGAAGAGAGGCTTCCCTAACAATATCATAAGATAGGGTTCCTCCAAGGGCCTAATCATAAATGGGAAATGCATAAATGATTTGATTATGTTTGCTAGGCTGATATTAATTTTGAATTAGAGAATATCCCCTCTACTCCAGACCATTTTGAATAGGGCAATGTCATGAATTGAAATCCAACTATATATGTTGACATAGGCATCCTTAAGCAACCACATATACTTAAAATAGTGGTAGGCCTATCTATGGAAGAACAAGTCTCATTTACTACTTTGCATGAGGAGTATAAGAATATATTTGCTTGGGAATATTCTAACTAACCTCGAGTATATGAGTATTTAGTTATCCATAACATTGTTACTCATGAGGATGCCACTTCCATCTAATAAAGGCAAAGGAGATTTTATTACTTCATTCAAGACCTATACAAAATTGAAATCCAAAAATTGTTAGATGTAAATTTTACTAGACTTATCAATTATTTAGGGTAAGTATCTAGCATTGTACCAATTAAAAACAAAAAAGGATGTTATCTAAATTTATGGTGATTTTAGAAACATCAATATACCTTACCCCATGGAAAAATTTTCCTTACCTTCTACTGATTCTATTGTAAATTCTACCATAGGGTATGAAATATTATCCCTTATGGATGGCTATTTATGATATAACCAAATATAGGTTATCCCTGAGGATCAAATAAAAACAACCCTTACTACACCTTATATATCATTATGTTATGTTGTCATGTATTTTGGATTGAAAAATAGTGTTTCAATGGGATATGATAATGGTATTTCATGACTTGATGAGAAATATAGTGTAATATTATGTAGATGAGCTATTGTATAAGTCTAAAAAGTGGGCTAACCACCTGATTAACCTTTACATAACTATAAGGTTAGGATTAAACCCAATAAGTGTGCATTTGATAACACTAGAATTAAATGACTAGGATTTATGGTGTCTCATAGGAGAAAAGATGTCATTCAAGATAAGATCAAATCCATTGATGATATGTCTACCTCTAAAACTATTATAGATATAAACTATTTATTGGGGAATCTTGGAGCTATTAGTAATTTTATCACTGAGTTAGCTTTTAAATCTTATCCATTGAATAACTTGCTTAAGAAATATGTTGAGTTCAATTGGGATGAAAATTGTAACAAGGCCTTTTTTGAAAAGAAATTTCTTTTTCATCCCCCAAATATTTGCCCATGAAACCTAGATAAGTCATTTTATATTGTATACTTTAGCCTCTTAGGTTTCCTTGGGAGTTTTTATTACTCAACAAGATGATAACAATAAGGATTATGTCATGTACTACATTAGTCAAACAATGCCTTTGATAGAAACTTGATACACTCCTGTGGAAAAGATTTTTTAGCCATTTAAAATATATATAAAAATTTAAGGCATTATATGCTGTATTAGACAACTTCTATGTTTGTTAGAATTAATTCCATGAGACACATGAGGAAAAATCTTATATCTCGTGACACTCGATACAAAAAATGGATCACTATGACAAGAGTTTGATCTATGTATTGTTATACCAAAAACCATTAAAGCTCAAAAAAAAATTGACCAATTGGCAATAGATCTAAATACCATACAACAACCCTTAAAGGAGACATTGCATGATAAGGATGTAACAGTCATATCTTGTGCCCCTCATGATTTTTCTATGTTTCTTCCCTCCATTACTTCTAGTCTTATTTAGGAGTATGTACCTTATGAGATTACTAAGAATGAAAAGAGCCTCTTAAAATCCCAAGAGGCTATCAATAGGCATCATGAAACAAAATATAAATTCAAGATTGACACATCTTCCTCTTCTCAAGAATATGATGAAAACCTCCACCCTAACAATTGGATCCTTCACTTTGATGGAGCAAGAAATGAATTTGGGGTAGCAGCGGGTATTTTTTTGAGGTCTCCAACAGGTTTGATTGTTCCTATGTCTTTCACTTGAACTTTTTGGTATTCCTAATAATTTTGCATAGTATGAGGTAATAATTTTAGGACTCTTGACTTCCCAATGTATGAATTTTAAGTACATCATGGTTTTAGGTTATTCAGAAGTTGTCTTTCGTCAAATCACTAGTGATTATATTGTAGAATATCTCCATTTGATTTCTTACCACTAAGTGGATAGTAATTTGATCAATGCTTTTAAATCATTTACCATTAGGTATTACCTCAGGGATAGAATGCTAAGGCTAACTCCCTAGACACTTTGGCTAGTAAACTCATACCACATGAAAACATTTCTAAAACAACTTTTATGGTAAAATTTTATGATGAAACTAATATTTGTCACTGATGGCCTAGTGGATGTGCATGTAATTGATGTTGATGCTATTGATTATCAAATACCTCTTGATTATCCTTGGCATGAAAATATTTTATGATTTATTGATGATAAATCCTACCCACCTATGGTTAATGCTAAGCAGCAATCTCACATCCATAAGAGAGCATTTAAGTATGTTTTATGGAGTCCTATACAACTATAATATTAATGGTGTTCTCTTATTATACCTTATAGAATTCAAAGTACCCAAGGCTCTTTTTGATGCTCATAATGGTGACTATGGAGGATACTTTAGTGGTCATTCCATAGCTTGTAATTTATTGAGAATGGGTTATTTATAACCAAAAATAGATTTTGATGTCTATAACTATGTTAAATCTTGTAATAAGTGTCAATTCCACAAAGATAAAATTCATGACCCTAACTAGGTTCTTCATTCAATTGAGTCTCCTTAGCCTTTCTCAATTTGGTATATTGACCTAATTAGATCTATTTATCTTATGTCCTTGGATGCACACAAATTATCATCATAGCCATAAAATATTTTACAAAATGGGTAGAAGTTATGCCCATAACAAATTAGAATCTCTCACTATATCTAAATTTATTTTTAATTAGATTGTGTAGCTTTGGTGTCCTATCTCCTCTTATTTTAGATAATTGTATTCTTTTCAAAAAATAAAAAATGCAAGATTTGACTTCTCAATTAGGGAATAAAAACCATTTTTATGCCTTAATATCCACAAGGAATGGTTAAGCTAAGTCTAGTTATAAAATTTTGGTTAAAATTTTGAAAAATAGTTAAAGAATCAAAGAAATATTGATAATTAAATTATATCCCATATTACGAGCATATTGCACTAGTATTTGGACATCCATAGGGGCAACCCTTTTTTATTTGGTATATATATTGAAGCTATTTTATTGCTTGAAATTGAATTACCTTATTTGCGTATTACTTTGAAAAAATTATTGAGTAATGATGAGTACCATTAGGTGTATAGGGAGGGTCATCTTGCCATACTTAGTACTCTTGATGAGAGGTGTCTATGTGCTCTTGAGCATAATAGAGCCTATAAGAGTTGTGTTTCCAAGCAATTAAGAAAGTCTATCATTGTGATTTCAAATTTGGGGACCTTATCCTCAAGCTTGATATGTGCACAAGAAGTACAAGGGTAAGTTTATACATAAATGGGTTGGTCCATACACTATCAAAGATTTGTTTGGATCTTGGTAATAAAATTGTAAACAATGAATGGATTTGAGTTGAAGGAATCCAACAATTCCATGCATGTCAAACACTTTTATGCATAGCACCTTCTAGCTCATTTGTATAATCTTTGCGTTTTCTTGGTTTTCCTATTGATGTTGGTTTCTTATTTTTTTATTTAACTACTTTTTTTTTTGGTAATTATTTTAATATATTAACAGTGGGTTTTTATAGAGGATCCCAATACCTTATGTACAAAATCAGCCTGGCTGGAATGTGCATCATGCCTTGTGGCTGGAGGAATAAAACTGATGATAGAAAACAAAAACTGCTAATTGCCCGAAGGCTACAAGTAGGGCCCTTATGCCTGAATATCCTGGAAACAAACCACATTTTACCAAGGAAACAAAAATACTAGCCGAAGAAATTTGACCATCGAAAGCAGAAACACCAAACCAAATGAATGACATTCTGAAGCGGGGAGAACATCATGAGAGGATATTCGCATTGGCCAAACTCGCCACCTCATATGGGAAGCATGAGCACCACACAACAAGACACGTGGTTGCAAGCCCTTTGTTGGCCATGTGGTCTGCCACGTGATTTCCTTCCCTAAAAATATGACATGCCTTCCACCTGTCACATTGAGAGAGGAGCATCCTAGCCTCAATAATGATGTTGTAGACCCTCCAAGATGGGTCTTTAGAGCCTAGAAGATAGTTGACTATATTGAGCGAATCACCTTCGACTATCAAAGGCCGAGGATCCTCGGAGAGGATCTGGATACCTTTCAAAACACTTCTGGCTTCAGCATAGTGATTAGTCTGGGCACCCAAATCTTCACAATAAGCCAACACGAGATTCTTGTTATGGTCTCTAACCACACCACCAAAACCAGCGGGGCCAGGATTTCCTTTGGCTGCACCGTCAAAGTTTAATTTAATCCAATCCACAGGGGGCATGGTCCAAATAACATCCCCACTCTGAGACTTAGAAACACCATCATGAAAAGGGAAGAGGCCCAAATTTTTGAAGATCGCTGCTTTGCCAGGAATGCGGGGATAGGAACTAGGAACAACTTTAGAATTTTCAATGGCAAAGGATAAGGCTCTCTGAGCAACACAAGGAGGTATTCTAGGGACCTTGTCGAAGACTCTGGCATTCCTCTCTAGCCAAATCTGCCAAATGGAGTGGTGGAAAAAGGCCTCAAGAAGGAATCAGATTTTAAGATTCTTGAAAGGATTGGGCCATTGGTGGAAGGCATCTTTGAGAGAGCAGGGAGTGCACCAAAGGATTTGAAAGGAAGACAAGACAGTGTCGAGGACAGAATGGGAAAAAGGATAGTGCAAAAATAAGTGGTCTATCATTTCACAATCAGCAAAGCACAAGAAGCACCTATTGGGAATAGCAAAACCCCTCTTATGGAGGTTGTCAATGGTTAAGGCTTTATTATGAAAGGAAATCCATGCAAAGTAATTAACTTTAGGAATAATACCCTTCCTCCAAATCACTTTCCACCGGTGATCCATGGCAATCTCGCAAGTAAGAAGGTCATAGGCGGTCTTGACAGAGAACAAACCATCCTTCGTGCCGCACCAGATGATTTTGTCATATCTTCTAACAGATGGAATTAAAATAGACCAAAGAATATTAGACAAAAAGGTCATTTCATTGTTAAAGTTGTCCAAGACTGGAAAATTCCACTGAGGGGGAAGAGAGCTCCGACCAATGAAGTCTGCAACCTTGAATTGGGAATTTGGATCCACCTGGGCTTTCAGGCCAGCAAGGTCCACTCTCAACTCGAGAGCTCCATCAGTAACCCACCTATCCTTCCAGAAGAGAATGGAGTTGCCATCACCCAAAATCCAACGAGCACCAGAGCTGATCAGAGAGCGGGCTTGAAGCACCAATTTCCAAAAAGCAGATGCTTCAAGAGGAATCTCGATATCAAAAAGAGAACTTGATCCAAGATACTTCCTCTTAACCAGCTTGACCCACTCTGTTGGGTCATTAGTCAGGATCTTCCAAGCGTGCTTAGTGATCAAAGCAATGTTCATGAGTCTTGATCTCCTCATTCCCATGCCGCCTTGGTCCTTTTGCAAGCAAACCTTATCCCAAGCCACAAGAGGGATTCTAGATTTTTCTTCATTGCCAGACCACAGAAAGGTCCTCTGAATATTTTCAATCTTGGAGTGGACAGAAACAGGCAGCATGAACATAGACATGAAGTAAGTTGGGATTCCTTGGAGACAAGCTTTGGTAAGGGTGGCTTTCCCAGCTTGCGACAGGAATTTGCCTTTCCAAGTGCTTAGATTTTTGTGAAGACGTTCCAGGATCATGTCCCACAAGCTTCCATTGGCCCGACCATTACAAGCTAGAGGCAAACCCAGATAAGATGCAGGCAAGGAATCAATAGTGCATTCCAAAATTTTGGCTATGTGGAGCTGCCTTCGCATAGGAGTGTTAATAAAGTAAATTTTGCTTTTGATATAATTCACTTTCTATCTGGCAGCCTTTTCATAACGGGAGAGGATTCGCTTGATGGATTTGGCTTGAGTGATGGACGCCCTAGTGGAGATGAGGGTGTCATCCACAAATTGCTGATGAGAGACAGGATCGACTCTAGAGGTGGGCAAAATGCCAGAGATCTTATTCTAGCAAAGAGCCTCTTTCAAAGACCAACTCAGAACCTCAGCCAGAAGGATGAATAGAATAGGAGACATAGGGTCACCTTGTCTGAGGCCTCTGGCGCTTTGGAAATACCCAACAGGGGATCCGTTGATTAGAATAGAAAAGGAGGGAGTATGCAACTACTGACAAGGTCAACCCAATGAGGGTGAAATCCAAACTTGAAGAGGACAACATAGAGGAACCTCCTGTCAACTCTGTCAAAAGTTTTATTCATGTCCAGCTTGAGGAAAAGAGCAGCATTTTTGGAGCGATGAGCAGAATGGAGGGTTTCATGGATGGTGATGACACCATCGAGAATGTTTCTACCTTTCACGATGCTTCCCTGAGAAGGACCAACCAATGAGGGAAGAAGGGACCTCAGACGGTTGGCTATGGACTTGGTTAAGATTTTATAAAAAACATTGCACAGGCTAATGGGACGATAATCAGAGAAAATTTTGCAGGCAGAAGACTTAGGGATGAGAGCAAGAAAGGTAGAATTTAGTTTTGGATGGATGGATCTAGAGGCTTGAATCTCCTGAATTGCTTCACACACATCCGAGCCCACAACATCCCACATAACTTGAAAAAAATGGGGGGGAAAATCGTCAGGCCCAGGGGCCTTGTCGTAGTTGCATGGAGAACAAAGATTCTTTAATCTCAGACACAAAAAAAGGCTCTAGAATCTTAAATCTTACCTCGGGAGGAAATTTGACTGGGAAGTTATCTAGCAGATATTTCTAAACCTAGAGATCACTGTCGGGAGGAACACTGAGCAGATCCTGGAAGAAGTCAACCGATTCACTTTGGATTTCCTCAATATCCTTGGTAACGTGTCCATCCTTGCACACCACTTCCCTGATTTTGTTAGCCCCTCTGTTTCACAAAGTTGACACATGAAAAAACTTTGTATTGGAGTCTCCATTTCTCAACCAGAGGTCCCTAGATTTCTGGCACCATAAAGTTTCTTCCCTTGCAAGAATAGAATGATAATCCACCAAGAGCCTCATTTCCTCCTCCCTGAGGCAATCGGTGTAACCTTCGAGCTCCATTCTCTCCTCCACCAATTTTAGGTTCACAAAAATGGACCTTTTGGACTCAAAAATGTTGTCGAACACCTCCTTGTTCCATGATTTCAAATTCATTTTGATTAACTTGAGTTTTACGGCCACTCTCTTGGAAGCAGAATTTGCTACCTTCTACTACCACCAGGCCGTAACCAACCCTTTAAAGTCCTTGTGATAAATCCACATGGACTCAAATATGAAGGGGGTTTTAAAAATAGGCCCATCAACTGTCTCTAGGACAATCATATTATGATCAGACCCAATCCTCGATAAGGACGAGAGAGTTGTCGCACCAAGTATGGGAATAGCCTCTTGGGATATGAAGAATCTATCAATCTTGACTTGAATAAGATTGCTCCTAATCCTCCTGTTGCTCCAAGTGAAGGATGCCCCCTTGAGGTCAATGTCAAGCAAGTTATTTGTGGAAACAAAATCATGAAAGTCTTCCAAACTGTGGCTAGAGTGGTCCGATCCTCCTTTATTTTTAGATGGGTGAAGAGGATAGTTGAAATCTCCCCCTAGAACCCAAGGGAAATTATAGAATGTTTCCCTCATCTTGGAAATAGCCTTCCACATTTTTTCTCTCTTCGAGATAGAGTTTGGGGCATACACATTGGACAGGATCCAAGAAAAGTTAATGGCTTTGGAATGAAACAAAACATTGATAATCCTGCTGGAAGTTGAGAGAAGGCTACCCTCAAAAATATTTGGATCCCAAAGAATCATGAGACCGCCTGTCGTTCCCATCACAAGACTGGAGAGGAATTTTGCCTTAGCCCAAATGACCTTAGTAGCTCTGGCAGAAGAGATAGCATCGGTCTTAGTCTCTTGCAAAATTAGGATGGACGGATTCATCCTCTTTCTGAGATCAGCCACCAATCTTCATTTGGCAGCTGCATTAAGCCCTCTCACATTCCATGAGAGGACTTTCATCTCAACAGTTTGATATTCTTCTTACCTCCCTTTCCTTGCTGGAGGGGAGGTTTTGGGACAGACGAGTCACCCATCTGGGAATCAGAATCATCCTAAAAAAGTAGTCATTGAGTACCATTTGCAACATCTGCTGTTGTCTCCTTGTCTCGCCTGTATTTGTTGGGGGGATGGCCTTACTTCCTTTCGCTACCAAAATCAACACCTTGCTTTTGGCTCCTCATATTACGAGGGTTGATATTACCAGACTGCTCACCCCTTCTTCCTAGTAGGTAATCTTCTAGCACATTTTGGGACTCGGGGTGGTTATGGTCTAGGATTTTGGGTGAATCTTCCTGTGTGGTGATTTGGGGAAGGGACTGGTCCTTCTCCTCCTATGGTCCAAGGTGAGGGCTTGCACCACATGGATCAGAGACCGTTTGGGGGATACTGCTTCCACTAGGTGGGAGGATTTGGGATGGTCCCTAGACGGGCCTAGATATTCATGCCCTTTCATAGCAGGGTGCTTTGTCTGACCTTCACCGTGTTCCAAGGGTTTGCTAGAATCCTGTTTCTTCATCCCTCAATTTTGAAGAGGACAGTTGGACTGGAGGTGCCTTGAGAACTGCACTGGGGGCAGAAAGATGGTCTGTTCTCATACAAAATGGCTTGCTTGTGGAGAATGATATCTCTAGACTGGAGAGTGATGGATGATGGAAGGTCAGCCTCCAAGTCCGCCAGAACGTAGAACTGAGCTTGAATCTGGTTTGAGCTTTGGTGGGAGGTTCAATGGTAACCAACTCACCAATGGATCATGCAATTCCTTTAATTACATTTTCATGCCAATAGAATATGGGGAGACTCGAGAGTCTAACCCATATTGGAGCAATGTTGATATTTTGGGTATCGGGGTTGAAGTCCATACCCCACTTCCTTAGAAAGAGACTTCTGCGGCCTATGAACCAGGGACCACCAACCAAGATTTTATAGTAGTCTTCCTTTTTATTCAATCTAATCATGAAAAAACCTTGGGTTAAGGCCGCCAACTCCATGTGACTAGAGGTTCGCCATTTACCTACCGCCCACTTGCAAATGGTCTCCATGTCGGTATGACCGCCAATAAACTTACCGATGAAGGTAAATTTTTTGAATTCCACAAAGCTTGAAAGAATTTCCACTAGGATGTCCAACTCGTCCCTGGCAGGAAACAACTCCTTGGAGAGGAAACCGCTAAGGGTTTCTGAAGTCGCTTCCTGAGCGTACGACTTCTAAGGTCCACCTCCCCATTTGTCTGGTGGATCTTTGTCATGACCTACATCCTTTTCATTTGGAGAGGACTCCTTAGCACCCCCGGTCTCTGACTGCCCTCCCTTCGCCCTGTTGTGCCCCTAGTTTAGTCTATTGGCATTCCCGTGCTCTCCCGCAGAAGCTTTCCCACCCATCGTCATCTGAAACCCCCACTTCTTTCCCTTTTCTTTAACTACTTTGACTATATGCTTGTGTGTTAGTTTTGTAAATTCTTCAATTTGGCACATCTCTACATGTTTTGTTTTGTCTCTTCATATCCTGAACATTATTGCCCTTTAAAGTAGTGATCATGGTCATCTAAATTTCAATGTCTTTCACTGATCTTGGCTTTGTTATTTTTTTTGGTCTTTTTTGCTTGACTATGACCACCCCTTAAAGCAAACTTTTATATCACCTTCAATTATAGATCTATTTTTGTTTTATTTTTGGTTTATTTTTACATTTTTGCTTTGTTGCTTGGTGTTTTCCATCTAATTTTACTGGTATTTCTTTTTGATGACTTTGCTTGTTCTTTGTTCACTTCTCTTGGTCATGGTGTTGATCTTGCCAATAAATAGAATCATGATGTCTTCAAAGTCTTCCTCACATTAGTACCCTACTTTGAATACCATAAAGTAAACTACCCTAGTTCAACCCATGCCATCTCCCATATGGTATGAGGTTGGAAAACCAAGGCAACATTTCTTTAAATTTCCATGTAAAAACAACATACAAACAATCAAATATTCCAATCAATAAATAATTTGGTGTCCCACTATGATGGAAAGTGAGTCTTGTTGAATAATGCACTTGACTAGATACTATAGTGGAAAACCTCATTATAGTAGTGGCATGGTGAATTTCCCTTCCATGGGATCTCCCTCCTCTAGGGTGATTTGTAAGGTGTACCTAGACCATATCTGATCACTTCTATCGTTTTGGTGTCACATTGTAGTTGCATGCATGCCTTGTAGAAAAATGTGCTTGAATGGATACTATAGTAGAAAAGATAATTGTAGTAAGGGCATGATAAATTTCCTTTCCATGAGATATCCCTCTCCTTGGGTGAGAAACATGTATATATCCCACTCATTTTAGGCTCTTATATTTTTGCTCCCTCTATCATGGTGGGAATTCCTTACCAAGAAACATGTCTATCATTATTTTTTAGGTTTTAATTGGCTTTGGGAACATATACTTACATAACATTCATGAAATGGCTTGGTAACCCCTGGGCCTCCATAGTAGTTGTTGGACACGATTGACTACCATAGTGTCCATTTGTGCATATTTTATGGTTTAATTTAGGGTTGGGTCAAATACATGTGTCTATACATGGTATGGGTTGGTTTCTCCTACACTTATTGTTATGAAAATTATAGTAAAATAAAATTACATCCACATAATATTGCAATAATATCGAAATTAGCAATATTGCAATATGAAATGGAAATATAGTAGATTATATTATAGAAAGCAACAAGAACACATTACTAAATCGTAGGACTATTTAAATTTTCAACCTCCTTAGAATTAGATCTTAGAGACAACAAAATATGAGATGTCTTCATCTATGCCCCTTTGGTTTTTTAAATACTCTTCATAACCTTAACTATAATTCTCAAGGGTAAACTTCACATGCAAGTGGCCACTCGAGCTAGAATATTTTGTGCCTAAAAGACCATATACACATTATAAAACATTATATAATATAATTAATATGGGATCCCCATATTAGTAATAGGGTAATTACATAGTAAATTAGGATGGGGTCCTAACATGCCTTTCCTCTTCAAAAAGCTTTGTCCTCAAAGTAGAATAGAAAAGTGTTGGTATAATTATTAGATAGGATCCCATGTGGTATCTTCTAGTTTTAAACCCTACCATTTGAACAAATATTTAATTATTGTGTGGTTACAAAGAGTGTGTTTTCTTTGGTTCAAAATATTTTCAGACTCCACTATGACCAAGCTTTCATCATCTAGCTCAAGAAGTGTTGATTGCACTTGAATGTGGTTGTTGAGTACCTTTGTGAGATAAGATACATGGAATACTAAATGGATATTATAATAAAGTGGTAATGCAAGCTTATATGTTACTTGTCTAATCCACTATAATATATGGTAGGGTCCATAAAATTATGCTGCCAATTTTTGATGAGCACAAAGTTGCATGAGCGATTGTTTGTAGGGTTGGAGTTGAAGAAAGACCATATCACCTATGTAGAACATGTTCCAAAAATGGTATTGGTCATTCTATTGTCACATCTAGTTTTTATCCATTACCAATTTCTTCTTTAAATACTATAAAAGTTTGGTATACTCCTAAAGAGTTGCATCCACCATATAAACTTTAAAGTTTTTAGGTACATATGAAGAGGCAACAAAGGTGAGTACAAATAAACTTCCTTACAAGGATATTTTGGAAGTTTTGTAGAATTAAGTGTTGTACCAACATTCATCCAAAGGTGGCCACTTATCCCACCATATTGCATGTTCAAAGGCAAGACAATGAAGGTAGGTTTCCAAGTACTTGTTAAAAACTTTGATTTTTCCATTCATATGTAGATGGTAGGATGAGCTCATTTGTAGTTGTGTTCCATATAGTTTAAATAGTTCTTTTCAAAACTCTGGTAAAAGTGGGGTCACATTTATATATAATGTATTTGACCATATTAATAAAAAATTCAACGTGGTCATTAAGAAGGTGACTAATTTTCCATAATTATGTACAAATCTGCAATAATAGCCAATGAGATCCAAAAATTCGTAAAGCACCATGAGAATTTGAGGCTTATGCAAATTTTTGATAGCTTCAATTTTATTGGGATCAACCTTAACTCCCTCCAATAAAACAATATACCCCACGTATTCAACCTCCTACATGCCAAAGGAACATTGGATTATTTGACATATAAATGATAGTCCCACAATAATTACAAACTTTGATCCAAATGTAAGTTCTTGGACCAAGTATGACTATAGATGATAATATCATCAAAGAAAACCAAAATAAAATTATGAAGAAATGGGGTAAAAACATTACTCATGAGGCTCTAAAATATTGATGGTGCATTAGTTAGGCCAAATGGCATGATCAAAAAATTTTAATGGTGTAACAACCCAAAAATACCAACCAATTTTTTTTAAAAGAATGATTACAAGCAAATATTCACAAGGGGGAAATCCTTCTTTTATATTTATAGCATACAAGGCTTCACCACATTCGAATTCCAAGTCACTGCAAATGATACTCAGTGGATAGGAGTGGCCAGCTCCTATGGTTTTTGGGTTCACCTTACTAAAGCTACTCATTTAGAAGAACACCAAAAGTGGTACCCCTATCTTATCCATACCCTCATTAACATAGGACAATATGACCATGGTGTAGGGATTATCCTTTAAGGCCTATAACACTTAAAGGGGAAGGACTATTCTCTAACCCTACTCTAAGTCCATCTAGGTAGGTTAATCAATGTAAATCCGTGGTGCTTAATTACCACATATCCATGGGTTAGCTAAGGTTATTACCACTTCACTGGCAATAAACATGATCTCCTAATTATACACATTCAATAGATCACCATTATTGTCTTAAGAATGGTTTCACAACTCTTAGTCTAGATACACCTCATTCTATTCATTCAATATGCAATGATTCACAAGAAATATGTCTATTTTTTTCACATAACTCCTTCTAGGTTAAGGAGTTCTTAGATATTACATCCTTGCAACTCCTTTTAAGACTCATCTCTACCTGGTCATTCCATTCATGTAACTCCTTCCAGGATTGGGTTTTATTATGACTCAGTTTATAAGAGGAATTCTAACCACCCCAAGATAAAATTCTCATATATATATATAGTGTTTAGAAACATAATTCTAAACTAAAGCAACATTCATTCCATTATATTAAAAGCACTTTAAATCATGATCCATATAATCTTTAATGCTATGATAAATAAACATGAATTCATCTTAAACAAAATTCATATTATGCTTCACCCAAATGCTTGACATAAAGATTTAGAGGATGTATTCTATTAACGTAGATATTTTAGCATCATAACTAAAGCAAATAACATAACAAAGAATTACAGTAGTTGATAAAGCTTAATACTATCCAAATTAAAAGGTTGATGTAAACACCATAATGTACAAAATTGAAGCAACATAATCTTTCTATTTGTACATTAATTAAATCTATAAAACTCCTTAAACAAAACATTTTTTTACATAGCCTTTTCTTATTTTTAAAAATCAATAATACATTTTAAGTTCTATGAGTAAAATCACCAAGGTCTTCTAACCATCTATAAAATCAGTAGCTCCTCTCCTAATAGGGTATCAACCCATGAATTCTAAAGGATACTTAGGGATCGGGACAACTCTAAAGGCAATGCAACTTAATCATACCTTTTCTACTATGCAATAACCATACATTAAACAAATAAAAATAGGCCAACAAGAATAGGATCCCATACTTATATTTAAAATTATCCTTAACTTGCATAAGTCTTAGGAATATTATAATAGTTTCTCTCTCAAAAACCCACATTCAACAATCCATATTATAGAAGAGAATCTCATACTTCTCTTTATAATGATATTTAACTTGCATAAGTCTCAAGAAACATTATAGTAATTGTTCTCTCAAAAACCAACATTCAATGATCAATCTGATAAAAGAGAATCTCATACTTCTATTTGCAATGATCCCTTAACCCACAAGAGTATCATGAATCACTATATCAGTTTCTCTTCAAAACAAACATTCATTAATATATATTATAAAAGATAATATCATACTTCTCTTTATAATGATCCCTTAATCCACAATATACTCAAGAATCATTATAGCAGTTTCTCTCTCAAAACCAACATTCATTAATCTATCTTATAAAAACTATACTTTTAATACAAATAACATACATCCTTTTTCTTTTCTTCCAACACAATATCACAATGGATAAAAAAAATTAAGCATTTACTAAATAAATATCTTCTAATGACCAAAATCCATTCCTTTCTTAACAATCTATAAAGCAATGGAAGATCTCTTTTCTAAAGCCATTACTTATAAATAAAGCAACATGCGTTCTATATAAAAAAAGGAGAATTTTATAATCTAATAAATTTCTCCTAATTTAAATTTTATTATAAATGAAAATGGACTTTCATATTTTGTAAATAGCATCAATAAAACTAAAATAATCATGACTATACAAGAACCACAATCACACATAACCAACAAAGAACATTAAAGCAAAATATACATAAGCCAACTCTTGGGTGCATGGAAACAACTCACAAAAGTAGTTGATCAGACCTGAAACAAAGGATATAAACATAGCTGGGCTTCAAGTTAAGATGACCCTACCAAGTTACAACATTTTCAAACCACTAAAATCATATAAAACAAGCATAGCCCACGGTTTTAGAAGATGGAACACACAAGTTGAAAACAACATGAATATATGTAGTGAAGGATGAAATGGACATGGCTAAGAGCGGAAAAACCCTTTCTATAATCAAAACAAAGCATCAACATAAGATTATGCCAAAAATAAATCCAACCAATGATTGGAATCTATGCAAAAAAAATGTAGACGATAAGAATGGAATGGCACTCAGATGTCTACAACAATACTTAGGCTGAACTAAGGATAAGCTATGGTAGAATTAAAAATATTTAAACCAACATCAAAGAGACCATAATCTATTAACTAAAATCATACAAAATAACCAAAAAACAAGGATAGCACTTGGTCATTAATAAGCTTTCCCTACGTCTCCAGCAAAGGACATACACTACTCTAAAAATCCCTTCTTCTTCAAGCCTTTGAGCTCCCCTATATTTTTTCTCCCAAATTCAAATCCTCTTCCATACATTCCATCTCCTTTTCAAAAGGATCAAGGCTGTCATGACCCTCCTAGATGGACCGTTTGACATGGAAAAATAATGTATTTACCTGATGGTGTTTTAATATTCGTTCTTGTACAATTAAGCAGAGTAGCGATGTTAGTAGATATTAAATATTATGATACTACTAATTAATACGAATGTGTAGGATCAGGTACACTTGTAATTAGAATAAGTTGAGTCATCCATCGAAGGTGAGGGTACATGAGATTGGGGAAGTGATGATAAGGCAAACTTGAAGGTAACATGGATAGATACCTTCATATAGGTATGCATTTGGTTAGGGATAATCATCAATATCTAGCCACCTTGAGCCCCAGACTAATGGCCTAGTAGCTATCATAAGTTCTAGAGGCTAAGACATGTGACTAAATTGATGGAAAGATCTCCCTCTTTGTCTGTTGCACATGCTTGATTGTATTTTACTTTAGCAATATTACCTCAAATTTGAGAAGTATAGATAAATAGATTTCATTTTAAATAAATGGTTGATTTATTTTAAAATGATAAATAGATTTCATTCTAATAAATGGTTAATTTATTTTAAAATTATAAATAGATTTCATTTTAAGTAGATAGTTGATTTATTTTAAAATGATAAATAGATTTCATTTTAAGTAAATAGTTGATTTATTTTAAAATGATAAATATATTTCATTTTAATAAATAGTTGATTTATTTTAAAATGATAAATATATTTCATTTTAATAAATGGTTGATTTATTTTAAAATGATAAATAGATTTCATTTTAATAAATGGTTGATTTATTTTAAAATGATAAATAGATTTCATTTTAAATAAATGGTTGATTTATTTTAAAATGATAAATAAGATTTTATTTTTTTTAATGTTGGTCGTTTCATCATTAAAGCACATGATTACATTAAACGGGTGGATAAACACACCTCCAATAGGGTCCCTAATAACTATTACATAGCATATCCGCAACATATGAGAATGGATGATTGATTTTAAAATTATAAATGGATTTCATTTTAAGCAAATGGTTGATTTATTTTAAAATGATAAAGAGATTTCATGTTAAATAAAATATTGAATTATTTTAGAAAATTGAAGGAATTATAATTTAAAAAAAAGTTAAACCATTTCAAGGAATGAAAAAAAAAAGATAAAACAATAGCTTCATATTAAACAAATAGAAGAATTTTAGTGCTAACAATGGTTGCTCCATTTGTAGAAAAATGGATTTGTCTAGTGCATTAAGAAAACCACCGGTGTCTTAATTATATGTGGATTTGTTTAATAAGATAATAATTTATTGAATGTTTTTTTAAAGGAAAATAATATTATCGAATCTACCTCCTACATCGGATCGACCAACGAGGTGAAGCTTCCCATTGACATGAGGGGATGGCCTCATTAACGTAGAGTATGGCATCATTAATGTAAAGGTATGGTTTCATCGACGTGGAGGATGGATTCAATTTTTGTAGTTCCTTGAGAAGGCAGAAAGGAAAAAATGTCCCCTCTACCATTTAACGAAGCATGGGAAGTTATGGTAGGAAGGTAGTGGACGAAATCTAAGAGGGATGAGGTTATGCATCGGATGGAGAGGAGAAAGGGAGGCAATAGCACTGGGGAGAGGAGATGAAATAGCAAGAACCAACAAAGTGATAAGGAGGCACCATACACAGAGTAAATAGACGTTCTTCAGGAACCAAGTAAACCAACCATGGCACAAACAACCAGGTTGGACTCATGGAACTCCTTTAAATATGCATTTATGGTTCTACCACTAGTTTTAGTTGTTGAAGTGTTCTATGAAGCCTCGTGTGCTAGTTGTGTGTACCCTCACGTGTTGGTTCCATTGGCTTGGTAAGACTTCACTGTGTTGAGCTCTATGTGGATTTTGTAAGCCTTTGTTGTGTCAAGCTATACGTTAGCTTTGTAAGTATTTTTTGTATCAAGATTTGCATTAGCTTTGTAATCCTTTGCTATGTTGAGCTCTGCATTAGCCTGGTAAGCCTTCATTGTGTTGAGCTTTGTGTTGGCTTTGTAAGCCTTTACTATGTCAAGCTCTGCATTGTCTTGGTAAGCCTTCCATGTTTTAAGCTCTACATTGGTTTTATAAGTCTTTGTTGTGTCGAGCTCTGCATTAGCTTTGTAAGCCTTTGTTGTGTCGAGTTATGCATTGGCTTGGTAAGCCTTCGCCATGTCAAGCTTTGCATTGTATTGGTAAGCCTTCGCTATGTCAAGCTCTACGTTGGTTTTGTAAGCCTTCATTGTGTTAAGCTCTACATTGGCTTTGTAGGCCTTCATTGTGTTGAGCTCTTCATTAGCTTAGTAAGATTTTGTTGTGTCAAGCTTTGCCCTTGGTAAGCCTTCATTGTATTAAGCTTTGCATTGGATTGGTAATCCTTCACTATGTTAAGCTTCGTCGTTAGCTTGGGTAGGCCTTCGCTATGTTGGATATGCCCAAATTTGTTGTTGGCTATGTTTAAATCTTTAGTACTATGGAAAAAATTTATTGGTGCCTGTGTGAAGCCTGCATGATTGGTTGTGTGAAGCCACATGATTAGCGATGTGGAGCCCGCATGTGAGCTATGTTAAGCTCCATTATGGGCTATGTTAAGCTCTATTGTGGGATATGGTTAGTGATGCTAAAGAGGCTATGTAAAGTATCCACAGTGATAGAATTTTGTAAACCTCTAGTGTGGGTTAGTGACTCACGTCATCCTCTATTTCTCTATCATAAATGTTTGTCCCTATAGTAAGTTAGCTAGGGGTGTGTGTTACATCAAGTGCACTCTTGTCACTTTTAATTTGGGTACATAGTGTGGTCTAACCTTGCTTGTTGGTTTTAGCAGTGGACATGGTTGTTTGGAAGTCGTAGGGTACCTGGTTAGAAAGCCTTTGCTTAAGTTCCATTATTGTTGAGTGTTGGAATCTGGTTTAGTGAAGTAAATGATTTTCTTTCTATGGTTCATTAATTAATTTCTATTTTAATGGAGAAAAGAGAAGGGTTTTCTTTATGTAAATATCATTATTAAAATAGTGGTTTAGAGTAATGAAAAAGGGGTACTTCATGTATTTCATTATTTAAAATAGGTAAATTTTAGATAGTGGAAAAAGAACCCGGTATGTTTTCATTAGTTAGAAACTACAAAATGTTAGTTAATGAAATATGAAATATTATTTGTTTTGTGAATTAAGGGTATTGTATCGCTTCAAATTTTTTGCACCCTTACCTTCAGGCTATAGGATCCGTGCCCGGAAGGGGGATGTGAAAAGGATGGGACAATACCTCGGACTGAGAGGCCCTTGGAAGGTCCCGCCTCTCGGGGGAGGTGTATAAGGGTGAATTTTTGACGGATGGTGGGTTCACCAGGAAACTTTTGAATGGCAGTTTCCACGCCTAGGTTGACAGTGAGTTTGATGTGTTCATTTTTATGCTTGATCATTCAACTCCTAGGTTTGGCCAAATATGAATCTAAACTATTCTATATGCCAATGCTGATTTAAATGAATACAAAAAATAGAAATGAATGCAAATAACAGAGAATATGCTAACTAGAAGGTGTCATACCTGATTCCGGATGTCTGATGAAGATTTTGAGTCTTGTAGCAGTTCAGATCATCTCAATTTGTACGTAATCATCCCAAATCATAGAAGGTCATCTGAAATCAGACAGAATCATCTGAAATCTGACGAATTCGTTAGACGAATTTGTCAGAAACCTGCAATCACAAAAATAGACGCAAAATACCAAATATGCAAGTGCAGAAGCAAAGGATAATGGTAGAAATAACAGCAAACATGCCTAAATAATAGATTCCAATAACAAATAAGGAAATGCAGTAGATTTAATGATTGATTTTAACTTTATCATGCGATTATGCTAAATGAGGTGAACTCCAAGATGCATAAAACATAATAACTTAAAACAGTGCAGAAATACGATATGAAAAATGCAGAGAAAGCTAAGAAAATGCAAACTCTAAACTCGGACTACCCCCAATCTGGACTACAGTTAGGATCGCCTCCAATCGTACGAGATCGTCCGCAATCGTCCGAGATCGTCCGCGACGATCCAAGCTAGCTTCGACTGAAAAATAGTAGAGTTCCTGCAATAAAAATGCAAAAATACCGAATGCAAGCAATAGTGCGAGGGAATAAGGAGCTAACTCTGCAATGAAATCCGTCAACTAAGGGGTTTAGGGGTTCAGGGAGAATCAGGGGGATAAACTAGAAAAATCCTAGTTTATATAGGATTAGGAAGAGGTTTGGGAGGTTGGGGATCATCCCAATCTGGGAGATCTCCAACAGGGAAATCTCCAACTGCACAGACACGCTTCTACCCGAGTTGGAGAGGTTGTTGAAACAGAAGCTAATTATGAAAATTTGGTTTTGGGATGAAATCGTCTGGACGTTCTGTTCCAGATGAATTCGTCAGATCGGGGATGATTTCATCTAATCTGCGACGATATCGTCCAACGGTCAAAACAAATCCTAAAAATGGCATGAAAAATGGGGAAAGCGGGTAATAGGCGGTTTAACGGGCAGTTTGGGGTTGAAATTCAAATTTTAATCTTTTATCTTTTTACTAAGGTTTTAACCATGCCAATTTTAGGGTGCTACATTTTGCCCCCTCTTTAGCGAATTTTTCGAAGAAAATGCGTTAAAGACGAGTTTTTCCCATTTTACGAGAAAGCAAAAATATACTCAATTTTTTAGACGATGATTCTTGGTCGAATCGTACGAATGCTGACTATGGTGCCCCCTCCGTGTTTTTACCCAAATCGAACGTTTGAGGAAAAAATGCAGAAAAGCAAAATTTAAAATGTGGATTTTTAAATAAAACTAAGAAAATAGGGTAAAACCCTAATTCATTTTTACTATTCACTTTTACTGTTCCAGAGCTCTGCAGAGAAGAAAAATGGTGGAGACAGCGCACAGAGCGACAGAGGTCCGACGCGGGCTACGGGTAAGGATCTAATCCTAGTAGATTAGGTTTAATTTAACTTTGTGCAAGTTTTTTGAGTTAAATTTGATTGTTTGGGGCATCGCGGCCATTTTTAGGCCGTCGACGTCGTCGGGACAAAATCGTCCCGATTTCATCGAAATCGTCCCTAGATCGTCGATTTCGTCTGATGGCGAAATCGACGAATTAGGGGCGATTTCGTCCAACAAGGGGCGATCCCCAAGTTGCGAAATCGTAGATGATTTCATCCTCACAAAGGATGATTTTGCCCAATTGGGGACGATATCATCCAATGGTGGACGATATCATCTTAAACTTGATTTTAAGTTGTTTAATTTGATGTTAATGATTGATTTATTAATGATTTTGTTGTTTTATTGTTTATTTTGTAGAAGGGATTACTAAAGAGCCGAGAATGGAAATATGGTGGGCTAAGAGATGACATAGCCGTGCTCGACCAGGCAGAGCATGACCGACTAGGACAGGTCGGTCTACAGCATGTGGCAGAGATGCCACAAGTATCGACTGACATGGGGCTACTGACAGCCCTAGCAGAGAGGTGGTATCCGGGGTCATCCTATTTCTGGTTATCGACAAGGGAGATGGCTCCCACTCTAGAGGACGTATGGAGGATCATGAGGATCCCCATACAAGGATGACTGATGATGCCTACGGCCAATCAGGGCCAGGCGATGATGAGGCTCACTAGAGACCCGAGCTTCACCCTAGAGAAGGGCGGAGTGAACATCGAGTCTCTACGATAGATGCCTGGGGCATCTAGGCTGACTCGAGTTTTGGTAGGAGTTGTCGGTGGCTTACTGCTGTGCCACCAGAGTGGATGCAGACTACCGTGGGTGCTCTCAGACATAGTCTGCGACATGAGAGACCATGGGTACAGATTTGCATGGGGCAGCTTTGTTCTTTGCCGCTTGTATAGGATCCTGCATGGGGTCGTATACAAGGGAGGTCGATGTCTGGTCTTGACATCACTACTGTAGGTTTGGTGCTGGGAGCACATTGCGGTGCGGAGGCCGATAGGGCTCCCATTGATAGGGGTTGACCGAGAGAGGCCCCAGGTTTTCTATTGGTGGCTACAGAGGGGGTCACAATGGTGGATAGATCTATCGATGTCACAGAGGTTGCTAGATGACCTCATCCCAGACCAGATCACCTAGAGGCCATGGCGAGAGCACCCCGGGTGGGCAGAGGATGGGCAGGAGCTGGCTCGCATCAGGCGAGTCTGTTGGCTGAGGATGGAGCGGGGAGAGGTAGAGCTCCACCGCTATGATCGAGTACTATGATAGTTCGATCTACAATAGGGGATCCCTTCTCTCAAGGATTACGAGTACTCCTAAACTATTTGAGATAGTACTACACTGAGCGGGGCTCCAGATATGCAATGATTCTAGAGTCAGGATATGGATGATGCCCCCATCCAGCCAGTGGATGGTGATGACATCGAGGTTATGGATGGCTATGATGCCTAGTACATAGGCATCCACCCTCCTCGGATGACGAGGGCGTAGGGTCCAGTGCACGTTATGGTGCGCCAGATGGGGAGGTGACGACAGGCTGCTATTGAGGTAACGTGGGGTCATGGGGGAGAGAGCAGCGGTGGTCCCCATAGGAGAGATGCCAGAGGATGGCATGGGCTCCATAGAGGCCATGGGAGACAGGGCGGAGGGAGGAGAGACTCCCTTCATAGTAGGGGGAGAGACCACCATCACCTGATAAGGGCAAGGGTGTTGACATAGGGGAGAGCAGTGAGACAGTGACTCTTTGGGCTGAGGCTGCCCACCTCCGAGCTCAGGTGCAGTCACTGTAGGATGAGGCCACTCAGCTGAGGATGTAGGTACGGACACTATAGGATGAGATGACATGGCTCAGGGCACGGAGTGGAGGGGTGAGCAGGGATGATCTAGTGTGGTCGATGATGCAGACTACATTCTACCAGGGTGTATACTTCCAGCTGGTTCTAGAGGGCCAGAGGGTACAACTACCGGCCAACATTGCAGAACCAGTCAGGTTGGGATCGATGAGGACATCCTCTCGATCGACGATGAGGACCCGAGATACATCTTGGACCTCTATGGGACCACCTCCTCCACGTCAGGGCGGGGGAGGAGATGAGGCTGAGAGCTCGAGGGCTTCTCGAGGCTAGGTGTCTATGGACTATAGATTTTGTAGAGATTTTTGAGAGGATTGAGTATGCCAGGGTATAGATTGTGGCATACCAATCCAGTTTTGATATGATGTATATAATTTTTTGGTATATATATATATGATATTTTTTATGATATGACTTGTTCATATGTTTTTATGATGCTTTAATGTTTGAATTTGTTTGCTTATTTGATTGAGGATTCATGTAATTATGTCATTTTGAAATATTATAATTTGATGTCATGTTGTAAGATTTTAAATGAAATAATCTGATGTAAACAATTGGTTGTTGTGGTGTGATTTGATGAAAAATAAAAGAGACTTCTAACAATAATTTCAAAGGACATTGTCGCTGTTATAGACCATTTCATGGAGTCGCCGCTCACTCGGTCGTCAAGCTAATCCCAGTATAGAAATATTGTTAAAAGTAAAAGAGTGCTTAAGAGACTGTCTTAAGACTTTGTGTTGTAATGATGGAGATAATGATGGTTTGATGATTTGTTTTCAGATTTTCATAAAAATAGTATGCATGAGATACGAAAAGAAATATGATTTTGCTAGGCATAAATTCCTAAGTGTGATAAAATTTTGAACAATTCCTTAGAATTTATACCATGGTTGCAAAATTGAATTTGAACATAATGACATGAAATAGAATAGGTGTTCGTTTGTTTGTAAAGCATAATTGTGTAACATAATGATGCAAGTCATATGTTTTGATGAATTTGTTTTAAAATAAATGGAAAATAAAATTAGAACAATGGTTTGCGCTAGGCATAGAATTATAGGTATAGACTTATACCATCATCGCGAAATCCAAAGAAGAAAATAGATTGTTGGTTTTTGCAAGATGAATTTTTTGATTTTTGATAAACAGGAAAATAATAATAGGAACATGTTGTTTGAAATTATTTTTGTGATTTTGTGAGAAAATTTATATAATTGCTTTTATAGAAAACAAGAATTCTGAAATAAAAGGATAAAATTATTCCGAAAAGAATTACAGAAATATTTTAAATTATCTCAAAGAGAAATATAGATTTATAAGGAATCCTCATGTGCAAATGTGAGTTCATTACCGATCTTGATTTATCATAATGATACAAAATCTCTCAAATATAAATGTGTGTGCGATTGTATTGTTCATTCACCAATTTTGAGCAAGATAATTTGATACAAGTAATTTGCCTTAACCAAATGAATGTTCGTTGACCATGATTTATATGCATGTAACCGTACCGGACTACTATGTAAGTTAGGTTATCAAGAGCTAGCTAATCCATAAGATGACATAGGTCTGTACAAAAGAAGGTCGCTAATGTGACAGACATATCACCACGCTAGGGATTACCCAAGGCCAAGCGGGTTGGGCACAAACCACCTGTTATGGGGCTTACCTCACAGTTTTCGAATAATTGAGAATTCCAAGGATTCAAGCTCATTCACCCTTCTTTTCTTTTCAAGGGGTAGGGAAAGGATTTTATTGCATTTTGCTTTTGCGTTTCTCTTTTCTTTCTTTCTTTTTTTGTACTTTTGTATTTTTGCTTGATATTTGAGAAAATATTGAAATATTGTTGTGATGATACAAAATAACCTTTTTCTTTTTCTCTTTTTCTTGAACTTTTCTTTTTCTTCCTATGCTAGGGATACTTGCTCGGATTAGCTGTAGAGCAAGGGATTTTTATTCTGGGTAGGGGTGAGCTTGTCCTTTTGTCAATTCTCAAAGATTCTAGACCATGTGCATGATAGGATAGCAGGGGAAACTTTTCGCTCGGGAAACCATTTCTACTATGTAGCATCATATCGAATTTGCAATGAAATCATTTTAATGTGAAAAGATATACTTGGTTCAAGTAAATAACAAGATCAGTTCTCTATGCTCAAAACTTTATTTAATTCAACTGTGGACTTTGATATAAGAGAGATGAATAATCATACCAAATAAAATCAAGATATTTATTCATGTGAATGTGAAAGTGCGGGATTCCAAATAAATGCTAATTTATCCAAAATAACTGAAAATATAACTGCAATACTTCACAATTTGACAAGTACAAAAATAAAAGATGTTTTTGAAGATTTTGATGATTTGGATGTTTTTAATTTTAAGTTATGAATTGAAAGAAATACAAGATAATTGTTTTTTGAAATGTTTTAAATAAGTGACTAAAAGGAAATAATATGCAAAACAAATATATACAATGATGAAATGACCAATTTTTATGCATAGTAACGTTTAAGATGCATAATGTTCATAGGTTCTTTAAGTTCTTTACCATCTAAGGTAGATAATTTGTATGCTCCTGATCCAAATTTAGCGGTGATGACATATGGTCCAAGCCAGTTGGGCTCAAATTTACCTTTAAGGTTTTTAGTTGCATTAGTATTTTTTTGATTTTCTTTTAAGACAAGGTCACCGATCTCAAAAGATCGAGGATGAACTTTCTTAAGATATGCTCTCTTAAGTTTATTTTGGTAGGCGCGAAGATGCTCCAAAGCATTGATGCGCTTTTCATCTAGAAGTTCTAGCTGACTAAATCTGCCAGCACGATATTCATCCCCTACTTCAGTATCTTGAAGTAGTAGAGCTAAAGAAGGAACTTCTAATTCAAAGGGAAAAATGGCTTCAACACCATAAACCAAGACAAAAGGTGAAGTTCCAGTGGGGGTTCGAACACTAGTTCGATAGGCCCACAAAGCAGGATATAACTGAATGTGCCAATCTCGACCGGATTTATTGACCAATTTTTTGAGAATTTTGATTAAGGTTTTATTAGATGCTTCTGCTTGACCATTACCCTGAGGATAATAGGGAGTGGACCAGCGATGTTGAATTTTATATTTTTGACATAATTTTTTAACATCTTTATTTTTGAAACAAGTTCCATTATCGAAAATGAGATTGGCAGGAATTCCAAACCTACAAATAATTTGATTAAAAATAAACTTGGAAACTTGTGTTCCAGTGCAAGAAGCTAATGGCATAGCTTCAACCCACTTCATGAAATACTCGATGGCGGTTATGATGAATTTGTGTCCATCGGATGACACAGGGTTGATTTTTCCAATGATGTCTAAGCCCCATTTTGAAAAGGGCCAAGGAGATGAAATAGCCTGCAGTTCTTGTGCAGGTGCATGGACAAGGTCAGCATGTTTTTGGCACTTGTCACAATGTCGCACATAATTATGTGCATCATTTTCCATGGTAGGCCAAAAATATCCTATCCGAAGGAGTTTCTTAGCAATGGCGCTACCACTAAAATGTCCCCCACAAGATCCATTGTGGGCTTCATTCAAAGCTGATCTAGATTCTTCTAGATTCAAACATCTCAATAAGATGCCTTCAAAAGATCTTCTGTACAAGGTATTACCAATAATCACAAAGCGACTTGCTTGTCTACGTAATAACCTACGTTGGTTGCTAGTACAACCATCAGGGAAGGTTCCTTTCTACAAAAAATTAAATATATCAGTATACCATGGTTCAGGAGTTGTTTCGTTGATGAGAAACACATCCAAAGGTTCTAAGCATGATTTGCTTGAAGTGGGTTCCTGGAGTCGATGAATAATGATGGTAGCATATTCATCGTCTAACTCCAAGGGTAAAAGAGATGTAGCTGCAGCCATAGCGTCAGTCGCACGATTGCTAGTTCGAGGAATAGCTTCCAAAGTAACTTGATCAAACAAGGATAATAACTACAAAACATATGCTTTATATGGGCGTAATTTATCATCTCTAGTCCGATAAACATCATTGATTTGATTTATGACAAGTTGGGAGTCACCGAAAACCAATAAACTTTTAATTTTCAATGCCAAGGCAGCTCGTAATCCAAGGATAAGAGCTTCATATTCAGCAGTGTTATTGGTGCAAGCAAATGTTAATTTGAAGGAGAGAGGTATAAGATGTTTTTGCAGAGATATTAAAATAATACCCGCTCCAGCCCCACTCATGCATCGGGCTCCATCAAAGTATAGGGACCATTGCTCTGAATGGTCTACCTCTAGTTTAAGGCATTCATCAGGAAACTCAATGATGAGGGGATGAGTAGATTCTAAGGGTGCAACAGCTAATTGATCTGCTATGATTTGACCCTTAACAGACTTCTGTCCTATGAAGGTGAGTTCAAATTTGCTTAGCGCAAGAACCCACTTGGTTGTGCGACCAGATAAATATGGTCGACTCATGAGATATCGCAAAGGGTCGAATTTGGCAATAACATACATTTTTTGACTGAGCATATAATGTCATAGTTTCTGTGTAGAAAATATGACTGCTAGGCATAATTTCTCTAATATGGTATAGCGAGTTTCATAACTGATTAAGGTTCTGCTGATGTAATAATTAGCACGTTCTTTCTTCTCATCGTCAAGCTGAGCTAACATAGCTCCTAAGGCAGAATCAGAAGCAGAAATGTACAAGATAAAAGGATGATCAGATCTAGGTGGGGAAAGCACTGGTGGTTTGAGGAGATATTGCTTAAGGAGTTCAAATGCTTCTTGGCATTCTTCATCCCAATGAAAAGAGACATCTTTCTTAAGAAGCTTAAGAAAGGGTCCAGTTTTGTCTGCCAACTTGTCGATGAAGCGGCGAATAGCTTGAAGCTTACCTTGTAAACTTCGTAATTCTGATATATTGGTGGGTGCGGGCATATCTGTGATAGCCATGATCTTGAGAGGGTCAATTTCAATGCCACGTAAAGAAACTATAACCCCTAATAATTTATCGGACTTAACTCCGAATATGCATTTAGCTGGATTTAGTCGGATAAGATATTCCCTTAACCGATCAAATACTTTCCTTAAGTCATTTAAATGATCATCTTCTTTGATGGAACGAGCTATGATATCATCTACATAATCATGTAGGATATCATGCATCATATCATGAAAGATATAAGTCATAGCTCGTTGATAGGTTGCACCTGCATTCTTTAAGCCAAATGGCATCACTTTCCAACAAAAGGTTCCCCAAGGGGTAATAAAGGCTGTTTTGGCCTGATCTTCGAGGAGCTATCCTGATCCGATTATAACTGGAAAATCCATCCATTAAGGATATCATTCCACTTCCAGCAGTAAAGTCAATGATCTGATCCATGTTGGGAAGAGGAAAATCATCTTTAGGGCATGCAACATTAATATCTCTGAAATCTGTGCAAACCCTAACTTTAGTGGCTTCTTTCTTAGTTACTGGAACTACATTTGAGATCCATTCAGCATAATCAATGGCTTGTATAAAAATGACTTTCAATAGTTTTTCTAGTTCTCCTTTGACTAGTAAGGCCACTTTAGGATGCATTTTTCTAAGTTTCTGTTTAACAGGTTTAGCATCTGGATGGACTACTAGATGATGCATAACTATAGAAGGGTCCAAACCTGGCATGTCTTCATATGTCCAAGCAAAGACATCTTCATAGTCTTTAAGAAATGAAATGTATTTATCTTGTTTTTCTTGACTTAATTCTGATCCAATATTGATTATGTGAGGGTTATGTTCGGTTCCAATGTTAATTTTTATAACGTTTTCAACTTCCATATGTAAATCTCTCTCAAAATTAGGTGGGGTGGATGAAACACCCAATTCTTGTAATTCTTCCAAGGTTAACTTGGATAATTCATCTTGAGAAGTCGTAGCTTC
The DNA here is from genome assembly GCA_028583015.1 of Wollemia nobilis. NCBI lineage: Eukaryota > Viridiplantae > Streptophyta > Pinopsida > Araucariales > Araucariaceae > Wollemia > Wollemia nobilis. The sequence goes on from JAQPPZ010000314.1 coordinate 4,372,976, forward strand.
AAGTTGGGCTATATTCGGGATAGAGCCATCAAAATAAAATTCATTATATAACAATTCCTCAATGGAAACATCATGAAAGATATCTCCCTCCAACTCGTCATCGGATTCGGCAATCATTTCGGGGTAGGCTATGGATAGCATATTGCAGGTAAAAGAATTATTCTTTAGACACAAAGAATCTTGTTTATCTAGATAATCTTGATAACATACGAGATGGTCATCATCCTCAAATGGAAAGGGCTGACCTTTACTAGAAAATAGGCCCACACCACAGTGGGTAGGCCACGGTTCTACCTCAAAAGGTTCTTTCATACCATTTTGGAAAGGTCCCAAACCTTTCCCTTTATATCCCAATTTAAGCATTATGGGCTTAGCTTTAAGATAATCATTAGCAAAATAGCATCTAGCATATCCATCACAATGTGTCTTAATGTTTTTGGGTATTCTTCCCCAATCATATCCTTTATAAATAAAAGCACAACTCCCGACTTGGTAGATACTTCCCATAGGCTGTGGGAGGCCCAAGGTACGAGGAGAGGGTGGGAGTTTATTTAAAAGGAGGGAAGTTTGCATGGCAGTGTTGGCTTCCTCAGATATAAGAATTGTAGATAAATCGGGTAAGAGCTCATCAGTAAGAGCATAAGAGGTAGAAGGGACATTTCCTACATCGTCGGATGTAGAAAGGATGCCTGTAGTGGATGTAGATGTCATAGGGATATTGATGGGTGAGTCTATAGGTATGGAAGATATAGGAGTAAAACAAGAAGCATTGGTTGTAGTTTTAGGATCTTTTCGAGGTCCTAATGTGGTTGGTTCAGAAGATGGTTGAGCTATATGTATAGGTGTAGTTGAAAGAGTAGATGATGTTATGGGTGTGTGTTTCACACGTTTGGATGGATGATAAGAATTAGGATGTGTGGATGACAGGGCGGGGCAAAATTGAACTCCAACAGGTTCCGCCAAAGCGCACATATCAAAGGGTCTAGGATCACCATGAATGGTAACCAACTGGTTTTTAAATTCGAATTTAACACATTGATGTAAAGTGGAGGGAACCGCTCGCATCGCATTGATCCAAGGGTGACCCAAAAGTATATTGTACGATGCGGGGCAATGTACAATAAACACGGTCGTATCTAGGGTTCTAGGACCAACTTGCAAGGGTATAGTAATGACTCCACACGTTTCTTGTGTCTCGTCATTGAAGGCTTTTATAATCATATCGGTTCTTTTCATTTCGTCACTTCTAAACCCAAATCGTTGGTAGAAGTCAAAAGTGCAGATGTTTAAAGATGAACCATTATCAATCAAGACTCGTTTAACGGCTACATCTCCAATTAGGGCAGTAATATATAAGGGGTTATCCTTATGTAAACTATGTTGCGGGATATCTTTATCTCGAAAGTCAATACAATCGACTTCTCGAGTGATGATAGTATTGGACATGGCTTCGGGTTGAATATTTTGTGGTACCATCATTTGGCTTAATGTAAGCATTAATTCATCCCTATGGGTAGGAGAAGATCTTAACAGGTCCAAAAGGGAAATTCTAGCTTGTAGTATTGGATAATTGTTCATTAATATTGTAAGGAGGTTTAGGTTGAACATTAGACGCATAATTCCCTTTATTGGGATTTTTCAAAACAAATGGGGCTGATCCATCATTCTGAGTTTGATCCTGTTGAGAGGTTTGAGCCTGTTGTCTGGTAACGGCTCCGATGGTTCCTACAATATTATTTTGTGGGTGATGAATAGGTCTTGGTCTAGCGTTTATGGCTTGTTCATTAGAAACTATTTGGTGAGAAGATGGTCTAGTAGTGACTCTTCTAGGAAATGGTTCTTCTGGAACCATAGAACTTGTGATAGGTTGAATAGGATCTGATTCATCTTCAGAACTATTCGATTGATTTGAGGTGATTTCCATGTCACTTTCAGTCTCATATTCGGTGTCACTAAGATCAAGTATCCGAATATTATGTAGAGGTCCAGTCGTAACTATGGATAAAGTTGTGTCAAATATTTGAGGATCATGAACAGGTAATTGTCCACTAATAGTCCCTACATATCGGGTAGGAGGAGGAACATTGTGATGCTCAATTTGATTGGCCACCTCTTTACCATGTTTTGGTAAAGGATGTTGAAATATGTCCAATGATTGATTGGCATTCTGATTCTGATTTTGGGGAATGTTCTTTTGGGCGTTATTAGAAGGATTTTGTTTAGGTTGGAAGGCTTGCACCTCCATCTCATTATTATCAATCAAATCTTGTATTTTATGTTTTAATATTTTACAAGAGTTGGTAGCATGTCCAGGTCCTCTATGAAAATCATAATGTAAATCAGCTCTGTATCCGGGTATGGTTGGATCAGGTTCCTGGATAGTTGGTAATTGGATCAAGCCTCGTGCTAGTAATTGTGGGAGAATGGTTGATAAAGGTTGATTTAACCTAGTAAATTCTTGGGGTGGTTTATCGGGAGGTTTCAATATAAACTTCTCTGTTGTTTTTGTAGTATTAACATTAGCAATGTTTCTGCTATCAGTGACTCCGTCACCCACAACTTGTTTATTTTTATATTGATTTCTGGATGTTTTCTCATCATCTTTCTTTTTGAGCTGACCTCTTCTAATGAGAGCATCTTCCACCCTTCGAGCTAAGTCTATAGCTTGATCGAAGGTGGTCAAGGTATCGATTGATAATTCATAGGATAGTTGTTCTTGTAAATTATTGATAAAAATATCCAACATTTCCCGATAAGGTAACACAAAGTGTAATTTTCCTATCAAGTGTCTCCATCGAGCTAAGAAGTCAGCAAAACACTCATCTTTATCTTGTTTTAGGTTGTACAAATATTTAATGGTTACATGCCTTTCGATATAGGCACTAAATTGATGCACAAAAGACTCAGCGGTCTCTTCAAAATTTCTCAAAGAATGAGTGGGTAGTTGATAATACCACTCCAATGCCATCCCCCTAAGCTTTTCGGGAACATTTTTAGTAATAGCAAATCATCATGTGATATGTCATGACATGCTATCCTAAACATACGAAGATGCTCTATGGGATCTTCAGTTCCTTTATATATAGGTAGGACAGGCATAGGAAAGTGTTTGGGATATGGTTGTGCTACAACTATAGGATCTAGAGGTTGACTACACATCTCTCGATAATTGTACGAGGGATGGTAGGGATCTATCTCGGTCCATGCGAGAGACTAACTGTTTCACCATGGCTTCCAAATTACCAGTTTGTCCACCATATTGGTTTGGTGGTACATGAGTATGGGATTTGTGACCGTAGGAAGGCGGGACATAAGGATTAGATGCTATATTGTTGTTATGCAAATGGTTGGTAGGAAGAGTATTATGAAGAAGATTTGTTGTAGCATTATGTTGTATCCCAGATTGTTGGAAATTGGTATTTGGTTTTGTTTTAGGCTTTTGTTGATTTGAGGTATATTGATCAATAGCTTGGCGAAATAGAGTAGTGAATGAAGGTTTCTTTTGTGTGGGAATAACCCTTGGCTTGGTAACAGGCACTCTAGGTGGTTGGGTAGCCTGTTGTTGTTGCATGTTTTGGATTATAGTAGCCATGTCCAAATTGGACGGTCCAGCTTGATCACTCTCTTGATCAACAAAGGACAAAGGATTAGTGCGTGTGTGATATATATCTTCTAGGGTTGCTTGAGTGTCACTAATTTGATCTTTATCCATATGAACTGCTCTATTAAGAGTGCCAATATTAGTATTGAGAAATTTCCAAAAATGTTCCATGTTCTCAAAAGTAATAGCTCCTTCTGGAGTTATTTTAGGAGATGAGGATCCTTCCTCTCTATCATTTTCTTTTTGTTCATTTGCATCCACAAATTCTTCTTCTTGTTGGTTTAAGGTTACTTCTTCCTGAATTGGGTCTTCAAGAAGGGCATCTGGTTTATTTATGGTTTTTCCTAACCAATCTTCTTCTACTTCAATTTGTTTTCCATTCCTGAGTCTAGTCATTATGTCTAAATTTAGGTTTTAGCAAATATATATTAATATATTTGCAACAGATCTTGGGAGGTATATATTTTAATTATATACCTACTATAATACTTAAAAGAAAATGTTTTGATTTTTTTGTTATGATTTTATTATTTTTTTGTTTTTGTTTTTGTTTTTATGCTTATAAAGACAATAAACAACACACTAAATACAAGAAATAACAATAATAAAATAATAGCTTAGTTTTCTATAAATAGTTTATAGATATCATTGATAGGATCAAGTTCATCAAGAGTCATAAAATGCTCCTCTTCAAATTGGAAATTGTTTTTCAAGAAGTCAACAAAGTGTGCTATGGTGATATTATCTGTTTCAGATTCTGTTTTGTAAAAATAAATCTCATGGCAATACTCTCGATATAACATAGCTCTGGGAACTCTATTCCATCTCTTTCTATCCGTAAGATCAGCTTCTTGGTCCTCTATACGAGATAGAAATTTATGTACTATGGCTGCATTCTCAAGGTATTCCTCAAAGGTATACAACTCAGAAGACACAAGGGCTCTTTTATCTGCTAACCACCTATGGCAAGCTCTCTGAAGTTCATGATACAAAATCACTTGATCGGGATCCAAGATTCTATCTAGGACAAACCTCTTGATTTGCCTAAGTTCGGTTGCTCTAGATGAAATGAGATCCAATCTCCTATCAAGTTCATCCCACAAAGGTTGAACCCTATTTGTTTGAGGTACTCTAAGCACAGAAGTAATCTCTATAGCTGCTAATTGATTTTCAACATTAATGGTGACAACTCATCTTTTATTATAGTCTACCATCTAAATATGACATGCAATTTTTTTGAATCTAAATGCATTTATGTTTTGATTTTTATTATTTTTATTTTTAGAAAGGTTTTTGTTTTCAAAAGGTTTCTGTTTCACGTCGGGTTCACCAAAATGTATCGCTCCAAATTTTTTGCACCCTTACCTTCAGGCTATAGGATCCACGCCCGGAAGGGGGATGTGAAAAGGATGGGACAATACCTCGGACTGAGAGGCCCTTGGAAGGTCCCGCCTCTCGGGGGAGGTGTATAAGGGTGAATTTTTGATGGATGGTGGGTTCACCAGGAAACTTTTGAATGGCAGTTTCCACGCCTAGGTTGATAGTGAGTTTGATGTGTTCATTTTTATGCTTGATCATTCAACTCCTAGGTTTGGCCAATATGAATCTAAACTATTCTATATGCCAATGCTGATTTAAATGAATACAAAAAATAGAAATGAATGCAAATAACAGAGAATATGCTAACTAGAAGGTGTCATACCTGATTTCGGATGTCTGATGAAGATTATGAGTCTTGTAGCAGTTCAGATCATCTCAATTTGTACGTAATCGTCCCAAATCATAGAAGGTCATCTGAAATCAGACAGAATCATCTAAAATCTGATGAATTCATCAGAAACCTGCAATCACAAAAATAGATGCAAAATACCAAATATGCAAGTGCAGAAGCAAAGGATAATGGTAGAAATAATAGCAAACATGCCTAAATAATAGATTCTAATAACAAATAAGGAAATGCAGTAGATTTAATGATTGATTTTAACTTTATCATGCGATTATGCTAAATGAGGTGAACTCCAAGATGCATAAAACATAATAACTTAAAACAGTGCAGAGATATGATATGAAAAATGTAGAGAAAGCTAAGAAAATGCAAACTCTAAACTCGGACTGCCCCCAATCTGGACTACAGTCAGGATCGCCTCCAATCGTACGAGATCGTCCGTAATCGTCCGAGATCGTCCGCGATGATCCAAGCTAGCTTCGACTGAAAAATAGTAGAGTTCCTGCAATAAAAATGCAAAAATACCGAATGCAAGCAATAGTGCGAGGGAATAAGGAGCTAACTCTGCAATGAAATCCATCAACTAAGGGGTTAGGGGTTCAGGGAGAATCAGGGGGATAAACTAGAAAAATCCTAGTTTATATAGGATTAGGAAGAGGTTTGGGAGGTTGGGGATCATCCCAATCCGGGAGATCTCCAACAGGGAAATCTCCAACTATGCAGACACGCTTCTGCCCGAGTTGGAGAGGCTATTGAAACAGAAGCTAATTATGAAAATTTGGTTTTGGGACGAAATCGTCTGGACGTTCTGTTCCAGACGAATTCGTCAGATCGGGGACGATTTCGTCTAATCTGCGATGATATCGTCCAACGGTCAAAACAAATCCTAAAAATGGCACGAAAAATGGGGAAAGCGGGTAATAGGCGGTTTAACGGGCAGTTTGGGGTTGAAATTCAAATTTTAATATTTTATCTTTTTACTAAGGTTTTAACCGTGCCAATTTTAGGGTGCTACAGTGTATGATTGTTTAGTTCATGAAATGAATAAAAGGGTATATTTATGACTAAAGTAGTTGGATTTAATGGAATAAATAAATATGAAATATAATTTTTTTTGTGAATTTAGGGTATGGGTCTTTAGTTCATGAAATGAAGAAAAAGGTTTATTTATGACTAAACTAGTTGGCTTTAATTGAATAAATAAATATGAAATATGATATGTTTTGTGAATTAAGGGTGTGGGTCTTTAGTTCATGAAATGAAGAAAGAGGTTTATTTATGATTAAATTAGTTGACTTTAATGGAATAAATACATATGAAATATGATTTGTTTTGTGAATTAAGGGTATGGGTATTTAATTCATGAAATTAAGAAAAAGGTGTATTTATGATTAAAGTAGTTGGATTTAATGGAACAAATAAATATGAATGAATTAAGGATATGGGTCTTTAATTCATGAAATGAAGAAAAAGGTTATTTATGATTAAAGGAGTTGGCTTTAATGGAATATATATGATTTGTTTTGTGAATTAAGGGTATGGGACTTTAGTTCATGAAATGAAGAAAAATGTTAATTTATGATTAAAGTAGTTGGCTTTAATGGAATAAATAAATATTAAATGTGATTTTTTTGTGAATTAAGGGTATGGGTTTTTAGTTCATGAAATAAAGGAAAAGAGTTATTTATGGATTAAAGTAGTTGGCACTAATTTGGTAAATAATTGTGAACCTAGATTATTTAGCAATTGAAGGTATAGGACTTTAATTTTTGAATAAAGGGTTAGTCATTTATTACAAGCTATCATGGTCTGATGCAGGGTTGAATGGCTCTCATGAGCAGATGAGAGGGGAAATAGAAAGAGTAGTTTCTATGATATCAATTATGCATTGGAAAGTTGAATTGCTTGGGTTATTTGTATAGTTGCAATTTGGAAATAAAATAAAAAAATGCATTTAGAAGCATGTCTATCCTGGTCCATGAGTGTCCCAATCCCCTACTACCCTCGATTGATGGAAGAGCAAAAGAACCAAAGTCATGAGATGGACCAATTCACAAGTTTGCTCTCTATATTACATATTGCTTAATTATGTACTATATTAGACTTGTGGGGAGATTTCCTCGATGAAATGGATATAAAGTTTGTTTTAAGGTATCAGGTTTGCCATACATACTTATGTAATAAATGAACATTATAATTGTTTCACCTTGTATTTCTTTATTGGCTATATTATATTTAAATATTTTCTTTGCATGTTATTCATTAATTGATTATTTATGTTTGGTTATCCTTGCTTTTATGTTTTGTTAGATTTAGTATATTGATCTATTATTTATGTTCTTATGTTGTTAATTATTGTAAAATAATAGTAAATTCTAGGTGAACTTAGAGGATGAACTAAGGGATTGAGACCCCCTTAGGTAGATTGGTAACTAGGTTTAGAAGATCATACCAGAGTTAAGATAGCTTGTCAGAGGATGAGATTGATAGCTTAACTCGTAGTACACGTAGCATACCCACACATAATGGCTTGTGTGGAATATGGATATATGTGTATATCTTCCAATGATTGAGGGTAATAAGTCTAGTTCATCAAGATTGATGATATGGATGGACTTATGTGCATGACATGAGATATGCCTATGCATAAGGGACTTGCATGAGGTAATCTTGTGTGGTATAGTTATTGAGAAAATTAGGGATTTTCAAGCATTAATTTGGTCTAAGGTTGGTTAGGGATTTATGAATCCTTCTCCTTAGTCAAAAAAAATTCTTTCAATATTTGTGTGTTTTCTTATTTCTTGATTTCTGGGTCGTTACAAAGGCACATTATTTTCATGGAGGAGGTGGTGTTTTACCAAGCACAAGAATACATTACCTTTAATGCCTCCTTCATACCATTAAGGTGCCACCTAAGCATACTAGACAAAAGAAGAAGGTTAATTTAAATTGCAATTCATTTAATTAAAACTACACCTTAGAGGCAAGAATTAATAAAAATATGCTCGAGTAATTTTATTTAATAATTAGCTTTTGGGTATTTGAAATTATCATTATTTCTTTCTAAAATATTAATGTCACCAAATTAATACTTTACTAGTCTAAGTATTAAAATCATCATTAAATTAATACTTAATAATTCCAAAGTATTAATGTTTCCAATTATATAATTATTGTCAAACACAAAATCTATGCATACCGCAAACAACATAGATTCACACCAATAGTACACACAATTATTTTATCCTTAAGTAGGTATTATATTTTAATATATTCTAACATTATCATCATCCTATTAAGGAGACTCATTGCACATACAAAATCTCGATCCAATGCTGTGAATATAGAAACAAGCAAAATACAAATGCATATACATGAAGGTTGATCTATTACCTTAAATTGTCAATGAGCAAGTCATCACCATCATTTACCAAAATATCTCTCTTCATAGGTGGTTTGCCCATATGGTCCAACCAAATAGAGCACTTGGTCCTGCACCCATAAATATGTCAGCAATACCATATTCCAAGCTCAAAATAATGCAATCATCCCATCATTAAAATGAAGCTATGTCATTAAGTATTCACACCAAAATATTTTTCATTGTTCATAAAGAGTTCTCCCGAGGAGGGTTGTTACATACTTATACCTTGTATTAAACATAGTCTTTTGTGTTTCATGCAAGAGAGTAAACAATTGTTTCATTCAAATAGGTATGGAAATTTCTACCTCATTTCTTTAGCATTTTTCCACGTAGCAAAATTCTCATAATATGTGTCCCACTATATGTTACATTGATCTAGAATATTTTTTTTTTTTTTTGGAATGAAACAATTGGTCTCACCTCAATCATTGAGGGATCTACCATCTACAATTTAGAAAAATTCCACACATGAGTAGGATCAGCAACATATTTCCTAAGCAGGGATATGTGGAAAGTATCATGGATCTTTGATAGGTTAGGTAGCAAAGTGAGTCTATAGGCTACTAGGCTAATATTATCAATGATCTCAAATGGACCAACATAACTAGGATCTACCTTGGTTGCTTAATGGTACTTTTCATGGGTTTTACACTTAATAAAACTCTATCCCCCATAGAAAAATCCCTTGGTGATCTTTTCATATTCTCATAGATTTTTTCATGATTTATCGCTTCCTTGAGCCTAAGTCATATTGCTATAAGTTGTTCCTCCATATATTATATAGTTTCATATATAATCATCATCTAATCCTCTAGATTATCCCATGAAAGAGGTATTCTACGTCTTCTATCATATAAGGCTTTAAATGGGGCCATCCCCACTGATGCATGGTACCCATTACTATATGCAAATTCAACAAGATGCAAAAATTCCTTCCACTTAGATTTTTGGTCCATGCAATACATGCATATCATATCTTATAAAACCTATTTTACCCTCTTGGTCTAACCATCTATTTTATGATGATATGCAGAAATAATATTCAATTTAGTGCCCACTACATAGGGTAGATCCTGCCAAATTTTTAATGTGAATCTATAATCCTTGTCTGATATAATTACCTCAATAAATTCATGTAGCCTAAATATTTATTTGGCAAACTTTTTTACCACCATCAGGTAATAATCCTTTATATTTTATAGTATGAAGTGTGCAACCTTGGTCAAATTTTCAACCACTACCAAGATTACATCATGTTGGCACCTAGTCTTATGTAAACCAATAGTAAAATCTATAGAGATTATTTTCCATTTTTGCATAGGTATATCATGTGGGTACAATTTCCCTACTGGGTGTCAATGTTCTACCTTAATCATTTGGTATTTTAAATATATCACAATGAAACTAGTGATATCTTGATTCATTCTAGTCCAATAAAGGTATTTTTCATATTTTTCCTCATTTTTAACCCTCTAAAATGAGAAAAATAGGGAGAATATGTGCCTCTTCCATAATCAGACTCGTTATATCACTAGTTTTGGGTATAATTACCTTGTATTTAAAGCATAAAATTCTATATTTTATGTTGAAATACTTATTCTCTTAAGGATTTCCCTTGGTTTATCTCGGATTTCTATGCAATGTGCATCTTGTAGTTGGATTTCCTTGATCCTTTCCATAAAATCTATATGAATTTGGTTCAATGAAGATCTATGCCTTCTCCTACTCAAGGCATTTGCAACCTTATTCTCTTTTCCTTTGATGTATTCAATACCAAATTTGTATTCTACTAATAACTCTATCCATATTCTTTATCTTGCATCCAACATAGGTTGGGTAAATATATACCTCAAACTTTAATGGTATTTTATTAGCTCAAAAGTTTTACCCAATAAATAATATCTCCAGACCTTTAAGGTGTGCATCATTGCAACCAACTCTAAGTCATGTGTAGCATAATTAACCTCATGTTTCTTGAGATTTCTAGATTCATATGCTACAATAGCCTCTTCCTAAGGTGATACCCCACCCAAACCTTCTAGGGAAACATCTGTACACACAGTAAAATTCCCAAGACGATTTGATATTTTGAAAATCAGTGCCATTGTTAACTTATTTTTCATAGTTTCAAATGCAGTCTCACACTTATTTTTCCATTTAAACTCTTTTCTCTTTTTCTGAATATTGGTGATAGAATAGGTAACCTTAGAGTAATCTCTCACAAAATACCTGTAATAGCCAGTGAGTCCCATGAAAATCTTGAATTCTATCACATTTGTTAGCAGAGGCCAACTTAGTATGGCCTCAATTTTCTTTGGGTCAATAAAAATCCCTTCTATCAATATGATGTGCCCCAAACACTATACTTGTAAAGTATGAAATTCACACTTGGATAATTTACCACATTATTATTTCTTCATCAATACTTCCAACACTAATCAGATATGGTGGTTGTGTTCCTCTTTAGTATAAGAATAGATCAAAATATCATCCAAGAAAACCAAGATAAACTGATCTAGATATTTTTTTAACATGCTATTCATCAGATTCATAAAATTTGGTGCATTCATCAGCCCAAATGGTAGCATTGGGAACTCATAGTACCAGATCTAGTCTTAAAGGTTGTCTTAGGGGTATCATCTTCCTAAATCCTTAAATAATTATACCCTGATCTTAAATCTATTTTTTTAAATATGGTAGCATCCTTTAACTAATTTAAGAGGTCATCTATCCTTGGTAGAGGATACTTATTCTTAATGGTTACCTTATTCCATTCTATAATATATACATAATATCAAGGAACCATCCTTATTTTTCAAAAATAACATTGGATCACCCCAAGGTGACACACTTGGTTTTATTAGACCCTTTTCCAATAAATATTGGAGTTATACCTTTAATTCCTGCAACTCAATTGGGTTCATTCTATAAGGTGTCCTAGAAATGGGTTTAGCCCTGAGAATTAGCTCAATAGAGAAGTCAAATTTCCTTTGAGGGGGTAACCTAGAGAATTAAATACTTATTCATCTCATTTTTCTATAGTCTTCTCATTGATCTTTACTACTATAGACATCCAAAAGTCACACATTGTCCATTTCCTTATCTTCATAGTCAATCGATTTGCAAAAACCTCTAAAATTGCATAAATTGGATCAAAGCACTAGTTATTTATTAAAATCACTCATCATAATCCTTAGCCTATTTGGGATAGCTAAGCCCCTTCCTATTCTTAATCATAGGTCCTCATGTGACCTCCATCATAACTCAACTAAGGTTGAATTCTCCACCATGGTCAAAAAGCACTTTATAGACAAAAAGTCAACAACTTTAGTCAAAACTTATTTTATGGTTAATTCTATGTTTAATTAGGCTAATAATTCTTAATCTAAACATTTCCACATCACCTAGTCTAATTTGACTAGCCTAGCCTTCCACATCACCTAGCCTAGCCTTTCCAACTCTCATCTAGATATTTCTCCACCTCACACTCCCCTAGGTAATAAATGAGAAATGGAGACTTTTGCACACAAAAAGTAATTCTAAATTAGAAGATATTTGCAAAAATGTTTCAATAAATGACATTTGGATACTTTCCTCCAGGTCATTATGACTTGTATATGGATGAGGGATTCTCTCATCCAATCTCATTTACGAACCAGGACACCTCTTAGGTGGACACCTCATCACACACACCTCATAAGGGACACCTCATCCTCTCCCCTAGCCTTGGCCAAGTCTATAAGTAGAAGGCCATTTTCACCATTTTAGGGATTCCAAATTTAGCTTACAAAAAATCTATAGAAATCACTCCAGACATATAGCATCCATCACACATCCATCACATCCACATAGCAATAGTATTTTGGTCATATCCATAACATTCCTTGTGATCTAGACAGGTTATCAACATCAAAAAGACAATTTTTTAAGGTGATCCATCGAATCAACAAAGGAGCAATCACATCAAAAAATCCCAAAAATCATATTGTGCAAGTTCAACTAGAAAAATTCAAGTTTACACGCCTCCGTGTGAACTACCTGGCTCAAACCAGGTTTGCACCCACCCGTGTGAACCTTTGCTATAGCAAAACAGAGTTCACTAAAAAGGTAAATATGGCTTAGTTTAGGGTTTCATACTATTTTTCTTAATTTATTTCATGTTCTAAGATGATTTAAAGTCTTTTGTCTTCATAAATATGGGGTTTGACTCAGGTAGGCCTCTTAATGCTCTAACTAGATTTTTTAGGCTCAAAAGGTACAAAGAATACATCAAACCAGTGGTGTCTCAAGAGCAAGAAGCCCACCTACACTAAGGAACATTCAAAAGAGAGGTCTTGTTGTCTTTGAAACACATCTCAAAGGATTTTCTTTAGGAAGACCCAATTGTAGCCTTTAGGGCAAGGATTGTAAAAGGGGATTTTAATATGTAACCTCTCCTTTTATTTTAATAACAAAGCAATCGATCACTATAATTTTGAATGAAGGATTGTATTGTAATTATCTATTTTAAATGGTTTCATTCTAGCATGCCCGGTGGGACCCACACCAAGAATTAGCTTAATTTTCATCTAACACATCTTGTGGATTGTTTCTATTTGGTAGGTAGTTGTCAACTTTGAAGAATCCCACATCAAATGCCCTAATACATAGTTCAATCCATGTCATAAAATATTCGTTGGTGCACCAAAGAGATTCAAGAGGTTAGAGAGGACACACTTGAGTATGTGAACTTCCCAATCTACCTCAAAATTGGTCCTTGAAGTATAGGTATCGATTTCAGACACCCCAAAAACTAGTAAGGTAAGTCAAGGGAAGTTAAGAGCCTCATGGTCCTAGGGATTGCATGCCCCCATACCTATATCCAAAATCATCTCTCACCATAGTGTATGCAAGGTAAAATCATTCCTTGTATTTTTGTGCAACATCTAGTTAGTTTTAATTCCTAGTAATTTGCTTATTCCAAGCATATGCATGATATCTGGAGGTTTTTGTATCTCCATTGCATAAATATTTAAATTTTGGCTCTTTTATGAAGGAAACTATTCTGGGACTATCCAAAAGCTGAAAAAAAATTATCAGGATCACAAAACCAGTTAGCCCCATTCCCAACACTAGGTTCACACGGCCCCGTATGAACTTCCAACAAAGGATAGTTTTACACCTAGGGGTGTGAACTTACCACACAGACACATCCTTGGAAAGGAGAGAGAAATATAGGACTTTGCATGCACTTGGATGTAGGTATTGTGCTAGTATAATGTTCATATTTACATTTCAAGGTATATCTTATCATTTGGGTTATCATGTGATCTTTCGCATACATTTGGTTGCTTTAGTTAGCCTTTAAAACTGCTATCTAAACTAGATTTTATTTTCAAAGGTATCTTCAATTTGTGCATTTTATTTCTAAAAATCATTAGATTAATTTGTTTTTGTGAGGATGCACTTAATCTAGATTTCAATTCCACAAGCATATTAATCTATATTTCAATTCCACAAGCATCTTAATCTAGATTTCAATTCCAAAAGCATCTTAATCTAGATTTTAATTCCACAAGTAGCTTAATCTATATTTCAATTCCAAAAGCATATTAATCTAGATCTTAATTCTACAAGCATCTTAATCTAGATTTCCATTCCACAATCATCTTAATCTAGATTTCACTTCCCAAAGCATCTTAATCTATATTTCAATTCAAAAAGGCATATTAGTTTAGATTTATTTCAAAATTGCACTTAGAGTAGCTTTGCTTCTAAATAGTTTGTGTAAAACACACACCCACACACTCATATAACATACACAGTGTAAGGATTGTATTTCATCACCAATCCCCACTTGAACTGGGGACGTTATTTCATCTCCTTACACTATTTCACCTTCATTTAGTAACCATAGTAGCCCCCTAGGAGTGGTTGACTGACCTTCATCACCATGAGATCCCCTACTCTTGAGAGATGGTTATCTAGATTTAATCACTGGAAGGTACCTTTGGAGTGGGTAATTTTAGAAAGCCCCTTTACACAGGGCTTTTAAAAATAATTAGTGGGTCTAGTTGGTCATTACTGTGCATGCCTTAAACGTGAGGGTTAAGCAAAATCTAGGTTTGTCCAATAGCAACGCATTGACAATGCAACCTCTCTTCATGAGAGTTGACTCATTTGAGCATCCTGAGTCTTCCCCTTTGGATACCATTTTACTATACTAGATTCCATCTAAGTTTCTATTCGACCATTGGAAACATAGTTCTATTATTCCCTTTGGGTGTTGTAGGAGGTTCTATGCTATGACTTACCTATTTCAAGTAGAATTCACACATTCCTATGGTTTTTTCTTAATACAAATATAGTACTCTCATCAAAACACATGAAAATAAAAACATTTGCTTAATGGTTGAGTCTCGAAAAGTGGTCACAACAACATATCATAATTTCCCATGACTCACTTGCTTGTTTTTCCCATAATTTAATTTCCATGCAACATTACATAGCCTATTTTTAGGTGGTACACACCCCCCCCATGTGAAATTCTTAGATACAAATAAATTCACACCCTATTGTGCGAACCTAGATTCCAAGCTATAAAACTACATATAATTTGATACACAGCACATAGATGATCTACACATCAAAAATCCACCCTCTATCCTTATTTTCTCAAGGTTCACACCCTTCGTATGAACTTTCAATTACAGAATAAATTTGCACCCCATCATACGAACCTAGTTTTCATGTCAGAGAATAACACGATAAATTCCAGATAACATAGAAAGACCCCACATAGCAAAAATACATCATCTGTATCTATATTATTGAGGTTCACATACCCCCATGCAAATTTCTAGATACAAAATAAGTTCATACCCTATCATGTGAACATGTGTTTTTGAGAATAGTAAGTATCAAAGCCAGTCATAGAGCTTTCTAAATCCTAGATCCCACACCTTTTGGCTATTCTTGCACTAGTACACACACTACCATACCTGTGACATGTAGCTAGATACGTGAGGCTCTCCACTATTCCATCGAGGCTTCTCACCACACTATCATGGTTGTAGGTACCTCCTCCTCTTAGACCAATGATCCATCTTTCGAGTCTAAGAAGGTTACATTCATAGCTCCATGACATTTGTTGATTGAGTCATCCACACCAAAGGCAAGTCCCATATCCCATGTCACATATTCCACTCCATCCTATTTGTATGATGAGACCTATGAGGAGTCCTCTCCTCTAGATGATCTCCTTTTTAGCAATCCACCATTGACCTATTGTTAGCATGTCATCTACACTACACCAGGTAGGCCTCTCCCCACCATCATTTTTGATGAGCCTACTCCACCTCCATCCCCATCTACTACTCATAACTTTCTAGAGAATTCATCTCATCCACTCCTAGGGGATGACTATAATGTCATCATTTCCCAAATTATTCTTGATTTCATCACTACTATCCAAACTATAGGTATGATTTCTACAACCCCTTCTTCCAAACAACCTCCTACTTCATATTATTTCCAAATTCTACATTCATGGCAAGATTCATCAAGTTCACAACTTCCATCCCAACCATCATCATCATTTTCACCTCAATATTCTTAACATCCACCTCAATACTACTAGATATCGTTACAGCATCCATCCCATCCTTTGTAGAAATTTCAACAACAACAAGTCACTCTATCTCCACAACTACCTCCCTTCACTTGTTGTTCACTACTAATTTTCCTACCAGATACTCTCATTATATGGACCTTAATTATTATCTTCTTCATCATTTTTTTACCTCCACCACCTCCATTTCAGCCACCACCATCAGTTACATCCTATCTCACCAATCCACCATGCTATTCGACTCATCATGAATATTCACTTTTTGTTCCTTTTATACCACCACAACTCTCTTTAATTACCATCCCATCTTCTAGTCAATTCTCTTTCACTACATCTTCATCTCTCCCACCACCATCTTCTACACCACCTCCTTTCTTCACTTCACCACCTACTTGGTCCTCAACCACCACCGTCCAAGTGCAACCAAATTTCTCATAAATGCAGCAATAGTATATGCCCATGCCTGAACAATAGATCCATGGGTACTATGATTAGAAGCAACAATCCATAGTCCAATCTTCATATAGTTCACCACATCCATCTCATGTTCCTTTCCTATAATATCAAGCCATGTTGATACCTGATCCACAATAGGCTGCTTACTATAATCAATGGGAAGAGCAACAACTACAATACCCACCACATTTGGGTTATTTATAGGCATCATCATAGCCACTCCCTCCACCCTCTTATTCACATCCATTTCCATATCCACTAGATACTATAATGGTGCTCTCTAGTGAACTCCAAGCCATGTAGGAACAAATAAAAAATTTGGATTTATGCACAACTAGTTATGGGCCTCAAAAACCCACATATGACAAGTTGTGCAATGAACCAATTCATCCATATATTCCCATGCATCATTATCCTTACCAGTTTGAGATCCCTAAATTTAATAAATTTAAAATTAAGGAAGACCCTAGAGAGCATCTTAACAATTTTTGCTTCTCTTGTTACCAACTTCATGGTAGCAACCCCCTCATGCTCCATACATTTACACTTTCTCTTGGGGAACAAACATTAGATTGGTACAACCATTTACCTCATCACTGATTATTCAATATTGAATGGTTGGCCAATATCTTTCTTCAAAAAATTTCCATTAACATCAAAACCAAGATGACATAATTAGATGTCTATGCTTTACACCAGTTTGACGATAAACCCATTTCTAATTTTATCTCTCGATGGAGGATGGTCATTCACAATCTTGATTTTACCCTTCCACCTACAGAGCTCATCAAAATGTTTACCAAAAGTTATAATAAAATTTCTCAAACTTTACAAATCCATTAGAATCACACATTCGAAGAGGTTATTTCTCAATCCAAGGTTATCAAGGACATCAAGGTCCATACGAGCAAGATCGAACTCCATCCCAAACAACCCTATCCATCCAACTACCAATATAATCACAATCCATACATTCCACCAACTTCTAAACCACCTCAAACCAATCAGGTGCCCCTCACTTCTCCATCTCCATCACCCCAATATGTACCATCCTAACCTCCATGATCACCACCACATCGACCTCCACAAACTGCATACCAAGTCAACCACCCCACCTTAAAATCCATACCAGGGTGTAATCCTCGTCTCCCTCATCCACTACATATTTGGAAAACTTTATTTGATCCCATGCCCACTTTATTTCATCGATTATTATAATGGAGGTCTCATCACCTTGCCTAACATCTAGCCTAATGATCTAATGCAGGAGCATCCGAGGATAGCAAAGCAATCGAGCATCAACCAAACTTTTTGTTGTTATTTTTTTCTAAGTGTTGCAATGTATTTTTTTCTAAGTGTTGCAAGAAAAATATATGTCACGATTTCGCGACATGTCACAAAATCGCGACACAAGGCAGAGGAAGCAAGGCACAGAGACCAAAGGTCATGAAATCATGACATGTCATGATTTCGTGACATGTCACGAAATCGCGACCACCATAGGGGAAACAAAGGCACAGAGACAAAAGGTCGCGAAATCACGACATGTCACGATTTCGTGACATGTCACGAAATCGTGACCACCGCAGGGGAAACAAAGGCGCGGAGACAAAAGGTCACGAAATCATGACATGTCACGAAATTATGACCACCATAGGAGAAACAAAGGCACGGGGACCAAAGGTCACGAAATCACGACATGTCACAATTTTGTGACCGCAGTCGAAGAACAAAGGCGTGGAGGAACAAAGGTCACGATTTCGTGACACGTCGCGAAATCGTGACCAAAGCAGGGAAGGCAAGGCGCGAAAGACAAATGGTCGTGAAATCATGACATGTCATGATTTCGTGACCAAAGTAGGAGAACGGAGGCCGACAGACAAAAATGGCACGATATCGCGACAGGTCACGATATCGCGGCCAAAACGGAGAGAGAAGGCTTGAAGGAGGAAATGTCGCGATATCGCGACATGTCGCGATATCGCGACAGGAGCAGGAGAGAGAAGGCATAGGAAGGAAATGGTCGCGATATCATGACATGTCACGATATCGTGACCAAATAGGAAAACATGCACTCCCAGCTTTCTTAAAGGCGGCCCTTCGTGCACGGCAAGTTAGCGACAGTGAAGCAGCAGTTCCAAAGAAGGATTTCAACGGGCATGTTGGCCACTCGCGCAGGATATCTAGAAGACGCATTTAAGGCAACTAACAGCAAGCAGCAGATCGAGGAGAAGATTCTGTTGGATATGGCAGCCAGTCACGCACCTCACCTAGAGTCTCATCAATGCAACTTTCTAGAATTGTTCCAAGTGGCAATTGTAGATCGTGGGAAGTTTGAAAGCACAGAGGATCGGGACCTCGATAAAAACCCATGGATTGTAATGAGAGGGGGTTGGCAAACAACAGTTTGGCTGTATATTCTTGTAAAATTCTTCCGAAGTATTGAATACAAATTTTGGGCTCTTGTTTTTTTGGTTTTCTATATTATGCAAGATCTATTCTCCACCAAGTGGTATCAGAGCCAGTAGTTCCTGAGTGTGTAGCAGATCGTCGGAGGAGAGGCAGTTACACCAGGATCTGTGGAAGGGCTTGGAATTGGGTGAGCAGAATGCCTCCAAGGAGAAACCCTGTTGGTGGGAGAGGCATGGCAGCAGCGGAAGATGTTCGAGCTTTGCAGCGGCAAATGCAAGCTCTGCAAGAAGAAATGCGTAGAAGATTGGAGCCAAGAAGAGACGAAGGTAGTGAAGAGGAAGATGATGAAGAAGAAGACCAACCTGAGGAAGAAGAAGAAGCAGTAGATCCTGCTCAAGCCAGACTATACAAAGCCATATCCCAGATTGGGAAGAGGCCGAAGATGGAGGTTTCCACATATTTTGGGAACCTTGATCCAGAGGAATTGATCGACTGGATCAACGATCCTGGAAGAGTACTTTGAGTACGAAGAGGTTGAGGATCCCGATAGGGTCGGATTCGCAAAGACCAAACCGAAAGGTCATGCTAGCATTTGGTGGAAGGGAGTGCAACTAGAGCGAAATAAAAGAGGGAAAGAGAGAATAACTAAGTGGGAACGGATGGCAGAAAAGCTAAAGAGGCGGTTCATCCCTGGTGATTATGAGTTAGACCTACTAAAGAAAATGCAAGGATTGAGGCAATCAAGCAAGTCTGTGAAAGAATACACAGAAGAATTTCATAAAATAATGATTAGAACAGGCCACTCAGAGGCCAACAAGGAGAAGGTAGCCCATTACATTAATGGGTTACGAGCAAGTATTCAAGAAGAACTAAGTCTAGTCCGGATGACCACCATAGAGGACGCTTACCAATTTGCTTTAAAGGTTGAAGAGAAGCTCAATAGGAGGTTTGAAAACAAGCAAAGAGGAAGAGGTCATGGCGGAAGGACCGACGGAAGGAACAATGGAAGAAGAAATGAAGATTCTCAAAAAAATGGAGAAGGTAGCAGCAATCAAGAACAAAGGAGAGAAAATACAGACCGCCCCCGTAATCAGAATAATGGTTACCGAGGGGGAAGAGGCAGAGCTGGACGTGGACAAGGAAGAGGAAGATTTCGAGGGACTTGCTTCCAGTGTGGGGAAGAGGGACATCACCAATATGAGTGCCCACAAGCAACGAGAAAGAAATAATCGGAGGCCGAAAGGAAATGCCAGAGTAGCAGTCACGGATGAAGATGCTGGATCTGAGCATTCTGAAGAAGCTGAGAGAGGAGAAGTAATGATTGCAAGGAGAGTCCTGCTGAATGAAGAGGGAGCTATAGATCAGAGGAAAAGCTTATTCCGCACAAGGTGTAAATGCGCGGGTAATATTTGCAACATTATCATTGACAACGGTAGCACAGATAACCTAGTTTCAGAGGGAATGGTTACAAAGCTACAACTGGAGAGAAAGAAACACCCGCATCCATATCGGATCGCGTGGTTGCAGAAAGACCATAAGGTTTTGGTCAATGAACAATGCCTGGTAAAATTTAGTATTGGAAATTACCGTGATGAGGTCCTAGTGCGACATTCTGCCCATGGCAGTTTGACAGGTGTGCGGTTCATGATGGCCGAGCCAACACCTATTTCGTGACCAAGAATGGAATGCGTCATAAGTTGAAACCCCTGAAGGAGGTGGAAGAAAAGGTATGTGGCAGTGCAAGAATTTGCTTGGTTGACGAAAGAAAATTTTTAGATGATTTAAAGCATGAACATATGTGTTATGCATTAATTCCTAGAGTCAGGGATACAGAATGCAAAGATGCCCCAACAGAAGTCCAAGATCTATTGAAGGAATTTCCAGATATCATATCTGATAATGTGCCTGAGGGTTTACCCCCAGTAAGAAAAATCAGTCACCATATTGATTTGGTGCCAGGGTCAAGCTTGCCCAATAAAGCTGCACATAGAATGACACCTGTAGAAACTGAAGAACTAAACAGGCAGGTCCAGGAGTTGCTGGAGAAGGGATTGATTAGGGAGAGTCTTAGCCCGTGTGTAGTACCTACAATACTAGCACCCAAGAAGGATGGAGAGTGGAGAATGTGCACAGACTCTCGAGCCATCAACAAGATCACAATAAAATACAGATTTCCATTGCCAAGGATGGATGACATAATGGACTGTTTGAGTGGAGCCAAGTACTTCACCAAAATTGACCTCAAGAGTGGTTACCACCAGATCCGTGTCAGGGAAGGAGATGAGTGGAAGACAGCCTTCAAGACAAGAGAGGGCTTGTATGAGTGGTTGGTCATGCCATTTGGGCTGTCCAATGCACCAAGTACCTTCATGCGGCTGATGAATGAGGTACTGAAAGAGTTTTTAGGAAAATTTGTCATTTTTTATTTAGATGATATATTAATATTCAATAGAACCCTGGAGGAACACCTGATGCACATCAGGAGGGTTTTTGAAAAGCTACGGGAGGAGCAGTTATTAATAAATCTAAAAAAGTGTAATTTTGTCAAGAAAGAGTTAGTATACCTGGGATTTGTAATCTCAGCAGAAGGTCTAAAAATGGACCCAGAGAAGGTGAGAGCTATCATCGAATGGCCTACCCCAAGAAGCACAACAGAGGTAAGATCATTTCATGGTCTAGCCAGCTTTTATAGAAAGTTCATAAGAAACTTCAGCAGCATTTGTGCACCCCTCACAGAAACAATGAGAGGGGATAAGAAAGAATTCAAGTGGACCTTAGGGGCTGAAAGGAGCTTTGATGCATTAAAGAAAAGGGTCACAGAACAGCCTGTTTTGGCACTCCCAGACTTTAACAAAGTATTTCAGGTAGACTGTGATGCCAGTGGCAGTGCAATAGGGGCTGTACTGAGTCAAGAAGGCAGACCTGTTGCTTATTTTAGTGAAAAGCTCAATGATGCTCGAAAAAAGTATTCAGTTTATGACCAAGAATTTTATGCTATAGTTCAGGCTCTGAAGAAGTGGAGGCATTATTTGTTGCCAAAAGAGTTTGTTCTATTTATGGATCATCAAGCATTGCAGTACATCAACAACCAAACAAAATTGAATCAGAGGCACATGAAGTGGGTTGAGTTTCTCCAAAGCTATACCTTTGTGTTAAAGCACAGAAGCGAGAAATCAAACAGAGTTGCAGATGCCTTAAGTAGAAGGCAGAATCTACTGATTGAAATGATAGTGGAAGTGGTAGGATTCGAAGAACTGAAGGGTCTTTATCCTGAAGATCCTGATTTTGTAGAAGCCTGGACGGCTTGCTTGGCACCTGTTACTGTGGATAGGACAAAATGGTTAGATTTCCTAATCCAAGATGGAATGTTGTTCAAGGGAAGTAAATTATGCATTCCAAGGAGTTCCATGCGGGAGAACTTAATCAAGGAAAAGCACAACGGAGGACTGGTTGGGCATTTTGGTCGGGATAAGACCATTGCCCTGGTGAATGAAAATTACTACTGGCCGCAACTTCAGCAAGATGTGAAAAAGTTTGTGCAAAGTTGCAGAATATGCCAGATGGCAAAAGGCGTAAGGCAAAACACAGGATTATACCAGCCATTACATGTACCTGAGAGGCCATGGGAGGACATAAGCATGGATTTTATTCTTGGATTGCCAAGAACACAAAGGGGAAATGACTCTGTATTTGTGGTGGTTGACAGGTTCTCCAAGATGGCACATTTTATTCCCTGCCAGAAAACAAGTGATGCAGTTCACATTGCGGGGTTATTTTTCAAGGAAGTGGTACGACTTCACGGTCTACCAAGAAGCATAGTTTCGACAGAGATACAAAGTTTGTTGGGTATTTCTGGAGAACATTGTGGAAGAAGTCGAAGACAGATCTGAAGTTCAGTTCTGCATACCACCCACAAACTGATGGACAGACAGAGGTGGTAAATAGAAGTCTGGGTAATTTATTAAGATGCTTGATAGCAGATAAACCCAAGGGATGGGATTTAGTTTTGCCGTAGGCGGAATTTGCATACAACAATTCTGTCAATAAGAGTACAAACAAATCTCCATTCCAAATCATATATGGAAACAGTCCAAGAAATGTTTCTGAGCTGAGAAAATTAGATAAAGGAGAAAAGTGCAGTGCAGAGGCTGAGGAATTCATGAAACAGATGAAAAGCCTGCATGAAGAAGTGAAGAAACAAATTACAAAAATGAATACTCAGTATAAAGCAAGAGCAGACCAAAAGCGGCGGTTCAAAGAGTTCGAAGTGGGGGATGAAGTCATGGTCCATCTCAGAAAAGAAATATTTCCAGCCAAAACTTATAACAAGTTGAAGATGAAGAAGTTTGGGCCATGCAGAATACTGGAAAAACGGGATTCAGGCAATGCATATGAAGTGGAATTGCCAAGTGGGCTTGACATTTCACCTATTTTTAACATATCAGATTTAGTGGAATACCATGAAGGAGATAGTACAGAGGCACCAAGCACAGAATTGTGGAGCATTCCAAAGTCTAACCCAACCAAAGACGAGATAGAGGAAATATTAGATACTCGTGAAGGCAGAAGCACAAGGAACAAACAATATTCTGAGTATTTGATCAAGTGGAAGGGCAGACCTGTAGAAGATGCAACTTGGTTGTCAAAAATAGAGGTTGACCACCTGGGTCTTCCTCCCAAATATCAGAAGTGAGGATCACTTCTCAATCCACCCCGGGTGTCTGATGCAGGAGCATCTGAGGGCAATAAAGCAATCGAGCATCAACCAAAATTTTTGTTGTTATTTTTTTCTAAGTGTTGCAATGTATTTTTTTCTAAGTGTTGCAAGAAAAATATATGTCGCAATATCGCGACATGTCACGATATCATGACAAGGAAGAGGCAAGGTCGTGAAATCTGCCACAGGGGAAACAAAGGCACAAAGACACAAGGTCGCGAAATCGTGACATGTCATTTCGCGACATGTCATGAAATCGTGACCACCGCAGGGGAAACAAAGGCGCAGAGACCAAAGGTCATGAAATCATGACATGTCACGATTCGCAACATGTCACGAAATCGTGACCACCACAAGAGAAACAAAGGCATGGAGACCAAAGGTCACGAAATCGTGACTTCACACGAGACACAAGGGAGGAAAAAGGTCACGATTTCGCGACACGTCGTGAAATCACGACCAAAGCAGGGAAGGCAAGGCACGGAAGACAAATGGTCGCGAAATCGTGACATGTCACGATTTCATGACCAAAGCAAGAGAACGGAGGCCGATAGACAAAACGGTGCGATATCGCGACATGTCGCGATATCACGGCCAAAATGGAGAGAGAAGGTGCAGAAATCCTTGAAAGAGAAGGAAATGGTCGTGATATCATGACATGTCGCGATATCGCGACCAAACAGGAAAACACGCACTCCCAGCTTTCTTAAAGGCGGCCCTTCGTGCGCGGCAAGTTAGAGGCAGTGAAGCAACAGTTCCAAAGAAGGATTTCAACGGGCATGTTGGCCACTCGCGTAGGATATCTGGAAGATGCATTTAAAGCAACTAACAACAAGCAGCAGATCGAGAAGAAGATTTCGTTGGATATGGCAGCCAGTCGCGCACCTCACCTAGAGTCTCATCAATGCAACTTACCAGAATTGTCCCAAGTGGCAATTGTAGATCGTGGGAAGTTTGAAAGCACAGAGGATCGGGACCTCGATAAAAACCCATGGATTGTAATGAGAGGGGGTTGGCAAATGGTAGTTTGGCTGTATATTCTTGTAAAATTCTTCCGAAGTATTGAATACAAATTTTGGGCTCTTGTTTTTTTGGTTTTCTGTATTATGCAAGATCTGTTCTCCACCAAGTGGTATCAGAGCCAATAGTTCCTGAGTGTGTAGCAGATCACCGGAGGAGAGGCAGTTACACCAGGATCTATGGAAGGGCTTGGAATTGGGTGAGCAGAATGCCTCCAAGGAGAAATCCTATTGGTGGGAGAGGCATGGCAGCGACGGAAGATGTTCGAGCTTTGCAGCGGCAAATGCAAGCTCTGCAAGAAGAAATGCGTAGAAGATTGGAGCCAAGAAGAGACGAAGGTAGTGAAGAGGAAGATGATGAAGAAGAAGACCAACCTGAGGAAGAAGAAGAAGTAGTAGATCCTGCTCAGGCCAGACTATACAAAGCCATATCCCAGATTGGGAAGAGGCCGAAGATGGAGGTTTCCACATATTTTGGGAACCTTGATCCAGAGGAATTGATCGACTGGATCAACGACCTGGAAGAGTACTTTGAGTACGAAGAGGTTGAGGATCCTGATAGGGTCAGATTCGCAAAGACCAAACTGAAAGGTCATGCTAGCATTTGGTGGAAGGGAGTGCAGCTGGAGCAAAATAAAAGAGGGAAAGAGAGAATAACTAAGTGGGAACGGATGGCAGAAAAGCTAAAGAGGCAGTTCATCCCTGGTGATTATGAGTTAGACCTGCTAAAGAAAATGCAAGGATTGAGGCAATCAAGCAAGTCTGTGAAAGAATACACAGAAGAATTTCATAAAATAATGATTAGAACAGGCCACTCAGAGGCCAACAAGGAGAAGGTAGCCCATTACATTAATGGGTTACGAGCAAGCATTCAGGAAGAACTAAGTCTAGTCCGGATGACCACCATAGAGGACGCTTACCAATTTGCTTTAAAGGTTGAAGAGAAGCTCAATAGGAGGTTTGAAAACAAGCAAAGAGGAAGAGGTCGTGGCGGAAGGACCGACGGAAGGAACAGTGGAAGAAGAAATGAAGATTCTCAAAAAAATGGAGAAGGTAGCAACAATCAAGAACAAAGGAGAGAAAATACAGACCACCCCCGTAATCAGAATAATGGTTACCGAGGGGGAAGAGGCAGAGCTGGACGTGGACAAGGAAGAGGAAGATTTCGAGGGACTTGCTTCCAGTGTGGTGAAGAGGGACATCACCAATATGAGTGCCCACAGCAGCGAGAAAGAAATAATCAGAGGCCGAAAGGAAATGCCAGAGTAGCAGTCACTGATGAAGATGCTGGATCTGAGCATTCTGAAGAAGCTGAGAGAGGAGAAGTAATGATTGCAAGGAGAGTCCTGTTGAATGAAGAGGGAGCTATAGATCAGAGGAAAAGCTTATTCCGCACAAGGTGTAAATGCGCGGGTAAGATTTGCAACATTATCATTGACAATGGTAGCACAGATAACCTAGTTTCAGAGGGAATGGTTACAAAGCTACAACTGGAGAGAAAGAAACACCCGCATCCATATCGGATCGCGTGGTTGCAGAAAGACCATAAGGTTTTGGTCAATGAACTAGTGCCTGGTAAAATTCAGTATTGGAAATTACCGTGATGAGGTTCCTGTGCGACATTCTGCCCATGGATGCATGCCATTTGCTGCTGGGAAGGCCATGGCAGTTTGACAGGTGTGCGGTTCATGATGGCCGAGCCAACACCTATTCCGTGACCAAGAATGGAATGCGTCATAAGTTGAAACCCCTGAAGGAGGTGGAAGAAAAGGTATGTGGCAGTGCAAGAATTTTCTTGGTTGACGGAAGAAAATTTTTAGATGATTTAAAGCATGAACATATGTGTTATGCATTAATTCCTAGAGTCAAGGATACAGAATGCAAAGATGCCCCAACAGAAGTCCAAGAGCTGTTGAAGGAATTTCCAGATATCATATCTGATAATGTGCCTGAGGGTTTACCCCCAGTAAGAAAAATCAGTCACCATATTGATTTGGTGCCAGGGTCAAGCTTGCCCAATAAGGCTGCACATAGAATGACACCTGTAGAAACTAAAGAACTAAACAGGCAGGTCCAGGAGTTGCTGGAGAAGGGATTGATTAGGGAGAGTCTTAGCCCATGTGTAGTACCTACAGTACTAGCACCCAAGAAGGATGGAGAGTGGAGAATGTGCACAGACTCTCGAGCCATCAACAAGATCACAATAAAATACAGATTTCCACTT
The DNA here is from genome assembly GCA_028583015.1 of Wollemia nobilis. NCBI lineage: Eukaryota > Viridiplantae > Streptophyta > Pinopsida > Araucariales > Araucariaceae > Wollemia > Wollemia nobilis. The sequence continues at coordinate 4,400,164 of JAQPPZ010000314.1, forward strand.
GCCAAGGATGGATGACATAATGGACTATTTGAGTGGAGCCAAGTACTTCACCAAAATTGACCTCAAGAGTGGTTACCACCAGATCCGTGTCAGGGAAGGAGATGAGTGGAAGACAGCCTTCAAGACAAGAGAGGGCTTGTATGAGTGGTTGGTCATGCCATTTGGGCTGTCCAATGCACCAAGTACCTTCATGCGGCTGATGAATGAGGTACTGAAAGAGTTTTTAGGAAAATTTGTCATTGTTTATTTAGATGATATATTAATATTCAGCAGAACCCTGGAGGAACACCTGATGCACATCAGGAGGGTTTTTGAAAAGCTACGGGAGGAGCAGTTATTAATAAATCTAAAAAAGTGTAATTTTGTCAAGAAAGAGTTAGTATACCTGGGATTTGTAATCTCAGCAGAAGGTCTAAAAATGGACCCAGAGAAGGTGAGAGCTATCATCGAATGGCCTACCCCAAGAAGCACAACAGAGGTAAGATCATTTCATGGTCTAGCCAACTTTTACAAAAAGTTCATAAGAAACTTCAGCAGCATTTGTGCACCCCTCACAAAAACAATGAGAGGGGATAAGAAAGAATTCAAGTGGACCTTAGGGGCTGAAAGGAGCTTTGATGCATTAAAGAAAAGGGTCATAGAATAGCCTATTTTGGCACTCCCAGACTTTAACAAAGTATTTCAGGTAGACTGTGATGCCAGTGGCAGTGCAATAGGGGCTGTACTGAGCCAAGAAGGCAGACCTATTGCTTATTTTAGTGAAAAGCTCAATGATGCTCAAAAAAAGTATTCAGTTTATGACCAAGAATTTTATGCTATAGTTCAGGCTCTGAAGAAGTGGAGGCATTATTTGTTGCCAAAAGAGTTTGTTCTATTTATGGATCATCAAGCATTGCAGTACATCAACAGCCAAACAAAACTGAATCAGAGGCACATGAAGTGGGTTGAGTTTCTCCAAAGCTATACCTTTGTGTTAAAGCATAGAAGCGGGAAATCAAATAGAGTTGCAGATGCCTTAAGTAGAAGGAAAAATCTACTGATTGAAATGACAGTGGAAGTGGTAGGATTCGAAGAACTGAAGGGTCTTTATCCTGAAGATCCTGATTTTGCAGAAGCCTGGACGGCTTGCTTGGCACCTGTTACTGTGGACAGGACAAAATGGTTAGATTTCCTAATCCAAGATGGAATGTTGTTCAAGGGAAGTAAATTATGCATTCCAAGGAGTTCCATGCGGGAGAACTTAATCAAGGAAAAGCACAACGGAGGACTGGCTGGGCATTTTGGTCGGGATAAGACCATTGCCCTGGTGAATGAAAATTACTACTGGCCGCAACTTCAGCAAGATGTGAAAAAGTTTGTGCAAAGTTGCAGAATATGCCAGATGGCAAAAGGCGTAAGGCAAAACACAGGATTATACCAGCCGTTACCTATACCTGAGAGGCCATGGGAGGACATAAGCATGGATTTTATTCTTGGATTGCCGAGAACACAGAGGGGAAATGACTCTGTATTTGTGGTGGTTGACAAGTTCTCCAAGATGGCACATTTTATTCCCTGCCAGAAAACAAGTGATGCAGTTCACATTGCAGGGTTATTTTTCAAGGAAGTGGTACGACTTCACGGTCTACCAAGAAGCATAGTTTCTGACAGAGATACAAAGTTTGTTGGGTATTTCTGGAGAACATTGTGGAAGAAGTCGAAGACAGATCTGAAGTTCAGTTCTGCATACCACCCATAAACTGATGGATAGACAGAGGTGGTAAATAGAAGTCTGGGTAATTTATTAAGATGCTTGATAGCAGATAAACCCAAGGGATGGGATTTAGTTTTGCCGTAGGCAAAATTTGCATACAACAATTCTGTCAATAAGAGTACAAACAAATCTCCATTCCAAATCATATATGGAAACAGTCCGAGAAATGTTTTTGAGCTGAGAAAATTAGATAAAGGAGAAAAGTGCAGTGTAGAGGCTGAGGAATTCATGAAACAGATGAAAAGACTGCATGAAGAAGTGAAGAAACAAATTACAAAAATGAATACTCAGTATAAAGCAAGAGCAGACCAAAAGCGACGGTTCAAAGAGTTCGAAGTGGGGGATGAAGTCATGGTCCATCTCAAAAAAGAAATATTTCCAGCCAAAACTTATAACAAGTTGAAGATGAAGAAGTTTGGGCCATGCAGAATACTGGAAAAATGGGATTCAAGCAATGCATATGAAGTGGAATTGCCAAGTGGGCTTGACATTTCACCTATTTTTAACATATCAGATTTAGTGGAATACCATGAAGGAGATAGTACGGAGGCACCAAGCACGGAATTGTGGAGCATTCCAGCATCTAACCCAACCAAAGATGAGATAGAGGAAATATTAGATACTCGTGAAGGCAGAAGCACAAGGAACAAACAATATTCTGAGTATTTGATCAAGTGGAAGGGCAGACCTGTAGAAGATGCAACTTGGTTATCAAAAATAGAGGTTGACCGCCTGGGTCTTCCTCCCAAAGATCAGAAGTGAGGATCACTTCTCAATCCACCCCGGGTGTCTGATGCAGGAGCATCCGAGGGCAGCAAAGCAATCGAGCATCAACCAAAATTTTTGTTGTTATTTTTTTCTAAGTGTTGCAATGTTATTTTTTTCTAAGTGTTGCAAGAAAAATATGTGTCGCGATATCGCGACATCGCAAAATCGTGACACAAGGCAGAGGAAGCAAGGCGCAGAGACCAAAGGTCACGAAATCGTGACATGTCATGATTTCATGACATGTCGCGAAATCGCGACCACCATAGGGGAAACAAAGGCGCAGAGACAAAAGGTCGCGAAATCATGACATGTCACGATTTCACGACATGTCGTGAAATCGTGACCACCACAGGGGAAACAAAGGCACGGAGACAAAAGGTCACGAAATCGTGACATGTCATGATTTCGTGACATGTCACGAAATCGTGACCACCGTAGGAGAAACAAAGGCACGGGGACCAAAGGTCGCGAAATCGTGACATCACAAGCGCCGAAGAACAAAGGCGCAGAGGAACAAAGGTCACGATTTCGTGACACGTCGTGAAATCGTGACCAAAGTAGGGAAGGCAAGGCGCGGAAGACAAATGGTCACGAAATCACGACATGTCACGATTTCACGACCAAAGCAGGAGAACGGAGGCCGACAGACAAAACGGCGCGATATCGCGATAGGTCGCGATATCGCGGCCAAAACGGAGAGAGAAGGCTTGAAGGAGGAAATGTCGCGATATCGCGACATGTCGCGATATCGCGACGGGAGTAGGAGAGAGAAGGCATAGGAAGGAAATGGTCATGATATCGCGACATGTCATGATATCGCGACCAAACAGGAAAACACGCACTCCCAGCTTTCTTAAAGGCGGCCCTTCGTGCGTGGCAAGTTAGCGGCAGTGAAGCAGCAGTTCCAAAGAAGGATTTCAACGGGCATGTTGGCCACTCACGCAGGATATCTGGAAGACACGTTTAAAGCAACTAACAACAAGTAGCAGATCGAGAAGAAGATTTCGTTGGATATGGCAGCCAGTCACGCACCTCACCTAGAGTCTCATCAATGCAACTTTCCAGAATTGTTCCAAGTGGCAATTGTAGATCGTGGGAAGTTTGAAAGCACAGAGGATCGGGACCTCGATAAAAACCCATGGATTGTAATGAGAGGGGGTTGGCAAATGGCAGTTTGGCTATATATTCTTGTAAAATTCTTTCGAAGTATTGAATACAAATTTTGGGCTCTTGTTTCTCTGGTTTTCTGTATTATGCAAGATCTGTTCTCCACCATGATCCAAATCATCCTCTCCCACAAGACCATAATTTGTAGGTATTTTGTGATTTTCATCACCAACATGGCCATTTTCTCAATGCTTACCATATATTTTGACATACCATACAAGATCTTATCAATCATGGTACTATTCAGGTTTCTAACCCCCTTACACCACAAAATAAAAACTTGGGGATCTATCAAAATCCATTGCCTGGACATGGGAGCTCGAATGCTCAATCTGATCCCTGACAAGTCAATCTGTGTGATCTCGAGAAGTGCACACCCTTATTATACTTGTAATATTAATTTGAAATGAAATGAAATACCATGAAATGCAAAATATCCTTTTATTTATATTGAACCCCGGTTACATGTCGGTCCCTTTGAGGGATACCCATTTTGATACAATGAATTACAAGCGAAATAATGGTGAATAAAATATCCCCTCACAAAGAGGTGGTGTGCTTTCACAAACTTCTCAATCTCGCACACAAAATTGTTGAAGAACACAAGCTTATACTGAGAGGGGGGTGAACAATATAAGACCTCTTTTTACTTTCTCTATTTAACTTCAACTTTGCAAAGCAATGAACCAATAACAATATCAAAGCAATGCATAAAGCAACACATAATGAGACACCAATTTTAATGTGGTTCACCCAACATGGGCTACCTCCACAAAACTTTTCTCTAAAAAGCTTTCTCAAAATTCTTTGGGAATCCTTCCCAATTACAATGTTTATGAGCCTCAGCCCAAAGGAGAAACCTTCCCCTACTCAAGTATTTATGAGCCTCTGCCCAAAGGAGAATCCTTCCCCTCCTCATGAATTTATGAGCCTCCCGCCCAAAGGATAATCCTTCCCCTCCTTATGAATTTATGAGCCTCCTGCCCAAAGGAGAATCCTTCCCCTCCTCACGAATTTATGAGGCTCCTACCCAAAGAAGAATCCTTCCCCTCATAAATTTATGAGCCTCCTACCCAAAGGAGAATCCTTCCCCTCCTCATGAATTTATGAGCCTCCTGCCCAAAGGAGAATCCATCCCCTCAGCTCTGGAAATGATACTTTAGAATATCACATGCCTCTTATTCCACTAGCACATGGAACTCCTTTCCATAGAAGCCCTCCTATCCTCAATGCTCAGCCTCAAGAGACCTTTGTCCTCACTTATCACCTCCACAACAACTCATCAACCTGTACTAAATACAGTCAGTCGGTCCAACACAAGTCTTCCTCACTCTGTTAGATCTGTCCCAAGCTCAACTCATAAAGCTTGAACAAATCAATCTCTGTTGCACACAAGCCTTCTCAAAGACTTGTCAAAATTGTCCTCAGGTTCTTCTCAAAGAACCACTTCAAATCTATCCTCAAGTCCTCTGCTAGGCCCTGTCCAAATCATCTCACAAGTCCTCCCTAGAACTTGACCAAATCAGCTCACAAGTCCTCACTAGAACCTTTCCAAATCAGCTCACAAGTCCTCACTAGAACCTGTTCAAATCAACTCACAAGTCCTCACTAGAACTTGTCCAAATAAGCTCACAAGTTCTCACTAGAACCTGTCCAAATCAGCTCACAAGTCCTCACTAGAACCTATCCAAATTAGCTCACAAGTCCTCACTAGAACCTATCCAAATCAGCAAGCTCACCAAGAAAAACTTGCTTAGCATGAACCCACAAAGAGAATTGTTAGAGACCCAATGTGATTCATCAACCTCATAGAAGCATAAGGAGAATTTTTAGAGACTCAATATGTTCTATACTTAACTCCTAATCTCAATCTCAAATATCATATAAACATAAAGAGAATTGTTAGAGACTCAATATGTTCTATACTTAACTCCCAATCTCAATCTCAACTCAATATCAATCTCAAAAGAATAAGATAGATGTAGTATGCTTTTCTCAAGAACATGAAACACAACCCAACAATTGCCAACCATGCAATATCTCATATAACAATGATACTCATGTTCTTTCCACAACCAATATCTTTTCTCAACCAATTAGGGCTTTAAAAACAATGCTTATAGACAAGGTTTAACCAACATCATTCAACTCAACATTAACCTTGAAGCATTCAACCAATCACTACATGAAAAGGAAACTAGTAGACATCCTTTTCCCTCCAAAGATATTTGAAAAAAATAGCCACCAACATAAATCACCAATGCAAAGAATAACTTGCTCAAATCAATCTCAATGGAGTAAGCCCAAATCATGTAACAAGTAAAGCATTAACTTGATCAAAACAACCTCTATGGAAGCAACTCAACCATCAATCTCAAAACAGCCAACTAAGGGTTTCAACAACTCAAAGCAAGGAGCAAGACTTACTAACATAAACCTTAGTGCAAAAATGATTCCTCTTCCTCAACCAGAATTATGCATTCACCCAAAAAACTCATCAATGATTTTAATGCATAAACAATCTTCAATATCCAGAAAATGGGATTTACACCAACAAGGATACCTAGTAGACAACCTTTTCACTCCAAACTCAATTTCAGAAAATACACCATCAACAAAATACATGGAAGAAGTTGCCCATACCTTTGTTTGAAGAAGAAGAGAATAGTTCTTCAACCTGTTACCAACACCATCCTCAACTTTGCCACCAAGTTAGGGTTAGATCATAAAAGTAACCACAAAAATATTTATCCATAAAACACCTTATGACTCAAATCCTTAGAAGTCAACTACCAAAAATATAAAGCATACAAACAATATATTCTTTTACACCTTATTTCTCCAAATTAATTAAACCATGCTCAAGGAATAATAGCTTCTAAGCAAATCTCACTCAACAATCAAGCCAAAAATCTCAACCACACACTATCAACCTTATATCTCCAAAGAAGCATTTAACCTTAAAAATAATTTTAAATAAATCTGCCCAACCACTTCTTCTTTAAAAAAATGCAGATTTTATTTAAAAAACCTTACCAAAAAAAATGCTTCCGAAAATCGTGGGTCAACAGTGCCTCCGAAAAAAAATTGGAGAACAAAGACTCTTCTCACACTCCACGGCGGGAGTCGAACGCTTGACCTCCCTTCAAGAGCCTTCGCAGAACACTCGTTGCCACTAGGCCAACAATGCTAGCTTGAAGGCTAGCAAGAGTCTCCTTCTCCTTAACCCTTTGGCGGTGGATAAACATGGTGAAAAAAAATGATAGTCGTAGCTTTTACTTCCCAACCTTTGCACCATTCCAATTTCTTTCACACATTTACTTTGGACTATGGTTTATGGCTTATATAGCCAAACTTCCATGCTATGCATGACGTCGACGAGAGGATAATTTGAACTTTTCAAATTAATATTACTTTGGCGCCTTCGAAACAACTTTAGGGTTTATGAAACCCTTTTGATTATTTTAAAAAATAATCAAAGGTCTTTTAGACCTTAGACCCTAGGTGGAGAACCATTAAATTATTAAAATAATTTAATCACTAAATCAAATAAATAATTAATTAAAAAACCTTAAAAATGTTTTATTAATTAAGTTATTTAATTAATAAGTGTCTCCAGCCTTTGCATTAAGCTAAGAGTGGTTTTGAGAAAAACCCTTAATGCATCCACCTAGTTTTAATAAAAACCCTTAAACCTGCCATGGTTTTGATAAAAACCTTTTCATCTGCCACATGGAATTTCTCTGAAATATTCTACAAAATATTCTTTGGAATATTCAACCTTTGAAGCCAATAAATCCTCTTGACATTAATGCCAGTTCCTTTTGACATCAATGACAACTCATAGACAGGAAGCTAGGATCTCAAACCCAAAATTGCCAACAATTGTATGAGGGCTTACAGATGCCTCCTCTTGATATCATCCTAGAGGGATATCATGCTCCAGATACTTTGAACTAATCCTATGAACCTGTATCTGTGGGTATGGAAATAATAGAGTACAGTAAGTAGTACAAGTTACCTCTCTGGAAGAGGCTCTTATTAGAAAATATGATTTTCAGATAAATAAGCATAATGTGCATTGAAACAAACTATATGTAAGCAATATTCATATGAAAATCATAAATATTAATCTAAATGCAATGAAAGATTCAGATCTATGCTAAATCTATGTAAATGAAATAATGATAAATAAATATCTATTACTTAGAACAAAGGAATTGACCATTTTAAAACTTGGCTATGACTATGGGCCACTGTCAAAGATAGTAGCCTCTAACTTAAAGGTTACCTCAAGTCTTATGGGATGTGGTAGTTGATCCCTTGCTCGAATTTATGTTCAAGGGTTGCCATATGTGTCTCCTACATTGATTTGCGGTTGGAAATAGTGGATCTGAATATTGATGCATGGACGTGGCTCATTCGGACGGTGCTCCAATGCTCCTCAAAGGGATGTAGATTGGCTCTCCATTTTGATAGGGCTCTGTTGCACACAATTTTAACTCTCTATCTCTCTTTTGCCTCCCTAGAAGTTTGCATATATAGAATTCCAGGTTTCAAGTTTAGATCTAGGGCTTGGCTTCCTGGTGAAGCAAAGCTCCAGATCTGTATGCCAACTGACTATCCCAGAGGGAAGGTTTAGTCTTGACTTGGCATGGAAGGGGCAGTCAGGAGGAACTCTAGGATTTCCTCACTGATATTCCTTTGAAATTCATACAAACTACCATTATTTCCCGTTATTTAGACAATCCCTCATGATATTTCATTTTTCAATGCTAGATGATGTCATCAACAACATCTAGTTGTGGCCGCTCTCAGCTTGAGCGACCAGTATTGGTTACTCTTAGCTTGAGCAGCTAGGATTGGCTACTCTCAGCTTAAGAAGCCAAGATTGGTCACTCTCAGCTTGAACGGCCAGTATTGGCCGCTCTCAGCTTGAGCGGCTAGGATTGGTGGTCACTCTGGTCGATAGCAACCAAGTCTAAATGGGCTAGAACTACCCCTTTTGAGTGATTAGGACTATTGCTTTCTCTTGTAAAGGTCCAATATTGGTCATATGGTCTAAAAATGTGCCCATATGAGTAGTCTCTTAAACATGACATGTTTTAGGTGTCTAAAGATACCTCTTTTTGGGATACATTGTGGGAAAACATAGCACATAGGAAAAATAGACCACCTAAGCCCACATTGTAGGGTGTGTGATGATCATTGATATGATCAATATTAGATTCCCTGAGTTATGGGCTTTAGATGCCTTCGGGGTATTTTATGAGTTGACCAAAGGGCTTATGATACCTTTGCAATTTTTTGTGAATTGACCAAAGGGCTTATGTTACCTTTGGGGCCTTTTGTGAGTTGACCAAAGGGCTTATGCTACCTTTGGGACCTTTTGTGAGTTGACCAAAGGGCTTATGCTACCTTTGGGGCCTTTTGTGAGTTGACCAAAGGGCTTATGCTACCTTTGGGGCTTTTTGGGTTGACCAAAGGGCTTATGCTACCTTTGGGGTCTTTTGTGAATTGACCAAAGGGCTTGTGCTACCTTTGAGGCTTTTTATGAGTTGACAAAATGGCTTATACCACCTTTGTGGATTTTTGTGAGGTGACAAAAGGGCTTGATATGCCTTTGGGGTATTTTTTGATTTGACCAAAGGGCTTATGCTACCTTTGGGGATTTTTTTTTTACCAAAGGACTTATGCTACCTTTGGGGCTTCTTATTTTTGACCAAAGGGCTTATGATGCCTTTGGGTCATTTTTTGAGTTGACCAAAGGGCTTGTGCTACCTTTGGGACCTTTTTTTTTTTACCAAAGGGCTTGTGATACCTTTGGGATATTTTTTGAGTTTATCAAAGGGCTTATGCTACCTTTGGGGCTTTTTGAGTTGACCAAAGGGCTTATGCTACCTTTGGGGCCTTTTGTAAATTGACCAAAGGATTTATAGATACCTTTGGGGCTTTTTGGGTTGACCAAAGGGCTTATGCTACCTTTGGGACTTTTTGTGAATTGACCAAAGGGGTTATATATACCTTTGGGGCTTTTTGGGTTGACCAAAGGGCTTATGCTACCTTTGGTACTTTTTGTGAGTTGACCAAAGGATGTATGCTACCTTTGGGGTCTTTTGGGTTTACCAAGGGCTTATGATGCCTTTGGGGCATTTTGTGAGTTGACCAAAGGGCTTATGCTACCTTTGGGGGCTTTTATAAATAGACCAAATGGCTTATGCTAGCTTTGGGGCTTTTTGGGTAGACCAAAGGGCTTATGCTATCTTTGGGGTATTTTGTAAATTGACCAAAGGGTTTATAGATGCCTTTGGAGAATTTTGAGTGACCAAAAGGTTTATGAATACCCTTGGGGATTTTTGGGTGACCAAAGGGTTTATGGATACCTTTGGGGCTTTTTAGGATTGATTTTTTAACTGTTTGATTGTTGATTAGGGGAGGTATGATACCAATAATGCCCCATTTGATGTTTAAAAAATATTTTTGTTTTGATTTTATGTTATGGGTGCAATGATGGATTCTATGCCTAGATAATGATTTGATTATGATATATTTATGCAATGTACTAGTGACATGCACTAGCTAGATGATAGATGTATGATTTAGATGGTATGATCTAGATGATGGTGATGGATGCATATGTGGATGTAGTGCTTATTGTTAAATGCATGTTTAATTTTGATTTAATTGTATGCATTCAACTTATATTGTTATGATGTGATAAATGAAATATGTGTAATGAATTATGATGGATATCTAATGTAAATAAAAATGTATGCTTTAATCAATAAAAACTTAAGGTATGCATGTGATATGAGTTTAACAATATAATGGGCGACACCACAAAATGTATAACAATCATGAATGTAAATAATAACTCAGCATAAGAATCAATCATTTAAGAATTCAAATGCGAGATGCGATGATATTATATTTATGCAGTGATTTATGATATGGAATGATTTTTTGTTATTAGGAAATTTTTTAGGTTTTCCATGACACTCAAACACCCTAGTTGCTCCATCAAAAGTTGTATACTGATCGTACAGAGCACTTGAAGGATAAATATTTGTTATGCAGCCCTAGATATTCATTATCCCTATGTGTGCAAATTAATATATTAGATAGAACATAAGCATACCCCAGTTCCAGGTGAGATTCATTCAGCCCATTTTTGTATTGGGGATCCTTAAATATTTTTCCTGATCCTAAGTTAGACTAAGTTGGATTAGACCACTAGGCGGTATAGGACACCTAAATCTAGCTCTTACACATGCAAACATTGGTCTGTACAAAAATGAGATGCTAATATGACAGACATATCATCGTGCATAAGGATACCACCATTATCGGGTAGGCTTACCACCAAACCTATAATGAGGATCACCTTCCAATTTGTCTAATGCTAAGAATTCCAGGGATTCAAATTTAATACTCCCTTATTTTCTTCATATTTATTTGGGGATACTTGTTCATGCTTAGTGGTGCAAACCACTATTTATTTTTATTTTTTCTTTTTTCTTTTGAACAAGGGATTCATGTAGTGATGATGATCACTTTTTATTTTGAATTTTTAAATTTACTTTATGCAATATTTTGCTTGTTTTTATTGAAGCAAGGGATTTATGTAGTGATGATAATCACTATTTACTTTGTTTTTGAATTTTGCTTTGTTCAGGATTTTTGCTTGTTTTGATTGAAGCAATGGATTTCTTTGGGTAGAGGTGAACTTGTCCTTTTGCCAATTCTCAGTATTTCTAAACCGGTCACATAGGGGGATGAGCAAGACAAACTTTTCACCTTAGGATACATAATACCACTTCATAGTGTTCATATTTCCCTTGTTTTTACTAGGATTTTAGTGTTTTGATTAGTGATAGGATTTTGAAATATACCAGGTGCTATCAAAACCAAACTTCATCTATTAAAAGTAAAAATCACTTTTTGCAAAGTTTGATAAAACCACTAGGTATGGCTGAATGACTGGAAAATCTTAGGATCTTCCCTATAGCAACAGGAGGAGTTGTGTTGAAAAACACAGTTACACTCATGGGTGATGGATGATGATGGATTTTGAAGATGCATGATTGATGTACAAATGTGGTGTCATTTGTAAGATTACAAACAAATATGTATCTAATGCAGATGTGCTAGATGGAAATGCCTAATGTAATGTGACTATATGGATGCACGTGTGAATGCGGAATGCAAATGTTTTTGTATTTTTTATGCTTTTAGCTTTTTTTTTTTAGTTTTTGTTACTCTAAATTTTTTTGAACTTTTTGATTTTAAATTGTTTTGACCAAAGGGCTTTAAGACACCTTTGGAGCCTTTTGTGATTTGACCAAAGGGCTTTAAGATGCCTTTGGAGCTTTTTGTGGTTTGACCAAAGGGATTTAATATGCCTTTGGATATTTTTGTGATTTGACCAAATGTCTTTAAGATGCCTTTGGGGCCTTTTATGATTTTACCAAAGGTGTTATGCTGCCTTTGGAGCCTTTTGTTTTTTATTTTAATGTTTTATGATTTGTTTGGATTTTTTGATGTTTTATATTGTTTTTGTAATTTTGAATGTTTTTGAAATTTTGAATTTTATTGTTTTGATAGGGGGAAGGTATGATACCTTAGGTATCCCCCACGTGTGTGCTACTCAATGAATTTGAGGATGGTGTGATACCTTTGGAAGTCTCACTTTGCTTCATTTAATTTTATGTGGATTATGGGGAAGGTATGCTACATTTAGGGCCCCATTGCATATGTTTTCCACCACAATGTAATCATATTGCTTAGGAAGAGTGACAAAAATCAGCTCTCTAAATTGGAGAATATGTGGGGTACCCCTATCTTGATGAGATGAAATGAGTGAACCATTTGTGTAGAGCTCATTTCATTCTAATAAACCTTGGACAACCTTCTAGAATGAGTGGAAATCACAGATGCCATGCCCCTGTATACAATGATAGATAAAATAGAGGCTCTCATTAGTGGACCCATGCTTGGGTGCTTTTTGCTTGACCTCGGGCAATAAAAATGCATTTGTCTTGTACAACTTTTGAAATAAAGTCCTAGTAGTCATCTCAAATATTACCTCTTGTTGAGGTGGCTTGTTAGACCTACAAGGCTATAACTGACCTTGGGATATCAATTAGGATGATGTAGACTCTATTTTGGAAGGTTAAGGTGCTATGGATGAACCATTTATGGGAAAATACCCACTATCTATGAGATCCTGAACCACACTCCTGAATCCATAACAATTGTAAATGCCATGATCCTCTATTCGGTGATAGAGATAGTAATGGTCCTCTCTATAACCCTTAGATTTAGCTCTATTTGGGTCTAAAGGTTTGATTTCAAGTAATGTGATGACCTTAGCTTCCTATAGCTTTTAAAAAATATTATACATAGACTCGTTTAAAGGAGTCCAAATGCGTTGCTATTGTTTTGAGCATTTAGCATGCTTAAGCCTAGTATGAGGACTAGGTTGAGCCCTAGGTCTCTCACTTGTTGGCTTAGGAGGCTCTTCTTGCATTTTTGATGCAAGATATGGATTATTGACTAAGATCATCTATTGGTTGACAACCCAAAGTTGCTTCTTTTCAAGCATGTTATATACTATGGCTCTGAAACCCCAACATGATTGAATATCATGCCCATTTTGCCTATGATATAGACAATGTGACTCTTCCTCATACCCTCAAGGTTTTGGACAATTTGGATCTAAAGTTTACACCTTAGGTAGGGTGATGGTATTTGCAGTAATTAATCGATTGAAAATCGATATAACAGGCTCAGGTAATTAGGGATGCTTGCTAGGTTGCTAAGGTAGCCAAGTTGGCACTTGTTTTGGTTGAGGCTTTTCTTTTGGCTGTGCAGGAGACATTTTGACCTTAGATGAAGGTTGCTTTTGTAATTCTAGGCTCTCAAGTTATTTCATGATAAAGTGCAATGCCTCATTTTGTTGCTCCATTTATGCCTTTATATTATAGAGATAATTTTTCATATTCTCCAATACTGATAAGGCTCCCATGTGTATTTCTAGCGATTGGTCCGAAATACCATTATCTATTGAAGTAAGTGATAAAGTAGATGCTAAATATCCACTTGGTAACTATAACTTAACCTATTTCATTTATTTGAGTCAATGTGGATGCTTCATGATGATCCACTTCATTAGTGGTATCCACATGCTCATGTTTATGACTCAATTCATGTTTCTATTTCATCTTGTGGTGTTGCACTATGCTAGCTTTGGTACCCCCCATATGATATGGGGGAATGCTTGTTCTTGTTCTTGAGGAGGCACCATAATAAGTGAGTCGAGGGTGACTAATTCTAATTATTTTGACCCATTCAATGTAGAAGCAACATCTGGTTGCACCATATCTTGTTTTATATGCTTTAGAGTCACTTGGTCTTCTGTCTTGCTGTTGACCATTACCATGAACTCTTGAGGAGGTATTTTTTCTTATGTCTCATTGATATTCTTGTAATACTTGAATGGCTTAGGATCATGGGGACCACATACACTTGTCCTTGGTGTATGAATTTTAGGTTTTGGTGCACTATGGAAAGCACACATTCCATATCCCTCATCCATGGTCTTCCTAGCAATATGTTATACTGCCTCTTACCTCCCAATATATGGCATAATGTAGGTATCATATTTATCCCAAATTGTATAGGTAGGATTATTGTGCCAATTTTTGGGAAAGTAGCATCATTAAAGACCCTCAATGTAAATTTTGAGTCTGTTATGCATGATGACGATAAATTTAAATGCTTCAAAGTTGTAGTTCTAATGATGTTGATAGATGACCCAGTGTCAATCAAGACTCTCTTGTATGAAATATGATTGATGCTTACTATAATGTGTAGCGGAGGATCAGATTCATCCTTCAATATTGGATCAATCTCTTGTCTATGAAAGGTAATCATAGGGTCCTTTTGTAAGTGAATTGGGCTCATTGTTGGTGTGGACTATGATAGATTATCAACTTTAATTGACTTTTTTGGTATGTTGGGTTGATCAAAGTATATTTTGCTTCTTGTTGTAGTATTGATCATACCGATAAAACCCTCATTAGGCGGGGCTATGTGCACCTCATTTATGTGCTCAACTTGATTGTTGTTGGCCCTATGATTGGGATGATGATTTTGAATATGTTGATATTTTGCAATTCATTCTTATCCAACATATCTTGCACTACATTCTTGAATGTAACACAATCCTGGATATCATGGCCATTTTATCGATGATAAACACAATAGATATCTTCCCTATACCCCTTAGGTTTGGGGTAATTAGGATCTAAGGCATGCACCTTAGGCAAGAAAACCTTGGCATCACAAAGGTGATTGAAAATTGATGCCAAATATTTCAGTAATGGCATATAGTTGTGAGGTGGACATTTCTATTTGTCCTTGCATTACTTCCTATTGTTTTGGTCGTAATGTGTAGGAGGAGGTTGAGCTTAATATTTTTCTTGTTGTTGGATTTGTGCTACTTCTAGAACATTTAACGTGATATGGTTGATGTACGCAGGCTTGGCCTGCTGTGATTAATATCACGTGCTCTTGTTTCATTCTTCCTTGCTATGAAGCTTTATATCTTTGTTGAGAAGCAACACACCCCCACTAAAAAATGAAATTCCATCCTTTGAAAATGTTTAATATTCATTTGTTCCATAGGGACCCTCTTGATGTTTTTCGGATTTTAATTCCAAATTTTGCTTGCATCCTTTTTCAAACTTCGCCTACATCAAAGTGTCCAAGTAGACTTGCATATGGCATTGATTTCAATTTAGAAATAGCAGTTTCTATTTCTGGCCTAGCAAACTTCTAAATGCATTTTCTCTTAATCCATGATGAATTTTTAAGTTCCGTTTGCAGATTGGGATACCCTTTGGGCTTTTTTAGATACTTGTAAAGTTTCATCAAATTCTGAGCACTTTGAATTTTCATCATTTTTCTACACCATGTGAAGCTGATCATTCTCGAGCAATTTAAAATTCATTTTTCAAATGTTAAAATCATTTATGAGTAAGGAAGATCCTTCACCAATATGTAAAAATGCAAAATACAGATGGACAAAGTCATTGGAATCAACCTACAATTTTTGGAGAATTTGCAAAGTGAAGGAAAAGCTTGAGGGAAATGTCGCGATATCGCGACATGTTCCATTTTCGGACATGTCTCATTTTCGTGAGGACACAAGCTAGGAAGAAAAGCTTGAGGGAAATGTCACGATATCGTGACATGTTCCATTTTCAGAGAGGCAAAACCTTGGAAGAAATGACTTGTAGGAAATGTCGCGATATCGTGACATGTTCCATTTTCGGACTTGTCGGACTTTCGCTCAAATTTAATTATACCCTAAAATCTTTTAAAGTTCGATGTCATGATTTCGTGACATGTTCCATTTTTAAAAAAAGAAAATCACGATTTCGTGACATGTTCCATTTTTGCGAGGACGAAAGCTTGAAAGAAGCGAAGTGAAGGAAATGTCACGATTTCGTGACATGTTCCATTTTCATGAGGAAGAATGGAAGAGACAAAGTGAAGGAAATGTCATGATATCGTAACATGTTCCATTTTGAAGGAAAGAAAGAAGTGAGAAACATTTCCAAAGGAGTGAAAAAACTAAGTGAAGGAAATGTCACGATTTCATGACATGTTCCATTTTCATGAGGAAGAAGCTTGGAAGAAACAAAGTGAAGGAAATGTCATGATTTCATGACATGTTCCATTTTCATGAGGAAGAAAGCTTGAAAGAGGCGAAGTGAAGGAAATGTCACGATTTCTGACATTTCATTTTAAAAAAAAAGAAATGTCACGATTTCACGACATGTTCCATTTTCGACGAGAAAAGTAAAAGAAGGAAGTGAAGGAAATTCTGATTTGAACATGTTCCATTTTCATGAGGAAAGAGAAGAAGTGAGGAAATGTCACGATTTCGTGACATGTTCCATTTTCACGAGGGAAAGCTTGAAAGAGACGAAGTGAAGGAAATGTCACGATTTCGTGACATGTTCCATTTTTGTGAAGGCAACAGCATGAAAGACACTAAGTGAATGAAACGTCACGATATCGCAACATGTTCCATTTTCGTGAAGATGACAACATGAAAGAGATGAAGTGAAGGAAATGTCGCGATTTCGCGACATGTTCCATTTTTGCGAGGGCGGAAGCTGAAAGAGATGAAGTGAAGGAAATGTCACGATTTCGTGACATGTTCCATTTTCGCGAGGGTGAAGGCTGAAGAGACAAAGTGAAGGAAATGTCGCGATATCGTGACATGTTCCATTTTCGAAAGGCACAAGCAAGGAAGAAGTAACTTGAGGAAAATGTCGCGATATCGTGACATGTTTGGACTTATATTCATTTTGCAAAATTTGGCCATTCTTTAAATTTTTCATCACCTATCCAAAAGGAAGTGGAAGCTTTTCAACACAGTCCAAATCAATTAATTAAGTAAAATGAAAAACATTAAAAATCTAACCTTTGCTTTTCTTTTTGCAGAAGCAGATCCGACAGTTGCATAATGGCAAAAGTGATGGCGAGAAAGACAGACTTCAAGGAATTTTTTGGTAGATTCATTTGCTTGGAAAATTTATGGCAAGTCAGTGACTCATCCAGATTTTGCAGATTGGCCGTGAATACAGGTTTTAAGGAATTTATCGATGGATACATTGCCAGAAAATTTATGGCAAAAGTAATGACAAGCAGAGAATCTCAACTCGAACCAAACAAAGGCAGTTGTGCGAGGATGGAAGGCCTAGAAGTCAGTGACTCATCCAAATTTTGTAGAAGAATTAATGAGATGCTCTGACGGCTTATCGAAAGAAGAACATACATTTACACGCGGTGTCCATTTGATGAGGATCAAACCAAGTCTTATCTTCTCCATTCATGGCAAGATCCACGCGAAGATTTTTAGAGTAATTAGGGCTTATCAAAACTCTATATAAAAATGCCTTATATTGTAAAACCTCGACGGTGGGATTTTTATGATAAGATTTAGATATTTGGAAGAAGATATTTTGAAAAGATCAGGGTCTGTCCTGAGTCTATATATACTTCTCTTGAATGTAAAGTCCGGATGCGAAAACTTGGAATAAAAGACATTTTAGCAATTTCCTGCAAATCTTGTTTGAATGCTTTGTTCTGGACCTGGGGTTGGTGTGAAATCGTTCTTCTATGATAGCGTGGCCAGGAGCCTAATCTCTTTCGGATTTCGATAAGTGCATCTTCTTCTATTTTCGTCTCACTAAAGTTCTATTTATTTTAGTTGTAAATCTGTGTTATCAAGATTGAATATGCTGCTAGGCTTCATTCTATTTGTTATATGCTAGGGAAAGTTAGAGATTTAAGGTTCAGGTCTGTTCTAATTGCTCTATCCTCACTGCGTGAGCTAGGCTACTGGTGAGAGATACCAGTTGACACCGACTTCCCTTCTATTTATGATTTTCTTTCAGATCTATGTTATCTCCGTCTTATGCTCTTAGTAGAAGGTGATCTTAGAAAGTTGGACACCTTCCTCTTTGATTGGTTTTATTGTGAAGCTAAATAGTATAACTGAAATTGGTAGTTTTGATTTTGCAGCTAAGTTAGATAAGCTTCTCTTTTTTGCCCTACCCTACTCTCTCTGTTCCATCGTTAAATGATTCATTTTTATTTTCTTTCAAATTTGTATTTTATTTAATCTGCTAAAACATAAAGAGCTATATCAAAGAACTCATTGTAAATCCGATAGTCAACAAAGATAACAACCGCTAAACATTATTGAACGAAGGTCGAGCCCATTGTAAGGTAACAGACAATCCACTTGAAACTATTCCAGAAGCGGAAAAGAGTGAATAGACATTCGACCCAACTCTGTAACTCACACCTTGGATAACCACCAAGATCCTAAAGTGAGTGGGATTTATCCCGTATAAGTGTTATCGGTATTTTATGCTCATTCTTCACGGGGTGTGTATGAAAGACGAACCAACATTTAAAATTGGCGCTAGAAGGAGGGCCGACCGAACTCCGTTCAATATTTGTTAAGGATTGTAATTTTTGGATTCTACCCACCGTTGTTTTATCACCACTTGTAGTTCCTCCAACTACAACTCAAAATATCATAGTTAATCAGGTAGTGATGGCAAGCTGGTTGGGTCCCACTACTTTGAATATCCCTGGTGTAGCGCATGATTTACCCAGAAATCCTGAGAAGTATCTTCCTACCTACAAACATGATGGAATCAAAATAGAAGAACACCTGATGGCATATAAAAATGCTCTAAAGTTGTTGAATGTGCAACATGAAGATGTGGCTTGTAGGTTATTCCCATTCACTCTCCAGGAGGGAGCATACGACTGGTTTTTGGATCTTACTAATGACTCTATTACTAGTTGGAATGACCTAGAGAAAGTTTTTGTATCACAATTTGGTGAAGTGATTGACCCCAGTGTGTTATATCAACAGTTTTCTAACATTAAGAGAGAGTCTGGTGAAGCTATCAGGTCTTTCAATATGAGGTTCCAAAAAGCTTATGGTAGAATGATTGGTCATTACATCCCAAGTGCAAATCTAGCCTTAGAAATCTATAAGAATGCATTGGATTCGGTGACCTCTATTTTCCTCAAGAGAGACATCAATATCACAACCCGGCAGGAGCTTATAAGGAAGCTTTAATTCTTGAAAGATAGTTAGGACCTCAAATTTTGAGCAGTCCTTTGATATCCTATGTTACGCAGAACATGCCTATTTTGAATCCCATTCCACATCATGAGTTAGTGCCAACATGTCACGCTCTACCCAAGGAAACTCCATTAACCGTGACACACACTAAGCATGTGCAAAATATAGAGAAAGATTCTGACAAGTTCAAGGTGGAAGTGCCTGAAGTAAACATTTGTGACCTAGCATTACCCAACTTTGAAGCTTTTCCTGGTGAGTTAAATTTTCCTAAAAATCAGAGAAATATTGATAGTTCTGGTTCATCCAAAAATAGTACGACTATGGTTTCAGATTCATTCACTTTTCCCGAAGAGTCAGAAAATGTTGTAGAAATTCCTATGGATGAAGTGCAAGCTTTTCAACAGTTCCAAAGGGACAGTTATAATTTGAGATGTGAGAATCCAGAACCTACTCCTAATAATGATCCTCCCTCACCAAAGGGTGATGAAAATAAGATTCAATATCACTATACAGAAGTAACTAGGAAGGAGTATAACATCATTGAGGATATGAAGAAAATTAAAGCTAACATCACCCTCCATGAGCTGGCTCAGATTGTTGAACAAAAAGATAACTTGATTGAAACTTACTCTGGACCACCTATTGAATTTCAAGAAAAGGAGAAGAAGATAGTAAATGTGAATGTGGTCAACCAACTCGGAATAGACAAAGAGTCTCAGTATAAGCCTGTGATTACTGAACATAATATCAAAAAAGAGGTTGTAAACCGTGTTGATGCAGATATTGGAGTTTATAATTTGACAACTGAGAAGGTGAGACCAGTTACAGCTCTAACCAATCACAACAATGATATTTGGACATTACACATTGATGGGGTTAAATCTAAGCAAGGCTCAGGTGAAAGAGCAAATTATGAAAATTCTACTAGAGGGATAAAAATTGAAATCTTGGATATTGGAGCAATAGAGCAACCACAAAATGTTCAAGTTATTAAGAACTATGACGTACAAATAAAATATGATCTCTTTGAGTTGTTACATAAATCTGAAGATGTGATGATCTGGGTCTATAAAGGCTTTAAGGTATTTGATCCTGGGGGGTTTTTACATTCCGTCCCTTTGAAAGAATTCTGCAAACCCTTCAAGTAGAAGCATAAACATGTTAATGCCTTGATTTTGAAGGAGGCATAAAAATTGTATGCACATGGGCTGATAGAATAAGACATAAGCAAGGGTTGAAAACTTCACCATTCATGTTATTATATGATTTGACTAATTTGGAGGGTGAAGGACTTGCAGATTTGGTTTTTCTGTGGGACAAGATCCATAAAAAAAAAAAAAGAGGGAAGACGGTAAACACACCAAGTCTTTCCCAGGTAGCAAAAATTTTGGGAAGCATAATCTGGAGTGCATTTCGTCAACAGGACCTGAAAGGTATTTTTCTAAATTTACCTGCAAATGGTCAATTTTTTTTAAGGCACTATTTCTCTGCTTTTCCATCTGCTACATTTTTTGAGTGATTGAAGGGACTTTGTGCATATGTATATATTGTAAATAAAGTTTGAAGTAGTGTGTTTTTATTTTGTTTTATTTAAAGTTTGAAGTATTGTGTTTTATCTTTTGAGGTCTGTGCAATTTTGTCTTTAACTGGTGGCCTTTTTCCCTCCTCTTTAGCTTTTAAATCTTGTTTGTTTGAGTTTTTGCCTAAACAAAGAAAACACAAATCAACATTTAAAATTGGCCTAGTGTGTTTTCATTTTGTTTTATTTTTGTTAAGAGATAGTCTGCTAGAGCTAAAAAGTGGAACTACTTGTTATTTAGAACAACAGTAGAAAGATAATTGGATTTTGTATCTTGCTTGCCACAATTATTTTGATTATAAAGAAACTACTACACTGCTTGGCTGAAGAACTCCCAGGGAATCCAAGAAAAGTTGGTCATGAGAGGGGACTCCGATTCATAGAATTACATCAAAGCGTCCAAGGAAGCTATTGGTACCCAGGTTGAAACAGTTAGTCGATCAATTGCTCGATGAATATAAAAAAAAAAAGAGAGAAGGTGAAAGTTGGGCAAGCCAACATAAAACTGGCACTCTTTTTTGCACATAGCCAAGGCTCCAGAAGGATACATCTCAAACATGTTCACCAGGCTATAAATGCCACCTCATAGTTGTGAATCAGGGTCGTGAAAATCTAAAGAGTAACTTTGTCGGGGTTGTAAAAGGCTAAACTAGTAAACAGAGCTCTACTCGGTTTCCCCTGCACAATCTAAATAGCTGATCAATCCATAGTGAGCATTCGAAGCCCTGGTCATCCTTGAAGAAAGTTTTATACGCTTATAATCGCACATCAGAATCTTCCTTAAGTGATTCAACCTAGTATGTCCTTGGGAAACTTTAACAACTAATAGATAGTAGTTAAATCATTTTAGAAAATATTTGTGGCAAAGCATGGTACATAGTCTAAATTGTTTTGAAACTAGAGTTCTGGATTCTAAATAGTGCTACTATTTTCCCCACAGATATCGCCATTTGTTGAGAAGCAACACACCCCCACTAAAAAATGAAATTCCATCCTTTGAAAATGTTTAATTTTCATTTGTTCCGCAGGGACCCTCTTGATGTTTTTCGGGTTTTAATTCCAAATTTTGCTTGCATCCTTTTTCAAACTTCGCCTACATCAAAGTGTCCAAGTAGACTTGCATATGGCATTGATTTCAATTTAGAAATAGCAGTTTCTATTTCTGGCCTAGCAAACTTCTAAATGCATTTTCTCTTAATCCATGATGAATTTTTAAGTTCCGTTTGCAGATTGGGATACCCTTTGGGCTTTTTTTAGATACTTGTAAAGTTTCATCAAATTCTGAGCACTTTGAATTTTCATCATTTTTCTACACCATGTGAAGCTGATCATTCTCGAGCAATTTAAAATTCATTTTTCAAATGTTAAAATCATTTCTGAGTAAGGAAGATCCTTCACCAATATGTAAAAATGCAAAATACAGATGGACAAAGTCATTGGAATCAACCTACAATTTTTGGAGAATTTGCAAAGTGAAGGAAAAGCTTGAGGGAAATGTCGCGATATCGCGACATGTTCCATTTTCGGACATGTCTCATTTTCGCGAAGGCAAAACCTAGGAAGAAAATCTTGAGGAAATTTAGATATCATGACATGTTCCATTTTGGACATGTCTCATTTTCATGAAGGCACAAGCTAGGAAGAAAAGCTTGAGGGAAATGTCGCGATATCGCGACATGTTCCATTTTTGGACATGTCTCATTTTCGCGAAGGCAAAACCTTGGAAGCAATGACTTGTAGGAAATGTCGCGATATCGTGACATGTTCCATTTTCGGACTTGTCGGACTTTTGCTCAAATTTAATTGTACCCTAAAATATTTTAAAGTCTGATGTCGCGATTTCGTGACATGTTCCATTTTTGCGAGAAAGCTTGGAAGAGACTAAGTGAAGGAAATGTCGCAATTTCATGACATGTTCCATTTTTACGAGGACGAAAGCTTGAAAGAAGCGAAGTGAAGGAAATGTCATGATTTCGTGACATGTTCCATTTTCATGAGGAAGAAGCTTGGCAGAAACAAAGTGAAGGAAATGTCACGATATCATGACATGTTCCATTTTCACGAGGAAGAAAGTGAATGAAGTGAGGAAATGACACAATATCACGATTTCATGACATGTTCCATTTTCGTGAGGGCGATAGTATGAAAGACACTAAGTGAAGGAAATGTCACGATTTCATGACATGTTCCATTTTCACGAGGAAGAAGCTTGAAAGAGACAAGGTGAAGGAAATGTCATGATTTCGTGACATGTTCCATTTTCATGAGGAAGAAAACTTGGAAGAGACAAAGTGAAGGAAATGTCACGATTTCATGACATGTTCCATTTTCACGAGCAAGGAAGCTTGAAAGAGACGAAGTGAAGGAAATGTCACGATTTCGTGACATGTTCCATTTTCGCGAGGAAGAAAGCTGAAAGAAGCGAAGTGAAGGAAACGTGTGATATCGTGACATGTTCCATTTTCATGAGGAAGAAAGCTTGGAACATGAAGTGAGGAAATGTCACGATTTCGTGACATGTCATGATTTTGCGACATGTTCCATTTTTGCAAGGGCAATAGTGTGAAAGACACTAAGTGAAGGAAATATTGCGATATCGTGACATGTTCCATTTTAGTGAAGGCAACAGCGTGAAAGACACTAAGTGAAGGAAACGTCATGATATCGTGACATGTTCCATTTTTGCAAAGACGATGGCGTGAAAGAGATGAAGTGAGGGAAATGTCACAATTTTGCGACATGTTCCATTTTCGCAAGGGTGACAGCGAGAAAGAGATGAAGTGAGGGAAATGTCACGATTTCGTGACATGTTCCATTTTTGTGAGGATGCAAGCGTGGAAGAGACGAAGTGAAGGAAATGTTGTGATATCGCGACATGTTCCATTTTTGGAAGGCACAAGCAAGGAAGAAGTAACTTGAGGAAAATGTCACGATATCGTGACATGTTTGGACTTATATTCATTTTGCAAAATTTGGCCGTTCTTTAAATTTTTCATCACCTATCCAAAAGGAAGTGGAAGCTTTTCAACACAGTCCAAATCAATTAATTAAGTAAAATGAAAAACATTAAAAATCTAACCTTTGCTTTTCTTTTTGCAAAAGCAGATCCGATAGTTGCATAATGGCGGAAGTGATGGCAAGAAAGACAGACTTCAAGGAATTTGCCGATAGATTCATTTGCTCAAAAAATTTATGGCAAGTCAGTGACAGACAGTCCACTTGAAACTATTCTAGAAGCTTAAAAGAGTGAATACCCAACTCTATAACTCACACCTTGGATAACCAAAAAGATCCTAAAGTGAGTGGGATTTATCCTGTATAAGTGTTATCGGTATTTTATGCTCATTATTCATGGGGTGTGTATGAAAGATGAACCAACAATCTCTTTCCTCTAGCTTAATATCCTCAATAATCTTGGATTGAGCCAAGGCTTCTTTGAATGATTCATACTGCTACAATTGAAATAATAGAGAGATGTGTTTTGCGTAGCTCTTCATGAACATTCAGATGATTTCTTTAGTGGGGAGTGAGAATGATAGTCTTGCCATAACTTTTCTCCACCTGTCCCCATAGTCCATCATTGGCTCATCATCATACTACTTTAAATTGGCCAAATAAGATAGGTTCATCTTCTTCTTGGCATCGAAGGAGAAGCATTCAAGGAATTCATTCACCAGTTTCTCAAACCTAGTGATGTTATGCTTGGGCAATTGATTGAACCATTGAGTCATTGCACCCGAGAACGTCATGATGAATGTTCTCAGTATCAGGGTGTCATTATACTCAATGTGGAATCACGTGTTCATGAAGTTGGTTACGTGTTCTTGCACACCTTCCTCTCCCTTAAATTTGTCTAGCCTAGGCATTTTAAAGTGCCTACGATATGTAGGACTCAAGACTGAGGGTCACAGAGGTTGGTTGTGTATTTTTCTTAAGTTTAGCTTTTGCCCAACTGTGTCTTGCTTCTCGAGATACTTGACTCTCTTAGCTAGCACTTTGTATGCTTGAGAAGAAATGATCTCTTCCTCCCGAAGGGGTATTTGGGGTGCAAATGGAGGTAAGTTTCTTGGAGTACAGGGTGGTCAATTATATTCATCGGCCATATTTATAGAAGATGGTTTAGGATATTACTAATCTTGGTCATCTAATTTTGATCTCTCATAATGCTATGCTTGAGATTTTTTGATACTAAATGCTCATGTGTCCAAGAAGCATGTTGAGCGATATGGAAAATATAATTGTTTAATCACCTATTATGTAGCTCAAGGTGCAAAGTAGCGTGTATCTTGTTGTGTCAATGCCTATACTCACTATGGGAAGTTAATTTCGATTAAGCTAATATGTTTGATCGCTCTTCACGCTCCTTTAGATCAAGGACACACTGCTCTCTTAGGTGGTGTTCATAGAATTTTTGTTGGCATCATTGCACCTTTGTCTTATATTCCACCTCATCTACCTTGGATTAATCATACGAATTTTTATCTAGATAATGAATTCCAACTTCCTAATATCATTGATGACCTTCATCTCATCCCAATGTCTGCTCAACTTCATGATGGTTCTCACATGCTTATCGAGGATACCATTGATTTTGTCATAAGTAATGATCCTTATCAACCCCACTTGTCCATCTTGCATCCAATATTTTTGATGATGAACATGTTCTTTTCATGAATTTCCTTCAAAAGTACATAAAGGTGCTTGCATGGTCCTACATGGACATGTCTGGTCTTGATATTTCATTAGTCACACACAACTTGGTCTTGGATGATAATGCCAAACTTGTTAGATAAAATTTGCATCAAATGCATCCCATCGTTGCCTTAATGGTTAAATAGGAGTTACAAAAACTTCTTGATGTCAAATTCATACATCCAATTACCTTGAGTGGGTTTCAAACATGGTTCTCATCAAAAAACCCAAAGGGGGGTATCCGTATTTGCACTGATTTTAGGGATCTTAATAAAGCTTGTCCCAAGGATAATTTTCCACTCTCTAATATTGATGCATTGGTCAATGCCATAGTAGGGCATAAAATACTATCACTCATGGATGGTTTTTTGGTTATAATAATTTTTTTGTCAACCTAGACGATTAGCATAAAACATATTTAATGACCCCCTAGGGTACTTTTTGTTACAAGGTCATGCCCTGCGGTCTCAAAAATGCTAGGGCAACCTATCAACATGCAATGACCTTCATTTTTCATGATTTTATGCACAAAACTATTGAGGACTATGTTGATGATCTTATTGCTAAATTTAAAATGCGTGGTCAATATCTTGAGGACCTTCGCCAAATATTTGATCACATATTGGAACATAATGTACAATTAAATCCAAATAAATTTTTTCTTTGGTGTTACCTCAGGAAAAATTTTAGGTTTTATTGTCTCACAATATGGCATCAAGGTTGATCCCCAAAAATTCAATGCTATCATTGATATATCTCCCCATACGAATCTCAAATAGCTACGTAGCTTGTAGGGAAAAATCCAATCCATTCAATGATTTATCACCCAAAATTTTGATAAGTTTCAACCATTCAACCATCTTCTTCAAAAGGTGTCCCTTTCAAATGGGGCAATCAGTGTCAAATTGCTTTCAATGCAATAAAATCATACCTCACATATCCACTAGTTCTATCATTGTCCCATCTTGATTTCCCTTTTCATTTGTACATATATGCTATAGATTTTGCATTGGGCATACTTCTCACCCAGAAGAACGAAATGAACTAATAACAGGTCATCTACTATATCAATCACACATTGGTTATTTAAGAGACACAATATGCTTATATGGAAAAAAAATGTCTTGTCATCATCTTTGCCACATAGAAGCTACAACATTACATGATCAACCACACTACTTATGTAGTCTCCCACTATAATCCACTTCACTACATGATGGGTAAGACCTACCATAATAGTCACATGATAAAATAGATTATGCTTCTCACAGAATTTGACCTAGAGTTCATTAGTCAAAAATCCATCAAATTCCAGGTCATTGTGAATCATTTGGCTGAAGCACATTTACCAAGTGATGTACCATTACTAATTTAGCTTCCTAACAATTCTATATTTCATACTACTGAAGCTAAGGAACCTATAGAACCTAATTCAACCACTAATTTAATCCTCTTTTTTTATGGCTCTATTGTGAGAACAGAGGGGGTGTAGGTATAGTCTTCTTTACATCACAGGGGTAGCCCCTCCCATTTTCCTTCAAGTTAGGCTTTCCTTGCACCAACAACAATATCGAATATGAAGCTCTTATCCTTGGCCTTAAGCAAGCAATTTCCATGCACATTCGGCGTCTAGACATTTTTGGTGACTCCCTTCTCATTGTGAATCAAATTAAGGGAGAATGACAATGTTGTTGCCCTATCCTTCAATAGTATAAACAATTCATTGAACACTTGTTCAATTCAAGTGGTATGACATCACTTCTACTCCATATTCTACCAATCATTTCATAGACACTATGGCTTCTCTTGGTTCACTCATCCCACAAAATTCCCATTGCAACACAATTCATGTGTCCATTTACACCTCTCCCATTCTACCATTTCTACTATCCTACCTTCTCATGATGATGGCATCAATATCATCAAATTTGAATCCCATGACCCATGGTTCTACCAAGTCAAATATTATCTTAAGCTCAATATCCTCCTACTAGATCTAAATCACACTCACAAACAAGATTTCAAACAGTGAGCAATTATCTACATATTTTTAGGAGATATCCTTTACAAATGAAGTTACAACAGAATCCTACTATGTTTTCTTGAATCACATGATGCCCAATGTGTTATCCAAGAGGCTCATGATGGCACTTGTGATGGCCACTTTAGTGGCATGGCTATTACCAAGCACATTCTATTAATGGGCTATTATTAGCCCATAATGGAGCATGACTATTGTGAATATGTCAAAAAGTGTATCAAATGTCAACACCATGCCAATATTACACATTTGCCTTCTCAGGCTCTTCAACCTATTCAATCAATGTGGCCCTTTTCATAATGAGATTTGTATCTTATTGGTAAAATTACCCCCGCCTCATCTAGCAATCATAATTTCATCATCACGGCCACATAATACTTCATGAAATGGGTTGAATCCATCCCTCTAATCCAAACAATAGGTCCTAATATTATCGATTTTATCACTCAACACATCATTTGTGACATTGGAATTCCATTCAAGATCATCTCTGATAATGGTACACCATTTAAGAACAAGACTGTTCATGCATTATGTGAGAAATTCAATATTCAACATAGCTTTTCCACTCCATACTAACCATAAGGTAATGGTCAATTTCTTTCTACAAACAACCATTTACACCATTCTTCACAAGACCATTGTAGAATCACATAATGATTGGCACAATCAAATGCCACTAGCCTTATGGGCCTATCACACAAGTATTTATACTCCAAATGGGGCAACTCCATTTTCTCTTGTCTATGGTGTTGAAGCCATCATGCCTTTGAAGCTCAAAATTCTATCATTATGGATCTCTATGCAAGAATTCATTGATGACGACACTACTTGTCAAGCTAGATTAGACCAATTGACCCTTCTGGATGAACACCACATCCATTTCATTGAACACATATGTATTTATCAAGATCATCTCTGAAGTTCCTATAATTCTAAAGTACACCAACATGAATTTCAATTTGGATACTTGGTCCTCAAGGAGAACTAATAAATCACTAGCCAACCATACCATCTCCATGATAAATTTACACCCAATTGGCTAGGTCCTTACATGGTTACTCATAAATTTGGTTCTGGGGCATATCACCTTGCCACCTTGGAAGGTATTGTTGACCTTGAGCTTAATAAAATTATACATCTTCGAGAATTTTACGCTTGAGCATTGTCATTAAAGCTCATCATTCTATGTATATACCATCATGGTTACTAAACACATAAAAAAAACCAACAACACACACATTATTGGTATTTTGCGGTATTTCATCAAATTGCATTAAATCACAATCTACTTTACATGATTTCCTTCTATTCTTCCCTTATTTATTCTTTAATGAATGTTGTATGGTCACTCTTTGAGTGGCTACATACCTTTCATTCCTTCTTTTCTTTTTTCTCCTCCCACTTCTTCTTATTACGTATCAATGGTGTATGGTCATGCTTCGAGTGGCTACATACATTTGATACATTTTATATCTTTCTCCTCTCTCTTTCCCCCTTCTTGTTACTTATCAATGTTGTATGGTCATGCTTCGAGCGGCTACATAACTTTGATTAGTTCTCTTAGTCCTCCTATGAACTAATCAAAAAGTAGCCATTACTTCTCAATGTTGTATGGTCATGCTTCGAGTGGCTACCTTGTACAAAATCTCATATCTTTCATTCATTCCAATATCATTCTATTCACTACATCATTTGATGCGTATTCATTTTCACATGCATATAAATTATGTTCATATTTGCATCTGTACATATACATTATAAATACCATTGTGGGAGAATTAAATATACATTTTGTAGCACAATAGTTTTGGTTCCCAATCCCATTTTCATGAGACAGGATTATTGAAACATTTTTTGAGCTTCACCCATCTACAGTTATTTCAACCAACCACTATCTAAAGTTGGTAGTTTCTAAATTACTTCAAGGCTTCCCTTGGTTGAATTGCCCTCTTTCATAATTCAAATTACACATATTACACATTAAGCAAATTTTGATAATAGGGTTGGTAACATTGTATGTATATTGGTCGCATAACGAAAGTCACCTTGCTCATTATATCATTTACATTATCTAAATCAAACCTAGAGGATCAAAAAAAGGACAAGCTACAAAAAAAAAAGAATTAGTGGGCAGAAAATAAAATTCAACCCCCTAAAAATAGCACCACCAATGACACAAAAATCAAAAGAGTACTATTGATCACACAGCTTCAATCCCTGAGGTCCTCAAGTCCATATTGAAAAGCATGGGGTAGATCTCCATAAAAGCTATAGATTCTTGACTGACAATGGAGTATGCCTTACAAGTGGTGACATGTCTATCACATTAGAAATATTCTTTTGGACATACCACTATGCGCTTATAGATGAGCTAGCTTACATACTAAGTTAACAATCATTTGAAACCATCCTCTTTCAAAAAGGTTTAAAGAACTTCACTGTACACACACTAATCCATGCTTGAGGTCTTGTTTACCAAGATAGCCAAGATTTATCCAAGAAATTTTGCTCAGTTATTCAATGGGTTTTATTACTTAAACTATCATGTTCAGAGCTTTTCAATGATATTTTCATATCCAACTTCTTAAAAAAAGAGAACGGATTACACTATCTAATTTTGCAAAGATACAATTACTTTATTCAAACAATGCTCGCATCCATCTACATTTTCATATCATCCATGCTCATCACAAATTCCTTAGCAATTTATTTAGCATTTACTTACTCTTCATTCCTTTCATACACATCTACTTCTATCATATTCTACATATGTATCAATTCACACATCTATGCTCTATTACAATCGCATCATTCACAAACATACACAATCAAAGAAGAAATAAACACATAAATAAGTGCAATCTCATATAACACCATAGAATATCATGTTTATATATATCTTAAAAAAAATTCCTCAAGCTACAATAATGTGTGTACCCTTGTAAATACATCATGATATATCCATATCATGTACATATCTATCAAAAATATCATTTGACTACAATAAAGTATGTACCTTTGTGGGTACCTCACCACGTTTATATATCCTGTATATCCTCATCATACAAAATTACGGGTAGTCACTCCACTACCACACCATAGCTACATCATGTATTCTTTCCCATGAGAGTCTCCCTACTCCCATCCTCTATCCTCACCTACTCCATGATACCTAGGGTTGGCTACACATCACCAGTGTCTTGTGCTACTGATGCCTCCATCCTCATCTTTGGCCTCACTCCCATGACATGTGATACTGTTGGCTCCTCCCCACTACTGAGGGTATACTCCATTGGCTTCATTGAGAAGTATTCTGTGATAATGACACTGATCTTGAATAGGTTGGTATCACCAACCTATGCATCATCAATTTTCCCTCACACTGAGCCCTCTTTGTAGCATCTTTCATATTGGTTGCTACCACTATCGCATCTTGCTACAAACACTCCACATCAGCTTGTAGACCATATACATATGCTCTTTCCTACTCCAATAATTGTATTTTCAACCTCAAACCCTTGATCTCTGTAGCCACCTACCTCCCTAAAACCTCCATATCATGCACCTGCTACTCTATTTCCCCTACCCTTATTGTATGGTTGGCCTTCATGATCTCCACCTCTACCCTCATCACATCTAATAGCTACTGCAATCACTTAATTGACTCAATCATCTTATCTTGCTTAGCCCTTGTATTATCATGCTCACCAATGAGCACATCTCTCTCACTAGATAGCTGCTCCACTCACACTCTCATCTCATCCCTCTCCATTATCACTACATATTGCTCACCAGTGATTGCATCCCTCTCAAGGGCTACCTGATCCAAGCTCACCCTCACCTTGTCTCGCTCCCTCAAGGTGACCATGAGCTCTACCTCCATTACACACTTCTCCTCCTTCACCTCTATGTTATTTTCTATCTAGTCTAACTTCGTTTCTAAAAATTGATCCCTCAACTTATTCACCTGTGCTTATAGCTTCCTAGTATTTTCCTATACTGCTACCATCTCCTACAACCCTATCAATAAATAAAAATTCAGGATTTGATGCAGTTTCTCCACCAACATCACCCTCCTCCATCATGGATGACTCATCCATCACCACTTTACCCACATCCTCCATCCTCTCCTCATCAACCTCCATCATGGGTACATCCTACATCACTACTATACCCTCAGTCACCAACCACTCACTACCTATCGACTGACCCAAGCCACTATCACTCACCAACCTATCATGCTCATCTTACCATGGCTTCACCTACCTAATCAACTGATATAACTCCATCTCCTTCTCACTAGACTCAGGTGACCCCTCATCTTGGGATACTCCAACCATTGCATATCCTCCTACATGCTCTAGTGATGTTGCTATCATCCCACCTGGTAGTGCTCTTGTTGTCTCACCCTATCCATCAACCACTCCTACCATAGGCTCCCATTGCTACCTCACCCACCATACATCATACTCTGGCATTGGCACATCCCACCTTGGAGGACTATTTTTAAGATGCTATTTGTATGATGATAATTGGTTTTAATGCTTAATATATTTAGAAATATATTTATTATCTAAGAAGAAAGAGAGCTATAAATTACCATTGAGATTGAGAAAGAGGATGCTAAATATATTTCTAAATATATTAAGCATTAAAAATGGCTATCATCACAAAAATACCATCTTAAAAATAGTTCACCAAGGTGGGATGTGATAGGAATGGTCCCAACATCATCCACATCATGGATAACAATCGGCTCATCAAGTGTCAATTTTATTGGTGGCACTACTGGCTTTGGACCTGTATCACCTAGCACCCTGTAAATAACCATGGGTGGATCTGATCATCCCTATTGCAATCTGAACTACTGTAATACCTATGAGTATAGAAAATACTCAACCTACCACATGTACTTACCCACCATCCATCACCCTCACCTAATGCAGATGAGCTACGCTGCATCCTCCTCCTAAATTAGTGCTCTTTGCCATGGCCTCCATTTGATGTCATTAATATTCAACTACCCTAGTTGAATGTGATAGTGCATCAAATCATCCTCTCACTCCCTTTTCATATTCTTCTCCATATCGCTCCTCCATCTCATCACAAAGAGTACATCGTAGCCATCCAATCTATGAGCATCATGTGAAAGCAAGGATTATCGTAATATCATAATATGCTCCCATGCCCACACTTGTAGCAAAGGACTATAGCTGATACCTATCTGATTTGTCCTCACTAATCCATGTAGCTCTCTATAGACCTATGCTAATAATGTTAGAGCCCATGCATACACTATATTTTGCTCCACCATATTACATATCATCCCCATCATATTCTAGGGAAATTTCACCCCTGAAGTATCTAGCAATGCATGGCTCACTATCACCAATATTGTTATCACATGTCATTTGGACAAGATATCATCCTCCCAAAAATTTGCATAATCCACCCCACCCTTCAACCTCACACCAATCCACCTATTTCTAAGTATCCTCTGTAGGATGCCATCTCGTGCATCTTGCTTGATTGTCATCAATGTAATCCCTTCTATCGATAATTGATAGATATGATATATCCTCTAGTGTAATCATCATCTCCCCTATTAGGATATGGAATATGTTCTTATTAGGATCTCATCTCTCACACAACATGAATATGTAAGCATGATTTGCGAGCAACTCATACATCTCCCACATGCCATACAACCTCACTACTCATAGCCAATCCCCATCATCCATACACCATAATCCCTACAGCTTCTTTTTGAGCTTCTATGACCAATTTCACAAAAAAATCTTCTTCACCTATATCACATTTCAAATCATATGTCAAATATCATCATTCACACATTTCAAAATCACATTGTAAATAACATCATTTCATACATTTCATTTTCACAATCACATGTCACATAATTTTCCTCCATCATATTTTAATTTCATCTAATACACGTCATGCAAATTTATTTTCTCCTCACATGTACACATTCATTACAAAAAAAATAGGTATTTACATGACCCCTTGTGAACACTTATGTTCACATGACCCCCTGTGAACATCCTCTTTTACACGCCCTCATGTGAACTTCTGATCTTGGGCCACATGCCTACCCATTTTATCAATTGGCATGGAGATCCCACCCATTTTTCATTTGCACATGCTTACAATTTCAAAAACATGAAAAAACATGCAAAATTTTGTAAACCCATGCATGCAAAACAAGGTCATCAATCAAAGGTCAAATAGGTCAATTGACCACAGATATGGGTACCCATTTGCCCCAAAAATGTCATTATCACATAAATTTTCATCATACATGCACAACAACAACAACAACAAAAACTTTCACATTGTCTCATGCATGCTTCACGAGGTTCACAAACAATCACATGGCAAAAATAAATGAATGACACATCGGGATACCCATCTGGCCACTTTTACACATAGTGCACACATTTCAACCACACAATCCATGCATGCATTCCAAACCATATTTTCATGCAAACACACACATTCCAACAAGCATTAAATATTATTTTGTATTTAAATCATATTTTAGCATGGTCTACTTACCTCTAAAACTCCACCACCCACACTCATGCTCATTGATGCACTTGCCATCCTGCAATTCTCCTGCACTTCTCGTTCGACAATCTAATAACACTCCACTTCCAATTTTCTCCCTCACCGCTTTTCTCTTCCTCCATGTGACATAAAATGAGGTTGCACGTACCATTTTTGGCATTTAAACCTACATTTTTTGTAGGTTCACACACACACGAGCGAACAAAAAAATTTGCATGCCCCCGTACAAACCTTTTTGTTTGCACCTACATGTGCAAACAAAAAAAATTGCATGCCCTCATGTGAACCTTCTCATTTGTACCTGATGTGCAAACTTTTTTTCATAGGTCTCTTTCACCATTTTCATAGCTTAATCATCAATTTTACTTCAATTCTTCATTTTCCAGCATTTTCCATCAATTTTC
Organism: Wollemia nobilis; assembly: GCA_028583015.1. Lineage (NCBI taxonomy): Eukaryota > Viridiplantae > Streptophyta > Pinopsida > Araucariales > Araucariaceae > Wollemia > Wollemia nobilis. The sequence goes on from JAQPPZ010000314.1 coordinate 4,434,844, forward strand.
TCCATCATTTCTCATCATTATCAAGCGTTTCACCATCAATTTTTATCTCCTCCATAACCGATTCATCACTTGATGGGGTAGTCATATAAACACATCAAAAGTAACCTTACACATGATCAAACAACAAAAAATATTCAATTAGAAATAAAATGAATACCTAAGAAATTTTTTGCTGAAGATTATCTCAAAGTATCCACTCTCGCATAATTTCTCTTCTCAATAAAAACTCCAATTCAAAATAAAACAATGTTTGATAGACCTAAAAACACCTTTGACTTTAGATAGCTCATGGATTCCTCTCTTCATTGTGGCAGTCATAAGACCACTCTCGAATGAAGCTCCTAAAATTTCTACCCTACGGCTCCAATGGTTTGTCAAATATTGTCAAAAGAACCCATCAATCAATTAGAAGCAAAAATCATCAAAGGTATTTATTCCTTCCAAAATTGGAACATCTGAAGTTGATCATAAAATAAGGTAATATTATGCCTTCCTCAAAAAAAGCAATCATTACAATGCTACAAAGTGTTGTATTAAATCACAAATCATCTTCTTTTTCTCTTTTGATCAATGCATCTCTCTTTTGCAATCATCCACATTCATCAATCACAAATTCTATCTTCCAAATAATTCCATCAAATCATATCATTAGTTTTTGTACTAAACCATGTTTTCACACAATCCAGTACAAAAAGAGGTGAAATGTAAACACCAAAAAGTTGCACATTGTTCCTTTCCTCATCTTCACGGTCAATCAACTTGAAAAACCCTCAAAAATTGCATAAATTGGCTCAAAGCATTATTCATTTATTAAAATCATTGTTCATCATCCTTAGCCCATTTGGGCTAGCTAAGCCCCTTCCTATGCTTAATCATAGGTCCTCATGTGACCTCCATCATAACTCAACTAAGGTTAAATTCTCCACCATGGTCAAAAAGTACTTTATGGGTAAAAAGTCAACAACTTTAGTCAAAATTTACTTTATGGCTAATTCTATGGTTAATTAGGCTAATCATGCTTAATCTAAATCTTTCTACCTCACCTAGTCTACTTTGACTAGCCTAGCCTTCCACCTCACCTAGCCTAGCCTTGCCACCTCTCATCCAGATATTTCTCCACCTCACACTCCCCTGGGTAATAAATGAGAAATGAAGACTTTTGCACACAAAATGTAATTCTAAATTAGAATATATTTGTAAAAAGGTTTCAATAAATGAAATTTGGATACTTTTATCTAGGTTATTATGACTTGTGGATGGGTGAGGTATTTTCTCACCCAATCTCATTTATGAACTAGGACACCTCTTAGGTGGACACCTCATCACACACACCTCACAGGGGAGACTTCACCCTCTCCCCTAACCTTGGCCAAGTCTATAAGTAGAAGGCCATTTTCACCATTTTAGGGATTCCAACTTTAGCTTACAAAAACTCTATAAAAATCACTCTAGACATATATCATCCATCACATATCCATCACATCCACATAGCAATATTATTTTGGTCATATCCATAAAATTCCTTGTGATCTAGACAAATTATCAACATCAAAAGACAATTTCTAAAGGTGACCCATTGAATCAACAAAGGAACAATCACATCAAAAAATCCCAAAAATCATATTGTGCAAGTTTTCCCAAAATAATTTAGGTTTGCATGCCCCCATGCAAACTAATTGGCTTAAACCAAGTTTGCACCCACCCGTGTGAACCTCTGCTATAGCAAAATAGAGTTTACCGAATAGGTAAATATGGCTTAGTTTAGGATTTTATACTGTATTTATTAATTTATTTTATGTTCTAATCTAATTTAAAGAGTCTTTTGTCTTCATAAATATGGGGTTTGACTGAGGTAGACCCCTTAACGCTCTAACTAGATTTTGCAAGCTCAACAGGTACAAAGAATACATCAAACTAGTGGTGGATCACGAACAAGAATCCCACCTGCACTAAGAAACATTCAAAAGAGAGGTCTTGCTATATTTTAAACACATCTAAGAGGGTTTTATTTGGGAAGACCCAATTGTAGCCTTTAGGGCAAAGATTGTAAAAGGATATTTTAATCTGTAACCTCTCCTTTTATTTTAATAATAAAGTAGTGGATCACTATAATTTTGAATGAAGGATTGTAGCGTAATTGTCTCTTTTGCATGGTTTCAACTACATATAGTATACCACCTCATTAATGGATTTCTTTAACTACATAGCTAAAAGTAAGTGAGGTTGCAAAGAACCTTGCCTACTTTACACTATAACTCTCCTCTTATCCTTGTTAGTGTAATCCCTCCACCTATCTTGAATGTTGATTAAGGCTCCATGAGCCTTCAACCAATACATTCATAGGATAATATCAAAAGAATGGATGGGTACTACATTTCATGTGAATGAACAGAAGCAATTTTATTGAGTGTGAAATATATAGGACATAAGGTAGTTGAATAACCACCGTATAGTTCTACTAACCACTCCAACTACCCAAACAAAGTTCTCATAAGAGTGTTATGAATGTGCTAAAATAATGTAATAATAGCATGCCTAAGTACTATGCTAACATCCCCTTTATTACATTATTGGGAGATACAAAGAGCATTGCAAAAAAATTCAAATTTGACATGTGCAAGTGGCTTAGTAAAAATATTTGCAACATGCTCATCAATGGGAATGTACTGGAGTTGTATGTGGTGCTTTGGAACTTCATATTGAATGAAATGACATCGAGTGTCAATGTTTTTGGTACACTCATGAAATACTAGATTCTTGAAAATATTCTAAACACCTTGATTATCACAAAACAAATGAAGGGGAATATTCTTTAGAAGACCCATGTTTGTAATAATACGACTTAACCATATTATCTTGTAGACTACTCCACTTACTGTGTGATATTCTTATTTTTTATAAGATAAAGCAACCACCTACTACTTCTTATTTTACCAAGAGATAGGTCTAGAGCCAAGATGGAAAATGTATCCAGAAGTTGACTTTCGATCATCAAGAGATATGGTATAATCTGAGTCCATGTATCCCTATAAGAAGAAATGGTAATTCTTCTTATACTCTAATCCATAAATTATACTACCATGAACATAATGAATAACTCTCTTTGTTGATTTCCAATGACTCACCTTAGGTTCTTGCATGAACCGTGAAATATAACCCATAGCAAAACTAATATATGACCTGGTGTTTGTCAAATATATGAGAGTCCCAATTAGCTGGTGATAGAGAGTACCATCTACCTATGGATATTTATCATATCATGATAACTTAAGTCCTGGATCCGTTGGAGTCACTTTAGACTTACAATCAGTCATGTGATATTTTTTGACCAATGTCTTGGTATACTACTTTTGTGTTACTCTGATCTAATTCTTTTTCTATTCCACTTCTAAACCAATACAATAGTGAAGAATTCCTAGATCTTTCATTTCAAAATATTATTTCAAATCATATTTCATTGCATCAATCATGTTCTCTAAACTGCTAGTGATGATTAGATCATCCACATAGAGTACCAAAATCACTATATCAGAACCATTGTTCTTGATATAGAAATTTAAATCTGAAGTACTTATGTTTAATCCATGTTGCAATAGGTGATTGTCTATTTTGATATACCAAGCTTGTGGAGCTTGTTTTCACACATACAAGGATTTGATCAACTTGTAAAAATTTTGTTCTTACCATTCAACCACAAATCCTTCTGGTTGGGTCATGTACACTTCTTCTTATAGGTCACCATTCAAGAAATCACTTTTTACATCCATCTGATGTAACTTCCACCTAAACTAAGCTGCCATGGCACAAAGTACTCGAATGGTAGTCATTTTTATAGTGGGGGTAAAATACTCTTCATAATCTATGCCTTCTTTATGAGCATAGCCCTTTGCAAAAATATGGACCTTATGCTTATCAATAGTACCATCTACCTTATACTTCATTTTGAACACCCATTTGTAGCCAATAGGCTTCTTTCCTGAAGGTAGATTAACTAGATTCCATGTGTTATTTTTCAAGAGATATTTATGTTCAACATCCATAGTAGCCTTCCACTAAGGGTAACTAAGTGCATCTTGAACTTTTGTGGGTTAATTCTCATCCAATGTAGATATATAAACTCTTTCATCATCCATATCTACTTCTCTATCTTCCTCTACATCTATAGATAGTTCATCAAACTATTGGTAAATATTATTAACCTTTAAATTTGATGCTTCTGCTCTCATCTATTGAGTCATGCTATGAGTACAAGGTTGATCTAGATTTAGATATGGAAGTGAATTCAACTTTGAATCTCTCAATGTGCTAGTATACCATTTTAGAACCTTGTTCTATGGGGGTGGAGTCTCTTTCTTAGGCTCTTCTTCCTCTAGGTATATATTTGTAGATGTGTTATCTGATGTGAAAGCTTCATCAAATACCACATCTCTACTAGTGTGTATTTTCTTTATTATAAGATCTATCAACCAATATCCCTTTGAATTCTCATTCTAACCAAGAAAAATACATTGTAAGGTTTTCTCATCTAACTTCTTCCTCTTCTGTTTTGGAATGTGCATGAATACCTTACATCCAAAAATCCTTAGATAAGAAATGGAGGGTTTCCTACCACTCCATGCTTCTTATGGATTCATGCCTTGTATATATTTTATGGATGCTCTATTCAAGAGGTAAATTGTTGTATTCACTGCTTCTACCTAATACTGCTGCTCAATATGTGCTCCCTTAAGCATACAGTAAACCATTTCCATGATGGAACAGTTCCTCCTCTCAATAACTTCATTTTACTATGCAGTATAGGCTATTGTTAGTTGTCTCTTAATCCCATGTGCATTCAAAAATGATGAAAAATATTTGGAGGTATATTCCCCCTCTTGATCTGAATGGAGGGTCTTGATGGAACATCCAAAATCTTTATCAACACTCTTATTGAACTGCAGAAAGTATATAAGTGCATTAGATTTCAATTGTAAAAAGAAAACCCACATATTTTGTGATTAATCATCAACAAAAAATTGAAAATACCTCTTGCCACCCTAATTGTTGGGCATAGGATCGCACAAATTGATGTGTACCAACTCCAAATATTTCTTAGCTTGTGAAGATTTGACCTCAAAAGGTACCTGGTGTTGCTTCCCTACTAAGCAATCCAAGAAAACTAGAAATATGGATGAAAGGTTGGGAACCATATCATATTTTCTCAACTCAAGCAAATATCCTAAACTCATATGCCCATATCTCTTGTGCCAAAGAGAAGTGATCTCCTTTGTGTTTGCCACCATGGAAACATGAGGTGTAGAAATGACATCTAATATGAACAAGCCATGCTTGTATGATCCTATTGTTATATGATTTCACTTTTTGGTGATGAGACATCTCTTTCTACCATCCTCAACACTGAAAACAACATCCATGTTTCTATCCAATATCTGAGGGATGGACAATAAATTTTTTCCAATACAAGAACATATATAACCTTCTAAATATGAAATTTTTGATCTAGAAGAGTGATAGAAATATCTCCTTCACCCTAGACTCGATAGGGCTTATCATTAGCGATTGTCACTGGCTTGCCTTCCTTTACCTCAAATATCTCAAACCATGATCTATCACCAATCATGTGTTTGTTGGCACAAAAATAAATATACCACACTATATCCTTCTATTGAGAAGATGTGTGGGTCATGAGCACCTTGTGTGCTCTCTCAGAGTCTAAGTCTGATTCCTCATAAATAATATTTCCCTTGGGTTGCTTATTCTTCTTCTGTGGTTTGTATTTTACTTTTCCATTTTTCTTGTGATCTTGATCATTGGGTTTTTTATTCTTAAACCAACACCTGTTGGTGTCATGGTTATCCATATCATATATTTTCCAATATTTCTTTTCATTCTATTGAGGTTGTTTCCATTTTTCTTTGGATGAAGATCTTCTCTTCTAAAAAATACCCTGCTTCCTTCCCCCTTATTTGGAGTAAAGTGCATTATCTGGCACTTCATATCTTTGAAGTTGATTTTCCTCCTTATTTTGAAGTAAATTTACCAATTCCACAAAGGTAACTTTTCTACCAGACACTTGTATAGATGTGATCAACACCTTAAAGGATTCTGGAAAAGCTCTCAAGATGACTAAGATCAGGAGATTATCTACCACTATCTCTCCCATAAAATTCAATTTGGCTTTCAATTTCACCACTCTACATAGGAACAATTCAACCGTATCACCATATTTCATACTTAGTATATATAGTTGATATTGAAGGTTAAGAATTATGGACTAATTCTTCCCTTCATAAATGGTAATCAAAGCATCCCAAGATTCTTTACTAGATTTTGTATCACAAATATGAGGTTGGACCTCATCTGTAGTAGCAAGCAAAATAAACATGAGACACCTTATATCCTTCTTATAAAATACCTCTTGATCTTGTCCTACTATTGTAGGATGTTTTGTAATGCTAGTCACTACATCCCATAAATATTCAACCTGAAGGATAGATTTCATCTTTGTCTTCCATGGTGCAAAATTATGATCTTTGAGAAATTGTGAATCTGATAGATATTTGTGAACAATGGCCATTGTGAAGATTCCTTATAACACCAAATGGTCCCCCTTTATTTATACTTGCAAAGAGTGCATGAAATGGAATTCTATAAAATTTATGGCACCTATCTCAAAAACCTTCTAAAAAAGGATCATGAGTTGGAGGATTTTAAGCAAAACAATCAAAAATAATTTGGGTATAAAATGGAGTGAATATCAAAATTGGCTTTCCTTATTTCTCCCCAATGATTTATAGAGAACAATAGCTCAGACATCATTGTTGTAGCTATGTTAGGTGTAGATACAGTAGCCCAAAGCATGACAACATTACCTATAAGTGTGGGCCAAAGGTACCATATATACTAAACACTACGGTGCAATAAATTGCACAAATAGGTATAAAATTTAGGGTCTTTTCTTTGCTTTGTATATTTTATTTTATGATTGAAATGCAAAAAAATAGGAAATTTAAATACAAAAAAAAAATCACAAGTGCCCACAAATTTAAACACTTAGGTTTCAGTTTCCATTGAAAATGCACCTATTACAATGAGTTTTGTAAAATATTGGAAGTTTTGGTTTGCAAAAAATGATATTTGATTCCACAATTTTCTCCCCCATTTGTCTTAAAATTTTGTAAAATAAAATGCTTTTGATCCCCCCTTTGTATTGCAAAATAAACAAGGATGAAAAATTATGATATAGCCTTTCAAGTTTTGAAAAAATGCTTATCCCTCCAAAGGTTGCTTGAAAGGAATAGACAAAGTATTTAAAAAAAAACCTCTTAAGTAACTCCTCCTCTTGCTTTGGTAGAAAATGACTCTCTGTTAGCAAAAAATGCTCTTCTTTAGAAAAAATAGTGCAAAAATCATCCTCCTTTGTGAAAAAATGGCCAAAAGTTCCTCACTATTGATAAAAAATTGTCAAAAAAGTTGTGTTAGCAAAACAAATTGCAAAAAAGGGAGTGTATAAAATATTTTTGCTAGTGTCATAGGCGAGATTTGAAACCATGACCTCTTGCTTTTTTTTAACACTCTATCCCCTCCGACCGGCTCATCCATAGTCATAGACAAAATGAAACAAGGCGCCTGGAGTATTTAAAACCAAAGAAAAAACTTTGTTTGCCAAAAAAATTAATGGAGAAAAACTATTTATTCGGTGGTCACGCACAGGATGGAACCCCCAAAATCTACCTTGGCAAGTTCCCTAGAAGTGGGTGATCAACCAGCCCATCTACCACATCAAATGGGAGGAAGTGAAAGCCTCCTGTTCTTTATGCCCTTCCCTCGTGCGATGTGGAAAAAACAAAAGGGACTTTAGTCCCACACGCACTGTATCAGTGCATTTAGACGGTTTAAAAACCATTCAAAACATAAAGTTTTTTATTACCTTTGGGTAATAAAGCCTCGACATTGATCTTTTTCCATGGATGCACCTTGTCATCCTACTCCATGTGTCATCTTCACACACTATCACCAACCAACTGATGAATGCCACATCAATAACACCCTTCAACTACTGCCATGTCAAACATCCTACCAGCCACTACCACATGTTCACCTCATCCCACCATATTGGTTTGCCATATCAACCATCCAATTAGCTACCACATCACATCACACTGGACCACCATATAAACCACCCAGTCAACCTCTGCCATGTGTCCACCCAATTAGCCACTGCCATGTCAGCCTCAATCTACATGTGGTCTATGTTAGCATCAATTTGTATGCGATGTCTATGTCAGCATCAATTTGTATGTGATGTGCATCATCTTGTGTGCTTGGATCCACCTCAATAAGTGTGCTTCAAAAATGAAAACTTTGCCCTTCTCCTCGAATCGTTCGGATACCATGTCATGTGAACAAATAAAATCAATTGTATTTAGCATGAAATATATAGGACATAAGGTAGTTGAATAACCACCGTATAGTTCTACTAACCACTCCAACCACCCAAATTAAGTGCTCATAAGAGTGTTATGAATGTGCTAAAATAATGTAATAATAGCATGCCTAAGTACTATGCTAACACCACATACAAGTTCCCTATAACGGACCTATTAGGTAGAGTTATTTTTGTAGTAGGAAAATATTGATTTACTGAGTAGGTTTTCTTAGAACCATACTCGATTTTCCACCCTTTTGCCAAAAAACTAAGTCTTTCTGGCATATCCCAAATAATACTAGTGGAATTAAATTATGTGTATCTCCATTATCTATTAAAAATTTTACATATTAATCAAATAGCTTACCATTTAATAACATCGATGTTGCTTGTCCATCTAAGTCCTGATTTCCAATAGCAACATAAATCCGGTGTGATGACTCCTCTACTCTATGACTTGACTTTGATCTTTGGGAATAATTTTTGGCATAGTGAGGACCCCCACATATGTAGTATCCTATCTTGGGTGCATGGGATATCTCCTTCCTCTTCTCCCTTATTTCTTTTTTTTGTGTTGATTCATTTTTCTTTGGGGGATGAGGATTGAAATTGTCCTTCTTTTGGAATTTCTTCTTGAATTTCCCTATGTTCCCATCATTCTTATTAATTAACTTTAGGTTACCTTTGTTTCTCTTATTTTGATCCTTATCTCACTTCATAAATTATGCACTCTTTCTTCTCTTAAGTTCATGTCTCTCTAATTATGTCAATCCTGAGTAGTTGAAGAAGGAATTTTTAGTTTGAATATCTGTTCCTTCTTACCTAGCCAAGTCATACGCATATTGCAAATTTTTAGGTTTAAGTAGATTAATCATTATCCTTATTTTAGGGTCTATCCCTAAAATAAACTTATGCACCTTCAGTCACTCATTATTCTCATACTTTGGTATATATTTCAAAAGTTTCACATATCTCTAAAAATACACCTTTATTCATGGTGATCCTTGAAGTGAAGAGAATTCCTCAAATTTCTCTACATAAAATTGCTCTGAAAGAAACCTTTTTTTTAAATCTCAATGAAATCATCCCACTTAAGTTTCATGGCTTGGATATTTTTGCATGTACTAAATGTGTCCCATCATTCTAGGGTTGCATCCAAAATATGAAGGGTATCCCATATAGTTTGTGTCTCAAAGGAGTATATTTTAATGGAAAATAAGGATTCTAAATATTTTAGCCATGACTCAATCACATCCCCTCCTTTTCCAATAAATTTGGTTACTTTCACATTCTTAATATCTCTTTCTAGCTTATCCTCTATTTGATCTCTGTCCTCTTGGCCTCTTTTGATAGGGTTTTCTTCTTGTCTACACTCTACATAACTAATACTGGCTTCTTTATTGATCAAAGTTTCTATCAATTTATGATGTTACTCCAATCACTCTTAAATTAACTTCACTATGGAGGAGAGATCATCTGCTCTCTCATTAGATCTTATTGTTTCCTAGATATTACCATTAGGGTTTATAGTTGTCTTAGAGCTCTTATACCAACAATAACAACCCAAAAATACCAAGCAAATTTTAAAAAAACTTATTACAAGAAAAGGTTCACAAGGGGAAACCCTTCTCTTATCTTTCTAGCATACAAGGCTTCACAATATTTGAGTTCAAATTTTCTACATATCATACTCAATGCATAGGAGTAGCCGACTCTCATGGTTTCTACGTTCACCTTACTAAACCTACTCATTTAGAAGGACACAAAAATTATTCCCCCCACATTTCCCATACCCTCATCGAAAAAGGACAATATGACCACTATGAAGACAAGAACATGACACTTAAAATAATAAAAAAACTAAATAACTCAAGGAAACACAAGATTGCACAAATAGATAAATTTATTCAATAAACGGGGGGAGCTAATAAACTCCTTTTGATACAATTTGTACTAAGTGAGCCTTTGATACAAATATTTACAATATGCTAGGGTTCTTCAAAACCCTAGCTACAACAATGAAGTGTCTTCAAATAATGTGTCCTCACTTCCAATGGAATGAGTGGGCTTCAGGTATCCGATGTCGTACCACTCCAGCTTCAACATCCGTTCAACAATATGTAGAATCTGCAGATCTGCATACACAAAAATAGAGAAAGGGATTAATAACACCTATGAGGGCTCCATAGTATGAGACCCTCAAACATCAGTAAACCCTAATAAAAATGGATCAAATGGCATGTGAAATCTACAAATCATGTAACAGAATAAAACCAATAAAGATATACCTTGCTTGTGATGATTCCTTGTTTCTTTGTTGTAGTTTTGATAGCATATGGTGTGATAAAGCAAGCTTTGATTTGCATTTTTGTGATTGTAGCAGGCGTAGACGCACACTAGGCAGGATCTAGTGTGAGCTTCATAGGCTCTGGAGTGATCCTATGATACAGTAGGTGCAGGTGTGTGCTTTGCAAGCTCTATAGCGAGCTTCGCAAGCTCGGGAGGGTGCCTACGATGAGGATAAAATCTGTAGAAGCAGATCATGGGGGATGCAACGAATGCGGTGGATGGGTGGAAGTGGCAATGATGGAAATGGATTAGGGCAAGGTAGAAAGTATGGATATGGGGGATGGCTGGAACAGCATAAGTCCTATTGGCTAGCTAGTGCTTTGGATTTTTAGGGCTCTGCTTTTCTAGGGCTTCGCCAATGATCTCTTCAAGATGCAAATTCTAATATTAGGGTTTCAAGGTTTGAGAATTTGCAAATACCCTTATTTATAATCCAACCTAGGATTTTCTTAGGGTTTTATCCTTGCTCTTTTAATCGTGTGGCTAAGGTTAAATTAGATCCTAAGGTTGAGATTACGTTTTGGGTGTGGCATGGATTAATGATGGACGGTGGAGATTAGATTGGATCGGATGGTTGTGGTTAATTGAGTTTATAAATATATATTTTATAATAAATATATTATAAAATATTATATTAAATAATATTAAAATAAGCCCAATTGGGTTAGGAAATGGCAGGAAAGGTGGAATTTGGCCAAATAATTGGCGAGAAAGGTGTAATTGGGCAAAATAATTTGTGGGAAAGTGTATGGTGGACAAGTGGGTGGTGGGATGGTTAGGATGGAGGATTAATGGCTGCAATTTGGTGTCTATATATGCCCCTTTTTGTACCATGTTGTGTGAAACATAATATGATGCAAAAATACGAGACACCTACCTGGGCTATGGGCACAGAAGCAGCTTCTCTCTATCACTGGATTTGAGCACTGATGTCGAAGACAAAAGAATAAAGAATTTTTGGAATTTTTGTAGCTTACCCCCTCAATTTGCAAATGAGTTATGAATGTATCTCACAAGCCAATTGAAAAATACTTTTTGTGCCAATAATGAATGATGTGGTGAATTTGTGCCATTGATGAATGAATGGTGTGAAATGCAATATGGTTGTGAATGATATGAATGATGTAAAATATGATACCGTTTATGCCCCAATGGTGGGAAATGGGTTGGTGTATAATACCATGTGATTGTGGATGATATGAATGATTTAAAATGTGATACCATTTATGCCCCAATCATGGGAAAGGGTTTGGTGTATAATACCATGTGATTGTGGATGATATGAATGATGTAAAATGTGATACTGTTTATGCCCCAACAGTGGGAAAGGAGTTGGTGTATAATAACATGTGATTATCGATGATATGAATGATGTAAAATATGATATATTTTATGCCCCAATGGTGGGAAAGGTGTTGGTGTATAATACCATGTGATTGTGGATGATATGAATGATGTAAAATGTGATACCATTTATGCCCCAATGGTGGGAAAGGGGTTGGTGTATAATACCATGTGATTTTAAGAAATCATAATCAAATTGTGGTTGCCCCAAACTTTGGGATGATTCGATGTTGTTGAATAATATGTCACAATGGCATCATTGAGTATGCAATTTATGAATATGCATTATGATAAGTCAACATAGGGATGGGGTAGTGATTGTGGAAATTTCTTCACCAATTCTATAATGGAACCAATCAACCTACCGATGTGTCATGTATGGTTATTGTTGTCCAATGAATGAGTGTTTGTAATTTTGATTATCCATGTTTTTGTGCCCCACGAAAAATGGCCTCAATGACCGCCTTTGAGCAAATTGTTCTTGGCAAAGTTGTACTTGAAATGTGAGGTGACAAATGGTATTGTGATATTTTATGATGTGGTAATGGATGATGATCATTTTCAAGTGTCCTTATTGTAGGCTATTCATATTACCAAATTGCATGGATTACTATCGCTGCAATCGCCAAGTTGATAGGATAACCCACTAGGTACAAGGTTCACTTATTAGTGACTTAACAAGAAAAAATGTGTTGTATGATTTGTGATTCATAAAGGATAATGATGGAAGAATTTTTGATGTGGTCATGCAGTGATTTTTTTATTGTGGAGTTGATTGATTTGTGATTTTATGTTTTGTTGATATGTGTTGCGCTTTGTGGTGGAAATGAATTGTTTAGTGGTCAAATCAACTCCAAATTGTACAAAATTTGATGGGGTGATGAAGCATATGATGGAGAATTGTGGAATGTCAATTTTGTGAAAATTTGACCTTGATTGACATGTTTTGTAATGCAATATGTGTATTTGAATAATTTGGCTTGTTCTCGCAAAATATGCATGCAAAACTATTTATGTTTTCACAAAATCAAATTTTATGAATTATGGTGCGAATTGGATGGGGGGAGCTACTATTTTTAGGGCTTTTGTCTTTATGCTCTTTTGGTGCTAGGGGCACAGCTGCGCCTGGCATATTGTGTAGGCACCGGCGTGTGCTTGGATGTGCCTACAGGCGCACAAATACAACTATGATTTGTAAGCATAGGTTTATGCCTGAATGTGCTAAGGAAAGCTATAAATAGCTTTATGAGTGAATTGTGAGGCTCACTTTTGCACTTTGTACTTTGAGAAGCTACGTTTGAAGTGTGGATAGGATTTGTGAGTTTTGTGAGGCTAGTGATAATTTGCATGAAAGCTATGGCAGTGGAGGGATCGAATGTTGCTGGTGGAGCTGAGGCACCATTTGCCTTGGTAATGTTTAAAAATCCTTTATCTCTTGTGCATTTTTTTTTGCTATTTTTTTTTTTTAATAGTATTAATGGAATTTTTTTGTTGTTGTAGTTGAGGGACATAGAGCCTCGACATCGGTTTTCTCCTCTCATTACTAGGATGAGGAAGAAGCTGACAACTAATGATTGGGAATTTTTGGGTAGGGTAGGCTTAGAGGGTGTGGTTATGCTTGATGTGGTGAGGTCCAATGAGGGATATCTCTCATCACTGATAGAGATATGGGATCCTGATACGGGGACATTCCAGCTACAAACTGAGGAGGCTACAGTCACGCTTGAGGATGTATACCACATTCTCAAGGTGCTAGTAAAAGGGGTGATGGTGGTAGTTGGTCATGATAAGAAGGTGGAGATGGAGCAGATGCTTGGGGACCAATTGCAAGAGGTCCAGATGGGAGATGGGGGTATATGCTATTTGAGCATGTACAAGGTGAAGGAGTTGTATGCACTTCCAGCCTTGATCATGTTTGTATTAGCGAACATAGTGCTACCTAATAGCACTGGTTGTAGGTTCCCTTGGAACCTATTGGTATTAGTGAGTGATCTATTGAGGGATCCTTGAGAGTATGCATGGGCATTTACCTTGTTGGCATAGTTATACTGAGAGCTATATGAGGTGATTCAGAAGGAGAGGAAGGGGATTGGATGCAGTTTCCTCATACAGTATTGGGCTTGGGATCATTTTTCTATGGCTTGGCCTGAGGGATTTCCATGTAAGTCATGGTAAATGAGGGAGCCATATGTTATGCGATGGGCAGTGGCTGAGGAAGTTCAATCGAGTTAGGGGGTGCATACCGACCAGTGGTATCGGGATATGTGGTCGAGGTTGACTCGGGTAGACGTGACCTAGAGGTCATGGTGTGGAGCCCTATGGGATGGTTATGGGTAGCAGCTTCATTGGATGAGGTAGGGTTGATGGTTGGTTGGGTGGAGGTATGAGGAGGTGGATTACTTCCAGTAATCATAAGTTTTGAGGCAATTTTGCTTGCCTAAGGGTGTTCCAGATGAGCTGATGTTGTATCGACATTGGCGATATGATGGGATGTTGCCATATGCAGAGCCATGGCAGGTGGTGGTTGATTATGATGAGGATGTGGAGGTCTCCAATGTAGATGATGTTGAGGTAACTCCATAGTATGGGTACCAAAGGTTGCGGGTGATGAGGCAATGGTTGCATGGTCAAGGGTGACTCCAAAGAGGATGAGGGCTCAGTGATCGGTGAGTCAGAGACAGTCGAGGGGATCGGCTTAGCAAACTCCAGATATGGGGTTGGTAGATGGTAAGAGGGAGGATGATGAGGGGCAGTGTGAGATCTCTGATATGGAAAGGTTGCAAGCAGAGCTAAAGTAGCTTTGTGAGGAGCACGAGGTTATGATCAAGACTCATAGGGAGTCATTGGCTACTATAGCTTTATTGGAGGCAGAGTGGGCGACAATTGTGGCTAGTGATCAGGTGACGGTCATGTAGCTTCAGGCAGATATGTTGGCAAAGGAGCAATGGCATCAAATGGACTTACAATTTTTACGGGCCAGTGATGCATATGCACATTCCTTGGAGGATGTGTGTATGCAAAACCATATTACATTGTCAGATCCTCCTTCCTCTTCTATAGATGAGTCATCTAGGAATACTAAGTCTAGGCAGAGTACAAGGTCGAGGACTCTTATTAGGTCTCAAGGGTCCTCTCATGGACATTAGCTTAGTGCTTAGATGCACTATTTTTTATATGAGCCTTGGTGCTCCCTTGTAGATTTTTGGCATTTATTGTATATACGATATTTATACATATATATACATGACTTTTATTTATTTTTGGAATTTTGTGTGTATGTAATATTTATTTTATGAATGGTTTATGCATGTTTTATGAATAATGTTTTGATGGAATGCTTTATGAATGCCAGCTAATAATGATGTATATGCATAATGCTTGAAATGGATGTTTCATGCAAGCTATATGATGTGCTATTGATGATAAATGCAAGTAAATGTATAATGAATCTAAACTATATGAGCAGAATGCATGGTGTTCGAATGATCTTTTTATAGTTCAAAAGTTTTATTGGCCATTGTTATTTGTCCATTGTTTTCCAGTTGGAGGTACCCAATTTAGTGGCTTTATGCAATTTGAACTTGTAATGAAGGCATGGATGTTGATATGGAAGAATGTATGGAAGATGACATGGATGTTGATATGGAAGAAGACATGAATGTTGATATGGAAAACTAAGATATTTTCAAAGACTCAAACATATTAGTATTACTAACCAAACTCACTAGGTTGCCTTACTTTCTTTATAACCAAATGTGTGTGTGAGTGATGTTCAATTATCGAGTCTTGAGAAAGACAATGACCCTATCCAACCAAGTACCAGTGTGTGTGCATGTGAAGTTCATTAACCCATTATGAGTAAATTGGGCAGAACCTATTATGGATATTACCTGAGGCTAGCCTATCCTTATGTGCTTTCAGAGATCTCCCTTTTTGGAGGAGAGACATGTCACCTCACTTGAGCTTACTCCACTTCCATTCAAGCATCTATAGCTCCGATGGAGATTCACTCCATAGTCCCATGGGATTGATCTTTTAGACCTTGGGGATGACTACCCATCCTTGTTAGGGATGTGTAGTACGAATCCTTATGACTTTAGGTATTAAGGGTGTTTGGAATTTTAGTTGTTAATTTTGTATAGATATTTGGGGAATTGGATTCTCAACCGAAGTATGATGATAATTTTGACCCTATCCTTACTACTCTATGTTTTTATGTTTATGTTTTTGGAGAGCAATTATGGTAGTGGTGATAACCACTATTTTTGGACTATGTTGCATGATGGGACAAGCAAGGGATATTTCCTTTTTGCCTCAAGGTACTACCCAAGTATGGTACTAACCCTCCTTGGATCATAATGTTTTTAAGATGTGATGGAATGTGATTGGTTCAAGATTGTATTCGGGATCAATCAACAATGCTCAAGACTTTCTTAGTGTGTAAAGTGTGTTATTGGTTCCAAAGAAAATCATGCATCTATTTGGAGGTTGCTTGCTATACTAGTAATGGTTGAGTGACTTAAAATCTAGGCTTTTGTGATTTTGGCATGCGATGTGGTTGACATATGACTTTTGTGAGGATTGCATGGTTTCTTTAAACTAGGTAACCCCAATTGTTATAACTTGACTTTTTTTTTATGACCATATCATCATTACTATGTCATATAATTGAACATGGGAAAGGATGAATGCAAATGGAGTATTGATATGTAAATATAAATTGTACAATTCCATGGAATATGTATGATTTAATGTATGCGAATGAAACAATGTATGAAATGCAAAAAGTGAAGATGCATGTCAAAATGATTAAATGTAAATGCAAATGGAATGTATGCAATGTGTGCATGCCTATGTGATTTTTATTTTTAATACCAAAAGCCATGTATATATACATATAATGTGTCACCGTTAACAATAGAATGCCTTTAAATGAATAACATTAAGTGGTTCGGGTTCCTCTATTCCCTCTCAATTGACAAGTCTATAAGTACCATTACTCACTTTTTGGGTGATTATGTATGGACCTAACCAATTTTCTGTAAATTTGTCACGAAGGTGTGGCAAAGCATTGGTGTTTTGTTGGTTCTCTTTGAGTACTAGATCCCCTACTTGAAATTCCTAAAGATATACTTTAGCATTGTAAGAACACTTGAGGTGGTCTTGATAAACTCATAAATGTTCTAATGCGTTGACTCACCTTTGATCTAGGAGTGCGAGTTGGTCAAGTCATGCTTGTCTATCTGTATCATCATATATAAATTCTTGTAAGGAAACTCGTAAGGTGGTAATATCGAGCTCAAGAGGCATAATAGCTTTAGCTCCATAGACCAAAGAGAATGGTGTTTCTCCCGTTGGCGTTCAAATGCTTGTTTGATAAGCCTAGAGTGCCAATAGAATTTGTGTATGGCTCTTTGGTAAGTAGCTCCTACATTTTTGAGACCAAAGGGCATAACCCTAAAACAAAATGTTCCCCAAGGTGTTGTGAATGTCGTTTTGTGTTGGTCATCAGGATTTATTAAAATTTGGTTGTATCCTGAAAAACCATCAATGAGGGAAAGCATTTCGTGGCCTGCGTAGCTATGGACAAGAGTATCAATGTTTGGAAGAGGGAATTCATCATTAGGACATTCTTTATTTAGATCTTGAAAGTTATTACAAATGTGTATCGCCCCATTAGGCTTGCAAACGGGTACTATGTCTGACAGCCACTCAGAATAGTCAATAGAACAATAAAATGTACATCCAATAGCTTTTGTATTTCCTCTTTGATTATGAGGGCCATGGTAGGATGCATTCTCGTAAGTTTTTGTTTGATCAGCTTGGCATCAGGATGCAAAGTGAGATTATGGACAACAAGGTCAAGGTCAATTCCAGGCATATCCTTGTAGGACCATGCAAACACTTCTTTCTTTTTCTTGAGGAGGGCAATGAGTTGCTATTGTTCATCGGATGTTAAAATTTTGCCAAGCTTGACCACTTGAGGATTTTTGAGATCCAAACTAAGGTTCACATTGATGGTATCTTCAATATACATGTGTGAGCCTTCCTCAATTTGATGTGGTGTTGGGATCATATTTATGTCATCTAATATGTCATCCAACTTTTCCTGCTTATCGCTACCTAACTCTGCCTGAAAGACCTTGGGATCTCTAGCGAAAGGTGATGTGGGTGAATGTGATGATGAAAGAGGAATATAGTTGGCCGAAGCCCTTAGTAGTTCTTTGGTTAATATGAGCTCTAAAAATTAGGGTGGGGAGGAAATTTGGTCCAAGTCAATAAGGCTAATGTCAATTGGAATTGGCCTAGCCATATCGTATGGATTACGGAGCGGGGTGAATAAGTCAATATGATTCATATTGACTTAGTGGAAGGAAGGGCAGCTTGGATGGATGAATGGATGGTGGGATGGTTGGAGCTGAACCGATGTCGAATGGTGTTATTCCTATAATAGACATGGCATTAACATGAGCAATGCATTTTTCTTTTTTCTTTTTTTTTTGAAATATGTACATATGTCACATTTCTTGGCATATGTGTGGGGCTCAAGGTGGATTTCCTAGCGGGTCCACTTTCTCTTGTAGGAGATGCAAATGGAATATGGGATGATGGATGGGGAACATTCAGAGGTAAAACTCTTCCTATTGGATAATGGAGGTAATGGGATGTGACTCCTCTTTAGAATCGTTAGAAGCATTTGACATGACTTCAAATTCTTCATAACTTTCATCATCGAAATCAAAGACAGGATAGGAGAAGTTGATGGGATCATTTTCGTCTAATTTTTCAATGCAATGTTCTTGAAGGACCTATTCGAGAGAATATGTTGAGGGTAAAGGGTGTATGGGGTGATCTTCATCATTGAGGATAACCTTTTTAAAGGCTTTCTCAAGAGAAGCAATGCAATACAATAGGGTATTGCCTAAACTAGAATGATCATGGACACCTCTATATGGGACCTCTAAAATATCATGCATCCCTTGCTCATGGGAACCTAGACCTTGACCTTACCAATTGAACATGTTAAATTGGATAAAGGTAAAATCCTCTATGTTAGGTATATTGGCACACCTAGGCTCTTGTGGTTCTTTGGGTGGGTTTGCCCTAGTTGATAAATCCAACCCTCCATAAACAAAGTTAATACTATTTGGAGTTGCACTCATGTTGTAAACAACACCTATGGATAAATAATGGTCTTGAGGACATCCAAAATATTTAGTTGTTGGAATTGCTAGGGGTGTGATGGTGACGTCTTGGACCACATATTCACCTATACCAAGATTGGTGATGTGGAATTTGACTTGGATTGGCATGGTTGATGGTGGGGACTCAGATGGCTCTATATTGGTTATGGATGGTGGTAAATTAAAAATGTCATAATCTGAGATTCTAACTTGTGAAAAATTGGTCGATGGAGTGGGATTGGATGGCGGTGTGGAATTAGAATATGGAGGATGGGGTAATGATGAAATAGAAGAAGTGGTTGTAGAATAAGGGTTACATGTGGTGTACAATGTGCTAACAGTGGACTGGTTGTTAAGAAGAAATGGATGTTTGAGGAGGTGATGTGATGGGTAGCTCCTCTAAGATGGGATCTTTAGAAGAAGATGTAGATGGATTGGAATAAGATGGTTTAAGAGATGATGTGGATGAATTTTATGATGGTGCCAATAATAAATGGGTGGAGGGTAACATGGATTCATAAGGATTTGAAATGAAATTACAATACTTAAAAGGTTCAACATCTGCGGGGATGCAATGGACTTGTCCATCATGAACATATTTCAAGCATTGGTGGATAATTGAAGGAACACATTTCATTTCCCTCATCCAAGGTCTACCAAGGAGTATATTATACACCATGGCTCCTTCCAAGATGTGAAACATGGTGTGCAACATTTTGGCCCCTACTTCTATAGGTAAAACAATAGTGCCAATTGTGGTACACAAAGCATCGTTAAATGCTTTGAGGGTGAACGATGATTTGGAAATTTGGGATGGAGGTAGTTTGAGGTGGATAAGGGAAGCGGTAGTAATGATATTGATTGAGGATCCAGTATCAATAAGGACTCTTTTGAATGGATTTATGTCTATTAGGGACCTTATGTGCAATGGAGGGTCTACTAATTCTGAACTCATTGATTTTACCTCAAAGTCATAAGAGATAATTGATGGCTCCATGCACGTTCTAACACTCCCTACAAATTTGTTGAAGGCATTAGAGTATTGGGATTATAACTCAATTGACTTGAGTATTTCTATTAAATCTTATCTATGCCTAGGGGACTGTTGGATAAGCTCATACACAAAAATTTTG
Source organism: Wollemia nobilis (assembly GCA_028583015.1). Classification (NCBI taxonomy): domain Eukaryota; kingdom Viridiplantae; phylum Streptophyta; class Pinopsida; order Araucariales; family Araucariaceae; genus Wollemia; species Wollemia nobilis. Next base: position 4,455,282 of record JAQPPZ010000314.1, read on the forward strand.
GTTGATGCCATTTTCAAACTAGCGGTTAACCAGCTAGTTAAAGTTACCGATGGCCTTATTGGACGAAGGATGGGCTGATTGGATGGATTGAATAGATTTATTGGTGAAGATGTATTTGGTGATTTTTGGATGGGATGTGGGTTCAAAGGTTGTTGAGGATTTTGTTGATTTTTCCTTTGCCCTCTAGTGACCACATGGGCTGCTCCTACAAAGTTTTGTTATTGTTGGACATAATTTACTTGATTAGGAGGTGGTTGTTGATTGTTACCTCCTACATTATGTTGGACCTCCCCATGGTTAGTTAGATGTGTCTTATATATACCCAAATTTTGATTTTTTGGAGCTAAGGGGTTATCCACATTAATTTCCCCTAGGTCTATGAGGCCTTGCACTATGTTTTTGAGCATATGGCAGGAATTGATATCATGCCCATTTTGCTAATGGTATGGGAAAAACAAGTGCTCTCTATAATTTTTAGGCCTTTTGGTGGGATCATCGGGCCTAATTTTTGATAAGGCTAATTTATTTGTCTCATACAACCTTTGAAATATGGATGAATATGATTCTACTAAAGGAGTGTATTGATGTCGGGGCCAATTGAATTGGCGGTGGGTATGTTGTTCCACAGTTGGTAATGTGTTTTATACCATTGGTGCTTGGGTTACTGATGGGACCGCATGATAGGTAATTTGTTGTTGCACTAGTTTTTGAGCCATTATAGGCTAGCTCATGACCACTTGATTGACTTGATTAGCTATGTTACCTGTTGAGGCTTGTGTGGATTTAGTTTGGCCAGATTTATTATTTCGATATTGGCCCTTATTTTGCCATTCCTTTTTCTTAGGCTTAATGACACCTTCTTAGATTTTTATTTCCTCAATGACACTAGCCTGTGCTAAAGCTTCTTCAAATTTTCTATAGGTATTTAGTTGTAGCATCCAAGAGATGGGTTTTAAGCAACTCTTGGTGAAATTTTTTATAATTTCTTCCATTGGTAGGGAGAATGGTAACTTTGTTATGATTGCCCTCCAATGGTTTCCAAAATCATAGATATATTCCTCATCCCATCATTTCAAATAATATATGTCTGATAATGATACCTTCTTTCTATTATTTAGGGTGAAACGCTCAAAGAATAATTCCATCAATTGATCAAAATTATAAATACTATGTGTAGGCAATTGATTGTACCATTCAATCGCATCTCCCCCTAATTTTTGAGGAAACTTTTAGAGCATAAGAGCATTATCATTGCTAATCCAAAAACATGCGTGAACAAATGAACTCACATGCTCCTTGGGATCCTCAGTTCCCCTAAACTTGTCAAATTTTGGTACCGTGAAATATTTCAGCTTTGGGGATGATGGTACCGAAGGGTGTATTGGTTGATGGATTAGTTTGCTTAATGTGAGCTTTTGGCTCGTTATTCCTAGTGAATTTTGCATCAACTGATCAATTTTCTTTTGTATTTCCTGGAATCTAAGATCTTCTACTAGAATGTGATGACCATGGATTATGTGGTGGTTTGTTTATGGGCTGGATGGTATATGTTGGGGTGTGACCAGCATGGTATTTTGAAATAGTTGGGATGGGTGTGTGGTGAAGATTGATGGTTGAAGGTGGGGATTATTGATGAGGATGTTTATGTAAAGGTGAGTTGTGTGGTTGGTTGGTAGCAATGGTAATTGGTATGGTTGATGTGTGGATTGATGGTGGATTAGGGATGGACACTATGTAAGTTTGAGGAACCCATGCTAGATTTTTATTGGTGAGTGGACGTTGATTTGGAACTACTTGGGTCATAGGGTCTATGTTAACTGGTTGTTTTCCTTTTTTCATTGTGAAAGAAACCTATTTATGAATCCTAATGTGTCCATAAGTTCCTGATTTGACCATGTATCAAAGAATGGGGTTGTGGTTGGATGAGATGATTGGAAGGTGGATTATGATGGATGAGAAGACATGGGTATGGTGGCTAAGTGAGATGATGGAGGGGTGGATGATGATGGATGAGAAGACATGGGCATGGTGCAAGTTGCATTTGATATGACATGGTTAAGTATTTGTGAGGTAGCATTGACATACTCCTCATACAATGGGTTGGAATAGGTGGATGTGAGGTAAGTGTTTGGAAAACTTGGGATTTTTTGGGGTTGGCTCATAGAATAAGGCATACCATATTCACAACCCAAATTATGATATCCTTGGGAATGGTAGGATGTAGCCAATTCGGGTTCTTCAAAATATTCTTGGCTAAGGGGCTCTAAGACATAGTTATAAGACTTGTAGATAGCCTTCATTTTATCCATATCTATGTAGATGGTAGTTGTCTCCATATTGTGTGAAGGGGTTCCTACTTGAGATAGGTATGGATGTAATAATACAGAAAAAATAGTCTGAACCATACTATATGGGGCTACCGAAGTAGCGGGAGCATGGGAAATGTTTTCCATTAAACTACTTTGGTTTATTATTTTATTTTGTTGTCTCGTTGGTAACATAAAGTAATTAAATCAAAGATTCAAAGTTTAATCTAAATCACACAAACTAAAAAAAAAATTAGAATTTAAAGTAAATAAAAAAATCAGTCCTAGGTTTCACCGTGTGTGGCTTACCTTGTTCATTAATTATTTTCTTTCGTTAATATGAGATTATTTTTAGAATTTTTGGCTTGTGTGTTTTGATGTAACTTAATCTTGTTTAAAGAAAACAAAGGTAAAAAAAAACTAATGTTGGGCAGGGCAACAAGATTCTTGTTGGTAATGACCTCCAATAAGTTTGCTTGGGGGTAGTCCTATGGTTTATAGGGCATATATTGGTGGATGAAAATCACTACCACCATCACCAGATCTCAAGCAATGGCTGGTGATGAAATCCAACCACTACTATTAAAAATGTGAACCATGCAAGTGTGTGTGATTAATTTTATTATATTTCTTGTTCTCTATGGTGTGCAAACAATATTAAAGATTACTAGATTTACTAATCTAAATAATAATCCAACACAAAGATGCAAATTTCACCTAAATATCATAGAGTACACCCTTAAAATCCCCTGTCTACAAGTGATTAAAATCACAAGAGCAACCAGAGGGTTAGTCCAACTCTCTTCCAAAGGGGCCATCCTAGGGCAAGATTACTTTATGCACCAAGATTTTGTTCCTATTTAGATATGCAAAATTAAAGTGATCTTTAACTCTAAAATACAAAATCTATGATTCTTTTTTATTTCATATGCACTCCAAATGCAAACAATCACCTAGATCTACAACTTTAGAATAAGAAATGAATTTTGTGTAATTAAACAGACACAAACCCTAAATGTAATTTTCTAAGGATTCTTTCCTAGATTACTTATTTTTAAACCCAAAAACAACGAAAAATAGTAGTAGAATACAGAATATGTAAATCACTAAATGGTAAACCAGGGTTATGGGGCCTACTTGGAAGTCTTAGCTCTACTTTAAATCAATGCTAGGTGTGGTTGGGAACCTATGTAGGTGCATCTGAGTGCCTATGTAGGTGTAGTAGAACACCTGTGGTTATTTTTAGATGTTGTTGAATGCTTGTGTAATCTCTGAAAGTGTTGCAAACTGCTTTAGAAACCCTAGCAACAAAATTGGTGACTTTTGCGCTTTTGAAAATTTTGCAAAAAATAGAAGTAACATTAAGTTAGCAAGGTAGATCTATTATATAATGAAACCCTTGTGGGGTCCCACTATGATCACCATTTGTGAAGTCAACAACATGATACTTAAATAATAAAGAAATCAAATAACCCATGAAAACACAAGATTACACAAATAGATAAATTTATTCAATAAGCGGGGGGAGCCAATAAACTCCTTTTGATACAATTTGTACTCAGTGAGTATTTGATACAAATATTTACAAAATGCTAGGGTTCTTTAAAATCCTAGCTACAACAATGAAGTGTCTTCAGATAGTGTGTCCTCACTTCCAACGGAATGAGTGGGCTTTAGGTATCCGATTCTGGATCACTCTAGCTTCAACAGCCATTCAACAATATGTATAATATGTAGATCTGCATACACAAAAATAGATAAAGGGATTAATAACACTTGTGAGGGCTCCATGGTGTGAGACCCTCAGACATCAGTAAACCCTAACTACAAATGGATCAAATGGCAAGCGAAATCTACAAATAATGTAACATAATAAAATAAATAAATATATACATTGCTTGTGATGATTCCTCGCTTTGTTTTAGTTTTGATAGTAGATGGCATGATGTAGCAAGCTCTAATTTGCATTTTTGTGGTTGCAGCAGGCTTGGACATGTACTTGGCCAGCTTTGGTGCAAGCTTCATAGGCTCTAGAGTAGGCCTACAATGTGGCAGGTACAAGCATGTGCTTGGAAAGCTCTATAGTGAGCTTCATAAGCTCGATAGAGCACCTACGGTGAGGATAAAATTTGTAGAAGCATATCTTGGAGATGCAACAAATAAGACGGATGGGCAGAAGTGGCGGCGATAGCAATGGAGGATGGTGATATGGAAAGGATGGATATGGGGGATGGTTGTAATAGTAGAAGTCATATTGGCTAGCTAGGACTTTGGATTTTTAGGGCTCTATCTCTTTCTACTTTGCTAGGGCTTCGCCAATGATCTCTTCAAGATGCAAATTCTAATATCAGGGTTCCAGGGTTTGAGCATTTGCAAATGCCCTTATTTATAATACAACCTAGGGTTTTCTTAGGGTTTTAGCCTTGCACTTTTAATCATGTGAATAATATTAAATTAGATCTAGGGTTATGCATAAGGGGTCAATCTTGAAATCTATTTATAAATTGAAGGTGAATTATCCTGGATTCCCAACGAAATATGGAGAAGTATACATGGCAAATTCCAATTATTTTTCTCCAAAAATTTTCAAACCATGGAAATTTTTTCTGTGTTTGGGGTCATGAATATCAGTTTGCAAACTCTAAAAATCTACGACAAAATTAAAGGGTTTAGACCAACAAGAAAGGCTTTTAGCCTTTATGAATTATGATGACCGATCCAAGATATAAAATTAAATTGATTGTAGGCATGTTGATTGTTTATAGACATGTCGATCAGTTGCATCCATGGTGATTGGTTGCATACATACCAATCGATTGCAGGCATGTCAATCGGTTGCAACCATGATGATCGGTTGCAACCATGACGATCGGTTGTAGCCATGTCGATCGATTGTAGATGTGTCGATTGATTGTAGCCATGTTGATTGGTTGCATACAGGTCGATCGATTGCAACCATATCGATCGGTTGTAGCCATGTCGATCGGTTGTAGCCATCTGATCAACTATAAATATACTGATCGATTACAGTAATACCGATTAGTTGTAATCATGTCGATTGATTGTAGACATGCTAATAAGTTGCATGTACCTTGATTATTTGCATACATGCTGATCGATTACATGTACCTCGATCGATTTCATACATGTTGATCAATTGCATACATGTCATTCGGTTGCATATATGTCAACTGACACCTCTACAACTGATATACTAGTGCTTATCAGCACATCCCTACAACTGACAGAATAATGTCAATTGACATAACCTTATAACTGATAGATAAATATCGATCGATATGGATCTATAATCGATTGTCTTATACTGACATACATGGCTCTACAATCAATCATCTTATACCGATAGACATGGCTTTGTAATCGATTAGCTTATATCGATATACATAGCTCTACAACCGATCAGCTTATGCTGATAGACATGGCTCTACAATCGATCGGCTTATGTCAAAAGACATGACTCTACAACCGATCATCTAATGTCGATAGACACGACTTTGCAACTAATCGACACCAATAAAATCGATCGATATCTCTGTAATCGATCACACCTTTACAACCGATTGATACCTTTTTAATCGATCAGCTTATATTGATCATCTTTTGTCGATCGACACTCCTCTACAACCGATTGGCTTATGTCGACAGACACTCCTCTTCAACCTTGGAAAGTTTTTTGTTGTTTCAAAGTGATGTATGTTTAATGGTACCCACTATAGTATATATATAGGTATTATATGAGGCGATTTGGGTGGAAAAAATAAATCATTTATAATTTGAAGGTGAATTGGGCGAGAAAATCAAAATCATTTATAGTTTGAGGTTGGTGAATTAAAATAAAAATATTTTAATTATTTTCAACGACAAGCGAATTTACCCCAAAAAAAATTTTGCCTTGTAATTTAAGGGTGAATGGGCCCCAGTGAAATGATCTAAAATTAGCCTTTTCAAAATTTTAAAAATCCTAAATAGAGCCAATTTGTGATATTTCATGCTTATGCATAACCTTGATTAGATCCTAAGGTTGAGATTACTTTTTAGATGTGGCAAAGATTAATGAATATGGATGGTGGGGATTAGATTGGATCGTACGGCTATGGTTAATTGAGTTTATAAATATATATTTTGTAATAAATATATTATAATATAATATAAAATATTATATTAAATATATAATAATATTAAATAATATTAAAATAAGCCAAATTGGGTTAGTAATTGGTGGGAAAGGTGGAATTGGGCCTTTTGAAGGTGGAAAAGGTGGAATTGGGCCAAATAATTGGTGGGAAAGGTATATGGTGAACAAGTGGGTGGTGGAATGGTTAGGATGGAGGATTAGTGGCTACAATTTGGTGTCTACAACCACAACATAGGGATTATACTTTAAGGCCCATAACACTTAAATGGGAATGCCTATTCCCTAACCCTACTCTAAGTCCATCTAGGTAGGTTAATCAATGTAAATCCTTGGTTCTTAGTTACCACACCTCCATGGGCTAACTAAGGTTATTACCACTTCACTAGCAATAAACATGATCTTTTGATCCTACACGTTCAAGGGATCACCACTATTGTCTTGTGAATGGTTTCACAACTCTTAGTTGGGATACACTTGATCCTACTCGTTTAAGGTGCAATAATTCACAAGAAACCTAGCTATTATATTCACACAAATCCTACATTCATGAGATCTTAGCTATTGTATCCTTGCAACTCCTTCTAAGACTCATCTCTACCTAGTTATTACATTCATGCAACTCCTCCTAGGATTAGATTTTATTATGATTTGGTTTACAAAAGGAATTATAATCACCCCAAAATAAACATCTAATAAATATATCTTGCATTTAGAAACATAATTCTAAAGTAAAGCAACATTCATTCCATTATACTTAAAGTACTTTAAATCAATACATAATCCATATAATCCAAAATTCTATGATAAATAAACATGAATTCATCTTAAACAAAAGCCATATTATGCTTAACCCAAATGCTTGACATAAAGCTTTAAAGGATGCATACTATTAACATAGGTGTTTTAGAATAAAAACTAAAGCAACTAATATAACAAAGAATTATAGTAGTTGATAAAGCTTAATACTATCCAAAATAAAAGGTTGATGTAAACACCATAATGTACAAAATTGAAGCAACATAATATTTTGGTTTGTACAATAATCAAATTTACAAAACTCCTTGAACAAAACATTATTTTACATAGCCTTTGATTATTTTTCCAAATCAATTATACATTTCAGGTTCTATGAGAACACCAAGGTATTCTAACCATCTATAAAATAAATAGATCCTCTCCTGATAGGGTATCCACCCACAACTTATGAGGGATACTTAGGGATCAGGACATCTCTAAATTCAATGCAATATAATCATACATTTTCTACTATGCAAACAACCATGCATTAAACAAATAAAAATAGGTCGACAAGAATGGAATCCCATACTTCTTTTTATAATGACCCTTAACTCGTATAAGTCTCAAGAACATTATAATAGTTTCTCTCTCAAATACCCATATTCAATAATCCATATCATAAAATATAATCACATACTTCTCTTGTAATGATCTTTCACTCACATAAGTATCAATAAACATTATAGTAGTTGTTCTCTCAAAAACCAACATTCAATAATCCATCTCACAAAAGAGAATCCCATACTTCTCTTTGTAATGATCCCTTATCCCACAAGAGTCTCAGCAATTGTTATATTAGTTTATATTTCAAAAACAATATTCATTCATATATCTTATAAAATATAATCCCATACTTCTCTTTATAATGATCCCTTAAGCCACAAGAGTCTCGAAAATCATTATAGCAATTTCTCTTTCAAAACCAACATTCATTAATCTCTCTAATAAAAAATATATTTTTAAGGAAAATAACATACATCTGTTTTCTTTTCTTCCAACACAATATCACAATGGATAAATAAAACTTAATCATTTACTAAATTAATATTTTCTAAAGACCAAAACCCATTCCTTTCTTAATGATCTATAAAACAATGAAAGATCTCTTTTCTAAAGCCATTACTTATAAAGAAAGCAACATACATTCTATAAATAAAAGGAGACTTTTATAATCTAAGAAATTTTCCCTAATTTAACTTTTATTATAAAAGAAAAGGGACTTTCATATCTTTGAAATAGGACCAATAAAACTTAAATAATCATGACTATACAATAACTACGATCACACATAACCACCAAACAACAATAAAGTAAAATATATGTAAGCCAACTCTTGGGTGCATGGAAACAACTCACACAAGTAACCAACTAGACCTAAACCAAAGGAGAAAAATATAGTTGGTCTTCAAGTTAAGATGACCCTACCAAGTTACAAATTTTTCAAGCCGCTAAACTCATCTAAAACAAGCATAGCCCATGATTTTAGAATATGGAATGCACATGTTGAAAACAATATGGATCTGCATAGCAAAGGATGAAATGGACATGGCTAAGAGTGGAACAACCCTCGCTATAAGCAAAACAAAGCATCAACAGAAGAGCATGCCTAAAATAAATCCAACCAATGATTGGATTCTATTTAAAATAAATGCAAATGACAAGAATAGAATAACAATAAGATGTCTAAAATAATATGTAGGCCAAATTAAGTATGATCTATGGTAGCATTAAGGAGAATTAAACCAACATTAAACAGATCATCAACTATTAAATAAAAGCATACAAAATGACCAACAAAACAAGGATCGTACTTGGTTAACAAGGTTTCCCTACGTCTCTAGCAAAGGACATTGTGTTGCTTTGAAAATCCCTTCTTCTTCAAGCCTTTGAGCTCCCTTTTTTTTTTCTCCCAAATCCAAATCCTCTTCCATGCATTCCATCTCCTTTTCAAGAGGATCAAGGTGCATTATTTTCATGGAGGAGGTGGTGTTTTCCCAAGCACAATAATACATTACCTTTAATGCCTCCTTCATGCCATTTTTAGCACCACCCAAGCATAGTGGATAAAAGAAGGCTAATTTAAATTGCAAGCCATTTAATTAAAACTAAACCTTAGAGGCAAGCATTAATAAAAGTATTTTCCAATAATTTTATTTAATAATTAGCTTTTGGGTATTTGACATTATCATTATTTCTTTCTAAAATATTAATGTCACCACATTATTATTTGAATAGTCTAAGTATTAGAATGGTCATTAAATTAATACTTAATAATTCCAAAGTATTCATATTTCCAATAAATAGTTCTTGTCAAACACAAAATCTATGCATACCATAAACAACATAGATTCACACCGATATTACACACCATTTTTTTATCCTTATGTAGGTGGTCTCTTTTAAGATAGTCTAACGCTATTGCCAACCTACTAAGGAGACTCATTGTACATGCAACTTATCGATCCAATGGTGTGAATATAAAAACAAGAAAAATGCCAATGCATATACATGAAGGGTTATTTGTTATCCTAATTTGTTGATGAGCAAGTCATTGCCATCATTTCAAAAAATATCTCTTCATAGGTGGTTCACCCATATGGTCCCACAAAAGAGAGAACTTGGTCCTACATCCAAAAATATATCAGTATTACTATATTCTAATCTCAAAAGAATGCAATCATCCCATCATAAAGACATAATAAAAATGAAGCTTTACCATTAAATATTTATACCAAAACATAGCTCATTGTCCATATAGAGTTATATCAATGAGGGTTGTTACAAATGCCCTCATGAGTTTAGAATATTGTTTTGAGAATTTCTTCCTCCTTAAGCCTTATCTAATGATAGTGAGAACAGAGAACTTTGTGCCATGTAACTCTTCCAACAATCTATCAATCATAGGGATAAGCAATTAATCCTTAATGGTGATTTTATTGAGCTCACAAAATTTTATACATAGAAATCATTACCCATATTTCTTCCTAACCAATATTATTGGTGAAGAATAAGGATTGTTACTAGGTCGAATTACCCTTGTTTTTAGTAACTCTTGAACCAAATTCTTGATTTTTAACTTTAGCACATAAGGTATTTGTAGGTGATGTTATATGGAAAGGTAATTGGTACCAACTGTATTGCATTATAATTGGAATGATATGAAGGTAATGCCACTAATTTTGCAAAAGTTATATTATGTTTAGTCAAAATGCTTTGCAAATCCCCTTGGGGTTCATCTACTTCTAAAATTTGTGGTTGAATTGCAAACAATTAGGATACTACCCCATGTGAGGATTTTTTATTAATTTCTCCATCTGTTTTGAACTGATAACCTATGGAGATCCTATTGGTGAACCATAGAGAATGTATGACCTCCCATTATTAGAGAATTGTATCCATAGTTTAGAAAAATTCTATGTTATTTTTCCAAAATTACAAAGCCATTATGCCCCCAGAACAACATCATATCCTCCAAGTGGAAGAGCAAACATATCAGTTTTGAGTTTATAGTTCCATATCTTCAACTTAATATTTTGAAATTTACCCTTACAAGGTAATGTTCCTCAATTTTCCACCAATATTTCAAAATAATTGAAAGCATGTATATAGAAACTTGCTTGCTTAGCTACTCGGGGATCAATGAAATTATGTGTACTACCTAAATTAATAAGAATTATAATTTTGTTCCCTTTGAATAATCCTACTACCTTCATGGTCTAAGGAGTTGAGATTCCTACAAGTGCATGGATAGAAATCGTTGGTTGTTCTTCTTGTGCTTCATCCTCATCATGAGTCTCAAGACCTCCTATGGTTCTACTTCTTTATAAGGTATTGCATTAATACTGATTCATCCACATCCAACAAAAATAGTTTTTTTGTACACACTTATACCTAAGCAAATATTTCTCATTACAATTATAATTTAAGCCTTATGCTCTATGTGCATTCATTTCCTCCCTATTCAATTTCTTAATTGGTGGATATTTATTGCTAGTATTCTATGTGAACATGGATGGAAATGTAGGTTTGGATTTTGGAAATTTAGATAATTATCTTTGGGTAGAAAAATTTCCTCCGCTAGTCTAGCCAATCTATGGCTTGCATCATAGACTATGGTTTGAACAATTTTACATATTCCCTTATATCATATTTCAACCCACTAATAAAACAACTTTAAAAGAATCCTTTATTCAAATCCCTTATCCTATTACCCAAGTTTTGTAGGTGATTTGGAGAGGAGAGGGTAATCCTCCAAGGGAGGTCCCAATTTCGAATCTCCACCCTACCAAAAAGTTGAAATGGGTATCCAAAATCCAATTAATAATGTTGGTGCATGTAGGTTCGGGCATGACTCCTGAGTGACTTTGATGGTGTAGAACCCCCTGTTCATGGTATCTTATACCAAGGTGGCCTCGCAAGGGATTTTTTGCTTAAAAAAATCTCTTATCCTATTAGAAAATTTCTCAAACTAAATCTGATACTCTTGAATGGTAGAGGTATATTTTTGTTTTTTTAAGGCTCTTATAAAGTCCTCATACTCACTAGGTCCAAAATGAGTGAGTGACTGGGACTCAAAGTCTTTCAAATAAAGTTTATGAATCATGTTCTATACCCACTAATACTATTATAGGGCCTCATATTAAAAGTTAAAGGATACCATGGCGACCCATAAATATCAAGGGACATTGTGGATTTTGGAGAATTGATCCACCATACACAACCAACCATCAAGATCCTTTCCATTAAACTTGTGAAAATTTTAATTTGGGTATTTTAAACAAGGTATTAGTGTCAAAAAGAGCATGATGGGTTTCTTCATCTCTATTTCTTAAATTGTCACCTAGTCCTTTAGTGTTAATTTAATGGTATAATATAGGGCTTCCTTTAAATGCTCTTCAACCTCTAGGATTTTTTTCTCAATCCTTTTTTTGACTTTAATATAATTAGATTTAAGGACCTACATGTGATATTTTATATGTTTAACTTCTTGTACAATGTGTGCCATTTGGTTTAATAAGTAACTAAATTGTTAATTTATTTATTTCATGAATTGGTTTTGTTCCATATCCCTCATTGATTCTCTAGTACCTCCAACCATCTATTTGTCATTTGGACCACCCAAACTAACTTATAATAATATAAGTGTTGTTCTAGGGGTTACTATATTTAGTAATGGTCTAGAAAAAGTGTTTTGGTATTGTATATCAAAATGATCAATTTGAAAATATGAACACAATGGACTTGGTTTCAAAATGATTTTTTTTTCTACCCCAATTTTGTTTAGTCAAGTACTATTTTTTTTTCTCCTAAATATTTTCTTCACCTAAAAATGACTTTTTTCTTTGGTCCCCAACAACTTTCATATTAGTTAATAGTTGGTTTGCTATCCCCAACTACCTCGTCGGATTCTATCAATAACATTGTCTTATTTGATACTATTCCTAACTATTATTAACAATTGTCCTAGAAAACTCTATATTAACTATTACTAACAATTATTTCTGACTCTATTTTTATCTATTATTTATTACTACCTTGACAATTGTTCTATATGACTCTATTCCTAACTATTACTAATCCTAATAATTTATTCTTCAATCAAGAAATTTTATAGTAAGATCAAATTCATGATAGATGTAGTCTTTGTTTATGCTCAAATTTATGGTTAGTATTTTGGAGGTGTAACATATGATCATAACAAGGTAACACTAGGCTAATGTATGTACACTATCCATAGCTCTTTATTATACCACAAGGATGAATGATAATTATTGAACCAATATTTTAGGCCACTACATAAGTAGGGTTCCATACATACCCTTAAGCATACTACCCACCTCTCTTACAATACAAGAGGGTAATATTCCCAAGTTTTGTGCTCAATGCACTATGGATAGATACATGGTCAAAATCTTCCTATAGCTAAATTTTTCTCTTAATCCTAGGGGGTATCTTGATATACCCAAAAAATATGTGGGAACTCAAGTCTATAGACAAGAGTTTTCTAAGGCCTAGATATTGGAGTCTAATCACCCATCACTTCACTAAACACATTATAGGTAATCTAGCTTAGCTAATAATTATAGCTCCTCTATGATATTTTAAAACCCCTGACATAATGTTTCTAACCTATTAAAATAGAATAAAGGGAAAAATAGCTCAATTTTTTTCTCTTTTTTCTTTATAGAAAAATAAGTAGAAAATGAAAACAACAAAAATTTGTACCTTACAAGTCAAAATGGCAAGACACGAACTATTTGCACTACAGTATATGCTCCTAAGGATTTTCAAATTATGAGGAAATCTTATATTTTGCAACTTGATAATCTATGATGTATGCTTAATATTACCAAATTTGTAGAATGCCTTATGACTCCCTAGTATGCTATTGATACCATATAGTGCTTTTTGTAGAATTATAGTTCAATATTTATTTATTTTGTAAGGTTTTGCAGAATACCAAAATCAATTCATATTATCCCTTATTACTCCTAAGGGACTAAACATTGTTCCCAAATTTTAAAGAGGTTAGAATGTTGGATATTCTATATCCTTTTGAAAGGAATGAGACAATAATATTATGAATATCCAACTTAAAAATATTTATAAATAATCCTTTAGGAATTAGGTTATGTGCATATAATTTTCCAATTAAATAATTTGATGTAGTAGACCTTATGACTGCCTAATATTTGGACAAATTAGGTCAAAATTAAAATTTGCAAACATATAATATTTATCCAATAGAAAACCTTATTACTCCTAGGTTGTATATTGCAAATATTTTATTTGATTTGATAAAATAATTCCCTTGATATATATGGCTTCCAATGTAAATAAATTTCTTTGATTTTACCCTTATAACTCCAAGGAAATAAATCTCATATTAATTGGAATGAATTTACCTTTCTTCATGCACTGTTTGACACTAATTTATGAGAAGTTTGGACTGCTGAAATATGTAGATGTCATGGATGCTTTGGACGTATCCTATGATGGAATTTTTTTTGTATTTAATATGCTCCATAATCTGGCATCTTCAAGTCTCTTCTATTGACTTCAGTTGCCTTGGCATTAAAGGGTTGAACACCTTCTTCACTACTGCAACTTGGCCCTTTGTCACTCATATAACATGAGAGTAGTCTTGATGTCAAATAATGTTGTTTGACTTTGGTCGTTGACATCCTTAAATAGGCATGATCCATCTCTTATGTGCCAATTGGCACGATCGTTACCTTTGAGTACTTGATGGGAGTTTGGTACCAATGAACACTTCATCTCCTTCTTGTAACATAATAGTATTACATTCTTTAGTAAAATGCTCACCATTCCTTATTAACAAGTATATACAATGTACCAAATGCTCCAAGTTGTATGTATAACTCCCCTTTGAAGATGAGCGCTCTCTTGAATCAAGTGTTAGGGTTTTCCTTGAGTGAAAAGTGTCACTTTCTTCTCTCTATGGTTAGAGATCTTATTATTGGTTTGAACAGATCCTTTGAACCCTTTTTAGTCTTGCAATCCTCCTTCTTTACCTTCATTCATCTACATAGTCTTCCATTAGCATATGGAGTAGGAGTATGGAGGCATTTGAGCACTACTTTCAATGAATGTGCATGGAGTAAGTAGTACTCCAAATGGTGCTTCAATATTCTTACTTTGTACTTGATTTTTACCCTCCTTACATAGACTCTCTTGATATTCTAATAAAATTATGCTTCCATGTCTTTTGTACATGTGTTTTGTAGGTTTAGTTCTCTTGAATGTGAGGAGTATGAGCCCTCCTAATTGCTCTCAAGCTAGGTGTGAATAGCTTCTTACATACGATTGCTTTCGATTGGTTTTTCAACAAGATTAGTGCCTTTTAAGCACCTTTGAATCTGCCTATTATCCTGTATAACTAGATTAGATCAAGTGCAATATCATGTACTATAATTTTAATACAATATGACCTTGTTGCACTTTCTTTTGCACTCCTCTTTGTTGTTCATATTTTTTTGTTTTTTTAGGTAGAATATTCAATGCAATACATAGTTTTTGAGGTTGTCTCTGGATTATACACCTTTCCCTATGATATTGGATATTTTATAAGAGAAACTAATCTTGTAACCATATGATAGAAGCTTATTTTTCTGTAATTTTTCTTATGCTTTAAACTTGAGACTCGCCAAGTCTTCTCCAATTCTTGGAGGATGAGCATATTTTATGGCTTCCTTTGGCCACCTTAAAGTTGCAAATCACAATGCATTAATAGTGTCTATATACACTTTGATAAAAACTTATTTTTGTGTCCTTCTAATGAAACACAAACAATAATATTTGAGAGCAATATAATAGTGAAAAATGAATCTAATAATACTTTACTAACCATTTCACCTTATCACTCCAATCAACTCTCAAAAATTAATGTACTTAAATAATTTAATGCAACTAATCAAGAATAATTTGAAATTAATCTTCAAGACTTATTCTAAAATTTCTTTATAAGCAAGGTAATAGTAGTTAGTCTTCATTTTCTTTCCAAAGTAGATGATAGTTAGTTGATAGATAGTTTAAGATTCTAAAATCTAATCAACTCCTAAAGTGCAAATGAACCTTAAAAAATTCTTTCCTTTTGCACATTTTAAGACTCTTAATTCATCTGTCATTTTTGCAACTTTGCTCCAATCAAGGTGCTTAAACAAATTTGAAAAGTAATCCATTTAATAAAATTACTTGCATAAATAGTTATATTTTTTTTGAAAGCCCTTTTCACCACTTCTATAGAGGATGTAGATCTTGGTGTTTAAGATCACCAAGTTATTTTCTTGAGTAAGATCTTGTAGCTCTCTATAGGTTACCTTGAACAATTTCATCTATACCAAAATATGATCTCCAACTCTCTTTCATGAGCCTAGTTTTTGGCAGCTTATTCTCTTCTTGTAGTATCCTTTTTGCTATATATTAGATGATATCTTTGATTCTAAAGTGGTGCCTTATTATTGTGAGAAGTAGTCTTCAAATATCCTATATTTGGTAGGCTTCTTCTATCTAAATCTTCCTTCAAGTTTCTTGTTGAAATATGACTTCAAACAGGTTCTTCTTATCAATATTTTGAATGTTTTGAGGTCTTCTGAGATTTAGCACTCCTTATCAAATTCTTCTTCTTGGGCTTGTTATCGTATGATAACAATTGTCTCAAATATTTTGCTATCTCCAATAGTGAATTTATCCAACGAGATCTCCTTGGAACTCCTTTGATGATTTCTTTAGCAAGGCTCTCCAAACCTTTTATTGGATGCTCGTAGAGGCCCCTCCAAGACCTTGTAGCTTCTTTTGGTCTTCTTTGAGACCTTATCTTCAACCTTCTACTCCTCAAAGTTTTAGTGGCAAGATCTTCTCCTGGATATCTGATTTTGATACCATTGTATTCATGCAGGACTCTCTTAGTCTTTTTTCATCAATGATATCTTCTCTTTATCTCTATTGCTTCATGTGCTGGATTTATTTTGAAGAAGTTACTCTTCCTAACCATATTTTAGGAATATTTTCCAACTTACTGAATCTATCTATTCCTACAACAAAGTATTAATACTAAAATTTGTGTTTGAATTAGATACTCTCTCCTAGATTGTTCTTTAGGATAAAGGCTTCTATGACCTTTTCTTCAAGTTTTTTGTGGCCTTCTCTTCAATACCAAAGCTTTTATGGTATTTTCTTCAAGTCTTCTATGGTCTTCTCTTCAAGGCTTTTACGGTCTTTCCCTCTGTATCAAAGTATTATGTGGCATTTTCTTCTGGATCAAGGATTCTATGGCATTTTCTTATGGATCAAGGCTTTTTTGGCCTTTCCTTGTGAATTTTTCAATCTATCAATGGAGATATCCTATCTCAAAACTTCACTACAATTCTGCTCCAAAATCCTCTTCTGTAGTGATCTTCTCTTGCAACAACTAATATATGCACTATGAAGGCACTCTGACCTTTGGATAATGAAGTTAAAATATCCTAGATTTATGTTGTATGAGGTGTCCCAATCATCTAAGTATTAATTCCATGCAATAAAAGAATCTTCAGGTTAGTTTCTCTAAAATCTCCTCAATGGGCTTCATTGGTTGATTCATCAACCTAGTGGATCAAATGTTGAGTCCTAGTCTTCACAAGTTTTCCCTTGAAACTCTGTGGAACGACTCTAGCCATATCAAATCTCAGTAATCCAAAATATGAGATTTCATTTAGCCTTTATTTGTGGCTCTCCTTAATTCTGCCACCAAGAGTCTAATGAGTATTTTTAATAGTGGCTGGTCCAATGGCGCATTAGGTTCTCAAAAAAAATAGAGTCAATAATAATGGTGGTTTCTCTATTGACCTACCATGGCTCTAATACCACTATTAGCTTTTTATGTAACAATAATGGGAGATAGCAAAACACAAGATTTAGAATAATATGAATAAACTAAATCTACGAGATGACTAAAAATATACTATAATAGAAATTATGGAGATGTTTACAAAAGTAGTTGTGGAGGAAATGAACACTCCATGAATACAGCTATAGCTCAAGAATAGGCATTGAGCATATTACACCCCATTACTACATCACATTGCTACATCATTCCACTCTGGTCTATACCACACAAGGACTATGGCTAATGATTATATCTTGTGATCATCATATCTAACATCTATACCTATGGCCCTTTATATAGGAAATAAGTTCCTTGGCCAACACTCTACCTAGATGTGCAATGTACAACTTGCACATGTACAGCTTGCACTTTGACACTTGTGTATTTATTACATTATATGTAATAACAAGACAACTTCCCCCTAAATTAATCTAATGTCCTAAGTATGTACCAAGAAAGTTATATTTATATATATCCAAATGATGTAATAGCCTATTTCTAACACATAGAAGGTATGCAACCCTTTACTCTCAAGTTGTCTACAGAAATACCCCTCTAGGTTATAAGACCAACATCTCTCAACTACTCAAGGCCTATGATTCTTAACTTCTCTTCAATAATTAGGTTGAACTCTTATAATTTGGGAGTGATTTGTATGATTTTCTATTTTAGAGGGTAAAATATTATCTTCTTCTAACCATAAAAGTATTTTATTTTAACATTATTGAGTTATCATAAATACTTTATATTGAATAGATAATTGGTACAAATTTTTGCAACATAAAGGACATAGCTAAAAAACTAAAGAGATTGATGAATAACCTATGTTTGCCAAGTAAAAATTTCCATTTGGCCATTCTTCAAACTTGAGAATATTTTGGACCTCTTTTTATAATCTTGGAACCCTTCTATTCAAGTTCACAATGATGGGATGATAGATTGCATCATAGAAGTGGTATGTAATATTCATCATTTCTTGATAATGTATGTTTGTGCAATCCACCACAAGGAGTGGTGTATTGTTGGGTCTCATTTGATTCAACTACAAGAAGAGGAAACTCTTCTAATATAAAATTAACCATACCAAGTAGTGTGGATATTTTCAAATCATCATCCACATGCACTTTAGCAAGATAGTGCAAATATGGACAATACAGCAAAATGATTAAGTCTAAAGAGCACCAAAATATTTGTACCCAATCAAATTTTATCAAATTACCAAATATATATCCTACTATCAAAGGTTCAATTTTGGCCAAGTATAGAAGGAATCAAAATACTTGTATGTGGTTGGAGCCCATTATAGCCCCAATTCCATGTCCAAAAGCTAGAAACTAAATGGTTAATTTTGGATGGTTCCAAAAGAATTGTACCTAGTCGAAGCTTGGAATTGCCCCAATTATCCGTCTAGAAGTTGGAAGTAAAATGGTTAAGTTTGGAAGGCATAAAAATATTTGTACTTGGCTTAATCTCAAAATGGCACCAATTCTCCATCCAAAATTTCGAAGCTAACAAAAACAAAATACAAAAAATGGCTAAGTCTGGAGAGTGTTTAAAGATTTATACTTGGCCAAATTCTGATGGGGTACCAAATATTTGTCTCATTGTTGAAGGTCACATAACTATAAAAAAAAACCAAGTGTTGAAACCATAAAAATATTTATATCTGATTGAAGCCCGGTGAGGTACCAAATCTCTATCCAGATGCTAAAATCTAACAAAAGAAAAATAGAAAAATGGAGAACACTAAAAGGTTTGTACCCGACCAAAGCTTGGTGAGGTACCAAAATTTCAACTCAACCCTAGTGATAAATTTAGATATCTCTCAAAGGAACCAATACAATAGCACCCAATTGGAGCTTGACATGATGTCAATTATCCATCTAGATGCTAGGGTTTCAAGATGATAAATATGGTAAAGTATAGAAGAAACTTAAAGCCTTGTACCAGGGTCTTTAATATCCAGCACCATGAGATCACAGTGTGCAATTTTGAAAGTGGGATAAATAAAAATCTGACACCAACCTACCTACACAAGGACTATCATCATCTCATGAAACCTTTTGGATAAGAATAACCTATTAGAATAATCTTAATAATATGGTTATGCTTAGGACCATTATGTGAGTAATAGGGTGGCTCAACTGAAACAAGTCAATAAAAAGTAATGAACCAGATGAAAATAGTATGGGTAACATGACTCAAGAAGAAATAGACCTTGACCAAGTTAGCAAGCCATGATTAGGAAGTTGAAGCAACCATACCTCCAAGCGGTTGAATCAACTGGCACACTCTCTGATATAACAACAATTCATTTCTAAGGAAATAATGCTTTGATAACTATAAAATTGTAAAAATTCTATTAAAACTAAGATGTAAAATGAAAAATGGTTGGATCTTAGGATTTTACAATTCATATGTAATAATAGAAGATTGGAATCTTAATACAAAAGAGATTTTTGTTTGGCTTCTGGTTCAATTCATTTGCAGAACATATATGTATGGATGACTACTTATTTCTAATTTTAGCCTATTGAATGCTCATAGTGTTTACTCTAAATTCTAAATTTATGCTTGTGCTCATTCACTTGTTCTAGAATTCATAGTATGATAAGCTACATTGCATTGAAAGTAAATATTTTATGATTGATAGTAAAACGGGTTGGTCTGTTAGGTAATCTACTGTTTATTTGCATAGTCTTATAATATGCATGCATCTTGATGTGGCTTAATCTACACCAACATAAGTTCTAGCTTCAGCTCCTTTTGCTCCTTTTAGGATCCTTTTATCCACTCCTGAGGAATAGTTAGCTTAAAATTCAAAGGAACTAACCTCCTCTAGATATTGAACCTAAAGGTCTCATAGCTTCTAGGTCATTCAATGTTGGTCAAGGTCTGTGGGCACACAACCTTTCCATTAAATATTTTTCTAGACCAATTAGTAATGTATGTGAACTTATTATCATACTTAAAATCCCTCAAATTTGTATTCATTTGATCTATAGTTGAATTTTAATGGTCAATAATATTATAATGGCCTAGACAGTTCTCTACTACATGAATGGGGTAATATGTTCTTTATAGATCTTGGAATTAGTCATCTCCCCTAGCACTATGGTGATTCAAAAAAGCACCAATTAGACATCATCCTTAAATATTTTTAACTCCAATGAGATGTTGAAATTGAGTGCTCATAGAATATTGAATGCTCATAGTGTTTACTCTGAGTTCTAAATTTATGCTTGTGCTCATTCACTTGTTTTGAAATTTGTAGTATGATAAGCTACATTGCATTGAAATTAAATATTTTATGCTTGATAGTAAAAATGGTTGGTTTTTTAGGTAATCTACTATTTATTTGCATAGTCTTCTAATATGCATGTGTCTTGATGTGGCTTAATCTACACCAATATAAGTTCTAGCTTTAGCTTCTTTTGCTCCTTTTAGCATCCTTTTCCCCACTCATTAGGAATAGTTAGCTTAAACTTCAAAGGAACTAACCTAATATAGAGATTGACTCTAAAGCCTCATATCTTCTAGGTCATTCAATTTTGGTTAAGGTCTTTGGGTGCACAACCACCTTTCCATTAGATATATTTCTAGACCAACAGTTTTTGGCACGCTCTATGGGACCCAATCCAACTATTTTGATAAAATTAGAGACATGGTGATCCTATAATAATTATAGATATTTATTTTAATTACCTAGTGACTCTAACTAGAAATATACAAAAATACTTGCATATCCAATTTATTATTAAGACCACTCTGCTAAGATCTTCATATATATGATCACAATACAAGTAGCTAGAGAATCATAGAAACCCATCAAGTTTCTAGAATTGTAATTTTATAACTTTAGAATACATCCTATTCCCCCTCTATTTCAATGCCCTCTTTAGTTCTTACTAAAAATCTAACTGGTACAATCGATCCTATCATTTTTGATCCTACTCTTGTAATCCCTTCTATGGCACAAATAGCAATGGCTACAAATAAAAATCAAAATGCTTAGAACTACCCAACCTAGAATCATATAGGTCCTTTGAATTTACCTATCTAGAATCATATTCCCTAGGAATCTTTGAAATCATTACCAATGTATGATGGCATCGACAAGACTACATATGATCATTGTCAGTATGTAGCACCGTTAGCTACAATACATAGTATTCAATATGAGGATGTCATGATAAGGCTATCGGTAATATCATTGAAGGGAAAATATCATACTAATATAAGACCTTGCTAGATTTAACTATAGCTTCGTGGAACAAGCTGACGGGCAAGTTGATTGAAGAATTCAATGAAAAAGCAAATCCCTTCTCTCTACCAATACAACTCATCATAATTCAAAGTTACCCATAAGAATAAATAATATATTTCAACATCAGATTCAATTGGGCATGGAGTTGGGTACCTCAAGGTCTACGTCTAATCAATGAACAAGTAATGTACTACTATTTGAGGGATTTTCATTTGGCCTTGGTTATGTCCATAAGGTAGTCCAATGTGTGAATGTCCAAAAATATTTCAAGAAGAATTAAAAGAAAAAAAGGATTTTTTTGCTATAGGAATATTGCCTCAAAAAATTGTAATGCCTATATACCTTGAATTTTCTCAACAAGTACTGGCTTATGCTACATTGAGCTCTTTTCTAGAAACCACTTTGTTAATAAATTTTCCATCCTGGTCACCTATTCCATTTTCTTATATGCTCCCTGTTGCTCCTATAGTTCCATTACTTTCACCACCTACTATTGTCTCTACATACCAACCCCTGACCCTCAAATAATTGCCTTTTGAGAAATTGTAACAATCATGAAAAACCTCACAAATGAAGTTACAACTATAAAGCAAAGATAAGCTGAGAGAAAATTTCAACCCCAAAGGTTTCCATATATTACAAGGGATCAGACTACCTCCACTACAAAGCCTTTGGAAAATTCCAACACCATATAGACCAATCAATAAGAATAACCTTCTTCCTTAGGATATGAGTCTAACTATTGGTGCTCAACTTGCAGTAACCCACATGGTGAAAATTCATGTATGATGCATCAACATTAAATTCAAAAAATTACAATTAAGAAGTCATAAAATGCACCAAAGGGCTACATAAATATGATGATAGAAAGAGAGGATTACAATTTCATAATGCCATCTATGGAACAAGTGGCAGTTCTTACAAGGTCCAAAAACAATCCCTTTACCATTAATCCTATAACCTTGGACCCTTTCAAAATACCTTCTCATTCATAGGAAAGTCCAAAGAAGGATGTGCCTCAACTTGCCCTAGTTCAAAAAATAGTTCAACAACAATAGAATGGAACTAAATAAAATGAAGGGAAATAACATGCTAGAGATAAGCTAATATATCCTTCCCTAACTAAATTTCAACAGATTGAAGCTACTTAGGACTATAAGAATAAATATGATGAACATGTAAAATAACATAGAAAATAGCCATACTCTTCTAGTTTCAACATTGTGAAAGAATTGAAGAAAACCCCATCAAAAGTTAGCATGTACGATGCACTCCTTATTTTGAGATAAATCGATCTTTTATAGACCTCACTCAAATCAATAAAAATTCAATGGAAGTAATAGGTAGAGCTGAATTTGGATCAAGGACACCCTACTTCAATAACCAAAAATAATATTCCATCTCCATTTTACTTTTCCTTACGAATGGAAGGATGGGTAGTACACAATTGTATGATTGACTCTGGAATAGCTACCATTATCATGCCCAAAGTAGTGTGTGAAATAATGGGTATGGAATACACAAGAAGCAATCCTGGAGTCCTACATTTGGATGGCACAACTATGAAAATAGTTGTGGTAATCAAATATATCCCCATGAAGTTGCATATAATACCCCAAATCACTGTCATTCAAGAAATTATAGTGGTATATTTAGAACCCTACTTTGGGATGTGCTTGTTAAGAGAATTTACTACCAAGTTGGGTGGTTATTTATCTCTTGATTACTCCCAAATGAAAATTCCATTCAAAGAAAAAAGAGTCAATATATTTTCTAAAAAACCATTCTTATTCCATATAGAAAAATTTGAATATGAGCAACAAGCTGACACAGTCAATATAACCACTCAAGAAATAGACTTGATGGAGGAAGTGTTAGAGGATATCCAAATAGAGGATCAATTTTCCATAAGATATTTCAATGCTATGATTTAAATAGGAATGGAAACCTATTCAATCATTAAATTAGAAGAAATAAAACTCACAATCCCAAAAAAAATGATTCCCAAATAATATCATATTTAGAAACTGTTCTTTGATGGTGTCAGGTGCAAGAATGGTGTTGAAGTAGGTGTAGTACTAGTATCACCAATCAGAATGGAAAAAATATTCTCATACCAGCTGACATGGAGCTACACAAACAATGCAACAAAATATGAAGCACTATGTTTGGGGTTAAGAAAATCTAAAAAATGGGAATCAAGCAACTACAAATTTTTGGTGATTCTAAACTAGTAGTTAATCAAGTCATAAAGAAATATAGTAGCAAACAACACTACCTCAAGGCTTATATAAATAGGATATGGGATCTATTAGAATATTTTTAAGTCTTAAACATCAAATCCATCCCTAGAGAACACAATACTCATGCTGAAATACTAGATTCCATGGAAGCAAATTTATGTCCAATATCCAATATCATTCACAAAGCTAATATAGTAAGGCTTATTTATAGACCATTTGTATCGGATAAAGATATATTTTGGCAGGTTTTCAAGAATGATGAACAAATAATTGATTTCCTAATTCATGAAATTAATTGTGTAAGTAATCAATTGCCAAAATAGGATGAAGAAGGTGAAATGATCCAGCTAAAGAATAATCATATCCACAAAGGTTTAATACCTCTATAAAGTTTATTTTATAATACTAATATACCAGTTGCTCGTAAAATCGAGGAGTTATAAAGGGATACAAATTAAACCCAAAAATAACATCCACATTGGGGTGTGTTGTTTAGAAGAGGAATTCAATCAGACTATGGATTTGTGCAAATAATTTAATGATGTCATAGCTTGGACTTATGAAGATCTACAAGGACACTATTCAACATAGTATTGAAATCATACCAAATGCAAGGCCCTTTTGGTAGAAGTAATGACCAATGAACCCCAATATAGAGGCTTTGATGAAGCAAGAACTACTAATTTTGTTATACCAAAATCATATACCCCATAAAACACTCTACATGGGCCTCTAATTTGGTACTGATCAAGAATAAAAATGGAGACATCCATCTATGTGTGGGTTTTTGAAACCTGAACCAAGCCTCCTTGAAGGATCATTATCCCCTCCCATAAATTGATCAAATCAGAAGGTTTTCTCTTTTGGATGTATTTTATGGTTTCAATCAGATCTGGGTTAAGGATGAGGATCAATATAAGATAAAATTCACCACAAAATGGAGTACATTTACATATCAACACATGCCTTTTGGGCTTTATAGGTGTTACTTTTGAAATGGAAGTGGATCTAGCATTTGATGAGTTGGTGAATATGATAATCCTGATATACCTGGATGATATGATTGTATTCTTGTATGATAATAATAAGAATATTGAGCATATTCAAAGGGTCTTTGGTAAATGTAGAGAATTTAGGGTGTCTTTGAACCTAAGAAATTGATCTTCGCAATATATGAAGGGAAATTATTGGAACATGTGGTATCAGAAATAGGATTGGCAATTGATCTCGATAGGGTTAAATCCATCTGGTCTCTCTTTCCAACTAAAAAAAAATGGACTCTAGTTATTTTTTGGATAGATCAATTTTATCTAAAAATTCATCTCATATTTCACTCAGATAGTAAAACCAATGACTGATATGTTGAAGTAGGGAGTAGAATTCAAATGGACAAATGCTTGGAATAATTTCTTCAAGGAAATCAAGGAGTCAATATCTCAATATCCTATTCTCATCAATCTGGACTACCCCAAAGATTTTATTCTCTATGCATTTGAAGCAGAATGGAGCTATGCAACTATCTTGACTCAGAAAAGAGAGTCAGGTAATGAAATACCAATAGCCTTTTTAAGTCATACATTTCAATATCATGAATAAATGTATAATTTTTTTGAAAAATAAATCTACACTATCATGAATCTCTAAAAAAAATTAGGTATTTTGTTTCTCAAAGCAATACTAGTATATATAGTACACCCAAATGTACAAAATTTTATGATTTAGGGGGAACTTGGTGACAAGAGAGCTGGTTGGGTAACCAAGATCCAAGAATATGACATTGATATCATACCAATAAAATTAATAAGAGGTATATACCTATTCCAAAACTTAGTAGAGTTTGTGTGTCAAAATGCCAATATGGAAAATCAATTTGAATATAATGTTGGACTGGAAATAGAAACAAAGCAATCGAAGAACTGGGTCAAACAGTTGCATCACTACTTTGTGTTAGGGAGATGTTTGTATTATTTGACCACATCCCAGAGATGAATATTCAAATTGTAGGCTAGAAAATATATGTTGGTCAAAGATATCCTGTATTAAAGAAAATTTGATAGTATAATGTTAATATGCCTACCTCCAAAGAAAATTAGAGTACTCGAAGAATTCCATGGTGGTTTTTTAGGAGGCCACTATTTTGGATAGACTAATACAGTAAATATTCTAAGGGTCAAATATTATTGGTCATCCATTTTCATAGATGCATTAAAATAGGCTAAATCTTATGAAAAAATTTAGAAGTTTGTAGGCAGAGATAAACATCTGACAATACCATTACATCCAATAGTTGTGGAAGAGTTGTTTCAACAATGGAGTTTAGATTTCATTGGTGGGATTAACCCGAACTCATCCATTAGACACAAATATATATTTTAACAACACATTATTTTAAAAAATAGACTGAGGTAAAAGCTATGAAACATGTCGATCAAGAAAATGTGATTGAATTTATGGAAAGGTTAATCACTAGATTCAGAATTTTAGCAACCATTGTACCAAATAATGTCAGATATTTTATAGGGGCTAAAACTATTTATTTTGCAAATAATTATGGGATATATTGGAATGCTTCATCAAATTATTATGCTAATTGGAATGGTCTTGCAGTATCCACCAACAAGAATTTGCTAAAAATTATAATGAGTTTTGAAGATAACCCCAAAAGTTGGCATTTATTGTTAGATCAAGCACTTTGGGCTGACTGGATCACAATCAAAAAGGCTCCAAAAACTTCTCCTGACACTCTAATTTATATTAAGGAAGCTATGCTACCAATTAATCTAGAGCATCTAGCATTAATATTCATTAAGGAAAACTATCCAGATGATCAATAGCCTATAGAAAGAAGGATGGCTGAGTTGGTTCAATTGGAAGAAAAATATGAATAGGTGCATAACAATGTTTGTCACCACCAAATAACTATCAAATATTGGTTCAATAAAAATACCACATCAAAAACATTTGAATAAGGTGACCTGGTACTCAAATGGGATGTAAATAGAGCAAAACCTGAATTACATGAAAAGTTTGATTCGATGTGGTTCGGACCATACATAATCAAACACATGAAATACTTGAATACCTTTCAATTGCACCACATAGACAACCATCTACTACCAATTCTAGTAAACGATCAATACCTGAAGCATTATGCATAGGATAAATGGCATCCATCTTGTGTATATGTAAATAAGACACGTGTATTTCCTATAAATAGGGCATTTTGTCTTTTCTAAACAAGGTAGCACTTACTCGAATTAATTCTCAAAGGTAGGTAAATCATTTACCTACCTAGCATCTTAGGTTGCAACCCCACATTGCATCCCAACTAAGTACCAAATATGACTAGAATCCCATGGTACTTCTCATGAAGTGATTGTTAAGTTAAAGATTGTTAGAAACCATAGGTCACCCACAATTAAGAATACAATTTTATTGAATACAGTGTATGGCATTAATATTGAAACGGTTAGCGATCTCGATGATGTTTTCTTGAAAATTGCAAGTCCATGAAATTAGGCAACCCCAACTAAATCTATTAGAAGCAGTTATGATGAAATGTACTCCAACCTATAAAATTATTGGTTGTTTGAAATTGTAATGAAATGTGACAAGTCAACGACACTCCTTCCAAGCATAAGTGTCAAACCTTAGAAATGGGCAATAATTCCTTGATAAAATCCTTCTTGACACATGCAAATCCATCGCACAAGAGCATTAACATCTCTAAGCTAAGGAAATGTATGTTTGAATGGTATAAAAAAATTTCCCTGCAAACGTTCTCCCCTTTGTCATAATTCTGAGTACAAGTGTGGCAAAGAGCCTTAGAGATTTCAAGGAGAACCAGTGGTTAGTAATAGAAGCAAAGTCAAAAAAATATGCAGAGGAAGAAATAATGCTACTATACAAAAATCCACAAGCAATCTGACTAATGATTTGGCAAGAATTCATGATCCAATGCTCATAATTAAGTCCAAGTTGAGGATCTCTCTAATTGGCTACAAAGAAAAAGGGAAAATATTTTCTAAAACTCATCCGACTAGTGTTGCTTACCACTCAAACCTTAGCAAATTCATGCCTGAAGTGGTGCACCCATGCCTAGAGCTCATCCAAATTATAGTGAGGTTTCATGATCTCAGTATAACTATTGTTTGTAATTCCAAATATAAGCCACTGTTCACTATAAATAGGGAACTCTTAATGGAAGTGTTTGTGGTAGAAGAACCTTTAGGCACTAGGATAAAGTAAATTGGGTTGGAGCAGAAAATATTATACCTAAAAAGTAAAGTAGCTTAAGAATGGCTCATTGGGATAGGAGAGAAGTTACCATATGGATTCATGACTAAGAACCAAAAGCTCATGAAATTCAGTGTTGAAGCACAACCTATATTCTCTATGCTAGCAATTATCCTAGGATTAATAACGGATGCAATAGTTTACCCTTATCAAATGGGTATGGCAAATATAGTTATGGTTTCCTTCTCACACAACACTCTGGATTGGGCTGAATTTGTAGCCTGTAGCATACATGAATAGCTAAAGTCTATGAAAAATAAGAAATATTATGTATTCACATATCCATCCTATATGGCCTGGCTCTTTCTCTTTTATATGACTTCTATAAATAAACACAACAGTCAACTACAAACAACATATGACCAAGGTGTGGCTCATCTAGTATTAGACTGGACTCATGTACTAAGGAATAGTAGTGCATATATTGAATTCAAAAAATAATTCTTGGGGTCGGTGCTAGCAACAATATATGGCAAATACCCCCACATTATGTTAGAATTTGTAGATGAGTTAAGAGCAAAAATATGGGAGCAAGGGTATTGGTACTTTTTGGAGCAAGGCACCATTGTCAGACTGATCAGTTTATCCAAATTCCCCTACTTACTACCATATTATTTGACTAATTGGATATTTGGATTGGAATACTACAGGTAGGCCTATGTAATAGAGTAGAGCCTTGGTCTAGGATCCAATAAGGCTACAATATTCAAGCTTCTTGTTAAGTTTGAATATATTATAATTTTTGAAATGGAGCCTTAGTAGTACAAAGACCTGTAGGTTAAGTTCATTGACTATGGTGCCGCATATTGTAATGTGCCAACTAAGGAAAAACCCTAACTATGCAATTTATATCAAATAAAATTTTGAATCATGCAGATATCAATCAGATCTACAAATACCCAAAAAATACTGAATCATGCAGATATCAATCAGGTCTACAAATACCCAGAAAAGTTCACCACAAAACTCTAAGATTTCTCACAAACATACCACAATATTTTTATTATTTTTCCTGGAATCACAATTACATAGATCATACCCAAAACATTAATATAAAATCCTGGATGCTGAACAAACAACACAACCTCTGCTAAATTATTGAATGAAAACAACTCACAAATGCCCAGCCACAAAACTGCTAAACTCTGCTGCAAAAATCTGAAACTATAATGCCACACCAAATCTGAAATACCACACCAAGAAGGGTTCCCAAAACCCCAAATCTGATCTCCCAAATCTGATATGAATGCTGCCCAAGAAATCCTCAATAAATGATGCGAGAATGTCTCAATAAACCCAATTGTAAACCCTGGCTGGATTTACCTCAAAGAAACTCTAGGGTTTTCGTCCTAGGTTTCTAGCCAAGAGGGTTTTCGTCCTCAAAGCTATCCCTTGCAGGGTTTCGTCCGCAAGAGAGAATTCTCTCGTAGGGTTTCGTCCACAAAGAGAAAAGTGTATTAGCTGCAAAGCCAAATACAACAATGTAGAAGAGATAAAATAATCCAAGATCCCTCAAATGAGCCCCCTACTCCTCTTTATATAGACATTCTTTTAATTCTTTATTGAGGTGGCACTTTTTGATTTCACTTAATAATACCTTAGAAAATAATAATAAAATGATATTTATTCTCCTAATGGGGCATACACCCTCATTTCCCCCTTTTTATTATTTAATTGCCAAATTTCACCAAAAATACTCTTAACACACCAAAACACATCAAGACTCCACTCCACAACTATGTATAATAAAAATATGAAAAATGGGGACATTACAATACCACCCCTCCCAAAATTGCTTGTCCTCAAGCAATTCCAACACCATCTTCTCATCATCAAGCTGAAACCAATGGTGATTCCAGGATCCCAAATAAATGTTAAAGGAGTAGGTCCATCATGCTGATGCTGCGCCACTGTCTTCTTCTTGGCAGCATCAACATGTAGAGACACAATTCTCCAAGTATCCATCAAGGCCACTCCAAGGTCCATACATGCTGATTTCTGAAGTACTATCTTTGCCATATATGCTTCATCTTTCATGTTTTGCAAATAAGTGTATATGAAGTCTACCAATTCATGTTCCTCAATTTCCCTTTTTGAAACAAACTCAGTTCTGATTTCTGAATGAAAAGCAGTCTTTGACATCATGAAAAACATTCCTGCACACTTTCTATCATGAACAATTTCATTCCCCCTCTCAATCAAAACTGAAATTTGGTGTGATGTAGCAGCCCTTCTAATCAAGTAAAACACAGCAAATATGAGAAAATCAGACCTGATATGAAGCGCAGCCCCTGATGTCTCATCAATTAGCCTATACAAAGTGAAAACTGTTTCCAATTCTGTCTCACAAAGTGTTGTAGGTGCAGTCATAGTTTGAATGCAAAATGAATCCCAATGAATTACCAGCGATGCCAACTTTTTATTCCCAAAAACAGTTCCAATGGCTGCCCAAAAATCAGTTCTGAGAATTAGCAAGATATCATCTCCAAATGCTAATGTCCTGCTCTCAAAAATACTCCATAATGCAGCCCAATTTCTTCCACATGACGTGATTATGCCATACCAATTACCAGCTCCATCCATCATCAATCTTTCATTCCCATAACTTATCAATGTAACCAACTCATGAATGCCAAAACTCTTCAAACAGCTGTCATAAAAATCAGAATGAATGTCATACCTTATGTAAGTAGTATCATGGCTGATCCATGTCTTCAAGTGGTGCAAAAGTGACCCCAAGAGAAGAACGTTTTCCCCCAAACACCCCAATACTGAAGATGTGTTCCCAAGATTATCCAAGAATGAAATGGTATCTTCCTCCTCCTTATCAAAACAATCTAAGCAAGGCTGATCAGAATGTAATGTCCCATGGCTGATCAAAATTGCAGTCCTTCTTATAGAAATGGCAGCCATCAATGTGTTATCAACAGAATAAATTATGGTTGCTTTCAGGACGCCATTAGCAACCTTCCAAGGCTCCCGGGATGCAACGTCTATCTTCCCAATGTTTGCAGTCCCTATTTTCCATCCTATGAATGTTTCTAAGGCCCACCATGTGATAATACCAATGCCAAACTTGCCATTTACCTCAAATGCCCTTACCAATGCTGCCCAAAATAGCTCCTCAAGAAACACAGCTCTAATTTTTGAAGAAAAGACAGTCCTAAACAACATGCAAAACACCTTCTTATACATCATGTAAAGTGCCAATTCAAACCTCATGAAGATCTCAATTAGCTTGGGAGGAATTGTCCCAAACAATGTGTCACATGTAGCCCCAAAACTCATTGTCAACGCAGCTGCATCAGTCATCATTATTGCAGTCCTATTTGTCATGGAGTTTGCAGTCTTCTTAATAAAAAACTTGGCCAAAGCTTCCCTCAAAAGTGCTGTCCAATGAGTCAAAAACACAGCCCCATCGGTCATAAAAAATGCAGTCCAGTATGTTGTCAACATTTCAGTCTTAACTCTCTCAACAGATGTTGCCTCCAAAGACAAATATGCAGTCTCACAAATCAACCAACATGTAGTCCCATACATCTCCAACTCTGTCCCAGAATTCATCACAAAAACAGTCCTAAAAGACAGAGAAGATGCAACCTCAAAAATCAGTGAACAATCAGTCCAAGTTGCCCTTAGAAAAACAGCCTCATTAGTTATGAAAGATGCAGACCAAGGCGTCTCAAACAGAGTGGTAAGATTAGACACAGAAGTCACAAACACAGCCTCTTTTATCAAGAAGTGTATGTCCTCATAGAACATGAAATGTGCAGCCTCAATCTCCATCAGTGATGTAGTCATTTTGAACAAAAACTCAGTCCATTCTATCATCAAAGATGCATCCTCATTCATTACCAAAAATGCAGTCTTAGGTCTCAACAAGAATGCAACCATAGGTGCCATCAATGTCTCTTTTTCCACAATGCTAATGCTGCCCATAAATGGAGAACTACTGTTATATTGCCAACAAAAATCAGAACTGATAACATACCTTCTTGCAACTTCCTTAAGGCTGCTTTGTGCCTCCCCATGGCTCAAGAGTGGCTCCAAGGGGGGGATGTTTCCCAAGCTCACCCAAAGACTCTCAAAAATAGGACGAACTTCTTGGAAATTCAAAACTGAGTTTTTGGAACTCTGAAATGAAATGTGGATGGTATTGAAGTCAATAGGGCGTTCATTCCCCATGGGTACTTCCTCACATCTAGGTGCCAATATACCCGGATCCCAAGGTGTGAATCTGCTGTCCCAAATATTCACAATATCCCCATGTATGCTATGAGATCTACATACCCTTCCAAAGAACAAATGAAACTCCTCTATTGTTGTTAAGACGACTGTAACAATAGGGAAATGAGCAAATTCATTCATTACAACCCTCATATAATTGTTACCTCTATCTTTGGCCAATTTGGTGATGTAATCCATGGGCATGTTTCCTTGTTTTAAGGCTGAAATAGTTACTCCTTCAAAATTTACCTCCTCTTCTTCTTGATCATAATCAGCCCTATGAAATAACAGTTTGGATTTGTCTTTAATGCAAGGATCAGCCATCTCAATGTCATTTCCTTTGCATGATTTTTGAAATAAATTTTGGGCAGCTCCTTGTTCAAGATGAAATTCATCCCAAACCGGTTCCTCATCATAACTAGGTGCTGAAATACTTGGATCCCATGCGTCTAATGGCTGATGTATTTTTGGTGTTGCATGCTTATTGTAAATCTCATGTTCATTTTCCAAATCAAACCAATACTCACCAACTCTATCATTACTGAAATCTAATTTGTAAACTCCTATGTGTTCACTCTCATCATACTCTCCATCATGCTCTTCAAAGGCTTTGAATGTCACTTGTGTTTCACTGAACACATCAATGTCCAGAGCAGAATCCGATTCCACAAAGCTGTCTACTTCATATTCATACTGTTGTACTATGCCATCAATTTGTTGCCTCATCCTCATGTCCACCCAATCATGAAGATACATCATTTCTTTGAATTTCCCATTAGCATTGGTCCATTCCTGAATAAACTGATCATGTAACTCTAAGATGGTGGGCTCAACCTTAGCCTTAGAGAAAACCGTAGGTGCTGACTTAGGTGACATAGCAATTGTCACTGCTTGAGAGTTTGTTGCAACTCTCTCTGACCTTGCCAAAACTCACACTGAAACCTATCCCAATCACTGTGTGGCTCCATCTTCACATTGAACTAACCAACTCTCAGCTGCAACTATTATGAGGAAACACACTAGATAAAGAACCCAGACAGGCTGGCAGAATCTTTGGCTCTGATACCACTGTAATGTGCCAACTAAGGAAAAACCCTAACTATGCAATTTATATCAAATAAAATTCTGAATCATGCAGATATCAATCAGATCTACAAATACCCAGAAAAGACTGAATCATGCAGATATCAATCAGGTCTACAAATACCCAGAAAAGTTCACCACAAAACTCTAAGATTTCTCACAAACATACCACAATATTTTTATTATTTTTCCTGGAATCACAATTACATAGATCATACCCAAAACATTAATATAAAATCCTGGATGTTGAACAAACAACACAACCTCTGCTAAATTATTGAATGAAAACAACTCACAAATGCCCAGCCACAAAACTGCTAAACTCTGCTGCAAAAATCTGAAACTATAATGCCACACCAAATCTGAAATACCACACCAAGAAGGGTTCCCAAAACCCCAAATCTGATCTCCCCAAATCTGATATGAATGCTGCCGAAGAAATCCTCAATAAATGATGCAGAATGTCTCAATAAACCCAATTGTAAACCCTGGCTGGATTTACCTCAAAGAAACTCTAGGGTTTTCGTCCTAGGTTTCTAGCCAAGAGGGTTTTCGTCCTCAAAGCTATCCCTTGCAGGGTTTCGTCCGCAAGAGAGAATTCTCTCGTAGGGTTTCGTCCACAAGAGAAAAGTGTATTAGCTGCAAAGCCAAATACAACAATGTAGAAGAGATAAAATAATCCAAGCTCCCTCAAATGAGCCCCCTACTCCTCTTTATATAGACATTCTTTTAATTCTTTATTGAGGTTGCACTTTTTGATTTCACTTAATAATACCTTAGAAAATAATAATAAAATGATATTTATTCTCCTAATGGGGCATACACCCTCATTTCCCCCTTTTTATTATTTAATTGCCAAATTTCACCAAAAATACTCTTAACACACCAAAACACATCAAGACTCCACTCCACAACTATGTATAATAAAAATATGAAAAATGGGGACATTACACACATGTGGCACTATAACCCAGACGGTATCTTATTTGAAAAATTAAAAGTAAGAATTTAAATCACCTAGGTTAAAGCATCTATCGTGAGATATTGAAAGGTATAAAAATCTAGTTGAAGATCAGGTGGCACTAATCAATTATAAGGAGATGCAAGAAAGACCGTCATGGAGAAATTGTTACAAGTATGAGTGGATTTCTAATCTAGAAAGGAATGCAGATCAAATGCTTGATCTAATTCATATTGACACAGTCAATGACAACATAGGCTAGGAGGAGTACAATATTGAAGAATTATGGATGATGTGTTGTGAACGCAATTTGATCAAGTCAAAACCCAATGACAATATAGAGAAGTTGTTCAATAAGAATTTTGACAAAGAATATATCAGTTAGAAGTGGGAGCATGAAAAATAAATCTTCTCAAAAATATTAAGGATATAAATAGTTTAACATATAAGATATCAAGAAGAAAAATTATCAAAATATAATGACAAGGTAGAAGAAGATTCATTGCCTTAGAATCCATCCATGGTCCATATCAAAAAATTAGTTACACCTAAAATAGTGGGAACACCTTTTGAAGCTCATCCTGAATCTTCTGATCAGAGCTCTAAATTGAGTAAAAAGTTAAAGGATCACTTAAGTTCAGGGATTTATAAAATAAATAATGCCACCATGAAATAGAGATTATAGGAAGAAAAATAAAGGCATATACAAAAGAGGTAAGAATTACATTAAGAAGCACAAAGGTGCAAGGCAACAGTTACATGGGTAGAAGTTGAGAAAGTAAGAAGGAGTAAGCTCGAAGTAGAATTAACTTAGGCCATGTAGACAGAGGAGTTGTATCTAGGAGTGCAATACATAGGTATGTCTCCTAAACCACATTCTCCCTTAAGTCCATACCTGGAAATCCTAACCTCCCCACCACGTCAATTTTGACCTCCTCCAAAAATGATTTCTATAATTGCTAAAATTATAGAAAAATAAAACCCTCCTCCCAATTCACCTACCACTTCACAAGCTCCACCTATTCAATAAATTCCCTCACCATTAATTGATTCCATCCTACTATCTCAGTAATGCACCCTTCAGGATTCACCAACACAACCTTCATTTTCCTCTACTCCACCCCCAACGCAAAAATATCAAAGTGTGTAGGGAATTACTCCCCTTACAAAATCGATAGTTTCCTATCCTCTCACTCTATTATCAGACTTCTTATCTACTTTGATCCTCCCAATTGCTACCCAAGAGCCACTACCAGATATTTTTCTACCATTAAACTAGAAAAAGATAACCAACAAATATTGAGGGAGGAAGAATATCAACTTGAATAGTTGTAAGGAAAAGAAGAATAATTTGTCACCATGGGCTATGGCACAATAGACCCCATAAAGGAAGAAAGTATTAAGGTCGTAACTAAACCAAAAGTTAAAAATTCTACCTCTCAAATGAGATAAAAATACTAGGAAATAGAAGAGTACAAAAGGAACATCTCCACGGTATCAAATATGGAAACCATCCAGGTCATCCATACAAAAACTGATATATTGCTTGTGCTGTTAAGAAAGATAGACAAGAGTTTTGCAACTACTAAAAGGAATATTGATACCCTTGAGTCCAATCTCACCAAGGAAATTTTGGATAATAGTGCCTTGAATAATGATGTCATCAAGCTAAAATATATCAATGACAAGGCCCC
This sequence comes from Wollemia nobilis, assembly GCA_028583015.1. NCBI lineage: Eukaryota > Viridiplantae > Streptophyta > Pinopsida > Araucariales > Araucariaceae > Wollemia > Wollemia nobilis. Next base: position 4,491,700 of record JAQPPZ010000314.1, read on the forward strand.
CTCTGAAAATGAGTTGTAGCTAAAATAGGAACATATCAAATATCTAGAGGCTAAGCTAAGAAATATATAAGAAGAGAAAGAGAAATATAATTCAACACTAACAGAGCTAAAGTATAAATTGGTATAGTAGGAGGAAGCCTTATCCATAGCCATGAATGAGTTTTAGTAGGTGTAGACACCAAAACCTAGGTATTTATGCTTTACCACAAGGCCTTGCACATTTCACCCACATTGCACATCATAATCTTGCATAATAAAGTTATATACCTAAGTCTAAACTTAGGTATATAAAATCTTGCACATTATCCTATTTTCCAAATTTTAATAAATATGGAAAATCCCCCTAGGATACCCTACTTAATAACTAGACATGTTTCCTAGCTACCACTACCCCTCACTTTGCCACATCTCACACTTATGTCACCATTTTCCCTTCACATGGGACAAACCTTACACCTCACTCCACTTGCACTCATCCATTAGCCACATCAACCCAGTTAAGTGAGACACCCTAGGTGACTCACTCTAACTACCCCTTCTATTTGGCAGCCCTGGATTGCCACTTGACAATCCTTCATTACCATTTGGAAATCATGGATTGCCACATCCCTTTCTCTTCAAGATCCAAAAATTGTCTACAAAAGAAACCCTAACCCATCAACCAAAGGATTTTGATAATATACATCGTTAGGCTGCCATAATCATACTAGGAGCTTGCATGCATCCTAAGGAAACCAAATACCATAAGCCCTGGAGTGCTCTTTTTGGAGTTTTTTACAAATCAGTATCAATCACCTATCCATAGTTACACAGTCACAACCACCCTTCTGCATTTTCCTAACCGCTCTCCTATGGTTGACCAATACCAATTGTGTGTTCGTAGTTACTCAAAATATAGAAAAATATGACAAATATGGACCAGTGATTTAATTTTTAGCAAGGGATATTAGGTTTTATTTCTCTATTTTCTATGTCATATTTCATGTTTTTGTAGCTAAAGTTTATAGTAGTATTTTTTATCTTGATCAACAGGTGCTACTAACCCTTGTTTGACTTCTATGTGTGCAGGAGAAGGTACTTGGAGAGTTGTTAATGTTGGAGTGGTCCCCTTTGTGGATACCAAAACCCCACTCATCCCTAAAGTTGTAGCAAAAGAATGAAGGACACTAGTTGACTTGCTTAGAGAACCAAAACATTGTCATTTGAGCATTTGTACTTCATAAAAATAAAAGCATTGTAATATCTATCCCCAAACATTGGGGCATCAAGCATTGTAAATTGGGAGACTAAGGCTCCCCTATTTTTTTGGTAGGTAAAAAAAAAATATTTATTGATTGAGTTGAAAGGACTTGTCCCTGTTACATAGGGCATAAATACTGTCGATAATACAAAATGATCTAGTTATGAACATAAAGTCTGAGGGTCCAACCCTTCCAAACATTTAGGGTCCAAGTTTGGGAATGGGAGTTTAAAGCTATCATTTAAGATATTTCATATATTTATTCTAGTGTTGAGAAAAACACCCTAGGTGTTGATGAAACACCATTGTGGCAGCTAGTGTTGCTTATTATGAATGCACTTTGCATCATGGTTGGCTACTATGCTAAATTCCTAGGGTAAGACATCTTCCCAAGTGATTAGGTTGTCTTGATTGGTAGCTATGTTGGCGAGTAGATCAGATACTTTATTGGCTTCTTTGAAAACATGGATGGTCATGTTTTGGGGGTGTTTCTAGAGGAAAATCTAATAGTCTTAGATAATATTATGGATTTTCCAGCCTCTTTCTCTTGCGGTTGATATGGTTAACCATAATGAGAGATTCACCCTAGAAAATGATTGGATTAGCCATGTTTTTACTAAACTGGATACACCTCCATAGAGCCCGAGCTTCTGCATAGTTGTTGGTTTGAATCCCTATATTTTCTACAAAAGCTAAAATGATATTGCCCTCATGGTCCCTGATAACTCCTCCTACCCCTTCCTCTCTCATATTTTCTTTGGAGGACCCATCAAAGTTGGCCTTGAGCCAACCAGGTTGGGGGGGAATCCATTTGGTGTTAGCCCTACAACTAGGAGGATTCTAAGATTTGGAACATTCAGTAGAAATCCCCAAGCTCTTTATCACTGCCAACTCCCTTTCACAAGAAGTGGGATCTGAGCATAGGATAATGCTAGTATTTTCTAGGGTAAAATACAAGGCTTTGATGGCAACAGTGTCAGGGGTCCTGGGCTTGTTGTTGAAGATACGACTATTTTGCTCTAGCCAAATTTACTAAAAAACATGATGCAACAAGGTTTTCTAGAGAAACCTTAGTCTTGGGTATCTAAAGACATTGGGAAACTATGTGATCAAGTTAGGAACGAACTTGGGCCATGCCCAACTAACTTGGAACCTACTTTTTAGAGAGAAAAAGACCTCAATGGTGAAGGGGCAATCAATGAAGATGTGTTGTGTGGAATCCTAGGCCTGGGTGTAGAGATAATATCTATTGGGGACTATGATCCCCCTCTTAATTAGGTTGTCTATGGTCAGAACTCTATTTTGGACCACAAGCCAATAGAAGTGGGCAATTTTTAGGATCAAATGTTTGATCCAAATAGACCTAGAAATGGTAGGATTATTTATGGAGCACAAATGCTTGGGGGGTGACCGCTAGCTGGTAGGCTGAATTCATAGAGAACTACCCATCATTGGTGCCCTTCTAATATAGTTTGTCATCCATATGAGTCTAAGGGCTAAAGTTCACCCTAAGAATAGAATGAAGGGTAGTCTCAACTCTGTCTACGATAGCATTCCTAACCCTGAGCTGGATTGTCTTCCACCTACGGATATCTTGAGTTGTTGTTATGAAATCAATGACTCTATGACCAAACCTATTATTGGTGAGGTATTTTATTATTGTGATACAAGGTTCTTTTATGAGAGGCTCATCCTTGGCCCACAGGTTATGCCAAAATTTGATGTCCATTCTATTCCCAAACTGCCATATTGTTCCCTGTTGGATGATGTGCATTGTTTGGGATTGTAGATACCAAATTACAGCCACTAATCCTCCATCCTAACCATTCCACCACCCACTTGTCCACCATACACTTTTCTCACCAATTATTTGGCCCAATTCCACCTTTCCCACCAATTATTTGGCCTAATTCCACCCTTCCCGCCATTTCCTAACCCAATTGAGATTATTTTAATATTATTTTGTATTTAATATAATATTTTTATTATATTATAATATATTTATTATAATATATATTTATAAACTCAATTAACCACAGACGTCCGATCCAATCTAATCTCCACCATCCATCTTCATTAATCCATGCCACATCTAAAACTTAACCTCAACCTTAGGATCTAGTTTAATCTTAGCCACACGATCAAAAGTGCAAGGATAAAACCCTAAGAAAACCCTAGTTTGGATTATAAATAAGGGCATTTGCAAATTCTAAAACCTTGTAACCTTGAGATTAGAAATTACACCCTAGAGGAGTCATTGTTGAAACCCTAGCAAAGCAGAGAGAGATAGAGTTTTGAAGATCTAGAGCCCTATCTAGCCAACAAGACTTATGTTGTTCCAGCCATCCCCCATTCATCCTCCATCACCATCATAGCCCTCATCCATCCACTGCATTTGTCACCACTCCCATGATTTTCTTCTCCAGATTCTACCCTAACCCATAGGCACTATCCAGAGCTTGTGAGGCTCACTATAGAGCCTACGAAGCGCTTACTAGAGCCTACTGTATTCTGCAGGTGCTCTCCAGAGCCTACTGTATCCCGTAGGTGCACACTAGAGCCTAAAAAGCTCATGTTAGAGCCTACTACATGCGCATTTAAGCCTACTACAACCATAGAAACATGAACCAAAGCCTGTTGCATCATGACATATGTTTTCAAACTGCAACAACAAAGTGAAGAAACATCACAAGCAAGGTGTACTACTCCAAATTTTTTGCATCCTTACCTTCAGGCTATAGGATTCGTGCCCAAAAGGGGGATGCGAGAAGGATGGGACAATACCTCAGACTGAGAGGCCCTTTAAATGTCGTGCCTCTTGGGGGAGGGGTATAAGGGTGAATTTTTTACGGATGGTGGGGTTCACCAGGAAACTTTGAGTGGCAGTTTCTATGCCTAGGTTGATAATGGGTTTGATGTGTTCATTTTTATATTCAATCATTCAATTCCTAGGTTTGGCCAAGATGAATCTAAGCTATTCTATATGCCGATGCTGATTTATATGGATACAAAAAGCATGAATAAGTGCTAAACATAGAAAGTGTGCTAAATAAGACAAAATGTACTTGATTTTGGATGTCTGATGAATATTTTGAGGTTTTTAGAAGTCCATATCGTCTCAAATCTTACATGATTATCTGCAATTGCATAGAATTGTCTCAGATCACAATCGGTCATCTGAGATCAGATGAGATCATCATCGACCTGACGAATTCGTCAGAAACCTGCAATCACATAAACAGATACCAAAGACCAAAAATACAACCACAAAATCAATGGGAAATGATAGAAATGACAGTAAACTTGCCTAAATGATAAATCCAAATAACAATTAGAGGAAATGCATTAATTTAATAATTTATTTTAACTTTATCATGCATCTATGCTAAATGAGGTGAACTCTAGAATGCAGAAATAGAATAAACTAGGTTAATGCATAAGGAAATGAAGAGAGAAGATAAAAAAAATGCAAACTCCGGGCTCTGATTGCCCCCAATCTGGACTGCAGTTGAGATCACCTCCAATCATACGAGATCATCGCCGATCTATGACAGGATCGTTCAAAATCGTCTAGAATCACCAACGACGATCCGAGCTTGCTCCAGCTAAAAAATAGTAAAATTCCTGCAAGAAAAACTTGAAATACACAATGCAAACAATGGTGCGAAGGTGTTCTAATACACGAGAAACTAAAGTTGCAAAAAAAATCAGCAAGGGGGAAGTCAAGAAAAATCCTAAGTTTATATAGGATTTAGGGAGAGGTTAGGAGGTTTGAGATCACCCCAATTTGGGATATCTCCAACGAGGGAGACTCTAACCGCGCAGACACACTTTCTACCTAAGTTAGAGAAGTTGAAACAGAAGCTAATTATGAAAATTTAGTTTTGGGACGAAATCGTCTGGACATTCTGTTCCAAAAAAATTTGTCAGATTTGGGATGATTTCGTTTGATCGTCAACAATATCGTCCAATGGTCAAAAAAAATCTTAAAAATGGCACGAAAAATGAGGGGAGCAGGTAACAGGCAGTTTTGGGGTTAAAATTCAAATTTTTATATTTTTACTAAGGGTTTAACTACGCCAATTTTAGGGTGCTAAACAAGGTATATTTTTATTTGGTTTTATTCTATTACATGATTTATGTATTTTGCATGCCATTTAGTTGGGGTTTACTGATGTCTAAGGGTCTCGCATTGTGGATCCCTCACAGGTGTCATTAATCCCTTTATTTTTGTGTATGCATATTTGTGTATTCTACATATTGTTGAATGGTTGTTGAAGTAGAGTGGTCCAGCATCAGATACCTTAAGCCCACTCATTATGTTGGAAGCGAGGATACACTATCTGAAGACACTTTATTGTTGTAGCTATGGTTTTGAAGAACCCTAGCATTTTTGTAAAGCATTGTATCAAATACTCTCATTGAGGACAGATTGTATCAAAGGAGTTTATTGGCTCCCCCAGCTTATTGAATAAATCTATCTATTTTGTGCAATCTTGTATTTCATTGTGTTATTTGATTTCCTTATTTTATTTAAGTGTCATGTTCTTGTCTTCACAAATGGTGATCACGGTGGGACCCCACAAGGGTTTCATTATTTAATAGATCTACCTTGCTAACTTAATTTTATTTTTGTCTATTACAAGAATTTTTAGAAGCGTAGAAGTCATCAATTTCGTCATTAGGGTTTCTAAATTAGTCTACAGCATTTTTAGAGATTATGCAGGCATTCAAAAGCATCCATAGAGCATTTAGAAGCATCTACGGACAATCAAAGGCACTCTTTTATGCCTGTAAAAGCACTCTACTGCACCTACATAGGCACCCAGTCATGCTTGGATTTGATTTGGAGTAGAGCTAAAGCTTCCAAGTGATGCGTTGTTGTTAAGCACATCATTAAATCTCAAAGATCTTATCAATCCGGGGTGGTGTCCAAGGTTGTCTACGATAGAAGGCTAGGGCAGAGTACAATTCAGGCATTCAGATTTCAAGCATTTATTAGGTGAGACAGATTTGGTTTAGCCTTTTGGTGTCACACTAAACCTAATCTGCAGAATGGAAACTTGCAGGAACTAAAAACTAATTCTAAGTTGCAAGAATTGAAATCTAACTACAATTGCAGGAATTAGAATTGCTAAATTGAAAGTCTAATCTACTTTTGCAGAATTAAAATAACAGAATTTAAATTGCTGAATTTAAATGTTGTTGAAATGAAATCCTAAGTTACATTTGCAGAATTGAAACCTAGTTACTCTTGCATAATTGAAATGATGCTTGTAAATGAAACTTATGCTAAAACACCTATCAATATCCTGCCACAAAAGGTCGTCAAGCTTCTGCTACAGGAATTGACAACAAAATGAAATATGCTAAAAATGGAAAGTTGCTAAAATAGAAAAGCAAGGAAAACATGGAAAGCAAAGGAAAAATGCTTAATATAATTTTTCAGCTGACACACACACAAATGTTGTACACAAACATAATAGAAAACATAAAGAACATTATACAAACTTAAAATAAGAAAAGTAAACTTGACAAGTAATCTGTTAATTCTACTGTAGCAAAATTATAGATTAAAACCTGCCATAAAAATCCTCCTTCTAGATCTGAAAGTGGGCCCATACTTCCTGATCTAGAAGGAGGTGAAAAGCACTCCTTAACTAATTAACACTCAGAACAGAAAATGATAAAATAACTGCACTTTTATTGATGATAAAACATGCTGAAAACTGTTACAAAAAATTACTATACAATCCTAATTGCTGCTATTGAAAACTCTCCTCTATTCTAATTCCTAACTGGCTCAACCAAGGAGGGAGCTGTGTTATTTATATAAATATTTACAACATATCCCATGCTCAAATCAGCCTATGTGCTACTTTACAGTGATTTGCCAATAATTTTGGATCTGAAATAAATGCAAATCTGGACAGTTTGTGTTGCAGTAGTAGTCATTGGCCCTTAGAAAGCATCTTCAGTGGTGGGAGTACATGGGAGGAGTCTAGAAATATCTCACACATATTTCTCCACTTTAGAATATGCCATTTCTATCTTGCAAACAACTTCCTATTATGTTGCAGTTATTTCTGGGTTTATCCTAGAAGAGGATCAAAATTGATCTTTTCCATGAATGGTGGCTTTGGACGGCAAGGACGACAAAGTCAGATGGGAGATATTTTCCTTTAACCTTTTCAACCTTCTTTCCCTTTTTCCATCATCAAAAATCAGTCAACAAGTCAAAAAGCACTTTCTGTTCTCATTTCGAAGATAAGTGGCTCATTCCGAAGAGACTGTATTTCTCATTCCGAAGATGTCCGCTCATTTCGAAGAGACTGTATTTCTCATTTTGAAGATGTCTGCTCATTTCGAAGATCTTCGAAATGAACAATTATGTGCTCTTCAAGTGATTTCATCTGCATTTCTCAGGTGGGTTAGCTCTCAGGATCATATTGCAATAGCCTTCATCTCTCTCCATGTGTGAATTCCATGCCTTGCCATTCATTGGTAGCTTGCTAGAATTTACATGGTAAATTACTGCATTTTCCAACTCTGCTGCATAGTTGTAAAATATTGGCATTTCTTGCAAATTCAAACAAATTAGAACATGGAAAAATTATTCAAATATCAACATGAAGGAGTACATCAAGTTGCTACTAAATTTATACACTTCATTCACCAAGTAACCATGCTTAAATAGTGCAATAGTGCTGCACAATTGTCCCCTGCTCTATTATACCCTGTTGTCTGCCTATTTAGACCATGTGGGAATGCTTCTAAATAGGTCAGATGTCTTCTGTAGTCCTTCTAAACTCATTCCATCCATATCCTCATGCTTTGCTTGACAACTTCAAGGTGTTCCTATAAAGTGACAACTTGCTGATTTTTATATGGCTATTTTTTTCAGATTTTCAGATTTATGACAGTCCTAAAATTTTGGCTTCAATGTGGATTTGAAACAAGTTGAAGGGCAGGAAAACATTCAAAAACCATTGAGAAGTTAATGGATATCAGCATACCACATTTGGTTAATTGAAATGCATGTTTTTACTTGCTACTTAATCAAACAAAATCAGTCATAAAATGCTGAAAATAGTCAAAAAAAGAGATATAGTATTCCTAACATAAAATCATGCAAACACTTAACAAATAGTATATTTTAGTCAACTATTTGGCAATTAACTTATCATATGGTAGTCAAACATTGTGCAATAATGAGGTATTTTTGGGCCTCATCATCCCCCCCAACTTGAACTGATGCATGCCCTCATGCATCTTAGTAGGCCATAGTAATATGCAGGTTTTATTCTTGTGAACAACATCCTTTGCTACCTGCTAACCGAGAAATTCCTCCTTGCTGCACTATATCAAGTATTTTGCAATTAAGCACATGTATGACTCTTTTTCTGTCTTTCTACAAGTTTTAGTGTTGCAAGGTACCTCTTAAAGGCTTGATATCATGTGATTCATCTTGCAATAGTCTTATTGTGGAACCATATTTGGCAGATGCACTAATATTGATGGAATTTTCTATTCTTAACAACATTTCAGCCTGAATGCTTATTTTTGTTGTTTGCACCTTTTGAACAAAATTGATAAAAATTTTGGATTTGAAATGCTTGAGGGATGTACTTACTTGTGGTAGAGCCTTATGAACCTCAATATTTGATGTACCCTACTCTTTTTGCTATTCTGTAGCATTTTCAACAATTTTGGTACAGTTTTTGCTCATTCCGAAGATATCCTGCTCATTTCGAAGATATGCCTGTTCATTTCGAAGATATGACTATTCATTCCGAAGATGCATCAAAAAATGCAGAAATGACCTCCTATGCAAAATTTAGCTATAGATTCTATTGTGGGCCCATCTCTAGAGTGTATAAGCCTTCCATAACATCAAAAATCCCTTCTTCATCCTTTTGTTTAGATGTTATTCTTTGTTTTGTATGTTGCTGTTTTATTCTAGTAGTACTAAAATAGAACCTTCAGGTGCATTTTGCTAATTATCCTCCTTCAATTTATCAGACAATTGTGAGATATAAACTTGCAGTTCTCCTTCTAAAACTTGCCCTACAAATTGAAATAGAATTGTTGCCATGTCTGTCCCAAAATCAGGTTTTTGCACAGTTTTGGAATTTCCATGCAATTAAGGGCATAAGGGGGTGTTTCTTGACATCTTGAACATGTTCCATTTTCAACTTGCCAATATTGTATGAATAGTTTATGCCAAATACCGATTATCATACACTAAATGCTAAATGTTTACTATGAATTAAATGCAAGAAACACATACCTTACTGTCCTGAAAATTGGTCATGCACCTTACAAGCTGCTTTTGATGATTGTTAGCAGGCTATCTGAAAACATAAACATAACACATGTGCAGTGTGAGATTTGTACAATGGTGGAACAATTATGGGTAGATCAACAAGGCAATGCATGCCGAAAAATCAGTTTTCATGCAAGCCAACTCAGTAGCGCCTCCAAGAAGGTTTTCACTACTGAATTATTCATTTTTTTTCATCATTTTTTTATTATTTTTTTCTTTTTTTTTCATTTTTTTTCATCTCCTTTTTTCATCAGAAGAGGCTGCCATTTCTGGTTTTCAACCAAGTTCTGTCATTTTTTTTTCAAGTGCTTCAATGAGAGAGAACATCTCTCACTCTTATTTGGATAAGACCAATCCTTATTCTGCAAAAACATGTCAATTGTTGTATGAAAACACCATCTCTTTCTGTTGAAACCTGCAACATTGATGCAACCTTCCTTTCTAGATGAGCAGTAAGAATCTTCTTACATCATAATTGCCTCCTTATTGCTGGAAATGAAGTATTGGCTCCATTGTTCCTCTTCCTTGCTGAAATTGATGCTTGTCCTCATGTATCCCCATTTTGTGGGACATGCCTTTGCTGCAATTTTTTCTTTCTCTCTCTTTTTTTTTTCAATTTTTCTTGTCTTGCTTGTACCCAAGAAGGAAGTTCACAAACAAGACTATTCTTCTTTTTGCTTTTCTTGTATTTTTTTTGTCAAACTTTTTATCATCACTCTGAATCTGATATTGAAGAGAAATTCTCTTCCATTATGTGTACATCCAATGGAATCTCCTTCAAGAACTCCTCCTTAGTTAATGGTGCATGGTATACCCGAAGGCAATGTCCATTCACCACTAACATCCTCCATGAATTACCAATGGGAGAAAGAAGCACTGCTCCATATCTGAAAACTTCTTCAATCAAGTGTTGTCCATGCCTCCTAGTCTACAAAATCTTGTCAATATGTACTTGAAACAATTAAATACCAATTCCCAAAAGATGTTAAGTGCTTACATCAAGATAAAATCTTGATATACCCTTGTAATTCCATGTAAAGGGATTGAAATATTGTTTCAAAATAGCAAGAATTTTGCTTTTTGTTTATAAGTCAACCAACTAATAATGTTCAAGAATTTTCTTGGCTGCACTTCAATTTGTTTCATTCCTAGGAGGACAGAATTTACCCCTTTGTAATTTCTTACTAAGGAGTTCAATGGAAGTAAATTTTCTATGTGCAGTTTTTCTAGTTTTTCTCCTTTATCCAAGGCTAATTTTTGTGTGTTTGGACTAAAGGTTTTCTGTGTATCTCCATTGATTTTTGTCTCTTCAAGCTCAGGTAAGTTCTTGTTTGAGCATAGTTGGATGTTGCTAGTCAATAACATTTCCTGTAGTTTTTTTTTTTACCAGATTCAGCTACATAGACAGGGGATGCCTATCCTGTATTATTCAGACTGATCACAGGTTGGGCTAAAAAAGAAATATTTTTGGTTTGCACAATAAGACAAGAAGTGTACAACTTTAGCAGATCAACTACTTGTCAGGTAGGATCACCTCTAATGAGATCAACTATTGTCTATGTAGGCTAAGAATTGCTAGGTTGCGGTTTAGCGTGATAAAACCCTAACAATATTTAAGTAATAATGGCAAAACTCTAGGATCACCATTGAGCTCCAAACTTCTATTTTGATTGTGCAAAAGTTTTATGATGATTTTTTTTTAATAGATTCAGCTTACATAGACAGGGGTTGCCTGTCTTGTATTATTCATATTGGCCATAGGTTGGGCTGAAGGTGGTGGTTGATTTACTTACCCTGTTTGTTGTTGTTGGGATCTCTCTTTGAGAAGAATTCAGATTAGGCAACAAATTTTGCATCTCTGAGTTGTGGAAGTAAATGGCATTCATCAATGATATGTCCTTGTGAACAAATGCTACAGGTAGCTGATATGGCTATTTTGTTCAAGGGATAGTCTTGTATATCTACCATGATATCTTTCCAACACCTAGTACAAATTTGTTTATACTACCTTGATGATATGGATATAAAAAGGGTAGTACTAGCAGATGGCTCTTCTAAATTTTTTTAAGAGATCTTATGTTTCCTGATAATGAGGATGATGAATTCTTTCAATTTTTATCAAGAATTTCAAACATAGGCAATTTAACCCCCAAGTGTGAAGATCACCTCCCTATGGTTGCTTATTTTCTAAATGGACTGAAATGCAACTATCAATAATTATTATTTATACCAGCTATTACATTCAGATTTTACTTTGAACTTCATAACTTAGCACAATAATAATTATTTGACTACTTTTACCCTCTAACAACACCATGATCCCTGAAAACGGTGCCAAAATGATGCGTTGTCATTAAGCACATCATTAAATCTCAAAGATCTTATCAATCTAGGGTGGTGTCCAAGGCTGTCTACGATAGAAGGCTAGGGCAGAGTACAATTCAGGCATTCAGATTTCAAGCATTTATTAGGTGAGACAGATTTGGTTTAGCCTTTTGGTGTCACACTAAACCTAATCTGCAGAATGGAAACTTGCAGGAACTAAAAACTAATTCTAAGTTGCAAGAATTGAAATCTAACTACAATTGTAGGAATTAGAATTGCTAAATTGAAAGTCTAATCTACTTTTGCAGAATTAAAATAACAGAATTTAAATTGTTGAATTTAAATGTTGCTGAAATGAAATCCTAAGTTACATTTGCAGAATTGAAACCTAGTTACTCTTGCATAATTGAAATGATGCTTGTAAATGAAACTTATGCTAAAAACACCTGTCAATATCCTGCCACAAAAGGTCGTCAAGCTTCTACTACAGGAATTGACAACAAAATGAAATATGCTAAAAATGGAAAGTTGCTAAAATAGAAAAGCAAGGAAAACATGGAAAGCAAAGGAAAAATGCTTAATATAATTTGTCAGTTGACACACACACAAATTTTGTACACAAACATAATAGAAAACATAAAGAACATTATACAAACTTAAAATAAGAAAAGTAAACTTGACAAGTAATCTGTTAATTCTGCTGCAACAAAATTACAGATTAAAACCTGCCATAAAAATCCTCCTTCTAGATCTGAAAGTGGGCCCATACTTCCTGATCTAGAAGGAGGTGAAAAGCACTCCTTAACTAATTAACACTCAGAACAGAAAATGATAAAATAACTGCACTTTTATTGATGATAAAACATGCTGAAAACTGTTACAAAAAATTATTGTACACCTAATTCTAATTGCTGCTATTGAAAACTCTCCTCTATTCTAATTCCTAATTAGCTCAACCAAGGAGGGAGCTATGTTATTTATATAAATATTTACAACATATCCCATGCTCAAATCAGCCTATGTGCTACTTTACAGTGATTTGCCAATAATTTTGGATCTGAAATAAATGCAAATCTGGACAGTTTGTGTTGCAGTAGTAGTCATTGGCCCTTAGAAAGCATCTTCAGTGGTGGGAGTACATGGGAGGAGTCTAGAAATATCTCACACATATTTCTCCACTTTAGAATATGCCATTTCTATCTTGCAAACAACTTCATATTATGCTACAGTTATTTCTGGGTTTATCCTAGAAGAGGATCAAAATTGATCTTTTCCATGAATGGTGGCTTTGGACGGCAAGGATGACAAAGTCAGATGGGAGATATTTTCCTTTAACCTTTTCAACCTTCTTTCCCTTTTTCCATCATCAAAAATCAGTCAACAAGTCAAAAAGCACTTTCTGTTCTCATTTCGAAGATAAGTGGCTCATTTCGAAGAGACTGTATTTCTCATTTCGAAGATGTCCGCTCATTTCGAAGAGACTGTATTTCTCATTCCGAAGATGTCTGCTCATTTCGAAGATCTTCAGAATGAACAACTGTGTGCTCTTCAAGTGATTTCATCTGCATTTCTCAGGTGGGTTAGCTCTCAGGATCAGATTGCAATAGCCTTCATCTCTCTCCATGTGTGAATTCCATGCCTTGCCATTCATTGGTAGCTTGCTAGAATTTACATGGTAAATTACTGCATTTTCCAACTCTGCTGCATAGTTGTAAAATATTGGCATTTCTTGCAAATTCAAACAAATTAGAACATGGAAAAATTATTCAAATATCAACATGAAGGAGTACATCAAGTTGCTACTGAATTTATACACTTCATTCACCAAGTAACCATGCTGAAATAGTGCAACAGTGCTGCACAATTGTCCCTGCTCTATTATACCCTGTTGCTGCCTATTTAGACCATGTGGGAATGCTTCTAAATAGGTCAGATGTCTTCTGTAGTCCTTCTAAACTCATTCCATCCATATCCTCATGCTTTGCTTGACAACTTCAAGGTGTTCCTATAAAGTGACAGCTTGCTGATTTTTATATGGCTATTTTTTTCAGATTTTCAGATTTATGACAGTCCTAAAATTTTGGCTTCAATGTGGATTTGAAACAAGTTGAAGGGCAGGAAAACATTCAAAAACCATTGAGAAGTTAATGGATATCAGCATACCACATTTGGTTAATTGAAATGCATGTTTTTACTTGCTACTTAATCAAACAAAATCAGTCATAAAATGCTGAAAATAGTCAAAAACAGAGATATAGTATTCCTAACATAAAATCATGCAAACACTTAACAAATAGTATATTTTAGTCAACTATTTGGCAATTAACTTATCATATGGTAGTCAAACATTGTGCAATAATGAGGCATTTTTGGGCCTCATCACCAAGTAAGTCCCATAACCTTGGTTTACCATTCAGCGATTTATGTATTCTACTTTCTGCTACTGTTTTTCATTGTTTTGGGTTTAACACTAAATAATCTAGGAAATAATCCTTAGAAAATTACATTTAGGTTTGGTGTGTGTTTAGTTACATAAAATTCATTTCTTGTTCCAAATTTGTAGATCTAGGTGATTGTTTGCATTTAGAGTGCATATGAAATAGAAAAGCATCCTAGATTTTGCATTTTAGGGTTAAATATCACTTTAATTTTGCATATCTAAATAGGAAAAACATCTTGACGCATAAAGTAATCCATCCCTAGGCTGGCCCCTTTGGCAGAGAGGTGGAGGAACCCTCTGGTTTCTCTTATGATTTTAATCACTTGTAGGCAGGGGATTTTAAGGGTGTACTCTGCACTCTTTAGGTGAAATTTGCATAAGAAAGTTGACTTCTGATTTAGATTAGTAAATTTAGTAATATTTAATATTTTTTGCACACCATAGAGAACAAGATATCTAATAAAATTAATCACACACACTGCACGCTGCACTTTTAACAGTAATAGTTGGATTTCATCACCAACTATTGCTTGAGGTTTGGTGACAATGGCATTCATCTCCATCCATAAAATCTCTACCCTATAAACCATAGGACTACCCCCCAGAAAACTTGTTGGAGGTGATTACCAACAAGAATCTCGTTGCCTTGGCCAACCATATTTTTTACCTTTGTTTTTTTTTAAACAAGATTAAGTTACATCAAAACACACAAGCCAACAATTCTAAAAGGAAATTCAAAATAATGAGAGAAAATAATTAATGAATGAGGTAAGCCACACCCGGTGAAACCTAGGACTGATTGTTTTCTTTACTTTAAATTCTAAAAATGTTTTTAGTTTTTGTGATTTAGATTAAAGCTTTGAATATTTGGTTTAACTACTTTATGGTGCTAAAACGACAACAAAAGAAAATAATAAACCAAATTAGTTTAATGTAAAATAGTTTCCATGATCCCGCTACTTAGGTAGCCCCATCCAATATGTTTCAGTCTATTTTTCCTGGATAATCCCATCCACCCCACTCTCAAGTAGATACACATTCACACAATGTGGATATGGCCACCACCTACACAGACATGGACAGAGTAAAGGCCATTTACAAGGCTTCTAACTATGTCTTAGAGCCCCTTAGCCAAGATGGTTTTGAATAATCCAAACTGGCTACCACCTACCTTGCCCAAGGATATCCTAATTCAAGTTATGAATATGGTATGCCTTCCTCCATAAGCCAACCACCATAAATCCCAAGTATTCCAAACACTTATCTCACATCCACCTATACCAACCCCTTGTATGAGGAGTATGTCAATACTACCTCACAAGTCCCTAGATCCCAAGTTGTAACATCAAATGCAACTTGCATCATACCCATGTTCTCTCATCCATCATCTCACTTAGCTAACATGATTGTGTCATCCACATCTCCATCATCTCACCTAATCAACATGACCATTTCTAATCATCCATCATCATCAACCCATACATCATCTCATCCAACCACAACCCCATCATTCAACACATGGTCAAATCAAGAACCCATGGATACATTAGGTCTCATAAATAGATTGATTTCACAATGAACAAAAGGAAAATAATTAGCTTACATAAACCCTATGACCCAATGAGTTCCAAATCAACCTTTGCTTGCCAATAAAAATTCAGCATGGGTCCCTCAATATTCCATAGTGTCCATCCTCAATCCACCACCACTCCACATATCCACCATACCAATAAGCATTGTCACTAACCAACAACAAAATTCATTTCTCCATCATCATCCTCATCAATCATCCCTATCTTTCAACCATCAATATTCTCCACATGCCTGACCCAATCCATTCCACAACACCATGTTGGTCACACCCCAACATCTACCATCTAGCCAATCAACCAAACATCACATAATCCAAGGTCCTCATATTCTAGTAGAAAATCTTAGATTCTAGGAAATGCAAAATCAAATCGATCATTTGATGCAAAAATTACCAGGGATAACTATCCAAAAGCTCATATTAAGCTAACTTATCCATCAACCAATCCATCCATCGATACCATCACCACCATATCTAGTAGTTTTTACGATACTAAAATTTGACAAGTTTAGGGGAACTGAGGATCCTAAGGAGCATGTGAGTTCATTTTTCCATGTATGATTTCAAATTAGCGATGATAATGCTCTTATGCTCTGAACTTTTCCTCAAACATTATGGGGATATGCCATTGAATGGTACAATCAATTGCCTACACATAGTATTTATACTTTTGATCAATTGATAGATCTATTCTTGGAACGCTTCGCCCTTAATATTAAAAATAAGGTGTCCTTATCGGATATATATTATTTGAAACAATGGAATGAGGAACCTATCTATGATTTTGGAAATCGTTGGATGGCATTCATAACCAAGTTGCCATTCTCCCTCCCAATGGAAGAAATTATCAAAAATTTTACCAAGAGTTGCTTAAAACCCATCTCTTGGATGCTACAGCTCAATACTTAAAGAATATTTGAGGAGGATTTAACACAGGCTAGTGTCATTGAGGAGATAAAAATCCAAGAGGGTGTCATTAAGCCTAAGAAGAAAGAATGACAAAATAGGGGGGGCCAATACCAAGATAATCAAACTGGCCAAACCAAATCAACACAAGCCTCAACGGCTAACACAACTAATCAAGTCAATAAAGTGGTCATGATCTAGCTCGTAATGGCTCAAAAACTAGTGCAACAACAAATTACCTATCATGTGGTCCCATCAGTAACCCAAGCACCAATGGTACAAAACACAACGCCAACTATGGAATAACCTACCCGTCACCAATTCAATCGGCCCCAACGTCAATACACTCCTTTAGCAGAATCATATTCATCCATATTTTGAAGGTTGTATGAGACCAAAAAATTAGCCTTGTCGAACATTAGGCCCGATGATCCCACCAAAAGACCTAAAAATTATAGAGAGCACTTTCTTTTCCCATACCATAAGCAAAATGGGCATGATATCAATTCCTGCCATATGTTTAAAACATAGTGCAAGACCTCATAGACCTAGGGTCCATTAATGTGGATAACCCCTTAGCTCCACAAAATAAAAATTTTGGCATATATCAGATACCTCTACCTAACCATTAGGATATCCAACATAATTTAGGAGGTAACAATCAACAACCACCTCCTAATTAAGTAAATCATGTCCAATAATATCAAAACTTTGTAGGAGCAATCCATGTGGTCACTAGAGGGCAAAGGTAAAATCAACAAAATTCTCAACAACCTTCAAACCCACCTCCCATCCAAACATCACCAAATCCATCTCCACCAATGAATCTATCCAACCCATCCAATCTACCCATCCTTCATCCAATAAGGCCAGCAGTAACCTTAACCAACCGGTTAACCACTAGTTTAAAAATGGCATCAACCAAAATTTTTGTGTATGATCTTATCCAAAAATCCCCTAGGCATAGAGAAGCTTTAATGGAGATACTCAAGTCAATTGAGTTAGAATCCTAATACTCTAATGCCTTCAATAAATTTTTAGGGAATGTTAGAACGTGCATGGAGCCATCCATTACCTTTTATGACTTTGAGGTAAAATCAATGAGTTTAGAATTAGTAGACCCTCCATTGCACATAATGGCCCTAATAGACAGAAATCCATTCAAAAGAGTACTAATTGATACCAGCTCATCAATCAATATCATTACTACCACTACCCTTATCCACCTCAAATTACCTCCATCCCACATTTCCAATCATCATTCACCCTCAAAGCATTTAACGATGCTTTGTGTACCACATTTGGCATTGTTGTTTTACCTATATAAGTAGGGGCCAAAACATTGCACACCATGTTTCACATCTTGGAAGGAACCATGGTGTATAATATACTCCTTGGTAGACGTTGGATGAGGGAAATAAAATGTGTTCCTTCAATTCTACACCAATGCTTGAAATATGTTCATGATGGACAAGTCCATTGCATCCCTGCAGATGTCGAACCTTTTAAGTATTGCAATTTCATTTCAAATCCTTATGGATCCATGTTAACTTCCACTCATTTATTCTTGGTGCCATCATTGAATCCATCCACATCATCTCTTAATTCATCTTCTTTTAATCCACCTGCATCCTCTTCTAAGGCTCCTATCATAGAGGAGCTACCCATCACATCACCTCCTCAAACATCCATTTCTTATTGTACATGTGGTCGCAGTTAGTCTACTATTAGCACATCATACATAACATCTATCCTTTCTTCTACAACCACTTCTGATGTTTCATCATTATTTCATGCTCCATATTCTAATTCTACACCACCATCCAACCCCACTCCATCGACCGATTTTTCACAAGTCGAACTCTTAGATTGTGACATATTTAATTCACCACCACCCATAACCAATCTAGAGCCATCTGAATCCCCACCATCAACCACACTAGCCCAAGTTAAATTCCACATCACCAATCCTAGTATAGGTGAATATGTGGTCCAAGATGTCACCATCACTACCCTAGCCATTCCAACAGCCAAATATTTTGAACATCCCCAAGATCGTCCTTTATCCATAGGCACTATTTACGACATGAGTGTAGCTCCAAATAGCATTAACTTTGTTTATGGAGGGTTAGATTGCTCAACTGGAGAAAACCCACTTGAAGAACCACAAGAGCCTAGGTGTGCTAATATCCCTAACATGGAGTATTTTCCCGCTCACTAATTTAATATGTTCAACTGGCAAGGTCAAGGTCTAGGTTCCCATGAGTAAGGGATGCATGATATTTTAGAGGTCCCATACAGAGGCACCCATGATAATTCTAATTTAGGCTATACCCCGCTATCTTCCACCACTTCTCTTGACCAAGCCTTTAAAAATCTTAGCCTCAATGATGAAGACCACCCCATCCATCTATTTCCCTCAATATCTTCTCTTGAACAAGCCCTTAAAGAACTTCACATCGATGAAGTAAATGAGGATGACCCCATCAACTTCTCATATCTTGTCTTTGATTCCGATGATGAAATTTATGAAGAATTTTAAGTCATATCAAATGCTTCTGATGATTCTAAAGAGGAGTCGCATCCCATTGTCCCCATCACCCAATAGGAAGATTTTTACCTCTGAATTTTCCCCATCCATCATCCCATATTTCGTTTGCTTCTTCCAAAAGAATAAGTGGACCCACCAAGAAATCCACCTTGATCCCCACACATAAGCCATGAAATGTAACATATGTACATAACTCAAAAAAAAACAAACAAAAAAAATGCTTTGCTCATGTCAATGCCATGTCTATTATAGAGACAACATCATTTAGCATCGGTTCAGCTGCAATCATTACATCCATTCATCCATCCATGACATCCTTCCTTCCACTAAGTCAATATGAACCATATTGACTTATTCACATCACTCCGCAACCCATACGATTTGGATAGGCCAATTCCAATTGATATTTGCCTTATTGACTTGTATTGGATTTCCTCGCCACCCTCCTTTTTAGATCTCATCCTATCCAAGGAACTTCTAAGGGCTTCGGCCAGCTATATTCCTCCTTCATTGCCACATTCACCTGCATCACCTTCCACTAGAGGTCCCGAGGTCTTTTAGGTACATTTAGGCAGCGATAAGCAGGAAAAGTTGGATGACCTCTTAGATGACATAAATCTGATCCCAACACCACATCAACTTGAGGAAGTCTCACACATGTCCATTGAAGATACCATTTACGTGAGCCTTAGTTCGAATCCCAACAATCCCTAGGTTTTCAAGCTTGGAAAAATTTTAACATCCGAAGAACAAGAGCAATTCATTGCTCTCCTCAAGAAAAAGAAGTGTTTGCACGGTCCTACAATGATATGCCTGGCCTTGACCCTGACCTTGTTGTCCATAATCTCACCTTGCATCCTGATGCCAAGCCAGTCAAACAAAAACTTAGGAGAATGCATCCTAGCGTGGCCCTCATAATCAAAGATGAAATACAAAAATTGTTAGATGTACATTTTATCATTCCTATTGACTATCCTAAGTGGTTGTCAAGCATGGTTCCCATTCACAATCCCAATGGAGTGATACGTGTTTTCAATGACTTTCGAGATCTAAATAAAGCATGTCCTAAGGATGACTTCCCTCTTCCAAACATTGATACTCTTGTCGACACCTGTGTAGGCCACGAAATGCTTTCCCTGATGGATGATTTTTTAGGATACAACCAAATTTGAATAAATATTAATGATCAACATAAAACGGCATTCAAAAAACCTTGGGGAACATTTTGTTTTAGGTTTATGCCCTTTGGTCTCAAAAATGCAAGAGCTACTTACCAACGAGCCATGACTTATATCTTTCATGATTACATGCACAAAATCTTTGAAGACTATGTAGATGATCTCTTGGCTAAATCTAAAACTTGACAAGAGCATGTGGATGTCTTGGAAAATATTTTTGACCGACTTCTAGAATATAAGGTGAGGTTAAATCCTAAAAAGTGTCTTTGGTGTTACCTCTGGTAAAATTTTAGAATTCATTATCTCCAAAATAGGCATTGAATTGGACCCAAATAAGGTCAAGGCCATCATGGAAATGACACCCCCAACTAACATTAAGGAATTGTGTAGCTTGCAAGGCAAAATTCAATCAATAAAATGTTTCATTGCGCAAATTTTTGATAAGTGTAGACCATTTAACCACTTGCTACAAAGGGGGTAGCATTCGTATGGACAGATGAATGTCAAAAAGTATTTGAGGACATCAAACGATACCTAACTTCTTTGCCAGTATTAACTCCTCCTAGGTCGGGGGTCCCTTTTTATCTATATGTTTCAGCCACAAAGGCTACTTTTGGGACGATGCTTGCACAAAAAAATGAACAAAATTGAGAGCAAGCAATCTATTATATTATTTGAATATTGGTAAGTTATGAAATAAGATACGCTTATGTAGAAAATCTATGCCTAGCAGTGGTCTTGGCCACTAAGAAGCTATGCCATTATATGCTAAGTCAAACAATCTATATCATAGCTAGAGAAATCCTTTACGTTATATGATGTATCGCACTTATAACAACACCCATACCGCTAAATGGATAATGCTACTCATAGAATTTGATCTCAAATTTATTAGCCACAAATCCATTAAAGGTCAGGTTATCGCTGATCAACTTGTGAAAGCTCCACTACCTAGTGATCATCCTTTGATTGATATACCAGATGATTCAGTTATTGAAGTAGACAATGACATCATTCTCGAGGAAGATGTCAATATCACATTATTCTTTGATGGATCTAAGTGCGAGAAAGGTCAAGATGTGGGAGTTGTCTTTCATACTGTAGATTAAAGATACAACGCCAAACAGAAATAAAGAAATCACAATAAAGGAATGCAGAACAGTTGTACAAAATGGATGATTTTTATTAATCAATGGAGTTTAGAAACTCCTTTTAAGTACAACAGGGCGTGTAACCCTTTTCGTGATACAAAGTTACAATTTGTGCTAGGGTTCTTCGAAACCCTAGCTGGCACAATGTGGTGGCGTCTTCGAAGAATTTATCCTTAACCTCAACAGAATGAGTGGGCTTCGTTGTATCCTTTGGCTCGGACCACTCCAGCCTAAGCATTGCTATCAACAAATCGGATCTACCACTAGAATCTTGCACACATTAAAATTATCAAAGAGTTAGAAACTAATAAGAGGGCTCCACTGTGTGAGCCCTCAGAAATAATCTAAAACCCTATATTTATGAAATAAAAATAAATAGAATGCAGAATTCAATAGCAGATTAATACATAAAGAAAGATTACTTGCTTTAGACGAATCTATACCTTTTCCTGTTAACGTGGCAAGACCAGGCGGCGGCGATGGATGCGACAAAAGGGTTTAGTTCAGACTTAGGGCCGTAGAAGACTCAGAAGACTCAGGATTAACAGCAATAGCCAACTCCAAACTTAGATAGGGAAGATAAGTAGGTTTAGCCAAAGAGATAGATAGGGTTTGAGCCATCAAGGTGACTCAATTTATAATCTACTCTTAGGGCACACTTTAGGGTTTTAACGGCACTTTTAACGGCTCAGATTAAATCACTTAAACTTTATTTATATATATATTAATATATATATAAATATTAATTTAAATAAATTTGGGGATGAAAAATGGCGGGAAAAGTGAAATTGGGCCAAATAATGGTGGGAAAGTGTGGATTTGGGCCAAATAATGGCGGGAAGGATGGATGACTGACACGTGGCTAGCAGGAAGGTATAAGTGGCTGGATTTTGGTGTCTACAGATGCCCCTTTTTGAGCTGCTTTGTGTGAAGACACAATGTAGCACAAAAACTTAAGACACCTGAAAAGCTGGATCAGACGCAACTCTCTCTCAAGACTAAAGCACAACTTTGAAGACCAAAGAATAAAAGAATATTTAAATTTTTTTAGCTTACCCCCTCAATTGGCGAGCGAGAATGGTTCTCACAAGCCAATTGGAAGAAATTCGGAAGATAATGAACCATTTTTGCCCCAACGGTGAAAAAAAAAAAGGGGTTGGTGCATGCACCATCTATTTATGTCCCAATAGAAAAGGGGTTGGTGTACAAACCAGAAAAGAATATGATTGAAGACGATATGAGTGATGTGAAAGATGGACCGTTTTCTGCCCCAACGGTTATAAAGGGATTTTTTCCAAACTGTAAATTCCATGATCATGTAAGATGAATTCCACTATAGGAAAATTAGAAATTGATAACGGATGCCCCAACTCCTGTGTGTGAATCCATACTGTTGATGAAATTGCCTTGTTGGCGCAATCGATATGCAGAGATGAAAGATGCATGAAAGAGTCCAGAACTCAGAGATGCTCCTAGTGACTATATGGATAATTCCTCGGGTTGGAACCAATCAACCTAGGTAGCCACAATCTCTAGCAAGACTTAAAAGAATGACGATATAAAAGATTGTCCATGTTTAAGGCCCCATGAACTAGGCCATCAATGACAACTGTTGAGCAAATTAATCTTGGTATGAGGTCACTTGAAAAGTAGAATATCCAAAATTGATTTCCAATTTTCAAACAGCAAAATAATTGATGATGATAAATGGTAAGTGTCCTTATGGTGGTTTAATCCTATTACCGAATTGCATGGATGCAAATCGCTGCAATCGCCAAGTTGATAGAATATACCACTAGATACGAGGTTTACTTTAATTTTATTTGGCAAAAATATGCATGATGAAAGAAGAATGAACGAAATTGACGATAGATCAGAAGAATTGATGAATGTGGTTAATTTTGTGAAGGTTTTGAATATTTTTAACTCAATTTGTAAAACAATGATGAATGATGCGCTTTTTGAGAGAAATGACAAAATTTGTGTCCAAAACTGTTTTAACCTTCACAAAATGTTTTATTATGATAATAAGAATGGATGAATGCAATTTGATGAAATTTGGAGGAGGTAAGCTTCAATTTTGTAGGTTTTGTTCCTTTATTCAATACTGACACCAAACGCCGATCTACGTTTGTGGTTAGTAGAGATGCCCATCAGTGTTTAGGTGCTCTGCAGATGCAGGACTGCATCTGAATCCGCCATGAAATGCCCTACTGCATTTTAGGGCGCCAAAATTAGTTTTAGCAAGAATTTCGCTCATTTGTGCGTTCGAGCTTAAGAGAAGTGCGTCTGAGGGAGTGGAGTGAAGTGGAGTGAAAGGTTGTGTGGGAAAGTGAAGCACACGGGAGCTATTGCAGAGATGGGAGCAGACGCGCCAGTGCAGCCAGCTGAGGTATTTGTTCATTTAAGCAAGTACTTATTATGTGTTTTTTTTTTTTTTTTTTTTTTTTCGAAAAAAATTGTAACAAATTTTTGTTTTGTTGTTTTGCAGCTTAGGGTGTTACAGGCATGACACTGATTCTCCCCTATCATTCCGGGGATGAGGAGGTCATTGTCCCAGGAAGACTGGGAGATATTTGATGTAGTGGGGCTTGCAGAGGCAGCCCGGTTGGAGGTAGGATGTCCCCGGTGAGCCAGTGCGCTACCAGAGGCACAGATCAGAGGGGGATTTGTCGTGTGCCGAGTCATGGAGGGAGGCGGCAGAGGACGATGAGGACATGGAGATCCCTGAAATGGATGATGTCAGGGTGACAGCTGAGTATGCAGCATGGATGGCCGCAGAGCCAAGGTGGGAGCCACCATTGGTGGCTGGTAGAGCCAGAGAGCCCGAGGCTGGGGCTGGAGAGGGTGAGGGAACCGTGAAGGTTCCCAAGCGCAGGGAGGGTCCTCGCCTTCGATCTGACAGTCGAAGGTGAAAGGGGAAGATGGCGCGGTAGGCTCCGAGGAGCAGAGATGACGGGGAGGATGGCGGAGAGGGCCTAGGAGAGGTTGTAGGAGAGGCTAGGGAGGTACCCCCTAGTGGGCATGAGAATGAGTTGGCGTAGCTACAGCAGCAGATAGCAGAGCGCGATGCTATGCTAGCTGCCCGAGACAAGAGGATAGCTTGGTTGGAGCAGCAGGCAGCAGAGAGAAATGCCCTGTTAGCTACTTAGGATGAGAGGATGGCCCAGCTGTAGGCGGACTTGGATGGAGCAACTAGGGTGCCCCAGGATGACAGGGTGATGAGACTCCAGGCAGAGCTAGCGGAGCGGGAGCGACGGTATGGGATAGACATAGCTAGGCTTAGGTCTAGGACTCATTACATTGAGGATCTGGAGGACACATTGTTTAGGCATCACATTGTGTTGCCTGATCCTCCATCCTCCTCTGTCTCTAGGCGTAGTGAGTCTAGGCACACCACTAGGTCTAGGGCTCCTACTAGGTCTCAGGGGTCCTCTTTTGATGGTTAGCTTAGTGCTTAGATGCACTCTTTATGAGCCTTGGTGCTCTATTGTATATTGTAGCCTTTTGGCATTCATTGTACAGTTTGTCCTTTATACATATATATATACATGGTTTTTATTTATTTGGTGTTTTACTCTCTTTTGTGTGAATGCCTATGTTTTTGTGATGCATGTTTTTATATGTTTTAATGTTTTTTATGCATATGTGATGGAATGGAATGCAAACTTATAGATGATTAATGCGAGACTAAGTATATAACATACAAATCTATGGATGATTAATGCAAGACTAAGTAAATGATATGTAAATCTATGGATGATTAATGCAAGACTAAGTAAATAAAATATGCACTAAGAAACACTCATACTTTTAGATAGTTAGATTTAGCGAACTGTTATCATAATTGTTTAATCAGGGGAACCGAACTTGGTGGCTTGTGAATGGATGACGTATGGAATGACATGAATATGGAAGAAGATATGGAGGGTGATATGGAGGTTTATATGGAAGACTATTTTACAAAGACTCAAACATGCTAGTGGTATCAAACAAACTTACTAACACTGTCTAATTCAACTAGGACCAAATGTGTGTGCATGCGAGTTCATTAACCAAATCAGAAGCATGGTAGTGACTCTAGGCAATCAAAAACCTGTGTGTGTGCAAGTGTTTTCATTAACCTCATCTTGCATAAATTAGGTAACCCTGTTATGGATAAGACCCCGAAGCTAGTTTGTCCGTATGAGCAATCAGAGGTCTATTTTTTAGGAGAGACATGTCGCCACGCAATGAGTATACTCCACTGCCAGTCAAGCATCTATAGCCCTGGTGAAGGTTAACTCCATAGTCCATGTTGTTTTTGACCTTTGTAAGCCTTGGGGATGACTACCTATCCGTCTGACTGGACAAGTAGTACGATCCTTACAACTTATTTTGGGATCAGTTGTGTGTGAAAAATGTTCATTTCCTTAGAGCTTTGGGGAATCGGATTCTCAACCGAAGTATGATGAGAATTTTACCCTATCCTTACTACTCTGTTTATATTTATATTTTGTGATTGCTTGTGATAGTGGTAAGAACCACTATTTTATGGACTATGTTTGCATGATAGGACAAACGAGGATTACCCTTTTCACTTCAAGGCACAACCCAAGGATGGTGTTATCTCTCTTTGACACAAGATGTTTTTAAGATGTGAAAATGTGATAGGTTCAAGACCGCTTTGAAATCATTTCCCAATACTCAAGATTTTATTTAGTGTAATTTGTGATATGGCCCTAGAGAACTTTGACATGCATTTCGAAGTTTGCTTAAAACACTAGGAATGGCTGAGTGACTCAAAACATTTTGGCAATGTAAATATGTGCAAATGGAAAATGGGTGTACGAATGACAATTCGGTTTGATGGATTTTATGAAGGTGCCCCTGATTAAGGCAACATGACTTTTGCTTGACCAAATTTTATATCCAAAAGATAGAATGGTCTCTAACATGATATGCAACTATGGCTAAAAATGAAATGTTATGGTTTTCAATGAGATGTATGCACATGAAATGCAATGCAACTAACAATGAAATGCAAATTCTTTTTATTTTATTTGTTTTTTTTTTTTTTGTACAAGCCATGTATATATGTACATATAAAATTCAAACTATGCGTAGAATGCCCTCAAGTGTATAACATTAAGTGGTTCGAATTCTTCCTCTCCCTCTAAACTGGAAAGTCTATAAGTTCCATTACCCACTCTTTCAGTGACCATATATGGACCTAACCAATTAGCCGCAAATTTATCTCGAAGATGCGGCAATGCATTGGTGTTTTGTTGATTCTCTTTAAGGACAAGATACCCTACTTGAAATTCTCTTAGATGAACTTTGGCATTGTAAGCACGTTTCAATCGGTCTTGATAAACTCGCAAATGCTCTAAAGCATTGATTCGTTTTTCATCTATGAGTGTGAGTTGATCAAGACGTGCTTGTCTAGCAGTATCATCATCGATAAATTCCTGCAAAGAAATTCGCAAGGAAGGGATCTCGAGCTCAAAAGGCATGATTGCTTCAGCTCCATAGACCAAATAAAATGGTGTTGCCCCAATGGGAGTTCTGATGCTTGTTCTGTAAGCCCATAATGCTAAGGGGATTTGTGTATGTCAATCTTTATGATTTTCTTTAACAAGTTTCTTAAGAATAGCAATTATGGTCTTATTGGAAGCTTCAGCTTGTCCATTGGCTTGTGGGTAGTAAGGAGTTGAGAAACTATGTTGGATATTATACTTTTCGCAAATAGCTCGAACATACTTATTCTTAAAAGACTTGCCATTATCAAAAATAATTTTAGAGGGAATACCAAAACGACAAATGATATGGTGAAGTATAAACTCCACAATTCTAGGACCTGTTGTACTGGTTAGAGGAACAGCTTCAACCCACTTTGTGAAGTATTCAAATGGTCTGTAATGATGAATGTATGCTGTCCTGAAGAGGCAGGTGAAATCTTGCCAATTAAATCGAGACCCCATTGTGAGAAGGGCCAAAGGCTTTGGATGGGCTATAAAACTTGTGATGGTATATGGGTTAAATTAGCGTGTTCTTGACACTTTTTACATTGTTTAACATATTTGCAACAATCTTGTTCCATAGTGGGCCAATAATACCCCATACGTAAAATACGCTTCACAATGGCCATTCCACTAAAATGACCACCACAAGTACCATCATGGGCTTCAGCAATAGCTCTATGTGTTTCACTTGCTTCTAGACAGCGGAGGAGTACTCCATCATATCCACGTTTATACAAAACATCCCCCAAAAGAACAAAACGAGCTGCCTTTTGCTTAAAACAGCGGCGGGCAGTTCGAGACAAATCATATGGGAGTGTTCCAAACTTGAGGAAG
This sequence comes from Wollemia nobilis, assembly GCA_028583015.1. Taxonomy (NCBI): domain Eukaryota; kingdom Viridiplantae; phylum Streptophyta; class Pinopsida; order Araucariales; family Araucariaceae; genus Wollemia; species Wollemia nobilis. Next base: position 4,519,746 of record JAQPPZ010000314.1, read on the forward strand.
GCTACTATCTCACTAGACCAAGGCTCATATGGATCCGAATGGATAAAGCAAACATCTTTTTCATCCTTAGACTCAGCACGGACAATTGCAGACTTAGAGATTATGGAAATGATTAGGGGTTGTACCTCTCCAAGGGAGTCCTTTGGAATCAATGATCCAAGAGAGGCCATGGCATCCGCAAATCTATTAGTCGAACGAGGCAAACTAGTGATCTCATACCAATCAAACTTAGAGAGCAACTTCATTGCTACATCATGATAAAGCTTAATGGTAGGTTCTTTGGCTTGGTATTCTCCTGTAATTTGTTTAACCATGAGTTGAGAATCCCTAAATATCTGAATACGCTTAATGCTCATAGCTATGGCTGATTGAAGACCTAAAATTAAGGCTTCATACTCTGTTGTATTATTGGTGCATTGGAAGTCTAGTTTGAATGATAAAGGGATGGGAATCCCTTGAGGTGTATGAAACATAACTCCAGCGCCTTGACCTTTCGTGCACTTAGAGCCATCAAAGAATAGCGTGATGTCAACATCTTCCTCCGGAATGATGTCCTCTTCTTGTTCAGTGATAGCAAATACCAAATCATCTGGGAGCTCAATAATCAAAGGATGATCACTAGGTAGTGGAGCTTCCGCAAGTTGATCGGCTATAACTTGACCTTTAACAGATTTTTGGCTAATGAATTCAAGATCGAATTCGGTAAGCAACATTATCCATTTAGCGGTACGAGTGTTATTATAAGTGCGAAACATCATATAACGTAGAGGGTTTTCTCTAGCTATGACATATGTTGTATGGCTAAGCATATAATGACGAAGTTTCTTAGTGGCAAAAACCACTGCTAAGCACAACTTTTCCACATAACCATATCGGGTTTCATAGCTTACCAATGTTCGACTAATATAATAGACAACTTGCTCATGATTTTGTTCATTCTTTTGTGCAAGCATTGTCCCTAAGGCAAAGTCTGTTGCTGAGATATAAAGATTGAAAGGGACCCCTAGATGAGGCGGAGCTAAGACTGGCGAAGATGCTAAGTACTGCTTGATGTCATCAAAGGCTTTCTGACACTCATCTGTCCATGAAAATTGTACCCCCTTTTGTAGTAGGTGGCAAAATGGCCTACATTTATCAGAAAGTTGTGCAATAAAGTGATGGATTGAATTAATCTTTCCTTGCAAACTACGCAACTCCTTCAAATTAGTTGGGGGACACATTTCCATAATGGATTTGACCTTGTTTGGGTCCACCTCAATACCTCGTTTAGAGATAATAAAACCTAGGAGTTTGCCTGAGGTAACACCAAAGACACATTTCTTAGGGTTCAACCTTACTTTATGTTCTAGAAGTCTATCAAAAACTTTTTCCAATACATCAAAATGCTCTTGTCGAGTTTTAGATTTTGCCAATAAATCATCCACATAATCTTTGATAATCTTATGCATATAATCATGGAAAATATAAGTCATGGCTCGTTGATAGGTTGCACCTGCGTTCTTAAGGCCAAAGGGCATCACCCTACAATAAAAAGTTCCCCAAGGTGTGGTAAATGTTGTTTTGTGTTGATCTTCAGGGTTTATTCGAATCTGGTTGTATCCTGAAAATCCATCCATAAACGAAAGCATTTCATGACCATCGGACACGCTTATCAATGTTTGGAAGAGGAAAGTCATCCTTAGGACATGCTTTATTTAGATCTCAAAAATCGGTGCAAACATGTATCCCCCCGTTAGGCTTGCGAACGGGTACCATGTTAGAAAGCCACTCAAGATAATCAATCGGGACGACAAATTTAACATCCAGAAGTTTCTGAATCTCCGATTTAACTATGAGGGCCACGGTAGGATGCATTTTCCTAAGTTTTTGTTTGACAGGTTTAGCATCTTTTTGTAAGGTGAGGTTATGGACAACCAAATTAGGGTCTAGGCCTGGCATTTCTTTGTAAGACCATGCAAATATCTCCTTCTTCTGCTTGAGTAGAGCAATCATTTGCTCTTGTTCCTCTGATGATAGACTTTTAGCCCGTTTCACAATTTGGGTGCCATCTTGGTCTGGACTAAGGTCTACATCGATAGTTTCTTCAATAGACATGTGGGAACCTTCCTCAAGCTGATGGGGAGTAGGGATCGGATTTATGTCATCTAAAATGTCATCGAGCTCCTGTGCCTTGCTCTCGTCTATGTCCGCTCGGAAGACCTCCGGCTTAGAAGATGAAGGTGAATGTGGAGGTGAAGGAGGAATGTAGTTGGCGAAGCCCTTAACAATTCCTCGGAAAGGATGAACTCCGAAATAGATGGAGGAGATGAAATCCGATCCATGTCAATCAGGTTTGGGTTGATCGGGATTGGCTTATCCGGATCATATGGATTATGGAGCGGGGTGAATAAGTCTTCAAAATTCATTGTCGACTTATGAAAGAAAGGATAGGCGGAATGGATGGGAAAACCGATGAAGACCTCGGAAGACCTGAAATGCAAAACAACATAGTTTTTCAATTTTTTTTTTTTTTTTTTTTTTTGTAGTTTGAGTTTTTTTTTTTTTTTTTTTTTTTTTGGGAATTTTCTGATTTTTTTTTTTTTTTTTTTGGTAGTGGTGAAAACCACTATTTTAGTATATACATATAATACAGGTTTGGATTATGGCTTATGGATGTGGCGGAGGGGGTGGTTCACCTCGTTCTTGTGGAAGAAGCAAGCGAAATATGGCCTCTTGGAGAGGGAACAATTGGAGATAAAACTCGTCTTGTTCAGTGAGGGGAACAATGGGCACCGACTCTTCTTCAGATTCATCACCATTTGACATGATGTCAAATTCTTCATAGGCTTCATCTTCGGATTCGTCGGGGTGGAGGATTTCTTCTTCTAAATTAATATTAATGCTTTGAAAAGCTTGTTCAAAAGAAGAAAGGGATGGAAGTGGTTGGTAGCCCAGACCAAAACGCTCAGTGGGTCTCTGGTATGGCATATTGATGCGTTCAGTTACCCCTTGCTCATATCGACCTAGGCCAAATTACTGCCAATTATGTCTGTGGAAATAGCGAGAGGGAAAACCCTCCATCCTTTCGATATTGGCAGGGACTGGATGCTTGGGTTCTGGTATGGTGGTAGGACTAGAAGATGACTCTATTCCCCCATATACAAAATTAATGGAATTTGGCATAGAACCCATGTTATAAATTGATCCAATGGATAAATTTTGGTCATGTGGATGACCAAAATCTTTAACTATTTGCACATTGAATGGTGTGATGTGGACATCTTGGATGGCATACTCACCAATACCTGCATCAGTGAGATGGACCTTGACTTGGGAGAGAGATGGACTAGATGATGGAATAGAAGAATGTGGGATAGAAGAATTGGAAGGATTTGGTTGGGTTGATGCTTCACTGACTTGTGAAACATCAGCTGGTGATGGTTGGGAAGATGGAGGAATAATAGGTGATGTTGAAGAAGGTGTAGAAGAAGGGGGTAATGACGTGGAAAGAGATGATTGGTCATGGCCACATGTGCATGTGGTCACTGATGAAGAAGAAGGAAGATTAGGAGATGAAGAAAGTGGTGAATGAGATGGAATAGCGGAAGAGGAAGATGGTTGCGATATGATGGGTAGCTCCTCAGGAATGGGAGCTTTAAAATAAGATGGTATAGAAGAAGTAGATGGGGTCAAGAAAAGATGAGTGGATGGCAACACAATCTCATAAGGATTTGAGACATAGTTGCAATGTTTAAAGGGTTCAATGTCAGCAGGTACATAATGAACCTGTCCCTCATATACATACTTCATACATTGATGCAGTATAGAAGGGACACATCTCATCTCCATAAGCCAAGGTCGTCCAAGCAATACATTGTATTCCATGGACCCTTCCAAGATGTGAAACAAGGTATGCAAAGTTCGGGCCCCTACCTCAATGGGCAATATAACCGTGCCAACCGTGGAAGATAAAGCATCATTGAATGCTTTAAGAGTAAAAGTCGACTTGGTGATAAGGGATGGCGACAGCTCTAGATTACTCAATGCCAATGTTGTAATGATATTGATTGAGGAACCGGTGTCAATTAAGACTCTCTTGAATGTCTTGTGATCGATCTTGGCCATGATATGCAGTGGAGGATATATTCTTTCTATTGACAAAGGTTTGATTTCAAAATCATAGAAAGTGATGGAGGGCTCCATGCATGTTTGAATACTCCCCACAAAGTTTTTGAAGGCATTAGTATCTTGAGTTTGAAGCTCGATTGACTTTAATATTTCCATTAATGCCTCTCTATGCGGGGGAGATTGTTGAATGAGGTCATAGATCGATAACTTGGCAGAAGCCATTTTTAAACTGGTAGTTAATCGGCTACTCAATGACATGATGGGTCGTTGGTGTTGAGTAGAATGATTTAGCGGTTGTTGAGAAGTACTAGCACATCGTTGGGTCACTGTTACCTGAGGTGGACTGGGATTTTGTACAGGTGGCTGTGGTTCAGCCTGATTTTGTTGGTTCACCCTTTGACCCCAGGTTACTACGTTAATAGTACAAATAAAATCTTGGTATTATTGTACATGGTTGACTTGATTAGGAGGAGTTACCTGAGTTACTCCCCCTGAAGTTGTTGGAGCTTCCTCCCGATGTGGAAGGGGTGTTTGAAATACACCAAGATTTTGATTTTTTTAGGCTAAGGGGCTATCCAATTTAATGGCTCCAATCTCAATAAGATCTTGGATCACATGTTTGAAAGTCGTACAATTATTGATATCGTGTCCATTTTGCCTATGATAAGGACAAAATAGGTACTCCTTGTAATACTTCCCCCTTCTAGATGGTTCTAAAGGTTTAAACTCAGGTAAAGTTAACTGATTTGTGCTATATAACTTGTTGAATATGACCGCATATGGTTCATCTAAAGGTGTGAACTGTCTCTTAGGACGATTTGTTTGCCAAGGTCGAGTTTCCATGGTTGGCCCAGTATTGTGAGCTGGTTGAGGAGGGGCGAGTACCGCATGATAAGCAATTGGTTGCGGTTGACTTTGCATTACTTGTTGTTGTTGAGCCATTATGGGTTGGCTCGCCACCACTTGATTAACTTGGTTAACATTTGAGGCTGTACTAGCCTGTGCTTGTTTGTTTTGGCCATAATTATTATTTCGTTGTTGGCCATTTTGTTGCCATTCTTTTCTATGGGGTTTTAAAACACCCTCTTGGACTTTAATGTCTTCTATGATACTTGCTTGGGCCAAAGCCTCTTCAAAATTCTTGTATTGTTGTAATTGGAGTAACCAAGAGATAGGTTTTAGACAACTCTGGGTGAACATTTTGGTTAACTCCTCCATTGGTAGGGAGAATGGCAATTTATTAATGATAGCCCTCCAACGGTTTCCAAAGTCATAAACAGTCTCATCGTCATGTTGCTTGAGCTTGTATAAGTCGGACAATGAGACTTGCCTTTGTACATTTAGGGAGAATCGTTCTAAAAACAGATTAATCAATTGCTCGTAAGCATAAATGCTATGGTGAGGTAAATGATTGTACCATTGTACAAGATCTCCTCCTAATGTCTGAGGAAAATTTCTGAGCATAAGAGCATCATTATTTTGGATTCTAAAGCAAGCATGCATGAATGAGCTCACATGTTCGTGAGGATCCTCAGTTCCTCAAAATTTGTCAAACTTCGATAATGTGAAATCAGTCGGATATGGCGATGAAGGTACCAAAGGATGAATTGGTTGATTGATCAATGACCTTAGCATAGGTTTCTGACTAGATGAGCCAGGCATGTTGAGCATAAGGTTGTCAATCTGTTGTTGCATAGCATGGAGTCGAGAATCTTCATGAAAATTTTGATTCATTTGATGATTATGATGATGCAATGGAGGAGTGGAAAAATGATGAGATGGGATGAAATTGCTTGGATTAGGCGGTGTGGAATGGACAGGTTGTTGGTATGGATGATATCAAAAATAAGGTGATTGGGGTGAATGATGAACTGGACTAGGTTGGGAGAAAGGTGGGGTAGGAATGGACACCACCGAAGATTGGGGTACCTGGTGGGGCCTCGAGCTAAGAAAAGCTGTCTGGGTAGAAATTGGTTGGGGTGTAGGATTTACTACGACAGGTGGTTGGGCATTTTGTTGCTCGTTGTTGCTGAAGCAACTTGTCGAGGTACTCCCTAACCTTATTAATTTCTAACCCAAGGGATGTGGGATGATTGGATGAAGGTGGAGGGCAGGCTGCCATGGTAGTCACGGGAGGCTGCGTAGCGAGGGGCAATGAAGGTGGCTGAAGTAGGCGATACGGGAAGAAACGATGAGATCGTGCCCAGGTAGGGTGAAACCATAAATGGTTTGGGAAGAAGAGGGTTGAAATTGGTCATGGTTAGAGGAGGTTCCACCAGCCTTATAGAGAGAATTGGTGTACACCCGGGTAAATTGAGGAGAAAGTGGTCGGGAAGACACTACATTTGTCTCCAAATGAGGACAATTGAGCATTTGGAAATATGTTGGAGATGAATCCGGATGAGCAGATACAACATTAGCCTCAAAAAAAGGGTTAGTGTGGACCTGAGTGAAACCAACGGGTATGGTTGATGCAATATCCTGCTGAAAAATAGAATCTTGCATAGGGGAATCTTGGATTGGCTCAAGGATATAACCAATGCCATCTCTTAAGTGAGTTTGCACTTGGGCCATATCAATGTGGGTAATATGACGGGAATTGTCTTCCTCCATGGGCATGGCCATGCGATAGATGGTAGAAGGACGTGAAAGACCTACAGGCGAACCTGCCTGAAATTCACTAGGATAAGTGGTCATGTTGGTGGTGGGGATGTTCTATGAATTATTCATTTGATTATTTAGATTTAACACTTTAGATTGATTCCTTGTTAAGACCATAACGTAATAAATCTAAACAAATTCAGAAAAGAAGAATGCAAAACTTGAATGATAAATTTACACTAAAGAAATTATCAAAGAACAGTCACAACCTAGGTTTCAACCAATGTGTCTTACCTGCGGTTAATTACTTATTTTTTGATCTTAATCTGTAGTAATTTTTAAGTGTCCGGTTTATGAGTTTTGCATGTGATCTAATCTTGAATTATTCACACAAAAAAAAAAAAAAACTGAAAAACTATGTTGTTTTGCATTTCAGGTCTTCCGAGGTCTTCACCGGTTTTCCCTTCCATTCCACCCATCCTTTCTTTCATAAGTCGACAATGAATTTTGAAGACTTATTCACCCCGCTCCATAATCCATATGATCCGGATAAGCCAATCCCGATCAACCCAAACCTGATTGACATGGATCGGATTTCATCTCCTCCATCTATTTAAAATATTAAAATATATATAAATATTAATTTAAATAAATTTGGGGATGAAAAATGGCGAGAAAAGTGAAATTGGGCCAAATAATGGTGGGAAAGTGTGGATTTGGGCCAAATAATGCCGGGAAGGATGGATGACTGACACGTGGCTAGCAGGAAGGTATAAGTGGCTGGATTTTGGTGTCTACACATACACCATAGGGGATTCCTATCCCCTTATAATTCAAGTTAGACTTCTCATGTACAAACAACACATCAGAGTATGAAGCCTTAATATTAGGTCTTCAATTATCTATAGCTATGGGTATTAAGCATATTCAAATATTTGGGGATTCTCAACTTGTAGTGAAATAGGTAACACGTGAATACCAATGTAAGGAGCCTACCATTAAACTTTATCATGAAATAGCAATGAGATTGCTCTCAACATTTGAATGGTATGAAATCAATAACTCCCCTTGTTCGACTAATAGATTTTCAGATGCAATGGCCTCTATTGGATCCTTGATTCCAAAGAATGACTTAGGAGAGGTACAGCCCCTAATAATCTCAACAATCTCTAAAGCATCCATTGTGCACGCTGACCCAAAATATGGACAAGACGTTTGCTTTATCCATATGAAATCATGTGTCTTGGTCAAGACCAATAGTATCCTTCTTAAAATTTGGAACACTCCCAGCGGACATGTCTTGGTCTGCCAAACGTGCTTTCAAGCAAAGAGTAGCCCATTTAATTCTCTTGGGTGACGTGTTGTATAAACACGGTTATGATAGAATCTTGCTTCGTTGTCTCAAACAAGAGGAGGCCCAAAGGGCCATTCATGAAGCCCATGATGGTACTTGTGGTGGTCATTTTAGTGGAATGACTATTGCAAAGCGTCTTTTACGCATCGATTATTATTGGCCAACAATGGAACATGACTTTTGCACATATGTCAAAAATTGCAAACAATGTCAAACATATGTCAATTTAACTCACGGACCATCACAAGCTTTACAACCAATACAAAGTCTCTAGCATTTTTCACAATGGGACCTAGACCTAATTGGCAATATTTTGTGCTCCTCTTTGGGACAGCATACATTCATCATCACCACCATAGAATACTTCACAAAGTGGGTTGAGGCAATACCTCTAACTAGTATGACAGGACCTCGAATTGTGGATTTCATACTCCATAATATCATCTGTCGTTTTGGCATTCCTTCTAAAATAATTTTGGATAATAATAAGTCTTCCAAGAACAAGGATGTTTGAGCACTTTGCAAAAATTATAATGTCCAACATATTATATCGACTCCTTATTACCCACAAACAAATGGACAAGTTGAAGCTAACCAATAAGACCTTAATTTCCATTCTTAAGAAACTTGTCAAATAAAATCATAAATATTGGCATACACAAATTGCTTTGGCATTTTGGGCTTATTAAACAAGCATCTAAATTCCAATAGGAGAAACACCATTTTCCTTGGTCTACGGAGCAAAATCTATCATGCCTCTTGAGCTTGAGATTCCCTCCTTACGAGTTTCCTTGTAAGAATTCATAGATGATGATACAACTAGACAAGCACGCCTTGACCAACTCACGCTCCTAGATGAAAGGCGAGTCAACGCGTGATAACATTTATGAGTTTATCAAGACTGCCTCAAGTGTGCTTACAATGCTAAATTCCATATTTAGGAATTTCAAGTAGGGAATCTGGTCCTCAAAGAGAACCAACAAAACACCAATGCTTTACCACACCTTCATGAAAAATTTACGGCAAATTGGTTAGGTCTATACATAATCACTCAAAAAGTTGGTAATGGTACTTATAGACTTACCTATTTAGAAGGAATAGAGGAACCCAAACCACTTAATATTCTTCATTTAAATGCATTCTATTTTTAAAATTGACACTTCATATGTATATACATGGCCTTCTAAGAAAAAAATCACATAGGCATACACACATCGCATACACTCCATTTTGCCATGCATCTTCACTTTTTGCATTCATGCATTGTTTCATTCGCATACACCACATCATACATATTCCATTGCATTGTATAATTCCCATTTGCATAGCAGCACTCCATTAGGCATATGCATTTGCATTCATCCCATCCCATGTTTAATGATCTGGCATAGTAATGATGATATGGCCATAAAACAAAAAGTCAAGTTATAAAAATTGGGGGTGCCTAGTTTGCAAGAATCATGCAAACTTGGAAAAACACATAAGACAACAATACAATATGACAAAATCACAAAGCTCAGGTATCTAGTCACTCAGCCATTCTAGTGTAGCAAGCAACCTCCAAATGGATGTTTGATTTTCTTTAGGACCAAAACACACTTTACATACTAATAAAGTCTTGACCATTACCGATTGATTTTGAATGCAATCCTAAACCACCCATAATTCTCACATCTTAAGAACATTATGAGATATGGGGGGCTAGTACCATCCTTGGGTAGTACCTCAGGGTGAAAGGTAAATATCCCTCGCTTGTCCCATCATGCAACATAGTTCAAATCAAAAATAGTGGTTTTCACCACTATCGAAATCCCTCTCAACATAAAAATAACAACATAGAGTAGTAAGGATAGGGTCAAAATTCTCATCACACTTTGGTTGAGAATTCGATTCCCCAAAGCTCTATACAAATCAATAAATTCAACACCTACACCCCCTATCCCTAAATTCATAAGGATTCATACTACACGCCCCTAACAAGGATGGGTGGTCATCCCCAAGGCCTAAAATATCAATCCCATGGGACTATGGAGTAAATCTCCACTGGGGCTATAGATGCTTGATTGGCAGTGGAGTAATCTCATACAAGGTGACATGTCTCTCCTCCAAAAAGGGAGACCTATGAATGCACATAATGACAAGCTAGTCTTAGGTCATCTCCATAACAGGTCATGCCTAACTTACTCATAATGGGTCAATGAACCTCACGTGTACACACATTGGTACTTGATTGGATAGGGTCATTGTCATGCTCAAGACTGGGTTAATGAACCTCACTCACACACACATCTGGTCCTAAAGAAATTTAGACAACTTAGTTATTTTGGTTGATAACACTAGTATGTTTGAGTCTTTGAAAATCTTTCAGTCTTCCATATCAACATCCATATCTTCTTCCATATCAACATCCATGTCTTCATTAAAATTCAAGTTGCAAAAATGCCAACAAATTACGTACCCCCAATTTCCAAACAATGGACAACAAAAATGGCCAATAAAATTTTTGAACTATAAAAAGATCATTCGAACACTATGCATTCCTCTCATATAAGTGCATATTCATTATATGTTTACTTGCATTTATCATCCATAACACATGTCATTTATCTGGCATTAATCATCCATATAGGCATTATGCTTACACATCATGATTAGCCTACTTTACGCATCCATAAAACATTCAACACAAATTGCATAAAATATAAAAGCATTCACACAAAATATGATGCAAATATATAAAATGCCATGTATATATATAAGTTGCATATACAATGAATGCAAAAATGGCTACAAGAGAGCACCAAGGCTCATATACAAAATAGCACATCTAATAACTAAGCTAATGTCCATGAGATGACCCCTAAGACCTAGTAGGAGCCCTCGACCTAGTACTCTGCCTAGACTCAGTATGCCTAGATGGCTCAGCCATAGAAGAAGAAGGAGGATCTGGCAATGTAATATGGTTTTGCATACACACATTCTCCAAGGAATGTGCATATGCCTAACTAGCCTAAAGACATTGTAAGTACATCTGATGTTGATGCTCCTTCGCCAACATCTCTACCTAAAGTTGTGTGATCATCGCCTAATCACTAGCCACAACTACCACTCGCTCTACCTCTAGCCAAGCTATAGTATCCTATGACTCCTTATGAGTCTCGAGCATAACCTCATGCTCCTCGTAAAGCTGCTCCAACTCCACTCACAACCTAGCCACCTTAGAGATCTCACCCATCCCCTCATCATCCTTCCTCTCCTCCTCGGCCAACCCCATATCCAGTGTCTGCTAAGTCAATCCCCTCAACTATATCTGACCCATCGATCATTGAGCCCTCATCCTTTTTTAATTCACCCTCGAACCCACAGCTACAGCCTCATCACCCACAACATTTGGTACCCATACTGGTTGGACATCAAACCAATCCACAAACTCTGAAGTCACCCTATCATCATCTACATTGGGGATCTCTATCTCCTTGTCATCCTCAATAACCACTCGCCATGGCTCTACACGTGGTGACATCCCCTCATCTCGTTGGTGTCAATACAACACTGACTCATTCGGCACACCCTGAGGTAATCCAAACTGCCTCAACACCCACGAGTATTGGAAGTACTCCACCTCCTTGTCCCTCTACCAAACCAACCATCAAGCTTGCCTCACCCAATGCAACTACATTCCATCACCATCCCATCGGGCTCCTCGCCATGGCCTCCATACCACATCATCTCATGTTAACCCTGACCACATATCCAAGTACCATTGACCAGTGTTCACCTCCTAACTTGGTTTAACCTCCTCCACCATTGCCCAACACCTAGCATAAGGATACCCCATCTACCATGACTCACATGGCAACCCCTCGGGCTGAGCTATCACAAAGTGCTCCCATGTCTAACACTGAAGGAGGAAGTTGCACCCAATCTCATTCCTCTCCCTCTAAATCACCTCATACAACTCTCGATACAACTATGCCAATAAGATAGGCACCCATGCATACTCCTAAGTATCCCTCAGTAGATCACCCACAAATCCCAATAGGTTCCATGGGAACCTACAACTAGTGCTATTGGGTAACACTATGTTCACTAACACGAACATAATCAAGGCTAGGAGTGCATCTAACTCCTTCGCCTTGTACATGATCAGATAGCATATACCCTCATCTCCCATCCAGGCCTCCTACCACTAATCCACGAACATTCTCTCCATCTCGACCATATTTTCCTAACCAACCACCACCTTCTCCCCTTTTATCAGCACCTTGAGAATGTGGTATACATCCTCAAGCGTAAGGATAGCCTCCCTAGTCGATATCTAGAATGTCCCCCTATCTGGGTCCCATATCTCTATCAAAGCTGATAGATACCCCTCATTGGACCTGACCACATCTAGCCTCACCATGCCCTCCATTCCCACCTTACCCAATGACTCCCAGTCATCAATCGTAATCTTCTTCCTCATCCTAGGAATGAGAGGAGAAAACTGATGTCGAGGACCTATGTCCCTTAACTGCAGCAACAAACAATTTCATTAATAGTATTACAAAAAAAATATAATAACAAAAGCATGCACAAGAGATAAAGTGTTTTTAAGTATTACTGGGGTAAATGGTACCTCAGATCTACCAATAGCATTTGATCCCTCCACCGCTATAGCTTTTGTGCAAATTTTTTACTAGCCTCACTAAGCTCACAAACCCACTCCACTCCTCAGATGCAGCTTCTCAAATTTAGAAATGCACAAGTGAGTCTCACGATCCATCAAAAATCTATTTATAGCTTTCCCTAGCACATTCAAGCACATTTATGTGCCTACAAATTTGTAGGATTTCTTGGGTGCCTGCAGGCACACCCAGGCACATCTGCGCACCTACAGGACACCACAGGCACAGTCATGTTCCTGGTGAAAAAATTGTACAAAGACAAATGCAATAAAAATAGTAGCTTACCTCCAAATTTAACCAAATTTCATCCACACATCATGCACATCCTAAAATCAGGTTTTGTAAAAACAGAAATCATTTTGCAAGCATAATTTTTGAGAATAAACCAAATCTTCAAAATACGCTAATTAAGGCATAGAATACAGCAAAACAATCCAAATTTTCACAAAAATCACATCTGATCATTTTGCATTATATTCTTCATCATCACATACAATTGTGCAAAAATCATAGTTAAACAAACCTCGTATCTAGTAGGTTATTCTATAAACTTGGCGATTGTAGTGATAGTCATCCGTGAAATTCGGTAAGATGAATAATCTACAATAAGTACACTTGACAATTATCATCATCCATTATCACAATCACATTTTGCACCTCACCTTTTGAGTACATATTTTCCAAGAACAATTTGCTTAAAGGCGATCATTGATGCCCTTTTCCGTGGGGTACGAAAACATGGATAATCAAACACTCATTCATTTGACAACAATCACCATACAGGACATATTGGTAGGTTGATTGGTTCCATTATAGAATTGACAAAGAAATTTTCACAGTCACTAACCCACCCCTACATTGACTTCTTCATCATGCATCTTCATAAATTGCATACTCAATAACGCCATTGCGACATCTTATTCAACAGCATCGAATAATCCCAAAGTTTGGGGTAACCACAATTTGATTATGATTTCCCATGATAGGATACATCTTACAATCACATGGTATTATACACCAACCCTTTTCCCACCATTGGGGCATAAATGGTATCACATTTTACATCATTCATATCATCCATAATCACATGGTATTATACACCAACCCCTTTTCCACCGTTGGGGCATAAACAGTATCACATTTTACATCATTTATATCATCCACAATCACATGGTATTATACACCAACCCCTTTTCCACTGTTGGGGAATAAACGGTATCACATTTTACATCATTCATATCATCCACAATCACATGGTATTATACACCAACCCCTTTCCCACCACTGGGGCATAAATGGTATCATATTTTACATCATTCATATCATTCACAATCATATTACATTTCACACCATTCATTCATCACTAGCACAAATTCACCACATCATGCATTATTAGCACAAAAAATATTTTCAATTGGCTTGTGAGATACATTTGTAACTCATTCTCCAATTGAGGGGGTAAGCTACAAAATTCTAAAAATTCTTTTTTCTTTTTTCTTCAACATCAATGCTCAAATCCAACGATAGAGAGAAGTTGCTTCTGTGCCCATAGCCCAAGCAGGTGTCTTGTATTTTTGCACCATATTGTGTTTCATAAAACATGGTACAAAAATGGGCATCTATATACACAAAATTATAGCCACTAATCCTCCATCCTAACCATTCCACCACCCACTTGTCCACCATACACCTTTCCCGCCAATTATTTGGCCCAATTCCACCTTTACCACCTTCAAAAAGCTCAATTCCACCTTTCTTGCCAATTATTTGGCCCAATTCCACCCTTTCCACAATTTCCTAACCCAATTGAGATTATTTTAATATTATTTTGTATTTTATATCATATTATAATATATTTATTATAAAATATATATTTATAAACTCAATTAACCACAACCGTCCGATCCAATCTAATCTCCATCGTCCATCTTCATTAATCCATGCCACATCTAAAAATTAATCTCAACCTTAGGATATAATTTAATCTTAGCCACATGATCAAAAGTGTAAGGCTAAACCCCTAAGAAAATCCTAGGTTGGATTATAAATAAGGGCATTTGCAAATGCTAAATCCCTGGAACCTTGAGATTAGAAATTACACCATAGAGGAGTCATTATTGAAACCCTAGAAAAGTAGAGAGAGATAGAGTTTTGAAGATCTAGAGCCCTACCTATCCAACAAGACTTCTAATGTTCCAGCCATCCCTCATTCATCCTCCATCATTTTCATAGCCCCCATACATCTACCACATTTATCAAAACTCCCATGATCTACTTTTGCAGATTTTACCCTACCCTATAGGTGCCATCCAGAGCTTGCGAGGCTCGTTGCAAAGCCTACAAAGTGCTCACCAGAGTTTGTTGTATTCCATAGGTGCTCTCCAAAGCCTTTTGTATCCCATAGGTGCACACTAGAGCCTACAGATATCACGTTAGAGCTTGCCAAGTTCACGTCTGAGCCTACTACAACCTATTGCATCACATCATCTACTATCAAACTGCAACAATGAAGTGAAAAAACATCACAAGCAAGGTATATTTTTATTTGGTTTTATTTTTTTACATGATTTGTGGATTTTGCATACCATTTGATCCATTTTTAGTTAGGGTTTACTGATTTTTGAGGGTCTTACACTATGGATCCCTCACAGGTGTTATTAATCCCTTTCTATGTTTTTGTGTATGTAGATCTACAGATTATACATATTTTTGAACGGTTGTTGAAGCTAGAGTGGTTCGGCATCGGATACCTGAAGCCCACTCATTCTATTGGAAGTGAGGACACACTATTTGAAGACACTTTATTGTTGTAGCTAGGGTTTCAAAGAACCCTAGCATTTTTGTAAATCATTGTATCAAATACTCTCATTGAGGACAGATTGTATCAAAGGATTTTATTGGCTCCCCATGACCTATTGAATAAATATATCTATTTTATGCAATCTTGCATTTCATTGTATTATTTGATTTCCTTATTTTATTTAAGTGTCGTGTTCTTGTCTTCACAGGGATATTGATCACCAGAAGTGAGACCCATTTCTAGGAATCCCGTCATCCCTAAAAGAGTGTTGTTGTAGGTATTTCCTTTGAATGATGGAGACCCAGTCCAAATTGGCTTTGGTAGCCACTTTCCATGCCTGCTTTGCTAGGAGGGCCCGATTCATGAGGCTTATTCTATGCAAGTCGAGCCCACCTTTGTCTTTAGAGGTACAAACTTTATCCTAGGCCATCAAATGAAACTTTCACTGATTATCCATTCTTGCCCAAAGAAAGTGATTTTGGATATTTTCTATGCTTTCTCCCATAGTATTTGGAATTTTGAAGATAGAAAAAAAATGGGGATACTTTGAAGAATAGACTTAACTAAAGTGGCTTTACCTGCTTGAGATAGGAGCACCCCTTTCCACCCTATAATTTTCTTATGGATTCTCTTAGTGATGTTGTTCCACATGGTCTTGACTGACCTTCCTTGAAATAATGGAATCCCAAGATAGGTGGTTGGAATATCAATGGTCATGCGACCCAGGATGTTTGTAATTTTAACTTGCCTCATTTTCAGGGTATTGATGAAGTAATGTTTGCTTTTTCTAAAATTGATCTTATGGCCTATAGCTTCCTCATACAGATTGAGGATAGACTTGATGACCTTGGCTTATGATACAAGCTATAGTGGCCAACAAGGTATCATCCATGAACTATTTGTGAGTCAAGGGTTGGAGGTTGGATGCAGTCTTGATACCAAAAATTAGTATTTTTGAGTAGGCAGATTTGACATCTCTTCCCAAGATTTTTTCCAATATGATAAAGAGTATGGGGGATAGGGGGTCCCCTTGTCTCAATCCTCTAGAACTAGGGAAGTATCCTACTACTGAACCATTGACCATGACAAAAAACCAGGGGGAGGATATACAATTATAGACAAACTTGATCCAATTCTCATGGAATATGAACTTGAGGAGGATTCTTATTAGAAAATTTTGATCCACTTTGTCAAATGATTTATCATGTCAATATTTAGGAAGAAGGCTGAATTATTGGATAGTTGAGCTAAATGTATGAGCTCATGGATAGTGATGACCCCATCAATGATATTTTGGCCTTTGACATTACAACCTTGGCAAGGATCAATGATGGATGGGAGAATGCTAGTCAGTATGTTATCCATGGCTTTGGTCAAAATTTTGTAAATGATGTTGTGAAGACTTATGGGGTGGTAATCATATAGGGATCGAGAATTCACCCCTTTTGCAATGAGAGCTAGGAAAGTGGATTTGACATCCTTGGGAATGAATTTGGAGGATTGCATTTCAAAAATTTCTAGGCAGACGTCGTGTCCTCTAATATCCTAATAGGTTTGGAAGAACCTAGGAGAGAAATTGTCAGGACTGGGATATTTTTTTGGCTGCATTGAGAAGAGGGCTTTATGAACCTCTTTAGGGGTAGGGCTGAGAAGGTAGGTATTGGTGGCCTCAAGGATGGAATTGGGGATTTTTTCAAGGAGGGAATCCATAGCCTGGTCAGGGGGAGGAAGGGACACTAATAAGGAAATTGAAATGATTAACAACTTCTTGAATTTGGTGGATATTAGTGGTGCAATATCTATCTTGCTTGATGATGGATTTTATCATGTTGGCTCATCTATGCTTAAGGGTGGAGATGTAGAACAATTTGGAGTTGGAATCTCCTTCCTTAAGCCACAGTTAACAATATTTCTAACGCCAGAATATTTCTTCCTTTCAAAGGGTATTATGGTATTTTGATAGCAACAGTCTCTTCTCTATTCTCAAATTGTAATTCCCCTACCATTTTTGGAAACTTTCCTCAATCTGATTCAGTCTATTTTTTATGATATTTTTGCTTTCAAAGATGCTTCTGAAAGTCTCTTTGTTCCAAACCCTTAGATTACTTTTGATTGATCAGATTTTCTACATAACCTGGTTTATGGTCATCACTGGGACCTTTTCCCCCACCATTTAGCAATTCAATTTTTGAGGTCTTGGCATTGTGTCCACATTGATTCAAAGTAAAAAGGGTTTTTAAACTGGGATTTTTTGGCTATCTCAAACATTACGGGGCTGTGATTCGACCTAATTTTTGGGAGGATATACAAACTAGCATCCCCAAATCGAGGGAGCACTTCTTGGGATAGTAGGAAACAATCTAATCTCTCTTGAATAAGTTTTCCACCAACCCTTTTTTATTCCAAGTGAACTAGGTACCTTTTAGTTGGACATCCATCAATTCATTTGAGTCTACAAAGTGGGCAACGTCCTCTATGGCTCTGGAGGTAATTGCATTCCCACCTCTTTTCTTATATAGATGCAAGGGAGTATTGAAGTCCCCCCTAGGATCTATGGGATTTCCTTGAATGCTTGTCTCATCTGGTAAAGTTTGTTCCATAAGATTATTCTATCCTACGAAGTGTTGGAAGCATACACATTGGTTAGGACCCAAGAGAGATGGGTGTTTGGATCATGAAAAATAATGTTAACCAGGTGTCTATCGCCTAAAATAACTCACCCTTAAACCTTGGTTGGATTCTAGAGGAAGAGGAGACCACCTGAGATACATTGTACTAGAGTATAGATAAACTCTTACTTTATCCATATGGTTTTGGTAATTCTTGGTGACCATTGTTCACTTAATTTGGTTTCTTGGATGAGAAAAATTGTAGGATTCATTTCCTTCTGCATGGTAGTAGTCAATATTTGTTTGACTACCCCATTTAGCAGTCTAAAATTCCAAGAGAAGACTTTCATTTGCAACTCTTGGAGGGTTTTCTTCCCCCTTTGCATTGTTGTAGAGGGGCTTTGGATCTTTTAGTTTCTTCTTTGTTTAGTAACCCTACGTCCTAGAGCAAATTTTTTTGGGTGTCATTGGCTATATCCTCAACTGCATCTTTATTTCTTAGGTCTACCCTGGAGGTCCTTCCCTTCTTTCTATTGCCTCCAACGTTGATCTGGATCCTTTTATAACTTTGGGTATGTTTTGGGCTCCAAGGTTTTAGGGACTCTTGACCAGAATATTCATTGTCACTTTCAGCTATTGAGGATGTGTATGGGGAGTAGGGTGACCCAACTTTACTGGGTGGGGAGAATTATGGTGGGGGGATGGGGGGATGGGGGGTTGGGGTTGTTTAGGGAGGGGATTCAAAGACACATGACCATTATTAAGTGTGGGGGAAGAGAACCGAGGTGGGGATGGGGGGGTTTGTAGGATGGTCTCAATGGCATCTATTTGGAAGGTAGGGTTTGGAATAGGGGCTTCCTCATAGAGGATTTCTACATTTTGGAATTTAGAATTGCAACCAGAGTTGCTAAGTAAATAAAATTTGTTAGAAGTGGAGAACAAGTTACTTACCTTTTGTTTGTCATCGCTTGGAGGGGTAAAGGCATGTTGCTTGCCTTTATGATTCTAGTTCTATCTTGTCCTACCCTTCATCTTTGTATTTTCTACCTAAACTGGGTGGGCCCCTATATGTGACTCTATCTGTAAGTTTTTATGGTTTAGGCATTGAGACGATAGGTGCCCTTGTAATTGGCACTCAGAAAAAAATTGGTTTATTTTCAAACTCCAGTGGTTGGATTCACCTATAATTCCTGTAAATTAGGTTAACTTGGTTGAGAAGCTACTTTTCAAGATTAACATTGACATAAATATATGCTTGTATAAATCAAGTATGAGCATGGGTTGCCAGATCAATGGCTACTAGTTCTCCTATTACTTGGGTTATCGCTTGGAGAGCATCTTCATAGAATAAGTTTGGTGGTAATTTCAATAGTTGCACCCATATGGGGGTGTATTTTATGCTATGTGACTCAGGATCAAATTCTTCCCCCTACTTTTGGAGGAAGAGAATTTGCCTCCCAAAAAACCACAGACCTCCTAATAAGACACGGTCCACATCTTCCTGAGTGTTGAGGTGGACTATGAAAAACCCTCAAGACATGGCTGACAACTCAAGGTAACCTCTTTTTTTCCACTTGATAGTCACCCATCACCTAAGTGAGTCCATGTCCAACTCCCTCCAAAACATTTCCCTACCAAGGAAAAAGCATCTTTGTTGGCATATTCCATCGTGACTTGCTTGGGGCAAAGGATATTAACACCTTCGGTTATAAAGGTATTCATTTTTGAGGACCTAGGTTTAGGTTTTTCCTATAGTGCTTCTAAAAAGAAAGATTGATTAATCTTCTTGTTTGTTGTTTCAAGTTTGTTAGGTGGGTCTTTGCCTTTGCGACCTTCTTTCCCATCTCCTCTCGCACCTGGGTTGGCTTCACTTTTTAGTTCATACTCTACCATTTTGGAGTTGGGATCATCACTCTATCATGAGTTGGTCCCATGATTTCCATTTCCTCCTTTCTGGTTCTCAATCACCAGCACTTTGCTCCTCAAGTGATTATTTCTGCTTTTGATATTCTGCCTCCCGCTTGTCGAGGGCTCAGTCACCCCATATTTGCTCATCTCTTCCTGCCTTTTTCTTGCCATCACTCCTACACAACTCCCAAGGCTCCCCTATTTTAATACAAAATAAGTGTTCTTTTATCGTAAGTGTTCATTTTCATGTATGTGTTTTGGTGTTGATTCTTTTGCTAAAAAAATGGTGATCATGGTGGGATCTCCTAAGGGTTCTATTTTTCATTGCCTTGCTAAAATTTGTTAACTAATCTATGTCTATCTATGATTACATGTTTCTAGAGTGTGGTCATGAAAAGATTAGAAATTAAAATTGATGGATCCAAAGCCTATTTTTATTTAGCCCTACACCTGAGCAATCGTGTGCTCATGGTTATAGACCTGACGAAATTTGGACCAGTGATTGGACTTCTACAGAACCACACACTGATGGTTGGAGCACTATAGAACTGCAAATTGATGATTGAATAAATTGGAGGGAGCAGTGAAAATTTATATATTTGTACATCTAGAACCCTCCTTTCTTTTATGTTGCTTTAGGATTTCATTAGTTTAAATAGGATTCTTGGTCCTTGTTTTCCCTTGTTTGCATCTAGATCCTAGGCTAGGCATATCTAAAATTGAAAAAAGGAAATCAAAGAAATTTGCAATTTATATTTAGTCGTCAAAACATTTGCATAAGCCTAATTAAGAATAATCTAGGTATATTTAGGGTTTTAGGTCTACTCTACCTTATTTTCTAGCATATAGTTGGAACCATGGGCCTGTAGTTGGGAATTCCTAAATATGCATGTATGATTGGCTAATCGTGTAGCGACGGTTGACAAAACCTAACCATACATCGATGGTTGGATCTATATTCCATAACTCTGGTAGATCTTGCTTAAAATTAGCCATTTGGCCCCTGATCTATTTTTATTTGCACTTGTTTGTTTTTGCTTTCTACATTTAGGCAATAAATAGAATTGCATGGTAGCTTGCATCACACTATAATAAATAGATCCTTCACACACTTGCACATGAATGTTGGCAAGGTTAGACTCCATCACCAACCCCTAATAGTTTACCCCATTATTTGACCAAGGTCGGTCCAAGAACCATTGTATCCATGGAAAATAACATGCATTCCTCTTTAGAGGGTGTATCGCTACCCACGATGAACTAGGTGAGGATTGGTAGAACCTAGGCTCCCTCATCGAATTTGGGCTTCATCACCAAGTCTTGATGGGTTTCACAACTTGGACTTCATCACCAAGTTAGTGTGTGAGAGCATCTAGGTGAAATACATAGATTCATTTTAGGGTTAAACATTGCACATCGCTTACCAAAAACTTTTCAAAAAAAATCTAAAACTTTGTGAAAACTTAGGAACAAACTTGTTTTTTTGTTTTCTTTGAGTTTTTTTTGTGTGTGCTTCCATCACACATTCACACACATACCTTCATATTTTACACCTTATCTTGCTCTTAGTGTATGGTAACAACCCATAGCTAAGCCATAAAGTTATCCCAACTTTAGAGTTAGTTGCCTTAATCCATGGAGCCTCCGTCTTAGTCCTCTCAAGTCCCTAAAACTTTGGTGATAGGGAAATTTATTATAGCCCCTAATGTGTTCTTGAGTTTGAATTTTGGACTCTCTAGTGGTACCCCTATCTTAGACATAGATATTATGTATAGGGCTAATCATGTCACCATCCCTAAGACTCCTATAAGTGAGCAACCTATACCATCAGATGCTCATGTTACATATATGGACATGGATGCCATTAGGCTATATCTAAATGTAGCAAGTTTGGTCTTCCCATAATTGCCTCTACTTACCATTCCACCCTGCACCATTCCCCAGTTGCATCAAGAAACCACCTTCTCACACCCGTAATAGTCCAATCAAGTCTTCACAAATCCACTCTTTGAATTGACTACTACCACCATGACCCATAATTATCCATCATCATCTAACCAACAACTCTTCGTCTTATCAAATCAAAATATCATTTGTACGAACCCCCTCTACAAAGCATCAGTTAGAACCACTTCATAGATCCCTATATCCATCCCATCCACCACACCTATGGATCCCACACATCATAACATCTCCCATTTAGTGGTAATACATTTTACCACTTACCCTCCACCTACATCCACTAACATGGTTGCCACCCAACCAACCCAATCATCTACCACTTACATGGCCATACCATATTCATCTACAATTTTCATACAAAAATATTTCCTACAATTACAACAATTGATCATGGATAATGCCAACAAGAGCATTAATCCTGACCCACAATGGAATTCATAGGGAATGAATCAAAACCAACCATCCACATCTCAACCACACACCTTCTTCACTCAAGATCCATATTGGGTGTTGCATCCCCCAACCACAACCATAGCCACTAATCCACTTCATCAAATGTATGCTAACTCTTCAAGCTAGTAGACCATTATATCTCCATCCCCTCATCATCATTAAAATCATCATCAGCAACCTGTAGACACTAAAATAGCACCCATATGATTATGTGGCTACAAGCACTGACCGAATTGACATACACAGCCCCTAGGACAACCCCCAGAGGTTAAACAATGGTCCTAACCACTCCCAAAGTAGTTTTGGAAGGTCATAGGTCAATTTGGAACCTTTCAAGCACCCTGATCCTTATTCTTTCCACTCTGGGATGATTAGAATGCTATTTGCCCCACCCCATGACAATTAGCAGCAATCGCTCCAGTGTGGGGCGAATAGCAGGTTTGACGGGCAAAAAGTCAAACCTTGACAAATGGTATTCCAAATCCACCACTCAACACCACCTTCAATGCATGGGAGTGTGAGTGAGCATTTCAAAGCTCAAATAGGTAGTCATAGAAGCAGTCATGGAACCCTTAATCAGGGAGGAATCTTCTCTCCCCTGATAAGGCATGATGGCCAAGTGGCGCCCCTGCATGCACATTCAGAGCAAACCTTTAGGTCTATAAAATGGTGAGTCTTCTCACCCCAAAAGGAGGACAAATCAGGAGCATTTGGAGCAATGGAGCAATGGAGTGCTGTCGAATTATACCCTCACCCTCATTGTGCTTCCTACATCCTTGATCTCTCTTTTGGAAGGGAGGTTATTGGGTTAACATTAAGAGCACAATACAGACACAAAACCTGAACAATTGGCCACAATGCCACACCCAATTTGCTGACACAACCCCCTAGGAGGTTTTGGACACATCCCAAGTGGATTGGTGTCAAAACCAAGCCCCAAACGGTTCACGTCCTGCCCCTGGGTGCCCCCCGCACTGTTGCAGCCCTAATCGCCCCATCCCAGAGTGATTAGAAATATATAGCATATTTCTTCACTATTTATTTTGCATCTTGGTTTAGGTGACTTATGTATTCTATTTTTCAATTTTGAATGCATTCTGACTTGTTTTGACAGTTTTTTCATTGTTTTACACTTTTACTAACATACAGGGAGTGCCTTTGGATACAGGGAGATCGAGGAAGAATCTATAAAATCTGACCTTCTGGGTCATCTCAAAATGCCCCATTTTACCTAACCCCAAGTTTGTAGGTGTTTTTGATGCCTCTGGATGGGACATTTAGGAGGTCACTTCCGAACATTTTATGACAGTCCTAATCGTCCCACCCCGAAGCGATTAGAAATCTACAATAGATTTCTTGACTATTATTTTTGCAATATGTCTCTGATGGTGTTTACATGCTTTTTTTTAAATTTCATTCTATTCTAATAAGTTTTGATCACTATTTTAGTTATTTCATGTATGCATTAACCGGAGGCCTTGGGGATTGCATGTTTCCCTCCATCCGCATGTGCTATTAATCATTTTTTGTTTCTTTGTATGTAGGATCTCAACACCGGAGGGGCAGCAAGGAACTAAGAACATATTCATGCAAGTGGCGGTGACGTTTGGCCCACCCATTTTGAATGTGGGCACGCGAAAGATCCCAAAGGGAAGCGTACCGTCCGTTGGTGTAACAAAATTGTATTGAACACTTTGAGCCCCTAAAAATGGGGGGAGACATATTGTAACCTGATCATAAGTAAAAATAATAAAATAGGCTGCACCTTTGTTTTTGCTTTACATCTCATTTCATTCATGCTTCACTTTCCCTTTTTCATGCACTTAGTGTTTCGTTAATACAACTGCTTTTGTTTGCATCACACCCAATGTTCCTATGCTTCCGTAGAAATGCTTTTAGTGGCGATCATGGTGGTACCCTATCCCATAATTTTTGAATCAAGTTTTTGATCAAAAATTTTGTGTTTTTGCTTGCAGATGTTAATCCTTCAGGCGCTGGACTGCTGCTCGTGCCACCCTGTGACGAATATAGATCTGGTATTCATTTCACCCAGGTACGAATAGGCATTCATCCCACCCTATGATGAATACAGATCTACTATTCATCCCACCTTGGGAAAATTAGCTCTCTATGCATTTTCTAAGCAAAAACTCAGGGGCATCTGATTTGGGCAGAGAAGAGGTAGGTTTTCTGAACATCCTCTGTAATTTTTTGTCTCTGTTTCTATGATTTTCCTATTTTCTTTGCTTGCATAGCAAAGTTTGTTGCATGTTTTCTTTCTTTACGCAACTAAAAATAACCACACACACCACATGATAATATAAACATCAATGAGTTGGTCATAAAACCCCAACACTTGATCAAGACCAACGATGGATTTCATCACCACCTTGGCTTGAATTTTGTATACATAACCCCGATAGCGACTATTGCTAGACATAAATCCTTATGAAAGCTGACCAAGTGTAGCTAGGGTGATTCCCAGTGCATGAGGATAAGTCTTCTATGGTAGGTGTCAAAAATAGAGTGATTCCCCTTCTATACCACCTATGTTCCACGTATTGTTCTGCTCTCGCATACCAATAGTTTCCCTCACATAAGGGAGGGTATATTGAGAGGTTCAGTATAATGACCTGGCAGTGGTACATTGAAGGGGCAACCATTTTGGGAGACATAAGAGCCCTCATATTGCATGTACAATAAAATTTTCTTTACAAGGCTTTCAAAACAAAAATCAAAACACACTGAACTAGATTTAGGGCACACATTTAATTTGTAAACGAGATAATCACTTTTTTGTTTGTGTGGCCCCTTTTCATTTGGTGTAGCATAAAAAATCATAAAGAAGATAAAAACATATATATATTTTATAGAACCACCACCATGTTGTACACCCGTAGCCAATACCAATCATGGGAAAAAGTAGCAAAAAGTGTACAAGGGGTCACAAGTCGCCTCCGTTATAGCCCCAAGGACTTGGTTATACCACCTTGGCGGCCTGACCCACAACATAGTCCACATCACACCATGACAGAATAGGACTATAGAGGCACCCCTTCGAGGGGCACTCCCATTCAACACAGACCCTTTTAGGAGGAGTACATACATAGGAAGGCCTCCTTAGACACTCATTATGAGTGGCCATTACATGAGTAAGTTCTAGAAAAACATAAGGTCCATAAGGAGGGGCCACATGATTATATCATCCCTCCTCTACCCCTCATTAATGTTAGAAACAATAGGTCAAATCTAGAGCGCAAGGCTATTCAGACAGGGCGAGCCAACTCTACCTACCCCTTTCACATATATGAAATGGAGCACGAGGAAAACCACTATATTCCTTAATATCAATACATAGCACGGTAGCAATGCACCTCCACACTTGCTATTTATCAAGATCACCTACTGAGGCCAGAGCCTCAGGTGAATGTTGCTAACCTCGACAAAGGTAAGTGACCTATAGATATCTCGGATCACTATGACTGAGATAGATATGTATGGGAGGCATCTAGGCCTTCGAGACCTGAGATAGTAGAATAAATTAGCTTGGCATTTGCCAAACATACCACCCGCCAAGCGCAAATCACGCAGCTTGAGCAAGACCAACAACAATTAGAGCACCTATACCATCTTAGCAAAGAGCACATTCAGCGTCAGATGGATGAGTTGCTCCAGAACATTATGCATGAGAGGATTCCAACCCCTCACACACATAGGAAAGAGCTTTATGAGAGGCATATCCCTTCATACGAGACAATTCTCTACGACCTTAACAAGCATTGCTTCCAAGACCTCCTAGACCTGAGCAGGAGACCACTCCTAGAACCAATTATGGGTGCCCTCCTCGGGCACCCACCCATGTTTATAGGTCATGCCTAGGAAATACTGAAGAAGCCTATGAGTAATTCAAGCAAGAAGAAGAGTGGGCTAAAATTCTCTACCAAGGCAGGGGAGGCACTATCCGACTACCGCTCCATAGGCCTCAAGTTCCCTGCAATTCACAATGGGAACAAACCAAGGAGGAAGAGATCAAATTTTTTGATGCATACAAAGTGTTGCTCGAGCACTTAGATTCTATGGAGACCAAGACTTCTAGGCCCCAAAATCCCACTTTACGCTAGCTTCGCAGTCACTCTGTGCATCCTTCAATGTCGGCACGCCCATACCCTGAACACTTCAAAATGCCTCAATTGGTGATTTTTAGAGGGGATGAGGATGTCCAAGAGCATGTGACAATATTCCTGAGTCATTGCTTTGGCATTCAAGACAATGATGCTTTGCTTCTAAGAACATTTATAACCACATTCGAGGGCCTTGCCTTGGATTGGTTTACCCAGTTTTTGAAGCATAGCATCAGTAACCTAGACAAGCTAGTGGATGCGTTCCTCGAATGTTTTGCCTTCAACACCAAGAAGGCATCATTAAGTGACTTAGCTAGCCTCATGAAGTATGAGGAAGAGACCATGGTGGCTTATGGAAATTGGTGGAGTACATTGCTTTCAAGGCTACCTTACCTCCCTCCCATGTCTGACCTAACCAAAATGTTCTCAAAGAGTTCCCTAAGGTCGATCTCTATGCTATTGTAATTGTAGAAATATGCCACTCTCGAGGAAGCCCTGGCACAAGCCAGAATAATTGAGGAGATCAAGATACAGGATGGCAAGATTGCCAAGCCACGCAAGAAAGAGTGGCCCAAAAATTCCAAAACTAGGTCCACGTAATCGAAACCCGCCATAGTCAATCAGGTTGCCATAAACATACCAAAGCTTGCATAGATGACATAGCCCCCAAAGGCTAATTATCAGGCAGTTCCTCTTGACAACTATGAGAAGGAAAATCATAGGCAAGAACAAAATTAGTAGCATTGCCCTAGGCGACAATTCACACCCTTCACAGAGTCTAAATACTGCTTGTTTGACCACTTGTCCACAAAAAACTTGATAAACCTGCCAAAAAGTTGACCCGTAGATCCCAACGCACCAAAAACCAAGGGCTATAGGGAAGACCTATATTGTATATTTCATTGACAGAAAGGACATGACCTTTACACATATTGGAAGTTCAAAAGCTTAGTGCAGGACCTAATAGACAACAAAATGCTAGTGGTGGATAATCCCATAGCACCAAGCAACCAACAGATGGAGGTCTTCAAAGACCCCCTACCTGCCCATGATGTGTAGGCAAAGACTCTACAAGTAAATGAGGTGACACAAAACTACCCCATGCAGGGGTATGTAGGGATGATAAGCATAGTGACACGAAACAAGAGGTACCCAAACATAGTTGCCCCCATTGCAGCTACAGGAGATGTTCCATCAACATCACAACCTTCATAATACCCTACACAACCTCCCTCACCTAGACCAGTGGCCATGATTCGTACTAAACTTACCCAACTTTTAAGGACCACGTCAGCTAGGCTCTCCATCTATGAGCTCATCCAATAATCATCGCCCCATCGGGAGGCTCTGATGGAGATACTCAAATCCATCGAGCTACAGCCCCATGAAGCAAATTATTTCAACAACTTTGTGGAACATGTAAAATGATTTACATAACCAGTCATCACCTTTAGATAAGACAAACTAAAATTTGTGACTGGTGATATGGCGGATCCACCCCTGCACGTCATTGTGCGGGTCAATAGGATTCTATTTAAGAGGGTGTTAGTGGACACTAGCTCATCTAGTAATATAATCACAATGGTGGAATTGAAACACCTGAAGCTACCAGCATCTCATATTGTGGCCTCCACATATACTCTTCAAGCATTCAACGACGTAATATGCTCAATGGTTGGTAAAATTTTCCTGCCCATCCAAGTGGGATAAAATACTATTCCTATGTTGTGCCACATCCTGGAAGGTGAGATGGCCTACAACATCTTGTTGGGCTGGCCTTGGATCGAGGACATGAAGTGTGTCCCTTTGAATTCCTAAAGTACACATATGAAGGGCAATTGCATGTAGTCCCAGTAGACTTAGAGCCCTTCAAGTATTGCAATGCGGTACAACTGATGCCACAATCGGCCATCGACACATTTGAACTTTTAGTTGAATCAATCCAAATAGGGTTCAATTTTGCATACATCCCCACTATTAAGTCCCTCAAATCACCAATCAGGCCCATCTTCATTGTCTGGTCCTTCACCAATGACACCACCTATGGTGGCCACATCGAAGGACAATGGGAAGAATCCCTTGGAAGAGGTACCACCATTAGTCTCAACCATCTCTACCGAAGAGGTGCCTAGCCGAATGGAAGTCAATATGCCTAGTTCACCCAACATGGAGTGGACTCAGGAAGAACTCCCATTCCCTCCCCTCCATCACCAACGATCACCGTTGAGATGGCCAATATGGGCCTGGGGGAATACCTAGTGTGGAACATTATGGAAACACCCACGCTTGAGTCCATACAGGAAATGGGGAGACCTCGCCTCCCCATCGGCACTATTGTCCCTTTAGCCTACCCATCAAATCAGACAAATTTTGTATATGGGGGCCTCAACAACGGCATTGAACCTTACCTGCAAGAGGAAGAGGATGAAGAGCCCTTTGTTGAGAACGTCAATTATCTATCCAGGCCAAACTTTTCTTTGAAATATCTTGGCCAATGTAATTGGCATGGATATGGGTTGGGCAGATATGAACAAGGAGTTTGCATTCTTTTTCAATCAAGATATCAGATGTCATACGATAAATCAAGAGTAGGGTTCAACCACCCTTTTCCCCTTGACATCTTGGTAGAGAACATGCAAGGCCTAGGGCTAGGCAAAAAGGATGGGTTGGCACAAGATCCATATGCCAATCCTAACACAACATACACATTAGGGGATTATCTCCCATTGTTAATAACAAACCTTGTTAACCTCAACAACCCCTTCCCTTTAATCGAGAAAGGGAAAAGTTTAAGAACTTACCTCCAAGAGGGATATAAACAAGGTCAATAAGGATCTTTCGAAGACGAGTCAGAGTATGAGGTAGCACCTTGGGACCCTTTCGAGTCCGATAGCAATCACTCGCAAGTGACACACATAGATGACTATTAGGAGAACTTTGTGGTAATGTTCCCCTTGAATGCTCCAATCGAGCGATGGCCACCCCAAGAGAATCAGATCCTCCCGTAGAGAGCGAAACAACCCCGATGGGACCAAATTAACTTGCTCGAACAGAACAAGCCTCACATGTCACAAATAGTTATTGGAGCCAATGAAAGCCTATGGATCTCTGATAGCAATTATGAAGAAGAGATTGAGATGGCATATCTCAACCATATGCGGCAGCAGAAATACCCCATAGACATTGACGACATGTTTGAATAGCTAAACATGGGGCCAGGGCATAGGTGGCATTTGAACCAAGCATAGTTGGACTAAGTGTTGCATCCACCACTTCAGGCATACAGAGAGCACCTTCCACCTGAAGACCTTATAGAGCCATCAGTGCCAAAGGAAGACCCTATCCTTCTATCCGCACATAGGGCCGATCTATTTGTGCCAATACCCACAAATCCAGATCTAGAGCACAAATATCACCAAGGATGTTTGAGTCACCACCCACGTGGTAATGGAGACCAAATTCACTTCATCAACATGATCTCCATTGACTTAACCACCCCCATCTGCAATCCAACCGATCCAGCATGACCATTGTATCTAAACCTAGATGCCATAGACTGGGATCACGTTAACTCACCACCATCCCCATCATAGTACTGGCATTGCGATGAGATGCTTCATTTCACCCCAAGACCAACTCAGGATATCTTCCATGCTGAAGAGGAACCCGACGTTCCAAATGTTTATTTAAATTCAGCAAATGATACCCACCTGATCCCAACTCCACACCAGTTGGATGACAGGTCCCACATGTTAGTCAAAGAGACGACTGACGTAGACATCAGCTCTGATCCAATGAATCTACAAATCATCAAGCTGGGGGTAATTCTATCCCCCAAAGATTAAGCCTATTACATTGCCCTTATTAAAGAGAAGGAGGTTTTTGCATGGTCCTACAAAGACATGTCGGGGCTAGACCCACAGCTAGTCATGCATAATCTAATGCTTGATCCGACAGTCAATCCGATCAAGCAAAAACTACGTAAGATGCACCCAACAATGGCCTTAATGGTAAAATATGAATTACAAAAGCTATTGGATGCATAGTTTTTCATCTATGTAGATTACCCACCATGGTTGTCCAACATGGTGCCCATCAAAAATCTTGATGGGAGGATTCACATATGCATCGATTTTCAAGATCTAAACAAAGTGAGTCCTAAGGACGATTTCCCCTTCCCTAGCATCGATGCATTGGTAGATGCTACAGCAAGCCATGAAATGCTTTCTCTCATGGATGGTTTCTTGGGATACAACTATATTCATATCAATCCTAATGATCAACTCAAAATAGCATTCACGATGCCTTGGGGGACATTTTGTTATAAGGTCATGCCCTTTGGCCTTAAAAATGTTGGCACAACCTACCAATGCGCTATGACATGCATCTTTCACAATCACATGCATAAAACTTTGGAAGATTATATGGATGATTTTTTGGCCAAATCTCTGTTGCACCTAAATCATCTCGATGACTTGCGCAATATCCTTGATCGCCTCATTGAACACAAAGTTAGGCTAAACCCCAAGAAGTGTGTATTTGGTGTCACATATGGAAAACTCTTGGGTTTCATAGTCTCAAAATGAGGCATCGAGGTAGATCCAAATAAATTCAAGGAAATCCTTGAAATGCTTCCCCAAACCACCATCAAGCAGCTCAGAAGCTTGCAGGGTAAGGTCACGTCGATCAAGCGCTTCATAGCACAGTTATACGACAAATGCTGACCCATGAATAAATTATTACACAAGGGGGTAGTATTTCATTGGATGACGAGTGACAGTCAGCCTTCAACGACGTCTAATAGTACTTGGCTTCACCACCAGTATTGGCACCACCTAGACCAAGAGTGTCATTATACTTATACATCTCAGCTACTGAGGTGGCACTGGGTGCCATGGCAGCCCAAAAAAATGAACTACATAAAGAACAGGCTAATTATTATCTTAGCCACACCCTGGTTAGTTACGAAATTAACTATGCATACATTGAGAAGCTATGCTTGGAAATGGTATTTTCCATCAAAAAGCTATGCCATTACATGTTGAGCAATACGATGTATGTTGTGTCTAAGGAGAATCCATTGCGGTACATGATGAGTCATACTTATCATAGTAGTCGCACGATGAAATGGATCATGTTGTTGACGGAGTTTGACATCGAATTCATTTGAAAAAATTCCATCAAAGGTCAAGTCATCGTCGATCAACTAGTAGAGGCTCCTCTCAAAGATGACCAGCCTCTAACCATAGAGCTACCCGATGATGGGGTCTTCCATGTCTCAGAATCGCCAGATTCTGAAGAGCCTGAGTCACAGGCCGACATAACCCTATTCTTTGATGGTTCTAAATGTGAGCAAGGGGGTGGTGCGAGAATCATATTCTTCACACCGCAAGGGGCTCCAATGCTTTTATCATTTAAAATTGATTTCCTATGCACTAATAATAATGTTGAATATGAAACCTTCCTCATAGGTCTTTAGACAGCCATCACCATGAACATCAAATTCTTGAACATCTTTGGTGATTCATAGTTAATTGTCAACCAAATGAAAGGGGTATTCCAATGTAAATGCTCAGTTCTACAGGCCTACAAAGCCCTTGTGGATAGATTCCTAGAAAATCTTGAATGGTATGACATCGAGGCACTCCCTTGATCATCGAATTGTTTTGCAGACACTATGGAATCCTTGGGTTTACTAATCCCACAAGACATTGTTGGTGATATGACAACCATTCAAGTCAAAACATTATCACAATCCATGATGGAGCATGCAAGCTCTGACCTAACACTAGGAATCCACCTGATCTAGATTGAACCATCTCAGGATAGGTTCTCTTGAATCCATGATAGTCTAAATCATGCCAACTGGGGGTCCTTGTTCTCCCCGACCCCTCTTAATAACAACACAACACTATTCTTACAAGTTCTTTCTCACTCAGCTTTTTCTAGGGATGAACTTCAAGAGGGATTGGTCGTTCATACCATCAAGGTTTCTGATCAGTAGTATTGGTACACACCCATACGAGACTACCTCAATTTAGGTAGCCTCCCACTTGGATTATCGCATGCTGCAAAAAGATCATTCAAACAAAAAGTGGCAAAACATGTCTTGCTAGGAAACATTTTGTACCATCAGAGCTATGAAGGGATCCTCCTCCATTTCTTGGACCATCAGGAGTCCACTTGGGCGATCACCCAAGTGCATGATAGTACATGTGGTGGCCACTTCAGTGGTATGGCCATCATAAAGTGCATCCTTCACATGGGCTATTATTGGCCATCTTTAGAGTGAGATTTTTGCACGTATGTGAGGAAGTGCGTGAAGTGTCAACACCATGCTAACTTGACACACATACCTTCACAATCCTTATAGCCAATCCAATCAGCTTGGCCATTTTCATAGTGGGGCTTAAATATAATCGAAAATATCTCCCCTACGTCGTCATACCGTCACACGTTCATCATAACGGCCACAGAGTACTTCACCAAGTGGGTGGAAGCAATTTTGTTTGCCTCTATGACTGGACCCCACATTGCAAAGTTTATTCTACATAACATCATATGTCATTTTGGTATTCCATCCAAGATCATCTCGGATAATGGGACGTCATTTAAGAACAAATATGTGCATGCTTTGACAACAAAGTATAAAATTTAGCACAGTTTTTCAACACCCTATTATCCGCAGGCAAATGGGCAAGTAGAGGCATCAAACAAAATGCTAGTTGCCATCCTTAAAAATATGATCACAGATAGTCATAAGGATTGGCACATTCAAATCCTACTTTCTCTATGGGCTTATTGCACTAGCATTCGGATGCCCACTAGGGCAACTCCATTTTTGCTGGTGTATGGCTTTGAGGCAGTCATGCCTCTCGAGTTGGAAATACCTTCCCTGCGCATATCAATGCAAGAGTTCATCGATGATGAAACTGCATGGCAGGCCTGGTTATACCAGCTTTTGTTGCTCGATGAACGACATATCAATGCTCTCAATCATTTACGTATCTATCAAGAGCGACTTAAGAAAGCATATAACATGAAAGTTCACCTGAGGGAATTTCAGGTTGGTGACCTGGTCTTAAAAGAGAACCAACAAAATTCTAACTTGCCACCCCATTTAAGGGACAAGTTTGTGGCAAATTGGTTAGGTCCTTATGTCATCAACAGTAAAATAGGACCTGGAACATATCGGCTCACCTCTCTTGAAGGAATCAAAGAACTAGAACCCTTGAACATCAGTCATTTGAGGACATTCCACATTTAAAAGAGCCATGGCCCACCCCAAAAATCCCCAAGGGTTCTCACAATCGCTTGGTCACCCAAAATGCCCCAAAGGTTCCCATAATATCTTTGTGTAGACACCAAAACAGCACCAATCCGATTATGTGACAACAAGCATTGATCAAACTAACACACAGCCCCCAGGGCAGCCCCCAGAGGTCAAACAGTGGTTCTAACCACTCACACAGCAGTTTTGCAAGTCAGAAATCAATTTGGCACCTTTTAGACACTCAGCTTCTTATTCGTCCCACCCAGGGACGAGTGCGGATTTGTACTCGTCCTACCCAAGGACGAGTGCAGATTGATACTCGTCTCACCCAGAGACGATTACCAGCGCTCGCTTCGGGGTGGGACGAATGTCATGTTTGACCGGCAAAAAGTCAAATCTCGGCTTATAACAACTCAGAACTGCCACTTAGCTTTTCCTGCATGACATAGGAGTGCGAGTGAGTTCTTTTGACAACTCATATCTGCCAATTGACTCTCCCTTCACTGCATGGGAATAAGAGTAAGCTTTTTAAGACAACTCAGATTTGCCACTTAGCTATCCCTTCATTGTATGGGAGTGCAAGTGAGCTTTTCTAAAACACACAAAGACATGCACAGAGGCAGTTAAGAAGCCCTTGATCAAGAAGAAGTCTTTCTTTCAGGCAAAAAGCATTCATGCAAAGAAACACTTTTGCATGTTAATTCAAAGAGACCCCTTGGGTCTATAAAATGGTGAGTTTCCTCACCCAAAAGATATACCGAGAAGGAGCATTTTGAGCGACGAAGTGCTGCTAATTCATTTACTTGCGATTTGTGTTTTCAACATCCATAATCTCTTAATCGAAAGAGAGGTTATTGGGTGACTTTTGAAAGCACGAATCAAGAACCAACACCGATTTTTTGACCACAATATTCTACCAATTTGCCGACAACACATCACATCAGGTTTCGGACCCATCCTAAGCGGATTGGTGTCGAAGCAAAGTTTCACCCATGGGTGGTTTGCCTTCGGGCACCCCCCGCTTTATTTCTTTTATAGTATTTAGCTAGTTTCATGTTTATGCTTTTGTCAAGTCTTCATTTCATTTAGATTCATTTTAACCATAGTTAGATTTATCTTTTATTTTTCATACACAGGTGCTACTGATTCTTTGTTTGTTTCTTTGAACGCAGATTTGCAGCATTAGAGGAGCAGCGAGGAATCTACCTTTACCAACGCAAGCGACGACGACGTTTTGGTTCGCCCATCTTATATGTGGGCACGCGGAAGAAGGAATTCTGAAACAAGTTGTAAAAGAGCAATATTTAACGCTCCTATCCCATAAAAAGGAAGGAGACGCATTGTAACACGAATTTGCAAAGCATATCAATAAAAGGGCCGATTTTTATATTGCTTTAATATCTTGTGTTCATGTTCTTCCTTTTTATGCAATTTTCAATAACATAGGGTTTAAGCGTTATTTTAGTTTCATTTACATTGCAATTTTAGTTTATCCTTTTTGTTTTCGGAATCTCGTGTTTTCAATGGCGATCACGGTGGGACCTCTGTCCTCTATTTTTTTTTAGGTTAAATTACTGATCTAAAATTGCTTGTTTTTTTATAGGTACCTATTTTTCAACATCAGACTGTTATTCGTCTCTGCAAGTGACGATTACAGAATTGGTATTCGTTCCACCCCGGGACGAATAAACTATTCGTTTCACCCTGTGACGATTACGGTTCTGATATTCGCCTCACCCAGGGACGAGTATAATTCTGTGCAATTTTTAGAGCAAATCAGAAACATCCGATTAGGCAGAGAAGAGGTAGGGGTTTTTACAGCTTTTGTCAAATTTTTGTTTTTTTGTTTTTTGGTTTTCAGTTTGTATGGCTTAGGGAAAGATTTCTTTTCGTTTGCCTGTTTCAATTTTGCAAAATTAAAACGAACCCCACACATCACGTGGTATTTTAAACCAAGGCGTTGGTCGTAAAACCCCAACCCTTGAGCAAGACCAAAGGTGGATTCCATTATCACTTTGGCTTGAGATATTGCATCCATTACCTCGATCGCGATTGTTGCTAGACGTAAATCCTGACGAAAGCTGACCGAGTGTAGCTTGGGGTGATTCCCAACACGCGAGGATAAGTCTTCTATGGTAGGTGTCATAAACAGAGCGATTCCCCTTCCGTACCGCCTATGTTCCACGTATCATCTGCTCTCACGTACCTATAGTCTCCCTCACGTAAGGGCGGGTATATAGAGAGGTTGGTATATCGGTCCGGCAATGGTATATTGAAGGGGCGACCATTTTGGGAGTCATAAGAGCCTTCATAATTGCATTTAAACGTTTCACAAAATTTTCAAAAACACAAAAACAAACAACAAAAACACACTAAACCAGATTTAGGGCACACTATTAATCTTTAAAAGAGATAATCATTGCTTGTGTGTGTGTATGCTATTTTCTGTTTAGACAAAAAAATCATAAAAAGAAAATCATAAAAAGAATTTTTGCATTTTTAGGTTAGCATTACCATGGTGAATACTCGTAGCCAAGCCCAATCACGGGCAGAAGCTGTAGAAAATGCACCAAGAGAGACAAATCGTCTCCGATATAGCCTTGAAGACTTAGTCATCCCGCCTCGACGGCAGGGTATACCAGTTAGTTCACACCATGCGGAACATGGCTCTAGAGGTCCCTCCTTGAGGGGCACTCCAACCCATACAATTATAGAACATGGTTCTAGAGGCCCTTCCTTGAGGGGCTCTCCAAGTCAGGCCTTCAATAGACGAGAATTTAGAACCCCTTCCCTAAGGGAAACTCATGAGCAACAAGAATCTTTTCAAGACAATAACATATATATACCACCTGGTCTAAGCACGAGGCCTCCTTTGGAAGTTCATTTTGGATGGCCTAGTGATGAAGCATTGTGTACTGCTATGGAACAACAAAGGGTCCAAAAGGAAGAACCATATGATTTTGTGGTTCCTAATTTACCCCCAATTAATGTCAGACATAGTAGACCATATCCAGAACAGCAGGTTCTCCCTACAGGGCAAGACAATTCTGCCCGCACTTTTTATGCATATCATAGAGAGAGAGAGGAAGATCACTACATTCCTCCAGAAAAGTATCCGAGTGCCGAAACGATGCACGTCCGCACCTACTTTATATCCAGATCGCTTATTGAGACCAGAGTTTCAAGTTAATGCGGCCAACCTCGACAGAGGGAAGCAACATATAGGGGTCTCAGAGCACCATGATCGAAACAGATATGTAGGAGAGACATCTAGGCCTATTAAACAAGAGACAACAGAACAAAATGACTTGGCATTTACACAACTAGCCACCCGCCAAGCACAAATCACGCGGCTTAGGCAAGAACAACAGGAATTAGAACGTTTGTGTCGCCTTGATCAAGAGCGCATTCAACGTCAGACAGCTGAATTGCTTCACAACCATGCGCCTGAGAGGGCCCCAGTCCCTCGCGCACAGCAATCTGAGATGTATGTGAGGCACAACCCCTTAGTGCGAGACAGGTCTCCATGACTTCAACAAGCATAGCCTCCAAGACCTCTTAGACCTGAGCGGGAGGCCATTCCCCGCAACCATGATGGGTATCCTCCGCGGGCACCCGTCCATGTTTATAGGCCTAGGCCAAACACTCCTCAAGAAGATTATGAGGATTATTACCAAGAAGAAGAGCGGGCTGAAATGCCCTATCAAGGCAGAAGGGATGCTACCCATTTATCCATTCAAAGGCCTCAAGTTCCCCGCAACCCACAGCGGGAACAAACCAAGGAGGAGGAGATTACGTCCTCCGATGCCTACAAAGTGTTGTTAGAATGCTTGGAGACTATGGAACTCAAGACTGGTGGGCCCCAAAAGCCTACCTTATGCCAACTCCGTAGTCATCCGATGCATCCATCAGTGCCAACACCTCCATACCCCGAACATTTCAAGTTGCCTCAGTTGGCACTCTTTAAAGGGGATGAGGATGCTCAAGAGCATGTGACGTGATTTTTGAGCCAATGCTTTGGTATACAAGACAATGATGCATTGCTATTGAGAACATTCATAACCACATTCGCAGGATCTGCCTCGGATTGGTTTACCCATCTACCGAAGCATAGCATCTACAACTTGGATCAACTAGTGGACGCGTTCCTAGAACGTTTTGCTTTCAATACAAAGAAAAAGGCGTCACTCAGTGATCTAGCTAGCCTCAAACAGTATGAGGAGGAGTCTATGGTAGCATATGGGAATCGGTGGAGGACGGTGCTTTCAAAGTTGTCCTACCTCCCTCCTATGTCCGACCTAACTCAAATGTTCGCAAAGAGCTATTTGCGATCGATCTCTGTGCTATTGCAGCTGCAGCAATACGCCACTTTAGAAGAAGCTCTGGCGCAAGCTAGACGTATCGAAGAGATCAAGATACAGGATGGCAAAATTGCCAAGCCTAAGAAAAAAGAGTGGAACAAGAGCACCAAAACAGGGAATACGCAACAGAAACCCGTCGCGGTCAATCAAGTTGCTATTAATGCCCCTACGCCTGCCCAAGCAACACAGCCTCCAAAGGCTAATTATCAGGCGGTGCCTCACAATAATTATGAGAAAGATAACAAGAAGCAGGATCAAAATCAGCAGCATCGCCCTAAGCGACAATTTACACCATACACTGAGTCTAGGGATTCCTTGTTTGACCGTTTGTCGACGGCAAACTTGATTAATCTGCCAGATATTCCAACAATTGATCCTAATGCGCCAAAGCCTAAGGGCTACAGAGAGGATATTTTCTATAGATTCCATAGAAGGAAAGGGCATGACCTTAATGTCTGTTGGACGTTTAAAGGTTTAGTGCAAGATCTCATTGATAATCACACATTGGTAGTGGATAACCCCATCGCACCCAACAACCAACAAATGGGTGTTTTCAAAGATCCTTTACCCACACATGATGCACAAACAAAACCTCTGCATGTCAATGAAGTGCAACAGAGTTGCCCCATGGAGGGGTATGTTGGAATGATTAGCATTGTGACAAGAAACAAGAGACACCCAGGAGTTGTCCCTATGACAACCACTAGGGAAGCTTCATCCACGTCACAACATCAACCGAATCCTACACAAGTTGCCCCCGCCTAGACCAGGTGGCCACGATTCGAACTAGACTTACTCAAAGTCTACGGACCACATCGGCTAGGCTCTCCATTTATGAGCTTATTCAACAATCGGCGCCCCATCGGGAAGCTCTTATGGAGATATTAAAGGCAATTGAATTGCAACCCCACGAAGCGGATTCGTTCAACAATTTTGTGGGGCATGTCAAACAGTGTACTGAACCAGTCATTACCTTCAGGGAAGATGAGCTAAAAATGGTGACTGGAGATGTAGCGGATCCACCCCGCACGTTATTGCGCGGGTCAACGGGACTCCATACAAACGGGTGTTGATAGACACTTGGTTCGTGCAATAACCTTATTACAACCGCTGCACTCGAAACATTTGAAACTACCAACCTCTCACATTGCACCTTCCACTTATACCCTTCGAGCATTTAATGATGCGATATGCTCGATAGTTGGCACAATTGTCCTGCCCATACAAGTGGGACAAAAGACCATTCATACGTTGTGCCACATTTTAGAAGGTGAGATGGCTTACAATATCTTGCTTGGGCGGCCTTGGATCCGAGATATGAAGTGTGTCCCTTCAATTGCTCATCAATGTTTGAAGTATACATTTGAAGGACAAGTGCATGTGGTCCCCATAGATTTGGAACCTTTTAAGTATTGCAACTCAGTGCAAATCATGCCGCAATCGACCCTTCCTTCAACGCATGTGGATTTCCAGTTAAATCCATCTAAACGGGGTCCGACTCAGCAAGAATCTCCATCACCAAGTCAATCAAATTCTCGAGGCGGGATCATCTTCTTCATCCAGGTCCTCCCACAACGACGCCACCTACGGTGGCCACTCCAACGGACAAAGGAAAGAAGCCCCTGGAAACGGAACCACCTTTAGTCTCCAACATCTCTACGGAAGAGACGCCTAATAGAATGGAAGTTGAGACGCCTAGTTCACCCCACATGGAGTGGACTCAAGGAGAACTCCCATTCGCTTCCCCTCAATCGCCAACGATTACTGTTGAGATGTCTAACACGGGCATGGGGGAGTATATAGTGCGCAATGTTGTTGCAACGCCCACACTTCAATCTATGCAAGACATGGGAAGACCTCGACTCCCCATAGGCTCCGTGGTTCCTTTAGGCTACCCACCTAATCGGACAAACTTTATTTTTGGGGGCCTGGATCATGGTGTTGAACCTTCCCAAAAAGAAGAGGAAGATGAAGATCCATTTGTGGAAGATGTCAACTATCTGGCTAACCCAGACTTCGCATTACGATATCTTAGCCAATGCAATTGGCATGGATACGGGTTAGGCCGGTATGAACAAGGAATGCGTGTTTTGTGTCAACCAAGATACCAAATGCCTTATGACAAGTCAGGAGTAGGGTTTAATCACCCTTTGCCCCTCGACATCTTGGTCAAAAACATGCAAGGCCTAGGGATAGGCAACAAGGATGGGTTGGCATCAGATCCATATGCCAATCCAAATACAACTTATACATTGGGGGATTATTTCCCATTACAAACAAATAACCTTGTTGACCTCAACAACCCTTTCCCTATGGCTGAACAAGGAGAAACCTCATGGACTCACCCACAAGGGGAAGATGGACAAGACCACGAAGGGTCTTCTGAAGATGAGTCGGAGTATGATCATTCGCACGAATATCCAATGAATAACGATCAGGAGGACTTCTCGATGATGTTCCCATTGAATGATCCTAGTGAGCATAGGCTACCTCAACAACAACAAAATCCTTTGGACATAGATGACATGTTTGAACACTTACACATAGATCCAAGACCTAGGAGGCATTTCAACCTGGCGCAGTTATAGCAATTACTGCACCCGCCACTCCAGGCATACAGCGAGCATCTTTCGCCTGGAGACCCTATCAAACCATCTGTACCTAGGGCAGACCCTGTTTGCAAGTCCGCGCATAGGGCTGATCCCTTTGTGCCAGTGCCTACAGAGCCAGATCCAAAGCACCAAGAACATCCAGAATGTCAGAGTTGTCACATTTGCGGTAATGGAGATTACAATCATTTCATCAACATGGTCTCCATTGACTTGACCGCCCCCATCCATGATCCAGCCAATCCAACATGATTATTGCATCTAGACATAGAAGCTATCGATTGGGATCGCGCCGACACACCACCATCTCCATCAGAGTATTGGCCTTGCGGTGGGATGTTTCATTTCACTCCAGGACGAACTCAGGATGTCTTCCATGCTGAAGAGGAACTTGACGTTCCTAATGATGATCTTAATTCAGCAAACGATATCCATCTGATCCCAATTCCACACCAGTTGGAAGACGGATCCCATATGTCAGTTGAAGCAATGACTGATGTAGACATCGGCACAGATCCAATGAATCCATGGATTCTCAAGCTGGGGGTAAGTCTTTCCCCTGAAGAGCGAGCCGATTATGTTGCCCTTCTTAAGGAAAAGAAGGAGGTTTTTGCATGGTCATACAAGGATATGTCGGGACTAGACCCACAGCTAGTCACGCACAATTTAACGCTTGATCCGACAATCAAGCCAGTCAAGCAAAAACTATGCAAGATGCATCCAACAGTGGCCTTAATGGTAAAATATGAGTTACAAAAGTTGTTGGATGCCCAGTTTGTCATCTGTGTGGATTATCCGCCATGGTTGTCTAACATGGTTCCTGTCAAGAAGCCCGACGGGAGGATTCGCATATGCACTGATTTTTGAGATCTTAACAAAGCGAGTCCTAAGGATGATTTTCCCTTGCCAAGCATCGACGCGTTGGTAGACGCTACAACGGGCCACGAAATGCTTTCCCTTATGGATGGTTTCTCAGGATACAATCAGATTCGTATCAATCCTGAAGACCAACTAAAAACGGCATTCACAACGCCTTGGGGGACATTTTGCTATAAGGTCATGCCTTTTGGCCTTAAAAATGTCGGAGCCACCTACCAACGTGCCATGACATACATCTTTCATGATTACATGCACAAAACTTTGGAAGATTACATGGATGATTTGTTGGCCAAATCTCTTTTGCGCCCAGATCATATCGGTGACTTGAGCAAGGTCCTTGATCGCCTCATTGAGCATAAAGTCAGACTAAACCCCAAGAAGTGCGTCTTTGGCGTCACCTCCGAAAAGCTCTTGGGTTTCATAGTCTCCAAACGAGGAATTGAGGTTGATCCAAACAAAGTCAAGGCAATCCTTGAAATGCGTCCCCCAACCACCATCAAGCGGCTCGGAAGTCTGCAGGGAAAGGTTGCGTCGATCAAGCGCTTCATAGCGTAGTTATCCGACAAATGCCGACCCATGAATAAATTATTGCATAAGGGGGTCACATTTCATTGGGATGACGAGTGCCAGTCAGCCTTTGATGACATTAAATAGTACTTGGCTTCGTCGCCAGTATTGGCACCACCTAGACCAGGAGTGTCGTTCTATTTATACATCTCAGCCACTGAGGTGGCACTGGGCGCCATGCTGTCCCAGAAAAATGAACTTCATAGAGAACAGGCTACATACTATCTTAGCCGCACCCTGGTCAATTATGAACTTAACTATGCATATGTTGAAAAACTCTGCTTGGCAGTGGTGTTTGCTACCAAAAAGCTACGCCACTACATGCTTAGTAATAAGACATATGTTGTGTCTAAGGAGAATCCATTGCGATACATGATGAGTCGTACTTATCATAGTAGCCGCACGGCGAAATGGATCATGTTGTTGACGGAGTTTGACATAGAGTTCATTGGACAGAAATCTATAAAAGGTCAAGTCATCGCCGATCAACTAGTCGAGGCTCCTCTTGAAGACGATCAGCCTCCGACTTTCGAACTACCTGATGATGGGGTCTTCCATGTTTCGAGTCGCCAGATTCCGATGAGCCCGAGTCACGAGTCGACATAACCCTATTCTTCGATGGTTCTAAATGT
The DNA here is from genome assembly GCA_028583015.1 of Wollemia nobilis. Classification (NCBI taxonomy): domain Eukaryota; kingdom Viridiplantae; phylum Streptophyta; class Pinopsida; order Araucariales; family Araucariaceae; genus Wollemia; species Wollemia nobilis. Next base: position 4,562,649 of record JAQPPZ010000314.1, read on the forward strand.
GAGCAAGGGGGTGGTGCGGGAATTGTATTCTTCACTCCACAAGGTGCTCCAATGCCCTTGTCATTTAAATTAGACTTCCCATGCACCAACAACAATGCAGAATACGAAGCCTTGCTCATAGGTCTTCAGACAGCAATCACCATGAACATTAAACGATTGAACATCTTTGGTGATTCGCTATTAATTGTCAATCAAGTAAAGGGGATATACCAATGTAAATGTCCAGTTTTGCGGTCTTATAAAGTCCTTGTGGACAAATTCCTGGCACAACTTGAATGGTATGACATCGAGGCACTCCCTCGATCATCAAATCATTTTGCGGATACTATGGCCTCCTTGGGGTCACTCATCCCGCAAGACCCTTCCGGTGAAATGACAACCATTCGAGGTTACAACATTATCGCAATCTGCGATGGAGCGTGCAAGCTCCGATCCGACGCCGGGGATCCACATGATCCAGATTGAACCATCTCCGAATAAGTTCTCTCGAATTCGAGATTGTTTGTCTCCTCGACTCCTCTTACTAGCAACACCACGTTGTTTTTACAAGTTCTTTCCTGCTCAACTTTTGTTCGGGATAAACTTCAAGAGGGATTGGCCGTTCATACTATCGAGGTTTCTGATCAGCAAGATTGGTACACACCCATTCGGGATTACCTCAAGCTAGGTAATCTCCCACTTGGATTGACACAAGCCGTGAAAAGATCATTCAAACAGAAAGCGGCAAAGCATGTCTTATTAGGAGACATTTTGTATCGTCAAAATTATGAAGGAATCCTCCTTCGTTGTTTGGACCAGCAAGAGTCCGCTTGGGCGATCACCCAAGCTCACGATGGTACATGTGGTGGCCACTTCAGCGGTATGGCCATCGCAAAGCGCATTCTTCGCATGGGTTATTATTGGCCATCTTTAGAGCGAGATTGTTGCGCATATGTGAAGAAGTGCGTGAAGTGTCAGCACCATGCTAATTTAACACACGTACCTTCTCAGGCCTTGCAGCCGATCCAATCGGTTTGGCCTTTTTCGTAGTGGGGCTTTGATCTAATTGGAAAGATCTCCCCTGCGTCGTCTGGTCGTCACACGTTTATTTTAACGGCCACAGAGTACTTTACCAAATGGGTGGAAGCAATTTCACTGACCACTACGACTGGAGCCCGCATTGCGGAGTTTATTTTACATAACATCATATGTCATTTTGGTATTCCATCCAAAATTGTCTCGGATAATGGGACACCATTCAAGAATAAATATGTGCGTGCTTTGACCACAAAGTACAAGATTCAACATAGCTTTTCAACACCCTATTATCCGCAGGCAAATGGGCAAGCAGAGGCGTCAAACAAAATGCTAGTCGCCATTCTTAAAAAGATAGTTGCAGACAATCATAAAGACCGGCACATTCGGATCCCGCTTGCCCTATGGGCTTATCGCACCAGCATTCGAACGCCCACTGGGGCAACTCCATTTTCGTTGGTGTATGGCTCCGAGGCGAGTCATGCCTTTTGAGTTGGAAATTCCTTCCCTACGCATTTCAATGCAAGAGTTCATCGATGATGACACTGCGCGGCAAGCCCGGTTAGATCAACTGATGTTGCTCGACGAACGACGCGTTAATGCTCTCGAGCATTTACGTATCTATCAAGAGCGGCTTAAGAAAGCATACAACATGAAAGTCCACTTTAGGGAATTTCAGGTTGGTGACTTGGTCTTAAAAGAGAACCAACAGAATTCTAATTTGTCGTCCCATCTACGGGACAAGTTCATGGCAAACTGGTTAGGTCCTTACATCATTGACAGTAAAATAGGACCCGAAACATACCGGCTTGCCTCTCTTGAAGGAATCAAGGAAACAGAACCCTTGAACATCATTCATTTGAGGCCATTCCACAGCTAGAGAGCCATAGTCCAACAAAAAGCTCCAAGGATTACCACAATCGCTTGGTCAACCCAAAAAGCTCCAAGGATTACCACAATCGCTTGGTCAACCCAAAAGCTCCAAGGATTACCACAATCGCTTGGTCAACCCAAAAGCTCCAAGGATTATCACAATCGCTTGGTCAACCCAAAAGCTCCAAGGATTTTCATAATCGCTTGGTCATCCCTAAATGCCCCAAAGGTATCTATAAACCCTTTGGTCAAACCAAAAGCTCCAAGCGTTACCATTACTGCTTGGTCAACATAAATATTCAAAAATCAACAAAAACAACACAAAAATCAAAAAATCACAAAAACAATTGCATTTCAATTCCATGCATACTCAAAAAAAAAAAAAAACAATCAAAATTACAAAAACATTTGCATTTCAATTTCCTGCATTCTCATAAAAATCAAAATTACAAAAACAATTGCACGCATTCTCATAAAAATCAAAATACAAAAATATAGGTTACATTAAGCATTGCATCCATACATTGCATACTTCGCTAAGTCATACAAGTCAAAAGCACCATAGGCTGTCATTATTTGGCAATTCCATCATTTCCACCTCAGATTCATTTTCATAAACGCATACATCCAGCATATCACCCTTTTATTTTAGCATCGTCAGTTGTCGCCTAATGTATATAGGGTTTTCGTCATTCAGATGTCTTTAAATTTCTAGCCAATAACTGTCCACAGTTAAGCAGATTTTACACGGGAAAGTTTTACTTGGATCCCACCTTGGTACGTAGCATCCCAACACAAATTAACACACATAAAATAAGTCCTAAGTTGTGTGGACGAAAGATGAAACCTGCACCGTAATCCCGGTTACCATAAGCGAAACGGCTATCTTGCTTATCCCCCTGTGCGAATGACCTTAGGAATGCTGAGAGTTGGCAAAAGGACAAGCATCCTCCCTACCCAATTCCCCATGAATCCCAAGTTCTCAAAAGTTGCAAAAACATCAAAAATTTGCAAAACGTCAAAACACTAAAATTTGACATCCTACAGTGCACACATCAAAAGGCACACATAACAGTGATTCTCGTCACTCCATATTCAAAATCCCTTGCTCAAAAAAAAAAAAAAAACAAAAAAAAGAGACGAGTACTATCATAAAAATAAACAGTGATTTTATCACTACAAAAGAGCAAGTATCCCCATACCCTTGAAGAAAAGAAGGGAGTCGAACTTGAATCCCTGGAACTCTCAGTATTTCGACAGGTCATGAGGCAAGCTTCGGTACCGGTTTGGTTGATAGCCTATTGGTCATCGGCGGTAAACCTCCCGCATGACGATATATCTGTCACATTAACTTGTGTGCAGATCAATGTTTGCATGTGGATGAGCTAGCTTATGGTATCCTAGATAACACCGCAGACAAATCTGACTAAATACAATAAAGGAGTTAGTGGAGCTAATTAGGTGATCCTCAGTACAGGTTCGGTTGAAAGCCCATCTGGCACTGGCGGTATCCTGATGAATAACACATAAATGAACTCAATTGCACACACAAGGATGTGAAATAACTTGGTTAAATTCAAGTCGAATTTATACCTGGTTCAAAAAGTCTTGCGACATAAATGTACAGTCTTGGCTAGTTAGTTAAAATATCTGAATCTCAGAAAAGCTTAACTACATTTTCAAATTACCGATACATTTCATTCCGTACATCACCCTAAAAAAAAAAAAAAAAAACAACAACAATAGACAAAATCCAAAACCAAAGTTTTCACATGCACAAGCATTTCACAAAGTTATCCCATTACTATAGCAAGTCACTCCAATTTTGTACAGTCTATGGTGCATCGACAAATCATCAACAATTCATTTCATTCATTCCATATGCATACATCATACAAATTAGAATCACCGCATTCCTAATCGCATATGCATACATCAATGTAAAAACATGTACATTAAAATAAATCATGAAAAATGATAAACACCAAAAAGAATCATCTGTATATATATCATAACAAAAATTGCCCGCAGGCTACAGTGCACTAGTCCTCAGACCTCCCTCCCATCATCCAAAATCCCAAAACCCCCAGCCTAGGGCGTCGGCCACCATGATCACGCAGGATCGGTGCGACGAGAGCTACCCCCTACGGTATCCATCCTCTGAGACCTCTCAGGGCGACTGCTCGCCCCTGCATCATGTCCACTCGCACCACCCTCCTCTCGTCGCCTGCGTCGAGATGATGCCGACTGCTCCGTCCCGCTATCTCTCGTCCTGTACGATGAGCCACTAGCCGACGGCTCTGGTATTCGCCCACCCAGGCGGATGATCTCACCCTCCATCTCCGACCGATGTCGCCCCCACTCCGCCTCCCGTCGCCTCCACTCGGCCTCTCGCCTACGGTAGTACGCGATGGCGTCATCGCGCTATGCTAGCTGCACCCGTAGGAGATCCCTCTCCCGTGCAGCATCCGTATCCCCTGCCTGCTGGTGAGACGCAGCCCCTGCGCTCCCCCGCCCTGCCAACTGTGTCCGTAGGAGATCCCTCTCCTACGTCATCTCCGCGAGCTCTCCATCCCGCCTCTGCAATAGCCCAGTCAATCGCGCTACCTCGGCGTGCAACCCTGCCTCTGTCTCCCCCGACCCAGCCTGCCCTGGAGCCTCCTGCATCTCCGGCTGATCCTCCTCATCAACATCATCTCCTACATCTGCTACCTCCACCATCTCTACATCCGTAGGAGCTCCCCAACCCTCTCCTGGTGCCTCTGCACCCTCTCTGCCTCCCGCTGCCTCCTCTCCTCCCAATGGTCCCTCACCTCGCCACTGTCGCAGCGTCCACCACTCCTGATACTCGATCGTCACTCCGACGTCATCTACGTCCGAAATGTCCAAAACTGTATCAGACTCCTCCCCCAATGGCTCGAGGATCGACGCAGCTAAGGTCCTCTCATCACTCCGACGTCGATAGACCATGGGTTCCCCAGGCAACCCCTGGCGTACCCCAAACTATCGCGTCACTCGAAGGTAGTGGAAGTACTCCTGCTCTGTCCCATGCCGCCCAATCACCCATCTCCCCCTTCGAACCCATCGAAGCCAATCATCCACCTCTGGCCATGCGGGACAATCCCGATATGGCCTCCATACCACATCCCCGGGAGTCAGTCATGCCAAGGCATCTCTGTAATGGTCCACGTCTCCCGCAAACCGTCGACTCTGCCCTCGCTCCTCCGATCGATACCATAGAGCCCCATACCCAATGTCTCTGTCCACCATGTCAGCTCGGGTAGTCCAGAGTAGCCCTCGTGGTCGCTCTACGGCTATGTGCTGCCAGGCCCAGCACTGCAACAAGAAACTGCAGCCAATCCCCTTTCGCCTCCGATAGCGGACCTCATACAACTCATCATATAACTGCGCTAAAAGTGTCTGACCCCATCTCATAATAACCGGCTCTGTCATCGGGCAATCCACCAACTGCCATACTACCTCCAATAGGTTCCATGGGAACCTCGCTCCTGACGAGTCTGGCAGGAGCATGTTGGAAATGAGGCTCATGAGTAGTGCATGCCTCACTCCCAACATTCCCCTCGCGTACCAATACCGTACCAGAATCCCCCCAATATGGCAATCCAACTCCGCCCTCTCCAACGAGGTCATCCCATCCTCATCCTCTCCGTATCCAAAATACCGCGTCAGCACAGCCGTCCTCTGGCCTCGTGGAGTCGTCCGAATAGGAACCCCGTCTATCGGTATCCGAAGAATCCGATACACGTCCTCTAGAGTGACTGTCATCTCCCCTGTCGAAAGATGGAAGGTGTTCGTCCGAACATCCCATAGGCCGATCAGTGCTGTAAGGTACGCCCGATCCGCCACCACTGCATCCAACCGAGCCACATGCTTGAGCCCTAGGGCATCAAGCCAATCCCAGTCCTCAGCTGTCAATGCCTCGCGGGCATTAGAAAAAATAGTCGGTACTCGATGTCGACTCTTCACCACCTGCACATCACAGAAAACAACAAACATTAAAAACATGCATCAAATTACCATCACATGTACAAAAATGCATAACTGTACAGTAACATCTTTCATTCACATGTACATTCAAAAAAAAAAAAAAAAAAATTCATCTTTCATTTCATCAAAAACAACAAAAATTTTACATGGTTTACCTACGGTTTTACCTAAGTTTACCATTTCACAAAAAAACCAAAAAAAAATCATCTTTCATTTCATCAAAAAAAAACAAAAATTTGACATGGTTTACCTACGGTTTTACCTAAGTTTACCATTTCAAACAAAAAATTCATCCATTTTTCATTTTTTAATTTCATCCAAAAAAAGACAAAAATTTGACATGGTTTACCTACGGTTTTACCTAATTTTATCCATTTCAAACACAAAAAATTCATCTTCATTTTTCATTTTTTAATTTCTACATCAAAAGGACAAAAATTTGACATGGTTTACCAACGGCAAAACATATTACCTACGGTTTTACCTAAGTTTACCATTTCAAACAAAAAATTCATCCATTTTTCATTTTCTAATTTCATCACAAAACGACAAAAATTTGACATGGTTTACCTACGGTTTTACCTAAGTTTACCATTTCAAACAAAAAAATTCATCAATTTTTCATTTTTACATTTCATCAAAAACAAAAAAAACATCAACATGGTTTACCTACGGTTTCGAACTAAGTTTACCATTTCAAACAAATTTTTTTTATCCATTTTCCATTTTTTAATTCCATAAAAAATTACAAAAAAATATGGGCATGGTTTACCTACGGTTTCGACCTAAGTTTTACCATTCACATAGAAAAACATTTTTAACCATGGTTACCCTAAAAAGTGTTACTCTAAGTTTCATTTTGGGTTTATCCTATGGTTTTCCATCTAAGTTTCCATCGGTTTGCATCCATGTTTCATTCGGTTTCATTCATTTACCTTTTAATTTAATTAATTAAGGTTTCATGCTTTAAACAAACGAAAAACAATAAAAACACATTTGCATTTTTCAAATTCACAATCGAGGAGATAGTGTACTTACTGGTCTCGCCTCGGCTCCGCCGCTCGACGACCCGGTCTGTGCACTCATGATGGCTGGAAAATCTGGCAGCGCTTCGCGTCAGAAAATCTACCTCCTCCTCCCCAGAGCTCCAAATCGCAATCGATGAACAGTGCAAATGAGCCAAATCCGTCATTTTCGCATATTTATACTTTTTGCCAGTTGGTAATCGTCCTCGACCGGGACGAGCGCTTTTCGGCGCGCTCGTCCCACCCCAGGACGAGTACCATCGTGGCGCACTCGTCTCACCCCGGGACGAGTACCGTCATCGCACTCGTCCCCCCCCGGGACGAATAAAAAAAAAAAAAAAACATCAAAAACAACCACAACATAAAAATGACAAATGCCAACAAAACCACTAAAAATTGTCGGACAACAGTGCTCTTGCACTTAACCTCTTGGCATAAGAAAACTGATGTCGAGGTCTACCTTGTCGTTATCCTACTCCCTAAGAAGGCTACCTTAGCCGGACCGCTCCACGGGAAGACGGATTTTCGCCAATGTTAACCCCAAATGGCATCCCAAAATGGGTTCACACCCACCAAAAATAGGTCAAAACAGTCGAGAAACTGCTCGAGCATGCTTAGCGGTAAACCATCTAAAGGCACCCTTGCACAAGTCATCTTGGGTCAAGCGACTCGTCGCTTTTCTCATGTCGGTCATTCCCTCATCGATTCGTCGCTTGAGGGGGTAGTCACACTTAGTTGCCAATCAACACCAATATACCCAGTCTTGGAAATGACACGCATTCAAAGGATCATTGCAAAAGACAATCGCGCCCCTGCTTGGGGCAGCAAACAAGCAATTATCACCAACCGATCATATACTTGGCATTCGTGAATCATGAACTCAAGGTTCCCACAACAAAAGGTTGCGCCCTTTGCCTATTCATGACTGATCAATGTCTAAGTTCAAGTAAGACCTCACCGAACCAGGTTAATACTTGATTTGAGTTCCTTAGCTCGTCAGAAGCAAGGATTCAAGAATGCGTGCCCTTTCCATACTTGGGGCATCAAGAGTTGGTTAGGTTACTAAGAAACCCTAATCATTAGTGCTTTGGTTATATATTTTTGCTCAGCACTGCACCATGTGCAGCGCTTCCCAAAAAGGGGCATCTGTAGACACCAAAACAGCACCAATCCGATTATGTGACAACAAGCACTGATCAAACTAACACACAGCCCCCAGGGCAGCCCCCAGAGGTCAAACAGTGGTTCTAACCACTCACACAACAGTTTTGCAAGTCAAAAATCAATTTGGCACCTTTTAGACACTCAGCTTCTTATTCGTCCCACCCAGGGACGAGTGCGGATTTGTACTCGTCCTACCCAAGGACGAGTGCAGATTGATACTCGTCTCACCCAGAGACGATTACCAGCGCTCGCTTCGGGGTGGGACGAATGTCATGTTTGACCGGCAAAAAGTCAAATCTCGGCTTATAACAACTCAGAACTGCCACTTAGCTTTTCCTGCATGACATAGGAGTGCGAGTGAGTTCTTTTGACAACTCATATCTGCCAATTGACTCTCCCTTCACTGCATGGGAATAAGAGTAAGCTTTTTAAGACAACTCAGATTTGCCACTTAGCTATCCCTTCATTGTATGGGAGTGCAAGTGAGCTTTTCTAAAACACACAAAGACATGCACAGAGGCAGTTAAGAAGCCCTTGATCAAGAAGAAGTCTTTCTTTCAGGCAAAAAGCATTCATGCAAAGAAACACTTTTGCATGTTAATTCAAAGAGACCCCTTGGGTCTATAAAATGGTGAGTTTCCTCACCCAAAAGATATACCGAGAAGGAGCATTTTGAGCGACGAAGTGCTGCTAATTCATTTACTTGCGATTTGTGTTTTCAACATCCATAATCTCTTAATCGAAAGAGAGGTTATTGGGTGACTTTTGAAAGCACGAATCAAGAACCAACACCGATTTTTTGACCACAATATTCTACCAATTTGCCGACAACACATCACATCAGGTTTCGGACCCATCCTAAGCGGATTGGTGTCGAAGCAAAGTTTCACCCGCGGGTGGTTTGCCTTCGGGCACCCCCGCTTTATTTCTTTTATAGTATTTAGCTAGTTTCATGTTTATGCTTTTGTCAAGTCTTCATTTCATTTAGATTCATTTTAACCATAGTTAGATTCATCTTTTATTTTTCATACACAGGTGCTACTGATTCTTTGTTTGTTTCTTTGAACGCAGATTTGCAGCATTAGAGGAGCAACGAGGAATCTACCTTTACCAACGCAAGCGGCGACGACGTTTTGGTTCGCCCATCTTATATGTGGGCACGCGGAAGAAGGAATTCTGAAACAAGTTGTAAAAGAGCAATATTTAACGCTCCTATCCCATAAAAAGGAAGGAGACGCATTGTAACACGAATTTGCAAAGCATATCAATAAAAGGGCCGATTTTTATATTGCTTTAATATCTTGTGTTCATGTTCTTCCTTTTTACGCAATTTTCAATAACATAGGGTTTAAGCGTTATTTTAGTTTCATTTACATTGCAATTTTAGTTTATCCTTTTTGTTTTCGGAATCTCGTGTTTTCACTTTGGTCAAACCAAAAGCTCCAAGGATTCCCATCATCGCTTGGTCAACCCAAAAAGCCCCAAAGGTGCCCATAATCCCTTTGGTCAAACCAAAATCTCCAAGGATTCCCACAATCACTTGGTCACCCCAAAATGCCCCAAAGGTATCTATAAACCCTTTGGTCAAACCAAAATCCCCAAGGGTTTCCACAACCGCTTGGTCACCCAAAATGTCCCAAAGGTATCTATAATCCCTTTTTTCAAAACCTCCAAGGATCCAAATGAATCACTTGGTCTGCACCCACTCGGGATAAACCAACCATAACAAATTTTCAAAAAACAATAAACTAATCAAAAATAACAAAAAAATTGCATCTCACTTCCATGCATACTCTAAAAAATCAAAACACAAAAAAAAAAAACAATAAGTTGCATTAGGCATCACAAACATACATTGCATATTTGTTGGTCATACAGTTCAAATGCACCATAGACTATAATTACTCAGCAATTCCATCATTTTCCACATTCTTCTACTTTGTAAATAGTCCAGCAAAAATAAACGCCATCCACATTTTTCACCATATCATAATTAGTTGTCTTCTAATGTATCCAGGGCTTTCTTCATTCAGCTGTATTTATATTTCTAGCCAAAATTTATACAAATTCAGACAGATTTTTACAAAGGTAGAGTCTTACTTGGATCACACCTTGTTACGTCACTTCCCAACACAAGTTAAAACACATAAAAAATTCTCAATTTGTGTGAACAAAATATGAAACCTGTAAAGCAATCTAGGATACCATACAGTGAAAATGTTATCTCACTCATCCCCCTATGCCAATGATCCCAAGAATGTTGAGAGTTGGCAAAACGACAAGCATCTTCCCTACCCAATTCCCCAAGCATCCAAAATTCTCAAAAAATTGCAAATATCCAAAAAAATTGCAAAAAGTCAAAGTACAAACTCCAAAGTTTGACATCAAAACCCACACAGTGCATCCATCAAAAATCATAAGAAATAGTGATTCTCATCACTCAAAATTCCAATCCCTTGCTCAAAAGAAAAAAAATGAAAATAAATAGTGATTTTTATCACTACATACGCGAGCAAGTATCCTAATAAAAGTAAAGAAAATAAGGGATTCGAACTTGAATCCCTAGAACTCTCAACATTTGAAATGTCATGAGGTGATCCTCAATACCGGTTTGGTGGATAGCCTGCTGGTCACTGGCGGTAAACCTCCCGCATGATGATATATTTGTCACATTAAACTATGTACAGATCAATGTTTGCATGTGGATGAGCTAGCTTATGGTATCCTAGATTGCACCGCAAATTAATCTTACTAAATACAACAAAGGAGTTAGTGGAGCTAATTAGGTGATCCTCAATACAGGTTTGGTTGACAGCCTATCTGGCACTGGCGGTATCCTAACAACTACCACATAAACAAATTCAATCTCACACACAGGGATATGAAATAACTTGGTCAAACTCAATTCTGATCCGTACCTTATTCAAAAGTCTTGTGAGATAAATGTACAGTCTTGGCTAGTTAGTTAAAACATATGAGTCTCTAAAAATACATTCTAGAACACTTGTGGTACATTCCATTATTACATCACATCAGAAAATACAAAAAAAAAAATTACACATGTAAAGTCATTCCACAAAGCAATCACATAGTACAAAAATCCAATAAATCCTATACAATCTATGGTCCCACCGCCAAGTTATCAACAAACCGTTTCATCCATTCCATATGTATATATCATATAGTAGAAACATTCGCATTCACAATAACACATGCATACATCATGGTAAATACATGTGCATAAAAGTAACAATAAATCATGACAAGTGTATAATCAAAAAGAAAGTCATGTATATATATCACCAAAAATGCCCGCAAGCTACAATAAGTTGGTCCTCTGACCTCACAAAAAAATTAAAAACTCAAAAACCCCAAGCCTAGGGAGTCGGCCACCATGATCATGTAGGATCGATGTAATTGGAACTACCCCTAGTGGTGTGGGTCCTATGGGACCTCTCAAGGTGGTTGCTACCAGCCCCCACATCATGCCCACTAGCGCTACCCTCACCCAGCCACCTGCGATGAGAGGATGCTGACTTCTCAGTCTCACTACCTCTCATACATCATGATGATCCACCTCTAGTAATCTTAGGTAATTGCCCATCGAGGTAGATAATCTCAGCCTCCAACTCCACCCAGCACTGACCCCACTCCACATCCCATCGATGGTATGTAGCCAACGTGTCATCTCGCTACGCCAACTAAGCCTGTAGGAGCTCCCTCTCGATTTGGTTCTCCTCATCCTATCTCCATAGTAGCTCCTCCAATCATGCTATCTCAGCATGATACCTAGCCTCTCTATCTCCTGGGACTTCTTGATGCATGGGCATCTCCAGGATGGCATGCTACTTTGGCACCCACTACTCCAGGATGTCTTGTGTATTCGGCTACTCCGAAACCCCTACATCATCCCTAGTGAATTCATCAACCTTCACCATATCTACATCATCGAGCAGATCCCCCCAAGCCTCTCTCAATGTCTTCGCAACCCCACTACCTACTACTGCTACATTCAAACCTCCTAGAGGCCCCTCACCCCACCATCAGAGCATCGTCCACCATTGGTCATACTCTATAATCACTTCAACATTGTCCACGTTAGGGACATCAATCACTGCATCAGACTCCTTGCCCAATGGCTCAATAATTGGCCAGGCTAGAGTCCTCTCGTCGCCCTAATTCTGATAGATCAAGGGCTCACCAGGAAATCCCTGGCATACCCCAAACTATCGAGTCATCCAAACATACGAGAAGTACTCCTACTCTGTCCCATGTTTCTCGATCAACCATTTCCCCCTGCACACACACCAAAGCCACTCTCTAGCCTTAGTCTAGGTTGGATAGTCCCGATATGGCTACCAGAACACCTCCCCTAGAGCAATATGAGAGAAGGCATTAGTATAATGCCCTACGGCACCTACCCACCACCGACTCTACCCCTCCTCCTCTGACCTCCATCATAGAGCAGCATACCTAATCTCCCTGTCCACCATATCTCTTCGAGTGGTCTAAGGCAACCCCTGTGGCTGCTCCATAGCTATGTGCTACCACCCCTAGCACTACAACAAATAGCTGCACCCAATCCCCTTTTGCCTTCGGTAGCGGACCTTGTACAGCTTGTCATATAGTTGTGCCAGTAGTGTCTGAACCCACCTCATAATCAGTGGTGCTACTGTCAGACACTCCACTAGTCTGAACACCACCTCTAGGAGGTTCCAAGGGAACCTCACACCTAATGAGTTAGGAAGCATCATGTTAGAGATGAGGGTCATCATCAGAGCATGCGTCACCCCTAATACACCCTTCTTAAACCACCATCACACCATAATCCTACCAATAATGTAGTCCCCCTCTGCCCTCTCCACCACCCTATCCACCCCCATCTCCACTACATGTCCAAAGCACTATGTCAGCACCGTCATCCGCTAATCATGAGGAGTCGTCTGAATGGGTAGCCTGTCTATCAAAATCTATAGAATCTGATACACATCCTCCAGAGTCATTGTCATCTCCCCTATTGGGAGATGAAAGGTGTTGGTGCGGGGATCCCATAAATTGATCAAGGCAATAAGATATGTCTGATCCCCCACCACAAGCTCCAACTGCATCACCTACTTGATCCCAAGGGCATCAATCCACTCCCAATCTGCAACAGTTAGCGCATCCCAAGCATCTAAGAACACAGTCGGCTGGCGATACCAACTCTTCACAACCTGAAAAATAAAAACAACACAAAAACATTAAAACATGACAACAAAACAAATGTATAGTAGTGTACACAAAAACAATAAAACAACAAAGAACAAATTAGGGTTTCAACCTTAATTTAAACAAAAACATTCAAATAAACTGTACAGATGACAAACAATGTACAGAAAAACAAAAGTACAGAACTGTACAACCAAAGTACAGATCAATCAACTAAACTGTACAATCAAGAACAAAAAAAAAATACAATAAAACAAATTCAACCTAGGGTTTTTAACCTTAAGTGTGAACAAAAAATCAAATAAAACAAACAAAATCATACTAGGGTTTTTAACCTTAAGTGTGGACAAAAAAATCAAGCAAAAACATTAAAACTATACTAGGGTTTTTAACCTTAAGTGTACAAAAAATCAAAACAACAAAAAAATCATACTAGGGTTTTTAACCTCAAGTGAGAACAAAAAATCAAATAAAAAAAACAAAATCATACTAAGGTTTTTAACCTTAAGTGTGGACAAAAAAATCATCTAGGGTTTGTTTAACCTTATTATGAACACAAAAAAACAAATTAAAACCACAACATTCATCTAGGGCTTTTAACCTTAATTATGAACAAAAAACAAATCAAAACAACAAAAATTCAAACTAGGGTTTTTTAACCTTATTATGAACAAAACAAAACAAATAAAACCACAACATTCATCTAGGGTTTTAACCTTAATGTGACAAAAAAACAATGATAAAATGTGAGTTTAAAAATTCATATAAAAACAAACAAATAACAAGCAGAAGTAAGGAGTACCTACCGGTATCACCTCGGCTTTGCCACTTGAATATCTAGTCTGTGCACTCATAGTGTCTACAAAATTTTGACAGCACTCCGCTACACAAACTCAAACTCCTCCTCACAGCTCCAAATCGCCAGAAAAAACAATTGCAAATGAGCCCAAAACCTAGTTTTGGCCCTTATATAGGCTCATAGGCCTGTAATCGTTCCACCCTAGGATGAGTGCCCTATTTAACACTCGTCCCACCCTATGATGATTACAAAACTGGTATTCGTCCCACCCTATGATGATTACAAAGCAAGAAATCAAAAACAACCAAAACTACATCCAAAATGCACCAAAAATAGCAATAAAACTACCGAACAAAGGCACCTTTGCACCTATGATTCATGGCATTCAAAACTGATGTTGGGGTCACAAATCCTCACTATCCTACTCCCTAATAAGGCTACCATATCTGGACCGCTCCATGGGAGGACGTATTTTTGACAATTTCATCCCCAAAAGGCGTCACAAAAAGGGTCAAAACCCACCAAAAAACAATAATAAAACTGCCGAACAAAGGCACCTTTGTGCCTGTGATTAATGGCATCAAAAACCAACATTGGGGTCACAAATCCTCACTATACTACTCCCTAATAATGCTACCATATCCGGACCACTCCACGAGAGGATGAATTTTCGATAATTTCATCCCCAAAAGGCGTCACAAAAAGGGTCAAAACCCACCAAAAAACAATAATAAAATTGCTGAACAAAGGTGCCTTTGCGCCTGACATTCTTGGCATACAAAACCAATGTCGGGGACACAAATTATCAATATCCTACTTCCTAATAAGGCTACCATAGCCGGACCACTCCACGGGAGGACGGATTTTTGACAATTTTAGTCCCAATAAGCATCACAAAAAAGGGTGAAAACCCACCAAAAATAGGTCCAGTTGTTGGGAAACTGTATAAGCATTCAATGGAAAAAAACTGAAGGCACACTTACAAAATTCATTTTGGGTCAAGTGACTCATCGTTTTTCTCATTTCAGTAATTCCCTCATCGATTCGTCGCTTGAGGGGATAGTCACACTTAGTCACCAATCAACAAGTACACACCCAATCAAAGAAATGGCATGCATTCAAAGAATCATTGACAAAGACAATCAACAAACAAGCAATAATCACAAGCTGATCAAACACTTGGTATTCTAGAATCATGAAGTCAAGGTTCCCATAGACAAAAGGTTGCACCCTTTTCCTATTCATGACTGAACAATGTCCAAGATCAAGTAACACCTCATCGAAAAATGTTAACACTTGAATTAAGCTCCTTAGCTCGTCAGAAGCAAGGATTCAAGAATGTGTGCCCTTTCCATACTTGGGGCATAAAAATTTGGTTAGGTTACTAATAAATACTAATCATTAAGTGCTTTGGTTATCTATTTTTTCTCAGCATTGTGCCACGCATAGCACATCCCAAAAAGGGGCATCTGTAGACATCAAAATAGCACCAATCTGATTATGTGGCTACAAGCACTGACCGAATTGGCATACACAGCCCCTAGGGCAGCCACCAGAGGTTAAATAGTGGTCCTAACCACTCCTAAAGTAGTTTTGGAAGGACAAAGGTCAATTTTGCACCTTTCAAGAACCCTGCTCCTTATTCATTCCACCCTGGGATGATTAGAATGCTATTCGCCCCACCCCGGGACGATTAGCAGCAATCGCTCTAAGGTGGGGCAAATAGCAGTTTTGACGAGAAAAAATTCAAACCTTGACAAATGGTAGCCCAGATCCACCACTCAACTCCACCTTCAATGCATGGGAGTGTGAGTGAGCATTTCAAAGCTCAAAGAGGCAGTCATAGAGGCAATCATGGAGCCCTTAATCAGGGAGGAATCTTCTCTCCCTTGACAAGGCATGATGGCCAAGTGGTGCCCCTGCATGCACATTCAAAGTAGACCTTCAGGTCTATAAAATGGTGAGTCTTCTCACCCCAAAATGAGGATAGAGCAAGATCATTTGGAGCAACAGAGTGCTGCCGAATTATACCTTCACCCTCATTATGCTTCCTACATCCTTGATCTCTCTTTTGGAAGGGAGGTTATCGGATGAACATTAGGAGCGCAATCTAGACCCAAAACCCAAACAATTAGCCACAATACCACACCCAATTTGCTGACACAACCCCCTAGGAGGTTTTGGACCCATCCCAAGTGGATTGGTGTCAAAACCAAGCCCCAAACGGTGGGTGTCCTGCCCTCGGGCACCCCCACACTATTGTAGTCCTAATTGCCCCACCCTAGAGTGATTAGAAATATATAGTATATTTCTTCACTATTTCTTTTGCATCTTGTTTTAGGTGACTCATATATGCTGTTTTTCAATTTTGAATGCATTCTGACTTGTTTTGACTGTGTTTTCATTGTTTTATGCTTTTACTAACATATATGGAGCGCCTTCGGATATAGGGTGATCAAGGCAGAATCTACAAAATCTGACCTTCTGGGTCATCTCAAAATGCCCCATTTTGCCTAACCCCAAGTTTAAAGGTGTTTTGGAGGCCTCTGGATGGGATATTTTGGAGGTCGCTTTCGAATATTTTATGACAGTCCTAATCATCCCACCCCAGAGTGATTAGAAATCTATAGCAGATTTCTTGACTGTTATTTTTGCAATGTGTCCCTGATGGTGTTTACATGCTTTTGTTTAAATTTCATTCCGTTCTAATAAGTTTTGATCATTGTTTTAGTTATTTCATGTATGCATTAACCGGAGGCCTTGGGGATTGCATGTTTCCCTCCATCCGCATGTGCTATTAATCGTTTGCTATTTATCTGAATGTAGGATCTCAAAATCAGAGGGGAAGAAAGGAACTAAGAATATATTCATGCAAGTGGTAGCAACGATTGGCCTGCCCATTTCGAATGTGGGCATGCAAAATATCCCAAAGGGAAGCATACCATTCGTTGGTGTAAAAAAATTGTATCGAATGCTCCGAGCCCCTTAAAAGGGGGGGAGACATATTGTAACCTGATCATAAGCAAAATTAATAAAATAGGCTGCACCTTTGTTTTTTCTTTACATCTCATTTCATTCATGCTTCGCTTTCCCTTTTTCATGCACTTAGCATTTTGTTAATACAACTACTTTTGTTTGCATCACACCTAGTGCGCCTATGCTTCCGTAGACATGCTTTCACAACCATACCATAATCTATTTATGTTAACATCCCACATCAACAAAATCCAACTGATAATGCACATTATTACCAGCAATAGCAAACCAACTAGGGTTTTAATCCTCTAGAAGATCCAAAGTTTCAATTTTTGTAAAGTCAAATTGATAAGCTATTCATGCAAACATCGGGTATGTAATACCATAAACCTACTCTAAGGTAGCTACTTAATCATCCAATTCATGCTTTGGTACCATCATCGCCTTATCTAGAAGACTTTCAAATATCAAAGTTTGACAAATTTAAGGGGGATGACGACCCTTGAGAACATGTAACTAGATTCATTAATGCATGTTTCAAAATAAAAAACAACAATGCACTCATGCTCCATATTTTTTCTCAAATATTTTGGGGAGATGCTCTGGATTGGTACAACCATTTATTGCATCAAAGTATTTATCCTTTTGAGCAACTAGCAGAGCAATTCTTGGAGTGGTTCTCCCTAAATGTTATAAATAAGACACCATTGATTGATTTTCTTAATTTGTGATAATATGATGATGAATCGGTCTATGATTTTGGAAACCATTGGAGGGCAATAATGACCAAACTACCATTCTCCCTTCCTATGGTATAATTAACACAAATGTTCACAAGAAGTTGTGTCAAGCCTATATATTTGTTATTACAACTACAACAATATAGAACATTCGAAGAAGCACTCACCCAAGCCCAATTAATAGAAGAAATAAAGATTCAAGAGGGTGAGATCAAACCAAAAAATAAAGAATGGTATAACAATAATCAAAAGGGGAATAACCATGATCAATCCAAAGCTAGCGATGTTAATCAAGTAGTCTTGGGCCAACCTTCACAGTAAATCCAACAAGCGCAAGTCCAAGTACAACAACCCCAACAACAACAACATAAAATGCAATAATGGACTTATCAAGTGATTCCACCCCACAATAGTTGCAAAACCAAGCTCAACCTATAGAAAATCAACAGTGTCAATACAGGCCTAAACACATTTATATCAAATTACCTGAACCATATTCATCCATTTTCCAAAATTTGTATGATGCACAGGCTTTCACATTGCCAAGAATGAATCTTGAAGATCCAAATAAGCCAAAATTTAGAAACTACAGAGAGCATATATATTGCACATTTCATTGGTAGAAATGGCATGACATCAAGACTTGCTATGGTTTTAAGAACATTGTGTAAGATCTACTTGAAAAGGAAAATATCAAGATTGATAAACCCTTAGCCCAACCAAATCAAAACCTTGGAATATATCAAACACCATTATCTCATCATGAGGTAAATCAATAAGCAACTGGAGCATCAACATCTACAGTTCCTCCCAATCAAGTTAATCATGTGTCGCAACTATATCAAGGTTTTTTTGGGGCTATTTATGTAGTCACCCGAGGGTAAAGAAAAAAAAAAGTGCACATAAGCAAATGAGCCAACCCAAATAGCACCAATTCTTGTAGCACAACCAAATGTACCCATAAAACTATGCCCAACCATTCCACCTCCACCCATTCATATTCCAAATCATCAATCTAGACCAATCATCACCTTGAGAAGCTGGTTAACACAGAGCCTAAATATGGTATTAGCCAAATAATCAATATATGAGCTCATACAAAAATCTCCCCCACATCGTGAGGCATTCATGGAAATATTAAAATCCATCAAAATACAAATAGATTCTAATTCCTTCAACACTTTTATGGGGAGTGTTCAAAATTGCATGGAACCCTCAATAGAGTTCTATGATTTTGAAGAGAAGAGCATATCATCAGAGTTACCTGATCCTCCATTGCATATAATAGCTCATATTGATCAAAAACCATTTAAGAGAGTGCTCATTGATACTGATTTCTCCATAAATATCATCACCACCCTAGCCATCAAACATCTCAACCTGCCATCATTCCACATCACCACATCCACCTTCACACTACGAGCCTTCAATAACGCTTTGTGATCCATTATGGAAAATGTTGTTCTACCTATAATAGTGGGGGTGAAGATAATCCATGTACTATTTCATATCTTGTAAGGGGCCATGTAGTATAATATACTTCTTAGACATCCTTGGATTATGGAAATAAAGTGTGTTCCCTTGACATTACACCAATTTTTGAAATATATGCATGAGGGAAAAGTCCATTGCATTCAATATAACATCGATCCATTCAAGTATTACAACTTGGTATCCAATCTATATGAGTCATTGCTTCCATCCACTCATATTTTCATACAAACCCTCATTATTTGAACCATACCAAATAAAAACACCTCATCCAAAGTGCCCATACCAGAGGCCTTGCCAATAGTTGGTCCCACCTTTGCATCCCAAAGCATTAACCCAAGTCACTCCTCATCCACTTCATATCATTTTTCCATAGCACTTGATTATCTCATGAACCAACCATTATCTTCATGAGTCGTACCTCCCACTTTGCAAATACCCTTCACCTTTTTAGCCCAATCAACTCCACCAACCACTAATAATTCCATCAAACCAAATCCACCTCAAACCTCACCATCCATTATCTTGCAAATAAGGTTGTCTATACGATAATAATCATCATCGATTGAACCATTACCTCCACTTGAGCCATAACCCACCATTGAAGCATCCATCTCAATACTTGAATCATCTACATCCCAGTCAGCTCAAGTTGTTCATCTCACAAATTTAGGTATTGGTGAGTACATAGTTGAGAATGTCGTAATAACACTGCCTATCCATTCTATCAAATATTATGATCACCCATGCAACCCATATTTAGCAATAGGTATTATGTATATAATGGGTTCTAAGCCAAATAGGATCAACTTTGTATATTGTATTCTTCATCCAATATACGTCCTCCTAATGAGGAACCCATACATTAATTTTGTGCCAACCTAGAATATTTGTCCAACCCAAATTTTCTCTTGTGATATTTTTTTAGGGTTTACTAGTAGGTATTTGGTCTTGGATGACATGAACAGGGTCTACATCACATCATTGCACCCCAATATTGAGAAGTGCATAATTTCTCTAGCTTAGGATATAGGCCATCAGCCTCAAACTCCTCTTTTGAGCATACATTTTAGCAATTCACCTTAGAGTCTAAAGAAGAGGATGAAGAGAGCAAAACCAGTGATGATAGTGATGGTGAGTATTTGGACCCTGATTTTGCACCTTATTTACATGAGGTCTTTCCAAAGATGATATTGCATACAACTATGATCGATTATATTTTTTACGATTACATATTCGATGAGGATTTTGAAGAATTTTAAGAAATGAGACCAAATATAGACATGATCAATCACATTTTTTATGGTCCCCAAGAAAATGTGACCCCTATAGAGCCCGTTTAGAGAGATGAGTGCTACACTACAATTTTTCCTATAGATCACTCCATATTTCACTTCAATAGAGAGCATGAGCGACCTGAGCTAGATCCACCACCACCACATTGGTTGCATTCACAATATCATTATTCACCCACCATAGGTTAGTTTCTCCCTAGAGATAGTGATCAAGATAGTTCGCTCCTCAAATCACAACCACCTCATTTCCACCAAGTTAACATGATTTATGTTGACTTGTTCACCTCACTCCATAATCCATATGATTTGGTGAAGTCGATTTTGATCAACACTAGCCTTATTGCCATGGATAGGATTTCATCCCTACTATCCATAGTTGAATTCATCCTATCTGAAGAATTTCTAAGAGCTTCAAACACTTACATCCCTTAGTAATCTTCACCTTTGACTGCTTTTATTTTCCAAATGAAAGTAGAAGGATTACCCAATTCCTTTGATCATGTGGAGTATGATATTCATATCATTCCTAATCCAAATTAGTTGGAAGAGGGTTCTTATATGCTTATTGAACAATCCATCAATGTGAACCTGAGTCAAGATGCGAATAATACACAAATTGTGAAGATAGCAAAATATTTATTTACATAAGAGAAATAGCACAAGCTATATCTTTTAACAAGAAATAAATATATCTTTGCATGGTCTTACAAATACATGCATGGTCTTGACCCAAACTTAGTGGTCCACAACCTCACGTTAGCTCCTAAAGCTAAGCCTTTCAAGCAAAAACTAAGGAAAGTTCATCCTATCATAGTTCTCGTTATCAAAGAAGAGCTACAAAAACTATTAGATTTGGATTTCATAGTACCCATTGATTATCCCAAATGGCTCTCAAACATGGTACCCATTCATAATCTGAATGGGGGGTACATGTATGTATATATTTTAGAGACTTAAACAAAGCATACCCTAAGGAAAATTTTCCATTACCGAACATTAATCAACTTGTAGACTCATGTGTATGTCATGAAATGCTTTCTTTAATGGATGTTTTTTTAGGATACAACCAAATTCAAATCAATCCTAAGGACCTACACAAATTAACATTCACTACATATTGGGGTACTTTATATTACAAGGTGATGTTATTTGGCCTTATAAATATAGGAGCTAATTATCAACGTGCCATGACATATATCTTCCATGACTATATGCATAAAATCATTTAAGACTATGTGGATCATCTAATTACAAAATCCAAAAAACATCATGAGCACATTGAAGTACTAGAAAATATTTTTGATCGATTGCTTGAACACAAAGTGAGGTTAAATTCTAAGAAGTGTGTATTCATAGTCACATCAGGTAAACTCCTAGGATTCATTATCTCAAAACAAGGCATTTAAGTGGAAACTTATAAGGTCAAGGCCATTATCGAAATGCCACCTCCAAAAAATATTAAAGAGTCACACAGTTTGCAAGGAAATATCTAATCCATTCGATGATTCATTGCACAACTCTCAAAAAAATGTAGGCCATTCAATCACTTGCTATAAAAGGGGTGAACTTTTCCTGGATAAAATAATTTCAAGAGGCTTTTGATAATATCAAGAAATATCTAGCCTCACCACCAGTGGTAACATCACCTCATCCAAGAGTCTTTTTCACCTTTACATTTCTGTAATAGACTTTGCATTAGAGACAATACTTGTGCAAAAGAACAAGAATCAGAAAGAGCAAGCAATTTATTACATTAGTCGAACATTGGTGAGTTATAAAATGATATATTCTTATGTTGAGAAGTTGTGCTTAGCAATAGTTTTTGCCACTAAGAAACTCAGATATTATATGCTAAGTAACACTACCTATGTCATAGCTAAAGAAAATCCTTTGTGTTACATTATGACTCACACATGCAATAACAGCAATACCACAAAATAGATAATGCTCTTAACAAAAATTAATATTAACTTTATTAGCCAAAAATCCATCAAAGATCAGGTGATAGCCAATCAACTCGTAGAAGCTCCACTTCCAAATGATCAACCTCTTCTTATAGAGATTCTAGATAATTCAATCTTTTTTGTCACTGAACAAGAAGAACTAGTCACTCCTAAGGATGATGTTGACATCACTCTCTTCTTTGATGGATCAAAGTGCCAAAAAGGATAAGGTACTAGAGTCGTATTTTATACACCCTAAGGAATGCCCATTCCTTTATCATTCAAACTTGACTTTCCATGCAGAAATAAAAATGTAGAGTATGAAGCATTAATATTGAGGTTTCAATAAACATTAGCTATGGGTATTAAGCGTATAAGATTTTTTTATGATTCTCAACTTGTCATTTTACAAGTCATAGGAACTTACCAATGTAGAGAGCCAGTCTTGAAACAATATCATGAAGTAGCAATGAATTTTCTAGAAAGTTTAATTGGTATGAGATCAACAACTTGCCTCATTCGACTAATAGGTTTGTGGAGCGATGGTTTCTTTAGGATTATTGATTCCAAAGAACAAAAATGGAGAAGTCCAACTACTTTTAATCACAACAATATCCAAATCGCAATCACACTAGAAAAATCTAAAGGTGAGAAGAGTGTTTATTTCTTTCATCCAAAACCATATGAATCTTGCCTTGATAAAATAAAATACTTTCTCAAGTTTAGGACCCTCCCACCAAATTTTATGTGAATTGCAAAAATAATGTTTAAACAAAAAGTAGCTTGTTACAATCTCTTAGGGCATGTGTTGTATAGGCATGGCTATTATGGAGTCTTACTTTGATTCTTAGACCCTACAGAGGCACAAAGAGCCATAACTGAAGCCCATGATGGTACTTGTGGTGGTCACTTTACTGGAATGGTCATTGCAAAGTGCATTTTGTGCATGGGTTATTATTGGCCCACCATGGAAAATTATTATTGTCAGTATGTGAAGAAATTTTATGTACCATCACAAGCATTACAAGCATTACAACCCATTCAAATCCTTTGGCCCTTTTCATAATGGGACCTAGATTTTATTGGAAAAATTTCACCCACCTCTTCGAGACAACATAAGTTCATCATAGCTGCAATAGAATACTTCACTAAATGGGTCAAAGTAATACTAATGACCACTACAACTAGACCTCAAATTGTGGAGTTCATACTTTAGCATATTATCTATCATTTTGGGATCCCCTCAAAGATCATTTCTAACAATGGCAAGTATTTCAAAAATAAGGATGTTCGAGCATTATGCAACAAGTACAATATTCGAAACAGTTTCTCGACTCCTTACTACCTACAAGTAAATGGATAAGCTAAGGTGACTAATAAGACCTTGATAGCCATTCTTAAGAAACTTGTCAAATAAAACCATAGATATTGGCATACTCAACTCCCCTTGGTATTATGGGCTTAAAGTACAAGCATCTAAATGCCAATAGGGGCAACTCCTTTTTCATTGGTCTATGGATTCACAGAAATCATACCTCTTAAGCTCGAGATCCCTTATTTATGAGTTGCATTACAAGAATTCATGGATGATGACACAACTAGATAGGCATATCTTGACAAAATTACACTCCTTGATGAAAGGTAAATCAATGCCTTAGAACATATACGAGTATATCAAGATCACATTAAGCATGCTTATAATGCAAAAGTCCATCCTCATAAATTCCAAGTAGGATATCTCGTTCTCAAAGAGAACCAACATAACACCAATGCATTGTTGCATTTGAGAGACAAATTCATCACTATTTGGTTAGTTCCACACATTATCAAGCAAAATTTGGGTCCAATCTCGTATAGACTTGAAAAATTATAGGGAACATTGGAACCTGGGTCATTAAATATTATACACCTAAAGGCATATTATGCATAGTGTAAATTGTAAATATGTACATATACATGGCTAAAATAATATATATTCATAGAAGTTCATACATCCATCCATGCATTCCACTGAAACTTCATAGATGCATTTCAGGCATTTTTTAATACCATTAATCATGTTAGAAATCATTTGGTCAATTTAGACAATTGCTAGTCTACTACGTCTTGTTGCCTTAATTAGGGGCACCTTACATCAAATATTACTCATCACTCCATCAATCACAATAATTCAAAGCTTTCCTTACGATATTTTTCTGATTAAGAGATCTACATAAACTAGGATAGATATTGTATAATCATTAGCAATGATGATTATGCGACCATTGACTATTTTGTGTGTACTTAATTTTCAAAATTCTATACCGAAGGTATTGAAAAATATCTCACAACACATTAGTTCAAAAGCAAAATCTGGGTGTTTTCAGTCACTCAACCACTCCTAGTGTTTTGAGAAACCTCCATTAAAAATCAAATAATTTTTAGAAGCAATAAGTTGTTCCTGGTCAATCAAGTTTCCTCTTAGACCATGCACATCAAAACACATAGAAATATTGTGAATCTTAGGAATGACAAAGTCATGATTTGCTATTACCATAAAGTGAAATGTTTCTCTTATTCATCCAATTATACGCATGGTCTAGAATGCTAATATTTGACAAAAGGGCAAGCTCCACCTTCATCCAAAAAAATCCTTGCTTTGCTTCAAAATGAGTAAGTATCCCAAAAACATTACAAAATAAGAAGCAAATACCTTTCTTTTCCTAAAATCAAGAAAGTATTATGAAAGCATTCCAAAAGCAATAAAAATCTCTTATTGTTTCTTAAAATGTGCAAGTATCCCAAAAAAGCATCCCAAAGCAATAAAATTCCCTTGCTCCTCAAAATGAGCAAGTATCCCAAAACAATAAAATTTTATTTTTCTCTAATAAAAAAATGAGCAAACTCATAAATAAAATTCCCAAAGTCCAATGCAATATATTAAGGGAAAGGATCTTGAATCCCTGGAACTTTTAGTGTCTCAAAAACTATGGGGTGGTCCTCATTGCAGTAATGGGTTGAATGAAACCCACCTGGCAATGAGGTATCCTTACATATGAAACCACATCTGTCATATTAGTGACCTTATTTTGTATAGACCTATGGATGCTCTCTGATGAGCTAGCTTGTTGGCATAAGTTATAATTGATCAGTATGACCTTACTCATAATGGGAAATGAATAATCATTGCACACACAATTGGTCCTTGAAAATTTTGAAAACACTAGGACAAATTTTGCATCATGGAGATTTGCGAGATACATAAACAAGTTTGTTTGATATCACTAGGATTTTTGAGTCTTTGTAAAACAACCTTAAATAATTTATCAACCCATACCATATCATCTCATTATCCATGCCATCTATAAATACCAAATGTTAGTGCCCCTGATTAAACAAGAAGAATAAATTTGATCAAGCAAAAGTCTATAACATACCAAATTATCATTAGAGCATAACATTCATCATTTCTTAAATCAATCATTATGACATCTCATATGCATCCATACATACAATAAAGAAAAAATTGCAAACACAAATGACCATAATAAAACTCGTGTATATATAAACTACATAGTACAAAAATTACCCAAATTTTATATACATTAAAGCACTAACACTCATAAACAAAAATGAAAAATACAAAAATAGGGTAATAAGTGCTACTAGCTAGCACCACCATGACTCTAACGAGGACCATGAGTTGATCCGTGTGAGCCAAAAAAAGCATGAAAAATAGGAACCCATGATCGTGAACCAATAGGCCTAGACCTTCGTCTGCTAAAACCTAAAACTAATGATAAAGGTAGTAGAGGTAGTAGAATATGATGAAGAGCTAAAGTATCCTTAATAATAATAATATAAGTAGCCTACCTCCATGAAGCTACCAAATATAGAGCTTTAAGTGCCTCTCATTAAGTTATCTCAGCACGAAAGGCCGTAATAGTAGAAGCATCCTCGCCTGTACTAGATCCACTCTATAGCCCATTGACTTCACTTTGCAATCGATTAATATCACCCTGTAGCCTCATGATATTGGCATCATTACCCTCCATAGTTTACCCCAAGCTATCCCACTCAGCTTGGAGAAACCCCCCACTCCTTAATACGATGTGGAGGAGGATCTTGTCCTCCATCACCCCCACCTCCACTATTGCTACCACCACCTCCATCTCCACCTCCAACTCCTCCAAAACTAGACCCGATATCTATACATTGCATATCTACTCCTACTTGCCCCCTACTCCCATTACCTCGATAGTATTTTTACTCCCAAGAAGCTTACTCATTGGTATCATGCTCATCATTGCTAGCTGCATCATCCATGACCTGGCTAGGTGCCCATGGATGCTACATAGTAAACCAAGTATTATATTTAGCTATCATCCCAACATCATCTGCATCTGGTACATCCACCACCTCATCATCTATGACACCATTCATAGTCAAAGTTGACAGTGATTGGGAGACTCAACTCATCACCTCAGAACCTGTATACCACTAGAGCATCAGGAACACCTTGTACTAATCCATAATATCACATCACTCATGATAAATAGATGAATTCCATCTCCTATCCATGTCGACCAAACACCCACCTACCTCACCTAATCCATCAAAGTTATTTTGCATCACTATCCCAAGCCAGACCTTGCCAATGTCACTAGAATATGCCACCTCCAGTCATACCACCTATAAAATCTTGATAATCATGTTCATTATGTATAAGGTGACTCGGTAAATTATCCTCGCTAGTTAACCAACAAAGAACACAATAAAGTGAGTGATTCCACTCACAAGGTAGACCCTCTAGGTGAGAAATCCTAATATGCTTCCAGGCCCACAACTGAAGTAGAAAGTTGCACCTGATTCCCTATCGATATCACCTTTTCACCTCATACAACTCCACATATAGCTGACATAGTAGAGTGAGAGCCCATGCACAAATCTGAGATTCAGCAATCAGGTCCAACACAAGCCTCACTTGGTTCCAAGGGAACAAGGATCCCATGTTGTTAGGTAACAACATGTTGCCTACAATGCACATCATAAAAATTACCAAAGCACCTAGCCTCATACCCTAGAATAATTGAATGTATAGGATCCATCCCTTGTTGTAGTCTATATTACAATCATCCCCATAGATAGGCCTTAGGTCATGCTCCTTATTGTGATCCACCCGAACTAGTGTGCCCTCGATAAGAATATCGAATATGTAGTAAATATCTTCCAAGATGATAGTCATCTCCCTTATCAAAAGCTGAAATGATCCCCTATCAATATTCCATCTCTCCACCAGGGCAGATAAGTACTCCTCATCTACCTGTACGATCTCAATCTACCCATAACCATCCAACCCCAGAACCTCCAACTACTTCCAATCATTGTCTATAAGTGCCTTCCACACTTGAGAAATGATGTGAGGCCATCGGTGTTGAGCCTCAATAAATTTAACTTGCAAAAGCACAAAATAAAATCCATATCAGTGCAAAAAAACACAAAAACACCAAAAACATGTTCATACATTTTTATCAAAAAAACACAAATACATTGCATGCATTTATTTTTTATTTTCAAAAAAACAAACAAAAATACAAAAATAGTTCATTGCATTTCCTTTTCATTTTTCATTTTTAAAAACAAGCAAAATCAAAAAATAAATAAAAAAACACAAACACATTTCATGCATTTATTTTTCTTTTTCAAAAAAATATAAACAAAAATACAAAAGCAGTTTATGCATTTCCTTTTCATTTCCATTTTCAAAATTAAGTAAATAAAAAATAAAAAAAAAATGCAAACCATTTCATGCATCTCTTTTTCATTTTCAAAAATAAACAAAAATACAAAAATAATTCATGCATTTCTTTTACATTTTCATTTTCAAAAACAAGTAAAACACCAAAAAATACTTTTTACCATCCCCTCTTAATTATTCAAAAACAAAACACACAAAAGCAAACAAAAAATAAATAAATAAAACAAACACAATACTACACTAAAGTTTTCATAAACCTACCTCAACATAGTGGACTCTGGCTTTTGCTCCAACTGAACCTCCAGCCTTTGCTTTACCACCCACTCCACTCATCCCACCCACAACCTCCATAGCTCACTCTCACTTCTCAACCGCTTAGAGAGAGTCAACCACAAAAATGAAAATCCAAAATTCTCATTTGCCTATTTATAGCCACTTTTTTTGGGCCTAACCACACCCTCACATTTCACAAGCATGCATAATCATGCACCCCCATTTAGTAACACCAACCGTAGATGCGTGGTTGTCAGGAGCCCCAAACATGCCCACATAGTTAGAAAAAAAACAATAATCACCCCCTCAAAAAAAACAACCAAATTCATCATAATCATCATCATCATATGCATTATCAAAAACATCATCATCATCATCATCATCATCATTAAGTGACCCTTGTATCTAGTAACTTATCCTACATACCTGGAGATTGCAGTGACTGGTAATCCATGCAATCTGATAGGATGGGTAGATCACCATAGGGACACTTAATTGCAAGCATCTGATATCATCACATGTGACATTAAATCAACTTGGTCCATCAATATTTGAGCATGGATTTGTTTGAGCTAATTTGCACAAGTGTATGTTAAACCATTTTCATTGGGTTACAAAAACAAAAACAATCAATCATAATCTAGTAACAATCGTCAAAATCACTACGAGTATTGAAATCCTAGAGCACCTGGTTCCTAACAATAGTAATTGCTACAGTCACATGGGAACCCAAATTCCCAATGTGGTTGGTGATTTTACCATGATTTTGCACATCATCGAAACCAAAGGTAAATTTCCAACAACCATCCCAAACTTGGAGTATCAAGTTGATTTTCAATATCAAACATTTGCATACATCACATTCACTTCCTTTCATCATCCACATTTGGTCAATTGGCTTCTGGGTTTCATTCTTTACCAATTCACCAATTGAGGGGGTAAGAAAACAAATCAAATTACAAAAATCATTCATTTTTGTGCATCAAGAAGCTTTGAGTCCATTTATCCATTCAATACGGATAGGTATATTTTTTTTTGCATCGCATTGTTTTTTACACAACACTATACAAAAAGGGGCATCTATAGACACCAAAACCTAGGCATTTATATTTTACCATAGGGCCTTGCACATTTCACCCACATTACACATCACAATCCTACATAATAAAGTTATATATCTAAGTTTAAACTTAGGTGTTTAAAATATTGTACATTATCCTATTTTCTAGATTTTAATAAATTTGGAAAATCTCCCTAGGATACCCTACCTAATCACTAGACATGTGTCCTAGCTACCACTACCCCTTACCTTGCCACATCTCACACACTCATATCACCCTGCTCCCTTCACATGGGATATCCCTTACACCGCACTCCACTTGCACTCATCCATTAGCCACATCACCCCAGTTAAGTGAGACACCCTAGGTGACTCACTCTAACTGCCTCTTCCATTTGGTAGCCCTAGATTACCACTTGGAAATCTTGGCTTGCCACCTCCCTTTCCCTCCAAAATCCCAAAATGGCCTACAAAAGCAACCCTACCCCATCAACCAAAGGAGGCTAAGAATATACACCGTCAAGTTACCAAAATTATACCAAGAGATCAGCATACCAAGGAAACCAGAGACCAAAAGCCCTGAAGTGCTCTTTTTGGAATTTTCTACCAATCAGTCTCAACTACCTATCTATGATTACACAATCATAGCCACCCTCCTGTGGTTGACTAGTCCCAACCATGCATTTGTGGTTACTAAAAATACAGAAAAAATGATAAGCATGGATCAGTGATTTTATTTTTAACAAGGCATATTAGGTTTTATTTCTCTATTTTTTGTGCCATATTTCATGTTTCTATAGCTAAGTTTTATAGTAGTATTTTCTATATTGATAAACAGGTGCTACTAATCCTTGTTTGACTTCTATGTGTGCAGGATATAGGTACGTGAATATTTGTTGAAGCTAGAGTGGTCCCCTTGTTGGATACCAAAAGCCCACTCACCCCTAAAGTTGTAGCAGAAGAATGAAGGACACTAGTTGACTTGCTTGGAGAACCAAAAATTGTCATTTGAGCATTTGTACTTCATAAAAATAAAAGCATTGTAATATCTATCCCCAAACATTGGGGCATCAAGCATTGTAAATTAGGAGACTAAGGCTCCCATGTTATAATATAAAAGAAGCATTCTTTTTATTGTAAGTGTTCATTTTCATGTATGTGTTTTGGTGTTGATTCTTTTGCTATAGTAGGAAAAGGATAAGCCACCCATCTCATTAATCTCAAAATACTAGCTCAGATATATTTGGGACTACTATTGGAGAAAAACAAAAGGAAAAATTCTACCAAATTTCCTCCCTTTCTACATAAAGCTCAAACAAATTGGTGTTGTTTCTAAGGAGATTAGAAAGGATATAGGAAGGGCATAAAATGCTCTAATATCCTAATTTTAGGAAGCACAAAAGTTCAAAAAAATGATAAGATATCCTAAAAGCTTCCTTGTCTTGAAAACTGATCCTAGCAAATATGGAGGACTGGAAACTTTTGGCCCACCAGATCTACTGAACAAATGAGCTCGTTGATCTGGGATGAGAAATATTCATCATCAAAAAGGAGGTTTATGAGATGAGAAATATTTCACAAGATCTCAAGACCCTGGGTGCATCAAGCTTCTAGGATGACAACTAGATTTAGCACAAAGAAAAATCACTCACCCAATTGTTTGAAATGTGAATAAAATATCAAATTGAGATTGATTCACTATTTGAACCACTAGAGGTAGATAAGATCTTTGCATAATTCTATAAGATTTCTCAGATCCTAGAAAAAGCATAATACCTAGCCAATAAATACAATGACCCTCCTTATCACCACATTGGTAGACTAAGGGGACTTATCTCAAAACTAAGGGGAATTCTAGATGCCCCTCTAAAATTTTGGAACAACATGTACCAATAGCTCCAGATCATCCTACCATCTCGAGCCACTTTGTAGCAAGGGAAATTATCTGGAATAGCTACACAAAGGGAGCCTCCACAAGGAGAGTCACAACAACATCTATTGTAGGGGGTGATTAGGGAATTTTGAGAGTGGTACCCTCTTCTATTATATTGATTTTTGCTTGTATAGTTGTATTATCATGTCTTGTTAGAGGTAATGACTTTGAAGCCCAATGGAATAGCTTAAAGGAGGATTGAATGAACATTTCTATTTTTATGGATGTATCTCATGTTTTAATCAGTTTGAGTTCTCTTTTTAGGAGATGAAAAGTTCCTGTGAGTTGCCAATAATATGGGTATTTTTAAATCACCACTCATATGCACTTCAGCAAGAAAGTGCAAATATGGACAATACAGCAAAATGGCTAAGTTTGAAGAGCATTGAAATATTTTTACCCAGTTGGAGTTTTGTAGAGTACCAAATATTTATCCTATTGTTGGAGGTTCAATTTTGGCCAATTGTAGAAGGCACCGGGATACTTGTACCTAGCCAAAGCTTGCTATAGCCCCAATTCTCCATCAAAAATCTAAAATAAAAATGACTAAGTCTGAAGGGCACCAAAATACATGTATCAAGTTGGAGCCTGGCATTGCCCCAATTCTTCATTTGAAATTTGGAAGCAAAATGGCTAAGTTTGAAAGGTTTCAAAAGATATGTACATGGCCAGAGTCTGACATGGCACCAATTCTTCATCCAAAATTCAAAATCTAAAAAAAATACAAACAATGGCTAAGTTTGGAGAGCACCCAAATATTTGTACCTGGTTGGAGCTTGGTGGGGCTCAGTACCAAATCTCCATATCACTACCAGAGGCCGTCTAACTACAAAAATGGCCAAGTGCTGAAGCCATCGAAATATTTATATTTGATCAAAGCTCGATGGGGTACCAAAATTTTATCGTAGCCCTGGTGATAAATTTGGCTATCTCTCAAAGGTGTCGATATAATAACACCTGATTGAATCCTAATATGGTGCCAATTCTCCATCCAAATGCTAGGGTTTCAAGATGATAAATGTGGCAAAGTATAGAAGGCATCAGAATCCCTATACCTAGTTGGAGTCTACCAGGGTCCTAAATATCTAGCACCATAAGGTAATAGTGTACAGGTTTGGGAGTGGGCTTAATCAAAATTTGGCATCAACCTACCTGCATGAGTACTATCATCATCTCATGACACATATTGAATAATATCACTTGTCAAAAGAATCTCAATAATATGGTTATGATTAGGATCATTATGTGAGTAGCAGGGTGTCTCAACTGAAACAGGTCAACAAAAAGCAATGAATAAAATGTAAACAATATGGGCAACATGATTCAAGAATATACAGATCTTGGCTAGGTTAACAAGCCATTATTAGGCAATTGGATCAACCATACCTTTGAGTGTTTGAATCAGCTAGCACACTCTTTGACATAAGAACAATCCATTTCTAAGGTAATGACGCTTTGATAATTATAACATTATAAAAAGTTGTTAGAAATAGATTATATTACATCATTTGGGTCATGTAAATGTACCTACCAAGGTACATACTTAGGATATTAGATTACTTTAGGGGGAATTTACCTAGTTTCTTCATGCAATGTAATAAATGCACAAGTGTCAATGTGCAAGTTGTATATGTGCAAGTTATCCCTTGCACAACTAGATAGAGTGTTGGCCAAGGAACTTATCTTCCTATATAATGGCCTCATTGTAATAGCAGATATATAGCATAGGAGAGCAGAGGAGTGCATAGCAGAGCATAGCATAGATATAGTTACCCATATTGGAGATGGGTGCAATGTAGTCCGGTAGCATTATTCATGGAGTGTTCATTTCCTCCATAGCTACATTGTATTCATTTTCATCATTTCTATTTCATATTATATTTCTTTCATATTATTTTTGCATCTTGTGATTGTTATCTCCCATTGCATACTGCATCAAAAGCTAATAGTGGTATCAGAGCTATGGTAGATCTAGCCATAGGAAAACCACCATCATCATTGAGTCTAAGTTTTTTGTCAAATTGATGCATTGTTGGACCAGTCACTACAAAAACTCTTAGAAGAATCCAAGTGGTAGAATTAGGGAGAGCCACAAGTGAGGACTAAAAGAAATCTCAGTTCCAAAAATACTGAGATTGCATTTGGCTAGAGTCTTTCCACAGAGTTGTAGAAAAACTTGTGAAGACTAGGACTCAACATTCAATCCACTAGATTGATAAATCAACTAGTGAAGATAATTCAAGATATCTGGAATTTCTTAACTATTGCCCAAAGTTTCTTTTGTTGCAGAAAACTAATTCTTAGAATATTGGGACTCCTCCTACAATAAAAATCTAGGAGACTTCAACTTCGTTGCCCGAAGGTTGGTGTGCCTTCATAGTGTAGAGATTAGTTCCTTGCCCAAGAAAAGAATACTATGGAAGAAGACTTTTGGAGAAGAGTTGTGGTGAAGTTAGGATACTGGAGATCTCCATTACTAAATTGAGAACTTCACACAAGAAGAAAAGGCCATAGTAGCCTTGATCAAGAAGAAAATGCCATAGTAGCCTTGATCCAGAAGAAAAGGCCATAGTAGCCTTGATCCAGAAGAAAAGGCCATAGCAACCTAAATCCAGAATAAAAATGCCATAGAAGCCTTGATCCTGAAAAAAGCCATAGAAGCCTTGATATTGAAGAAAATGCCATAGAAGCCTTGATATTGAAGAAAAGGCCACAAAAGCCTTGATATTGAAAAAGGCCATAAAAGCCTTGATACTGAAAAAAGGCCACAAAAGCCTTGATCCTGAAGAAGACTCCAAAAGTGAGTATCTAATTCATAAGGAGATTAAGATTTTAGTACTAATACTTTGTTGCAGGGAAAGGAAATTCAGTGAGTCGGGAAACTTCCTACAAGAAAGTTAGGAAGAGTATCTTCTTTAGAATCAATCTAGCACCTGAAGCAAAATTGAAGGAAAAGAGATCAGGAGGAGATCTCATTGAAGAACTTCTAGTTTTGGAAGAAGGACTAGGAGAGTCCTGCTCGAATCTAGAAGTAATAGAATCAAATATCCAGAGGAAGATCTCACCACCAACACTTCTAGGAGCAGAAGGTTGAAGAAAAGGTCTCAAGGAAGACCAAAAGAAGTTGCAAGATCAAAGACCTTGGGGAGGTCTCAACGAGCATCCATTAAAAGGCTTGGAGAGCCTTACTAAAGAAATCATCAAAGAAGAACTCATTGGAGAAATCCACTACCAAGGAGAAGCTCCTGATAGTGAAGGACTTGGGACAATTTTCGCCATTCGAAAACAAGCCCAAGAGAAGAAGAATTTGGCAAGGAGTGCCAAATCCTAGAAGAAGAATCCAGTGAAGACCTCAAGATATTCAGAATCTTGAGAAGAAGATCCTGCTTGAAGCTAGAATTTGACAAGAAGACTTGAAGACAGGAGAAGCCCGCAAGATCCAAGAGATTTGAAGATTACCTCTCACAGCAAGAAGGCACCATTTTAGAGACAAAGACTTCTTCAAATCTATAGAAAAAGGAGGAGATTACAAAAGGAGAACAAGCCACCAAATCCTAGGCTCGTGAAGGAAAGTTTGAGACCATATTTTGGTGAAGAAGGAGTTGTTTAGGATAGTCTACAGAAAGTAGCAAAATCTACATCCTCCACAGAAGCGGTAGAAGAGCTACAAAATATTTCAAAAAGGTATGCAACTATTGGTGCAAGTAGATTCATTAATTGGATTACTTATCAAATTTATTAAAGCACCTTAATTTGGATCAAAGTTGCAATAAGAAACATTGGATTACAGTCTTCAAAAGTGCAAAAAGAGAATAATTTCTTTTAAGGTTCATTTGCACATTAGGAGTTGATTAGATTTATGCATTACAACTATCTATCAACTACCTATCATCTACTTTGGAAAGCAAAAGAAGACTAGTCCCTACAACTTTATTTGTAAGGAAATTGTAGAATAATTTCTGAAGATTCATTTCAGATTATTCTTGATTAGTTGCAGTAAATTGATTAAGTGCATTAATTTTTTAGAGTTAATTGGAGTGATAAGGTGAAATTTTTAGTGCATTAAAAGTGAAATATTATTAGATTCATTTGCACTATTCTATTGCTCTCAAAATATTATTGTTTGTGTTCTTGAGAAAGGCACAAAATCAGAATTTGTCAAAGTGTCCAAAGACACTATTAGTGCATAGAAATATGCAACATTGAGTGGCCTAGGGAAGCCACAAAATCAGCTCAATCCTCCAAGCATTGGAGAAGAAAGTAGCCACCAAATATCAACAAAGGAAGCCTCGAATCGAGACTTGGTGAGTCTCAAATTCAAAGCACAATAAGTTTTTTACAAAGAAATAGTGCAAAAAAATATAGCAAAAAGAGAGCTTCTATCAAGTGGTTACAAGCTTGGGTTCATTTGTAAAATATCCAAGAAAAAAGGGGAAGGTGTCTAATCAAAGAGACAACCTCAAAACCCCTATATTGCATTCAAAATTCTACCACAAAACCAGAAATTCAGACCTGAAAAAGGGGTGCAAAAGAAGGTGCAATAAAGGCTATTTTATACATAAATATATTACATTGCATTGCACTATCCTAATCTGGTTTATACAGGAAAAGAAGGCAGATTTGAAGGTGTCTCAAAGGCACAACATCCACTAGAA
The DNA here is from genome assembly GCA_028583015.1 of Wollemia nobilis. Classification (NCBI taxonomy): domain Eukaryota; kingdom Viridiplantae; phylum Streptophyta; class Pinopsida; order Araucariales; family Araucariaceae; genus Wollemia; species Wollemia nobilis. The sequence continues at coordinate 4,598,843 of JAQPPZ010000314.1, forward strand.
AAACCATCCGAAGGTGGTCGAACACTAGCATATTTCCAAGCATAGTAAAAGGAGCCACTCTAAGGGCTCATACTCCCTTCATCTTGGATGATCGAACCTACAAGAGACAAGATGAAAAATCAAAGGGAGAAACAATGTTATAATCAAGAGCAATGTTGTCTACAAGGAGGATGTATAATAGGTGAGAAAAGAGGAAGATAAAAGCACCATTGGAGTGTTCCAAACTCCACATCTTCAAAGCTAAAAATTGGTGCTCAAGCCTCCAAATCATCGCTCCTCAACTCAACTAGAAATAATCTACAAGCAAGAGCTATTGATCAAAAAAGGAGTAGGGAATGTTACAGGATTTAAAGAACCTCCAAAGGATACATTGAAGAAGCGTTATAGAAGACATCCATGCACAAGGAGGAAGTGACATTTATCACTTGAGAAAATACCCTAATGCTCCTCATGTGAGCACTCATCTTCATCATCAAAGGAGTTACAAGCTACAAGTTGGTGCAATGAGTATATGAGGAACACTTGTCCGAAGAGAAGCCAAGTGCTCCATTGAAGAACGTAACGTCCATACATTACTCAAAGGGTGAAATAAGTATTTTCTAGCACCTTCTACTCCTCAAGCGCTCAAGAAAAAATGGACATGCCACTTGGCACTCAACACAATATTCTCCTCCATTTTAAGAGCATCAATGACCAAGGCATTCAGCAAGCATTTACATCTAGATTCTGCATGCACAGGGTCGAGCAATAGCATGGAAGCAAGGTGAAAGAGCCTTCAATGCTCTGGTCAAGGAAGGTCAAAGGTAGATATTAAAGGTGCCACATTTGGAACATCAAATCCCATGAAGGTTCCAAGCAATACCATTGGAGGGAACAACCAAAGCAATGACGTCAATATTGCAGCCCTTGCACAACGAAAATCAGTGCCAACTATTGAATGATATAAGGTAAGGTTTATTCCCACTATAATATGCTTTCATTTCTTGGGAGTTATAAGGTTAAACTTAGAGGAATTTAACCATATTGAAAGCCATATCTTAAAGGGGAATAATTTATCAAATCAATATAATATTTGCAATATTAAACATAGGAGCAATAAGGATTTCTACTGGAAATTATTTCTAAAATATTTGCAAATATTATTGTGGTCTAATTTTTCCAAAATTTGGGAGTTATAAGGGTTACTACATCAAATTAATTTATTGGAAATTAGATACACTTCAATTAAATCCATAAGGGATATTAAAAGAGGTTATTAAAGATTTTTGCTAAGGTTGGAAATTTATAATATTCTTGTCTCAAAAACTTCAAAAAAGGACAAAAGAAATCCAACATTAAAACCTCTTCAAAATTGAAAAGTGCTTAGTTCAATAGGAGCAATAAGGGATAATAAAAGTTGATTTTTGATATTTACAAAACTTTACAAAATCAACCAAAAATTGAACTATTTTTTCAAGAGCACTATATTATATCCCTAGGGAGTCATAAGGGATTCTACAAAACTTGGTAATATCAGCATTTATCATAGATTATCAAGTTGCAAATCCATTGGGAAAATATAATATTTTTACAAAACCTAAAATTCCATTAGGTGTATATACTCTCATTACTAGGGAGACATAAGGAAGCCTACAAACCTAAGGATTAATAAAGGTTTCATCAAAATCAAGCTTATATACTTCAATTAGGAATTATATATCCTAATATAGGGAGTCATAAGGTAGACTACTCTATCCCAAAGAATTCAGGTAATACAAATGACCACTAGCATGCTAAGCAACACTCTTAGAAGTGGAATAAGGAAAATACCAATATGGATTAAAAACTTGATGGATTACAATGATGAAAAGGGAAAATAAAAGGAAGAACCAATACAATGTGAAATAATTTCTGAAATTAACAGCTATGAAAAGAAATATTCATCCAGTGAGTCTGATGACAATTGTACCAAAGGAGACCCAAAACAAGAAAAAATTGATCAAAAAAACCTTATACAAAAAGGAAAATATGGAATAGCTTCAATTGTGCACATATGGTTAGAAGGTCTTATCAAGGAGATAGAAAAGCATGATATTCCTAAAATAGACTTCAAAATTTTTAGATCATCTTTGTTGTGTACCTATTGCAATCAATATGGTCATGAAAAACCTAATTGTTGGAGTTTCCATCCTTGCAAATATTGTGATGGGACAAATCACTCATCTTTTTCCTGTCATTCCAAATACAGGTACTATAAGGGCTATGAAAGAATATTACTACAAAGAATAAACTACTATCTACATGAACTTATTTCAAATGGATCTACTAACATTGAGCTCAATACTAACACTTATGAAGGATAGAGAAACAAGTCTTACATAGGTACAAAAGAAAGGAGAAGAACCTATTCAGATCCACTCATGACATGTAAAATCATGAGAACAATTGTTCATCAAAGACGCCTGACATCAAGAGACAAAGAGCTGGAAAAGATCAAAAACCATGACATGAAGACTAAAGCAGCTGAAGATGAAGAACCAGTTCAAAGCCATCCATTGGAAGAAGATCCACATTGAAGACTAAAGTCTTCAATACCCAAATAATGTAATACAGGGGGTGTTAGAAATAGATTATATTACATCATTTGGGTCATGTAAATGTACCTACCAAGGTACATACTTAGGACATTAGATTACTTTAGGGTGAAGTTACCTAGTTTCTTCATGCAATGTAATAAATGCACAAGTGTCAATGTGCAAGTTGTATATGTGCAAGTTGTCCCTTGCATAGCTAGATAGAGTGTTGTCCAAGGAACTTATCTTCCTATATAATGGCCTCATTGTAATAGCAGATATATAGCATAGGAGAGCATAGGAGTGCATAGCAGAGCATAGCATAGATATAGTCGCCCATATTGGATATGGGTGCAATGTAGTCTAGTAGAATTATTCATGGAGTGTTCATTTCCTCCATAGCTACATTGTATTCATTTTCGTTATTTCTATTTATAGCATATTTTAGTCATCTTGCAGATTTACTTTCTTTCATATTATTTCTGCATCTTGTGATTGTTATCTCCCATTGCATCCTAAATCAAAAACTAACAAATTCTATAAATACTAATATGTAAAATTAAATATGATCAACGCTTAGGATTTTATAATTCATATGTAAGAATAGAAGATTGGCATCTTAATACAAAAGAGATTGTTGTTTAACCTCTAGTTCAATTTATTTGTAAAACATGTATGTATGGATGACTACTTATTTCTAATTTTAGCCTATTGAATGCTCTCTTAATTCTAATTTATGCTTGTTCTCATTCACTTTTTCTAGAATTCATAGTTTGATAAGCTGCATTGCATTGAAATTAAATATTATGTGCTTGATAGTAAAACTAGTTGGTTTGTTGGGTAATCTATTATTTATTTGCATAGTCTTCTAATATGCATGTGTCTTGATGTGGCTTAATTTGCACCAACATAAATTATAGCTTCAACTTCTTTTGTTCCTTTTAGCACCATTTTTACCACTCCTTAGGATAGTTAGCTTGAACTTCAAAGGAACCGACATCCTTCGAAGATTGACCCTGAAGGCCTCACAACTTCTAGGTCATTCAATGTTGGTCAAATTCTATAGGCACACAACCTTTCCATTAGATATATTTCTAGACCAACAAGTAGTAATGTATGAGAACTTCTTATCATACTTAAGATCCCTCAACTTCGTGTTCATTTGATCTATATTTGACTTTGAATACTCAATCATTTGATAATGGCCTAGACAGTTCTCTACTACATGAATGGGGTAATATGTTCTTCATAGATCTTGGCATTGGTATTCTCCCCTAGCACTATGGTGATTACAAAAAGCACCAATTAGACATCATCCTTAAATATTTTTAACTCCAATAATATGTTGAAATTGAATTTAGATATTTTAAGTACAATACCAAGAAGTCCCTCTAATATTGATGGTTATATTAATAGTAATAGTCCCTTTGAGCCTTCATATTGGATGTGACCCATATTATAGGATCATTAAATTCATTCAACATCTTTCTAATATCATCTTAGTGAATGTAGAATTATTTCTCCTCCCACGAAGGGGATCTAATGTTTTTTCCTCATAATTATACGCTTTAGCACAAGCTTCCACTAGTTTTTGGTAATTTCATACCGAGGGCACTATGTTCATTACTAGGCTAGATGTCTAAACTTGGTTTATTCTCCAAGGTTTGGTTTTAGGTCCCAAATTAAATCTCCTTAATGCCTCTTTCTTGACCTTAGATAATAAGTGTTTGAACCTTCCCTCCAAATTCCTATATGATTTGTCAAACATTTCCTCAAGTATTTTAGGTGGGGGAGGTTTCAACTTATTTAATATTTTTTCTTTTCCTCTTGGAAGAACTCCTTATGAGACCAATACTTTAATTTGGATATTCTTCATAGGAATAGAATTGGGAGATATGAGAGTGGTAATAGGTGGGAACACAAGGTTAGCTTCTGGTATGGAAGGATTGGCAGAAGCTAAAGTGGTTTCTATGGTGGATTTAGGAGAGTGGGGTCACTTTTAGGAAAATAAAAAATATTTTGGTAATTTTAGGAATAGGGATTGATTCGCTAGGATATTGAAGCAATTTCCCTAGTACAAATGACCAATTGATTGGTTGTTATGGACTTGGAAAAACTATCAAACCAAAGAGAATTGCTTGGGGTTGAGGAGTGAATCACTTGATAAAAGGCACATGGGAAAATATTCCTTGGTTTATATTGGGAAAATCACCTGGCCTCAAAGGAGGAATTTACTCCTCGATGTCTTAGGATAATATTTCAATCCTAATGAAGGCATGATTTTCTTGAGTCAATCAATTCACTATCAAGGTCTTTCCTTAGCAAAATTTAATTTTCTTACTCTACCCAATTAGTGCAAATTGCTCAAGAATAATAAAATAGGTGTGAATAGTTTGGGTGAACATGGGACCAACCCATTTCTAGATGAAGAACCTCAAATAGGGCTTCTACTCTTTTTATTTATGATTGGCACTTTGAGTATCACATAAATATTAAATGCACTTTCGGTTAGCAGTGATTATTAATAGGGTGCACAACTTAACAAATATAATAATGAATATGGAAGCAACAAATTTTTAGGGAGTATATCAATCTCAAATTGAGGAGGTAAACATGGGTGGTAAAGCAGTTATTTGAAATGTTTTAACCCTTCATTTTAACCTTGCTTGCATTTGCCATTAATGCCCTCGGGAGGTAGTTACCCAAAATTAGATTTATTTATCCATTCAATTTTATTTTTATCACATTGGAGATTGAAAACTTATTTGCTTGAGGGTCTAAGCAATTTGCTCCAATATTGCATAGATTCACTCCATATGGTGGAGTGATTCACTCTAGTTTTGACTTTCACAAAAAATATTCAAACTTCTACAATTCAAAAATTTGAGTGATGGGAAGAAAGGAAAATAAGAAAAAGGGATGTTATTGTTTTTTTTCAAGGTTTTCACTCAAACTTGAAAATTTATTAATTTTTTTCCTTTTTATTTTCAAAATATTTTTCCATTTTCCATTTTTTTATATTTTTTCTTTAATAAAGGAAAAATAAAAGCAAGAAAAATTATCGAGAAAAATATAAAAGTACTATTTACATATTTGCATTTCTTTTTATTTTGAATTACTCTTTAGATGGGCCTCAAGTGTTTCTTATTTACTTAAATTGGTAACCTTATTCTCTCCATTGTCATAATCCTATAAGCATTCAACCTTATGACTTAGAGGATCTAATATGGTCAACATTAGAGGGAATTAAAATTTTGTGACTCCTTGGATTAGCCCTATATTTGTCCCACTTGAACACCACTTTGTCTTATTTATAATCCATTACAGTGGCCATTTTATTAAATCATCCTTTAACTATCATTTGCTATTGCACTAACTTTTTGAATACCTTTTTTCCTTCTAGATCTAATAGGAAATTTTATCAAAGATTCAATTGGCTTGATATAAATATCTTATAGCTCCATTTCTTGGACAATATAGTGAAAATAGAGTTTCAAGTTCACAAGTAGTATCATTTCCTTCTTAAAGACTCATTGGTAGGGTGATGATCCTATAGAAGCTCTAGATATTAGCATATCTATCTATAATTCCTTTTTAGCTTCATGTATCAATTCCTTTGTGATACAACTATTATTCTTTTTATAATTCTTACAATGTTCTCATTGGTGGATTCAACTAGACCATTTCCCTATGGATAATAATCGAAAGCTATTTTTAGCACAAATTCATACTATAGTGTAAACTTTATTACTTTGAATCCTATGAAGGCGATGACGTTAGTGATTACTATGTATGGAGTCCCAAATATGGTGATAATATCCTCTAAAATTTGGGTGACTACTCGATTTGTAAGTTTAACTAGTATCACCTCAACCCACAATTTGGACTAATATATCATAGTTATAATCCATCCATACCTTACACTAGATAAGGGGATTATTATGACAGTAAAATCTAAGCCCATTGTTGGAAGGTGTTAGTAATGATGATGGATTCAGGGGCATTGATTATTTTCTTCTTCTTCTTGTAAAAGTGCAATACTCTTTACATTCTTTGACCCACTAAAATAAATCAAATAATATGGTAGGCAAGTAATACCCATCCATAAATATTTTATATGTTATTATTTGGATATAATAGTGTCCTCCTTCATAGTGATATTCCTTGGTTAGGTATTTTATCCTTTATTATTTTGTACACCTTAATAGAACTTTGTCATAACCTTTTTAGAAAATGACATTGTCCAACCATGTATAGTGCATTCTATTTTGTCTAAACATAGCTCTTTATTTACATGTTAATCCTTTTGGAACCTGTATTGATATCATATATCTCCTAATGTCTCCCATCCAACGTAGTTGATCATTTTATTCAATATGTGTTGGAGAATATTACATTATTTAGTAATGTACCATCTTGGTACATTATTAGATTAGATGTGTTTCTTATATTAGAGTGTAAGAAATACATAAGTGTCATGTAATATAATAATATGTAATAAATGCACAAGTATCATGTAATTACGTGTGCAAGTTTTGTGAGTGTAAATGTGCACAAGTGTCCATTATGTAAGATTGCATATGTGTCTTTAGAATAGTAAAGTGAATAGTAATAAAGAAGAGTGAAGGTCAAGAGTGCATCATATAAGGATTCACATTCAATTTTATATTTATGACAAGCATTGTAACATGTATCAAAAATGCATAGCTTCTTGCATACATTAGTAGATCTTTGTTCTATAGTATTTTCAGTATTCTATGTGTCATATTGTGAGAATGTTCATGTGATTATTTTATGAGTATTTTGAGTTATTCTTGTGTTATTTTATTTCATATTATATTTTGCATTATTATATTTGTTTCATTATATTGTAACTTTATTATATTCAATCTTGTGATTATATTTCTTCAAATTTCGTATTAAGTATAAGGCTTAAAAAGTCATTAGTGGTATCATATATACAACAATATTGCTTGCACAGGATTTGAAAGTTGCAGAAGGCTAGAGTCTTTCCATAAGGTTGAAGGATAACCTATGAATACTAGGACTCAGCAAGGATCTTTCCACAAGGTTGAAGGATAACCTATGAAGACTAGGATCCCTTTTTAGGTGAATCAACTTGAAGACAAATGATTATTAAAGTATAGTCAATCCTGATATCAGTAGAAAGTTTTAGGGATAAAAATCCCTTGACATCAATATTAGATTCTTAAGTAATGCCAAAAAATTCTATCTAAGATATTGTTGTAGTAAAAAATTGATCTTCAAAAGTTGAGAAGCTTCCTACAATAGATAGAGAAGACTTTCATATTTGATTGCTTGAAGGTTGAGAGCATTCTTCACATAGGGATTGATTTGAGTTGTAGTAAAAATGAGACCCACAAGAAGAGATCCCATTGAAGAGAGCAGACAAAAAGAGGAGACCCATGAAAAGATGTCTCAGAACCAACAGAGGTAGGAGACCCAAGAAAAGAGATCTCATAGAAGGTAGAGATAGGAGACCCAATGGAAGAGGTCCCATAGTTGATAGAGATAGAAGACCCAAGAAAAGTGGTTTCATAGAAGTCAAAGATAGAGATAGGATACCCAAGGAAAGTGGTCCCATAGAAGTTAGAGACAAAGAGGAGACCCAAGAGAAAAAGGTCCCAAAGTTGGAAGAGATGAGAGACCCATGGGAAGAGATCCCATATAAGCCATAGAAGTTAGAGATACAAAAGAGACCCAAGAAAAGAGGTCTTATTGACTCTTGAATACTGAATAAGAGATCATTATTCCATAAATCTAACATACAAAAGGCAACAATAAGTAGACTTGAAGCTTAAAAAGGACAATGAGTAAGGTTTTTATTGTAAGGCAAGTATCTTCTCAAAGAGAAAGTAAAGCGTACAACATTCATAGTAATAGAAGCACTATCAACAACAAGCAAGAAGATTTAAATCCTATAATATTCAGGTTTAGAACCAATGAAAGAGATTTCTATAAGGAAAACAAGTCCTTTAAGAAAGGCTCTTATAATAAGCTTGTATTTTTTCAACTATTAGTTCAAGTAAGCATGTAAAATAGGCCAATGAATAGGGAGAAAGATACATGATTGATTTTTTAGCATAATAAAAGGACTCCCTGACTAAGATAAAATTGCTTAGCAAAAATACAAGTTAGGGAATAAATAGCAATCAAAAAGGTACTTAAGCTATGGAATGCACTATCTCCTACACCATAATGATTGAGTTTGATACATACATCTACAAAAATAAAGATAAAATCAAAATAATATCAAGCATGAGAGAACGCAGCACAAGAGGATAAAAAGTGCAGTCCTTGACCATCGTAGGTCCAAAGAAGATAAACAACACCTAAGCTAACATAGTACCCAAGTTATTATAGGCAATGTAGTCCCTAAGGACTCTCAAGTGATGCAAATACCAAGAATTCTTGGGCAACATAGCACCCAATAAAAATAACTATCTCAAGTGATGTAGCACCCAATCAAAACAGGTATCTCAAGCAACATAGCACCCAAGCAACACAGCTATCTCAGGTGACCCAGCATCAAGTTATTTCATAGAATAATCTAAGATCACAAACCACAAGCACTCAAGTCAAAATAATTTTAAATTTCACTCATTGCAATCCAAAAAGGAGCATTGAATCATCACCCATTGCAATCCAAAAAGAAGACACTAAAACAGCATCCATTGCAGCCCAAATAGGAGCGCTGAAGCATTGTGGGTAAAAGTCAAAGAGAAATGCAAATTTTTAAGGAAATTTAGAACATCGGATGAGTACAAAACTCAAGCTAATTTGAAAGTTGAAGGAAGTGCAAGAGTTGGGTCAAACAAGGAGTTATTTGGACGTTGAAGGAAGAAACTAAGCATTAGAATACCTAATGCTCATAACCAATTGCTAGGGATAATGAAATGCGTCAAGCATCAGTTGATTAGTGTGCCCAAGGAAAATGAATGTTATAAGTGTAGGAATGATAAGCATCAACCAAAACTTCATATTAATCGCTTGGTTGACATGTTGAGGCTAAGAAGGCAAAAGGCAGAGCTAGTAATGTACACCAGGGAAAGTTTTAAGTAGATATCATTGCATGGTCATTTGATAGAGCATTCTCACATGTTTGAGACATGATAGCACGTTTGAGGTAAGATAGAATAGTGAAATGATCAATGCCATAAGCAAGTCGCTCACCAAATTGCAATGTGAGGAAGACTTTTAAAATAACATGTCATTAAGGAGGTAAATCTTGAGTTTAATTTTTAATATTTGATTATTGCTAAGGTTGAGGAGAGATAAGGTTATTTTAAGATTAATTATTGAATTATTCTAAGGTTTAATTTGATTAAAGGAGTGATAAGAATTTTAATAGGTTAATTAAAGCCTTAGTTATTTTAATTGCATCTTTAATATTTGGAGTGATAAGTAGTTATTTAATTTGAATTTTTATGAAGTTATTTAATATTTGAAAACATTATTGCTTTATTATTATTTGAAATTCAAGGCATATAGAGTTTTTGCAAATTATCTAATTGTGGAGAGATAAGGTTGTCTACATTGAATTTAGAAATATTAATATTTGCAAAATTCTTATTTTTATAGTTTCTAATTAATTAGGGAGCCATAAGGAATTCAACTACAAAGGTTTTTGAAAAATTTAGAAACTTGAAATAATTATTATTCAAAAACTAGGGAGTCAAAAGGATGTCTACTTCCAGGAACTCAATGGATAATGATATGGAAAACATAATTAGAAAAGAAATGAAAAAATCATAATAATTGCAATAAAAAAATTGCTTACAAAAACTGAAGGAAAATTAGATGTAGCTTCAAAATTGATCTATAGTGAAGCAATAGAAGAAAGCTTTGAAACTTTGGAATATTATCTACATGCTAGGATTATTGAAGCAATTGATAATGGAAAAGATAATATTATAATTCCTTTGTGAATAACATGTGCTTATACTGAGAGGGGGGGTGAATAGTATAACATAAACCTTTTTCCCAAATAGTACCATTAGCATTAATGAAACAGTAAACATCACACAAAACATAACACACATGAGAGACATCATTTTAACGTGGTTCACCCAATGTGGGCTACCTCCAAAGAAAAATATTTCTTCTAAATATTTCTCAAGTAATATCTTGGTACTCCTTCCCAAATTACAATGTTTATGGATCTCTATCCAAAGGAGATGTTGATCCCCTAATCTCAAGTTCATTGATCTCTTCCACAGGAGAACTCTTTCCCCTTCTGCTCTGGCTAGTGATCTTCTAGAAGACTCTGTCTCTATGCTACATTGATTGGTGGATATCTTTCCACTTGAAGACTCCTCACTCAGATCTGTCTTCAATCGTCCTGGTTGCTATATATCTATCCACTGAGACTCTATCCTTTATACTCTGTCACCTCCAAAGCTTTGTCTCAATACTGTACCAAACATAGTTCAGTCGTTCTAGCATAGTTCTGTTCAATCTCTTGTACTAAACATAGTATAGTCGATCTAGTATAATTTTTCTCAATAGGTTCACATAGAACCTACTCAAATCTACTCAATAGGTTCACACAAAACCTGTATCGCTCCAAATTTTTTGCATCCTTACCTTTAGGCTATTGGATTCGTGCCCGAAAGGAGGATGGGAAAAGGATGTCGCGGTACCTCGGACTGAGAGGACTTTGCGAAGGTCCCGCCTCTCAAGGGAGGTGTATTTTGATGATTTTTCGACGGATGGTGGGTTCACCAAGAAACATTTAAGGGCAGTTTCCACGCCTAGGTTTGGAATGTGTTTTAATGTGTTCATTTTTAACTTTAAGCATTCATATCCTAGGTTTGGCCAAATGAATCTAGATTAATCTACATGAAAATGCAAATTCAATGAGTACAGAAAATAGATTTAAAGACATAAAACAGAGAATTTATAGAATACAAATGAGGAATACCTGATCCGGATGTCTGGTGATGATTCTGATGTTTGAAGCAGTCAGGATCATCTGGAATTCGATAGATTCATCTGGGATCTGACAGAATCGTCTGAGATCTGACGAATTCGTCAGACGAATTCGTTAGAGACCTGCAAGCAGAAAAATAGATACAAAATACAATGAATACTACTGTGCTAACAGAGGGAAACAACACCAAATGAATGTATGAATATTGAATAATAGTTATGAACAGAAATTCAAGCAAATTACGATATTCTAATGACAAATCATGATCTTAGTATGCAATCTAAGCTAAATGGGTGAACTCCAAATGCAAAATAACATAAACACTGAATAAACTATCTAATTTGCAGAATAAAATAGCAGAGAAAAGGTTGAAAAGTGCAAACTTCAGGCACTGATTGCCTCAATATGGACTGCAGTCGAGATCGTCTCGCATCAAGTGCCCTCGGATTCGACAGGTTCGCCTCCGATCTGAACAAGTTCGTCGACGACGATGTGTGCTGGCTCCGACTGAAAAATAGTGATGTACCCGCAACAAAATTGGTATGGGACCAAGTGCAAATGAAAAATTGGGATGGTTCAACGTAGATGGAGTTAAATTGCAGAGAATTTCAGCCAGGGGGTGCTAAGGGGATAGCTTAGGATTAAATAGGCTTAGGGGAGTAGTTAGGAGGTTGGAGATCATCCCAATTTGGGAGATCTCCAACGGGGGAGGGTCCCTAACGATACAGACACGCTTCTGCCCGGATTGGAGACCCGTTGGAACAGAAGCTAACTTTGCAAAATTAGTTTTGCGACAAGATCGTCTGGACGTCCTAGTCCAGACGAAATCGTCAGATCTGGGGCGATATCGTCTGATCGGCGACGATATCGTCAAACGGTCAAAACAACCTCTAAAATTGGCACGAAAAAGGGGGAAACGGATTACCCGACGGTTAACGGGCGGTTTGGGAGGTTAAATTTGAATTTTAAATTATTTACTAAGGTGAATGTAATTATTACAATTTTATTGCGCCAATTTTAGGGTGCTACATTTTGCCCCCTCTTTAGCGAATTTTTTGAAGAAAATGCGTTAAAGATGAGTTCTTCTCGATCTACGAGAAAGCAAAAATTATTCCCATTTTTAGGCGACGATTCTTGGTCGAATCGTACGACGACTTACTATGGTGCCCCCTCCGTGTTTTTACCCAAATCGAACGTTTGAGGTAAAAACGCGAAAAAGCAAAAAATTATTTTTGAATAAAATTAAAAAAATAGGGTAAAACCCTAATTCATTTTTACTGTTCATTTTCTGGTTTTTAGAGCTCTGAAGCAAAAATGGTGGAGACGACGCACAGATCGACAGAGGTCCGACGCGGTCTACGGGTAAGAGTCTAGACTTAACTAGGATGCTTTAATTTAATTTTACATGCTTTGTAGGTAATTTTTAGGTGATTTTTGAGCATCGCGGCCGTTTTTGGGCCGTCGACGTCGTCGGGACGAAATCGTCCCGATTTCGACGAAATCGTCTCAATTTCGGCAATTTCGCTCGAGGGCGAAATCGTCGAAAGGGGGACGATTTCATCAAATTAGAGACGATTTCGGCTTGCAAAATCGGAGACGATTCTGCTCAAATTTGGGACGATATCGTCCAATAGTGGGCGATATCATCAATTGCATAAAATTGAATTTTAACTTGCATTATTGATTACTTGAATTGTTATTAATGATTTTTTTATTGTTTTTGTTGTTTATGTTTGCAGAGAGGATTACTAAAGAGCAGGGAATGGAAGTACGGAGGGTTGAGAGATGACTTGGCCGCTCTCACACAGGCAGAGCGAGATCAGCTGGCACAGGCCGGCTTGCAGCATGTGGCAGAGATGCCACAAGTGTCTACCGATATGGGGCTTCTAACAGCCCTAGCAGAGAGATGGTATCCGGGTTCCTCATGTTTTTGGCTACCTACAGGGGAGATGACTCCCACATTAGAGGATGTATGGAGGATTCTGAGAATCCCCATACAAGGACGGTTGATTACTCCTACGGCCAATCAGGGCCACGCTATGGGACGATTGTGCGGTGACCCGAGCTTCACCCTGGAGAAGGGCGAAGTTAATATCGAGGCACTACGCCAGATGCCTGGGGCATCTAGACTCACATGGGTATTAGCTGGAGTGGTTGGTGGACTTTTGTTGTGCCACCAGAGCGGGTGCAGGGTGTCGTGGATGCTCGTAGATGTGATCTACGATATGCGGGATCACGGCTATAGATTCTCTTGGGGCAATTTTGTTCTATGTCGATTGTACAGGATCCTGTATGGGGTCATGTACAAGGGCGGCCGATGTCTGGTCATGACATCGCTCTTACAGGTTTGGTGCTGGGAGCACATTGCAGTGCGGAGGCCGATAGGGCTTCCTCTGACAGGGGTTGACGGGGAGAGGCCCCGAGTCTTCTACTGGTGGCTCCGGAGAGGGGCACAACGACGGATAGATCTGCCTATGTCCCGGAGGCTATTGGATGACTTAGTCCCGGATCAGATCACCTGGAGGCCATGGAGGGAGCATCCAGGGTGGGCCGAGGATGGACAGGAGTTGGCTCGCGTCAGGCGAGTCTGCTGGCTATGGATGGAGAGGGGAGAGGTGGAGCTCCACCGCTATGACCGAGTTTTGAGGTAGTTCGGTCTGCAGTAGGGGATCCCATCTCTGAGGGATTACGAGTTTTCCTGGACTATCCGGGATAACACCACAGTTAGCGGGGCTCCCGACATGCAACGGTTCTGGAGCCAGGACACGGATGATGCCCCCATCCAGCCAATGGATGGGGACGATGCAGGGGTAGCCGATGGCTACGATGCCTGGTACGTAGGCATCCGCCCTCCTCGGATGACGAGGGCACAGGGTCCGATTCATGCGGTTGTGCGTCGGATAGGGAGGCGATGCCAGGCAACGATGGAGGCAGCCCAGGGTCACGGCGAGAGAGAGGTGAGGAGGCCACAAGCACAGGAGAGGCCGCGATAGAGGGAGAGGAGGGAGGCGAGACCCCCATCTCCATAGAGGCCACCATCGCCCGATAAGGGCAAGGGTGTCGACACAGGAGAGAGTAGCGAGATGGCTACTCTCTGGGCGGAGAGAGATCATCTCCAGGCCCAGGTGCAGACTCTACAGGATGAGGCTGCACGCCACCGAGCTGAGGTGTCACAGCTATGGGACGAGATTGCATGCCTCAGGGCACGGGGCGGAGGGGCGAGCTCTAGAGAGCTGACACGGGCTATCGCCCAGCTGACATTCTATCAGACATTGTATCACCAGCTGGTGCCAGAGGCAGATAGACTACCCCTGCCAGCCAACATTGCAGATCCGATCAGGATCGGGTCATCGAGGACCACGTCCCGATCGAGGACTAGGACTACGCAGACTGCGATGGGGCCACCTCGTCCACCTCAGGGGGGGAGGAGATGAGGCAGAGAGCTCGAGGGGCTCGCGAGGCTAGAGGGCTGGACTGACACTGTACAGACTGACATTGTATTATATGATTATTATTTTGTTGATAGAGGATTGAGTATGCCGAGGTACAGATTGTGGCATACCAATCCAGTTTTGATGATGTATATATACGGTTGTTGATATATATATGATATGAGATATGTTTTTGAGCACATGACTTGTATAATGTGTATACTGATGATGTTGTTATGTTTGATTGATTGATTTGATAATTCATGTAATTATGTCGTTGGAAATATTATAATTTTGATGTCATGCTGTGATGTTTTAAATGAAATAATCTGATGTAACAAATTGGTTGTTTGTGATGTGATAATAATAAAAATAAAAAGAGACTTCTAACAATAATTTCAAAGGACATTGTCGCTATTATAGACCATTTCATGGAGTCGCCGCTCACTCGGTCGTCAAGCTAGTCCCATTTATAGAAATATTGTTAAAAGTAAAAGAGTGCTTAAGAAACTGTCTTAAGACTTTGGTGCAATAATGCAAATGATGATGATGATGATGGTTTGTTTTCAGATTTTCATGAAAATAGTATGCATGAAATGATATTAAAATAATTTTTGCTAGGCATAAATTCCTAAGTGTGATAAAATTTTTGGATAATTCTTTAGGAATTATACCATCATTGCAAAGTTGAAGGTTGACATAATGACATGAAATAATGAAAATGGGTTTGCTTTTTAAAAGCATAATTTGTGTAACATAATGAATTAAGTCATATGGTTTTCATGATTTTTAATAAATGGGGAATAAAAATTGTTACAATGGTTTGCGCTAGGCATAGAATATGTAGGTATAGACTTATACCATCATCGCGAAAATCCAAAAAAGATAGTTTTATTGTATGGTTGATTTTTGATGAACAGAAAAATATGAAAATGAGGACTTGCGCTAGGCATAAAATTCCACTTTTGGTTTTGGAACTATACCATCGTCGCGAAAGTCAACCAGATATATGTGTTTTGATTGTATATTTTGAAAGAAATTTTTGATTTTTCTATTATATAGTGGTCTTTGTGGTAAACAACTGTACTTGATTTATTCCAAACAAGTTGCAAAAATAATATTTCAAAGGATTTTAAAGACAAAAGTTAGATTTATAAGGAATCCCGTGTGCATATGTGAATTCATTTCCAATCTTGACTTATCATAATGATACACAAAATCTCTCAAATACAAATGTGTGTGCAATTGCATTGTTCATTTACCAGTTTTTGAGCAAGATAATATGATACAAGTGATTTGAAGAAACCAAATAAGTGTTCATTAACCATGATGTAGATGCATATAACCATACTAGACTACTATGTAGGTCGGATTATCAAGAGCTAGCTAATCCATAAGCAGACATAGGTCTCGTACAAAAGAAGGTCGCTAATGTGACGGACATATCACCACGCTAGGAGTTACCCAAGGCCAAGCAGGTTGGGCACAAACCACCTGTTATGGGGCTTACCTCATTTCGAATAATTGAGAATTCCAAGGATTCAAGCTCATCAACCCTTCTTTTCTTTTCAAAGGGTAGGGAAGGGATTTTATTGCTTTCTTGCTTTTGCTTTCTTTTCTTTTTCTGTTTCTTTTGAACTTTGCTTCTTTTTCTTTTTGTATTTTTTTGCTTGATTTTTGAGATAGTGCTTGAAATATTGCTGGAATGATATAAAATAACATTTTTCTTTTCTCTTTTTTCTTGAACTTTTCTTTTCTTTTTCTTTGCTAGGGATACTTGCTCGGATTAGCTGTAGAGCAAGGGATTTTTATTCTGGGTAGGGGTGAGCTTGTCCTTTTGCCAATTCTCAAAGATTCTAGACCATGTGCATGATAGGATAGCAGGGGAAACTTTTCGCTCAAGAAATCAGTTCTACTATGTAGCAAAACATGGAAATTACAAATATAATCATTTTATTGTGAAAAGATGTGCTTGGTTTAAGTAAATAACAAGATCAATTCTCTATGCTCAAATTTTATTTAATTGAATTTTGTGGACTTTGATATAAGAGAGATTAGTAATCATGCCGGATAAAATCAAGATATTTATTGTTGTGAGTGTGCAAGTGAGGGATTCCAAATAAATGGTAATTTATCCAAAATAATTTGAAACGTATAATTGTAAGAAAATATATATAAACACTTTTGAGAAGTTTTGAGAATGTTGACTCTCTCTTTCTTCTTTATTTTATTTTGGTTTCGAAAGAGTCAAGCATATAGTTGTTTTTATATTTTTATTCTTTATTTTTGATGTTTGGTTTTATTTTTGTTTTTGAGCAAAAAAATTTAACAAGTGCCTTAAATAAATGCAATAGATAGTTTTTGAAGATTTTTGATGATTATGAATATTTTTGATGTTTTTGGATTTTTATAAATTTGAAAGAAATATAAGATAAAAATTTTGAAAGTATTTTAAACAATTATATACAAGGATGAAATGACCAAATTTATGCATAGTAACGTTTAAGATGCAAAATATTCATGGGTTCTTTAAGTTCTTTACCATCTAAGGTAGACAATTTGTATGCTCCTGATTCAAATTTGGCAGTAATAATGTATGGTCCAAGCCAATTGGGCTCAAATTTACCTTTAAGGTCCTTAGTTGCATTTGTATTTTTTTTATTTTCTTTTAAAACAAGGTCGCCAATCTCAAAGGATCGATGACGAACTTTCTTAGCATATGATCTTTTAAGCTTGTTTTGGTAAGCACGGAGATGCTCCAAAGCATTGATGCATTTTTCATCTAGGAGTTCCAGCTGACTGAGTCTGCCAAAGACGATATTCATCTCCTACTTCGGTATCTTGAAGTAGCAGAGCCAAAGAAGGAACTTCCAATTCAAATGGAAAACTGCTTCAAGCACCGTAAACCAAAACAAATGGTGAAGTTCCCGTGGGGGTTCGAACACTAGTTCGATAGGCCCACAAGGCCGGATATAATTGAATGTGCCAACCACGGCCGCTTTATTGACTAATATTTTGAGAATTTTGATTAAGGTTTTGTTAGATGCTTCTGCTTGACCATTACCCTGAGGATAATAGGGAGTGGACCAACGATGTTGAATCTTATATTTTTGGCATAATTTTTTAACATCTTTATTTTTGAAGCAAGTTCCATTGTCAGAGATGAGATTGGCAAGAATTCCGAACCTGCAAATGATTTGATTAAAAATAAATTTAGAAACTTGTGTGCCAATGCAGGAAGCTAAAGGCATAGCTTCGACCCACTTCGTAAAATACTCAGTGGCGGTTATGATGAACTTGTGTCCATCAGATGACACAGGATTGATTTTGCCAATAATATCCAAGCCCCATTTAGAAAAGGGCCAAGGAGATGAAATAGCCTGTAGCTCTTGTGCAGGCGCATGGACAAGGTCAGCATGTTTTTGACACTTGTCGCAATGGCGCACATACTCATGTGCATCCGTTTCCATGGTAGGCCAAAAGTATCCTATCCGAAGGAGCTTTTTAGCAATGACACTACCACTAAAGTGTCCTCCACAAGATCCATCGTGGGCTTCACTCAAGGCTGATTTAGACTCTTCTAAGTTTAAACATCTTAATAGGATACCTTCAAAAGATCTCCTATATAAAGTATTGCCAATTATTACAAATCGACTTGCTCGTCGACGTAATAACCGACGCTGGTTTCTATTAGAATTTGCAGGGAAAGTCCCATTTTGGAGAAAATCAAATATGTCTGTATACCAAGGTTCAGGAGTAGTTTCATTGATTAGAAACACATCCAAAGGCTCTAAGCATGACTTATTTGAAGCGGGTTCCTGGAGTCGATGAATAATGATAGTGGCATATTCGTCATCTAACTCCAAGGGCAGGAGAGATGCAACTGCGGCCATAGCATCAGCTGCACGGTTGCTAGTTCGAGGAATAGCTTCCAAGGTAACTTGATCAAATAAAGACATTAATTGTAAAACATAGGCCTTATATGGGCGCATTTTATCATCTCTGGTTTGATAAACTTCATTAATTTGGTTTATAACCAGTTGAGAATCACCAAAAACTAAGAGATGTTTAATTTTTAGCGCTAGGGCAGCTCGTAATCCAAGGATTAGAGCTTCATACTCAGCAGTATTGTTGGTGCAAGCAAATGTCAATTTGAAGGACAGAGGAATAAGATGTTTTTGCGGAGATATTAAAATAATACCCGCACTAGCCCCACTCATGCATCGGGCTCCATCAAAGTATAAGGACCATTGGTCGGTATGGTCTGCCTCTAATTGAAGGCATTCATCTGGAAACTCGATGATGAGGGGATGGGTAGACCCTAAGGGTGCAGCAGCTAATTGATCTGCTATGATTTGACCCTTAACAGACTTCTGTCCTATGAATGTGAGATCAAACTCGCTTAGAGCAAGAACCCACTTGGCCGTGCGACCCGATAAATAAGGTCGACTCATGAGATACCTTAAGGGATCATATTTAGCAATGACATAAGTTTTTTGACTAAGCATATAATGTCATAATTTCTGCATAGCAAACACGATCGCTAGACATAGTTTTTCCAACGTCGTGTAGCGGGTTTCATAACCGATGAAGGTTCGGCTAATATAATAATTAGCACGTTCTCGCTTTTCATCATCAAGTTGAGCTAACATAGCCCCTAAGGCGTAATCGAAGCGGAAATATATAGGAGAAATGGGCGATCAGATTTAGGTGGTGAAAGCACAGGTGGATTAAGGAGGTATTGTTTGAGAAGTTCAAAAGCTTCTCTACATTCTGTGTCCCAATTAAAAGGGACATCCTTCTTAAGGAGTTTAAGAAAGGGACCGGTTTTATCCGCCAGCTTATCGATGAAGCGACGGATGGCTTGAAGTTTACCTTGTAAACTTCGTAACTCAGATATATTAGTAGGTGCGGGCATATCGCTGATGGCCGCAATCTTGAGAGGGTCGATTTCAATACCACGTAAAGAAACTAAAACCCCTAATAGTTTGTCGGATTTAACTCCGAATATGCATTTTGCTGGATTTAATCGAATGAGATATTCTCGTAATCGATTAAAGACTTTCCTCAAATCATCTAAATGATTATTTTCAATAATAGAGCGAGCTATAATATCATCCACATAATCATGTAGGATATCATGCATCATATCATGAAAAATGTAGGTCATAGCTCGTTGATAAGTTGCACCGACGTTCTTTAAGCCAAATGGCATCACTTTCCAACAAAAGGTACCCCAGGGGGTAATAAAGGCTGTTTTAGCCTGGTCTTCAGGAGCTATCCGAATTTGATTATAACCGGAGAATCCATCCATTAAGGACATCATCCCACTTCCGACAGTGAAGTCAATGATTTGATCCATGTTTGGAAGAGGAAAGTCATCTTTAGGGCATGCAACGTTAATATCTCTAAAATCTGTGCAAACCCTAACTTTGGTAGCTTCTTTCTTGGTGACTGGAACTACATTTGAGATCCATTCAATATAATCAATAGCTTGTATAAAGATAACATGCAGGATTTTTTCTAACTCCCCTTTGACTAGCAGAGCCACTTTGGGATGCATTTTTCTAAGTTTTTGTTTAACAGGTTTAGCATCCGGATGGACCACTAGATGATGCATGACTACAGAAGGGTCTAGACCTCGCATATCTTCGTATGTCCAAGCGAAGACATCTTCATACTCTTTAAGGAATGCAATGTATTGTTCTTGTTTTTCTTGACTTAATTCTGATCCAATATTGATTATGTGAGGATTGTCCTCAGTTCCAATATTAATTTTAATGACGTTTTCTACCTTCATATGTAGATCTCTTTCAAAGTTAGGTGGGGCGGGTGAAACGCCCAATTCTTGTAATTCTTGTAAGGTTAATTTAGATAATTCATTCTGAGGATTAGTGGCCTCAAGTTGGGCTATAGTTGGTATAGAACCATCAAAATAAAATCCATTGTGTAACATCTCTTCAACAGAGACATCATGGAAGATATCTCCTTCCAACTCTTCATCGGGGTCAGGAATCATTTCAGGGTATGCTATGGATAGCATGTTGCATGAAAACGACTGATTTTTAAGAGGCAAATCAACATGCCTATCCAAATAATCTTGATAGCATATGAGATGATCATCATCCTCAAAAGGAAAGGGTTGACCCTTATTAGGAAATAGGCCCACACCACAACGGGCAGGCCACGGTTCTACCTCGAAAGGTTCTTTCATGCCATTTTGGGAAGGTCCCAAGCCTTTCCCTTTATATCCCATTTTAAGCATCATGGGTTTAGCTTTAATATAATCATTGGTAAAATAACACCGAGCATATCCTTCATGATGAGTTTTGATATTCCGAGGGATTCTTCCCTAGTCATATCCTTTATAAATGAAGGCACAACTCCCGACTTGGTAAGTACTTCCCATAGGTTGTGGGAGGCCCAAAGTACGAGGAGATGGCGGCAAGTTATTTAAAAGGTTTGAATCTTGCATGAAAGCATTTGTTTTTTCTGATATTAAGGTTGTAGATAAGTCTAGGTAAAAGTTCATCATAAAGGGCATAAGATGTAGAAGGCTTATTACCTATATCTTTAGATGTGGAAGGTATGATAGATGTGTCTATAGGTTTTGAATTTATAGGGATAGAACTTGAAGGATTGGTTGTAGATTTAAGATCTTTTTGAGGTTCTAAAATGATTTGTTTAGAGGGTTGTTGGTCTATATAGGAGGATGAAATTAATGGAGGGGAAATAGGTGAAGTTATGGGTGTATGTTTCACAGTTTTAGATGAAAAATAAGAACTAGGATGTGTGGATGACAGAGCAGGGCAAAATTGCACTCCAACGGGTTCTCCCAAAGCACACATATCAAAAGGTCTAGGGTCACCATGAATAGTGACCAACTGATTTTTAAACTCGAATTTAACACATTGGTGTAAAGTTGATGGGACCGCTCGCATGGCGTTGATCCAAGGGCGACCCAAAAGTATATTGTACGATGCTAGGCAATGTACAATAAACACGGTTGTTTCTAGGGTTCTAGGGCCAACTTGCAATGGGAGGGTAATAACTCCACACGTTTCTTGTGTTTCGTCATTAAAAGCTTTGATAATCATATCGGTTTTCTTCATTTCATCACTTCTAAAGCCAAATCGTTGGTAGAAGTCAAAAGTGCAAATGTTTAGAGATGAGCCATTATCAATCAAAACTCTTTTGACAGCTACATCTCCAATTAGAGCAAGTAATGTATAAGGGATTGTCCTTATGTAAACTGTGTTGTGGGATATATTTATCTCGGAAGTCAATACAATCAATCTCTCGAGTGATGATAGTATTGGCCATAGCTTCAAAGGTTGAATGTTTTGAGGTACCATCATTTGGCTCAATGTAAGCATCAACTCATCCCTATGGGTGGGAGAGGATCTTAATAAATCCAAAAGGGAAATTCTGGCCGTAGTATTGGACAATTGCTCATTAATATTGTAAGGGGGTTTAGATTGAACAGTAGGAACATGATTCCCTTTATTGGGGTTTTTCAAAACGAATGGAACCGATCCATCATTCTGGTTTGGTTCTTGTTGAGAGTTTTGAGCTTGTTGTCGAGTAACGACTCCAATGGTACCTACAATGTTATAGTGAAGACGCTGAACTGGTCTCGGTTGAGCATTAATGGCTTGTTCATTAGAAAGGAATATATTAGAAGAAGGTCGAGTAGTGACTTTTCTAGGAAATGGTTCTTCCTGGAACCATAGCATCCTGTGACGGGTTGAATGGGATCTGATTCATTTTCAGAACTATTCGATTGGTTTGAAGTAATGTCTAGTTCACTTTCACTATCTGATTCTATATCACTAGAATCAGAAGTTTGAAAATTATGTAAGGGCCTGGTCGTAACCAGGGATAAGGTCATGTCAAATATTTGAGGATCCTGAATAGGTAATTGTCCGCTAATGGTTCCTACATATCGGGTAGGAGGGGGAACATTATGATGTTCGATTTGATTGGCTACCTCTTTACCATGTCTTGGTAAAGGGTGTTGAAATATGTCTAGAGTTTGATTGGCATTTTGATTTTGATTTTGGGGAACGGTCTTTTGAGTATTATTAGGAGGGTTTTGTTTAGGTTGGAAGGCTTGCACTTCCATTTCATTATTGTCAATCAAATCTTGTATTTTATGTTTCAACCTTTTACAAGCGTTGGTAGAATGTCCAGGTCCTCTATGGAAATCACAAGTGCAAGTCAGCTCTGTATCCGGGTATAGTTGGGTCAAGTTCCTGGATAGCTGGTAATTGGATCAAACCTCTTTCGAGTAATTGAGGTAAAATAGTTGATAAGGGTTGATTTAATCTAGTGAATTCTCGAGGAGGCTTATCAGGAGGTTTCAATATGAATTTTTTTGTTGTCTTCGTTGCATTGATATTCGCAACATTCCTACTGTCAGTGACTCCGTCACCAACAACTTGTTTGTTTTTATATTGATTTCTAGACGTTTTCTCATCATCCTTCTTCCTAAGTTGGCCTCTCCTAATGAGGGCATCTTCTACTCTTCGAGCTAAATCTATAGCTTGATCGAAGGTAGTTAAAGTAGCAGTCGATAGCTCATAAGATATCTGTTCCTGTAAATTGTTGATGAAAATGTCCAACATTTCCCTATAAGGCAGCACAAAGTGCAGTTTTCCTGTCAATTGCCTCCATCTAGCTAAGAAATCGGCAAAACATTCATCCTTGTCTTGTTTTAAATTGTATAGGTCTTTAATAGTTACATGCCTCTCGATGTAGGCACTAAATTGATGGACAAATGATTCCGTTGTTTCTTCAAAGTTTCTCAAAGAATGAGTGGGCAATTGATAGTACCACTCTAATGCCATTCCACCTAAACTTTTTGGGAACATTTTTAGTAATAGCAAGTCATCATGCGATATGTCGTGACATGCTATCCTAAACATGCGAAGATGCTCTATGGGATCTTCGGTTCCTTTATATATAGGTAGGATGGGCATGGGAAAATGCTTAGGGTATGGTTGAGCTACAACTATGGGATCCAAAGGTTGACTACAGATCTCTCGATAATTATACGAGGGACGGTAGGGATCTATCTCGGTCCATACGTGAAGCTAATTGTTTCACCATGGCTTCCAGATTACTAGTTTGCCCCCCATATTGGTTCGGTAGGGCATTGACATGAGTTTTATGGGCATATGATGGAGGAACATGCAGATTAGATGCCATGTTACTATTGTGTAAATTATTGGTAGGAAAAGTATTATGAAGGAATTTTGAAGTTGTATTATGTTGTATTCCGGATTGTTGAAAGTTTGTATTTGGCTTTGTTTTAGGTTTTTGTTTACTTGAAGCATATTGCTCAATAGTTTGGCGGAATAAAGTAGTGAAGGAAGGTTTCTTTTGTGTGGGAGTGATTTTAGGTTGAATAACAAGTTCCTTAGGAGGTTGGGTAACCTGTTGTTTTGACATGTTTTGAGCCATAGTGACCATATCCGTATTGGATGGCCCAGCCTTGTCACTTTCTTGATCAATGAAAGACAAGGGATTAGTGCGCATATTACACATATATTCCATGGCTGCTTGAGTGTTACTAATTTGCCCTTTATCAATACGAATTGCCACATTAAGGTCATCAATGTTATCAATGAGAAATTTCTGAAAATGCTCTGCATTGTCAAAAGCAATAGTTCCATTTGGAGCTACTCTAGGGGATGAGGATCCATCCTCTTTAACACTCCCTTCTTGTTCCTTATCTTCACCTAAGTCTTCTTCTGATTGACCTAGAGTTTCTCCTTCCGGATTTGGATCTCCAAGAAGGACATTTGGGTCTCTAGTTGTATCTTGTAACCAATCTTCTTCTTCTCCTAAAGTTTCTTTACCATTCCTAAGTTTAGGCATGGTGCTAAATTTTGATTTCAGCAAATATATATATATATATATATATAAAATATATATATATATATATATATATATATATGCAACAAATTAAGAGGTATATGTTTACTATATACCTACTACAATATTTGAAAATGAAATGTTTAAGTTTTTGCTAAGTTTTTTGGGTTTTTTTTTTTTTTTCTTTGCTTTTTGAAATAATATTGTAAAGACAATCAACACAATAAATGCAAGAAATAAGACTGAAAGTAATAATCTAGTTTTCTATAAACAATTTATGAATATCATTAATAGGTTCGAGTTGTTCCGGAGTCATGAAGTGTTCTTCTTCAAATTGAAAGTTTTCTTTTAAAAATTTGATGAAAAGAGCTATAGTGATATTATCTGTCTCAGATGTCAGGTTGATAAAAGTAAAGCTCATGGCAATACTCTCGATATAGCACAGCTCGCGGAACTCTATTCCATCTTTCCCTATCTGTAAGAACAACCTCTTGGTCTTCTACACAACCTAGGAACCGGTGCACAATGGCTGCGTTCTCGAGGTATTCCTCGAAGGTGAACAATTCTGAAGATACTAGAGCTCTCCTATAAGCTAACCATCTATGGCAGAGCTCTCTGAAGTTCATGATAAAAAACTAATTGATGAGGATCCAGGATTCTATCTAGGACTAGCCTCTTGATTTGCTTAAGTTGTGTGGACCTAGATGAGATGAGACTAAGTCTTCTATCAAGTTCGTTCCACAGGAATTGATTCCTACTTGTTTCAGGCACACTAAGGACAGAATTGACTTCTATGGCTGCCAATTGGTTTTCTACGTTTATAGTAACTGCTAACCTTTTCTTAGGAGCTACCATCTAAACATGATTTCAAAGTTAAAGGATTTAAAATGCATCTATGTTTTAGTTGTTCTATATATATATATATATATAAAAAATTTTTTTTTTTTTGTTTTCAAAAGGTTATGATGCATTCACGTCGGGTTCACCAAAATGTATCGCTCCAAATTTTTCGCATCCTTACCTTCAAGCTATTGGATCCATGCCCGGAAGGAGGATGGGAAAAGGATGTCGCGGTACCTCGGACTGAGAGGACTTTGCGAAGGTCCCGCCTCTCAAGGGAGGTGTATTTTGATGATTTTTCGACGGATGGTGGGTTCACCAGGAAACATTTAAGGGCAGTTTCCACGCCTAGGTTTGGAATGTGTTTTAATGTGTTCATTTTTAACTTTAAGCATTCATATCCTAGGTTTGGCCAAATGAATCTAGATTAATCTACATGAAAATGCAAATTCAATGAGTACAAAAAATAGATTTAAAGACATAAAACAGAGAATTTACAGAATACAAATGAGGAATACCTGATCCGGATGTCTGGTAATGATTTTGATGTTTGAAGCAGTCAGGATCATCTGGAATTCGACAGATTCATCTGGGATCTGACAGAATCGTCTGAGATCTGACGAATTCGTCAGAGACCTGCAAGCAAAAAAATAGATACAAAATACAACGAATACTACTGTGCTAACAGAGGGAAACAACACCAAATGAATGTATGAATATTGAATAATAGTTATGAACAGAAATTCAAGCAAATTACGATATTCTAATGACAAATCATGATCTTAGTATGCAATCTAAGCTAAATGGGTGAACTCCAAATGCAAAATAACATAAACACTGAATAAACTATCTAATTTGCAGAATAAAATAGCAGAGAAAAGGTTGAAAAGTGCAAACTTCAGGCACTGATTGCCTCAATATGGACTGCAGTCGAGATCGTCTCGCATCAGTATGAAATCGCCTCGGATTCGACAGGTTCGCCTCCGATCTGAACAAGTTCGTCGACGACGATGTGTGCTGGCTCCGACTGAAAAATAGTGATGTACCTGCAACAAAATTGGTATGGGACCAGTGCAAATGAAAAAATTGGGATGGTTCAACGTAGATGGAGTTAAATTGTAGAGAATTTCAGCCAGGGGGGTGCTAAGGGGATAGCTTAGGATTAAATAGGCTTAGGGGAGTAGTTAGGAGGTTGGAGATCATCCCAATTTGGGAGATCTCCAACGGGGAGGGTCCCTAACGACGCAGACACGCTTCTGCCCGGATTGGAGACCCGTTGGAATAGAAGCTAACTTTGCAAAATTAGTTTTGCGACAAGATCGTCTGGACGTCCTAGTCCAGACGAAATCGTCAGATCTGGGGCGATATCGTCTGATCGGCGACGATATCGTCAAACGGTCAAAACAACCTCTAAAATTGGCACGAAAAAGGGGGAAACGGATTACCCGACGGTTAACGGGTGGTTTGGGAGGTTAAATTTGAATTTTAAATTATTTACTAAGGTGAATGTAATTATTACAATTTTACTGCGCCAATTTTACATACAGAACCTACTCAAATATGCTCAACAGGTCCACACAAAACCTGCTCAAATCTGCTCACCAGGTCCACACAGAACCTGCTTAAATATTCTTAATAGATCCACACAGAACCTGCTCAAATCTGCTCAACAGGTCCACAGAGAACCTGTCTAAATCTACTCAATATATCCACACAAAACCTGCTCAAATCTGTTCAATAAGTCCTCTCTAGGACTTTCTCAAATCTGCATAGCAAGCATTCACAAAAGCTTACTCAAATCAGTCCACAAGCCTTCTCAAAGACTTGTCTCAATCACATATAATCATAAAGAGAATTTTTAGAGACTCAATATGTTCTAAGCTCCATGTTCAATAAATATCTCAATTCAATCTCACAGAAGCATAAACAGAATTGTTAGAGACTCAATATGTTCTATACTCAAATCCTAATCTCAACTCAAATCAATCACCTCAAGGAACAATCCTTTCTCACAAACCCTAGTCCAAGCATGTATTTAACCAACTCAAAATATTTCCAACAATGCTCAATCACAAATCTCACATAAAAATTATACTCATGTTCTTCTCTAACTCAATTTCAAGTTCATTTCACAATCAATGGGCTTCAACACCAATGCCTCTCAAACAAGGTTTAATTACAACATACAAACTAGAAAACCTTGAAGCATTAAACCAACAACTCTCAAAAATGGAAACCACAATCAATCATTTTCTCTCCACAGAAATTTTAGAAATCAACCACCATAAACAATCAATAGGAAAATTTGCCCATACCTTTTTGATGCCAAGGAGTTGTCCACAAAATCTGCCACACTTAAACACAACTTTCCTTTCCAATATCAATAAGGGTTAGTGGACTTCAAATAATCACAATATAAAGCATAACTCAATTTACACCCTTTTTACTCCAACTAAATAAACACATCCACCAAAGTCCCTTTTTAATAAAACCCTTATCAAAATAACAATCAATAATCCTTTTTAAAACACTTTAAAAACAACTCCTTATTTCTCCTAAATTCAATTCTTAATAACCATTAAATAAATAATTTAACCCCTCAAGTTTTGCAATAATCAACATAGCCCAAATAAACAAAGTTTAATAAAAAATTTAATTTCCACTAACCACCTTATAACTCCAACTTAGGGCTAAATAAAATTAAATTAATGCAAAACGTAATTACCTCCTCAAGGGGATTCGAACCCTCGACTTGCACATGCCGAGAGTGTCTTAGCCACGACTAATATTCCAACCGAGCTAGCCGCTCATTGGAATGGAAATGCACAACGTACCTAATCCCTTTCTCCACCTTCCGCAAAATCAAAAGCATTGAAGCGCCTTTCTCACGCCTTCCAAAACATCGTCAAGGGGATTCGATCCTTGGCATTTTCGTTTGTCCAGCGCCTTAGCCAAAACCGATTTCCAATGCGCCATGCTACCCACGATGTTTATTTCTCCGAACACTGCCTATCTTATTCGCTACTTCACTTCTCAAGAAATTCACACAAGCTCATAAATGATTCGATAGCCAACGATTTGATTGCACGAGCAAAGATAAAATAATAATCAATTGAAGGCCCCTTTATATAGTCCTTTAATGATATTGAAGATGTCGATGGAAATATGACTTTTTATTTGCTTGATGACGTCAACAGAAATCTTGCGTATTTAGTTTTAAATTTAAATTCAAATTTTAAATAATTAAAATTTAAACCAAAAATTAAAACTTAAATATCTCCATCATCGGGGCACATTTTTTAATGAAACGAAAGCCCAACTTGGGTTTTAAGAAAAACCCAGATAAAATATGTTGTCCATGGTTTTAAATAAAACCTTTTATTTTTCCTATCTTGGTTTTCACAAAAACCCTTCATTGATCCTTTTGATATTAAATGATATTTTGACATCAATGACAACATATTAGCTTAGGGACTCAAAATGTACAACACTTTGGATATCGATAGCATATTATATATGGCATTGCTTACACTCTAATATCACAAATAAGAAAGCATGAAACAAAATGAATTGATTGATTCTCTTAAGAAGAAAGTAAAAGTAGAATATTTTTTGGAAAAGATATTTCATTCTTCAAGTAATATTGATACATCAAGTTCATCTAATTCAGGATATTACCATGATGCTTTAAGTGAATGTTTAGAAGTCTCTATACTAAAGAAGACATGTGATATGAAGAACAAAGGTAAAGGTAAAATTATTTTATAGGAATCTAATGATAATATGATAGTTCAAGAAAGCACAAAGACTAAAGAATATGAAGCTGAGACTAAATATGAAGACCACCAAGAAGAAAATGAACCTAATCAAGATGAAGGACGTATACAATACAAAGTGAATTGAAGGATGAAGACTGTATTGAAGACTAAAGTCTTCAAAAACCAAATAATGTAATACAAGGGGGTGTTGGAAAATATCACATTAGTTGATACATGCCAATGTACCACTTTGGTACATTATTAGATTAGGTGTGTGTCTTATATTAGAGTGTGAGTTAATATTTCATGTAATGTAATAATGTACGGGAAATGCACGTGTCATGTAACTATGTGTACAATTGTTGTGAGTTTAAATGTGCACAAGTGTCCATTATGTAAGAGTGCACATGTGTCCTTAGAATAGGAAAGTGAAGAGTTACAAAGAAGAGTTGTGGTCAAGAGTGCAACATATCAGGAGTCACATTTAATTATATTATTGTGACAAAGGATTGTAATATATATCAAAAATGCATAGCTTCTTGCATTCATTAGTAGACCTTTATTCTATAGTATTTTTAGTATTCTATATGCGATATCGTGAGCATGTTCATGTGATTATTCTATGAGTATTCTAAGTTATTCTTGTGTTATTTTGTTTGATATTATATTCTAAGTTATTATATTTATTTCATTATATTGCAATTTTATTATATTTGATCCTATGATTATATTCCTATGAGTTTCGTATTAAGTATAAGGCTTCAAAAACCATCAATATCTTTTACCAATGCCACTTGGTCTTTGGGGGATGACATAGAAATATTCTCACATAAATCTCTATTTCTAATTAGTTTAGTGGGTGTTATATCTATGTTAAATTCATAGATCTTGTTTGTCCATCCTGCTCTCTTTTCCCCTAATTCACTATGCAACATGGTGGATCTGAAATCAAGATGGACCATAAAGGCAGTGGTCTTGCTTTGGGATAAGTAATAATTAATTCTCTTAGGGATATCATCATTAGAAACACTTGCTTCTAAATTAATGTATGTCTTTTCTCATAATTATGGAGAACCTAGATCATAAATAAAATTAGATTTTCTTTGTCCTTGTCATTTTTCTCAGTTAAAACTATGGTGATACTTTCATCTATACTAAACACATACAACCTAAAGTCTTTAAGAAAATTTGGGTTGAGAATTGAGGCTTTGGTAATCAAATCCTTTATACCCTGGAAAGCCTTCTTACCTTATTTAGTTCATGTAACGGTTGCATCCTTTAATAACATATTGGTTATTAGTCTAACCAATTACACAAATTTTATTATGAACCTAGTTACAAACTGGATTTAACCTAGGAAGGACCTAATTCCTATGACAGATGTGAGTAAATTTAATTCTCTTATTTCTTTTATCTTGTCAGGATCTATTGATAGTATATGTTTTAATACTACATCTTCTCAGGTTTTACCTTTATAAATCATAAATATAAGCTTTTTGGGGTTTAGTGAAATACCATACTCCCTATACTTCACAAAGATAAACTCTAGATATTCATTGTGCTTACCTCTTTCTTTAGAGAAAAAAGTTATATCAATGTATATAAGTATAATTTTGCCTACCAGATCTACAAAGGTATTATACATAGCTCATTGGAATGTGGATCTAGCATTTGACAACTCAAAAGATATCTATTGACATGTGAAGGTCCCTCATTTAGTTGTGAAGGATGTTTTATGCTAGTCATCATTGTTAATCCAAATTTTATTATACCCTAAGAATTAATATAGGATTGATAACATCTATGACCCAACTACTTTTTAAAATATTTGATCTATGGTAGGCAACATGCAATTATCCTTTAGTGATGCCTAGTTTATATTTTTTAAATTAACATAACCTAATATCACTATTTTTCTTTTAGAACAAAATAAAATTGGCAACCCATAAAGAATGCTTGATTAGGAAAAAAAATTGGGCCTAGAGAATTTTTTTTTCATACACCTTCAAATCTGCATAGGACTAGGCAATGATATCACCATACTTCCCACAGAGCATCTTGAAAAGGCCCACATCTTCCTCAGTGTATTATTTTCCTAATAAAATATTCTTCCATTAATTAATCTCAAAGGGGTGGTAAAAATATGCTTTCACTTTAATGTTGGACGTCTTGACATCGTTTTTTAAGCTAAACAAGCTTTATAGTGTGATTAGCCCTTTTGGAAGTTGATTAGTCTTTAATTGGATCACTCCATATTTTATATTGTGCCCATATTTATTTTCATTTCCAATATTTTGAGCTTATCTTATGATGAATTTAATAATTTGCTTATTATTATTAAAAATTTGTCAATGATGGGTCTGAGGGCTTGGTTCAACAGTCAAAATGCTTTTGTAGGAGTGTGGAGACCATGTCCCAATCCCTTGGGCCTTGTAGTACCGGTGGGTGTGTCGCATCAGCATAGTCGATTACGTAAAAGGTTTACCCGATGCAACTGGAGGTTATAGTGGCGACAAGGAGCAAGATTTGAACCCACGAAGAGACGTAGAAAATTGTATCGAGTTACCAATTCCTCTAGTATAATAAAAAACATATACGTATCAATGATAAAAATTATTAGGGATAACTAACCTAAAAAACTACCTCTAATTATTTTTTCTTATCCCATATATTTGAAGTTGAACCTTACTACCATGGAAATTTTTTCATTTACTTTGGAATTCATTTCTCAAAGAATTACCTTAATCTGATAAGTGTTAAAACTCTCTAATAGATTCTAAACATTGTGCTTGTATTATTTTAGGTGTTTTTTTAACATAGTGTGATTTGACCTAATTTATTAATAGCTCAAATTCGCCAAATATATTGAGGTTTTTTATCCCCATATTTTCATACTTCCTCTAGTTAATGTAGAGTGTTTCATACTCAGCCATGTTATTGATGTAGTTATACAATGACCTATAAGCATAGTTCATATGAGTGTCATGTGGGTTTATGAATTGCATACTATCATTGGCCCCATTTCTACTTCTAGCATCATCAAAATGCATGAGCCAGGTCCCATCATGTCCTTGTGCTTGTTGGCTAGTCAAGATTTGGATGTTAAGGGATATTCAGATATTAGATAATTATTGAGCTCAGTTTCATCAAAATTAACTTATGAGTCCTCGTCATCCTGTAGTACATCAATGATCATATCAATTTTAGATATTTGACCATATTTGTGACTTCATCTACAAATTTAGGCAACTTGTTTAAATTTACTACATTATATTCATCTAGCTTGTGCAATAAGTAATTTTATGGTGATTATTTCTCTATCTTGAACATCTTAAGGTTTCTTCATATGGGTGTAGTCCATCACCAAGTATCCATTTCTAAACAATTTTCATGTCCACTCCCTTGAAAGTACCATTCCAAAATATAGAGGGAGATCAAAAATGATAACTACCTAGGTAACTAATAATTCAAGATGCTTTGTTGAGTCATGATTAAATCTTTCAAAACCCCTATAATATTCATACTAGTATCATCCATTTGGATTGGGTTCTTTGTCATTTTTGTATATGGCAAACCTATTTCTTTATAAATAACCTTAGGTATTATAGTCGCAATGAGCTCTAAATCCACTATGCAAATCCTTAGTAAATAATTCTTAGTTTTCAAAGTTATAGATAATGGTGGAAGTAATTTTTAGTTTTCAAGGTCTTTGGATTGGGAGCATTTAAAATATTTGTTACATCGACTTGGATGCCTAAAGGATATTTTGCCATCAAATTTGTTACTCTGTTGGACCCAACTAAGTTGGTTTTAGCTCTCCATTCTTACCACAACTTCTTTATTATTATCTAAGGGCTTTCTACAATACATCTATTTATCTCAGTAGAGCCAAGGCTTCCAACATGTTCACTTTTGTTGGTATCTTCTTCATCTCCTCCACTATATTAAGTTTGAAGTCAACAAAACTACTTTCACTATGTGAGTCAAACTTCAATTTGTGTTCTAGGGCATCGGTTAGAATGGTCTTTTCTCTTTTTATAAAGGATCTCATAATAATACCCCAATAGTTTAGTCACTTACTTTTGTTGTTCTAGAGAAGGAACTTGTTGCTCTAAGAAGTTTTTGAGGCTCTAATTGGTTGTTTTGATTTTAAAATGTTGACCTCTAATTTAAGGTTTCCACATGCTACTACAAGCAAAATAGCCACCATTTCCTTCTTATATGTTGACTTTCTTAAATGCTTACTTCCAAGGGATTTACTAGTGAAAGTTAACGGGTGTCCCTATTGCATGAGGACTAGTCCAATTCCATTTCCTAATGCATCACATTCAATGGTAAGGAGTTGACAGAAGTCAGGCATCACAAGAATAGGAGTGGTGCTCATAGTCTACTTGAAATATTTAAAAGTCATTTTGACTACTTTGGTCCACTTGAATGAGTCATATTTAACATTTTTATGAGAGAGGTTCCCAAAAAACATGTGATACTAGCTAGTAAGACCCAAAAATACTCTTAGGATTTTGAGGGTCCTGGATTTAGGCCAATTTTGCATATCCTCTATTTGCTTTGGGCCTACATTAACCCTTCCTCTAAAACAATATACCCTAGATATTCTACCTTCTTTTGAGCTAGCATACTTATAACACTTGGCATATTGTTTATTTTCTTGAAGTGGCTTCAAGACTTATCCATATGATTCAAATGCTCTTCTCATATCTCATTTTAAATAAGAATTTTACCAAAGAACACTACAATGAATTTCTAAAGTACGGACCAAAAAATGTGATTCATTACACTTTGGAATGTGGATGGAGCATTTGTTAATTTGAAAGGCATCACCAAAAATTCATAGTGTCCTGCATATGTCTTGAATGTCGTCTTAGGAAATCCTCATCTCTAATGTGTAATTAGTGTACTTTGATTATAAATCTAGATTGGGGTCCCATGTAGCTCATACATGAAGAGAATTGGAAACTCATCCTTAATGGTGATTTTTTTTAATGCTCAAACATCTACACAATCTCCAAGATCCATCATTCTTATGTACCAAAAGTATCTATGATGAATATCGAGTGGTGCTTAGTCAAATCACTCATGCTTTCAACAATTCTTGGGTCAACTTTTCATTTTACGATTTTTGGGCATAAGGATATCTATAGGGACAGATGTTGGGTTATAGATTTCTGGTTAAATTTTGCAATATAATATTGTCTTTTCCTGCTTGCATTTTTCCACATTCCACTTCTGAACTTTTCATTCACATAATTTTTTGTCTTTGTTGATATTTGGGCATTCATTTATGTTGATTTTTCAACGTTTCATCCATTTTTTATTTTGTTTCATCCATGTATTCTTCCGCCTAAGTAACTCTTCTTCCCTAGTTGCCCTAGGCCATCTATTGTTTTTCATGTTTTCTATTTTTTTCAAGTAACATAACAACTTGGTTATAGCAATTGCTTCTAAAGGGAACATTCCAATTTCAATTATAATAATTTCATAAGGAGTTGTGCGCTTAATTTTGGGAAATTTTGTGATTAGATATTTTTGAATCCTTTCTATTTGCCTCCATTTTGCATTTGTTGTGCCACTAACCCACACCTCGCAACCATACAACAAAACCGGTGTAACAAGTAGGACAAATAAGACCTTGGTGGTCTTCCAGTCCCACAACTCGGCATTCCTACACCTGTTTTGAAGTGCATATAGTGCTCTCCAACCACATTGAGTTCTTTTCATCCTATGTATTCCAATTAAGTTTGTCATGAAATTTTATGTCCAGGTATTTGTATTCTACTACTACCTCAAGCAGTTCTCCTACAAACTAAAATTCGAGTTGTTGCTTCTTTTTTGCTAAAAAAAATCATAATTTTTGTTTTGCATGTGTTCACTTGCATCCCAAATTCCTTACAAAAGAGTTCTCGAGCTCGAAGGTGATCTTCTAGATCTTTGGTTGTTTTGGCCACAAGAATTACATCATCTGCATACATCAGGATTTTTACCACATATTTGGCTAAGTGCACACCCTCTCCCCCAAATTTGTTTATCCATTCTTCTAACTTGTCAATGTACAGCCCATATAAGCTTGGAGATAGAGGGCAACCTTGTTTGAAACCTATCACTACCAAAACATTTGGATAACCCTTCATGTGTTCTGATTCTAGCCTTTACATGCTCATATAGTCTGTGAACTGATGTCCTGTATTGAATTGGAACCTCTAGCTCTTCCATTTTGCTCCATAATTTTTTCCTTAGCACTATGTCAAATGCCTTTTTGAAGTCTACAGAACAACAAAAAGCCTCCTCTTTGTTATCCCGTATTTTTTCCACTGTGTCTGAGCGTGATACAGTGATCAATAGTTAAATGCAATACTACTATACGGTTTACTTTAAAACATTCATTATGTAATATGAGTGGGACATGTTTCAGTTCCATATAACCCGATAAAAAATAAGCTGCTACATATTTTACTTTATTAAGGACATCCACTTCAAATTCAAGCACTCACCACTCACACACTTGGCTTTTAGACACATCAAGGCTTGAACCAAGTCCTCTCCACGGAAGACAAACCTCTCTCAAGCAATCACACAGCTTGTCAGAGAAAATGTTATGTTCCACCCATGGGATTGGAACATTAGCTTATGTCATGAAACTTCTTTACTTACCATTATTTGTTCCCAAACTCATTGGATGATCTAATTTAACAAATTTAATTCAAAGCTTTTTTAAAAACAAGATGAAAAAATTTTCAATTTAGCTCTTATAAAACAAGAATTCAATATAGTTTTGTTGGTCCCCCTAAAAAAAAGATTTGAAAAGAAGCTCAGCACATCAGTATACAGTGAGATTCATTACCCCTTGATGTGTGAGGGACTGTTCTTGCTTTGAAAGAGTGGGCTAATATCTTTAAAAGGAGACGTTGCAAATATTGTTCGCTTCTTCAAGCGGGTGATACAGTCTTTCTCCCAGTGAGATTTAGTACCCCTTGACGTGTGAGGGATTGTTCTTGCTTTGAAAGAGTGGGTTAAGATCTTTCAAAGGAGACGTTGCAAATATTGTTCCCTTCTTCAAGAGGTGATACAGTCTTTCAAAGGAGATGCCAAAAATATCAAACTTAAAAAAACATTAATGCACACAAAAGCAAGGAAGAGAATTCATATCTAATAGTCAACCAAAGAAAGACATTAAGCAATTATGATCCAGAAGCTTGTGGCACTAAGCTGCTTCAACATTTAGGGGCAAGTTCAGATTATTGGAAGTACATCAAGATCCAAAGAGGCCACTGAAAGGAAAAATCTTAAAGAGAGGCATGGGATTCAACTGCCCAACTTTGGGCAAAAAAAATAGGTTCCCCCTAAGAGGGGTGAAAAATACATCAATTCCTTCACTGCATAACTGGAAATGAATTTCGTACATCTTGAAAAAACATGGGAGGAGCATAAATATCATGTGAAAGATGTCAAAACACTGCTCCAAAAGCCTTGTGCAAGTTCCATGCAAATTGGAATTAAAATCATCTTCATGTGTCTAAACCCTTGGAGTTCCAATAGAGGGCACACAAACATGAGGTAAAACAAGATATGCAACAGAATCCTTCAAGTCTTCATTTGTCCTTGTTATTGAAGAGATTGTACTTCATTATTGTTGGAATTCTCATTCAAGCTCTCCATTTTGTGGGAAGAGGAATTTTTATGTGATCATTTATATGGAGGACATATGACAATGAGGGTCCAATTACACTGAAGAAAAAGGCAAAAAAAGACAAGGAAAATACCGGCATTGTGTGACTGTCTTTATGCATATGACACTGGGCCTGATTACACCAAAAAAAGAGGCAGGAGAAACAATGAAAATGACACCATTGTCCAAATGGAGACGACTTGTTTCAATACAATTACAACTACAAAGCTCATTTTGTGGGAAGAGGAACTTTTATGTAGTCATGTTTATGGAGGACATACAACAAGGGTCCAATTACACTGAAGAAAAAGGCATAAAAAAAGAAAAATACCAGCACTGAGTGACCATCTTTATGCATATAACACTGAGGGCCTGATTACATCGAAAAAAAACGCAAGAAAAACAAGGAAAATGCCACCATTGTCCAAGAGGGGACGACTCGTTTCAAAAAAATTGCTCTACTATTGCCACATTTTTGATAGGGGCGTAAATTTTATCAGGTTGTTGCCACTCTCCTTCTTCGTTCTTTCCTCATATGTTATGGTGATTTTCCTTGGTGCTTCTGCAAGGTGTTCTGTTTTCGGTCCCCAGCTTCCATCAGATCTAATGCCATCATCGGCATAAAAATTGTAAAATTTTACCAAGTGTTCCCCCCTTTCCCAATATCGTTGTTTTTGTTGCGCAATTTCTGGCGAAGATGGGTTTTTGAGCGACTAAGGGTCATGTTTCAAAGTGGCAGATTTGCCTAAGTCCTTTGAACCCGAAGTCGCTACCGCGCGCACTATCCGCCCGTCGCTATGGCACGTTTCGAGCAAAAAGGGGCACCAGAGAGGAGTAGGTGGGCTAGAGATCGTCGTCGCGAAGAGAAAAGCTGCCTAGCGCGCAAGAGTTTCCAGCGCTTTTGAGCTTGCGAGGTTGCTAAGGCTTTGAGCCCGAAATCGCTGTCGCTCTTCCCCAAACCCGAAATCGCTCGACTTTCCTAGCGACATCCAGCAAAGAGGTTTCCCCGAGCTCGAAATCGCCGTCGCCAAGCAGAAAAGCCCGAAATCGCTCATTTTGTGAGCGCTTTCGAGCTCAAGCCAAGGATTGCCTTGGGTTATCATTCCCAAGATCGCCTTCGCTCTTTAGCGATTCTGGGCGCATCTTACCTTTTCAGCGATTTTCGGCTGCAGTCAAAGAGAGCGTTTGGGATGTTTTTCCCTCCTTCTCCAGGTCAGATTTTGGAGTTCGCGCCAGTTGGACTTTGAGGAAGAGTAGTTGGGCATTGAAAGATAATTGTACCCCATCTACCAAAGCTAGACGATGGTCCCTTTTTCAGCGACCAAGACTGTCAGAAGTTGTACGAGATCAAGTGAGAGCATACTGCAAGTACAGGGATGGCCTACCAAGATCAAATCTCTCCCCTTTTTGCAGCTTTTGCAGCTTTTGGCAGGTTTGGGGATCTGCGCTTCTCATTGTAATTGGGAGGGAAAAATGCTATAAATAGCAAGTGCGTCTCATTGTAAAAGGGGGAAAAAGGGGATATCTTGCTAAGAAACTTCTCTAAGTTGTACATCTGCTCTTAATACAAAAGTATACTTGGCTCATTAGTTGCGTCTATCTTGTATGTTGCCTTTCTTTAATATTTTTGCTTCATGTTGCTTATTTTTCTGATTGATGTCATTCTGCATATCTGGATCTCAGCATTGGCAATTAAGTGTATTTGGAATAAGATAGAAAGGATACATAGGGTAGGAAAGTGCTAATGTTTCTAGGTATACATTGTTTTGATTGTTGTTGGTAAAAGTGTCTGGTTAGTAACTGTGATGCTTATCTCCTTCACACGAAGTACATCACATTTACATCTCTTTTTGCACTTTTAAACCTCTTTCAATACCCTAAACTAAACTAAAAACCATAGGAAGTCGGCCTTCTCCGGAGATTGGTGCGGGAGGCATCTCTTCCTCCTAGCCTTTCAATATGTTGGGCGAATCTAGGGCGCAAAGACCTAAAACCTTTCCTAGTGGCAGATTCGTAACCAACAGTTTCTCTGGCACGCCCGGTGGGACACGAAGGTTTCCCACCCCAAAACAGAATCGAAGCATCGGTGTTCGCTTCATTGCTGTTAAAATCAGAACACCTGGCGACTCTGCATTACCTGAATATTCTCTGAGTCTGTAAGACTGGTCCAATACCAAAAGTGCCTTCATGCATACGAGAAGGTGGAGAGCTAGGAATCCGGGACAAGAGCCCGAGTTTTACGAAATCGACATCAACGCCGCTGGAGAGCACCCGAGGGTAGCCGATTACCAAGCTCAACAAGAAGTGGAACCTATAATTGAAGAGGTGGAAGAGATAGAGGAGGTTGAAGAGGCTGAAATTGAAGAACAACCTACAACCTCGGACGATACTGATACCGACTATACAACCGATCAGCTCGAAGAGGAGGAAGGAGACATGGCAGCTCAGAATCAACAAAATGTCGCTGATCTATTCCCGACCGTCGACTCCACTGGGCCTCTTGCTCTAGCGGGACAAGATGTTGTCCCACCCGCTGCTTTAAAAGCTATTCCAACTTATGATGGGACTCGAAAGACGACGTATGAGCACATTCAAGACATTCTGGCCTTGGCTGCGCTTCACTCCATTACCAATGAAAGTGTCAAGACTCGTCTGTTGGCACTCTCCTTGCGAGGCAAGTTGCTATATTGGTACAGATCCCTGCCTGAAGGTGTCATTACTGGATGGCCTGCACTCGCTGGTCGGCTATGTAAGGGATTCAATGAATCCGCAGACCCATCTTCGCTGTTACATCAATTCCAAACTATCCAGCGGCACCCGCAGGAGGAAATCTCAGATTTTAATGTGAGATTTGCACGGTCCTTGAAAAGAGTTCCTCCTGAGCTTCGTCCTTCTGATGGACAAGCTGCTCACTACTACGTCAGGGCATTTGGCCCAGATATCAGCCTGGTCATTAAGTTGGCCCGAGTGAACACCTTCCCGGATTTGTATGAGGCAGCTCAAAGAGCGGAACTAGATATGATAAGTATAGGTAGGCTCCCGCACAAGGTGCAACCGCCCATCTACCCGGACTTTCCACAATCACAGTATCCACCAGCATCCGCCTCATCTTCTTCATATCCCGATCCAACCTGGAACCCCGCTCCGGCAATCACTCATTATCCACCTAAGGTGCATCTCCCGCCTCAGTCTGTTCCTCCGCTTTCATCTCAGCCGCCATTAGCTCCTTTACCCCCACCAGCCCAACCGGTGCAAACCGTGGATGTACAGTCCAAGATCCTGAAGCAAATGGAGTCACTGACCACCGTCTGTCAGACACTGTCTAATGACATGGCCGTGATGAAGAAGAAGCAAGCCCAACAGGAGTTCGTTCCCAGGAGGCCCTACCCTCCTCCGGCGCTGACAAGAGAACAGGCCGCCCAGAACCAGAGACCTCCAGCAAGGAATGCAGCCACCAACGCAGGACTCAGCTCTGCAGACCAAGTAACCTGGTGCTCTACCTGCAATGACCCTCATGGAGAGGATAGTTGTATGCTGCACCAACACTACCTCCAGACCCTCGCCGGTAGCATCCCCGAGGATGAAGATGATCAAGTGAATATGATCCGAGAAGAGCGAAACTTTGTTGTTTCCGAAGAGGATCCCGTTTCACTTCTAACTAAAGAAGGCAAGAGACCGATTGAGGTCGAACCTGCCCAAATGAAGCCATTGAAGGTATATGCTCGGAGGGAAAGGACACAACCAGCTGCGGGTTCGACCGCAAATGCTCCCAACAAAACACCTCCGCTGCCATCGGCCAAAGAGAAAGTACCTCTCACTAAAGCTCCAATAAACCAGCCGCCTGCCGAAACACAGGAGCAGGCCCGAGAAAAGCTTCGGTACCCATCATTGACAAAACGACAAAGGGTCGAAGCAACTCAACAGTACCGTACTAAATATGAGTCAGCAAAGGAGGTTGAGGAATCGTCCACTGCCAAATATAATATTGTTGATGAGCTCAAGAGAACTCCAGCAAAGATTAGTATGTACGATGCCCTTCAGCTCCCGGGACAAGTGGACTTATTGCAAGAGTCCTTGAAGACCGTAAAAGGGGCAAAGTCGTCACAACCCGTGCTGGCTCAACCCCTGACAACGTCAATCACTGGCAAAAATAGACCACCCCCTTTCTATTTGTCTTTACGAATGGAAGGGCATGTGGTACACAACTGCATGGTCGACTCCGGCGCATCAACTACCCTCATGCCAAGAGCAGTTTGTGAAGAAATGGGCATGGAGTACACCCGGAGTAGTCAGGGTGTTCTGCAACTAGACGACACTCCAGTAAAGACGGTGGGTGTCATCAAGGACATCCCCATTCAGTTACATAAGGCCCCAGATATAACAGTGATTCAGGAAGTTGTGGTTGTTGATTTAGAACCCTACTTTGGCATGTGCCTCTCAAGGGAGTTCACCGCCAAGCTCGGGGGATACCTCTCGCTAGATTATTCTCACATGGAAGTCCCTTTCAAAGGAAGATATACAATGAAAAGCCTTCCACTTTTCTGGTCGGGAAGATACTCGGAGAGGAACAACAGGGAGAAATGATCCTAACGTCTGAGGAACTTGAGGAAATGGACCTGGTAGAGGAAACTATGGAACAATTGAGAGCAGAAGACGAATTCTCCTTGTTGGATTTCAATGCCATGATTGAGACCGACATAGCCTGCTACTCTGTTACCCAGCCTGAGAAGCCAAAGGAGACGATGAAAGAACATATAGGTCCTACACCTGGATCAAGCTCTATGGGCAGATCGCATATCCATAAAGAAATTCATTAGAACATCGCCATATGCGTTAGTCTATGGGAAAGAGGCGGTTCTGCCTACCCACATTGAGATGCCTGCACTCTGGTTGCTTGATGATGAAAAAGACAACCTGGATCCCCTTGATGCCAGATTAGCTCAGTTATTGCAGCTTGAGGAGCAGAGGGAGAGAGCTCATGAAGCTTTCATGAAGCACGCTAACACTACACGCAATTGGTTCTCTAAAGGGACCACAGCCCGAATTTTCAAAATTGGTGACCTAGTGCTCAAATGGGATGCATTAAAGGCAAAACCGGGCAATCATGACAAATTTGACGCCTTCTGGGAAGGCCCCTTTCAGATCGCCAGAGTCAATCAATTCAATGCTTTCGTCCTGAGGGACATGGAGGGTCATATCCTCCCCATTCCTGTCAATGGCTTTCATCTGAAAGCCTATCGCAACTAAAACTCTCAGTTGAAGTTTCCCCCTTGTACATATTTTCCTTTATGCTTTTCCTTTTTATCTGTCTGTAAATATGCTTTTAAGTTGTTTTTGTTTTTAGGCTGTTGAGCCAAGTAGTTCGTCGGACCTGTGGGACCGCCAGAGAGAGATATGGGGATAGCCGAGAAGAGAAGCAAAAATCTGCCTGCCTTCGCTCGCTAAAGTGCCAAAGCCCTGAAGTCGCTTCGCCTTTTGGGCGAAAACGGGAATCCCTTCCAAGCTACGGCCGAATTAGGGACAAACAAAAGAGAAAGTTTGCCAAGTGAAAAGGCCCGAGATCGCTCAGATTTTAAGCAATCCCAGAAGCGCTTTCGAGATTTGAGCGATTCAGAGCACAGAGGGGAACGAGTAAAAGAGGCCCGAAAATCTGCTAAGTGTGGGCGGTCTCGCTTTCGCTCGCTAAGTGTGTAAACCCTCAAGAGCGCTCCAAAGTTTCGACGACGGCGGGAATGGGTAAATTGAAAGAAGTTATATGCAAAATCCCGTCCGCGCTCGCTTTTAAGAAAGAAGCTCGAAGTCGCTCAACTTTGGAGCGATCTCGGGCGCGCTCAAAAGTTTCGAGCGATATCAAGAAAAAACGCCCGAGCGCTTTTAGGCATAAAGGTCTCCAAAGCGCCCAAGTTTTCGAATAAGCTCAAAAGTCGCTTCTACTTTTTAGCGACGGCGGGAGTTCAAGACAGGCGTCGCCAAGAATACAAAAGGGGCTAGAATTTCCCCAAGTGTGGGTTGCTCGCTTTCGCTCGCCAAGCACCACTTTCCCCAAAGCGCACACGTCAAGACAGCGACAACGGGTAAGGGAAAAGGTCAAACATTTGTTTTGAATGGAAAAAGTCTCGCCTTCGCTCGCTATGAGGGCCCAAACCCGAAATCGCTCGGAATTTGAGCGATATGGAGGAAAGCATGAAATTATAAAGTGGGCCCCGTTTCTCGAGCTAGCGGCATAGAAAAGCGTGCCA
Source organism: Wollemia nobilis (assembly GCA_028583015.1). NCBI lineage: Eukaryota > Viridiplantae > Streptophyta > Pinopsida > Araucariales > Araucariaceae > Wollemia > Wollemia nobilis. Next base: position 4,642,176 of record JAQPPZ010000314.1, read on the forward strand.
AAAGGGGAACGAATTGCACGTATTCCATAAGTGCTTATTAAAAGGTGGACATTCTAAGGCGGCAAAGGTTTAAATGTTTACACTCCCAAGGGAGATCGTGTGCATGGCCACCCTAGCTCGATATCAACTCCTACCAACCCCGCGCTCCTCGCATTGAATTTAAAGTACTCGGCTGCGCCACCTATTGAAGTTTCTCCCTCGAACTCTCCATTATAAAATAGCGCTCTCGCGAGGGCACTTGGTCAGTCGAATTCCAGCGCACTCTGGACTGGATTATACTAGCGCCATGGGAAAGAAAGAAGGACAACAAAAAGTTGTAGCAGAAGCGCCAGCGGCGTCGGGCACGCCTGCGAGTGGGCAGAAGAAAGAGCAGAAAGATAAAGGGAAAGCTAGGTTGGCTGAGGCAGGAGAAGAAAAGAAGCCGCGAGTCGCGAAGCCGAAGCCGATTCCTCCTCCACCCTTTGACAGTTGGGTCAAGCTCAGAGATGGGATTTACTCCCAGAGTACCAGCCAGATAAGGCAGACAATTGACAAATGGCGGAATAAGTTTTCCCCTTCGAATCCTTATGCTGCGGCGTACTCGTCTAATCTCTACTGGTTCTTATGCCCGGAGGTACATCACTGCCCTGAGCTAATAGCGGCGATTGCCGAATACTACAGGTCGAACACAAGGCAAGTATGCGACCACCAGGGCAATGTCTTGTTTTCACTCTACTCTGATACCGTTGAAGCGGCCTTCGCGCCGGGCATACAGTTGAATAAGGAAGACTATATTGTTAAAGGCGTCAACTTGGGAGAACAGACGGATAGGTATTCAGATAACCAGAGGATGCGGGACTTTATGAGCTCTCAGCTTCATGAGCCTATTCCGCCGCGGCAATGGCCAAAACAAGGAAGGCCTTTGAGCGAATTCAAGAGCACTAGCATATACACTATGTTGGCTTGGGTCTTAGGTCTCGGCTCGGACGCGACAGTCCTCCCATACCAGATTTCCCTCGCCGAGTGTATTCTGAGAGGAGAGTTCTATGACCCAAATGAGATGACAGATAAGACCAAGCCGATTTTCTTCAATTGGGCAGATTGCGTCACCCGGGGAATGCACCAGCAGCTGCGAGAGTATAAGACCGGTGCGCGAGATGGTTTCAGGTACTGCTCGGCCTTGGCCTGGTTATTTTTATTTCATATGCACAGCCGCCTGCGGTCGCTCCCCGTACAACGCGAAGATGACAAAGGCGCACGGCTACCGGTCTATGAGTGGACCAGAGTTCTATGGAAGGAGGAATCGTACTACCAATTCAATATATCATTCTTGGGTCCAGCTCTCGCTCTCCTTCACGGTTCATGCCCACGCGTCCCGCAAGCATTGAGGGACCAATTCAGTGATCAGAATTACGGCGACACTTTTCGCCTTACGCAAGGCCTTGTGATAAGGGTTTTCGGCTTCACGGGCAAACCTTTCTTGCTGCCCTATTATGCATCAGAATATCAGTTCGGCCTAGAGGTGTCTCGGCAGATGGATTATACAGACGCAAAATATGGTCAGGGAAGGAGAAAAGGCCACCTGTTTGAATACCCCATCACCTGGGCCGGGATCGAAGTTGACACCAATGGACAACATCAATACTTGCATGCCACGCTCTCAAGTTTCGGCTTGGTGGAGCTACCGCAAAAGTGGAAATACGACCCCTTGGACATCATAAAAGACTTTACATCTCGCCAGGAGTTTCACGTCTGTCCTCAATTGGGGATTCTGGAGGAGCGCAATAACCAAGACGAAGATCTGGAGTGGTATATCGAGGACATGCAGTCTTTCCCGCCTTGGCATGACTTCTACTGCGTAGAGGTCGAGTTTGACCCTGGCCGAAATATAGGACACAGGCCGAATACAGATGTATACAAGAGATTAGAGGCAAGACTGCAGAGGAGGGGTTGGAGACTGGACAAAATAGAAGAGTGGTGGAAAATGCGTGTCAGGACCGGAAAAGACAAATCCGTGAAGGACATAAAAGACGACGACACCTTTTCCGACCTCTACGACAAACATCACGCCACGTGGCGGCCAGTGGTGTTTCGTCACATCGTGCCCCCAGGCCTTCGCCTACAAAAGGGGCAGGTCCCACCTAAGCAATTGCAAACGAGTGGTGAGGGCTCCAGTCAGCAGTCGCGGGAAGAGAGGATTGAAGAGCCCAGAATGCAGTAGCCGGCCGAGAAGCAACATGCTAAGGCCGCGTCATCCAAAGGAGAAGTACCCACGCACGTGACCCAAGCAAAGCAGACTTCCTCGGCAGAAGTGTCCCCCGTGCTTCGAAAGAAAAAGGCTGTCAAGGTGACCGTGAAGCCCCCTAAGGCCCCAAAGAGTTCTATTAGTTTGACACCTATCACCCAAGAGGAAGAACTCGCACCTCTTAAGAGGAAGAGGTCAGAAAGGCCTAAAGAGCAAGGGCCTGCGCCTGAGAAGGAGGTAGCACCACAGCCGGATACCACTCCGCCGCCCAAGAAGAGCAAGGTCTTAGAGACTGCTACGGAGAAGGACGATATATCTACATTTGCGGGCGACCAGTGGATAGACCACGTCTTCGACTCACCGGCTCGGGCGGAGCCCGCAGGTACGTTTTCTGCCCCCTCACATACTGCCGAGTCAATGTCCGTGGCATCCTTAACCCCTGTTGCCTCATCCATCCCCGCCAATATTCCATTAGCTCCCAGCGCACTCGCCGCTCCCTCTCTCACTGAGCCCCACGCCGGTCAAAAGGAGGTTTCACCAGTCATACCTGAGCAGTCCCATCGTGGCCTATCCTCTGCAAGGCCCGATACCCTTCAAGCCCTGACCAAGACTCAGTTGGACGCCACCGTTTCGAGCTCGCCTCCCTCCCCCCACATTTCATCTGAACATCCCGAGGACTCATCTGTCGCTCCCGCCCAGACCGAGTCACCCCACAAAGAAGAGGAGCGCCCTTCCGCCGGTTCTCCACGCCTGTTCATGAAAGGGGAGGTGTCACAGCAAGGTCTGCCCCTGGCCAGGTCTCTTTTTGGAGACACAAGTCTGATCCAGATAATGGAGAGTCAATCCCTCATATCGCGGCCTAATCAGCCCGCCGCATCTCGGCCAAAGCGCTCCTCAGGCAAATGGATGCAGAATGCAATTAAGCGAAGAGGCGAAGAGATCGCCACGGTCGAGAAGCGCATCAGGTTCGACTCAGAGAGCATGCTCCTGTACAAGGAGAAGAAGATTCCAAGAGTGAAGAAGCCCGTAAAGGACATGCTTCCTGGAGACTATGAGTATAAGAGCACGGCCAAAAATCTGGATGAGGTCAGTTTCGAGAATGAGGCACTAGCTGTCCATGATGGGACTGATACATTACGCCTGAAATATTTCCAGTTGCAAGAGCGTTATTATGAGATGGAGAACGAGAAGATGAAGTTAGAAGAAGGCATGGCCAAGGCGCAGGCTCAGTTTGAGAATTCTGAAAAGGAGCGCCTGCAACTAAGAGAGCAGCTGGCGAGCCTTCAGAAGGAGGCATCGGATCAGAAAGAAGCTGCCGAACGTCAAATCAAAGAGCTTCAAGATCAGCTTCAGCAGACAAAGCAGGAGCTAGAAGAAAAGATTGTGGAGACGTTCTCCAAGGATAGTGTCAAACAGATCCGGGCCAGGTTGTTGAAAAATTTCAGGCCGCGGGCTTCTAAAGCCCTCAGGGTGTTTGTATTTCTCACCCAGATTCAAGAGGCATCCGCACAGGGTAAGCCTGTGTTGGAGGAGGCAGAGCGTGAAGCAGATCGCTGGCTCGATCTGGCAGTCAAGGCAGGAAACCTTGAGCGCCAGAACCTCCAAGTACCTGCTACAGATTCCGTTGCCTTTGATTGGGCAGCCGCAAGGGCCACCTTGCACACATTCTTTGAAAGATTTCAGAAGATTCAGAGAGCCAGGGCATTGCTGGACCTGTTGAACCAAGAAAAGGACATATGCTCGTCCCCTTTCCTGACTCTCTCAGCACATGGATTCCCAAACTTCACCGATAGCGAAGGCGAGTGCTTGCCAAAAGAAGCTCTGCGCCAGTTGTGGGATACCTTCGCTGATGACACTTCTGAGATTGATGCATGGGAGGATCCTATCCAGCAAGAGCAAGTGATGGAGCTCACCTCAAAATTCTGTACAATTCGTTCTTGTTTGCTGGATTTGGGCCAGAGGGCCGAGCAGATGGGCATAGTTCAGCTGGAGACCTTCAAGCACCTAACTAGCGATATCCGTAATATGGAGCCCTTCTCTGAAAATGCATGGGCTCAGGTGCAAGAGACATATGAGCGCATTAAGGCTCGCCTTGCCTCCGGGGAGTTCACTCCAGACGAAGATCCAGAGGAAGGAGAAGAGCCATCAACAGAGGGGTCTCAAGGAGAAAAGAACGAAAATCAACCCGAGGAGGAAAGTCCTTCGAAGGAAGAGCAACAGGATACAGAGCAGCAGGACCAGGGCCTACAGGAAAAGGAAACAGAGTCCGGGGGTGACTCCGGGCCCAAAGGATAAAGGCATGGATTCTTGCATCGAGGCGAGCTCGATACCCCGCGAGCCGCCAGAATGTTGCCACATTTTTGATAGGGGCGTAAATTTTATCAGGTTGTTGCCACTCTCCTTCTTCTCCGTTCTTTCCTCATATGTTATGGTGATTTTCCTTGGTGCTTCTGCAAGGTGTTCTGTTTTCGGTCCCCAGCTTCCATCAGGTCTAATGCCATCATCGGCATAAAAATTGTAAAATTTTACTAAGTGTTCCCCCCTTTCCCAATATCGTTGTTTTTGTTGCGCGATTTCGGGCAAAGATGGGTTTTTGAGCGACTAAGGGTCGTGTTTCAAGGTGGCAGATTTGCCTAAGTCCTTTGAACCCGAAGTCGCTACCGCGCGCACTATCCGCCCGTCGCTATGGCACGTTTCGAGCGAAAAGGGGCACCAGAGAGGAGTAGGCGGGCTCGAGATCGCCGTCGCGAAGAGAAAAGCTGCCTAGCGCGCAAGAGTTTCCAGCGCTTTTGAGCTTGCGAGGTTGCTAAGGCTTTGAGCCCGAAATCGTTGTCGCTCTTCCCCAAACCCGAAATCGCTCGGCTTTCCTAGCGACATCCAGCAAAGAGGTTTCCCCGAGCTCGAAATCGCCAGCGCCAAGCAGAAAAGCCCAAAATCGCTCATTTTGTGAGCGCTTTCGAGCTCAGGCCAAAGGTTGCCTTGAATCATCATTCCCAAGATCGCCTTCGCTCTTTAGCGATTCTGGGCGCATCTTGCCTTTTCAGCGATTTTCGGCTGCTGTCAAAGAGAGCGTTTGGGATGTCTTTCCCCTCTTCTCCAGGTCAGATTTTGGAGTTCGCGCCGATTGGACTTTGAGGAAGAGTAGCTGGGCATTGAAAGATAATTGTACCCCATCTACCAAAGCTAGACGATAGTCCCTTTTTCAGCGACCAAGACTGTCAGAAGTTGTACGAGATCAAGTGAGAGCATACTGCAAGTACAGGGATGGCCTACCAAGATCAAATCTCTCCCCTTTTTGCAGCTTTTGGCAGGTTTGGGGATCTGCGCTTCTCATTGTAATTGGGAGGGAAAAATGCTATAAATAGCAAGTGCGTCTCATTGTAAAAGGGGGGAAAAAGGGGATATCTTGCTAAGAAACTTCTCTAAGCTGTACATCTGCTCTTAATACAAAAGTATACTTGGCTCATTAGTTGCGTCTATCTTGTATGCTGCCTTTCTTTAATATTTCTGCTTCATGTTGCTTATTTTTCTGATTGTTGTCATTCTGCATATCTGGATCTCAGCATTGGCAATTAAGTGTATTTGGAATAAGATAGAAAGGATACATAGGGTAGGAAAGTGCTAATGTTTCTAGGTATACATTGTTTTGATTGTTGTTGGTAAAAGCGTCTGGTTAGTAACTGTGCTGCTTATCTCCTTCACCCGAAGTACATCACATTTACATCTCTTTCTGCACTTTTAAATCTCTTTCAGCACCCTAAACTAAACTAAAAACCATAGGAAGCCGGCCTTCTCCGGAGATTGGCACGGAAGGCATCTCTTCCTTCCGGCCTTTCAATCTGCTGGGCGAATCTAGGGCGCAAAGACCTAAAACCTTTCCTAGTGGCAGATTCGTAACCAACAACTACAAAGCTCATTTTGTGGGAAGCTGAACTTTTATGTGATCGTGTTTATGGAGTACATATGACACCAAGGGTCCAATTACACCGAAGAAAAAAGCAGAAAAAACAATGAAAATACCAGCAACATTGTTTGGAACTTTATGCATATGACACTGAGGGCCTGATTAAACCAAAAAGAAGAGGCAAGAAAAACAAGGAAAATGCCACCATTGTCCAAGAGGAGATGACTTGTTTCAATTCAATTGCAACTACAAACACTCCCATGTGGCAGGTTGCCTGTGGCCATGTGTATCCTTGTGTAATTCAAACATTCACACGACATATACATGAATTAAATAGTTTATTTTCACATCAAAGGAATCTTCTAATAGTTGCAAATACCTCAAGAAAATAGTGGTGTGGTTCTCATAAGGAAGATCACGCCTCCAAAGTCAGTATTTGGTATTACATCGGTCTATACTCTGCCAAAAAAAGGTGCAATACTAATTGCAATACTTATTTTTCCCTCAATCAGTGCCTTTCCAAGTCTTCAAACAGTTAGTCACTATGATCACAATATTCCCTTCAAATATCAAGGCAATCATGCCAACCTTTGAATCTGACCTGCTGCCATCTTAACAAATGTTGTGTTTATTGCTATGATTGTTCTCAACGGTCAAATAACACACCACATTAAAACAGAGAAAGGATAAAAGAGAAAACACGAAAAATTACCCTTCATACCACCTTAATTTGTATTCCATTTGAAATCTAAATAACATAACAAAGGCCACTAATAGGACTGCTCTAATCCTTATAGCAAACATAGACAATGGGTGTGCTTGATTTGCAGATCATAACTCAAGGTAGGTCATGTCTTGTCATTCAAGAGGAGGACTACCCTTATGTGTGAGCAATCCAAATGTTGTACCGTTATGAGTTCATTTTGTTGTGATTGCTTTGAACTACACAATTGTTATGATGCTCAAGGCTCAATGCCTGTTTTAAGAGACTAGGACTAACTGCAAATAGGACATGATGCCTATTACAAAGAGGTTTGCACAATCAAAAAGATTTCATGGCTCAAGTGAAACAACTAACACACTAGAAGAACAAGATTAAAGGAAACTAAGAATGGCACAACTGTGCATACGAGAGTATGCTAATCTTGCTAAGCTAGCTTAAGAGATCATTGGTCCTTTGAAAGGCTTGTTTTCTTTTTTTCCTTTTGAAGAACCCGTGAATGGGGTATACACCCAAGCTCTGTTACGAAACTTGACAACTTTTTGAAAAACTCGCTGAGACATCACCCGAGTCAGCCTTGCCAAGTAAATCGGGCTTTGACTTGACAAGTTTTTCTGAGCTCTCGGGGTTTGCTTTTTACTTGACAAGGTTTTGGGACTAACGAGTAAAAAAAAACTTGCCGAGTCCTAAAAACAACTCAGCTGACTGCACAAAGGCATAGGAAAATGGCATAAATTGCTTTTTTTTTTTTCGAAGTGCCCTCATTTTTGCTGTTCCTAGTTGTAGAGAGAGCAGAGATAAGGTGAAATCAGACTACCAAAATGTAGACAAGGAGAAAAATTCAGTTCAGACAGTGAAGGTATTAACGGTTTTGCCATTGAGGTTTTGAGGATGCTGCCCCTCAACCCCGCCCTATATCGCGACAAGGTACGCAAGAAGGATGTTAGCCCTTGACCCTGCAAGGGGGCTCCCGCCCATTCACCCCCGACACAGGTGGCGACGGTCATTGCCTGTCATGTTGGTCATGAAGGTCATGTTGATCAAGTTGATGATATAGCTGATTGCAGAAAGTGGAGTAAGCAATCAGAAAAAAATGTGTTGTGGTCGATGGTTTGAAGTGATGCCAGTTGCAGAAGATCTCTGGAATAGGAGAGAGCAAAGAGAAGCAGCAGCAACAGCATGAGCCTCTCTTTTCCATGGGTGATTTTGAAAGTATAGTGGAGTTAGCGGCAAAGGCACAGGAAGAGGCACAGGCACAGGCACAAAGAGAGAGGACTAGAGCTTCTGCTAGGGCAAAGGCATTGCAAGACACTAGATAGTGGGCCTATTGAGGCATTTTGACACATTTTTTAATTGTACCTTTTCGTATCATAAGCAATACAAGAATATCTGAATTAAGGAGGCATTAAAATTTCTTTAATTGAAGTGTGTTTTGTCACTTTCATGTGTAGTTTAAGGTTGTATCACTTAAAAGTATTAATTTTGGATTTCTATAATGTTAGTTGTGATATGCATGAAAAAATCTTTCTTCCAATAAAAATTTGCATTTTCTTCCCTCTTTTCTTTTTGCTGAGTTTTTCCAAGTTCTTTTGTCAAGTCCAAGTCCAAGTCCTGATTCGGCCTTGCCAAGTTTTTGCTGAGTCCGAGTTTCTCTACTATGCACCCAATGACAAAATCCTCCATGATGCAGAAGCCAGGAATTGATTAGATATGCACTAACTTACAAAGGCAGCATAGAATCTTCAAGGATATCAAAGATTCCCCATGATAGGATGATAAATAAACATCAAGAAAAGCACATTTTAGATTATATCAGACTTACTGAACCAAGTGTCTATGTAACCAATCTCCATATGAGTTTGTTGAAGTAGATTATCCTTGCCTATGCTTTCAAGAATGAGAGTTGCCCCAGATATGTTACAACATATGCAATCAGTCTTGACACCCATTCTCTACCATGCACCCAAGGACAAAATCCTCCATGATGCAGAAGCCAGGAATTAATTAGATATGCAATAACTTAAAAAGGGGGCACGCACAGAATCTTCAAGGATATCAAAGATTCCCCGTGACAGGATGATAAAGAAACATCAAGAAAAGCACATTTAAATTATATCTTGGTTACTGAACCAAGTGTCTATGCAACCAATTTCCATATGAGTTTGTTAAAGTAGATTATCCTTGCCTATGCTTTCAAGAATGACAGTTGCCCCAGCATTGTTACAACATATGCAATCAGTCGTAACACCCATTCTTATTTATTGAATGATTAATACATTCCTTAAAAATCACTGTCTGTTTATTATTTCAATAATTAGGATCATTCCACCAATTACAACCCTCTGCAACCCTGTGGTGACTCAGCATTTTCACTTAAATTGGACTACTGGTATCCATCTGACTAAACATCAATTTTCACCATTAATAACCGAAGTCCTTGCTATGGTAAGACAAACTATAGGCCTTTAGCACAGTCCACTGTGTGTACATTTTCATGCAGACTAACAAAATGTCATCTCTGCTACATGCATAGCCGACAGGAATCATAGATTATATGATAAGCTATACTTTGTTAATATTGAGCCTAGCCAAAATGTTTTACTGAAACAACTTACCATAAAGAAAGCAACAATTGGTGCATCATCATCGTAATCACAAAGATTCAGCTCAATTCAAACTGCCCTAGTGGCCCTAGCTAATTGGCTGTGCATAATTGTAGCTTTTCTCCTAAGGTTAGCTTTAGTAGTTGGTAATATCTGGGACAAACACCCAACCCCAAAAAACAGTAACAAATAACAGTGCTTCCTAGCTCTACATCCAGATTAATCAGGCGAATATCAACAGAAGTGAGACCAAAGAAGAAACTGGCTACTGGGTTTACCAAACTGATCATGCTGCACGTTCACAAAAATATGGGTGCCATAACCAATGTAATAGTTGCAAGCATCTTGATGAGCACATGAAGGGATGGTCCAGCAGTATCTTTAAATGGATCTCCAACTCTGCATCATAGTCATCCAAATCAATATCTTGATAATCAAATCTAACATGCATAAAACAACAGATTATTGTAAACAGAAGATAGAACATTTAGACACAGAATATACACCAAAAAATGTAAAATGAAGGAAACTCGATAATGCATGGATCCAAATGATCTTTTGCTTACGTGTCTCCAGTCACAGCTGCCTTGTGAGCTTCACTCCCCTTCCCACCAAGAGCGCCACTTTCTATGAACTTCTTTGCATTATCCCAAGCACCTCCAGCAGTATTCAGAAACAGAGCCATTAGGATACCTGAGACTGTTGCAAACATGAGCATTGAGGCAACAACTTTGGCACCGAGTAAAGGCTGATCTGTATACTGTCCTAGAATCTTAAACACAACACCTGCAAAAGCCAGATTGACAGAAATAAAAAAATATGACATCAAACATAAAATCAAACTGCATACAAAAGATATAGTTGGCTGTAACTTATTTAGAAACACTATATAGATTAAGATGCAACTAGATTCTAGTCCCTGTACAAAACAAAAATCTACTGTTATTTTATACAAATTACACCTCATAAAACACAAGTCCCTGTGTTCAAGAAATACTTCAATTTTCCTACTCGCAACTTAAATGCCGAAATAAAAGTTCTACAATAGATGATACAAAACCTATGAGCATCCCATAAATTTTAAAATTCAAAAGAAAAATCTTTACTATTCCAGAAGAAAATCATGGTTACAAACTACAAAAAGAAGCCAAAAAGTAAAATTTATGATACCAAAAATCAAACATTGCAGAGCATTGACATGTCTTACCAACAACCATGGGAGATATAACTGCTAAAAGACCAGGCTTTATCATCTCCCGAAGAGAAGCAGATGCTACTATAGCAACACAACGGCCATAATCTGGTTTCTCTTGGTATGTCTGTAAGAAGTATTTCAAGAACTTAGTTGCAGACTTGTAAGAACCCCAAAAATAAAACCCGAAAATGTGGCTCTAAATCTTACTCTTTTCAGACAATTACGCTTGCATAAATATTCTTTAAACAAATATGACCAAGTCATCTCCATCCCGCACCAATGCAAGCAGACAAAAACAAACATTTGTTTTCTTTTGTTAAAGAAAGAACGGAAATATAATGACATTAAATTTGTATCCATGCTAACCATTATGCCAGGGCGATCTATAAATTGCCTCCGCACTTCATTGACAACTTCCTGTGCAGTTCGACCAACAGCAGCACATGCCCATGCACTAAATAGGAATATAAGCGCTGAACCCAGCAGACCTCCAACAAATACCTCCGGAATAGCAATATCAACCTGTAAAGAACCTAAAATTTATAAATCAACTGAATTGATTCTCGCAAACATTTACGAGAAGAAAGCCTTGAAACTAAGTGTCTCAAAAAATATCTGGAAACCAGAGTTTTTCTATATTTTGAAAAGACACGTATTTGTTGCTCATGGAAATAGAATATACAAATATATAAACAGATTTCCTTCTTTGGTTCATATATAGACTAGAAAAGAAAAAAAAAATTAATACTTTATTCAATTATAGTTACAGCTTTCACTAAGCCTCCATTTAGAAAAGTTCTTATCCAGGAAACTTAACAATAGCCCGCTTTAGAGATAAACAGTCTGCTTGGAATCACCATAACCCAATGTCTTCACTGTTGGTGCATTGAAAATGCACTTTATATGACCTGTAGGCATCAATATTTAGATTTGCCATCACCTTCAGCTCCCCCATTAGGCTGTTAAATTTGATTTACATTTTTTATTCATCCACGCTATTAGTTGGACACAGGATGGGGAATAAGATATTAAAAACAAACTTGTATCAAACTAAAAATATTTTCCAAAGTTAAACTGAAAGCATATTTACCAAATCTTTTGTTTTTCCAAGAATTTGCCTATCTAGGATTTTTCTATATTGATAAACTTTTTTGTAGCTATTCATCTGCTAGTCAAAGAGTTGATTGACATGCTGAAACAAATCCTACGAAACATTTAATCAAATTTTATTCAATTTCTTTTAAAGGTCAATTTTCATGTGATTTTTTGTTGAAATTTGTGATTTGAATATGAATATCCCCTTTCAGTCACACAGTAAATCAAAATGCATTTTAATTTTCAATTTAACTGATCAATTTCAAGCATGAAACTCTCGTTTACTTTTAGATCAGCAAAATAGTCTCTCTTGTCAAGAACTATATACTATGCTAACTCTCTGTTGCTTTCGTTCTATTCGGAAGGTTAAGAACAAAGAACACTTGATATTGAGATGTCCTACTTATTATGAGACTCAAGCAAGGCCTACTGCTTGTTTAAAGACTCCCGCAGATCGCTTGCCACTTTTCTCTGTTATCCTGACTAGAGATGCTTGGCTTTGTACCTTCAGGAAGCTATCACTCTTTGGCAACAGATACTACAGGAGGGATTGACTACCACTTAAATAATTACCTCCTTTCACCCTAACTCTCTAGGCAAGTGCAATAAGTATTCTTCTGATGCTACAACTCTCCAAAATGATAATGACAGATATTTATGTCCTTGCTCAGATTCAAGAGTAGCCACGAGGGCTTTAGACATCTTTCGCTCGCAGGCAGAAGGGCAGAACCATGGATTTTCGATGTCGGATATCAGCTAACCCTCACTTGCCCAAGAGGTGCAGACAGACGCAGCTTACCACCTTCTTGCCTCCTATTGGCTCTTCAGCCTTAAATGCTAGGAAAGCTTTGGGGAGACAGATCCTATACCAGGATTTATCCAAACAGGCACCTTAGGCATGGTCATTCTCTTAGGAACATCATTAGATCCTATATTTTCTCTTTCAGGATAGTTGGTGGCAATGACAATTATGCTTCTGTTTTTACTACGAATTTCACCACTGATTAGAGTCACTTGGATCCTCTTAAGCTCTTATATATTTCTTTCTTTTCCCTTGACTAATGGTTCTCTTATTTCTTCCTCATTACTTGCAATACATTAGGGTTTACTCATTTCAATGTCCACCCCTTGAGGGAATCGAACACAAAACCTTGTCTTTGTGGATATGGGTCCTTAACCTTGAGGATGTGATCAGTGTTGCACTATACTTTTCGTGTAGTTCACTAGTTTATTTACTCTCTTTACTCTTGGTAACTACAATGCTTTGTAACAGCCTTTTTCCATTGAATCCCATAGGCCTACCTTGGTCATTTGTGAACATTACTTAAATTACCTTATCTATCTTGAGCAAAGTTCAAGTATACTTCCTCGTATACAATAAGATACATCCTTGTATTTTTCCATACCTAGAGTTGTCTAAGGATATTTTCCCAGACTTTTCATCTCACCTCCTCTTACCTCTTATGCACCATATCTAAAAATTGAAACTGTGAAGCAAGTTCGGTATTGTCCCTTCAGGGTTTGATAACTTTCTCCATCCAAGCAATGACATGGTGCTTCTTTTCTTTCTTACTGAAATCCAGTCTAATATAAGCTGTCAACTGTTTGCTAAATTCAGCAAAGTGATACCCTGAAAGCTCCACAGTGAATAAATCATGGACGTAGTATTCTTCCAAAGAGGTCCCTTCATGACCTTTAAAATATCCACCAGACGGAAGATAGAATAGTAGTTTAAGTGTTAGCTACTTCATCTATGTTAGTGTTTTCTTATGCATAATTGCTTCTTAGGTGGTAATTAATTAAACAGACTCCATAGCTTTACACATGTTTAACCTAGCTCCACACCTGTGCCGGAATCTGTAAGGAGTGTAGTTGTGGAAGAGAATTGAGTTCATAAAAGAGAAGTAGCCATCAAAGGAAGAAAGTGGAAGTTAGCCAGATTCTCCATCTCTGTAGCCTTGCTCTCCCTTTCCAGTTGTTGCAAGTTAATAGGGTCTAGAGAGAAGTCAGTTGCATAGCAACAAAACAAGTGCCATATAACAGACAATCCCTGGCATTGTAGGGGCCATAACCTGCATAGCTAGTGCCGAGACCAAAAACATAAGCTCCTGTGTGCCCGCAGCGTATACCAAGATTCATCCGAAACTGCTCCAATGGTTCCAATTGCAAGCCACACATTTTGAAGAAGAATTAGGGAGGGAGTGAACAATGAACACTTGCTCCATAAATAAATTGCTGGGATTTCCCCATCTATTTGTTTTACCTCAATTCCACGTAACTCTTACTTCACCCAATTACGCTGATCCAATGACGGTGGCATGAGAGGCATCGCCCTTCTACGCCCATTAATTCCATGGAAAGACATTTTCTCCCTTTGACTGGGCACCACGTGCACATACAATACATGTGTGGGGACTTTTGACCGAGCACCAAATGAGGATATGGTACACATGTGGGGGCATTTGTTTTGTCATTTTGCATATTCTCCGGTAAAGGAATGAGCTGCTACGTGGCCCTTCTCTTAAAATATGGGATGCGATAATTGGACATTCTTATAGGAACCATGAACCCACTAACAATGGAGTAGGTATTGCTTCTTCGCATTCATAATATAAAGCCTTGAATGCACCCTTAGTGGAAAGGGAAAGGGACATCAACACATGCATACTCTTAACAAGAGAAAAAGGAATCAAGAGATTGTCACATCATTTCACATTATAGTATTTAAGATAAAAAACTTGTGAGGCTACACAAGGGAAAATGGAAGTCGACTTAAAATGGTTCTTAAATGATAAGTAAGAAAAGTTTAGCACCTGTTTCAATCAAATTAAATACATCAGATACCTGTTAAGAACAATTTAAAAAAAAAAGAACAGCGAACATTTTATTCTGGCCAAATAATTAACAATAAGACTCAATTTTGCATAGACCATTAAAAACGGAAAAGAAACAAGTGGCAGAAAGACATGTCATGACCAATAGTACCCTGTCTGAAACTTGCAATAATGATAAGACCATGTAAAATAAAAGGATAATGCAAGCAAGCTTGATATGTTAAGAAAAGGATGGGAAATATGCTTACAAACTTCTATATATTATTCTCAATCCCTCTTATCTTGCATTTATTTTTAAAAATTTCAAACAAAATAAGCTGTAAACATTTGTAAGGCATCCGCAATTGCATCACAAACAATAAAATAACACCATGCAATTGGGTGGAAACGTCCGCTGCCTGACTATTAGGCAATTGGGCTGGTTGCTTATGTCCCACTAGAGACTTAGAACCTGCTCTAGAGCCAATGGAAAGAGAAGCCTAAGTGAGAGGCTTAGCAACAGGTGTGACAGAAATTGCAATGGCGGGAGCAACAGAATGAGCCTTCAAGTGATAAGGCATCCAATTTCAGTAAATTCACAACAAAACAGGTGAAACCTTGACAGTCTATCTTAGCGGTTTAATCTACAAATTAACAGAAGAATTATACTGTGGATAATAATAATAATTCTGATGATTTAAGTTACCATCCTTGGTTGTCAATTATTGGACCATTGGGTCAGATTCTCCTCTGCAATCAATTTTTACACACAGTTTTAACCTTTCACTTCAACCATATTGATATATAAGATGCTCTGCAAGAAATTTGACCATATTAACTCTTTGCATGCAATTTCATAACAAATTTAATGTGATAGCTTAAGCTTCTTTGTTACTGAAGGAAATTGCCCGCTGCAACAAAATATTTGCAGCTAGCTCAACATGAGCAAAAAGCCATCCTACATATTAATAACCACTGGAAACAGGAAAATTTGTTGAAGATGTATACTGACTGTGTCAATACTCTTAATTTATTAAGTGAATAAGAAGCTACTGCGCATTGTAGAATTTAATGTGCCCATTATAAATCTCACAATCACTTGTGATAATCTGGGGGAAAAGAATTAAGCCTATTATAGAACCATGTTCTTATCTCTAGCATAACAAATAAAGATTTGTACTCATCCTTCAGTACTCTCCATAAACACTAAGATTACTTATTAGGTGAATTAGAAGCTACTTCATCACATAATTTAAATTGCCACCACTAGAGATGCTGAAATTCCTGCATGATTTAGCCCTTAATGATTTAGAAGAAAGAATTAGCCTCTATCAGAGGACCATTTTCTGTCCCTAATGCAGACCAAATAATGATGTGTACTATATGTTTGCATTCAAACAACTTGAGCCCTAACATAACCTAAATAAAATATTAAAATAGTATGAAAGGAGTTCTCACAATTACCTAAAACTAAACTTATTAAAAAAAATCACCTAAAACTAGAATAGAATACAAAGAATTTAATAAAGATATTGGAGAAACCACATGCCTGGTTGAAAGTTTGATGGGAAAAAGATGACACTTCATCCATGTAGGCACTGAATAAGAGAAAGGAAGCCAATGCAGCAGATCCAATTGCAAAGCCTTTGGTTGTTGCTTTTGTGGTGTTTCCAACTGCATCAAGTAGATCTGTGATTTCTCTCACACTTTCAGGCTGCAACACGAAATTACAAATTACTATACAGCTGATGCATAAGAACTGGGAGCTACATCATATTACAAGAAAAAATGGTGAACAGAAGATTTATTATATATTCTTCTAATTAAGAGCTGAAAATTTAAGGTGCCAAAGATCTGTCCCAAGCCATTATATTTCACGTTCAAACCCTTCCGCTTAAATAGAAATAATTTACTAGCTTTAACAATAATATCAAGTAATCAGTTTATCATATGACAGTGAAACCCATACCTGTTGGCTCATTTCCACTATTCCACCTGCATTATCAGCTATTGGTCCAAACATATCCATTGTCAAAACATATGCTGCTGTACAGAGCATACCCATGGTGGCTACAGCCGTGCCAAATAGACCACCTGTTGGAGTTCCATCAGTCTCGACAAGACCTGAAGTTCGTCCAAGCCAGAAAGCAGAAATAATGGCTATGCTAATAGTAAGAACTGGAAGAGCTGTTGATTCAAGACCCAGGCTAATTCCAGCAATAATATTGGTGCCATGTCCTGTAGAACTTGATAGCGCCAATGTCCGTACAGGTTCATATTTGTAATCGGTATAGTACTGAGATATCCATACAAAGACATAAGCTGATATAATTCCAACTAACCCACACAATGCAAAGTGTAACCAGGCTGCAGGAGCTTGATCAGTGTAAAGAAGCCACCGCGTAGACTGTATTCACAAAACCCCAAATCCAACAACAAAGAAAATTATGAATATCTTAACTCAAACAAAAAAGAAAAGTTTACACACATTTCAAAAGTCCATTTACAATACTGTGAAATAAGTGTCTTGCCATTTATAGTTGATTTTGAAATGTTAAGACACAAAATGCCCATCCTTGCATTGAAAATTGTTGCATCAGAATTGCTATATTCATTGAAACATTAGGTGACAACATATACGTATTTAATATCAAATGGCATGAGCTCAACCAGTTAAATTCCTCGACTTTCGAGGAGGCAGCCAAGGTTCAAATTTTGCCAAGCGATATATGCATAATTGTCAAGTTGTAATATCACTATGTGGTCATGATGTAATGCGGTGGGACCCATTTCATTCCCATATAACCAATTAAAAAAATTTTAAAAAAAATGCGTATGAAATAAACCTTACCCCAAAAAATGCAATAAGTGCCAAAAGTATAGTGATAGAATATCCTTTCTGGAGAATTGCCATGGGGTCTTCCACAGGTGACTTATTACTTGGATCACGTGTACCTTTAATAGAAAGTATCCCGCAAGCAGATACAACCAAATCAAAGGAATGTATAACAAGTGGGAAGAGAATAAAACCAGTTGGATCTGCACAAAGGGAATAGCACAATATGAGAAGATATTTCTTCAGTCTCATTCAAAAGATAATCACAAAAACATTTTTTTCTAACCATAAAGCTAGTTCTTATAATTCAATGATTCATAATGTTATACTTCTCAAGATGCATAATTCCCTTTAGATTAATAGCTGTAGAGGTTCTTTTCTGCACTTCATAAAATGAAAATTTATGACCAGTTCATTGTTGACTAAAAGTTACAACATGACCATTGGGTTGCAGTCTAGTGCAAGTTGGAGCACATGCAGAGGAAAAAAAATTGCATGACCAATTCCTGAGCAAAAGACTTAGCTCACAAATGAGCCTGGCTGTAGATGCTGATAATATTAACAGCTCACGGTTGCAACATCTAACAGCTGCTGTGGTATCTAAACCCAAGGCACAATGCCCTGTTTCTTAAAAAGGGCTAATTCCATTTTTTTTCTTTTAAAGCATAGATACAATCAGCTACCCAGAAGATTTCCTTCCAGTTAAGGCTAGAATTTGTATTTTGATAGACGGAGAATCAAGATTGAGGATAACTCATCCCAAAGTCTCAAACATGAAGAAAATAAGTAGTTTGCAGGTTCAACAGCTTATATAATACGAGAATTTATACAAGGTTAGTCTACTATTTGGGAGATCTGGGTTCAAATCCTAGCCAGCCCATTTTGGCTAGATATTTTTGAAAGTTAATTCACAAACTCGTATATAAAGAATATTTACTTCTGAGATATTTACCTCTGGCTTATATCCACTGATAACCACAATTTTAAATTTATTTCTTGTTTGGATACAAGCTTATTGGAACTAAGAACAATCTGTGATCCAGGCAGCAGGTAATGAGAAATTTGTAAAATAAAAAGACCATAAGGGGGGATTCTGTTGCCAAAATAAATGGTGCCTCTAAATCGAATAAGGGGAGGGGGTACTTTCCTCTTAGTATTAACGCAATAGTTTTTACAGTTATTTTTCCACAAAGTTAGAAAAACAGTAAAATAATTGCAGTTTTCTGCTGAACTGAGTTCTTGGCACATAGGTAATGGTTAAGTTCCACAAATAACTTATTGCTGAATTAAATGTTTGGCACAGTGGTCTGCTGAACTTTGTCTGTCATTCTTGGTAATTGTTAAGTTCCACAACACTACCATTTAAGACCTTCATATAAAAAGGGAGGAGTGAGGAGTTCACAAAAGAATTTGACCCACCACCTTGTGGTTCCAAAAGTTGACTAGTGCCTTATTCATTGTGAACCACAAAAGTTGACTAGTGCCTTATTCATTGTTATAACATTGGTACACTGTATCACATCATACAAGGTGAAGAAATCAAGCATTTGAAGGAGTATTTTGTGAGTTATTGTTAGTTTCAGTTTGCTGCATTTTTTCATTTCAGTATTTACTAACTTATTGCAAAAAATTCCCCAAAAAATCATATGTTTGCAAAAATCACAAAAAACAATACAAACTATCAAAAAAAACCCTTACAAGGCAGTAAATTCTTGGTGATCACTCGGGGGTGGTCATCACATTGGTATCAGAGCCCAGGTCATCTTGCCATCCTGTTGGGTCTTCATTAGATGAGTGGCCATCAGTATTACACCAGGAGAAACAGGGCCAATATTGACGGAGAACAGGTTAACACTCAGCCAAAATTAGAAAATATAATGGGTGACAACAGAGAAGGTAGAGGTGAAAGACAGCAGCCTGTAGACCCAGATCGACAGATGTTTGAAATGTTCTTACAGGGCCAACAACAGATTCAGCAAAGCATGGCACAGCTCCTAGGTCTCATGACACAACAGATGAATTTGAACTTGCAAAATAATAATAATGGTCAGAATGGAAACAACAGGAATAATGGTGATGGCGAGGGTTCAGTGAATAACAACAGAGGAGTTAATCAGGCCAACAGAGATAGGACGCAGAATTCCAGGCCATTGATGCCGACCTTCATTCCCAGAGCTGTCCCACAGGAGGAGCGTGAGCCTACCATCCAGGAGATGCAGGAATCATTCACAGATGAGTGGAACCAGGCTAGTGAGGAGTTCAGAGCAGGGATGTCCTTCCGAGATTATATTGACATGCGGATGAGACAGCAGCCTATGAGGAGAGGAAGGCAACAACACATGCAGGGCCATGATTTACAGAGAAAGGTGGGAAAATTGTCTATTCCTAATTTTGATGGTTCCGGGAAGACCTCAGCACGTGCATGGGTGCAAAATATGGACACATATTTCCAACTTAATCCGACGATAGAGGACGAGGCCATTAAATATGCAGCATTGCACCTCGATGGAGTAGCACATGAGTGGTGGCACCATGGGATGGTGACACTTGGACATGACCAGATCAATACATATGCTGAGTTTACTAACAGCTTGATAGACCGATTTGATAAGAGGGATCCCGAACTTGAGTTCAAGGAGTTGGCACAGCTTAGACAGAGTGGATCAGTGGATGCTTACATTGCAGAGTTCCAGCGGTTGTCAATCATGGTGACAGATATTTCAGAGAGACGCCTCATTGTGTTGTTCATTGATGGGCTATCCGATCCTTTGAGAGGGCTTGTCAAAGCCTTCAACCCACCTTCATTGCATGAGGCTATACGGAAGGCCAGAGATATGGAGTTTGTCGCCCCTAAACAAAAGACCTTCCATGAGGATAAAAAGAAAAAATCAGAAATTAAGGAAAGTACCCCACCTGTGGACACTTCAAAGAAAGCAGAAGAGGAACAAAAAAGAGAATTAAGGAAGAAAAATCTTTGCTACTCTTGCAAAGAACCATGGACACCGGGCCACAAATGTATTACAAAGGGAAAAATCAGTCAAATGGAACAATGTTCAGAGGATGATTCAGCAAAGGAGCAATCAGATCAGCCTAGTGAAAGTGATGAAGAGGAAGAAGACAAAACTTCAAAGAAGCATGCGAAAAAAGATAAAGAGGAAGGAATCTTGGCACAACTTCATAGCCCTCATAAAAATGGGTCATTCAGAGTAAGAGGGTTGGTTCAGGGACAAATGGTTATTGCTCTCATCGATACAGGGGCAACTCATAATTTTATTGATAAAGAAATAGTGACTCACTTTGGCTTGAAGACAGAAAAAGTTGAAGGATTCAGAGTGATGATTGCTAATGGAGGCACTATGTATTGTTCACAGCGGGTTCCTCAACTTAAACTTCAGTTGAATCATTATGAGTTAAGTGATGACTTCCATGTGGTTAATACTGGAAGTATTGATATTGTGCTCGGAATGCAGTGGCTTCGCTCCCTTGGTGAGTTCACCATGAATCTCCGAACTATGGAATTGAAATTTCAGAATCAAGGCAAGCTTGTGGTGATTAGAGGGATGGAGCAAGGGAGTACTTCACATGCTACTTGTACCGTGATGCAAGGCAATAAAGAAAGATTTCAGATTATTGATAATCCCTTGTTTGATATAGGTGCTGATTTTATGATTGACAATCCCTTGTTTGATATAGACGCTGATTTTTGGGATTCATTTCAGGATGTAGGGGGCTGTTGTAATTCTGAAATTAGTGAACAGCAGCATGATGGAGACGAATTTGAGGTGAAACACAGGTCCCAGGATCGATTTTAGGACATCTTAGGTGCTGGAGAGGATGGGGAAGAATTGCCTAAGGAAAACATGGGACAAAATCATAATGATAGTATTGCTGCTACATTCTTGGACAGCGATCTCCTTGATCAGGATGGTGCTTGTGTAGGGCAGCTTACTTGGGAGCTGTTCAATCTTTTCCAGCGGTTGATTGCACTTCTGGATAAAGAACTACATAAGATGCCACTTGCAAAGGTTCAGTGGTGCAGTATTTATCGTAGTTGGAGACTTGGATCTCCTGGACTCATATGGGACCCAGGGATCACATAGCAATTGTTTTTGAGATTGTTATGTGATGAGTTTGGATTGCAAGCAATCTCGGGAAGGAAGGATTGTAATGTCCCTTTCCTGGCTAGTAGGCAGTGTGGGTACATTTCAGAGGAGGTTGGGCCTTTGTAGGGATGTTGTCTACTCTCAGATGCCAGTTTCTTGGAGACATTCTGAGCTTGGATGATGGACTTACTATTTTTAGTAAGTCAGTGATTAGGGTTTCTGGTCGAGCGGACAGGGTAATGATATTCCTCGCCATATTGGGTGTCCAGATATCTCTTCTGTTGCTTGATTTTTGGCCTTTCCGGGCTCGGGTGCAGAGACTTACTATTTTTAGTAAGTCAATCAGGGGTTTGAATTTCGGAAAACGGATGTTACGGATGGATAGTTCGGCGAAATGGGTATCCGTTTCTACTTTCATATCTTGGGTCCGGCATGAGGAGACAGATTATTTTAATGCCCGAAGATTATTAATGTAATAAATTAAATAAAAATGTAACTTTATAATGTTGGGCATTATATTTTATTAATTGGATGTTATAAGGGGGTCATATAACCACTTAAAAGAAAGGTCATGTTATAAAGTGTTAAAATAAGGACGCCTAGACATGATACGCCCTCTAGAGGACCCTTTAATTAAAAAAATGAATAATTTAAAAGCATAAGTTTCCCTCCCATTTTGGCTGACTCGTTTGAAGAAGGAAATAAAAGGAGAGTTTGGGAATTCATTTGAACCATCTTTGGCATTTGTTTTCTTGGTGAATATTGGAGAGCACTTGCAGATTGGATTTGCAGGGGTTTGATAGCTTGTTTGGAGACGGAAACCTCCAGCAGGAACACCATTCTCGAGATTGGAAGACATCTTCAGAGTGGTATTGGGCATTCTCACTCAGAGGATGCATTTGTGCTGACATTGGTGATACATTTCAGTGATTGAAGACAGTTTTCACAGGGGTTTGAGGAGATTTTGGACGACATTCATTTCATAGCTTCACTCCCAGCATGGCCGTACCATTTGCAGTTGGATTGATGCATTTTTTGATGTGTTTTTGGGTTAGGGTTTGTTGGAGATTGTGCAAACATCATTAGCTACACCAGTCGTACCCTCCACAGCATATTCCTAGGTGTTTTCAGGCAGATTGAGGTGCTACCAAGCAGACTGTACTTGCCCTAGGCTGGTCGTACCATTTGGAACCATTTACCAACCATAACTTGTTGAATCGCCCTCTTTTGAGAAAGTATTTTGGCTTAGTTGTTAGCGCCTAGTATTTGTAAAGGCTGCTGTTGTATTTGATGGTTGGAGAACATTGTATTTTGAGCATTACATGTGAATATATGAAGTTTCCAGTTGCTGGTGCAATTTTCCAGAAATTTTCAGACTTGCATTAATACGGGTACTTTGCACTTGAGCCAATTTCCTCAAAAGGGTTTAATTATTTATATGAGTAGATGTTTGTGTCAAATTTTCATAGCATTTGAAGGAGTATTTTGTGAGTTATTGTTAGTTTCAGTTTGCTGCATTTTTCATTTCAGTATTTACTATCTTATTGCAAAAATTCCCCAAAAATCATATATTTGCAAAAATCACAAAAACAATACAAACTATCAAAAAAAACCCTTACAAGGCAGTAAATTCTTGGTGATCACTCGGGGGTGGTCATCACATGAAAATTTGACACAAACATCTACTCATATAAATAATTAAATCCTTTTGAGGAAATTGGCTCAAGTGCAAAGTACCCGTAATAATGCAAGTCTGAAAATTCTGGAAAATTGCACCAGCAACTGGAAACTTCATATATTCACATGTAATGCTCAAAATACAATGTTCTCCAACCATCAAATACAACAGCAGCCTTTACAAATACTAGGCGCCAACAACTAAGCCAAAATGCAGTCCCAAAAGAGGGCGATTCAACAAGTAATGGTTGGTAAATGGTTCCAAATGGTACGGCCAGCCTAGGGCAAGTACAGTCTGCTTGGTAGCACCTCAATCTGCCTGAAAACACCTAGGAATCTGCTGTGGAGGGTACGGCTGGTGTAGCTAATGATGTTTGCACAATCTCCAACAAACCCTAACCCAAAAACACATCAAAAAATGCATCAATCCAACTGCAAATGGTACGGCCATGCTGGGAGTGAAGCTATGAAATGAATGTCGTCCAAAATCTCCTCAAACCCCTGTGAAAACTGTCTTCAATCACTTAAATGTATCACCAATGTCAGCACAAATGCATCCTCTGAGTGAGAATGCCCAATACCACTCTGAAGATGTCTTCCAATCTCGAGAATGGTGTTCCTGCTGGAGGTTTCCATCTCCAAACAAGCTATCAAACCCCTGCAAATCCAATCTGCAAGTGCTCTCCAATATTCACCAAGAAAACAAATGCCAAAGATGATTCAAATGAATTCCCAAACTCTCCTTTTATTTCCTTCTTCAAATGAGTCGGCCAAAATGGGAGGGAAACTTATGATTTTAAATTATTCATGTTTTTAACTAAATGGGTCCCCTAGAGGGTGTATCATGTCTATGCCTCTTTATTTTAACACTTTATAACATGACCTTTCTTTTAAGTGGTTATATGACCCCCTTATAACATCCAATTAATAAAATATAATGCCCAACATTATAAAGTTACATTTTCAAAACTTAAAACACAAGCGGTGGGTGAGGGAAGAAAGCAGAGAGGGGAGGGCTCTGGTCCCTTCCCTGCTCCCCCTCCCCTGGATCCTGGATCCTGCCCAGTCTCTGGCTCAACCCAGGTCATCCCTCCCTGGGAGTGGTTGTTTGCAGATGATCTCCTGGGGGGAGATCCTTCTCCATTTTCTGCGCCCCTCCCAGCGGGCTCGGGCTTCCTTGGTTGTTCTGGTGGCCTGGTGCTTCCCAGGGATCCCTGTTTGTTTGGGGATCCCTTCCCTTTTTTCCCTCAGGCTTCCCCCTGGGGTTTTTTTGCAGGTTATTCGCATGGATCTGGTCCCCTGCGTTTCTCTGAGCGGTGGAGGTGATGGTTTAGGGTTTGACAGCTTCCTAGGGTCTCCCTTGAGGTCCTCACAGCTTTGGGGGTGGTCTGGGGGGCCTCTTTCCTCCTTTGCTTGTGAATCCTCGGCGGGATCCTGTGGCTGCTGTTCTTCCCGCATGGAGGCTTCTTCGTGCTGGTTCTGCTCCTTGGTGGACACCCTGGGCATCTGGTTTGGCCTTGGGGGGGCTTTCCTCTGCCTGGGTTGTTCCCATTCCCGTACCAGTTCCCTGAAGTTGCTTCTGTGCTTGGACGGGATCCTTGGTCCCTGCTGCCGGGTTCCTATGGTTTATCGCTGCATGTTTCTTTCTTGGGGGGTCTGATCTATGCACGCAGACCTTAGATCCCACTTGTATGGCTCCTTGGGATCCTTTCCCTGTGACTGTTTTCCTCTTCCCGCTCGGGATTCCCAGCCCTTGGATCCCTGTTTCCTTAACCTGCTTTCCTTGTTGTTTTCCCAGGGCGGGATCCTCGTGGTGAAGTTGTCTGTGTGCTTCCCGCTGGGCCGGATCCTGGCTCTCGGCTTCTTGCTGGGCGGGATCCCCCTGTCGCTGGGCGGAATGGCTTCTCGCTGGGCGGGATCCTCTGGGCGGGATCCGCCTTTTCCGCTGGTTTTCCGTTGGGCGGGATCCTCCAAATCCGCTGGGCGGGATCCGCCAAATCCGCTGGTTTTCCCGCTGGGCGGGATTTTCACCTTTTTGCTGGTTTCCCGGATGGCGGGATTTTCCTGGTGAAGTTTTTTTGATGCTTTCCGCTGGGCGGGATCTTCTCTGAGGTGGGTTTTAGCTGCTTCCCGCTAGGCGGGTTTCTCTCTTTGGTGGTTTCTGACTGCTTCCCGCGAGGCGGGATTTTATTGTAACGGTTTTTCTATGATTCCTGCTGGGCGGGATCTTCTCGTTGGTGGTTTTCGGCTTCTCCCCGCTGGGCGGGTTCTGTTTTATTATTTAATTGTCTTTGGTGGGATCGTCTGCTATGTCAAAATTTTTTGTAATTCGGTCTGAGATGTGGTTTCCTGTCTCAACCTTGCAGCCCTAAAGGTGCTCTCCTTCTATTGTTATAAGGTTTTGGGATCCTCTTAAAAAACCCGCTATGTATATAATGTTACTTACCAAAAAAAATAAAGTTACATTTTCATTTAATTTATTACATTAATAATCTTCGGGCATTAAAATAATCTGTCTCCTCATGCCGGACCCAAGATATGAAAGTAGAAACGGATACCCATTTCGCCAAACTATCCATCCGTAACATCCGTTTTCCGAAATTCAAACCCCTGACTGACTTACTAAAAATAGTAAGTCTCTGCACCCGAGCCCAGAAAGGCCAAAAATCAAGCAACATAAGAGATATCTGGACACCCAATATGGTGAGGAATATCATTACCCTGTCCGCTCGACCAGAAACCCTAATCACTAACTTACTAAAATTAGTAAATCCATCATCCAACCTCAGAATGTCTCCAAGAAACTGGCATCTGAGACTAGACAACATCCCTGCAAAGGCCCAACTTCCTCTGAAATGCACCCACACTGCCTACTAGCCAGGAAAGAGACATTACAGGTCTGCTGAACTTTGTCTGTCATTCTTGGTAATTGTTAAGTTCCACAACACTACCATTTAAGACCTTCATATAAAAAGGGAGGAGTGAGGAGTTCATGAAAGAATTTGACCCACCACCTTGTGGTTCCAAAAGTTGACTAGTGCCTTATTCATTGTGAACCACAAAAGTTGACTAGTCCCTGATTCATTGTTATAACATTGGTACACTGTATCACATCATACAAGGTGAAGAAATCAAAAATCAAGGCCCTCAAAATCTTAGGTAGTACAACCTGAGTGGGCCTAATGGTGGAGACTTTGGAACTCTGAATAGAGGTCCAAGGTTCAAATCCTGCAGGGAGTAGGGTTGTACACCATGCTTCGGTAACCAGAGTATGGTTGGATAACCATATATTGGGTAAACAACATCCTCCATGAAGGTCATCTCATATGGCCTATGGCCTCGTAGACATTAAAACTACTTTACCCTTAAACTTTTAGGATGAACCAAGTTACTAACATAAGCTAAAATAAATTCTAGAAGATTCATGGGTTCATTAAAATGTTTTACGCATGGTGTGGAGACCTGGACTCAGCTCAGACTCAGCAAGCCTTTTTCTTAATGCAGACTCAGGCTCAGGGAAACACTTGGGAAGAATTTCCAGGGAAAACACAGAAAATAATATATATAGTAGATTTTAGTGAGAGAGACTCGGAAAGGGTCAAATGCTTAGTTACTATCACTGGTTCGTAGATTCGCTAGTACTCGCAAACTCGAAGTGTATGAACACTATGGTTAAGCACATTATTTTCAAAAAATTAGTGAAACAAATAGTACAATGCCACAATCAAATGGCATGAGCTCAACCGGTTAAATTCCTCAAGTTTCAAGGAGGAGACCCAGGTTCAATCCAATATAACAAATTAGAAATTAATAATACAATGTCACACACCAGATTTGCATATTCAAGTTTATCAGCATACATCAAGGAAGATGTGAACAAAAAACAAATTACAGTGCATAGACTCCAAGATAGAGGACCTAAACAAGATTATCTTGAAATCCTGGTCTTTGACTCAGAAAAAGAGTGAGTTCGTTACTAGCAAAATGGAACATAAACTTAATACAAAACAGTCTGTCTTTGTCCTTACAAGTTTGGCATCAATCATGATCAAATTCTTCATTACTTAGTTTCTTGTAAAATTTATTTCACTCTCCATTTATCTTGCTTACTGGTTCTTTTTATGGCTGCCCTAAATAAAGCGTCCCCCATATGGACTCAAAAGAGGCTCTAATTGTAGGGATACCCAAAGGGTAAGACAGCCAAGCACCTTAGTCCTGTGGAACCTGGCCTCCTGATCTAAAGACGAATCCTTAAAACCTAAACTAACTAATTATTAAGAGGATTTTACTAGATGATATATTTATTGAGCTGTAACAAAAGATACTCGACAAGAAAGTGCATTATGACTGAAAGAAAACATTATTGTTCATAACTAGCCTTCGATTTTGCATCGTTTAGCCATGGTTCCCCCAAGTATCATAGCACTAATTACTTCAGCAGCAATACTCTCAAAAAGGTCAGCACCACGAGCCGCACAATCACCAACATTGTCCCCAACCTGGACAGGTACAAAAACCGATTTATCTATCAGTGACCTGAACAGTATATATATGTAAGAATTTAGTTCCCCCCATTCTTTGACACCTTTGCAAGGGACATCTACTAATTTGTCCATTCAAGTTCATTTACCATACAGGAACACAAGATCAAAGACAAATCATGATAGTATACAAGAGCTGATTATAGTCTAGTTACATTCACTAGAACCACAGATATTCAGTGAAGTGCTGCACAAGGCGGTTACTTAATATTTTAGATTAGCTTTCCTGTTCCTCATATTATTTCTATGTAACACTCATAAAATAAACAATGCTAATGAACATATTTTATAACACTTGTCAAAACTCTTTAAGTGTACTGTTAATGAATAGAACTAAAAACGACAATTTCCACTTATGAAGGAAACTTTATAATTCTTTCTACACACAAAACTGTAGATTAAATACAACTGTAGTGCAATATATAAGATCTTTCCAAGCTACATTTGAATGATAACACGAGAATATTTTTTTTTTTTATGTAACAGGAGACCCTGCCAAGTTAGCAATAATTGTAATACAATCTACAATCTTTCCAAACTACATTTGAATGTTTACACAAGAATGTTAAATAAAATGTAGTCGAAAACCCCACCAAGTAAGCAATGACAGCAGATACAATCATTCCAAACTACATTTGAATGATAAACACAAGAATGTTTAAAAAATGAAATATTAGAAGACCCTACCAAGTCAGCAATGACTGCAGGATTACGTGGGTCATCTTCAGGAATTTGCTGTTCTAACTTTCCAACCAAATCAGCACCTACATCTGCTGCCTTTGTATATATTCCTCCCCCAAGCTGAGCAAATAGTGCTACAAATGAAGCCCCAAATCCATAACCGACTAGAAGAAGAGGCACTGCACATCAAAGATAAACTTATTATCAACTACAACAAACTCCCAATAGTCTCACAAATACAACTCGATAATAGCATTCCATCTTCAGCTCAAAATTATTTCACTGATTGACAGATAACAACCACAAAGATAATGTGTAAGTGACTAGGATCCAGATTCAATTCTCTGACTGAACATATATAATAAGAGCAACCATCCACAAAAGAAACATGCTGAAAGTCCATAGATCAATGCACTAAATGTTTTTACACTGACAGGATGTTCCTATTAGTATCGTGAATGTCAATGTAGTCATTGTAGTATACCTGCTGCTGACGGCTTTTTGTATCTATTGTAGGACTCTTGGTCAGACTTGGGAGAAAATGCAGTGTCAAGAGGTTAAAATTTCTCCATCTTTGTACTATGTTTTTCAGGGGGGGCATAAACTGAACCTTCATTAATTACAATTTAATTATTAAAAAAATAATCTTGTGAATAACCGTATGTGCATCACCAATCATACACTTCTGATTCCAGCATAGGAACAACCCAAAACCCTATTTCGGTAATCCCCCAAGTGCAGTCTATAAAACACAACCCATAATAGTGGTACTCCCTTAAGTGTTAATTATATATAGTTTATAGATGCAAGAGCTTGAGGGTCATAAAAGAGAATTTCACATTAACAGCATTTATAAAATATGCACTTGGCAATAAACGGCAAGACTTGAATTAATCCTTATTCATTGCTGCAATCTACGGCATTGTAAAGCAATGGTAAATAGGATGCAATCATACGAGGGCAACCCAACTTCAAACCCCTACATCATGATGGCCACTCTTATGATAAGGTGCCCCATGATAATACGATTTGTTGTAATACCATGATAATGTGATTCAATGAAATACCCCGATAATGTGATTACGATATAATAGGGGTAGGACAATTTCAATCCCATATAACCAATTAAAACTGGATACAGTTTGCACAAACTGACATGCAAATAAGGGAAGATAAATGCCAAAATTGATGATGTACACTTTTCTTTAGAGAGATATAAATAGAGTTAGACCCTCGAGAGGACTGAGACAGGAATGTCCTTTATCTCCTTGACTTTTTTTGCTGGTTGCTAAAGGATTGAGTAGAGCTGTTTTGGATGCAAAGAGGGCAGGATCCTTGTCCGGGATAAAAGTGGGGGTCCTTTATTTATCTCATTTATTATTTGCTGATGATGTATTGTTGTTCACAAATGGAAGTTTAAGGGAAGCTAGAAAATTGAAGAAAATCTTGGACACTTACAGTATTGCTACCGGCATGGAGATAAAAGAATCCTCTATTTGCTTTAATGGTCTAGAGCAGGAGACTAAACAGGATCTAATCAGAATTTTTCCTTTTAATCTCTTAGATTTCCAGGAAGGCTTTAAGTATCTGGGATTTGTATTGAAGCCAAATACTTACAGGAAGAGAGATTGGGGATGGCTTTTAGAGATATTGAATTTAGGATTAACCATTGGTGTAATAGATGGTTGTCTATTGGTGGGCTAGTCAAAAACAATCATCTTTTAGTAGCACAGGAGGCATTCTGTACTTCTCAGATATCCACTATATCAAATTTAAAGCAGGTCTTGGGACAGGTTCCAACAATTTTGCTGAGCTTCAGGTGTTGATATTGCTAATGAAGTGTGCTGTGGAGAGATGTGAACTGGAGATTCCACTCTAGTCATCAATTGGATGAATAGATCTACTCAATTAAAAAATAATCTGCTTAGACCAGTGGGAAATGAACTACTGGAGGTAGTTTCTCTTTTTGAAAATATCTCTTCTACACATGTTTATAGGGAATTAAATCAAAAAGCAGATAGGTTATCAAAAGAAGGTCAACAGGTTCCAGAAGGTTTCTTGCAAATGGAAGAGAACAAGGATGGAGTTTCTTCTTTCACCTACATATCATATCCCTAGTTTCTATGGTAGCTCTGGGTTTTTTACTGTGGGCCTGTTTCATTTGATTAGAGCTTTATGGCAGTTTCTAACTGTTTCTTTTCTATTCTGCTGGTTTCTTTTTCACTGATTTCTATCCAAGTTCTGGTCATGGAGGTTGTTTGGATGATTAAGTATTGATATATAAGGATATTTATCCTTATTATCCCCATGCTATTTCGAAGATGGGCTTTTTTCCTCTCTGATCTGCCAGACTGTAATTATATCTTGAATCCCAGTAATCTGCTTTTATCTGGGTTTTTGTTTGTGCTAAGGCACCTGAGAAGTGTAATTTTCTTTCACTCTTGAAATAAAATTACGATTTTTTTCGAGTAAAAAAAAAAAAAATAGAGTTACAAAATAAAATTGCATGGTTACAAACTGCCCTGAACTAAAGCAAAGGACCTCACTTACTCTCACTTGCAACAAGTTAATAAAGTGATGTTAAATGATTTTTTAGTGAGGTATGAGACCCCCTTGTGTAGAAAGTTTTCACTTTACCTTATATTTTTAGTTCATGTACCTTTTTTGTGATTTGATCTTTTGACCAAGCTTATGATAACTCATAAAACTTGCCAATCCATCTAAGCCCAAAGTAAATGAGCATAGACAACTCATTCAGTCCACCTAAGATGAACTAGACATGCAATAAGACTGTCTAGTATCTAACTGAGATGGACTGAAGATGCAAACTAATGCTCTCTAGTTTACCATTCTAGGTGTACAAGATGGAATTTACA
Source organism: Wollemia nobilis (assembly GCA_028583015.1). Lineage (NCBI taxonomy): Eukaryota > Viridiplantae > Streptophyta > Pinopsida > Araucariales > Araucariaceae > Wollemia > Wollemia nobilis. The sequence goes on from JAQPPZ010000314.1 coordinate 4,673,445, forward strand.
GTTTACAAGGATGAAGAATATCTCATCAAAATCATATATGGATTACAACCACCATAGTAAGTAGTACTACTTGGTATACTAAATTTAGAATGCAAAATCTTACTAAAAGCACAGCCCATGAAAATGCAAAACAAAATATAATTGAAATCACTTAACTGCATAACTTCAACATTTCCTGTAGATTTTTACAGTGAAAAACCACAGCACATGAATAACAATTGAAGAGGAATTTTGGATCTTACATTCAGTGATCTTCATAGAGTTTGGCATGTCCACTCCCAGATACACATAGAATGAAGCATATAAAACTGCTACTCCCATGACTGCCATACCCACCACAATCAGAGCTGAAAAGCCACCTGCACGAGTGGCCACCTGCACTCGCCAAAGCAATTATAAGAAGAGTGCATTGCTCATCAGAATTTTATAAGAGACTCTTAAGAACTTAACATAAAACAAATCAATGAATACCTGCAATGCTTCTCTTGCAGACCGTCTAGCAGCACTAGAAACCCTAACATTTGCACGTACAGACACCCACATGCCAACATATCCTGCAATTCCTGAACATAAAGCTCCAAGAAGGAAAGATATAGCTGTTATGAATGCTGTTGTTGACCTGTCAAAATTTACAAAAGAAAAGGTAAAGATCAACAGAAAAAGACTTGTCTATTAGGTTATAAAAATAAATCAAAATTTCTACTGTTTTGTTTACAGGAGCATGCTTAATACTATCATCTGAGACAATAATAGCAATTACCTTTCAAGTCCAGATGCTTCTTGCTGGGGAGTTGTATTTCTAAAGAGATATATTCCAAGAATCACAAATGCCAACAAAATTGCCATTTTTGAAATAGTACCATACTGGGTCCTAAAGAAACCCTCTGCCCCATCTCGAATTGCATCTGAAATCTGAATCAACATAGTTACAAGAGAGGTTAGCACAGGTTTAGTTATCTATGATAGCAAGCATTCCACAATTACAGTATTCTATCTAAAACCATAATAAACAATATACTACACTATATGCCAAAGAATAAAACAAATATAAAGATGAAATCGGTTATGGAAGGAAAGAATGCAGATATATAGTCAGTGTATAAACTATAAAGGGCAATAAGCCACAACAGTCCAGGAATTTGGCCACCTATTGCTACCATGGGCTCATTAATGGGAAAGTAATCCTCTTTGAAAACATTTGGGCAGATACCAACCAGATTTTACTTCAATTTCCACTATAAAGCCAATACATACAACAGTAGTTTGTATGCATTTATATCTATTTATTTCGTTGGTTTATCACTATTGTTGTACACTTATGACATTCAAGATTTGTGATTGTTTCAGTAGTTTCCAAGAATTAGAAAGATCTGATAGAGGCAGTTATAGATTGCAATCAATAGAATTCCAACATCTAATAAAATACGGATATTAGGTCTGAGGTGTAGACCAATTGGTTTTTCCAAAAACCCCGTAAGGGTGTGGAGGTCCAAGGTTCAAATCTCGGGCCTCGACGGACTGAACGCTTGTCCCTTTCCTGGTGCTTTCAGCGGCTAAAAGGTTTAAAATGATTACGGCATAGTAGTTGATGTAGGGTCAGGGTGATCAATCCTTACCTACACGGCACCACAGCTCCTAAGTCCCACTTAGGCAGCGTGGACTACGCCTCCAAGTGTTCGTACCTGCACAAGCCAGCAAACAGACAAGCCAAGCACAATGTTTGTATTTATATAGCGGAAGCACAAGACACAAGGTTAGCACACAATGAGCAATGAACAAGATGAACACCCACACAATGAGCCAACACGAGAGTCTTTGAATAGCAATAGCTTTATTAATATTGGGGTTCCGATAAACGGATTACAATGAGAGCGGCCCAACGGCCTGGCGCTATCGGCCCAATTACAACACACACAACCCGTAGGCAAACACACACGGACCGCCCGGCGCCCCGGAGAGCGGTTCACCGAACGCCTCTTGACAATGCCCGGTGAGTCTTGGTACGCGTCCACTCGCACCACTCACAACCTCGGACACCTCCCTCCACCTTGCTCAACACACACGGCAACTTGGCACAACACTTGGCAACACACGGCAACTTGGCAACACACAAAACCGACAAAGAGCATGGCAGGAGTACGGGGACGTGGAGCACCTTGCAAGAGAATCAAGATGCTCATATTCTCCCCCACTTAAGCGGTCGACGCCCTCGTCGACAGTAACAGGTCCCTCTGAACAATGTGGTCTGCAGCCCTCTGATCATCAGGTCCCATACTGAACACTTCGGCATCTCCCCCTTGGGGAAAGAACTGAGCTCTAGTAGTTATAGAGTGGGTCTGCAGCCCTCTTCTCAAGGAAGGCGTGCAGCTTCTTTCTCGCACTCCACAAGGCTTCTTCTCGCTCCCAGCTGTCGGATTCTTCACCCTTCCAACTGACCAAGAATTCCCTGTGCTGTCTGTTACCCCATCCAACTGTCTTCATATCCCATATACGCTCCACCTCCCGTTCATGCTTATCAATCACATTCGCAGGAGGCCGACTCGGCTCGCCTCTTTCTGGCTCCGCCTCATCAGCATAAAACTGTCGCAGTTGACTCACATGGAAGGTCGGATGGACCCTCATGTGCGATGGTAACTCCAGTCTATAGGCAACTTTGCCCACTCTAGCTACTATCTTATACGGACCGTCATATCGGCGGATCAAGGCCTTAGACTTCCCCTTCTTGGCTTTGAAAACCTCAGGTTCCATCCGTAGCAAGACCTTGTCCCCAACACTGAACTCTACGGCCCGTCGACTTCCATCTGCAAACTTCTTCATTGTTTCAGCAGCCTTCAACAGATGTAGTCTCGCCAGGTCCACCCTTTCTTGCCACTGCTTCATGTAGTCGGTAGCTGATGCGCACCCCTTCAGATATCCTCCGAGCACAGTGTGTGGCGACAACGGTTGTTGCCCCGTCGCTAGCTCGAACGGTGAGTGCTTGCTCGACCTACTCTTCTGACTGTTGTAGCAAAACTGTGCCATGTCGAGTAGATCCGGCCAATTTAATTGGTCGCTATGTACAAAGTGTCGAAGATACGTCTCCAAGATGGCATTGATTCTCTCTGGTTTGCCCATCTGTTTCAGGATGAAACCTTGAAGACATCAACAACTTCGTACCCATCAGCTGAAATAGCCTCTGCCAAAACCGACTCGTGAAACGAGTGTCCCTGTCCGAAATGATACTCAACGGTACCCCCCAATACTTGACCACATTCTTGAAGAATAACTCTGCGGCCATCTCTGCTGGGCATGGTGCCGGACAGGCGGTGAACACTGCATACTTAGAAAATCGGTCTACCACTACCATGATCGATCCAAACCCTTTCGACTTGGGTAGGCCAGTGATAAAGTCCATACTCACACTAGCCCACGGCCTGATTGGAACAGGAAGAGGTTGTAACAAACCACCTGGTAGCCGATAAACACTTTTATCCTGCTGGCAAATAAGACAAGACTGGACATACTCATTGACATCCTTCTTCATCTTAGGCCAGTACAGTCCCCTCTCCAACAACGCCAAAGTACGCTGCTGTCCAGGGTGCCCCGCCCATATAGAATCATGACATTCCTTTATAAAGTCTCGACGGAGACTCCCCCACTTAGGGATATAGACCCGGTCCTGACTGAACCATAGCATTCCATCCAACATGGTAAACTTGTTCATCCGGCCCCTCCGAGTCTCATCGTTCACAGTATCAACCAATGCAGCCGCTTGAGGATCGTGAACCAACCCTTCCTTTATCTTTTCCAACAACTCCTCCCCCAGTACAATCTTACTTTCACCGTGGGTAGAAGTCGGGCTCTCTCGTCGCTATTGTCAACACTGCCAACTGCCGCTTCCTACTGAGTGCATCTGCCACCACATTTTCCTTCCCTGCGGTATGCATGATGTCCATGTCGAACTCAGCTAGAAAGTCTTGCCATCTGGCCTGCTTGCCAATCAACTTGCTCTGAGTCTGAAAGAACGTATTGGACACATTGTCCGTTTTGACCACAATATGTGCACCGAGAAGATAATGTCTCCATGTCCTCAAACAATGCACTACTCCAGTCATCTCTTTCTCATGCGTGGGATACCTCCTCTCCGCATCGTTCAACTTCCTAGACTCAAAAGCAACAGGGTGCCCTTCCTGAATGAGCACTCCCCCAATGGCAAAATCCGAAGCATCCACATGCACTTCAAACGGCTTACTGAAGTCTGCCAGGGCTAACACCGGTGAGGATGTTAACTTCTCTTTCAACAGATCTCAAATGCTGCTTGGCACTTATCTGACCAGTCCCATTTCTGATCCTTCTTCAATAAATCTGTCAAAGGTGATGCTAGCTTCGAAAATCTGCTCACAAATCGCCTGTAGAAATTAGCAAGTCCCAAAAACTGGCGTACACCATGTATGTTCTTCGGCGACTCCCAATTCCTAATCGCTTCAAGCTTCTTCGGGTCAGGCTTGATGTTACTCTGTCCAATCACATGCCCGAGAAACTTTACTTCTTGCTGAGCGAATGCACACTTCTCTTTCTTCACAAACAGGCGATGCTCCCGTAACAAGTCGAAGACCTCTGCCAAGTGTTTCCTATGTTCCTCAATGTTCTTTGAATAAACCAATATATCATCGAGGTAGACCACCACTGACTTGTCCAACAATGGTCTAAAAATGTCGTTCATAAGAGTGCAAAACGTGGCCGGCGCATTACACAAACCAAACGGCATCACAAGAAACTCAAACGACCCATACTTTGACACACAGGCCGTCTTCTCGACATCTTCCGGAGCAATCCTTACCTGATAGTATCCGGATCTCAAGTCCAATTTTGTGTACACCTTCGCCCCTGCTAGGCGATCAAAACAGTCGTCTATTCGTGGAAGCGGATAACTGTTCTTGATGGTTAGCTTATTCAACGCTCTATAATCCACACACAAACGTAAGCTTCCATCTGCTTTCCTCACGAACAAGACTGGCGCTCCGAAAGGTGAGCGCGAAGGACGAAGATACCCACCGCCAACAACTCCTCCAATCGCTTCTTCAATTCGACCATCTCTGGCCCACTCATCCGGTAAGGAGCCCTTGCGGGAATCCTCGCCCCTGGGGTCAACTCAATCCGATGGTCTATCGCCCTTCTAGGCGGCAACTCCCGTGGCAGTTCTTTAGGCATCCTATCTTGGTACTTTTTCAATACACTCTCCACAGCAGGCGGGATTGGAACCTTCTGTTCTTCCTCCTCCCAACCTCCTACCAATGCAGCAAGCATCATTGGCTGCTTGCCCATCTTCCTAGATGCCCTTCGCATACTCATAGCACTGCACAGCTGCCCCTTCCCCTTTCCTTGCACCTTCGGCGGTTCGACTAACTCCTTCGCCGTCTGACGTCGTCTAATGGTCCTAACAGTGCACGTCTGCCCTGGGTTGAACATAAATAACGACTCCAGATGTGGGAAGATTGCTACTCTCTCCGTCTTGAACCACTCCTGTCCCAGTATCATCTCAAATTCATCCATTTTCAACACTGAGAACGTGGCTCTCCCTTTCCACTCGCCGGCTTCAAAATTCACTTCTTTTACCACACCGACGGTCTTTATGGTTGAAGAACTCACGAGCTGAAGCTTATCACCTCCTCCTGAATACTTGAGGCCTAACCGCTTCGCCGTCTTTTCACTGATGAAGTTGTGAGTAGCCCCCGGGTCCACCAGTGCAACAACTGTCTGCCCCTTCGCCTTCACCTCCACAAACATCAGGTCGTTCTTCCCATCCACTACGGGGTTCCTCCCGTTCTGGCCAGCCTCCCCTGTTGGGACGGGCTGCCATACACCCTTGCCTTTCGGCTTTCTTGCTTGCACATGCCTTGCACATCCTGCCCCTGTCCCTGTTGGACATCTCCACCGTTGAACACTGCCCCATGATGACTCCAACCTGAGCTCCATCACATTCTGCCTGTTCAGCTGCCATCAATCGGCGTGGATGAGGACAATCCTTCTGTAGATGCGGGCCGTGACAATTCCAACAATCCATCCATTTCTTGTCGCCACTTTTGTTGTTGGACGACTTCTTTCCATTTTTGTTGTTGGAATTCTGCTTCTTCGACCCTGATGTGCTCGCCGAGGACCAATTGACTGACTTCTCCCCCCCTTGAGTCCCATTGCCTTTTGCCTTCCACGACTGATCCTTATTACCGCCACCAGAGCTCTTCGTCTTGGTGCTCGAATCACGAGTATCCTTCCTCGTGACCGATTCTTGCTTGAAGTCGTGGAAAGAATCTGCCATGGCAATAGCCTCATATATGTCCTTGGGGTTCCTACGCCTAAGTTCAACCTTCGCCCAGTTCTGGAGACCTCTCTCAAAATCTATCAACTTGTCTTGTGGGGTTGACGACTTTACTAACACCATCGTGTCCTGGTATGCCTTGATATAATCTCGCAATCTCCCAAAGATGCTTGAGGTCTCTCGTCTATTCATAGCCTCCCATTCGGAGTTGGCTGGTCTGAACTGTTCCTTGAGCGCCTTTTTGAAGTCTTCCCAATTCTCAATTCTCACCAAAGTCCTCTTCTCTTCCATGTCTTCTGCCAAGTTCCGCCACCAAGTCTTTGCAATTCCTGGACAAATAACTGGCAGCTCGTTTCAACTTCTTCTATAGCAGACTGACTTCCCACCTTCTTCAAGTATTGCCCGACGTCCCAGAGAAAATCATCTAAAAGACGATCATCCCGAGCACCGTCATAAGTCTTGGGCTCTACAAGCTTCGGTGGTCTCTTCCTTTGCTCGAATCGCTTCCGCCTCGGCCTCTACCATAAGCACCCACTACCGCTGCTCGGCAATACGTGGTCTCTGCTTGGACCTTCTCAAGGGACTTAACCAAATCGGCATGCGAAGTTTCCCACGCCGTCCGGGCATTCGGACCGTCCTCTAACCTTCTCCTCAATTCGGACATTTCATCAATTATCGAGGAGCGCCAACGTGCTCCCTCTTTCGTCGTCTCTTCAAACTGGGCGCTCAGCTCGCCTAAAGACTCGTCCATGGAATGGACGTGCTCTTCTATCTTTTCAAATTTTTCCGAGACTTTTTGTTCAAGGGAATCGATGGCACGGTTCCTACTAGCGTGGCGTCCACCACGAGTAGTATTCACACCCTCAGCTCCTTCGCGACCCACTCGAGGCGGATCCAAAGGCAGCTCATGTTCGGGTCCAGACTCGGCCATATTGCTTTCACAAACTAGACCGGTCCAGCTGGTCGCTTGCTCAAAGAAGGGAGCAAGTAGAAAAGGGGTACTAAACGTACAGACCCTGTAAAGCTTTTCAAAACAATAACAAAAAGGGGTAAGCTCGAACCCTTTTTAGGAAACAACACCTAAATCACCTAAGGTTTGACTTGCCACAAGGCAACACGAGGAGAAATTCCGATTGCGGAACAACTCCCTTGCAGGCACAAACGGAAACAGGAACGAGCGAACAAAGTAGCTCTGATACCAACTGATGTAGGGTCAGGGTGATCAATCCTTACCTACACGGCACCACAGCTCCTAAGTCCCACTTAGGCAGCGTGGACTACGCCTCCAAGTGTTCGTACCTGCACAAGCCAGCAAACAGACAAGCCAAGCACAATGTTTGTATTTATATAGCGGAAGCACAAGACACAAGGTTAGCACACAATGAGCAATGAACAAGATGAACACCCACACAATGAGCCAACACGAGAGTCTTTGAATAGCAATAGCTTTATTAATATTGGAGTTCCGATAAACGGGTTACAATGAGAGCGGCCCAACGGCCTGGCGCTATCGGCCCAATTACAACACACACAGCCCGTAGGCAAACACACACGGACCGCCCGGCGCCCCGTAGAGCGGTTCACCGAACGCCTCTTGACAATGCCCGGTGAGTCTTGGTACGCGTCCACTCGCACCACTCACAACCTCGGACACCTCCCTCCACCTTGCTCAACACACACGGCAACTTGGCACAGCACTTGGCAACACACGGCAGCTTGGCAACACACAAAACCGACAAAGAGCATGGCAGGAGTACGGGGACGTGGAGCACCTTGCAAGAGAATCAAGATGCTCATAGTAGTTTTAGGGGCGGACTGCGCGAGTACTGTGTGGCGGCTGCCGAGGCGGATAGTGCAGAATACTGTGGCAGCCATAAAGGCCGGACAGTATGCCCGGATCATCGTGGCGGCTACCGATTCCACCATGTAAAATCAATAAAAAACACAACAAAATATGGATATTCAAGATAACACATTACCATTCATCATATTCTATGATAAGGGTCTTCCTAATCTGAACTAATACGAATGCCCAAGGTGCACAGCTAAAATAAAATTGCAAAACTTGCTCCACCTCATTAGAAACAGTTCCTAGTCGCTTGGCTAGGTGACACACAACAAGTTTCAATTGCATATCTGATCAAATACTTTGCAGACATATAATTCGTTTACCACCAACAAGCTCCAGTAATTCTTGTACCATTGTTTCTTCTCTGATTTTCTATTTCCATGGAATCAGCATTCCTTTGCTTCCAGGAGTATATTTTCTGTTAGATATTACCGCGGAGTGTTACTTGTTTATAAGTTATACTGTCAATAGCACAATAACTGGGCAAGCATTAAGGAATGCCAACAAAATTTATTTTCAAGGAAAAGGTTTTAGCAAATTTAAGAGATAGATGCATAATATATATATATATATGATATTGTTGCATATTATATATATACGTCTTTAACTTATTAAAAATATATATATTATAAATTAGTAGAATGTTTTTATAAATGATGATTTCAGTGGTAAGAGATCAAATGCCTCTTCAATCCATTATAATATCAATGCTTTATTAAGCATAAGCCCTCAAGGACCTTTATCGAAAGAAGATTTAAAATATCTAGATTCACTCAAAGAAGCTTAATGAACTACTTCATTTTGAATCTTGCAAGTATATTGGATTGTGTATGTGACTTTAAATCTTTTTCTGTACTTATAAAGTTTTGACTCTTTGGTGGGGGTTAACCTTTAACATGTAAGCTATCAATTAATATTTTATTTTTGCCTTCTTCAACCTTTACACTACAACAAGATGTAGTACACATATCTTTAACAAGATCAATACTTAATAGTACACAAAAGTTAGTCACAACTTACATCTGAAATTAAAAAATACCAATTGTTAAGGATCAGTTTACATGATCTTCTTGTGCATGCTGTTTAGAGCAATTGGTAGGGAGTAAGGCTTTCAGACTCTAAACTAATGTTCAATACTCATGGGTGAACCTTAACATTAATCAAATGGTATTAGCTCTACCGGTTAGATTCCTCAACTTGCAACAAGGAAACCAAGGTGCAAATCTTGCCAAGTGATACACGCATAATTGCTAAGCTTGTTGTAATACCAACAGGTGGTCATGATGTAATAAGGGTGGGGCCTGTTTCAATCCCATATAACCCATTTAAAAAAAAAATCAGACAATCTTTACAATGAAAAAGGCATACATACAGGAAGGCAATAATATATCTTTCAATAACTTAACTAATTCAACCCAAAAAAAATCACATTGAATTGATCAAATTCTTCTACACTGACTCCAAACTGAACCATAAACGAGAAAATCCTTAACCATTTCATAGGTGTGGGAATAACAATTACTGAATGTTCCAACCAGGTGAGGTTCACCTTTATGAAACTCTCAAAACCTTCTAGACATTTTTGGTTATATTTGGAATTAAGATTGCACATTTTAAAGAGCACAACAACATCAAGATATTACAACTACAGTCGGGAAAATTAATAATCTGAAAATAGTAAGCGAAATGAATAATCAGAAGTCTAGGATATGAAAAAATTTAACATAAAGCTTTATCCATGTCCTCTAAAAAGAGGTATAAGAATTTTACTGTCCCTTGATAAGAAGTATAAGAATTTTACCTGACTCATTTCTAGAGGTCCTTCATCCTTTGCAAGCACCCAGGTGGCAAGGTAAACAGAAAATACTAAGCTAAGCGCGCATAACCCAAATACAAGAACTATGATTGGCGAAGTATTCACTCCAATATAGAAGAGAGCTCCAAGCACAAGCACCGAAAGTAGATAATAAACCCGCTTGTTCATGCCGAAAAGTACCCTTAAAAACTGGAAAATAAGTTTATAAAAAAACAGTTAGTTTCCTATAAAGAAGCAACTGGATATGAAATTTGAACTTTATATTTTAAAGCAGATATTGAACAAGTGATGTTTGTCTAGAATTTCATTTATATAGTTGAATAATTAAAATTCTCCAAGAAATTGTCTAATCAGAGGGTTGACGCCAATTTATAAGAACTCTAGCCTAACCACCATACAGTGGTCTATTTGAGAAATGCATCCTCGTTTGAATGCAACTTCTAGCATACAAAGAAATACAATAAAATAAAAGACAATGCAAAATCCCCAAAGATAACGTTGGAAGGAATACAATATGTGGTAGGAATAAAGAAAATTACAAAATAATTAATCCAAAGGAAAGAGAACATGATGACCGGTACAAAAGTTGGATACAAGTATTGTAAGAGTTACAAATCTGGCATGGTGTTGAACTTGCTTATAAAATGCAATCCAACACTTGGCAGACAAAGGTACTCTAAAAGTGATGGGGATTCACATACACATAATCAGATTAGATTTTCAACGAGTATGGCTGATCACATTAACCTCAGGTTGAAACACCATGTAACTACTAAAGCAGAACCATTATATATAACCATAATAGCTATTTCAATTGTTGTAAAAAAGGCTGGGAAATACCTGACACAGTTTAACATTGATATAAAAATCTACACCAAATGATATTATGAAACCATAGAGGTTCACTATGTGACCATGCATGCATTAAAGCTATACTATCCCATAGGATTAAAATGCAACTAACAAGATCAAATAAATAACACACATATGCTTTGGGCCGTACCCATGGTGTATTAGATTTGCTCCGCATGATGGGAAATGTCCTGGGCTTGTCTTGATAAGAACCAATCCCTTCCTCAACATCATTGTCCATCATTGTGGCGTAGCTTAAGTTACCCCTTCGAGCAACAACTGGTGCAGAGGGGTGCTCCCCACTCTGCGGCAAATTTCCACCTGATCCTAATCGCTGAATTTTGTAAGATTATATTTAGAGAATGCAGCACAGAGTGTGCTGCACTTCTCTAACTGTCCTTACAATATTTTAAAATTTTGCTTCTGTTATCCACGGGCAAATCTCCTTCTTATGCGGCTATCACCCTGGATAATGTAAAGGACGAAGTTACTGGCTTCGTGGCACCTAGCAGTAGCTTGGCCAGAATTGGTCTCCGATGCATGCGCTCTGTCTGGACATTAGATCTGTCAATGTCCCTTCAAAACGAGATAAAATGTAACACAGGAATGGAAAAAAAATGTATACATAAATTAATGCCTACAAATAAATACCGTGATGGGCCTCAAAATCATGGAAAATCATAATAGCTAATGAGCAGTACAAGTTCTACTACAACCAAAAATTAAACAACAAAATCTAAAGCAATAGAGCCTAATAACATGGCAATATATTCAAACAGGTACACCCTAGACAATTCAGTATAGAATTTAAAAAGAAGCCACTAATGATGCAAGAGGAGGCGCCCAATAGAGAAAAAGACTCGATTGACACTAGCAGACTTTGAAGAAGAAGGGTCAGCATCCTCATTGATCATGACAAAAGGGCTAATACAGAGTCCAAGGAAGACTCTGTGAACAGTGCTGGACGGATGCTTAATACCTCTTCTAACATCCATTGCTGACAATCCTCCAAATGTAAAAACCAAATCGGAAGCTCAACAACTGATTTATAATCCCAGTTTTAAATTTAGAGTCCCACCGATGAAGGGTGGCTTCAAAAGAATGCTCAGATTTAAAAGCAAGTTAGGGGGAAATCACGATATAAGAAGAATGGTTCACAAATCTATATACAGCAGAAACCATGGCAAGAAGCAATGCAGTCCACCAGGCAATGGTCTAGCGGCTACAAGAAGCAATTACTATGATAATTATCCCCGAAATATCCTTCTGTGTTAGGTTGTAACATTATTGAGAGTCACACCAAAACAAGCAGACAAACTTAGCAGAGCAACTAAAATTCTCGGGCATGGCTAAAAGTCACAGGCAAACTCTGAAGCATAGAAGCCGCATATGCGACTTCTAACTCTAAGAAGCAATCTAGGCTTGATGGTGCATTCCAAATGCATTAAAAACACAACAAACGGGTGTCATAATTCGCAGAGAAAATTAGAGATTCAATAAAGCTTAAGCACAATTCAAATATTCCCTAAATTACACTCCCAATGCAAATTGTTGCCCACAAACTTCCCCCTCAACTTCTTACGCTTCAAAATTCGGCTACATTCCTTGCAACTTCAAATTTAACAACATAACACCCAAAACCTAGCCAGATTCCCAAATATATCAGCATTCCCGTTAGATCGCTGAATTACCAGACCCGATACCAAAAAGAAAACCCCAATGCATCAAATCCTACCTAAACAGTTGATATTTTCATGACCCAATGGAGATTTCAACAAGCAATCACGCGAAACAAAATTTCGCAAGTACAAAACAATCTTAAAACAAGGATCTGCTAATTCGAACCTGAAAACATAAAAATTTTGAAGAAGCAAAAACCTCCTTAGGGTTTTGAAGAATACCTTGAAAACTCCCTGGAATTGAAATGGGTACGATGGCAATCACAACAGAAATGAGTTCCTTGCAATATGAGCTCCTATTCGGCTCGGCTCCGCCATTATCAGGGCAGGCGAGAACGCCGGGTACGCTCAACGCATTAAAATTAAATAGCTTTCAGATTTTGTTCCAAATACAGTTAATGAGATCAACATGGTGGTCCATTTCTTCCCATTTATTATTATTTACCGGAGTAAATTAATATTCGAATGGATAAATTCCGGTACCTGGACTTTTCTAGGGTACCGTTTACAGACGTGGAACTTTCACGGCCAATTACATGTCAGGAATGTTGTCCGTTGGAGCTTTAAATTCGCTGTTCGTCAGATGACAACGGTGCTGAGCCGAGTCAGCAGTTCGGCAAACACGTATGGATGTCCAGGTGGAGATATATGAGAGGTAGCTTTACCACGTGTCATGCAATGGACGGATGAGAAATTAACCCCTGTATTGGGGTTTGGAATTTTCGGTGTACCCCCCGGGTTTTCTTTGGTATATTGGTTTGGTTTGTGTTGGGCGGAATCCACGGCGCCCGCCATAATAGTCAAATGGAAGATTGGCTCAGTCGGTTGAGATATTTTTAATTATAAAATATAAAATTAAAATTGTTGGAAAAAATTAATAATTTTTTTTATTTATTTAATAGGAAAATAGGTAATACCTCTTGTTCAATGGAACATGATTCATATTGAATTTGGATGCTACCTTTATAAACCTTGGCTTGTTGGGTAAAAGACAAAGTTAATGGGACATGATAATATATACAATCAAATTGGTTTCGATGTAGGACATGATTCTATATCGAACTTGGATGCCACCACTATAAAAACCCTAAGCTTGCGTGGTAAAAATAAAATCTTGGATCCCATGTAAGACATGACTCCGTGTCGGACTTCGATGCTACCACTATAAACCTTGAACCTTAAGCTTGCTTGGCAAAATGAAATCAAAAGTTTTTTTTTTTTTTTTTTTTTTTTTTTTTTAATTCTGGACAACTTTGAAACACTTGGCCACTACCAAAAGCCTATCCCTTTAGAATAAATTATAATATCTTTTAGTTTTAGAGTTACATTTTAAACGATTTTGTTTATTTAATATGTATAGCTATCCAACCATATTTTAATTACAAAAGTAAGGTGTACAGCACCTGGGGGTGCAGCACAACCTTTCGGGCTTTCGTTTTTCTTTAGAAGGTTCAAGGTTCAAAAGTAAGGTGCAGCACCTGGGTGTATTGCTCAGCCCTGTACATTAGTCATAGAGGTTTCTCACAATAACCTAACAAAAAAATAAATGTACAACCTTAGCTTCCCAAGCATTCTAACTATAGATTGTTTCCAAATTTCTTATTTTAATTCATATATATACATTCATAATTGTTATTAATATTTTTTATTTTTTAAAATTTGATAACACCTTTGTCCAAAGTTAGACTCCAGAACGATCTGACGTCGCCACTATAAACCCTAGCCTATTAGGTAAGCGAAGTCAACGAAAACTTTGATGTCGCCATTATGAACCCTGGCCTATTAGGTAAATGAAGTCAACGAAAACTTCGATGTCACCAGCATAAACCCTCACCACTATAAACCTTGGGTAAGATGAAGTCAACAAAACTTCAACCCTCTAAAAAATCGAACTGAGAATCAACTAGCATTTTATCACTACCAATTGACCTATCCACTTTTGAGTACGACACCGCCATTATAAACCATAACCTATTCGGTAAGACGAAGTCAATGAAACTCCAACCTTCCAAGGAATCGTACTGAAGCAACCAACCGATGAACACTCGATCGCTACCAACCGGTCTATCCACTTCTAAGTATGTCATGGTTTGAACCTGGGTCCCCGAAAGAGATCCCAAAGCCCTACCACTGCATTGTCTTAGTCACTGCATTGTCTTAGTCAGACAAACAAAAACATGCTAGGGTAAAGAGTTGGTTTTTATGAGGGATCTTGATTCCCTCGTACCAAGGTTTGAACTTGGGTCTCTTAAATGACAACCCAAACACTTACTATCAGAAATCTTTCACACAAATTTTTATAAGGGGTCCTGAACTCCTTGTATTAGGGTTTGAATTTGGATCTCTTGGATGAAAACCCAAAGACTTACCACTATGGTATTCCTTGTAAGTAATTATCATTGTTTTTTTGTACCTAGGGAATTGGTAACATCCTTTCATTTTAATTACTGTTTACAAGGTCAAATCCTTGGGGTCGATCACAGGTTAAATCCTTCGAGCTACAACTATAACTCTTACCTTGGCTGAATAAACATAATATGTAATAAGGGAGACCACGATGGATTGGGGTTGATACTGTTGTCATCGAGCTAGTATGCACTTAATGGAGTCAGGTTAGACTACTACCTTTGCCCCAACAAGCAATGGAATCAGGTCAGACTACTACCTTTGCCCCCAACAAGCAAGATTTAAACCTGGGCCTCTTCTTGGTAAGTGTCCAAAACTTACCAATCCACCCAATCCTTGAGACTACGTAGTTATCTTTGTTGTTATATCAGCTTTCCAAATATTTTAACCTTAAATTGTTTTTTAATATTCTTATTTTGACTATGGTTCAAATCTTACCAAACCACACATAGTGTTGTTATATCACTATGTGGTAAGGTTGTGTTATATTTAAAAAGAGATTTAAATGTTGTACATTAGCTGTAAAATATATATAATTATAATTTTTATTTTATATTTAAAATTAATAATTAATTGTTAAATTTTATGTAATTAATTTTAATATATTTATCTTGTGATGATAGTGGGTTAAAGTATAATAACACTATTTAAAACTATAGTTAGTTTTTAATTGTTTATATGAGATTGAAAGGTTCCACTTATATTATATTATAGAATAGTATTATAATATTTTGATTCTCTTATCAAGATTGTATCATCTTCTCTTTCTTCCAGTTTATCAATCTCAAGAAAGAATTACTTAGTAACAGTTTGCATCAATCTTAGGAAAGAACTACTTAGTAACAGTTTGCAAAAGATAACAGGATCTCAACTTATCACTTCATTCTTCCAGCCTCTATTGGCCACGACCAGGAAGCGTCAAGGTGATCACAGAGATACAAAAAGATCAACTCGTCATCGACTCCAACAAAGAACATCTACGATGACATCCAACTCTTATATCACTCACTTCTCTTCAGCCTTGAATGTTGGGAGAAATCCTTGATCCACAGATATTGTATATTATATGTTATTTTGTTTACTATTTTTCTTACTTTATTTTCGCTAGTGCTGCATTAGGCACTCTCGTTGCTTTGTATATGTCTTACTTTACAGTCATATTGCCCTCTTTGGTCATCGATGGACATTAATACAAAATTCAAATTCTTTTTTGAAAGTTATAAAATATAACCTATTAACTTAATGTGATTCGATAACATTTAATTAATTTTTTATTATATCTTTTTATTAGTATTATAATAATATTTTGTTTTTGTAAGTATTATAATAATATCTTGACAAGGTATTTTGCGAGGGCTAGGTGAATTGGTAAGAAGTTGGGCACTTATCAAGAGGAGACCTAGGTTCAAACCTCGCAGGCATGCCTAATATGGGCAAAGGTGGTAGTTTGACCTGAGTCCGTTGAGTGTGCACCAACTTGATGATGGTGGTACCAACCTCGATCGAGATCTCCCTCACTCCAAGCCATGTTTACCGAGGTGAGGTAGGGGTAATAGTGGTAGCACCATGATTTGATGCTACGATCGGAGGCAATGCGACTTGATCCTATGACCAGTTGTTCAAAAAGGAAAGGTAGTTGTCGATTCCTTATGTCTCAATATATATATTGAAAAGGTAAGGAGAAAGAAGGGTATGTAGATGAACGAAGATAAAATTAGGTGTATCGATTAGTATAATAAAATATTAAATGGTATTTATTTATGTTTTGACAAGGACACCGCAATGGTAAAAGGTATCGGGCTCTTCTAGTAAAGACCCAAGTTCAATTCATGGGGAAGGTGGCCTCTGATGTGCCCCAGTTTTTCAACCTATTCAAAAATAATATAAAATACTAAATGGTATGAGATCAATTAGTTAATTTTTTTTTATCAAATGTTATTTGTTTAATCGATTATATTTTCAACTTTTAAGGAGACTTAGATTTGAATCTTGTTAAGTGACACATGTATAATTGTCAAACTTTTATAATACAACCATATGATTATGATGTCATAAAGGTTAGGACCTATTTTAATCTCATATAACCAATTAAAAAATAATAATATTATTTCACTTTCAAGGAAGAAACTTAGATTGGCCACGTAGGCTGGCAAAAGGGAGAAGATCAAGAAACTGGGTCGAAGTTGTCTTGCAGTAGAAGGGAGAAAACCGACTTGTTTTTTATGGTATGGTCTGTTACTGTATTTTGCTGAAACTTATGTTTCTAAAGTTTTAATCTGGTTTTAGAATTTTTTTTGCCTTATTTTGTGTAAGTTAAGGGTTACAATAGAAAACCCTAATAGAAGGCTTAAAAAATAGAGAGTGCTTGAAATTAAAAAATTAGGGTTTACAAGGGGGGAGAATTCAATGGGAGAATCCTCGGTAGGAGGGTTCACACAGGGGAATTCTAAGGGAAGGATTCAGAGTCCCAAGGGACTTAATACACAATCCTTTATGGAAGCGGTCAGAGGTAGTAATGGAAAGAGAGATAATACAGGAGAATAGGCTCGAAAAATCCTACAAGCCGCAGGTAAAAAAAGAGAGATTGAAGCTGAACAAGCCAAAAGAAATGAATGTTTACCTCAAATAGAAACAATTACAGTGCTAGAAATTGTAGAAGAACTCATAGTATATGAGATTGTGTATAAATTCAAGCATACCTTAATATGCAAGTTTATGGGACTCCGACCTTCTACAAGATTCTTGTACTCTTGGGCCATAAACATTTGGCACCACAAGGGGAATTGGATATCTTCACATTATCGAACAAATACTTTGTATTTGAATTCACAATGATATCTGATAAGGACAAAGCTTTTGAGGGAGGTCCATATAACATAGGCCCTGCAGGTCTATTCATGCAACCATGGCAACCCGCTTTTGACCCTAGAACTGAACCCTCGACAACTCCAATTTGGCTAAAATTGTTTGCACTTCCTTTAGAATACTGGAAAGAGAAATTTTGGAGTTGATAGATAATCTCTTGGGAAAATACATAGGCAGATCAAGATAATCAACGAAAGGAGGATCAGTAGCGAATGCCAAAATTTGTGTGGAGATGGACTTGGGAAAACCATTGCCAGCGAAAATTGACCTCAAATTTGAAAGGAATATATGGAGACAACAAATAGACAATAAATTTGTGCCTTTCAGATGTAGAGCTTGTCATGAATACAAACATTTGGTGAGAGGCTACCCCAAACTAGCCAAAGGAGAGATAAATCCAACGAATCCAAACCCAGGAAACCAATTTCAACAAAAATAAAATGAACAAAGATTTCAGACGGTTATGAGAAAAGGAACAAAAATAAATAACCATGAAAGAGGAAGAAATCAATGGGAGGAAATACAAATCAATGACAAGAAGGAAGGGCTCCATCCAACAAATATGAGATCCTTAGGCTAGATGATCCAATGGAAGGAGAGGAACTACCACACTCAAATCAAACATAAAATATAGAGAAACCGATAGCAGAAGAGGTTCATCATACACAACATACAGATATAGAAAAACAACAATACCTAAAAGTAATGAGAGGGGCAGAAGGACAATCCATACAGGTACAACTTGCATCAACTAAAGAACAATAGATAAAATATAAAGAGCATCCACAACCAGATACAGAAGGGGCTCTAGTATTGTTTAATAAAGAGCCACATACATCTAAGGAGGTAATTATGGGAATAGCAAAGAAAAATAGAGAAAATCCAGCCCTTGGGATAAGCCAAATGGAGAAAAGGCTAAAAAATACAAACTCTCAAGGAGTAGGTAGAAAGACAAACAAAGAAAAAATACAAGGAGAACAGTTGAGAGAGGAAGGCGTGGTTAAACCCATAGCCAACTTCTACAACACGGGTTCCCAATGATTATACACACATCAAATTTAAAGGGATTAAACAACTGCCCCAAATAATTGGTTGTTAAACGTATGATAGAAGACAACCACCCATATGTGATTTTATTATAGGAAACTAAAGCATCACTGGAAGCAATGCAGACAATATCCAAGAGATGTTGGAGGAATGGAGACTATGAGGTCCAAGCTTCCCATGGTTTCTCCAGGGAAATGGCCACTTTGTGGAATAGAGACACTTTTCAGCAGGTAGGAGCAACATCAGCTAGAGGGATATTGATGACCAGATTGAGAGATAGAGAATCAAACTTAGTCTTGCTGATTATTAACTTTTATGGGATGAAGGAAGTGCATGAACAAAAAACCCAATGGAAGTCAATCCAGGCTATTAGAGAAGCTTACCTAGAAGATAGGTTCCTAGTGGGTGGAGACTTCAATGCCAAGATGTTAGTGAATGACCAAGAGGGAGGCCTAAATCATATTAGTGAGAAGGACAAACTCCTGATTGTCCAAGCTAATAATCTAAATCTGATTGACATTCCACGTCCAATATGTGGTACTCCTTGGACCAATAAAAGGAAAGGAGACCAAGCAATAAAATCAAGATTATATAGAATATTGATAGAGGAAGAAATTCACCAGTTATGGAGCTGTCATTCAAAAATCATAAACCTTTTATCTTTCGATCATTTCCCAGTACGTCTAAATATCACAAACATAATACCCCAGTCCAAAAACCACCCCTTTAGATTTGAGAACTTTTGGCTTCTAAACCAGGAATTACTAGAGTTAGTTCAAAAATGGTGGCAACAAGGAAAACCAACATTTGGAAAGGCACAATTTCAGCTACACTGCAGATTGAAATATATCAAATATAAATTGAAAAATTGGAGCAAATTCCAAAGATCAATTTTTTAGCAAAAAAGAGCAAAGCTAGTTGAAAGAATGCAAGGAGTTGTAAACAGAATTCGTTCAGAACCCCTTTCAAAGGAATTACTCTCCCATGAAAAGATCTTAATCCAAGAGGAAGAGGAGCTAGATAATAAAGAAGAAATGTATTGGAAGCAGAGATCTATAATTACTTGGCTTCAAGAAGGAGATAGGAATACAAATTTCTTTCACCAGCCAGCCACAACTAGGAAACACTATAACCGGATTGATGCTTTAACCAATGCAGAAGGACTCCTTGAAACCACCACTTCAGGTATGCAAAAAGCAACCAATGAGTATTTCTTCGCTTTATTTACTGTAGATTCACATATGTCAAAACAATCCCAGGAGAAAATATTGGGAAGTATCCCTAGATTAGTCTCTTAAGAGCAGAATGAGGAGCTTATGAAAGAGATCAAAGAAGAAAATATGAAAGAAAAAATCTTCTCCATGCAATCAAGTAAGGCCCCAAGTCCTGATGGATTAACAATAGAATTCTATAAAGCTTTTTGGGATATTATAAGAGAAGATATAACTAGAGCAGTAGAAGAAGCTAGATCTAGTGGTAGGATTCTCAAATCCCTCAACCATACTTTTCTAGCTTTGATTCCAAATGGAGGAGATATGGAGAATCTAACCAATTACAGACCAATAGCCCTCTGCAATGTGATATACAAGATCATCACCAAGGTAATAGCCAATATACTAAAAGCTATATTACCAAATATCATATCTCTTGAACAAGGGGGATTTATGCAGGGCAGACAAATATTAGATGGTATTGTAATAACACAAGAAACTATACATCATATGGGCTAAAGAAAGAACAAAGGAATGTTCCTAAAGTTAGATCTATCCAAAGCCTATGACAAAGTGAGTTGGAGATTTCTGGATCAAATGTTGCAAATATTTGGATTCCAGAAATATTGGATCAACTGGATAGTTGAATGCGTCTCCATAGTCTCCTTTTTAGTGCTCATCAATGGAACCCCCTCCCCACTGTTCAAGGCTAGCAGAGGAATTAGACAAGGAGATCCTCTCTCTCCGTATCTATTCATTATTTTTGCATAAGGACTAGGAAGACTCATACAAAATTAAAAAGCATAGAACAAAATTACAAGAATTCAAATAAACAGAGATATAACTATCACTCATCTACAATTTATAGATGATACAGGATTATGGGGGGAAGCAACAATAAAACAAGCAACCAGTATCAAAAAAATATTAGACTGCTACATTGCAGCCACTGGCCAACTTCTAAATGAAGAAAAATCCAAAGTTGTCTTCTTTAATGTTCATAAGAGAATCAGAGAGCGGATAGCAAACATTCTTAGGTTCTCAATGGCCTCATGTCCATTAGATTACTTGGGAATTCCCTTAACAAAAAAAATCCTAAAAAAGAAAGATTGGAAATCCATAAAAGATAAAAAAATTCTCAAAGTTGTCACATTGGTCTCATAGATGGTTAAGCTTTGGAGGCAGAGTCACACTTTCAAAGTCAGTGTTACAAGCAATGCCAGTTTACAAATTTTCCATTTTAGTAGCCCCAAAGAGCATACTCAAATATCTGGATAAACTGATGAGAAAATTATTATTGTTAGGAGCACAAGAAAATCAGAAAACTGCTTTGGTAAGTTGGGAGAAAGTCTATCAACCAAAGGAAGAAGGAGGTCTTGGAATCAGAGTTGCATCAAAAAACAACCTAGCACTAATAGGGAAGTTATCCTAGTGGTGGATCACAATTCCAGATCAGTTATGGAGTCAAGTTATAAAAGCTAAATATTATCCTGCACACGAAATGAAGGATGTCCCACGGTTTCCAGTTACAGGTGTGGGATTAGAGATATGGAAAACACTCAAAAGATGGGTCTCACTGATTAAGGAAGACTTGCATTGGAAAGTAGGTGATGGGAGAAAAGTCAGATTGTGGGATGATTCTTGAGAATTCCCCCTCCATTATCAAACAATACCATCATATTCGTGAGAGACTCTTCATAATCATGGCCAAACTCTTATATCTCAGTATCTCATCCCCCCAAGCCAACAACTAGCAACTTCAGGAAGATGGCAAAATTTGGACCAGTGGTTAGGTGAAGAATGGGAAGCTGAAAAACGTGAACTGAAAGAAAATCTAGAAAAAAGAAAATGGCTATGGAAAGATGGACCTGACCAAATAGCATGGGGGTATGGGAAACAAGGCACTTACACAGTGAAAGCAAACTACCAAAAAGCTCACCAAAGTAGCAAGAACCAACCCCAACAACATCCATGGAAAAAAATATGGCAACTAAAGGGCTGGCAAAAGGTTAATTGTTTTATATGGTAGGTTGCTCACAAAAGCATTATGTCTCAGGATAATATGAGGAAAAAGGGGTTCATTGGACCCAGTAGATGTGTAATGTGCTTCCAAGAGGTAGAAACTATAAACCACCTCCTTTTTGATTGCTCATATGCTCACATAATCTGGAATTGGTGGTACTCCATATTTAGCAAAACAAAATGGTACCCTCCTAACGGTAGTAATTTTTGGGACTATTGGTCACATAACATCTTCAAATCCAAAACACTAAGCACAACTTGGAATTTAGGGATTGGCTTCATCTGCTGGCAAATATGGTTGGAACGGAACAACAAAATTTTTAAAGAGGAATTCAACTCAAAAGAGAGGACCTAGGGGATTATGTTAAGGAAGTTATTAGAAACAGTGCAAACCAAAGTACAAAAAGAATCTTCGATGATAGAGGAAGAACAAGACATTTGAGCACAACTATGGAATCAAATGCAACATGAAAGCTATCAGGGATAGAAAAAATAACAAAGAGGGCTTCGGTAATCTTTGTTGGAAGAGGACATATATAGTTAAGGAGGTAAAGTTTAAAGAATAGGGGATTCAGAGATCCTGGGCAGATAAAAAAAAAATGGAAAAAATGAATTTTGAGCCTTGCCAAGAAAGACAGGATATCAAAATAGATTTGTATAAGCTGATCATAATAAAATTTTTACCTTTTACTCAAAGAAAAGGAAGAAACTTAGATTTGAAGCTTGTTAGGAAAGTTGTTTTATTATATAATATAATATTAATGGAATAAAAAATATTATTGGAACCAACAATTGTATTAAATTAATAAAAGAGGTTACAATAAAAAAGGAGTTGAAGAGATCACAACTCGGAGCCCAAGGCCACCCATACGATCAAAACAAAAAAAAACTAGAGAAACCATAATACAAATACAAAACCAGCCCTTAAAAGGGCGAACAAACAACATAACTAAGCACAAGGAGTTGCTCCCGGAGGAGGAGGATCATTCTTTGGCCTAAAAGAGCCCAAACCATGAGGATTTTCTACAGGCGGATCAACAGACCAAGAGTTATCAGGAGCAACAATGTTCATCAAAGGAACCATAATACCCCAACCAAGGGGAGTAAAATTGATCAAATTTGAAGGCAATAATGGAGTAGAGCGAGCAGGAGTAGAGGAGAAGTAACTGATTGAGGAGACGGGCCAATGCTCCAACCATTACCATGATTAGTTGAGTGATGTACAAGACTCCAACCATGTTGTGGAGAGCATGAACACGAACGATACCTGCTGTGAGAACTAGGAGGAGACTGAGCCCTATTGTGAACACTAGCAGAATGGCTTGAGGTCAAAGAACATCGCCCCTCGACCTACTACATCAAGACCTTGAATAAATTGAGGGACCTTGAGGTAGAGGGAGGTCAAGTGAAACCCGATTGATAGTGCATGGAGCCTCACACCAATACTCGATAAGATTTATCAAATGCGTCAACTCATGCACCACCTTGGAAACTTATGAATGGATCTGAGAGGTAACAATAGAAAGCTTTGTATTCTTTTCATTTGTAGAAAACTGAAAGAAAATTAAATCTCCAAAATAGATAACATTCCTATATTTCCATAGCTAAAACAAAATGATTGCATGAAAGAAATTCCACAGAGCAACAATATAAGCATACCAACAACTATTATCACCAAAAATATTATTTGCCATCTAAATATCTCGGGATGAAAATATTTAAACAATGAGTGAATCCAAGCCCAGGCAAACTAAGCATGAGGGTAGAACCAAAAAAAATGCTTAAATGTTTCAAAATGACCACAAATAGGACACTTAGGATTAGGAATACCAACCCTACTAAGCCTCTCTCCCATAGGAAGACCTTGATAAATAAGAGACTAGAGAAAAAAGGTGATCTTAGATTCAATATTAGAATGTCAAATACGGTTCAAACAAGCAATCCAAGTATAGGAGGTAGAGTGGGTCTACCATATCTTATTAAGCTTGTTAATACTAGAGGAAAAAGGACTAAGAAGCTAATAAATCAAAGGAAGAAGAGTAGTTCTAGAAAGGATTATTTACATTCCAATGTTAATCCCTCCACCAGGCACTCAAGGGCTAAAGTCTAAGCTTATGTAGCATGACATCAGGAACAAGCTCCTAGATCTTAAGAATAGAAGGAAGATATGAGTTTTGAAGATTAAATTTATGCTTGAGGGCAAGACAAGGAATTCAATCCCAATAATGCACTAAATAATTAATAAAGCGAATGCCTTTATGAAATAGCCTTCAAGACTTAACCCCTGGTATATCAGCAAGAAAAACCAAAGAGTTAGATAAAATAGGCGACCACCAGATGTTATGAGAATTGAACGAAAGACCATTACGAAAACCATCACCAATCCAGCGAAGATGAGGTTTCACCGCCTCAAAAGCCTATAAAATACTTTTAACAACAAAGGAACCTTGAATCTTAACCAAGGCATAGGTAATGATAAGAGTGTGAAGACCAATATTAGCCCAAGCTTTACGCCCATAAGGCAACCCTGAAGAGATACAATGGTGAATTAAAACCTTCCAAGCTTCAAGGCCTTTAATAGCTTTAACCACCCACTTAGCACACAAGGAAATGCTTTACTTATAGATGTTAATGATACCCATCCCACCCTTAGCAGTAGGTGTGCAACAAATATCCCAAGCAACTCGATGAAAACCATGTAAATTTTTTCCCTTGGTCCATGGCTAACTTATTATAAGAATTCTTAGAAAGGGCCCAATAGGAGAAATAGTACACATGGGTGGCAGCAATAATCTTAGTGTAAAATGAGCAGGAGGAGGGGGAGGGGGAGGGGGAGGGTCTTGCTCCCTCTCCCTGCTCCCCTCCCCTGGTTCTTACCCAGTCCCTGGCTCATCTCGAGTCATCCCGCTCTGGGAATGCTTTGTAGCAGATGATCTCCTTGGGGGGAGATCCTTCTCCACTTTCTGCTCCTTTCCCAGTAGTTTCAAGGTTTTCCTCCTGAGCCCGTGGTCTGGTGCATCCCAAGGGTCTCCTAGTGTTTCCTGTATGTTTTCAGGATCCCTTCCTCGATCTCCCTCAGGTTTTCCCCTAGGGTATTTTACAGGTTTTTTGCGTGGATCCGGTTCCCAGGGCTTCCTCGGTCGGTGGTGGTGGTAGGTTGGGATTTCGACTACTTCTTGGTGCATCCTGTGAGGTCCTCTCTACTTTGGGGTTGGTATGGGGGGGCCAGTTTCCTCTTCTGCCAGTGACACCTCTTTGGGATGCCTGTGGTTATTTTTGGTCTCGTCCTGTTGGGTAGGGCCCTTTTCGATTTCCTGTTCGAAGGCTTATTCTTGCTGGATCTATGATTTGGTGGACACCTAGGGCATTGGTTGGCCTTTGGGGTGGGCCTCTTCCTCTTCCTGGGTTGTTCCCAGTCCCAGTCCTAGTTCCCTAAAGTTATCCATGAGCAAGGATGGGGGATCTTGGTCCCTTCTTCTAGGGTTCCTAGGGTTTCTATTGCATGTCTAGATCTTGGGGGTGGACCCATGATCAGTGCATGCAGACCCTGGTTCCCCCAGGTTAGGCTTTCGAGGATCCCATCTTTATGCCTATTATCGTTTCCAGCTTGGGATCCTCAAATTGTTCACTTCAGCTCCTATTCAAGGGCTTCTGGTCCTAGTTCCCTAGATCTATTCATGAGCAAGGATGGTCGTTCTTGGGCATATCTGCTGGAGTGGTGGGGGTTTCCTTCTATATTCTATGGTTTGGGAGGGAGATCAATGTATTTGCAGCTGTGGTACCTCCTTCCTCCTTCATTTTTGGCTTTCGAGATCCTATATTTGTGCTTGTTGTTTTCCCTAGATCCTTTCGGCTTCCTTGTATTTCTCTTTGTTGTGCATAGGGATATCTTGGCCTATAGATATCCCCAGTAGTGTTGTTCCACTTTTCAGGCTCATACGGAGGCTTCCCATTTTTTTCTTTGAGGATCCTTATGCCATTTCCCAGGCTATCCCACTGCTGATCCTTGGCCTATATCTCAGTGCTGCTTGCTGCTTTGATTGCACGACTGCTTGCTGCTCCGCTACACCCTGGGTTGCATCTCGATCCGCCCTTGGGTGAGGATCCTCTCTAGTTTTCTAATAATTCATTGCTTCTTGTTTTTGGGCAAGATTTCTAGTTGTAGGCTATTTTTGGCCTTCCCGCTCTCCCTACACAGGTCTGGGCAGGTGCGTTGTATCCACCCCCGGGAGGATCCCAGACTATTGTATCCACCCTCGGGTGGATCCCAAACTGTTGTATCCACCCCTAGGAGGATCCCAGACTACCAAAAATGGGAGGATGATATTTTCGTGAAGTGGGCCTCACTAGTTGGTACTAAAATTTGGTCTTTCTGTTGGATCAAGGGTTGTTTCTAGACCTTTCTCTTACAGTTTGTGTTTATTTTCATGTACTAAGAAATTGCTTTAAATCTCGGTGCTATAGCCCATTTTGTTATAAGGTTTTGGGATCCTCTTAAAAAACCCAATTTGTATATAAAATTCTATTTACTTATCAAAAAAATAATCTTAGTGCAAACTTGAAATTTACCAGCAAGAGAAAGGGGATGCAAGGCCCAATAGGAAATCTTCTTTTCAATTTTTTCAATAACATATTGTCATAGTTCGAAGGGTGAGCAATCAAAAGCAAAGGGAATTCCTAAGAACTTAAAATGCTCACCCCTCTGAAGCCAATGCCATGAGAAATGTCTAAGCCAAGCATGTAGAGTAGAAGAAGCAAGGCAAAAACAAAGAGACTTAGACCATTAGATGTTGGAACCAGAGGCCTTATAGAAAGTGTCTAGATAAACCAAAGTAGGTGAAACATAAACCTTATTCTCACTAATAGTGAGAAAATAATCATCTGCAAAATATCCATTAATATACTGTGTGGACATATCAGGCAAAGAATACCTTTGATCAACCCCTTAGATGCTTAACTGGAAAGAAGATAGCCAAAAGCTTCAACCACAAGGATGTAAAGCAAGGGAGCAAAAGGTCAACCCTAATGAATAGAACAAAACAAACCAAAATCCTTTGACTTATGCCCATTAATAGTAAGATAGGTCGAAGCATCAAAAAACAACATATTGATGACCTTAATAAAAAAGATCCCAAAACTGAAATTTTTGAGCATGGTAAGAATAAAAGGCCACTCAATACAATCATAAGCTTTCTCAAAGTCGAGCTTAAGGAAAAGCAACTTTTGGCCAAAGACACGTGCCCATTCTAAACCTTCCCAGACAATAATAAGATTATCCAAGATATAATGCCCTTTAATGAAACCCGTCTACTCCGATCTAATAATCATAGGAAGAATATTTTGAATACGAAGAGCTAAAGCCTTGGCCAAGATCTTATAAGAAACATTAAGCAGAGTAATAGGTCTCCAACCAGTGATAAGCTTAGTATTTCTTGCTTTGGGAATGAACTTAATGTTTCCATGATTGATAATACTACCTAGAGAGTTATTGGCTAACACTTTATTATAGATATTGAGCAGATCGGGCCCTGTAAACTTCCAAGTGGCTTTATAAATATCGTAGGGAAATCCATCAAGACCAAAGGAGAGCATTATGAAGCTTAGTAAGAAAAATATGAGCCTCACACAAATTCTTGTTATAAGCAGACAACTTAGAAGGAACAACATCAAGACACTGCTGGAGCACCATATGACGTTCCAAAGAATCTTAGTGCACTTGAAAGACAAGCTTATAATGATCCACAAAGGTCAATGTGATATCAAAAAAATAAGTTAGCCTATCATGAGAGACTTGAATCGCCTTGATCTGGATTCTAGCCTACTTGAAACAAAGAGATTTGAAAAAGGATTTGGATGGTAGATCACACACCCTCATCCAATGTAGACGAGCCTGAAGTTGAGCCCCCTTGGCTTCATGTCATTCATGGAGCATAAGCTAGTGGCAAAAACTAGCAACCCTAGATTGCAATCGTTGATCGTACGGGTCATTTTCCAATAAAGATAAATTTCATTGATACTCCTTTGTGACAGCTAGATGAGCATGTTTTTTTACATGTGCCACCTGTTTTCCAAAATACCGCATGAAAGAGGTAGTACAAACAATTGCCTCATTCCACTAAGAAATCCAACTAACAGAATTGATTGCACATAAAATTGAATTAGTGACCACTCCACTCAATCTAAAAGGAAATCAAGAAATGATTTGACAACAGGAATTAATCCCAGATCATCACAATCTTATTATTGGTAGTGGAGAAGAAAAAAAATTATTGCTCTGATATCATAACTCGATCAAGGCACTTACAAACTCTATCATTACCAGCACAAAAATTGGATCACATGAACCAAGGTTGAGGTATGCATTTGCGTCTATAAAAAGGGGATAAAAAAGATCCCATATATGCTTAAGAAAAAACTAGGCCTCACGTTCACAGGTGCACCAATGCATCGAGAGGTAACCAACTTTATCTTCAACATGCTCAACCATATTAAAGTCACCACAAATAAGATAATACACCATTGGAAAGTGATTAGCCAAGTACCACCAAAGGGCAGAATGACTGGGTTCATCATTAGGCGCATAAATGTTGGTAATGCCCAAGGTGTTCCCATTAGTATTCAACATAATCCAAATCACATGATGAGAGGGATCCTCACCAAACCCTAGCATACAATCCTCAAATTTGGAGGATATTGAGATAGAAGCACCATCCTAACCATCTTCATGGTGAGTAGTGAAGTGCACAAATGATCCTATAATACAGTTGAGAGAAACATCTAACAAAAATCCATAGATTTTAACATCTTGTAAGCAAATAATATCAACATAGCCAATACTTTGCAGAGCAACTTTAACAAAAAAAATATCTTGAGGACTTTTTAAATCCCCGAACATTCCACAAAAGGAAATTCATGGAGGAAGAATATCCATGGAGCCATCTCCCAAAGGACTACTCGCATTGCCAGCCAGCACCAAGAAACTATTAAATAGAGAGGTCTAATAAGGGTGAAATAAATCACCAACAATCAAAGGATGACGCTTAGCCTCCTGATATTCCCTCTATGACGATGAGCAATCATGAGATGGACTATGTGAACACCTAGAGGGTGGAGGTATTGTTTGTAATTTCCCTTCCTTCGAGGTAGATTTACGCTTTGGAGGTTTCTCAGCAAGAGGAGCTTGAGGAGTCGAGATATGATGCATGGGAACAATAAGAGGTTAAGATGATGATTGTATAACCCTATCTCTGCTAGAAAGCATCGATTTAGGATTGGTCACCATCGTCTTATTAGAGATTGTGATCCAATCACCCTCAATAGAGGGTTTGGTAGGTATAGGCATATCAGGAGGAGTAGGGGCAATCATCGGAGGTTCTCAAGTAACTAGTAGACAGTCCTTGATACGATGTAAATTAGATTGACACCAAAAGCAAGTATTAGGTAAATTAAAGTAAACAATATTTTGCATAAAACACTCTATCCCAACGTGAATGTCCACAAATTCTTTGAGATCCTATGCAAGGTCAACCTCAACACAAATTCTCTTATTGGGTTGTACAGAGAAAAAACTTTCTTCTTCCTAACAGATCACCCATCCAATGGGTTTGACAATATCAGCAATAAATACCCATAAGGGTAGTGGAAGACCAGGGAGTTCAAGCCAAACCGACACTTTCAAGGTAACTTGTTCCAAAACTCGAAAAGGAGTCCAAGGAGAAAGGACCATAAAAGTATTACGAACAAACCAACAACTAGACTTAGCAACCACAGTTTGCACTTGTGAGGGTTCTTTAAAGGAAAGCAAAAAAAACTTTGGTAAGATTGTGAATACCCGCAACCACAATGCCATGAGCTTTCCAATGAGTTTTAATCCAATTCTAAAGATATTCTTGCAGTGGGATTTGACCAACAAAATAAGCAATAAGATAGTGATTCTCATACCATTTTACAACTGGAGAAATAGCATCAAGAGAGAGTACAACATTTGGAGAAGACTCATTACCTCGTCCACTACTTTCAAAATAAACTTTCAAGCTTGCTTCGATGCCATGAAGACCACTATTTGTAACGGTTGTTACATTTGTGTATGGTGAGGCCATTGAAAGGAGATCAACCTTCTAACTAGCGATAATAACAATATTCAATACCAAAGTAACCAATTTACGAATGGTGGCATACCCAAACCCTAGTAGAGCATTTTCCAATGGAATAAATTTCAATTTCATGTAACCAATTGAAAATATATAATAATAAAGTAAAATGTTTATTGTTTATGCTTTAATTTTGTATTCTAATTTTTAATAGGAGGGGACAAGGCATCACCCTAGTTTATAAGAATATATAGTAGAATATGTGTGCATGATAGATATTTTATTAATTAAAGTTTATAATATTCTAGTAAATTAATCAAATGACATTAGTTTAAATTATTATATTCCTTAACTTTCAAGGAAGAGACCAAGGTTCGAATCTTACCAAACGATACATGCATGCTAGTTAAAGTATTGTCATACGATTATGTGGTTATAATGCAATATAATGGACCTGTTTCAATTTTATATAACAAATTGAAAAAATATACTTATAAAATAATATATAACAAAAAAAAGTAAACATTATTTACTTAATATATAATAATAAATAACTATATTAAAACTTGCATAAACTCATTGAAAAATAATAAATAACTATATTAGAAATGGTGGTAAGTGAATTAAAAAATATATCATATTTTAAATATGAGCAGATGTGGGAAGACCATCCTCAATTTGTTGATATGATAGCACAAACATGGAATTTTTGAGGAAATGATGGATTGTATACACTTCCAAAACAAATTAAATCAATGACATCTAGATTAAAAGAATGGAACAAGAACATTTTTTGGAAACTTTTTTAGAAGAAAGAAGAACTAAAAGATAAACTTTCAAATTTCCAAAAAGGTGATCATAATAATCCAAGCTTGGAGGAAAGGGAGTTAGTGAATATCATAATGTATTAAGGAAGATAAATTTTGGAGATTAAAATCAAGACATACTTGGTTAAAATAAGAAGATAAAAATATAACGTTTTTTCCTAGGATGGCAATAGTACAAAGAGCAACATCTAGGATCAGTAGAATTAAATTAGTAGAAGGGGTTTGAATTGAAGATCAAAGTGAAATAAAAAAGGAGATAAGGTATTTTTATCAAAACATTATAGGATCAGAGGAGTTTGAAGTTCTTAATAATAAACTTCTACAAGAAGTTCCTTCATTTATAACATATGACAATATGAAACTAATAGAGTCTATTACTATGAAAGAATTTCATCTAGCTCTTTTCTCTTTTAATAAGGATAAATTCCTAGGTCTGGATGGGATCTCTATAGCATTCTATCAACATATTTGGGATAAATTGAAGGATTCTTTATTGGTGGTAGTGGAATAGTCTAGGGTAAAACAATACATATCTTATTAAATAAATGCAACATATATTACCTTTATTCCAAAAATAAGGATGCATTATTGTTTCATTTATTTCGACTTATAAGCCTATGTAATATGGCTTATAATATTATTTACAAAGTGA
Organism: Wollemia nobilis; assembly: GCA_028583015.1. Lineage (NCBI taxonomy): Eukaryota > Viridiplantae > Streptophyta > Pinopsida > Araucariales > Araucariaceae > Wollemia > Wollemia nobilis. The sequence goes on from JAQPPZ010000314.1 coordinate 4,705,056, forward strand.
TGGTGAATTGGTTAAGACCATTGTTAGACAAAATTATTTTATAAGTGTAAGGAGGATTGGTGAAAGGGAGACAAGTTCTGGACAGGATCATAGTAGCTCATGAAATTATGCATTCAACAACTTCAAGAAAAGAGAAAGCAATGAATTTAAAACTTGATACGAGTAAGGTCCATGATGGGGTTAAATATGATTTTCTTTTTGTCGTATTAGAAAAGTTTAGATTTGAGAAGGAATTGGTCAGATGGATTAAAGCTTGTGTCTCTACAATTTCATATTCAGTGTTAGTCAATGGGTTAGTAATATATTCATTTAAATCCAAGAGAGGCCTTAGACAAGGATATCCTCTATCCTCATATGGTAAGATGCAGCTATAAAATAAGCTGTATTAATGCAGAAAGATGGAAAAAGAATAACATTTTAATTAAGAATCATTGGTTTGTAAGGTAACACCTCAATATAAGTAAATGTATATTCTCCTTGATGATAAACTATACCAAGTGGAATGCCTATTTCTACGAGTGTGGAGGTGTGATCAAAGGTCACAACCTTTATGAAAGAGAGAGTGATTAAATAATTAACTAATAAGGTGATTAGTATGGTGGTTAGGAGTAGAATCCTAACATGCCACCCTCCTTAAAAGGAGCTTTGTCCTCAAAGATGGAATTGAGGAAATTTTTGTTGGATGTGATAGAGTGTCTCCCAGGTGGCGTCTTCGGGGGGTAAATCCTTCCATTGAACCAGAACTTCTGTGATGGTGTGATTGCGAAGGTGGCGCATGCGACGATCGAGGATAGCCTCGGGTGTAATCAGGAGTGTCCCTTCCTCTGTAAATTTTGGAAGCTAAGTTTGGGTTGTGACGTGTGTGCCTAGTACCGGTTTAAGGCAAGATACGTGAAATACTGGGTGAATTTTGGAGGAGTCAGGTAGTTCCAACTTATACGCCATCGGTCCAATACGTTGTAACACTTTATAGGGTCCATAAAATTGGGGTGCTAACTTCTGAGAACCTTTGAATTTGAGTGAAGTTTGACGATATGGTTGTAAGCGAAGGAACACCATATCACCTTCTTAAAATATGCTCACTTCATTGTTGGTCCACTTGTTGCTTCATATGATGTTGTGCGATGAGTAGATTTTCCTTAAGGGTTCGCATCAAGTCATCATGAGTGGAAAGCGCCATCTCCACTGCAGGAACATTTGTCTATCCTAGAACATAAGAAATAAGGGATGGTGGTGTTTGACCATATAAGGCTTCATATGGGGTCATTTTAATGGCGGTGTGATATGTGGTGTTATACCACCATTCTGCTAATGATAGCCATTTAACCCAGTGAAGAGGTTGAGTAGTAATAAAACAACGAAGATAGGTTTTGAGGCACTTATTAACAACTTTAGTTTGACCGTCTGTTTGCAGGTGATATGCTGAGCTCATCCGAAGTTGGGTGCCATGAAGCTTAAATAATTCCTTCCAAAAGTTACTAGTGAACGTGGGATCACAATCACTAACTATGGATGAAGGCATGCCATGTAATTTAAAAATATTATCCATGAAAATTTGAGCGATGGTGCTGGTTGTATAGGGGTGACTCACTGGGCAGAAATGAGCATATTTAGATAGACAATGCACCACCACCAATATGGTTGTTTTACCTACGAATTTTGAAAGGCCTTCGATAAAGTCCATGGAAATATCAGCCCATGTTTTTGTTGGTATTGGAAGAGGTTGAAGAAGCCCTGGTGTAGCTATTGTTTCTCCTTTCTGCCTTTGGCATGTTTCACATTCTTGGACGAACTTCTTAATATCATTTTTCATTCCCGTCCAATAAAAATATCTAGTCACTCTTTTATAGGTTTTTAAAAATCCAGAGTGTCCTGCAGTGGGTGTAGCATGTAATTCGTGGAGGAGTTTTGCACGATATGTGGATGTAGGAGATAAAACAAGACGTGCTTTATAACGTAGTATGTTATCCTTCCAAGAATAATGTTGCTTGCTGGTGGGATCTTGTTGGAGTTGTTGAATTATGGTATGTGTGGTGGGGTCCTTAAACCATTCTTCACTGACTTGGTCTATCCATTTAGGAATAGGGCAAGAAAAAACATATAATTGAGTCATGTCCTCGATCTTTTTGGAAAGTGCATCCGCTACTGTGTTATTTTTTCCTTTTTTATATACGATTTCATAATCATAACCTACTAGTTTTGTCACCCATTTTTGTTGTGCTGGAGTGGTTATTCGCTGCTCAAGGAGGTACTTTAGACTCTGATGGTCTATGTGAATAATGAAATGTTGGCCAATAAGGTAAGGTCTCCAATGTTGAACCGCATGTACAATGGCTCGCATCTCTTTTTCATATGTAGAGAGGGCCAAATTCTTTTTAGAAAATGCCTTGCTTGTAAAAGTGATAGGTCTTTTATTTTGCATGAGCACTGCCCCCATGCCAAGTCCTGATGCATCGCTCTCAATAATAAATGGTTTGGAAAAATCTGGCATTGCCAAGACAGGGGTGGTACACATGGCATTTTTTAATGTGATAAAGGCATCGGTAGCTTCTGGAGACCAAAGGAAGGCATGCTTTTTGAGTAGTGTTGTTAAAGGGGCTACAATTTTACCATAATTTTGGATAAATTTGTGGTAATACCCTGTTAACCCTAGAAACCCACGCAAACCTTTCAGGGTTTTTGGTATAGGCCAATTTTTTACATCTTCAATCTTGCGAGGGTCCACTCTAACTCCCTCTTTAGAGACAATGTGTCCGAGGTATTCCATCTCTTGTTTTCCGAAGGAACATTTTGATCTTTTAGCATATAATTGGTGGTCTTTCAAAATTTGTAGTACTTGGTCTAAATGGCGTAAGTGATCGTCCCATGTTTTGCTGTAAATCAAAATGTCATCAAAGAAAACCAATACAAATTTTTGAAGGAAGGGATGAAATACCTGGTTCATTAAACTTTGGAACGTGGAAGGAGCGTTAGTCAACCCAAAAGGCATAACCATGAATTCATAATGTCCTTCATGAGTGCGAAAGGTTGTTTTAGGAATATCGCTCTCTTTAACACGTATTTGGTGGTATCCCGATCGTAGATCGAGTTTGGAGAAATATGATGCCCCATGAAGTTCGTCCAATAACTCGTCGATGACTGGGATAGGAAATTTATCCTTGATGGTTAACTTGTTAAGGGCACGAAAATCTACACAGAGGTGCCATGATCCATCCTTCTTGCGAACCAATATCACAGGAGAAGAATAAGGGCTTTTGCTTGGTCTAATAACTCCTGCTCTCAGTAGTTCTTTTACGAGTTTTTTGATTTCTATTTTTTGAAGATAAGGATATCGATAAGGCCGAAAATTTGGGGGTGGGTGTCCTGGAAGAAGTTGTATGGTGTGATCATGACTTCGTTGTGGAGGTAATCCTTCTGGTTCTTTAAATACTTCATCATGGTATTCTAGAAGTCATTGTAGTTCTGGTGCCTCCTTTTCTTGTCCCTCAATTGATTGCATAGAAAACAACTGTGCAACCACTCCTTTACTACCTTTGCATATAATTTTCTCCATACGATGAGAACTCACAATTTGGGATGGGCCTGATTGCATGCCTCTAAGGGTATATGTCTGGTCTTTTATTGTAAATTGCATCCATAACGTCTCAAAATCCCATTGGACTTTTCCAAGTGTTCGTAACCATTGTACCCCTAGGACGATATCACATCCTCCTAACGGAAGTACATACATATTATTCTTCATGCTATAATCGCCCATGGTGAGTTTGATATTATGGCATTTTCCTTTACAAGCAATTTTTCCTCCGTCCCCAACCATGACTTCAAAACTATTACAGGGATGTATATAGCAATTTGCTTGCTTAGCCACACGTGGGTCAATGAAATTATGAGTACTGCTAGAGTCTATAAGCACAATGAGATTTTGTCTTTTGAAATATCCTCTGACTCTCATGGTTTGTGGAGAAGAAAATCCTGCCAAGGCGTTGAAAGATATTTCTGAATTTTTAGTGCTATCTTCTGTCCCACTTGTCACCACTTCTACTTCTATTTCGTCTTCTTCTTCATTTGCCTTATCAGGGTCAGCTGCATCCAGAATATATAGTTTTCGTGTAGCACATTTATGATTTCTCTCAAATTTCTCATCGCAATGATAACACAGGCCTTTTGCCTGTCGTTCTTTCATTTCTTCAAAACTGAGGCATTTAATTGGTAGGGTTGGGTTAATTTTGGGGGTTGTGTAAGTGCTTTGTGTTCTGCCATTTTGCATCGGTTTAGGGGTGATGTAAGTGGTTGATGATTTCCCCATAGGTGGTTTCCATAATCGACGTTGTGCCTTGATTTTGTCCTCGACTAATTTGGCAAGTCCAATAGTTTGGATCATGGTAGTCGGGTAATACATTTGTACTTCTAGCCTGATTTCTTCCTTCAAACCACTGATGAAACAATCCTAAAAAAATGAAGCATCTAGCCCTATTGTGCGGTTTGCCAATCTTTCAAATTCTGCTTGATATTCACTTACTGACCCGGTTTGGCACAGTTTGGTGAGGGCTCTAGTGAAATTTTTGAGCTTACTAGGGCCAAATCTTACTAATAGGTTTTGTGTGAATTCATGCCAAGTAGGGATGTCATTGGTATTTTCAAACCACTGGTACCATTGGATCACCTCATTTTCTAAGTGAAAAGAGGCAATATGCACTTTTTGTACTGTCGAAATTTGATTTAAGGAGAAATATTGTTCTGCACGATAAATCCAGTTATTGGGGTCACCGCCTTCAAATTTTGGAAAATCTAGCTTGGTAGTCCTTGGAAGAATGGACGTGTGTGGTCCCCCCAATGTTGTCTGGTGCGTCGATCCTCCAGCAGTTTGGTTAGGTTGAATTAGTGTCGTATTCTGATTGAAACTGTCCATTTTTAAGTCAATCGCTGATATTCTTTCCTCCAATTCTCGTCTTGTAGCTACGCTCTCCTCTTTGCATTGGCATAATTCTTGGTAAATTTTCTTGAGCGTGATATCCTTCAATATTCTTCCTTCGGCCATCAAGGATTTGGAATCAATTTTGCAAGTTTAACAAAAATTAGCAAGAATTGTCAAAATTGCAAAAATTATTCTAGCAAGAATTTACCATTTTTTGCAAAATTGTAAAAATTGCTAACAACTTTTTTGAATTTATTGCAAAATAATTTTAACACTTTTCACTCAGTTTGAAATTTGTTGTTTGCCAACTATGGTTCACAAAAAATGTTTTTGGGCAATTTCCCTTTTTAGTGAGATATGTAATGTCATGTCATAGCAGCAGTACGCACAACAGATGAAGTGGATCTTGTCAAACTAACGAAATCAAGGCATGATAGGTGGCACAGTAAACGAGGCATGATAGGGCACAATAGTCGAGTCTAAACAAGGTGGAGCATTTGAGTGGCGGGGTAGAAGAACAAAATCAAGGGACTGGGCGGTGGTTAGTTCGCACGAGGTGCAAGGAATGCGTGACCGAAGTTACGTTCTTCTTTGTGCACTCTAGCGACTATAAAATGCTATGAGGTAGCATAGACAATGTGGGACTTTTAGTCCCAAAAATTTAAATATTGTTCTTTCCCTTTCGAACTTCGAAATTGACGTCGACGACTTACCAACGAATTATATTTTTTCAATGCTAGAGTTTTATAACAACTTTGGGTTATAATGTAATGTTTTATATTATTTCATCGAAGTTTGCTTTGTGATATCATCGACGGCTATTACAGTAAAAAAAACTAAGTTTCTCTTGCAAAATTGTCTGATCTTGATGAGTTCCAGAGATTATTGATGCTGTAGATGTTGTGTAATCAATTTTTATGCCAGAAGGGTGCGATTTCGAGTACTGTCCATCGAGAGGTAGTTTTATTGTGTCATATGGATTGTCACTGTGTTACTTCTTCAGTTGTTGCAGTGAAAAAAACATCAGTAATCGAATATGGTGTTGTCGAGAGGGCAACACCACTGTGATGGAGTCACTGAAAACATTCATTTGTTGTTTTACATTACTATCACACTATTATGGTTTGAGATATGGTGCGGAACACAACGAACTTCTCTAATTTTGATTTTATTTTCCATGGTTCGTAGTGAAGTGAGAGTGATAAAACATAATAGACTAGGCTGGTAACAGTTAGAGTGGCTATGATCAGGTCCTTTGGAACATCTGCTCTGATACCAGATGGTAAGATGTAGTTGTAAAATAAGTTATAATAATGCATAAAGATGGAAAAAGAATAGCAGTTTAATTAATAATGCTCAATATAAGTAAATGTATATTCTCCTTGATGATAAACTATACCAAGTGGAATACCTATTTCTACGAGTGTGGAGGTGTGATCAATCACAACCTTTGTGAAAGAGAGAGATTAAATAATCAACTAATAAGGTGATTAGTATGGTGGTTATGAGTAGAATCCTAATATCATATTTGTTTATTATGGTAGATGTTTTGGGTAGGAACTTGATGAAGGCTTACAAATATGGGCTTATAAGTGGATTTAAGGCTAGTAATAACATCGATAACATCACCTATCAACAATTTGTAGATGATACAACCCTTTTTGGTAGGGCAAGGATAAATGAGGTCAAAGTTTTGAATAACTTATTAAAGGAATAGAAAAGAGCATTAAGGCATAAAGTTAATAGGAAAAAATCCAAAATTTACTTTCTAAACACCCCAACTAAAATCAAAGCAGAGATATGCAAGTTACTTCAAATGGAGGAGGTAAATTTACCAACAACTTATCTAGGGATGCCCTTATTTGAGGGGAGAATGAGAAAATAATTATGGAATCTAGTTATAAGTAGAGTTTAGAATAAACTACCAGCATGGAAAGGTAGATAATTATCATTAGCAAGAAGAGTGCAACTAATTAAAACAGTCTTAGAGGTCATTCCAACATATTATATATCCTTGTATACTATACAAAAATTGATAGAAAAAAGTTTAACCTATGTTATGCGGTCATTTTTTTGGTCAGGATTACGTGATAAAAGGAAATTTCCTTTGGTGAAATGGAGCAAGGTATCTGATGATAAAACTAGGGGAGGTTTTGGTTTAAGAGTTCTTATGGATGCAAACTTAGCTCTTAGGGGAAAAGTAATTTGGAGATTTTACAAAGAGAGTCGAATATAATAGGCAATAATTCTTCTAAGTATGTTGAGACAAATGACCCAAGATTAATATTACTACATTCTCTCTACCAAATGGTTTTGCACTACGGAATGATTTAAAAAAAAATCAATTGATGTAATGATTAAAGGTTTAATATGGGTGGTGTGAACTCAAGAAAAAAATTCTATTTCGATGGATACTTGGTGTGATAAAAAACACTCAATATAGATCAAATTTTGAAACCACGGATGAGATTACTTCAAGATAAATATGGTGATAGAGTACAAGGATCATGAAGGAATATGTGAATGGAAAGAAGAATTTTTTACAAGTATACAAGACATTTATGCTAGGAGGCAGTTAAGTGAAAAGATAACAACAATGATTATTCCGAGGGGAGCCAAGGATAAGTTGATTTGGGAGTTGAATAGCTCAGGAGAATACACAACAAGAAGTGGATATAATATAAAACACCATCAAAATATAAATATTATAAGAATATGGAGAGATATTTAGGATAACCTAAGCATTCCTAAAGTTAAAATGTTTGTTTTGCTAGTAGGGTATACAAGGATTTTATCCTAGGATAACCTTAGAAAAAGGGGTTTTCATGGCCCCTCAAAAAGTGTTCTTTGTAAAATGGAGGAAGAAGAGTATACACCATCTCTTGGGACATTGCTCAATAGTCTAGAAACTATGGTAATGGATTCTTAATATGTTTGGTAAATGCATGGTGATGAATGGTAGAATTGAGAAATGGTAAATGCATGACCACTTATTTTTCAAGTTTTGAGCATATTGGTCTAAGAATCATCTAAATCAGACAACCCTTTTTAAAGATATGACTCTTGGAAGATGAGACATTTTTTCTAGAAATTTTTTCCCTAATGTTGCCCTTGTTTTGGATGATTGTCTTCACATGGTCATATCTCCCTTAATAATACTTGGATTATTTCATATGACCACTCATTTAAAAGCTCTTCAATTTCCACACCAAATGACACAAGAATTTTATGAATCAAACAACTCTATGAAAAGATATGGCTCTTGAAAGATGAGTCGTTTTTCAAGAAAAATTGCCCTATGAATGATAGATATTTGATTAAGTAAAGTTTATAATATTCTTCTAAAATAATCAAATGGTATTAGCTCAATTGGACCAGTATTCCTCAACTTTCAAAGAGGAAATCAAATTTTGAATATTTCCAAGTGATACATGTATAATTATTAAACTATTGTAATATTATTATGTGGTCATCATATAATACAAGTGGGACCTTTTTTAATCTTGTATAACCAATTAAAAAAACATTATCATAAAATAATGACATGTAACAACATAATTTTAAAATCATTTAGTTAATGTAAAAATAATAAAAAATAATTATATCAAATTATATAAGTGTCTTGACTTTCAAGGAGTTACAAGTTCAAATCCTGAGTAGCTAAAATTGGAGATTTTGGAACACTGAATAGAAGTCCAAGGTTCAAATATTAAGGGGAATAGGGTTGTATACCATGTTTCAATAACTAGAGTATGGTTGGGGATAATTATACACTAAGTAAACAATATCCATATCATATGGCCTATGGTGCTTTTTTTTTAAGCGAAAAACCCCTTGCAGAGCCGCCTTGGTCTAAGAGACCACGAATAGGGGGTTCTACACCGTCAAAGTCACCCGAGAGTCGCACCCGACCCTACCCGCACCAACATTATCAATTGGATTTTGGATACCCAATTCAACTTTTTGGTAGGGTGGAGATTTGAACCTGGGACCTCCCTTGGAGGATTGCCCTCTCCTCTCCAACTCACCTACAACACCTGAGTATATAGCCTATGGTCTTATAAACAATATTTCAATCTCATATAATCAAGACACCCATAATAGTATGTCTTTGGGCTCTCATCGAGGAAACCCTTTTTCAAATCACATAAAAGGTGGATCTCGTTGTACCCCAATTATACTTTGCATCTACTTTAAAAATATCTATATTTTTGAATGCTTTAATCCAATTATTTTTAAGGATGGATGAGGGACTGGGGATAGTTGAAAAGAATGTTTATATATATATAAAGAGAGAGAGAGAGAGATTTTAATTGTACAAATGTAAATTTTAAATTTTATTTTTGTTGATTAATATTTAATTAATGAAAATTTAGTATAACTTGAATGAGTTTAGTGGTAAAAAATTTAGAACTCTAAATAGGAGATCTATGGTTTAAATCCCAAAGAGGGTAGGTTTGTGTACTATGCTTCAGTAACTGAATTTTGGTTGCATAAATATGCATTAGGTAAAAAATAAACTAAGTGGCCTTAATAGTGAAGGTTTGGGTACTTCATATAAGAGGTTTATGGTTTGAATCCAAAGGGGGTAGGGTATGTATGCTTGTAGGTGAATAACACAACACGAGTGCCTCTTCCATGTATAATGTGAAAGGAATGATAATCAAATAATCCCAAGTTGCAAGGATCTCAAGTGTTAACTGAACACCACATTCAACCAAAACAAGAATCTAAACGTAAATTAACAACATAAGCTTACAAATAGATATGCAAAACAAAGATCAACAATATCATATATTAGATCTGAAAAAGAAACACCAAGTACAATGAAGGTGCCTTGCTTATGTAGGCAAGGATGATCAACCATAGCCGTAGGATCAATCTAAGGAAAAATATCCATCGTACAAGAGGAATATGTGATATGGTTCATAGATCTATAACCGCTATGGGATAAATAATCTCAACCCTCCAAATATATCTAAAAATATCCCCATAACCCCTAGGAATAGTCAAACCTAACAATATCCCCATAATATCTAAGAAATAAATATGTAACATCTCATAATATCTAAATAAGATAAATGAAATATACACACATAAGTGGGTGGGGAAAATACATGGAATAACTAAATAAAAAGGAAATAAATTACCTATGTGAACATGAGCTAAGGTAAACAACCTACTCTAACACCCCCCATCAAGTGAAGATAGGGGTAACAAAATAAAATGGCATATCCACAATATGAGTCCCAACAACAAGGCCTGATCAGGTACTCGTACAATATATCCTTGAATAAATATCGAACCAGAATTGAAAAACTACATGGAAAAATATCATCTTGCTAGAAATAGAGAGAAAGAATAAGGAAGATGTCCTCACGAACACCCCCCAAGGATAACTTTTGAAACCCCAAGCATGCCACACAACTCAAGGTAGCAAGGTGATGCAAAAGGCTTTGTAAATATGTCGACAACTTGTTGTTGAGTTGGAATGTACTCCAAGCAAAGAACTCCATCATGAATGTGCTAGCGAATGAAGTGCATGTGAATCTCAATATTATTGGTCCGCTGGTGCTCAACAAGGTTGCAAGAAATGTGAATTGCACTTTGGTTGTCACACCAAAGTACAGTTGGTGAATCCTATGGGAATCCAAACTCTATCAATAACTATCATAGCCAAAGAACCTCCTGACTCGTTGTGACTGTTGCCCTGTACTTTGTATCTATAGATGAAAGTGCAATAGCATGCTTCTTCTTGCATGCCTAAGCAATTGAAGAAAAGCCAAGACAAAAATGTAGCCAAAAGTGGAACGCTTTTCATCAATAGAACTTGCCCAATCTGAATCAGTATATCCAACCAACTGAGTAGAACCTCGGGTGTAGTGCAATCCAAAGTGTGATGTACCCTAAGGATATATCAAAATCCTTTTGGTAGCCTTCTATTTATTGTTATGAGGGGCATGTACAAACTGAGACACAAGTCCAACTACAAAAGAAATATCGAGGTGAGTATAGATCAAGTACATCAAAATTCTAACTAACTACCTATACAAGGTAGGATCACAAAGAGGAGTGGTGTAGGTGGAAGTAAGAGAGACCCTAGACTAGAAAGGAGAGGGACATGGATTGCAATCAGCCATACCAAAACACTAAAGAAGATCATGGGTGTACTTTTGCTGACTCAAATGAATCCTTGAATCTCATTGAGAAATCTACAAACCAAGGAAAAAGTGTAAAATATAGGTATAACAATATCCTCTCCAACATGTTGCATATACACTTTCATCAACATACGAGATAGGTATAACAATATCCTCTCCAACATGTTGTATATATACTTTCATCAACATACAAGACATGTATAACAATACCCTCTCCAACATGTTGTATATACACAGTAGGATATGAGTGGCAACGAACAAAACTAGTCGATAGAAGAAAAAATTCCATCTTCTCATACCAAGCTTGAGGGACCAATTTGAGACCATAGAGAGACCTCCATAGTCTACAAGTAAGAGAAGAGTCATGAACAAACCTAGAAGGCTTCTCCATGTAGATTTCCTCCTATAAATATTCGTGTAAGAAGGTACACTGGCCAACCTTGTGATGCAACAATATAAAGTACAAGACACACATAAACCATCTTGGCAATGGGTGCAAAAGTCTTAGAGTAATCAATACCTTTGATTTACAAAAAATACTTTGTGACAAGATGTGCCTTATACTTGTCAATGGATCCATCAGTTGCATATTTGGTTCAGTATACCCACTTACACCTAACTAAATTTCTTCCCTTAGGAAGAGAGACCAAATCCCAGGTATGATTCTTCATAAAAGAAGAATACTCATCTATCATCACATCATCCCACTCTTGTATCCCATGAGCCTGTGAGAAATATTATGGATCCCCAAAAACTACCTGACACAAAAGTCCAAAACCTGTAGAACATGCATGATGATGTCTAGTGGGTGGAAGATCCTATATGAAAGGTGTTGCCTTAGAAATTATGGTACGAGCCCACCTAGGCATAGTGACAACATCAATAGGAAGATGATCCTCATTTGAATATATATCCATAACCTCCTTAGTTGCCTCCTAAAATTACTTCTCAAAGAAGGGATTCTCAGGGTGAAGTTAAGAATCATTAATGGATGGAAGTAAAGAAGAAGAAGAAGAACATGAAGAATCATGAGAAGAGAAGCGCTCATCAAATTGAACATGAGTTCTAAAAATAACTTCATGAGTATCAGGATCCAAAAGTCGATAAACTCTCATGTCCTCATAATACCCAATAAATATCAAGGGTTTTATCTTCTTGTCCAAGGTTTTCCTTTGCTTCTTTGACACAAACACCCAAGCATAACTTCCAAAAACTCTATCAAATGAGTCATCGAGCTTAGTCCCAAACCAAGCCTCCTCTGGAGTCAAATGCTCAAGTGCTCTATGTGGTGTATGATTCTAAATGTAGTTCGTACAATTAACTGCTTCTGCCTAATATATAAGAGATAAATCCTTGGAATGCATCATGGAGTTAGCCATCTCCTTCAAAGTTTGGTTCTTCCTTTTTGCCAAGCCATTCTACTATGGATTACAAGGAACAAAATGTTGGTGAACAATGCTATGAGCTACCAAAAAATAAAAAACTCTTTGCTGAAGTACTCCCCTCCATTATTAGTGTGAAGCTTCTTTATGCAACTAGAATATTGATTCTTGATAAAAGCCTTAAAGACTTTGAAATGTGAAAATACATCACTCTTGTACTTGAGAAAATAAACCCAAGTATGCCTCAAGGAAATCAACAATAAATGTAAGTGCATACTTAGCTCCTTTGAAAGAAGGAGTAGGAAAAACCATCAAGTCACTATGCACAAACTAAAGTGGTGAAGAAGATCTCTTTGACTTACCCTTAGGAAATGGATCTTAGTGTTGTTTCCATAATGCACATCCAGGGCAAACTCCATCAAGACAAGAAACTCTAGGTAAACCATAAACAATACCATGAGTGCTCAACTCCTTTAAATATTTGTAATTAAGATGTCCAAATATCTCATGCCAAAGCTTACTCTTAGAATTTACATGAGAAACAAAGCATGTCCCTACAGAAGAAGTGTCATTAAAACCCTCAAAGTGATATAGTCTGGACCTATGATCAAAAAAACCTTATGCAACAAGTGAATGAGGCTCCGACAAGATTCTAACTTCAGCTCATTGTGGTGTGAAAGTCACTATTTTGTCCTAACTAGAATGACAAATTTGATAAACAAAAAGTAAATGTGTAGTAATATCAGGAACATATAATGCATCATTGATGCAACCACCATCAAGTTGTATGTCACCTTTTCCCTTAACAAAAATAAAGGAAGAATATCCAACCTCAATGTTAGAAGTAGAACTCAAACCAAGAGATAAAAACAACTCCTTAGAAGAATTCATGTGGTGAGAAGCACCATAATATATAACCCAACTATCTACAACAACTAACTGAGATCTCCCAACAAAATTAAGTGTTTTTCAATGCTCACTAGAAGGAGGTGGAGCAAAGATAAAGATCTTGTGTTTTCTGATTTCATCCTCTAAGGCTTGCATTCTCTTCCAACACCTGGTTTCTACATGACTATTCCTCCCATAAAAGGAGCATGAAAGGCTAGAATTATTCTTGGATTTAGAAGACTCTTTGGGTTTAGAGTTAGATTCTTTGGGTTTAGGGGCACTTTGGGATGGAGAATGAGAAGACTTAGGTTTACCTTTTGATTTTTCCTTACCCTTAGGACTAGATGCTCCTAATGCATTTTGAGAGGTGGAAGACTCAAGGTTAGATAATTTGGATTCTTCCCTAGTAATTATTTTATAAAACAACTCGAAATTAGGCATTTTGAATGTGTCACCTAAGGCGTCCATGCTAGAGAAAAAGGTAGAAGCAAATATTTGGAATGGACTTTCCAACTTGGATAGAATCATGTAAACACACTCTTCATCATTCTTATCTCTCCCACTCCCTTTTAACTATGTCAACAAGTGCTTGAACTTAGTAAGATAATCTAAAATAGATGGAAATCTTCAGGATTGAGAGAAGTAATATCAACTTCAAGATACATGGCTCTTATGTGATCCACCTTACCAAATAATCCTTTCAATTTCTCCTAAATTTTGAAAGGAGAGTCAAATCCTTCCAAATGTGTAACAACCCTAATATATCTTAGTTGGCTATATTTCCACATTTAATTATTTTTCATCAATTTCAAATATAAATAGGAGTAGAGTATTTTAGTTTTCTCATCATCGAATATATATTTGAATTACATATAATTGCAAGAGACTTCACCCTCTCTAAGTGGCTACAAGACTCCTCCCTCTCTAAGTGGCTGAATTCACCTGGTTTACATTACATATCGGATTTGGATTCACATTACAATTGAAAATTTGCATCATTCTTCGAAGTTTCACTTCAAGTGGTATTAGAGCCAACGATTCAAGAAGGAAATAATGAGATTTTTTTTCGTCCCAAAAAAAAAAAGAACCATCTTCTTCCCAACATCGTTTCAAATTCTAATTCGAGCATTGCAATGAAAGAGCAAGTGAATCTATATCAAAAAAATTAATTAATCATTCATATTATATATGGTTGATCCTACTAGTGGGATAGGTTTACTTCGGTGCATACCTAGTTGAGCTAGACCACATGATTTTAGTGGAAAACGTATCCTTCATTTGCGTAGTTTGCAACATTTTGACATTCACAACATCAAAACAAAACAAAATGTATTTCACCTAAGATTTATAACCTACCAGGGTGATTTATCAAACCTAAAATGATACTCAGTCACAGTTCAACATGTGGCAAAATCAGGCACTAGGTTATCGGAGGTCAGCAAAGGTTGCCATCATTGTTTTTTGTTTTTATGTCTCCATTACGTTTCGTTCATTCTTCGACGATCAAAATCTCTCTAGTGTGAATCGTTACCTCATATAAATTACGTTTTTGATGGTAACAAATTGTTTTATCACCTTTAAACGATTCATATAAGCACAATCATTCATTTCTACTGTAACTACTATTTTTTTGATGATGATTTAGCAAGTTCTAGCAAGTTCAATGATGAATTGCAGGTTACATGATGCTATTCGCAGGTTCATTTTATTTTTTGGGGATTATTATCCCACATTTGGCCCGTGGAGGCCAAGTAAGTGCTCCAAAATCACAAACACGTGATAATTGAAGTGTGACTACCTTGTGGTGGCCACATTCCCTCGTACTCGCACATAGGAATGTCCAGTGGTTGGACGCACTTCCTTCGAGGTTGAACGCTGACCGTTAACTAAATACGATCGCTATTTTAATTTGTCAAATTTAAACAATTTTTTATGACAAAAGGTTTATTTCAAATTCTTGGGACTTTAGTCCAACATTGGAGCTGTGGGAACTTGTAAGCACCTTATAAGCTCCCATGCACATAGATTACATCGATGAGCTGCTCACTCCTATATTCACGCTCACACATGTAGAAACCATTGACCATTGTAAATTTAATAATTACGTTGATCTTGATGTAGTGGATTGGACCTTGGCATTGACCAGTGGAAAACAAACCTGAAAATTATCATTGAAAATTTGAATTGCTCCTGTTGAAAACCAATTTTTTTTGCTGCAACAAACATTTTTTTTCAAAATTTCAAAAAAAAATTGGCATCAACAAATGCATGAATTATCAAGCTAAAAGTGTTGATTGGACTTGAGGAATAGATGAAATATTACAATGTGTTGATCGGTTGAACGATGTATCTATGAGTAGAAAGAAGCACTCACACCGAAATCAAGGAACACATCACAATACTCCCAACAACATCAATAGTTTTGACCAAAACCTTTATGCTACCCTAAATTATATGGCTCTGTCTTCATCTAACCATTCAGATCCTCCCTCTCCACCATCCAATAACCCTCCTCCTAGCCCATCTATCCCAATTCCCAATAGTGTTGATCCTAACCTCCATCAATATCTTACACAACAAGAAGGAAATATTGACAACATTTGTACTATGCTACAAAACATTCAAGCCACCCTATCAAATTATACACCTCCTCATACCACCAAGTTATAAAATACTCTCAATCCTGAACCTTTAAACATTTGTCAAAGACAAGTGATTGCTTCTAACCAAGGCTTTGCCAATAATTTAGACCTAGAATTATGTGGTGCTTCCAATTATTTGGAGTGGCCTCATGATGTTCAAGTTCCTTGAATTGATATACCCACATTTGAAGGAGCTGACCCTCATGGATGGTTGGCCAAAAAAGGAAGGCCTTATCTGATTGCACCATATTTCAAAAATAGGTCGTGCTACTTTCGGAGCTTCTAAGCTTGGTATATAGGCGTATCAATGGTTGTTATGGCAACTTCGTCAAAAATGGGTGTCCTTTTTTATGGTCTTAATTTAAGAAAATTTTTCTTAGAAAGTTCGATAAGGGATCTTCCACATCATATGTGGCCCGTATTATGCAAATTAAGCAAACATGGTTAGTATACAACTATATCTCTGAATTTACTAGTCTACTCACCTATACACGTGAATTAAGTCCAATAGTAGTGTTTTATGCTTTTCACTATGGTCTTAAGGATAAGATTTGAAAGGAAGTTGACATGCATGATACCTATACCATAGATGATGCACAATGTATAGCTCAAGTAGTAGAATAAAAACTCCAAGATGTTGGTCCTCCATATAGATGTGATTTTAACACTTATCATCCTTTTCCCAATTTTGAGAGTTCCATAGGATTTTTTTGCTCTAAATATCGTTCACATCATCCTAGAGATCAAGCTTGTGTAGAACGCCAAAACTTTCACTTAGAATATGACGATGCATTAGTAGCCAAGGAAGAAAAAGATTTACCTTAACCAAAGCCATCCAAAGAACCACAAGAAGATGACATTGTGGCCATTTCAGTTCATGCACTTATGGGTCTTCAAGCTCATCACACTATCAAAGTACAAGGATTCATTAAACATCATCGTGTTAATGTGTTGATTGATTCAGGAAGTACAAATAACTTTATAGATTATAAAATAGCCAAATCCATAAGCTTGTATATCTATTGTTATAATCAAGATAATTTTCAAGTCCTTATTTCATATGAAGGTAATGCTCAATGTATGGGTTGAACATCTAAAATTACAACCCAAATGGGGAATTATACATGGACGAGTACTCTCTTTGCTATGAACCTAGGAAGCTTAGATGTTATTTTTGGAGCACAACAGTTATCTCAACTTGGCGATGTTACTATTAATCTCCAAAAATTATACATCAAATGGATAGAGAATGGAAGAGTAATTTTTCTTCAAGGAATTCACCATCCTCCATCCAAAGTTGTGACTTCACATAGCATGGAGAAGATATTGAAGAGAGGTGGTTATGGATTCATTACCCAAGTAAATTCCATTGAGGCTCAATCCTTGGACTTTTCGCTTCCACCTATTCCTTCGGATCTTCAACCTATTGTGGATATAGATGATGAAGTTTTTTGTGAACTAAAGGGTTTACGTTCTAAGTGCACATATGATCATGCCATACATCTAATCCCTATAAGTGTACCTCCTAATGTGCGTCCTTATTGCTATCCACAACCCCAAAAGTTAGAAATTGAAAAGTTGTTCCAAGAAATGCTAGAGAATGGAATCATTTGTCCAAGCATTAGTCCTTATTCCTCGTAAGTAGTGATGGTACGTCATAAGGATAACTCACGATGCATGTATCCTAATATTCATCCTCTAAAAAATATCACTATCAAAGATAAGTTTCCTATCTCTGTCATTGATGACTTGTTGGATGAATTACATGGTGCTAGTTATTTCACTAAACTTGACCTACACTCGAGCTTTCACCAAATTCAAGTTAGAGAGGAGGATATCCCTAAAACTACTTTTCGTACTCACGAGGATCATTATGAATACCTAGTAATGTTCTTCGGTCTCACTAATGCTCCATCAACTTTTCAAAGCCTCATAAACCATGTATTTAGGCCTTGTAAGTTTGTCCTAGTTTTCTTTGATGATATTTTAGTATAAAACAAATCTTGGAAGGATTACCTAGTTCATGTTGATAAAGTCCTTTATCTCTTACAAAAGGAAAAATCTTCGTTAAAAGATCCAAATTTGCATTTAAAGTCCAAGAGATGGAATAATTAGGACATATAGTATCTCTTGAAGGATTCAAAGTAGATCCTCATAAAATCAAAGTTATTCAAGATTGGCCTCTACCAAAATCGCTTAAGAAACTTCATGGTTTTTTAGGACTCACAGGATATTATAGAAAATTTATATGTAAATATGGTAAGATTGTGACACCTCTCACCGCTCTTACCAAAAAGGATGATTTTATTTGGAATGAAGTTGCTTCTCAGGTCTTCAAAGCCCTCAAAGAGGCTATGTGTTCCACTCCAATTTTGGCCACTCTAGATTTTAGCAAGCCCTTTATCATTGAGTGTGACACTTCTGGCATAGGTTATTGGAGTTGTTTTAATGCAAGAAGGACATCCATTGTCTTTAAAAATTAAGCAACTTGATAATTTACATCATTCTTCAAAGTTTCACTTCAAGTGGTATAAGGCCAACGATTTAGGAAGGAAATAGTGAGAATTTTTTTGTCCCAAAAAAAGAACCATCTTCTTCCCAACATCGTTTCAAATTCTAATTTAGGCATTGCATTGAAAGAGCAAGTGAGTCCATATAAAAATAATTAATTAATCATTCATATCATATCTGGTCGATCATGCTAGTGGGATAGGTTCACTTTGGAGCATACCTAGTTGAGCCAGACCACGTGATTTCAATGGAAAAATACCCTTCATTTGTGTAGCTTGTGAAGTTTTGACATTCACAGCATTAGAAAAAAAAATTATGTATTTTTCCTAAGATTTAAAACCTACTAGAGCAATTTATCAAACCTAAAATGATACCCAGCCACAGTTCAACATGTGGAGAAATCAGGACACTAGGTTATCGGAGGTCAACAAAGGTTGTAGTTTTTTTTTTGACATCTCCATTACTTTTTGTTCATTCTCCAATGATCAGAAGCCCTCTAGTATGAATTTTTACCTCATATATATTGTGTTTTCGATGGTAACAAATTGTTTCATCACTTATAAACGATTCAGATAAGCATAGTCATTTATTTCTACTGAAGCTACTATTTTTTGACGATGATTAGGTAAGTTCTGGCGAGTTTCAACGGTGAATTTTGGTTATGTGATGCTATTTGTAGGTTCATTTTATTTTTTAGGGATTATCATACCACATTTGGCCCATGGAGGCCATGTAAGTGCTTCAAAAGCACAAACACACGATAATTGAAGTGTGACCACCCTGTAGTGGCCACATCCCCTCGCATCCAAACATAGGAATATACGGTGGTTAGATGCACTTCCTTTGAGGTTGAACATCGTCCATTAACTAAATATGATCGTTATTGTCATTTGTCAAATTTAAATAATTTTTTGCGATAAAATGTTTATTTCAAATTCTCAATACTTTAGTCCCACATTGGAGCTGTAGAAACTCATAAGCACCTTATAAGATCCCACACACATATATTACATCGACGAACTGCTCACCCCTCTATTCATGCTCACACCTGCAGACACCTTTGACCATTATAAAATTGAATAATTACGTTGATCTTGATCCAGCAGATTGGACCTTGGAATTGATTGATGGAAAACAAACCTGAAAACGATCGTTGAAAATTTGAATTGTTCTTGTTGAAAACCAATTTTTTTTACTACATCAAACAACTTTTTTCAAAATTTCAAATTAAATTTTAGCATCAACAAATGCATGAGTTATCAAGCGACAAGTTCTGATTGGACTTGAGGAATAAACGAAAGATTACAATGTACTAATCGACCGAACGATGTGTCTATGAGTAGAAAGAAACGCCCATACCGAAATCAAGGAACACATCACAACACCCCCAACAACATCAATAGTTTTGACCAAAAACTTTATGCTACCCTAAATTCTATGGCTCCATATTCATCTAACCATTCATATCCTCCATCTCCACCATCCAATAACCATCCTCCTAGCCCATCTATCCCAATTTCCAATAGTGTTGATTCTAACCTTCAATATATTATACAATAAGAAGGAAAGATTTACAACATTTGTACTATTCTACAAAATATTCAAGCCACCTTATCAAATTCTACATGCCTCATACCCCCAGGTCACAAAATAATCTCAATATTGAACCTTTAAATATTCATCAAAGACAAGTGGTTGCTTCGAACCAAGGCTTTGCCAATGATTTAGACCCAGAAGCAGGTGATGCTTCCAAATATTTAGAATGACCTCATGATGTTAAAGTTCCTTGAATTGACATACCCACATTTTAAGGAGTTGACCCTCATGGATGGTTGGCAAAAATGGAAGGCCTTATCCGATTGCACCATAGTTTGAAAATGATCGTGTTGCTTTTATGACTTCTAAGCTTGGTACGTAGGCGTATCAATGGTTGTTATGGCAACTTCATCAAAATGGGTGTCCTCTTTTATGACCTCAATTTAAGAAAAAAATTCTTAGAAGGTTCGATAAGGGATTTTCCACATCATATGTGGTCCATATTATGCAAATTAAACAAACAGGATTAGTAGACGACTATATCTCTGAATTTACTAGTCAACTCACGTATACACATGCATTAAGTCCAACAGTATTGGTTTCTGCTATTCGCTATGGTATTAAGGATAATATTCAAAAGGAAGTTGACATTCATGATCCCTATACCCTAGATGATGCACAATGTATAGCTCAAGAAAAAGAACAAAAACTCCAAGATGTTGGTCCTCCCTATAGATGTGATTTTAACGCTCATCATCCTTTTTACAATTTCGAGCGTTCCATTGGATTGTTTTGCTCTAGATGTTGTTCACATCATCCAAGAGATCAAGGTTGTATAGAACATAAAAAATTTCATATAGAATATGATGATGCATTAGTAGCTGAGGAAGAAAAATATTTACCTCAACCAGAGCCATCCATAAAACTAGCATACGAAGAACCACAAGAAGATGACACCGTGGCCCTTTCGGTTCATGCACTTATGGGTCTTCAAGCTCATCACACTATCAAAGTACAAGGATTCATTAAACATCAACGTGTTAATGTGTTGATTGATTCAGGAAGTACACATAACTTTATAGATTATAAAACAACCAAATCCTTGAGCTTGTATATCCATTCTTCTAATCAAGATAAATTTCAAGTCCTTATTGCAAATGGAGGCAATGCTCAATGTGTGGGTCGAACATCTAAAATTACAATCTGAATGGAGAATTATACATGGATGGGTAATCTCTTTGCTATGAATCTAGGAAGCTCAGATGTCATTTTGGGAGCACAATGGTTATCTTAGCTTGGTGATGTTACTATTAATCTCCAAAAATTATACATCAAATGGATAGAGAATGGGAGAGTTATTTGTCTTCAAGGAATTCACCCTCCTCCATCCAAAGTTGTGAGTTCACATAACATGGAGAAGATATTGAAGAAAGGCGGTTATGGATTCATTGCCCAAGTAAATTCCATTGAGGCTCAATCCTTGGACTCTTTGCTTTTAGCTATTCCTTCGGATATTCAACATATTATGGATATACATGACGAAGATTTTTGTGAACTAAAGGGTTTACCTCCTAAGCACATATATGATTATGTCATACATCTTATCCTTGGAAATGTACCTCCTAATGTGCATCCTTATTGCTATCCATAGCCCCAAAAGTTAGAAATTAAAAAGTTGGTCCAAGAAATTCTAGAGCATGGAATCATTTGTCCAAGCATTAGTCCTTATTCCTCACCAATAGTGATGGTACATCATAAGGATAGCTCATGGCGCATGTGTTCTGATATTCGTCCTCTCAACAAGATCACTATCAAAGATAAGTTTCCTATCCTTGTCATCGATGCCTTATTGGATGAATTATATGGTGCTAGTTATTTCACTAAACTTGACCTACGATCGGGCTTTCACCAAATTCAAGTTAGAGAAGAGGATATCCCTTGCTTTTCGTACTCATCAGGGTCATTATGAATACCTAGTAATATCCTTTGGTCTCACTAATTATCCATCGAATTTTCAACCTCATGAACCATGTCTTTAGGCCTTATCTTCGTAAGTTTGTCCTAGTTTTCTTTGATGGTATTTTAATATACAACAAATCTTGGAAGGATCACCTAGTTCATGTTGATAAAATTCTTTATCCCTTACAAAAGGAAAAACTCATTGTTAAAAGATCCAAATGTGCATTTGGATTGCAAGAGGTGGAATATTTAGGACATATAGTTTCTCATGAAGGAGCCAAAGTAGATCTTCATAAAATCAAAGCTATTCAAGATTGGCGTCTACCGAAATCACTCAAGAAACTTTGTGGCTTTTTAGGACTGACATGATATTATAGAAAATTTATCTACAACTATGGTAAGATTGCGGTACCTCTCAATGCTTTTACAAAAAATAATGCTTTTATTGGGAATGAAGCTGCTTCTCAGGTCTTCAAAGCCCTCAAAGAGGCTATATGTTCCACTCAAGTTTTGGCCACTCCTGATTTTAGCAAGCCCTTTGTCATTGAGTATGACGCTTCTGGCACATGTATTGGAGTTATTTTAATGTAAGAAGGACGTCCATTGGTTTTTGAAAGTAAGAAACTTGATAATTTACATCATTCTTCGAATTTTCACTTCAAGTGGTATTAGAGCCAACAATCCAGGAAGGAAATAATGATAATTTTTTTTGTCCCAAAAAAAAGAACCATCTTCTTCCCAGCATCGTTTCAAATTATAATTCAGGCATTACAGTGAAAGGGCAAGTGAATCTGTATCAAAAAAATTAATTAATCATTTGTATCATATCTGGTCAATCTTGCCAGTGGGATAGATTCACTTTGGAGCATACCTAGTTGAGCCAGACTGTATGATTTCAATGGAAAAAATATTCTTCATTCATGTAGCTTGCAACATTTTTATGTTCACAACATTTGAACAAAAAAAAATTAATGTATTTTTACTAAGATTTATAACCTACCAGGGCAATTTATCAAACCTAAAATGATACCCAACCACAATTCAACACATGGTGAAATTAGGACACTAGGTTATCGGAGGTCAGTGAAGGTTGTCATATTTTTCTTTGTTTTCAAAGTCTCCATTAATTTTCATTCATTCTATGGTGATCATAAGCCTTCTAGTGTGAATGATTACCTCATATAAATGGCATTTTCAATGGTAACAATTTTTTTCATCATTTATAAACAATTCAGATAAGCATAGTCAATCATTTCTGTTAAAGCTACTATTTTTTTATCATGATTTGGCTAGTTTTGGCGAGGTTCGATGGTGAATTGCAGATTACATGAAGTTGCTTGTAGGTTCATTTTATTTTTTGAGGATTATTATCCCATATTTAGCCCACGAAGGCCAAGTAAGTGTTTCAAAAGTGCAAACGCACGATAATTGAAGTGTGGTCACCTTATGGTGGCCATATTCCCTTGCACTTGCACATAGGAATATCTGATGGTTGGACACACTTCCTTCGAGGTTGAATGCTGACCATTAACTAAATACAATTGTTGTTTTCATTTGTTGAATTTATATAAATTTTTGTGATAAAAGGTTTATTTCAAATTCTCGGGACTTTAGTCCCACATTGGAGCTGTGGGAACTTGTAAGCACCTTATAAGCTCCCATGCACATATATTACATCGACGAGTCGCTCACTCCTCTGTTTATGCTTGCACATGCAGACACCTTTGACCATTATAAAATTGATTAATTATATTGACCTTGACCCAAAATATTAGACCTTGGCATTGATCGATGGAAAACAAACCTAAAAATGACCATTGAAAATTTGAATTGCTCTTGTTGAAAAACAATTTTTTTATTGCAACAAACAAAGTTTTTCAAAATTTTAAATTAAATTTTAGCATAAAAATGCATGAGTGATCCTGCTACTATTACTGATTAGACTCGAGGAATAGATGAAATATTACAACATACTGATCAATCGAACGATGTGTCTATGAGTACAAAGTACCCACATCGAAATCAAGGAACACATCACAATACTCCCAATAACATCAATAGTTTTGATCGATACCTATATGCTACCCTAAATTCTATGGCTCCATCTTCATATAACAATTTAGATCCTCCCTCTCCACCTTCCAACAACCCTCCTCCTAGACTGTCTATCCCAATTTCCAATAGTATTGATTCTAACCTCTGTCAATATCTTACACAATAAGAAGGAAATATTGACAACATTTGTACTATGCTACAAAATATTCAAGCCACCATATCAAATTCTACACCCCCTCATACCCCCAGGTCACAAAATACTCTCAATATGAACCTTTAAACATTCATCAAAGATAAGTGATTGCTTCTAACCAAGGCTTTGCCATTGATTTAGACCTAGAAGCAGGTGGTGCTTCCAATTATTTGGAATGGCCTCATGATGTTCAAGTTCCTCGAATTGACATGCCCACATTTGAAGGAGATGACCCTCATGGATGGTTGGAAAAAATGGAAGGCCTTATCCGATTGCACAATATTTTAAAAATAGGTCATGTTGCTTTCATGACTTCTAAGCTTAGTACACAAGTGTATCAATGGTTGTTATGACAACTTCATCAAAATGGGTGTCCTCTTTTATGGCCTCAATTTAAGGAAAAAATTATTAGAAGGTTTGATAAGGGATATTCCACATCATATGTTGTCCATCTTATGCAAATTAAGCAAACAAGATCAATAGATGACTATATCTCTAAATTTACTAGTCTACTCACCTATACACATGAATTAAGTCTAGTAGTAGTAGGTTCTACTTTTTGCTATGGTCTTAAGGATAATATTCAAAAGGAAGTTGACATGCATGATACCTATACCCTAGATGATGCACAACGTATAGCTCAAGCAACAAAACAAAAACTCCAAGATGTTGGTCCTTATAGATGTGATTTTAACGCTCGTCATCCTTTTTACAATTTTGAGCATTCCACAAAATTTTTCTACTCTAAATATTGTTCATATCATACAAAAGATCAAGCTTGTGTAGAACGTCAAAATTTTTACTTAGAATATGATGATGCATTAGTAGCTGAGGAAGAAAAATATTTACCTCAACTAGAGCCATCCATATAACCAACATACAAAGAGCCACAAGAAGTTGACACTATGGCCCTTTCGATTCATGCACTTATGGGTCTTCACGCTCATCACACTATCAAAATACAAGGATTCATTAAACATCAACGTGTTAATGTGTTGATTGATTTAGGAAGTACACATAACTTTATAGATTATAAAACAACCAAATACTTGAGCTTGTATATCCATTCTTCTAATCAAGATAAATTTCAAGTCCTTATTGCAAATGGAGGTAATGCTCAATGTGTGGGTCAAGCATCTAAAATTATAATCCAAATGGGGAATTATACATGGACGGGTACTCTCTTTGCTATGAACTTAGGAAGCTCAGATGTCATTTTGGGAGCACAATGGTTATCTCATCTTGGTTATGTTAATATCCAAAAATTATACATCAAATGGATAGATAATGGGAGAGTTATTTGTCTTCAAGGAATTCACCCTCCTCCATCCAAAGTTGTGAGTTCACATAGCATGGAGAAGATATTGAAGAGAGGTGGTTATGGAATCATTTCCCAAGAAAATTCCATTGAGGCTCAATCCTTGGACTCTTCGCTTCCAACTATTCCTTTCGATATTCAACATATTCTGGATAGACATGACGAAGTTTTTTTGTAACATCATACCATACATATGATCCTTGGAAGTGTACCTCCTAATATGTGTCCTTATCACTATCCACAACCCCAAAACTTAAAAAATTGAAAATTTAGTCCAAGAAATTCTAGAGCATGGAATAATTTGTCTAAGCAGTCCTTATTCCTCGCAAGTAGTGATTGTACATCGTAAGGATAACTCTTGGTGTGCGTGTCCTAATTTTTGTCCTCTCAACCAGATCACTATCAAAGATAATTTTCCTATCCCTATCATCAATGATTTATTGGATGAATTACATGGTGCTAGTTATTTCACTAAACTTGACCTATGCTCAGGCTTTCACCAAATTCGAGTTAGAGAAGAGGATATCCCTAAAAATGTTTTTCATACTCATGAGAGTCATTATGAGTTCCTAGTCATGCCCTTCGGTCTCACTAATGCTCCATCAACTTTTCAAAGCCTCATGAACCATGTATTTAGGCCTTATCTTTGTAAGTTTGTCCTAGTTTTCTTTGATGATATTTTAATATACAGGAAATCTTGGAAGGATCACCTGGTTCATGTTGATAAAGTCCTTTATCTCTTATAAAAGGAAAAAATCTTCGTTAAAATATCCAAATGTGCATTTAGAGTCCAAGAGGTGGAATATTTAGGACATATAGTATCTCATGAAGGAGTCAAAGTAGATCCTCATAAAATAAAAGCTATTCAATATTGGCCTCTACCGAAATCACTCAAGAAACTTCATGGTTTTTTAGGACTCAGGATATTATAGAAATTTTTTTTGCAACTATGGTAAGATTACGACACCTCTCACTGCTCTTACAAAAAGGATGCTTTTATTTAGAATAAAGCTGCTTATCAGGCCTTCAAAGCCCTCAAAGAGGCTATGTGTTGCACTCTAGTTTTGACCACTCCTGATTTTAGCAAACCCTTTGTCATTGAGTGTGACGCTTCTGACACAGGTATTGGAGCTTTTTTAATGTAAGAAGGACATCCATTGGCTTTTGAAATTAAGAAAATTTTAGGAAAGAATTTGGGATGATCCACTTATGAAAAGGAAATGCTGGCTATTCTACATGCTATAGATAAATGAAGACATTATTTATTAAGTAGTCATTTCATCATTAAAACTGACCATAGTAGCCTTAAGCATTTCTTGTAACAATTTCTTTCCTGTCCTAAACAAAATAAATGGCTGACCAAACTCTTGGGTTATGATTTTACCATTGAGTACAAGAAAGGTAAAGAAAACATGGTAGTTAATGCTTTATCATGAAAATATGAAGATGATGTGACCATTAATGCCATCTCGGGTCCTTGTCCACAATGGCTTTCCCAAATTTAAAAAGAATGGCTAGCTGATTTAGAGACTGCTCAAATCATTCAAGATATAAAAAGAGGATAATCCTTGCATTCTTACTTCTTATAATTAGATGAAGTACTTTGCAAAAAATATCACATTTAACTTCCTCAATAATCAACTATTAAATCATTGGCTCTCTAAGAACTGCATGCATCTCCTCTTGCAAAACATTCAAGATTTTGAAAACACACCAACGGGTGAAGCAATCATTTTCCTAGAAAGGCTTAAAATTAGATGTCAAGGCATTTGTGGTTGAGTGTGAGGTATGTCAACGTAACAAAAAGGAAAATAATTAAATCTCCTAGATTGTTACAACCCTTACCTATCCCTACCCACCAATGGGAGCACATTTCTATGGACTTCATTGAGGGTCTTCCTAAATCAGAGGCTAAAACGATGATCTTGGTGGTAGTAGATCATCTTTCCAAATATGCTCATTTTTGTGCCCTACAACATCCCTTGTAATGACCCAAATTTAGCTACAAGAAAATACACAAAAATAAAAGATTTTTTTTACTAAAGAGAGGGATCCATAAACCCCTAACTAATGTTTAACATCTCCTAAGTTTCCCGAAGAGTTACATCTCACTAGATACCATAACACAAGTCCATCTATGTAGGTGTATTATGTGTTACCGCAAATAAGTTTATCCCTCTCATCATCCTTGATGAGCTAAACTTATCACCTTTAGTCAATCGAAGGTATACACACATATCGATACCATACACAAGTTCATCTATGTAGGTATGCTACGCATACTATGAGATAAGCTATCCATCCCGTCTCAATGATGAGCTATCTTAACTCAGATGTAGTCTTTCCCTAAACTCAGTTATCATCCTCCCTAAGGGGTATTAATCCCTTAGGTCCACTATGTTCACCCTAAGGGGTCTCAATCCCTTAGGTCACCCTCTAAGTTCACCCTAGAACTCATTTATTCAAATTTCTATTGTTTAGCAAGGAAATAATAATAGTTTAGATACTAAATCTAACAAAAAGAGCATAATTTATAAAGCATGCAAAGGTCACTAGAAAGAAAGCAACATTTTAAAAAAGATAAACATTAATTGAAAGAGATGTAGATACAAAACATAGATAATTTAAAACAATAATTTAAAGGTACATCTTCCAACAATTAACAATTATTACATATAAGCAAGTATGGTAAATCCTCCATACTCTTTAAAGAATAATACATTACATAAATTTCATTAGGGAAATCTCCCCACAAATAATCTATTTGAGCATAAGTAAATCATTATAAGTAGAGTTAAACTAACACATTGGTTCCAACTGCCTCCTTGGTCTTCCTCAGCTTCGATCGATCATTTGAGGATAGTAGGGGATCAGGGAACTCATGGTTTCATGATAGACATGCTTCTAAATGCATTTACTTATTTCATTGCAAAATTGTAACTATACAAATTTAAGCAAAGTATCTAACCATCTACTGCATAGTTGGTATCATAAAAATCACTATTTTTATTATAACCTCTCATTAACCATAAAGAGTCTTTCAACACATGCAACTAGACCATAGGTTTGAAGAACACAAGCTTATACTGAGAGGGGAGGGTGAATAGTATAAGACCTCATTTTTTTTTTCCTTTATACTTCAAAATAGTAAAGCAATATACCCAAAGCAATGCACAATATCATCCACAAAGTGACACCAATTTTAACGTGGTTCACATAGAATGGTTGGGCTACGTCCACAAAACTTTTTTCTAAAAGTTATCTCAAAGTTCTTTGGGAATCCTTCCCAATTACAATGTTTATGAGCCTCGGCCCAAAGGAGATACCTTCCCCCAATCAAAATTTATGAGCCTCTGCTCAAAGGAGATACCTTCCCCCAATCAAAATTTATGAGCCTCTGCTCAAAGGAGATACCTTCCCCTCTACTATGGAAATGATCCCTCAGAAGATCAACTGCCTCTACCTATTGCCAGCATGTGGAACTCCTTTCCATCAAAGACCTCCTGTCCTCAATGCTTAGCCTAAGAGACCTCTGCCTTCTATGATCACGTCCACAGCAGCTCAAGCAACTTTGTACCAAACACGATCAGTCGGTCTAGTACAAGTCTTCCTCTGTCACGTCGGATCTGTCCAACTCTTGAACAAATCAATCCTCTGCATACAAGCCTTCTCAAAGACTTGCCAACTGTCCTCAGGTTCTTCTCAAAGAACCAATGCTCCTCTGTCCTCAAGTTCTCTGATAGAACTATCAAAACTCAGCTCACAAGTCCTCTGCTAGGACCTGTCCAAATCTGCTCACAAGTCCCCACTAGAACCTGTCAAAAATGTTCACAAAACATACACAACTTTTATGCTCTTACAGCCGCACTTCGTCTTCTCTTAGTCGTCTCTTTGCACACACTCTACACTGTCTTCGCACACTCTACGCCCATACAACAACACTCCATGTTCGTCTTTGCCCTTTGTGCTCTCTTTGTCCTCTGCTCTCTCTGTGCAATCACAGCCGCACTTGGTCGAACTTCAACCTTTGCACTCTTTGCGCAATCACAATGGCACTTGGAACAATTCACCATGACTCTTCGCTCACTCTGCACACTTCGACATCATCACGCCACTTCTGCGCTATCTGCGCTCTTTCGGCTACATCTCGCACACTTCGACGCACATTCAACGATGCATCCAACAACACTTCAACTCTCCAAACAGCCCTCCTTTTATAACATAATTTTCATGATGAAAACTTTAATCTTAGTCGGCTATTATAACAAATGCAAACCCTAAACTTAGTCGGCTACAAACCCTAATCTTCGTCGGCTCACATTTAACTTTGTCGGCTTCAACTGCCTCTGTAATTCTGTAGCTTATGCCGCGAAACTACAACATGTCGTGATATCGTGACACCTTTGCCTCTGTACACTTTCTTTTGGCTTTTGTCGTGATATCGTGACACTTCTGCCTTTGTTGACTTCAACTAAGCTCTTGTCGCGATATCGCAACATTTTTGTCTTCGTTAGTATCAAATTTGCTTTTGTCGCAAAATTATGACACTTCTGCCTCTGTAGACTTCATCTTCACTTCTGTTGTGATATCGTGACACTTCTGTCTTCATAGCCTTCCTTTCTGCTTTTGTCACGAAATCGTGACACTTCTCCTATTGAAGACCTGCTTTCTGTTTCTATCATGAAATCGCGACACTTTCTCCAATCGTACGCTGCCATCTCAATCTATCGCAAAATCACGACACTTTCTACATCTGTGTGCTTTCTTTTTTGCCTGTCGTGAAATCGCAACACTTTCTGCATCCGTACGCTTTCTCTTCAACCTGTCGCAAAATCGCGACGCTTTCAACTTTCGTATGCTTTCTTTGTAACCCGTTGCGAAATCACGACAGTTCTCATTTCAAACTCTTCCCTTTGCTGCATGTCGCAAAATCGTGACAGTTCTCACTTCGAGTTCTGTAGCATGTCGCAAAATCATGATAGTTCTCACTTCGACTTTTGCAGCATGTCGCGAAATCGCGATAGTTTATCTTGCTTCCACTTTGTCTTCTGACTTGTTTTCTCTCTC
This sequence comes from Wollemia nobilis, assembly GCA_028583015.1. Taxonomy (NCBI): domain Eukaryota; kingdom Viridiplantae; phylum Streptophyta; class Pinopsida; order Araucariales; family Araucariaceae; genus Wollemia; species Wollemia nobilis. The sequence continues at coordinate 4,735,683 of JAQPPZ010000314.1, forward strand.
CTGCTTAAGTCGCGAAAATGCGACATGTCGCGATATCGCGACACTTTTCCTCCTTAGCTCTTTTTTGTTCTTCGGGTCGCGAAAACCCGACATGTCGCGATATCGCGACACTTTTTCTCCTTAGCACTTTTCTTTTCTTCGGGTTGTGAAAACCCGACATGTCGCGATATCGTGACACTTTTTCTCCTTAGCGCTTTTCTTTTCTTCGGGTTGCGAAAACCCGACATGTCGCGATATCACGACACTTTTTCTTTGTGATCTCTTTCTCTCGAACCTGTCATGAAATCGTGACACTTTTTTGTCCGTACAATCCCTCTTGCAAATTATCGTGAAATCGCGACACTTTTCTTTACGAGCTCTTTCTCTCGAACCTGTTAGCTTGGGGTTTGCAAAAGACCTTTGAAACTGTCATGCTGTAACCTTCATCAAAACAAATTATTTGACATTAAATCAAATTCCTTCAAGAGCTTCTTGACATCAATGACAACTTATACACTTGAGCAAAGGCAATGTACCCAAAGTACCCAAAATTGCCAACAATCTCCCCCTTTGTCATTGATGGCAAACCTTTATTGAAAACACTTCTCAAGAGCCAAAACTGAAATCAACTGTGCTAACAACTGAGAATCTTCCTTTGAAGTTTTGCTCCCCCTGACTTGAAGCTATCCTCTTCACTTTGAAGATCTCCCCCTTACTCATATCTCTCCCCCTTTGTCATCAATGGCAAAGGGTCACCTTTGGGGCTCGAGACTAAGAATGAGCCTCTTAGCTTAGTCCCTCCCCCACCTCCTGATGAGGTGATTAATTCTTGGGTGGGAGTAAAACTCCCATTAGGCACTGATCATCATCAACATCTATAACTTCCTTGCCGGGCCTTCTTTTAAACTCTTTGTCCATATTCTTGTTCCTGTTCCTGTCACTATTTCTGTTCCTGTTATCATTCCTGTTCTTATCCATGCCTTGATCCTTGGACCTGTTCATACCACTGTTCTTGTTCCTGTACCTTGGAAGTTTAGCTCTACATTGTCTAGTTGTGTGACCTTCATTGTTGCACTTATAACAAGTAACAATGTTATTTCTTTTAGGCATACCTGTTCTTTGAATCCACTTGTTCTGACTAACCTTGTTCCTGTTATTAGCCTTGAAAAAAATTGCCTTATGCCCAAACTGTTTACAAGAGTAGCAATACCCTTGAAAGAAATTACCACCTCTGAAACTGTCATTTACCTTCCTTACTTGAGTCATGCAATGTGAAGCCATGTGACCAAAACTGTGACAAGCAAAACATCTGCCATTAAACTTTCCTGTAAATGACCTTCTAGGTCCTATAAACTTTCTCCCCTTTTTCTGTTTCCTATTTTCTATTTCTGTGCATCTATCACTCAAGGACTCTTTCTCTGAAATACTCTCCTCATCAAAACTCTCTTCTTTTTGGAATCTCTTACTAGATTCTCCAACCTGTTCCTTGTGTGGCTTAACAAAACCAAGGCCTGTTTTATCTGTTGTCTTTCTTTGACCTTTGATGAGTGACTTAACATTTTTGGAGCTATCTTGAAACCTGTAAAGCTTATCCTTGTACTCTTTAGTTTTCTCTTTCAAAGAAGCAATTTTCTATTCTAACTCACTATACTCAAAAACCTTAGACTCTAACTCATCTTTGAGTTCTTGTGTCTTAGCTATAGAGAAGTCAAGACTTTCTATAAGATCATCTCTCTCCATACAACATTCATCTAACTTATCCTTGAGTCTAGCATTCTTCTTTCTTTCCTTTTTCAAAGCACTAAGAGCACTAATAAGTTCACTTTCAAGATCCTTTATTTGATTGCTTTTTGAATCATCAAAGCCTTTTTCAGATTTCTTATCACTAGAGGTGCTACCCTTTTCAAAAACCATACATGCATCTTCCTTATAGTTTTCTGAAGCATCCTCATACATACTAGAAACCAAATCATTATTTGTGCAATCATCCTCAAGGTGACCAAAGTTTCCACATTTAAGACATTTCATGATAATGAATCTATGTTTCGGTTCTTCCTCTTTTTTTGATATGAACAACGTCTCATTTTCATCATCACTTGAAGAACTTTCACTATCACTACTAGAACACTTACTTGCTTTGTCTAGGTAGAAACTCTTCTTGTGCTTGTGAGAATACCTCTTTCCTTGATTGTTGTGCTCATATTTGATCTTCCTGTGATGCTTGTGCTTTTCGGAATCCTTGCTCTTAGAATCCTGTTTATCTTCATCACTTTCATTCTTGGGAATATTACGATCAAGTAGCATAATGACCAAACTTTCCACAATTGAAACATCTTATATTTTTCATACTTTTGTGCTTTCTAGAGAACTTGCCTTTCTTGCTATAATATGCCTCTTCATCACTAGAAGACTCATCACTATCTTGAAGCTGTTTACCCTTGGAATTCTTGGTAGCCTCGAAAGCTGCCTCTTTCTTGACATCAACCTTCACTTGAGTTCTCAACTCAAATGTTGCAAGTATACTATGGAGCTCATCCTTTTTCAACTTGTAGACACCAAAATCCAGCCACTTGTAAGTCATTTATACCTTCCTGTTAGCCACGTGTCAGTCATCCACCTTCCCGCCATTATTTGGCCCAAATCCACACCTTCCCGCCATTATTTGGCCCAATTTCACCTTTCCTGCCATTTTTCATTCCCAAATTTATTTAAATTAATATTTATATATATATTTTAATATATATATAAAGATACTTTAAGTGATTTAATCTGAGCCGTCCATCCTTCATTTAATCTCATCCGTCCATCCATCTTAATCCGTTTCACAACCTAGATTTATTCTCTACCCTTGGATCCACTTTAATCTTAGCCACACGTTCAAAGTGTCGTTAAAACCCTAAAGTGTGCCCTAAGAGTAGATTATAAATTGAGTCACCTTGATGGCTCAAACCCTATCTCTTTTACTATCTCTTTCTTTTGTTATGGAATGGAATGCGAACTTATAGATGATTAATGCGAGACTAAGTAAATGAAATATGCACTAAGAAGCACTCATACTTTTAGATAGTTAGATTTAGCGAACTGTTATCATAATTGTTTAATCAGGGGCACCGAACTTGGTGGCTTGTGAATGGATGACGTATGGAATGACATGAATATGGAAGAAGATATGGAGGGTGATATGGAGGTTGATATGGAAGACTGTTTTACAAAGACTCAAACATGCTAGTGGTATCAAACAAACTTACTAACACTGCCTAATTCAACTAGGACCAAATGTGTGTGCATGCGAGTTCATTAACCAAATCAGAAGCATGGTAGTGACTCTAGGCAATCAAAAACCCGTGTGTGTGCAAGTGTGTTCATTAACCTCATCTTGCATAAATTAGGTAACCCTGTTATGGAGAAGACCCCAAAGCTAGTTTGTCCGTATGAGCATTCAGAGGTCTCTTTTTGAGGAGAGACATGTCGCCACGCAATGAGTATACTCCACTCGCCAGTCAAGCGTCTATAGCCCCGGTGAAGGTTAACTCCATAGTCCATGTTGTTTTTGACCTTTGTAAGCCTTGGGGATGACTACCTATCCGTCTGATCTGGACAAGTAGTACGATCCTTACAACTTATTTGGGATCAGTGGTGTGTGAAAAATGTTCATTTCCTTAGAGCTTTGGGGAATCGGATTCTCAACCGAAGTATGATGAGAATTTTACCCTATCCTTACTACTCTGTTTATATTTATATTTTGTGATTGCTTGTGATAGTGGTAAGAACCACTGTTTTATGGACTATGTTTGCATGATAGGACAAATGAGGATTACCCTTTTCACTTCAAGGCACAACCCAAGGATGGTGTTATCTCTCTTTGACACAAGATGTTTTTAAGATGTGAAAATGTGATAGGTTCAAGACCGCTTTTGAAATCATTTCCCAATACTCAAGATTTTATTTAGTGTAATTTGTGATATGGCCCTAGAGAACTTTGACATGCATTTCGAAGTTTGCTTAAAACACTAGGAATGGCTGAGTGACTGAAAACATTTTGGCAATGTAAATATGTGCAAATGGAAAATGGGTGTACGAATGACAATTCGGTTTGATGGATTTTATGAAGGTGCCCCCGATTAAGGCAACATGACTTTTGCTTGACCAAATTTTATATCCAAAAGATAGAATGGTCTCTAACATGATATGCAACTATGGCTGAAAATGAAATGTTATGGTTTTCAATGAGATGTATGCACATGAAATGCAATGTTTTTGAATGAGATGTATGCAACTAACAATGAAATGCAAATTCTTTTTATTTTATTTGTTTTTTTTTTTTTGTTGTACAAGCCATGTATATATGTACATATAAAATTCAAACTATGCGTAGAATGCCCTCAAGTGTATAACATTAAGTGGTTCGGGTTCTTCCTCTCCCTCTAAATTGGCAAGTCTATAAGTTCCATTACCCACTCTTTTGAGTGACCATATATGGACCTAACCAATTAGCCGCGAATTTATCTCGAAGATGCGGCAATGCATTGGTGTTTTGTTGATTCTCTTTAAGGACAAGATCCCCTACTTGAAATTCTCTTAGATGAACTTTGGCATTGTAAGCACGTTTCAATCGGTCTTGATAAACTCGCAAATGCTCTAAAGCATTGATTCGTTTTTCATCTATGAGTGTGAGTTGATCAAGACGTGCTTGTCTAGCAGTATCATCATCGATAAATTCCTGCAAAGAAATTCGCAAGGAAGGGATCTCGAGCTCAAGAGGCATGATTGCTTCAGCTCCATAGACCAAAGAAAATGGCGTTGCCCCAATGGGAGTTCTGATGCTTGTTCCGTAAGCCCATAATGCCAAGGGGATTTGTGTATGCCAATCTTTATGATTTTCTTTAACAAGTTTCTTAAGAATAGCAATTATGGTCTTATTGGAAGCTTCAACTTGTCCATTGGCTTGTGGGTAGTAAGGAGTTGAGAAACTATGTTGGATATTATACTTTTCGCAAAGAGCTCGAACATCCTTATTCTTAAAAGACTTGTCGTTATCAGAAATGATTTTAGAGGGAATACCAAAACGACAAATGATATGGTGAAGTATAAACTCCACAATTCTAGGACCTGTCATACTGGTTAGAGGAATAGCTTCAACCCACTTTGTGAAGTATTCAGTGGCTGTAATGATGAAAGTATGTTGTCTCGAAGAGGCGGTGAAATCTTGCCAATTAAATCGAGACCCCATTGTGAGAAGGGCCAAAGGCTTTGGATGGGTCTGTAAAACTTGTGATGGTATATGGGTTAAATTAGCGTGTTCTTGACACTTTTTACATTGTTTAACATATTTGCAACAATCTTGTTCCATAGTGGGCCAATAATACCCCATACGTAAAATACGCTTCGCAATGGCCATTCCACTAAAATGACCACCACAAGTACCATCATGGGCTTCAGCAATAGCTCTATGTGTTTCACCTGCTTCTAGGCAACGGAGGAGTACTCCATCATATCCACGTTTATACAACACATCCCCCAAAAGAACAAAACGAGCTGCCTTTTGCTTAAAACAGCGATGGGCAGTTCGAGACAAATCAGATGGGAGTGTTCCAAACTTGAGGAAGGCTACTATCTCACTAGACCAAGGCTCATATGGATCCGAATGGATAAAGCAAACATCTTTTTCATCCTTAGACTCAGAACGGACAATTGCAGACTTAGAGATTGTGGAAATGATTAGGGGCTGTACCTCTCCAAGGGAGTCCTTTGGAATCAATGATCCAAGAGAGGCCATGGCATCCGCAAATCTATTAGTCGAACGAGGCAAACTAGTGATCTCATACCAATCAAACTTAGAGAGCAACTTCATTGCTACATCATGATAAAGCTTAATGGTAGGTTCTTTGGCTTGGTATTCTCCCGTAATTTGTTTAACCACGAGTTGAGAATCCCCAAATATCCGAATACGCTTAATGCTCATAGCTATGGCTGATTGAAGACCTAAAATTAAGGCTTCATACTCTGCTGTATTATTGGTGCATTGGAAGTCTAGTTTGAATGATAAAGGGATGGGAATCCCTTGAGGTGTATGAAACACAACTCCAGGCACCTTGACCTTTCGCGCACTTAGAGCCATCAAAGAATAGCGTGATGTCAACATCTTCCTCCGGAATGATGTCCTCTTCTTGTTCGGTGATAGCAAATACCGAATCATCTCGGAGCTCAATAATCAAAGGATGATCACTAGGTAGTGGAGCTTCCGCAAGTTGATCGGCTATAACTTGACCTTTAACAGATTTTTGGCTAATGAATTCAAGATCGAATTCGGTAAGCAACATTATCCATTTAGCGGTACGAGTGTTATTATAAGTGCGAGACATCATATAACGCAGAGGGTTTTCTCTAGCTATGACATATGTTGTATGGCTAAGCATATAATGACGAAGTTTCTTAGTGGCAAAAACCACTCGCTAAGCACAACTTTTCCACATAAGCATATCGGGTTTCATAGCTTACCAATGTTCGACTAATATAATAGACAGATTGCTCACGATTTTGTTCATTCTTTTGTGCAAGCATTGTCCCTAAGGCAAAGTCCGTTGCTTAGATATAAAGATTGAAAGGGACCCCTGGACGAGGTGGAGCTAAGACTGGCGGAGACGCTAAGTATCGCTTGATGTCATCAAAGGCTTTCTGACACTCATCTCTCCATGAAAATTGTACCCCCTTTTGTAGTAGGTGGCAAAATGGCCTACATTTATCAGAAAGTTGTGCAATAAAGCGACGGATTGAATTAATATTTCCTTGCAAACTATGCAACTCCTTCAAATTAGTTGGGGGACACATTTCCATAATGGCTTTGACCTTGTTTGGGTCCACCTCAATACCTCGTTTAGAGATAATAAAACCTAGGAGTTTGCCTGAGGTAACACCAAAGACACATTTCTTAGGCTTATCCGGATCATATGGATTATGGAGCGGGGTGAATAAGTCTTCAAAATTCATTGTCGACTTATGGAAGAAAGGATGGGCGAAATGGAAGGGAAAACCGGTGAAGACCTCGGAAGACCTGAGATGCAAAACAACATAGTTTTTCAGTTTTTTTTTTTTGTAGTGGTGAAAACCACTATTTTAGTATATACATATAATACAGGTTTGGATTATGGCTTATGGATGTGGCGGAGGGGGTGGTTCACCTCGTTCTTGTGGAAGAAGCAAGCGAAAGATGGCTTCTTGGAGAGGGAAAAATTGGAGATAAAACTCGTCTTGTTCAATGAGGGTAACAATTGGCGCGACTCTTCTTCAGATTCATCACCATTTGACATGACGTCAAATTCTTCATAGGCTTCATCTTCGGATTCGTCGGGGTGGAGGATTTCTTCTTCGAAATTAAGATTAATGCTTTGAAAAGCTCGTTCAAAAGAAGAAAGGGATGGAAGTGGTTGGTAGCCCAGACCAAAACGCTCAGTGGGTCTCTGGTATGGCATATCGATGCGTTCAGTTACCCCTTGCTCGTATCGACCTAGGCCAAATTGTTGCCAATTATGTCCGTGGAAATAGCGAGATGGAAAACCCTCCATCCTTTCGATATTGGCAGGGACTGGATGCTTGGGTTCTAGTATGGTGGTAGGACTAGAAGATGACTCTATTCCCCCATATACAAAATTAATGGAATTTGGCATAGAACCCATGTTATAAACCGATCCAATGGATAAATGTTGGTCATGTGGATGACCAAAATCTTTAACTGTTTGCACATTGAACGGTGTGATGTGGACATCTTGGATGGCATACTCACCAATACCTGCATCAATGAGATGGACCTTGACTTGGGAGGGAGATGGACTAGATGATGGAATAGAAGAATGTGGGATAGAAGAATTGGAAGGATTTGGTTGGGTTGATGCTTCACTGACTTGTGAAACATCAACTGGTGATGGTTGGGAAGATGGAGGAATAATAGGTGATGTTGAAGAAGGTGTAGAAGAAGGGGGTAATGACGTGGAAAGAGATGATTGGTCATGGCCACATGTGCATGTGGTCACTGATGAAGAAGAAGGAAGATTAGGAGATGAAGAAAGTGGTGAATGAGATGGAATAGCGGAAGAGGAAGATGGTTGCGATATGATGGGTAGCTCCTCGGGAATGGGAGCTTTAGAAGAAGATGGTATAGAAGAAGTAGATGGGGTCAAGAAAAGATGAGTGGATGGCAACACAATCTCATAAGGATTTGAGACATAGTTGCAATGTTTGAAGGGTTCAATGTCAGCAGGTACACAATGAACCTCGTCCCTCATATACATACTTCAGACATTGATGCAATATAGAAGGGACACATCTCATCTCCCTAAGCCAAGGCCGTCCAAGCAATACATTGTATGCCATGGACCCTTCCAAGATGTGAAACAAGGTATGCAAAGTTTGGGCCCCTACCTCAATGGGCAAGATAATCGTGCCAACCGTGGAAGATAAAGCATCATTGAATGCTTTAAGAGTAAAAGTCGACTTGGTGATAAGGGATGGCGACAACTCTAGATGACTCAACGTCGATGTTGTAATGATATTGATTGAGGAACCGATGTCAATTAAGACTCTCTTGAATGGCTTGTGATCGATCTTGGCCATGATATGCAATGGAGGATCTATACTTTCTGTTGACATAGGTTTGATTTCAAAATCATAGAAAGTGATGGAGGGCTCCATGCATGTTTGAATACTCCCCACAAAGTTGTTGAAGGCATTAGTATCTTGAGTTTGAAGCTCGATTGACTTTAAGATTTCCATTAATGCCTCTCTATGCGGGGGAGATTGTTGAATGAGGTCATAGATCGATAACTTGGCGAAGCCATTTTTAAACCGGTAGTTAATCGGCTACTCAATGACATGATGGGTCGTTGGCATTGAGTAGAATGATTTAGCGGTTGTTGAGAAGTACTAGCACGTCGTTGGGTCACCGTTACCTGAGGTGGACTGGGAGTTTGTACAGTGGTCGTGGTTCAGCCTGATTTGGTTGGTTCGCCCTTTGACCCCGGGTTACTACGTTAATAGTACCCACAAAACCTTGGTATTGTTGTACATGGTTGACTTGATTAGGAGGAGTTACCTGAGTTACTCCCCCCGAAGTTGTTGGAGCTTCCTCCCGATGTGGAAGGGGTGTTTGAAATACACCAAGATTTTGATTTTGTTGGGCTAAGGGGCTATCCAATTTAATGGCTCCAATCTCAATAAGATCTTGGATCACATGTTTGAAAGTCGTACAATTATTGATATCGTGCCCATTTTGCCTATGATAAGGACAAAATAGGTACTCCTTGTAATACTTTCCCCTTCTAGATGGTTCTAAAGGTTTAAACTCAGGTAAAGTTAACTGATTTGTGCTATATAACTTGTTGAATATGACCGCATATGGTTCATCTAAAGGTGTGAATTGTCGCTTGGGACGATTTTTTTGCCAAGGTCGAGTTTCCATGGTTGGCCCAATATTGTGAGCTGGTTGAGGAGGGGCGGGTACCGCATGATAAGCAATTGGTTGCGGTTGACTTTGCATTACTTGTTGTTGTTGAGCCATTACGGGCTGGCTCGCCACCACTTGATTAACTTGGTTAACATTTGAGGTTGTACTAGCCTGTGCTTGTTTGTTTTGGCCATAATTATTATTTCGTTGTTGGCCCTTTTGTTGCCATTCTTTTCTACGGGGTTTTAAAACACCCTCTTGGACTTTAATGTCTTCTATGATACTTGCTTGGGCCAAAGCCTCTTCAAAAGTCCTGTATTGTTGTAATTGGAGTAACCAAGAGATAGGTTTTAGACAACTATGGGTGAACATTTTGGTTAACTCCTCCATTGGTAGGGAGAATGGCAATTTATTAATGATAGCCCTCCAACGGTTTCCAAAGTCATAAACAGTCTCATCGTCATGTTGCTTGAGCTTGTATAAGTCGGACAATGAGACTTTCCTTTGTACATTTAGGGAGAATCGTTCTAAAAATAGATTAATCAATTGCTCGTAAGCATAAATGCTATGGTGAGCTAAATGATTGTACCATTGTACAACATCTCCTCCTAATGTCTGAGGAAAAGTTCTGAGCATAAGAGCGTCATTATTTTGGATTCTAAAGCAGGCATGCATGAATGAGCTCACATGTTCATGAGGATCCTCAGTTCCTCAAAATTTGTCAAACTTTGGTAATGTGAAATCGATCGGATATGGCGGTGAAGGTACCGAAGGATGAATTGGTTGATTGATCAACGACCTTAGCGTAGGTTTCGACTAGATGAGCCAGGCATGTTGAGCATAAGGTTGTCAATCTTTTGTTGCATAGCATGGAGTCGAGAATCTTCATGAAAATTTTGATTCGTTTGATGATTATGATGATGCAATGGAGGAGTGGAAAAATGATGAGATGGGATGAAATTGCCTGGATTAGGCGGTGTGGAATGGATAGGTTGTTGGTATGGATGATACCGAAAAGAAGGTGATTGGGGTGAATGATGAACTGGATTGGGTTGGGAGAAAGGTGGGGTAGGAATGGACACCACCGAAGATTGGGGTACCCAGGTGGGGCCTGAGCTAAGAAAAGTTGGTTGGGTAGAAATTGGTTGGGGTGTAGGATTTACTACGACAGGTGGTTGGGCATTTTGTTGCTGTTGTTGCTGAAGCAACTTGTCGAGGTACTCCCTAACCTTATTAATCTCTAACCCAAGGGATGTGGGATGATTGGATGAAGGTGGAGGGCAGGCTGCCATGGTAGTCATAGGAGACTGCATAGCAGGGGCAATGAAGGTGGCTGAAGTAGGCGGTACCTGGGAAGAAACAGTAGACTGTGCCCTAGGTAGGGTGAAACCATAAATGGTTTGGGAAGAAGAGGGTTGAAATTGGTCATGGCTAGAGGAGGTTCCACCAGCCTCATAGAGAGAATTGGTGTACACCCGGGTAAATGGAGGAGAAAGTGGTCGGGAAGACACTACATTTGTCTCCAAAGGAGGACAATTGAGCATCTGGGAAGATGTTGGAGATGAAGCCGGCTGAAGCAGATACAACATTAGCCTCAAAAAAAGGGTTAGTGTAGACCCGAGTGAAACCAGCGGGTATGGTTGATGCAATATCCTGCTGAAAAATAGAATCTTGCATAGGGGAATCTTGGATTGGCTCAAGGACATAACCAGTGCCATCTCTTAAGTGAGTTTGCACTTGGGCCATATCAATGTGGGTAATATGACAGGAATTGTCTTCCTCCATGGGCATGGCCATGCGATAGACGGTAGAAGGACGTGAAAGACCTGTAGGCGAACCTGCCTAAAATTCACTAGGATAAGTGGTCATGTTGGTGGTGGGGATGTTCTGTGAATTATTCATTTGATTATTTAGATTTAACACTTTAGATTGATTCCTTGTTAAGACCATAACGCAATAAATCTAAACAAATTCAGAAAAGAAGAATGCAAAACTTGAATGATAAATTTACACTAAAGAAATTATCAAAAAACAATCACAACCTAGGTTTCAACCAATGTGTCTTACCTGCGGTTAATTACTTATTTTCTGATCTTAATCTGCAGTAAATTTTAAGTGTCCGGTTTATGAGTTTTGCATGTGATCTAATCTTGAATTATTCACAAAAAAAGGTAAAAACTATGGCTAGGAAAGGACAACGAGATTCTTATTGGTGATGAAATCCAAGCAAGTTTGCTCGGGGGTGACCTATGGTGTCTGAGGCGGAAGTTTAATGGATGGAGATGAATTCCACCGTCACTAAACTTCAAGCAATACCTGGTGATGAAATCCAGATATTACTGTTTTAAATGCAATATGAAATGCAGTGAATTTTATTTTAAGTGTTTTAGTTGTCTAATGTATACATACAAAGCTATAAATCAAAAGTTCTAATGATCTAAGCAAGAGGCCACTAAAAATATGCCATTTCCTCTGAAGAAGTGGAGTACACCGTTTAAAACCCCCTGCCTACCAATGATATCAGATATCAAAGGAGCAACCGGAAGGTTCGTCCACTTCTCTGCCTGGAATCACCCAATGGCAGGAGTACTATTGACATCCAATCAATAGTCCTACTTAGATAACTAAAACAGATAATTCGTAGCTATTCTAATATGCAGCTAGGTATGCAAAATTAATTTTTTTTTATGCAAGCAACAACCAATAATGCAATGCAAAAAAAAAAAAAAATGTAACTAAAAATAACTGTTCTTTTCCAGATTACTTAGTTTTTGTTCATTTTAAAGTAATGATCTGAAAAAGAAACAGAATACGACAGAAAAACCAAAAACGTAAAAAGTACAGTTTAACAAAGAAAAAAAAAACGCACTTACTCGGAAGCCTACGCTTTCTCTGTGAAACTGCCTTCAAACGCCCAAGGGAGTCTACGCAGGCTGAAACGCACCTCTGCGTTTCGGATCGGACTTCCAGACGCCGCTCTGTGTCTGCTGCATTTTCTGCAAACTCCTCAAAAACCCTAGTTCGCTGGAACAACGAATTTCATGATTTTCGGAACCTGCAAAAAAAAAAAAAAATAGGAATAGATTAATAAAGCAAGTATTAAAAACATGAAACCCTAGGGGGTCCCACCGTGATCGCCATTTGTAGATTAAAGATACAACGCCAAACAAAAATAAAGAAATCACGATAAAAAGTAATGCAGAACACAGTTGTACAAAATGAATGATTTTTATTAATCAATGGAGTTTAGAAACTCCTTTTGAGTACAACAGGGCTTGTAACCCTTTTCGTGATACAAAGTTACAATTTGTGCTAGGGTTCTTCGAAACCCTAGCTGGCACAATGTGGTGGCGTCTCCGAAGAATGTATCCTTAACCTCAACAGAATGAGTGGGCTTCGTTGTATCCTTTGGCTCGGACCACTCCAGCTTAAGCAACTGCTATCAACAAATCAGATCTACCATTAGAATCCTGCACACATTAAAATTACCAAAGAGTTAGAAACTAATAAGAGGGCTCCACTGTGTGAGCCCTCAAAAACAATCTAAAACCCTAGATTAATGAAATAAAAATAGAATGCAGAATTCAACAACGGATTAATACATAAAGAAAGATTACTTGCTTTAGACGAATCTATACCTCTTTTCCCGTTAACGCGGTGAGACCAAGCGGCACTCGGAAGTGATGTAACTGTCAAATCGGCTGTGGAAGGCGCCCTGGTGCGATCGCTGAACGCCCGCGTGCTTCTGGATCGGGGTTGCAGATGCCGGTCTGTGTCTGTGGCTGCAGATATTTTTTCTTTTTCTTTTTTTGTTGTACAAGCCATGTATATATGTACATATAAAATTCAAACTATGCGTAGAATGCCATCAAGTGTATAACATTAAGTGGTTCGGGTTCTTCCTCTCCCTCTAAACTAGCAAGTCTATAAGTTCCATTACCCACTCTTTCAGTGACCATATATGGACCTAACCAATTAGCCGTGAATTTATCTCGAAGATGTGGCAATGCATTGGTGTTTTGTTGATTCTCTTTAAGGACAAGATCCCCTACTTGAAATTCTCTTAGATGAACTTTGGAATTGTAAGCACGTTTCAATCGGTCTTGATAAACTCGCAAATGCTCTAAAGCATTGATTCATTTTTCATCTATGAGTGTGAGTTGATCAAGACGTGCTTGTCTAGCGAGTATCATCATCGATAAATTCCTGCAAAGAAATTTGCCAGGAAGGGATCTCGAGCTCAAGAGGCATGATTGCTTCAACTCCATAGACCAAAGAAAATGGCGTTGCCCCAATGGGAGTTCGATGCTTGTTCTATAAGCCCATAATGCCAAGGGGATTTGTGTATGCCAATCTTTATGATTTTCTTTAACAAGTTTCTTAAGAATAGCAATTATGGTCTTATTGGAAGCTTCCACTTGTCCATTGGCTTGTGGGTAGTAAGGAGTTGAGAAACTATGTTGGATATTATACTTTTCGCAAAGAGCTCGAACATCCTTATTCTTAAAAGACTTGCCGTTATCATAAATGATTTTAGAGGGAATACCAAAACGACAAATGATATGGTGAAGTATAAACTCCACAATTCTGGGACCTGTCGTACTGGTTAGAGGAATAGCTTCAACCCACTTTGTGAAGTATTTAGTGGTCGTAATGATGAAAGTATGTCTGTCTCGAAGAGGCGAGGTGAAATCTTGCCAATTAAATCGAGACCCCATTGTGAGAAGGGCCAAAGGCTTTGGATGAGGGCTGTAAATCTTGTGATGGTATATGGGTTAAATTAGCGTGTTCTTGACACTTTTTACATTGTTTAATATATTTGCAACAATCTTGTTCCATAGTGGGCCAATAATACCCCATACGTAAAATACGCTTCACAATGGCCATTCCACTAAAATGACCACCACAAGTACCATTATGGGCTTCAGCAATAGCTCTATGTGTTTCACTTGCTTCTAGACAGCAGAGGAGTACTCCATCATATCCACGTTTATACAACACATCCCCCAAAAGAATGAAACGAGCTGCCTTTTGCTTAAAACAGCGGTGGGCAGTTCGAGGCAAATCAGATGGGAGTGTTCCAAACTTGAGGAAGGCTATTATCTCACTAGACCAAGGCTCATATGGATCCAAATAGATAAAGCAAACATCTTTTTCATCCTTAGACTTAGCACGGACAATTGCAGACTTAGAGATTGTGGAAATGATTAGGGGCTATACCTCTCCAAGGGAGTCCTTTGGAATCAATGATCCAAGAGAGGCCATGGCATCCGCAAATCTATTAGTCGAACGAGGCAAACTAGTGATCTCATACCAATCAAACTTAGAGAGCAACTTCATTGCTACATCATGATAAAGCTTAATGGTAGGTTCTTTGGCTTGGTATTCTCCTGTAATTTGTTTAACCATGAGTTGAGAATCCCCAAATATCCGAATACGCTTAATGCTCATAGCTATGGCTGATTGAAGACCTAAAATTAAGGCTTCATACTCTGCTTGTATTATTGGTGCATTGGAAGTCTAGTTTGAATGATAAAGGGATGGGAATCCCTTGAGGTGTATGAAACACAACTCCCGTGCACTTAGAGCCATCAAAGAATAGCGTGATGTCAACATCTTCCTCCGGAATGATGTCCTCTTCTTGTTCAATGATAGCAAATACCGAATCATCTGGGAGCTCAATAATCAAAGGATGATCACTAGGTAGTGGAGCTTACGCAAGTTGATCGGCTATAACTTGACCTTTAACATATTTTTGGCTAATGAATTCAAGATCGAATTCGGTAAGCAACATTATCCATTTAGCGGTACGAGTGTTATTATAAGTGCGAGACATCATATAACGCAGAGGGTTTTCTCTAGCTATGACATATGTTGTATGGCTAAGCATATAATGACGAAGTTTCTTAGTGGCAAAAACCACTGCTAAGCACAACTTTTCCACATAAGCATATCGGGTTTCATAGCTTACCAATGTTCGACTAATATAATAGACAACTTGCTCACGATTTTGTTCATTCTTTTGTGCAAGCATTGTCCCTAAGGCAAAGTCCGTTGCTGAGATATAAAGATTGAAAGGGACTCCTGGACGAGGCGGAGCTAAGACTGGCGGAGACGCTAAATACTGCTTGATGTCATCAAAGGCTTTCTGACACTCATCTGTCCATGAAAATTGTACCCCCTTTTGTAGTAGGTGGCAAAATGGCCTACATTTATCAGAAAGTTGTGCAATAAAACTACGGATTGAATTAATATTTCCTTGCAAACTATGCAACTCCTTCAAATTAGTTGGGGGACACATTTCCATAATGGCTTTGACCTTGTTTGGGTCCACCTCAATACCTCGTTTAGAGATAATAAAACCTAGGAGTTTGCTTGAGGTAACACCAAAGACACATTTCTTAGGGTTCAACCTTTATGCTCTAGAAGTCTATCAAAAACTTTTTCCAATACATCAAAATGCTCTTGTCGAGTTTTAGATTTTGCCAATAAATCATCCACATAATCTTCGATAATCTTATGCATATAATCATGGAAAATATAAGTCATGGCTCGTTGATAGGTTGCACTGCGTTCTTAAGGCCAAAGGGCATCACCTTGTAACAAAAAGTTCCCCAAGGTGTGGTACATGCTGTTTTGTGTTGATCTTCAGGGTTTATTCGAATCTGGTTGTATCCCGAAAATCCATCCATGAACGAAAGCATTTCATGACCAGCACAGGTGTCGACAAGAGTATCAATGTTTGGAAGAGGAAAGTCATCCTTAGGACACACTTTATTTAGATCTCGAAAATCGGTGCAAACACGTATTCCCCCGTTAGGCTTGCGAACGGGTACCATGTTAGAAAGCCACTCAGGATAATCAATCGGGACGACAAATTTAACATCCAGAAGTTTTTGAATCTCCGATTTAACTATGAGGGCCACGGTAGGATGCATTTTTCTAAGTTTCTGTTTGACAGGTTTAGCATCTTTTTGTAAGGTGAGGTTATGGACAACCAAATTAGGGTCTAGGCCTGGCATGTCTTTGTAAGACCATGCAAATATCTCCTTCTTCCGCTTGAGTAGAGCAATCATTTGCTCTTGTTCCTCCGATGATAGATTTTTAGCCGGTTTCACAATTTGGGTGCCATCTTGGTCCGTACTAAGGTCTACATCGATAGTTTCTTCAATAGACATGTGGGAACCTTCCTCAAGCTGATGGGGAGTAGGGATCGGATTTATGTCATCTAAAATGTCATCAAGTTTCTGTGTCTTGCTCTCGTCTATGTCTGCCTGGAAGACCTCTGGCTTAGAAGATGAAGGTGAATATGGAGGTGAAGGAGGAATGTAGTTGGCGGAAGCCCTTAACAATTCCTCGGAAAGAATGAACTCTGAAATAGATGGAGGGGATGAAATCCGATCCATGTCAATCAGGCTTGGGTTGATCGGGATTAGCTTATCCGGATCATATGGATTATGGAGTTGGGTGAATAAGTCTTCAAAATTCATTGTCGACTTATGGAAGAAAGGATGGGCGGAATGGAAGGGAAAACCGGTGAAGACTTCGGAAGACCTGAAATGCAAAACAACATAGTGTTTCAATTTTTTTTTTTTTTTTTTTTTTGAGTTTTTTTTTTTGTAGTGGTGAAAACCACTATTACACACATACATAAAGCAATAAAGTATTTTTATATATTTTGATTTTTTTTTTTTTTTTTTTTGGAAATTTTAAATTTTTTTTTTTTTTTGGTAGTAGTGAAAACTACTATTTTAGTATATACATATGATACAGGTTTGGATTATGGCTTATGGATGTGGCGGAGGGGGTGGTTCACCTCGTTCTTGTGGAAGAAGCAATCGAAAGATGGCCTCTTGGAGAGGGAACAAATGGAGATAAAACTCGTCTTGTTTAGTGAGGGGAACAATGGGCGCCGACTCTTCTTCAGATTCATCACCATTTGACATGACATCAAATTCATGGACTTCATCTTCGGATTCGTCGAGGTGGAGGATTTCTTCTTCTGAATTAAGATTAATGCTTTGAAAAGCTTGCTCAAAAGAAGAAAGGGATGGAAGTGGTTGGTAGCCCAAACCAAAACGCTCAGTGGGTCTCTGGTATGGCATATCGATGCGTTCAGTTACCGTATGCTCGTATTGACCTAGGCCAAATTGTTGCCAATTATGTCTGTGGAAATAGCGAGAAGGAAAATCCTCCATCCTTTCAATATTAGCAGGGACTGGATGCTTAGGTTATAGTATGGTGGTAGGACTAGAAGATGACTCTATTCCCCCATATACAAAATTAATGGAATTTGGCATAGAACCCATGTTATAAACCGATCCAATGGATAAATGTTGGTCATGTGGACGACCAAAATCTTTAACTATTTGCACATTGAACGGTGTGATGTGGACATCTTGAATGGCATACTCACCAATACCGCATCGATGAGATGGACCTTGACTTGGGAGGGAGAAAGACTAGATGATGGAATAGAAGAATGTGGGATAGAAGAATTGGAAGGATTTGGTTGGGTTGATGCTTCACTAACTTGTGAAACATCAGCTGGTGATGGTTGGGAAGATGGAGGAATAATAGGTGATGTTGAAAAAGGTGTAGAAGAAGGGGGTAATGACGTGGAAAGAGATGATTGGTCATGGCCACATGTGCATGTGGTCACTGATGAAGAAGAAGGAAGATTAGGAGTGAAGAAAGTGGTGAATGAGATGGAATAGTGGAAGATGAAGATGGTTGCGATATGATGGGTAGCTCTTCAGGAATGGGAGCTTTAGAAGAAGATGGTATAGAAGAAGTAGATGTGGTCAAGAAAAGATGAGTGTATGACAACACAATCTCATAAGGATTTGAGACATAGTTGCAATGTTTGAAGGGTTCAGTGTCAGCAGGTACACAATGAACTCGTCCCTCATATACATACTTCGGACATTGATGCAGTATAGAAGGGACACATCTCATCTCCCTAAGCCAAGGCCGTCCAAGCAATACATTGTATGCCATGGACCCTTCCAAGATGTGAAACAAGGTATGCAAAGTTCGGGCCCCTACCTCAATGGGCAAGATAATTGTACCAACCGTGGAAGATAAAGCATAATTGAATGCTTTAAGAGTAAAAGTCGACTTTGTGATAAGGGATGGCGACAACTTTAGATGACTCAATGCCGATGTTGTAATGATATTTATTGAGGAACCGGTGTCAATTAAGACTCTCTTGAATGGCTTGTTATCGATCTTGGCCATGATATGTAGTGGAGGATCTATACTTTCTGTTGACATAGGTTTGATTTCAAAATCATAGAAAGTGATGGAGGGCTCCATGCATGTTTGAATACTCCCCACAAAGTTGTTGAAGGCATTAGTATCTTGAGTTTGAAGCTCGATTGAATTTAATATTTCCATTAATGCCTCTCTATGCGGGGGAGATTGTTGAATGAGGTCATAGATCGATAACTTGGCAGAAGCCATTTTTAAACTGGTAGTTAATCGGCTACTCAATGACATGATGGGTCGTTGGCATTGAGTAGAATGATTTAGCGGTTGTTGAGAAGTACTAGCACATCGTTGGGTTACTGTTACCTGAGGTGGACTGGGAGTTTGTACAGGTGGCTGTGGTTCAGCCCGATTTGGTTGGTTCACCCTTTGACCCCGGGTTACTACGTTAATAGTACCCACAAAACCTTGGTATTGTTGTACATGGTTGACTTGATTAGGAGGAGTTACCTGAGTTACTCCACCTAAAGTTGTTGGAGCTTCCTCCCGATGTGGGAGGGGTGTTTGAAATATACCAAGATTTTGATTTTGTTGGGCTAAGGGGCTATCCAATTTAATGGCTCCAATCTCAATAAGATCTTGGATCACATGTTTGAAAGCTGTACAATTATTGATATCGTGCCCATTTTGCCTATGATAAGGACAAAATAGGTACTCCTTGTAATACTTCCCCCTTCTAGATGGGTCTAAAGGTTTAAACTCAGGTAAAGTTAACTGATTAGTGCTATATAACTTATTGAATATGACCGCATATGGTTCATCTAAAGGTGTGAACTGTCGCTTGGGACGATTGTTTTGCCAAGGTCGAGTTTCCATGGTTGGCTCAGTATTGTGAGTTGGTTGAGGAGGGGCGGGTACTGCATGATAAGCAATTGATTACGGTTGACTTTGCATTACTTGTTGTTGAGCCATTACGGGTTGGCTCGCCACCACTTGATTAACTTGGTTAACATTTGAGGCTGTACTAGCCTGTGCTTGTTTGTTTTGGCCATAATTATTATTTCGTTGTTGGCCCTTTTGTTGCCATTCTTTTCTACGGGGTTTTAAAACACCCTCTTGGACTTTAATGTCTTCTATGATACTTGATTGGGCCAAAGCCTCTTCAAAAGTCCTCGTATTGTTGTAATTGGAGTAACCAAGAGATAGGTTTTAGACAACTGTGGGTGAACATTTTGGTTAACTCCTCCATTGGTAGGGAGAATGGCAATTTATTAATGATAGCCCTCCAACGGTTTCCAAAGTCATAAACAGTCTCATCGTCATGTTGCTTGAGCTTGTATAAGTCGGACAATGAGATTTTCCTTTGGACATTTAGGGAGAATCGTTCTAAAAGCAGATTAATCAATTGCTCGTAAGCATAAATGCTATGGTGAGGTAAATGATTGTACCATTGTACAGCATCTCCTCCTAATGTCTAAGGAAAATTTTTGAGCATAAGAGCATCATTATTTTGGATTCTAAAGCAGGCATGCATGAATGAGCTCACATGTTCATGAGGATCCTCAGTTCCTCGAAATTTGTCAAACTTCGGTAATGTGAAATCAGTCGGATATGGTGGTGAAGGTACCGAAGGATGAATTGGTTGATTGATCAACGACCTTAGCGTAGGTTTCGACTAGATGAGCCAGGCATGTTGAGCATAAGGTTGTCAATCTGTTGTTGCATAGCATGGAGTCGAGAATCTTCATGAAAATTTTGATTCGTTTGATGATTATGGTGATGCAATGGAGGAGTGGAAAAATGATGAGATGGGATGAAATTGCCTGGATTAGGCGGTGTGGAATGGACAGGTTGTTGGTATGGATGATACCGAAAAGAAGGTGATTGGGGTGGATGATGAATTGGACTGGGTTGGGAGAAAGGTGGGGTAGGAATGGACACCACCAAAGATTGGGGTACCCAGGTGGGGCCTGAGCTAAGAAAAGCGGGCTGGGTAGAAATTGGTTGAGGTGTAGGATTTACTACGATAGGTGGTTGAGCATTTTGTTGCTGTTGTTGCTGAAGCAACTTGTCGAGGTACTCCCTAACCTTATTAATCTCTAACCCAAGGGAGGTGGGATGATTGGATGAAGGTGGAGGGCAGGCTGCCATGGTAGTCACAGAAGACTGCATAGCAGGGGCAATGAAGGTGGCTGAAGTAGGCGGTACCTGGGAAGAAATAGTAGACTGTGCCCCAGGTAGGGTGAAACCATAAATGGTTTGGGAAGAAGAGTGTTGAAATTGGTCATGGCTAGAGGAGGTTCCACCAGCCTCATAGAGAGAATTGGTGTACACCCGGGTAAATGGAGGAGAAAGTGGTTGGGAAGACACTACATTTGTCTCCAAAGGAGGACAATTGAGCATCTGGGAAGATGTTGGAGATGAAGCGGGCACTTGCTACAAGAATGGGGGATTCTACAGAATGCTGTAGAAGGGATGGCGATGAAGTTGGCGATAGATGCGACGATGGATGCGACAAAAAAGGGACGACGATGGATGGGTAGGTTTAGCTGAAGAAGAGATAGATAGTGATAGATAACAAAAAAAAGAGATAGTAAAAGAGATAGGGTTTGAGCCATCAAGGTGACTCAATTTATAATCTACTCTTAGGGCATACTTTAGGGTTTTAACGACACTTTGAACGTGTGGCTAAGATTAAAGTGGATCCAAGGGTAGAGAATAAATCTAGATTGTGAAACGGATTAAGATGGATGGACGGATGAGATTAAATGAAGGATGGATGGCTCAGATTAAATCACTTAAAGTATCTTTATATATATATTAAAATATATTAAAATATTAAAATATATATATAAATATTAATTTAAATAAATTTGGGAATGAAAAATGGCAAAAAAGGTGAAATTGGGCCAAATAATGGCGGGAAGGTGTGGATTTGGGCCAAATAATGGTGGGAAGGTGGATGACTGACACGTGGCTAACAGGAAGGTATAGATGACTTACAAGTGGTTGGATTTTGGTGTCTACACAACTTATTGAAATCTTTAGCTTCCTCAATAGCAAAAATCTTTTCACTAAATCTATTAGGAAGAGATCTTAAAATATTATCACAAACATCATTTTCAGCAAGCTCAAGACCTAAGTCTTTCATGGAGTTAACAATATCATCCATACGAAGCATGTAGTCACTAATATTTTCATCATAATTCATCTTGAGTTGTTCAAACATACCTTTGAAGTGTCTCAACTTGGCCTTTCTGAAATTTGTATCACCTGTATGAACCACATTCAACTGTTTCCACATTTCACTAGCTATTTTGCAGTGAATCACTTTGGTGAGATCTGCTTTCTATAAGCCTTTCAAGATTGCATTCATTGCTTTTGAATTGTTGTGATGTAGGAGCCTTTATTCTTTAGTATTAGGACCATGTACAGGAATAGTGTACTCATCTTCAATCACTTCCCATACCTCATTACCAAGTGCCATTAGATGAACCTTCATCCTTGCACTCCAAAGACCAAAATCCGACCCATCAAGAATAGGTGCTGCATTGCCACTTGAATAATCCATTGTGTTCTTTACTAGCTTTTCCTTCAAGTCGTTAAACTTTTTGAAGGCACCTGCTCTGATACCAATTGAAGAACACAAGCTTATACTGAGAGGGGGGGTGAACAATATAAGACCTTTTTTTTTTCCTTTATACTTCAAAATAGTAAAGCAATATACCCAAAGCGATATCAAAGCAATGCACAATATCATCCATAAAGTGACACCAATTTTAACGTGGTTCACCCAGAATGGTTGGGCTACGTCCACAAAACTTTTCTCTAAAAGTTATCTCAAAGTTCTTTGGGAATCCTTCCCAATTACAATGTTTATGAGTCTCGGCCCAAAGGAGATACCTTCCCCCAATTAGAATTTATGAGCCTCTGCTCAAAGGAGATACCTTCCCCCAATCAAAATTTATGAGCCTCTCGCTCAAAGGAGATACCTTCCCCCAATCGGAATTTATGAGCCTCTGCTCAAAGGAGATACCTTCCCCTCTACTCTAGAAATGATCCCTCAGAAGATCAACTGCCTCTACCTCTTGCCAGCACGTGGAAATCCTTTCCACCGAAGACCTCCTATCCTCAATGCTTAGCCTAAGATACCTCTACCTTCTATGATCACGTCCATAGTAGCTCAACAACCTGTACCAAACACAGTCAGTCGATCTAGTACAAGTTTTCCTCTGTCTGTCAGATCTATCCAACTCTTGAAAAAATCAAACCTCTGCATACAAGCCTTCTCAAAGACTTGCCAACTGTCCTCAGGTTCTTCTCAAAGAACCAGTGCTCCTTTGTCCTCAAGTTCTCTGATAGAACTATCAAAACTCAGCTCACAAGTCCTCTACTAGGACCTGTCCAAATCTACTCACAAGTCCCCACCAAAACCTGTCAAAAATGTTCACAAAACATACACAACTTCTGTGCTCTTACAGCCACACTTCGTCTTCTCTCAGTCATCTCTTTGCACACACTCTACACTGTCTTCACACACTCTGTGCCCATACAACAACACTCCATGTTCGTCTTTGCCCTTTGTGCTCTCTTCGCCCTCTGCTCTCTCTATGCAATCACAGCTGCACTTGGTCGAACTTCAACCTTTGCACTCTCTGTGCAATCATAGTGGCACCTAGAACAATTTGCCATGATTCTTCGCTCACTCTGCACACTTCGACATCATCACGCAACTTCTATGCTATCTACGCTCTTTCGACTGCATCTCGCACACTTCGACGCACATTCAACGACGCATCCAACAACACTTCAACTCTCCAAACAACCCTCATTTTATAACATAATTTTCATGATGAAAACTTTAATCTTAGTCGGCTGTTATAACAAATGCAAACCCTAAACTTAGTTGGCTGCAAACCCTAATCTTCGTCGGCTCACATTTAACTTTGTCGGCTTCAACTGCCTCTATAATTCTATAGCTTATGTCGTAAAACTACAACATGTCACGATATCATGACACCTTTGCCTCTGTACACTTTCTTTTGGCTTTTGTCATGATATCGTGACACTTCTGCCTTTGTTGACTTCAACTAAGCTCTTGTCACGATATCGCAACATTTTTGTCTTCGTCAGTATCAAATTTGCTTTTGTCATGAAATCGTGACACTTCTGCCTCTGCAAACTTCGTCTTCACTTCTGTCAGGATATCGCGACACTTCTGTCTTCATAGCCTTCCTTTCTGCTTTTGTCATGAAATCGTGACACTTCTCCTATTGAAGACCTGCTTTCTATTTTTGTCATGAAATCGTGACACTTTCTCCAACCGTACGCTGCCATCTCAATCTGTCATGAAATCATGACACTTTTTGCATTCGTGTGCTTTCTTTTCTGCCTATCATGAAATCATGACACTTTCTGTATCCATACGCTTTCTCTTCAACTTGTCGTGAAATCGCGATGCTTTTAGCTTTTGTATGCTTTCTTTGCAACCCATCGCAAAATCGCGACAGTTCTCATTTCAAACTCTTCCCTTTGCTACATGTCGCAAAATCGCGATAGTTCTCACTTCGAGTTTTGCATCATGTCGCAAAATCATGACAATTCTCACTTCGACTTTTGCAGCATGTCGCAAAATCATGATAGTTTATCTTGCTTCCACTTTGTCTTCTGACTTGTTTTCTCTCTCCTGCTTAAGTCGCGAAAATGCGACATGTCGCGATATCGCGACACTTTTCCTCCTTAGCTCTTTTCTGTTCTTCGGGTCGCGAAAACCCGACATGTCGCGATATCGCGAAACTTTTTCTCCTTAGCGCTTTTCTTTTCTTCGAGTCGTGAAAACCTGACATGTCGCAATATTGCGACACTTTTTCTCCTTAGCACTTTTCTTCGGGTCGCGAAAACCCGACATGTCGCGATATCGCGACACTTTTTCTCTGCGAGCTCTTTCTCTCGAACCTGTCGTGAAATCATGACACTTTTTTGTCCGTACAATCTCTCTTGCAAATTGTCGCGAAATCGTGACACTTTTCTTTGCAAGCTCTTTCTCTCGAACCTGTCAGCTTGGGGTTTGCAAAAGACCTTTGAAACTGTCATGCCATAACCTTCATCAAAACAAATTATTTGACATTAAATCAAATTCCTTCAAGAGCTTCTTGACATCAATGACAACTTATACACTTGAGCAAAGGCAATATACCCAAAGTACCCAAAATTGCCAACAAGGTTTTACTTTAAACAATTTATCCAACCCTTATTTGAAAACCATGCCGCCAATCATCAAACAATATAGGTTCCTTCAATTAAGAAATAACCATTTCTCCTTTGTTCTATAAATTAAAGTTCCATACCCTTAATTTACAAAACAAACTAATTACATTTATTTATTAAATCAAAGTCACCTACTTTAATCCATAAATAAACCCTTTTTCCTTCATTTTATAAATTAAAGTCCCATACCCTTAATTTAAAAAATAAACTAATTACATTTATTTATTAAATCAAAGTCACTTACTTTAATCCATAAATAAACCCTTTTTCCTTCATTTTATAAATTAAAGTCCCATAAACAAACTAATTACATTTATTTATTAAATCAAAGTCACTTACTTTAATCTTGTAGATATTCGCTTCATCCTTATCAATGTCTATGGACCTACAACTCAGTCAGGTAGATTAGAATTTTGGGGTGAGATTGAAGCCTTTATGAGAAGTAAAGACCAAGAAACCTGATTCATGATCATTGGAGATTTTAATGCCATAACCAAGCTGAATGAAAAATTTGGGGGAATTAGGAAATTGACCCAAAGTATGAAATATTTCTTAGCTTTTATTCAAAACAACAATCTATGGGAAGTTGAGTTTGAAGAAGACAACTATACTTGGACCAACAACAGGAGAGGCCAAAACCTAATAGCAAAAAAATTAGATAGATGTATTCTCTCAGATAATTGGATAGATGAAGGAACTTGTGCTAAAATTAATACCTTAACAAGGATTGGTTCAGATCACTGGCAAATAAGAGTTAAAATGGTGGTAAGTGAATTTAAAAAAAAATCATATTTAAAATATGAGCAGATGTGGCAAGACCATCCTCAATTTGTTGATATGATAGCTCAACTATGGAATTCTTTAGGTAATGGTGGGTTGTATGCTCTTCCAAATCAAATTAAATCTATGACTTGTAGATTAAAAGAATGGAACAAGAACACCTTTGGAAACATTTTTGAGAAGAAAGAAGAACTAAAAGATAAATTTTTAAAATTCCAAAAATGTGATGAAAATAATCCAAGCTTAGAGGAAAGGGAGTTTCTTAGTGAATATCATAATATTTTGAGTAAGGAAGAGAAATTTTGGAGATTAAAATCAAGACAAACTTGGTTAAAAGGACATAAAAATACAAAGTTTTTTCATAGGATGGCTATAGTACAAAGATCGTCTTCTAGAATTAGTAGAATTAAATCAATAGAAGGGGTTTGGATTGAAGATCATAGTGAAATTAAAAAATATGTAGTCTTTTTATCAGAATATTCTAGGTTCAGAGGAGACCGCAGTTCTTAATGATAAAATTCTTCAAGATGCTCCTTCAGTTATAACAAATGAAGGAAATAGGAAACCGATGGAGCCTATTACTTTAGAAGTTCATTTAGCTCTTTTCCCTTGTAATAAGGATAAATCCCCAGGCTCTTTGCAGCTTTTTACCAACATAATTGGGATATAGTGAAGGATTCTTTATTGGTGGCAGTGGAACAATCTGGGGTAAAACAATACATTCCTTATAATATAAATGCAACTTATCTTACCCTAATTTCAAAAAAGAAGGATGCTGAATTGTTTGATTATTTTAGACCCATAAGCCTATGTAATATGGCATATAAGATTATTCCAAAGTGATGGCAAATAGATTAAGGCCATTTTTAGAAAAAATCATTTCAAAAGAGCAAGAAGGATTTGTGAAAGGTAGACAAATTATGGATGGGATAATAGTAGCTCATGAATTTATACACTCAGCAGCTTCAAGAAAAGAGAAAGTTATGATCTTAAAGCTTGATATAAGTAAAGCCTATGATAGGGTTAAATTGGATTTTTTTTTTGTAGTTTTAGATAAGTTAGATTTTGGGAAGAAATAGATTAGATGGATCAAAGATTGTGTCTCTATAGTTTCTTATTTAGTGTTGGTCAATGGGTTAGTGACAGAATATTTTAAATCCAAGAGAGGCCTTAGACAAGGAGATCCTCTATCTCCTTATTTCTTCATTATTATGGCAGAATTTTTGAGTAGGAACTTAAATAAGGCTTACAAATATGGACTTATAAGTGGACTTAAGGTTAGTAATAACGTCGATAACATAACCCATCAACAGTTTATAGATGATACAACCCATTTTGGAAGGGTAAGGATAAATGAGGCCAAAGCTTTGAATAAATTTTTAAAAGAGTACGAAAGAGCTTTAGGGCAAAAAGTTAATAGGACTAAATCTAAAATTTACTTCCTTAACACTCTCGCTAATATCAAAGAAAGAATTTACAGGTTGCTTTAAATGGAGGAGGCAAATTTTCCAACAACTTATCTAGGGATGCCTTTATTTGAGGGGAGAATGAGGATAGATTTATGGAATCTAGTTATTATTAAAGTTCAAATTAAACTTCTTGCTTGGAAAGGTAGATGGTTATAATTAGAAATAAGAGTGCAGTTAATTAAGTTAGCCTTACAAGCTATTCCAACATATTATATATCATTGTATTCTATGCCAAAATTAGTTGGAAAAAGTTTAATCTATATTATGCGATCCTTTTTATGGTTAGGTTTACATGATAAAAGGAAATTTCCTTTGGTGAAATGAAGCAAGTTGTGTGATGACAAAACTAGGGGAGGTCTTGGTTTAAGAGCTCTTACAGATGCAAACTTATCTCTTAGGGGAAATTTATATGGAGATTGTACAAAGAGAGTAAAAAAAAATGGGCAAGAATTCTTCCAAGTATGTTGATCCCAATGACCCAATTTTAATATTTACTGCATTCTCTCTTCCAAATGGTTTTTCTCTTTGGAATGGTTTGAAAAATCTATTGATATTATGATTAAAGGGAATGGAGGGAATGGTGGGAATTGGAGAAAAAATTTCTATTTGGATGGATACTTGGTGTGATAAAAAACCACTCAATTTAGATCCAGTTTTGAAACCTTGGATGAGATTGCTTCAAGACAAATACAATGATAGGGTTTCAAACATTTTGTACAAGGATCGAGAAGGAAGATACAAATGGAAAGAAGATTTTTTTACAAGTATACAAGACATTGATGATAGGAGGCAATTGAGTAGAAATATAACAACTATGATTATTCGAGGGGTGCCAAAAATAAATTGATTTAGGAGTTGAATAGCTCAGGAGAATACACAATAAGAACTGGATATAATGTTCAACACCAACATAATAGTAATATCACTAGAATATGGAGAGATATTTGGGATAGCCCAAGAATTCCTAAAGTCAAAATGTTTGTTTGGCTAGTAGGTCATTGAATAATTTTATCCTGGGATAACCTTATGAAAAGGGGTTTCATGACCCCTCTCAATGTGTTTTTTGTAATAAACAAGAGGAGAGTATAGACCACATCTTAGGATATTGTTCAATAGTCTAGAATCTATGGCAATGGATTCTTAATATGTTTGGTAAATGCATGGTGATGAATAGCAGAATTGAATATTGGTTAAAGCAATGGCAAAGCACTTATAAAAGTGAGGCTTTACAGACAATATGAGATATATCAAAAGATACAATACTTTGGACTATATGGCTAGAAAGAAATATAATATTTTTTAAAGGAAAGGAAAGCAGTTTAGAGGTAATGAAAAAATATATGTTTAGCCATAGAGAGGTCTAAACCAACCCTATCAACTCACCCAGTTCCTAATTTGGAAGTAGAGAGTCTTGATAGATGGAGTCAATTCATTAAATGAAATTATGATGTTGGGTGCAAGATAAGTAAAAAGAAGGTAAAGAATATAAAGTGGAAACACTAGATGTGGAGTGGGCTAAATTGAATTTTGATGGAGCATCTAAAGGAAATCCAAGACGAACAGGAGTAAGAGGAATAATAAGAAATAATAGAGGAGATATTTTGTCTCATTATAATTTCAATAGTGAATTTAAGACAAATAATGAAGCTAAAGATTGGGCAACTTTAGAAGGGTTAAAAATATGTAAACAAATGAAATGGAATAGAGTATGGATGGAAGGTGATTCTCTCATAGTAATAAATGCAATTTTGAGGAAAGCAAAGGCTCCATGGAACATACAAGATATAATTGTGGAAATTCAAGATCTTGCTAAAGAGTTTGAAGAAATTAGGTTTACACATATATTAAGGAAAGGAAACAAATGTGCAAATAAGCTAGCCAATAGAGGGGTTTGATTGAGGATCATGAAGTTAATTTCTTCTTTCCATGGTTAAAGGAAGTGAAAAGTTTAGTTGAAGTTGAAAAAATATGTTGATTGCCTGAATCAATTAATGATTAAGATTTAATTTATGTTTTCCATTGATAATATATGATTTATTCTGTAATAATAATGTGTTTTCATTTAGACTATTTATTATAGTTTTTGTGGTTGCACTTGTGTTTCAAGAAGGAAACTAACAATCCATATTTGGTAAAGCGAACTATGCTAGTGCGATGTTTTGGAAATATTACTCTACTAAGATGCAAGACATAGACAGTAGAGGTGAAGTTGCCCCTAAGGTTCAGAAGCCTCTAGATGAAATGACTCCAGCAGACTATGACTACCAAGAAACACCCAAGGACCTGGTGCATCTAAATGTAGACAACGAATCGACATCCATGCATGTTTGAATTGAGACCTTTAGGGTTCATGCAGTTATCGCAAACTAGAGCAGGATTGAGGCCGAGGCTGCCAATGTTAAGCTAGAGGAAGATTTGGCGAGGGTCCGCTCTAAGTTGGTAGAGGCCGAGGAGCAGTGCAAGGCCATGAAAAAGGAAACATGCGCCCTAAAGCTGCAAGTTCTACAGCTCCAGAATACTGAAGAAAATCAAGCGCAGAGACAAGCCAAAAATGATCTAAAGGCTAAGGAGCTGGAAGGTAGAATTGCACAAATGCAAGCCTAGCTGTATGAGAAGGAAGACCTAACAGTGTTTGATAGGAACATAATTAAGGAGATTCACGCCCATTTGCTCAAGAATTTCAGGTCTCGGTGTTCCAGCGCCCTCACGATACTAACCTTCATCACCGAAGCCTAGCACGCTATTGTCGAAGGAGGGCCAATCATTGATGAGGTCACGCAGAAAGCCAGGACCAGGCTCAAGTTAGCCTTCAACGTCCAGAATGCAAAATATCAGGACTTGCAGGTCACTGCGATGACTCGGACGGCTAGGGATTGGTCCACGGCCCAGGCCACAGTTCACGCCTTCTTTTCCAAGGTGCGAAAATATCAGAAGGCGAGAAGGCTCCAAGACATTTTTGACAACAAGCAACGTTCCTCGATGAATTATTTTTAGGACCTCTCTTCCTTGGGTTTCCTGAGTTTCACAAACGATGACGGGAACCTTCTGACTGAAGATGACCTCAAGCCAGTCTGGCTCCAGTTCGAGAGCGATTTCTCGGAGATAGATGGGTGGGAGGAGCCGATCTCAGAGGGAAATATAATGGACTTCATCTTGAGATACTGCAAGATGGTAGCATGCCTAAACTATTTATTCATCAGGGCCAAACATGCTAACATCGAGCAGATTGATCGGTTTCGCATTTTGGTAAAGGCATTACAGGATCAAGAACCATTCCAAAAAGGTGCCTGCACTCATGTTCGAAGAATGATGAAGCGCATCTGTGATCGCCTCGAACCATCGCCACAGCCAGAAGCCATGCCAGAGGAAGAAGAAGAAGAAGAAGGAGAAGAAGAGCAAGAGGGAAGGCATACCACAGAAACACCCCAAGAGATGGAAAAGAGAGAAGAATCCGGGGGAGACCAGTGACTTTGTAGCCCAATGGATTAGGACCAAAGGGTTCTTCCGTCGAGACGAGCTCGTCACCCTGCGAGCCACCAAGAATGTTGACACCTTTTTGTCACATTATACAAGGGGTAGAAGAATAGTAGAATTTTGTATAATATTTCCTTGTTGAAAGTTTTTTCTTTTAATTTTTAAGTTACAGCATTTTGGCTTTCCCTATCGCCCCCTTGTATATAAAAAATAAGGAGAATGTGAAAAGAGCTTCGGGTCTGAAGCACTTCAAATCACCACTTCGGGCGAAAGCCTTGCGAAGTAATATCGCCGAAGGAAATACAAAGATAACGCTTCGCACCCGAAGCAATTCCAGCAGACACTTCGGGCGGAAGTTTTGCGAAGCGGCATCCAGACGACTTCACCGAAGGAGGAAAGGATAATCCAAATCAGCTAAGGTAAGGAAACCACTTCGGGCCCGAAGTGTTTCCAGCACCTACTTCGGCTAAGTTTCACCCGAAGCGATCGGAGCCGAGAAGAATGAAAAATGCTTCGATCAAAAATTCCTCGAACCGCAGTTTTGAGAAAGAATCGGGCCGAAACATTTTCAAGCTGAAGGAGTTTCGCCAGCAAAGGATGGAGGGCCCCACTTCAACGATGAAATCCGCTCGATACTCGACACCCCCGAAGTAGTTTTGCGAAGCCCTATTTTGCAAAGACCAAATCAAGGAGAAACTACTTCGGCCCAAGGCTTTGGCGAGGCAGAGATATAGCGAAGCACTTTTCGGGCCCACGTTTCAAGGCAGGAAGCTTCCCAAGGTGATCGAAAGCCCCTTATAAATGCCCCCTTTCTTGCCCGATAAGTCCACTGACCATTTTTGGCAAACGAAAGGGACGTAACAGTCCTCGAAGTAGAACCCGACAGGCGTAACGATCACTCAAGCACAGCATCTAGAAGCCAGGGACACTCGAGCGATGCATTAAATGAATGTTTCCATGGTTGACCCAGTCACAGTTGCCAGTTTCGACAACCGATTTGAAAACTCAGTCGCAGCAACTGCGAGGAGCCGATTTCTCAGAGCCCGAGGACGTACTCCATTGTTTTTGTGATAATGATTAAGAGGGTCGGGTCCTCTATAAAAACCCAGGCTTTGTAATGTAAAATGGGGGGGAACTTTTTGCTAGAAAGTTGCTGTAACTTGATGTCCTGCGTTTAATACTACAGACCTTTTGGGCTCTATTCCTCTCTTTTATGCTGCCTTCTGTGCTTAATTCTTTTGTCTTTTCTCGTTTACATACCGAGACTTTGAATCCTGAATTCGGTGTGTGATCGAGGACTGAACCCCTGAAATTCGCCCTGAAGGATACATAGGAGAGGAAAAACGCCTTGTCGCTTTCCTTAATGCTGCCTGGTGGATTGAGGTTTCTGTTATTCCCTTATCTCAATCGCTGCTACTCTGAATCCTAAATTCCAACGAGAAAGGAGAACCCTGCGAACTCGTCCAGAGGATACATAGGAAGTTCGACATTTCGTTTCTTTCGTGTTATTCTTGGTATTTCTTGCTGCTATTCGAGTTGTTAGCGAGTAATCGTGCTTCCTGTTCTCTCCCATGTTAAATCATCATCTTCTAACCCTTACTATTTTTATTTCTTTCTCTAACCCTTACCCTTTTTTATTTATTTTCCTAACCCTTACTCTATTTATTTCTTTCCTGCACTCTTGTCTCAAACCCCAAAAGTAGATTAGTATAGGATCCGACCTTTCTCCGGAGATTGGCACGAGGGGCATCTCTTCCTCTCGGCATTTCAATGTTGGTCACAGGTCCAGGGCGTGCAAACCCACCGAAAGTCCTTTCCTGTGCGGATTTGATGACCAACAATAACATTCATCATTAATAAAATGATCAAGGATTTTTAGAGTTGTTTTTTTCCCACAAGGGTTTCCTAGGATAAAAGATGTGTTATATGTGAATGGAGTGTTAATTTTATGTTCTTGATTCTTATTGTTATCTAGAGTTATATTGTTATGGATTTGGTTACTCTACATTTAAGATAGGAAACCATGAATTTATGTAGTCATTAATGGGTCTCATGTGGTTGGTATTTAGCATAGGCTCATGACCACTAATGGTAAATATGGAAGTTGTGTTCGGGAGATAATCAACTTAGTCTAGTCATATAGAGGGTATTCATGATTAGAGGTGTTCCATCACTCTTTAGTGGATAAGAAAGGCTTTGTCCATTAGAGGTCTAGTGGGCATGAAAAGCTTTGTCCATTAGAGGACTAGTGGACAAGAAAGACTTTGTCCATTAGGGGACTAGTGGGCATGAAGGGCTATGTCCATTAGAGGATGAGAGAGAGTTGACTTGAAGGGATTATGGGGTCCCTTTGATCAGAATATACCTTAGTAGTTGAGGAAAGGCAATGAAATAATTGTAGAGCCAGTAATATGACTAGCACATGGAGTGATAGGAGGATAGAAATAGCTCATCATGAAAATGAGCATGTGATCACAATACACTTAGCACACCTACATAGATTGGATTATGTAGGAGGTGAGGATTGGCATCCCATTTTGGCTAGCAAAATGGGGCTAAGTTAGCTCATCATGGAGATGAGAGGGATATCTTACTTGTAAATGCCTAAAACACCTACTTAGATGGGATTAAGTATGGTGTAGGGATAAGCCTACAAAAATAATTCTCTCTCAAGTTGGTTAGATTTAGGGTTGTTACATGATAGAATCAAATTCCATTTAGATCTATACCTGGAAGTCGTAGTTATATTACTTGGTATATTTTCTTTAGATACCAAGGAATTATTAGTATTTTTATCCTTGACTAAACTCTCTACTTCATATTCCTAAAGAATATTGACTAACTCATCAAACATAGTCTCTCTTGCTTAGGACTTGTAATGAAGTAACTAAATATTTATAACTTTATGGAAGTACCCTTAGTGTGGCTTGAACAAGAAATAATATTCTAAATTTTCTCCTAGAGTTAATAGATTTACTTTTATATCTACTACTTTTCGAAGAAAGAGTTATATACTTTCTCCACTATTAACCTTTAAGGAATATAATTGAGATTGTAAATTCAGAATTGTTGCTTTATTTTTCCCTTCAAATATTTTGCATAATGTATTATATCTCTCTAGTATATTAAATTTGTAAAAAATTCAAAAACTTAAAAATATTCAAACTCTTCAAATAACTCTCAAATTTAAAAACCATTTAACTCCCAAAAACTTAAAAATAAACCTTAAAATACTTCAAGAAACTAAAAACACTAACATATAAGTAACAACCCTTGTAACTCTATAAAAATAAAATTTTCAAGAATATTAAATCTTAAATCTTCAAGGTTTTAAAAAAAATATTAAACTTTTAAACCTTAAAAATTAATAATCCTTTTCACTCCATTAATTTAAAAATTAAAATTAAAAAATTTAATGTGCATTTTAACATCTACTAACCTTATAACTCCACGTTATAACTTTAAATTAGCTTTCCCTCCAGAAGATTTAAATCATGCAGTAATGTCGTAACATAGAACATTACCTATTGAGATCGACAAGATTAGTGCTAAGTTTGACCAGCATGCCAGTCATTTCAATTTTAGCATGCCAGGAAAACATTCCAAGTCTAACGCTTGGAATTCCTTCTCCTTCTTTGTCTATTTGCTTTAGGTGCACTTGCATATTTTTATTCTAAATGATTTTGAATGTCTTAATTTTGAAAGTGCTAGCTTGTATTTTTTTCACTATGAGTGGCCCTTATGTCTGTCTCCCAAAATGTGTGAGTAGCGCTATGAGCATCACTTATGTTTGATTCCAAGATGGCTTTGAGTAGCACTGTGAGTAGCACTTATGTTTGGATCCTAGATGGCTATGAGTAGAATTGTGAGCAGCACTTATGTTTGGCTCCAAGATGGCTATGAGTAGCACTATGAGTAGTGCTTATGTCTAGCTCTAAGATTACTATAAGTAGCACCAATGTTAAAATCCAAACTGATGCTACTTATAGGAATTACTTCCTCCTATTGGTGATCTTCCTAATGTTACAATGAAATAATTGATTTATTTGATACAAATGTTTACAATAACTAGGGTTCTTTGAAACCCTAGTGAACAATGCTAGTAGTGTCTTCAATCTCACTTCTGATTCCAACAGGGGTGAGTAGACTTTGTGTTATCCAATAATGGGTCACTCCAGCTTAAGTAGCTACACAATGCTTATGTATCTTTCCAAACTTACACATAGATAATAACAACAAAATATTAGTAGAAACTGTGAGGGCTCCATTGCGTGAAATCCTCATATATGAAAGAACAAACTCTAGTTGTGCAATAGAAATATTGTAAGAAGATATGAGAAGATTAAAATAAATATAACAATAAAATATTTACCTTGTTGAACTTATCATTTTTTTATTTGTGATAGTTGTTGTAGGAAGTTGGTGTGACAATGCCCTAGCATCACTCGAGGGATTTTCTTGTCTTCAACAATAGGTTTTAAGACACCCACAGGTGCTAGTTAGCAGCAGGAAACACATGTGGGTGCTTGGGGATGACAAAAAGTGCCCAACGATGCTCGGTGATAGAAGGAAGTGCTCGGATATGCTCGACGGTGACAAAGAGCACCCAAATGCATTTGAGAGCTGAGCTGAAGATATGCAAAAGCATATCTGTCTTAGCAAAATGGGTGGTGACGAATGCGAAGGCGAAGGCGAGTGAGGACGAATAACAAAGATGCTTGGATGGACTCAGACATGAACTGCTTAGAAAAACTTAGGGTCCAAAGACTCAGGATTCAGGGGTTGAGCCATCAAAATGACTCCTAATTATAATCTCACCTAGGGCACATTAGAATTTTAGATGACACAAATTGTACGGTCAATATTAAAACATGACGAAGGGTGGATATTAAATCTAGTTAAGTGGCATGGATTGATGTGGATGAATGGATAGGATTAATTCAAATCAGATGGTTGGGATTTATTTACATATATCATATTTATATTTATTAAATATAATTTTAAAATATTAATATTAAACATATATTTAACAAATATATCTAAATATATATAAATAAATGGATAAAATGATGGGAAGACCTGTATGGATGACAAGTGGCTAGGTTTTAGTGTCTACAGATATCCCTTTTTGTACTAATTGCGTGAAACACAAGACACCTACTTGGGCTAGATGCAGAAGCAACTTTCTATTGGGATGTGATGAATGAGCTTGGAGACAAAAGAATTAAAGAATTTATATTTGTGTAGCTTACCCCCTCAATTGGAAAATGAGTTTGCGGATGAATCTCACGAGCCAATTGAAAAAAAATGTGTGCAAATGAAATGTGGATGATATGAATGATGTAAATGTGATACCGTTTTTGCCCCAATGGTTGGAAAAGAGATTGGTGGATAATGTGAAATGATTGCATCTATTTTTGCCCCAATAGATGAAGGATTTTGTAAAAATGTGATGAAAATGTGTTTGTTTTTACCCCAACAGATGAAGGGTTTTATGAAAATTGTGATGAAAATATGTTTGTTTTTGCCCCAAAAAATGAAGAAATTTTTACCAAGTCTAGATGCCATGATCATGTAATATGTATCCCATTGTGGGAAAGTAAAAAACCAAATGTAGTTGCCCCAAATTTGGGGTGATCCGATGTTGCTGAAGAATGTGCCTTTGGGCGTCATTGATATGCAAGGATGAATATGCAAAGATAAAAATAGTCAACTTTGAAGGGCCAACTAGTGACTGTCAAAATATTCCTATGATCGGAACCAATCAACCTAGCTAAGGCCATTTTCCATGATGAATATCAAGGAAATGTGAAATGATGAAATGTGATTTTATCCATGTGTTAAGCCTCTGAACTAGGCCATCAATGACTGCTTTTGTGCAAATTGTCTTTGGGAAGGTTTCATGCAAAAATGTGAAGTACCAAATGTGATTGTGATTTCGAACAAGGAGATATGGAATGATGAAAATAACCAAGTTTCCTTATGGTAGGTTATGCATGGGTGCAAATTGTTGGAATCACCAAGTATATAGAATAACCCACTAGATACAAGGTTCACTTGAATATTTGTTTAAACTTGGAAAATATGCAAATGTTATGATTGATGATGGAAAATGGTACGGAAATGCATTATTGATGATGATGATGATTGTTATGGTTATTTTGTGAAAAGTTGGACCATTTTGGAGCATTTTGTAACTTGTTAAGCGATTTTGCCACAAATGAAAATTATGCGTCCAAATTAGTTGGAACCTTCACAAAACTTGTTAATATGATGAAAATGATGCATGAATGCAATATGGAGAGATTTGGTGGAGGTAAGCCATTGTTTTGCAATGATTTGGTATTTTTTCAATTTTGATACCAAATACCAGTGGGTGATTTTGACATGCATAGACACCCGTCGGTGCTTGGGCACTTCACAAATGCTTTTGTTCACTTCAATGTGCCATGGAACATCCATGGGTGTCTCAAAGCACTTGAAATAGCTATAAATATCTTGCTAGATAAAATTTAAGCTCATTTGTGTATTTTTGAGTTTGTGAAGCTGCATCTAGGAGAGTTGAGTAGAGTGGAGTGGAGTGAGATGAATTTATTTGGGCGCAAAAGCTATAGATATAGAAGGATCAGATGTAGGTGTTGGATCTAGAGTTGGAGTGTGAGCTACTAAGGAAAGTTCTTTATTTTATGCAAAAAAATTATGTTTTTGTGTGTTTTTGAACATGTGTTAATGACAAATGTTTTTTTCTGTGCTGCAACTTAGGATTTTGGAGGCTCTACACCGGTTCTTACATTACATCCTTGGGATGAGGAAGTTACTGGTGGAGGAGTGGGAGTTGCTGGAGGTTGTGGGGCTAGTGGAGGTAGCCCCAATTGATGTGGTTAGGGTGGACGACGGTACCTCTTTGCCTTGGTAGAGATATGAGATTCGGATAGGGGCACATTTTAACTCTACACAGGAGAGGTGACCCTCACACTTGAGGATGTATATCGCATTCTCAAGGTGCTAGTGGAGAGGATTCACGTCATGGTTGGATACAATCAGGGGCTAAAAATGAAGAAGATGTTTGGAAACAGCTGGTAGAGTGTGAGGGTGGAGTGTGGCTTAATTTTATACTTGTCCATGTATGTGGACAAGGAGTTGGATGCCCTCTAGGCTTTGGTGATTTTTGTGCTAGTCAACATCATGGACCCAAATAGTATTGGTTGTAGGTTCCCTTGGAAGCTGATATTCTCACTATGTAGCAGGTGTATGCATGGGATCATGCCTTATTGGCGTAGGCATACCGGGAGCTCTATGAGTTAAGGAGACGAGGGAGGAAGGGATTGGGATGCAACTTACTGCTACAATGTTGGGGATGGGAGCACTTTAGCGTGGGTCAACCAAAGGGTTTACCAACGATAGGCCTGGTTAAGGAGCAACCCTATACTAGGAGATGGGTAGTGGTGGAGGAGGTACAACCTAGTCATCCTGTACATATGAGTGAATGGTATAGGGATTTATGGGTTGAATTGATATCTTCCCAAGTGACATGGAGGTCCTGGAGGGGTACCAGGTGGACAGGAGATGGAGAGCATCTATGGTGGGTGAGGTAGGCTAGGTGGGTGGTTGGGCGGTATCAGAGTGAGGCTGAGTATATTTAGTTTTCTTAGGTGCTTCGATAGTTTAGCCTAAGGTAGGGGGTTTTGGATGAGCTGGTTCTCTATAGAAGGTATTGAGAGGATACAGGGCTACCATGTGTGGATCCATGGAGGGTGGCTTATGATGATGACGAGGAGATAGATCTCTCTGATGTGGATGATGCGAGGACTACTCTAGAGTATGATGCATGGTTCGCTACATAGCCACCATGAAAATTGAATCTAGTAGTAGTTTGTGGAGATGGATATGAGGGTGATGGTGAGGGGACCCATGAGGTTCCAAAGTAGAAAAGGCATCTTCAATATGATATTCAAAGAAGGAGGACTAAGGGTGCGGCTTGACAGACTCCCTAGAGTGGAGGATATAGCGG
This sequence comes from Wollemia nobilis, assembly GCA_028583015.1. Taxonomy (NCBI): domain Eukaryota; kingdom Viridiplantae; phylum Streptophyta; class Pinopsida; order Araucariales; family Araucariaceae; genus Wollemia; species Wollemia nobilis. Next base: position 4,774,309 of record JAQPPZ010000314.1, read on the forward strand.
AGTGGATATGATCTGGAGGAGACTTTGGATGGACCTTCAGATCGAAGCGAGGAGGATTGGGTGAGGCTAGAGTAGAAGATGGTAGAGCGAGACATGATGGTGATGGATCGAGATGAGAGGGTTGCAAGGCTCTAGGTAGAGCTGTTAGAGAGGGAGCATCGACATAATGTTGGTATAGCGCACCTTCGATATCGACAAAGATATATCAAGGCTTTAGAGGATAAGTTGATAAAGCATCATATTCCTCTTCTAGATCCTCCGGCCTCATCTATATCTAATGATGCTAGGCAAAGTGACTCTAGGCATAGTGGTAGGTCTAAGAATCCTGCTAGGTCATAGGAATCCTCTTGGAGGACATAGCTAGTGCTTAGATGTACTTTTTGTATGTGAGCCTCGGTGTTCCATTGTATGTAGTCTTTAGACATACATTGTATATGTGATATTTATAAATATATATACATGGCTTTTACTTTTGTGTTATATATTTTTGTGTGAATGCTTTTGTGAAATTTTTTGTTTATATAGATGATTAATGTATAGAATATGTTATGGATGATTAATGCAAGTGGAAATGTGTGGACGATTAATACAAGTGGAAATGTAAGGATGATTAATGAAAGGCATGAAATGCATGTGCTCTAATGAACATTCATAGTTTAAATTTTGCTTGCCATATTTTAGCATTTGTTGTTTAATCAGGGGTACCAAACTTGGTGGTATGTGAGGTGAATGAATCATGAAATTTCATGGATGTTGACATGGAAAGAAGATATGGATGTCGATATAGAGGAAGATATGGATGTTGTTATGGAAGAAGATATGGATATTGATATGGAAGAAGATATGGATATTGATATGGAAGACTGACTATTTTATAGAGACTCAAACATACTAGTGACATCAAACAAACTCAATAAAACTGCCTAATCCCTCTAGGACCAAAAGTGTATGTAGTGAATTCAGTTATTGAATCATGAGCATGGTAATAACTCGAGGTAATCAAGAACCAATGTGTATGCAAGTGAGTTCATTAACTAATCTTGAGTAAATTAGGTGTGACCTATTATGGATGAGACCAAGAAGCTAGCTTGTCTGTACGTGCGATTAGAGGTCTCTTTAAAAGATATGCATCGTCACGCATGAGTGTACTCTATTGTCAATCAAGCATCTATAGTTCCGATGGAGGCTGACTCCATAGTCCATAAATTTTAATTTTTAAATTTTTGGGGATGACTACCTAATCATATGAATGGAAATGTAGTACTATCCTTACAATCCAATAATCAATGGTGTGTGATGTAAAATATTTAGAGCTTTGAGGAATCGCATTCTTAACCTAAGTGTGATGAGAATTGTACTCTATCCTTACTACTCTATCTTTTGAATTTGGAATAAATTCTGATAGTGATGAAAACCACTATTTTTGTGGACTATGTTGTATGGTGGGATATGTGAGGATTACCCTTTTCACTTTGAGGTTCAAACCAAGTATGGTGTTATCCCTCTTTGACACAAGATGTTTTTAAGATGTGGAATTATGTTTGGTTCAAGAATGTTTTGGAGTCAATTCCCAAAACTCAATATTTTCTTAGTGAAGATGTGTAATGGTCCTAAAATGAACTTGACATGTATTTGGAGTTTACTTAAAACACTAGGACTGGTTGAGTGACCGAAAACACCTAGGAATTATGGATGTGTGGTTTTGCGAATGACAATTTGACTTGGTGGAATTGTGTGGATGATGTTGTGAAGGTGCTCCTAATTTAAGGCAACATGAATTTATTGGACTAATTCAAAACCTTGAACTGAATAAATAATCCTTAATATGACATGTGAAGTATTGATGTGAATGTAATGCATAAAATACAAAATGAAGTGTGTGTGAATGCAATGTTTTGGAATGAAATGCAATTGTTTTGAATGAAACATATGCAAATGAAGTGCAATGTTTTTGTGTATTAGCCATGTATATGTGCATATATCAATCACATTATGCATAGAATGCTTTCAAGTGTATAAAATTAAGTGGTTTGGGTTTGTCCTCTCCCTCTAGACTAGCAAGCCTATAAGTACCATTACCCACTCTTTGAGTGATAATGTATGGACCCAAACAATTAGCCGTGAATTTATCACGAAGATGCAGTAGTGCATTGGTGTTTTGTTGATTCTCTTTAAGGATAAGATCTCCTACATAGAATTCACATAGATGAAATTTGATATTCTAAGCACGCTTTAGGTAGTCTTGATAAACTCGTAAATACTCTAAAGCATTGACTCGCATCTCATCAATAAGTGTGAGTTGGTCAAGACATGCTTGTCTAGAAGTATCGTTATCTATGAATTCCTACAAAGAAATTTGCAAGGAGGGAATCTCAAGCTCAAGAGGTATGATTGCTTCGACTTCATAGACCAATGAAAATGACATTGCCCCAGTAGGCATGTGGATGCTTGTTCAATAAGCCCATAAAGCCAAGGGGATTTTGGTATGCCAATCTCTATGATTTTCGTTAACAAGTTTCTTGAGAATAGCAATTAAGGTCTTGTTGGTAGCCTCAACCTGTCCATTTGCTTGTGGGTAATAAGGAGTCGAGAAACTATGTTGGATGTTATATTTCTTGCAAAGTGCATGAAAATTATTATTTTTGAAAGACTTGCCATTGTTAGAGATGATTTTCAAGGGGATACCAAAATGATAAATGATATGGTGAAGTATGAACTCCACAATTCTAGGTCCTTTCATACTGGTTAGAGGAATTACCTCAACCCACTTTGTGAAGTATTCAATGGCTGTGATGATGAATGTATGTTGTCCCGAGGAAGGAGGTGAAATTTTGCCAATTAGATCTAGACCCCATTGTGAAAAGGGCCAAATGCTTTGAATAGGCTAAAAATATTGTGATGGCACATGAGTTAATTTGGTATGCTCTTGACATTTCTTACAATGTTTAATATATATGCAACAGTCATGTTCCATGATGGACCAATAATAACCCATGCATAAAATATGCTTTGCGATGGCCATACCACTAAAATGACCACCATAAGTACCATCATGAGATTCAACTATGGATTTTTGTGCTTCACTAGAATCGAGACAATGAAGGAGGACTCCATCATAAACATGTTTATACAACATGTCTCCTAAGAGAACAGAACGAGTTACTTTTTGCTTGAAAGTGCATTTAGCAATTCGATACATGTCATATGAGAGTGTTCCAAACTTGAGAAAGGCTATTATCTAGCTTGACCAAGGCTAATATGGATCCAATTGGATAAAGCAAATGTCCTTTTCATCCTTAGATTTAGAGCTAAAAATTGCAAATTTAGATACCGTTGAAATATTAAGGGGCTATACCTCTCCTAAGGAATCTTTTAGAATCAGTGATCCAAGGGAGGCCATTGCATCTACAAATCTATTAGTCGAATATGGAAAACTATTGATTTCATATCATTCGAATGTAGAGAGAAATTTCATTGCTACTTCATGCTAAAGTTTAATGGTAGGCTCTTTGCATTGGTATTCTCCATTGATTTTCTTGACAACAAGTTGAGAATCACCAAATATCCTTATACGCTTAATGCCCATAGCTATAGCTGACTGAAGACCTAATATTAATGCTTCGTACTCTATAGTGTTGTTTGTGCATTGGAAGTCAAGTTTGAATGATAAAGTAATAGGTACCCCCTGGGGTGTATGAAATACGAATCCAACACCTTGATATTTTACACACTTAGAGCCATTAAAGAATAGTGTGATATCAACATCTTCATTTTGAATGACATCTTGTTGTTCGGTGACAGTAAATATCGAATCATCTGGTAGATCAATAATCATAGGATGATCACTAGGTAGTGGAGCTTCTGCAAGTTGATCGGCTATGACCTGACTTTTAATGGATTTTTGGCTAATGAACTCAAGGTCAAAATAAGTAAGAAGCATTATCCATTTAATGATGTGGGTGTTATTATAAGTGCGAGGCATCAGCGTAGAGGATTTTCTCTAGCTATGACATATATTGTGTGACTAAGCATGTAATGTCAAAGTTTATTAGTGACAAAAACCACTACTAAGCATAATTTTTCTACATAAGCATATTTGGTTTTATAGCTTACCAATGTTCGACTAATGTAATAGACAACTTGCTCTTGATTTTCTTCATTCTTTTATGCAAGCATTGTACCTAGTGCAAAGTATGTTGCTGAAACATAAATATAAAATGGGAACCCTGAACAAGGAGGAGCTAATACTGGCAGAGAAGCTAGGTATTGCTTAATATAATAAAAGGCTTTTTGACATTCTTCAGTACAAGAAAATGGCACCTCCATTTATAACAAGTGATTGAATGACCTGCATTTATCATAAAGTTGCACAATAAAATGATAAAATGATTAGATCTTTCTTTTTAAACTACATAATTTCTTTAAATTCTTTGGGGGAGGCATATCTAAGATGGCATTGACTTTGTTTGGGCCCACACTAATGCCTCTTTTGGAGACAATGAACCCTAATAATTTACCAGAGGTAACACCAAAGACACATTTCTTGGGGTTCAACCTTACATTATGCTCTAGTAGTCGATCAAAAACTTTCTCCAATACACCAATGTGCTCTTGTCGAGTTTTAGATTTTGCCAAGAGATCATCCACATAGTCTTCGATAATATTATGCATATAGTCATGGAAAATGTATGTCATGACACGTTGATAAATGGAACCTGCATTTTTAAGGCCAAAGAGCATCAACTTGTAACAAAAAGTTCCCCAAGGTGTAGTAAATGTTGTTTTGTGTTGGTCATAAGGATTTATTTGAATTTGGTTGTATCCTGAAAAGTCATCCATGATCAAAAGTATTTCATGGCCAGCACAAGTGTCGACAAGAGTATCAATATTTGGGAGAGGCAAATCATCCTTAAGGCATGCTTTGTTAAGATCTCGAAAGTCAGTGTAATATGCATATCGTCCCGTTAGGTTTACGAATGGGTACCATATTTGAGAGCCACACAGGATAATAAATGGGTACAATGAAATTCACATCTAGTAGCTTTTGTAGCTCTTATTTGACCAAGAGGGCAATGATAGGATGTATCCTTCTAAGGTTTTGTTTGACTGGCTTGACATTAGGATGTAAGGTGATATTATGGACAACCAAGCTAGAGTCAAGACCAGGCATGTATTTATAGGACCATGCAAAAATGTCCTTCCTCTTGAGGAGAGCGATTAATTACTCTTGTTCATCATTGGATAAAATTTTGTCAAGATTGAAAATTTGAGGTTTGTCTTTGTCTGAACTAAGGTCCATATTGATGGTATATTCAATGGATATGTGGGAACCTTCCTCAAGTTGATGTGGCATAGGGATCATATGAATGTAATCTAAGATGTCATCAAAATATTATGACTTATCCTCATCTACGTCTGCTTAGAAAACCTCAAGGTTCAAAGGTGAATGTGAAGGTGGAAGGGATGGAGGAATGTAATTAGTGAAAACCCTTAACAATTCCTCGGACCAGGGTTATGCATAAGGGGTTGGAATCAAAATTTACTTGTAAAAAATTAGTGAATCCTAATCGAATTCAAGGTGAATCATAAGCAAATCAAATAAATTATCTTCATAGCATAAGTTGGGGCATTTGAATCCCTAAAAAGTAAGGTCATCTTTGAGAATTTTTTTGACCTATTAAATTACCTTATAACTTCATACAAATACCACCATTACATCAAGCTCAAAAAGAGTTTTCATCAAGTACAAATATGCCTATGTTTGGATATATATTGTGGTGAATTGACCCTAAGAAAAAATTAGTCCTAAAAATTTTAGGCGAATGGGCCGACATCGAGGGTCCTCATATTCGCCAATTTTCAATTTTGGAAATCCTAATATTCGTCCAATTTATGAATACTTGCCACTGTGCATAACCCTGCCTCAGACCAGAAAAACTTAGAGAAGGATAGAGGTGAAGATATTTGGTCCATAGCAATAAGGCTCATGTTAATTGGAATTGGCTTTGCCAAATTGTATGGATTACGAAGTGGGGTGAATAAGTCAATAGGATTCATGTCGACTTAAGGGAAAATCGATGAGGTTGTATGGGATGAATGGGGTGTGGAACTGGTCCACTCTTTGACGCAGCGAAATAATATAACTTAATTATTTAAATTGCATTCACTTTCAACAACATAACACATTACAAATTAACATATATATATATATATATATGTAGATGAAAGGGAGTTGGAGGAGAAAGTCGGCGAGGGAGGGATAAGGGAAAAAAAAATAATGGAGGGATAAGGAGGGAATATAGGAAAAAAAATAGGGGAGGAGAATAGGATAGAAAAATTTTCCGACAAAGGGTGCCGACAAAAAACTTGTCGACAAACCTGATGACATTTCACACTTAGGGCTAGAAAAGTGTTTTTTCTAAGCCACTTTAGGTGAAACCCTGTTCACACTTGCAACATTCTCCCCCTTAAAGTTGAGAGGACTGACTACACAGTCTCTCAGCTTTACAAATTGAGCTTTAGTCATCGCCTTGGTGAAGATGTCTGCGACATTCTCCAAAGTGTGACAGTATTGAAGCTCAACAATTTCATGTTCCACCATATCTCTGACGAAGTGGTACTTCATATCAAAATGCTTTGTTCTGCTATGGTGGATAGGATTATATGCCAACTGAATGGCACTGATGTTGTCGCAGTAGATTTTGGTCGGACCACTTTACTGTTCTCCAATCTCTTCTAGTATTTTCCTTAGCCACAAGGCTTGAGTACTTGCATAAGTAACCGCTATATACTCAGCTTCTGTTGAAGAGAGTGCTACTACTGTCTGCTTTTTAGAACTCCAAGTTATTAATCCTGATCCAAGACTAAAACAGTTTCCTGATGTTGACTTCCTGTCATCAATATTGCTACCCCAATCACTATCACTGAAGCCTACAAGCTTGATAGTGTTACATTTATGGTACTGGATTCCAAAATCCACTATACCTTTCACATATCTCAAAATTTGTTTAGCTACCTGCAAATGCAACTCAGATGGGTTAGCCATAAATCTAGAAACAAGAGATACAACATACTGAATATCTGGTCTGGTGTTGGCGAGAAACATCAAACTCCCAACCATGCTTCTGAAAGTGGTCATGTCAACTTTTGGTGCTCCATCATCTTTGCTTAATTGGATCCCATGTCCAACTGGTTTGCAATGCTCCATAGCAAACTTCTTGATCATATCCTGAGCATACTTATGTTGACAGATGAAGATCCCTGTATCTGACTGATGAACCTCCATTCCAAGGTAGTAGTGCATTAAGCCAATATCCTTCATCTCAAACTACGTCATCATGGAGTTTTTGAACTCCATATTCATTTTTTCATTACTACCCATAAAAATAAGATCATCCACATACAAACAAACTATGAGGATGTCTTTACCTTGCTTGAGGTAGTAGAGTGTGGGTTCATTTTTGCTCCTGGTGAACCCATATTCTTTGAAGTACCCATCAATGCGTGAGTACCAAGCTCTTGGTGCCTATTTAAGACCATAGAGTGCCTTCTTCAATCTGTAAACAAGGTGTTCCTTACCTTGCACTTCAAATCCCTCTGGTTGCTCAACATACACTTCTTCTGTCAAGTAACCATTGAGAAATGCACTCTTTACATCCATGTGTTGGCCTTTCCATCCTTTGTGTGCAGCTAAGGCAAGAACTGTTCTAATTGTCTCCTGTCTGGCTACAGGAGCAAAAGTCTCTTCATAATCTATTCCATATTTCTGAGTAAAAACCTTTGCCACTAATCTTGCCTTATGCTTCTCAATACTTCCATCAACATTAAACTTGGTCTTGAAGATCCATTTACAGCCAACACATTTCTTTCCTTTAGGAAGCTTCACGAGCTCCCAAGTGTCGTTGTTTTTTATAGAGGTTATCTCCTCTTTCATGGCATCTTGCCAAATCTTCCGAGTACATGTCTTCTCATAACTAGAAGGTTCAAGTTGTGCACTAGTTAACAAAGCATAGTTAACTTGATCTCCCCTAGGTTCCTGCTGGGATTCATCATCACCATACAAGTGCATACTTTCTAACCTGTGTAAAACAGATTCCATTTCACTAGCTTGACTCCTAGTATATCTTCTTGAAAAATTTTTATCCAACATCTCGAGATGATGGATGATACTCGTAAAGTTCTCTTACCTTTGGATGGAACATCAATGTCCATTGGTGAGGAACTTACCGATCACTCGTGGAGAAGGACTTGGTGAAGAAGTTGAATCAGAAGATGGACTTGGAGGATGTGTGGGAGGAGACTGCTTTCCTTTCTGTGGGAGCTGTGGTTGCACCTGCTGAGCAACTATATCAGTAGCTTCAACATCACTAAATATTTGGGGCTTACCCCACTCTCCTCCTTCATCAAAAATCACATCCCTTGAAACCACTATCTTTCGAGTCGTAGGATTGTAGATTCTATAACCCTTTGTGTTTTCACAGTATCCTACAAAAATGCATGCCTAACTCTTTGGATCCAGCTTCTTTCTCAGCTCATCAGGAATGTGAGCATATGCCAATGAACCAAATACTCTGAAATACTTCAAATTTGGTTTCTTACCATACCAGGCTTGGTAAGGTGTCTTCCCTTTTAAACTTGAAGTAGGACTTCTGTTCAAGATGTGAACACTAGTCCTTGTTGCATCTCCCCAATATGAATTACTCAAATGCTTTGTCTGAAGCATTGATCTTGCCATCTCCACAATGGTGTGATTCTTCCTTTCTACTACACCATTTTGCTGAGGAGTGTAGGCAGTTGTGAACTGCTTCTTGATGCCATGATGTTTACAAAAATTCAAAAACTAATTAGAGGAGTATTCTCCTCCTCTATCTGATCTAAGACATTTTACAGAATATCCACTCTCACTTTCAACTTTTGCTTTAAAATCAACAAAGCATGAAAATGCTTCATCCTTATGCTTCAAAAAATATATCCAATACATTCTTGTGCAATCATCAATGAAAAGTAGAAAGTAAGAGTGGTTACCTAGACTCTTGGTCTGCATCGGACCATAGATGTCTGAATGTACTAACTGGAGCAGATAGCTAGCCCTCCATGCTTGTCCATGAGGAAATTTTGATCTGGCATGCTTGCCCAAGGCACACCCTTCACAGACTTCCTTACTATCTTGAATTTTGGGAAGTCCAGCTACCATTGCTTGTGAAGTTAGCATTTTCAAACTTGCTGAGTTCAAATGACCATATCTCAAGTGCCATAGGACACTTGGATTGGTAATAGCAACATTTGCTAACTTATTTCCTCCTGGCTGGCCAAACTTCAAAGGGAATAATCTATTTTTTGACATTGGCACTTGTGTAATGATTCTATTACTATTGTTTTTGTCAAAAATGGTGCATTTACCCTCATCAAAAATCAACTTATAATTCTTTTCAAGCATTTGACCAACACTTAAAATATTGTGTTGAAGATGAGGTGTGTAATAGATATCACTTACTTGCTTGATGCCTTCTTTCGTTGGAACCTCCATGGCTCCAATGCCTTCTACTGCCAATGATTTGTCATCACCCAATCGGATGCTAGATTTGTATGAGGAGTCTAAAGTAGCAAAGAGTTCTTCTTTTCCACTCATGTGATTTGAACACCCAGTGTCCAAAATCCATGTATCATTCATATTTTGCTCTGTCTGGCCATAAGAAAGAAAGAGATTTGTGGACTCTTCCTCTTCTCCAAAATTCCCAAACCGACTGCTCTGGTTGTCGTTGCTTCCTTGCGAAGTCTTTGACCAACAATCTCGAGCATAATGGCTAGGTTTGCCACAATTGTAGCAAACTTGTTTTGATTTATCTTCTCCTTTTCCTTTGCCAGATTGTTTCCCTCTATTTTTCTACTGTCCTCCTCTATTCTGATTTCCACCTCTGTTGGATGATCCTCCTCTGTTAGGAGTTCCTCCTCTTTGATTATTCCTGCCTCTGCCTCTTTGTTGACCTCTGCCACGGCCTCTACCTCTTCCTTCATGTGTGGAAAAAGCTTTCTCATCTCCTCCATAACTAGAGGTAGGTGTTTCCTGTAACCTCTCTTCATGTGAGAGAAGTGAACCAATTAGTGCATCAAAAGACAATGAGGTTAAGTCTTTGGATTCTTCAATAATTATTGCAACATAATTCCATTTAGGAAGAAGTGTTCTCAACACTTTCTTCACCATAACCTTTGGCTTAATATCTTCCCCTAGTGTGACCATTTTATCAACTACGGCTTTCACTCGCACGCAGTAGTATCCCACTTTTTTATTTTCTTGCATTATGAGATTCTCAAAATCTCGTTTCAATGTTTGCAATTTTACCTGTTTTACTTGGTCACTACCTCTATAGATTTCTTTTAGGGCATTCCAGGCATCTTGTGCAATTACATAAGAGGCAACTCTAGGGAAGATACTTTTATCTAGGGTAGCATGTATGTGATAAAGGGCGAAAGCATTGTTTTTCTGTGCTTCTTTTCTAGCCTTTTTATCAGCATTAGAGAAAGTTGCCCATTCAGCAGCAGTAGGTTCAATATAGCCCTCTTCGACTACATCCCATAAACCTTTTCCTATCAAAAGGGTTTTCATTTTAATAGACCAATATTCATAGTCTCCTCCATTAAACTCAGGAATCGGAAGACTAGTATTGGATGCCATTACAGAATAAAAAAAACAAACTTTATTTGAAGCAAACAAGTACTATAAAGCAGTACAAAGAGATTAATTATTCAAATCAAATCTTGCCTTTTTAGTACATTCAAGTTCTGCTTCGAAACTTTTGCTGATGACGATGATCTCAGGTTCCACTTCCTCTGGATCTTCTTCTTCTTCTGCTTCTTCTTCTTCTGCTGCTGCTTCAGGTTCAGGAGAGCGTGGTGAATAGCTCTCACTTGATTCTGCTGCTCGTACACCAGGTGTATAACTGGCACTTGCTTGATCCTATGGAACCACTTCCTTCGGTACAACTTCCACAGTGTCGGACTCTTCAATTCTTTGTCCGAAAATGTTGTCTTCTAAATCTGCCTCGTACCCTGAATTCGGCTTCCTCAGATGATCAATCACCTGATTTTCCAGTTGACAAAACACTGTATGCAGACTAGTTCGTCGAACCCTTTCATCAAAGGATTCCGGTGTCTCTCATCTCAAAATTGAGAGAAGTGCATTATAACACCCCCAGACCGGATCATCTAACATTTCAAGGGCACATTATTTCTCCTTTTTACAAAAAAGCTCTTCAACAAGGTTTTTAAAATTTTTATAAAGTTTTTTAAAAAAAAATTTAATAAATTTTTATATTTTGTTTAAATTACCTTTTAAATTAATTATTAAAAAGATAATTTTAAATAAAATATAATTTAAATTTATTAAATAATTTTAAAAAACTTAAATAAAAAAAATTAAAAAACTTTAAAAAATTTTTGAAACAAAAAGGCTTTACCTTTTGCGGGCGGGCGATTCAACCCCGCGACCTCCAAACAAGCGGCGGTCGTGCTTTACCGCTGCGCCAAGCGGTGCGGCTGAGACAAAGCGGATGGCCGCAATATTTAAATCCCGTCGGCCGGATTTAAAAAAAAAAAAATAAAAAACAATTTTTTTTTTTTTTTTGCTCGGTGGGAATCGACCCTGTGTCTGCCTCCCTGCTAGCAGACAGTCCGTCCGCTGCACCACGTCCCTTGGACGTATCTCAAAGGCGACAGAACAAATTTAAAGACGGGGCGACGAAGAATTTAAAAAAAAAAAAATTCGTTGTTTTTATCCCACATGCAGTGGGAGCCGATCGCGCTGAGGGTTTATCAACCCGAAGACGCAGAAGGTAAATCGATTGCCTTCAGGCAGTCAGATGCCGCCTTTTAACCGTAACTTTGACGAATCGCTAGCTGCCACATCACCAAATTTTGCACCAATCGTACGCTGCCACGCCAATCGCACGCTGCCATGTCAGCTTGATCGCAGCCACGTGTTGCCTTGGAATCCGTGCCTGCTGTCGAGCCTGCTGTCTGCTGCCACCTCGGGATCCGTGCTTAGCCTGTGCACGATCCGCCTCGGGATCCGTGCCCGATCTACCTCGAGATCTATGCCCGAGCCTGCTTGTGATCCACCTCAAGATCCGATCCTGCTGACTCCTCGACCTGCGCGGCGCCTACCTCAGGAACTGTGCCCGAACGTCTGTCGGATTTTGCCAGGCTCTGATACCATATGTGGAACTGCTCCACTCTTTGACGCAGCAAAATAATATAACTTAATTATTTAAATTGCATTCACTTTCAACAACATAACACATTACAAATTAACATATATATATATATATATATATATATATATATATATATATATATATATATATATATATATATATATATATATGTAGATGAAAGGGAATTGGAGGAAAAAGTCGGCGAAGGAGGGATAAGGGAAAAAAATATAACGGAGGGATAAGGAGGAAATGGAGGGATAAGGCAGTAGGAATAACGGAGGAAATGGAGGGATAAGGAGGGAATATAGGAGAAAAAATAGGGGAGGAGAATAGGATAGAAAAATTTGCCGACAAAGGGTGCCGACAAAAAACTTGCCGACAAACCTGATGACATTTCACACTTAGGGCTAGAAAAGTGTTTTTTCTAAGCCACTTTAGGTGAAACCCTGTTCACACTTGCAACATGGGGCCTAAGAACCGATGCTAGGAGCTTGGTAAACCTGAATAGCAGCAAGAAAAACAAATAAATGCACTTAACTGATATATACATGCAATGCAAAAAAATTTGTTTTTTTTTGTTTTTTTAATTTTTTCTATTTTTTTTTGTAGTGGTGAAAACCACTGTTTTTGTTTTTTTGTTTTTGTTATGTACACATATTACAATTTTGGATTATAAAATGGATTAATGCGTTGGTGGTGGTGGTTCACCGGTAGGGGAGGTTCACTCTTGTGGAAGAAGCAAGTGAAATATAGGCTCATGGATGGGGAATATTTTGAGATAAAACTCATCTTGTTTGGTATGGGGAATGATGGGCTCTGATTCCTCTTCAAAATCATCTGAAATTATTGATATGAGTTAAAATTCTCCTTCTTCTCCTCAATTAAGCCTTTAGGAATGAAGGGCTTCTTCTCCTAAATTTAGATTAAGCCTTTGGAAGGCCCATTCAAGGGAAGATGTGGTGGAAAGTGGAGTGTAACCTAAGCCTGAACGGTCATGCGTTTCTCAATATGAAATATCGATAATATCATGCATTCCCTGTTCAAGTAGTCCTAGGCCATGACCCTACTAATTAACTATGTGAAAATAATGGGATGGAAATTCCGATATGTTGTGTATGTTGGCAGGTGTTGGTTCCTTGGGTTTTAGGGGAGCTAGATTTGATGAAGAATCAATCCCCCATATAAAAAATTTAAATTGTTGGGAGCTGAATCCATGTCATGTACTGCTCCTATAGATAAGGGTAGGTCATGTGGGCAATCAAAATTCTTAGCATTTGGAATGGTGAGCAGTGTGATGGTGATGTCTTGGACCACATTTTCACCAATACCTGGATTAGTGATGTGGGCCTCAACTTGGGATTATGTGGAAGGACCATGATTGGATAATGGCTTGGGGAATGGTGGAGGTGAAGACGTCTCACAATCCATCAACTCAACTTGTGAAACTTTGGTTGATGATGATGGATTGGATTGGGACGGTTGCTGAATGAATGATGATGACATGGAAGGTAAAGTTATGGATTAAATTTGACCACATGTCCATGTAGTCAATGATGAAGATGATGGAGGATGGGTAATAAGGGGATCCTCAAGAATGGGAGATTTTGATGAATAATTGGGTGACATGGTAGATGAATTGGTTGACGATTATAGTAAAAGGTGGGTGGAAGGTAGCATGCATTCATAAGGATTTGAAATGAAATTGCAATACTTAAACAATTTTACATCCACTGGTATGCAATGTACTTGTTCCTCATGAATGTATTTCAAGCATTGATCTAGAATAGAAGGGACACATCTCATTTCCCTCATCCAAGGTCTTCCAAGGAGTACATTGTACGCCATGGATCCTTCTAGATGTGGAACATAGTGTGCAATTTTTTGACCCCCACTTTGATGGGCAAAATGACAATGCCAACTATGGAACACAAAGCATCGTTAAATGATTTTAGGGTGAAGGATGACTTGGTGATATGAGAGGGAGGAAGGTATATGATGAAGGGCAGATGTGGTGATGATATTTATGGAGGAATTGGTATCAATTAGAACTCTTTTGAATTACTTCTTGTCAATTAGAGCCATGATATGCAATGGAGGATATACTAATTTCAATGAGATTGGCTTAATCTCAAAGTCATAAATTATAATGGAAGACTCCATGCATGTTTGAATGCTCCCTACAAAGTTACTGAAGGTATTAAGATCTTGATATTGTAATTCAATGGATTTCATAATGTCCATTAATGCCTCACGATGTGGGGGAGACTATTGGATTAGATCATATATTGACAATTTTGTGGAAGCCATCTTTAGGCTTGTGGTTAACCGGCTACTCAATGAGATGAATGGTCGTGAAGGACAATTTATAGGAGGAATGGGGGGGATTGGTTGACTGGGAATATAAATTGGAAATGAAGGATTAGGGAAAATGTGTATGGGAGGTGATGTGGTAGGTTGTGACACACTTGCTTGAGGTTGTTGCATTACATTTTGCTAGTTGTTTCTTGACCTCTAGTGACCACATGAATGGCACCTTAAAAAACTTGGTATTGTTGGATATGGTTAACTTGATTGGGAGGAGTTTTGGCATTAGCCCCTCTCATAGTTGGTTGCACCTCCTCATGATGAGGAAGTGGTGTTTGAAAAATACCAAGATTTTGGTTTTGTTGAGCAAGGGGGTTATCAAGCTTGATGGTTCCCAAGTCAACAAGGTCTTGAACTATGTATTTGAATACATGGCAATTGTTGATATCGTGCCCATTTTACCTATGGTAAGGATAAAATAAATGTTCCTGATAATGTTTTCCATGTTTAGCAGGATCATCTAGTCTGATTTTGGGCAATGCAAGTTTGTTTGTGTCATACAACCTTCAGAATAAGGAAGCATACGACTTGGTAAAGGGAGTTTATTGGCAATTTTGTTGGACAAACTGTCATTGGGGATGGTTCTTTATAGTTGTAACTATGTTTTGCATAGATTGAGTTACTAAGGGTACCACATGATAAGAAATTTGTTGCGGTGGTTGTTATACTGATTGTTGTTGAGCCATTACCGGTTGGATCATGACCACTTTATTGACACAATTAGGTTGATTGGTTGGAGTAGCCTGTGTTGATTTTGATTGGCCATAATAATTACTTTTATATTGGCCCTTGTTTTGCCATTCATTTTTTTTAGGTTTAAGAATGCTCTCTTGGATTTTTATTTCCTCAATGACACTAGCTTGTGCTAGAGCTTCTTCAAATGAATGATATGTCTGTAATTGAAGCATCCAAGAGATGGGTTTTAAACAACTCTTGGTAAATAATTTGATAAGCTCTTCCATTGGTAGGGTGAATGGAAACTTGGTAATGATGACCCTCCAAAGGTTTTTAAAATTGTAGATAGATTCATCGTCATGTTTTCTTAAAGCATACGGGTCAGACAATGAGACTTTATTTATAACATTTAGGATAAAACATTCAAAGAATAGGTCAACCAATTGTTTGGAATTATAAATATTATGACTAGGTAATTGGTTGTACCACTCTATGGCATCTTCTCCTAATATCTGAGGAAATGTTCTAAGCATGAGAGCATTGTCATTTTAAATTCTAAAGCATGAGTGTACAAATGTGCTTACATGCTCTTTGGGGTCCTTAGTCCCCTTGAATTTATCAAAATTTGACATCATGAAATCTGTCGGATATGGTGGTGATGGTACCAAAGGATGAATGGGTTGGTTGATCAGTTGGTGTAAGGTTAGCTTCTGGTTGGTCATACCAGGAGTATGTTGTATCAACTAATCTATTTGATATTGCATGGCCTTGATTCTAGGGTCTTCCCCAGGAATGCGGAAGCCCTGAATCACCTGATGAGAAGGAATGGTGGAAAAATATTATGGGGTAACTAGATGATGATGGGATTGATGATGATGACTAGGTGAGGTTGATGGAAATTTATGAAGAGGAGATTGATGATGAAGATGTGGAGAATGTTGGAATGGGGACAATGCATGGGGGCTATGGATGGGTTGACCAATGGGAATGGATTTGGTATGATTTGTTGGAGGAGTAGGGATGGAAACCATAGAAGTTTATGGTACCCATGATGGACCTTGGTTAATGAGGGTGGGTTGAGTAGAAATTGGTAGAGGCTTAGAGTTCACTTGCACTTGTTGTTGAGTGTATTGACACTACTTAATAAATTTGTTCAAATGTTCCCATGTTTCATGAATTTCTATATCAATGGTGGAAGGTATGGAGGTAGATGACATGGAAGATATGGGTAAGGGATAAGTTACACTTGGTATGGTAACTGTTGACACTTTTTGTCACATTATACAAGGGGTGGAAGAATAGTAGAATTTTGTATAATATTTCTTTGTTGAAGGTTTTTCTTTTATTTAAAGTTACAGCAATTTTGATTCTCCCTATCGCCCCTTTATAAAATGAAGAAGAAAGAGCTTCGCTACCAAATAGGCCAAGGAAAACAGCTTCATCGAGAGAAAAGGAGGAGAATGTGAAAAGAGCTTCGGGCCCGAAGCACTTTGCATCACCACTTCGGGCGAAAACCTTGCGAAGTAATTTTGTCGAAGAAAATGCAAAGACAACGCTTTGCACTCGAAGCATTTTCAAAAGCCGCTTCGGGCGGAAGTTTTGCGAAGCAGTACCCAAACGACTTCGTCGAAGGAGGAGAGCATAACCCAAATCAGCCAAGGCAAGGAAACTACTTCGGGCCCGAAGTATTTCCAACACCTACTTCGGCCAGTTTTCACCCGAAGCAGTGGCGCCCGAAGCAAAATGACAATGTGTCAGAAACAAGAGTGCTTCGGGAGGATATGCCCCGAACCACAGTTTTGAGAGAGAATCGGGCCAAAACATTTTCTAGCCGAAGCAGTTTCACCAGTGAAGGACAAAAGGCCCATTTCAAAGATGGAACCCGATCGGCAATCATCATCCCCGAAGAAGTTTCTGCGAAGCATTATTTTGCGAAGAACAAATTAAGGAGAATCTACTTCGGCCCAAGACCTTGGCGATGTGGATATGTAGCGAAGCACTTTCGGGCCCACGTTCCAAGGCGGGCAGCTTCCCGAGGTGATCAAAGGCCCCTTACAAGTACCCCCTTTCTTGCCCGATAAGTCCGCTGACCAATTCTGGCAAACGAAAGGGACGTAACAGTCCTCGGAGTAAAACCCGACGGACGTAACGATCAATCAAGCACAGCACCCAGAAGCCAGGGACACTCGAGCGGCGCATTAAATGAGTGTTTCCATGGTTGACTCGGCCATAGTTGCCAGTTTTGACAACCGATTTGAAAACTCAATTGCAGCAGCCACGAGGAGCCAATTTCTTAGAGCCCGAGAGTGTACTCCGCCATTTTTGTAATAATGACTCAGAGGGCCGGGTCCTCTATAAAAACCCAAGCTTTGCAATGTAAAAGGGGGGGAACTTTCTGCTAGAAAGCTACTGTAACTCAATGTCCTACATCTAATACTAAAGATTTTTATGCTCTATTTCTCTCTTTTATGTTGCCTTCTGTGCTTAATTCTTTTGTCTGTTTGCACTCGTATACTGAGACTCTGAATCCTGAATCCGGTGTGCGATTGGGAACTGTACCCTAAAATTCGCCCTGAAGGATACATAGGAGAGGAAAAACGCTTTGTCATTTTCTTTTATGTCTGCTCGGTGGATCGAGGTTTTGTTATTCCCTCTTCTTAATCGTTGTTACTCTGAACCCTGAATTCCAGCGAGAGAGAGAGGAGAACCCTGCGAACCCGTCCAAAGGATACATAGGAAGTTCGGCACTTCGTTTCTTTCGTCTGTTCTTGGTGTTTTTTGCTGCTATTTGAGTTATTAGTGAGTGATCGTGCTTCCTGTTCTTCCCCACCTTAAATCATCAATCTCTAACCCTTATCCTTTTTTATTTCTTTCTCTAACCCGAACTCCTTTTATTTCTTTCCTGCACTCTTATCTCAAACCCCAAAAGTAGATTAGTATAGGAGCCGACCTTTCTCCGGATATTGGCATGAGGGGCATCTCTTCCTCTCGGCCTTTCAATGTTGGTCGCAGGTCCAGGGCGCGCAAACCCACCGAAAGTCCTTTCTTGTGCGGATTTGATGACCAACAGTTTTTGGCACGCCCGGTGGGACCTAAGGTCCCATATTTGAGAAAATTTCTAGCCCGTCTTCACCGGAGCCAGTAGTTCTAACAAAGTTCCCGGTGAGATCCGGTCAGTCTCATCTTCTGAGTAGTAGTGAGAATCGATGCGCTCATTACCGAAAGACTCTTAGCATCTGGCGACTCTGTTCAACCCGAAGATCTCTAAGTCGTAAAGACCAGTACCCAAACTTGTGCCTTCATGGCAACAGTCCCCATGTTTTAAGGAAGTCCGAGTTGGTGAATCTCTGGCTTGCCTCCATCTGACAAAATCACCTGGCGACTCTGACTGAGCTGAAGATCCAGATTTTCTGGTCGTAGGCGCCTATCAAATCTGAAAGAAGATATCCCGGAGGAATCAAGGTTCGGTGAGCAGCCTTGACCTCGCAAGCGAAGAAAGAATGTTCATCTAGCGACTCCGATTCAGCGGCGATAACCGTGATCTCTGCAGACCACTGCTATAATGGCAGGGGTAAGTTTTCCCAGCTGGGATGACCGAGGCCCCTTGAATCTTCAAAGCTACCACAAGATCCCCGAGATCGCCTTGAAAGCATTGACAATATATGATGGCACCACGGGGATGGCCCGAGAACACCTTGAAGCTGTTGCTGCTTTAGCGTTCCTCTACGACATAATCCACGAAGATGTCATGGTCCGACTTCTGGCTGCGTCTCTAGAAGGAAAGGCGCTGCGGTGGTATAGGCTGCTTGGGTCTAAAAGCATCTGTTCATGGGATGACCTGGCGGGAGCACTATTCGAAACATTTGATGGCTCTCAGGATCCCTTCCAACTTCTGACGTACTTCTCCACCATCAAGAGAACACCCTTGGAGAGCGTCACGGACTTCAATGTCCGATTCTCCAGAACTTGGAAGAAAGTTCTAGGAGAGATTCAACCAACGCCCGCCCAAGCTCACCTCTACTATGTTCGAGCTTTTCACCCGGACATAGGCCTCCTCTTACTGTGATCAGGCAAACAAAGATTCCCTCAAATTTTTGAGGAAGCAGTATGAGCGGAGCGGTTTCTATTGGGAAAGTGGCAATGGGGAGAAGCCCCATCACTTTCTCCGATAATCACTTCTCCTGTCTTCCCAACGCAATATTCTTCATGGCAGACTCCTCAAACTGAGCAGAAGCCTGAGATGCAGTCATGTGGAGCTCGAGAGGCAGATCCCATCCAAGTCCAACCATGGCAATTTGCGAGCTTTGCCCCCAAGATGAACAATATGGGTGCTTGCGATCTCCATCAGAGGACAGGCCAAGAAGAGAAACAAGCTCGAGTGATAATGCCTGAGAACGAAGAGGGAACATTTTTGCACCCTTTTTGTATCCCAGAGCATGGCATGCGGGTGTTCAACCAGAATCCATCAAACTTACTTCAAGAGGCTGAAGCCGAAGAGATCATAGAAGTTTGCTCTTTGCCGGAAAAGCCCTATTACGACATCAAAGAGGTGAAAGAACCTGTACCCAGCCCATGGTTGCTAGACTCTTCGGTATTTCGGTTCCAGCCATTACTACAACCAGTACCCCAAGAGGGCCCGCATATGGCAAACTGCTTCGCCACCTCCTGCATCAGCAGCGCAGGTACTAGTAAGAGCGATGAACTATTGTATTGCTTTCGGTTCGCAGCATGGAGAACTTTGGAGAGGAGCCGTCCGGACTTCAAGGGTCAACTGAAGTTCAATTTGATCTGGTCCGGGCATTGCAGATTCACCGGATAAACATCCAAAGCTGAGTTTGTGGTGGCGGCATGCCTATTATGCCGCAAGCCTGTGTGAATATTGTAAAAAGTTTGGCTATTAAATAAAATGCTGCTCAGAGACTCAGGTTGAGTTTTGCCTCGACAGCTATATCCAAAAAAAAAAAACTCCTTCGGGAACTTGGCTTGCGAAGTAGTGCATGTGAAGTGGTTCGCAACGAAGTGCGATTGGCCGAGCAAGGTTTCGACTAAGGTATGAAAAGGTTCACCGTGAAGTATGTCAGCTCCAATCTCAGCTTCGCTGACCCAAGGATGCAGAAGGCAGAAGCATTTATTGCTCGCCTAGAGGAACGTGCCGACCGTCACCTTCAAAAGCATCCAAAGCAAGCGAGTTAAATGAAAAGGCGTCGGGTACGTCCTCAGGAGATTCGGCTGAGAGGAAGGTTCGCCCTCAGGTACCAGGTGGTGGTCTGCTATGTTCCCAAAGTAGCCGCAATCATCATAACACGTGGCCCTGTGTACTACGCCACCGTGGGGCCAATCCAACGAACCGATGATCTCTCAGGTGAAAAGTGCAGGATTAATTGTGGCATAGGCCATAAATGCGGGTAGTTGTCTTTGGCGGCTATATAACGCAGACTTCAAGCAGCCGAGAGGATTACTCATTCAACGACTCATACAGACCCCACTGCCAACCTACAATTTTTTTTCCCACTTCGCACTCTAAAGCTTCGACGCCAATTTTCTCCATACTACAAATTTCGTCGCCCTAAGTAGCAACGATGGAAAGTTCCAAGGAGAAGGGAAAAGGGCTAGAAGTAGTAGCCCCCAAGAAACCAAAGGTAAAAGGCCATGGAAAAAGGCCGAAGCCAAGGCCCGTTGATTCGGGCCTCCGCCCAGATAAGCGTGTCGTGGAAGAAAAGGGGGATTCCGAAGATGAGCAACCCCTAGAACCACCAGTCGACAGGTGGGAAAGAATCAGGGATACGAAGTTGTCAAAGAGCGTAGCTGAGCTCAGGAGCACCATTGAGCTCATGATAAGCAAGCTCCCGACGAAAAGTAAGAAAGCCACCGCATACTACTCCCAGATATACTGGTATCTGGTGCCCCCCACACACCATTGCCCGGAGCTGGTCAATGCCATTGCGTAGAATTACCAGCCCGCGACCAGACAGGTGTTGGATGCATCTGGCCAAAAGTTATTCTCAATTTTGAAGGAGGACATACAGGCAGATTTTGCACCACAGCAGGGCCCACCCAAGGGATGTATAGTTCACAACATTGTTTTGAGCGAACAAATGAATAGGTTCACGTCTGCTGGCTACATGATCAATTTTTTGTAGCAGAGCCTCAAAAGCGGGCTCCCTTTGGGTAGACTGCCCCAAATGCCCCTTCCCTTGGAAGCTTTTAACAATGCCGACCTCTTCTCCATCATTGCATGGGTGGCAGGCCTATCTATCGACGCTTTGGTATACCCATGGCAGGTGTCCCTGGCCGAATGCATTTCCAGAGGGGAGTTCAATGCCCCTGATAATTCGAGGCCCGGTTCCAATCCAGTATTTGTAGACTGGGCATAATGGGTGGCCAGGGGCTTGCACGCGCAACTCACCAGCATGAAGAATGCTGGGACCAGCCAACACTTCGCGCCTTGCTCCTTTCTTATTTGGTTACTTTTCTTTCATGTACATAATAGTTTTCCTCATGTTGCCATTATGGCAAGTGGCAAGGATGGAGGTCCTTTGCCCGTATATCAGTGGACTCCCCTACTGTTGAGATCAGAGTCCTACTATTCCTTCAATCAACAATTCTTGGGACCCGCCATGCGCATGTTAGCGGGATCCTCCCCGCGAGTCCCCCTCGGCTTGAGAAACAAAGTAGTTCGGGAGAAGAGGGGAGACATTTTTTGACTAACACAGGGGCTGGTGATTCGCATCTTCGATTTCATAGGGAAGCCCTTCCTACTGCCAGTTTACCCCTCTGAATATCAATTCGCGTTGGAAGTCGCTAGGCAGAGCGATGCAACCAATGCCATCTATGGCAAGGGTCGAAAATGGGCTCACACTTGTGACTTCCCTCTCAGGATAGGAGTTATCGAAGTGTTCGCCCTAAATCAGAACATCTTCTTGGAGGAAAAGCTTGCCAAGTTTGGCCTACTCCAAATTCCCCAACAATGGCTTTATGATCCTTTGGGAGTAATGAGGGACCATATTCGGGTCAAGAGCTTCCATGTTTGCCCTTGTCCAAAAATTGTAAAACAAAGGAATAATCCTCGGGGAAAGGATCTAGAATGGCATCTGGAGAGGATGGAAGCCTTACCTCCCTGGCACGAATTCTACCCAATGGAGGTCGCATATGACCCAAATCGACATTCACTCCCGAGCCCCAACTCCACCTTCTGGAAGAAAGCGAAAGATGACTTGAAGGAGGGAGTAAAGGATTGGGACGCGGCTAAACTGAGAGAATGGTGGATCATGAGGGTCCACCGATAGAAAACAAACTCTTATGGATTCTTGGCAACGGACAAGGACTTCGCAAAAATTTATGAAGCCAACGCTGGAAAGTGGAAGCCTTCTTCCTTCGCCACCCTCATCCCTCCAGCTATCCCAGGCTCGGGCGAAAGTCCAGAAAGAGATGACACTACTTCGGGAAAGGAAAAGGCCCAAGCTACACCTCCAAGATCACCGCAGGGGCCTATAGGAGGCCACGACTCGAGCACTGAAGGGTCGGAGCAACCGCTGGTAAGGAGGAAAAGGAAAAAGCAAGAACAGACCCTGGCACCCACAAAGCACCCAAAGCGACCTCGCACAGGACTTGTAAGCCCCTCCACTGGGCGACTGGTATCAGACCCATCCAAAGCAAGCGTCGGGGTCGCAGCCCTGCCAAGTGCCAAAATCGAGAAAGAACAAGATGCGGCTGCACCAAAAGTTACCTCTGCCACAATGCTAGGAGGGCACGCAGGTATGCATTCTCCACCCTTTGCCCTAGCCTCGCACAATTTTGTCGAAGCCCCTGCTAAGAGTTCTCACCAGTATCCCCTGCATAGCCCATCACCCCATCACACGTCACCTACCGCCGGTTCGACCTCATCCCATGATCATGGTAAGGGTAAGACCATTGATCCCACTTCAACGCCAAGCCCCACCACGTCTGTCGTCGAGCCTTCTGGTGAGGCATCCCCCACACATTCTTTATATTTGTTTACTCCCTCGGTTGGAGATCTAGCCTTGTCTAAATCAGAAATGTCCTTAATTAAGGACCGCCCCCTTATCGAGAAGCTATTCCAAGCACGGCAAAACACTGAGAAAATACTAAGGGAGGCAAGGAAAATATGAGAGGGCGCGCGACAGCGTCAGTTGAAAAATGCGCTGTTTTTGATCTAGAAGCTGGAAAGGTGCATAAAATCAAGAAGGTCCCCAAGGTGCAAAAGCCTCTGGATGAAATGACTCCAGCAGACTATGATTACCAAGAGACACCTAAGGACCTGGAACACCTGAATGTTGATAATGAATCGGCCTCCATGCATGTCCGAGTTGAGACCTTTAGGGCTCATGCAGTTATCGCCAACCAACGCAGGGTTGAGGCCGAGGCCGCCAATGTTAAGCTAGAGGAGGATTTGGCAAGGGTCCGCTCCAAGTTGGCAGAGGCCGAGGAGCAGTGCAAGGCCATGAAGAAGGAGACGTTCGACCTAAAGCAGCAGGTTCAACAACTCCAGTCTATAGCCGAAAGCCAAGTGCAGAAGCAGACCGAGAGTGATCTGAAGGTCAGGAAGCTTGAGGACGAAATCGCGCAGATGCAAGCTTCACCGTATGCAAAGGAGGATCTAACGCTGTTTGACAGGGCCAAAATTAAGGAGATTCGTGCCCATTTGCTAAAAAATTTTAGGTCTCGATGTTCCAGTGCTCTCATGATATTGATCTTCATCATCGAAGCCCAGCGTGCTATTGCCGAAGGAGGGCCAATCATTGACGAAGTCACACAGAAAGCTCGAAGCTGACTCAAGCTAGCGTTCGATGTTCAGAATGCCAGGTATCAAGACCTGTAGGTCACTGCAATGACCCGGACAGCCAGGGACTGGTCCACAGCCTAGGCCATGGTTCGCACCTTTTTCTCCAAGGTGCGAAAGGCTCAGAAAGCTAGGAGCCTCCAGGACAATTTTGACAATGAACAACGTGCCTCAATGAATTATTTTTAGGACCTTTCTTCCTTGGGTTTCCCGAGTTTCACGGACGATAACGAAAATCTTCTCAGCAAGGATGACCTCAAGCCAGTCTGGCTGCAGTTTGAGAACGATGTCTCGGAGATCGATGGTTGGGAAGAACCAATCACAGAAGGGCAGGTGACATATTTCATCTTGAGATACTGTAAGATCAAGGCTTGCCTGGATGATCTGTTCACCAGGGCCAAACATGTCGACATCAGGCAAATTGATCGATTTTGCATTTTGGTAAAGGCATTACGAGATCAAGAACCATTTCAAAAGAGTGCCTGGACCCATGTCCGAAAGACGATGAAGTGCATCCGTGATCGCCTCGAACCATCGCCTCAGCCAGAAGCCATGCCAGAGGAGGAAGGAGAAGAAGGAGGAGAAGAGGAACAAGAGGAGGGACAGACCGCAGAAGCAGGGTCCGGGGAAGACCAGTGACTCCATAGCCCAATGGATCAGGACTAAAGGGTTCTGTTGTCGAGATGAGCTCATCACCCCACGAGCCGCCAAGAATGTTGACACTTTTTGTCACATTATACAAGGGGTGGAAGAATAGTAGAATTTTGTATAATATTTCTTTTATTTAAAGTTACAGCAATTTTGATTCTCCCTATCGCCCCTTTATAAAATGAAGAAGAAAGAGCTTCGCTACCAAACAGGCCAAGGAAAATTGCTTCGCCGAAAGAAAAAGAGGAAGACGTGAAAAGGGCTTCGAGCCTGAAGCACTTTAAATCACCACTTCGGGCAAAAACCTTGCGAAGTATTTTCGTCGAAGAAAATGCAAAGACAACGCTTCGCACCCGAAGCATTTTCAGAAGCCGCTTCGGGCGGAAGTTTTGCGAAGCAGTACCCAAACGACTTCGCCGAAGGAGGAGAGCATAACCCAAATCAGCCAAGGCAAGGAAACTACTTCGGGCCCGAAGTATTTCCAACACCTACTTCGGCCAGTTTTCACCCGAAGCAGTGGTGCCCAAAGCAAAATGAAAATGTGTCAAAAACAGAGTGCTTTGGGAGGATAGCTTCTCGAGATGACCAAAGGCCCCTTACAAGTACTCCCTTTCTTTCCCAATAAGTCTGCTGACCAATTTTGGCAAATGAAAGGGACATAACAGTCCTCAGAGTAAAACCCGACGGATGTAACGATCAATCAAGCACAACACCCAGAAGCCAGGGACACTCGGGCGGTGCATTAAATGAGTGTTTTCGCGGTTGACTCGGCCATAGTTGCCAGTTTCGGCAACCGATTTGAAAACTCAATTGCAGCAGCCGCGAGGAGCCGATTTCTCAGAGCCCGAGAGTGTACTCCGCCATTTTTGTAATAATGACTCAGAGGGTCGGGTCCTCTATAAAAACCCAAGCTTTGCAATGTAAAAGGGGGGGGAACTTTCTACTAGAAAGCTGTTGTAACTCAATGTCATGCATCTAATACTAAAGATTTTTATGCTCTATTTCTCTCTTTAATGTTGCCTTCTGTGCTTAATTCTTTTGTCTGTTTGCACTCGTATACTGAGACTCTGAATCCTGAATCCGGTGTGTGATTGGGAACTGTACCCTAAAATTCGCCCTGAAGGATACATAGGAGAGGAAAAACACTTTGTCGTTTTCTTTTATGCTGCTTGGTGGATCGAGGTTTCTGTTATTCCCTCTTCTTAATCGCTGTTACTCTGAACTCTGAATTCCAGCGAGAGAGAGAGGAGAACCCTGCGAACCCGTCCAGAGGATACATAGGAAGTTCGGCACTTCGTTTCTTTCGTCTGTTCTTGGTGTTTTTTGCTGCTATTTGAGTTATTAGTGAGTGATCGTGCTTCCTGTTCTTCCCCACCTTAAATCATCAATCTCTAACCCTTATCCTTTTTTATTTCTTTCTCTAACCCGAACTCCTTTTATTTCTTTCCTGCACTCTTATCTCAAACCCCAAAAGTAGATTAGTATAGGAGCTGGCCTTTCTCCGGAGATTGGCACGAGGGGCATCTCTTCCTCTCAGCCTTTCAATGTTGGTTGCAGGTCCAGGGCGCGCAAACCCACCGAAAGTCCTTTCCTGTGCGGATTTGATGACCAACAGTAACTTAGGAGGTGAAAACTTGTGAAGTAGCATTTGCATGTGCTTCATACAAGGGGTTGGTGTAGGTGGATGTGTATGAATATTGTATAGAAGTTCTAGGAGCACTTGGGTATTGGAAAATGGTAGATGAGAGTAAGGTGCAATCAAGGCCTCAAAAATAGGGTTAGTGTACACCTAGGTAAAGCTGAATGGTTGGGAATGAGTAAGTTTCTACTGTAAAGTAGGATCTTGTCTAGGTGAGTTGGGGACTGACTGTAGACATAGTTAACAGAATTCATAAGAGCTTCTACTTCTACCATATCTATGTGGATAATGTGGTGATCAATGATTGGTGAAGTTGACTCTATTTGAAGAACAACCATATGAAATATTATGGGTGACATGGAATGTGAAGGACCTGCAGATAAATCTATCTATGTCATATTTGGGGAATCTACCATAGTTGTGGTGGGGAAGGTGGATGAATTTTTCATGGAATTGTTTTGATTTAATGCTTTCTGTTGATTCCTTGTTAATACCATAAGTAATTAAACCAAATACAAATTGTGCAGTAAAATGTAATATAGAATTGAAATACTACAAAAATCAAATAGAGATAAATAAATACTAAGTTTTTTCAACAAATGTTTCTTACATCATTCATTTATTATCTCATTTTAATGTAAATTCATTTTCTTATATTTTGATTTCATGTGTTTCAATGTGCTTGTTTGAATTAAATGGGTGAATCCTATGGCTTGATTGGGGAAACAAGATTCTTGTTGGTGATGAAATCTAGAAATTTTGCTTGGGGGTAATCTAAGGTGTCTAGGGAGATATTGATGGATGGAGATGAAAGCCACCATAACAAAATCTCAAGCAATGACTGGTAATGAAATCCAACCATTACTGTTTAGTGTGAAGCATGAAGTGTGTGATTATTTTTAAAAGTTTCCAATATTCTATTATGTACATATAGAAAAATAACTACTTTCGATAGTCTAAATCAGAATCCAATATCCAGAATATCAATTTCTCCAAATGATGTAAAGTACACCACTTAATACCGCTCTTTAAACAGAGGAGGGTTCATCTACTCCTCCGCCTGAAATCACCCAAAGACGGGGATACTTTTGGTATCTTGACATTGTTCCTATTTAGACTTACAAAAATAGAATTATTTAAACCTAAGATGTAAACTAATGTATGCACTTAATATTTCAAATGCAAACAATAATGCATCACACCAATAAATTAAGAAATCTTTAAGCATAAATGTGTTGATGAATGCAATGATTAATCTAATACCTAAAATGCAACTAAAATGATTTATTTTTACCAGATTTATTAATGATGTTCATTTTAATATAGTAAAAGTTCCAGAATATGTAAAAATAGAAAGTTAGGGTTTGATAATAAAATTACCCAAAAGTCTATGTGTTTACCTCAAATCTATGTAAAACACCCCTGGGCACTTTTGAAATGCACTTAGGTATTTCTGGATGTCCCTTGAGCATCGCAGGGCATTCACATACCTTCTGCAACCTTCTGTGAATCCTTAGAAACCCTAATCCAATAAAAAATACAAAATCTACACTTCTGAAAACCTTGCAAGATGATACAAAAAACAAAAAATTAGTCAACAAGGTAAATCATAATGAGAAACCCGTAGGGGATCCCACCATGATCACCATTTGTGAATGCAAAAGTGAAACACCAAAAATATATAATAAGATAAACTAAAATCAAAATCCAGTATTGCACAAAAGAGATGTTTTTATTAATATGGGAGGAGCCTCAAATCTCCAATGTTACAATGAAAGAATTGATTTCTTTGATATACATTTTTACAATTGGTGTCTTCAATATCGCTTCTAATCCCAATAGGGGTGAGTGGACTTTGTGTTATCCAATACTAGCCGCTCTAGCTTAAGTAGCTACATAATGCTTATGTATCTTTCCAAACCTGCACATAGATAATAACAACAAAATATTAGTAGCAATTGTGAGGGCTCCACTGCGTGAGACCCTCAGATATGAAACAAAAAACCCTAGTTATGCAATAGAAATATTTTAAGTAGATACGAGAAGATTAAAATAAATTTAACAATGAAATATTTACTTTTTTGAACTTACTATTTTCTTATCTATGATAGTTGTTGCAGGAAGTTGGTGCGATGATGCCCTAGAGTCACCCAAGGGCTTCGCTAGTCTTTGGTAGTAGGTTTTGAGACACCCACGGATGCTCGGTAGCCGCATGAAATACCCTTGAGTGCTTTGGAATTATGGGAAGCATCCAACGGTGCTTGGTAGTGGAAGAAAGTGCTCTAAGGTGCTCGGTGGTGATAGAGAGTGCCCAAAGGCATTCGAGAGTTGAGGTGAAGATTTGCATGAGTAGATTTGGCTGAGTGAAATAGGTGGTGACAAATGCAGAGGTGAAGATGAGTGAGGATGGATAGCGAGGATGCCTGGATGGACTCAAACATGAACTGCTTAGAAAAACTTAGGGCCAAAGACTCATGATTCAAGGGTTGAGCCATCAAAATGACTCCTACTTATAATCTCACCTAGGACACATTAGGGTTTTTGACGATACAAATTGTGCAGTCAAGATTAAAATGTGACGGAGGGTGGAGATTAAATCTGGGTAAGTGGCATGAATTGATGTGGATGAATGGCTAGGATTAAGTCAAATCGGATGGCTGGGATTTATTTACATATATAATATTTATATTTATTAAATATAATATTAAAATATTAATATTAAACATATATTTAACAAATATGTCTAAATATATATAAATAAATGGGTAAAATGGTAGGAATACTAGGATGGACAACAAGTGGCTAGGTTTTGGTGTCTACATATGTAAACCATCTTAAAAATCTACCAAGGTGATCTAATGTGTTGTGGAAAAACTATCAATACTACTTGGCTTTTTCTATGCACCCTCTCTATAATTGGACTAGACAAACACATCGTCATGGTGAAAGTCGATTTTTAATATAAGGGATCAAGGAATCCTATCTAGCTTAGTGTAAAATATATCAATTCTACTTGGATTTTTCCATGCACCCTCTACATTATTGGAGTAGACAAACCCATTGTCATAGTGAATGTCAATTTTTAATAGAATGGATTAAGGACCCCTACCTTATTTTGATAGTAAACCATACATAAAACACCTCATTAGAGAGAGTCATTTCTACAAGATTATGTTATCTTTTATTTCCATCACATTAAGTCAATTCAACTAGTCATTCAATGGTAGGATGGATCTCTTCCTATCCTAAAAGGAAATTTTACCACAAATATCACTTAGAGCATAAAAAGCACAAATCCCTATAACCTTTTGACTTGTTATAAGTTTTATCCCTAAAAATATATGGTTGGGATATTTACCTTTATTAATGACTAAATTTTGAAACCTCCAAGGAAAACCTAATGCTACTCCACCATTATCCTCTTCACGATTGGTCTAAAAAACTCCTGATTCCAAATGAAGTAGAAAGTGAATTTTTATCTTATTTCTAAAATCTTAACTTATTGTATAATTACAAAATTAAGATGAAATCAAATTCCTATCCTTCTTTTTTTCCTTTTTACAATTATCTCTTGGTGTCATAACTCTAGTTAAACATTTTATATAAATCTAGTATCCTAGGGTTATTATGATCAATATATTTTAATTTTAATTTTTAATTATATTTTGTGGTGAAATTCTTATTTAGAACTTTTTTATAAATCTAGGATCTTAGGGTTATATTATTATTATTATAGATTTTTTTGTCTTTCTTTTTTAGTTATATTTTGTGGCTAAAACCCTGGCTAAAACTTTCTATGTAAATCTATGATGTTGATTTTTAATTATCATAATCATTGTTTTATTTTTAAATTCTTAATTATATCTTGTTGCTAAAACCCCAATCAATTTTTTTATGTAAATCTTTAAGTATATGAAATTTATGTTTTAGTTTTTTTATTATTTTATAGTCTAATACCATAGAAAATTGAAGGTGGATTATTAACAAAAGATAATATATATATATATATATATATATATATATATATATATATATATATATATATATATATATATATATATATATATATATATATATATATATATAACATGCAAACCTTTTCAAACACAATCTAACATGATTTTTTCATTTGTGGTGATGGTACACAAACATTGTCTTCAAATTTTGAGGTTAAATCACACACAAATAATGTATCTCAAGGACACACATAAAATAATAATACCTCAAAAACACAAATAATATTGTTAAAGTATGGACAATGATGTCATAAATATTGGTATATGATGCTAGAATGATTTCTAATCTTAGCATTAAGCATTGTAGTAAATAGTCTTGCATAATGGCTAGTCCTGTCACCTTTTCCCCTCATGTTGTCTACTTTCCTTTTTCCTTATTAATCTAATATGCAAATAGGCTATGTTTATGGCATCATTTGCAAGGCGATTAACCACCATGTTATGCCTCCTTTCAATGTGGGAGTATTGTATATATTCAAACTTCTACTCCAACTCTCTTAGTCTTATTTGAGCTATTTATAGTTGGATTGATGAGAATTCCTTCTCCTTAGGTAGGGCAAAGATCACAAGTCTTAAATAACCATACACATGGATTTGTTTAATGCCTTGTTTCTAAACTAATTTTTGTCCCATTTCACAGCATATCAATTATGCAATATTATTGGTTGTTTTCCCAAATTATTTTTGAATTGTAACATTTAACGATGTGGTGCCACTAGTATCACACCACTAGTCGTTGCATGACCTAGGTTTGATTTAGAGGCCCCATCAAAGAAAAGTCCAAGGAACTTTATCTTTGGAGGTCTGATTATTCTAACTTGTTGCCTAAAATTCAGGATATTTTGGTGTTCCATTTGGTATAACAATTGTATCTTCATTTTTATTAATCTCCTAATTGTTTATGATATATAGCTTTGCGTTAAAGATTATCTCCCTTAACACTCTATTGGTTAACACTTGAAATTTGGTTATTTTTTCATAATATTTATATTTTTTTTCCTTCTAGATGTGCCAAATGATGAATATTGGCACTGAATACCAAATTAGCCTGATAAGATGCTTATCCTTTAGTCCCTATTTGTATATTTAGCCCCAATTTATTACGCAATTGTATGAGTTGAAGGTTCTTAATATTGTTGATCCTAGCTACTAGGTTATTTCAATCCAAATTTTAACTATTGTACACAAAAAGAATAGATGTGATATGGTTTTATTGTTCTTAAGACATGTATGGAAAATATGAGACCCCATGATATTCCTCTTGATGAGGTTATCTCCATTAAGAATCTTGTTTTGAAGCAACAACCAAAGAAAGAGTTGAAGCTTGGGGGGGACCTTATAATTCCATACCTTAGCTATAGTTGAGTTTTTCTAACCCTTTTGTTGTAATAACACCCCTTGGATGATTGTGTAAACACTTGACCCACTAATAGAGCCCCATATAAGCTAATTTAGAATTTGGAGAGAGAGTTTAATCTCTTCAGTTTGGATGTGTAGCTATATCCATGAGTCTTGATCAAGATGTGGCATGGGTGGATCTCTCACCCATTCAATTAAGCTTGCAAGAGAGTTAACACCCAACTATTGCAAGTTTGCTTTTATTTTTTAGAAACAATTCTTAACGATTGGAGGTCCTCCTAAAACCAAATTGTCTCATATATTTATTTTTTTATCGTCCCCTAGAAGCCAAGAGGTATGATTTAATATAATATCTTTAGTTAACATAATATATTTCCAAATTGAGGAGGATCTTGCTATGCTTTTCACACATTTTA
The DNA here is from genome assembly GCA_028583015.1 of Wollemia nobilis. NCBI lineage: Eukaryota > Viridiplantae > Streptophyta > Pinopsida > Araucariales > Araucariaceae > Wollemia > Wollemia nobilis. The sequence continues at coordinate 4,806,435 of JAQPPZ010000314.1, forward strand.
GGAGTTGGATCCCATTAGAGTTGTTTAGATACTTGCATTTTAGGATTTGCTTCTATGGAGAGTTTGGTGGAGTGAGCAGATTTAGTGACTTACTAACAATCATTTTCTTGATTCCTAAGCCTCCCTTCTCCTTTGTCTTGGTAACAATATCCCAATTGACTAAATGGAACTTTTTCCTATCCAATTGTATTCCCTCTTGCCATAAAAAAATTCTTAGCATTGCATCTGACTTTTGTAAGATATATAAGGGTGCATGATACACCAATAGTTGATATATGGGAAGATTTGCTAGTATTTATTTGAGTAGAATAATTCTTCCAACCAAGCTCAAACAACCATTGTTATACTATTTTATTCTCCTTAACATCTTTTATCGAATTACATTCCAAATTTCTTGGTTATTTTTATGGAAGCCTATAGGAACACCTAGGTAGTTAAAGGTATCACTACCTTTGTAAAATCCCAAGATGTGAGAGAAACCTCTATATTTTGTTTTTGAAGTATTTATAGTGTAAAATATTCTCTTTTCTCCTGTGGCTAAAGAGAAGAAACTAAAAATTATTTTATCAACATGATATTTTGTTTTGTTGCTTCTCCCAGTAAATGGTGTCATCTGCAAATTGAGCATGAGTGATTGTTCTATATCCCATAGTTTCTCTAATTCATAGGAGTTATTTCCTTCTCAATTTGGTTAGGTTCCTCCCTAAATTTTTAGCTAGAAGGATATAAAAGTAAGGGAAAAGAGGACACCCTTGACTTAATCCTCTTATTGTTTTAAAGAAGTTAGCTAGTTCCCCATTGACTAGAGGGGCTATCCAAGGTCCCTCTATGCAAGCTCTTATATTGTCTATCATTTGAACTAAAAATTAAAAATTTGGCTAACACCTATGTTATAATACTAATGCCTACTTTGTCAAAGGCATTAGCCATATCAAGTTTAATGGATATTCTTTTCTCTTTGGACTTGGCACATGAGTGTAGGTCTTCATGAATATAATATTTTCATATATGTGTTTCCTTGGAATAAAACCCTCTTGTTATGGATATATTAAATGATTAATATTCCTTTTAATTATGTTTACTATCATTTTATTCATTATCTTATAAGAGCAATTTCATAGAGAGATAGGTCTAGATCTATCAAAATAAATTACATTTTTTTATTTTGGAATTAAATCTAGAAAAGTGGAGTTAATTTCTTTTTCCAAGCGCACTATCACCCCTATCCAAATAGATGGGCTTATGATCTAAGACCAAACTTTGAATTATCCCACTTGATACAAATGGATACCTGAATAGTACATCTTCTTGTATTAGGAATCTATCTAATCTTTCTGCAATGAATTTAACCCCAACTTTTCTATTTATCCATGTACATTTTTCATTTCTAGAGATTATATCTTAAAGTTTCTACTCAATTATAATTTGCATAACCAAGTTCTTAGAAGGGTCTTTTGAGGGAATGCCTCATTTTTTCTCCCATTGGGCTAAAATCATATTTAGGTCCCCATATATGATTAAATTTGGGGGTCTTTCTTGACCAATACAATGCTTAAGACTTTTCCAAGCCTTTGTTTTAAGACTATGTTAATTGGTCCATAGAAATTGATGATGGTCTAAGTTTGTCCCTGTGGAGAGGATAAAGAAGTTGCTATCCAATTTGACTATAATATTTTTTTAATATATATCAGGTCCTATGGATCCCATGAAAGGAGAAGCTCCCCCTTTGAGGCACCTAATGAATTTGTTGCTCTTAGGTCTAAGGATCTCCATATGTTTTTTCATTCTATTCTTCTTGATTGCTCTATCAATTTAGTTTCTTAAATGTAGATAACCATTGGCTTATGCTAGGCTATTAATTGACTTTGGTATTTTTTCTTCAAGGGACTACCCAATCCTCTTCCATTCCATGATAGAATCTTCATTTCTTGAGTGGCTTCTTAGCCTTACTGAAATCTAAGGTTGTCTGTGATTTCTTTTGAATCTCTCCATTTTCTTGTTTTATTCTTACCTCCTTATTAGATTGCATCCCTCTAGTAGAATATATGGTGGTTGGGGTACCTCTTGGAATCATTATCATTGCTAACTGAGTCTCTTCTATATCTTCAATCTCCTCTTCTTGAAGGTTTTATTTGGTAACCTAAGTTTCCTCTACTTTATCTTTTGATTCAAGATCTGATGCATCTTCCTCTTTTTTAGATGGCCTTCGGTGTTCCTCTTCCTCATTTTGTCATGAAACAAAGAAATTATTATTTTTTCTTTTTGGTTGTGGTTGAGACCTCCTTCTACTTCTATATCTTCTCAATTATTTTTATTTTACTAATTTGAATTCTTGATCTTCCTCCTTCGTCTCTTGTTGTACCATAGTGGGACAATTCCTTAAGAAATAACCATATTGATTACATGTAATACATTTAAGAGAATGCGCTCATAATTCAGTGATTGGGTATGGATCCAATCTAAGACTTTGATATCTATATTTTTTGGAAGTCTTTTTTTTAGATTGACTTGAACACAACGTAGCACAAGTTGCATTATTGGTCTTCAAAGGAGACCAGTCTACAAGTGTGCCAATAGAGTTACATATCATATCAAGAGTTAGTTTATTCCATAAATATAGGGGTAAAAATGACAGTCTTACCAAAATTGAGACTTTTTTGGTTCTTCCATTTGTGGGTCAAAATTGACTAACCAGGGGGTCATGTAGAGAGGGATTGATCCAAGGAACCATGACCCTACTTGAAAAATTGCATATATTTCCTTTGTGGAGGATAAAATAACTATTAAATATCGTCTCCCTACCATCATGAATTCATAGCTAAATATTTTTGACCCCCAAGAAGAGGTGATCAATCTTTGAAAGGTTGTTGGGTTAGTCCAAATACCCATAAATTTGCATGCAAGAGCTCCCTCAATTAGGGTAAGGATTGGGATATGAATATAGTCTAAAGAGATATCCACCACTAGAGCATCATCCAACTTAGGAATAAATGAGCCATTTTTACTTTATTGGGATTTTTGTGGTCTCCTTGCCTTCAGAGCTTTCATCATATTTTCCAATTTTGACTGGTCGAACAGAGGAAGTAGTGAGAACAAGAAAAATGAGCTATGGTTAGTGTTATTGAATATGGAGGAAGTCATCATGGTAACATTTTAAAAGGAGGGATTAGGGTGTGGGGTGCAAGGATATTCTCCATTGCCATCACCATGACAGAGCTTCAAAGGTGACCAAAATCCTAATTGAATCTGGGTATGCAAAGGATAATGTGTCTGATGACAAGAACCTTTATCCAAAAACTAGGTCCAAGCATCAACTATAGACAAAATAATAAGCTAACACTATTATAGCTTTGAAAAAAAAATTATACTCTATAATATATTCTCAACAATCACAAGATCAAAGTAGAGAATGACCCAATGATCACCAATGACGATAAAGAAAAACTATTATCTGATATGCTACTATTATTATATTACTACTTAATATAAAAAATATAATTATAATTATATATCTGAGCTCCTTCTTTCTTTTTTGGATCAATACTTCTTATACACATCCACCATGGGGGTTAAACCTAAGTCTCATCATCAATAATGCAAGTGGAATCCTTACTTGGTAGACCACACTCATGCGGATTATATGAGCTCTCTTATTTTTATTTTTTATAATTTATTTATTTTTATAATATTTTTTCTAAAGCTTCCCTACTATTATTTCAGTTGAACTTATTATTCGACCATTGCACATTATTTGATACACACACATAATATTTTCTTAAATTTTCTCATAATCACTAACCAATTTAATGATTACTATTTCATTTATTCATGTCCTACATGGTTGTAAATCTTGTTTTTACAAGGTCCACTTCCTATCCATACATAAAATGATACACAAGTTTAATTTTGAAATATAGGTAAAATAAATTACTTTACGGAGCAATAAATCAGATCATTTTCATGAAAATAAGAAAATAAATCACTAACAAGTCCTTTCTTCTTTTCTAGATATAGTGAATATGAACAAAGAGAAACCAATTAGCTCACAAATACTAATGTACACATAAAAGAGTTTTGTAAATGCTTCATGTCATATTGTGTGGCTACAAGGAAAGTTTCATACAAAAAATATCAAACTACATATTTTTCATTAATAAAAAAATAATAGTACAACAATTCAATTCTACATATTTTCTCTTACATGGATAAAAAAGTTATAGTACAACAATTCAATTTTGTCATTTCACTATTCAAAGTTTGGATATGCTTTTGGTTTGCATCAAGTTGGCTCCAATGGACAATCACTACAAGGAAGGGATTGTTTTGCCCTTCCACCCATCAAACATTTCCTATATAATTGGACTAACTCAAGTTTAGGTTTGTATATAAAACATACAACATTATGCACAATACCTCAACTAGTCATATGTTATCCTCATTCAAGTAGTATAAGAAAAAAATTGCAATCAAATTTTAAAATTTATAATAAAAATGGAAAACAAAACACTTATAAGAAATGGAAAACCTTGATGGAAGCTACTACATAGATCCTCAATTTTCCATCATCCATATCTCCTCATCACATCCCAACTTCCTATTCTAACTTACAAATCCAACTTTCAAAAAAATCCCAACATAAAAATCAAAGAACATCTACCTTTCTCAAATTTCATTAAATAAGTACAAGTGCCTTCCTAATATATGAAGCCATTAAGTTATTTCCTTATATATAAAAACCACCTAACTTCATTCCCAACATACACAAAACCTTTGGCTTCTAAAAATTTGACCCAAAGCCCCCTTGAGTAATCTTACTTACATAAGTCAACCATACCAAAGTTTATATGGTTTACAAACAACTTCCACAATATTATTTGTAATATAAATTTCTCCTACGTCAAAGGGGTACCCAAGGTTTTAACTCATGGAAAAATAAGAGAACAAACTAGAGGTTTACATAGGCAACATTCCAAGAAAAATAAAATGGATTTTCAATAGGAAGTATTCATGACAAACACATAACATCCACACTATTTTTTGTTGGATAAGACAAAGCACAACTAGGGCCACATTGGGGCCATCCTCCCCATTATTTGAATATGGATATCTAGGATGAGAGTCCAACAATATATCAATGTGGTGCCCCTACAGGGATAAACATCCACAATGTTGAGTAACATATAATCTAATTTCTAATGTAGTATAAAAGCACAACAAAAATAAACATTTTTTTTTAATAAAATTTCATCATTGGAGTGGTACTTGGTTTGCATGCTTCCCTTTGTGCAATCCAACCCACCCTTCTATGCTTTGAAATATTTTTATATTTCCATGCTCCCCTCCATGTAATCCAATACCTCCTTCCATCCTCATATATGCATGCTTCCTTCTATATAAATCAAAACCTCCTATACCATACATACCTATCATTTCAACTTTACTTCTCTGTCATGCACCTAATGACTTCACCCTCTCACTCCACTTCAATTCCATCTCTCATACTCCATCTCCTTTCGTCATCTCCCCATGTACATTGCCTTCCTTCCACCCCTTTCTTTATAAATTCCATTGCTATACCGTATTTTGTTTTTTAACCCAAAAGATAAATATAGTAAAAGATAGCACGGGACAATGAATCATCAAAATAAAATGAGCAATGACCCATTCTATCAAATACCATTTATGCAAAAATAAAAAATCAAATAAATAAATAAAAGGATATGTGACAAAACTCAATAAAAATCCACACCTTTACATGTCACACAATAATCTAAGTATACAATTTTCTTTCTCTCATGGTGACCTTCGATTACTTGTACCTACAAAAATCATCATAACACTTCCTCTTGGAAGTTCATTAGTATGACAAAATAATTAAACCAATAAAATAATTACATTTTATTTCCATAACTTTTATTTATCACAATAAAATCTACATTGCCTCAAATTCATACATCCATCAATTGCATTATGAACACATCATATAATTTAAAATATCTAAAAGAAGGATTCATACATGGTATTGTAAATCTAACAAGTCATCCAAGCCTTATAAATTATTTTCATACTTAATCACATAGTCCAAAAAAAATAAATTAACATATCCATCTAAGAAATATTCCAAACTAATCAATAGGATAAAGGGAGTGAGCCATTACATTTCCATAGATTCACTCTTCCTCTTATCTCTTACTAGGGCATCCATAGTTCTAGCTAGGGTATCCTTAATTTTTATTTAAGGCTTTTAAATAGATTCTTTTCCATGTTATCTAGAATTTCCACAAAATTATCCTCTATTTTTTAATAGCCTCATATATCTCGAACAATAGAAGGTGAGGCTTGATCCTTACTTGCAATGACTTCTTGCTCTTCCCTAAATATCTAAAACAAAAGAAGGTGAGGTTTGATCTCAGCTTTCACTTCTTCTAAGATGATATATATAGAAGCGAGAGTTTATTGATATATATATATATATAACTGTCACTTCTTCTAAGATGATATTTATATAGAAGTGAGAGTTGAGAGCAAATATCACCTTATTTTGTTCACTTGTTTATCACACTTATTTTTTTAATTGATTATATGGGATTGAAACGAGCTCCACTCGTATTACATCATCACCACATAGTGGTATTACAACAAAGCTTGGATATTATCTGTGTATTACATGACAAGATTTGAACTTGGATCTCCTCCTTTAATGTTGAGGATTCTAAGAAGTTGAGCTAATGCCATTTTATTATTTATCACACTTATTTGATTAATTATATAGTATTCAATTAATAATATTTATATATTCATTTATTTTTAAATAATTAATTATTTTTTAATAAAAACATTATGATAGTTTTATTAATAAAAAATATATTAAAGGCAAATGATTTTTTTAGTTTTACGAGGGGTCTCGATCCCCTCATATTAAGTGGGGTTTGAACCTTAGACCTCTTAAAGAGAGGTCAAAGGCCTTACCACTGTAGTGAGCTTCCAACTTTAATCTTGTTAGTGTTTTTTTATTAGGTTGAAAAGTTGGGGGCACATCGGGGCCACCCTTCTCGTGAATTGAACTTAGGTCTTTGATAGGAGATCCAAATACCTTTTTCCATTGTGATGTCCTTGTTGGGACTATAAAAAATATTAATTTTTTTATTTGTAGACACCAAATCGCAGCCACTAAACCTCCATCCTAACCATACCACCACCCACTTGTCTTCCATTCCACCTTCCCACCAATTATTTGGCCCAAATCCACCTTCCTGTCATTTCCTATCCTAATTGGGGTTATTTTAATATTATTTTATATAATATTTTATTATATTTTAATATATTTATTATAAAAAAATATAAATAAACTCAATTAAGCTTAGTCGTCGTATTTCATTTAATCTCCACCATCCATTTTCATTAATCCATGTCACATTCAAAAAGTAATCTCAACCCTAGGATATGACTTAATCTTAGCCACACGATCAAAAGTGCAAGGCTAAAACCCTAAGAAAATCCTAGGTTAGATTATAAATAGGGTATTCTACAAATGCCCAAACCCTAGAACCTGGAGATTAAGAGATATACTTGGAGAAGCATTTTTTGATGCCCTAGTGAAGCAGATATAGAGATAATTGAAGATTTGATGCCCTAGCTAAGCCAACAATACTTCAGCCATTCCAGCCATCGTCTATCCATCCTCTCTCATTGCCATAGCCATATTCCATCTGCCACCTCCATTGCCATCCTTCCTGATCTATTTATGCAGATCTGCCCTACCCTACGAGCGTTGTGTTGAGCTTGCGAAGCTCGCTGTAGAGCTTGCCAAGCGCCCACCAGAGCTTACCCTATCTGCAAGTGCACACCAGAGCTTGCCAATCTCGTTGCAGAGCTTGCCTAGCACCTTCCAGAGCCTGCAATAGTCCTAGGTGCGAACTAGAGCTTACGAATCTCGCGTCCGAGCTTGCTGTGACACTGAAACGAAGATCTGAATCTGCTACACCATGAAATCTGCAACAACAAAGCAAGGTATATTTAGTATTATTTTATTTTATTTATTTGTTGGTTTGGCATGCATTTTAAATTGATTCTTAAGCTAGGGTTTTGTTAATGTCTCGAGGGTCTCACACTGTGGAGCCCTCACAGGTATTACTGATGCTCTTGTGTTTTGTTTTGCATGCAGATCTACAAATTCAACATATTCTTTGACGGTTGTTGAAGATGGAGTGGCCCCACATTGGATATTCAAAGCCCACTCAACTTGTTGGGATCAAGGACACACTTAGATCTGAAGACACTTATGTTATATCTAACTAGGGTTTCAAAAAACCCTAGTTTCACTATAAATTATTGTATCAAATATGTGCATTGGATACTAATTGTAACAAAGGATTCTATTGGCCCCCCCCATTGAATACATATTTCTTTTGTGCAATATGTTTTGTCTCATTGCTTTATTTGATTCTACCATTTTATTTTCAAGTGTCGTGTCTTTGCATCCACAAATGGCGATCATGGTGGGATCCCATAAGGGTTTCATAATTTGATAGATCTACCTTGCTAATTTTTTGTTGTTGCTATTGTTGTAGGTTTTTTAGAAAGCGTAAAAACTGTCGTATTTGTTGCTAGGGTTTCTAAAGCATTCTGTAGCAGTTCTAGGGATTGCGCAGGTGCCCTTCCATGCTTCGTAGGTGCTCTCCTATGCCTGAGCAGGCGCACAACTATGCCTGACATTAATTTTAAGTAGATCTGAGGCTTCCAAGTGAGTTACGTAACCCTAGTTTGCCATTCAATTTATGTATTTTTTTCTTGTTGTTTTTCACTGTTTCTGTGTTCACATTAAGAAATCGAGGAAAGAATCAGTAGTAAGTTACATCTAGGGTTTTTGTGTGATTTAGGATATAAAATATACTTCTTGTTCTGAAATTGCAAGTCTAGGTGATTTGTCTGCATTTTTGAGTGCATATAAAATACAAAAGCATCTTAGATTTGCATTTTAGGGTTAAAAATTATTTCAAACTTGCATATCTAAATAGGAATAGTATTTAGAAGCATAAAGTAATCCTGCCCTAGGCTGGCCCCTTTGGTAGAGAGGTGGACGAACCCTCCGATGCTCTTGTGATTTTTATCACTTGTAGGCAAGGGTTTTAAGGGTGTACTCTGTGCTCTATCGATGAAATTTGCATCATTATGTTGGATTCTAATTTAGATTAGTGAGGTTGGTAATTTTTAATATTGTTTGCACACTATAAAGAACAAGGAACATAAAATTAATCAATCACACACTTGCACGCTGCACTTTTTAAACAATAATAGTTGGATTTCATCACAAACTATTGCTTGAGGTTTGGTGACGGTGGATTTCATCTCCATCCATCAAATATCTTCCCCTAGGCACCATAGGAATACCCCCAAGCAAACTTGTTGGAGGTCATTACCAACAGGAATCTCGTTGCCTTGGCCAACCATAGTTTTTACCTTTGTTTTTCATTAAACAATATTAGGATACATCGAAACACACAAACCCAAAAGTTTTAAAAGGAACTTCACATTAAAGGAAGAAAATAATTAATGAACCTGAGCTAAGCCACACAAGGTGAAACCTAGGATTTGTTGTTTTCTTTGCTTTATTTCTTTAGAAAGGAAATTGTTAATTTGTGTGATCTAGATTAATCTTGATTTTTTTGTTTAATTGCTTTATGGTGTTAATACATCAACAAAATAAGGTAATGAACCAAAATAGTTTAATCAAAAATAATTCCCATGAGCCTGCTACTTCGGTAGCCCCATCCACTATGATTCAGACTACTTTATTTGGATTAGCCCATCCATCCCACTCTCAAGAGGAGTCACATCCACTTAATGTGGAAGCCACCACCACCTACATATACATGGATAGAGTGCATGCCATATACAAGGCCTCTAACTATGTCATGGAGCCCCTTAGCCAAGATGATTTTGAAGAACCTGAATTGGCTACCACCTACCTTACCCAAGGATATCCTAATTCAAGATATGAATATGGTATGCCTTCCACGACAAGCCAACCACCACAAAGCCCAAGTGTTCAAAACACTTACTTCACATCCACCTACACCAACCCCTTGTATGAGGAGCATGTCAATTCCACCTCGCAAGTCCCCAACCTTCAAGTTGTAATATCAAATGCAACTTACACCATACCCATGACCTCTCATCTATCATCCACACCTCCATCATCACATTTAGCCAACATGACCATGTCATCCACACCTCCATCATCTCATTTAGCCAACATGACCATGTCATCCATCCCTCCATCATCTCACTTAGCCAACATGACCATGCCTAATTTTCCATCATCATCAGCCCAACCATTATCTCATCCAAATCAACCCCATCATTCGACACATGGTCAAATCAGGAACTCACGAATACATTAGGGGTCATCAATAGATTTCTTTCATAATGAACAAAAGGAAAGAAATCGGTTAACACAAACCCTATGACTCAAGGAGTTCCAACTCAACCTCCACTCGTCAATCAAAATTCCTCATGGGTCCCTCAATCCCCCATAGTGACCATTCCTAACCCACCACCACTCCACATATACACCATACCAATCAACATTGCCACCAATCAACAATCCAATCCTTTCCTCCATCATCCTCATTAATCATCCCCATACTTAAATCATCCATATTCTCCACACACCTAAACCAATCCATTCCACAACACCATGTTGGTCACACCCCAACATCCATCATCAAGCCCATCAACCAACCACCACCTAATCCAAGGTCATCACATTCTAGTAGAAGACCTGAGACTTTAAGCAATGCAAAAGCAAATCGATCAATTGATGCAAAATTCATCAGGAACAATGAGCTAAAATCTCACATTAAGCCAACTGATCCATCAACCAATTCATCCATTGGTACCATCATCGCCATATTCGATAGATTTTATGGTACCAAAATTTGACAAGTTCAGGGGAACTGAGGATCCCAAAGAGCATGTGAGCTCATTTGTCCACGTATGTTTTTGGATTAGCGATGATAACTCTCTCATGCTCCGAATGTTTCCTCAAACACTAGGGGGGATGCCATAGAATGGTGCAATCAATTGACCACACATAGTATATACACTTTTGATTAATTGATAGATATATTCTTAGAGCGCTTCGTCCTAAATATTAAAAAGAAGGTATCATTATCAGATATTTATTATTTGAAACAATGGGATGAGGAACCTATCTATGACTTTGGAAACCATTGGATGGCAGTCATAACTAAATTACCATTCTCCCTACCAATGGAAAATATGATAAAGCTTTTTATCAAGAGTTGCTTAAAATCCATCTCTTGGATGCTACAGCTAAACACTTATAGAACATTTGAAGAAGCTTTAGCATAGGCTAGTGTCATTGAGGAGATCAAAATCCAAGAGGGTGTCATTAATCCTAAAAGGAAAGAATGGCAAAATAAGGGCAAATACCAAAATAACCAATTTGGCCAAAATAAATCCACATAAGCCTCAATGGCTAACACAACAAACCAAGTTAATCAAGTGGTGATGAGCCAACCCGTAGTGGCTCAAAAACTGGTGCAAAAAAAAATTTAAGATCATGCGGTCCCATCATTTACCCAAGCACCAATGGTTCAAAACATAACGCCAACTATGGAACAACCTACCTGCCACCAATTCAATCTCCCCCAAAGACAATACACTCCTTTAAACGAGTCGTATTCATCCCTGTTTAGAAGGTTGTATGGAACCAATAAATTAGGATTTCCAGACATTAGACCCCTTAATCCCACCAAAATTCCTAGGACTTATACAAAGCACTTGTTTTGTCCATACCATCGACAAAATGGGCATGATATCAATTCATGTAATGTGTTCAAAAACGTAGTGCAAGACCTCATAGACTTAGGGGCCATCAACGTGGATAACCCCTTAGCTCCACAAAATCAAAATTTGAGCATATATCAGACACCTCTACCTAACCATGGGGAGGTTCAACACAATGAAGGAGGTAACAATCAACAACAACCTCCTAATTAATTAAATCATGTCCAACAATATCAAAACTTTGTCGGAGCAGTCAATGTGGTCACTAGAGGGCAAAGGCAAAATCAACAACATGATCAACAACCTTCAAACAGGCTACCCATCCAAACATCACCAAAGCCATCTCCTCCCATCAATCTATCCAACCCATACCATCCACCTATCCTTCATCCAATTAGGCCAGTGGTAACCTTAACCAACCGGTTAACCACTAGTTTGAAGATGGCATCGACCAAAATTTTTGTCTATGAGCTCATTCAATAATCTCGTAGGCATAGAGAAGCTTTTATGGAAATACTCAAGTCAATTGAGTTAGAATCCCAAGACTCCAATGCCTTCAATAATTTTGTAGGGAGTGTTAGAACATGCATGGACCCATCAATCACCTTTTAAGACTTTGAGATAAAACCAATGAGTTCAGAATCAGTGGACAATCCATTGCATATAATAGCCTTAATAGAAAAAAATCCCTTCAAAAGAGTGTTAATCAATATCGGCTTGTCAATCAACATCATTACTACCTCTGCCCTTACCCATATCAACTTACCGTCATCCCATATTACCATGTCATCACTCACCCTCAAAGCATTTAACGATGCTTTGTGTACCACAGTTGGCACTGTCATTTTACTTATAGAAGTAGGGGCCAAAATGTTGCACTCCATGTTTCACATATTGGAAGGTGCCATGGCATATAATATACTCCTTGGTAGACCTTGGATGAGGGAAATGAAATGTGTCCCATCAATTCTTCATCAATGCTTAAACTATGTTCATGATGGACAAGTCCATTGCATCCCCGTAGATGTTGAACCCTTGTATTGTAACTTTATTTCAAATCCCTATGAATCCATGTTACCTTCCACACATTTGTTCTTGGCGCCATCATCAGATCCATCAACATCATCTTCCAATATGTATTCTTCCTCTAATCCACCTTCATCTTCTTCTAAGGCTCCCATTATAGAATAGCTACTCATCACATCATCTTCTCAATCGTCCATTTCTTCTTGTACATGTAATTGCAAACAAGATTCCGTTAGCACATCGTACATCGCAAAAACTTCTTCCACTACAACCACTTCTTCTAGGCCATCTCATCATTCCACACCACCATCTCATCATGCCTCACCACCATCCAATCCAACTCCATCAGTCGATGTGTCACAAGTCAAACTTTTTGATTACGACATATTTAATTCCCCGCCATCCACATCCAATCCAGAGCCATTAGAGCCTTCACCATCCACATTATCAACCCAAATCGAAGTCCACATCACTAATCCTAGTATAGGTGAGTATGTGGTCCAAGACATCACCATCACCCCCTTAGCCATTCCAACATCCAAGTATTTTGAACATCCCAAAGACTGTTCTCTATCCATAGGTTTTGTCTACGACATGAGTACCGCTCCAAATAGCATTAACTTTGTTTATGGAGGGTTGGATTGCTCAACTGGGGAAAACCCACCCGAAGAACTAAAAGAGCCTAGGCACGCCAATATACCTCACGTGGAAGAGTTTCCAGCCAGATACTTCAACATGTTCCATTGGTAAGGTCAAGGTTTAGGTTCCCATGAACAAGGAATGCATGATATCCTATATGTCCCATATAGAGGTGCTCATGATCATTTTGTATTAGGTTATACCCCATTTTCCTCCACCACTTCTCTTGACCAAGCCTTAAAAAATCTTAGCCTCAATGATGAAGAGCCCTCCATGCATCCATTGCCATCAACATCCTCTCTTTAACAAGCCCTTCAAGAACTTCGTATTGATAAAGTAGATGAGGATGATCCCATCAATTTCTCCTATCCGGTATTTGATTTTGATGATGAAAGTTATGAATAATTTGAAGTCATGTAAAATGCTTCTGATGATTCTGAAGAGGAATCACTCCCCAGTGTCCCCATCACCCAACATGAAGAGTTTTACCTTCGAATGTTTCCCATCCAGCATCCCATTTTTTGCTTGCTTCTTCCACAAGAGCAAGATGATCCACCTGGAAATCCATCTTGAGCCTCGCATAAGCCAAGAATTGTAACATATGTACATACAAAAAATAAAAATATACAAAAAAAAAGAGAGCAAAATGTTGCTCTGATGTTTCACGTTCACTATTACAGGGATACCACACCTCGAAATCAGTTCTGATTCAATTGTTCCATTCGTGCATCCATCCCAGCCACCTTACGTTCCCCTAAGTCAATATGAATCCTATTGACTTATTCACCCTGCTCTGCAATACATACGATTTTGCTAAGCCAATTCCAATTGACAGCAACCTCATTGACTTGGACTAGATTTTCTCCCCACCCTCCCTCTCAAAGTTCATTATATCCAAGGAATTTTTAAGGGCTTCAACCTGTTACATTCCTCCTTCACCCCCACATTCACCCTCGCTATATTTAGCTAGCAGTCCCAAGGTTTTCTAGGAAGAGTTAGATAATGATAAGTAAGACAGGCTAGATGACATCTTAGATTACTTCAATCTGATTCCAACACCACATAAACTTGAGGAAGGTTCACATATTTCCATTGAAGAAACCATTGATGTGAGCCTTAGTTTAGATCCTGACAATCTCCAAATTGTCAAGCTTGGAAAAAGTTTAACACCTAATGAACAAGAGCAATTCATTGCTCTCCTCAAGAATAAAAAGGAGGTGTTTGCATGTTCCTACAAAGATATGTCTGGCCTTGATCCTAACCTTGTTGTCCACAATCTCACCTTACGACCTGATGCCAAGCCGGTCAAACAAAAGCTTAGAAGAATGCATCCTACCATAGCACTCATAGTCAAAGAGGAAATACAAAAATTGCTAGATGTTCACTTTATCATCCCTATTGACTATCCTGAGTGGCTTTCAAATATGGTACCCGTTCGCAAGCCCAATGGGGGGATACACATTTTTAATGAATTTCGAGACCTAAATAAAGTGTCCTAAGTATGATTTCCCTCTACCAAACATTGATACTCTTGTCGACACCTGCGCAGGCCACAAAATGCTTTCCTTCATGGACGGTTTCTTAGGATACAACCAAATTCGAATAAATCTTGATGATCAACATAAAAAAACATTTACAACACCATGGGGAACATTTTGTTTTAGGGTTATGCCCTTTGGCCTCAAAAATGCAGGAGCTACTTATCAAAGAGCCATGACTTACATATTTCATGATTACATGCATAAAATAATTGAAGACTATGTAGATGATCTCTTGGCTAAATCTAAAACCCAACAAGAACATATTGATGTTTTGGAGAAGATTTTTGATCGACTGTTAGAATTCAAGATGAGGTTAAATCCCAAAAAGTGTGTCTTTGGTGTTACCTTTGGTAAACTTTTAGGATTCATTGTCTCCAGGTGAGGCATTGAAGTGGACCCAAATAAGGTTAATGCCATCATGTAAATGCCACCCCAACTAACATCAAGGAATTACGTAGCTTGCAAGGTAAAATTCAATCGATCCAACGCTTCATTGCACAACTTTATGATAAATGCAGACCATTTAACCACCTGATATAGCATTCATATGGATAGATGAATGTCAAAAAAAGCATTTGACGACGTCAAGCATTATCTAACTTCACCACCAGTTTTAAATACTTCTAAGCTAGGGGTCCCTTTCCATATATATGTCTCAGGCATAGAGGCTACTTTAGGGATGATGCTTGCACAAAAAAATGAACAAAATCGAGAGCAAGCAATCTATTACATGAGTCAAACATTGGTAAGTTATGAAACAAGATACGCTTATGTAGAAAAGTTATGCTTAGCGGTGGTTTTAACCACTAAGAAACTTTGATATTATATGCTAAGCCAAACAACCTATGTCATAGCTGGAGAAAATCCTCTGCGTTACATGATGTCTCGCACTTGTAACAATACCCGTATCGCTAAATGGATAATGTTGCTTACAGAATTTGATCTCGAATTCATTAGCAAAAAATCCATTAAAGGTCAGGTCATTGTCGATCACCTTGCAGAAGCTCCACTACCTAGTGATAATCCTTTGATTATTGAGCTCCTAGATGATTCGGTATTTTTAGTCACTAAAGAAGGAAAATATATCATTCCCGGGGAGGATGTCGACATCACATTATTCTTTGATGGATCTAAGTGCAAAAAAGGTCAAGGTGCAGGAGTTGTCTTTCACACACCACAAGGGATTCCCATCCCTTTATCATTCAAGTTAGACTTCTCATGCACAAACAACACAAAAAAGTATGAAGCCTTAATCTTAGGTCTTCAATAAGCTATATCTATGGGTATTAAGCATATCTAAATATTTAAAGATTCTCAACTTGTTGTAAAACAAGTAACGGGAGAATACCAATGCAAAGAACCTACCATTAAGCTTTATCATGAAATAAGAATGAAATTGCTATCAACATTCGAATGGTATAAAATCAATAACTTGCCTCGTTCAACTAACAGATTTGTAGATGCAATGGCGTCTCTTGGATCCTTGATTCCAAAGAATGACTTAGGAGAGGTACAACCCCTAATAATCTCAACAATCTCTAAAGCAACCGTGAAGCATGCTAACCCACAGGATGGAAAAGATGTTTGATTTATTCATGTGGAATCATGTGAGCCTTGGTCAAACCCCATAATTACATTTTTAAAATTTGGAACACTCCCATCTGACATGTCTCGGTATGCCAAATGTACCTTCAAGCAAAGGGTAGCCCATTTCATTCTCTTGGGTGATGTGTTGTATAAACGGGGTTATGATGGAATCTTGCTTCGATGCCTCTAACCAGAAGAGGCCCAAAGGGCTATAGAGGAAGCCCATGATGGTACTTGTGGTGGTAATTTTAGTGGAATGGCCATTGCAAAGCGTCTTTTATGCATGGGTTATTATTGGTCCACCATGGAATGTGACTATTGCACATATGTCAAAAATTACAAACAATGTCAATCACATGCCAATTTAACACATGTACCATCACAAGATTTACAGCCTATATAGAGTCTCTAGCTCTTTTCACAATGGGGTCTTGATCTAATCGATAAAATTTTGCCCTCCTATTCAGAACAACATACTTTCATCATAACTGCCATAGAATACTTCACAAAGTGGGTTGAGGCAATCCCTCTAACCAGTACGATAGGACCTAGAATTATGGATTTCATACTCCATCACATCATTTGTCGTCTTGGTATCCCATATAAAATTATTTCGAATAATGGTAAGTCTTTTAAGAACAAGGATGTTAGAACACTTTGCGAGAAATATAATATCCAACGTAGTTTCTCAACTCCTTATTACCCACAAGCAAATGGGCAATCTGAAGCTACCAACAAGACCTTAATTGCTATTCTCAAGAAACTTGTCAAAGAAAATAATAAATATTGGCATACAAAAATCCCTTTGGCACTTTGGGCTTATCGAACAAGCATCCAAACGTCGATGGGAGCAACACCATTTTCTCTAGTCTATGGAGCGGAAGCTATTATGCCTATCGAGCTCGAGATTCCTTCCTTACAAATTTCCTTGCAAGAATTCATAGATGATGATATAGCTAGACAAGCATGACTTGACCAACTCACACTCTTATATGAAAGGCATGTCAACACATTAGAACATTTACGAGTTTATCAAGACCGCCTCAAGCGTGCTTACAATGCTAAAGTCCATATTTGGGAATTTTAAGTAGGGGATCTCGTTCTCAAAGAGAACCAACAAAACACCAATGTGTTGCCACATCTTCATGACAAATTTGCGGCAAATTGGTTAGGTCCATATGTGATCACTCAAAAAGTGGGTAATGGTACTTATAGGCTTGCCGATTTAGAGGGTAAAGAGGATCCTGAACCACTTAATGTTCTTCATTTAAAAGCATTCCATTGTTAAATGTGACACACTATATGTATATATACATGGCTAAAAACAAAAACAAAACAAAACAAACAAATTGCATGCTCTTACATAGGCATTTCCACATTGCATACATTTCATTTGCATTTAGGCATTTACATTCAATCATACATATTCCGTTACATTATACAATTTCCATTTGCATATTAACAGTCATTACACTAGGTATACACATTTACATTTATCCCATCCCATGCTCAATTATCTGGCATAGTAATGATGATATGGCAACAAAAAAAAAGTCAAAGTTATAGAAATTGGGGGTACCTAGTTTGAAACAATCATGCAACTTTCATAAGCCAACATTATCACATGTCAAAATCACAAAAGCCTAAAATTTTCAGTCACTCAACCATTACTAGTGTTGAAAGCAACCTCCAAGTGGATGTCCAATTTTTTCTTTAGGACCAAAAGCTCAATTTACACACTAAGAAAGTCTTGAGCGATGTCAATTTATTCCAAACACAATATTGAACCAATCACATTACATCACATCTTAAAAACATTATGAGTCAAGGAGGGTTAGTGCCATACTTGGGTAGTACCTTGAAGCGAAAAGAGATAATCCTCGCTTGTCCCATCATGCAACATAGTCCAAATAAAAAATAGTGGTTTTCACCACTACCTCAATTGCTCTTCAAATATAAGCATAAAAACATAGAGTAGTAAGGATAGGGTCACAATTCTCATCACACTTCGGTTGAGAATATGATTCCCAAAATCTCTATACAAAATTAATAAATAAAACTCCCAAATACCCCCGATCTGTCGTACTACACACCCCTGAAAAGTATGGGTAGTCATCCCCAAGGCCTAAAAGATAAAATCCCATTAGACTATGGAGTGAATCTTCACCGGGGCTATAGACACCTGATTGGCAGTGGAGTAAGCTCATGCGGGACGACATGTCTCCTTGGCAAACAAGAAGACCTTTGACCACACATAAGGGCAAGCTAGCTTTAGGTAATATTCATAACAGGTCATGCCCAATTTACTCATAGTGGGTCAATGAACTTCACATTCACACACACTGGTTCTTGATTGATACGGTCATTGTCACACTCAAATATTTGGTAATTGAACCTCACTTGCACACACATTGGTCCTAAATAAAGTTAGACAACCCAAGCGAGTTTGGTTGATAACACTAGTATGTTTGAGTCTTTGAAAATTCTATCGTACTCATTCCATATCAACATCCATATCTTCTTCTGTGTGAAATTCTATATTTTCTTCCACATCAACGTCCATATTTTTTGACATGTCCACATTCATGTCTTCACGGTAATTCGAGTTGCAAAACATAACAAAACTAGGTACTCTCGATTGTCAAACAATGGAAAACAAAAATGGCCAATAGTATTTTTGAACTATAATATATCATATGAACAACATGCATTCCTATCATGTAAGTTTGCATTCATTTAACATTAACTTGCATTAATCATATAAAATTCTCATAAGATTGCATATATTTTATAGTCGTCATGCATTTAATTACAATAATAACTCATCATTAGCTTACATACATCAAATAAAATAAACATTAGGTATATACATCATAGTCATTAGCTTGCATACATCATCATAAACATTAAATAAAGCATTGTATAACACATAAAAACATCTACACAAAAAGACAACATGCATATATGAAAAGGCCATGTATATCTATAAGCGTCCAATATACAATAGAGTGCCAAGAAGGCTACAAAAGGGAGAACCAAGGCTCACATGTACAAAAGAGTGCATATAAGCACCACATAAACTATCCTTGAGAAGACCCCTGAGACTCGGTCAGAGCCCTCGGCCCAGTACTCTACCTTGAATCTATTTGCCTAGATGGCTCGGCCATAGATGAAGAAGGAGGATCTGGGAAGGTGATGTGATCGCATACACACATCCTCCAAGGAATGTGTGTATGCCTCACTAGCTCGAAGTCATCGCAAGTCCTTTTGATGTCGTCGCTCCTTCACCAAAATCTCTACCTGTAGCCTCGTAATTATCTCCTACTCTCGAGCTATAGTCATCCTAGCCTCCCTCTAAGACTCTAGCATAGTCTCTCGCTCCTCCCATAGCTACTCAAGCTCTGCCCTTAGCCTAGACACATCGAAGATCTCGCCCATCTCCTCATCATCCTCCCTCTCCCCTGCTACAAAACCCACCTTCGAAGATTGTTGGGCTGCTACCCTCGACCATCTCCATCCCGTCGACCGTTGAGGCCTCATCCTCTTCAGAGTTGACCTTGACCCCACCGTTGCCGCATCCTCACCTACCATCTTTGGTACCCATACTGGCTGGGCACCAAACCACTCTACATACTCTAGAGTCACATCAACATTATCCACATCAGCCACCTCCAACTGCTCATCGTCCTCCAATGGAACCCTCCATGATTCAAGACAAGGTAGTGTCACCTCATCCTTCACCTGTCGATACAACACCGGCTCATCAGGAACTCCTTGAGGTAAACCAAACTGCCTCAGCACCCGCGAGTACTAAAATTACTCCATATCCTCATCTCTCTGCCCAACTATCCATCGATCCTACCGCACCCATCGCAGTTGTCTCCCATCTCCATACCACCTAGCTCCTCGCCATGAAATCCACTGCACGTTCGTCCGAGCCAAGCCTGGCCACATGTCTTGGTACTACTTCCCAATGTGTACCTCTCGACTAGGCTGAACCTCCTTAGCCATAGCCCATCACCTCGCATACGGCTCATCCATTCGCTATGACTCACATGGCAACCCATCAGGCTAAGCTACCACAAAATGCTCCCAATCCCAACACTAAAGGAGAAAGCTGCACCCAATCCCCTTTCTCCCCCTCCATGCCACCTCATATAGCTCTTGGTATAGCTACGCCAATAAAGTAGGTGCCCATGCATACTCCCGAGGATCCATTAATAGATCACTCACTAATCCCAATCGGTTCCAAAGGAACCTACACCCGGTGCTATTAGGTAGCACTATGTTGTCTAGCACGAACATGATCAAGGTGGGGAGTGCATCTAACTCCTTCACCTTGTACATGCTCAGGTACAGTATCCCTCCATCCCCTATTCGGGCCTCCTGCCACTGATCCCCAAATATCTTCTCCATATCTTCCTTCTTATACCTCCCCACCATCACCTTCTCTCCCTCTACTGGCACCTTGAGAATGCGATAAACATCCTCAAGAGTGACAGTAACCTCTCCAGTCGACAGCTGGAAAGTCCCTCTATCCGGGTCCCACATCTCGATCAAAGCTGAGAGGTAGCCCTCACCACATCCAATCGGGCCACACCATCTAGGCCTACCCTACTCAGCATCCCCAAATCCTCCTCTGAAATATTCTTCCTCATCCACGAAATGAGAGGAGAAAAGTGATGTTGAGGCTCAATATCCCTCAGTTGCAACAAATAAAAATACTTTGTTAGTTTTAAAAATTCAAAAAATTCAAAAAATAAAAATAAATAAAAAATAAACTAAAAACAAATTTTTGCATAAAGGAAACAAAGGGTATTACCGGGATAAATGTTGTCTTCGCTCCACCAGCAGCACCAAGGCCCTTCGTTGCCATCGCCTCCACACACTCGCAAGCCTCACTTAGCTCACTAAGTCACTTCCCTCCTCAGACGCAGCTTCTCAAAGTTTACAACGCATAAATGAGCCTAAAAATTCCTCAAAAAGCTTTTTATAGCTTTAACTAGCGCATTCAGGCATAGAGCTATGCTTGAACATTGTGGGCACATGCAAGCGCACGTGGGCGCCTGCAGAACATGCCAGGCACAGGCGTGCACTTGACAGCAAAAGAGAATGAGGACAAAAACTCCTAAAATAGTAGCTCCCATCATCAAATCTGAACCAAAATTCATCCATACATCATGTACATCATAAAAGTTGATTTTGTGAAATTACAAATAGTTTTGCATGCATATTTTTTGAGAAAAAGCAAAATTCTTCACAAATACATATTGCATTGCAGAAACATGCCAACCAAGGCCACATTTTCACAAAATCAACATTCCAAAATTCTTCATCATCTACGTCATCACATTCTTCCATCATCATTATGCATATATCATTCATCATTTTTATTTTGTCCAGGCCATCCAAGTGAACCTCGTATCTAGTATGTTATTCTATAAACTTAGTGATTGCAGCGATGATAATCCATGCAATTCGGTAAGATGAATAATGTACAATAAGGACACTTGCTCATGATCATAATCAATTATCTCATCATCAAAAATCACAATCACTTTTGGCACCTCACATTTGGAATGCAACCTTGCCAAGAACAATTTTCTCGCAATAATTCATTGATGTCCTTGTCTGTGGGGCAAGAAAACACAGATAAATCATAATCTGAAACACTCATTCATTCGACAACAGTCAAAGTATAGGACATCGGTAGGTTTATTAGTTCCATGATGGAATTGATGAAGAAATTTCTACAGTCACTATCCCACCCCTACAATTGACTTAGTCATCATGCATATTTCATACATTGCATACTCAATATCGCCATTGTGGCAGCTTATTCAACAAGCATTGGGGCAACCACATTACATTATGATTTTCCCATGACATGATACATCTCACGTGATCATAATATCTACACTCGACAAATACCCCTCTCAATCGTTGGGGAAAAAATGGTATCACATTTTACATCATTCATATCGTCTACATTCACATGGTATCATACACCAACTCCCTTCCCACCGTTGGGGCAAAAATGGTATCACATTTTACATCATTCATATCATCCACAATCATTTGCATTTCACATCATTCATTCATCAATTACACAAATTCACTACATCATTCATTTTCAATTGGCTTGTGAGATACATTTGTAACTCATTCGCCAATTGAGGGGGTAAGCTACAAAAACTCCGAAAAAAATCTTTATTCTTTTGTCTTCAATATAAGTGTGCAAATCCAATAATAGAGAGAAGCTGCTTCTGTGCCCATAGCCCAAGCAGGTGTCTCATTTTTTTGCACCACATTGTGTTTCACACAACATGGTACAAAAAGGGGCATCTGTAGACACCAAATCGTAGCCACTAAACCTCCATCCTAACCATCCCACCACCCACTTGTCTTCCATTCCACCTTCCCGCAATTTCCTAGCCTAATTGGGGTTATTTTAATATTATTTTATAATATTTTATATTTTATATAATATTTTATTATATTTTAATATATTTATTATAAAATATATATAAATAAACTCAATTAACCTTAGTTGTCTGATTTCAATTTATCTCCACCATCCATTTTAATTAATCCATGTCACATTCAAAATGTAATCGCAACCCTAGGATATGACTTAATCTTAGCCACACGATCAAAAGTGTAAGGCTAAAACCCTAAGAAAACCCTAGGTTGGATTATAAATAGGATATTTTGCAAATGCCCAAACCTTGGAACCTAGAGATTAAGATATATACTGGGAGAAGCATTTGTTGATGCCCTAGTGAAGCGAAGATAGAGAGAATTTAAGATCTGATACCCTAGCTAAGCCAACAATACTTCTACCATTCTAGCCATCATCCATCCATCCTCGCTCGCAGCCATAGCCGTATTCCATCTGTTGCCTTCGTCGCCATCCTTCCTGATTTTTTTTTGCAGATCTGCCCTACCCTACGAGCACTCTGTCGAGCTTGTGAAGCTCACTGCAGAGCTTGCCAAGCGCCCACCAGAGCTTGCCATGTCTGCAAGTACACACTAGATATTGCCAAGCTCGCTACAGAGCTTGCCTAGTGCCTTCCAGAGCCTATGATAGTCCCAGGTACGAACCAAAGCTTGCGAAGCTCACGTTAGAGCTTGTTGCGACACTTAAACAAATATTTGAATCTGCTACACCACAAAATCTGCAACAATGAAGTAAGGTATATTTAATATTGTTTTATTTCATGTATTCATTGTTTTGGCATGCATTTTAAATTGAATCTTAAGCTAGGATTTTGTTAATGTCTGAGGGTCTCACACTGTGGAGCCCTCACAGGTATTACTGATGCTCTTGTATTTTGTTTTACATGCATATCTACGAATTCAAAATATTATTTGATGGCTATTGAAGCTGGAGTGGCCCCACATTGGATATTCAAGTCCCACTCAACTTGTTGGGATCAAAGACACACTCAGATCTGAAGACACTTATGTTATATCTAACTAGGGTTTCAGAGAACCCTAGTTCTGTTGTAAATTATTGTATCAAATATCCGCATTGTATACTTATTGTAACAAAGGATTCTATTGGCCCCCCCATTGAATACATATTTCTTTTGTGCAATCTGTTTTGTCTCATTGCTTTATTTGATTCTACCATTTTATTTTCAAGTGTCATGTCTTTGCAACCACATTATTATTAGGGTAAATTGAGGTTTTAGGGTCTCTAAACCTACACATCTAGTTGTGTAAGATAGTATTATAGAATACTATCATCCACTTACCACTACGATTGAACCTTAGAATACCACATATCGATAAAACAACTTCCAATGCATGATAGATTAATAGACCATTTCCAAAACAAAAACTTAAAAAAAATTGTACCTACCACCCAAGCATAACAAAAACAATAGTCCATAACCATTAGGGCTATTACAGAGTTCATAGTCGATGGCTTTTTTTATTTTTACTTTTGTAGCATAGGTTCTTCCTCCTTCAGAGTGGCAATATCTGAGATGCATTTTTTTTGGTAAGTAAGAAGCTTCATTGAATACCGAGTTTTGCAGGTTGACCCAAAACCTGTTACAAAAATCAGCCTTATGCTGATGCTGCGGATCCTTGTCATCCTAAGGATCATCTGTCCTTTACTGCTTATAGCCTTCCTAAAATGCCTAACTGGTAAAGGAGAACAAAACCTAATCCTACCCCC
Organism: Wollemia nobilis; assembly: GCA_028583015.1. Lineage (NCBI taxonomy): Eukaryota > Viridiplantae > Streptophyta > Pinopsida > Araucariales > Araucariaceae > Wollemia > Wollemia nobilis. The sequence goes on from JAQPPZ010000314.1 coordinate 4,831,230, forward strand.
CAATAGCCTAGACAAAATAAAGAAGACATTCCCCAGACGCAAAACAAAGCACTAAAAATAGGCATTCACCTTGAGAGGATCACTTCCTCTATACATTACGAAAATAAAAAAGACACCCACATGGGCCAGAAGAAACTTAAGTCTCATCTTCAAAATCCTCTTCAAGCTCCTCATCCTTATATTCCTCCTCATCATCATCGTCATCCTTGACCTTCACCTTTCAACATGTAGCCTTCATTGAAGAAGACCTGAGTCAGGGTGTCATAAGCCTCCTACATTTGGTGGATGATGTTGGTGTAGGATTTCAGGACGAACCATTTCAGGACCATGGTGGTAGATATCTCATCCTCTAAATCACTCGCACTCACTTTAGAGCTTCCTTGAGTTTGCTTATTCCTAAGCATCATGGAGGATCTCATCGTAGGTTTCGCAATCCTCAATATCTTCCTTGTCGTCCCTCCTCTGTTGACTAGCTCCCCCACTCTTTTCTTCATCGGAGAGACTGAAGCAGGTTTGATGGTACTAGGACTAGATCTTGCCCTAAAACTCTCAGCATGGTGACTAGGTTGTGCATCCTCAATGACCGGAGGTTCATTATTAGGAACCATGGCCAACACCCACTTGTAGATGACTTTAAACAGCCCCTGGTGCATTGGCAGAGCAGACCCCCTCTTACTACGATAGGAATTGATCATGTAATTCATTGAGTTCATAAGAAACTAAGGTATACTTATCGGGTTGACATCCCAAAATAAATTCATGAAAGCGTAGTGAAAACTAAGCAGGGTCTTGCTACGATCCTCCGTCGTGATAAATTCCATAACGTTTTTATAAACCCATTCTATGAGGTGGGTAAATCCATTCTCATCAACCCATTTTTAGCCTCCTTAAATATTTTGGGGTTGTCTTTAAATTCCTTCAACTCAACCTCCCAGTGATGCTTCTGTCGATGAATGGATTGTCCTCTCACCGTTTGCCCTATCATAGCAATGAGCAGGTTGACATCGATGATAAACTCTCTCCCATGAATCTCCACCTTTCCATATTCCCATATTTCCATCACTACCTGGATGATGTCCTCCTCTACCCCAGAGAATAAATAAAAAAATTGAGTGAACCTATGCTCAGTCAGGATGACCTGAGCGACAGGCTCCATAATGACCATCTTGGGTTCTACCTACATCATTCTGTTGTTAAACAACTTCTTCCTCTTAGCGCTCTCAGCCTTTAATCTGATGTGTTTTTACACTTCAAGTACCTGATGTAATATCTAGTTATAATACATTGTGTATAATCTTCATTTTTGAAAACTGACTGTCACCAATTATTTCATAATTAGCTTCAAGAATAATATCTGATGTACTAATATTTTCCATGGGACTAACTATATTGTCTATAGTAACCATTTGGATTTTATCAATGATATAATTCGAATTCTCCTTTTGGGGTTGAGTCTTCTATTTTTTGCTTAATTCTTGCTGAACAATTGGCACAGTTGGAGGATGAGATTCTTCCTTGTGAACTGGAACATTTGAAGTTTCATGATCATTCACATGTATGACCTTCTCCTCCACCAAGGAGGAATCAACGCATGATTGAATGACCGAACATCTCTTATTTAGGTGACCATATTGCTAACCAAGGAGAAGTTTTCATATTCAATATTTTGGATCCTTTCTTGAGGAGATAGTAATGGATTGAGGCCAAGGAACTAAAACATCCATCCAAATAGCCAATATTGCTTTAATCATTAATTTTATTGGATACATTTTCCTTTTTTTGGGTATCCATATATTGAAATACATCAATGACAATACCGATTTTGATGAATATCTCCTCTCCCCAAAAATCCATAGGGAGAGCATACAAATTCACCCAGACTGGAGAGCCATCAATTTTTTTCTTTGGGCTATTACAGAGTTCATAGTCGATGGGTATTTTAATTTTTTTTCTTCTATAGCATAGGTTCTTCCTCCTTCAGAGTGGCAAGATCTAAGATGCATTTTTACGCTTGAAGCTCTTGATGTAATATGTAGTTATAATACATTATGTATGATCTTCATTTTTGAAAACTGACTATCACCAACTATTTGAGGTACTTATATTTTTCATGGAATTAACTGGATTGTATATAGTAACCATTTGGATTTTATCAATTATCTGATTCGAATTCTCCTTTTGGGGTTGAGTCTTCTATTTTTTGCTTAATTCTTGCTGAACAATTGGCACAGTTGGAGGATGAGATTCTTCCTTGTGAACTGGAACATTTGAAGGCTCATGATCATTCACATGTATGACCTTATCCTCCACCAAGGAGGAATCAATGCATGATTGAATGATCGAGCATCTCTTTTTTAGGTGACCATATTGCTAACCAAGGAGAATTTTTCATATTCAATATTTTAGATCCATTCCCCTTTGCTTGAGAAGATAGTAATGGATTGAGGCCAAGGAACTAAAACATCCATCCAAATAGCCAATATTGCTTTACTCATTAATTTTACTGGATACATTTTCCTTTTTTTGGGTATCCATATACTGGACTGCACCAATGACATTACCAATTTTGAAGAATATCTTCTCTCCCCAAAAATCCATAGGGAGAGCATATAGATTCAGCCAGAATGGAAAGCCATCAACTTCTTCTTAGGGCTATTACAAAGTTCATAGTCGATGGGTCTTTTGATTTTTTTCTTCTATAGCATAGGTTCTTCCTCCTTCAGAGTGGCAAGATCTGAGATGCATTTTTACACTTCAAGCTCCTAATGTAATATCTAGTTATAATACATTGTGTATGATCTTCATTTTTGAAAACTGTCTGTCACCAATTATTTCATAATTAGCTTCAAGAATACTATTTGAGGTACTAATATTTTCCATGGAACTAACTAGATTATCTATAGTAACCATTTAGATTTTATCAATGATCTGATTTGAATTCTCCTTTTGGGGTTGAGTCTTCTATTTTTTACTTAATTCTTGTTGAACAATTGGCACAGTTGGAGGATGAGATTCTTCCTTGTGAACTAGAACATTTGAAAGGTTATGATCATTCACATGTATGACCTTCTCCTCCACCAAGGAAGAATCAACATATGATTGAATGACCGAGCATCTCTTCTTTAGGTGACCATATTGCTAACCAAGGAGAAGTTTTTCATATTCAATATTTTGGATTCATTCCCCTTTGCTTGAGGATATACTAATGGATTGAGGTCAAGGAACTAAAACATCCATCCAAATAGCCAATCTTGCTTCACTCGTTAATTTTACTCGATACATTTTCCTTTGTTTGGGTATCCATATATTGGAATGCACCAATGACATTACCAATTTTGATGAATATCTTCTCTCCCCAAAACTCCATAGGGAGAGCATATAGATTCACCCAAACTGGAAAGCCATCAACTTCTTCTATAAGGGGGTTGAAATTGGGAGTTCAATATCGTATATAGACACCCCTTTATCCAAAAAACCAATTGTATCTATAATAGATTACCCTATCTCTGTTAACTATATCAGAAAAGGAAACAAAAAATAAAATTTTTAGTAGTAGAGTTACTTGGAATTTATTGGACCACCAAAGTTTAATGTATCCTTTGAGCTCCTACAGGCCTAGTATTTTGCTCGAGTTTACATATAGCTATTCGATATTCATGATCAATTAGATCCAACCTAAATTCATCCTCCAAAATCCTAATAGAGGGTAGAGGTTCATTAGAAAGCTCCACCTGTAAACCCAAAGATCCCTGAGAGATATTTATTCTAACCGAAGAGGCTTTCTTAAAGACTGAAGAGCAACTAATATCCTCTTGAGTACAACAAGCGGACTTTGAACAACCCTCTTTCTACAATGCTTGATTGCACCTAGGTTTTGCACCCCTTTTTCTTTGTTTCATCTTCATGTTCTGCTGAGTATATCAAGCAGATTATAAACAACCCTCTTCCTATAATGCTTTACTGCACCTAAGATTTGCACCCCTTTCACTTCGTTATATCCTCATGTCCTCCTATTTATAGTGAGTGGGCTGCAAACAACCCTCTTCTTACAAAATTTGATTGCACCTAGGGTTTGCACCCCTTTCGCTTTGTTCCATCCTCATGTCTTAATCTTGTTAGTGTTAGAACTAACAACATTTTTTTCAATGAAAATTATCCAATATTAAATTTTTAATTTAAAAATAATTTATTAATATTTAAAAAAGAAGTTTATGCCATTTCAAGTTAAAAAACCTTTAAGCTCCACAAATATTTTACACATAAAACCACCTTGTACTTTTCTCATATCACTGTACATAGGAGAAGATACCCGTGTTGTATTTTGAATCTTAGAAATAAACAAATGACATTGAAGGAGGGTTAAACTTAAAAATATGCTTATTATATGCTCTAATTGTGATGGTGGTAAAGCGATATGAGGTCAATTTCTATATATTTTAACTAGATGAATGGATATTTTGAGGGTTGATCGTGAAATTTAAATTTTTAAAGAAGTAAGGATAGAGGGGTAGAGTTTTTTTAGTCAAAATTATAATTAAAATTTTATATCTTTAAAATAATTTTTAATATTTTTCCCTATATCAAATTGAAACTTTGCATGAACTTAAGGCTTTGATTTTTTTGTTTAATTAATTAAACTCAAATGTTGATTTTAGAATATGAACTATTTGAGAGTTTAAAAAATGAAATAACATTTACCCTAATATAATATTGAAAATTTTATATTAAAAATTAGGGTTTTGATTTTTACATGAAATGGAATTAAATAAAACGAAAAAGATTAGGGTTAGAAAAATAAAAATAAAATGTGCAAAAAATTGGAACAGACACAAATTACTAAAATGAAAATTTTCAACCTTGCATTTACAAGAAAGAATTTCCTAAAAATATTAACCTACTCTACTATAATCTGCATTCGCACTATCAATAGTAAAATAGATGCAATCTTCTAGGGTAATGAAATGAATGACATATTAAATTATTTAATAAAATCACCATTCACATGCACAATTTTTATTAAATAAAATAATAAGGTCAAATGTGATTGATATTTCAATTAAACATTAAACTTTAGAAAACCTAACAATGGATGACGTCCTTCCATGTAACAAATCTATTATTCAATTCTGCAATATATCTTCTCTCCCAATCTTATCTTTTCAATCTGTCTGACCCTTTTTCTTGGTTTCCAATGGCCTATTTATAATTTAAAATTATGTTTGTTCATTCCATTCTACAATTTTTAATGGATTTTATAACCATATCATTCTCTTTCCTTTTCGCTCCTTTGTTTATTCATTCCATTCTACATTATATTGAAAACCTGCAAAACCAACAAAAAACTTTTTATCATAATGTACTTTAATATTTTAATTAAATCATTTACCATACACTTTGAAATAAAAATATTTAAAATGAACTTTAAATATTTTAATTAAACTTTAAAATGAATTATTTAAAACATTAAAATTATGTACTTTAAATATTTTAATTAAACTTTAAAATGAATGTTTTAAAACATTAAAATTATATACTTTAAATATTTTAATCAAAACATTTACAATACACTTTGAAATAAAAACATTCAAAATGAACTTTAAATATTTTAATCAAGTTTTTAAAATGAATGATTTAAAACATTAAAATTATACTCTAAAGTATTTTATTTAATGATTTTAAATATAAAAATTAAAAGTTTTTTTTTAAATTAAAATTTCTAAAATCACAATTATCAAAACTTGAGATTTTCAAAACATCAAAAAAACAAAATAACGACCAATTGAATGATGTCAAAACTTCAAAAAAAAGCATCAAAAGATTCAAAAATTCAGCGAGTCCCTAATCTTGGGGTCATTGTGAAGTGGTTACAACAAATGGTGACTCTGCTGGAAAATGTTCTTGAACATTTTAGAATTAAGAACCCAATTCTGAAATCAACAAAACCCAGATATTAAAAAATGTGCATCAATAATATCCAAAGAATGTGAACAAACAACATCAATCTAAAACAACTGAAACATTTGCCTCTGCTCGGTGTGTGCTTTTTTATTCATTTATTTTCCTGATACTATCCAGATTTCTATTATCAGTTTTGTAGTTAGGCTATAAGTGCACTTCTGCATAGCTCTCTTCAAGACATTGCTCTATTGCCAACTAGGTGTTTATAGCTCTGATAAAGATTATCTAAATCTCTCAAATATTAGGTGAATTTTGCATTCTATATTTTTCTTTATTTCAGTCTAGACCTAGCTCCACTGCCAGTCAGACATCTATAGCCCCGGTGAAGGTTATCTAGACTGTGGTGACTAATTTGGCTTTACTTTTCATTGCATTTGCTTTGCTTGTGTTTTATTCAAGCTTTATATTGCTTTTGCAAAATTCACCTGCCACTTGGGTTAGAGATCAAATAAGGCTAAAAATTAAGTTTATTGGATTTTCATCTTCACTTGCAAAACTAATAACTTCATCTTTCAATATTTCAAGGAATATCCTTTTTAATGTGTTGCAGTATTTGTGGAGATTTTGAAAAATGATTTCAGTGTTTCAAATTTTACTATCTTAGTTCAATTTCATAAATATATGCATTAAACATCTCACTTTCTTTTTCTTCAAGTTTTGCATTCTTTCAAAATAAGCAATTTTGTCTTGAATGACCCAAGAAAAAATACCAAATGAAATCATCAAATGTTTAGTGTCCATATAACAACTACCTCAATCAAGAAACAACACAAAATACTACAAAAATTTAAACAACAAAATGATAACCTGAACTGAAATCCAAAATTTGGCATAAGATAATTTTATTGCAAACCAAAATAGAAACACATCAAAATTTCACCAAAAACCATCAACAAAAGAAAATAACAAAATTTCACGAAACAACAAATTAGGTATAAAACAAAATAAAAATACAAAAATATACACTATGTACAAGATGATGCCAAATATGTCCTATCACTTCTTTGGATCCGACACATGATCGACACACTGTAAAAGACATATATTGTTATATGCATGCCAAATATTATACAACTCCAACCAAAAGAAAATCAGGCCAAACAATATAACAAATTTCACTTTGCCTTTCTCATCCCACCAATTTGATTCAAGTTTATAAACAATTCCATGTTTAGAATTTGATGCATTAAATTTACAATTGAATCCATAATTTTCAACTATCTTTTGCTTATTCAATAAGATGTAATTTTCAAAATCTAATTTTTCACTTTGACTTAAGTTTTCATTTTCATGAGCATATATGACTTCTTTCAAATAAGAGGCTACTTTTGATAATTTTAAAGCAAAATCATCATCTATGTTCTAAGGCCAATCATACTCATGCAACAATTTACAAGAATCTAGGATATTTACAAACTAAAAATCATTATAATTTTGTATCCTAAATTGAATTATTAGTTGTTTATGATCTTGGTTCAATGATTCAAGCATATCTTCTTTTTCATTTAGCAATGCAATTTTATTTTTAGTGGGAATAGGAATACACTCATTTCTTCATCAACCTCCAATGGCATCTCATCATAAATAACATCAATAAATGATTATGCAAAATTTTACCTGATTCTTGAATGTTTAGACATAATGTATAAGGTTCCACATTTTGTACACTTTCATTTACCACTATTTGATGAGCCATTGTATTCCTTTCTTTCTCTTCATGGTCTCTATCATCATCATCATCATTTTGTATCCCTTTATCTTCATCAATGACCTATTTTTCAACAACATCAAAATTAGGCATCCAATCAAGAACATGTTCATCCTTTTCAAACCAAAAATCTTGTTGATCAAATAAAGCAATATTTGTTTTATGAGGAATAGAAAATTCTAATTCTTTATTAGCCACATGTGAAGTTTCTTCATTTAATTCTTCAATACAATAATAAAATTTTTCACTCAAATATTCAGTATTCGTGTATGAAAGAAATTTTTTTACCTCTTCTTCATCTAAAATAGAAGAATCATAAGAAACATTTACCATTTATTCATTTTCTATTTCAACAAGATATTCCACAAACTCATGTTCAAAATGATCAAATCTTGGAACCTTCTCTATTTTTAAAATTGACATGTCATTTTCGAGTTGGATAGAATGTGTCAGATCTTCACGCAAGATAGATGTTTTAACATCTTGCATATCAAGTGAAATGAAAAATTTATTAGTAGGATAATTAAAAATAAATAATTCCTCAAGATATGCATCTTGATGCATTTGTCCCTGTACTTGATCAATATTTCTTTTAAGTTGTAGAACTACCCTTTGCAACTTGTCCTGCATTTTAGGTTAAATGAGTACTTTATTAGAAAGAGAGATAAAATCCTCCTATTTATTACACCAATAATAATCATCTTCTAAAATTAGGGAGTGATTTTGAACCACTTTTTCACACTCTGTAAATTCAACAATCGAATGCTTTTCAAATTCACTTTCATCACTTTCAAAAAAATTCATCTTCCTCAAGTAATAAACTTGTATGATCAGTAATAATGAAATTACCTCTAGAACCTTTCAATTCTGGAGCTTTAATTGTTTCATTCAACTCTATGGAAGATTCTATTCTATCATATGTTTCAAAGCTAGTTAGATCTAGAATTCCAATATTTGAAGACTCATGCATTTCTACACTTGGATAAGCTTGGTTACCACAATCCTCATTGATGAATATTGGCTTTGAAATTTGCACTTCCTCTTGGACAATATCGAAAGTGGTTGAAAAACTAGGACATTCAATTTCATTCGATGGTGCTAGATTAGATGATTGGCATTGGTTGGAATCCATAACTCCTGAAGAACAATCTAACATGAAAGAAAAATGTGTATCATGACTTATAGGTGGTATCTAATTTGAAACCTTAGGATTAAGTAATGATAACTTACCCACATCAAACCCTTTAGAAATCCACCATTGCTCTACAACTATTGCCCCACCATAGACGTTAGACAAGGATAAATATTTAAGAAGCTTTTCTAGAAACTTAACCGTAAAAGGGTCTAAAGCTTCCAAGTATATTTGAATAACTTCTTCTTCTTAATGATGAAATGTATCTCTATTTCAATATACAACTTATGAAACCTATCATTAAATTGACTCATGGATTCATTAGGCTCTTTACAAATAGAGGCAAATTGATTTGATAACATATCTGTTCAACCAATTTTCCAAAATGTTCAAGAAATATTGTTTCAAGTTGAGCCCAAAAATTAATAGAACCTACAGGTAAATTGATAAACCAGTCATTAGCAAATTCATCTAATATTAGAGAAATAATCTACAGGCTACATCTTCATGCACAATTTGAAAATGAACAAATTGTTTTTATATGCCTAAATATGTTCCTCTACCATAATCATTCCATCATGTTTATAATGGGGTAAATAATTTTTTGCCATTGAACCAGTTTTAATATGCAAGGCTATGTATGAACAAAATTTACAAAAATTGAATCATAACTTAATTTTTGAATTTATGACAGATTAACATTAATGCAACATAAATCAAAATTTCACAATTTTTTTTTAAATAATAAATTTGAACAATTTCAAATACTGAAAAATTAAAAATATTACCTTTCAGGCCCTCCTAGCACCAATTCTGTTGAGTGGAAATTTTGCCCAATTGCAAAATCCCCATCACAGTTAGGATTTTCAAATGAAAACCCTCTCTTGTAAAGAAATAAACATTTCTCCAAGGTTCCTTCACTTAATGTGTGTTTGTATGTTATGAAAATATATCAAATAAGTGCTTGGAATACCTTAGTGATTTGCAAATAACTATTAAAAAGGGGTCTGTGTTGGTAATATTTTATGATGCTATGAAAGTGATTGTTAATGAAAATTTAATAAAATTATGAATGAATTCAATATTTAGGTTGCTTTAAAAATGAAAGAAAAATAATCCAAATTATTAAACCTTCAAATATAATATCCTTTGAAATAAATTATAAATTAATCCCCCCTTTGATGAAATTAATTTGCATTAAGGGAAATTAATCTATATGCTTTGAAAATAATGGCGTTTTTGGTTGCCATATGAATAACTACATTTAATAAAATTAATTTTCATTAAGGTAAGTTTATTTATTGCTTGAAAATTAAAGTTTTTAAAATTATAAAATTCATTGAAAACGTAAACTTTATGAACAATTTTATAGTTTTAAATTTTCTCCAAATAAAAACTGAAATTGCTTTAAATAACCAATGTATATAAATCTTAATTATAAAGTTTGTGACTTTATAATATTAAAATTAAGATTCATATTATCTTTCTATTAATATAATACTTATTCATCCAAATATCAATTAAATTAAATATTTGGAAAATGAATAAGCATAAGACCCTAATTATAAAGTTTCAATCTTTATAATATAAATTAGGGTTTTATAATCTCTTATTAAAACAATAATATTTATTTTCCAAAATGTAAATCTACGTAAAAATATTAATGGAAAATAAATATATATACCCTAATTATAAATTTATAATTTTATAATATAGATTAGGGTTTATGATTTTGAACTTTGAAATTTAAAATAAAAGTAAAAGATAGAGTTTGGAGTAATAAAATAAAATATTGAAACTTATATCGCAGGCTACATAATTAATGAACATAATCTTTCTAATCTTAAACTCAATTTATATCGATCAACAATAACTCAATCAAATATAAATTGAATGTTATCTTCTATGGAATTCAAAGAAAGGAAAACATACCAAATTATTAAATCAATTAAAACACCATATTCATGCTTGTTTAAAAAAAAAAAAAATTGATATAAAACTTATAGATATCACAATAAATCTTCTTCAAAAAGCGTAAAACCCTCTGCAACCAGTCTTTTTCATATTTCCTTTAATCTGTCCTTTATCTCCAATCCGTCTGACCCCTTTTCTTGGTTTTCAATGGTCTATTTATAATTTAACATTGTGTTCGTTCATTCTGTTCTACAATTTGAAATAAATTTTATAACCATATTATTCTCTTTGTTTTTCACTCCTTTGTTCATTCATTCATATTGAAAAACTACAAAACCAACACAATTTTTTTTATAATATTTTTTTTAATTAAAATATTTACAATACACTTTGAAATAAAAACATTCAAAATGAACTTTAAATATTTTAATTAAACTTTAAAATGAATGATTTAAAAGATTTTTTTTTTTTTGAATTTACATGGTGGAATCAGTAGCCGCCACGAATCCGGGCAGGTTGTCCAGATTTTTATGGCCGCCACAGTATTCTGTGTTGTCAGCCCCAGAAGCCGCCACACAGATCTTCGCGCAATCCGCCCCTATAACCACCATGCCACAATCATTTTAAACCTTTTATGTCGCTGAAAGCACCAGGAAAGGTACAAGCGTTCAGTCCAGCGAGTAAATATTAAAATTATGTACTTTAAATATTTTAATTAAAATATTTGCAATGCACTTTAAAATAAAAACATTCAAAACAAACTTTAAATATTTTAATAAAACTTTAAAATGAATGATTTAAAACATTAAAATTATGTACTTTAAATATTTTAATTAAAACATTTGCAATACACTTTGAAATAAAAACATTCAAAATGAAATTTAAATATTTTAATTAAAATTTAAAATGAATGATTTAAAACATTAAAATTATACTCTAAAGTACTATATTTAATGATTTTAAATGATTTATTTTAAACATTAAAATTAAAAGTTTTTAAAATTAAAAAATTTAAAATCACACTTATCAAGTCTTAACATTTTCAAAAGAGGCCCAACAAAATATAAAATAAAGTAAAGAAAGATTTGATTTTTAATCAAACAATCAAGATCATGAAAAACAAAATCTCAAAATTTTCAGTGGGTCCCCAATTTTGGGAAAGTTGTGAAGTGGTCACAACAAATGGTGACTCTACTGGGAAATGTTCCTGAATATTTCGGAATTAAGAACCCAACTTTTAAACCAACAAAGCCCAAACGTCAGAAAAATGAGCATCAATAATATCCAAAGAATGTGAATAGACAACTTCAATCTAAAACAACTGAAACATTTGCATCTACCCGGTACGTGCTCTGTGATTCATTTATTTTTCTAATACTGTCCAGATTTCCATTATTAGTTTTACAGTTAGGCTATAAAGACTTTGCTCTTTGAAATGCACCTCTACATTTCTCTCTTCAAGACATTGCTCTACTGCCAACCAGGTGTTTATAGCCCCGATAGAGGTTTTATGAATCACCCAAAGCTTAGATGAATTTTGATTTTGCTTCTTTTATTTTATTTCAGTCTAGACCTAGCTCCACTACCAGTCAGGCATCTATAGCTCCAGTGAAGCTTATCTAGACTGTGGTGACTAATTTGAATTTACTTTCCATTGTATTTTTTTGCTTGTGTTTTATTTAAACTTTATATCGCTTTTGCAAAATTCACTTGCCACTTGGGTTAGAGATCAAGTAAGGCTAACAATTTGAGTACTTTGAATTCTCACCTTAATCTGCAAAACTAAAAAACTTCATCCTTCAAGATTTCAAGAAATTTTCCTTTAAGATATGTAGTACTTGTGGAGCATTTGCAAAATGGTTTCAGTATTTCAAACTTGACTATCTTGTTCCAAATTCATAAATATATATACTAATAATCTCACTTTTTTTTTTAAGTTTTAGATGTTTTCAAAACAGACAATTTTCTCCTAAATGACACAAAAACAAATACCAAACAAATTCATTAGATGTTTATTGTAACTACCACACCTACTTGAATCAAGAAACAACACCAAAAAATACAAAAAATTTAAACAACAAAATGATAACCTGAATTGAAATCTAAAATTTGGTATAAGCCAATTTTATTGCAAACCAAAAATGGAAACACATCAAAATTTCACCAAAAACCATAAACATCAACAAAAGCAAATAACAAAATTTGAAACAACAAATTATGTACAAAATAAAATAAAAACACAAAAACCCAAAAAACTATTTACAAAAATATACACTATATACAAGACGATGCCAGATTTATGCTATCACTTCCCTCGATCCCACACACGATTGACACACTATAAAAGACATATATTGTTATATGCATACAACTCCAACCAAAAGAAAACCAGGCCAAACAATATAAAAATTTTCATTTTACCTTTCTTATCCCACCAATTTGATTCAAGTTTATAAACAATTACATGTTTAGAATTTGATGCATTAAATTTACCATTGAATACATGATTTTTGATTATTTTTTGCTTATTCAATAAGATGCAACTTTCAAAATATGAGACTTAAGTTTTCATTTTGAAAAGCACATAATATTTTCTTCAAATAGGAGGCTATTTCTGAACATTTTAAAATAAATTTATCATCTATATTTCTAGACCAATCATACTTATGCAACAATTTACAAGAATCTAGGATATCTACAAAATGAGAATCATTATAAGCTTGTAACCTAGATTGAATTGTCAATTGTTGATGAACATGGTTCAACAACTCAAGCATATCTACTTCTCTTTCATTTAACAAAGCAATCTCATTAGTGGTGTGAATAGGAATCCACTCTATTTCTTCATCAACCTCCAATGGCATTTCATCATAAATAACAACAAAATCCAATAAATGATTATGTAAAATTTTACCTGATTTTTGGATGTTTAGACATAATGGATAAGATTCTACCTTTTGTACACTTTTATTTACCACTACTTGATGAGCCATTGTAGTCTTTTCTTTCTCTTCATGGTCTCTATCATCATCATTTCGTATCTCTTTACCTTCATCAATGACCTAGTTTTCAAAAACTTCAAAATTAGGCATCCAATCAAGAATATGTATATCCTTTTCAAACCCTAAAACAATATTTTCTTTAGGAGGAATAAAAAATTCTAATTCTTTATTTACCATACATGAAGTTTCTTCATTTGAATATTCAATACAATCATGAAAATTTTCACTCAAATCTTCAGTATTCGAGAATGAAAGAAATTTTTTTACCTCTTCTTCATCTAAAATAGATGAATCATAAGAAACTTTTACCATTTTTTCCCTTTATATTGTAGCTAGGTATTCCACAAACTCATGTTCAAAATGATCACATTTTGGAATTTTTTCTATGTCTGCAAATGGCTTGCCATCTCTTGATTGAATTGAAATTGTAAGATCTTCATATGAAGTAGAAATTTCAGCATCTTGCATATCAAATGAAATAGAAATTTCATCAGTAGAAATATGAGAAAATAATTATTTACCATACATACCCCAACCATTGTAATAATTCTCTTCTAAAATCAAAGAATTATATTATGTCGTGTCTTCAAAAAACATGTGATCCTTTGACTATATAAGAATTGTAGGTTCTTCATGTAAGATATCAACTTTAGTGTCTTGCATATAAGATGAAGAAACAATTTTATCAGAAGATGTAAAAGAAACACATTTCTCATATCTTCCCCAACCATTATAATAGTTATCTTCTACAGCTAAAGGGTGAGATTCAACCATATATTCTGTGCAATATTCAGATATATCTATAGATTCCTTTTCACATTCCCCTTCATCAATCACCTGATGTGAAAACCTACTAATTTCTTGCTATATAAGCATTGTAGAATCCTTAAATGAGATAAGGTTTTCATTTTACTGCACATCAATTGAAATAGAATCTTCTTTAGAAATTGTGAAAGAAGTGAATGATTCTTCTTCATTATCTGAAATAAGGACATCATTATATTTTTGAAGCACCTAGTGAAATTCCATATCTTCTTTTATGAGATTTTCAAATTCATCTTCAAATTCATTTTATTTCTTTTCAAAAAATTAATATTTCTCAAATTCATCCTCCTCAATTTCAAAGGATTCATCTTCCTCATATTCATCCTTTGGTGAGAAAAGGGTTTCTTTAGTGGGATCGATTTATGTATTTTGTTTTATAAGATTACCCCAATCCTCCTTTGTGAATAATGGCTCTAAGCCAATTTCTACATTTTGGTTAACTTGATCATCACAATGTTCATTGGTGATTATTGACTCTGAAACTTGCACCTCATTCTCAACATCTAAGGTAGTTGTGATATCTAAACTATCAATTTTATCTTGTGTCTCAACCTGAGTCATTTGTGATATTTGATTATGAATTTTAGGTCTAAGTATGTATAGTTGATCCATATTAACACCTTGAGAGATCAACTGTTGTTCAAATGTCACTGCCTCATTGTAAGCTCTAATTAATGATGTGATTTTAAGACATTTTATCAAAAACATAGAAGTAACATGATCTAAGGCTCCCATGTATATTTGAGTACCTTTTTATTTTGAAATGATATAATGTATCCCCACCTCAACATATAACCTATGGAATTTATCATTAAATGATCTCATGGGTTCATTAATTGTTTTGCGGATAGAGACAAATTGATTTAACATCATAGTTGGGTCATCCAAATTTCTAAAATGTTTGAGAAATGCTTCTTCTAGTTTAGCCCAAGAAGTGGTAGAACTTATAGGTAAATGTAGGTACCACTCAAACGCAACTTCATCCAATGGGTAATAAAACAACCTGCAAGGAACATCTCCCTACATAAGCTACAAATGAATTAACATGCTCTTGTATCTCTGAATATGTTCCCTAGCTTGATCCACATCATGCCTAAACCTAGGTAAAAAAACTTCTACACCTTCAAGAATTTGATGAATAGGCATGTTTAAATTACTATAATAATCACCTATCCAAGATGCAACTCTTTTCTTCGTTGAAGTAAACAATACCATTAGTGAACTTTTAAAGAACACAACTTTAATGCCAATCTTATTAATCAAAGAAATATATCTTGCAAATAAGCATGAAATGACTAACAATTGATTAGAAGATATGCACGAATTAAACCTTGGCATTAAATAACATCCTTCAATTTGCAATATGTGTTTTTTAAATAAGATTTGAACGACTTAAAATTAAAATCAAATATTTACCTTTCAGCCCCTCTTTCTAGCGCTAATTTTGTTGAGGTATAATTTCACCTATTGCAAAATCACACTCATAGTTAGGATTTTGGTTAGAAAACCCTCTCTTGTAAAGAAATGTAAATTTATCCAAGGTTCCTTTCACTAAATGTGTTTATATGTCATGAAAATGCATCAAAATAAGTGCTTAGAATACCTTAGTGATTTGCAAATAACTATTAACAAGGGGCCCATTTGGTAATATTTTATTACGTTATGCTATTGATTGTTCATGAAATTAATTCTCCACATGTAAGATTAAAAATAAAAAATTGCCAATAAACTTTATGAAATGCAAATATTTGAATTAAACCTTAGGAAAATGATTTAAATTAAATTATTCAAATAATTAATGTTGGAACTTTATAATTATTTGAAAAATTTAATTAATTAAACTCTAATATTTATTTTAGAATATGAAATTCCAAGAGTTTAATAAGTGAAATAGCATTTACCCTAATATCAAATTGAAACTTTGCATGAACTTAGGGTTTTGATTTTCCATTTAATTAATTAAACTCTAATGTTGATTTTATAATATGAAATACCAAGAGTTTAATAAATGAAAATAACATTTACCCTAATATCAAATTGAAACTTTGCATGAACTTAGGGTTTTGATTTTTCTATTTAATTAATTAAACTCTAATGTTGATTTTAGAATATGAAATATTGAGAGTTTATAAAATGAAATAACATTTACCCTAATATAAGATTGAAAACTTTATATTAAAAATTAGGGTTTTGATTTATACATGAAATGAAATTAAATAAAATGAAAAATATTAGGGTTAGGAAAATAACAATAAAATGTGCAAAAAATTAGAATAGACAGACAAATTACTAAAATGAAATTTATCAACCTTGCATTTACAGAAAATAATTTCCTGAAAATCTGAACTTACTCTATTGTGATCTGCATTCGCACTATCAATAGTAAAATAGATGCAATCCTCTAGGGTAATGAAATGAATGACATTAAATTATTTAATAAAATCACCATCCACATGCGCAATTTTTATTAAATAGAACAATAAGGTCAAATGTGATTGATATTTCAATTAAAACATTAGACTTTAGAAAATTTGAACTCTGTAACAATGAATGACGTCCTTCCATGCAACAAATTTGTTCTTCAATTATCCAATATATCTTCTCTCCCGATTTTATCTTTCCAATCTATTCGACCCTTTTTCTTGGTTTCCAATGGACTATTTATAATTTAATATTATGTTCGTTCATTCCGTTCTACAATTTAAAACGAATTTTATAACCATATCATTCTCTTTGCTTTTCGCTCTTTTGTTCGTTCATTTCGTTCTACATTATATTGAAAACTACAAAACCAACACAAAACTTTTTATAATAATGTGCTTTAAATATTTTAATTAAAACATTTACAATACACTTTGAAATAAAAATATTCAAAATGAACTTTAAATATTTTAATTAAACTTTAAAATAAATGATTTAAAACATTAAAACTATGTACTTTAAATATTTTAATTAAAACATTTACAATACACTTTGAAATAAAAACATTCAAAATGAACTTTAAATATTTTAATTAAACTTAAAAATGAATGTTTTAAAACATTAAAATTATATAATTTAATTAGAACATTTACAATACACTTTGAAATAAAACAATTCAAAATGAACTTAAAATAATTTAATCTAAATTTTAAAATGAATGATTTAAAATATTAAAAATGTACTCTAAAGTATTTTATTTAATGATATTAAATGATTTATTTTAAACATTAAAATTAAAAGTTTTTTTTTAAATTAAAACATTTTTTTTTTGGATGAAAAAGCCATTATATTAATAAAATAATGTTTAATCATACAAAAAAGGGTGGGTGGGATTAGCACACCCCGTAAACCAACACATTAACCATTGTGGTTAAGAGTATACAAGAGTGTCAGAAACAGCCCACAAATTGCCAATAACAACTGCCAAAACAGTATTAAATATGCATTCAAAAAGAAAGAAGCCGAGAAATTACTGCCACCTGGAAGGGGAAGGAAGATGCACATGACTCATAATGCAAGGTGCATTCCCCCAATGATCCATGAGGGTGCATTAAAACATTTATAATCACAATTATCAAATCTTGAGATTTTCAAACGAAGATCAACAAAAAAGAAAACAACCAATTGAATGATACCAACACTTCAAAATCAAGCATCAAAAGCTTCAAAAATTTAGTGGGTCCCCAATCTTGGGGTCGTTGTGAAGTGGTCACAACACTTATATGTTGTTAAACTTTGAAACTTTGATTACAAGGTCCAATATTTGATGTAACATCCTATCAATTTGCCATTTTGTCAGCTTGCAAATATTTTTATGGACCTACTGATGAATTTTATGGATGCAAGAACAAGATTCATCATAGGTAGAGCAGAATAGTAGCTCCTGGTTTTGACCTTCAAGTGGAAAGATAATTTCTTCTGCAAGAGGTAAGGTAGGAAATAATGTGTACAATAGCCTATGAGTACACGAAAACTCACTGGGAAAATTTCATCTTGAGACATCTCATTGTTGCATTGCATACATATTTCTTGATGAAATTCCACTACATTTATTTCTATGAATTAAATCCAGTTGCATAATAGTTTGGCCTTATACCCACTGTAACAACCCAAGTCTACCCACCAAGTTGTCAAAAATACAAGTTTAAAATTTTGGCAAAATTAATCACAAATTATGCAAGTACACCCAACATTGTATTAGTAATTTGACATAGAGGTTCATACTTCAAGTTCTTTTACCAATGCAGATGGTATCTTAAGTGCTTAGGACTGGCCAACTTCCCGTGGTAGGTTGCCATTTGTGAGATCCTCTCTCCTTTCTCGAGTTTCCTAGATATTGGCATGGCATTGCCCTTCCAAGGTCCATAACACCTGGAAGGGTGGACACATTAGTTACCTGCCTCATAACATGGAGGACTTGATTCTATGATTCAAATTTGTCTTATCGGTCCACTAACCTCAATTAAATTCTTAAGATCATGCTAGAGTTTAGCATAGCTATGTCAATGCCTGATTATTGACTTTCACTCAAGGTATTATCAGGGTTCTCAATTCTTTGGTTTATCAGATCAAATATCCATACCAACTATCGATTGACGGTAATGCTGCCCATACCATCTACCACTGGAGTTTCCAACCTCAGGAACCAACTCCCTAGTACCGAGCTCTATTGGCAATTCCACAATCAAATTTTTTTTTGGAACACACTCACATACTACATCATTCGGTAACCTAGATCGACATCGCATACCATCGATCGTTACTCTCTAAAACACAGGAACTCTATCCCATCATAGCTTGCTGGAGAAAGGTTACCCCCGAGTCACAATAGATACCACTACGAGCTATCGAAGTTGGGTGTGTGCTATCCTTCTCGATATGCACTGTTTAGGTTACCTTGACGGTAGAAGCATAAATTTTTCTCCAACACCCTTCTCGATGTTTTGCCATGTTTCAAGGATATATAGTTGTAAATATTTTTAATGTTACTTTTCTCTAATAAAATTTTAAAGTATTACTTTTAATGTAAATATTTTCATTCAGAAAGCTTTTAAGAAAATGGCATATTGTGCAAGTCGTCAATCTAATCATTTTAAAGGCTATTCTTATATTATTATTATTATTATTATTATATATATATCTATATTGAAAAAATTTCCTTCCTATCCACTCTAATACTTAAACATAAACATACTATATTACTTAAAACATAAAGAACATTGTTCACTGACCTTTCTTCATACCAAAACTCTATAATTATACAAATAAGAATAGAATGAATAAATTCAATATTTTCATCATAAAAGACAAGAGCTATTTAAGTCGCTAATATAATATATTCTTTTTAAAAGTAAAAAAAATTCTAGGTTTTATAAACACTTGTCTTTCGAACCACTAAAAATTGGTTATTTTTTAGTAAAACTACATGATACTCTTAAGATGTTGAAATCTATTAGTTTGAGTATATATGCATGATTTTAAAATAACTAAATAAAACAATTCCATTTATCAAATATAGTAAACCTTTTTTATATTAAATTTGATTATAAAGAAATACTTAAGCTTTTATATAAATGGATTAAGTCCAAGCTTACTTTACTATTCTACACTATCTAGAAAACTAAAGGCTTATACTCTAATCAGAATTAAATATTGTAAGCTATATATATGTAAAAGAAAACATGCTTTACTATCAATTCTTTCCATTGTTCCTTTTGAATGAAAGTCTGTCCTTAAACTATGGAATATATTTAAAGAAATTAATGACTCTATTAAACTACTCATTGAACTATATTTATATCAATTTATATAAACAACGCGAATGAAAAGTTTTCCTTCATTACCCTGGATTATGGCTGTAAGATAATTGATTAGTTCACTTTTGGGATAATTCTATATTCACCCAAACTTTCGGATTGCAGACTTCAAAAGTTTCTATTCATGCTACAAATAGCTGAACATATAACATCATTCCTAATTTCAATATTTTATGCTATTTTCATAAAATAATAGATTATAAGATCTACATAAAGGCAATTTACTCTTGAATAGAGTGGATTCAAGGAAGTAATATTTCCACGGTAAGGATGATTGCTACCCATATGTCCAACCCAACCAGATTAGCTCCCTAAATTTTGACGTCTTTTGTCGTACTCTACTGTGTTATGATGGCATTTGGCTATTCACGAAATTTATATAATTTAAATTTTGGGCTTCACAAAATATTTTAATACATCAAAACATTCTACCTTGTCTTCGAAAAAGTTAGGTATATAAAAAATTATAGTTTTTTTCTATAATCTTAGGGCTTTCGAGACCTATCTTTTCAATAAAATTGTTTAAATGTGAAGACTTGAATCACCAAACATTGCTTCTATATTTAAGCTATAATTTAGCGAAACATGTGATATAAGAAAAGAAACTATTTAAGCAGAAAACCCATTCAAACTTTACAAAACAAAGCTAACTAGTTTGATGATTTAGAGAGTTAAAATGTTGAAAGCTATATCTATTGGACATATAAGGCATATTGAACCTCCTTCGAAAAACCATTTCAATGATATACACTTTCTCAATTGTAAGCTACTAAGTATGCCAAGCATATTTGGTTCACATAGATTATTTTTGTTCTAGGCAGTAGTATTCAGCGATGAAGTGCTCTAAATATAATTACAAGAATAAATACAACCTTACTTCAATAAAAAAATAATATTTCTTATTTATAGGCTCTATATCCAATCAAAATCCAAATTATATGTTCAAATATACTTTTACACAACAATAAAAGGCATCCTATCATAATATTTTCATAGGCAAATGACATTTCCCATTGCACTGTCGTTACATAGAGATAAAACATTGTTCTTTCATGATTTTATTCTCATGCGTCTCAACATAACCAACTCCACACTTACTATGGAATACCAAATGAATACATTTATGTGCTTCACCTCCAGACTTTATTGGTTGATACAGTGGTGAGAAAACTATTGAAATTTAACCCATCCTTTGGGTTGACGACACACTATGACGACACCCATCCTTTGGGTTGACAGCACACCATGTCGGCAAGGATTAAGGACATCAGAGAGAAGAGTTTTTAATTAAATTTTCTCCCTCCCCTAATTCTTCTCTTTCCCTCCTTCTTCTCCTTATTTATTGCATTATAGTTATCTCTACACTATATAAACTGTAACATTTGTTTTTTATAATTAATAGATTTATTTAATTCTATACTTTGGTATCAGAGCGGGTGAGCAGATCTGACGAGCAGGTGAGGTCGAGGGCCCATAGGAGGAGAGCATGGATCCTAAGGCATGGTCTGGATCCTAAGACGAGGTCGAGAGTGGCCCATAGAGCATGCATCTCAAGGCAATGTTGAGAGTGACCTGCAGAGCATGCATCCCGAGGTGATGTCAAGGAGGCCCATAGAGCATGGAACCTGAGGCAAGGCCAAGGAGGCCCATAGAGAAGGACCGAGCATGAAACTAGAGGGACACATGGTAGAATGCTGACATGGCACTGAGAAGCTAACAAGACGTAGGCTGACGTGGAGCAGGTTGTGGTGTAGGGTGACAAGGCGATGATGTGGCATAGGGTGACAAGGCGGTGATGTGATGCAAGTTCATTGGTTAAGAATTTGACAAAAGGATGAGTGTTTTATTACCCTAAGGCAATAGAAACACTAAGGTCGCATTGACTGTTTTAAATCCCTCTAAGTGCTTCCACTGCGTGAATGTGGGATATTGATCCCAAAAGCTTTTAAGCTTTTTTTATTTTTTTTGTCTCCCTATCGTGAAGGAGAAAATAAAGCACTCTAAGTGCTTTTAATTACCGTCAACGGTCATAGCCGAGGTGGTAAGGAGGTGTGTGCTAAGTCTTTGGTTATCGCAAGGTCGCAGGTTCGACTCGCATGGGCGAAAAAAAAAGATTTTTTTTTATATAAAGTTTATTTACTTTTTAAATATTTTTAAATATTTTATTTAATAATTTAAATTATATTATTTTTAAATCATTTTTTTTCAAAATTTGATTTTTAAAGCAATTTTTTTATTATTAAATAGAAATATATTAAAAAAAATTAAAATTTTTAGTAAATTTTTCATCATTTCCTAAGAGGAAATTATTGTACAAGTCTGAGTGACTTTAACAGTAAAAATTTGTGTAAAATCCTAAGATGCTTGAAAGGTGAAATTTTTTGTAATAGTCTGAGAGACTTGAAGGCTGAAAAATTCTTGTAATAGCCTAAGAGGCTTTAAGGGGGGATAATTTTTGCATCGAAGGGTCGATATTTTGTAATCATTCATGATACGATCTACAGGATTGAAGAACACAAGCTTATACTGAGAGGGGGGGTGAATAGTATAAGACCTCTTTTTACTTTTTCCTTTATACTTCAAAACAATAAAGCAATATACCCAAAGCAATATCAAAGTAATGCACAATATCATCCACAAAGTGACACCAATTTTAACGTGGTTCACCCAAAATGGTTGGGCTACGTCCACAAAACTTTTCTCTAAAAGTTATCTCAAAGTTCTTTGGGAATCCTTCCCAATTACAATGTTTATGAGCCTCGACCCAAAGGAGATACCTTCCCCCAATCAGAATTTATGAGCCTCTGCTCAAAGGAGATACCTTCCCCTCTGCTCTGGAAATGATCCCTCAGAAGATCAACTGCCTCTACCTCTTGCCAGCACGTGGAACTCCTTTCCACCGAAGACCTTCTGTCCTCAATGCTTAGCCTAAGAGACCTCTGCCCTCTATGATCATGTCCACAGCAGCTCAATAACCTGTACCAAACACAGTTAGTCATTCTAGTACAAGTCTTCCTCTGTCTGTCAAATCTGTCCAACGCTTGAACAAATCAATCCTCTACACACAAGCCTTCTCAAAGACTTGCCAAATCTATCCTCGGGTTCTTCTCAAAGAACCAGTGCTCCTCTGTCCTCAAGTTCTCTGATAGAACTATCAAACTCAGCTCACAAGTCCTCTGCTAGGACCTGTCCAAATCTGCTCAACAAGTCCCCACCAGAACCTATCCAAAACTACTCACAAGTCCCCATCGGAACCTATCCAAAACTGCTCACAAGTCCCCACCGAACCTGTCCAAAACTCAGCAAGCTCACCAAGAAAAAAAACTTTCTTAGTAGGAAATCACAAGGTGAATTGTTAGAGACCCAATGTGATTTGTCAAACTCATAGAAGCATAAAGAGAATTTTTAGAGACTCAATATGTTCTATACTCAACTCCCAATCTCAAAACTCAACTCAAATCAACTCAGCTCAAACTCAATCTCAAATCTGAAAACTCAACTCAATATCTAAAATGGATAGGATAGAATGCTTTCTTTCAAGAACATGAAACCCCAACAATTGCCAACTATGCAAAGAATCACATAACAATGATACTCATGTTCTTTTCACCATCAATTAGGGCTTCAACAACAATGCTCATCAAACAAGGTTCAATCAACACCATTCAGCTCAAAACACAACCTTGAAGCATTTCACAATCAACATTAGAAAAGGAAACAAGTAGAACTCCTTTTCTCTCCAATATTGTTTGAACAAAAAGCATCCACCAACTCAAATCACAATAGCACAAAACAACTTTTCAAATCATCAACAAAGGAGTAAGCCCAACACTTTAACCAAGTAAAGAATAGCTTGATTATTACCAATTTAATGAAAGCAAATGTCAATCTCAAAGCTGCCCACTTAAGGTTTCACAACTTCACACAAGAAGCAATTTTAACCTTAAAACATCATGCTTTCATTTCCATAATCAACCAAAAGCACTCTCAACATTACAAGAAAAATTTATCCCTTATACACCTTATTTCTCCCTTATAGTCTTATCAAAAATAAAATTTATCTCTCATAAGAATGCAATAAGATATTTCAAACAACACCTTCAAAAGAATCTTTTATCAAAAATAAAACAAGCTTTAAACTCCTTATAACTCCTAAGTCTGTTTTGCCCTCTAATAAACTTCCTCCATCCACAAAATACACTTAGCAAAAATTAATTTCGAAAATACCTTGGCCAACATCAAAAATCGCGCTATGGAGAAATTGCGCATGAATTCTAACACCACCCGCTGCGTCCACTTCATGATGTAAAACCCTTTCACGTTATTCGAATGCGAAACCTCCCGTTCGGGTAGAGCGCCAACAGCCTAGCCGCTACCGATGCGCCAAAGGTGCCCGATGAGGTTTAAACCTCATGTTGTTAGCCTTGTTCCTTCTGCGCCAGGGATTAAATAAAACAATAGTGCCTCCCTTTCTTTTGATGCGAACACGAAGACAAAAAACTTACGATGGATTTACGACAAACGGTGAGTACAAAAAAATGAACAGCGGATTCACAAAAATGGCGAAGACACAGTCGAACAATAGATCACGAATTCACAACGAGCAACTCTTTTCAAAATGCGGATGGGATAATTCTTGATTTTCATCGAGGGAGATTTATATGCATTTTTACCATAAGCTCTTGACGTCGGAGAGGAGTTTAACACATCGACGGAGGTCTTGGCTAGCGCCCACAATCTTAAAACATAGCGCCCACATAGTTAAGAAATTTGCGCCATGGGTTAGGAGAACCCATTGCAAACAATAATTTAATATTTATTTAAAAATAATTAATGGGAACCTTAACAAGGTTTTTAATTATTTAAATAAATACTTCCTCCTGGACCCAAATGCATTAAACTAATGCATCCACCTGTAATATTTAAACCTACCAACTTGGGGTTTACAAAAGACCATTGAAACTGTCATGCCGTAACCTTCATCAAAACAAATTATTTGACATCAAACAAATTCCTTCAAGAGCTTCTTGACATCAATGACAACTTATACACATGATCAAGGGCAATGTACCCAATGTACCCAAAATTGCCAACAATCTCCCCCTTTGTCATTGATGGCAAACCTTGACTGAAAACACTTCTCAAGAGCCAAAACTGAAACCAACTGTGCTAACAACTCGACCAATCGTGCCCACAACCGAGAATCTTCCTTTGAAGTTTTGCTCCCCCCGACTTGAAGCTCTCCCCTTCACTTTGAAGCTCTCCCCCTTACTCATATCTCTCCCCCTTTGTCATCAATGGCAAAGGGTCACCTTTGGGGCTCGGGACTAAGAATGAGCCTCTTAGCTTAGTCCCTCCCCCACCTCCCGATGAGGTGATTAATTTTGGGGTGGAAGTAAAACTCCCATTAGGCACCGATCATCATCGGCGTCTATAACTTCCTTGTCGGGCCTTCTCTTGAACTCTTTGTCCATATTCCTGTTCTTGTCACTTGTTCTTGTTCTTGTTCTCATCCCTGTTCTTGTCCATGCCTTGATCCTTGGACCCGATCATGCCACTGTTCTCGTTCTCGTATTCTAGAATTTCAGCTCTACACTCGTCCGATTATGTGACCTTCATTATTGCACTTGAAACACTTGACGATGTTGTTTCTCTGAGGTAAACCTGATCTTTGAATCCACCTGTTCTAACCAAACCTGTTCTAACCAAACCTGTTCCGGCCAAACTCGTTTCGACCAAACCTATTTTGACCAAACCTGTTTTGATCAAACCTGTTCTTGTTATTTACCTTGCAATAGACTGCCTTGTGCCCAAACTATTTACAAGAGTAGCAATACCCTTGAAAGTAACTAGCACTTCTGAAACTATCATTTACCTTCTTCACTTGAGCCATGCAATGTGAAGCCATGTGACCAAACCTATGACAAGCAAAACATCTGCCTTGAAACTTTCCTTTATTTGACCTCTTAGGTTCTAAAAACTCTTCTTCTCATTCTGAATTCTGTTTTCTATTTCTGTGCATCTATCATTCAAGGACTCATTTTCTGAAGTACTTTCCTCATCAGAACTCTCTTCCTTTTGGAGTCTCTTACTAGACTCTCCAACTTGTTCCTTGTGTGGCTTAACAAAACCAAGGCCTATTTTATATGTTGTCTTTCTTTGACCTTTGATGAGTGACTTAAACTTTTTGGAGCTATCTTGAAACCTGTAAAGCTTATCCTTGTACTCTTTAGTTTCCTCTTTCAAAGAAGCCATTTTCTGTTCTAACTCACTATACTCAAGAACCTTAGACTCTAACTCATCCTTGAGTTCTTGTGTCTTAGCTATAGAGAAGTCAAGACTTTCTATAAGATCATATCTCTCCATACAACATTCATCTAACTTATCCTTGAGTCTAGCATTCTTCTTTCTTTCCTTTTTCAAAGCACTAAGAGCACTAATAAGTTCACCTTCAAGATCTACTTCACCTTCCTCTATATCTTCCTCTATTTGTTTGCTTTTTGAATCATCAAAGCCTTTTTCAGATTTCTTATCACTAGAGGTGCTACCCTTTTCAAGAACCATACATGCATCTTCCTTATAGTTTTCTGAAGCATCCTCATACATACTAGAAACCAAATCATTATTTGTGCAATCATCCTCAAGGTGACCAAATTTTCCACATCTAAGACATTTCATGATAATGAATCTATGTTTCGGTTCTTCCTATTTTTCTGATATGAACAACATCTCATTTTCATCATCACTTGAAGAACTTTCACTATCACTACTAGAACACTTACTTGCTTTGTCTAGGTAGAAAATCTTCTTGTGCTTGTGAGAATACCTCTTTCCTTGATTGTTGTGCTCATCTTTGTTCTTCCCGTGATGCTTGTGCTTTTCAGAATCCTTGCTCTTAGAATCCTGTTTATCTTCATCACTTTCATTCTTGGGAATAGTACGATCAAGTAGCATAATGACCAAACTTTCCACAATTGAAACATCTTATATTTTTCATACTTTTGTGCTTTCTAGAGAACTTGCCTTTCTTGTCGTAATATGCCTCTTCATCACTAGAAGACTCATCACTATCTTGAATCTGTTTACCCTTGGATTTCTTGGTAGCCTTGAAAGCTGCCTCTTTCTTGACATCAACCTTCACTTGAGTTCTCAACTCAAATGCTGCAAGTATACTATGGAGCTCATCCTTTTTCAACTTATCCAAATCTTTAGCTTCCTCAATAGCAGAAATCTTTTCACTAAATCTATTAGGAAGAGATCTTAAAATCTTATCACAAACATCATTTTCAGCAAGCTCAAGACCTAAGTCTTTCATGGAGTTAACAACCTCATCCATACGAAGCATGTAGTCACTAATATTTTCATCATAATTCATCTTGAGTTGTTCAAACATACCTTTGAAGTGTCTCAACTTGGCCTTTCTAACATTTGTATCACCTATATGAACCACCTTCAACTGTTTCCACATTTCACTAGTTGTCTTGTAGTGAATCACCTTGGTGAGATCTGCTTTTTGTAAGCCTTTCAGGATTGCATTCATTGCATTTGAATTGATGTGATGTAGGAGCCTTTCTTCCTTAGTAATAGGACCATGTACAAGAATAGTGTACTCATCTTCAATCACTTCCCAAACCTCATTACCAAGTGCCATTAGATGAACCTTCATCCTTGCACTCCAAAGACCAAAATCTGACCCATCAAGAATAGGTGTTGCATTGCCACTTGAATGATCCATTGTGTTCTTTACTAGCTTTTCCTTCAAGCTTTTAAACTTTTCGAAGGCACCTGCTCTAATACCAATTGAAGAACACAAGCTTATACTGAGAGGGGGGGTGAATAGTATAAGACCTCTTTTTACTTTTTCCTTTATACTTCAAAACAGTAAAGCAATATACCCAAAGCAATATCAAAGCAATGCACAATATCATCCACAAAGTGACACCAATTTTAACGTGGTTCACCCAAAATGGCTGGGCTACGTCCACAAAACTTTTCTCTAAAAGTTATCTCAAAGTTCTTTGGGAATCCTTCCCAATTACAATGTTTATGAGCCTCGGCCCAAAGGAGATACCTTCCCCCAATAAGAATTTATGAGCCTCTGCTCAAAGGAGATACCTTCCCTCTGCTCTGGAAATGATCCCTCGGAAGATCAATCGCCTCTACCTCTTGCCAGCACATGGAACTCCTTTCCATCGAAGACCTCATGTCCTCAATGCTTAGCCTAAGAGACCTCTGCCCTCTATGATCACATCCATAGCAGCTCAGCAACCTGTACCAAACATAGTCAGTCGGTCTAGTACAATTCTTCCTCTGTCTATCAGATCTTTCCAACGCTTGAACAAATAAATCCTCTACACACTAGCCTTCTCAAAGACTTGCCAAATCTGTCCTCAGGTTCTTCTCAAAGAACCAGTGCTCCTCTGTCCTCAAGTTCTCTGATAGAACTATCAAACTCAGCTCACAAGTCCTCTGCTAGGACCTGTCCAAATCTTCTCAACAAGTCCCCATCGAAACCTATCCAAAAGCTCGCTCACAAGTCCCCACCGGAACCTCGTCCAAAACTCGCTCACAAGTCCCAACCGAAACTTGTCCAAAACTCAGCAAGCTCACCAAGAAAAAAAACTTTCTTAGTAGGAAATCACAAGGTGAATTTTTAGAGACCCAATGTGATTTGTCAAACTCATAGAAGCATAAAGAGAATTGTTAGAGACTCAATATGTTCTATACTCAACTCCCAATCTCAAAACTCAACTCAAATCAACTCAGCTAGAACTCAATCTCAAATCTGAAAACTCAACTCAATATCTGAAATGGATAGGATAGAATGCTTTCTTTCAAGAACATGAAACCCCAACAATTGCCAACTATGCAAAGAATCACATAACAATGATACTCATGTTCTTTTCACCATCAATTAGGGCTTCAACAACAATGCTCATCAAACAAGGTTCAATCAACACCATTCAACTCAAAACACAACCTTGAAGCATTTCACAATCAACATTAGAAAAGGAAACAAGTAGAACTCATTTTCTCTCCAATATTGTTTGAACAAAAAGCATCCACCAACTCAAATCACAATAGCACAAAACAACTTTTCAAATCATCAACAAAGGAGTAAGCCCAACACTTTAACCAAGTAAAGAATAGCTTGATTATTACCAATTTAATGAAAGCAAATGTCAATCTCAAAGTTGCCCACTTAAGGTTTCACAACTTCACACAAGAAGCAATTTTAACCTTAAAACATCATGCTTTCATTTCCATAATCAACCAAAAGCACTCTCAACATTACAAGAAAAATTTATCCCTTATACACCTTATTTCTCCCATATAGTCTTATCAAAAATAAAATTTATCTCTCATAAGAATGCAATAAGATATTTCAAACAACACCTTCAAAATAAACTTTTATCAAAAATAAAACAAGCTTTAAACTCCTTATAACTCCTAAGCTATTTTGCCCTCTAATAAACTTCCTCCATCCGCAAAATACACTTAGCAAAAATTAATTTCGTAAATACCTTGGCCAACATCAAAAATCATGCTATGGAGAAATTGCACATGAATTCTAACACCACCCGCTGCGTCCACTTCACGATGTAAAACCCTTTCGCGTTATTCGAACGCGAAACCTCCCGTTCGGGTAGCGCACCAACAACCTAGCCGCTACCGGTGCGCCAAAGGCGCTCGGTGAGGTTTAAACCTCACGTTGTTAGCCTTGTTCCTTCTGCACCAGGGATTAAATAAAACAATAGTGCCTCCCTTTATTTTGACATGAACACGAAGACAAAAACCTTACGACGGATTTACGACAAACGACGAGTACAAAAAAATGAACAGCGGATTCACAAAAACGACGAAGACACAGTCGAACAGTAGATCACGAATTCACAGTGAGCAACTCTTTTCAAAATGCGGATGGGATAATTCTTGATTTTCATTGAGGGAGATTTATATGCATTTTTACCATAAGCTCTTGACGTCGGCGAGGAGTTTAACACGTCGGCGGAGGTCTTGGCTAGCGCCCACAATCTTAAAACATAGCGCCCACATAGTTAAGACATTTGCACCATGGGTTAGGAGAACCCATTGCAAACAATAATTTAATATTTATTTAAAAATAATTAAAGGGAACCTTAACAAGGTTTTTAATTATTTAAATAAATACTTCCTCCTGGACCCAAATGCATTAAACTAATGCATCCACCGTAATATTTAAACCTGCCAACTTGGGGTTTACAAAAGACCATTGAAACTGTCATGCCGTAACCTTCATCAAAACAAATTATTTGACATCAAACAAATTCCTTCAAGAGCTTCTTGACATCAATGACAACTTATACACATGATCAAGGGCAATGTACCCAATGTACCCAAAATTGCCAACAAGGATGCTATCAAGCCCTTTGTTCTCTTTTAGTAAGAGAAAACCCCAAATATTTTGATGAAAAATTTCACACATATGGATTACATATTGTATTTAGTCAATTGCAAAATGCAGTAATAGCCCATCAAAGACATCTAGATTCAATATATGAAGCAGATTCATTAGATAATTATTTTGGTAGCAGATTTGAGCAGTCAGAATTTGTAGAAATTGCACCATAGGAACTAGAGAATCCATATCTCAGCAACAGTGACTCAGTTGAAATACTGGAGCTAAAACCATATTCACCAAAAATAATTCTTATAAGTGACGATGAAGATTCAGTTGTAGACAACTTTGTGAATCCAATGATAGAATAACCTCAACAAGCAGAACAGGCCATAAGCAAGAGAGTAGATCAAGTTAGATTTGATTTAAATCTGTAACTTTTTTCTTTTGAAAAGTAGAGTACTTTGATTGTAATTGATAAATAAAAGTGTGTTTTAGTTTATTTTCAATAGCTATGGCATCCAATTCTAATCTACCCATTCCATAATTTAATGGGTACGATTATGAGTATTGGTCCATCAAAATGAAGACCTTACTCATAGGCAAGGGACTATGGGATATAGTAGAAGAAGGTTACACAGAACCTACAAATTGGACTATGTTAAATACAAAAGATAAGAAAACAAAGAAATAAGGAAAAAAGAGCAACTCCTCTGCTCTTTATCATCTCCAAGCAGTATTGGAGAAAAGTATTTTTACTAGAATTGCATCTTGTTTAATTACCTAAGATGCATGGAAAGCATTGAAATAAGGTTTCCAAGGAAGCGATCAAGTGAAGCAAGTAAGGCTTCAGACCCTGAAATGATATTTTGAGAATCTCAAAATGAATGAAGATGAGAAAGTTGGTGACTATTGCGTAAGAGTCAAAGAAGTTGTCAACAAGATGGTAAAACTTTGTGAAGAAGTCAAACCAGAAGAAGTTGTGAAGAAAGCTTTGAGAACACTTATTCAAAAATAGAATCACATAGCCATCATCATCGAAGAATCAAAGGAACTTTCTACATTATCATTTGATGCCTTAATTGATTCATTAATGTCACATGAAGAGATATAACAGAGATCTCCTTCAACAAGTTATGGAGGCGATGATAAAACCTTCACATCTAATGAGGGTGCATAATGAGGACAAGGAAGAGACCAAGGCAAAGGACAAAGAAGAGGAAGAGCAAGAGGTCGCTCAAGAGGAGGAAATACCAATAGAGGAGGAAATCAAAGTAGAGGTAGTAATAAAAATAGATGTGGAAATCAAGGGCGAAATGGGAATACAGGAAGAGGAGGTGACAAATCCAAAAAAGCTTGTTTCAATTGTGGTAAGCCATGTCACTTTGCTCGAGATAGTTGGTCCAAGTCTTCTCAGGGAAGCAATAGTGAATATGGCAATTATGGTGAAGAAGATGGAACATCTAATATGTTTATTTCTTATGGGAAATCATATCAAAATCTAAATGACACTTGGATTTTGGATACTGGTTGTTCCAACCATATGAGTGGCAAAGAAAAACTCTTTGCTAAAATATATTCCACCTATAAATCCTGAATCAAGTTGGAAGATGATAAAAATTTGAAAGTTGAAGGCATTGGAGCCATGGAGGTTCCAATGAAATAAGGCCTCAAAAAGGTGAATGACATCTACTACACCCCTAAACTCCAACATAATTTTCTAAGTGTTGGACAAATGATGGAGAAAAATTACAAACTTGTTTTTGATGAAGGTAAATGTGTAATTTTTGACAAGAACAATTGTAATAGAGTCATCACACAAGTACCTATGACCAAAAATAGGTTATTTCCCCTTAAGTTTGGACAACTATGGGGTGCTCAACTTGCAAATATTGTTATAGCAAATCCAATTATGCTTTGGCACTTGAGATATGGTCACCTGAATTCTGCTAGCTTGAAATTGTTAACTTCTCAAGCTATGGTGATTGGACTTCCTAAAATTTATGAGATCTATGAAGGATGTGCTTTGGGAAAGCACTCCAGGTCCAAGTTTCGAAAAGGACAAGCATGGAGGGCTAGCTATCCACTTTAATTGGTGCATTAGAACATTTTTGGTCCAATGCAGACAAAAAGTATGGGTAACAATTCTTATTTTCTCACTTTTATAGATGATTTCTCTAGGATGTGTTGGATCTATTTCTTGAAAACCAAATATGAAGCCTTTGATTGCTTCATAGATTTCAATAATAATGTAGAGAAACAAAGTGAGTTCCATGTAAAATGTCTAAGGACAGATCGAGGAGGAGAGTACTCTTCAAAAGAATTTTTGAGATATTGTAAAGAATGTGGGATAAAGAGGTAATTCACCACTGCCTATACTCCACAACAGAATGGTGTGGTAGAAAGAAAGAACCACACCATAGTCGAAATTACCAGATCGATGCTTCAATCTAAGCATCTAAGTAACATGTATTGGGCCAATGTTGTCATAACCAGTGTTTACATTCTAAATATGAGTCCTACTTCTAGTTTGTATAGGATAACTCCTTACGAGGGATGGTATGGCAAGAAGGCGAATGTAAAAAATTTCAAAGTTTTTGGTTCTTTAGCATATGCACACATTCCTGATGAAAAAAAAAAAATCTTGATCCCAAGAGTCAAGCATGTATTTTTGTAGGATATTGTGAGTCTACCAAAGCATATAGACTCTACAATCCACAAACACATAAAATTATACTTTCAAGGGATGTGATTTTTGATGAAGGAGGAGAATGGGGTCATCAAAGAATTTTTTTTAATGATGAATCCCATGATGCAAGTTCTTCATAAATATAGCAGGTGCCATCCAAGATAAACAAAGGCACACCCCCTCTAAGCCCAAGCAGGAGTAATACTTCGATTACATCAATAGCCACTCCAAATCCTTCTCCACAAAGATCAGTGAGTTCTTCATCTATGGATGTTGACTCTCCATCAAGAGGAAAAACAACATTATAGCATCATCCATATTTTCAAATGCTGGATCAAAATTTCCAGAAAATATATACTAGAAGCCAAGCTAGTGAAATGAATGC
Source organism: Wollemia nobilis (assembly GCA_028583015.1). Classification (NCBI taxonomy): domain Eukaryota; kingdom Viridiplantae; phylum Streptophyta; class Pinopsida; order Araucariales; family Araucariaceae; genus Wollemia; species Wollemia nobilis. The sequence goes on from JAQPPZ010000314.1 coordinate 4,865,019, forward strand.
AGTTTTGCAAAAAATTGAAAATCTGCATATGTATGAAGATGATGACTCCCAAGACCCTAAGGGAGATGTATTCAATTATGCTTTATTGACTAGTGCACGACTAGAACCATATAGCTATGAGAAGGCATATGCTCATAATGTATGGCAGGAAGCCATGAAAGAGGAAATAACCTCTATAAAAAACAATGATACTTGGGAGCTAGTAAAGCTTCCTAAAGGAAAAAATGTGTTGGATGTAAATGGGTCTACAAGACCAAATTTAATGTTGATGGAAGTATTGAAAGGCACAAGGTAATACTTGTAGAAAAGTTTTCACTCAGAAATATGGCATTGACTATGAGAAAACCTTTGCTCTTGTTGCTAGATAGGAAAAAATCAAATTAGTACTTTCCTTAGCTGTCCACAAAGGATGGAATATTCAGCACATGGATGTAAAAAGTACCTTTCTCAATGGGTACTTGACTGAGGAGGTTTATGTTCAACAACCTCAAGGATTTCAAGAACAAGGTAAGGAAAATCTTGTTTATAAACTAAAAAAGGCACTTTATGGCCTCAAGAAGCACCAAGAGCATGGTAATCTCGCATTGATGGCTATTTCAAGGAGTATGGATTCACTCGGAGCAAAAGTGAACCTACTCTCTACTACCTAAAGCAAGGTACATACATTCTCATAGTTTTTTTATATGTGGATGATCTCATATTTATGGATAGTAATAATAAGATGAATATGGAGTTAAAACACTCCATGATGAAACAATTTGTGATGAAAGATCTTGGCTTAGTGCATTAATTCCTAAGCATGGAAGTTCATCAAATGAATAGAGGGATCTTCATATGTCAACACAAGTATGCTCGTGATATGATCAAGAAATTTGCATGGAGCATTGCAAATCAGTTACAACTCCAACAGGACATGGGATCTAATTGAGCAAGGATGATGGAGCACCAAAGGTTGACATGACCACTTTTAGAAGCATGGTTGGGAGTTTTATGTTTCTCACCAACACAAGACATGATATACGGTATGGTGTTTCTCTTGTTTCAAGGTTTATGACTAATCCATATGAGATGCATTTACAAGCAACTAAAATAATTCTAAGATATGTAAAGGGTACATTGGATTTTGGAATCCATTACCACAAATGTAATTCTATCAAGTTAGTTGGCTTCAATGATAGTGATTGGGGTAACAATATAAATGATAGGAAATCTACATCAGGGAATTGTTTTAGTCTAGGATCAGGACTAATTACATGGATTTCCAAAAAGTATACTATTGTAGCATTGTCATCTACTGAGGCTAAGTATATATCCATAACATATGATAGTACTCAAGCTCTATGGTTGAGAAAAGTCCTTGAAGATATTAGAGAAATGCAAAGTGGTCCTACCAGATTGTACTGTGATAACATGAGTGCCATTCAATTGACATATAATCCTATCCACCATAGCAGATCAAAATATTTTGATATGAAGTATCACTTAATTCAAGACATGGTGGAGCACCGGGTAGTTGAGCTTAAACATTGTAGCACTTTGGACAACATGGCAGACATCTTCACCAAATGCATGGCTAAATCTCAATACATAAAGCTGAGAGATTGTCTTGTTGGTCCTCTCAACTTTAAGGGGGAGAATGTTGGAATTTAACTGATCCTTTGGGTTGATGACACACTATGACGACACACCATGTCGACAAGGATTAAGGACGACAGAGAGAAGAGTTTTTAATTAAATTTTCTCCCTCCCCTAATTCTTCTCTTCCCCTCCTCCTTATTTCTCACATTATAGTTATCTCTACACTATATAAATTGTAACCTTTGTTTTTTTATAATTAATAGATTGATTAAATTCTATAAAAACTTGGGGGAAAACAACACAGGATCAGCTTGGCCCATGAAAATGCATGCAAACTACACTATTCAGGAGGCAATGCAGCTCACTAAAGCTAATTGAGCATTTTTTCATAAATAAAACTTCTTCTAAAATAATAACATAGATTCTATATTTGGTTTAAAATCACAAACAAACTTGCCAATAGAATCCATTCCATGGATTTTATACCAGCCACATATTCTTAAAGTAATTTTTAACAATTGAAATAAACGAAAAATTAAAATATCACGATATCCATATATATATATTTTATATACAAAGATGAGCAAAATTCGCTATATTCGATTCATTGAAAGCAAAGTATTCACGCAACATTTCATTCAATATTATTTAATAAATTTGAAAACCAGCTTGGAGATTAATTTGGTGAAGGAGACAAGATATTCACACAACAGATAAAGGAAGACGCTACCCAAAAACTCGTGTAGACCCCCAATACCATAATTTATGCCCCTAAAATACACTTCTTTCTCTTTTAAAAAAATTAAAAGCAATATTATGAAGACACGTTAAACCACTACGTGCAATACAATCATTCTCTGGTTCGCCAGATGGAGATATTTCAATTAATCGAGAAGGAAAGTTTCCATACTATGAACGTTTTAATAAATCATTTTACAAATGATATCTTTTATATTATTTTTTATACATTTATATTTATATATTTATTTATTTATATTTTTAATTTTATTTTATTAATATTATTATTAAATATAAACATATATTTTTTATTGTGTTTAAGAAGATATTAAAGTTTTAATGTTTGGATTTATATTTATAAGCTACACATACATATACTTATATGTATTACACATTGATTAAACAAACGAGTTAATTTATCTAGTAAGAAAAATAGTTTTGAACAAACATATTACACATACAATAGGCATAACATCCTACATGAAATTCTTATTTGTGGGCTTCCATGTACCCACGAGCTAAGATGCATGAGGCACAACATCATATCCCACCTTACCTGATGCTTTCTACCACTGTCTCCGCTAGGGGTGGGTGTTCTCCTTGTTCGATCATCTTGCTATGGACCTGTTGGTCACGAATCTGCCACAGGAAAGGATTTTACAAGTGCGCCCTAGACCCGGCCAACATTGAAAGGCTGGAAGCAAGAAATGGCTCCCAGACCAATCTCCAGAGTGGGTTGGTTCCCTTCACTACTCTAAAAATGGGTTTAAGATAGGGTTGCTGGAAAGAGATTTAAAAGGTTGCAGAAAGAAATGGGAAATATGGCCACAGGCCGAAGTGATGAGATCAGAAAATAACAACAGGAAATTTAAAGTGTAGCAACAACAAGCAATAAAAGTTATCAACCAAACTTTCGCACGATGTACGCAGAGAAACCCTCCAAAACTACATTCCAGAGATTATATTCTTACAGCAGTATTTAAATTCAGAATGCAGAATTTAAACACAACAGCCATTAAAGAATAATAATGCGATTAGAAATGCAACAAAGACAGAAAGGAAATCACCCAAAGCGTTGCTTGAAAAATCAGAAGTCAAGTCTTTTATTCCTGCAAATGCACTTCAGTTTCTAGCAGAGAACTTTTCCAACCCTTGTAAATGAAAATTACATTGGTTTTTATAGAGGTCCGTCCTCTTTACAGCATTTAATATTTAAAACCAACTTCCTCGTGATCTACAACCATGCAACGGAAATTATGCACACGATCCCCTTAATTGCAGCATTAAGGAGGCAAAAATTAAATACAATAAGATAATCACGGTCGCCTTCATTAAATTCATTTTTTTTTTAAATATGCATGAAACCGTTACGACAATCCATGAACAGCAGCCTCGAATGCATTAAATCTTCAATCTTGGTGGCCTGGGCACGTATTTTACTTTGAATGCCTCGAAAATCCGCAAATTATTAAATTCGGGTCAGCATTAAATCATCGAAAACCAAAAATATCTCCTCGGCCGTTCATACTGCATTTTGGCGGCAAACAGTCGCAGGTCACGAAAACGTGACGGGTCACGAAATCGCTACATATTCTAACGTCGTACACTTCGCTGCTGAAGACCCACGAAAATGGCACCTGTCGCGATATCGCTGCATCTTTGGCTTCAATGTCTCCATCGCTAGCTTGTTCCGTGAAAACGGAACATGTAGCGATTTCGCTACATGTTTTTTGTCGTTGGCTCTTCCCTGCGCTCTGCCCCGCAAAAACGGAACATGTAGCGATTTTGCTACGCACTTTGGTTCTTGGTTCTTCCCTGCGCTCTGCCCCGCGAAAAAGGAACATGTAGCGATATCGCTACATGTTTCGGGAACCTTGTACGGCCTTGCTGACGGTCCGCGAAAACATAACACCTTTTCAAAAAACATGCAGCGCATCGCTGCAACTTCATCACTTGAGCCTTTGAAGCCAATTGCTGCGCGAAAATAAGACGTCAGCGCGTCGCTGCAAGTTTAGCACCTTAGTCTTCGAAGCCGACCGACCCGCGATTCTGGAACACGTCGCGATATCGCGACGGTTCCGCCCAACCTGCCTGCATTGACTGCGTTGACCGCGATTTCGCGACATGTCAGCGAATCGCTGCAGTTTTTAGACTTAGCCATTTTTTGCTCATTTTCTCTCCTTTTTTGCTTCAAAGCCGCATCAAAGCCTGTATAAACGTTAGATTTGCAATAATGTATACATTAATACTTCAATGAAAATCAATGTGGCAAAAATGCCAACATTCTTGGCGGCTCGTGGGGTATACAGCTCGCTGTATGCAAGAATCCAGGCCTTAGTCCATTGGGCAACAGAGTCATATTAGAACAGGAGGCTGGCTGCTGCAATACATGTTCTGCTAAAAAATTGAAACTGGAAAAAACCTGCATAAAACTGATTATGAAATGATTAATGGAACGCGATGATGGAGTGAGCTCTTGCGATTGCGCAAGCGGTGACTGCAATGGAATGATGAAATGAAAATGAACGAAGTTATGGAGTGGGAATGGAACTAGGAAAGCTATGAAATGAAATGAACTAGACTATTAGCAAATGCGTAAAAAGACAAAACGTAGAGGAAAGGGAGAAGAAGGAAAGGGAACAATGAGAATGGGGAAAAGAAACAATGAGCCGTGGCCTGCTTTTGTTTTAATGCAGAAGAAAAAGCAGGAAGAAGATGAAGAAAGGAAAGAGAGGAAACGGGGAAGGGAAAAGAAGAATTTTTTGAAAGCCACCCACTGTTGGGAAAGGAGGAGACAAAAGGAAAAAAACAAGCACCTACAGCTCGCAGACAACAAAAGAGCTGAGATGAACAGTAATAAAAACAATACCATTTTTTTTTTTTTTTTTTATATACTATATACAATAGTTCACGACATGATTGGCATGTCGCCACCAGACATCCAATCTCAGAATGTTATCCGGTAAATCTGCAATGTCCTGACCAGATCTGATCATACTTAAGTCGGTCCTTGAAATTGGGCTGGCTCCTTCCTAAAGTTCTCCATGGTGCGAACAGGATGCAATGCGACAGATTATCCTTCTTACTAGTACCCACATGGAGGACTTCTTTAGGTACTGGATGTAGTGGCTGGAACCAACACCACCACTTTGCAGACTTTACTGGCTGTGGGCTGAGTACAGGCTCCTCTAACTCCTTGATGTGATCACAAGGCTCTTCAAGTGAGAAATCTGATTCTGGGATCTCCTCAGGTTTCGAAATTTGAACTTGTTCTTCTACTTGGCCCATCTCTTGATGAAAACTGCAAGCAACCATATTGTTCATTGCTGGAAAAGTGCTTGCATGTTCCAATCCTTGACTTTTGACGAGATCTGTCCCTTGAACTCCACATGACTGCATCTCAGGTTTCTGCTCAGTATAAGGGATCTAGCATGAAAAGTACTGTGCAGGGTAGACAAGAGCAGCAACCACTGGAGAAGGTAATGGAGTTTCTCCCCATGGTAACTTTCTTGATAAGAACAAAATCTGTTCTGCTCGCATTGCTTCCTCAAATATTTGTGGGAACCGTAGTTCACCTGACTGCAGCAAAAAGAGACCTAGGTCAGAATTAAAAGCTCGAACATAAAAGAGGTGGGCCTGGGTGGGTGATGGACGGATCTTCTCTGGAATTCTCTTCCAACTTATCAAGAATCAGAAATTGAAGTCCGTGATGCTTTCTTGAGGTGCTCTCTTGATGTACATGAAAAATTGGTAGAGATCCAAAGAACTGTAGAAAGGATCTTCGTCAAATATTTTGATCAGTGCCCCCGCTAGATCGTCCCATGAGCTGATGCTTTGACGTTTGAGCAATCTGTACCATTGCAATGCTCTTCCTTCCAAAGACTGAACCAGAAGTTGGATCATGACATCTTCGTGTTCTATGACATGGATCATGGATAGAGTAGCAATGTCTTCAACATGTGCCAGAGCCATGCCTTCGGTACCATCATATTTTTCCAGGTTCTTTAAGGCACCTTCGAGAATTTCATGCCGAACTTGGAGATTCAGAGGGCCAAGATCATCCCATCTAGAAAAAACCCTCACCTTTGTGGCAGTGGTCTGTGAAATCACGGCTATCGCCATTAAGTCAGAGTCGCCAGAAAAAACATTCTTTGAACTTTAAAAAAAAATAGGCGTCCACGAATAGATCTTCGGATCTTCAACTCAGCAAAGTCGCCAGATGAACTTACAAATCTCCGCTATGAGGCCAAGACAGCTCATCAAATCTTGAGACCTCCGGGTGTTAAAACAAATGTGGATTTTTGTGAGACAGAAGAAGTCTGTCCCACCGGGCGTGCCAAAAACTGTTGGCACCGGTGGGTTTATCACTTTGGAAAATTATGCTTATCCCACCGATTATGAATTCTTGGAGACAAAACTTGTCTGTCCCACGGGCGTGCCAAAAACTGTTGGCACCGGTGGGTTTATCACTTTGGAAAATTATGCGTATCCCACCGATTATGAATTCTTGGAGACAGAAACAGTCTGTCCCACCGGGTGTGCCAAAAACTGTTGGTCACAAATCTGCCACAGGAAAGGATTTTACAAGTGCGCCCTAGACCCGGCCAACATTGAAAGGCTAGAAGCAAGAAATGGCTCCCAGACCAATCTCCAGAGTGGGCTGGTTCCCTTCACTACTCTAAAAATGGGTTTAAGATAGGGTTGCTAGAAAGAGATTTAAAAGGTTGCAAAAAGAAATGGGAAATATGGCCACAGGCCGAAGTGATGAGATCAGAAAATAACAGCAGGAAATTTAAAGTGCAGCAACAGCAAGCAATAAAAGTTATCAACCTAACTTTCGCACGATGTACGCAGAGAAACCCTCCAAAACTACACTCCAGAGATTATATTCTTACAGCAGTATTTAAATTCAGAATGCAGAATTTAAACGCAACAGCCGTTAAAGAATAATAATGCGATTAGAAATGCAACAAAGACAGAAAGGAAATCACCCAAAGCGTTGCTTGAAAAATCAGAAGTCAAGTCTTTTATTCCTGCAAATGCACTTCAGTTTCTAGCAGAGAACTTTTCCAACCCTTGTAAATGAAAATTACATTGGTTTTTATAGAGGTTCGTCCTCTCTACAACATTTAATATTTAAAACCAACTTCCTCGTGATCTACAACCATGCAACGAAAATTATGCACACGATCCCCTTAATTGCAGCATTAAGGAGGCAAAAATTAAATACAATAAGATAATCGCGGTCGCCTTCATTAAATTCATTTTTTTTTTTAAATATGCATGAAACCATTACGACAATCCACGAACAGCAGCCTCGAATGCATTAAATCTTCAATCTTGGTGGCTTGGGCGCATCTTTTACTTTGAATGCCTCGGAAATCTGCAAATTATTAAATTCGGGTCAGCATTAAATCATCGGAAACCAAAAATATCTCCTCGGCCGTTCATATTGCGTTTTGGCGATAAACAGTCACAGGTCGCGAAAACGCGACGGGTCGCGAAATCACGACATATTCTAACGCCGTACACTTCGCTGCTGAAGACCCGCGAAAATGGAACCTGTCGCGATATTGCTGCATCTTTGGCTTCAATGTCTCCATCGCTAGCTTGTTCCGCGAAAACGGAACATGTAGCGATTTCGCTACATGTTTTTTGTCGCTGGCTCTTCCCTGTGCTCTGCCCCGCGAAAACGGAACATGTAGCGATTTTGCTACGCACTTTGGTTCTTGGTTCTTCCTTGCGCTCTGCCCCACAAAAACGGAACATGTAGCGATATCGCTACATGTTTCGGGCACCTTGTACGGCCTTGCTGACGGTCCACGAAAACATAACACCTTTTCAAAAAACATGCAGCGCATCACTGCAACTTCATCACTTGAGCCTTTGAAGCCAATTGTCTCGCGAAAATAAGACGTCAGCGCATCGCTGCAAGTTTAGCACCTTAGTCTTCGAAGCCGACCGACCCACGATTCTGGAACACGTTGCGATATCGCGATGGTTCCGCCCAACCTACCTGCGTTGATCGCGATTTCGTGACATGTCAGCGAATCGCTGCAGTTTTTAGACTTAGCCATTTTTTGCTCATTTTATCTCCTTTTTTGCTTCAAAGCCGCATCAAAGCCTGTATAAACGTTAGATTTGCAATAATGTATACATTAATACTTCAATGAAAATCAATGTGGCGAAAATGCCAACAGGACCAAAAACTTGCACCTATAATCACAAATACTTCAAGTAGTATCACATTTTTCAACAAAAATGGTAATTACATACTGGGTATGTTACATTATCCTCCCCCAGAATTTAACACAGTCCCTATGTTAGTCAATATAACATTGCAGGTGAGACTATACCCATGTTGATGAAGAAAAAATCAAGACTTAGAAGAGTAATCAAGAAATAATTTTGAATAAAATGAGCTCTACTAGGATTTGATGAGGAAAAACTACTCTGCTAGGGTTTGATGAAGGAAAACTGCTCTACGAGGATAGCAACAACTTTTGGAGGAGGTCTGAAAAATTAGAGGAATATCGTGATGGCATCGGGTCCGGCACAGAGAGTGCATGCTCGTGATATTTTTTCATCTAAAAATGACTGGAAGGAACAAGATTTTCCAGTGCATGTCAAGAACCGCTTGTTAAAGAACAAAGGATGTTTGGAACGATGTGAAGCTAGGACAGTTCTAGTGGTTCAACTAGACTCAGTGGCAGAAGATGTGGAGTATCTAACCAAACATGCCCTTATTGGAAAAATTTTAGGCATCTAAATTTCTCTCCCCTTTGTGGAGGCTTGGGTCAGGAAGACTTGGAATCCTGAAGGCAATGTGGAGGTGATGCTAAGTGCGAACAACTATTTTATGGTGTTTTTCTCTTATATTGCAGATCGTAACAAAGCATTTGAAGGGGGTCCTTATTTCTATAACCAAGTGGGACTCTTTCTTAAAACCTGGCATGTGAATTTCAACCCATCATAGGAGCGATCGTCGCGGGTTCCAATATGGGTGTGGCTTCCATGGCTCCCGTTGGAATTTTGGAGAACTGATATCTTGCATAAGATTTCCCTTCTGCTTGGGAAGCCGTTTGGACCATCACAACAAACAATGGATAAAAATGTAATCTCTATTGCTCGTATTTGTGTTGAAATTGACTTAAATAATCCTATTCCAAATTCTATTGAAATACAATTTGGATCAACTACATGGGTTCAAAAACTTGACTATGAAGCTCTTCCATTTTGTTGCCGGATTTACCATGAATATGGCCACCTGCAAAGAAAATACCCTAAGTTTGTCTCGCCTGTGGCTTCAAATCCTGGGCCCTCTCGATCTGGACAAAGTTTGGATAAAGGAAAAGCCTCGATAAAGGAAGGGGAATGGGATAAGGAAGGTTTTATTCTGGTAAAATCTCGAAACAGAGGACGAAGGGCAAACAAAGACCTTAAGGATAGCCAGCCAGATGCTCTACTCAATCATTTTGAAATATTAGATGATCTTGATCAGTGCATGGAGATACCTGAAACGTCGCTACCTAATGCAAATATAACAAGGCCGAATCAGATCTCTTCTTGAGGGGGAACTTAAGGAAACAGATCTAGGGGGTTTAAATGAAGAACAAAGGGCTTTGGATCTGAGTATAGGGGAAATGGTTGGGTCTAGCCCTCTAATGGAAACTATTTTAGAAAGTGGTACAGATTTAGTTATGCCCTCTCCTACTCAGACACTGATGCAGTCATCCTTGGACTGCAAAACTCTTACGGTGTTGGGATTGCAGTAAAAAATAATTAAAAAAAGTTTTTCGGATAAGAATATGAAGGTGGGTCGGAAGAAGGACCAGGATAAAATTAAGTTAATGGGGGATACTTTGGTGGATTCAAGCTTGGTGAGAACATTGGACTCCCATTTTTATAACCCCCAAAAATAATTATCCTCTCATGGAATGTAAGGGGGTTGAATAGCATCCCCATACAAAAAGTTATTTGTGATTTGGTTAGTGTGCATTCTCTAGATGTGGTGTTTATTCAGGAGACTAAATTGGCTATTGATAGTATATTCAATATTTCTCCCAAGTTGTGGAGAAGGGGTCAATGCCAATGTATTGGTGCATGTAGATATACTGGTGGCTTCGCTTGTTTATGGGATCCGGTTAAGATATCCCCTCTTACTTGGATTTCCAGTAGATGGTCTATTTCAGGGCTTGGGCATGATAATGAATCTGGTGAAATCATCCTACTTACAAATGTGTATGCTCCTATTGATTACAATGGTAAAGTGAATTTGTGGAAGCACATTTGCTTTGTGAGAAGTTTGGTTCCCCTGTACCCATGGATTTTGGCTGGAGACTTCAACTCTATCACTTGTCTAGAGGAGAAACGTGGTGGGGTGGACCGTCTTGAGCCTTTTTCTTCTATCTTCAGTTCTCATATCTAGGCCCTAAACTTGGTTGACATCAAGCTAGATAATGGGATCTTTACTTGGCATAATAGAAGGTGTGGGGAAGCTTCCATCTCAGAGAGACTGGATAGGTTTTTGATATCCAGTTATTGGATGGGTAATAACAGAGGTGCTAGTTCTGTGATTCTAGAGGGTAGGGGATCTGATCATTGGCTTTCAAACTCTCTACTTTGGATTTAGGGCTAAAAAAGAATCCCTCCTTTAAGTTTTAACTTATGTGGCTTCATGATCCTAAAATTCATAATTTCATGCGAGGCTGGTGGACCACTAGCAAACCTCCTCATGGCACCACTATGTATTCCTTTATGAAGTGACTACAATTTGTAAAACATAAATTTAAGAGAAGGAATAGACTGAATTTTGGGAATCTTTCCTTGGCTAAGCTGGTAGCTCTTAGGAGGATGGAAGAAGTTTCAAGTAATATTAAAGATCAAGGATTCACCAAGGAGCTTCTTCTTGAGGAATCTGAGGCTGCAAAAGACCTTGTTGAATGGAAACTGAGGGAAGAAATTTTTTGGAAATAAAAAGCTCGAGTAGATTGGCTTCAGGAAGGGGATAGGAACACAACCTTCTTTTATAACTTAGTTAAGGCTCACCGTAATGGTAACCTGATTACCTCTCTTGTGAATTCTCAAGGTGCCCTGCTCTCTTATTTCAAGGATATTTCAGAAGAGACTAAGAGGTATTTTTCCTCTCTTCAAGGAGGACTCCCTATCAGATGATGAGAATGAAAATCTTATTCTAAATTGTATTCCAACGATTATTTCTAGAGAGATGAATGAGCACTTTATGGGTCCAATATCCCTTGAGGATTTGGAAAATGTTGTATTCAATATGAAAAAGGAAAATCCCCAGGCCCGGATGGATTCTCGATTGAGTTTTATCAGGAGTTTTGGGATTTAATAAAATTTGATCTTTTGGAGGTGGTCCATGAGTCCCAAAAGAACAAACAGATGCTAAGGGTCCTAAATGCTACCTTTGTGGTGATTATACCCAAAAAATAGAGAGCAAATTTCTTGGATATGTTCAGGCCTATTGATCTCTACAATTTTGTGTATAAGATCATCACAAAAATTATTGCTGAGATGCTGAAGATATGGTTGAGTAAAATCATCTTTGAGGAGCAATGAGGGTTTTTTTTTGGCCAAAAAATATTGGATGGGGTTGTTATTACTACAGATGCTATTCACTCGATGGAAAATTCTAAGGAAAAAAATATGTTCATTAAGTTGGATATGGCCAAAGCCTATGATCGGGTCAGATGGTCCTTTCTTTAGAAATTTCTTGCTGCTTTTGGATTTGAGGAGGAATTGATTAGATGGGTGATGAGCTGTGTTTCTTCTTCCTCATTATCTGTTCTTGTTAATAATGAGCCATCAGAGCTATTTGAGGCCTCAAGGGGATTGAGGCAAGGATATCCTTTATCTCCTTATTTGTTTATTATTATGGCGGAAGGGTTGGGAAGATTGCTCAAGTCTTAATTCATGTAGGGTCTCATTTAGGGGTGTAATTTGGATAGTAGTTTTCCACCTCTTTCCCACCAATTTATTGATGATACTGCTTTATTAAGAGTTGCCACTATCAGGGAAGCTGGTAATATTAGACAGTATCTTGACATATATCTTGGTGCTTCTGTACAATTGGTTAATGAACACAAGTCTTCTATTTTATTCTTCAATACCCCTCCTCTTATTCAAGCCAGGATTGCTTGCATTCTAAGATTCCATGTTGGGACTCCCCACTTCATTTATCTTGGCATTCTAATTTCATCTCACCCTCTACCTAGATCTTCTTGGCAGTCTATACTTGATAAGTTTAGAAGGAAGGTGAATCACTGGACTTTCAGATGGCTATCCACTATAGGTAGAGTGTGGCTTTTAAAATCTGTTGTTCAAGCTTTACCCATTTATAGATGTTTTGTACAAATAGCTCCCTCTCACTTCATCAAGGACATGGATATTTTTCAAGACAGTTTTTATGGTCTGGAAAACTTGATAAATCTAAATAGAGTTTGGTTAGGTGGGATTCTATATGTAGGCCAATGCAAGAGGGAGGCCTTGGGTTATGACAGACAACTCTTTTTGGGCAGGCTTTGGCTACAAAATTTTATTGGAGATGGTGTACCTATCAAGATCATATTTGGGCTAAAATATTATCTTGTAAATACTTGAGAGATGTTTCTGAGGCTAAAATCCCTAGAGTCAGCTTGCTTGGGAAAGGTTCAATTATCTGGGACACTCTAAAAAGAGGAGCTAATTTAATCAAGCAGGGTTTGTTCTGGATTTGCAATCAGGGATCAAATGCTCTTTTTTGGGAGGATTCTTGGTATGGCCACCCTCTTATCTTGAATCAATATCCTAGGTTACCTTCCCTAAGCATTTTTTCTTGGAAGCAGGCTGGTCTCATGTGGAGGACTTTAAAAAAAATTAGTCTTTTGGAAATATGGAGATGTACAGGTAGAAAGATCCGCAAGAATGGCCCCAGGGGGGACTAGCCAAGGACAGAGAGGTTCTTGCTCTTATTCTTATGGGTAGGCCCTATTCTTCATTGAGGGGTAAAGATATTCTGGCTTGGAACCCTGATCCTAAGGGAACCTACTTAGTAGCCTATGGTTATCAGGTTCTTGATAAACAAAAGTATGGGAGTCTTCCTGCCACTTGGTGGAAAAATGTGTGGAACAAATTTTCCTGGCCAAAATGTAACTTCTTTCTTTGGGTGGTATCTCATAATAAATGCCTCACTTGGGATAATGTGAGGAAGAGGGGATTTTAGGTTCCCTCTTTTTGTGTCCTTTGTAGTAAGAATGAGGATGACTCTTCTCATTTATTTTTCCAATGTTCCTTTTCCAGAGACATTTGGCACCATTGGTGGAGTGCTTGGAACCATTCATGTTTTCATGTGCTTTCCCTGGTGGAGTTTTGTAGTAGTCTGGGCAGACCTTCGGCCAAGGCCCCCTTCCTTTGGGTGGCTTGGAATTTGGGCCCTTATTGCATCATCTGTAAAATTTGGCTCGATCGAAGTCGACACATATTTCAGGGTAGTTATTTGGCTATTCAATAGATTTAGCAAAGGATCATGTATATGGTTTAGGAAACCATCCATAGAAAATGTGATGTGGACCCTCTTTTGGATTCTAAGGAGGAGAAGGTACATCAAGCCCTTGGTCTCTTTGGGGATGGTGTGAACTCTTCTAGCCATAGTAGGGTTCCTCAGCTTAACAAGAAGGTTAGGAGAGATGGTAGGTGGAGGCCACCCCCTAGAGGAGTTTTAAAAATTAATACTGATGGATCTTCTAGGGGTAATCCTCGACATGATGGCATTGGCGATGTTGGGAGAGATTCTACTGGTGGTGTCAGTTTTTTCTTTTCTATTTATAAAGGTGTTCACTCCAACAATTTTATGGAAGCTCTTGCAATTCTTGAGGCATTACAGAGGGGGTTTTCTCTTGGCCGGCATAGGATTATCTACGATTCTGACTCTCAAATTGTGGTTAATATTTTAAACAATAAAAGGGTGGAGGAATTTAATTGGCAGTTGGCCTCTATAGTCGTTCAGATTCTTAGAATGAGTGAAGAGTTCGAATTTATATCCTTTGTGCACATTCCAAGGGAATGGAATGTGGTTTCTGATTACCTGGCCAAAAGGGCTTTTGAGCTATTGGATCCTTGGAGTATCGATAATTGGGAGAGTCTCTCGTCTGGGGACTCTCAACGCCTATGGGAGTTGATCCACAAGGATGTACAGACTTAATGTGGTTTATTCTTGTTGTCTTTTCTGGGTGTCATTCTAGTCTAGTGGTTTTAGCCTATTTGGTTGTTTATTTGAGTCCTGGTTGGAAGCTCAGTTGTACTCTGTAATACAAACTTTTTATCAATAAATTTTTACCCCTTTTATTTAAAAAAATATATAACATTGCAGGTATCAAAATAATGGAACATATAATCATAAACAAGCAACCATGGATTATGCAACATCTCAAAATTCACATTTAGTATTACAATCTTAATGTATCAAAGTATAAAAAAATTCAATTTTTTTGTTGATTAATAATTTTCAAACAAGAAAGGGAATTTTCTTTTCTTGTCTGCTACATCCTCCCAGGTGGTATTCTTTCAAAGTAGAGGTCTCACTGGACTCTACACTGATCAACTATTCTTTTTCTTAATTTTTTAGTTCTATAGCCTGAATTCTGACAGGTCAAACCTCAATGAGTTGTGGGTCTGATTTTTGCAAGCGTGAAACAACCAACACATGAGATGGATCAGAAACATATTTGTGGATAAGAGACACATGGAAAAAACTATGGATCTTAGACAAATTTGGTGGCAGAGTGAGCTTATAAGCAACAGGGCTTATTTTGGCAATAACATTAAAAGGTTCAACAAATCTAGGGCTGAGTTTGGTAGACTTGATAGAAATTTTGGCCGGTTTGACTCTAAGGAAGACTTTATCTCCAATGACAAATTTTATAGGTGTTTTTTTAATGTCGGTATAGCTCTTTTTATGGTCTGTGGCTTTGCAAAGTCGTTGGAGGATTTCTTTCAATTAGACCTCCATTTTCTTTACCATATCAAGATCGATCACTTATTAACAATCTAGGTTATCCCATGTTAATGATGTCCTACATCTATGCCCATATAGATATTCAAAAAGGGCCATGCCCAACATGGTATAATAATTGTTGTTATAAAGAAATTCCACCAGGAAGAGGTAATATTTCCACATACTTTGGTGGTTCATACAATACATGGGTAACATATCCTCCAACACCTGATTGACCCTATTGGTTTGCCCATCCATTTTAGGATGATAGGTTGTACTGATGTTTAGCTTTGTACCAATGCTCGGTGCAAAGCTTACCAAAATTCAGAAGTGAAATGTGAATATCTATCGAAGATAATTATTTTAGGGAAACCATGCAACCTCATAGTTTCCTGAGAAAAATTTTGTGCTATTGTGGAGGCATCATCACGAACATTTCTTGGTATAAAATGTGCCACCGTAGTCAAATTATCCACAGCTACAAAAATTACATTATGCTGGAACTGAGTCTTGGGAATACCAACTATAATTTCCATGGAAATAACTTATTATTTATGTTTTGGTACATAAAAAAGGTGTAGTTTTCCCCTAGGATGTTGATGTTTAGATTTTTCTTTCTAACATTTCAGATATCTTGCAACAAATTGAACCACATCCTTATTCATTTCAGGCTAAAAAAAGTCTTTTTTCAAATTTTATCTCATTTTTATCACACCTGGGTGAGCATAATATGGAGCACAATGGGCTTCTTGTAAGATATTTCTTTTTATCCCTTCATAATTAGGTACTATTATTCAATTTTGAAAATACACTAGATATTATTTGATACTAAAAATCTATATGTCAATCTAGTTCTTGCTCGACCTTAGTACGACATTGGTTGCAAAATTCATAAATTTTCTACATTTTCTTAATTTTCTCCTTTAGTCCATATTGATATTTTGTGAGAGCAACTATGTGTCTTCTTCGACTGAGGGTATCTGCCAATTTATTTTCCTTTCCTTTGATATATTCAATTCCAAAATCATATTCGGCTAGGAACTCCATCCATCTCCATTGTCTGGCATTTAGTAGAGGCTGGGTGAAAATATACCTCAAACACTGATGATTAGTTTTTAACTCAAATGGTTTTCCCAACAAGTAGTGTCACCAAATATTAAGAGCATGGACTACAATATCTAGATCTAAATTATGAGTAGCATAATTTATTTCATGTTTCTTAAGTTTTCAGGATTTGTATGCAACAACCTCATCTTACAACAAGACACATCCTAGACCTTCTAGAGAGGTATCAGTGCAAACTGTGAAAGATTTACTTGGATCAGGAATTTGAAGTATAGGTGCACTTGTCAGTTTCTATTTAAGGATTTTGAAAGCATCCTCACACTGGGTGTTGGGAAAAACATTGGTTAGTTTTTCTATGGTTTAATTAATTGCATTTAATTGTCAACCCGTGGTAGCTCATAGTCTTGTGAGCATCCGTGCACAATATATGATTATAATTTCTCCTTCAGATATGAGTTCCTCAAATTTATGGTTTGGAGGGTGTTTGATATTCATTTAATTTTTTATTCTAAATACCAAACCAATAATCTATCCTATGTTTGTGAAAACAGGACTAAGATGCACACAGAAATTAAAAATATTACTTTGCTGGAAATTACAAAAAATAGGGGAAAATAACAGGTAAATAAATTAATCTACAAAAATTTAAATAACAAAAAACAAGTGAAAGTAAGGGAAGAACTCTTTTGTAAGTTGGCACATGCTTCCAATAGGTTCTACCCGTGTTAAATCTTCACCGAACGCTCAGACAATTTAATAGGAAATAACTCAAAAATATTTTATTTAATAATTGCAACAAAGAATTTACAAGAAAAATTTGGGGGTCTCGTCTTTAGGGGTGGCTTGCATATTTATAATATATGTGGCCACACCCTGTTACAATTTTTAAAACAAATTGAAAATATGATTCGCTTTTACAACCGCCTGTATAAATGAAGGAATCAGGAAAAATATTGAGCCTGTGAGCTATTTCAACGTATTCTATTTCTAGAATATGTCTGATATTTTTTTGCTTGATTTACATAAATATTTCATTTGTAGATAGAAAATAGGTGGCTATTCATCTTTGATATCGTCCCTTATCTGATTTCAATGTTGAAACTCCATATATACTTGTTGCTGAAATTTTGCTCTGTTCTGTTGACCACAGAGTTGTGTTGGAATTTGGCTTTAGTGGAAACCAGGTGCCTCATCTATAGAAGTTGGGAAGTAGGCACCTTGTCTGTAGAAGTTGGGAAGCAAATGCCAATACCGAAGTTGGGTGCCTAATGGGCAGCAGGAACCTAATAGGAATTAGGCACCTAACAGAAATCAGACGCCTAACAATTAAGTGCCGAACAAAATTCAAGCACTTCAAATGGAATTGGGTGCCTGACTTCAAAATTCACATCAATGTTTCGTGGATGTTTTACCTTCATGAAATTGCAAGTGCCAGGTCCGAGTGGGACCTCGATGAAAACATGCCAAAATGCAATAATTTCCACAAAATTTACACAAAATATACTTAAAGACCAATATTAAATAACATGTAGAATAAACTGTTACATATATATATAAATTTTTATAAAACATATACATTTATAAAATATGTGCCACTATTTTATAAGAAAATAGGTACAAAAAATGAGCATTTTTGGGGCTCATAAACCCCCCATGCTTAAGGGGTGGCACATACCTATGCCACTTTATACTGGTAATTACCAGTTTTTTTTACATCCCAATAAGCCCTGTTGGTATCTGTCCTTTTCTTTTTAGTGGCATTTGTTGTTTCTTATCTTGGGGCTTTTACCTCTTTAGTGCTTTAGGAGTAGCTACCTCTTGTCCCTACTATTTTTGGTGCTTACTATGTCGAACTGGATAACTTGGCCCTACTATTTTCTTGGGTGGTTACCTTGTACAGACCACCTTGCCTTTTTTAATGTTCAAATAGTAACTAGATAAATTGGTGGTGTTCTTATGGAATGTGGGATCATCTATTTTCCAGTACTCATGGTGAAGAGGTAACTCTTTGCCCATAGGTATTGCATCTTCATCATTAAATAAGATGCTAGACTTTTTGGCAACCCTAGTTGTAGGTAAATTAGTCCCTGTTGGGTCAAGTTCAGGTTCAATCTTGACCTTTGTTTTTTCCATCAGAGGAGTTATGTTGCTTGATGCCTAATTTTTAGGTGGCAGAGGTCCTAGAAATCCCATCCTCATGAAATATACCTTCATCCTTGAAGGCTCATCACCTATCGACCCATACAAGGTCCAGAACTGCTCAAGTTGGGCAACTGGAATTCTCTTGGGAGACATCTTGGATTTCTTTCTAGCCTATTTTTTAGTTTTCTTGAGTGCTTTCTTAGAGGCCTTCTTCCAATTCTTTTTGTTTGCTTTGATCTCTACTTTAAGCTCCTCAAATTTTTCTTTTTTGGCAGCAAAAATTTTCTTTGTTGCCTCTCATTCCTCATCAAAATCTATTTTTGATTTCTTATCAAATTTGATGCCTAATGTTTTCAATTCAACAACTCTCACTCTGGTTTTAGGCCTTCGCTGAGATTCCCTTATAGCTTTTTACTTTGACCTCAACTTTATGTGCTGCATATCAGGGTATGTTGATGTTGTTGTTGCTTTCTTGTTGTCAGCAAATGCAGGTTGTTGAGCATCTTCTTCCTGTACAATGAATTGATGCTCAACTGGAACTACTTCTTCCTCTTAAGGTTGTTTGGTCCCTACATTAGCTAGAGAATGCTCTGGCTCTTCCCCCTTTCTTGAAACTTTATGCTCTTGAGCCTCTACTTCATTCTCCTATTCATCTCCTTTTTCTATAGGATGTTCTAAATTCTAAGGTTCTTCAACCTCAACTTCATCTTCCTAAAGTACCTATTCTATATAATGAGATATGCAATAGGGCTTCTCTATGTCCATTGCAACATCCACTCCCTTAGATGTTTCTATATTAGTAGGTGGAACCTCTGTTACCCCATCAGTCTACACTGTTGTATCAAATTTGGCCAATTTCTTGACTCTCATTGCTTTGTCTTGTAGTTGTAATCATCCTATTTGCCCCTGCAATTGTCAAATTATTTGATATTATTCATGCATCTTCATCTCAACTTCTTTCCTAGACTCTTGAAATAGAGTCTATTCTTCTCTGTATTTGTCTTTCCAAGTGGAAGCCTACTCTCTCCTACAAATATTTCTCCTGGCCCTCTTGTGGTAGATCTTCTGCTGTAACCTCCTGTTGAGGATTTTACCCTTTGGAAATATCCTATAAACTTTGGGCCAGGTACTCCTCTTTGTTAAGCTCATCAATCACTATTTCATTATCTGATGAGCTTGAAACCATCCTAGATGCCTTCGTCTTTTTGCTTCGAGTCCTAGTGGAAATTGGCATGGACGTTGGTCTTGGGGGTTCCTGCCTTACCTCATCATCGAATTTATGGGTAGTGGGAGACAAATCATATCCTAATTCCTCATCAAATTTGGGGAAAACAAGGTATGAGGCTTATCCTATTTCCCCTATTATTTTTGTAGGTTGGGATGCAAGCGTCATCTCCTCTCATTCTATCACCACTTGGTCCGACTGCTCATTATGTATTGGTACCTCCCCCTCTCCTTGTATCCTTTGAACTGTGTTTGTATCCTCAGTATCCTCAACTATCACATTCTATGTGACTCTGCATATCGTACTAGGACTAAAATCAGGCTATGGTGAGCCAAGGCAAATGTTGTGCTTTCCTGGTACCTTTTGGCCCCATCCTTGAGGATGCATGCAAGGTAATGCAAGACATTGATTTTTTCCCGATGTAGTATGTGATAGAGAAAGAAAAAATGTTTTGCATTCAATGTGGAGTACCTACTAGAGCAAGTAAATAATTGTATGATTTGTTCGAAGATCGCCCTCTAGAGCTCAGGGATGTGATGTTTGGGAAAACCAATGCATGTTAGGTGCTCAGTCGGTCCTCTAAAGAATATGTGCACATACAGTGCAAGGTTATATTCCTTGTATGTGTGCTCCCTTGTTAGAGGGAGATCTGTCATTATGGTGATATAATTTTTGGTTATTAGAATCTCTATTCCTCACATGTGTATGATCCCATCCCTCATGGATGATGTGAATTCATTAGCTACCACTACATCTTACCCCTGAATGAATAGTTGAAAATACTCCATCCATATTGTAGCATCCAATTGAGTTTGCATATTTACAAAAATCCTTAAGTAGTCGGTAGGTTCACTTTTCTTGAGGTCGTGGTTCTTTTATTTCTCCCCTATGCTTTTCCCTTGGTTTACAATTCACTTGGAAATGCTTCTATTTTTTCTTCCTAATTTGCTACACCACATCACACTCTGGTTTATTTCTTTTTGTAGGCAACTTTACAGTAGCTGTTAAGCAGTTTTTAGAATAGTT
The DNA here is from genome assembly GCA_028583015.1 of Wollemia nobilis. Classification (NCBI taxonomy): domain Eukaryota; kingdom Viridiplantae; phylum Streptophyta; class Pinopsida; order Araucariales; family Araucariaceae; genus Wollemia; species Wollemia nobilis. The sequence continues at coordinate 4,885,787 of JAQPPZ010000314.1, forward strand.
ACTTTTTTGCATGCAGATAAGTAATTACCATAATCAATAGTTATTATGTTATTCATGATAATTTTCCTTAGAGCATGTGCCCGATTATGCGAAGGTTATAACCATAGTCAATTGACCAATTAGAGCCATGACACGTAGCACAGTGCCAAGTGGAGTTATTCGGGTGGCTAAGACAATAATCAGGGTTGTATCAACACTTTTCCATGGACACACATGCATATAAAAAAAATATAGACATAAAACAAAAAATTTAATCATGCACCTAAATTCATTATGTGGGTGTATATGTGCAGATGTCTATGATGCATTGCTTTTGGCTGGTGTTTGATGACTAGGAAAATTGCAATAGTGAATGATGGCCATATTTCCCATACAATGAATTCCCTTCCACATGATTGGTTCTCGGTAGCTACAATATGACTTATTCGAGATATCCTACAAAATTTAAAACAGAAGTTAGGAAAAACGTATCTTCTTGGGATGACAAAAATCCCCTCCTTGAAAGTTGGTCGATGTCAACTTTTAATTTCATTCATGACAATTTTGACTTTACATGTGTGGGGTGTTGACATGGCTTGAGCCACATTCCAATGCTGATATTTTATTCTTCCAAGGTAGAAAATGGCTGAAAAATATGGAAATAAGGCACCTTTTCCATATGGAAAGCAGGTGTCTTCTTTTTGAATTATGGCATGTAGGGGCTTTGGAAATTGAAAGCAAGCACCTTAGGAATCAAGCACTTTGCTTAATATGGTAAGCATGTGCTTTAGAAATTAGGAACTTATGCATAACATGGGAAGCAGGCACCTTAGCAATCAGGCACTTATGCCTAGTATGGGAAGCAGGTGCCTTAGCAATCGAGTGCTCTACTTAACATAGGAAGCAGGTGCCTTAGCAATTAGATGCTCTACTTAACATGGGAAGTAGGCACCTTTTTAATAACTATCGAGTACCGTACTTATAAAATAAACTTTATACAAACTCAATTTTTTTTAACATGAGATATGGTTTCGTTGTCCTAACAAATAGAAGTCAGACACCCTTTTTCTTGGAAAAACCAAAAATTAGGTATCGATCTACCATAATACAGGATGTAGGCACTATCTCCTTAACATACTGGTATCCAGATACCCTGTATCGTATAATGGGAATCAGGTGTCTCCATTTTGTAGTATGGGAATCAGGTGCCTTCTACCATAATATGGGAATTAGGCACCTTCTACTATAAAATGGGAACTAGATGCCTTTCCCATCAAAAAAATAGAAAACATGTGCTTCTCTTTATTCAATGGGTGCTGAATTTTCCTCATATATGCATTGTAAGGTTGATCAGGCCTTTCAGTACTCTAGTTGAAGAATCAAGAACAACATCAACATCCAACCCTGAACCAATAGTTGAGTGTTTTATTGTCCATAAATACCAATCCAAACACTCTTGTACAAATTTAAGTTTAGTATTCCTCTCTCTAAGTGGGGACTAGCTACTCCTACTACAAGAAAATTCTCCTAGAAATCTTGGAAGGCATAGGTTCATGGATCCTATGCTTGTTAGGCCTAGGTTTCCCAGGCTGCCTAATAGTTGCACTTAGGGCATCGTTCTTGCAAAACAAAAATACAATTAAAAAAAAAAATTGAAAGAATAATTGTCTTTGGGACTACATGGACTAGGTCCAGATATTACTAACTCAAGATAAAATCATAATCAACTAGGGTCTCTCCCATGCCTAATCTAGACTCAATCATGTATGCTTCAAACACATGGTATGGACGTAGGCAGTGGCCATTGACTATTAAGGTAATATTGTTATCGTCAATTATTTTGATCCTCACAACCCCATTGTTGATGACTTCAGTAACTTCATATAGCCCCATCCAATGCTACATGAGCTTACCTTTCCTTTCCTGGAACCTAGAATCATATAGTAATTTCCATTCTCCCACTTTAATCTTCTTTGGCCTAGTGTGGTGGTCATGCCACTTGGCCTTTTGTTTCTGAATGATATATATTTTCTATAGACCATCAAAGCAGTATTCATCCAACTGATTAAGCCATTAAATTCATTCTTTTTGTGCATCATCCAGGTTTATATTCAACTCTACTACAGTCCTAAGTGTTTTGACTTTAAACTCTATAGGCATCATAGCACTCTTTCCATAGACTAACTAAAATGGTGTGAAACCAATAGTAGTCTTCTAGGTAGTCCTGTAAGCCCACACTACTTTTAGTAATCTAGTAGACTAGTCCTTCCTATGTTGCTACACTATTTTTATCAGGATATTTTCCAACTCTCGGTTGGTCACCTCAACTTGCCCATTCACCTATGGATGGTAGGAAGTGGTTTTTTTATGCTTGATTTTATATTATTGCATGAGTTCCTGAATCATCCTTGAAATAAACTGAGGTCCTTGATCAGTTGTGATCTCCCTTGGAACCCAAAATCTTGTAAAATTTGATAAATACAAGAAATTTGCTAAATTTTTCTCCTTTGAATCACGTAAAGCCTGCACTTCAACCCACTTAGTCACATAGTCAGTACAAACTAGGATATACCTCTTACCTCCTCACTATAGATTAATGGGTCCTATGAATTCCATCCCCCATTTATCAAATGACTCAATGTGAACATGTGGTTGGAGTGGCATATCATCTCTGAGAGTAGGTCTACCCATCCTCTGATATTGATAACACTAGCTCACATGCTTGGTTGCATATTTGAATAGTGAAGGCCAGTAATAACCAGTCTGTAACACTTTATATGCAGTCCTTTTTCCTGCAAAATGGCCACTACAAGGTTCATCATGGAAAGCCTTGAGTATTTTAATTATTTCATTCCCAGCAACACATCTTCTCATGAGCTGATCAAGCCCTATTTTAAATAGGCACCCATCAATCAATGAAAAATCTACACTTTTATCAATTAAAGTTTATTTTTCATGAGGTATCTGATCATTTAGAGCAAACAAATACTCATATGGAAATTAGTCTTATGTAGTTGCATAGCCTGGAGGTGTTAATCTAGATAAGAAATCAACTACCACATTGTTATTTTTTGGATTGTCCACTATTGTCACATGAAATTCCAACAAAAGCAACATCCATCTGATAATTTTACCACTAATCCCAAGTTTGTTTTTCAAGTATTTGATTTTTGAGTGATTAGTGTTTACAAAAACCTGATATCCTATGATATAATAATGAAATTTTTTAAGAGAATGTATTACTGCAAGAAACTCCTTCTCTATGATAGTATAATTGAGTTCAACACCTATGATATTTTTACTAACATAATATATGGCATAAAAAAAATCACCATATTTCTTTCCCAGTACCGAGCCTATTGCATTGTTAGATGCATCAGCATATATGTGAAAAGGTATGGTCCAATTTGGACCTCTCAGCACTGGAGCAATAATTAGTTTTTCCTTTAAAGTGTTGAATGCTTGCTCATATTCTTCAATCTAAAAAAACTCAGTATCCTTAGTTAACAATGTGGTAAGAGGTTTAGAAGTTTTGCTAAAGTTTGATATAAACCTCCTATAGTAACCGACTGATCCTAGGAAACTACAAATATCCTTCTGTGTTTTGGGAGTAGGCAGGGTTTGGACGACTTCTATTTTTTTTTTCTACTTTGATCCCATATGCAAAAAGGTGATGTCCTAAAACTATCCCTTCCTGCTTAGCATATATCATTTATCATTTCTTAAGGATAGGTTAGTTTCATCACAACATTTAAGGGTCTCTTCTAGATTTTTTGTGGTGGTTTCAAAAGTTTCTCCATATATAGTGAAATCATCCATGTATAACTCCACAGTCTCTCTAATCATGTCAAAAAAATGCTCAGAACTACCCTATAGAAGGTGGCAGGTACATTGCATAGACCAAATGGTAAAAATCGATAAGAAAATATCCCCCATGGACAAGTGAAGGTGGTTTTATCTTGATCTTCTTACCCTATTTGGATCTGATTGTATCCACTAAACCCATCTAGGAAAGAAAAATACTTCTTACCTGCTAAGGTGTCAAGGACCTGATCTATAAAGGGTAAAGGGAAGTGGTCTTTCTTAGTTGCTTTGTTTGGCAACCTATAATCAACACAAATTCTCCACTTTCCATTCTTCTTGGGCACCATCACTAATGGTGATACCCACTCACTATCTGAAATGGGGTAGATGAATCCAATTATAAGGAGTTTTTGTAATTTTGTTTTGACAATTTCTTTCATAGATAGGTTCATTCTCCTTTGTGGTTATATTACTGGTTTAACCTAGTCTTCCAAATATATCCTATGAGTACAGGTCTCAAGAGTTATTCCTCTCATGTCAAAATACTCCCAAACAAAGGCTTCTTGATTTTTTTCCAATATTTGTTTTAGTTTGGTTTGTTGTTCAGTTGTCAACTTTTTATCTATGTTCAAAATTCTACCAGGTGCAACTTCTACTTACTGAATATGGTGGTCTTTTCCTCCCACTAATGGTAACTCATGAGAGGATAGGAGGATTCTCCCTCAAAAAAGTGATATATCATCTTATCCTCATCATTTTCATATCCCAAATCATCAAGTGTCATGATAGGTTGGACCATTGATAGACCACCAATGTTTTGACTCTCATTCTCAAGTTCTCCTAATAAATTTATATATTGTGCACGTGTATGTATGATTAGTTTCTTTATATTTTGACCATCTGAAATGGTCATTTTCCCATCTCTATAGCTTATGTAAGCATCATTTTTTTCCAACCAAGGTCTACCTAAGATTAATGGGTATCCACCTAACCCAGATTTGGATTGTAGCACTAAGAAATCTGTTGGATACTCCCATGCATCCACTGTAGTAGTAATATCTTCTAGTATTCCCTCAGGAAGCATTGTAGACCTATCTGCCAACTGCAACATAGTTTTAATGGGCTTTAGATTAGTCAATTTAAGTTTTTACATGGTCTCCTGGGGCATGACATTGATGGCAACCTCAAATATACTAGTGTATTGGATAAAACACAACCTTCTAATTTTACAGTTAACACAGGGCTTCCTGGATCTGAGTACTTCAGGCTGTAGGTATTTCCTAACATAAGGTCAGCTAATTGACATACCAAACTAATTGATTTAGCTATTTTCCTTCCTGGTTTCTTGAGGCATATTTCTCTTATAGCCTTACCATATATAGGTGTATTTGATGGCCTGAAAGAGAGGGATTATGACTGTTAAATTTTTTAAAATAGAGATAATATCAAACTCTATTTGTATTGGTTTCTTGGGTTTCTACAACCTTTGTGAAAAATGTGGAACCCATTATTTATTATTCACAAGTGTTGATTCTTCTTCTACTTCCTCTATAAAGGGTGATTCCCCTTTTCCTATTTCCTCTGTGTTCCTCTTTCTACAAGAGGAGTGACTTCTACACATAATTGTTTTCCTAGCCGTAACTAGATCGGATCATAATATACCTTAATATTATACATAGGGTACATCTCATTTTCCATCTGATAGGCTAACTATTATTATTTTTTTGGGTTTGTTGTAGGCCATGCTGATAACTAAGGAGTTCTTGAAGCAAGTGGTGTAGGCAGACTTGGATGGAGTGGAGCTGGAGCAGGATGATGTGGATACTGATTCCAAGCATTATGGTTTCTCCACTACTGCCCAGGCTACCGGTATTGCATCCAAGGATAAGGATTGTAAGCATATTCTCTCTGGGGAAATGGATTCCAAGGTTGTTGCCCATACCAACCCATATTGGGTGGTTGGGCTTGACCTTGGTTTTGGTAATTACTACCTCCATGAAATGGCATTCCTGATTGCATGTTGTTACCCATAGGATATTGTTTCTAGTTTTTCCTATTACCCATGAAGTATACTTCTGCTACTTCAGGTTCCTCTTTAGATTTCATTAACTATGGACACATCTTGGTTTTATGATATTTTTTATAGATAACACATACACAAACTTTATTTTTTGGACACTCATTTTTGGGGTGTTTGCCTCTATACTTAGGACAAAAGTAGACCAATGTTGCCTCATTCTCCTACTTCTTCCTGAAGTAGAAGGGTATCCATTTGAAGATCCAGAGATGATAACATCTTGCTCTTAAGGTCTTCAAGCATGTTACCAATTTCTATTTTAGTGACAGTGGCTGATTGCTTAACATTTCTAGGGGTCAACTTACCTTTTCTTTTTGAAAATTTTCAACACAAATTTTGAATATCATCCATTTTATGTTGGTAAATATCCCCTCTAAAGATCATGTTTAAGGATTACAGGGATTCATTTATCAGTACTTTCAGAAAAATACTTCTTAGGGACCTATCTCCTAGTTTTGAATGGGGTGATCTTTGCAAATTAAATTTGAATCTATCCTAATATTCTTCCACATATTTCCCTTCCTTTTGTGTCATGTCTAGGACTTCTTCTCTTGCATATCATGCTCTACCAAAATCTTGATACTGTTATAGGAAAAGTACCTTTAACTATTCCCAGGTAGTTATCTGTTTATACCCCAAGATGATGAACCAGTGCAAAGCTGAATCATCAAGGGTGGAAGAGAATAATTTTAGTTTTTGAGCATCTATGGTGTAATCCATAAATCTACATAAACCATCAAATTTAAACAAGAATAAATCTAGATCTTCCGTTGATAGTCCTCTAAAGGTTGGAATGTGGGTAGGAGAGATGTGCTTTATCTTGTGATCTCCTTTTGCCTCTCCTATTGGAAAACTAAAACTAGTGGATGCTTCATCTGGATTTTTTGCCATTTTTTCTGCTATTGGATTTTCTACATCGGTTGCGTTTAGATCAGTTGACAATACTTCTAGTTCATTTATTTTTATCCTTCAAAAGGATGGATAAGTCATTATTTGAGATTATTCCATCTAATACTGCTTGCCAACATTCGACATTTAGTAAATCTTCCTCAAATTTAACCCTACTTATCTTTGATCTTTCTCTAAGATTTTACTAAATTGTTTCAGAAGGATCTTGTGCAAATAGTGGGTGTTCTTGCCAATGTACAGGTGGAGATTACAATGGAGGGATTTTAGTCTCAGGTTCAGATTCTACTGAAGCATAAGGGTTTTGAGAAACAACTTCTTTATTTTTTAGAAAATGACCATCCGATCCTCTATTCTTAGGTAGACTCATACAAATTTTCAAATGAAGGTTTTTGAAGAAAGTAGTCTAAACTACTACTACTATGCTTCCTTCAGAATAAGAAATTACAATGGCTAATCCCTGAAAATAATGCCAAAATATTAGGAAAAATATTGGTTAGTTTTTCTATGGTTCAATTAATTGTCTCCATTTAATTGTCAACCCGGGGTAGCTCGTAGTCTTGTGAGCAATCGTGCACAATATATACTTATAATTTCTCCTTCAGAGATGAGCCCCTCAGATTTACGGTTTGGGAGGTGTCTGATTTTCATTGAATTTTTATTTTAAATACCAAACCAATAATCTATCCTACATTTGTGAAAACAAGACTAAGATGCACACAGAAATTAAAAATAGTACTTTGCTGAAAATCACATAAAATAGGAGAAAATAATAGTAAAAATTATTAATCTACAACAATTTCAATAATATAAAATAGGGGAAATTAAGGGAAGAAATTTGTTGTAAGTAGGCCCATGCTTCTAGTAATTTTCCTGCGTTATATCTTCATCGGATTCTTAGATGATTTAATAGGAAATAAATCAGAAATTTTTTATTTAACAACTGCAGCAAAGAATTTACAGGAAAAATATGGGGCTCTCATCTTCAATGGTGGCCTACATATTTATAATATATGTGGGCACACCCTGTTACAATTTTTAAAACAAATCAAAAATAGGATTCACTTTTACAACCGCTTGCATGAATGAAGGAATGAAACAAAATATCGAGCCTGGTGAGCTATTTCAGTGTATTCTATTTCCAGAATATATCTGATATTTCTTTCCTGATTTACATAAATATTTCATGTAGCAACTGGAAAATAGGTGGCTAGTCATATTTGACGTCGTCCCTTATCTAATTTCAATGTTGAAACTCCATTTATACTTGTTGCTAAAATTTTGCTTTGTTTTGTCAACCATAGAGTCGTGCTAGAATTTGGCTTTAGTGGAAATCAGGCACCTCGTATGTATAAGCCGAGAAGCAAGCACTTTGTCTATAGAATTTAGGAAGCAAGCACATTATCTGTATAATTCGAGAAGTAGACACCAATACAAGATTCATACATCTAACAGGAAGCAGGCACCTAACGAGAATCAGGTGTCTAACGAGAAGAAGACGCATAACAAGAAGCAGGAACCTAACGTGAAGTAGGTGCCTAACAATTAAGTGTCGAACGGAAGTTAGGCATTTCAAATGGAATTGGGCATCTGACTTCATACTTCACACCGATTTTCCACAAATTTTTTTTCATGAAATCACAAGTTCCAGGTCCGAGTAGGACCTCAATGAAAACATACCAAAATGCAACAATTTCCATAAAACATATACATATATACAAAAAAATATATACATATATAAATAAGTGTCATTATTTTATACGAAAAGAGGTACAAAAAATGAGCATTTTCAGGGCTCATCATTGGGCTGTCCACTTAAACAATTTTCCCTTTCTCTATAGATTAGTAATAGGAAAAGCAATATTTGAAAATCCCTTCATAAATCATTGATAATATCTGACCATCCCCATAAAACTTCTTACCTTAGTCACATTAGTGGGAGTTGACCAGTCTACTATGGCTTCAATATTTTTAGGGTCAACAACTACCCCTTCGACCGAGATAATGTGCCCCAAGTATTGAACTTGTGGAGTATAAAACTCACACTTGGACAATTTTCCATACAACTAGTTTTTCTTGAGAATTTAAAAAACTATTCTCATATGTCAATCATGCTCTTCTTTATTTTGAGAGTAGATCAAAATATCATCTAGAAATATCAACACAAACTGATCTAACTGTTCCCTGAACACACTATTCATCAGATTCATAAAAGTCGCTGGTGCATTTGTTAACCCAAAAAGTAACACTATGAACTCATAATGTCCATAACGAGTTCTAAAAGCAGTTTTATAAGTATCTTCTTCCCTAATTCTCAGTTGATGATAACATGACCTAAGTTCAATCTTATAAAATATTATCGCTCCTCTTAATTGATCAAACAAATCATCAATCCTAGGCAAGGGATACTTGTTCTTTACTATCATTTTATTGAGCATCCTATAATCAATACAAAGTCTCAAAGAACCATCCTTCTTCTTCACAAATAGAATTGGTGCTCCCCATGGTGAGACACTAGGCTTAATATGCCATTTTTCTAACAGATCTTGCAATTGGGTCTTAAGTTCTTGTAATTCAAGGGGTGTCATTCGATAAGGGGTTCTAACTACAAGATATGTTCTTGGTAAAAGCTCAATGGAGAAGTCAAATTATCTTTTTAGAGGAAGTCTAGGTAGATATTTAGGAAAGACATCTCTAAACTCATTCAAAATAGGATACTATTGAAACAGAGCAGAGCTATACTCAGTTTCTTCTTTATTATTTAGTTTTACTACATAGAGTCTACACAATTTCCTTAAAGCTCTTTTGACTTGCATTGCATTCATTAGGTGGGGTTCAAAATATGCTCGATTACAATGGACATGGATTCGTTGATTAGAGTTATCTATAAAATCCAACCACCTTTCTTCAAAATTTAGCAAGGCTTTGTGGGATTTTAGCCAGTCTACTCCTAGGACTATATCAAAGTCATGTAAGAGAGCCTAATATAGGTGCCAATAAATTTTTCCCTAGGGTATATATATTTGAGGGCCATATAAACATTGGTTAACCATATAGGTCTGTCCTGAGCCATACTCGACTTGCCACCCATTTTCCATGATCCCAAGTTTAACTGGTATGTCCCTCAAAATACTAGTTGACACAAAACTATTAGTAGCACCACTATCTATCAAAATTTGAACATCTATCTTGCCTAGTTTTCCTTTTTCCTTTAATGAGAAATGGAGTAGTTTGTCCTAAGAGTTTAGATTTACCTATAGCAGCATAGATCCTATGTGGGGCCTCTTTTGTTGGAGTTCTATTATCAGCTCTTTGTGGGCACTAATTTGCATAATGATCCAAGGGTCCACAAATAAAGCATACATTTGGTCCCTTATTCTTTTTTTTTTCTCCTTCCATATTTTGATTGACATTCTTACCATTGTCCTGGTTATTATTCCTCTTCTCCTAAAAATTTCTTTTGTCTACTTGCCTCTTGTTTCCTTGAAATTTTCCCTTGTTTTCGTTATCACCCCTATAATGACCATCATCTCTAAATTTCTTATACTGATCCTTGCCCTTATCTGACTTAGGGTATCTTCTCTTATTAGGATCCTCCTTTTCAAATTTTTTATAATAAATCTGTGCATTCTTCTCACCTATCTCCTCATAACGAGAAGCATCATAAGCAACTATCCAGGTTTTAGGTACTTTTCTTCGAACAGTTGTTCCATATATGGGATGTAGTCCCATTACAAATTTTTGAACCTTGAATTCCTCATGCTTATCATATTCTAGAGTGTACTTCAAAATTTGAACAAATATTTGATAGTATTCAATCACAGTCATGTTATCTTGGCGTAAATTGGTGAATTCAATGTATTTCTCAATATAAAACTATGGCATAAGGAAATGATCCTTAAATTCCCTTTCAAATTCCTCCCAAGGAATATCAGCAGCCTCTTTCTAAGTTACTTTCTTATAGATGGTCCACCAATCCCTGGCTAGACCCACTAAATGCACCACTGCCCAAGTTGTTTTAGACTCTGCACAAAGGGGCTAGATTGAAAAATACCCTTCAGCTTCACTCAACCAATTTATGGCTGCTTTGCCATAACCCTTTCCATAAAATTTGGAAATATCTAATTTCTTAATTTATTTTTGCAACTCAACACTGACTTTTTTCCTCGAATATCCTTTTGAAAACTCACTTTTTTTGTTTCCATAATTTTAGTTAGACTTTCAATAACTTTCTATTGCTAAGTAATGATCTCCTACTACTCAACCATTTGTGCCCTTTGTTGATCAATGTGCTCACTCATTCGAGCTCTTTGGATCTCCATTTGTTCTTGCTGCTGATTCAGTTTTTCTTGCATCAACTGAATCATTTTTGTCATACTTTCATCATTTTGTGTAGCTCTTGCAACTACTAGATCTTTCTCATTTTTTATAATACACCAAGGCACTTCGACTATTTGTACTATTTTTGACTCCCTCACGAGTCATCTTAGTCTCTTCCTCGAAACTTTTGCAACTTCCTCTTACAGATTAACATTTGTTCTTCTCGAGGTTCCTGTCATATTTGGTGATAAAAGAGTTATGTCAAAACATTAATTCATGTTATATAACCTATGGTTTCACAACCTAGGATTTGATACCAACAGTAATGACCCAAGTCTACCCACCTGGTTGTCAAAAAAACAAGTTTAAAATTTTGGCAAAATTAATCACAAATGATGCAAGTACACCCAACATTGTATTAGTACTTTGGCATAGAGGTTCACACTTCAAGATATTTTACCGCTGCAAATGGTATCTTAAGTGCTCAAGACCGACCAACTTCCTACGGTAGGTTGCCATTTGTGAGATCCTCTCTCCTTTATCGAGTTTCCTAGATCTTGGCATGGGGTTGTCCTTCCAGGGTCCATAACACCTAGAAGAGTCGATGCATTAGTTCCCAACCTCATAGCAAGGAGGACTTGATTATATGATCCAACTCTGTCCTGTCGGTACACTAACCTCAATTAAATTCTTAAGACCATGCTAGAGTTTAGCGTAGCTATGCCAGTGCCTGATTATTGACCTTCACTCAAGGTATTATTAGGGTCTCCAATTCTCTGGTTTATCGAACCAGGTGTTCAGACCAACTATTGATTGATGGTAATGTTACCCATACCATCTATCGTTGTACTTTCCAACCTCAAGAACTAGGTCCCTAGTCTCGAGCTTTGTTGGCAATTCCATAACCGAAGTTGATTTTCAAACACCTTCACGTACTACATCATTCGGTAACCTAGATCGATGTCTCATACCATCGATAATTACTCTCTACAGCACAAGACCATTGTCACGTCATAGCTTGCTAGAGAAATATTACCCCCGAGTCACAATAGACGCCACTATGAGCTATCGAAGTTGGGTGTGTGCTATCCTTCTCTATATGCACTATTTAGGTTACCTTGACAATAGAAGCATAATTTTTTTTCCAACACCTTTCTCGGTGTTTTGCCATATTTCAAGGATATATAGTTGTGAATATTTTTAATGTTACTTTTCTCCAATAAAATTTTAAAGTATTACTTTTAATGTAAATATTTTCATTCACAAAGCTTGTAAGAGAAATGCATATTATGCAAGTCGTCAATCTAATTATTTTAAAGGCTATTCCTTTATTATTATTATTATTATTATTATTATTATTATTATTTAATAATAATCATTATTATTATTATTATTATTTTGGTAATATTAAGATATGGGGGTTTTGACCAGGAATCCCTCAACCTATTACAACAACTCCACCAGGGAGACACGGACCCACCCCCTCACACAGTCACCCATGCCACAGTTTGAATCTTGGACCTCTCGAAGAAGAGCCAAAGCCTAATATATATATATATATATATATATATATATATATTTTTTTTTTTTTTGAAAAAATCCTTCCTTTTCACTATAATACTTCAACATAAACATACTATATTCTTCTAGGCATTACTTAAAACATAAATAACACTGTTCACTGACCTTTCTTCATACCAAAACTTTATAATTATACAAATAAGAATAGAACGACTAAATTCAATATTTTCATCATAAAAGACAAGAGCTATTTAAGTCGCTAATATAATATATTCTTTTTAAAAGTAAAGCAATTCTAGGTTTTACAAACACTTGTCTTTCGAATCACTAAGATTTGGTTAGTTATAGTAAAACTACATGATACTCTTAAGATGTTGAAGTCTATTAGTTTGAGTATATATGCATGATTTTAAAATAACTAAATAAAAGAATTGCATTTATCAAATATAGTAAATATTTTTTATAAAAAAATTGATTATAAAGTAATACTTAAGCTTTTATACAAATGGATTAAGTCCAAGCTTACTTTACTATTCTACACTATCTATAAAACTAAAGGCTTATACTCTAATTAGAATTAAATATTGCAAGATATATATATATATATATATATATATAAATAAAAATGCTTTACTATCAATATTTTCCACTGTTCCTTTTGAATTAAAACATATCCTTAAACTAAGGAATATATTTAAATAAACTAATGACTCTATTAAACCACTCATCGAACTATCTTTATATCTATTTATATAAATAACGCGGATGAAATTTTTTCCTTCATTACCCTGGATTATGGTTGTAAGATAATTGATTAGTTTGCTTTTGGGATAATTCTATCTTCACCCAAACTTTTGGATTGCAAACTTCAAAAGTTTTATTCACGCTACAAAAATCCAGACAAATAACATCATTCCTAATTTCAATATTTTATGTTATTTTCATAAAAGAATATATTATAAGACCTACATAAAGGAAATTCACTCTTGAAAATAATAGATTCAAGGAAGTAATATTTCCACGGTAAGGATGCTTGATACCCATACGTCCAACCCAATAAAAATAGCTCCTTAACTTTTGACATATTTCGGCGTACTCTACTATGTTATGACGACATTTGGCTATTCATGGAATTCGTATAATTTAAATTTTGGGCTTCACAAAATATTTTAATACATCAAATCATTCTACCTTGTCTTCGTAAAAGTTAGCTATATAAAAATTTATAGTGTTTTGCTATAATATTAGGGCTTTCAAGACCTATATTTTCAATAAAATTGTTTAAATGTGAAGACTTGAATCACCAAACATCACTTCTATACTCAAGCTATCATTCAACGAAACATGCGATATAAGAAAAAAACTATTTAAGCAGAAAATCCATTCAAACTTTACACAACAAATCTAACTTGTTTGATGATTTAGAGAGTCAAAATATTGAAAGCTATCTCTATTGGAAATATAAGGCATATTGAACCTCCTTCAAAAAACCATTTTCAATGATATAGACTTCCTCAATTGTAAGCTACTAAGTATGCCAAGCATATTTGGTTCACATAGATTTTTTTTGTTCTAGATAGTAGTATTTAGTGATGAAGTGCTCTAAACATAATTACAAGAACAAATACAACCTTCCTTCAGTAAAAACATAATATTTCTTATTTATAGGCTCTATATCCAATCACAATCCAAATTATATGTTCAACTATACTTTCACACAGTAAGAAAAGACATACCATCATCTTATTTTCACAGAAAAATGATATTCCCCATTGCACTATCGTTACATAGAGATAAAACATTGCTATTTCATGATTTTATTCTCGCACGTCTCAACATAATAAACCTGGAGATTAATTTGGTGAATGAGACAAGATATTCACACGGTACATAAAGGAAGACGCTACCTAGCAGCTCATGCAGACCCCCAATACCATAATTTCCACACCCAAAATACACATTTTCTTTCTCTTTTAAAAGGAATTCAAAGAAATATTATGAAGACACGTTAAACCACTACATGTAACACAATAATTCTTCGGTTCTCCATATGGAGAGATTTCAATTAATCGATAAGGAAAGTTTCCATACTATAAACGTTTTAATAAATCGGTTTACAAATGATATCTTTTATATTATTTTTTTTTATACATTTTATATATATATATATATATATATATATATATATATTCATTTATATTTTTTTAATTTTATTTTATTAATATTATTATTAAATATACATATATATTTTTTATTACGTTTAAGAAAATACTAAAGTTTGAATGTTTGGATTTATATTTATAAGCTACACATACATATACTTATATGTATTACACATTGATTAAGAAAACGAGTTAATTTATCTAGTAAGAAAAATAGTTTTGAACAAACAACTACATGAAATTCTTATCTGTGGATTTCCATCTACCCACGGACTAAGGTGGACAAGACACAACATCATATCCCATCTTACCTAACATTTTTTACCACTGTCTCCGCTAGGGGTGGGTGTTCTCCTTGTTCGATCATCTTGCTATGGACCGAAAACCTGCACCTGCAATCACAAATACTTCAAGCAGTATCACATTCTTCCAAAAAATGGTAATCAACTACTAGGTATGTTACACCCATAACTTGCATCTACCTAAAAAGGAATGTAAATAAGCATAATAGAGTAGTATTGGAAATGTGGGACAATTATAATAATAAAATTGAAAATAATGATATAATTAAATAAAATAAGTATAAAACAATATATATATATATATATATATATATATATATATATATATATATATATATATATATGATACCTCGTACTCGGAGGTCTAATAATTATAAAATAAAATAATAAATTAGAATAGAAATAAAATTAAAATTCATTGTCTTGATAAAAAGAAATACGACGAGGTCTTTTGCCACTTGGTAATCTTCCAACCATCTTCCTTACATGATTTTCATGCATGGTAATTAGTTTTTACCTCCAAAATGTTATTTAAGCTTAGTAATATCATGTCTTTGGGGGGGCAACGAATGGGGATTTTTCTTCCTTGCATGTTGAACGGGTGTTGATGAATCATCATGACCAGGTCTACCAGGTCACCCTTTTTTCCTATGTTGTTCATTGTGATTAGAATTTAATTTTCTATTGCTCTATGAAGTTAAGCATAGTTCTAATATTAAAGTATATTGAATGATAATATCTAGTAAAATACACTATGTTCTAAATAAATATTGCTACTGCCTTGTAAAGCCAAACATGGTTCGAACATCAAAGTATTTTGAGAATTAAATAACCTGATAAAATTTTGTATAGGAACACATATATATACATATAAACTTAATAAAAGAAAACTTAGAGATTAATAGTTGAATCGTGTCTAAAATTATACCCGTTCACACTGTTAGAAGAAACTTAAAATTAAACTCTAGCAAGAATATAAGATGGTGTAACCCTATCCACCACATGATGTGTAAGTGTTACTACGTTGATCTATGGTAGTATGTTTTTTTGCAAAAGCACTTGTAGAGAAACAAATAATATTGTATTATTAACATGAAAAAATTATTTTAAATTGGCACTCTAATTTACCTTATGGTCTTTGTAAAATGTTTTCGTAAACTATAAATTATATATTGTTACCAGTCATGTCACATCCTTGCTACTTGATATCTTTTTATTTGGAAGAATGTGATGTTGCATTGAGTTTTTGTGATGCATGTATAGGTTTACGCATGGGGACATAAAAGAGTAACTACCCCTTATGGAGACTGAGGTTGATAGGCATCAGGTAGGTGGGACATGATGTTGTGCTTCATTGCACCTTGGCCAGTGGATACATGGAATTCCACCATAGAATTTGCATATGAAATTATCCTGTCTATTGATGCATTTGGGTATGTGTGTGATTGCACTTTGTACAAGATCGCTATTGCATTTCTTACATGTCCTTTGATGATGTGTGTATTTCTTGTGTGCTCCTTGTTATGGTGTAAATATCAATGCTAAGTTTATTCAAAAGGGAGAATAAAAAGAAAAAAAAAATGGATATGTTGTTTGTTTGCCTTTGAGGTAAGAAACTCATGTATTGCAAGATAATACAAATGACTAAATATAAATATAACAAAGCATAATGTGTAATTTTAAAAATTGTTTTTAATAAATGTTTCCTTGATAATTGCTTACATGGAATTTAATTAATAATATGAATCCATTAGATAGATGTATTTGCAATCATTACATTTAATTATGATAACCATCAGTAAGATAACTTTGTTTTCATTCCATTCGAAGAAAAAAATATATAATAAATTAAAAAAAATTGGTTGTGTATGGGAGATGATTTGGCATAGCCATTATGTGAGGCATCACCCATGGATAGTGGAGTAAGTTTTTAGTAATGATGAAGCAAAATGGATGCATGTCACCGATCGAGCATTAAGGAAATAGAAGTTGGAGGGGAAAGGGGGGCATGCAAAGAAATTTGAAGGAGAAGTACTGAGCAAGGAGAGCAACGAAAGGAGTGAATCTGCTAGTGGTAGAAAAACAGTCAGTGGGGAAACGCTGTGTAACCAAGTAGACTTGAGCTCCAATGTAAAATGTCCTATGTGTGTTATAATTTCCTATGACTAAGATGGATTAAAATTGTATGTTTTCCTATTGTTATTATGTGATAAACCATTGTAGTTTTATCGCAAATGAAAAATTTTAGTTTGAGAAAACTTGTCGTGATAAAACATGGTCAATTCTAGAAAACATAACAACCGTTAAAAATGATTTGATGAATCAAAATTTTTAGAGATAGCCTTAATAATATAAAAATCTTACATGTGAAAATAATAACATCAAATATGAACCATTAATAGTTGTATACCTATGTTTTACATACTTAGAAGCCATTTTTATTTGGACTTCAAAATATTTTTCTTTTTAAGAAAAATATATATACATAAACTGCATGCCCTGTATATTAAGTAAGTAAGTAAACTTTATTTTGAATTCATGGAGAGTTTAAATTTTGCACGCTTGTGTAATGCATGTTGAGAATTTTTCTTCTTAACCTGAGTCAATCTTGATAAAATGCATGCCTAAGCGATGCATGAATGAGGAATCTTTAATGGGTTCATCGAATTGCTCAATGCAAGAATGGGAAATATTTATTGGAAAGAATTGGAAACCATGCATGTTGTGTGTTGGATGTTTTTCATACTTCATGTTTGAATCTTGTATGCTCTATGTATGGATTGTGAATAAAACCATCAATTAATTGGAAAAGGAGTCAATATTTTACATTAATTGTGAATTACATGAGAAGGGAATTTTATTTCTTTTATTCTGAAAAGAGATTCAGCTTGACTGCTTTGTGAGAGTGTGAATATATCTAGAATGATTTTTTATTTTGTAGCATGCGTGCTTGCATGAGTACTATTTGCATTTAGATGCATAAATGGCCAAGCTGATCCCATACTCTCACCTTTAAACTCATTCTCCTGATGGGTAGTCTGAACGGGTGATTGAACGCATGGTTCAAAGATGGCAATGATGAGATTGTTGAGATATGGTCTGCACATAATGTTTCAGAATTATAGCCATTTTACTAGAATGAGCAGCGAAGTATCTCATTTATACCAAATGCATTCTCTGTCTATGTTTATATATAGTGTTAGTAAGCCAAGGGTAGTTGTATATTATCTTTCGAAGTGAAAGAAAACTAAAATGTATTATTATTATCCTGTAGAGTTTGAAGAGATGCAAAATTTAATATTTCAGACTTAGGAAAGTCTTTTGAGGTGTTTCATATAGTATTTTATGAATGCATTAAATCATGTAATGTATTTATTTATTAAAAAAAAAACTCCTCAATCAAATCGTAATATCATTTTATGTGCTTTTCTAAATTATGAACAATGTAAAATATGAACTCTATTGTTTAAAAGAAAATATAAAATATTATCCTATTGGAGATAGTATATTTTATGGATAATACATTAAAATTTTAGTAGAAAATGAAGGGAATGTGTGACTACAGGATAGATTAAATAAAAGAACATAGTTTTATATAGTCTCTAAGTAGAAGATAGTCAATTCAAAAAGGGTAAAGAGTGCTTAAAAGAAATACATATGATATTCTTTTGATAAGAAGTGAATAGAAAAAAAAACCCATGAAAAAAAGTGAACATGATTTGGATGTTAGATAATGTTTGAAGTTCTAGAAAGAACAATTAATGTGATTAATGTTTTCTTTAAAAATAGTTTTTATCATACTCTTTTCATAGAGTCTTTATATTTGAATAATGAAATAAAAAATGATTTTAATAAGTTGATGCTTGAAATTAGACTTTTTGAGTTATATTGTGTAATTATATGTTTATTTTTTGAAGAAAGTAAATGGATTGTTATGATGCTATTTTAGAATTATTTAGTCGACATCACAAATTTTCTAGTTGTATGATTGTGCAAAAGAAGAGACTTCAATATTATGCTATATGATAACTTGTGTTTATGTGATTGGAAAATATTATATACCCAAAAGAATTCAAGCTAAAACTGAGCATTAAACCAAAAAGAAACCTTTACCATAGAAAACAAAATATATTTTGAACGAAGCCAAAGTGAACAAGACTTCATTATTACAATGAGAACAAGTGTTCATCGAGGAGGATAACACTAAATAATTTTGGTAGCCAGCGGTGGTGGCAACTATGAATATGTACACATATATAAAGTGCTTATCGAGAAGGATAGCACTAAATGATCTTTGGTAGCTAGTGGTGGCAGCAACCATGATTATGTATACCAAATAAAGTGCTTATCAAGGAGGATAGCACTAACCCAACTCGATGGCCAGCAGTGGTAGGAAACCGGGTATATGTGTTCCAATATTCAGCTAAGAGGTGAACTAGAGGTTCCATGTTGATGAGAGTAAGAGATGATGGTATGGGATATTGTCTCGAGAACACATTGATGGTACGTGAGGATTTTTACTACTTGCTTCAATTGTGGAATTTTCAATAGGACTCATAACTAGGGAGTTGGTATATGAGGTTGAAAAGTCCAGTGATAGATGAGGTGGACAACATTATTGCCAATCGAAGACGAAATTGAATAATCTATTTTAGAATCTATGCGATGGTGAACCCTGACTATACTTTAGTAGAAAGTGAATGGTTAGTCACAGGCTTAAGCATGCCAGTTCCAAAGTGATTATCTAAAATGTGTATGAGTCGGTGGACTCTCATGGTCATGAGAGGGATTGTGAATCCTTGCCCGACTTTGGAATAGGGGAGTTAAGGCATTCCTCCTTTTAGGTGATATGGGCCCTGTAAGGACAAACCCCATGCCGAGAATGGTAGATACCCACGGTGGGGTAAAGTTCTATTTATGGCAAATATTGTGGGAAGTTGGTCGGTCCTAAGCACTTAAGACACCAGTTGTAGTGGTGGAAATCTTGAAGTGTGATACCCTTAGGCCTAGTACAAATATTAATTTGGGTGTATATAATGTAAAAGTGAAAGTTTGGTTATGCTCTCATTTAAAAAAAAATTGTGTGTGTTTTAACAACCAGTGAGTATGCCGGGTTGTTATAGTTGGTATCAGAGCCTAGGTTACAAACCTTGGTGAATGAACATGCATAGTTGTTTTGACATAACTCTTTTGATGCCATGCATGACGGGTACCTCGTGGAGAACTAGTGAAAATCTGTAAGAGGAAAATGCAAAATTTCCATGAGTTGGAACAAGAAGACTCATGAGGGAGTCTGAAACAAAAGTTCCACGAGTAGGAACAAGAAGAAGACTCATGAGAGAGTTTGAAAGGATGCAAGCTACTAATACACCACGATGAATGGTCAGAAGAGAGAAATAGACTATAGTTGTGAGAGCTACGCATAATTATGAAAATATGGCTCAAATGATTCAAATCATGTAAGGACAACTGAATCAACAAAATGAACAAATGCAAATTCAAAAAGCTCAAATGAATGAGTATATGGATCAAAAAAGGGCACAAATGACCCAGCAGCAAGAATTAATCACCTAGTAGCAAAAATTCATTGAGAATTTGACTAATAGAAGGGGAGCTAAAAATGTAAGTGAATTTATAGAGGGTTCCTTGAGGAGGAAAGTGGATGAATAATTGAAAAATGAAATCAATAAATTTGATATATCCAAGTTTTATGGAAGGGGTGATGGTGAAACCACTATTAATTAGCTAAGTGAGGCCGAAGGATATTTTGTGATCCAACCTCTTTGTTCTGAATCCAAACCACATGGGCAGTGGCTCATTTAGAAGGTCCTGCAAGAGACTGGTGGACCACATACAAGACAATTACTCAGAAGGAAGTAGCAGATATACCTTGGGAGGAATTTGAAGGAGAGTTTAAAAATTGCTTTCTTATGAAATAATTCTATATTGAGAAACATGGAGAATTTACCAATTTACAACAAAGTAATATGATGGTAATTGAGTATTACTAGAGGTTTGTACAACTTCTTAAGTATGCTTCAAAATTTGATGGGTAAGAAAATTTTAAATCTCATAAGTTTGTTATGGGATTGCACCCAAAATACAGTCAACCAGTACCTCAAACATTTTCAGTGGCCTATGATGTTGCCCGATATGAAGAGTCAAGCCAGAAATAGGTAAAGGCTTACTATTAGCAAGTCAAGAAAGAAAATTCTAAGAAAAGAAGGTATCCTGAGCAAAATAGAGGTAAATATTAGTACAAGAAATTTAGAGATGAAGGGCGAAGTAGAAATGATAACAGAGGCAAGGGTAAATTCCAAGGGAACAAAGGGCATCCAAATCGAAGGAATTTCCAGGAAAGGAAAAACAAAAATAAAGAATAGGGTAAAAATGGTAATCATAATAGGAAAAGTGATAAGCCAAAGAACGATGGACCAAACACATGCTTTACTTGTGGAGCACTACACCATTTTGCTATACAATGCCCTAACAATGCTGATCGTAGGAATTCCATTGAGGAAGCACTGCATAGAATTTTTGTTGCCACAGGTAACCCTAATATTTCGGTACAAGCTACTCCATTTTTGATAAAAGGAAAGTTAGGCAAAAGAGATGTCCAAATTTTAATTGATAGTGGTGTTGTAGATAGTTTCATCTCTAATAGTATATTGAGAGACATACCAGTTAA
Source organism: Wollemia nobilis (assembly GCA_028583015.1). Classification (NCBI taxonomy): domain Eukaryota; kingdom Viridiplantae; phylum Streptophyta; class Pinopsida; order Araucariales; family Araucariaceae; genus Wollemia; species Wollemia nobilis. Next base: position 4,907,546 of record JAQPPZ010000314.1, read on the forward strand.
ACTTGGGATTATGGCTAGAGGGTGACAATTTGAGTATGGTTCGGGATAAACTCACTTAGTCAACCAGTGTCTATTTGACCCACAAATAGATTTACCCTAAGGAAAAATCAATTGGCATATGTATGTGGCTCCTTTGAATTCATTTGACATTGTCCTAGGAGTGGATTGGCTTAAAGCTCATAAGGCCCTTTTGAATTTTGAGGAAAAATGGATGGATTATACGGATGATGTAAATCGGTGAATCCGCATTCACTACAATCGAACATTCTTTGAGCCTCATTTGATGACCGCCATGCAGGTCAAAAGAGCCTAGAGGAAAGGATGTAAATTGTATGTGGTTAAATTAAACAAAAAGGAGGAAACTAATTCAAGCTCTGTAATATTTCAGCAGTACCTAGTGTTGAATGAATATAGGGATGTTTTTCCTGAAGATTTACCTGGGCTACCTTCAAAAAGAGAATTTGATTTTTCAATCGATATTATACTAGGAGCAACTCCAGTAGTTCGAACTCATTACTGGATGACATCTCTTGAATTGAAAGAACTTAAGATGCAACTACATGACTTGTTAGAGAAAGGGCACATTAAACCTAGTGTTTCACCCTACGGACCACCAGTGCTATTTGTTAAAAAGAAGGATGGATCCTTGAGATTATGCATTGATTATAGAATGCTCAACAAGATGACGGTTAAGAATAAGTGTCCCTTACCTAAAGTTGATGATCTATTTGAACAACTGAAAGGAGCTACAATCTACTCAAATATTGATTTAAGGTTGGAATATCATTAGTTGAGAATCAGAGAGGAGGATACTTATAAGACTACCTTTAGAACTCGGTATGGACATTATGAGTTCACAATGTTACCATTTGGATTAACAATTGCACCAGCTACATTTATGAATTTGATAAATAGTGTATTTCGAAAGCAATTAGATAAATTTGTGCTAATCTTTCTAGATGATATCTTGATTTATTCTCAAAGTAGAGAAGAGCATGATCAACACACGAGGATAGTGTTGGAAATCCTCAAGAAAAAATAGTTGTATGGTAAACTGTCCAAATGTGAGTTTTATACATCACAAGTTCAGTATTTGGGACATATTGTCTCCGCCAATGGAATAGTTGTAGATCCTAAAAATATTGAAGCTATAATGGCTTAGCAAACTCTAATAAATGTGTCAAAAGTAAGAAGTTTCATGGGAATGACCGAATATTATAGACAAATTTTTAAAGGATTCTCGAAGATTGCATCTCCTATTACTAGCTTATAAATAAAATGGAAAGCTTATAGGTGGACGACTCAGTGTGAAGAAGCCTTCATAATACTTAAGGAAAATTTGATAACTACACCTATATTAAAAATAGCTGACCCAAGCAAATTATTCACAGTATGTACCAATGCTTCATTGGAAGGATTGGGTGGTGTTTTGATGCAATATGAATCTATAATAGCATATGAGTCCAAAAAACTTAAGAGACATGAAATAAATTATGCTACCCATGATTTAGAGATGGTAGCAGTAGTTCATGCTCTTAAGATATGGATACATTATTTGATAGACAAGCCCTTTGAGCTTAAAATCGACCATCAGAGTTTGAAATATATTTTTACTCAACCTTTGCTAAATGCCAGACAACAAATATGGATGGATTTTCTGACTGAGTATGACTTTGGTATTGAATATATCAAAGAAAAATATAATAAATTGGTATATGCTCTCAGCAGAAGAAGGCACATAGCAACAATTACAAATGCCAATATGATCTAATGGAACAAATCAAGGAAATGCAAAAGAGTGATGAGTTTTGTAATCAATGCTGCAATAAGGTTGAGCGAGAACCAGGAAGGCACAAATATTATAATATTAAGGAATATTTGGTATATTTTCACAATAAAATTATAGTACCTAATGATGAGGGACTAAAAAGAGATATCTTGCAAGAAGCCCATTATCCACCATATTATGCTCATCTAGGGGTAATTAAAATGAAAGAAACTTTGAGAAAGGACTATTTTTTCTTGGAATAAAAAATGATGTGGTACAATTTGTTGCTAAATGCTTGGAATATCAAAATTTTAAGGTAGAGCATCAGCATCCTAGGATACAGTTGCATCTGTTCGATGTGCCAGAACATAAATGGCAAGTAATATCTATGGATTTTATTGTTGGCCTTCCTAAGACATGATTCCAGCATGATGCCATATTTTTTGTGGTGGATAAATTAACTAAAGTAGTGCATTTTATACCAGGCAGCATACGTGATGATGCATCGGCCATTGCGCAAAAATTTTCTCATGAAATTGTAAGATTACATGGCTTTCCTAAGATAATAATATTGGATAGAGATTCGAGATTTAACTCTGAGTTTTGATAGGCTTTACATCGAGCTTGGGAAAAAAAACTCAATATCAGCACCATATATCATCCTGAGACGGATGGACAGATCGAGAGAATTAATCAGGTTCTAGAAAACATGTTGTGCATGTATTGTATGGATCACCAAAATAAATGGGAAGAATATATCTTCCTGGTAGAATTTTCTTATAATAACAACTACCATACCATGTTGGGTATGGACCCTTTTGAGGCTCTATATGGGTGTAGGTGTAGAACACCTTAACGTGGGATAATTTGGATGATCGAGAGGTAATCGGTCCTGAAGCTGTCAAAAGGATGGAGATCCAACTTAAAGAATTTTTTATCAACTTCGTGAAGCTGCTGATCGCCAGAAGAGTTATGCCGACTTGAAAAAAACCCCTCGAGAATTTGTTGTAGATGATAAATTTTTTCTTAGAGTCAAACCTACCAAAAGTTCAATCAAATCCATAAAATCAAGTTCTAGATATGTTGGTCCTTTTGACATTGTTGACAAGATTAGTCCTGGCACCTACAAACTTGCTTTACCGTTAAAATTTGTCCAAAATCCACAGTGTTTTCCATGTGTATCTCCTTCGTAAATATGTTTTTGACCCATCACATGTTTTGGATGTGTCACATTTGTAGCTGTTGGACCCGCAGCTCATCAAGGTTCAACCAGTTAAAATTTTGGGGTTCAAAACTAAAAACTTGAGGAAAATAATTGTGGAATAGTGTAGGATTCAGTGGGACCACTACTCTAAGAAAAATGCCACCTGGGAAAATGTTGTAGACATGAAAAATCAATTTCCATACTTATTTGAAAATTGTTAACCAAAAGATAAATTGCTATATGCATTGAGTTGTATATATTTTATATGTTGGCATGTTGAGATTTGATAGGGCATTTTTGAATATTGTGTATATAAAAAAAAATATATATATATATATATATATATATATATATATAATATATATATATATATATATATATATATATATATATATATATATATATGATAGATTTTGTGGATATCTATATTTATATTTTTTAGTTAACATAGGGACTATGTTAATTCTTAGAGGGGGAGTATGTCACATCCCTACTACTTGATATCTTTTTATTTGGAAGAATGTGATGTTGCATTGAGTTTTTGTGATGCAGGTATAGGTTTACGCATGGAGGCATAAGAGAGTAACCACCCCTGATGGAGACTGAGGTTGAAAGGCATCAGGTAGGTGGGACATGATGTTGTGCTTCATTGCACCTTGGCTAGTGGATACATGGAATTCCACCATATAATTTGCATATGAAATCATCTTGTTTTTTGATGCATTTGGGCATGTGTGTGATTGCACTTTGTACAAGATTTCTATTGCATTTCTTACTTGTCCTTTGATATTGTGTGCATTTCTTGTGTCCTACTTGTTATGGTGAAAATGACAATGCTAAGTTTATTTAAAATGGGGAATAAAAAAAAATTGATATGTTGTTTGTTTGCCTTTGAGGGAATAAACTCATAAATTGCAAGATTATACAAATAAATAAATATAAATATAACAAAACATAATGTGTAATTTAAAAAAAATGTATTTAATAAATATTTCCTTGATAATTGCTTACATGAAATTTAATTAATAATATGAATCCATTAGATAGGTGTCTTTACAATCATTACATTTAATGATGATAACCATCAGTAAGATCACTTTGTTTTCATTCCATTCGAAGAAAAAAAATATAATAAATTTAAAAAAATTGGCTATGTATGGAAGATGATTTTGCATAGTCATTATGTGAGGCGTCACCCGTGGATAGTGGAGTAAGTTTTTAGTAATGGTGAAGCAAAATGGATGCATGTCGTCGATCGATCATTAAGGAAAGAGTAGTTGGATGGAAAAGGGGGGCATGCAAAGGAAATTGAAGGAAAGTGTTGAGCAGGGAGAGCAGTGGAAGGATCGAATCTGCTAGTGGAAGAAAAACAAATAGTCAATGGGGAAACAATGTGTAACCAGGTAGACTTGATCTCCAATGTAAAACACCTTATGTGTGTTATAATTTCCTATGATTGAGATGGCTTAAAATTGTATGTTTTTCTTTCTGTTGTTATGTGATAAACCACTATATTTTTATTGCAAATGAAAACTTTTAGTTTGAGAAAACTTATCGTGACAAAACATAGTCAGTTCTGGAAAACATAGAAACTGTTAACAATGATTTGATGAATCAAAGTTTTGAGAGATAGCCTTAATAAGACAAAAATATTACATGTGAAAACAATAACATCAAATCTGAACCATTAATAGTTGTATGCCTGTGTTTTACATACATAGAATCCATTTTTATTTGGACTTCAAGAGATTTTTCTTTTTAAGAAAATTTATATATACATAAACTGCATGCCCTGTATATTAAGTAAGTGAGTAAACTTCATTTTGAATTCCTGTAGAGTTTGAATTTTGCATACCTGTGTAATGCATGTTGAGCATTGTTCTTCTTAACCTGAGTCAAGCTTGATAAAATACATGCCTAAGCGATGCATGAATGAGGAATCTTTAACGAGTTCATCAAATTGCTCAATGCAAGAATGGGAAATATTTATTGGAAAGAATTGGAAACCATGCATTTTGTGTGCTAGACATTTTCATGCTTTATGTTTGAATCTTGTATGCTTTGTGTATGGATTGTGAATAAAACCATCAATTAATTAGGAAAGGAGTCAATATTTTACATGCATTGTGAATTGCATGAGAAGGGAATTTTATTTTTTTATTCTAAAAAGAGATTCAATTTGACTACTCTAAGAGAGTGTGAATATATATCTGGAATGATTTTTTTATTCTGTAGCATTCGTTCCTGCATGAGTACTGCTTACATTTAGATGCATAAATGGCCAAGTTGATCCCATACTCTCACCTTTAAACTCATTCTCCTTATGGGTATTCTGAAGGGGTGATTGAACGTGTGGTTCAAGGATGTCAATGGTGAGATTGCTGATATATGGTTTGCATATAATATTTTGGTATTATAGCTATTTTCCCAGAAAGAGTAGTGAAGTGTCTCATTCATACCAAATGCATTCTTTGGCTATGTTTATATATAGTGTTAGTAAGCCAAAGGTGGTTGTAAATTGTCTTTTGAAGTGAAAGTAAACTAAAATGTATTATTATTATCCTATAGAGTTTGAAGAGATGCAAAATTTAAATCTTTCAGACTTAGGAAAGTCTTTTGAGGTGTTTCATATAGTCTTTTATGACTGCATTAAATCATGTAATGTATTTATTTATTAAAAAAAACTCCTCAATCAAATCGCAAGATCATTTTATGTGCTTTTCTAAATTTTGAACGATGTAAAATATGAACTCTACTGTTTAAAAGAAAATATAGAATGTTATCCTATTGGAGACAGTATATTTTATGGATAATACATTGAAATTTTAGTAGAAAATGAAGGGAATGTGTGGCTACAGGATAGATTAAATAAAAAAACATAGTTTTATATAGTCTCTAAGTAGAAGACAGACAATTCGAAAAGGGTAAAGAGTGCTTAAAAGAAATATATATGATATTCTTTTGATAAGAATTGAATAGAAAAAATCCCATGAAAAAGAAGTGAACATGATTTGGATGTTAGATAATGTTTGAAGTTCTAGAAAGAACAATTAATGTGATTAATGTTTTCTTTAAAAAATAGTTTTTATCATACTCTTTTCATAGAGTCTTTATATTTGAAGAATGAAAAAAAAAGATCTTAATAAGTAGATGCTTGAAATTAGACTTTTTGAGTTATATTATGTAATTATATGTTTATTTTTTTGAAGAACGAAAATGGACTGTTATGATGCTATTTTAGAATTATTTAGTCAGCATCACAAATTTTCTAGTTGTATGACTATGCAAAAGAATATACTTCAATATTATGCTATATGAAAACTTGTGTTTATGTGATTGGAAAATATTATATACCCAAAATAATTCAAGCTAAAACTGAGCATTAATCCAAAAAGAAACCTTTGCCAGAGAAAACAAAAGATATTTTAAACGAATTCAAAGTGAACAAGACTTCATTCTTACAATGAGAGCAAGTTTTAATTGAGGAGGATAACACTAAATTATTCTAGTAGCCAGTGGTGGTGGCAACCGTGAATATGTATACGTATATAAAGTGCTTATCGAGAAGGATAGCACTAAATTATCTCTGGTAGCCATTGGTGGTAGCAACCATGATTATGTATACAAAATGAAGTGCTTATCAAGGAGGATAGCACTAACCCAACTTCGATGGCCAACAATAGCAATAAATTGGGTATATGTGTTCCAATATTCAGCTAAGAGGTGAACTAGAGGTTCCACACTGATGAGAGTAAGATATGATGTTATGGGACATTGTCTCAAGAACACATGGATGGTACATGATGATTTTCACTACTTGCTTCGATTGTGGAATTGTCAACAGGACTCATAACCAGGGAGCTGGTATATGAGGTTGAAAATTCTAGTGGTAGATGGGATGGGCAACATTACCGCCAATCAAAGATAAAATTGAATAATTTGGTTTAAAATCCATGTGATGGTGAACCCTGACTATACTTTAGTAGAAATTCAATGGTTAGTCACAGGCTTAAGCACACTAGTTCCAAAGTGATTATCTAAAATGTGTATGAGTCAAAGGACTCTCATGGTCATGAGAGGGATTGTGAATCCTTGCCCGAATTTGGAACAGGGGAGTTAAGGCATTCCTCATTTCAGGTGATATGGGCCCTGTAAGGACAAACCCCATGTCGATAATGGTAGATACCCGCGGTGGGGTAAAGTTCTATTTATGTCAAATATTACAGGAAGTTGGTCAATCTCGATCACTTAAGACACCAGATGTAGTGGTGGAAATCTTGAAGTGTGATACCCTTAGGCCTAGTACAAATATTAAGTTGGGTATATATAATGTAAAAGTGAAATTTTGGTTATGCTCTCATTTAAAAAAAATTGTCTGTGTGTTTTAACAACCGGTGAGTAGGCTGGGTTGTTACAAGTCAAGTATTTTATCTTTGGTTTTACTATCAGCTAATATGGTTTTGTCCAATGATATATTACTGTAATTTTGTGAACCATAATACTTACCTATCATTATTGAGAGCAAACATGTCTATCTGCAATGTTCCAATTTGAACAAGGTTGGAAATCGTTGGAAATCTTATTAAAATATTTTTCATTTATCAATTTATTTGGTTAAATTTTCTTTAGATAGCAAGTTATATAAGGTTACAATATTAGAGGTAGAATTTGGTTAAATGTTCAACTCATAGAGTTAGGGATGCTTATGTAATGGAATTATTTTGTTAGTTAGGGGATCACAATGTATGAATATTATTTCATTTTCCAAGATGATAGTGAGCATTAATTCATTCTAAAGAGCATTGTCTTTAGATGCGATGATGTAGCAAAATTACCAGTTAGAAATTAAATAACGTTTACCTTTTTTTACAAATGTTAAAATAGGTGGCTAGAGCGTTAGTTTCATTACCTTTAGAGAAAAAGAGTCTTTAGTATTATATATATCCTTGGAGTATTTTGATTAAATATTTTATTAATTTTAGAATACATTGACTTTAATTTTATTAGATAAGAATGAATACTTATGGTTACTTTTAGAAGTAGTTGGTTTCTCCTATTTAACTTTTAGATTTGATTATGGATTTAGATAACTTGATTATTATTTAAAAATAGATAAATTTCTTTATTGAAGAGGAGTAATTAAAGATTATAATTTCCTTTGAATAGATGCTTTATTTAATAATTATAAATATTCTTTTAAGGATTTAGTTGACTTAAAAAGTGATCTTAGGATTGGACAATTTTCCTATTTGAAAATAATTAATTTAGGATTTAGTTTTGAAAGGCACTTAAAAATATTTATATTGCTAAAATTGTCTTACAGCATGATTACGCTTGGGAGACAGTATTATTTAGATGGTATTACTTACTTTATTATTATAGAAGGTGTGTATAGCTAAAATTTTACTAATAGAATCTATTATTTTCCTCGCTCTTATTTCCCACCTAAACATCGTCAAGAGAATGACTATGCAAACCCATCAAAACTAAAAATTGTACCTCTCAGAACTTTACCAAGGTGGGTGAATAACCTTTCAACACTACGATAATTTGTCAATATGGAAAAACATCACCCAAATCTAGTAGTTTGCAAGTGGTAACTATCGTGATTAAGTGATAGTCATTTTTGGGCAAATGAACACAGGGCAAGTGGTCTTACTGCTATGAGAAAATTATGAAAGGTGGAATGGGACACCTTTTCTAAACTATCACATAAATTGTACTATGAGGGGATTCCATGTACATATTTTAATTGGGGAATTTCTAGCAATGAACCAACTCGAGAAGTTGCTAGACTTCAGAGCTAGAAGGTACAATGGTGAGATGGTATGGGACGTCTCATCGTCAGTTGCAATTATGAATTTGATACCTATATCCAAGACAAAGAATTTATGGACCCTAGCTGACTCCTTAAGGTGAAGGAATCTAGCTAGGCACTAGGTATACTAACGGTATACCCTTGCATGGTAATTTTAAAAGCAATGATAGAAAATCAAGATAACTCGTAGGTTAGTAGAACCTATGCCTTCCATAATTTGGGACGAGGAACTATGCATCCACTCTTCTAGGTGTTATGGGCCCTATAAGGACAACCCCATACCATGAGCATAGAACTCTAGCAAAGGAGAAGAACATGTTCACAAAAAGGTATCGCTTACGTGATCTGGACAATCTCAACCTCGAGAGACTGTTTGCAACGATCAGTAATATTGAAGCAAGTAACCTATGCCTACGTACTAAATAAATTTTGGGTAAATAATAATTTTTGAGAGACAATACTCTTATGATGTGTTGAAAATTTTTCTTAGTCATTCGAGAAGCAATGCTGGAAAAAGACAACCGAGTCAGCTATATTTGGGTTGTTACATTTGAATACAAAAAGGAGTAAGGTTGTACACCATACCTCATATTATATTAATGCTCTTGGTCCCAAAGAGTATTTTAATTGGTCTCATGGACATAATTAAAATAATTTCATTTCATATTATAAGGATAAATAATACTAAAATTAGTGAAATTTAAAAGGGTATGAAAAATCAAAAACACGAGTTTAATTGATTAAATTGATTAAATTATTTTTCGTAGAAGAGATCGAGGTTTGAATCTTGTTAAGCAACATATGCATTATTTTCAAGTGTTTGCAATACCACTATGCACGATTGTCAATTTGTTGTAATACCACTATATATTCATAATTTAATATAGGTGACATATTTAGTGGACCAATAAAGTCAAAGTTAATGGTCTATATAAATGGCTAATGGTAACGGGAATGGGAGCGGGAGTGGTAGGAATGGTGAGGACACAAATTTGATAGGGATTCTACATATTATAGCCCCATACCTTGAGTCAGCTTCGAAGGATTCAAGTAAGAAGGTGGATTTGTCAAGGGACCCAAGAGAGCATCAAATTGATCCAAGAATACGGTCTTGGTCACATGTAGTCGGTGGAAAAGGAAAAACCCTAAAATCAAATTTTGTTTTGTAGCCTAAAGGGGGAGAACTCTTCATTCCTGATAACCTGGTTGATATGGCAATAGACCAAGGGGCTCTAAACCTAGTTGGACATTTTATGGGTGTTCGACCTGATTTAGATGCAGTGAGGAAATGGGCCTTCTCGAAATGGAGACCAAATAGACACATGGAAATTGTGGCGTTGCCAAAAGGTTTTTTATGGTTAAGTTAATATGTAAAGAGGATTCATATAGGATCCTATGGGGAGGCCCATGGTTTTTCGGGCGATGGGGGCTCTTTTTGTGAATATGGGGGATAAAATTCGATCCAGAGATGCAAATTTTCTCCCAAGATTCGGTCTGGGTAAGACTATCGAGCCTTCCATTTTATTTTTGGAATGAAGAGGTGTTTGAGGGCATAGCAAAGGAATTTGGATAATTAATAGCCCTAGACCCTACTACTAAGGCTCGATCAAGGCTTATTTTTGTGAGGATCTATGTTAATGTGGACTTAGAGAAGGATTTTCCTGAGTCAATTCGGTTGGTTTCGAAGTTGGGTGTCTAGAACCAAAGAATTGAATATGAGAACACACCAGCTAAATGTAGTGCCTATAAAAAACTAGGGCATGAGGCTAGTGTATGTCCATTTAGAAAACAAGTGACCTAGAATAAAATGGTTTGGCATAGAAAGCAGAGCGGAGGAGAAAGTTCTAAACAACACAAAAATGAATGAACTAAGGATGATAAGAGGGAAGAATAGCAGAAGGAAGTTCCAATCCAGTAGGACATATTGGAAGAAGGGCAAATCATGGAAGAGAATCCAACAAATCCCCAACAAAGCCAAAAGGAGATCAATGAACAAGAGGAAGAAGATTCATCCAAAAATATGGACCAGGTAAGGTCCTCAATTCCAAAATCTAGTAACCCTTGGAATAGAATTGATCAAAAAAATTCATTTGAATGTCTAAGGGAGAACATAGAAGACTTGGTAGAAACAAATGATGAATCCCAAGAAGTGGAGGCAGTGCTAGAAACTCAATGGGATGCTAATGCAGGAACCAATCAGGAGAATATTATTTTAAAACAAAATAAAGAAGTAATTTTCTCTGATAATGAGGGAAAAAAGGAAAGGTTTCAGCTACCCCAATAAGAATCACTAGAAAAAAAAAAAGGAGGGGTAGATGTAGGAATTGACCCAAAAATTGGTAGACCCACTAATCAAGAAATCAAAGAAAGAGAAATAGTTGTTGAGATTGCGAATGGTACCCAATCTATATTGGATTGGGGTGGAGGGAAAAGTAGTAGACCAAACCCAAAAAATGAAGATAGTTTCTTGGAATGTGAGGGGTCTCAACACCCCCTCTAAGCATAGAGTAGTCCAAGCATTGAGAAGAGAAACTAACCTAGATATCATGTTGTTACAAGAAACAAAACTTGATGAACCTCAAGCTAAACTTATCAAACAAAGACTATGGAGAGGGGCTGATTTTGTGGTAGGCCCAGTTGTAGGGGCCTCAAGAGGCCTTTTAAGTATATGGAATCAGAATATATTTGAAGGAAGATTGATAGTTTTGAACCGAAGCTTCATGGTAATCCATTTTTTTGATAAGGAGGAAAACCAGCAATGGATAGTTACTAATGTTTATGCTCCAAATTCAATTATAGGAAGGAAACAATTATGGAAGGATCTAAGCCAATTAAGGAATGCCTTTATGGACCTTCCATGGGTTTTGGTAGGGGACTTTAACTCTCCCCTTTACCCTTCAGACAAAAAGGGAGGGAGTCAATCCATTACTGAAGGCATGATAGATTTTGCAAATTTTGTAAATGAGAATGAACTTATGGATATAGAGCTTCGAAGAGCAAAGTATACTTGGAGTAATAGATGACTAGGAGACCAATTAATTCAAATTTGTTTGGATCACTTTTTGTTGTCACAAGAGAGTCTTCTCCTTTTTGGGGATTCAACCCTAACAACCCATCCAAAGATAGGATCTGATCATAATCCTCTAGTTTGGGAGTCAGAGGTCCAAAAAATAACCTTCAAGAGCCCTTTTCATTTTGAGAAGATGTGGCTCCAACATGAGGATTTGGAAAACAAGATTGAGGATTGGTGGCGACAAGATTTTTTTGGAAGTAAGTTAACCCAAGTGGCAAAAAAGCTAAGGTTTATAAAGAAAAATCTTAAGGTGTGGAATAGGAAGGTTTTTGGTGATCTTCAGAAGAAAAAGGTAGATTTGAAAAAATAACTAAATGATTTAGAGTCAACCCTTCAATCTAAAAATCTATCTTGTGATTTGAGAGCAAAATAAAAAGAGCTTTTGTGCGAATTCCACAATGTTTTAGCTTGTGAGGAAACCTTTTGGAGGTAAAAATCCAGAGTAACCTGGCTAAAGGAAGGTGACAGGAATACAATATTTTTCATGTCTCTACTTTAAGACACAGGAGTTATAATAAAATTAAAGAAGTGGTTAAACTTGATGGATCAATAACTTTTGACCCCATACAAATAAGAGAGGAGGTTGTTAATTTCTTCTTCAACCTCATAGGTGTGGAAGATCCTGTAAATGGGGTTGCTTCAGATTCAATGCTTCAGAACATTCCTTGCCTGGTTACAGACCAATTAAATAATTACTTGCTCAACCCCTTCAAAGAAGAGGAAATTCAAAAAGTTATCTTTGGGATGCAAGGAGACAAGGCTCTAGGACCTGATGGTTTTCTAACTATTTTTTCCATTATTTTTGGCATATTGTTGGAGGGGATGTCACTCAAGCAGTAATGGATTTCCAAAAAACTTAGTTTATGCCAAGAGATGTCAACTCAACATTTCTAGTTTTAATACCAAAAGTAGTTGGAGCCAAGTCCTTTTCTGACTTTTGACCGATAAGTCTTTGCTCCATTCTCTACAAAATTATTTCAAAAGTCCTTGCCAACAGATTAAAAAATGTATTACCATTTATAATTGATTCTCAATAAGGAGGTTTTGTGAAGGGGCATCAAATTTTAGATGGAATCATTACCATTCATGAGGTAATTCATTCCATTGATAAGAGTGGAAATGCAAGAATGTTACTAAAGTTGGACATGAACAAGGCATATGACAGAGTCTCCTAGGACTTCCTAATTAAGGTTTTGAGCAGGTTTGGTTTTCACCAAGAATGGGTAAGTCTTATCAAGGGGTGCTTCTCTTCTGCTATGTTTTCCATCCTGGTGAATGGATCTCTAGTAGGGTATTTTCAAAGCAAGAGGGGGTTGAGATAGGGAGATCCCTTATCTCCCTATCTCTTTATTATCCTTGCTAAGGCTTTGGGGAGGACAATCTCAATGGCATCAACAGTTGGTAGGGTTGATGGGATCATCCTAGCTACTAATTTGCAACCAATGTCCCACCAATAGTTTATGGATGATACACTTATCTCTTTAAAATCCTCTATTCCATAGGCAAAAGATCTAAAATTGATCCTGGATCAGTATGAGCAGGCTACAGGTCAAAAAGTTAACTATGATAAGAGCAAAATTTATTTTTTGAACACTCCTAGCCCTAGATAGGTTAAGTTAGCTCATCTCTTTGGTTGCAGCATTAGAGACCTTCCAACCACCTATCTAGGAATGCCACTATTTAAAGGGAGGATGAAGGTAGCTCTCTGGAACCTAGTGGTGGAGCATTTAAAAATTCAGGTTGGAGGGGTTCCTTACTTAGCCAGGTTGGTAAAGCTCAATTGGTCAAGTCATCGCTTCAAAACATACCCATTTACTTCATGTCTCTATTCAAAATGTCGACCAAAATTTGTGAGAGAATAGAGAAAATTCAGAGAAACTTCCTGTGGTCTAGAGTAGAGGAGAAGAAAATATTAGCCTTAGTGTCCTGGGATAAGGTGTGTTCCAGAAAGGAAGTGGGTGGACTAGGTTTTAGAAAGTTGAGGAAAATGAATTTGGCCCTAATGGGTAAGTTAGGATGGAAATTGGCAACTAATGTAAATCTTAATTGGGTTCACATCCTCAAGGTAAAATATTTGAGACCTGCCTCAAATTTCTTAGAGGTAGATAATCTACAAAAAGGGTCATACCTTTGGAATAGTCTTCAAACAACCAAGCCACTTTTACAACAAGGAAAATGTTGGCAGATTGGGGATGGATCCCAAGTACACTTTTGGAATGATAAATGGATTAAAAGTATCCCTCTCAGTGAGGATCTAGATTTTGCAAGGTTAAAACCTTCTGTTGAGGCTGTTTATGGGGACCTAGTCAAAGATTATATAATCACTGAGGAAAATAGTAAGAAATGGAAATATTTACAGGTGGATAATCTTGATGATAGAAATCAACAAAAGCTAAGGAAGCTAAATATACTTCTACAGGTCTATTTCTTGAACAATGCTAGATCTTCAGACTCTCTTATTTGGATGAGCCAAAAGGAAGGAACATACTCAATCAAATCGGGTTATTATCTCCTTGAAGGGGATGGCTTTGGATGGTTTCCAGTAGCTAAGATTTGGATCAAAGACCTCATTCCCAAGATAGCACACTTCTATTGGTTAGTAGTCCAAAATAAGGTCTTGACCATGGATAATTTGCGTAAAAGAGGCTTCACATTCCCAAATAGGTGTGTTCTCTATGAAATGAGTGAGGAAGATACTGATCATCTCTTCTCTACCTACCCTTTTATAGTTGAGCTACTTAATAAGATTTTGAAGAACTTCCAGGTTGAGTGGGTCCTCCCCAAGTCTCTCTTTGATCTCTGTCTTCAATGGGAGTTCCCCTTTAAAAGTAAAAGGCTTCAAATGTTATGGAGTTTAAGTCTTCCACATGTTCTGTGGAGGGTATGGAAAGAAAGGAACCATCGGATCTTCAAAGACAAGAAGAGAAATTGCACATCAATGGCAAATATAATTTTAAGTGCAGTGTTGGAAAATTTAGGTATCATGAAGTTCAAAAATGATTTTGAACTAGACCTAGAGAAATAAATTGCTAGAGTTTGGGGGCTAGCTTCCAATTATCAAAATTCCTGCTCATCCCTAGTTCATCCATGAACCAATTCAAAATGGAAAAGACCACCAAGTGGATGGATAAAATTGAACTTCGATGGAGCAGCAAAAGGAAATCTTGGGAGTGTTGGAGTAGGAGGTATCTTTCGAGATCATTGGGGTAGACCACTCTTGGCCTATGCAGAGCCTCTAGGAGATCAAACAAGCCATGTTGTTGAAGCTAGAGCAACCTTTATGGGTGTGTCATTTCTTGGTAGGCTAAATATAAGGAAATTAATAATAGAAGGAGATTCACAAAACATCATTAACATTTTGAATGGAAAACATCCACCAAGCTAGAATATAGTAGATATGATAAATGAGATTAACACTAAACTAGAGCTCCTTGAAGAAGTGCATATTGTCCATGTCTATAGAGAGGCTAATGGGGCGGTTGACTATCTGGAAAACATGGGTGTACCTTTGGATGAATTGCAGTGTTGGGAGTTAACCTTCCCTCATAGTGTTCAAGAAATTATAAAGAGCGAAGCCAAGGATGATGACCAAAATGAGATCAGAGATTAAATTTGCTAGGGGGATCTTAAAGATTTTATGGGTAAAGCTTTACTATTCATCTGGAGGGAGGAGTTTGAACAAACCTGATTGCTACAAGTATAAGTTCAGAGATGAAGGAAAGAAAAGAGGACTTGATAGTGAGTATCCAACAGTGGTGGATCCTTTATTTTGGAGTTGGAATGAGTGTTATTGAGCGGACAAGATTTTACCTCTGACGAACTCCACTTTTTGGTTTGATCTGCTCTACCCTTGGTTTTTTACTAATTATTATTTTATGAGCTATAAATTGTATCTAGTTTCTCAATGGGACTGGAGCTGGTATGTGGGGCTTCACTAAGTCCCAATACTCATGATTTTGAGTCCATCTAGAAAACATCAATCATTATTTGTACCAACAACCAGAGCATCAGAAGGAAATATGACATGCTTGATCCTATTGAGTAATAAGTTTCCATGAGAGTCTCGTGCCTATCGATGATCTTCCTTCTATTTTTTGTGGAAGGGATAGAGGTGACTCAATAGTCTAGAAGTTTGATTCTGAGTTTGGAAGCATTATAGAAGGTGACAATCTGTGACTAGAGCCTTGAATAAGGGACTAGAACTGCATACTAAAAGACCTGCATACTAAATTGCTTTCTGAAAGACCTTTTTGACTCATCAAAATGTTTGCTCCAATTGTTCTTGGAAAAATGAAAGAAGCAAAAAATCACTTGGAGGACCTAAAAAGGAGGATCTTGATGCTCAAGGTCCAATAGAAAACACTGGACAACAAAGGGATGGTTTATCCCAAAGATAGTTTTTGATCTCTGTTGGTTTAAGCTTTGTCTGGGTCTGTTGATTGTTCATTGTCTATTACATTTTTTTGTAATCTTAAATGATCCTAAAGTCAAAAAATTTAGATAGTATAGATGTTTGATCTTCTTGTTTAAGGTCTAGAACCATATTTGGAGTGTAAATTTTATTCTTTGATGTTTATTGTAAAAGGTTTGGGGTCCCTTTCAAAACCCCTTCTTCTACCTTAATAAAAAATATATAGGTGACATATTTCAATTCTATATAACCAATTAAAAAAAATGTGTATAAAATTAAAAAAAAAATGTGTTAGTCTACGTTTATGTGGTATAGGATCAATATAGATGAAACAAAAAAGGAAATATTGGACCTATGAGATAATATTGCATTGGAGGTCATAGTTTCACCTTATGTTTACCATTAAAATTATATTGTTACAAGTGTGTTAAGGTTGCATGCCATGGTTTCATTTTTTATTTTCATTGTACATAATTTTTTTACTTTGTGAGATTAATTGGTCTTTAAAAAATAAAAATAAATATAATATTTAAAATAATTAACATTAAATATTATTAGTTCAATTAGTTACTTTTTCCTTTCAAATAGGAGACCTAGGTTTAAATCATGCCAAGCAATACATGTATAATAGCCAATTTATTGTAATAGCACTATGTGGTCATGATATAATACAAGTAGGGCATGTATCAATCTCATATAACTAATTAAAATAAAAAATAATCATTATCTATCTATATATATGCATTTATAATTATTACATATCATAAACTCAAGCATATTTTTATCTTTGCAGTGACTCCTCTAATCTCATAAAATTCCATCTAAAATAAGATTATCATGCAACATCAAATTTCATCTAAACTTAATATATTTTCTTCATGCAAAATTTATGATATGTAACTATATGCATATGCAAAGGGGCATTCATCTATGTTGCCCGAGTTGTTCGAAGAATAAAACATCACGTCAATTTTCTCTCTTAAAGCATTCTGCTATTAGTGGTTAAGTCTTTCTTCCACCTATAAGAAAGCATGTTCTTATCATGAGTGCAAATCCATTAGCAGCATCACATTCTTCCATAAAATGTATATTCTTGAAAAAAGTAGACATGAAATAATTAGTCATTCCATTGATAAAATACATCATATTCTTCCTCATAATATATGTTTTGCCAAAATATAAATATGAAATAGCCATAACCATGCATGAATCTATTCTACAAAAAGTCTTCCAAGGGAGGGGCATGACAAAAGTGCCTCCTTTGAGAGTTCATTTGCTTCCCTATTTAGTTCTATTACTATGTACTTGTTTAGTGTTAGTGTTATATTTGCACCATGGGTGCCTAGTGGCATGGGCCCGTTATGTTGTAACCTTTCCTTATATTGTAAGTAGAAGTTAGTGGCTCAGGTCCCCTCTTTCATGTGATCCAACCCTTTAGCATTAGGGTTAAGGTAAATAAGAGTCTACATAAGGACATGGGTTTGAAGTAGAAGGTACCTCATATCTTCTCATTTTTATTGGAGCTTTGCTTCTAAGGAGGTTTCCTTCTAGAAGAGGCCTACTATATATTTTGCTTGATTAATATAAGTTTGTTGATATTTTCATTCAATTATTTTTCATGAGCACTTATATTTCTTCCATTCTAATGATCATTTAGTTAGTTCTAATTTATGAGTATTTACATTAATTCATGCATTACTACTTTGGTTATGCTTATTTTTATATCAAGGTTCCTAATAAAAATGGAGACCAAAATGTAGCCCCAACATGAGGGAAAATTAGATAAAACTTTGATTTTTTCTAAAGTCATAACAAGTGTAATCTATTCTTGAAATGCAATTCATTCCCAATTAATGACTTGACTGAGTCTGGAAAATAGTGAATCATTGTCTTCTCTAAGAGTGAATTACTCCCTAACGTAGAATATCATAAAAGGAATGCATTTTGGTGCATGAAGTTTGAGGTAACGGTCTAGAAAATGATCTTTTTTCTTCAAAATGTGCTAATGAAGGAATTAGAGCAGGTAAAGTCATGTAGAACAACTTTAGAGAAAAATTTAATTGGTTCAACGTCAATTTTATTAAAATATGTTACTAAATTAGGGATTTACTAGGAGTAAAATTATTTTACATCTATTAAAAGTTAGGTTAAATGTTTCCTATAAATAAGAGATAAAAGCTCATTTGTAAAGTTTCTTTGGCTATGTTTGGAATACTAGAACTAGTTCTTGTGATGAAATCTTGTACATTGATATCAAACTATAATTAATAGAGATATTGTGTATGGCTTCTATGATTCAATTGTATCCATTAACCTTTTGATGCTTTTGGCTTCACCCTCCCATTTTAGATAGTCTTTTCTCTTTGTTATTATATGTTATTCATGTATCTAATCACATCAAATTTATTTTATCACTTCTAAATATTCCCACTAGATCAAAAACAATCTTGCTTTGGTCAAATAACCATATTTATTTAATTATATTTATTTTATTTTCTCACATCCATTTTTCTTTAATTTGTTCTATTTGCTTAGATTATTTTTTATTAGCTAGATAGCCAACTATAATCTAGAGGTTAAAAGTATTAAATATCTTTCTTCCAATAGTAAACTATGATCTTATGGGTGCATATTTTCATGGACCAACAAGTAACAACATGAGTGGTAGACTTATTAACGATGTCAATCTCGAGGCAGGTTATAGACCTCATGGTAATGTTGATGGTGGTGTTATTATTAGTTTTGTATGGTGTGATGGATCTAGTGTCAATGGTGGCACTAGGCTTGATAATGACTAATAGGTGGATCTAATATTGGTATTATATTAGTTTATGAGCCATGGGTTCACCCCATAATAGTGAGAAAAATATTTTTGATGACCATAAATAGCCCTCCCACCTCCCATATATTCCCCTCCCATCCTTCCTCACTAATGAATTAAACCCCTTGAGATAATGGTTGCCTATTACAATTACTATTTGATTCCCTTAATCTACTTGTAAACCTATATAAAATTTAAAATATCTTGAGCCATCTCCTTCAGAGGGATCTTTGTTAAAATGGTTTCTGAGGTAGGGGACATTTTATGCTTCCTTTTGTTGTTTCCTCTCTTGACCATGTGGGTGATGATGACTATGCTCAATTATCTTTAGTCATGTTACAATGGTAGAGGACCCTCTATTGAGGCACTCTCCCTTGGGCATACCCTGCCTTAGCATATGGGGTTGTAGTAGAGGCACCTATATTTGTTGTTATAGTAGTAGAGGTGATGGAAAGGGTTGCACCTTAAATACTTGGTGCTTGAATGAGAATCCTATAATATCATCTAACCTAGCTTAAAATGACCAAAATTTAGGAATGCCATTGAGGATCTTCACATTCTCCTTTTATAGAACAATTGAGAGTGTTGAATTAGAGAGGTGGGTCTAATTCCTGCCTAGAATTTCTTCCAATTCTTCAACTCTTCTATGTGGGTTTAATTTTTCACTAGGTGGTTCTCTTCTAAAAATCTAGACAAGAGCCCTATGTTGCCTTTGCAACCTGTAAGAGCCCTACATTGTGTAAATTGCTATACTACTAAGGAAAAATCATTGTATGTTTCTAAACTTGTGTAATTTTTTAATTTGGTAGCTAAATCATAAATCATAGATTTGTAATTGTTATATGATGCTCCTATGTTGTGAATGCCCAATTATCTAGGATAAAATCTATTGTTAGTTATGTATAAGGGATACTATTAGTTACTTCTACTTTTTATAGGATTAGAGTTATTCCTTCTATGTAATTCCATATCCCTAAAAATGTTTGACCTGTAATACCCAGTTGACAACTAAACTTTTAAAAATAACCTTGAATCTTACCACCTCAAATAAAATATCAAATTATGGATTAAATATTTAGGGAACTAAAACTTATTAAATTCAACCATATACAACTCTAGATATATATTTTGTCTTATATAGTTATATGTGTTACTAGATTAATATAAAAATTTCTATAAATAGGTACACATATTGGATTTTAGACCTTGAGTATTGATGGCTCTATATTTTTTTAAATTGGTTATATGGTATTAAAATGATACCCACCCATGTTACATTGTGACTACATAGTGGTATTATAATAACTTGTCAATTATGCATGCATTGCCTGGTAAGATTTGAACATGGGTCTCCTCTATGACTGTTCAAAAATTTACTCAATTGAGATATGCCATTTTATTGAAATGTTAAGGGTCAACCATAGGAATAGAACATTTGTTGATGGTGTGAAATTACACATTCCCAACCAAACTCCCTAAAACCCATAGGATTATTTATGATCCTATGTTATGCTTAATATTATTGGAAATTTAACATGATACTACACTTGTCTAGAAATATTCCATTACTTTCAAGACCAATTCTTTAGAACTTTGGTTCTTGCATTTTGGGACAAACATGACAAAACTTTATGGTTGAAAAGAATTGTTGGAAAGTCTTATTTATAGTTAGATGATACACATTACCATGGAAGTATACATAGTCTAATCACTTTGTTTGAATTTGCTGAGGCAATTACCTTTGCCCAATCTGTAATTACTTTAATTCTCTCCAAAAGGTATGTTTTTAAAAAATATACATCAAGAAAGACTAAAGAGTTTGATGAAACCCATAAGGTCACAACTAATGTTGTCACCAAGGTTGTATCTTTGGGCCAAAAAAATAGTATCAATTATAAAACTAGTGCTTGTGTAGAATGTGTTAGGTCTATAGAGGAGAGATATCATGAGTTAGGTCTATATGTAACAACCTCCATACATGGGTTGGTCAAAACTAGCATGAAATTTTTTTATATTTAATTATTTCCATCATAAATAAGAATAATATAATTAATTGATACCAGGTAGGATATAGTATACTAAATAATGCAGATCATATTAATCCTTAAATGTATCCAACTCATATATTTCAAAATTAATTATGGATACCAAATATTCCATATTCATTTCATGTACAATTTCAACCTAGATATTAGTCTACTTAGCTAAACTAGTCTCGCTAGCCTTTAAGAATCTAGGGTTTATTAATCTTAAATTTACCCATAAACATTGTGATGAGGATATAATTCAGTATCTATTACTCATGACTAAGTAACACATACCTTTAGAGGGCTAATTTGAATTTTCTTCATCATTTATAATGAACCTAATGAGCTGAGAGAAGTCACATCCTTGTTCCACAAGTTAACATAGTTATGGATATGCCCATTGGGGTTGTACATCTAATTTAACCTTTTGTTCACATGGAAAAGACCCAATCATCACTCATGTTTTATAGCAAGAAATTACAAGGTCACATAAAATTTTAAGCTTAATGACATGACATCAACCAAGAATACCTGGTTAAATCAGATTGCTCTATCCTAATTAAATTCCTTTTAGTTTATTCATTTCATTAAGAATATTGAAGGGTGTTATTATCAATTTCTTCAGAATTCTTCTGAAATTAGCCTTAACAGTAATACAAATAACAAGCATCTATATTTGTAAAATAGGGTTATAACTTGATCTCATCATTCATTAGGAACTTATATGCTCCATTCAAAATAACTTAATAGCAATACAAATCAACAAGCATGTATATTCATAAAATAATATTATAACTTACTCTTATCATCCATATGGAACATATGTACTCTAAAAGACACTAAACCTCTATACAAAGTCATGTTCTAATTATTTTTATATAAAAGATACTACGTCATATTCCATTCCCTTTTATACAAAATATCATCAATTTTCATGAAGGAATCCAACAATTATGCTACAAATTTGTCCATCCATGGAACTTAACATTTTTTGCTTGGTATAAAAATCTCCTCAAATGACCAAAAAAATTAATCATAAATTGCGAATCACTTATCCATGACTTTACATCACAGGATTGATTAACTACTTCATTCTTATGATTATATTTATGCAATCAATACAAACAAGCTTTAACCAATAATATATATTGACTTCAATTCACTAATTTGATAATAACATAAGAGCTTGAAAAATCGATTATAACTCAACATCCCCAAACAACTAAATTGTAACAAGGTAATAGTTTCATCATTTCTAGAATCAAAATAGTATACAAAATTCATTAGTTTCATACCCAAACATTGAAATTACAATCAAGCTCACAATTCCATATTAGAGTATTTGAAATTGCTCATTAACATGGCAATTACAAATTTTTATGACATCTATGCAGGAAGTTCTAGAGTACAAAATTTTAACTCTCTAAAGCACTATAATAAGTGCATTCATACACAACTATGACACAAGTAGGTCATA
Source organism: Wollemia nobilis (assembly GCA_028583015.1). NCBI lineage: Eukaryota > Viridiplantae > Streptophyta > Pinopsida > Araucariales > Araucariaceae > Wollemia > Wollemia nobilis. The sequence continues at coordinate 4,930,145 of JAQPPZ010000314.1, forward strand.
TAAAATATTTGTACAATATTATATCATACAACAGAAATACTTAGTTTTACCTTTTTTCTCGATGCTAACAGCTATAAAGAAATCAAGACCATCATGAGTTTACCATTGCTAGACTAAAATTTTCTATCTATTTAAGTTTATATATTATGGAGTATATGCAATATATCCATGCATAAATGTATATAAATGGGTCCAATATGGTATATTATCACAAGATGCACAACGAGTACATATCATAAGCACATTATTCTCAAGATCAACTAAAGTCAATTTTCATTCACATACAATATTTCTAATTTGTAATTTTTAAAAGAGTTTTTCGAGTTTTTGCCTTACGATCACTACACATAAGATCACCACCATTGGTGCTAATTCTCAACTGAGGTGTTCAAAGGATTAAAACAACTAACACTGCTACACATATGAGAAGGGAGAGCATCACTAGGGGGATGTTTTGCTCAACCAAGAAATTTTTATTAAGAATTCCCTCAACTTTTTCTTTTACTAGAAAGAATCAACCCTTTTGCAAGGAAAGTAGATACAAAGCACCAACATAGTAGAAGATAAAATTGTGGAAGTGTAACTTTCTACATTAAGTCATTATTAAATCATGTAACAAACCATGTAGTAATACAATCAAGGAATTATTCCCTGTACATGAAGTTGACATTAAATTGTAAGTCAAATAAATAAAATTATTACATCAATCATAGCATAGCCAAGAATTGTAGGGTAGTCTAACCAATTTGTATCTTAGGGCGTAATTAGTTTATAATTTTTGAGGTACATATAAACACTAAATAACATGTATACCCCTTTTTTCACCCATTTATGGCATGCAATATAAGTCCTATATCTCATCCATACCCACTTTTCTATTTTGACTTAACCTTACTTCCTTCATAGTTTTCCTATGTTTTGATTCCCTAATCGGGATAGGGTACTATTAAGTCAAATTTATATATACACAAAACAACATATTATCACATCGTGGAGCACTTATACACAAAAAACTATTGACACAAACAAGGGCCACAACATATTTTTGTCTTAGCATAGTTACAATAATCTACATAGCATTGTTATATGAATTTTAAGGCATTCCTCATCACCATATTACCATGATTTCATTAAATCAAATCATCAATCATGGTGTCCTAATAGCAAATATCAATGGCAATTTGTCATAGGTACAACTCAGTTTTTATTATTTATAGAAAATTCAACAATGTTGAACAAAAATTTGAACATATATCTAATTAAAGTGTTAATAAACTTATACCTATTAAAAATCTAAGTGACTCAACCATTTTTTTTAGTTTCTACCCATGCAAAATTCAACAAAAATGATGAAAATATATCTATTAAAAATGCTAAGTGAATTATCCATCTAATTGCAATTTCCAACCATGCAAGACTTAACCAATATGCCAAATATAACAATAATATATGTTCATTCTAGGACTATTGTACATTTTTTGCTTATTGGAACTACTATCTTATCTCATTCTAAAATGATGTATAAACAAATACACAAGTCTAGAACTTATAGCAAAATACCATGCCAATATTCAAGTATAAGGCATAATTTTTGTTCCATGAGTTAACTCATTATTTTACAAATTCAAAAAATAAAACTAATGGCAACAAAATTAGTTATATAGATACGTTCTTAGGAAATATAATTAAAAATGTTGGGCCAATGAAGTCTAAAAGGTTTATTTAAGCAATCAAATGTGTCCCACTGAAAAACTCCTTCCTTAACAACATTCAATTGGAAACTTGTCTTCCAAAATAAGCAAGGTCAAAAAATCAAGTATGCATGAAACTAATACCAAGTTCTCTCCAAACTGCTAGCAATTCACTTTTCTCTTTTTGTACCAAAAATTCCCTCTTGTTAAACCATGTAGAGAAAAACTGAGGATTTTATAGGATTTTAGAACAATATATAAGAATTACCATTTCTTAGGCTGAAAAGACTTGGTCTTCTTTTTAAATCCTTCTATAAATTTTTTAATTGCAATAAGGGTTTTCCCTTCAAGATTTAAATTCACCCCAAATGTCAAAATTGACAAAAAAATTTGTAACATTTCTCTTATTGTCCAAATATATCAAAATAAGAAAACCCATTTCATATTTTTATTTTAAGCAATACCTAAGTTCTCAATTTTAGATATTTAAGCATCAAGCATAGGTTAGGTAATATGATAGGGCATGTAAATTGTTTCACAAATTTAATAATGAAAAATCAACACAAAAATGTAGCAAGAGCATTCACATCCAAAGTGCAACAAAATACCCATGATTTCTAGAATGGAATTTTAAATGTTTTCCACATTTGTTTATCAAGTAAAAATACTAATCCTAATACATTGATTTCAAAATACAACAATAATTTTTTCCAAGGTTTTCTCTATAAAAATAGGGTTCAATATTTCTAAAGGAAAGGCAATAATTTATTCATACCCGATGTAATTAATCCATATAAAAGGACCACAAATGATTCCTATTATTACTAAAATGGTTAATATATTTCCATAAAAGCCCCATCAATATTGTGTCCACAAGATTTGGTAATGAGTGGACGTTTCTTATTTGAAAAATAGGTCATATATTTTTTTAATGGTTTTTGAAGCATAATGCCACCTCCAAATTGGCAAGATACCACTAAACCCTATGCATCTCAAAATATATTTCTCTCAAAAAAGATTTAATTCCAAAAATGGCATGATGGATGTGTTAACAAGGTTTTTATAACTATTTAATTGAGTTTATACTACCATGGACTGCAACATAAGTCCTTCTCTACCAATTTCCTTTTCCTCCCTTATTTAAATGAAAAAATTAGGGTGTTTAAAAAATAAGAGGTTTTTATATGGTGTTAGATTTTTGGCACCTAATTTCTTGATTTCCTCCTAAGAGCAAGGTAAAAATAATAACTAAAATCAATTTTCATGGGGTCATCCCATATTTTCCCCACCTTTCTCTTTCCTAAAACCTTATAACAAGGTGTTTTTGAAACATAAGCAAGGAGCATCTTCCAAGGTAGTCAAAAAATGATTACAACTTATTTTACTCCCTCGTGATCTAAGGTCTCAATTAAACATTAAAAAGGGTTTCTAAACAAATTGATGAAATTTTATATACACACTTGGTCATTTTTCACAAATTACACATTTACAACCATTCTTATGCAATATTTTTAATTTTCAAATGTAATTTATTTTAAAATCAACACAAGTAAACATGCAATCATACCTAAATGTAAGATAATATGGAGTGTGCACAATTTTCCACCTTCAAAAATGCTATTAGTATGGTATATATGATCCTCTCCTTGATGATATACTCTCTCTTACACTCAATTGAAGGTTAACCATGTCAAGCACTCAAGCCAAGTCACTATATTTAGTCTTTCTACAAACAATAAATATTGCATTGTATGGAATTCAAAATGCAATCATTATATAAAGAAAAAAAAAATTATATAATCATAATACAAGTCACATGCCATGATACAAATCATTAAAACTAGGTCGTCGTTGTCACTTGTCATGTCAATTTAGTCATATACATAATTAAATTGTCATAATTAATTTTATTAAAAATTAGGTTGTGACACTATAATTACTTTTCTGCTAGAGATTTGTGGGTGTCTAGAATACTTAACAAAGAAGGTAAAATTGGTATTAATCTAGTTTCTTGAGGACAAGGAAAATAAAATTAAAGCATTCTAAAATTACTAAAGAAAGCATATGACCAACAATATCAACAATATTTTATGGCATAACAATGCACGTTTCATTCTAAGTGTGATTTGCATATTAAGTCATGTTGACTTGATAAATTTTATATTCTTAGCAAAAGTAAAAACATTTCCCCTCTAACAAGATGTAGCAAGACACCACATGCCTTATAAAAGTGATCTTCAATTTACCATCTTTGTTTAGATTTTTATAAAATAATATAGGTTTATACATAAAATATTGTAGCAGGTTGAATAAAAATAATTTCATCTGTATGAGATGGGTAGAGTATATAAGATCTATATCTTATACTACCATATTAAGTATGTTCCATACTAGATAAAAAAATTAAATTAAATGAGTTTTTGTTATTGAAGTGCTTAATGTTAGAAATTGTGATATTGAATGAGAAAAAAATATAATATAATACGATTGGGATAAAAAATTATAACAAGAGAAAAATGGTATTGCAAGTATATTCTCATTCATATTTGGAGAGAAGGTGAAGCACAAAGAATCTCTTGAGACAAGCACGAGACATCATATATATATATATATATATATATATATATATATATATATATATATATATATATATATATATAGTGCATTGTGTTGGAGTATAATGTATAAATTTAAATATTGATGAACTTATATTTAGAGGATTTTTGTGCAATTTTATTCTTTGTTCATTTTCTACCTTATATAATATGTTAACATTTGTTTTAGAGCACCATAATATCTCACATACTAGTATTAGAGCTTGGAGATTGCATATTGGAGATTGGATAAGTGGAGAGCTTGAGAAATTGATTCTCTTTAACTAGAGAATTTAGATTTCAAGTTTGTGGAGGAAAATTTCATCTGCTATTATTGTAGCTTTCATAGATTATGGTAGTGTTTCATTGCCTATCCCAAAATTTAAAGGAGAAAATTATGATTATTTATGTATAACTATGAGGAGTTTGCTAATTTCCAAAGAAGTATGGAGTGTTACATAAAATTTCTACAATAAAATTATAAGTTGGAATATTTTATCAACCATAAGAAAAAATATAAATTATAAATAAAGATACCTTACCTTGAAAATAAATAGGAAATTAGGGCCCATTAGGTGCTAGGAACACTTAACATTTGTGAGTTGGAATTGTTTTGGTTATCCATGGAGAAGAGGTCATGGTCTAGGGCCTATAGCTAAAGCAAATGATATATATGAACTAATAGATATAGATGCAATATTCTCGATTGCATAGGATACAAAATATATTAGTATGAAATGAAGCAACAAAAAATGGAAAAGGACATGGAGGAGTAACAATACTAATAAAATAGTCTTGGGGTAGACTCATACAAATTGAGAAAGAAGACCTAAATAAACAATATATATTGATTAGAACCATAGATAATGATAAATTGATTAGCATTGTATATTGTTATTTTGCTCCATAGAAATCAACCTTTTATAAGAAGCATGGCTTAGATAATGAGGATCCATATATGGAATTGATAAAATATGTCGCAAAATATAACAAGCTTGAAGACGTGGTTTTAGTGGATGACTTTAATGTGAAGACATCAAGTAGACAAGTAATATCTTTAAAGATCAACGAAGGCATAAATGATATTCTGCTATGGCTGGAAAAAAAGGTGGATCACCATTGGCTAAGGCCCTTTGATGATAGTCAAGGATACATTGTACATTATGGATAGGAACTTATTAAATTATGTAGCATAGAGGGGTTGATAATCTACAATGGCATAAATATGTGATAAAAATCTACTAGTCAAACACATAATGGACACAATGTAGTTGATTATGTTATTTGCTCACCAAAATTTATTTCAAGGATAAAAGATCTAGAAATTGAAGCAATTCCCATGGAGCTAAAATATGATCACAATGAAACACACATAAAGATTCAAATGTAAGAAAATGAACAAGAAAGACATATTCAAGTAATTTAAGGAAAGACAATAGGAAACATCTCTATGACAAACAAAAATAAAAAAAAAAAACTTTTAAAACATCACTCAAGTAGATTATGCAAAGAGAGGAAAGAAAAAGGAAAAATATTTTTTAAACTTATACTTTTCATAATAGTAAGTTGATGGATATAATGAGAGAAGCCTTAGAATCATATAAAATTTTAAAATCTAGGGAAAAAATGAAAGCTTCCCTGTTAAATGGTATGACAAAGAATGCAAAGCAGTAGGGAGAACCTTGAAAGAACCAAACAAAAAGAAAAAAAATAGCAAGCTATATATATAGCTAGTGTAGTGAAAACAAAAAAGGAAGAATATATAAGAGCAAGTCATAAGAGTTGATATATCTTACAAAGCATAGCCCAAGTCAATTTTATAAAGAGCTACAACAAAGCAAAATGTACACAAAAAACTATATCACAAGTGAACAATGGTTGTTTTATGCTATGCAATTATATGAAAGAAACCAAGAAAATGATACCCCTCCTATAATTGACACAATTGAGAAACTTCTTACTTGGAATATGTGGAGTGCATTAAGAAAATTACAATAGATAAAGCTCAAGATATAAATGGTTTGCAAGTTGAACATCTCAAGTGTGGGGTTGACATATTAGCACCACATAAATAAAATATTTTTAATGGCATCATTAAAGACACTTTCCATTAGAATGGATAACCTAGTCATACCTTTGCATAAAAATGGAGACACCAACAATCTTACAAATTACCACGTCATCATGATTAATCCTCGTTTTACAAAATAATTTGGCAACATAGTAGAAAGTAAAATTAGTTAATGGGTAGAAAATCAAGGAAAGAGGGCAATAGGGCAAGCAAGGTTTAGACCAAAGTACTCAACAATAGATCATTATATTACTTTAAGAAACCTAATAGAGAGGATATGGAATGAAAAAGGAGAAGTTTATTGTTGTCTTATGGATTTTAAAAAGACCATTGACATAGTACCTAGAGATAAATTATGGAAAATAATAGAATAAATTGGGGTACCAACCAACTACAGAGCAATTGTACACAAAATTTATGAGCAAGTGGTGGCAAAAATTAGAACTTCAAAAGGAATATCAAAGTGTTTTGGGAGTGATATCAGGGTGAAACAGGGTTGTCTATTGTCACCTACTTTATTTGGTCTTTGCATTGATAAACTAGAAGAATTGGTAGAAAGGATGGGAGGAGAGGGAACACAATTGGCTAATTATGTAGTGAAAATTCTTATCTATGCAATGACATCATCTTGATTGGCAAGACACTTGAAAGTTTAAAAGAACATCTAAAATATTTAGAGCATTTTTATAAAGAAGTTGGGATGTAGGCAAACACTAGAAAGACTAAAATTATAGTCGTCTCTACTCCAAGAGAGAAAAATAAACATATATTTTATTTGAAGGAAATCCTTTAGATGTAGTAATAGAATACAAATACCTTGGGTTAGATTTTTAAAGCAAATTCAATTATGGAATATGCAGGATGAAACGAATACAAGCAGAATTGAGGGCACTCTACTCATTGCTAAATAGAGGTAGAAAAGTAGAACTATAGGATTAAAAAACTATTAGGATCCTTTTTGGTTATTAGCTATTATAGTGGTTTTATATGAGTGTCAAGTGTGGGCTAGTAATACATTAAATTTTAAATGGAGACAAATAGAAATAATTTAAAAGCGACTAATTAAAAATAATTTTAGAATTGAAGCATTAGTACCACATGATATTTTACTGGCTAAAATATGGAATTTTCCACGAGAAGTGGAAGCTATGATAAGGCTATTGGGGTACCTAAAAAAAATATAAATAATGGAAGATAATAGGTTGCCAAAATAGGTAATCAAAGAAACACTAAATAGAAGAAAAGACACATGGATGAAATAAAACAACAAATGGATGGACAAATGGAGCATTAATTTCATGAGGTCCCAAAATCTAACAAATAAATTAAATAGTATGTGAGGACAAATTTAGAATTGTCGTGTGGATTAAAAATATAGGAAGGAAACAATAGTTAAATATCAATGAGTTCAACCCAAACTGTAAACACAACCAAAAGTACATAAATGCAAATATCAAATTTAAGGAAAAAATACTTATATCCCAACTAAGTCTAATTCACACCATCTCAAATGTAAAAATAGGAGATGGACATTTTATCAAGAGGTATGATTAGAATGAATATGTATCTTTTACATAGCAGGAGTAGTGGAGACCAAAAAAAAAATTGTTATGAAATGTGAAGCATACAAGGATATTTGGATTGCATATGAGGATACTCTAAAAGTAAACTCACTAATAAAACTTTTTGAAGAATTGAGAATAGAAAAATAACGTAACTTCTCATCAAAATAAATAATAGAAGAAACAAACTCTAAAATATGATGAGGATGTTGAGCTTTTTGACTTTGTTGAACAATTTTCTTTCTTGGATGTTGTTAAACTTTGGAACTCTGAATAGGAGGTTCAAGGTTTGAATTCAAAAGGGACTAGGGTTGTACACCATACCACATCTTGTATTAAATTTCTTGATCCCATAGACTATTTTGAACTCATGGACATAACTACAACTATTTCATTTGATTTCACAAGCAACTCTTGAAGCCTTTTTTAGAGGGTTTATGCACAATTTTATTTTTGTTTAGTTTCTCCTTTCTATACGAAGTTACTATTTGTTTTTTAGTACTATCACATCTCACATACTGGTATCAAAGTCTGGATTTCAGAGATTGGATAAGTAAAGAGTTTAAGTATTTGATGCTTCTTAACTAGAGAATTTAGAATTCAAGTTTATGCAGGAAAATTTTATTTGTTATTGTTGTAGCTTTCATGGCTCATGGTAATGCTTCCCTGCCCATCCCAAAATTTAAAGAAGAAAATTATGATTATTCATGCATAAAGACAAGGACTTTAGCAATTTCCAAAGAAGTGTGGAGTGTTGTAGAAAATAAATACAAGGAACTTTTAGATTTGAGAATTGCATTAGCCATAGAAAAATATATGGAGGAAGTATAAATAAAAAGAGCCTTCATTTTGTATCACATAAAAGTAGCTCTTAAAGTTATTTTTGGAGGTTTTTTGTGCAATTTTATTTTTTGTTCATCTTTGCATTTCTATTCTATGTTAATATTTGTTCTAGAATACCATCACATCTCACTCACTAGTATCAAATCTTAAATTTTGGAGATTGGAGAAGTGGAGAACTTGAGGATTTCATTCGCTTTAACCATAGAATTTAGAGTTCAAGTTTGTAGAGGAAAACTTCATACGTTATTATTATAGCTTTCATGGATCATGGTAATGCTTTAATGCCCATCCCAAAATTTAAAAGAAACAATTATGATCATTTATCCATAAAGAAGAGGACTTTGCAAATTACCAAATAAGTGTGTAGTGTTGTAGAAAATGGATACAAGGAACTTGCATATTGGAGTATTTTATCATCCATAGAAAAAATATGAAGTACACGCATCAAGACTACCAAATGAGCTAGGGAAAATTTGAATACAACCCATCAAAGGTCTACTCAAGTGAAATTAGTGAAGTTATAGACGTTGAAGATAGAACATAAAAATATACAAATGATGGATAATGAGAATGTGAGAGATCATTTTGTAAACGTGTATGGCATTGTGCACCAAATAGGTATCTATGGTGAAGAACCAATACAAGGACATGTTAAAAATATATTGAAAACTTTGACACTAAAATGAAACAATTATGCAATGAATATTGGATTTGAAGTTTCATCAATTGGTGAAATCACTTATATCCCATGAAGAAAGAATTATAAATAGTGGAGAAGAAAACTTGGAGCAAGATTTTGCTCCCAAAGCAAGAGTGTCAAAAAATATTGACTAGTTCAAGCTCCAATTCCCAAGTTCAAAGAGGGTGGAAACAAACTCAACATTGTACAAGAGGAGTATATAGTAGAAGAGGAAGATTTGTGGATAAGAGAAATGCTTAATATTACTATTACAAAAGCTATGGCCATTATGAAAGAGTGTAGAATAAAGATAAGTAATGAAGGAGGAAAAAAGGTAAAATTTTCACATAAAGAAGATGAGAGCTCAAAAATATGTTCTTGCCATGTTATGTGGCATAAGTTTCAACTAAAGAGTCTTGGTAATTAGATTCTAATTGTTCAAATCATATAACTAGTATTAAGGATTTATTTGTAGAGTTGGATGACTCATACAAGAGTGATATTCTCACAATGACACTGAGAGGGGGGGGTGAATCAGTGTAACTATTTAAAAATTAAATCTGCTACTCTTAAAATTTAATACTGCAAGCTTAAAAACAAATACAGCAAACATAGCACAAGAGCATCACACAACACAGGATTTAACGAGGTTCACCAATGTGGCTACTCCTCAAAAATGACCGTTTGGACTACGATCCAAATCCAGTCTTTGCAAGGATTCAATATTTACAAAAGGTTTACCAACACCCACTGGAAGGAGCACCAACCCCTGATTTATCTGCTGCAACAGATATGAGCACCAACTCCTTTTACCAAGCACCCACTTGGATTTTAATTTGTAAGCACAAAAATGACATATAAAATGCCTTCTCTTTTATAAGACCCTCACCGGTCTACAAGACATACAAACATCCCACGTAAGCATAGAAAGAATTGTTAGAGACTCAATAGCTTCTATTCAAATCTGAAACCTCTCTGTTGTTTTTACAAGAAAAATGTGTAGGTTTCAAAAATCTTGTTGTTGTTCATCCAACTCTTTTACCACACTACGCCTTTTGATGTATTCAATAATGCACAGTGTAGTAACCTTCTAACTGTGCCAGTTCGATCCTTATATCCTTGATTTCCTCGAATGGCTCAATTTGAAACGGCTCAATTTTCCCTCCAACTTTTTCATGCATTTTCGGCTGTAATTGATCTGTCAAAATCTCTCTCTCTGACACGTTCCACCTTTTCACCATTTTCTTCTGACATTCTACTCTGCTGGTACTGACACCCTTTTCTGTGCAGACTGACAACCTTTCTACGCATTTCGATGCTCTCTGACTCTGTTCTCCTAAACTCTACGTAATTGCCCTTCTAGAACCTTTTCACTTTCTTGTGACACTTCTTTTCTATTTGCGTCGATCTTTCTATTCGGCCTGCTACTGCCTTTTCTGACACACGCAACCTGTTAATGCATCTCTGTAAATGGTTCTCGATATAATCACTCCTGCAACAGATGTTCTGCATTCAATGCATTGATCCGTTATTGCCGCCATGCCAGCCATGCTGCATTACGGCCCTGCAACAGCTGTTATTCTCTTAAATGTGCTGCTTCGTGACTATCCTTGTTACTCCAGTTAATCATTGTAGTTTTTCTTCTAGTCTTTTTTCAAACACCTGTCACTGGGAACTGCACATTTGACTCCAGTTAACTTTACTGTAACTGGCAGCATGCTTGGTCGACACCTGTCACTGTGCATGCATATTTAACTTTTTCCCGCCAAAACCATTACCTGTCGCGATATCGCGACGTTTTCTGCTTTCCTGCACTTTCCTTCGCTTGCCTCCGCGAAATTGATACATGTCACGAAATCGCGACACATTTCGCTTTTGCTGACGTCATCCTCCATGTTGTCGCGAAATCGTGACATTTCTGGCTTGTTGAGGCTTCTCTGGAAACTTGTCGCGATATCGTGACATTTTTAGACTTGCTGACGTCATCTTCAAAGATGTCGCGAAATCGCGACGCTTCCGACTTGCAACGGCTTTTCTAGTAACTTGTCGCGATATCGCGACATTTTTAGACTTGCTGACGTCATCTTCAAAGATGTCACGAAATCGCGACGCTTCCGACTTGCAACGGCTTTTTCTGGTAACTTGTCGCGAAATCGCGACACTTCTTAGTTTTGTTGACGTCACCTTCAAAGTTGTCACGAAATCATGACGTTCCTTGCTTCCTGAGGCTTCTCTATCAACTTGTCGCGATATCGCGACATTTTTAGTCTTGCTGACGTCATCCATCATGGTGTCGTGAAATCGCGACGCTCCTAGCTTCCAAGATCAGAACACCTTACTTGTAGCGAAATCGCTACAACTTTCTAACTTAACATTTTTCTTTGTTGCATCTTTCGAAAATCTAGCATGTATCGAGATTGTTACGATTTTGTTGCCTTGGTGCTTCCTCGTGCTTCGTCTTATCAAGCTTAGACTTGTAGCGAAATCGCTACATCATCTTGTTCTGTGATATGCACTTGTAGCGAAATCGCTACACATATGCCTCTGGCTTCTTGACTTGTAGCAAATCGCTACACTCTTGCACTTGCTTCTGGACTTGTAGCGAAATCGCTACACTCTTGCACTTTGGCTTCTGGACCTGTAGCGAAATCGCTACACTCTTGCACTTTTGCTTTTCGAACATGTAGCGAAATCGCTACACTTTTCACTTTATCACTTTTTCTTTCTTTTGCTCCACATGTCGCGAAATCGCTATACATTTCTTCACTAACTTTCTCTCTCCTCCAATATGTCACGAAATCGCGACATTTTCTTATGAACTTTCTCTCTCCTCCGATATGTCGCGAAATCATGACATTTTCTTATGGACTTTCTCTCTCCTTCGATATGTCACGAAATCGCGACAGGAACCATGTCGCGATATCGCGACAGAAAACATGTCGCGATATCGCGACAGTTTTCTTCCTTGTCTTTTTCTGCAAGTTTCTGAATCTGGGTCCCCTCTGTTTTTCTTGAAATTTTTTGCACTTGATCTGACTGACCTCCGAACTGCATCACCGCATCAATCTGTCTTTGTTGACAACAATTACAATACTTTTGCATTGCTTTTGCTGCACCTTGCTCAACAATCTCCCCTTTGGAATTGTTGGCAACACACTGTAACCTTGCTCAAATTCTTCTCCCCCTTTGCCAATAATGCCAAAGGGCTGCTGCAGACTCCCCCTGAGTCTATGCACAACATTCTCAAGCATAAATAACTTGAATGCTCCCCCTGAGAATGTATTTCCCATAGCTAGTCAGTGCTTGGGAAGTGTGACTACTCCCAACTTCTTCCGAAGGTATTCAAAAACTTCCTTTGGTAAAGGTTTGGTGAATATGTCTGCTACTTGCTCTGTAGTGGGAACAAATTCCAATCTGACCTCTCCTTCTGCAACCTTATCCTTCAAGAAGTGATACCGGATTGCAATGTGTTTGGTGCGGGAATGCATTACTGGATTCTTTGAAATGTTGATTGCACTAGTGTTATCACATTTGACTGAAATGGGCTCAGTGAAGTGAATACCTAGATCTTTCAATGTTTGTCTCATCCATAGTATTTGTGTACAGCATGTTGTTGCTGCAATGTATTCTGCCTCGACTGTGGATAGAGAGACTGATTCTTGCTTCTTACTGTGCCATGCTACCAATTTATCTCCAAGAAAAAATGCTCCTCCACTTGTACTTTTTCTCGTCATCAATGCATCCCCGCCCAATCTGCATCGTAATATGCAAAGAGAGTGAAGTCTTTTCCTTTTGGATACCACAACCCATACTCCATAGTACCCTTGAGGTACCTAAAGATCCTTTTCACAGCTGTTGCATGAGTCTCTTTTGGACTAGCCTGAAATCTTGCAACCATGCAAACAGCTTGTAAGATATCCGGTCTGGTGGCTGTCAAATACAAGCAAGCTCCCAATCATTGATCTCGTACATTGTTTGATCAACATCCGGAGATTTATCATCCTTGCTCAACTTGGCAGCTTGTTGTCATGGGGGTGCTCACCGGCTTACTATCTTCCATAGTGAACTTTTTCAAGCATTTCTTTCACATATTTAATTTGAGAAATAAAGATCCCATTTTTAGCTTGATTAACTTGTAATCCAAGGAAATATGAAAGTTCACCTATCATAGAAATTTCAAACTCTTTCTCGCATTTTGTTTGCTATGTCTTTGCATGATTCATCATTGCTACTCCCAAAAATTATATCATCTACATAAACAACTAGGACAATGAAATTGCCATTTTTAGTTTTCACATATAAATTGCTATCCACCATACCTTTCTTGAATCCTTGCTTAGTGAGATAGCTGTCCAATCTTGCATACCAAGCTCTAGGTGCTTGTTTCAAGCCATACAATGCTTTCTTCAGCTTGCAAACAAAGTTAGGATTATCACAAAGTTGAAAACCATCAAGCTGTTCAATATATACTTCTTCTTCAAGATTTCCATTCAGAAATGCTGATTTTACATCCATCTGATAAACCTTGAAATTCTTATGAACAACTAAAGCCAAAAATAGTCTTATTGCTTCAAGTCTGGCCACCGGTGCAAAAGTCTCTTCAAAATCAATCCCCTCAACTTGGGCATATCCCTTACATACCAGTCTCACTTTATTCCTTACAACCTGTCCATCTTCATTCAGTTTATTTCGAAATATCCATTTAGTACCAATTATGTTTTTATTTTCGTGCCTTGGTACTAACTCCCGTGTTTTGTTTTTCTCAATTTGATCTAGTTCTTCATTTATCGCCTCCATCCAACTTTCATCCGTGCTTGCTTCAATAATATTTTTGGGCTCAATGCTGGATAACAGAGAGTAGTTATTTACTACTCTTCTTCTTGTCTGAATGCCAACTGTAGGGTCCCCAATAATCTGCTCTTTGGGATGATTTTTCTGCCAGCTGCCTGTTCTGTATTTTCTATTTTCTTCTCTTTCCAAATCATCTGAATCTGATTTTTGTCTCTCTTCCTTTTCTTGATCTTCATCTTCTTCAATAAATTCTTCATAGGTCGGGTAGTTTTCATTATTGCTGATTTCTTGTTTCCTGCCTTCATCAACTTTTACATCCGCACTCTCCACAATTTTCTTTAATCTTTTGTTGTAGCATGTATAAGCTTTGCTTTTTGTTGAGTAACCAAGAAAGATACCTTCATCAGCTCTATCTTCAAACTTGCCAAGATTGCTTTCAGTTCTTTTAATGTAACATTTGCTCCCGAACACTTTGAAGTATTTTGCTGTAGCCTTTTTGCCAAACCACAGTTCATAAGGTGTTTTGCTTTCATGTGGCCTCAACATACATCTATTCTGAATGTAGACTGTAGTATGAATCGCCTCTTTCCAAAACCTGTCAACAATTTTGCTCTCGGTTAACATGGTTCTTGCCATTTCTTGCACAGTTCTATTCTTTCTTTCAACTACTCCATTCTGCTGAGGTGTTCTTGCTCGCTGAAAACTGTCTTCTTATTCCATGTTTTTCACAGAATTCTGCAAACTCATCTGAAATGAACTCTCCTCCTCTATCAGATCTCAAACATTTAATTATTTTTCCATATTGATTCTCAACAAGATTTTTGAAGGTTTTAAACATCTCAAAGGCTTCTGATTTCTGTTTTAGAAAGAGTACCCATGTCATTTTGGAAAATCATCTATACACAAGCATGAAATATTTGTATCCATTTATGCTCTCTCGTCCTCATGGGTCCACACAAATCAGTGTGAATCAGTTCTAATGGCTTGCTTGTGAAATACTCTTTTGCTTTGAATGTAGATCTGGTTTGCTTCCCCTTTTGGCATGACTCACAAATGTTGTTTGATGGTTTACCAATAGTGGGTATGTCTCTTACAGCTCTTTTCGAGCTGATTTTTACCAGATTATCAAAGCTTATGTGACCGAGTCTTTTGTGCCACAGCCAATTTTCTTCCTCTTGGCCAACCAAGCAAGCTCCTTCTAAAGTCTCCGAGAGTGTATACAAATTTCCAGAAGTTCTCAGTCCAATGGCTATTAACTTTCCATTTTTTGTCTTTCTTACTTCACAACCCTCCTTCTTGAAAATCACTTCATGACCTCTCGTCACAAATCTGACTTACACTCAGTAAGTTATGCTTCAGACCTACCACAAAAAGAACTTCCTTAGAGTTGATTTTACCGTCACTTAACTTAACTGATCCTTTACCCACTATCTTTGCTCCATCATTGTTTTCGAATTTCACAGAGCCACCTTCGTATGTCTGTAGCTTATCAAACTTCTGTTTGTCTCCTGTCATGTGACTGGAGCATCCACCGTCCGTAATCCAAGGAGAAGATTTATTCCGTGCTTTGAGAGCTGTTTGAACGATCGAGGATTCCTTGTCTTTCTTCGGTTGTTCCTTTTCTTTCCACTGAGATTTGACAGCAGATCTGGTTACTTGCTTTACCTTCTCCCTTTCATTGGCTTGTGACAGCTTTATTGGGAAATTTTTTGTATTGTTTTGATCCAAACTGAGTGATGCTTTCTTTCCCGGTATTTATTTCCCCGCAAAAGAGCTACGACAATTCCTTGCAATATGGCCGAAGTTATGGCAGTTATAACATTCTACAGGATAATCTATCAAAGGAGAAAAAATATTTCTACTAGTAAAATTTCTTTGTTCTACATTATATCTACAACTTGAAATTTTATGACCATATGCATTGCATTTAAAACAATAACCGTAAAAGGAACGAGTGTACCTGGGTAATGGTTGTTGCCATGTTGTAGTAGGAGCCATGGGTCTTCTTCTTCTATGATATGTGACTTTGGTAAATCCATCATTTGCAGAACTCCTTTCAAGCTTGGACTTATTGTTTTCCTTTGCATGATACGGTTTATCTTGTTCAACTCTGATTTTGTCTTTATTCTTTATAGGTTCTACAGTTACAGCCTTTGAGTCCTTTGAGGATTCTCCTTCATCAAAGCCCAACCCAAATTTGATACCCGTAGGTCTTTGATCATTTAACATTTTATTCAGCTTGGCTGAACTGTCTTCGAATTTATAATGACAACTCAGTTTCTGATTCATCTCTTCTAGTCATGTACTTTAATCTGACTATTTCTTCTTCTAGATTATTGCACTCATTTATTTTCACGGTTAGCTGAGCTTCAAAATCTTCAGACTTTTTCTTGTATTCTTTAGTTTGTACTTTCAAACTGATTATTAATTTGCCAGCATCCTCAAGTTTTCTTGAAATATTTTTATTTCTTTTCCTTTCTGCACTTAACTCTTCAAGTGCAGCAACTAACTCACCTTCCAGATCTATCTCAGCCTCATCTTCTAATTTTTCTTCACACTCCTGTGTTTTCTCAGTTGTTTGTTCTTCAAAAGCCATGAACAAGGCTTCACCAGTTTCTTCTTCTGAGTCCTCACTGGAACTGTCTTCAGAAGAATCAATATTCTGGGAAATGAAACTTTTCTTCTTGAAGTTCCTTTTTCTAAACTGCGGTTTCTTTTTCCAGACTTTTCTTTCTTGGTGTGTCCCTTCATCACTTCTATTTTTCTCATTCATTGGGCATTTTGCTGCAAAGTGCCCGATGCCACCACACTTAAAGCACTTGAACGGTAGCTTGCCTCTCGTATTTTCCTTTTCCCTTTACTAACTTCCTAACAAAGTTTGCTTCAGCCTCATCTCGTGTATTCTTCTTCCTCGTATTCCTGTTTAGATTTTATATTTTTCTCGAGCTTGGAAAGTCGCTTCTCTATCTGAGGGCTTAGTTTGACCAATCCTCATTTCATATGCGGTTAGAGAACCATGCATTTCATCCATACTAAAAAAATTTAAATCTTTTGCTTCTTCTATGGCAGAGACCTTTGCATCAAACTTTTTATTGAGAGTTCTTAGAACCTTCTTTACAACAACTGCATCTTCCATATCTTCACCGAGTCCTCTTATTGCATTGATGATCCCATTTACTCTCAGCAGATAGGCTTCAATGTTCTCATCATCGGTCATCTTTAATGCTTCGAACTGGGCACGATGTGTTTGCAGCTTAGCTTCCTTGATTTTGCTATCTCCTTCATGAATGCTTTGCAGTTTGTCCCATATATCTTTAGCAGATTTGCAGTTCATGATGCGTATCAACTCACTGTCTACTAATCCACACATAATAGCATTCTTGGCTTTCGAGTTGTTCTCAAACTTTTTCTTCTCAACCGCATCTGTTGGAGGAACAATGGGTATGGTGTATCCATTTTCAATCGATTCCCAAATGTCATAACCCAATGCACATAGATAGGTCTGCATCCTGAGCCTCCATAAGGAATAATTTGTTCCATCGAACAGAGGAGCTTTGTTAGAAGAAAAACCTTCACCACCGGCCATTGTGTGTCTTCCAAGATCACCTTAGCTGATTAAGCTTGTACAGGTGCCTTGCTCTGATACCAATTGATATTCTCACAATGACACTGAGAGGGGGGGTGAATCAGTGTAACTATTTAAAAATTAAATTTGCTACTCTTAAAATTTAATACTGCAAGCTTAAAAACAAATACAGCAAACATAGCACAAGAGCATCACACAACACAAGATTTAACGAGGTTCACCAATGTGGCTACTCCTCAAAATGACCGTTTGGACTACGATCCAAATCCAGTCTTTGCAAGGATTCAATCTTTACAAAAGGTTTACCAAAGACCCACCGGAAGGAGCACCAACCCCTGATTTATCTGCTGCAACGTATATGAGCACCAACTCCTTTTACCAAGCACCCACTTGGATTTTAATTTTTAATAAAAATAATGACATATAAAATGCCTTCTCTTTTTCAAGACCCTCACTGGTCTACAGCACATACAAACATCCCATAGAAGCATAGAAAGAATTGTTAGAGACTCAATAGCTTCTATTCAAATCTGAAACCTCTCTGTTGTTTTTACAAGAAAAATGTGTAGGTTTCAAAAATCTTGCTGTTGTTCATCCAGATCTTTTACCACACTACGCCTTTTGATGTATTCAATAATGCACAGTGCAGTAACCTTCTAACTGTGCTAGTTCGATCCTTATATCCTTGATTTCCTCGAATGGCTCAATTTGAAACGGCTCAATTTTCCCTCCAACTTTTTCATGCATTTTCGACTGTAATTGATCTGTCAAAATCTCTCTCTGACACGTTCCACCTTTTCGCCGTTTTCTTCCGACATTCTACTCGCCGGTATCGACACCCTTTTCGTGCTATCGACAACCTTTTCGCGTGTTTCGATGCTCTTCGACTTGTTCTCCTAAACTCTACGTAATTGCCCTTCTAGAACCTTTTCACTTTCTTGTGACACTTCTTTTCTATTTGCGTCGATCTTTCTATTCGGCCTCGCTATCGCTTTTCTCGACACACGCAACCCGTTAATGCATCTCTCGTAAATGGTTCTCGATATAATCACTCCCGCAATGACTATTCGCATTCAATGCATTGATCCGTTATCGCCGCCATGCCGCCCATGCTGCATTACGGCCCTGCAACAACTGTTATTCTCTTAAATGTGCTGCTTCGTGACTATCCTTGTTACTCCAGTTAACTCGCTGTAGTTTTTCTTCTAGTCCTTTATTTTTTTTCAAACACCTGTCACTGGGAACTGCACATTTGACTCAGCTTAACTTTATCAGAATCGGCAACATGCTTGGTCGACACCTGTCACTGTGCATGCATATTTAACTTTTTCTCGCCAAAACCATTACCTGTCGCGATATCGCGATGTTTTCTGCTTTCCTGCACTTTCCTTCGCTTGCCTCCGCGAAATTGATACATGTCACGAAATCGTGACACATTTCGCTTTTGCTGACGTCATCCTCCATGTTGTCGCGAAATCGTGACATTTCTGGCTTGCTGAGGCTTCTCTGGAAACTTGTCGCGATATCGCGACATTTTTAGACTTGCTGACGTCATCTTCAAAGATGTCGCGAAATCGCGACGCTTCCGACTTGCAACGGCTTTTCTGGTAACTTGTCGCGATATCGCGACATTTTTAGACTTGCTGACGTCATCTTCAAAGATGTCACGAAATCGCGACGCTTTCGACTTGCAACGACTTTTCGTTCACCTTGTCGCGATATCGCGACACTTTTTAGTTTTGCTGACGTCACCTTCCAAGTTGTCACGAAATCGCGACGTTCCTTGCTTCCTGAGGCTTCTCTGTCAACTTGTCGCGATATCGCGACATTTTTAGTCTTGCTGACGTCATCCATCATGGTGTCACGAAATCGCGACGCTCCTAGCTTCCAGCAGCTGCAAACACCTTACTTGTAGCGAAATCGCTACAACTTTCTAACTTAACATTTTTCTTTGTTGCATCTTCCAAAAATCTAGCATGTATCGAGATTGTTACGATTTTGTTGCCTTGGTGCTTCCTCGTGCTTCGTCTTATCAAGCTTAGACTTGTAGCGAAATCGCTACATCATCTTGTTCTGTGATATGCACTTGTAGCGAAATCGCTACACATATGCCCCATGGCTTCTTGACTTGTAGCGAAATCGCTACACTCTTGCACCTTTGCTTCTGGACTTGTAGCGAAATCGCTACACTCTTGCACTTTGCTTTTTGACTTGTAGCGAAATCACTACACCTTTCAGCTTTGCTTTTTGACATGTAGCGAAATCGCTACACTCTTTTGAATTATCACTTTTTCTTTGCTTTTGATTACATGTCGCAAATCATGACACTTTTCATCTTTGACGCTTTTGCTCCAAGCTTGTCGCGAAATCGTGACATTTCTTCATGAACTTTCTCTCTCCTTCGATATGTCGCGAAATCGCGACATTTTCTTATGGACTTTCTCTCTCTTCCGATATGTCGCGAAATCGCGACAGGAACCATGTCGCGATATCGCGACAGGAAACATGTCGCGATATCGCGACAGTTTTCTTCCTTGTCTTTTTTTGCAAGTTTCTGAATCTGGGTCCCCTCTGTTTTTCTTGAAATTTTTTGCACTTGATCTGACTGACCTCTGAACTGCATCACTGCATCAATCTGTCTTTGTTGACAACAATTACAATACTTTTGCACTGCTTTTGCTGCACCTTGCTCAACAAAGAGCAAGGTGAAATTTGGAGACAACAAAACATTGAAGGTTGAAGGGAAAAGAACCTTACAAATTGACACAAAATATGAAAAGAAAAATATTTAATTACTTACTTCACACTAGGCTTGAGGTATAATTTGTTGAGTATGGATAAACTTCTATAGAAAACTACAAAGTGGTGTTTAGGAATAAGGAGTGCATCATCTATGACAAAGCAAATGAGAACCAAGTCATGGTTTTTGTACATACAATAAGAAACAAATGTTGTCTTTAAAGCTTGGTGGAGAAGAGATAAATTTGTATCATATAGCCATTGAGAATTACCACTAGATATAACACCAAAGGCATGGTCACCTAAATTTTTGAAGTTTATAATTATTGAATGCTAAAGGAATAGTCCATGGACTATGTTGTGTAGAAGCAAGAAGTAAAGCATGTGAAAATTATATAATTAAAAAATATTATAGAGAGATATTTCCAAAAGGAAGAGCATGGAGAGCATAATTGTTGGAAGCATTATATTATTTGGTACCTTGATACATTATTTGGATCATGTAAATATTTAGTCATGTAAATATTCTAGAGTGTGTGAGTCTATAGTACATGTCATGTTATTGAGTGTGAGTATGTGTCATGTAAACAAGTATGGAGTTATGTGTATGAAGTGTCATGTTAGTAACTGTGAGTTATATGAGTGAAGTGTCATGTTTAGAAGTTAGGAGTTATGAGCAATCATGAGAGACTTTATCTTTATGTAAATATATGAGATTTATTATTATGTAAGAGAGAAATGTGAAGAGTTAGATCTCCCATAAGTATGAGGAGATGAAAAGTTTATGTAAGTGCAAAAGTCAAGACTCGTTTGCATATGAAGAGTCTCATGTATGTATATATTGAATACAAACCCTTATAATATATATTCGAATAAGCATTGCATTTATGTATTGCTTTATAAATATTTTCAATAATATTATGTGAGATTTATGTTCATTGTTGTGGATTGATACATTTTTATCATTGAGAAATTGTTTGATCTTGATGATTAATTATTTTGTGAGAATAATGGTGATTGCTAATAGTGGTACTAGATCCACATTGTATGGACTTAGTGAAATCCATGGTGAGCATTTGGTGAGAGATATTGCAGTGTTTGAAAGAGATAGTAGTGAGAAGAACTTGTTGGAAAGAGACACCTTGAATGTGCTTAGTGAGATCTAAGTCTAGGTTTGAGAAGAGCTATTTTATAGGAAGTACGAAGAAGAAGAGATACGCTAAATAGGAGAGAGAGATAAAGAGAAGTGTCTAAAGGAAGAAGAATATTACATGAAACCACCATAAGTCTAAGAGAAGTTGAAGTGCAAGGTTGATTGTATCAGTTAGGATATTTGGACGTGTAAACAATCAAGACCAACCAAAACATGAGTTGGACATAAAGATAAATTAAAGCATGAGCCAAAAAAATTAGAATGTGAGCCAGGTAGATATGCAAATAAACCTGAGAATGAGCTAGACGTACAAAAATATAAACAAACTAAAAGAAGACTATGCATTTGAAGGAGGTTTTTGAAACATCTGAGGCTAAATATTGGAAGTGTTGAACAATAGGCCAGACGATGCTATAAGGAAGGAGAAGCATAGAAGAACATGCAAGTAACACCTATGTAGAAGTTGTTCTATTGAGGGAGCAAGAGGCTTGAGTAATTTTTAGAAATGCAAAATTTATGTCGACATATTATAGCCTAGAAATTTGAACGATAGGTACTATATAAGGTATTTCATAAACCTACCTCATAACATTATAAGGTGAAGGTTTTTATTTTATCAAAAGATACATTAATTAAATATTGAAGGAGTAATAAGAAGAATAATTTTATTTTTTAAAGAAGCAAATTATTTCAAGAGATATAAGAATATTAACAATTAAAAGTGAAGAATAAAATAAATTGAAGAAGAATGAAATAAAGGGAGTTATAATAAAAAATTAAAATTGAAGATTAAATTGAAGAAGTTAAAAATTAATTGAAGAAGAAATTGAAGAAAGAAAGAAATAAATGAATTGAAAAAGAAGAATACTGAAAATTTGATGAAAAGAAAATTATTGAAGAAAGAATAAAGAAGAATTGAATCGAAAATTGAAGAAGAGAAAGAAAATATTAATTTTGGAGATAAAATAATTTCTACAAAGAATTGTTAAAATTGAAGAAAAATGATAATTTGAAGAGTGAAGAAAATTAATTGAATAGAATTTTGAAAGAAGAAATTGAGAAATTGAAAGAAGAATTTTTTAATTTGGGAGTTAAAAGTAATTCCACAACAATGGAAAGTAATTTGAAGAAATTTGTAGAGGTATTTTTCAAAGTCACATATATTCAAAGAAGCAAATATCATGAAGAAAAAATTTCAAATACAAAGAAGATATTGTCACAAACATGTTGTACGATACAATAAAACATCAAAGCTTCAAATAGAACCAAAATTTAAAATGGTATATTGATTTAGGAGCTAGCCATCATATGACTTGCAACTTATATTGGTTTGATTCCATTCAAGTAAAACCAAGTATACCAATTAAGATAGAAGATGAAAAAATCTATCAGGTACAAATATCTAAGAATGTCACACTTAGTCTATCGTTTTCAGAATGTACAGTGGAAATGTGTTTTATCTTCTAGGTATAACAAATAATCTAATTTTAGTATCACAATTTTTGGATAAAGGAAGAACGATAGACTTCAAAACCATCAATGGTAATAAGAGATGTCTTACTAAAAACTAAATAGAATTGAAACATTTGGATCATACAAAAGTGGCATATTTATTTTGAATGTAATAGAAATTGCACAAAAACATTTGGATCAAAATTTTGCCAAGAGAACAATATCAAAAAAGGTATTTTATTGAACATATAACTCTTATGGCAAAGGAACATGATAAGACATCGGTAATTTAAAAATTATGTTCTTTGATGACTTCTTCAAAAGCACATGTGACAACACAAAGGGAGAGATTCAGAACCTAAACTAGAATTAGAACCAACATCAGAATAAGCCAAACTACATCAAGAAGATTGAAGGCAAAAGGCTTTCATATCAAATAATGTAATAAGGGGAGGGGGATGTTAGAGGTATTACATTATTTGGGTCATATTATTAAGTGTGAGTATCATGTAAATAAGTGTGGAGTTATGTGTGTGAGGTTTCATGTTAGTAAGTGTGAGTTATATGAGTGAAGTGTCATGTTTTTAAGTGAGGAGTTATGAGCAATCATGAGAGACTGTCTTTATGTAAATATATAGGATTTATTATTTTGTAAGAGATAAATGTGAAGAGTTAGATGTCTTGTGAGTATGAGGAGGTGAAGAGTTTATGTAAGTGCAAAGGTCAAGAGTCATGCATATGAAGAGTCTCATGTGTGTGTATATATATTGAAGATAAATCCTTGTAATATGTATTCGAATAAGCATTGCATTTATGCATTACTTTAGTAGATATTTTCAATAATAGTTTGAGATTTATGTTCATTGTTATGAATTGATACAATGTTGTTCTTGAGAAATTATTTGATCCTGGTGATAAATTATTCTGTGAGAATAGTGGTGATTTGCTAACAATAATATCCATTGCAACTAATTCAATCATATATTTATGGTCTAATGCACACACCAAGTGTTGGTTAATCCTTCTATTTTATCAGTTTCATTGATGATCATGCTTGAAAAACTTGGGTATGATTCTTGAATAATAGGAGTGATATTTTTAAAATGCAAGAGCCTCAAATTCATAGTAGATAATGAAAGAAGATATATAATCAAAACATTAAATACTAATCGTGGTGGTAGGTATTGTTCCAAGAAATTCAATCAACTTTATGATGGGCATGGAATATGAATGCAATTGACAACAACCTATGCAACTTACCAAAATGGAGTGGCAGAGGGAAAGAATAGGATAATCATGGATATGGTAAGAAGCATGCTACTAAGAAAAGGTTTGGGAATTTATTTATGGGCTGAAGTAGTTACAACAACAATGTACATTCTTAATAGAAGTACCACAATTTTAGTAAATAATATGACACCTTATGATGCATGATATGGAAAGAAGCATTTGGTAAGTCACTTGAGAGTGTTTATATATATATATATATATTGAAGACAAATCCTTGTAATAGTATTCGAATAAGCATTGCATTTATGCATTGCTTTAGTAGATTTTTTTAATAATATTTTGAGATTTATGTTCATTGTTGTGAATTGATACATTGTTATTCTCGAGAAATTATATGATCTTGGTGATAAATTATTCTGTGAGAATAGTGGTGATTTGCTAACAATAATATCCATCACAACTAATTCATTCATATATTTGTGGTCTAATGCACACACCAAGTGTTGGTTAATCCTTATATTTTATTAGTTGCATTGATGATCATGCTAGAAAAACTTGGGTATGATTCTTTAATAATAGAAGTGATGTTTTTAAAGTATTCAAGAGCTTCAAATCCATAGTAGAGAATTAAATGAGATCTTTAATAAAAATATTAAAGACTAATCATGGTGGTAAGTATTGTTCTAATAAATTCAATCAATTTTATGATGGGTATGGAATATGAATGCAATTGACAACAACCTATGCAACTTACCAAAATGGAGTGGTAGAGGGAAATAATGGGATAATCATGGAGATGGCAAGAAGCATGCTACTAAGAAAAGGTTTGGGCATTTATTTATGGGCTGAAGTAGTTACAACAACAATGTACAATCTTAACAGAAGTACCACAATTTTAGTAAAGACTATGACACATCATGATGCATGGTATGGAAAGAAGCCTTTGGTAAGTCACTTGAGGGTGTTTAGTTGTTTGGTTTATGTTCATGTTGAAGATAAAAATAGAAGTTAGATTCAAAGAGTCAAGCATTACTTTTTGTTGGTTATTTTGAAGAAACAAAGCATATAAATGTTTTGACCCAAATTCTAGACAATGTATTGTATCTAGATATATATTTTTTTATGAAGGAAGAGTACATAGACAACAAGCAAAAAAGACTAATAAGACAATCATAATCATATATTTTTGTGAGTCACAAACATCGAAAGGAGGTATAAGTATTTCTCAAAAAATAAGCATAAAAGAGAAGAGAACATTATAATCACGTCTAAGTTGCTTAATGTTGGATCAGTATTTTGAAAGGAGGTTCACAAGAAGCGAAGCACAAGTTGAAAAAAAAAGGCAAAAGGAATAAGAAGATAATATGGTGAACAATAAGTAGCCCAAAATAAGGTATACATCAAAGTCATGAAATAAAAATTGAATACAATTGAAAAGAATAATATTCGGAAGTTGTGTGAACTTCCAAACAATGAGAAGGTAATTAGAGAGTAGTGGGTGTTCAAGACCAAGTACAATAGTAATGGATCAATTGAAAGGTACAAAGAAAGGCTGGATGCAAAGGGATATGCACAACTAATTGGCATATGCACTTATTGCAAGACAAGACACAACTAAAATGGTCATAGCCTCGACAACCCAAAAAAGATAGATTGTAAATCAACTTGATGTAAAGAGTGCATTCTTGAATGGCAAGATTGAAAAAGAAGTGATTGTTGGATAACCACAAAGATTTGAAGTAAAATGTAAAGGATATGTCTACAAGTTAAAAAAAATATTATATAGACTAAAACAAACACGAATGACACTTTATTCAAGAATTTATGCATGTTTCTTGAAGCGTGGATTTGTGAGAAGTAATGAACCCATATTATAATATGAAAGGGAAGGTAATGATATTTTTATTATTTACTTATATTTTGATGATCTAATTTTCATAGAAGTTCATAAAAAATGAAGAAAGTGTTCAATTAAGCCATTATTATATGTTGATGATCTAATTTTCATAGAAGTTCATAAAAAATGAAGAAAGTGTTCAAGTAAGCCATTATGCAAAAGTTTGAAATGAGTGATTTGGATTTGATGCATTATTTTCTTGGTATGGAGGTACATCAAACACATGGTGGGATCTTCATTTGTCAATCTAAATATGCACATGATATGTTGAAAAATTTTGGCGTGAAAAGTTGTAATTACATTGCTATCCCACTTGCACAAGGTGAAAGAATGTGCAAGGATGATGGAAGTGGAAACGTGGATGAGAGGAAGTATAGAATTTTGATTAGCAACCTTACATGCTTGACAATAACAAAATCAAATATTATGTATGTAATCTCTTTGTTTGCAATACTCATGGGTGATCCATAAAAATATCATATAAGAGCAGCTAAGAGAATTTTGAGATTTATGAAATGAACTTCAATTTATAGAATATATTATACTTTATCCAATAAGATTGAGCTAATTGGATACAATGATTCAAACTAGGGAGACTCAATTGATGATAGGAAATCTACATCAAGAAATTGTTTCTCATTAAGAAATGGATAACTTGAAGTTTGAAGAAACAAGCAATGATTGCACTCTCGACAATAGAGGCAGAGTATATAGTAGCTACATCAACAAAAACACAAGTAGTGTGGCTGAGGCGAATCCTAGAAGACCTTGGTGAAAAGCAAGAGAGACCAATTCCCATTTATGTGATAACATGAGCATAATTAAAATGATTTAAAATCTTGTTATTCATACAAAATTAGAGCACATTGATTTGAAGCATCATTTTACTAAAGGTTCAGGAGAAGAAAGTTAAATTGAAACAATGCAACTATTAGCAAATGAGCCCAATTATCATAGGTCATCAATTCCTAGGATCATATAATCTCACACATATAGATCCATTTAATCATGATAATAACAATATTGCATAAAATGAAAACTTTATTGATAAAACATCTCTATTACATTTTATCCTTTCTTCATTACATTACTTCTCACATAACATAGAGCTTTGGCTTCAATATATAGATACATTAGATTCTTCACATACACCTAACTCTTGACCTTTGCTCTCCTCAAACTCACATGAGATGCAATCTTTCATATTTCCTCTTTACATGATAAATCTCACATATTACATAATGACAAAGTCTCATAATTACACATAGCTCCCTACTTTTAGACTTGACACCTCACACTCATAACTCTTCACTTAAACACATGACACCTCACACTCATAACTCTTCACTTAATTACATGACACATATCCACACATCAAAACTTGATACACACTATTGATTCAAATAATAAACACATCCTAATTTAAATATTTACAAAAGCATTCAAAGTACCAAATAACATAGTACCTCCAACCAATTCAAAAGATCATTATATAAATATTTTTTCTAAATTATTTATCAAGAATTAATTTATTTTACTTAAAAATATAATAAAAAAAATTATACAAAATAAAACATTATTATTACAGATAAAAATTAAAAACATTGACAGACATGAACACAGCCTTGCTTGGTAAGCAGGCTTGGAGGATTATCTCGAAAGACCCTGCGGAGTGGACCATGCTGGTGTGTAAGAAATACATGGGAAACCAATCTTTCCTTGATTCTGGCAACCACCCCAATGAATCTGCCTTCTGGAAGGCTGTGACTCATTCCAAAGTGCTCATCCAGAAAGGCCTCAGATGGGTTCTGAGGGACGGTCGGAGCATTGATTTTTGGAGCGACAGATGGTTGCTGGATGAACACCTAAGCGGCAGAGCGGACCTCGCCATGCTTCAAACAGTCCCCGACTCTCGGTTGGGAATGAAAGTTTCGACTTCATAGTTTGGGAGGATGGCCATCCCCGTTGGAGGCTCCTAGCGGGCACCTCTCCTGAGGTTGCTGCTCTCAACATTTTGCTCCAAGCAACTACCATTCCCACTGAGCAGAAAGATGACAAGCCTGCCTGGGCTGGTTCTGACAAAGGGCTGTACACTGTTAAGTCTGCCTTCTCCCTCCTGAAGGATCACCCTGTCTCCCCTTCCCATATTGTTTGGAAGAAGAACCTCATTCCAAAAGTGGCCTTCTTCTCGTGGAATGCCTTCCAAAACAAACCCCTCACCATTGAGAACCTCATCAAAAGAGGCATCCCCCTTCCCAACAGATGTTACCTGTGCCTGTTCGGCTGGGAATCCACCGATCACTTGTTCCTCCACTGTGAGTTCACCTCGGCTGTGTTTGGGTTCACCCTGTCTACCTTTCAGATCCAATGGGTTCCTCCCAAGTCTTTGTGTGGTGCCTTCTACCAGTGGCCCCAACCCTTTGCTAATATTAAGCTTCGTTTCCTCTGGGACATCTGCCTTCACCACCTGATATGGCAAGTCTGGCTTGAGAGAAACTGTAGGATCTTTGGAACCTCTTCCCGAGATCCTCAATCGGTGGCCATCAGGGCTATGGCGTTTGCTTTCGAAAATGCTAATCTTATTCACTGTCCCAGCCCCTCTCCTCTGTCCCGAGAAGGGCGTATCCTCTCTTCTCTTAATATTTCTGATTGTCCCCCCCTGGGGAACCCTCTACCGCATCCCCGTATCCTTGCTAAGTGGAGTCCTCCCCCTTCGAGATGGATCAAGCTTAACTTTGACGGGGCTTCCAAAGGGAACCCGGGAGCAGCGGGGGTTGGTGGCGCAGTCAGGGACCATCGGGGCATGGTCATCCTCGCTTTCTCTGAAGATCTTGGGGTTCAGACCAACCATGTCACAGAAGTCAGAGCCCTTTGGAGAGGTTTAGTCCTCATTGCGGAGGAATCCAGAGCTATCATCATTGAAGGTGACTCCATGAATATCATAAACTACTTGAACAAGGATAAGACCCCTGCCTGGAGGGTCCACAACACCATCGGAGAAATTCAAAGGATTCTCCGCAGCAGGACCCACGGATGCCAAGCACATCTTCGGGGAAGGAAATTCTTTGGCTGACCTCCTAGCCAATAGAGGATCCTCCTCCGACAGACTCACCACGTGGGATCTTGAAATCCCTCAAGATGTTGCTGACGTGGCTGCGTCAGAATTCCAAAAAGCTCAATGAGTCTCGCCAGATCAGCTTGGTGGGACACGTCAAGCTTTCTTGGAAAGGTGGATAGTTGGCGTTTGGTTTTCTTGCGGCATCCAATTACTGCCTACGGTGAGTCTTTCCCTAGCATACCCGTCAGCACCCCTGACGTGGGCGGCAGTCCCAAGTTGGCAATCAGCTCTTTTTCCGTTCCTAACGCTTTGCTAGGCATGTTTTTCTTTAGTCTTCGGGACCGCACGAGCCTATCTTCTTCCTATCCGACGGCTCCCTTCTTTTCGCCCGGTTCCCATGCTTGCGACTTATGCGATCCGTCGTCCTTTCAACGCAAGCTCCCTATCTTTTTATTCCAGGGTGGTGATACGGGTTTTTTTACCGCAGTGTTCTCTTGCCTTCAGGCCCTCTTCTGTAGATCCCCTGCTCCTCCCATGGCTCCTCCCATGGCTGTTCCATACATTGAGCCAGAACTCTCCTCCCTGTCTAAGGAGGAGAAAATCTTCATGAAAGCCCTCGGGCTAATCCCTTTCCTCAGCAAGTTTCAGGGCCCGGATGATGAAATCACGTCCGATTTCATGGAGACTTGGCAAGATGGGGAGGTCCGGGTGAAAGGTGTCCACCTGAAGGTCACCTTTGATCTCTTGGTCGAGATTACTGGAATGCCGGCCACTGGGCGTTTCATCCGGCGGGACAAGCACAACTGGCAGGAGGAATTGGACCAGCTTTTCGGACAAAGGGAAAAGCTTGGGCTGGGACAAGTCCTCCCTCTTCAGAGAGGAGCTGGAAGAACCGTGGAGCCGGGCTTTAAAGCCGTTGATGCAGTTCATTTGTCGTGACGATCCGGATAAGCCTCTTCGCAGCTACCACATCACTCTCGTGAACCACTTGCGGGCGTCTAAGAAGCTGTGCTTCCCAGACTTCCTCAACTACTCCCTCGGGTGTTCCATCGAGGCCGCTCGAAAGAACAAGGTCAAGCCGCGACACCAGGGGCTTATGGGCGTTATTTTCCGCCATTGTCTCTCTAACAGCCCCCCCCCCAAAGTGTCCCTCCCCTCTCTTCCAACCCACCTGCTTCCCCGGATGCAGATGCTCCCAAGGCCGAGTCTCCCGACCAGGCTACCCCCAGCCGCAGTCGTTGTCGCAGGCGGGCCAAGGCTACTCCTCCGAGTGGCAGATCCTCCAGGCGGCTCAAGAGAGCCAAGGCCAAAGTTGAGAACGAGTCTCCTCTCCACCTGAGCTCGGATTTTGAGACGGTGCAGAAGGAGCAGGAGAAAGTTCCCCTGAGCATGCTCATCGATCTGGCCATCGACGCTATGGGAAACATCTCTAGGGCTGCTGATTCGACAATCCTCTGCCTCCGCAATCTCAAGGCGCATGTTGAAGGATCCTCTGGGATCTCGGAGAATCCTACTGCCAATTAAGGGTGCTGGCGTTTCCAGGCCGGTTGGGTTTTTGAGCTAGAGCAGCTTCTTTTTTCTATGCTATGGCAGCTTCTTTTCCTGTCTTCTCGTCTCGAGTCCGAGGCCTCGCTTTGAGACGTCAACCTCGCGGCTGTAATAGGTTCATCCCGTTTTTGTAATAAGGTTTTTGGGATCCTCTAAAAACAACCCACTTTTGTATATAAATGTTACTTATTAAAAAAAAAAAAAAATTAAAAATATTGCATAAAACAAATTATTTTATATATAATATTAAAATTATATATATATTAAAAAAATTAAACCTTGTTGGGCTTGCTCGGAGCGAGACAACCTTACTGCCCAAAATATAGCAAGATTCTTAAACCAGAATGCGAGACATCAGGGGTCGAAAGCGACCCGTTAGATATTCATCTTATTACATCATTATCAATTTAAATAATACAACAATTATAATATAGTATAGATATTATTTTTTATTTGATAAAAATATTATATAAAATAATTATAATAAATTACGGATATTATTTTTATTATGTCGGGAGGCGTTCCGACAATAGCAGACGGGGTAAAGGCAAAGAGATCATACATGTCACTCCGTAAACAATTTTTTTTTATTAAAAAAAGCCGACATTAACAAAAACATTTAAGCTAGCTTAGATATAAAGGATATATATCTAAAAACGCGGAGATTTATCAATCTCGGATAGGTGCCTCGGATTGATAACTCTCCGCGTTTTTAGATATATATAGGCGCGTCGGGAATGATAACTCTCCGCGTTTTTAAATATATATTCAAGATAGGTGCCTCAAATTGATAACTCTTCGCGTTTTTAGATATATATCCTTTATATCTAAGCTAGTTTATAAAAGAGTTGGTTACAACCAATATTGATAAAATTATATCATTATCAATCAAAATGCTAAAAATATTATAATGAAGTATGGATATAAAATATAGATATTATTTTTTTATTCATAAGCTAGTTGGTTTGGTTACAACCAATATTGATTCTATTATCCATCATTATGATAAAAGTATTATTATAAAGTATAGATATTATTTTTTATTCATAATGGAGTTGGTTACAACCATCTTGATAAAAGTGATAAAAATATTATAATTAAGTATGAATATTATTTTTTTTATTCATAAGGGAGTTGGTTACAACCACATTATTTTTTTTTAGTAACTGAGTGCAGGTGCTACCGCCAAACTTATTTCACTTCGTTGTTATTGACCAAACCTGCTACCATCAAACTTATTTCACCTCGTCGCACACACTCAAGAGAATTTAGATCAAACTACTACCTTTGTAAACAGGCTGCCCCCATAGTTTAAACCTGGATGTTTTCTTGATAAATGCCTGAAGAGACAAGCAACTGACAATCCACCTAGCTCGTGAGAGCTAAACTTTAGTTTAGGTGGACTTAAACCTGGGTGGCTTCTTGGTAAATGCTTGAAGAGACTAGCAACTAACAATCCACCTAACCCATGAAAGCTAAACTTTGGTTTAGGTGGGCGCCAAAGAAACCCTTGGACTCCCCACTACAACCAACTAGGAATGAGTTTTTTTTTTTTTTTTTTTTTGCATATCCGCAAACGTGAGTAGAAATTGTACCCAAATCGACTACAACCAACACTCTTTGTTAAGTTCTCCATTATCATTAACCAACAGATCTTATAAAGAGTTGAATGAACCCCAATACTGATCCCAGAGCTCAACGAACCGTGATCGCCTCATGAATATTATTTACGATAGAATTCCAACATTATTTTTCTTTCTAAGAAATCTATCGAGGTGACATATAGGTAGGTCATTTGATAGTTAATCATTATTTTAATCTCAACCAATCCCCCACAAACCCCAGGCACTCCGCTGCTTCAAATCTCGATCCTTCTATCTGGTAATTGCCGACATGCCAAAAGCCTCGCGGAAACGGACAGCTTCAGCTAGACAGGTGAAGAAGCGAGAGTTCAAGGGAGTCCGAAAGAGAAAAGGAGGCGGAAAATGGGTGTCCGAGGTTCGAGTCCCCAATTCCCGAGCGAGAATTTGGCTGGGCTCCTACCACACCCCTGAACAGGCCGCTCGCGCTTACGATTACGCAGTTTACTGCTTGAGAGGAGCCAAAGCCAAGTTCAATTTTCCCGACTTTTGGTCGCAAAATCTGTTGGCCCCTTCGTTTCCACCCGCAGAAATTCAAGCTGCCGCGGCCAAGTATGCAGTGGAAGGTTTCCGGCAGGCGTCCGAGAAAGATGCGGCATTTTCTGGCTACGAATCCCAAACCTGCATAGACGGGCAATTGATTTTGGAGGAGGAGAATCCGGCATTGTTGGATTCGCTTCTTCAGGAGTTTGAGAGCAGTCAGTCCACAAATGCAGATGATTTCTCAGCGCAATACGAGCCGCTTGACGACTCTGATTTTCTTGTCTTCGATGAAGAATAGCTGTTGTGAGTTTCAAACTACCCCAACTCTGACTTTGTGTTTAGAAATGCATTCAACCACCGCAATTCTTTATTTCTGTGTTTTTCAGCACATAATTAAAGGTAACTTTTTCACCTCAGCACACCAGAACCTCATTTGTAGGTCACCATTTCACTTCAGGAGGTTTTTGGACCACAAATATCAGTATATAGCGTTGTATTTTTTGAATTTCTTTTTCAAATCATATATATATAGTTGGATTTATTTTATATATAAGTATACTGAAATTATGTTTTAGTGTTTTGTAGAGAATATCATACATATTTGATTTAATTTATAGAACCAATATCATATAAGAAATAAGGATTAAGTACACATATGATCTTCTAGCATATATTTATATTGTAAGGTAAATTGTTTTTTTACAACATTTCATAGTTAACATACCTTAAATCAAAATTGGAAGTTGATTAAAAAATATATATATATATATATATATATATATATATATATATATATATATGATAGAATGATCATGAATATATATATATATATATATATATATATATATATAAACCATCATAAGATCTAATGTGCGGTGTAAAATTTATCCATTCTATTTGGTTTCTTTCATGTCTTTATAATTGGATTAGACAAACCCATTGTCATAGTGAAAGTCAATTTTCAATATAAGGGATCAAGGACCCTTAGTTAGCTTAGTGTAAATTATATCAATTCTATACACTCTTTATAATTGGAGCAGACAAATACATTGTCACGATAAAAGACAAATTTCAATAGAAGGGATCAAGGACCCTTAGCTAGCTTAATGTAAAATTTATCAATTCTAATTGTTTTTTTCCATGTACCCTCTCTATAATTGGACTAGAAAAACTCATTGTCATGGTGAAAGTCAATTTTCAATAAAAGGGTTCAAGGACCCCTAGCTTATTATGACAATAAACTATACATCAAACTCCTCATTAGAGATTAAGTCATTTCTACAAGATTATGTTATCTTTTCTTTCCATCACATTAAGTCAATTCAACTAGTCATTCAATAGTAGGAAGAGATGGTCTCTTCCTATCCTAAAAGGACATTCTACCACAAATGTCAATTAGAGCATAAAAAACACAAATCCCTATCACTATTTGATTTGTTAGAAGAGTTATCCCCAACAATCTATGGTTGGGATCTTTTCCTTTATTAATGATTAAATTTTTAAACCTCCAAGGAAGACTTAATGCTACTCCATCATTATCTTCTTCATGATTTTTCTAAAAAACTCTTAATTCCAAATAAATTAGAAAGTAATTTCTTATCTTATTCCTGGAATCTTTACTTATTCTATCATTACAAATTGAAGATGAAATCAAATTCCTATCTTTATCCTTTTTACAATTATCTCTTGGTGTCACAACTCGGTAAACATTTTTTATAAATCTACTATCCTAAGGCTATTATGATCAATATATTTTAATTTTAATTTTTAAGCATATTTTGTGTTGAAATCCTTACTTAGAAATTTTATATAAATCTAGGATCATAGTGTTATATTATTATTAGTTAAGATTTTTTTTGTCTTTCCTTTTTAAATATATGTTGTGGCTAAAACCCTAGTTGAAACTTTTATGTAAATCTATGATATTAATTTTTAATTATTATTATTATTTTATTTTAAATTCTTAATTATATTTTGTTGCTAAAACCTTAGTCAGTTTTTTTAATGTAAATTTAAGATCTTAAGAATTTAAAATTTATGCTTTAATTCTTTTATTATTTTGTAGTTTAATACCATAAAAAATTGAAGGTCGACTATTAACAAAATGTATACATTTGAATAGGTTTGAAAGTCATATTTATATAAAAATAACATGCAAACCTTTTCAAACACAATCTTACATGAGTTTTTCATTTTTGGTGACAGGACAATCACCCATGGATAATGTATCCCAAGGATACACATAAAAGTATAATACCTCAAAAATAAAAATGATATTGTTAAAGTATGGGTAATGATGTCATAAATATTGGTATATGATGGCTAGAATGATTTCTAATCTTAGCATTAAGCATTGTAGTAAAAAGTCTTACATAATGGCTAGTCCCTACAATTACAAATTTGTTTGTGATTATGATTTTATTTGTATTTAGAATTTATATGTAATGTAGTAGAAAGTTAGGACATTGAGATCAATTATGGTGTTGATTATAGCTAGTGAATTATTAGAAATACAATGAAGAAGTGTTGCTAATCCCTCATACTTCATGTTGCACTATATATCTTTTAATTCCTTGGCATTTTTTTACAAATAACAATATCATTTTATTTTGTTGTATGTCACAAAGCTATGTGATGTCATTATACAATTGTAGTAAATGCCATTTTCTTGTTTTTTGTTGTGTATCACAAAGTTAGGTTATGTCATGTTGCAATTGTAGTAAATGTATTTTTCTCGTTTTGGGTAAACTACAAATCGAATGGCCCAAATTAACCTCTCTAAGTTGTATTTACTATAGTGAATTGAGTGTGTTTAAGTTGCTATTATAGGCATAGATCTATAATAAATTTCATTTCATTCTTGATGTGATTATATCGTCTTATGAACAATTAGGGTTATACAACTTTTCACCACTTCTACCAGTTTTCATAGTTTTTTACCACTTTTATTAGAGAAATTGATATTTCATTGCAAACCTATTATTTTCCATTTTCATGGGGACTTTCCATTTTGTTCTTGTGTTTCTTAGCTCTTACACTAAATTCTTTATATGCTTCATGGATTACTTATTCATTCATCATTATATATAATATAAATATAATTATATTTTTTACTTTTGTTTGTAAAATTTTAGGGTATATTTGTTATATATTTCATAAAACATCTTATTCATTCATAGGTGTATAGAATTTAAGTATTGTCTTTATAATTCACATATTTTGTTGATAAATTACATATTAAATTTAACAATATGACCATTACATGACAATTTTGAAAAAAAAAAATTATTCATCCCTAATAGCATAACTTGCACCTAGCATTGTTTGTATTTAAATAATATAATCATCATTATTATTGAATGGCATGATTTTAAGTAGTTGAAAACAAGGAATTATAATGTGAAGTTGATGCAAATGTGAAAAGGGTGTCTAGTGAGAGATGACCTTTTGAAGCAATCAATTGTCAAACTCAACCTCTTCAATAGTTGTACGGTATTCACATGTATAACTATCCTAACATGTTGGCACAAAAAACAAATCTCAAGACTTCTATAAGACAACAAGATTTTATGACAACATCTCATGATGACAACCCACAAGACTACAATGTTCCATTGCATAAGACAGTGGTATTCAATATGGCAACACACTACAAGTTATCATGACGACAAAGCCCAAAATCTTAGGATGACATCCTACAAAATGGTGTATCAAGCACAAGATGACAATTTTATGACAACATCTTATGTGAACAACTTACGAGACGACACTTCTTCGTGATGAAAATCTAACAATTTTTGAACAACTTCTTAGGACAACATTTCCATAGTCTTTATATGACGTCTTTGACGACTTTCCTTCGTGATGAAAGTGTTGCAGGTAGAATATGGTAGCTTCACAACAACAAGGTCACTTAACGTGCAAGGCTACACTATCCAAGACGACAATCCTTAAGGTGGCAAAATCTCATGACTCACGATGGCAAGGTCTCAAGACGATGTTTCTTCAAACAATAATAATGATCTTGACCTACATTTCCTACACAATGTAAACTCACACGACATGTAATTTAAACATAATGTAATCACATTTACACAAGATTTCTCATAAATATGTGTATCTATTATTCATCGATTAAAATTCCCATTACAACTACAAAATCTACAACTTGTAGATCATTCAACCTATGGTCTTTACCTATTTCTATTCATGTTCGGCTCACATGGGCAATTTCGTATGTTTTATTTTCTCTCTTAGCCTAGATATATATCTCTCTCCGGGCCTTCTCTACTTATTTTGCTCTCTTTTATCCAAATTTGTTGTCCTTATTCCTTGTCGAATTCTCCTCCTCTTCCTCTTCTATTCGTCTTCATATTTTCTTCTTATTCTTCTTCTCTTCCTGTATATGTCATTCATTTTCCAAGCAATAAGCGTGTACTTTATACACGTGGGAGACAGGTGATGATTACCTTACCTGTAACCATATGGATGCTCCTGCATCGTACTCATCAGGTAAGAGGAAATGTTCCATGAGCTTTAGCTCATGAACATGAATTGTTCTTCCAAACTGTTACACTTCTAGCTTGATTATCTTCACAAGGCCAACTTTGTTGTCTTGTCCTTGTCGTCCTTTGAGAACAAAACTTCCTCTAATAGAATGCACTCATAATTTATTTCACCTTGTCCTATTCTATCACATCCACCCAACCACAATTAATATATATTTTGTTGGCTACTTCCTATTGGTTCCAACACATTCTGTTGGAGTGATTACGTCCTCCACAAATCTCACAAGGATGTAGGTTCTAACACCTAGTTTCTACATGTCTAGATCTTCCACACTAACAACAACAAACCATCTTAGGACCTTCATCCCTTGTACTAATATTACTTCTCATAAATTTAGTCTCACTGCTTCCTACTTGACCTGCATATCCAAGGCCTTCATTATTTGGCCTTATATTTGGTATTATGGGTATTTTTACACCTTACCCATATTTTCCCAATCCTTTGCTAGTATATCTCATTTTTCTCATTAACTTGGAACCAATACCTTTGGTGTGCCTTTCAAAGCACCCAATCTCTTCATCATCACTTTGATTTTTGTCACCATTATTTAAACACCACACACTATCACAAGGTCCTTCACCATTTGAAGTACTGTTGTGACTATCAACTTTGGCAATATGGCCTTTGTTATGACCAACACAACATTGAATAACATTGTGACATTTATCTTCCTATCTTGTCACTTTGTTCTTCTTTTTCTCTTTATTTGTAGTAGGAATCATTGCACCGTCGTCTTCACCGTCACTACTACTAGTGGCTTGGACCAATTGCCTATTCCCTATGCTTATCCTCATACTTGTTTCTATCTATACCTATGCATGTTTCACCAAATTCTCTCAACACTGCCTTTTCTCCCTTCAAATTTGTTTCATAACCCTTTAAGAATTATTTTTCTTTATTCAATCACACTATAGGATTGTTGTCCACATTTTCTCCTTTGTCCTTCAATGGACTTAATGTGTACCTCTTGCCATCCTTCTCAATAGTGTAGGTGTTCACCCTACCATCATGCATTTCCTTTCTATCAAATTGCCATGGTCTTCCCAACAAGACATGACAAGCATCCATAGGCATAACATCACATAATATCTCATCCTTGTAAGAACCAATTTGGAAGTCTATCATACATTGTTCATTCACCAAAATTTGATGTCCCTTTTGCAACCATGAAACCTTATATGGATTTGGGTGTTCAATCCTCTTCAACCCAAGCTTTTCTACCATCTTTGTAGACACTAAATTATCTATACTCCCACTATCCATAATGAATTTACAATACTTGCCTCCTGATTTGCATATGGGTTTAAAAATACTTCTTCTTTGCATCAGTTCATACACCTCCTTAGTTGGTATTAACAATATCATTTTCATCATAATGACTCTCCTTGTTCTAGTTCCTCCATGTGCTTCATAGAAGCAATACTCTCTTCATCTGCTTGTGCAATTTGGTTATGGGTTTCTTTTCCATGCCTGTTAGTTTTTTGTGCTTGAGGACACTCATATGCTCTATGTACTTCCAAGCAATTATAACACTTGCCAATAGAACCACGTCCTTTTCCTTTGTCAAATACACCTCGTCCTCTTGATGATTCACCCTCTTCTTAGGTACTTTGGTTGAAATCACTTTGATAAGTACTAACTTCTCTGTGCATATGCTTCCCTCTATCACTATTTGATTATTCTTGTCCTCTAGAGAGTTGTCCTATTCCTTTGGATTTTTTTTGTTGCTTACGAGTCAACTTTTCTTATGCCTTGAGTGCATATTGATATGCCTCTTCAATAGTCCTAATTCGAAGCATACCAATTTCATATTTTTTGGACAACTTTTGTCCATTTATTTATCTCGTAATTTTATCCTCACCATACTCAATGTGACATATCCTTATGGTCAATTTATAAAACTGTTCAATATATTTCTTCACTCCCAACTCCTTTTTCTTGAGGTTTTGGAGTCTCCTAAACAATCCAATTTGATAATCCACAGGTAAAAACTTAGATTTCAACTTGGACACAAACTTTTCCCAAGTTTGGATTTTATCCTTACTCTTTCATCGTCTTTCTAGTGGACATTATCACACCAAATCCAAGCATGTCCTTTTAGTCTCGTACATGCAAATTTGACCTATTTCGGATCCTCCATAGATTCCTAATTGAACAATATCTCCATGTCTATTATCCAATTTATTAATTCTTCAGGATTCAAATTTCCATTAAAATTGGAAGTATCCATCTTTGGTTTACTTCCCATACTTGAAATTGTCTGAATCAACCATTGCTTCAATTCTTCTCCTTGTTCTTCATCTTGAGATTCTATGTGACCAATTTCCTCCTCTTAATTATCATGTTGGCATTCCTGCAACATTGAATTCCTCTGTATATATTTGGCTATTCAATAAATATCTTCTTCCTTGGGACTATTTTTTTTTTCAAAATGAATTCTTTGTTTCTTGCCTTTTGCTGTCAAAAATTATTGGTTGTAGTTTTTCCTGATCGGGCAGGGTCTGTGTCTTTTCGAAGGTAAGGGTAGTTTCGCGCTAAGTCTCCAAGAAAAAATTAATTTCAGGGCAAAAGTAGAGCATAGGCCCATTTTGGGCTAGAGAGCAGCAACACCTAGCTTTGGAGAAGCAGGCATAAGTAGTGCCCAGGCTATTCCGCCCCTGAATAAGAGCGTAAGGCAATTTCAGGCCTTAACTAGATGCAACTGCAATTTTAAAAGGAAAATGCTAAGTGGGCCAAGGTGTTTTTGCCCTGATAGGAGAGCACAATGCCTTTTTTCCTATCTAGAGAGTGCAAAGCCTTTTCAAGGCTAGATTGGGTGAAAGCGCCTTCATTCTGCTCTAACACTTAGCATAAATATACTTCAATGCAATGTGGGACCCAGTTCTGTTTCACCTTAAACTTGGAGTGCAACTTGATTTCGGAGTTAGGAAGAGCGAAAAGCCCTTTGAATTTTCCACAAGGTGTTTTTCTCCTGTTTCCAATGCAAGGCAT
The DNA here is from genome assembly GCA_028583015.1 of Wollemia nobilis. Classification (NCBI taxonomy): domain Eukaryota; kingdom Viridiplantae; phylum Streptophyta; class Pinopsida; order Araucariales; family Araucariaceae; genus Wollemia; species Wollemia nobilis. The sequence goes on from JAQPPZ010000314.1 coordinate 4,970,722, forward strand.
TTTTGAGCCTAAGGAAGAGCACAAGTGCCTTTGACTTTTCAACACCAGCGTTGCTCCCAAGGCTCCAAGGTGTTTCACTCTGTTTTCCAAGCGCAAGGCAATTTTGGGCCTAAGTGGGAGCACAATGGCCTTTGCATTTTCAACTTTGGCACCCCTCCCAATACACCAAGGCGTTTCGCTCTATTTTCCAAGTGCAAATCATTTTCTGGATTATAAGGAGAGAAATAAACTTTGACTTTTCCACAATGCAACCCATCAAAAATAAAAAATGCTAAGTATGAATCAAGTCATTTTGCTCCAGTTTTTAAGTGCAAAGCAAATTCAAAGTAAGTGGAAGCGCAATGACCTTTGACTTTTCAACAATAGTTTTGCTTTCAAGGATCCAAGGTGTTTCACTTTAGTATTCTAGTTTAAGGCAGTTTTGGGCCTAAGGAAGGGTGCAAGTGCCTTTGAATTTTCAAACGTCGGTGCTGCTCTTAAGATTATAAGTCATTTCACTGCAATTTTGGAGTGCAAGCCCATTTCGGTCCAGAAAATAGTGAAACATAGGTGGGACTTGCATCCACCAAGCGTCTTTTTATGTCTAGCCCCCTTGCCTCATCCAGAGTTCCTCAAAGGCGCTTCTCAGCAACACAAGACACATATTCATCCAGTTTAATTGCAATCGATATGGGAAGCTTCCAGATTTGATGTTTTCAGATTTTAATATTTGATATTTCGTTGAGGCAGTTCCAGTAAGAAAGGAGATGGCGCCAGCAAGCTAACCCTGTCAGCACATTAAATATGTGCAACTACATTTCAACAAGTCATCAGTTTTGGGCCATGCCTCATTATTGTTTGATGAGTGCTCAAATCCAATCTTTGCTGCCATCGCGATTTTTTGTAGGTGTGCATTTATGTTTCAAAGGAAAAATCCTCTATAAAAGCTAGCAATAATGTAATAGGATGGCGTTTTGCTAGAGACTTGCTATACATGAATTCTGCTATCAATACAGAGAATACTTGGCTTTTATTTTGGATTCTTGTCTGTGTGTATGTTTTTTATCTTATATTTCTATTAAATTCTCCACTTTATCTGTGGGTTATAATTCTATGTTTGGATTTGGCTCCCAATAGAGGATGAACACTGGAATGACTTTGGAAATTGCAAATTTAAGGTGTTTGGTTTTAATTTCTATTACATTTTCTGTGTTGAGTGCTATTGATTCAGAGTGCAATTAAGTTATCACGTTGCTTGTCCATAACCCCTATTGTACTTAGCCTAAGGTCATATTTCTCATTCTTTTTAGTTATTTATAATTTCTTTCATGTTCCTTAATTTCAATACCCAAGTAAGAATAGCAAGGAAACCAGCCCATCTCTGAAGATTGACACGAGAGACATTTATTCCCTTCGGTATTTCAATAGTAGTCGGTTCTAGGGCGCATGGATGAAGCATTCCATACCTAAGGCGGATTCTTGACCAACAATTTCTGGCACGCCCGGTGGGACCCAAACGTTCCATGTCAAAGTAGTAATAAGAGTTGATGTTCATCTTGTTGCTATTAAAAAATAACATCTGGTGACTCAGATGAACTCATAAGCCTCTGAATCTTGAAAATCGGTTATAAATCTTCACCTTCATGTACACAAGATCAAAGGCTAAAAATCTAGAGGAAGTAGTTGAGTTCTTCGAGCTCAACATCAACGCTCTGGGAGAGCATCCTAGAATAGTCCTCTCGACTATCCCATCGGTTCAAGAAGCCTCACAAGTAGTTATAGTTTCACAGACTCCAAGTCATGCCAACACTACGACTAGCCTGCCCCTCAACTGAATGTTCCAAACATTTTGATCCAACCAAATCCACCAAATCCTTCGGTCTATATGGTGCAGCATCCACCTAGGTAATTTCCCGCATGGAATCATTAGGGACCTCTAGCCTTACAGGCTCAAAACCAAGTGTTGCCCGCAACATTAGAGGCTCTACCCACATACGACAGTACAGTAAAGACGACTTATGAGCACGTCCAAGATATCGTTGCATTGAAAATCATTCACCACATCATTGAATAAGTTATCATGGTGAGATTGCTAGTTCTCTTACTCCGAGGTAAACTCCTCTATTGGTACCGATCGTTGTTGTTCAACGCCATCACTACATGGGACCGATTGGTAGAACAATTGATAAGGGGTTTCAATAAAGAGGTGGATCATTTCTCTTTGTTGCACCAGTTCACAACCATCTAGAGGGTATCCTCAAGAGGAGGTAGCGAATTTTAATGTCAGGTTTGCTCAAACCTGGCAGAGTCATTGTTTGCCTTCAGTCCACTTTGGAGCAAGCGACGTTCTACTACTTGAGAGCTTTTCATTCTGACATCAGCATGAGCATCCGATGTGCTAACATAAACATATTCCTTGCCTTGTATGAGTAGGCACAGAAGGTTGAGGCTGACCTAGTAGCTATCAGAAAGTTACCTCCAAAGGTGACTATGTCGATTTATCTAAACTTTCCTCAAAATATGTATCCTAGTGCATCCTCTCAGTCGCTACCTACACCCCCGATGTACCCTAATAATTCATGGAATTCCAATCCTCATAATCAAGCAGTATCCACCCCGTAGTATTAAGCATCCGTTGTTCCACAACTTCCAACTACTATCCCATATCCAACATTACCTAGCACAATTGGCACCATTGCCATTACCCACACCTCAAGTAGCTACAAATCCGAACCATGCCAGATAGTTGTAGGACCTACGAGCATCAGTGAAGATGACGACGAATGAGATCGCCATATTAAGGAGGAGGCAAAATGATCAAAGCTTCTAGCTGAGGAGATTCCCTCCTCCCTCGATCACTAAGGAGTAAGTTGCTTCCAACAGTAGGGCTCCTGAGAGAAATACAGTGGTGTTGGAAAATGAAGAGGCTGGTTCATCTAGAAAAGCTTATTGGTGCTCCACCTATGACTCGTATGGTGAAGAGACTTGCATGGTTCATATGAACTATGTATAGACCCTTGTAGATAGCGCTCCTAGTGGGCAGGTAAATATGATAAGGGAAACAAATCGTAATTTTATGATTCCTCTTGTCAAGAAGGTCTCTGTTCTGATGAGAACTGGTAAAAATACCATTGAAGTTGATTCGGTTCAAATGGAACCGTTGAAGGTGCCTTCCAATTCCAAGCCATCAAGTGAAAAGATGCTAACGCCAAAAAAGGAGCCTATCCAGGTGTTAGAGTCAGGAGATTCTATTCTATTGAAATACTTTCTACGTCCAAGAGAAAAAGGGAGGATTCCTCAACCATAATCTTCAACCTCTCAACCCCAAACCGAAGCGAGGGATCAGGCGAGAGAAAAACTCAAATACCCCTCATTGACCAAGCACCAGAGAGTAGAAGCGACGCAACAGTACTGAACCCAGTACGAGACTACTAAGGAGGGAGGCAAGTCTAGTATAGAGGCATACAGGATCATTGAAGAGCTAAAGAAGACTCCAGCTAAGGTAAAACTCTTTGACCTACTCCAACTGGCCGGTCAAGTTGACCTACTATAGGAATCATTGAAGTCTACCAAAGGCAAGGGAAAACCGAATCAAACTATCTTGACGCAGGCGCTGACTACCTCAACCATCAGGAAGAACAAGCCGTCGTCGTTCTATCTGTCCCTTAGGATGGAGGGGTGGATCATGCATAACTGCATGATCGATTCTGGTGCTGCTACTACTATGATGCCCAAGGCGGTTTGTAAGATTATGGGCATGGAGTACACGAGGAGTAGCTCAGGAGTGCTTCAACAGGAAAAAACTCCAATCAAAACATTTGGGGTCATCAAGGATATACCGATCGTGTTGCACAAGATATTACAGATCATCGTAATATTAGAATTTGTGGTAGTAGATTTAGAGCCCTATTTTAGCATGTGCCTATCAAGGGAATTCACTACCAAACTTGGAGGCTATCTATATCTGGACAATTCACACTTGGAAATCCCCTTCAGAGAAAGGAGGGTTAAATTTTTTAATGAAAAACCCTCTACCTTTTATATTGAAAGAATCCAGGATGCAAAAAAACAATTGGACTTGGTCAATATGATCGAAGAAGTGGAGGAAGAAGAGAAAGTGGAGCTGATGGAAGAAACTCTAGACGAACTCCACATAGAAGATGAATTTTCTATGCATGATTTTAATGCCATGATCGAATTCAAGATTGGTTGTTACTCAATTACCAAGCCCGAAAAGGCTAAGGTATGGAGCGATTAAGACCCCATGGCCGATCAACTATGGAAGCTCTTCTTTGACGGTGCCCAATGTAAGAATAACGTTGGATCAGGAGTTGTACTTGTCTCTCCTTCGAAAAACCAAAAAACATACTCGTACAGACTCGCATGGAGCTGTATAAATAATGCTGCCGAGTATGAATCCCTATGTTTGGGGTTACGAAAGGTAGAAAAAATTGGAATAAAATAGTTACAGATATTTGGAGACTCAGAGTTGATCTGCAACCAAATAACCAATAAGTGTGTTGCCAAGCAACACTATCTGAAAGTATACCATAATAAGGTATGGGATTTGCTCGAGTCCTCGACTCTGAATATCTAGCGTATTTCGTCAGAGTGGAATAAACATGCTAATGCCTCAGTGTCTATTTGATCCAGATGCTCCCCTACCGAGAACATGATGTAAAATCTGAAGGTATTGAAGGTCATCTACCGGCTTGCAGTACAGACAAAAATATTCATTGGCAGGTCTTTGACAGCGACAAGCAGATCATCAATTTTTTGATCAACGAAGTGAGCAATATTGAAGATAGAACCCTCAACGAAGAAGAGTATGAGGGGTCGATTTAGCTTAAGAACAACCACATCCTAAAGGGCTTGATCACCCTTGAAATTTTGTTTGATCAAGATGATAGGTCCTTCACTCACAAAATCAAGGTGGATGCGAGAGAATACGAGGAGCTAGAGCTAGAATCTAGGAAAGCTATTAAGATGGGAACTGATTACACGCCATTGGAAATTGAGCAAATCAGGACCTTGTGTAAAGAATACCCGGATATTATTTCTTGGAGCTATCAAGACTTAAAGGGGTACGATAAGAGTATCTTCCAGCACACGATTGAGCTATAGGAAGGGGTCAAACCTTTTAGGAAGAAGCAAAGTTTGGTTAACCGAAAAATAGAAGTGTTGATGAAGGCTGAGCTCCTGAAGATGCTAGAGGCAAAGATTATCTATCCCATCAAGCACTCTTCTTGGGTGGCAAACCTGGTCCCAGTCGAAAAAAGAATGGGGACATCTGCCTATGCGTCGAATTTCAAAAACTTAACCAAGCATCTTTAAAGGACCACTACCCGCTGCTCCAAATCGATCAAATCCTTCACGTAGTGGCATGAGCACAAAGATTCTCTCTGTTGGATGGCTTCTCAGGGTACAATCAAATCTGGGTAAAATATGAAGATCAATACAAGACTGCCTTCACCACCAAGTGGGGCACTTTCGCCTACCAGCGCATGCCATTTGGCCTCTCAAATGTCGAAGCAACCTTCCAAAGAGTTATGGAATTAGCCTTTGGTGAGTTACTCAATCACATCATTGTGATTTATCTAGATGACATGACTGTTTTCTCCCACAAGAGGGAGGAACACGGTCTATATTTATGACAAGTATTTTAGAATCTCCATTAACCCAAAAAAGTCTATTTTTGCGGTAAAAGAATGCAAGCTCCTAGGCCATGTGATATCGAAGAAAGGACTAGTTGTCGATCCTACCAGGGTGGAAGCCCTCCTCAAGCTACCTCTACCAGCAAATAATAAGGACCTCCAATCCTTCTTCGGGCAGATTAATTTTATTTGGAAATTCATTTCTGACTTCACCTAGGTAGTAAAACCAATGATCGAACTCCTCAAGAAGGATGCTGAGTTCCAATGGACCAAGGAGAGGAAGTGGGTATTCAAAGATATCAAAGAAAGAATCGCTCAAGCCCCTGTTTTGGTGAACCTCGACTAACCCAAGGATTTTATCTTTTACGCCATCGATGAACCAGAGAGCTATGCATCTATCCTTACCTAGAAGAATGAGGATGGGGATGAGAGACCAATAGCATTCCTAAGCCAAGTCATCCACCCACATGAAGAAAAGTATAACTTCATTGAGAGGCAAGTGCATGCGGTGATGCGATCTCTGAAGAAGTTTCACCATTTTGTCTCCTAGAGTAAGATGATAATGTACGTGGTGCACCCTGATGTTAAAAACTGCATCATTCAAGGTGAGCTTGACAATAAGAGGGTAGGATGGGTATCCAAGATCCAAGAGTTTGAAATAGAGGTCTAGACCACCAATCTAGTCCATGGACAAGCCTTATGCCAAGAACTCACCAGGATAGCTGCATTCAAGGTGACAACTTACCGATGATATGACCTAGCGTAGGAGAGCAATCTTGCGAACCGGTCTGTATTCAGTAGAGATTGGACATAAGACCTAGTGGAATACTTCAGTACTGTACGATGCCCTTCTGACCTCAATGCTTCATAGAGAAGGTTTAGGCTCCAAGCCTATAGATATGTGTTGTTACCGAGTTATTTTTTTCACAAAAATATAAATAGAGTCCTCTTAAGATGTGTTAGGGGGATAGAAAAACAAAAAATATTGGACGAGTTCCATTCTGGAATGTTCGGGAACCATTTCATCGAAAGGCCTATATCCTTAAAGATAATAAAAGCAGGCTATTACTAGCCCACTATTTTTGTTGATACCTTCAAGGTTAGCCATAAGTGCGACAAATGCCAAAGGTACGTCGATTGCACCAGGAATGCTTCTCTGCCCTTACACCCAATTCAGGTCGAGGCTTCATTTTAGTAGTGGGGCTTAGCCTTCATTGGAGTGATATATCCCAATTCATCCGCGAGGTATAAGTACATCCTAACGGCTACTGATTACTTTACCCGATGTGTCAAAGTAATGCCCACTAAGCATGCTAACCAAGATGTGGTCATCACCTTTCTATAAGGATTGATAACCCATTTTGGGATATCGAATGCATTAGGAACTGATAATGATAGCCATTTCATCGATGATAAAATGTGCGCATACGCGAGTATGGTATCTACTTAAAGACTTCATCTAATTATTACCCGCGGGGTAATGGTTTGGCAGAGTCCACAAATAAGAACTTACTCAGGATCCTGAAGAGAACATTGAAAGGCAACAAGTAGAGTTGGCATCTACTTCTGGACTTAGCTTTATGGGCTGATCATATTTCTATTATGTAATTAATCAAGACATCCTCATATTACCTGGTATACGAGAAAGAAGTAGTGCTCCCCACGTATATTGAGTTATCCGCATTACAGTCTCTCCGATTGTTAGATGGTGGAGATGAAGAGTTTGACCCTATAAGTGTTAGGATAGTCCAACTACCGCAGTTGGAAGAAGAAAGAGAAAAGGTCTACGGGGTTTTCATGAAGCACGTCGAGACCACAAGAAATTGGTTTGACAAGAGGACCTCTGACCAGACCTTCTAGATTGATGACTTGGTACTGAAATGGAATGAGAACAAATCCAAGCTCAAAATCATGATAAATTTGATGCATTATGGGAGGGTATATTTTGAATTGCTAAGGTCCATCAAGTGAACTCTTTCACTCTTCAATATTTGAACGAGTTTACTCTTCCATTATCAGTGAATGGCCTTCATCTGAAGGTGTACTACTAGTAAGAGGTAGTATATAAATTTTTCTCATCTATGTATATATTTTTATCTTGTTGTTTGCTTGTACATATATTTTCTTTAGAGTATAAGTCTCTTCGCTTCCTTTTCGCACTATTAGTAGTGCAGTTTTGGCTAGACTTCTCGCTATCGTAAGGATTGAGCTGGTAGAGAAATGGAGAGGAGGAGTTTGATTACAAGTTTTCTTAGTTTAAGTGTGTGTTTTTTAAGTTCTCCAAGGAAAATAACAGTTTTTAGGTGCCAAAGTTCAGCTCAGGTACTTTTTGTGCTACAGAGAGTTCAGGTTCACTATTTTAGCATTGCTTGGTAAAAGCAGTTCAATGTTCAGCACCCTGACAAGGGGGGAGTTTCACTCTTCTTTAGGGGTTAAACCCCATTTCAATGCTCTAAGGAGCGAAAGCCAAGTTGAAACTAAAAGCAAATTAGCAGGTCAAAGTCAAAGTCCTTTTCATCCCCTACTGGATAGCACAATACCTTTTTTTGGAGCGATTTCCAGTGTTCCCAGGGTTAGTGGGTATGGGTGGTTTTAGCCCATGGTTTTGTACCCATGGTATTCTAATACCACATTGTGGTTTAGGTTTGTAAGAGTTTCCTTTTATATTGATTGTAATGTCCCATTTTGGGCAAGGAGTGAAAATAATATCAAAGGAGGTATGGCTTTGGTTTGCTGGATTAGCCCATATTGGGTGAACCAGGGTAAATCTCCTGTGTTATATGTGCATGTATTTTGTCATATTAGTTATTTTTGCACTATTATTCTAGAATAAGTTAGAGTATATCTCTTCATTTGGTATCAGAGCCAAGTTGTTAGCCATAGAGGGACGCCTTTATTGCTAGGGTTTCATTTCATTTGAAGAGAATCTAGGATTTCTAGGAGTTAGAGAAAACCTATTATGGAGTGGGATTTTTACATAGAAAGATCTTGAAGAAAAACTATAGGAAATCAATCAAGGATAGACATTGAGAAGTTCGATGGAAAAAGCTTTGAGCTATGGAAGTTAAAGATGGAGGATCTACTCATGGATAGAGATTAGTGGGTTGTTATCTCTGAAACAAAACCTGCCTGTACATTTGATGAAGAATGGGAAAAGCTGAATCAAAAAATGAGGAGTCTAATTCAACTGTGTCTTGCAGATTCAGTCCTAATCAATGTTTCTGGAGAAGCTACTACAAAGGATCTCTGGGAGAATTAAGGGTCTCTGTATCAATCTAAGTCCTTAGTGAACAAAAATTCCTCCAAAAGAAATTGTATAATCTTAGGATGAATAAATGGGATTCAGTAGTAGATCATCTTAATGCATTCAATACGGTGGTAAGTCAACCTACATCTGTTGAAATTAAGTTGAGTGAGGAAGATACATGTATTACTTTGTTATGCTCTTTACCAGATTCGTGGGATAACCTGGTTGTAGCAATTGGTAGTACAACTTCAACCACACTGAAGTTTGAATATGTTGTGGCATCTCTAGTATCAGAGGATATGAGGAGAGAAGCCATGGAGGGCACATCAAAAGATGCCTGCTAAGAAAAAATATAAAACTAGATATGGTGATAGATCTAAGTCTAGAGGTAGATCCAAGTCTCGAGGAAAGTTTGAGAAAAAATGTTGGAAATGTGGTAAGCCTAGACACATGCAAAAAATATTGTAGATCAAAGAATGTTGATTCTGGAAAGAGATCTAATGAATCTACTTCCAAAGATATAAATAAATCCACTGATGAAGGAGGGGATGTATATTTAGCATATTGCTCCACACATTCTGATAGAAATGATTGGTTGATCGATGTTGGTGCCTCTTTTCATATGACTCCTCATAGGGGATGGTTTAGTGAATATGGAAAATATGATGGAGGGGAGGTATTGTTGTGAGATGATTCACCACTTAGAATCATTGGTCGTGGAAGGGTAAAAATATTGTTGCAGGATGGTAGGGTTAAAACATATTCTTGGTCTTGCTAGAAATTTATTTTTTGTAAGCAAAATGGTTGATGCAACAATAAACGCCAGTTTCAGTAAGGATTCATGCAAAATGGTTCATGGATATATGGTGTTAGCAAGAGGAGTTCAGATTGGAACCTTGTATAAGCAATTGGGAAGCACTATGACAAATGAGTGCAATAGCTCAACCATTTCTAAGTCTGAATTATACAAAAGTTCAACACTCAGGCATCAAAGAATGTGACATATTAGAGAAAAAGTATTGCGTACCCTATACACGAAAGGTATGGTTCAAGATATCCCTAATTGCTCAATGTGTTTTGATTTTTGTGAACATTGTATTTATGGCAAGCAGAATTGTGTGAGTTTCACATTTGGTGCTGCAAGATTAAAAGGGGTATTAGATCTGATTCATAGTGATATTTTTTATCCTGTTTTTGTTCCATCTCTTAGAAAATAATGGTATTATGCTTCTTTCATTGATGATTTTTCAAGATATGCATGGATTTATTTTATTAAAAGTAAATATGAAGTGTTTGATAAGTTTAGAGAATTTAAAGAACTTGTTAAAAATAAAACTGAGAAAAAGATTAAGGTGTTGAGGTTTGATAATGGAGGAGAGTATTGTTCAAATAAATTTGAGGATTTTTGTAAGCAATGTGATATTGAAAGACAAAATACTACTCCATATACACCCAACATAATGGAGTTGTTGAGAGATTGAATAGATCACTAATAGAAAAGGCTAGAAGTATGCTCAGTGGTGTAGGGCTGGCACAAGATTTATGGGCAAAGGCAGTGAATGCGACATGTTACTTACAAAATTGATCTCCTACATCAGCATTGCCAAATCAAACTCAATTTGAAGCATGGTTTGGTAAGAAACCCTCTTTATCACATATTAGAGTTTTTGGTTGTGATGCATACATGCATATTTCAAAGGAGAAAAGAAGTAAGCTTGATAATGAGGTTGTTAAATGTATCTTTATTGGTTATAAATATGGTGTTAAAAGATATAACTTTGGAATCTAGAAACTAAAAGTACAATTTATAGTAGAGATGTGGTGTTTAGAGAAATGAAAAGTGATCACAAGAAGGAAATAATAGAAGAACTTGAAAAGGTAAAATTTGATCTCATAGAAGAAGAATCCTAATCAGAATAAGAAGAGGATGAACCAGAGGTTCATACACCTGTGGTAAGGAGATCAACACGATAAAGAAGGCAACCTGATAGGTATAGTCCATCTATTTTTTCTTATTCCTTTGTTTTATTTGATGAACATCCTAGAACTTTTAGAAAAGCTATTAATTCTGAAGAGGTAAACCTTTGGGAAAAAGCCATGAATGAGAAAATGATGGTCCTGAAAAATAACAAGATATGGGATCTAGTAAAATTACCTGGTGGGAGAAAAGTAATAGGTTGCAAATGGATCTTCAAAAAGAAGCAAAATACTGAAATAAAAGTGGAGAAATATAAAGCTCTCCTGGTTGTTAAAGGCTACTCTTAGGTAGAGGGAATTGATTATGGTGAAGTATTTTATCCTATTGCAAATCTAACCTTAATAAGATTTATTTTATCTATGGATGCTGCATTTGATCTTGAAATAGAGCAAATGGATATGAAAACTATATTCTTTCATGGGGATTTGGAGGAAGAAATATATATGAAACATCATGAAGGATTTTTTGCTAAAGGAAAGAAGGATTTAGTATTAAGGAAATTATTAGGGAAGTGAAGTCTTAGTTAGCATCACAGTTTGACATGAAAGATCTTGGCCCTGCAAATTTTATTTTGGGTATGCAAATAAACAGAGATCGGTCAAACAAAAAGTTGCGGCTGAATCAGAAAAAAGTATGTTGAGACAGTTTTGAAGAGATTTAGTATGCAAGATTGCAAACCAGTGAAGGTACTATTCCTTTGGGTGAAAATTTATATGTTGAGAAATGTTCAAAAATAGAAGAGGTAGAAGAAATGTCCCATGTTCCTTATGCAAATGTTGTAGAGAGTTTAATGTATGCCATGGTGTGTACTAGACCAGATATTGCCAATGTAGTGGGAGTTTTGAGCAGATATATGTCTAAACTTGGTAAAGAGCATTGGACTATTGTAAAAAGAGTTTTTAGATATTTGTGTGGTACATCTGATTTTTCATTCTATTTTTAAGGTACAAGTAAAGAAAATAAATCCTTGGATATAGAAGGTTTTGTTGATGCAAATTGGGCTAGATATTTTGACAATAGAAGATCTACTAGTGCATATGTATTCAACTTGTTTGGAGGAGCTATTAGTTGGATGAGCAAAAGAAAAACTGTTGTTGCTCTTTCAACCACTGAAGTTGAGTACAGGGCAGCCACTGATGCAATTAAGGAAGTAGTATGGCTACAAAGACTATGTGCTGATATTGGGTTCTTTCAAGGAGCTGTGAATATAAATTATGATAGCGAGAGTGCTATATTTTTGGTAAAGAACTCTGCTTATCATTCAAGAACTAAGCACATTGATACAAAGTACCACTTCAGTAGAGACATGATTGAATAGAAGAAAGTGTTGCTGAAAAAGTGGATACTAAGGAAAATATTGTAGATGCTTTAACCAAGGCAGTTAGCACAAAAAAGTTCATATTTTGTATAGTTGAAATGGGTCTGGCAAGACCAAGTGGTGGAACTAACATTTATTACAGTATTTATGCAAAGTATTCAACAATTGGAATAATGTTGGATGTGTCTCATTCTTTGTAGAGGAATAACTGTACAACAGGTGCCCATTTAGGTGGTCCTGCTCAATGATGAGTGGCCTGGGACCCAAGGAGGGGGGCAAAGCCCCCAAGGGGGGTTTGGGGGGCATACCCTCCCAAACCTTTTCCCCTTTTTGTGGAGCAGTTTTTAAGATTCTCAGGGTTGGTGGGTATGGGTAGTTTTAGCCTATGGTATTGTACCCATGGTATTCTAATACCACATTGTGGTTTAGGGTTGTAAGAGTTTTCTTTTATATTTATTGTAATGTCCCATTTCGAGAAAGGAGTGAAAATAATATCAAAGAAGGTGTGGCTCTGGTTTGCTGGATTAGCCCATATTGGGTGAACCAGGGTATATATCTTGTGTTATATGTGCATGTATTTCGTGCATTGTTATTTTTCTTCTGTATTAGTTATTTTTGCACTATTATTCTGGAGTATATCTCTTAAAAGAGGAGCACTAGTGCAGATCTTTCACTCCCTCATGTTGCGAAGAAGCCACAGTCTAGTCCAATTCGACCTTTCGACACAAATGCTCTTGTAGCATCGATGACCATGGAAGCAAACACCCTTGAAGTTTCTATTTCGATGCAGAAAAATAGTAGGATATCTAGTTCATTGACCTAGAAGTAGAAGCGTTAGAAAAGGAAGAAAGAGAAGTGAGCACTATCACACAACAATTATTTATTTTGGCTCTAGCAGTGCCCGAGCCCTCAGGTACATTTTCTCTCTTCTTATCTTTCTTCTACGCCTTTGACATATTTCTCTTCCAATGTTGAAACTCTAGTTTCCAACCAGATCACATTCGACATCCCCATGTCTATCGTGTACTTCCATGCATCCTAATCATCACAAACCCCAGTGTTACCCCATCTTCTCAGGTGTTCAGTTCCTTTGCATATATCTCCAACACTTTTGCATATTCTATAGCATCTGCCCCTACCCCTCAAGTTTCTACTAACCCAGTCATTGCATCTATCATTGTCGTTAATATAGACCTATTTTTGCCCTCTCTTGTCCCCTTGGTTGCAGCAGCGGTGCCCCTTGATGTTTCACCCCTAGATATTAATGCCTCGATTGCAGCCGTTCAAACCCTGGCATCTCCCAAAGTTGCTGCAGTCGCAAACTCGATTGTCCCCAACCTATCCATCAAACCAAACCCTTAGAAAGCTTTGTTTCCTTTCTTGTTGCTCTTTGGAGTGCAAGAACCTATAGAAATGGAGTTGTAATTTCTAGAGGAGGGCCCAATCATGGAGAGTTTACGTTGGGCATAACAAAATTCTTCGACCTGGGTTAAGGGATGAAAAATAAAAAATGCGTAGGCTCTAGCATAGGTGGAAAAGAGGGCTATGTTTGACCCATAGAGTATGCAACTCCACAAGATGGAGAAAATACCCAAGGTCCAAAAGCCATTAAAGGATATGACGCCAACGGATTATTCCTAGCATCATATGATCGAAGACATGAGAACAATCAATGCAACGAAGAATATGAGGAATATCCAAGTTGATATGGGCTCCATCTATTTCCACAGGAAGCATTACAAATCTAGCTTCTACGAGTTTGAGGTCAATAACATAGAGCTTGAAGAGACCTTAACGCTCACAAGGGCGCACCTGAAAGAGGCATAATCAAAATATGAGTAGTTGTAGTAGCGTGTAACCAGTTTGGAGCAGGAGGTGGAAAATTAAAAGAAAGAAAATGAGTAACACCTCAAAGCACATGTGGAAGCATAAATTCGGTTGCAGGCCCTAAGTACTTAAGTCTAGGAACTACAGATCCAGTTGACAACAAACGTAGGGCAAGTAGAGGTATTGTCAAAAGGCTATATTAAGGAGGTTCACCTTCACTTCCTGATCAACTTTCGAACAAGGATGCACAAATCAATAGAAATCCTAACGTTCATCTGGGAGGCCAAGCATTTAATCATGTTACGACGCTTCCATTGTAGAGGATGTTGACAAGAACATTGACCAATGGCTGGAGACGATCATGAAGGTGCTAACCCTAGAAAAAATGGACCTCGAGCTTACTCTAATGTGCCCATTTTCTCGATCATGGGCAACTACAAAGATAACACTGTGGGATTTCTTCGCAAGGGTGAAAACAACTCGAGAGGCGAGAAGGCTGATGGATGCATTTGAGCAGGAAATATGAGTTTCTCTGATGTATTTTGAAACTCTCGCACAAATCGATTTCCTTGGCTTCACTGATGAAGAAGACCATATTTTCATAAAAGAAGAGCTGGAGTTTTTTTGGGATGCTTTTGAAAATGATACTTTAGAGATTGAAGGTTAGGAGGAGCTCATTTCAGAGATTCATGTGATGTAGTTAATAGCTAGGTTTACACAAATTAAAGCTTATTTTGTAGACCTCAGCCAAAGGGCTAACTATGCTGACATAGACCAACTTGAGACCTTCAGATACCTGGTCAATGAAATCCAAGATTGTGGCACAATTAAAATAAGAGGCCTAGGCCCTAGTCTAGGCAACCTATGAGCATATTTAGGAGCATCTCCAACGATCAAAACCTACCCAGCAACACGAAGATCAAGCACATGTAGAAGACCAAGATGAAGGGGTTGAGCACCAAGAAGGAGGTGAGCACCAAGAAGAAGAGGGCCATGAGCGCCAAGAAGAAGAAGACAGTGAGTGCCAATAAGAAGAGGGAGAAGCAGAGAGGGAGAAGTTGGAGGAGATTACTGCCATTAGTTAGCATTCGAAAAAGGACAGTGATGATGAATTTGAGTCCAAAATATAAGGCATGGGAGCTCAATTCCCCCGTGAGCTGCCAGAGATGTTGGCATTCTTGCAATATTGACTTCCTTTGTATATATTTTTCTATTTAGTAAATTTCTTCTTCCTTGGAGCTCTTTTCTTTTTTTCATAATGAATTCTTTGTTTCTTACCTTTTACTTTTAGAAATTATTGGCTATATGCAACTACATTTCAGCGAGTCATTAGTTTCAAGCCATGCCTTATTACTATTTGATGAGTGCTCAAATCCAATATTTGCTGCCACCGCAATGTTTTGTAGGTGTGAATTTATATTTCAAAGGTAAAATCCTCTATAAAATTCAACAATTCTAATGTAATAGGATGGAGGTTTTGCTATAAACTTGTTGTACATGAATTCTTCTATAAATACAGACAATACTTGGCTCTAATTCTGGATTCCTACCTATGTATGTTTTCTATCTTATATTTCTATTAAATTCTTCGCTTTGTCTGTGGGTTATAATTATATGTCTAGATTTGGCTCCCGATAGAGGGTAAACACTGGAATAACTCAAGAAATTGCACATTTAAGACGCCTAGTTTTAATTTATGTTACATTTTTTGTGTTGAGTGCTATTGATTCAGAGTGCAATTAAGTTATCATGTTGCTTGTCCATAACCCTTGTTCTACTTGTCCTGAGGCCATATTTCCCATTCCTTTTAGTTATTTATAATTTCCAACCTGTTTCTTAATCTCAATCCCCAAGTTAGAATAGCAAGAGATCTAGCCCATCTCTGGATATTGGCATGAAAGGCATTTCTTCCTTTTGGTATTTCAATGTTTGCTGGGTCTACGGTGCATGGATGAAACATTCCATACCTAAGGTGGATTCTTGACCAACATGTCACTATATCCTCTAGATGAACACCTCTCCTTTGAATGGTCTTAATTGCATCTAACCTAGCAATGATTCCTCTTACATTTTTTCTATATATGTTGGTTAGGGTCATGTGGTCTTTCTCTTCCTCGTTGTGCCATCTTCCTCCAATAGCATCGTCAAATACTGCATTGATACCAAATAATGTAAACAAGAAAAAAGGGGTCTAGTGAAATATAACCTTTTCAAGAAACCAATTGTGAAACTCAACCTCTTCAATAGTTGTATGGTATTCACATGTACAACTATCCTAACATGTTGACACAAGACAAAAAATATCAATACTTCTATAGGAAAACATGGTTTTATGACAACAACGTTTGATGATAGTAACCCATGAGACTGCAATGTTCTATTGCACAAGATGATGGTATTCAAGACAACACACTACAAGTTTTCATGACAACAAAACCCAAAATATTAGGATGCATCCTATGAGATGGCATCATCTCAAGCATAAGAAAACAAGGTTTATGACAATAATGACTTATGTTAATAACTTACGAGATGACACTTCTTTGTGATGACACTCTAATAGTCTTTGAATGACTTCTTAGGATGACATTCCCATAGTCTTTGTATGATGTCTTTGATGAATTTCCTTCATGATGAAAGTAAGTATAATATGGTAGCTTCATTACAACAAGGTCACTCAACGTTCAAGATGACACTATGCAAGATGATGGTCCTTAAGGCAGCCAAGTCACGTGACTCATGATGGCAAGGTCTTAAAATGGTTACACTACAAAATGGTAAGGCAATACTTTATGATGACAAGGGCACAAAATATTCTCCTTCACAAGATGACAACTAAAGATGGTAGTTTCCTTGACTACATACTCCAATATGGTGGGGTATTAGATGGTTTCTTCTATGAGATGGCAAGTTGGTGATGAATTTTTCTCTCGCCTGGAATTTCCAAATTGTATGTTTTCTTATAGGTACGCTAGACTCCTCTTGAGCGACACTTCTCCACTTTTTTCTCACTTGAACGGTAATTTGTTCACTATCCAAATGATATTTGCATCCCACTCAAATGTTATCTTATTCAAACAAATCCTTGTATTGCCACTTGAACAACATTATGATCCCCTATTGAATGGTGATTTCTAGATGGCACAAATGTATGCAATATTTTTAAAACTAAAATATTCAACCTTTCAAAATAAATGTTGCTCTTATGTAGTAGCACTCTCACTCCTACTTAGAAGATGCTCCACTAAAATAACGATATCTTCTTGAACTATAATGACTCATTCACCTAAATGGTGTCTCTTTAGACAATAACATAGATCTTGTCCTGTATTTTATACATAAAATAAACTCATATGATATGCAATTCAAACATAATGTAATCATATTTTCATAGGATAGCTTAAAAAGATGTGTATCTATTATTCATCAATCAAAATATCTATCACAACTACAAAATCTTCAAGTTGAATATCATTCAACCTCTGGTTTTTACCTATTGTTATTCATGTTTGGCTCACATAGGCAATTCCCTATGTTTTATTTTCTCTCTCATCCTATATCTCTCTTTAGGCCTTCACTACTTACTATGCTCTCTTCTTTATGGATTTGTTGTCCTTATTCCTTGTCAATTCCTCTTCTTCTTCCTCTTATCTTTGTTTTCCTCTTTTCTTCTTCTTCCTCTTCTTTTCCCATGTATATTTTCCATTTTCTAGGTAATAAAGGTTCACTTTATACATGTGGGAGGTGGGTGATGGTTACCTTGCTTGTAACCATCCGGATGCTCTCGCATCATATGTCCCAAGTTCAAATCTCATTATTGCAATCCCACTATATAGTTTATTGAAATATTATTATAAACAAATTATAATGTACTAAATATGGGACTCATTTCAATTCCATATAACTTATTAGTATATATAAATATATTATATATGTTTGTTTATAAATTTTGACATTCTTAATTATATATGAATGTTATATATAACTGTAGATCATTTTTTATGGTATATATATTACATTAATATAAGCAAATACTATTCAAAGAGTAATATTACAAAACTTTTTTTTTGTAATATTACAAAACTTTATTCTCATTAAGATAAATCATTTACCATTTATTAAAATAACAAATCATTCATCTACAAATAACTATCCATAAGGAGACAAAGATATAGATAATACCCTTAGGGTAGGACAACACCAATAATACTCCTTAAGGAAGGAATAACTCCACAAGATCTCCCAAGATGAGAGGCCACTTCGTGGGTAAAGATGATTACAAGAGAATACTCGATATGAATGATTATTGATTATTTTTATAATAAAAATATTCCTTATTTATATACCCATGTCTCTAATGCTAATGTGGGGAGGGTATAATTCTAACCCTAGTCGACTCCTATGCCCTTATCCAACTTATTATTATAATATAATTTTACAATACAATCAGCCTTGGGTTATAAGTGGTCCATGCCAACTATACATAATACCCATATATAATATAATATCATATTTCCATATACCTATACCTAGGTACCATATAATTTCACCCTCTTTACAAATGTTTTATCCTTGAAGTATGAGAAGAAACTAAATAACTTGATCTTCTTAGCAATGTTGACAATTGGTACCAATCTTGATCATTCATCCATTCGAGTAAAATCTTAATTGGTGGTGGTATTCAATGATACCAAGTTATCATTGTGCCACTTAAGTATCCATAAATTTTTTAACTAGCTCCATCCTTCTACTACTCTACTTTGATATTCATAATTATTGCTCATTGTTCCATGATGTTACACCACTATGAAATATAGAATTACCATATGTTTTTTACCAAAATTATTGCTCATTGTTCCATGATGGTACACAACTCTAAAATCTAGAATTACCATGTTTTTTTTGCCAAACACTATTATACTTTGCCTTTATAACTCCATGTAGGTTCATAATAATATTAATGCATTCATCTATGTCTCCATGATTGTTGTTGCTCATAGTGGTTTGGGTGGTGATATGTTGCAACCTTAACCAACGTTCTATGCTCTTCTTTTTGTGTGTCCTTGTGCACTTTTAACAAAGATTTCTTGGACTTTGTTTTTGCTTCTTCCTTGGACTCTACTATTTATAGACACCTAAATCATGTCATGCTTAGGGGAGCTGCTCACATAGACACATTCATAAGATCATAAGACATAATATTGGACTTTCCAAGCATCAACAGTGGTTCTCACCACTCATTTGGGGCCTTTTCAAGCCATCCAAGCCTAGCCGCTCAAGCCAAGAGTGGCCAGATCCTAGCCGCTCAAGCCTAGAGTGGCCAGACCTTAGCCACTATAGATGACAATGACCAGATCTTAGCCACTATAGATGACAATGGCTAAGCCATAAGAAGCAGTTTTGCCAACAAATAGGCCTAATCACAAGTGGAAGTGGTAGTCTACATGCAATAAAGGTGAGCGGGAGTAACTTTGCATTCCTTTTCATGACCAGTTCACATAGGAGGCTTGAGTTTGCATTTAAAATTTAGTTAACTGACCTCCAAGCATAAACAAAGGACAAAAGCTTCTCATGCTAATGACCAGTTCGCATAGGAGACTCAAGTGGGCAATTAGATTTCAGTTAACTAGCCTTCAAACATAGACAAAGGACAAAAGCTTCTCATGCTAACTTGCACTACGCATGAGAAATTCATTCCTAGGGCTTGGACATAGACCTAGGGTTTCACACTATAAAAGGTGCAAGCCTAAGAGCACCAATCATCGAGACATATTTTATTGAGGAGAGCTTTCGAGACTTGGAGAGTTCCCTTGGAGATCACATGTACGATGAAGCCCTGATGGATTGAAGAGCATAACACCTATTATTTCAACATCAGATACAAGCTTTGACCCATAGCTTTGGGGCAAAGAGAGCAAGGTTTACCTTAGCGACCGCTGTCTTGGACAATGGCCTGCAAGCTTAGCTTAGGTTTTAGACATAGCTTCTTTTATTCTATTTCTTCATGTTTTCATATCATTAGCATAGATTTACATGATTTCATAGCATAGTTTCATCATATTTCTATTAAATTATTTTATTACTAACAACCTCATCCGGGGAGGCAATCTCGAACATCTAAGTGTGTGTTGTTGTTTCATTGCTTACAGGGCCACAGGTTCATCGGATGAAATTTGCAACATACGAGAGCAAAAGAGATCCCTCTAGGAAATAGACCTAGAGAAGGAGGCATCTGTAAGCCCTCATACATTTCCATGTGCGAAACTAGGAAGCCTTTATAAGCGCACCACCTCTTCATGAAAGGGGCACTCTTTGCCTATTTGTAACCTTATTGTATCGAAATGGGTATCCCTAAGAGGGACCGACATGTAACCGAGTTTCAATACAAATAAAGAGATCCATATTTGTTATTTTTGTGTTATATGCTTTTTCATTGTCTTCCATTTCATCTTGGGTTTTTAATAACATTGCAAGTAGAGTAAAAGGGTGGTGCGTGCATCCCGAGGTCGCTACAGATGGTGATCATGGTGGGACCACCACTAATTTTTCATTTTCTATCGAATACTAACTTAATTTTGTGTGCAGGTCTAGCCGCTCTGAGCTACAATGGCCATAAACTAGCCGCTCTAAGCTACAATGGCCAAGAACTAGCCGCTCTGGTCAACAACGGCTAGAACTGGAGTGCAACAAGGGTCAAAACACTGACTCTCTGAGATGGATCAAAGGTTGGTATAGCTTCTCTGATATTTTATAGCTTTATGTCTACTTCTGTGTGTCTAAAATAGAGAACTTAATGCACATTTATGTTTGGAAATTGAAAGAATAAAAGGAGAAAGAATTAAGCATTTCGCATATCTTAGATCTTCTTTTAAATTTTCCACTAGGCGTTGCTAGGAACAACGGCTTATGCCTAAAAATTTTACCCTAGAATCCAACGTGCTAGACATTGTATGTTGTTTGCTTGCTTTGAGGCCCTGCTAGAGGCCATAGCTGCATGAAATAAAGTGTGCTCATACAAATCATAGTAGTTCATGCATATTTCTGAATATTGAAACATATTTTTGCACTTAGGCATATAGGAAAGATTCATTGTTGCTATATGATGCACTTTATGTTATGCAAGCTTAAAATGAACACCACACATGCACATCTCATTTAAACATTGGGGAGTTGGATTTCATCACCAACCTTCAATTCAATCCAATGACATTGGAATTCATCTCCTTCCACTGGTTTTCCCCCTAGAGCTTCCTAGAAATGGATTGAGAAACTTACTTATAGTGACACTAAGTTACTTGTGCTCAAACTATCTCCCACTATTGGAACAATCATTGGTTCAGAGTGGAAGAGCTAGGCGAACCCCCCATTGGGTCTTCAATGGTGTACCCTAGCTTCTTTTGAGAAAATCATGTTTGGCATGAGTGTACTTGATTGTCACTATGGATGAGTCTTCTCATTCTTAATCCAAGAACAAGAGCAAAGAAATCGAAAGAACAACACATCAAAACACACCAAACAGTTTAGGGCACACTTAAATCGGTAATCAAGATAAACATTTGTTTGGTATTGTGTGGTTATTCCTAAATTGCAACTCAAAAGATCAATTCATAGACAACATGGTCAAAACAAGAAGTAAGCACCCTCGGTCTGATACCGAGGGAGAGACAGAAGCAACTCATACCCATAGGCGGAGTCGTAGTAACATTGAATGACCTACCCATAAGACCGTGAGACGTAGCTCCATGAGCCTAAGGGGTGATAATTCAACCCTTGGGGGATCTCCTCGAGAAACCCCAAGTAAGGAACCACATCATGGAACAAAGTCACATAAACAAAAAGAGGCTTCACAACCATCCTCATCAAGGAGACATGAGGAGACCTCAAGGGCCTCCTCTAAACACACAGAAACATCTCAAAGACATGAGGAAGCTTCAAGGGCTTCCTCCTCACATGGACATAAAGAAGGTTCTAAGACTCATTCTTCACATAGGGATGATGAGACTGCTACATCTCCATCCACATGGAGAAAACATGTTACCACAAAGCCCTCTTCATCAAGAAGGCAAACAAGAATTGCAACACCTCAAGACTCACAAGAAACATATGAAATAGGTCTGCCCACTGAAGGGCAGGAAACTAGAGCTACATCTAGTCATGGGAATCATATAGAAGAAACCCTTCACACAAAAGGAAATATTCCCATAGACTATGACCTCATAGGAGTGAATGGCACCCCAAGGGACCAGCCATGGAAAACAAGACAACTAGATGGGTTGGATCGGTTTCCTACATGACCAACTCAAAGAACTATAGCTACCGAGAACTCTGCATCTGGAAGCTCATGAACTATGACTTCTAAACACATCTCCCAGTCTAGGGGTACCTCAGAGTGACCCCATAGTAGATGCATGGAGTCTGATCATAGGGATACTCAATAGTACACTGAACAAGTCACATTAGCTAGCAAGAGTACAGGTACAACAGAAACCTCCTCGAGGAATCTATGAGTCAAGACAACAAGAACAGAGTCAGATAAACATGAGTCTTCTATAACAACACAAACTGACCGAATGAGGTGGTTAGAAAATGCATTACGTAAGGAGCGAGAGCTAGTGGAAGCTCTCGAACAAGATAAACAAAGAGAAAGACTCTTGCACCAACATGAGCAACATTTAAGAGAGCAGGCCGAGCGGCTAGCTCTTAACAATTTATAGACAAATGGTGGTGACCACCAAAGAACTAGACGAGCTGACTCGCCTAAGGAGAGGTGCACTAGACAAGATAGCCCACAATGAAATCCCCCACCAAACCATGAACGAAATCCAACTAATGGGGGAAGGGCAAACACAACAAACCAAGATCACAATCCTGAGTCCCCTCGTAGGAGGGAGGAAAATGGAACAAATCAAATGGATAGAGAGTTACCTCCATTGCCAATATGAATAGGCTTACAAGAGGAGGAAATCCATGCATCAAAGGTATTTCAAGAGCTTGCTAAAAATATGAAAACCTTTGAGAAACAAGAGGCAGCTGGGAACTCACCAACATTGAGCAAAATACACAACCAACCATTGTGCCCATCAATCCCTAGCCCTCCATATCCTAAGCACTTTGAGATGCCTAGGTTAGAAAATTTTAAGGGTGAAGAGGATGCACAAGAGCATGTCACTAATTTTATCAATGCCTATTTTCATCTTGAAGACAATGACGCTCTCATGCTAAGAACATTCATAATGACATTTTCAGGTGCTGCCACTCAATGGTTCAACCAACTACCTAAGCATAGCATAACCAACTTTGAACAACTAGTAAATGCATTCCTAAAGTATTTCTCCTTTGGTGCTAAGAAGAAGGTGAACCTTTCAGACCTGGCTAACTTGAAATAGTATGATGATGAGCCAGTAATGGATTATGGGAATAGATGGAGAAAAGTCATGGTAAAATTATCATTCTCCATTCCCACAGAAGAGATCATTCGCATGTTCACCAAAAGTTGCTCTAAACACATCTCCCTCTTGCTACAAATTCAGTAATATCCTTCATTTGAGGAAGCTTTGGCACAGGCCAAGCTCATCGAAGAAATAAAAGTAGATGAGGGAACCATTAAACTCCAAAACAAAAAGGAGTGGAACAAGAATGGTAAGAATGACAAGTATAAATAGAAGTAGGGCAACCCTACTCCAGTCAATCAAGTCGTATTGGCTACACCCAAGGATGGGGGTGCACAACAACCCCAAAACTATCAAGCACATCCCTCGCCAGCCAATTACGACCAAAAGAACAATTAGGGAAGAAACCAAGAATGCAAGCCGCCTCGTTATTTCATGCCTCTAACAGAATCAATGCAATCAATATTTAATCAGTTGAGCGAGGCCAGGAGGATCAGATTTCTTGATATACCTCTTATAGATCCCAACCATCCTAAGCCAAAAGGATATAGGGAAGATCAATTTTACCCTTATCACAGGATATCGGGGCATGACATTGAGGCTTGCATCGGGTTTAAGCATCAAGTGCAAAACATGATTGAGGTGGGAGAACTCAAAGTTGACAACCCACTGGCTCCCGATAATAGAGACATGGGCATATACAGAAACCCATTGCCCAATCATGAGGCCCCTCGAGAGCAAGGGGCCCAAGTCAATCAGGTTCGAGCTGACATACCTACCCATGGATGCATTGGGATGGTTGAGATTGTTAACATAGCAACAAGGACTAGGTGGTATGGTCAACCGCAACCGCCTACAGCTCCCATGAACATCCCAACCACTCCTAGGCAAAGGCAAGACAACCTTCTAGGTCCACCAACGTGACCTGTGGTGACTATTCGGAGTAGATTGGAGCAAAACCTACAGATGACTCCAGCTAAGTTATCCATCTATGAGCTCATACAATAGTCCCCAAAGCATAGGGAGACTCTAATGGAGATTTTAAGGACAATTGAGCTCCAACCGCAAGATGCGAATGCATTCACTCACTTTGTGGGACAAGTGCAAGAATGCCAGGAACCTGTAATTCGATTCTATGATCATGAGATTAAGATAGTTCCTGTTGCCTTACCAGACCCTCCGCTAAACATTGTAGTGGCAATCAACAACTTACCTTTCAAGAGGGTCTTGGTCGATATAGGTTCATCAATAAACATTATTACAACAACTGCAATAGAGCACCTCAAGATCCCCAAGTCCAATATCATTCCAAGAGCTTACACATTGAGAGCTTTTAATGATGCTTTATGCAATACTATGGGAACGATAGTCCTACCCATCAAGGTGGGGCACAAGACCATCCCTATGATGTGTCATGTCTTGGAAGGAGCTATGCAGTACAACATCCTCTTAGGGCACCCTTGGATAAGGGCCATGAAGTGTGTGCCTTCGATCTTGCACCAGTGTGTCAAGTATGTGCATGAAAACAAAGTCTATGTGGTTCTGGCCGATGAAGAGCCTTTTAAATACATCAATCAGGTGGACATTCTAGGAGAATTTGTAATCCCTTCTACCCACATGTACGTAGCACCTTCATCCCCAACCACACAAGTGGATAACGAAGACAAAGGGGTAAGAAAAGACCCATGCACTTCAACACCTCCTGGTGCACTCAAAGTAGTCAATGCTTCTAAAGTACCATCAACGTCAAAACCAAAAGATAATCAGAAGCTAAAGGCACCCTTAGTTAAGGAAGAAAGGCCCAAGGAAGTGCCAACTATAGCCATTGCTGAAATGCCAAGTCCTATGGAAGAGGAAGATCTTCAAGATCAAGATGAAGATAGTGATTATCACCCTGCTTCACCAGTGTCATCCATAGGGTCATCCACGTCGCATGCATCAATACACTTGGAAAGCATAGGCATAGGGGAGTACCTTGTGCAGAACATCACCTTTACACCTATCATTGAGTCTGCACAAGACATGGGAAGGCCTAAGGACTTGAGGCCACCAGTAGGAATAGTGGTTCCACTTGGAATCCCTCCCAACCAAACCAATTTTGTCTATGCCGACCTGGACTACGCCCATAAGTCTTCAGATATAGAAGAGGATAGTGATGAATTATTCATGGTCAATGTTCATTACCTCTCTAACCCCGAGTTTTCTCTAAGCTACTTTGAGTGTTGCCATTGGCATGGCTATGGCCTTGGCATATATGAGTAGGGGCACAGGTGGCCATACGAGCCATAATATCAGCTTCCCTTCGATAGATTTGGCTTAGGCTATTATATCGGAGGTCGAGATGACTCTCTTGTAGTAGCATTGGATAGATTAAGCTTAGGGTTAGGAGAAGACATTGATTTCATTCCTTATCATCCCCTAAGAACAGGAAATTTGAGCAACAGACAAGTGGCCATGGTAAACATACCGCCACCAAAAATTTATCATCCAAACATCTCAATTGATTCCACCCCAATAGGGTACAACTCATGGGATGAGGAGAATGGATATGAAGCAAGTGATGATGAGGCACAACTTGGCTTAGCCTATCAGGGGCCTCGCTATTTACAAATATTCACATGGTCCATCCATGATGAGAGTGGATATACATCAGATGAAAGTGACTATGAATCAGAAGACTCAATAGAAAGAGCCTACTTAGGCCTAAGCCATCAACCCCTGACTTTGGGGCAAGAGACAAATGCAAATGGATTCTTCATAAGTGATGAAGAATATGAAGATGAAATAGAGATGGCCTACTTAGGGCCAAGACATGAGCCCCTTGTCTTAGGGCCGCATACCAATGCTAACGATTTTTGGATAAGTGATGATGACTTTGAGGATGAGACCGAGATGGCTTATCTTGGACCTCACCACTTGCGGCAAGTCAACGAGCTAGTAGAGAGAGAGGTGGCACTCTGTGCCATAGACCCTCATCTATGATTTTTGGGGAGACCTATTGACCTAGCTGCCATTCATCGGATGGTCAATCCCCCTCTGCCTACATTCAGAGAGCGATTAGAGCCCAATGATCCTATTGTCTACCCTACTCATGGGCCAGATCCAAAAATTCCCATTCCTCCAAAACCTCATCGTGAGTATGGAAGGGAAACCCCTGAGACAAGATTGCACCCATGTGGTCCTGGAGACTTCATTCCATCCATCAACATGATCTCCATTGATTTGACCACTCCACTTCATAATCCAATAGATCCTACCAAATCATTGCATCTTGATGTAGAGGCTATTGATTGGGATCATGCTAATTCGCCCATAGAGCCTGAAGACCTCTTCCCCAATGAAGAGATGTTATAGCCATTCCATTTTGCATCAGGTTGTGCGTATGACATCTTCCATGTTGGTTTGGAACCTGAGTCAGTAGGTCCTATAAATCCCATCGATGACATTCATTTGATACCCATGCCTCATCAGCTAGAGGATGGGTCACATATGGCTATAGAAGTGACTTTCGAGGTGGACATCAACGATGATCCTACCCAACCAAGGAAATTCAAGTTCGGAGAAAGTCTATCTCCAGAGGAACAAGCCATCCTAATTCCTCTCCTCAAAGAGAGGCCAAATATTTTTGCTTGGACTTACAAAGACATGCCAGGGATAGATCCAAAGTTAGTCATTCACAACCTTTCATTGGATCCCATGAAGAAGCTAGTCAAGCAAAAGCTGAGGAAAATGCATCCAACCATCACTTTGATGGTGAAGAACGAATTGCAAAAACTACTGGATGCAGTATTCATAGTTCCTATTGACTACCCTGAGTGGGTGTCAAACATGGTACCCATGGGGAAACCTGATGGAAGAGTCTATATCTACACAGATTTCAGAGATTTAAATAGGGCAACACCAAAGGATTCATTCCCATTGCCAAACATAGATGCTCTTGTAGATGCAACCGTAGGTCATGAAATGCTCTCCCTAATGGATGGTTTTTTTAGATACAACCAGATCTGGATTAAGCCCGAAGATCAACATAAAACTACTTTCATTACTCCATGGGGAACATTCTATTACAAAGTGATGCCATTCGGTCTCAAAAATGTTGGTGCCACATATCAGTGGGCCATGACATACATATTCCATGACTATATGCATAAGATCTTAGAAGATTACATGGATGACTTACTAGCCAAGTCCCTATTGCGGCAAGAGCATGCCGAAGTCCTTAGACAAGTCTTTGATCACCTCATAGAACACAATGTCTGATTGAATCCTAAGAAGTGCGTATTTGGTGTAACTTTTGGCAAGATTTTGGGATTCATCGTATCCAAGAGAGGCATTGAAGTCGATCCTGCAAAGGTAAAGGCTATACTAGAAATGGCCGCCCCTACCAACATTAGGGAGTTGAGGAGCCTACAAGGCAAGATAGCATCCATCAAAAGATTCATCATGCAATTATCAGACAAATGTCGACCTATGAATCGGTTGCTACGCAAGGAAGTTCCCTTTCATTGGGATGAAGAATGCCATCAAGCCTTTGCAGAGATCAAAACTTATCTGGCAACACCGCCAGTATTGGCTCCACCAAGGCCAGACATACCATTTTTACTATATATATCGGCTACTGATTTTGCATTGGGCACCATGTTAGCCCAAAAGAATGCACAAGACAAAGAGCAAGCCATATATTACATTAGTCGCACCTTGGTGAGTTATGAGCTAGGATATGCGTATGTCAAAAAGTTGTGTTTAGCAGTGGTCTTTGCAACTCGAAAGTTGTGACACTACATGTTGAGCCATACGACCTACGTCATATCAAAACAAAATCCTTTGTAGTACATGATGAGCAAGACATATCACAATACACGTACCACAAAGTGGATCATGCTATTGATAGAATTTGATCTAGAGTTCATAAGCCAAAAGTCCATCAAGGGACAAGTCATAGCAGATCAATTAGCAGAGGTGCCTCTTCAGGATAACAAGCCTCTCACCATAGAATTGCTCGATGATGCGGTCTTTGCATTATCAGATCTGCCAGAACTCGAAGAACCTAAGAAAGAAAGAGACATGTCATTGTTCTTCGATGGTTCGAAGTGTGAACAAGGGGGTGGAGCAGGGATTGTCTTTATCACACCACAGGGTGCTCCATTGCCCTTATCATTCAAATTAGACTTCCCATGCACAAACAACAATACAGAATATGAAGCATTGATCCTGGGACTCCAAACAACCATAGCAATGGGCATTAAAAGATTGAATATCTTTGGTGACTCCTTGCTCATAGTAAACCAGGTCAAAGGACTATTCCAATGTAGGTGCCCACTCCTGAAGACTTACAAGGAACTTGTTGACACTTACCTAGCCCGGCTGGAATGGTACGACATCGAGGCAATCCCTCATACATCGAATAGATTTGTAGACACTATGGCCTCTTTGGGATCCTTAATCCCTCAGAATCCATCTACTAATTTTACAACCATTCATGTGAAAGTGCTTTCGCACTCAGCAATACGTCGTGAAGCTTTTGACAATCAAGAATCAGTCAACATGATCAACATCGAGCCAAATCAGGATTGGTCCTTCGTAGCCAGAGATTTCTTGCAAATAACACCTTGGGGGTCTTTGATCTCCCAAGGACCTATGGAGTGTGGTGCAACCATACACCATAGAGTTGTTCCTCAATCCATGTTCACTAGCTCAAAAATACAAGAAAAGCAAGCCATATTTTCTATAGAAGTCATGGCTTATCAAGATTGGCTTTCCCAACTATGGGACTTCCTAAAGCTTGGAATAGTACCTCAAGGTTTATCGCATACTGAAAGGTGAACGTTCAAACAGAGAGCAACAAGATACATCTTGCTAGGAGAAATCCTCTATAGACGAGGATATGATGGAGTATTACTCCATTGTCTTGAGCCCCAAGAAGCATCCTGGGCAATTTCGCAAGCTCACGATGGAACATGTGGAGGCCATTTTAGTGGCATGGCCATCATTAAGCGCATCTTGAGAATGGGTTACTATTGGCCCACCATGGAAAGGGACTGCTATGAGTATGTCAAGAAATGTAGTAAGTGCCAACATCATGCAAATCTAACGCACTTACCATCGCAAGCTTTGCAGCCCATCCAGGAAGCATGGCCATTCTCGTAATGGGGACTAGACTTGATTGGGAAGATCTCACCCCCATCCTCAGGCCGACACACATTCATCATAACAGCCATAGAATACTTCACTAAATGGGTAGAAGCGATCCCCTTAACATCAACAACTGGACCAAGGATTGTGGAGTTTATACTCCATAATATCATAAGTCATTTTGGGGTCCCTTCGAAGATAATATCGGATAATGGGCCATATTTCAAGAACAAAAATGTGCATGCTTTAATGAAAAAATACCATATTCAACATAGTTTTTCAATGCCTTATTATCCACAAGCAAACGGGCAAGCAGAAGCCTCAAACAAAACAATAGTCTCCATTTTGAGGAAGATGGTGCAAGACAATCACAAGGATTGGCACATGCAGTTGCCTCTTGCACTATGGGCATACAGGACTAGTATACGGATGCCCACTAGGGCAACACCATTTTCACTAGTATATGGCATTGAGGCCATCATGCCACTAGAGTTGGAAATTCTGACTCTACGCATAGCATTAAAGGACTTCATAGATGATGATGTTGCACGGCAAGGCCGCCTTGATCAGTTGATGCTTCTTGATGAACGTCGAGTCAATGCTTTAGAGCATCTTCACATTTACCAGAATCGCCTTGCATGAGCTTACAATAGTAAAGTCCACCTAAGGGAATTCAAGGTTGGAGATCTAGTGCTCAAAGAAAACCAACAGAATTCGAATCTACCACCGCATCTACGAGATAAGTTCATGGTAAACTGGATAGGCCCATACATGATTTCACAGAGAGTTGGGCCTGGAGCATATCACCTTATATCATTAGATGGTGTTGAGGAGCCTGAACCTCTCAATATCATTCACTTAAAGGCATTCTACACATAAAATACAAAAACATTCAAATATTTCATAAAATTCAAAAACATTCAAATATTTCATAAAATTCAAAAACATTCAAATATTTCATAAAATTCAAAAACATTCAAATATTTCATAAAACACAAAACAAATCATAAAAACATAAAATTTCAAAAATACAATCAAATACTCCAATAATTCAAAAAAAAAAAATTCAATATTTCATAAAATTCAAAAACATTCAAATATGTCAAAAATCAATTCAAACCAAGCATAATAAACTTTCAAAAAATTCAAACTCAATAATTCAACCCTTGGTCAAACATCAATTCAAAACTCCAAGGGTAATTCATACCACTTGGTCAAACATCAATTCAAAATGCTCCAAGGGTAATTCAAACTGCTTGGTCAAATCCAATCAATTCAAAATGCTCCAAGGGTAATTCAAACCGCTTGGTCAAACATCAATTCAAAATGCTCCAAGGGTAATTCAAACCGCTTGGTCAAACATCAATTCAAAACTCCAAGGGTAATTCATACCGCTTGGTCAAACATCAATTCAAAATGCTCCAAGGGTAATTCAAACCGCTTGGTCAAACATCAATTCAAAAGGCTCCAAGGGCATTCAAACCACTTGGTCAAACATCA
This sequence comes from Wollemia nobilis, assembly GCA_028583015.1. Classification (NCBI taxonomy): domain Eukaryota; kingdom Viridiplantae; phylum Streptophyta; class Pinopsida; order Araucariales; family Araucariaceae; genus Wollemia; species Wollemia nobilis. Next base: position 5,001,746 of record JAQPPZ010000314.1, read on the forward strand.
ATTCAAAAGGCTCCAAGGGTAATTCAAACCGCTTGGTCAAAATCAATTCAAAAATCTCCAAGGGTACTTCATGCTACTTGGTCAAAAACCAAAAAGCCCCAAAGGCATAATAAGCCCTTTGGTCAAATTAAACAAAAGTACAAAAACAACATAAAAATCAAAAATACAAAAACAATTGCATCTCACATCTTGCATCCACATCATTGCATTGCATTTTCATATCCACTACAATTGCATATGGCATGAGAGCCTTAAAAAGTGATACCACAGTTTGTCATACAAATCATTCAAATCCATACCTCCATTAACACATGTGTGTAATTGTGTTTTTCAACACAACCATTATTTGTTGCTATACATAATATACTAAGGTTTTTCGGTTAATCAACCACACCTAGTGATCTTATCAAATTTTGAGGAAAACAACTTTGATTAGTAGAAGGTAAGGTCTAGCTATGATAATGCCTTGGATATTCAAGATCCCATCACTAATTGAAACACTAAAATCCTAGTTGGTACAAGGAAAATATGAAAGCTACAAAAGCGGTCTAGGTTACCTTAAGTGAAAAGGATTTTCCTTGCTTATCCCCCTGTGCAACCGGTTTAAAGGTGTTGAGAATTGGCAAAAGGACAAGCTTTACCCTATCCAAATCCCTTGCTTAAATAAAAATAAGCAAAATCCCAAAGCAAAGTACATATTCAAAAGGCCAAGCATACAATCCAGATTTCAAAGCAATAATCCGATACACAAATCATAAATTCAAAAAAAAACTCAAAAAATCAATAAAAAATAAATAGTGATTTTCATCACTACATATGAGCAAAATAAATAGTGATTATCATCACTACAAAAATCCTAGCTCAAAGAAAAAATCAATCAAAATAAACAGTGATTTTCATCACTACATATGAGCAAATATCCAAAGCCAAAAAGAAGCCAAAAGGGAATAAAGCTTGAATCCCTGGAATTCTCAAGCATTGTACAAAACTGGAAGGAGAAATCCTTACGCATGATGATATGTCTATTACAATTGCTTCATGCATTTGTGTAGACCAATGTTTGAATGTGGATGAGCTAGCTTAGGTAACCCAATATTGCCTAGTGGTATAGTCCAACTAAGTCCAACATAAGGATGAGATGAACACTTGAGGATCCCTGATCTTAGCAATGGGCTGAAAGAATCCCACCTGACATCGAAGGAAATGCTTGAGTTCTACCTCAAAATATACAATCACTTGCACACACAGAGATCATGAAAAACTAGGTCCATGGTAAAAGCCTTACTTTTCAAAAATCTAAGTGGTCAGTAGACAATTGTTGATAGGGTAACTAGAGTGTTTGAATCTCCGAAAAGCCCCAAAAATTCTTACATAGCAACAAATCATAACATCATTCACACCATCACTTTCTTTATAAGATTCTATAAATTAGGGGGTATCAACATAGTAGGACAGATACCACATATATATTAGAAATAGTATATAGATGACCACTGACTACTTTATATATTTTAATTTAAAGAAACTTATTAAGAAAATACATTACACACCATTACATCTCATATATGAATACTTAATCAATTCTTATGATAAGAGTGATTATTTAAATTCATGATTATTTTTTTACTTTCTATGGTATCACCCATTAAGATTGTCAATGTCATATGCATTCCGTATGTTTTAAGTGATTAGAGCATACAGGTTCATTTATACCATTCCATCACATAAGTTAGATGCATACAATTAAAGCAAAATTAAAACATGCATTTAACAATAACATCATATCCACAAAAACAAGTCATTAATCATCACATTCATAAACCACATCATAAAACATATAGGCAATATCCATTTGCATACAATCATGAATTCATCATTCATCATCAAAATACATCGCATCATATCATCAAATCATATAAGCATCTACACATCCATATAAGCATCTTCAATATCATCTATCATCTAACATATTCATCAAATCATCATAATACCATCATCGCATCATATCATAAAATAAAATAACAACAAAAACATGAGCAATAAATGATACACATAATAAGTCATAATGCAAAGCTATCATAAAAGTATGTGTGTCAAGTCCAATGGATGTACAAAAATGCCCATGGGCTATAGTCATATAGGTCATTCGACCTCAAAAATGAATCAAGGACCAAATAAAGCATCAATCAAATACCGGGCTTGAGCCCCCTGCATCACCTCCTCTAGTGCCACCTCCCCCTATGGTGGTGTCATGAGTCAAATGATGTGAACCTATCGGTCTCTCTGTCCGAGTTTAGGTCCTCTAGCTAGGACGGGTGGAAGACTACCCCGAGGTGGAGCACCCACTGACCTATGAACCACCCACACCAGGTGGCTCCTTAGGGACAATCCCATGCCTCCTGAGCTGCATCTGAAGAATGGTGATGTGATCCACAAGTCCCCGGATCCGCTCCTCATGCTCATCCAACAAATACTGAAGTTGTCCCACATCTGCTCCTAAACCTGCCACTGGAACCTCCTATGGTGTAGAAGGAGGAACAAAAAACTGCATCCTAGCATCGCCACCCCCAATAGTAGCCTATAGAGCCTGTATCTATGTTGTGAGCTGCTCAATGGTAGCATCTCACCACTGTACCTAGATCTTAGTTGCCTGAAGCTCAGCCTCGACCTCATGTAGTTGTGCTCTCAGAGGAGAGTCTCTCTCCTTAGGCTCTAACTCCTCCTCCTTAGGAACATCAAGATCCTCCACTACCACCTACTCTATTAGCTGGCCCCATACCTCGGTCCTGGCTCAGACTCTACATCCTATTAGATCTACACCATCACCCCTACCATCATCCTCATGCCCTAGGCTATCGACACCATGCCACATCTGATCACCCCACCACTGAGTGTATGCCTCTATAACTCCCCCAACCACTCTAGGGTCAATAGATAGGGCATCCTCCTCATCTAAAAGCTCTATAATCTACCATGGAGGTAGGTCCTTCTCTATTGTGAGGCACATGTACAAGAATGGTACCAAGGGCACATCCTGCTACAACCCATACTGATGAAGAACCCAAGAGTAGAAGAAATACTCTTGGATGGTAATCTTATGGCCAATGAGCCATCGCTCATATCATGTCCTAGTAGTAAAGCTAGATGGATCATCCCAAGTAGGACACTCATGGTAAGGGTGCCATACGACATCTTCGACCAAAAGTCTAGTAAAAGCATCAATGTAATGGGATAGCTCCCCTATGAAAGTGTGGCTCTTGCACTCCTCGTGCTCTCGAGCCCATCTAGCAGCATAGCACTATGTCCGAGCATCGATCACTATAATCTCAGCTAGGAGCCCCTTAGGGTGATCTACCCTAATATGCTCCCATCCCCAAACCTGTAGGAGCAAGCTGCAGGTAATGTTGACATGTCCTCATCGATGGATGTGGTACAACTCATCATAGCACTGAGCCAATAGTGATCTACCCCATGCATAGATGATAGGCTCCTCGCTATCCAATAGATCCTGCACCATCACCAAAAGGTTCCATGAGAACCTCAAACCCGAGTAGTCTGAGATAAGAACATTGTTGATAACCATCAACAATACGACATGCCTCATCATAAAGACACCCTCCCCATGCCAGTGGCTGATGGACACTCCTCCAGACTTGGTGTCCTTGAGAGCATCCATAGAGTGTCCTCTAAACACCCGAGTGAAGACAACCACCTGATCATTAGTGGTCGAAGAGACAATGGCCACCCCATAAAATGGAATCCGAAAGATCCTATATACATCCTTCGATGTAATGGTCATCTCGTCGATCGAGAGGTGGAAGGTATTAGTCCATGGGTCCCAGTGATGGGCCAGAGCCGTAAGGTAAGCCTGATCTGCCATGATGTAAGGTAGCCTAATGACATACTATAACCCATGGGCTTTGAACCATGCCCAGTCCATATCATCAAAGCTAGGAAGTAGGTCAAGCAAGAGCTTTGGGTCCCGAGCCCGAGCAGTAAGGATCTAAGCAAAGCAGAAGAAAGATAAAATATAACTACAATGCATCTAAGGCATAATTCACAATAAACATGAAAATGGTGCAAAAGAGTATGGGCTATTCTAAGTCTAAGCAAAAGGACAAGATTGCACCTAATCAAACAAATCAAAAATTCAAAAATTTCAAAAAAAAATCAAATATGTCATAAAAATCCAACAACTAGCAAAAAAAATGCAAAAAATATGGCTAAGGGTTTAGCCGTTGATACCTACAGCGATCGAAACCTGGCCGTTGGAGACAACAGTGGTCAAGACCCAATGGTCAAAATTTTGACCATTGGGGTTCAAACCTAGCCGCTCTGAGCGACAGTGGCTCAGAATCGGCCGCTCTGAGCGACAGCGGCCAAGGGGCGACACGACAAACCCGTGAACCCTTGGCCAAAAAAAACAAAAAAATCAAAAAATTGCAAAATAACATAAAAAAACACAAAAGGGAGGGAAAAACAAAAAAAAATAGAAAGCAAATTCCCACTCAGGCATCAAAACTAAGCTAAGTTCAAAAATAGTTAACATGGCAACAGCAGGTGAACAATAGAAAACTTGGGAACCCTAGGCTAGAAACTACCAAGGCAAAGCAATGAGAACAAAAAAGGGGACTAACCCACCATAGCAAAAGGTAAGCTAAGCCTAACTACGGAGTTTATTCATTACCAACAAGTTTAGTGAGGTTCATTTTACCCATTACTTAGTGAGGTTCAGTTTTACTCAGACAAGAGAAAAGAGAGTTAGGGTTTAGAAAAGGAGAAATACCCGAGAAGCTCCGGCTCCTCCAGCAGCTGATGTCTCACCCTACACAGCCATGTCCTCAATGCTAGCAAACTCCAAAGTCACAACCATCATTATCACACCAGAGCTCCCAAAGTGAATCTTCAATAGTGAAAGTGAAAGGTCAAACCCTAGAAAATGCAAATTTTATGTTTCTTTAATTACACCTTGGTTGCTACTGACGTCAATGGCCCGAACTTCTTGGCCGCTCAAGGCGACAATGACCATAAGCAGGAACTCAGAGGCCGCTGGACCTGACAATGGCTAGATCCACAGATCAAAACAAGGGACTTCCTCCTTGAGGGATCCCACAAAAATAGCAAATAAACACACTTTGGTGGTTTAAGATCATCAGAATGTTCAAAATAACAAAAAAATCACATAAGAGCACAATCTCAAGCAGGCCTCATACCCAGTTACTTACTCTATCAACTCGGCGATTGCAGTGATTCACACTCCATGTATTTCGGTGAGATGAGTAGATAACCATAAGGCCACTTGGGGCAAAAACAACTCATTTTGGAATTACGATGTGCCACCCTTCAATCCCGAAGAAGACCAAGATGGTCGGACTACTCCATGGGTGTGAAAGGATCATCCTAATTCCCCTATGATACCAAAAACATTAAGTCAAAGTGATACAATCTAAACATAAATAGAATCACTCATCCTAACTCCCTAAGAAGGCTATTGATAGCTGGACCACTCCTCGGGATAAGGATGGATGATCATCATAAACAATTGGAATCACACTTGGATGTGGGATTGCCCATTAAAAGCAACAAATGCTAGAAAGGAACCAGATTAGTCATATTGGTCAAGCGACTTGTCGCTTCATTCATTGTCATTTCTTCACCAATTCATTGTGTGAGGAAGTAGTTCAAAACTTCAACATAATCATAATCAAAATCAGCAAAATATCACTCGATCATAGCAAAATCATGTTCATCCTATGAATCATTGCATACAACAATCACAAATTTCCCTTGTTTGTTGGGAACGTAAGCAGACATGACATCTTCAATTGTAGCTCTCCTACCGGTCGGAATTGTTGTAGCAGCTGAAGCTACCCGATTGAGTTTGAGGAATGAGTGCAATTTAACATGCCCAAGCCACTGAGCTAAGTCCTCCGAACATTGAGGCAATGATTCAAGGGATGCGCACCATCTTGCATGATTGGGCCATCCAGCGTTGATCAGACCATTGATCACCATACACCCTACAAATAGATCAGTCTACATTTTTGCTCAGCATTGTGTTTTCCACACAGTGCATCACAAAAAGGGGTATCTGTAGACACCTAAATCATGTCATGCTTAGGGGAGCTGCTCACATAGACACATTCATAAGATCATAAGACATAATCTTGGACTTTCCAAGCATCAACAAGTGGTTCTCACCACTCATTTGGGGCCTTTTCAAGCCATCCAAGCCTAGCCGCTCAAGCCAAGAGTGGCCAGATCCTAGCCGCTCAAGCCTAGAGCGGCCAGACCTTAGCCATTGCAGATGACAACTACCGGATCTTAGCCACTGTAGATGACAGTGGCTAAGCCATAAGAAGCAGTTTTGCCGACAAACAGGCCTAATCATAGGCGGAAGTGGTAGTCTGCATGCAATAAAGGTGAGCGGGAGTAACTTTGCATTCCTTTTCATGACCAGTTCACATAGGAGGCTTGAGTTTGCATTTAAACTTTAGTTAACTGACCTCCAAGCATAAACAAAGGACAAAAGCTTCTCATGCTAACGACCGGTTCGCATAGGAGACTCAAGTGGGCAGTTAGATTTCAGTTAACTGGCCTTCAAACATAGACAAAGGACAAAAGCTTCTCATGCTAACTTGCACTACGCATGAGAAATTCATTCCTAGGGCTTGGACATAGACCTAGGGTTTCACACTATAAAAGGTGCAAGCCTAAGAGACATCTATCATCGAGACATATTTTATTGAGGAGAGCTTTCGAGACTTGGAGAGTTCCCTTGGAGATCACGTGTACGGCGAAGCCCTGATGGATTGAAGAGCATAACACCTATTATTTCAACATCAGATATAGGCTTTGACCCATAGCTTTGGGGCAAAGAGAGCAAGGTTTACCTTAGCGATCGTTGTCTTGGACAGTGGCCCGCAAGCTTAGCTTAGGTTTTAGACATAGCTTCTTTTATTCTGTTTCTTCATGTTTTCATATCATTAGCATAGATTTACATGATTTCATGGCATAGTTTCATCATATTTCCATTAAATTATTTTATTACTAACAACCTCATCCGGGGAGGCAATCTCGGACATCTAAGCGTGTGTTGTTGTTTCATTGCTTGCAGGGCCACAGGTTCATCGGACGAAGTTTGCAACATACGAGAGCAAAAGGGATCCCTCTAGGAAATAGACCTAGAGAAGGAGGCATCTGTAAGCCCTCATACATTTTCGTGTGCGGAACCGGGAAGCCTTTATAAGCGCACCACCTCTTCGTGAAAGGGGCACTCTTTACCTATTTGTAACCTTATTGTATCGAAATGGGTATCCCTAAGAGGGACCGACATGTAACCGAGTTTCAATACAAATAAAGAGATCCATATTTGTTATTTCTATGTTATATGCTTTTTCATTGTCTTCCATTTCATCTTGGGTTTTTAATAACATTGCAAGTAGAGTAAAAGGGCGGTGCGTGCATCCAGGTGTTGCTACACTATTGCCTCTACTATATACTCAACTTTTGACTCCTTTACTGGTTCTTTAACTTGTTCCCCTTCCATAATTGGTTCTACTTCTTCTTGGATCCTTGATCCTTGAGCTGAGAAATATCCTATAGAGTATATTCTTTTTCTTGTACCATAAGTTTATCAACTTCTTTTGCACATTGATGTTAATAGTACCCAAATTATCCAACCAAGTACAATGAAAAATAATATTTACATAATCCATCTCAATAGTATAAAAATATAAACGTAAAACATACTTATTCATGGTGATCTTCAAATGTTCAAAAATTTGAAAATTATTACCCTCAAGTTGTATATCCTTAATTTTTGTTGCTTGAACCTGCAACCTCTTTTTTTTGTTGAAGTAAGATGAAGTACAATATGTGGGACAATTTGGGACCACACTCCTCAAAGGCACAACATGGGGCCTCCCTCCTTGTTTTTTATAACTTGGGTAGCATAGGTAACTTGAAACCTTTTAGCCAAAGCAATAATATAAAATTATACCTACTGCTAGGGTTAATGGAAATAATATTTTTTTTCCTTCCAAATGCATCTATGAACCTAAAAAATAGAATTTTCGGATGGAATTAGATCCTTCTGATCATTATCTTGCTTTTGTAGATCCAAATATGTGTCTTCTTCATTCTATTCAGTGTCTTCTTGAACTTTTTCCTCTTTCTCCTTGAGTAATTTTATTTCTTTTTCATAGTCTTCATTCTATTTCTAAAAAAATGTCCACTTTATTTTTATTTCATTTCTCTCCTTTTGAATCATTTTTATTTCCTTTTCAAAGTATTTGATAGCATCCATAAGGCTACATATATTTTCATCCTTTCCCTCAAGTTATCTCTTACAAATATCTAACTCTCTTTTTATTGACACATGCTTAGGTTCTCATCTACTTATTAATGCTTATTCTATTTCTTTCCAAGTTCATGTGATATCTACCATAGCATTGTTTTGCCTATCATAAAGATTCTCCATGTAAATAACCATAAAAAGGCATATCGCATGAAAGTGGTTTTATTAGATGTAGATTTAAATAACTTTAACCACTATCTCACATCAATATTATTTTTTTAGAAAAAGTATTGTCTCCATGAGATCACACCAAAAAATATAACAAAAACTAGCATTTTATTATATATGGCTATGCCAACTATCCATAATACATATTACACCATTAATATTATATAATACAAATATTGATATTTTGGGTGATAATGCAAATGTTGATTGTTTTGTATATGAGTATTATGGGTAGTTGACATGTTATAGATAATGCACACCAATATGAATATTGCATGATGATTTTGAAAAAAAATACTATTCATCCATAAATACCTAGCTTATGTTGGAGGTATTACATTATTTGGTACCTTGAGTACTATATGTAAATATTTAGATTAGGGTGATAGTTTGATTTTATGTATCTGTCAAGTTTTAAAGTTTGTTTATGTGTCATGTAATCAAGTGTGAGGTATGAGTGAAAGGTACCATGTGTAAGTAAAGAGTTGTGTGAGTTGTATTATATGTAAGAGAGAGTTATGAATATGTGTGTTAAGTTTAGAAGTAGGGAGTTATGTAATCATGAGAGACTTTATATTTATGTAATATGTGGGATGTGTCACGTAAAGAGGGAATATGAAAGGTTGCATGTCCCGTGAGTTTAAGGAGAGCATAGGCCAAGATTCAAGTACATTGAAGAGTCTCATGTAAGTTTATATATTGAAGACAGAGCTCTATGCTATGAAATCAATCAATATAACAATTTTGTTTGTTTCAGTAAAGTTATTTTTATGCAATACTGGTGTTATTATTGAATGAAATTATATGATCATGGATATTATAGACATGATATTTGGGCTCACTTTTCTAACAACTTGCACCTTTAAGAGAAATGATAGTATTTAATTATTAATACTATCAAATGGTATGAGATTAAGTGGTTGAAAACATGGACTTCTAATATGAAGACGCATGTTCAAATCTTATCATTGTAATACCACTATGCAGTTTATTGAAATACTATGATAACATAATTATAATGTAATAAATATGGGAGCCATTTAAATTCCATATAATATTACTATCTTATATGTGTAAATGATGTTTCTAATTATATATTAATATATATATATATATATATATATCAATTTTTATATTATATATATCACGTTAATCTATGTAGTACAATTTAAAGAGTGTCAAATAAATATACAAGAAAAATAATGATCTTTAATTTTAATTGTATATACAATTAAAATAATTTGTCATCCATAAAATACAATAATACGTGTTAATTTAAGATGGGAAAAATCATCCGTATCAATGCTCATGCATGTTATATTAACAAATATTAGTAGTTATCTCAATCTCCCTAGCATGTATGGAAGATTCCCAACCATCATTGTTGGTACCATGATCATCTCCATTGTTTAAACCATCTTTACCCATCTCCATAATTATCATTTCCAAATTTATTTATTTTTTCTTTAGTTTTTTGAATAAAACTAATGTAGGTTCTACAGGGCCCACTCCTAAAGATAGTATAATAATTAGTCAATTAGCATTAATATAGTGTTGGAAACTAGTTATCCTTCTCCTGACCAGTAGATAAAATGACAATAGTTGCTTTCAAATATGTTGTGGTGCATTATTTTTTATTTTAGATTCTTCTAAATTACTTAGCATATCTATCATCTCTTGTATAGTAATAAATATTTATCTGATTGTGTAGTAGTATGAAGAACTAACCTCCTAAAAAAGAAACGGGTATTACTTTGAATCACTATTAGATCTATGTATTTATTAATAGAACAACATAAATTGAGTGGAAAATATTTTATTAAAAATCCTAAGATCTAATCATGTAAGTGTTGTGATTCATCCCTCAATGGCCTCCTTACAAACTAGTAATTACAAGCCCTTACAAGTTTGAATTTGTTGATCTCTGAACTTAGCATCTTCCAATCACTAGGAAAAGGTTCCAACAATAGTAGTTTGCTACCAAAGGATATTGCTAATAAGATAGCCTAGGAAGACTAGATCTATTATTGTCAATTAGATATTTGAGTATTGGATAATGAATATGTTCTATACCAACTTGTTTGGTCAATCATTCAAATATAGATTGGCAAGGAAATCTACCCCTTAGTTCCCTTAGAGGGTGATATATTGCCATGAGATGGTATCAAATAAAAGTGTTAATTAAATTTTATCTTGCCTTGACAAGAGAGTAGTTTGGGTCTTCTCTAAGATAGGAGATCTATCTTGTTACATACTTGCCTTGATGAGAGATTTTTATTTGAATGTGATAGTTTCTCTCTATCTAGAATGTTTAGGATGATATTCCAAAGGACCTATGTTTCTTATAATGGTTGAGGCTAGTGTTCAAATAACTATCATATGATTATGTGATGACTAAGTGAGAGGATAACCTCTATATCTCAATTTCCACAAAATACATTTGCCCTTCTCATACACTTTATGGAGTGTATAAGGCATTCCATTTTAGAAACCTCCTCCTTAGATTACTCTCCATAAAAAAATATCATAGTAATATTAGGGTCCAAACCATCTTGAGGCTATTATAGGAGATAAGCCATGTCATTGGTGATGGTATCCTAATCAAAAGAAAAATTCCAATCATTAACAATACTTCTTGAATTATCACCTAGCAAGGGATGTGTACATACCTTAGCAAAGTTGGGTTTTCCTATACTAAAAAACAATCTACTGAAGGCCCCTATCAAGCAATCACTCAAATTTAAGAAACTCAAGCTCATGACATCCTTGATCCTACTCAAAAGAAACCCACTAAATATCCCCTTTGATTTTTTGCTAATTTTTAGGAATCTTAGAATCAATTTGCTATCCTTGAAGCATATTAAAAATTCTTCTAATCTCTATTTATATTTCATTGAACTCCTTTTGTAATTTAACGAGCTGATAGTGAATAGATATCACACCTCTATCCACCATTATATTCTTGGCTTCCAATATGGATTCTATTGCCACAATGTACTTATTATTATTTTCATCTAAGTTTGTACGATTATCCCTGACAGGATGGGTGTAGGAGGAACTCATGGTAGTAAGGGCTAGATGAGTGTGAGTATTAAAACTATTAATGCCATTTTGGATATTTTGATACTTTATCTTAAGTTTGTGGATGACATATCAATTGGCTTATAAAATCATCATTGATCAAATCTGTCCATCTCAGGTCCTCATTGATTTATTTCCATCCTTTGGAAGCAAAATATTGAACATGCATGATTGAAAAATTATGTTACCCAAAATTTGACTCAAAATTGTTTAAAGAAGGGTTATTAGAGATGTATCCTAGCTTGATAAAATAGTCAAAGTGGCGTAGGTATGCATAATGGTCTTAACACACTCAATACTCTCTTTTGGGGTTTAGTTGTGGTGAATAATTATGTTTAAATCATAAAATTATTTAAGATATATATGCCAAAAGAATGATTGAAAATGAAAGAAATTACTCTAATAGTTGAATCAAATTTAGTTGAAGATATTTAAGTGTTAGGATGATAGGGATTATTCTGTCACTTCTATCACCATAGGGATCCAAAATTATTTCTTTGATACTACTTGTAATGAGAAACTTGAAGAAAATATAATTTTCTACAGCATTCACCAAAATATTTACAATAAAAATATATTCGTATAATTCAAAACAACAAATCCAAATAAAATCATAGATCTATATCCAAATATTAGAAAATAATCCAAGCCACTAAGGGAGGGAAAATTCTTTTATGTGCACCAGAGGTGATAGGAGTTACAATATTGACTTGATAATTCAACTACAACATTTGTCTTTCCATTTATAAACTATAAAAGCAACAAACCCAAACTCAAATGCTCAAGATCCAATTCAACCTAGCATAAATGGCCTAAGAAAAACAATTAAGGATAGTGTAGGTGACTACATCGGTGCCATTACCTTAGTGGTCAAGGATTATAGTGGATGGTGTAAGCTTATTGAAACTATATATATATATATATATATAGATGGATTAGCCTACTGAAAATCATTATGCAATGCAATTTTTTTATGGTTTTATGTATTTATCCCTAACAACATTGGTTAAACCACTATTATAATTAACTTTAACTAGACCTTCATAATGCCTAAAGTGTAACAGGAAAGCAAGGTTATGCATAGTGATGAATATTTTCTAATTGGGCAAATATTAGGATTTGCAAAATTGAAAATTAGCAAATATGAGGACCCCCAACATCGGCCCATTCACTTAAAATTTTTGGGACCAATTTTTTCTTAGGGTTAATTCACCACAATATATATCCAAATATAGATATTTTGTACTTGTTGGAAAGCTCTTTTTGAGCCTGATCTAATGGTGGTGTTTTTATGAAGTTATAAATTGATTTAATAGGTCAAACTTTTTCCCAAATATGAATTTACTTAGTAGGGCTTCAAATAACTCAAATTTTGGTCTGAAGATGATTGATTTGATTTGCTTAGGATTCACCTTGATTTTGATTAGGATTCATCATTTTTTTACAAGTATATTTTGAGTCCAACCCCTTATGCATAACCTTGTAGGAAATGGTTTAGTAACCTATAATTAAACTTGTAAATAGCCTTAAACCTTTATATTATATCAACTTGGGCTAATATGATATGTAATGATTATTGTTGGGTTTAGGCATCTATTGTTAATGCTTGTGAACCACTTGATACATTGACTTAGTATGAACTCATTTGATCATAGGATTGAGGTACTCAAGGGCACTCATCCAATTATGTCCATCACTCTTCCATCTATGTATCTTCTATTTCACTTATCTTTAATATCTTACATAAGACTCATGGTGAATGTTAAGGTTTTATTTGTTTCTAGAAATTATTGTGAAGTCTAACAAGGTACCAAAGCAAGTTTGGAGAGACTTAACTTAGCCACTTGGAGAAAATAGTTCTAAAGAAGTTGATGGAAAATATAATATGATATTTTTTAGGATTCCACTAAAAACCCTAGTTGGAACTTAGATTGCAATTATCTCATTTTGTCATAGTAAGTTGACTATCAGGAGAAGTATTCACCAAGTTTATAATATTTCTCAAGTTGAAATTTAATCCATTTGGTTAATAAATTATTTTGTGATATATTCCTCCACTAAGGCTCTAATTAATTAAGAAGCATTTTTATTGAAAATTAAGAATTGAATTTCTTGAGGTGTTTCACAAACCTTATTTGTATTCTTTGATTTTTATAAGAAATCTATTTTCTTCTCTACATTAAATTTTTGTCAATGAAAAAACATAAATGAGAGGGTAATCTGCATGGTCTCTAAAGAATATAAGAAGAGGTTGAACATTTTTTATCATCCCTAGTTGCAAGAAAGTCTTGGGTAGGATTTAATACACGGAAAAGATCTCTACGAAACTTAACAAAGTTGTCAGAATACTTCTAAAATGTTTATATTTCTTCAATGGGATAGGATGGATTGATGAGAAATATTCCAAAATAATATTGAACAGGGAAAAAAACATATAATTTAAGGACAAGTCATCAACATTTTTAGATACAACTTTTTAGGAATTCTAGTATATCACTTATTAAAAAATTTCACCTAGCACCTTCATTTAGAATTTGAACAAATCAATACCTTCCTCCAAATATTAAATTTTAAAATGGAATATTCCATAGAAAGGGGGGAACAAAATATAAATTTGTGATATGCAGCATAAACTACATGCATGAGGTGAATCAACATGAAGGATGGGTGGTTTGAGTTTTGGAAATGCATTATGGTGCAATGATGTAGGTGGTCCATTGCGGACACTTGCATAGTGGAACTTGTGGGCTTGACCCATAGCATAACCTATTTGTGACCTATTGTCTAACTTCTAGTGCACCCACAATTCTATTTCAACAAATTAAAATTAATGGGAAATGCATTTTCTAACCTCTAGATTCAAGCTAGATCCCCACTATCCTTGCTAGAATTTAACTAATATAATCTAATTACATTTAGTTAAATGTGTGAAAAATAGATACAAAAATTAAAAATGCATGAAAAGTAAGTTTGTAAGTTTAGGGTGTAAGGGATTGAAAGTGAATATGGTCATAACCATATCAAGAACAATGTATGATGAATCAAATCATGAGAAAATTGAATAACAACAACGTAGTCCTCTTCACATGAAATTAAATTTAAGATAGAAATAACAAGAGGGTAAAATGACAATAACACAATCATCATGCATTCCATAATCTAGTAGGTAGTGCCATTGATGGAAAGGAAAAGTATTATTAATTTATCATTAATATCAAGAAACAAGAGGATAATATTGGTACCACAAAATATATATCTAAATTTCTCAATGCCAAAATGTGTTTATAATGAAGCCCATGGCTCGTATTTATAAGAAGAATTCACACCTTATTTACCTTGGATGAGAATTCTTACTCCTAGTAAAAGTAAATATTTGGGAGCATCTCTAATCAAAATGATGTACCTCCAAATGTTACACATATCTAATTACATATGTAAATGAGTTAGGAACCTCTAAAATTCTTGATGCTACCAAGACATGTCAAAATATTACTTTCCAAAAATCTTTCTTAGGATCTATACATCTCATTTACCCCTCTACATGTCAATGAGAAATTTTCTCTAGGAGATGAGCAAACCACTCCAATATGTTAGCGCTTTTCTTGTGTTTGCTAGTGGTCTGCTCCTATTAGTCAATCACTCCCATCATGTTATCATATCAATCATATAAGCCACTTTCTTCTCTTTGATAAATTTATCCTTTAGTTCTTAATTAACAAAATTTAGGATTTTTGAATGTTTTAATTGACTATCTTTGAAGTTTTTGTAAACATCCAAAATAATAAAATACTTAGTGAATTGTCACTATATTTTAGGCAACTTCATGGGGAATCAATCTTGATTTGTGACAAATCCCAAATCCCACCT
The DNA here is from genome assembly GCA_028583015.1 of Wollemia nobilis. Lineage (NCBI taxonomy): Eukaryota > Viridiplantae > Streptophyta > Pinopsida > Araucariales > Araucariaceae > Wollemia > Wollemia nobilis. The sequence goes on from JAQPPZ010000314.1 coordinate 5,017,221, forward strand.
TCATTCCTAGGTAGAGAGTCTTCAAAATTGGAATCTCATGCTACAAAATTGTAAAATTATTAGTGTTGCTTATACTTACAATGACAACTCCAACAACTTCTATCACTTCTCATTTCTTAGAAATTAGATGCCAATGAGATTTTATACATATTTTGAAAGCTCCCTATATGGGTTTTCAAAAATTGCATCCTACTTTTCTACCATATTTCTCAGCTTTGCCAACAGTATCTCCAATTTTTCAACTTGTTATATTGTCATCTTAGCTCTACCTTTGGACTTTTTCTCTTCAATCATTAGATTAAAAACATCATAATCAAGGAGTTTACTCTTATTATTGAACACATCAAGTAACCCAATAGTAAAAAATTATTTAATTTCCTTTTTTATTTTATGTACTAGGGTTTCTAGATAGGTCGTTGTGTTCTTGAAGCTTTGGAGGAATCTTTAGGCACTAGAGATATTATTTAAAATTTTAGATGTCTTTCCTATATATCCCTAAATATTGTACCTATGATGTTGTCATGGTGACCAATTGCTTAGATAATTTCTCTTTATTCTAATTGACAATCCTCCCCACTTGGTTGAGGATATTTTCGGTGTTAGCTATGAACTTGATGTCCCTCTTGGAACTTACTATTTTATTATTTATGTTATCTCATAGGGAATTCACTTTTTCAAAATTTTAAGGCCTTTCCTTGGTCAATCACTACTACTTGTTATAGTTTGGATATTTTTATTGGATCTTAGAGATTTTAAAATATTTATCTTGTCATTCTTCTTGTAGTTTCTTCAATTGGTTCTCCATCAATGATTCATCTTGTTTAGCATATTATTTAGCTATTTTTACCCTTGTGCAAGTTTCTATGTAAGATCCTCAAGTTATTTTTGTTTATTGACTTCAAAAAGTTGGGAATTGAGATCCTCAACTTGTTGTTATGACTTGTCTTTCTCTGTGATGTCCTTCCTAAGGGTATTATTTTCCTATTGGATTTGTGATTTTTTCCTTTAATAAAGACATTATTGCTTCTTTCTACATATTTCCTCTTTAATGCATCAGTATCGACTAAATTGCATGGTCACACTGATGGAGAGTTGGTTCATGTGTTGGATCATCTAGTAAAATTCTATTTTAGTTAGCAATAACTTTAACACTCTGGTAGTGAAGTTAGAAAGTGTGGTGGTGAGTATAAAATGGTAATTAGAGCTACTTTGATAATGAGGACTCTTTCACCTCCAAATTATTGCTAGGACCACATGATGAATAGTGACTGAGAAGTTTTATCCTCTACTAGAAGAGAGTCAAAATATTCTTGGATGTCTATCTTCTTAGGTTCATGAGTGACTCTCTAGATGAAGGCTTGGCTAGGACATATGGTTGTGTTAGCAGTTGCTTTTGTAGGATTAGTTGCAAAAGTGTGAATGGGTAATATCATTACCTCTAGTAGAAGCTCGGTAGCCTAAGAATGGGATGACATGTTGGAAATTATAATATAGTAGGTGGAACAAGTTATGTGGAAATGGTGGTGAATAGAGATGTGGAATTGGATGCCCCTATAATCAATTAAGCCAATGATTCAACTAGTGGGAATACTAGTTATGAGGGAGATTGGCTCATAGTGTAGGAGAAGAGGGGTTATTAAGTAGATACTTTGATGATTGATGAGGGGAATGAAATGATTGGGGTGATGCCAATGACAAGGGTTATGGTGGGAGGTGGATTGACTCTAGGAGAACTAATGACCACACTTATGAATGACAAGAGGAGGTAAAATAAAGGAATGGAGAAGAGAAATAAAGAAGCTAAGAAATAGAGAGGGAGAAAATAGTGAGAGCAAAATAAAGGGAAAGGGAAGGAGTGGTGGAAGGGATGATAGTCAAAGTTTAGATTTAACCACTACAAACTATGGAGGAATTCCTCCTCCACAAGTCGGGGTGTTCCTTGTTGTTCCACTGTAGGTTGTCATATTTTCTACATTGATAATTTTTCAAACATGGACCCATGTGGGTTATCCTCATACTTCTTAAGTCTTTCATTTATTGTCTCTTTAATTGAAACACTTACTATTACCAATATTGTTAGTGATACATAAAATATTATCTTAGATATAGTGGTAGGAGGTCAACTTGGTCAACTTTCTCCTATGACATTTTTCCAATGTTATTTACCTTTTGGCCCATCTTCTATGCTTTAACCTAGTTGGCTGAGAACTGCTCATCAAAGCGACTATTATGTATTGGCCTATTGGTGGTTCAAGTATCCTATCTCATTTTATACTTCTATGGTACCTAGGGATAGGTATATGGGATATGATATTATATTGTATATGGGTATTATGGATAGTTGGCATGGGCCACACATAATCCAAGGTGGATTGTATTATAATATTATATTATAATAATGAGTTAGATAAGGATTTAGGTGTTGGCTTAGGTTAGGTTTATACCCTCCCCAAAGTAGAATTATAAAATGGATAGTAAAGAAGGGATATTGTCATGGTGATAATAATTCATATTGAGTATTCTCTTGTAATCATTTTTGTCCATGAAATGGTCTATTATCTTCAGAGACGTTGTGGAGTTATTCCTTCATTAAAGGAGTGTTATTGGTTTTTCCCTATCCTAAGGAATTTAAAGAGCTTCAAAAAAGTGGTCATATGAAGGAATCCAAGCAATTTTAAGAAAAATGCAACCTTGTGAAGTCAACTATTTGGAATAGGGCTGATGGCATGTTTTCAAATCATGTTTTTTCCAAAAAAAGAAATTATGAGATATATTTCAATCTAGGTAAGTAAATCATGTGTGAAGACTTTTGGCCTACTTATGTATGTGATTTTTTGCTTCAAATAAATGAAGAGATATATTTTCATGCAACCCTAGTTCATAAAACCCTAGTTTACATTATCATTTTTGTGGATGTGAACCCATGATATTTCAAAAAAAAATTGGAAAGGATTTTATTGATGTTAGGAAATGGTGGACAAAATTTATATCTCTATATTTTGGTAGTTATTTTTGAAAATTCCATCTTAGTATATTTTTTAGGAAAGGAAGATTCAACATGGATGTTAAGTTTTAATACTAAAAAGAATAATGAGTACACTTATGGAGAAATGGAGCATGTACAGTTAAGTCACTGGGACCCATATAAAAAGATAACTAATTAAGTCACTAGGATCCATATACAAAGGACTGAATCAAACAGAAGAACAGATGAAGGATGAAGATCCATATTGAAGACTAAAGTATTCAATACCCAAATAATGTAATACAAGGGGCTGTTAGAGTATATTACATCATTTGGTACATACCAATGTACCACCTTGGGTACATTTATAGATTAGGAGTTTATCTTAGATTAAATATTAAGTGGTTAATTCATGCAATGCAATAAATGCACAAGTGTTAGAATGTGCAATGATGTAAATGTGCATGTAGTCCACATGCACATGAGTCATAGGATAGGTAGATGAAGAGTCATGGGTAGAGCAAAGTCCAAGGAACATATCTTCCTATATATATGTATTTGAGAGGATCGAGAGGGAGAGAGAAGAGATAGAGAGAGAAATGATGTCAAGATAGAGTAGTGAGTAGGTACAATGTAGTTCTTCATTAAAAATTATAAAGTGTTCAAGTCCTCCATTATATTGCATTGTACTATTTTCGTGAGCTTTTATTAATGGCATATTATTGAGTTATTGTAGAATTTTATCATCTAGTTTTCCTACATATTATAGTGCCATTATAATATAGTTATCATAGCTTGCTTATTTTACATTTTGTGGTTGCATTTACTTTAGTACACATTCTCAAAAGCTAATATTACCATTTCTTATGATAATATTTTTGTTGGCATCCCTGCCACATTGAGTTCCTTTGTAAAAAATATTTGTGCAGTAATCTTTTTTTCCCTGAAACTCTATTTTTCTTTAGAATATGTTCATTATTTTCTATGTTTTACTGTCAAAGTTGTTGTATGCGCTTAAGGAAGCATGCATTTCTTCCAACTCGCTCATCATACAGGATTTTTGTCCTTTTATGGATGAGAATACTTTCAAACCATACTTCAGCACAAATCAATTTTGAAGTAAGTTTGAAGTGTAGGCCCATTTTAGGCCAGAAAACAACGAAATGCCAAGTGGGATCCATCTTTTTCACCCCCATTAGAGAGAATAATTCCATTTTGGGACTTCTTTGGATGAAATGCACTTTTGGAGGAGAAAATGCTAAGTGGGGCCCATCCTTTTCACTCTTGGGAGATGGCACAACTCAGATTCAAATATTTTTTGGGTGAAAGTGCCTTTGAATGTGCGGGGCCCAAGTGTTTTCGCCCCAACTGGAGAGCGCAATGCCTTTTCGGGGCTAACTTGGGTGAAAATACCTTCATTTTGTTCTAAAAATCAGTGCAAATCTACTTTAAACAGTGTGGGGCCCATTTCCTTTTCACCCCTATGTGAGAGCGCAAATCAATTTCGGAACAAGGAGGGGCGAAAGAGCCTTTTTATCTTTTTCTATGGCCAACACAGTTCAGTTTCGAAAAGAGTTGCAAGTGGGGCCCAATTTCGTTTCGCCCCAAATCAAGAGCGCAACCCAATTTCAGAGTTCTTTTGGGCGAAAGCACCTTTGACCTCTCCTCAAAGTCAGCGCAATTATGTTTCAAGCTAAAAGGCAGTGTAGGGCCCAAAGTGTTTTTCGCCTTAACTTGGAGCGCAAGCCCATTTCGGGCTAGAGGCTGGGCAAAACGTAAGTGGGGCCCAAGTGATTTCACCCCAATTTGTCAATGCAATCCCTTTTTAGAGTTTGACAAGGCGAAAGCGCCTTTGAATTTTCCACCAAGGCAACTCTTTCAAAAAAATGCTAGGTGGCCAATTTTCCATTTGACAAGGGAAACGCCTTTGAATTTTCCACCAAAGCACTTCAAGGGAAAGATGCCAGGTGGGGCCCAAAGTGTTTCGCCCCAGTTTTCCAGTGCAAGTCAGTTTCGAGCCTACTAAGGGAGAAAGAGCCTTTGACTTTTCTCACGTCGATGCCACTCCCAAGACAGCAAAGCGTTTTCACCTCAATTTTAGAATGCAAGCCCATTTCAGGCCAAAAGACAATGAAACTCAGTGGGGCCCAAGTGCTTTCACTCCCACTTGGGAGCGCAAGCCCTTTTCGAAGCTTGCATGGGCGAAACCAAGTGGGGCCTGCATCAACGAAGCTCCTATTTCTAGTCAAACTCTCCTGCCTCAGCCAAAATTCCCCAGAAATGCTTCTCAACGATGAAGGAAGGCATGCCCTCACCCGTTTAAGTGCAGTCGATCAAAGAAGCTTCCAGATTTGATTTTCTTGGATCTCAAAATCCGATTTTCCATTGAGGCGGTTCCAACAAGTGAGGAGACGATGCTATAGGTGAATCATGTCATCGCATTGAAGCCATGCAACCACTTCTCCATGAGTCATCGAATTCAGGCCATGCCTCATTACTTTTTGATGAGTGCTGAAATCCAATATTTGCTGCCACCGTGATGTTTTGTGGGTGAGCATTTATGTTTCAGAGGTGGAATCCTCTATAAAAACTAGCAATTCCAATGTAAGATGATGGACGTTTTGCTAGAGACTTGTTGTACCTGAATTCTGCTATGAATACAAAGAACCCTTGGCTCTAATTCTGGATTTCTCTTTATGTGTATGTTTTCTATCCTATATTTCTATCAAATTCTCTTCTTTGTCTATGGGCTATAATTCTATGTCTGGATTTAGCTTTCGATAGAGGGTGAACACTGGAATAATTCTGGAGATTGCACATATAAGATATCTGGTTTTAATTTCTATTACGTTCTTTGTGTGAAGTGCTATTGATTCAGAGTGCAATTAAGTTATCGTGTTGTTTGTTCATCACCCCTATTCATCTAGCTTGAGGCCATATTTCCCATCCCTTTCAGTCATTTCTAATCTCTTTCATATTTCCTTAATCTCAAATCCCCAAGTTAAAGTAGTAAGGGAACCAACCCTCTCTAGAGATTGGCATGGGAGGCATCTCTTCCTTTCGGCCTTTCAATGTTGGTCGGGTCTAGGGTGCATGGATGAAACATTCCATACCTAAGGCGGATTCTTGACCAACAGTTTTTGGCACGCCCGGTGGGACGCAAACGTTCCACATCAAAGCAGTATTAAGAGTTGATGTTCATCTTGTTGCTGTCAAATAAGAACATCTGGCGACTCAGCTGAACTCAGAAGCCTCCGAATCTTGAAGCCGGTTAAAAAGCCTCCCCCTCATGATCACAAGATCGAAGGCTAAAAATCCAGAAGATACAGTTGAGTTCTTTGAGCTCAACATCGACGCTTTGGGAGAACATCCTAGAGTAGTCCCCTCGACTATCCCATTAGTCGGGACACCCTCGCAAGTAGTTGTTATAGTTTCATAAACTCCAAGTCCTTCCAACACTGCAACTAGCTTGCCCCCTCAACCAAATCCTCTGGTCCAGATGGCGCAACCTCCGCCCAGGCAGTTTCCAGCCTGGAATCATTCGAGACCGCTCAATCTACAGGCTCAGAACCAGGTCCCAACCGTAGCGTTGAAGGCTCTGCCCACGTATGATGGTACGAGAAAGACAACCTATGAGCATGTCCAAGATGTCGCTGCACTAGCAACCATCCACCACATCACGGAAGAAGATATCATGGTGAGACTGCTAGTACTCTCGCTCAGAGGTAAGCTCCTCTACTGGTACCGATCGCTGCCACCCAGTACCATCACTACATGGGACCAGTTAGTGGAACAATTGATAAAGGGTTTCAATGAACAAGTGGACCCTTTCTCCTTGTTGCACCAGTTCACCACCATCCAAAGGCACCCTCAAGAAGAGGTAGCAGATTTTAATGTCAGGTTCACTCGAACCTGGTAGAGAGTCACTACCGACCTTCGGCCCACTCCGGAGCAAGCGATATTTTATTACTTAAGGGCTTTCCATTCCGACATCAGCATGAGCATCCGACATGCTAATGTCAATACTTTCCCAACCTTGTATGAACAAGCACAGAAAGCTGAGGCTGACTTAGTCGCTATCGGTAAGTTACCTCCAAAAATGACTATGCCAATTTATCCAAACTTTCCTCAAAATTTATATCCTAGTGCATCCTCTCAGTCATTACCTACATCCCCAATGTACCCTAATCAATCATGGAATCCCAATCCTTCTCAAAACTAGATGGTATCCACCCCATAGTTTCAAGCACCCATTGTTCCTCAACTTCCAACTCCTATCCCATATCCCACATTACCTACACCATTGGCACCATTGCCATTACCCACACCTCCAACAACTGCAAACCCAGATCAGGCCAAAGAATTATAGGATCTACGATCATCAATGAAGACAATGGTGAATGAGATCACCATCTTAAAGAGGAGGCAAGCTGATCAAAGCTTCCAACCAAGGAGATTTGCTCCTCCTCCCCCGATCACTAGGGAACAAGTTGCTTCCACTAGTAGGGCTCCCGAGAGAAATGCGATGATGTTGGAAAATGAAGAAGTTGGTCCATCTAGTAGAGCTTATTGGTGCTCCACCTGCAATGACCCGCACGGTGAGGAGACTTGCATGGTCCATTTGAACTATGTTCAGACCCTTGCGGACAACGTTCCTGGTGGGCAAGTAAATATGATCAGGGAAGTAGATCACAACTTTATGATTCCCCCTATCGAGCAGGTCTCCATTCTTATGAGGACGGGTAAGAAACCCATCGAAGTTGATCCGATTCAAATGGAACCATTGAAGGTGCCTACCAGTTCCAAGCTATCGAGTGAGAAGGCGCTACCGCCAAAAAAAGAGCCTATCCAAGTGTCAGAACCGGAGGATTCCATCTTATTGAAGGATTTCTTACCTTCAAGAGCAAGAGGGAGAATTCCTCAACCACAGGCTTCGCCCTCTCAACCCCAAACCGAGACGAGGGACCAGGCAAGAGAAAAGCTCAGATATCCCTCATTGACCAAGCGTCAGAGGGTAGAAGCGACGTAGCAGTATCGGACCAGATACGAGACTACGAAGGAGGGAGGTGAGTCTAGTACAGGAGCGTACAACATCGTCGAAGAGCTAAAGAAGACTCCAGCTAAGGTAAGCCTCTTTGATGTGCTTCAACTACCCGGTCAAGTCGATCTATTGCAAGAATCGTTGAAGTCTGCTAAAGGCAAGGGAAAGCCGACTCAGACTGTCTTGACTCAGACGTTGACTACCTCAGCCACCGAAAAGAACAGGCCGCCACCATTCTATCTGTCCCTCAGGATGGAGGGGTGGGTTGTGCATAATTGCATGATCGATTCTGGTGCTGCTACTACTGTGATGCCCAAGGTTGTTTACGAGATTATGGGTATGGAGTACACGAGGAGTAGTCTTGGAGTGCTTCAACTGGATGGAACTCCGGTCAAGATAGTAGGGGTGATCAAGGATATCCCGATCGTATTGCACAAGATGTCGTAGATCACCATGATACAAGAAGTTGTGGTGGTGGATTTAGAGCCCTATTTTAGTATGTGCCTATCAAGGGAATTCACCGCCAAACTTGGAGGCTATTTGTCTCTAGACTATTCGCATCTGGAAATCCCCTTCAGAGGAAGGAGGATTAAAATTTTTAATGAAAAGCCCTCTACCTTTCACATTGAAAGGATCCAGGATGCGGAGAAACAATTGGACTCAGTCAATATGATTGAGGAAGTAGAGGAAGAAGGAAAAGTAGAGCTGATGGAAGAAGCTTTGGACGAGCTCCGCATAGAAGATGAATTTTCCATGCGCGACTTTAATGCCATGATCGAATCCGAGATAGGGTGCTACTCGATCACCAAGCCCGAAAAGGCTAAGGTACCGAGTGATGAAGACCCCATCGCCGATCAACTATGGAAGCTCTTCTTTGATGGTGCCCGATGTAAGAATGGCATCAGGGCAGGAGTTGTCCTTGTCTCTCCTTCGAGAAACTAGAAAACCTACTCTTACAGACTCGCATGGAGTTGTACGAATAACGTTGTTGAGTATGAAGCCCTATGTTTGGGGTTACGAAAAGTAGAAAAACTTGGAATTAAGCAGTTGCAGATCTTTGGAGACTCGGAGTTGATCTGCAACCAAGTCACCAATAAGTGTGTTGCAAAGCAACACTACCTGAAAGCATACCGTAACAAGGTATGGGACCTGCTCGAGTCTTTCTCGACCCTGAATATCCGATCTATTTCGTGAGAGCGGAATAAGCACGTTGACGTCTTAGCATCTATTGGAGCTAGATACTCCCCCATCGAAAACATGATGCAAAAGCCGAAGATAGTGAGAGTGATCTACAGGCCTTCGATACCAGACAAGAATATTCATTGGTAGGTGTTTGACAATGATGAGCAGATTATCAATTTTTTGATTAATGAAGCCAACACTATTGAAGATAGGACCCTCAATGAAGAAGAGTATGAGGGGTTGATACAGTTGAAGAATAACCATGTCCCGAAGGGCTTAATCACCCTTGAAATTTTGTTTGATCAAGATGATAGGTCACTCGCTCACAAGATCAAAGTGGACGTGAGAGAGTACAAGGAACTAGAGTTAGAACCTAGGAAAGTAATCAAGGTGGGAACCGATTGCACGTCATTGGAGATTGAGCAAATCAGGACCCTATGCAAAGAATACCCAGATATTGTCGCTTGGAGCTATCAAGACCTGAAGGGATACGATAAGAGTGTCTTCCAGCACATGATCGAGCTACAGGAAGGGGTCAAACCTTTTAGGTAGAAGCAAAGGCCGATCAACCCAAAGATAGAAGTGTTGATGAAGGTCGAGCTCCTAAAGATGTTGGAGGTAAAGATTATCTATCCTATCAAGCACTCTTCTTGGGTGGTAAACTTGGTCTCGATGCAAAAAATAATGGAGACATCCGCTTGTGCGTTGACTTTCGAAACCTCAACCAAGCATCTCTGAAGGACCACTACCCGCTGCCCCAAATCGATCAAATTCTTCATGTAGTGGTGGGAGCACAGAGGTTTTCTCTACTAGATGGCTTCTCTGGGTACAATCAAATATGGGTAAAGGATGAAGATCAGTACAAGACCGCCTTCACCACCAAGTGGGGCACTTTCGCCTACCAACGCATGTCGTTCGGCCTCTCAAATGTCGGGGTGACCTTCCAAAGAGCGATGGACTTAGCCTTCGGTGAGTTACTCAATCACATCATTGTAATCTATTTAGATGACATGACTATTTTCTCCCACAAAAGGGGAGAACATGGTCTACATTTGCGTCAGGTATTTGAGAAGTGTCGAGAGTTCGAAATCTCCATAAACCCAAAAAAGTCCATTTTCATGGTAAAAGAAGGCAAACTCCTGGGCCATGTAATCTCGGAGAAGGGACTAGTTGTCGATCCTGCTAGGGCTGAAGCCCTCCTCAAGCTACCTCTACCAGCAAACAAGAAGGGCCTCCAATCCTTCTTCGAGTAGATCAATTTTGTTAGGAAGTTCATCTCTGATTTCGCTCAGGTGGTAAAGCCAATGATCGAACTCCTAAAGAAGGATGTTGAGTTTCAGTGGACCGAGGAAAGGAAGTGGGCATTCAGAGAGATCAAAGAGAGAATCGCTCAAGCCCCTATTTTGGTGAACCTCGACTACTCCAAGGACTTTATCCTTTACGTCATCGATGAACCGGAGAGCTATGCAGTTGTCCTTACTCAGAAGAACGAGGATGGGGATGAACGATCGATAGCATTCCTGAGCCAAGTCATCCACCCGCACGAGGAGAAGTACAACTTCATTGAGAGGCAAGTGCATGCGGTGATGCGGTCATTGAAGAAGTTTCGCCATTTCATCTCCCAGAGCAAGACGATAGTGTACGTGGTGCACCCTGACGTCAGAAACTTCATCATTCAAGGTGAGCTTGGCAATAAAAGGGTAGGATGGGTCTCCAAGATCCAAGAGTTCGACATAGAGGTCCGGCCCACTAAACTGGTCCATGGTCGAGCCTTATGCCAAGAACTCGCCAAGAGCACCGCATCCGAGGTAATAGCATGCCAGTGGGATGATCCAACACAGGAGAGCGATCTTGCGAATCGGTCTGTAGATGGTAAGGATTGGATAGAGGACCTGGTGGAATACTTCAATACTAGAAGGTGCCCTTCTGACCTCAATGCTTCATAGAGGAGAAGGTTCAGGCTCCAAGCCTGCAGATATGTGTTGTTATCGAGTGGTTTGTTTCATAAGAATATAGACGGAGTCCTCCTGAGATGTGTTAGGGGGATAGAAAAATAGAGGATCCTAGATGAGTTTCATTCTGGAATGTTAGGAGGACATTTCATCGGAAGGCCTATGGCCTTAAAGATCATAAAAGTAGGCTATTACTAGCCTACTATTTTTGTCGATACCTTCGAGGTTAGCCAGAAGTGTGATAAGTGCCAGAGGTACGTCGACCGGAGCAGGAATGCTTCTTTGCCTTTGCACCCAATTCAGGTCGAAGCTCCATTTCAGCAATGGGGCTTAGACTTCATTGGGGTGATAGATCCCAATTCCTCCATGGGGCATAAGTACATCCTGATGGCTACAAATTATTTTACCCGATGGGCCGAAGTAGTGCCAACCAAGCAAGCTAACCAAGATGTAGTCATCGCCTTTTTGGAAGGACTGATAACCCATTTCGGGATACCGGATGCAATAGTAACTGACAATGGCACCCATTTCATCGGTGCCAAAATCTGTGCATTCGCGAGTAAGTATGGTATTTACTTAAAGACTTCATCTAATTATTACCCGTAGGGCAATGGTTTGGCGGAGTCCACAAACAAAAACTTACTCAAGATCCTGAAGAGAACCTTGGAAGGCAACAAGCGGAGCTGGCATCTGCTTCTGGACTTAGCCTTATGGGCTGACCGCATTTCAATTAAGAAATCAATCAAGACGTCCCCATATTCCCTGGTATACGGGAAGGAAGCAATTCTCCCCATAATGAGTTGCTATTTAGATGGTGAGGATGAAGAGTTTGATCCCATAAGTGTCAGGATAGCCCAATTGTTGCAGTTGGAAGAAGAAAGAGAAAAGGCCTACGAAGCTTTCATGAAGCACGCCGAGACCACGAAAAATTGGTTCGGCAAGAGGACCTCCAATCGGACCTTCCAGATTGGTGACTTGGTGTTGAAATGGAATGAGAAAAAATCCAAACCAAGAAATCATGACAAATTTGATGCATTCTAGGAGGGTCCATTTCAAATTTTTAAGGTTAATCAGGTGAACTCTTTCATTCTCCAAGATTTAAATGGGTTTACTCTTCCAATATCGGTCAATGGCCTTCATCTGAAGGCGTACTACCAGTAAGGGGTAGTTGAAAAAATTTCTCAGCTATGTACATATTTTTATTCCTTTGTTTGCTTGTATATATCTTTTCTCTCGGAGTATAAGTCTCTTCGCTTCCCTTCGCGCTCTCAGTAGTGCAGTTTTGGCTAGACTCCTCGCTATGGTGAGGGTCAAGCTGGAAGGAAATGGTGCTGAAGAGTTTAAATAAAAGTTTTTTTAGTTTAGTTTGTGTGTTTTTTAGTGCGCCAGGGAAAAGAAAAGAGCAGTTTCAGGCGCCCAGATCCAGCTAAGGTATTTTTGCTCTGCCTTTGAGCAAAGGAGTTCATTTCACCATTTTTAATGTCGCCTGGCAAAGTGATTCATAATGGATGAAAAGCACCCTATCATCTGGCAAGAGGGAGTTTCGCTCTTGCATAGGGGTGAAACTACGTTTCGGTGCCCTAGGGAGCGAAAGCTATAAACAGAGGTGGGGCCAAGTCAAAACCAAAAAGCTAAAACCAAAAAGTCAAAGTCAAATCCCATTTTGGGGTTGTGTTGAGCGAAAGGCGTTTTCGCCCTCCTTTATGGGTGAAATTCAAATCATGGCCCTTCAATTTGTTTTTAGTGCAAGTGCCACATGGCAGGGATCAAAGGAAATGATTTTCACTCCAAGGAAAGAGTGTATAATCAGCAAGGCTTTAAATCATGGCGCTTTTTCCTATTTCGGGCTTTAAATGGGTGAAAGGGCTTTTCGCTTGACTTTCCAAGCGAAAGCCATTTTCGGCTCTTGAAAATGATGAAAATGTTGCTAGAGCGAAAGGGTCTCGCTTTCTCCAATGCCACGGGCATGCAGTCCAAAATAAAGCCTAGCAAGCGCACGCCCCGAGGAAGGTCGTTGGAGCCAAAAATACATCTTTAAAATTTAAAAAATGTGATGCATCACGTCTCTCAAGAAATATTATGGCCCACGTAGTTGGCCAACATTGGGAGGTGCGCTCAACCACCGGTTAACATGCAGGAGATCTCCCACCTTACCCATAATCCCTCCATGCATTTACTCCACCCCAAAGCATAATTAATATGGTGGGTAAATTGCAGTGCTATAAGAGGGCCATCAATGCACCTCAAATGAACTCAAAGAAATTACTAAGGGTTTTGCAGTAGCACTATTTACCTTGCCAAAGTTCAGAGCGAGAGAGTTACTGATAAAATGCATAGCGCTAAGCAGCAGTGAGGTGCTATCCTTTTTAGAGCGAGCGCTTGGGCAAATACATAGTCAAAATGGGCAAGAAGAGCACCGAGCCCAAGAAGGAGAAGACCTCAAAGAAGGTGGAAGGCGCGAAGAAACAGAAGAAGGAAAAGAAACAAGTGTCACCACCACCACCCGAAGACAGGTTGGGCAGAATCTGGGATTGTGTGCTCACCAACACGAGTGTGGAGAAGTTGCGCCAGACTATTGACATTATGATGACCAAGGTGTCTACCAAAAGTAGGCGGACAACCGCCTATCACTCTCACCTCTACTGGTACCTATGCACACCTGTGCATCACTGCCTGGAGCTGGTGTACGACATTGCCAAGTTCTATGACCCGTGGACCAGGATGGTCCGAGATGCCAAAGGGAACAAGTTATTCGCCATCTCTACCAAAGATGTCCAAGAGGCTTTCGCTTATGGAGAAAAGCCCCCTACTGACTACATAATAAAAAAATTAATAGTATTGAGCAGAACGAAAGATACACGCCAACAATGCAAATGCGGCAGTTCATGGAGACACAATTGTTGGAGAAGTCGATGCCTAAGGTATTACCAGACTTGCCCAAACCCTTGAAAATATTTAAAAATCCTGACATATACTCCATGTTGGCATGGGTTATGGGACTCTCCATGGATGCAATGGTGTATAAGTGGCAAGTTTCCCTCGTAGAGTGTATTTCGCATGGTGAGTTCTACTCTCCTACCGCCATGAAGCCGGAGACAAAGCCTATATTTTTTGACTGGGTAGAATGGGTGGCATGGTAGATGCATATCCAGTTGAGTGATGTATAGAGTGAAAAGGACATGTCATTCTGAGTCTGCTCTTTCCTTGCGTGGTACTTCTTCTACCACATGCACAATCATTTTGTCTTCATCGCCAAGAACCGCACAAATAAAGAAGGCAAAGCGCTCCCCATTTATCAATGGACTCAAAGTCTATCAAAACGCGAGTCCTACTACAATTTCAATAGAATGTTCCTCGACCCAGCTCTAGAGCTCATCTATGGCGTTTGTGAACGAGTGTCGAGGCGGATGAGAGATGAGGTAGTGCAGGGGAGGTTAGGTGATGTATTCCAACTGACGTAGGGCCTTGTCGTTCGAATTTACGGGTTTACCGGAAAACCCTTCCTATTGTCGTACTACACCATGGAGTACTTATTCACCCTCGAAGTTGCCCGACAGAGCGACTTCATTGATGACACATATGGGCACGGGAGAAGGAAGCCGCACACATGCACTTTTCCTTTCCACTTCGATGACATTAAGGTGTCGGTCAACGGGCAGAACACCTTTCTGGTAGTAACATTGTACGATTTTGGCCTGATCGATCTCCCCCAACATTGGAAGTATGACCCACTAGACATTTTCAAGTAGAAGATCGGGGCAAAAAGCTTCCATAGCTGTCCATGCCCAGATATCGAAGCACAATGCAACAATCCCTCAAGGCGCGACCTAGAATGGCACGTGGAGAGGATGATGTCACTTCCCTCATGGCATGACTTCTACACGATAGAGGCAGAATATGACCCTACGCACAACCCAGTGCATGTGCCTGATGAGCAAGTGTTTCAGGCGATGAAGGACAAAGTGCCCGACTGGTCAGATGAAAAAATTGCTAACTGGTGGATCATGAGGGTCCACAATAAAAAGGAGGCATCCGATCAGTTTCTTGTGTTGGATGAGAACTTCTCCAAGGTATATGATGCAAATTGTGACACTTACCAACCTATCTTATTTGCTGATATCATGCCTAGAAGAACTCAAAGCCCTAGCAGAGTGGAAGACGCAATGGAAGGACAGGGGCAGCCCACTGAACAAGATCCACTTATCAAGGAGAAGGACGAGCAGCTGCCCCTTAAAGAAGAGGTCACTCCAAGGAAGAGGAGCGTTGGTGCAGCACTTTCGCTCCCCCATGTTGCAAAGAAGCCTCGGACTGGTGCAACCCGATCTCTCAGCACAAACCCTTCTACAACATCGGTAACCATGGAAGCAAGCGTCCTTGAAGTCCCTATTCCGGTGCAACAAGAGGTGGAGTTCATTAACCTAGAAGCAGAAGCATCAGATAGAGAAGAAGGAAGAGCAAGCCCGATCACACAGTAGTTCACCATTTTAGCTCTGGTAGTGCCCGAGCCCGTAGGTGCATTCTTTCTTTCTACTTCTCTTACTTTTGTTCCTCTGGCAACTATCCCTTCCAACGTCGAAACCCTCATTTCCACCCAACTTGCATTCGACGTCCCCATGTCTACCATGCCTTTCCCTACATCCCTGACATCGCTCCCCTCATCATTCCCTCCTATCTCTCAGACGTTTAGTTCCTTTGCATCTATCTCCAACGCATTTGTGTTCCCTACATCATCCGCCCCTACCCCTCCTCAAGTTTCTATCAATCCAGTCATTGCATCTATCATTGTAGTCAATCCAAACCTATTTTTTCCCTCATGCACCTCCTCAATTGTAGCAGTGGCACCCCTTGATATTCCAACCCCAAGTCCTAGTACTTCAATCATAGCTATCCAAACCTCGACATCTCCCAAAGTCATCGTAGTCGCTACCCCATCTATCCCTGATCCATCTACCAAGGCAAACCCCCAACAAGCTCTATTCCCCTTCACACCACTCTTTGGAGTACAAGAACCAATGGAAATGGAGCTAGAAGTTCTGTAGGAGGGCCCAATTGCGGAGAGTATACATCGAGCATGTCAAAGCTCCTCAAGCTGGCTCAAGGGCCAAAAAAAAAAAATGTGCAAGCCCCAACCAAAGTAGAAAAAAGGGTTGTGTTCGACCCGAAGAAGATGGAACTCCACAAGATGAAGAAGGTGCCCAAAGTCCAAAAGCCATTGGAGGAGATGACCCCATTAGATTACTCCTATCATCATACAGTTGAAGACATGAGAACAATCGATGTAGCAGAAAATATGGGGAATATCCAGGTGGAAATGGGCTCCATTTATTTTCATGGGGAGCACTACAAGGCTCGCTTCTATGAGGTCGAGGCCAAAAACGTAGAGCTTGAGGAGACCTTAGTGCACACAAGGGCACAACTCGAGGAGGCTCAATCCAAATTAGAATAGTTGTAGCAGCGTGTGGCCAACTTGGAGCAAGAGGTGAGTAATTACAAGAAAGAAACTGAAAATCACCTCAAAGGCAAACATAGAGGCGCAAAGCCAAGTGCAGGCCTTGAATGCTCAGATCCAAGAACTGTAAGTTCAGTTGATAGGGAAGGTGTAGGCAGAGGTCTTCACAAAAGACCGTATTAAGGAGGTTCGCTGTCACTTCTTAGAAAACTTTTGAGCAAGGGCGTGCAAAGCAATAGCAGTCCTCACATTCATTTGGGAGGCCAAGAAAATAGTTACTCATGGTGCACCTATCATGGAGGATGCTGAAAAAGATATTGATCGATGGTTGGAACTGGCTATGAAGGTGCAAACCTTAGAAAAAATGGACCTCCAACTTACTCCTATGAGCCCACTTGCTCGGTCATGGGCAACTACAAAGGTAACACTACGGGCTTACTTCACGAAGGTGGAAAGAGCCCGAGAGGCGAGAAGGTTGTTAGAAGTGTTTGAGCAGGAAAGGTGCATCTCTCTGATGTATTTCGAAGCTCTTGCACAGCTTGGTTTCCCTGGCTTCACTGACGAGGAAGAAGCTATTTTGACAAAGGAAGAGTTGAAGCCAGTTTGGGATGCCTTTGAAAGTGATACTTCGGAGATTGACAGTTGGAGTGAGCCTATTTCAGAAGCCCAGGTAATGTAGTTAATGACCAGGTTCGCACGGATCGAATCCTATTTGGTGGACCTCAGCCAGAGGGCTAACTACGCTGACATAGACCAGCTTGAGACTTTTGGATACCTAGTTAGAGAACTCCAAGATCATGGTACGCTCCAAGAAGATGCCTGGGCCCTAGTCCAAGCAACCTATGATCGTATCTATGAGCGTCTCCCACAATCGAAGCCTTCCCAATAGCATGAAGATCAAGCACAAGAAGGAGACCAAAGAGAAGAAGAGGACCATGAGCACAAAGGAGAAGAGGAAGAAGGAGAAAGGGAGAAGTTGGAGGAAGAGTCCGCTACTAGCAATGAGCATTCAAAAAAGGACAACGATGATGACTCTGAGCCCAACAGATAAGGCCTAGGATCTTCACATTGAGGTGAGCTCAATCCCCCCACGAGCCGCCAGAGATGTTGGCATCCCTACCACATTGATTTCCTTTGTAAAATTTTGCTATGCAGTAATCTCTTCTTCCTTGAAACTCTGCTTTTTCTTCAGAATATGTTCCTTGTTTTCTACGTTTTACTATCAAATTTGTTGGTTGCACTCAAGGAAGTGTGCAGTTCTTCCTGTTCGCTCATCATGCAGGGTCTTTGTCCTTTTATGGGCGAGAGTAGTTTCGCACCATACTTCAGTGCAAATCAATTTCGAAGCAAGTTTGAAGTGCAGGCCCATTTCGGGCCAAAAAATAGCGAAATGCCAAGTGGGGCCCATCCTTTTCACCCCCATTAGAGAGCGCAATTCCATTTTGGGCCTTCTCTAGGTGAAACACACTTTTAAAAGAGAAAATGCTAAGTGGGGCCCAAGTGTTTTCGCCCAAATAGAGAGCGCAATGCCTTTTTGAGGCTAACTTGGGCGAAAATGCCTTCATTTTGTTCTAAAAATCAGTGCAAATCTGCTTTAAACAATGTGGGGCCCATTTCCTTTTCGCCCTTATATGAGAGCGCAACTCAATTTGAAAAGGGCCTTCTGTCCCAATTTCACCCCAACTTTTGAATTCTTTTGGTCGAAAGCGCCTTTGACCTTTCCTCAAAGTCAATGCAATTTATTTCAACTAAAAGGTATGTGGGCCCAATTTTTCTTAACTTAGAGCGCAAGCCCATTTCAAGCTAGAGAAATGTAAGTGGGGCCTAAGTGATTTTGCCCCACTTTGTCAACGCAAACCCTTTTTGAAGTTTGACAAGGCGAAAGCGCCTTTGAATTTTCCACCAAGGTGCAACCCAATTTTTGGATTAAGATGCAGGTGGGGCCCAAAGTGTTTCGCCCCAGTTTTCCAGTGCAAGTCAATTTTGGGCCTAGTGAGGGAGAAAGCGCCTTTGACTTTTCTCACACTAGCACCACTCCCAAGACAACAAACGTTTTCGCCTTAATTTGGAGCGCAAGCCCATTTCGGGCCAAAAGACAGTGAAACTCAATGGGGCCCAAGTGCTTTCACTCCCACTTGGGAGCGCAAGCCCTTTTCGGAGCTTGCATGGGCGAAACCAAGTGGGGCCTGCATCAACGAAGCTCCTATTTCTAGTCAAACTCTCCTGCCTCAACCAGAATTCCCTAGAAATGCTTCTCAATGATGAAGGAAGGTGTGCCCTCACCCGTTTAAGTGCAGTCGGTCAGAGAAGCTTCCAGATTTGATTTTCCCGGATCTCAGAATCCGATTTTCCGTTGAGGCGGTTCCAGCAAGTGAGGAGATGGTGCTACAGGCGAATCATATCGTCGCATTGAAGCCATGCAACCACTTCTCCATGAGTCATCGAATTCAGGCCATGCCTCATTACTTTTTGATGAGTGCTAAAATCCAATCTTTGCTGCCACCGCGATGTTTTGTGGGTGAGCATTTATGTTTCAGAGGCGGAATCCTCTATAAAAACTAGCAATTCCAATGTAAGATGATGGACGTTTTGCTAGAGACTTGTTGTACCTGAATTTTGCTATGAATACAAAGAACCCTTGGCTCTAATTCTGGATTTCTCTTTATGTGTATGTTTTCTATCCTATATTTCTATCAAATTCTCTTCTTTGTCTGTGGGCTATAATTCTATGTCTGGATTTAGCTTTCGATAGAGGGTGAACACTGGAATAATTTTGGAGATTGCACATATAAGATATCTGGTTTTAATTTTTGTTACATTCTTTGTGTGAAGTGCTATTGGTTCAGAGTGCAATTAAGTTATCGTGTTGTTTGTTCATCACCCCTGTTCATCTGGCTTGAGGCCATATTTCCCATCCCTTTCAGTCATTTCTAATTTCTTTCCTGTTTCCTTAATCTCAAATCCCCAAGTTAAAGTAGTAAGGGAACCAACCCTCTCTGGAGATTGGCATGGGAGGCATCTCTTCCTTTCGGCCTTTCAATGTTGGTCGGGTCTAGGGTGCATGGATGAAACATTCCATACCTAAGGTGGATTCTTGACCAACAATTTCCTTTTATTTTCCTCACATATAAAATTTTCAAGATCTTACATGGAAAAATAATATCAACATATATCTTTTTTCTTGAAAAATATTGTGATAAAAATAATTATATTACATCAAATATTACATAACTTCCAATATACATATTTTCCAAGTAACTTCTCTTTTCCAACAATAATATTACATAGCACTAAATGTAAATAAAAAATCCAAATTTGAGCTTCACTTCAAAGGTCTTCCACATTGAATTTGAAGCACATTTAGGGATTAGGACAACTCTTTGAAAAATGCATATGTAATCCTAATATGCAAGCATCCTACTTATCATGCAAAACTTCCAAATGCATAATAATTTAGTTATATTGAAACAGTCCCATACCTATCTCAATACATAGATTCCTTTAGCTTCTCTAGACTTATCCTTATGTTTTTTTAACCATTAAATTCTTAATTATTTATTTTTCACAAAATCATAAATACAACATTGCAATATTTTTTTATTGGGTGGATGAAGGGGTTTTGAAAAGGACCCCAAACCTTTTACAAAATGGATCCATCAACCCAAACTAGAAAAAGGGGGTACGCAAGCCATCAAGAGAACCTAAGATTCTAAAAACAATAAACTCCAAACAAAAAACAAGGGAGTAAAAGAAACACAACTACAACCACAACCCAAGAAAACAAAATCCGCTAACTAGCCTCCTATTTGAATTTGAAGTTTTACGACTCTTAAAAGTTAAAAAACACATAATTCCACTCAACATGAACCACCTTTCATATTTTTAATACACTACATGAGGTATATTATCTCCTTCCTTTATTATCTAATTGAGTTAATCCCTTCAGGAAGTTATTCACCCAAATCGACAAGCTATCCTAAGATAATTGTAGATTAGCCAGGAAGTTTGCAGACCTGTTACCTTTCCTAAACATGTTTGAATTGGACCACTTCCATAGTTTGAGTAATCCTATGAACTTCTATCAAATTTGAAATAGTCTAGGTTGGAGGATGATTCCCTTTGACCATATTAATAACATTAAGGGAATCACCTTCGATAATAATCCTCCTATAATCCAAAGAACTTAGCTGCAAAACACCCTAAAAGAGTGCTCTTTCTTTCATCACATGGCTAGTCTAGATTCCAAGTTTTTTAGCAAAGGTTAGAAATTTTTTACCATTGAAATCCTTGACAACACCCCCTACTCTTGTTGGGTCCAAATTTCATTTGGATGTTCCATAAAATTTTAGTTTCACCAAATCATGGGGGGATGTTCCCAAAATGTATCTGCCCTAGAAGACTGGTGATTCCTAGGAGCCACTGGAAGAGGATACTTAAATCCTAGACTATTTTTAAGCTCTAATTCCTTACTGATAGAGCCCTTGTCCAAATAAAAAATCCACATTATCAATAGTAGCAACTACATCCCATAGAAAAATTGACTCTGTATTGTGGGAAGTGTTCTTGAAAACTTTGGAATTTGTTTCTTTCCAGATGCACCATCAAAAATGTGGTAGGGTAAAGGACCAAAAGGATCAGAGATGAAGAGATAGAAAAGAGGAATTCCACTGATCCACAAAAGTGGTCAACTCTCTAGGGAAAACCCAATCCAAACCCACATAGCTTAGTAGCAGGTTTAGAATCTCCTAGGAAAAGGTGCACATGGAGAAAAGGTGCTCAAGAGACTCTTCCACCATACCACACAAAAATAACCTATTAGGGACAATAAAGCCTCTTTTCTGAAAATTATCCAGGGTCAAGCACTTTCCTTGAATTGCTAGCCAAAAGAAAAAATTAACTTTCAGTGGAAGGCCTTTCTACCACACATCTTGAAATAGGAACCAAAGATCTTCATGAGCATCTAACAAGGCATAAGCTGATTCAATAGAAAAAGAACCATCATTTTCAACACCCTAGATCATATTATCTTGCTTATTTTTAAAAGCTAACATAGTCCACTTCAAAATATCGTGAAGGGCTTTACAGGTAGCATCTTCCTCCAACGATAGTCTATGGAACTCAAAGGATTTCCAATATTAATTACCATCTACCACCTCAATATAATCACTAACATTTGACCTAACAATTTGATTCAATTTGACTCAATTTTACCTAACAGTTTAAGGGCCTATAAACTACCCATTTATCATTCCAAAAATTAATATTGTGGTCGTTTCCAAGAAGCCAACATCCCCCTAACAGGATATACATATGAATTTTGACAATGCTCCTCCAAAATGTAGAGCCCTGTGATGGATTAGGATCAGTTAGGATGAAATCCTCATTGTTTAAATATTTGAATTTCAAATTTTTAACCGAATTCACATTTTCGATTTGCGCTAATCTCCATCCCTATTTGGCTAGAAGCACCAGATTCATAATTTTTATTTTTCTCAACCCCAAAACTCCCTGATCTTTTTTGATGCAAAATTGGTCTCAAACAACCAGGGAAAATTTCTTCTTATCTTGTGATCTAGACCAAAGAAATGAACGTTGAATTTGATCAAGTTTTTGAATAATTTTCCCTAGCAACCTAAAAAATAAAAGGAAATAGACTAGTATGCTCTGAAGAGTGGATTTTACATCCTATTGCAATATTAATACATCTTATTTCTCAAATAAAGTTTTTATTTTCTTTTAACACATGAAATACTAATTTTTTTATATTGAAAATAATAAGACAAATTTCAAACCTACACATTTCTCATAGTTTTTCTTTACATTAGCCAAACAATTGAATATTAAGATAATAAAGTTTACATTTACACATAACTTTTAATAACCATAACTTTACTTATAAATTTAAATGTTCGACTTTAAAATTATTTTTTTTTAAAGCGAAAAATATCTTGTGGGGCTGCCTTGGTCTGAGAGACCGTGAATAGGAGGTTCTACACCGTCAAAGTCACCCGGGAGTCGTGCTTGGCCCTCCCAGCACCAAAATTATCAATTGGATTTTGGGTACCCAATTCAACTTTTTGGTAGGGTCGAGATTCGAACCTGGGACCTCCCTTGGAGGATTTTCCTCTCCTCTCCAACTCACCTACAACACCTGGGTACTTTTACATTCATTGTTTTAAGAAAAGCAACTTACGTTTTTTTCATCTATGAATGCTTTTATAATATACAGTTTTTAAACTATCAAAAGCAACCTACGCTTTCCATTTGCCAATATTTTTATAATATATGGTTTTGAACCTATCAAAGGCAACCTACTACGTTTCACAGGTCTTCTCATAACCCACATGATAAAATATTACTTTCTTTTATTTTACATCTGGGTTATTTGAAAATTGCTTAACCCAAAATTATTATAAAATAGTGCAAAAACACTTTTCAATGATGCATCAGCTGTTCTTACATTGAATAAATGTAAGTCTGAACAAATTCACCTTGGTAGGTCAGTTCGCCAGGGTTGTCCTCTTGCTCCATATCTTTTTATTTTGGCTATCGAAGCTTTTGGATATCTGCTAGCAAATAAATTTTCTCAAGGCTTGATTCGAGGTAACACCCTTCCTAATTCCACTCAACATCTTGTTAATGGTCATTTTGTCGATGATACTCTTTTTACTATCAGGGAGGATGAACAATCCTTTTCCACTACTATTCAGTGTTTGGATACCTTTTGTCTTACTTCTAGATCCAATGTTCAATGGCAAAAAACTTCTTGCTACAGACAATATGTTCATCCTATTCCTTCTTGGCTTTGTCACATCTCATGGTCTTGGATCCAACCTCGAGAAGTTTTTAAGTTTTTGGGAATCCTTTTTGCTTTTCAAGGCTCTCCTCCTTAGTTATGGCAATATTTTGTGCAAAAGGTTGAAAATAAATTATCCTACTGGTCATCTAAGCAATTATTCTTAGCTGGGAAATTTCATATTTATTCTAAAATTCTTGCTTCTACTCGTGTATTATTCTTTCGGCTGGGTTCCTTCTAAGGCTTGTTATCAAAAATTAGAAAAGCTCTTACGAGATTTTCTGTGGACCAAGGATAAGGGTACAAAATGCTTTCACAGAGCAGCCTAGGAGTTTTGATGTCTTCCTAAAGCAAGTGGTGGAATGGGGTTATTTGATTGTCAAAAAAAGGGTTCTCTCTTTGTGCCAAGTGGATTATTCAAGCCCTTACAGGTGATGCAAATTGGAAAGTTCTTATTAGATTTTTCTTGTCTCATGGTTTACCTTATGGAAAAAAGGTATGTAAGGGGCTTAGTATTCAAGCTATTCTTACTGCTCCTATTCCTATTCAAATTCCTAGCTCTTTCATCATTTAGAGTATTTGGAAATCCTGGGAGGCTTTGAAGCCTTGGTTGTCCTAGAATGGCTCTACCTCAAGGGCTGGTGCTTCAATCTCCACTATTAATGTTTGGTGGTATCCTGCTATTACCTATCAAGGTTTGCATTTGGCTCAAGTTCAGTGGATTAGAGCTAAGAGTTTTTATAAAAAAGGTATTGCTTGCTTGTCTGATTTTTTTTCAAACCACACTAGAGATTGGATATCCTGGGATTATTTTAAGAAATATTATAATATTCAACATTTAGACAAATACACTTATGACATGGTGATTGAACAAATTCCTTTCTCTATTTGGAGAAAAATTAATAGGTATTTTCAAAAACCCTGGTGGGTTGACTGGTTTTGGCCAAACCATCAACCATTTTTGCAATACAGGGTAAAGTTAAGATACATTTGGTTGATGCCACATGTTCCCATGTGGGATAGGTTGAATTCAAGATGAAATTTGATTTATACACATACCTGCTAGAAGCAGAGATTTAAAATGGCATGGGCCTCTTATTTTGAACCTAAACAACAATTTCTTGCATGGAGTATTTTGCATCAAGGGTTACCTGTTGGGGCATGTATTCTTTATCTTGGGGTGGAAAATCCTACTTGCATATTTTGCCATCAACTTGGGGATTTTTTGCATCTTTTCTAGCATAGTTTGCATGCGTAGCTGACTTGGAAATGGATTCTTTTATTTTTAGACCATTTATGTTGAGCTCTTTCTCTTGGCCTCATGCTCTTCTGGAAGACCATATTTTTTGTTGATAATATGCAAGAAGTTTGGAATATTTAAAAAAAAAGCACTTTTTTTCACTTGTGGAAGACTCACAATTGTGCTATTTTTTTGCACAAGATGTATCCCCTACATTTTCTCATGCTGAAAAATATTCCATTTTTTATGACTACTAGTTACAGATTTTTTTTCAGGTTGAGAAGATAAATGTTGAGCTTCAACATCTACAAAATATGATGGCCCATTGGGGAAATGAGCCTTGCACTATCAGTCGTGTTCCACCTCAATATCCCAGAGACCCTTTCTCTTCTAGGGTTCATCTCAGGTAGACCCCTCAGCCTCTGTGTCCTTCTGTGTTTCAGGAGCAACATCGGTCTCTATCTCCTCCAAATAGAAGGTGGCTCAATTCTGCTGGTAGGATCTCTTCATGCCATTCTGGTTGGTATGTGGTTCCAGATCCCTCTGCACCTATTGATGGTGGGGGTACTCATGATGTAATTATTCAACCTATTGTTACTACGTATGCGGACGAAGGAGGCATTGGTGAGCTCACTATAATTAATGATTATGGTTGGAGTTATTTTGATAGGGAGGATATGTCCCCCCCACAGGTTGGAATGTTTAATCTTGGGTTTTGGTTTTCTACTATTGTTTGCCTTTATGCTATTTTGGGAGTGGTCCTAACCTATATGGTTCTTTAGTATTTTTTTTTTGTTGGCATGTATTGTTGATTGCTGCTCCTAACCGTATCGATTAGTGTGAAAAATGGGTGTGTTAATTCCACCCACCCAATTTTGTATGGTTTAGCTATTTAATATGATTTGGCTTTTCCATTAAAAACAAAGATAAGCAATAATTTAGTAAAGCATCACTTGCAAGTTCCAAATTATATATCAAAAACATAATAGATTTTAGAATTCAGTCACCCCATTTAAACATGCTACAGAGTAGACTGTGTTTAAACCTTCTGAATCTGTAGAACACCATACAAAAATCTACTATGAGAAAAATCTTCTGAAGGACTCAACCCAAAATGAAGGAACCATTAGTATTCTATCCTACTATAATGTATTGTAGCTAAAACTATTACACTTGGCCATACTATCTAAACAACAAGTCAAAGGATAAAATGTTTTGGAGGTAAAATACTAATAGTTCCTTTTTCAAAATACTATACCAATTACACAAAATAAAAATTTATTTGGAAATGGAATAGGTTTTCAAATGGATTTCGTATGGATTCCAATGACTTATAAGTAAATATAAACATCTCTTGAATCCTCTAATAAAAGAAAACCTGAGTACCACTTCTTGTTTTCTGGGTTGGGCTTTCAAGTACAGTAGCAATCACTCCTATTCTACTACATGTATGTTTTTACTTGGAGAAGCAATAATAACATAGGATTTATCATAGTTTTAAACTCCCACAAAGAAATTTTTTCACATAACACATTTTACAAAGGTGACATTTATAGTACAAAGATATCATTTATGAAATCTTAAGCAAACACCCTACATAATTCTTTTTTATTACATAAAAAACAAGGTAGCTTGCAGCAACTAACGTATGAAGCAGAGTTTTAAATGGAACTTAGATAATAAGATTCAGAATTACCTCTTGATCCTAGCACAAATCTTAAAATGGGTTGTTTTCCTCTATTATCTTCCTCTCTTCTAGATTACTGCCCTGCGTTACCTCCTCTTTTCTCTTTTCTTTTGGGTAGCCCTTTCCCTCTCTTTTTATTTTCTTGCTCGTTGTTCCAACCATAAGAAATGATTTTTCCTTTATCTCTCAAGATTCACGAAGCATGAAAATTTGCCAACCCTCTTTTCCATTAAAAAACTAAATGCACACTTAATTACCTTCTTAATAGGTGGGCCCCTCTCCCTTTTTGTAAAGTTTAAAGATGTTTGTAAAATTATTTTACCCTCATTCACAAACTTACACTTCACAATTAAATCACTTTTTTTTAAATTTTAAATTTTATAATGTTAATGTTAAGGGATATCCTTAAGAAAATATAATGCTCAAATTAATTATTCTGCTAATTAATTTTTTTTATTGAGGTAAGTGTGAGAAACCCTTACGAACCATGTTGAGGGTTTGGCATCCCCATCTCAACCATGACCTCTGATAAGGGTGAGATATGAGCTTATTAATAGGTGCTAAACACATAGCCATACACACACCCACCCCCTCACACACTTGCCCACACCATGGTTTGAACCTTGGACCTTCAAGAAGAGCCAAAGCTCAAACCATTGTATTTTCCCTGAAGACATTCTTCTAATTAACTTAATTAATATCTAATATTAATATTAGCTATTAACATTGATATTGAGTTTTAATAATACCTCTATAAATATTACTACCCACTTGAAGTAATAATTTACCAAACACATTCCATGCATCAAACATGGGTATTTCAATAATAAATTCTCATAAAAAAAAGCATATTATTACCTTTTTCCTTAACTAGGAGGTTTTAAAATAACTAGAATATTATCACCTACCTACTAAGGATGTCTCTTTTGCTTAAGCAACCTCCTTGTTGGTGATGCAATTAAAATAAACATACACATATGCAATGCATCTATATGGGGGTATTCGTTTGCCCTTGAGATATCGATGAGAATATCATCCATAATTTCCCTTTTTATCTCTCAACTTTGGTGGTTATCCCATACCAATCCACCTATGAGTTCCTTGTCATGCAACCACAAATTTCATCAATAGTACTATATTCTAAAAATAGTAAAATCAAAGCATAAAGTGTTGTTAACCATACATATTGATAACATAAAATAAGATTAAGCATTTGATATCCACACATCAATACATAATCAAGTATCAAGAATAAATCCTGCCAAGGAGGGATGTTACATTCATTATATAGGCCTTAACTACTTATAACATGGCCAATGGTATGGTAGACATTATCATATTTGCCTATTATATTTCCCAAATATGTTTCATTTAAACATTTGCCTCTTTGAATGTTACATGTGTTTGTATCTTTGAACATTACATACTGAGTGCACTCAATAGGTTTCCTCCTTGTTGGTGCTTGGTACGTTTCACATTTTGTGTAGGTGCTTGTAACCTTATTATCTCTTGTTATTCATTTCTCCTTCCATGATTTTGTCTGCTACGAATGTTTCTCCAATTGCTATTGCATTGATCCATTTGTTTCTTCTTTCATTATTGTGTCTACTACAAATATTTCTTCTTTCATTTTTGTGTCCACTGTGAATATTTATAATTCCATTGTGTCCATTGTGAATATTTCTCCTTCTACTATGCCTACTACATTACTTCAAATTCTTTTGCTTTAAATTTTACATTCACTTTTTCCAATGCAATTTGTCTACGTTCTCCTTTTTCAATGTGTTCTTTCTAGACTTTTATTGTAGCTAACTTGATATTTATGCTTGCAAGTTCCTTGTATTTGAAAGAATTTACTTGGAGTCATAATCCTTTCTTAAACTAACTTCTTTTTTACCTTCTATAATTCTCACTACTTTTGCTATGACATCTTCTACTTCTTCAGTGACATCTAGTCGTATTCCTATGTCAATGTGAATCTTTGTTGTTCTAGTGTGAGCCAAAAAAGTACACTATTTTATTTCTCTAAACTCACATTGTATTGTTGCACTAAAATGTATCTTTGAATCTTCTTGCTTTATATCTTTATAAGTATTTCCTTTATATGAAGGTCTCTCTATGAGCCTCTATCCTCTATTGCATATATATGCCTCTCGTATTTATCTTATATAGACCATTTTTTGCATCTATACAGACCTTTTATTTATTTTAACAATGGTCATTTGCTTTCCTCTTAAAATGACCTCTTCCTTTTTGTTTAAATTCAAACCTCTTTTCTACTCTATAACATGCTTCTATGTTTTTTCTTTTCTCAAATTATTTAGCCAATGTCAAGGTCTATGTGACCTAAATTTATATCTTATTTCAATATCTTTCTTGTCTTCTTCCTATAATGACTTTTTTGAGCCTATGTCAAGGTCAATACTTATTATGACCTGAGTCCTCTTAATATATCAAGGTCAATATCTCTATGATTTAAAACTTTCCATTATATCAAGATCTCTCTCTTTGTAACCTGAATACTCTTAATATGTCAAGGTCAATATCCCTATAACCTAAAATTTATCCTTATGTCAATATCTATCTCTTTGTGATTTGAATCTTCTTTATTTATGTTATGCTTTCTTTATTTCTCTTAGGAAGCTCTAAATTCTTTTCAATATATTGATTTCTTTTCCTATCTATACTTAGAAGTTGAAAATCTTCTCTATCCATTGTAGGAAGCTTCTCACACTTTTTCTACTTTTCCTTTTTGAAATATTTTCTCTATATTTTCAAGGTAAATTCGGATGTCCCTGAATCTTCTGTCAATGTCAAGGTGATGTTGAATGTCCCTGAATATTCTATCAATATCAAGGTGATGTTGAATGTCCTTGTATCTTCAATTTTCTTCTAGAATCTATATTAAGAGATTTCTATGTCCCTAAATCCTCTATCAGTGTCAAGGGTTGGCTATGTCCCTGAATGATCAACTATCTAAAATTTGATTCCTCTTTCAATAAATATAGTTGAGTCCTAGGCTTCACTAATTATTCTTCAATGGTTATTCTTCAACCATGGAAAGACCCTAGCCTTTCTACTCAATATGAAATTCAAATAGAGTATGAGTCTTACTGCCTTCAAAGTAGAGAGACTCTTAATCAACTTTATCAAACTGGATAAAATTAATTTACAAAAGTGGCTAAAATAATTCTATCAACCTGGGTAGAGTCTGGTGGTAGCTTTGATACCACTAATGGATTTTTAAGCCTTAATACTACCACAAATATCATAGGATCAAATATAATGTAGCCACAATATAATAAGGTCAATATAATGATATGAGTAGAATAATATGAGCAAATTAATATGTAAAAGAAGGCTTATAATATATCAAATAACATTCAATAATATGCAATAATATGAATACAAATAGCCTTAATCAACATGTACTAAGCATGTAATACAACTTACAATATTAATTACTCAAAATGTATGCAATATTTATTACTCCTCTTTCTCTTACAAATATGATAGTGATTGTATGTATTACTTGCTTATGGATTATTATCTCCATAATATATCCATAGTAATATACCTCTTTGGATACTTGACTATTCCTTTCCATATGCCAAGTCTCATGACTCTTGGCTTATCTACTTGACACTTGCATACTTGATGAACACTTGACTCTATAATACTTGCACACCTAAACATGACTCTTACACTTATATAAATTGCATACTCTAATACAAGGCACTTGTGCACATCTTTACATTATATATTTGCACTCTTATGTATAGTACACTTGTGCACATAGACTCAACTTACACTTGCACACTAACTCACATGACACTTGTGCATTTCCTACACATTCACACTTACATAAAAGGGGAAATATAACTCACACTCTAAACTATGACTCAATCCTAATCTATTATTTATAAATGTACCATGAAGGTACCATGGGGGTACATTATAATGTACCAAATAATGTAATATACTCCAAAATAAAGAGCAAGGGATAAAATCTACATTACTTCAATTATATTGCAAGGAGATGATTTTATAATACTTGAGGAAAATGAAGATGATCTAGTTAGAATATATTTGACCTCTTTTTCCTCCTTCATTTAAATTTTTCCTCCACATATTCCATCAACCTTTAATTCCTTCTAAATTTGAACTTTCACATTTAATTATTCATCCCTTGTATCATTCTTTGTTTCTTCTTATTGTTGATCATATTAAACTATGATGACCTTTTCCATTTGATGTTGTATAGGGGATTTCTTCACTAGTTTTTTGGGAGTGGAAAATCCTTGATCTATTCAACTTCTATTACAATACATTTTACTTGCTTCATATTAAAGTTTATCTTATGACCAAAAAAATTTCCATTATTTTTACCTTGTAATTTTTTTCCACATGTCAATAATTATAATATTTGTGGCATTGAAATAAAATATATTCATAATCAATTTGTTGGCCCCCAACTCTTGATTTAGATTTATTATTAATGGATTATAAAAAAGGTTTTTAAATACTCATAACACACTCCTTAGTAGTTGGTCTTCTTAAATAAACTCCCTTAGAGGATTTCCATTGTTCTTCAAAACCTCCTTATTGATAAGTTGATATGAAAGTTTAAAAATACAAACCCACACGACAAGCCTATTAATAGATTTTATCTCCACAACAAAATTTTCACTTCATGGTCTAAATACATGGTCCCTCTCCCCTAAACCATGGGCCACCACCTATTATTTTATCACTAATTTCTAAACTAGAGAAGATGATGAGAAAAAACATTTTGAAATAAAAATCATGGACTAGTTTCAATTTAATCCTCACTTCCACATGATCCAGTTTTGAATCTCCAAAACAACTTGATAGTATTTGTGGAATATACATATTGACCCTTTGAATTTAAGAACCATTATGTTATGTTTGATAATATCATCCTTGATAATTATTTCTAGTGTACCATCTATTGTCTAGATAAAGGTTTCTTGTATTGCCCACTTTAGACACCCAAAAGCACAACTCAAAAATTTACTAAAATAAATATAAAAATACCTACCATAAAAACTTGCATATAACATTGTAATTATAACTCACATTACTATTTGAAAGCATGAAATTCACCAAGAATAGGGGTCATTTTAAATTTTACTAGTGCACATACCCACAATCAGTAAATATCCAAGTTCATGTATTCATTATAACTTATCTATGGTTTTTCTGCAGAAATGAGTTTCACCATTGAACATTTATACTAAGTCATTTAAGTTATTCATTTCCTCACTTTATTTGATAGGTGAGAAAGAATAATTGTATTATGACTATAGTATAGTAATAAAGGATTCTAAGGTACTTTAAATGTATTGGTCTTATCATTGAATAAAACTTATAAATTCCACACTAGTTGCCTAGAGTTCTATGATTTATTCTTTTCTTTTTTTTTGGTATATACCTATAAATGTATCTGCTAATTTCATTAATTTCTAGTGGTAAATATTTTTCTTTAGTCTTTAAGGCACTATTTAACTTTATTTCTATATATTTATGGGTACAAAAACCATCTATTAATTAATTTTTTCTCTACATTAAGCAAATGTTTCTCTTAACATTTTCCTCTATCTTATCTAGCATAATCTGAGTGGCCCTAACCATGGAGACATTGGAACTTTGAATAACTATTCAAGGTTTGAATATAGTAGGGGATAGGGTTGTACACCATACTACAATAACTGAAGTATGGCTGGATAACCATATATTGGGTAAATAATATCCTCCATAAGGGTCGTCTCATATGTATGGCCTTGTGGATGTTAAATTTTACTTTAACTTTTGCTTTTACTTCACCTTTACCTTCAATACATATTTAAAGAGTTTTAATTTATCACCATGTATATATATATTATTTATATATATATTTTTTCTTTTTACCACATCCCTTATTTTCTAAAACAACTGCTTCTATAAGAATTCCTTATTTTCTACTAACATTCATCATTCATTGATTCCTTCATATTTGTTTCTTTTTATTTAAATTTGCCTTGTTTATCCTTTTTTTATAATACGTTGCAGATAAATTATCTCTCTCTCTCTCTCTCTCTCTTTCTCTCTCTCTCTCTATATATACATATAATTTAAATATATAAAAAATAAATTAATAAATATTAAGTATTGGGGTGTGTGCATATGACCACTAAAAAATACCTTACACTTCCCTATTAGGATGCATGAGGGGTTATTGGTTGGCATGACACCTTCTTGGGATGCATCATCCCCTTATATTTATTTATGCCCCTTACAAAGAGGTATTTGTGACACCTTGGCACCCTCCTCAAGGAAGGTGCACATACAAAACCTATTGGTGCAATTGCTCCCTTCCAAAGTGAGGTACGTGCGATACTTGTTGGCACAATTGCACCCTCTCAAAGGAAGATATATGTAGAGATGCCTTACATGTTGTACCCCATATTGGGGTGTGCACATATTATGAAAAAACTTCAAGAATTATAGAAATAGAAATAGCAATCCGACAATGTGAAAATATCATTACCTAATGATAATAATAATTCAAAAATAATTACCAAAAAATCAAATATAAAATAATCAAATCCCATATTCAAATCAATATAAATCCTTGGTCACTTAGAGATGGTGAAATCCCATAGCCACTTGGAGAGGGAAAATTCTCATATGACAGACGTGACTAAGATTCAAATATGAAAGATGATTTTAACTACCATCTAACTCTTCCTATTTATATACTAAATCAATAATTAACCATAACCCTAATTCTCAAGGGATAACTATCTAAAATTAGGACCCAAGCTAATAAAAGTAAATATAGGTGCAATGGCTATATTGGAGTCATTACGATAAAACTATCGAGGTTGGAGCATCCACACTCCTTAATTGGGGTGCACATTGGTCGCTAGGCAGGTACCCTCATGATGTCCCCATGAGGTGTACCTCATGCCATCCCATGAACCCTCTCTTATTATTATTATTATTTATATTCTATTTTATATTTATTTATTTTAATAATATTTTTTCTTAAGCATCCCTACTATTCTTTCAATTGGACTTATTGTTCAACCATTGATTCAATGTTTGATAAACACACACATATATATATTGTTTTCTTAAGTATTCTCACAATCACTAACCAATTTAATAATTATTATTTTATTTTTTTCAAGTGTCCTGCATGGTTGTAAATCTTGTTGTTACAAGGTCCACTTCCTATCTATAAATTAAATTATACAAAAATTTAGCTATGAAAGATAAGTAAAAGAAATTACTCCACGGAGCAACATATCATATTGTTTTCATGAAAACAAAAAATAATTCATTAACAAGTTATTTCTTCTTTTCAAGATACATATGGTAAACATGGACAAAGAGAAACCAAGAAAAATGTTAATATATGAAGGGCTCAAAATACTAATGTACACATAAAAGAGTTTTATAAATTATTCATGCCACATTGTGTGGCTACAAGGAATGTTTCATACAAAAAATATCAAACCACATATTTTCGGTTATAGGAATAAAAAATAATAGTACAACAACAATTCGATTCTACATCTTTTCAATTACATGGATAAAAAAGTAATAATACAACAATTCAATTTTGGCATTTCACAATCTAGATATGCTTTTGGTTGGCATCAAGTTGGATCCAATATGCAATCACTATGGGAAAGGGATTTTGTTACCCTTCCACCCACTAAACCTTTCCTATATAATTGGACTAACTCAAGTTTGGGTTTGGGTATAAAACACAAAACATTACACACAACACCTTAAATAGTCATATGTTATCCTCATTCATTCAAGTAGTGTAAGAAAAAAATTGTAATCAAATTTTTAAAGTTACAATAAAAATGTAAAACAAAACACTTAGATATTATAAGAAAATGGAAAACCTTAAGTGGAGGTACTACATAGATCCTTAATTTTCCATAATCCACATCTTCTCATCACATCCCAACTTTCTGTCCTAACAAACAAACCCAAATTTCAAAAACATTCCAACATAAGTACCCAACATACAAATCAAATAACATCTATCTTTCCCAACTTTCCTTAAATAAGTACATGTGTCTTCCCTAATATATGAAATTGAAGCCCTTGAATTCTTTACCTATATAAAATAACCCCCTGACTTCTTTCCCAATATACAAAAAATCCTTGGCTTCTAAGAATGTAGCCCCATTGGCTGGTCTTAGCCAACCATACCAAATTTAATAAGTTTTACAAACAAATTGCACAATGTTGTTTGTAATATAAATTTATCCTACCTCAAAGTGGTATCCAAGGGTTTAACTCATCAAAAAATAGTAAATAGCTAGAAAATTTACATAGTAAATATTCCAAGAAAAATAAAAGGGATTTTTATTAGGAAGAATCCATGACAAACATATAACATCCACAACATTTTTTGTTGAAGAAAAAAAACACAATTGGGGACATACTAGGGCTACCCTCCATAGGGGCCATCCTCCCCATGATTTGAAAATGGGTATCTAGTATTAGATTCTAAAAACATACCAATGAGGTGTCCTAATAGAGACAAACATCCACAATATTGAGTAACATATTCTAATTTCTAATGTAGTATAAAAGCACAATAAAAATAAACAAGTTTTTTTAAATAAGCTTTCATTTTTGGAGTGGTATTTGGTTTGCATGCTCTGCTCCATGCAATACAAATCATCCTTCTATGCTCTAGAAACTCTTTATATTTGCATGCTCCCTTCCATGTAATCCAATACCTCTTTCCACCCTCAGATCTGCATTCTTCCCTCTATGTAAATCAAAACCTCCTATACCATACATGCCTATTTTTCTTTCATTATCATAACCACCATTTCAACTCCATCTCTCTTCCATATACCCAATGAATTCCTCCTATCACTCCACTTTCACCTCTCATACTCCATCTCCCTTCATCATCTCCCCATGTAACCACCCACTTTCTATATAAATTCGATTATTATACTTTTTTTAAGTGAAAGATAACAAGGGATAATGAACCATCAAAATAAAATGAGCAATGACATATTCTATCATTACCATTTATGAAAAAATTAAAAATAAAATAAATAAGAAAGACTATATATGACAAAACTTAATAAAAATCCATACAAGCCTTTACACATCACAAATTTAAATATACAATTTTATTTTCCTCATGGCGGGCTTCGATTACCTATACCTACAAAAACCATCATCAAAAAAATACTTCTCTTGGAAGTTCATTAGTACAACAAAATCATTAAACCAATAAAATAATTTCATTTCATTTTCATAACTTTTATTTATCACAATAAAGTCTGCATTGTGTAAAATTCATACATCCATCAGTTACATTATGAACACATAATCCCATGTAAAATAACTAAAATAAGTATTATAGATGGTATTGTAAATCTAATATGTCATTTGGCCCTTATAACTTATTTTTATACTTAATCACATAGTTCAGACAAAAGAAATTAACATATCCATCTAAGCAATATTCCAAACTAATCAATAGGATAAAGGGAGGGCATTACATTTCCATAGATTCACTCTTCCTCTTGTCTCTAACTAGGGCATATATTCTTATAACTAGGGTATCCTTACTTTTATTTAAGGCTTTTAAAAATAGATTCCTTTCCAAGCTATATAGCATTTCCACAAATTAATCCTTTATTTTTTGAAACTTCTCATATATCTAGAGCAAGGGAAGGTAAGGTTTGCTTCTTCCTTGCTCTCCCTTCTTGCTCTTCCCTAGATATCTAAAACAAAAGAAGGTGAGGTTAGCTTTCAACTCACACTTCTTCTAAGATGATACATACTTAATTGTGAGACATGATATATATACTTGTTTATCACACTTATTTGATTAATTAAATAGTATTCAATTTTTTTCAATAATTTTTTACAAGTTTTAACGAGGGGTCTTGGTCCCCTCATACTAAGTAAGGTTTGAACCTTGGACCTCCCAAAGAGAGGCCAAAGTCCTTACCACTGCATCAAGCTTACAACTCTATAGTATTCAATTTTTTAATATTAATATATTTATGTATTTTCAAATATTTGATTAATTTTTAATAGAATTTATTAAAATACTTTTATCAATAAAAATGATATTAAAGGCAATTGATTTTTTTAGTTAACTTTTTAGTATTTCTAGTATTAGAACTAATGACATTTTTATTTTTCAATGAAAATTATTCAAATATTAAAAAATTTATATTAAAATAATTTATTAATATTTAAAAAATAAAAGAAGCTCATGCTATTTCAAGTTAAATAACCTTTAAGTTCCACAAATATTATACACATAAGACCACCTTGTACTTTTATCATCACTATACATAGAGGCACTTGTGTTGTGCTCTCCACCTATGGGGTATGCATACCCTATCCTTCTTTGATTTTAAATCTTAAAAATAAACCAATGACATTGAAGTAGAGTTAAACTTGAAAATATGCTTATTATATACTCTAATTGTGATGGTGGTAAAGAGATATGAGGTCAATTTCTATATATTTTAACTAGATGAATGGATATTTTGAGGGTTAAGAGTAAAACTGTTAATTTTAAAGAATCAATAATAGACAGGTAGATTTTTTTTAGTCAAAATTATTATTAAAAATTTACATCTTTAAAATAATTTTTGATATTTTTTTTCTTATATGTTGTTAGACTTTGGAACTTTGAATAGGAGGTCCAAGATTTTAATCCAAAAAGGAGTAAGGTTGTACATCATACCCCATCTTATATTTAAGCTCTTGGTCCCATAAAATTTTTGGTATTGAAAATGTAATTAAAATCATTTCATATTATTAGGATAAATAATACTAAAATTAATGAAAGTTAGAAGGTCCGTGACCCTTCATAAAAACATGTGTAAACTCATTGAAAAAAAAGGTATGAAAATCAAAAGACATGAGTTTAATTGATTAAATTATTTTCACAAAGAAGGTCCAGGTTTGAATCTTGCTAAGCAACATATGCATAATTGTCAAGTTGTAATACCACTGCATGATTATCAAGTTGTTGTAATACCATTATGCAGTCACATTGTAATATAGGTGGCATATGTAATCCAAAGCATCCAAAGGTAATCCGGGTAAAGTAGGGGCAGGAGGCATAATTAGAGATCACAAAGGAAATCCAATCCTAGCTTTTGTTGAATACCTTGGTGAACAGTCCAATCATGTGGTAGAAGCTAAGGCTTTATGGAGAGGCCTTGCATTAATCAAGCATGTTCCAGGCAGAATCATAATTGAAGGGGACTCTCTAAATATCATAAACTACATGAAGAGCTCCAACAGACCATCTTGGAAAGTTAGAAGTTGTATTGAAGAAGCCAGAAAACTTGTTACCTACCAACAAGAAGTCATTATCCAGCACGCTTTCAGGGAAGCAAATAAGGTGGTAGATAAATTGGCAAATATTGGGGTTGACGGTCCAGGTTTGCTGACTTGGATAGATTTGTTACCACAGGAGGTATGTGAATTAGTTATCATTGAAAAAATTGATAATGATTGATAGAACAACCATTTCCACTCTGATTCTTCTCACAGTTTGTGAGATATTTGATGTTTCAAATTGTCCTGTTAGGACAATCAGTGTCAATTTTCAAATTTTTATAGAGGTTATGGTTATTTGGTATGTCCCCTTGGAAATCCATCCCCATTACCTTGGTGTTCCCTTTATCCATTGGAAGTGTCAAGTGATTAGACTTCACATGTTTACCCAAAATTTTATTTCACATCATGTCCATTTTTGGTGGGTATTCTGGTACTTAATTCCCAGTATGTCTATCACTTATGAAATTTACCTCATGATATTTTTGTTTTCCAAGATAATTTCCATCCTATTGGATACCCGGAGTATAAATATTTTTCCAAGGTCTATTGGCTGTCACTTATTTGGTTGCGGGTGTTCTTGTACTTAATTCCCAGTATGTCTGTCACTTATGAATTTTATGTCATGATATTTCAGTTTTCCAAGAGAATTTCCATTCTATTGGCTGCCTAGAGTATAAATATTTTTCCAAGGTTTATTAATAATTCAAATAGAAGGCTTTGGTCCATCCTAAAGGTTGATTTTTGTAGATTTAGTGGATATATTTTCCATGCAGATGAAGACCTTAGTCAACTAAATTCTTGTGATCCTTGTTGCATGTGGAAGCATCATTGGTACCACTACATTTTTAGAGGTATATCTCATGCTATAAAGTCTTGTTCCACTACCATTACCCATCTAGAATATGTTGTGAACTCATTGAAGGACCACAAAAACACTCTGTATCTATTATTCTACTGTGACAACTTTCCTGGTGAAGATCCTGAGGTGATAGCCAAAACAACTAAGGTGATAACTAGGGAGATTCATGAAATTGTCCAGCAAGCGGTCAAGAAGGTAGATGAAAAAAAAGAGGCCATGGGTAGCTCTACTCAGTAACCCTTCTGTTGGTTTGAGTTCTATTGTTTATTATGGTTTACGCCTTAAGGGCTTCCCTGTTCCTTGGTGTATTCCCTACTTCTTGGTGTCTTTGCTTCTTTTCTTTCTTCGATGGATTATATTTCTGTTAAGCATTGGTGGTTGTGCTTTGTTCCTTTTTTTAGTATCTACTACTATAGTAATAGGTGATGGTTTACCTATAATTTTGAGGGCTTGGCTCTTTCCCTTTGAATTTATGGCTATTACCTATTGTTCCATAGTTTTTTGTTGATGTAATAGGCCTATGAGAGCCTTCAAATCTATTGGCTTAACATAATACCTATTAATTTATCAAAAAAAAATATAGGTGGCATATGTTTCAATTCTATATAACCAATTAAAAAAAAGGTGTATAAAATAATAGAAAAATAGTCTTAGTCTACGTCTATGTGGTATAGGATCAATACAAATGAAAAATAAAAAAGTATTGGACCTACAAGACTTATTACATTGGAGATATAGTTTCACCTTGTGTTTAGCATTAAAATTATATTGATACAAGTGTGGTAAGGTGCATGACATGTTTTCATTTTTTATTTTTATTTTCATTTCATTGTACATAAGTTTATTTGCTTTTTGATATTAATTGGCATTTCTATTTAAAAATAAAATTTGATATTATAAATATTTATCATTAAATATTTAAATAGTATTAGTTTAATTGGTTAATTTTTTTATTTTCAAAGAGGAAACCTAGGTTTAAATCTTGACAAGTAATACATGCATAATAGTCAATTTATTGTAATACCACTATGTGGTCGGTAG
Source organism: Wollemia nobilis (assembly GCA_028583015.1). NCBI lineage: Eukaryota > Viridiplantae > Streptophyta > Pinopsida > Araucariales > Araucariaceae > Wollemia > Wollemia nobilis. Next base: position 5,056,800 of record JAQPPZ010000314.1, read on the forward strand.
GACAACCCCATATAACTAATTTAAAAAAAAAAATATATATATATATATATATATATATATATATATATATATATATTTGAATAGGTTATATGTGGCTTCTATTGAGGACCACTCCCATAAAAATACCAAAATATTACATTTACTATAGCAAACATTTTTATCATGCTTTTTCTTTTCTTTTTCTCTTAAATATATTCTTCAACTTCATCAAAGTGCTATGTTTCCACAATAAACCCTTTGAAATCATTTTTATTAAGACATCAAATCTCACTTGGTTAGTTGTCTTCTAAATTTTGAATTTCACGGGGATGTAGATCAACACCATAATTCACTAATATATCTTCTACTTGATTTCCTTCTCTATAAATATGCTCACACTGCTAGGAGATTGCCTCTAGTAATAGATGATGAACATCAACAATAATATTATTTTTATCCAGTCTCCACATCCATTTTTGTTAATAGCATTGATGATAATTTGTGAGTCCCCATCAATTAAAATATATTTCCATCCTTTCTTTGTTGCAATTTTGTGCCCTAGCCTCTGCATAGTTTTTATTTGAAGTTCCATATGATTCTGAATAAGTGAGGAGAATTTTGCCTTCACTATTTCTAAAAACATCACCTTTACCAGCTTTTCCTAGATTTCCTTTAGAAGCACCATCAAAATTAATTTTGATAAACCTAATTTTTGGACATTTCTATTTTACCATAGATCGAAGTAGATCCTTTGTTTTAATTACATTATTGTAGATGACTCTTCCATGTATGTTCAAATTTGTAGTCAAGTTATTAGCTCTTATTTTTTTGCAATTGAGACTTCCCTTGATGAGCATCATATTTATAGATATTCTTCAAGAGAGGCTTATACGGTTCCAAACTTGGGCATGATTTTGATATTTATTTTTAAAAATTCTATTATTTAGTCATAAATTCCAACAAATAATGGTTGGGCCAATCCTCCAAAGAATATATAATGTCTTAGATTTGAAATAATTTATTCAACATTTTATCAACTCTTTCAATGTTGATGGAGATACCCAATATAATTTCATATTTTTTAAATAGTAAACCCAAATGGTGTGAGCAAATGAAAAATTAAGAAGTAAATGGTTTGAAATTTCTAAATCCTTATCACACAAGGCACATCTGAATGGTCTATAATATCCTCTTCTTTGTAGACTCTCTCCTGAAAGAATGTTACTTTGAACTGCTAACTAAAGAAATGTTGAGGCCTTAGGGAGAGCCTCTAATGACCGAACATTCTTCCAAGGAAAATCTTTGGGAGAAGGAAATTTTGACTGTTCTAAATCCTCATATCCCAATTTTAATGTATCCACCATCCTTTGATAAGTTCCAAACCAACTCATATTTTCGTGTAAAAAATGACAAATAAAACTTTAGAAGCATATTTTGAAGTTCATCTACAATTTTTTTGAGTTACTAACCTTCAACTAGGTCACTAAAAGAAATCCATGATCTGGATTTTTTGCTCATAATGATATAATATTTGACCTTTGGATCTTTACATGCTAGGCACACTTGAGCCAATGGTTTCCATTTTGAGTTAGAGATGAGAGGATAAGGCTTCAACAAAGCATTTAACCAAAAATTTACATAACTCCCCTCATTTACTGGCCATCTAATATGTTTCTTTATCAATTACAAACTCTATGATATGAAGTTCCATGTTGATGATCCTTTGGATAGAGTTCTTTTCCTAAACAATTTCATTGCATCAAGAGAACCTATTTATTGAAGTAATATTTTTGCTCATTTTTTTTCCTTTATTTATTTATCATATGTATTTATAATTAATATACATCACAAGTAGGATCAATTAAAAATATTAAAAATAAAATTATCCAATAAAAAAAGTCAACACATGGTTAGAAAATATTAAACAAATATTTCACAATAGGATTTGGTTTTATATGCAATATCATGGTTTTCAAATGAGAGTTTATCATGCACTTCTTTGCCTAATTTCATCAAAAAGGTCAGGTATTTACATGGTTTAATGCATGATATCATGGATAAGGATGTTAATATGGATTATTTCTTTGAAGAACATTATTAGAACCACCACCACCATGGATTTAGCTTTGACAAAGTCATCATGCACACATGGGGACTATGCAATGGAGAATCTTATGTAGTAGTTGGTAAGCACCACCAATGACAATGGTGGGAAGGGCAACTAATATTGGGCTATATAGTGGTGCCTATGTTGCCTTTAACAGTGTAGTAGTCGAATTACTATTTCATTTTGTTAGTAAAACAACCATATGAATAGAAGACGAGAAATTTTTTATAATAAAGATACTAAGAATTGTTAGGATCCTATCCTACCACAACTACTACTATGTAATTGTCTAGTTTTAGTGTTATGTTTGCACAATGGGTGTCAAGTGGTATGGGTCCATTATGATGTAACCTTTACTTTTATTGTAAATAAAATTTAGTAGCTCGGATTAGCTTGGATCCCCTCTTTCATGTGGTCCAACATTTGAGCATTAGTGTTAGTGTAAATAAGAGTCTATAGAAGGACATGGTTTTAAAGTAGAAGATATCTTATATCTTCTCATTTTATATTGGAGCTCTATTTCAAAGGAGGTTTTCTCCTCAAAGAGGCCTACTATATCTATTTTTCTTTATTAATATAAATTTTTTTCTACTTCCATTCAATTATTTTCCATGAGCACTTCTATTTCTTTCATTTTAATGATCATTTAGTTACAATTCATGAATATTTTTATTAATTCCTACATTGCTACTTTAATTATGCTTATTTTTATATGAAGATTCCTAAAAAAAATAAAGAACAAGATATAGCCCCAACATGAGGGAAAACTAGATAAAACTTCATTTTTTTTCTAAAGTCATAACAACTGCGAGCTGTTCTTGAAATGCAATTCATTCCCGATTAATAAACTAAGTTTGGAAGAGAGTGAATTATCATTATCACTAAGAGTGAATCATTCCCAAACATAGGATTTCATAAAATAAATGTATTTTGGTGCATAAATTTTGAGGTAATGGTCTAGAAAATGATCTTTGGTTTTCAAATGATGTTAATGGATGAATTAGAGCAGTTAAAGTCATGTAGAACAACTTTATAGACAATTTCAATTGGCTAAGCATCAATTTTATTAAAGATGTTACTAAATTAGGGATTTACTAGGAGTAAAAATTTTTTACATCTATTAAAAGTTAGGTTAAATATTTCCTACAAGTAAGAGATAAAATCTCATTTGCAAAGTTTATTTAGCTATGTTTGGAATACTATACCTAGTTATTATGATGAAATATTGTACATTGATATCAAATATAATTAATAGAGATATTGTGCATGACTTCTATGGATCAATTGTATCCATTAATCTCTTAAATTGAGTTATCTGATACTTTTGGCTCCAACCTCCCATTTTACATTGACTTTTATCTTTGTTATTATAGGTTATTCATGTATCTAATCACATCAAAGTTATTTGATTACTTCTAAATATTCCCACTAAATCAACATCAATATTACTATGGTCAAACAACAAGTCTCATCTATCAAAAAACACCAGCCTCCCTTGGATGTCAATCTAAAACCCACCCAAAGATGGATCTAGCGTGCCCTAAATATTTGTGGTTCCTCCTAGTCATTAGAGACCTCACTTCGCTTATGGATGAGCTGCTTGAGAACTTTGGTGGTGACATTCACTGAGATTACAATGTTGGCCATCAAATTAATGGCCATATTCAGGAGGAGCTGGGTAGGGGACACTTTGCTACCATTAATAGAGGTCAAGATGATATGCTTAGGGGAGGGAATCTTCTCCTAATTGGACCTCTTCAACTAAGCAGAAGACCTGGGAACATAAGGAGTATCCCCAACAGGGTTCTACTTCCTTAGATAATTACACTTACCATTCTTATGGGGAGAGGGCTTGCACCGTCCCATTGGACTAGAATTTCCATATTTAGGAGGGCTTGAATAACTATTCTCAGAGATTTTTGGTGAATCCAGGGGGTTGGATGCCAAGGGGAACTTCCTGAATGGGAGGGCGGTTGACCACAATGTGGCAGAGGATAACCATAAGAAGACCCTGGTGAAGGGGTCTCACTTGGGTTTTTTGGCACTTCTCTATGGATAAGGTAATGGAATACAACAGATAATCAGGGACATAGACCTATTTGGATTCACGGAGGTGATTGACGAAGCTTAGGTGGAAGCTATGGAGAGGCTTCTTGGGGTCGTCGCATGTCATGTACTGCATTATGGGGACTATAGCTTCATATCCCAATTATGTTTATCTCACCGGGTGAAGCATATTATGGGGGAAGCCTCGTCACCTCACACAATAGCTCCAATGAAAGCCTAAAGTGAACACCATGAACATGAACCTCTCCCTTGTGCCAGGTATCCATGAAATCCTTGGTGATTTCATCATCTAGACCCTCAAATTTATGCAAAAAAGGAGTAAATCCTTTTGCATCCATGAACACCTACGCAGTGCTGCTAATGTTAAGTTGAGTTGGCTCCATGAACACAGTAGCCATGGGGGTGGAAATAGTTAGGCTAGGGCATGGGGGAAGCTTGGATTCAAAGGCCCAATGAACAGGTCGACAAAAACCCAAAGAGGAGCATGTTAGAAGGAGACCCAAGGGAAGAAAGGGATGCAAGGAGCCAAAAGGGACCAGGGGTAGGGAAATGTGATAAGGGGATAGTGACCAAGCAGATGTGGTCAAGAAGGATGCATAGGATGAAGGAGGAGGGGGAGAATCGATGAGAAGCCACCATCTGCACGGGGATGTAGTACCTATGATTAAAGCTAGCATGCTTTCAAGATGGTAGGTAAGAGAACTGAGGTGGGTGGATGGTTGGATTTGAAAGGGTCTCCAACAAAGTGCATGTCACTTAGAGTTCCAACAACAACCTAGAGAGACCTAATTGGGCCATTGAAAATTGGAAATAAGCCATGGGGAAAATTGCATATTTGCCTTCAATGGAGATTACCTAACCAAAGGGATGATTGACATGATCGCTCACTTGGCAATTACCAATGCTTGGATCGATGGGCCTGAATGAGCTATGGATATGAATGGCAGTACCAATATTTGGTTGTATCCTTGGGTTGATTCTGATGTGGATGGATTTTCCAAGTTGTCTAACTATTTCCCTATGAGAAAGGGCCCAATGGAGATGGTTGATATACGTAAACTAGGGTTCAAAAAAGTGCCCTCATATTCACTCTTTTTTGACATGGAACTCTGATCCATGTTACTCTGGAGCAACCTCATTTGGCTTTTTGTGATTGGCTGTATCCAAGATATCTTGAATAAAGTATTGGTACCATAGAGACAGTTGTTTGAGGAGGGTTTCCATGTTGGCAAAGTGGTCCATGAAGGAATTGGCCTCTCTGTAACTATGCTGAGCCTTCAAGAGGCCTATAGACTATAAGAGTTTCCCAAACTCTTCAATCGTATTACTTACCCTCCATGTTAGACTATTAGAATTAGCCAAGTAGTCAATGATGTTCATGGAGTCTCCTTATATGATGAGACATCTAGGATCCTTTGAGAGGAGGGAGAGGCCTCTCCAAAGTGCTCTGGCTTCAGCTACATGATTGGTTTGAACACCCAAGAATTCATAATACACTAGGATCAACTCACCATGGTGATCATAAATGGCTCCCCCAGCTCCAACAGGACCTAGGTTTCCTTTAGATGCTCCATCAAAATTTATTTTAATTCATCCTTTCGAGGGGCTCCCATCGGGTACTAGCTCTTGGGTGGACCATGGTAGGGGGGACGTTCCACTTCCATAGAGGATGCTGAGGGATTTAAATGGACTCTAAGGAGTGGAAGGGCAAGGGATAAGCTTGGAATTTTAGTAGCAAATACAATGGTTCTGGATGCTACATATATAGGATCCCTAGAGGAGTCACCAAAGGCTTTGTTGTTGCACTCTAGCTAAATTTTCCAAAGGAAATTGTGGAGGTACACATCCTAGAGGAACCGAAACCTAGAATTATGAAAAGGGTTGGTCCATTGGGAAAATATTTCACTTATGGAATTAGGGTGGACCCATTGAACATGAAAAGACTTCAAAATAGAACCAAGGAAAGTGGAGGAAAAATCACATCTTAGGAACAGGTGATTTGTGGACTCCCAATCAACCAAGCAAAGGTAGCACCTGTTGGGGATCAAGAAGCCTCTTTTATGCAAAATTTCAATGGTAAGCACTCTATTTTGAATAGAAATCCATGAGAAGAAGTTGAAATTGGAAATTAAGTGTTTCTTTCAAACTATGTTGAACGGGGTGGTCAAGACAGGAAAGAGGGTTTGAAAGCTATAACCTGACTTGACTATGAAGGCTTCACTGTCGGACCCCCTCCAAGTGTTAGCATATATTAGTGATATCTTATTTATTTCATTATTTAGTTTTCATTTTAGGCGTATTGTTATTTTCTATAACAATCCCTATTTTTACCTCGGGTGGTTCCACAACCTCCGGGTTTATTTTAAGCTGCAAATGTATTATTTAAATGCTGCTTCATGAATGAAATATTGTTCGCATTTCAACATGGCATCAGAGCCAGAAGGGTGAGAGAGAGAGGAGGCGGAAGCTGGCTGGTCTTGCCTGGAGAAAAGTTTTTTTTTTGAAGGAAGCGAAAGGTTGCAGGTCTATTTTTTTTCCAGTACTGGTCTGGAAATTTTTTTTCCAGCGCTGGTCTGTGCGTGTTTTTTGCTGAGCACGCATTTAAAAAAAAAAAACACTCACCCCCTGCTACGCACCTCCTGTGCGTGTTTTTTTCATTTCCCATCCCCCCGCGCGTGATATAAAAAAAAATTCCATGCCCCCCCTCCCCCTGCGCATGATTTTTTTCATCACGCGCGGCATCCTCCACTCCCCCCCATCGCGACGTGATTTTAATCACGCGCGCCTCGCGCCACTCGCCACCCACCCCCTCCCTCCCCTACGTCACGCATGCACGCGCATCACCCCCCACTACCCCACCCCCCACCACTGTCACCGCAGCCGCTCGCTCACCCGCTTGACGTCGCCAGGCCTCCCACCGCCACCAGCCATGGAGGAAGCCGCGGCCAGGCGTCGCGCACGGGAAAGGGGCTGGGGACCCTCCTCAAATAGGAGGGGGTCCCTGATCCTTTCGGATCAGCCCGCTAGTCCACCTGGTGGTGGATTGTGCGGTAAGGCTCAGGGAGCCTGCAGGTCGGGGGTTCAAATCCCGCCGACTCCCCCTTGGAGAAAAAAAAGGTAAAAAAAAAAATTTCTAAAGTTTTTTTTTTAATTATTATTATTTTTAGTTAAATTAAAATTTTAATTTTAATTTATTTTTCTATAGTTTTAAAACTATATAAATTAAAATTTGATTTTAATTTATATTTTCATAGTTTTTTAAACTATATAAATTAAAATTTTTTTTTTTAACTTTAAAAATATATAATAATTATAAAAAAAATGCTTTGTTAAGAATTTTTTTTTCGGGGTATTTTTTTTTCCAAAAATCACAGGGGGAAAGTGAGTAATTTTTTGAAAAGCAATTTTGGCATTATTGTAAAGGTGCATTTTTGGCTACGCCCGACACCTAGTGGGTTATTTTTGTGGGCACTTTTATGTTGTATGTTGCATATTTCATTTTTTTGCACTATAACATTAAAAGTTAAAATGAAATTCACTCCTAAGTCCCCGAAATAATTAAAACCCATCCGTGCAATTTATTGCACTGCAGTGTTCGGTATTTGTGATACCTCTGGCCAACACTTACAAGTAAAGTTGTCGTGATTGCGCTACTGTATCCGCCGCCTAATATAGCTGCCAAAACGACGTCTGAGCTTGTTCTCTATAAATCGTCGGGGAGAGATAAGTTTGCCATTTTGCATTTTTTTACTCCATCCATTCCCTAATAGTTCTTGTGTTTAGGCGTAAATCCTGACGAAAGTTCTGAAATCCAAAGTGTTTAGGGGAAGTTACGCCCCACGCATGAGGATTGCAGACTTTCTATGGTAGGTGCCATCAACAAGACTATTCCCTTTCAGTACTGCTTAAGTTCCACGTATCGTATGATCTCTAAAAATTACCTATAGTTTCCCTCACGTAAGGGCGGGTGATTTTTTTTTATCTTTCAAAATACCTATAGTTTCCCTCACGTAAGGGCGGGTATTTTGTACGGTATATCGGCCTAGCAAAAGGTATATCGAAAGGGGGACCAATTGGTGTTATAAGGAACCTTCACCATGTCTGCAAAATTAATGACTGATTCTCATCAGTTGTTGAAAGGTCCTAATTACACACCATGGAAAAACAAGATGAAGGCTATCCTAGTCATGGATGACTTATGGGATGTTGTATCTGGAGCAACAACAAGACCTTCATCTACTGTTGGTGCTACAACTCCATCTACTGCTCAAAGAGACTTTGACAAGCTAGACAACAAAGCAAAGGTGCTCATTTTGCTTGTTGTGGCTGATGAAGTTCAACCCCATATTGTTGACTGTGCAAATAGTAAAGAGGCATGGGATGCCCTTAATACTATCTATGAGGGAAAGAATGATTCCACTATTCTATTTCTTCAATCTCAATTACACAGTCTAAGCATGAAGCAGGGGGAGACAGTTGAATTTTTTCTTTGCAGAGTGTCAGAATTGAAAGCAAAGTTGAATTCTTTAGGAGAACCAGTTGAAGATAAGCTCCTTACCTCAATTGTATTGAGAGCTTTACCTGATTCTTATCGGGTGTTGATTACTTCCCTTCAGGTGTCACAACGAAAAGTTACTTTTGTAGAATTGGTTAATATGCTTCAAGAGGAGGAGGCACGCCAACTACAGCGAGATGATTCTTCTAACACTGCCCTCTACATCAACAGGAAAGGGCAGAACCAGAAGAAGGGTAATTTTTAGAAGGGAGGGAATTCACAAAAGGATTCAAAAGGGAAACAAACTCAACAACCTCAACAGAAAAAGCGCTATTGCAAGATCTGTGACAAAGAAGGTCATGATACAAACAAATGTTGGCATAAGAATAAACAATCAAAACAGAAAGGCCGAAACAAACCACAAAAGAACAAACAACAAGTGAATGTTGTTGTTGAAGAATCTGACATGGATTCTGAGAGAGCCCACAAAGTTCTCATGACTACCACAGTGTCCAAGCAGAGGGATCCTATCTGGTATGTTGATTCTGGAGCCAGTAAGCACATGACTGGTGACAAATCATGGTTTGAGTCTTTTGAGGCCAAAGAGGGCAAACCTGTCACTATTGTTGATGATAAAACCTACAAGGTTCAGGGAGAAGGTACTATTTTAGTCACTCTTCCTGATGGCAAGTGTCAGATTGACAAAGTTCTCTATGTTCCAGGATTGGCAAACAATTTGTTGTCAGTCACACAGATTCTGGACAAAGATATGGTTGTGCACTTTAGTGTTGAGGGAGGCAAGAAGTGTTGTTCTATTACCAGGAGGGGTAAGAACATTGCCACTGCTTCATATAAGCATGGCTTATTTGCCTTAGATGCTATCTCTACTCCACATGTTGCCATGACAGTCTCTACAAAGGAGGCAACTTCCCTATGGCACAAGAGATATGGACATTTGAGTTCTGGTTACTTACTTGAGTTAAGTAAGTATGAAATGGTAAAAGGTCTTCCTTCCCTTTCTACCACTTTACCAGTTTGCTCGACTGCTTGGCAGGAAAGCAACATAGAGTGCCTTTTGAAAGGAGCTCTACAAGAGCAAAGAAACCTCTGGAGTTGATTCACACCGATCTGTGCGGTCCCTTCACTCCCAACAGTTATGGGGGTAAGAGGTATTTTTAGTTATTCGTAGATGATTACTCACGAAAGATGTGGGTATTCTTTCTTCAACTAAAATCTGAAGCATTTGGCTTCTTTCAGCAATTCAAGAAATCTGTTGAAAAGGAGTCAGGGACTTCTATAAAGACCCTCCGCTCAGATCGAGGGGGGAGTTCACCTCTAAATAATTCTTTGAGTTCTTGAAAGAAAATGGGATCACACGACAGTTAACTACTGCATATACTCCTCAGCAAAATGGAGTTGCTGAAAGGAGGAATCGTTCCATCATGGAAATGGTTCGTTGCATGCTCACAGGAGCTAGTATTGAGCAACTATATTGGGCAGAAGCTGTCACCACAGCAGTATATCTGTTGAATAGGGCACCCACAAAGGCTCTACAAGGAATGACTCCACAGGAAGCATGGAGTGGTAGGAAACCCTCCATTTCTCATCTACGCATTTTTGGATGTAAAGCTTTCATGCACATACCAAAAGAGAAAAGGAAGAAGCTAGATGAGAAGACATTGAAGTGTATTCTTCTTGGGTATGATGAGCACTCTAAGGGTTATCGTTTGATTGATCCCTTAACCAAGAAGATACACATCAGTAGAGATGTAGTTTTTGATGAGGCTTTCACATCAGAACCCACATCAGATGTATACCTAGACCTTGTGGAACCTAAGGTTGATAAATCTCCTTCCTCAAAAGTTGGAGGTCCGTCTTCATCTTCTTCAACACCTCAGAAGAAGAATCCAAAGTGGTATACAAATACAATCAAAGACTCTAAGCTATCCACTCCACCAGATTTGACATTGGATAGGCCTCGTACTCGTAGCATGGCTCGACAGGAGAAAGCTGCAACAGAGAATACTGGGGTTGATGAGCTGTGTCAATATTTTGAGGAACTTTCTGTAGATCCAGAGAGAGATACAGAAGATATGGATATTGATAGTGACAGGGTATTTATGTCTTCCATAGATGATCTTGAACCCGCATCAGTGCAAGTTGCTCTTGGTGAGCCTCAGTGGAAGGCTGCTATGGATGCAGAGTATAAGTCTTTGATGAAAAACAAAACTTGGAAGCTTGTCGATCTGCCATACGAAAAGAAGCCCATAGGCTGCAAATGGGTGTATAAAGTGAAGTATAAGGCAGATGGTACAATAGATAAGCATAAGGCCCGACTTGTTGCAAAGGGCTATGCTCAAAGAGAAGGCATTGACTATGAGGAAACTTTTGCACCTACCGCTCTGGATGACAACCATTCGAGTTCTTTGTGCTATGGCAGCGCAATATGGGTGGAAAGTACACCAAATGGATGTCAAGAGTGCTTTTCTAAATGGTGATCTCCAAGAAGAAGTCTACATGACTCAACCGGAAGGATTTGAAGTGGAAGGCCAACAGCAGAAAGTTTGCAGATTGGTAAAATCCTTATATGGTTTGAAACAAGCCCCTCGGGCTTGGTATATAAAAATGGATCATCACCTTTTGTAGCATGGTTTTAAGAGATGTCCGTCAGATGCAAACCTCTATTTTAAGAAACAGGGTTCTGAAATAGTGTTGCTTGTACTCTATGTTGATGATCTGCTCATTACAGGGAGTTCAGAAACAATGATTTCTACTGTCAAAAGAGACTTGTGTCAATATTTTGAGATGTCAGATCTCGGACTTCTCCATTATTGTCTTGGTCTGGAAGTCAGCCAGAAGGAGCACTCCATCAAAGTGTCTCAGAAAAAATATGCCAAGACCCTATTGGAAAAATATCGCATGACTGATTGCAAGCCAATGTCTACTCCGATGGAAACAAGAATTCAGTTATCACGATATGATGATTCACCTCAGGTAGATGGTACTCTCTATCGCCAGTTGATTGGGAGTCTCATATATCTGACCAACACTAGGCCAGATATCGTATTTGCTTGTCAACTATCTTTCGAGGTTCATGCAGGAGCCTAAGACTACACACTGGAAAGCAACAAAGCGCGTTCTTCACTATGTCCATGGCACAATGGAATATGGCCTAGAATATAAGAGGAACAACAAATTCTTCTTACAAGGATACACGGACTTCGACTATGCCGGATCATATGATGACCGTAAATCAACTTCAGGATATTTGTTTCATCTTGGATCTGGTCCTGTCTCTTGGCACAACAAGAAGCAACAAGTGGTTGCTATTTCATCAACAGAGGCAGAATATCGTGCCGCACGTGAAGCTGTGTGCGAAGTGATATGGTTGCGTCGCATCCTCACAAGTATGGGTCTTCCATCAAAATCTCCAATACACTTGTTCTACGACAACATGGGTGTTTTGAATCTTGTCAAGAATCCAGTACATCATGAAAGAACCAAGCACATTGACACACAATGTCACTTCATTCGAGACGAAGTTCCAAGGCACCGAATTCAGCTTCAATACATTCCCACCAATGCTCAAGTTGCAGACATTTTCACTAAGGCACTTGCACGTGTCAAATTTGAATTGTTTCGCAGCTCTCTTTGTATTACCAACTGATGTAATCAGGGGGGATATTAGTAGTTCTTCAATTACATAAATAATGTAATAAGGGGGGATGTTAGCATATCTTAGTGATATCTTATTTATTTCATTATTTAGTTTTCATTTTAGGCGTATTGTTATTTTCTATAACAATCCCTATTTTTACCTTGGGTGGTTCCACAACCTCCGGGTTTATTTTAAGCTGCAAATGTATTATTTAAATGTTGCTTCATGAATGAAATATTGTTCGCATTTCAACACCAAGTAGGCCTGTTAGGTCCTTATTTTGTAGGGATGGTGGTTGAGTTGAGCATTTTGGATATGGATATAGTGGCCTCGCCAAGGTCATCACCATTGATTGATTTCCACTAAGGGATTCCATTGGAGAGGGTTATGAAGTTAGCCACCCTATACCCCATGTTAGAGTTAGTGAAAGGTTTGAGCTCTGCCATCTCTGTATTATCAATCAGGGGTTCATCCTAGATCCACTTGTCATACCAAAAATCAATGTGATTGCCATCACCAAGGATCCATCATAAACCTTTCTAGATCAATTGACGAGTTTGAGTGATGGATTTCTAGAAGGCCGATCCACTCAAGGGGATCCCATAATCAAGGATTGATTGGTTGGCCAGGTATTTCTTTTTGACTATCTACATCCATTCTGTTGTGTCATTGGTGAGGATCCTCCATGTATATTTTTCTAGCAATGCTAGGTTTATTTTGGATATTTTCATAAACCTTGGGCCTCCTTGTTTCTTAATTTTGTACATGATGTCTTAGGTGACCAGGGGGATTCTAGTCTTCTTGTAATTTCTTGACCACAAGAACCTTTTATGAAATTGCTCGATATTACAATAGACTATCATAGGAATCTTGAACACTGACATGAAGTAGACATGTATGCCTTGGAGGTAGGCCATGGTAAGGGTGGCTTTAGCAGCTTGGGACAAGAGTTTACCTTTCCAGGCCACTAGCTTCTTTTGGATTCTCTCTAAGACATTGTTCCACATGAGCTCCTTGGGGTTACCATAGAACAAGGGGAGGCCAAGGTAGGAATATGGGAGCGAGTCAATGGTGCACCCCAGGATTCAAGCTATCTTGGATTGGTGAGCTACATGAGTGTTGATGAAGAACACTTTACTTTTGATGAAGTTAACCTTTTTCCCAGTAGCTTTTTCATAAAGGAAAAGGGTGTGCTTGATGAATTTGGCCTAACTAATAGAATATTGGGTGGATAATATGGTTTCATCAATAAAGTATTGATGGGTAACTAGGTTGATTCCTAATACAGTCTGGATTCCATAAATCCTTGACATCTAGTAAGCAGCTTTGAGGGCTCTGCCTAGGAAATTCATCAGGATGATGAAAATGATGGGTGAAAGTGGGTCACCCTATTGGAGGTCTCTGATACTCAGAAAGAACCCAGTCAGAGAGCCATTGATAAGGATAGAGAACCATAGGGAGGAATAGCAGTTGTGGAGGAGGTCAACCCAGGATGGGTGAAAGCTAAATTTGAGGAGGATTTCATAGAGGAAGTCCCAACTGACCCTATCGAAGGCTTTGTTCATGTCAATATTGATAAAGAGGGCAAGATTTTTTGCAAGAGAAGCTAAGTGTAGGGTTTCATGGATGGTGATGACCTCGTATAGAATATTTTTACATTTTATCAAGCTACCTTGGCTAGGATCGATGATGAGATGGAGGATTGACTTCATCTTGTTAGCCATGACCTTGGTGAGGATCTTATTGAGGACATTGCATAGGATGATGGTCTGGTAATCGAACAGTGATATGCAAGTGGGAGACTTGGGAATGAGAGCTATGAATGTGGAATTAATCCCTCGAGAGATGGATCGAGAGGATTGGAGCTCTCTAATGCTTTCACACATATCCCACCTGATGATATCCTAGAAAGCTTGGTAGAAATGGGAGGAAAGCCATCTAGCCCTAGGGATTTATCTGGTTACATGGAAAATAGGGCTCCTTTTTTCTCATCATGGGAGAAAGGGTTTATAAGCATGAAGTTAGCTGACTAGGGGATAGATGGGGGGATGTTGACCAAAAGGTCAAACTTAGCTTGGTCATCACACTCAAGAGGACAGCCAAGAAGAGATTGGAAGTAAGAGATCGAATCAAACTTGATCTCATAGATGTCCTTGGTGTTGGATCCATCACTACGGGTTATCTCACTAATTTTGTTCAAGCCTATGTGCCTCATGGTGGATGCATGGAATAAGTTGGTGTTGTAGTCACCATTTTTTATCTAGAGGGATCTGGACTTTTATCTCTAGAAATTTTCCTCCCTAGCTAAAATGTTGTGGTACTTGACAAGGAGGTTCCGTTCTTCATCCCTAGTGGAACTACTTTGGTCTCCAGCTTTGATTTACCTTCCAATCTCTTGGAGTTTTCCTGCGATGGCATACTCACTAGTAAATATTTTTTTGAACACCTCCTTATTCCACACCTTTAGTTTCTCTTTAACCAACTTGGTCTTTTAGAAAACTTGGAAGGTAGAGGACCCTGAGATAGGCTACTACCACAAAAGGGTGAATTGGGTTCTAAGGTCCAGGTGATGGAGCCATATTGATTCAAAGCAAAAGGGGGTCTTGAAGGATGGAGGTTTACCTGCTTCTAGGAGGAGAGGACTATGGTCTGAGCCAATATTGGTGAGGGAAAGGAGGGATTCACCCCAAAATATTGGGCTAGCCTCTTTGGATATGAGGAACCTATCAAGATTTACCTGAATAAGCCCACTTCCTATTCTTCTGTTGCTCCAAGTGAACTTAGATTCTTTGAGTTGGACATCAATGAGCTCATTGAGATTCATGAAGTCCCTAAAATTCTCCATGCTTCTATTTGTGATATTGAGTCCCCTATTTTTTTGAAGGATACATAGGACTATTGAATATCTCCATCGATGATCTAAGGGATGGTGCTAGAAGTGCTCCTCATCTGATTGATGGTGTTCCACAGTGTTGCTATATCAAGGGGGGAATTTGGGGCATATACATTAGATAATATCTAGGAGAAGTTGTTGGTCTTACAATGATATAGAACGTTGATGATTCTATTGGAGGATGACAGAAGCCTCCCTTTGACCTAAAGAGGGTCCCATAGGTACATGAGACCTCCCGAGGATCCTTGGGTAAGGCTAATTAGGATTTCACCCTTGATCCAGATTGATTTGGATGACCTAAGGGAGGAGACATCATCATTTTTGGTTTCTTAGAGAATGAGGATGGTAGGATTGCATTCTTTCCTAAGATTAGCAGTGAGGCATTGTTTGACTACTCCATTTAGACCTCTCACATTCCATGAGAGGATCTTCATTTAGATTTTTTTTGGAATTTTTTTACCTCCCTTCATCTATTGAAGGGGAGGTTTATTTCATCTTTGGTCATATTTCTGCATGTTTGAGCTCTCAGTGAAGAGGTTTTATTGGGTTCCATTAGCTATATCTTCTGCTATCTCTTTATTCCACTACTCCATTATGGATGGTATCACCATTTTTTTATCATTTCCAAAGTCGATGGAAGATTTTTGCTTCTTATGTTTTTCAAGCTAAATCTCCCATAATGGAAAGGGATTGATAGAGGGCTTCCCACCTCTTCAATAATAGGTATATGGTATGGTCTAGATCTATTTGGGGATAGGGAGAAAGAATACTAGGATGGGTTCCTATGGACCATTACCAGATAATCATCAAAAATCAAATTTGAAGTAACAATGGGAGGGAGGGGAGGTACCTAGTATTGATTGTTCTCATCGCCAAAATCAACTATTTCTTTACCTTTGATTTCATTGGTGGATTCCTACCCTTGCAATAGGGCCAGTCTTTCATCACTCCCTTGAGGGACCATGGCTGAAGGTTCTTTATGGTGGACCCCATGGCCATTCCTTGGTGTAGGAGTATTTCAGAGTTGCTCCTTTAAAGGACCTGGTCTATGATTCATACCATTTTTTGGATATTTATAAACTTGGGACTGAGATTTTAAGGTAGGACATTGATTCCTTAAATGTCCTTGGGAATTGTAATGCACGTAGAAAGCAAGTTTATTCTCATACTCCAAATGTTAATGCCTTATGAGATATGATCCATGAAAGAGGTTAACATAGGTGGGGAGCTTAGAGTCCAGATTGGCATTGACATAAATGTGGGCATGGACCATGCGAGATTGGAATTTAGTGGATGGATCAACTACTATCAGATAATCGATGGTTCTAGAAATACCTTTAAGGACATCCTCATGCCAAAATTGGAAGGGGAGGTTTGGCAACCTAACCCAGATCGGAGTAATGTTGATTTTTTGGGTTTTAGGATCAAAATATTCAATCCATTTGCAGAGGAAGAGGCTCCTTCTACCTAGGAACTAGGGTCCCTAAAATAGGATATTACAAAAATCCTCTTGGTTTTTTAATATGATGGTGAAAAAACCCCTGGATAGGGCTATGATTTCCATGTTCTCGCTAGTCCTCCATTTGGAATATGCCCATTTTTGAATGGTCTCCATATCTAGGTGGTCTTCGATGAACTTGCTTACTATATTAAGCCACTCCATATCTAGGTAGCTGGAAATTAGGCTTTCCAGGATCACCAGGTCTGAGCTAGTGGGGTTTAGCTATAGGGGTGGAGGTTTGAATTGGGGGCTATGGTTGACCACCTAGGCATAAGAAACTATCGAGGGTTTATCTTGGATGGGACCATTCTCGATGATAAGACCATCTATTGGTTCCCCTTTGTCAGGGGGTTCCTTTATGTGTAATGGGACCCCATCCATTAGATCCTTACCTAATTTGCTAGTGACAGATCTAGCTTGGATCCTTCAACCTCTAGACTACCATGGTTGCGTGTGCCTGCTTCCTCCACCATCCTCTCCACAAAAATACACATCCAAATATTCTATTTTGATATTACATTTACAAATTTATTATATTAGATATTGTGATTATTTTCTTATGAGATTTACATTAGTATTAAAGCTTCAAAAGCTAACAGTAGTATCAAAGCTACAACAAGATTACTTGCATATAATTTTTAAATTGCATAAATCAGTAATGCTAGAGTCTTTCCATAATTGTAGGAACAACTAGTGAAGATTAGGACTCAACTAGAAATTTTTCCACTAGGTTGAAGAATAACTAGTGAAGAGCATAGAATATTTTCCACTAGGTTCAATAATAAGCAATGAATAATAGGATTGATAATTTGGAAAACCAACTTAGAAATAAAGTTGGTCATTTTGGGAAATAGTTATTGATTTGAATATTGAGGCATAACCAACTCAAGAGAAAGTTGATCACTCAAATTTTTGATATTGGATTCTTAGGTGATGCTAGATAAAACTATCTATGATATTGTTATAGTGAAAATTTATTTACAGAAGCAAGAATATTCCTATAGTAGATAGAGAATACTTTCATATTCAAGTGTGATAAGAAGACAAAAAGCTTTCCTTAAGGAGTGATTGATTTAAGTTACATTCTATTATAGTTTTAGGTCTCAAAGATAGACCTTGATAGATGTTTTAGGTCAATAATATATTGACCTTGATAAGATAGATTGATTTTACTTATTCCAAGAAACTATTTAGAATAGAAGGCAGTCTATAATATTGCTTATGGTATTGAAGGAAAATACCTTGATAATAAGCTTTATGGTTGGTACAAGAGAAGATGCTAAGATAGAGTTTAGAGAATCAGAGATTTTAGACCCTTCATAGAAAGAGGTCTACAGTGGAGATAAGTGCCTCTAATAGAAAAGAGGCCATATTTGATTGAGAAAGGAAGGAGCCATACGAAGAAAAGTCCTAGAAGACTTGTATATTTGAGACAAAAGACAACAAGAGGATACCCATTGAAAGAGGTCCCATTCAAGACAACAAGAGATAGGAGACCCACTAATAGAGATCCCATTGAATTCAAATATATAGAAATATTGAGAAAGATGTCCTATTGAATATTGAAGAAAGTATATGAATCTCATTAAAAGAGGTTTATCATAAAGATATAAAAGAGATTTTTCTACAAGCCAATTGATAATAGAAATAGGCTTGAGATAAAGGAAGTGTTTACCTAGAAAGATAGTAAGAAAAAAGGACAAGGTAGGACATCATTGAAGATAAACATTTACATACTCAAAAGAGTAATTTAAATCAAGGAAAAACTATGTTTTGGAAGAGAACAACTTATGAATAAAGTTCAAGATAAAGATGAAGGCAACAAGCTAAAATTTAAAGACATCAAGCTTAAGTTTGGAAGCAGTGAAGAAATTCAAAGGAAATAAGCTTAGATTTGAAGGAAGCAAGGTAAGGTATAAAGTCATCAAAGTCTTAGAATAAACATTTGGCTTTCAAGAAAGAAAGTATTGGCAAATCCATAGCCACTACAGGATAATGTCAAGTATTCAAGGTTTGTATTGGTATATTTAGAGAGAGACAACCATTTCAAGGTACTTATAAGTATCTTAAAGTTGTTTGGATATCAAATATTGGAGCCTATGCAAAGATAACAATTGAAAGAGTGTATTGAAGCCACCTAAACCTGCACAACAATGTAGATATGAAGGAACGTAAGCATTAGGTTTTGAGCCAAACAAAGAATAAAATTCCAGAATAGAATTGAACATAGTACAAAAGGGAACGTCTAACATATAGCACACTCATTCCTAGAACACAAAGTTGATTCATAAAGTGAAATATGAATAGAAGCAAAAAATTAAAGTAGATATGAGTGTAGAATAGAATCCAAACATCAAGGAATTTAAACCAAGAGCCAAGCACCAAAGAGGAATCGAGTTCCAAGGTAAAATTGAACGCTAAGTAGGAATCAAGCACCAAACCTAGCGATAAGAAAGAATAAAGATAAGGAAAAATTAGCAATAAGGAGGAACCAAGCCAAGGTAGGTCTAAGAACTAGGCTAGGATATATAGGGCCAAGCACCAAGTAAGATCTAAATTAGATGTGGATAAACTCAGCAAGCTTTAAGTCAAACACAAAGCCATGTAGGAGCCAAGTGCAACACAAGAGTAAAGTGTTGAGAAGGAGCCAAGCACCATGTAGGAGTTGAGTGTAATGCAAGAGAAAAGTATATAGAAAAATTTGAGCATTGATCAGGAGTTGAAAAGCAAAGTGATGGATAGCTAAAGCAATGTAGAGCAGACACAAAGAGATGGAGAGTTGAAGCAATGTAGAGTTGAATCAAAGTTAAGGAGACAAAATCTAACACCTAACGTAAGTTTGAACATTAGTTATAATGTGGAGGAGGTAAATAAAAATTATAATGTCAAGGAGATCAAGATCATAATTAAATAAACCTATCTAAGCACCAACAATAATCTCGTCAAGAAAGTGAAATTCCAGGTTGTAACGTATGTTAAGCATTGCAGAGGTTCAAGTGCAATTTGGAGGAGTTGAAACATTTGGGTAGCTTAAGTTGTAACATCTTTTGAAGTGCTCAAATAAGGGACTTGCATGTTGAACAACATCATACACATTTGAATGCAATATTCAAATCCCAAGGGGATAAAGCAACGTATTTGAATTAAGAGAAACACCAAGTGCAAGTTCACTCAAGACATTAACACTCAGGCAACAAGGTATTATTTTTAAAAATTTGATTTTTGATTAAGATTATATGGAGAGATAAGGATCAATTATTATTTTATAAGGTATTATTATTAATTAAGGTTCATATTAATAATAATTAGGAGTGATATGGTTTATTGGTATATTAATCAAGTTTTTTTATTATTTTTGGATAAATAAGAATAATAGGAGGTATTTTTTATTTATTTAATTATTTGGAAGGCTTTAATTTATTGTATTATTTGAAATTCAAGATAGATTTTTTGCAAATGAGATAAGGAAGTCTACTTAAAATTTAGGAATATTAAATTTGAAAAATTCTTATTTTTTAGTTTCTAATTAATTAGGAAGACAAGGAATTCAACATCATAGTTTTTTGAAAAATTTAGAAACTTAGAAATTTTCATTCAAAACCTAGGGAGTCATAAGGTAGTCAACTTCAAAGGTTATATGAGTGCCACTATGTCAACCAAAAAATTATTTCTTTCAGAGTCTCAAATTCTCAAAGGTCCTAATTATGCTTCATGGAAAAACAAAGTGAAATCAATTTTGATAGTAGAAAAACTTTGGGATATTGTTAGTGGAACAAAAACTAAACCTATTGAAGATGATAGAGAAATTCAAAAATATGAAGAAGGAGAAGCAAAAGCACTCATGATAATAACATTTGCAATTACAGATGAAATACAACCTTACATAAGCACAATAGTAACCTCTATAGAAGCTTGGAATACTTTAGCCAAGATATTTAAAGGAAAGAATAAGGTACTATTGTGAATCTTAAAACTCAGTTGCATTCTTTAAAAGTTAATAATGATGAAAGCGTCAAACTATTTTTAAGAAGAGTGGCAGACATAAAATCAAAGCTATTAACCTTCAAATAAAAGGTAGAGGACAAATTTCATGTTCAAGTGATCTTGATAGCCCTTCCAAAAAAATATAAGCTTCCAGTTACATCTTTACAAATTCTAAGCAAAGATACTTCATTTGATGAGTTAGTCAATATACTACAAGAGTATGAAGTGGAGAATTCAGTCAAATATGAAATGACTAACAATGCCTTAGTATCAAAAGATTACTCACAAGGAAATGTTACTTCAACTTCAAGAGATATGTTTAAATGGAATAATAGATATTATCATATATGTAGAAAGAGAAATCATAATACAAAATTATGTAGGTGTAATCCAAGGAATCAGTCTCAAGGAAATCAGATAAATCAAAGTGATAAAAAAATAGGCCAATACAACTAAGATAATATCAAACTCAATACATTCCACCTCAACAAAAATTTCAACATCAATACCCTTTTCAGTATCAACATAATTTGAAATATAGAGAAGGAAATCAAAAGGGTCATATAGCTCAAGAAATTTAGAAAATTCAATAACTAGAAGAAACTACTGAAGAAAATGAAGTCAAAGCTCTTTTAGGAAAATTAGTAATTTATGAAGATAATTTTTTGAAAGATACTAATCATTTACTTGATCATAATACAAAAATGCAGTAGATTGAAGAAAGCAAGAGAAGACAACACATGCTCCAAGATTAGGATAAAGACCATATTGAAGACTAAAGTCTTCAATAACCAACTAATGTAATACAAGGGGGTGTTGGAGAATATTACATTATTTGGTACATGAAAATGTACCTTAGTATATTATTGTAAATATTATAATATGGTTGTGTCTTAGATTAGTGAATGAGTAAATATTTTATGTAATGAAATAATGTGCAGGAAATGCACAAGTGTCATGTAAATATGTGTGCAAGTGTTATGAGTGTAAATGTGCACATGTGTCTAATATGTAATAGTGCATGTGTGTCCTTAGAATAGGAAAGTGAAGAGTTGTTAAAGAAAAGTGAAGGTCAAGAGTGCAACATATGAAGAGTCGCATACAATTATATATTTATGGCAAAACATTGTAATTATCATTGAACATGCATAGCTTTATGCTTGCATTAGTAGACCTTTATTAAATAGCATTTTTATTATTCTATATGTAATATTGTGAACTTGTTTATATTATTATTCTATGGGAATTCTTATGAGATATTCTATTTTTATATTACATTTTGAGCAGTTATTTGATTCATTATATTGCAACTTCATTATATTAGATCTTGTGATATTTTCCTGTGAGATTTACATTAGTATTAAAGCTTCAAAAGCTAAAATTCACCCTCATGATAGTGAGAAACATATTTTTAATAACCATAAATTACCCTCCCACATGTCCCCCTATCATACCTCCTCACTACTGAATTCATCCCCTTAAGATCATGGTTGCCTATGCCAATCACTATTGTTGGTATTTGAAGTTACGTAGCAATGATAAGGGTTGTTATAAAATTTATTGAGGGCATATAGGAAATAGGTTAGACTATTCTATGTTAGGATCTAGCTATTAAACTGCAAATATTTTTTACGATAATAAATGGGCTCTCACTATTTTTAGCCATAGTTTGTTATTCTTGAGCATTATATATTGTAACCTGGAATAAAGCAAATCAATCTAATGAGTTAATAATCTCATTTTGGTATCAAAGCACAAGAGTGTTGAGTCATGGAGAGCTTGTGTGTATGGAGCAAATTGATAAATGTAGTCATCTTACATTAAGAGGAGCCCATGGTCTTAATTGTGATGCACATCTCCATCTGCTACGAGAGGAAGCTCACTGAGCATGTTGCTGCGACACAAGAAGGCACAACGTGTGAAGGTGTAAAAGGAGACTGACATGAGGAGAAAATTGTTATTTTATCTCATTTAAAAAATAAGACGTGTTTTTATTTTGTTGGAGCTTGTGAAAGAAACACGATCTCAATTTATGCGGCTACACTCTATCCGTTTAAAGGACACCTTGCTTACACGTTTGGAGTGTGGACAGAAGAAGCGATCTAAAACTACTGTAGTAACCAGAGATCCACTACAAGGAGGGAGATATACTAAAAGGAGATTTATCAACACTGGGAATATATAATCCATGAGCAAGCTAAAATATGTGAGCTCATTTATGTGATTTGTCTTCCATGAGCATACGATTTGCACGTGAGAAGATTGGTATAAAATATGCTGATGTGACGCACTAAAAATAAATAAATAAATGCACTATGGTTTGCATTGTTTAAAATTAATTGAAGGTGGATAGAAGACTTCAGAGAAGACCACACAAGGATTTATACTTGGCATTGTGCTAATTCGAAAGAAGAGCACATGAGAAGGGTCGACAGTCTGATTGAAAATCTTTGGTTCAAAAAAAATTGTTATTTTTCTCAAAGATCATGATGCTCAAAGGAAGGCCATGTTGAGATGTACTTTGCTATGATTAGAATACGGTTTGGAGTGAAAATAAACAAACCTATATAAGCACATAGTCATTAAGTTTTTAATCACAACGTTTGATTCGCTAAGCATTTAATTTTGGTGAGAGTTCATCAAAGAAGGTGTACTACGGATGGACAAACTGTGAAGACAGGTCATTTTGAATGTTGTAATGTTGTGGAGTTATTAAGATAGGTGTAAGGTGAATATCGACATATAAAGGAGTTATTTTTTGGAGCTCAGCTATTGCTTTTGCTGTAAGAGAGTTCTACGAGGTGGAGTGAGGAAGACTAAGGTGAATTAATATTTTTGTATCTTATTGATATAGTTTATTTACAAGTAATACAAGATAGAGAAAGATAGTTGATAATTTTAATCAATGGCTGCCACAAAAAACCTACCCATTCCTGAGTTCAATGGGTTGGATTATCATTATTGGTCTATAAATATGAAGACCTTACTCATAGGCAAAGGTTTTTGGGACATAGTCAAAGATGGCTATGTAGAACCTGCAGATTTATCAACATTGAGTGCAACTAATAAAATTTCTAAGAAGGATGGCCAAAAGAAGAACTCATTTTCTCTCTACCATCTACAAGAAGCTTTGGAGAAAAGCATCTTTCCAAGGATTGCTTCTTGTTCAAATTATCTAGAAGCATGGAAAGCCTTGAAAGATAGCTATCAAGGGAGTGATCAAGTGAAGCAAGTAAGGCTTCAAATCTTTAAGAGATATTTTTTAGAATATCAAAATGCAAGAAGATGAAAAATTTGGTGATTATTGTGTGAGAATTAAAGCAGTTGTCAAAAAAATGGAGACACCTGGAGAAGATATAAAAGCTGAAGTGGTTGTAAAGAAAGTGTTGAGAACACTTCTTCATAAGTGGAATCATATTGCAATCATTATTTAGGAATCTAAAGATTTGTCTACTCTAACATTTGATGCACCAATTGGTTCTTTGATATCCCATGAAGAGAAACTACAAACATCATCAAGCTTTGGAGGTGATGAAAAAGTATTCTCATCCAAGGAAGGTGAGACTCATGGAAATGCACAAGGAAGAGGACAAGGAAGAGGAAGAGCAAGAGGAAGAGGTATATCAAGAGGTGGCTACCGAGGAAAAGGAAGAGGAATAGGAGGTGATAAATCAAACAAATCTTGTTACAATTGTGGCAAGATTGGTCACTTTGCTAAAGATTGTTGGTCCAAGACTTCTCAAGAAGAAAAAGGTAATAACTATGGAAACTATGGAGAAGAGGGAGAAAATTCAAATTTATTCCTCACCTATGGAAAATCAGATCAAAATATCAATGAAACTTGGATTTTGGAAACTAGTTGCTCAAATTATATGAGTGGTAAACAAGAGTTATTTGCTACCATGGATTCCACATAAAATTCAAAGATCAAATTGGGAGATGACAAGGCATTACAAGTCGAAGGTGAGGGAGCCATGGAGGTTCCAACAAAAGAAGGCACAAAGAAGGTAAACCATATCTATTACACCCCTAAACTCCAACATAATTTACTTAGTGTTGGAAAAATAGTGGAAAATAACTATAGGCTTGTTTTTTAAGATGGAAAATGTGTAATTTTTGATAAAAACAATTGTAATAGAGTTGTTACACAAGTACCTATGACAAAGAATAGGTTATTTCCTCTTAATTTTAGGGAACAAGGAGGTTCCCAGCTTGCTAATATGGCCATAGAAAAACCAAGTGTGCTTTGGCACTTGAGGTATGGTCATATTAAATTTGCAAGCTTAAATTTGTTGACTTCTCAAGCTATGGTGTTTGGATTACCAAAATTTAAAGAGCACAAGGAGGTGTGTGAAAGATGTGCTTTGGGAAAGCACTCAAGAATAAAGTTTCCAAGAGTTCAAGCATGGAGAGCAAGCTATCCACTCCAATTGGTGCATTTAGATATTTGTGGTCCAATGCATACCAAAAGTATGGGTAACAATTCTTACTTCCTTACTTTCATTGATGATTTCTCTAGAATGTGTTGGATTTATTTTTTGAAAACTAAAGATGAAGCTTTTGAATGTTTAAAGGATTTCAAAAATAATGTAGAGAATCACAGTGAATATGTTGTAAAAATTCTAAGGACTGATAGAGGAGGGGAGTATTCCTCAAATTCATTTCTAAAATATTGTAAATATTGTGGGATAAAAAGGTAATTGTAATGTCCCCATTTTTAGTGACTTGGAGGTAATGACCTTGATGACCTATTTTGGGTCCTTGTAGGTCATGCAGAGTAGTTAAGGGACTCATCACCATGGAGAAAATATCTTTGTTCAAGCTCCAACATAGTCTATTGCAGTTGATTGGCCATTTTTGGATCATGTGTGATATTTTTGGCCTTAGATGATTTATTTTCCTTTATGCATAATATATATATTATAAAAATAATTTTATAAAGGGAAATTATAATTAAAAATTTTAATGAAGCCTTGTTGTTTTAAAACAACATTAAGTTTACTAGGATGGGGGACCAAGGAGGCGTCCCCTTCCTTAGAGGCTTCTAGAATTTGATTGAAACAAGCATAAATAAGAGTGATGTGAGTTCATTTCAGATGAGGAAAGATATTTATTTGTTTGGGTGGTATTTTTCTAAGGGCATTGCAGAAATGTGCAGTGTTGGTGCTTGTGGCGAGTCAACCTCCATGAGAACATTCGTATGTGCAATACCATACCTAGCCAATTAGAGGAGTTTCTATAGAGGGTAACTCATTGTGCTTCAGAGTTTATTTCAGCTTAGGGTTTGTGGATTGTTGAAGGTCAGCTTTGGGAAAATCGGAGACATGGGTTTTGTTGCTCAGCTTCAGCCATTCAAGAAATCATATTTACATTAAGGATTGAAGCTCATTTAGAGGTATTTTTATGTGTTCATCCATGACTGGTTATTTCATATCAGACCTACATGTTTGTTCATAGTTGCATATTAGAATCTTATTCTGTTGTGGGTATTGGTTCATTGCATTGGTCTTTAGACAATGATCATTTTAAGCATTAAATTGTAATTTTTGACAAAGAGAATGAATTTCTAGGAAGGTTCTAACCTTCCATCTAGGTGCCCTTCCTTAGAACCCATGACTTAGGGTTGATGGTGCTATTTTGGGTGAATATTGAAGGAAAAAGTAGTTAAGGCTGACAATAAGTTAAGGCTGAAATTTTGGGTTCTATTGCTGGGGGGCTGACATTAGGTTAAGGCTAAAATTTTGGGTGTTATTGGATGGGGGCTGACATTGAGTTAAGGAATTCTAATGTACATCTTGTTTTGACCATCATTTGACATTGAGAGACAGACAAGGGTTTGCCAAAATCTGAAGACAACTGGATTGACAAACGAAGCACCTGGGTTCAATTTTTTTTATCATCATTGAGGATTCACACTTGGTGCTTCATCTATTTACATAGGTATATACATTGTTGCTAATTTTAATGTATCTAGGGTTTGAAAATTATGAAGTTGTGCCCTATTTTGAAAATAAAATTAAAATTAAGTTACAAATTTTGGATGTTTATTTCTACAATAATTGTGCAAATTGAAATATATCTTAATTCAACAAATTTAAATAAATTGGGGAAAACATTGAGAAAAAATCATAGAAGGGGGTGGCAATTATAGTGGTATCAGAGCAGGTCATTCCTGCTAGCCTGTGGAAGCCTCAAGTCAATTTCATATTCAATGGCATCTATTGATTGGACTGAGAGACAACGTGAGTGGGATATGACCTTTTAGCATGAGATAGAAAAGTCCCTCAAAATTTTTGCTGCAATGATGAAAGTTCCTCTACCTTCAGTTCCTCTTCAAGTTCAACAAAAGTCAGAGCCGATAGTAGTAGACCAACATAAATAGTATAGATAGGAGTGGGATGCACTAGGTTCAGATTTTTAGAAACTCATGTCATTCTAGGATTTTGTGGGTACTCAAAATAGGTAAACTTCTAGAAATAGGAGTAGACCAATTCATTAGGGATAGATCCACCAAGAATAGGGAGAACCAATACAACCCACATCACATGAACATTCTAAGATTCAAGAACAAAGGAGGACATACAACAAAGTGATTACAAAAAATCTATAGGTTTCAAAACCTCCTCACATCAGCAAGAACCAGTTGAGGCAAGAGCATAAATGCTTCACATGCCAGAAACCTTGGATGCTTGGTCATGTTTGTAATACCAGCTATGACAGTGATTTATAATAGCCTAGTATGGTTGAGGACAGTAAGAATATTGAGCCGATTGTAGATGCTTCACCTTAGGAAATAAGACAGATAGAAGCTCAAAATGACTTAGGTGATGATGAGTTCCTACAAGATGGTTTGTCACAAGGTGAATGCATATCATAATTTTAGGATGACTTGGTCAAGGAGCATCTTGTTGATGATGGGGTAGTAGTTATGGGTTTACATGTAGTTACAGTTGTTAACATACCAGTTGGAGTCCCAACTGCTATTAGTTGTCTTGTGGACACTACTGGGATTGTTGTTGGACATGTTAGCTCAATTGAGGTTTCTATCACGATTGCAGGATTGGAGACTGATGCATATGTTACTCATGATAATGTTATCTCAAACTTCATACCAACAATTTTTGATGAGTCTATTGCTTATTATCAATCAGTTCATTTTGAGACCATTGATCATCATGGCAGCTTTGGTGATGCAGGGATTGACAGGATTATGACATACAGTGGTGACAATGCAGGTGTAGGGTTTAGTTATCAGATCAAATTTTTGGATGAGAGTGCACAAGTTGTTGTACCTATCGATGACTCATAGAGTGATGTTACAGGGGTAGTAAATTTTGAGGATTATAACTACTATGATGATATTGTACAACATAACTCACTTATAGTGGCCGAGAACAGTATAGGAGTTGGCATGAGATTAGAGGATCATCTTATAGTGCCTTGGGATATGGGTGTGTTGGCATCCGATGGTGATCTTGCACCAGTAGGAGTTGTTTCTCCTTTTGGTGGAATTTTTCCCTAGATTTATAGAGAGAGCTATGCTCAGGAGGCATATTGGGATATGAGTACCCAGTTAGCACAATAGAGAAGTTGTTTTCAGAGTTGTGCCAAGTAGTTTTGATGATAAGACCATATATTGGTTCCCCTTTGTCAGGGGGTTTCTTTATGTGTAATGGAACCCCATCGGTCAGATCCTTACCTACTTTGCTAGTGAAAAATTCTATCTTGGATATTTCAACCTCTGGACTACCATGGTTGTGCGCGCCTGCTTCCTCCACCATCCTCTCCACCAAAATACACATCCAAATATTCTATTTTGATATTACATTCTAAGTAGTTATTTGATTCATTATATTAAAAATTTATTATATTTGATATTGTGATTATTTTCTTATGATATTTACATTATTATTAAAGCTTCAAAAGCTAATAGTAGTATCAAAGCTACAACACGATTACTTGCATATAATTTTTTAAATTGCATAAATCAATAAGGCTAGAGTCTTTCCAAAATTATAGGAACAACTAGTGAATATTAGGACTCAACTAGAAAATTTTCCACTAGGTTGAAGAATAACTAGTGAAGAACAAAGAATATTTTCCACTAGGTTGAATAATAACCAATGAATAATAGGATTGATAATTTGGAAAACCAACTTAGAAATAAAGTTGGTCATTTTGGGAAATAGATATTGATTTGAATATTGAGGCATTGTATCGCTCCAAATTTTTTGCACCCTTACCTTCAGGCTATAGGATCCGTGCCCGGAAGGGGGATGTGAAAAGGATGGGACAATACCTCGGACTGAGAGGCCTTTTGAAGGTCCCGCCTCTCGGGGGAGGTGTATAAGGGTGAATTTTCGACGGATGGTGGGTTCACCAGGAAACTTTTGAATGGCTGTTTCCACGCCTAGGTTGATAGTGTGTTTGATGTGTTCATTTTTATGCTTGATCATTCAACTCCTAGGTTTGGCCGATATGAATCTAAACTATTCTATATGCCAATGCTGATTCAAGTGAATACAAAAAATAGAAATGGATGCAAATGACAGAGAATATGCTAACTAGAAGATGTCATACCTAATTCCGGATGTCTGATGGAGATTCTGAGTCTTGTAGCAATTTAGATCATCTCAATTTGTACGTAATCGCCTGATATTTCTCGGGATCATCCCAAATCATAGAAGGTCATCTGAAATCAGACAGAATCATCTAAAATCTGACGAATTCATCAGACGAATTCGTCAAAAACCTGCAATCACAAAAACAGACACAAAATACCAAATATGCAAATGCAGAAGCAAGGGATAATGGTAGAAATAATAGCAAACATGCCTAAATAATAGATTATAATAACAGATAAGGAAATGCAATAAATTTAATGATTGATTTTATCTTTATCATGCAATTATGCTAAATGAGGTGAACTCCAAGATGCATAAAACATAATAACTTAAAACAGTGCAGAGATATGATATGAAAAATGCAGAAACAGCTAAGAAAATGCAAACTCTAAACTCGGACTGCCCTCAATCTGGACTACAGTCAGGATCGCCTCCAATCGTACGAGATCGTCCGCAATCGTCCGAGATCGAATCATCCGAGATCGTCCTCGACAATCCAAGCTAGCTTCGACTGAAAAATAGTAGAGTTCCTGCAACAAAAAATACAAAAATACCGAATGCAAGCAAAATAGTGCGAGGGAATAAGGAGCTAACTCTGCAATGAAATCCATCAACTAAGGGGTTGGGGGTTCAGTGAGAATCAACCAGGGGGAATCAGGGGAGACAGGGGGATAAACTAGAAAAATCCTAGTTTATATAGGATTAGGAAGAGGTTTGGGAGGTTGGGGATCATCCCAATCTGGGAGATCTCCAACAGGGAAATCTCCAACCTGTGCAGACACGCTCTCGCCCGAGTTGGAGAGGTTGTTGAAACAGAAGCTAATTATGAAAATTTGGTTTTGGGATGAAATCGTCTAGACGTTCTGTTCCAGATGAATTCGTCAGATCGGGGATGATTTCATCTAATCTGAGACGATATCGTCCAACGGTCAAAACAAATCCTAAAAATGGCACGAAAAATGGGGAAAGCGGGTAAAAGGCTGTTTAACGGGCAATTTGGGGTTGAAATTCAAATTTTAATATTTTATCTTTTTACTAAGGTTTTAACCATGCCAATTTTAGGGTGCTACATTTTGCCCCCTCTTTAGCGAATTTTTCGAAGAAAATGCGTTAAAGACGAGTTTTTTCCATTTTACAAGAAAGCAAAAATATACTCAATTTTTTAGACGACGATTCTTGGTCGAATCGTACGAATGTTGACTATGGTGCCCCCTCCGTGTTTTTACCCAAATCGAACGTTTGAGGTAAAAACGCGGAAAAGCAAAAATTTAAAATGCTGATTTTTAAATAAATTAAAGAAAATAGGGAAAACCCTAATTCATTTGTACTATTCACTTTTACTGTTCCAGAGCTCTGCAGAGAAGAAACATGGTGGAGACAGCGCACAGAGCGACAGAGGTCCGACGCGGGCTACGGGTAAGGATCTAATCCTAGTAGATTAAGTTTAATTTAACTTTGTGCAATTCTTTTGATTTAAATTTGATTGTTTGGGGCATCGCGGCCGTTTTTAGGCCGTCGACGCCGTCGGGACAAAATCGTCCCGATTTCGTCGAAATCGTCCCTAGATCGTCGATTTTGTCTGACGGTGAAATCGGCGAATTAGGGGCGATTTCGTCCAACAAGGGGCGATTCCCAAGTTGCAAAATCGGAGACGATTTCGTCCTCACAAAGGACGATTTTGCCCAATGTGGGATGATATCATCCAATGGTGGACGATATCATTTAAAACTTGATTTTAAGTTGTTTAATTTGAATGATTGAGTTATTAATGATTTTGTTGTTTTATTGTTTGTTTTGCAGAAGGGATTACTAAAGAGCCGAGAATGGAAATACGATGGGCTAAGAGATGACATAGCCGCGCTTGACCAGGCAGAGCGTGACCGACTTGGACAAGTCGGTCTATAGCATGTGGCAGAGATGCCACAAGTACCGACTGACATGGGGCTACTGACAACCCTAGCAGAGAGGTGGTATCCGGGGTCATCCTGCTTTTGGTTACCGATAGGGGAGATGGCTCCCACTCTAGAGGACGTATGGAGGATCATGAGGATCCCCATACAAGGACGGCTGATGATGCCTATGGCCAATCAGGGCCAGGCGATGATGAGGCTCACGGGAGACCCGAGCTTCACCCTGGAGAAGGGCGGAGTGAACATCGAGTCGCTACGATAGATGCCTGGGGCATCTAGGCTGACACGAGTTTTGGCAGGAGTTGTCGGTGGCTTACTGCTGTGCCACCAGAGCGGATGCAGACTACCATGGGTGCTCTCAGACATAGTCTACGACATGAGAGACCACGGGCATAGATTTGCATGGGGCAGCTTTGTTCTTTGTCGCTTGTATAGGATCCTGTATGGGGTCGTATACAAGGGAGGTCGATGTCTGGTTTTGACATCGCTACTACAGGTTTGGTGCTGGGAGCACATTGCGATGCGGAGGCCGGTAGGGCTCCCATTGATAGGGGTTGACCGAGAGAGGCCCCGAGTTTTCTATTGGTGGTTGCAGAGGGGGTCACAACGGTGGATAGATCTGTCGATGTCACGGAGGTTGCTAGATGACCTCATCCTAGACCAGATCACCTGGAGGCCATGGCGAGAGCACCCCAGGTGGGCAGAGGATGGGCAGGAGCTGGCTCGCATCAGGTGAGTCTACTGGTTGAGGATGGAGTGAGGAGAGGTAGAGCTCCACCGCTATGACCGAGTACTATGATAGTTCGGTCTACAGTAGGGGATCCCTTCTCTCAGGGATTACGAGTACTCTCAGACTATTCGAGATAGTACTACACTGAGCGGGGCTCCAGATATGCAGTGATTCTGGAGTCAAGATGCGGACGATGCCCCCATCCAGCCAGTGGATGGTGATGATGCCGGGGTTGTGGATGGCTACGATGCTTGGTACATAGGCATCCACCCTCCTCGGATGACGAGGGCGTAGGGTCCAGTGCACGCTATGGTGCGCCAGATGGGGAGGTGACGATAGGCTGCTATTGAGGTAGCACGGGGTCATGGGGGAAGAGAGCAGCGATGGATCCCATAGGAGAGATGCCAGAGGATGGCACGAGCTCCATAGAGGCCACGGGAGACAGGGCGGAGGGAGGAGGGACTCCCTTCACAGTAGGGGGAGAGACCACCATCGCCTGATAAGGGCAAGGGTGTTGACATAAGGGAGAGCAATGAGACGGCGGCTCTCTAGGCTGAGGTTGCCCGCCTCTGGACTCAGGTGTAGACATTGCAGGATGAGGCTACATGGCTCAGAGCTCGGGGTGGAGGAGCGAGCAGGGATGATCTAGTGTGGTCCATGATGTAGACTACATTTTACTAGGGTGTATACTTTCAACTGGTTCCAGAGGGCCAGAGGGTACAACTGCCAGCCAACATTGCAGAACCAGTCAGGCTGGGATCGGTGAGGACATCCTCTCGATCGACGATGAGGACCCGAGATACATCCTGGACCTCTATGGGACCACCTCCTCCATGTCAGGGTGGGGGAGGAGATGAGGCTGAGAGCTCGAGGGCTTCTCGAGGCTAGGTGTCTATGGACTATAGATTTTGAGAGATTTTTGAGAGGATTGAGTATGCCAGGGTATAGATTGTGGCATACCAATCCAGTTTTGATATGATGTATATAATTTTTTGGTGTATATATATGATCTTGTTTTTGATGATATGACTTGTTCATATGTTTTTATGATGTTTTAATGTTTGAATTGTTTGCTTATTGGATTGATGATTCATGTAATTATGTCATGTTGAAATATTATAATTTGATGTCATGCTATAAGATTTTTAAATGAAATAATCTGATGTAAACAATTGGTTGTGGTGGTGTGATTTGATAAAAAATAAAATAAAAAGGGACTTCTAACAATAATTTCAAAGGACATTGTCACTGTTATAGACCATTTCATGGAGTCGCCGCTCACTCGGTCGTCAAGCTAATCCCAGTATAGAAATATTGTTAAAAGTAAAAGAGTGCTTAAGAGACTGTCTTAAGACTTTGTGTTGTAATGATGGAGATAATGATGGTTTGATGATTTGTTTTCAGATTTTCAAAAAAAATAGTATGCATGAGATACGAAAAGAAATATGATTTTGCTAGGCATAAATTCCTAAGTGTGATAAAATTTTGAACAATTCCTTAGAATTTATACCATGGTTGCAAAATTGAATTTGAACATAATGACATGAAATAGAATAAGTGTTCGTTTGTTTGTAAAGCATAATTGTGTAACATAATGATGCAAGTCATATGTTTTGATGAATTTGTTTTAAAATAAATGGAAAATAAAATTAGAACAATGGTTTGCGCTAGGCATAGAATTATAGGTATAGACTTATACCATCATCGCGAAATCCAAAGAAGAAAAGAGATTGTTGGTTTTATTGCAAGATGAATTTGTGACTTTTGTGATAAATAGAAAAATAATAATATGAAAATTCTGTTTGAAATTATTTTTTGAGATTTTGATTTTGTAAAAAGGTGTATGTAATTGCTTTTATACAAAACAAAAATTCTGAAAAAGGATAAGATTATTCCGAAAAGAATTACAGAAATATTTTAAATTATCTCAAAGACAAATGTAGATTTATAAGGAATCCTCATGTGCAAATGTGAATTCATTACCGATCTTGATTTATCATAATGATACAAAATCTCTCAAATACAAATGTGTGTGCGATTGTATTGTTCATTCACCAATTTTGAGCAAGATAATTTGATACAAGTAATTTGCCTTGACCAAATGAATGTTCGTTGACCATGATTTATATGCATGTAACCGTACTGAGACTACTATGTAAGTTAGGTTATCAAGAGCTAGCTAATCCATAAGTTGACAGAGGTCTATACAAAAGAAGGTCGCTAATGTGACAGACATATCGCCACGCTAGGGATTACCCAAGGCCAAGCGGGTTGGGCACAAACCACCTGTTATGGGGCTTACCTCACAGTTTTCGAATAATTGAGAATTCCAGGGATTCAAGCTCATTCACCCTTCTTTTCTTTTCAAGGGGTAGGGAAAGGATTTTATTGCATTTTGCTTTTGCGTTTCTCTTTTGCTTCTTTTTTTTTTTTCTTTTTTTTTTTTGTACTTTAGTATTTGAGAAAATACTGAAATATTGTGGTGATGATATAAAATAACCTTTTTCTTTTTCTCTTTTTTTTTTTCTTGAACTTTTCTTTTTCTTCCTATGCTAGGGATACTTGCTCGGATTAGCTGTAGAGCAAGGGATTTTTATTCTGGGTAGGGGTGAGCTTGTCCTTTTGTCAATTCTCAAAGATTCTAGACCATGTGCATGATAGGATAGCAGGGGAAACTTTTCGCTCAGGAAACCATTTCTACTATGTAGCATCATATCGAATTTGCAATGAAATCATTTTAATGTGAAAAGATATACTTGGTTCAAGTAAATAACAAGATCAGTTCTCTATGCTCAAAACTTTATTTAATTCAACTGTGGACTTTGATATAAGAGAGATGAATAATCATACCAAATAAAATCAAGATATTTATTCATGTGAATGTGAAAGTGCGGGATTCCAAATAAATGCTAATTTATCCAAAATAACTGAAAATATAACTGCAATACTTCACAGTTTGACAGGTACAAAATAAAAGATGTTTTTGAAGATTTTGATGATTTGGATGTTTTTAATTTTAAGTTATGAATTGAAAGAAATACAAGATAATTGTTTTTTGAAATGTTTTATATAAGTGACTAAAAAGGAAATAATATGCAAAACAAATATATACAATGATGAATTGACCAATTTTATGCATAGTAACGTTTAAGATGCATAATGTTCATAGGTTCTTTAAGCTCTTTACCATCCAAGGTAGATAATTTGTATGCTCCTGATCCAAATTTAGCAGTGATGACATATGGTCCAAGCCATTTGGGCTCAAATTTACCTTTAAGGTTTTTAGTTGCATTAGTATTTTTTTTATTTTCTTTTAAGACAAGGTCACCGATCTCAAAGGATCGAGGATGAACTTTCTTAAGATATGCTCGCTTAAGCTTGTTTTGGTAGGCGCGAAGATGCTCCAAAGCATTGATGCACTTTTCATCGAGAAGTTCTAGCTGACTAAATCTGCCAGCACGATATTCATCTCCTACTTCAGTATCTTGAAGTAGTAGAGCTAAAGAAGGAACTTCTAATTCAAAGGGAAAAATGGCTTCAGCACCATAAACCAAGACAAAAGGTGAAGTTCCAAGGGGGGTTCGAACACTAGTTCGATAGGCCCACAAAGCAAGGATATAACCGAATGTGCCAATCTCGACCGGATTTATTAACCAATTTTTTGAGAATTTTGATTAAGGTTTTATTAGATGCTTCTGCTTGACCATTACCCTGAGGATAATAGGGAGTGGACCAACGATGTTGAATTTTATATTTTTGACATAATTTCTTGACATCTTTATTTTTGAAACAAGTTCCATTATCGGAAATGAGATTGGCAGGAATTCCAAACCTACAAATAATTTGATTAAAAATAAACTTGGAAACTTGTGTTCCAAGTGCAAGAAGCTAATGGCATAGCTTCAACCCACTTCGTGAAATACTCAGTGGCGGTTATGATGAATTTGTGTCCATCGGATGACACAGGGTTGATTTTTCCAATAATGTCTAGGCCCCATTTTGAAAAGGGCCAAGGAGATGAAATAGCCTGTAGTTCTTGTGCAGGCGCATGGACAAGGTCAGCGTGTTTCTGGCACTTGTCGCAATGTCGCACATAATTATGTGCATCATTTTCCATGGTAGGCCAAAAATATCCTATCCGAAGGAGTTTCTTAGCAATGGCGCTACCACTAAAATGTCCCCCACAAGATCCATTGTGGGCTTCATTCAAAGCTGATCTAGATTCTTCTAGATTCAAACATCTCAATAAGATGCCTTCAAAAGATCTTCTGTACAAGGTATTACCAATAATCACAAAGCGACTTGCTTGTCTACGTAATAACCTACGCTGGTTGCTAGTACAACCATCAGGGAAGGTTCCTTTCTGCAAAAAATTAAATATATCAGTATACCAAGGTTCAGGAGTTGTTTCGTTGATGAGAAACACATCCAAAGGTTCTAAGCATGATTTGCTTGAAGCGGGTTCCTGGAGTCGACGAATAATGATGGTAGCATATTCATCGTCTAACTCCAAGGGTAAAAGAGATGCAGTTGCAGCCATAGCGTCAACCGCACGATTGCTAGTTCGAGGAATAGCTTCCAAAGTAACTTGATCAAACAAGGATAATAACTGCAAAACATATGCTTTATATGGGCGTAATTTATCATCTCTGGTCTGATAAACATCATTGATTTGATTTATGACAAGTTGGGAGTCACCGAAAACCAATAAACTTTTAATTTTCAATGCCAAGGCAGCTCGTAATCCAAGGATAAGAGCTTCATATTCAGCAGTGTTATTGGTGCAAGCAAATGTTAATTTGAAGGACAGAGGAATAAGATGTTTTTGTGGAGATATTAAAATAATACCCGCACCAGCCCCACTCATGCATCGGGCTCCGTCAAAGTATAGGGACCATTGCTCTGAATGGTCTGCCTCTAGTTTAAGGCATTCATCAAGAAACTCAATGATGAGGGGATGAGTAGATTCTAAGGGTGCAACAACTAATTGATCTGCTATGATTTGACCTTTAACAGACTTTTGTCCTATGAACGTGAGTTCAAACTCGCTTAGCGCAAGAACCCACTTGGTTGTGCGACCAGATAAATACGGTCGACTCATGAGATATCGCAAAGGGTCGAATTTGGCAATAACATACGTTTTTTGACTGAGCATATAATGTCGTAGTTTCTGTGTAGAAAATATGACTGCTAGACATAATTTCTCTAATGTGGTATATCGAGTTTCATAATTGATTAAGGTTCTACTAATGTAATAATTAGCACGTTCTTTCTTCTCATCGTCAAGCTGAGCTAACATAGCTCCTAAGGCAGAATCAGAAGCAAAAATGTACAAGATAAAAGGACGATCAGATCTAGGTGGGGAAAGCACTGGCGGTTTGAGGAGATATTGCTTAAGGAGTTCAAATGCTTCTTGGCATTCTTCGTCCCAATGAAAAGAGACATATTTCTTAAGAAGCTTAAGAAAGGGTCCAGTTTTGTCTGCCAACTTGTCGATAAAGCGGCGAATAGCTTGAAGCTTACCTTGTAAACTTCGTAATTCTGATATATTGGTGGGTGCGGGCATATCTGTGATAGCCGCGATCTTGAGAGGGTCAATTTCAATGCCACGTAAAGAAACTATAACCCCTAATAATTTATCAGACTTAACTCCGAATATGCATTTAGCTGGATTTAGTCGGATAAGATATTCCCTTAACCGATCAAATACTTTCCTTAAGTCATTTAAATGATCATCTTCTTTGATGGAACGAGCTATGATATCATCTACATAATCATGTAGGATATCATGCATCATATCATGAAAGATATAAGTCATAGCTCGTTGATAGGTTGCACCTGCATTCTTTAAGCCAAATGGCATCACTTTCCAACAAAAGGTTCCCCAAGGGGTAATAAAGGTTGTTTTGGCCTGATCTTCAGGAGCTATCCTGATCTGATTATAACCTAAAAATCCATCCATTAAGGATATCATTCCACTTCCAGAAGTAAAGTCAATGATCTGATCCATATTGGGAAGAGGAAAATCATCTTTAGGGCATGCAACATTAATGTCTCTGAAATCGGTGCAAACCCTAACTTTAGTGGCTTCTTTCTTAGTTACTGGAACTACATTAGAGATCCATTCGACATAATCAATGGCTTGTATAAAAATGACTTTCAACAGTTTTTCTAGTTCTCCTTTGACTAGTAAGGCCACTTTAGGATGCATTTTTTGAAGTTTCTGTTTAACAGGTTTAGCATCTGGATGGACTACTAGATGATGCATAACTACAGAAGGGTCCAAACCTGGCATGTCTTCATATGTCCAAGCAAAGACATCTTCATAGTCTTTAAGAAATGAAATGTATTTATCTTGTTTTTCTTGACTCAATTCTGATCCAATATTGATTATGTGAGGGTTATGTTCGGTTCCAATGTTAATTTTTATAACGTTTTCAACTTCCATATGTAAATCTCTCTCAAAATTAGGTGGGGTGGATGAAACACCTAATTCTTGTAATTCTTCCAAGGTTAGCTTGGATAATTCATCTTGAGGAGTCGAGGCCTCAAGCTGGGCTATACTAGGTATAGAGCCATCAAAATAAAATTCGTTATGTAACAATTCATCAACGGAGACATCATGGAAGATATCCCCTTCCAACTCGTCGTCGGATTCGACAATCATTTCAGAGTAGGCTATGGATAGCATATTGCAGGTAAAAGAATTATTCTTTGGACACAAAGAATCTTGTTTATCTAGATAATCTTGATAACATACGAGATGGTCATCATCCTCAAATGGAAAGGGCTGACCTTTACTAGAAAATAGGCCCACACCACAGCAGGCAGGCCACGGTTCTACCTCAAAAGGTTCTTTCATACCATTTTGGAAAGGTCCCAAACCTTTCCCTTTATATCCCAATTTAAGCATTATGGGCTTAGCTTTAAGATAATCATTAGCAAAATAGCATCTAGCATATCCATCACAATGTGTCTTAATGTTTCTGGGTATTCTTCCCCAATCATATCCTTTATAAATAAAAGCACAACTCCCGACTTGGTAGATACTTCCCATAGGTTGTGGGAGGCCCAAGGTACGAGGAGAGGGTGGAAGTTTATTTAAAAGGAGGGAAGTCTGCATGGCAGTGTTGGCTTCGTCAGATATAAGAATTGTAGATAAATCGGGTAAGAGCTCATCGAGTAAGAGCATAAGAGGTAGAAGGAACATTTCCTACATCGTCGGGTGTAGAAAGGATGCCTGTAGTGGATGTAGATGTCATAGGGATATTGACGGGTGAGTCTATAGGTATGGAAGATATAGGAGTAAAACAAGAAGCATTGGTTGTAGGTTTAGGATCTTTTCGAGGTCCTAATGTGGTTTGTTCAGAAGATGGTCGAGCTATATGTATAGGTGTAGTTGAAAGAGTAGATGATGTTATGGGTGTGTGTTTCACACGTTTGGATGGATGATAAGAATTAGGATGTGTGGATGACAGGGCAGGGCAAAATTGCACTCCAACAGGTTCTGCCAAAGCGCACATATCAAAGGGTCTAGGATCACCATGAATGGTAACCAACTGGTTTTTAAATTCGAATTTAACACACTGATGTAAAGTGGAGGGAACCGCTCGCATCGCATTGATCCAAGGGTGACCCAAAAGTATATTGTACGATGCAGGGCAATGTACAATAAACACGGTCGTATCTAGGGTTCTAGGACCAACTTGCAAGGGTATAGTAATGACTCCACATGTTTCTTGTGTCTCGTCATTGAAGGCTTTTATAATCATATCGGTTCTTTTCATTTCGTCACTTCTAAACCCAAATCGTTGGTAGAAGTCAAAAGTGCATATGTTTAAAGATGAACCATTATCAATCAAGACTCGTTTAACGGCTACATCTCCAATTAAGGCAAGTAATATATAAGGGGTTATCCTTATGTAAACTATGTTGCGGGATATCTTTATCTCGAAAGTCAATACAATCGACTTCTCGAGTGATGATAGTATTGGACATGGCTTCAAGGTTGAATGTTTTGTGGTACCATCATTTGGCTTAATGTAAGCATTAATTCATCCCTATGGGTAGGAGAAGATCTTAACAGGTCCAAAAGGGAAATTCTGGCTGTGGTATTGGATAATTGTTCATTAATATTGTAAGGAGGCTTAGGTTGAACATTAGACGCATAATTCCCTTTATTGGGATTTTTCAAAACAAATGGGGCTGATCCATCATTCTGAGTTTGATCCTGTTGAGAGGTTTGAGCCTGTTGTCTGGTAACGGCTCCGATGGTTCCTACAATGTTATTTTGCAAGTGATGAATAGGTCTTGGTCTAGCATTTATGGCTTGTTCATTAGAAACTATTTGGTGAGAAGATGGTCTAGTAGTGACTCTTCGAGGAAATGGTTCTTCTGGAACCATAGAACTGGTGATAGGTTGAATAGGATCTGATTCATCTTCAGAACTATTCGATTGATTTGAGGTGATTTCCATGTCACTTTCAGTCTCATATTCGGTGTCACTAAGATCAAGCATCCGAATATTATGTAGAGGTCTGGTCGTAACTATGGATAAAGTTGTGTCAAATATTTGAGGATCATGATCAGGTAATTGTCCGCTAATAGTCCCTACATATCGGGTAGGAGGAGGAACATTGTGATGCTCAATTTGATTGGCCACCTCTTTACCATGTTTTGGTAAAGGATGCTGAAATATGTCCAATGATTGATTGGCATTCTGATTCTGATTTTGGGGAATGCTCTTTTGAGCGTTATTAGAAGGATTTTGTTTAGGTTGGAAGGCTTGCACCTCCATCTCATTATTATCAATCAAATCTTGTATTTTATGTTTTAATATTTTACAAGAGTTGGTAGCGTGTCCAGGTCCTCTATGAAAATCACAATATAAATCAGCTCTGTATCCGGGTATAGTTGGATCAGGTTCCCGGATAGCTGGTAATTGGATCAAGCCTCGTGCTAGTAATTGCGGGAGAATGGTTGATAAAGGTTGATTTAACCTAGTAAATTCTTGGGGTGGTTTATCAGGAGGTTTCAATATAAACTTCTCTGTTGTTTTCGCAGTATTAACATTAGCAATGTTTCTGCTATCAGTGACTCCGTCACCCACAACTTGTTTATTTTTATATTGATTTCTGGATGTTTTCTCATCATCTTTCTTTTTGAGCTGACCTCTTCTAATGAGAGCATCTTCCACCCTTCGAGCTAAGTCTATAGCTTGATCGAAGGTGGTCAAGGTAGCAGATGATAATTCATAGGATAGTTGTTCTTGTAAATTATTGATAAAAATATCCAACATCTCCCGATAAGGTAACACAAAGTGTAATTTTCCTATCAACTGTCTCCATCGAGCTAAGAAGTCAGCAAAACACTCATCTTTGTCTTGTTTTAGGTTGTACAAATCTTTAATGGTTACATGCCTTTCGATATAGGCACTAAATTGATGCACAAAAGACTCAACGGTCTCTTCAAAATTTCTCAAAGAATGAGTAGGTAGTTGATAATACCATTCCAATGCCATCCCCCCTAAGCTTTTCGGGAACATTTTTAGTAATAGCAAATCATCATGTGATATGTCATGACATGCTATCCTAAACATACGAAGATGCTCTATGGGATCTTCAGTTCCTTTATATATAGGTAGGACAGGCATAGGAAAGTGTTTGGGATATGGTTGTGCTACAACTATAGGATCTAGAGGTTGACTACACATCTCTCGATAATTGTACGAGGGACGGTAGGGATCTATCTGGTCCATGCGAGAGACTAACTGTTTCACCATGGCTTCCAAATTACCAGTTTGTCCACCATATTGGTTTGGTGGTACATGAGTATGGGATTTGTGACCGTAGGAAGGCGGGACATAAGGATTGGATGCTATATTGCTGTTATGCAAATGGTTGGTAGGAAGAGTATTATGAAGAAGATTTGTTGTAGCATTATGTTGTATCCCAGATTGTTGGAAATTGGTATTTGGTTTTGTTTTAGGCTTTTGTTGATTTGAGGTATATTGATCAATAGCTTGGCGAAATAAAGTAGTGAATGAAGGTTTCTTTTGTGTGGGGATAACCCTTGGCTTGGTAACAAGCACTCTAGGTGGTTGGGTAGCCTGTTGTTGTTGCATGTTTTGGATTATAGCAGCCATGTCCAAATTGGACGGTCCAGCTTGATCACTCTCTTGATCAACAAAGGACAAAGGATTAGTGCGTGTGTGATATATGTCTTCTAGGGTTGCTTGAGTATCACTAATTTGATCTTTATCCATATGAACTGCTCTATTAAGGGTGCCAATATTATTATTGAGAAATTTCCAAAAATGGTCCATGTTCTCAAAAGTAACAGCTTCGTCTGGAGTTATTTTAGGAGATGAGGATCCTTCCTCTCTATCATTTTCTTTTTGTTCATTTGCACCCACAAATTCTTCTTCTTGTTGGTTTAAGGTTACTTCTTCCTGAATTGGGTCTTCAAGAAGGGCATCCTCGGTTTATTTGTGGTTTTTCCTAACCAATCTTCTTCTACTTCAATTTGTTTTCCATTCCTGAGTCTAGTCATTGTGTCTAAATTTAGGTTTTAGCAAATATATATTAATATATTTGCAACAGATCTTGGGAGGTATATATTTTAATTATATACCTACTATAATACTTAAAAGAAAATGTTTTGATTTTTTTTTTTTATGATTTTATTTTTGTTTTTGTTTTTATGCTTATAAAGACAATAAACAACACACTAAATACAAGAAATAACAATAATAAAATAATAACTTAGTTTTCTATAAATAGTTTATAGATGTCATTGATAGGATCAAGTTCATCAGGAGTCATAAAGTGCTCCTCTTCAAATTGGAAATTGTTTTTCAAGAAGTCAACAAAGTGTGCTATGGTGATATTATCTGTTTCAGATTCTGTTTTGTAAAAATAAATCTCATGGCAATATTCTCGATATAACACAACTCTAGGAACTCTATTCCATATTTTTCTATCTGTAAGAATGACCTCTTGGTCCTCTATACGAGACAAAAATTTATGTACTACGACTGCATTCTCAAGGTATTCCTCAAAGGTATACAACTTCGAAGACACAAGGGCTCTTTTATCTCCTAACCACCTATGGCAAGCTCTCTGAAGTTCATGATACAAAATCACTTGATCGGGATCCAAGATTCTATCTAGGACAAACCTCTTGATTTGCCTAAGTTCGGTTGCTCTAGATGAAATGAGATCCAATCTCCTATCAAGTTCATCCCACAAAGGTTGAACCCTATTTGTTTGAGGTACTCTAAGCACGTAAGTAATCTCTATAGCTGCTAGTTGATTTTCAACATTAATGGTGACAACTCGTCTTTTATTATAGTCTACCATCTAAATATGACATGCAAATTTTCTTAAGTCTAAATGCATTTATGTTTTGGTTTTTATTATTTTTATTTTTAAAAAGGTTTTTGTTTTCAAAAGGTTTCTGTTTCACGTCGGGTTCACCAAAATGTATCGCTCCAAATTTTTCGCACCCTTACCTTCAAGCTATAGGATCCATGCCCGGAAGGGGGATGTGAAAAGGATGGGACAATACCTCGGACTGAGAGGCCTTTTGAAGGTCCCGCCTCTCGGGGGAGGTGTATAAGGGTGAATTTTCGATGGATGGTGGGTTCACCAGGAAACTTTTGAATGGCAGCTTTCCACGCCTAGGTTGATAGTGTGTTTGATGTGTTCATTTTTATGCTTGATCATTCAACTCCTAGGTTTGGCCGATATGAATCTAAACTATTCTATATGCCAATGCTGATTTAAATGAATACAAAAAATAGAAATGGATGCAAATGACAGAGAATATGCTAACTAGAAGATGTCATACCTGATTCCGGATGTCTGATGGAGATTCTGAGTCTTGTAGCAGTTTAGATCATCTCAATTTGTACGTAATCGCCTGATATTTCTTGGGATCATCCCAAATCATAGAAGGTCATCTGAAATCAGACAGAATCATCTGAAATCTGACGAATTCGTCAGACGAATTCGTCAGAAACCTGCAATCACAAAAACAGACACAAAATACCAAATATGCAAATGCAGAAGCAAGGGATAATGGTAGAAATAACAGCAAACATGCCTAAATAATAGATTATAATAACAGATAAGGAAATGCAGTAAATTTAATGATTGATTTTATCTTTATCATGCAATTATGCTAAATGAGGTGAACTCCAAGATGCATAAAACATAATAACTTAAAACAGTGCAGAGATATGATATGAAAAATGCAGAAAAGCTAAGAAAATGCAAACTCTAAACTCGGACTGCCCTCAATCTGGACTATAGTCAGGATCGCCTCCAATCGTACGAGATCGTCCAATCGTCCGAGATCGTCCGCAATCGTCCGAGATCATCCTCGACGATCCAAGCTAGCTTCGATTGAAAAATAGTAGAGTTCCTACAATAAAAATACAAAAATACCAAATGCAAGCAAAATAGTGCGAGGGAATAAGGAGCTAACTCTGCAATGAAATCCATCAACTAAGGGGTTGGGGGTTCAGTGAGAATCAACCAAGGGGAATCAGGGGGAGACAGGGGGATAAACTAGAAAAATCCTAGTTTATATAGGATTAGGAAGAGGTTTGGGAGGTTGGGGATCATCCCAATCTGGGAGATCTCCAACAGGGAAATCTCCAACTCGTGCAGACACGCTTCTGCCCGAGTTGGAGAGGCTGTTGAAACAGAAGCTAATTATGAAAATTTGGTTTTGGGACGAAATCGTCTGGACGTTCTGTTCCAGATGAATTCGTCAGATCGGGGACGATTTCGTCTAATCTGAG
Organism: Wollemia nobilis; assembly: GCA_028583015.1. Taxonomy (NCBI): domain Eukaryota; kingdom Viridiplantae; phylum Streptophyta; class Pinopsida; order Araucariales; family Araucariaceae; genus Wollemia; species Wollemia nobilis. The sequence continues at coordinate 5,101,556 of JAQPPZ010000314.1, forward strand.
ACGATATCGTCCAACGGTCAAAACAAATCCTAAAAATGGCACGAAAAATGGGGAAAGCGGGTAAAAGGTTGTTTAACGGGCAGTTTGGGGTTGAAATTCAAATTTTAATATTTTATCTTTTTACTAAGGTTTTAACCGTGCCAATTTTAGGGTGCTACAGGCATAACCAACTCAGGAGAAATTTGATCACTCAAATTTTTGATATTGGATTCTTAGGTGATGCTAGATAAAACTATCTATGATATTGTTATAGTGAAAATTTATTTACAGAAGCAAGAAGATTCCTATAGTAGATAGAGAATACTTTCATATTCAAGTGTGAGAAGAAGACAAAAAGTTTTCCTCAAGGAGTGATTGATTTAAGTTACATTCTATTATAGTTTTAGGTCTCAAAGATAGACCTTGATAGACGTTTTAGGTCAGTAATATATTGACCTTGATAAGATAGATTGTTTTTACTTATTCCAAGAAACTATTTAGAATAGAAGGCAGTCTATAATATTGATTATGGTCTTGAAGGAAAATACCTTGATAATAAGCTTGACAGTTGGTCCAAGAGAAGATGCTAAGATAGAGTTTAAAGAACTAGAGATTTGAGACCCTTCATAGAAAGAGGTCCATAGTGGAGATAAGTGGCTCTAATAGAAAAGAGGCCATATTTGATTGAGAAAGGAAGGAGTCATAAGGAGAAAATTCCTAGAAGACTTGTAGATTTGAGACAAAAGACAACAAGAGGAGACCCATTGAAAGAGGTCCCATTGAAGACAACAAGATATAAGAGACCCACTAATAGAGATCCCATTGAAGTCAAACATATAGAAATCTTGAGAAAGATTTTCTATTGAATATTGAAGAAAGTATATGAATCTCATTAAAAAAGGTTCATCATAAAGATATAGAAGAGATTGTACTACAAGCCATTTGATAAGAGAAATAGGCTTGAGATAAAGGAAGTGTTTACATAGAAATATAGCAAGCAAAAAGGACAAGGTAGGACATCATTGAAGATAAGAATTTACATACTCACAAGAGTAATTTCAATCAAGGAAAAACTATGTTTTGGAAGAAAACAACTTATGAATAAAGGCCAAGATAAATATGAAGGCAACAAGCTAAAATTTAAAGACAACAAGCTTAAGTTTGAAAGCAGTAAAGAAATTCAAAGGAAATAAGCTTAGATTTGAAGGAAGCAAGCTAAAGTATAAATTCATCAAAGTCTTAGAATAAACATTTGGCTTTCAAGAAATAAAGTATTGGCAAATCCATAGCCACTACAAGAGAACGCCAAGTATTCAAGGTTTGTATTGGTATATTTAGAGAGAGACAACCATTTCAAGGTACTTATAAGTATCTTAAAGTTGTTTGGATGTCAAATATTGGAGCATGTGCAAAGATAACAATTGAAAGAGTGTATTGAAGCCACATAAACCTGCACAACAATGTATATATGAAGGAACATAAGCATTAGGCATTGAGCCAAACAAAGAATAAAATTATAGAATAGAATTGAACATAGTACAAAAGGGAACGTCTAACATATAACACACTCATTCCTAGAACACAAAGTTGATTCATAAAGTGAAATGTGAATAGAATAAAAAAATTAAAGTAGATATGAGTCTACAATAGAATCCAAACATCAAGGAATCGAAACTAAGAGCCAAGCACCAAAGAGGAATTGAGTGCCAAGGTAAAATTGAATTCTAAGTAGGAATCAAGCACCAAACCTAGCGATAAGAAAGAATAAAGATAAGGAAAAATTAGCACTAATGAGGAACCAAACCAAGGTAGGTCGAAGCACTAAGATAGGCTATATAGTGCCAAGCACCAAGCAAGATCTAACTTAGATGTGGATAAACTCAGCAAGCTTTAAGTCAAATGCAAAGCCATGTAGGAGTCGAGTGCAACACAAGAGTAAAGTGTTGAGAAGGAGCTAAGCACAATGTAGGAGTTGAGTGTAATGCAAGAGAAAAGTATCTAGAAAAATTTGAGCATTGATCAGGAGTTGAAAAACAAAGTGATGGATAGCTAAAACAATTTAGAGCAGACACAAAGAGATGGAGAGTTGAAGCAAAGTGAAGGAGACAAAATCTAACACCGAACGTAATTTTGAACATTAGTTATAATGTGGATGAGGTAAATAAAAATTGTAATGTCAAGGATATCAAGGTCATCATTAACCAAACCTATCTAAGCACCAACAATCATCTCATCAAGAAAGTGAAATTCTAGGTTGTAATGTATGCTAAGCATTGCAGAGTTTCAAGTACAATTTGGAGGAGTTGAAACATTTGGGTAGCTTAAGTTGTAACATATTTTGAAGTGCTCAAATAAAGGACTTGCATGTTGAACAACATCATACACATTCAAATGAAATATCCAAATTCCAAGGGAATAAAGCAACGTCTTTGAAGTCAGAGAAACACCAAGTGCAAGTTCATTCAAGACATCAACACTCAGGCAACAAGGTATTATTTTTCAAAAATTGATTTTTGATTACTATTATATGGAGAGATAAGGATAAATTATTATTTTATAAGGTTTTATTATTAATTAAGGTTCATATTAATATTAATTAGGAGTGATATGGTTTATTGGTAGATTAATCAAGTTTTTTTATTATTTTTGGATAAATAAGAATAATAGGAGGTATTTTTTATTTATTTAATTATTTGGAAGGCTTTAATTTATTGTATTATTTGAAATTCAAAGATAGATTTTTTGCAAATGAGATAAGGAAGTCTACTTAAAATTTAGGAATATTAAATTTGTAAAATTCTTATTTTCTAGTTTCTAATTAATTAGGGAGACAAGGAATTCAACATCATAGTTTTTTGAAAAATTTAGAAACTTAGAAATTTTCATTCAAAACCTAGGGAGTCATAAGGTAGTCAAATTTAAAGGTTATATGAGTGCCACTGTGTAAACCAAAAAATTCTTTCTTTCATAGTCTCAACTTCTCAAAGGTTCTAATTATGCTTCATGGAAAAATAAAGTGAAATCAATTTTGATAGTAGAAAAACTTTGGGATATTGTTAGTGGAACAAAAACTAAACCTATTGAAGATGATAGAGAAATTCAAAAATATGAAGAAGGAGAAGCAAAAGCACTCATGATAATAACATTTGCAATTACAGATGAAATACAACCTTACATAAGCACAATAGTAACCTCTATAGAAGCTTGGAATACTTTAGCCAAGATATTTGAAGGAAAGAACAAAGCTACTATTTTGAATCTTCAAACTCAGTTGCATTATTTAAAAGTTAATAATGATGAAAGTGTCAAACTATTTTTAATAAGAGTTGCGGACATAAAAGAAAAGCTATTAACCTTAGGAGAAGAGGTAGAGGACAAATTTCTTGTTCAAGTGATCTTGAGAGCCCTTCCAGAAAACTATAAGCATCTAGTTACATCTTTGCAAATTCTAAGCAAAGATACTTCATTTGATGAGTTAGTCAATATACTACAAGAGTATGAAGTGGAGAATTCAATCAAATATGAAATGAATAGCAATGCCTCAGTATCAAAAGATTACTCGTAATGAAATGTTAGTTCAACTTCAAGAGATATGTTTAAATGGAATAATAGATATTATCATATATGTAGAAAGAGAAATAATAATACAAAATTATGTAGATGTAATCCAAGGAATCAATCTCAAGGAAATCAGATAAATCAAAGTGATCAAAAAAATAGTCCAATACAACTAATATAATATCAAACTCAATACATTCCACATCAACAACAATTTCAACATCAATACCCTTTTCAGTATCAACATCAGCTACAATATAGAGAAGGAAATCAAAAGGGTCATCTAGCTCAAGAAATTTAGAAAATTCAATAACTAGAAGAAACTATTGAAGAAAATGAAGTCAAAGCTCTTTCAACAAAATTAGTAATTTATGAAGATAATTTTTTGAAAGATACTAATCATTCACTTGATCATAATACAAAAAGGCAGTAGATTGAAGAAAGCAAGAGAAGACAACACATGGTCCAAGATTAGGATAAAGACCATATTGAAGACTTAAGTCTTCAATAACCAAATAATGTAATACAAGGGGGTTTTGGAGAATATTACATTATTTGGTACATGAAAATTTACCACCTTGGTATATTATTGTAAATATTATAATATGGTTGTGTCTTAGATTAGTGAATGAGTAAATATTTTATGTAATGAAATAATGTGCAAGAAATGCACAAGTGTCATGTAAATATATGTGCAAGTGTTATGAGTGTAAATGTGGACATGTGTCTAATATGTAAGAGTGCACGTGTGTCCTTAGAATAGGATAGTGAAGAGTTGTTAAAGAAAAGTGAAGTTCAAGAGTGCAACATATGAAGAGTCACATACGATTGTATAATTGTGGTAAAACATTGTAATTATCATTGAACATGCATAGTTTTATGATTGCATTAGTAGACCTTTATTAAATAGCATTCTTAGTATTCTACGTGTAATATTGTGAACTTGTTTATATGATTATTCTATGGTAATTCTTATGAGATATTCTATTTTGATATTACATTCTGAGCAATTATTTGATTAATTATATTGCAACTTCATTATATTAGATCTTGTGATATTTTCCTGTGATATTTACATTAGTATTAGAGCTTCAAAAGATAAAATTCACCCTCATGATAATGAGAAACATATTGTTAATAACCATAAATTACCCTCCCACATGTCCTCCTCTCATCCCTCCTCACTACTGAATTCATCCCCTTAAGATCATGGTTGCCTATGCCAATCACTATTGTTGGTATTTGAAGTTACGTAGAAATGATAAGAGTTGTTATAAAATTTGTTGAGGGCATATAGGAAATAGGTTAGACTATTCTATGTTAGGATCTAGCTATTAATCTGCAAATATTTTTTACAATAATAAATGGTCTCTCACTATTTTGAGCCATAGTTTGTTATTCTTGAGCATTATATATTGTAACCTGGAATAAAGCAAATCAATCTAATGAGTTATTAATCTCATTTTGGTATCAGAGCACAAGAGTGCTAAGTTGTGGAGAGCTTGTGCATATGGAGAAAATTGAGAAACATGGTCATCTTACATTAAGAGGATCCCATGGTCTTAATTATGATGCACATCTCCATCCGCTATGAGAGGAAGCTCACTAAGCGTGTTGCTGTAACACGAGAAGTCACAACATGTGAAGGTGTGAAAGGAGACTGACATGAGGAGAAAATTGTTATTTTATCTCATTTAAAAAATATGTGTTTTTTATTTTGTTGGATCCTGTGAAAGAAACACGATCGCAATTTACACGGCTACACTCTATCCATGTAAAGGACACCTTGCATACACGTTTGCAGTGTGGACAGAAGGAGCGATATGAAACTGTTGTAGTAACCAGAGATCCACTACAAGGAGGGATATATACTGAAAGGAGATTTATCAACACTGGGAATATATAATCCATGAGCAAGATAAAATATGTGAGCTCATTTATGTGATTTGTCTTTCGTGAGCATACGATTTGCACGTGAGAAGATTAGTATAAAATATGTTGATGTGACGCACTAAAAATAAATAAATAAATACACTATGGTTTGCATTGTTTAAAATTAATTGAAGGTGGATAGAAGACTTCAGAGAAGACCACATGAGGATTTATACTTAGCATTGTGCTAATTTGAAAGGAAAGCACATGAGAAGGGTCGACAGTTTGATTGAAATTCTTTGGTTCAAAAAAATTTGTTACTTTTCTCAAAGATCACGATGCTCAAAGGAAGGCCATGTTGAGACGTACTTTGCTATGATTAGAATACGATTTGGAGTGAAAATAAACAAACCTATAGAAGCACGCAGTCATTGAGTTTTTAATCACAAAATTTGATTCACTGAGCATTTAATTTTGGTGAGAGTTCATCAAAGAAGGTGTACTGCGGATGGACAAACCGTGAAGACAAGTCATTTTGAATGTTGTATTGTTGTGGAGTTATTAATATAGGCGTAAGGTGAATATGGACATATAAAGGAGTTATTTGTTGGAGCTCAGCTATTGTTGTTGCTGTAAGAGAGTTCTACGAGGTGGAGTGAGGAAGACTGAGGTGAATTAATATTTTTTTGTCTTATTGATGTAGTTTATTTACAAGTAATACAAGATAGAGAAAGATAGTTGATAATTTTAATCAATGGCTGCCACAAAAAACCTACCCATTCCTGAGTTCAATAGGCTAGATTATGAGTATTGGTCTATCAATATGAAGACCTTACTCATAGACAAAGGTTTGTGGGACATAGTCAAATATGGCTATGTAGAACCTGCAGATTGGACAACCTTGAGTGCAGCTAATAAAATTGCTAAGAAGGATGCCCAAAAGAAGAACTCATTTTCTCTCTACCATCTACAAGTAGCTTTGGAGAAAAGCATCTTTCCAAGGATTGCTTCTTGTTCAAATTCTATAGAAGCATGGAAAGCCTTGAAATATAGCTATCAAGGGAGTGATCAAGTGAAGCAAGTAAGGCTTCAAATATTTAAGAGATATTTTTGAGAATCTCAAAATGCAAGAAGATGAAAAATTTGGTGATTATTGTGTGAGAGTTAAAGTAGTTGTCAAAAAAATGGAGACACTTGGAGAAGATATAAAAGCTGAAGTGGTTGTAAAGAAAGTGTTGAGAACACTTCTTCATAAGTGGAATCATATTGCAATCATTATTGAGGAATATAAATATTTGTCTACTCTAACATTTGATGCACTAATTAGTTTTTTGGTATCCCATGAAGAGAAACTATAAACATCATCAAGCTTTGGAGGAGAAGAAATATTATTATCATCCAAGGAAGGTGAGACTCATGGAAATGCACAAGGAAGAGGAAGAGCACGAGGAAGAGGTATATCAAGAGGTGGCTATTGAGGAAAAGGAAGAGGAAGAGGAGGTGATAAATCAAACAAATCTTGTTACAATTGTGGCAAGGTTGGTCACTTTACTATAGATGGTTGGTCCAAGCATTCTCAAGAAGGAAAAGGTAATAACTATGGAAACTATAGAGAAGAGGAAGAAACTTCAAATTTGTTCCTCACCTATGGAAAATCAGATCAAAATCTCAATGAAGCTTGGATTTTGGATACTGGTTGCTCAAATCACATGAGTGATAAACAAGAGTTATTTGCTACCATGGATTCCACATAAAATTCAAAGATCAAATTGGGAGATGACAAGGCATTACAAGTTGAAGGTATGGGAGCCATGCAGGTTCCATAAAAATAAGGCACAAAGAAGGTAAACAATATCTTTTACACCCCTAAACTCCAACATAATTTGCATAGTATTGGAAAAATAGTGGAAAATAACTATAGGCTTGTCTTTGAAGATGGAAAATGTGTAATTTTTGATAAAAACAATTGTAATAGAGTTGTTACACAAGTACCTATGGAAAATAATAGGTTATTTCCTCTTAATTTTAGGGAACAAGGAGGTGCCCAGCTTGCTAATGTGGCCATAGAAAAACCAAGTGTGCTTTGGCACTTGAGGTATGGTCATATTAACTTTGCAAGCTTGAATTTGTTGACTTCTCAAGCTATGGTGTTTGGATTACCAAAATTTGAAGAGCACAATTAGGTGTGTGCAATATGTGCTTTGGGAAAGCACTCAATAATAAAGTTTCCAAGAGATCAATCATGGAGAGTAAGCTATCCACTCCAATTGGTACATTCAAATATTTGTGGTCCAATGCATACCAAAAGTATGGGTAACAATTCTTACTTCCTTACTTTCATTGATGATTTCTCTAGAATGTGTTGGATTTATTTTTTGAAAACTAAATATGAAGCTTTTGAATGTTTCAAGGATTTCAAAAATAATGTAGAGAATCACAGTGAATATGTTGTAAAAATTCTAAGGACTGATAGAGGAGGGGAGTATTCCTCAAATGCATTTCTAAAATATTGTAAAGATTGTGGGATCAAAAGGTAATTGTAATGTCTCCATTTTTAGTGACTTTGAGGTAATGATCTTGATGACCTATTTTGGGTCCTTGTAGGTCATGCAGAGTGGTGAAGGGACTCATCACCATGGAGAAAATATATTTGTTCAAGCTCCAACATAGTCTACTGCAGTTGATTGGCCAATTTTGGATCATGGGTGCTATTTTTGGCCTTAAATGATTTATTTTCCTTTATGCATAATATATATATTATAAAAATAATTTTATAAAGGGAAATTATAATTAAAATTTTTAATGAAGCCTTGTTGTTTTAAAACAACATTAAGTTTACTAGGTTGGGGGACCAAGGAGGCGTCCCATTCCTTGGAGGCTTCTAGAAGTTGATTGAAACAAGCATAAATAAGAGTGATGTGAGTTCATTTGAGAGGCTATCCACTCCAATTGGTACATTCGAATATTTGTGGTCCAATGCATACCAAAAGCATGGGTAACATTTCTTACTTCCTTACTTTCATTGATGATTTCTCTAGAATGTGTTGGATTTATTTTTTGAAAACTAAAGATGAAGCTTTTGAATATTTCAAGGATTTCAAAAATAATGTAGAGAATCATGGTGAATATGTTGTAAAAATTCTAAGGACTTATAGAGGAAGGGAGTATTCCTCAAATGCATTTCTAAAATATTGTAAATATTATGGGATCAAAAGGTAATTGTAATGTCCCCATTTTTAGTGACTTGGAGGTAATGACCCTGATGACCTATTTTGAGTCCTTGTAGGTCATGTAGAGTGGTTAAGGGACTCATCGCCATGGAGAAAATATCTTTGTTCGAGCTCCAGCATGGTCTACTGCAGTTGATTGGCCATTTTTGGATCATGGGTGATATTTTTGGCCTTAGATGATTTATTTCCCTTTATGCATAATATATATTATAAAAATAATTTTATAAAGGGAAATTATAATTAAAAATTATAATGAAGCCTTGTTGTTTTAAAACAACATTAAGTTTACTAGGTTGGGGGACCAAGGAGGCATCCCCTTCCTTGGAGGCTTCTAGAAGTTGATTGAAACAAGCATAAATAAGAGTGATGTGAGTTCATTTGGGAGGAGGAAAGATATTTGTTTGTTTGGGTGATCTTTTTCTGAGGGTATTGCAGAAATGTGTAGTGTTGGAGCTTGTGGGGAGTCAACCTCCATGAGAACATTGGTTTCGTATGTGCAATACCATACCTAGCCAATTAGAGGAGTTGCTACAGCGGGTAACTCATTGTGCTTCAGAGTTTATTTTAGCTTAGGGTTTGTGGATTGTTGAAGGTCAGCTTTGGGCAAATCGGAGACATGGGTTTTGTTGCTCAGCTTCAGCCATTCAGGAAATCATATTTACATTAAGGATTGGAGCTCATTTAGAGGTACTTTGATGTGTTCATCCATGACTGGTTATTTCATATCAGACCTACATGTTTGTTCATAGTTGCATATTAGAATCTTATTCCGTTGTGGGTATTGGTTCATTGCATTGGTCTTGAGACAACGATCATTTCAAGTATTTAATTGTAATTTTTGACAAAGGGAATGAATTTATAGGAAGGGTCGAACCTTCCAGCTGGGTGCCCTTCCTTGGAACCCATGACTTAGGGTTGATGGTGCTATTTTGGGTGAATATTGAAGGAAAAAATAGTTAAGGCTGACATTAAGTTAAGGCTGAAATTTTGGGTGTTATTGCTTGGGGGGCTGACATTAAGTTAAGGCTGACATTTTGGGTGCTATTTCTGGGGATGACATTGAGTTAAGGCAATCTAAATTACATCATCTTTTGACCAGCATTTGTCATTGAGATGCAGACAAGGGTTTGCCAAAATTTGAAGACAACTGGATTGACAAACGGAGCACCTGGGTTCAATTGTTTTGATCATCATTGAGGATTCACACTTGGTGCTTCATCCATTTACAGAGGTATTTACATTGTTGTTGATTTTAATGTATCTAGGGTTTGAACATTCTGAAGTTGTGCCCTAGTTCGAAAATAAAATTGAAATTAAGTTGCAAATTTTGGATGTTTATTTCTGCAATAATTGTGCAAATTGAAATATATTTTAATTTAGCAAATTTAAATAAATTGGGAAAAAAATTGAGAAAAAATCGCAGAAGGGGGTGGCCATTATAGTGGTATTAGAGCAGGTCATTCCTGCCAGCCTGTGGAAGCCTCAAGTCAATTTCAGATTCAATGGCATCTATTGATTGGACTGAGAGACAACGTGAGTGGGATAGGACCCAACATGAGATAGAAAAGTCCCTCAAAATTTTTGTTGCAATGATGAAAGTTCCTCTACCTTCAGTTCCTCTTTAGGTTCAATGAAAGTCAGAGCCGACAGTAGTAGACCAACATAAATAGTATAGACAGGAGTGGGATGCACTAGGTTCGAATTTTCAAAAACTCATGTCATTCCAGGATTTTGTGGGTACTCAAAATAGGCAAACTCCTAGAAATAGGAGTAGACCAATTCATCAGGGATAGATCCACCAAGAACAGGGAGAACCGATACAACCCACATCACATGAACATTCTGAGATTCAGGAACAAAGGAGGATAGGCAGCGAAGTGATTATGAAAAATCTACAGGTTTTGAAACCTCCTCACATCAGCAGGAACCAGTTGAGGTGAGAGCATAAGTGCTTCACATGCCAAAAACCTTGGATGCTTGGTCATGTTTGTGAGACCAGCTATGACAGTGATTTATTACAGCCTAGTATGGTTGAGGACAGCAAGAAGATTGAGCCGATTGCAGATGCTTCACCTCAGGAAATAAGCCAGATAGAAGCTCAAAATGACTTAGGTGATGATGAGTTGCTAGAATATGGTTTGTCACAGGGTGAATGCATATCAAAGTTTCAGGATGACTTGGTCAAGGAGCATCTTGTTGATGATGGGGTAGTAGTTGTGGGTTTACATGCAGTTATAGTTGTTAACATACCAGTTGGAGTCCCAACTGCTATTAGTTGTCTTGTGGACACTACTGGGATTGTTTCTGGACATGTTAGCTCAGTTGAGGTTTCTGTCATGACTGCAGGAGTGGAGAATGATGCATATGTTACTCATGATAATGTTGTCTCAGACTTCATACCAGCCATTTTTGATGAGTCTATTGCTTATTCTCAATCAGTTCATTTTGAGACCATTGAGCATCATGACAGCTTTGGTGATGTAGGGATTGATAGGATTATGACATACAATGGTGACAATGTAGGTGTAGGGTTTGGTTATCAAACCAAATTTTTGGAGGAGAGTGCACAGGTTGTTCTACCTATCGATGATTCACAGAGTGATGTTACAGGGGTAGTGCATTTTGAGGATTATAACTACTGTGATGATATTGTACAACATAACTCACTTACAGTGGTCGAGCACAGTCCAGGAGTTGGCACGAGATTAGAGGATCATCTTATAGTGCCTTGGGATCCGGGTGTGTTGGCATCCGATGGTGATCTTGCATCGGTAGGAGTTGTTTCTCCTTTTGGTGGAATTGTTGCCCCAGATTTATAGAGAGAGCTATGCTCAGGGGGTAGATTGGGAGATGAGTACTCGGTTGCACAATAGAGGAGTTGTTTTCAGAGCTGTTCCAGGTAGTTTATGAGTTTGATTAGCACCAGATTGTAGATTCATGCATGAGTCCTTGTAATAGTACATCCATGTGTGATGTTATTCCTCTGTATAGTGTGATGCTTCCTTTGCCCGAAGGGAAGCCAGATTTATGCAGGTTTGATGGTCAGCTTTAGTAGGATAGTGTGTTCACAGATTCAGAGTTTGGGCTGAGCGACTTTACACCTATATACAGTATATGCTAGCAGGATGTTGCAGGTAGCTTTGATGATTCTATGCTTGGTGTGGTCTACGATGGTGATCAGTTTTGCATTTGTGATCCAGGGAGTTGTGAGTGGTACTTGTTTTGTCCCTATGAGTCAATAGTTTCTAGGACTGCTCGACTTTATGTTGGTCCATGGGATCTAGGTGGAGTGTACCCATGGCAGTTGTTGACTTGTGGAGATTATACCTTGACATCACTTTCGTTGGATGTTTGGTGGTGGGATTCAGTTCAGATATTTAGTTGGGAATTTCCTATTCGATTGTAGGTCAGTAACCGAGTGACTCTAGTTCGGTGTCTATTGATGGATTGGAGAGATATTTTGGTCAGGGAGTGGATATTCATACTGATGAGAGTTGTTGGGAAGTTATTTCCAACATCTTCTCCTTTCATCATCTTGGATGAATTCATTTGTTTGCATTGTTATCACATTTTGGGTTGGCATGTTGCTTCTTCCTTGGTGAAGCAGATGAGGGGTATACTATTGTGGCACTTAGTTTTTTTAGCAATGTCCAGTTGGGTGCACCCACAACATGACAGTGGTATTCTCATACTGGTGTGGGACCCTGGGATTCTATCAGATTTTAGTATGGGATTGCTTCTTCTGGAGACGACGTTTGTTGGTGCTGCAGTGATCAGTGGTTACAGCGTGCTGGGAGATGGGGTTGTTTTTAGGTGTGTTGGTATATGGTCATGTCTATCCAATGAGGTGTTTTTCATATTTGTTTGGGATCATGGCAGATGGTGCATTGCTTGAGGACAAGCAATGTTAAGGGGGGTGACTGTAATGTCCCCATTTTTAGTGACTTGGAGGTAATGACCCTGATGACCTATTTTGAGTCCTTGTAGGTCATGCAGAGTGGTTAAGGGACTCATCGCCATGGAGAAAATATCTTTGTTCGAGCTCCAACATGGTCTACTACAATTGATTGGCCATTTTTGGATCATGGGTGATATTTTTGGCCTTAGATGATTTATTTCCCTTTATGCATAATATATATATTATAAAAATAATTTTATAAAGGGAAATTATAATTAAAAATTATAATGAAGCCTTGTTGTTTTAAAACAACATTAAGTTTACTAGGTTGGGGGACCAAGGAGGCGTCCCCTTCCTTGGAGGCTTCTAGAAGTTGATTGAAACAAGCATAAATAAGAGTGATGTGAGTTCATTTGGGAGGAGGAAAGATATTTGTTTGTTTTGGTGATATTTTTCTGAGGGCATTGCAGAAATATGCAGTGTTGGAGCTTGTGGGGAGTCAACCTCCATGAGAACATTGGTTTCGTATGTGCAATACCATACCTAGCCAATTAGAGGAGTTGCTACAATGGGTAACTCATTGTGCTTTAGAGTTTATTTCAGCTTAGGGTTTGTGGATTGTTGAAGGTCAGCTTTGGGAAAATCGGAGACATGGGTTTTGTTGCTCAACTTCAACCATTCAGGAAATCATATTTACATTAAGTATTGGAGCTCATTTAGAGGTACTTTGATGTGTTCATCCATGACTGGTTATTTCATATCAGACCTACATGTTTGTTCATAGTTGCATATTAGAATCTTATTCCATTGTGGGTATTGGTTCATTGCATTGGTCTTGAGACAACGATCATTTCAAGTATTTAATTGTAATTTTTGACAAAGGGAATGAATTTCTAGGAAGGGTCGAACCTTCCAGCTGGGTGCCCTTCCTTGGAACCCATGACTTAGGGTTGATGGTGCTATTTTGGGTGAATATTGAAGGAAAAAATAGTTAAGGCTGACAAAAAAGTTAAGGCTGACATTTTGGGTGTTATTGCTGGGGGCTGACATTAAGTTAAGGCTGACATTTTGGGTGCTATTGCTGGGGGCTGACATTGAGTTAAGGCAGTCTAAATTACATCATATTTTGACCAACATTTGTCATTGAGAGGCAGACAAGGGTTTGCCAAAATCTGAAGACAACTGGATTGACAAACGGAGCACCTGGGTTCAATTGTTTTGATCATCATTGAGGATTCACACTTGGTGCTTCATCCGTTTACAGAGGTATTTACATTGTTGTTGATTTTAATGTATCTAGGGTTTGAACATTCTGAAGTTGTGCCCTAGTTCGAAAATAAAATTGAAATTAAGTTGCAAATTTTGGATGTTTATTTCTGCAATAATTGTGCAAATTGAAATATATCTTAATTCAGAAAATTTAAATAAATTGGGAAAAAAATTGAGAAAAAATCGTAGAAGAGGGGGTAGCCATTATAGTAATTCACCACTGCCTACACCCCACAAAAAAATGGTGTGGCTAAAAGGAAGAACTATACTATTGTAGAGATGGCAAGGTCAATGCTTCAAACAAAGAAGCTAAGTAACATGTATTGGGTTGATGTTGTTAGAAAAAGTGTTTACATTTTGAATAGGAGTCCTACTTCTAGTTTAGATGGGATAACTCCATATGAGGGATGGTATGGCAAAAATACAAATGTAAAACACTTAAAATTTTTTGGTTGTCTTGCATATGCACACATTCCTGATGAGATAAGAAAGAAACTTGATCCCAAAAGTTAAGTATATATTTTCATTGGGTATTGTGAGACTTCAAAGGCATATAGTCTCTACAATTCAAAAATACATAAAATTTTAATCTCAAGAGATGTAAGTTTTTATGAAGGGGGAGAATGGGGTCATCAAAAACTTTTTTTTAATGATGGATCTCAAGATGCAAGTTCCTCTCAAGTGCAGCCCAAAAATAGCAAAGGAAGTCCTCCTCCAAGTCCAAGCAAGAGTTCTACATTAAGTACAACAAGTTCTACTCCAATTCCTTCTCCACAAATATCAAAAAATTCTTCTCCAATACCAATGTAAGTAGATTAACCATCAAGAGGTAAGAGAAAACTTCAGTACCATCCCTCATACCAAATTTTGGATAAGAATTTTTCAAAAAAGATACACTAGATGTCAAGCTAGTGAGATGAATGAAGTCTTGAAAAGACTTGAAAATTTGTACATGTATGGTGATGAAGACTCCCAAGAGCCTAAGGGAGATGTTGTAAACTATGATTTAATGAATATTTTAGAGCTAGAGCCATCTATTTATGAAAAAACATCTGCTCATGATGTATGGCAACAAGCCATGAAAGAGGAAATGACCTCTATAAAAAAGAATTATACATGAGAGCTAGTGGAGCTTCCTAAGGGCAAGAAATGTGTTGGATGTAAATGGGTCTATAATACCAAGTCCAATGCTTATGGGAACATTGAAAGACATAAGGCAAAACTAGTAGCAAAAGGGTTTACTCAAAAGTATGGGATTGACTATGAGGAGACCTTTGCTCCTATTGCTAGATAGGAGACCATCAGACTAGTACTTTTCTTGGCTGCTCACAAAGGGTGGCACATTCAACACATGGATGTTAAGAGTACATTTATTAATGGGTACTTTAATAAAGATATTTTTATGCAAAAACCTCAAGGCTTTGAATAACAAGATAAGGAGAACCTTATCTATAAATTGAAGAAAGCATTGTATGGCCTAAAGCAAGCACAAAGGGCATGGTACTCACACATTTATGGATACTTTCAAAAGTATAGATTCACTAGGAGCAAAAGTGAACCTACTCTCTACTACATGAAATAAGGTAAAGATATTCTCATTGTGTGCTTATATGTGGATGATCTAATATTCATGGGTAGTAGTGCTAAGATGAATAAGGAGTTCAAAAACTCCATGATGAAAGAGTTTGAAATGAAGGATATAGGTTTGATGCATTACTTCCTATGAATGGAGGTACATCAAACAGGAAATGAGATATTAATATGTCAACATAAATATGCTCATGACATGATAAAGAAATTTTCTATGGAGTAATGAAAGCTGAAGAACACAAGCTTATACTGAGAGGGGGGGTGAACAGTATAAGACCTCTTTTTATTTTTTCCTTTATACTTCAAAACAGTAAAGCAATATACCCAAAGCAATATCAAAGCAATGCACAATATCATCCACAAAGTGACACCAATTTTAACGTGGTTCACCCGGAATGGTCGAGCTACGTCCACAAAAATTTTCTCTAAAATTTATCTCAAAGTTCTTTGGGAATCCTTCCCAATTACAATGTTTATGAGCCTCGGCCCAAAGGAGATACCTTCCCCCAATCAAAATTTATGAGCCTCTGCTCAAAGGAGATACCTTCCCCCAATCAGAATTTATGAGCCTTTGCTCAAAGGAGATACCTTCCCCCAATCAAAATTTATGAGCCTCTGCTCAAAGGAGATACCTTCCCCATTACAATCTGAATTTATGAGCCTCTGCTCAAAGGATATACCTTCCCCTCTACTCTGGAAATGATCCTTTAGAATATCAATTGCCTCTACCTCTTGCCAGCACGTGGAACTCCTTTCCATTGAAGACCTCCTATCCTTAATGCTTAGCCTAAGAGACCTCTGCCTTCTACGATCACGTCCACAGTAGCTCAACAACTCCGTACCAAACACGATCAGTCGGTCTAGTACAAGTCTTCCTCTGTCTGTCAGATCTGTCCAACACTTGAAAAAATCAATCCTTTGCACACAAGCCTTCTCAAAGACTTGCCAAATCTATCCTCAGGTTCTTCTCAAGGAACCAGTGCTCCTCTGTCCTCAAGTTCTCTGAAAGAACTATCAAACTCAACTCACAAGTCCTCTGCTAGGACCTATCCAAATCTACTCACAAGTCCCCACCGAAACCTGTCCAAAACCTGCTCACAAGTCCCCACCGAAACCTATCTAAAACCTGCTCATAAGTCCCCACCGAAACCTGTCCAAAATCTCAGCAAGCTCACCAAGAAAAACTTTCTTAGTAGGAAATCACAAGGTGAATTGTTAGAGACCCAATGTGATTTTTCAAACTCATAGAAGCATAAAGAGAATTGTTAGAGACTCAATATGTTCTATACTCAACTCCCAATCTCAAAACTCAACTCAAAATCAATCTCAAATCTGAAAACTCAACTCAATATCTGAAATGGATAGGATAGAATGCTTTCTTTCAAGAAAATGAAACTCCAACAATTGCCAACTATGCAAAGAATCATATAACAATGATACTCATGTTATTTTCACCATCAATTAGGGCTTCAACAACAATGCTCATCAAACAAGGTTCAATCAACACCATTCAGCTCAAAACACAACCTTGAAGCATTTCACAATCAACATCAGAAAAGAAAACAAGTAGAACTCCTTTTCTCTCCAATATTGTTTGAACAAAAGCGTCCACCAACTCAACTCACAATAGCACACACAACTTTTCAAATCATCAACAAAGGAGTAAGCCCAATACTTTAACGAAGTAAAGAATAGCTTGATTATTACCAATTTAATGAAAGCAAATGTCAATCTCAAAGCTGCCCACTTAAGGTTTCACAACTTCACACAAGAAGCAATTGACCTTAAAACATCATGCTTTCATTTCCATAAACAACCAAAAGCACTCTCAACATTATAAGAAATATTTAACCCTTATACACCTTATTTATCCCTTATAGTCTTATCACAAATAAAATTTATCTCTCATAAGAATGCAATAAGATATTTCAACAACATCTTCAAAAAGAATCTTTTATCAAAATACAAACAAGCTTTAAACTCCTTATAACTCCTAAGCTGTTTTTCCCTCTAACAAACTTCCTCCATCCGCAAAAACACTTAGCAAAAATTAATTTCAAAAATACCTTAGCCAACATCAAAAATCTCTATGGAGAAATTGCGCATGAATTCTAACACCACCTGCTGCATCCACTTCACGACAAAAAACCCTTTCACGATATTTGAACGCGGAACCTCCTATTCGGGTAGCGCGCCAACAGCCTAGCCACTACCGATGCGCCAAAGGAACCTAATGAGATTTAAACTTCATGCTGTTAACCTTGATCCTTCTGCACCAGGGATAAAATGAAACAACTGTCCCTTCCTTTCCTCTGTCGCGACACGACAACAACAAACTTTAAGGCGGATTCGACAAACGACGAGTGCAGACAAACAAACAACGGATACCCGAAAAATGGTGAATACATAGACAAATTCACAGTGAGTGACACCTTTCAAAATTTGGATGGGATAAATATTTGTTTTCATCGAGGGAGATTTATATGCAATTTACCATAAGCTCTTTGACATCGGTGAGGAGTTTAACATGTCGATGGAGGTCTTTGCTAGCGCCCACAACTTAAAACATTTACGCCATGGATTAGGAGAACCCATTGCAAATAATAATTTATTTATTTAAAAATAATTAAATGGAACCTTAACAAGGTTTTTAATTATTTAAATAAATACTTCCTCCTGGACCCAAATGCATTAAACCAATGCATCCACCTGTAATCTCTAAACCTGCCAACTTGGGGTTTGCAAAAGACCTTTGAAACTGTCATGTCGTAACCTTCATCAAAACAAATTATTTGACATCAAATCAAATTCCTTCAAGAGATTCTTGACATCAATGACAACTTATACATTTGAGCAAAGGCAATGTACCCAAAGTACCCAAAATTGCCAACAAAAGCTTGTTGCAACTCCAATAGGTCATGGGATACAATTATGCAAAGAATATGGAGCACCAAAAGTTGACAAGACCACTTATAGGAGCATGTTTGGAAGCCTAATGTTCCTCACCAACACAAGGTCAGTTATTCAATATGATATTTATCTAGTTTCAAGGTATATGGATGATCCATATGAACTTCATATACAAGCAACTAAAAAAATTTTGAGATATGTAAAGGGTACATTGGATTATGGGATCCATTAGCACAAATGTAATGCAGTAAAATTAGTTGACTTTAGTGATAGTGATTGGGGCAGCAACATAGATGATAGGAAATCTACTTCAAGAAATTATTTTAGTCTTGGGTCAAGACTAATTACATGGAGTTCCAAAAAGTAAACTTTTGTAGCATTATCATCTACTAAGGCTAAGTACATAGCAATAACAAATGCTAGTACCCAAGCCTTATGGTTGAGAAAATTTCTTGAAGAAATAGGTGAGAGATAAAATGGTCCTACTATATTGTATTGTGGTAATATGAGTGCCATAAAATTGGCACATAATCTTATCCACCATAGCAGGTAAAACCACTTCAATATGAATTATCACTTCATAAGAGACATGGTGGAGAAACAGGTGGTTGAGCTACGAAATTGCAACACTTTGGACAACATAGCAAACATATTCACCAAAGGAGACACTAAAGCTCAGTATATAAAGCTGAGAGACTGTCTTGTCAGCCCTATCAACTTTAAGGGGGAGAATGTTGGCATTTGAATTTACGTAGAAATAATAAGAGCTGTTATAAAAAATTTTGAGGGCATATAGGAAATAGGTTAGACTATTCTATGTTAGGATCCAACTATTAAACTGTAAATATTGTTTATGAGAATAAATGGGCTCTCACTATTTTGAGCCATAGTTTGTTATTCTTGAGCATTATATATTATAACCTAGAACAAAGAAAATCAATCTAATGAGTTATTCATCTCAACTATTTGGTGCCCTTAATCTACTTCTAAACCTATATAAAATTTAAAATCTCTTGATCCATCTCCCTCAGAGGGATTTTTGTTATGATGGTGCCTGAGGTAGGGGATTTTTTATTTTTCTTTTTGTTGTTGCCTCGCTTGACTGTGTGGTTTATGATGGCTATGCTCAAGTATCTTTGGTCATATTACAAGGGTATAGGTCCCTCGATTGAGGCCCTCTCCATTGGGCATACCCTACCTTAACATATGGGGTTAAGTAGAGGAACCTAGAGTTGTTGCTATATTAGTAGAGGTAATGGAAAGGGTTACACCTTCAATGCTTGATGCTTTAATGAGAATCCTATAAGGCCATATAGCTTAGCATAGAAGTGCCAAAAGTTGGGAATGTCATTGAGGACCTTCACCTTCTCCCTTTCTAGAATAATTGAGTGTTGAATTAGAGAGGTGGGTATAATTCTTCTCTTGAATTTATTTCAATTCTTTAATTCTTCTATGTGGGTTTAATTTGTTCACTAAAGTGGTTCTCTTGTACAAAGCTAAATAGGAGGCCTATGTTACCTTTATAATATTTAATATCCCTACATTGTGGAAATTGCTATAGTACTAAGTGAAAATCATCATGTATTTCTCAATTTGTGTAATTTTTAAATTTGGTATCTAATTCATAAATAATAGATGTGTAATTATTATATGATGAATCTATGTTGTGAATGTCCAATTGGCTAGGACAAACACTATTATTAGTTATGTTGAAGTGATATTATTAGTTACTTCTACTTTTTATAAGATTAGAGTGATTCCTTCTATGTAATCCTAGATCCCTAAAAATGCTTAACCTCTAATACCTAGTTGACAATTGAACTTTTAAAAATATTCCTTAATATTACCACCTCAAAATAAAAAATTAAATTATGAAAAATAATATTTAGGGAACTAAAACTCATTAAATTCAACCATATACAAATCTAGATATAGATTTCATATTATATAGTTATATGTGTGACCATATTAAGATAGAAATTGCTATAAATTGGTACACATATTGGATTTTATAACTTGAGTATTAATGGTCCTATATTTTTTGTAATGGTTAAATGGTATTGAAATTATCCCCACCCATGTTACATTATGAATACATAATCGTATTACATTAACTTGGCAATTATGCATGTATTGTTTGGTAATATTTGAATGTGGATCTCCTTTGTGATAGTTGAGGAATTTACTCAATTGAGATCATGACATCTGATTAAAATGTTAAGGGTAACCCATAGGATTAGAACCTTGGTTGATGGTGTGAAATTATTCATTCCCAACCAAACTCCCTAAACCCCATGGGGTTATTGGTGATCATATGTTATGCTTAATCTTATTGGAAATTTTATATGATACTACACTTGTCTAGAAAAATTCCATTACTTTCAATACCCATGCTTTAGAACTTTGCTTCTTGCAATTGGGACAAACATGATAGGACTTCATGGTTGAAAATAATTATTGGAAAGTATTTTATTTATTGTAAGATGATGAACATTTCCATAGTAGCTTACGTAGTCCAACCACTTTGATTGCATTCAGTAAGGCAATTACCCTTGCCTAAGTCATAGTTTTATTTTTTCTAGATAACAAGGGGTTGTACTCAGGTCCCCCATCCTTTATAAATTACAACTCTATCATTTAGATATTGAGATTTTACAAACACATTAATGTCTCATATCAATTGAGTAGCTATAGCTAGATACCTACATCATTTTTTATAAAAATTTTAAATTCTTGATTTTCATTTTTTGGATCTTCTTCAATTTTCTTTGTGAATACAAATATTCCAAAATTTAGCATCCTTATTGAATTTTTCCTACAACATCCTTCACAATACAAAAAATCCACCTCTATTATCTATGCATTGCATCTTCGTAGAGTAATATTTCCAAAATATCATACTATCATAGTCTATTTTACCAGATCTAGATTGCTAGTTTTGTTCCTAAAACATAAGTGCAACCACAAAAAATTGTAATAAATAGTTTATATGAAAACACATCAATATTATAAATTAAAGCAAACATTACCAATGGAAACATTAAAGTAAATATTAATCATTATTTGATTCAGGTAATCAACATATTATTTTTAGCTTCAACTAAACTTACTACTTTCTTTAACCATGAAAAAAAGAATTTAACTTCACAATCCTCAATTACAATCACTCTATCAGCTATCCTATTTGCACATGTGTTTCCTTTCCTTAATGTATGTGTAAATCTAATCTATTAAAAATCTATATCAAGGTATTATATTTCCATAATTATCTCTTGTATGTTCCATGGAGCCTTTGCTTTCCTTAAAATATTTATTACTATGAGTGAATCACATTCATCCATACTCTGTTTCATTTCATTTTTTTGCATATTCTTAATTCTTACAAAGCTACCCAAGCTTCTGCTTCATTATTTGTCTTAAATCCACTATTAAAAACATAATGAGACAAAATATATCCTCTATTATTTCTAATTATTCCTCCTCCTCCTGCTAGTTCTATATTTCCTTTAGATACTCCATAAATATTCAATTTGACTAACTCCACATCTGATGATATCCACTTTACTTTTTTTTTTTGTTTCTCATGTACCCAACATCATAATTCTATTTTATGACTTCACTCCATCTATCAAGGCTCTTTGCTTCCAAATTAGGGATTGGACGAGTTGATAGAATTGGTTTAGACTCCTCTATAGCTAAACAAATCCTCCTTTTTATTACCTCTAAACTACTTTCCTTTTCTTTAAATATTGATCTATTTATTTCTAACCATACAATCCAAAGTATTTTATGTTTTTATATATCTCAGATTGTTTGTAAAGCCTCAATTTTAAAAGTGCTATGTCATTGCTTTAACCATTCTTCAACTATGTCATTCATCACCATGCATTTACCAAACATATTAAGAATCCATTGCCATAGTTTCCAAACTATTGAGTAGTGTCCCAAGAGATGGTCTATACTCTCCTTATTTTTACATAGAATACATTGTAAGGGGCCATGAAAACCCCTTTCCATAAGGTTATCCTAGGATAAAATTCTTCTATGACCTACTAGCCAAACAAACATTTTAACTTTAGGAATGCTCGATCTATCCCAAATATCTCTCCATATTCTTGTGATATTCCTATTTTTTTGGTGATTTACATTATATCCACTTCTTGACATGTATTCTCCTGAGCTATTCAACTCCCAAATCAACTTATCCTTGGCTCCCCTTAGAAAAATAATTGTTGTTAAATTTCTACTCAACTGCCTCCTAGCATCAATGTCTTGTATACTTATAAAAAATCTTCTTTCCATTTGTATCTTCCTTCCTAATTCTTGTACATAATGTTTGAAATCCTATCACCATATTTATCTTGAAGTAATCTCATCCATGGTTTTGGATCTATATTGAGTGGTTTTTTATCACACCAAATATCCATATAAAAATAAATTTTCTCTCCAATTCCCACCACCCATATTAGACCTTTAATCACTAGATCGAATGATTTTTAAAAACCATTCCAAAGTGTAGAACCATTTGGTAGTGAGAATGCAGTAAATTTAAGCTTGGATCATTGGGATCAACATACTTAGAAGAATCATTGTCTATTATCTTTGAATCTCTTTGCAAAATATACAAATAAATTTTACACTAAGAACTAAGTTTACATTTGTACGAAATCTTCAATTGAGACCTCCCCTAGTTTTATCATCACACACCTTGCTCCATTTCACCAAAGGAAATTTGCTTTTATCATGTATCTTGACCACATAATATAGATTAGACTTTTTTCTATTGCTTTTGGTATAATATACAAGGACATATAATATGTTGGAATGACTTGTAATACTGATTTAATTAGTTGCACTCTTTTTTCTAACAATAACCATCTACCTATCCATATCAATAGTTTATTTTGAACTTTAATTATAACTAGATTTCATAATTCTATCCTCATTATCCCCTCAAATAAGGGCATCCCTAGATAGGTTGTTGGCATATTTGCCTCCTCTATGTGAAGTAACCTGCATATCCCTATTTGATTCTAGTTGGGGTGTTTATGAAGTAAATTTTGTATTTTTTCCTATTAAAATTCTACCTTGACACTCTTTCATACTCCTTTAATAAGTTATTCATACTTCTTTCATACTCGTTTATCCTTGCCCTCCCAAAAAGGGTTGTATCATCTAAAAATTGTTTATGGGTGATGTTGTCAATGTTATTACTAGCCTTAAGTCCACTTATAAGCCTATATTTGTAATCCTTCTTTAAGTTCCTACCCAAAACATCTGCCATAATAATGAATAAATATGGTGATAAAGGATCTCCATGTATAAGACCTCTCTTGTATTTAAAATATTTTATTACTAACCCATTGACAAACACTAAATATGAAACTATAGAGACACACGATTTAATCCATCTGATCCATTTCTTTCCAAATCTAAACTTTTCTAATACTGCAAAAAAAATTCCATTTAACCCTATCATAGGCTTTACTCATATCAAG
Organism: Wollemia nobilis; assembly: GCA_028583015.1. Lineage (NCBI taxonomy): Eukaryota > Viridiplantae > Streptophyta > Pinopsida > Araucariales > Araucariaceae > Wollemia > Wollemia nobilis. The sequence goes on from JAQPPZ010000314.1 coordinate 5,125,360, forward strand.
TTTTAAGATCATTGCTCTATTTTCTTGAAGTTTTTGAATGCATAACTTCATGAGCTACTATGATCCCATCTAGAATTTATTTTCCTTTCACAAATCCTTGTTTTTCTAAAATAATTTTGTCTAGCAGTGGTCTTAACCGATTTTCCATCACTTTGGAGATAATCGTATATGCCATATTATATAGGCTTATGGGCCTAAAATAATAAATCAATTATGCATCCTTATTTTTTGGAATCAAGGTAAGATAAGTTGCAATTAATTTATAAGGTATGTATTATTTTATCTTGGACTGTTCCACTCTCACCAATAAAGAATACTTCATTATATTCCAATTATGTTGATAGAATGTGCAAATAGACCATCCAGACCTAGGAATTTATCCTTATCAAAAGAGAAAAGAGCTAAACAAACTTCTTCTAGTGTAATAGGCTCCATTAGTTTCCTAGTGTCTTCTTTTGTTATAACTGAAAGTACTTGTAGAAGATTATCATTAATAACTTCAAACTCCTTTGATCCTAGAATATTTTGGTAAAAACTCCTTACCTCCTTTCTGATTTCACTTTGGTATTCAATCCAAATCCCTTATAGTGATTTAATTCTACTAATTATGGATGTTGATCCCTGTATTATTGCCATCCTATGAAAAAACTTTGTATTTTTATCTCCTTCTTTTAACCAAGTCTGTCTCGATTTTAATCTCCAAAATTTCTCTTCCTTAATCAAAATATTATGATATTCACTAAGCAACTTCCTTTCCTCTGAGATCAAATTATTATGATCACCTTTTTAGAATTTTAAAAGTTTATCTTTTAGTTATTTTTTCTCAAAAATATTTCAAAAAGTGTTCATCTTCCATTCTTTTAATCTAGATGTCATTTATTTAATTTGTTTTGGAAGTGTATATAGCCCACATATTCCTAAAGAATTCCATTTTTATGCTATCATATCAGAACATTAAGGATGTTCTTCTCACATATGCTCATATTAAAAAATATGAACTTTTTTGAATTTATTTACCACCATTTTAATTCTTATTGGCCAGTGATTTGAACCAATTTTTATCAAGGTATTGATTTTAGCACAAGTCCCTTCATTTAGATAATGATATGAGAGTATGCATCTATCTAATTTTTTTTCTATTAGGTTTTGGTCTCTCATACTTTGGGTTAATTTCCTAATTCCCCCAAATTTTTCATCTAGCTTGTTTATGGTATTAAAATCTCCTATGATCATGAATTGGATTTCTTGGTCTTTACTTCTCATAAAGTCTTCAATCCCATTCCATACTTCTAACCTTCTTGACTAAGTTGTAGGACCATAGACATTGATAAGGATGAAATGAATTTAGCAAAGAAGAATGTGACTAAAGAGGCTATCCAATGCCTAGTTTTATGAATGGCTATATAGTATGTTCGCATAGGATTCCAACACATTAGAATTTCCCATGCCACTTCTTCATAATACACAACATCCCATTCAAATCTCACTCATACTTATTTCATAGTTTTTGAAACTTCTTCCTTTGTCATTTTAGTTTCTTGAATATGAAGAATATCAGGCTTATTACTGAAACAAAGGTCCCTAATACACCTATGCTTTGAGGGGATATTAGCACCACTTACATTCCATTATATGGTAATCATGTCTTATTAGGTATTGTTGGCCTTACCTATAAATCACTAGTATCATTTTATTGTTTGGTAAAGAGGAGTTCAACCAACTTAGTTTGTATTCCTTTCTCTATGTTTGCTATTGCTTCCTTGAACATCACTTGATAATTTCAAATTTTTTTCTCTTTTTGCCTTACCTATATCAGGAATATTTCTTATTATTCTATTCCTCAATATTCTTTCATAACTTTTATTTTCATTATATTTATCCTCTCATGGATCTACTATAAAAGCTTTTAACTTGTCCTACTCATTTTCTAGTATTTCCTTTATTAACGGTAGAGGTATTAACATCTAACACTGCATTTTATCTACCAATTTTATTCTCTTTAATTGTGCATGGTACTTCAAGAGAGTCTTAAAAATTTGATGAGATTCATTCCATAGGTTCATCGATAATGTTTATCCCTATATTAGGATCATACTAAATAGATGGTTCCTTATTTTATTCTGAACCTATTGTACTGTGTCCTCTAAAGATTTGATCTTTTTTTTCTTCATAGGTTAAAGCCTTAAAAGAATTGGTGTTTCTTCCTATATTCTTCCTTACTGGTATCCATTGTTTATTTACTTTAATCTATCTAGATCTATTTTTTGGAATTTGAAAACCATCCTCATCTATATCCATTTGCAAGTTTCTCTTGTGGTTTTCTACATATATTTCTAATGGACTCTTCTTACGACATGATCTCTCAATATGCCCCACCTCATGACATCTTCTACATCTAAAAAATATGTTTTCATAATATATGATTTGGATCCACAACTTACCCCCATACTTAATAATTATTGATTTGAGTAAAGTTTTACTTATATCAATCATGAATAATATCCAAGTAAAAGTAGCCAAGAATCCATCTTTTGTAGTTTCTAAAACCTGAAGGATAAATTTACCTCAAGCACAAATAGCCAAGAAGCCAAGAGTGTTGCCTATTGTATTGAAGCTATCCATTTACCAAAATTTTATGGGTAACCCATACATACTAACCTTGATTGGTACTAAGGATAAATTTTATTTTTAGGTGCAAAGCCTTCATACGAATGTGTAAGAAAGAGTCCTACTCTTCCCATAAACTAGGGACCCCATTTAGGATTCTATATATTTCCTCCGTAGAATAAAAAATGGCTAAGAAACCTTTGGGAATAAAGGATAAAATCACTCCTAGAGACTTTCAACTCCCATCAATCCATTTTCTCAAGGCTAAAGAATTTGGCCAAGATCCATTAAATTTACCAAAAATTTCCCTATCTTTAAGAAACGAGGATCAATTCTCTATGAGGTCCTCACTAACCTTTACTAATAAAGAATATTATAAGGATTTAGCTATAAACCAATATGTGGGAAGGAAAATAAAACTCAAAATATATAGAAATTTACCAAAATATCATATAGCAATTATAATATTTGATAAAAAACCTATAATAATTTGTAAGCAAAATTTCTAAGATAAAGAAGGAAAAAATAAACTTATCTAAAAACTTATATTCTTGGATAGAATTTATTTCCTCACTAAATTCCTAGCCCTTCATGACTTCTCCCATCATCCAAACCCTAGCTAACAAATAACTGCAATTTCATTTTCACAACTTGAAAAATCATCACTGCCCCAGATATCTGCAATTTCATTTTTCAAGACTTGAAAAATCGTCACTACCCTTGTTAACTTTAGAATGTCATATCTCCTTCAATATTGCTCAAATTCCTTTATATGACCACTCATTTCAAATATCTTCAAATTCTACATAAATTGGTCTAAGAATTAGCTAAATTAAATAACCTTTCATGCAGATATGGCTTCTAAATGATGATATGATTTTCCAAAATAAATTGCCCTAATGTTGCCCTAGTTTTGAATGACTATATCCCTCAATACTGCTTGAATTCTTTTGAATGACCACTCATTTTAAATCTCTTCAAATTCCACATAAAATGGTGTTGAGCAAGGTGCAGCAAAAGTATTGTCATTGTTGTCAACACAGACAAAAATTGATGCTGTTGAAGCAATGGACAAGAATTCAGAGGTCAGTCAGATCAAGTACAGTGAAATTCCAAGAAAACAGAAGTGACCCAGATTCAGAAATTTGTAGAAAAAGACAAGTAAGAAAACTGTCGCGATATCACGACATGTTTTCTGTCGTGATTTCACGACAAAAATGAGGAGAGAGAAGGCACAGCAAAAAATGTCGTGATTTCACGACAAAAATGAGGAGAGAGAAGGCACAGCCGAAAATGTCACGATTTCACGACAAAAATGAGGAGAGAGAAGGCGCAGCCGAAAATGTCACGATTTCACGACAAAAATGAGGAGAGAGAAGGCACAGCCGAAAATGTCACGATTTCATGACAAAAATGAGGAGAGAGAAGGCGCAGCCAAAAATGTCACGATTTCGCGACAGATCGAAGGAGAGAGAAAAAGCTGGAGAAACTGTGACGATTTCATGACATGCTGGAAGGAAAGAAGCAAAGTTGAAAAATTGTCACGATTTTGTGACATGTTTCGGGTAAAGGCGCAGGCAATGAAAAGTGTCATGATTTTGCGACAGGATCAGAGTAGAAGCAACAAGGCAGAAAAGTGTAGCGATTTCACTACATGTTGGAGTTTCGCTGGCAGAAGCAAAGAAAAAGCGCTAAGTCAAGAAAGTGTAGTGATTTCGCTACAAGTCAAAATGCAAGGCAACAAAGGTGTAGTGATTTCGCTACAAGTCAAAATGCAAGGCAACAAAGGTGTAGCGATTTCACTACAAGTCAAAATGCAAGGCAACAAAGGTGTAGTGATTTTGCTGCAAGTCAAAATGCAAGGCAACAAAGGTGTAGCGATTTCGTTGCAAGTCAAAATGCAAGGCAACAAAGGTGTAGTGATTTCGCTACAAGTCAAAAGTACAGAACACTAAGGTGTAGCGATTTTGCTACATTTAGGATTTTCGAAGGCTGCAACAAAGAAGAAGTGCCAAGTCAAAAAGCTGTAGCGATTTTGCTACATGTCTTGATTTCGCTAATGCATGAAGTGAGAAATGTACGGATGCGAAAGATGTCGAGATTTCGTGACATGTTGCATTTTCGTGGGCAAATAGCAAAGAACAACGCTAAAGAAGAAAAGCGTCTCGATTTCGTGACATGTTCCGATTTCGCTGAGGCTTGCGGAGAAAAGTGTACGGTAGCAAAAAGTGTCGTGATTTCACGACGTGTTCCATTTTCACGGGTGCAAGTGAAAAATAGTGCAGGAAAGCGAAAAGTGTCACGATTTCGCGACATGTCCCGTTTTCGCGGGCAAGAGGCAGAAAAGAGCGAGAGGCTACGAATGTGTCACGATTTCATGACATGTCTCGTTTTCATGGGTAGGAGACAGAAAAGAGCTGGAGGCAGCAAATGCGTCGCGATTTCATGACATGTTCTATTTTCATGGGTGCATGCCATGATAAGGTCGAGGAGGCTAAAAACGTCGTGATATCATGACAGGTCAGGTTTTCATGGTCAACAGTCCAAAAAAAGTCAAATGGGTAGAAATGTCATGATATCACGACAGGTAACAGTTTGGCAGGTAAAAGCCGAAGGAGCATGCACAGTGACAGGTGTCAAAAAAGTGTAAAGGAAAATCATGCAGCCAGTTATGTAAGAGTTAACTAGAGTTAGATCTGCAGTTACACAGTGACAGGTGTTGAAAATGCATTCGAACAACCGTATATGCAGAATCATAAAAGCATTCGAACAGTCGTATATGCAGAATCGTAAAAGCATTCGAATAGCCGTATTTGTAAAATTCGAATAGCCGCATATGGAGAATCAAAAATGCATTCGAATAGCCATATATGCAGAATCATAAAAGCATTCGAACTGCCATATATGCAAAATTCAAACAGCTGCATATGGAGAATCGAAAATGCATTCAAACAGTCAAATAAGAAGAATAAAAATTGCATGCACACAGAGAAAGGAATTCAAACAGTCAGAGTATGTGATTCGACTGCATGCAAAATTAGAAAAGTCATAGAAGACAAGGAGTCTCGATGAGGAAAAGGGGTTATAAAAGGACAGTCATGCAGAGAATCGAGTTGCTGCTGTAAGTGTGAAATTACTACACAAAGAGGGTTAGAAGAGGGCCGAGAGAGAAATAAGCAGAGTCGTGAGAGTGTGCAGAGTTTGTTTAATTGCAGACCAGACAGGGTCGTGTAAATAGTGAAGACATTTTTATGTCATTATAATTGCTCAGAATTGCAGTCCAAGTTGGTGCTTGGTACTAGGGGTTGGTGCTCCTATCTATTGCAGCAAAAAATTGAGGGGTTGGTGCTCCTTCCAGTAGACTTTTTTAAATTATTATATTTTTTTTCTTTTATTTTTTTTGCTTCAATTTTAAATCGTTGTAGATTTGAATTTTAATAGCTACACTGATTCACCCCCCCTCTTAGTGTCATTGTGTGAATATCAATTGGTATCAGAGCAAGGTTTCTTGAACAAGCTTAATCATCTAAGGTGATCTTGGAAGAAACACAATGGCAGGTGGTGAAGGATTCTCATCCAACAAAGCTCCCTTGTTCGATGGAACTAATTACACTTTCTAGAAACTTAGGATGCAGACATATCTGAGTGTGTTGGGATACGACATTTGAGATTCTGTAGATAGTGGATACACAACACCCACTACTCCTCCAATAGATACTGCTGAGAAGAAAAAATTTGAGAACAACTCCAAAGCAAAGAATGCCATAATGTGTGGGCTTGTAGATAGTGAACTAATAAGAGTCATGAGCTACAAATCGGCAAAAGACATGTGAGATAAACTAAAGAGCATCCATGAAGGAGACAACAAGATCAAGGAAGCCAAGCTGCAAACTCATCGAGCTTAGTTTGAAGCATTACAAATGAATGAAGATGAGAACATAGAGGCCTATATGCTGAGAGTCAATGGAATCATTAATGCAATCAGAGGACTCGATGAAGAAATGGATGATGTAGTTGTCATGAAAAAGGTTCTCAGAACCCTTCACAAATGATTTAACTCCAAAGTTTTTGCAATAGAAGAGGCGAAATATCTAAACAATTTTAGCATGGATGAGCTGCAGACTGCATACGAAATGAGAATAGGACAAACTAAGCCTATAGACAGAGAAGTTGCTTTTAAAGCACACAAGAATATAAAAGCTGAACATGAATCTGAGGATGAAGAGACACTGGATGAAATGGAAGCTAATTTTGTTCGAAAACTCACAAAGGGAAAAGGAAAATATAGAGGAAAGCTACCATTTAAGTGCTTCAATTGTGGAGGAGTCGATCATTTTGCAGCCAAATGTCCAATGCATGAGAAAACCAAAAATGGTGAAGGGTCACACCAAGAAAAAGGTGACTGGAAGAAGAAACAAAATTTTAGAAAGAATAATTTCAATAAGAAAATCTTCATATCCAAGAATGTCAGCTCTTTTGAAGAAAGCTCAGGTGAGGATTCTGAAGAAGAAACAGGTGAAGCTCTATTCATGGCACTTAAAGAAGAAAGAATAGAAGAAAATCAAGAAGGTGATGAAAACTTTAAGGATGAGGCTGAAGTATATCTGGAAGGAGAATTGGTTGCTGCACTTGAAGAGTTGAGTGTAGAAAGGAAAAATAATAAAAAGTTTTCAAGAAAAATAGAGGATGCCACTAACATAATAAACAGTTTGAAAATACAGACAGAGGAATTCAAGAAAATGTCTGAAGTTCTTGATGAACAATTAACTATAAAGACAGTTGAATGCAGCAAGCTAGAAGAAGACATTGTTAAGTTAAGGATGCAGCTAGAGGAGATGAATAGGAAATTGAGCTGTTTTCATAAGTTTGAAGAAAGTACTTTAAATCTAGATAAAATGTTAAATAACCAAAGGCCTTCCGGCATCAAATTTGGTTTAGGCTTCGATGAAGGAGAATCATCAAAGGGTTCAAAGGCCTTGAATGTAGAACCCATAAAGAAAGAAGAAAATATCAGGGTTGATCTAGAAAAAACAAATCATGCCAAAGAAAGCAATAATGCCAGACTCAAGAAGAGTACTAACAAATATGGATTCACAAAAGTCACACATCCAAGAAGGAGAAGATTCATGGCTCCTACTTCAAACTGGCAAAGACCTGCACCCGGGTTTAATCATTTCTTTTCCGGTTATTGTTTTAAATGCAATGCTTATGGCCATAAGATTTCAGATTGTAGTCATAGTGTATCTCAAAGGAATTTCACCAGTAGAAATGTTTTTTCTCCTTTAATGAATTATGCAGTTGAATGTTATAATTGTCATAATTTTGGACATATTGCTAAAAACTGTAGAAGAACTTTTGCATCAAATAATTATCAGGGTAGAAAATCTCAACCAAATGGGTTGAAACAAAACAAGAAATCTCCTGAAAAATAGGCACATGCTAATGAAAGGGCAAATGCAAAACAAGTAGCCAAATATGTCATCAAACCAGAATGGAAAGAAAAGGAATATTTGATTGTTCAGACTACTTTTAAAGCACAGAACAAATCTGCACCATGGATACTTGACAATGGATGCTCCAGTCACATGACAGGTGACAAGCAAAAATTTGATAAGTTATAGAATTATGAAGGTGGTTATGTGAAATTTGGAAATAATGATGGAGCAAAGATAGTTGGAAAAGGATCAATCAAGATCAGTTATGGAAAGATAAAATCAAAAGAAGTCTTGTTTGTGATTGGTCTAAAGCATAACTTGTTGAGTGTAAGTCAAATCTGTGACAGAGGTCATGAAGTCATTTTTAAGAAGCAGGGCTGTGAAGTGAGAAAAGCACATAGTGGGAAGCTGATAGCTACTGGATCAAGGACTTCTGGTAATCTATATACTCTCTTAGAAACTATAGAAGGAACATGCTTGATTGGACAGGAAGATGAAAATTGGCTGTGGCACAAGAGGCTCGGTCATATTAGTTTTGACAATCTAGCAAAAATAAGTTCAAAAAAGGTAGTAAGAGATATACCAACCATTGGCAAACTAGTAAATAGCATCTGTGCTTCATGTCAAAAAGGAAAGAAAACTAGATCCACTTTTAAATCAAAGGAATACTTCACCAGCAAACCATTAGAGATAATTCATACTGATTTGTGTGGACCCATGAGAACACAAAGCATAAATGGTGACAAATACTTTATGTTGTTCATAGATGATTACTCCAAGATGACATAGGTATTATTTTTAAAGCTTAAATCATATGCCTTTGAGATGTTTAAGATATTTAAAAAATAGGTTGAAAATCAAACTAGAAAAAAGATTAAATGCCTAAGATCAGATAGAGGAGGAGAGTTTATTTCAGAAGAATTTGTAGAATACTATCAAAAATATGGGATAAGAAGACAATTTTTAGCAGCAAGGACACCTCAGCAGAATGGTGTTGTAGAAAGGAAGAACAGGACAGTGCAGGAAATGGCACGGACAATGCTGGCTGAGAACAAAATAGCTGACAGATTTTGGAAAGAGGCAGTACATACTATAGTTTACATTCAAAACAGGTGCATGCTAAGACCACATGAAAGCAAAACACCTTATGAGCTGTGGTTCGACAGAAAGGCAACAACAAGATATTTCAAAGTATTTGGCAGCAAGTGCTACATCAAACGAACTGAAGATAATCTCGGTAAATTTGAAGATAGAGCTGATGAAGGTATCTTTCTTGGTTACTCAACAAAAAGCAAAGCCTACACATGTTACAACAAGAGGCTAAAGAAAATTTTTGAGAGTGCTGATGTTAAAGTTGATGAAGGTAGAGAGCGAGAAATTACTTATCAAGAAAACTACCCTATTTATGAAGAAGTCATTGAAGGTGATGATGAAAAGGAAACATAAGAGAATCAAAAAATTGATCCAGATGTTTTAAAAACTGACTCAGAAGAAGAAGAAAACAAGAAATTTAAAATAGGCAACTGGCAGAAAAATCATCCCAGTGAACAGATTATTGGGGACCCCATAGATGGTATTCAGACAAGAAGAGTAGTAGTGTGGAACTATTCTCTGTTATCTAGCATTGAAACTAAAAATGTTGCTGAAGCAAGCACAGATGAAAGTTGGATGAAGGCAATTAATGAAGAACTAGATCAGATTGAGAAAAAAAAAACCTGGGAATTAGTACCACGACCAACAAATAAAAACATAATTGGCACTAAATGGATTTTTCGAAATAAATTAAATGAAGATGGACAAGGTTGTCGAAATAAGGCAAGATTGGTCTGTAAAGGCTATGCTTAGGTTGAAGGCATTGATTTTGAGGAAACCTTTGCACCGGTAGCCAGACTAGAGGCAATCAGAATGTTTCTGGCTTTAGCAGTCCATAAAAATTTCAAAGTATATCAAATGGATGTAAAATCAGCATTTCTAAATGGAAAACTGGAAGAAGAGGTTTACATTGAACAGCCAGATGGCTTCCAACTTGGTGACAATCCAGATTTTGTTTGTAGGTTAAAGAAAGCATTATATGGTTTGAAATAGGCACCCAGAGCATGGTATGCAAGGCTGGATAACTATCTTATTAAACAAGGGTTCAAGAAAGGTTTTGTGGACAACAATTTATATGTCAAAACAGAGAAGGGCCATATTATTGTTCTTGTTGTTTATGTAGATGATATAATATTTGGCAGCAGCATGGATGAATATTTCAAAGACATATCAACTAAAATGAAGAAAGAATTTGAGATGTCTATGATTGGTGAACTCTCTTATTTCCTAGGACTTGCGAGGTCAATAAAAATGAAAAGGGCATTTTTATTTCTCAAGTTAAATATGTAAAAGAAATGCTGAAAAAGTTCACAATGGAAGATAGTAAACCTGTTAGCACTCCCATGACAATAGACTGCAAGTTGAGCAAGGATGACAAATCTCCAGATGCAGATCAAACAATGTACAGGCCTATGATTGGAAGCCTTCTGTATTTAACAGCCACTAGACTAGATATATTATAGGTAGTATGCATGGTTGCAAGATTTCAAGCTAGTCCCAAAGAAACTCATGTGACAGCTATAAAGAGGATCTTCAGGTACCTCAAGGGTACTATGGATTATGGGTTGTGGTACCCAAAAGGTAAAGACTTCACTTTGATTGCATATTTTGATGCAGATTGGGCAGGATGTATTGATGACAAAAAGAGTACCAGTGGAGGAGCATTTTATCTTGGAGACAAGCTGGTAGCATGGCACAACAAGAAACAAGAATCAGTCTCTCTATCCACGGTAGAGGCGAGAATACATTGCAGCAACAACATATTGTACACGAGATATTATGGATGAGACAAACGTTGAAAGATCTTGGTATTCACTTCAAAGAGCCAATATCAATAAAATGTGATAACACTAGTGCTATCAACATATCCAAGAATCCGGTTATGCATTCTAGAACCAAACATATTGCGATCCGGTATCATTTCTTGAAGGACAAAGTTCTTTGAAGGAGAGGTCAAATTGGATTTTGTTCCAACTACATAGTAGGTAGCTGATATATTCACAAAACCATTGCCCAAGGAAGTTTTTGAGTACCTTCGGAATAAGTTGGGAGTGGTCACAATTCCCAAGAACTGACTATCTTTTGGGATCACATTCTCAAGGGGTGCATTTATGCCTATACTTATAGTTTTGCTTATATTTATGATTTTTGCTAACTATAACAATATTTGTCTGAGAGTGGTGTGCATAGACTCAGGGGGAGTCTACAGCAGCCCTTTGGTATTATTGTCAAAGGGGGAGAAGAATTACAAGAGAGTGCATGAGTGTTGCCAACAATTCCAAAGGGGGAGATTGTTGAGCAAGGTGCAACAAAAGTATTGTCATTGTTGTCAACACAGATAGAAATTGATGCAGTTGAAGCAATGGACAAGAATTCAGAGGTCAGTCAAATCAAGTACAGTGAAATTCCAAGAAAACAAAAGTGACCCAGATTCAAAAATTTGTAGAAAAAGACAAGTAAGAAAACTGTCACGATATCGCGACATGTTTTCTGTCGCGATTTCGTGACAAAAATGAGGAGAGAGAAGGCACAACCAAAAATGTCATGATTTCATGACAAAAATGAGGAGAGAGAAGGCACAACCAAAAATGTCACGATTTCACGACAAAAATGAGGAGAGAGAAGGCGCAGCCGAAAATGTCGCGATTTCACGAAAAAAATGAGGAGAGAGAAGGCACAGCCAAAAATGTTGTGATTTCATGACAAAAATGAGGAGAGAGAAGGCACAGCCAAAATGTCATGATTTCGTGACAAAAATGAGGAGAGAGAAGGCACAGCCAAAAATGTCGCAATTTCGTGACATATCGGAGGAGAGAGAAAAAGCTGGAGAAACTGTCGCGATTTCGTGACATGCTGGAAGGAAAGAAGCAAAGTTGAAAAACTATCACGATTTCACGACATGTTTTGGGTAAAGGTGCAGGCAATGAAAAGTGTCACGATTTCGCGACAGGATCGAAGTAGAAGCAACAAGGCAAAAAAGTGTAGCGATTTCGCTACATGTCGGAGTTTCGCTGGCAGAAGCAAAGAAAAAGCACTAAGTCAAGAAAGTGTAGCGATTTCGCTACAAGTCAAAATGCAAGGCAACAAAGGTGTAGCGATTTTGCTACAAGTCAAAATGCAAGGCAACAAAGGTGTAGCGATTTCGTTGCAAGTCAAAATGCAAGGCAACAAAGGTGTAGCGATTTCACTGCAAGTCAAAATACAAGGCAACAAAGGTGTAGCGATTTCGCTACAAGTCAAAATGCAAGGCAACAAAGGTGTAGTGATTTCGCTACAAGTCAAAAGAACAGAACACTAAGGTGTAGCGATTTCGCTACATGTAGGATTTTCGGAGGCTGCAACAAAGAAGAAGTGCCAAGTCAAAAAGCTGTAGCGATTTCGCTACATGTCTTGATTTCGCTAGTGCATGAAGCGAGAAATGTACGGATGCGAAAGATGTCACGATTTTGTGACATGTTGCATTTTTGCGGGAAAATAGCAAAGAACAGCGCTAAGGCAGAAAAGCGTAGCGATTTCGCGACATGTTCCGATTTCGCTGAGGCTTGTGGAGAAAAGTGTACGGCAGCAAAAAGTGTCGCGATTTCGTGACGTGTTCCATTTTCGCGAGTGCAAGTGAAAAATAGTGCAGGAAAGCAAAAAGTGTCGTGATTTCACGACATGTCCCGTTTTCGTAGGCAAGAGGCAGAAAATAGCGAGAGGCTGCGAATGTGTCGCGATTTCATGACATGTCTCGTTTTTGTGGGTAGGAGACAGAAAAGAGCTGGAGGCAGCAAATGCGTCGTGATTTCGTGACATGTTCTATTTTCGTGGGTCCATGCCATGATAAGTTCGAGGAGGCTGAAAACGTCATGATATCGCGACAGGTCAGGTTTTCGTAGTCAACAGTCCAGAAAAAGTCAAATGGGCAGAAATGTCACGATATCACGATAGGTAACAGTTTGGCAGGTAAAAGCTGAAGGAGCATGCACAGTGACAGGTGTCAAAAAAGTGCAAAGGAAAATTATGCAGCCAGTTACGTAAGAGTTAACTAGAGTCAGATCTGCAGTTACATAGTGACAGGTGTTGAAAATGCATTCGAATAGCCGTATATGTAGAATCATAAAAGCATTTGAACAGTCATATATGCAGAATCATAAAAGCATTCGAACAGTCGTATTTGCAGAATTCGAACAGCCGCATATGGAGAATCAAAAATGCATTCGAACAGTCGTATATGTAGAATCGTAAAAGCATTCGAATAGTCGTATATGCAGAATTCGAACAGCCGCATATGGAGAATCAAAAATGCATTCGAATAGTCAAATAAGAAGAATAAAAATTGCATGTTCACAGAGAAAGGAATTCAAACAGTTAGAGTATATGGTTCGACTGCATGCAAAATTAGAAAAGTCATAGAAGACAAGGAGTCTCGATGAGGAAAAGGGGTTATAAAAGGACATTCATGCAGAGAATCAAGTTACTACTATAAGTGTGAAATTACTACACAAAGAGGGTTAGAAGAGGGTCGAGAGAGAAATAAGCAGAGCCGTGAGAGTCTGCAGAGTTTGTTTAATTGCAAACTAGACAGGGTCGTGTAAACAGTGAAGACATTTTTATGTCATTATAATTGCTCAGAATTACAGTCCAAGTTGGTGCTTGGCACTAGGGGTTGGTGCTCCTATCTGTTGTAGCATAAAATTGAGGTGTTGGTGCTCGTTCCAGTAGATGTTGTTTTAAATGCTATAGATTTGAATTTTAATAGCTACACTGATTCACCCCCCCTCTCAGTGTCATTGTGTGAATATCAAATGGCACAAGAATTATCTAAATCAGACAACTCTATGCAAATATATGGCTCTTGAAAGATTATTTTTCAAAATAAAATACCCTAGCTCTACTAATTCATAATTTGTCCTCCCTTGAGAGCAAAATTTATCAAACCATAAAAGTGAAATTCAATTCAAATTATAATTTTTTACCAAGTCATATTTACTTTAATGCTCTCCAAAAGGTACTTTTTGGAAAAATATACATCAAGCAAGACCAAAGAGTTTGATGAAACCCATAAGGTCACAACTAATGCTATTGCCAAGGTTGTATTTTTGGGCCAAAAAAATGGTATTAATGATAAAATTAATAATTGTATAGAATGTTCCAGGTCTATAGAGGAGAGATATCATGTGTTACATTTATATGTAAGAGTCTCAACAACAAAACAAAGAGGTGGAAATGTTGATAAAATTCACCAGAAAGAAACAAAATGAGGAAGAAGATTCCTTAAAAATATAAATAGTAGACGTGAATAGTTTTAGAACCCTGGAAAGTGAAGAAGAAGAATATTAGGAGGTCTTCAGAGAGGAAGAAGAAAAGTGGAAGGAACAACAGTTAGTATTGGTTCCTTGAAGTTTAGCTAAAGCCCATTAGACTTCCAGTGAAATGGAAAATGATTTCCCATTAGTGGATGTCCATGTTGAGGGTGCATATAAGATCACATAGAAAGATAAGAAGATAAGGATTTATTATTCCTCTATTATAAAATTATTTGCTACTCCGTGCCTAAGAATAACCATAAGTACCAAGAAAAAAGTGGATGTAGGAGTGGTAGCAAGAAGAGGAAGATCTAACCTCAAATAAATCCAAAATGGAGAGATCAAGAAGGGGGTCTATGATTGGAATCAGATAACTTTAGATTTAAGCATAACTAGAAACCAAAAAATATATAATAGTGTAAGCTAATTGTTATTTTTCTATCAAAAAGCTATTTTAATATTGTCAATTTGCTGACTTTGTTTCAAATTTGATCCATTTTGGGCTTCAAAGCCTTGTTCTTTCTATAAGCTTATTATTTTATTTTTAGTTTGGTTATATACAAGTTTGTGGGACCTTCCAAAACCATCACCTTTGTTAAGAAGGTTTGGAGTCCCTTTCAAAACCTCTTCTCTAACTTCAATATAAAAAAACAACCTCCATACTTGGGTTGGTCAAAACTAGCATGAGTTTTTTTACATCAAATTATTTCCATCATAAATGATAATAATATAATTAATTTCCACTTGGTAGGATATCATCTACTAAATAATGCAGATCATATTAATCCTTAAATGCATCCAACTCATATTTTCCAAAAGTATTTATGAATTTTAAATATTCCATATTCATTTCATGTACACATTCAACCTACATATAGTCTACTTAGCTAAACTAATCTCGCTAGTATTTAAGAATTTGAGATTTACTAACCTTAAATTTACCCATAAACATTGTAATGAGGATATAATTCACTATCTATTACTCATGATTAAGTAACACATTCCTTTATAGGGCTAAGTTAAATTTCCTTTATCA
This sequence comes from Wollemia nobilis, assembly GCA_028583015.1. Taxonomy (NCBI): domain Eukaryota; kingdom Viridiplantae; phylum Streptophyta; class Pinopsida; order Araucariales; family Araucariaceae; genus Wollemia; species Wollemia nobilis. The sequence continues at coordinate 5,140,818 of JAQPPZ010000314.1, forward strand.
TTTATAATGAGCCTAATTATTTGAGAGAAGTCTCATCCTTGTTCCACAATTTAAAATAGTTGTGGATATACCAATTGGGGTTGTACATCTATTTTAACCTTTTGTTCACATGGATAAGACCCAATTATCACTCATGGTTTATATCAAGCAACTACAAGGGCACATAACATTTTAAGATTAATGACTTGACATCAACCAAGAATACATGGTTAAATAAAATTTATCTATCCTAATTAAATTTCTTTTATTTTATTCATCTCATCAAGAATGCTAGAGTATTATTATCAATTCCTTCTAAGTCTTCTAAAATTACCTAAAATATATATATAAATAACAAGCAAGAAGGATTTGGTGTCGCTTTTGCGACATGGTGAGCAAGAAGGATTTGGTGTCTCTGTCTGGCGATATGTTGAGCTTGAATAAAAAAGGGTCGCAATTTTGCGACATGTCAGATTTTCACGTCCAAAAAAGAAGAGAAAGAGCAAAAAGGAAAAAGTGTTGCAATATCGCGACATGTCGGTTTGTCGCGACCAAAATAGAAGAGAAAGAGCAAGATGGAAAAAGTGTCACGATTTTGCGACATGTCATATTTTCACGACCAAAAGAGAAGAGAAAGAGCGAGAAGGAAAAGTGTCACGATATTGCTACATGTCGCATTTTCACAACCAAAGAGAAGAGAAAGCGGAGGAAAGAAAAAGTGTTATGATTTCATGACATGTTCAGAATGAAAGAAAGGGTGTAGCGATATCGCGACATGTCGCTTTTTTGTGACCAAAAGTGAAGAGAACAAGCAAGAGGGAAATGTGTCGCGATATCGCGACATGTCGAATTTTCGCGACCAAAAGAGAAGAGATAGAGCGGGAAGGAAAAGTGTCATGATTTTGAGACATGTCGCTTTTTCCCGAAAAAAAGAGAAAAGAAACAGGAGGAAGGAAAAGTGTCGCGATTTCGTGACGTCATTTTTTTGCGACCAAAAGTGAAGAGAACAAGCAAGAGGGAAAAAGTGTCGCGATTTCATGACATGTCCCATTTTCATGACCAAAAGAGAAGAGAAAGAGCGGGAAGTAAAAGTTTCATGATATCCTGACATGTCACTTTTTCATGACCAAAAGAGAAAAGAAAGAGGAGGAAGGAAAAGTGTCGCGATATCGTGACATGTCACAATTTCGTGACCAAAAGAGAAGAGAAAATTTTAGGAGGCAAAATTGTCGACTGCCTGTGTTTTAAGGTGTGTGTAATCCTTTGTAAGCTTGCTGCTCTTTGTTGGCTGTGTGGCCCTAGTAGGGGGCTAAGAACAGACTGTGTGGCTCTTTTTTGTTTCGCTTAAGCTTTGTGCTGATTTTGTAATAGGTTTTGGGTCAACCTGTAAAACCCGGTAGTAATGAATTTGTACCTTATTTACCAAAAAAAAAAACAAGCATCTATATTTGTAAAATAGGGTTATAACTTGTTCTTATTTTTCATAAGGAACTTATATGATCCATTCGTAAGAACTCAATAGCAATACAAATCAACGAGCATCTATATTTGTAAAACAATATTATAACTTGCTCTTATCATCCATATGGAACATATGTACTATAAAAGACATTAAATCTCTATACAAAGTCATGTTCTAATTGTTTTTTATATAAAAGAGACTAAAAGACACAAAGGCATATTCCATTCCTTTATATACAAGAGATCATCAATTGTCATGAAGAAATCCAACAATTGTGCTACAAATTTGTCCATCCATGGAACTTAACAATTTTTGCTCGGTATAAAAATCTCCTCAAATAGCCATAAAAAAATTAATCACAAATTGCAATTCACTTATCCATGAATTTACATCATAGGATCAATTAACACCTTTATTCTTACATTTATATTGATGTAATCAATGCAAACAAGCTGTAACCAATAATATATATTGACTCCAATTCACTAATTTCATAATAAACATAAGAGCTTGGAATAATCCATTATTACTCAACATCCCCAAACAACTAGATTGTAACTAGGTAATAGTTTCATTATTTCCAAAATTAAAATACAAATTTAATAGTATACATAATTCATCAGTTTCATACCCCAATATTGAAATTGCAATGAAGTTCACAATTCCATATTAGATTATTTAAACTTGTTTATAACATAGCTATTACAATTTTTCATGACATCTATGTGGGAAGTCCTAGAGTACATATTTTCAACTCTCTAAATCACTATTATAAGTGCATTCATAGACAACTATAAAAAAAATAGGTCATATAAAATATTTGTATAATTTTATTATATTCTTTATTAAGGTTTGATAATGGGTGTTGAAAGGTCCCCAAACATTTTACATAGTAGTCATAGATTTAATAATATGTTCATAAATACTTATCCATAAAATATCTATGCTAAATAAAGAACATTGTAATACAAACACTCTAACATTCTACTTCATAGCTAGACAACATACATACAAAACAACTACTAATAGGGTTTAGAAACATACCATCAAAGCATAAGCAGTATCATACTAAACTAAATAAGTAAACCATCTCCTACAAGATAGAAAAAAACCAAACTAGAGGTACCCATTGACTATAAAATTCAACGATTTCCCTAAGATTCTTTTTTGCTTCATCCAAAAACTACCCAATATCCTTCTATAGGGATTGCATTAGGCTACAATGCTTCTCAATGGTCTCTAAGAGCTTGTTGACCATTTAATGATTGGTAGGGGCATTAAGTCCCCTTGTGCTCCAAGAGAGTAGTTTTATTTCTTAATTCTTTCGGTTAGTCTTTTCCCCTATCCTAGGATAAGGTAGTTTGGGTTCCATTTGCAATTTGGTCGTAATTTCATATTTTTTAATCTCCTGATTCATTGATCTTCCATATTTACTTTTAACTCCTACATAAATTCTCCCTTTATTTTGATTCCTAGTTTTTCATCTTAGGTTTGGACCTAATAATTATAAAATCCTCATAATTTTAGATTATTTTCCATCATCATGGGCTAAAGGTTCTATGGAGGGCTATGGTCTTGTTCATTTGAATCAAAATAGATAATCAACTATGTGTTTTCTTCCTCATTCATTTCATTGTGTTTGGGGAGGACCGAAATGATCATTACTGAGACTAGTTGATAAAAGGAATTTGAAATCAAAACTTCATAACCCTCTGAAGAGGGTTTTCCAATACATACCTCTTGATTTACTTCCAAAAATTAGCCTTGTGGACTTCCTATTGGATTGCCATTTAGCAACAACCCATTTCTTGATTGTATTAAGGTTCAATTGGGCTCCCATAAATTGACCCACAAGATTCATAAATCCTTGCTCAATAGTTAGGTCAACCAAATCATTAGGTATGAAGAGTTCAACTTCTTTTGATTGCAACTTAAAATAGAGATCTAGGGTTTTTTATTTCCCACAGATCACATGCGACTAGGAACAATCCCTCTAGTCAAAAGGGTGCTTTTGTGGGTCCCCAAAATTTTATCCTGCTCCTTTTATTGAATAATTAGCTCTAAAATTGAGGTTTGGGTCTAGTTCTTTGTTTCCATTATATTATAGACCTGCTCCTACAGTAGACCTACTCCCACCCGATCCTACCATTTGTATCCTACTAGGGGTAAAGCCATCAAATGGTTTTTTTCCAACTTTTAAATCTACCAAGAGATGTCTAGTATTATGTATATATGTCTGCAAAGCACCTAGATAACTAGAATAAATATTTTCAACCTACTCAAAAAACCTTTTTTCTTTCCATCATTAGAACTTGGTTTTGGCCAATTAGCAAAAAGATGCTCCTACTACTCTTCCATTAACATTTTTGTAAGTTTTACCTTACTCATAGACAATACCATTTTTTCCAAGTGAAGGTGCAACCCAACTTTAAAAACCTGACCCATCATCAACATGAAGAGAGGAAATATTTTGAATTATTGATTCCACAATTTTCATTTCCTCTAAACCTAAATGTGCTAACTAAATATCTAATCCAAAGGGCATGTAGCAACCATTGGAAACCCTAACTCAACTCTTGCAATTCTGTGTGAAATCAATATCTGATACTTTATTAGCCCTTAGAATTTATTTTTGGCTCCAATGCAAGGGTATTACCAAAATTCGATGTATGTGGTTGTTTTATTTTCGTGGTCATTGCAGTTTATGGTTACTCTACCACCATCACAACAATTTATGGTTTCTCTATCGCCTCTTGTGGTTGTTTAGATATGGAATATAGAACCCTAAATATCCTCTTGTAATTTAATAATTTTCCACTACATGGATATTACCAATAATAAATGCCTATGGTTGTTCTAATGCCATCACTATCATTGTAGCAGTTTGTGGTCGTTATGTCATATATTATGGTTGTTCACCTAGGGAATCCAAAACCCTAAACAACCTCTCATTGTATAATATTATATCATATAACAAAAATAATTACTTTTATCTTTCCTCTTGATTCTAAGAGCTATCAAGAAATCAAGACCATCACGAGTTTACCATTGCTAGATTAAAGTTTTCTATCTATTTAAGTTTATACATTATGGATTCTATGCAATATATCCATGCATAAATGTATATAAATAGGTCCAATGTGGTATATTATCACAATATACACAAGGAGTACATATCATAAGCACATTATTCTCAAGATGAACTAATGTCAACTTTCATTCACATAAAACATTTCTAATTTTTTTTTTTCACAAGATTTTTTTATGTTTTTGCCTTACAACCACTACACCTAAGATCACCTCCATTGGTGTTAATTCCCAATTGAGTTGGTCAAAGGATGAAAAAAACTAACACTGCTACGACTATGAGGAGGGAGAGCATCACTACAGTGATTTTTTGCTCAACCAATAAATTCTTCTTAGGAATTCCTTCAACTTTATTTTTACTAGAAATAATCAAAATGTTTGCAATGAAAGTAGATATAGGGAACCAACATAGTAGACGATGAGTTGTGGAATTATTTCTACATAAATTCAATATTAAATCAAGTAGCAAACCATATAGTCATGCAATTAAGAAATTACTCTCTCTATATTAAGTTGACATTAAATTATAATTCAAATAGACAAAATGATTATCTCAATCATAACTTAGCCAAGCACTGTAATATAGTCTAACCAATCTATATATTAGGGTGTAATTACTTTATAACTTTTGAGGCATATATAAACACTAAAAAACATGTATAACCCTTTGTTCACCCATTTATGGCCTACAATATATCATCCATATTCACTTTTCTATTTTGACATAACCTCACTTCCTTCAAAATTTTCTTATGTTTTGATTCCCTAATTGGGATAGGGTGCTAATAAGTCAAACTTTTATATATGCCACACAACATACCTTCACATTGTGAAGCACTTATACACAATAAACTCTTGATACAAACAAGAACCATAATATATTATTGTCTTAGCATAGTTACAATTAATCACTATTAATCTACATCCTATAGTATATGACTTGTAAGGCATTTATCATCACCATATTACCATGATTTCATTAATTTAATCATCAATAATGGTGTCCAAAAAGAAAATATAAATGAAAATTTGTCATAGGTGCAACTAAAATTTTATTCTTTATAGACAATTCAACAATGTTGAACAAAAATATGGACATATATCTATTTAAAATTCTAAGCAACTTAGCCATATGATTGCAATTTCTAGCCATGCAAACTTCAACAAAAAAATATGAACATATTTCTATTTTAAAATTCTAAGTGAATCATCCATATAATTATAATTTATAACCATATAAAATAAAACAAAAATATGTATACTTATTAAAATGCTAAGTGACTCAACCATATAGTTTTAGTTTCTAGCCATGCAACATTCAACAAAAATGATGAATATATATCTATTAAAAATGCTTGGTGAATTATTACAATTTTTAGCCATGCAAGACTTAACCAATATACCAAATATAACAAAAATATACATTCATGTTAAAATATTAATGTATATTAGTGTGCACTTAGCCTAATAGGGTTAGGATTTCTCTTATTAGAGTTAGGGTTATGATTTACTTTCTATAAACCCTAATATCTTTTTTTTTCTATAAATATGTACTCATCCATGAATAATATAATATCATCTCTTTTGGTTCTAACATTTGGTATTGGAGTGGTAATATTCACTTGTGATTCACTTATGAGGGGGTATTTCTCATAAGGAAATTCCTCCTCTCTTCCCTTTCGCATTTTCATTCCTATTTTTATGTCTTTGTTTTGATATTTTCTAGTTTAATGGGTTCCACCCTATATGTTTTAAACAAAGGAGAAGGGCTTGGTCACTATTTTATGATGGGGTAGGATGCTTCATCCTAAACATGTAGGGTAATTTTAGGTCCACCCACTCCATTGCAACTAGGTATGATTGTCACTACCTCTCTGATTGTTATCGCTAAGATGACCTCCTTAACCTTCACAAAGGATATGAAGATACATGCTATTGCTAGTTTCATTAGGCCATGGGAGGATGATGGCAACCTATCCACCCTCATGGAGATAAAGGGTGAAAATAGGAGGTATTTTGGCTATAGCAGTGGTGGCACACGAAACCTGTAGGAATCCAGGACCCAAGGCTTGGAAGGTAAAGTCACCAAACCTAATGATGTTATCAACCTTGAGATTTCCCTAGAAGTTGAGTAGAGCCTGATAACAACCTTGATATAAGCAAAGAAACACAGATTCATTACCCCTCGTAGCTATAATTATCCATAGGAGAACAAGATACCTCTCCCTTCTACTTTTAACTCTAGTATCCTCTTTCCATTATGCAAGCACGATGAATTGATCACTGTAGTCATTCAGGAACTAGTTTACAGATGATGAATAATTGGAGGAAAATTAAAAAAAAATCCTAAGTTTTTATTCCCTCAAATCACAGCATGCCACATGGCTTCTTCACATCCCCAATGTGGAAATCGACAAATTTCAATCACCGTTGGACACATGGCAAAAGGGTTTATACTTTCTCATGGATTTGGGTGGGAAAATTTGTGTAGGTAGAGTATTTTTTTCTATGGGGTACTTTAGTCCCACATTCACTATGGGAGGGCTGTCGTAGATATTTTTAAGAAATAAGGCTCCCCTAATTAATCGACCACCATGCAATGGTCAGGGATCTTCTTGAGTGGGACCATTGAAGGTGCTAGTGCATGGGTCCACACACTTGTTAAAGTCCCATTTGTTTATTTGCATGTGCCCTTTGACTTTGTTGCATTTGACTTGTTGAATTTGGTCCTATTGCATCTGGTTGACCTTTGGCTTCAGCAACATTGAAAATTCTTAAGGACTGTTGACTTTCGTCCCAATTTTTTTAATCAGTAAACTATTTGGAAAAATATTCAATGAGAATATTCTTTCTTTCAAATTGTAAAATGGGCAATTCGACATTTTTTTCTCCTCGAGAACCCGCTTCTTTTTCTCAATTTTTGAGGCTTTTTTTTTCTTTGAATATAGTCATATTTGTAGTTGTTGAAAATATTTTCAGATCCGAACATAATAATGGTGTTCATTTTTAGTTTTGAGATTGTTATATATTCTTTTTTGGGTCTCAAAGTTTTTTTGTATTATAGAGTGCACTATCAGTTAAACCCAACACTCCTAAATCCACTTTCATGCATCGATATTTTTTGGAAGTAGGCTTTCTTCATGACCATGGCCCTCTTGAGATTTCATTATGATTTTGGGTGTTCCTACAATAGGAGGTATTATATTTTTTATTATGGAAATTTGTCGGGTACTCCATTTTGGGAGTTGTCTTTGTTTTGGCAGCTTGTCCCTTAGTGGATTTCAATTTTTCAAATTAGCTCATGTCTTCACAAATAATATTTGCAACATCACAATGTAAGTGAACCTAGTACCTAGTCATCTTCTCTATTGCACCTGGTGGATGCAATAATTGGTTATCCATGTATTTTGATAGGATGAAAAGATTACAATAAGGACACTTTCGATACTTTGAGAAACATTGCATCAAGCATCGATCAAGATTTTGTATCTGATTCTTGGCTATTTCAGCATAAAATTTGAATGGCTCAATATTATTGTATAAAAGGTGAAATTTTGGTAGAGACCAACACCTTCTAGATGAGATTTAACATTAAGGGGGGATGTTTGAATGTTCATGTGCATTTTGTACTTAGAAAAGTGCACATTAAAGGGGGATGTTAAAATATTATGTACTTAGGAAAGTGCACATTAGCATTAATGTGTATTAATGTGTACTTAACCTAATAGGGTTAGGGTTAGGGTTTACTTTCTACAAACCCTAATATATTTTTTTACTATAAATATGTACTCATCCATGAATAATATAAGATCATTTCTTTTGGTTCTAACAATTCATTCTAGGACTATTGCACATTTTTTGCTTATTGAAACTACTATCTTATCTCATTCTAAAAGGAGGCATAAAGAAATGCACAATTCTATAAATTATAGCATAATACCATGCCAACACTCAAGTAGAAGACATACGTTTTATTCCATGAGTTAACTCAAAAATTTTAAAAATTCAAAAAAGAAAAATAGTGGTAACAAAACAAATTATCTAGATCAGCTCTTAAAAAAAATAGTAAAAAATGTTTTCCAATAAACTCTACATTCAATAAATATTTTTTTAAGCTTTCAAATGTGTCCCACTCAAAAAATCCTTCCTTAACAATATTCTATTGGAAACTTATCTTCCAAAATAAGCAAGGTTATAAAATCAAGTATGCATAAAACAAATACCAAGTTCTCTTTAAAATGTTAGCAATACACTTTTCTCTTTTTGCACCAACAATTCCCCGTAGAGCAAAACTAAATATTTTCTAGGAGTTTAGAACAATATATAATAATTACCATTTATTGAATTGAAAAGACTTGGTCTTCATTTTAAATCCTTCTAAGGAATTTTCTAATTGCAATAAGGGTTATCCCTTTAGGATTCAAATTCACCGTAAATTTTAAATTTGACAAAAATATATGTAACATTTCTCTTATTGCCCAAATATATTAAAACATGAGAATCCATTTCATATTTATCTATTTTAAGCAATACCTAAGTTCTCAATTTTAGAGGCTCAAGCATCAAGAATAGGTTAAGCAATATGATATGACCTCTAAATCATTTTAAAATTTTAGAAATAGAAAATCATCACAAAAATGTAGCAAGAGCATTCACATCCAAAGTGCAACAAAATACCCATGATATCCAGAATGGAGTTTAAAACATTTTCCAATTTTGTTTATCAAGTAAAACTCCTAATCCTAATACATTGATTTGAAAATGCAACAATAAATTTTTCCAAGGTTTTCTCTATAATTTATAGAGTTTAATATTTTAAAAGGTAAGGTAATAATTTCTTCATGCCCTATGCAATTAATCCCTATAAGAAGACCACAAAAAATACCTAGTATGGCTATGACACTTTATCCAAGTGAGATACCAAAACGGTTAATATATTTCCATAAAAAAAAACCCCTCAATCTTGTGTCCACAAGCTTTGGTAATGAGTGGGTGTGTCTTATTTGAAAAATAGGGAAAAGATTTTGGTAAGGGTTTTTAAAGCATAATGCCACCTCCAAATTGAAAATTTACCTCTAAATCCTATGCATCTCAAAATAGATTTCTCCAAGAAAATATCTAATTCCAAAAATGGCATGATGGATGGGTAAAACAAAGTTTTTGTAACCATTCAATTGAGTTTTTACCATTTGCGACTGCAAAATAAGTCCTTCTCTACCAATATCCTTCTCCTCAGTTATTTGCATGACAAAATGAGGGTGTTTAAAAATAAGATGTTTTTTATGTGATGTTAGATTTTTGGCACCCAACTACTTGATTCCCTCCAAAGAGCAAGGTAAAAATAATAACTAAAATCATTTTATCTTTGCCATGGGGCTGTCCCACATTTTCCCCACCGTTCTCCTTCCTAAAATATTATAACAAGGTGTTTTTGAAACATAAGCAATGAGCATCTTCCAAGGTATTCAAAATATCACCACAAATTATCTTACTCCTAAATCCTACATGTCTCTAGTGAGATGAACCTCTTTTTTCTATTTTAAAAATCCCTTTTAAACATGATGGGAGCTTGGCTTAGAGCCTTCCATTAAAATAGTTTGGGTGTCTCCTATCTAACTGTACCCCAAACTGACATAGTTGAATGAGTAGAGTATACTAGGGATATTGAGAGAACCAAGTTGAAGGAGCTCGACAAAATTATTCTATAGCTTTTTGAGAAGGGGTGCTTTCCTAGTTAAAGATGACCGACACCCCTCCCTTTTAATATTATACAGAGAGCTCTCCTCTCTATTTTAAAATATCTCTCTTTTATTGTGTGCTCTCTTTTATGTATTTTTGTGTGATTGTATTTTATGAAATCTTTAGTAAAGCACACAATAATCTTCTAAGACACTCAACCTTTTAAATTATGGGGGAAAGGAAAGGGCCCTTCTAGCTTTTTAAAAGCTAAGGGGAGGGGAAAATCTAAAAATATTTCTCAAAGTCTCAATTAAACATTAGTAAGGGTTTCTAAACAAATGGTTGAAATTTTATATACACTCTTGGTCATTATGCACAAGTTACACATTTACAATATTTCTTATGCAACATTTTTAATTTTCAATGTAATTCATTTCAAAATCAACATAAGTAAACATACAATCATTCCTAAATGGAAATTCAAGATAATATGTTGTGTGCACAATTTTTCTCTTAACATATTATTATGGCATCTATGATACTCTCCTCGATGATATGCTTCCTCTCACACTTGATTAAGGGAAAGCCCTATCAAGCACTCAAGCCAAGTCACTAAATTTAGTCTTGCTATAAACAATAAAGTTTACATTGTTTAAAATTCAAAATGCAATCATTATCTCAACAAAAAATAATCATATAATCACAACACAAGTCACATGTCATGATATCGATCATCAAGTACTAGGTCATCGTTGTCACTTGTCATATACTTCTAGTCATATGCATAATTAAATTACCATAATTAATTTTATTAAAAATTAGGTTTTGACACTATAGTTACTTTTTTTCTAGAGCTTTGTGGGTGTCTAAATTATTTAACAAAGAAGCTAAAACTCGTACTAATCTAGTTGCATAAGGACAAGAAAAATAAAATTAAAGCATTCTAATATTACTAAAGAAAGCATATGACCAACATGATCAAAAATATTTTATGGCGTAACAATGCATGATTTATCCTATCTGTGACATGCATATTTAGTCATGTTGACTTAATAATATTTCTTTTCTTAGTGAAAGCAAAAATATTTTTCCTCTAACATATGTAGCAAGGCACAAATACCTTATAAAAATGGTCTTCAATTTACCATATTTGTATAAATTTTAACAAAAGGATTTAGGTTTATACATACAATATTGTAGCAAGTTGAATAATGATAATTTCATTTGTATGATATGGGTACAGTATATAAGAATTATATCTTATACTATGATATTAAGTATGCCACATACTAGATAAATGAGGTTAACTAAGTTTTTGTTATTGAAGTGCTTAATATTTGAAATTGTGATATTGAATGAGACAAAAATAGAATATAACAACAATGAGATAAAAAATTAGAAGAGAAAATTAGTATTGAAAGTACAAGTAAAATATATATATATATATATATATATATATATATATATATATATATATATATATATATTCATTCTCAACCATATTTGGAGAGAATATGAAGCAGCAAGAATCTCTTGATAAAAGAATGAAGTATCCTATATATATATATATATATATATTATGAATGTATAGGGCATTGTTTTGAAGTAGAATGTACAAATTTGAATATTGATGAACTCATATTTGGAGGATTTTTATGCAAATTTTATTTTTTGTTCATTTTATCCTTTCTATACTATATTAATATTTATTTTAGAGTATTATTACATCTCACATGCTAGTATTAGATCTTGGAGTTTGAAGGTTTGAGAAGTGGAGAGCTTGAGTATTTGATTCTATTTAACTAGAGAATTTAGAATCCAAGTTTGTGGAGGAAAACCTCATCCATTATTGTTGTAGCTTTTATGGATCATGGTAATGCTTCATTGCCTATCTCAAAATTTAAAGGAGAAAATTAAAATTATTTATGCATAAATATGGGGAGTTTGCTAATTACCAAAGAAGTATGGAGTGTTTTAGAAAATGGAGAAAAAAAAATATAGATTGGAGCATTATATCAACCACAAGAAAAATATGAAGTATAAATAAAGATGCCTTACCTTGTAAATAAATAGGAAATTGGAGCCCATCGAGAACACTAAACATTGGTGAGTTGGGATTGTTGTGGATATCCATGGAGAAGAGGTCCTGGTCTATGGTCCATAGCTAAAGCAAAGGATGTAATTGTACTAATATAAATAGATGCAAGAATTTATATTGCAAAGGATACAAAAAGATATTAGTATGGAACGAATCACCAAAAATGGAAAAGAACATGGAGGAGTAAAAATACTAATAAAAGATCCTTGGTTTAGACTCATACAAGTTGAGAAAGAAGGCCCAAATAAATAATATATATGGATTAGAATCATAAACAATGACAAATTGATTGTCACGACCCAAAATCTACCAACTCGACCTAAGTAATTTTTTTTAAATACATATGCATATATGTTACTTACCTAGTCTTGTCATAAAGTTAGTTAAGATATTTTATTCTAGAGTGAGAAACTTGGTTTCTATGTGGATCCTTTTCTCTTTCTTTGGAACGCCACATGAATTACCCATTTTTACAACTTACATAAGTCTTTTAATGCAAGTGTATTAGGTAACGTACATTCTCGAGCTATCCTTCTCATCCTTATTTTATGAGCTAGCTTAATTCCTCCAGTCCATAGAATGTCTATGCCAATCTCTACTTCTTAAATAAATCTTTCTATGTAAGAGTACTAAGCATGTTAGGAGTCATCCTATTATTATGGCATCCTAGCATACTAGATTTCCAAATAAAACCTACATAAGACATACTCAAGAACACTAAGCTACCATAAATTCCACTACCATACTGATAGGATTATCATTACAAGTCTTATTTCTAAGAGAACCTTCCTACTTTAGTTCTTTAAATACTACATTCTGATAGAACTTCATATTATGGTGTGTTACTACTTGTGAGAGTCGCCATCATATTTCATTAATTTTCTTTCCAAGAGTTATCATTAAGTTCCACTTTAGGAATGTATTCAATTAAGGATTTATACATAGTTATCTTTAATCCATGCTCTTCTTATTATTAATTTAATTCTTTCTTATGTCATATATAGGCAAAGTGGAAAACCTCAGGAAGCTTAGAAATCGTAGCCATGTCAAGAGGTTTTTTTATGATAAGACTCAACAACAAAGATGATGTAGAGTGCATCTTGACAGGAGGACCCTGGTTTCTAGGAAGGCATGGCCTCTTTCTGAGGAAGTGGGGGGAGGATTTCAACCCTGAGAAGTAGAACATTAATATAGCACCCATTTGGGTCCGCTTACCAAACCTCCCAGCCCAGTTTGTTAATGAGTACTGGCTTAGTGGCATAGCAAAGATGATAGGAGAGCTCATGGAAATAGACCATTCAACCCGGGAAAGGACTAGACTAACGCATGCTAGGATCTGTGTAAATGCAAATTTGGATTCTGATCTACCTTCTCAGGTGGAACTAGCATATGGAGAGTTTCTAAGGATTCAACCTGTGGAGTATGAGAACAATCCAACATTTTGTAGCGTGTGCAAAATCTAGGGCCACCTTCAAGCCCAATGTCTGACAATAACTACAAATAAGGAAGCCACGAGCCAAGGTTTTTTGGGGAAAGCTAATGGGAGAGGGATCCCAAAGTTTCAAGGACCGCGTCTTAACTTGGAATGATGCAGACAAGTTAAGAATAACCAGGCTAACCAAGCCAACATAGAATTGGCAAAAATCTAGGAGAAAGGAAAGCAACATAATGAGGGAGGCAAAAATCATAAGGTATGTAATAAATATCCTAGCTTGAACATGTTTGATATCCTAGCAAATCTAGAAGTTGAAAAATAAAATAGTAAGGATGATACCATCAGTGTCAAATTTCTTGAAACCCTAGACTCCCCATCCAAATCGGGACCATCCACAACTATGAAAAAAAGCCCCAAAATCTATGTTCAAAATGAGGAAAAATTACCAGGTCATTTCAGTTTAAACATGGAAAAAATAGAGTCAAGAGTCGAAGTTGTGGAAACAAGAGCCAGGAATGTAGCTCCTAATCCGGTAGTGGAGCAAATTATCCCTTATCAGACGAGCCCAATGGTAAAAGGTTCCTTGAAGGAAATCCCCCTATTTAGGAACCAGATAGGAGAGGTGAACCAAAACAAGGTTGAGGATGAAGAGGGAATTGAAAACCCCCAAAATGAGGAAGAAGGTTCAAGCCCTAGACTATCACAGTATATGCCCCCTCATTTTAGTCCAAAATAGACTAGAAGCACTACCAAGCCTCTAATAGATTATGGAACTGAAAGAAAGAAAGGGAGAATATCTACAGCAGAGCACTATAGAATGAGAATCAATGAAGAAATTGCAAATAGAAAGCAAATAACATTGTTACAGCAAGCTATTCCTGGCCAGGATAATAGAAAAATTGACAAACCCCCTTTGGATTAGGGAAGGGTGCAGGGAAAAAATATCAAATAGTCTAAATGAAGGTTCTCTCATGGAATGTGAGAGGCATAAACGGCCCACCAAAACAAAGGATGGTGAAGTCTATAAGGAAGGATTGGAATCCTACTATCACTTTTCTTCAAGAAACCAAAATAGATGTGGCACAATCGCTAGAAGGATTTGGAAGCAAGGGGAAGTGGCCTTTCAACAAGCGAGAGGAGCATCTGGGGGCCTCATGATCTTATGGGATCCTATTAAAATAGAAGTATTATTTAGGAAAATTAAAGAGTCTTAAGCATATTATTTCATGATTTTTATACTAATAAGAATTAGATTATGTCAAATGTTTATGCCCCCACCTCTGTCCAAGGGCGGTCTGAACTATGGGAGTTTTTGGGGCATTTGAGCCAAGATTTTAAAGACATTCCTTGGGTGATTGGGGGAGATTTCAATATCCCCATTTACCCATCTGATAAGAAGGGAGGATATGGTTTACCCTCAAGGAGCATGTAGGACTTCAATGAATTCATTAAAATAAATGAATTGATGGATGTAAGACTAAAAGGAGCCAAATTTACATGGAGTAACAAGAGGATAGGAAGTAGATGATTCAAGAAAGGTTGGACAAGTTTTTTTTATCCAAGGAAGCTACAACAATTTTTGGTGATTCAGTGTTACAAGCCCTTCCTAAATGCGATTCAGACCATAATCTTATTATATGGGAGGTATTTCAGGCTAACTCATTTAAAAATCCATTCATATTTCTGTCAATGTGGGTTAAACATCCAGAATTCAAGAAACAAATAGAGGAATGGTGGCAGCAGCCTATCCATGGAAGTGCTTCCTTCAAACTATCTCAAAAACTTAAGATGGTGTGAAAAACAACCTTAGAATATGGAATAAATAAGTCTTTGGAAATATTTTTGAGAATAAGAGAGCAGTGGGGGAAAAACTGAGAATAATAGAAATCAAAATCCAAAATGGAACCTATGATGAGGCGACAATAACTGAAGAGAAGGAAACCCTTTGTGATTTTTATAATATTTTAGCTTGTGAAGAGATGTATTGGAGGCAGAAATCAAGGGCATTATGGCTAAAGGAAGGCGACTCTAATTCAAAAAATTTCCATGTTACCACATTGAGCAATAGAAGCAACAATAATATTAGAAATTTAATTAATGTGGATGGATCCTCAACTCAAAACATTCAGGAGATTAGGTACGAGGCTGTTAATTTTTTTAGTTCATTATTGGGTGAAGAACGGGTCTATAATGCCCAAGCAAAGGACTCTCTCCTTTGATTCATTCCACAACTCATTGATGAAATGATTAATGAGTCTCTTATAGTAGCTTTTTCAGACTAAGGGATCAAGGAGGCTTTGTTTAACATGGATCTTGACAAAGCTCCTGGGCCGGATGGGTTCTCACCATGGTTTTTCCATGTTTGTTGGGATATTGTTGGAGCAGAAGTTATTGCTGCAATCAAGGAGTTCTAAATTTCAAATCATATTCCAAGGGGTTTCAATTCAACTTTCATTGCTTTGATCCCTAAATGCCCCAACCCCAATACTATGGCTGACTTTAGGCCGGTTAGCCTGTGTACCTATAAAATTCTTTCCAAAGTTTTAGCCAACCGTTTGAAGAAAGTTCTACCGGTTATCATTGATCCAAGTCAAGGAAGTTCTGTACAAGGAATATCAATCTTAAATGGAGTTATTACTATTCATGAGGCTCTTCATATAGTCGCTTAGACCAAAAAAGCAGTCATTGCTTTAAAGTTAGACATGAACAAAGCTTATGACAGGATACATTGGGAATTCCTAGAGGTAATTTTATTAAAACTTGGATTCAACATGAAATGGGTCAAGTTAATAAGAGAGTGTATTTCTAAGCCTTGTTTTTTAGTTTTGGTTAATGGGTCTACTGCAGGTTTTTTTCAAAGCAAATGTGGTCTAAGACAAGGAGATCCCATAAGTCCTATGTTTTTCATCATTGTAGATGAGGCCTTGGGAAGAACCATTAAGGTAGCAATGGTAGCTGGACTCATATCAAGTATCAAGGCCACGTCGCTAACTACCCCGGTGACACATCAACAATTTTTTGATGATACATTGCTACTAACTTTGGATTCTGTGGTTGTGGCAAGAAGGATTAAAAATATTCTCAGAATGTATGAAGAAGTGGTTAGACAGAAAGTGAATTTTGATAAGAGCAAACTTTATTTCATCAATACCCCCATTCCTAGGCAAAACAACATAGCAAGGATCATGGAATGTCATATTGCATCCCTTCCCACCACCTATTTAGGTCTTCCCCTGTTTACGGGGAAACCCTGAAGGATCAATGTGGAACATAGTTCTGGAGAGGATCCAAAAAAATCTAGCAAGTTGGAAAGGACATCTATTATCTCAAGCAGGCAAAGCAGTTTTAACTATGGCTTCACTTCAAAGTATACCCGTTTAATTCCTATCAGTCTTCAGAGCTCCCAGCAAGGTGTATCACAAAATTTAGCAGCTTAAAAAAAAAAATCTCTGGTCAAGGATTGAGGATAAGAAAAGGATCCATTTAGTAGGTTGGAACAAGGTTTGCAAACCTAAATCTGATGGGGGGTTAGGATTGAGGAGAGTTTCTCATCTCAATACAACTTTGTTAGCCAAACAAGCGTGGCGGTTATTGACTAAGGTCGATAATGAATGGACTGCCATAGTTAGGAGGAAATACCTCCAAGGTGTGAACTTCCTTAATGACAACTTAGCAAGTAGGGGGTCTGCTTTTTGGAAGGCAATCCTCATGAGCAGGGATCTTGTCAAGAAAGGTCTTAGATGGATTCTAGGAAATGGGCAAAAATAGACTTTTGGAAGGATCGATGGGTGAGAGCTGAGGAGTTATCCCAGAATCCTCGTTTGGCTAGGATTCAAGAGCATATGGAGTAGCATATTGGGAAGAAGGTTGCAAATTATATGTGGCAGGATATAAATATCAACAGTGGAAACACATCGAGTACGGGGTTTTGAAGCGAGTCCGAAGAGCTTTATAACATTTTAACTTAGCAAATTATTCCCTCCGGAGAGGATGAAGATCAAATTGTTTGAGGCTGAGACTGAAAGTGGTGACTTCACAGTTAAGTCTGCCTATAATTTGCTTCTCAATGTGGAAGGTCAACAATTTCAACCAAGTTTGGTTTGGATGAAAGGCTTAATTCCTAAAATATCCTTTTTTTCATGGTTGGTGATTCAAGTAAAAATCCTCACTATGGAAAATATGTTATCCAAAGGTATGGTTATTGCTAACCATTGCTACATGTGCAGGGTAATATGGGAGACTACCCAACACTTTTTTATGGAGTGTCCAATAGCGGAGTCCATCCTGGATGATCTTTTCCAAGCCTTTAGGATCTCGTGGGTTAAGCCTGCTCTTATATCGAAAGTGTTCCATCAATGGCCTCAACCCTTTGTTAGCCTAAAACTTAAGTACCTATGGAAAATATGTTGGCATCATTTTCTCTGGAAGATTTGGCTAGAAAGGAACCATAGAGCCTTTAAGGATACCATTCACAACCCAAAAACCATCCTCAATAGGATTATTGTCTTTGCGAAAGAAAACCTTAGCACCTTAGTGGATGAGAACCACTCAATTCTTCCCAAAGAAAAACAATTAGCTCGAGCCTTAGGTATTGAGGACAAACCTTCCATTCCTTTGCCCAATCCCAGAAATGTGATTTCTTGGGAGCCACTCCCCAAGGGTTGGTTTAAACTAAATTTTGATGGTGTAGCCAAGGAGAACTCGGGAAGATTTGGAGCTAGAGGAATAATCAGGGATCATAAAGGAAATCTGGTCAAGCCCTTCGCTAAACCATTGGGAATCAGAACTAATAACGAAGCAGAAGCTAGAGCCCTTTGGAGAGGATTGCAAGTAGCCCAAAAAACTCAAGGTAACTTGATGATTGAAGGTGATTCTATGAACATCATCAACCTGTTAACCAATGGAAAAAAACCTCCATGGAGAATCGATGGAGTCATCCATGAAGTGAGGATCCTTTTTGCGGCAAGATAGAACAGGAGGGCTCGTCATGTATATAGTGATGCCAATAGGTCAGCTGAAAAACTAGCCAACATAGGTGTTGATGTTGGTAGTTTGGTGACATGGACACAAGGTGTGCCACGTGAAGTGGAAAACATTATTAGTCATGAAAATAAACCTACCCGTTAAGGAGAAATATGAATGGGTGTTCTTTCCCCATGGAGTTGGTAATAACTATGGGGTTTCCCTCTAAATCATACCAAATTGGAAATTAAGGTAACAGGGTGTAAGCCTTGGAATATTTTGACAGAGAATAGGAAATGGGCAAGCAACAGGTTTCACAAGTGCAAAGTTCCAAACTTCAATTCCTGTCGATGTAAGTAATGTTTACAGTTATGTTTAGGTATGGGTGTGCTTTGTTAGTAAGGTGTTGTAGGGGATTCAACACAATTTCTGGTAAGAAAGCTTCAAGGATGACTAGGATCTACAATATCAGCAGAAAGATGGATATTGTAATAGGTTTTGGGTTAACCTGCAAAACCCGGTAATTAATTAAGACTTTTAGTTACCAAAAAAATATATAGGCATATATTGGAAAGACATGTGCATCCATGAAAATGCAATTCATAAGTAAAATCTTCTTGAAACTGAAAAACCTAGATTCCAACAATATTCCATACATGATACATCATAGATAGTATATCTTACAAAATACACAATAACATTATTTATCTTGGGAAAAATCCCTAAGGGAAAACCCAACCTTAAATTCAGTTTGAATTTTTTATTCCATAATAATCTAGTTTAACACATTGAGACAAGGCCTCTCTAAAGGCTTTTAGTCCCTCCAAAGAGTTTCATATCTCTTAAATATTACAACATGAACTTGCCAATTAGTTCATAATTACTCAAGAGTCCATACATTGGATGGAAATACAACTTATTCTCTTTACTCTTTTTCCAAAGAGTTTCTACAACTTTTAACTTTATAGCATGAACATATTTGTTAGTTCATAATCATTTCTAAGGTATTCTCCTCCTATTTAACAAGAAAACAAAATTTATTCTGCAACTTGATACAAGGTACTCCAAACTACATTTGTTAATCATAGGAGACTGGCTGCTTTCTCTAGTGACATACAAAAATAGAAACTTTAATTTTCTACCTTTGTTCAAAGTGTTTCTACAAACTACTATGAAAAAGGGTCAATGTTTCATGAAGCCACAGGTCAGATTTAAATTTGACAACCCAATTCAAACATTTAGCTTTGCCTGCCATAACATCTCTCCTATCCTATTATTATAATGACTACTAATTCAACAGTCTTATTTGCTTCGATCACTGAATTCAAAATAATTCAAACCTACACACTTCAAATTTGAAGAGTTTAGAAAATTATCACCAAATATTAAGTTTCTAGATGATGCCACTATTAAGGATCATAATATTGTTTACATATCCGTGATAGTTTACCTCAAATATGAGGCACAATGATGACCATACCATATATGGCACCATCACCATGCTCTATTATTTCTTCATTCTAGAATGAAAGGTTGTATGTCTAAGTTCTTCCATTATTTCAGATAGACTCAACCCATTTCCAACAAAATAAGGTAAAAATATCATCTACTTTTCTTAAGACATCTTCCCCTTACGGTAGAAAGCAACTAACTCATAAAAACACTCTACTATCATGACTTCAACAGATATATCATGATTAAAATAACACAACATGATAGTTTAACATGAGTTCATCAATATCATCATAAAATTTGATCCTACTTGCACCATCCTTTTGGTGATAGCACGGCCATAACACGTACCTTCAAAAATAATACACAACATTTGGGAATGAATCATTTAGTAATTGAAATAATATTACAACTCAACAAAACCTCTATAGTAAGGCTTCCAACAAAGGATACTACTTCTAATTCCAATAAAAACACACACTAAATAATTATCCACACCCATTGTTCATAAAAGGATTTTTCCCTCCTCGGGTTCACTTCCATTTTCGTTAGAAACATGATTATAATATTAACTCCATTCCCAAAAGACATATTTTGAGTTCTTATTTTATGTTTCCCCAACAATATAAAGCTATAAACAAAGCTAGCCTCTTCTCAAAAGTATGAAAGATAAATATTCAACTATTTACTTCTTTATTTTATTAATAAACTATGGCACTATTTATTTACACAATAAATATAATATCAAAATTTCTCTATCAAATACTTTTATCTCAGCAATGTCTAAACTAATACTCCATCTTCATTCAAATATATTTCATAACACTTTTTTTCCAAGTTACTAATTACCTTATTTAGGTAGGCTAGCAACATGGTATTCCAGATTTCACATCACAAATTGCCTCTACATTATCACAAAAAAATCATAGGTTCCTTCAACACTATAACCAAATTTTACATCACCACTCGATCACAGGTGCTTTCTCTGTAATAATATTCATTGCATTTACCATTATAACAACACTCCAATGTCCTCTAAAATGGCTTTCCTTCCTCCAGCAAGCATAGTTATGATTTTTTCTTTTAAAAATTCTCTCTCCCTCTCTCCAACCTCTCTCGCTCACTCCTCTCTGCTATCCTAGACTCCCCATATTTTTTCTTCAATGGTTGAATCCTCTTCCTTCACCCGCCATATACTATTTTTAATATACCATATTTACTCCACCTCACTTCCCACTCTGTCTTTACCAACCATCGTCACCAACTTGTTTCGCCATGGTAGCAAAATAAAAGGTTCAATCATTTAACTTTAACTTTAAAAACATAATAAAAAAATATTGTATGAATTAGTCACTCATCTAAGGAAGATGCTCCAACCATAAATCAAATGAAATATCATATTCACATAATTACATTTCAATAACTTGAAAAACATACAAGTGGTATTGTTCCTTCATCAAGTAATGCAAGATAAAACATTAGTCCAATTATATCTGAAATGAAACATGTTTGGAAGGTTAGTAAAAATATTTCATTAGATACCCATTTAGTTGTAAATGTCTTGCAGAAAACCAATTTGTCACATAATCATTCGCATAAAGCATTGCTATAATTGATTAGTAGAACCTTAACAAATTATATGTAGACACCAAAATCTAGCCACTTGTAATCCATCCAAGTCTTCCCACCATTTTTACCCATTTATTTATATATATTTAGGCATATTTATTAAATATATGTTTAATATTAATATTTTAATATTATATTTTTTATATATTTAATAAATATAAATATTTTATATGTAAATAAATCCCAACCATCCAATTTGACTTAATCCTAGCCATCCATCCACACCTACCATACTACGCATCCAAAATTAATATCCACCCTTTGATATGTTTTAATCTGAGCCACACAATTTATGTCACTAAAACCCTAACATACCTTAGTGTGGAATATTAATATGAGCCATTTTTATGGCTCAAACCCTAAATCCTAATCAATTCAAGAATTTTCTAAGTGTTTGCCCTAGAGTATCCAAGCATTCTTGCCATCTGTCCTCACTCACCATAGCCTCTGTATCTGTCACCACCCATTTCACTCAGCTAGATTTGCTTCTACAAATCTTCACCTCAGCTCCCAAATGCCTTCAAGTGCTCCCTATCATCATTGAGCATCTTTGGATGCTTCCTTCTATCGCCAAGCATATTTGGGTGATTTTTGCCATTCTCGAGCATTCACGGGTATTTTTTGCTACTGTCGAGCACCCATGAGTATTTCAAATCAGATTTCAGCAACCTTACTAACTCTCAGGTGATGCTAGGGTATCGTCACACCACTTTCTTGCAGCAATTACAACAAATAGTAGAACAAGTGAACAAGATAAATCTAGCATTGGTTTTTATTTGATTGCATGTATTTTCATATTCTACTCACTTTCCTTACATTACATAGCTAGGGTTTGTATTAATTATTGCTAGTATCACACTGTGGATCCCTCACAGTTGCTACTAACTTGTTTATTGTCTTTTGTGTGCATATCTAGAAGTACTACACCTACATTATGCAGCTTCTTCAGCTGGAGTAGCCCAGTATTGGATAACATAAAGCCCACTCACCCTTGTTGGGATCAAAATAAAAATTGAAGATACCACCAACACGGTTTACTAGAGTTTCAGAGAACCCTAGTATCGTAATACTTTGTATCAAAGAAGAACTAATTTTTTTATTGTAACATTGGAGATTTGAGGCTCCCCCCATATCAATAAAATCATCTCTTTTTGTGCAATATTATCTCTTGATTTCATTTTATCTTATCATATTTTGGTGTTTTGTTTTTGAATCTACAAATGGCGATCATGGTGGGACCCCCTAAGGTTTTCTAATTTTGATTTACTTTGTTAACTAACTTTTTGTTTTTGTCTTATCTTGTAGGGTTTTCAGAAGCATAAATCGCATGATTTTCGTTGGAATAGGATTTCTGAAGATTTATAGAAGGTGTGTGAACACCCTGCAGCACTCGAGGGACATCCAAAAATGCCCAAGGGTATTTCAGAAGTGCCCAGGGGTGTTTTAAAAAGAGTTAAAGCAAAAATGTAGGCTTCTTTGTAATTTTACTATCAAACCCTAACTTTCTATTTTTATGTATTCTGATATTTTATATTTTTTTTAGATTTTGGATTAAAAAGAACATCACTAATAAATCTAGTAAAAAACAAATCATCGTTCTAGTTTGCATTCTAGGCATTATATTAGTCATTGTATTCATTTTAATATTCCATTTTTTTTAAGAGAAAAACCCCTTACGAGACCGCCTTGGTCTGAGAGACCACGAATAGGGGGTTCTACACCATCAAATTCACCCGGGAGTCACACCCGACCCTGCCCGCACCAACATTATCAATTGGATTTTGGATACCCAATTCAGATTTTTGGTAGGGTGGAGATTTGAACCTGAGACCTCTCTTGGAGGATTTCCCTCTCCTCTCCAACTCACCTACAACACCTGGGTAAAACTAATTTATAGTGGAAAACACCCCTTTCGAGGTGCCACTTTCAATAGGTTGGGCATAGGAGGAATGGAGCCTTTTCGACCTCTACCAGCACATAGGACATTCCTAACTATACCATATATCTGTAGGATGGATACAAGGGGAATGGAACCTAGGTCAGCCTCTACCAGCACCCAGGGTATTTACCACTGCACCACAACAAGCAGATTTTTAATTTTCCATTTAAAGTTTATGGTTTTGTTGGTGTATTGCAATTGAAAAATCCTGCATCTTGGTTGCATGTGAATTATTAAAATTACATAAATTAGAATGCATTGTAGGGTTAGAAACCTCTCATTTTATTGATCTAAGTAGGAACATCATTAGTGTGTCAAATGTATCCCTGCATTGGGTGATTCTAGGTAGAGGAGTGGATGAACCCCTCACTATTTAGAGAGGGATTTAAGTGGTGTACTTCACATCCTTTGGAGAAATTGATACTCTTAATTTTGGCTTCTAATTTAGATAAGTGAAATCAGTTTCTTCTAATATTGTGTATGCACCATAGAAAACAGAACCTTAAAAGCAATCTCGCACACACTTCACATTTCATGTTAAACAATAATGGTTGGATTTCATCACCAACCATTGCTTGAGATCTGGTGATGGTGGCTTTCATCTCCATCCACCAATCTCTGTCCCTAAATACCTTATATCACCCCCAAGCAAACTTGCTAGATTTCATAACTAGCAAGAATCTTGTTGCCCTATCCAAGCCATAGTATTCACCCATTTCTTATTCATATTAGCACATTGAAACACACAAAATCAAAAGTAAAAAATGAATTTACAATAAAATTAGATAATCAATGAATGAGGTAAGACACATATATTGAATAAACTTAGCATTAATTTATCTTAATTTAATTTTTGTGAAGTTTCAAATCTGCATTTCATTTTACTACACAATTTTTATTTGGTTTATTTGCTTATGGTATTAACAAGAAATCAACAGAAAGCATTAAATCAAAACAATTCCATGGAACATTCATCCACCTTCCCCACAAATTCTATGGTAGATTCTCCAAGTGTGATAGATAAATTTTTTTGTGGGCCCATCACACACATTATAGACTTTTGATATATCGTATAGGTATACCAACAATTCTCAACCTTAAAAAAAATCATCTTCACCATCCATTGACCACAATATCACCCACATTGACATGGCCAAAGTAGAGGATTTCTACAAATCGGCTAACTATGTCTTAGATTCCACTCATAATTTCCCTAGTCAAGATCCTACTTTAAAGTAGAAACTTGCTCATTCCTAGCCATCCAAATTTACCCAGGTGTACACTAATCCTCTTTTTGAGGCATCATTTGCACCTTCCTCTCATGTAGTCATTCCCTCATACTCAAGTACTCCTAGAATTTTTATCCCATATTCATACACATCCATATACATGAATCCCTTGTATGAAGCACATGTAAATGCTTCTTTATAAGTCCCAGCCTCCCAAGTTACCATACCAAGTGTAACTTATTCCCCATCCATCTCTTCCATGCCATATACATCCACACCTTCTATTTTTGATAAAGAAATTCATGAAGCATGGGAACATTTGAACAAATTGCTTAAGAAGCACCAATACACTCAACAAAAAGTGCAATTGAATCCTAAGCCTCTACCAAACTCTACTCAGGCCATCCTCATTAACCAAGGTCCATCATGGATACCACAATATTCAGTGGTTTCCATCCCTACTCCTCCACCAAGCAATACCAATATCCATTCCATTACCTTAAACCATACTAATTCCATTCCCATAGGCCAACCTAGCCATAGTCCCCGTGCATTGTCCCCATTCCAACATTTTCTATCTCTTCATCATCAATATCCTCTTCATCAATTACTATAAACCTCACCTAATCATCATCATCTAGTTACCCTACAACATTTTTCTACCATGCCTTCTCAAAATCATCAGGTGATTTAGGGTTTCCACATTCCTTGGGAAGACCCTAGAATCAAGACCATGAAACATCAAATAGATCAGTTGATACAACATACTTCGTGTATGACAAACCAGAAGCCAACCCTACATCAATTGATTAACCAACCCATTCACCCTTTGGTACCATCACCGCCATATCCGA
This sequence comes from Wollemia nobilis, assembly GCA_028583015.1. Lineage (NCBI taxonomy): Eukaryota > Viridiplantae > Streptophyta > Pinopsida > Araucariales > Araucariaceae > Wollemia > Wollemia nobilis. The sequence goes on from JAQPPZ010000314.1 coordinate 5,166,623, forward strand.
TAGATTTCACAATATCGAAGTTTGATAAATTCAAGGGGATTGAGGACCCCAAAGAGCATGTAAGCACATTTGTACACTCATGCTTTAGAATCCAAAATGAAAATGCTCTCATTCTTAGAAAATTTCCTTAGAAATTAGGTGGAGACACCATAGAATGGTACAACCAATTGCCTAGTCATAGTATTTATACTTTCGAACAATTGGTTGACCAATTCTTTGAGTAGTTTGTCCTTAATGTTAGAAAGAAAGTCTCATTGTCCGACATTTATGTTTTAAGACAACATGACGATGAGTCTATCTATAATTTTGGTAACCGTTGGAGGATCATCATTACCAAATTACCATTCACCCTACCAATAGAAGAGCTTATCAACTATTCATCAAGAGTTGTTTAAAACCCATCTCTTGGATGCTTCAATTACAAACATATCACTCATTTGAAGAAGCTCTAGCATAGGCTAGTGTCATCAAGGAGATAAAAATCCAAGAGGGCATACTTAAGCCTAGGAAAAAGGAATGGTAAAACAAGGGCCAATACAAAAGCAATTATTTTAGCCAATAAAAACAAACATAGGCCACTCCAATCAATCATCCTAATCATGTCAATCAAGTGGTCATGAGCCATCCGATAATGGATCAACAACAATTAGTGCAACAATCACCGTAATAAATTGCTTATCATGCAGTGCCCTCAGTATACCAATCAATGCAAAGCATAGTGCCAACTATGGAGAACCATCCCTGATGATAGTCTATCTGACAAAATCACCAATACACATCTTTTTTTGAGTCGTATGGTTCCATATTTTGAAGGTTATATGACACAAATAAACTTGCCTTACCCAAAATCAGACCAGACGATCCCACTAAACGTGGTAAACACTATCGAGAATATTTATTTTATCCTTACGATAGGTAAAATGGGCACGACATCAATAATTACCATATATTCAAAGACATAGTTCAAGACCTTATTGACTTAGGGGCCATCAACCCCCTTGCTCAACAAAACCAAAATCTTGGTATTTTCCAAACACCACTTCCTCATCATGAGGAGATGCAACCAAATATGAGAGGGGCTAACACCAAAAATCCTCCCAATCAAGTTAACCATATCCAAAAATACCAAGGTTTTGTAGGTGCCATTCATGTGGTAACTAGAGGTCAACAAAATAACCAACAAAATGTAAGGTAACAACCTCAGGAAAGTGTGTTGCAACCTACCACATCACCTCCCATTCAAATTTTCCCTAATACTTCCCCACCAATTCATATTCCTAGCTAACCAAATCCTCCCATTCATCCCATCAATAATCCTCCATGACCAGTCATCTCACTGAGTAGCCGATTAACCACAAGCCTAAAAATAGCTTCCACCAAATTGTCAATATATGAGCTAAATCAACAATATTCCCCACATCGTGAAGTATTAATGGACATTCTAAAATCCATTGAATTATAATCTCAAGATGCTAATGCCTTCAACAACTTTGTAGGGAGAATTCAAACATGCATGGAGCCTTCCATTATATTTTATGACTTTGAGATTAAGCCAATCTCATCGGAATCAATAGATCCTCCATTGCACATCATGGATCTAATAGACATGAAACCATTCAAAAGAGTCTTAATTGATACTGGTTCCTCCATTAATATCATCACCACGTCTGCCCTTCATCATCTTAACATTCCTCCATCTCATATCGCCATGTCATATTCACCCGAAAAGTATTCAACGATGTTTTATGTTCCACATTTGGCACTATTGTTTTTCCCATCAAAGTGGGGGTCAAAATGTTGCACACTATGTTCTACATCTTGGAAGGATCCATGGCATACAATGTACTCCTTGAAAGACCTTGGATGAGGGATATGAGATGTATCCCTTCCATACTACATCAATACCTAAAATATGTTCATGAGGGACAAGTACATTGCATACCAATAGATGTCGAACTATTTAAGTGTTGCAATTTTATCTCAAATCCTTATGAATCCATGCTTCCTTCCACCCAATTTTTCCTTTTATCATAATCCAATCCATCTACCACTCCAACCATTTCTTCATCAAAATATCCCATTATTGAGGAGCTCCTTATCACCAATCTCCACCAAGCTTCCATACCCCCATCATCATCATTGACTACATGCACATATGGTCAAAGTCAATCCACTTCATCAACATCATCACCTTCCACAACTTTTCCTTCTGCATAATCATAATCCATCCAACAACCTTCCCAATTTAATCCATCTCTATCAGCCAATGTTTCACAAGTTGAGTTGATAAATTGTGAGACATCTCCATTTCCTGAGCCATTATCCAACCATATCCTTCCACGTCATCCAAATTTGAGGTCCACCTCACTAATATTGGTATTGGTGAATATGTGGTCCAAGAAATAATAGTTACACCGTTCACCATTCCAAATGTAAAATATTTTGGTCACCCACATGACCCATATTTATCTATAGGAGCAGTGTATGATATGGGTTCAACTCTCAACAACATAAATTGTGTATATGGGGGGATTGATTCTTCATAAAATCTACCTCCCCTAGAAGAACCCAAAGAACCAACACCTACCAACATACAAAACATGTCGATATTTCCTTCCCATTATTTCCACATAGTTAATTGGTAGGGATATGGTCTAAGATTGCATCAACAGGGAATGAACAACATTATTGATGTTCCATATCAAGAAATGTATGACCATTCAGGCTTAGGTTACACTCCATTTTCCACCACCTCTTCTGTTGAACAAGCCTTCCAAAGACATAATCTAAATTTAGGAGAAGAATCCCTCCACCCCAATGACTCTAACGATGAAATCTATGAAGAATTCAAACTCATGTTGATAATTTCTGATGAATCTAAAGAGGAATCAAAGCCCATTATTCCCCATACTGAACATGATGAGTTTTATCTCAAAATTTTCCCCATCCATGATCCCATATTTCACTTGCTTCTTCCACAAGAGCAATCCACACTTACTGGTGAGCCACCACATCCATATCATTAATAAATATCATAATTCAAACTTGTAACATATGTATATAACACAAAAATAATGGTTTTCACCACTACTACAACAACAAAAATAGAAAAAAAAAGTAAACAAAAATATTTTCTTTTTCTACATTACATGTATATAGAATTTAGTTAAGTGAATTTATTTGTGTTGCTTATTGCTATATAGGTATACCAAGATCCTAGCATCGGTTCTTAAGCTTTATCCATCCCATCCATTCTAATATCATCCATATTTTCCCTTATGTCAACATGAATCCTATTTATTTATTCACCCCCCTTTGTAATCCATACAATCTAGCTAAAATAATTCCAATTGAAATAAGCCTTATTGATATGGACCGATTTTACCACCCCATACTTTTTCAAGTTTATCTTGTCTAAGAAATTTTTAAGGGCTTTGGCCAACTACATTCTCCATCCCCTTTGCCTTCACCTTCACCATCACCTTTGAATCTCGAGGTTTTCCAAGTAGACATAGATGAGGATAAGTCAGAACAGTTTGATGACATCATAGATGACATTCATTTTATCCCTATGCCCCATCAACTTGAGGAAGGTTCCCACATATCCATTGAAGATACCATCGATGTGGATCTTAGTTTAGACAAAGACAATCCCCAAATTATCAAAATTAGCAAAAGCTTATCCAACAATGAACAAAAGCAATTAATTGCTCTCCTCAAGAAGAAGAAGGGCATTTTTGCATGGTCCTATAAGGACATGCCTGGTCTTGATCCTATTTGGTTATCCACAATATTACTTTACACCCTGATGCTAATATGGTTGTTGGGAAAAATACTGGTTAGTTCTTCTATGGTTCAATTAATTGCCTCCATTTAATTGTCAACCTGGGGTAGCTCGTAGTCTTGTGAGAAGCCGTGCAAAATCTATGCTTACAATTCCTCCTTCGGAGATGAGTCCCTTGTATTATGGTTTGGGGGTGTTTAATGTTCATTTAAGTTTATTTTTAAACCCATAATCCTATGCTAATTCTAAGAAACAATATTGAAAACATAAAAACTCTAAATAACTACCTTGCTGAAAATTACAAAAACTAGGAAAAATGCTTGAAATAAATTAATCTATAAAAATAATTACAAAAAAAATAGGTAAATAGGGAAGAACTCTATTGCAAGTGGGCCCATGCTTCTAGAAGGTTCTGTCCATGGTATAATTCTCACCAAACACTTATAGAATACTTTTTACAAGAGTAATGCAGGGATTTTTATTAATAGTTTGCAACTGGAAAAATACATAACAAGTCCGAGGGGTCTTCTTTAGGGGTGGCCTGCATATTTATATAGTATGTGGTCAACCCTTTTACAATTTCAGAATGAATTAACACATAATTTGATGTTACAATTGTTTTCTTGAATCGAGTAAAATATCATAATATCTCAACGTATTTTGTTTTTAGAATACGCTGATATTCAATTTTATTTATTTACAAAACAAATTTATGTAACAGTTGTAACATAGGTGAAATATCATCTTTGACATTATAATTTGTTCAGTTATGATGCTAAAAATCCTTTCAAGCTAGTTGCCGACACATTCACTCTGTTCTTCTGACCACAGAGTCATGCTGAAGTTTGATGCTAACAAGAATCAGGTGTCACGGTTGAAGAAGTTAGGAAGTAGGTGCCTATCATTCACATAACGGTAAGTAGACACCTTTCACTATACAATAGGAAGTAGGTACCTTCTATAGTACAATGGGAAGCAGGTACCTTCCACTGTATAATAGGAAGTAGGTATCTTCCATCATACAATGGGAAGCAGACGCTTAACAAAAATCAGGCGCCTAATAGTTAGATGTCGAACGAAATTTAGGCACTTCAAAGGACTTGGCACCTAACTTCATACCTTTTTACCAATACTCTATAGATTTTTTCCCTTCATTAATTTGTAAGTGCTAGGTCCGAGTTGGACCTTGATGAAAACATGCCAAAATTCAACGATTTCCACTAAATCTACACAAATTACACTTAAAGACAAATATTAGAAAACATGCAAAATAAACTGTCAATTATATATAATTTCCATAAAACATTTATATCTATAAGAATATATGCCACATATTATGGGGAAAATAGTATAAAAATGAGAAATTATGTGGCTCATCATCCCCCATGCTTAAGAGGTGGCACGTCCCTGTGCCACCTTGAACTGGTAATTACCAGTTCTATTCACCTCATCCCAATAGGCCCGGTTGGTCTGTGTTCTCTTAGTGGCATTGGCTTTCTATTTTTCTTCATATTCTCCTCATTTTTAAGGATGATCTATATTTTGAGGTTCTTCAATTTCAACCTCATCATCCTGAATGATTTGATCTAAATAGGGGGATGTAGAGTAGGGCTTCTCTACTTCTATTGCAGCAACATCTCCCTGTTCTAGTTCCTTATTAGTAGGGGGTACTTTTGTTACCCCATCAGTCTACACTACTACATCAACCTTAGCCAATTGTTTAGCTACTATTGGTCCACCCTACAACTACAATTTCCTTTGTAGTTATCGAATTATTTGATACAATTCATGTATTCTGATGGCAGCCTCCTTTCTGTACTCTTCAAATAAAGTTAGTTCTTTTTTGAATTGGCTTCCCAAGTGGAAGCTTGCTCTTTCAAAACTTGTAGCTACTATTGTAGATCTTTCACCTAGCCCTTTGGAGGTACATCTGCCATGGCCATCTCCTATTAAGGAGTTGGCCCACAAGAAATATCCTATAAAATATGGGCCATATACTCCTCCCTGTTGAGCTCATCGATGGGTATCTCCTCATCGGATGAGATTGAAACCACCTTTAGCACCCTCATTATTCTACTTCGCATCCTGGTGGAGATAGGCATGGAATCTTGCACTACATCCTCCTCAAATTAGGGTGCATAAGGGGACAGAACCTACCCTATTTTCTCCCCAAATTAGGGAAAATCAAGGAACAAGGTTTGTCCTGCTTCCATTGTACTTCCTATAGGCTGGGATGCAGGTATCGTCGTTTCTTGTTCTATCGCCTCCTGGGTTGACTGTTCATTTGGAATGGGTACCTCCTCCTCTTCTTATACCCTTGCTACTACACTAGTGCCCGCAACTTCCTTAATTATCACATTTCTATGTGACTCTACATATCTCACCAAGGAAAAAATTAGGCTATGGTGAGCCATGGCAAAAATGGTACCTTCCTGGTATCGTCTAGTCTCATATTTCAAAGTGCATCCAAGGTAGTGGGGGACATTGATTTTTTTCCCATGCAGAATATGATTGAGGAAATAAATGTGGTTGGAATTCAGGTGGGTGTACCTACTAGAGCATATGAAGAAATGGGTGATCTATTCAAAAATGGCCCACTAGAGCTCAGGAAAGTGCTATTTTGACAAGCCAGTGTGCATTAAGTGCTATATTGGTGCTTCAAAGAATCTTTGCACATTGAGGGCAAGGTTAGCTTCTTTGTACATGCACTCCCTTGTAAGAGGGAGGCCCATCACTCTCGTGATGAAGTCCTCCATGATTGGGATCTCCAGCCCCTACATGCACACAACCCCTTCACTCATAAATGTCACAAATCCATTCGCTACTACCACATTCTAACCCTAAATGACTAGTCGACAGTAGTCCATCCATTCTGTAGCATCCAACTATGCTTGGACATCTACAAAAATTCCCAAGCAATCAATTGGCTCACTCTTCTTCGGGTCATGATTTTTTGACTTTCCCCCCATGCTTTGCCTCTGATTCATAATTCACTCAATAATTTTACTTTCTCCCCTTAGAATTACCACTGTACCTTATTATTCTATATTTTTATTACTAAAATTGGTTGCATAGTATCTGGTAATCAACGTTTTAAAATAGTTTTGTTTATGCACGCAGGTATTTAATTACCGTAATCAATAGCAATTATGGTTATCCATAGTAAATTTCCTTCAAGCATGTGCTTGATTGTGCAGAGGTGATAACCATAAACTATCGACCAATCAGAGGTATTTCATGCAATATTGTGCCAATTGGATTTGTTCAAGTGGTTAAGGTAATAATGGGGGGTTGTACTGGCACATTTCCATAGACACACATGTTCATGAAAATAATATAGACAAGAAACATAAAATTTAAACATGCACCTAAATTTGTTCCATGGGTGCATATGTGTAAATGTTCATGGTGCATCACTATTGGCTGGTGTTTGATGATGGGATAAACCACAACATACAATGATGGCCATGGTTCCCATGCAATGAATTTCCTTGGATGTGATTGGTTCTTGGTAGCTGCATTATGGGTTATTCAAGAAATCCTACAAAAATTAAAAATAAAAATTAGAAAAAATGTAGTGCCTTGGGATGACAAACATCTCCTCAGAAATTTTTAGATGTTAACTTTTAATTTGGTTCATGGTGGAGTTGAATTTGCACGTGTAGGGGGAGTTGACGTGGCTCGGTGTAGCAAATAGTTGCACAATGATAAAATGAAATATTATTAATTCAACATTAGCTGGACTTAGGAATGTCGTAACTTAATATAGGTTACAAAATAGGTTTAATAACAAATTATCTTAGGTAGTGCTAATGGAGTTTTGAAAATAGAATTATGCTAACAACCTGACTAAAATATCTTAACATAGGATATTTTAGTTACTAACTTAAGTTAACCACAAGATATTTATAAAATAGTAAATATCTCCTATGGTAAAATGTAAATGTAATAACCTATGTAATATAATGCAATATACTACCTATTTTACCTAGTCGAGTAAAAGGGTAAATATCCCAAAGAATGGAATATTACTCTAACATCCCCCCTTATTACATTATTTGGGTAATACATATACATCCTCCTATACAACAATATTTGGGTAAAGTATATAACTATCCCAATATAGTGAAAAATATGTTGATCTGCTGGTTCTTGCTTTGTCACAATGCTCTAGATGCTCCTAAGCAAAAAGTGGGTCATTCCTCACTTTGTCTTAACACCAACTAATGTCCTTATAGTAATCATTTCATTAAACCGAATTGCATGGGTAACCAGCCGCTGCAATCGCTAGGTGTAGTAGAATAGATCACTTTATACGAGGTTAATTTAGTTTACAATATGAGTTTACAAAATATAAGGTAGCTAAGGTGTCGGTCGCTGTCAAAAAAGCACCCTTATAAGTGTAAGTTTTCTTCTTTGAATCACGCAAAGCCTATATTTCAATCCATTTTGTCATATAGTCAATACAAACTAGGATATACCTCTTACCTCCTGACTATGGATTAATAGGTCCTATGAATTTCATCCCCCATTTATAAAATGGTTCAATGTGAACATGTGGTTTGAGTGACATCTCATCTCTGATAGTAGGTCTACCCATCCTCTAACATTGATCACACAAACTCACATGCTTGGCTGCATCCTTGAATAGTGAAGGCTAGTAATAACCAGCCTGCAACACTTTATATGCAATCCTTTTTCTTGAAAAATGGCCACCACAAGTTTCATCATGGCAAGCCTTTAGTATTTCAATTATTTATTCTCCAACAACACATCTCCTCATCATTTTATCAAGTCCTGTTTTAAATAGGCACCCATCAATCCATGAGAAATCTACACTTTTCTTAATTAAAGTCTATTTTTCATGAGGTAAAAGTGTAGGGGATACTCTACCAGTGGCTAAATAATTAGACATATATTCATACCAAGGTACCTGATCATTTAGAGCAAACAAATTCTCATCTAGAAATTGGTCTTCTATAGTTGTATAGTCTGGAGGTGTCAATCTAGACAAGAAATCAACTATTACATTGTCTTTTTCTGGCTTGTCTACTATTATCACATCAAATTCCTGCAAGAGCAACAACCATATGATAATTCTACCACTAATCCCAAGTTTATTTGTCAAGTATCTAATTTTTGAGTGGTCAGTGTGCACAAATACCTGATAACTTGTAATATAATGACGAAATTTGTTAAGAGCATGTATTACTGCAAGAAACTCTTTCTATATGACAATATAATTCAATTCAGAACCTATAAGGTTTTTGCTAGCATAATAGATGGCATAAAAATCATCACCATATTTTTATCCCACTATTGAGCCTATTGCATTGTTATATGCATCAACATATATGTGAAAAGGTATGGTCCAATTTGGACCTCTCAATACAGGAGCATTAATCAGTTTTTCCTTCAAGATGTTGAATGCTTGTTCACATTCTTCAATCTAGACAAACTTTGTATTTTTTATTAATAATATGGTAAGAGGTTTAGCAGATTTGATAAAGTCTGATATAAACCTCCTATAGTAACTAGCTTATCCTAAGAAACTATGAATTTCCTTTTTTGTTTTGAGAGTAGGCAGATTTTGGATGAATTTAATTTTCTTTTTGTCTACTTTGATCCCATCTACATAAAGGTGATGTCCTAAAAATATTCCTTTCTGCATAAACATATATAATTTCTCATTGCTTAAGGATAGGTTAGTTTCCTCACAATATTTAAGTTTTTTTTTCTAGATTTTCTATGGCAATTTCAAAAGTCTCACCATATACAATGAAATCATCCATGTATACTTCCACAGTCTCTCCAATCATATCTAAAAAATTACTAAGAACTACCCTCTGAAATGTGGTAGGTGCATTGTATAGAAAAAATGGTAAGACTCCATAAACTAATGTCCCTCATGGACAAGTGAATATCGTTTTGTCTTGATTTGCTTCCCCTATTTGGATCTGATTATATCCACTGAACCCATCCAGGAAAGAAAAGTATTTCTTTCCTGCTAAGCTATCAAGGACTTGATCTATAAATGCTAAGAGGAAGTGGTCCTTTTTGGTTGCTTTGTTTAGCAACCTGTAATCAACACAAATTTTGTATTTTCCATTCTTCTTGGGCACCACCAGTGATACCCACTCACTATCTAAAATGGGGTAGATGAATCCAACTGTGAGTTTTTGTAGCTCTATTTTAATAATTTCTTTCATGGCTGGGTTCATTCTCCTCTATGGTTGTCTTACTAGTCTGACCTAGTCTTCTAGATATATTCTATGTGTGCAGGTGTCAGAAGCTATTCCTCTCATATCAGAATACTCCCAAGCAAAGGTATCTTGATATTTTTCCAATATTTGTTTTAGTTTGTTCTACTGTTCGGTTGTCAACTTATTATCTACATTCAACATTCTACCAGGTGCAACTTCTATTTGCTGAATATGGTGGTCTTTCACTCCTACTAATGGCAACTCAAGAGGAGGACAAGAAGGTTCTTCCTAAAAAAAGTGGGAGATCATCCTATCCTCATAATTTTCATATTCCAACTCTTCAAGTGTCATCATAGGTTGGAGCATTGATCGACCATCAACATTCATTCTCTAGTTCTTCCAAAAAAATTGCAGATAGTGCAGGTGGATGTATGATCAGTTTCTTTATATTCTGACCATCTAGAATGGTCATTTTCCCATATCTACAACTTATGTAGGCATCAGCTATTGCCATCCAAGGTATTCCTAAGATTAATGGGTATCCACCTAGTCCATAATTAGATTGAAATACTAAAAAATCTACTAGATACTCACATGCATCTACTACAAAAGTGATATCTTCCAATATTCCGTTAGGAAGTACTATAGACCTATCTGCCAACTGCAACATAGTTTTTATGGGCTTCAAGTTGGTCAATTTCAGTTTTTGCATGGTTTCCTAGGACATGACATTGATGGTAGCCCCAAAATCTACTAGTGTGTTGGGTAAAATATAGCCTCCTATTTTTACAGTCAACACAGGGCTTCCTGGATCTGAATACTTCTAGCTATAGGTATTTTCTAGCATAAGGTCAGATAACTGACCTACCAAACTAATTGATTTAGCTAGTTTCCTTCCTGGTTTCTTGAGTCACAACTCTCTTATGGCCTAAAAGAGAGGATTTGTGACTGTTAAGTTCTTTAAACTAGAGAGGATATCAAACTCTTTTTGTATTGGTTTCTTGGGTTACTACAACCTTTGTGAAAAATGTGAAACCTCCTCTTTGTTATGTACAGGTTTTGGTTCTTCTTCTACCTCTTCTATAATGGGTGATTCCCTTTCTCTATTTCTACTAGTTCCCCTTCTTCTACAAGAGGAGTGACTTATACACCTAATTGTATTCTTGACCTTAACTGGATAGGATCACAATCTACCTTTATATTATACATAGGGTACATCTCATTTTCCATTTGATAGGCTTGCTGCTTGTTGCTTGGTTTTGTTGTCGGTTGTGTTGGTAACTGAGGAGTCTGTAGAGTAGATAAAGTTGGCAGAATTGGTTGTAGTGGAGTTGGATTAGTATGCTATGGATACTGATTCCAAGCATTATGATTTCTCCACTGCTACCCAGGTTGCTGATATTGGTTCTAAGGATAAGGGTTATAAGGGTTTACTCCTTAGGGAAATGGATTCCAAGGTTTTTGACCATACCAATCCATGTTGGGTGGCTATTTTTGAATTCTAGTAATTACTACCCCAATAGGATGACATTCCTGATTGCATATTATTACCCATAATATACTATTGCCAGTTCCTCTTATTACCCATGAAGTATGCCTTGGATACTTCAGGTTCCTCTTTTAATTTCATTAATTGTGGACACAAATTCATTTTATGATCCTTCTTACAAACAACACATGCACAAAAATTATTTTCTAGGCACACATTTTTGGGGTGTTTACCTCTACATTTAGGGTAAAAGTAGGCCAATGCTACCTCATTCTCCTGATTATTTATCTAAAGCAGAATAGTATCCATTTGAAGATCTAGATATGATAACATCTCACTCTTAAGGTCTTCTAATATGTTGCCTATTTTTGCTTTAGTGACAGTGGCTGACTGCTTAACATTTCTAGAGGTTAATTTACCCTTTATTCTTAATAAATTTCAACACAACTACCGAATATCATCCATTTGGTGTTGGTAAATTTCTCCCCCAGAGATCATGTTTAAAGCTTCCAAGGATTCATTTGTCAGTCCTTTCATAAAAAATACTTCTTAGGGACCTATCTCCTAGTCTTGAATGGGATGATCTTTGGAAATTGAAGCTAAATCTATCCAAGTATTCTTCCATAGACTCCCCTTCATTTTGGGTTATGTATAGGAATTCCTCTCTTGCATATCTTGCTCTGCCAAAATATTGATACTTATCTAGGAAAACTTTCTTCAACTGTTCCCAGGTAGTTATCCATTTATCCCCCAGGATAATGAATCAGTGTAAAGTTGAATCATCTAAGGTGGAAGGGAATAATTTTAGTTTCTAAGGATCTATGGTGTAATCCATAGATCTACATAAAATATCAAATTTAAATAGAAACAGGTTTGGATATTCTGTTGGTAGTACTCTAAAAGTTGGAAGGTGGATAGGAGAGATGTGTTTCATCTTGTGATCTCCTCCTGCATCTCCTATTGGAAAACTAAAACTAGTAGATGTTTCCTCTAGATTTTATACCATTTTGCCTACTACTAGTGTTTCTACCCCTACTTCGTTCAAAGAAGTTGTCAATGCTTCTAATTTCTTTTGTTTATCCTACAAAATGAGGGATAAGTCAATGTTTGAGATAGTTCCATCTAACACTGCTTGCCAACATTCAATATTCAGTAGATCCTCCTTATATTGAAATCTACATATATCTGATCCTTCTCGGGGATTCTACTAAATTGTTTCAGAGGGATCTTGTGCAAATAGTGGGTGTTGCCATCAATGCATAGGTGGGGATTGATATGGTGAGATTTCAGTCTCAGGTTGAGGTTCTATTGAAGTGGAAGGATTTTTAGAAATGACTTATTTATTTTTGAAAAAACAACCATCTAGTCCCCTATTCTTAGGTGGACTCATACAAAGTTTCAGATGAAGGTTTATGAAGAAAACACTCTAAACTACTGTAACTAAGCTTTCTTCAAAAATAGGAAATTACAATGGCTAATCCCCGACAATGGCACCAAAATGTTGGGCAAAATATTGGTTATTTTTTCTATGGTACAATTGTAGACACCCAAAAGTTGCACATTGCTATATCTACGTGCTTGTAGATCCTTTTAGACACTTATAGATTTACATAGGCCATCCTATGTACCCCTATGCTATTGTACACTAGCATAGACTATTTTAGATCCTCCTATACATGCTTATATTGTTGTAGTCATGCGTAGATGGTCATAGTCATGTGTAGTCATGCATAGATCACCATAGATTATCATAGCATCATGTAGACTCCCATATACCACTCCATTGTCTTTCAGGTCCTAAACCCTCAAAAACCTTCAAAATCACATCCCACGTATTGAGATATCCTTCGATAGCCTATTTGTACTCAATTGAGGCCCCCATGGGGTATTAGTTGACCAAAACAATTAACAAGTCAATACCTAAAATCTAATTTAATGTTGACTTCACTTAAGTCACCTTTTTAGGGAAAATTTGATTAATTAATCTCTAATCCTTTATTAATTCTAATTTCACCCTCCCACATGTGTGAAATTAGGGTTTGTTAGGATACTTATTTTAATCATGTCCTAAATTTACTTAATATCTCCTAATCATGATTAACTCTAATCACTCCTCACACATGTGTGAGGATGAGATATTCCTCATAAGGAATGTGATGTTGCCACATTGCATTTCCTAACCTAATCCTAGTCAAAATTCAACCTAGTTTTAGTCCATATAAATCCCCCATCCTTCACCTTGCCATTTCCTATAAATAGTGGGTTTTAAACCCCTAATTAGCTCTCTCTCCCAATTTCAACAAAGCACAAAAACTCTACAAAAAAGGACAATGAATATTGAATAGTCAGTTCTCGGAGCAGACAGTCAGATTTCCACAGAACATAGAGGTACCCCAGCTGCCTAGGAATCAATACACCAAAAATATTTTGTAAAAGGAACATCATAGCTCAGATCATCCCTTTCCCCATGAATCTGGTCCTAGTTCATCCCTCAGGTGGTTAATTGGGTCTACAGGTCCCAAATCACCTCATATTTGGGAGGTAAGCTTTGTTTTACCATATTATTAGCTCCTACATATTTTATTTCAGATTTTAGCATGTTTTTATGGTCATTTTGTTTTTCTAAACATGGGACCTAACTAAGGCAAGATCCCCATCACACTAACACCCTTTTATAGGTTCTTCACAGGTTATGCAGTAGATCTGAAGAGGAAGAACACCATCAAGCAACTAATAACCCTATGGTGGCCCACATACAAATAAGCCCACCTACATTGAGGAACAATAGAAGGTGATATCAAGACTGTTGTAAAGTTTATTGTAAAAGATATTATGAAAGGGAAATGTGTCCCTATTGTAACCTATGTTATCTTTGAATATAAATGAATTACAACTTTCTTGTTTAGAATACATTGTGTTTATGTTGTTAGATCAAATACCACTTTCCACACATTTCATTCTGGCATGCTCGGTGGGACCCCCACAACGGATAGTGTCAGGATAACTTTTTCTTATAAATCTAATATTATCCTATATTTTTGTGTTGTAGGTACTAATTCTAACTTCCATAGAGATTTTCAAAGTCTTGGGAACCCCCTCAGGCCCTTAGAATAGAGATTTGGGATCTCTAGATCTAATTCGCCACCCGCCCCATGAATCATATCTCAATTCACCCCTCGAGTGGAAAATTCAACCAGAGAGCCTCAAAACCCCCAAAATTGTAGGGGTGAGTAGCATATGACCTAAGAAGACTATCTATAGCATTATAGTATAGGTATTTTCCATTTTTACCCATTTGTTGTTTAAATTTTGGAAGCATAAAGAGTTCACTAGTCGAATGAAAATATCTAGGTGCACATTTGTCATCATTTTGAGCTTCTAGAATATTTAAATTTTTCTAAAGTTACAAAACCTGCAACTTTCCAGCAACTTCACTTAATTTATTTTTCAAATAAATTTACATTTATCTTCTTTACTTCACATGTAGTATAAGCCTACACTATTTCCCTCTTTGTGATTGGGCCCTGGATTTCATCACCAATGGTTACATGTGGAGTGGGACAGGGTTAGCGCCTTCATCCACAAGGCTAGTATAATTTGTAGAATTGATAACTTTCATTCTTCACTAAGCCCACTCAAGGGTGAAGTGAAAGCATGGGTATGTCGGTATAAGGTCTTAGAAAGTACCACCTCTCTTCGTGAGAGGAATTTGTGAACTTACTTCAGTACAGTGGGTTCTCCCTTTTTTAGGATATCATTTTACTGCACCTTCCACATAGGCTACCATTTGCATGTTACGATACCATTCTATTATGTTCATATTTGGGTGTTGTAGGAGGTTCGGTATTGATGATATTTTCGATCTGCTAGAGCATTCACTACATTACCCATGATTCTACATAGGGAGTATCAACATCACAACACACAAAAATAAATAATACACTTTTATTTTTTAGTATTTAGAATTGATTCTGGTCTACCATTGTTTGCATGATCACGGACCAGTCTCATCACATTACACTATATAATATTTCTCCATACATAGCATATCACTTGATTTATAGTTATATTAGACATAGTTAAGTCTGTATTACATAGGTTTTATTTCTAAAACCCTTCACACACATGCCACTATGCCTGTGGTCACACGTAGTAGAGCACGCGAGCAAGCATGATCCATAGAGTCATGGCCTCCCCCTTCCTCTAGTCATTCCACTATTACTCCTTCAATAATGAAGGGGAAGACCATATATACATCTAATTTATGTATATAATCTAATGTATAGCCTACACACATGGTGCCTCACAATGAGATGTCAACCTTGAGTGAAGCCCTCGCCACTTCACTCACAGAGGCCTACCCACACTTGTCATCCCCATATACACGTAATCCATTGACCACGTTATGTGTCCATGTGATCTACATGATGCCAGGACAACCTCCTCCATTCTTTACCATAGATGAGGAGGTCATACGCACTTATCCCACCTTTTCACACCCCTTCTTATAGAATCTATCTCAATCCTTTTTTGAGAGTGATTCCTCCCTCCTAAATTATACCCATTTGGATATCATATCATTCACCCCTATCGTAGGAATGGTATTTGACCCATCCTCCTCTACTGTAGGAAACTAGAAGCCATCCTTCCAAACTACACAATATATCCCTCCCCAATAGGAACAACAAGTATTCTCTCAAATATCACACCTGTACTTCTCAGGATTCTTAACCATCATCTTCCCAAGAACCATTTTTTACCATATCTGAAGGGGTCTCCCAACAGCCCCTTCAAACAAAATATGCACAAGCCCAAGTGGGGGTGTACACTTACACCTTCTCCTCAGACCAGGATCCTACTTCGATATCTTATCCTACCTTATCGGTAGCTTTCCCACCAATCTTCTAGGTATCCATAGTGTACGATACCTATCCTTTAGTGCCACCTTCATATGTAGTGAATTTTAGGATACCATCACCTCCTCCTGCCCAAGCTCCCACAACCAATATCTCTCCCACCTAAGGATTAAGACTAGTAGCTTATCCACCCACCACGCTATGCTATTCCACATAGTTTGACTTCCCTACTTCCTACCCCCTAGGATAGAGACAAATCCCATCCTTTGATACCTTGTCTCGACCACCCCTAGTATCGATAGCCTCGATACCTACAACATTACCAGTTGCATCCAATTTCTTTATGCCTCCTCCAGCCTGGTCATCACCGTCTATGGCCCAACCATTACAATATGTTCCAACCCAACAAGTACCTATGCCACAACCACATACCTCCCAGTCACAGTACTATTACCCATAATAGACACCTACCCCACAACCTAGTGTGCCTATAGATACGACATCACATGTCGTCCAGTACCTACCTTATCAAGATCAGGCACAATAGTACTCTCCATAGTATTATGAAGAATAACAATACCAGTATCTACCATATCTACAAGGTCAGTCTACCGTAGCCCAAACCTCAACTCCTATGGCACCCAAACTTCAAATCCTACGATATGAAGTAAAAATGCTTAACCTATGAACCTCTAGCTATGGGCCACAAAAGCCCTCTTATGATGAACTATGAAATGAGCTAGTTCACCCATCAGTTCCCATTCCTCCCTACCCCTATCACTTTGAAATACCAAATTTTGATAAGTATAGAGGTGAGGAAGACCCTAGAGAGAATGTGAGCAATTATCGCTCGTCCTACTACTAGCTTCATAGTAGTAACCCTCTCATGTTGTGTACCTTCTCCCTATCCCTCGTTGGGCCAACACTCGATTGGTACAACATACTCCCACACCATATCCTGTATACCTTTGAGTAGCTCACCAATTCCTTCCTAGAGCACTTCTCCATCAACATCAAGAAAAAGACCACATTTTTTGATGTGTACGCCTTACAAAAAGTAGATGATGAACCCATTACTGAGTTTGTTACTAGATGAAGAGCGATTATTCATGACCTCACCCATAGCCTCCCCACTATGGATCTTGTGACATTTTTGTCCAAGAGTTATCACAAACACATCTTTACATCCCTCCAACTTTATCAAAGCCACACTTTTGAAGATGCTATTTCATAAGTGAAAGTCATTGAAGACATCAAAGTTCAATTCAAAAAGATCAAGTTGAGAACCAAATCCAACTATAATCCTAATTTCTACTTCAATATAACTGCACCAAATCAACCTTATCCTCGGCCACCACAAGCCAACCAAATTGTAGCCGCTACCTTAGCACACTCCTCCACATTATACACTACAGCCACAAGTATTCTAGACTAATGCTCCTGCTCCACCTAAACCGCAACAATACCGGGGCATGCATCCACAGGTTCCACCATGCATCTTCATGCCTTTATCCAAACTATTGCTAGCTCTATTTCATAGATTGTATGAGGGCAACCATCTCCTCCTACCTGATATTCACCCACTGGATCTAAATATACCCAAGCCTCATGGATACAATGAGCAACTCTTTTACCCTTTCCATAGACAACGTGGTCATGATATCGATTTGTGTTGCTCCTTCCATGGGTAAGTTCAAGACCTAATCAATAGAGGCACCATCCAGGTAGCAAACCCTCTAGCTTCACAAAATCAAAACTTAGAGATTTTCCAAAACCCTTTATTGTACCACAAAGGACCTAACCCTCCTAAACCTCAAAAACAATCCCCCAACACCACATTTCCAAGTGAAAAATATCTAGCATGATCCTCCATCATGCAGCGTAGTAGGTATGATCAACCTTACTACAAGAAACCAATGGTACCCGTCACACCAGACAAAACCTATTGTTTCTCCCCCTATCTAGTTCATGTTACCACAAACATCTCAAATGTCTAATACCATACTACCACCACCTCAAAATTTTATTACCATTCGTGGTAGCCTAACCCATCAGTTACGTAATGTCCCCACATGGCTATCCATATTTGATCTCCTATAATAGTCTCAACCCCACCATGAGGCATTGAATGACATCCTATATTCCATTGACTTAGAGACACATGACACAAATACCTTTATCAATTTTGTAGGAAATATCCCACAATGCCTCCAGCCATAAATTAGCTTCCATGATCATTAGATAATGGAACTCATTGGAGAAGGAGTAGATCCCCCACTCCACATCCAAGTCATAATAAATGATATCACCTACAAGTAGGTACTCATAGATACAGGTTCATCCATTAGCATTATATCTACAACAGCTCAACATCACCTATGTATCCCACCCATCTATTTTTCCATGTCTTCCCTTGACCTATGTGCATTCGATGGCTCCATGAGACCTACTATAGGATCCATAGTTCTACCTATTCGTGTAGGTATCCGTACCATTTCGATCCTCTTTCACATCATCCAAGGAGAAATGCAATACAAAATTCTCCTCGATCACCCATGGATTAGATACATGTAGTGTGTCCCTTCCACACTACACCATTGCATTAAGTACATCCACAATGGATTAGTTCACTATGTCCCAATTTATGAGATCCATTTAAGTTTTGCAACATTGCATATCTTCCCCCTCCACCATCATTTTCATCCTCCCAACTATTCCTTGTATCCTCCCATCAGTCAGTAGGAGCACTGACATCCTCCCTGACTTCCATCTCAATGTCCTAGTGTTCATCAAGAGCACAAACCTCTACTTCTGCACCATTAGCACCATCATCGATAGAGTCCAAAACCTCTAGCATGTTGTCCTCATTTTTTTCCTTATGGCCTCCACAACCATCCCAACCAATACCATTCCAATTTCCACTAAAGGTGTCATAACCACCATTGCCACCCATCACACGACCGACCATATTACCTCCTCTATCCTCACCTACGAAAGCCCCTATCCTTTCTACACCACAAACACCTCCTCTACCCTTTCGATCAAAGCCTAGGACATTCATGTCTCCACGTATCCCAGAACCTATGCCAACACCTTCTCCTCAGACCAAACATCTTTTCCAAGTTGCAATAAGCAAATGCCATGAACAAGAACAAACAACACCCTAGTTAGAGGACCAACTCCCACATCCTTCATCTACTACCATCAAGTACTCTCAACTTTCTCCTTCCTCATCAGATTCTGATACTCCACTCAGTCACCAGAGCGTACCACACCATGCATATCCATACTCATGACAAACTTTGGCCTATGAGACTATAATGTATGTGACACCCACGTATGTGACCCTACTATCCAGTCTACCTATAATTTTGGTTTCCCCTCAGCCTCGGTCCTTACAATTGGCACCATCATACAATTAGGAAGCCTTAAAAACCATACCAATTTTGTGTATGCAGGATTCGACTCCTTGATCCCCCCACCAACTTCTCCACCACCATAAGATAGCTATTATGATGCAATTTACACCTATCCAACCCTCATTTCACCTTGTACTACCTCAATAATTTCTACTAGCATGGATTTGGGCTTGGCTTCTATGAACAAGGGTTACATACACCCATTAACCCTCATGTTCGATCACCTACCGATAAAATTGGTCTAGGTTATCACCCAACCGTCATCTATATGCTAGAATACAAGACCTAAGATTTATCCTTACATCCTCCTTCACATCCAACACATACCTTGGAAGAGTATATCGATATGGATATACTAGAAGACACTCCTTCACCTAGTTCTACCATTGCAGTCCCCTGTGACTTCTTCTAGGAATCACCTACGTATGATACCTCCTCATTTTATGACACGAATAGGTTGGTAGACCATTTTTCTACCTCATCCTTAAATGTAGTACCAATAAATCTTGATCCAACCCCTCTTTAATCATCACATATATGTTAAGCCATATTCTCATCTGTACATAGGCAACTACAGAGGGTGGCTACTCGTCCTCATTCACCTCTAGTTGTTCTGTGACCTCCATTGAGTCTCTCAGGATGTGTGCAAACCATGGAGCCTCCCTCATCATATTCTTACCTGCCTACTTTACCCACAATATCGGTCAACATGGTTTAGGTATATCTATTTTATCCCCTCTGTTACATCCACCAACGAATTCAGGAAGATACCCAAAACCCAAACTTTATATATCTTGCACATATTTCACACATACTAGTGCTTGGATATTTTCTTCTTACACCCCATGTATTATGGGTGGCAAATGCCCACTCCTCATCCACATCATCCCAAGCCCCCCAGGTGCATCATATGAGCATTTACATAAATTATGAATACAATTTCAGCAAAGCCATCGATGACTTCAACCTCATTACTATCCCTGAATAGTTATGGGATGGATATCGCATGCTCATTGAAGATACTAGCAATGTCGATATTGGAGATGATCCTAAAAACCCCCACATCCTCAAACTAGCTACTAGCCTCTCACCCGAGGAGTACACTACCTTTATAAACTTCCTTCGTAAGTACATAAAATTTTTTGCATGGTCTTACAAAGATATTTCAGGACTCGACCCTGTCGTAATAGTTCATAATATTATACTAGATCCCAATGCCAAACTAGTATAACAAAACCTGTGATGCATGCATCCAACCATCACATTGATAGTAAAGTCTGAGCTCCAAAAGCTCCTATATGTTGACTTCATTGTGCCCATCGACTATCCTGAGTGGGTATCTAGTATGGTCCCTGTACCTAAGCCATCTGGAGAAGTTCGTGTTTGCACATATTTTCATGATTTGAACAAATCTTGTCCCAAATATAATTTTACCCTACCTAACATTGACTCCCTTGTGGATTCCATCATAAACCATGAGATGATTTCCCTCATGGATGGATTCTCAATATATAACCAAATTAGGATCAACCCAGTGGATCAACACAAAACCTCCTTTACAACACCTTGGGGGACCTTTTGCTATAAGGTCATGGCCTTTTGTCTTAAAAAAATTGGGGCAACCTACCAACGCACCATGACCTACATATTTTATAATTTAATGCATAGAAACATTGAGGACTATGTAGACAATATTATCGCTAAGTCCAAGAAATGTGTAGACCATCTCAAATATATCTTTCAGATCTTCAATCGATTATTAGAACACAACATGTGCTTGAACCTAAATAAGTACATGTTTGGTGTTACCTCAGGTAAAATATTAAGATTCATTGTTTCCTAGTGAGGCATTGAGGGTGATCCTAATAAGGTAAAGTCCATAATAGAAATGCTTCCTCCTACCACATTGAAGCAATTGCACAACCTCCAGGGCAAGATCACTTCTATCCGTAGATTTATAGCACAATTATAAGAAAAGTGTCAGCCATTCAATCATCTCCTCCATAAAGGAGTAAGCTTCAAATGGGACGAAAACTATCAAAAAGTATTTGATGCTATCAAAACATACCTTATATCACCATCGGTTATGTCACTGTTGCATCCACAATTACCACTGACTCTATATATTTTAGCCATAGAACTTGCACTAGGCACACTCCTAGCTCAAAAGAATATGGCTCGACAACGAGCAGACTATCTACTACATCAGCTGCACACTAGTTAGTTATGAAATGAGATACGAATACATGGAAAAACTATGCTTAGCAAAAGTACTTGCTACTCATAAGTTAAGGCACTACATGTTAAACCACACAACCTTTGTCATCGCTCGAGATAACCCCATTTGGTATATGATGAACAACAGGTACCACAATTCACGCACAGCTAAATGGATCATGCTCTTAACTAAATTTGACCTAGAATTCATATCCCAAAAATCCATCAAATGGCATGTCATCCCAGACCAACTGGTCTAAGCCCCTTTAAATAACAATCAACCCCTCATCAGTCAGCTTCCAGATAATTCTATATTTCACATAACCAAAGTCAAAGAATATTTAGAACCTGAATTTGTAGTTGACCTCACCTTGTTCTTCGACAGTTCTATGTCTCTCCATGCTGGAGGTGCAGGCATTGCCTTCTTCACACCTGAAGGAGAACCACTTCCATTTTCATTCAAACTTGATTTCCCTTGTACCAATAACAATGTAGAATATGAAGCCCTAATATTAGGACTAAAAAAAAACATTCTATGCACATCAAATGCCTCCACATCATAGGTAATTCACTCCTTATAGTCAATCAAGTGCAGGAAATTTATCTATGTAATTGCTCGATCCTCCAGTAATATAAGAAGATTTCACAGTAGCTTTTATCTCAATTTGAGTGGTATGCCCTCAAAGCTGCTCCATGATCATCAAACCATTTTGCAGACACCATGTCTTCCTTATGATCCCTCATTTCATAAAACCCAACATCTGACACAACATCTATGTCCATCCATATGCTCACTAGATCTACCATATCGCCCATACCTCCTACAAATTATGGTGGTGTCTATGTGGTAAAAACTGAACCCCATGACCCATGGTTTTCACAAATTAAAGATTATATCAAGTTGGGCTTCCTACCGTGTGATTTACCCCACGCTCAATGTTGAACCTTCAAACAAAGAGTGATCCACTACAAATTGTTGGGGGTCATCCTTTATCATTGCAGCTATGATGGCATGCTCTTGCGTTACCAAAAACCATAAGAATCGCATTGGGTTGTACAAGAAACCCATGACGATACTTGTGGTGGTCATTTTAGTGGTATGGCAATCACCAAATGCATCCTTCATATGGGTTATTATTGGCCCAAAATGGAGCAATATTACTATGAATATGTGAAGCATTGCATCAAATTCTAATAACATGACAACCTAACACATTTACCATCCCAAGCACTCCAACCTATCCAGTCCATGTGGCATTTTTCCCAATGGGGCTTGGATCTAATTAGATAGATCACACTAGCTTCCTCAAGCAATCACAAGTTTATCATCACTGCTACAGATTATTTTACTAAGTGGGTCAAATCCATCCTATTGGTCCAAACCATAGGAGCCAAAATTTTAGCATTCATCATAGATCATATCATTTGTCGCTTTGGAATTCCCTCCCAAATCATTTTGGATAATGGAAAATCCTTTAAAAATAAAATTATTTGAACCCTGTGTGATAGATTTTGCATACACCACAACTTTTCTACCCCATACTATCCTCAGGGTAACAGCTAGGCAGAATCCACAAACAAAACAATATGTTCTATCCTTCGTAAAATAGTAGTCAAATCCCACCATGACTGGCATAATCAAATACCCCTATCCTTGTGGGCGTATCGTATGAGCATCCGTACTCCTAGCGAGACAACACGCTTTTCACTTGTATACAGGGTAGAAACTATCATTATGTTAGGACCCTCCTAACATGTCCTAATTACTTATATTATTTATTCATTATATTCTAGGGTCACAACCCTTCACTCTTACAACTATTAGACTAGGTATTTAAATGCAATCCACATATGATAATAAGGCATCATCAAAAAAATATATAAATTAAGTCTATTGTGGGTTTTCTACCTTACAATCAAAAAGTGATTCAATATAAAAAATGATCCTGCTTCCCACACCATTTAGTTTCATACCATCTGGATCAGAGCTAGATCAAGGAGCAAATTCACCATTAAAAAATTTTCCCATCGCACATTTCAGCCAGTACACATTCGCGAGGATGCAAACATCATTCACGCTTCACAGATCCGTGTCAAAATCCTTGTAGAAAATTAAACCTTCTCCTAAGGTACGAATTAAGTTGTCTTATATCCAAATTGCTCGACCTTTTGCATGGTGACCAGTGGCTGTTTTGAAAAAGCTAAAATCTTCAATGCAACATCAAGGTTTTTGACGTCCTAAACGCAAAGGAAAAAAATTAAAATTAATTTTTTTATTTTTTATTTTTTGCTCACCTGTACCAAGTCATATTGATCGTTACCTACACCAACCGCAATGGCTGAAGGACGGTCGGATCACTAGATTCCATTCATGAGAAACATGAAAGGCTCACTGAAGAAGTTCAACAAGAAAGAGAGGAGAATACCCGTACAACAAGAGAACTCTTCGAGAAAATATTTGCAATGGATGTTAATCTTGATGCCATTAGTCAAAATCAGGCAACAACACATTCAAATTCACCCAACCATGGTTCATCAAACCGAGCAATATTAGGAGTTCCACAAACTTCCATTCTACCACAGACAACCAAATTAGACTTCCCAAAAATTGAAGGAGGAGACCCTACAAATTGGATCTATCGAGCAGATCAATATTTCTCACTAAATCAAATTCCAGAAATGCAAAAAGTGCATATTGCCTCCTTCCACTTGGAAAACGACGCCATCCAATGGTACCAATGGTTTGAGAAAACTAACGGCACTCCAACGTGGTCAACCTTTACACAAAATCTATTAGTGAGATTCAGCCCTAGCAAGTTTCAAAGCTTTACAGGGGCCCTCACTAAATTATGCCAAACCACAACGGTGAGTGAATACTAAGTAGAATTTGAAAGGCTAGCTAATCGAACATCTGGATTAGACGCTGCCTTCTTTCAAGAATGTTTTTTTGATATATTAAAAGAAGAAATTTGAATAAAGGTGCAAATGTATAACCCTACAAACATTTTAGAGACCATCGGCTTGGTGAAATTAGCGGAGGACAAAATTAAGGCACGAAATCGGTTCACAAAACCAACTAGGGGGAAACCATCAAACACTTATACCAACCCCAAACCAATGCAAAATTAATGAACCCAAAACTCCTACACAACCCCAAAAATTAACCCCGCTCTACCAATTAAGCGTCTAAGTTTCGAGGAAATGAAGGAAAGACAAGCTAAGGGTCTTTGCTACCAGTGCGATGAGAAATTTGATAGAAATCATAAATGTGCCTCACAAAAATTATATATTCTAGATGCCATAGAGGAAGGGAATTCTACTGAAGAGGAACCTAAACTCAAAGTAGAGGTATTATCCAACACACTTGAAAGTGACGAAGAAAATGCACCAAAGGTTTCCTTCAACGCCCTTGCCGGATTTTTTGCCCCTCAAACAATGCGAGTTAAAGGGTATTTTAAGAAACAAAACCTTACCGTGCTCCTATATTCTGGTAGCACACACAATTTTATTGATCCAAAGGTGGCTAAACAAGCAAATTGTTTTATATACCCTTGCAATAACTTTGAAGTGATGATTGGAAACGGTGAAAAAATTGCATGCAAAGGAAAATGCAAAAATATAAAACTAACTATGGGGGTTTATAACATGAAAGGCGACATGTACGTCCTACCCCTAGGTGGGTGCGACATTGTACTAGGCATACAATGGTTACGAACCTTGGGCATAGTCTAATAGGAATTTGATGAACTATGGATGAAATTCACAGCAACGAACCAAACCTATATTATCCAAGGCCTAAAATTAGGGCCTTCCCAAATCGTCAGCTCGCATAGAATGGAGAAAATTATTCGAAGAGGAAACAAAGGAATGGTTGCCCAATTATTTTCAATTCAACCTAGTCACAAAGAAGATGAGACACCAGAGTTACAAAATATTTTAGACCACCATAAGGCAGTATTCAATGAACCAAAAGGACTACCTCCACAACGAAGTCACGATCACACTATTCCACTATTTCCAGGGCATCACCCTCCTAATATTAGACCTTATCGTTATCCATTCCTCCAAAAGACCGAAATAGAGAAATTAGTACAAGAGCTTCTTAAGGCAGGAGTCATTAGACCTAGCAAAAGCCCTTACTCCTCTCCAATTATTTTAGTTAGAAAAAAGGATGGCTCATGGCGTTTATGTGTCGATTTCTAAGCGCTTAATAAAATGACCATCAAAGATAAATTTCCTATTTCAGTCATAGACGAGCTATTAGATGAACTCCATGGGGCAGCTTATTTTTCCAAGTTAGACTTACGGTCAAGCTACCACCAAATACGAGTCAATGAAAAGGATATTCCTAAGATGGCCTTTTGCACTCACGAAGGGCACTACGAATTCTTGGTGATGCCATTTGGCCTGACCAACACTCCTACCTTTCAAAGTCTAATGAATAAGGTATTTCACCCTTTTCTTTGTAAATTTATATTAGTTTTCTTTGATGACATTTTGATTTATAGCAAAACATGGGAAGAATATTTGGACCATGTTAGACAAGCGTTCCAAATCTTGGAGGAAAATCAAATTTATGCAAAAATATCAAAGTGTTCCTTTGGAAAACAAGAAATTGAATACTTAGGGCATATTGTCTCAAAGGAAGGAGTTATGGTAGATCCTTACAAAATTGAGGAGGTGAAAAATTGGCCTATTCCAAAAACCTTAAAAGCTCTACATGGGTTTCTTGGACTAACGGGATATTATAGAAAATTTGTCCAAAATTATGGTAAAATCATTGCTCCTCTAATAGCATTACTTAAGAAAAATGCTTTCAAATGGTCATCTAAAGTGGATGAGGCCTTTATCACCTTGAAAACTACAATGTCTAAATTGTTCTTCATTGAAAGTGACGCTTCAGGAATAGGAATGGGAGCCGTACTCATGCAAGATGAAATGCCTCTAGCTTTTATAAGCAAAGCATTTTCTCCTAAGAATTTAGCTCGCTCTACGTATGAAAAAGAGATGTTGGTGATTGTCCATGCTATTCAACATTGGAGGCATTACCTTATTGGTCAACATTTCATTATATGCACTGACCATCATAGCTTGAAGTATTTTTTGGAGCAAAGGACTAATACCCCGGAACAACAAAAATGGGTTACTAAACTTCTTGGCTATGATTATGAAATTACATATAAAAAGGGAAAGGACAAAATGGCAGTCGATGCACTTTCTAGAAAATTTGAAGATATGCCTCAAGTCCATGCTCTTTCCTCCCTTATTCCTAAATGGGTAGATGAGGTGCATGAAGAATGGATAAATGATCCTACTATCCACACCTTAATTCACAACTTCAACATAATCCTAGTAGCAAAACTCCATACACTTGGAAGGACAATATATTAAGATACAAAGGGAGGATGGTCCTCACCCCCAATTCAACTTATCATGAAAAATTTCTTCATGAGTTACATACCTCACCCACTGCAGGCCACTCAGGGTTCTTAAAAACCTATAAAAGAGCTACTACCTCCTTCTATTGGGTAGGAATGAAAAATCACATCCAAAACTTTGTAAAATAATGTGAAGTTTGCCAAAGACAAAAGGGGGAGACCCTCGCTATTCCAGGATTACTTCAACCTCTTCCTATACCCACCAAAACATGGGTAGATATTTCTATGGACTTTATTGAAGGATTACCAAAATTAGGAGGAAAAACAACCATTTTTGTAGTCGTTGATCATTTATCTAAATATGCCCATTTTTGTTTCGTGGCTCATCCTTATACCGCTAGCATTATAGCCCACCTCTTCCTAGATAACATCTTTAAATTACATGGTATGCCCTCCACAATTGTTAGTGACTGCGACCCAACTTTCACTAGCACCTTTTGGAAGGAATTGTTCAAATTACAAGGTACTCAACTTCGTATGAGCTCCGCTTACCATCCTCAAACCGATGGCCAAACAGAATTTGTAAATAAATGCTTGGAAACATACCTTCGATGTTTTTTTTCTACTCAACCACTCCATTGGGTAAAGTGGCTTTCACTAGAGGAATGGTGGTATAACACTTCATACCATACGTCCATCAAAATGACTCCTTATGAAGCACTATATGGTCATACACCACCATCCCTCACTTCCTATATTCCAGGGACTACAAAAGTCCATGCGATGGAAACAAAACTTGCTAATAGAGATGACATACTACGGATCCTAAAAGAGAACCTACACACCGCCCAGCATCACATGAAGTAGCAAGCCGATCAACATAGAATCGAACGTAGTTTCCATGAGGGTGATATGGTTTTCCTACGTCTCCAACCTTACCGTCAATCCTATCTTAAACAAAAAGGTTCTCAGAAGTTAGCACCCAAATTTTACGGGCCGTATAAAGTTCTCCAATGTATTGGGACCATTGCTTACAAACTAGAGCTTCCTCCCTCTTCTAAACTTCACCCCGTATTTCATGTATCTTGCCTTAAGCTCGCAGTGGGAGCCCATATCACGACACAACCCACTCTCCCTAAATTCTTCGATGATGGAGTACTTCTAGTCGAGCTAGAAGCTATCTTGGATCGCTGCTCTCGTCACCTTCGTACTTGCAATATCACGAAAGTTTTAATCCATTGGAAAGGTCTACCTTTAGAAGACGCAACGTGGGAAAATTTTCAAGATATCCAGCAACAATTTCCAAATTTCCAGCTTTGAGGACAAAGCTCCTTTAAGGGGGGTGGCATGTTAGGACCCTCCTAACATGTCCTAATTACTTATATTATTTATTCATTATATTCTAGGGTCACAACCCTTCACTCTTACAACTATTAGACTAGGTATTTAAATGCAATCCATATATGATAATAAGGCATCATTGAACAAATATATAAATTAAGTCTATTGTGGGTTTTCTACCTTACAATCAAAAAGCGATTCAATATAAAAAATGATCCTGCTTCCCACACCATTTAGTTTCATACCACATTCCCCTTGAGCTTGAGATACCTTTCTTAATGATATATATGAAGGATTTCATTTATGATGACACTGCTCATAAAGCTTGTATAGATTAGCTAACACTTCTTGATGAATGCTGCATTCATGCAATCGAGCACACATGAGTCTAACAATATCACCTTCGTCTTGCCTATAAAATTAAGGTACACTAGTGCGAGTTTAATATTAGTGACCTGGTTCTTAAGTAAAACCAACAAATCACAAGTTAGCCTCACCAACAGCACGATAAATTTACCCCAAACTGGCTGGACCCATTCATGGTTACACACAAATATGGTTCAGGATCATATCATCTGGCCAATCTTAACGGCCTCAATGAACCTGAACCCATAAACATATTGCATATTTGTGCATTCAAAGCCTAATATACATAGGCATTCACCATCACAAGTAGTATACACTACTAGGTACAAGCACACTATCTACTATGCACATCACTCAATATGCACTTCTGTTGCTTTACAATTACATTATACATGCATGTTTATTTACGCTTTGATTGGCATTTATATATTGTTGGTATTTATTTTTATTTTTGTAGGACTTACCATATCCACACTTACACCAGTAGTAGCAATACACAACAACACCATGCAGGATATGCCACCACCACAGTCCACACCTATTACACCGGCTGACCTAGTCTAACTAGTACTTGTCATTCACCATAGGTCGGCATCACATTCGCCACATTCAAATCATTACACATCACCCCACAACATGGAAGCTCTCCCTACTCACCTCACTCTAGAGATAGTTAGGTCACCCTATCATCTTTTGATGAAAATAAGGAATCATCCCATCCCCAATAACGGGGGTCACCCTCTCATTCGTTTGATAACCTCAAAAATTGCTATTCACTAACAAATAATCCCCATCACCCCCTAAGAGATTACCATCCTCCTAATATAGGATAGACCCATCATCTAGCTCATCCATTATGCCTACCCGCCCTGCTACTCAATAGCAAGTCCACCTACTCCCAAGATTTGTAAGCTCACACTGCACAAGCTGCCTGAGCCACCTTCGCAGGCATACCTCCATCCCCTTCACGTCGCTGCTTAGAGCCATTACCTATGCCACTGATCCTCAAGATGCCACCTTCCCCCTCTGAGGCTTACCTTCCCGACAAACTTTCTAATTGCCTATACCTTTTCATTCCTCCCCTTCATCCTTGAGGCCTTCTCCATTCTCCCATGCATCAAGGCCTTATTTACTTACCTAATATCTAACTCCTAGATTTCGCATGCCCTAAATTGTATAACTATTATGAGAATCAATACTACATCTACCATCGCCAACCAAGTCACAACATTGAAGAGTGTAGATCATTCAAAACCCTGGTGCACAACATGTTGCATGGTGACCAAACTCCATCACTAGATCCTTCTATCCCATTTAACTAGCTTCTCAGTCCTCCATGTCGTATTACCCCCACAACCTTACCCTCCCGCAACACCCTAATAGCACCAACCCGATACATTCATAACATATCTAACTATGGCCTCAGCCACAATCCCAGCCACATTATCACTTCACCATCTCACTCCCGACTGGACCCATGCCACTTTGCTCGACAGTAGTTTTAATTAGTTATCTTATTTTGTCCTACTTCTACTTATTACTCACACGGATTCACTTCTTCTCTTCTATCCCTTTTGGATTTTGATAATCCCCTTTTCCTAATGATTACCAAAGTCTATTTATTCTTGCTTCTTCCATATGTATATTCTACTCTTACATCTTCCATCCTATGGTGATTATTACATACATCTATACAGTTCACAACTTATACATCTACTACATACACACCCCACATGTTGGGGCAACCATTACTATAGCATCACACTTTTTGAATCATAACAATACAATATAATCATCTGTAAATAGGTTCTTCTAAATTTCTCCTTCTATACATCATAAATTTCCTCTTGTAGATATTGCATTCCCCCACTTGCATCATTTACGTTTACATCCATTACATATATCCACATGTTTTTTAGTTAAAATTTAATTCATGTTTGTACATTCTTCCCCAAAATACGCCTCAACAGGAGTAATACATGCACTTGTTAGCATCACCACCTAGATGTCCATTCCCCTTTTTTAGGATCAGGGTATACATAGGTGTCGTGTTTAATTTTGACCACTCTGTAGTTCAGGAAATCTAGTGTCACCCATAGCTACTGAGTCTTGTCCATTCTTCTTATGGTCCTTTAGGCTAGTTCAACTTCTCTCATGGATCACTCATAATAGGTTACACATTAAAAAATTTTGAGCCTAGGAAAGAGGAAATCTTGAGTAGATATCACCATCTAGCGAACAGTATCCCCTGCTCACCCTATCGCTTGCATGGTCAACATAAGACCTAGGGATAAACAAAGGGATCAATCATAAGAAAAAATAAATGATTGGGTAGAAAACAAATGTCATCGCCCATACAAAAAGAGCACTACAAAATAAAAAAGCACTACAATCAAATATGTCAACACAAGAACAGGGGCAAAAAACAAAAGGAAATACCTCTTTATATCACCTATGTTATGCTTATCGCCTTTGGTATTTAGGTTCAACATAACACCATGGGATGATTTCCATCGCTAGCAATAGGCTCTAAGAGCCTGCCTACCAATGGAAGTCTTACAAGTGGCAACACATTTGTAACATTAGCATCTCACTTTTGTATAGGTCACTATTATGGATGGATGAGCTAGCTAGTTCGGTAGCGTCTACAATGGGTTAATCCTACCTCCCTAAAAATGGATAAATGAACCTTACACATTCACACACATAGGTCCAAGATAGACTTTGAACTAGCCCGATTATGTTATAAGTTGCCACAAACACTTGTATAGCTAGGTTCTGAGATTTGATTTTCACAACTATGTTAGTCAAGACCACTACAAATGCCGTACATTATCCACCATCCCTAAAATCATGGAATGGATCACATCCATACAAGTAAAATGCCATGATACAAGTGCTTCCTTGGTGCATTTTAGTATGTTCATACATGCATCCATGCATATATGCCATATACATTTGGTACACCGTATAGTTATGCATTCATCCTATATGTATTTCAAAATCAAATCACATCATTGCATTTACTCTACATGCATTCACTACAAAATCACATAGGATACCACATCATATCGCATCCAAAACACAATCATACATACTATTCTAAAATGTCATTCATATCGTAAAATGATAATAGATTTAAACCATTCACACATGTTTATTTATTTATCATACATACCTACAAACTATGCTACACTATCTATGAAAACATAAAAAGAACACATTTCAAACCATCAAAATGACACATGTATATATCATAATCGAAATCAAAATGTATATATATCGTCAATACAAAATGCCCAAAGGCTACAATCTAGAAATATGCCCATCATCATATAGCATCTAAAATACCCATAGGCTATAATACATAGAAATCCTAAATCCCACCAAGAATCTCCCCACGTCCCTCATGGCTCACGTGCATCTCAATAGCTCTGCTCAACTCTGCCCTAAACTCTAGAACTGGCTCCACGATAGGCTGATCCTGCACCTCAGCTCTAGCACCCACCTAACCCACGATAGCAGCACTATGTTGGCTATGATGGGAGGAGACCCTCACCCATGACTGAGTCTTCGACTGCGCCACCACCTGATCATAATCAGTAATAGAAATCTCGTGCATCGATAGAGTAATCTCACACAGTATCTTCCTAGCAGTATTTGCAACCAACTAACAAAAAAACCCTATAATATTCTGAGTCTGCCTCACCATCGTGGCCCTCATACGATCCATCTCAGCCACTATCTTGGAATATCTAATCTGAGTAGCCTTCTTCTGCCTATGGAGCTCAGCCTCCAACTATTGAACCCTATCCTGTAGCTCTCGTACCTCCTCCTCAGCATCCCACCTCTCTAGGATATCAACATGAATCTACTATGCCATACCAGTAAAAATACCAATATAAATGGTATCATTTGTACCACCCATATTAGTAGCCCCACCCCCCTCCTCTTGTACTCTAGTGGTCTGCTCTAGCGGTACATAAACACTCATTGCTACCTCCTCTGCTCTCACTCCTTGGGTGCTTACTACCTCACCTAAGCATCTCCATGACCACCATAGAGTAACCTCCTCCTCATCACCCGCTACACCCTCTACCCTAGCTTGAGCCTCCCTACCAACTCCCCTCTCTAGTGGTGGTACCCTAACATCAAGTTCCACCCATCGATCAACTATGCCTTTGTTCAACTTCCAACTCTACCATGTCCACTAGGCATCAAGCACTGCAATCATCCTAGCATCCCCTACATATGGGATATCCATAGGAGGGTCCCTCTCACCAACCCAAGGCAACACCACAAGATGCTCCCCTTTATCTCCCTGTCACTTGTAGTAAGTCATAAGAGCCCCTAGAACATCCTACTACAAACCAAACTATCGCCTAACTCTATTAAAATAAAGTACTCAGTCTATCGAGTGTACCTCCCCACCAACCATCTACCCTGTCAAATGGATCATAGCTGCTCATCATCCTCATATCAACTCACCTTATCCAACCAATGCCTCCATCAGATATCACCAAGATTCAGGTCTCAAAACTTACCCCTCCACAATAATGGGTCACCCTCATGTGGTCTCTTGATACCTTTCTCTGTCACCGTACTCCATCGCAAAGCATAAGGTAAATACTCCTTTCCCTCCATGTGCACATGTTGAGGTAATAACAAGCGTCTCTCGACAGCTATATTCTCCCATGCCCACACCTATAATAAGGGAATCACACTCAGTCCTGTCCTCCTGCCCCAAACATCATCATGCAACTCTCAATAAACTTGGACCAGTAGTGTAGGTGTCCAAGCAAATACAACCTTATGCTCCACCAGGTCACTCACTACATCTAACATATTCCAGGTAAACAACATCCCAAAAATATTAGGTAGAGCATACATAGAGATCAGCATCATCACCAATCACAGCCGATCAGATATCTTATCCTTCAACCATAGCCACTCATAATCACTCTTAGAGACATCAATGCCTCTCCAATCTACCCTAAATAATCTCTCTAGTATGATGTCCTTACTTTCATTTGCGGTTGCTCTCACAAAAATACCCTCAATCGACAATCTGTAAATCTGATACACATCCTCTAATGTAATAGTCATTTCCCCAATGGGAAAATGAAATGTGTTCTTGTCCACGTCCCACCATTCACACAACGCAGACACATATGCTCTATTGGTATGGATGATTTTACATTCCCATACACCTCAAAAATATGTCATCCAACCAACCTAACTCCTCCTCTATTTTCATTAGCTCCTCAAAAACTTCCTTCATTTTTCTCACTCGATGACGAGGCTCAAGCATCTTCACCTGTTCATCCATAATAAAATACACATTAGCAATCTACATAACAATGCAATGGAATCAAACTGCATCAATAAAATTTACAAACTACAACATTAAAATTTAACACGTATTTCGAGACAGTAAAATGCACTAATCACATGATAAAACACATCATAAAATAGTTGCATATTTGGATACCCATTTTATCATTTCATGGCAAAAGTTCAACCAAATATGAAAAACAGTACATATTTGACCCCCAACAGACAAACATAAATTCACCCACATACCCATAGTGACACGAAATTCAAAACATGATCAATTCATTCAACATACAAAAACAAAACACATTTTCGAATACCCATTTGCCCACTTAGTGATAAAAATTTCAATAAAATTAAAAATAACTTACAAATCAACACGGAGTCCAAAGTCAACTTTATTGTAAATACACCCAAACTGAAAACACATTAACAGACACAATGCAAAAATAACAGTCACATTTTTGAATACCCATTTTCCCACTTAGCAATAAAAGTTCAAATAGATGTTGAATACAGTCTAAATCGGGCTCCCTACAACTCATTTTTAGTTTAACATTACCTACACTTTGGCACGCAAATCAAAGGTAGCCCAAATGAAGTCATCCACAAAAACAAACAATATTTTTGGACACCCATTTTGCTCTTCTAAGATGAAATTTTCATCGGTTTCCAAAAATGCTACCTCTAAAATAGTAGATCTAACTATTAAAATTTACTATTTTACACCTAAAAGCAACATATTTCGAAATCACACCAAACGAAAACAAAAAAAATATAACAGTCACCAAATGGGAAACCCATTTCCCTTTTTTACATACAAAATGCAATAACATGTCAATGTCAGTACACCGTTACTTCAAAAATAGACGGTCAAACTTCACACCTACTCTACCCATTACCCAATCAAAATGGTGCTAAAACAAGTACAATTCATAAATCGATCACGTTTTTGGATACCCATTTGGCTTATTTATCACTATGTGTTCAAATTTTAATTAAAAATTCCTAAAAAATTTAAAATGAGATGAAAACCTCCCTCCCCCTCATTCACATTTCTCTGGAAAAACAAAATAAAATAAAAATAAGGACAAAAGACACTTACTGGTGGGTCCCCGCACCTACTGCCAGCCACCCTGCGTCCCCTTGTCATCGTCACCCTCGAAGTCATCAACAACGCTCATCTCGTGCCATCACAAGCTCCCACAAGTCACTTTCTAGTATCTTGTACTGTCAAAATGAGCCCATTCCAAATCAATTAGAGCTTAAATAGGCCTAAAACCCTTATTCACCCCTCAAGGGGCGAACTCAAACCCAA
Organism: Wollemia nobilis; assembly: GCA_028583015.1. NCBI lineage: Eukaryota > Viridiplantae > Streptophyta > Pinopsida > Araucariales > Araucariaceae > Wollemia > Wollemia nobilis. The sequence goes on from JAQPPZ010000314.1 coordinate 5,202,328, forward strand.
TTCGCCCCCTGGGTGGCGATTTAGGTCAAAATCGCCCCCCAAGCAGCAAACTCAGTAAAAACACCCCAAAACCACCCAAACCGCCCCAAAACCCTAGGAAAGTAGGCACATGTCCTCCAAAAACCTAGGAACCTCCCAAAGTTGTCATATAATTTAATTTACAATCACATATTCATCATGCATTGGTATCTTATCAATCGTTGCATCATCAACTCACCACACTTCATTCACCTCATTATTGATTCCTCATTTGAGGGGGTATTCATATCCAAAGTTAGCTTTGCATGCAACCACAACATCGAAAATCTAAAAGTGCGATTAGCACATTTGGGTACGAATATTTTTGCTGAAGATTATCATAAGAAATAATCTCAATCCCAACTAGAAATGGGTTAAATCAAGAGAGTTATGTGTAACAATGGAAAGATCACTTTGGCATTCATGGAGCACAATGAATGACACGGGTGACTAATTCAGTGCAACATTTGGAAAAGGATTTCATGACCACACTGATCTGGTCACATTTGAATAATCCAAATGTTAACTAACTCAAATGGTTTGACACTTGTCACCATGTTCTCATCAATCAATCAACAACAAAAATTTAGATAGGCTTTTGTCCTATTCATACTTTTGGACCATGCTGATATGGTCGCAAAAGCAAAGAAGTCAAAAGTTGCCATTCTAAAGTTACTTGTATGGCATCGTAAATGTCATACGAACTTAGCAAAATCACACCATTGCATCCACAATCATCCATTTCCTTTTATCGGTATTATTTTTATTTCTTTCCTCTTTTCCTTATTTTCTTTCTCTTCTTTCCGCTGGCTATCGATTAATGTTGTATGGTCATGCTTCGAGCAGCTACATACCTTTGATTGGATCCCATTATTTTCCCTTATCTTTCTTGGCTATTGATCAATGTTGTATGGTCATGCTTCGAGCGGCTACATACTTTTTATTGGATCCCATTCTTTTGCCTTATCTTTCTTGGCTATCGATCAATTTTGTATGGTCACGCTTTGAGGGGCACATACCTTTGATTGGATCCCATTATTTTCCCTTCTCCTTCTTGGCTATCGATCAATGTTGTATGGTCATGCTTCAAGCGGCTACATACCTTTGATTGGATCTCATTCTTTTCCCTTATCCTTCTTGGCTATCGATCAATGTTGTATGGTCACACTTTGAGCGGCTACATACCTTTGATTGGATCCCATTATTTTCCCTTCTCCTTCTTGGCTATCGATCAATATTGTATGGTCACGCTCCGATCGACTACATACCTTTGATTGGATCCCATTCTTTTCCCTTCTCCTTCTTGGATATCGACTAATGTTGTATGGTCACACTGCGAGTGGCTGCATACCTTTGATTGAGTTCCATTCCCCTTCTATCCCTTTTCCTTCTGCACAAACCCTTCACATTTTTGTATTAAACTATGTTCCACATAGTATAGTACAAAAAGGGGTAAAATGTAGACACCCAAAGTTGCACATTACTATATCTACATGCTTTTAGATCCTTTTAGACACTTGTAGGTTTACATAGGTCATCCTAGGTACCCTTAGGTTATTATAGACCGGCATAGACTGTTAGAGATCCTCCTAGATATGAGTAGATTGTTGTAGTCATGCGTAGATGGTCGTAGTCATGCGTAGTCATTCGTAGATCACAAAATATTATCATAGCATCATGTAGACTCCCATATACCACTCCATTGGCTTTCAAGTCCTAAACCCTCATAAGCCTTCAAAATCACATCCCACACATTGGGATATCCTCCAAAAGCCTATTTTTACTCAACTGAGGCCCCCACAGGGTATTAGTTGACCAAAACAATTAACAAGTCAATACCTAAAATCTAATTTAATGTTGACTTCACTTAAGTCACATTTTTAGGGTAAATTTGATTAATTAATCTCTAATCCTTAATTAATGCTAATTGCACCCTCCCACATGTGTGAAATTAGGGTTTGTTAGGATACTTCTTTTAATCATGTCCTAAATTGACTTAAGATCTCCTAATCAGGATTAACTCTAATCCATCCTCACACATGTGTGAGGATGAGATATTCCTCATAATGAATATGATGTTGCCACATTGCATTTCCTAACCTAACCCTAGTCAAAATTCAACCTAGATTATAGTCCATATAACTCTCCCCTTGCACATTGCCATTTCCTATAAATAGTGGGTCCTAAACCCCTAATTAGCTCTCTCCCAATTTCAAAAAAGCACAAAAACTCTATAGAAATGGACAATGAATATTGAATAGTCAGTTCTCAGAGTAGAAAGTTAGATTTCCACAGTACACAGAGGTACCCCATATGCCTAGGAATCGATCCACCAAAGAGATTTTGCAAAAGAAAAATCATAGCTCAGATCACCCCTTAACCCACGAATCAGGTCCTAGTTCACCCCCCAGGTGGTGAATTGGGTCTACAAGCCCCAAATCATCTCATATTTGGGAGGTAAGCTCTATTTTACCATATTATCAGCTCATGCATATTTTATTTCAGATTTTAACATCTTTCTATGGTCGTTTTGTCTTTCTAAACATGGGGCCTGACTAAGGCAAGCCCCCCATCACACTAACTCCCTTTTGCAGTTTCTTCACAGGTTATGTAGTATATTTGAAGAAGAATAACACCATCAAGTAACCAAAAACCCTACGGTGGCCCACATACAAAGAAGCCCACCTACATTGAGGAACGATAGAAGGCAGTATCAAGACTGTTGTGAAGTTTATTGTAAAAGACATTATGAAATGGAAACATGTCCCTATTGTAACCTATGTTATCTTTGAATATAAATGAAATACAACTTTCTTTTTTAGCATACATTATGTTTATGTTGTTAGATCAAATACCACTTTCCACCTGTTTCAACAATTAATTACCTCTGTTTAATTGTCAACCCGGGGTAGCTCGTAGTCTTGTGAGCAGCCATGCAAAATCTATGCTTGCAATTCCTCATTCAGAGATGAGTCCCTTGGATTATGGTTTGAAATTTTGGGGGTGTTTAATCCTATGCTAAGTCTAAGAAATATGACTGAAAACATAAAAAATCTAAATAACTACCTTGTTGGAAATTATAGAAAATAAGGAAAATGCTTGAAATAAATTAATCTATGAAAATAATTACAAAACAAACAAGGAAATATGAAATAACTCTATTGCAAGTGGACCCACACTTCCAGCAGGTTCTACCCATGGTATAATTTTCATCGAACACTTAGAGAATACTTTTTATAAGAGTAATGCAGGGATTTTTATTAACAGTTTACAACTGGAAAATTACATAACAAGTCCGGAGGGTCTTCTTCAGGGATGGCCTACATATTTATATAGTATGTAGCCAACCCTGTTACAATTTCAGAATGAATCAATGATGATTCATTGTTACAGTTATTTTCTTGAATCAGGTAAAATATCATAATATCTTAGTGTATTATGTTTCCATAATACGTTGATATTCGATTTACCTGATTTATAGCATAAATTTACATAATAGCTACAACATAGATGACGAATCACCTTTGACATTATCTCTTGTTCAGTTATGATGCTAAAAATCCTTTTAAGCTGGTTTTCGATGTGTTCACTCTGTTCTACTAACCGCAAAGTCGTGCTAAAGTTTGACACTAACGGGAATCAGGAACTGTGGTTGAATAAGTTGGGAAGCAAGTGCCTATCATTCATATGATGGAAAGCAGGCGCCTTTCATTGTATAATGGGAAGTAGACACCTTCTACAGCATAATGGGAAACAGGTGCCTTCTACTGTACAATGGGAAGCAGGCGCTTAACGAAAATCAAGTGCCTAATAGTTGCATGCCAAACAAAAGTCAGGCACTTTAAAGGACTTGATGCCTGACTTTGTATATTTTTACCGATACTCTACAAATATTTTGCCTTCATTAATTTGCAAGTGCTAGGTTCGAGTTGGACCTTGATAAAAACATGCCAAAATGCAACGATTTCCACTAAATCTAAACAAATTACACTTAAAGACAAATATTAGAAAACATGCAAAATAAACTGTCAATTATATATATAATTTCCATAAAATATTTATATCTACAAGAATATATGTTGCACATTATGGGGAAAAGAGTACAAAAAATGAGCAATTATGTGGCTCATAAATGGTCAAACAAAAACTTAGAAGGATGCATCCTACCATTACCCTCTTGGTCAAAGAAGAGCTCCAAAAGCTATTATATGTGGGTTTCATTGTACCCATTGATTATCTTAAGTGGCTTTCAAACATGGTACTCATTCACAAGCCTAATGGGGCGATACATGTTTGCAATAACTTCTGAGATCTTAACAAAGTGTGTCCTAAGGATGACTTTCCTCTTCCAAATATTGATACTCTTGTTGACACTTACGCTGGCCATGAAATGCTTTCTCTCATGGACAATTTTTTAGGATACAATCAAATTCAAATAAATCTTGATGACCAACACAAAATAGCATTCACTACACCCTGGGGAACTTTTTGTTACAAAAAGATAGGTGCTACTTATCAACATGCCATGACATACATTTTATACGACTATATGCATAATATTATCGAATATTGAGGATGATCTCTTGGAAAAATATAAAACTCAACAAGAGCACATTGTTGTATTGGAAAAAGTCATTGATCAACTTCTAGAGCATAATGTAAGATTCAGCCCCAAGAAATGTGTCTTTGGTGTTACCTCTAGCAAAATCCTAGGGTTCATTGTCTCTAAAAGAGGCATTGAGATGGACCCAAACAAGGTCAATGCCATCATGGAGTTGCCTCCCCTAACAAATTTTAAGGAACTACATAGTCTACAAGGAAATATTCAATCAATTTGTTGTTTCATTGAATAACTTTATGATAAATGTAGGCCATTCAATCACCTACTACAAAAGGGGGTACCATTTTCTTGGATAGGTGAATGACAATTTTTTTGATAATATTAAGCAATACCTACCTTCTCTGCCAATCTTAGATCCTCCTGGTTCGATGGTCCCATTCTATATTTATGTTTTAGCGATGAAATTTGCATTAGGGACAATGCTTGCACAAAAGAATGAAGAAAATAGAGAGCAAGATGTCTATTACATTAGTTGAACATTGGTAAGCTATGAAACTAGATACACTTATGTAGAAAATTATGCTTAGCGTTGGTTTTTACCACTAAGAAACTTCGACATTACATACTTAGTCACACAACATATGTCATAGCTAGATAAAATAATCTACATTATATGATATCTCGCACTTACAATAATACCCGCACCGCTAAATGGATAATGCTTCTTACTAAATTCAACCTTGATTTCATTAGCTAAAAATCCATTACCTTGTGAAAGCTCCACTACCTAGTGATCATCCTTTGATTATTGAGCAACCAGATGATTCGGTCTTCACTATCACTGAACAAGAAGAAGATTTCATTCCTAAGGAAGACATTGATATCACACTATTCTTTGATGGTTCTAAGTGCAAAAAAGGTCAAGGTGTTGGAGTCGTGTTTCATACACCCTAGGGGGTACCTATCCCTTTATCATTCAAACTTGACTTCCAATGCACAAACAACACTACAGAGTATGAAGTCTTAATATTAGACCTTCAATCAGTTATAGCTATGGGCATTAAGCGTATTAGGATATTTTATGATTCTCAACTTGTTATCAAACAAATAAATGGAGAATATCAATGCAAAGAACCTACCATTAAGCTTTACCATGAAGTAGAAATGAAATTGCTCTCTAAGTTTAATTGGTATGAAATCAATAATTTGTCATGTTTGACTAATAGATTTGTAGATGCAATGGCCTCTCTTGGATCACTTATTCCAAAGGACCCTTAGGAGAGGTACAACCCCTTATTATTTCAATGGTCTCTAAATCTGTAATTATCTGTGTTGAATCTAAGGATGAAAAGGATGTTTATTTTATCCAATCGGATCCATATGAACCTTGGTCAAGCTAAATAGTAGCTTTTCTCAAGTTTGAAACACTCCCATATTACATGTCTCGAACTACTAAATGCACTTTAAAGTAAAAAGTATCTTATTTTGTTCTCTTAGGATACGTGTTGTACAAACATGTTTATGATGGAGTCCTTCATTGTCTTGAGTCTAGTGAAGCACAAAGAGCCATAGCTAAAGCTCATGATGGCACTTGTCGTGGTTATTTTTGTGGGATGGCCATTGCAAAGAGTATTCTATGCATGGGTTATTATTGGCCCACCATGGAATGATACTTTTGCACTTATGTTAAACATTGTAAGAAATGTCAAAAACATGCTAATTTAATTCATGTGCCATCACCATATTTATAGCCTATTCAAAGCCTTTGGCCCTTTTCATAATGGGATCTATATTTAATTGGTAAAATTTCACCTTCCTCCTCGGGATAACATACATTCATCATCACAACCATAGAATACTTCACAAAGTGGGTTGAGACAATTCCTCTAACCAATACAACAGGACCAAGAATTATGGATTTCATACTTCACCACATCATTTGTCACTTTGGTATCCCCTCGAAAATCATCTTTGACAATGGCAAGTCTTTCAAGAACAAGGATTTTAGAGCACTCTGCAAGAAATATAATATCCAACATAGTTTCTAGACTCCTTATTACCCACAAGCAAATGGGCAAGTTGAGGCTACCAACAAGACCTTAATTGTTATTCTCAAGAATTTTTTTAAATAAAATCATAGAGATTGGCATACAATAATTCACTTGGCATTATGGGCTTATTGAACAAGCATCCAAACACCTACTGGGGTAACACCATTTTCATTGGTCTATGGAGCCGAAGCAATCATGCCTCTTGAGCTCGAGATCCCCTCCTTATGAATTTCTTTACAAGAATTCATAGATGATGACAATGCTAGACAAGCACGTCTTGACCAACTCACACTTCTTGATGAGAGGTAAGTCAATGCTTTAGAGAATTTATGAGTTTATCAAGACTTCCTAAAGAGTGCTTACAATGCCAAAGTTCATCTACATGAATTCCAAGTAGGATATCTTGTCCTTAAAGAGAATCAATAAAACACCAATGCATTGTTGCATCTTCATGATAAATTCATGGCTAATTGGTTAGGTCCATATATTATCACTCAAAAAGTGGGTAAAGGTACTTATAGGCTTACCAGTCTAGAGGGAGAGGAATAATCTAAACCACTTAATTTTATATACTTGAGAGTGCTCTATGCATAATGTGATTTCTATATATGTATATATACATGGCTAATACACAAAAACATTACATTTTATTTGCACACAATTTTATTCAAAAATATTGCATTGCATTTGCACACATTTCATCCAAAACAATTGTATTCATATATTCCATTTCACAAATGGTATTTCATACATTTCATTCCATATTTCACATTTCATATTAGGTATTATTTATTCAATAAATGTATTACTTGGTCCAATAAAGTCATGTCGCCTTAATCATGGGCACCTTCAAATCATCATCCATTTCATTGCATCATTCCATTAAGCCAAAGTATCATTTGTAAAATCACATATACATGATTCCTAGATTTTTTTGATCACTCAACCACTCCTAGTGTTTTAAGCAACCTCCACAAATACATGTTGAGTTTTATTTAGGACCAAGACACAATTTTCACTAAGAAAATATTGAGTTTTGGGAATTGACTCCAAAACATTCTTGAACCAACCATAATTTCACATCTTAAAAACATCTTGTGTCAAAGAGGGATAACACCATACTTGGTTTGAACCTCGAAGTGAAAATGGTAATCCTTGCTAGTCCCATAATGCAAAATAGTCCACAAAAAGTGGTTTTCACCACTATCATAATTCCAAAATAAAAGAAAGAGTAGGGAAAAATCCCTAACAAAAACTCTAAATCATTTACATCACATACCACTAATAATTGGGTTGTAAGGATTATACTACATTTCCAATCATATGATTAAGTAGTCATCCCCAAAACCTAAGAGATCAAATCCTTGGACTATGGAGTTAGCAACCATTGAACCTGTAGACGCTTGACTAGAAGTGGAGTATGCTCATGCATGGTGACACGTCTCTTTTAAAGAGACCTTTGACCGTATATATGGATAATATAGCTTCTTGGTTTCATCCATAATAGGTCACACCCAATTTAATCAAGATGAGTTAATGAACTCACTTGCACACACATTGGTTCTTTATTTCCTTTAGTCATTACCATGCTTTTGATTCGATAAATGAATTCATTGCACACATTTTTCCTAGAGGGACTATGCAATTTTAGTGAGTTTGTTTGATACCACTAGTATGTCTGAGTATCTACAAAATAGTCAATTTTCCATATCAACATCCATATCTTCTTCCATGTCAACATCCATGTCATTTCATGAGTCATACACCTCACAAGCCACCAATTTTGGTACCCCCAATTAAAAAACAATGCTATAACATGGCCAAGCAATATCTAAAACTATGAATGATCATTAGAACATTTGCATTCCATACCTAGCATTAATCGTCCATACATTTCACCTTGCATTAACTACCCATGCATTTCCACTTGCATTAATCATCCATATGAACATGCATTCCACAAAAATCATTCACACAAACAAATAACACAAGAGGTAAAAGCTATGTATATATATGTATAAATATCGCATGTACAATGAGTGCCAAAAGGCTACATATAATGGAGCACCAATACGCATATACAAAAAGTGCATCTAAGCACTAGCTAAGACCTCCAAGATGACCCTTATGACCTCGAAGTAGCCCTATACCTAGAGCTATACCTAGAATCATTATGCCTAACAGCCTTGGATATAGATGAGATAGGATGATCAAGAAATAGAATATGATGCTGAATCAACTTATCCTCCAAAGCCTCAATATACCTATATAGAGATTAAAGTTGTGCTATATCAACATTATGATGATGCCTCCTCTCTAGAAACTATGTCTAGAGCCTCATGATCATCTCATTCTGAGCCATCACCATTGCATCTTGCTTTACCACCTGCTACTCTAGCCTCATCCAATCCTCCTCACTCTAACCTAGAGGTCCATCTGGAGTCTCCTCCACATCATCTCCATGTCCATTGTCTCCTCTACTCTCTAGAGCCTACCTCATCATACCTTTAGCCTTCCTCCTTCAACTGTAATATCGAAGGTGCCTCTACCACTTTGGAGCCTCATGGGTCTCCTCAACCTTAGTACCATCCCCATCTCCATCAGTTGCTACTAGAGTCGGTGCTCATGGTGGCTATGTAGTGAACCATATCTTTTACTCTATAGTAGTTCTTCCATCATCCACATCAGGGATATATATCTCCTAAATATCCTTATAAGCCTCCCTCCATGGCTTAGAATATGGTAACCCTATCTCCTCTCGATACCTCCTATAGAGCACTGGCTCATCAAAAACCTCCTACCTCAATACGAACTACCAGAGCACACATGAGAACTAAATATATTCAACCTCACTCAAGTACCTCCCAAACACCCACCTAGCCTACCTCACTTGTTTTATTTTCTCTCTATCTCCTACATATCTGATATCCTACCATGGCCTCCATGTCAATTGGGTGGATGCCAATACAACCCACAAATCCCTATACCACTGGATCATTTACACAAGTCAACTTGATTGTACCTCTTTTACCACCATCCATCTACTAGCATAGGGTTTTCCCTTACCTAATCCTACATTTGGTAGACCTTCCAGTCGATCCACACTAAATTACTCCCATCCCCAGCACTATAACAACAATATGTAACCCAATATCTTCCTCCCCTACACTCCACCCTCACAATCCACTAGTTATCACAAAATATCTTCTTCATATCTACCCCCCGTCGTGTCCAAAATTAATGTGAATACCCTCCATTGGCACCTTGAGGATGTGGTATACATCCTCAAGTGTAAGGGTCACCTCTCCAATAGGGAGCTTAAAAGGTTCCCCTATCTGAATCCCACCTCTTCACCAAGGCAAAAAGGTACCCCTCATCCTCCCTCACCACATCAATTTGGGCTACCCCCAGTAGCCCCACATCATATAAAAAAACCCACTTATCCTTCACCAACACCTTCCTCATCCTAGGTATGTAAGGCAAGAACCAGTGTTGAGCCTCCAAAATCCTAAGCTACAACACAACACAAAACATTTGTTATTAATACATGTCCCAAAAAGCAAAAACCAAAAAACACAAAAAAATATAATTTTTTTGTAAAAAAATAAAGAGAGCTTCAAATAAAGGACTTACCTTAGTAAATCGCACTCCAGATCTAGCTCCAATCCCCTCATCCACTCCCTCTACCACCATAGCTTTCATGCCCACCTTTGCTTCACCTCACTCCACTCCACCTCACCTCACTCTCCCAGATGCAGCTTCTCAAACTCACAAATGTACAAATGAGCTTCTTTTTTTCCCTAAAATATATTTAAAGCTACTTTAAGCACTTTGAATTTCCCATGGGTGTTTCCTAGTGCATTAAAATGCATCGAGGCATTTGCAAAGCACCCAAACACCGATGGGAATCTACGCGCGTCAAAAGCACCAATCGGTGTTTGGCATCAAAATTGACTAAAGGATAAATCAATGAACAATAGTGGATTCACCCCACCAAATCACTCCATATTGCATCCATGCATCATTTTCATCATCTTAACAGGTTTTGTGAAGGTTCCAACCAAATTGGATGCATAATTTTTATTGGTGACCAAAAGTCACAAAATCATATAAAAAGTTCCAAAATGGTCCAAATTTTCACAAAATGGCCATAATCATCATTCTCATCAGCAATACTTTATTTCCACATCATTTTCAATCATCAATCATAATATTTGCATACTTTCCAAGTTCAAACAAAAATTCAAATGAACCTTGTATCTAGTGGTTTATTCTATATACTTGGCAATTGCAACGATTTGCATCCATGCAATTCGTTAAGATGAATAACCTACCATAAGTACAATCAGTAATTTTCATCATCCTATAGCTCCTAGTTTAAAATCACAATCACATTTTGGTACTTCATATTTTACGTGAAACCTTGCCAAGAACAATTTGTATAAAAGTTATCATTGATGGCCTAGTTCGTGGGGCTTAAAACATGGATAAAATCATATATCATCATTTCACATCTCATTAACAATCATCATGGAGACTGTCGTTAACTAGGGTGATTGGTCCGATCACAAAAATTATCTGATAGTCACTAGTTTACCCTTTGAAGTTGACTATTTTTATCTTTGCATATTCATCCTTGCATATCAATGACACCAGAAGGCACATTCTTCAACAACATCGAATCACCCAAAATTTGGGGCAACCACAATTGATTTTGAATTTCCCACAATGGGATACATCTTACATGATCATGGCATATACACTTGGCAAAAAATCCCTTCATATTTTGGGATAAAAATAGATACATTTTCACAAAACCCTTCATCTGTTGGGGCAAAAACAAATGTAATCATTCCATATTTTCCACCAATCCCCTCTCCATATTGGGAAAAAATGGTATCACATTTACATCATTCATATCATCCACAAATCATTTACACATATTTATCAATTGGCTCATGAGATTCATCCACAAACTCATTCACCAATTGAGGGGTTAAGCTACGCAAATCCAAATTCTTTAATTATTTTATATTCAAGTTCATTTTTCCATCCCAAGAGAAAGTTATATCTACATTCCACATAAATCCTTCTAAAATAATGTACTAGATGTTAGTCTTTACTTCACCAGCTATCCTTCTCATTGATTCCCACATGCTAGCTAGTCTTCTTCCATTCTATCGAAAGAAGTACACCATCCATGCACATTACATAAATCCATCTATGCAAGTGCCTAGTGTAGAAAGAGTCAGCTATCTTTCTCATCACTACAATGAGCTAGCCCATACATTACTAGGCCTCTACCAAATTATACTCAAGGAGTCCTTACCCTTTTTTATGCTTTACAACTTAAATAATTAACTATAAAACAAGACATTATTCCCATGCTATTACTAAGGGAAATACAAGTTTCTTCCTTTAATTTTTAGTATTATCACATTAAACATGTGATATACATTTTGAATGGCATTAATGATCCTTTTACAATGATTTTCATCTCATGAGTCACTTTCTATATTTTAATGGCTATCCGTACATAAAAATATTCTATCAAATAACCATTACTCATAAGGATATGGAAAGCATCTAAAAATCCTCTTTCTTAATATGTTATATCCTTGTCATAATATTTTCATATAACTAGCATATTGCAATTTACAAAAAGCATAATCAGTACATAAGTTTATTTAGATTTCCAACTTCAACGATATAAACCAGAAATCTATAATAACATAATTAAGCATTGAAGTTACAACTGATCACACATGCTACTTATAAAATGTTTAATCATTCCATAGATTCATTTAGATTCCCAACTCAATTATTTAAACTAGATTTTCTATGATAGATTGATCAAGCATTGAAGATACAATTATTTCATCAATACATAAAGCAAAACATTTCTATAATGACAATATCCATAAGAAAACCCACTATAAGACATTTACCTTGGGAAAAACCCCGTAGGGAAAACCCAACCCCAAAATTTCTCTCTATAATATTTTATTAAACAATTTATCCTTTACATTGGATAATGACATTCCATAATATCTTAATTTTAACTAGGGACATAACACATCCTCTAATATCCACGTTATGAATTAACCACCTGATTCATAACAATCATCATTTTTAAGTGATGGGATCAACTCAACATGATCTAAAGTGGTCTCTTACATTCTATCTCAAACTAGAGTACTCACCTTTACATGCTAACTCTCAAGGCGATAATAATTAATATACTCTTAAAGAGAACCATACTCCTTAATGTACAATGAGCTTGGTTCCCCAAATTGAAGGTCTTACATTTCTTACACACAAAAACACCTCTACCAAATCAGACTGAATCAACTATACCGTGGTAACATACCAGAGCTCAATAGGTTAATTGATACAAAACTTAAACAAGGAGAGTTTTTATTTTCCAACACCAACTTAGTTCTACATAACAATATTCCTTTCCAAAAAAATACACTATTAAACTAGAGTTCTCTCCCACTTAAACATATAATATTTCTATAATCATATTATAGCCAACAAATCAAATATATAATAGCTTTTCTCTAGAATATGTATTATGATAAAATTAAGTACATACATCTACAAAAGAAATCTCTTTTCGTTGTAAAGTAAAACACACAAACTCAATTCAACTTGGATAATCTATTCCAACAAATTTATCTTTCATTCAAACATAACTTCAGGAAAACTCTCAAATTTTGACTATCATTATATCCCTAGAAATATATTCTCTAAAAATAACGTATTTAAACAAAATTATTCTTCAGTTTAGCTATCTTCGATTGGACGATTGAGAGGCATACTTGCTTGACTCGTCAAAGACTTCTACAGGAACATAAATATGGTTGCTTGTCCAAATAAGATTATTTCTTGTAAAATTTACTTATTCTGGTGCAACTTCACATCTTCAAACATTACTAAATATTATTTCAAATAAAAACATCCTAAGCTCAAAGCATGATGATTAAAACAAACCATCTAACCCTCCAACTATTAACAAACACCATTCCTAATCTCCTAGTATACTGATGTTCTTCCCATTTGAAAGTAAGTCACACATAGCAAAAAAATTTGCCATCCATGTGATAGCACTCACAACTCACTCTAATTAAATTCTACTTCCATAATTGGGTTCTCAAAAATAGAAGAAAATATCACAGGTCTCTGATTCTACGAATTGATAAAGCAACAGAACCAATTCTAGAGTTTCCACTTTAAATTGCCTATAAAATGAGTATAGAACGTTATATTTATCGGTAAGTACAACTAAGTGGCTTCTACTCCAACTAATTAGTAATAGAGTATTGATTACTTTGGATATAATAAGAACTCTACCACTACCACAACAAATGTTCTAAATAGAAAGTGATATTTTAAGAGTAAATCTACTTGGATTCTATGGTCGATTCATAGCGATATGGTTGATTTCACAGTGATACAGATGATTGCATAGTGATATGGTAAATTGCACAATGATATGGTCAATTACACAATAATATGATAGATTGCACAACATCTCTGGTTCACTCCCTCCTTCATTTTTCCTCCCTATATTCCTTCCTTTGCTCTATTTTCCTCTCCCCCAAAAAAATCACCTTCTCGCTTCCTTCATTCCATCCAAACCCATCGAAAATCAATGTCAATCATGCATCCACTATCTCTCCCCCATATGTTTATGATGCATGATCACTTTGCTTGATAATTATGAGGTGGTGTCTAACTCAACATCCTCAAAAGAAATAGTGAGTTTAATCAAGTCTTTGGTGCCATCAACCTAAAACTTCTTAGACTAATTAAAGCACATTTTAACATTCAAAATTAATCTAACATCAAGTCTCTAAAAGGTAAAATAATAGTTTCTTCTTTTCAAAGTCAAACCTTACCATTTGAAACATATCCAAAACAAGTTACCAACCAACAATCAATATTAGTCCAAAAACCCAATATATCATACTCATGCATATTTCGTGATATGCTTCTATAAGAAATGACCATTCATTCACTTGGTTTACAATTTTTTTTTTTTTTTAAATAATCACATTATTTCATTATCTAGAGACCTCTCGTCCCTAGATAATTCTTTTCTTCCTTCCTCACCAAAACCTATTCCTGGAAAGCATGCCAACTATAAGAAACTATAATATATTTCACAAAATATAAGCTTGAGTACCCAATTATGAATAACCATTCATACATAAATGAATTATATCACATTTTCACAAAATGTATATTTTGCACAACTAATCAAGAAATTGTCCATCATTTCATCAAAATAACATAACGATAATTAATGCATATTAAAATAAAAAGGTCTTCCAAGGGAGGGTTATGCCATTTTTGGTATATCTTTAATTAAGCTAGTGGAAACAAATCTATTTGTGGCACCACTATCAATAAAAATTCTAACATTTTTACCAAAGATATTACCCTTTATTAGCAATGGAGTGGCTTGTCCTTCTAAATTATGACTCCATGTTGGTACATAAATCTTATGTATTGGTTCTTTTTCTTTTGAAATTGATTCTATTCTGAGTGGACATTTATTGGTGTAATGTAGACCACCACAATTAAAGAATCCTATTTTTTATCCTAGATGTGTTTTTTTCTTATGTCCATCTACTTTCACTACTAATGGGGGGTTAGCTTATCCCTATGATGGTGGTTTGTTACTATTGTTATGATTGCTAGGATTATGGTACTTTCCTTGGAACCTTTTTCTAAACTTTCCTTGCTTCCTATCATTCCTTTTGTCACACCTAGAGAAGCTTTTGTTTGCCTGTACACCTTACCACTTCATGAATTATGTGCTATTTCTTTTTCTCAGTGCCTCTTTGCCCTCCACATCTAATCCTTCATAGTCGAAATAGGGCTTAAGGTAAGTTTCAGCTTTATTGGCTAGATCATAGGCCCTTTGGAGAGTATTAGGTTCTTACATGTTCACTTCATACCCTATTCTAGAATTTGATCCTAGTATAAACTTATGTACCTTTATTTTCTCATTGTACATAGGTACATATTTCAGCAACTTAACAATTTTTTGGTAATAAATTTCCACCTTCTTGTTCCCTTGTCTAAGGTTGGTGAATTATTCAAATTTCTTGGTATAAAAATGTTCGGTGAGGAACCTTTATTTGAATGCTATCACAAAGTCCTCCCATTTCAAATCAATTGTAGTCATAATTTATCATTCCCCATTAAATGTTCCCACTAATCCAAGCCAACACTCTATAAGTGTAGAGTGGCATAAGACGTTTGGGTGCCAATGGAATAGTTCTTCATGTTACAAAAAGTATTTATCTCCTTCATCCAAGCTTTGGCTTTATCACCATATTCCTCTCCATTAAACTTGTAAGATTTTAGATGTTTCATATCCTTGCCCAATTATACCTCTAGTCAAATTCTATCTTGTTGTACCTTCGAATGGATTTCATTCACTTGTCAGCCTCTAGAATTTTCATCTTGTGAATCTTGATTCACTATAGCCTCCAATAGTTGTTTCTATATTTACATTTGTTCTCTTAGTAAGGCAACTATTGTAGTGAGATCCTCCCTCTAATTATTAGGAGCATTCGTACCTATATCTTTGGTCTTGACCTCTACAATATTTTTATATGTCTACCTCATTGATGGGATAAAACTCCTTCTCCTTCTCTTGGGCAGCATTATTCCTGGCCACACACAGGAGAGATGGTAGGGTTTAGTTCACAATTACATCTTTGAATTATTTCTCCTACCATCAACTATATACCTAGTTATCTTAACCAGATAATTAAGGCCTACTTTTATCAAATACCCTATATATGTATGTTTCTACAACACCATATAACCACATAGGCCTATTTTGTACTTAGGAAAGTGCACATTAAGGGTGAATGTTAAAATATTAATGTGCATTAATGTATATTAATGTGCACTTAACCTAATAGGCTTAGGATTTTACCTATTAGGGTTAGGGTTAGGTTTGACTTTATACAAACCCTAATCTCTTTTTTTTACTATAACTATGTACTCATCCATGAATAATATAAGATCATCTCTTTTGGTTCTAACAATTCATTCTAGGACTATTGCACATTTTTTCTTATTGGAACTACTATCTTATCTCATTCTAAAAGGAGATATAAAAAAATGCACAAATCTAGAACTTATAGCACAAGACCATTCCAACATTCAAGTAGAAGGCATACTTCTTATTCCATGAGTTAAATCAAAATTTTACAAATTCAAAAAATGAAAATAGTGGTAACAAAAATAGTTATCTAGATCAACTCTTACAAAATATAGTTAAAAATATTTGCCAATGAAGTCTACATTCAATAAAGGTTATTTTAAGATTTCAAATGTGTCCCACTCAAAAACTCCTTCCTTAAAAATGTTTCATTGGAAACTTATATTCCAAAATAAGTAAGGTTAGAATATAAAGTATGCATAAAACCAATACTAAGTTCTCTCTAAAAATATAGCAATACACTTTTCTCTTTTTGTACCAACAATTCCCCATAGAGCAAAACTGAAGATTTTCAAGGAGTTTAGAACAATATATAATAATTATCATTTCTTTGATTTAATAGACTTGGTCTTCATTTTAAATCCTTCTATGAAAATGGCTAATTGCAATAAGGGTTTTCCCTTCAAGATTCAAATTTACCCTAAATATCAAATTTTATAAAAAAATATGTAACATTTCTCTTATTTCCCAAATATATTAAAATAAGAGAATCCATTTCATATTTATTTATTTTAAGCAATACCCAAGTTCTCAATTTTAGAGATTCAAGCATCAAAAATAGGTTAAGCAATATGACATGACCTATAAATCATTTCAAAAATTTAGAAATGGAGAATCATCACAAAAATGTAGCAAGAACATTCACATCCAAAGTGCAACAAAATACCCATGATTTCCAAAATGGGGTTTAAAATATTTTCCAATTTTGTTTATCAAGTACAACTCATAATCCTAATACATTGACTTGAAAATGCAACAATAAATTTTTCCATGATTTTCTCTATAAAAAATAGAGTTTAATATTTCAAAAGGTAAGGCAATAATTTCTTCATACCCTATGCAATTAATCTCTATAATAAGACCACAAACAATAACTAGTATGGCTATGACACTTTATCCAAGTGAGATACCAAAATGGTTAATATATTTCCATAAAAAAACCCTCAATATTGTGTCCACCAGCTTTGGTAATGAGTGGATGTGTCTTATTTGAAAAATAGGGCAAAGATTTTGTTAAGGATTTTTGAAGCATAATGCCACCTCCAAATTGAAAAAATACCTCTAAATCCTATGCATCTCAAAATAGATATCTCTAATAAAATATCTAATTCTAAAAATGGCATGATGGATGGGTAAAACAAGGTTTTTTTAACCATTCAATTGATTTTATACTACTATGGACTACAACATAAGTTCTTCTCTATCGATCCCCTTCTCCTCCTTTATTTGCATGACAAAATGAGGATGTTTAAAAAATAAGAATTTTTTTTATGTGATGTTATATTTTTTGGCACCCAACTGCTTGATTCCATCCAAAGAGTGAGGTAAAAATAATAACTAAAATCAATTTATCTTTGCCATGGGGTTGTCCCACATTTTCCCCATATTTCTCCTTCCTAAGATCTTATAACAAGGTGTTTTTGAAACATAAGCAATGAGCATATTCCAAGGTATGCAAAAGATTACAAATTATCTTACTCCCTCTAAATCCTGCATGTCTCTAGTGATATGAACCTCTCCTCTCTATTTTAAAAATCCCTTTTATACATGAGGGGAGCTTGTCTTAGAGCCTTCCATTAAAATAGGTTGGGTACCTCCTGTCGAATTGTACCCAAACCGACACGGGTGAACGAGTAGAGTATACTAGGGCGCTTGAGAGAACCATGTTGAAGGAACTCGGCAAAATGACCCCGTAACTTCGGGAGAAGGGGTGCTTCCTAGTTAAAGAGTATCAAAACCCCTCCCTTTTAATACTATAGAGAGAGCTCTCCTCTTAATTTTAAAATATCTCTCTTCTATTGCATGCTCTCTCTCTTATGTAGTTTTGTGTGCTTGTATTCTATGAAATATTTAGTAAAGCACACAATAATATCGTAATTCATTTTACCTTTTAAATTATGGAGGAGGGGAGACGGCCCTTTCAGCCTTTTAAAAGATGAGGGGAGGAAAAAAGTCCAAAAATATTTCTCAAAGTCTCAATTAAACATTAGTAAGGGTTTCTAAACAAATGGATGAAATTTTATATACACTCTTGGTCATTATTCACAAATTAAACATTTACAACCATTCTTTTGTAATATTTTTAATTTTAAAATGCAATTCATTTCAAAATAAACATAAGTAAACATGCAATCATGCCTATATGGAAATTCAAGATAATATTGTGTGTGCACACTTGATTGACGGAAACCCCTATCAAGCACTCAAGCCAAGTCACTAAATTTAGTCTTGCTATAAAACAATAAAGTTTACATTGTATAAAATTCAAAATGTAATCATTATCTCAACAAAAAATAATCATATAATCACCACACAAGTCACATTTCATGATATCAATCATCAAATACTAGGTCATCGTTGTCACTTGTCATATACTTCTAGTCATATGCATAAATAAATTGTCATAATTAATTTTATTAAATATTAGGTTGTGACACTATAGTTACTTTTTTCTAGAGCTTTATGGGTGTCTACATTACTTTAAAAAGAAGCTAAAACTCATACTAATCTAGTTGCACGAGGACAAGAAAAATATAACTAAAGCATTCTAATAATACTAAAGAAAGCATATGATCAACATGATCAACAATATTCTATGGCTTAACAATGAATGATTTATCCTATTTGTGACATGCATATTTAGTCATGTTGACTTAATAATATTTCTATACGTAGTAAAAGTAAAAATATTTTTTCTCTAACATATGTAGCAAGGCACAAATACCTTATAAAAGTGATCTTCAATTTACCATCTTTGTATAAATTTTAACAAAAGGATTTAGGTTTATACATAAAATATTGTAGCAAGTTGAATAATGATAATTTCATTTGTATGAGATGGGTAGAGTATATAAGAATTATATCTTATACTACCATATTAATTATGTCCCATCCTAGATAAACAAAGTTAACTGAGTTTTTGTGATTGAAGTGCTTAATATTTGAAATTGTGATATTGAATGAGACAAAAATAGAATATAACAACAATGAGATTAAAAATTAGAAGAGAAAAATCGTATTGCAAGTATATATATATATATATATATATATATATATATATATATATATATATATATATATATATAAGCAAGAATCTCTTGATACAAGAATGAAATATCCTATATATATAATGAATGTATAGTGCATTATGTTGAAGTAGAATGTACAAATTTGAAGATTGATGAACTCATATTTGGAGGATTTTTGTGCAAATTTTATTTTTTGTTCATTTTCTCCTTTCTATACTATGTTAAAAGAAAATTTAGAGTAATATCACATCTCACATACTAGTATTAGAGCTTCGACTTTGAATTCTAGAGAAATGGAGAGCTTAAGTATTTGATTCTCTTTAACTAGATAATTTAGAATCCAAGTTTGTGGAGGAAAACCTCATCCATTATTGTTGTAGCTTTCATGGATCAAGGTAATGCTTCATTGCCTATCTCAAACTTTAAAGGATAATAAATATGAGTTTTCTAATTACCAAATAAGTATGGAATGTTGTGGAAAATAGATACAAAAATATAGATTGGAGTATTATATCAACCACAAGAAAAAAGTATGGAGGAAGTATAAAGAAAGATACCTTACCTTGAAAATAATTAGGAAATTGGGACCCACGAGGAACACATAACATTGGTGATTTGGAATTGTTGTGTATATCCATAGAGAAGAGGTCATGGTCTAGGGCCCATAGCTAAAGCAAAGTATGTAATTGTACTAATATAAATAGATACAATATTCTAGATTGCAAAGGATACAAAAATATATTAGTATGAAATGAAGCAACAAAAATGAAAAAGGACATGGAGGAGTAACAATACTAATAAAAGAGTCTTGGGGTAGACTCATACAAGTTGAGAAAGAAGACCCAAATAAACAATATATATGGATTAGAATCATAAATAATGACAAATTGATTGTCATAGCCCAAAATCCACTAACTCAACCTAAGGATTTTTACTTTTTTAAAGTACATATACATATATATTACTTACCTAGTCTTGTCATGGAGTTAGTTGAGGTCTTTTTTTCTAGAGTGAGAAGCTTGGTTTCTATGTGGATCCTTTTCTATTTCTTTGGAACGCCACCTAAATTACCCATTTTTACAACTTACATAGGTCCTTTAATGCAAGTGTATTAGCTAATGTACATGCTTGAGCTATCCTTCTCATCCTTCTTTCGATGAGCTAGCTTAATTCCTCCAATATATAAAAGGTCTACGCCAATCTCTACTACTTACATAATATTTCTATGTAAGAGTACTAAGCGTGTTAGGAGTCAACCTATTAGTATGACATGCTAGCATACTAGATTTCTAAATAAGACATGCTTAAGCCACATTCAAGAACATTAAGCTACCATAAATTTTGCCACCATAGTGATAGGATTATCATTACAAGTCTTATGTCTAATAGAACCTTCCTCTTTGGTTCTCTAAGTACTACATTATGATATAACTTCATATTATGGTGTGTTACTACTTGTGAGAGTCACCACCATATTTCATTAATTTTCTTTCCAAGATTTAGCATTAAGTTCCATTGTAGGAATGTATTCCATTAATGATTTATCCATAGTTATCTTTAATTTACGCTCCTCTTATTATTACTTTAATTCTTTCTTATGTCATATATAGGCAAATATTGGAAAGACATGCACATCCATGAAAATGCAATTCATAAATAAAATCTTCTTGAAACCGAAAAACTAGATTCCAACAATATTGCATACATGATACATCATAGAGAGGATATCTTACAAAATACACACAACAATATTATTTATTCTAAGAAAAACCTCTAAAGGAAAACCCAACCTTAAATTCAGTTCAATTTTTTTATTCCATAATAATCCAGTTTTACACATTTTTTTTATTAGTAACGGGTTTTAAAAGGGACCCAAAACCTTATAACATGTTGCAAGGAGGATCCTGTGAAGGTTCAACTCCCTACAAAACAAGCCAAAATTGGACCATTCATAGAATCCATAAACTAAAATAGTCTAAACTATTACAAACATACCGCCCATGGGCACAAACAAAAAATAGAAACAATATAGATATCGTAGGGACCTTCCCAAACAACCGCATACAAAGAGACAAAGAGAGCACAAAGACCACCCTAGGAAACAAAAGGGGATAGTCCCATTTAAGACCAACTGTTTTACTCTAGGATGTAGTCCCCGTCATATTTGGATCATCCATAAATACATTAATCATCATTGGTAGTAACAAGTTCACTACAAGAATCAATAATACATTGGGAAATATTCCCCTGCCACATCAAAAAATATTTAACAGTTAAGTCAAAGTTTTCCATTGTATCTGTCATCTTATTGCCTTCCTGATACACATTTTGAATACACCTATTGTTGATCACCCCTTAGGTGGAGAATGAACTCTTCAATGGTTGGTCCCACATTCCAAGGAGGATTCGAGACCCTTTCAAATATTTTATGGTGTTTAAGGAGTCTCCTTCGACTATCAGGTACTGGATATTAAGATCGATGGCCATTTGGATGCCTTGAAAAGCTGCACAAGCCTTAGCAAACTTATTAGATTGGACTTCAATTTTTTTGCATATGCCAAAATGAGTCAACCTCTGTCATCAGATCACTCCACAACTTGCAGTGCCAATATTACCTTTTTAAGCACCATCAAAATTTAGCTTGAACCAATGAGGAAGGGGGGAATCCATGAAATCAGGGATCTATCCACAACAACTTGGGGATAACCAAAAACCTCAAAATATAGGTTATCAGAACGTGCCACTTGAATCTCAAACGGCGATGAAGGACAATTGTTCGAAAGAATGATATTAGAATTTTTTGAGGTAAACATGAATTCTCTCAAAGAAATTGACTTCGATTCAAGGCACGAATATCGAAAAGCATGATTGTTTCTTTTTAGCCAAATTTACCACATAAAGTGAGGGATAATGATCACCCACCAAAACTTCATATGAGTGGACTTAAAGGGGTTTGGTCATTGAATAATAAGATCACTGATAAACTGAGGAGCAACCTGTATCAATCAAATTTTTTGCACCCTTACCTTCGAGCTAAAGGATCTATGCCCTAGAAGGGGGATGCGAGAAGGATGGGATAATACCTGACAGAGAGGCCCTTTGAAGGTTGCGCCTCTCAGGGGAGGGGTAGAAGGGTGAATTTTTGATGGATGGTGGGGTTCACCAGGAAACTCTGAGAGGTAGTTTTTGCACCTACGTTGAGAATGGGTTTGATGTGTTCATTTTATATTCAATCATTCATATTCCTAGGTTGGCCAAAAATTAATCTAAGCTATTCTATATGAAATTTTGGGTTTATATGAAGACATCAAACATGAATGAATCCTAAATACAGAGACTATGTGAAATGGAGAGGAATACACCTGATTCCTGATGTCTGATGAATATTTTGAAGCTTGTAGGAGTCTAGATCATCTCAGATATGATAGGATCATCTGTAATTGTATAGAATCATCCCAAATCATAGGCGATCATCTAATATCAGATAAGATCATCGACGACCTGATGAATTCATCAGAAACCTACAATCATGGAAACAGACACCAAAAATCAAAAATGCAATTGCAAAAATGATGCAAAATGATAGAAATAATAGTATAGATGCTTAAATAATGAATCCAGATAGCAAATCAAATGGGATGCACTATTTTAATAACCTATTTTAATTTTTATCATGCAAATATGCTAAATGAGGTGAACTCTAAGATGTAGAATAGAAATAAATCGATCTAATGCATAATTAAATAAGAGATAAAGGTAGAAAACGCAAACTCAGGGCTCTGGTTGCCCCCAATCTAGACTGCAGTAGAAATAGTCTACAATTGTACAAGATCGTCGTCGATCTCATCAGGATCATCCAAAATTGTGTTGGATCGCCTACGACGATCCGAGATTCCTCCGAATGAAACATAGTAAAATCCTACAATAAAACTTGAAAAATACAAATGACAATGATGGGGCGAGGATGTTCTAATACAGCAAAAAACTAGAGTTGCAGGGAAATGATCAGCCAGGGGGATAAACTGGTAAAATCCCAAGTTTATATAGGATTAGGGGGAGGTTAGGAGGTTGGGGATCATCCCAATCTGGGAGAGCTCCAACGTAGGAATCTCCAACCACACAGACACGCTTCTGCCCGAGTTGGAGAGGTTGTTGAAATAGAAGCTAATTATGAAAATTTGATTTTGGGACAAAATCATCTGGATGTTCTGTCCTAGATGAATTCGTTTGATCTGGGACGATATCGTCAAATCGGCGATGATATCGTCCAACGGTCAAAACAAATTCTAAAAATGGCATGAAAAACGAGGTGAGCGGTTAACGAGCATTTTCGGGGTTAAAATTCAAATTTTTGATCTTTTTACTGATGGTTTAACTGCGCCAATTTTAGGGTGCTACATTTTTCCCCCTATTTAGTGATTTTTCTAAAGAAAATGCGTTAAAGACGAGTTCTTCACTCTTTACGAGAAAGCAAAATTTATTCAATTTTTTAGACGACGATTCTAGGTCGAATCATACAACTGCTTGCTATGGTGCCTCCTTCGAGTTTTTACCTAAATCGAACGTTTGAGGTAAAAGTGCAAAAAAGCAAAATTAAAAAAACAAAGTTTTTTTTTAAATAAAAATAGGAAAAATAGGGTAAAACCCTAATTCATTTTTACTGTTCACTTTCACTGTTTTAGAGCTCTACAGGCGAAATGGTGGAAACAACACAAATCGACAAAGTTTCGACGTGGGTTGCGGGTAAGGTTCTAAACCTAGTGTTTTATGTTTTTAGCTTGATTTGTTTAATTTTTTATTTGAATTTTAATTGTTTTTTGGCGTCAGCCGTTTTTAGGTCATCGATGACCACGGGATGAAATTATCCCAATTTTGCCGAAATTGTCCCTATATCGTCAATTTCGTCTCAGGACAAAATTGGAGAAATAGGGGCGATCTCATCCAATAAGGGGCGATTCCCAAATTAACAAATCGAAGATGATTTCATCCTATTAATGATGATTTTGCTACATTTGGTACGATATCGTCCAATAATGGGCGATATCATTTTTTTTTATGAGATGAAATTAATTTTAATTGATTTTAATGATTATGTACTAATGATTTTTTTGCTTTTTTTTATTGTTTTATTTTGTAGAGGGTATTACTAAAGAGTCGAGAATGGAAATACGGAGGGCTTAGATACAATGTAGTCATGCTCGATCAGGCCGAGCGAGACAGGCTAGCAGAGGTTGGATTGCAGCATGTGGCGTAAATACCACATATTCCTATGGATATGGGGCTACTGACGGCCCTAGCAGAGAGATGGTATCCGGGATCATCTTGCTTTCGACTACCGATAGGTTAGATGGCTCCCACTCTAGAGGATGTATAGAGGATCTTGAGGATCCCCATACATGGGTGATTTATGACTCTTTTGGCCAATCAAGGCCATGCTATGATGTGACTATGCGTGGATCCAAGCTTCACCCTAGAGAAGGGCAGAGTGAACATCAAGGCATTGAGGTAGATGCCTGGGGTGTCTCGATTGACCCATGTTTTAGTAGGGGTGGTGAGTGGCCTACTTCTATGCCACCAGAGCGGATGTAGGTTATCGTGGCTCCTCTCAGATGTGGTCTACGACATGAGAGACCACGGTTATAGGTTTGCTTGGGGTAGTTTTGTACTATGCCGTTTGTATAGGATCCTCTACGGGGTTGTATACAATGGAGGTCGATGTTTGGTACTGACATCGCTACTACATGTTTGGTGCTGGGAGCACATTGCATTACGGAGGCCGATAGGGCTTCCACTGATAGGAGTTGACTGGGAGAGACCCTAGGTTTTCTATTGGTGGCTCCAGAGAGGGTCATAACGGTGGATAGATCTATTGATGTCTCAGAGGTTTCTATATTACCTCATCCCAGATTAGATCACCTGGAGGTCATGGAGAGAGCATCTAGGATGGAGAGAGGATGGATAGGATCTGGCTTGCATTAGTCGATTCTATTGGTTGAGGATGAAGCGGGGAGAGGTAGAGCTCCATCGCTACGATCGAGTTTTGAGGTAGTTCGATCTACAGCAAGGGATCCCTTCTCTTAGGGATTATGAGTACTCTCAAACTTTCCAAGATAATACTACACTAAGCAGAGCTCCAGACATGTAGTGGTTCTAGAGTCAGGATGCTGACGATTCCCCCATTCAGCTAGTGGATGGGGATGACGTAGGAGCAACAAACAGATATGATTCTTGGTATATAGGCATCCACCCTCCTCGGATGATGAGGGCATAGGGTCTGATGCATTCTGTTGTGCAGCATATGGGGAGGTGGCACTAGGCTACCATCAATGTAGTGAGAGGTCACGGAGGGAGGGATCAGCGATGACCTCCTCAGGAGAGACGTCGAAGAGTGCCATAGGCTCTGGAGAGACCGTAGTAGCCAGAGGGGATGGAGGAGGGGATCCCTTCTCAGTAGAGGGAGAGGCCACCATCGCCCAATAAGGGCAAGGGTATCGAGGTGGGAGAAAGCAGCAATATGGCAGCTCTTCGAGTAGAGAATGCTCACCTACAAGCTCAGGTGCAGACACTACAGGATGAGGCTACATGACTCAAGGCTCGGAGCAGATGGGCGAGCATGCAGGAGTTGGCGTGGGCTATTGCTCAAACCATGTTCTATCAGGGAGTATACTTCTAGCTAGTTATAGAGGGCTAGAGGTTATAGCTGCCAGTCGACATTGCAAAGCCGATCAGGATGAGGTCATCGAGAACGTCCTCACGATCGACTTTGAGGACCCACGACATAGGACGAACTTCGATGGGACCACCTCCTCCACCTCAGGGCAGGAGAGGAGATGAGGCTGAGAGCTCAAGGGCTTCTCGATACTAGCTATATATTGACTATAGACTGTATAGTTTTGATAGGATTGAGTATGCCAGGGTATATATTGTGGCATACCAATCCGTTTTGATATGATGTACATACATTTCTTAATATATATATATATATATATTCTTTTTTGTGATATGACTTGTGCATATATTTTATGATGCTTTAATATTTTAATTGTTGATTGATTATTCATGTAATTATGTCGTTTGAAAATATTATAATTTTATGTCAGGCCATAAAATTTAAATGAAATAATCTGATGTAAACAAATTGGTTGTTGTGGTGTGATTTGATGAAAAAATAAAGTGACTTCTAACAATAATTTCAAAGGACATTGTCGTTGTTACATGACCATTTCATGGAGTCATCACTCGCTAGGTTATTAAGCTAATCCCAGTAGAGAAATATTGCTAAAATTAAAAGGGTGCTTAAGAGACTTTCTTAAGACTTTTGTATTGTGATGATGAAAAAAATGATGATGGTGATGATTTGTTTTCAGATGTCCATGAAAATAGTATGCATGAAATATTAAAAATATGATTTTTTCTAGGCATAAAATTCCTAAGTGTGATAGAAATTTGAACAATTGCCTAGGAATTATACCATCATCGCAAAAAACTGAATGTTGACATAATGAAATGAAATAGAAAAGGTTTTCGTTCTTTTTAAAGCACAATTGTGTAACATAATGATTTAAGCCATATTCTTTTATGGATTAAATAAATGGAAAATAAAGTTAAAACGATGATTTGCGCTAGGCATAGAATTTTGAGGTATAGACTTATACCATCATCATGAAATCCAAAGAAGAAATTGATATAATAGTTTTATTGCATAGTTGATTTTTGAGTTTAAGATAAACAAAAAATATAAGATGAGGACTTGCACTAGGCATAAAATTCCAATTTAGGTTTAGGAACTATACCATCGTTGCGAAAGTCAAAAATATATAAATGTGACTTTATAGATGTTCTCAAGTAAAAAATTAAAATTATTCCAGAAGATGTGCATAAATATTTTAAATTATCTCAAAGACAAAATTTAGATTTATAAGGAACCCCATGTGCATATGTGAATTCATTACCGATCTAGATCTATCATAATGATACAAAATCTCTCAAATACAAATGTGTGTGCAATTGTATTGTTCATTTATCGATTTTGAGCAAGATAATTTGATACAAGTAATTTGAATTAACCAAATGAGTGTTCGTTGACCATGATTTATATGCATGTAACCGTACCAGACTACTATGTAAGTCGTGTCATCAAGAGCTAGCTGATCCATAAGCAGACATAGGTATGTACAAAAGAAGGTCGCTAATGTAATAGACATATCACCATGCTAGGAGTTACCCAGGCCAAGCGGGTTGGGTACAAACCACCTGTTATGGGGCTTACCTCATAGTTTTCGAATAATTGAGAATTCCATGGATTCAAGATCATTCACCCTTCTTTTCTTTTCAAAGGGTAGGGGAAGTGATTTTATTGCTTTTTGCTTTTTCTTTTCTTTTCTCTTGCTTTTTTTTTTGTATTTTTGCTTGATACTGAGATAATGCTGAAATATTGCTAAGATGGGACAAAATGCTATTGAAATAATGCTTCTTTTCTCATGATTTTTTCTTGATTTTCTTTTTCTTTTTCTTCCTATACTAGGGATACTTGCTCGGATTGGATGTAGAGCAAAGGGATTTTTATTCTGGGTAGGGGTGAGCTTGTCCTTTTTTCAATTCTCAAAGATTCTAGACCATGTGCATGATAGGATAGCAGGGGAAACTTTTCGCTCAAGAGACCACTTCTACTATGTAGCATCATTTTGAATTTTGCAATGAAATCATTTTAATGTGAAAAGGTGTACTTTGTTCAAGTAAATAACAAGATCAGTTCTCTATGCTCAAAACTTTATTTAATTCAACCATGGACTTCGATATAAGAGAGATTAATAATCATACTGAAACAGATCAAGATATTTATTCATGTGAGTGTGAAAGTGAGGGATTCCAAATAAATGCTAATTTATCCAAAATAACTAAAAATATAACTGCAATACTTCAAGAATTGACAGGTGCAAAAATAAAATATGTTTTTTAAGATTTTGATTATTTTGATTTTTTTAGATTTTGATTTTGATTTATGAATTGATAGAATACATAATATGACTATTTTTGAAAAAAAAATTATATGAATTTACTAAAATGAGACAAGATGTACAATATATACACTGACAAAATTACCAGAATTATGCGTAATAGCACTTAAGATGCATAATGTTCATAGGCTCTTTAAGATCTTTACCATCTAAGGTAGCTAATCTATATGCTCCTGATCCAAATTTAGCAATGATGATATATGGCCCAAGCCAGTTAGGTTCAAATTTACCTTTAAGGTCTTTAGTTGCATTAGTATTTTTTTTATTTTATTTTAAGACGAGGTCACCGATATCAAAGGATCGGTGATGAACTTTCTTAAGATATGCTCGTTTGAGCTTGTTCTGGGAGGCTCAAAGATGCTCCAAAGCATTGATGCGCTTCTCATCTAGAAGTTCCAGCTGACTAAATCTGCCAACATAGTATTCATCTCCTACTTTGGTATCTTGAAGTAGCAGAGCCAAATAAGGAACTTCTAATTCAAAGGAAAAAATAGCTTCAGCACCATAAACCAAAACAAAAGGTGAAGTGCCCGTGGGAGTACGAACGCTAGTTCGATAAGCCCACAAAGCAGGATATAATTGAATGTGCCAATCTCGGTCAGATTTATTGACCAATATTTTGAGGATTTTAATTAATGTTTTATTAGATGCTTCAACTTGGCCATTACCCTGAGGATAATAGGGAGTGGACCAACGATGTTGAATTTTATATTTTTGACATAGTTTCTTTACATATTTATTTTTGAAACAAGTTCCATTATCCGAGATGAGATTTGCAAGAATTTCAAACCTACAAATAATTTGATTGAAAATAAATTTTGAAACTTGGGTTCCAGTGCAATAAGCTAAGGGCATAGCTTCAACCCACTTCATAAAATATTTAGTGGCGGTTATGATGAATTTGTGTCCATCAGATGACACAGGATTGATTTTTCCAATAATTTTTAAGCCCCATTTTGAAAAGGGCCAAGGATATGAAATAGCCTATAGTTATTGTGTAGGCGCATGGACAAGTTCAACGTGTTTCTATAACTTGTCACAATGGTGCACGTAATCATGTGCATCATTCTCCATGGTAGGCCAAAAATATCCTATCCTAAGGAGCTTCTTAGCAATGGCGCTACCACTAAAGTGTCCCCCACAAGATCCATCATGGGCTTCACTCAAAGTTGATCTAGACTCTTCTAGATTCAAACATCTCATTAGGATACCTTCAAAAGATATCCTATATAAGGTATTGCCAATTATTACGAAGCGACTTGCTCGTCTACCGAATAACCGGTGCTGGTTTCTATTAAAACCTTCAGGGAAGGTTCCATTGTGAATAAAATTGAGGATGTTAGTGTACCAAAGTTTAGGAGTTTAGGAGTATTTTCGTTGATTAGAAACACGTACAAATGTTCCAAACATGATTTAATTAAAGCAGGTTCCTAGATTCGATGAATAATGATGGTAGCATATTCATCATCTAACTCCAAGGGTAAAAGAGATGCAGCTGCAGCCATGGCATCAGTCACATGATTGCTAGTTCTAGGAATAGCTTCCAAGGTAACTTGATCAAATAAATATATTAATTGTAATACATATGCTTTATATGGGCGCAATTTATCATCTCTAGTCTAATAAACATCATTAATTTGATTTATGAAAAGTTGAGAATCACCAAAAACTAATAGATTTTTAATTTTCAATGCCATGGCAGCTCGTAATCCAAGGATTAGAGCCTCATATTCAGCAGTGTTATTAGTACAGGAAAATGTTAATTTAAAGGATAAAGGTATGAGGTGTTTCTGTGGAGATATCAAAATAATACCTACACCAGTCCCACTCATGCATCGGGCTCCATCAAAGTATAAGGACCATTGCTCGAAATGACCTGCCTCTAGTTTAAGGCATTCGTCAGGAAACTCAATGACGAGGGGATGGGTGGATCCTAAGGGTGCAGTAGCTAATTGATTTGCTATGATTTGACCCTTAACATAATTTTGTCCTATAAACGTGAGTTCAAACTTGCTTAGCGCAAGAACCCACTTTGTTGTGCGACTAGATAAATAATGTCGACTCATGAGATACCGCAAGGGATCGAAATTAGCAATAACGTATGTTTTATGACTGAGCATATAATGGCATAATTTCTATGTAGAAAATACGACTGATAGACATAACTTCTCTAATGTTGTGTAGCGGGTTTCATAACTAATTAATGTTCTGCTAATGTAATAATTAGCACTCTCTCTCTTCTCATCATCAAGTTGAGCTAACATAGCTCCTAAAGCAAAATCTAAAGTAGAAATATACAAGATAAATGGGTGATCAGGTCTAGGTGGCAAAAGTACATGTGGGTTAAGAAGATATTTTTTGAGGAGTTCAAATGCTTCCTGACATTCGTTTTCCCAATGGAAAGAAACATCCTTCTTAAGAATCTTAAGAAAGGGTCCAGTCTTATCCACCAGCTTATAGATGAAGTGACGGATGGCTTGAAGCTTACCTTGTAGACTCCGTAATTCAGATATATTTATGGGTGCGGGCATATCAGTGATAGTTGCAATCTTGAGAGGGTCAATTTTAATGCCACGTAAAGAAACTATAACCCCCAATAATTTACCGGACTTAACTCCAAATATACATTTGGATGGATTCAATCGGATAATATATTCCCTTAATCGATTAAATACTTTTCTCAAGTCATCTAAATGGTCATATTCTTCAGTAGAATGAACTATAATTTCGTCTACATAATCATGTAGTATATCATGCATCATATCATGAAACATATAAGTCATGGCTCGTTGATAGGTTGTACCTGCATTCTTTAAACCAAATGGCATCACTTTCCAACAAAAGGTCCCCCAAGGGGTAATAAAGGTTGTTTTAGCATAATCTTTAGGAGCTATCCTGATCTGATTATAACCAAAAAATCCATCCATTAGGGATATCATTCCACTCCTAGCAGTAAAATCAATTATCTCATCCATGTTGGGAAGGGGAAAATCGTCTTTAGGGCATGTAGCATTAATACCTCTAAAGTCTGTACAAACCCTAACCTTAGTAGCTTCTTTCTTAGTTACTGGAACTACATTCGAGATCCATTCGGCATAATCAATGGATTGTATAAAAATAACATTCAGGAGTTTTTCTAACTCTCCTTTGACGAGTAAGGCCACTTTAGGATGCATTTTTCTAAGTTTCTATTTAACAGGTTTAGCATCCGGATAGACTACTAGGTGATGCATAACTACATAAGGGTCTAAACTGGCATATCTTCATGTGTCCAAGCAAAGACATCTTCATATTCTTTAAGAAATGCAATGTATTTATCCTATTTTTCTTGACTCAATTCTGATCCGATGTTGATTATGTGAGGGTTAGCCTCAATTCTAATGTTAATTTTTATGACATTTTCTACTTCCATGTGTAGATCTCTCTCAAAATTAGGTGGGGCGGGTGAAATGCCTAATTCCTATAATTCTTCCAAGGTTAGCTTGGATAATTCATCTTGAGGAGTCATGGCCTCAAGTTGGGATATAGTAGGTATAGAGCCATCAAAATAAAATTCGTTATGTAATAATTCCTTAATGAAGACATCATGGAAGATATCTCCCTCCAACTCATCGTCAAATTCAACGATCATCTCCGAATAAGCTATAGATAGCATATTACATGTGAATGGCTTATTCGTTAAACGCAAAATATCACGTTCATCTAAATAATCTTGGTAACTTATAAGATGGTCATCATCCTCAAATGGGAATGGCTAACCCTTACTAGAAAATAGGCCCACACCACATCGGGCAGGCCATGGCTCTACCTCAAAAGGTTCTTTCATACCATTCTGGAAAGGTCCCAAACCTTTCCCTTTATATCCCAATTTAAGCATTATAGGTTTCGCTTTAATATACTCATTAGTAAAATAACATCGAGTATATCCATCATAATGAGTTTTGATGTTTCTGGGTATTCTACCCCAGTCATATCCCTTATAAATAAAGGCACAACTCTTGACTTGGTAAATACTTCCCATAGGTTGTGGGAGGCCCAAGGTACGAGGAGATGGTGGTAAATTATTTAAAACAAGGGAATCTTGCATAGAAACATTCATTTCTTCTGATATAAGGATTTTAGATAGATCGGGTAAGAGCTCGTTAGTAAGAGCATAAGAGGTAGAAGGAAAATTTCCTACGTCTTCTGATGCAGAAAATATGACTTTGGTAGATGTAGACGGTGTAGAGGTGTCAATAGATGGGTTTATTATAGGTATAGAAGTTATAGGAGTAGAACAAGAGACATTGGTTGTGGGATTAGGATCTTTCTTAGGTCTTAATGCAATTTTTTCATAATATGGGTGAGCTATATGAGAAGGTGCATCTGATGGAGAAGAAGTAGATGACATTGTGGGTGTGAGTTTCACACGTTTAGATGGATAAAGAGAATTAGGATGTGTGGATGACAATGCAAGGTAAAATTGAACTCCAATGGGTTCTGCAAAAGCACACATATCAAAGGGTCGTGGATCACCATGAATGGTAAGCAACTGATTCTTAAATTTGAATTTAATAGATTGATGTAAAGTTGAGGGAATAGCTCGTATCATGTTGATCCAAGGATGACCCAAGAGTATATTGTATGATGTAGGGCAGTGTACAATAAACACAGTCGTATCCAAGGTTCTTGGACCAACCTGCAATGGAATGGTAATAACCCCACATGTTTCTTGTGTTTTGTCATTGAAAGCTTTTATAATCATATCAGTTATTTTCATTTCATCACTTCTAAACCCAAATATTTGGTAGAATTCAAAAGTGTAAATATTTAAAGATGAACCATTATCAATCAAAACTCGTTTGACTGCTACATCTCCAATTAAGGCGGTAATATATAAGGGGTTATCTTTATGTAAACTATGTTGCGGTATGTCTCTATCCCGAAAGTCAATACAATAAACTTCACGAGTTATTATAGTATTGGCCATGTCTTGAGGGTGAATATCTCGTGGTACCATCATCTGGCTTAATGTGAGCATTAATTCATCTCTATGTGTGGGAGAAGATCTTAAGAGGTCCAAAAGGAAATTCTAGCTGTAATATTTGATAATTGTTCATTAATATTATAGGGAGGTTTAGGTTGAACATTAGGTGCATGATCCCTTTATTAGGAACTTTCAAAACAAATGGAGTTGATCCACCATTCTGAATTTGATCTTGTTGAGAATTTTGAGCCTGTTGTCTAGTAACAGCTCCGATGGTACCCACAATATTATTCTGCAGATGATGAATGGGTCTTGGTCTAGCGTTTATAGCTAACTCATTAGAAATTAATTGGTGGGACGATGGTCTAGTAGTGACTCTTATTGGAAATGGTTCTTCTAGAACCATATGACTTGTGATAGGGTGAATAGTATACGATTCATATTTAGAGCTATTCGATTGATTTGATGTGATTTCCATATCACTCTCAGTCTCATATTCTGTATCACTAAAATCAGGTATCTGAATATTATGTAGAGGCCTGGTTGTAAGTACGAATAAATTTGTGTCAAAGGTGTCCAGATTATGAATAGGTAAATTCCCACTAATAGTACCTACATATTGGGTAGGACGAGGAACATTATGATGTTCAATTTGATTAGCCACCTTCTTACCATATTTTAGTAAAGGATGTTGAAAGATGTCTAATGATTGATTGGTGTTCTGAGTCTGGTTTTGTGTGATATTCTGTTGAGTGTTATTAGGATGATTTTGCTTAGGTTGAAATGCTTGTACCTCCATCTCATTGTTATCAATCAAGTCTTGTATTTTATGTTTTAATCTTTTACAAGAGTTGGTAGTGTGTCCAGGTCCTCTATGGAAGTCACAATGTAAATCTACTATGTATCCGGGTATAGTTGGATCAGGTTCCCGGATATTTGGTAATTGAATAAAGCATCATTCTAATAATTATGGTAGAATAGTTGATAAAGGTTGATTTAACCTAGTAAATTCTCGAGGAGGTCTATCAGGAGGTTTTAGTACAAATTTCTCCACTGTCTTTGCAGCATTAACATTAGCAATATGTCTACTATCAGTGACTCCATCACCCACAACTTGTTTATTCTTATATTGATTTTTGGATGTTTTCTCATCGTCTTTATTTTTAAGCTGACCTCTCCTAATGAGAGCATCTTACACTCTTCGGGCTAAGTCTATAGCCTGATCAAATGTGGTCAAGGTAGCAGTTGATAATTCGTAAGATAGTTTCTCTTGAAAATTATTAATAAAGATGTCCAACATCTCCCTATAAAGCAACACAAAGTGCAATTTCCCTATCAATTATCTTCACCTAGCTAGGAAATCAGCAAAGCATTCGTCTTTGTCTTGTTTTAAGTTATACAAATCTTTAATGGTCACATGTCTTTCGATATAGGCACTAAATTGATGAATAAAAGACTCGATAGTTTCTTTGAAATTCCTCAAAGAATTAGTGGATAATTGATAATACCACTCTAATTCCATTCCTCCCAAGCTTTTTGAGAACATTTTTAGTAATAACAAGTCATCATGTGATATATCATGACATGCTATCCTAAACATACGAATATGCTCTATGGGATCTTCCGTTCCTTTATATATGGGTAGGACAGGCATAGGAAAATGTTTAGGATACGACTGTGCTACAACTATAGGATCTAAAGGCTGACTACACATCTCTCGATAATTGTACGAGGGTCGGTAGGGATCTATCTGGTCCATGCAGGAAACTAACTGTTTCACCATGGTTTCAAGATTACTAGTTTGTCCACCATATTGGTTCGATGGGGCATAGGTATGGGTTTTATGAGTGTATGATGGTGTGGCATAAGGATTAAATGCTATATTGCTATTATGCAAAGTTTTGGTAGGAATAGTATTATGAAGGGGATTTGTAATAGTATTATGTTGTATCCCAGATTGTTGGTAATTTGTGTTTGGTTTTTTGTTTTGGGTTTTTGTTGATTTGAGGTATGTTTCTCAATAGCTTGGAAAAATAGAGTAGTAAATGATGGTTCATTTTTTGCAGGAATGACCCTAGGCTTGTTAACAGGCACTTTAGGTGGTTGGGTAACCTTTTGTTGTTGCATGTTCCGGATCGCAGCTACTATATCCAAATTGGATGGTCCATCTTGATCAGTCTCTTGTTCAATAAATGAAAAGGGATTAGTGCATGTGTGAAATACGTCTTCTAGAGTTGCTTGAATGTCACTAATTCGATCCTTGTCCATATGGACTGCTCTATTAAAAACACCAATATTTTTTTTAATGAACTTCCAAAAAATTTCCATGTTTTCAAAAGTGATAGCTCCTCCCGGAGATATTTTAGGGGATGAGGATCCTTCCTCTCTATTAATTTCTTCTTGTTCATTTGCTACAGCAAGCTCTTCTTCTTGTTGGTCTAAGATTTCTTCTTCCTGAACTTGGTCCTCAGGAGGGACATTTTGGTCAATTAATGGTCTTCCTAACTAATCTTCTTCTTCTTCGATTTGTTTTCCATTCCTAAGTCTAGGCATTGTGCTAAACTTAGGTTTTAGAAAATATATATATATATATATATATATATATATATGCGATAGGGTTGAGAGGTATATATTTAACTATATACCTACTATAATACTTTTTAAAAAAAGGGAATTTTTTGTTGTTTTTATTTTTTGTTTTGTATTTTTGTTTTGTATTGTTATTTCACAAGTATATAAATAACAAACAGCATGCTAGTTGTAAGAAATAACAATAATAAAAATAATGATTTAGTTTTTTATAAATAGTTTATGGATATCGTTGATAGGATCAAGTTCATCGGGAGTCATGAAATGCTCCTCTTCAAATTGGAAGTGGTTTTTCAAGAACTTTACAAAGTGTGCTATGGTAATATGATCTACTTCAGACTCTGATTTGTAAAAATAAAGTTCATGGTAATACTCTCGATACAACACAGCTCTAGGAACTCTATTCCATATTTTTCTATCCGTAAGAATGAATTCTTGATCCTCTATACGAGATAGAAACTTATGTACTACAACTGCGTTCTCAAGGTATTCCTCAAAGGTGTACAATTATGAAGACACAAGTGCTCTTTTATCTGCTAACCACCTATGGCAAGCTCTCTGAAGTTCATGATACAAGGTTACCTAATCAGGATCCAGGATTCTATCTAGGACAAACCTCTTAATTTGCCTAAGTTCTATAGATCTGGATTCAATAATACCCAATATCCTATCAAGTTCATCCCACAAAGGTTGGACTCTATTTGTTTGAGGTACTCTAAGCACCGAAGTAATCTCTATGGCCGTTATATTCTATTATAATCTACCATCTAAATATGGTATGGAAATTTAACAGTTTTCTAATGATTCTAGATGTTCTTAATAATGTGTTTTTTTTTTTTTATTGTTATTAGAAGGTGTTTTAGTTTCACGTCGAGTTCACCAAAATGTATCACCCAAATTTTTTGCACCCTTACCTTTGGGCTAAAGGATCCATGCCCTGGAATGGGGATGCGAGAAGGATGGGACAATACCTCGAACGGAGAGGCCCTTTGAAGGTCGCACCTCTCGGGGGAGGGGTATAAGGGTGAATTTTCGATGGATGGTGGGGTTCACCAAGAAACTTTGAGTGGCAGTTTTCAAGCCTAGGTTGAGAATGGGTTTGATGTGTTCATTTTATATTCAATCATTCATATTCCTAGGTTGGCCAAAAATGAATCTAAGCTATTCTATATGAAATTTTGGGTTTATATGAAGACAACAAACATGAATGAATACTAAATACAAAGACTATGTGAAATGGAGAGGAATACACCTGATTCCTGATGTCTGATGAAGATTCTAAAGCTTGTAGGATTCCAGATCGTCCCAGATATGACAGGATCATCTGTAATTGTACAACATCGTCCCAAATCACATGTGATCGTCTAAGATCAGACAAGATCATCGGTGACCTGATGAATTCATCAGATGAATTCATCAGAAACTTGCAATCATGGAAACAAACACCAAAAATTGAAAATGCAATTGCAAGAATGATGCAAAATAATAGAAATAACTGTATATATGCTTAAATAATGAATCCAGATAGAAAATCAAATGGTATGCACTGTTTTATTAACCTATTTTAAGTTTTATCATGCAAATATGCTAAATGAGGTGAACTCCAGGATGCAAAACAGAAATAAATTGATCTAATGCATAATTAAATAAGAGAGAAAGGTAGAAAATGCAAACTTAGGGCTCTGGTTGCCCCCAATCTGGACTTCAGTTGAAATTTTTTGTAATTGTATGAGATCATCACCGATCTCGTCAGGATCGTCCGAAATCATGTTGGATTGCCTGCGACGAACCGAGCTTCCTCTGGCTGAAACATAGTAAAATCCTGTAATAAAAATTGAAAAATACAAATGCCAATGATGGGGCGAGGATGTTCTAATACAGCAAAAAAATAGATTTGCAGGGAAATGATCAGCCAAGGGGATAAATTGGGAAAATCCTAAGTTTATATAGGATTAGGGGGATGTTAGGAGGTTGGGGATCATCCCAATCTGGGAAATCTCCAACGTAGGAATCTCCAACTGCGCAGACACGCTTCTGCCCGAGTTGGGAAGGTTGTTGAAACATAAGCTAATTATGAAATTTTGGTTTTGGGACGAAATCTTCTAGACATTCTGTCCCAGATGAATTCATCCGATATAGGATGATATCGTCAGATCGGCAACGATATCATCGAACGGGTAAAACAAATTCTAAAAATGGCACGAAAAATGAGGTGAGCGGTTAGCGGGCAATTTTGGGGTTAAAATTCAAATTTTTGATCTTTTTACTGATGGTTTAACTACGCCAATTTTAGGGTGCTACACAACCCAATAAATGGATACTCTTGACATGATTGAGGATAGGACAATGCAAGAAAAGGGGCACTCTAGAAATAGGTGATTGACTGACTCCCATGCAAATTTACAGAGGTAACATCTATTGGGCAAGATCATACCACGAGTTATTAAATTATCAGTGGTCAATAGCTTATTTTTCGCTGCCAACCAATAAAAGTGATAAATCTTAGGAATAATATTTTTGATCCATATAATCTTGGAGGGGAACCAATCATCTTCAGATTCATTCATAGCCATATATGTGGTTTTGACTAAGAAATTTCCAGACTAGTTGAGTTGCTAGAAGAGAACATAAGGTGGCCTGGTGCTTGGAATCACATGAGTTTGAAGAAGCTTAGATAGACTGAGGCAGGCAGAGCAAAGCTCAGGAGAATCCAAATCAGTAGGGATGTCATCCCAAAGGAAAACCACTGCTTCATTATTAATAAAATGCTCAACTTTGGAGCCAAAAGACAGATTAGTGAAAGGTTTAAGAATACTTATAGACTAATCATGGATGAGGGATTGAGCCATAATCCATGGGTCCTCCCAGAATATAATTTGTGATCCATCTCCAAGCTTCCAGTGTCTACCCTTTTGAACGATAGACCGGGTTTGACACATTGAGTTCCAGAATGTAGACCCAATAGGCATAAGGTAATTATCCATTAGAGACCGTTGTCTGAGGTATTTGGTCTTAACAATATCAATC
Organism: Wollemia nobilis; assembly: GCA_028583015.1. Taxonomy (NCBI): domain Eukaryota; kingdom Viridiplantae; phylum Streptophyta; class Pinopsida; order Araucariales; family Araucariaceae; genus Wollemia; species Wollemia nobilis. Next base: position 5,241,835 of record JAQPPZ010000314.1, read on the forward strand.
CACTGGGCTGGGTAGTTAGACACAATCTTCCATCCCAACTTTGACATCATGACCATATTCATCTGGTGAACTCTCCTCATACCTAATCTTCTCCTGTGTTTTGGAAGGCAGACCTTATCCCATGCAACAAGGGAAAATTTACTTTTATTATCCATTCTTGACCATAGAAAATTATTCTAAAGTTGTTCCAATTTATTACAAACATCTATCAGAGTTCGAAACAGGGACATAAAGTATATTGGTATACTCTGAAGACAATATTGGACTAGAATGAACTTCCATACATTGTTCAGCAAGGCTCCCTTCTAGTCAGTAAGCTTCTTCATAACCCTTTGAATGACACTATCCGACATCCTTACGGTTGGATACCCTTGGAAAAACGGTAGGCCAAGGTAAGTTGTAGGAAACTTAGCAATGGCACATACCAAGATCTGATCTATTCTCACCTATCTGTCAACCGAAATATTGATGAAGTAGATTTTGCTTTTCAAGTAATTTACTCTTTGCCCAACAGCCTTCTTATAAGCTTCTAGTATATATTTAATAACTCTAGCTTCGGTAATAGGTTGGCTAATATTATGTCGTCAACAAATTGTTGATAAGATACTGGAGGGAGCCCAGTTGAATCCTTGATCCCTGAAATCCCACCCTTAGTTTTATACATTGAAAAAAAGCCTCTCTAAAGGCTTTTAGTCCCTCCAAAGAGTTTCATATATCTAAAATATTACAACATTAACTTGCCAATTAGTTCATAATTACTCTAGAGTCCATACATTGGATGGAAATACAACTTATCCTCTTTACTTTTTTCCAAAGAGTTTCTACAACTTTTAACTTTACAACATGAATATTATTTAGTTCATAATCATTTCTAAGGCATTCTCCTCATATTAACAAGAAAATAAATCTGATTTTGCAACTTGATACAAGCTACCCAAACTACCTTTGCTAATCATAAGAGACCGATTGCTTTCTCTAGATACACAAACGAAAATAGAAACTTTAATAATCTACCTTTGTTCAAAGTGCTTCTACCAAATACCAAAGAAAAAAGATCAATGTTTTCATCAAGCCATAGATCAACTTTAATTTTTTCGACCCAATTCAAACCTTTAGCTTTCCCTACCATAACATCTTTCCTATCCTATTCTTATAATGACTAATAATTCAATAGTCTTATCTGCTTAGATCACCAAATTCAAAGTAATTCAAACCTACCCACTTCAAATCTAAAGAGTTTAGCAAAGTATCACCAAATATTAATTTTATATATGATGCAACTATTAAGGCTCATAATACGGTTTATGGATCTATGACAGTTTACCTCAAATATGAGGTGTGGTGACGCCCATCCCATAGATGGCACCATTACCACACTCTATTCTTTCTTCGTTCTGGAATGAAAGGTCATATGTCTAAGTTTCCATTATTTCAGACGGTCTCAACCCATTTCCAATAAAATAAGGTAACATCATCATTTGCTTTTCTTAATACGTCTTTCCCTTACAGGGGAAAGCAACTAACTTATAAAAACACTCCGCTACCATGACTTCGATAGATATCTCATCATTAACATAACACAACATGATAGTTTAACATGAGTTCATCAATAACATCACGAAATTTTACTCTACTTGCACCATCCTTCTCGTGATAGCATAGCCATAACACATACCTTAAAAAAGAAGACACAGTGCTAGTAATGAATCATTTAGTAATTGAAATAATATTTTTTTTTGTAGCGTAGGAGAACTGGTAATATTTACAGTCATTTTTTACTATCAAGCAGGGTTCGAATATTAGGCTATCCCTATAACTTTGGTGGTGTCTCATTAACGTTAACCTAGTGTGAGATGACGACCAACAGTCACTTGGGGTTTGAACTTAGGTATCTTCTTGGGCTAGCGTGAGATGATGACCGACGGTCACTTGGGGTTTGAACTTAGGTATCTTCTTGGTAAGTGCCCATCCAGACTACCACTTACCAATCCACCTAGCCCTTGGGGCTTAGTAATCAAAATATTATTAAAAGGTTTGAGGTGTAGATCAATTGGCTCGATAAAATTATGTAAGGGGGTAGAGGTCCAAGGTTCAAATATTGGGCATCGTCAGATTGAATGTTTTTCCCTTTCTGGGTGCTTATGGTGGATGTAGGGTTGGATTGCACGAAGAACTGTGTGTGGTGGCTTTTAGCGACGTAAAATGTTTAAAATGATTGTGGCATAGTGGTTATAGAGGCAATGATGTAAAAGGTTTAAAATGATAATTTAAGGTTTAAAATTATTGTGTTATAGTGGTTATAGAAGCAATGACATAAAAGGTTTAAAATGATGGTTTAAGGTTTAAAATGATGGTTTAAAATGATTGTGGCATTGTGGTTATAGAGGCAGACTGCAACTATGCGACGTAAAATTATAGTGGTTATAGGGATGGACTGCACAAAGAACTATGTGTGGTGGATTTCAGCGATGTAAAATGTTTAAAATTATTGTGGCGTAGTGGTCATAGAGGCAGTGACGTAAAAGGTTTAAAATAATGGTTTAAGGTTTAAAATAATTATGGCATAGTGGTTATAGAGGCAGCGACGTAAAAGGTTTAAAATTATGGTTTAATGTTTAAATTATTGTGGCATAGTGGTTATAGAGGCCGTGACGTAAAAGTTTTAAAGTTATGGTTTAAGGTTTAAATGATTGTGGCATAGTGGTTATAGAGGTAGACTGCAATTGTGTGACGTAAAAATTATGGTGGTTATAAAGGTGGACTACACGAAGAACTGTGTGGTGGTTTTCAATGACATAAAAGGTTTAAAATGATTATGGTGTAGTGGTTATAGAGGCAACAACGTAAAAGGTTTAAAATGATGATTTAAGGTTTAAAATGATTGTGGCATAGTGGTTATAGAGGCAGCGATGTAAAAGGTTTAAAATGATTGTGTCATAGTGGTTATAGAATTAAATTGCAACTGTGCGACATAAAAAGGTTTAAATTATTGTGGCATGGTGGTTATAGAGGTATACTGCAACTGTGTGGTGTATTTCAGGACGAACAACAATGCAGAATACTTTGGTGGCCATAAAAACCGAACAGCTTATCCGGATTTGTGGAATCTATCGATTCCACCATGTAAGAAAAAAAATAGATAATAAGGCTTCAACAAATACTTCTTCTAATTCAAACAAAAACACATACTAAATAATTCTCCACACCCAATGTCCGTAAAATGATTTTTTCCTCCTTGGGTTCGCTTCCCTTTTTATCAAAAACATGGCTATAATATTAACTCCATTCGCAGAAGACATAGTTTCGAGTTATTATTGTCTGTTTCCCCAACAATACAAAGCTATAAATAAAGTTATCCTCTTCTCAAAAGTATGAAAGATAAATATTCAACTAATTTCTTCTTCAGTCCATTAATGAACTATGGCACTATCTATTTACATAGTAAATATAATATCAAAATTTCTTTATCAAATACTTCCATCTCAGCAATGTCTAATCTAATACTCCATCCTCATTCAAATATATTTCATAACACTTTTTTTCCAAGTTACTACTTACCTTCTTTAGGAATGCTAGCAACATAATATTCCATATTTCATGTCACAAATTGCCTCTGTGTTATCACAAAAGAATCACAAGTGCCTTCAATGCTATAACCAAATTTCACATCATCGCTCGATCACAGGCACTTTGTCCAAAATAATATTCATTGCATTTCCCCTGTAACAACACTCCAATGTCCTCTAAAATGGTTTTCTTTCCTCCAATGAGCACAACTGTGTTTTATTAATTCTCTCTCCATCTCTCCAACCACTCTCGCCCGCTCCTCTCTACTATCCCATACTCCCCATTTTCCTACTCTGCTCCTCTATGTTATCCCAAACTTCCCATTTTCCTACTCTGGTGACCTAATCCTCTTCCTTCACCCATTATCTACCCTTTTTAATCCACCATATTTACTTCACCTCACTTCCCACTCCATATTTACCAACCATCATTTCCAACTTGTTTCGTCATGGCAGAAAAATAAGAGGTTCAATCATTTAACTTTAACTTAAAAAATACAATAATAAAAACAATGTATGGATTAGTCCCTCGTCTAAGGAAGATGCTCCAGCCATAAATCAAATGAAATATTATCTTCACATAATTACACTTCAATAACTTATAAAACATACAAGTGGCATTGTCCCTTCGTCAAGTAATGCAAGAGAAAATATTAGTTCAACTGTATCTGAATTGAAACATGCTTGGAAGGTTAGTAAAAATATTTTGTTATATACGCATACAGTTGTAGATATCTTGTAAAAACCTAAATCATCCAATAATAGTTCACATAAAGCATTGCTATAATTGATCAGTAGAACCTTAACACAAGCTAGACTATCATTCCCACAACAAATTATATCATATTCTTTTTATGACAAATATGTACTTGCATAAACTAAACATGAAATGGTCAATCATTCTAGTGACAAAAATATTGTATTTCTCATAAAATACATGTCTTGCATAAACTAATCATAAGCTAGTCAATCCATCCATCATATTATAACACAACAAAACAATAATTTATCTAATAAAAGGTTTGCCAAGGGAGGATTATGGCATTGATTAGCATTGCAAATTGTTATTTTTCTTCTTAGAAATAAATATTATAAAAAACATGGCTTAGATCATGAGGATTCATATATGGCATTAGCAAAAGATGTCACAATATATAGCAAGCTTGAAGACATGTTTTTAGTGGATGACTTTTATGTAAGGACATCAAGCAGACAAGTAAGCTCTTTAAAGATCAATGAATACATAAATGATAATCTATTATGGCTAGAATAAGAGGTTTTTAGGAGGGAAAACTAAAGGGGATTATTTTATTGATACAAAATGGTTACATATATATGCAGAAGGCCTATATGATAAACATGACACTTGTCAATGAAACTGACAAGTGTCAAACTAAAGGCATAGTGCACTTTAACTCTAACATTCCCCCTTAAAGTGCACTATACTAACTAAAGAAAAAACAAAGCAAGTCAACATTAGGTAACATTCCCCCTTAATGTTGACTTCTCTAAAACAACCTATCATCCTCGCTTGTTGCTGATTTGGTCTAGGCTCATGCTCTGTGCTCTTGGCTCTCCAACTGTGAATAATGCTAGATTCACTGTGTATACATCTCGGTTTGTTGCCTCCGGGTCAGCCACTTCTATGGGTCTGTTGCCACTGGGTCAGCCGTCTAAGTGCCTCAGGGTCATCATGGGTGCCTCAGGGTCAGCCACTGCTGGGTCTGTTGCCTCTACAGGTCATCCTCAGAGGATGTTGCCTCTCGTAGGTCACTGACTAGATTCACCATGAGTATGAAATCCCTCCTCATGGTGAACTCAATCTAGAAGGTGTCGGTCTCTACCAAAAATGCACCTAATGAAAGGAAAAATGAGCCATATAAGAGTGTCGATCTCTGCCGAAAATGCACTCAATATAATAAAATGAGCCATAGATCCAAATAGGAGGAGAGAAGAAGAAAAGAAGAGAATCTTCTGAAGTGTCTTTGTCTGTAGTCTTCAGAAGTAGATCCGAAAAAAACCTCGGATAGAGTCTAGGGTGTCTTTGTTTGTAGTCCCTAGTATAAGTGTCCTTATGGTGACCATGTCATCCCACCAAAATGCATGGGTAACCAGTCGCTGCATTCGCCAAGTGTATAGACAAGATCACTAGTTACAAGGATCACATATGAAAGTACCTTGGGAGTGTCGGGTACAACCGAAAGTGCACTCCAAGGTAGAAAAAATTTGAGGCTAAAAAAATCAATTGAAATAGCCTCAAAATTACAATATGACACCACCATTGTGTTCGTCATGGAAAACCGTTTCCAACGACTATAAATACCCCTATACTTGTGTTTAATGGGGCCTTCATCATGTGGAAAAACCATAATGCCTATCTAAGGCAGCAAAAATAAACCTCAGGAATATCATATTCCTGGCATCGCACTATGGCAGAATAAAAAACATCATCAATTTTTCCCTCGCAGGGGAATTACATGACAAAGTTTGAGTGCCCATCCACCATCCATGGAGTAAGTGGGCCCTCTACATTCAATTTTGAATAAATGTTCCCCATGATTTAATAAAATGTCCCACAATCATTTTTAAAAAACATTTAGTTTTATCAAAACAAAATTGCTATTGATGTGACATAAAGTGGTTGTGGTCCAGAAATATTTATTAAACACATGAAAGGTTTTTATGAGGGCCAGCATTTTCGAGAGGCTTCTCGATCCCTCTATTGACGGCCCTTCTGGCAGCGGAACTGTCTCACAGCGCAGTAAACAGAAAGACGAACTACGCCTCTCCGGCTTTGGCTCCAGCATCTCCTCGATGGCAGTTCGGGTCTATGATCTGCTTTTCGACTAACGGTCATCACCCGTATTTTTGGTTAGCCTCACTCTCGACTGTGGTTTTGTTGGCCCATGCAAAAATTTTTGCTCTCGGCACTGAGATCCGGAAACAACCTACAAGAAATTTAAATAAAAAATAGCATGGACGCAATGCCAAAAAAACACGTCACAGTCCCTCCACGATGGCCCCCGATCCATCAACACTCCCTTTTGGGTCCATTCCCACATACAATAACACAACATGTTACTGGATATTGTTATCCATTGCAATGCAGAGCTTCCTACTGATATCGCCCAGGTTCATTTTCCTCAGAATAGCACTTCCCGCTTCGAATGCGTCAGGCTTGTTCACAGCAGATTCCAAGCCTCCATCGTTGACACAAGGGGTACTTATGTGTGGGACGATGAGTTTGGGTGCTTCGATGGTGTCGAAACTATAGAAGAGAATCCGCCAGCGTCGTTGGATGGATCACATTATTCAGTGGATAACGATAGTTTGCTTGTGCCGCTCACATGTGGCTCTCCTCCGCTCAAAGACAGCTTCCCACTGAAATCCCATACCCATTGATCTATAACTCCACATGGATTTGTGCTGCCCTAAATTGGCCACAATAGGATCGAACGAAGCTAAAAAATGGTGATGCCAAAGCATTCTTCGATCCACTAATCCACACCAAAAAAAATGGGTACGCTGGCGATGAAACCATTAAAAAACAGAGACGCAAAACCACTCCAAAAATAGGCAGGCAATGGCTCTACAATGACGAGGAAGCCTTGCAAGGGACCATGGCATGCACGATCTTCCGAATGAGCAAGCAGCATGTCCAGATCATTCTGATTCTCATCAGCATGAAAATGAAGATTGAATTCCAATCGGATTTAAACCACAGCAAACAAAAAAATCGAGTCTCAGTTACGGCCCGCTGTATATCGCTATCACAGTCGTTGCTTACATTTCCTTCGAACTCCTAGAGCACGATCACTCCTTTGCTGCTCCATCACCGCACAGGCATAAAAATATCGTTGTGCCTCGTTTCATAACCGCCAAATATCCTGAAACATGCACAATTAATGTGATGTTTTTGGTCTCATGAAGGCTCCATAAGTAGCTGCTACAATGCAGGAATTCACCAAATCTGTTCACTGTTGTAACTGAGAATGAAATTTAATTCTGGAGCTATTTGCATCATGGCTGTTATTACCCGTCGAGCAGCGAACGACGCTGGCGCTGCCCCTTCGCTGCTTAGTTGCCGAAAACGAGAACACACTTCGTCAACAGACTTTCTGAAAGAGGCAGGAGAGTAGCAGGGCCTCTCCTCGTCCGATCCCACGTAATCATATTCATCTCGAAATTCCATCTAGCTGGTATTCGTTGCTGGAATCGTGCGTCGGATCCACAAAAAAAATAGCAGCAGCCATGGCAACATTATTCACGGCTACGCTTTCAAAAAAAACATCCGCAGCCATGTGCTCCAACACTCCACTGGCGGCTTCGGCGGCTTCGGTGGCTCCGCCCTTGACTGGCGGCACCGCTGCGTCTTCGCGGTCGACATTCGCTAAAATTTTGAATGTAGCAAGCACGGAGCGTGAAGAAAAACAAAAAATAAAATATTTAAATCATGCAGCCTCTAGCCTGCATTGCCACCGACCCTTACGCAACCACTATTGCGAGCAACAAATCTGACCATTGCAGAAAAAAATACTGCTCAACACCATCTGGAAAAAAATTTAAAAAAATTTCCCAAAATTTAAAAATTTTTACCATCTGGTTTCTGATCCATCAAATTATGGAGAGCATACTCCCTCGGTAAAAAATTAAAAAAAAATAAGGAAAAATATTACGGGGAGGGAGGATTTCCATGAGGGAAATCCCCCCTCAAGGGGTTTCACAGGGCAGGGAAAGCCTGCTCTGATACCAAATGTTAGGAGGGAAAACTGAAGGGGATTATTTTATTGATACAAAATGGTTACATATATAGACAGAAGGCCTATATGATAAACATGACACTTGTCAATGAAACTGACAAGTGTCAAACTGAAGGCATAGTGCACTTTAACTCTAACAGAGGTGGATCACCATTAGTTAAGATCCTTAGATGACAATAAAGGATCCATCACATATTATGGAGAACTTATTAAACTATGTAGCATAGAGGGATTTATCATCTGCAATGGCATAAACATGTAAAATAAATCTAGAAAACATACTATTCAAACACATAATGGACATAGTGTAGTTAATTATGTTATTTGTTCACCAAACTTCATTTCAATGATAAAAGATCTAGAAATTGAAGTAGTTCCCATGGAGCTAAAATTTGATCACAAGCAAATGCACATGATCCAAATGCAAGAAAGTGAAAAAGAAGAACATCTTAAAGTAACTAAATTAAAAACAATAGGAAACATCTCTATGACAGAAAATTTTAAAAACTTGTAAAACATCACTCAAGCAAATTATGCAAAGAGAGCAAATAAAGAGGATAACTATTCAGCAATACACTGGTGGATATAATTAGAGAAGCCTTGGAATCATCTAAAAAATTAAAACCTAGGAAAATAAAACATGAAATATTCCCTATAAATCCATGGTATGACAAACAATGCAAAGCAGTAAGGAGAACCTTGAAAGAACAAGAGAAAAAAAACAAATAACAAGATATATAAGTAGCTAGTAAAAATAAAAAAGGTAGAAAACATAAGAGCAAGGTAAAAGAGTTGATATATATTACAAATCATAGCCCAAGACAATTTTATAAAGAGATACAACAAATCAAAAGGCACAAAATAAACAATATCACAAACGAACAACGATTGTAGTATGCTAAGAAATTATATGAGAGAAACAAAAAAATATACCCTTCCTATAATTGACACAACTGAGGAACTTTTTTCTTTGAAGGATGTGAAGGAGGGCATTAAGAAAATAGTAATAGGTAAAGCTCAGGATATATATGTTTTACAAGCTAAACATCTCAAGTGTGGGATTGACATCTTAGCATCACACATCCAAAAAAAAATAATGGCATCATATAAGGAGACTTTCCACGAGAATGGATAACCAACCTAGCCATACCATTACATAAAAATGGAGACACCAACAATCCTTCAAATTACCACACCATCATGATTAATCCTCATTTTACAAAATTGTTTGGTGAATAACACAAGCTTATACTAAGGGAGGTGAACAGTATAAGATAAAACTTTTCTTTTTTCTTTTCAAAGCAATAACTTCAAATAATATCAATGCAATAATGAAATAATGCATAAATCACCACACACATAAGAGACAAATATTTTTACGTGGAAACACCCTCTCGAGAGAAAACCACGACAAAATATTTCTTATATATTTCTTCAATAAATTTTGTGGACACCAAACCATAGGAGACACCAATCCCCTATACAAATTTTTAGACATCAATCCCCTTGCTCAAGTTTATGGGCACCAACCCACAAGAGACACCAATCCCCTATACAAGTTCATGGACACCAATCCACAGGAGATACCAATATCCTGCTCATAAATCTGATCCAAAACTCTACTCAGATCTATACTCAAATCTTGCTCCAAAATTTTCTCACAAACCCTGCTCAAATCTACTCCAAAATATGCTCACAAATTGAAGAACACAAGCTTATACTGAGAGGGGGGGTGAACAATATAAGACCTCTTTTTAATTTCTCTATTTAACTTCAACTTCGCGAAGCAATGAACCAATAGCAATATCAAAGCAATGCATAAAGCAACACAATGAGACACCAATTTTAACGTGGTTCACCCAACATGGGCTACCTCCACAAAACTTTTCTCTAAAAAGCTTTCTCAAAGTTCTTTGGGAATCCTTCCCAATTACAATGTTTATGAGCCTTAGCCCAAAGGAGAAACCTTCCCCTACTCAAGTATTTATGAGCCTCTCCCCAAAGGATAATCCTTCCCCTCCTCACAAATTTATGAGCCTCCTGCCCAAAGGAGAATCCTTCCCCTCAGCTCTGGAAATGATACTTCAGAAGATCACCAGCCTCTTATTCCACTAGCACATGGAAATCCTTTCCACAGAAGACCTCCTATCCTCAATGCTCAACCTCAAGAGACCTTTGTCCTCACTGATCACCTCCACAACAACTCATCAACCTGTACTAAACACAGTCAGTCGGTCCAGCACAAGTCTTCCTCACTCGTCGGATCCGTCCCAAGATCAACTCATAATGCTTGAACAAATCAATCTCTGCTACACACAAGCCTTCTCAAAGACTTGTCAAAACTGTCCTTAGGTTCTTCTCAAAGAACCACTTCAACTCTGTCCTCAAGTCCTCTGCTAGGACCTGTCCAAATCAGCTCACAAGTCCTCCCTAGAACCTGTCCAAATCAGCTCACAAGTCCTCACTAGAACTTGTCCAAATCAGCTCACAAGTCCTCACTAGAACCTGTCCAAATCAGCTCACAAGTCCTCACTAGAACCTGTCCAAATTAGCAAGCTCACCAAGAAAAACTTGCTTAGCATGAACCCACAAAGAGAATTTTTAGAGACCCAATGTGATTCATCAACCTCATAGAAGCATAAAGAGAATTGTTAGAGACTCAATATGTTCTATACTTAACTCCCAATCTCAATCTCAAATCTCATAGAAACATAAAGAGAATTGTTAGAGACTCAATATGTTCTATATTTAACTCCCAATCTCAATCTCAATCTCAAAATAATAAGATAGATGTAGTATGCTTTTCTCAAGAACATGAAACACAACCCAATAATTGCCAACCATGCAATATCTCATATAACAATGATACTCATGTTCTTTCCACAACCAATATATTTTCTCAACCAATTAGGGCTTTAACAACAATGCTTATAGACAAGGTTTAACCAACATCATTCAACTCAACATTAACCTTGAAGCATTCAACCAATCACTACATGAAAAGGAAACTAGTAGACATCCTTTTCCCTCCAAAGATATTTGAACAAAACAACTACCAACATAAATCACCAATGCAAAGAATAACTTGCTCAAATCAATCTCAATGGAGTAAGCCCAAATCATGTAACAAGTAAAGCATTAACTTGATCAAAACAACCTCTATGGAAGCAACTCAACCATCAATCTCAAAACAGCCAACTACGGGTTTCACCAACTCAAAGCAAGTAGCAAGACTTACTAACATAAACCTTAGTGCAAAAATGCTTCCTCTTCCTCAACCAGAATTATACATTCACCCAAAAAACTCATCAATGATTTTAATGCATAAACAATCTTCAATATCCATAAAATGGGATTTACACCAAAAAGGATACCTAGTAGACAACCTTTTCACTCCAAACTCAATTTCAGAAAATACACCATCAACAAAATACATGGAATAAGTTGCCCATACCTTTGTTTGAAGAAGAAGAGAATAGTTCTTCAACCTGTTACCAACACTACCCTCAACTTTGCCACCAAGTTAGGGTTAGATCATAAAAGTAACCACAAAAATATTTATTCCATAAAACACCTTATGACTCCAATCCGTAGAAGTCAACTACCAAAAATATAAAGCATACAAATAATATATTCTTTTACACCTTATTTCTCCAAATTAATTAAACCATGCTCAAGGAATAATAGCTTCTAAGCAAATCTCACTCAACAATCAAACCAAAAATCTCAACCACACACTATCAACCTTATATCTCCAAAGAAGCATTTAACCTCAAAAATAATTTTAAATAAATCTACCCAACCACTTCTTCTTTAACAAAATGCAGATTTTATTTAAAAAACCTTACCAAAAAAAATGCTTCCGAAAATCGTGGGTCAATAGTGCCTCCAAAAAAATTAGAGCGCAAAAACTCTTCTCACACTCCATGGCGGGAGTCGAACGCTTGACCTCCCTTCAAGCGCCTTCGCAGAACAGTCGTTGCCACTAGGCCAACGGTGCTAGCTTGAAGGCTAGCAAGAGTCTCCTTCTCCTTAACCCTTTGGCGACGGATAAACATGGCGAAAAAATGATAGTCGTAGCTTTTACTTCCCAACCTTTACGCAATTTAAATTTCTTTTACACATCTGCTTTGGACTATAGGTTATGGCTTATATAGTCAAAATTCCATGCTATGCACGACGTCGACGGGAGGATAATTCAAACTTTTTGAATTAATATTACTTTGGTGCCTTCGAAACAACTTTAGGGTTTATGAAACCCTTTTGATTATTTTAAAAAATAATCAAAGGTCTTTTAGACCTTAGACCTTAGGTGGATAACCCATTAAATTATTAAAATAATTTAATCACTAAATCAAATAAATAATTAATTAAAAAACCTTAAAAAGGTTTTATTAATTAAGTTATTTTATTAATAAGTGTCTCCAGCCTTTGCATTAAGTCGAGAGTGGTTTTGAGAAAAACCCTTAATGCATCCACCTGGTTTTAATAAAAACCCTTAAACATGCCATGGTTTTGATAAAAACCTTTTCATCTGCCACATGGGATCTCTCCAAAATCTTCTAGAAAATATTCTTTGGAATCTTCAACCTTTGAAGCCAATAAATCCTATTGACATTAATGCCAGTTCCTTTTGACATCAATGACAACTCATAGACAAGAATATAGGATCTCAAACCCAAAATTGCCAACAATCTCCCCCTTTGTCATTGATGGCAAACCATGCTTCTCAACAACACTAAAACTCAAAACTGTTGTATAGAAATCAGCTCCCCCTAACTTGAGGCTCTCCCCCTTACTCATATCTCTCCCCCTTTGTCATCAATGGCAAAGGGTCACCTTTGGGGCTTGGGACTAAGAATGAGCCTCTTAGCTTAGTCCCTCCCCCACCTCCTCGTTGAGGTGATTAATTTTGGGGTGGGAGTAAAACTCCCATTAGGCACTGATCTTCATCAGTGTCTATAGCTGCCTTACCATGTCTTCTCTTGTTCTCCTTGTCCATATTCCTATTCCTGTTCATGTCACTGTTGTTGTTCTTGTTATCATTCCTGTTCTTATCCATGTCTTGATTCTTGTGCCTGTTCATACCCATGTTCCTATTCTGTACCTTGGAATTTTAGCTCTACACTTGTCTAGCTATGTGACCTTCATTGTTGCACTTATAACAACTAACAATGTTATTTCTTTGAGGCATACCCGATCTTTGACTCCATCTGTTCCGACCAACCCTGTTCCTGTTATTAGCCTTGCAATAAACAGCCTTGTGCCCAAACTGTTTACAAGAGTAGCAATACCCTTGAAAGAAATTACCACCTCTGAATTTGTCATTTACCTTCCTCACTTGAGTCTGCAATGTGAAGCCATGTGACCAAACTTGTGATAAGCAAAACATCTGCCATTAAACTTTCCTTGATTTGACCTCTTAGGTCCTGTAAACTTTCTCCCCTTTTTTTGATTCCTGTTTTTTGATTATGTGCATCTATCACTCAAGGACTCTTTTTTTGAAGTTCTTTCCTCATCAGAACTCTCTTCCTTTCGAAATCTCTTATTAGATTCCCCAGTAGAGTCGTCAACCTATTCCATGTGTTTCTTACTAAAACCAAGACCTGTTTTATCTGTTGTCCTTCTTTGATCTTTGATGATTGACTTTACCTTTTTGGTGCTATCTTCAAACCTGTAAAGCTTCTACTTGTACTCTTTAGTTTCCTCTTTCAAGGAAGCCACTTTTTGTTCCAACTCTCTACACTCAAGAACCTTAGACTCTAACTTATCCTTAAGTTTATGTGTCTTAGCTATAGAGAAGTCAAGACTTTTTATAATCTCATCTCTCTCAATACAACATTCATCCAATTTATCATTGAGTCTAGCATTCTTCTTTCTTTCCCTTTTCAAAGCACTAAGAGCACTAACAATTTTAGCTTCAAGATCTACTTCACCATCCTCTATAACTTCCTCTATCTTTTTGCCTTTTGAAACATCAATGACTTTTTCAAATTTCTTATCACTAGAGGTGCTACCCTTTTCTAAATCCATACAAAGATCTTCCTCACAATTTTCTGAAGCATCCTCATACATAGTATAACTAGAAATCAATCCATCATTTATGCAATCATCCTCAAGATGTCCAAAATTTCCACATCTAAAACATTTCATAAGGACAAATCTATGTTTCTTTTCTTCTTCTTTTTCTGTTAGGAACAACATCTCATTTCCAACATCACTTGAAGAACTTTCACTATCACTACTAGAACACTTACTTGCCTTGTCTAGGTAGAAACTTTTCTTGTTTTTGTGAGAGTACCTCTTTCCTTGATTGCTTTGCTCATCTTTATTCTTCCTTTGGTGCCTGTGCCTTTAAGAATCCTTGCTCTTATAATCTTTTTTATCTTCATCACTTTGTGCTTTCTTGAGAACTTGCCCTTCTTGCTGTAATATGCCTCTTCATCATTTGAAGACTCATCACTATCTTGAAGCTCTTTACCCTTGGATTTCTTGGTAGCCTTGAAAGCTGCCTCCTTCTTAACATCAACCTTCACTTGAGTTCTCAATTCAAATGCTGCAAGTATACTATGAAGCTCACCCTTTTTCAACTTATCCAAATCCTTAGCTTCCTCAATAGCAGAAATATTTTCACTAAATCTATTTGGAAGAGACCTCAAAATCTTATCACAAATATCATTTTCAGCAAGCTCAAGACCTAGTTCCTTCATAGAGTTAACAATCTCATCCATACGAAGCATATAGTCACTAATATTTTCTTCATAATTCATCTTGAGTTGTTCAAACATACCTTTGAAGTGTCTCAACTTGGCCTTTCAAACATTTGCATCACCTGTATGAACCACCTTCAACTGTTTCCACATTTCACTAGTTGTCTTGCAGTGAATCACCTTGGTAAGATATGCCTTTTGTAAACCCTTTAGGATTGCATTCATTGCCTTTGAATTGCTATGATGTAGGAGCCTCTCTTCCTTAGTAGAAGGAACATGCTCAGGAATGGTATACTCATCCTCAATCACTTCCCAAACTTCATTTCCAAGAGCCATAATATGAACCTTCATCCTAGCACTCCAAAGCCCAAAATCTGCCCCATCAAGAATAGGTGTTGCATTACCACTTGTAGATTCCATTGTGTTCTTTACAAACTTTTCCTTCAAGTTGTTAAACTTTCTGAAGGAACCCATTCTGATACCAATTGAAGAACACAAGCTTATACTGAGAGGGGGGGTGAACATTATAAGACCTCTTTTTACTTTCTTTATTTAACTTCAACTTTGCAAAGCAATGAACCAATAGCAATATCAAAGCAATGCATAAAGCAACACACAATGAGACACAAATTTTAACGTGGTTCACCCAAAATGGGCTACCTCCACAAAACTTTTCTCTAAAAAGCTTTCTCAAAGTTCTTTAGTAATCCTTACCAATTACAATATTTATGAGCCTCATCCTAAAGGAGAAACCTTCCCCTACTCAAGTATTTATGAGCCTCTGCCCAAAGGAGAATCCTTCCCCTCCTCACAAATTTATGAGCCTCCTACCCAAAGGAGAATCCTTCCCCTCAGCTCTGTAAATGATACTTCAGAAGATCACCTGCCTCTTATTTTGCTAGCACGTGGAACTCCTTTCCACAGAAGACCTCTTGTCCTCAATGCTCAGCCTCAAGAGACCTTTGTCCTCACTGATCACCTCCATAGCAACTCATCAACCTATACTAAACATAGTCAGTCGGTCCAACACAAGTCTTCCTCACTCTGTCAGATCTGTCCCAAGCTCAACTCATAAAGCTTGAACAAATCAATATCTGCTACACACAAGCCTTCTCAAAGACTTGTCAAAACTGTCCTCAGGTTCTTCTCAAAGAACCACTTCAACTCTTTCCTCAAGTCCTCTGCTAGGACCTATCCAAATCAGTTCATAAGTCCTCCCTAGAACTTGTCCAAATCAGCTCACAAGTCCTCACTAGAACTTGTCCAAATCAGCTCACAAGTCCTCACTAGAACCTGTCCAAATCAGCTCACAAGTCCTCACTAGAACCTTTCCAAATCAGCTCACAAGTCCTCACTAGAACCTATCCAAATCAGTAAGCTCACCAAGAAAAACTTGCTTAGCATGAACCCACAAAGAGAATTGTTAGAGACCCAATGTGATTCATCAACCTCATAGAAGCATAAAGAGAATTGTTAGAGACTCAATATGTTCTATACTTAACTCCCAATCTCAATCTCAAATCTCATAGAAACATAAAGAGAATTGTTAAAGACTCAATATGTTCTATACTTAACTCCCAATCTCAATCTCAATCTCAAAAGAATAATATAGATGTAGTATGCTTTTCTCAAGAACATGAAACACAACCCAACAATTGCCAACCATGCAATATCTCATTTAACAATGATACTCATGTTCTTTCCACAACCAATATTTTTTCTCAACCAATTAGGGATTTAACAACAATGCTTATAGACAAGGTTTAACCAACATCATTCAACTCAACATTAACCTTGAAGCATTCAACCAATCACTACATGAAAAGGAAACTAGTAGACATCCTTTTCCCTCCAAAGATATTTGAACAAAACAGCTACCAACATAAATCACCAATGCAAAGAATAACTTGCTCAAATCAATCTCAATGGAGTAAGCCCAAATCATGTAACAAGTAAAGCATTAACTTGATCAAAACAACCTCTATGGAAGCAACTCAACCATCAATCTCAAAATAGCCAACTAAGGGTTTCACCAACTCAAAGCAAGTAGCAAGACTTACTAACATAAACCTTAGTGCAAAAATGCTTCCTCTTCCTCAACCAGAATTATGCATTCACCCAAAAAACTCATCAATGATTTTAATGCATAAACAATCTTCAATATCCAGAAAATGGGATTTACACCAAGGATACCTAGTAGACAACCTTTTCACTCCAAACTCAATTTTAGAAAATACACCATCAACAAAATACATGGAATAAGTTGCCCATACCTTTTTTTGAAGAATAAGAGAAGAGTTCTTCAACCTGTTACCAACACCACCCTCAACTTTGCCACCAAGTTAGGGTTAGATCATAAAAGTAACCACAAAAATATTTATTCCATAAAACACCTTATGAATCCAATCCTTAGAAGTCAACTACCAAAAATATAAAGCATACAAACAATATATTCTTTTACACCTTATTTTTCCAAATTAATTAAACCATGCTCAAGGAATAATAGCTTCTAAGAAAATCTCACTCAACAATCAAACCAAAAATCTCAACCACACACTATCAACCTTATATCTCCAAAGAAGCATTTAACCTCAAAAATAATTTTAAATAAATCTGCCCAACCACTTCTTCTTTAACAAAATGCAGATTTTATTTAAAAAAACTTACCAAAAAAATGCTTTCAAAAATCACGGGTCAATAGCACCTTCGAAAAAATTGGAGCGCAAAAACTCTTCTCACACTCCACGACGAGAGTCGAACGCTTGACCTCCCTTCAAGCGCCTTCACAGAACAGTCGTTGCCACTAGGCCAACGACGCTAGCTTGAAGGCTAGCAAGAGTCTCCTTCTCCTTAACCCTTTGGCGGCGGATAAACGTGGCAAAAAAATGATAGTCGTAGCTTTTACTTCCCAACCTTTGTGCAATTTAAATTTCTTTTACACATCCACATTGGACTATAGGTTATGGATTATATAGCCAAACTTCCATGCTATGCACGATGTCGACGGGAGGATAATTCGAAATTTTCAAATTAATATTACTTTGGCGCCTTCGAAACAACTTTAGGGTTTATGAAACCCTTTTGATTATTTTAAAAAATAATCAAAGGTCTTTTAGACCTTAGACCTTAGGTGGATAACCCATTAAATTATTAAAATAATTTAATCACTAAATCAAATAAATAATTAATTAAAAAACCTTAAAAAGGTTTTATTAATTAAGTTATTTAATTAATAAGTGTCTCCAGCCTTTGCATTAAGCTGAGAGTGGTTTTGAGAAAAACCCTTAATGCATCCACCTAGTTTTAATAAAAACCCTTAAACCTGCCATGGTTTTGATAAAAACCTTTTCATCTGCCACATGGGATCTCTCCGAAATCTTCTAGAAAATATTCTTTGGAATCTTCAACCTTTGAAGCCAATAAATCCTCTTGACATTAATGCCAGTTCCTTTTGACATCAATGACAACTCGTAGACAAGAAGCTAGGATCTCAAACCCAAAATTGCCAACACAAATACTATTCAAATTTGTTCTAAAATATGCTCATAAACTATGCTCAAATCTACTCCCAAATCTACTCATAAACTATGCTCAAATCTGCTCACAAATCTGCTCATAAACTATGCTCAAATTTGCTCACAAACACTGCTCATCTACTCCCAAATCCAATCATAAACAATGCACAAATCTGCATACAAATCTGATCTATAATTTTCCTTTTTGCTTCTTTATCTAAACTCCAAATCAAACACTTAATATCCTTATCACTCCTTTTAACAACATTCACAATAAAGCTTAATTTAAAATAACTCCTTATATCTCCCTTTTAAAACTTGTAAAATAAAACTTTATAATAACAACATGACTCCTTATATCTCCCTTTTATAACTTGTAAAATAAAACTTTATAATAACAACATGACTCATTATATCTCCCTTCTACCAAATTTAATTAAAAAATTTTACCCTTACCTTGCATAGCAAAACTTAGCAAGTCGTAAATGAGGTTCGAGCATAGGACCTGTAGTAGCACAGTGCCCTAACGTGGGCTTGTGATCAACTGAGCTAACGTAGCAGATGAAACCAAAAGGGGCAATATAATACTTAACTCCTTCATTGCATTATCTCGAACACCAAACGCTTTAGTAAAATAGGCGTCGAGGAGATTCGACACTCAAACCTTCTGCACGACAGCACCCTAACATGGGCTAGACAACCAACTGGGCTACCATAGCGGATGAAACCAAGGGAAACAATAAAATATATTGATCCTTCTATGGATCATTGCTACATCGTGGAACTTGCACTCCTCTCCTCCCTTGTCTTCTACTCGTTGCTCACACTCCTTTTGAAGGATATTCATTTTTTCTTACAATTTATAAAATAGATTATTACCTCATATTAATATGCTTTCCTTTGTCATTTGCGCCCAAGGAGGTCGGCCCATCATTTAAACATTTTTGAATTTCAAACTCACTTCAAGTCGACCCATTATTTTTACCTTTATATTATAATATTAAATCTATGATTTAAATATTATAATATTTGAATATCTATTTAAATATTTTGATTTAAATATAAACCTTCCTATTTAATATTTAAATATTTCATTTAAATATTAAATCACCCTTGAAGATATTTTATCTTGACATCAATGACAACTCATGATTAAATCACCCTTGAAGATATTTGCCTTGACATCAATGACAACTAAATAATTCTAACATTTGGTAGCATAGTAGAAAGCAAAATCATTCGATGGGTAGAAAATCAAGGAAAAAGTGCAATAGGGAAACGAGGGTTTAGACCAAAGTACTCAACAATAGAAAAATACATTACTTTAATGCACCTAATAGAGAGGATTTGGAATGAAAAATAAGGTTGGTGTTATTTTGTGAACTTTAAAAACGCTTTTGACATAATAGCTAGAGATAAATTATGGAAATGAACAAAATAAATTGTCGTACCAACCAACTGTAGAGTAGTTGTACGCAAAATTTATGAGCAAGTGGTGGTAAAAATTATAAGTCCAAAAGGGCTATCAAAGTGTTTTTGGAATGATATTGGGGTGAAATAGGGTTGTTCTTTATCACCTACTTTATTTGACCTTTACATTGGCAAATTGGAGGAATTGGTAGGAAGGATGGGAGGAGAGAGGATACAATTGGTTAATTATGTAGTGAAACTTTACTAATGACCTCATCTTGATTGGAAAGACACAAAGGAACATCTAAAATATTTAGAGCATTTTTCTAAAGAAGTTGGGATGTAGGCAAACACTAGCAAGACTAAAATTATAGTAATTTTTACTCCAAGAGAGCAAAAATAGCCATAAAGTTTCATTGAAGAAAAACCTTTAGAGGTAGTAACAAAATACAAATGCATTGGGTTAGAGTTTCAAAGCAAAGTCAATTGGGTGATATTCAAGATGAAATGAGTATAAGAAATATTGAGAGAATTCCACTCATTGCTAAATAGGGGAAAAAATAGAGTTGTAGGATTGGAAAATCATTAGGGTATTTTTTGTTATTATCTATTTTAATGGTGCTATACGGGTGTCAAGTGTGGTCTAGTAATACATTGAATTTTAAATGGAGATAAATAGAAAGAATTTTAAAGTAACTAATTACAAATACTTTTAGAATTAAAGCATCAGTCATATATGAGATTTTACTTACTAAAATAGGGACTATAAGCAAAAGCTATGATAAGGCTATTGGGGTACTTAAACAAACAATAAATAATGGAAGATAGTAGGTTACCAAGGTAATCAAATAAACACTCAATAGGAGAAGACACATTGATAAAATAAAACTATAAATTGATGGAAAAATAGAGCATTAAATTTCTTGAAGTTTTAAACTCCAACAAATAAATTAAATGGGATGTAAGGAAAAACTTTAGACATCATGTGGACTGAAAATTTAGGAAGGAAAAATTAGTTATACATCAACAAGTTCAACCCAAACTGTAAACACAACCAAAAGAAGTACATAGATGCAAAGATCAAATGGAAGGAAAAAGATACTTATAGCCCAACTAAGTCTATTTCATACCATCTCATATGCAAAACTAGGAGATGGATAATTCCTCAAGAGGTATGGTTTAAATGAATAGGTCTTTTGCATAGCAGAAGTAGCAAAGACTGAAAAATATTTTGTTAGAGAAAATGAAGCATACAAGGACCTCAAGACTGCATATGAGGACACTAAATGTAAAATCACTAATGAAACTTTATGAAGAATTGAAAATAGAAAAAACAAGGAAAATTCTCATCAAATCAACAACAAAAGAAATACACTCCAAAAGATGATAAGAGGATATTGAGCTTTTTGACTTTGTTGAACAATTTTCTTTCTTGGATGTTGTTAAAATTTGGAACTTTGAATAGGAGGTCCAATGTTTGAATTCAAAAGGGAGTAGGACTATACACCATGCCCCATATTTTATTAAAGCTCTTGATTCCATACACTATTTTGGTCTTGTGGATGTAACTAAAATCATTTCATTTCATTTTATTTCACAAGAAACTCTTGAAGTCCTTTTTAGAGGGTTTTTGTGCAATTTTATTTTTTGTTCATTTTCTCCTTTATATTTTATGTTTATATTTATCTTTTAGTACTATCACATCTCACATACTGGTATCAAATCTTGGAGTTTGGAGATTGGATAAGTAGAGAGTTTGAGGATTTGATTCTTCTTAACTAGAGAATTTAGAATTCAAGTTTGTGGAGGAAAACTTCATTCGTTATTGTTGTAGCTTTCATGGCTCATGGTAATACTTCATTGCCCATCCCACAATTTAAAGAATAAAATTATGACTATTCATGCATAAATATAAGCACTTTACTAATTACCAAAGAAGTGTGAAGTGTTGTAGAAAATGGGTACAAGGAACTTGTACATTTGAGTATTTTATTAGCCACAAAAAGAAATTATGGAGGAAGTATAAATAAAAGACACCTTTGCTTTGTATCACATACAAGCAACCCTTAAAGTCATTTTTGGACTTTTTTTGTGCAATTTAATTTTTTGTTTATTTTCTCCTTTCTATTTTATATTAATATTTGTTCTAGAGTACCATCACATATCACTTACTAGTATCAAATCTTAGTCTAGAGATTAGAGAAATGGAGAGCTTGAGGATTTGATTCTCTTTAACCATAGAATTTAGAGTTCAAGTTTATAGGGGAAAACTTCATATGTTATTGTTGTAGCTTTCATGAATCATGGTAATGTTTCACTATCCATCCCAAAATTTAAAGGATAAATTATGATTATTTATGCATAAAGAAGAGGAACTTGCAAATTGGAGTATTTTATCATCCATAGAAAAAATATGGAGGAGGTACAATTTTCAAGACTATCAAAGGAGCTTAGAACACCTTGAATACAACCTATCAAAGGTTTACTCAAGGGAAATTAGTGAAGTTATAGATGTTGAAGAGATAACATAAAACTTTGCAAATGAAGGACAATGAGAATGTGAGAGATCATTGAGTGAGGATGTATGATATTGTACACCAAATAGATATCTATGGTGAAGAACCAACACAAGGACATATTAAAAAGCTATTGAAAACTTTCACACCAAATTGGAACAACTATGCCATGATTATTAAATTTGAAATTTAATGAGTAGGTAGGATCACTTATATCTCATGAATAAATAATTAGAAATAGTGAAGAAGAAAACTTGGAGGAATATTTTGCTCCCAAGGCAAGAGTGTCAAAAATAATGTTACTATCTCAAGCTCCAATTCCTAAGGACAAAGAGGGTGGCAACAAAATCAACATTGTACAAGAGGAAGACTCGATGGTAGAAGAATATTATATAGTAGAAGAGGTGGATTTATGGATAAGAGGAACATTTAATATCACTATTACAAAAGCTATGGCCATTATGAAAGAGTGTAGAATAAAGAAAAGCAATGAAGGAGGAAAAAAGGTAAAATTTTTACATAAATAAGATGAGAGCTTAATAAATATGTTCTTGTCATGTAATATGGCATAAGTTTCAACTAAAGAGTCTTGGTAATTATATTTTTATTATTCAAATAATATAACTAGTATTAGGGATTTATTTGTGGAGTTGGATGACTCATACAAGGGCAAGGTGAAATTTGGAGACAACAAAGCATTTGAGGTTGAAGGAAAAAGAACCTTACAAATTGGTAAACCATATGGAAAGAAGAATATTTAATTACTTACTTCACACTAGGCTTGAAGGATAATTTATTGAGTGTGTGTAAGCTTCTATAGAAAACTACGAAGTGGTGATTGAGAATTAGGAGTGCATCATCTATGAAAA
Source organism: Wollemia nobilis (assembly GCA_028583015.1). Taxonomy (NCBI): domain Eukaryota; kingdom Viridiplantae; phylum Streptophyta; class Pinopsida; order Araucariales; family Araucariaceae; genus Wollemia; species Wollemia nobilis. Next base: position 5,265,181 of record JAQPPZ010000314.1, read on the forward strand.
ATAAAATGAGAACCAAGTAGTGGTTGGTGTACCTATGATAAAGAAATAAATATTACCTTTAAATTTTGGTGGAGAAGAGAGCAATTTGTGTCATACAGTCATTGAGGATAACTATTGGATATGGCAGCAAAGGCATGGTCACCTAGATTTTTGAAGCTTATAATTGTTGAATGCTAAAGAATAGTTCATGGACTACCTTGTGTAGAAAGCAAGAAGTAAAGTATGTGAAATTTATATAATTTAAAAACATTATAGAGATATTTCCAAAGGAAGAGCATGGAGAGCATAATATCCATTGCAACTAATTCATTCATATATTTGTGATGTAATGCATACATCAAGTGTTGGTTAATCCTTCTATTTTATCAGTTTTATTGATGATCATAATAAAAAAAATTGTGTATGATTTTTGAATAATAGGAGTTATGGTATTCAAGATATTCAAATCCATATTAGAGAATGAAAGAGGATATAGAATCAAAATATTAAAGACTAATCATGGTGTTCCAGGAAATTCAATTTATGATTGGCATGGAATAAGAATACAATTAACAACAACCTATGTACCTTACCAAAATGGAGTGGAATAGAGGAATAATAGGATAATCATGGAGATGGCAAGAAGCCTGCTACTAAGAAAAGGTTTGGGCACTTATTTGTGGGCTGAAGCAATTACAACACCAATGTATATTCTTAATAGAAGTACCACAATTGAGTAAAGAATATGACACCTCATGATACATGGTATGGAAAGAAGCCTTTGGTAAGTCACTTGAGAATGTTTAGTTGTTTGGTTTATGTTAATGTTGAAGATAAAAAAATGAAGTTATATTCAAAGAGTCAAGCATAACATTTTGTTGACTATTTTGAAGAAACAAAGCATATAGATGATATGACCCTAATTCTAGACAATGTATTATATCTAGAAATATTATTTTTTTATGAAGGGAGAGGACATGGAAAACAAGCAAAAAAAGACTAAGAATACAATCATAATCACAGATTTTGGTGTGCCATAAACATCAAAAGGAGGTATAAGTATTTCTCCAAAAGCAAGCATAAAAGAGAAGATAACATTACAATCACATCTACGTTGTCGAATATTAGATCAATATTTTGAAAGGAGGTTCACAAGAAATGAAACACAAGCTCAAGAACAAAGGTAAAAGGAATAAGAAGATAATATGGTGATAATAAGTAGCCCAAAGTAAGGTATAAACCAAATTCATGAAAGAAGAATTGGATGCAATTGAAAAGAATAATACTTGGAAGTTGTGTGAACTTCCAAAAAATAAGGAGATAATTGGTTTGAAGTGGTTTTCAAGACCAAGTACAGTCGTAATGGAACAATTGAAAGATACAAAGAAAGGCTAGTTGCAAAGGGGTATGTACAACAAATTGGCATAGATTATGATAAGACATATGCACTTGTTGTAGGGCAAGACACAACAAAATTGGTTCTAGCCTCGACAACCCAAAAAATATGGATTGTACATCAACTTGATGTAAAGAGTGCATTCTTGAATGACAAGATTGAAGAAAAAGTGGTTGTCAGATAACCACAAGAATTTGAATTAAAAGGTAGAGAAGGACATGTCTACACGTGAAAAAAATATAATATGGATTGAAACAAGCACAGAGTGCACTTTATTTAAGAATTGATGCATATTTCTTGAAGTGTGGATTGTAAGAAGTAATGAGCCCATATTATAATATGAAACAGAAGGTAATGCGATTTTATTGTTTGCTTATATGTTGATGATCTCATTTTCATAAAAGTTTCTCAAAAATGAAAAAAGAGTTCAAGAAAGTCATTATGCAAAAATTTGAAATGAGTGATTTGGATTTGATGCATTATTTTCTTGGTATGGAGGTACATCAAACACATGATGGGATCTTCATTTGCCAATATAAATATGCACATGATATGTTAAAAAAGTTTGACATCAAAATTTGCAAATATATTGCTACTCCACTTGCACAAGGCGAAATAATGTGCAAAGATGATGGAAGTGGAAGAGTGGATGAGATGAAGTATAGAAATTTGATTAACAACCTTATATACCCAACAATATCAAGATCAAATACTACATATGTAGTCTCTTTGGTTGCAAGATTCATGAGTGGTCCATAAGGATATCATATAAGAGAGACTAAGAGAATTTTGAGGTTTATGAAAGGAACTTCAAATTATAGAATATATTATACTTTAGCCAATAAGATTGAGTTGGTTGGATACAATAATACAAACTAGGGAGACTCAATTGATACCTCATAACTCTCTCTTACACACAAGACACCTCACACTCATAACTCTTCACTTACATGATACCTCACACTCATAACTCTTCACTTACACACATGACACCTCACACTCATAACTCACACTTGATTACATGACACATATCCACACTTCACAACTTGACACATACTATTGACTCAAATAATAAACACACACCCTAATCTAAATATTTACAAAGGTACTCAAGGTACCAAATAATGTAATACCTCCAACAACAATTCAAAAGATAAATGTTCAAATATGTTTACAAAATTATTTGTTAAGAATCAATTTATTTTACTTAAAATATAATGAAGTTTTTTTTATTTAAACTCGAGGGCAAAACATGGCATAATTATAATTGCAAATGAAATTAAAAAAAAAAAACTCTACTTTTATATATATATATATATATATATATATATATATATATATATATATATATATATATATATTTACATAGGAGAATTAGTAGGGTCCATTCATTTTTTTACTACTGATCACAAATCAAATCCTTGGGGAAACTATCGCCAATCACAAGTTTGAAGCTGCCACTAGAACCCTTACCTTGTCTTGGTAAACACAACCTAGAGTGAGGGAGACCTTGATGGTTCGAGGTTGATTCCGTCGTCATCCAGTTGGCTCACACTTAGAGTCAAGTCAGACTACTACCTTTACTCCAACAAAACTTACCTCCAAAATTTTGAACACAAATCTCTTTCAAAACTTACCAATCCATCCAACCCTTAAAACTTTATATATTAAAATAATATATAATTATTATTATTTTTTTTTTGCATTTATTAAACTTTGTGCGCCAACCTTACTACTCAAAATACAGTAAGATTTTTAAACCATAATGCGAGACATCCGGGAGTAGAAAGCGAACCCTTAAAGATATTTATCAAATTGTTTGCATAGACTATTAGTCATTATTCCCAATTGGATACATAGATCCTATTATATCATCATCTGTTATTATCGGATAAAGTAATATAATAAAACATACATATTATTTTTATATTATTTAATTATATTATCATTTATTATTATCTAACAAAAAAATATTATAACAAAATATGTATATTATTTGTGGATTAGAACATCTATCTCTTTCCTGAAAGTTTTACTTTATAAGATTCTAACCTCTTTAAGAAATCTATGAGTTGACCTAATACCTCATTTAATAGTTAATCATTACATTAAATCTCCACCAAATTCCACAGCAGGATGCATTTCAAACCCCCCACACACTCCCCTGCCTTGCTTCATGAGCAGACTCCATTTGCTCATCCTGAGTTCAAATCTCGATCTTTCTATCTGGTAATTGCCGACATGCCAAAAGCTTCGCGGAAACGGACAGCTCCAGCTAGACAATTGAAGAACCGAGAGTCTAAGGGAGTTCGAAAGAGAAAAGAAGGACAAAAATGGGTATCGGAGGTTCGAGTCCCCAATTCCCCAGCGAGAATTTGGCTGGGCTCCTACCACACCCCTGAACAGGCCGCTCGCGCTTACGATTACGCAGTTTATTGCTTGAGAGGATCCAAAGCCAAGTTCAATTTCCCCGACTTTTGGGCGCAGAATCTGTTGGCCCCTTCGTTTCCACCCGCAGAAATTCAAGCTGCCGCGGCCAAGTATGGAGTGGAGGGTTTCTGGCAGGCGTCCGAGAAAGATGCGGATTTTTTTGGCTACGAATCCCAAACCTGCGTAGATGGACAATTGATTTTGGAGGAGGAGAATCCGGCATTGTTGGATTCGCTTCTTCAAGAGCTTCAGAGCAGTCAGTTCGCAAATGCAGATGATGGTTTCTCAGCGCAACACGGGCCGATTGACGACTCTGATTCTTCTTGTCTTCGAAGAAGAATTCAAACTGTCCCCACCTGTGATTTTGTGCTTAGAAATGGATTCAGCCATCGCAATTCTTTAATTCTGTGTTTTTCAGCACAGAATTAAAGGTGCTTTTTCACCACACCAGAACCTCATTTGTAGCCCACCATTTCACTTCAGCAACCACAAATATTAGTATATAGCGTTGTGTTTTTTGAATTTCTTTTTTAAATCATATAGATATATATACACGGTTGTATTTATTTTATAAGATTTCAATTTATATATATATGAAAAGATTTTATTAATTTAAATCAATAAAATTTTATATATTTGTTTTTTTCGTGTAGATACATTTTTGAGCTAGTTGTTAACAATACTAGTGCAATTGGTGAAAGTATTAGGTGTTGGTAGAGGTCGACACAGGTTCCATTCTTCCTGCCTCCATACTGCAAATATATGGTGTAGTTGGGAATGTCCTATGTGCTGGTAGAGGCCGACAGGGTTCCATTCTTCTACATCCACCTTGTTGATAGGGGTCCAGGCCCCTCTAAAAATCATGTGTTTACCCTAAACAATTTTTATCTGCTTGTGTAGCACAGTTGGTGAAAGTCTTGGGTGTTGGTAGAGGCCGACCCAGGTTCCATTCTCCTTGCCTCCATACTGCAAATATATGTAGTTGGGAATGTCTTATGTGTTGGTAGAGGCCGACAAGGCTTCATTCCTCTACACCCACCTTGTTGATAGGGGTCCAGGCCCCTCTAAAAATCCTGTGTTTACCCTAAACATTTTTTGTCCGCAAGGATGGTGTAGCGGTTAGGGCTTTGGCCTCTCTTTGGGGAGGTTCAAGGTTCAAACCACTGCATACCCATAAGGGGATAGGTTGGATGGTAGAGGTCGAGTGACTGCCGATTGGCTACCCCAATTCGATGCCTTGGAGGATCGGGGGTTCCGTTGATTGTGCTTTACCCAGTGGGCTTAAGGTTTATAGAGGCAACCCATTCATGGAGTTACCGATTTCCCTATGAATTAAAAAAAACAATACATAGGTGATATTTTCTTCCATTATGAGATCTACTCTTATACATACAACATTATACTATTGCTATATAAAAACTAAAAATACTAAATAACAAATAAGAGCAAAGCATCTAGACGGATAATGGTCAAAAGTGATTCCCTGGTTTGCTGCAACCACCACCTGGGGAAAATCCATAGCATATGATATTACTCATATCTAGAGCCTAATTAGCCAATGCATCTACTACCTCGTTTTGTTCTTGGAGAATGTGTGTCAACTCCACTATATGAAATTTGGTCAAACATGTTCTAATGGTATATATCACTCTTTCAAGTCTCCAATCCTTCCTTTTCTTAGTCTTTGGATTCTTCAATTTGTTGATCAACATCTATGAGTCTAATTCTATTTGTACTCTAGTCTAGCTTACCTTGAGGGCTTCTTGTATTCCTTTAATCAAAGCAAGTCCTTTAGCTAGGTTATTAGGAAGGATTCCTAAATTTTCTATAAAAGTAAAGGCAAGGGTGTCGTCAAATAATCTTCCTATCCCCCCTACACTAGCTTTACCTAGATTCCCTCTTGATGCTCCATCAGTATTAACCTTACCCATTCCTTTTGGTGGCGGGAGCCACTTTTTGGTTTTATCACTTTTTGAGGCAAAGGATTGTCAATCACTGTTGATTACTTTTAGTTGAATCTATCTTTAATATAGTAAGGATATGGTTGTAGTTGTCACTTGGAAACTAAGGAGTCTTGAGTGTGCATTGGATGCACTCTACTAGATTAGTTAATGTTTTGTTCTAGATAAGGTAGTATCGAATATTGATAGTTCTGATTAAAACGTTTGTTGTTTCTCTCTTTCCAAAGGTTCCAGAATAGAAGAGAAGTTCATGCCCATACCAATTTTCTATGGTCTATCCCATAGTTCTGATTAAATTTTTTGTTGTTTCTCTCTTTCCAAAGGTTTCAAACTAGAAGAGAAGTTCTTGCCCACACCAACTATCTATAATCTAGCCCTTCTACTTGATTCGTCCATTCTCTCCATACATGTTCAAGAGACCTTAGTCATTGCCATCTGATTCCCAAGAGTAACACCATCTTTTTCCAAAGTTTTACCACTATAGGGCAATCTATGAAGAGGTGATCTATGGTTTCCAAATTTTCCCAGCACATCTCACATTGAAATGGTTTGTGTATACCCCTCTTCATGAGTTGTTCCCCTCGTAAGGACCCTTTTGTGTAATAATAACTAAACAAATAATTGCACCTTAGGCCACATGTTCTATTTTCAAATCTGCTTAAAAATATCCTTGAGGTGATTGTTGGGCTAAGTAAGTATTTGATAACTTAAAGCAACTATCTATTCCCCTTGGTTAAATCTACCCCATCCCAAAGAGTCATCTTCTTGAGAACAAGAACAAGACCTTCTACTTAAAATACTCTAAATTTCCACTCTTTGAAAGGTCATATAGTTGTATTGGCCATTGTAGGATAAGAATCCATTGCTTCCCCACTTTCCAGCTTCTATCAATCGATCATTTATAATTTGTCACTATCAACTAGTTGGTTCTATGTAATTCTTCTATAATGGGTCCTCATTTTGGAAATTATGTTATTAGTGGGGGAGAGCCATCCAATAGTCCAACTAGAAACTAGCTATTTCTCCATTTTGTACAATCTAGAAGAGTTTATTTTTTATCATCCCCTCTCCTATATTCAGTATTGATAGGATAGGGGAGCCTTTGAATGGTAGTGTTGATCAAACTATATCCTTTGGTCCTTTTTTTTTTGCATATTTCGCTCTAAGGTTTTTTACCCAGAGCTCATTTGGGTTCTTTAGTAGTCTCCAATATAGTTTCACTAATAGTGCTTTATTATTTTTAACTATAGTTTTGAGACCTAGTCCCCCTTCTTCCTTATGCCAACATATTTTCTCCTAGCTAAGAAGGGCCCACTTTTTAGTTTCCTTTGCGCCTTGCCAAACGAAGCAATGAAAGATCTTATTGAATTCTCTCAATACAACTGTGAGGACACTCAACACTGATGAAACATAGAAGGGTATGGATTGGAGTACAACTTTAACTAGGGTTATTCTTCCTCTTGTTGAGAGCCATCTATATGCCCACTTGCCTAATTTGTTCTTCACTCTGTATGTTAGCCATACCCAATCCTCTTTTTTCTACCTACCCAAATTGAGTGGAATTCCCAAATTAGGTATTGGAAGAGAAGTTCACTGGAATCTGAGCTTGTCTAATAACATAGCCTCTTATTTGGGAGAGCAATTAAAAAATAAGACCTTTGATTTATCTTCGTTGATCAGTTGACCCGTTGTTGTTGTGAAGGCTCTAAGTATCATTTTAGAATTGGATGCCTCTTTTATTGTTGCCTTACCAACCAAGGTAGAATCTCAATAAATCGTATATAAGTAATAGAGTTAGCCCTCGCTACCACTGTTATTCCTTCCAAGTCCTTTTTATTTATTTTGTTGGCTAATGTTCTCCCTAGCACTTCCACTAATATGATGAACATATAGGGGGATAGAGGATCTCCTTGTCTAATTCCTCTTGAACCCATGAAAAGGCGAGAGGGGCAACCATTTATCATCACTGAATATGAAACTGACGATATGCACCCTATAATCCATTGGAGCCACTCTTGGAAAAATCCAAAATGTATTAACACTTTTTGGAGAAATTGTCAGTCCACTATATCATATGCTTTAGATAGATATAATCTAATGAACATGGAGGGCTTCTTTTGCATATGCATGGAATGAAGCACCTCCTAAGCCAATAAAATTTCATCAATTATCTATTGGCCTTCTAAAAAGCTCCCTATTCGAGAGATATTATCTTATGGAGTAAGGGCTTCAATATTTCCACCATTATTTTCATAATGATCTTATAGAGGATATTGCATAAGCCTATTCACTATACCAAAAATGGTCTTTAAGAACTTTCATTCAATCGTTGCCTATAAGGGCATTGTAAAAATTTTGTGTCATACGAGGGTGGTTAAAATCTGTCTCAAAAACCACCATCTTAGGGTCTATTAGGGTGGTTAAAAATCACCTTAGTTATAACCACCCTCTAAGGGTCTATTAGGGTGGTTTATAACCACCCTCTTAGGTTCTAAGAGGGTGGTTTATAACCGCCCTAATATACCCTAAGAGGGCGGTTATAAACTATCCTCTTATTACTTAAAAAAAAAGCTAAAGATACACTTAAAAGGGGCCTTAGCTCTCTTGTGTTGTATTTATACCAAGGTTTGAACTAAAATCTCTTAAATAAAAATCTAAAGATACACTAAGAAACTGGAAAAAAAAGATATAATAATTCAACTTTCATGCACCTAAAATTTAGAAGATGCAAATGTTGAAAAGCCACACTAGTTGAATACTTTGTGTTTAAACAAATCTTGAAATCAAACAAACATCTAAAAATATTGGATATTTTGAGTAATTGAGTTGTCATTGATGTCAAGAGTCAGTTTCAGTGAGTAGTGCAAGAAAAAGCAGTTCCACAATCAGTGCAAAAGGAAAGTCCGCCTCCAGTTGGTCAGATCCAATTCCAGGTGGTCAAATGAGGTTCAAAGAGCGTTGACGAGACCCAAGCAAAATAATATTGCAATATTTTATTATAATATTAAAAGGGGAGATTTAGCTTAATTAAAATAATTTCATTATAAATTAATTTATTAATTAATTTAATTAACTTCTAAAGTTATTAAGTTAATTATAGATTAATTATAATTTAATTATAAAATTAATTTATATTAATTAAATAACCCTAAGGTTGGGTTATAAAGGTTAATTATTAATTCGAATTTGAAATTCGAATATGGCATCGACGTTCCTAAGGCATTGGCCTTCGTGTATAAAAAGGGGGCAAGAACCTTAGTCTTAACTCCCAATGTATTATCAATTAATCAAGCCCAAAGTTTCATGCGCAAGGAAGAGTAAAAGGGTTTCACGTGTTGTGAAAACATTCGATGACAGAAGAGATAACAAATAGGAGCAAGGATCCTTTCACTATGCATAGTGTTGTGTAGAGCAGTTGGCAACAGTGGATAGCGCTAAGACGTTCGATAGGCGAGGAGAGCAGGGTTTGACACCTGTCGAGTTGGTTTTGCAAGAGAAGAGGGTATTTTGTTTTGCGCCGCATCGATAAAAAAGGGATAAAAGGAAGGCTTGAGCCTTCCCCTTCGTGTAGAGGCTCATAGCCCATGTGGTGGGCTAGCACCTCGATAAGGCGCTCGGGTTGGGAGTTGTCTCACGTTCGAAACCCATCGAGGCCTTTTTGCTTGAGATAAAAGATATGTGCTAATGTTTTCCAAGGTTGCATGAGGTATTTTGGATTTGCTAAGGTTGGATGAAAAATATTTTGGAGGATTATAAAGTTTATTTTTAAAATTGGTTATTGTGTATTTGAGGGAGATAAAAGGATAGGCAATATTATTTTTGAGGGTTTGATTTCTGGAGGTTGTTAATTAAAGATTAGATATTATAAGGAGTAATTGAGTAATTATTTTTTATGTATGTTTTGATGATTTATAATTTCAAAGGAGTAATAAGGTGTATTTGAGTTTGATTATTTTTGTAATTGAGAAATATTTCTGAGAGAGTGTTAGTGTGATATTTTGTCATCTAACCATTGAAATTGGCAAAGAAGAAAATTGTGTTTAAGACAGGTTTTGAGGTTATTTTCTTCATCAAACAAAAGGTATGGGCACATCTTCCTTGAGAGTGATTTTTGGATGTTGTGAATGCTAAGTTGGAGTGAAAAGGGTTGTTTGATAAGCATTTTTTAGTTTGATTTTTTGGAAAGAAAGTTGATTCTAGAAATCTTGTTTGATAAGCATTGTTGGAAATATTGAGTAAAGCTTTCATATGCTTTAACTAGGGTTTGTGCAAAGAACATGAGTATCATTGTTATGTGAAGTTGTGAACTATCTTGAGCTAGGGTTTGTGAAAGAACATGAGTATCATTGTTATGTGAGATTATTTGATAAGCATTGATTGGAAATAATTGGGTGAGTGTTCATATGCTTGGACTAGGGTTTGTAAGCAAGGAGTGTTTCATTGAGTGATTGATTGAGTGGAGTTAATTGAGCCTAGTCAAGTGGAAGTATTGAAGTTCCATTATGAGATTTGTTGAGAGCATTGAATGAAACATTGGTTTAGGGTTTTAAAATCAAGTTGGTTTCTTTGTTTGAAGTTGATTGAGCTATAGTGATTGGAAAGTGTTGCAGTGATAGTTCAAGTTCTGTGAAACAAATTATTCTTTATCTTTGAATTGATTTGAAAGAGAGATTGAAATTGTTTGAGTGTGTGAAACATATTGAGTCTCTAACCATTCTCTATATGTTTCTGAGAATTAAAAGTGAAGTTGAAAGTGATTGAGTGTGTGAAACATATTGAATCTCTAAAAATTATCTATATGTTTATGAATTTGAATAAAAGAGTTTGAAAGTGATTGAGTATTGTTGTGAGTAAGAAGCATATTGAGTCTCTAACCATTCTCTATATGTTTTTGTGAGATTAAAACAAGATTCTGTGTGAAGCTTGTTTGTGTGATTGAAGAGGTTTTATGTAATAGAATGAGTTGAGTTGAGTGAGATTTTGTGGAAGATTACAATCATATTGGACAGAGTTGAGGTAAGTCTTGGTAAAGACTTGTTGGATAGATTTGTGTGAGCTTTTGTGGAAGCTTACAATGCAGATTTGAGACAAGTATTGGTGAAGACTTGTTGAGCAATTTGGACAAGTTCTAGTGAGGACTTGTAGAGCAGATTTGAGGTAAGTCTTGATGAAGACTTGAGAGCTAAGTTGATTGATTGATTTGTTCAAACCTTGGGTTAAGGTTTGGGGCAGATCTAGCAGAGTTGATTTGTGATTGAGTCAAGCTTTGTGTTAAGACTTGAGGACAGATTTTGGTACATATTTAAGAACAGGTTTGTTCCAGACCAGATATAGAGATTGTGCAGATTTGTGCTAGATCGAAGGACTGTTTTTAGTGCAGATTTGAGGACAAAGATTGAGGACATATTTGTGCTAGACCGAAGGATTTTGTTTAGTATAGATTTGAGGATAGAGATTGAGGACAAATTTGTGCTAGATCGAAGGACTGTGTTTAGTGCAGATTTGAGGACAAAGATTGAGGATAGATTTATGCTAGATCGAAGAATTGTGTTTAGCGTATATTTGAGGATAAATATTGAGAAGATTTATGCTAGACCGAAGGACTATGTTTAGTACAGATTTGAGACAAAACTAAGAGTAAGCTTTGGAGGTGACAGAGTATAGAGAATGATAGTCTCCAGTGGATAGAGGTCCATTAGCTAGGGTAATTAAGACAAGTCTTCTGAGTGAGGGCATGAGTCTTCAATGGATATAGATCCATAAGATAGTACAGTGGAGGCAACAATTCTTCTAAAAGCTCACCAATCAGAGCAAAGGGGATTGGTGTCTCTTGTGGATATAGATCCATGAACTTGATTAGGGGATTGGTGTCTCCTTTTGACAGAGGTCCATAAAAATTGTAATAGGGAAGGATTTCCAAATATATTTGTTGATAAAATATTAGTGAAAGATTTTCTCCATAGAGTATCCCACATTGGGTGAACCACGTTAAACTGGTGTCTCTATTGTGTGTGATGATTTGTGCATTGCTTTAGTTACTGATATTGATATTACCATTGATTATTTTGGATAATAATTTTTGGGAAAGAAAAGTTAAAAGTGATCTTATACTTCACCTCCCCTCAGTATAAGCTTGTGTTCTTCAATTGGTATTAGAGCTGGTTCCTTCGAAAAAGGTTTAACATCTTGAAGGAAGATATTACAAGAACACAAATGGCAAAGAAAGGCAAAAGTAGAACCATGATACACAAGAAGAAAATAACACACATGGTCATGAAATAAAAGAAAGATGAATTCAATGTTGTTGTTTTGGGAGGAAAAATGGAAATAGATTCAAGAGATGAATCAAGCAATGGAGAAAAGGCTAGATTAATTAAGTTTTGTACCAGATGTAGGAAGATAGGTTACCTTGTAGCTTATTGTTCACAAGAAGGTGAAGAATCTTTTGTTTGTGGTCAACTCGGTCATGATGCAAGTTATTGCAATGGGTTTAGTAGTGGTGAAGATGAAGATGATACTTTTAGAATTGAAGTCCTAGAGGATGGTTCAGAAAAGGATAAAAGGGACAGTCAAAATAGGAATGAAGAAGAAACTCTACTTTGGACAATAGAAGAAATTGTAGACCAAATAAAAGAGAAAAATTCATAAAAAGAAAAGGAGGAAGTCACACTTAAGGAACTTGTTGAGTTGAAAAGGGAGAACTCAAAATTAAAGACTCAAATACAAGAGGATGACAAATGTAAGACAAATCTTCTACAATATCTCTCTGACTTGAAAGATAAGATTGAAAAGGTAAGGAAAGTTGAAAAAGATATGGTTGAACAGTCAAAGACAAAAGATCTAGAGTGTGGAAGATTAGAACAGGAGATAGTTTCACTAAGGATGGAAGTGAAAGACTCTAAGGATAAGCTATGCAAGTTTGAGAAAAATTCAAAGACCTTGGACAATATTATCAGTGCAGAAAGATCATTAGTCATCAAAACAAGACTTTTTTTGAAGAAGAACAAGGGAAACAAGAAGCAGAAAAAGGAGAGTCAATATTAAACACCAAATAAGAAGAAGCATCAAAAGAAGAAAGTGAAATAAAGAGTGATACTTCTAAGGATAAGTTGGACAATAGAAAGTTCAACAAGGAAAGGAACAATGCACAAATAAGGAATAGATGGAACAGGAAACAGGATAGGGTAGAAGAGACTAAGAGACCAATGGGTTCAAGGTAAGGTTTCTTCAATGGACTTTGCTTCTCATGCCATAGGTTTGGGTACAAGGCTACACAATACAGGACACATGAAATATAGGAATATGGAAGTTTCATAAATAGTCAGCTTTTTCAAGGGTATTGCTACTCTTGTAATCAGTTTGGTCACAAGGCAGTAAATTGTAGGGTTAATGACAAGAAAGGATATGGATTCACCAGGAGGAACTTCAAGATATTTGCACCTCCAAGGAATCACAACATTGAATGTTATAAGTGCAATAATGTTGGGCATATAGCAAGGTGGTGTATGAAAAATATTGAAAATCCAACTAAGAATTCTATTATTTAAAACTCAATTTATAGGCTCTAAAGGCCCAAAATACATAACCAAACCCACCAAATCATGGATTTGATCTAAAATTCTTAACCATAAGTTAAAATAGTGCAAATGAGAATGCACGTAACTTCTAAGTTAAGAATGAAAGGAAAAATGCTAACTAGAAGATCCTCTTAGCTATATTGAAGTACACACCTCCTACTTTGAGTTCACACTTCTTAACTAACACTCCTAAGTGACAACTAGAAGACAACTAGTGCCCACAAGTGTATGTGAGAAGGAGACTCACTTACAATATTAATTTGCAAGAAAAAACTATGCAAACCTAGCTAGGAACTACTAGAGGGGTCATATGAGTGATAAAACATCAATCCTCATCATGCCTCCCCACAATAGAAGCATTGGACTCCAATGCTTTCAGAAGAGTAGGAAAGTCACGGGACATCTGATGAAAATAAATCCAACGAGCCTGATGCGACAACTGTCCTCGTCGAGCCACAAGATATGAGGTGGTAGACCCCTGGCGAGTCTATTGAGTCTTAGTGTCATAGATATTATCGAAAGCCAATGGTAACTAAGAATCAGGAACCACGTCCACAGGATGACTGATAGCTGGTGCGGTCTCCAATGTAGAGTCAAAGTATAACTTCAAAAGATCTACATTGACGATGTCATGAATCCCAAGTGTGCGGGAATATCAAGGTGGAAAGCATTCTTAGACACCTACTAAAGAATAGTATAAGGCCCATAGTGAATCGGTTTGATTTTACTATGAGTCTTATCAATAAAACGTCGCTTGTCAAGATGCAACCAAAATTTATCACCAACCTGAAATGGATGAGGAATTCGATGTCGATCCATGGCCTTTTTCTGCTGCTGTTGTGTCTTTTGCAAAATATCAATCACCTTTGATTGAATATTGTGCAAGTTCTGAATAAATGAGTGAGCCTTGTCTTGCTTCTTCTGAATATGTGAAGTGATAGAAGGCAAAGACAAAGGTATCTCATAAGGTGCCAAGGGCTGAAATCCCATACAAACCTCAAAAGGTGAATGACCTGTAGAAGAATGTAGTGCCCTATTGTAGGCATGTTCAATATGAGTGAGACTCAAGTCCCACTTTACTGGTGAAGTGTGATGATAGATTCGTAAACTTTGCACAAGTGTACGGTTTACCACTTCAGTCTGCCCATCGGATTGTGGATGATAGGCGGTGGAAAAGTTAAGGGAAAATCCCAAAATTTTCCACAAAGAATGCCAAAAGTGACCCACAAAGCATGAATCATGATTTGATATAATGCTGGTAGGTAGACCAAAGGATTGCCAAATGTTGTTAAAGAAAAATTGGGCTATCTGCTGCATAACTAGTCTTGCGGCATGGAATAAACTTAGCCATTTTACTGAATCTGTCAACCACCACGAACACACAATCATGTTGTCGTACTGTCATGGGAAAACCACTAACCAAATCCATGGAAATGCTTTTCCAAGGATGAGAAGGAATGTGCAAAGGCATGCCTAAGCCAAACATCCTGTTAGCTAGTTTTGAGAGATAAAAAACTGCACACTGTTTGAGAAATCTCAACACATCCCTCTGCATTTTAGGCCAGTAGAAAAATATTTGCAAGTGATGAAGTGTTTTGTTCTTCCTAAAGTGACCACCATAAAGTGTAGAATGATCTTCCTTAAGAAGTGACACTCTAGGCTCATAAGGAACACAAACCTTGTCTAATTTGTAAAGAAGTCCGTCTTTGATGTAGAAATATTGGAAAGGATACAAATTGGAAGAAGAAGGCTTACTCACTTGCTCAAATATTTTCCCAAAATTAGGATCCTGTGAATACTGATTAGGCCAAGTCTAAAATCCCAACTGTGAAGTGGACATAACTATTAAGGCAAGAGTGGCAGGAGGCCTACTCAAACAATCAACAACAAGTATTACTCTTCCCCTTTTTGTACTTGATCACCAAGTGAGATTGTTGGAGGTAAGAGGCCCACTTCATATGTCTTGATTCTTCAATTTTACTTTGAGATTGTAAAAACTTGAGAGGCATATGATCGGTGTGTACTATCGTATCTTTTCCCAAAAGATAATGTCTCCAGTACTTGATAGCTTGAACTAATGCATACAACTCCTTGTCATATGTAGAATAGTTCAACTTAGCAACAAAAAAAGTTTCGGAATGATAAGCAACTAGATGACCATTCTGTTTGAGCACAACACCTGGAGCAACTTTAGAGGCATCCGTTTCAATCTCAAAAGGTTGAGAGAGGTCAGGTAAAGTTAAGACAGGTGCGGTACAAATTTTCTTTGTCAATTTCTCAAAGGCAACATCTTGGTTTTTCTCCCAATGAAAGGGGACTTTAGACTTAGTGAGAAAATGTAATGGAGCTGCAAGGGTGGAATACTGAGGAATGAACTTGTGATAAAAATTTGCAAGTCCTAGAAAACTCCTTAACTCGATGAGAGTAGAAGGAGGGGACCACTTAAGTAAAACATCAACTTTAGTGGGATCTACCTGAATTCCACTTTCACTAATCACATAACCAAGGTAAGAAACTGAAGTATTGCCAAAAGAACACTTGGAAGGATTGGCATATAATTGATTCTTCGCAAGAAGATCAAGTGTATGATGGATATGCCCAATGTGTTCCTCCCAAGTTTTTGAGAAGATCAATATATCATCAAGATATATTATTACAAATTTGTCAAGTACATCACGAAATACATCATTCATCAACCTCATGAAGGTTGCAGGAGTATTTGTAATACCGAAAGGCATGACCAACCATTCAAAGAGGCCCATCTTCATCTTAAAAGTTGTCTTCCATGTATCCTCAGCTTGGATATGCACTTGATGATATCCACTTTTGAGATCTATTTTTGAAAAGAACTTAGCTCCTTGGAGCTGATATAATAAATCATCAATGCGTGGTAGTGGATATCTATTCTTTACAAAAATTCTGTTCAAAGCATGAAAATCAATGCACAATCTCCAAGTGCCATATTTTTTAAGAACCAACAAAATAGGTGAAGCACAAGCAGAAGTACTTTTCTTAATGAAACCCTTAGACAAAAAATCTTCTATTTGCCTTTTAATTTCTTCATTTTGTAAAATAGATTGTCTATACATGGGTGAATTAGGTAGTGAAGAACCAGGAATGATTTCAATGTTGTGATTAGTTATGTGATTCGGAGGAAGAGACTTTGGCTCCTGAAATATGTGTGAGTAATTTTGCAATATTTTATCCATTGAAGAGTGTTTTTTTGGAATGGATGTTTATGTAGGAGTGTTTTGAGAGCGAATGAAAATTAGAGCAACGTCACCATCTTTTTTAATTGCCCTTTTTTTTTGCTTGGAATTTAGAATGATGTTAGGAGTGTTGGTGCTTTTAATAAGAAAGACCTTACCATATTTTTGAAGTGTGTAGGTTCTTTTGAAAGCATCATAAACAACTCTTCGATCATACTGAAAAGGTTGTCCAAGCAAAATCCCATAAAAATACATAGGAGTCACATCACAAGTGACTTGATCTATGAAATGTGGGCCAAGTACAAATTTTAATGTGCAAGTGTGAGTGATTTCTGAGCCCCTTTCACTATCCTTCCAACCTAAAGAATAAGGTTGATGATGAGGCTCAATAGGTAACTTTAATCGCTCGACAATGGACCTCGCAATTATATTTTTCTGCAAGCCATTATCCACTATACAATCTATTGCAAAATTATGGAGCAAATGAGCTCTACTGAAGAACAAAGCATCATGATCACCCCCTTATGAACTTACATTTACCAAGGTAACTTCATTGAGCTTACCTCGTAATTTCGTGTATACTCTACTTTCTCCTATTGACTCAAGGGGACCTTTCGAAGCATCCTCCTCTTGAGTAGTGATGACTAAACTCTTCTTCTTAAGCTTAAAACAATCAGCTTTTTCATGACCTTTTTTCTTACAATAGTTAAAAAAAAATTTAGAAGAAGGTTTGGAAGAAGAAGAAGAAGAAGGAGTAGAAGTGGAAGGAGAAGGAGTAGAAGGAGATGGAGAAGAAAAATTCTTCTTTTGGGCAAAGTTCTTTTGTGAGAAATAATTATTCCCTTTTGATGAGTTCGCAACCACTTGAGTAGCGAGTTCCGCAGAATGCCTGCGAATGCGCCTTGAACTTGTCCTCCGCAAGTTGTGCCTGGTTGAAAATTGAATCCAATGTTTCCATAGAAATAAACATAATTTCCCTGTACAAATGCTCTAACAAGCCACTTTGAAATTTGAGAATCAAAGCTTTAATATCTTCCTCCACATTCAAAAGTATCTTGTACCTGTTGAATTGAAAGATATATTCCTACACAGTCATATTAGTACTTTATCGAAACTGAAACCACTTAATTACCAATTCCTTAGAATAATTGGAAGGATAAAAATTGGTCTTAAGATAGTCTACCAGCTCATCCCAAGTGGTAAGCTCATCATGACCCTTTTTCCTTTCGATAAGTACTTTAGCTACACCAAAAAGTTTTAGCTTAGCATATGGAACTAAATCATCATCTGATAGTTGAGTGTAAGAAAACCAAGAACTCATATCCAGAATCCAACTATTCAAGAATTTAGGATTCTGGGATCCATCATAAAGTGGCACTTCACATTGAACTCTCAGGCGAGAATCATGAGCAGAAGTTGAAGCATTGTGGACAGAAATGTCATTGACCTTCACTGCAAGGTTACAAAGAACTTCTACCATGGTAGTATCATTAGCTTTATCATCTAAAGCATTCACAAGATGTGCAAGTTCTACCACTTGGGCAGCCAAGTCAGAAGCCATGTGAAACCGGGTATAAGCCAGGAGTAACAAGGTAAAAACACTTAAAAATCAGGGTAAAAAAATGTGGAAATACCCTGTTACAATGTAGTGCCTTGTAAAATACCCCTAAGGCTAAATATTATAAAAATTTAAACTTTACCTAAGGTTTAAAATTTTTATAATTTATTAATTTAAAATAACTTAATGAAAAATTAAATTCTAATTAATCAAAGATTAATTAAATTTGATTAAGTTATAAAAAATAAATTAATAAAGAATAAAATTACATGCAGGAAATTTTAAACCTTAGGAAAAGTAATATTTATAAATTTTTTGATATTTTCCCTTGTTCTTGCCGAAACTGCACTCCACCTTGTTTGCATGAAATTTTGAAATCTTCATTTGCACATTCCCGAGGAGGAAGTCTACCTATTTCAAGCAGAAGAACTGATTGTGGCAGAATCCATGCAGGTTTTGAGTGTTGTTTTCGAGGCAAAAAAAACTAGGAGCAGTTACCTCCGTTGACCAAAGTGTACTTCGTGTTGAGTTGCAAGCAAAGCTTGCAATAATCGGATGCGAGTGCAAATGGATCTGCACTTCGTAGGCTCAACTTTTGCCCTGTAGGCTCAGACTGACAGCGCTGGATGCTGTCAGGCACTGACAACGACATCAGGCCCTAGGCAAGCACTCGGGCTATTTGGCTCATGCCCTGTTTAGCCTGAATGTGGCCAGCCATGGCCAAAGGCATCATCATGCCTGATAGCGTCTATCGTAGGCACCATCGCCTGACAGTGCTGACACAGGCACTGTCGCCTAACAGTGTCTGCCGCAGGCACTATCGCCTGATAGTGTTGACGTAGGCACTGTCGCCTGACAGTGTCTGTCGCAGGCACTTTCACCTAATAGTTTCTACCGCAGGCGTTGGATGTTAGGCCGACAGTGCAACGGAGCCGTGTGCGTCAGCTTGACGCACACGAAAAAACCCCCGCGTGTTGTCGAACACAGCCGAAAAGGGCAAAACAGACCCTTTGGATTAATTTTTTTTTTTACAATAATTAATATATTAAAATATATATATATATATATATATATATATATATATATTAATTAAAATAAAAATAAAATTTTAAATTAACCAAAAGGGTTAATTTAACAACTTTTAAAAAAAACTCAAATTTTTACAAATCTTAGCAATTTTTGAAGGTAAATAACCTTCAAATTTTCCTAAAAAATTGCTAATTTTTTTTCATATCACCAAGACCCCTTCAGTAGCTCTCCTTTCAAGATTCAATCGACACATGACCCACGTTTGAAAGGAAACCAGACCCAAGTCGACACACGACCTGGTTTAGGCGATGTTTGATCTTCAAGACTCTGAAATGGTAGGAACAAATGGCTCCCTAATGCATATTTCACCGTAGGAGTAGTCCAAACCTGCCAAGGGATTTTTGTAAGATAGGAATCGGGGTAAAATTTTCCTATACCTCTTGAGCATTCCTTCTACGAATGGTTTTCAAGCTCCTCTTGAGCTTGAACCGAGTCCTCAATGAGAAATAATTTCTCATAAGAAAACTATCTACTTCCCTCTCACCTCACAAGCCCTAGTGCAAACATGAACTAGACTCTGATACCAATGAAAAGGATTGAAAATCCAACTAAGAATTCTATTATTTATAACTCAATTTATAGACTCTAAAGGCCCAAAATACATAACCAAACCCACCAAATCATTGATTTGATCTAAAATGCTTAACCATAAGCTACAATAATGCAAAGGAGAATGCACGTAACTTCTAAGTTAATAATGAAAGGAAAAATGCTAACTAGAAGATCCTCTTAGCTATCTTGAAGTACACACTTCCTACTTTGAGTTCACACTTCCTAACTAACACTCCTAAGTGAAAACTAGAAGACAACTAGTGCCCACAAGTGTATGTGAGAAGGAGACTCACTTACAATATTAATTTGCAAGAAATAAACTATGCAAACCTAGCTAGGAACTACTAGAGGGGTCATATGAGTGATCAAACATCAATCCTCATCAGTGTAGAACAAAATTTCCAGAGTTTCCAAGGACAGGAAAGAAAGAGGATTCTCAAAAGGTTCAAAAGTGTATGACTTCAAAGGTATGGAAAAAGAAGATAAAAAAATAAAGAGCAGTGTATGCTGGGAGTAGAGATACTCCCACCCCAAAACTAACCACCTCAAGAGAGGAGGTGGGGGAGGGGCTAAGCTAATATGCTTATATTTAGCCCCAAGCCCCAAAGGTGAGCTTTTGCCATTGATATCAAATGGGGAGAGATTTGAGTTAGGGGAGAGCATTTAGTCAGGGGGAGCAGTTTACCAGGGGGAGTAGAATAGAAAAAGGTTAAGAAAATTGTAAAAGATAACTGGGTTGCCATTAATGACAAAGGGAGAGATTGTTGGACATTTTGAGTAATTTAGTTGTCATTGATGTCAAGAGTCAGTTTCAGTGAGCAGTGCAAGAATAAGCGATTCAGCAATTAGTGCAAAAGGAAAGTCCACCTCCAGTTGGTCAGATCCGATTCCAAGTGGTCAGATGAGGTTCAAAGAGCAATGAAGAGGCCCAAGAAAAATAATATTGTAATATTTTATTTTAATATTAAAAGGGGATATTTAAATTAATTATAAATAAATTAAAATAATTTCATTATAAATTAATTTATTAATTAATTTAATTGAATTCTAAATTTATTAAGTTAATTATAGATTAATTATAATTTAATTATAAAATTAATTTATATTAATTAAATTACCCTAAGGTTGGGTTATAAAGGTTAATTATAATTCGAATTTGAAATTCGGATGTGGTGACAACATTCCTAAGGCATTGACCTTCATGTATAAAAAGGGGGCAAGAACCTTAGTCTTAACTCCCAATGCATTATCGATTAATCAAGCCCAAAGTTTCATGTGCAAGGAAGAGTAAAAGGGTTTCACGTGTTGTGAAAACATTCGATGGTAGAAGAGATAACAAATAGGAGCATGGATCCTTTCACTATGCACAACACTGTGTAGTGCAGTTGGCGATAGTGGATAACGCTAAGACGTTCAAATTGGTGAGGAGAGCAGGTTTCGAAACCCATCGAGTTGGTTTTGCAAGAGAAGAGGGTGTTTTGTTTTACGCCGTGCTGAGAAAATGGCTAAAAGGAAGGCTTGAGCCTTCCCCTTCATGTAGAGGCTTGTAGCCCACGTGGTGGTCTAGCACCTCGATAAGGCACTAAGCTGGAAGTGGTCTCGCGTTCGAAACCCATCGAGGCATTTTTGCTTGAGATAAAAGGTATGCGCTAATGTTTGCCAAGGTTGCATGAGGTATTTTGGATTTTCTAAGGTTGGATGAAAAATATTTTGGAGGGTTATAAAGTTTATTTTTAAAATTGGTTATTGTGTATTTGAGGGAGATAAAAGGATAGGTAGTATTATTTTTGAGGGTTTGATTTTTGGAGGTTGTTAATTAAATATTGGAGATTATAAGGAGTAATTGAGTAATTATTTTTTATGTATGCTTTGATGATTGCTAATTTCAAAGGAGTAATAAGGTGTATTTGAGTTTGATTATTTTTGTAATTGAGAAATATTTCTGAGAGAGTGTTAGTGTGATATTTTGTCATCTAACCATTGAAATTGGTAAAGAATAAAATTATGTTTAAGACAGGTTTTGAGGTCATTTTCTTCATCAAAAAAAAGGTATGGGCACATATTCCTTGAGAGTGATTTTTGGATGTTGTGAATGCTAATTTGGAGTGAAAAAGGTTGTTTGATAAGCATTGTTGGAAATATTGAGTAAAGCTTTCATATGCTTGAACTAGAATTTGTGCAAAGAATATGAGTAACATTGTTATGTGAAGTTGTGAACTATCTTGAGCTAGGGATTTTGAAAGAACATGAGTATCATTGTTATGTGATATTATTTGATAATCATTGATTGAAAATAATTGGGTGAGTGTTCATATGCTTGGACTAGGGTTTGTAAGCAAGGAGTGTTTCATTGAGTGATTGATTGAGTGGAGTTAATTGAGCCTAGTCAAGTGGAAGTATTGAAGTTCCATTATGATATTTGTTGAAAGCATTGAATGAAACATTGGTTTAGGGTTTTGCAATCAAGTTGGTTTCTTTGTTTGAAGTTGATTGAGCTATAGTGATTGGAAAGTGTTGGAGTGATAGTTCAAGTTCTGTGAAACAAATTATTCTTTATTTCTGAATTGATTTGAAAGAGAGATTGAAAGTGTTTGAGTGTGTGAAACATATTGAGTCTCTAACCATTCTCTATATGTTTTTGAGATTTGCAAGTGAAATTGAAAGTGATTGAGTGTGTGAAACATATTGAGTCTCTAACCATTCTCTATATGTTTATGAAGTTGAACAAAAGGGTTTGAAAGTGATTGAGTATTTTTGTGAGTAAGAAGCATATTGAGTCTCTAACCATTCTCTATATGTTTTTGTGAGATTAAAACAAGATTTTGTGTGAAGCTTGTTTGTGTGATTGAAGAGTTTTTCTATAATAGAGTGAGTTGAGTTGAGTGAGCTTTTGTGGAAGCTTACAATCAGATTGCACAGAGTTGAGGTAAGTCTTGGTAAATGCTTGTTGGACAAATTTGTGTGATCTTTTGTGGAAGCTTACAATGTAGATTTGAGACAAGTTCTAGTGAGGACTTGTAGAGAATATTTGAGGTAAGTTTTGATGAAGACTTGAGAGTTGAGTTGATTTATTAATTTTTTCAAACCTTGGGTTAAGGTTTGGGGCAGATCTAGTAGAGTTGGTTTGTGATTGAGTCAAGCTTTGTGTTAAGGCTTGAGGATAAATTTGAGGATAGAGTTTAGTATAGATTTGAGGATAGGTTTGTGCCAGAATAGAGATAGAGATTGTGTAGATTTGTGCTAGACCGAAGGACTATGAATAGTACAATTTTGAGGAAAAATATTGAGGATAAATATTGAGGATAAATTTGTGCTAGACCGAAGGACTGCGTTTAGTGCAAATTTGAGGATAGAGATTGAGGATAGATTTGTGCTAGATCGAAGGACTGTGTTTAGTATATATTTGAGGATAGATATTGAGGATATATTTGTGCTAGACAGAAGGACTCTATTTAGTGCAGATTTGAGGACAAATATTAAGAATATTTGTGTTAGATCGAAGGACTGTGTTTAGTGTATATTTGAGACAGAACTTAGAGGCAAGCTTTGGAGGTGATAGAGTGTAGAGAATGATAGTCTCTATTGGATAGAGGTTCATTATCCAGGGAATTTAAGACATGTCTTTTGAGTGAGGGTAGAGTCTTTAGTGGATAGAGATCCATAAGTCAGTGTAGTAGAGGGAAAAATTCTTCTAGAAGATCACCAATCAGAGCAAAGGTAATTGGTGTCTCTTGTGGATAGATATCCAATAACTTGATTAGGGGATTGGTGTCTCCTTTGGATAGAGCTCGATAAATATTGTAATAGGGAAGAATTCCCAAAGATATTTGTTGAGAAAATATTGGTGAAATATTTTCTTTGTGGAGTAGCCCACATTGGGTGAACCATGTTAAACTGGTGTCTCTATTGTGTGTGATGATTTGTGTATTGCTTTAGTTACTACTATTGATATTGCCATTAATTATTTTATATAATACTATTTGGGAAAGAAAAATAAAAAATGATCTTATACTGTTCACCCCCTCTCTCATTATAAGCTTGTGTTCTTCAAAAATGAAACATGATAAGCTTTTAAGAATGAAAGTAAATGGTATCCATTAGGTCAAATTTTAAGTAAAAAACTTAAAGAGACATTCAGATGATAGACCAAATAATCACACACCATTAAGTGGTATTCTCACATGTTGCCACACACACAGGAGACATGCAAGCCTTAATGGCTAATCTCTATAATATTAAGCAAGAAAGGCTTTGCCCTACACATATTAGCAATAAAGACGATAACAGTCAATATTTCCAAAGCAAAATGAAGAACCTCCCAGGTTCTTAGAGACTCATCACACATGAATCAGATTGAATATAGCTATAGTCAATTCTTCTAATTAATCATAAGACCATAAGGAGGTTTTATGGCTTTGCATGGCTGAATATTGGTATTATAGTAATTTTCCCAATAAATTGTTTGACCAGATTGTCCATGTATTCCTATGATTTGCAATACCTATAGGAAGATGCCTTGGAGAATGTTGAATGGAAAATTTATTGGATTACCACTTAGCAAAAAGAAAAAGGAAAGTAGTTCTTAATGTCCACAAGGTCGTCAACCATATGGGACGATGTTGTTTATACAATATATGTTAAGTTGTTCAATATTCAAAATCTACTTACTAAAGTTTGGTGTACAACCCTACCCCCTTCTGGATTTGAACCTTGGACCTCCTATTTGGAGTACCAAAGTCTTAACCATCACTAGTGGATTGGATGATGACTAGGTGCTCAATGCCACATAAGCCCACCACTTCATGAGATACAGGTTGAGTTGCAATCAACAACACAATGCCAAGTATCCTTGTTGGACTTAGAGATAGGTTTTGACAACATTATCCTTACCACTTGACAACATGCTATGACAGAGGTGGGGCACTGGTATAACACTTTCTAACATTGTGTAAATGATAACACAATTGTATCCTAGCTAACTTACATCGAGATAAATTTTACATGCAATATTATGGTTAAGAATGTTTGTCCTTTTAAAAATATTGCTTGCTTAAACTAATAGTTGTTCCAAGTTTTGTGATTAATATGGATCATCACAACATGCTGAATTGAAGTGTCTGGCTTGTGAATAAAAGAAATACTAAATCAAGTTTGAATAAAAAAACACGAGAATTGCAATTTTCAAGATCAACCAACAAGAGGGGTCCCAAGCTACTTGAATAACAATTTGAAAATTGACTTGTTGATTGTCTGGACCTCATGTTATAGTTAAATCACCCATGAGGTGCTCATAAGCATCATATAACTTTATCCCTTATGATGAAAATAAAAATAAAAGGTTCATTTAAATTCAACGCTTCTAGAAAAAATGATCCAAAAAAAGGCTTAGAAGGTAACCCAAAATCCCACTTAGTACTAAGTTGTACTTGTTACATCTTCTTAGAGTACAAAACTATAGTCCAATGTTAGAAATAATTTCAATCCTTACTAAGGGATTTCAAAAACAAAAATAGCTTGTTTTTGGTGTACATTCTAATCATATGTACTAGGTGTGTGACTTAACTCTTTTGGATAATAACATAAAATGCATAATGCAAGAGATTTATTTCATGTAAAAGATAAAAAATACGTCCATGATCTATTTGGCTTGTGACTAGAATTGGCTTCCACATTCTCATAATCAAAACGTAAAATTAGCCAGGTAGAGTCCTCAACTAAAACCAAAGTGTACTTTAGAGATGCTACTCATATGGATTTATGTGTTTTATGATTGGAACTTCAAATATAGCCTAGAATTTTATGTCTTGGTATAATGAATGGATACACTAATATATGCTTGTATGCCCATACTCCAAACAAATCTCATACCGTCTACAAGTCACCAAGGAGACCAATGGGAAAAGAAAAAAGGGGTGATGCTTCTTCACCCAATGTTAGAGTGTCAAAGTTTCTAATAAGGCTATGCCCTTGCATAAGTTATATATTGGTTAATCAAATGAATTTTGGTGGAGACCTAACATATAATTCCTCACATAATACGAAACCACCATCCCTTCTATGTAAGGCTTGCAATTCATGTTGGTCTAATCAAACTACTAAATGCATCTTGCAATAGAAAGACCTTGTTAATGTCTCAAATATAAAAGACTGAAGAATGCTACCATCATGACATTCCAAAAACACTCCTGCATAAGACACTTGGAACATCATCACTTTTTCATGTTCCAGCTAACTTTAAATGAAGTTTTCCTTCCTTTCATACAGAAGGAGGCTTACACTAGAAGTTCTCCCATGTATTATAAGATATTTTCCAAGTATCAATGGTGAGACTCATAACACTAGCAAAATTCTAGATACATACCTTCATTTTAATAAGGTCAAAAATAATAAAATAATAAAGAACATGTGTTATCCATGTACTTAATAAATGCTTACTATGACTATGCAACAAAATAATTATATAGATATAAAAATGCAGAAGGCAGTGCAAAGAGAAAGAGGATCAACAATTTTCCCTCGAGCTTCTCATTTGCAATAAACCTTACTGTTGGTGTATCAGTCATGCACCTTATTACTTTAGTTCACTTAGGATATTACCTAGGAGATTATATTTATTTTTTCCATTTTATTTATTAGTGGGATATTAGCTCATCTAGATTTTTTCTTGCTAGTTTGCTATCTTAGCTTTTTTTTGCTAGTTGGCTATCTTATCTTGTTAGATTTTTTCTTCTAGGGTGATATCCATTCCATCCTTTTTGATGATTTATCTTACACTCCTCATTGTACACCCTTGCCTATATAAATAAGGGCTTCCCTCTCTTTGAGTGTAATATCATGAGTATTATCATTTTGTTAGTTTCTTTACTAGAGCATTTGCTTATGCTTTTCATTGCATCAATTAATTCTTGTTGATAACATATATATTTTGGTGATATTGTTTTTCAAAAAACTAGATCTTGGAAATGTGGGATTGTTAGATCTTTTTAATTCTAACATGGTATTCAGAGCTTAGGTTTTTGATATTACCCATAGATTGAGGATCTTAGGATTTCTTTTGTTAAATCTTGGATCTCCATTATTACATATTTTTTGCAAGTTTGAAGACTTTGAAGGAACCTTCTACATTGGACAAATCTGCCTCCAATTGCTCAAGATCAACTTCAACAATTCTAAAAGTGTGGATCTTACCTCTTAGGGTTTGGCCATCGTATGCTCTCACCTCACCCTTTTTTTGATGGGGATATTGGTGATCATAAAGTGGGTCCAAACCTCTATTGTAGGTCCCTTTTTCAAGACCAGACCGTGGCTTTTTTATTATAAACATGTGGCCCTGAAATTTTTTGGAAAATAAACTTTTGGAGGTTGTTTCTCCCTCTTTCAGAATTCATTTTGGATTAAATCATTTTTTTATCTTGACTATTTTTTTGAGGGCTTCACATTGGTGCAGTCAGATCTACAATTTGGTTTATATATTTTTAGAAAACTATAGTTTTTTTAATTGCAAACCTGTGGCCTTGTTGCAATTTTTTGGAAAATCAACTTCTAGAGGTCATTTCTCCCTCTTTTGAAATCAGTTTTGGGTCAAATATTTTTTGATCTTGACTAATTTTTTGAGGGCTTCACACTAGTGCATTCAGAATTTAGATTTGGTAAACATATTTCTTCAAAAAATTCCTTTTTTCACTGTAGTGTATTAAAAAAAAGGATTAAGCTTTTTTCAGTTTTATAGCAGAAATTCTAAAAAAATCTTGCTGACTTCTTGTCTGAGTAGAATATTGTAACCAACACTGAGATAAGGCTCCAAAATTCTTGGGGGGTCATTCATAGTTCCATATCTTGGGGGGTTGCAAAGGCACATTCTAAGTTCCTCTTGTCTCTTGTCTCTTGTATTTTCTTTCCTTGCTTGTGTTTGGGTTAAAATGGCTTCAGTTGAACTATTAACACCCCTCAATTATTACACATGGAAACTTAAATTGAGATAATTATATGTAATTAAAGGGATTATGGAAATTTTTGATACATACACCATATACATTCACAAAGGAATATGAACAATTTTCTTACCTTAACAAAGTGGATGAAGTTATGGGGCTCGTTGGGTTACACATAAGTGATAGTCTACTTTTTTACATAGTAGATTGTACTACACCAATTGATATTTGGATAAAGCTTGAAGGAATTTTTGGAAAAGTGGATCAATTTCGCTCATTGCAATTAGAAGTTGAATTATCATTTCTCTCCCCTGATGGGTTCCCCACCATAGAATATTATCTTGCAAAGTTTAAATACCTTTTGGCCCAATTGAAGGGAAGTGGAAATAAGAAGAGTGATGAAGAGTGCATTTTTTTGATTTTATCCAAGTTAAAAGACCCCTTTCAAGTATTCTCCTCTACCTTTTACTCTATTATGGATGCCTTAGGAAATGCCTTTGTTATGCCCTCACTTGAGTTATTTTGTGAGCATCTCACTAGGGAACAACTCAAGCTTGTCCAATTAGATGCACTTACTTTCAAAATTCAAGCCTTAGTAGTGTCCTCATATTCCAAAGGTAAAGGGAAATCTAGGCCTAAGCCCAAACCAAAGAAAGAATCCACTCCACCTCCTACCAAATCCACTACAAATCCCTCCAAAACTCCTTCTAAATCCAATGAGTCTTCCTCTAATAATAAAAAAAAGTCTAGGGATACTTGTGCCTTTTGTAGTAAAGGAGGTCATTCTGAATCTAGGTGTTGGAAGAAAATGCAAGCCTTAGAAGAAGCCATGCAAAAGCATAAAATCTCTCTTTCCACTCCCTCTTCCATAAAAGATAAAGGAAAGGCCCTTTAAACACATGCAGTGGAGGCATCATCACATAGTTGGATTATGGATTCGAGAGCTTCTCATCACATGACTCCTTCTAGAGAGCTTCTTTCCTCTCATAGTCCTAGTTCCACTTCCAACATTGAAGTTGGAGACTCTTCTAGCATTGTAGTTTTGGGGGTAGGAACAATTGAGTTAGATGATTTATATGTGCCCAAACTTTCCACTAGTCTTCTTTCCATATATAATATTTGCTATTCTAGATATGGAAAATTAGTTCTCTGTACTCCACATGGTGTTGATATCAGAGAGTTTTTGGATCCAAAGACTATTGTTGCTATAGGGGTAATTGATCATAGTGCGCATATTTGTATATTTGATGGATTTGACACTTCATCTTTTGGAAATTGCCTTGTTGCTCATGCAGACTCTATGAGTAAACTTTGGTATGAGATATTTTGTCACCTCAACTATAGATATCTACAACATTTAAACACACAAGACATGATGATAGGTCTTCCTAGGATCTCTTGTTTAGATGGATTTTTTCTAGGAGGTGCACTTGGAAAACAACATCAAGAACCTTTTAAAAAAGGTAAGGCTTTGAGAGCTTTGGCACCCTTAGATTTGGTTCATAGTGACTTGATATCTTTTCCAAATCCATCACTTTTAGGGGCCAAGTATGTGCTTACTTTCATTGATGACTTCTCTAGGTATACTTGGGTGTGCTTTCTTAAGTACAAAAGTGAAGTGTTTACCCATTTGAAGGTCTTCAAGGTCTTTGTTGAGAAGCAATCTTCTTGTTCTATTAAGAAGCTACACACAAAAAATAGGGGGAGTTTATGAGAAGAGATTTAGTTTTTCTTGAAAATCATGGTATACTACATCAACATTTTGTCCCTTATACCCCTGAACAAAATGGTGTAGCTGAAAGGAAGAATAGGACTTTGAGGGAGATGGTAAACTGCATGCTTCACTTTTAGGATATTCCACCAGTTTTTTGGGTTGAAGCAATGAATTGTACCAACAACATTCAAAACCACACTCCTCACAAAGCACTTCAGCATATGACTCCCGAGGAGGCTTGGAACCATGTCAAGCCTGATGTTTCAACATTCATATTTTTTTGTAGCCTTGCTTGGGCTCATGTACCAAACAAGAGGAGGAAAGCCTTGGATAGAAAGATTAAACCACTTATATTTGTTGGTTATTGTAAGGATATGAAGGCTTATCAGTTGCTCAATCCATACACTCACCTTCCAAAAGCCTTCTTGCCTTCCACTTCTACTTCCTCTTCTCCATCTTCATATTCTTTACTTGAGGATTCTTTTATTCATCATGAGGATTTTGTTGATGATCCTCCTACTATCACCATACCTCGGTGGGCCCGTACTACTCTTGAGGAGGCAACTTATTTCATTTGTGGCCTTCCAACTTCTTAAAATTCCAAAGGTCATGGAATTTTGAGTCATGCTATTTCATATGATGCACAACACTTTTTATATGCACATGTAATTTTTGAGTGGGATACTGCTATGGTCGAGGATTATTCTTCCTTGATGAATAATCGCACACAGGATCTTTTTCCTCTTCCTAAGGGAAGGAATTTGGTTCAATGTAGATGGGTCTATCAAACAAAGTATGCAACTGATGGTTCTATAGCCAAGTACAAGACCCGTCTTGTGGTAAAGACATTGTCATAAGTTGAGAGGATTGATTAATTTGAGATATTTGCTCCTATTTTCCAAGATGGATTCCATTTGTCTTGTACTTTCTCTTGTTGCTTCACAAATATGGTCATTTTATCAAATGGAAATAAAGAGTGCCTTTATTCATGGTGACTTGCATGAGGATATTTACATGGAGTAGCCACCAAGTTTTTTATAGGACCCTTCACTTGTTTGTCAGCTTATAAAGTCACTCTATAGTCTCAAGAAAGATCCTCGAGCTTGGTATGAGAAGATGGATGCCTTCTTACTTGCTATTAGATTTACACATTGTCATTTTGACCACACAGTCTACATGCAGAGGATTTGAGAGGATATTCTCATACTTGTTCTTTATGTTAATGATATAATTCTCACTGGAAATTCCTCTAGCATGATTTATATTGCACAACGCTCTTTGATGAAGCACTTTGATATGATAGATTTGGGACTTCTAAATTTTTTCCTTGGTCTTCATATTACATAGTCTTCTTCAGGGATCTCCATATGTCAGTAGAAGTATACACTTGATTTGCTTCATAGATTTGGCATGGCTAATTACAAGCTAGACCCTTCTCCATTTCAACTAGGCATCACTTTGATTTCTACTTGCACCACACCTCGATGTGATCCTACCTTATACAGGAAATTGGTTGGCAGTCTTCTCTACCTAACACATACTCATCCTGATATTTCCTTTGTTGTTGGGCTTGTATCTTGATTCTCATAGGATACACATGAGAGTCATTAGAAGGAAACCAAATGTATCTTGAGATACCTTCAGGGCATATGACACTTTGGTTTTTTTTACACACCAAGGACTTCATAGATTTTTGGTTATTCAGATTCATATTGGGCAGGTAGTGTTGATGATCAATGGTCTACTTAAGGTTTTGCCTATTATCTTGGTACTAGTCCTATTGATTGGTTGTGTAAGAAGTAATCTGATACTGCACTTTCATCGATATAGGCTGAGTATAGAGTAGCAGTTCTTGCTAGCCAGGAGGTTCTTTGGCTTTACTAGTTATTGATAAAATTTGGTTTTCCACCTGATCATCCTACTACTTTTTGGTGTGACAACCAAAGTACTATTCACATCTCTCACAATATAGTAGAGCACCAAAGCATCAAACATATTGAGATCCATATGCACTTCATTCAGTAGCTTATCTAGGATCGAGTTCTCAGTTTGGAGTACGTGCCTACACATGAGTAGATTACATACATCTTAACTAAACCTTTGGCATCACTTCATTTTCTTGAGTTGCAACCAATGCTTAGGGTGCAAGAAGTTTTCCTTGAGGTATCTCCTTGAATCATCCTTCCTTAATATTGATATTATATTGTACATGGGTACCTCATCAGGCCTAGTTATCGAGACCCATATCTAAGCATATGCCTCTTTATTTATATTTTTTCCTAAGTTTCACTTAAGAGGGGGTGTTGGTGTATTAGTCATGCAACTTATTACTTTAGTTCACTTAGGATATTACCTAGGATATTATATTTCTTTTTTCCATTTTATGTATCAATGGGATATTAGCTCATCTAAATTTTTGCTTGCTAGTTGGCTATCTTAGCTTTTTTTGCTAGTTGGTTATCTTAGTTTTTTTTTCTAGTTGGCTACCTTATCTTGTTAGCTTTTTTCTTCTAGGGTGGATATCCCTTCCTTCCTTTTTTATGATCCATAATATTATCCTCATTGTACACCCTTGCCTATATAAGCAAGGGCTTCCCTCTCTTTGAGTGTAATATTGTGAGTATTATCATTTTGTCAGTTTCTTTACTGTAGCATTTGCTTATGCTTTTCATTGTGTCAATTGATTCTTGTTGATAACTTAGATATTGTGGTGATATTGTTTTTCAAACAACTAGATCTTGGAAATGTAGTATTGTTAGATCCTTTCAATTCTAATAGTTACTCTGATACTAATGATAAATTTTAAGCACACAATATTTTCTTTCTTTACCAAATCTTAGATCTAAACACATATAAATACAAACAATGGTATGTCTCTTGGATGTCTCAAGAGACTCTTGGTGTTTCACCTTCATCTCTAACTATTTAGCTTCTCTAAATATCTTATGAGGTGTAATAATAATAATATCTAACATCAAATCATTATCAAATAATGAATAAGTATCTAACAAGAATAACAATTGAAAAAATACATGAATAGGATAAAACAAAGTAAATTATAGAATTAAAAAGTTGAAAATAAATTAAATTATACTGGAAAAATAAATGCATAATTGAAATTAATCATACATAAGAGCTAATTATGAAAAACATAAATAATAGACCTAAAATAGCTTATTCATAACTTTGGATGACATCTAACTATTCGCCCTCTAACATTATCTTTCTTAGTGAAAACATGCATCCAATCATCATTGGGCCAGATCAAATTACATAGGACATAGAAGCTTACAGATGTGCTGCTTGTGACAATGGCTCAAAGTGCTACTGATCATTAAATATACTTCAACCATACTCATGAGAGCATCCTAACTATCCCGAAAGCCACATGTGGATAAGGGGGAAGCAATTTCATGAAATTCAAAAATCTATAGCAGATTATTATAGCTTGTCTAAAATGTCAAATTTTCTTACCTCACTTTGAGATAGCCTCAGTAGAAATGCATTAAAATGGCTACTTAATCTATCCCAAAGTGATGGAATCAAGTAAAAGAAGAAAACAGTGCACCTCTAACACCAAATAGAAAAAGGATAGAGTGCAGGACAGGAAACCAGAATTCCTCTTAGAAGAAAGATAACTTTATTTCCTCAAATTCCCCCAGATCCCATTGTGCTAAAACATGTTTGCCTAAAAATTCATAATAGAGCCACCTTAACTGATGAGTCCTCTCACCTGAAATAAAAGTACTAAAATATTGCATATATAGGGATAAGAGTAGTAAGGCAAAAAACATGCATTTTATCTATACTGTTTAATCAATACTAATCATGCATTTTGTCTATACAACTTAATAAATACTAATCATGCATTTTTTCTATACAATTTAGTGAATACTAATAAGTTAATAACCAATCTTATATTGTTCAAGGCATTGTGGAGCAAAAATAAATTGGATGCAATTGTATGAGCACAATCCAAGTTCACATTCTTGCATGTAATGGACACTCCCATAATAATGAGGCCCTTGATAATATGGTTTATTGCTAAGTTCCATTATGTACCCTTTTAAAAAGGATGAGGAAATGTGGGGATACAACCGAACATACAAATCCTAAAAAAAAAATGTATTTTTTCTACACAACTTGATGAAGACTAATCATACTTTATGCCTATACAGTTTAGTGGATACTGATGAGTTGATAACTAATGCTATATCAAAATGCACAATCTACAGATAATGCAATAAAACAAACATATTTATGAAAATGGAACTTAAATAGAATGATCACCTCCTCCACAAAGTTTTTTCACGACAGAAACACCAAGTGTTCTAATTGCTTCCCAAACAAAGTAGAGGAACCGATTATTAATATTGATTAATATGATATATCTAAACAAACAAATTTAATTGATCTTGTTTTAGGTTTGAATTATTATTTTTTTTATCTT
Source organism: Wollemia nobilis (assembly GCA_028583015.1). NCBI lineage: Eukaryota > Viridiplantae > Streptophyta > Pinopsida > Araucariales > Araucariaceae > Wollemia > Wollemia nobilis. Next base: position 5,299,027 of record JAQPPZ010000314.1, read on the forward strand.
TCAAGGATATGTGATGTTCATGTAGGGTTCACCAAAATGTAATCGTAGCTTGCCACATAGGATGATAACCCAAATCTCTTTAAAAAAAAACTTAAAAACTACACATGGGTTGACCTACCTCCATGTACATGTAAATGTTTATGTTCAAGTGGTATTTTATGAGTTAATTGGTAAACACCTAAGTATTTTATCTCTAAACCTAAGCAATATCACTTATAAAAATAAAAAGGATTATAAAATGCATCAAATAAAGGATCTAAGCTAGTATGGTCTTTTGATTTCAATGATTTGCAATAAATAAAGGGATATTTTACTTTTTGAAAGCAAAAAAGAGGGAATGCAACAAAAAATAACCTAATATGCAACTAGATGATTTTTGATTCCTTGCCTAAGTGCTTTTGAAAAAAATTAAACTATCCTAAGTGTTCCTTGATTTTGATCCAAATTAAGTGTGTTTTTATCAAAATTTATAGTGAATAGAAGATTAGAAAGCAAAAAATAGTAAACCAAAAGTAGAAATTGGGTTCTTGAGTTAGAAATACCTATTTTTGGATGGCTATGCAGAAGCACTAGGATTTGTATAAGCACTACCCAAAACTTTTGTAGGGATTTCAATGCTTTTGTGAAACCTGCAAAACTGTGGGAAATAATAGATGGTAGTTAGGTTTAGGGGGTTTGTATAATCATAGGGAAGTAGTAGATTATCTTCTTTAGTTGATCAAACCCACTATTCTCAAAATAAAATCATAATTTACCTAAAATTTGGAAGGAAAATATGCTCATACAAAAGTGTTATAATTGAACAAAAGTGCTACTTAGTGCTTTTGTAAACAATGGTGCTTTTATTCTATGTAAAATAGAGAATTAGAAGCACTAGATTTCTAGGAATGTTAGCACTTCTATACCTATGATGAATAGAGAGTCTTGGAAAGAAATTTGGGGCCAATTTGACCTAGATGCAAGATAAATTCAACAAAAGGGAGGAAAACCCTAATTGCTAATGTCTAAGTACCTAGGGAGTAACAAATTCTACAAAATGGATTCTAGATTTTTCAAATCTTGCATGGAAGGTCAAATATGCTAGAAAATACTAAGAAATGATAGTTTGTCTTCTCGAATGCCTACAAACAGGGTTCATAGATGTCTAAAAACCAAGAAGTGTCTAAAATACCTACAATGGCTAGAGAAAATTACAAACTTGATTAGAACTAATGTATGACCAAAGGAAGGTAATGTAATAGTGGTATTATGCAAGACAAAGTGAAATGTTTGTGCAATATCCAAATGGAAGCCTAAGTCAACAATTTGGCAGTATTTGGTGAAAATAAGTTAGCTATGAATAAGCAAATATGCAATTACAACAATATAATGAAAGGATTATCAAACTATACAATCAAAGCAAGTGTGAGCCTAAGATGTATATATATACCTGTAAATTTAGATAAAATAATCCCAAAACAAATATTAATGATTTCAAATCAAGAATAAGAAATATTAGAACTAAAATGAAATGATTATGTTTGCAAATATGACAATAATAATAACAAAATGACTATAAATACTAAATGAATCTACATTAGAATAAGTATAGGCATAAAATAGATGTAAATCACCTACAAATTCAAATAAAAACATAGATTAAAGACACCAATTGCATGAACAAGAGAGATAGCAAGGATTAGAGAAATAACAAAGCAAATAGCCCTGTAATAAAAATGATTAGAAGCATGAAATGACTATAAGTTGCTGCAAATAAAAGCAAAATGATCATAAAATATTGTTATATGGTTATAAATAAATATTAGAAATGCAGGGAATGAAGCAATATAATAAAATAAGATGATAAACAAAAGACTAACAATTGTAGAATGCACAAGAAAAAGTGTTAGCAAGGCTAGTAAGAGAAAAATGCATGAAATAAACAACAAAAGGAGATGAAAGAGAAGAAGCTAGGAATGTTACAGCTTAGTAGGACCTCCTCCTTGCAACCAAGAAGATATCCTTGCCCCAATGTCTCTTGCCTTGCTTTATTTTCTCCAAAATCTTGGTCTTAATGCTCTAAATGCTAGAATGAAGAGAATGAGAATGAGAGAAAGAGTGAGAGAGCAAGTTTTGACAAAGTTTTGATAGCTAAAGAATGTTTCTTATTGAAATGTCCATCCCAAGGAATCTATTTAAATATTTTGGGAGGGTTGATCCTTGAAGAGAATATGGATTAAAATATGCCATTAGGGCAAGGACAAAATTTAAATTTCATAGGCCTAAGGAGGGGATGGAGCATGTGCAATTAGGCCAAGAAGTGGAAGAAAGAAATTTGTGTGCTTTTGACTTGTTTCATAGAGATTTCACTCATGCTAACAAAAGTGTTGGGTTTTATAGAAGCATTAGCTAGTACTTTTGCACTCAAGTAGTGCTTCTATTCAACAATCTTGTTGATTGGTCAACTTGTTAGAAAAATCATGTTTTTCAAAAGCACTATGATTGAGTAGAAGTGTTAGGTAGCACTTTTGCAAAAGGTGGAACTTATGCAAAGAGGTCAAATTTGATGTCTAATTTTCCCAAGTTAAGATGTTTGATTGATGTGCCAATGGGTCCTTGGTTCAATGATTAGGACAAATAGTTGATGTAACCCACACCAAGGTTCAAATATCAATGGAACAAAATAGCTCAATGTGACTAAGTTAATGTAAAATGGAAAGAGAAACCCTTTTAAAACCCTATTTTAAAAATAATAAAAGAAGTGTTTGATTTATGATATGTTGTTTGGTGCTATGCTTGAAGATGGAGCTAGCTAGGCATGTCAAAATTGGGTGTCTACAAGTCCTGATGATGATGAGCAATGTAAAGCAGTGAAATTTGTTGAAAGGGTCAAAAAAATTCATAAGCAAATAGAAGAGAGGTTGCACAAAGCACAAACATTATATAAACAATGAAATGACAAACATCATACAACTCACACTTTTAAGGTTTGAGACATGGTTTGGTTACATTTAAGTAAGGATAAGCTTAAAGGTGTAAGCAAGAAACTCTGTCCAATTAGATATGGACCTCTCAAAATCCTTCAACATTTTGATGACAATGCTTTCCCATTGGAATTACCCAAATATATGCATATGTATTCAATTTTCAATACAAATTGTTTACATTATTTTGAACTATCAATGCTTGATGATGAACAAGATAATGATCCTCTCATTTTAGAGCCTAGTGAGCTCATTAAATATTTATAGATTAAACTATGACAAGAAGATGCAAACAAAGTACCTTATCATAAGAGAACTAGCCACAAATTCAAGTTTGGGAGATCTAATCTACCTAGCAAAGTAGTGTGACTCAACAAAAAGCTAAAATTTAAAATTAGTTGTTTAAGAGGGAAATTACATAATAAACAGGGACCAGTTCGTTGAGCGAACTTCCCCAACTATTTTATCTGGTATATATTACATTAAGTACTGAAAAAAAAGATAGGGAAAAATATTTTGTTGTTGTAGTATGTTTTCAAATGTGAAGAGTAGAAAGAAGGCTATGTCTTAGAGATATGTAGAGTCCTTTGGAGTTTGGAGAGATGGAACACCTTTTGTATGTTTTACAGTAGTATTTATGACTAAATCAATATGACAAAACAAAATTATTTATTTTTTCCCACATTTTATCATGCCCTATTTCTGATTTTTTTAATATATATTATATTAATTAAAAAAAATAGTGTTTCCACAAATTCTTTCTTTATGTTGTTTCCATAAAGAAATCAATGGATAACTCGTATCAGTATCAAATATGTTGTACTGATTTATACATTGGAGATAATTTTAAGCTAGTTATATGAAGTATGCCATAGTTCATCAGTTGTATCAAATATGCCATAGTTGTTGAATGGGACAATTGCAACATGTCATGAAAGTGTGAAGTACTTAACATCAACCTCATATATGTGTAGAGTCAACTTCATAAGTGTATGCATGCATTCTAACTAATGAAACAAGGGCCTTGAGCAACCTGATTCTAGTGTGACAATGATAAAGGTCACTCTCTTTTTACAATCTACATATGCTTCTAACTTATGGAGCAAGGGAATTCATGTAGGGTTTCACAATCCACTAGTGATTGATGAAATATAAAGAGAGATCATTTTATCTGAGTGTGCACAGAGACCTTAAAATAGGCAATACCCGATCATATTTCTACGTCTTATGGAGGTACATGTATGGGACAACCCCTATGATATTCGATATGCATATAGGACATGCCTTAATTCAGAGCATGTTTCTTGCAAAATGTATTTGCACGTGAACAACTATTTCTTGCAAAACCTATTCACATGTAAAATAGTGATGCAACTTATTTTTAAACATCCGTAATATGGATACGATTGAGTAAAACATACATATTATATATATTGAAAATTAAGGGAAAAATTTGTAAAATATTCACTAGATTTCTTCACTGTTGGAGTTGGTAGGTCAAGATGAAGAATGGATCAATTACAAGGCCTAAGGATAAACCTATTTTGACACAATGGATGATATATAGGCTGATGTTCCACTTATGGAGCAAACAAAATATTTTTTGTCAAAGTATGTTACACTAGGTGGGATGCTTTGGGTGGAATCAAAGAAGATATGGAGAATTACAGGCCCCACTATTATGTATCTCATTACAATGTACATAGTGAATCTAATAAATGTCTTGTTGTACCCTAATACTAAATATGCTAGGAAAACAAAAAAAAAATTGTTGTATGGTTAAAACGAAAGATGTGCACTAATCTTAAAAAGAAGTTCAATCTACATTGTAAAATCATCTTATTTTATGCTCCAACTATGACAAAGAGAACCACATTCTCTATGTACTCCTAAACCTATTTTCCTAAGAAAAATATTAAGTGTACACAATGAAGAAACATCTCAACATAGACAAACCCAAAACAAACAAAAAATTCAAAGGGCAACAAACAATGCATTTCTTTTTATAAATCAAACATCTCAACAAAGACAAACCCAAAACAAACACAAAATTCAAAGGGCAAAAAATTAATTTGCAACACAAAAATCAAATTGATTTTTTGCAAACATTGAAACAAAACAAAAGGAGGCACAATTTTTTTGCAAAACAAAAATCATACAAATCAAAAAAATTGACATGATTTTTTGCAAACATTAAAGCGAATCAAAAATTCAAAAGGGGCTACAAAAAATTTGCACAAAACTTGTTATTTTGCAAAACAAAAACACAAAGGGGACACCTCAAATTTTTTTTATTTTTTTACAAATAAAATTCAAAACAAGGGCAAAGCAAAAGAAGTGAATATCATTTTGTAAATCAAAACTATTGTAATATTTTTGTTAAAAGGTGCATTTTCAGTTGAATTTGACACCTAATTGGCATTGTAAAATGTGCATTTTCGGTTGAATCCAACACCTTACAAAAACATAAATTTATGGGCATGGTCAAAATTGTATGATGCATTTAATTATTTGTTTTATGCATTAACATATTTGTATTGAAGCAGCAATAAGACCCCAAATTTATACCTATTTTTGTGCAATTATTGCATAAAGCAGCGCTTGGTATTTATGGTACCTCTAGCCCACACTTATAGGTGATGTTGTCGTGCTTTGGGATACTATATGTAATGCCTAATATAGCTACAAAAACAACGTCTAAGCTATTTTTCTCTATAAATCATCGAGGAGAAATAAAGGAAGCCAATTTGTTTGATATTCACTCCATTATTACCCCATTCACTACTATTGCTTGGCATAAATCCTCCAACTAAATTATCTTCCAATTTTTTAAGGGACTTGGCACCCTACTTATGCGAAATATTTTTTAAGCATGTGTTAAATATAGTAGTGAATCCCTTTCAATACTACTTTCGTGGTATAAAGAAAGGGGGACCAATTTGGTGATATAATGAACCTTCACAATGGTCATTGCTAAAGCATACTTGTCAAATTCTCAACTACTCAAAGGTCCAATTTTTTCTCCATGGAAAACAAATATGAAAGTAATCCTATAGGTTGAAAATATGTGGGATGTTGTGGAAAAGTCAAACGTCCAACTATAGTATATGATAAACAAGAAGCATATGATGATGTTGATGTGAAAATACTAATGATCATAATTCTTGCCACTGCTGATGAAGTTCACATTTGCAACAAAGAGCACACAAAATATGCATGGGATACATTATGCAAAATCTATGAGGGAAGGATTCAAGCCATGATCCTTAACCTTCAATCCCAACTTCACACTCTTAGCATGAAAAATGGAGAAAATGTAGAGGTGTTTCTTTGTAGATTTGTTGAACTAAGAGCTAAGATGAATGCAGTGGGTAAGAAAGTAGAAGATAAGATCTTAAACCTCAATAATTTTGAGAGCTTTACCAAATTCCTTTATAATGATGGTCACTTCACTTCAAGTTTCTAACAAAATAGTCACTTTTGAAGAGTTAGTTAATTTGCTTCAACAACACAAAACATATAACAACCATAGAGATGAAGTGTCCAACAATGCAATGTTTTCTAAGAAATCTAGAAATAAGCAAAAATGCTACTTTCAAAAGGGGTCTTCCTTGAAGGGTTCCAAAACCAATTCCTCACAAAAGACACCTCAAAAATAGAAGAGGTATTGCAATATTTGTGAGATGGACAATCATGACACCAACTAGTGTTGGTTCAAGAACAAGCAACCACAATAGAAAAAGGGTAAAAAAAACCATGAAGAAGAAATAGATAACATATGGGAAATATTGCTATTGAAGATTTAGATTCATATTTTGAGAGGGCACACAAGGTGCTCATGTCTCAAATGAATCCCAAACAGAAAGATAGTGTTTAGTACATTGATTCTGGAACCAACAAACACATCACTAGTGATAAAAGGTGGTTTGATACATTTGAGGCAAAAGAAGGCAAACCAGTAACAATTGCTAATGATAAGATCTACAAAGTCCAATTAGAAGGTAATATTTCAATAACTCTTTTCGATGGAAAATACCAAATTGAGAAGGTCCTATATGTACTAGGATTAGCCAACAACTTGTTGTCTATGCCTTAAATTTTGGATAAACATTTGGTGGTTGACTTCAAAATTTTTAATGGATAAAAGTAATGCTATATTACCAAGAAGGGTAAACATATTGCAACGACTTCCTAAAAATATGGTTTTTTTGTATTGGATGCTATCTATACTCCTCATGTTGCCATGGCTATAAACTCAAAAGAAGTCACTTCCTTATGACACAAATGATATGGGAATCTAAGTTCAAGCTATCTACTCGAATTGAGTAAGCATAAGATGGTGTTAGATCTACCAAACCTTTCTCATACTTTACCTGTTTGCTCGGATTGCTTAGCAAGAAAGCAACATTGAGTGCCATTTGATTTGAGCTCTTTAAGAGTCAAAATATCATTGGAGTTGATACACACAGGTATGTGCAAACCAATGCCAAACATTCGGGGTATAAAAAAATACTTTTAGTTGTTTTTTTATGACTACTGATGAATTCAGATGCATTCTTGTATTTTAAGTAGTTTAAATATCTTGTTGAGAAAGAATCAGGATGTACAATCAAGGCTCTCCACTCAGATTGAGGGGGGGAATTTACCTCCACTGATTTTTCCAAATATCTCACTAAACATGGGATAAAAACATAACTTACTACTACCTATACCCCTCAACAAAATGGAGTTGTTGAAATGAGGAATCATTCCATCATGGAAATAGTTTGATGTATGCTCACAAGTGCACATCTTGGGTAAAAATATTGGGTAAAATTTTTCACTACTACTGTGTATCTCCTTAATAGATCACCCAAAAAAACTCTTCAAGGAGTCACACCACAAGAAGCATGGAGTGGAATAAAGCCCTCCATTTAGAATATTTAGATGCAAAACATTCATGCACATTCCAAAGGTGAACAGACACAAGTTATATGAGAAAACCCTGCAATGTATATTTCTTGGTTATGATAAAGAATCCAAGGGGTATCGATTGATTGACCTGAAAACCAATAATATTCATATAAGTCGAGATGTGGTATTCGATGAGGCTTACAAGTTGGATACACTTGAAACAAGCAAAGACATATCCTGCTATATACCTATATTTTGAAGAGCCTAAGGCAAGGACTCCCCCAAAATAGAATAAAAATCTAAAATAGTATACTAGCACTATGAGAGATGCAAAATTGGATGCACCACCTGATCTCACTTCAGATCTGCCACGTACTTGAAGTATGTCTTGTCAAGAAAGAGAAGAGGTCGAAGATGCAAAATATGCAAATGATGAAGGAGAAGAAAATAGGAGTGAGTCAGAAGACTACAATTTTATGACTACAATTTTGGAGCATGAACCCACTTCAGTGCAAGAAGCTCTTAGTGTACCTCAATGGAAGACAACTATGGATGCTGAAAATATATCTCTTATGAAGAATAAAATATGGGAATTAGTTGATGTTCCTGCTGGTAAGAAACCCATTCGCTGTAAATGGGTATGTAAATTCAAGTATAAGGTATATGGAACTATTGATAAGCATAAAATTCACCTTGTTTCAAAGGGCTATGCTCAAAATGAAGGCATAGACTATGAAGAGATATTCGCACCAACTACAAAAATGACTACCATTTGTGTATTGTGTGCAATGGTAGAAAATTTTGAATGGAAGCTTCATTAGATGGATGTGAAGAGTAATTTCTTAAATGGTTATTTAAAATAAGTGTACATGAATCAACCTAAAGGATTTGTTGTACAAGGACAAGAACAAAAAGTTTACAAATTGATCAAGTCCTTGTATGGGTTGAAACAAGCTTTGAGAGCTTGGTACATAAATATTGATAATCACATTCTACAGCATGGATTCAAGAGAAGTCCATTAGATGCCAATCTCTATTTCAAGAAATTTAGTTCTAAAATAGTGATCCTTGTGCTCTATGTAGATGATCTGATCATAACTGGTAGTTTAGAAGAGATGATTGTAGCAGTGAAGGATGACTTGAAAAAGTCATTTGAGATGATGGATCTAAGACTTCTCCATTATTGTCTTGGCTTGGAAGTTGTGTAGAAAAAGAACCACATCAGAGTTACACAACTAAAGTATGCCAAGGTATTAATTGAAAATATCGAATTATAGATTGTAAAACAAAAGTAACTCCCATAGAAATAGGGCTACAACTATCTCGATACGACAACTCTCCTCAGGTAGATGGAACTCTCGATCAACAGTTGATTGGGAGTCTCATATATCTAATAAATACTAGACTAGATATCAACTTTTTAGTACGCTATCTTTTGAGGTTCATGCAGGAACCTAAGGTCAGTCATTAGAAGGTAATAAAGCGAGTTCTTCACTATATCCATGGTACACCAGAATATGACTTGGATTACAAGAAGAATGATAAGTTCTTCTTGCAAGGATAAACTGAATCATATTATGTTGGATCTATAGATGATATAAAATCAACGTCAAGATATGTATTTCATTTTGGATCTGGTCCTGTCTCTGGCACAGCAAGAAGAAGCAAGTTGTTGCACTTTCATCTATAGAGGTAGAGTATATGCAACATGAGGAGAAATGTGTGAGGCGATATGGTTACGTTGCATTCTTTCAAGTATGGGCCTTCCAAAGAATCTTCCAATCCACTTGAATTACGATAACCAAGGAATTTTGAAACTTGTCAAGAATCAACTGTTTGATGAATGAACCAAGCATATTGACACACAATATCACTTTATTCGAGATGAATTTCCAACGCACAAGATTTAGCTCCAATACATTTCCATCGATGAATAGGTTGCAAACATCTTCACTAAGGCACTTGCACATGTCAAATTGGAGTTGTTTTGCAACTTTCTATGTACATCAAATAATGTAAAAAAGGGAGAATATTAGGCTATAGTTGTATAGAATATATTACATCATTTATTATTTGCACATAATGGCTTATCCTTCAGATAAAACTCGTGTTGTAATATTTTTAGCAAATGCCTAGATTAGATTATTTTTTTCTTGAATATATTATGTTCGAGTAAAGTAGGTTGCATATTGTTATAAGCTATTGTTAGCTTGATTCATTGTATAAAATTCCATTTGATTAATGAAATAATGTTGATTAGTGCCATAAAAAATGAGTGCATCAAAGAGGTATTTTCAAAGTCACATATGTTCAAAGAAGCAAATATCATGAAGAAATATTTTCAAAGACAAAGAAGATATTGTCACAAACATGTTCTATGATACAATAAAACACCAAAGCTTCAAACATAACCAAAATTTGAATATGAAGATAATTCTTGGTACATTGATTCAAGAGCTAGCCATCATATGACTGATAAATTATATTGTTTTGATTCCATTCAAGTAAAACCACATATACCAATTAATATAGCGAATGATAAAATATATCAGGTACAAGGATATAGGAATATCACATTTAGTCTACCGTTTTCAGAATGTACACTAGAAAATATGTTTTATGTTCCAGGTATAACAAATAATCTAATTTTAGTATCATAATTACTAAATAAAGGAAGAATGATAGAATTCAAAACCATTAATGGAAATAAGAGATGTCTTATTAAAATACTAAACAAAATTGAAGCCTTTGGATCCTACAAAAGTGGCATATTTGCTTTGGATGTAATAGAAATTGCACAAAAACATTTGGATCAACTTTTGCCAAGAGAATGATATTAAAAGAGGTATTTTATTGAACATAAAAATCTTATGGAAAAGGAACATGATAAGATGTCGATAAGTTAGAAAATATGTTATTTGATAAATTCTTCAAAAGCACATTTGATAGCATAAAGAGACAATTTCAAAACCTGAACCTGAACCAGTATCAGCATCAAAACAAGCCAGAATGCATCAAGAAGGTTGAAGGCAAATGAATTTCATACCAAATAATGAAATACGATGGGGGGGTAGAGGTATTAAATTATTTGGATCATGCAAATATTCTAGAGTGTGTGAATCTATAGTATGTTAGAGTAATATTCCATTCTTTGGGATATTTACCCTTTACTCCACTAGGTAAAATAGGTAGTATATTGCATTATACTACATAGGTAGATTATTACATTTAATTTTTACTACTTACCATAGAGATATTTACTGTGCTAAATATCTACTGGTAAACCTAGGTTAGTATATAAAATATCCTAGGTTAGATATTTTAGATTAGTAGTTAGTTCATACTTCTCTACCTAGGTTAGTTGTTAGCACACTACTCTCGGGACGCGTTATGTTAGCGTTATTTATGCTAATATAGTTTGTTTGTAAACTATATAATGCTTAGACCTTTCTAAGCTAATGTTAATGCATATTTTATTTATCAAATCATTTATCTTACCTTTCCCTTACTAACATTGGCATCAGAGCCAGAGGGAGGAAGTGTTGGAGATCTCGTTCCAAGTGGAGAAGACGAGAGACAATCTCGTTCCATTGGAGAAGGTGAGGAAGCGCTTGAGAATTCAGATCTCGATCTCGTTCCAAGTGGAGAAGACGAGAGCAGATCTCATTCCACTGGAGAAGGCGTTGTGAAGGGTTTGATTTGATTTGTTATGCAATTCATTATTTATCATTTCCTAAGTTTGGGTTTGATTTTTTTTGCCTTACCTTACTCGGGCCCATAGAGACCGAGCAGGCAGGCATTTGAGGTGGCTCAGCCACATCAGGCGAGCCCGCCCATAGGAGGCCACCAGATCTAGGCCTCCGTCGACAAGCTGCTCGATCGACCATCAAAGCTAGGCTCCGACGACCAGCAGCTCGGTCGACTACCGACTCCGATGATCGGTGGCCCATAATCGATGATCGATCGGCCCACCGAGGAGGGCAGGAGCGCCCTCCCGTGGGACCCACTTTGACGATGGCCGACCCATAATCGATGATCGATCGACCCATCGAGGAGGGCAAGAGCACCCTCCCGTGGGACCGACACAAGGACTGGGCCTGACATCGAGATCTGAGAGGGCAGGAGCGCCCTTCGATCTTTGATGATCGGATCGACATGAGTCCCTAAGACCGACATGACTCCCTAAGACCGACATGACTCCCTAAGACCAACACACTCTAACAGGGTAGGAGCGCCCAGTCAGCTATCAAACGAGGACCTGGGTAGGAGTGCCCTAGCACAAATCCCAAGGACAACCATCTGAATTGAACACGTGGCAGAAGCCACCTGGCTCTAACGTGGCAGCTCACTAGAAGCTGAGGAGGACAGGGGGGCTGACCTGGATTAGACACGTGGACGTTGACTGGACCTGACACATGGTGAAGAGCCATAGGGACTGGACTAGGCACAAGGTGACACATGGTAGACTGTCCACGTGGCACCTGAGCCGAACCTGACACGTGGGTGACATGTGGCGGACTGCCACATGCCACCCGACTCGACCTAGCCGCGACGTGGCGGTGACCAAAAGTGAGGGTGACTATGACTGCCCGCAGGCAGTCAACAAACTAAGGGCTTGTAAGCCCTTTTAAGGCCCACAACATCCCCCACACGGGCAATGTGGGATAAATCCCACAATTTTTTTCCCCGCCCGCGCGAGGAAAGAAGGGAAAGGGAAATTAATTCCCTTCCCTTCACGTCGGGCCCTGTAGCCCGACCGGCCAAGGGGGTCGGGCTAAGGCCTTGGGCAGCGGGGAGTCACGAGTTCGACTCCCGTCGACCCTACAAAGGCATTCTTTTGCCTTATAAAACAAAGCGGCACCCCATTTGGCAGGTAATGAATTTTTTTTTTGCATTTTTTAATTAAAGTTTTTTTTTAATATTTTTTTTAATAATTTAAATATTAAATAAGTGTTTTATTTAAATCATTTTTTTTTAAAATTTTTACATTGATTTGATTAAAATATTTGTTTTATTTTTATTATTAATTAAAATTATTTTAATCAACTTTATTTTAATTTGCAAATTCAAAATCAACTTTAAAGGACCTATTTTTTTTGCAATTTACAAATCAAGAAGGAGCTTTTGTTTTCTCCATATGGGGATAAAAAACAAAAAAAAGCAAATCAAGAAGGAGCTTTTGTTTTCAGAAAGAGCACCTAATTTTTATTGCAAATTAGAAAGCCTTACACTCTTCTCAAAAGACTTGTTAATTTAGCAAACAATAAAGAATCAAACTTGAATTCTTTTTTGCCAAATTGGAAAACAAGGAGACAGAGAAATTTGCAAAACATCAAAATTGAAAGTGTGCATTTGTTTTCTCAAAAGGGGGATATAAGACATAAAATTGCACATATTTTTTTTGCAAACTTGAGAAGAACTTGAAGCCTTGGGTCCATCAAAACCAAGTCGTTTGTCGACTAGTCTGGAAGCCTTTCAAATGCGGGTCGTGTGTCGACTTGTCTTGAAAGGAGTGCTCATATTGTTAATTTTGCAAAATAAAAGGGGGAAGACAACATTGTACTTCTTTTGCAAAATTGTAAAACAAAGTAGGAGACATAAAAATATCAATTTTTTTGCACAACACACATTAATATTTTGTTGCAAAAATTAAAAAGGTGCATTTTCGATTTTACTCGACACCTTCATTGGCAAATTAGGTGCATTTTTGGTTGCATCCGACACCTAGGTGATAAGAATTTTGTGGGCATTCTTGTTTGATTATTGCATTATTTTTTTTGCAATTATAAGTCATAGAATCAAGAACACACTAAACCCCAAAATTTCACAAATTTGTGTAAATCCTTACACAGATTTAAAGCCAAAATTCACTTGATATTCTCTCCTAAATCAACAAAACCCCTAATTCACTCTTATTTGTTTGGCTTAATTTCCTCAAAATTTTCATCCTTCTTGAAGGGTGTTAAGGCAGGTGCCATTAAATATATGTTTGAGTGAATTATCTTTTGGTACTCTTTTAGGGTAATCAAAAAGAAAGAACAAGTTTTTGAAAATAAGGAACCTTAAAAAGTTGCAATCCTTTGCACTAAGGGGGGATAATTCCTTTCTTCCTTCAAAACACAGATTTTTGACAAGAGGGAAATAAAACTTGTAAAGGCAATCATAAAAGTAGAAGTCATAAAAATTATACCTTTTCTTTTAGACTTCATAATAGCAATCATGCTTGAAGTTCTTACAATAAGGAAGGATGATTTGGTGAACTTTTTGATAAAATTGCCTAGAAAGCATAGTTTTGCACAAATTGTAAAAATGACAACCATGACACCATTCAGTGTTGGTTTCAAAACAAGAAAAACTAAAATGGCAAAGGCACATCACAGAAGCCATCTTTCTAGTGAAGTGTCTCATTCGGATTCTGATTCTGGTTCAAAGAGAGCAAACAAAGTGCTCATTGCTAAGACAGTATTGTAGAGGGAAAACACATTTTGTCACCTTGAGCAAAGCACCATTTCCTCTCTCTCTTTTTAGGCTTCATAAATAGCATAAGTTTTTGTTTGAAGTACTTGCAAATAAGGGGTGATTTGTACCTCTTTTAGGCTTCATAAATAGCAAACTCTCATTGTTTGAAGTTCTTGTAATAAAAGGAGGGAATTTTTCTGGTGTAAAATTGCCTAGGAGGCAATATTTGTAAAATCCTTCACAAAACTTCTTGAGTTGCACATATTTTGCAATTAAAGGGGGATATACATTTCTTTTCTTCACAATTTTTTGTAAAAAGGGAAGAAGACTTATAAGGGTGCATTTTCGGCTGCGACCGACACCTTAGTCACACTTCTTTCAGAAATTAAATACAACATGTTTTGCAACAAGAAGGGGGGAACTTATAAGGGTGCATTTTTGGCAGTGACCGACACCTTAGCTACCTTATATTTTGCAAACTCATATTGTAAAATGAATGAATCTCGTATGAAGTGATCTACTCTACTACACCTAGCGATTGCAACGGCTGGTTACCCATGCAATTCGGTTGGATGATGAGATTACTATAAGGACATTCGTTGATGTGAAGACAAAGTGAGGAATGACCCATTTTTTGCTTAGGAGCAGCCAGAGCATTGTGACAGAGCAAGAACCAACAGATCGACATTTTGTTTACTGTATTGGGACAGTTATATACATTACCCAAATAATGTAATAAGGGGGGATGTTAGAGTAATATTCCATTCTTTGGGATATTTACCCTTTACTCCACTAGGTAAAATAGGTAGTATATTGCATTATACTACATAGGTAGATTATTACATTTACTTTTTACTACTTACCATAGAGATATTTATTGTGCTAAATATCTACTGGTAAACCTAGGTTAGTATATAAAATATCCTAGGTTAGATATTTTAGATTAGTAGTTAGTTCATACTTCTCTACCTAGGTTAGCTGTTAGCACACTACTCTCCTGACGCGTTATGTTAGCGTTATTTGTGCTAATATAGTTTGTTTGTAAACTATATAATGCTTAGACCTTTCTAAGCTAATGTTAATGCATATTTTATTTATCAAATCATTTATCTTACCTTTCCCTTACTAACATAGTAGGTGTCATGTTATTAAGTGTGAGTATGTGTCATGTAAATAAGTATGGAGTTATGTGTGTGAGGTGTCATGTTAGTAAGTGTGAGTTATATGAGTGAAGTGTCATGTTTATAAGTGAGGAGTTATGAGCAATCATGAGAGACTTTATCTTTATGTAAATATGTAAGATTTATTATTATGTAATAGAGAAATATGAAGAGTTATATCTCCTATGAGTATGAGGAGATGAAGATTTTATGTAAGTGCAAAGGTCAAGATTCATGCATATGAAGAGTCTCATGTATGTATATATTGAAGATAAAGCCTTGTAATATGTATTCGAATAAGCATTGCATTTATGCATTGCTTTAGTAGATATTTTCAAAAATATTTTGTGAGATTTATGTTCATTATTGTGGATTGATACAATGTTCTTCTTGATAAATTATTTGATCTAGGTGATAAATTATTCTGTGAGAATAATGGTTATTTTCTAGCAATAATATCTATTGCAATTGATTCATTCATATATTTTTGGTCTAATGCACACCAAGTGTTGGTTAATCCTTCTATTTTATTAGTTTCATTTATGATCAAACTAAAAAAATTGTGTATGATTCTTGAATAATAGGAGTGATGTTTTTGAAATATTCAAGAGCTTCAAATATACGAGGATATATAATTAAAATATTAGACTAATCATGGTGGTAAGTATTGTTCCAAGAAATTCAATGAATTTTATGATGGGCATGGAATAAGAATATAATTTACAACAACCTATGCAACTTACCAAAACGTAGTGGTAGACGGGAATAATAGGATAATCATGGAGATGGCAAGAAACATGCTACTAAGAAAAGGTTTGGGAACTTGTTTGTGGGCTGAAGTAGTTACAACAATAGTGTACATTCTTAATAGAAGTACCAAAATTTTAGTAAATAATATGATACCTCATGATGCATGATATGGAAATAAGCCTTTGGTAAGTCACTTAAGGGTGTTTAGTTATTTGGTTTATGTTCATGTTGAAGATAAAAATGAAGAAGTTATATTTAAAGAGTCAAGCATTATTTTTGTTGGTTATTTTGAAAAAACAAAGCATATATATGTTATGACCCTAATTCCAGATAATGTATTGTATCTAGAGATATGATTTTTGATGAAGAGAGATTACATGGACAACAAGTAAAAAGGACTAATAAGACATTCATAATAATAGATTTTGGTGAGTCATAAACATCAAAAGGAGGTATAAGTTGTTATATTTGATGAGTTTATGATATAGGAAATGCAACCACAAGATGTAAGATAAGCAATCTAAGATGATTATATAATAATGGCACTATAATATGAGGAAAATAAAGAGATAAACATCTGAAATCACTTAGAAATATTCCATTAATGAAAACTTATAAAAATAGTACAGTGAAGTATAATGGAGGATATGAATTCTCCATAAACTATTTTTAAGGAACTACATTGTACTCCTCTACCAATATATACTATGCACTCTCTATATTCTCTACCCTCTCATTTCACTCACTATAAGGCCTATATATAGGAAGATAAGTTCCTTGGCCCTTACTCTACCTTTGAATCTATCCTATGACTCATGTACATGTGGAATACATGCACATTTACATCATTGCACATTCTAACACTTGTGCATTTATTACATTTCTTGAAGTAACTACTTTAATTTACTCTAAAGTAAACTCCTATTCTAGTAATGTATCAAAGGTGGTAAAATGTTGTGTACCCAATAATATAATATACTCTAACATCCCCCTGTATTACATTATTTTGGTATTGAAGACTTTAGTCTTAAATATCAATACTCGACCTTCATATGTCATTTTGCTTGATCTGGTTCTTCTTCTTCTACTTTTGTCTTCATGTTGTCTCTTCTTGTATTTTCTATTTCACTAGTTTTTATTGTTTCAAAGTATTTGGAAGAGTATTTGATCTTGTAGTCTTCTAGATATCCTTGATGTACTAGTGATCTTACAATCTTGCAAGTCATATGTGGATCAGAATTGCTTCCTTTTCTGTTCATCGTTTTTTGTATGGCCTATTTCTTTGATCTTAAAAAATGTTAAGCTTGAACTCATTGTTAGTGGATGCTTTTGAAATAAAAACTTGGAAGAAATAATATAATCTAAATATTAGTCTCTCCTCAAATGTTTTCTAGTACTTGTATTTGTAGTAACAGGATTAATATGAATGATATTTTCTTCCACAATATTTACAAGGATGAGAACTCCAGTAGTTTATCTTCTCACGACCAAATTGGCTGCAATAGGAACATAGTAAAAGTATCCCAAATCCTTTGTAGTCTATTTTAGAAATATCATGTTTTTCTATTTCCCTGATGAAATAGTTAAACCATGTGTGTACAGTTGAAGCTATTCCATATTTACTTCTTTCATAAATCTGTATGAGGTCTTTTTCATAAATATCCTTTTCTATATTTTTAATATGATATTCAATAATTTTATTAGTATAACTATCATCAACTCCCTTTAAAATATCACTAGAATATGTTCTTGAAGAATCTACTTTCACCAAACTATTAGTTTATGGGTTTTCAAAAATCTTTTTGAGTTTTATTGATTCTTCTTTTCCATTTGTATCTTCCTTATTATCCATTGAATTCTTTGAATCATCAATCATGCTTTTAATCCATATTGGTATTTCCTTTCTTATTTTCTAATTACATTATTTAATGTGTTCTTTGGAGTAGACATCCTTATAACTCCTTAGTGTTATAAATATATTGAGAATAGTTCTGATAGAATCTTTTAAGTAGTCTACCTTATGACTCCCTAGTTTAGAGTATGTGAACTAATTTGATAAAACCTTTCTAAGACTTAGGTTTTATAGGATCCTTATGTCTCCCAAGTGATTAGAGTATGCTATAAGCTTGATAAAGTTCTTAGCTAATATTAGTTCACCTCTTGAGTTGATTTGATAATGTTTTGGGAATGCTAATAATCAACTCCTATTCATCTTGTTTCCCCTATTTGAAGTATTCACTTTTAAATTTAATGGAGTTCTCTATGGTTGGATTTCTTTTATCTCTTTAATGTGACTATGAGACAAGTGTAAGAAATAACTTACACTCTTTTAGAAAGTAATGATTTTGCTCCTTTATCCTTAAATTTCAATGATTCAAATTTCTAAATTTCAATTAATTCAAGTTTTATGTAGCACTCCTTATATCTCTCTAATTTGGAATTGTAGAAATTGATAATATTTGCAATAATAATAATTTGGTTTACCAAGTAGAAATAATTATATCTCCTATGATATTAATTGTAAATATTATTATTCTTGTATTTCAACTAATGTGTTTTGAAATACTATTTAAGGATATAAACTCCTTTGATTTGCTTTCAATTTACTAAGGCTGATTTTGCTTGTATCTTCAACGTAAATGATAAATGGATTCAACCTTAAGTTATACACATTATCACTCCTTAATAAAATCAATTTTAATCAAAGTTAAAACTTACCCTTGTAATGACGTATCTCCTTGATAGTGAGTTTTGTATTTCCTCGATGGTGGATGTATGGCAGTGATGACAATGATTTTACTAGGCATTTATTATATTAGTCTTTAATGCACCTTTGACTCCTCTTATAAACCTTGATTTTGTGCCTTGAATAATCACTCAACTATGTCTTGAATTTGATCTCAATCATACCTTTAATTCTCTCTCAATCATACCTTTAATTCTCTATGATCATCTTCAACTTGGCCACTTTAATAGGACCTTTGTCCCTTCTTGATGCTATGGAAAAGTGGTGCATACATTTCTTAGGTATCTAATGATGGTTGATGAGTGTTATTTAGATGCCTCTAATGATCAAGTCTCCCTTCAATGATGAGTATATGTTATAACCTTTGGAGTATATTTTAACACTTCAAGATAAGTGTTATACTATTCTTAGTGCTTCTTTATCTTGTGTAGTCATTAGAAATAATGTATGAGAATATGGTTTAAATATACCAAGTGGCACAAGATGCCTTGGCTATAGATTGCAAGTTTCAATCTAATCTTGTGCATGTAGGGCTTCCTCAACGTGTCTTACTCTACATCTATTTATTGCTAGCAAATACCCTCTTTTATCTTATCTTCAACGCTTTCTTTCCAAGTGAATGGTGTTGTGATAAAGCTAGCTCCAACTATGGTGGTTCTTAAGCACTGTAATGGATATTCTATAGTGCATTCCAATGGTGGTTGATAGTGCATTCCTCGACTGATAGTTCATCCACATTAGAGATTTGATAGTGCACCTTTGTTTTCACCTTATACTTTGCTTCTCCTTGCTTGCAATATGTTGTTCTTAGAATTTTTATTTTATGTTATGTTCAATGGATGATATTCGCCTTATGTAGACCCTTATTATGCTATAAGTTGATGTAGTCATAGGCATTGGATTCAAAAATGAATGTTGGTATCTTTAGACACCTTGAGTCTTGGCTAATGTGAGCCCTTCATTGGCTCTCTTACCTACTTGAAGTTTACTGCTGATATTATCACTTTGTAGACGTGTATTGATGGCTATTGTAGTGTCTTTGTGACACTATATATTTCCTCTTTTTCTATGTGTGACAAGGATATTATGGTGCAATAATCTAATACAAACAAGTTTGCAATAGTTAGAATAGAATACTTCAATTTGCACCTATATTTGAGATCTTTAAATCTCCTTTTGCAAGATTTATTTCTTCTTTGATGAGGTGGCTACTTGTTCTAATATTTAATAACAAACTTGAGATTTGATATTGCCCTCCTTACTAGACAACTCTTTCAATTGATTGGTTAACTTAGTAATAATGAATCCAAGCTTTTAATCATACACCTAATATACCCTTAACTTTAAATGCTTAGTGCACCTTTAAGAATAACAAGTATAATGCAACAAAAATCTCTCCTTATTACTCCTATAAATAAAATCTTAAAGGTAACTCAAAATATGCACTTCAATCTATGCAAATTTTACTTAAAATTAATGTCTTATTTTTTGTAACTAGATAATAGGAAGATGATATTTTTCTTTTTGTCAAAAATTATCTAATTCCTATTTTAATGTGCAGGTATTAACATTTATAAGAAACTATCTTCTACACTCCCTTGAAGAATTTAATATACAACCTTCTCTTTGCAAATTTTGAAACCTAATAAGGTGCCTAATGGAACTTGATAACGAACCAAATAATTAAAGTTCAACTAATGAACATTATTGCACCAAATTTGCTTACCTTAATGAATTTTGTAGATGAATGATTTCAAGGTGATTAGATTCACCTTATTGTTGTCTTTTATTGGATGAAATTGAAACTCTTCTTGACTGCCCAAAATAGTTGTTTAACTCGCCTATTTGCAAATTTGAAAGCCTCTAACTTGTTGCCCTGAATATGTAGTAGGTGACTTTAATTATCCTTCAGAATGCACTCTATAAATCTAAATTTTCACAACTAGTAATGTTTTTCTAATTTTTGTCCTTTCACAATAAAATATTTCACTAAAATGCTATCCTTGAATCTCAAAAATTTGGTAGGGAACTCCTCCAAATTGCAACTGAGATTTTCCTTCAAAAACCCTTCAGTTTTTTTCTATAGAAACCAACAGATCTCCTTTTTCTGAATGAGCCTTCTAGCCTTTAAAGATAATATTTAAATCTCTCAAATCTAGTAGCTCCTTCTATCTCCTTTCTCCTTCAACATCCTTGTCAAATTATGACTTCAATATAGACCTTCTCAAGAATATTAAAGTCTTGAAGTCTTAACCAATCTCCTCTAAAATTTTATAATATTCTTACCAAATCTATCTTTGTTTGGGTTTGTTGTCGAATGGCAATAATTTGAAGAACACAAGCTTATACTGAGAGGGGGTGAACAGTATAAGATCACTTTTTACTTTTTCTTTCCCAATAAATATTATGCAATGTAAATATAGCAATATCAATAGAAGTAATCAAAGCAATGCACAAATCACAACACACAATAGAGACACCACAATTTACGTGGTTCACCCAATGTGGGCTACTCCACGGAGAAAATATTTCACTAAAATTTTCTCAATAAATCTCTTGGGAATCCTTTCCCTATTACAATATTTATGGACCTCTATCCAAAGGAGACACCAATCCCCTAAATCAAGTTTGTGGATCTCTATCCATAGGAGAACTCCTTCTCCTCTACTTTGGCTAGTGATCCTCTAGAAGACTACTGCCTCCACTATACTAGATTGTGGATCTCTATCCACTGAAGGCTCTTGTCCCCACTTAGAAGACCTGTCCTCACTACCCTAGCTGATGGATCTCTATCCACTGGAGACTATTGTCCTCTCTGCTATGTCACCTCCAAAGCTCTATCTCAAATCTGCACTAAACACAGTCCTTCGGTCTAGCATAAATCTGCTCAATATATATATTTGGTCTAGCATAAATTTATCCTCAAATATGCACCAAAATTTGTCCTCAAATCTGCTCAACAAGTCCACATAGAACTTTCTCAAATTTGCTCAAAAAGTCCACACAAAACTTGCTTAAATATGCTCAACAAGTCCATACAAAAGTTGCTCAAATCTGATCAACAAGTCCATACAGAACTTGCTTAAATCTACTCAACAAATCCACACAAAACTTGCTCAAATATTCTCAAAAAGTCCACACAGAACTTGTCCAATATGCTCAACAAGTCCACATAGAACTTGCTCAAATATACTCAACAAGTCCACACAAAACTTGCTTAAATCTGCTCAACAAGTCCACACAAAACTCGCTCAAATCTGCTCAACAAGTCCACACAGAACTTATCCAATCTGCTCAACAAGTCTACACAGAACTTGTCCAATCTGCTCATCATGTCCACATAGAACTTGTACAATTTTCTCAACAATTATACATATAACTTGTCCAATCTGCTCAACAAGTCCACATAGAACTTGTCCAATATGCTAAACAAGTCCACACAGAACTTGTCCAATCTGCTCAATAAGTCCATAAGTATCCTTAAAGACTTGCCTCAAATATGCTCAATTACTTTCAATAACTCTCTTAGAAACATAAGGAGAATTGTTAGAGACTCAATATGCTTCAACTTCAACTCAATGCTCAATCATATTCTCAACTCAATTCATAATATAGAATAGTTTGTTTTATGGAACTTGAACAATCACTTCACACATCCACTTGACTAGGCTCAACCAACTCTACTCAATCAATCACTCAATGAAATAATCCTTGCTCACAAACCCTAGTCCAAGCATATGATCACTCACTCAAAATATCTCCAATAATGGTCAACAACAAATCTCATATGACAATGATACCCATGTTCTTTTCAAACCCTAGTTTAAGTTTTTTACTCAATAACTTACTTCAACAACAATGCTTATAAAAAAATCTCACATAACAATGATACCCATGTTATTTTCAAACCCTAGTTCAAGTTCTTTACTCAAAAACTCACTTCAACAACAATGCTTATAAAACAACTCTCACATAACAATGATACTCATGTTCTTTTCAAACCCTAGTTCAAGTTCTTCACTCAAACAATGGCTTCAACAACAATGCTTATCAAACAAGGTTTTAACAACACTTCTTTATTCCATAAAACCTTGAAGCATTCACTCAACACACTCAATAGGAAAACCTAATCAATTTATTTTCACTCCAAACTTATTTTCTAGAAAACCAATCAATCAATTCAACTATGGAAGAATGTGCTCATACCTTTTTCTTGATTGGAGAATGATCTTCAAAAATTGCCTTCAGGGAATACCTTCTTCTTTGCCAAGTACCAAGGGTTAGATAACAAGTGTTATACTTCACAAAATACAATAATAGCTCAATTTCATGATACACCTTATATCTCCTTCTCAATAGCAATATTTGACAATAATATCTTCACAAAATTTTCCTTTTCAAAACACACCTTCAATTTCTCAATTTCACAAAATTGATATTTCAACTTAATTTCTATTTCCTAAGGTAAAATAATATTTACCTTAATAAAGAACCTATTTACCACTTAGGAAAATAAATTAATATCACCTTATAACTCCCTAACCTTAGCATAATTTTTCAAATTCCATGAACACCCCTAAAACCTTATCACAATGATCAAATATCACAAATATTCCCTTATGCCTCCTAAACCTTAGTATTATGCAAAAATCAAAATTAAATCATAAAAACCTTTGGTGAATCCCCCTTCCATGTTTTTTGGAGTTTAAACCCTGTGCCTTCTCCCTTGGTTGGCACCTTAGCTATGGCTAGCTAGCTGTGTGAGATAAGCACTCCACGTGCTTAGCTTAAGACCTAAGGTTTCTTAAGCCTTTTCACAAAGGCTTCAAAGCATTTGGCCTTCTCCTACGTCTAGCACCAAGCTAGACCACGAGCGCTACTCCCTCTGTCTTGTTCCTCACTCGAACACGATGTGCTACCTCGAACACGATGCACTACCTTGCTTCTTCAATACCTCACTTCATGATTTTTGGAGGCTCCAAATTTTTTGTTGTGTTCGAATTCGAATTCACACTTCCCTAAGGTTTGTCTTAGGGTTTAAATACCCTTCATTTACTTTGCATACAACATCGGTGGATGATTCGACTTGATGACGTCGACTTGTATAAATTATAATTTATAATTAATTTAAATTCAAAAGAATTTAAATATTATAAATTTAATTTATAAACTTTAGACTTTAATAAAAAATTAAAGCCCTCTTTGAGTTAATATCAAATTGTCATTTGCACTTCACTAGGTTGATGAAAAATAATTTTGCCACCTTGGTTTTAATAAAAACATTAATTCTGCCATCACAATATTAGGGAACTATCATTATGAGATTTATATAAAAAAACCTTTTAATGTGACACCATGGTTTTAACAAAAACCCTTATAAAATCATATTTGGACAAATTTTCTCCATCTCTTTGTATTGCTTCCTGATGTTAATGATGGTGTACTCCATGGTATTAATGATAGTTTCATGTGTTCACTTTGGCATCAATAACAACTTTTTACCTTGACATCAATGACAACTAAATGATCTTAAAATGTCCAACATAATTGTCCTAAAAACTTCTTTTATTAGGAACTTCTCTTCAGTGGTAAATTTCTCCAATGAATTCTTCTCAGAACTCCTTCAATGGCCTTCTCCTTCAATGGGTCTCTCCAAGCCTTCTCCTTGTTTCTCCTTGAGACCTCTTCTCTAGGATCTTAACTCTCGCAACTTCTCTGGTATTTCTCAATAAGACCTTTCTTTCAACCTTCTACTATGGAAGTTTTGTAGTGATATCTTCCTCTTGGATCTCTGGAATCTGTTGCTTTTGGAATAGGATTTTTGCTAGTTCTCTCTGTTCCAAAATTGGAAGTTCTTCAATGGTATCTTCTGTGGGTATCTTCAAATTTAAGAGGATATCTTCACTCTCCAATATTTTTTAAGACTCTTTTCCGTGAGTTTCTTCCTCCTTCAATGGGGTCTTCTTTATAGGCTATCCTCCTTGATTTGCAGTATTTAATCTTCACTGGAGATCACCAACCTTTAATCTTATCCTAGAATATTTTTTGGAGTCTTTTCAATCTGTTATTTGTAGTCTTTAATGGAGATCACCAACCTCCAATATCCTCCTAGATTCTTCTTTGGAGTCTCTTCTTCAAATCTTCAGTAATGCTCCTATGGTTTTTTCTTCTTCTACACTCTACAGGTCTACAATATATAGCAATGGGACCTTTTCTTCAGGCCTCCAAATATTTGATCTTTCATTTGTTTCTTGTGGTGTTGGATTGATTCTAAAGAAGATATTCTTCCTAGATCTATGTAGGAAGCTTCCCAAATTTCTTTGAATCTCAATTTTCTGCAAAAAAATATTAGGACTATAATGAAAGAAATTCTAAATCTAGAGATGATCAGTCTTCACTAGTTGATTTGTCAATCTAGTGGAATTAATGTTGATTCCTAGTCTTCATGAGTTTTTCTATAACCCTGTGGAAAGACTCTAGCCAAATGAAATCTTAGAAATTTTAAAAATAATATTTTTGGATTTCTCTCAATCTCACTTGTGGCTCTCCCTATTTCCTATTGATCTATCGTGTGCTTTGATACCATTGTTAGCTTTTGATGACCTTATAATATAGGAAATGCAAACACACAATATAAGATAAGTAATCTAATATGATTGTATAATAATGGCACTATAATATGTAGGAGAATAAAAATATATACATCTGCAATCACTCAAAAATATGCCATTAATGAAAGCTCATGAAAATAGTACAATGCAGTATAATGGAGAACATGAACATCCCATAAACTATTTTTAAGGAACTGCATTGTACACCTCTATCAATCTATACTATGCACTCTCTATATTCTCTAGCCTCTCATTTCACTCACTATAAGACCTATATAGGAAGATAAGTTCATTGGCCCTCACTCTACCTTTTAATCTATCCTATGACTCATGTGCATGTGGACTACATGTGCATTTACATCATTACACATTCTAATACTTGTGAATTTATTGCATTTCTTGAAGTAACTATTTAACTTTACTCTAAAGTAAAATTATACTCTAATAATGTACCAAAGGTGATATATTGATATGTACCCAATAATGTAATATACTATAACATAAGTATTTCTCCAAAAACAAGCATAAAAGAGAAGATAACATTACAATCACATTTAAGCTACTTAATGTTGGATCAATATTTTGAAAGGAGGTTCACAAGAAACAAAGCACAAGCTGAAGAAGAAAGACAAAATGAATAAGAAGATAATATGGTGAATAATAAGTAGCCCAAAATAAGGTATACACCAAAGCCATGAAAGAAGGATTGAATGTAATTGAAAAGGATAATACTTGGGAGTTGTGTGAACTTACAAAAAATGAGGAGATAATTGGAGTGAAGTGGGTGTTCGATACCAAGTACAATATTAATGGATCAATTGAAAGGTACAAAGAAAGGCTAGTTGTAAAGGGATATGTACAATTAACTGGCATATATTATATGACATATGCACTTGTTGCAAGACAAGACACAACAAAAATGGTCATAGCCTCAAAAAACCATAGATTGTATATCAAATTGATGTAAAGAGTGCATTATTGAATGGTAATATTGAAGAAGTGATTGTTAGATAACCAAAAGGACTTGAAGTAAAATGTAGAGGACATATCTATAAGTTAAAAAACATTATATAGATTGAAACAAGCACGAAGGACATTTTATTCAATAATTGATGTACATTTTTTTGAAGTGTGAATTTGTGAAAAGTAATGAGCCCATATTATAATACGAAAGGGAAGGTAATGATATTTTTATTGTTTACTTATTTGTTGATGATCTAATTTTCATAGAAGTTCATGAAGATAAAGTTCAAGTAAGCCATTATGCAAAAATTTGAAATGGGTGATTTTGATTTGATGCATTATTTTCTTGGTATGGAGGTCCATCAAACACATGATGGGATATTCGTTTACCAATCTAAATATGCATGTGATATGTTGAAAAAGTTTGGCATGGAAAGTTGCAAATACACTGCTGCTCCTCTTGCATAAGGTGAAATATTGTGTAAGGATTATGGAAGTGGAAGAGAGGATGTGAGGAAGTATAAAAATTTGATTAGAAGCCTTATAATCTCGACAATAACAAGATCAAATATTACATATGTAGTCTTTTTGGTTGTAAGACGTGTGAGTGATCCATAAAATATCATATAAAAGCAGCTAAGATAATTTTTAGGTTTATGAAAGGAAATTCAAATTATGGAATATATTTTACTTATGTAATAAGATTGAGATGATTGGTTACAATGATTAAAACTAGGAAGACTCAATTGATGATAGGAAATCTATATCAAGAAATTGTTTCTCATTAAGAAATGGATTAATAATTTGGAGTTTGAAGAAACAATGATTGCATTCTCGATAATAGAGGCAGAGTATATAGTAGCAACATAAAAAAGCATACAAGTAGTGTGGTTGAGGCGAATCTTAGAAGACCTTACTGAAAAGTAAGATATTACCATTTATGTGATAACATGAGTACAATTAAAATGATTAAAAATATTAATTTTTTCATACAAAATCTATTAGAAATAGAGTCTATTCCATCATTTGGGTTATGTAAATGTATCTTCCAAGGTACATACTTAGTTTACTTTAGGGGCAAGTTATCTAGTTACTTCATGCAATGTAATAAGTGCACAAGTGTCAATGTGCAAGTTGTACATGTGCAAGTTGTCCCTTGCACAACTAGATAGATTGTTGTCCAAGTATCCTATTTTTCCTATATAAGGATGGCCTCATAGATAGATAGATATAGAGTCATAGATACATAGAGAGTCGGGGGACATAGTGTAGCTTAGTTCTATGTGTGACACCATCCATTGGTGATGGGTGTAATGTAGTTTAGTAGCTTTATATTGGAGTGTTCATTTCCTCCATAGCTACATTGTAATATTTTATATCATTTGTATTTATTGGGTATTTCAATCATCTAGAAGATTTACTTTCTTTCATATTATTCTACATCTTGTGATTGCTATCTCCTAGTGCTTGCTACATCAAAAGCTAAAAATGGTATCAGAGATACGGTAGATCTAGTCTATGTAGGTCTATAGGAAAGCCACCATTATCATTGAGCTTGAGAATTTTGACAAACTGATGCATCGCTGGACCAACCACTATCAAAAGCTCTCAGAAGAATCTAGGTGGTAGAATTAAGGAGAGTCACGAGTGAGGATTGAAAGAAATATTAGTTCTAAGAAATACTAAGATTGTAATTGACTAGATTCTTTCCATAGAGTTTTAAGAAAAACTCATGAAGACCAGGATTCAACATTCAAGCTACTAGATTGACAAATCATCCAGTGAGGATTATCTAGGATATCTAGATTTTGCTAACTAGTGCCTAAATTTTCTTTGTCTACAAAAACTAATTCTTAGAGGATTGGGACTCCTCCTATGATAGAAATCTAGGAGACTCCAACTTCATTAATCGAAGGTTGACATGCCCTCATAGTGTAGATATTGGTTCCTTGTGTAAGAGAAGAATACTACGGAAGAAGACTTCTTATGAAGAGTTGTGGTGAAGTCAAGAGATTGAAGATCTCCATTGTTGAATCAAAGAACTTCACAAGTTGAAGAACATACCATAAAAGCCTTGATATAAAAAGGCCATAGGATCCTTGAAGGAGATGCCACAAAAGTCTTGATACCAAAAAGGAAAAGCCACAAAAGGCTTTTATGGCCTTGGTACTGAAAAAGGCCATAAAATCCTTTTTCAGTACCAAGGCTCTTATGGCCTTTTTGCATCAAGACTTTTGTGGATTTTTTTAGTACCAAGGTTCCTATGGTACTGAAAAAGGCCATAGAAGACTTGGTACTAAAAAATGCCATAGAAGCCTTGATCCTGAAGAAGAATTTGAAGAGAATATCTGATTCAGAAGCAGACTAAATATTTTAGTACTAATATGTTTTTGTAGGGAAATAAGATTCAGTGAGTTGGAAAACTTCCTAAAAGAAACTTAGGAAGGGTATTTTATTTAGAATCAATTTAGCACCTGAAGCAAAATCAAAGAGATCAAAATATGTTCTCATTGCAAAACCTCTAGTCAAGGAAGGAGAAGGAGAATAAGGACTAGGTGAGTCTTGCTCGAATCTAGAAGTAGCAGAATCAGATATCCAAAAGTAGATCTCATCACCAACACTTCCAAGAGTAGAAGGTTGAAGAAAAGGTCTCAAGGAAGACCATAAGAAGCTATCAGATTAGAGACCTTGGGAAGGTCTTATCGAGCATCCAAAAAATGCTAGGAGAGCCTTACTAAAGATATTCTCAAAGGAGAACTCATTGGAGAAATCCACTACCAAGGAGAAGCCTATGATAGTGAAGGACTTGGGACAATTATCTCCATCCGACAACAAGCCCAAGAGAAGAATAATTTGGCAAGGAGTGCCAAATATCAGAAGAATAATTTGACAAAGAGTACCAAATCTTAGAATAAGATCCTGCTTGAAGTCAGAAATCAACAAGATGACTTGAAGATAGAAGAAGCTCACCAAATCTTGAAGATTTGAATATTACCTCTCACAAAAAGAAGGCATCACTTCAGAGACAAAGACTTCTCCAAATCTGTAGTAGAAGGAGGAGAACAAAAGAGGAGAACAAGCCATAAAATCCTAGGCTCGTAAAAGAAAGGTTGAGACCATCATTTGGTGAAGAAGGATCTATTCAAGATAGTCTACAAAGAGCTGCAATAATATTCATGTAGCGAAAACTTGGTGATTCTAGACACCAAGATCTACATCCTCTACATAAGTGATATAAGAGCTACTACAAAAAAAGGTATGCAACTTTCTGGTGCAAGTAGGTTCATTAATTCATTTACCTATCATATTTGTTAGAAGTACTTGCAACTTGGATTTAGATTAAAGTTGCAAATAGAAAATTGGATTATGGTATTTGAAAGTGCAAAAAGAAAAAAATTATTTTTAAGGTTCATTTGCACTTTTATTAGGAGTTGATTAGATTTCAAAATTGCTTCTATCAACTACCTATTATCTATTTTGGAAAAATAAAAAGAAGACTAAGTCCTACAATATTAGTTGTAGTGAAATTGTAGAATAACTCTTAAAAGATTCATTTTAGGTTATTCTTGATTAGTTGTAGTAAATTATTAGTGCATTAATTTGAGAATTTATTAGAGTGATAAGGTGTAATATTAGTGCATTAAAAGTGAAAGACTTGTACTATTATACTACTCTCAAAAGAAATTAGTTTTGTGTTCTTGAAGGGCACAAAATCTGATTTGTATTAAGTGTCTAAAGACACTATTGAAGAACAAGAAATCTACAACTTGTAGTGGCAAAAAGAAGCCACCCAAAAAGGTTAGAATCCTCAAAAACTTGGAGAAGAACACAACTAACCAAAAATAAAAATAGAAGCTTCAAATATTGAGACTTGGTGAGTCTCAAATCCAAAAGCATTACAAGATTGAATGCAAGGAAATAAAGTGGAGAAAATTGCATAAATTATAAAGCTTCTATCTACTGTTATCTAAAATTGGAGGTGTTATCTAAGTGTCCAAGCAAAAAGGAAAGGTGTCTACTCATAAAATACAACCTCAAAACCCTGTATTGCAGGAGAAAAATCTACCATAAAACCAAAATCCTGATCTAAAATAAGAGTGTAAAAGAAGGTGCATCAAAGGAGGTCTATGTACATACTATAGTACATTTTATAGCACCATTTTAATCTAGTTTTTTATAGCCCAAAAGTAGATTTGAATGTGCCCCAAAAAGGCACAATATACACAAGGAAAAAGTAGCCAAGAAAGGGTCGAACATAAGCACTCTTCCCAAGCAATAGGAGCCACTCAAAGGGCTCATCTTGGATGGTCGAACCTATAGAAGATAAGGCATAAGGGAAGATCAAGTAGTGTACAAAGCAAAATATAAAGCAAACAAACGTCAAAGAAAATGAGTACTCTTATAAAAGCAAGCTACGGAGAATTTCTACCATAAGTGAAAGCTAACAGTGGAGTGAAGCATCAAGGAGTCTTCATCCAAGCACTACCATTTGGACTCCATTCAAGGGCCACCAAAGCTACTCCATATCTCCACCAAAGATATGCCATATCTCCACCACAACTCACCCATTAGCTTTGCTTGGCTGGAGACATTTCAGCATCTACATAAAACAACAAAGATCAAGGTGGAAAACGCATTGGAGAGTCTTCAAGTAAGCATTGATAAAGAGAAGGGCATGCAACTACCACTTATCATCCTATGAGATATCCTCTATAACACTCACAAAGAAGATGTTATATTTCTTGGTACCCATACTCCAAACAGTGGAGTTATGTACAACTTGACATACATTACAACAAAGAAAGCTTGTAGACATTGAGGAAGGAGTGTTTCTTGGACAATGCTCAAGAGAGAATCAAAACATTTCAATCCAAAGGTGACATTTGTCACAAATAGTGGAGTGAGTTTGAAACCTCCACCAACCAAGTTAAAGCTTCCATGAGCATTCAAAAACTTATGCTGTGACACTTGTCACTCATCCTATCATATATTAAATATGCCTTGGACCATGGAAAGGAAGCATAGCAATTGAAAGTGATATGAGCAATAGTTTGAAAGCTACTTGGCAGATTGATAATACATCAATAGATTGACTACAGATGCTTGATAGTAGTTCAAGTGCGATTTGGCAGATTGACGATATATGCTCGAAAGTAGTTTGAGCGTGAATCTACAAGTATTTTAAGCAATCAAGTTCAATTCAAAAGAATCTCGTTCAACCAGTATTTACAAAGAGCATTAAAGCCTTGGGGAATTTGTGCTCAAAAAGGAGAGTTTACTGCCATATTCACCCGACGTCATAAAGGTACAAAGCCTTAATTTCTCATCCAATTTGCTTTCAATTTTAAAGGGAGTTATAAGGTTATAAGATAAGGTTGATATATTAATTGAAATCAATCTTTATTTGAAAGCAAAACTTAGGGAAATTAATATAATATTTGCAAAAATATAACTTAGGAGAAATAAGGGATTCTACTTGGAATTAATCCATTTAATGTTTGCAAATATTAATGTGTTCTAGTTTTCCAAATTTGGGAGTGATAAGGGTTACAACTTCAAACTAGTTTTTTGGAAATTAGAAACACTTGAATAAAATTCCTAAGGGTTTCAAAAGGGGTTATTAAAATCTTTTATCAAATTTGGAAATTTATATTCTTGTCTCAAAAAATTTCTCTTTAGGGATAAAATAAATCCAACATTAAAACCTCTTCAAAAATTGAAAAGTGCTTAGTTCAATAGGAGTATTAAGGAGTTAAGAAGTTGATTTTTGATCCTTACAAAACTTGTACAAAATCAACCAAAAATTGAACTATATCTTACAAAAGCACTATATCATACTCCAACAAACATTTGGGAGTCATAAGGGATTCCACAAAACTTGATAATAATATCGATAAAAATTTTCAAGTTGTGAAGATATAAGCTTTCTTAAAAAACCTAAAATTAGGCATTCATACTCTCATTACTAGGGAGACATAAGGAAGTCTACAACCTAAGAATTAATAAAGGTTTTATCAAATCAAGCTTATATACTTCAATTAAGGAGCACATATCCTAATACTAGGGAGCTATATAAGAATGTCTACTTCTACCAATAAGTGCTTTAGAAAGGAAAAATCCAATGCCATAAAACTTGGGATCATGAATCTACTCATGAAATTAGAAGGAAGGTTAGATCTAGCTTCAAAAGTAATCCATAGTGAAGCTTTAGAAGATAATTTTGATACTATGGAATGCTATCTTCAAACTCATCTCAATGAAGCAATTGAAAATGGAAAAAGTGATATTTTACTTTCCTTAGACTTTGCAAGCATATTATACATGGCACTGCTCACATATAAACACTACAAGGCAAAAAATGAAGAACAAAAAGGATTGATAGAATTACTCAAAAAGAAGTCAAAACTTGATGAATCATATCTAGAAATTTTTTTCAATCCTCATGTAGCATCAACACTTCCTGTTCTACTAACTCAAAATATTATCATGATGCCTTAAGTAGTTGTTCAAAAACTTTTGTACATATTAAATATAGAAAAGGAGAATCATCTTCACAAGAACCAGGTAGCAGCTCGACCTCCTATGAGAACACAAAAACCAAAATCAAAGGCAAAGCCAAAGATGAAGAAGAAAACATAGAAGATAAAGGAGGAATACAATGTAAAGTCAATTGAAAGAAGAAGCCTCAAATCCAGCTTACTCTACATCATATGAAGACATAGATTACCTACTAAACCTAAACACAAAGAATGCAGAGGAAGAAGACAAATTTCAAGAAGAAGAAGTCCATATTAAAGACTAAAGTCTTCAAGACCCAAATAATGTAATACAAGGGGGTGTTAGAAATAGATTCTATTCCATCATTTAGGTTATGTAAATGTATCTTCCAAGGTACATACTTAGATTACTTTAGGGGCAAGTTATCTAGTTACTTCATGCAATGTAATAAGTGCACAAGTGTCAATGTGCAAGTTGTCCCTTGCACAGCTAGATAGAGTGTTGGCCAAGTATCCTATTTTACCTATATAAGGATGGCCTCATAGTTAGATAGATATAGATTCATTGATACATAGAGAGTCAGGGGACATAGTGTAGCTTAGTTCTATGTGTGACACCATCCATTGGTGATGGGTGCAATGTAGTTTAGTAGCTTTATATTGGAGTGTTCATTTCCTCCATAGCTACATTGTAATATTTTATATCATTTCTATTTATTACATATTTCAATCATCTATTTTTCTTATTATTTTGCATCTTGTGAGTGCTATCTCCCAATACTTGCTACATCAAAAGCTAACAAAATCAAAGCACAATAATTTGAAGAATCATTTTACTAAAGACTTAGTCCAATAAAATGAAGTTAAATTGAAACAATGCAATTGTTAGCAAATAAGACCAATTAGCATAGGTCATCCATTCCTAGGATAATATAATATCACACATATAAATCCATTAAATCATGATAATAACAATATTTTATAAAATGAAAACTTTATTGATAAAACATATCTATTGCATTCGATCCTTTCTTCATTACATCACTTCTCACATAACAAATAGCTTTGTATTCAATATATAACTACATGAGACTCTTCACATGCACTTGAATAACCTTTGATCTCCTCAAAATCATGGGATATGCAACCTTTCATATTTCCTCTTTACATGACAAATCCAACATATTACATAATGATAAAGTCTCTCATAATTTGCACATTACTCCTTACTTTTAAACTTGAAATATTACACTCATAACTCTCTCTTACACACAAGACAACTCACATTTATAACTCTTCACTTACACACATGATACCTCACACTCATAACTCTTCACTTACACACATAACACATCATACTCATAACTCACACTTGATTACATGACACATATCCACACTTCACAACTTCATACATACTATTGACTCAAAATAATAAACACACACTCTAATCTAGCATTTCCCTGGTTGCTAGAAAATGCTAGATTTTATGAATGCAAATCAAAGAATGTAATTGGATAAGCACTACAACAGAATAAATCTAAATTGGCCAAATTAATGGACACCTCATACATGATTCAATTCAGATAAATTTTGAATACTGGAACCTAACAGGAACTCAAGGTCGGATAAAGCCATTGGATCACTTGAGTATGCAAGGAAACACAAATTTAAAGAAACTATTCCCTTGGGAATAGGTTGGAATCTATACTCGCCAGCAGAGAAAGCAATTAGCTCAACACATAAAATTCTCAATGACAAAAATGAGCATCGAGTCTCATTTTATAGTTTTTACATGAGAAGAACTCTCGAGAAGAAGTGAGATATTAGAACACATGTTACAAAAGATAAACCCAATCTAAAAGTAGTTACAACACGTGTTGGACTAACAAACTTCTCAACACATGATGTAAAAGTGGGTATAAAAGATAAACCCAATCTAAAAGTAGTTACAATATGTATTGGACTAAAAAAATTCATTTATGTATTGGACGATGTGATTATTCTCAAAAATTCATCCAGGGCAATGTCTATTCCTTTCTTAGATTTTTTCAATATGTTTATTTTAGATTCATCTTGGCAAAGAAATTTATTCACACATATTGTAAGAATCAATTTTATAGAGGCTCCACAGGTTTCTATCTTTGCGGATGAAGAACAAGTTTACAGTCCAGATCCTCCTACTCCAGAACCCCCTCTGGATGCTCAACCAGAAGATTCAAACATTGATGTTGTAGTTGCTCGTATGATTCAAGACTGTACAGACTGCCAAGCATCACTAACCGGCATGTGTCGCATACATGAATATTTTGCACATCGATAGAAATTAAATTGTACATAAACTACTATGGTTAGACACTGACCTTCATAAATAAGGTTAAGACCATCATTTGTTAGTTATCACATGTGACTAGTTTGTTAGTTGTCACATGTTGAATAGTTTGTTAGTTATCACATGTGAATAGTTTGTTAGTTGTCACATGTTGAATAATTTGTTAGTCATCACATGTTGAGTAGTTTGTTAGTCATCACATGTTGAATACCTTGTTAGTTATCACATGTGACTAGTTTTTTAGTTATCACATGTTAAATAGTTTGTTAGTTATCACATGTCAATCTCTCTGCGACTGAACTTTCTGCCAAAGCATATAGGAGGGCGTCTTCTCGGGGGATTTTGGTGGGGAATAGTTTCTTTAAATCTGTGTTTCCTTGCATACTCAAGTGATCCACTAGCTTTGTTCAACCTTGAGTTCCTGTTAGGTTCCAGTCTTCAGAATTTGTCTGAGTTGAATCTCGTACGAGGTGTCCATTAATTTGGCCAGCTTAGGTTTGTTCTGTTGTAGTGCTTATCCAATTATGTTCTTTGATTTGCATTCTTAAAATCTAGCGTTTCCCAGCAACCAGGGATTAATAGCAGAGAAGAGAAGACTGCTTCTAGATTTGAATGCAATCTTGAGAAATCTTGAGAACCCATTTATTGGTATCAGAGCCCTGTTAGAATCCTAGAGCCCTATGTTAGCGAGTCTAAATGATAAAATTTTAGATAGTCGTATCATCAATCTTCACTACAATAATTGTTTATGCTCTTGTGTACCTATTGAAGAAAGCGTTGTAGAAGGTATCGGTCATGATCAAATATCATCTACAAGTAGCCCGACAACACGTCTCAGAAGCATCTACAGTCAAACACAGTAAATATGTAAGTCCAACTTACATGGATTCTTTTGCATCTAATTTTGGTTCGGATGATACTTTGATAAATTATGGGTGTCAAATTGATGAAATAGAATCAAAAAATTCAGATATGGGTAGTTATGATCTTTCTTTACTTATTCCTAAATTATCTGAAAAAGAAGTATACCAACTAGACAAACAGAAGAAACTATTGAAACAATCTGAGTCTAGTTTTATTAGAAGATATTTGCCTCTGAATATATATAGGCCAAAAATTAAACAACTATTCAGAATTGTTGAAAGCAATATTAAGGTCAATAGGACCAAAGCCTGTAGAAAAATATCAGTGTTCAATCCTTCTAAATTAAAGGCCCTCTCTCAGATGAAATTACAGGGATATAATTTTATACATTTTGGAGCAATCCAAATTGTAATTACTCCATTATTTCATAAGGGTTTGCCAGGATCTACCTACTATGGTCTAGTAGACAGCCGATTCACTTCATTCGACCAAGCTATTATTGGGAAAACTGTGGCTTCACTATCAAATGGGGTACAATATGTAACTTTTTACCCTAACTTCCCATATCCATTGCAGGATGATACTTTTGGGAAAATATGGCAGATGTTAATAGAAACCAGAGGCTTGGATCTGAAACCAGGAAGTTTTGAACTTTCAATTACAGTAAAATTTTTGTGTCAAGTGTGTAACACATTAGTTCCTATTAAATTCAATTCCGAGAAGAGTAAATATGCAGTGTCAGTCGACATGTATTCTGATGAGGCAACTTCAATGCCTATAACATTTTCTGATTTTGAGATCCCGAGAGAATGGGAGTTGAGTCTACACTCAGTGGATCCAATGAAATATTTTTTTGAGTATCAAATTGATGTAGCTGATGATAGACAAAAAGCCAAAATCACATTTAATCAACCTCCTCTATCAAGGGTAACTTCTTTGAGAATACCTCACCCATTACCTATCATCCGAAAGAGTCCAAGTTTAAGAACTCAACAGTCTCAGAATCTTGTACAGAATCAGGACAGTCAAAAAGCTACTCTTCCTTCTTTAGTTTCTAGTATTCATATCCATACATCGGATCCAAATCCAAAAGTGAATGTGCAACCTATCAATAACATGCACATGATGATGTTTTCTCCTGGTTCCTCTTCTTCATTAAAATGGAATCATAAAAACAAAATCTTCCATAAAGGTGGCAAATGGCCCCTTAAAGAGAAACATTGCATAACCACTTCAGATACTGAATTACCCACAGTAAGAGCAGATGTATCTTGCATTCTTGAACATGATGTCGATGATATTGCAGATCAGTCTGAATCTGTCAGACAAATGAATTACATCAACAACTAGAGTCAGTATGTTGAAAAGCATTTTGATAATATGGAAGTATATTTAGGAGAAATACAATCAGAATTACAGAAGGTAAATGAAAATCTGGCAGCAGTCAGATTATTCCAAGAAGAACAGAAAAATGCAGTAAAGATAGACAGTAAAAAAATAAAGTCTGAGGCAAAACCAAGTATCCCTATAAAATTGGCTAAAGCATCTAAGCCAATTAACATAACTCCTACGGGTTATCAAACCCTACAAAATAAATTAGGGAAACAAAAAGAAACAGAATCATCTTCTGTTAAACCACAAATGAACATGGCCAGAGTTGAAGGAAC
Source organism: Wollemia nobilis (assembly GCA_028583015.1). NCBI lineage: Eukaryota > Viridiplantae > Streptophyta > Pinopsida > Araucariales > Araucariaceae > Wollemia > Wollemia nobilis. Next base: position 5,336,929 of record JAQPPZ010000314.1, read on the forward strand.
AACACAACAGTCTAAGTTTATGTTCCCTTTCAACATAAAAGAAGGTGCATTTATTCTAAACATTGATGGCAACCCTAATCCTCAAGAGGTTATCCATATTTGGGTTAACCATTATAGCTCTCTGCAAGCAATACATAATTTTGATAACAATGCAATCATTGAGTTGTGCACCAAACACTTTGTTGGCATGGTATTACAATGGTGGGTACATGCATCAGATGAGTCCAAGATGCAGGTCTATGAACAAGGTTTACCATTACTGCATGAAGCTTTATTATTAGAATTCACCCCCAATAATGTGAATAAAGAAAAAGAAGATCAACTTAATCTTGCATTTAAAAAATTGTATGATATGAGTAGATTTGAAGAATATGTGCAAGATTACATGAAGAAAGTTTATGAATTGAATTTACACAGAGACCAATTTATTAAAATTCAGTTCTTATCTTCTTTACCAAAAGGTCTAGGACAATTGGTCTTAGATAAAATTGCTCAACAGGGTGTGGACATAAATACTTTGTATTTTGTTGATATAGTTGAATCAGTGCGACAGGAATGTCGTAAAATTTATTTATTTCAAAAGGTTTCCAAAACAAGCAAATCCCTTACAATAAAAGAATGTTCAGGTATCGATGGTGCAGAAACCTACAAGAAACCTAGAACAGTTAGAAGAAGGTTTGTTAAGAGTAAAGGTAAGAAGTATAAGCCTTTTAAGTATTTTAGAAGACGCAGACAAGCTCCTAAGAAAGACCCAAAGGATGTCTGTTGCTTTGCTTGCAGAAAGAAAGGCCACTATGCTCATTCTTGCCCATCTAAAGCTCCAAAACATGTCAGAGCATTATTTGCAGACCCAAATGTTAATACTGAATGGGAAATGTGTGAAACTGTAGAACAGTTAAATTTTTGGAAACAATAGAACGTTTCAGTGTTTAAATGTACAGTTGAATCAGATACTAAAAGTTCAATTTTTGATGAAGATAATGAACAGATTGATGAACAAGAATTGTAGTCCATTAATGATATGTTTATGGTATATCCTATTGATCCTACAATGCCTGAATTAGAATATTGTAGTGACTGTGAATTTGAAATAGATGAAGATGAAATTGAGGCTCAAGAAGCCCTGTACAGGTCTTATAATAATACTTCAGAGTCTTCTTCTTCTAGTTCATCTTTTGAGCAAATAAAATATGAAATAGATGTTGAATCAGATGCTCTATCTGATTACAATGAGATTCAAGCCACTCAGGCTTTACAAAAATATGATCCTTTCAAGGATCCAAAATCTTTGATGCCTCACAAAAAACCAGTAAATATAAAAAAACAACAAAAATTTGTTTATCATAAATTTCCTTTAGCATCTAAAAGTGCTCAATTACAGATAAACAAAATGGTGCATCATATCATCAGATTTTGTGTCCAATTCGGATTGCAGGAGATGGTGGTATAAATTTTTAGAAAATAGTTGCTTTCATAGATATTGGTTGTAACTTGAATTTTTGTCATGAGAAAATGGTTCAAAATTGGGTAGAATCCACAAAGGATTTCAGAGTATCAACAATGAATGGACAGAGAGGTTTGAAGTATTTTGCATTTGATATCCCTATTCAAATATCTGGTAAAATTATATATGCTAACTTTGTGCAGATAAATGATGCAGGATATGATGTTGGTTTGGGAAGTCCATTATTAGATACTTATGGACCATACACAGTTGCTCAACATTGTTTAGTGCTGAATATTGATAATGAAAAAATTACAGTTCCAAGAATACCAACTGTGTTTCATGCTCAAAAACTAAAGGCACAATGGACTGATCCTTCTCTCGAAGATATTATCAGTCATGAACAAGCATTGGAGAAACAAAGAATTCAGTAGGAGTTTTTACACTCCTTAAGTGCTTTGAATATGGATGTCAGTCCAGAGAGAATACAAAAACTTGTAGAACAAATGGAATAATGTTGTGTAGAGCATCCATTAGAGAAATGGAGCACCGAGTCCCCAATGGCTGAAATTCCTACTTTTCACAATCAACCAGTTGTTGGAAAAAGAATAGTTCTAAATAAAGAAGATGATCAAGAGGCTAGAAATCAGACACAAGAACTTTTGCAGAAAGGTTTGATTCACCCCTCAGAATCTAACTATTCTTGTTCTACTTTTATTGTCAGAAAACATTCAGAGCAGAAAAGAGGTAAGGCACGTATGGTTATAAATTACATTCCATTGAATATTATCACTCAGAATATAAAATGGCCTTTACCAGACAAGCAACAATTAATTCAAAGAGTAGGACAGGGGAAGATCTTTTCAAAATTTGATTGTGTTTTTGGTTACCATCAGATTAAAATAAAACTAGAAGATATCCATAAAACAACATTCACAACACCTACAGGTTTATATGAATGGCTTGTGATGCCATTTGGGCTCAAGAATGCACCAACACAATTTTAGATGAGGATGGATAGGATTTGTCAACCTTACCATCAGTTCTTGGCCAATTACATTGATGAATTTTTGGTTTTTAGCCAGTCTCTAGCAGAACATGAGCAACATGTTCTACAATTTAAACAATTGATGTTAAAACATGGAGTAGGTCTCAGCAGAGACAAAAAGAAATTCCAAATTGTTGTAAAAGAAGTGGAATTTTTGGGTGTTCTACTTAAGGATGGTAAAATTGTAATGCAAAAACATGTTCTAGAAAAAATTGCAATGTTCCCTGACCAACTGATTTCAAAAGACCAATGTCAACGTTTTCTAGGATGTATTAACTATCTGCATGATTATTTGTAGCGTGTCTCCATGATTACAAAACCCATCAGAGACTGTATGAAAGTCGAGCCTTTCAGTTGGTCCTCTACAACAACAAAGGCAGTAGTCAATCTAAAATCTTCTTGTGAGAATTTACCGCCTTTAGAACCTGCACTCTCAGGGCCATATGTTTTACAGACAGATGCAAGCAAGGAGTTTTGGGCTTGCATTATTTTAGTTAAAAGAGATCAGACAGAGAAAATTTTAGGGTACAAATCAGGTCAGTTCCAGAAACATGAATTGAATTATTGGCCAGTAGAAAAGGAAATTTTGGCCATAATAAAAGGTATAGAAAAATACATAACATTGTTATTGCCTGAAGACTTTATAATTCGAACTGATAGTAAAAATTTCAAATGGTTCATGGGTAAGAAAATCTCTGCCCAACTCTGTCGTGGTCGCTATGCGTGGTGGCAGACCCTCCTATCACAATATCAGTTTTCAGTTGAGTACATTCCGGGAAAGGATAATTCTCTACCAGATGCCCTAACCAGAGAATTGGCACATATGCATATGTTTGGAGGACATCCTCAGGCATGGCAGTGCTGGCCTTTACAAAGATACTTAAGATACCAAATAATGTAATACCTCCAACAACAATTCAAAAAAAACTGTGTACAAATATTTTTACTAAATTATTTTATCAAGAAACAATTTATTTGACTTACAAATATAATAAAAATTTCCTTATTAAGATTTACAAAATTATAATTATAAATAAATTTAAAAATAATCTCTTCTTAAGATAAACTTTTGACATATAATTAAGATAATATATATAATTAAAAACTATTTTTTTCCTTGGTGCGCTTCCTAAGATTTTTAAACCGTAATGCGAGAAATCAAAGGAGTAGAAAGCGACCCTTTGGATATTTATCAAACTGTTTGCATAGGACTAGTTAGTCATTATTTTCATATATGGGATCCTTGTTATATCACCGACCCCTTAGATATTTATCAAACTGTTTGCATAGGACTAGTTAATCATTATTTTCATTTATGGGATCCTTGTTATATCATTATTCATCATTAACATCGATGTTAAGATTTAAATATTTGTATCTTCTTTAAATTTTTCAAAATTTAAAAGTTACAAAATTTATCGAGTTGACCGCATGCCACTTAGTAGGTGGTGGTTTGATAGGTAGTCATTATTATAATTTCAATCAAATTCCACGTCAGCAGGATGCATTTCAAACCCCCTCGCACTCCCCTGCCTTGCTTCATGAACAGACTCTCGATCCTTTTCTCTGGTAATTGCCGCCATGCCAAAAACCTCGGGGAAACGGAGAGCTCCAGCTAGACAGGTGAAGAAGCGACAGTTCAAGGGAGTCCGAAAGAGAAAAGGAGGACAAAAATGGGTGTCGGAGGTTCGAGTCCCTAACTCCGCAGCCAGAATTTGGCTAGGCTCGGACGACACCCCTGAAGAGGCCGCTCGCGCTTACGATTACGCAGTTTGCTGCTTGAGAGGAGCCAAAGCCAAGTTCAATTTTCCCGAGTTTTGGCCGCAAAATCTGGTGGCCCCTTCGTTTCCACCCGCAGAAATTCAAGCTGCCGCGGCCAAGTATGCAGTGGAAGGTTTCCGGCAGCCGTCCGAGAAAGATGCGGCATTTTCTGGCAACGAATCCCAAACCTGCGTAGACGGGCAATTGATTTTGGAGGAGGAGAATCCGGCATTGTTGGATTCGCTTCTTCAGGATCTTCAGAGCAGTCGGTCCACAGATGCAGATGATGATTTCTCAGCGCAATACGAGCCCATTGACGATTCTGATTTTTTTGTCCTCGAAGAACAAGAGCTGTAGCGAGTTTCAAACTGCCCAATCTCTGATTTCGTGCTTAGAGATGCATTCAGCCATCGCAATTATTATTTAATTGTGTGTTTTCCAGCACAAAATTTAAGTTGCTTTTTCACCTCTCATCATCCACTTCAGCAACCACCAATATAGTATTCAGCTTTGTGCTTTTTGGATTTTTTTTTCAAAACCAAAAATATATATATATCCTGTATATATTTTATTGTAATGTTATCAACTCAATATTTGTAAATATCTTGAAATTGTGTTTTATAATAGTTTTTATGTAACTTAAGACTATTCACTTTTCGTCTCCTTTTTCTATGGAAGTTATATTATTTATTTTTCAAGAATATTATACACATTTTGAATGGTAACCTTCTATTATTTGATTTAATTTATAGAATCAATACCGTATAAAGAATAAGGGCTAGGTGCACATATGGTCTTTAAGTTAATGTTGTAAGGTAAATTATTTTTTTACAATATTTCATAGTTAACATAAATCAAAATAATTGGAAAGTGATTAGAGAAAATGATAGAATGACTGGGATATATATATGTAAACTATTATAAAAAGATTTCAAGGTGATCCAATGTGGAGTGTAAAATCTATCAATTCTACTTTGCTTTTTCCATTCACTTCCTCTATAATTGGACTAGGCAAACCCATTGTTATGGTGAAAGTTAATTTTCAACATAAGGGATCAAGGACCCCTACCTAGCTTAGTGTAAAATCTATCAATTTTACTTGGCTTTTTTCATGCACCCTCTTTATAATTGGACTAGATAAACTCATTGTCATGGTGAAAGTCAATTTTCAGTAGAAGGGGACCCCTAGCTAGCTTAGTGTAAAATCTATCAATTCTACTTTGCTTTTTTCATTCACCTTCTCTATAATTGGACTAGACAAACCCATTGTCATGGTGAAAGTCAATTTTCAATAGAAGGGATCAAGGATCCCTAGCTAGCTTATTTTGACATTAAACCATACATCAAACTCCTCATTAGAGAGTGAGTCATTTCTACAAGATTATGTTATCTTTTCTTTCCATCACATTCAAGTCAATTCAACTAGTCATTCAATGGTAGGAAGAGATGAATATCTTCCTATCCTAAAAGGAAATTTTACCACAAGTGACACTCAGAGCATAAAAAAACACAAACCCTATCACTTTTTGACTTGCTAGAAGAGTTATCTACAACAATGTATGGTTGAGATCTTTGCCTTTATTAATGACTAGATTTTGAAACCTTCAAAGAAGACCTAATGCTACTCCACCATTATTGTCTTAATGATTGATAAAAAAAAAAAGTCTAATTCCAAATGAATTAGAAAGAGAATTTTTATCTTATTCTTAAAATATTAACTTATTGTATTATTTTTTTTGATGATCCCTAGCTAGCTTATTTTGAAATTAAACCATACATCAAACTCCTCATTAGAGAGTGAGTCATTTCTACAACATTATGTTATCTTTTCTTTCCATCACATTCAAGTCAATTCAACTAGTCATTCAATGGTAGGAAGAGATGAATATCTTCCTATCCTAAAAGGAAATTCTACCACAAGTGACACTTAGAGCATAAAAAAGCACAAACCCTATCACTTTTTGACTTGCTAGAAGAGTTATCTACAACAATGTATGGTTGAGATCTTTGCCTTTATTAATGACTAGATTTTGAAACCTTCAAAGAAGACCTAATGCTACTCCACCATTATTGTCTTAATGATTGATAAAAAAAAAAAGTCTAATTCCAAATGAATTAGAAAGAGAATTTTTATCTTATTCTTAAAATATTAACTTATTGTATTATTTTTTTTGATGATCCCTAGCTAGCTTATTTTGACATTAAACCATACATCAAACTCCTCATTAGAGAGTGAGTCATTTCTACAACATTATGTTATCTTTTCTTTCCATCACATTCAAGTCAATTCAACTAGTCATTCAATGGTAGGAAGAGATGAATATCTTCCTATCCTAAAAGGAAATTCTACCACAAGTGACACTTAGAGCATAAAAAAGCACAAACCCTATCACTTTTTGACTTGCTAGAAGAGTTATCTACAACAATGTATGGTTGAGATCTTTGCCTTTATTAATGACTAGATTTTGAAACCTTCAAAGAAGACCTAATGCTACTCCACCATTATTGTCTTAATGATTGATAAAAAAAAAAAGTCTAATTCCAAATGAATTAGAAAGAGAATTTTTATCTTATTCTTAAAATATTAACTTATTGTATTATTTTTTTTGATGATCCCTAGCTAGCTTATTTTGACATTAAACCATACATCAAACTCCTCATTAGAGAGTGAGTCATTTCTACAACATTATGTTATCTTTTCTTTCCATCACATTCAAGTCAATTCAACTAGTCATTCAATGGTAGGAAGAGATGAATATCTTCCTATCCTAAAAGGAAATTCTACCACAAGTGACACTTAGAGCATAAAAAAGCACAAACCCTATCACTTTTTGACTTGCTAGAAGAGTTATCTACAACAATGTATGGTTGAGATCTTTGCCTTTATTAATGACTAGATTTTGAAACCTTCAAAGAAGACCTAATGCTACTCCACCATTATTGTCTTAATGATTGATAAAAAAAAAAAGTCTAATTCCAAATGAATTAGAAAGAGAATTTTTATCTTATTCTTAAAATATTAACTTATTGTATTATTTTTTTTGATGATCCCTAGCTAGCTTATTTTGAAATTAAACCATACATCAAACTCCTCATTAGAGAGTGAGTCATTTCTACAACATTATGTTATCTTTTCTTTCCATCACATTCAAGTCAATTTAACTAGTCATTCAATGGTAGGAAGAGATGAATATCTTCCTATCCTAAAAGGAAATTCTACCACAAGTGACACTTAGAGCATAAAAAAGCACAAACCCTATCACTTTTTGACTTGCTAGAAGAGTTATCTACAACAATGTATGGTTGAGATCTTTGCCTTTATTAATGACTAGATTTTGAAACCTTCAAAGAAGACCTAATGCTACTCCACCATTATTGTCTTAATGATTGATAAAAAAAAAAAGTCTAATTCCAAATGAATTAGAAAGAGAATTTTTATCTTATTCTTAAAATATTAACTTATTGTATTATTTTTTTTGGTAATATTAACAGATGGGGGTTTTGACCAGGAATCCCCAACCTGTTACAACAACTCCACCAGGGAGACACACACCCACCCCCTCACACACTCACCCATGCCACGGTTTGAACCTTGGACCTCCCGAAGAAGAGCCAAAGCCCAAACCGTTGCGTTGCACCCAGTGCTTAACTTATTGTATTATTACAAAATGAAGATGAAATCAAATTACTATCCTTCTTTTTTTCCTTTTTAGAATTATCTCCTGCTCTCATAACTTTAGTTAAGCATTTTATATAAATCTAGTATCTAGGGTTATTATAATCAATATATTTTAATTTTAATTTTTTGATTTTATTTTATAGTAAAATTCTTATTTAGAACTTAGGGATTGAAACTGGCTCCACCGTATTACATCATCACCACATATTAGTATTATAACAAAGCTTAGATATTATCCTTGTATCGCTTGGCAAGATTTGAACCTTGGTCTCCTCCACTAATGTTGAAGAATCTAGCTGATTGAGCTAATGCTATTTGACGAGGATCTTAGGGTTATATTATTATTATATTAGATTTTTTTATCTTTATTTTTTAGTTATATTTTGTGGCTAAAATTTTAATTTAAACTTTTATGTAAATCTATGATATTGATTTTTAATTATTATTATTTTATTTTTAAATTCTTAATTATATCTTGTTGCTAAAATCTAAGATCTTAAGTATTTTAAATCTATGTTTTAATTATTTAATTATTTTATAGTCTAATACCATAGAAAATTAAAGGTGGATCATTAATAAGACACACACATACATATACATATACATATCTATTCATTTGAATCAGACACACATACATATTCATTTGAAAATTAAAGGTGGATCATTCATAAGACACACACATACATATACATATGGCATTTGAATAGGTTTGGAAGGTATATCTATTCAAATCAAGGTAGGTAGGAGTGATTATTCTATATCCTGTAGCCGGTTTAACTTCTAGTATTTCTTTCCTTCTTCTCAATTTGGTCAGGGTCCTCTCTAAAGTTTCAGGTAGAACTATATTAAGGTAAGGGGAGAGAGGGCACCATTACCTTAATCCTCTTTTAGCTTTTGTCATGACCCTCCCTTGGCAGATTTTCTATATGAAGGAATTTATATTTTGTTGTGTTATTTTAGCAATGGAATGATTGACCATTTCATAATTAACCATGGTTGAATATATATATATATATATATATATATATATATATATATATATATATATATATATATATATATATATATATATATATATGTGCGCATTATGGAAAATTAGGAGACAATTTGCTTCCTAATTTTTGTACAATAGATTATTCAATAAAAGGTTATGTTGATGCTAATGGTTTTGTGCCTTTGTAGGGGCAGGTTTATTTCTGTAAGGAGAAGAAAAAACTTAACCTCTGAAAACGAAATGTTTTCTTTAAAAAAAATTGCTATTAGCTATCTAGTAATTAGTAAGACATAGTGGATGAATGTTTCATCCGGTGGTTGCATATTATGAATTTATATGAGCAAAATACTACTGTTATGAAAAGACTTTGACATGTGGAAACAATGATTTATTTTATAGTTTTTGCTTATAGAAATTATAAAGTTATTGAGATTGGAATTGCTTCAGCATGTGAGAATGAATAAGGAAAGATTTTTGTGTTAGCAAAGGATTTTCGTGACTAGCTTTCCTTTTTGTTCTAACGATCACCATGAGTAAAGAGGTGTGTAACTGAACTCTTTAAGCAAGGAAGAGATTTCAATTGATTCTTTTCGTTAGTGGGTTTATTCTTACATACCATTGTCGATGTGATTGAGAGGGAGAGCTAACAGACATGCATCAAAGTAGGAGGAAGAGGCAATCAACTGGAAAGTTTCGAAGAATGGAGGACAAGTGGATGGGAACAAATACCTTTGGTAATGAACAAAAGGGTAATCGGGGGAAGGACGTGGAGTTGTTGGGGTGGTCGACATGTGCTCGGGAGAGGTGTTGCTATTGGTAACCGGGTTGAGACGTCGAGTTTTCGTCTGCAAGTACACTGGGAAGAAGTTGCGGTTGGTAACCAGGTTGAGACATCCAGTTTTTCGTTTGTAAGTGCTCTTGGAAGAAGTTGACATCGCATTGAAACTACCAGGTAGAATCTCGGTAGAAATAAAAGAGTATATTATGTTTTAAATATTTCAATATATTGTTTTAAATCTTTCAGTTTTCAATTCGTAGTTGTTTGGAAATGTGATTTAAATAGGACTCTCTTTACCTAGAACTCTTACGTAAGTTGAATGAGATATTTCTTTGAGTTCGAAGTCCAACAAAACTATAGTGGTTTGAGTAATATGATCTAGGTTGAACTCTAAGATTTAGAATTATTAATCCTTAAGGTTTCACCTTCTTTGGATTCATGAATTTATAAAGAAACCATCCGGTAATGCTAGATGTGGTATATAGGTTTCTGGAATGCTATAAAGGAAATTGCTATGATTTGAGATCACCTTGCAGAGTATATATATATATATATATATATATATATATATTTGTTTGTTTATTTGTTTGTTTGATTGAGAGAAACAAAGGAATGGTTTAGTTGACCAAGTAGGGAGAGAGCGGTAAATGACCTGAGTTTTGTGAAATCCAGGATGCATTGACCATTATCTGTCTGTGTAAAAGAAAAGAATATTAGGAGAATATGTTTGAGATTACTCGGTTATTTTAGCTACAGCGGAAGACCGTTTGTCTAATGATAAAATTTGAGTTCACTGCTGGCCTGTAGGTATGAGGTTTGGTTGCCAGTTTATGAATTGAGTTTCTAGGGAAAGTCATAATGGATAGTATAGGTTTTTAATGAGTAGATATCTCCGATCTTTACTTTTTGAGTAAGACAAAGCCATAGAATATTGGATTGCTCTATAGTATTAGGCTAGATGCTAGAGTAGAATGGTGGGAGACGCTTATCCTTACTCTTCGTCTGGAAAGAATTAGAATGTGTTGGGTATCCACTAGTAAACATTATAGAATAGGCTTGACTTCTTTATGTTGTGCCATTATCGTAGGATTACATTTGGAAACTCTTCCTATGGTAAGTTGGTAAATGAAGTTAAGATATAGTTTTGTTGATGTTTACTATTATGACTTTAGAGTGAATTAATGTCCAACAAAAGTGTATTTGGCTTTACTTTAATAGGAGTTAGTGAGATCGTGTTTTAAGGTTAATTTAAAACTGGGATCGTTAATGATATGCATCCTGCTCCAGCCAAGATTGTGGTGGTTGCAAGTAGATAATTTTGTGTATTCATGATAGAAGGCGGTGTGATTTATTTAAAGATATTTTGAATGCTATCATGTTTTAAATGGAAACAATGAACATTGTTGTAGCCCAATTTGTGTGGAAAATATAGCTATTGTATTAATGATGTAATTGTGAATGCGATCAATAGATTAGCTCATATTTAGAGTTAAGTAACATTGCAAGTTTAATTTGAAGTCCGGTTGCATTCAAACCGGAAAGAAAGTTCTACATCATGGATTTGCATGATGACAGTCTAATATGAGCGTCGAGAAGATAGAATGAGTTGTCTTTCAATAGATAGAATGTGGGTAATTCTGGCATTGCAATATGAGAGAAATATTTGAATGTAAATCCATAAAAAAATTGATAAATTTTGAGAAGCTATAAAATAGGCGTGAAGTAGCTAGTGGGTCAGTAAGGATCTATGAGTTATGGATGACTCTAGTGCGAGACAAATGCAGATTGACTGCCTTTATCTCTACGAGTTATGTAATGATTTAATTATCTATTAGTTAATGAAATGATTAGTTTGTTGTTGGGTTTTCCCTACGGGGTTTGGTAAATTATGGAGTTGTTAATTGTTAAATGGATAAATCTTATGTGTCAAAAATGGATTGGTTATATGATAAATCTAATGGTAAGATCTTTAAGTGTTATGGAATTAGAATGATGTCTTTTCCTAGCATATGGGTTTTGACTTCATTCAATGGTAGGAAGAGATCAATATCTTCCTATCCTAAAAGGAAATTCTATCACAAGTGACACTTAGAGCAAAAAAACACAAATCTCTATCACTTTTTGACTTGTTAGAAGAGTTATCCACAACAATCTATGGTTGGGATCTTTGTCCTTATTAATGACTAGATTTTGAAACCTCTAAGGAAGACCTAATGCTACTCCACCATTACCCTCTTTACGATTGGTTTAAAAAAACTCCTAATTCCAAATGAATTAGAAAGTGCATTTTTTATCTTATTCTTAAAATATTAACTTATTGTATCGTTACAAAATGAAGATGACATCAATTTTTTGTCCTTTTCTTTTCCTTTTTACAATTATCTCTTGCTAACATAACTTTAGTTAAACAATTTATATTAGTATCTTGGGTTATTATAACCAATATATTCTAATTTTAATTTTTTGATTATATTTTAAGGTACAATTCTTATTTAGAACTTTTATGTAAATCTAGGATCTTGGGATTATATTATTATTATTATAATATTATATTTTTTTGTCTTTCTTTTTTAGTTATATTTTATTATTATTATTTTATTTTTAAATTTTTAATTGTATTTTGTTGCTAAAACCCCATTCAATTTTTTATGTAAATCTAATATCTTAAGTATTTTAAAGTTATGTTTTAAATATTTTATTATTTTATAGTCTAATACCATAAACATACAAACAGGTATTAACAAGGAACAAAATTCCAATAATGGAATATACCACTAGACTGGCATCATCATAAACAAGATATATATATACCAGTATACTTGCATCATCATAAATAATAAATATATATATAAAATAGGTTTGAAAGGTATATTTATATAAAAATAACATGCAAACCTTTTAAAACATAATCTTACATGAGTTTTTCATTTCTGGTGATGGGACAAAAACATTGTCTTGAAATTTTGAGCTTAAATCGTCATGGATAATGTATCCTAAGGACACACATAAAAGCTTAGTTATCAAGTTCGAGTTCGATACTTTTAAAGTTTGAAAGAAATTCGACATGTTTAAAAATTCGTAATAAAATTTGATATATAATAAATGTATATATATTTTCATATAATTTTATTTTTTATTTTTATATAAAATTTAAAAATCAAATATACAAAATTATAATATTTGTTTTTAATAATATTTTAAATATTTTTTTTAAAATATATACTTTAAAATATATTAAAATATTTTTTTAAATATAAAATTTATATAAATATAGTAATTTTTAATACATGAGAAAATTCTTAAAGGTTAAATCAATAATTTTTTTAAAAAAATATAAATTATAATTTTCTACCAGTTATAATAAAAAATCATAAAGGTGTTGTCCTAGGGTTTGGTAGTTTATGTTCATTCTCTGGGAGCTTGTGCTGGTCTTCGTGCTGCGCTTGCTTCGTGGGTGTTATTATGTCGATTTCTCCTCCCTTGGCTTCGTCTGAAGCTTACTGCGAGAAAAATGGCTTCGAAGGTAAACAAACGGCCCAAGAAATTTGTTCCCAAGGTGTACCACGAGGTAATTTTGAACCTGATTTTGTGATTCCTCTGCATGAATTCAATCATGCATGTTCTTGGTTTGAAAACAATACTCTTATAGGGTATTTTTTGGGTCGAATTCCCCTTGAGCATGTCCTTAGAAATTGTATTGAGTAGTATTGGTGTCCGTATGGGATTCAAGTTGACCATGTCCAAAACCTCTCTAAGATTTTTTTTTCATTTCCAATTTGGTAGTCCTGACCAAGCCCAAAAGGTCCTCAATAAGGTTCCTAGTTACATTAATAGTTCACTGCTCATTTTTCAGTCGTGGAGCCAAGATTTCAGAGTTTCTAATTTTGTTTCCCTAGTCGTGCTTGTTTGGATAGAACTTTCGGGCCTCCCCATCGCATGCTGACACTTTATAAAAAAATTGGTGTCTACTTGGTGAATTTTTTTGTGATGAACTCTCTCGATTCATGTCAGTTCGCCCTAACAGGATAATGTGTATCAAGGTTGACCTAGCTAAAATCTTGAAGGAGTATATTGATATTTAGGTTGGTTCTACCCGTATTCATCAGCGGGTGGTGTATATCAACCTCCCTAATACATGTTACTACTTCCAGTCAGCCTCCCACCGCATTAAGGATTACCCCTTGATGAAAATTCAAGGCCAAGGCGTCTACCCTGGTAGCTAGTGTTGTATTATCTCCCACTATCTCACACCCTCCAACAAAATATGGTGAATGGATTGAGGTTTCGTGTAAGAAAGGGAAAGGTGGCAAGCTCGCTCAGGTAGGGCACACAGTGGCCATGTATGCTCAGGCCCTAGCACCTAAGCCTCCCATGCAACCGCTAGTTATGGAGTCAATCCCTGTCCACTCTCCTCCTCTGGCCATCGAGTATGTAGACCACGATGAAGAAATTCAGTCCACTATACCCTTGGGTTATCTAGACGAAGCAGACATTGAAGGAAGTTTCTTTTAGAACTTAGGATGATGGTCTCGTAGGCCCCTGCGAGGTGAGTGGCTTACTCATTTAGACAAGCAACGATAAAATTCTCTCTCCTCTGCTACCATGGACACATTTAGGAATAATCCCTATCACTTGTTATCAGATAATGTGACTGAAGCCAATGGGGGTATGCAATTTGAATCTTAATAATGTTGTTTCTCTCCTAGAATGTGCATGGGTTGATGAAACCCTATTCATCATTACATGGTTCGGGATGAACTCACTACCTGTTACGGTCTCTATGGTCATCCAGATTGTGTTTACAAGAAGTCAAAGTGGCAGGTTTCAATTTATAATCTGCTTGTTCTATGTTCTGGCCTAATAGTCAGATGTATGCTACCAACCACAATCAGGACAATAAAGGCATTATCATTTTGCTTAATAATAGGTGGGCGAGCAATTTTGTCACATGGGGTTCTGACCCCTCTCACCATGCGATTTGGATTCTGCTTGAAGTCAGTGGTCTTTCCTTTAGGATTATTAATATTTATACCTCTAATGAGGTCTAAGATAGATGTGCATTGTGGAGATGGTGTGCTTTGTACTTACCTACCGTGGTCTGGCTTATGTGTGGGATTTCAATATGATCGAGAAGCCTCATGATAAAATGGACCAACTCCCTAATAGGTGGGCCTCGAGAGAGTGGCATGTTTGGTATTTTATGAAAAATAAACTGGGGGTATTCAATCCTAATGGTTGTTTCTCTGTGGGTCAGTTTCCCGAGCATTTGTGGTTCACACGGTCTAATTTTAAGTCAGGCTTCGTAAGAGTTTTAAAAAGGTTGGACAGGGCTATGTTGTCATACCAGCACAAGTTTTCTTTTTCTCGTCGGTTCCCTTTAGTCCATTCCTGGTATGGTCTCATCCGATCATTCCCCATAATGTTATTTGTTCATGTTTCCTCCACCCATCAATGGCCTACTTATGCTCAGTTTTTTTTTAACACTTCTTTCTTACAATATGATACCACTGTTTGTCACATCCAAAGGATCTGGAACATTGTTCCCATACCCAATAGAGATTCATGATGGATTGAGTGGTGGAATGATGCCATTTTTCATACCACTACTCTACTCAGAAGCCTAGGGAAGAAGGTGGCACAGTTGCATCGTCGCTCTAATACTGCTCTATGTAACGAGCTTACACATGTCTCCTTCCATCTTGATGCCTCTCCTTTTGACTCTACCATTCAAGCCTATGTCGCTCAAATCTAACATGAGCTCAAATTGGCTGAAGTGTAGGAGGCCAGAGGGGCTCAAATTAAAGCCAGGATGCATTGGCTCAAAGTGGGTGACCATATTTCTAAAGATTTTTTCTAGAGGTTCTGACCTCCGCATCACTCCACTCAATTCAAAGCTTTATTGGTTAATGGGGTTCGCACCACCTCTTTTCTGAGATAGCAACTGAATCTACACGAAATTATTCTCATGTCTTTGCTGCTCAGTCGTACATCCCTGAAAGAGAATTAGACCTTTAATGTTGCAAAGAGGATATCCCAACTTGCCTCTCCCCAGCATAGTAGAATGATTGTGAATGACCCCTATCAGAGCAAGATCTTGTGAATACCTTGTTTCAAATGGCAGATGCTAAGGCCCTAGGGCTTGATGGCTTCCCCTACAAATTTTATAAAACTTACTAGGAGTTTGTTGATCCTGACTTGCATAAAGTATATTTAGAAGCCCTGCAGTCTGGATCCTTAGGTGCTATTATCAATAAGGGAAATATCTAGTTTATCCCAAAGTCCGAGGATCCAAAAATCATCAAAAATTGGAGGCCAATAACTTTTCTTAACGTAGCTACAAGATCATTGCCAAAGCGTTTGATTTACGGATTAGGCCCCTTGCTTCCCTCTATTGTGAGGCCTGAGCAAACTGGCTTTATCCAAAATTGATATGTTTTGGACAACGTTCTCGCTGTTTGGAAAGGGATGGAATGGGCTCACAGGTCCAATCAATAGGCTCTCTTCCTCAAGCTCGAATTTGAAAAAGTTTATGATCGAATCGAGTCGGTTTTCATTCTTTCCATGCTTGAAACTCTTGGCTTTGGTCCTTAGTTTATTTCCTCTGTTAAAATGATTTTTCAGGATGCGTCAGTTGTGCTTTCTCTCAACAAGTTTCAAATTGGTGCTATTGGTTTGCATAGGTCAGTAAGATAGGGTTGTCCTTTGGCCCCCTCGCTATTCATTTTAGCAACATAAGCCTTTGGTTATCTTTTGGCAGTGGAGTTGGATTCACCCTAGAGAAGTCTTAAAATTATTGGGTATCCCTTTTGCCTTTCAAGGCTCTCCATCCTAATTATGGTCTTATGTCATCAGAAAAGTGGAAAGCAAGATGGAATATTAGAATGCTAAGAAATTGTCTCTTGTTAAATTTAAAATTTGCTCAAAAGTGTTGGCTTCCACACATGTTTATTACTCGTCTTGTTGGGTCCCTTCCAATGCTTGTTACAAACGTCTTGAAAAATTAATGCGAGATTTTCTATGGTCTAGTGGGTCTGAGCGAAAGGGCTTTCACAAAGTGGCTTGGGATATTTTTTGTCTCCCATGACAAGCAAGGGGTAGGGGTTTGCTGGACTATGAGCGTCAAGGGTTAGCCCTTTGTGCTAAATGGATTGTGCGGGCTCTCAAAGGACCTGAAGCATAAAAAGTTCTTATCAGACATTGCATCTCAAATGGGCTTCCCATCAACCGTTGAGCCTAGGTAGGAATGGATTTGTCCTCTCTAGTGTTGACCCTAGTTTTCATTAAAATCCCTGGCTCCTTTGTCATCAAAAACATATGGAAGGCTTGGAAACAATTAAACCCTTGGATTGTTTGGAAGGGGGTCCATTCACATAAAGGCCTTTCCATTAATATTCTCAATGTTTGGTGGTCCCTTGTATTCAAGCTTCAGGGTAAGCCATTGGGCCAAGTTCTATGGGTCCATGCCCATTTTTTTTAAGCGGGGCATTGTCGCCATTGCAAATTTTTACTCCAGGGAAAACAGATTGGATTTCTTGGAATTATTTTAAAAGGATGTTCCGCTTGTCCAATGCTGACAAGGCTACATATGATGCTGACTTAGATCATACACATTTCTCTTTATGGCAAAAATTAGGTGTCAGATCCTAGAAACCTTGGTGGAAATATTGGGCCTAGTATAAGAGCAGTTCCTTGCTCAACTACAGAGCCAGGTAGGGTTATGACTGGCTTATGCTAACTACCCCCACGATGCCCAAACTCAATGTCAAATGAGACATTCTCTCATCTCCCTCTAGGTGGAAAACTAGATTTCATTCAGCTTGGGTGTCTTATTTGGAGCCAAAGAAAGTTTTTTTTGCCTAGAGCTTACTGTGTCAGGGTTTTCCCCTTGGTCGCAGTCTTTCTTATATGGGGTGCCTGAGCCCTGATACTCATTTTTCAAGAACCAAAGTCTTGTATGCATATTTTCTTGGCATGTAGACGGGTCAGTATCACTTGGAGTTGGGTGGGTTCTTTATTTACCCCATTTTTGTCCTTGCAAATTTCCTGGCATCATGTCCTCTTGGGTGATCCCATTAAGTTTTCTCTCTTGTTGAGGGAAGTGTGGAAAATATTCAGAGTCAGCCTCTTGTTTCATATTTGGAAATCTAGAAACAATATTATTTTCAGGCAGTTTGTCCATCTTAGGATTTTTTGTTTGTTGACAAGCTCGAAGTTTTTCATGATGTGTGGTTTCAGATCTATGACCATGCTAAAAAGGTGGCTATGGAGCTGGACCATTTGCAGGCTTTGCTAAAATATTGGGGTGACACCCCTTGTGCTATCAATAGGGAGACCCCTGATCGTTCGCCTCCTCACCCAACAAGATCTCGTTCGCTCCGATGCCTTGATCATGCATGATGTTAGCCTTCTCAGAGCAGATCCTGTGACTATGGAGGCCCGTTACAATAGTCAAATGTGTACACCTCCTAGCATTCTCTACCCATGATCACTCCGCAATCTATGCTTGTGCCTAATAATGGTTGGGGAGCTTCTCGAAACCATGAGTATATTTTTGGCTAGTTTTGTCCTTCTTCTCCAATTACTCATGCTTCAGGATGGGGTGAGGAGTGCTTTGATGGGTGGGTGGAGCCACCCACTTAAAATGGATAATACTCTGTCTGCCACGGGCCCCCTTATTTAAATCCTTTCTGGCTGTAGAATGTTTCTAGTTTGTTGTTGATGGTCATGGTGTAGACACCAAAACAACACCAATCCGATTATGTGACGACAAGCACTAATCGAATTGACATACATAGCCCCTAGGGCAGCCCCTAGAGGTTAAACAATGGTCCTAACCACTCCCACAGTAGTTTTGGAAGGTCAGAGGTCAATTTGGCACCTTTCAGGCACTCTGCTCCCTACTCGTTCCACCCTGGGATGATTACAAACTGGTATTCGTCCCACCCCGGGACGATTAGCAGCATTCGCTCCAGGGTGGGGCGAATAGCAGGTTTGACGGGCAAAAGGTCAAACCTTGACAAATGGTAGCTCAGATCCGCCACTCAACTCCACCTTCAATGCATGGGAGTGCGAGTGAGCATTTTTGAGCTCAAAGAGGCAGTCATAGAGGCAGTCATGGAGCCCTTAATCAGGGAGGAATCTTCTCTCCCCTGGGAAGGCATGATGGCCAAGTGGCGCCTCTGCATGCTCATTCACAAGAGACCCTCAGGTCTATAAAATGGTGAGTCTTCTCACCCAAAAAAAGGATAGAGCAGGAGCATTTGGAGCAATGGAGTGCTGCCGAATTACATCCTCACCCCTCACTTGTGCTTCTTACATCCTTGATCTCTCTTTTGGAAGGGAGGTTATTGGGTGAACATTGGAAGCGCAATCCGGACCCAAAACCCAAACATTTGGCCACAATACCCCACCCAATTTTCTGACACAACCCCCTAGGAGGTTTTGGACCCATCCCAAGTGGATTGGTGTCGAAACCAAGCCCCAAACGATGGGCGTCCTGCCCCGGCGCCCTCGCACTATCGTAGTCCTAATCGCCCCACCCCGGAGTGATTAGAAATCTGTAGTATATTTCTTTACTATTTCTTTTGCATCTTATTTTATGTCATTCATATATGCTGCCATTCAAATTTCATGCCATTCTGATGAGTTTTGACTATGTTTTCATTATTTTTCGCTTTCACTAACATACAGGGAGCATCTTCGGATACAGGGTGATCGAGGCAAAATATGCAAAATCTGACCTTCTGGGTCATCTCAAAATGCCCTATTTTTCCTAACCCCAACTTTGTAGGTGTTTTGGAGGCCTCTAGATGGGACATTTAGGAGGTTACTTTCTGACATTTTATGATAGTCCTAATCGTCCCACCCCAGAGCGATTAGAAATCTATAACATATTTCTTGACTATTCCTTTTGTAGTGTGTTCATGATAATGTTTGCATGCTTCTATCCAAATTTCATCTTATTCTAACATGTTTTGATTACCATTTTAATTATTTCATGCATGCATTAACCGGAGGCCTTGGGGATTGCATGTTTCCCTCCATCCGTAGGTGCTATTAATCATTTGTTATTTCTATGAATGTAGGATATCGACACCAGAGGGGTAGCAAGGAACTATAGATGCATTCATGCAAGTGACGGTGATGTTTGGCCCACCCATTTCAAATGTGGGCACGCGGAAGATCCCGAAGGGGAGCGTACCATCCGTGGTGTAACAAAACTATATCTAACGCTCCTAGCCCCTAAAAAGGAAGGAGACATATTGTAACCTGATCTCAAAGAAAAATTAATAAAATAAAGGGCTGCACTTTACATTTGCTTTATATCTCATTTCAGTTCGTTTGTTTTCCCTTTTCATGCACTTTAGTCCTTTCTTCATTCGTAGGACTTAGCATTACATATGCTTTTGTTTGCATCGCACCCGATACGCCATTTGCTTCTGTATCCTCATGCTTTCAGTGGCGATCATGGTGGGACTCTGTCCCCTAATTTTGGGATCAAAATTTTGATCAAAATTTTGTGTTTTTGCTTGCAGGTGTTAATCCTTCAAGCGCTGGACTGTTGCTCGTGCCACCCTGTGACGAATACAGACTAGAATTCATGCCACCCGGGATGAATAAGGCATTCATCCCACCCTATGATGAATACAGATCTGCTATTCATCCCACCCCAGGATGATTAGCTCTCTGTGCAATTTTTGAGCAGAAACTCAGAGGCATCTGGTGTGGGCAGAGAAGAGGTAGGTTGTCTGAACACTCTATAATTTTTTGTCTTTGTTTCTATGATTTTTCTATTTCTTTGCTTGCATAGGAAATTTTACTGCATGTTTTCTTTCTTTGCACAAGTAAAAATAACCACACACACCACGTGATAATCTAAACATCAAGGAGTTGGTCGTAAAACCCCAACACTTGATCAAGACCAACGGTGGATTTCATCACCACCTTGGCTTGAATTTTGCATACATAACCCTGATCGCTACTATTGCTAGATGTAAATCCTGATGAAAGCTGACCAAGTGTAGCTGGGGTGATTCCCAGTGCATGAGGATAAGTCTTCTATGGTAGGTGTCAAAAATAGAGTGATTCCCCTTTCGTACCGCCTATGTTCCATGTATTGTTCTGCTCTCGCGTACCAATAGTTTCCCTCACGTAAGGGTGGGTATATTGAGAGGTTCGGTATAATGGCCTGGCAGTGGTATATTGAAGGGGCGACCATTTTGGGAGATATAAGAGCCCTCATATTGCATATACAACAAAATTTTCTTTACAAGGTTTTCAAAACAAAATCAAAACACACTAAACCAGATCTAGGGCACACCTTTAATCTATAAACGAGATAATCACTTCTTTGTTTGTGTGGCTCCTTTTTGTTTAGTGTAGCATAAAAAATTGTAAAGAAGATAAAAACCTACATATCTTGTAGAGAAACACCACCATGGTGTACACCCGTAGCCAAGCCCAATCATGGGCAGAAGCTACGAAAAGTGTACAAGGGGGCACAAGTCACCTCCGCTATAGCCCCAAGGACTTGGTCATACCACCTTGGTGGCCTGACCCACAAAATAGTCCACATCATACCATGACGGAATGGGACTATAGAGGCACCCCTTCGAGGGGCACGCCCATTCAACATAGACCCTTTCAGGAGGAGTCCATACACGTGGCACTCAACATAGATGGGAGGGCTCCCTTAGACACTCGTTATGAGTGGCCACCACGTGATGAAGTGCTAGAACAACATAGGGTCCATAAGGAGGGGCCACATGATTACATCATCCCTCCTCTACCCCTTATTACTATCAAAAACAATAGGCCAAATCCAGAGCGCAAGGCTCTTCAGACAGGGTGAGCCAACTCTGCCCGCCCCTTTCACATATACGAAAGGGAGCATGAGGAAGACCACTACATTCCTCAAGAGCAATACACAGCATGGGAACAATGCGCTTCCGCACCTGCTATTTATCAAGATCACCTACTGAGGCCAGAGCCTCGGGTGAATGCCGCTAACCTCGACAGAGGGAAGTGACCTATAGAGATCTCGGATCACCACGACCGAGATAGATGTGTAGGAGAGGCATCTAGGCCTCCTAGACTCAAGACGATGGAACAAATCGACTTGGCATTTGCCAAACATGCCGCCCACCAAGCGCAAATCATGCAGCTTGAGCAAGACCAACAATAGTTAGAGCACCTGTATCACCTTAGCAAAGAGCGCATTCGGCGTCAGACAGATGAGTTGCTCCAGAACACTATGCCTGAGAGGGTCCCAACCCCTCGCATGCATAGGACAGAGTTGTATGAGAGGCACAACCCCTTGGTGCGAGACAGGTCTCCATGACCTTATCAAATGTTGCCTCCAAGACCTCCTAGACCTGAGCGGGAGACCACCCCTAGAGCCAATGATGGGCACCCTCCATGGGCACCCACCCATGTTTATAGGTCATGCCCAAGAACTCCTCAAGAAGCCTATGAGGAGTTTGAGCAAGAAGAAGAGTGGGCTGAAATGCCCTACCAAGGTAGGGGGTGCTATCCGGCTACCCCTCCATAGGCCTCAAGTTCCCCATAATTCACAATGGGAACAAACCAAGGAGGAAGAGATCAAATCTTTCGATGCATACAAAGCACTGCTAGAGCGCTTAGAGTCTATGGAGACCAAGACTTATGGGCCCCAAAAGCCCACTTTACGCCAGCTCCGTAGTCACCCTGTGCATCCTTCAGTGCCTGCACCCCCATACCCTGAACACTTTAAAATGCCTCAATTGGCAATATTTAGAGGGGATGAGGATGCCCAAGAGCACGTGACAAGATTCCTAAGCCAATGCTTTGGCATTCAGGACAATGATGCTTTGCTTCTAAGAACATTTATAACCACGTTCGTAGGCCCTACCTCGGATTGGTTTACCCAGTTGTCGAAGCATAGCATCAGTAACCTGGACCAGCTAGTGGACGCGTTCCTCGAACGTTTCACCTTCAATACCAAGAAGAAGGCATCATTAAGTGACCTAGCTAGCCTCAGGAAGTATGAGGAAGAGACCATGGTGGCTTATGGAAATCGGTGGAGGACGTTGCTTTCAAAGCTACCTTACCTCCCTCCCATGGCCGACCTGACCCAAATGTTCTCAAAGAGTTGTTTGAGGTCGATCTCCATGCTATTGTAGTTGCAGCAATATGCCACTCTCGAGGAAGCCCTAGTGCAAGCCAGAATCATTGAGGAGATCAAGATACAAGATGGCGAGATTGCCAAGCCACGCAAGAAAGAGTGGCCCAAAAATGCCAAAACTGGGTCAACGCAACCGAAACCCACCATGGTCAATCAGGTTGCTATAAACATACCTAAGCCTGCACAAGCAACACAACCCCCAAAGGCTAATTATCAGGCAGTTCCTCTTGACACCTATGAAAAGGAAAATCATAGGCAAGAGCAAAATCAGCAACGTCACCCTAGGCGACAATTCACACCCTTCACAGAGTCTAAAGACTCCTTGTTTGACCGCTTGTCCATGGCAAACTTGATAAACCTGCCAGAAAGTCGACCCGTAGACCCCAACGTGCCAAAACCCAAGGGCTATAGGGAAGACTTGTACTATAGATTTCACCGACAGAAAGGACATGACCTTTACGCATGTTGGAAGTTCAAAAGCTTAGTGCAAGACCTAATAGACAACAAGATGCTAGCGGTGGATAATCCCGTAGCACCAAACAACCAATAGATGGAGGTCTTCAAAGACCCCTGCCTGCCCATGATGCGTAGGCAAAGACTCTTCAAGTCAATGAGGTGACACAAAACTGCCCCATGCAGGGGTATGTAGGGATGATAAGCATAGTGACTCGAAACAAGAGGTACCCAAGCACAGCTGCCCCCATAGCAGCTACAGGAGAGGTTCCATCAATGTCACAACCTCAACAACACCCTACACAACCTCCTCCACCTAGACCAATGGCCACGATTCAGACTAAACTTACCCAAAGTTTAAGGACCACGTCGGCTAGGCTCTCCATCTATGAGCTCATACAACAATCATCGCCCCATCGAGAGGCTCTAATGGAGATACTTAAAGCCATCGAGCTACAGCCCCATGAAGCAAATTCTTTCAACAACTTTGTGGGACATGTAAAATGATGTACGAAACCAGTCATCACCTTTAGAGAAGACGAACTAAAATCGGTGACTGGTGATATGGCGGATCCACCCCTGCACGTCATTGCATGGGTCAACGAGATTCCATTTAAGAGGGTGTTGGTGGACACTGGCTCGTCCAATAATATAATCACAACAACGGCTTTGAAACACCTCAAGTTGCTAGCATCTCACATTGTGGCCTCCACCTATACTCTTCGAGCATTCAATGACGCGATATGCTCGATGGTTGGCATAATTGTCCTGCCCATCCAAGTGGGACAAAAGACTATTCCTACGTTGTGCCACATCTTGGAAGGTGAGATGGCCTATAATATCTTGTTGGGCCGGCCTTGGATCAGGGACATGAAGTGTGTCCCTTCGATAGCCCATCAATGCCTAAAGTACACATACGAAGGGCAAGTGCATGTAGTCCCGATAGACTTAGAGCCCTTCAAGTATTGCAATGTGGTGCAGCTGATGCCACAATCGACCCTTCCATCGACACATTTGGACTTTCAGTTGAATCCATCCAAACAGGGTCCGATTCCGCATACATCCCCACTGTTAAGTCCCTCAAATCCCCAATCGGGTCCATCTTCATCATCTGGTCCTTCACCAACGATGCCACCTACGATGGCCACACCGAAGGACAATGGGAAGAAACCCCTGGAAGAGGCACCGCCATCGGTCTCAACCATCTCTACCGAAGAGGTGCCTAGCCGAATGGAAGTCGAGATGCCTAGTTCACCCGACATGGAGTGGACTCAGGAAGAACTCCCATTCCCTCCCCCTCAACCACCAATGATCACCATTGAGATGGCCAATACGGGCCTGGGGGAGTATCTAGTGTGGAACATTGTAGCAACACCCACGCTTGAGTCCATGCAGGACATGGGGAGACCTCGCCTCCCCATCGACACTATTGTCCCTTTGGGCTACCCACCAAATCAGACAAATTTTGTATATGGGGGCCTCGACAATGGCATTGAACCTTACCTGCAAGAGGAAGAGGATGAAGAGCCCTTTGCTGAGAATGTCAACTATCTGTCCAACCCGGACTTCGCTTTGAAATACCTTGGCCAATGTAATTGGCATGGATATGGGTTGGGCAGATATGAACAAGGGGTGCGCGTTCTTTGTCAACCAAGATATCAGATGCCATACGACAAATCAGGAGTAGGGTTCAACCACCCTCTGCCCCTTGACATCTTGGTAGAGAACATGCAAGGCCTAGGGCTAGGCAACAAGGATGGGTTGGCACAAGATCCATATGCCAATCCTAACACAACATACACATTGGGGGATTATCTCCCATTGTTAACAACCAACCTTGTGGGCCTCAACAACTCCTCCCCTTTGATCGAGAAAGGGGAAAGTTCAAGAACTTACCTCCAAAAGGGATATAGACAAGGTCAAGAAGGATCTTCAGAAGACGAGTTAGAGTATGAGGTAGCACCTTGGGACCCTTTCGAGTCCGATAGCAATCACTCGCAAGTGACGCCCATAGATGACTATCAAGAGAACTTCATGGCGATGTTCCCCTTGAATGCTCCAATCGAGCAAATGCCACCTCAAGAGAATCAGGTCCTCCCATAGAGAGCGGAACAACCCCGATGGGACCAAATTAACTTGCTCGAGCAGAACGAGCCTCACATGCCACAAATAGTTATCGAAGCCAATGAAGGCCTATGGATCTCTGATAGTGATTATGAAGATGAGACTGAGATGGCATATCTCAATCATATGCGATAGCAACAATACCCCATGGACATTGATGACATGTTTGAACAACTAAACATGGGGCCAAGGCATAGGTGGCACCTAAACCAAGCATAGTTGGACCAAGTGCTGCATCCGCCACTTTAGGCATACAGAGAGCACCTTCCACCCAGAGACCCTATAGAGCCATCAGTGCCAAGGGCAGACCCTATCCTTTTATCTGCACATAGGGCCGATCCATTTGTGCCAATACCCACAGAGCCAGATCCGAAGCACAAAGATCACCAAGGATGTCCGAGTCACCACCCGCATGGTAATGGAGACCAAATTCACTTCATCAACATGATCTCCATTGACTTAACCACCCCCATCCGCAATCCAGCCGATCCAACATGACCATTGTATCTAAACCTAGATGCCATAGACTGGGATCATGCTAACTCACCACCATCCCCATCAGAGTACTGGCCTTGCGGTGAGATGCTTCATTTCACCCCAAGACCAACTCAAGATATCTTCCATGCTGAAGAGGAACCCGACGTTCCAAACATAGATCTAAATTTAGCAAATGATATCCACCTGATCCCAACTCCACACCAGTTGGAGGATGGGTCCCACATGTCGATCGAAGAGACGACTGACGTAGACATCGGCTCGATCCAATGAATCCGTAAATCATCAAGTTGGGGTAAGTCTATCCCCCGAAGAGCAAGCCGATTACATTGCCCTTCTCAAAGAGAAGAAGGAGGTTTTTGCATGGTCCTACAAAGACATGTCGGGGCTAGACCCATAGCTAGTCACGCATAATCTAACGCTTGATCCGACAGTCAAGCCAGTCAAGCAAAAACTACGTAAGATGCACCCAACAGTAGCCTTAATGGTAAAATATGAGCTACAAAAGCTATTGGATGCACAGTTTGTCATCTACATGGATTACCCACCATGGTTGTCCAACATGGTACCCATCAAGAAGCCTGACGGGAGGATTCACATATGCACCAATTTTTGAGATCTAAACAAAGTGAGTCCCAAGGATGATTTCCCCTTGCCTAGCATCGACGCATTGGTAGATGCTACAATAGGCCATGAAATGCTTTCCCTCATGGATGGTTTCTCGGGATACAATCAGATTCGTATCAATCCCGATGATCAACTCAAAATGGCGTTCACAATGCCTTGGGGGACATTTTGTTATAAGGTCATGCCCTTTGGCCTTAAAAATGTTGGTGCCACCTACCAACGCGCTATGACATACATCTTCCATGATCACATGCATAAAACTTTGGAAGACTATATGGATGATTTGTTGGCCAAATCTCTTTTGTGCCCAGATCATCTCGATGACTTAAGCAAGATCCTCGATCGCCTCATCGAACACAAAGTCAGACTAAACCCCAAGAAGTGCGTATTTGGCATCACATCTAGAAAACTCTTGGGTTTCATAGTCTCAAAATGAGGCATCGAGGTAGATCCAAATAAATTCAAGGCAATCCTTGAAATGCTTCCCCCAACCACCATCAAGCAGCTCAGAAGCTTGCAGGGAAAGGTCACGTCAATCAAGCGCTTCATAGCGCAACTATCTGACAAGTGCCGACCCATGAATAAATTATTACACAAGGGGGTAGCATTTCACTGGGATGACGAGTGCCAGTCAACCTTCGATGACATTAAACAATACTTGGCTTCACCGCTAGTATTGGCACCACCTAGACCAGGAGTGTCATTCTATTTATACATCTCAGCTACTGAGGTGGCACTGGGTGCCATGCTAGCCCAAAAAATGAACTACATAAAGAACAGGCTACTTACTATCTTAGCCGCACCTGGTCAGTTATGAACTTAACTATGCATACGTCGAGAAGCTATGCTTAGCAGTGGTATTTGCTACCAAAAAGCTATGCCACTACATGCTGAGCAATACGACGTATGTTGTGTCTAAGGAGAATCCATTACGGTACATGATGAGTCATACTTATCATAGTAGCCGCACGATGAAATGGATCATGTTGTTGATGGAGTTTGACATCGAATTCATTGGACAGAAGTCCATCAAAGGTCAAGTCATCACCGATCAACTAGCAGAGGCTCCTCTCGAAGACGATCAACCTCTGACCATAGAGCTACCCGATGATGGGGTCTTCCATGTCTCAAAATCGCCAGATTCTGATGAGCCTGAGTCACAGGCCGACATAACCCTATTCTTTGATGGTTCTAAATGTGAGCAAGGGGGTGGCATGGGAATCATATTCTTCACACCGCAAGGGGCTCCAATGCCTCTATCATTTAAACTTGATTTCCCATGCACCAACAACAATGCCGAATACGAAGCCTTGCTCATAGGTCTTCAGACAACCATCACCATGAACATCAAATGCTTGAACATCTTTGGTGATTCACTGTTAATTGTCAACCAAGTGAAAGGGGTATTCCAATGTAAATGCCCAGTTCTGTAGGCCTACAAAGCCCTTGTGGATAAATTCCTAGCAAAGCTTGAATGGTACGACATCGAGGCACTCCCTCGATCATCGAATCATTTTGCGGACACTATGGCCTCCTTGGGGTCACTAATCCCGCAAGACCCTTCTGGTGAGATGACAACCATTCAAGTCAAAACATTATCGCAATCCATGATGGAGCGTGCAAGCTCTGACCTAACACCAAGAATCCACCTGATCCAGATTGAACCATCTCAGGATAAGTTCTCTCGAATCCATGATAGTCTGAATCATGCCAACTAGGGGTCCTTGTTCTCCCTAATCCCCTTAATAGCAACACAACGCTATTCTTACAAGTTCGTTCCCGCTCAACTTTTGCTAGGGATGAACTTCAAGAGGGATTGGTAGTTCAATCGCAGGATTGGTACACACCCATAAGAGACTACCTCAAGCTAGGTAACCTCCCACTTGGATTGACGCATGCCACAAAAAGATCATTCAAACAGAAAGTGGCAAAACATGTCTTGCTAGGAGACATTTTGTACCGTCGAAGCTATGAAGGGATCCTCCTCCATTGCTTGGACCAACAGGAGTCCACTTGGGCGATCACCCAAGCGCACGATGGTACATGTGGTGGCCACTTCAGTGGTATGGCCATCACAAAGCGCATTCTTTGCATGGGCTATTATTGGCCATATTTAGAGTGAGATTGTTGCGCGTATGTAAGGAAGTGCATGAAATGTCAACACCATGCTAATTTGACACACGTACCTTCTCAGGCCTTGCAGCCGATCCAATCGGCTTGGCCATTTTTATAGTGGGGCTTAGATCTAATCGAAAATATCTCCCCTACATCGTCAAGTCATCACACGTTTATCATAATGGCCACGAGTACTTCACCAAGTGGGTGGAAGCAATTCCGCTTACCTCTACGACTGGGACCCGCATTGCGGAGTTTATTTTACATAACATCATATGTCATTTTGGTATTCCATCCAAGATCATCTCGGATAATGGGACGTCATTTAAGAACAAAGATGTGCATGCTTTGACAACAAAGTACAAAATTTAGCATAGTTTTTCGACACCTTATTATCCGTAGGCAAATGGGCAAGCAGAGGCGTCAAACAAAATGCTAGTTGCCATCCTTAAAAATATGGTCACAGATAGTCATAAGGATTGGCACATTCAAATCCCACTTGCTCTTTGGGCTTATCGCACTAGCATTCGGACGCCCACTGGGGCAACTCCATTTTCGCTGGTGTATGGCTCCGAGGCAGTCATGCCTCTCGAGTTGGAAATACCTTCCCTACGCATATCAATGCAAGAGTTCATCGATGATGACACTGCATGGCAAGCCCGGTTAGACCAACTTACGTTGCTCGATGAACGATGCATCAATGCTCTCGAGCATTTACGTATCTATCAAGAGCGACTTAAGAAAGCATACAACATGAAAGTTCACCCGAGGGACTTTCAGGTTGGTGACTTGGTCTTAAAAGAGAACCAACAAAATTCTAACTTGCCGCCCCATCTAAGGGACAAGTTCATGGAAAATTGGTTAGGTCCTTATGTAATTGATAGTAAAATAAGACCTAGAACATACCGGCTCGCCTCTCTTGAAGGAATCAAGGAACTAGAACCCTTGAACATCAGTCATTTGAGGCCATTCCACATTTAAAAGAGCCATAGCCCACCCCAAAAGCTCCAAGGATTCCCACAATCGCTTGGTCAACCCAAAAGCCCCAAAGGTACCTATAATCCCTTTGGTCAAACCCAAAAGCTCCAAGGATTCCCACAATCACTTGGTCAACCCAAAATCCCCAAGGTATCATAACCCTTGGTCACCAAAAGCTCCAAGGATTCCCAATCACTTGGTCAACCCAAAATACCCCAAAGGTACCCATAATCCCTTTGGTCAAACCAAAAGCTCCAAGGATTCCCACAATCGCTTGGTCAACCCAAAATGCCCCAAAGGTATCCATAAACCCTTTGGTCAAACCAAAAGCTCCAAGGATTCCCACAATCGCTTGGTCACCCAAAATCCCCAAAGGTATCTATAATCCCTTTGGTCAAAACCTCCAAGGATTTTGATAAACCAACCATAAAGAATTTTCAAAAACAATAAAATAATAAAAAATAACAAAAAAATTGCATCTCACTTCCATGCATACTCTTAAAAATCAAAACACAAAAAAATAAGTTGCATTAGGCATCGCAAACATACATTGCATATTTGTTGGTCATACAGGTCAAATGCACCATAGACTATAATTACTCGGCAATTCCATCATTTTCCACATTTTTCCACTTTGTAAATAGTCCAACAAAAATAAATGCCATCCACATTTTTCACCATATCATAATCAGTTGTCTTCTAATGTATTCAGGGCTTTCATCATTCAACTGTCATTAGATTTCTAGCCAAAAACTGTACAAAGTCAGACAAATTTTACAAAGGTAGAGTTTTACTTGGATCACACCTTGTTACGTAGCATCCCAACACAAGTTAAAACACATAAAAATTCCCAAGTTGTGTGAACGAAAGATGAAACCTGCAAAGCAGGCTAGGTTACCATACGTGAAACGGTTATCTTGCTCATCCCCCTATGTGAATGACCCCAAGAATGCTGAGAGTTGGCAAAAGGACAAGCATCTTCCCTACCCAATTCCCAAGAATCCCAAAATTCTCAAAGGGTTGCAAACATCAAAAATTGCAAAAGTCAAAATACAAACTCCAAAGTTTGATATCAAAACCCACAAAGTGCATACATCAAAAAGCACAAGCAATAGTGATTCTCATCACTCAAAATTCAAATCCCTTGCTCAAAAAAAAAAAAAAAATAAACAGTGATTTTTATCACTACATACAAGAGCAAGTATCCCAATAAAATTGAAGAAAAGAAGGGAGTCGAACTTGAATCCCTGGAACTCTCAACATTCGAAAGGTCATGAGGTGATCCTCAGTACCGGTTTGGTGGATAGCCTGCTGGTCACTGGTGGCAAACCTCCCGCATGACGATATATCTGTCGCATTAAACTGTGTACAGATCAATGTTTGCATGTGGATGAGCTAGCTTATGGTATCCTAGATTGCACCATAGATTAATCTTACTAAATACAACAAAGGAGTTAGTGGAGCTAATTAGGTGATCCTCAGTACAGGTTTGGTTGATAGCCTATCTAGCACTGGCGGTATCCTGACAAATACCACATAAACAAATTCAATCGCACACACAGGGATGTGAAATAACTTGGTCAAACTCAAGTCTGATTCATACCTTGTTCAAAAGTCTTGTAAGATAAATGTACAGTCTTGGCTAGTTAGTTAAAACATCTGAGTCTCAGAAAAACCTTAACTACATTTTAACACAACTGTAGTACATTCCATTATTACATCACCATCAAAAAATACAAAACAAAAAATTACACATGCAAAGTCATTCCATAGTACAGAAATCCCAAAAAAATCTTGTATAGTCTATGGTGCCACCGCCAAGTTATCAACAAATCATTTCATCCATTCCATATGCATACATCATATAATTAGAAACATTCGCATTCATAATAACACATGCATACATCAACATAAATAAATGTGCATAAAATAACAATAAATCATGACAAGTGTATAATCAAAAAGAAAGTCATGTATATATATCACCAAAATGCCCACAAGCTACAATAAAACGGTCCTTGGACCTCACAAAAAAATCAAAAAATCAAAAACCCCAAGCCTAGGGAGTCGACCACCATGATCACGTAGGATCGGTGTGACTGGAACTACCCCTAGTGGTGTGGGTCCTATGGGACCTCTCAAGGTGGCTGCCAGCCCCCGCATCACGCCCACTAGCGCTACCCTCACCCACCCGCCTACGATGAGAGGAAGCAGACTGCTTAGTCTCACTACCTCTCGTTCGATGCGAAGATCCACCTCCAGTGAGCTCAGGTAACTGCCCACCGAGGCGGATAATCTCTGCCTCCAACTCCAACCGATTCCAAACCCAATCCACCTCCCATCCAGTATCACAGCCAATGCGTCATCCCTTGCCAACTAGTCCAGGAGATCCCTCTCACCCCTCCCTCCTCCTCCTCTCATGTGCTCCTCATCTCGTCTCCATAGTAGATCCTCCAATCATGCTATCTCAACATGAAACCTCGCCTCCATACCCTCTAGGACTGCCTGAGGCATAGGCATCTCCGAAATGGCATGCTGCTCCGACACCCACTGCTCCGAGATGTCCTATGTATCCAGCTACTCTAGAACTCCTAAATCATCCCCACCAAAGTCATCAACCTCCACCATATCCGCATCATCGAATGGAGCCCCCAACCCTCCCCGATGCCTCTGCATCCTCACCACCTACTGTTGTCGCATCCGCACCTCCTAGAGGCCCCTCACCCCACCATCGCAGCATCATCCACCACTGGTCGTACTCAGCAATCACCCCGACATTGTCCATGTCAGGGACATCAATCACTACATTCGACTCCTCACCCAACGGCTCAATGATCGGCCAAGCCAGAGTCCTCTCGTCGCCTCGACGTCGATAGATCAAGGGCTCACTAGGAAATCCCTGGTGCACCCCAAACTATTGAGTCACCCGGACGTACGGGAAGTACTCCTGCTCGGTCCCGTGTCGCCCGATCAGCCATCTCCCCTTACGCACCCATCAGAGCCACTCTCCAGCCTCAGGCCAAGCTGGATAGTCCCGATATGGCCGCCAACACACCTCCCTAGGAGCAAGACGCGAGAAGGCATCAGTGTAGTGACTAACGTCACCTGCCCACCATCGACTCTGCCCATGCTCCTCCGACCTCTGCCATAGAGCCGCATACCCAATCTCCCTGTCCACCATCTCTCCCCGAGTGGTCCAAGGCAACCCCTATGGCCGCTCCACAGCTATGTGCTGCCACCCCCAACACTGCAACAGGTAGCTGCACCCAATCCCCTTCTGCCTTCGATAGTGGACCTCGTACAACTCATCATAAAGTTGTGCTAGTAATGTCTGACCCCACCTCATAATCAGTGGCGCTGAGGTCGGACACTCCACAAGTCTGAACACTACCTCAAGCAGGTTCCAAGGGAACCTCACACCTAAGGAGTCGGGAAGCAGCATGTTGGAGATGAGGGTCATGAGCAATGCATGCCTCACCCCCAACATGCCCTTCTCAAACCACCACCGCACCAAAATCTTGCCAATCAGGCAGTCCCCCTCTGCCCTCTCCACCGCCTCATCCACCCCCATCTCCATCACATGCCCAAAGCACCGTGTCAGCACCATCATCCACTGATCACGAGGAGTCATCCGAATGGGCAACCCATCTATCAAAATCCGTAGAATCCGATAAACGTCCTCTAGAGTCACTATCATCTCCCCTATTGGGAGATGAAAGGTGTTGGTGCGGGGATCCCACAAATTGATCAAGGCAGTCAGATATGCCCGATCCCCCACCACAAGCTCTAACCGAGTCACCTGCTTGAGCCCAAGGGCATCAAGCCAATCCCAGTCCGCCATAGTCAGCGCATCCCGTGCATCAAAAAATACCGTCGGTTGACGATACCGACTCTTCACCACCTGCAAAATAAAACAACACAAAAACATTAAAACATGACAACAAAAAAAATTGTACAACACTAAAACAAATATACAACAATGTATACAAACTGTACAACAAAAACATTTAATAAACTGTATAGCAACATTAACAAAATGTATAGTACAAACATTCAAAAAATCAATAAACAACAAATAAAACAAAATTTTAACCTAGGGTTTTTAACCTTAGTTTAAACTAAAAAAAAAAAAACAAAATAAAACAAAATTTTAACCTAGGGTTTTTAACCTTAGTTTAAACTAAAAAACAAAATAAAACAAAATTTTAACCTAGGGTTTTTAACTCTAGTTTAAACAAAAAACAAAATAACAACAAAATTTTAACCTAGGGTTTTTAACCTTAGTTTAAAACTAAAAAACAAAATAAAAACAAAATTTTAAACTAGGGTTTTGATCTTAGTTTAAACAAAAACACAAAATACAAATACAAAATAATTAAACTAGGGTTTTAATCTTAGTTTAAAGGAAAAACGAAATACAAAATAAATTAATTACGATTTTGAACTGTAAAATAAAAACAAACAAAATAAAGAAGGAGCACCTACCGGTCTCGCCTCGGCTCCGCCACTCGATGATCCGGTCCATGCACTCATGGTATCCATGAAATCTCGACAACGCTCCGCTACGTAGACTCGAACTCCTCCTCACAGCTCCAAATCGCCAGAAAAACAAATGCAAATGAGCCCAAAACCTAGTTTTGGCCCTTATATAGGCTTTTAGGCCTATAATCGTTCCACCCTGGGATGAGCACTCTAGTTAGTGCTCATACCACCCTGGGATGATTACAAAATTGGTATTCGTCCCACCCTGGGATGATTACAGAGCAAGAAAATAAAAAACAACAAAAACTGCATCCAAAATGCACCAAAAATAGCAATAAAACTTGCCGAACAAAGGCACCTTGCGCCCCAGCCATCCAAAACAAATTGGGGCACAAATCCTCACTATCCTACTCCCTAAGAAGGCTACCATAGTCCGGACCCGCTCCACGGGAGGAGGATTTTCGAGAATTTCATCCCCAAACGACGTCACAAAAAGGGTCCAAACCCACCCAAAAATAGCAATAACAATTCCGAACAAAGGGCCTTTGCCTGACATTCTTGGCATACAAAACCGACGTCGGGGCCACAAATTATCAATATCCTACTCCCTAAGAAGGCTACCATAGCTGGACCGCTCCACGGGAGGACAAATTTTTGACAATTTCAGCTCCAAAAGGCATCACAAAAAGGGTTAAAACCCACCAAAAATAGGTCAGATTGTTGGGAAACTGCATAAGCGTTCAACGGAAAACAACTGAAGGCACCCTTACAAAAGTCATCTTGGGTCAAGCGACTCATCGTTTTTCTCATGTCGGTCATTCCCTCATCGATTCATCGCTTGAGGGGGTAGTCACACTTAGTCACCAATCAACAAATACACACCCAATCAAGGAAATGGCATGCATTCAAAGAATCATTGACAAAGACAATCACGCTCCTGCTTGGGGCAGCA
The DNA here is from genome assembly GCA_028583015.1 of Wollemia nobilis. NCBI lineage: Eukaryota > Viridiplantae > Streptophyta > Pinopsida > Araucariales > Araucariaceae > Wollemia > Wollemia nobilis. The sequence continues at coordinate 5,372,021 of JAQPPZ010000314.1, forward strand.
AACAAGCAATAATCACAAGCTGATCAAACACTTGGCATTCTAGAATCATGAACTCAAGGTTCCCACAGACAAAAGGTTGCGCCCTTTGCCTATTCATGACTGAACAATGTCCAAGATCAAGTAACACCTCACCAAAAAAGGTTAACACTTGAATTAAGCTCCTTAGCTCGTCAGAAGCAAGGATTCAAGAATGCATGCCCTTTCCATACTTGGGGCATCAAAATTTGGTTAGGTTACTGAGAAACCCTAATCATTAGTGCTTTGGTTATCTATTTTTGCTCAACACTGTGCCACGCACAGCGCATCCCAAAAAGGGGCATCTGTAGACACCAAAACAACACCAATCCGATTATGTGACGACAAGCACTGATCGAATTGACATACATAGCCCCTAGGGCAGCCCCCATGTTAGATAAAACAACCGAGGCTGAAATAGAACCTGTTATAACAAGTTCAGCCTAATTAATAATGTAATAATAGTGCAAATATAATATACGCTAACATCCCCCCTTATTACATTATTTGGGTAATAATATAACTACTAGCTATACTAACATCCCCCCTGATTACATCATTTTGCAATACAAAGAGAGCTGCGAAACAATTCAAATTTGACACGTGCAAGTGCCTTAGTGAAAATGTCTGCAACTTGAGCATCGGTGGGAATGTGTCGAAGCTGAATTCGGTGCCTCGAAACTTCATCTCGAATGAAATGACATTGTGTGTCAATGTGTTTTGTTCTTTCATGATGGACTGGATTCTTGACTAGGTTCATAACACCCCGATTGTCGCAAAACAAGTGTATTGGAGATTTGGATGGATGACCCATACTTGTCGAGTTGCGACGCAACCATATCACTTCGCACACAGCTTCACGTGCGGCGCGATACTCGCTCTCGTTGATGAAATAGCAACCACCGGTTGCTTCTTGCTGTGCCAAGAGACAGGACCGGATCCAAGATGAAAAATATATCCCGAAGTTGACTTGCGATCATCAAATGATCCGGCATAGTCGGAGTCCGTGTATCCTTGCAAGAAGAATTTGTTGTTCCTCTTGTATTCTAGGCCATATTCCATTGTGCCACGGACATAGTGAAGAACACGTTTTGTCGCTTTCCAATGAGTGGTCTTAGGCTCCCGCATGAACCTCGAAAGATAGTTGACAACAAATACGAGATCCGGCCTAGTATTGGTCGATATATGAGACTCCCAATCAACCGTCGATAGAGAGTACCATCTACCCGAGGTGAATCATCATATCGCGATAATCGAAGTCCAGCCTCCATCGGAGTTGCCATTGGCTTGCAATCGATCATGCGATATTTTTCTAGCAATGTCTTGGCATATTTTTTCTGAGACACTTTGATGGAGTGCTCCTTCTGGCTGAATTCCAGACCAAGACAAGTAATGGAGAAGTCCGAGATCCGACATCTCAAAATATTGACACAAGTCTCTTTTGACAAAGAGAGATCATAGTTTTGAACTCCCCGTAATGAGCAGATCATCAACATAGAGTACAAGCAACACTATCTCAGAACCCTGTTTCTTGAAATAGAGGTTTGCATCTGACGGACATCTCTTAAAACCATGCTGCAGGAGGTGATTGTCCATTTTTATATACCAAGCTCGAGGAGCTTGTTTCAGGCCATATAAGGATTTGACCAATTTGCAAACTTTCTCGCTGTTGGCCTTCCACTGCAAATCCTTCCGGCTGAGTCATATAGACTTCTTCTTGGAGATCACCATTTAGAAAGGCACTTTTGACATCCATCCGATGAACTTTCCACCCAAACCGTGCTGCCATAGCACAAATAACTCGAATTGTTGTCATCCGAGCAAGTAGGTGCAAAAGTTTCCTCGTAGTCAATGCCTTCCTTTTGAGCATAGCCCTTTGCAACAAGACGGGCCTTATGCTTATCAATTGTCCCATCTGCTTTGTACTTGACTTTATACACCCATTTGCAGCCAATGGGTTTCTTTCCATGCGGCAGATCGACAAGCTTCCAAGTTTTGTTTTTCATCAAAGACTTATACTCTGCATCCATAGCAACCTTCCACTGAGGCTCACCGAGAGCAACTTGTACTGATGCAAGTTCAAGATCGTCTATGGAAGACATAAACACCTTATCACTATCAATATCCATATCTTTTGTATCTCTCTCTGGATCTACAGAAAGTTCTTCAAAAGATTGACACGGATCATCAACCCCAGTATTCTCTGTTGCAGCTTTCTCCTGTCGAGCCATGCTGCGAGTACGAGGCCTATCCAAAGTCAAATCTGGTGGAGTAGATAGCTTAGAGTCTTTGATTGTATTTGTATACCACTTTGGATTCTTCTTCTTAGGTGTTGAAGAAGATCCAGAAGAACCTCCAACCTTTGATGAAGGAGATTTAACAACCCGAGTTTCCACAAGGTCTAGGTATACATCTAGTGAAAGCCTCATCAAAAACAACATCTCTACTTATGTGAATCTTCTTGGTTAAGGGATCAATCAAACGATAACCCTTAGAGTGCTCATCATACCCAAGAAGAATACACTTCAATGACTTCTCATCTAGCTTCTTCCTTTTCTCTTTTGGTATGTGCATGAAAGCTTTACACCCAAAAATGCGTAGATGAGAAATGGAGGGTTTCCTACCACTCCATGCTTCCCGTGGATTCATTCCTTGTAGGGCCTTTGTGGGTGCCCTATTCAACAAATATACTCGCTGTGGTGACAGCTTCTCGCCCAATATAGTTGCTCAAGTCTAGCTCCTGTGAGCATGCAACGAACCATTTCCATGATGGAACGATTCCTCCTTTCAGCAACTCCATTTTGCTGAGGAGTATAAGCAGTAGTTAACCTGTCTTGTGATCCCATTTTCTTTCAAGAATGCAGAAAATTCTTTAGAGGTGAACTCCCCCCCTCGATCTGAGCGGAGGGTCTTTATAGAAGTCCCTGACTCCTTCTCAACAGATTTCTTGAATTGCCGAAAGAAGCCAAATGCTTCAGATTTCAGTTGAAGAAAGAATACCCACATCTTTCGTGAGTAATCATCCACAAATAACTGAAAATACCTCTTACCCCCACAACTGTTGGGAGTGAAGGGACCGCACAGATCAGTATGAACCAACTCCAGAGGTTTCTTTGCTCTAGTAGAGCTCTTTTCAAAAGGCACTCTATGCTGCTTTCCTGCCAAGCAGTCAGAGCAAACTGGTAAAGTGGTAGAAAGGGAAGGAAGACCCTTAACCATCTCATACTTACTTAGCTCAAGTAAGTAACCATAACTCAAATGTCCATATCTCTTGTGCCATAGGGAAGTTGCCTCCTTTGTAGAGACTGTCATGGCAACATGTGGAGTAGAGATAGTATCTAAGGCAAATAAGCCATGCTTATATGAAGCGGTTGCAATGTTCTTACCCCTCCTGGTAATAGAACAACACTTCTTGCCTCCCTCAACACTAAAGTTCACAACCATATCTTTGTCCAAAATTTGTGTGACTGACAACAAATTGTTTGCCAATCCTGGAACATAGAGGACTTTATCAATCTGACACTTGCCATCAGGAAGAGTGACTGAAATAGTGCCTTCTCCCTGAACCTTGTAGGTTTTATCATCAGCAATAGTGACAAGTTTGCCCTCTTTGGCCTCAAAAGACTCAAACCACGATTTGTCACTAGTCATGTGCTTATTGGCTCCATAATCAACATACCATATAGGATCCGTCTCGCTTGGACACTCGTGGTAGTCATGAGAACTTTGTGAGCTCTCTCATAATCCGTGTCAGATTCTTCAACAACAACATTCACTTGTTGTTTGTTCTTTTGTGGTTTGTTTCGGCCTTTCTGTTTTGATTGCTTATTCTTATGCCAACATCTGTTTGTATCATGACCTTCTTTGTCACAGATCTTGCAATATCTCTTTTTCTGTTGAGGTTGTTGAGTTTGTTTCCTTTTTAATCCTTTTGTGAATTCCCTCCCTTCTAAAAATTACCCTTCTTCTGGTTCTCGCCCTTTCCCGTTGATGTAGAGAGCAAGTGTTAGAAGAATCATCTCTCTCGTAGTTGGCGTGCTTCCTCCTCTTGAAACATATTAACCAATTCTACAAAAGTAACTTTCCGTTGTGATACATGAAGGGAAGTAATCAACACCCGATAAGAATCGGTAAAGCTCTCAATACAACTCGAAGTAAGGAGCTTGTCTTCAACCGGTTCTCCCAAAGAATTCAACTTTGCTTTCAATTCAGAAACTCCGTAAAGAAAGAATTCAACTGTATCACCCCGCTTCATGCTCAGACCGTGTAATTGAGATTGAAGAAATAGAATGGTGGAATCATTCTTTCCCTCATATATAGTATTAAGGGCATCCCATGCCGCTTTACTAGTTGCACAGTCAAGCAATATGGGGTTGGACTTCATCAGACACAGCAAGCAAGATGAGCACTTTTGCTTTACTGTCTAGCTTATCAAAGTCTCTTTGAGCATTAGATGGAGTCGTAGCACCAAGAATAGGTGAAGGTCTGGTTGTTGCTCCGGATACAACATCCCATAAATCATCCATTGCTAGGATGGCCTTCATCTTATTTTTCCATGGTGTGTAATTAGGACCTTTCAACAACCGATGAGAATCACTCATTAGTTTTGCGGACATGATGAAGGTTCCTTATAACACCAATTGGTCCCCCTTTCGATATACCTTTTGCTAGGCCGTTATACCATACAAAATACCCGCCCTTACGTGAGGGAAACTATAGGTATTTAGAAAGATCAACAAAAATCACCCGCCCTTACGTGAGGGAAACTATAGGTGAGTTTTAGAGATCATACGATACGTGGAACATAAGCAATATTGAAAGGGAATCGCCTTGTTGATGGCACCTACCATAGAAGATTCTTCTCATGCGTGGGGCGTAACTTCCCCTAAACACTATGAAGAATACTTCGTCAGGATTTACGCCTAAACACAAGAGCGATTAAGGGTAGTGGATGGAGTAAAAAAATGCAAAAATGGCAAACTTATCTCTCCCCGACGATTTATAGAGAACAAGCTCAGACGTCGTTGTAGCAACTATATTAGGCGGCGGATACAGTAGCGCAATCACGACAGCTTTACTTGTAAGTGCTGGCTAGAGGTATCACAAATACCGAACGCTGCAGTGCAATAAATTGCACGGATGGGTTTTAATTATTCCGGGGACTTAGGGAGTGAATTTGATTTTAATTTTTAATGTTATAGTGCAAAAAAAAAATATGCAACATACAACAAAAAAAATGCCCACAAGAATAACCCACTAGGTGTCGAGCAGCACGAAAATGCACCTTTACAATAATGCCAAAATTGCTTTTCAAAAAAATTACTCTCTTTCCCCCTTTAATTTTGAAAAAAATCCCCTCCTTTTCAGTTTGAAAAAAATTTTTTTCAAATGCTTTTAAGAATTATTATTAATTAAAGTTTAATTAAATAAATTATTTAAGTTTAAAAACTAAGAATATTTAATAATTTTCTTTAAAAAAAATAATTTCAATTTTTAAAGGTTAAACTATAGAAAATAAATTAAAAAAAAAAACATTAAAAAAAAATAATCAAATTAAAAAAAATAATTTCACCTTTGGAAGGGGGTCGGCGGGATTGGAACCCGCGACCTGCAGGCTCCCAGAGCCTTACCGCACAGTCCACCACCAGGTGGACTAGCGGGCTGATCCGACAAGATCAGGGGCCCCCTCGTATTTGAGGAGGGTCCCCAGTCCACTGCCCGAGCGCAGCCTCTACTGCTGGTCCCCAGTGGTCGCGACGGCGGCCGCAGCTTGCTCTCCTCCGCTGCTTGGTCGTTGCGCGTCGCAGCTACTGTTTTGGCATCGGATGCAGCTCGCTCGTGCACGTAGCACGATGCAACGCGGGGGGCGGGCACGTCCGCAGGCGGGGGTCGGGGGGTTGGGCGACCACGTCCGAAATATTATTTTTTAGATTAAAAAAAACTATTTTTTTTAAAATGCGCTGCGCGCGCAGCATGCAGCACGCAAGGGGGTGTTCCTCCTGCAGGCACGTGTCGCATTTGCACGACGCACGATGGGATGTGGGGGTGGGAGTGGGAGCCTCCCATGCCTGCGTGTCACGTTTGCGCGACGGGAGGTGGGGGTGGGGGCCTCCCACGCCTGCGTGTCGCGTTTGCGTGACGCACGACGGGAGGTGGGGGTGGGGGCCTCCCGTGCCTGCGTGTCGTGTCTACGCGACGTGCGACAGGGGGAGGGGAGGGGAGGGGAGGGGGGGGGGCCTCCCGCAGGCGCGTGTCACATCTACGTTGGGGGGCACCTCCCGCAGGTGCGTGTCGCATTTGCATGGGGGGGGCCGAACCTCCCAGCGTCGTGCGTGGAAGCGCGACTTGCGCGTTCTGCACGCGACATTAATAATTTTTTTTTTTTTTAAACAACTCTCTGCGACGCCGCGCGATTGCGCGCGGCGTAAAAATTATTATTATTTTTTTTAAACTCTGCTGCGGAACGTCGTGCGATTGCGCGCGGCATGAATTTTTTTTTTTTTAAATCGTCCTCCTAGCACAGAGAAGAAAAAAAAAAACATCCTCCCAGCTACCAGATGCTATGTTCCCAGCAAACAAAATTACAGTCGCACGTCCCAGCAAGCGGCTGCAAAAAAAATATGCACAAGCTCGGATACCATGTTAGATAAAACAGCAACTTCATTCATGTCCGGGATTGTTTAAATAATACAATTTCAGGACTATAATAGCCCGGAGGTTACGAAACCATCCGAGGCTGAAATAGAACCTGTTATAACAAGTTCAGCCTAATTAATAATGTAATAACAAACACAGTTATGCTAACACCCCAGAGGTTAAAAAGTGGTCCTAACCACTCCCACAATAGTTTTGGAAGGTCAGAGGTCAATTTGGCACCTTTCAGGCACTCTGCTCCCTACTCGTTCCACCCTGGGATGATTACAAACTGGTGTTCGTCCCACCCCAAGACAATTGGCAGCATTTGCTCCAACGTGGGGTGAATAGTAGGTTTGACGGGAAAAATGTCAAACATTGACAAATGGCAGCTCAGATCCGCCACTCAACTCCACCTTCAATGCATGGGAGTGCGAGTGAGCATTTTTGAGCTCAAAGAGGCAGTCATAGAGGCAGTCATGGAGCCATTAATCAGGGAGGAATCTTCTCTCCCCTGGGAAGGCATGATGGCCAAGTGGTGTCTCTGCATGTTCATTCACAAGAGACCCTCAAGTCTATAAAATGGTGAGTCTTCTCACCCCCCCAAAAAAATAGAGCAGGAGCATTTGGAGCAACAGAGTGCTACCAAATTACATCCTCACCCCTCACTTGTGCTTCTTACATCCTTGATCTCTCTTTTGGAAGGGAAGTTATTGGGTGAACATTGGAAGTGCAATCCCGACCCAAAACCCAGACATTTTGCCACAATACCCCACCCAATTTTCTAACACAACCCCTAGGAGGTTTTGGACCCATCCCAAGTGGATTGGTGTCGAAACCAAGCCCCCAAACGGCGGGCGTCCTACCCCCGGGCGCCCCCCGCACTGTTGTAGTCCTAATCGCCCCACCCCAGAGCGATTAGAAATCTATAATATTTTTATTCATTGTTTATTTTGCATCTTATTTTATGTCATTCATATATGCTGCCATTCAAATTTAATGCCATTCTGATGAGTTTTGACTGTGTTTTCATTATTTTTCGCTTTCACTAATGTACAGGGAGCATCTTCAGACACAGGGCAAACGGGGCCGAATCTGCAAAATCCGACCTTCTGGGTCGTCTCAAAATACCCTATTTTTCCTAACCCCAACTTTCCAAGTGTTTTGGAGGCCTCTTTATGGGACATTTAGGAGGTTGCTTTCTGACATTTTATGACAGTCCTAATCATCCCACCCTGAAGCGATTAGAAATCTATAGAAGATTTCTCGACTGTTCCTCTTGCAGTGTATTCATGATGGTGTTTGCATTCTTCTATCCAAATTTCATCTTGTTCTGAAATTTTTTTATTACCATTTTAATTATTTCATGCATGCATTAACCGAAGGCCTTGGGGATTGCATGTTTCCCTCCACCCGCAGGTGCTATTAATCATTTGTTGTTTCTCTGAATGCAGGATCTTGACACCAAAGGGGTAGCAAGGAACTACAAACGCATTCATGCAAGCGACGACGGCGTTTGGCCCGCCCATTTCAAATGTGGGCACACAGAAGATCCCGAAGGGGAGCGTACCATCCATGGTGTAACAAAACTATATCTAACGCTCCTAGCCCCTAAAAAGGAAGGAGACGTATTGTAACCAGATCTCAAAGCAAAATTAATAAAATAAAGGGCTGCACTTTACATTTGTTTTATATCTCGTTTCATTTCTTTTGTTTTCCCTTTTCATGCACTTTAGTCCTTTCTTCATTCGTAGGACTTAGCGTTTCATATGCTTTTGTTTGCATCGCGCCCGATACGCCATTTGCTTCTATATCCTCATGCTTTCACATGGTGCATATGTGGTTCAGTTTTGTTTTCTTTATGCACTATTAGGATAAGTTAGTGGCACTCGAGGTGTGATTTTTTCTCCACCCACACTTTTTTTTGGCTGTAAAGGACTTTTATTTTTATAATTAAAATGGCCTTTCATAAAAAAAAAAATCATAAAAAATTGTTTATATCATAAAATAAAGTACTTAAAATATATTATATTATTCAAGTTTAAAAATTAGAAAAGCTTAATTTTAGGTTTCCTTAGAATCTAGGGTTAAAGAGCAACATTTTTTTCTTTTATTTTAGGGTTAAAGAGCAATGCTTTTTTTCTTTTATTCAAGGGTTAAAGAGCAATGATTTTTTAGTTTTTTTTTTTCCTTTTATTTTAGGATTAAAGAGCAATATTTTTCTTATATTTTAGGGTTAAAGAACAATTTTTATTTTTTCTTTTATTTTGAAGAACTCGCAGATTATTTGAGACAAGGAGCATTTCAAATAATAGGTGCAAAAATAATGAATCCAAATGGAATATTTGTTTGTCAACTGTAACTTTTAGAGCTATCCATTATTTCAAATGATGATAAATAAATAAAGAAAGCAACATCCCAATGAGGTTGAAAATAGATTGAAAATGGTTGCTTCCAAATTGCATGTTGCAGGAGGGTTTTTTCACAGCTACCATGTTTATAGCACTATATTTTTCTCAATAGCTAAAAATTGATTTTAGAATTTTTGATGCTTGTTTTTCACCCAATTTTGTTTTTGGCCAAATTTAGGGTTTTTTCACCTAATTTATGTGATAAGGTTTTATATTCGATGATTTTCGAATTTCATATAGAAAATTTGACGAATTTGATAACTAAACATAAAAGTATAATGCCTTAAAAACACAAAAAATCTTGTTAAAGTATGGGTAATGATGTCATAAATATTGGTATATGATGGCTAGAATGATTTCTAATCGTATCATTAAGCATTATAGTAAAAAGTCTTACAATGGCTAGTCCTGTCACCTATGCCACTCATGCTATCTACTTTCATTTTTTGTTATTAGTCTGAGATGCTAATAGGCTATGTTTATGGCCTCATTTGCAAGGCAATCAACCAAAATATTATACCTCCTTCCAATGTGGGTGTATTGTATGTATTTAAAATTCTACTCCAACTCTCTTAGTCTTCTTTGAACTATTTGTAGTTATACTGATGAGAATTCCTTCCCCTTATATAGGGCAAATATCACAAGTGTTGAATCACCATACACATGGAGTTGTTCATTACCTTGTTCTTGAGCCATTTTTTTATCCCATTTCATAGCCTATAAATTCTACAAAATTATTGGTTGTTTCACCAAATTGATTTTGAACTAAAACATTTCATGGTGTGGTGCCACTAGTATCACACCACCAACCACTACATGGTCTGGGTTTGATTTAGAGGTGCCATAAAAAAAAGTGCAAAGAACTTTATCTTCGAAGGTCTGATTGTTTTAACCTATGGCCCATAATTCAGGGGATTTTGGAGTTCCATTTGATATAACAGTTGTATCTCCTCTTTCTTAATCTCCTAATGTCTTGTTGTTTATGATATATAAATTTTGTGTTCAAGACTATCTCCCTTAACACTCTATTTGTTAACACTCAAAAATTTGTTCTTTTGTCATAAAATTATCATGTTTCTATCCTTCCAAATGTGCCAAATGATGAATACTAGCACTGAATACCAAATTTAACTAATAAAGTGCTTATCCTTCAGTCCCCATTTGTACATTTGAACTCAATTGGTTAAGCAATTTTATGAGTTGATGGTTCCTGATATTGTTGATCCTAACTATTAGGTTATTTCAATCCAACTTTTAACTAATTATGTACATTGAAATAATATATGAGATGTTGTTTAATTGTTCTTAAGACACGTATGACAAATATGAGTTCTCATGAAATTCCTCTAAATGAGGTTGTCTCCAGTAAGAATCAAAATTTCGAGCACCAACCAAAGAAAGGCTTAATATTTGGGGGGAACCTTATAATTCCATACCTTAGCTATGGTTGAGTTCTTCTAACCCTTTTGCTATAATAACACCCCTTGGATGATTGTGTAAACACTTGATCCACTTTTAGAGCCCCATATAATTTGATAGATAATTTGGAGAGAGAGTTTTGTCCCTTCAGTTTGGATGTGCAGTTGTCTTCATGAGTCTTGGTCAAGATGTGGCAGGGTTGGATCTCTCACCTATTCAATTAAGCTTTCAAGAGAGTTAACACCCAATTGTTGTAGGTCCACTTTTATTTTTGAGAAACAATTAATTATTGGAGGTCCTCCCAAGACCAGATTATCCCATATATTATTTTTTTTACCATCCCCTAGAAGCCAAGAGGTATGATTTAATATAATACCTTTAGCTTCCATAATATATTTCCAAATTGAGGAGGAGCCTGCTATGCTTTTCACACTTTTTAGGAGTTGGATCCCATTAGAGTTGTTCAGATATTTGCATTTTAGGATTTGCTTCCATGGAGAGTCTAGGGAGTGAGTAGATTTCAAAGCATCTTAGCACTTAGTACCTTGCTAATAATTATTTTCCTGATTACTTGGCCTCCTTGCTCCTTTGGCTTGGCAACAGTTTCCCAATTGATCAAATGGAACTTTTTCCTATTTGATTTCCTTCCCCCTTGCCATGGAAAAATTCGTAGCATTGCATATTACTTTTGCAAGATATATAAGGGTGCATGATACACCAACAAATGATATATGGGAAGACTTGATAGTATTGATTTGATTAAAAAATTCTTCAAGCCAAACTCAACCAACCATTGTTATACTATTGTATTCTCCTTGACATCTTTTCTAGAATTGTATTATAAGATTCTTGTTTATTTTTATGAAAACCCATAGGAGCACCTAGGTAGTTAAAAGGTATCACTACCTTTATGAAATTCTAAAATATGAGAGGAACCTCTATATTCTATTATTGAAGTATTTATAAATTAAAATCTACTCTTTTGGGTGTTTATCTATGCCCTTGTGGCTGTAGAGAAGCAATCTAAAACTTCTTTGATCAACCTGGCACTTTTTTTTGTGGCTTCTCCCAGTAAAATAGTGTCATATGTAAATTGAGCATGAGTGATTATTCTATATATTATAGCTACTTTAATTCCTAGGATTTCTTTTCTTCTTCTCAATTTGGTTAGGGTCCTCCCTAAATTTTAAACTAGAATGATATTAAGGTAAGGGGAGAGAGGACACCCTTGTCTTAATCCTCTTTTGGATTTAAAGAATTTAGCGTGTTTCCCGTTGATTAGAGGGGCTATTCAAGGTCCCTCTATGCAAGTGCTTATATAGTCTATCAATTGAACTATAAATCCAAATTTGGCTAACACTTATGTTAGAATGACAATATCTACTCTACCAAAGGCATTAGCCATATCAAGTTTAATGCACATTCGTTTCTTTTTGTACTTGGAACTTGAGTGTAGTGCTTCATGAATCCTTATAATATTATCATATATTTATTTCATTGGGATAAAACCCCCTTGTTATGTCTCTATCATATCATTAATTTTCCTTTTAATTATGTTTATTATTATTTTAGTCATTATCTTATAAAAGCAATTGCATAGAGAGATAGGTCTTAGTTTGTCAAAAGTAACTGCATTTTTTCTTTTGAAATTGAATCTAAAAAAGTGAAGTTGATTGTCCCAAATAACTTACCTCTTATCCTTATCTCTTCTATCATTGTAATATGTCATCTTCTATAATTTCATAAAACTACTAATAAAAATGGTTGGTGAAGCCATCTGGTCCTAGAGCTTTGTCCTTGGGTAGTGAACGTTTGACTTCTTCGAACTCTTCTTTGGTTACCGCTGAAGAGAGATATTATTTGTCTTTGTCATTTATCAAATGAGGGATTTTGTTCAAGAGAGTTTCCTGAGCCTCATGATGTACTATTGTATTTGTGAGAAGGGTCAGGTAATGATCTATTTCTAGTTCCTTTAAGACTGCCTGATCAAAACAAATTTCTTCAATTTTGTGAATTTTTTTACTGTATTTCACTAGAAGTGCTCCATTACTTTTAGATGAAAGTAATTTGTGTTTTTGTATTCTTTCTTGAGCTATATAATTCTTGATATAAGTATCCAATGTACCTCTTCTTCTATGAAATTTTGATTCATTTATCAGTTTATCTAGAGTCTTTTCTCTTTTTATTGAGGGGTTGGAGGTTGATCACCTATCTCTTGCTTTGCTTCCTCCATTTGTTGTAGCAATATGCTTGACCTATTTTGAAATTTAGCCTTATTGGAAATATAGTACCTAATGAATTTCTTGATATTAGAAAATTTTATTTTCCATACCTCTTGGAGACTATTTGCACATACATGTTGCTTCCAAATACTTTCTACTAAAGGTGCAAACTCCTCATGCTTCATTCATTCTAGATTGTATTTGAAAGAAATCTTCCTTTTTCCAAGAGCAGTATCGCTCATATACAAATAGATAGGCTTATGATTTAAGACCAAACTTTGAATTATACCACCTGATACAAGTGTATACTTGAATAGTATATCTTCTTGTATTATGAATCTATCTAATATTTCTACAATGACTTTTACCCCAACTTTTTTGTTTGTCCATGTAAATTTTCTATTTTTGGGGTTTATGTCTTGAAGTTTCTACTTAGTTATAATTTACATAACCAAGTCCTTAGAAGGGTATTTTGAGGTTATGTCTCCTTTTTTCTTCCATTGGGTTGAAGTCACATTCAGGTCTCCATATATGATTAGGGGGTTTTTCTTGACCAATTAAATTCTGAAAATTTTTCCATCCCTCTATTTTAAGACTATATTATTTGGCCCATAGAAATTGACTATTGTCTAAGTCTATCCTTGTGGAGAGGAGAAAGAATATGCTATCCAATTTGAGTGTCTTGTTTTGTTAATAAATATAAGGGCCTATGGATCCCATGCAAGAAAAATCCCCCTTGAGGCTCCTGATGAATTTGTTTCTTCTATGTCTAAGGATCTCCATATATTTTTCCATTGTATTCTTGTTGATTGCTCTACCAATTTAGATTCATGAATGCAGATAACCATTGGCTTATGCTAGGCTATTAATTGAATTAGATAGTTTTTCTTCAAGGGACTCCACAATCCCCTTCCATTCCATAATAAAATATTCATTTCTTAAGTGTATTCTTAGCCTTGATAAAGTCTAAGGTTGTCTGTGCTTTCTTTTGAATCTCTAAATTTTATTATTTTATTCTTACCTCTTGATTAGATTTCATCCCTCTAGTAGAATATTTAGTGGCTAGGGTGCCTCCTAGAATCATTGTTGTTGCTAATTGAGTCTCTTCTATTTCTTCAATCTTCTCTTCCTAAAGGTTTTCTTTGGTAGCTCGAGTTTCCTCCACTTCGTATTTTGATTAAGGATCTTATGGATATTCCCTTTTTTAGATGGCCTTGGATGTTCCTCTTCCTCATTTTGTGATAGAAAAAGAACTTATTATTAGTTTATCTTTATGTCTGTGGTTGAGATCTCCTACTTCTAGATATTCTTAATTATTTTCTTCTTACTAATTGGAAGCCTCGATCTTCCTCATTTATCTCTTGTTGCACCATAGTGGGATAGTTCCTTGAGAAATGATCATATTTATGATAGGTAATACATTTAAAGGAAATGTTCTCATAATCCAGCGACTATGTATGGATCCAATCCAAGATTTTGATATCTATGTTTTTGGAACCCTTTTTTCAAATTGACTTTGAACACATAGTCTAGCACAAGTTGCAATATTGGCCTTCAGAGGAGCCTAGTCTACAAATGTGCCACTATAGTTACCTATAATATCAAGATTTAATTTATTTCATAAATGTAGGGGTAAAAATAGCAGTCTTAACCAAATCAAGACTTCTTTTGGTTCTTCCACTTGTGGGTCAAAACTAGTTGACCAAGGGGTCATGTAGAGAGGGCTTGATTCAAGGAACCAGGGTCCTTGAAATATTACATCTCTTTTCTCTGTGGAGGATAAAATAACTATAAAATAGTTTCTCCCTACCATCATAAATTTATAGCTAAATATTTTATATCCCCAAGATAGGTCATCCATATTTGAATGGTTGTTGAGCTAGGTGAAATACCCATAAATTTGCAAGTAAGAGCTCTCTCGATTAGAGTGAGGATTAGGCGCTGCATATAGTATAAAGGGATATTCACGACCATAGTATCATCCAACTTAGGAATAAAGGAGTCTTTGTTACTTTATTGGGACTATTGCGGTCTCCTCACTTTTAAAGCTTTGGTCATTTTTCTAGTTTTGATTGGTTGAACAGAGGAGGTAGTGAGAACAAGGAAAGTGAATGATGGTTAGTGTTCTTGAGTATGGAGGCAATCATCATGGTAACATCTCAGAAGGAGGGTTTGGGGGAGGGATCTTCCTTTCCACCATCGCCATGACAGGGCTTAGGAGGTGACCAAGACCCTAATAGGATCTAGGTATGCAAAGGATAATGTGTTGGATGGCATAAACCCTTGTCCAAAAACTAGGTCCAAGCATCAACGATAAACAAGAGAATCAAATCCAAAACTGTTGCAGCCCCTACAAAAAAACTATACTCTTCAATATATTCTCAACAATCACAAGATCAAAGCATTACATGATCCAATAGTCTCCAATGACGATAAAGGCATATTGTTATATGATATGCTACTATTATTATAATTTTTTCAATGGATTATATGGGATTAAAATGGGCCCCACCCGTATTACATCATCACCACATAGTGGTATTACAACAAAGCTTGGATATTGTCCATGTATCATTTGACAAGATTCAAACTTGGATCTCCTCCTTGAAAAGTTGAGGAATCTAACTGATTGAGTTAATACCACTTGATCATGCTACTATTATTATATTAGTACTTAAGACACATTATAATTATAATTACATCTATGTGAACCCTCTTTTATTATTTTTCTTTTTCATTTTTTATAGTTTCTTATATATTTATATATTTTTATAATATATTTTTCTAAAGCTTCCCTACTATTCTTTTAGTTGAACTTATTATTCAACCATTGCTTCAATTTTTCACACACACATTTTGTTTTCTTAGGTTTTCTCACAATCACTAACCAAATTTTCATGTGTCCTACAGGGTTGTAAATCTTGTTGTTACAAGGTTTACTTCCTATCAATACATAAAATGATACATAAGTTTTGTTACGAAAGATAAGTAAAAAAAAATACTTTACAAAGTAATAAATCAGATCATTTTCCATGAAAATAGGAAAATAAGTCATTAAAAAGTCATTTCTTCCTTTCCAGACACCATGAACATGACCAAAGAGAAACCAATAAGCTTAATGTACACATAAAAGAGTTTTATAAATGCTTCATACCACATTATGTGGCTACAAGGAAAGTTATATACAATAAAAAATTAGTATAACAATTCAATTCTACATTCTTTCAAAGTTCCAATCTTACTACAGTGGTAAGGGCTTTGGCTTCTCTTTGAGAGGTCTAAGGTTCAAACCCCACTTAGTATGAGGGGACCAAGACCCCTCATAAAAACTTGTGTAAACTCATTAAAAAAATTCTACATCTTTTCCCTTACGTGGATGAAATACCAATTCAATTTTGGCATTTCATTATTCACAATTTGGATTTACTTTTGGTTGGCATCAAGTTGGCTCCAATGGGAAATCACTACAAGGAAGGGATTATGTCGCCCTTACACCTACCAAGCCTTAACTATATAATTATACTAACTCAAGTTTGAGTTTGGGTATAAAACATAAAACATTACATACAACACCTCAACTAGTCATATGTTAGCCTCATTCATTCAAGTAGTATAAAAAACAAAATTGTAATCAAATTTTAACCGTTATAATAAAAATGCAAAATAAAACACATAGATCTTATAATAAAATGGGAAACCTTGAGGGGAGATATTACATAAATCCTCAATTTTCCATCATCCACATC
Organism: Wollemia nobilis; assembly: GCA_028583015.1. Classification (NCBI taxonomy): domain Eukaryota; kingdom Viridiplantae; phylum Streptophyta; class Pinopsida; order Araucariales; family Araucariaceae; genus Wollemia; species Wollemia nobilis. Next base: position 5,388,467 of record JAQPPZ010000314.1, read on the forward strand.
TCCTCATCACATACCAACTTCCTATCCTAACTTACAAACCCAAATTTCAAAAAAATCCCAACATACATACCCAATAAACAAATCAAAGAACATCTACCTTTCCCAAATTTAATTAAATAAGTACAGATGGCTTCCTAATATATGAAGCCCTTCAATTATTTCCTTATATATAAGAACCCCCTGGCTTCTTTCCCAACATACATAAAACCCTTGGATTTTAAGAATTTGGTCCAAAGCCCCCTCGAGTAGTCTTATTTACACAAGCCAACCATACCAAATTTAATAGGGTTTACAAACAACTTGCACAATATTATTTGTAATATAATTTTCTCCTAAATCAAAGGGGTACCCAAGGGTTTAAATCATTGGAAAAAGAGAGAATAAGGTAGACGTTTACATAGGCAACATTCCAAGAAAAAGAAAAGATATTTTCAACATGAAGTATTCATGATGAACACATAACCACAATGTTTTTTGTTGAAGCATATGAAGCACAACTAGGGGTACATTGGGGCCATCCTCACTGGGGGCCACCCTCCTTGTGATTCAAACATGGGTATCCAAGATGAGAGTCCAATGACATACCAATGTGGTGTACTAATAGGGAGAAAATTCACAATGTTGAGTAACATATATTCTAAATTCTAATATAGTATAAAAGCAAAACAAAAATAAACAAGTTTTTTAAATAAGCTTTCATTGTTGGATTGGTACATGGTTTGCCTACTCCTCTCTATGCAATCCAACCCATATTTCTATGCTTTATAAAATCTTTATATCTGCATGCTCCCCTTCATGTAATCAATACTTCCTTCCACCCTCATATTTACATGCTTCTCTTTGTGTAAATCAAAACCTCCTATACCATACATGCCTATTTTCCCTTCATAATCATAAACATCATTTCAACTTTGCTTCTCTTCCATGCACCCAATGACTTACCCCTCTCACTCCACTCCCACCTCTCATACTCCATCTCCTTTCATCATCTCCCCAAGTACACTGCCTTCCACCCCTTTATTTATAAATTTTATTATTTTACTTTGTTTTTTGTTTTAAAACCCAAAATATCAATATAGTGAAAGATAACAAGGGACAATGAACCATCAAAATAAAATGATCAATGACCTATTCTATATGTAAAAATTAAAAATCAAGTAAATAAAAAACTTAATAAAAATCCACACAAGCCTTTACACATCACACAATAATCTAAGTATACATTTTTCTTTCCCTCATGTCGGCCTTTGATTACTTTTACCTACAAAAACCATCATAAAAAACACTTCCTATTGGAAGTTCATTAGTATGAAAAACTCATTAAACTAATAAATAATTTCATTTTATTTCCATAACTTTTATTTATCACAATAAAATCTGCATTGTCTAATCAATTGCATTATGAACACGTCATCTCATTTAAAATAACTAAAATAAGGATTCATACATGATTGTAAATCTAACAAGTCATCCTACCATTATAACTGATTTTCATACTTAATTGCATAGTCCAAACAAGAGAAATTAACATATCCATCTAAGCAATATTCCAAACTAATTAATAGGATAAAGGGAGTGAGGCATTACATTTCCATAGATTCACTCTTCCTCTTGTCTCTAACTAGGGCATCCATACTTCTAGCTAGGGTATCCTTACTTTTAGTTAAGGCTTTTAAAAATAGATTCATTTTTATCTTATCTAGCATTTCCACAAAACATTCCTTTATTTTTTGAATTTCCTCATATATCTAGAGCAGGGGAAGGTGAGTCTTACTCCTTACTTGCATTGGCTTCTTAATCTTCCCTAAAAATATTAAACAAAAGAAGGTGATGTTTGCTCTCAGCTCTCACTTCTAAGACGATATATACATAATTTTGAGATATATATCATGTCTCGCAATTATGTATTTATCATCTTAGAAGAAGTGAGAGCTGATACCAAGCTTCATCTTCTTTTGTTCACTTGTTTATCACACTTATTTGATTAATTATATGGTTTTCATTTTTTAAATATTGATATATTCATTTATTTTGAAATGTTTAATTAATTTTTAATTAAATATATTAAGAGTTTTACCAATAAAAATGATATTAAAGGCAAATAATTTTTTAGTTAATTTTTTTAATCTTTTTACTATAAAAAATAAGGACAATTTTATTTTTCAATGAAAATTATCCAGTATTAAAAAAATTATTTAGAAATAATTTATTAATATTTAAAAAATAAAAGCCCATGCAAATAACCTTTACCTCCATAAATATTATACACATAAAACCACCTTATACTTTCTCATATCACTATACATAGGAGGAGGTACTCGTGTTGTGCTCTCCACCTATGGGGCATTCATACCTTATCCTTCTTTCATTTTGAATATTAGAAATAAACAAATGACATTGAAGCAAAGATAACCTTGAAAAATATGTTTATTATATACTCTAATTGTGATGGTGGTAAAAAGATATGAGGTCAATTTTTATGTATTTTAATTAGATGAATGTATATTTTGAGGGTTGAGAGTGAAATTACTAATTTTTAAAGAAGCAAGGATAGAGGGATAGAGAACTCATTGAAAAAATATAGAGGGGTAGAATTTTTTACTCAAAATAATAATTAAAATTTTACATCTTTAAAAAAAAAAAAAAAAAATTATTTTCTTATATATATATTAGTGTGAGAAACCCCTACCACCAAAATTTAGGGTTGAGAATTCCCATGCTAGATGTAATGGGGGTAGGCTTGTAGGGTAGTGATCCTACGCCCCATTCAACATCGCACACGATCAAAGTTAGATTTGGCACACCATGGGATATGCCTCAGGTAGCTTCATGTAGTGTTCCCTGCACAACACAACAACACAATACAAGCATAACATATATCCATCCATCATCAACCATCAGGGTTAATGAAAATATTCATTCATACAAATTATCCATAAAAGCATGCACCACATGACACTTAGGCCAACATACATCCATTGGAACACACAAGGTACAAAGGATCAAGGCCATTACTTTCATATTTCTCAAGGGGATCAATAGTCCATCATTACATCTTTCTCGTAGGCTGCACTTTGTATGCTCAAACAACATAGCTAATCTGGTGCTCGATGGGCTTCATTGGCACATCCTACATCCTAATTTACTTGGTAGCACAACATGTGGTTACTGGATGAATCTTGGGTGACTACTTCATGGCATGTCAATGACACAAAAAGAACTAAACACTCAAAATTTTGGGGGAGAGGCCATCTACAATGTAGCTCTCGAGCTTATTTTACCCAAAGGTATTTTGTTTGCTTGAAGGTTCTTGGTGAGTCTGTGACTCGTTTGGCTAGACCTAGCCTGCTTGGTTGGTCATGTGTCACACATCAACTCACCTAGAATGGCATCTTCCCCAACTAACAGGGTAAAGTATGCGTGTCCTCTAAGAATCAGTCATGGACCTTAGAGGCCTAGAGAGATGTCTTGCCCCATCATTATGGAGGAGTTCCAATCCATATCCATGTGTACCTTGAGCCAACCCATGTTGCCATGCTCTCACCCATGGCATGGGATGTGACTATTTCATGAGAGTAGTTGGTAGGACATCAAGGCACAACCACCCTACCATAATCCTCTCCCACTTAATTTTGATGGTATTCTTGATATCAACATGAACTCTTTACACACCCAAAATAGTAGAAGATATTTGTGATAGCATTCACTTTGAAACCAACAACCTTAACGGTGCACACTAATCCATAACTTCTCATCAATTTAGGCCAACCATCATCAAATTTTCTTGGACCTCCTCACATAATGTCATAAGGAGAGTAGTCACCACCATTTTACTTTTCAGTTGGTCGAGCTTGTTTTGGGCCTCTGAATGGATGTGTGGGTATTCCATCAAAGTCTTATTCCACTCCACCATCCTCAACTCGACCAACCTTCTAGATGATATTCATCACCTATTTGGTCTTATCTTCTTATAATGAACCATCATCTTCTACTTGTTTGGAAACGATATTGTGTTGGCATGAGGGACACTCATTTTGGGTGTGAGACCCTCCACAGTTCCAACACTTTAAATGGAAATCCAACTTGTTCTCTCCATTCCTGCAAGGAGTGGACCCATTGTGGAGCAGGTTTGATTTTTCTATCTCACTTGGTCCTCGACTCGGTCTCCATCCATTCTTGAAACGGTCCACTAATGGTCCTCGTGAAATCTTCCCTTTTGTCTCTGACTTTAGAGTTTTCCAACATCCATCCTTGTTGTCTTCGACCTCATTACAATGGTCGAAAAGTCCTTCAACTACATCAAATACCTCCAAAAAGTGTGATATTGGTACCTCCACAACTTATCTTGGGCCCACTGGTTGAGTCCATGCTATAAAAAAACAACTTCTCGCTCTTTGGTATACCTTTCAATTCTACCATCAGGTTCAAGAACTCTCCACTGTAGTCCGTAATCTTGCTAGTGTGTTTCAAATTTTGAAGCTTGGTTCTAGAAACCCATTTGATATTCTCTAACAAAAACTGGTCCACCAATACCCTCCTCAAGTTGTCCCATGACTCGATTCTTTTGTTTGATCTACCCTCAGCCATGTCTTCAACTAAGTTGATCCACCATGTTAGCACAGTTCCCATCAAGTACCTAGCTACCAATGCAAGCTATTCATCCTCTGGTAGAGGTTCGATCATCTTGAGATACTGGGTCAAATATTAGAAACATTAGTTGAGAGCATTTAGCTCTCATGAACTATCATAACAGGTCGGCTCTTGTGGTTTGATCTGCACATGATTTGCACCGGTGGCTATGGGAGAGGGAGTCCATCAAGCATTTTGCTCCTCCCAATATTTAGCCAACTCTTGTCTTACACCTTCGATTGTGGCCATACTTTGACTCACTTGGTCGACTAATGTTGTCAAGGTGCTCTCCATACTGGTGATCCACATCCTGTGTTCTTGTAAAATGAGTTCCAATTCGATGGCTCCTCAGTTCATATCCATGATATTTTCCTTAATATCTCCGAAACATACATCCATCCCATTCTCTAGGTATTCCAACTTCTTAGCCTAGTTGGGAGGGCGATTTGGCTTATTTTCCATTGGCTCTCTATGAGCATCCTCATGATTCTCATGAACTTTGGGGTATGAGGACCCAAAACCATCATTAGCCATTCACTCAAAATTAGGAGCCCCTAGACGTTCCTCTTTTTGGAACTCACATGCAAGCACATGCGATGAACAAAGTCAAGACTATGGTGTCCTTGGCAACTTTACCTTCAAGTGGATTGATAATTATTTTCAATTTCTATAGTGGTCACAATAACGTAAACCCACCAAGGTAACTTTCACTTTTACTCACTTAACGTTGGGGTTCAACCTAACTGAGTCTATGTCACGATGGTTTAGCACTATTCAAGGCTTTCCTCGATACACAAATTTTCTTAGTACCATGAAAAGAGGTAGATCAGCGACGAGACTTTACCCGTAGGCAAACCCTCCTGGTCTCAAGTCTTATTCATTGATTTCTTATCAAGCCCCAATCGATGGTCTAGTCCACACTCACCTGTTACATCAAGTTCTCTCTCACTTGGCATGTGAAACTTGCAACAACTCAATTTTAGTTAGTTTGGACAAGGGGCCAAGGATATCTCATGCCACCTGCATCGTGTTCACATCCTAAACATGCAACAATCCTTTTTCACATGGAATAGCTTTGGCTTTTCAGTTGGTAAGGGAACCTACACTTCCTAATAGTATGGTAACACAAGATTATCTGATGACAAGCACATCGGTACCAACTAGGTTGAGCTCAATGGCTAGGCCTTCGAAACCAAGGCTCTGATACCAACTGTAATGGGGGTAGGCCTATAGGGTAGTGATCCTATGCCCAGTTAGACACCATACACAACCTAATTTGGCTTTGGCATACCACGTGATATGCCTCAGGAAGCTTCATGTAGTGTTCTATGCACAACATGATATGAGCATAACATATATCCATCCATCATCAATCATCATGGTTATTGGAAGTATTCATTCATAAAACTCATCCATAAAAGCATGTACCACATGGTACTTAGGCCAACATCCATCCATTGGAACACACAAGGTACACAGGCTCAAGGCCACTACTTTCATATTGCTCAAGAGGATCAACGATCCATAATTACATATTTCCCATAGGCTACACTTTTTATGCTCAAACGATATAGCTAAGCTAGTGCTCGATGGGCTCGCAAGCCTTGATACTTATTGGTACATCCTACATCCTACTTTATTTGGTGATACAACTTGTGGTTACTAGGCAACTCTTGGAGACTATTTCATGGTACATTGATGGCACAGTAGGAACTGGATAACTTTGAATGTTTGGGGAAAAGAACATCTACGATGAAGCTCTCAAGCTTCTTTTTCTCTACGATGCTTTGTTTACTCGAAGGCACTTTTGAATATTCGACTCATTTGGAGGGACCTAAGGCCTGCATGGTTTGGCATGTGTCACACACTGACTCACCTAGAGTGGTATCTTCTCCAAATACCAAGGCAAAGTTCACATTTCCTCTAAGCATCGATCGTAGACCTTAGAGTCCCAAATAGGTGTCTTACCCCATCACGATGGGGGAGTTCCAGTCCATATCCATGTGTGTCATGTTGTCATGCTCTCACCCATGACACAGGACATGACTATTTTGTGAGAGTAGTTGGTAGGATGTCAAGGAACAACCGCTCTACCACACCAGCCATGACCCCTTGTAAGGCCAAAATCTAAACTTATAAATAGAGGATTAACACGCAACCACACACACGTCATAGTTTGAACCTTGGAACTCCCAAAGAAGATCCAAACATCGAATCGTTGCGCTATCCCCCTAGACTTTTCTTATATATTATTAAACTTTAAAACTTTGAATAGGAGGTCCAAGTTTTGAATCCTTAAAGGAGTAGGGTTGTACACCATACCTCATATTATATTAAAGTTCATGGCTTACCTCATGAACGTAATTAAAATAATTTTATTTTATATTATTAACATAAATAATAATAAATTAGTGAAAATTAAAAGGGTATGAAAAATCAAAAGCTACAAATTTAATTAATTAAATTATTTTTCACAAAGGAGACCAAGGTTTGAATCTTTCTAAACAACATATACATAATTTTCAACTTGTTGCAATACCAATGTGCATGATTACCAATTTCTAATACCACCATATATTCACAATGTAATATAGGTGGCATATGTTTCATTTCTATATAACCAATTAAAAAAGTGTATAAAAAACTGAAAAACAATTAGTGTTAGTCTATGTCTATGTGGTATAGGATCAATACAAATGAAAAATAAAGGAAATATTGGACCTATGAGACATTATATTTGACGTCATAGTTTCAACTTGTGTTTAGCATTAAAATTATGTTGTTACAAGTATACTAAGGTTGCATGCCATGGTTTCATTTTTTCTATTTTCATTATACATTTTTTGTGAGATTAATTGGTATTTAAAATATAAAATATTATATATATATATATATATATATATATATATATATATATATATATATATATATATAAATAAAATAATTATCATTAAATAATAGTAGTTTAATTGATTATTTTATTTTACTTTCAAAGAGAAGACCTAGATTTAGGTTTAAATCTTCCAAGCAATACATGCATAATAGCCAATTTATTGTAATACCACTATGTGGTCATGACATAATACATAAAAAATAAAATATTATCATTATATATAAAAATTATTAAGCATTTATAATTAATAAATATCTTAATTAGGATTAGTTGAAAATATTAAATATAAAATTATCCAATGAAAAAATTCAATGCATGGTTTGAAAATCTTAAACAAATATTTCAAAATGGGATTTGGTTATATATGCAATCTTGTAGTCTTAAAACAATGGTTTGTCATCCCCTCTGGTTCCTCTAACTAATTTTATAATGGGGTTAGGTATTTGCATGGTTTTATGAATGATCTCATGGATAAAGATGTTAATGTGTATATCGTCTTTGAAGAACATCCTTAGAACCACCACCATCATGGATTTGGATTTGATAGAGGCATCATGCACACATGGGGACTATGATATGGAGCATCTGATCTAGTAGTTGGTAAGTGAAAGCACGAGGATACGAAAACAAAAAGGAAATGCCAAGATGCGATGTAAACGAAACTAAACTTAACGCTAAATCCTACGAACTGAAAGTGCATGAAAGGAGAGAAACATAAACGCATTGAAACAAGGTATAAAAGCGAATATGGAGTACAACCCTTTTTATTAATATGCTTTAGAACCTAGTTACAATCCGTCTCCTCCCTTTTTAGGGGCTAGGAGCGTTAAATATGTTCTTGTCACATCAACAGATGGTATTCCTTCTTCCGCGTGCCCACATGTAGAATGGGCGGACCAAACGTCGCCGCCGCTTGCGTTGATGAGTCTTGACTCCTTGCTGCTCCTCTAATGTCGAGATCCTACATTCAAGGAAACAGAAAATAGTCAGTAGCACTTGTAGATAAAATGAAACATGCAATCCCCAAGCCTACGATTAGTGCATGCAAAAAATAAATAAAACGATAACTAAATAGCATCAGAATGATCTAAAAATTTAACAGAGGCATGAGGACATTACCAGGAGGGCACTGCAAATGGAAAAGTCAAAAAATTTGCCATGGATTTCTAATCGCTCCGGGGTGGGACGATTAGACCTGCAACAAAATGTCAGAAAGCACTGTCCCAAATGTCACATCCGGGAAGCTCCAAATCACCTGCAAAGTTGGGGGTTAGGTAAAATGGGGTATTTTGGAAAGACCCAGAAGGTCAGATTTTTCCAATTCGGCCTCTATCACCGGGAATTTGATGATGCTACCTGCATGTTAGCAAAAGCGAGAAATGACAAAAACATGATCAAAACAACTCAAAATGATGTGAAATTTGAATGACAACCTATCTAAGCAACATAGAATCAGATGCAAAAATAATAGAAAGGAAATCTGCTATAGATTTCTAATCGCTCCGGGTGGGGCGATTAGGACTGCAATAGTGCGGGGGCACCCAGGGGCAGGACGCCCACCGTTTGGGGCCCGATTTTGGCACCAATCCACTTGGGATGGGTCCAAAACCTCTTGTGGGGTGTTGTCGAAAAATTTGGTAGGATGTTATGGCCAAATTTCAGGTTTTGGTTCCGGATTTGTGCTTCCAATAATCACCCAATGACCTCCCTTCCAAAAGAGATCAAGGATGTGAAAGGCACAAATCAAAAGGTGTGAGGATATAAAATGGCAGCACTTCATTGCTCAAAATGCTCCTTCTCTGTCTATATTTTGGGGTGAGAAGACTCACCATTTTATAGACCTGACGGTCTCTTTGGATGAGCATGCAGAGGTGCCACTTGGCAATCATGCCTTCCTAGGGGGGAGAAGATTCCTCCCTGATTAGGGGCTCCATGACTGCCTCTGTAATTGCCTCTAGCGCTCAAAAATGCTCACTCACACTCCCATGCAATGAAGGAAGAGTTAAGTGGTGGATCTGAGCTGCCATTTGTCAAGATTTGACTTTTTCCCATCAAACCTGCTATTCGCCCCACCCTGGAGCGAATACTGCTAATCGTCCCTGGGTGGGGCGAATACCAGTTTGTAATCATCCCTGGGTGGAACGAGTAAGGAGCAGAGTGCCTAAAGGTGCCAAATTGACCTCTGACCTTCCAAAACTACTATGTGAGTGGTTAGGACCACTATTTAACCTCTAGGGGCTGCCCTGGGGGCTGTGTGTGTCAATGCGATCAGTGTTTGCAGTCACATAATCGGATTGGTGTTGTTTTGGTGTCTACAGATGCCCCTTTTTGGGATGCATTGTGCGTGGCGCAGTGCTAAGCAAAAATAGATAACCAAAGCACTAATGATTAGGGTTTCTCAGTAACCTAACCAAATTTTGATGCCCCAAGTATGGAAAGGGCATGCATTCTTGAATCCTTGCTTCTGACGAGCTAAGGAACTTAATTCAAGTGTTAACCTTTTTTCGGTGAGGTGTTACTTGAGCTTGGACATTGATCAGTCATGAATAGGCAAAGGGCGCAACCTTTTGTCTATGGGAACCTTGAGTTCATGATTCATGAATGCCAAGTGTTTGATCAGCTTGTGATTATTGCTTGTTTGCTGCCCCAAGCAAGGGCATGATTGTCTTTGTCAATGATTCTTTGAATGCATGCCATTTCCTTGATTGGGTGTGTATTTGTTGATTGGTGACTAAGTGTGACTACCCCCTCAAGCGACGAATCGATGAGGGAATGACCTACATGAGAAAAGTGACGAGTCGCTTGACCCAAGATGACTTAGGTAAGGGTGCCTTTCAGTTGTTTATCTTTGAATGTGTGTGCAGTTTCCCAACATTTAGACCTATTTTTGGTGGGTGTTAACCCTTTTGTGACGCCCCTTGGGGATGAAATTGTCAAAAATCCGTCCTCCCGTGGAGCGGTCCAGCTATGGTAGCCTTCTTGGGGAGTAGGATAGTGACAATTTGTGACCCCAACGTCAGTTTTGTATGCCAGTGAATGGCGGGCGCAAAGGCACCTTTGTTCGGCAATGTTATTGCTATTTTTGGGTGGGTTTTGACCCTTTTTGGGACGTCATTTGGGGATGAAATTCTCGACAATCCATCCTCCCATGGAGCGGTCCAGCTATGGTAGCCTTCTTAGGGAGTAGGATAGTGAGGATTTGTGACCCCGACGTCTGTTTTGCATGCCCGAAATGTCAAGTGCAAAAGCACTCTTATTGGACAATTTTATTGCTTGTTTTTGTGCATTTTGGTGTAGTTTTTGTTATTTTTGAAATTTTTGCTCTATAATCATCCCTGGGTGGGGCGAATACCAGTTTAGTAATCGTCCTAGGGTGGGACGAGTGCTAACTAGAGTGCTCATCCTAGGGTGGAATGATTACAGGCCTAAAAGCCTATTTAAGGGCCAAAACTAGGGTTTGGGCTCATTTGCATTCGATTTTTCTGGCGATTTGGAGCTCTGAGGAGGAGGAGGTCGATTCTACGAAGCGAAGCGCTGCCAAATTTTTTCGACACCATGAGTTCATGAACCGGATCGAGCAGTGGAGCGAAGCGAGACCGGTAAGTGCTCCTCCTCTTTATTTGCTTTTGTTTTATTTTATAGTTTAAAAATCGCAATTTATTTTGTAATTTGCTTTTTCATTTAAACTTAGGTAAAACCCGAGGCAAAAATGAATTAAAAATAAAACTATACCCAAAATTTTTTTTTTTTTTTTTTGTTTTTTGTTTTTTTTTATTGTTAAACTAAAACCCTAGGGTAAACTGAACGAAAAACCCTAGCTTAGAAAAATTGTTTTAATCTAACTTTTTGTTTTTAAACTAAAATCCTAGGGTAAACTGAGAGCAAAACCCTAGCTTTAGAAAAATTGTTTTATTTTTTATTTTTTCCTAATTAATTTTTTTTAATAAACCTAGTTAAAACCCTAGTTTTAAAATTGTTTTTATTCAAATTTTATTTGTAAACTTCAGTTATAAACCCTAGGTTAACGAAAACTGTTATTTTGATTTTGTTTATTTTGTTTTTATTTATCAATTTAAACGTAGAGTTAAAAACCCTAGGGTATAAACTATTTTTGTTTTTTTTTTATTTATCTTAACTAGAGTTAAAAACCCTAGTAAAATTTTTTTTTTTTTTTTATCTTAAACTAGAGTTAAAAACCCTAGGTACCGAAAAAATTTTTTTTTTTTTTATTTTTATCATTTAAACGTAGAGTTAAAAACCCTAGTACGTACAAACTTTTTTTAATTTTTTTTTATTATTTTTTTTTTTTTTTTAAGTTTTTTTTAATTTTTTTATCGTTTAAACGTAGAGTTAAAAACCCTAGGTACGGACAAACTATTTTTTATTTTTTTGAATTTTATTTATCAGTTTAAACGTAGAGTTAAAAACCCTAGGTACTGACAAACTATTTTTTGAATTTTTTTAATTTTGTTGCTCGTTATTTGTTTGTTTTTAGTTGTACATTGTTTTATGCATTGTTGTATATTCATGTTATTGTTGTACAGTTTATCATGTTTTTAATGTTTTTGTTTTGTTTTCTTTTGTAGGTTGTGAAGAGTCGATACCGTGTGCCTACGGTTTTCTCAGAAGCACAGGAGGCACTGACTTTGGCTGACTAGGAGTGGCTTGATGCCCTTGGGCTCAAGCAGGTGACTCGACTAGAGCCTGTGGTGGGGGATCGGGCCTATCTGATGGCCCTGATCAACTTATGGGATCCCCAGACCAATACCTTCCATATCCCAATAGGGGAGATGACAGTGACTTTGGAGGATGTCTATCAGATTCTATGGATTTTGATAGACGGGCTACCGATTAGGACGACGCCACGTGATCAACGGATAGTTGTACTGACATGATGCTTCGGGCATGGGGAGGAGTTGGGTGTGGACAGCCCAATGGAGAGGGCAGAGGGTGACTACCAGATTGGCAGCATTTTGGTACGATGGTGGCTAGAGAGGGGCATGTTGGGAGTGAGGCATGCATTACTGATGGGCCTCATTTCCAACATGTTGTTACCCGACTCTTCAGGGGTGAGGTTCCCATGGAACCTGCTGGAGGTGGTCTTCAGGTTGGTGGAGTGTCTGACCAAGGAGCCCCTGATTATGAGATGGGGTCAGACACTACTGGCACAGCTCTATGATGAGCTGTACGAGGTCCGCTAAGAGGTGGAAGGGTATTGGATGTAGTTATCTATTGTAGTGTTGGGCTTGGTAGCACATAGCTATGGAGAGGTCGATGGGGTTGCCATGGATGACTCAGGCAGAGATGGTAGACAGAGAGATCGGGTACGGGGCACTATGGCGATGGTCTGAGGAGCAGGGACAGAGTCGACGGTGGGTAGGTGTCGTAGGGCACTATGTTGATGCCTTCGCTTGGCTTGCTCCAAGGGAGGTGTTCTAGCGCCCATACCGGGATTGTCCAGCCTGGCCTGAGGCTAGAGAGTGGCTCCGATGGGTTCATAGGGGGAGGTGGCTGATTGGGCGGCACGAGACCGAGTAGGAGTTCTTCCCGTATGGCCGGGTGACACGATAGTTTGGGGTGCACCAGGGGTTTCCTGGTGAGCCCTTGATCTATCGACATTGGGGGACGAGAGGACTCTAGTCTAGCCGATCATTGCACCATTGGGTGAGGATTCAGATACAATGATTGATGTCCCGGACATGGACGACATCGGGGTTACCACTGAGTATGACCAATGGTGGACTTTGCGATGATGGTGAGGCGAGGGGCCTCTAGGGGGTGCAGAGGTGGCAGAAGAGGTGGTGAGGGTGTAGAGGCACCAGGAGAGGGTTGGGGGGTTCCGTTGGAGGATGCAAACATGGTAGAGGTGGATGATTTTGTGGGGGAGGATTTTGGGGTTTTAGAGCAGCCAGAGATGCAGGACATTTCAGAGTAGTGGGAGCCAGAGCAGCCCGCAGTCCCGGATATGCCTATGCACCAGGCTATCCCGGAGGGTGTGGAGGGGAGGGATCATGCTGAGATAGCATGATTGGAGGGTCTACTTTAGAGGTGAGATGAGGAGCTGGGGGAGGCTTTATAGGAGAGGGATCTCCTACGGACTCAGTTGGTAGAGCGGGAGAACGCATTTGTTACGTACCACCGATGGGATGGGGACACAGATGCTGCGCAGGAGATGGATCTCCTACGAACTTAGTTGGCACAGCATGATGATGTAGTGGCTACGTATCGACAATGGGAGGCAGAGTGATTTTGGCATCGGATGGATTTGGAGGGAGAGATTATCCACCTCGATGGGTCGATACCTGAGCACCCTGGAGGTGGCTCTTCATGCCGGATGAGAGAGAATGATATCGAGCGAGTCAACATCCTCTCATCGTAGGTGATTGGATGAGGGAGGCGCTAGTGGGCATGATGCGAGGGCTAGCAACAGCCCTGAGAGGTCCCATAGGACCCACACCACGAGGGGTAGTTCCCGTCGCACCGATCCTACGTGATCATGGTGGCCGATGCCCTAGGCTTGGGGGTTTTTGAGATTTTGCTTTTTGCGAGGTCAGAGGACCGGTTTATTGTAGCCTACGGGCATTTTTGATGATATATATACATATGACTTTCTTTTGTTTATACACGTGTTGTGATTTGATTTTATGCACAGTGACTGATGTTTGATGGATGCATGTTAATTTACATTATGTATGGATATGTTGTGATGAATGCTAATGTTTCTAATTTATATGATATGCAAATGGAATGGATGAATTGAATTTGTGATTTTTGGTGGTGGCACCATAGACTATTTAGAACTTATGGCTTTTTGTCCTAGGCGATTGTTGTGGTAAATGACTTTTTTATGTATACATGTTATTTTTTGTATTTTTTGATGGCGATGCAAGGATGAAAGATATCACAGTTGGTTTAGAATGTAGTTAAGGTTTTCTGAGACTCAGATGTTTTAACTAACTAGCCAAGACTGTACTTTTATCTTACAAGACTTTTGAACAAGGTATGAATCCGACTTGTCTTTGACCAAGTTATTTCACATCCCTGTGTGTGCAATTGAGTTTATTTATGTGGTATTTGTCAGGATACCGCTAGTGCTAGATAGGCTGTCAACCAAACCTGTATTGAGGATCACCTAATTAGCTCCACTAACTCCTTTGTTGTATTTAGTCAGATTAATCTATGGTGCTATCTAGGATACCATAAGCTAGCTCATCCACATGCAAACATTGATCTGCACACAAGTTAATGTGACAGATATATCGTCATGCGGGAGGTTTGCCACCAGTGACCGATAGGTTATCCACCAAACCGATACTGAGGTTTACCTCATGACCTTCTGAATGCTGAGAGTTCCAGGGATTCAAGTTTGACTCCCTTCTTTTCTTCAATTGTATTGGGATACTTGCTCTTCTATAGTGATAAAAATCACTGTTTATTTATTTTTTTTTTTCTTTTGAGCAAGGGATTTGAATATTGAGTGATGAGAATCACTATTGTATGTGCCTTTTGATGTATGCACTTTGTGGGTTGTGATGTCAAATTTTGGAGTTTTGACTTTTGCAAATTTTTGATGTTTTGCAACTTTTTGAGAACTTGGGATTCTTGGGGAATTGGGTAGGGAAGATGCTTGTCCTTTTGCCAACTCTCAAGCATTCTTGGGGTCATTCGCACAGGGGGATGAGCAAGATAACCTTTTCACTAGATGGTATCCTGGATTGCTTTGCAGGTTTCATCTTTCGTTCACACAACTTGGGAATTTTTATGTGTTTTAACTTGTGTTGGGATGCTACGTAACAAGGTGTGATCCAAGTAGAACTCTACCTTTGTAAAATCTGTCTGAATTTGTACAATATTTGGCTAGAAAGCTAATGATAGTTGAATGACAAAAACTCTAGATACATTAGAAGACAACTGACTATGATATGGTGAAAAGATGTGAATGGCGTTTATTTTTGATGGACTATTTATAGAGTGGAGAAATGTGGAAAATGATGGATTTGTCGAATAATTATAGTCTATGGTGCCTTTGACCTGTATGACCAACAAATATGCAATGTATGGATGTGATGCTTAATGCAGCTATTATTTTTGTGTTTTCGATTGATTGATTTTTGTGAGTATGAAGATGAGATGCAAAAGAGTTCTTTATTGTTGTGATGATTTTGAGTATGCATGGAAATGAGATGCAAATTTTTGTTATTTTTGATGATTTTATTGTTTTTGAATTTTTTTATTTTTGACCAAGCGATTGTGGGAACCCTTGGAGCTTTTGGTTTGACCAAAGGGATGATGGGTACCTTTGGGGCATTTTTGGGTTGACCAAGCGATTATGAGAATCCTTGGAGCTTTTGGTTTGACCAAAGGGATTATGGGTACCTTTGGGGCATTTTGGGTTTGACCAAAGGGATTATGGGAACCTTTGGGGCATTTTGGGGTTGACCAAGCGATTACGAGAATCCTTGGAGCTTTTGGGTTGACCAAGCGATTATGAGAATCCTTGGAGCTTTTGGTTTGGGCTATGGCTCTTTTAAATATGGAATGGCCGCAAATGACTGATGTTCAAGGGTTCTAGTTCCTTGATTCCATCAAGAGAGGCTAGCCGGTATGTTCCAGGTCCTATTTTACTATCGATGACATAAGGACCTAACCAGTTTGCCATGAACTTGTCCCTTAGATGGGGCGGCAAGTTAGAATTTTGTTGGTTCTCTTTTAAGACCAAGTCACCAACCTGAAAGTCCCTCAGGTGAACCTTCATGTTGTATGCTTTCTTAAGTCGCTCTTGATAGATACGTAAATGCTCGAGAGCATTAACGCGTCATTCATCGAGCAATGTAAGTTGGTCTAACCGGGCCTATCACACAGTGTCATCATCGATGAACTCTTGCATTGATATGCGTAGGGAAGGTATTTCCAACTCGAGAGGCATGACTACCTCGGAGCCATACACGAGCGAAAATGGAGTTGCCCTAGTGGGCGTCCGAATGCTAGTGCGATAAGCCCATAGGGCAAGTGGGATTTGAATGTGCCAATCCTTATGACTATCTATGACTATATTTTTGAGGATGGCGACTAGCATTTTGTTTGATGCCTCTACTTGCCCATTTGCCTACGGATAATAGGGTGTCAAAAAACTATGCTGAATTTTGTACTTTGTGGTCAAAGCACGCACGTCTTTGTTCTTGAATGACGTCCCATTATCCGAGATTATCTTGGATGGAATACCAAAATGACATATGATGTTATGTAAAATGAACTCCGAAATGCGGGTTCCAGTCGTAGAGGTAAGCGGAATTGCTTCCACCCACTTGGTGAAGTACTCTATGGCCGTTATGATGAACGTGTGATGACCCGACGACGTAGGGGAGATCTTTCTGATTAGATCTAAGCCCCACTATGAAAATGGCCAAGCCGATTGGATCGGCTGCAAGGCCTGAGAAGGTACATGTGTCAAATTAGCATGGTGTTGACACTTCATGCACTTCCTTACATAGGCGCAACAATCTCGCTCTAAATATGGCCAATAATAGCCCATGCAGAGAATGCGCTTTGCGATGGCCATACCATTGAAGTGGCCACCGCATGTACCATCATGCGCTTGGGTGATCGCCCAAGTGGACTCCTGTTGGTCCAAGCAACGAAGGAGGATTCCTTCATAGCTACGATGGTACAAAATGTCTCCTAACAAGACATGTTTTGCCACTTTCTGCTTGAATGATCATTTCATGGCATGCGTCAATCCAAGTGGGAGGTTACCTAACTTGAGGTAATCTCGTATGGGTGTATACCAATCCTGTTGATCGAAAACCTCGATAGTATGAACAACCAATCCCTCTTGAAGTTCATCCCTAGCAAAAGTTGAGCGGGAAAGAACTTGTAAGAATAGTGTTGTGTTGCTATTAAGGGGAGTAGGGGAGAACAAGGACCCCCAGTTGGCATGATTCAGACAATCATGGATTCGAGAGAACTTGTCCGGGGATGGTTCAATCTGGATCAAGTGGATTCCTGGCATTAAGTCAGAGCTTGCACGCTCCATCATGGATTGCGATAGTGTTTTGACTTGAATGGTTGTCATATCACCAGAAATGTCTTGCGGGATTAGTGACCCCAAGGAGGCCATAGTGTCCGCAAAATGATTCGATGATCGAGGGAGTGCCTCGATGTCGTACCATTCAAGATTTGCCAAGAATTTGTCCACAAGGGCTTTGTAGGCCTACAGAACTGGGCATTTACATTGGAATACCCCTTTGACTTGGTTGAAAATTAACAACGAATCACCAAAGATGTTCAATCATTTGATGTTCATGGTGATTGTTGTCTGAAGACCTATGAGCAAGGCTTCATATTCTGCATTGTTGTTGGTGCATGAGAAATCTAATTTAAATGATAGAGGCATTGGAGCCCCTTATGGTGTGAAGAATACAATTCCCATGCCACCTCCTTGCTCACATTTAGAACCATCAAAAAATAGGGTTATGTCGGCTTGTGACTCAGGCTCATCAGAATCTGGCGATTCTGAGACATGGAAGACCCCATCATCGGGTAGTTCTATGGTCAGAGGCTGATCATCTTCGAGAGGAGCCTCTGCTAGTTGATCGGCTATGACTTGACCTTTGATGGATTTCTGTCCAATGAACTCGATGTCAAACTTCGTCAACAACATGATCCATTTCATCATGCGGCTACTATGATAAGTATGACTCATCATGTACCACAATGGATTCTCCTTAGACACAACATACGTCATGTTGCTCAGCATGTAATGGCATAGCTTTTTGGTAGCAAACACCACTGCCAAGCAGAGCTTCTCAACGTATGCATAGTTAAGTTCATAACTGACCAGGGTGCGGCTAAGATAGTAAGTAGCCTATTCTTTGTGTAGTTCATTCTTTTGGGCTAGCATGGCGCCCAATGCCACCTCAGTAGCTGAGATGTATAAGTAGAATGACACTCCTGGTCTAGGTGGTGCCAATACTGGCGGTGAAGCCAAGTATTGTTTAATGTCATCGAAGGCTGACTGGCACTCGTCATCCCAATGAAATGCTACCCCCTTGTGCAATAATTTATTCATGGGTCGGCACTTGTCAGATAGCTGCGCTATGAAGCGCTTGATTGACGTGACCTTTCCCTGTAGGCTTCTGAGCTGCTTGATGGTAGTTGGGGGAAGCATTTCAAGGATTGCCTTGACTTTGTTTGGGTCCACCTCGATGCCTCGCTTTGAGACTATGAAACCCAAGAGTTTTCTAGATGTGATGCCAAATACGCACTTCTTGGGGTTCAGTTTGACTTTATGTTCCATGAGGTGATCGAGGATCTTGCTTAAGTCATCGAGATGATCTGGGCGCAAAAGAGATTTGGCCAACAAATCATCCATGTAATCTTCCAAAGTTTTATGCATGTGATCATGGAAGATGTATGTCATGGCACGTTGGTAGGTGGCGCCAACATTTTTAAGGCCAAAGGGCATGACCTTATAACAAAATGTCCCCCAAGGCATTGTGAATGCCATTTTTAGTTGGTCCTCGAGATTGATACGAATCTGATTGTATCCCGAGAAACCATCCATGAGGGAAAGCATTTCATGGCCCGTTGTAGCATCTACCAATGCATCGATGCTAGGCAAGGGGAAATCATCCTTAGGACTCGCTTTGTTTAGATCTCAAAAATTAGTGCATATGCGAATCCTCCCATCAAGATTTTTGATGGGCACCATGTTGGACAACCATGGTGGGTAATCCATGCAGATGACAAACTGTGCATCCAACAGCTTTTGTAATTCATCTTTGACCATTAAGGCCACTGTTGGGTGCATCTTACATAGTTTTTGCTTAACTGGCTTGACTGTCGGATCAAGCGTTAGATTATGCATGACTAGCTATGGATCTAGCCCCGACATGTCTTTGTAGGACCATGCAAAAACCTCCTTCTTCTCTTTGAGAAGGGCAATGTAGTCGGCTTGCTCTTCGGGGATAGACTTACCCCCAGCTTGATAATCTATGGATTCATTGGATCAGAGCCGATGTCTACGTCAGTCATCTCCTCGACCGACATGTGGGATCCATCCTCCAACTGGTGTGGAGTTGGGATCAAGTGGATATCATTTGCTGAGTTTAGATCTACGTTGGGAACCTCGGGTTCCTCTTCAGCATGGAAGATATCCTGAGTTGGCCCTGGGGTGAAATGAAGCATCTCACCGAAAGGCCAGTACTCTGATGGGGATGGTGGTGAATTGACGTGATCCCAGTCTATGGCATCTATGTCTAGATACAATGACTATGTTGGATCGGCTGGATTGTGGATGGGGGCGGTTAAGTCAATGGAGATCATGTTGATGAAATGATTTTGGTCTCCATTACCATGGGTGTGGTGACTCGGACATCCTTGATGATCTTTGTGCTCCGGATCTGGCTCTGGAGGTATTGGCATGAATGGATCGGCCCTATGTGCGGATAGGAGGACAGGGTCTACCCTCGACACTGATATCTCTATAGGGTCTCTGGGCGGTAGGTGCTCTCTATATGCCCAAAGTGGCGGATTCAACACTTGGTCCCACTATGCTGGGTTTAGGTGCCACTCATGCCCTGGCCCTATGTTTAGTTGTTCAAATATGTCATCAATATCCAGGGGGTATTGTTGTTGCATCTATCGCATGTGATTGAGATATGCCATCTCAGTTTCATCTTCATAATCACTATCGGAGATCCAAAGGCCTTCGTTGGTTCCAACAACTATTTGCGACATTAGAGGCTCATCTTGCTCGAGCAAATTGATCTGGCCCCATCGGGGTTGTTTCGCTCTCTACAGGGGGACCTAATTTTCTTGAGGTGGCACTTGCTCGATTGGAGCATCCAAAGGGAACATTGCCAAGAGGCTTTCTTGATAATCATCCATGGGGGTCACTTGTGAGTGATTGCTATCCGATTCGAAGGGGTCCCATGGTGCTACTTCATATTCTAACTCATCTTTCGAAGATCCTTCTTGACCTTGTCTATACCTCTCTTGTAGGTGAGTTCTCAAACTTTCTCCTCTCTCGATTAAAGGGAAAGGGTTGTTGAGGTCAACAAGGTTGGTTGTCAATAATGGGAGATAATCCCCCAATGTATATGTCGTGTTAGGATTGGCATATGGATCTAATGCCAATCCACCCTTGTTGCCTATCCCTAGGCCTTGCATGTTCTCTACCAAGATGTCCAAGGGTAGAGGGTGGTTGAACCCTACTCCTGATTTGTCGTATGGCATCTGATATCTTGGTTGGCAAAGAACGTGCACTCCTTGCTCATATCTGCCTAACCCATATCCATGCCAATTGCATTGGCCAAGGTATCTCAAAGTGAAATCTGGGTTGGAAAAATAGTTGACATCTTCTGCAAAGGGCTCCTCATCTTCTTCCTCTTGCATGTAAGGTTCAATACCATGATCAAGGCCCCCATACACAAAGTTTGTCTGATTCGATGGGTAGCCTAGAGGAACAATAGTACCGATGGGGAGGCGAGGTCTCCCCATGTCCTGCATGGACTCCAGTGTGGGTGTTGCTACAATATTCCACACCAGATACTCCCCCAGGCCCGTATTGGCCATTTCAATGGTGATTGTTGGTGATTGAGGGGGAGGGAACGGAAGTTCTTCCTGAGTCCACTCCATGTCGGGTGAACTAGGAGCCTCGACTTCCATTCTGCTAGGCATCTCCTCAGTAGAGATGGTTGAGACTGATGGCGGTGCCTCTTCCAGGGGTTTCTTCCCTTTGTCCTTCGATGTGGCCACCATAGGTGGCATCATTGGTGAAGGACCAGACGATGAAGATGGACCCGACTAGGGATTTGATGGACTTGTCAATGGGGATGCCTATGGAATCGGACCCTGTTTAGATGGATTCAACTAAAAATCCAAATGCATTGATGGAAGGGTCGATTGTGGCATTAGCTGCACCGTATTGCAATACTTGAAGGGCTCCAAGTCTATCGGGACTACATGCACTTGCCCTTCAAATGTATACTTTAAGCACTGATGAGCTATCGAAGGGACACACTTCATGTCCCTGATCCATGGCCGACCCAACAAGATGTTATAGGCCATCTCACCCTCCAAGATGTGGCACAATGTAGGTATAGTCTTTTGTCCCACTTGGATGGGTAGGACAATTGTGCCAACTGTCGAGCATATTGCATCATTGAATGCTCGTAGTGTATAGGTGGAGGCCACTATGTGAGATGCGGGCAACTTTAGGTGCTTCAAGGCCGTTGTTGTAATGATATTACTGGATGAGCCAGTGTCCACCAATACCCTCTTATACGGAATCCCGTTGACCCGCGCGATGACGTGCAGGGGTGGATCCGCCATGTCACCAACCACTGATTTCAATTCGTCCTCTCGAAAGGTGATGACTGGCTCAGTGCATCATTTGACATGTCCCACGAAGTTGTTGAAGGAGTTTGCTTCATGGGGCTGCAACTCGATGGCTTTTAGTATCTCCATTAGAGCCTCCCGATGGGGCGATGATTGTTGTATGAGCTCATAGATGGAGAGCCTAGCCGATGTGGTCCTCAAACTCTGGGTGAGTTTGGTTCGAATCATGGCCACTGGTCTAGGTGGAGGAGGTTGCGTAAGGTGTTATTGTGGTTGTGACATTGTTGGCACCTCTCCTGTAGCTACTGCGGGGGCAGCTGTGCTCGGGTACCTCTTGTTTCGAGTCACTATACTGATCATCCCTACATACCCCTGCATGGGGCAGTTCTGTGTTACCTCATTGACTTGTAGGGTCTTTGCCTATGCATCATGGGTAGGCAAGGGGTCCTTAAAGACCTCCATTTGTTGGTTGCTTGGTGCCACGAGATTATCCACCGCTAATGTCTTGTTATCTATTAGGTCTTGCACCAAGCCTTTAAACTTCCAACATGCATTAAGGTCATGTCCCTTCCATCTGTGGAACCTACAGTACAAGTCTTCCCTATAGCCCTTAGGTTTTGGTGCATTGGGGTCTATGGGTTGAATCTCGGGCAGGTTGATCAAGTTTGCCGCTGACAAGTGGTCAAACAGGGAGTCTCTGGACTCTGTGTAAGGTGTGAATTGTCGCCTAGGGTGACGCTACTAATTTTGTTCTTGCCTCTAATTTTCTCTGTCATAACTGTTAAGAGGCACCACCTGATAGTTAGCCTTTTGGGGCTATGTTGCTTGTGCAGGCTTAGGGACGTTTATAGCAACCTGATTGACCATAGTGGGTTTCTGTTGCATGGTCCCTATTTTGGTGTTCTTAGACCATTCTTTCTTCTTTGGCTTGGCTATCTCGCCATCCTAAATCTTGATCTCCTCAATGATTCTAGCTTGCGCCAGAGCTTCCTCTAAAGTGGCATATTGTTGTAGCTGCAATAGCATGGAGATCGATCTCAAATAGCTCTTTGAGAACATTTGGGTGAGGTCGGACATAGGAGGGAGGTAGGGCAGCTTTGAAAGCAAAGTCCTCCATCGGTTCCCATAGGCCGCCATGGTTTCTTCCTCATACTGCCTGAGGCTGGCTAGGTCGCTTAGTGATGCCTTCTTCTTGGTGTTGAAGGTGAAGCATTCGAGGAATGCATCCACTAGCTGATCTAAGTTACTAATGTTGTGCTTTGGCAATTGAGTGAACCAATCCGAGGTAGGGCCTACGAACATGGTGATGAATGTTCTTAGCAGCAAAGCATCATTGTCCTGAATGCCAAAGCATTGGCTCAAGAATCTAGTCACATGCTCTTGGGCATCTTCCTCACCTCTAAATATTGCCAACTAGGGCAGTTTAAAGTGTTCAGGGTAAGGGGGTGTCGACACTGACGGATGCACAGGATGACTACGGAGTTGGCGTAAAGTGGGCTTTTGGGGCCCAGAAGTCTTGGTCTCCATAGACTCCAAGTGCTCTAGCAGCGCTTTATATGCATCAAAAGATTTAATCTCTTCCTCCTTAGTTTGTTCCCATTGTGGGTTATGGGGAACTTGAGGCCTATAGAGGGGTGGCCGAATAGCACCCCTCTGCCTTGGTAGGGCATTTCTGCCCACTCTTCTTCTTGCTCATACTCCTCATAAGCTTCTTGAGGAGTTCCTGGGTGAGACCTATGACCATGGGTGGGTGCCCACGGAGGGTACCCATCATTGTTCCTGGGAGTGGCCTCCCGCTCAGGTCTAGGGGGTCTCGGAGGTAGCACTTGGTAAGGTCTTGGAGACCTATCTTGCACCAAGGGGTTATGCCTCTCATACCTTTCTACCCTCTATGTGTGAGGGGTTGGAACCCTCTCAGGCATAGTGTTGTGGAGCAGCTCATCTATTTGGCATCGAATGCGCTCTTTGCTAAGGTGATATAGATGCTCTAGCTATTGTTGGTCTTGCTCAAGCTGCGTGATCTGCGCTTGGTGGGTGGCATGTCTGGAAAATGCCAGGTCGATTTGCTCTACCATCTTGAGTCTAGGAGGCCTAGATGCCTCTCCTACACATCTATCTCGATCATGGTGATCCGAGATTTCTATAGGTCACTTCCCTCTATCGAGGTTAGCGGCATTCACCTGAGGTTCTGGCCTTAGTGGGTGACCCTGATAAATAGCAGGTGCGGAGGCGCATTGCTCCCACGTTGTATATTGCTCTTGAGGAATGTAATGGTCTTCCTCATTTTCCCTTTCATAAATGTGAAAGGGGCGGGCGGAGTTGGCTCGCCTTGCCTGAAGAGCCTTGTGCTCTGGATTTGTCTTATTGTTTTTGACAATAAGAGGGGGTAAAGGAGGGATGATGTAATCATGTGGCCCCTCCTGATGGACCCTATGTTGTCCTAGCGCTTCATCGCATGGTGGCCACTCATAGCGAGCATCTAAGGGAGCTTTCCCATCTATGTTGAGTGCCACGTGTAGAGACTCCTCCTGAAAGGGTCTATGTTGAGTGGGCGTGCCCCTCGAAGGGGTGCCTCTATAGTCCCATTCTGAAATGGCATGATGTGGACTATCTTATGGGTCGGGCCACCAAGGTGGTATGACCAAGTCCTTGGGGCTATAGCGGAGGCGACTTGTGCCCCCTTGTACACTCTCCGTAGCTCTCGCCCATGATTGGGCTTGGCTACGGGTGTACACCATGGTGGTGTCTCCCTACAAGATGCGTAGATTTTTATTTCTTTTTATGATTTTTATGCTACACTAAACAGAAAATATCACACACACACAAAGCAATGATTATCTCATTTAAAGATTAAAGGTGTGCCCTAAACCTGGTTTAGTGTGTTTTGATTTTTGTTTTGATAGTTTTGTAAAGAACGTTTTGTAGCAAATGCAATATGATGGCTCTTATGACTCCCAAAAATGGTCGCCCCTTCGATATACCATTGCCAGGCCATTATACCAAACCTCTCTATATACCCGCCCTTACGTGAGGGAAACTATTGGTACGTGAGAGCAGAATGGTACGTGGAACATAGGCGGTACGGAAGGGGGATCACCCTATTTTTGACACCTACCATAGAAGACTTATCCTCATGCACTGGGAATCACCCCAGCTACACTTGGTCAGCTTTCATCAGGATTTACGTCTAGCAACAGTAGCGATCGGGGTTATGGATGCAAAAATTCAAGCCAAGGTGGTGATGAAATCCACCGTTGGTCTTGATCAAGGGCTGGGGTTTTACGACCAGCTCCTTGGTGTTTAAATTGCCATGTGATGTGTGGGGTTCTTTTTAATTTGCATAAATGAAGAAAACATGCAGTAAAAACTTTCCCTAAGCAAGCAAATAACTAGAAAATAGAAAACAGAAAGCAAAAAATGACAGAAGGTGTTTAGGACCCCTACCTCTTCTCTGCCCAAACAGGATGCCTCTGAGTTTCTATTCTGAAACTGCATAGAGAGCTATTCATCCCTGGGTGGGATGAATAACAGAGCTGTATTCATCACAGGGTGGGACGAATGCCCATTCACCCCAGGGTGGCATGAATTTTAGCTCTGTACTCGTCACAGACTGGAACGAACAGTCCAACATTTGAAAACTTGGTACCTGCAAGCAAAAACAAGCAAGTTTTGATCAGATTTCTGATCTCAAAAATAGAGGACAAGGTCCCACCATGATCACCACTGAAAGCACGAGGATACGAAAACAAAAAGGAAATGCCAAGATGCGATGTAAACGAAACTAAACTTAACGCTAAATCCTACGAACTGAAATGCATGAAAGGAGAGAAACATAAACGCATTGAAACAAGGTATAGAAAGCAAATATGGAGTACAACCCTTTTTATTAATATGCTTTAGAACCCAGTTACAATCCGTCTCCTCCCTTTTCAGGGGCTAGGAGCGTTAAATATGTTCTTGTCACATCAACAGATGGTATTCCTTCTTCCGCGTGCCCACATGTAGAATGGGTGGACCAAACGTCGCCGCCGCTTGCATTGATGAGTCTTGACTCCTTGCTGCTCCTCTAATGTCGAGATCCTACATTCAAGGAAATAGAAAATAGTCAGTAGCACCTGTAGATAAAATGAAACATGCAATCCCCAAGCCTACGATTAGTGCATGCAAAAAATAAATAAAATGATAACTAAATAGCATCAGAATGATCTAAAAATTTAACAGAAGCATGAGGACATTACCAGGAGGGCACTGCAAATGGAACAGTCAAAAAATTCACCATGGATTTCTAATCGCTCCGGGGTGGGACGATTAGACCTGCAACAAAATGTCAAAAAGCACTGTCCCAAATGTCACATCCGGGAGGCTCCAAATCACCTGCAAAGTTGGGGGTTAGGTAAAATGGGGTATTTTGGAAAGACCCAGAAGGTCAGATTTTTCCAATTCGGCCTCTATCACCGGGAATTTGATGATGCTACCTGCATGTTAGCAAAAGCGAGAAATGACAAAAACATGATCAAAACAGCTCAAAATGATGTGAAATTTGAATGACAACCTATCTAAGCAACATAGAATCAGATGCAAAAATAACAGAAAGGAAATCTGCTACAGATTTCTAATCACTCCGGGGCGGGGCGATTAGGACTACAATAGTGGGGGGCGCCCGAGGGCAGGACGCCCACCGTTTGGGGCCCGATTTCGGCACCAATCCACTTGGGATGGGTCCAAAACCTCTTGTGGGGTGTTTTCAGCAAATTTGGTAGGATGTTATGGCCAAATGTCGGGTTTTGGTTCCGGATTTGCGCTTCCAATAATCACCCAATGACCTCCCTTCCAAAAGAGATCAAGGATGTGAAAGGCACAAATCAAAAGGTGTGAGGATGTAAAATGGCAGCACTTCATTGCTCAAAATGCTCCTTCTCTATCCTTTTTGGGGTGAGAAGACTCACCATTTTATAGACCTGACGGTCTCTTTGGATGAGCATGCAGAGGCGCCACTTGGCAATCATGCCTTCCCAGGGGGGAGAAGATTCCTCCCTGATTAGGGGCTCCATGACTGCCCCTGTAACTGCCTCTAGCGCTCAAAAATGCTCACTCACACTCCCATGCAATGAAGGAAGAGTTAAGTGGCGGATCTGAGCTGCCATTTGTCAAGATTTGACTTTTTTCCCATCAAACCTGCTATTCGCCCCACCCTGGAGCGAATACTACTAATCGTCCCTGGGTGGAATGAATACCAGTTTGTAATCATCCCTGGGTGGAACGAGTAGAGAGCAGAGTGCCTGAAAGGTGCCAAATTGACCTCTGACCTTCCAAAACTACTGTGTGAGTGGTTAGGACCACTGTTTAACCTCTGGGGGCTGCCCTAGGGGTTGTGTGTGTCAATGCGATCAGTGTTTGCAGTCACATAATCGGATTGGTGTTGTTTTGGTGTCTACATGTAAGCACCATTGATGAAAATGGTGGGAAGGGTGACAAATACTAGGCTAGGCAGTGGTGCCTATGTTTCCTTTGGTAGTGTAGTAGTCAAATTACTATTTTATTTTGTTAGTAAAACAACCATATGAATAGAAGAGATAAAATCTATATAAAGGCATTAAGTATTGTTAGGACCCTATCCTAACACAACTATTACTATGTACTTGTATAGTGTTAGTGTTATTTTTACACCATGGGTGCCTAGTGGCATGGGCCCATTATGATGTAACCTTTACTTTTATTATAAGTATAAGTTAGTGGTTCAGATCTCGTCTTTCATGTGGTCCAACCCTTGAGCATTAGGGTTAGGGTTAATAAGAGTCTATATAATGACATGTTTTTGAAGTAGAAGGTATCTAATATCTTCTCATTTTATATTGGAGCTCTACTTCTAAGGAGGTTTACTCCTTGAAGAGGTCTACTCGATATATTTCGCTTGATTAATATAAGTTTATTGATAGTCCTAAGGGGGACAACACAATGGTTCATGCTTTGGATTTTCTTTGGGAGGTCCAAAGTTCAAACTGCGGTATGGGCGAGTGTGTGAGGGGGTGGGTGTGTGGTGGCTATGTGTTAAATTATGTATTTATAAGCATAGCTCTCGGTTTTATGATGGGTCATAGTTGGGAGGAGGTTGCTCAGCCCTGTGTGTTGATCATGGGGACTTCTCACACTAACTTGTTGGTCACGAATCTGCCTAGTACAAAATCTACATTTTGTGCACCCTAGACCCGACCAACATTGAAAGGCCAAAGGAGAGAAATATCCTTCAGGCCAATATCTAAAGAGGGTTGGCTCCCTTTCTAATATACTCTGATTTAAAGCTTAGGGTAACAAGAAAGAAATGTAGAAATATGGCTATAAGTCAAAAGTGTAGGATGGGGATAGACTAACAACCAAAATTCAAATCAAACAGCGATTAACATTCAATAGAAATGAAAGCACAGGAACTACTTACGGTTTTGCAAAGAAAACCTCCAAAGAACATCTCAGTATTCACTCCCTCACCAGTAGAGATTAAATTCAGATGCAAAATTTAAATGCAACAAATAATGGAGATGAATGTATTTAGAAATGATATATAGAAAATCATCAAATGCAACACCATCAAAAGAACCATAAGCTAAATGTTTTTCTATTGATGCAAAAAACTTAAAGTATTTTTCTGTAGAGTGTCTATCCTCCTTTCTACATGAAAAATGATTAATATTTATAGAGTATTGTGCCTCTTTTATTTAATGCATGTACAAACAAAATTCTGGTAGATAAAAAACTAGCAAGAGTAATTTCCTCCCTAGGGGCAGTGATATTCAAGTCAAAAATATTCTTTATATAAAAAATGATCCTTCTTGGTGGAAGAATCATTTGGGAAATCAGTAGGATTAAATGATGGAAGACTACCTCAAGTGTCAGTGCATTGGGATGCAACGAAGTTGCCTAAATATCGGGAGCTTGGTCATTGAACCTGTGTTACCCCTGTGCTTTGAAACTCCACCTTCGCCAAGAAAGTCCATTGAGTATTAATTTTATCTTGAAAAGCAACAAGGTCGATGGGCAGTGCATTGGAAATGAACAAGAATGGAGCATTATCACTTATATTACTTCCAAAATTAAAATTGAGCAGTCCCTAGCATTTCTCGAGAAAGATATGCAAAATGGAGCTTTGAAAAATGGAAGAAATTAGTTTCCCCCAAAAATGGAGCAAAAATATTTTTTGGGGTCATGATGGGTGAAAATAAAATTTGCTTGGCCTCCTACTGACATCTCAGTGATTTCACTCCTGAATACTTATTTCTCTTATCATATTCTTATGGCAAAAATATAATGCCTTCATATTCATTTAGAATTTGCCTGAAGCTCAATTTTAATTGGAATTTGAATAGTGGTAAAATTGACTGATTTCACCCCCAAAGGAGGGTGACAGAGATTTGTGTCCCCTTTGGGAGGTGACATTAAATTTGACTTCTCAGCTTCAAGATGGACACGCGTTGCAATCTTCTTTCACCTCAGTTCATTTGAAAACTTGAATTCACCCCTTGGAGAGGCAAAACTACATGGCGCCTCTTGACAAGGTTGCCTTTGAATTTGACCACACCTTTAGCTTTGTACCAAGCATTGTTTTTTATTTTCACCCCACCATGGGCAAAACCATTAAACATATTAAAAGAGGGCCCCACTTCGTCACTTCAAACTTGCTTTAAAATATTTAATATTGCCTTTCATCCCAAAGAGAGGTGACAATGAGTTTCATCCCTCACTTGGGGTGAAAGCATTCTGCTTTGTCCTTTTAAATTTTTCTTTTGTTTAAACTTATGACTTTTGCCCCTTTGCTCCTGTTGGGGCGAAGTCACTTGTCTTCATTACGTTTCACCTCCAAGAGGGGTGAAAGTGATTTTCGCCCCTCAATTGGGGTGAAACTACCTCGCTTCTTTTAATTTCCCTATTTTATGACTTTCACCCCCTTTTGGGATGCGACATCACTTTGTACGCAAGGCTTGGGATGAAAACAATAAAGTTCATCATTTTCCTTATAATTCAACCGCTCATTCTTAACCAAGATCCTCCTTCATTTCCTTTGCTTAACTTCGGATGAAACCATATTTCTACTGCATTTCGCCCATAAGAGGGGCAAAAATTAGGATGAAGTTAATTTGGCACTCTTCCTTTTAATAATTTTTCTGCTGACTCTTTTGCCCCTTAAAGCATTCTTCAACACATTCATACATTGCATTTTGCTCATGAATTTCATTTTATTTTTACAGCAATATTATTTAAAAATGAGAAAAACAATAAAAATTATAGTGAAATAGATGGCAAAAACTATGGCATCTTCCCTTAGTCATTTTAAAGAAAATTTTACAATCAAAGTTCAAACAAAATTCAATGTGGCAAAGTGAAAAAACTTCCAATATTTTTAACAGCTCTCGAGGTATCTAGCTCATATGGATGCAATCAACCCCAAGCCTTCATCCATTGGTCTTAGGTGTCAGCTCTGCTTGGTGCATCAAACTGCTTATTGCTTGTTTTGACATTCTGCTCCTCGACTTCCTTTGCTACAGCCTCTTCCTACTATGAAAGATGCGTGACTGTAGCCTTGAACACTGTAACAACTTCAAACCAAGCATATCCACTGATAAAATCCTGACCATTAAGTAAATTCACAAGATACCTGAAAGTCTTCACCTGCTCCATATCAATGTAGTTTACTTGTTGGTTGAGCTCCAAAAAGCCAGATTCAATACATGTAAGTTTCCTCATCAAGGGAAGCACATGGTCTTCGGTGAGAGGCTCATCCCAATCATCAATTTTTGAGGCGTCATCAATAAAAATTACCCATACTGCTTCTAGATCCTCCTTTGATATAATTTTTCCCTTATCATCAATGAAACTAGGAAAACCATTATCGACCACTGCATTAAAGTAGAGTTTTGAAACTCTTTTCTCCTGCTCAAACACATTGAGTAGTTTACGAGCCTCCTTAACCTGATCTAAATTAGAAAAATACTGGCATAATATAACTTTAGAATTTTCCCAAGCTCAAGCCATGTTGTTCATGGGATGGAATCTAAGATTTGATCTAGCCAACACTTAAATTTACATCACCGTTACTAGGATGGGCTCCAAGTGCTCTTCGCCATACTCCACAATATGTCGACCATACAAGATGATTATCTATGTCTCCTAAAGGTACATGAGGACATGTGTTGCCTTCACCACCATGGTTTTAAATTCAATGAGCAACTGACTGTGTGCCTCGATCTTTTCCTTGGTCAAAATAATCACGTGTTACTTTCGTGGCCAGTTGATCCTATAAACTCTAGACTTGGCCTTTTAAGGCCTGAACCTACTATTTTGCTCTTTCCTTGGCCTCCTGGTGCTTTTATTGTCTTCTCTAAATCTTATGCCTTATTCTACCAAGAGTTACCTTTGACTTTGCAGATTCCAACTGTGCTCAATTTTTAGCCAAAGTCTCCTCCAAGCTCGATGATCTTCATCTTAGCCTTAAAAAAGCACTTCTTATAGTGCTCACCATGCAGGTACAAGGAGCTCGTATCTACTTGAATGTTTTCCATATTCTCTATAGTATCAATATTTGTAAGGTCCTCGATGATGAGCTCATAAGTGTAGTCACTCGGAGCCATCTCTCCTTGAGGATTTTGGACTTGAGGGAACATTTTCACTGTGTGGACCTCCATAGTGTTAGGATCAAAAGAAACTTTCTTCAATGAATTTTCTAGCACCTGAGCCTCCTTTATTTTGAGGCTTTTCAACAACTATGATGAACTCAGTCAAGCTTGGATAATATTCACTACAACATGTTATTCTAGTATAGCTACCATTTATTATTTGAGCGACACATGCAACTCCAAAAATGGGGTAAAAGAGAAATGATCCTGTTGTGGATTCAACTCGAGGGAAGTAGAAACTAGCATAGTGGGAACGATAGCAAGAGATTCGAATATGGTCACACTCACTTGAGGAGGAGCTTGTGTGCCTACAACCATAGTGGAGGTTACTAGAATGGAAGATACATGAAGTGAAAATGGGTTTGGGATGGATGCAAAAGAACTGAAAGAAAGGGAAATAGAAGAAATAGGAATAGAAGAAGAGGAAGCATTGGTGACTAGTGGCTGAGAGATAGGAAGCAAAATTAAAATGGAAGGTATATCGAATGGAGGTGAAACAAAATTAGAAACTAAAGGATGAGAAATGAAAATCACCAATTGCTCGAGAATAAGATAAGAGAGATAAAATGTACCTTCAGGTTTTGACACTGTTTGAGCTGATGAGGGTGAAAGTGGTTGTGAAATTGGCTCCTTTTTTGCTTGGTCCTTTGGTTCCACCATATTTTCCTCCTCAATATTTATAATCTCGACACTTTGGCCCAACAGATCTGTATAGACCAAGGGGATAGCCACTAACATTTCTATATGTACAGGTGAAACTGTAAGAGGAGGGTTTGATGAAATTATGCCAATCCTCGACTTCTTGGAGATCTTTATAATGGGTAGATTTTATCACTTGACATTGTAGTTGCTCCTTCAATTCTTTTCCTTATTCATTTTCTACAAGTGGTACCTCTTATGCCATGAGTTGTTCTTTTTTGGCCATACTCTCCTGTATCGCTCCAAATTTTTTGCATCCTTACCTTCAGGCTATAGGATCCGTGCCCGAAATGGGGATGCGAGAAGGATGGGACAATACCTCAAACTGAGAGACCCTTTGAAGGTCTTGCCTCTTGGGGGAGTGGTATAAGGGTGAATTTTCGA
Source organism: Wollemia nobilis (assembly GCA_028583015.1). Lineage (NCBI taxonomy): Eukaryota > Viridiplantae > Streptophyta > Pinopsida > Araucariales > Araucariaceae > Wollemia > Wollemia nobilis. The sequence continues at coordinate 5,421,074 of JAQPPZ010000314.1, forward strand.
TGGATGGTGGGTTCACCAAGAAAATTTTGAGTGGCAGTTTCCACACCTAGGTTGATAGTGGGTTTGATGTGTTCATTTTTATACTCGATCATTCAATTCCTAGGTTTGGCCAAGATGAATCTAAATTACTCTATATGTCAATGCTGATTTAGATGAATACAAAAAATAGGAATGAATGCTAAACACAGTGAATATGCTAGCTAGAACATAACAAACCTGATTCTGGATGTCTGATGAAGATTCTGAGTTTTGTAACAGTCTAGATCGCCTCAACTCGTACGTAATCGTCTGAGATCAGACAAGATCATCGTCAATCTGACAAATTCGTTAGAAACCTGCAATCACAAAAATAGATACAAAATACCAAAAATGCAACTACAAAAACAAAGGGAAATGACAAAAATAATAGTAAATTTGCCTAAATGACAAATCCAAATAGCAATTAAAGAGGAAATGCATCAACTTCATAATTTATTTTGATTTTATCATGCATTTATATTAGATGAGGTGAACTCCAAGATGCATAAATATAATAATTTAAGATAGTGCAGAGATATAATAGGAAAATGCAAAAAAAAACTAAGGAAATGCAAACTCTGGGCTCTAATTGCCCCCAATCTAGACTACATTCAGGATTGCCTCCAATCATACGATATCGTCTGCGCTCCTCGACAGGATCATCCGAAATAGTCTAGAATCGCTTGCGACGATCTGATCTTGCTTCGATTGAAAAATAGTAAATTTCCTGCAAGAAAACATGCAATACCGAATACAAATGATAGTACAAGGATGTTCTAATGCATAAGGAGCTAAATTTGCATGGAAATTAGTCAGCCAGGAGATTCAAAGGGGGTTCAGGGGGATAAACGGAGAAAATCCCAATTTATATAGGATTAGGGAGAGGTTAGGAGGTTGGAGATCATCCCAATTTGGGAGATCTCCAACGAGGGAGACTCTAACTGCGCAGACACACTTTCTGCCCAGGTTAGAGAAGCTGTTGGAATATAAGCTAATTATGAAAATTTGGTTTTGGGACGAAATCATCTGGACATTCTGTTCCAGATGAATTCGTTAGATCTGGGATGATTTCGTCTAATCTGCGACGATATCGTCCAACGGTCAAAACAAATCCTAAAAATGGTGCTAAAAATGAGGAAAGTGGGTAAAATGCGGTTAACGGGCGGATTGAGGTTAAAATTTGAATTTTTATATTTTACTAAGGTTTAACTGTGCCAATTTTAGGGTGCTACATCTCCTCACTGCTAGATTTTTGAAAACTTTGAGGTACAATACCAACGAAAGTGACCGATTGATAATTGGTGTAAAACTCATCATAAATGTTAAAAAATATTTCATCCATCATAAGGCCATATGACAACCTGGTTTTCCCTCGATGGGCCCTCATAATACACTAGTTAGTAATCTTCCCTTCAGACCAATTGAGAATTTGCTTCTTCATCTAACTGAATAACCCTGGAGGAGGAATCTGATGCTTATGCACTGTAGGGTTGTACTCGACCTCCATCTCATAAAAGTTGTGCCATGGTGGGAGTGACATCATATTTTCCACATGCCATTCTATATCATGTACCTCCGAATTATTTTTGTATCGCTCAATGTCTGGCTTAGGGCATCAATGAAAATTCTTGGCCTTAATTAGCATTGTGAAGCGATCCAAAGGATTGTACTTCCACCACTATGGAAACTCCACCATATTGATGTCATAGAGGGCTTCGATAATTAACTGATTTTGGCCCACCTAGCTAACCTTAATGCCTCTAAAGCGAAAAGGTATAGTGCATGTGGTTCGTTTTCCTTGTCCTACCCCATAAAAATCATTGATAAAGTCATGCTGGTGAATGACTTCCAATGCAAAAAGGTATCCTATGGCAAAATACAAAAGAAGAAATGGTTTGCTAGTATAGCCAAAATTGCACAGAATGACATTCTACGTTAGAAAAAATATGTCGCCCTTCTCCCTTGGAATGATTTCCTCCCTCATCACCCTTGGTACCCTCTCACATTTACCAAAAATTAGCTCCAGGGCATGGCCCACAAACATGCAATTAAAATTATAAAATGATTATTTTCTTGACAAGCTAGAGGTCCATAAATACATTGACAATCTCTTTTTTCTCTATCAACCTACCTAACTGTTGTGAAGAAATTTTTTTGATACATGTGAAAGAAGAAATACCATATTAAGAATGATGTGTGCCTGAATGCCATGGTTTCTTCACTCTATATTTTCTCTAGTTGGGTATGCATCCTTATGGCAATATAGTCAACCCAATCAAATAAAATTGAGTTTGTCCTCACCGTCATTGCAATAGGAGCATTGAATTTGACCTAAGAAATGCACTACACCAATGCTTCCTACCACTTGTGCACTGTCAAGTCAATCGAAAGACCCACAACCCAAGCCACCATATAAAATAAATTTGGACTCTTGAGATCTATCAATGACTTCGATAAAGTTGGCAATTCACCATGCTGAGGCATTTTTATCAGTTGGTTCTCCATAAATCGGTGTAGCATCACTATCGACTGATACTTCTCCTCCTGTTCGCCAAGATGCAATCTCTTAAAAATAAAATTAAAAGGAGGTTTAATCCCACAAGCAAACACCTCTTAGACATCATCAGATGAAATAGTAAATAATACATCTCTGTTTGTGTTCTGGACAACTCTGGTGTCGGGATTATAAAATCTTGAAATTGCCTCCACCAACTCTGGGTAAAAATGGATCGGTGTGCATAAATACCATAAAATTTGATTGTGATATGCGATAGTGAGATGGCTTTCTGGTGTCAAACCTTTTCTGACTACAACATCCATGTCTAAGCGAAATTTCTCAATACCTTTATTCAAAATAATGCAATCTCCAACCTGATCTAGTGTATTGAAATATGGATCCAGGTCAATATTTTCATTTTACCTAGATTTTTTAGATTTCTTGCCTCCCTCAACTTTTTTTTGTACCTTCTTTGGCTTTGTGATGCTCTTTCAATTTGCAAATTTTCTTTCCATATTTGATAATTCTTAGACACCTTGTAATTCCTAAAATCAAGCAACCAGATGTGACAATGCTCCAAAAAATATAAAAATTTTTTACCTCCGAGCTGTGGATGCACCAAATTTATAAATTGTGCTTTCAACCATTAGATTTAATGAATATGCTACTTTTTGGTGAAGTCGAGGGAACGTGCATCTTGATTCCCTCATAAGGCATGCTTTTAATAATTTTTTAACTATCATTAACTTCCTTTCACTTGAAATATTCTTCGAACTTTGTGCTTGGCCATATTTAACCTCAAAGGGTGCAACTTGGATATCCAATGGCTAACATCGATAATAATGTATGCCACGTGTGAGTGATAAGCATTCTTCGGGATGAAAACTAGTTAACTCAGCTACTTGGAGACGTCAAAACATCAGCTAGGGTATCTATTGGTGAAATCAATTTGCTTTGGGTGCACCTATTTCTCTAAGGATGTTAAATGATACTCCAAAGTCATTCTATGCTAGCAAAAATGTCTCCTAGGTGCACTTCCTTTGCTAAAAAATATTAACTAGGCGAAAACAATCTCGTAACTTGCTCCTTCATTCAACCAACACTCAAAAATTTTCCTCCCTATTTGCTTGGCGAATTCATAAGCTTGGATGCCCTTTTAAAGCAATTCTTCTTCTTTGATTTCACCCCCAAAAACTCTTTGCTAAAAAAACAAAGCTTTAACTGATAGTGCTTTTACCAGAAAAGCAATTTAAAAATCAGTTTTGCCCCCTCACTTGTCGAAAATACCCTTTTAAACTGGAGTCTTCAAAAAAGCATATAATTTATTATTTTTTCTTTTCTCCTCTTGGAGTTTCACTCCGAAATTGGATTTCGTCCCCCAAATAAAAACTACATGGTGAAATTAAAACTTGGGGCGAAATTAAAACTTCTTTTTCTCTTTTTTTTTTTTACATTTTACATATATTATTATTTTTAATCTTTTTTAATATATATTATTATTATTTTTCTCTTATTCCACCCTAAAGAGGGGCGAAAATGATTTTTGCCCTTCACTTGGGGCGAAAGTAATTATATATATATATATATATATATATATTATATGGTTAATATGGTTATTCCTCCCCTTTTTACTCCGTTAATAAAATAATTTCGCTTTTCTCCCAAACTCACTTTGCCAAAGAGCTATTTTAATGATTTTCACCTTGAAATTAAAAATGAGGCCTTGAAAACCCTTTTTGGGGCAAAATTAATTTTCACCACTAAGGATGTGCTTTCGGGGTGAAATCACTTGTTAGGGGTAGAATAAGATCACTCTTTTTTTTCTTATTTTTTTTTGAAAATAAAATAATATAAAAAATAAAACATATGTACATATATACATACTTGCTTTTGGAATTTATCAGTGATAATAAGCCTTCAAATAAAGACCATTTACCAAAATTGGCAATTCTTAGCCATCCATATCCTAGAGATAATAGGCATTAACTGAGTTCACCCCCAAAATATGAAATGGTCCTTCCCATATAGCTTCAAACTTATGATGCCTACCAGACTTTGCTTTATCTGCATTCCATTTTAATACTAGATCGTCGATTTTGAATGCCCTTTTAGATGTCTTCTTGCTAAACCATTTCTGTGTCATCCTGGCATGTTCCATGAAAGCATTGTATACTTTCTCTCTTTCTTCTTCTAGTTGTAGGATTTGTGCTAGTCTCGTGCTCATAGGTTCAAATTCATCATTCTCATCGACGAGCATCTGCAAGGTTCGGAGGACAGGCAACTCAATGTGTATAAGTAAAACTGCCTCCTTACCATACACTAGAGAATAAGGAGAAGCCTTGATTTATTTATTGACCAAGATGCAATCTTCCCACAAGGCTTGGTTCAATAGCAGATGCCAACTCCCCTTGTTGTCTCCAAGGATCCTCTTTAAAATTCTCAACAAGTTCTTATTTGTAGATTCGGCCAAACCATTCCCCTACAAATAGTAGTTAGAAGATGTTTTCAGATAAATTCCATACTTACCTGTGAATTCATTAATTTTAGCATCGATGAAGGGGATCCCATTATCTATCAAAATTGCATTCGGGATGCCAAAGCAGGTGATTAACCCCTCCAAAAAGGAGATAACTATGGCCTAATATGATTTCTTAGTTGGAATGGCCTCCACCCCATATGGTGAAATAGTATGTTGCAGTCAGAATATACTTGTGTTGGGCAAAAGATTTAGGATCAATAACCCCAATAAAGTCTAAGCCCCATTGTTGAAATGGTGCTTCGACTTGTATGGGATGAAGGGGTAAATATGCCTTCCTACTTCTACCGATATATCTCTGGTAGTTGTCATAGTTATGACTAACTTTGAATGCATCTAAAAAAAGAGTAGGCCAAAAATAGCCTACTCTGATGATCTTAAGTGCCATGGGCCTTCTTGCATAGTGGTATCCTGATAGACCGAAGTGAAAATCCTCTAGAATACTCTATTTCTTTATCTCCTTAACACATCTGAGAAGGACTCCATCAATATTTTGTGGAACAAACTACTTGGCAACAACATATACTTGAGGGCTTGCAATCTGAATCTCCTTCTCTATGAGGAGTTGAGGTGTGATGGACATCTCCCTGAGTTAAAATATTTGACAAGGTCCTATGTCCAATCATGACCGATCGAAGCTTGATTAGTGAGATTACTCACTTAGTGTATTATCAGACTTGAGATCAACTGATTAAGAGGTGGTGCTTTTAGAAAGCTCTTGGCAGAGTGCTCGACCACAAACCAACTTATTTGGTCGAATCTCTACATCAAACTCCTAGATTTTGGAAACCAGCTTATCACCAAGTTCACCTTGAATAATGAAAATTCTAACATATGTATGAATGACATAAACATTTGTCTTGCTCTGTGAAACAAAGTGCCAAATTTTTTCAAAGATTTCATAATCATGTAGACTTGCTTCTCAATAAAATTATACTTCTCCTCATGTGGCTATATGAATTGGCTTAGGAAAGCAATTGGATGTTCATCTCCATCATCTCTCTTTTGTGTGAGCACAACTACATAGCTTTCTTGCTCACCCATAGCATAAAGGATAAAATCCTTTGAATAATTTGGATTGATTAGGATAGGGGCTTGGACAATTCTTTCTTTGATTTTATAGAATGATTGCTTTCTCTGCTCCCTCCACTTAAAATTTACATTCTTCTTAAGAAGCTCGATCATTGGCTTCATGACTTGAGTGAAGTCTGCAATGAACTTTCAAACAAAATTTATTTATCTAAAAAATGACTGTAGTTATTTCTTATTAGATGGTAGTGGCAACTTCAAGAGAGCTTCAGCTCTGGCAGGATTAATGGCTAACCCTTCCTTAAAAATCACATGGCCTAGGAGTTTTCCCTCTTTAAAAACAAAAAATAATTTCTTGGTGCTGATAAAAATTCTAAACTCACGGTATTTATCGAAAACCTGTCTCAAGTGAGAACCATTCTCTTTCCTGTCATGTGAAAAAATAGTTATGTCATCCAGATATATCATAATAATGTGATTCAACAACTCACAAAATGCTATGTCTATTTCTCTTTGGAAGGTAGCATCGATGTTTGACAGACTGAAAGGCATTCGTTGGTAGGCGAAAGTGCCCCACTTGGTAGTGAATGTCATTTTGTGCTGGTCTTCGTCCTTCACCCATATTTGGTTGTAGCTGGAGGAACCATCTAGTAGTGAAAATATTTGTGCTCCAACAACTACATGAAGGATCCAGTTGATTTGTGGCAAGGGATAATGATCTTTCAGTGATGCCTGATTCAAACTACGAAAATCCATGCACAAGCAAATATCTCCATTCTTCTTCTGCACTGGGACCAGATTCACCACCTAGGTTGAATATTTGATAGGATATATGATTTTCACCTCCATCATATTTAGTAACTCCACCTTCATTATGAAGTAGTTAAAAATGATGAACCAAATTATAATTGTAACACCTTAAAATTGGCACAGTTAAACCCTTAGTAAAAAGATAAAAATTTGAATTTTAACCCCAAAACCACCCATTAACCGCCCGTTACCCGCTCCCCTTGTTTTTCATGCCATTTTTAGGATTTGTTTTGACCATTGGATGATATCATCGACGATCAGATGAAATCCTCCCAAATCTAACAAATTTATCTAGAATAGAACGTCTAGATGATTTCTTCCCAAAACCAAATTTTCATAGTTAGCTTCTGTTCAATAGCTTCTCTAACTTGGGAAGAAAGTGTGTCTACGCGGTTAGAGTCTCCCCCGTTGGAGATCTCCCAAATTGGGATGATCTCCAACCTCCTAACCTCTCCCTAATACTATATAAACTGGGATTTTCTTAGTTTATTCCCCTGACTGGCTGATTTCTCTACAACCTTAGTTTCTTGTGCATTAAAACACCTTCATACCATTGTCACATTGTGTATTTCAAGTTTTCTTGCAGGAATTTTACTATTTTTTAGCCAGAGCAAGCTCGGATCATCGCAAGCGATTCTAGGCTATTTCGGATGATCCTGTCGCAGATTGGCGATGATCTCATACGATTGGAGGCAATCTCGACTGCAGTCCAGATTGGGGGTAATCAAATCCCAAAGTCAGCATTTTTTTATCTTCTATCTTCATTGCTTTATGCATTGACTTAGTTTATTCTATTTCTGCATTCTAGAGTTCACCTCATTTAGCATAGATGCATGATAAAGTTAAAATAAATTATCAAATTAATGTATTTCCTTTAATTGTTATATGGATTTATCATTTAGGCAAGTTTACTATCATTTCTATCATTTCCCCTTACTTTTGTAGTTGCATTTTTGGTTTTTGGTATCTATTTTAGTGATTGTAGGTTTTTGAAAAATTCGTCAGGTCAACGATGATTTCATCTGATCTCAGATGATCGACTATGATTTGAGATGATTCTATGAAATTGTAGACGATAATGTAAGATTTGAGACGATCTGGACTTCTACAAACTTTAGAATCTTCATCAGAAATCCAAAATTAGGTACATTTTGTCTTATTTAGCACACTTTCTATGTTTAGCACTTATTCATGTTTTTTGTATTCATATAAATTAGCATTGGCATATAGAATAGCTTAGATTCATCTTGGACAAACCTAGGAATTGAATGATTGAATATAAAAATGAACACATCAAACCTACTCTCAACCTAGGTGTGGAAACTACCACTCAAAATTTTCCTGGTGAACCCACCATTTGTCAAAAATTCACCCTTATACCCCTCCCCGAGAGGCACGACCTTCACAGGGCCTCTCAGTCTGAGGTATTGTCCCATCCTTCTCACATCCCCCTTCCAGGCGCAGATCCTATAGCCTGAAGGTAAGGATGCAAAAAATTTGGAGCGATACATTTTGGTGAACCCGACGTGAAAACTAAAACCTTTTGAAAACAATCCAAAAAATAAAAAATAAAAATAAATGCATTTAGAATCATCAGAAAAACAAGTAATATTGCATATCATATTTAGATGGTATATTATAATAAAATATGAGCTATCACCATTAATGTTGAAAATCAATTAACAACCATAGAGATTACTTATGTGCTTAGAGTACCTCAAAAAAATAGGGTTCAACCTTTGTGGGATGAACTTGATAGGAGATTGGGTATCATTGGATCTAGATCAACCGAACTTAGGCAAATCAAGAGGTTTGTCCTAGATAGAATCCTAGATCCTGATCAGGTGATTTTGTACCATGAACTTCAGAGAGCTTGCCATAGGTGGTTAGCAGATAAAAGAGCACTTGTGTCTTTCGAGTTGTACACCTTTGAGGAATATCTTGAGAATGCAATTGTAGTACATAAATTTCTATCTCGTATAGAGGATCAAGAGGTCATTCTTACAAATAGAAAGATATGGAATAGAGTTCCTAGAGCTATGTTATATCAAGAGTATTACCATGAACTTTATTTCTACAGGTCAGAGTCTGAAATAGGTAATATCACCATAGCACACTTTTTCAAATTCTTGAAAAACCATTTCCAATTTGAAGAGGAGCATTTCATGACTCCTGATGAACTTGATCCTATTAATGATATCCACAAACTATTTATAGAAAACTAGGGCATTATTTTTATTATTTCTTGCATTTAGTATGCTGTTTGTTGTCTTTATAATATTATTATAAAAAAAAACAAAAATATAACAAAAATTAAAATATTTCCTTTTTATAGTAGGTATATAATTAAAATATATACCTCCCAAACTTGTCGCAAATAATATATATATATATATATATATATATATATATATATATATATATATATATATATATATCAATATATATTTGCTAAAATCTAATTTTAAGCATAATGACTAGACTTAGAAATGGAAAACAGACTGAAGTAGAAGAAGATTGGTTAGGAAAACCATCAAATAACCCAGATGTCCTTCCTAAAGACCCAATTCAGGAAGAAGGAACCCTAGACCAACAAGAATAAGAGTTTGCTGAAGGAAGTGAACAAAGAGAAACTGTTAGAGAGGAAGGATCCTCATCCCCTAAAATGTCTCTAGGAGGAGCTGTTACTTTTGAGAACATGGAACATTTCTAGAAGTTCCTCAATACTAATATTGGCACTCTTAATAGAGCAGTCCATATGGACAAGGATCAAATTAGTGACACTCAAGCAACCCTAGAAGACATATATCACACACGCACTAATCCCTTGTCCTTCGTTGATCAAGAAAGTGATCAAGCTAGACCATCCAATTTGGATATGGCCACTATAATCCAGAACATGCAACTACAATAGGTTACCCAACCACCTAGAGTGCCTGTTACCAAGCCTAGAGTTATTCCCACACAAAAGAAACCTTCATTTACTGCTCTATTTCACTAGGTTATTGATCAACATACCTCAAATCAACAAAATCCTAAAACAAAACCAAATACTAATTTCCAACAATCTGGGATACAACATAATTCTACTACAAATCTTCTTCATAATACTCTTCCTACCAACCATTTACATAATAGCATAGCATCTAATCCTTATGTTATGCCATCATACGCTCATAAATCCCATACTCATGTACCACCGAACCAATATGGTGGACAAACTAGTAATCTGGAAGCCATGGTGAAATAGTTAGTCTCCCGCATGGACCAGATAGATCCCTACCGTCCCTCATACAACTATCGAGAGATGTGTAGTCAGCCTTTAGATCCTATAGTTGTAGCCCAACCCTATCCTAAACACTTTTCTATGCCTGTCCTACCTATATACAAAGGAACCGAAGATCCCATAGAGCATCTTCATATGTTTAGGATAGCATGTCATGATATATCACATGATGACTTGTCATTACTAAAAATTTTCCCAAAAAGTTTAGGAGGAATGGCATTGGAGTGGCATTATCAATTACCCACTCATTCTTTGAGGAATTTCTAAGAAACAGTCGAGTCTTTTGTTCATCAATTTAGTGCCTACATCGAAAGGCATGTAACCATTAAAGATTTGTACAACTTAAAACAGGACAAAGATGAATGTTTTGTTGATTTCCTAGCTCGATGGAGATAGTTGATAGGAAAATTACACTTTATGTTACCTTATCGAGAAATGTTGGATATCTTTATTAATAATTTACAAGAACAACTATCCTATGAGTTATCAACTGCTACCTTGACCACCTTCGATCAAGCTATAGACTTAGATTGAAGAGTGGAAGATGCTCTCATTAGGAGAGGTCAGCTTAAAAAGAAAGATGATGAGAAAACATCTAGAAATCAATATAAAAATAAACAAGTTGTGGGTGATGGAGTCACTGATAGTAGAAATATTTCTACTATTAATGCTGCAAAGACAACGGAGAATTTTATACTGAAACATCTTGATAAACCACCTCAAGAATTTACTAGGTTAAATCAACCTCTATCAACCATTCTACCACAATTATTAGAATGAGGTTTGATCCAATTACCAGCTATCCGAGAACCTGATCCAACTATACCCAAATATAGAGCTAATTTACACTTTGATTTCCATAGAGGACCTGGACATGCTACCAACTCTTGTAAAATATTAAAACATAAAATACAAGACCTGATTGATAACAATGATATGGATGTGCAAGCCTTTCAACCTAAACAAAATCCTCCTAATAATGCTCAAAAGAACATCCCCAAAATCAGAATCAGAATGCCAATCAATCATTAGACATATTTCAACATCCTCTACCAAAGCATGGTAAAGAGGTGGCTAATAAAATTGAGCATCATAATGTTCCCCCTCCTACCCGATATGTAGGGACTATTAGTGGACATTCACCTGCTCATGATCTGCAAATATTTGACACAACTTTATCCATGGTTACGACCAGACCTCTATATAATATTCGGACACCTGATCTTAGTGATACAAAATATGAGACTGAAAGTGACATGGAAATCACCTCAAATCAATCAAATAGTTCTAAAGATGAATCAGATGCTATTCAACCTATAACAAATTCTATGGTTCTGGAAGAACCATTTCCAAGAAGAATCACTAATAGACCATCCTCTCACCAATTACTTTCCAATGAAAAAGCCATAAACGCTAGACCAAGACCCATTCATCATCTACAAAATAATATTGTAGGTACCATCAGAGCTGTTACTCGACAACAGGCTCAAAATTCTCAACAAGATCAAAATCAGAACGATGGATCAGTTCCGTTTTTTTTGAAAGTTCCTAATAAAGGGAATCATGTGCCTAATGTTCAACCTAAACCTCCTTATAATATTAATGAACAATTATCAAATACTATAGCTAGAATTTCCCTTTTGGACCTTTTAAGATCTTCTCCTACCCATAGAGATGAATTAATGCTCACATTAAGCCAAATGATGGTACCACAAAATATTCAACCTGAAGCCATGGCCAATACTATCATAACTTGAGAAGTCGATTGTATTGACTTTCGAGATAGAGATATACCGCAACACAGTTTACATAAGGATAACCCCTTACATATTACTGCCCTAATTGGATGTGTAGCAGTTAAATGAGTTTTGATTGATAATGGTTCATCTTTAAACATTTGCACTTTTGACTTCTACCAAAGATTTGGGTTTAGAAGTGACAAAATAAAAAGAACTGATATGATCATAAAAGCATTCAATGACGAAACACAAGAAACGTGTGGATTTATTACTATCCCATTGCAAGTTGGTCCAAGAACCTTAGATATGACCGTGTTTATTGTACATTGCCCTGCATCATACAATATACTCTTGGGTCGCCCCTGGATCAACATGATGTGAGTTGTTCCCTCAACTTTACATGTGTTAAATTCAAATTTAAAAATAATCCGGTTACCATTCATGGTGATCCCAGACCCTTTGATATGTGTGCTTTGGCAGAACCTATTGGAGTTCAATTTTACCCTGCTCTGTCATCTACACATCCTAATTCTCATCATCCATCTAAACGTGTGAAACACACACCCATAACATCATCTAATTTTTCTCCATCAACTCCACCTCTACATATAGTTCAACCATCTTCCAAAAAAACCACATTAGGACCTCAAAAATATCCTAAACCCACAACCAATGCTTCTTGTTTTACTCCTATAACTTCCATACCTATAGACCCGTCCATCGATATCTCTACAACATCTACACCTACCAAAGGCATATTTTATGCATCCGAAGATGTAGGAAATGTTCCTTCTACCTCTTACACTTTTACTTATGAGCTCTTACCCGATTTATCTAAAATTCTTATATCATAAAAAACAAACACTGCCATGCAAGATTCCCTTATTTTAAATAATTTGCCACCCTCTCCTCATACCTTGGGCCTCCCACAACCTATGGGAAGTATTTACCAAGTCAAGAGCTGTGCTCTTATTTATAAGGGATATGACTAGGGAAGAATACCTAGAAACATCAAGACTCATTATGATGGATATGCTCGATGTTATTTTGCTAATGAGTATATTAAAGCTAAGCCTACAATACTTAAATTGGGATATAAATGGAAAGGTTTGGGACCTTCCCAAAATGGTATGAAAGAACCTTTTGAGGCAGAACCATGGCTTGCCCAAAGTGGTGTGGGCCTATTTCCTAGTAAAGGTTAGCCCTTCCCATTTGAGGATAATGACCATCTCATATCCTACCAAGATTATTTGGATAAACATGATGCTTTGTGTTTAATGAATAAGGCATTTACATGTAATATGCTATCCATAGCTTACCCTCAGATGATCGTTGAATTCGACGATGAGTTAGAGGGAGATATCTTCCATGATGTCTCCGTTGAGGAATTATTACATAACGGATTTTATTTCGATGGCTCCATACCTAGTATAGCCTAGCTTGAGGCCACGACTCCTCAAGATGAATTATCCAAGCTAACCTCGAAATAATTGCAAGAATTGGGCGTTTCACCTGCCCCACCTAATTTTGAGAGAGATCTACACATGGAAGTAGAAAACATCATAAAAATTAACATTGGAACCAAAGATAATCCTCACATAATCAACATTGGATCATAATTGAGTCAAGACAAACAAGATAAATACATTGCATTTCTTAAATAATTTGAAGATGTCTTTGCTTAGACATATGAAGATATGCCAGGATTAGACCCTTCTGTAGTTATGCATCACATAGTAGTCCATCCGGATGCTAAACCTGTTAAACAGAAACTTTGAAAAAATGCATCCTAAAGTGGCCTTACTAGTCAAAGGGGAATTAGAAAAACTCTTGAAGGTTATTTTTATACAAGCCATTGATTATGCTGAATGGATCTCGAATGTAGTTCCAGTAACTAAGAAAGAAGCTACCAAAGTTAGGGTTTGCACAGAATTTAGAGTGTTGAGCAAGGTGCAGCAACAATATTGTCATTATTGTCAACATAGTCAGATAGATCTGTTGATGCAATTGATAGGAAGTTCAAAAGCTATTCAGATGTAGAAGACAGGAGTTCAAAGGTTATTCAGAGTATGTACAGTGATTTTCCAAGAAGACCGAAGTGGCCCATATGCAAAAGATCAAAGAAAAAGACAAGTAAGAAAAGTGTCGCAATATTGTGACATGTTGAAAGAGAGAAAAATCAAGAAAAACTGTCACGATTTCACGACATGTTGGAAGAGAGAGAAAAAGCAAGAAAAACTGTTGCACTTTCGCGACATGTTCGAAGAGAGAGAAAAAGCAAAAAAAATTGTCACGATTTTTTGACATGTTGGAAGAGAAAAATGCAAGTGGAAAAACTATCGTGATTTCGCAACATGTTGGAAGAGAGAGAAAAGCAGGAAAAACTATCACAATTTCACGACATGTTGGAAGAGAAAAAGGCAAGTGGAAAAACTATCGCGATTTCGTGACATGTTGGAAGAGAAAGAGAAGGCAAGAAAAAGTGTCACAATTTCACAACAAAGTTTGAAGAAAGAGAATAAGTAAGAAAAGTGTTATGATTTCGTGACATGTCGCATTTTCGCGACTAAAATAGGAGAGAGAAAGTAAGTTGGAAAAGTGTTGCGATTTCGCAACATGTCGCATTTTCGTGACTAAAATAGGAGAGAGAAAGTAAGTTGGAAAAATGTCATGATTTCACGACATGTCACATTTTTATGACTAAAATAGGAGAGAGAAAGTAAGTTGGAAAAGTGTCATGATTTCGTGACATGTCGCATTTTCGTGATTAAAATAGGAGAGAGAAAGTAAGTGTGAAAAGTGTCACGATTTCGCGACATGTCGTATTTTCGTGACTAAAATAGGAGAGAGAAAGTAAGTTTGAAAAGTGTCACGATTTCGCGACATGTTGCATTTTCATGACAAAAGAAAGAGAGAAAGCGTATGGAAGCAGAACTGTCGTGATTTTGCGATAAAAGCAGAAAGCAAGACTTCGAAAGCAGAAGTGTCACGATTTCGTGACAAAAGCAGAGAAGAAGACTTCGAAGGCAGAAGTGTCGCGATTTCATGACAAAATCAAAGAAGCTAAGTATGGAAGTAGAAATGTCATGATTTCACAACAAAAGCTAAGTTGAAGACTACGGAGGCAGAAGTGTCACGATATCACGACAAAAGCAAAGTCGAAGTCTATGGAAGTAGAAGTGTCACGATATCGCGATAAAAGCTAAGTTGAAAACTATGGAGGTAGAAGTGCCACGATATCGTGACAAAAGCAAAGTTGAAGTCTATGCAAGTAGAAGTGTCACAATATCACGACAAAAGCAAAGATGAAGTATACAGAGGCGAAAGTGTCGCGATATCGTGACATGTTGTATTTTTACGGGCCTAAGCAAAGAAAAAGAGCAAGGAGAAAAAAGTGTCGTGATATCGCGACATGTTGCATTTTTGTGGGCCAAGACAAAGAGAAAGAGGAGAGAGAAAAAAGTGTCACAATATCACGACATGTAGTTTCGCAGCAACAACAACAAAAGAAGCTACAGAGGCAAAAATGTCATAATTTTGCGATAGGTCGTAAATGCAGAAGTCAAGAAGGAGAACCCGACTAAAATGAGAAGTATGACAACCGACTAAAATTAGGGTTTATAGTTGTTATGAAAGCTGACCAAGATTAGGGTTTATAGTCGACTAAGATTAGGATCTTCATCATAAAAAATATTGTTATAAAAGGAGGGCTGTTTGGAGAATTGAGTAGTGTGTCAAAGGTGTGCGATATACGGTCGTTGTGCACAGAGAGCAAGTCATGTCGAATCATGCTAAGTGCAAAATTTGCAAAGATAGCAGAGTGCACAAAAGGGAGAAGACGATCATGAAGTTCGACTGTAATGAAGCAGAGTGTGCGAAGTGATTACGCAGAGAGAGCAGAGTGCATAGAGATTGCAAAGGTGAAGAAGACCAGTCAGGGTCTTACAAAAGCAAAGGTATCTTACTGTAAAAATTATAGATTCAAATTGAATTCCAGGTTACATCTTGGCATCAAGGGTTGGTGCTCCTTCCAGTTGGTGCTGGTAAATCATGGGTTGGTGCTCCTTCTAGTTGGTGCTGGTAAATCAGGGGTTGGTGCTCCTTCCAGTGGGTGCTGGTAAATTGATTGTAAATTTGGTGCTTTGCAAAGGTTGGATATGGATGGTAGTCCAAGCAATCAATTTTTAAGGAGTAGCCACATTGGCGAACCTCGTTAAATCTTGTGTTTGTGATGCTCTTTTGTTATACTTGTTATATCTAGTAATAATTTTTAATTGCTGCGATATTAAGAGCTATAAATTCAAGTTTAAAGAGCTACACTAATTCACCCCCCCTCTCAGTGCCATTGTAAGACTAACAATTGGTATCAGAGCTAAGTTCATGTACAAGCTTAATCGGTTAAGGTGATCTTGGAAGTAACACAATGGCATTTGAAGAAGTAAAATAAAAAAAGGAAGAAGGAGTGAACTATGAAGTACGTGGTGAAAACCCTGAGGTTGAAGTAGATCTAGAAGGTGAGTTGATCTATGCACTTAAAGAGTGGAAAATAGAGAAGAAAAAGAATAAAAAAAATTCAAAAAGGCTTGAGGATGCAAACGAAATCATAACCATTCTGAAAGTACAGATAGAAGAATACAAGAAAATATCTAAAGATCTCAAAGTATACATTACCATGAAAATAGATTATTGCTGCAAACTAGAAGAAGAATGTTGGTTTACGAATGCAGATAGACGAGATGAATCACAAAATTAGTTGCTATCACAAATGCGAAGAAATTTCTATGAAGCTGGATAAGATTATAAATGACCAAAGACCTGTAGGCATCAAATTTGGTCTGGGTTTCATCAAAGGAGAATCATAAAATGGATCAAAGGCCAAAAATGTAGAATCCATAAAGAATGAAGATAAGAAACAGGTTGATCAAGGAAAAACATCTCATGCAAAAGAAATCAATAATGCTAGGCACGAAAGGAGAATTGACAATGATGGATTCACCAATGTCACACATCAAAGAAGAAGAAGACCTATGGCTCCTACGACAACATGGCAAAGACCATCACCGAGGTTCAATTATCCCTTTTCTGGTTTCTGTTTTAAATGCAATGGCTATGGACATAAAATATCAGACTACAAATATAATGTAAGACCAAGGAATTTCACCAGTAGAAATGATTTTTCTGTTCTGATGAATTATATAGTAGAATTTTATAACTGTCATAATTTTGGGCACATTGCAAGAAACTATAGAAGTATATTTGCATCAAATCAGTTTTAGGGAAGAAAATTTCAACCAAATAGGATGAGACAAAATAGAAAACTTTTTGAAAAACATGCACAAGCTCTTGATAAGGGAAATGCAAAACAAGAGCCCAAAACTACTATCAAAACGTGAAGAACACAAGCTTATACTGAGAGGGGGGTGAATAGTATAAGACCAATTTTAACTTTTTCTTTCAAAACAGCTTTCAAATCAACATTATGCAGAATAAAGATAGTAGTAACAACAACAGTAATCAAAACAATGCACAAAACACTATCCACAAAGTGACACAACAATTTACATGGTTCACCCAAGGTGGGCTACTCCACGGATAAAACTTTCCTCTAAAAGTTATATCAAAGTCCTCTGGGAATCCTTCTCGATTACAATGTTTATGAGCCTCGGCTCAAAGGAGATACCTTCCCCTAATTTTGCTTTGGCTGGTGATCCTCTAGAAGACCTCTACCTCCTTTGCCCTTAGCAAGTGGAACTCTATCCATAGAAGACACCTGTCTTCCTTGCTCTGGCTGGAGATCTTTGTCCTCAACTCTGTCATCACAAAGCTAGTCCTCAAATTTGCACTAAACGCAATCCTTCGATCTAGCACAAATGTCCTCTTCTACCTCAATCTCTGTCCTCAATCTGGTCCTCAAAAATTGGTTAAAGAAAAATGGTTCACAAGCTTTCAAATGCTTGCTCAATGCTATCTCCAAGTCTTCACTGTTCTGTCCCAGCTATATTAGACGAAACCAACTTTCGCATAGACTATGCAACACAACAACACTTTAACTCTCAGTAATCGATCTTCTTTAAATGCACTCTGTTTGCAAAAATTGCAACACCAACAACTTCTGCTCCTTTGCACATTCACCATAGCATAATCTTTGCACATACAGCAGCACAGCTACACTCGATCAAACAACGACCTTTGCACTTCTATGCATTCACGACAGTATCATCTTCGCACACTCTGTTTCCTTATAGTCTCCTACACTTAGAATATTTGACAAAAATGCACTCTTATATTGCTATCGATCTTCACACTCTCTTTTTCGACTATCAAACTTCACAGTCACACTAAATCTGTGAACGTCACTCTTTGAACGCACACTTTGATCGATAATTAAAATTCTTCAAACAACCCTCCTTTAATACTCACAATTTCAATATTGAAATCTTGGTCTTAGTCAGCTGTTTTACCCTTCAACCTCGTCGATTGCAAAACCTTGTGCTGTATCGACCCAGATTTAACTTTGTCAGCGTCACTACCTCCCTGAATCTTCTGGCACGAAACTTCAACATGTCGCGATATCGTGACACCTTTTCCTGTCGTACACCTTCCATTGCTTGCTGTCACGAAATCGCAACACCTTGGCCTTTGACGACTTCCTTTGTGCTTCTGTCATGAAATCACGACACCTTTGCCTCTTGCTGACGTCATCACACTTCTGTCGTGAAATCGTGACACTTTAGTCTTCATGGCCTTCCTCTTAGCTTCTGTCGCAAAATCGCGACACTTATGAATTTTGCTGACGTCATCTTCACTCTATCACGAAATCGTGACGCTTTCGTCTTCATGGCCTTCCTCTCAGATTTTGTCACGAAATCATGACACATTGGTTTCTACTGATGTCATCTTCACTCTATCACAAAATCATGATGCTTTCGTCTTCATGGCCTTCCTCTCAGCTTTTGTCATGAAATCGCGACACATCGGCTTCTGCTGATGTCATCTGTAAATCTGTCACAAAATTGTGACACTTTCTACAATTGCAAGCTGCCAATTCAACCTATCACAAAATCGTGACACTTTCTGCAACTACAAGCTGCCAACTCAACCTATCGTGAAATCGTGAAACTTCTGGCTTCCATACGCTTTCTCCATTGCCTGTCGCAAAATTGTGACGCTTCTCCTTTCAGGCTCTTCTCTTTGCTATAAGTCACGAAATCATGACAGTTCTCACTTTGAGCTTTTTAGCATGTCGTGAAATCACGACAGTCCTTCCTTTGATTTTTGCAGCTTGTCACGAAGTCGCAACAGTCCTCACTTTGTCTTTTGTAGCATGTCACAAAATCACGACAGTTCCTGAATCACTTTCTCTCTCTTCAATCTTGTCGTGAAATCACGATAGTTTACACTGCAGACTTTCTCTTCTTCAACATGTTGCAAAATTGTGACACTTTTCCTTTCGGATTCTCTCTCCTGCAACATGTCACGAAATCGCGACACTTGCTCGTTCGAACAACTTTCCTGGCAATGTGTCGTGAAATCACGACACTTTTCTTTCTCTGCCTTCATATGCTTTCCGAGTTGCGAAAATGAGACATGTCACAAAATCGTGATAGTTTTGCCTACTTCGTCTCTGCCTTCCCGCATGTCACGAAATCGTGATAGTTTTGCCCAAACTTTCTCTCTCCTCAAACATGTCGTGAAATCGCGACAATTTTTCCAACCGCCTGCATACTTTTTCTTACTTGTCTTTTTCTTGATCTTTTTGCAACTGGGCTACCCTAATTTTCTTGGAGACTTACTGACCAGCTAAAACCTTCATCAAAACACATTCTTGGACATAAAAACAAATTGCTTCAAGAACTCCTTGACAACAACTATACTTGAGCAAAGGCAATGTACTCAAGGTACCCAAAATTGCCAACAAAACAGAGTGGAAAGAAAAAGAACAACTTAAGGAAGAAAAGGAATCCTTAATAATACAAACAACATTTAAAGCACAGAATAAATATGTACCATGGATACTTGATAGTGGATGCTCCAATCATATGACAGGTGACAAACAAAAATTTGTTCAGTAAAGTTTGGAAATAATGATGGAGCTAAGATAGTTGGCAAAGGTTCAGTTAAATTTAGTGACAAAAAAATTAAGTCAGAAGAAGTCTTGTTTGTGGATGGTTTGAAACATAACTTGTTGAGCGTAAGTCAGATTTATGATAAAGTTCATGAAGTAGTTTTTAAGAAGCAAGGTTGTGAAGTCAGAAAAACAAATAGTGGAAAATTGATAGCAACTGGATCAAGGACATCTGGCAACCTGTACATGCTCTCAGAGACTTTAGAAGGAGCTTGTTTTATTAGACAGGAAGAAGAAATTTGGTTGTGGCACAAGAGACTCGGTCATATTAGTTTTGATAATCTAGTAAAAATCAACTCAAAAAGGGTAGTGAGAGATATTCCCACCATCAACAAACCTGCAAACAATATTTGTGCTTCATGCCAAAAGGGGAAGCAAACTAGAGTCACATTCAAAACAAAAGAGTACTACACAAGCAAACCTTTGGAACTAATACACACTGATTCATGTGGACCCATGAGAACACAAATCATAAATGGTGACAAATATTTTATGTTGTGCATTGATGACTATTCCATAATGACATGGATATTTTTCTTGAAGCATAAATCAGAAACTTTTGAAAGGTTCAAGATTTTCAAAAACCAAGTTGAGAATGAAATAGGAAGGAGGATAAAATTTTTAAGATCAGATAGAGGAGGAGAATTCATTTCAGAGGAGTTTAAAAAATACTATGAAAAATATGGTATTAGGAGACAGTTTTCAGCAGCCAAGACACCTCAGCATAATGGAGTGGTAGAAAGAAAGAACATGACAATGCAAGAAATGGCACAGACTATGTTTGTTGAAAGTAGAGTAGCAGACAGGTTTTGGAGAGAAGAAGTCCATACTACAGTGTATATCCAAAATAGGTACATGCTGAGAACACATGAAAGAAAAACTCCTTATGAGTTTTGGTTCGGTAAAAGGGCAACAACAAAATACCTCAAAGTTTTTGGCAGCAAATGTTACATCAAAAGAACTGAAGATAATCTTGGTAAGTTTGAAGATAGAGCAGATGAAGGTATTTTTGTTGGTTATTCGCCAAGAAGCAAAGCTTACAAATGCTACAACAAGAGGCTAAAGAAAATTTTGGACAGCACCGATGTTAAATTTGATGAAGGTAGAGAACGAGTAATTAGCTATGAAAAGAACTACCCAATTTATGAAGAGGTTATTGAAGGAGATGAGGAAAACGAAACGAAAAAGATACAAAAAATTAACTCAGATGATTTAAGTTGTGATTCGAAGTGGAAGAAAATAAGAAATTCAAAATAGGCAGCTAGCAGAAAAATCATCCTAGAGAGCAAATAATTGGAGACCCCAAAGTTGGTATTTAGACAAGAAGAAGAGTAGTAAGTTACTACTCTCTATTATCTAGCATTGAGCCCAAAAATATTGTTGACACAAGCAAAGATGAAAGTTGGATGAAGGCAATAAATGAAGAATTAGATCAGATCGAGAAAAACGAAAGTTGGGAGTTAGTACCTAGACCTGCAAATAAAAATATAATCGAGACTAAATGGATTTTTCAAAACAAATTGAATGAAGACGGACAGGTAGTCAGAAATAAAGCAAGATTGGTATGTAAGGGTTATGCACAAGTTGAAGGCATTGACTTTGAGGAAAATTTTGCATCAGTAGCTAGACTAGAGGCAATTAGAATGTTTCTAGATTTAGTAGTCTACAAGAATTTCAAAGTTTGTCAAATGGATGTGAAATCAACGTTTTTGAATAGAAAACTTGAAGAAGAGGTTTATATTGAGCAACCATATGGTTTCCAACTTGATGATGATACCAACTTGGTTTGCAAGTTGACGAAATCATTATATGGCTTAAAACAGGTACCCCGAGCATGGTATGCAAGGCTAGACAACTATCTCACTCAACAAGGGTTTAAGAAAGGTATGGTGGATAGTAATTTGTATGTCAAAATAAAAAATGGGCATCTTATTGTTCTTTTTGTATACGTAGATGATATCATATTTTGTAACAGCAAAGATGAGTCATGTAAAGATTTAGCAAATAAGATGTAGAAAGAATTTGAAACGTCAATGATTGGTGAAATTTCGTATTTCCTCGGGTTGCAAGTTAATCAAAATAAGAAGGGCATATTTATTTCTCAAGTTAAATATGTGAAAGAGATGTTAAAAAAGTTCACAATGGAGGATTGTAAGCCAGTTAGCACTCCCATGATGACAGAGTTGCAAGTTAAGCAAGGATGAAAAATCTCCACCGTTGATCAAACCATGTACGAGATCTATGATTGGGAGCTTATCGTATCCGACGACTACGAGATCAGATATTTTGTAGGCAGTATGCATGGTAGCATGATTTTAGGCTAATCCCAAGAAGACTCATGTGACAGTAGTGAAGAGGATTCTTCGTTATCTTAAGGGTACTATGGAGTATGGGTTATGGTATCTGAAAGGTAAAGACTTCACCCTTATTTCGTATTTAGATGCAGATTGGGCAGGATGTGTCGATGACAGAAAGAGTACTAGTGGATGTGCATTCTAAATTGGAGATAGATTGGTCACGTGGCACAGTAAGAAACAAGAGTCAATTTATTTATCAACAACAGAGGCAGAATATATTGCAGTGACAACATGTTGTACGCAGGTATTGTGGATGAAACAAACCCTGAAAGATCTTGGTATTAGCTTCAGTGAGCCAATATCAGTTAAGTGTGATAACACCAGTGCCATTAACATCTCCAAGAATCTGGTTATGCATTCACACACAAAACACATTGCTATCAAGTATCACTTTTTGAAGGAGAAAGTTACAAAAGGTGAGGTTAAGTTGGATTTTGTTCCAACTACAGATCAAGTAGCAGATATCTTCACAAAACCATTGCCCAAGGAAGTTTTTGAGTACCTTCGCAATAAATTGGGAGTGGTCACACTTCCCAAGAATTGACTAGCTACAAGGATCACATTCTCAGGGGGAGCATTTAAGTATTTGATTATCTTTTTTCTCATGTTCATGATTTTTGCTAAGTGTAATAAATTTTTCCTGAGAATGTTGTGCATGGACTCAGTGGGAGTCTGCAGTAGCCCTTTGGTATTATTGTCAAAGGGGGAGAAGAGTTACAGGAAATTGCACATGTGTTGCCAATAATTCCAAAGGGGGAGATTGTTGAAGCAAGGTGCAACAACGAGTATTGTCATTGTTGTCAACACGATCGGATAGATCTGTTGATGCAGTGGACAGGAAGTTCAAAAACTATTCAGATGGAGAAGACAAGAGTTCAAAGGTTATTCAGACTATGTACAATGATTTTCCAAGAAGACCGAAGTGGCCCATATGTAAAAGATCAAAGAAAAAGACAAGTAAGAAAAGTGTCGTGATATCGCGACATGTTGGAAGAGAGAGAAAAAGTAAAAAAAAATGTCGTGATTTTGTGACATGTTGGAAGAGAGAGAAAAAGCAAGAAAAACTGTCGTGATTTCATGACATGTTGGAAGAGAGAGAAAAAGTAGGAAAAACTGTCACGATTTCGTGACATGTTGGAAGATTAAAAGGCAAGTGGAAAAACTGTCGTGATTTCGTGACATGTTGGAAGAGAGAGAAAAAGGAGGAAAAACTGTCACGATTTCGTGACATGTTGGAAGAGAAAAAGGCAAGTGGAAAAACTATCATGATTTCGAGACATGTTGGAAGAGAAAAAGGCAAGTGGAAAAATTGTCGCGATTTTGCGACATGTTGGAAGAGAAAGAGAAAGCAGGAAAAAGTGTCACAATTTCACGATAAGTTCGAAGAAAGAGAACAACTAAGAAAAGTGTCACGATTTCATGACATGTCGCATTTTCGCGACTAAAATAGGAGAGAGAAAGTAAGTTGGAAAAGTGTCACGATTTTGTGATATGTCTCATTTTTATGACTAAAATAGGAGAGAGAAAGTAAGTTGGAAAAGTGTCACGATTTCGTGACATGTAGCATTTTCGTGACTAAAATAGGAGAGAGAAAGTAAGTTTGAAAAGTGTCACGATTTCGTGACATGTCACATTTTTGTGACTAAAATAGGAGAGAGAAAGTAAGTTTGAAAAGTGTCACGATTTCACGACATGTCGTATTTTTGTGACAAAAGAAAGAGAGGAAGCATACGAAAGTAGAACTGTCACGATTTCACGACAAAAGCAGAAAGCAAGACTTCGAAGCAGAAGTGTCACGATTTCGTGACAAAAGCAGAGAATAAGACTTCGAAGGTAGAAGTGTCATGATTTCATGATAAAAGCAAAGAAGCTAAGTACAGAAGTAGAAGTGTCACGATTTCACGACAAAAGCTAAGTTGAAGACTACAGAGGTAGAAGTGTCACGATATCACGACAAAAACAAAGTCGAAGTCTATGGAAGAAAAAGTGTCGCGATATCGCAACAAAAGCTAAGTTGAAGACTACGGAGGTAGAAGTGTCGCGATATCACGACAAAAGCAAATTCAAAGTCTATGGAAGAAGAAGTGTCACGATATCGTGACAAAAGCAAAGATGAAGTATACGAAGGCGAAAGTTTTGCGATATCACATGTATTTTCATGGGCCTAAGCAAAGAAAAAGAGCAAGGAGAAAAAAGTGTCACGATATCGCGACATGTTGCATTTTTGCGGGCCAAGACAAAGAGAAAGAGGAGAGAGAAAAAAGTGTCGTGATATCATGACATGTAGTTTCGTGACAACAACAAAAGAAGCTATAGAGGCAGAAATGTCACGATATCACGATAGGTCGTAAATGCACAATTCAAGAAGGAGAACTCGACTGAAATGAGAAGTATGACAACCGACTAAAATTAGGGTTTACAGTTGTTATGAAAGCTGACCAAGATTAGGGTTTACAGTCGACTAAGATTAGGATCTTCATCATAAAAAATATTATTATAAAAGGAGGGTTGTTTGGAGAATTGAGTAGTGTGTCGAAGGTGTGCGATATACGGTCGTTGTGCGCAAAGAGCAAGACATGTCGAATCGTTCTAAGTGTGAAATTTGAAAAGAGAGTAGAGTGTGCAAAAGGGAGAAGATGATTGTGAAGTTTGACTGTAACGAAGCAGAGTGTGCGAAGTGATTACGTAGAGAGAGCAGAGTGCATAGAGATCGCAAAGGTGAAGAAGACCAATTAGGGTCTTGCAAAAGCAAAGGTATCTTACTGTAAAACTTATATATTCAAATTAAATTCTAGGTTATAGCTTGGCATCAGGGGTTGGTGCTCCTTCTAGTTGGTGCTGGTAAATTAGGGGTTGGTGCTCCTTCTAGTTGGTGATGTTAAATCAGGGGTTGGTGCTCCTTCTAGTGGGTGCTAGTAAATTGATTGTAAATTTGGTGCTTTGCAAAGGCTGGATTTGAATGGTAGTCTAAGCAGTCAATTTTTGAGGAGTAGCCACATTGGTGAACCTTGTTAAATCTTATGTTATGTGATGCTCTTTTGTTATACTTGCTGTATCTAGTAATAAGTTTTAATTTGCTATGATATTAAGAGCTGTAAATTCATTCAAAAGCTATATAGATGCAGAAGACAAGAGTTCAAAGGTTATTCAGAGTATGTACAGTGATTTTCTAAGAAGACCGAACTGGCCCATATGTAAAAGATCAAAGAAAAATACAAGTAAGAAAAGTGTCACGATACCGTGACATGTTGGAAGAGAGAGAAAAAGTAGGAAAAATTGTCGTAATTTCATGACATGTTGGAAGAGAGATAAAAAGCAAGCAAAACTATCACGATTTCACGACATGTTGGAACAGAGAGAAAAAGCAAGAAAAACTGTCGCGATTTCATGACATGTTGGAAGAGAAAAAGACAAGTGGAAAAACTGTCATGATTTCGCGACATGTTGGAAGAGAGAGAAAAAGAAGGAAAAATTGTCATGATTTCGTGACATTTTGGAAGAGAAAAAGGCAAGTAGAAAAACTATCACGATTTCGTGACATTTTGGAAGAGAAAAGGCAAGTGGAAAAACTGTCGTGATTTCACAACATGTTGGAAGAGAAAGAGAAAGCAGGAAAAAGTGTCGCAATTTCGCGACAAGTTCGAAGAAAGAGAACAAGTAAGAAAAGTGTCACAATTTCGTGACATGTCGCATTTTCACGACTAAAATAGGAGAGAGAAAGTAAGTTGGAAAAGTGTCACGATTTCGCGACATGTCGCATTTTCGCGACTAAAATAGGAGAGAGAAAGTAAGTTGGAAAAGTGTCATGATTTCGTGACATGTCGCATTTTCACGACTAAAATAGGAGAGAGAAAGTAAGTTGGAAAAGTGTCACGATTTTGTGACATGTCGCATTTTCACGACTAAAATAGGAGAGAGAAAGTAAGTTTGAAAAGTGTCATGATTTTACGACATGTCGCATTTTTGCGACTAAAATAGGAGAGAGAAAGTAAGTTTGAAAAGTGTCACGATTTTGCGACATGTCGTATTTTTGTGACAAAAGAAATATAGGAAGCGTACAAAAGTAGAACTATCACGATTTCGTGATAAAAGCAGAAAGCAAGACTTCGGAAGTAGAAGTGTCATGATTTCGTGACAAAAGTAGAGAAGAAGACTTTGAAGGCAGAAGTGTCATGATTTCACGACAAAAGCAAAGAAGCTAAGTACGGAAGAAAAAGTGTCATGATTTCGTGACAAAAGCTAAGTTGAAGACTACGGAGGTAGAAGTGTCACGATATCGTGACAAAAGCAAAGTCGAAGTCTATGGAAGCAAAAGTGTCACGATATCGTGATAAAAGCTAAGTTGAAGACTACGAAGGCAGAAGTGTCGCGATATCACGACAAAAGCAAAGTCGAAGTCTATGGAAGCAGAAGTGTCGTGATATTGCAACTAAAGCAAAGATGAAGTATACGGAGGCGAAAGTGTCGTGATATCATGACATGTATTTTTGTGGGCCTAAGCAAAGAAAAAGAGCAAGGAGAAAAAAGTGTCGCGATATCATGACATGTTGCATTTTTGTGGGCCAAGACAAAGAGAAAGAGGAGAGAGAAAAAAGTGTCGCAATATCACGACATATTGTAGTTTCGTGGTAACAACAACAAAAGAAGCTACAGAGGCAGAAATGTCACGATTTCACAATAAGTCGTAAATGCACAAGTCAAGAAGGAGAACCCGACTGAAATGAGAAGTATGATAGCCAACTAAAATTAGGGTTTATAGTTGTTATGAAAGCCAACCAAGATTAGGGTTTACAATTGACTAAGTTTAGGATCTTCATCATAAAAAATATTGTTATAAAAGGAGGGCTGTTTTGAGAATTGAGTAGTGTGTCGAAGGTGTGCAATATACGGTCGTTATGTGTAGAGAGCAAGTCGTGTCGAATCGTGCTAAGTGTGAAATTCAAAAAGAGAGCAGAGTGCACAAAAGGGAGAAGATGATCGTGAAGTTTGACTATAACGAAGTAGAGTGTGCGAAGTAATTGCATAGAGAGAGCAGAGTGCATAGAGATCACAAAGGTGAAGAAGACCAGTCAAGGTTTTGCAAAAGCAAAGGTATCTTACTGTAAAAATTATAGATTCAAATTGAAGTCCAGGTTGCAGCTTGGCATCAAGGGTTGGTGCTCCTTCCAGTTGGTGCTGGTAAATCAGGGGTTGGTGCTCCTTCCAATTGGTGCTGGTAAATCAGGGGTTGGTGCTCCTTCTAGTGGGTGCTAGTAAATTGACTGTAAAGTTGGTGCTTTGCAAAGGCTGGATTTGAATGGTAGTCTAAGCAGTAAATTTTTGAGGAGTAGCCACATTGCTGAACCTTGTTAAATCTTATGTTATGTGATGCTCTTTTGTTATACTTGTTGTATCTAGTAATAAGTTTTAATTGCTACGATATTAAGAGCTGTAAATTCATTCAAAAGCTATACAGATGCAGAAGACAGGAGTTCAAAGGTTATTCAGAGTATGTATAGTGATTTTCTAAGAAGAACGAACTGGCCCATACGTAAAAGATCAAAGAAAAATACAAGTAAGAAAAGTGTCGCGATACCGTGACATGTTGGAAGAGAGAGAAAAAGTAGGAAAAACTGTCGCAATTTTGTGACATGTTGGAAGAGAGAGAAAAAGCAAGAAAAACTATCACGATTTTGCGACATGTTGGAAGAGAGAGAAAAAGCAAGAAAAATTGTCGCGATTTCATGACATGTTGGAAGAGAAAAAGACAAGTGGAAAAACTGTCACGATTTCGCGACATGTTGGAAGAGAGAGAAAAAGGAGGAAAAATTGTCATGATTTCATGACATGTTGGAAGAGAAAAAGGCAAGTAGAAAAACTATCACGATTTCGCGACATTTTGGAAGAGAAAAAGGCAAGTGGAAAAACTGTCGTGATTTCACGACATGTTGGAAGAGAAAGAGAAAGCAGGAAAAAGTGTCGCAATTTCGCGACAAGTTCGAAGAAAGAGAACAAGTAAGAAAAGTGTCACGATTTCGTGACATGTCGCATTTTCACGACTAAAATAGAAGAGAGAAAGTAAGTTTGAAAAGTGTCATGATTTTGTGACATGTCGCATTTTTGCGACTAAAATAGGAGAGAGAAAGTAAGTTTGAAAAGTGTCATGATTTTGTGACATGTCACATTTTTGTGACAAAAGAAAGATAGGAAGCGTACAAAAGTAGAACTATCATGATTTCGTGACAAAAGCAGAAAGTAAGACTTCGAAAGCAGAAGTGTCATGATTTCGTGACAAAAGCAGAGAAGAAGACTTCGAAGGCAGAAGTGTCATGATTTCACGACAAAAGCAAAGAAGCTAAGTACAGAAGCAGAAGTGTCATGATTTCATGACAAAAGCTAAGTTGAAGACTACGAAGGTAGAAGTGTCACGATATCGCGACAAAAGCAAAGTCGAAGTCTATGGAAGCAAAAGTGTCGTGATATCGCGATAAAAGCTAAGTTGAAGACTACGGAGGCAGAAGTGTCGCGATATCACGACAAAAGCAAAGTCGAAGTCTATGGAAGCAGAAGTATCGTGATATCACAACTAAAGCAAAGATGAAGTATACAGAGGCGAAAGTGTCGCAATATCACGACATGTATTTTTGCAGGCCTAAGCAAAGAAAAATAGCAAGGAGAAAAAAGTGTCGCGATATCATGACATGTTGCATTTTCGTGGGCCAAGACAGAGAAAGAGGAGAGAGAAAAAAGTGTCGCAATATCACGACATATTGTAGTTTCGTGGTAACAACAACAAAATAAGGTACAGAGGCAGAAATGTCATGATTTCATAATAGGTCGTAAATGCACAAGTCAAGAAGGAGAACCCGACTAAAATGAGAAGTATGATAGCCAACTAAAATTAGGGTTTACAGTTGTTATGAAAGCCAACCAAGATTAGGGTTTATAGTTGACTAATATTAGGATCTTCATCATAAAAAATATTGTTATAAAAGGAGGGCTGTTTGGAGAATTGAGTAGTGTGTCGAAGGTGTGCGATATACGGTCGTTATGTATAGAGAGCAAGTCGTGTCGAATCGTGCTAAGTGTGAAATTCAAAAAGAGAGCAGAGTGCACAAAAGGGAGAAGATGATCGTGAAGTTCGACTGTAACGAAGAAGAGTGTGCGAAGTAATTGCGTAGAGAGAGCAGAGTGCATAGAGATCACAAAGGTGAAGAAGACCAGTCAAGGTTTTGCAAAAGCAAAGGTATCTTACTGTAAAAATTATAGATTCAAATTGAAGTCCAGGTTGCAGCTTGGCATCAAGGGTTGGTGCTCCTTCCAGTTGGTGTTGGTAAATCAGGGGTTGGTGCTCCTTCCAATTGGTGCTGGTAAATCATGGGTTGGTGCTCCTTCCAATTGGTGCTAGTAAATCAGGGGTTGGTGCTCCTTCCAGTGGGTGCTAGTAAATTGATTGTAAAGTTGGTGCTTTGCAAAGGCTGGATTTGGATGGTAGTCCAAGCAGTCAATTTTTGAAGAGTAGCCACATTGGTGAACCTTTTTAAATCTTGTGTTATGTGATGCTCTTTTGTTATACTTGTTGTATCTAGTAATAAGTTTTAATTGCTACGATATTAAGAGCTGTAAATTCAAGTTCGATAATTGGTCCACTCCCTATTATCCTCAGGGTAATGGCCAAGTAGAAGTATCTAATAAAACATTAATCAAAATCCTTAAAATACTAGTCAATAATACTGGTCGAGATTGGCACATCGAATTATATCCTGCTTTTTGGGCTTATCGAACTAGCATTCGTACTCCCACAGACACTTCCCCTTTTGTTTTGGTCTATGGCACTGAAGCAGTTTTTCCCTTTGAATTAGAAGTTCCTTCTTTGGCTCTGCTACTTCAAGATACTAAAGTAGGAGATGAATATCATGCTGGCAAATTTAGTCAACTAGAACTCCTATATGAGAAGTGCATCAATTCTTTGGAACATCTTTGTGCCTACCAAAACAATCTCAAGCGAGCATACCTCAAGAAATTTCATCATTGATCCTTTGAGATCTGTGACATTGTCTTGAAAGAAAAACAAAAAAATACTAATGCAACTAAAGACCTTAAAGGTAAATTCGAGCCCAACTAGCTTGGACCGTATATCATCACTTCTAAATTTGGATCGAGAGCATACCGATTAGCTACCTTATATGGTAAAGATCTTAAAGAACCTATGAACATTATGCATCTTAAACACTATTATGCATAAAATCTAGTCATTTCATCATTGTGTATATTATTATTTTGCATATTGTTTTCTTTTAGTCATCCATATAAAAATTTCAAAAACAATAATAGTATTTATTATTTCAATTCATAAATTAAAATCAAAATATAAAAAAATCAAAATCATCCAAATATTTGAAAAAAAACATCTTATATATTCACACCTATCAATTCTTGAAGTATTGCAGTCATATTTTCAATTATTTTGGATAAATTAGCATTTATTTGGAATCCCGCACTTTCACACTCACATGAATAAATCTCTTGATTTTATTTGGTATGATTATTAATCTCTTATATCAAAGTCCACAGTTGAATTAAATAAACTTTTGAGCATAGAGAACTGATCTTGTTATTTACTTGAACCAAGCATATCTTTTCACATTAAAATGATTTCATTGCAAATTCGATATGATGCTACATAGTAGAAATGGTTTCTTGAGCGAAAAGTTTCCCCTGCTATCCTATCATGCACATGGTCTAGAATCTTTGAGAATTGAGAAAAGGACAAGCTCACCCCTACCCAGAATAAAAATATGTTGCTCTACAGCCAATCCGAGCAAGTATCCCTAGAAAAAGAAAATTCAAAGCACATGAGAAAAAAAATATATTATTTTGTACCATCGCAGCAATATTTCAGCATTGTCTCAGTTTCAAGAAAAAATACAAAAAAAAAAAAAGGAAAAGAAAAAAAAGAAAAAGCAAAAAGCAATAAAATCTCTTTTACCTACCCTTTGAAAAGAAAATAAGGGTGAATGAGCTTGAATTCCTGGAATTCTCAATTATTCAAAAATTGTGAGGTAAGCCCCATAACAGGTGGTTTGTGTCCAACCCGCTTGGCCTTTGGTAATCCCTAGCATGGTGATATGTCTGTCACATTAGCGACCTTATTTTGTACAAACCTATGTCAGCTTATGGATTAGCTAGCTCTTGATAACCTAACTTACATAGTAGTCTGGTACGGTTACATGCATATAAATCATGGTCAACGAACACTCAGTTGGTTAATTCAAATTACTTGTATCAAATTATCTTGCTCAAAATTGGTGAATGAACCATACAATTGCACACACATTTGTATTTGAGAGATTTTGTATCATTATGATAAATCAAGATTGGCAATGAACTCACATTTGCACATCGGGTTCCTTATAAATATACATTTTGTCTTTGATATAATTTAAAATATTCCTACAACTCTTTTTGGAATAAATTCATCTTCTTATTTAAAAGAACATTTGTTTAGTAGAAAAACAATTACATACATATTTCTTTCCAAAATCTAAAACTTCTTTCAAAACATGCAATAAAGTCACATTTCTTTATATATTCGACTTCCGCAATGATGGTATAGTTCCAAAACCTAAACTGGAATTTTATGCCTAGCGCAAGTCCTTATCTTATATTTTGTTTATTTAAAAGAAAAAAAAAAAACAAATCGTGCAATAAAACTGTTATATCAATTTCCTTTTTGGATTTCGTGATGATGGTATAAGTCTATACCTATAATTCTATGCCTAGCGCAAACCATTGTTCTCATTTTATTTCCCATTCATTTTAAATTCATAAAAACATATGGCTTACATCATTATGTTACACAATTGTGCTTTAAAAAGAACGCAAATTTTTCTATTTCATTTCATTATGTCAACATTCAATTTTGCAATGATGGTATAATTCCTAGGGAATTATTCAAAAAATTTATCACACTTAGGAATTTATGCCTAGAAAAAATCATATTTCTTTTAATATCTCATGCATAATATTTTTTATGAAAATATGAAAACAAATCATCACCATCATCATTTTTCATCATCACAACACAAAGTCTTAAGACAGTCTCTTAAGAACCCTTTTACTTTTAGCAATATTTCTATACTGGGATTAGCTTGACGACCTAGCAAGCGGCGACTCCATGAAATGGTCTATAACAATGAAAATGTCCTTTGAAATTATTGTTAGAAGTCCCTTTTATTTTGCATCAAAACACACCACCAAAACAACCAATTTGTTTACATCAGATTATTCCATTTAAATTTTATGGCATGACATAAAATTATAATTTATTTCCAACGACATAATTACATGAATAATCAACCAAACAAATCCAAAATTAAAGCATCATACAACATATACACAAGTCATATCATCAAAAATACCATCTATATATATCAACAAATTATATACATCATATCAAAACTGGATTAGTATGCCACAATCTATACCCTGGCATACTCAATCCTCTAAAAAAAAATGTATCCAATCCAGTCTATGCTGCTAGTCTCGAGAAGCCCTCAAACTCTTTTCCAAGTCTCCTCTCTTGCCCTGGCATGGAGGAGGTGGTCCCATAGAGGTACGGGTTGTGTCTCGGGTCCTCACCATCGATCGTGAGGCAGTTCTCAATGATCCCACCCTGATCGGCTCTGTAATGTCGGTTGGAAGCTGTAACCTCTGGCCCTATGGAACTAGCTAGTAGTATACTCCCTAGTAGAACATGATTTGATCCATAGACCACGCTAACTCCTACATTCTCATCCCTCTACTCTGAACCTTGAGCTGTGTAGCCTCATCCTATAGTATCTGCACCTAAGCCCAGAGACGAGCATTCTCAGCTCGAAGAGCCACCATCTCGCTGCTCTCCCCTACCTCGACACCCTTGCCCTTATTGGGTGATGGTGACCTCTCCCCCTACTGATAATAGAATCCCTCCTCCCTCCTCCCTATTTGTTATGATCTCTATGGAGCATGTGGCTTCCTCTGGTGTCTCCCCTGTAGAGACCATCATTGCTCTCTCTCGTTGTGACCTTGCGTTGCCTCAATAGCAGCCTAGCATCACCTCCCCATCCATTGCACAATCGCGTGCACTGGACCTTATGCCCTCATCATCTAAGGAGGGTGAATGCCTGGGTACTAGGCATTGTATCCATCAACGACCCCAATGTTGTCCCCATCCACTAGCTGGATAGGGGCATCATCCGCATCCTGGCTCCAAAATCGCTATATATTTGGAGCCCCGCTTAGTGTAGTACTATCCCGAATAGTCTGGGAGTACTCATAATCCTTGAGATATGGGACCCCCTACTGTAGACCGAACTATCACAAAACTTGGTTGTAGCAGTGGAGCTCTACCTCTCCCTGATCCATCCTCAGTGTTAAGATCCTGCTATAAAATAAACTCAAATAACACACTCTCACACAATTGCTTGGAAATAACTCACATAAACATCACATTAATATAACAGAAATTTGCATAAAGAACAATCTCACAATAGGACTGAATCGCAGGGCTCTTCGAGGGGGCAACCTCCTTCAATACTTCATTAATTTTGCAAAAGATGGTTACATTGGTGCCCTTTCGGGTATTTAAGGAGTTTCCTTCCAAGGTTGGCTTACATGCAAAATGCCACCTGGATTACATGCATAATGCCACCCGAATTACATGCATAGTGCCACTTTGAATTACATGCACAATGCCACCCGAATTACATGCACAATGCCACTCAAATTACATACACAATGCCACACAAATTACATGCACAATGCCACCTATCTACCATGTGTTACATAAAAAGGGTGCCATTTGTCATAGGCACTACCTAAGCTAAAACTTAGAACATTACAAAATATTAATCATGGGTACTACCCACGTTCACTAGGAATTATTACATCAAGGAAGTTATTACATTAAGGGTTAGGATGAGATCCTAACATGCCCTTCTCCTTGAAGAAGCTTTGTCCTCAAAGCTAAAAATGAGGAAACTGTTGCTGGAGTTGATGGAGGGACCCCCATGTAGCATCCTCAGGTTGAAGTCCATGCCACTGAACTAGGACCTCTGTGATGGTACGGTTGCGAGTTCGACGATACAGCAGCTGCTTTGGTGCAAGTAATATGGAGCCTTCTTCATCCAATTCGGGAAGTGTTGATGGAACCTGTACCTTGGAGCTGCCCGAAATGTAGGAGGGAGGCGTGAGTGGAGGGTGCTCATACTCTGCCTCTAGTGGCGGTATGATAGGAAGTGTTGTACCACCATTCGGCCAAAGAAAGCCATTTTGCCCAATGAGTAGGATGATCGGAGGCAAGCAGCGAAGGTAGGTTTCCAAGCAATTATTAACAACCTCTGTTTGACCATCCGTTTGCGGATGGTAGGCTAAACTCATTGTGAGCTGAGTCCCCTGCAACTTAAACAACTCTTGCCAAAAATTGCTAGTAAGGCTGGGATCATGATCAGATACAATGGAGGTTGGCATGCCATGAAGGCGAAATATGGAGTCAAGGAAAATTTGGGCAATAGTGAATGCTGTGTAAGGATGGGTTAGGGCACAAAAGTGAGCATACTTTGAAAGGCGGTCCACTACCATAAAAATAACAGACTTGTCTCCAGATTTAGGTAGCCCTTCTATGAAATCCATAGAGATGTCAGTCCACACCTGATCCGGTATCGGCAAGGGTGGAAGAGTGCCCGAAGAGTGCACTGTTTCTCTTTTCATCCTTTGACCTGTGTCGCAGTCTGCCACAAAAGAGCGAATGTCCTGTTTCCTACCTTTCCAAAATAAGGTGCGCTTGAGTCGCTCATAAGGTGGTCTGATATTGGGAGGTGTACTATCCAAAAATAATGGAATGGCATGGTCGTGAGAGCGATGCAGTGGTAGTGTGATGGGTTCTGAAAAGATGGCCTCATGTTTGTGGAGAATCTGTTGCATGTCTTGTGGGATTTCACCCATTGGAGATGTGGATGGCTGGATGGAGAATAGTTGTGCAATGACCCCACGTGATGATTTCTTTAGCAATTTCTCCATGCCGTTTGAACTGATAATTTGAGGTGTTCTTGTCGGGGAGCCCTTGATGATGTGTGTTTGTCCGTTCTGGAAGAACTGCATCCAAAGTTTAGCAAAGTTCCAACTGATAGTGCCCAACGTACTCAACCATTGGCATCCCAAAACAATATCACATCCACCCAAATGGAGGGCAAAAATGTTCTGCTTGAGTTCATAGTCCCCTATCTTGATTTTAACATTGCGACACTTTCCTTTACAAGATAAGGTTCCCCCATTGGCTACCATGACCTCAAAGGAATTACAATTGTGGATATAGCAATTTTCCCATTGAGCCACTCTAGGGTCAATGAAGTTGTGCGTGCTTCCCGAATCCAAAAGGATGGAAAGACGTTGGCCCTTGAAACATCCTATAACCTTCATGGTTTGAGGATTAGTAATGCCTGCAAGGGCATGGATTGTAATTGATGTCTCAGGTTCCTGTTTCCCTTCTTCTTGTGGAGGAGGTGTTTTTGGAGGGTCCTCATCCTCATCACTCTCATCAACGGTATCAGGTTCTCCAAAATCTATCAAGAACAATTTTTTGTGTGCACACTTATGCCCCTTGAAAAACTTTTCATCACAATTGTAGCATAATCCTTGGGCACGACGTGCATCCATCTCTTCGGTGGTGAGGCGCTTGGGTGCAGCAGGTTTATTATCATCTGGGTGTTGGGCTCTCGGGGGAAATGAAGGTCTATTTTGAGGAAACTTTGATGGGCGTCTTTGGGCAGAGAGTTTAGATTCGGCCAGACGGGCCAAACTGATAGCTTCCATCATAGTTCGTGGTTTCAACATTTTGACTTCTGCTTGGAGTTCCATCTTCAACCCACTGATATAAAAACTCTGGAAGAACCCTTCACTCAATCCTCTTGTTCGATTGGCCAATTTTTCAAATTGAGCTTGGTACTCTCGAACTGACCCTATTTTTTGTAGTTTGGATAAGGCTCCTGTGAAGTCCTCAAACTCACTAGGACCAAATTGAGTGAGTATTTGGGATTCAAAATCCTCCCAAGAGAGATTTGGGTAGGTAAGACGCAACCATTGAAACCAGTGTAGAGCCTCAGATTCCAAGTTAAAGGAAGCCATCTGGACTCGATGAAATACTGGTACATTATGAAGTCGAAAGAATTGGTCAACCCGACATAGCCACCCATCAACATCCTTCCCACTGAATTTTGGAAAGTCCAACTTGGGCATTCTAAAGGGTGTATCATGGTCACGATTCCTTGTAGAACTCTCAGCTTGGTATTCTGATTTGGGTGGTTCTCTTCTCAGTTTGCTGTCCACTTCTATCAATGCTTCTTCTAAGCGATTGCTAGTGGCCTCATGCTCTAGGCGAAGACCTTGGACTTCTTCCCTTATGGAGTGAAAAGCCGAGTTCAAGTTCTCAATGGCTTTTGTTAGGGACTCCAAGTGTTCTAGTTCTTTCTGGTGTCCACAGGTACCCTGGGCCATTTTTTGACCTTTTGTGACCAGTTACTAAAAATAGAATTGAATTTTTTTGACTTACTATTTTTTTTTTTTTTTATCTCCTGTTTTGCTGAGTCTAACGGTGTTTACAGATTCTGATTCTGAGCTACTGAGCAAAAGTTGGGTACTGGAGCACTATCTAAAACTGGTCATGTTTCACACTCAAGATTCTCTGTATTTTGTAGGTGACTGATATGACAGTTCTGTTCTGACTCTGAAGACTATGAATTCTGGCTCGACCGTGTCTTGACCTCTCCGACCTGATCGACTCGATCGTGATCGCCACTGTAAATTTTACTATTACTCTCTAGACTTTCAACTTAAGTGTCACCCTCATGGCTTATCCCGAATGCATGTCCCTTCTGTTATTTTTTTGGTAGAGGACTCCTTTCTCATATGCTCACTTTTGAAATGCAGGTTTACGAACGGGGGTGTTTGGATTCTTATTTTTATTTTTATTTTTGCATTTTTTACAGGTTGCAGTTTTAACAGAACCGGGGAATGCTAAGTATAGGAGTATGTACCACCCATAGGCCCTCTAATATACTAACGAGTGACGAACAATAGTGCTCGGACCAATATTTCGGGCCACTACTCAAGGAGGATTCCACACATACCCTTGAGCACACTACCTGCCTCTCTGACAATACGGGAGGGTAATCGTCCAGGATGCTGTGTCCTATAGACTATGAGTAATACAAGGCTGAAGAGCTTCCTAATGGCTAAAAGTTTGTTTAATCCTAGATGGTCTCCCGATATACCCGAAGATACGTGGGAGCTCAAGTCCGTGCGTGAGTTCTGTCTGAGGCCTGGGTATTGGAGCCTGATCGCCCCTCACTTCACTAGATGCTTTATGGGCTATCTAGCTTAGCCAATAACGACATATCCTTCGTGATATTTTAAAACCCCCGGTACAGGGTTTCTACCTACTCAACTAACAATATATTTTTTTGTTTTTGGTCTGGAAAAAAAAAACACTGTATTTTTTTTTTGGATTTTTTTTTTTTTTAATAAGGAAAAACGGAATGGAAAAAACACACAGAATTTATACCTAACAGGTGGATTGGATGGCAAGAATCGTTGCAGTTGCAGCAGAACTTGGCCCTGGAAAGCGCTTTGATACCACTTGTTAAGATCCTGCTATAAAATAAACTCAAATAACACACTCTCACACAATTGCTTGGAAATAACTCACATAAACATCACATTAATATAACAGAAATTTGCATAAAGAACAATCTCACAGTAGGACTGAATCGTAGACCTCTTCGAGGGGGCAACCTCCTTCAATACTTCATTAATTTTGAAAAAGATGGTTACATTGGTGCCCTTTCGGGTATTTATGGAGTTTCCTTCCAAGGTTGGCTTACATGCAAAATGCCACCTGGATTACATGCATAATGCCACCCGAATTACATGCATAGTGCCACTTTGAATTACATGCACAATGCCACCCGAATTACATGCACAATGCCACTCGAATTACATGCACAATGCCACACGAATTACATGCACAATGCCACCTATCTACCATGTGTTACATAAAAAGGGTGCCATTTGTCATAGGCACTACCTAAGCTAAAACTTAGAACATTACAAAATATTAATCATGGGTACTACCCACGTTCACTAGGAATTATTACATCAAGGAAGTTATTACATTAAGGGTTAGTATGAGATCCTAACACTCAGCCAGCAGACTTTCCTGATGCGATCTAGCTCCTGTTCATCCTCTCCTCACCCTGGATGCTCTCTCCACGACCTCTAGGTGATCTGGTCTAATATGAGGTCATCTAGCAACCTTCATGACATCAGAAGATCTATCCACCATTGTGACCCTCTCTGTAGCCACAAATAAAAAACCCAGGGTCTCTCCTAATCAACCCCTATCAGTGAGAGTCCTATCGACCTCTACATCGTGATGTGCTTTTAGCACCAAACCTGCAGCAGCGATGTCAAAACTAGACATCGACCTCCCTTGTATATGACCCCATGCAGGATCCTATACAAGAGGCACAGTACAAAGATGCCCCATGAAAATTTGTACTTGTGGTCTCTCATGTTGTAGACCACATCTGAAAGGATCCAGGGTAATCTACACCCGCTTTGGTGGCATAGCAGTAGGCCACCCACTATCCCTACCAAAACTTGAGTCAACCTAGATGCCCTAGGCATCTGCCTTAGAGACTCGATGTTCACTTTGTCCTTCTCCAAGGCAAAGCTCGAGTCTCCGCATAGCCTCATCATAGCCTGGCCTTTATTGGTCGTAGGAGTCATGAAACATCCTTGTATGGGGATCCTCAAGATCCTCCATACATCCTCTAGTGTGGGATCCATCTCCCCTTTCGGTAACCGAAAGCAGGACGACCCTGGATACCATATCTCTGCTAGGGCTATCAGTAGTCCCATGTTTATTAGTACTTGTGGCATCTCTACAACATGTTGTATACTGACTTGTGCTAGTCGTTCTTGCTCCGTCTGGTCTAGCACGTCCACGTCATCCCTCAACCCCCCGTATTTCTATTCTCGACTCTTTAGTAATCCCCTCTGTAAAACAAACAATAAAACAACAAAATTCATTAATAAAATAATTATTAAAATCAATTACATGCAATTCAAACAAGCTTAATTTCATAAAACTGATGATATTGTCCCCTATTGGATGATATCGTCCTAAATTGAGTAAAATCGTCATTTTTAGGACAAAATCGTCTCCAATTTCTCAACTTGGGGATCGCCCCTTGTTGGACGGGATCGCCCTTAGTTCATTGATTTCACCCTCAGATGAAATCAACGATCTAGGGACAATTTCGATGAAATGGGGACGATTTCATCCCGACATCGTCGACGGCCTAAAAACGGTCATGATGCCCCAAAATAGTCAAAATTTAAATAAAAAATTACACAAATCAAATTAAAACATAATTCACTAGGTTTAGATTCTTACCCATAGCACGTGTCGGACCTCTGTGATCTATGCGTGGTTTCAACCATTTTGTCTGCAGAGCTCTAAAAATAGTAAAAATGGATAGTAAAAATGAATTAGGGTTTTACCCTATTTTTCTTAATTTTATTTAAAAACAACATTTTAATTTTTTTTTTTTCGCTCTTTTACCTCAAACGTTCGATTTGGGTAAAAACACGAAGGGGCACCATAGTAAAAAGTCATACGATTCGACCTAGAATCGTCGTCTATAAAATTGAGTAAATTTTTGTTTTCTCGTAAAACGGGAAGAACTCGTCTTTAATGCATTTTCTTCAAAAAAATCGCTAAAGAGGGGGCAAAATGTAGCACCCTAAAATTGGTGCAGTTAAACCCTTAGTAAAAAGATAAAAATTTGAATTTTAATCCCAAAACCGCCCGTTACTTGCTCACCTTGTTTTCTGTGCCATTTTTAGGATTTGTTTTGACCGTTGGATGATATCATCAATGATCAGATGAAATTGTCCTAGATCTGACAAATTCATATGGAACAGAACGTCCAAAATATTTCGTCCCAAAACTAAATTTTCATAATTAGCTTCTATTCAACAGCTTCTCTAACTTGGGCAGAAAGCGTGTCTACGCGGTTAGAGTCTCCCCCATTGGAGATCTCCCAAATTGGGATGATCTCCAACCTCCTAACCTCTCCCTAATCCTATATAAACTAGGATTTTCTCAGTTTATTCCCCTAGCTAGCTGATTTCTCTGCAACCTTAGTTTCTTGTGCATTAAAACACCTTCATACCATTGTCGCATTATGTATTTCAAGTTTTCTTGCAAGAATTTTACTATTTTTTAGTCGGAGCAAGCTCGGATCGTCGTAGGCAATTCTAGACTATTTCGGACGATCTTGTCGTAGATCGGCGATGATCTCGTACGATTGGATGTGATCTCAACTATAGTCTAGATTTGGGGCAATCAGAGCCCAGAGTCTGCATTTCTTTATCTTCTATCTTCATTGCTTTATGCATTGACTTAGTTTATTATATTTTTGCATTCTGGAGTTCACCTCATTTAGCATAGATGCATGATAAAGTTAAAATAAATTATCAAATTAATGCATTTCCTTTAATTGTTATTTGGATTTATCATTTAGGCAAGTTTACTATCATTTCTATCATTTCTCCTTGCTTTTGCAGTTGCATTTTTGGTTTTTGGTATCTATTTTTGTGATTGCAGATTTTTGATCTGACGAATTCGTCAGGTCAATGATGATTTCGTCTGATCTCAGACAATCGACTGTGATCTGAGATAATTATATGAAATTGCAGATGATAATGTAAGATTTGAGACAATCTGGACTTCTACAAACTTTAGAATCTTCATCAGACATCCGAAATCAGGTACATTCTTTCTTATTTAGCACACTTTCTGTGTTTAGCAGTTATTCATGTTTTCTGT
This sequence comes from Wollemia nobilis, assembly GCA_028583015.1. Classification (NCBI taxonomy): domain Eukaryota; kingdom Viridiplantae; phylum Streptophyta; class Pinopsida; order Araucariales; family Araucariaceae; genus Wollemia; species Wollemia nobilis. The sequence continues at coordinate 5,462,381 of JAQPPZ010000314.1, forward strand.
ATTCATATAAATCAACATTGGCATATAGAATAGCTTAGATATATCTTGGCCAAACCTAGGAATTGAATGATTGAATATAAAAATGAACACATCAAACCTAGTCTCAACCTAGGTGTGGAAACTACAACTCAAAATTTTCCTGGTGAACCCACCATCCGTTAAAAATTCACCCTTATACCCCTCCTCGAGATGCGTGAACTTCACAAGTCCTCTCAGTCCGAGGTATTATCCCATCCTTCTTGCATCCCCCTTCTTGATGCAGATCCTATAGCCTAAAGGTAAGGATGTGAAAAATTTGGAGCGATACAATAATAAACAATATGCATAGCTATGCCCTATCGCTTATGAGCGTCAAAGGGAAGCATGCAATTAAAGATGGAAAAGATAGCAAATAACAAGAAATGATGGAAATAAAATAGATTTCTTATTAATAAAACTGATAAAATTCTAGGTTATAATGCATCCCCTCGAGGGCTCAAAATGGGTGATACAAATATTTACAACTCGGGTGCCCAAGGATCAAAATCCTTCAAGAAATTCGGGTGCACATCTAATGTCTTTCCTCGTAACCACAATCGAGATGGGCAGGCCAAGGTTTTCACAACTTCTATATTTGATCTAGATGTCTTATTCTCCTTCCCAATGTGTTGTAATAACCTGCACCTACACACAAGGAAACCATAAACATCAAATAGTGAGTGCACGTGATAAAAAGAATGCAATCCCCATAGAGGCAAAATGACTAATAATGAGAAAATGTATCAAATAAACTCCAAATGATATGAAATTGTAAAGGGGTGTAAAATAGAAGGTTTTGGGAAGATATCACCAAAAATTGCACCAAAATTGCAGCTGATGGGGCTTCGAAACTCGAATTATCGTTCATAACCTACAAAACCCAAATCAAGCAATTTACAACCCTACGCATATAAAAAATGCATTAAAATTGGATAGAATACATAAAATTCTATTCTAAGAAAACCCATTTGATCATATTTGCAAGATCAGTCATATTTTTGGTGTTCTATCAAATGACCGTTAGATACCTGTAAGAGACCCTACAAAACACTAAAAATGCAATATCTCGGCCAATATAGCTCAGAAAGACCTAAAATTATAACTACAGCATAGTAATGGTATGTAGAAAATAACTAACTAAAAATAGTAACAAAATCATACAAAAATTTCTATTTGTTATAGGGTGGGACGAATAGGACTATCACAAATTGGGGGGCGCCCGGGGGTAGGACGCCTACCGTTTTTGCCTAAATTTTACCACTAATTACACTTATAATTGATGCAAAATAATATAATGGGTATTTTCATCAAATTTTGTGTGGGAATAACTCAGGTGGCTCGATTTTTGTAACAAATTGCACCTCCTAGTTCACTCTCAAACCTCCATTGCTAGGTAGATATTTCGAGGGAAAATGGGCACAAAAGGTTGGAAGGAAATCTTGGTAGCACTCTATTGATTTTCCTTAAAATATCCTCTCTTATTGTGTGGAAAATGCATCCACTTTATATTCCAAGGAGGCTTCATGGGTCAAAAGGCATGCGAGGCACAAGGCGCCACTTGGCCACCAGGGTGACATACGTTGGAGGGGGAAGAGAATCTCCTAATTTGGCCTCCCTCATGGGCTAGAGCATTAAGGTGTTGCATGCTTTGAATTCCTAGGTGTTATAAAATAGCAAAGTAACCATTCAAGGCACCATTTATCTAGATTTGAATTTTTGCTAGTCAAACCTGCTATTCACCCCTTAGGACAAATACTGCTATTCATCCTAGGGTGGGATGAATAGGTTTTGTATTATCCTAGGGTGGAATGAATAGTAGCAAGGTGTCCAAAAGGTGCCAAAAGTGGCCTAGAACCTTTCAAAACCTTGTAATAAGTGGTTAGAACCACTGTATGCCTCATGAGGGCCGCCCTAGGGGCCTTGGTGTATCATGAAGTCGTTGCTTATGGCAGCATAATTAGATTGACCAGATTTTTGTGTCTATAAATACCCATTTTTGGGATGCATTGTGTGCAGTACAACACTAAGAAAAAATAGATGACTAAAATGTTTAATGATTAAGGTTACTCAATACCATAACCAACTTTAGATGTCCCAATCCTGGAAAGAGCATGCGTTCTTGAATTCTTGCTTTTGAAGAGCTAAGAAAATTTATTTATATTGGATGTTGTTCAGTCATGATGCAAGGATTCCTGACATTACACATGCTTAATAAATGCCAAGCATTTTTATTTGGTGCTTTTTTCTTGTTTTCTACCCCAGGCATGAGCTTGATTATCTCTGTCAATGATTCATTGAACGAACACAATTTACCTAATTGAGTGTGTGCTTGTTGATTGTGATACTGGGTATGACTACCCCCTCAAGCAATGAGTCGATAAGGGAATGAATCGTCAGAAAATTGATGAGTCACTTGAATTTTTGTGAGGTTTCCCTAAGTTATACGCATTGAAAAATAGCACAGTTTTGAAGGGATTTGAATGACGCTATGGGGGTTTCCTGGAAGTAAGGAGTTGAAAACTTCATTCTCGTGGAGACTCATGGGATTCTTTTTGGGTTTTTTAAATGTTTAGCATTGTGAGGTTTGAGGACCCACTTTATTGTAGCCTGTGGGCATTTTGGAAACTCTGATGTACGTGTTTTACCCCATATATATGTATGAGACTCTTTTTTTGTGGTCATCATGTGTTTCATTTATTGCTTTATTGTATAAATGCAATGTGTGTATGGATTTATGATTGTGTTAAATTCTTAGTATGTTATGCATATGGATGCAATGGAATGATGATAGGTAGATACATTGTATGCATGTGTATTTTGATTTTGATTGGATTTGCAACTATCTATATGCGTGGATGCACAGTGAGACGTGATATTTGATTTATTGATAATAATGGATTGTGGCTAATTATTTGACATACTATGTGAATAGTATATACTGTACCCACACATTAAATCTCTCTGTTGTTCCTTTTTTGTACTTTTTTTGTGTAATGGAAATGTAGAAATGTATTATTGCAATGTGGTAGAAATGGAATAATTGACATGAGATGTTAGAGAATGTAGATGAGGTTTTGATGAGACTCAAACACACTAGCTAAATTTTTCAAAGGTTGTATACTGACTATGCAAGATTTTTTGATAAGGTAAGAATATACTAGGAATACCAAGGTACTTCATATCCCTATGTGTGCAAGTGAGTTCATTCCTGTGAAACGCATAAAGATACTGCCATTTCTAGATAGGCTATCCACAAAACCTGGAATGAGGATCTCTCTATGAATTTCATGATCCTAGGTTCTGTACTTGGTAAGACTAGACTACTAGGTAGTATAGGCTACCAAAATCTAACTCATCTACATACAAAAATTGGTCTACACACACGCAAAAGCTAATGTGACAGACATATTGTCATGCAGGAGGCTACCACCATTGACAAGTATGCTATCCATAAAACTTGTAATGAGGATCACCTTATGGTTATCCAAATGCTGAGAGTTCCAGGGATTCAAGTTCAACTCCCTTATTTTCTTCAATTTTATTGGGATACTTGCTCATATGTAGTGATGAAAATCACTATTTATTTTGTATATTTTTGTTTCCTTTGAGAAAGGGATTTGGAAAGTGGTGATGACCACTATTTGTTTTGCTTTTGATATAATTTTTTTTGCTTTTTGACTTGGATTTTTGAGAATTTTCATTTTTTCAACTTTTGGGATGGGGATTTATGGGAATTGGGATTTTTGATAGTGGTGAAAACCACTATTTATTTTGGAAAATTGGGTAGGGAAGATCTTGTCTTTTTGCCAACTCTTAGCATTCTTGAACCATTCACACAGGGATATGAGCAGGATGACCTCTTCTCTTAAGGTAACTGTTAGTCAAAAAGTGAATAATTATAGAAAAATAGTTGATGCACCTTTTTGCATATTTTCCAAGAAGACCAAAGTGGCCCATATGCTAAATATCAAAGAAAAAGTAAAACATCGCAAGGAGGAAAAAGTGTCGCGATATCGCGACATGTTGCATTTTCACGATCTAAAGAAAAGAGAAAGAGCAAGGAGGAAAAAGTGACGCGATATTGCGACATGTTGCATTTTCATGGTCCAAAGCAAAGAGAAAGCACAAGGAGGCAAAAGTGTCGCGATATCGTGACATGTTGCATTTTCATGGTCCAGAGCAACATAAGGGATCAAGGAGGCAAAAGTGTCGCGATATCGTGACATGTTGCATTTTCATAGCCAAAAGAGAAGAGAAAGAACAAGAAAGAAAAAGTGTCATGATATCATGACATGTTGCATTTTTGTAGCCAAAAGAGAAGAGAAAGCACGAGGCAAAAGTGTCACGATATCGTGACATGTTGCATTTTTATGGCCAAAATAGAAGAGAAATAACAAGAAGAAAAAGTGTCACGATATCACGACATGTTGCATTTTCACGGCCAAAAGAGAAGAGAAATAACAAGAAAGAAAAAAGTGTCGTGATATCCCGACATGTTGCATTTTCATGGCCAAGAGATAAGAGAAAGAGCAAGAAGGAAAAAGTTTCGCGATATCGTGACATGTTACATTTTCGCGGCTAAGAGCAACAAAATGGAGCAAGGAGGCAAAAGTGTCGCGATATCATGACATGTTGCATTTTTGCGACTCAAAAAGGGCAGGCAGGCATAGAAACAAGAGTGTCACGATTTCATGAGATGTCCAATTTTTGCCAATGAAATAGAGTATATTTTTTGCAACTGGGGACATGCACTGACATCAGGTGCTGATTTCTGAAGAATGGTCAGTTAATTATAACCTGGTAGGTCCGTTGGATGATTACAGAATAACAGGTTCATCTAAAATTATCCAGAAGGAAATCTATCCAATGTGCAGGAAATCCATTGTATATTATTATAAACTGTAGACAATTACTTGTAATTTATTGAATAAATTAAGTGTACATAGTAGAAGATACTCTTTTTAGGGTATAAATAAGAGTGAGTCGACCATGAAAAAATGTCGGATCTTGGATGTTTACAGGCTTGATGTACATGTACTGGATTACAAGCAATAAAAGATTTCTTCTTCTGGCTTTCGAAACTTCTGTGTGCAAGTGTATGTATCTGGTGTTTTAACTTTTATTCATTCTAAGTTTCATAATGTATCTGTTCTAGAATTTGGACTGTGCATATATAAAACTTGTTTCTAGAGTTGAACATTAAATATATTTACATGTATTTAGACGAACATCTAAAAGTTGCACTTAGGAATTCATGTTTTCTATAAGAAGATATAAAGAAAACTCTGAAAGTAGTACTCTGCATCATCAATGTTTGTTGTTGTCTAATATATACCATGAGAAAATATCTAGCTTAGGCTATATTTCCCTTATCTTTTGTTCCCCTTTTCTCTAAAAAACTCAAAGGAACCAGCCTTCTCTGGAGACTAGATAGATGATCTCAAGAAAGATCTGTCTATTCAATGTTGGTGAATTCCAAGGCACAACACTATTAACCGAAGGCATATTTTGTTCCAACAATTTTTGGCACACCCGATGGGACCAAAAATCCCACAGTATTGTATAATTTTTGGTGTTTTACCTTAAGAGCCTTTTTGTTTGAAAATCTCAAGAAAAACCACCTGGCGACTTCGTTGCAATTTAGACCATAAAAGAAAGACCTTGTCTAGAAACCTTCTGGTTATATAGCCATATGATAACCAGATCCTGAGCTAGAAACTCTAAAGAACCTATCGAGTTCTTTGAACTACATATCGAAAGCCTAAAAGCACACCCTATGCTAGCCGCATGATCAAATCTACCCGACACCATTAGCACCTCTTTAAAACCCACTATAGGAGCATCTGCAAGCAATCCCATAGCGGTTGTAACTCCTTTAGCAATCATGGCAGTCGCCCCTACCCCAGCGCATCTTGTGTTGAATCAAATTGGTCCCTTAAACTTAGGGGCACAAAATCAAATTCCACAAGCTGCACTAAAAGCATTGCCAAATTTTGATGGAATAGGTAAAACAACAGATGAGCATTGTCTAGATGTATCATCACTAGCATCTATTTACAATATCACTCAGGAAGATGTAATGGTCAGATTGCTAGTTATATCTTTGAATGGAAATATGATCTATTGGTACAGAGCGCTCCCCGCTGGATCCATTACTTCTTAGGCAGTGCTTGCCGATCGTCTGGTCGATGAATTTAACATACATGTAGATCCTTTCACATTGCTGAATCAATTCACTGTCATTAAGAGGCATCCATGAGAAGAAATCTAGGATTTCAACATCAGATTTACCAGAACTCGTGGTAGAGTACCACAGGGCCTAAAACCCACGAAAGAACAAGCTATATGCTATTACTTAAGGGATTTTGATTCAGATCTCAGTATGATAATAAGGCAATCCCGTGTAACCACTTTTCTTGGGATCTATCTAGAGGCAGCAAAGGGCGAAGATGATCTCATCGCTACAAAAATATATCCATCAAAGAGTCTATTGCCAATTATACCAGAGCTTTCCCAAGTGTCAATTTCTAAACTTCCTATACTCCCATCAACACAGGTTCTCCCATATATAGTCGCACCTCCTACATTCCTTGCATTACCAGCTACGCCCCTTGCATCATCTCCCCCCAATGATCAATACACGATCATAATTGATACAATGAAGACATTGTCAAATGAAATGGCGTCCATGAAAAAGAGAAAGGCAAAAAGGAATATTCAAGCAAGAATATTTCCACAGATATAAAAATAAGGTACTTCAATGAGTGGTAGAGGGCAAGATAGAAAAAATGTGGTATATGCGAATGATACGGGAGATAATGGAGAACCCACTAATTCTGATTACTGGTGTACCACTTGCAATGATCCTCATGGAGAATATTCATGCATGATTCATCAACATCATGTGCAAGCAGTTATTAATGAAAGAGCCAAAGAAACCGGTAAGGGATAGGTGAACATCATCAGAGAGGTCCACCATAATTTTGCAATGCCATCAATGGAGCAAGTCTCGGTCCTGACAAGGCCGGGAAAAAATTTGTTACAAGTCGACCCTAAGGAACTCCAACCACTAGGTTTTCCTCCTACCCCCAAGGTAACTCCATAGAAAAACTAGTCCAATGAGAAAGGACGTTCTAATCCTCCTCAGACTTCTACGGCTACACTAAGAAAAGAATATCCTCCTAGAAAAGGGAGTGAGGCTCAAAAGCAAGCAAAGGAAAGACTCAGATTTCCTTCATTGACAAAAAGGCAAAGAACAAATATGACACATCTACTAGTGGAAGGGAAAAGAGTGCTGAGGTATTCCCCGTTGCAACCCTTTTGTTCAACATTGCAGAAGAAATGAAGAGGACTCCTTCCAAGATAAGCATGTATGATGCACTGCAAATTCCTGGTCAGATTGACCTCCTCCAAGAGTCCCTAAATTTAAAAAATGGTGCCTCCTTCTCAAATTTCGTACAAGAAAATGTGGTTCCAACCTCTGGGAAAAATAGACCGCCTTCATTCTATCTATCTTTGGAAATGGAGGGGTGGATAGTTCATAATTGTATGATTGATTTAGGGGCCGCAACTACGGTGATGCTGAAAGTTGTATGTGACATAATGGGGATGGAATATACTTGAATTCATCCTGGTGTGTTGCAATTAGATGGTACTCCAATAAAAATTGTCGGGGTGATCAAAGATATCCCTATTCAACTCCATAGAATGCCAAAAGCAGTCGTCATACAAGTAGTCATTGTAGACTTAGAACCATATTTTGGTATGTGTTTATCCAGAGAATTCATGACCAAAATGGGTGGTTATCTATCTCTAGATTATTCTCATTTGGAGGTACCTTTCAAAGGTAAAAGAGTCAATATCTACAATGAAAAACCATCTACTTTCCACGTAGAAAGACTGGAGGAAATAGCTACCATCAACATGATGTCTGAAGAATTGGAAAATATCAATTTAATGGAAGAAACCTTGGAGAAACTCCAATCTGAAGATCATTTTTCAATGAAATACTTCAATGCTATGATAGAGACAAAAATAGGAAGCCATTCCATTGAGAAACCAAAAAAGCTCCATATTGCTGTCCCAAAAATAGATGATTCGGCCAACCAGTTATGGAAATTGTACTATGATGGGTCAAGGTGCAAAAATGGAGCAGGAGCTGGAATCATCTTGATTTCACCCACTGGGAAAGAAAAAGTCTTTTCATATAGGTTGACATGGAGTTGCACCAATAACGTAGTTGAATATGAAGCCTTGTGTTTGGGACTCAGGAAAGCTGAAAAACTGGGTGCAAAACAGCTACTGATCTATGGAGATTCATAGCTGATCGTTAAACAAGTTACTGGAAAGTACGTTTGTAAGCAAAATTACCTAAGAGCTTACAAAAACAAAGTGTTAGATCTATTGGAAAATTTTGAAGCACTAAACATGAAATCCATTTCCACATGCAAACCTGTTAGCATCAGTAGGATCAAATTTTTGCCCAGTCAGCAATGTTATTAAGAAGTCTAAAATAGTTAGACTTATATACAGGCCTTATGTGCTCAAAAAAGACATTTTCTAGTAGGTATTTGAAAATGATGAGCAGATCCTGGATTTTTTGATTCATGAGATGAATTGCTCTACAGAAAGAGTGTTACAAGAAGAGGACGAAGAGAGCCTTATTCAACTAAAAAATAATCATATCCCCAGGGGACTGATCACCCTAGAGAGCCTTTTCGATAATAGCAACAAAGCTATAGGTTGAAGGATCAAGGTAGATGAACGCTGGTATAAGGAAATAGAACTAGAATCAGGAAAAATGATCAAAGTGGGGACAGATTGTACAGTGGTAGAACTAGAAAAAATAAAATAGTTATGTAGATAATATCCAGATATAATAGCCTGGACTTATAGTGATCTAAAAGTGTATAGGAAAGAGGTCATTCAACATACCATCAAACTAGAGGAGCTAAACCTTTTAGGTAGAGGTAGAGGGTTTTGGATCCTAAAATTGAAGCCTTAATGAAACAAGAGTTGTTAAAGCTCCTGCAGGCTAAGATAATACACCCAATCAAGCACTCACTCCTAAATCAAGACTCGTGGGCCGACAGAATCTCAATCAAAAAATCAATCAATACATCGTCATATGCTTTGGTTTATGGCAAAGAAGTTGTTCTACCGATTCATATGGAGATACCCACGTTGAGGATGTTAAACCAAGTTAACGAAGATGAAGGTCATCCAATGGATGCCCTACTAATGCAACTTCTACAGCTTGAATAAGCTAGGGAACAGGACTACGATCATCATCAAAAGCATATGGTAAAAATAGTCGGGTGGTTCTATAAGAAAACCACTTTCAAGAAATTTAAAATAGGTGATCTGGTATTAAAATGGAATGTCAAGAAAGCAAAGCCAGGACACCATGACAAGTTTGATGCATTTTGGGAGGGGCCATTCGAAATTGTTTCAAAAAAGCAATTCAATGCCTTCCAGTTAAAATATCAATATGGATGGGTTCTACCCATCACGGTGAATGCTTTTCACCTAAAATTGTATTTCCAGTAAAAGCTATAGATCACCATTATATGTACAGTATATTATAAGTTTGAAGTTTTGTAAATATTTCCCTTTTTATGGCCTAATATTTCCAGAGGACAATAAGAACTAGCACTCACTCCTAGGGAGGAAGTTTCCCTGTTAGAATCCCTCCAAGTGTAGGAAGTGGTCATTCTTCTACTCCCGAAGTGTCCCAGCCACCTGAGAAATCCTAGCAGCCAGAGCTCGGACCAGCTCCCAGAATTGGATTTTTGTGTTCTTCAGACAAAGGTTAAATACTTAAGCGGTAAAAGAAAGGTTCTGATAAGGTAAAGATCACTTATATTCCAAAGTGCATTATTTTTATTTTATCTTTGTTTTTTTGCTCAAAATTTTACTTTTCGCAACTATGCTGGTGACTCTGTTTCCCAATGGATGAAGGTCTGGTCTCTATTTTTACGAGAAAAAATTCCCTTGGAAGGTGCCAAGAATGTTAGTCAAAAAGTGACTAACTACAAAAAAATAGCCGATGCACCTTTTTGCATATTTTCCAAGAAGACCAAAGTGGCCCATATGCTAAAGATCAAAGAAAAAGCAAAATACCGCAAGGAGGAAAAAGTGTCGCGATATCGTGACATGTTGCATTTTCATGGCCAAAGCAAAGAGAAAGAGCAAGGAGGAAAAATTTTCATGATATCGTGACATGTTGCATTTTCACAGTCCAAAGCAAAGAGAAATCACAAGAAGGCAAAAGTGTCGCGATATCGCGACATGTTGCATTTTCGCGGTCCAGAGCAAAAAAAGAGAGCAAGGAGGCAAAAGTGTCGCGATATTGTGACATGTTACATTTTCGTGGCTAAGAGCAACAAAAGGGAGCAAGGAGGCAAAAGTGTCACGATATCGTGACATGTTGCATTTTTGCAACTCAAAAAGGGCAGGCAGGTAGAGACACAAGAGTGTTGCGATTTCATGACGTCCGATTTTTGCCAAGGAAATAGAGTATATTTTTGGCAACTGGGGACATGCACTGACATCAGGTGCTGATTTTTGAAGAATGGTCAGTTGATTATAACCTGGCAGGTCCGTTGGATGATTATAGAATAACAGGCTCATCTAAAATTAGCCAAAAGGAAATCTATCCAATCTACGAGAAATCCATTGTATATTATTAGAAACTGTAGACAATTACTTGTAATTGATTGAAGAAATTAAGTGTACGTAGTAGAAGATACTCTTTTTAGGGTATAAATAGGAGTGAGTCGACCATGAAAAAATGTCATCTCTTGGACGTTTATAGGCTTGATGTACATGTATTGGATTACAAGCAATAAAATATTTCTTCTTTTGGCTTCTAAAACTTCTGTGTGCAAGTGTATGTATATGTTCTGAAATTTGGATTGTGCATCTATAAAACTTGTTTCTAGAGTTGAACATTAAATATTTTTACATGTATTTAGATGAACATCTAAAAGTCGCACTCAGGAATTCATGTTTTCTATAAGAAGATATAAAGAAAACTCTAAAAGTAGTACTCTGCATCATCAATGTTTGTTGTTTTCTAATATGTACCATGAGAAAAGTTCTAGCTTAGGCTATATTTCCCTTATCTCTTGTTCCCATTTTCTCTAAAAAACTCAAAGGAACCAACCTTTTTTGGAGACTAGACAAATGATCTCAAGCAAGATCTATCTATTCAATGTTGGCAAAGTCTAAGGCACAACACTATTAACCGAAGGTAGATTTTGTTCCAATAGTAACCTAGACAGCTTCATGGATTTCATCTTTCTTTGTGCAAAACTTGGATTATTAATGTGTAAATGTGTTTGGGATTTGATGTACACAAGGCATAATCTAAGCAAGACTCTACCTCATAAAAATTAAGATATATTTCTACAAAACCTGAAAAGAAGGTAGAAATGGTTGAGTGAACAAAAACCCTAATGACATTCTAAAACAAATGATTAGGTGATAGGGTGTACACAAATGTGGAAAATGGAAAGTGTGGGTGGAAATGATAAGTGAAACATTAAACTATGATTACTTTCACAACCTTGATTTTGAACTATGACGAGTGCACCACCATGGTGCTAGACATGGATGAGCAACTGTAAAATGTAAAGTCCAAATGTTGAGTATACCTAAATGTAAGGGATGATAGAGTGCAATGGGATGCAATGTGATGTGATGCTATATTTTTGTATTTTTTATATTTTGATGATGTTTTTGAAATGCAATGTGATGCAATATTTTTGTATTTTTTATATTTTGATGATGTTTTTGTATTTTTGAGTGATATATATGTATGTACAAGTGACCAATGGGCTTATTGGGGGCCATTGGGGTATTTGGGGTGACCAAAGGGCTTATGGATGCCTTTGGGGCTTTTTGGGTGACCTAGATGGTCATAGGCTACCTAGGAGCATTTTAGGTTGACCAAGCGGGATGTAGGTACCCTTGGAGCATTTTGGAGTGACCTAGATGGTTCTAGACCACCTAGGAGCATTTTAGGTTGACCAAGCGGGATGTAGGTACCCTTAGAGTATTTTGGGGTGACCTAGACGGTTCTAGACCACCTAGGAGCATTTTAGGTTGACCAAGCGGGTTTTAGGCACCCTTAGAGCATTATGGGGTCACATAGACTGTCATAGACCACCTAGGAGCATTTTAGGTTGACCAAGCAGGTTGTAGGCACTCTTGGGCATTTTGGGGTGACCTAGATAGTCATAGACCACCTAGGAGCATTTTAGGTTGACCAAGTGGGTTGTAGGCACCCTTGGAGAATTTTGGGGTGACCTAGACGGTCTAGACCACCTAGGAGAATTTTAGGTTGACCAAGCAGGTTGTAGGCACCCTTGGAGCATTTTGGGATGACCTAGATGGTCCTAGACCACCTAGGAGTATTTTAGGTTGACCAAGCGGGTTGTAGGTACCCTTGGAGCATTTTGGGGTGACCTAGATGGTTCTAGACCACCTAGGAGAATTTTAGGTTGACCACCATGCCTTAGGCATGGAATGGCCACAAATGAAGTATTTTCAAGGGTTTAGGATCCTTGACACCTTCAAGGGAGGCTAGGTGATAAGTTTTAGGTCCTATATGACTAGTAATGACATAGGGACCTAACCATTTTACCGCAAAATTATCCCTCAGATGGGGCAGCAAATTAGAATTTTGTTGGTTTTCCTTTAGAATGAGATCACCAACCTGAAAGTCCCTTAGGTGGAATTTCATATTGTAGGCTCTCTTAAGTCACTCTTGATAAATGCGTAGGTGCTCGAGAGCATTAATACGATGTTCATCAAGCAATGTAAGATGATCTAGGTGAGCCTACCATGCAATGTCATCATCGATGAACTCTTGCATGGATATGCACAACGATGGGATTTCGAGCTCTAGAGGCATGACCGCCTCAATGCCATACACTAGCAAAAATGGAGTAGCCCTAGTGGGTGTCCGAATACTAGTGCGATAGGCCCATAGAGCAAGGGGTATTTGTGTATGCCAATCTGTGTGATTCTCTCTAACAATTTTCTTGAGAATGGCAATCAATGTTTTGTTGGAAGCCTCTACTTGCCCATTTTCTTGTGGATAGTAGGGTGTCAAAAAACTATGTTGGATATTATACTTTGTTGTCAAAGGCCATGCACATATTTGTTCTTAAATGATGTCCCATTATCCAAAATGATCTTGGATGGAATACCAAAATGACAAATGATATTATGTAATAGGAACTCCGCTATGCGGGGTCCCATCATAGTGGTAAGGGGAATTGCTTCCACCCATTTAGTGAAATACTCGGTAGCCATTATAATAAATGTGTGGCAGCCCAAGGATGTGGGGGAGATTTTCTCGATTAAATCCAATCCCCATTGTGAAAATGGCCACACCGATTGAATCGGTTGCAAGGCCTGAGAAGGCACGTGTGTCAAATTAGCATGGTGCTAACACTTCATGCACTTCCTCACGTATGCACAGCAATCTCACTCTAAAGTTGGCCAATAATAGCCCATGCAAAGAATGCACTTGGCGATGGCCATGCTGCTGAAATGGCCACCGCATGTACCATCGTGTGCTTAGGCGATTGCCCAAGCTGATTCTTGATGCTCTAAGTAGCGAAGGAGGATCCCTTCATAGCTCTGACGATATAGAATATCTCCTAGCAAGACATATTTTGTCACCTTCCATCTAAATGTTCTTTTAGCGACGTGCGACAACCCAAGAGGGAGGTTACCAAGCTTTAGGTATTCCCTAATTTGTGTGGACCAGTCCTATTGTGAGGAAGCCTCGAGCGCATGAACGACCTATCCCTCTTGAAGTTCATCCCGAGAAAAAGCTGATTAGGAGAGAACATGTAAGAATAGCATTGCACTGCTATCAAAAGGGGCTTGAGGGAACAAAGTCCCCCAATCGGCCTAGTTCAAGCATTCATGAATGTGCGAGAATATCTCTTGATGAGGTTCAATTTGAATCAAGTGGACTTACGACATGACTTGAGCATTCTCGCGCTCAACCATAGACTACGAGAGCATTTTGACCTAAATGGTAGTCATCTGATCTATAGGGTCTTGTGGGATCAAGGACCCTAGGGAGGCCATTGTATCCGCAAAATGATTAGATGATCGAGGGAGTGCCTCGATGTTATACCATTCAAATTTTACTAGGAACTTATCCACAAGGGCTTTGTAGGCTTGTAGAACTGGGCATTTGCACTGGTAGATCCCTTTGACCTGGTTAACAATGAGCAAAGAGTCACCAAAAATGTTAAGCTTTGTTATTTTCATGGTGACAACCATCTGAAGGCCTATGAGCAAGGCTTCGTACTCGAAATTATTATTGGTGCATGGGAAATTGAGTTTAAATGATAGGGGTATGGGAGCCCCATGCGATGTGAAAAATATAGGATTCTCACATCACCCCCTTGCTCGCATTTGGAGCCATCAAAAAATAGGGTCATATCTGCCTGCATCTCAGGCTCGTCAAAATCTGGTGATTTTGATATTTGGAAGACCCCCTCATCGGGAAGCTCCATACTAAGAGGTTGATCATCCTAGAGAGGAGCCTCTATGAGTTGATCGACGATGACCTAACCCTTAATTGATTTTTGTCCAACAAATTCTAGGTTGAACTCCATCAACAACATGATCCATTTCGCCATGCGACTACTATGATAAGTGTGGCTCATCATGTAGCACAATGGATTCTCTTTAGATACAACATACGTGGTGTTGCTAAGCATGTAATGTCATAGCTTCTTGGTGGTGAAAACCACCGCTAGGCATAATTTCTCAACGTATGCGTACTTGATCTCATAACTGACCAGGGTGCGGCTGAGATAGTAAGTAGCCTGCTCCTTATGAAATTCATTGTTCTGGGCTAACATGGAGCCCAATGCAATCTCAGTGGCTAAGATGTATAAGCGGAATGACACTCCTAGTCTAGGTGGTGCCAACACTAGTGGTGAAGCTAGGTATTGTTTTATTGCATCAAAGGCCTCCTAACACTCGTCATCCTAATGGAATGCGACCCCCTTATGCAACAACTTGTTCATGGGGTGACACTTGTCTGACAATTGTGCTATAAAGCATTTTATGGACGCGATCTTGCCCTACAGACTTCGGAGCTACTTGATCATGGTTGGGGGAGGCATCTTGAGGATGGCCTTGACCTTATTGGGGTCCACTTCAATGCCTCACTTAGAGATGATAAATCCCAAGAGCTTTCTAGATGTGACGTTGAAGACACACTTCTTGGGGTTCAATCTCGCATTGTGCTCGATGAGGTGATCTAGAACTTTGCTCAAGACATCAAGATGTTCATGGCATAATAAATATTTAGCCAGCAAGTCATCCATGTAATCTTCCAAAATATTATGCATGTAGTCATGGAAGATGTATGTCATGGCATGCTGGTAGGTGGCGCCAATATTTTTAAGGCCAAAGGGCATGACCTTGTAGCAAAATGTCCCCCAGGGCATTGTGAATGCCATTTTGAGCTGGTCCTCTGGATTGATACGAATCTGATTGTACCCAGAGAAACCATCCATAAGGGATAACATTTCATGGCCCATTGTGGCATCTACCAGGGCATCGATGCTTGGCAAAGGGAAATCATCCTTAGGACTCACTTTGTTTAGGTCTCAAAAATTAGTGCAAATGTGAATCCTCCCATCAGGCTTCTTGACGGGAACCATGTTGGACAGCCATGGTGGATAGTCTATAAAAATAACAAACTGGGCATCCAACAACTTCTATAGCTCATATTTGACCATCAAGGCCACCATTGGATGCATATTTCTTAGCTTTTTCTTGATAGGCTTGGCCTTGGGGTCAAGCATCAGATTGTGGGTGACTAGATTTGGATCCAGTCCCGACATGTCTTTATAGGACCATGCAAAAGCTTCCTTCTTCCTGGTGAGAAGGGCTATGTAATCGGCTTGCTCTTCGGGGATAGACTTTCCCCCATCTTGATACACTATGGATTCTTTGGATCTGAGTTGATATCTTTATCAATCGTAGGCTCGATTGACATATGCAACCCCTCCTCCAACTGGTGGGGGGTAGGGATCAAATGGATGTCATATGCTAGATTTAGATCATCAATGGGAACCTCGGGTTCCTCTTCAACATGGAAGACATCATGAGCTGGCCCTGGGGAGAAGCGAAATGGTTGTAGCATCTCATCACAAGGCCAATACTCAAAAGGCGATGGGGGTGAATCTCCCTGATCAAAGTTGATTACCCCCAAGTCGAGGTGCAATGGCTTTAACGGGTTATTCGGATCTCGTAGGGGCTCGAACAGATCTATGGAAATCATATTTATGGATGGATGATTTCCCCTAGGTGGTTGGTGGTGACCATGGACCTTCGGATGCAGCACGACCTGAGGAGGTGGCTGTAGAGGTGGTGGAATGATAGGTGGTGGTCGGTGTGGCTATGGGTGAACTTGCTCTTTGTGAGGTAGAAGCTATCTCCAAATGGGATCTTGTAATGGGAACATGCATAGATAGTATTCATCATCATCATCCCAAGGGATGACCTATGCGTATTCTCCATCAGAACTATCAGAGTCAATCGATGCGACTCCATAGTCCGACTCATCATCTGACATCCACTCATAAGGGGACCCTGGATCTTCTTCCTCACTATCATGGGGAAGAGTGCATGAACCTTCACCTCTCTCGTAGGATTGGATACCATCATGAGGTGGTTCATCATCTCCCAAGGGCATAGGGAAATAGTCCCCCAACGAGTAGACGTGATTAGGGTTGGCAAAGGGATCTCGGGCCAACTCATCTCTATAGTTGAGGCACAGGTGCTCCAGACCATCTGTGAGAACATCCAGGGGCAAGGGGTGATTATGTCCCAATCCCAATTTATCATATGGCATCTAGTACTAGGGTTGAAACGGAACCCACGTGCCTTGCTCATACAAGCCTAACCCATAACCATGCCAATTGCAAAGGTCAAGGTACTTCAGGGTGAAGTCAAGGTTAGACAAGTAGTTGATGTCTTCTACAAAGGGCTCCTCATCCTCCTCCTACTGTTGGTAGGGTTCGATGTCATAGTCAAGTCCCCCATAGATGAAATTCATTTGATTAGGGGGATGCCTAGGGGCACAATAGTGCCTATGGGAAGATAGGGTCGACCCATGTCTTGCATCGACTCTATAGCAGGGGTAGCTGTGACATTCCTAACCATGTATTCTCCTAATCTGGTGGAAGCCAAGTGCACTATCACCTGAGGCTACGGATAGAAGAGTGATGAGAGTGAGACCTGATCTGATTCATCATCTATCTCCTATGGTAGCTCTTCATCATCTAGGCTAGGTATCTCCTCTATGGAGATGGTGGATATGGTCGGATGGACCTCATCAATAGGCTTCTTCCCTAGGTTCCTCAACAAAGGATCCACCAGCCTGATGGGCATCGAAGGAGGTGCCGATGATGAGGAAGGTATGTCATGCGATGATGAGGGGGTCAAACCTTGGCTGGATTTATTCGGTTGGAAATCTAGGTGTGTTGATGGTAAGGTTGACTCGGGGAGCTGCTGCACCATGTTACAATACTTGTAGGGCTCTAGGTCCATAGGGACGACATGAACTTGCCCTTCATGAGTGTACTTGAGGCACTGGTGAGCAATGGAAGGGATGCACTTCATGTCCCTAATCCATGGTCTGCCTAACAGGATATTGTATGCCATCTCACCCTCCAGTATGTGGCATAGCATCGAGATGGTCTTTTCTCCTACCTAAATCGATAGGACAATCATACCAACTATTGAGCATATGGCATCATTAAATGCTCGAAGGGTGTATGTAGATGCGACAATATGGGATGCTAGGAGCTTCAAGTGCTTGAGAGCTATCATGGTGATGATATTTCTAGAAGACCCGGTGTCTATCAACACTCTCTTGTATGGTGTCCTATTTACACATGCGACGATGTGCAAGGGAGGGTCCACCATATCATTTGGAACCGGTTTAAGCTCATCCTCTCGGAAGGTGATTACCGGTTCAGTGCACTATCTTACATGCCCCACAAAATTATTGAAGGAGTTAGACTCCTAGGGTGGAAGCTCTATGGCCTTAAGGATCTCCATCAAAGCCTCTCTGTGAGGTTGCGATTGTTGAATCAACTCATAGATGGAGAGTCGGGTAGATGTTGTTCTTAAGCTCTGAGTGAGCTTACTCTTAATGGTGGCCACGGGCCTAGGTGGAAGGCTCGATAGAGGAGGTGATGGCTATTGTGACATCGAAGGGACATCACTCTGAGCCGTAGGTGGTGCGGCTGGACTTGGGTACCACCTATTCCTCATGACAATGTTGATCATGCCGACATACCCCTACTGAGGAGGGGCATGGTGAACCTCATTCACCTAGGGCACTGGCTTGGCCTGCTCCACATGGGTAGGTAAAGGATCTTTAAAGACCTCCATCTATTGGTTGTTTGGTGTGATAGGGTTGTCTACCTGAAGGATCTTCCTATCGATCATGTCTTGTACCAAGTTTTTAAACTTGTAGCACATGTTCACATCATGCTCATTTTGCCTATGAAATTTGCAATATAGGTCTTCTCTGTACCCTTTGGGCCTGGGTGCATTCGGGTCGATAGGTCGACTCTCAGGTAGATTGATCAAATTTACCACTAAGAGGTGCTCAAACAATGAGTCCATGGACTCTGCAAGGGGTGTGAACTGCCGCTTGGGGTGGCACTATTGATTCTACCCTTGACTATTCTGATTGTCCTTGGCATAGTCCCGAGGTGTGGCCTGATAATTAGGCTTTTGAGGTGCTACCCCCGAGATGCTAATGGCAACCTGATTCACTATTGCTAGCTTAGACTACACTAGGGTGCTCTTAGTGTTCTTGCTCCACTCCTTCTTGCAAGGTTTCACAATTTCCCCCTCTTGAATCTTGATTTCTTCGATGGTCCTAGCCTATGCTAGGGCATCTTCAAGAGTCGAATACTATTGTAGCTGCAACAACAAGGAGATTGGCTTTAGGTAGCTCTTGGAGAACATATGAGTCAGCTCCGACATGGGGAGGAGATAAGGTAGTTTGGTGAGCAAGGTTCACCATCTATTGTCATAATTTGTTATTGACTCATCATCATATTGTTTTAACCTAGCTACATCGGCCAGTGTCGCCTTCCTCTTGGTATTGAAGGTGAAGCATTCTAGGAATGCATCTACAAGTTGATCCAAAGTGTGGATGCTATGCTTAGGGAGCTGGTAAAACCACTCTGAGGTGGGGCCCAAAAGGGTAGTCACAAACATCCACAAAAGCAAAGCATCATCATCATGAATGTCGAAGCACTAGCCCAAAAATCTGGTGACATGCTCCTACGCATCCTCTTCTCCCTTAAACATAGCCAACTGAGGCAACTTGAATTGCTCTAGATAGGGAGGCATAGGCACTGAAGGATGGATGGGCTGACTACATAGCTGGCGCATAGTGGGATTTTGAGATCTAGACCCAGAGGTCTTGTGCTCCACCGACTCTAGGTGCTCTAGCAACTCTTTGTATGGGTCTGAGGACTTGATCTCCTCATTCTTGCTCACATCCTATGGTGGAGGTCTAGGATCCTCCAACCTATTACGGGGTGGTGGCCTGTCACCCCCCTACCTTGATAAGGCATCTCCAAATACTCTACTTCTAGCTCATGCTCATTGTAGGCCCCATAGGGCATCTCTCGAGCCGGTCTATAAAGAGGGGTATCCACCCATTGTGGGCACCCTGTATCTAGCCTATGAGGTAAGTCTCGATCTGGCCTAGGAGGCCATGGAGGCAATGCTGGATAAGGTCTAGGAGACCTATCTCGAATGAGTGTGGGTTGCCTCGGGGGGACTTCCTACCTATGGGTCTTAGGGGTAGGGACCCTCTCCCGTAGAGTCTACTAGAATAGCTCATTGGTCTGTCATTCAATCCTCTCTTTCTCAAGTTGATGCAAGTGGTCTAGTTGTTCTTTGTCCCATCGAAGCTGCTTGAACTGAGCTTGGTGTTCCACATACTTTGCAACTACTTGCTTGATTTGTTCTACCATGCGAGGCCTAGGGGTTCTAGGGGCCTCACCTTGGGGCCGACCTCATTCAAGATAATCTATGATATCTATCGGGTGCTTGCCTCTTTCAAGGTTCATCGCATTGACTTGAGGTTCGGGCTGGAACATCTACTCATTATACTCAGTAGGTGCAGAGGCACATCGGGCATGCACAAAATACTACTCCTAAGGAAAATCTAGGATTTCCTCATGCCTTCCTTCCTGGATGAGGAAGGGTAGGGCAGAATTGGCTCACCCCGAGCGACGAGTGTCATACCCGTTAGGTTGCCTAAGTTGTTGTATCCTATCAAGGTGATGCGTAGGCAAAGTCGTATCGACTTGTGCTGCCCAATGTGTGAAGTCGTGCTCTTGCCTATGAATAGGCATGTCAGCCCTGATGGGTACGTGGATGCATGGCACCGCTCTATCTATTAGCACCTCAGTGCGTTGTTGCCTTTCATCAAGGAAGACCTGTGATGCATCTACATATCGAGGAACACTCTCCCAAGTAATGTCCATCATCCCTCGGAGTGTCCCGCAGAGGGTCCCCTCGGAGGTGTGGCTCGTGCCCTACTGTCTTGGGGCTAGGTGGAGTGGAGGCTCGCCAGGGAGGTATAACCAAGTCCCTAGGGCTAAAGCGGAGATGACTCATGTCTCCTAACCCACTCTCCATAGCTTCCACCCATGATTGGGCTTGGCTATGGGTGTATACCATCGTGCCTCTCTATCAAACCCTGGATGATTATCTCCTTTACAAATTTTTTAATGAAACAACAAACAAGAAAGGAAACACTCAATAAGATAGATGATTATCTCTTTTAAGTTTTAGATGTGAATCCCTAAACTATTTCATGTGTTTCAGATGTGTTGTTTTGCTCTTGCTTTCTTGTTCTTGTTTTGGAATTAGAATGAGGGAACTCAACCAAAGTGGTGACTAGGAACACTAGTGCCAAACATGATTTCTCAAAAGAGTCTAGGGTACACCGCTTAAAACCCAGTGGGGGGTTCGCCTAGCTCTTCCACTCTAAAATAATATTTCCAACAGTGGGAGGCAGTTTGAGCATTAGTGACCTATTCCATATTGAGAGAGTGCCCTATTCTATCTAAGGTATCTAGAGGGAAAGCTGGTGGAAGGAGGTGAAATCCAACGTCACCAGTCTGAATTGGAGGTTGGTGATGAAATCCAACCTTACCAATGTTATTGTGATACGTGCAAGTGTGTGTGGTTCTTTTTAACTTAAAAGAAAGCAAACAAGGAAGCACTCGATGATCCTTCACTAGATGCATGCAAAAGGTGCATTTTACTTTCAGAAATTTAGTATAAAAAGGAACTCACAAATGTATCTAGAAATGCAAAACCCTAAATGTTAGCCTACCCATTGGGTAGGCTACAAGCAAGCAAACCATAGAGATGCATTCCTACTTTGAATTTGTTTTGATTTTTCTCCTTTTATATGTTTTTGTTATTTTGTGTTTAAGAAAAGGAAATCTAACTTTTAACCTTTCTAAACAAGCAAAGATGCGAGAAAAACCAGATAATGAGAAAAATAAATAGTTTTTGTAAATGCAAAATAGAGATGGAAGACTCAGGGACCTACCTCATCACTGCCAAAACTTGCTATTTTTGGAATTCTACTCTAAAAACCCTCTGGTTTCTATTCACTCTAGGGTGGGATGAATAGCAGGTCTGTATTCATCCCAGGGTGGGATGAACTCGCATTCATCCCAGGGTGGCACGAATAGCAGGTTAGGGTTCGTTTCAGCCCAGAACGAATAGCACCTGCAACATAAA
The DNA here is from genome assembly GCA_028583015.1 of Wollemia nobilis. Classification (NCBI taxonomy): domain Eukaryota; kingdom Viridiplantae; phylum Streptophyta; class Pinopsida; order Araucariales; family Araucariaceae; genus Wollemia; species Wollemia nobilis. Next base: position 5,484,245 of record JAQPPZ010000314.1, read on the forward strand.
AAGATGAAAAATGAGTTCCAAAATTCACCTAAATCAAAAGGGACTAGGTCCCACCATGATCACCACTAAAGTAGGGAAAAATGGTGCACCAAATGATAATAAAAAATATGTGTATCTATGCCCTATCGCTTATGAGCGTCAAACGAAAGCATGCAAGTAAAGATGGAAAAGATAGCAAATAACAAGAAATGATGCAAAGCAAATAGATTTATTATTAATAAAACTAATAAAATTCTAGGTTACAATGCATCCCCTTGAGGGCTCAAAATGGGTGATACAAATTTTTACAACTCGGGTGCCCAAGGATCAAAATCCTTCAAGAAATTTGGGTGCACATCCAATGTCTTTCCTCGTACCCACAATCGAGGTGGGCGGGCCAAGGTTATTGTCACTTGTGTCTTTGATCCAGATGTCTTATGCTCCTTCCCAATGCACTGTAATGACCTGCACCTACACACAAGGAAACCAGAAACATCAAATAGCGAGTGCATGTGATAAAAAGCATGCAATCCCCATAGGGGCAAAACGGCTAATAATGATAAAATATATCAAATCAACTCCAAATGACATGAAATTTCATAGGGATGTAAAACAGAAGGTTTTGGGAAGATATCACTAGAAATTGCACCAAAATTGCATCCGATGGGGCTTCAAAACTCGAATGACCATTCGCAACCTACAAAACCCAAAGCAAGCAATTTATGACCCTACGCATATCCAAAATGCATGAAAATTGGAAATAATACATAAAATTATATTATAAGAAAACCCATTTGATCATATTTTCAATATCAGTCATAGTTTGGGTGTTCTCTCAAATGACCGTCGGATACCTGCAAGAGACCCTACAAAACACTAAAAATGCAATATCTCGGCCAATATAGCTCAGAAAGACCTAAAATTTGAACTGCAGCATAGTAATAGCATGTAGAAAATAAATAATTAAAAATAGTAACAAAATCATGCACATATTTCTATTCATCATAGGGTGGGACGAATAGGACTGTCACAAATTAGGGGGCACCCGGGGTGGGATGCCCACCATTTTTGCCTAAATTTTACCACCAATTCCATTGAGAATTGATGCAAAACACTCTAAGGGGTATTTTCATCAAATTTGGTGTGGAAATCACTCAGATGGTTTGGTTTTTGTAACAAATTGTGCCTCCTAGTTCACTCGCAAACCTCCTTCGCTAGGTAGAGATTCCAAGGAAAAATGGGCACAAAAGGGTGGAAGGAAATCTTGGCAGCACTCCATTGCTTTATCCTCAAAATATCCTCTCTAATTTTGTGGAAAATACATCCACTTTATAGCCCAAGGAGGCTTCATGGGTCAAAAGGCATGCGAGGGCATGCGAGGCACGAGGCGCCACTTGGCCACCAGGGTGACATGCGTTGGAGGGGGAAGAGAATCTCCCAATTTGGCCTCCCTCATGGGCTGGAGCATTAAGATGCTGCATGCTCTGACTTCCTAGGCATTGGCAAACAGAAAAGTAACCATTTCCAGGTGCCATTTGTCCAGATTTGACTTTTTTCCAGTCAAACCTGCTATTCGCTCCCCCTGGGATGAATACTGCTATTCATCCCAGGGTGGGATGAATAGGTTTTGTATTCATCCCAAGGTGGAACGAATAGCAGTAGGGTGTCCAAAAGGTCCCAAAAGTGGCCTAGAACCTTTCAAAACCTTGTACTAAGTGGTTAGAACCATTGTATGCCTCCTGAGGGCTGCCCTAGGGGCCTTGGTGTGTCATGAAGTCATTGCTTATGGTAGCATAATCGGATTGACCAGATTTTAGTGTCTACACATTAGTACCTCAATATTTAGATTAACAAGCCATTGTTTCTATCTAAAGGGTTTTACCCCTTTCTGCAACTCGATGGTATGCTGGATCACATCTTTGTTGTAGCCTTTAAGATCATGATAGCTCCAAGCAACAATATCTGGGAACTCATAACATAACTTCTTAATTTGTTTGAGCTCCTCTAGAGAGCAATTTGTTTTGACTTTGATTATCTTGTTAGGTTCCAACTTCAACTCAGTATACTCTTTCTCATCCACTTTGATCCTATGCTTTTTTGCTCTATCATTCTGATCAAAGAGGTTCTCAAGAGTAATAAATCCTTTTGGGATGTGATTATTTATGAGTTGGATTAAACCCTTAGCTTAATATTCATCCAACATCCTTCCCTCCACACTACTAGCTTTTTTAATTAAAAAATTCACAATCTACTCATCATTGTCAAAAACTTACTAGTAGATATTTTTTTCAAGGACTAAAGGTCTATAGATTAACCTTACAGTCTTGGGTTTTCTTACCACATGCTCAATAGGAGAGAAGTTCACACCAAGGGATGCTAGAATATCTGCATTTTTATTTCATTCTCACAAAACTGCTTGAACATTCAATGCGATAAATGACTCAAACAGATCCCATACCTTTTTGTGGTACCCCTTTTAGTAGTGCTGCTTCAAAACACACTTATTGGTCACCTGGTTGACAATTAAATCAAAATATTCAAAAATTTGTAGTTTTTTTATCCCAAGAATTTATAACTTTTTTTAGGCCTAAGGATAGTGCTTTGTACGCAATGGAATTTTTTGTATAGCTTTAGGTCAATTGGTACTAATATGTCTTTTTAATTATAGGAGAGATAAATACTATTCGAGCTCTGGCACCATTCTTGCATCTAACATCATCAAAGTATATTTTCCACAATTGGTCAAGGGTAGAACCTAGATAGTCAAATATATTTGCTTCAACCTTATTAGGCTTAGTAATGGTGTAACATCCGATTTCGATCTCCATAATTGTGTTGAAATAGAGCATTGAAAATTTGTCCTCTAAACGAAGCTCATCTAGATCTTCCTCCATAAGATCCATCTCCTCTAATTCTTCAGTCATCATATTGACCAAATCTACAACCTTTTCTTCTTCTTCAATCTTTTAAATATGATACGTGGATGGATTCTCATTATAAATCCATATTCTCCTCCCTTTGAATAGAATCTCCAAGTGAGAATAGTCTAGAGATAGATAGCCTCCTAACTTGGCTATGAACTCCCTTGATAGGCACATGCTGAAGTATGGCTCCAAATATACCACAACAACTTCTTGAATAACTATTATCTAGGGCATGCTATGTAAGAAAATCAGGATATCTTTGATCACCTCCATAGTTTTGATAGGAGTTCCATCCAACTGCAATATGCTTAGGCTACTCCTTGTGTATTCCATTCCCATGATTTCACAAATTTCCTTTAGCATGATAGTTTTTGCTGTACCAGATTCAATCATACAGTTGTGCACAATGCAACCTTTCATCCTAAGAGATAGATATAATGGGGGAGGTCTATTTTTTCCTATGGTAGAAGTGGTCAACGTTTGAGCTAGCACTGTCTGTGTAGGGGTTTTCCTCTTATCATTCACAAATTTTAATGATTCTTAAAATAGGTCCACTTTTTTAGGCAGTTGTAGCACATCATAGAGGCTCACCTTGGCAGGAATCCTCTTCAATTCTTCGATAATATTGTATGACTACACATTGGGATCCCTTCCTTCAGTAGCAAATTTGTAGTTGCTTCAGTATTTTTGTGTAGCTTCTACCCTCTGACACTTGGTCAAGGATAGGTATTTGAGCCTCTCCTTCACATGCTCTTTTGTTTTTGTCTATGTTTGTGCAGTTTAAGGTTGCAAAGTTGATGGTTTTTCTTACAATCTATCCTTTGCTAGTGTAGGCAAAAGATCCTTCAACAATACGGGCTCGTCTACCTTAGGTTTTGGCATAGGTACTTTCACTTGATATTACCTCTTTTCGTTCTGCATCTTCTGCTCAACAGGTACCTTCAATGGCTCTATTTCATCTAGATCAATATTGATATGCATTTTTCTAGATCTTGTGAGAACTGAAACTTGTTCAACAGTTTGGACCATGAAGTTATGATCAACTTCCATGATCATGTTGACTTGATCACGAGAAGATTTATCTTCCAGTGTCTGCACATAGTTAAAATGAACCATGCAGGTGTCTTTGACATGTGGGTCATTATAGGTAGAACACAAGAATATTCTCTCTGACGTGCCAACTTCCTCATTTGTAAGCATAGTAGTGCCTCTTTCAAGAGTTTTGTTGGGAGCAGCTACTTGTTCTCTGGTGATCTTATGGCCAAATTCATGGACTGCAACTCCTTCAACACCTTGTCTTGTGGATCAAGGTTTAAGGGTGTTGGGGGAGCTGGTAATGGTAATAGAATAGGTGGAGATGGCAGTGCTGGGAATGGAACTGGGTTGGTAGATGTAGAATGGTTGTAGTAGGGAGTTGAGGGACAAAGACTATCATTGTGGTTTGGGATGTACTCAAATTCCATGAAGGAATTGGATACATGGATGATATGGGTAAAGTTTGAAAATATGCATTAGCATACAAATACTAAGGAAGATCAGGAAAAACATGCATGGTCATTTTTTGTGAAATATTATCGATAGTAATTAGATTAGCCTCAAAATTTTGTGTTGTAGAATACATATCAAGGAATGTATTAGCATTGGACTATCAAATGGCCATACTGATGTCGAAGTTGAAAGCTCAGAGGTAGTAAAATACTGCTTGTTTAGGAGTCGACCGAAGACCATTAGGAATCCCATGCCAAATTTGGGTTAACCTAAAATTGAAATCCATGATTTCCTCCTACGGATGCCTTTGAATAGTAGTGAAATAATGTAGTATTGGCAATCGAACCGGCCTAGATACAGGTTTTCTAAGTCTGTAGCGCCCTAGGCCCGCTTCCAAGCATTGAATACCCGAAGGAAAGGGATGTCCTCCATGGCAATCTCCAGTAGGGCTGGTTCCAAAAATAAAAATGGGGGTTTGGAGATAAAGGTTAGGAAGATACTGAAAGAGATGGGAAATTATGAAAAGGAATGGGAAATGGTCAAAGGCCAGAGATTTGGGGTGATGGACCGGAAGCATGATAGACAACTTAGATATTTGAACCAACAACAATCAAAACAATGAATTTTAATAGAAACCAATATAAAATCCTCATAACTATGTAAACTCCAACAAGTATTCCAGGGATTAGTATTCTATCAACAACAAAATCTAGAAAACAGAATTAAATTGTATAATAAAGGGACTAATTTAATAGAAATCATAGAATAGAAGTCATACACAGAGATAGAGAACTTGAACCAGAGCCAGAAGCCTTTATTTTGGAAGTAAATTTCAAGTACATAGCTACTTTTCTAGTAGAAGTTATCCATGTAAATTACAGAAAAGAAGCAAGATTTTATAGAAGAAATCTACCGCTTTAAGACATTAATACCTAACCACCCCGAGATGGGTAGATTCAATTTCGGTAACAGCCGAAAATAATCAGTATTTCACCTTACAGATAACTTAGTATTGAAAATAGAAGGTTTCAGTACTGACTTGAACAGTCAATCTGGCATTATAGGTAACTTGTTTTCAAAGTTAGAAAGTTCTAGCAATGATCCACAAATGGGTGGTCTGAAATGTAGCAGGGGAGCGATGCAACCACAAAATGTTGAATAGGTCTGGTCTTCTCTTTTTTGATTCTTCTTACTTGATTTTATATTTAGAGTGAAGAAACGCTCCCATGTGGAGCGCTTTCCACTTAAGCGCTCCCATGTGGAGCGCTTTCCACTTAAGCACTCTTCACCAAAGCGCTCCCTTGTGGAGCGCTTTCGTCATTTCTTCTTATACTTAGCCATTTTACCAACTTTCACTCTTCGGCTCTTGGCACTGTCTGAACACATTTTTTCTTTTAAAAGGAAAACTTACCTAAGTCAAGAAAAAATGGGAATTACAGCTATATGGAAAGAAATATTTTTCAAGTGCCAAGGAAGAATTTATCAGTGGATTGCCCATGCTAAAACATTTACAATTTTGCATGCAACATATCAGGAAAGATATAGAAACATAGAAAAAGTATAGAGAAGATAGGAAACCAAGCAATGCATTGCATACAATTTTTTTAGAAGAGACAGTTGGTGGAAGCACGACAATATAACAACACTTTAACCATTTTTAATGGGAAAAGAGAATTTTTACAATGAATGATTCCAAACTGTAAATAAAACAAAAAATAGCAATAGTGTGACAAAATTGGCAACACATCTGGCGGCTTGCGGGGTATTGAGCCTGCCTCAATGTAGGGATCCCAACCTTCATCCTTGGGCATCAGAGTCCTCCTTCTTCTCAAAGTCTTCTGGCTATCTCTCTAATTTTTTATCACTACTGCTGGCCTCTTCATCTGAACTCTCAGACTCTTCGAACTTCGAATTGGCCTCGCTATCTGTCTCTTTGGTCTCTAAACCTGTCTCTCCAGTCCCTGAACCTACAACACTATTTGATCCCTTTTCTTCATTCTATCTATTTGGTTGAGGGAGATATTGGCTTAGTGACCTCTTGAAAACATGCTCGTATACCGCTGAAGCATCAATCCATCTCTCCAAAGGAAACGTCGACTATTTTTCTAGCTCTTGGATCAAGCAACGGAATGTTTTGATGCGCTCGACATCAACAAACTCTAGTATTCTGTCAAACTTTGTCAAGCAAGACTAAATCTGGGTGTATTTAGCCATGAGGAGGATTACCTGAGCATTGGAGCTAGAGGCTTCCAAGGTGTCGATGTCTGAGTAATTATCCACTAAAGTAGTCCACAAGGGTTCCAACTCCTGAATTGATGGAATAGGGCCCTATGAATCTGTGAAACCTGGGACACCAATTTTAACCAAGGCATCAAAATATCGCAATGATATGTCATGCTCCTACATAAGGGAATCTGAAAGTAGGTGTGCTTTCTTTTCCAGTTCCACCTTGGTGAAGAAATAGTGCAAAGTGGTTTTTATCATTGCCAACGACCGAGCCAAATCGCTCATAGGGGTAAGGCAAATAGGAACATCTTCAATCTTCCTGAGTTGGGTGGCCAGATCTAGCCAATAGTTAACATCCACCTGGGTGGACTCCAAGATATGTCTACCAGCAACCACCACCTCATGTGCTTCTCTAAAGAACGCCAAGACTATAATCCCCTTTTTTGCTCTTACTAGGAAATCCTGTAGGAAGTCTAGGTGCATCTCCTTGAGGCGCTCCCTGGAAGGAAGAATAGGCTGCTCATTTTTCTTAGACAACTGGACCTGTAATTCATTCCTTTGGATAGTGAGCGCCTGTATTTCTTGGTTTGCTTTGGCGATCTCCTTGATGTGATGATCGTATAATTTGGACGATTCCTTGCTCTCATCTTCAAGTAACTGGAGCTTTTCTTTTAATTCTTCAATCTCAGCTTCCAAGGCTTTAACCTATTTTTTGCCTTGCTATATATAGGGCCTCTTCTAGCTCATCAATATTGGATTGCACCCCAAAAAAGTGGCCCTTGTAGTACTCGCCATGAGCGTAGATGGAGCCCATACCAACCTGTACATCACCCATTTTTTGTGCAGTGTCCATTTTGGCAACATCCTCCTCAGTGTGGCGGATAGCATAATCAAGTGGGGTCATCTCCCCCAAAGGTTTTTGCACCAATGGTATTTTTTCAATGGTGTGCAGCTTCATTGTATCTGGATCAATTATGCAAGCCTTTTGAGCTTGCACCAGGGCCTGCAACTCCCTCTTATTTTGATCCCTCAAATAGCGCATCATGTTGGAACAAGCCCTTCGGATACTCTGTGTAGTTGTGAACTACTGAGCTATCTCCAGCTCAAATTCCAATGGTTCTTGGACTCCAATCCCGAGGACTGGAGTAAAGGGGAGGAGTGGGAGACTGGATTCAAAACTGGTCATTACCTGGGAATCTGAAGGGGAAGCGATTACGCTCACCCTTAGAGGCGCTTGGGTAGCCACAATAGAAATGGTGGGCTGGGGCATCGAGAAACCAGCAGAATGGGAGGGGATTGAAAGTAGATCAAGTTCCCTGGTGTCAAATATGTCAGTGATGTGCTCGGATGAACCAAAAATAGGGAAGCTAAAAGAAGAAGGGACTAAAAAGGCATTGGGGGTTCCGACAAAAGGTGCAAATATTCCAGATGAGGGAAGAGATAGTGCCAGGATGACTGAAGAACTAGGAAGGGTGGACTTAGACAATGGAAGTACACTTGATACAGGAACCATTGGGGCTGGTAATGTGGTAGTATTTCCTAGATGTCGAACAAGCGCACACAGGGGTTAGAAAAATCTAACAATGGGGATGAGGAAGAAATAATGAAAAAGGGATAAATGCATACCTTGGATATTTGTGATCAAGGGGGCCATGGAAGATGTATCCAACATTTTCTCCTTCTCTTCCATATTTTCTTCCATGTCTGGTGCATCGATGCTTACGTGGCCAGTGTCTTCGTCTACCCGATCCTCATGTGTGGTGAGGCACTCTTCACTCATACCTTTATGCTCCTTAATCCCCACAACCATAGTCATTTTGGCCGAGGCTATAGTCTTTTTAGTAGAGTCTTCTTTGGAAGTCTTAGAACCAGCTTGGACAATCAATCTGAAAGGATTCTGAGAACTAGTGCATGGCCTTTTTGCAGTCGGTGATGAAAAGGGGGCCTCAGACTTTCTCTTTGAGGGGGTGCTTGCCATCTATGGAGATACTAGGCTCTTTTCTTCATTATATAATGATGCCCCCAAGACGACCTTGCCCTTGCCCTGCACTTGCCTTGGATGTTCCAAGTCATCAACTTCTTCGGGGTTGCATCCGCCAGGGGGCACTATATCAGCGAACGAGAAAGGCTGATAAGTATTAATGTTATTGTCATAATGTGATGAGAACTTGTCATCAATCGCCAGTGCACCATCCGAGGATGTCTTATCATTGTGGACCCTCATGATCCACCATTGCTAGATTTTATGATCCATCCAATCTGGGTGCTTGAATTTCATTTTGGCGATAATAGCCCTGGATAGTCTCTGCTCTTGATTGACAGCTGGATTGTACTCAGTCTCCATAGTGTAAAACTCTAGCCATGGGGGCAAAGGCATCATCTTATCTACATGCCATTCTAGCTCTAGACCTAGTGGATTATTACGCTGGCTCTCCATATCATAATTGGGGTAAGAGTGAAAATATTTGACATGGAGGTTTCTCTGAATGATGTCGTGTGGGTCCCATTTCCAGCGATGGGGAAGCTCAATCAGCCCGTAATCTGAAAGCATTATCGTCAGAACAACGTTTTGACCACACTACATTATTTTAAAGCCTCCAAACTTGAAAGGAGTAGAGACTATCACCCTTCTACCCCGACATTTCTTGTATTCCTCATTGGTGTGGTCAAGTTGGCGGGCAACCTCCAAGGAGAAAATATAGGGCATGGTGTAATAGGGCAACAGAAAAGGCTTTTATGTAAACCCGTAGACTCTGACGACCAGGCCTTGGGTGAGCAGAAAAGTGTCCCCCAACTACTCATCTACCAACTGGTTCCTTAACTCCATTGGAACCCACTCACATCGGCCATATACTATCTTCAGTGCTAGCCCAAGGAAAATCTGATTGAAGACGTAGTAAGACTCATTTTTGGATAGGTTGTTTGTCCAGAGATAGACTGGCAAAGGCTTGCCCTCTTCGTCCTTCTGATTCTTCGCTATGTTGTGGAACTTTTCATGCATATGCTAGAAGAAATACCACACCAATAGGGATGAGAGTCTAAATTGTTCATCCTTAGGGTCAAAACATTGAATATGGGCTAAACACCCATGCAATTGCCACGCCATGAACTCTGCCTAGTCATAAAATACTGGAATAGCACCTGGCCTCACTTTGGAAGGAAAATAAATCTCATTTTCTAGTATGGCTTGTGCCATCAAAACCTGCCAGTCATACACCCACTCGTCTGTTGGGAGACCTGATACGTACGCTAGGATGGAATAAATTTCAGGGTGCGCGAACTCGGCCAGGGGCTTTGAAAGCTGGGGAAATTCATCTACCGCTACGGTGCTTCCTAGCTGTCCCCTTATGAAATGTTGCATCTCTGGTGTTGGCTGGTATCTTTCACTTTCTTCATCTATGTGTATTTTTCTCAGAATGAACTCAGATGAGTGCTTCCTCCCACAGGAAAAAGCTTCTTGGATAGAGTTAGTTGTAATGGCAAATAACACTTCTACCTAAGCATTCCTAACCATTCTCGACTGGGCATCATAGAATAGTGATACAACTTTTATGAATTTTGGGTAGTGATGTATTGGCATGCATGTGTAAAAATACAGATGTGAGTGGTAAATAGCCGACAATGGATTTATGGTCGGGGCTTCTCTATGCGCTTCTTCAACTTCTAAGTGCAATAGCTCCACCTCCTTGTGGGTGACCAAGCAATCTTGATATCGAAAGAGGGGATGTTATGGGGCTATTAATTCAACTACCTTTTTCTCCCGCTTTCACGTCTTCTTTGGTTTTTTTGAACCAGATGCCCCAGCCTGTGCAGCTTTTTCTTTGGATTCTCTCTCATTTTTCTCCATTTTCTCAGCCCTTTTGCTCTCTTTACCCATGTCTACTGTAGAAAATTAGTGAAATTCACCCTTCAAAAGTGTTGGTTCTCTAAAATAACGTTGAATGCAATGGTAGAGGAGAATACAGAAATGCTCCAGGTGATTTTTTAAACAAATATTTTAACAAGGAGCCCGCCACCTTATAGCATGAAATTTTAGTCTACCACCTTTTAATGCTGAGGACTTGAAGTTAATGCTGGTAGAGAACATGCAGGAAAGCGTGTGCCTTGAATTACCCACATGCTGGTGGTTGCATTTTGGAAATGATAAATAACGGTGATGGACAAGGACCTTCCCTTGGGGCACATGCTGCACATTGGGAGGAGCACCCATACTAATCTATGTGGGGAGCACACTTTGGCTGATGGAGAAGGGAACCACTTTGATTGGGTAGCCACATGGTTCTCATTTTTTAAAGAAAATTCTATGCTTTTAGGGTTAGGGTTTGAAAGTGACCCTTCCATCAATGCACTTATCCCTCCATGACACTTGGCGTGATCTGGACGGACAATTTGAAACAAAATAAAAAACAACATTTATAAGTGGGACCTTTAGCTTAAGCACTCCCTTGTGGAGCACTTTTAGCTTAAGCACTCCCTTGTGGAGTGCTTTTCCCTTGAGCACTCCCTTATGGAGCGCTTTTCGCTTAAGCGCTCCCTTGTGGAGCACTTTTTCCTTGAGCACTCCCTTGTGGAGCGCTTTTAGCTTATTAAGGGATGAATTTTTTTTTTAGAGAACTTGAAAGCAGGGTGCTTTACCTCAAAGTGCCCCTTTGAGAAAATATTACATGGTAAAAGAGAAAGGACTGCTTCATAAAAAATTCCTTCTACCAGAAACAAGACTAATGCCAACTATCTCATCTTGGCTACAAAAAAGCTAACTATACAAACCCTTTTAAAAGAAACTATATACATGAGAAATACCTGGGAGATTAGCTATCTCTGTCAGAGCTCAGCAGATGATAAATTTTTAGAAGAAAGGCATTCACCGCAATTGGGAGAGTGAAACCTTCCATATCTTGGAGAATGAAAGAGTTGATCTGGTTAACTCCGGAGATTCAAAATGGGCCTTCCCAGAAGGCATCGAACTTCTCATGGTTCCCTGGCTTGGATTTGTTTTCATTCCACTTTAAAACCAAATCCTCAATGTTGAAGGCTCGATCAGAAGTCTTTTTCTCAAACTAGCTTTTGGTGGATTCGACATGCTTGGTGAAGGCTTCGTAGGCTTTCTCCCTTTCTTCTTCCAAATGTTAGCAACTATGCCAACCTTGCATCCATTGAATTGAATTGGTCCTCTTTAGTGTCGAGCCACTTAAGCAACTGTAATGCAGGTAGTTCAATGTGCGTGGGCAATATTGCATCTCTCCCATACACCAATGAGTAGTTTGATGTCTTGATTGATCATTTGATAAAAATTCGATCAGCCCAAAGAGATTTCAATATTCGTAATAGATTTTTGTTTATGGATTTAGCCAGCCCATTGCCCTACGGGTAATAGTTGGATGAGGTTTTTAAATAGATCCCATACTTGATTGTGAACTCGTAGATATTTGTACCGATGAAAGGGGAGCCATTATCAGACACAATGGCTTTAGGTACACCAAAGTGAGTGATCAGCCCTTCGAGGAAGGAGATGACCACGTCCTGGTTAGCCTGCTTGGTCGGAATTACTTTCGACCACCGAGTGAAGTAGTCTGTGGTGGTCAAAATGTATTTGTGGCTGATGGAGGAGTTGGGATTGATGATCCCAATAAAGTCAAGACCCCACTATTGGAATGGGGATTCCACCTGGATGGGATGGAGAGGAAGCGATGCATTCCTAGTCCTTCTCGAGTAGCGCTGGCAACTATCACAGTGTTGACTGACCTTGAAGGCATCAAAAAATAGAGTGGGCCAATAGTAGCCTACTTTGATGATCTTCAGTGCCATCGGTCTACCTATGAAATGCCCTCCTGAAATCCTAGAGTGAAATTCTTCTAGGATTTTTTTCTTCTTCGATTCCTTAATACATCTCAGGAGAACTCCATCAATGTTTCGATAAAATAATCCATTGGGCATTGGGACGTACCTGCCAGCTTGTAGATGAAACCTCCTTCTTTGCGAAGCATTGAAGTGAGATGGGCATCTTCCTGTGTCAAAGTACCTAACCAGATCATCTATCCAATCTAGACTATTGACTGATGAATTAGCGAAATTACCATTGGGAGTAGGCTTGTCTGAGTTGGGACTTGTAGCTTCAACTATGGTATTTTTGGCCAACTCTTGGCACAATGCTCTACCTCTTACCAGCTTGGTGGGGCATATCTCAATGTCAAACTCTTGGATCTTGGTGACCCATCTGACCCTCCTATTGCCCAGCTCACCTTGAATGATAAAATTTTGGACGTCTGGGTGTATCACGTACACTATCATCTTACTCTGAGAGATGAAATGTCAAAAATTTTGAAGAGACCTCATCACTGCATGCACCTATCATTCAATAAAATTGAACTTTTCTTCATGTGGCTGGATGATTTGGCTGAGGAACGCTATGGGGTGCTCATTTTCGTCTTCGTCTTTTTGTGTCAGAATGACGACATAGCTCTCTGGTTCCCCAACTATGTATAGGATGAAATCTCATGAATAGTCAGGATTGATGAGGATGGGAGCTTGGGCGATGCGCTCCTTAATTTCTTGAAAAGCCTACCTTCTTTCATCAGTCCACTTGAATTCAGCATCCTTCTTTAGGAGCTCGACCATCGACTTTATTACTTGGGCAAAGTCGGCGATGAACTTTCTGACGAAGTTGATCTATCCAAAAAAGGACTGCAGGGCCTTTTTATTTGTTGGTAGTGGGAGGCAAAAAAGTGCCTCAGCTCGAGCAGGATCGATAGTTAACCCCTTTTTAGAGATCAAATGACCGAGTAGCTTTCCTTCTTTCACTGCGAAGATTGATTTCTTGGGGTTGATGGAGACCCCAAACTCTCGATATTTTTCAAAAACTTGTCGTAAATGTAGGCCATGCTCCTCCCTCTTATGGGAGAAGACTATCATGTCATCTAAATAAATTACGATGACATGATTCAACAGTTCACCGAAGGTGAGATCCATCGCTCTCTAGAAAGTTGCCCTAGCATTTGAAAGGTCGAAGGGCATGCATTGGTAGGTGAATGTTCCCCACTTGGTGGTGAACGCGGTCTTATGTTGGTCTTCATCCTTGACCCAGATCTGGTTGTAGCTGGAGAAACCATCTAGCAAGGAAAACCTCTGTGCTCCTACCACCACGTGCAAGATTTGATCGATCTGAGGTAGCGGGTAGTGATCTTTGAGCGAAGCTTGGTTGAGATTTTGAAAATCAATACACAAGTGAATATCATCGTTCTTCTTTCATACTGGAACAAGGTTGGCCACCCAGGAGGAATGCTTGATTGGATAAATGATCTTAGCTTCAAGCATCTTTAGAATCTCAGCTCTCATTAGCATTTCAATTTTTGGGTTGATGGGTCATTGCTTCTGTCTGAATGGTTTAACTCCCTCCTCTAGCTCAATGGTGTGTTGGATGATATTTTTATCATACCCCTTTAGGTCTTGGTAGCACCATGCAATGATGTCAAGGTATTGCTTGCAAAGGGCATGAATCTGCTGAAGCTCTTTAGTTGTGCAATCGACCCCTACCTTGATAACCTTTCCTGGTTGTAACTCTAGGTCCATGAACTCCTTCTGGTCCACCTTGATCTTGTGGTCGATAGACCTATCATTTTGGTCGAATAAACTCTCCAACGTGATTAGGCCCTTCGGGATGTGGTTGTTTTTCAACTAAATCAGCCCCTCCTGATCCTCCTCATTAAGGGTCCACTCTTCAATGGAGGATGCTTCATCTACTAAAAAATTGACCAATTGCTCATCATTATCGAACACCTACCAGTGGAGTTTTTTATCAGGCATAGAAGGCCTGTAGATCAGCCTCACTATCTTAGGCTTGTGCATCATATCATCTGCTAGTGAAAATCGAGCATCGATGGAGGCTAAGATGTTTGCAAGCTTGTTTTGCTCTCATAAAATTGACTTGATGTTCAATATCGTAAAGGATTCAAGCAAATCCCATACCTTGTTGTGGTATGCTTTCAAATAGTGCTGTTTGGAGACGCACTTACTGGTAACTTGGTTGTAGATTAATTTGGAATCTCTGAATATCTACAATTGTCTGATGCCGAGCTTTTTGGCTTTCTTGAGTCCTAGGCACAGAGCCTCATATTTTGTTGCATTATTCATACAGCTCCATGCGAGCCTGTACGAATAAGTCTTATGCTCTCCTGATGGGGCAATGAGAGTGATACCAGCTCCTGCACCATTCTTACATTGGGCATCATCAAAGTACAACTTCCATAGCTGATCGAGTGCAGGGGACTCTTCTATGGGTGTTTTTATTTTGGCATTTTTAGGCTTTGTCAATGAATAACAACCCAAATCAGTCCCAATGATAGCATTAAAATTTATCATAGAAAAATCCTCTTTGACTCGAAGATCACCGAGGGATTCCTCCATCAGGTCTACTATTTGCATTTCCTCTGCCATCAAGTTGATAGAGACCGAGCCCTTTTCCTCATCTTCAAGCTTTTCAACATGGAAAGGGATAGGTTTTTCATTGAAGAGCTTGAATCCTTTCCCCTTGAATGGGATCTCCAAGTGTGAGTAGTCGAGGGAGAGATAGCCTCCCAACTTAGCTATGAATTCTCATGAGAGGCACATACTAAAGTATGGCTCTAAGTCAACTACCATGATCTCTTGGATAATGGTGACTTGTGGCATCTGGTGGAGTTGGATGGGAATATCTTTGATAACTCCTACCATCTTTACAGGAGTTCCATCTAGCTGCAACACTCCAGGGCTACTTCGAGTGTACTCCATGCCCATGATTTCATAGACTACTTTGGGCATGACGGTCGTCGTGGTGCCTGAGTCGATCATGTAGTTATGCATGACCCATCCTTCCATGTGAAGGGAGAGGTAGAATGGTAGGGGCCGATTCTTACCTATGGTTGAGGTGGTCAGCGGAGATGCAAACACTATCTACGTTGGCTTACTCCCTTTATCCTTAGAGGATTTGAGGGATTCTTGCAAGAGGTCAACTTGACCTGGGAGTTGGAGAGCATCGTAGAGGCTTACCTTAGCTAGAGACCTTTTCATTTCTTCGATGATGTTGTACGTCAAAGTGCTCGGTTCTCCTACTCCCTTCGTAGGCTCATACGTCTTTCGATATTGTTGTGTGGCATCAACCCACTGGCGCTTGGTCAGAGAGGGATATTTGAGTTTTTCTCTAGCCTCATCTTGCATGTATGCTTGTGGTTGAGAGAGTTGGTGCTCTAGTTTGTTGAATCTTTTCATTTCTAGTGCGAGGCAATAGGTAGTCCTTTGAGAGCTCAGGCGGCTTTGAGGTCACCATCAAATTGGGAGATTTTATCTGAAGGTTGTGCCTTTTGGCTCCATGGCTTGGGTGGTGTTGGTACCTTTAATGGCTCCATCTGAGCCAGATCTGCTTCAATAGCTTTCTTACCAGCTTTGGTGAGGACCGAGACTTGCTCATCAGAAGGGATCATGAAATTATGATCAGCTTCATGGATTATATTGACTTGCTCATAAGCTCCACCGTATAGTGTCTGAACATAATTGAGGTGCACCACGTAGGTTTCTTCACTGTGTGGATCATTACATGTAGTGCACCAATATGTCGGGTCTGAGGCACCGATCTCTCCACTGCTCATTATAGCTAAATTTCTTTTAGGCTGTCGATGGGTAGATGATGCCTACTCTTTTGTGATTGGAGGAGGAGGGAATATTCTATGCTGAAAGCCTTGGTCATCCTATCTTCTCCTCATGACGATCATCTGATTTTCCATAGTCTTCATGTATTCCTTCACCTCTTGCAACTCTTTGGCCTGTGCCTCATTCATAGCTACCTGGTTGGAAATTATCTGACTTACAAATATTGGCAATGGGGTCAGTGGTGCAAGTAGCGCTAGGTACTGGATAGGAGGTGGTAGTTGGGGAATGGTGGGTACTTGATACTATGGTATAGGCATTTGGAATTGTGAAGTGGGCACCATTTGGTACTGAGAGGATGGATTCCATGGTTGGTTAGGGTACATCTGATATGTAGGCGGAGCGGATGTGCTCGAGTACATATTTTGCAAAAAATCTAGATAAATTGGGGTTGTCACCTTGGGGGTAACTTCTCGATAGCTATTAGGTCGGCCTCTACCTTCTGGGCCTGCTCGTAAAGAGTAGGGAATGTATTGATATTAGCATGTTGGATGCTCATGCTAATATCTGAGTGGAAATCCCTTAAGTAATAAAACATGGCTTACTCAGGTGTGGGTCGAAGGTCGTCTGTGACTCTCTGCCAAGTTCTTGCAAACCTAACATTGAAGTCGGCTATCTCTTCCTGAGGATGCCTTTGAATAGTGGTAAACTAGTGCAACAAAGATAAGGGGTCCGCTTGTTCATTGAAGCCCCTTATCATCTATCCAGCCAGTTGATCCCATGAAGTAATGGTGTCGGGTGAGAGCAACTGGTACCAGTAAAGAAGCTTACCTCTCAGTGAAAGAACCAGTAACTTCACCATGATGTCTTCATTGGTGATTTTATGGATGGTCACCAGTACCACGACATCTTGGATGTGCTCTTACATGGTCTTTCCTATGTCATCATAAGTAGGTAGGGCCTTCAAAGTAGTCGGTGGCACCATGTGTTGAGCCTATAAGGCGAGTGGTCCCGTATGATTCTAGGCTGCAAACTACCTAGGTGGATTCGGTTGTGCCATATGGGGTGGTGGATTTGTATGGAGCGATGGAGGTGGTAGAGCTTGCTGAGCTAGAACGATCGAAACACTCAGAGCTCCTGATTGATCATTTGGTGGGGTCAAAGTATACTGATGATCCAGAGAATTTGGTGGATTTGGAGGTAAGCTAGTCGTTGTGCTATCGAGAGTCGGATTCTATGAATCAAGAATAGCTTCTTGTGATGATGTCTCGACAAGCAGAATGTTTGACCCGACCACCCTAGGATGTTCTCCTAAAGCGTCGATGTCAAGCTCATAGAACTCGGTTTCTTCTTCTATATTTCTAGATCTCCACCTCGTACGCATGAAGGCATGATTTTTTACACTGGTCTATGAGATTCGAAGGTCTTTGAGTTCAGCAGAGTCACCAGATGTTCAGATTGGACAACAATAAGATGAACATCACTTCTTAATACTGATAAAACGTGGAACGTTTGTGTCCCATCGGGCATGCCAGAAACTATTGGTAATCGAACCGATCTAGATACAAGTTTTCTAAGTCTATAACACCCTAGGCCCACTACCAAGCATTGAATGCCCGAAGGAAAGGGATGTCCTCTATGGAAATCTCTAGTAGGGTTGGTTCCAAAAATAAAAATGGGGGTTTGGAGATAAGGGATAGGAAGATACTGAAAGATATGGGAAATTATGAAAAGGAATGGGAAATGGCCAAAGGCCAGAAATTCGAGGTGATGGACCGGAAGCATGATAGACAACTTAGATATTTGAACCAACAACAATCAAAATAATGACTTTTAATAAAAACCAATATAAAATCCTCAGAACTATGTAAACTCCAACAAGTATTCCAGGGATTAGTACTCTATCAACAACAAAATCCAGAAAATAGAATTAAACTATATAATAAAGAGACTAATTTAATAGAAATCACATAATAGAAGTCATACACAGAGATAGAGAACTCGAACTGGAGCTAGAAGCCTTTATTTTGGAAGCAGATTTCAAGTACACAACTACTTTTCTAGCAGAAGTTATCCATGTAAATTACAGAAAAGAAGCGAGCTTTTATAGAATAAATATGTCACTTTAAGACATTAATACCTAACCACCCCGAGATGGGTAGATTCAATTTTGGTAACAGTCAAAAATAGTCAGTTTTTAACCTTACAGATAACTTAGTATTGAAAATAGAAGGTTTTGGTACTGACTTGAACAGTCAATCTGGCATTATAGGTAACTTGTTTTCAAAGTTAGAAAGTTTTAGCAATGATCCACAAATGGGCGGTCTAAAATGTAGCAGGGGAGCGGTGCAACCACAAAATGTTGAATAGGTCTAGTCTTCTCCTTCCTGATTCTTCTTACTTGATTTTATATTTAGAGTGAAGAAACGCTCCCATGTGGAGCGCTTTCCACTTAAGCGCTCCCATGTGGAGTGCTTTCCACTTAAGCACTCCCTTGTGGAGCACTTTTCAACAAAGCACTCCCTTGTGGAGCACTTTTAACCAAGCACTCCCTGGTGGAGCGCTTTTCAACAAAGCACTCCCATGTGGAGTGCTTTCCACTAAAGCACTCCCTTGTGGAGCACTTTTCAACAAAGTGCTCCCTTGTGGAGCGCTTTTCACCAAAGCACTCCCTTGTGGAGTGCTTTTCACCAAAGTGCTCCCTTGTGGAGCACTTTCACCATTTCTTCTTATACTTAGCCATTTTACCAACTTTCACTCTTCAGCTCTTGGCGTTGTCTGAACACATTTTTTTCTTTTAAAAGGAAAACTTACCTAAGTCAAGAAAAACTAGGAATTACAGCTATATGGAAAGAAATATTTTTCAAGTGCCAAGGAAGAATTTATCAGTGGATTACCCATGCTAAAACATTTACAATTTTGCATGCAACATATCAGGAAAGATATAGAAACGTAGAAAAAATACAGAGAAGATAGGAAACCAAGCAATGCATTGCATACAATTTTTTTAGAAGAGATAGTTAGTGGAAGCGTGACAATATAACAACACTTTAACCATTTTTAATGGGAAAAGAGAAGTTTTACACTGAATGATTCCAAAATGTAAACAAAACAAAAAATAGCAACAGTGTGACAAAATTGGTGATAGGTAGCAGGGAGAATGGATTTGCTTGTTCATTGAACCCTTTGATTAGTAGTTCAACCAACTGGTCCTAGGTAGTGATGGTGGCAAGTTGTAACAATCAGTACTAGTATAGCAATTTTATTCGAAGAGAGAACAAGCAATATTACCATTATATCCTCATCAATGATGCCATGAATTATCACCAAAGCAGTTATGTCTTGAACATGCTCATAGGTCATCTTCCTCGTACTGTCGTAAGTTGGCATAGCCTTCATCACCACTTATGGGATTGGATTTTGAGCTTGCATATTTAGAGATCCAGAGTGGTTCCATACTGGAAACTATCTTGGTGGTTGTGGTGATGTATTTTAAGCCATGTGGAATGGTGTGTGTGGTTGGGGAGGTGGAAAACTAGTGATTGTGCTAGTTGTACTCAAAGGAACAGAAAACACACCATCTTACTATGAAGATTTTACACTTGATGGGACATATAGAGTAACTAACCTAGGATGTTCTCTTAGCATTTGGATTTCAAGTTCATAAAACTCAATGGGATCTAGATTTTTGGCCTTTGATCTTGTGATCATGAAGAAATCTTTCACTCACTTCATGTTCAAAGGCTTCCAAGTAGATCTGAGTCGCCAGATATTCTAATTATATAGTACAAATGTGAACATAAAACCTTAATACTGTTGAAAGTGGAACCTTTTGATAGTCCCATCGGGTGTACCAAAAATTGTTGGTCACGAATCTACCTAGTACAAAATCTATGTTTTGTGCACCCTAGACCCGACCAACATTGAAATGTCGAAGGAGAGAAATGTCCTCTAGGCCAATCTCCAGAGATAACTGGCTCCTTTTCTAATCTACTCTAATTTAAAGCTTAGGGTAACATGAAAGAAATTGGAAAATATGGCTATAAGCCAAAAGTGTAGGACGAGGATAGACTAATAGTTAAAATTCAAATCAAGCAATGATTAGCATTCAATAGAGATGAAAGAATAGGAACTACTTACAGTTTTGCAAAGACAACCTCCAAAGAACATCTCAATATTCACTCCACCAGCAGATATTAAATTTAGATGTAGAATTTAAATGTAGTAACTAATGGAGATGAAGGTATTCAGAAATGACATACAAAAAATAATCAAATGCAACACCATCCAAAGAACCAGAAGCCGAATGTCTTTCTATTGGCGTAGAAAACTTAAAGTATTTTTTTATACAGTGTCTATCCTCCTTTTTACATGAAAAATGATTAGTATTTATAGAGGATTGCACCTCTTTCATTTAATGCAAATAAAAACAAAATTTTGGTAGATCAAAAACTAGAGAGAGTAATTTCCTCCCTTCAGACAGTGATATTCAAGTCAAATATATCCTTTATATAAACAACGATCCTGCTTTGGTGGAAGAATCATTTGGGAAACTAGCAGTATTAAATGATGGAAGACTTCCTCAAGCGTTGGTACATTAGGATGCAATGAAGTTACTTGAATATCGAGAGCTCGATCATTGAACCTGTGTTACCCCTATGCTTTGAAACTCCACCTTCACTAAGAAAGTCCAATGACTATTTATTTTATCTTGAAAATTAGCAAGTTCAATGGGTGGTGCATTGGAAATGAACAAGAATGAAGCATTATCACTTATATTGCTTTTAAAATTAAATTCGAGCAGTCCCTAGCATTTCTCAAGAAATATCTACAAAATGGGGCCTTGGAAAATGGAAGAAATTAGTTTCACCCAAAAATGGAGTGAAAAGCCTTTTCGAGGTCATGATGGGCAAAAACAAAAATCTGCTTGGCCTCCTACTAACATCTCGATGATTTCACTCCTGAATACTTCTTTCTCTTATCATCTTCTTATGCCCGAAAGAGAATGCCTTCATCTTCATTTAGAATTTTCCTGCATCTTAATTTTAATTGCAATTTGAATAGCGGTAAAATTGACTGATTTTACCCCCAAAGGAGGGCAACAGGGATTTTCACCTCCTTTGGAATATGATGTTGACTTTGACTTCTCAAATTCAATATGGGCACACGTTGCAATCTTATTTCGCCTCAGTTCATTTGAAAACTTGAATTCACCTCATGGAGAAGCGAAACTACATGGCACCTCTTGACAGAGGTGCCTTTGACTTTGACCATACCTTTAGCTTCACACCAAGCACTATTTTTTATTTTCACCCCACCATGGGTGTAACCATTAAACATTTAAAAGAGGGCCCCACTTCGTCACTTCAAACTTACTTTAAAATACTTAATATTGCCTTTCACCCCAAAGAGACACGACAATGAGTTTCGCCCCTCACTTGGGACGAAAGCATTCTGCTTCATCCTTTTAAATTTTTATTTTGTTTAAACTTACGACTTTCATCCCTTTGCTCCTATTGGGGTGAAGTCACTTTTATGCATTACGTTTTACCTCGAAGAGGGATGAAAGTGATTTTTACCCCTCAATTGGGGTAAAACTACCTCACTTCTCTTAATTTCCCTATTTTACGAATTTCACTCCCTTTTGGGGTGCGACGTCACTTTGTACACAAGTCTTGGGTCAAAAACAATAAAGTTCATCCTTTTCCTTATAATTTGACCGCTCATTCAAAACCAATAGCCTCCTTCATTGTCTTCGCGTAACTTCGGACGAAACCATATTTCCACTGCATTTCGCCCCTAAGAGGGGTGAAAAATATTTTAGCCCCTTACTTGGGGCAAAGTTAATTTGGCACTCTTCCTTTTAATCATTTTTTTTCTGACTCTTTTTCCACTTAAAGCATTCTTCAACACATTCATACATTGTATTTTTCTCATGAATTTCATTTTATTTTTACAATAATATTATTTAAAAATGAGTAAAACAATAAAAATTATACTAAAATAGACGGTAAAAACTATAAATCTTACCTCAATAATTTTAAAGAAAATTTGACAATCAAAGTTCAAACAGAATTCAATGTGGCAAAGTGACAAAAATGCCAACATAACCAAATATTATATATATATATATAATTTTGTTGATAGCTTCATTCAGTTATTTTCCATGAGCACTTTATTTCTTTAATTCTCATGATCACTTGGTCAGTTCCAATTCATGAGTATTTTCATTAATTCATGCATTACTACTTCAATTATGCTTGTTTTTATATGAATATTCCTAACAAAAATAGATACTGACATGTAAACCCAACATAAGGTAAAATTAGACAAAACGTCAATTTTTGCCAAAGTCATAACAAGTGTAATCTATTATTTAAATGAAATTTATTCCTAATTAATGAATTGACTAAGTCTGAAAGAGTGAATTTTTGTCATCACTAAGAGAAAAATACTCCCTAACATAGGATGCCATAAAAGGAATGCATTTTGGTTCATGAAGTTTGAGGTAATGGTCTAGAAAATGATCTTTTATCTTCTAATGATCTAGAACAACTTTAGAGAAAATCCTAATTGGTTAATCATCAATTTTATTAAAAGATGTTAAGTTGCAAGCTTACTAGAGTGGTAAGGGCTTTGGCCTCTCTTTTAGAGGTCCAAGGTTCAAACCCCATTTAGTATGAGGGGACCGGGACCCCTCATAAAAACTCGTGTAAACTAATTGATTTTTTTTATTAAAAGATGTTACTAAATTACGTATTTACCAGATTAACATAAAAATTCTTTAAATGGGTACACATATTGAATTTTAGACCTTGAGTATTGATGGACCTATATTTTTTTAATTGGTTATATGGTATTGAAATGATACCCACCCATGTTGCATTATGACTACATAGTGGTATTATAATAACTTGGAAATAATTCTTGTATTGATTGGTAAGATTTGAATGTGGCTCTCCTCTCTGACTAAGTTTACTCTATTGATATCATTTCATTTGATTGAAATGTTAAGGGTTGACCATAGGATTATAACCTTGGTTGATGGTGTGAACTTCTTCATTCCTAACCAAACTCCCTAAACCCCATGGGGTTATTGATGATCCTAAGTTATGCTTAATATTATTGGAAATTTAACATGATATTACACTTATCTAGAAATATTTCATGGATTTCAAGAGCCATGCTTTGGAACTTTGGTTCTTGCATTTTGGGATAAACATGAAAAAAAATTATATTTTAAAATAATTGTTGGAAAGTATTTTATTTTTGGTTAGATGATGAACACTACCATGGTAGTTTACATAGTCCAACCACTTTGTTTGCATTTGGTGAGGCAATTTCCCTTGCCCAAGTCATAATCACTTCAATTCTCTCCAAAAGGTATTTTTAGAAAAATATACATAAATTAAGACTAAAGAGTTTGATGAAACCCATAAATTCACAACTAGCATTGTCACCAAGGTTGTATCTTTGGAACAAAAAATTTAGTATCAATGATAGTATTAGTGCTTGTGTAGAATATGTTAGGTATATAGAGGAGAGATATCATGAGTTAGGTCTGTATGTAACAACCTCCATACTTGGGTTGGTCAAAACTAGCATGAAAGTTTTATATTAATTATTTTCATCATAAATGAAAATAATATAATGAATTACCACTTAGTAGAATATAGTCTACTATATAATGTAGATCATATTAATCCTTAAATTCAGCCAATTCATATTTTTCAAATCTATTTATAAATACCAAATATTCTATATTCATTTCATGTACATATTCAACCCAGATATAGTCTACTTAGCTAAACTAGTCTCTCTAGTCTTTAAGAATTTGAGGTTTACTAACCTTAAATTTACCCATCAACATTGTGATGAGGATATAATTCACTATCTATTACTCAAGGCTAAGTAACACGTTCCTTTAGAGGGCTCTGTTGAATTTCCTTTATCATTTACAATGAGCCTAATAAGTTGAGAGAAGTATCATCCTTGTTCCACAAGTTAATATAGTTGTGGATGTGCCTATTGGAGTTTTCCATCTATTTTAACCTTTTGTTCAGATAAATAAGACCCAATTATCATTCATGGTTTATATCAAACAACTACAAGGTCACATAACATTTTAAGCTTAATGACATGACATCAATCAATAATACTTGATTAAATAAAATTGATCTATCCATTAAAGTAATGTTAGTTTATTCATCTCATCAATAATTTTGAAGGGTGTTATTATTAATTCCTTTCGAGTCTTCTAAAATTAGCCTTAACAGTAATACAAATAACAAGCATCTATATTTGTAAAATAGGCTTATAACTTGATCTCATATTTCATAAGGAACTTATATGGTCTGTTCATAAGAACTTAATAGAAAAACAAATCAACAAACATATATGTTTGTAAAACAATTTTATAACTTGCTCTTATCATCCATATGGAACATATGCACTCTAAAAGGCACTAAATCTCTATACAAAGTCATGTTCTAATTTTTTTTTACAGAAAAGAGACTAAAAGACACTAAGTCATATTCCATTCCATTATATACAAGATATCATCAATTTTCATGAAGGAATCCAATAATTATGCTACAAATTTGTCCATCTATGGAATTAACATTTTTTGTTTGGTATAAAAATCTCCTCAAATGGTCAAAAAAATTGATCACAAATTGTAATTCACTTATCCATGATTTTACATCACATGATCAATTAACTATTTCATTATTACAATTACATTTATGTAATCAATATAAATAAGTTTTAACCAATAATATCAGAGCTTGAAACAATCCATTATAACTCAACATCCCCAAACAACTATATTGTAACAAGGTAATAGTTTCATCATCTCTAGAATTAAAATACAAATTGAATTGTATACAAAATTCATCAGTTTCATACCCAAACATTAAAATTATAATGAATCTCACAATTCCATATTAGAGTATTTGAACTTACTCCTTAACATGGCTATTACAAATTTTTATGACATCTATGTGGGAAGTTCTAGAGTACATGTTTTTAACTCTCTAGAATACTATTATAAGTGCATTCATTCACAACTATAACACAAGTAGGTCATATAAAATATTTGTACAATATTAAATCATACAATAGAAGTACTTAGTTTTATCTTTCCTCTTAATTATAAGAGCTATCAAGAAGTTAAGACCATCATGAGTTCACTATTTCTAGACTAAATTTTTTTGTCTCTTTAAGTTTATATATTATGGAGTCTATGCAACATATCCATGCATAAATATGTATATACAGGTTCGATGTGGTATATTATCACAAGATACATAAGGATTACATATCATAAACACATTATTCTCAAGATCAAGTAATGCCAATTTTCATTCACATACAATATTTCTAATTTTTAATTTTCACAAGAGTTTTTTTGTGTTTCTGCCTTGCGACCACTACACCTAAGATCACCACCATTGGTGACAATTCTCAACTAAGGTAATCAAGGAATGCAAAAAACTAACATTGCTACAACTATGAGGAGGAAGAGCTTCACTAAGGTTATTTTTCTCAACCAATAAATTCTTATTAGAAATTCTTTCAACTTTTGTTTTTACTAGAAAGAACCAATATTTTTGCGAGGAAAGTAGATATAGGGAAACAACATAGTAGAAGATAAAATTGTGGAAGTGTAACTTTCTACATCAAGTCATCATTAAATCATGTAGTAAACCATGTAGTCATATAATTAAGGAAATATTCCCTCTACATGAAGTTGACATTAAATTGTAAGTCAAATAAACAAAATGATTATCTCAATCATAGCTTAACCTAGCATTGTAGTATAATTTAACCAATGTATATCTTAGAGTGTAATTACTTTATAATTTTTGAAGCACATATAAATACTAAACAATATGTATACCCCTTTTTTCACTCATTTATGACTTGCAATATAAGTCCTATATCTCATCCATACCCATTTTTCTATTTTGACTTAACCTCACTTGCTTCATATTTTTCCTATGTTTTTATTCCCTAACTAATATAGGATGCTATTAAGTCAAATTTGTATATACACCACACAACATACCATCACACTATGGAGCACTTATACATAACAAATTCTTGACATAAACAAGGACCACAACATATATGATGGCTTTGGAAGCCTTAATGTTAATATAAAACTCATAGATAATTTCCACAAGATCAAATATAAGATAGTCATAATATAGTAAGATCAAGATAATGATATAAATAGAGTAAAACTAATATGTATATCAAGGCTTATAATATATCAACTAACATTCATTAATATGCATAAATATGAATGTAATAGCTTGAATCATACATGTACAAAGCATGTAGCAAGACTTACAATATTAGTTGCTCAAATGTATGTAAACTTTATTACTCCTCTTTCTCTTACAAATGTATCATAAACTCTATTACAATAATGATAGCTACACTTGCTATCTTCACTATGCTTGCTATACTTATTGTGCTCGCTATACTCCTCCTCGAAGTAATATATAGCCATTATAGAGTGACTCTTTGTATACTTAACTATTCCTTTTCTTATGCCAAGTCTTATGACTCTTGGATTCTCTACTTGACACTTGCATACACATGCCTCTATATTGTATGCACACCTAGACATGACTCTTTACTTAGCACACTCTAATCTAAATATACTTGTGCACTCTTACATATAATACTTGTGCACATATACTCACATTACACTTGCACACTTACTCATATGACACTCGTGCATTTCTTGCACATTATTATATTACATAAAATATTTACTCACACTTTAATCTAAGACTTGACCCTAGTCTAATATTTACAATATGTACCATGAAGGTACCACGGGGGTACATTAGCATGTACCAAATAATGTAATATTCTCCAAAAATATTTTTGTCTTAGCATAGTTATGATTAATCAATATTAATCTACATCTCATAGTTATATGACTTTTAAGGCATTCCTCATCACCATATTACCATGATTTCATTAAATCAAATGTCAATCATGGTGTTCTAAAAGAAAATATCAATGGCAATTTGTCATAGTTACAAATAAACTTTTATTATTTATAGATAATTCAACAATTTTGAATGAAATTGTGAACATATATCTAATAAAAATATTAATAAACTTAACCTTATCATTGCAATTTCTAGCCATGCAAATTTCAACAAAAAAATATGAAGATATTTGTATTTTAAAATCCTAAGTGACTTGTCCATATAATTATAATTTCTAATTATACAACATACAACAAAAATATGAACATATACCTATTAAAAAGCTAATTGACTCAACCATATAAGTTTTTTGGTAGATAATATACTATAGCATTAATACCAGGTTTTACAGGTTGACCCAAAACCTTTTACAAAAATCAACCCAGTGTTGTTGATGAACATGTCCTTACTAAGGATCCTATATATGTAAAATCTACATGCCACAAAAGCCATTACATCCGGTAAGGCACATATCCTGTTATCAAAAAGAAACTTCCCATACAACATTTTGGGTATACCCCAAGAAAAAACACCTGCATCATAATTACAAAAAAAGAAACAGACACAAATCCCTTCCTTGAAATAGTGGAGAAACAAAAAGCTACAGACACACATAGCAGAGTACTAAAAAAACTCCACAAGATCTGTATTGACAGTTACTCTTAATAATTCTTTGGTAATTGCTTTCTTCCGTATATTACATGCTTTGGGACCACATCCCATCTTGGCCAATCAGCCTTAGAGAAGTGAACCTGCTGGCTAGATTTATGGCGGTGGCTATCTGGTGGTCCATGTGGCTCTGGTTCGAAGTCTTATATTGTCATTTCTTTCTTGCCTTGTGATTATCAACCAACCTCAAATTACTAAGATGAATAGGAGCCATGTTATCTGACATGTGACTATTCCCATTAGTCTTTTTGGTATTTCCAAGCAGCATCCACCAAGACTGATAGCTCAAATAATTTTTATTGTGAGTTCATTTCAAAAAATATATGGGAATACTCATAGCCTTCGAACTTACAGTGCCTTCCCTATTGGCAAATTCTACTATCATTCTTGGAATTTTTGTTGAATAAGCTCCTCTACTTCGATTGGGACACCGTGTTCCCATTTGAAAATTCCATCACCATCGACACCCAAATTGGTTAGCTTATCAGCAACTTTGTTAGCTTACCAAAAGACATGTTGGGCTTTTCTATCCTGTCTTCCCTAGAAAAGGATCCTATCCTCTTCAAAAATTGTTTTCATCCTCCAAGGAGGTGTTTTCCAATTATTCAGGAGATTTATAACATTCATAGAGTCTCCTTCTGTGATCAAATTGCATTCTAAGTCTTGAGTCATTTGAAGGCCTCTCCACATAGCTCTAACTTTAGCTTCGTTGTTCGTCCTTGTTCCCAAATATTCAAAAAATGCAAGCATCATATTCCCATTATGATCTCGCACAATGCCACCAATGCCTTCTTTGCTAGGATTTTCCTTAGCCGCTCCATAAAAATTAAGCTTAAACCAACCCATAGGAGGTGGGGACCACTTAACATTGGCTCTGGGGTTGCTTACCCTAGGCACAGACTCATCTAACAAGGTTAAGCTTAAATATTAAGAAATTGTGATCCCCTACAGATGAGATTTACAACTATCAAAAGGGGTAAGGTTCACATTCTCATTGACAAAGGATAGGATCCTGGCAATGATAGCTTGATGATCATGGATAGACTCATTAAAGACTCTATGGTTCCTTTCTAACCACACCTGCCAAAGATAGTGATTAAGACAAATAGTCCACATGTATCTAAGTATTTGGCTTGAAAATGGGTAAGGCCACTGGATGAACAAATCAAGTACGATGGCTGGTTTAACCCAAGAAATATTGAAGCCCTAAAAAACCCCACTTAGGATAGTCAAGGAAAAATGGCACTCAAGTAAAATGTGATAAATAATCTCCCAATTAGCCCTGCACAGATAACAACAATTAGTGATACAAATACCTTTACTCATCATATTATCAATGGTTATAATTCTTCGTTGGATAACTAGCCATGAAAATACTACAATTTTGGAATTAAATTTTTTATCCAAACTAAGTCCTTTTGGAGGACAAAATCCTTGTCATCAAATAGAAGCTTGTAAGCCGATTTAACAGTGAACTGTCCATTTTCTGTATGATCCTAGGTCACTTGATCTTCCTTGGATATCATGGGGATAAACTGTTTCCCGAGAATGTTACAAAGATCATTTTATTTTACTTGAAATCCTTGAATCCTTATTTGTTTCCACTTCATTCTACCTCTATCCTAAACCATATAATCGAAGACTTTTTTGCCAGTGAATTCTTTCGTGATATCTCTAATTTGGGCTAAGTTAGGATATTGCATTAGTGGTTTGTCCTTATCCCACCTATCATTCCAGCAATTTATCTTCTCACCATTGCCTAAAAATCATATTAAACCTTTTTTGATGATTTCCTTACAATTGAGAATTTCTTTCCAAAAAGTAGAACCTCTGATTGGAACTAAGTCACTTAGAAATTCCATATTTTGAAGATACTTTCATTTTATGATAGTTTTCCATTCATTTTCTTCACCATAAATGAGGCGCCACGCATGCTTAGCTAGTAAAGCTAAATTCATATGAGAAATTCTCCTCAGACCTAAGCCCCCATTTTCCTTGGGTCTGCACACTTTGGTCCATCCTACAAGGTGTATCCTTTTTTTCTCCTCTGATCTAGTCCATAAAAATTATTTTTGGAGTTTCTCAATTTTATGGAAAACCTTCACAGGGGCTTTGAAAATGGAGAGGAAATAGACTGAAATGCTCTGAATAGAGGCCTCAGTGAGGGTTAGCTTTCCTTCTTGAGATAGAATATGACCTTTCCATCCAACAAGTTTTTTTTGAATTCTTTCAATAACCCTGTCCCACATTGACTCTCTCGGAGAACCAATGAAAATAGGGAGACCAAGATACGAAGTAGGGAGGTTTGCTATATCACACCCTAAAATTTTTGCAATCCTTCCTTACCTCTGAATGGGGGTGTTCAATAAATATAACTTGCTTTTACTAAAATTAACTTTTTGATTAACATCATCCTCGTAGATTTGTAGGATGTATTTAATTATTTTGGCCTCAACCACCGACACCTTAGTCAATAGAAGGGTATCATCAATGAATTATTGGTGAGAAATAGCCCTAGTGAGATATGTTGCCTTTATTCCTGATATTAGCCTTGAACTGCAAGCATTTTTTATGGTTCTACTTAAAGCTTCTACCATAATGATGAATAACATGGGGCTGATAGGGTCCCCCTACCAAATTCCTCTACGACTTTGAAAGTAACCAGCAATTGTTCCATTAACCAAAATTGAGAACCATGCTTTAGAAATGCATTATTTGATCAAATTAACCCATTGGTGGTGAAAACCAAACTTAAGAAGGACATTAATCATAAAGTCCCAATTTAGCCTATCAAATTCTTTATTCATATCAAGCTTGAAGGTAAAAATAGACCTGTTAGTCTTATGAGCA
Source organism: Wollemia nobilis (assembly GCA_028583015.1). Taxonomy (NCBI): domain Eukaryota; kingdom Viridiplantae; phylum Streptophyta; class Pinopsida; order Araucariales; family Araucariaceae; genus Wollemia; species Wollemia nobilis. The sequence goes on from JAQPPZ010000314.1 coordinate 5,515,008, forward strand.
GATTGCAGAGCTTCATGAACTATGATAACTCCATCCAAGATTCACCTACCCTAGACAAAGCTTCCCTGGCATAGATCTATGATGCGGGGTAGAACATCTCTCATTCTATTTGCAATGGCTTTAGTTAGGATCTTGTAAGAAATATTGCACAGATTTATTGTCCTGAAGTTAGCCATAGATTCAGGGGTTTTCTTCTTAGGAATTAGAGAAATAAAAGTAAAGTTGAGACATTTTGGGATATGATTGCTTGCTTGGAATTCTCTGATAGAAAAAATTACATCCTCACTTACAATGTCCCAAAAATCTTGATAGAAACGAGGGGGAAAGCCATCGGGTCCTGAGGCTTTGTCTGGCTCCATGCTAAATAAGGCTTCCTTAATTTCCTCATCAAAAAAGGGAGCTAGAAGCTTAAGGTTTATATCCTAATTTATTATACGAGGAATAGATTACAAGAGAATATCTTTGGCCTCCTCATTGCACTATGATTCCTTACCAAGGATAGAATTGAAATAAGTTATTGCCTCCTTTTTTATTTCTATTAAGTCATGAGTAATAGAACCATCTACTTTTTTTAAAAAATTATCTTGTTATTGCTTATGTTTCTAAGCATGGTGACGTGAAAAAACTTGGACTTTGAATCTTCATATTTCAACCAAAGAGCCCTTTATTTTTTCCTCCACTAGATTTCCTCACAGGCCAAAATGTTATGAAACTCTACTAGTTTTATCCATTCCTCCTTCCTAGTAGTTTCATCAGCATCACCATGTTGAATCCTTTGATCAATTATCTTCAAACTTTCAACAACCTATTTTTTATTTTCAAAGAGGTTCTCAAAGACCTCTTTTTTCCAAGTTCAAAGCTTTTCCTTAGCAAACTTTAATTTGCCAGCAAGTTTAAAAGTTGCACTACCCCTGATAGGCTGCTACCACCACTGAATTAATTTATCTCTAAAACTAGAATTTTTTATCCACATAGATTGAAATTTGAAAGGTTTCTTGAAGGACGGAGAGTTAGGGATCTCCAAAAAAATGGTATTATGATCAAATGAAATTTTAGGAAGGGCTTGTAGGTAGAATAACCGAACAATTTTGTAGCCTCCTTTGATAGAAAAAACCTGTCAAGCCTTTCTTGAATGAGATGACACCCTATCCATCAATTTTTCTAGGTTTAATTTGCTCCCCTAAGTTTTACATCCATCAACATGTTGGAGTTCACAAATTCATTAAACTCATCCATGCTCCTGATAGGTGGTCCATTTCCATCCATTTTTTCTGAATGGTAAAGAGGAGTATTAAGATCTCCAGCCATAATCCAGGGGAAATTATGGAAGATTTCACTCAGATTGCCTAAGTACTCCCATAGTAGATATCTCCCTTGAATTGAATTCGAGGCATAAATATTTGAAAGGATCCACGACCTATTGTTGTTTATTTCCTTAAATAAAACACTAAGAACCTTGTCATCTTTCTGAATAATGGTGTCTTCTACTATCCGAGGATCCCACAAAGTCATAAGGCCTCTAGACTCTCCTCTGGCTGATTTGCAAACCATCTCCTCTTGATTCCAAATTTTTTTTGCTACTTTTTTTGACTAAATCTCATCATTTTTTGTTTCTTGCAACACAATAATAGTTAGATTCACTTGATTTCTTATTGCACTGACTTCCCTATGTTTGGGAAGGCCATTGAGGCCTCTCACATTCCATGAGAGGAACTTCATTTAGATTTTTTGGGATTTCTTCCTCTCCCCATCCCTTGAGGGGGTTTTCCTAATTTGTTGTCTTCAAAACCTAGAATAACCTGTTGAAATAAGTTTCTCTATTTTCCATTGGCAATGTCATTATCAATTTTAATTTTTTGATGCTCAGCATTTGATATTCTCCCTCTTCTTTTTCACTGCCAAAATCTATAGAAGACTTCACAGTGCTCCTGGTTTTTTTAGGACTAAACTGGGGGGAGGCAATTTCTTGCAGAATCGAAATTTCATATTCCTTAGTCTGAAGAGTTTCACATATCTCCATCCCTACATCCAAATATTCTCCTTTTTCCCTGTATTCCCCTAATCTGTGGGATGACCCCTCAATAGGATTCACCTGGATCCTAGTGATGATGTTAGGGAGATGAGATTTTTTATTTTCCAATGCCTCAACTTTCTTCCTAATTTCTTCATCATTAGGGTTTGGCTTTGGGATGCCCACTAGGCTTGAAGTATTTTTAGCATTGGGATTTAAGAATCTTGACTTGGATGGGGATTCTAGAGATCGGGAATTAGGGTTTGGTTTTGTGATGCCCACGGGGCTTACAGTAATTTTAGCATTAGGGTTTGAGGATCCTAACTTGGATGGGGATTCTAGAGAGTCAAAAAGGTTAGCTTGAAGGTTCTGGGCTTCCATGTCTTTTGATAATCCTCCTACTCCCATATTGGATAGAATTGAAAATTTATTTGAAACTAGAGGATTGGAACTTACTTGAGTATTTTGGTTGCCAACAACCTATTGTTTTCCTTTGTCTTTTTGGGACCCTACACCCTCTCTTTTATTTTTTTGGTAGACATAGTTTTCCTTATTGAAATCACCTCTGCTATGGAAACTCCTCAAATTTCCTCTGTCTAGCATTCCCTGCTTTTGCTTTTCTCTATTCATTTCCAGGTTAGGGCAATGATTCCATAGATGTCCTTGTTTTTTGCATTCTGCACAGAATTCCAATCTATTCTCGTATTATATCGATTATTTTCGATAGTATTCTAGCTCCACAAACCTTGGCAATTCATTATCTAAATTAGCATTTATGTAGATTTGTGCATGAGTCATCCTTTTCTTGGCCAAGGTCGCATGGTCAATGGATATTAGATCCCCTATAGTTCTAGCTATGCCCTATAGCCAATATTCATTGAATAACTGGGTAGGTAGACTCGGGAGACAAACCCAAATAGGGGAAATGTTAATATTTTGCTTTTCAGGGTCAAAATCTTCACCCCATCATTTGAGAAAAAGGCTCCTTTTGCCTAAAAACCAAGGACCTCCTATTAAAATGTGGTTAGCATCCTCCATATTGTTAAAACAGATAATGAAGAACCCTCAAGTTAGAGATACCAACTCCAAGCTGCCTACCGGTCATAATTTACCCATCACCCAAGCCCTGATAGTCTCCATGTCCGGCCTACCTCCCAAAAACTTGCCTACTAGGGAGAATTTTTCCATTGAAATAAAAGGGCTCATGGAACTTGTCGGGGCCAAAATTTTATTATTTACTAAAACTAGGGGCGGAAGAGAGAGAACCTCCTTTATTTTTCCTCTAAGAGTCTTAGCAAAATACAACCACTTCTTGGGCCCCGCATTGTCCTTCGTATATTTTTTTTGGGTCTTTCTGAGGAGGGTCGGTCCCTCATGTGATGCCTGCATCCAAATCTACCACAGCCTGACCGCCTTCCTCTGGATCCTCACTTGATCCATGCTCGAGGTTCCCACCCGCCCCTTCCATACCTACTCTACCTCTACCACCTTGGCTGAGATTCCTACCCAAAAAATTCAAACCCTCACTCCCACCGCACCCGCTAAACCTCAGTTCACTCATTCCTTACGCTTTCAACCACTGGATGCTCTTTTGGTCCAACTCACTTGCTATGGAGTGGAAACATGTACCTGCAATCACAAATGCTTCCCGTAGTATCACATTCTTCCAATAAAATTATAATCAATAATATACTCAATATTACTCAATAGATATCTAAATGTGAAGTGACTCAACCATATAATTATAGTTTCTACCCATTCAACATTCAGCAAAAATTATGAATATATATCTATTAAAAATGCGAAGTGACTTATCCATCTAATTACAATTTCCAACCATGCAAGACTTAACCAATATGCCAAATATAACAACAATATTTGTTCATTCTATGACTATTGTATATTTTTTCTTATTGGAACTACTATCTTATCTCATTCTTAAAGGAGATATAAACAATGCACAAGTCTATAAATTATAACTCAAGACCATGCCATTATTCAAGTATAAGGTATAATTTTTGTTCCATGAGTTAACTAAGAATTTAGCAAATTCAAAAAAGGAAAATAGTGGTAACAAAAATAATTATCTAGATAAGCTCTTAGGAAATATAGTTAAAATTATTTGACAATGAAGTCTAAAAGGCCCTTTTAAGCTTTCAAATATGTCCCACTCAAAAACTCCTTCCTTAATGGTGTTCCATCGGAAACTTGTCTTCCAAAATAAGAAAATATGATAGGGCGTGTAAATCATTTTTATAATTTAGAAATGGAAAATCATAACAACAATGTAGCAAGAGCATTCACATACAAAGTACAACAAAATACCCATGATTTCTAGAATGGAGTTTAAAATATTTTCCATTTTTTTTATCAAGAAAAACTCCCAATCATAATATATTGATTTGAAAACGCAATAATAAAACTTTCCAATGTTTTCTCTATAAAAAATAGGGTTCAGTATTTCAAAATTAAATGCAATAATTTCTTCATGCCCTATGCAATTAATCCATATAAAATGACCACAAAAGATGCCTAGTATGGCTATGACACTTATGCAAGTGAGATACCAAAATGGTTAATATATTTTTATATTAGCCCCCTCAATATTGTGTCCATAAGCTTTGGTACTGAGTGGGTGTGTCTTATTTGAAAAATAGAGAAAATATTTTGTTAAGGATTTTTGAAGAATAATGCCACCTCCAAATTGGAAAAATACCTCTAAAACCTATGCATCTCTAAGTAGATTTCTCCCACAAAATATTTAATTCCAAAAATGGCATAAGGGATGGATAAACAAGGCTTTTGTAACCATTTGATTGATTTTCTACTCCCATGGACTACAACATAAGTCCTTCTTCTCTACTAATTCCCTTCTCCTCCCTTATTTGCATGATGACATGAGGATGTATGAAAAAAAAATGTTTTTTATGTGGTGTTAGATTTTGGCACCCAGTTGCTTGATTACCTCCAAAGCATAAGGTAAAAATAATAACTAAAATTAGTTTATATTTTCCATGGTATCATCCCATATTTTCCCCTTCTTTCTCCCTCCTAAGACCTTATAACAAGGTATTTTTGAAAAATAAGCAAGGAGCATCTTACAAGGTATTCAAAAATGAATACAACTTATCTTACTTCCTCATGATCTAAGGTTTCAATTAAACATCAGTAAGAATTTATAAATAAATATATGACATTTTATATGCACATTGGATAATTTTTCACAAATTACATATTTACAACCAAATTTTTATTTCAAATGCAATTCGTTTCAAAATCAACATGGTTATGGTTAAAAAAGAACAAAAGAGCAAAAAATAGCTGCTATCTTGGTAGGTTTATGGGTGGAAAAATCTTGTATGTTGCATTAACATTACCCTGAGGTGGTGTTAGTTCATCTTTTTTAATGGCTTCCACTCATACAGTCAACTCATTTTCTTTTGATTTTGCTGGAGAGCTCAATGGCATCGAGGAAGCATTCACACAAGTTCATTCTAAAAGTGTATCATGAGGTAAAGGCCCTATCCCTAAAGTTGTTATTCCTTTGCATGAATATCATATGACTTGTGAATGGTTTGAAAGTCATACCTTGGTGGGTTATTTTTTGGGTCATATCCCATATGATACCCTTATTCATTCCTGGGTCCAACAAGTCTATGGCCCATATGGAGTCAAAGTGGAGAATGTAAAAAACCTTACCAAAGGGTATTTCCTTTTCCACTTATTAGACCCAGCGCAAGTATAGAAGGTTTTATCTAGGGGACCATGGACTGTTCATAATTCTCTATTGATTTTGCAACCCTACTCTAGGTATTTCAAATTCAGTGACCAAGTTGCACTAGAATTTCGATGTGAGTTGAATTCCTCGGTCTTCTTGTTCCTCTTTGGAGTTTTTTGTAGACTTTAGCTACCCCCTTAAGTAAGTTTGTTTGTCTTGATCCATAAAATTTCTTCTCTGCTCAACCCACTAGAAGGATATGTATCAAATTTGACCTTACCAAGGATTTGTAGGAGTTTATTGATATCAATATTGGGAACCAATCCTTTAGGTAAAGAGTTTCCTATATCAATTTTCCCAATACCTGTTATCAGTGTCAATCTGCAGCTCACAAAATTTGGGAGTACCCTTTAATGGAGTGGAAGTATAAGGAAAATCCTTTACTTGAAGAACACAAGCTTATACTGATAGGGGGAATGAACAGTATAGCACCCACTTTTTACTTTATTTCCAAACCAATATCAATTAGTGTCCTCAATTGCAATAACCAAATATAGCAGTGTGTATTAATAACATAGATAGAAATAGTAAGCAAGTGCAAAAATCATCACACACAATTGAGACACAAGATTTAACGTGGTTCCTCCAATGTGGGATAGTCCAGAAGATATTATCCTTATAATATTTCATAAATAAATAGGTATCCTTATCCCAATACAAATGTTATTTTGATATGCTCAAAGCTAGGCTTTCCTAATCTACTCATGTGGGCTCCATTGATCTGCTCATCTAGGATCTCCACTGATCTACTCATCTAGGCTATCCACTAATCTGCTCAGCTAGGCTTTTTGATTGATCTACTCAACTAGGCTCTCCACTAATCTGCTTAGCTAGGCTATCCACTAATTTGCTCAGCTAGGCTATCCATTAATCTACTCAGCTAGGATATCCACTGATATGATTATCCAGGCTATCCACTAATCTACTTAGCTAGGGAACTGGTGTTGATGTGTTTTATTTTTTTCCTATCTCTTTCACTGATCATAAATCTACCTCAATGCCTTCTCACAAGGCTCAAAAAATCCTACTCAAATATTGTCCCAAATCTATCCTCAAAGCCTTCACAAAAGGCTCAAAAATCTTGCTCAAATGCTATCCCAAATATTTTCTCAAAGCCTTCACAAAAGGCTCAAACAATCCTACTCAAATACCATCCCAAATCTATCAAAAACCTAATGTGATCCATGTGACATAAATGACAACACAAAATAACTCATTGCCAACAATCTCCCCCTTTGTCATTGATGGCAACATCTCTAATGCAAATCATCACAATCACTACAAAATTTATTTCTAAAAATCCAAGCTACTCCCCCTAACTCAATACTCTCTATGGAGGATACTCCCCCTATCTCAATGTTCTCTTTGGAGGCTGCTCCCCCTAACTCAATACTCTCTTTGGATTTTTCTCCCCTTAACTCAATGCTCTATTTGGAGGTTGCTCCCCCTAACTCAAATCTCTTCCCTTTGACATCAATGGCAAAAGGGACACCTATGGGGCTAAAAGATATGACTCTTAAGCATAGCCCCCTCACCACCTTCTCTCTTGATGTGATTAATTTTAGGGTGGGAATACTTTTACTCCCATATTACATTGTTCCTTTCCTTTGTCAACTTCCTTCCACATATTTTTGATATCCTTTTCTTGATGAGTTACTTGATCTTCTTGTCTTGAACCTGTTTGACCTTCTTGCCTTGAAAATGTTTGGAATTGAGTCCTACACCATCTTGCAATATGTCCAAAGTTATTGCAATTAAAACACTTGATATTGTAGCCTTTGAATGGTTCACATATCCTAAATTATTTCTTGAAATAATTTCCATATCCATTCATTTCCTGAACCTTGTATTATGAAGCTCTATTTCCATAATTATTATGACAATGACCTCTAAATTATGTAGCTCTAAAACCAAAACCATGTTGCTCATTTTCTTTGCACTGAGAAGCGCTATGACCAATCTTGTTGCATAAGAAGCAATATCCTTTAAAACCATATCTTCTTCCTTTGAATATCCTTCTAGTGAAATCAAACTTTTTCTTTGATCCATAGACCATGCAATGTATAGCCCTATGTCCAAATCCATTACAATAAAAACAATGTCCTTGAAAAGCCATTTGTGCATGCCTTGGTTCCTCATACCTTTCTTTACCATTATAATTGTTATCATCTTTGACTTGTGCATTGTATCCTTGATCGTTCTTTGTGGTATCCAAATCTTCTTCCTTAACTTCTTCCTTGCTTTCTTATTCAAGAATTTCTTTGCATTTTGTACTTGATTCACCTATCTCAAAACAATATCCAAATTATATATTTGGAGCCATAGGATCTTTGGAACTTTCTTCATATTTCTCTTCATTTGTGTCTAATAGCAAACTGGCATCCATCTCTATTGTCTCTAAAATACATGTTTCCTTATCAGTGAAAATTTCTTGACCTTTTCAGTCATGTGATGGATAAAATTCTCAAGTATGGAACATCTCAATTCTTTTAGATTCTCCTTAACCTCTTGTAGTTGCTCATGGATATCATTGAAGTCTTATTTTAGATCAACTGATACATCTATCTTTCATGAAATATCCTCTTGTTTAACTTCTTCTTTTTGGAGTGGAAGTTCTTATTCTACTTATTTTATCCCATAGAAAAACCCTTCTTCATATTCATTGTCACTGAGATCATTATCTTCTTCTATAGCAAATAAACTCTCATGAATCCTTTATCTTTTCTTGTTTCCTTGGTATGTCATTTCATCTTCACTATCACTGAAGACATTGTAATATCTTGATATATGATCTTGTTGACCACACACAAAGCATTGTTCTCTTTCATATTTTATTCCCAAGAATAGATGTCCTTCCTTTTCATCATCTGAGTGATCTCTATCACTATGATCTGAGCCATCATTTTCTTCCTCAATGTAGAAAGTTTTCTTAGTCTTACAAAAACTTTTATTATTCTCATGCTTTCTTTGCTTGTATCTGTCATCTTTGTCATGCTTATGCTTTCCTTCTTCTTTTATTTTGTGATCTTGTTTTTCATCATCACTATTTTCTTCATGTGGACACGTGTTTGCTTAGTGACCATAATCACCACACTTGTAGCATTTGAATTTTTTCATATCCCTGTAATTCCTTGAGTCCTTCCTTTTGATGAAGTTAGCTTCCTCATCATTATCTGAATCTATATCTATCTTTGGATCTTTCCCTTTATTTTTCTCTAAAGCTTTGAATGCAATTTATTTCTTTGGATCTTGATGCTTATCTATCCTCATCTCATAAGTTGTGAGATTTCCTTGTAGTTCTTCCATTGTTATCTTGTCGATATTCATTATTTATTTTATCTCTAAAACTTTTGCATCATACTTCATGGGAAGTGATCTCAAAACCTTTTGAGTAACATTTGATTCTTTCATCTCAAATCCTAGACCTCTCATGGTGTTAGCAATCTCATCAACTCGAAGCAAGAACTTTGTAATATCTTCAGAATCTTCCATTTTCAATTCTTCGAATATTTTTCTATGAGTTTGTAGTTTTGCCAACTTTACCTTAGAATATCCTTCATAGGTATTCCAAAACTTGGTCCACATTTCATTAGCTGAATTACATACCATGACCTTTGCAAAATCTGTCTCACGAAGCCCACTCAAAATACAATTCATTGCCTTTGCATTGATCTCAACCAATTTCTTGATATTCTTATTTGTCTCGGGATCGCCTTCAACCTTTACTATTTTTCAACCATCTGCCATACCTCATATCCTTGTGATATCAAATAGTTCTTCATTCTCATGCTCCAAAAATCATAATTTTTATCGTCAAACAGTGGAGCCTTACTTGTAGATGATCCATTCTTTGAAGCCATTTGTGTTCTTATAGAATTTGCCCTCAAGTTGTTAGTCTTTCCGAAGGAACCCACTCTGATACCAATTGAAGAACACAAGCTTATACTAAGATGGGGTGTGAACAGTATAGCGCCCACTTTTTACTTTCCTTCCAAACCAATATCAATTAGTGTCCTCAATTGCAATAACAAAATATAGCAGTGTGCATTAATAACATATATAGCAATAGTAAGCAAGTGCACAAATCATCACACACAATTGAGACACAAGATTTAACATGGTTCCCCGAATGTGGGGTAGTCCACAAGATATTCTCCTTATAATATTTCACAAATAAATAGGGTACCTTATCCCAATACAAATGATTACTTTGATCTGCTCAAAGCTAGGTTGTCCTAATCTGCTCATCTAGGCTCTCCACTGATCTGCTTAGCTAGGATCTCCACTGATCTACTCAACTAGGCTATCCACTGATCTACTCAGCTACGCTATCCACTGATATGCTTAGCTAGGCTCTCCACTGATCTTCTTAGCTAGGCTATCCACTAACCTACTCAGCTAGGCTATCCCCTAATCTGCTCAGCTAGGCTATCCACTGATCTGATTAGCTAGGCTATCCACTAATATGCTCATCTAGGCAACTGGTGTTGATGTGTTTTCACTTTTTGCCCTATCTCTTTCACTTCTCATAAATTTGCCTCAATGCCTTCTCACAAGTCTCAAACAATCCTGCTCAAATGCTATCCCAAATCTATCCTCAAAGCCTTCACAAAAGGCTCAAAAAATCCTACTCAAATGCTGTCCCAAATATATTCTCAAAGCCTTCACAAAATGCTCAAACAATCCATCTCAAATACCATCCCAAATCTGTCCTCAAAGCCTTCACAAAAGGCTCAAACAATCCTGCTCAAATGCTATCCCAAATCTATTCTCAAAGCCTTCACAAAAGGCTCAAAAAATCCTGCTCAAATGTTTTCCCAAATATTTTCTCAAATCCTTCACAAAAGGCTCAACCAATGACTCTCAAGTAGCACTCAAATCTCAACCATGAATCAACGAAGGAAAGGCTCAATGATAAACTCAACAATGAATAACAAATGAATGATGACAATACTCAACAATGTGCTTAACAATGAATGGCAATGTACTCTTCAATGGATGACAACAATGATCCACAATTATCTCAATAATGTATGACAAATGATCTCTCAAATGGATGACAACAATGATCAATAATGTACTCTCAAATGGATAACAACAATGCTCAACAATGTACTCTCAAATGTATGGAAAATGAGCTCTCTAATGAAAACCTCTCCAAGCAATAATAATGAGGACTTCAACCAACCAAGGACAATCTCCATAAATGATATCAATAGGTTCTCAATAATATCTTCCTCATGCAATGTCAATAAGCTCTCAAGAAACAAGCACAACTCCGTCAAGCAAAGAGATCTCAAATAGCCAACAATGATCTCCTCAAAATTAAAGACAATGTATCCACAAGTGACAAGCAAATTATCTCCTCAATGGTCTCAACTAATGGAAATGTACTCAACAAGTAACCAACAATATGCTTCTCAAGGCAATAGCAAAGATCTCCTCAATAATGGAAATACTCTCAATGAACTCCACTAAAGCAATCATGAAACTCAAGCATCAATTTTATCCATAAAATTGATTTTCTAATCCATCCACTTCCTCTCAATAGCCAAGGCACATAATCAAGCAATTTGTCTTCAAATTCAAACCCTAACTCATGTGCATGTCTTCTAACTCAAGGTAGTAATTAACTAGGTCTCAAGTTCCTAGTTTAATTTCATAATTAAATTATGCACTAGGACATATAACAAGTTCAACACTTTTCAACCTTATGACTCCCCAATTTCATTAAAATATACAACAAGCACCTATGCTTTTATTTTTAATTCCACACCTTATAACTCCACATAAATAAATCACAAATATTTATTTCCACGCCTTATATCTCCTTAATCACACACAACAATAACAAATATTTAATTCTACACCTTATAACTCCCTCAGCACATTAACACATACAACAAGCATTTATTTCCCTAAACTCCTTATGACTCCCTAGTTATCACAAAAATAATTTTAATGCACCAAAACTTTGGTAATAACAAATATTACCATGCGTTGGAGATAAATACCTTTATATGAAATTTGTTGCTTCCGTAACCTTCGAAATCATCTTTGCATTGCCAAAATTAATGCGCCTTAACACCTTCGTGGGAGTCGAACTTTGTTCCTCTCGCTTAGCATTGTGAAGTGCTTACCATGTGGGCACTAGCCCATGTTGGGATTTTAATCCCAAACACCCAAATTTAACCTATGCTCAAATCTGAAACTCGATTTTACTTTCTTAGAAAAACACTTTGCCCTTGGCGGGATTCAAACAACAAACCTACCTTGTGCAAATTTTGTGTGCTACCAACTGCGCTATAGGCTCCTGCGTGATGTCACTTTCCCGTGTTGTTTACTTGATCTTGCTCTCAAATCATAAGTTATTTATACTTATTTCTTTGTTGCTCCCCTTTTGATGACTCTCTCTAATGTGCTATATCAATTCTTCAATAAACAAATGTTTTTCACTTTTATTTATATGCACCTCCATGCCTTCGAATGACGTTGACGAATCTTTATTTATCTCCACATTGAAGGATAATATAATACAACCTTATACCTTAGAATTATTAAATAAAAATTTAATAATTCACCTTTTAACTTTGAATTGGGATATCTCCTTCATTATTTTGAATTTCGTCATGAAACTTTTAGCACCTAGGTTTTATTGGAAAACCTTTTCATCCATCATAATTTGGAGAAGTCTTAGCATAGTGGTTTTAATGAAAAATACTTTCCAATGGTTTTAATGAAAACCCTTTCCGTTGGTTTTAATAAAAAACCCTTTGCCGTTAGTTTTTAATAAAAACCTTTAGCATTGGTTTTAATAAAAACCATTAGTATAATATTTAAAAAAATAAATATTATATGCCTCTTGTGCCACAAAACCCTGTATATATCCTTGCTCTTAAAAATATCATAAATGATTATTTATGAAGTGCTTTTGCCACCAAAATTCAATGTGATCCATGTGACATCAATGACAACACAAAATAACTCAAATTTCCAACATTACCCAGTCTCGTAACTCCGTCCAATGGATCGTGGGGAAACACTGAAGAATGGACTACTATTTCTAGCATAAAAAATCTATGGAGCTAAGCAGAAGGAATCTTTGATTTCCACTATGCAACCTACCCCTACTCCTTCTTGGAACATGCAATCTTCTAATGAATATGTTCAATCTCCTATTGACACGGCCCCTTCGGTTGTTGGTATGAAACCCCCAGTTTTGTCGGTGTCTCAATATCTTTGGTTGGGCCCTTCTTTTATCTTAATGGTGGTAGCTCCAAATAATTCTTTGATGGAGGAGGATCAGGACTTTAAGGTCCACCACTCTCATAGCCTTGTTCATAATGACAAACGTTGGTAGCTAAACAGTGATGCTTTCCACGTGGTCTCCAACTCTTATGGCTCACTTGAATGTTTAGGTAATGAAGAAAATGTCATGGAGATAATGCATCCTAAAAAATCCCAATTATTTTCTTCTCATGGAATGTTCGAGGACTGACAAACCAGATAAAAAAATATTTGGTTCGAAATGAGATGTCAAATGTTTCTTGAGTGCATGGAAGCCTTGATTTTTTATGTCCGCAAGAAGTTAAGTTTTTTTATTTCAATCTGTGGTGTGCATGTGACTTTTTATGACCACAAAGTGCCTATTTTTCCAAGAATAATTCCCTAGGAAAATGGGGAGTTGTCACTATCCTTGCGCCTCGATTAAAAAAGAATGTTATGACCTAGGGTGTTGATCCATCCAATAAATTTATCTGGGTTTTGATTGATATCTATGAAAATCTATTTGGGGTGGCTAACATGTATGTATCGAGCATCACTTTTGACCTATGTGAGCTATGGATATGGTTTTCCATGAATCTACCATTTTCCAATTGGGTGCTTCGTGGATATTTTAATATGGTGGAGAAAGCTTATGACAAGATCAGTCATACCTTGATGTGGTGGTGCTTAGGTGAAAGGGAAGCTAAGTTTTTTATGAAAAAAGTCTTCACCTTTATGACCCTAATTCTCACTTCTCACCTTCTGACTTCCCTTAGGATCTTTAGTACACTTGGTCCAATTTCTGAGTTTTTTCTGCCAAGGTTTTGGAAAGATTAGATAGAGCCATATTTTTTGAGTGTGATAACTTTGAGTTCTTTTGTATTTTACCTTCTTCGTCGTATGTGCTGACTTTCCTTGGTACTACATTGTCTGATCATTTACCTATTTTATTCTCGATGGCAATGTTAAACTTTCAACCCAGAGTGCATTCTTCGTAGTTTTACCTAAATGTTTCTTTTTTGCATAGCTTTAGCATGAAATATCATATATGTCATATTTAGAATTTTATTCCTAGACCTTATGGTCTTTCTAGAAGGATTTAATGGTGGAATGATGTCATTCAATGAACCACTAATGTGTTGCAGACTCTGGGTGTTGAAGTTACAAAGCTATGAAAACAGGCTAAGTCTACCTTGCAAAGTGAGCTATCCAAAGCCTATCTCAGTCTTGAAGCCTCTCCTTTCAACTATCTTGCTCAGTCCCAAGTTTCTTCCATTAAGCATAAGCTAAAAAAAATTATTTGTATGAAGCCAAGGGTGCTCAATTACGTGCTTGAATGCATTGGCTCAAAGTGGGGGATAGAGTGACCAAATATTTTTTCAATGCCTTAGACCTCCTACCCATTATTCCTAGTTTTAAGCCATTCAAGTTCATTGGTAGAGATTCAAAGACCTTTTGGACATTGTCAAAGCCTTTATTTCACATTATCAAGGTGTTTTTGCTTCTCAACCCCTTGATTATCCTAGAATGTAAGCTCTTGCTGATTGTACTATTTTTATCCTCAACAAGCTTTCTCCTAGGCAAATGATATTTTGTGACACTCCTCTTTCTCTAGAATATATAAAAAATGTTTTATCACTCATGGCCAATGATAAGGCACCTAGTCTTGATGGCTTCCCATCTAAATTCTACAAAGAATTCTGGGATATGCTTGGTTTTGATCTTGATAAAGTGTATCTTGAAGCCTTGCAATGTGGTTCACTGGGTTCCAATATTAACAAAGGCAATATTAAATTTATTCCTAAATCTACAGACCCTGAGCTCATCACTAATTGGAGGCCAATCACCTTACTTAATGTGATCTATAATATTATTTCTAAAGCCCTTACACTTAAGCTTAAATATCTCGTCTTTGATTTTCAGACCTAAATAAATTGGCTTTGTTTAGGGAAGATATATTCTTGATAATGTTCTTATTGTTTGAGAACGTATAGAGTGGGTAAGAAATTCTAAAAAATATGCTTTATTCATTAATATTGACTTTGAGAAAGCCTATGATAATATGGAGTGGTACTTCATCACTACCATGCTTGCAACTCTGGGCTTTGGCCCAGTGTTTGTGAGCATCGTTCTTATGTTATTTCAAGATGCTTCAACTATTCTTACTTTGAATAATAGTCAATATTAGTTAATTTCTCTTGGTCGCTCTGTAATACAGGGGTGCCCTCTTGCTCCATCTCTTTTCATTCTTGCTATAGAGGCTTTTTGCTATTTGTTGGCCCATAAGGTGGATCAAGGATTAATCAGGGGTATTGCTCTCCCCAATTCAGATCATCAGTTGGTCAATGATCATTTTGCTGATGATTCTTTTTTAACACTTCAATAAGATGAGCAAGCCCTTTCCTTGGCTATTAGTTGCTTATAGGTGTTTTGTTTAGCCTCTGGTTCTTCTATTCAAAGGAAAAAAACCTCCTATTTTGGCAATATCAATCCCAGCTGCCATGTTGGTTGCATCATTTCCAATGGACTTGGATTCAACTAGGTGAGGTATTTAAATTTCTTGGAATTCCTTTTGTGTTTCATGGTTCCTCTTCTCAATTGTGGTGGTATGTTATTGAGAAAGTGGACAAGAAGCTTTCTTACTGGACTAGTAAGAAAATTTCTCTGGCAGGAAAATTTCATATTTTTTCTAAGGTTTTAGCCACTACCCATGTCTATTATTCATATTATGGGTTCCATCCAAATCTTGTTATAGAAATATAGATAAGCTTCTGAGATATTTCTTGTGGGCCAAAGACTTTGTCAAAGATGTTTTCATCAGGTAGCCTAGGAAATTTGTTGTTTGCCCAAGGACTGTGGAGGCATGGGTTTTTTTTATTGTCACCAATAAGGTTTTACCCTTTGTGCTAAATGGATCACTCGATCTTTAATTAGGGATGAAAATTGAAAAGTGTTGGTCAGGAATTGCATTTCTTTTGGTTTGCTTTAGGGGAAAAAAAATTGGAAAGATGTGGGATTGCAATCCATTCTTATTGCCACTGTCCCTATTAAATTTAAAGGTTCTTTCATCATTTAGAGTATTTGGAAAGCTTGGGAGACCTTCAAACCTTGGCTAAATTGAAAAGGGAGTTTCCAAAAAGTAGGTGCCTCTTTGCCTTCCATGAATATTTGGTTTTCTCTTGTTATCACTTGGTAGGGCTCTCCCCTGGCTCTAGTGCAGTGGGTCAAAGCACATAGGTTCTATAAGAATGATATTGCTTCTATTTTTTATTTCTTCTCTCGACATACCAGGAGTTGGATACCCTAGAAATTTTTTTATCAAATTCACAATTTAAATCCTGGTGATAGAGATACTTATGAGGTGGTTATTGATAGTATTCCATTTTCTATTTGGTGCAAACTACATAAGCATTAGTGGTCAGATTGGTGTTGTCCTAGGGAGCTTCTTGTTTTGCAATATAAACCTCATCTAGGTTACAAATGGCTCACTCTGCAAGTTCCAATGGTTGATAAACTCACTCTAAGATGGGACTTAGTCTCTGTTCCCTCCTGATGGAGTAAGAGGTTTTAGATTGCTTGGGCTATTTATATTAAACCTAAACAGAGTTTTTTTTCATGGAGCCTCTTGCACTAGGGTTTACCTATTGGTAATAGGCTCAAGCTTCTAGGTGTTCATAATCCCATTTGCCCGATTTGCAAACAGACAAAAGATTTATTGCATGTTTTTTTGTTTTG
This sequence comes from Wollemia nobilis, assembly GCA_028583015.1. Taxonomy (NCBI): domain Eukaryota; kingdom Viridiplantae; phylum Streptophyta; class Pinopsida; order Araucariales; family Araucariaceae; genus Wollemia; species Wollemia nobilis. Next base: position 5,531,798 of record JAQPPZ010000314.1, read on the forward strand.
TGATCGGGCTCAATCGATCTGGGAGTGGTTTCTTGAATTTTTTAGACCTTTTATGGAAGAGGATTTTACTTGGGTGCATGCTATTTTGGGTGACCATATTGCATTTTCCTTCAACTTTGGTGTTGTTTGGAATATTTTTAGAATTGGTACTCTGTTTTATCTTTGGAAGTCCCAAAATAGAGTTGTTTTTCTTTAGCAAGATGTCGGATGTGTCTTCTCTATTGCTGATAAATATGTTATTTTCTTTGATTTTTGGTTATAAATTCAAGTATAGGTTGAAAAAGTACATGTGGAACTACAGTAGTTACGTACCCTCATGGATCATGGGGGGAATGCATCCTGCACTATGAGTCGTGTGCCTCTTACTTCCCCTTCTAGGTCTCGATTGTTGACTCGCAAAGGGATTTTCACTGGTTGTAGCCCTTTGCTACCAAACACTAATCCTAGCCCCCTTGCAATACAAATGTGGAGAATCTAGAGTTGGAGACATGTCTTGTCTGACCTTTGGTTGGGATGTTTGGCCTCCTAATCAAGATGATGCCCTTGGTTGGGATGAACTTATACCAAATGCATAGACTTGTACTATTAGTGGTACTACTTTTGATGGCTAGGGGGCTCTAGCTTCTTCAATCATTGGATGGACTTATGACCTTATGGAGGAAAACTTTAGGTCTTCCACCTGGCAGTGATTTCTTGACTCCTTTCTTTTTGAATGTATATTTGACATTGTTTTGATGGTTTTTATTTGGATTTTGTGGACTATTTCTGACACTCTTGTGTACTCCTAACAATGTTGATTAGTGTGTTTATTTATGGGGTGTGCTAATCCCACCCACACTTTTTTTGTATGACTAGAAATTATTTTATTAATATAATGGCTTTTTAATCCAAAAAAATCAACACAAGTAAACATGCAATCATGACTAAAATAAAACGCAAGATAATATGGTGTGTGCATAATTTTCATCCTTGTGCAATATTATTATAATGGCATCTATGATCCTCTCCTCGATGGTATGCTTCCTCTTACACTTAATTGAGGGAAAAAAATCAAGCATTCAAGCCAAGTCACTATATTTAGTCTTTCTACAAAACAATAAAGTTTACATTGTATCAACAAAAATTAATCATATAATTACAATACAAGTCACATGTCATGATATCAATCATCAAATACTACGTCATTTTTATCACTTGTAATATCAATCTAGTTATATATATAATTAAATTGCCATAATTAATTTTATTAAGAATTAGGTTGTGACACTATAGTTACTTTTTCTCTAGAGCTTTGTGGGTGTCTATATTACTTCAAAAATAAGCTAAATATGGTACTAATCTAGTTTACTAAGGACAAGGAAATAAAATTGAAGCATTTTAAAATTACTAAAGAAAGTATATGACCAACAATATGAACAATATTTTATGGCATAACAAAGCATGTTTCATCCTATGTGTGACATGCATATTTAGTCATGTTAACTTAATAATCTTTCTATTCTTAGCAAAAGTAAAAATATGTTTCCTCTAACTAGATGTAACAAGGCAGCAAATGCCTTATAAAGGTGGTCTTTAATTTACCATCATTGTATATATTTTCAGAAAAATATTTAGGTTTATATATAAAATAGTGTAGCAAGTTGAATAAGGATAATTTCATCTGCATGAGATGGGTAGAGTATATAATATCTTTATCTTATATTACAATATTAAGTATGTTCCATACTAGAAAAAAAAGTTAAATGAGTCTTTTTTATTGAAGTGCTTAGTATTAGAAATTTTGATATTGAATGAGACAAAAATAAAATATAACAAGAATGAGATAAAAATTAGAACAAGAGAAAATTGGTATTGCTATATATATATATATATATATATATATATATATATATATATATATATATATATATATACACATATTCTCATCCATATTTGGAGATAATGCGAAGCACCAAGAATATTTTGAGACAAGAACGAGACATCCTACATATATATATATAGTACATTGTGTTGGAGTATAATGTACAAATTTAAAGATTGATGAACTTATAGTTGGAGGATTTTTGTACAATTTTTTTTATTATTATTTTTTCCTTTCTATACTATGTTAACATTTGTTTTACAGTACCATCACAACTCACATACTTTCACAACCCGCCCTTGGCAGATCTTTTGATTAGATGGATTTTTGGTTTGCTATGTTATCTTGTTGATGGAATAAATGGCTATTTCATGTTTTATTGTTGCAGGGCAGATATGTTAAAGGAAAATATGATGTATTTTTGTGAATGATTGATTATTCATATTTTATCTTTACAAAATATTTATATATATTTTATGGTAGAATGTGTTACTACTAATGGTTTTGCATACATGATAGGAACATGTTTTCTTATGGATGGAAGAAAGACTTAACCTTTGAAAATCGAATAAGGAGAGAAATGTTGTGATTTTCTATTCATCAATTGGTTTGGGCAACAATGATGAATGTCCTTTTAAATAGTTGCTTAAAATAACTTGTTTGAGGGAAAAATATATCAGGTTTAGGATAGAACCTGCTTGTTGTTTTTAAAGAATTTTCTCCTAAAAAAATATGGCATTAAATATAAAGTGAACTGGTATGAAGTAAAATAGAAGCATGAGTTTATGTTTGATGTAAAGGAATTCATATTTTATTTAGCATGGTAAGCACTATGTGGAAAATATCCTTTGACAAGGAATTAGATGCATTTTTTTTTATTGATGTGGATTATCATTTTAATTTAAGTTGGAACTTAGCTTGTTGTCAAATTAACAAATGGAAAGGACAAGATAAAAACCATGGGATAACCGATTAAAATGTTGAGAGAGTGTTCTAGTAAGTATCCAAGAAATGTTGTAAATGCTCATGTAATGATTGCTTGGAGATTTAGTTAGTTTCCATCGTGCTTGATAGTGGAAAGGAAGAGGAGAAGGCTCGTTTTGATTAATATTTTCTAGAGGTGACGAAAAAAAGGAGAGAGAAGAAGTGATTAGTGGAAAAAAACACAGAGTAGGGAAAATTGAATGAAGAGGAGATAGTACAAGCTTGGCTTGGAAGACGTTTGCGATATTTATTTGGAGTGACAAAGGTAAGTTTCGAAGAACATACGTCTTGACAATTTTAGAGTAAAAAAAAAAATGTTTCTTTGAACACCAGTCTGTAATGAAGAGTGTTTTGGCAAAGTTTGTTGGTTAATACATATTCCTTAATGATTGTAAAACTTTTATGCGCATAAACCTAAGAGTTTGGTAAGTCATTAGAAGATCTATCCAGAATGTCTAATCCAACTTAGAAGATCTTTTTTCTAGCAAAGAGTACCTAGACCCTTAGTGAATTTGAGGTTTATCTTCATTATAGTCCTTATTTGAAACATAATATTCGTAGGTTCAGTTGGACTTCGGTTAAGCTACATATTAGAGTACTGTAGTTGTTATCAAGCAAAGGATAAATTATATCGCTTGCATGTTGAGTGCTTCGGTTACAAAGAAAATCCTAAATGGAGCTTTGAGTTTAATTTAAGAACACTTTTGGAGGACAGCAACTGGATGTTAAAATTTTAAAATATATATATATATATATATAAACTTTGGATATATTGTACTAGTATTGTTTAATGGGCATACGTAGAGGATATTGATATCGTATCTACGGTTGTACCCAATAGTATTGCAAAAGAAATACCTTGTTAGTCTAACGATATTATTTGGGAAAGAAACGTCAAGCAGATGGGAAGATTATTATTTGTGTAGGATAAACATTTTATTATTATTTCATATTGGAAATATTACCGGCCAAGGTTATGCATAAGCGCAAAATATTGTAAATTGGCTCTATTTAGGATTTTCAAGATTTTAAATTGGCTAATTTTGGATCCTTTCACTGGTGCCCATTTGCCCGCAATTTACGGGGTGGAATTTTTTTGGGGTAAATTTGCCCATCGTTGATAATAATTAAAATATTTTGATTTTAATTTGCTGACCTCAAATTATAAATGATTTTTTATTTTCCTACCCAATTCACCTTCAAATTATAAATGATTTTATTTTTCCTGCCCAAATCGCCTCATATACTACCCATATATATATTGTAGTGGGTACTGATAAACATACATATAATATACTCTAACTTGAAAATAGCTCTGAAATAATGAAATACTTGATAAGGTTGCAGAGGAGTGTTTGTCAAAATAAGTCAAGTGGTTGCAGAGGAGTGTCAATTGATGTAAGATGATCGGTATAATACGATCAGTTGCAGATCCGTGTCTGTCGGCATAGGCCGATCGATTGTAGAGCCATGTCTGTAAGCATAATATGATCAGTTGTAGAGCATTGTCTATCGATATAAAATGATCGTTTATAGAGCCATGTCTATTGATATAAGATAATCAGTTGTAGAGCCATGTTTTTTGGTATAAGATGATCGATTACAGAGCAATATTTATCAGTTACAGAGGTGTCAATCAGTATTACACTATCGTTTGTAGGGACATGTCTATCAGCATTAGTCGATCGGTTGTAGAGGTGTCGATCGGTATTCGTCTATCAATTGCAGAGGTGTCGACCGGTTACAGAGATGTCGATCGATTATAGAGGTGTTGATAAATTGTAGATATGTTTATCGGTTATAGAGGTTTTAATCGGTTATAGAGGTGTTGATCAATTTTAGAGGTGTTGATCAACATTTATCTATTGATTATAGGGACTATCGATCAATATTTATCTATCAATTGCAAAGGTGTCAATCAAAATTAGTCTATCAGTTACAGGGATGTGTCCATCGGTATTAGTCTCTCATTTGCAATAAAGTGTCAATTAGCATTAGTCTATCGATTGTAGAGGTGTCGATCGGCATAAGCCGATCGGTTGTAGACTAGTGTCTATCGACAAAAGGTTGCAAAGATGCATTAATCAACCTAAACCGATCGATTATAGAGGATTCACAACTAGAAATCAATAGAGTATTCTTCTTCCATTGTTATTTTGGCCAAAGCTCTTTTTCTTTAGTTTCATAGGTATTGTAGGTGAACTGTATGTAACTATGGTAAACAACTATCAATGTTATCTAGTTGTGTGTTAGGAGCATTTCTCTTGTCAGAGACTGCTTCTTGTCTCTTAGAGTATGTTTCATAGGCAATGTAGAAGCACTATCTGTAATTGTGGTCGATTAGTATCCATGTCATGTTGTGTTTAGGTGCATTTTCTTGTTAGATTGCTTCTTGTCTTTCACATGTCATTCTACAGGGCAACGTAGGTTCATCTTGAGGTATGTCTACTATTTTACTTCAATTTCATATACATTTCCTAACATTTGAAGGTTTTTCTTTACAGATACAATGTCACCTACTGAAAATGGAAATAAGGGAGGCCAATATTCATGTAAAAAGATAATTCTAAAATATTTTACACAAATATTAAAATGCGATGAGGCATCAATCTCTACATATTCTACATAACATGTAGGTAAAAACACAATTTACCACCAAATTTTTAATATTTATATTGTTCTTAAATATAAAACCTTTCTTTATTAATAGATAAATGGTTTTATGCTTATCTACCTCTTTTTAAATGCTTTTTAAAACTGTATTTTGTTAATTCTTTGAAATAGTGCCTTTTTTACTTCAAAAAATGATAGAGAACACCAAACATTGAATGCAGTAAACATTGTCGACCCTGATGTGTGTTCAATCGAAGATATTATAGCAGATGATATGGTACCACATGATAATTTTTCTAATAACGACATTCAACAACCACTTTAGGAGATTTTAAATTTAGACACATCAACCAAAAAATATAGTACAATTAAATTACAGACCTCTAGGGAATCTTGTAGTCAAAAATCTAAATGTCAAAATATAAGCGAATGGATAATTGGAAGGGATTTTAAAAATGAATGGGTATGGTTATATCCCTTTATTGAGCGATATGATAACATGAATGCGTGTAAATGCATTATTTGTACATGGAAGCTTGGAAAGGATCATTTATTGCAAAATAAGAAAGACACAATAGAAAAGCACTATGGGAAAATTTACATCAAAGAAATACGAAGTGATGAAACAATTAACAAATTTCATAGGTGGAAGGATGCGTAAGAATATGTTCATGTGAGATATACACTTGAATATGAAAAAGCAATGAAACAAAAAAAACTCTCATTGAGAAGGGTGGAACAATCGAGGCACAATTTCAAAAAATTAATAAGAATGTGTTGGACATTTTGAGTCCTTAAGTCAAAGTTGTCATTGATGTCAAGAAATGAAGTCATCATTAATGTCAAGGAATTTGTCAAGAAACAAGTTATCAAAGTTGTCATTGATATCCAGGAAGAAGCTTCTAATAAAGTCAAAGGTCAAGAGGAACAATGCAAAGGTTAAAGGCAAAGGGCTCCATAATATTTTTAAATATTATGTGGAAGCATAAGTTAAAAGGTTTTCATAAAAACCCAAGAAAGTTTATTGCAAAGCTAAAGGAAGGTTTAATATTTATTTGATAAAATATTTAAATTCAAAATGAATTTAAATTTTATAAATAAATATTATTTATACCAAGGTGCAAAGTGAAAGAGGGTTTAAATAAAACCAAAGGGTTTTAAAGAATTAATTTATAAAATTTAAATTCAAATGAATTTAAATATTTTATAAATTAATAAGCTCCAAAGGAAATAAGTGTCGACGTCTAAAATCGTTGAAGGTAATTCGAGCACCGACGTCATGCATGGAGGAAGGAAATTAGTATATATGCTAATGCCTTAGAGGCATTTTAATTCATCCTTTTGCTTGGTAATCGAATGCGTGCAATTGTGTTTGAATTCGTGAGGAAGAAAGAGAAGCGACCATTCTGTTTGAGCACCAATGAATAGCGTTTAAGGGGATTTGCACCAAAAGACCAAGCACCAACTGGGCAGGTGGCCTAGTGGTAGAAAGGACAGTGTTAGGGTGTTGGGCGCAAGGAGGCCTGCATTTGAAATGCAGTGGTAGTGGTTTTTGGCAGTTGCATTGGTGTTGGAGAGCACCAAAGGAAAGGTGCACATTTTGTGCAAGGCGAGCGGGGAAGGTTTTGGAGCACGTGGTGCTCGTTAGTCCCCAAGCTAGCGCCTAGCTTGTGCGGCATTGGGAGCCATGGCTAGAGCGTCGGTTGAGGCTGCACGGTGTGTTCGAATCCCCTCCAAGGCAAGGTAATAAATTTTGATTTTAATTTTTGTGTGTTGCCTAAAGTTTGGAGCTAAAAGGGTGCATGAAAGGATTGTTAGTTGGAAATGATTTTTGATAAGTTGGAGGAATAAGGTGTTAAGGTTTATTTTAATAAAGTGTTTTGTCATATTGATTTATTGAAATATTAAAAGGATAGAGGGAGCTTCTTGTCTTAGGTTATTTTGAAAAGAAGAGTGCATTGAATATTATTGGGAGATTATAAGGTGTAAGTGGTAATTTACTTTTTGTAAATGTTGATGAATGTTTTCTTAAAGATGGAGTGATAAGGTGTATGTGTGTTTTGATGTTTACATTGTATTTTGAGGAAATTAATCATCTTATAATTTCTTTGAGCTTGGCAAGAAGTGTTTGAGATTTTTGGCAGATTTAGAAGATTCCTTCATCATCAAGAAAAAGGTATGAGCACATTTTCCAAAGTTTAATTTGATTGGTTGGTTTTCTGGAAAATAAGTTTGGAGTGAAAAGGACTTGATTAGGGTTTCCTTTTGAGTGTGTTTGAGTTAATGCATCAAGGTTTTCTGGAATAAAGAGTTGTGATTAAAACCTTGTTTAATAAGCATTGTTGTTGAAAACATTGGTTGTTGTGCAAAGAACTTGAACTAGGGTTTGAGTATCATTGCTATGAGAGGATTGTTTTATAAGCATTGTTGTTGAAGTGAGTTGTTGAGCAAAGAACTTGAACTAGGGTTTGAAAAGAACATGAGTATCATTGTTATGTGAGATTTGTTGTTGAGCATTGTTGGAAATATTTTGAGTTGATGTTTACATGCTTGGACTAGGGTTTGTGAGAAAGGGGTGTTTCATTGAGTGATTGGTTGAGTAGAGTTGGTTGAGCCTAGTCAAGTGGATATGTGAAGTGATTGTTCAAGTTCCATAAAACAAACTATTCTATATTCTGATTTGAGTTGATATTGAGCATTGAGTTGAAACATATTGGGTCTCTAACAATTCTCTTTATGTTTCTATGAGATTGGACAAGTTATGTGTGGACTTGTTAAGCAGATTTGAGACAAGTCTTTGAGAAGACTTGTGGACTAATTTTGTGAGATTTTGTGGAAGCTTACAATACATATTTGGTTAAGTTATAGAGAGGACTTATTGAGCAGATTTGAGCAAGTTTTGAGTGGACTTGTTGAGAAGTTTGAGCAAGTTCTGAGTGGACTTGTTGAGCAGATTTGAGCAAGTTCTGAGTGGACTTGTTGAGCATATTTGAGCAAGTTCTAAGTGGACTTGTTGAGCATATTTGAGCAAGTTCTGAGTGGACTTGTTGAGCAGATTTGAACAAGTTCTATGTGGACTTGTGGAGCAGAGTTTGGTGTAGATTTGAGGATAAGTTTGTGCTAGACAAGAGATAGAGATTGAGTAGATTTGTGCTAGATCAAAGGACTGAGTTTAGTGAAGATTTGAGATAGAGATTTGGAGGTGACAGAGCAGAGAGGACAGTAGTCTCTAGTGGATAGAGATCCATCAGCCAAGGTAGTGAGGACAGGTCTTCTAAGTGGGGATAAGAGTCTTTAGTGGAGAGAGATCCACAAGCTAGTGTAGTGGAGGTAGTAGTCTTCTAGAGGATCACCAACTAGAGTAGAGGAGAAGGAGTTCTCCTATGGATAGAGATCCATAAACTTGATTTAGGAGATTGGTATCTCCATTGGACAGAGGTCCATAAACATTGTAATAGGGAAAGGATTCCCAAGAGATTGATTGAGAAAATTTTAGTGAAATATTTTCTTCGTGGAGTAGCCCACATTGGGTGAACCACATAAATTGTGGTGTCTCTATTGTGTGTGGTGATTTATGCATTACTTTGATTACTATTGTTGATATTTCTATCTATACATTGCATAATATTGATTTGAAAGAAAAGTAAAAAGTGGTCTTATACTATTCACCCCCCTCTTAGTATAAGCTTGTGTTCTTCAATTGGTATCAGAGCGGGTTCCTTCAAAAGAGTTTAATAACTTGAAGGAAAAGCTATCAAGAACACAATGGATTCTAAGAATGTGTCCTCAGATAATTTAGCACTAATATTTTATGGAAGTGACTATATGTATTGGAGCATGAGAATGAAGATCTACCTGATGGCACTTGGCAATGAAATTTGGGAAGCAGTGGATATTGGATACGATCCCTTAATCAATCCTCCTATAGATAAGGAAGGTAAGCTCCTACAACACTACAATTCAAAAGCAATGAATGCACTTTTGAGAGGTTTGCATAGAATAGAGTCTATGAAAGTTATGCATTGTAGAACTACAAAAGAAATGTGGGATAAATTGCAAGGTATATATGAAGGAGATAAAAGTGTCAAGAAAGCAAAGATACAAAATCTCAAAGGACAATTTGAAGCATTAAGAATGAACGATGAGGAAAATATTAGTGCTTATCTACTTTGAATTGATGAGGTTGTTAATGATATGCAAGGACTTGGAATGAAGATTGATGAATCAGATGTTTGTGATAAAGTCTTAAGAACTCTTCCAAAAAGATTCAGTGAAAAGGTTTCTGCTATAGAAGTGTCAATGGATGGTGATACTTTGAAAAGAGATAAGTTGCTTGGTATGCTTACAACATTTGAGATAAGAACAAAAGATCCTATTCCCCAGAAGGAAGCAACATTCAAAGCAATCAAGAAGACAAAAGGTAAGAAGTCAGAATCAAGCAATGAGTCATCCAGTGATGAAGAAGCTAATTATGGTAGAAAAGATAAATATTCTAGAAGATCCAGAGATCTAAGATCTGTTAAGTGTTTCAATTGTGGAAAGTATGGATATTTTGCAATAGATTGTCAAGAACCCAAGAACAACAATGGTGAAGAAAAATAGGATCACAGGAATAGGGAATCAGAAAGATACAGGCACAAAAAGAAAAGCAAGGATGGACAAAGCAGACAAGGAAAGAAGTTCTTTCAAAGACAAAAGAGGAGCTACTATGCGGATAAGGCAAGTAAGTATTCAAGTGATAGTGATGCTAGTTTTTTAGATAATGATAGAGATGAAGTCCTATTTATGATTGAATAAAAAGAGCAAGTTAAGAAAAGGACTCCAATAATTCTCAAGTGTTTTAGATGTGGTAACTTTGGACATCTTGAAGATAGTTGTACAAGGGATGGTTATAGTTTCAATGATGATGAATATGAGGATGCACTTGAAGGACCAGATGAAAATCTTCTAATGGCATTAGAAGAAGAAGTAAGTGATCCTATAGAAGACAAGCCAATAGAAAATAAATATGTGGACAAAGGTAAAAAAATAGAGGAATATTCAGAAAAGAATGGTTATGATCTCAAGGGAGAACTTATTTATGCCCTTGACATGATAAAGAAGGTAAGAAAGCAACACTCTAAACTTGAAATTCAATTTCAAGAATGTGATGAAGAGAGAAGATTGCTCATAGAGGATTTAGAAAAATCAAAGGCTAAGGCAAAAAGGTTCAAGGATAAGTTAGAAGCAAAGATCTTAGAATGTGAGAAGTTAGCACAAGAAGTGGCACTACTAAGAGAATATTTAGAGGACTCCAAGATCAAGATGAAAGGGTTCAAAAATAGCTCAAAGAACTTGGATAAGTTCATCAAGACACAAAAGACTACATCAAGCAAAATAGGTCTTGGATTTGAATAGGTTCAAAAGAAATGGGAAGGAGAGTCAACCTCAAGTTTTGGAGGAGAAGAAACTTCAGATGAAGATATTTCAGAAGAAGATAGTGTAAAAGAAAGTGAGACATCTGAGGATGAGTTGGACAATAGAGAGTTCAACAAAGATAGGAACAATGCACAAAGAAGATATAGATGGAACAACAATCAGAACAGGTCAAGAGAGACTAAGAGACCAATGAGGTCAAGACAAGGAAACTTCAATGGAAGATGTTTTTCATGTCACAGGTTTGGGCACATGGCTTCACAGTGCAGGACATGAGAAAGATAGGAATATGGGAACAAACAACTTTTCCATGGGTATTGCTACTCATGTAATCAGTTTGGTCACAAGGCAATGAATTGCAAGGTTCATGACAGAAGAGGATATGGCTTCACTAGGAGAAATCCTAAGACATTTGCACCTCCAAGGAATAATAACATTAAGTGTTACAAGTGCAACAATGATGGTCACACAACAAAGTGGTGTAGAGCAGACATTCCAAAAATAGGTATGAACAGGAACAAGAACAGGAATATGAATATGAATAGGAACAGGAACATGGATATGAACAGGAATAGGAACATGGATATGAACAAAAACAAGAACAGGAACAAGAACATGGATATGAACATAAAAAAAAATAGAAATAGCAATATGGATATGAATAGGAACAAAAACAGGAATGTAGACATGGACAAGAACATGGACATGGAAAGAAATAGTCAGAGGAATCAGAAGGATCAGATAAGAAGGAAAGAGGATAAAGGTAAAGAACAGTGCTTTCTGGGAGTAGAGATACTCCCACCCTAGAATTAACCACCTCAAGAGGAGGTGGGGGAGGGGCTAAGCTAAGAGGCTCATTCTTAGCCCCGAGCCCCAAAGGTGACCCTTTGCCATTGATGTCAAAGGGGGAGAGATTTGAGTAAGGGGGAGAGATTTGGTATTTGAAGAGAGCATTGAGCCAGGGGGAGCAATGTCCCAGGGGGAGTAGAACAGAAGAAGAAGTCAAGTTTTTAGAAAAATAATTTGGGTTGCCATCAATGACAAAGGGGGAGATTGTTGGACATTTTGAGTCCTTAAGTCAAAGTTGTCATTGATGTCAAGAAATGAAGTCATCATTAATGTCAAGGAATTTGTCAAGAAACAAGTTATCAAAGTTGTCATTGATATCCAGGAAGAAGCTTCTAATAAAGTCAAAGGTCAAGAGGAACAATGCAAAGGTTAAAGGCAAAGGGCTCCATAATATTTTTAAATATTATGTGGAAGCATAAGTTAAAAGGTTTTCATAAAAACCCAAGAAAGTTTATTGCAAAGCTAAAGGAAGGTTTAATATTTATTTGATAAAATATTTAAATTCAAAATGAATTTAAATTTTATAAATAAATATTATTTATACCAAGGTGCAAAGTGAAAGAGGGTTTAAATAAAACCAAAGGGTTTTAAAGAATTAATTTATAAAATTTAAATTCAAATGAATTTAAATATTTTATAAATTAATAAGCTCCAAAGGAAATAAGTGCCGACATCTAAAATCGTTGAAGGTAATTCGAGCACCGACGTCATGCATGGAGGAAGGAAATTAGTATATATGCTAATGCCTTAGAGGCATTTTAATTCATCCTTTTGCTCGGTAATCGAATGCGTGCAATTGTGTTTGAATTCGTGAGGAAGAAAGAGAAGCGACCATTCTGTTTGAGCACCAACGAATAGCGTTTAAGGGGATTTGTGCCAAAATACCAAGTGCCAACTGGGCAGGTGGCCTAGTGGCAGAAAGGATAGCGTTAGGGTGTTGGGCGCAAGGAGGCCTACATTCGAAACGTAGCGGTAATGGTTTTTGGTAGTTGCATTGGTGTTGGAGAGCACCAAAGGAAAGGTGCACGTTTTGTGCAAGGCGAGCAGGGAAGGTTTTGGAGCACGTGGTGCTCGTTAGTCCCCAAGCTAGCGCCTAGCTTGCATGGCATTGGGAGCCATGGCTAGAGCACCGGTTGAGGCTGCATGGTGTGTTCGAATCCCCTCCAAGGCAAGGTAATAAATTTTGATTTTAATTTTTGTGTGTTGCCTAAAGTTTGGAGCTAAAAGGGTGCATGAAAGGATTGTTAGTTGGAAATGATTTTTGATAAGTTGGAGGAATAAGGTGTTAAGGTTTATTTTAATAAAGTGTTTTGTCATATTGATTTATTGAAATATTAAAAGGATAGAGGGAGCTTCTTGTCTTAGGTTATTTTGAAAAGAAGAGTGCATTGAATATTATTGGGAGATTATAAGGTGTAAGTGGTAATTTACTTTTTGTAAATGTTGATGAATGTTTTCTTAAAGATGGAGTGATAAGGTGTATGTGTGTTTTGATGTTTACATTGTATTTTGAGGAAATTAATCATCTTATAATTTCTTTGAGCTTGGCAAGAAGTGTTTGAGATTTTTGGCAGATTTAGAAGATTCCTTCATCATCAAGAAAAAGGTATGAGCACATTTTCCAAAGTTTAATTTGATTGGTTGGTTTTCTGGAAAATAAGTTTGGAGTGAAAAGGACTTGATTAGGGTTTCCTTTTGAGTGTGTTTGAGTTAATGCATCAAGGTTTTCTGGAATAAAGAGTTGTGATTAAAACCTTGTTTAATAAGCATTGTTGTTGAAAACATTGGTTGTGTGAAGAACTTGAACTAGGGTTTGAGTATCATTGCTATGAGAGGATTGTTTTATAAGCATTGTTGTTGAAGTGAGTTGTTGAGAAAAGAACTTGAACTAGGGTTTGAAAAGAACATGAGTATCATTGTTATGTGAGATTTGTTGTTGAGCATTGTTGGAAATATTTTGAGTTGATTTTTACATGCTTGGACTAGGGTTTGTGAGAAAGGGGTGTTTCATTGAGTGATTGGTTGAGTAGAGTTGGTTGAGCCTAGTCAAGTGGATATGTGAAGTGATTGTTCAAGTTCCATAAAACAAACTATTCTATATTCTGATTTGAGTTGAGATTGAGCATTGAGTTGAAACATATTGGGTCTCTAACAATTCTCTTTATGTTTCTATGAGATTGGACAAGTTATGTGTGGACTTGTTAAGCAGATTTGAGACAAGTCTTTGAGAAGACTTGTGGACTGATTTTGTGTGAGCTTTTGTGGAAGCTTACAATACATATTTGGTTAAGTTCTAGAGAGGACTTATTGAGAAGATTTGAGCAAGTTCTATGTGGACTTGTTGAGCAGATTTGAACAAGTTCTAGTGGACTTGTTGAGCAGATTTGAGCAAGTTATGAGTGGACTTGTTGAGCATATTTGAGCAAGTTTTGAGTGGACTTGTTGAGAATATTTGAGCAAGTTTTGAGTGGACTTGTTGAGAAGATTTGAGCAAGTTCTATGTGGACTTGTGGAGCAGAGTTTGGTGCAGATTTGAGGACAGGTTTGTGCTAGACCAGAGATAGATATTGAGAAGATTTGTGCTAGACCGAAGGACTAAGTTTAGTGCAGATTTGAGATAGAGCTTTGGAGGTGATAGAGCAGAGAGGACAGTAGTCTCCAGTGGATAGAGATCCATCAGCTAGGTCAGTGAGGATAGGTCTTCTGAGTGGGGACAAGAGTCTTCAGTGGAGAGAGATCCACAAGCCAGTGTAGTGGAGGCAGTAGTCTTCTAGAGGATCACCAGCCAGAGCAGAGGAGAAGGAGTTCTCCTATGGATAGAGATCCACGAACTTGATTTAGGAGATTGGTATCTCCATTGGACAGAGGTCCATAAACATTGTAATAGGGAAAGGATTCCCAAGAGATTGATTGAGAAAATTTTAGTGAAATATTTTCTCCGTGGAGTAGCCCACATTGGGTGAACCACGTAAATTGTGGTGTCTCTATTGTGTGTGGTGATTTGTGCATTGCTTTGATTACTGTTGTTGATATTGCTATCTATACATTGCATAATATTGATTTGAAAGAAAAGTAAAAAGTGGTCTTATACTGTTCACCCCCCTCTCAGTATAAGCTTGTGTTCTTAAAAATGTATTAGCCTAAACAAAATTGCAGTTTGCTATTGTATACAGTATTCTAAAAAAGGTCGACCCATGTCTGATTTTATTGATTTTAAGAAAATACTTCAACTGTCCAATGTACAAAACCTTACCAGTTCACATTGGTCAAATCGAAGTGGTTGGGAAATGGTAAAATGTCTATCACTGGTTGAGAAGGAAGACTTGAGAGGGAATGTGAAATAAGCTAAAATTATTTCACTTTCCATTGATGAGGTAACAACTGTTGACAAAACATCTTGGATTTGCATACATGTTTACACATTCAAAAATCATTTGAGACAACCTCATTTACTAGCACTACATTAGATGATTGAAAATTGTAATGTAGAAAAAATTTTAATGTTGTTGTATCCAGTTTAAAGGATATTGCCATAATGGATAAAAAGGAAATTGCCACAAAGTTAATTTTTTTTGGAGCTTATGGTGCGGCTACAATGCAAGGACATAGGAATGGTCTTTGTTTTAGGCTTCAGACATCAATTGCCCCATATGTTATTCCTATTCATTGCATGGCTCATCGAATGAATCTTGCATACAAAATTATGAGCAATTTTGATAATGTAGCCAAAGTGGAAGAACTCGTTCGTGAAATACACTCATACTTTTCATGCAGTCCAAAAATGTTTGCAGAGTTTCAACAGTTTTCTCTAGGTGTAACTGAAGGCAAAAAAATATTAAAAATGTGGAAACCAGGTAGATTTCACTATTTCTTCCTGTAAAAAGGGTATTTTCAGAATATCAATCCTTGGTTGCGTTTATGTATGCACATCGTAGGGATGTTGACAAGGCAAAATATTTACTTTTTTGTATGACTGACTTAGAAACTCTTCTCACATTATGTGATATTCTACCAATGTTACAAGAAATGAATTCTATGATTAAAATTGCACAAGAAAGGGCAATTTATATTTTCAATTTCATGAGGATGAGAAAACAAATATGTATTATTATTAATAGGATTTATTTATCCGAAAAATATTTTGAGGATCCCAAGTTTTATAGTTGGAATATGTTAGTTAATTTCAATGATTCGAATAGATTTTTAAAGTTCAACATCAATGATAATATTTGTATTGTTATCCATGGAAAGTTGATTCATGTATATCGTTTTGAAAAGCGATTAGATACACTAACAAATGATGTTGAACAAGTGTTTGTTACACATTTCAGATTCGATGAGGTTTTGGATAGCACTAAGAATAAATTGAAAAGAATTTCAAATGCATTAACAAGTGAAATAAGAGATCGTTTTAATATAGATGAAACACTTGAGGCCATGGCTGTTGTTAATCCTAACTTCTAGAATCCTTGTGGTGACCATAGTAGTAGAAGTGAGTTGTTTGTAAAATATATGGGTAATCTTATGACACATTTCTCTAAAAATATGGAAATCAATGGTATTCTAAACAAAGATCTTTTGAGACAATAATCAACCAATTTTGGAATATCAATGGATAATCAAATTTCATATTTCAAAATTCCACATGAGACTACTTCAATCACGCGTTTCTAAAAAAAATGTATCAAAGTAGTGTCTTACAAGAAATTATGAGTGAATACTTTATTTTATATGAATTATGTCAGACAATGATTTTAGAATATGTTGAATATGAAAGGGTTTTTAGTGCATTATCTTTTATTAAATAAAAATTTCGTAACAGGTTGGAAAAAAAATTGAAAAAAAAATTGAGAATGTGTGTCATCGTACGAGGTAGGCAATTTTCCCTATGACAGAGCATTGTCATATTGGAAGTCCCTATCAGAAAGAAGAGGTCTCTCTAATACTATTGATAATTATGAAAAATATTTAGCTTGGAGTGATGATGAGATTATGGAAACACAAAATTCACAAATGATTCATGGTTCTTTTGGAGAAATCGATAAAGCTTTGTATCAGCTTCCAAAAATGTAAAAATTGCAATGAATTTTTGGATTTGAAATCATTTTGTAAAAGTTTAGTGATTTGAATAAATTCATATTATCAATGATTTTTCGTATTCGATATCATTTATAAATTTCAATGATTTGAAGCATTTCATATTATCAAAGATTTTTTGTATTTGATTTATTGTAAAATTTTAGTGATTTGAAAAAATCATATAATAATTCAATTTTCAATGATTATGCATGTTTGGTTTTTAATGATATGGATTTTCTATGTTTTCAAAATTTATGATTTATGCTATAGCTATGAGTAAGTTGAAAATTTTAAAACCATGTATACGTAATGATGCTATGTTATTGAACTAATTGTATATGTTGACAAAACATAGTTATTTTTGCTTTGATTTTAAATGTGTATGTATGTATCATTAGTTGTATGATATGACAAAATATAGTGCTTTTTTTATTTATGTTTTTGTCATTGATTAAACCTTGTATGCATACATAACTAGTAAAAATTTCTCTACATATGTATGAAAAATATATGTAGTATATTACTCTAGATATGAAAAATGAAAACTTAAACTCATTCATAGATATATCCATCGTAAACTCACTTTGAAATATAAAAACAATATAGCATAATACAAATGACCATATTCATTTTTATACAACTATAATGACTATGAATGCACTGAAAATTGAAACCCATGCATAGATATATCCTTCGTAAACTCACTTTGAAATAAAAAACAATATAGCATAATACAAAAGACCATACACATTTTTATACAACAACTAGAATGACTATGAATACACTAAAAATTGAAACCTATGCATAGATATATCCATCATAAACTCACTTGAAATATAAAAACAATATAGCATAATACAAATGACTATACTCACTTTTATACTACAACAAGAGTGAATATGAATAAACTAAAATTGAAACACATGCATAGATATATCATTCGTAAACTTATTTGAAAATTGAAATATAAAAACAACATAGCATAATATATGGAAATTGAAATTTAACCCTTTCATAAATATCTCCATTTTAAACTAACATTGAATATGAAAACAATATAGCATAATAAAAAATATAAAACACTTTTATATACAACAACAAGAATGACTTTGAATAAACTAAAAATTTAAACCCATGCATAGATATATTCTTCATAAACTCATTTGAAATTTGAAATATAAAAACAACATAGCATAATACACAATACAATACTCATTTTTATATCACAAAATGAATAACTTTGAATAACATGTAAATCTAAACCTATGCATACATATATTCTATGTAAACTCAAGCATATTTGAAACACCATAATACTTAAAAGATGAAAATAACACACAATTATAAATGTAAATAGTGTAATAGTAAAATAATAAAAGCAAGTATCTTTTTTTCATATGAAAACATATGAAATGTCATAAAATTGTCTTTTGAAATATCAATTTTTAAAATTCAATTTCTTTCTTCAAAATATTTTCCCCCATCCACCACTCCTTTTGCCTTTTCAATGACTTCCATAGTCTCCATAGCAACGACTCCTCCCTCATCTTTCCCATGTTCAGCTCCTTTTTCCTCATCCACTACTTCCACGATTTCCACATTTTGCATTCCAACGACTCTTTTATTGGGTTGGGTAATAGTACTATCAATTGCTCCAAAATTGACAAGGATCTTCTCAACATTTTCCAATCCATCAAGAAGGGTATTTTCTTCTTTGCCAACATCTTCAGATGTTGGTCTTTGAACTTATTTATCCTTCTCCATTAGCAGAACATTAAGATCCAATCCATTACAGATAATGATTTTCCATAAAATGTTGTTTTGTCAAACTGATTCATGTGCTCTTTTTTCATTGCCATGGAAGCATTTAAGAACTCCTTTGACATCCTAAGATAGTCTTGTAGGTTTTGAACTTGATTTTTGATATTATCATACTTTACCTGTAAAAAGGAAAAATAGTTAATCAACATGAACAAATAATTTTATTTTAAAAAAATAAATTTTTGAACACAAAAGTGGTTAATTCAAATCTCAACAATATTCTTTACAACTACAACAATAGAAACCTTTTTCTTATCACTCGCCCATTCATTGTAATAAGATTGGGCGTCACCGTTTATGTTCTCTAATCTGTTCATCATAAACTTTAAAATTTCATCTGTGTAAGATGTATTCACCTTCACAATACCAGATTTTACTTGTTGTAGCAGAGCCTCCATCCTTTTAGGTTCATTTTCAACAACAGATTTTTTTTTCCTTTTTTGAAAAATTATTGTATCGAGCATTAATTTCCTTTATCAACACCTTGGTTTGATACTCCTATTTTTTAATTTTTGTTATATCTGGAAGTAATAAATCCTTAATGATGGATTCAACGTTATCATAAACCAGATATTTTTTTGAAATATTTAATCTTTCATCCTCTGGTCAAGGAGGAGCCTGACAGGTGTTTATTTCCCTAGGAAGAGATTTGCTTAAATATTCTGCACCTTCATTTCCTTTATCTTGAAGCATTTATGATACTTGAAAAATAGTTTGTGTGTTCTCTTGTAAAAAGAAATTTTTATCAAGTGGAACCTCATCCAACCCTACACCAGAAGCTTTCGATGTATCCTTAAAATTAAAATTAGCAAGATAAATACGATCGAATCCTGAAAAAGTCTTTGATGCTTCTTTCTATGAAAATTGTTGTGGTGCTTCTCTCTATGGCCTAGATGGAAGAATATGTTTTCCAACTGGGAAGCATTGACCTCGCATTTAAGTTTGGCATGGTAGAGGAGGGGGCAACATTTATTGATTTTATTGATGAAATTATTGTAAGGGAATTTAAAACATAAAAATAAAAATTAGTTATAAAATTTGTGAAGGTAGAAAACAAAAACTAGTTATAAAATTTAATTATGAAAATTGGTTGTAAAATTTGTTATAACACTTACCTACAGAAGAAAAATCATCTTGTGTAGTTGTTTCTACAAATGGAATGTGGGCATGTTGTATCTGAAAAAAAATAATAATAATTAAAAATAATAAAAAATTTGTTTCAGTAGTTATTAAAACTTACTCCTCTACGATGAAACCTCTTGCACAGCTATGCCCATTAGAAGTGGACGTTCAACTGCGGGTGGAGGTTGTAGACGATCAATAGAACTAAATCTTCTATGTTTCCTTGTTGATCTTCTCCTTAGCGGTGGTGTTGTTTCCTCCGTAGGTGTTTTAGAGTCTCTTGATTCCTCTAGATTATACCCTCTGACAACAGCATCCCACTTTAAAGAGGAAGAGGATGCCCTTTTATGTGTTTGGTATAAAATGTCAAAATTACAAAAAGACAAACAATGGAAAAATAAAAAAAATTACTTAAATATTAACAAAAAAATTACTTGAACTTGATGTTTTATCATGGTTGCATTAACTAGGGTTATATGCCAAGATGTTGGTACTGGAGTGTTCTGAAAATTATAAAAAGATTCATAAAAAAAAGCAATAATATAATTGCATGTGCTAACTTTTGACAAGGATGAAGCGTGGGTTTTCATGTTCTCTATTTTTAATATGATCTGATGTGAGACATAGGTGGACTAGTCAAATTTTTGGTATGCAACACAATGGACCAAATACGCGAAATCCCACATCAAAAATTTTGTCGACCTTCCTTGCAAAATGAGTCTCGCAAGGAAGAATTCACAACATGCCCGAAGAAATTTATTTTCAATCATCGGTACGGTCAAACCCCTTCTGGACTTAATGGATGTAATTACAAAAAAATAAAATCAGTAATTGTACACCAGTGACTAGAATTTAAATTCAATTAAATAAAAAAATAGTTATACCTTGAAAATATTTTGACTGCACTTTGAAGTTGGTCTCCAAGTACAGTTTTTCGTCATTAGTTAATTGATATTTTGAAGTGATAGGCTCAACACCAGCGTGGGGCAATGTCAATCTGGTGACATCTCTGGCTGTGAAAGAAATAATGATGTTTCTATTGTTGATGACAAAATTTACCTTACCCAAATCAATATTATAACTTGCAATGATCTTCTCCAATAATTTTGTGTTCATGTCAAACTGCGGCATTGAAACTAGACCTCGAAGACTAGAGTCCGTGACCCATGACATATTGTAACCTAGTGTTGATAAAATTTTAGAAATCGAGGGGTAAACTAGATTTTTATAATTTATTTTAAAAATTTTAGGGGTTGTAGGGGACGCCATAGGGTGTACAAGTATGGATCAGAAGATACAGAGGATGGTATGTGATACTTGACATAAAAGGGTTCAAATGGGAGAAAAATGGTTAAAATTGACTTAAAATTAATATAAAAGGTTAAAACTAAGATAAAA
Organism: Wollemia nobilis; assembly: GCA_028583015.1. Classification (NCBI taxonomy): domain Eukaryota; kingdom Viridiplantae; phylum Streptophyta; class Pinopsida; order Araucariales; family Araucariaceae; genus Wollemia; species Wollemia nobilis. The sequence goes on from JAQPPZ010000314.1 coordinate 5,552,940, forward strand.
ACTGGAAGAAGAGGGTTAAGAATGCATTAAAACGAGAGGAAAATGGGTAAGAATACGTTAAAACGAGAGGAAAATGATTAAAAATATGATAGAAAAGGTAAAAAATAATTGTTAATCCCTTTATATAGACTTTTTTGCATGTAATCAACTTTTGTATGGATGACATGTGGCCTCTGCATGCAATCATTTCATGGATGGTTGACACGTGGCACACATGCACCGCTACTACCAACTGGGTACTAGACACTGTTGTAACCCATCGACACACATGCAACCGATCAGTATTCCTGCATCTGATCGATATTCCTAGAGCTGATCATCATACCTATGATTGATCATCATATTTGCACCTGATCGGTATTCCTACAACCGATCATCATATATGTAACCAATCAGCATCCCTACAATTAATCTTCATATCTACACTCGATCGTTATTCTTGCAACCATCGTCATTCCTACAACCGATCAACATCCTTGTAATCGATCAATATGCTTGCACCCAATCATCATGCCTACAACTAATCATCATGCATGCAACCAATCAATATTCTTGCATTTGATCATCATGCATGTCAACGGTCATCACGTCTACAACTTATTGTCATGTCTACAGTCAATTGACATACCTGTAGTTGATCATCATGCCTATATACGATTGGCATTCCTGCATTTTATTGCCATGAGTATCGCCAATTATCATTTTTGCAAATGATCATCATGTCTGTAGTTGATCGTCACACCTGCAGTCGATTGTTATGTCAGCAATCGATCATCATGACTAAAATCAACAGTTATACCTACAGTCGATTGTCATACCTATAGCAGATCACCATGCCTACAACCAATCGGTATATCTTCAACCGATCGTCATACCTACAGTCGATCATCATGCCTGCAATCAACAATCATGCCTACAACCGATTGTCATGCCTTTAGCCGATCATCATGCATGCCCTTGATCATCATGTTGACCTAAAGTCTTTCATGTTAGCCTAAAGCTTTTAAGTTTGTTGTACATTTTTAGATTTTGCAAACCGATATTCATAGCCCCAATATAGAAAAATTCACCATGACTTGAAAATTTTTGGAGACAAATGTATGCAATTCGCCACGATTTGAAATTTTTTAGAGATAAATAAATGCAATTTGTCATCTATACTTCTACAATTTTCCTCGAGATTCCAAGACAATTCGCCTTGATTTTATAAATAGATTTCGGGGTCAACCCCTTATGCATAACCCTATTACCAGCTCCATATTTTCCACTTTGCCCTACTAAATAAAATATATTCTATTTTTAGTGATAAAGGCGTTACATTTTTCCATAAACCAATTGGAGTAAACCAAAAATATTGGCAATATAATGTTGTGAGTCATCGAATTAGGAGTTAAGCTCCAAGAGCTTAGGTTGTAGTAGGTTTTGGAGACATCAAATGTGATTGAATAATTTTGTTCTTCCATCAAAACATTGTATAGTGAATATTGAAATAAACTAATAACTCATGTGTAGGTTTTGATTATAGAAATTATTGTTGTAAATAATGTAATGAATCCTATTGTTTTATAGCATTGTTGAATCCATGAAATATTTAAATGAAACCAATAATTTTAATATATGGTGTTTTGGAGCGATTCTTTGAAGTAAAAAAATACTTTAGGAAGGGAGATCTTTTGAATACCAAGGTAGGTATCTACGAACTGAAGCCAAGTTTGACCCTGGAAAACGATGCTAAAATTAAAGAGTGAAAGGGGCACTAAAGAATATCTTTGGCGTAAGATTTAGGTACTAGACTATGTGACTGGTATAAAAGACATTATGCTTGTATTGACATAGGATTAAAGGACTTATATGATTAAAGGACTTATATGTGGGGAATGGACACTTGGATGTGTCAGATTTAGTGCAGATAACTATTGTAACTATGAATAAAAGGATTTATTCATATCATAGTAACATAGGCTTGGAAGAGTTCCTATATTTTTAGAAGGACATTGTGAAGTGCCTTTATACCAATGTATGGTACCAAACTCCTTTGAAATAATAAAAGAGAATGAATTATTGTTGGGTTTTTCCCTTAGGGGTTTCCCATGATAAATGAATTGTTGTGAGGCTTTTTATGGAGACTTTCATTTGTAGATATGCTTTGCTTAATGTGCCATTGGAAAGTTTTTTGGTTCTTTAAATGAATGACCAAATCATTTTGGAGCTATTGTCTATTTAATTATGCATTAAATTCTGAAATGAAACCATGTGTTGATTATACACCTTGTAAGATGTAACTTGTTATCTTATGTGGATCTAATAATTCATGGATACAAAGATATAAAGATAGAAATATTATTTGTACTATTTATGCTTTTCATATATATTGGTTTTCTTTATAGAATTTTACTTGCTTTGGGTAACCAATAATTGCTTGTTAATGACTCATGAGATAGAGTAAGCCATACAAGGTACTCACAATTTGCAAATGGAAAATATATATAATGAGCTAGAGTGATACACAAATATATCATAAAGGATCATGATGGGTGTAGCTTCTAGTTAACTCAAAAAAATGAGAAGAGAGTGACTCCTTTGTGTTATGAAACTTAAAATTGTAAAAATAATAAAACTTACTGGTTATATGAATAGTTAGTTACTTCAAGTAAAAATTCTATGAAATAATATTGAGAAGAGGATTATTAAAGGGATGACTAGCTCATCATGGATATGAGAGAGATAGTTGATTCCTATACGCACTAAGCACCTACATATATGGACTTATGTAGTGTGTGAAGGATGGTGTGCTTCTTTTGACAGAATGAAAGAAGACAAGCTAACTCATTGGAGATTAATGAGAAGGATAGCTTGTAAACTAAATACTTGCACCTAGTACACTTACATAGTTAGAATTATGTAGGATGTAGGGATGGGTGTACCTCAAAAATATTTTAAGTGGAATTTATTGAAGTATGTAACACACCTTAACTAGGGACTCCTAATAGAGTTTTTTTAACTTGGGATTATTCCTCGATAAAATAGTAGGATCAATTCATGATAGAAAATAAAACTCACTAGTGGATTGGAAAATTTAGGTTGTAACACATACTAGTATCAGATCTTGGAGTTTGGATATTGAAAAAGTAGAGAGCTTGAATATTTGATTCTCCTTTACTAGAGAATTTAGATTTCAAGTTTGCACAGGAAAACTTCATTCATTATTATTGTAGCTTTCATGGATCATGGTAATGCTTCATTGCCTATCCTAAAATTTAAAGGAGAAAATTATGATTATTCATGCATAAATATGAGGATTTTTCTTATTTTCAAAGAAGTTTGGAGTGTTGCATAAAATGAATAGAAAAAATATTATAGATTAGAGTATCATATTAACCTTAAGAAAAAATATTAAGTATAAAGAAAAATGCCTTACCTTGAAAATAAATAGAAAATTGGGGCTTGTTGGGAACACTTAACATTGTTGAGTTGGAATTATTTTGGATATCCATGGAGAAGAGATCATGATCTAGGGCTCATAACTAAATCAAATGATGTAATTATACTAATATAAATAGATGCAAGATTTCAAATTACGAAGGATACAAAAATATATTAGTATGGAATGAAGCAAAAAAAAATGGAAAAGGATATGGAGGAGTAACAATACTAATAAATGAGTCTTGGGGTAGACTCATACAATTTTAGAAAGAAGATCTAAATAAAATATATGTATTAGAATCATAGATAATGACAAATTTATTAGCATTGTAGATTTTTATTTTGGTCCATAGCAATCAAAGTTTTATAAAAAGCATTGAAAAAGGATGCCATAAAATATAACAAGCTTGGAACGTGGTTTTAGTGGGTGACTTTAATGCGAATATATCAAATAGACAAGTAAGCTCTTTAAATATCAATGAAGACCTAAATAATAATCTGCTATGGTTGGAAGAAGAGGTGGATCACTATTGGTTAAGGTCCTCAGATGATAGTCAAGGATCCATCACATATTATAGAGAAGAACTTATTAAAATATGTAGCATAGAGGGATTGATCATCTAGAATGGCATAAACATGTGATAAAAATCTAGAAAATATACTAGTCAAAAACATGATGGGCACAATATAGTTAATTATGCTATTTTTCACAAAACTTTATTTCAAGGATAAATGATCTAGAAATTGAAGTAGTTCCCATGGAGCTAAAATCTTATCACAATCAGATGCACATAGAAATCCAAATGCAATAAAGTGGACAAGAATAACATCTTCAAGTAACTAAAGGAAATATAATAGGAAACATCTCTATGAAAAAAATAAAATAAAAATAAAATTTAAATATTACTTAAGCAGATCATGCTAAGAGAGGAAAGAAAGAGGACAACTATTTTATAAACTTATACTTTTAATAGTAGCAAATTTATGGATATATCTAGAGAAGCATTAGAATCATGTAAAATTTTAAAACCTAGGAAGAAAAATATGAAATCTTCCCTGTAAATCCATGGTATGAAAAATAATGGAAAGCAGTTAGGAGAACCTTGAAAGAACCAGGCAAAACGAAAACAAATAGCAAGATATATAAATAGCTAGTAAAAACAATAAAGGAAGAATATATAAGAGCAAGGCAAAAGAGTTGATATATCTTACAAAGCATATCCCAAGTAAATTTTATAAAGAGCTACGACAAAGCAAAAATCATACACAAAATATTATCACAAGCAAACAATGGTTGTAATATCCTAAGTAATTGAGAGAAACCAGGACCCCTTCTATAATTTACATAATTCATGATCTTCTTCCTTTCGAAGATGTGAAGGAAGGCATTAAGAAAATAACAATAATGTTCAGGATATAAATGGTTTGTAAGCTTAACATCTCAAGCATGGGGTTGCATATTAGCATCACACATCCAAAACAAATGTAATGGTATCATTAAAGGAGACTTTAAACTAGAATGGATAACCAACCTAGTCATACCATTGCATAAAAATGGAGACACCAACAATCCTTCAAATTACCACACCATCATGATTAATCCTCATTTTACAAAATTGGTTTGCAACATAGTAGAAAGCAAAATGAGTCGATGGGTAGAAAATCAAAGAAAGAGAGCAATAGGGCAACCATGGTTTAGACCAAAGTACTCAACAATAGATCACTACATTACTTTAAGGTACCTAATAGAGAGGATATGGAATAAAAAAGGAGAAGTTTATAATTGTTTTTTGGACTTTAAAAAGGCTTTTGACATAGTACCTAGAGATAAAATATGAAAAATAATAGAAGAAATTGGTGTACCAACCAACTACAAAGTAGTGCAAAAAATCTATGAGCAAATGGTGGCAAAAATTAGAACTCTAAAAGGATTGTCAGAGTGTTTTGGGAGTCATATCAAGGTGAAATAGGGTTGTCCATTGTCACCTACTTTATTTGGTATTTGCATTGATAAGTTGGAGTAATTGGTAGAAAGGATGGGAGGAGAGGGAATACAATTGGTTAATTATGTAGTGAAACTTTTTCTCTATGTCAATGATCTCATCTTGATTGGCAAGACACTTAAAAGTTTAAAAAAACATCTAAAGGATTTAGATCATTTTAATAAAGAATTTGGGATGTAGGCAAACACTAGCAAGACTAAAATTATAGTTTTCTCTACTCTAGAAGAGTAAAAATAGCCATATATTTTATTTGAATAAAATCCTTTAGAGGTAGTAATAGAATATAAAGACCTTGAGTTTGATTTTCAAAGCAAACTCAATTATGGAATATGAATGATGAAATGAGTTCAAGTAGGATTTAGGGAACTCTACTCATTGCTAAATAGGGGTAAAAAATAGAGCTATAGGATTGGAAAACTATTAGGGTATTTTTTGGTTATTCTCTATTCTAGTGGTGTTATATGGATGTGAATTGTGGGCTCGTAATACATTAAGTTTTAAATGGAGATAAATAGAAAGAATTTAGAAGCAACTAATTATAAATAATTATAGAATTAAAGTATTAGTACCATATGAAATTTTACTTGCAAAAAAAGAGACGTTTCCACTAGAAGTAGAAGCTATGATAAGGCTATTGGGGTAACTAAACAAAATATTGTAGGTATCCCTACCACATTGTTTTCTTTTGTGAGAAATTTTGCTATGTAATGAATCCCTTCTTCCTTGAAAAACTCTTCTTTTTTAGAATGTGTTCCTTCTTTTCCATGCTTTTTTGTCAAGATTTTTTGGCTGCACTCAAGGAAGCGTGCAGTCCTTTCTTTTCACTCATCATGCAAGGTCTTTCTCCGAGTTCTCATGGTGGGGTCCAAGTAAATTCATGGCTTTTGACAGGCGAGAGTTGTTTCGCACCAACGCTTCTGCTCAAAACTCATTTTGGCCTCAAAGACGATAATAGAAACTAGTTAAGTTGGCCAGTGCAATTTGATTTCAAAGAAAGAGTGGAGCGCAAGCCCATTTTAGGCTAGAAAACAATGAAACACAAGTGGGGCCCAAGCCTTTTCACCCCCATTTGAGAGCCCAACTTAGTTTTGGGCCTTGTCTAGGTGATACTCAGTTTTGAAGGAAAAAATGCTAAGTGGGGCCCAATCCTTTTCACCCCCACTTGGAGCGCAAGCCCATTTTAGGTTAGAGGTTAGCCAAAGTTGAGTGGGGCCCAAGTGTTTTTATCCCAACTCAAGAGTGCAACTCAATTTTGGGGCAAGAAGGGGTGAAAGTGACCTTTTTTATCTTTTTATAAGGTAGCAAAACTTGATTTTAGATGAAAAATACAGTGTGGGGCCCAAGTGCTTTCACCTCAAAAGTCATCACAATCCTATTTCGGGTTAAATGATGACCAAAATGCAGTGTGGGGCCCAATTCCTTTTCACCTCGAGTGGAGAGTGCAAGCCCATTTTTGGGGTTGAATGGGCAAAAGCACCTTTGAATTTTCCTAAAAGTTAGCACAATTTTGTTTCAAACTAAAAGGCAGAGTGGGGCCTAAGTGCTTTCGCCTCAATTTTGGGCTAGAAATTAGCAAAACACAAGTGGGTCCCAAGTGCTTTCACCCCCACTTGAGAATGCAAGCTCTTTTTGAAGCTTAAACACAAGTGGGGACTGCATTAGTGAAGCTCATATTTCTTATTCAAACTCTCTTGATTTAGGAAAAAATCCCCATAAGTGCTTCTCAATGATGAAATTGAGTTTTGAAGGTGCGCCTTCACCCATTTAAATGTAGTCGGTCAGAGAAGCATCCAAATCCAATCCCCCGGATCTCAGAATCTGATTTTCTATTGAGGTGGTTCCAGCAAGTGAGGAGATGGTGCTATGGGTGAATCACATCATCGCATTGAAGCCATGCAGCTACTTCTCAGTGAGTCATCAAATTCAGGCCATGCTTCATTACTTTCTGATGAGTGTTGGAATCCAATCTTTGCTGCCACCGTGATGTTTTGTGGTTGGGCATTTATGTCTCAGAGGTGGAATCCTCTATAAAAACTAGCAATTCTAATGTAAAATGATGGACGTTTTGCTAGAAAACTATTGTACCTAAACTTTGCTATGAATGCAAAGAATCCTTGGCTCTAACTCTGGATCTCTTTTTATGTGTATGCCTTCTATCCTTTATTTCTATTAAATTCGCTTCTTTGTCTGAGGGCTATAATTCTATGTCTGGATTTAGCTTCTGATAGAGGGTGAACGCTGGAATAATTCTGGAGGTTGCATATTGTAAGAGTATCTAGTTTTAATTTATGTTACATTCTTTGTGCTAATGGCTATTGGTTTAGAGTATAATTGAGTGATCGTGTTGTTTGTTCATCACCCCATTCATCTAGCTTGAAGCCATATTTCCCATCCCTTTTAGTCATTTATCATTCCTTTCCTGTTTCCTTAATCTCAAATCCCCAAGTTTAGAGTAGTAAGGGAACCAACCCTCTCTAGAGATTGGCACGGGGAGGCATTCCTTCCTTTCGGCCTTTCAATGTTGGTCGAGTCTAGGGTGCATGGATGAAACATTCCATACCTAAGGTAGATTCTTGACCAATAGTTTTTGGCATGCCCAGTGGGATGTAAACATTCCACATCAAGCAGTATTAAGAGTTGATGTTCATCTTTTTGCTATCAAGTAAGAACATCTGGTGACTCAGCTGAACCTAAAAGCCTCCAAATCTTGAAGCCGGTTAAAATCCCTCCCCCTCATGATCACAAGATCGAAGGCTAGAAATCCAGAAGATACAGTCGAGTTCTTTGAGCTCAACATCGATGCTTTGGGAGAACATCCTAGAGTAGTCCCCTCGACTATCCCGTTAGTCAGAACACCCTCGCAAGTAGCTGTTATAGTTTCACAAACTCCAAGTCCTTCCAGCACCACAACTAGCTTACCCCCTCAACCAAACCCTTCGGTCCAGATGATGCAAAATCCACCCAAGAAGTTTCTAGCCTAGAATCATTCAGGACCGCTCAATCTATAGGCTCAGAACCAAGTCCCAACCGTAGCATTAAAGGCTCTACCCATGTATGATGATATGGGAAAGATAGCCTATGAGCATGTCCAAGATGTCACTGCACTGGCAACCATCCACCACATCATAGAAGAAGACATCATGGTAAGACTGCTAGTACTCTCACTCAAAGGTAAGCTTCTCTATTGGTACCGATCATTGCCACCCAATACCATCGCTACATGGGACCAGTTAGTGGAACAATTGATAAGGGGTTTCAATGAATAGGTGGACCCTTTCTCCTTGTTGCACCAGTTCACCACCATTCAGAGGCACCCTCAAGAAGAGGTAGCGGATTTTAATGTCAGGTTCACCCAAACCTGGCAGAGAGTTACTGATGACCTTCGGCCCACCCCGAAGCAAGCAATATTTTATTACCTAAGGGCTTTCCATTATGACATCAGCATGAGCATCCGACACGCTAATGTCAACATATTTCCAGCCTTGTATGCTCAGGCACAGAAATTTGAGGCTGACTTAGTCGCTATTGGTAAGTTACCTCCAAAAATGACTATGCCAATTTTTTTGGACTTACCCCAAAATTTATATCCTAGTGCATCCTCTCAATCATTGCCTACATCCCCAATGTACCCTACTCAATCATGGAATCCCAATGCTTCTCAGAACCAGATGGTACCCACCTCATAGTTTTAAGCACCTATTGTTCCCCAACTTCTAGCTCCTATCCCATATCCGACATTACCTACACCATTGGCATCATTGCCATTACCCGTACCTCTATTGCAAATCTGAATCAGACCAAAGAATTGTAGGATCTACGATCATCAATGAGGACAATGGTGAATGAGATCACCATCTTAAAAAGGAGGCAATCTGATCAAAGTTTTCTAGCCAAGGAGATTCGCTCCTCCTCCCTCGATTACTAGAGAACAAGTTGCTTCCACTAGTAGGGCTCCCGAGAGAAATATGGTGATGTTAGATAATGAAGAAGTTGGTCCATCTGATAGAGCTTATTGGTGCTCCACCTACAATGACCCGCACGATGAGGAGACTTGCATGGTCCATTTGAACTATGTGTAGACCCTCATAGATAGCATTCTTGGTGGGCAAGTGAATATGATCAGAGAAGTGGACCGCAACTTTATGATCCCCCTATCGAGCAGGTTTTAGTTCTGATGAGGATAGGTAAAAAACCCATTGAAGTTGATCTGGTTCAAATGGAACCATTAAAGGTACCTCTAAGCTCCAAGGTGTCGAGGAAGAAGGGGCCATCACCAGTAAAAGAGCCTACCCAAGTGTCGAAGCTAGAGGAACCCATCCTATTGAAGGATCTCTTACCTCCAAGAGCTAGGGAGAGAGTTCCTCAACCACAGGCTTTGCCCTCCCAACCCCAAACCGAGATAAGGGACCAAGCAAGAGAAAGGCTTAGGTATCCCTCATTGACCAAGCATCAAAGGGTGGAAGCGATGCAATAGTATCAAACTAGATACGAGACCACGAAGGAGGGAGGTGAGTCTAGTATAGGAGCATACAACATTGTTGAAGAACTAAAGAAAACTCTGACTAAGGTAAGCCTCTTTGATGCACTTCAACTACCCGGCCAAGTCGATCTATTGCAAGAATCACTGAAATCTGCTAAAGGTAAGGAAAAGCCGACTCAAACTATCTTGACTCAGACATTGACTACCTCGACCACTAGGAAGAATATGCCACCACCATTCTATCTATCCCTCAAGATGGAGGGGTGGGTTGTGCATAATTGCATGATCAACTCTGGTGCCACTACTACTATGATGCCCAAGGCTATTTGTGAGATTATGGGTATGGAGTACACGAGGAGTAGTCCTAGAGTGCTCCAACTGGATGGAACTTTGATCAAGATAGTAGGGGTGATCAAGGATATTCCAATCATGTTGCATAAGATGCTGCAAATCACCATGATACAAGAAGTTGTGGTGGTGGATTTAGAGTCATATTTTAGTATGTGCCTATCAAGGGAATTCACCACCAAACTAGGAGGCTATTTGTCTCTGGATTATTCGCATCTAGAAATCCCCTTCAGAGGAAGGAGGATTAAAATTTTTAATGAGAAACCCTCTACCTTTCATATCGAAAGGATCTAGGATGCGGAGAAGCAAGTGGACTCAATCAATATGATTGAGGAAGTGGAGGAAGAAGGAGTAGAGCTGATGGAAGAAGCCCTGGATGAGCTCCGCATAGAAGATGAATTTTCCATGCATGATTTCAATGCCATGATCGAATCAGAGATAGGGTGCTACTCGATCACCAGGCCCAAAAAGGCTAAGGTACCAAGTGATGAAGACCCCATTTTTGATCAACTATGGAAGCTCTTCTTTGATGGTGCATGATGTAAGAATGGCATCGGGGTAGGAGTTGTCCTTATCTCTCCTTAGAGAAAACAGTGAACCTACTCCTACAGACTCGCATGGAGTTGTACTAATAATGTTGCTGAGTATGAAGCCCTATGCTTGGGGTTAAGAAAAGTAGATAAACTTGGAATCAAGCAGTTGCAGATCTTCGGAGATTTGGAGTTGATCTGCAACCAAGTCACCAATAAGTGTGTCGCAAAGCAACATTACCTGAAGGTATACCGCAACAAGGTATGGGACCTGCTCGAATCTTTCACAACGCTGAATATCCAAGCTATTTCATGAGAGCAAAATAAGCACACTGACGTCTTGGCATCTATTGGAGCTAGATTCTCCCCCGCTAAAAACATGATGCAGAAACCGAAGATGGTAAGAGTGATTTACAGGCCTTCGGTACCAGACAAGAATATTCACTAGCAGGTGTTCAACAATGATGAGCAAATTATCAATTTTTTGATTAATGAAGCTAACACTATCGAAGATAGGACCCTTGATGAAGAAGAGTATGAGGGATTGATATAGTTGAAAAATAATCATGTCCCAAAGGGCTTGATCACACTTGAAAGTCTATTTGATCAAGATGACAGGTCACTTGCTCATAAGATCAAAGTGGACGTGAGAGAATATAAGGAACTAGAGCTAGAACCCAAAAAGGTGATCAAGGTTGGAACCGATTGTACACTAGAAGAGATAAAGAAAATCAGGATCCTATGCAAGGAATACCCAGATATTATCACTTGGAGTTATCGAGACCTGAAAGGGTATGATAAGAGCATCTTCCAACACATAATCGAGTTGTAGGAAGGGGTCAAACCTTTTAGATAGAAACAAAGATCGATCAACCCAAAGATTGAAGTGTTGATGAAGGTTGAGCTCCTGAAGATGCTAGAGGTAAATATTATCTATCCTATCAAGCACTCTTCTTGGGTGGTGAACCTGGTCCTAGTGCAAAAAAAGAATGGAGACATCCACTTGTGCATTGATTTTTGAAATCTCAATCAAGCATCTCTAAAGGACCACTACCCACTACCCCAAATTGATCAAATTCTTCATGTAGTGGCGGGAGCACAAAGGTTCTCTCTACTAGATGGCTTCTCTAGATACAATCAAATCTGGGTGAAGGATGAGGATCAATACAAAACTACTTTCACCACCAAGTGGGGCACTTTCACCTACCAACGAATGTCGTTTGGCCTCTCAAACATCGGAGCGACTTTCCAAAGAGCGATGGACTTAGCCTTCGGTGAGTTACTAAATCGCATCATTGTGATTTATTTAGATGACATGACTATTTTCTCCCACAAAAGGGGAGAACACAGTCTACATTTGCGTCAAGTATTTGAAAAGTGTCGAGAGTTCAAAGTTTCCATAAATTCAAAAAATTCCATTTTCATGGTGAAAGAAGGTAAGCTCCTGGGCCATGTAATCTTAGAGAAGGGACTAGTTGTCGATCCTGCTAGGGCTGAAGCCCTCCTCAAGCTACCTCTACTAGTAAACAAGAAAGGCCTCCAATCCTTTTTTGGGTAGATCAATTTCATTAGGAAGTTCATATCTGATTTCGCTCAAGTGGTAAAGCCAATGACCGAACTCCTAAAGAAGGATGTTGAGTTTCAGTGGACTGAGGAAAGGAAGTGGGCATTCAGAGAAATCAAAGAGAGAATCACTCAAGCCCCTATTTTTGTGAACCTTGATTACTCTAAAGACTTTATCCTTTATGTCATCGGTGAACCAGAGAGCTATGCAGTTGTCCTTACTCAGAAGAACGAGGATGGGGATGAACGATCGATAGCATTCCTAAGCCAAGTCATCCATCCGCACGAAGAGAAGTATAACTTCATAGAGAGACAAGTACATGCAGTGATGCGATCATTGAAGAAGTTTCACCATTTCATCTCCTAGAGTAAGACAATAGTGTACATAGTACACCCTGACGTCAAAAACTTCATCATCCAAGGTGAGCTGGGTAATAAAAGAGCAGGATGGGTCTCCAAGATCCAATAATTCGACATAGAAGTCAGGCCCACTAAACTGGTCCATGGTCGAGCATTGTGCCAAGAACTTGCCAGGAGCACCGCATCCGAGGTAATAGCATGCCAGTGGGATGATCCAACATAAGAAAGTGATCTTGTGAATCAGTCTGTAGATGGTAAGGATTGGATAGAGGACCTTGTCGAATACTTCAATACTGAAAGGTGCCCTTCTCGCCTCAATGCTTCATAGAGGAGAAGGTTCAAGCTTCAAGCTTGTAGGTATGTATTGTTGTCGAATGGTTTGTTTCACAGGAATATAGATGGAGTTCTCCTGAGGTGTGTTAGGGGGATAGAGAAATAGAGGATCCTTGATGAGTTCCATTCTAGGATGTCAGGAGGACATTTCATAGGAAGGCCTATGGCCTTAAAAATCATTAAAGAAGGCTATTATTGGCCCACTATTTTTGTTGATGCCTTCGAGGTCAGCTAGAAGTGTGATAAGTGCCAGAGGTACGTCGGTCGGAGCAGGAATGCTTCTTTGCCTTTGCACCCAATTCAGGTCGAAGCTCCATTTCAGCAATGGGGCTTAGATTTCATTGGGGTGATAGATCCTAATTCCTTTATGGGGCATAAGTATATCCTAATAGCTACAAATTATTTTACCCGATGGGTGGAAGTAGTGCCAACCAAGCAAGCTAATCAAGATGTAGTCATTACCTTCTTGGAAGGATTGATAACATACTTTGGGATACCAGATGCAATCATAACCGATAATGGCACCCACTTCATCGGTGCTAAAATCTATGCATTCACAAGTAAGTATGGTATTTACTTAAAGACTTCATCTAACTATTACCCATAGGGGAATGGTTTAGTGGATTCCATGAACAAAAACTTACTAAAGATCCTGAAGAGAACCTTGGAAGGGAACAAGCGGAGCTGGAATCTGCTCCTAGACCTAGCCTTATGGGCTGACCGCATCTCAATTAAGAAATCGATCAAGATGTCTCCATATTCCCTAGTGTATGGGAAGGAAGTAGTTCTCCCCATACACATTGAGTTGCCCGCATTACAGTCTCTCTGTTCATTAGATGGCGAAGATGAGGAGTTTGATCCCATGAGTGTCAGGATGGCCCAATTGTTGCAGTTGGAAGAAGAAAGAGAAAAGGCCTATGAAGCTTTTATGAAGCATGCAGAGACCACAAAAAATTGGTTCGATAAGAGAACCTTCGATCGAACCTTCCAAGTTGGTGACTTGGTGTTAAAATGGAACGAGAGAAAATCTAAACCAGGAAATCATGACAAGTTTGATGCATTCTAGGAGGGTCCATTTCAAATTTTTGAGGTTAATCAGGTAAACTCTTTCATTCTCCAAGATTTAGATGGGTTCACTCTTCCAATATCAGTCAATGGCCTTCATCTGAAGGCATACTACCAATAAGGGGTAGTAATAAGTTTCCTCAGCTATGTATATAATTATTCCATTGTTTGTATGTATATATCTTTTCTCTCAAAGAATAAATCTCTTTGCTCTCCTTCCCCTCACACTCTCAATAGTGCAGTTTTGGGCCAAGTTCCTCGCTATGGTAAGAAATCGAGTTGGCAGGGGAATAGTGGAAGAGTTTAAATAAAAAGTTTTTTAGTTTAGTTTGCATGTTTTCTAGAGCTAGAAAAGAGAAGAGTAGTTTCAGGTGCCCAGAGCTAGCTAAAGTATTTTCACTTTTCTTTTGAGCAAAGGAGTTCATTTCACTATTCTAAGCATCACCTGGCAAAGTAGTTCATAGTGGATAAAAGGTGCCCTATCATTTGGCAAAGAGGAGTTTCACTCTTGCATAGGGGTGAAACTACATTTTAGTACCTTAGGGAGCGAAAGCTACAATCGAGGTGGGGCCAACCCAAAATTCAAAGTCAAAAGCGTGAAGTTTCGATGAGCCCATGCCTTTAAGCACCACATGTCAGGGAAGGAAGAGAAAAGCGCTCTTAAAAATTATTTTCTTTCTTCAAGCATCAAAGACTGGTCAAACTACATTTTGGGTGCTTTATTGAGTGAAAGGCACTTTCGCTCTCCTTTATGGGTGAAATTCAAATCATGGCCCTTCAATCTATTTTTGTGCAAGTGCCACGTGGCAAGGGATTAAAGGAGATGATTTTCGCTCCAAGGAAAGAGTGTACAATTAACAAAAGCTTTAAATTCTGGTGCTTTTTTCTATTTTGGGCATTAAATGGGCGAAAAGGTTTCTCGCTTGATGTTTTGAGCGAAAGCCATTTTAGCCTTTGAAAATAATAAAAACGTTTGCTAGAGCGAAAGGAAGTTTCACTTTCTCCAATGCCATGAGCACACAGTTCAAAGTAAAACCTAGCAAGTGCACACCCCGAAGAAGGTCGTTGGAGCATGAAATCATACCTTGAAAATTGAAAAAGTGGTGCATCATGACTTTCAAGGAAGATTGCCCCCCACATAGTTGGCCATCATTGGGAGGAGCGCTCAACCACTGGTTAATGCAAACAGGAGATCTCCCACTTTGCCCATGATCCCTCCATGCATTTACTCCACCCCAAAGCATAATTAAGATGGTGGGTCAATTGCAATGCTATAAGAAGGCCATCGCTATAGCTCAAATGAAACTATAAGGAGATTGTTGAGGGTTTTGTATTAGCACTATTTACCTTGTCAAAGTTCAGAGCGAGAGGGTTGTTGATAAAATGTGGTGTACTAAGCAACAATGAGATACTATCTTTTTCAAAGCAAGCACTTGTGCCAAATGCATAGTTATAATGGGTAAGAAAAGCACCGAGCCCAAGAAGGAGAAGACCTCAAAGAAGGTGGAAGGTGCAAAGAAGCAAAAAAAGGAGAAAAAGCAAGTAGCACCACCACCCAAAGATAGGCTAGGCAGAATCAGGGATTGTATGCTTACAAACAAAAGTGTTGAGAAGTTATGCCAGACTATTGACGTCATGCTGACTAGGGTGTCTGAGTATTTCCAGACCTGCCCAAACCCCTAAACATGTTCAAGCATCCTAACATATACTCCATGTTGGCATGGGTTATGGGACTCTCCATAGATGCAATGGTATACAAGTGGTAGGTTTCCCTCATAGAGTGTATCTCGCATGGTGAATTCTACTCTCTCATTGCCATGAAGCTAGAGACCAAGCCCATGTTCTTTGATTGGGTAGAGTGGGTGGCATGATAGATGCATATATTATTGAGTGATGTGCAAAGTGGTAAGGATATGTTATTTCAACTTTGCTCTTTCCTTGCTTGGTACATGTTCTACCACATGCATAGTCATTTTGTTTTTATCACCAAGAACCACACCAGTAAAGAGGGTAAGGCGCTCCCAGTTTATCAATGGACTCAAAGTTTATCCAGAAGTGAGTCCTACTACAATTTCAATAGGATGTTTCTTGGCCCAGCTCTGGAGCTCATCTATTATGTTTACGAATGAGTGTCGAGGCAAATGAGGGATGAGATAGTGGAAAAGAAGTTGGGTGATGTTTTTCAGCTTACGTAGGGCCTTGTCGTCAAAATTTATGGGTTTACTAGAAAACCCTTCCTATTGTCGTACTACACCATGGAGTACCTTTTCACCCTCAAAGTTGCCCGACAAAGTGACTTCTTTGATGATACATATGGGCATGGGAGAAGGAAGCTGCACACGTGCACTTCACCTTTCTATTTTGGCGATATTAAGGTGGAGGTCACCAGGCAGAACTCCTTTCTCGCAGTGACATTGTATAATTTCGGCCTAGTTGAGCTCCCCTACTATTGGAGGTACGACCCACTAGATATTTTTAGGTAATTTATTGGAGCAAAGAGTTTCCATAACTGCTCATGCCCAGATATTGAAGCACAACGCAATAACCCCTTAGGGCACGATCTAGAGTGGCACGTGGAGAGGATGATGTCACTTCCCCCGTGGCATGACTTCTACATGATGGAGGCTGAATATGACCCTGCACACAACCCAATGCATGTGCCTTATGAGGAAGTGTTTTAGGTGATGAAGGAAAAATTGCCCAACTGGTCAGACAAAAAAATTGCTAACTGGTGGATCATGAGGGTCCACAATAAAAAATAGGCATCCGATCAGTTCCTCATGTTGGACGAGAATTTCTCCATGATATATGATGTAAATTTTGACATGTATCAACCTATCTCATTCACCGATATCATGCCTCAAAGCACTCAAAGCCTTGGTAGAGTGGAGGACGTGATAGAAGAATGAGGGCAGTCGATTGCACAAGATCCACTTATCACGGAGAAAGATGAGAAGCTACCCCTTAAAGAACAGGTCACTCCAAGAAAGAGGAGCATTGGTGTAGCACTTTCACTTCCCCATGTTGCAAAGAAGCCTCGAACTGGTGCAGCCCGATCTCTCAGCACAAACCCTTCTGCAACGTCGGCAACCATGGAAGCGAGCATCCCTAAAGTCCCTATTCCAACATAGCAAGAGCGGCAAGAGGTGGAGCTGATTGACCTAGAAGGGAAAGAATCAGACAGATAAGAAGGAAGAACAAGCCTGATTATCTCTTTCTCCTTCCCTTGCTTCTGTACCTCTAGAAACTATCTCTTCCAACGTCGAAACCCTCATTTCCACCTAACTTTCATTCAACATCCCCATGTCTACCATGCCTTTCCTTGCATCTCAGTCATTTCTCCCCTCATCATTCCCTCTTGTCTCTCAGACATTTAGTTCCTTTGCATCTATTGCCAATGCATTTGTATTTCCTACATCATCTACCCCCACCCCTCATGTTTTGGTCGATCCAACCACTACATCCATCGTCGTCACCAACCCAAGCCTATTTTTGCTCTCACTCACCTCCTCAGTTGCAGTGGTATCCTATGATATTCCACTCCTATATCCTAATGCCTCGATCACCGCTATCCAAACCCCAATGTCTCCCAAAGTCACCGTAGTCACTGCCCCATCTATTTCTTGATCCATCCATCGAAGCAAACCCCCAATGTGCTATTTTTCCCTTCACGCCACTCTTTGGAGTATAAGAGCCACTAGAAATGGAGCTAGAATTTCTATAGGGGTGCCCTATTGCGGAGAGCATACATGGGGTGTGTTAGAGTTCCTCAAGTTGGCTCAAAGGTCAAAAAAGAAAAAATGTGCAGGCTCCAACCAAGGTGGAAAAAAGGGCTATGTTCAACCCGAAGAAGATGGAATTCCACAAGATGGAGAAGGTGCCCAAATTTCAAAAGCCCCTGGAGGAGATGACACCAATGGATTACTCCTATCATCATATGGTTGAAGACTTAAGAACAATCGATGCAGTAGAGAATATGGGGAATATCCAGGTCGAAATGGGCTCCATCTATTTTCATGGAGAGCACTACAAAGCTCACTTCTTCGAAGCCGAGGCCAAAAATGTGGAGCTCGAGGAGACCTTAGCATAGACAAGGGCACAGCTCGAGGAGGCCCAGGCCAAATCGAAGCAGTTACAATAGTGTATGGCCAGCTTAGAGCAAGAGGTGGGTAATTACAAAAAAGAAACTGAACATCACCTCAAGGCACACGTGGAGGCGGAGGGCCAAGTGCAAGCCTTGAATGCTCAGATCCAGGAACTGCAATCTCAGTTGATAGAGAAGATGGTGCAAGCAGAGGTCTTCACAAAATACCACATTAAGGAGGTTCATTGTCACTTCCTGATAAACTTTCGAGCTAGGGCATCAAAAGCAATAGCAGTCCTCACATTCATTTGGGAGGCCAAGCAAACAGTTACTCACAAGGCACACCTATCATGGAGGATGCCAAAAAGGACATAGATCGATGGCTGGAACTAGCTATGAAGGTGCAAACCTTAGAAAAAATGGACCTCCAACTTACTCCTATGAGCCCACTTGCTCGATCATGGGCAACCACAAAGGTGACACTACGGGCTTACTTCATAAAAGTGGAAAGATCCCAGGAGGCTAGAAGGCTGTTAGAAGTGTTTGAGCAGGAAAGGTGCATTTTCCTGATGTATTTCGAAGCTCTCGTGCAACTCGGTTTCCCTAGCTTCACTAACGAGGAAGAGGCTATTTTGATGAAGGAAGAACTAAACCCAGTTTGGGATACCTTTGAAGGTGATACTTTAGATATTGATAGTTGGGGTGAGCCTATTACAGAAGCCTAGGTAATGCAATTGATGACCAAGTTCGCACGGATCGAATCTTGTTTGGTGGATCTTAGCCAGAGGGCTAACTTTGCTAACATAGACCAGCTTGAGACTTTTGGATACCTGGTTAGGGAGCTCCAAGATCATGCTCTACTCCAAGAAGATGCATGGGCCCTGGTTCAAGTAACCTATGATCGTATCTATGAGCACCTCCCACAATTAGAGTCTTCCCAGTAGCATGAAGATCAAGGAGAGAAAGAAGGAGACCAAGGAGAAGAAGGGGACCATGAGCACAAAAGAGAAGAAGAAGGAGAAAGGGAGAATTTGGAGGAAGAGTTCGCTACCAATAGTGAGCATTCAAAAAAGAGAGTGACGATGACTCTGAGCCCAATAGATAAGGCCTGGGATCTTCACATTGAGGTGAGCTCAATCCCCCTACGAGCCGCCAGAGATGTTGGCATCCCTACCACATTGTTTTCTTTTGTGAGAAATTTTGCTATGTAATGATCTCTTCTTCCCTGAAAAACTCTTCTTTTTTAGAATGTGTTCCTTCTTTTCCATGTTTTGTTGTCAAGATTTGTTGGTTGCACTCAAGGAAGCGTGTAGTCCTTTCTTTTCACTCATCATGCAGGGTCTTTCTTCGAGTTCTCATGGGAGGTCCAAGTAAATTCATGGCTTTTGATAGGTGAGAGTTATTTCATACTAGCACTTCTGCTCAAAACTCATTTTGGCTTCAAGACGGTAATAGAAACTGGTTAAGTTGGCCAGTGCAATTTGATTTCGAAGAAAGAGTGGAGTGCAAGCCCATTTTAGGCTAGAAAATAGTGAAACACAAGTGGGGCCCAAGCCTTTTCACCCCCATTTGAGAGCACAACTCAGTTTTGGGCCTTGTCTGGGTGAAATTCAATTTTGAAGAAAAAATGCTAAGTGGGGCCCAATCCTTTTCACCCCCACTTGGAGTGCAAGCCCATTTCAAGTTAGAGTTTGGCCAAGTAGAGTGGGACCTAAGTTTTTTCACCCCAACTCAAGAGCGCAACTCAATTTCGGGGCAAGAAGGGGCAAAAGTGCCTTTTTTGTCTTTTTCTAAGGCCAGCAAAACTTGATTTCGGATGAAAAATACAATGTGGGGCCCAAGCACTTTTACCTCAAAAGTCATCACAATCCCATTTCGGGTTAAATGATGACCAAAATGTAGTGTGGGGCCCAATTCCTTTTCACCTCAAGTGGATAGCGCAAGCCCATTTTTGGGGTTGAATTGGTGAAAGCACCTTTGAATTTTCTTAAAAGTTAGCACAACTCTATTTCAAGCTAAAAGGTAGAGTGGGGCTCAAGCACTTTCGCCTCAATTTTGGAGCACAAGCCCATTTTGGGCTAGAAAAAAGTGAAACACAAGTGGGTCCCAAGTGCTTTCACACCCACTTGAGAGTGTAAGCTATTTTCAAAGCTTGTATGGATGAAAATCAAGTGGGACCCGCATCAACAAAGCTCCTCTTTCTTAGTAAAACTCTCCTACTTCATAAAAAATTCCCCATAAGGGCTTCTCAATGATGAAATTGAGTTTTGAAGGTGCACCTTCACCCGTTTAAGTGCAGTCGGTTAGAGAAGCATCCAAATCCAATGCCCTTGAATCTCAAAATCTGATTTTCTGTTGAGGCGGTTCTAGCAAGTGAGGAGATGGCACTACGAGTGAATCACATCGTCACATTGAAGCCATGCAGCTACTCAGCAAGTCATCAAATTTAAGCCATGCTTCATTACTTTTTAATGAGTGCTGGAATCCAATATTTGCTACCACCACGATGTTTTGTGGTTGGGCATTTATGTCTTAGAGGTAGAATCCTCTATAAAAACTAGCAATTCTAATGTAAAATGATGGACGTTTTGCTAGAAAACTATTGTGCTTAAGCTCTGCTATGAATACAAAGGATCCTTGGCTCTAAATCTGAATCTCTTTTATGTGTATGCCTTCTATTCTTTATTTCTATTAAATTTACTTCTCTATCTCATAGCTATAATTCTATGTCTGGATTTAGCTTCTGATAAAGAGTAAACGCTGGAATAATTTTGGAGGTTGCATATTGTGAGAGTATCTAGTTTTAATTTTTGTTACATCCTTTGTGCTAATGGCTATTGGTTTAAGTATAACTGAGTGATCATGTTGTTTGTTCATTACACCTTGTTAATCTGGCTCACAACCATATTTCCTATCCCTTTCAGTCATTTATCATTCCTTTCCTATTTCCTTAATCTCAAATCCCCAAGTTTAAAGTAGCAAGGGAACCAACCCTCTCTGGATATTGGCACGAGAGGCATTTCTTCCTTTCGGCCTTTCAATGTTGGTCGGGTCTAGGGTGCATGGATGAAACATTCCATACCTAAGGCGAATTCTTGACCAACAAATACAAAGAATAGAAAATAGTAGATTACCAAAATAAGTAATCAAAGAGACATTGAGTGGAAGAATAAACACGTGGATGAAATAAAATAACAAATGGATGGACAAATGAAATTAATTTCATGAGGTCCCAAACTCTAACAAAGAAATTAAATAGTATTTGAGGAAATTTTTTGACTTTTCATGTGGATTGAAAATTTAGGAAGAAAAAAATAGTTAAAAGTCAAAGAAAAAAATAGTTAAAAGTCAATGACTTCAACCCAAACTATAAAAACAACCAAATGAAGTATATAGATGCAAAGATAAAATGGAAGGAAAAATACTTATAGCCCAAATAATTCTAGTTCACACCATCTCATATACAAAATCGGGATATGCACAATTCCGTAGGAGGTATGGTTAGAATGAATATGTATCTTTTGCATAGCAGGAGTAGTGGAGACCAAAAAATATTTTATTATAGAATGTGAAGCATACAAGAACATAAGGAGTACATATGAGAATGCTCTAAAAGTAAACTCGCTAATGAAATTTTTTGAAGTTTTAAGAATAGAAAAACAAGGAAACTTCTTATAAAAATAAACAACTGAATAAACACACTCAAAAATATGATGAGGATGTTGAGCATTTTTACTTTGTTGAATAATTTTCTTTCTTGGATGTTGTTAAACTTTGGAACTTTGAATAGGAGGTCCAAGGTTTGAATTCAAAAGGGAGTAGGATTGTACATCATACCCCATCTTGTATTAAACCTCTTGATCTCATAGACTATTTTGGTCTTGTGGAGATAACTAAAATTATTTCGTTTCATTTCAAAAGCAACTCTTGAAGCCTTTTTTAGAGGGTTTTTGTGTAATTTAATTTTGGTTCATTTTCTCCTTTCTATACTAAGTTACTATTTATTTTTAGTACTATAACATCTCACAAACTTGTATCAAAGCTTGGAGTTTGGATATTGGAGAAGTGGAGAGTTTGAGGATTTTATTCTTCTTAACTAAAGAATTTAGAATTCAAGTTTGTGGAGGAAAATTTCATTCGTTATTGTTGTAGCTTTCATGGCTCATGGTAATGCTTCTCTACCCATCCAAAAATTTAAAGAAGCAAATTATGATTATTCACGCATAAATACGAGGACTTTACTAATTTCTAAAGAAGTGTGGAGTGTTGTAAAAATGGATACAAGGAACTTGTAGATTTGAGTATTTTATTAGCCATAGAAAAAATATATGAAGTATAAATAAAAGATGCCTTCGCTTTGTATCACATGCAAGCAACTCTTGAAGCTATTTTTGGAGGGTTTTTGTGCAATTTTATTTTTTGTTCATGTTCTCCTTTCTATTCTATGTTCCCCACTTACTAGTTTCAAATCTTAGAGTCTAGATATTGGAGAAGTGGAGAGCTTGAGGATTTGATTCTCTGTAACCATATAATTTAGAGTTCAAGTTTATAGAGGATAACTTCATATGTTATTGTTGTAGCTTTCATGGATCATGGCAATGCTTCACTACTCAACCCAAAATTTAAAGGAAAAAATTATGATTATTTATGCATAAAGAAGAAGACTTTGCTAATTGCCAAATAAGTGTCGAGTGTTGTAAAAAATAGATATATGGAACTTGCATATTGGAGTATTTTATTATCCATATAAAACAAATATGAAGTAGAAGTGTCAAGACTACCAAAAGAGCTTGGGACACCTTGAATACTACCTATCAAGGGTCTGATCAAGTTAAATTAGTGAATTTATAGACATTGAAGAGGAAATTAGGGATAATGAGAATGTGAGAAATCATTGTGCAAGGGTGTATGACATTGTGCACCATAAAGGTATCTATGGTGAAGAACCAACATAAGGACATGTTAAAAATATCTTGAAAACTTTGACACCAAAGTGGAAAAATTGTGCAATGATTATTAAATTTGTAGTTTCATGAATTGGTGATATCACTTATATCCCATGAAGAAATAATTATAAATAATAAATAAGAAAACTTGAATCAATATTTTGCTACCAAGGCAAGAGTTTTAAAAAATAATGTGACTAGCTCATGCTCCAATTCCCAAGGACAAAGAGGGTGGCAACAAACTCAACATTGTACAATAGAAATATTCCATGGTAGAAGAGGAGGATATAGTAGAAGACGTAAATTTGTGGATAAGAGGAACACTTAATATAATTAATACAAAAGCTATGACCATTATAAAAAGTGTAGAATAAATACAAGCAAAGAAGGAGAAAAAAAGGTAAAATTTTCACATAAAGAATATGAGAGCTCAAAAATATATTATTGTCATGTAATGTGGCATAAGTTTCAACTAAAGATTCTTGGTAATTATATTTTGATTATTCAAATCAAATAACTAGTATTAAGGATTTATTTGTGGACTTGGAAGACTCATACAAGAGCAAAGTGAAATTTGGAAATAAAAAAGCATTGAAGGTTGAATGAAAAAGAACCTTATAATTGACACAAAATATGGAAAGAAAAATATTTAATTACTTACTTTGAACTAGGATTGAAGCTTAATTTATTGAGTGTGGGTACGTTTCTATAAAAACTACAAAGTGGTGTTTAGGAATAAGGAGTGCATCATCTATGCCAAAGCAAATGAGAACCAAGTAGTGGTTGTTGTACCTATGATAAGAAACAAAATTTACCTTTAAATATTTATGGAGAAGAGATCAATTTGTATCATATATCCATTGAGGATAACAATTAGATATGACACCTAAGGTATGATCACCTAAATTTTTAAAGCCTATATTTATTGAATGATAAAGGAATAGTCCATGGACTATCTTGTGTAGAAGAAGTAAAGAATGTAAAATTTATATAATTAAAAATATATATTATAAAGAGATATTTCCAAAAGGAAGAGCATGGAGAGCATAATTGTTGAAGGTATTATAGTATCTGGTACCTTGGAACATTATATAGAAATATTTAGTCATGTAAATATACTAAAGCGTGTCTACAGTAGTGTCATATTATTAATTGTGAGTATATGTCATGTAAAAAAGTGTAGAGTTATGTGTGTGAGGTATCATGTTAGTAGGTGTGATTTATGTGAGTGAAGTATCATGTTTAGAAGTGAGGAATTTTGAACAATCGTGAGAGATTGTGTATCTATGTAAATATGTGAGATTTATTATTATGTAAGAGATAAATGTGAAGAGTTAGATCTCCCATGAGTATGAGGAGATGAAGAGTTTAAGTGCAAAGGTCAAGAGTCATGTGCATATGAAGAGTCTCATGTATGTATATATTGAATATGAATCCTTGTAATATGCATTCAAATAAGCATTGAATTTATGCATTGCTTTAGTAGATATTTTCAACAATATTCTATGAGATTTATGTTCATTGTTGTGGATTTATACATTGTTATTATTGAAAACTTATTTGATCTAGGTGATTAATTATTCTATGATAATAGTGGTGATTTTCTAACAATGGTATTAGATCCATATTGGATGGACTTTGTGAAATCCATGGTGAGCATTTGGTGAGAGATATTATAGCATTTAAAAGAGACCAGTGAAAAGATCTTATTGGAAAGATCCACCTTGAATGTGCTTAGTGAGAGCTACGTATAGGTTTTATAAGATCTATTCTATAGGAAATCTAGATAAGAAGGGATACATTAAATAGGATAGACCAAAGGGAAAGAGAAGAATCTAAAGTAAGAAGGAAATTGTATGAAGCTGCCAAAAATTTGAGAGGAATGAAGTGCAAGTTTGATTACATCAGTCATGTGAGTTGGACTTGTAGATAGTGAAGACCAACCAAAATGTTAGTTGGATGTGAAGATAAACAAGAGTGTGAGCTAAAAAAATAAGAACATGAGTCAAATGGATGTGCAAATAAAACCAAGAGTGGGCTAGACATACCAAAACCCAGGTAAACCAAGCGAAGACTATGCATTTGAAGGAGGTCTTTGAGATATTTGAGGTTGAATATTGAAAGTGTTGAACAAAAGGCTATTCGATGCTAAAAGGAAGGAGAAGCGCAAAATAACATATAAGTAACACCTATGCAAAATTCACTCTATTGAGGGAGCAGGAAGATTGAGTAATTTATAGAAACGTGGAATTTGCCCTAACATATTGTAGCCTATAAATTTGAACGATAGGTGCCATATAAGGTATTTCATAAATCTTCCTTATAAATTTATAAGGTGAAGGTTATTTAATTTATCAAAAGATACGTTAATTAAATATTGAAGGAGTAATAAGAAGAATTATTTTATTTTTGAAAGAAGCAAATTATTTTGGGAGATATAAGAAGATAAAGAATTAAAAGTGAAGAATAAAATAAATTGGAGAATGAAATGAAGGGATTTATATGAAAAAATTGAAGGAGAAATTAAAAATAGAATTGAATAAAGAAGAAAATTAAATTAAAGAGTTGAATTGAAAAAAGAATAATATTGAAAATTTGGTGAAAGAAAAATTATTGAAGAAAGAATAAAGAAAAATTGAATTGAAAATTGAAGAAGAGAAAGAAAATATTAATTTTGGAGATAAAAGGATTTCTACGAAGAATTTTTAAAATTGAATATTGAATAAAATTAATTAAAGATATTTTTGAAAGAATAAATTTTTAATTTGGGAGTAATAAGGGGTTCTACAACAAAGGAAAGTAATTTGAAATTTTTAGAACAAAATGAGTGCATCAAAGAGGTATTTTCAAAGTCATATATATTCAAATAAGCAAATATCATGAAGAGATATTTTCAAAGAAAAAGAAGATAGTCACAAACATTTTCTATGATACAATAAATCACCAAAGCTCCAATAGAACCAAAATTTGAATATGAAGATAATACTTGGTACATTGATTCAAGAGCTAACCATCATATGACTGGTAACTTATATTGGTTTGATTCCATTCAAGTAAAACCAAGTATACCAATTAAGATAGCAGATGATAAAATCTATTAGGTACAAAGATCTAGGAATGTCACATTTAATCCACCGTATTCATAATGTACAATGGAAAATATGTTTTATGTTCTAGGTATAACAAATAATCTAATTTTAGTATCACAATTTCTAGCTAAAGGAAGAACGATGGAATTCAAAACCATAAATAGAAATAAGAGATGTATTATTAAAATACTAAACAAATTTGAATCCTTTGGATCCTACAAAAGTGGCATATTTGCTTTGGATATACTAGAAATTGCACAAAAATATTTGGATCAACTTTTTCCAAGAGAACGATATTAGAAGAGGTATTTTATTGAACATAAAACTCTTATGGCAAAGGAATATGATAAGACATCAACAAGTTATAAAATATATTTTTTAATGACTTCTTCAAAAGCACACATGATAGCACAAAGGGATAAATTCAAAACCTAAACCAAAATTAGTACCAACATTAGAACAAGCTAGAATGCATCAAGAAGATTGAAGATAAAAGGATTTCATACCAATTAATGTAGTACATGGGGTGTGTTGGAGGTATTATATTATTTGATATCTTAGAACATTATTTGGGTCACGTAAATAATCTATAATATGTCAATGACTCAATCTATAATAGGTCTCATATTATTAAGTGTGAGTATGTGTCATGTAAATAAGTGTGGAGTTATGTGTGTGAGGTGTCATGTTAGTAAGTGTGAGTTATATGAGTGAAGTGTTATGTTTATAAGTGAGGAGTTATGAACAATCATGAGAGACTTTGTATTTATGTAAATATGTAAGATTTATTATTATGTAAGAGAGAAATATGAAGAGTTAGATTTATTGTGAGTATGAGGAGATGAAGAGTTTATGTAAGTGCAAAGGTCAAGAGTCATGTATATGAAGAGTCTCATGTATGTATATATTAAATACAAAGCCTTGTAATATGTATTTGAATAAGCATTGCATTTATGCATTGCTTTAGTAGATATTTTCAATAATATTATGTGAGATTTATGTTCATTATTGTGGATTGATATATTATTATTCTTGAGAAATTATTTGATATTGGTGATTAATTATTCTATGAGAATAGTGGTAATTTTCTAACAATAATATCCATTGCAAATTATTCATTCATATATTTGTGGTCTAATTCACACACCAAGTGTTGGTTAATCCTTCTATTTTATCAGTTTCATTGATGATCATACTTGAAACACTTGGGTATGATTCTTGAATGATAGGAGTGATGTTTTTGAAGTATTCAAGAGTTTCAAATCCATAATAGATAATGAAAGAGGATATAGAATCAAAACATTAAATACTAATTGTGGTGGTAAATATTGTCAGTCCAAGGTTCAAACCCCACTCAATATGAGGGGACCAGGACCCCTCATAAAAACTTGTGAAAATTCATTGAAAAAAGTATTGTTCCAAAAAATTCAATCAATTTAATGATGGGCATGGAATAAGAATACAATTGATATCCTATGAACCTTACCAAAATGGAGTGGTATAAGGGAAGAATAGGATAATCATGGAGATTGTAAGAAGCATGCTACTAAGAAAATATTTGGGCACTTATTTGTGGGCTAAAACAATTACAACTACAGTCTACATTCTTAATAGAAGTACCACAATTTGAGTAAATAATGACACCTCATGATGAATGGTATGGAAAGAAGCCTTTGGTAAGTCACTTGAGAGTGTTTAGTTGTTTGTTTTATGTTCAAGTTGAATATTAAAAAAGAAGAAGTTATATTTAAAGAATCAAGCATTACTTTATGTTGGTTATTTTGAAGGAAAAAAGCATGTAGATGTTATAACCCTAATTCTAGATGATGTATTGTATTTAGGGATATGATTCTTTATGAAGGAAGAGTACATGGACAACAAGAAAAAAATACTAAGAAGATAAATCATAATCATAGATTTTGGTGAGTCACAAACATCAAAAGGAGGTATAAGTATTTCTCCAAAAACAAGAATAAAAGAGAAGAGAGCATTATAATCACATCTAATCTGCTTAATATTGGATCAATATTTTGAAAGGAGGTTCACAAGAAGTGAAACACAAGTTGAATAACAAAGGAAAAAGGAATAAAAAGATAATATTGTGAAAAATAAGTAGCCCACAACAAGGTATACTCAAAAGCCATGAAAGAAGAATTGAATGCAATTGAGAAGAATAGTACTTGGGAGTTGTATGAACTTCCAAAAAATGAGGAAGTAATTGGAATGAAGTGGATGTTCAAGACCAAGTATAATAGTAACGTATCAACTGAAAGGTACAAAGAAATACTAGTTGCAAAGGGGTATGCACAACTAATTGGCATAGATTATAAGACATATGGACTTGTTACAAGACAAAACACAATGAAAATGGTCATAGCCTTGATAACCTAGAAAATATAGATTGTATATCAACTTGATGTAAAGAGTACATTTTTTAATGGTAATATTGAAGAAGAAACTATTATCGATAACCACAAGGATTTGAAGTAAAGTGTAGAGAACTACATGTCTACAAGTTTAAAAACATGTTATATGGACTGAAGCAAGCACGAAGAACACTTTATTCAAAAATTGATGCATATTGAAGTGTGTACTTGTGAGAAGTAATGAGCCCATATTATAATATGAAAGGGAAATTAATGATATTTTTATTATTTTTTATATGTTGATGATCTAATTTTCATATAAGTTCATCAAAAATGAAGAGAGAGATCAAGCAAACCATTATGCAAAAATTTGAAATGATTGATTTGGGTTTGATGGATTATTTTCTTGGTATAGAGGTACATCAAATGTTGTAATCACAGTGACACTGAGAGGGGGGTGAATCAGTGTGATCTTTAAAATTTCTAATATATATAGTTTTAAATCCAACAACTATTTAAAACTGATAAAAGAAATATCAAATGCAGCAAGAAAGCATGACACACAACACAGTAATTTAACAAGGTTCACCAATGTGGCTATCTGCTCAAAACGATCGCTTGGACTACCATCCAAATCCAGCCAATGCAAAGCTACAACTTTACAATATCTTTTACCAGCACCAACTAGAAGGAGCACCAACCCCTTAGCTTTATCTCTGTTTCAAATAGAATGGAGCACCAACTCCTAATTTACCAGCACCTACTGGAAAGAGGCACCAACCCCTTATGCCAAGCTGCAACTAGGAAGTCAATAATGATAATGAAAATTATAGAATAAAACTTTCATGTTATTTCTCACAGTCTGCTATTTCTCTGTATTTTGATGCTTCTACGCAAAATGCTTCGCACTATCCGACTGCTTCTATGAACTTCTTCACACTCTCTGCTGTAATCAGATGATCGATCACTTCTGTTGTCTGCGCACTATCACTTCGCACTTAGAACTCAACCTCTACACATTGTGCTCTTAATTCACGTAATCACGATATGCACACTTCGCTTCAACTCGAACTATGACTTCACACTCAGCTTGAAACGATATGACTCAACATCTGCACCCCGCGCACCTCATTCACACAAGTTCGATACGACTGGCTCTCTGCTCGACATGAACTTCACTTGCACAAACACTTTACTCGCATCCGCACATTATCTTCACACCGCATAATCTCAAACTCGAAGTACCCCTCCTTTTTATAAAAGAAAATTCAAGAATGAATCTTAAACAAAAGTCGACTGTAAACCTAAGAATGTCGACTGCAAAACCCTAGAAATTGTCGGCTGCAAACCCTAGAAATTGTCGGCTGTAAACCCTAAAATTGTCGGTTGCAAACCCTAAAATATATCGGCCCAGATTCAACTTTGTCGACCTCAACTACTTCTGCCACCTCTGTCACCTTCCTGTAACTATTGTCGCGAAATAGAAACATGTCGCGATATCGCGACACTTTTTGTAGTCGTACGCCTTCTTGTCCTTGCTGTCGTGAAATCGTGACCCTTTTGGCCTTTGATAGCTTTGCCACCGTTCTTGTCGTGAAATCATGACACTTCAAACTTTTGTTGATGTCATCCTCATTCTTGTCGTGAAATCGCGACGCTTTCGGCTTCTAGAGGCTTTTCTTGCAACTTGTCGCAAAATCATGACACTTTCAGCTTTCGTTGACGTCATCCTCATTCTTGTTGCGAAATCATGAAGCTTTCAGCTTTGAGAGGCTTTTCTTGCAACCTATCATGAAATCTCGACACTTTTAGCTTTTGCTGATGTCATCCTCGTTCTTTTCGCGAAATCACGACATTTTTGACAACGCCTTCTCTCTCCTCATTTTTGTCGCAAAATTGTGACATTTTCGGCTGTGCCTTCTCTCTCCTCATTTTTGTCATGAAATCATGACATTTTTGGTTGTGCCTTCTCTCTCCTCCAACCTGTCGTGAAATCACGACAGAAAACATGTCGTGATATCGCGACAGTTTTCTAACTTGTCTTTTTCTTTGAATTTTTGAAACTGGGTCACTTTTGTTTTCCAGGAATTGCACTTTACATAATTTGACTATCCTTTGAACTTCTATCCTCTGCATCTGAATGACTCCTGAACTGTCTATCCACTACATCATTAGATCTAACTGCCTGTGTTGACAACAATGACAAACTTCTTGCAGCACCTTGCTCAACAATCTCTCCCTTTGGAATTGTTGGCAACACCTGTGTGCATTCCTGTAACTCTTCTCCCCCTTTGTCAATAATACCAAAGGGCTACTGCAGACTCCCCCTGAGTCCATCCTTACAATTCTCAGGCACAATTTGTTGCATCTAGCACAAATTATGATCATGAGCAAAAGAATAGTCAAATACTCAAATGCTCCCCCTGAGAAAGTGATCCCTATAGCTAGTCACTTCTTAGGAAGTGTGACTACTCCTAATTTCCTTCAAAGGTACTCAAACACTTCCTTGGGCAATGGTTTTGTAAAAATATATGCTACTTGTTCTGTAGTTGGGACAAAATCCAATTTAACTTCTCCTTCTGCAACTTTCTTCTTCAAGAAATGATACCTTATAGCAATGTGTTTTGTTCGTGAGTGCATAACTGGATTCTTGGAGATGTTAATTGCACTGGTGTTATCACACTTAACTGATATTGGTTCACCGAAATTAATTCCAAGATCTTTCAAAGTTTGTTTCATCCATAAAACTTGAGTACAACAAGTTGCTACAATATATTCTGCCTCAGCTGTTGATAAAGAAACTGACTCTTGTTTCTTGCTGTGCCAAGAAACCAACCTGTCATCGAGATAAAAAGCACCTCCACTTGTACTCTTTCTGTCATCAACACATCCAGCCCAATATGCATCTGAATATGATATAAGAGTGAAGTCTTTGCCTTTTGGATACCACAACCCATACTCCATGGTGCCCTTGAGATCCCGAAAAATTCTTTTAACTACGGTCACATGAGTCTCTTTGGGACTGGCCTGAAATCTAGCTACCATGCAAACTGCCTACAGAATATCAGGTCTAGTAGCTGTTAAATATAGTAAACTTCCAATCATAGATCTGTACATGGTTTGGTCTACAGATGGAGATTTGTCTTCTTTACTCAATTTGTAGCCTGTTGTCATGGGAGTGCTAACTAGCTTACAATCCTCCATAGTGAACCTCTTTAGCATTTCTTTCACATATTTGATTTGGGAAATGAATATGCCTTTGTCATTTTGATTAACTTGTAGCCCAAGAAAGTAAGACAGTTCACCAATCATAGACATTTCAAATTCATTTTGCATCTTATTTGCTAAGTCTTTACAAAATTCATCTTTGTTGCTACCAAATATGATATCATCTACATAGACAACAAGGACAATGAGATGCCCACCTTCTATTTTCACATACAAATTACTGTTCACTAAACCTTTCTTGAATCCCTGTTGAGAGAGATAGTTGTCTAGCCTTACATATCATGCCCGTGGTGCTTGTTTTAATCCATATAATGCTTTCTTTAATTTGCAGACAAGGTTAGGATCCTCACTAATTTGAAAGCCATCTGGTTGTTCAATATAGACCTCTTCTTCAATTTTTCCATTTAAAAATGCAGATTTTACATCCATCTGATAAACTCTGAAGTTCTTGTGGACTGCTAAGGCCAGAAACATTCTAATTGCTTCTAATCTGGCCACTAGTGCAAAAGTCTCTTCAAAATCAATGCCTTCGACCTATGCATATCCTTTACAAACCAGTCTTGCTTTGTTCCTAATGACCTATCTGTCTTCATTTAATTTGTTTTGAAATATTCATTTGGTTCCGATTACATTCTTATTTGCAGGTCTAGGTACCAATTCCCAAGTTCTATTCTTTTCAATCTGATCTAACTCTTCATTTATTGCCTTCATCTAGCTATCATCTTTGCTTGCTTCATCTATGTTTTTGGGCTCAATGCTGGATAAAAGAGAGTAATTACTTATTACTTTCCTTCTTGTCTGAATACCACCTGTGGGATCTCCAATTATTTGGTCTTTTGGATGATTTTTCTGCCAGCTACTTGTTTTGAATTTCTTGTTTTCTTGCACCTTTGAGTCATCGATTAATTCATCTGAATCAACCGTAGATTTATTTTCTGTTTCATTTGCCTCATCTCCTTCAAAGACTTCTTCATAGATTGGGTAGTTTTCCTCAAGGTCGACTAATCGTTTCCCAACTTCATCGAATTTAACATCTCGCACCGTCCACAATTTTCTTGAGTCTCTTGTTGTAGCATTTGTAAGCTTTGCTTTTTGATGAATACCCAACAAAAACACCTTCATCTGCTCTATCTTCAAACTTCCCAAGGTTGTCATCAGTTTTTCTAATGTAGCACCTACATCAAAATACTTTGAGATGTTTTGCTGTTGCTTTTCTACCAAACCACAACTCATAAGGTGTTTTGCATTCATGAGTTCTTAACATATATTTGTTTTGGATGTATACTACAGTGTGAACTGCTTCTTTCCAGAATTTGTCTGCTATTTTGTTTTTTGCCAACATGGTGCATGCCATTTCCTGTATAGTTCTATTTATTCTTTCTACTACACCATTCTGCTGGGGAGTTCTAGCTGCTGAATATTGTCTCCTGATACCATGTTTTTCACAGTATTCTATAAATTCATTCGAAATGAATTCTCCTCCCCTGTCTGATCGTAAACATTTGATTCTTTTTCCTGTTTCATTCTCAACTAGATTTTTGAAGGATCTGAACATTTCAAAAGCTTCTGTTTTGTTTTTTAAGAAGAATATCCATGTCATTTTGGAATAATCATCGATACACAGCATAAAGTATTTGTCGCCATTTATGCTTTGAGTTCTCATGGGTCCACATAAGTCTGTATGAATAAGTTCCAATGGTCTGCTAGTGTGGTACTCTTTTGTTTTGAATGAGACTTTGGTTTGCTTTCCCTTCTGAAATGAAGCACAAACATTGTTTGAAGGTTTTTTAATGGTTGGAATATCTCTCACTGCTTGTTTCGAGCTGATTTTCACCAAATTATCAAAACTTATGTGTCCAAGCCTCTTGTGCCACAGACTAGTTCTCTTCTTCTTGTCCAATGAAACACATACCTTCTGAAGTTTTTGAGAGTGTGTACAAATTTCCGGACGTCCTTGAACCAGCTTGCTATCAATTTCCCACTTTGTTTATTTTTTTGACTTCACAACCCTGCTTTTTGAAGATTACTTCATGTCCTTTATCACATATTTGACTGACACTTAACAGGTTGTGTTTCAAACCATCCACAAATAAAACTTCTTCAGACTTGATTTTCCTTTCACTAATTTTGACAGATCCTTTTCCTATTATTTTGGCTCCATCATTATTTCCAAACTTCATAGAGCCACCCTCATATTTCTGTAGTTTTTCAAATTTTTGTTTATCACCTGTCATATGACTTGAGCAACCATTATCAAGTATCCACGGTACACATTTATTCTGAGCCCTGAAAGTTGTCTATACTATTAAAGATTTATTTTCTTCCTTGAGCTATTCTTTCTGTTTCCATTCTATTTTGACTATGGTACTGGGCTCTAGCTTGGATTTCCCATTTTTAGAATCTTGCACATATCTTTCAGAAGGAATTCTATTTTGTTTTGCCCTATATGGTTGAATTCTTCTTTTCTGAGATTGATTTGAAGTAGAAGTACTATGACAGTTTCTAGCAATGTGCCCAAAGTTGTGACAATTACAGCATTCTACTGCATAACTCATTAAAGGAGCAAAAGTATTTCTACTAGTGAAACTTCTTGGACCTACATTATACTTGCAGTCAGCAATTTTATGCCCATAACCATTACATTTGAAACAAAAACCATAAAAGTAATGATTGAACCTGAAATATGGTCTTTGCCAAGTTGTTGCAAGAGCCTTAGATCTTCTTTTCTTTTGATGTGTGACCTTGGTAAAGCCATCATTGTCAGTTCCTATTTCAAAACTGGCATTACTCCTTTCTTTTGCCTGATTTGTCTTTCTTTCAATAGCCTGTTTCTTGTCTTTACTCTTTTCACATTCAACATTGCTTGCCTTTGGTCCGTTTGATGATTCTCCTTCAATAAAGCCTATACCGAATTTGATACCTGTGGGTCTTTGATCGCTTAGGATTTTGTCCAACTTCATAAAACTTTCTTCGGTTTGAAATGGCAGCTAATTTTTTGATCCAGCTCTTGTATCTGTATTCGAAGACCAACATTTTCTTCTTCTAGTTTGCAGCAGTAATCTATCTTCATGGTTACCTGAACTTCAAGATCTTCGAACATTTTCTTATACTCTTTTGTCTGTGTTTTTAGACTAGTTATAATGTCATTTGTATCCTCAATCTTCCTTGACAGTTTTTTATTCTTTATTTTCTCATATTTCCATTCCATAAGAGCAGACACCAGCTCACCTTCTAAATCAACTTTAGCCTCAGATTTTTCAATAGACACTTCAGAGTTCATTCCTTCTCTCTTTTCTGGGTTTTCTGCCTCTTCTAATTTTTCTACTTCAAATGCCATAAAGAGAGCTTCACCTGTTCCTTCTTCAAAGTCTTCACTAGAGCTATCCTCTGAAGAATCTGCATTTCGGGAGATAAATTTTTTTTTTTTGAAATTGCCTTTTTTGAAGTTTGTTTTCTTCCTCCATTCACTTCTTTCTTGATGCGGAGTTTCTTCACCTTTGTTCTTGTCATTGAGAGAACATTTGGTAGCAAAGTTTCCAATACCTCCACAGTTGAAACATTTAAACGGTAGCTTTCCTCTGTATTTTCCTTTTCCTTTTCTCAGTTTTCTGACAAAATTTTCTTCCATTTCATTTGATACATCTTCTTCTTCAGACTCTTGTTTTGTGTCTTTGTCTTTTAGAGCTTTGAAAGTTGCTTCTCTATCTATGGGATTTGACCTTCCTTTTCTCATTTCAAAAGCAGTCAAGGAACCATGCATCTCATCCATACTAAAACGATTTAGATCTTTGGCTTCTTCTATGGCAGAGACTTTAGAATCAAATCTAGGAGGGAGCGATCTTAATACCTTTTTCATGATAGTAGTGTCATTTATATTTTCACTGAGACCTCTGATTGAATTGGTGATCCCATTGACTCTTTGCATGAAAGTCTTTATGTTCTCATCATTGTCCATCTTTAAAGATTCGAATTGAGCTCGATGTGTTTGAAGCTTGGCCTCCTTGATCTTATCATCTCCTTCATGAATGCTCTCTAGTTTATCCCATATATCTTTTGCTGATTCATAATTTATGATCTTGACTAGCTCACTGTCCACTAGTCCACACATGATGGAATTTTTTGCTTTTGAATCATTTTCAAATGCCTTTTTACCAGCAGTGTCTGTTGGAGTGGTGGTGGGAGCTTTGTAACCATTAACTACTACACCCCAGATGTTAAAACCCAAAGCACTGAGATATGTCTGCATTCTAATTTTCTAGAATGCATAATTAGTTCCATCAAACAATGGTGCTTTATTCGAGGAGAACCCTTCACCACTTGCCATTGCATCACTTCCAAGATCACCCTAGATGTTTGAGCTTATTCAGGAACCTCGCTCTGATACCAATTGTTGTAATCATAGTGACACTAAGAGGGGGGTGAATCAGTGTGATCTTTAAAATTTCTAATATATATAGTTTTAAATCCAGTAGCTATTTAAAACTGATAAAAGAAATATCAAATGCAGCAAGAAAGCATGACACACAACACAGTAATTTAACGAGGTTCACTAATGTGGCTACTCCTCAAAAAGACTGCTTGGACTACCATCCAAATCCATCCAATGCAAAGCTACAACTTTACAATATCTTTTACCAAGCACCAACTGGAAGGAGCACCAACCCCTTAGCTTTATCTGTTTCAAACAGAATGGAGCACCAACTCCTAATTTACCAGCACCTACTAGAAAGAGGCACCAACCCCTTATGCCAAGCTGCAACTAGAAAGTCAATAATGATAATGAAAATTACAGAATAAAACTTTCATGTTATTTCTCATAGTCTGTTGTTTCTTTGTATTCTGCTGCTTCTGCGCAAAACGCTTCGCACTATCCGATCGCTTTTGTGAACTTCTTTGCACTCTTTGATGTAATCAGATGATCGATCACTTTTGTTGTCTATGTGCTATCACTTCACACTTAGAACTCAACCTCTGCACATCGCGCTCTTAATTCACGCAATCACGATATGCACACTTTGCTTCAACTCGAACTACGACTTTGCACTTAGCTTGAAACGATATGACTCAACATCTGCACCCCGTGCACCTCATTCGCACAAGTTCGATACGACTCGCTCTCTACTCGACACGAACTTCACTTGCACAAATACTTTACTCGCATCCGCACATTATCTTCACATCGCATAATCTCAAACTCGAAGTACCCCTCCTTTTTATAGAAGAAAATTCAGGAACAAATCTTAAACAAAAGTCGGCTGTAACCCTAAGAATGTCGGCTGCAAAACCCTAGAAATTGTCAGCTGTAAACCCTAGAAATTGTCGGTTGCAAACCCTAGAAATTATCGGCTACAAACCCTAAAATTGTCGATTGCAAACCCTAAAATCTATCGGCCCAAATTCGACTTTGTCGGCCTCAACTACTACTGCCACCTCTGTCACCTTCCTATAACTATTGCCACGAAATAGAAACATGTCACGATATCGCGACACTTTTTGTAGCCGTACGCCTTCTTGTCCTTGCTGTCGTGAAATTGCGACCCTTTTGGCCTTTGATAGCTTTGCCATCATTCTTGTCATGAAATCGTGACACTTCAAACTTTTGTTGACATCATCCTCATACTTGTCGCGAAATCGCGACGCTTTCGGATTCTAGATGCTTTTCTTGCAACCTGTCATGAAATCGTGACACTTTCAGCTTTCGTTGATGTCATCCTCATTCTTGTCATGAAATCGCAACGCTTTTGGCTTCCAGAGGCTTTTCTTGCAACCTGTCGCGAAATCGTGACACTTTCAGCTTTTGCTGACGTCATCCTCATTCTTGTCATGAAATCGCGACATTTTCGGCTGCACCTCTCTCCTCATTTTTGTCGCAAAATCATGACATTTTCGGCTATCTTCTCTCTCCTCATTTTTGTCATAAAATCATGACATTTTCGGCTACGCCTTCTCTCTCCTCCGATCTGTCGTGATATCGCGACAGTTTTCTAACTTGTCTTTTTCTTCGAATTTTTGAAACTGGGTCACTTCTATTTTTCAAGAATTGCACTTTACATAATTTGACTATCCTTTGAACTTCTGTCCTCTGCATCTGAATGACTCCTGAACTGTATGTCCACTGCATCATTAGATCTAACTGCCTGTGTTGACAACAATGACAAACTTCTTGCAACACCTTGCTCAACATCAAACACATGATGGGATCTTCATTTGCCAATCTAAATATGCACATGATATGTTGAAAAATTTTGGCATGAAAATTTGCAAATATGTTCCTACCCCACTTGCAAAGGTGAAATAATGTGCAAGGATGATGAAAGTGGAAGAATGGATGAGAGGAAGTAGAGAGGTTTGATTAACAACCTTATGTGCCAAACATTAACAAGATCAAATATTACATATGTAGTCTCTTTGGTTGCAAGATTCATGAGTGATCCATAAGAATATCATATAAGAGTGGCTAAGAGAATTTTGAGGTTTATGAAAGAAACTTCAAATTATGAAGTATATTATACTTTATCCAATAATATTGAGCTAACTCGATACAATGATTCAAACTAGGAGACTAAATTTATGATAGGAAATCTATATCAAGAAATTATTTCTCATTAAGAAATGGATTGATAACTTGGAGTTTGAAGAAACAAGAAATGATTACACTCTCAACAACAAATGCAGAGTATATAGTAGCTACATCAACAAGCACACAAGTAGTGTGGCTAAGGCGAATCTTAGAAGACCTTGGTGAAAAGCAAGAGATATTAATACCATTTATGTGATAACGTGAGTGTAATTAAAATAATTAAAAATTATTAGAAAATGAGCCCAAATATCATAGGTCTATAATTTACAGGATCATATAATCTCATTCGATCATAATAATAATAATATTGCATTAAATGAAATCTTTATTGATAAAAAAATCTCTACTTTATTCAATCATTGATTCAATCTAATCTTCATTATATAACACAAAGCTTTGTTTTCAATATATAACCTTACATGAGACTCTTCAATGCACCTGACTCTTGATCTTTGCTCTACTCAAACTTACGGGAGATACAACCTTTCATATTCCTCTTTACATGACAAATATAACATATTACATAATGATAAATTCTCTCATGATTACATATAACTCCCTACTTCTAGACTTGATAATCACACTTATAACTCTTCACTTACACACGTGTCATGACCCTCCCTAACGAAATTTTTGGCACAAAGAAATAATGTATTAATCTATGATACTTTAATACCTAGTTTGAGCAATTGAACCAACTATGTGATGTTTAGTTGATTTAGAAAAGCATGATACTACTAATATGTTACCAAGTGTGCAGGATCAGGTACACTCAAAGGTGGAGGAAGTAGAATCATCCACCAAAAATGAGGGTACTTGAGGTTGGGGAAATTATGATTAAGGCAACTCGAGGGTAACATTGATGGATACCTTTATATAGAATATGCATTCGGTTAGGGATAATCATCAAAAGCTAGTGACCTCGAGCCCCAGATTGATAGCCTAGTAGCTATCATAAATTCTTGAGGCTGAGACAGGTGACTAGGTTGATGGAAATATTCCCTCTTTTATCTATTTGCATGTGTTTGATTATCTTTTACTTCATCACTATCTGTATTGATGGGTTGGGAAATAAAAGCATGCATCATTTAGGTTACCTTTGAGAACTCCTTGTTTTGAAAAATAACCTCTTACTCTCTTAAGTATGAACAATAGAAGATTTATTTTAAAATGATATAAGAGTTTTATTTTAATAAATAATAGAATTTTTATTTTAAAATGATAAAAGGGTTTCATTTTATAAATAAAAAGAATTTTTACTTCGAAATGATAGTAGAGTTTCATTTTATGAATAATAAGATTATTATTTAAATTATAAATGAAAAATTCATTTAAATTAATTATTGAAACTATCAGCTGAATTAATTAATAATTTTTTATAGAAATGATAATTGAAATTCATTTAAGAGGTTAATAAAGCCCTTATTTAAATGATAGTTGAGATTCATTTAAAAAGAAAAGAGAGTAAGTAAAGCTTTTATAGCAATGGAAATTCTTTTAATGGTTAAGCAAAGATTTTGAATAAAAGAAGAGATAATAGAATTTCTTTCAATAAAAAAAAAGAATCTTGCAAGATTTGATTCTGAGAAGACCACCCCTCCAAGAGATCATATCGTGTTGCAAAGTAAATATTTTCACCAACACTGAGAGGATAAGGTCATTAATGGTAGGGCATTGGGAAGAAGGAAAGAATATTTTGTTTAAACAAAAACCTATCTGTCAGCCGCATGGAAAAAGATGTAGCATTGATGAGACACGATGGTGGATGGCAGACAAGAAGATAGAAGAGGATAGTCTTGGACATGAGGAGGCCTTATCGTTGAGGAAAAAAAAAGACGATGGTGGACGACAAAGAAGGAGGAAAAATAGTGCAGGAATTGAACCAGGTAGTTCAGCGTTTAGAGAGCCAACATTGGAGGAAAGTTAAGGTTGGTCAATTAAAACTATCATCCTTGTTTTCCTTAAATAAAAAATAAATAAAATAAAAGAGTTGGTTTTTCTTATGGTTTGACCTTGGTCTATCAATGCTAGTTATGTCTAATGCTAGAGTTGTCGCGTTGGGTTGTTCTTAACACCGAAGCATCCATTGAAACCTTATCAGCTTGAGTTACTCTTCCCCTATGTCAATATATGGTTGTGTGGGTGTGGCTGCTTACGCTTCTCCTAACATGTTATGATTGGGGTATCTCTGTGATGTGTATCTCTTGTTATGACTTCATCAAACTAGGCTTAGCACCCTTTTGTAAATAGAATATTCTTTGAATAAGTTAAACGAATTTGTGTTTTCTTTTTGGATTGTTAGGAAAGCCATTCTCAAGTGTTACATCTAGTTGCTTTGTTATAGTAGCTTGGGTGGTGGTTCCCTCCTTGGTCATCACTATTTTTAGCTAGTGATGTTTCTCCAAACCTCATCCAGTTGGTAATGATGTTAAAATGGGGTGTGCTAGCTATGCAACATTTATATCTTCTATGGAAGTCGTACTCGAGCAGTGTTTGTGTCTTGTATGGGAGTCATCACCAGTCTTCTGTGTGGGATTTTATCATTGGAAATATGGGATTGGTTGTCTCTTATATTTATGGGTGGTCCTTGTTGGTGTCATGGACCACCATAAAACTTACCTACTAAGTGTTGTTCTACTATGTTGGTCGTAAGTTCACTGCCACCTGTTTGAAGGTCATTCCTTGGAGTTAGAGTAATCGTTAATCACCTTTCTCTTGAGGAAATAATAGGGTTATAAGACCTTTGGGGAATATCTATTAAATAAATACTATGATATTTGATTTAAGTAGGTAAAGGACCATTGGGTTGTCTATCAAACAAATTATGGTTACTTGAGCTAATGAAGAAAAAGGGTTTATTTATGGATTAAAGTATTTGACTTTAATTTAATTAAATAAATATAAAATTAGTTCGTTTGTAAATTAAGGGTATGGGACTTTAATTTATAAAATTAAGGAAAAGGGTTTATTTATGGATTAAAGTAGTTGACTTTGATTTAATTAAATAAATATGAAATTAGTTCGTTTGTAAATTAAGGGTATGGGACTTTAATTTATAAAATGAAGGAAAAGAATTTATTTATGGATTAAAGTAGTTGACTTTAATTTAATTAAATAAATATGAAATTAGTTCATTTGTAAATTAAGGGTATGGGACTTTAATTTATAGAATGAAGGAAAAGGGTTTATTTATGGATTAAAGTAGTTGAATTTAATTTATAAAACAGTGGACAAGTGGTTATTTCTTTATTGAAGGAACCTAGATTGTTTGGCAATTAAGGGTATGTGACTTTAATTGTTGAATAAGGGTTGAGTAAATTATTTTAAGTAAAACCTGTGATCTAGTTGCATTGTTGAAATACTCTCATGGGATATTGAGAGGGGAAATAAAAATAGTAGTTTTTATGATATCAACTATGCAATATATGGTTAGATTACTTGATTTGATTGTATAGTTGTAATTTGGCAAATGAAATGAATAGATGCATTTAGAAGCATGTCTACCATGGGACCATGAATACCTTGATATCCTACTATCCTCAATGATCGAGGGAAGCTGAAAAGGAATAAGGAGGCAATTGGAACCAATGCATCGGTTTGATTCTACTCATATTGATTTACTTATGCTTTAATGGACTAACCATGTGGGGAGATTTCCTTGATAAAATTGATGTAATATATTATTCTTTGAGAGTATGGAAGATTTACCATACTTGTTTAAATGTAATAAATATTAATTGATGAAATATGTACCTTTAAATTATTGTTGAATTATTCTATCTTGTATAAACATATTTTCTATTTAATGTTGTTATCTCTTGAATGTTGATCCCTCTTTAATATTTTGTATGTTATGAATTTACTTTTGTTAGATTTAATATCTAATTTATTCTTGTTCTTCTTACTAAAAATTGGAAACTTATTGAATAAATTTCTAGGGTGAATTTAGGGTAAACATAGTAGACCTAAGGGATTAAGACCCCTTAGGGAGAATGATGACTGAGTTTCAAAAAGACTATATTTGTGTTAAGATAGCTCATCACGGAGACGATATGGATACCTTAACTTGCAGTACACATAGCATACCTACACATATTGACTTGTATATGGTATGGTTATGGGTATACACCTTTGACTGACTAAATATGATAATTTTAGCTCATCAAGGATGATGAGAGGGATAAACTTATTTATAGCAACACATGATACACCTAGATAGATGGAGTTGTATTAAGGGTATTTGGTGAGATGTAGCTCTTCAAGAAAACTTAAGGGATTTAAATAATAGAATCTGATTAGGGGTTTATGAATCCCTTTCCTTAGTTAAAAAAGTATTTTTTTTTTGTGTTTTCTTGTAGTTGAATTTTGGGTCATTACATTTGGTATCAGAGCTCTAGGTACGAGGGTATAGAGCTTCTTATGTGTGCTAAAGTATAAGCTAAAAGCTAGGATGACCTAGAATGCTTTATTAGTGAGATCTAATGTGAATTAATCCCAAGTGTGAATGGATGTTATGATACCTTAGTATGGCTTTGGTATTAATGATA
Organism: Wollemia nobilis; assembly: GCA_028583015.1. Lineage (NCBI taxonomy): Eukaryota > Viridiplantae > Streptophyta > Pinopsida > Araucariales > Araucariaceae > Wollemia > Wollemia nobilis. The sequence continues at coordinate 5,595,885 of JAQPPZ010000314.1, forward strand.
CATCATAAACTTGGAATACTACCCTAGTTAGATTTTTTATGCTTTTAGCAAGAGAAATTTGTATTGTGGCTTGGATTAGTGATATAGTTTAAGGTGAAGTTGTAACCTAATATTTTTCTTGGTTGTAACCAGGTTAAAAATATTGCCTAAGACCAAAAAGGAGAGGCCTATACCCAAACAAATTTGACAAAGTAATATTGAAGAAGAAATCTGAGATGAGAGGTCCAACAAACCCTAATAGAGAGGTAGAAGACATCACTACTATGGTTGCTACTATGCAGGATCATATGAGACAAGTTTTGGAAGTAGTTACGAATCAAAACTTGTAAGCTAGAGGCTTGGAGATTGGCTAGGTTGATGGGCTAACTATAAATCAGTTGCAAGCTAGAGACCTTCTAGAAAAGGAAACGACTAGGGAAGTTGAAGCATGGCTTAGAGAATTAGAGGTTTACTTCATAGTAAAAGGCTATTCCCTAGGAACCCAAATGGTTTAGACCATGATCAACTTAGAAGAGGTTGATCTAGATTGGTTGGAAATCCACTATGAGAAGAATAATATTGAACTTGTTGACATTACATAGAAATAATTCATAGTTATCTTCAATAAAAGGTTTCTAATAGATTATTTTTGTGCTAAAATTTGAATAATTTGCTAGCCTGTGACAAGGAACCAAGACTGTGGAAATATACTATAAGAAGTGGGTACAATTACTTAAGTATGTGCCTATCTATGATGAGAAAATCAGGGTTCATAAGTTTATCCATGGGTTGGAATCTAAAGCATGATGTAAACATGCATGAGCCTAAATCGCTATAAAAGGCGTATGACTTGGAAAATAAAGCAGAGTTATACTTCCAATTTAACTATGCCACCCTATCCGAGAAATATCAGTAAGCACTGAGGAAGAGGAATAGTCAAGGATTATTGAAATGGGAAGAGGAATAAGATCGAAAGACCAAGAACCCTTAGAATTTTGAGAAGAAAAATAATGGGAGAAAGGGAAAGTTCAAGAAAAAATTCCAAAAGAAAACCAACAATAATCCCAATAATGCAAAACCTCACCCTTAGAAACCGTAAAATTTAGCTCCAACAATTAAAGTAGGGGAGCAAAAATAAAAAAATAAGCAAGGACCCAAGGATGGTTGTTATCATTATAGAGGTCTCCATTATTCTAAACAATGTCCACACCAACCAAGACCGAGTTCATCTAATGCAAAATGAGAGAAACCTGAACATCGAATCTATGTTGCAAACGAGAAACATAAATTAGAGGGGCAAACTACCCCATTGCTTGTAAAAGGTAAGATTTTTAATAAGCAAGTGAATATTCTAATAGATAAAGGGACCATTGATAGTTTTATTTCTAGTTTAGCAAGGAATATGATGAAAAGGCCAGGATATTTGACCTATGGGTGTAAGGTAGAGTATGGTTCTAGATAAACCTACTTCGTAAACCAGTGTTATCCAATGGTGAAAGTTACTTTAGATAGTGGAACCACTAAGGGTTGCTTGTATGTAGCTCCACTTCATGCCTTTGATGTGATCCTAGAGATGGATTGGTTATAGGCCCATAAAGCCTTGATCAATTTCTAATATCGATAGATCGAGTATTTAGAGAAAGGCGAGGAAAGACTAAGAATTCATAGTGAACAAGGGGCATTCAAACCCTATATGTTGTAACTTATGCAATTGAAGAAAGCCCTCAAGAAAGGAGAGATAGTGTATGTTGTAAAACTTAATGAAGTATGAGATGACCAAAAAAGAAAGGTGCTAGGGAAGCAGTCAATTTTATAGGATTTTAAGGATGTATTCCCAGAGTACTTATAGGGACTTCCTCCTATACAGGAATTTGACTTCATAATTGATCTTATGCTAAGAGCAGAACCTATTCATAGATCTTTGTATAGAATAAATCCTATCGAGATGCAAGAACTAAAGGTTCAACTGCAAGGGCTATTGGAAAAGGTTTGATAAAACCAAGTGTGTCACCTTGGGGTGCACCAATTTTATTTATGAAAAAGAAATATGGTTCACTAAGATTGTGTATTGATTATATGATGCTAAATAAGGCTACAATCAAGAGTTGATATCCCCTACCTAGGATCGAATATTTGTTTGATCAATTAAGATATGCCACAATATTCACCAAGATTGATCTAATATTAGGGTACCATCAATTAAGAATACATGAGGAGGATACTCACAAAATGACATTTAAGACTAGGTATGGCTATTATGAGTTTACGATTCTACCCTTTGGACTGACTAATGCCCCAATTGTGTTCATGAATCTAATGAATAGTGTGTTTAGAAGATACCTGGACCTGTTTTCCCTTGTATCCCTAGATGATATCTTAATATACTCTCAAAACAAATAAGAACATGATAAACATCTCCATATCATGTTAGAGTTGTTGAGAGAAAATAAACTCTATGGGAATCTAGCTAAGAGTGATTTATGTATTTTAGAGGTATGATATCTTGGACATATCATATTGGTAGAAGTAATTTTTGTGGATCTAGAGAAGATAGATGTCATTCTAAATTGGCCACCCCTACTAATGTGATTGAAGTACAGAGTGTCATGGGATTAATGGGCTATTATAAATGTTACATAAAGGATTACTCTAAGATTGTTGTGGCAATAACTAACCTTCATAAGAAGGGAAAGGAATTCAAGTGGTTGAAAAAGTGTGAAGTTGCCTTTGCACTAGTGAAACACAAACTCACCACCACACCAATACTAAAGATTCCTTACCCTCAATGGGGACTTTTCAATATGCACAGATGCATCATTAGAAGGGTTAGTAGGGGTACTCGCTCAAGCAGAGTTAGTAGTGGCATATACTTCAAGGAATATCAATAAGCATGAAGTTAATTATGCTACACATTATTTAGAGCTAGATACAGTGGTGCATGCTCTAAAGGCCTAGTGCCACTACTTGGTGGGAAGACCCTTTGAATTGAAAACTGACCATAAAATTTTGAGGTACATATTTACCCAACCTATACTCAATGCGAGATAGAGAAGATGGATCAAGTTTCTCATTGAGTATGACTTTGAAATTGAGTACTAAAAAAGAAAATAAAATAAGGTTGTCGATGCCTTGAGTAGAAGGAATCACATAGAAGCCATAACCAGGAGTCACATAGATTTGATAGATCAAGTGAGACGAGCAATCTCGATATGAGCATTGCCAAGAAATTTGAGTTAGGATGAACAGAGTGATAGCTTTTGATGTAACGAGCATTGAGAGATAGCAATCACAAGATGCAAAATAATATGAAAGAAAGTAAATATGCTAGATTACTGAAATATGCAGTAAATAGAAATGATATAAAAAAATATAATATAGCTATGGAGGATATTAACACTCCATTAATAAAGCTACTGAACTACATTGCACCCATCACAAATGGATGGTGATCTACACAAAACTATGCTATGCTCTAAACTACACTATCTGACTGTGTCCCCTAACTCTATATTTATCTAATAATGAGGTCTTCCTTATATAGGTAAAATAGGTTACTTTCCCAACACTCTATCTAGTTGTGCAAGAGACAACTTGCACATTGACACTTGTGAATTTATTACATTGCATGAAGTAACTAGATAACTTCCCCCTGAAGTAATCTAATGTCCTAAGTATGTACCTTGGAAGATACATTTACATGACCCAAATGATGTAATATACTCTATTTTTAAGATAGATACCTTGAGGGAATAAGGAATTTGGCATGAAGGATGACCTTTTGTGTTACAAAGGTAGAGTCATCATACCAAAAATAGGTGATTTAAGGAAACTAATAATGCAATAAGCCTATAGATCTCCTTATTTTGTTCATATTAGAGGGGCCAAAATGCGAGAAATCATGAAAAGAGCCTTCTTCTAGGTACAAATGAAGAAGGACATCATCAATTTTATTGCTTGATGCTTCGAATGTCATAAGGTTAAGGCAGAACGCAAACATCATGCAGGAAAATTATATCTACATGATATACTTACACAAAAATGGCAGGTTATATCTATGGATTTTATAGTAAGGTTACCCAAGACTAGGTATCAACATGATGCAATCCTTGTAATATTCGATATATGGACTAAGGTTGCACATTCCATACCCGAAAACATCAAGGGTGATGCTCAAGTAGTGGCTAATAGATTTTCTAGAGAGGTATTTTGATTACATGAATTTCTTGAGGTAATCATTTCAGATAGGGATTCTAAGTTCACTTCTATATTTTGGAAATCCCTACATCATGTAATAGGTACAAAACTGAATATGAGCTCAGCATACCACCCTAAAATATATGGTCAAACTGAATGGATAAACCAATTACTAGAGGACATACTTTGCATTAATTGCATGGATCACAAGTCTCATTGGGAAGACTACCTACACCTCATAGATTTTACCTATAATAATTGACATCACTCCAATCAAGGAATGGCTCCTTTCAATGCCTTGTATGGGTGAAAGTGTAGAACGCCATTATCTTGGGATAGCTTAGAAGATCGAGTTGTGATTGGGACATATATGATAGAGAAATGGAAGATCGGTTTAAGGTAATAAGGCAAAGACTTAAGGAAGTTACTGTTGACAATTTTGTCACATTTCTCAAGGGGTAGAAAAAGAAACAAGTTTTGTATAGTGTTGTGTAAAGTTTTTGCTTTGTTATTTTTATTTTGAAAAGTTGCAGCAATTTTGGCTTCCAATGCCACCCATTTGTACATAAAGTAGAAAAGAAAGAACTTCGCTGGCAAACAAGCTAGAGAAAAGAGCTTCGCCGAAGGAGAATAAAAACAGCTTCGCACCCGAAGCATTTCCCGCATTACTTTGGGTAAAAGTTTTGCGAAGTAGTTTTCGTCGAAGTAAAACACAAGCAAAGAGAATGAAACTACTTCGCGCCCGAAGCGCTTCCAGCAGCTACTTCGGGCGAAAGATGAGCGAAGCGGCGTTCAAAAGAAAAGAGAGCTTCGCACCCGAAGCATTTTCAACACTACTTCGGGTGGAGTTTTTTGTGAAGTAGTAAAATACAAGGATAGCAATAGAAGAACTTCGGGCCCGAAGCGCTTCAAGCAGCTACTTCGGGCAAGATTTCTGCGAAGCAATGTGCCGAAGAGAAATACAAAGGAGAAGGCAAGAAAACTACTTCGCATCCGAAGTATTTCCATCAGTCACTTCGGCCAGAAAATCAGCGAACCATTTTTACTTCGGCGAAAGTCATTGCGAAGCATTTGCTTTGGCTAAGCTTTCACCCGAAGTGATGGAGGTCATAGAGAATGAAACATCTGCTTCGGCCGAAATCTTCCCGAACCACAATTTTGAAAAAGGATCGCAGCGAAGCATTTCTCGAAGGCATCAGCGAAGTAATTTAATCGACGAAGCGGTAAAGAAGAAGAGACCCATTTTGCGAAGTAAATATGCTTCGGCACTCCTCAACCCCGAAGCAATTTTGCGAAGCTCAGTTTTGTGAAGTATAATCCAAGGAGGAGTTTTGCTTCGGCCCAGAACCATTGCGAAGCGAAGTGGTGAATGAAGACTTAGCGAAGCGCTTCACGGGCACGCGTTCCAAGCCGGGTATTTTCTCGAGGTGATCAAGTGCCTCATAAATGCAATTTTTTGTGCCCAGCAAGCCCGTTGCTCATTTTTGGCAATCAAAAATGAAGTATCAAGCCATGATGGAGAGCCCGACGAGCATGGCGGCCACTCGAGCACCGCACCCAGAGACCAAGGACGTCTAGACGGCTCATCAATGCACCTTTCCATGGTTGACCCGATTGCAGTTGCCATTTTTGGTAACGGATTTGAAAGCTCGGTCACGAGAGCCTCGGGGAGCCGATTCTCAGGGCTCGAGGGCGTACTCTTCTTCGCTATGTAATTATGATTCAGAGGCCCGGGTCCTCTATAAAAACCCAGGCATTGTAATGGAAAAGTGGGGGGAACTATCTGCTAGAAAGCTGCTGTAACTTGATGTCCTGCGATTAATACTAAGAGGCTTTGAGCTCAATTCTTCTCTTTTATGCTGCCTTCTGTGCTTGATTCTTTTATCTCTCCTCGTTTGTATGTTGGATGCTGAATCCTGCGTCCGGTGTGTGATCGGGGACTGTGTCCTGAAACTCGCTCTGAAGGATACATAGGAGTAGAAAAGTGTCGTATTGGCTTTCTTTTATGCTGCCTTCTGTGTTTGCTTCTTTTGTCTTTCTTCGTTCGTATGTTGGATGTTGAACTCTGCGTCTGGTGTGCGATCGGGGAAGGTACCCTGAAACTCGCCCGAAGGATACATAGGAAGGTCGATATTGCATTTCCTTCATTTTCCCTTGGTGTTCCTTGCTGCTATTCAAGTTGTCTGTTAGCGATCGTGCTTCCTGTTCTCTCCCACCTCAAATCACCGATCTCTCTTCCCTTACCCTTTTTTATTTATTTCTCTAACCCTAACTCCTTTTATCTCTTTCCTGCACTCTTGTCTTCAAACACCCAAGTAGTTTAGCATAGGAGCCGGCCTTTCTCCGGAGATTGGCATGAGGGGCATCTCTTCCCTTCGGCCTTTCAATGTTGGTCCAGGTCTAGGGCGCATCCATTTACTCAAAATCCTTACCTAGGCGGATTTGATGACCAACAGTTTTTGGCACGCCCGGTGGGACCGACTGTATCTGTCTTAGAAAGATCCATAACCAGTCAAGGTCCCATATTTTAACGCAAACCCATCTTCATCGAGGCCAATAGTTCTAACTAAGTTCCCGGTGTGACCCGGTCAGTCTCACCTGATTAGTGGTAGTGAGGACCGATGCCCTCATTACTGAAAGACTTTTAGCATCTGGCGACTCTGTTTACCCGAAAATCTCTAAGTCGTAAAGACCAGTACCTAAACCTGTGCCTTCATGGCAAAAGTCCCCATGTTTTAAGGAAGCCCGAGTTGGTGAATCTCTGGCTTGCCCCCATCTGTCAAAATCACCTGGCTATTCTAACTGAGCTGAAAACCTAGATTCCTTCATCGTAGACGCCTTTTAAGCTGAAAGAAAATGTCCCAAAAAATCAAGGCCACTGCCATAATGGAAGAAGCACGTTATCCTAGTTGGAATGCCCGTTCCCCTCTGAACCTTCAGGGTTATCATAAAATTCCTAGAGGAGCCTTGCATACATTGGCGAAATATGATGGCACTAAAGGAATGGCCCAAAGGCACCTTGAAGACGTTGTTGCATTGGCGCAAACCTCCACAACATAATCCACGAAGATGTCATGGTGAGACTTTTGGTCATGTCTCTGGAAGGAGAAGCGATGCAATGGTTCAGATTACTCGAATATGAAAGCATCTGCTCGTGGAGCGATTTAGCAGAAGCATTGATCAAGACATTCGACGGCTCTCAAGATCCCTCCCAACTTTTGATGGATCTGTTCGCTATCATGAGAGCACCTCTGGAGAGCATCACGGACTTCAATGTCCGATTTTGTAGAAGTTGGAAGAATATTCCAGTGGAGATCCAACCGACGCATGCCCAAGCTCACCTCTTCTATGTTCGTGCCTTTCACCCGGACATACGCCTTCTCTTACTACAATCAGGTGAACGAAGATTTCCTCAGATATTTGAGGAAGCAATACGAGCAGAACAACTCTTGTTCCTATCTGGAAAGTGGCAGTGGGGAGAAAACCCATCACTGTTCACTGCTCCTGGCCATCCTGCATAGTATTCATCATGGCAGACTCCTCGTACTGAGCATAGGTTTGAGATGCAGTCATTCGGAGCTCAAGAAACAAATTTTGCCCAAGAACAACAATGGGAATATGCAAGCTTTGACCCAACAATGAACAATGTGGCTGCTTGCAATCTCCATCAGGAGGTAGTCCAAGGAGAGCAGTCTCAAGCGGTAAGGCCTGAGAATGAGGAAGGCACCTTTTTGCGCCCTTTTTGTATCCCAAGGGGCGAGACACAAGAACTCAGCCAGAATCCATTGAATGTGTCTCAAGAAGCAGAAGAAGAGGGAGAACCAGATGCAGAAACGCTCCCAGAGGGAGTGAGAGGAGAAGGGTCTGGAGGTGCCTCTGGCCCAATAGATCAAGGCTAAAGGTTCTCCCACCCGAACGAGCTCGTTGCCCCGCGAGCCGTCAAGAATGTTGACAAGTCTTGTCACATTACACAAGGGGTAAAAACATAAAAATTAAAAAAAAAAAAATTCAGAATCTCCTTCGGGGATTTTTACCCAAAGTAGCAGTTGCGAGGAAGTAAAGGGCCGAACCAAAGTTCAAACAAAGGCACGAAAGAGCTTCGCACCCGAAGCATTTCCAGCAACCACTTCGGGTAGAAATTTTGCGAAGTAATTTTCAAAAGCACAAGCTTCGGTAGGTGGTCCTTGCAAAGCACGACAAAGGATAAGTACCTCGGGCCCGAAACGTAGAAGATCAGCCCGAAGAAGAAGTTCGCCACGAAGCATTTCCAAGTCCGACCCCAAACTTCGTCGAACCAATAATGTGCAGAACGGGAGCATTTAAAGCACGTCTCGAGAAATGTGTTGACTACCACCTTGAAAAGAGCTCGAAGCATACGAATTTAAGGCGAAGGTGGCGGGGCATGTCCCGAGGCAATTCAGTTAAAGCTCGCACCCGAGTACAAGATGTGCTTCCAATGCAAGGTGTAATCATTAGGGCGCGTAACTCCGCATACGATGCCGCTGGATAGCCAATCGGATGGTGCAGCAATTTCCTAGGCCACTAGCATAGGTTTAATTATGGCAAGAACCATAAATAGGGGTAGTTGCCCCTTAAGGCTATAAAGGGCAGGCTTTAGCAAAGAAAAGGTTATTTGAAAGTGCAAGATTGAAAGCACATTGCTTGTCCACGAATTCTGCTGCCACTCGTCGAGAAGCTCCCTGACGTCGAAACAGTCTACGCTGTTGGTGTTGCTGCCATAATCATACAACATGGGAAAGAAAAGTTCTACGTAGAAAGGAAAGGAGCCAGAGATGACAGTGCCTAAAAAAATGAAAGGTTCGGAGGAGAAAAAGTAGAGACCTAAGAAGGTCAACCCGAACACCCGCCCAGAGAAGCAAGTTGTGGAAGAAAGAGAAGAATCCGAAGAGGAACAACTTGTAGAGCCACCAGTTGACAGGTGGGAGAAAATTAAAGATACAGAACTCTCAAGAAGCGTGGCCGAGCTCAGGTACACTATCGACTTTATGAGGAGTAGGCTCTCGGCCGACAACAAGAGGGCCGCCGCGTATTACTCCCAAATCTATTGGTATCTGACTCCTCCTGTGCACCATTGCCCTGAGCTGATTTACGCTATCGCACAGAACTATCAACCAGCTTCCAGGCAAGTGCTGAATGCCGCTGGTCACAAGTTGTTCTCTATCTTGAAGGAGGACGTGCAAGCAGCTTTTGCACCGCAGCAAGGGCCTCCGAAGGGGTACACGGTTCGCAACGTCATTCTGAGCGAACAAATGGAGAAGTTTACCTCGAACAACTACGTGCTGAAATTCCTCCGAGAAAATCTCAAAAGCGGGCTCCCTTCAGGCAAGCTGCCTCAAATGCCCCTACCCTTGGAGGCCTTCAAGAACACAGATATTTTTTCCATCATCGCATGGGTGGCGGGCCTGTCAACCGACGCTTCGGTGCACCCTTGGCGGGTGTCCCTGGCCGAATGTATTTCCAGAGGGGAGTTTTATGCCCCCGATGCTTCGAGGCCGAACACCAACCCAGTCTTCTTCGACTGGGCAGAATGGGTAGCCCGAAACCTGCACACGCGGCTTACCGCTATGAAGAACTCTGGAGCAGAGCAGCACTTCAGTCCATGCTCTTTTCTTGTATGGCTTTTCTTTTACCATACACATAAGAATCTTCCCCATGTTGCAATTACACCAAGTGGCAAGGATGGAAATCCTTTGCCTGTATATCAGTGGACTCGCCTCCTATTGAGGTCGGAGTCCTATTATTCTTTCAATCAACAATTTTTGGGACCCGCCATGCAATTGTTAACAGGGTCCAGCCCTCGGGTGCCCCTCAGTTTGAGAGACAGGGTGGTACAGGCGAGGAAAGGAGATGTATTCCAGCTAACACAGGGGCTCGTGATACGCCTGTTCGGCTTCGTGGGGAAGCCCTTCCTGCTGCCTGTTTTCCCATCCGAGTACCAATTCACGCTGGAGGTCGCTCGGCAGAGTGACGCAACCAATGAGATCTACGGCCATGGCCGGAAGTGGGCCCCCACCTGCGATTTCCCCTTTAGGATGGGGGTGATTGAAGTTTTCGCCTTGAAGCAGAACATTTTCCTGGAGGAAAAACTGGCTAATTTTGGCCTGCTCCAGATTCCTCAAAGGTGGCTTTATGATCCCATAGGGGTGATGAAAGATCACTTGAAATGTAAAAATTTTCATGTCTGCCCCCATCCCGAAATAATGAAGCAGAGAAACAATCCCAACGGGAGAGATCTAGAGTGGCATTTAGAAAAAATGAGGACATTACCTCCCTGGCATGACTTTTATCCCATGGAAATAGAGTTCGATCCTGATCAATACCCATTTCCAACCCCAGACTCCACATTCTGGAGGAAGGCCAAGGATGATCTGAAGGAAGAATTGAAGAACTGGGATGAGGACCAACTGAGGGAATGGTGGATAATGAGAGTCCATCGCCGAAAGATGAATTCCTACGGACTCTTGACAACGGATAGGGACTTCGCGATCGTCTATGAAACTAAGGTTGGATCTTGGAAGCCCATATCCTTCATCGATTTCGTCCCTCCAGCTACCCCAGGATCGGGCGAAAGTCCAGGGAAGACTGACGATGCCTCGGGAGTACAGGAGAAAGCTGAAGCTGCGCCAAGGGTACTAACGCAAGTACCATCTAAAGATACAAGCGTCGAAGAATCAGAGCAGCCATTGGAAAGGAAGAAGAGGAAAAGGCCAGAGCAAGTACAAGCGCCCTCGACCTATCCAAAGCGATCCCGTACAGGGCATCCGAGTCTGCCTGTCGAACAACCTGCGCCAGTCTCGGTCGAAGCAAATGATGAAGATGTTGTGCCACCAAATGCCGAGACGGTCCCAGACATAGACGTTATCAATGTGGAGGAACTCCTCCAACAGGAAGGGGATCCTGAAGTAGAAGTCTTGGAGGTCGAAGGTGTCGAGGCCCAAAAAGGCCAAGAGTCGATCATGCAAGAAGTTACCATGGCCGCTTTGCCAGGAGGGCACGTAGGTACGCACTCTCTCCCTTTCGCCTCGATCTTTGACACGTCCACCATGGTCCCGGTTGAGGGTCATCATCAACCCTTTCCCCCCTACAAGGCCAATCATCTCTCCAAGCATTGTCTGTTTCTCTGCCTAACCCCATTCCACCCGAGTCATCCGGCCAAGACAAACCTGTTAAAACACCTTCGCCCACCCATGCCACCGATCCTGCCATCCTCAGCCAGGGCGAAGTCAATATCTCAACACCGAACCCCGAGACCTAGGTTCCCATCATACACGGTGCTGTCCCGCTAGCCGAGGCCCCCGCTACACCTGTCGCCGAACCTTCTGGTGAGGCATTCCCCGTCAACCCTTAATATTTGTTTACCCCTTCGGCTGGAGATCCAGCCTTATTTGAATCCGAGCTGTCTATAATAAAGGAACGTCCTCTAGCTGAAAAGCTACTTCAGGCCCGACAAAACACAGAGAAGATGTTGAAGGAGGCTAGGAAGAAAAGAGGGCGCTCTCTGGCCCAAGTTGAGAAATGTGCAGTCTTTGATCTGGAGGCAGGAAAATTGCACAAAGTGAAGAAGGTCCCTAGGGTCCAGAAGCCTCTGGATGAGATGACCCCAGTAGATTATGATTATCAGGAGAAAACCAAGGACCTGGAGCACCTGAACATAGACAATGAGTCTTTGTCTATGCATGTGGGGGTCGAGACCTTTCGAGCGCACGCAAACATTGCAAATCAATGCAGATTCGAAGCAGAGAGCGCCAATCTTAAGCTAGAGGAAGAGTTGGCAAGAGTCCGGTCCAAGCTAGCAGACGCTGAAGAGCAGTGCAAGCTGATGAAAAAAGAAGCACATGCCCTAAAATCGCAAATAAACCAACTGGAATGTACAACTAAAAATCGAGCACAGAGACAGGTCGAGAATGAACTGAGGGCAAAAGAGCTCGAAGGAAAATTTTTGCAGATGCAGAACCAACTGTACGAGAAGGAGGGCCTAGGGCTGTGTGACAAGAGCAGAATCAAGGAGATTCGCTCGCATTTGCTCAAAAACTTTAGATCTCGGGCCTCCAACGCTCTTTCAATTTTGGCCTACATTATGGAAGCCCGGGATGCCACTGCCGAAGGAGGGCCAATCATCGAAGAGATCACCCAGAAAGCTAGAAGCCGACTCAAACTAGCTTTCGATGTACAAAGCGCCAAGTATCAAGACTTGCAGGTCCCTGCGATGAGCCGGACAGCTAGGGACTGGTCTACAGCCCGAGCCACAGTACGCGCTTTCTTCTCTAAGGTGCAAAAAATGCAAAAGGCAAAAGACCTCCTGGATATATTTGAGAACGAACAACGCACATCAATGAGCTATTTTTAGGATCTCTCTTCCATGGGCTTCCCAAGTTTCACAGATGATGACGGGCATCTCCTATCCAAAGAAGAGATTAAGCCAACATGGCTTCAGTTTGAAGGCGACGTCTCAGAGATAGACGGATGGGCGGAGCCCATCACAGAAAGGCAGATCACAGATTACCTCCTGAGATACTGCAAGATCGTGGCCTGCCTAAATGACCTGTATACTAGAGCCCAACATGCAGACATCGGGAAAATCGATCGGTTTCGAGTGTTGATCAAGGCACTACAAGATCTAGAACCTTTCTCGAAGAGTGCCTGGTCCCAGGTTCGCCGAACCATGAGGAAAATTCATGAGCATCTTGCCCCTTCGCCGATGCAGGAAGCCGCTCCAGAAGAGGTAGCTCCAGAAGAGGGAGCCAAAGATGAAGAGGGAGCTGAAGAAGAAGGAGAAGGATCGGGAGAGGACTCTGGCCCAATGGATCAAAGTTAAAGGGTCCTCCCACCGAGACGAGCTCGTTGCCCCGTGAGCCGCCAAGAATGTTGACAATTTTGTCACATTTCTCAAGGGGTAGAAAAAGAAACAAGTTTTGTATAGTGTTGTGTAAAGTTTTTGCTTTGTTATTTTTATTTTGAAAAGTTGCAGCAATTTTGGCTTCCAATGCCACCCATTTGTACATAAAGTAGAAAAGAAAGAACTTCGCTGGCAAACAAGCTAGAGAAAAGAGCTTCGCCGAAGGAGAATAAAAATAGCTTCGCACCCGAAGCATTTCCCGCATTACTTCGGGTAAAAGTTTTGCGAAGTAGTTTTCGCCGAAGTAAAACACAAGCAAAGAGAATGAAACTACTTCGCGCCCGAAGCGCTTCCAGCAGCTACTTCGGGCGAAAGATGAGCGAAGCGGCGTTCAAAAGAAAAGAGAGCTTCGCACCCGAAGCATTTTCAATACTACTTCGGGTGGAGTTTTTTGCGAAGTAGTATACAAGGATAGCAATAGAAGAACTTCGGGCCCGAAGCGCTTCAAGCAACTACTTCGGGCAAGATTTCTGTGAAGCAATGTGCCGAAGAGAAATACAAAGGAGAAGACAAGAAAACTACTTCGCATCCGAAGTATTTCCATCAGTCACTTCGGCCAGAAAATCAGCGAACCATTTTTACTTCGACGAAAGTCATTGCGAAGCATTTGCTTCGGCTAAGCTTTCACCCGAAGTGACGGAGGTCATAGAGAATGAAACATCTGCTTCGGCCGAAATCTTCCCGAACCACAGTTTTGAAAAAGGATCGCAGCGAAGCATTTCTCGAAGACATCAGCGAAGTAATTTAATCAGCGAAGCGGTAAAGAAGAAGAGACCCATTTTGCGAAGTAAATATGCTTCGGCACTCCTCAACCCCGAAGCAATTTTGCGAAGCTCAGTTTTGCGAAGTATAATCCAAGGAGGAGTTTTGCTTCGGCCCAGAACCATTGCGAAGCGAAGTGGTGAATGAAGACTTAGCGAAGCGCTTCACGGGCACGCGTTCCAAGTCGGGTATTTTCCCGAGGTGATCAAGTGCCTCATAAATGCAATTTTTTCGTGCCCAACAAGCCCGTTGCTCATTTTTGGCAATCAAAAACGAAGTATCAAGCCATGATGGAGAGCCCGACGAGCATGGCGGCCACTCGAGCACCGCACCCAGAGACCAAGGACGTCTAGACGGCTCATCAATGCACCTTTCCATGGTTGACCCGGTTGCAGTTGCCATTTTTGGTAACGGATTTGAAAGCTCGGTCACGAGAGCCTCGGGGAGCCGATTCTCAGGGCTCGAGGGCGTACTCTTCTTCGCTATGTAATTATGATTCAGAGGCCCGGGTCCTCTATAAAAACCCAGGCATTGTAATGGAAAAGTGGGGGGAACTATCTGCTAGAAAGTTGTTGTAACTTGATGTCCTGCGATTAATACTAAGAGGCTTTGAGCTCAATTCTTCTCTTTTATGCTGCCTTCTGTGCTTGATTCTTTTATCTCTCCTCGTTTGTATGTTGGATGTTGAATCCTGCGTCCGGTGTGTGATCGGGGACTGTGTCCTGAAACTCGCTCTGAAGGATACATAGGAGTAGAAAAGTGTCGTATTGGCTTTCTTTTATGCTGCCTTCTGTGTTTGCTTCTTTTGTCTTTCTTCGTTCGTATGTTGGATGCTGAACTCTACGTCTGGTGTGCGATCGGGGAAGGTACCCTGAAACTCGCCCGAAGGATACATAGGAAGGTCGATATTGCATTTCCTTCGTTTTCCCTTGGTGTTCCTTGCTGCTATTCAAGTTGTCTGTTAGCGATCGTGCTTCCTGTTCTCTCCCACCTCAAATCACCGATCTCTCTTCCCTTACCCTTTTTATTTATTTCTCTAACCCTAACTCCTTTTATCTCTTTCCTGCACTCTTGTCTTCAAACACCCAAGTAGTTTAGCATAGGAGCCGGCCTTTCTCCGGAGATTGGCACGAGGGGCATCTCTTCCCTTCGGCCTTTCAATGTTGGTCCAGGTCTAGGGCGCATCCATTTACCCAAAATCCTTACCTAGGCGGATTTGATGACCAACAGTTATCGATAGGTAGAAAAGTTATGTTTATCTGAAGAGAACTCCATGGGAGTACTCAATTGGGGAAATATTATTTTTAAGGGTCAAACCAATGAAGAGTGATTTTAAATTCATAAAGTTGGATCCAAAGTTTGTGGGACCCTTCAAGATCACTAAAAATATAAGTTTGATTGTATACCAACTTGTCTTACCACCTGTAATGTCCCCTCTTTGATGATGGAGTTAGAAGATGATAACCTATTCAGAGTCCCTATAGGTTGATCATCTAGTTGTTAAGGGTCTCATTATGCTATATAGACACTGCAGGTCTTGTTGAAGATTGAATTGTTGAGGTTTGTGGATACATACACCTTCATAAGTAACAATGGTTTCGTGTGTGAAAGATCACACCTAGCCATTATTGAGGAGATTTTACTTCAAAACTCTCATTTGTGCTTCAGAGATTTCATCTAGGGTTTGCATATTTTGGAGGGTCAATCATTTGGTAAACCATTTATGGGTATTGTTGGCCTTCATCAGCCATACAAGAATCCATAGTTATTTTGGAGAACTAATAACCTATTGAGGTAATTTCAGAATTTCATTCATGATTGGTTTTCCTACAGTTGATCCATATTTTCACTCATAACTTCAGATTTTGGTATCATATGATTATGGGTTTATTTCATTGGGTTCCTTGTGACTTGAAAATCATTTCAAGAATCAATTTGGGATACTTTGGAGGAGGAATTATTTTAATTTTTGGGTTGTAGGGTTTGTTGGTCATATCTTGCCATGGTGACAATTTCATTCACAACTTCAGATTTTGAGGTAGAATTTTGTGGGTACTTCACCAAGCGAATTTCCTATTAAAGACAAAGAGAACAAGTATAAATTTGAAGGGTTTTAGTTGAGATATTATTTATTGGAAGAGGAATAACTACCTACAGGTCTACCACCCTTTTGAGACACTTTGGGCATGTTAGAAGGGGTGCATATTACAGTAGTATTAGAGCACAGTCATTTCTTGCTAGCCCGTGGTTAAGTTTGAACTCATGATGGCATCGCCAGTTGATTATAAGTTTTGGGGTGAATTTCAACATGATATGCAAAATATCTTTGAAATTATGAAGGATCCAGACTTCAAAAGATATTTGTTTCCAAATTTTGCAAGGGAAGAGTCTAAAAAGTTGAACGTAGTATCAAGACATCATGATAATGAATTGAAAAAATAAAGGTATTTGCAGAAGAAAAAATCAGATCAAAAATATGTGATGAAGTGACATTTCACATGAGGTATGTATGACCGATGCCAAAATGAGTCCTTAGTCATGCATGCACCTACAAATGATGAGGTTGCGCATGATGAAGACATTAAAATAACAACAATGGATGTGACTGTGAAACAATTTATTGAAGATCCTAAGATTGACAGTTGCTTTGATGAGACTAGTGGTATTTATGAATCAACTATTGATACAATTGTTGATTCTAAGGATGAGGACGGATCTGTCATAAATTCAGAGTATGAGGTTGGTGAGTGTAGTGTTGTGAGAGAGGTTGAGCCCAATCAGGGTGCATTGGAGAGTACTTTTGAGGGTTTATTATGTGATGCTGATATCGACTTATTGGAGAACCAATTACAGGTTTTAGAGGGTCATATTGTACAGATATTGACTCACTTGGATAGCACACATGAGTTGGTTGAGTGCCTTTTTTGGATAGCTCGGTTGGGGGAGAGATGACATGAGAGGACAGTTGGAGTTACTGCTACAGATTTGTAGGCCATCAAGTGAGCGTTAGAGGTGATCAAATTAGATTACTTGAGGCTACTATATGATAGGGATCATGCTTTACAATTGGAAGATAGACTTCGTCAACAACTCACTAGGAAATATGAGGAAATCGATGAGCTTTGCCTTGAGTTGTGTTTATCCCATCACTCAGCAAATCAAGAATTTATTGCAACTATTTTACAAGATTCAGAGACCATGATGGTCAAGCAGTTAATTAAGGATATCAATGAGATTGCAAATGAGGAAGGTTTGAGAAGTAATGTAGATGATGTTTCCACACTCATTCAGGTAGAGCAGTATGAGCATGATCATGGTGACAACATGCTTTCTTTTGTGGATGCACATTCCTCATTTGGCACCTTGGATGATGATACTCCTATTGATTACAGTCTTGATGATGACAACATCATATCGATGATTGTTTGGAGCCTCATGGGGATCCAGTTAGTCATTTTCACATAGATGGCATTGTGAGGTATGCACATTGTTTTTCTTTCAGTCCTCATGTTAATGAATTGAGCATGACACATATGAGCGGGAAGAGAGGTTGTGATGATGGATTATATACTTCCCTTGGCTATGGGTCACCTCCCTTATCAGCAAGAGAGTTGTATTGTTTTCAGGGTGATCAGTTGTTTCTCCAGGATGGGTCTTATGCAGGGATCGAGTTATGGTCGAGTTGTATTCCACCTATGTGCAGGATAGCCAAGCAACATTCTTCAATCAGTAGGAATATCATATTTCCTATGAGTATAGGTTATCTAGGAGTGTTTATGCAGGACCAAGAGACACTTGGTTCAGGAGACAATATTGATGTTATAATGTGGATATGGGACCCAGGAATTGCATTGGGACTTGTTGAGCGATTGCTTGAGGATAAGAAATATTGGGAAGGAAGGACTGTAATATCCCCTCTTCGGTGATGGAGATGGGTTAGATTATGATAACCTATTCAGAGTCCCTGTAGGTTGATCATCCAATTGTTAAGGGTCTCATTATGCTATGGAGACATTATAGGTATTGCTGAAGATTACATTGTTGAGGCTTGTGGAGATGTACACCTTCATAAGTAACAGTGGTTTCATGTGTGAAAGATCACACCTAGCCATTATTGTGGAGAGTTTACTTCAAAACTCTCATTTGTGCTTGAAAGATTTCATCTAGGGTTTGCATATTTTGGAGGGTCAATAATTTGGCAAACCATTTATGGGTTTTGTTGGCCTTCATCAGCCATACAAGAATCCATAGTTATTTTTGAGAACTAAGGACCTATTGAGGTAATTTCAGACTTTCATTCATGATTGGTTTTCCTACAGTTGATCCATATTTTCACTCATAACTTCAGATTTTGGCATCATATGATTGTGGGTATTTTTGCATTGGGTTCCTTGTGACTTGACAATCATTTCAAGCACCAATTTGGGATACTTTGGAGAAGGAATTATTTTAATTTGCAGGTCATAGGGTTTGCTGGTCATATCTTGCCATGGTGACAATTTCATTCACAACTTCAGATTTTGAGGTAGAATTTTGTGGGTACTTCACCAAACAAATTTCCTATTAAATACTAAGAGAACAAGTATAAATTTGAAGGGTTTCAGTTGAGACATTCTTTATTGGAAGAGGAATAACTACCTATAGGTTCACCACCCTTTTGAGACACTTTGTGTATATTACACCACCTAACCTATCAAAGATCCATGACACCTTCCATAAATCCTTTCTTAGGAGATATGTTGCTGACCCTGAACATGTGTGGGATGTTTCTAAATTGCAAATAGAAAATTCGAAGGCTATTGAAGTAATGTCGATAAATATCCTCGAGTTTAATTCTAAATCTATGCATAATTGAACTCTTGAGCAATGTAAGGTCCAGTGGGACCAGTTCTATGAAAGAAAAACCACTTGGGAAAAAGTGGATGTCATGCAGAAACATTTTTCTTTCTTGTTTAAAAATATATAATGTAATAACTTTATTTTTTAAAACTGGAAACACCCAGGATGATGTTTAGTTCCAGGGTATAGGATGTCATGACCCTTTTTGATGGGATTTTTGTCACAAAGAAACAAAATATTAATATATGATACTTTAATATCTAGTTTGATCAATTGAACCAATTATGTGATGTTTAGTTGATTTAGAAAAATATGATATTGTTAATATGTTACCAAGTGTGAAGGATCATTTACACTCAAAGGTGGAGGAAGTAGAATCATTCACCAAAAACGAGGGTACTTGAGGTTGGGGAAATGATGATTAAGGCAACTCGAAGGTAACATTGATGGATACCTTCATATAGATATACATTTGGTTAGGAATAATCATCAAAATATAGTTATCTTGAGCCCCAAATTGATAGCCTAATAGCTATCATGAATTCTTGAGACTAAGATAGGTGACTAGGTTGATGGAAATATTCTCTCTTTTATCTATTTGCATGTGTTTGATTGTCTTTTACTTCATCACTATCTGCATTGATGGGTTGGGAAATAAAAGCATGCATCATTTAGGTTACCTTTGAGAACTCCTTGTTTTGCAAAAGAACCTCTTACTCTCTTAAGTATGAACAATAGAAGCTTTATTTTAAAATGATAAAAGAGTTTCATTTTTATAAATAATAGAAGTTTTATTTTAAAATGATAAAATGGTTTTATTTTTATAAATAAAAAGAAGTTTTACTTCAAAATGACCGTAGAGTTTCATTTTATGAATAATAAGATTATTATTTAAATGATAAATGAAAAATTCATTTAAATTAATTATTGAAACTATCAGCTAAATTAATTAATAATTTTTTTATAGAAATGATAATTGAAATTCATTTAAGAGGTTAATAAAGTCCTTATTTAAATGATAGTTGAGATTAATTTAAAAAGAAAAGAGAGTAAGTAAAGCTTTTATAGCAATGGAAACTCGTTTAATGGTTAAGCAAAGATTTTGAATAAAAGAAGAGATAATAGAATTTATTTCAATTAAAAAAATAATAATCTTGTGAGATTTGATTCTGAGAAGACCACCCATCCAAGAGATCGGATCGTGTTGTAAAGTAAAGCTTCCAAAAGATGCTGAGAGGATAAGGTCATTAATAGCAAGAAATTGGGAAGAAGGAAAGAATGTTTTGTTTAAATAGAAACCTATCTGCAAATCACGTGGAAAAAGACGTAGCATTGATGAGATATGACGGTGGATGACAGACGAGAAGATAGAAGAGGGTAGTCTTGGACGTGAGGAGGCCTTATCATTGGGGAGAAAAAAAAAGATGATGGTGGACGATAGAGAATAAGGAAAAAGAGTGCAGGAATCAAACCAGGTAGTTCAACGTTCAGAGAGCCAACATTGGAGGAAAGTTAAGGTTTGTTCAATTAAAACTATCATCCTTGTTTTCCTTAAATAAAAATAAAAATAAAAGAAAAGAGTTGTTTTTTCTTATGTTTTGAGCTTGGTCTTCCGATGCTGGTTATGTCAAATGCTAGCGTTGTTATGTTGGATCACCCTTAACACTAAAGCATTCGTTGAAATCTTATAAATTTGAGTCACTCTTCTCCTACTTCAAGATATGATTGTGTGGGTGCGGTTTCTCACACTTCTCCTATCGTGTTATGGTTGGGGTACCTTTGTGATGTCCATCTGTTGTTAGAAGTTCACCAAACCAAGCCTAGCACCCTTTCGAGAATAGAATCCTCTTTGACTGAGTTAAACAAATCCTTGTTTTCTTGCTAGGTTGTTAGGGAAGTCCTTCTTAGGTGTTAAGCCTAGTTGCTTCATTATAGTAGCTTGGGTGGTGGTTCCCTCCTTGGTCGTCACTCTTGTTAGCTGGTGATGTTTCTCTGAAACCTCACCCAACTGGTAATGATGTCATAAGGGGGTGTGCTAGCTTTGTGTATTGTATGGAAGTCACAGTCAAGCAATGTTTGTCTTGTATGAGAGTCACCGTTGTGTAGCACCCGTGTTCTATGTGAGAGTTTGTCGTTGGGCAGATGGGGTTGGTTGTCTCTTATATTGATGGGTGGGCCCCATTGGTGTTGTGGGCCACCATTTAACCTTACATGCTAAGTGTTGTTCTTCTATGCTGGTCGTAAGTTCACTACCGCCTATTTGAAGGTCGTTCCTTGGCTTTAGAGTAATCGTTGACCGCCTTTCTCTTGAGGAAATAATAGGGTTATAAGACCTTTGGGGAATATCTATTAAATAAATACTATGATATTTGATTTAAGTAGGTAAAGGACCCTTGGGTTGTCTATTAAACAAATTATGGTTATTTGAGTTAATGAAGGAAAAGGGTTTATTTATGGATTAAAGTAGTTGACTTTAATTTAATTAAATAAATATGAAATTAGTTCGTTTGTAAATTAAGGGTATGAAACTTTAATTTATAAAATGAATGAAAAGGGTTTATTTATGGATTAAAGTAGTTGAATTTAATTTAATTAAAAAAACATGAAATTAGTTCATTTGTAAATTAAAGGTATGGGACTTTAATTTATAAAATGAAGGAAAAAGGTTTATTTATGGATTAAAGTAGTTGACTTTAATTTAATTAAATAAATATGAAATTAGTTCGTTTGTAAATTAAGGGTATGAGACTTTAATTTATAAAATGAAGGAAAAGGGTTTATTTATGGATTAAAGTAGTTGACTTTAATTTAATTAAATAAATATGAAATTAGTTCGTTTTGTAAATTAAGGGTATGAGACTTTAATTTATAAAATGAAGGAAAATGGTTTATTTATGGATTAAAGTAGTTAACTTTAATTTATAGAACAAAGGATAAATGACTATTTCTTGATTGAAGGAACCTAGATTGTTTGGCAATTAAGGGTATGGGACTTTAATTGTTGAATAAGGGTTGAGTAAATTGTTTTAAGTAAAACTTGTGATCTAGTTGCATTGTTGAAAGACTCTCATGGGATAGTGAGAGGGGAAATAAAAATAGTAGTTTTTATGATATCAACTATGCAATAGATGGTTAGATTACTTGATTTGATTGTATAGTTGCAATTTGGTAAATGAAATGAGTAGATGCATTTAGAAGCATGTCTATCATGGAACCATGAGTGCCCTGATATCCTACTATCCTCAATGATTGAGGGAAGTTGAAAAGGAACAAGGAGGCAGTTGGAACCAATGCATCGGTTTGATTCTACTCATATTGATTTACTTATGCTTTAATGGACTAACCATGTGGGGGGATTTCCCTAATAAAATTGATGTAATATATTATTCTTTGAGAGTATGGAATATTTACCATACTTGTTTAAATGTAATAAATATTAATTGATGAAAGATGTACCTTTAAATTATTGTTGAATTATTCTATGTCTTGTATAAACATATTTTCTATTTAATGTTGTTATCTCTTGAATGTTGATCCCTCTTTAATATTTTGTATGTTATGAATTTACTTTTGTTAGATTTAGTATCTGATTTATTCTTGTTCTTCTTGCTAAACATTAGAAACTTATTGAATGAAGTTCTAGGGTGAACTTAGGGTGAACATAGTAGACCTAAGGGATTAAGACCCCTTAGGGAGAATGATAACTGAGTTTAGGAAAGACTACATCTGAGTTAAGATAGCTCGTTGCGAAGACGAGATGGATAGATTAACTTGTAGTATGTGTAGCATACCTACACAAACTAACTTTTGTATGGTATGGTGATGGGCATACACCTTCGAATGACTTAAGGTGATAAGTTTAGCTCATCAAGTATGATGAGAGGGATAAACTTATTTGCAACAACACATGATACGCCTACACAAATGGAGTTGTGTTAAGGATATCTAGTGAGACGTATCTCTTCAGAAAAACTTAGGGGATTGAAACAATATAAGTCGGTTAGGGGTTTATGAATCCCTTTCCTTAGTAAAAAAAATCTTTTCTTTCCGTGTGTTTTCTTGTAGTTGAATTTTGGGTCATTATAACATGACACCTCGCACTCATAACTCTTCACTTACGCACATACCACCTCACATTCATAACTCACACTTGATTAAGTGACACATATCCACACTTCACAACTTTACACATAAACACATACCCTAATCTAAATATTTACAAAGATACTCAAAGTATTAAATAATGTAATACCTCCAACAAAAATCCCCATTCTTCATACAAAATTAAAGCACATTGATTTGAAGCGTCATTTTACTATACACTTAGTTCAAGAAAAGGAAGTTAAATTGAAACAATGCACTTCAAAAAATCATTATACATACATTTTTTACAAAATTATTTGTAAATTGTCAATTTATTTTATATAATAAAAATTTCTTTACTCAAACTCAAGATCAAAACAAGACATAATTGTAATTGCAAATGAAAATTAAGAAAAGATAAAAATTCTCTTTCTACAGGAGGACACCCTAGTGGTATGATGTTGAAATATTATCCAGGCTATAAGTTCAAATCACGAGGAAGAAGGCCCTCCATGTACGTCCAAAAAATATGACCCTTGATTATGCCACCTATTATACCTCGTCTTACTTCAACAACAAAAAAATATATTCTTAAAAAACTTATTTTTTATATATTATATTAAAATTATATATATTTAACTAAAAATTAAACTTCCTAGGAGCAAGACAACCTTACTACTCAAAACACAGTAATATTTTTAAACCATAATGCCAGACAACAGGGGAGTAGAAAGCGACCCCTTGAATATTTATAAAATTATTTGCATAGAACTATTAGTCATGATTCCCAATTGGGTATATGGATCTTTATTCTATATATCATTATTGGAAAAAGGTATTATAAATATTATTTATACATTACCTAAAAGATGGGAACAGCTGTTTCCTTTTTAAAATTGAAAAGTATTATAAATATTATTTTTATATTATTGAATAAGATTTTAACATCTATCTTAAAAAAATTTATAAATATTATTTTTATATTAATCGATACGATTCGAACATCTATTTCCTTGAGAAATTTATAGAGTTGACCTACCACCACTTAATAGTTATGTCATTTGATAGTTGATCATTGTGTTAATCGCAACCAAATTCCACGTCATCAGGATGCATTTCAAACCCCAGGCACTCTGCCCTGCCTTGCTTTAGGAGCGAATTTCGCTTGATTATTCTGAGCTAAAATCTCGATCCGTCTCTCTGGTAATTGCCGACATGCCAAAAGCCTCGCGGAAACGGACAGCTTCAGCTAGATTAGTGAAAAAACGAGAGTTCAAGGGAGTCCGAAAGAGAAAAGGAGGGGGAAAATGGGTGTCCGAGGTTCGAGTCCCCAATTCCCCAGAGAGAATTTGGCTGGGCTCCTACCACACCCCTGAACAGGCCGCTCGCGCTTACGATTACGCTGTTTATTGCTTGAGAGGAGCCAAAGCCCAGTTCAATTTCCCCGACTTTTGGCCGCAGAATCTGTTGGCCCCTTCGTTTCCACTGACAGAAATTCAAGCTGCCGCGGCCAAGTATGCAGTGGAGGGTTTCAGGCAGGCGTCCGAGAAAGATGTGGCATTTTATGGCAACGAATCCGAAACCTGCGTAGACGGGCAATTGATTTTGGAGGAGCAGAATCCGGAATTGTTGGATTCGCTTCTTCAGGAGCTTCAGAGCAGTCAGTCCATAAATGCAGATGATGATTTCTCAGCGCAATATGCAGATGATTTCTCAGCGCAATACAAGCCGCTTGACGACTCTGATTTCCTTGCCTTGTAAGAAGAATAGCTGTTGTGAGTTTCAAACTGCCCCCAATTCTGATTTCGTGCTTAGAAATGCATTGAGCTATCGCAATTCTTCAATTATGTGTTTTACAGCAAAGAATTAAAGGTACTTTTTCACAGAAGAATAGCTGTTGTGATTTTCAAACTGCCCCCAATTCTGATTTCGTGCTTAGAAATGCATTCAGCCATCGCAATTCTTTAATTCTGTGTTTTTCAGCAAAGAATTAAAGGTTTCTTTTTCACCAGAACCTCATTTGTAGGTACCATTTCACTTCAGTTACCACATATATCAGTATATAGCGTTGTTGTGTTTTTTAATTTCTTTTTCAAATCATCTACATATATACACTTGTATTTATTTGACTGGAATGTTATCATCCCAGTGTTCGTGAGTATACTGAAAATATGTTTTTATAAAGTTTTATAGTGGGTTTTATCTGAGTATTTCTCTATGAAAGTCATATATCTGATAATATCATACATATTTGAAGGTTGTCCACCATTCAATTTAAAGAACCAATACCATAAGAATTAGGTGTACATATAACCAATATTATATAAGGAGTAGGAGTATATATATATATATATATGAATGAGCTTCTAAGATAAATCAAGGTAAATTGTTCTATATAACTTAATTTTTAATTGGAAGGTAATTAGAAAAATAATAGAAAAGCTATCAAGGTGATCTAATGTGGAGTATAAAATCTATCAATTTTATTTGGCTTTTTCTATGCATCCTCTTTATAATTGGATTTGACAAACTCATTGTCATGGTGAAAGTCAATTTTCAATAGAAGAAATCACGGACCCCTAGCTAGCTTAGGGTAAGATATATCAATTCTACTTGGTTTTTTCCATGCACCCTCTCTATAATTGGATTAGACAAACCCATTGTCAGGTGAAAGTCAATATTCAATAGAAAGGGATTATGGACCCCTAGCTAGCTTAGTGTAAAATCTATCAATTCTATTTAATTTTTTCCATGCATCCTCTCTATAATTAGACTAGACAAACTCATTGTCATGGTGAAAGTCAATTTTCAATAAAAGGGATTAAGGATCCCTAGTTAGCTTAGTGTAAAATCTATCAATTCTACTTGGACTTTTCCACGCACCCCTTCTATAATTGGACTAGACAAACCCATTGTCATGGTGAATGTCATTTTTTAATAGAAAGGATGGAGGACCCCTATTGATTATGACAGTAAACCATACAACAAACTCTTCGTTACAGAGTGAGTCATTTCTAGAGGATTATGTTATCTTTTCTTTCCATCACATTAAGTTAATTCGACTAGTCATTCAATGACAGGAAGTGAAGGATCTCTTCCTACCGTAAAAGGAAATTCTACCACAAATATCACTTAGAGCATAAAAAACACAAATCCCTATCACTTTTTAACTTGTTAGAAGAGTTATTCCCAACAATCTATGGTTGGGATCTTTGCCTTTATTAATGACTAGATTTTTAAACCTCCAAGGAAGACTTAATGCTACTCCATCATTATCCTCTTCACAATTGGTCTACAAAAACTCCTAATTCCAAATGAATTAGAAAGTGAATTCTTATCTTATTCCTAAAATTTTAACTTGTTGTATCATTATAAAATGAAGATGAAATCAAATTCCTATTCTTCTTTTTTTCCTTTTTACAATAATCTCTTGGTGTCTTAACTCTACTTAAACTATATCCCAAGGTTATTATAATCAATGTATTTTAATTTTAAATTTTAATTAAATTTTGTGGTAAAATTCTTATTTAGAACTTTTATATAAATCTAGGATCTTGGGGTTACATTATTATTATTTAGATTTTTTTGTCTTTCTTTTTTAATTATATTTTGTGGCTAAAACCCTAGTAAAAACTTTTATGTAAATCTATGATATTGATTTTTCATTATTATTATTTTATTTTTAAATTCTTAATTATATCTTGTTGCTAAAACACCAGTCAATTTTTTAATTTAAATCTAAGATCTTAAGTTTTTAAATTTATGTTTTAATTCTTTTATTATTTTGTAGTCTAATACCATAGAAAATTAAAGGTTGATTATTAACTATATATATATATATATGCTTGAAAATTATATTTATGTAAAAATAATATGCAAACCTTTTCAAACATAATCTTACATGAATTTTGCATGTTTTTGGTAATGGCACACAAACATTGTCTTGAAACTTTGAGCTTAAATCACCCATGAATAATGTATCCCAAGGTCATACATATAAGTGAAATACCTCAAGAGCACAAACAATAAATTTAAAGTATGGACAAAGATGCCATAAATATTGGTATATGATGGCTAGAATGATTTCTAATCTTAGCATTAAGCATTATAGTAAAAAGTCTTACATAATGGCTAGTCCCTACAATTACAAATTTGTTTGTGATTATGATTTTATTTGTATTTAGAATTTATATGTAATGTAGTAGAAATTTAGGACATTGAGATCAATTATGGTGTTAATAATAGCTAGTGAATTATTAGAAGTACATGCCAAACCCTCATACTTTATGTCGCACTATAAATCTTGTAGTTCCTTGATTTTTTTTTTTATAAATAACAATATCATTGCATTGTATATCATAAAGTTATATGATGTCAATGGTATAATTGTAGTAAATGTCATATTTCTTGTTTTTATTGTGTATCACAAAGTTATGTGATGTCATGCTACAATTGTAGTTAATGTTATTTTCTTGTTTTGGGTAAACTACAAATTGAATGACCCAAATTAGCCTCTCAAGTTGCCTCTTTTAGCGAATTGAATGTTTTTTTAAGTTACTATTATAGCCATAGAACTATAATACATTTTATTTCGTTCTTGATGCGATTATCTTGTCTTATGCACAATTAGAGTCTTACAACTTTTTACCGTTTTTACTAGAGAAATTGATATTTTCATTAGAAACCTATTGTTTTCCATTTTTTATGGGGTCTTTCCATTTTTTTCTTGTGTTTCTAAGCTTTTACTCTAAATTATTTATATGCTTAATTGATGACTTATTCATTTGTCATTATATATAATATAAATATAATTCTATTTTTTTTACTTTTATTTGTATACTTTTAGGTATATTTGTTATATTATATATATTTCATAAAATATCTTATTCATTCATAGTTGTTTATAATATAAATGTTGCTTCTATAATTCACATGCTTTGTTGATAAATTACATATTACATTGACAATATGAGCATTACATGACAATTTTGAAAAAATTGTTATTCATCCCGAACAACATAACTTGCACTTTTAAGAGCATTATGTGTATTTAAATAATGTAATCATTATTATTATGAAATGACATGAGTTTAAGTGGTTTAAAACATGGAATTCTGATGTGAAGTTGATGCAAACGAGAAAAGGGAGTCTAGTGAAAGACGATATTTTCAAGCAACCAATTGTCAAACTTAACCTCTTCAACAATTGTACGGTATTCACACGTATAACTATCCTAACATGTTGGCACAAGACAACAAATCTCAAGACTTCTATAAGACAACATGGTTTTATGATAACATCTTATGACAACAACGGTTTCATACCCGACGCCTGTCTAGTTAGAAGTGGGCCACATGTTCAGTTAGGAGAGTGTGCATCATATAATCATGTATATAACTGCTTTGTCATAAAATATCTTTGTTGTCATAGAATTATGTATGTAACCTCTTGGTATAATGAATGTAATTGTCATAAATTAAGTCAAGAATATTGTCATAGAATAATGTCATAAATTGTTAGGAAATATTCTTGTAAATGTTATAAAATGGGAAGGATGTAACCCTCATGGGTTAGAGAAGAATTTGCATATTTTGTAAGGAGGTTGTCCCCTTGAAGTGGCGTGTGATGGTAATATTTCCTGTTTTGCATTCCTACAAAAATTGTTATATGTTTTCCTATGTTTCAATTAATGAATGCTTTTATTATTGGATATGCAATCTTAGTGTTGCTTTTTATCAATACTTTGTGTGATCATAGTTAGAATTATCTTTAGCACTGAATCTCTTACCTCAGTACAACTTTGCACTAAGAACTTTGAGGTGAAATATTTGCATGAAAAAAAGAGGTTTATTGCAGCAACACACGAGATTGCAATTTTCCATTGCACAAAATTCAAGATGGCAACACACTACAAGTTTTTATGATGACAAATTCCAAAATCTTAGGATGACATCCTACGAAATGACAATGTCTCAAGCACAAGACGACAACGTCTTATGTTAACAACTTACAAGACCACTTCTTTACGACACTCTAACAGTCTTTGAATGACAACATCATAGGACGACATTCCCACAGTCTTTGTATGGCGCCATCTTTGATGACTTTCCTTTATGACAAAAGTTTCGCAAGTATAAGACGACAACTTCATGACAACAAGGTCACTCAACATGTAAGACGACACTACCCAAGATGGCAGTCCTTAAGGCAATAAACTCTCATGAATCAAGATGGCAAGGTCTTAAGATGATGTTTCTTCGGATACTAACATTGCTCCTATCCTGCATTTCCTACACAATGCAAACTCACACGACATCCAATTTAAACATAAATCACATTTACACAAGATAGATTAAAAAGATGTATATTTGTTATTCATCGGTTAGAATGTCCATTACAACTATAAAATCTACAACTTGCAGATCATTCAACCTTTGGTTTTTCCTTGTTGCTATTCATGTTTGGCTCACACAAACAATTCCCTATGTTTTATTTTCTCTCAACCTAGATCTCTCTCTCTCTCTCTCCAGGACTTCTCTACTTTTCTACTCTCTTCTTTTCAAAATTGTTGTTTGTATTCCTTGTCGACCCCTCTTCCTCTTCTCTTTGTCTTCCTCTTTTCATCTTCTTGCTCTTCTCTTCTTGTGTATGTCATCCGTTTTCCAAGCAATAAAGGTTCACTTTATACACGTGGGAGGTAGGTGACAATTGCCTTGCTTATGACCATATGGATGCTCCTGCATCATACTCACCGGGTAAGAGGAAATGTTCCATGAGCTCCAACTCATAAACATGAATTTTTCTTCCAAACTATTACCATTCTAGCTTGATTGTCTTCACAAGACCACCTTTGTTGTCTTGTCCTTACCTTCCTTTGAGAACATAACTTCCTATTTTAGAATGCACTCATCATTTGTTTCACCTTGTCCCATTTCATCACAACCATCCAACCATAATCAACATATATTTTGTTGGCTAGTTCCTATTGGTGCCCATACCTTTTTTTGGAATGATTACGTCCTCCACAAATCTCACAAGGATGTAGGTTCTGACACCTAGTTGCTACATGTCTAAATCTTCCACACTAACTGCAACAACCCATCCTATGATCTTCATCCCCTATACTAATCCTGGTTCTCACAAATTTAGTCTCATTCCTTCTTGCTTGACTTGCATATCCAATGTCTTATATTTGGCATTATGAGCATTTTTACACCTCGCCCATATTTTCCCAATCCTTTGCTAGTATATCCCATTATTCTCATCAACTTGGAATCAATACCTTTGGTGTGCCCTTCAAAGCACCCAATCTCTTCATCCCTACTTTGATTTTTGTCATCATTATTTAAACACCGCACACTACCACAAGGTCCTTCACCACACTTTGAAGTACCATTTGTTGGACATTTTGAGTAGATGAGTTGTCATTGATGTCAAGAGTGAGTGGTCATTGATGTCAAAAGTCAGTTTCAGTGAGCAGTGCAAGGAGAAGCAGTTCCGCAATCAGTGCAAAAAGGAGAGTCCGCTTCCAGTTGGTCAGATCCGGTTCCAGGTAGTCAGATGTGGTCCAAAGTGCAAAGAAGAGGCCCAAGCAAATAATATTATAATATTAAAAAGGGAAATTTAAATTAATTATAAATTAATTAATATAATTTTATTATAAATTAATTTATTAATTAATTTAATTAACTTCCAAAGTTATTTAAGTTAATTATAATTTAATTTTAATTTAATTATAAATTAATTTATATTAATTTAAATAACCCTAAAGAGGGTTATAAGGTTAAATTAAAAATCGAATTTGAAATTCGATTTAAAGCATCGATGTTTTATGGCACGAGGCCTTCGTGTATAAAAGGTGGCAAAAACCTTTGCCTTACTCCCAACATACCATCGATCGAATTCCTAAGCTCCAAAGTATTGTGCGCAAAAAGGAGAAAGAGTTTTTCGCATTTTGAAAGGTCTTCGATGGTAGAAGAGTAGATAAATAGGAGCGAGGCTCCTCTTACCTTGCACAGTGTTGTGTAGCGCAGTTGGCAATGATGGATGGTGCTAAGTCTTGTGGCAGGCAAGGAGTGCAGGGTTCGAATCCCATCGAGTTCATTTTGCAAGGAAGAGAGGGCATTTTCATTTTGAGCAGCATCGAACGAAGGGAATAAAGGGAGGCTTGTGCCTTCCCTTCCCCATGGAAGCGCTTAGCCCACGTGGTGGGCTAGCACCTCGATAAGGCACTCGAATGGGAGTGGTATCACATTCAAAACCCATCGAGGCCTTTTGGCTAGTGTTAAAGGTATGCATTGATGTCATTTGTCTTGGTCACTTGATTATTTTGGATGTGCTAAGGTTGAAAAAATAAAATATTTTTGATGGTTTATAAAGTTTATTTTTGCCTAAATTAATTTGGATATTGAGTATTTGAGGGAGATAAAAGGGTAGGCAATATTATTTTGAAAGTTTAATTTTTTGAGGTTGATTAATTAAAGTTTGAGATTATAAGGAGCAATTGAGTAATTATTTTTATGTATGATTTGATGATTGCTAATTTCAAGGAGTAATAAGGTGTATTTGAGTTTGATTATTTTTGTAATTGAGAAATATTTTTGAGAGAGTGTTAGTGTGATATTTTGTCATCTAACCATTGAAATTGGAAAAGAAGAAAATTGTGATTGAGACAGGTTTTTAAGGGCACTTCTACATCAAACAAAAAGGTATGGGCACATCTTCCTAGTGAGTGATTGTTGGATGTTGTGAATGCTAAGTTGGAGTGAAAAGGATTGTTTGATAAGCATTGTTGAGTTTGATTGTTGAAGGTTTTTCTGAGTGAGAGTTGATGATAAAAACCTTGTTTTATAAGCATTGTTGGAAATATTGAGTAAAGCTTTCATATGCTTGAACTAGGGTTTGTGCAAAGAACATGAGTATCATTGTTATGTGAAGTTGTGAAAGAACATGAGTATCATTGTTATGTGAAGTTGTGAACTATCTTGAACTAGAGTTTGTGAAATATCATGAGTATCATTGTTATGTGAAATTATTTGATAAGCATTGTTGGAAATAAGTGAGTGAGTGTTCATATGCTTGGACTAGGGTTTGTGAGCAAGGATTATTTCATTGAGTGATTGGTTGAGTAGAGTTGGTTGAGCCTAGTCAAGTGGATGTGTTGAAGTGATAGTTCAAGTTCTATGAAACAAATTGTTCCATATTCTAAATTGATTTGAGAAAGAGGTTGAGTGTTTGTGAGTGTGAAACATATTGAGTCTCTAACAATTCTCTATATGTTTATATGGTAAAAAGAGAGATTGAAAGTGATTGAGCATTGTGGTGAATGTGAAGCATATTGAGTCTCTAACAATTCTCTATATGTTTCTATGAGATTGGACAAGTTCTAGTGAGGACTTGTTGAGCAGATTTGAGGTAAGTCTTAGAGAAGACTTGTGGATATATTTGTGTGAGATTTTGTGGAAGCTTACAATACAGATTTGAGGATAGATATTGAGAGCAGATTGGACAAGTTCTAGTAAGGACTTGTTGAGCAGATTTGAGGTAAGTCTTAAAGAAGACTTGTGGATAGATTAGTGTGAGCTTTTGTGGAAGCTTACAAGGCATATTTGAGATAAGTCTTTGAGAAGACTTGTGAGCAGAGTTGATTGATTGATTTGTTCAAACCTTGAGTTAAGGTTTGGGGTAGATCTAATAGAGTTGATTTGTGATTAAGTCAAGCTTTGTGTTAAGGCTTGAGGATAATATTATAAATTTGTGCTAGACCAAAGGACTATGTTTAGTGTAGATTTGAGGATAGAGTTTGGTGCAGATTTGAGGATAGGTTTGTGCCAGACCAGAGATAGATATTGAGAAGATTTGTGCTAGACCGAAGGACTATGTTTAGTGTAGATTTGAGATAGAGCTAAGAGTAAGCTTTGGAGGTGATAGAGTATAGAGGATGATAGTCTCTAGTGGATAGAGATCCATTAGCTAGGGTAGTGAGGATAGGTCTTCTGAGTGAGGACAGGAGTCTTCAGTGGATAGAGATCCATTAGCTAGTGTAGTGGAGGCAGCAATTCTTCTAGAAGATCACCAACCAGAGCAGAGGAGAAAGGAGTTCTCCTATGGATAGAGATCCATAAACTTGATTAGGGGATTGGTGTCTCCTTTGGATAGAGGTCCATAAACATTGTAATAGGGAAAGGATTCCCAAGATATTTATTGAGAAAATATTAGTGAAATATTTTCTCCATGGAGTAGCCCACATTGGGTGAACCATGTTAAATTGGTGTCTCTATTATGTGTGGTGATTTGTGCATTGCTTTGATTACTATTGTTGATATTGCTATTGATACATTGCATAATATTGATTGGGAAAGAAAAGTAAAAAGTGGTCTTATACTATTCACCCCCCTCTCAATATAAGCTTGTGTTCTTCAATTGGTATCAGAGCGAGTTCCTTCGAAAGAGTTTAACAACTTGAAGGAAAATCTTACAAGAACACAATGGATTCTAAGAATGGATCCTCAGATAATTCAACACTAGTATTTGATGGAAGTGATTATATATTTTGGAGTATGAGAATGAAGATTCACCTGATGGCACTTGGCAATGAAATATGGGAAGCAGTTGAAAATGGATACACACCACCAACTACTCCACCTACAGATAAATATGGTAAGCTTCTACATCATTACAATTCAAAAGCAATGAATGCAATTTTGAGAGGTTTGCATAGAACAGAGTTCATAAAGGTTATGCATTGCAAATCAACAAAAGGAATTTGGGATAAGTTGCAAAGCATATATGAAGGAGATAAAAGTGTCAAAAAGGTAAAGATATGAAATCTCAAAGGACAATTTGAAGAATTAAGAATGAAGGATGAGGAAAACATTAGTGCTTATCTACTTCATGTAGACGAGGTTGTTAACGCCATGCAAGGACTTGGACTTGAGATTGAAGAATCTGATGTTTGTGATAAGATCTTAAGATCTCTCCCAAAAAGGTTTAGTGAAAATATCTTTGCTATAGAGGAATCAAAATATGGTGATATTTTGACAAGAGATGTATTACTTGGTATTCTTACAACTTTTGAGATGAGAACAAAAGAGGAACCTAATATTCGGAAGGAAGCAACCTTCAAAGCTACTAAGAAGACAAAGGGCAAGAAGTCAGATTCAAGCAATGAGTCATCCAGTGATGAAGAAGCAAATTATGGTAGAAGGAATAAGGATCCAAGAAGATTTAAAGATGCAAAATCTATTAGATGTTTCAATTGTGGAAAGTATGGTCACTATGCAACTGATTTTCAAGAAGCTAGAAATAGCAATGATGAAGAAAAATAGGATCATAAGAATAGGGAATCAAAAAAATACAAGTACCAAAAGAAAGGTAAGGATGGACAAGGCAAACAAGGAAAGAAGTTCTTTCAAAGATAGAAGAGGAGTTACTATGCAAGACAAGGCAAGTAAGTACTCAAGTGATAGTGATAATAGTTTCTCAGATAATGATAAAGATGAAGTTCTATTTCTGATAGAAGAAAAAGAAGAAGTTAAGAAAAGGTCACCAATAATTCTCAAGTGTTTTAGATGTGGTAATTTTGGACATCTTGAAGATAGTTGTACAAAGAATGGTTTTAGTTTCAATGATGATGAATATGAAGATACACTTGAAGGACCAGAAGAGAATATTCTAATGGCACTAGAAGAAGAAGGAGGTGATCCTATAGAAGACAAGTCAGAAGAGAATGAAGATGTTTTCAAAGGTAAACAAATAGAGGAAGAATCAGAGAAAGGAGAAGTTGATCTTGAGGGAGAGCTTATTTATGCTCTTAACACATTGAAGAAGGTAAGAAAGCAAAATTCCCAACTTAAGCTTCAGTTTCAAGAATGTGATGAAGAAAGAGGAAAGCTTATAGAGGATCTAAATAAGTCAATGGCTAAGACAAAGAAGTTCAAGGATAAGTTAGAAGCAAAGGTCTTAGAATGTGAAATATTAGAACAAGAAGTAGCTCTACTAAGGGAAGAAGTAGAAAAGTCTAAGGATAAGCTACACAAGTTTGGAAAGAGCTCAAAGATCATAGATAAGATGATCAAGGTACAAAGAAGGTCAACAAACAAAATAGGTCTTGGTTTTGAATAGGTACAAAAGAAACAAGAAGAGGAGTCAATCTCAAGTTTTGAAGAAGAAGAAACTTTAGAAGAAGATAGTGTGAGAGAAAGTGAGACTTCTGAGGATGAGTTGGACAATAGAAAGTTCAACAAGGAAAAGAACAATGCACAAAAGAGGAACAGATGGAACAGGAACCAACACAGGGTAAAAGAGACTAAGAGACCAATGAGGTCAAGGCAAGGAAATTTCAATGGATGATGTTTCTCATGTCACAGATTTGGGCACAAGGCTTCACAAGTGCAGGACACATGAAAGACAGGAATATGGGAACTTCAGAAATAGGTAGCTTTTTCATGGGTATTGCTACTCATGTAATCAGTTTGGTCACAAGGCAATGAATTGTAGGGTCCATGATAGGAATAGATATGGCTTCACCAGAAGAAATCCCAAGATATTTGCACCTCCAAGGAATAACAATATTAAGTGTTACAAGTGCAATAATGATGGACATACAACAAAGTGGTGTAGAGCAAAAATTCTAGAGACAAGCAGGAACAGGAACAGTCAGAGGAATCAGAAGGATCAGATGAGAAGGAAAGTGGACAAAGGTAAATATCAGTGCATGTTGGGAGTAGAAATACTCCCACCCTAGAATTAACCACCTCAAGAGGAGGTGGGGGAGGGGCTAAGCTAAGAGACTCATTCTTAGCCCCGAGCCCCAAAGGTGCCTTCTGTACCCTAAGTGGGAGAGATTTGAGTAAGGGGGAGAGATTTGATTTAAGGAGAGAGCATTGAGTCGGGGGAGCAGTTTCCCAAGGGGAGTAGAAAAGAAAAGGTTAAGGAAATTTGAAAAGATAATTGGGTTACCATCAATGACAAAGGGGGAGATTGTTGGACATTTTGAGTAGATGAGTTGTCATTGATGTCAAGAGTGAGTGGTCATTGATGTCAAAAGTCAGTTTCAATGAGCAGTGCAAGGAGAAGCAGTTCCACAATCAATGCAAAAAGGAGAGTCCACCTCCAATTGGTCAGATCCGGTTCCAAGTAGTCAGATGTGGTCCAAAGTGCAAAGAAGAGGCCCAAGAAAATAATATTATAATATTTTATTATAATATTAAAAGGGAAATTATAAATTAATTAATATAATTTTATTATAAATTAATTTATTAATTAATTTAATTAACTTCCAAATTTATTTAAGTTAATTATAATTTAATTATAAATTAATTTATATTAATTTAAATAACCCTAAAGAGGGTTATAAGGTTAAATTAAAAATCGAATTTGAAATTTGATTTAAAGCATCGACGTTTTATGGCACGAGGTCTTCATGTATAAAAGGTGGCAAAAACCTTTGCCTTACTCCCAACAAACCATCGATCGAATTCCTAAGCTCCAAAGTATTGTGCGCAAAAAGGAGAAAGAGTTTTTCATATTTTGAAAGGTCTTCGATGATAGAAGATTAGATAAATAGGAGTGAGGCTCCTCTTACCTCGCACAACATTGTGTAGCACAGTTGGCAATGGTGGATGGTGCTAAGTCTTGTGGCAGGCAAGGAGTGCAGGGTTCGAATCCCATCGAGTTCATTTTACAAGGAAGAGAGGGCATTTTCATTTTGAGTAGCATCGAACGAAGGGAATAAAGGGAGGCTTGTGCCTTCCCTTCCCTATGGAAGCGCTTAGCCCATGTGGTGGGCTAGCACCTCGATAAGGCGCTCGACTGGGAGTGGTCTCACATTCAAAACCCATCGAGGCCTTTTGGCTAGTGTTAAAGGTATGCATTGATGTCATTTATCTTGGTCGCTTGATTATTTTGGATGTGCTAAGGTTGAAAAAATAAAATATTTTTTATGGTTTATAAAGTTTATTTTTGCCTAAATTAATTTGGATATTGAGTATTTGAGGGAGATAAAAGGGTAGGCAATATTATTTTGAAAGTTTAATTTTTGGAGGTTGATTAATTAAAGTTGGAGATTATAAGGAGCAATTGAGTAATTATTTTTATGTATGATTTGATGATTGCTAATTTCAAGGAGTAATAAGGTGTATTTGAGTTTGATTATTTTTGTAATTGAGAAATATTTTTGAGAGAGTGTTAGTGTGATATTTTGTCATCTAACCATTGAAATTGGCAAAGAAGAAAATTGTGATTGAGACAGGTTTTTAAGGGCACTTCTACATCAAACAAAAAGGTATGGGCACATCTTCCTAGTGAGTGATTGTTGGATGTTGTGAATGCTAAGTTGGAGTGAAAAGGATTGTTTGACAAGCATTGTTGAGTTTGATTGTTGAAGGTTTTTCTGAGTGAGAGTTGATGATAAAAACCTTGTTTTATAAGCATTGTTGGAAATATTGAGTAAAGCTTTCATATGCTTGAACTAGGGTTTGTGCAAAGAACATGAGTATCATTGTTATGTGAAGTTGTGAAAGAACATGAGTATCATTGTTATGTGAAGTTTGAACTATCTTGAACTAGAGTTTGTGAAAGATCATGAGTATCATTGTTATGTGAAATTGTTTGATAAGCATTGTTGGAAATAATTGAGTGAGTGTTCATATGCTTGGACTAGGGTTTGTGAGCAAGGATTATTTCATTGAGTGATTGGTTGAGTAGAGTTGGTTGAGCCTAGTCAAGTGGATGTGTTGAAGTGATAGTTCAAGTTCTGTGAAACAAATTGTTCCATATTCTAAATTGATTTGAGAAAGAGGTTGAGTGTTTGTGAGTGTGAAACATATTGAGTCTCTAACAATTCTCTATATGTTTCTATGGTAAAAGAGAGATATTGAAAGTGATTGAGCATTGTGGTGAATGTGAAGCATATTGAGTCTCTAACAATTATCTATATGTTTATATGAGATTGGACAAGTTCTAGTGAGGACTTGTTGAGAATATTTGAGGTAAGTCTTAGAGAAGACTTGTGGACAGATTTGTGTGAGCTTTTGTGGAAGCTTACAATACAGATTTGAGGATAAATATTGAGAGCAGATTGGACAAGTTCTAGTAAGGACTTGTTGAGAAGATTTGAGGTAAGTCTTGTGAAGAATTTGTAAAGTTCTAGAGAGGACTTGTGGATAGATTAGTGTGAGATTTTGTGGAAGCTTACAAGGCATATTTGAGATAAGTCTTTGAGAAGACTTGTGAGCAGAGTTGATTGATTGATTTGTTCAAACCTTGAGTTAAGGTTTGGGGTAGATCTAGCAGAGTTGATTTGTGATTAATTCAAGCTTTGTGTTAAGGCTTGAGGATAGATATTGAGGACAAGTTTGTGCTAGATCGAAGGACTGTGTTTAGTGTAGATTTGAGGATAGAGTTTGGTGTAGATTTGAGGATAGGTTTGTGCTAGACCAGAGATAGAGATTGAGCAGATTTGTGCTAGACCGAAGGACTGTGTTTAGTGTAGATTTGAGATAGAGCTAAGAGCAAGCTTTGGAGGTGACAGAGTATAGAGGATGATAGTCTCTAGTGGATAGAGATCCATTAGCCAGGGTAGTGAGGATAGGTCTTCTGAGTGAGGACAGGAGTCTTCAGTGGATAGAGATCCATTAGCCAGTGTAGTGGAGGCAGCAGTTCTTCTAGAAGATCACCAACTAGAGCAGAGGAGAAAGGAGTTCTCCTGTGGATAGAGATCCATGAACTTGATCAGGGGATTGGTGTCTCCTTTGGATAGAGGTCCATAAACATTGTAATAGGGAAAGGATTCCCAAGAGATTTATTGAGAAAATATTAGTGAAATATTTTCTCCGTGGAGTAGCCCACATTGGGTGAACCACAGTTAAATTGGTGTCTCTATTGTGTGTGGTGATTTGTGCATTGCTTTGATTACTTATTGTTGATATTGTTATTGATACATTGCATAATATTGATTGGGAAAGAAAAGTAAAAATTGGTCTTATACTGTTCACCCCCCTCTCAGTATAAGCTTGTGTTCTTCACCATTGTCACTATTAACTCTGGCAATATGGCCGTTGTCATGGCCAACACAACACTCAATGACATCATGACATTTATCTTCCTCTCCTATCTCTTTGTTCTTCTTTTTCTCTTTATCTATAGTAGGAATCACTACACCTTCGTCTTCATCGTCACTACTACTAGTGACCTAGGCCAAGTGCATATTCCCTATGCTTACCCTCTTGTTTATACCTATACTTATGCGTGTTTCACAAATTATATCAACACTGCATTTTCTCCCTTCAAAGTTGTTTCATAATCCTTCAAGAATTGTTTTTCTGTACTAAGATACTATAGGATTGTTGTCCACTTTTTCTCCTTTTCTTCAATGGACTTAATGTGCACTTCTTGTCATCCTTCTTAATAGTGTAAATGTTCACCCTACCATCATGCACTACATTTCGATCAAATTGCCATGGTCTTCCCAACAAGACATGACAAACATCCATAGACATAACATCACATAGTATCTCATCCTTGTAAGAACCAATTTGGAAGTCTACCATATATTGTTCATTCACCAAAATTTGATGTCCCTTTTACAACCATGACACCTTATATGGATTTGGGTGTTCAATCTTCTTCAACCCAAGCTTTTCTACCATCTTTGTAGACACTAAATTATCTATACTCCCATTGTCCACAATTACCTTACAACACTTGCCTTCTAATTTACATAAGGTTTTAGAAATACATATTCTTTGTATTAGTTCATACGCCTCAGTTGATTTTAACAATATATTTTTCATCATAAGTGACTCTTTATTTTGGTTCCTTCATGTGCTTTGATGAAGCAATACTCTCTTCATCAGCTTGTGCAATTTGGTTATAGGTTTTCTTTCCACGCTGCCTAGTCTATTGTGCTCGAGAATACTCATATGTTCTATGTCCTTCCAAGCACTTATAACACTTGCCAGTAAAACCATGTCCTCTTCCTCTATCAAATCCATCTCATCCTCTTGATGATTCACCATTTTCTCGAGTACTTTGGTTGAAATCACTTTGATAAGTACTAACTTCTCCTTCTTGCATATGCTACCCTCTACCACTATTTGATTGTTCTCTTCCTATAGAGAATTGTCCTCTTCCTCTGGAATTGTTTGCTTGTGAGGAAACTTTTCTTCTGTCTTGAGTACATATAGATATGCCTCTTCAACTGCCCTAATTTGAAGCATGCCAATTTCATATTGTATGAACAATCTTAGTCCATTTATGTATCTTGCAACTCTCTCTTCATCATCTTCAATGTGACATGCCCTCATGATCAATTTATAGAACTTGTCAATATATTCATTTACTCCCAACTCCTTTGCTTGAGGTTTTGGAGTCTCCTAAACAATCCAATTTGATAATTTGTACGTAAAAACTTAGCTTTCAACTTGGACACAAACTTTTCCCAAGTTTAGATTTTATCCTTACCCTTTCATCAACTTTCTGTTGGACATGATCACACCAAATCAAAGCATGTCCTTTCAGTCTCATATATGGAAAGTTGACTTGTTTCAGTCTCTCCATGTCAGTTACCCAATCTACCAACTCCTCAAGATTCAAATTTCCATTAAAATTGGGAGTATCCATATTTGGTTTACTTCCCATACTTGAGATCATCTAAATCCAACCATTGCTTTGGTTCTTCTCCTTGTTCTTCATCTTGAGCTTCTGCATGACCAATTTCCTACTCTTCATTGTCACTAATAATCTCAAGATGAACACCTCTCCTTTGGGTAGTCTCAATTGCATCTAACCTGACAATGATTCCTCTCAACATTTTTGTTATATCTGCTAGTTGAGGTCCTAGACCATGCGGTCTTCCTCTTCCTCGTTGTGCCATCCTCCAACATGTATCATCAACTTCTGCTGTAATACCAAATAATGCAGATGAGAAAAGGGCTTCTAGTGAAAGATGACATTTTCAAGCAACCAATTTTCAGACTCAACCTCTACAATAGTTTTACGGTATTCACACACACAAATATCATAACATGTTGGTATAAGATAATAAATATCAAAACTTCTATAAGACAAGAGGGTTTTATGACAACATCTTATGATGGCAACCCACGAGATTGGAATGTTCCATTGCACAAGACGATGGTATTCAAGACGACAACGCACTGCAAGTTTTCATGACCACAAATCCCAAAATCTTAGGATGATATCCTATGAGACTACATCATCTTAGGCACAAGACAACAAGGTTTATGAAGATAATGTCTTATGTTAACAACTTATGAGACAACACTTCTTCATGGCGACACTCTAACAGAGTTTAAATGATAACTTCTTAGGATGACATTACGACAATATTTGTATGATGTCTTTGATGACTTTTCTTCATGACGGAAGTATCATTGTATAAGACGGTAGCTTCACGATAGCAAGGTCACTCAAATGTTCAAGACGACCCTACCCAATACGATGGTATTCAAGACAACACAGTGCAAGTTTTCATGACCACAAATCCCAAAATCTTAGAATGGTATCCTATGAGACGACGTCGTCTTAGGCACAAGACAACAAGGTTTATGACGATAATGTCTTATGTTAACAACTTATGAGACAACACTTCTTCATTATGACACTCTAATAGTCTTTAAATGATAACTTCTTAGGATGACATTACCACAATCTTTGTATGACGTCTTTGATGAATTTCCTTCATGATGGAAGTATCATTGTATAAGACGGTAGCTTCATGATAGCAAGGTCACCCAACATTCAAGACGACCCTACCCAAGATGATGGTCCTTAAGGCAATAAAGTCTCATGACTCATGATGGAAGGGTTTGAAGATGGTTACACTACGAAACAAGGCAATATCTTAGGATGGTGAGGGCGCAAAGTATTCTCCTTCATAAGATGACAACTAAATATGGCAGTTTCATAGACTGCATACTCCAAGATTGTGAGGCATTAGACAATTTCTTATAGAAGATGGAAATTCACCTAGAATTGCTGAATTGCATGTTTCCTTATTGGCACTCTGGACTCCTCTTGAATGACACTTCTCCACTTTGCTCACTTGAACGGTGTATTGTTAACCATTTGAATGACATTCACGTCCCACTCAAACGTTCTCTTATTCAAACAAATCCTTGTCTTGCAACTTGCACAACATTATGATCCTCTATTGAATGGTGATTTCTGGATGGCAAGAATGTATGCAACCTTTTCCGAATTACAACATTCAACCATTCAAAACAAATGTCTCTTATGCAATGAAACTCTCATTCTTGCTTAGAATATGCTCCACTCGAAAGATGATGTCTTCTTGAACTACACTGACTCATTCACCCAAACGATGTTTCTTCAGACAATAACACTACTCATGTCCTGCATTTCATGCACAAGCAAACTCATACGACATTCAATGCAAATATAATGTAATCACATTTACATAGGATGACTCAGAAATATGTGTATCTATTATTCATCGATCAAAATGTATATTACAACTACAAAATCTGTAACTTGTAGATCATTGGACCTTCAGTTTCTACCTATTGCTATTCATGTTTGGCTTACACAGGCAAATTCCCTATGTTTTCTTTTCTCTTTCAGCCTAGATCTCTCTTTGCAGGCATTCTCTACTTATTTTGATCTCTTCTTTCTGAATTTGTTGTCCTTATTCCTTGTCGACTCCTCTTCCTCTTCCTTTTTTCTTCTTCTTCCTCTTCTTTTCCCATGTATATCATTTGTTTTCCAGGCAATAAAGGTTCACTTTATACACGTGGGGGGCGGTTGATGTTTACCTTACCTATGATTTTCTGGATGCTCTCGTATCAGATTTCCCAAATTCAAATCTTATTATGGTAATGCCACTATATAGTGTATTGAAATATCATGATAACCTCATTATAATGTAATAAATATAGGACTTATTTTTTTTTTGGTAAGTAATGATTGTATTTACAGCGGGTTTTAAAGGATCCGAAAACCTAATTACATAAACGATGGGCCTAGGGCATCAAACCCTTGAAACTGAAAACCACAACAGAAATCCCGTCCAGCGGGAACATAAAGCATGAAACAATCCCTCACAGCGGGAAACAACCAAATATGAAAGAGAGTAGTTTTGGAGATCCCGC
Source organism: Wollemia nobilis (assembly GCA_028583015.1). Lineage (NCBI taxonomy): Eukaryota > Viridiplantae > Streptophyta > Pinopsida > Araucariales > Araucariaceae > Wollemia > Wollemia nobilis. Next base: position 5,638,791 of record JAQPPZ010000314.1, read on the forward strand.
CCAGCGGGGAGAAGTCAAAAACCACCATCGAGAAGATCCCGCCCAGCAGGAATCAGAGAAAAACCGTTACAATAAAATCCCGCCTCGCGGGAAGCAGTCAGAAACCACCAAAGAGAGAGTCCCGCCTAGCGGGAAGCAGCTTAAACCCACCTCAGTGAAGATCCCACCCAGCGGAAAGCTTCAAAAACTCGACCAGGAAAATCCCGCCATCCGGGAAACTAGCAAAAAGGAGAAAATCCCACCCAGCGGGAAAACCAGCGGATTTGGCGGATCCCGCCCAGAGGATCCCGCCCAGCGGGAAAACCAACGGATTTGGCGGATCCCGCCTTGAGGATCCCGCCCAACGAGAAGCCATCCCGCCCAGCGGGAAGCAAATAGGATCCCGCCCTGAGGATCCCGCCCAACGAGAAGCCATCCCGCCCAGCGACAGGGAGATCCCGCCCAGCGGGAAGCAAACAGATAGCTTCACCACGAGGATCCCGCCCTGGGAAAACAACAAGGAAAATGCAGGTTAAGGGACCAGGGATCCAGGGACTGGGAATCCCGAGCGGGAAGAGGAAAACAGTCACAGGGAAGGGATCCCAAGGAGCCAAACAAGTGGGATCTAAGGTCTGCGTGCATAGATCAGACCCCCCCAAGAATGAAACATGCAACAAAAACCAAAAGGAACCCAGCAGCAGGGACCAAGAATCCCGTCCAAGCACAGAAGCAGCTTCAGGGAACCTGGGACTGGGAATGGGAACAACCCAGCGAGAGGAAAGCCCCCCCCAAGGCCAAACCAGATGCCCAGGGTGTCCACCAAGGAGCAGAATCAGCACGAAGAAGCCTCCAAGCGGGAAGAACAACAGCCACAGGATCCCACCGAGGATTCACAAGCAAAGGAGGAAAGAGGCCCCCCCAGACCACCCCCAAAGCTGTGAGGACCTCAAGGGAGACCCCAAGAAGCTGTCAAACCCTAAACCATCACCTCCACCGCTCAGAGAAACGAAGGGGACCAGATCCACGCGAATAACCTGCAAAAAACCCCAGGGGGAAGCCTGAGGGAAAAAAGGGAAGGGATCCCCAGACAAACAGGGATCCCTGGGAAGTACCAGGCCAAAAAATCAACCAAGGAACCCCAAGCCGGCTGGGAGGGGCGCAGAAAATGGAGAAGGATCTCCCCCCAGGAGATCATCTGCAAACAACCACTCCCAGGGAGGGATGACCTGGGTTGAGCTAGGGACTGGGCAGGAACCAGGATCCAGGGGAGGGGGAGCAGGGAAGGGATCAGAGCCCTCCCCTCTCTCAATATAGTACTTATTTTATTTCCATATAACTTATTAATATATATCAATATGTTATGTGTGTTTGTTTGTAAAGTTTGATGTTCTTAATTATATACTAATATATTTTTAATGATTTTACATAGGTTTTAATGAGGGGTCCTAGTCCCTTCATACTGAGTGAGATTTGAACCTTGGACCTTTCAAAGAGAGGCCAAATCCCTTACCACTATAGTAAGCTTACAACTTTAATTATATACTAATATTATATATCTATAGATCAATTTTTTATGTTATACATCTTACATTGATGTAAGCAAATGCTTTTTAAAGAGTAATATTACAAAACTTTATTCTCATTAAGATAGATCATTTACCATTATTAACATAAAAAATTATTCATCCATAAATAGTTATCCATAATGACACAAATATATAGATAATACCCTTAAGGTAGGGCAACACCACTTATACTCCTTAAGGAAGGAATAGCTCCACATGATCTCCCAAGACGAGAGGCGACTTTGTGGATAACGATGATTACAAGAGAATACTCGACATAAATGATTATTGATGATTCTTACAATGAAAATCTTCCTTCTTTATATATCCATCTCTCTAATGCTAATGTGGGGAGGGTATAACCCCAACCTTAGTTGACTCCTACGCCCTTATCCAACTTATTATTACAACCTTGGGTTATAAGTGGCCCATGCCAACTATCCATAATACCCATATGGAATATAATATCATATTTCCATATACCTATCCCTAGGCAACATATCATTCCACCCTCTTTACAATTTTTTTGTTCTTGAAGCATGAGAAGAAACTAAATAATATGATCTTTGAAGCAATGTTGACAACTGGTACCAATCTTGATCATTCATCCATTCGTGTAAAATCTTGATTGGTGGTGGTCTTCAATGATGTCAAGTTGTCATTGTGCCACTTAAATATCCATAACTATTGTTGGCTCCATGCTTGTGCTACTCTACTCTAATATTCAAATTTAATGCTCATCGTTCCATGATGTTACACCACTCTGAAATCTAGAATTACTATGATATTTTTACCAAACACTACCATACTTGATGCCTTTCTAACTTCATGTAGGTCCATAATAATATTAATGCCTTAATCTATGCCTACATGGTTGTTGTTTCTCATAGTGGTGTGGGTGGTGATATGTTAGTGTGGGTGGCGATATGTTACAACCTTAACCAACGTTTTATGCCCTTCTTTTTGTGTCCTTGTGCACTTTTAACAAAGCTTTATTGGAATTTGTTGTTGCTTATTCCTTGGACTCTACTATTACCTCTACTATAGACTCAACTTTTGATTTCTTTAATTGGTTCTTTAACTTGTTCTCGTTCCATAATTGCTTCTACTTCTTCTTGGATCCTTGCTCCTTAAGCTAAGAGATATCCTATAGATTATCTTCTTTTTCTTGTACCCTAAGTTTATAAAGTTTTGCACATTGATGTTAATAGTACCCAAAGGATCCAACCAAGTACAACCAAAAATATTATCAACATCATCCATCTCAATAGCATGAAAATCTAAATGTAAAACATATCTATTCATGGTGATTTTCAAATCTTCAAAATATGAACATTCTTACCCTCAAGTTGTATATCCTTAATTTTTGTTGCTTGAACTTACAACCTCTTAGGCAAAGCAATAATAATAGAATTATACCTACGGCTAGGGTTAATGGAAATAATAACCTTTTCCTTCCAAATGCATCCATAAACCTACAAAATATATTTTATGGATGAAATTAGATCATTTTGATCCTTCTCTTGCTTTTGTAGATCTAAATATGTGACTTCTTCATTCTTTTCAATGTCTTAGCTTTTTATCTTTCTCCTTGAGTAATTTTATTTCTTTTTCATAGTCTTCATTCTATTTCTTAGAAAAATCCACTTTCCTTTTATTTTATTTCTCTCCTTTTGAATCAATTTTTTTCCTTTTCAAAGTATTTGATGACATCCATTAGGCTAAATATCTTTTCATCCTTTCCAAAGTTATCTCTTACAAATATCTAACTCTCTTTCTATTGGCATGTGTTTATGTTTCCATCTATTTAATAATGCTTATTCTGTTTCTTTCCAAGTGCACGTGATATTTACCACAGTAAAACTTTTTGCCCATCATAAAGCTTCTCCATGTAAACAATTATAAAAGGCATATTGCATGAAAGTGGTTTCATTAGATATAGATTTCAATAATATAAACCACTCTCTCACATCAATATTCTCTTTTTAGAAAAAAAGTAGTCTCCATGAGATCACACTAAAAAATATAACAAAAACTAGCATTTTCTTATATGTGGCTATGCCAACTATCCATAATACATATTTCATACAAAGGTTGATATTTTGGGTGATATTGCAAAGGTTGATTGTTTTGTATATGGGTATTATGGGTAGTTGACATGCTATAGATAATGCACACCCAAATTACATATTACATTAACAATACAAACATTGTATAATGATTTTGAAAGAAAATAGTATTCATCCCTAAATGCCTAGCTTGTATTAGAGGTATTACATTATTTGGTACCTTAAGTACCATTGTAAATATTTAGATTAGGGTGTGAGTTTGATTTTATGTATGTGTCAAGTTGTGAAGTGTGTTTATGCGTCATGTTAACAAGTGCGAGTTATGAGTGAAAGGTGTCATGTTTGTAAGTGAAAAGTTATGTGAGGTATCTTATATGTAAGAGAGAGTTATGAGTGTGATGTGTCAAGTTTAGAAGTAGGGAGTTATGTAGAATTTTTCTTTATGTAATATGTGAGATATGTCATGTAAAGAGGGAATATGAAAGGTTGCATCTCCCATGAGTTGAAGGAGAGAAAAAGACCAAGAGTCAGGTGCATTGAAGAGTCTCATGTAAGGTTATATATTGAAGACAAAGCTCTATGCTATGAAATTGATCAATGTAACAATTTTGTATTGTATCAACAAAGTTGCTTTTATGCAATATTGGTGTTATTATTGAATGAGATTATATGTATGAAATTATATGATCTTGGGAATTATAGACCTATGATATTTGGGCTCACTTTGCTAAAACCTTACATCTTTAGGATTGATGCTAGCATTTAATTATTATTATTATCAAATGGTGTGAGCTTAAGGGGTTGAAAACATGGACTTCTAATATGAAGACCCATGTTCAAATCTTGTCATTTTAAACCACAATGTGGTTTATTGAAATACCGTGATAACCTAATTATAATGTAATAAATATGGGACCTATTTCAATTCCATATAACCTATTAATATATTAATCTCTTATGTATTTGTGTGTAAATGATGTTTCTAATTATATATTAATATTATATATCTATAGATAATTTTTGTATTATATATCTCTAGATCAATTTTAAAATTATATCTTACATTAATATATAGTACAATATAAAGAGTATGAAGAAATAATCAAATAGATATACAAGAAAAATAATAATCTTTAATTTTAATTATATATAGAATTAATATAATTTTTCATGCATAAAAAATAGAAAAATACGTGTTAATTTAAGATGGTGGGAAAAATTATCCTTATATATACTTGTGTATATTTTTTTCAATTGGTTATATGGGATTGAAATGGGTCTCACCCACATTACATCATCACCACATAGTGGTATTACAACAAAGCTTGGATATTATCCATATATCATTTGGAAAGATTTGAACCTTGGTCTCCTCTTTAATATTGAGGAATCTAATCGATTGAGCTAATGCCACTTGATAATTCTTGTGTATGTTATATTAACAAGGATTAGTATTTTTCTCAATCTCCCTAGCATGTATGGAGGATTCCCAACCATCATCGTTGGTACCATGATCATATCCATTGTTTAAACCATTTTTACCCCATCTCCATCATTATCATTTCCACATTTATTTATTTTTTGTTTAGTATTTTGAATAAAACTAAAGTGGGTTCTACAAGGGTCCACTTCTAGAGATAGTAAAATAATCGGTCAATTGACATTACTATAGGATCGAAAACTAGTTATCCTTCTCCTCACTAGTAGATAAAATGGCAATAGTTGCTTTCAACTATGTTGTGGTGCATTCTATTTATTTAGATTCTTCTAAATTACTTAGCATATCCATCATCTCTTGTATAGTAACAAAGATTTATCTGATCATGAAGTAATATGGAGAACTGGCCTTGGGTCTTACTTTGGATCATAATTAGATCTATGAATTTATTAATAGAACAACATAGATTGAGTAGGAAACATTATTTTAAAATTCCTAAGATCTAATCATGTAAGTGTTGTGATTCATCCCTCAAGGGTCTCCTTACAAACTAGTAATGACAAGCCCTTACAAAATTTGGATTTGTTGATCTTTGAACTTGGCATCTTCCAATTGGTAGGAAAAGGTTCCAATAATAGTAGTTTGCTACCAAAGGCTATTGCTAATAAGATAGCCTAGGAAGACTACATCTAATATTGTCAATTAGATCTTTGAGCCTTGGATAGTGAATGTATTCTATGCCAACCTGCTTGGTCAATCATTCAAATTTATATTGACAAGAAAATCTACTACTTAGTTCCCTTAGAGGGTGATATCTTGCCATGATATGGTATCAAAAAAATGTGTTATAGTCCATCTATAAGTAGATGAAGCATTTTCCAATCTTGGCATCATCGTTTACACATTGCCCCCACCAAAATCATGGAATCTCCTTACATAATATATGATGTCCAATTGTACTACAATTATAAGCCCTTCTACTAATGAGATTGCTTCGACCTTGTTATAGTAACAATTCCTAGAGGTAGTAAGAAAACTTCAATGAACTTTCCCTCCTGTCAACAAAGAAATACACCTACTCCTAAGCGGCCAACACTTCTCTTGAATTCTCTCTTGAAATTAAGTTTCACTAAAGGACAAGGGGTGGTTTCCATAAAATGTGGTAACCTATATTATCTTAGATTGAACACTCTTATAAAGTTAGGGAGAGATGGAAATGAGGGGCCATTTGTTTATACTCTATTATACATGATGCAGTGTTGGATGATTCTAAGTCTTAAGAGTAGTTTGGGTCTTCTCTAAGATAAGAAATCTATCTTGTTACATACTTGCTTTGGTGAGAGATTTTTCTTTGAATATGTGATAGTTCCTCTCCATATAGAGGCCCCATATGAGAATATTTAGGATGATATTCCAAAGGACCTATACTTATTATGATGGTTGAGGCTAGTGATTAAATAATTATTATATGATTATGTGATGACCAAGTGAGAGAATAGCCTGTATATCTCAATTCCCACAAAATCCATTGTTAAGCATACATACAAATATGGAAGGCAAAAAACATGACCTTGCTCTTCTCATGCACTCTAGGTGTAGGAGGTATTCCATTTTAGAAATCTCCCCCTTAGAGTACTCTCCACAAAAATACGTCATAGTAATCTTAGGGACCAAACCATCTTTAGGCTATTTTAGGAGATAAACCATGTCATTGGCTATAGTATCTTAATCAAAAGAAAAACCCCAATCATTAACAATACTTCTTGAATGATCAACTAACAAGGGATGTGTATGTACCTTAGCAAAGTTGGGTTTCCCTAGATCATACTCACAAAACAACCTATTGAAGGTCTCTTTCAAGCAATTGCTCAAATTTATAAAATTCAAGATCTTGCCATCCTTGATTCTACTCAAAAGCAACCCACAAAATATCCCCTTTGAATTTTTACTCATTTTAGGAATATTAGAATCATTTTGCTATCCTTGAAGCATATTAAAAATTATTCTAAGCTCTCTTTATATATCACTGAGCTCCTTTTGTACTCCAATGAGCTAATAGTGAACAAATACCACACCTTTATACACCATTGTAATCTTGGCATACAATATGGATAATATTGCCAAAATGTACTTATTATTATTTTCATCTATGTTTATACGATTATCCCGTTAGGAGGGGTGTAGGAGGAACTCATGGTAGTAAGGGCTAGATGAGTGTGAGTATTAAAACTATTAATACCATTTGGGATATTTTGATACTTTGTCTTACTTTTGTGGATGACATATATTTTGGCTTATTAACTCATCATCGATTAGATCTGTCCGTCTTAGGTCTTCATTGATATATTTCCATCCTTTGGAAGAAAAAAGATTGAACATGCATGATTGAAAAAATTATGTTACCCAAAAGTTGACTTAAAACTGCTCAAAGAAGAGTTATTAGAGATGTCTCTTATTCTGATTAGCTTGATAAAATAGTCAAAGTGGGGCAGGTCTCCAGAATGGTCTTGACACACTCAATACTCTCTTTTGGGGTTTATATATGGTGAACAACACTGTTTAAATCACAAAATTGTTCAAGATATATATGCCCAAATAATGATTAAAAATGACAAAAATTACTCTACTAGTTGAATCAAATTTAGTTGAAGATATTTAAGTGCTACCATGATAATGATTCTACTATCACTTTCCATCACCATAGGGTTCCAAAATTGTTGCTTTGATACTACTTGTAATGATGAACTTCAAGAAAATAGAAATTTCTACAACATTCACCAAAATATTTACAATAAAAATATATTCATATCATTGAAAACAACAAATCCAATAAAAATCATAGATTTGTATCCAAATCTTAGAAACCAATCCAAACCACTAAGAGAGGGAAAAGTCTTTTATGTGCACTAGAGGTGTCAAAGGTTAGAATAATGACTTGATGATTCAACTACAACATGTCTTCCCATTTATAGACTATAAAAGGAACAACCCAAACTCAAATGCTAAAGGGCCAACTCAACCTAATCGAAAGGGCCCAAGCCAAACAATTAAGGATAGTTGAGGTGGCTACATTGGGGCCATTACATTATTGGTCAAGGCTTATAGTGGATGGTGTAAGCTTATGTGAAATATGTGAAATATATATATAGTCTATGGGAAATCATTATGCAATGTAGTTTCTTATGGATTCATGTAATTAGCACTAACAACATTAGTTAAACCACTAGTATGGTTAACTTGAACTAGAACTTCATAATACCTAATGTGTAATAGGAAAGGGTTTAGTAACCTATAATACAACTTGTAAATAACCTTAAACCTTTATATTATGTCGACTTGGGCTAACATGATATGTAATTATTATTGTTGGGTTTAGGTATCTGTTGTTAATTCTTGTCAATCACTTGATCTATTGACTTAGTGTGAACTTACTTGATCATAGAATTGAGGTACTCAAGGGCACCCATCCAATTGCATCCATCACTCTTCCATATATTTATCTTCTATTTCACTTCTCTTTAATCTCTTACATAAGACTCATGGTGAATGTTATGCTTCTATTTGTTTTTAGAAATTATTGTGAATTCTAAATGGTATCAAAGCAAGTTTGGAGAGACCTCACTTAGGCACTTGGAGAAAATATTTCTAAAGAAGTTTATGGAAAATATTATATGATAGTTTTTAGGGTTCCACTAAAAACCTTAGTTGGAATTTAGATTGCAATTATCTCATTTTGTCATAGTAAGTTGACTAAATCAGGAGAAGTATTCACCAGGTTTATAATATTTCTCTCTTTGACACTTCATCCATTTGGTTAATTAATTATTTTGTGATGGATTACCCCAATGAAGCTCTGATTAATTAAGAAGCAGTTTTGTTGAAAATGGTAACCTCGACAAAGCATAAATGAGATGGTAGTCTACATGGTTTTTGAAGCAAAGAAGAAGAGGTTGAACAATTTTTTTACCATCCCTAGTTGCAAAATAGTCTTGGGTAGGCTTTAATACATGGCAAAAATGTCTAACCAACTTAACAAAGTTGTCAGAATGCTTATAAATTGTTTATTTTGCTTCAATGGTATAGGATGGCTTGATAAGTAATATTCTAAAATAGGATTGAATAGGGAAAAAAACGTAGCATCTATGGACAAGTCATCAACATTTTTGGATACTTGTGAATTTTTGAGGGATTCTAGTTTAGGAGTTATTAAAAATTTTATTTGGAATTTGAAAAAATCAGTATCTTCCTCCAAATATTAAATTTGAAATGGAATATTCCATAGAAAGGGGGAACAAAATATCAATTTGTAAGATGTGGCATGAACTACATGCATGAGGTGAATCAAAATGGAGGATGGATGATTTGAGTTTTAAAAATGCATTATGGTGCAATGATATAGTGGTCCATTATGGAGACTTGCATAGTGGAACTTGTAGGGTTGTGTCATAACATAACCTTTTGTTGACCTATTTTCTTACTTCTAGTGCACCCACAATTCTATTTCAACAAATTAGAAGGAAGGGACAATACCTCTTTCAACCTCTAGATTCAGGCTAGATCCCCACTATCCTTTCTAGAATTTAACTAATCTAATCTAATTAAATTTAATTAAATGTGGAAAATTAAAGTGTGAAAAGTAAATACAACAATTAAAATGATTGAAAAGTAAGTTTGTAAGTTTAGGGTGCAAAGGATTGAAAGTAAATATGGTCATAACCATAGCAAGGATAGTGTGTGATCAATCAACTGATAAGAAAATTTAATAACAACAATGTAGTCTTATTCACATGAAATGAAATTAAAGAGATAAATGACGAGGACAAAAATGCAATACCACAATTATCATGCATTCCATAATCCAGGAAAGTAGTGCTATTGACAGAAAGCAAAATTTCTTATTAATTTTTCATTAATCTCAAGAAGAAAGAGTATAATGCGGGTCTCATAAAATATAGGTCTAACTTCATCAATGCCAAAATATGTTTACAATGAAGCCCATGGCTCATATTTATAGGAAGAAGTCATACCTAAATTTCCTTGGATGATAAGTTCTTACTCCTAGTAAAAGTAAAGATTTACGGGCATCTCTAATCAAAATGATGTACCTCCAAAAGTTACATGCCTCTAATTACATATCTAAATGAGTTAGAAGCCTCTAAAATACTTGGTGGTACCAATACATATCATAATATTGCTTTTCAAAAATATTTTCTTGGGATCTATGCATCTCATTTTACCCCTCTACATATCCATGAGTGATTTGCTCTAGGAGATGAGCGAATCACTCCAATTTGTTAGCGCTTTGATTGTGTATGCTAGTGGTCTACTTCTATTAGTCAATCACTCCCATCATGCTAGCAAATCTATCTTATGAGCTACTTGGTTCTCTTTCAGAAAATTGATCCTCTAGTTCTCAACTAACAAAATTTAAGGTTTTTAAAGGTTTTAATTAACTATCTTCGAAGGTTTTGTAACCCTCCAAAACAATAAAAAAAACTAGTGACTTGCCACTACATTTTAGGCAACTTCATGGGTCACCAATCTTGATTGGTGAGAGATCCTAGATACCACCTTCATCTCTAGGCAAAGAGTCTTTAGAATGGGAATCCCATGCTACAATATTATAAAATTATTGGTTATGCTTATACTTACAACAACTCCAACAACTTCTACCACTATGCATTTCTTAGCAATTAGATGTCAACGAGGTTTTCTACATTTTTTGATAGCTCCTTATATATGTTTTCAAATATCCCATCCTACTTCTCTACCATATTTCTTAGCTTGGCTAACACTGCATCCAATTGTTCAACTTGTTATATTTTCATCTTAGCTCTAGCCATGGACTTTTTCTCTTCAATCATCAAATTAACAATGTCATCATCAAGGAGTTTACTCTTATTATTAAAAACGTCAAGCAACCCAATAGTGATTAACACTTGAATTTCCTTTTTCATTTCATGTATTGATATTTCTAAAGAGACCATTGTGTTCTTTAAGGTTTGGAGGTCTCTTTAGGCACTAGGGATATTCTTCAAATTTTTAGATGTCCTTCCTATCTATCCCAAAATATTGTACCTATGGTGTCATTATGATGATCGATTGCTTAGCCAATTCCTCCTTAATCTACTTGACAATCCTCATCACTTGGTTGAGGATATTTTCAATGTTTGCTATGAACTTGAAGTTCCTCTTGGCATTTACTACCTTAGTATTTATGTTATCCCATAGGCACTTCACTTTTTCAAAATTTTGAGTTCTTTCCTTGGTCAGTCACTACTTCTTGTTATAGTTTGATGATTTATTCTTGGATCTCAAATATTTTTTATCTTGTCAGGCTTCTTGTAGTTGCTTCAATTGGTTCTCTTTCTATGGTTCATCTTGTTCAACCTATTTCTTAGTTGGTATGGACCTTGTGGAAGTTGCTATGAAAGATCCTCAAGTTGTTGTTTTTACTTATTGACTTTAACAAGTTGGGCCTTGAGGTCTTCACCTTGTTGTTACGACTTGTCCTTCTCCATGATGTCCTTCCTAAGGGCCTTGTTTTCCTATTGTATTTGTGAATTTTTTCCTTCAATCAAGACATTATTGCTTCTTTCTACGACTTTCCTCTTAATGCATCAATCTCCACTAAATTGCATGGTCACACTGATGGAGAGTTGGTTCATGTGTTGGATCGTGTAGTAAGGATCTATTTTGGTTAGCAATAACTTTGACACTTAGGTAGTGAAGCTAGAAAGTGTGGTGGTGAGTCAAAAAGGGTCATTGGAAACTATTTCCACAATGAGAACTCTTTCACTTCCAAATGCTAGCTAGGACCACATGATGACTAGTGCTTGAGAAGTTATATCCTCTACTAGAAGGGAGTTAAAAGCTTATTGGATGTCTATATTCTCAGGTTCATGAGTGATGTTCTAGATGGAGGTTTGGCTAGACCCTATGGTTGTGTTAGCATCTAGGGTTGCTTATAAGCTCTATTGCAAGAGTGTAAATGGGCAACATCAATGCCTCTAGTAGGAACTAGTTAGCCTAAGAAATGGGATGACATGATGAACATTATGGCATAGTAGTTGGAACAAGTTATGTGGCAATGGGTGTGATTGGAGATGTGGAAGTGGATACTTGATACCCTTATAATCAATTAAGCCAACGATTCACTAGTGGGGATACTCGCTATGAGGGAGATTGGCTCATAGTGTACGAGACTAAGGGTTATGAAGTAGAGACTTTGATTATTGGTGAGGGGAATGAAGTGATTGGTATGGTGCCAATGACAAGGGTTGTGGTGGGAGGTGAAGTGAATCTAGAACTAATGACCACAATTATGGATGGCAAGGGATGTGAGGTAGAAGAAAGGGAGGGAGAAGAGAAAACAAGAAGACAATAAATAGAGGGAGAAAGAAGCGAGAGCAAAATAAAGGGAAATAAAAAGAGTGGTGGAAGGGATGATAGCCAAAGTTTCAGTTTGGCCACTACCAACTATGGAGGAATTATCCCTCCACAAGTTGGAGTGTTCCTTGTTGTTTCATTATAGGTTGTTATGTTTTCTATATTGGCAGTTTTCCAAACATGGACCCATGTGGGTTACCCTCTTACTTCCCTTGTTGTCTCTTGAATTGCAACACTTACTATTACCCACATTGTTGGTGATATAGAAATTGTTATCTTAGGTATAGTGGTAGGAGGTGAACGTAGTACTTTCTCCTAGGGACCCTTCTACTTCCTCTCCTAGTGGATTGAGAATTGTTCATCAAAGGGATCTTTATGGATTAGCCTCTTGATGGTTCCAGTCTTGTATCTCATTTTCTACTACTATGGTACCTTGGGACAGGTATATGGGATGTGATATTATATTGTATATGGATATTATGGTTAACTAGCATGGGCCACACATTATCCAAGGTGGATTGTATTATAATATTATGTTATAATAATGAGTTGGATAAGGATTTAGGAGTTGGATAAGGATTTAGGTGTTGGATTAGGTTAGGGTTATACCCTCCCCAAAGTAGAATTAGAAAATAGGCAGTAAAGAAGGGATATTGTCATTGTGATCATCATTCATATCAAGTATTCTCTTGTAATCATTCTTACCCATAGAGTGGCCTATTATCTTGGGAGACGTTGTGGAGTTATTCCTTCCTTAAGGAGTATTATTGGTTTTTCCTTGCCCTAAGGAATTTAAAGAGCTTCAAAACAAGGGGTCATATGAAGGAATCCAAGCAATTTTAAGAGAGATACGACCTTGTGAAGTCAACCATTTAAAATAGGGGTGATGGCATGTTTTCAAAACATGTTTTTTCCAAAAAATAAAATTTGAGATATCTTTCAATCTAGTTAAGTAAATTATGTGTTCTTTGTTGGATACTTTTGGGTCTACTTATGTAAGTGATTTTTTTGCTTCAAATAAATGAAGAGATATATATTTTCATGCAACCCTAGTTCATAAATCCCCCATTTGCATTATCATTTTTGTGGATGTGAACCCATGGTATTTTAAAAGTTGTTTGGAGAGGATTTTATCGATGTTCGAAAATGGTGTATAAAGCTTATATCTCTATATTTTGGTAGTCATTTTTAGAAATTCCACCTTAGTATCTTTTCAGGTTATGAAGCTTCAACATGGACGTTAAGTTTATTACTAAAAATAATAATGAGTACACTTAGGGAGAAATGGAGCACGCATTCTTATGTCACTAGGACCCATCAAAGGCTAAGCAAAAGAAATAAATAGACTTTAGAAAGAACAAAATAAACTAAAAATAGATTTAGCAAACTTTAAAGAAGTGGTATAAAGGAAAAACGATGACAATGTGCAAGTTAAGGGAACCAAACCTTTAGTGGAAGATAAGCCAAAGAGTAGACAAAGCGATTTTTTTGAATCTAAAAAATATATTTTTTAAGTTTATGATTGCATTCAAAAGAAAAAGGTTATTATTTCCATTAAACCTAGTAGATATAATTTTATTAATATTGCTTTGGCTAAGAGGTTGCAGGTTCAAGGAACAAAAGTTAAGTGCATACAACTTGAGGATGATAATGTTCATATTTTAAAGATTTGAATATCACCATTGATAAATATATTTTAAATTCATATTTTTATGCTATTGAGATAGATGATATGGATATTGTTCTTGGTTATCCTTGGTATTCGTTGGGTATTTTTCACATTAATGTGTAAAAGAAGTTCATGAAGTAATGGTAAGAAAAAAAAAAGAGACTATAGGATATTTTTTGAATCAAGGAGCAAGAATCCAAGGCGAACCAGGATTTAATTATGAAAGGAGAACAAGTTAAAGAACTAGTAGAGGAATCAAAATCAAAATCCATAATAGAGGCAACAACAAAGTTTAAGGAAAATCAGTTAAAAAAGCACAAGGATGCACCAAACTAAAGGAACATGAGCAAAGAGCGTGAGGAAGAAATTAAAATAGAGGAACAAATGGTTGAAGAGTCAAAAGAAGTGGAACATTAGGTTAAGATCATAACATATCACCACCCACACCACCACAAACAATAATATTCATGGATCAAGGCGAGGATCTTCCTCCTTGAGTATCGTAAATTCTCTAGGACCTTCAACATGTAATTGTTGATCTTACAATCAAAATTGAAGTCATCTTTAATCTTCGTATTAGTATAGAAAAAAAACCACTCTAGGAGGTTGATGTACCATTACTAGACTTCATATTTGTATCCTTGTTTGCTCCCTATGGTACCTTGGGCTACCTCCTCATATGGGTTTTTATCGTTCTCGATCCTATATCTTTTCTCATGTATAAAGAAAGTGTGCAAACCCTTATCTTCCAATCATCATTTAAAATAGCCTTCATAACCATAAGACTAGATATCTTGAAGCTACTTAAGGGCAATGCTTCTTAGTTTCTCCTCAATAACATGATGAAAATCTCATAGCTAAGGCATGATTTGCATTACCTACTACTTTAGAGAGTAGAAGGTGTTCTTCTTTTGCCCTTGAAAATATTATAGTTATATATAGTAACTACCTGATGTATTCCAAGTTAAATAAATAATATGACACATGCAAATTTTTGGAAGGGCATAAGTGAGATGCTCAAAATGAATGACTAGAACTTTCACACAGAGTAATCTCCATTTGATCACTTTGCAAACCTAAACAGGTTTTAAGCCTCCTTTGAAAGTCTTGGCATCTTCCATTTCAAGTTTTCCATGATTGTGTTGTAGATTACATCATAGAAGTAGTATGATGTCTTTTCCACTTCTTGGTAAGGTAGGTTAGTATAGTCCACCACTAGCAATGGTTTTTCATCTTGTCCATTCTGGTTCAGCTTGAGGAATATGAACAAGTCCTTTTGGTAGATGATCAACTAGACTAGATAGCAAGTGTATGTATACTAGCAAGAGAACCGTTGATCAAAATATAAAATTTTGAAGTGCTATAACATCATTTAATCCATTCACACCAACTATAATCAAAGCCAAACTTTATGAGAATAACATGTAGAAATGTTTTGGAAACCCTATCATATACCTTGTTCATATCTAATTTCATAAGCATACCTAGTTTTTCATGGAATGAAGAGAATGTGGAACAATATCATCAAGAATTTATTTACCAAGAATAAGACCACCTTTTTCCTTTGAGATAACACAACCTAGAATGCCCTTCAACCTGTTCACCATAATTTTTTAAATGATCTTACAAATCATATTACAAAGGCCTATTGGATGAAAATGATCAAAATATTTATCTTATATTTCTTGGGAACCAACATAATAAAAGTGACATTGATCTCAACTATTATAGCCTTTATTTTTCAAGCCTCTTCAACAACAACTAACATATCACTCTTCAATGAATCTCAAAATTTTTGAAAGAAAATTGCAAGAAATCCATCAGGGTCAAGTGCCTTGTTAGGATGGAAAGAGAAATCTACTTCATAGAGCTCCTCCATATATTTTGCAAAAGCTTATGGTGTGCATCCTTATCTTGCCTAGTATCTCACAAAATGTTTTTGAATAATTAATTGCTTTCTTATATATTCTTTGTCCTCAATATTTCTTCCATCTAGAGTTAAAATATTTTGATGTGATGAAAATAAAAATATGTTTTTGTTGTAGCATAATTTTTTTCTATATCCTACCTTGAGCCATTTCTCTCTAGATTTTTGGAACCGATATGACTCCTTCTTTTTCAATGCGTTATGATAATAAAAAGTAATTGTTTTTCTTTCACATAAGAATCCCGATCCATTCCATTAATTTTTACTATTTCTTGTAAAATTTTGAACTTGGATTCAATTTCTTTCTTTTCTTGAAAATTACCAAAAGTTTTGGCGTTCCAAATCTTTGTTTACTCCTTTAAATATTTCATCTTTTGAACAAACATGTACATACATGATCTTCAAGTTTTGCTTCATCCCACCATAACATAACCATCTAGAAAAAATCATGGTTTTGGAGCCACATAGACTGGAAGTGAAATGGCTTTGGATGACTATTATTAGGTAAATCACAAGTCAAAAGAATGAGTTTGTGATTTGATATTGCTCACGATAAAATATATGGAGAGATTATATAGTTTGTTTGCAACCATTTATTGGATAATAAGAATTTATCCAATCTTTCTACTATATGAGTATACCCAATGTGTCTATTATCCCATGCATATTGAAAAACTTGAAGGACTAACATTCCAAAGGTCATTTGAATTACAAATGAAGCAAAATCTTGCACAAATTCAAAGCACATTGATTTGAAGCATTGTTTTGGAAAGACTTAGTTGAGAAAAATGAAATTAAACTGAAACAAGCAATTCAAAAGGTCATTGTGTAGACATTTATATAAAATTATTTAGCACATTGATTTGAAACATTATTTTACTGAAGACTTAGTTAAGGAAAAGAAAGTTAAATTGAAACAATGCAATTCAAAAGATCATTGTGCATACATTTTACTTGCACACAAAGAATATGGTTGATGTAAATCTTCGAAGACCTTGGTGAAAAGCAAGAGAGACCAACTACCATTTATGTGATAACATGAGTGTAATTAAAATAATTAAAAATATTTTTTTCATACAAAATCAAAGAACCTCGATTTGAAATATCATTTTACTAAAGACTTAATTCAAGAAAAATAAGTTAAAATAAAACAATGCAATTCAAAAATTTATTATATAAACATTTTACAAAATTATTAAAAAAATACTTTACTTAAAAATATAATAAAATTTTCTATTAAAACTCACTCAAAAAATCTTATTAAAAAGAATTTATATATATATATATATATATATATATATATATATATATAAAACCTTCGTGAGCTTCTTAGGAGCTAGACAACCTTTCTGCTCAAAATACAATAAGATTTTTAAACCGTAAAGCAGAAAGTGACACCTACATATTTACTAAACATCCCTCTTACATATTTATTATACTGTTTACATAGGATTAGTTAGTAATTGGTCATAATCCATTTTAACATTAAAGGTGTATTATAATAAAGTTATGTTATATGGTATTGAAATTGTGTTAATTTTTATTATATTATTATTATTTTTTTTAGTAATATTTTATATATATTTATTATGGAGATTGAACTCCGTTTACATGTCACATTTTTTATTATATTATTATTATGTATTCAAATTAAATTAGATATTTTTTCAGTTATATAGAAGAGTTGCTCACAACAGTAGTTGGTCACAACAATATTATTTTTTGGTAACTGACAAGTTTAGGGTTCAAATCACATGGCTGCTTCCGCCAAATCTATTCTGCTTTGTTATTATTGACCTCATGAAGGGGACCACGGGACCACCTTGAAATTCGTACCATCATCGTAAGCTGAATGGGACCACGGGCCTCTCGGGATTCGTACCGTAAGTCTAACGTGTGCTCAAAAGAATCAAATCAGACTTCTACCTTTGCAAACCGAGGAAGTTTGAACCTGAATGTCTTCTTCATAAATGCCAGCCAGACAAACATTTACCAGTCCACTTAACCTTCCAAAACAAAATAAGTATATCTTTATTACATTAACCTTAATTTTCTTAAATATTAAAAAATCTAATCAAATCCTACCAAAGCAGAATACATTTAAAAACCCCTCTGCATTGCTTCTTGAGCAAACTTAAATTTCAAACCCCCTCTGCGTTAGCAAACTCCAATAAATCATCCTAAGTTCGAATCTCGATCCTTCTCTGTTAATCGCCGACATGCCTAAAACCTCGAGAAAACAGAGAGCACAGAAAATCGTCATAAAGAAGAAACGACAGTTCAAGGAAGTCCGAAAGAGAAAAGGAGGGGAAAAATGGGTGTCCGAGGTTCGAATCCCCAATTCCCGAGCGAGAATTTGGCTGGGCTCCTACGACACCCCTGAACAGGCCGCTCGCGCTTACGATTACGCAGTTTACTGCTTGAGAGGAGCCAAAGCCAAGTTCAATTTCCCCGACTTTTCGCCGCAAAATCTGTTGGCCCCTTCGTTTCCACCCGCAGAAATTCAAGCTGCCGCGGCCAAGTATGCAGTGGAAGGTTTCAAGCAGGCGTCCGAGAAAGATGTGGTATTTTCTGGCTACAAATCCCAAACCTTCGTAGACGGGCAATTGATTTTGGAGGAGGAGAATCCGACATTGTTGGATTCGCTTGTTCAGGAGCTTCAGAGCAGTCAGTCCACGACGCTTGTTGGATTCTGATTTTCTTGAATAGCTGTTGTGAGTTTCAAAGTGCTCCCAACTCTGTTTTCGTGCTTAAGAATGCATTCAGCCATCGCATTTCTTTAAAGTTTCTTTTTTCACCATACCAGAACCTCATTTGCAAGCCACCATTTCACTTTAGCTATCAGTATATAGCGTTGTGTTTTTTAATTTGTTTTTATTTATTTTTAAATATTAAGTAATAAGGGTTTTGATCAAGAATTCTTCCAATGAAATATATTCATCTCTATATTTACTCACGTCACAATTTGAACTTTAAACCTCTTTAAAAACCAAAACCAAACCCAAACCATTAAAGATAATTTTTATTTTTTTTTCAAATTATATATATAAGCCTTGTATTTATTTTATCGGAATGTTATCATACCAATATTCCGATAAAAATTTCTTTTTTCAAATTATATATATATATATATATATAAGCCTTGGATTTATTTTATCATACCAATATTCCGACGTATACTGAAAATATGTTCTAAAAAGTAGTAGTATAGTGGTTGAGTAACTTTAAGATTTTTTTTCATCTATTTTCTCTATTTAAATTATATCCATATTTTTTAGATAACCTTTATTGCAACTTAAATTTTTTTTTTAATTTTTTTTTATTTAAATTATATCCATATTTGAATGATAACTTTTTAATGTTTGATTTAATGTGTAGAATCAATATAAAGAATAAGTATTAGGTGTGTATATGGTCTTTTAAAATATGTAGTTTTATTGAGACAATGTAACGGTACTGATTTTGACTCTTCTTTGGGAGGTCCAAGGTTTAAACCGTGGCGCGGACGAGTGTGTGAAGGGGTGGTGGCTATGTGTTAAATTCCCTATAAGCATAACTTTCAACTTTACGAAGGGTTATGGATGGGAAGAGACTGCTCAACCCTATGTGTTGGTCGCAAGGGTTTCTCACACTAACCAAATTTTATTTATTTATTAATATTAATATTGTAAGATAGATTGTTCTTTTACAACATTTCATAATTAACATAACTTAAATCAAAATTGAAAGGTGGTAGAAAAATGACAAAATGTTCATGGTTTATATATATATATATATATATATATATATATAAAAACTATTATAAAAAGCTACCAAGGTATATATATAAATCATTATATTTTACTAATGTGCCAAGTAAAATCTATCAATTTTACTTGGCTTTTTCCATACATCCTCTCTATAATTGACTAGACAAACCCATTGTTATGGTAAAAGTCAATTTTCAATAAAAGAGACAATTTCCTCTACTGTAAAGTCTATCAATTCTACTTGGCTTTTTCCACACACCCTCTCTATAATTGGACTAGACAAACCCATTGTCATAGTGAAAGTCAATTTTCAATAAAAGGGATCAAGGACCCTTAACTTATTTTGGTTGTAAACCATACATTAAACTCCTTGTTAGAAAGAGCAATTTCTATAATATTATGGTATCTTTTATTTCCATCGCATTCAAGTCAATCCAACTAGTTATTCAATGGTAAGAACAAATAATTTCTTCCTATCCTAAAAGAAAATTCTACCATAAATGTCACTGTAAAAAGCACAAATCCTTCACTTTTTGACTTGTTAAAAAAGTTATCCGGTTGAAATATTTGCCTTTATTAATGATCAGATTTTAAACCTCCAAGAAAGATCTAATATTACTCCACCATTATCCTCTTCGCTATTGGTCTAAAAAACTCCTAACTCCAAATGATTTAGAACATGAATTCTTATCTTATTCCTGAAATTTTAACTTATTGTATCATGACAAAATGAAGGTGAAATCAAATTCCTATCTTTTTTTTTTTTCTTTTTACAATCATCTCTTTGTTATGACTTTAGTTAAACAATTTATACTAGCTTAGATATAAAGGATATATATCTAAAAACCCCGAGAGTTATCAATCCCGATGCACCTATCTCAAACAATTGCAACGGTTGATTAGTCGGCTATTTTAGTTTAAATATTTTAAATGTTTGCAACGGTTGGTTAGTCGGTTGTTTTAGTTTAAATATTTTAAATGTTTTTGTTAATGTCGACTTTTTAATAAAAAAAAAAATTGTTTACGGCGTGACATGTATGACCTCTTTGCCTCCCACCCCTTGCCTGCCATTGTAGGAACGCCTTTCGGCATAAAAATCTAGTATCCTAGGGTTATTAGGATCAATATATTTTAATTTTAAATTTTAATTATATTTTATTTTGCTGACATCCTTATTTAGAACATTTGATATAAATCTAGGATGTTAGTGTTAAATTATTATTATTTTAGTTTTTTTGTCTTTCTTTTTTAATTATGTTTTGTGGCTAAAACCCTAGCTAAAACTTTTATGTAATTTTGTAATATTGATTTTTTTCAATTGGTTATATATTTTAATTTTAAATTTTAATTATATTTTGTTTTGTTGACATCCTTATTTAGAACATTTTATATAAATCTAGGATGTTAGTGTTAAATTATTATTATTTTAGTTTTTTTGTCTTTCTTTTTTAATTGTATTTTGTGGCTAAAACCCTAGCTAAAACTTTTATGTAATTTTGTAATATTGATTTTTTCAATTGGTTATATGGGATTGAAACGCCCCACACAATGGTATTACAACAAAGTTTGGATATTATCTATGTATCATTTGGCAAGATTTGAACCTTGGTCTGCTTTTTAAATATTGAAGAATCTAACCAATTGAGTTAATGTCCCTTGATTCGTAATATTGATTTTTAATTATTATTATTATTTATTTTTAAATTTTAAGCCTAGTCAATTTTTTACATGTAAATCTACGATCTTAAGCATTTTAAATTTATGTTTTGATTATTTTGTAGTTTAACACCATGGAAAATTGAAGGTCCATTATTTACAATAAATAAATAAATATATATATATATATATATATATATATATATATATATATATATATATATATATATATTTATTTGAATAGGTTTGAAAGGTATATTTATAGAAGAATAACGTGCAAACCTTTTCAAACACAATATTATATGAGTTTTCATTTTTGGTGATGGGACACAAACATTGTCTTGAAATTTTGAACTTAAATCACCAATGGATAATGTATCCCAAGGACACATAAAAGTATAATACCTCCAAAACACAAACAATATTGTTAAAGTATGAGATATGATGGTATATCATGGTTAGAATGATTTCTAATCTTAACATTAAGCATTGTAGTAAAAAGTCTTACATAATGGCTAATCCCTGCAACTACATATTTGTTTATGATTATGATTTTATTTGTATTTAAAATTTATATGTAATATAGTATAAAGTTAGGACATTGAGATCAATTATGAGTGTTGATTATAGCTAGTGAATTATTAGAAATACAATGAAGTCATGTCAATCTCTCATACTTTATATTGCACTATATCTCTTCTAATTCCTTCATTTTTTTTTATAAATAACAATATAATTGCATTTTGTTGTATATCACAAAGTTATGTGATATCATGGTACAATTGTAGTAAATATCATTTTATTGTCTTTTGTTGTGTATCACAAAGTTATGTGATGTCATGTTACAATTGTAGTAGATGTTAATTTTTGTTTTGGGTAAATATCTAAGCGAATGGCCCAAATTAGCCTCTCAAGTCACCTTTATTGTAGCGAATTGAATTTTTTAAAGTTACTATTATAGCCATAGGACTATAATAAATTTTATTTCATGCTTGATGTGATTATCTTGTCTTATGCATAATTAGGGTCTTACAACTTTTTACAACTTTTACTAGAGAAATTGATATTTTCATTGCAAACATATTGTTTTCCATTTTTCATGGGGGCTTTCCATTTTGATCTTGTGTTTCTTAGCTCTTACTCTAAATTATTTATATGCTTAATGGATGACTTATTCATTCATCATTAAATATTATTATAAATGTAATTTTATTTTCTACTTGTGTTTGTAAAATTTTAAAGTATGTTTGGTATATATTTCATACAATATCTTATTCATTCATAGTTGTTTATAATAAATGTTGCTTCTATAATTCACATACTTTGTTGATAAATTACATATTACATTGACAATATGAGCATTACATGACAATTTAAAAAAAAATTGTTATTCATCCCTAACAACATTACTTGCACCTTAAAGAGCATTGTTTGTATTTAAATAATATAATCATTATTATTATTAAATGGCATGAGTTTAAGTGGTTGAAAACATGGACTTCTATTGTGAAGTTGATGCAGACAAGAAAATAGTGTCTATTGAAAGACGATCTTTTCAAGCAACCAATTATCAAACTCAACCTCTTCAACAATTATATGGTATTCACATGTATAACTATCATAACATGTTGGCACAAGACAAAAAATCTCAAGACTTCTATAAGACAACATGGTTTTATAACATCTTATGATAGCAATCCATGAGACTACAATGTTTCATTGCACAAGACAATGATATTCAATGTGGCAACACACTGCAAGTTTTCATGACAACAAAGCCCAAAATATTAGGATGACATCCTATGAGATGACAACATCTCAGGCATAAGACGACAAGATTTATGATGACAACTTATGAGATGACACTTCTTCATGACGACACTCTAACAATCTTTAAAAAACTTCATCGGATGACATTCCCATAGTCTTCGTATGACAACGTCTTTGACAACTTTCCTTCATGAAAAGAGTGTCATAGGTATAAGACGGTAGCCTCACGACATCAAGGTCACTAAATGTGCAAGGTGACATCTCCCAAGACAATAGTCCTTACGACGATAATATCTCATGACTCATGATGGCAGAGTCCCAAGACGATGTTCTTCTTATAATAGCACTACTCTTGTCCTATAGTTTTTGCACAAAGCAAACTCACACGACATGTAATTCAAACAAAATGTAATCACATTTACATAGGATAGCTCAAAAAATTGTGTATCTATTATTCATCGATCAAATATCCATTACAACTACAAAATCTACAACTTGCAAATCATTTAACCTTTGGTTTTTTCTTGTTGTTATTCATGTCTAGCTCACACAGGTAATTCCTATGTTTTCTTTTCTCTCTTATTCTAGATCTCTCTCTTTCTCTAGGCCTCCTCTACTTATTCTGCTCTCTTCTTTTCGGATTTATTGTCCTTATTCTTTGTCGACTCTTCTTCCTTTTTTTTTTTTTTCTTCCTATTTCTTCCCATGTATGCCATATGTTTTCTAGGCAATAAAATTTCACTTTATTACCTATAACCATCTAGATGCTCTTGCATCATAATCACCAGGTAAGAGGAAGTGTTCCATGAGCTCCAAATCATAAACATGAATTGTTCTTCGAAACTATTAGCATTCTAATTTGATTGTCTTCACAAGGCCACCTTTGTTGTCTTGTCCTTCCCTCTTATTGAATGCACTCATCATTCATTTCACCTTGTCCCATTCCATCACATCCATCCAACCACAATCAACATATATTTTGTTGGCTACTTTCTATTGTTGCCAACACCTTTTGTTGGAGTGATTACATCCTCCACAAATCTCATAAGGATGTAGGTTATAACACCTAGTTGCCACATGTTTGGATCTTCTAAACTAAGAACAAAAACCCATCTTAGGACCTTCATCCCTTGTACTAATCTTGTTTCTCACAAATTTAGTCTCATTGCTGCTTGCTTAACCTAGTTGTTCATTCTTTGGCCTTATATTTGGCTTTATGGGCATTTTGACACCTTGTCCATATTTTCCCAATCCTTTGCTAGGATATCTCATTCTTCTCATAAACTTGGAACCAATACCTTTTGTATTTTCAAAACACCTAATATTTAAACACCACACACTATCACAAGCTCCTTCACCACACTTTGATGTACCACTATCACTATCAACTTTAGCAATATGACCTTTGTCATGGTTAACACACCACTGAATGACATCATGATATTTATCTTCCTCTCCAATCACTTTGTTCTTCTTTTTCTCTTTATATGTAGTAGGAATCATTGCATCGTCGTCTTTATTGTCACTACTACTAGTGACTTGGGCCAATTATCTATTCCCTATGCTTATCCTCTTACTTTTTTCTACCTATACCTATGCTTATTTCACAAATTCTCTCAACATTACCTTTTCTACCTTCAAATTTGTTTCATAACCCTTCAAGAATTATTTTTATGTACTTAGGCAATCAATAGGACTATAGTCCATTTTTCCTCCTTTGTCCTTCAATGAACTTAATGTGTACCTTTTTTCATCCTTCTCAATAGTGTAGGTTTTCCCCCTACCATCATGCACCACCTTTCAATCAAACTACCATGGTATTCCCAACAAGACGTGACAAGCATCCATAGTTATAGCATTACATAGTATCTTATCCTTGTAAGATCCAATTTGGAAGTCTACCATATATTGTTCATTCACAAAAATTTGATGTCCCTTTTCTAAACATGATATCTTATACGGATTTGGGTGTCCAATCCTCTTAAAACCAAGATTTTCTACCATATTTGCAGACACTAAATTATCTATACTTCCACTGTCCACAATGACCTTACAACACTTGCCTCTTTATTTGCATATGGTTTTAAAAAGACTTCTTCTTTGCATCAGTTCATACACCTTCTTAGTTGGTTTTAACAATATATTTTTCATCATAAGTGACTCTCCTTGTTTTGGTTCCTCCATGTGCTTTAGTGAAGCAATACTCTCTTCATCTACTTGTGCAATTTGGTTATGGGCTTCCTTTCCATACCCGCTAGTTTGTTATGCTTGAGGACACTCATATGATCTATGTCCTTCCAAGCACTTATAAAATTTACCACTAAAACCATGTCCTCTTTCTCTATCAAATCCACTTCACCCTCTTGACGATTCACCTTTTTCGGGTACTTTGGTTGAAATCACTTTGAGAAGTACTAACTTCTCCTTGCATATGCTACCCTCTTCCTCTTCCTCTAGAATTTTTTTGTTGCTTGTAAGTCAATTTTTCTTCAACTATCCTAATTCATACCAATTTCATATTGTATGAACAACTTTAGTCCATTTATGTATCTCAAAACTTTCTACTCATCTTCAATGTGACATGTCCTTATGGTCAATTTATATAAATCTTCAGTAATCCTTCACTCTCAACTCCTTTTGCTTCAAATTTTGTAGTTTCCTAATTAATCCAAGTTGATAATTCATAGGTAAAAACTTAGATTTTAACTTGGACACAAAATTTTCCCAAGTTTGGATTTTATCCTTACCCTTTCATTGTCTTTTTGTTGTACGTGATCACACCAAATCAAAGCATGTCCTTTCAGTCTCGTACATGCAAATATTACCTATTTCAGGTCCTCCATAGATTCCTAATCAAAGAATCTCTCCATACCTATTATCTAATCTACCAACCCTTTAGGATTCAAATTTTCATTAAAATTGGGAGTATCCATCTTTAGTTTACTTCTCATTCTTGAGATCACACGAATAAATTGTTTCTCCAATTCTTCTCCTTGATCTTCATCTCAAGCTTCTACATGACTAGTGTCCTCCTCTTCATTGTCATAATCTCCTCAAGATAAACACCTCTCCTTTTGGTAGTCTTAATTGCATCTAACCTAGCAGTGATTCCTCTTAGTATTTATGTTATATCATTGATTAGGGTCCTAGAATACATATGATTCCTCTTCCTCTTTGTGTCATCTTCCTCCGATATGTATCGCCAAATCTTGCTTTAATACTAAATAATGTAGACTAGAAAATGATGTCTAGTGAAAGATGACTTTTTCAAGTAGCCAATTGTCAAACTCAAACTCTTCAAAAATTGTACACTATTACATGTACAACTATCCTAACATGTTGGCCCAAGATAACAAATTCTTAATACTTCTATAATACAATAAGATTTTATGATAACATCTAATGATGGTAACCCACAAGACTGCAATTTTCTATCGCACAAGACGATGGTACTCAAGACAACAACACATTGCTAGTTTTCATGAGGACAAAGCCTAAAATATTAATATGGCATTCTATAAGACGACGCTATCTCATGCACAAGGTAACAAGGTTTATGAAAACAATGTCTTATGCTAACAACTTACGAGACAACACTTCTTCATGACGACACTCTAATAGTCTTTGAATGACAACATATTAGGATAACATTCCCACAATATTTGTATGACAATGTGTTTGACGAATTTCTTTTGTGATGGAAGTGTTGCATGTATAAGAAGGTAGATCCATGACAACAAGGTCACTCAATGTTCAAGACGACACTACCCAATATGATGGTCCTTAAGGTGGCAAAGTCTCATGACCCATGGTGACAAGGTCTCAAGACAGTTACCCTTGAGAGCGTAAAATAGTCTCCTTCACAAGATGGTAGTTTCCTAGACTACATACTCTAAGATGGTAAGGCATTAGATGGTTTATTATAGGATATGGAAAGTTGGTGATGACTTGTGCTCTCACCTAGAATTTTTGAACTGCATGTTTCTGTACCAACAATTTAGACTCCTCTTGAACAACACTTCTCCACTTTTCTTACTTGAACGGTGTATTATTCATTGTTTGAATGACATTTGCATCCCACTCAAATGTTCTCTTATTCAAATGAATCCTTGCCTTACCATTTGAACAATATTACTATCCTCTAATGAATGGTGATTTCTAGATGGTAAGAATGTATGCAACTTTTTCTGAACTACAATATTCATCCTTTCAAAACAAATGTTGCTCCTATGCAATAGCACTCTCACTCCTACTTAGAAGATGCTCCACTCAAATGATGATGTCTTCTTGAACTATAACGGCTCATTCACCCAAATGGTATTTCTTCAAACAATAACATCACTCCTATCCTGCACTTCCTACATAATGTAAACTCATACAACATACAATTCAAACATAATGTAACCACTTTTACATGGGATAGCTCAAAAATATGTGTATCTTTTATTCATCATTCAAAATGTTTATTACAACTACAAAATCTGCAACTTGCAGATCATTCAATTTTTGCTCATTGCTATTCATGTTTGGCTCACACATGCAATTCTCTCTCTCTCTCTCTCTCTCTCTCTCTCTCTCTCTCTCTCTCTCTATTTTCTTCTTCCTCTTCTTTTCCCATGTATGTCGTTCATTTTACCAACAATAAAGGTTCACTTTATACACATGGGATGTAGGTGATGATTATTGTTGCCACATTTTTTTAAGGGATAATTTTTTTGCGTTTGAATCCTCTCCTTTCCTCCTTTTCAAGAAATTAGTTCAAGCAATCCTCGGGGTCTCACTCAGAAGCAGGTCTCAGGTTCAGGTTCGTTCAAGTTTTTAGCGATCCTCAAAGACATGACAAACTTTGGTGAAATCCAAGGAAATGTTTAAAAAAATTTCTAAGGCACGAGCCACTCCTGGGTCGCTCCCCTTTTGAGCGATTTTGGGAGTTGCTTCTCTTCATTAGCAACTCCCAGCCTCATCGGAGTCCTAAGCGATTTGCAGCGTAGGGGCATAAAGCGGTTAAGTCAAAACTCTCAGGTTCACCATTCTGATGAGCGAACCCTGTCCTCGTCCTATCCCTCCAATGATCGCTATATTCGCTCCAATTTCTAGGGATCACCAAAAAGTTTAGAAAAATAAAAAATGGCTAAGGCACTAGGCTCCCCAACGTCTCTCTCCAACATGACAAATATCGAAATCGCTCCAGTCTAGGAGCGACCCGCAACATAAGGAACTTCCTGAGTTTGCTCTGGCTGTATAGTGATCCCAAACCTCGCTCAATCGTCGAGTGATTCTCATAATCGCATCCCTCCATATGCGACTTATAGTTTCGTCACTATCTAGCTACGACCTCCAGCCTCACCTATTTCTCTAGCGAGCCCTTGACGTCACACCATTTTTGGAAATCAATGATAGAGTATCAAAATTGTCTAAGGCATGGCGGCTCCCAAGTTCGCCCCCACTACTCAGCGACTCCCGTCATCGTCCCCTTTGCTAGTAAACCCTAGCAACATCTCTTTTCGACCAGGGGGGCACCGAAGATGAAGGCCCCAGGTTCACTTGATTCCTGAGCGACCCTAGAGTCGTTCTTACCCTCGTATGACTCCCGAGTTTACTCCTTCATTGAGCGACTCTCATCGTCGCCCTTCAATTAATAGTGAAATCTGACTGTGAACGTTCCAAGGCATAGTGCTTACCCAAGTTCGCTCAGAACACAATTTCTCAAGATTGCTTAGATGTTGAGCGATTTCCAGCATCGCCCCCTTGCAGCGGTGATTCTCAGCTTCGGGATGGGTATGAGCGACTCTCGGCAGATTTTCAAGTGAACTCAGGAGACAGGGTAGGTGGCCGGTCAAAGAGCATTAATGGCACATTGATTCGGGTTTCAGCCCAGGACACCATGTCAGGTCCTTTAGGCATTCCAAGGGGTAAATTGTACCTATCACATTAATGGGACATGCCTCCTCAACTACTAGAACAGTCTGAAGCCGTTCTAGACATGGGTAACCTCGTTTCAGGTATGCTGACAACTGACAAGGGTCAAATATCAACTGCTTTGGAAAATTTTGGGATCTTAACATCAATGTAAAATGGGGGGAAAACTCTGCTATAAAAGGCAGTTCATTTCAATGCAAAAGGGGGGAACATATTTCTAGAGAACCACTGTAATCAGATGTTTGCATCAATATAAAGGATCCTTGGCTCTAACTCTTTTCTCTTTCTTGTATGCTGCCTTCTGTAAGTATTTCTGCTAAATATTCATTTATTTTTCTGATTGCTGTAATTCTGCATTCTGGATTAGAGCATTGGGCATTAAGTGAATCTGGAATTCTTACAGGAGGATACATAGGGAAGAATCACAGTGTTAGTTTCTGTTACATGCTTTGTTTTGATTGTTGTTAGTTTGGATATTAGTTAGTAATTGTGCTGCTTGTTCTTCCCCACTGTTACTGCAATGCCATTTACATTTCTTTCTGTAATTTCCCAATTTCTTTCCAGTTCCCTTATCTAAAACCCCAGTTAGAATAGAATAGGATCCAACCTTCTCCGAAAATTGGCATAGAAGACATCTCTTCCCTCTAGTTTTTCAATCTGTTGGGCGAGTCTAGGGCGCGCAAATAGACCAAATCCATTCATAACTAATATTGTTTTTGGCACACCCGGTGGGACGAAAATGTTCCACCTCATAAGAAATACTGAAGAAGTGATGTTTGCTTCAATGTTGTTGAACCTAAACATCTGGTGACTCTGCTAAGACTTAGATACCTCCAATTCTCGAAGACCAATCCAAGAAAATCTTATCTTCATGCGTATGAGATGGAGAGTTAGGAATGTAGAAGAGAAACTTGAGTACTACGAGCTTGACATTAGCGCCTTCGAAGAGCGTCCTAGGCTGGTCAGGCCGAATATCCCTCTAGATGAAGCACCCTCACAGGAAGCTGTAGTTGATGAACAAGATCCAACATCTTATAGTACAACAACCATATGTCCTCCAAATACATTGAACTCTCTAAATCATCGATGAGTTCCTGTCTAGCCAAACCAGTTGCTGCTACTGCCATTGTTGCCTCCTAATCAATCAAATTTGAGCATGAACATGGTAAACCTACCACCAAATTAGAATTAATAGTATAATCAACAAAAAAATTAGTCGTTGAACCCGCCCAGGTTGTTTGCAACCTAGAATCACATCGGGCCTTTGAACTTGGCAGCTCAATATCAGATCCTTGCTATAGTGCTCAAGGCCATTCCTATCTATGATGGCAGTGGAAAAACAGTGCAAGAGCATGTCCAATATGTTGCCGCTCTAGCTACCATCCATGGCATCACTGAAGAAAATATCATGGTAAGGTTACTAGTCTTGTCTCTCAGGGGAAAACTCTTGTACTAGTATAGAACTCTATCGTCAGGTACCATTGCTACATAGGACTAGTTGGTAGGTCGGTTGATACAAGGGTTCAATGAATCGACGAATCCTTACTATTTTCTTCGCTAGTTCACGACCATCCAAAGACATCCACAAGAGGTCCCTAATTTTAATGTAAGATTTGCTCAAACCTGATAGAGGCTCCCTGATGGCCTGAATTTGACACATGATCAAGCGACATTCTATTACCTTGCGTTCAACTTCGATCTCAGTATGAGTATTCAATATTCTAGCATCAACACTTTCCTGGAACTATACGCGTAAGCATAGAAAGCTAAGACCGATCTGATTGCCATTAGAAAACTTCCATCGAAGACGACAATGTTAATTTTCCTAGATTTTCCTCAATACCAATATCCTAATACATCCACTCAGTTTCCAACTACCTCTTCCATGTACTCTGTTCCCTCATGGAATCCGAATCAAATGCCTAGTTTTTTGCAGGTTCCTGCTCCTCTAGTACCATAACTCCCTCCACCCCTGCAATATAGGCGACCACCATTGTTGGCTCCCATAGTTGCCGACCCCCAAATGAAGGTTCTTAAAGAGCTGGAGTTACTTAATTCCACTGTAAGAATGTTGTCCAATGATATGGCAATGATGAAAAAGAAATAGGATTAGTAAGAATTCATGCCAAGAAGACCCTATCCTCCTCTAGCGCTTACAAGAGACTAGGCAGCTCAAGTCGATAGACCTCCAATGAGGAATGTCGCTATCAATGAAGAACCGAGCACATCAGAGTACGTGCATTGGTGATCCATGTGAAACAACCCACATGGGGAGAATACTTGTATGGTACACCAACACTACGCTCAAATGTTGGTGGGAAGCACCCCTGATGGGCAAATCAACATGATTAGGGAAGCAAACTGTAACCTCATGATCCCCAAGGACGAGCAAGTTTCAATTCTTACCAGAGATGTCAAGAAACTGATCAAGGTGGATGCGACTCAAATGGAGCCTTTGTAGGTGTACACCCGATGAGAAAAGGAGCAGGCCCCCACAAAGGCTCCTAAAAAAGTCCCCTTGCTCTCACCAGCGAAAGAGAAACCATTGCCAGTGAAAGCTCCAGCATTGGAACCTTAGGGTGAAACCAGGGAGCAGGCAAGGGAGAAAGTTCCTATTGACTATCCTAAGTGGCTGTCAAACATAGTTCTCGTTCGCAAGCCCAACGAAGTGATACGCATTTGCAATGACTTTCAAGATCTAAATAAAGTGTGTCCTAAGGATGACTTCCCTCTACCAAACATTGATACTCTTGTTGATACCTGTGCAGGCCATGAAATGCTTTCCTTCATGGACAATTTCTCAGGATACAACCAAATTTGAATAAATCCTGATGACCAACATGAAACGACATTCACAACACCGTGGGGAACATTTTTTTTCAGGGTTTATTCCCTTTGGACTCAAAAATACAGGAGCTACTTATCAAAGAGCCATGACTTACATATTTCATTATTACATGCACAAAATCATTGAAGACTATGTAGATGATCTCTTGGCTAAATCTAAAATTCGACAAGAACATGATGATGTCTTGGAAAATATTTTTGACCGAATTCTAGAGGATAAGGTGAGGTTAAATTCCAAAAAGTGTGTCTTTGGTGTTACCTCTGGTAAACTTTTAGGATTCATTGTATCCAAAAGAGGCATTGAAGTGGACCCAAATAAGGTTAGGGCCATCATAGAAATGCCACCCCCAACTAACATCAAGAAATTGCGTAGCTTGCAAGGTAAAATTCAATCAATCAAATGCTTCATTGTGTAATTTTGCGATAAATGCAGTCCATTTAACCACTTGCTACAAAAGGAGGTAGCATTCGTATGGACAGATGAATGTCAAAAAGCATTTGATGATGTCAAGCACTATCTAACTTCACCATCAGTCTTAACTCCTCCTAGGCTGGGGGTCCCTTTTCATATCTATGTCTCATCTATAGAGGCTGCTTTAGGGACAATGCTTGCACAAAAAAATGAACAAAATCAATAGCAAGCAATCTATTACATTAGTCGAACGTTGGTAAACTATGAAACAAGATATGCTTATGTAGAAAAACAATGCTTAGCGATGGTTTTGGCCACTAAGAAACTTTGATATTATATGCTAAGTCAAACAACCTATGTCATAGCTAGAGAAAATACTCTACGTTATATGATGTCTCACACTTATAACAACAACCATACCACTAAATGGATAATGCTACTCACAGAATTTGATCTCAAATTTATTAGCCAAAAATCCATTAAAGGTCAGGTTATCGCTAATCAACTTGCGGAAGCTCCACTACCTAGTGATCATCCTTTGATTATTGAGCTCCTAGATGATTCGGTATTTTCAGTCACTAAAGTAGACAACGATGTCATTCCCGAGGAAGATGTCAATATCACATTATTCTTTGATGGATCTAAGTGCAAGAAAGGTCAAGGTGCGGGAGTTGTCTTTCATACACCACAAGGGATTCCTATCCCCTTATCGTTCAAGTTAGACTTATCATGTACAAACAACACAACAAAGTATGAAGCCTTAATATTAGGTATTCAATCAACTATAGCTATGGGTATTAAGCGTATTCGAATATTTGGGGATTCTCAACTTGTGGTCAAACAAGTAACTAGAGAATACCAATGCAAAGAACCTACCATTAAGCTTTATCATGAAGTAGCAATGAAATTGCTCTCAACATTCGAATGGTATGAAATCAATAACTTACCTCATTCAAATAATAGATTTGTAGATGCAATGGCCTCTCTTGGATCCTTGATTCCAAAGAATGACTTAGGAGAGGTTCAAACCTTAATAATCTCAACAATCTCTGAAGCAGCCATTATGCGTGCTAACCCAAAAGAGGGGCAAGACGGTTGCTTTATCCATACGGAATCATGTGAGTCTTGGTCAAGCCCCATTGTAGCCTTTTTAAAATTTGGAACACTCCCATCGGACATGTCTTGGTCTGCCAAACACGCTTTCAAGCAAAGGGTATCTCATTTCATTCTCTTGGGTGACGTGTTGTATAAACAAGGTTATGATGGAATTCTGCTTTGATGCCTCGAACCTGGGGAGGCCCAAAGGGCCATAGAGGAAGCCCATGATGGTATTTGTGATGGTCATTTTAGTAGAATGGCCATTGTAAAGCGCCTATTACGCATGGGTTATTATTTGCCCACAATGGAACATGACTGTTGCACATATGTCAAAATTTGCAAACAATTTCAAACACATGCCAGTTTAACTCACGTACCATCACAAGCTTTACAGCCAATACAAAGTCCCTAGCCCTTTTCATAATGGGACCTTGACCTAATTGGCAAGATTTTGCTCACCTCTTTGGGACAACATACATTCATCATAACCGCCATAGAATACTTCACAAAGTGGGTTGAGGCAATACCTCTAACTAGTATGACAGGACCTCGAATTGTGGATTTCATACTCCATCATATCATCTGTCGCTTTGGCATTCCCTCTAAAATCATTTTGGATAATGGTAAGTATTTCAAGAACAAGGATGTTCAAGCACTTTGCGAGAAGTATAATATCCAACATAGTTTCTCAACTCCTTATTACCCACAAAAAAATGGACAAGCTGAAGCTACCAATAAGACCTTAATTGCCATTCTTAAGAAACTTTTCAAAGAAAATTATAAATATTGGCATACACAAATCCCGTTGGCACTTTGGGCTTATCGAACAAGCATTCGAACACCAACATGAGCAACACCATTCTCTTTGGTCTATGGAGCTGAAGCTATTATGACTCTTGAGCTTGAGATTTCCTCCTTACGAGTTTCCTTGCAGGAATTCATAGATGATGATATAGCTAGACAAGCACGACTTGACCAACTCACACTCCTAGATGAAAGGTGTGTCAACACATTAGACCATTTACAAGTTTATCAAGACTGCCTCAAGCGTGCTTACAATGCTAAAGTCCATCTTCAAGAATTTCAAGTAGTTGATCTGGTACTCAAAGAGAACCAACAAAACACCAATGCTTTGCCACACCTTTGTGACAAATTTGTGGCAAATTGGTTGGGTCCATACATAATAACTCAAAAAGTGGGTAATGGTACTTATAGAATTGACGATTTAGAGGGAATAGAGGAACCCGAACCACTTAATGTTCTTTATTTAAAGGTATTCTATTGTTAAAAGTGACACTTCATATGTATATATACATGGCCTTTTAAAAAAAAAATTATTATTTTTTTAACATAGGCATACACACATTGCATACACTCCATTTGCATTTACATTTTGACATGCATTTTCACTTTTTGCATTCATACATTGTTTCATTCGCATACATTAAATCATATATATTCCATTGCACTATACAATTTCAGTTTGCATATCACCACTCCATTGCATTAGGCATATACATTTGCATCCATCCCATCCTATGTTCAAAGATCTGACATAGTAATGATGATATGGCCATAAACAAAAAGTCAAGTTATAAAAATTGGGGATACCTAGTTTGAAACAATCATGCAACTTTTGCAAAATACATAAGCCAAAAATACCATATGCCAAAATCACAAAGCCCAGGTTTTCAGTCACTCAACCATTTCTAGTGTAGCAAGCAACCTCCAAACATATATCCGATTTTCTTTAGGACCAACACACACCTTACATACTACTAAAGTCTTGAGCATTGCCAATTGATTTCGAATACAATCTGAAACCAATCATATTTCTCACATATTAAGAACATTATGAGATAGGGGGGGCTAGTACCATCCTTGGGTAGTACCTTGGGGTGAAAGGGAGATATCCCTCGCTTGTCCCATAATGCAACATAGTCCAAAGAAAAAATAGTGGTTTTCACCACTATCAAAATTCCTCCCAACATAAACATAAAACATAGAGTAGTAAGGATAGGGTCAAAAATCTCATCACACTTCAGTTGAGAATCCAATTCCACAAAGCTCTATACAAATCAACAAAGTCAACACCTACACCTCTGATCCCTAAAAGCTGTAAGGATCGTACTAATTTTCCCTTAGAAAGTCATGTAGTCATCCCCAAGTCCCAAAATATCAATCCCATTCGACTATGGAGTGAATCTCCACTGGGGATATAAACGCTTGACTGGCAGTGGAGTAAGCTCATGCAAGACGACATGTCTCTCCTCCAAAAAGGGATACCTTTGAACGCACATAAGGACAGGCTAGTCTCAGGTCATCTCCATAATAGGTCATGCCTAACTTACTCATAATGGGTTAATGAACCTCATGTGCACACACACTGGTACTTGATTGGATAGGGTCATTGTCATGCTCAAGGTTGGGTAACTGAACCTCACTCGCACACACATCTGGTCCCAAAGAAAGTTAGGCAAGTTAGTGAGTTTGGTTGATAACACTAGTATGTTTGAGTCTTTGAAAATCTTTCAGTCTTTCATATCAACATCCATATCTTCTTCCATATCAACATCCATGTCTTCATTAAAAGTAAATTTGTAAATCGCATATACAATGAACGCCAAAAATGCTACAAGGGAGCACCAAGGCTCATATACAAAATAATGCATTTAAGCACTAAGCTAATGTCCATGAGAGGACCCCTATGACCTAGTAGGAGCCCTCGGCCTAGTACTCTACCTAGACTCAGTATGCCTAGATAGCTCAGCCATAGAAGAAGAAGGAGGATCCGACAATGTAATATGGTTTTGCATACACACATCCTCCAAGGAATGTGCATATGCCTCACTAGCCCGAAGACGTCGTAAGTCCATTTGATGCTGATGCTTCTTTTCCAAAATCTCTGCCTGAAGCCATGTGACCGTAGCTTGATCACTAGCCACAGCTGCCGCCTACTCTGCCTCCAGCCGAGCTATAGTAGCCTACGACTCCCTATGAGTCTCGAGAATAACTGCGTGCTCATCGCGAAGCTGCTTCAACTCCGCCCACAACCTAGGCACCTTGGATATCTCACCCATCCCCTCATCATCCTCCCTCTCCTCCTCGGCCAACCCCATATCCAACGTCTGTTGATCCGATCACCTCGATCGTCTCTGACTCGTCGACTGCTAAGCCCTCATCCTCTTTGGAGTCACCCCCTAACCCGCAATTGCTGCCTCATAACCCGCAATATTTGGTACCCATATTGGTTGGGCACCAAACTAGTCCACATACTCCAGATTCACCCCAACATCATCTACATCGAGGACCTCCATCTCCCCATCATCCTCAATCACCACTCGCCATGGCTCTGCACATGGCAACATCCCCTCATCTCGCCGACGCCGATACAACACCGGCTCATCTGGCACACCCTGAGGCAAGCCGAATTTCCTCAACACCCGTGAGTACTGGAAGTACTCCACCTCCTCATCCCTTCACCCAACCAACCATTGAGCCTACCTCACCCGACGCAGTTGCTTCCCATCACCATACCATCGGGATCCATACCACGACCTCCAGGTCACGTCCACCCGAGTCAACCCCGACCACATATCCCTATACCACGGACTAGTGTGCACCTATCGACTCGGCTGAACCTCCTCCGCCACTACCCAATGCCTAGCATAAGGCTCCCCCATATGCCATGACTCACATGGGAACCCCTCGGGATGAGCTACCACAAAGTGCTCCCACACCCAACACTGAAGGAGGAAGCTGCACCCAATCCCCTTACTCTCCCTCCAAATCACCTCATACAACTCACGGTACAACTGCACCAATAAGGAAGATGCCCAATGCATACTCCTAGGGATCCCTCAAAAGATCACCCACCAACCCCAATAGGTTCCATGGGAACCTACAACCAGTGTTATTGGGTAATACTATGTTCGCTAACACGAACATGATCAAGGCTAGGAGCGCATCCAACTCTTTCGTCTTGCACATGCTCAGATAGCATATACCCCCATCTCCCATACGGGCCTCCTGCCACCAATCCTCGAACATCCTATCTATCTCGACCTTCTTGTCCAGACCAACCACGAGCTTCTCCCCTTATACTGGCACCTTGAGAATGCAGTATAAATCCTCAAGTGTAATGGTAGCCTCCCCAGTCGGCAGCTAGAACGTCCCCCTATCAGGGTCCATTAATTTAAACTTCCCATCTCTCTATCAAAGCTGAGAGATACCCCTCATTGGCCCTAACCACGTCTAACATAGCCACACCCTCCAGGCCCACCTTTCCCAACAACTCCCAGTCATCAATAGTCAGCTTCTTCCTCATACTAGGAATGAGAGAAGAAAACTGATGTCGAGGCTCTATGTCCCTCAACTGCAGCAACAAACAATTTCATTAATACTATTAAAAAAAAAACAACAAAAAAAAGCACAAGAGATAAATTGTTTTTAAAACATTACCAGGGCAAATGGTGCCTCAGCTCCGCCAGCAGCATTCGATCCCTCTGTCACCATAGCTTCCGTGCAATTTCTCACTAGCCTCACTAAGCTCACACACCCACTCCACTCCTCAAACACAGCTTCTCAAAGTCAAAAATGCACAAGTGATCCTCACGATTCACTCAGAAAGCTATTTATAGCTTTCCCTAGTGCATTTAGGGATAGGTCTATGCTTGCGAATACACAGACTCGCCTTGGTGCCTGCAGGCATACCCAGGCGCACCTGCACGCCTGTAGGACACCACAGGCACAACTGTGTGCCTGGCAACAAAATTGCACAAAGAAAAAATCAATCAAAATGGTAGCTTACCACCTCCAAATTTCACCAAATTTCATCCACACATCATGCACATCCTAAAATCAAGTTTTGTAAAAACATAAATTGTTTTGCAAGCATGATTTTCAAGAATAAACCAAATATTCAAAATATGCTAATTGAGGTACAAAATGCAACAAAATAATCTAAATTTTCACAAAACTCACATTTGATCATCCTACATTACATTCTTCATCATCACATACAATTATGCAAAAATCAGAGTTAAACAAACCTCGTATCTAGTAGGTTATTCTATAAAATTGGTGATTGCAGCGATGGTCATCCATGCAATTTGGTAAGATGAATAATCTACAATAAGGGCACTTGACAATGATCATCATCCATTATCACATCAAAGATCACAATCACATTTGGCACCTAATATTTTGAGTACAAATTTGCCAAGAAAAATTTGCTCAAAGGCGGTCATTGATGCCCTTTTTTGTGGGGCACAAAAACACGGGTAGTAAAAATCACAAACACTCATTCATTTTACAACAATCACCATACATGATATATCGGTAGATTGATTGGTTCTATTATGGAATTGGTGAAGAAATTTCCACAATCACTACCCCACCCCTACGTTGACTTAGTCATCATGCATCTTCATAAATTGCATACTCAATGACGCCATGGTGACATCTTATTCAACAACATCGAATCATCCCAAAGTCTGGGGCAACCACAATTTGATTATGATTACCCATGATGGGATACATATTACAATCACATGGTATTAAAAACCAACCCCTTTCCCACCGTTGGGGCATAAATTGTATCACATTTTACATCATTCATATCATCCACAATCACATGGTATTATACACCAACCCCTTTCCCACCATTGGGGCATAAACGGTATCACATTTTACATCATTCATATCGTCCACAATCACATGGTATTATACACCAACCCCTTTCCCATCGTTGGGGCATAAACGGTATCACATTTTACATCATTCATATTGTCCACAATCACATGGTATTATACACCAACCCCTTTCCCATCGTTGGGGCATAAACGGTATCACATTTTACATCATTCATATCGTTCACAATCATATTGCATTTCACACCATTCATTCATCACTAGCACAAATTCACCACATCATGCATTATTAGCACAAAAAATATTTTCAATTGGCTTGTGAGATACATTCGTAACTCATTTGCCAATTGAGGGGGTAAGCTACAAAATTCCAAAAATTCTTTATTCTTTTGTATTCAACATCAGTGCTCAAATCCAACGATAGAGAGAAGCTGCTTCTATGCCCATAGCCCAACTAGTGTCTCAAATTTTTGCACCATATTGTATTTCATGCAACATGGTAAAAAAAGGGGTGTCTGTAGACACCAAATTACAGCCACTAATCCTCCATCCTAACCATTCCACCACCCACTTGTCCACCATACACCTTTCTCACCAATTATTTGGCCCAATTCCACCTTTCCACCTTCAAAAATCCCAATTCCACATTTCCTGCCAATTATTTGGCCCAATTCCACCCTTCCCGCCATTT
Organism: Wollemia nobilis; assembly: GCA_028583015.1. Classification (NCBI taxonomy): domain Eukaryota; kingdom Viridiplantae; phylum Streptophyta; class Pinopsida; order Araucariales; family Araucariaceae; genus Wollemia; species Wollemia nobilis. The sequence goes on from JAQPPZ010000314.1 coordinate 5,678,620, forward strand.
CCTAACCCAATTGAGATTATTTTAATATTATTTTATATTATTTTGTAATTAATATAATATTTTATATTATATTATAATATATTTATTATAAAATATGTATTTATAAACTCAATTAACCACAACCGTTAGATCCAATCTATCCCCATCGTCTATCTTCATTAATCCACGCCACATCTAAAAAGTAATCTCAACCTTAGGATTTAATTTAATATTAGCCACATGATCAAAAGTGTAAGGCTAAAACCCTAAGAAAACCCTAGGTTGAATTATAAATAAGGGCATTTGTAAATGCCCAAACCCTGGAACCTTGAGATTAAAAATTATACCCTGGAGGAGTCATTGTTGAAACCCTAGTGAAGCATAGAGAGATAGAGTTTGAATATATAAAGCCCTAGCTAGTCAACAAGACTTCTTCTATTCCATTCATACCTTGTTCATCCTCCATTGCCATCACAACCCCCATCCATACGCTGCATTCATCACCACCATCTCGATCTGCTTTTGCAGATTTACCCTTACCCGCAGGTGCCCTCCCGAGCTTTCCAGTCTTGTTGTAGAGTGTGCAAAGCTCGCTGTAGAGCTTGCTAGGTGCTCACCAGAGCCTGCTATATCACAGGCTCGCTCCAAAGCCTACGAAGCTCGTGCCAGAGCCTGCCAAGTGCACGGTCGATCCTGCTGCAACCACAAAAATACGAATCTGAGCCTGCTGCACCATGCTAACTGCAACAACGAAACAAAATCAAGGTATATCTTTATTGGGTTTATTTTGTTACATGATTTTCATATTTTGCATGCCATTTGATCTATTTTTAGTTAGGGTTTACTGATTTTCGAGGGTCTCACACTGCGGAGCCCTCACAGGTGTTATTAACCACTTTCTCTATTTTTGTGTATGTAGATCTGTAGATTCTACATATTGTTGAACAATTGTTGGAGTTGGAGTGGTCCGACATCAAATACCTGAAGCCCACTCATTCTGTTGGAAGCGAGGACACACTATCTGAAGAAACTTCATTGTTATAGCTAGGGTTTCGGAGAACCCTATAATTTTGTAAATATTTGTACCAAATACTCACTAAGTACAGATTGTATCAAAAGGAGTTTATTGGCTCCCCCCGCTTATTGAATAAATCTATCTATTTTGTGCAATCTTGTGTTTATTTGGGTCATTTTATTTCCTTATTTTATTTAAGTGTCGTGTTTTCATCTTCACACCTACTCAGCTTCCAATCAAGGATTATACCATCAGGTTCATCAACCTTGATAAGCAGGCTGACAGATATCTGGATAACCCACAGATGCAGCGCTTTATGGAATTCCAACTGCTGGACCTGATACCACCCAAACAGTGGCCAAAACTACCTATCCTAAGACATTTCAAGAGCACGAGCATGTACACGATGCTAGCCTGGATGTTGGGACTCACCACAGATGTAGTTTTCCCATACCAGGTCGTCCTTGCAGAGTGTATTTTGCACAAGGAATTCTATGCCCCTAGTGCCATGGGGCCAAACACAAAGCCAATGTTCTTTAATCGGGCATACTAGATAGCGTGCAATATACATTTACGACTACACGACCTAATAGAGGGAAAGTATCAGTCCTTCAGATAGTGTTCATTCCTGACCTAGATTTTCCTCTTCCATATGCATAGCAAATTTAAGTCAATCCCCGTCCAATGTACCGATGAGAAGGGTGCACGACTTCCGGTATACCAATGGACTCAAGTGCTATTGAAGAGGGAGTCCTACTACAGGTTTAATCAGGCATTCCTAGGCCCTGCCTTAGAGCTCATTCATAGCTCTTTCCCATGTGTCCTCCACCAGATGAGAGATGATGTGATATAGCATAACATGGGTGACACTTTCTAGTTAACGTAGGGCTTTGTCATCAGGATTTTTGGGTTTATCGGTAAACCCTTCCTCCTGTCCTACTATACCACAGAGTACCTATTCACCCTGGAGGTAGCATGACATACTAATTACACTGACCAGAATTATGGCCAGGGGAGAAAATGAGGGCATATTCATGAGTTCCCATTCAGATGGGGTGAAATTGAGGTCAACGCCACTGGACAAAACAAGTTTCTCATGGCCATGCTCTTGAGCTTCAACTTAATTAAGCTTCCCCAGCAGTGGAGATACGATCCCTTGGATATCTTGAAAAATTTCACCGAGATGAAGATCTTCCACGTTTGTCCTCGCTTGGAGATCATGGAAGAATGCAACAACCCGACTAGATAGGACCTCAAATGGCATATAGAGAAAATGCTGTCGTTCCCACCATGGCATGACTTCTATCATGTGGAAGTAGAATACAACCCGACTAATAATGCAACCCATAGCCTTGAATCCAAGGTCTATAGAAATATGGAGCCCAAATTGCAGAAGATGGGTTGGAAGCTAGAAAAGATTGCAGAATGGTGGGTCATGAGGGCCCATACAAAAAATGAGACGTCAGAAAAGGTCCTTGCAGGTGACAATAAGTTTTCTACGCTTTACGATAAGCAACATGCCACATGACGGCCTACCATGTTTGGAGACCTCATACCTCGAGGTGCCCAAGGCCTAGAAAATGCATAGGACCCACCTAGGCAACCCAAACAGTCACTTGAGCAAGCTGGGGGATCTAGTAGTGGAGCGAAGAAGAGTCAGGCAGTTGAACCTAAAGCACAACAAGCCTCTAAAAAGTAGGGAGGATCATCAAAACGATTGGTTAAAGTGATGCAAGCGACCCCGATGCCTCCAAAGAAGAAGATAAAGGTCACAATAAAATAATCCAAGACCCCTCCAGAAAAGGTCATCGGCTCGAACCCTAGTGCATCCATCCCAGCTGTTGTCCCAAAGAAGGAGGTTGTGCTGCATAAAGAGAAGAGGATCATGCCAAAGAAAGAAATAGTACAACAAATAGAGGTTGCACCACAGAGGGAGGTCACTCCCAAGGATCCCTTGAATAAAGTCATTAATGTAGAAGAGGACACCCCCCCGAGGAAGAAGAGTGGGTGGCCAGGGGCCCATAACTCAACTATTCACCATGTATACTCTCATTGAGCATGCAAGTATGCAATCTCTTTTCCTCCTTCAATATTTTGAGCCATTGTTCGCAGTATCATCCACTTCCACTATTGAGCATATACTCATAATATTACCTCTAGGCAGTGAACCAACATCCGTCATCCCCCTCGCAGTATCCCATTCTATCTTTGAAGAGGCCCAACCTCCTACATCCACCCATCCCGATCAGTAGGTATTTCGCCTATTTGCCTCTAACCCCAATGCATTTGAAACCCTTACCCCATTCAGTTAGGTGCTACTCTCGCAGGCCCATCCTCTTCAGTGGGAGCACTAAGTGGAAAACCACCTTTATATTGTGATAGTCCTCCCATCATCGTCCAAAACATGATGTCCCCGATAGTAACTGAGTTTTCAGTCTCCACTTCCCCTCATATTTTCATGGAAGAATTTATGCCTCAGCAAGATCTACCTTTGATCACACCCCTATTTGGAGGAATGAAGCTCATTGAGAAAGAACTGGAAATAATGGAGGATTGCCCTGTGGTAGCCCAAGCGGAGTAGAGATCCTTCAGATGGATCAAGAACATTAAGAAGAGAAGGGTCGAGGAGCCTACCGAAGTGGAGAAACACTCCAGGTTTGACCTAGAGAAAATGGTGTTGCACAAGGAGAAAAGGGTTCTGAAGGTCTAGAACCCCTTGAAAGATATGACACTTGAAGACTACACCTACCACCACATATCCAAAGACTTGAATACAATCAGTGTGGAAAATATGGTAGGTGCGATACAACTTAAGACAAGCACATTTTACGTGCATCATCAGCAGTTGAAGGAGCACTATTATACTATGGAAAATGAGAATATGAAGCTACAGGAAACCATAGCAAAAATGTAGGCCTTAGTGGATGACTCCAAAAATGAATCTGAGCAACTGAGACAACAGATGGCATCCCTGGAAAAAGAGGTGGCTAAACAAAAGGAAGCTGTAGATTTCCATACCAAGGAAGGCGAGGAAGCACAGGCCAAGATAGTCCAATTGGAGGCCCAGCTTCATGAAGTACAACAACAGCTGGAAGAAAGGGCGGCACAAGTTGAGGTCTTCTCCAGGGACCGAGTCAAGGAGATTCATGCCGATTTATTGAAAAAATTTCGCACCAGAACCTCGAGGTCCCTATCCGTGCTCATGTTTGTTTGGGAGGCCAAGAAGGTGTCTTCCCAGGGTAGGCTTGTGGTAGAAGAGACCGAGCGCCAAGCAGGAAGTTGGCTTAGCTTGGCCATTAAAGTTGAGGCCTACGAGCGCAAAGACCTCGAGGTGCCACCAATGACTCAAATTGCTTGTGACTGGGCCACAACAAGAGCAACCCTGCATGTTTTCTTTGAGAAGTTGGAAAAAGTCAGGAGTGCCAGGAGATTACTGGATACACTTGAAAAGGAGAGAAGCATCTGCCTGGTGCATTTTTAGACCCTCACACTACTTGGATTTCTCAAATTCATGGACAATAATGGAAATTGCCTGCCCAAGGAGGAATTGAAGCTGGCATGGGACACCTTTAAGAAGGATACCTCAGAGATTGATGGTTTGACGGATCCGATTATGGAGGCACAGGTGACACAGCTGATATCTAGATTCTACCAGATTAGCACCTATCTAGATGATCTAAGCCAAAGGGTCGACCAGGAAGACATTCTCTAGATTGAAACATTCAGATGCTTGCTAAAGGATCTTCGTGACCTCGAGCCCTTCCAATAGGAAGCCTAGACTCAGGTTCAAGCTACTTATGAACGCATTCGTGATCGCCTTGCTTCCCCAGATACCAACCCAAGACAAGAAAAAGAGGGAGAGGACGAGGAATACTTTGAAGGGGAAACAGAGGAAGAAGAGGAGGAATCCATTGATGGCAACGATGAAGGAGAATGTGAAATAGAGAAGCAAGAAGAAGAAGAGATCGGAGGTGACTTCGGGCCTAATGGATGAAGGTATGGGTCCTTGCATTGAGGCGAGCTCAATACCTCACGAGCTGCCACGAATGTTGCCACATTTTGTTAAGGGATAAAAGTTTTGCATTTGAATCCTCTCCTTTCCTCCTTTCCGAGCAATTAGTTCAAGCAATCCTCGGGGTCACACTCAAAAGCAGGTCTCAGGTTCAGGTTCGTTCAAGTTTTCAGTGATCCTCAAAGACACGATGAACTCCAATGAAATCCAAGAGAATGTTTAAAAAATTTCTAAGGCACGAACCACTCCCGAGTCGCTCCCCTTTTGAGCAATTCTGAGAGTCGCTCCTCTTCATTAGCGACTCCCAACCTCATTGGAGTCCCGAGCGATTTGTAGCGCGGGGCATAAAGCGGTTAAATAAAAACTCTCAGATTTGCTCTTCTGATGAGCGAACCCCATCCTTGCTCTGTACCTCCAATGACCACTGCCTTCACTCCAGTTTCCAGCAATCGCCGACAAGTTTAGAAAAATGAAAAATGACTAAGGCACTAGGCTCCCCAACATCACTCCCCAACATGACGAATCTCGAAATCGCTCCGATCTAGGAGTGACACGTATCATAAGGCGCTTCTCGAGTTTTCTTCGGCTATTCGGTGATCCCATACCTCGCGTAGTCATTGAGTGATTCTTGGTGTCGCATCCCTCCATGTGCGACTTCCATTTTCGTCACTATCTAGCTGCGACCCCCAGCCTCACTTGTTTCCCTAGTGAGCCCCTGACGTCGTATCATTTTCAAAAATTAGCGGTAGAGTATCAAAATTATCTAAGGCATGATAGCTCCCAAGTTCGCCCCCACTGCTCAACAACTCCCATCATCGCCTCCTTTGCTAGATAACCCCAACAACATCTCTTTTCGGCTGAGGGGGCACCAAAGCTGAAGGTCCCAGGTTCGATTGATTCTTGAGTGACCCCCAGTGTCACTCTTGCCCTCGTGCGACTCTCTAGTTTGCTCCTTCATGGAACAACTCTTGTTGTCACCCTTCAATTAACGTCGAGCTTTGATTGTGAAATTTCCAAGACATAGTGCTTACCCAAGTTTGCTTAGAACACAATTTCTCAAGATCGCTCAGATTTCAAGCGATTCCTAGCATCGCCCCCTTGCAGTGATGATTCTTATCTTCGAAATGGGTATGAGTGAATCTCGACAGTTTTTTAAGTGAACTCAGGAGACAGGGTAGGTGACCAATCAAAGAGCATTAATGGCACATTGATTTAGATTTCAGCCTAGGAAACCATGTCAGGTCCTTTAGGAATTCCAAGGGGTAAATTTTACATGTCACATTAATGAGACATGCCTCCTCAACTACAAGAAAAATTTGGAGTCATTCTAGACATGGGTAAGCCTCGTTTCAGGTACGCTGATAGCTGACAAAGGTCAAATATCAATTGGTTTGGCAGTTTTTGAAATCTGAACATCAATGTAAAATGGGGGGAAAGCTCTGCTATAAAAGGGACTTCATTTCAATGTAAAAGGGGGGGAACATATTGCTAGAGAACTACTGTAATCAAATATTTGCATCAATACAAAGTATCCTTGGTTCTAAATCTTATCTCTTTCTTGTATGCTACCTTCTGCAAGTATTTTTGCTAAATATATATATATATATATATATATATATATATATATATATATATATATATATATATATATTATTGTAATTCTGCATTCTGGATTAGAGCATTGGACATTAAGTGAATCTGGAATTTTTATAGGAGGATACATAGGGAAGAATCATAGTGTTAGTTTTTGTTACATGCTTTGTTTTGATTGTTGTTAGTTTGAATATTAGTTAGTAATTGTGTTGCTTGTTCTTCCCCACTGTTACTGCAATACCATTTACATTTCTTTCTATAATTTCCCAATTTCTTTCCAGTTCCCTTATCTAAAACCCCAGTTAGAATAGAATAGGAGTCGGCCTTCTCCGGAGATTGGCACGGAAGGCATCTCTTCCTTCCGGTATTTCAATCACTTGGGCAGGTCTAGGGCTCGTAGGGCTCGTAGATAGACCAAATCCATTCCTAGTGGTAGATTCGTAACCAACAATTACCTTACCTATAACCGTCTCGATGTTCCTACATCAAAAGTCCAAAGTTCAAATATTTTTATTGTAATGTCATTATATAGTTTATTGAAATATCATGATAACCAGATTATAATGTAATACAGATGGGACTCATTTCAAATCCATATAACTTATTAGTATATATCAATATGTTATATGTTTTTGATTGTAAAGTTTGATTTTCTTAATTATATACTAATATTTTATATATATCAATTTTTATGTTATACTTCTTACATTAATGTAAGCAAATACTATTTAAAGAGTAATATTAAAATTTTTTTTTTTGTGTAAAATTACAAAACTTTATTCTCATTAAGATAAATCATTTATCATTTATTAACATATCAAATCATTCACCCACAAATAATTATCCATAAGGAGACAAAAATATAGATAATACCCTTAGGGTAGGGCAACACTAATTATACTTCTTGAGGAAGGAATAACTCCACATGATCTCCCAATATGAGAGGCCACTTCATGAGTAAATATAATTACAAGAGGATACTCAACATGAATGATTATTGACGATTCTTACAATGAAAATCTTCCTTCCTTATATACCCATCTCTTTAATGCTAATGTGGGGAGGGTATAACCCTAACCCTAGTCAACTCCTATGCCCTTATCCAACTCATTATTATAATATTATATTATAATACAATCAACCTTAGGTTATAAGTAGCCCATGCCAACACTACATAATACCCATATACAATATACTATCATATTTCCATATACCTATCCATAGGTACCATAGCATTCCACCCTATTTACAAATGTTTTGTCCTCGAAGCATGAGAAGAAACTAATTAATATGATCTAAGCAATCTTGACAATTGGTAACAATCTTGATCATTCATCCATTATAGTAAAATCTTGATTGTTGGTGCTTTTCAATGATGTCAAGTTGTCATTTTGCCACTTAAATATCCATAATTATTTTGTTGGCTCCATGCTTCTGCTACTCTACTATGCTATTCAAAATTATTTCTCATCGTTCCATGATGTTACACCACTATGAAATCTAGAATTACTATGATTTGTTGCAAAACACTAACATACTTGATGCCTTTCTAACTTCATGTAGGTCCATAACAATATTAATTCCTTAATCTATGTCTCCATGATTGTTGTTGCTCATAGTGGTGTGGGTGGTGATGGTTGCAACCTTAACCAACATTCTATGCCCTTCTTTTTGTGTGTCCTTGTGCACTTTTAATAGAGCTTTCTTGGAATTTGTTGTTGCTTGTTCCTTGGACTCTACTATAGACTCAACTTTTGATTCTTGTACTGGTTCTTTAAATTGTTTCCCTTCCATAACTGCTTCTATTTCTTCTTGGATACTTGATCCTTAAGCTAAGAAATATCTTGTAAAGTATCTTCTTTTTTGTGTACCCTAAGTTTATGAACTTATTTTGCAAATTGATGTTAATAGTACCTAAAGGATCCAACCAAGTACAACGAAAAACAATATCCACATCGTGCATCTCAATAGCATGAAAATCTAAATGTAAGCCATATTTATTCATGGTGATCTTCAAATATTCAAAAATATGAACATTCTTCCCCTCAAGTTGTATATCTTTAATTTTTGTTGCTTTAAACTTGTTAGCTTTTGATGCAGCATATAATGGGAGATAGCAATCATGAGATGCAGAATAATATGAAATAAAGTAAATCTGTGAGATGACTAAAAATATACTATAAATAGAAATGATGGAGATGTTTACAAAAGTAGCTATGGATAAAATGAACACTCCATGAATAAAGCTACTACTCAAGTTTGGGCATTGAGCATATTACACTCCATCACATTATATCATACTGCTACATCATACCACACTATTCTACACTATTTCCTACTGCTATGTCTTGCTCTATGTCTATGGCCATTTTATAGAAAATAGGTTCCTTGGCCAACACTCTACCTAGTTGTGCAAGGGAAAACTTGCATATATACAGCTTTCATTTTGACACTTGTGCATATATTACATTGCATGTAGTAACTAGATAACTTTCCCCTAAAGTAATATAATGTCCTAAGTATGTACCAAGAAAGGTATATTTACATGATCCAAATGGTGTAATATATTCTATTTCTAATGCCCCCCTGTATTACATTATTTGGATATTGAAGACTTTAGTCTTCAATGTGGATCTTATTCCAGTTCGATAGCTTTGAATCTTTTGTAGTTGCTTCAGTATTCATATGATGCAAAAATAGATTGAAGCTATAGGTTCTCCTTTCAATTGAACTTGCACTGTATTCCTCCTTTGCATTCATATTCTTATTCTTTAGCTTTACCTTTGGATCCAATCTTTTTTCTTTCATAGGTGGTCGTGATGCTACTCGATTCTTGTAGAGTGGATCCCTATTTCTTGTCTTAAATTTGTACAGAAGTTTCTGAACAACCACTCAGGGCATCATGATAAGATATTGAATTAGTAGATCTTGAAATGTCAATGCTGCATGAGGATTGAAAAAACATTTCTAGATATGACTCATTAAGTTTGGTCTTCTTTTTGAGTAATTCTATCAATCCTCTTTTGTAGAATTTATAAGTGAGCAATGCCATGTATAATATGTTCACAAGATCTAAGGAAAGTGTAATGTCACTTTTTACATTGTCAATAGCTTCATTGAGATGGGCTTGAAGATAGTATTCCATAGTATTAAAATTATCTTCTAAAGCTTCACTATGGATTACTTTTGAAGTTAGATTTATTATTATATAAGATTTCATAAGCAGATTCATGATCCCAAGTTTTATAGCAGTAACTTTTCTTTGTTGAAATAATTATCCTTGTTGTAGTTTGCATGTTTATTGAAAGTAGACATCCTTATGTCTCCCTAATTAGGATATATGATTCCTAATTGAAATAATATAAGCTTTATTTGATAAAAACTTTATTAATCCTTGTTTTGTCGACTTCCTTATGTCTCCCAAGTAATGTGAGTTTATACTCATAAGGATTTTTAGGTTATGAGGAAAGCTTATATTTTGTAACTTGATAATCTATAATAATTGTTGATGTTACCAAGTTGTAGAATGCCTTATGACTCCCTAGTATGCTATGGATAAGATATAGTGCTTTTGTAAATTATAGTTCGATATTTGATTGATTTTGTAAAGTTTTGTAGAATACCAAAATAAATTTCTATTATCCCTTATTGCTCCTATTGAACTAAACACTATTACCAAATTTTAAAGAGGTTATAATGTTGGATATTTTGTCTCATTTTGAGAAGTTTGAGACAATAATATTATGTATATCCAACCTTTGAAAGAAACTCTCTTTTTAAATAACCCTTTGGGAATTAGGTTAAGTGTCTAATTTTACAAATAATTAATTTGATGTAGTAGCCCTTCTGATTCCCTAATATTTGGATAAATTAGATCACAATAATATTTAAAAATATCAATATTTATCCAAGTAGAAAACCTTATTACTCCTATATTTTTATTTTGCAAATATTATATTTATTTGATAAAATATTCTCTTAAATGGATGGCCTTCAATGTAATTTAATTCCTTCAATCTAGACCTTATAATTCCAAGGAAAGAAAACACTTATAAATGAGAATAAATTGTACCTTTCTTCAGGCAATATTTGACGTTGTTTTTAGAGAATCTTGGGTTGTAGTTTGATGTAGATGTCGTGGATGCTATGACTTTACCCTCCAATGGAATTTCTTGAAGCTTTAATGCGTTCCAAATCTGGCACCTTTTAGACTTTTCCCTTGACTTTGGTTGCCTTGAGCATTAAAGGCTCTATCACCTTCTTGACATGCTACAACTCAGATCCTTTTGCGTAGATGGTGAGGTAGTAAATACGAAGACAAAGTGTATTTTCTTACTTTGATCGTTGATGTCCTTAATATGGAGAATATTCTTGTTTGAAGTGCCAAGTGACACGACTATTTCTCTTCGAGTGCTTAAGGAGAGTTTGGTTCCAAAGAAATATTTGTCTACCTTATTGTAACGTAAGAACGTTATGTTCTTTAGCAAAATGTTTGGTCTCCCAATTGACAAGTGTATCCCATACACTCAATGCACCAGCCTATTCGTGTAGCTCCTCTTTGAAGATGACCGCTCTCTTGATTCGAGTGTTAGGGTTTTCCTTTAGTGACAAGTGTCACTTTATTCTCTGTATGGACATTGTCTCTATTGTTGGTTCGAATGAACCCTTTGGAGTTATTTTTAGCTTTGCAAATCCCCAACTCTTCTTTAGATCACCTGCACTTTCTATTGGGATATGGAGCAACAATTTGGAGGTTCTTAGCACCGATTTCAATGAGTAGATGTGGAGTAAGTGATACTCCAATGGTGCTTCAATTTTCAATTTTTTTTTTCTTGTTTACATCCTCCTTCCATAGATGATGTTGCTTTTTGAATTATGTTGTTTCTCCCTTGCTTTTGTATGTTGTATCTTGTAGGTTCGATTTCTTAGGAGTGAGGAGAATGAGCCCTTTGAATGGCTCCTTGATACAGGCTTGGATAGCTGCTAGCATAAGACCGCTTTTGACTAGTTTTTCCAATGAGTGTAGTGCCTTTGAGGCACATTTAAATCTGCCTTCTCTCCCTATATAACCAGATTAGGATAGTGCACTATAATGTAAAATAGTTTCTATACAAAATGTCCTTATTGCACATTCTTTTTCACTTATATTTACAAATCTATATTTCTTGTTTTGAGGTAGAACCTTGAGTGCAATATAAGGGTTTTGATGTTGTCTCTTTGATTAGATACCTTCCCCTTTTTGTTTGGATATTTTATAAATGAATCCAATCTTGTAACCACATGATAGAAGCTCTCCTTTTTGTTATATTATTTTGCACTATTTCTTATGCTTTGAACTTGAGACTCACCAAGTATCGTTTGAGGCTTATTTTGATGCTCTTTTGGTGGTTACTTTCTTCTCCAATGCTTTAAGGATTGAGCCGATTTTGTGGCTTTCTTAGGCCACTTCAAAGTTATAGATCTCAGTGCACTAATAGTATCTGTAGACACTTGACAAGTTCTATTTTTGTATCCTAACAAACACAAACAATAATCTTTGAGAGCAATATAATAGTGCAAATGAATCTAATAATATTTTACTTCTACTGCACTAACAATTTCACCTTATCACTCCAATAAAATCTAAAAAATAATGCACTTAATCAATTTACTGCAACTAATCATGAATAGTCTGAAATGAATCTTCAAGAATTATTCTGTAATTTCTTTATAAGCAAGGTAATAGGAGCTAGTTTTATTTTTCTTTCCAAAGTAGATGATAGGTAGTTGATAGATAGTTTGAGAATCTAAAATCTAATCAAATCCTAAAGTGCAAAAGAACCTTAAAGAATCCTTTCTCTTTGCACTTTTGAAGACTCTTAATTCAACTCTCCTTTTTATAACTTTACTCTAATTAAGGTGCTTAAACAAATTTAATAATTAATCCACTTAATGAATTTACTTGCACCAATAGTTGTTTACCTATTTTTGAAAGCCCCTTTTTCCACTTTTGTAGAGGATGTAGATCTTGGTGTCTAAGATAACCAAGTTGTTGTCATGAGTAAGATCTTGTAGCTCTCTGTAGGCTACCTTGAACAACTTCATCTTCAATAAAATATGGTCTCCAAATATCTTTCATGAGCCTCTGATTTTGATGGCTTGTTATCCTCTTTAGTCTCCTCATTTTGCTATAGATTTGAAGAGATATTTGATTCTAAAGTGGTGCCTTCTTGCTGTGAGAGGTTGTTGGACATTTTGAGTCAAAGTTGTCATTGATATCAAGGAATGAAGTCATCATTGATGTCAAGGAATTTATCAAGGAACAATGCAAAGGTTAATGGAAAAAGAGCTTCATAATATTTTTAATATTATGTGGAAGCATATGAAGGCAGGTTTTTATGAAAACCACGGATGAGAAAAATAAAAGGCTTTTCATAAAAACCCAAGGAAGCATTTTGAAAAGTTAAAGGAGGTTTTTAATATTTTTTATAAAATATTAAAATTCAGTTTGAATTTAAATTTTATAAATAAATATTATCTATGCAAAGAGGCAAAATCAAAGAGGGTTTTAATAAGCCAAGAAGGGGTTTAAGAATTAATTTATAAAATTTAAATTCTAAAGAATTTAAATAATTTATAAATTAATTATTTGAATTTCGAAGGCACCAACGTTCAAAATTATTGGAGATAATATGTATAAAAACTATATGCCAAAAAGGCATAGATCTTACCCTTTGTTAGAAAGAAATAATCGTGGCATATGTTGTGTGAATACTTGTGCGGAGAAGAAGATGAATTTTCGTATTAAGGCACTAGCGAATGTGTTGAAAAATATTGAAGGCAAAACCCTCATATCCATCAAGGCACGTGGCCTAGTGGCAAGCGATCGTGAGTTAAGTCGTGCGCGTGCAGAGTGGTTCACGTTCGATTCTTGGCAAGGACATTTTAACGTTGGAAGAAGCGACGCATTGAATTTTGGTTTCGGTGCATTGGGAAGAACTTAGAGAACTTTGTGCTATTGGTTCTCCAAACGAGCGCCTAGCTCATGTGATGTTGAAGACGCAACTAGGGTATGGGGAGAAGCTGCGTCGAGGGTTCAATTCTCACCTAGGCAGAGGTAATAAATTTTCATTAATCTTTAAATTGCCTAAGGTATAAACATAAGGTTTTAGGGAGTTATAAGGGTTTTGAAAGGTGTTTATTTTGAGTGTTAGTTTTTTATTTAATTAAGGAATTAAGTGTTGAAATTTATTTTTAATAAAGTTATTGTGATGTTTTTGATTTATCAAAAAGTGAATTGAAGAGTGATTAAATTTAAAGGGACTTCTTGCCATTGGGTTAGTTTGAAAAGGAGATTGTATTGACAATATTTTTGATATTGAATATTATTTTAATTGGGAGATCATAAGGTGTATTTGGTCAATCATTTTTGTATATGTTGATGGATGCTTTCTTTAAGATGGAGTGATAAGGTGTATGTGTGTTTTGATATTTTGCATTGTATCATTGAGAGAATTTAGTATCTTCTAACTCCTTGAGCTTGGCAAAGAAGTGTTTATGGTTGTGGCAGATATTTGAGGTTCCTTCATCATCAAGAAAAAGTTATGAGAAAATTCTTCCATAGTTGAATTGATTGGTTGGTTTTCTGGAAAATAAGTTTGGAGTGAAAAGGAATTGATTAGGGTTTCCTTATTGAGAGTGTTGAGTTATTGCTTCAAGATTTTTTGGAATAAAGAGTTGTTAAAACCTTGTCTTATAAGCATTGTTGTTGAAGTCATTGATTGTGTGAAGAAATTGATATAGGGATTGAAAAGAACATGAGTATCATTGTTATGTGAGAGTTGTTTTATAAGCATTGTTGTTGAAGTGAGTTGTTGAGTGAAGAACTTGAACTAGGGTTTGGAAAGAACATGAGTATCATTGTTATGTGAGATTGGTTGATAAGTATTGTTGGAAACATTTTGAGTGAGTGTTCATATGCTTGGACTAGGGTTTGTAAGCAAGGATTATTTCATTGAGTGATTGATTGAGTAGAGTTGGTTGAGCCTAGTCAAGTGGATGTGTGAAGTGATTGTTCAAGTTCCATAAAACAAACTATTATATATTCTGAATTGAATTGATAAAGTGATTGAGTTGAAGCATATTGAGTCTCTAACAATTCTCTGTATGTTTCTAAAATATTTATTGAAAGTAATTGAGCATTGTGATGGGTATAAGGCATATTGAGTCTCTAACAATTATGTTAGAGTAGGTTGTTTACCTTAGCTCATGTTCACCTAGGTTATTTATTTCCTTTTATTTAGTTATTCCATGTATTTTCCCCACCCACTTATGTGTGGATATTTTTAGGTTTGACTATTCCTAAGGGTGACATTTGGAGGGTTGATATTCTTTCTCCCATAGCGGTTACATATCTATGGACCATATCACATATTCCTTTTGTACGGTGGATATTTGTCCTTAGCTTGATCCTACGGCTATGGTTGATCATCCTTGCCTATATAAGAAAGGCACCTTCATTGTACTCGGTGTTCCATTTTTCAAATCTAATATATGATATTGTTGCTCTCTTGTTTGCATATCTATTTGTAAGCTTATGTTGTCAATTTGCTTTCAGATTCTTGTTTTGGTTGAATGTGGTGTTTCTATTAACACTTGAGATCCTTGCATCTTGGAATGATCTGATTATCATTCCTTTCATGGCATCAGAGCGATAGGTGTTGCAGTCATCCATTTGTGAGTGTTGTGCAATTGTTTCTCTTGCAGGTTCGAAGAATGGTGTGGAAGCTTCGATTTTTGTGATCGGGTCCTTGGTGGAGTTTTTTGGCCAAGTTTGTGTCACTCCTTCCATTGTAAGATCATCACTAGCCTCCTAAAATCTCTTCTGCCCATACTACAATAGCCTCATTCCCTTGTCCTAAGCATTTTTTTCTTGAGCATTTCCCTTTTTAGCAGGGTCACCAACCCAACCTGTTTTTATATTTTGCATGTATCTCCTGATAGAAATGCCATTTTTCATGAAAGTTTTTGGAGGTCTGTAGATGCATTCATTTGAGTTGTGCCCAAAATTTCAGCTCATTTGGATCAATATTCTTCAAGATATCTTGATTTTACGAAAACCTACACTTTTTTAGTAATCTGCATATATCTTCATCAAAAATTCTGATTTTTTGTAGATTTTTTTACAGAATGTGTAAAATCATATTATAGACCCTCCCATAAAATTTCAAAGAATTTGGAGTTGTATTCTGATAGTTACAATGATTTTACTATTTTTAGTAAACTCGTCATTTCAGGAGAAATATTGGGAGTTGCTCAGCAAAATTTTTACCAGGCCTGTAAAATCATTTTTCTGATATTTCTGTAAAATTTCAGATTTTTTGGATCTATATTTAGACATTTATAATAATTTTATGACTGCACTCTCAATATTGCATTGTGAAAAAGGTTTTTGCACTTGAACCTTGTATATGGACTATTGTTATAAAGTCCCATCTTCTGCATTCCTGTGAAGCTAATAAAATAATCTTTTGGGGGGGTTGTCTCGGTGCTGATTTGTGCACCCTATCTGCATTCTTTTGCTCTTTGGTGATTTTTGTAGAATGGCTTCTTCATCTTCTTTTGCATTAGATCAATGTGAGCCATTAACAACACATAATTACCACACATGGAGACCAAGAATGGAAACAATCATTAAACACAAAGGATTATGGGCTTTAATGCTTGAATAACAACCATAGTTCACTAGAGAATATGAAAAATTTCAGCACCAATGCAAATTACATGAATGTATGGGTTTGATAGGAACTTATGTAAGTGATAGTCTTTTATTTCATTTGGAAGGATGTGACTCTCCTTTCAAAATTTGGGAAAAATTAAAAGGATTATTTGGTAAGGTGGATCACATAAGAGCCATGCAGCTTGAAGTTGAGATCACTTCTCTCAATCCTGAAGATTTTCCATCTATTGTAGACTATCTTACTAAGTTCAAGCACTTGTTGACACATTTAAAGGGGAGTGGGAGAGACAAGAAAGATGAAGAGTGTGTTTACCTGATTCTATCCAAGTTGAAAGGTCCATTCCAAATCTTTGCTTCTACCTTTTTCTCTAGCATGGATGCCTTAGGTGACACATTCATAATGCCCGATTTGGAGTTGTTTTGTGAAAGACTTACTAGGGAAGAATCCAAATTGTCTAACCTTGAGTCTTCCACCTCTCAAAAGGCATTAGTAGCATCTAGTCCTAAGGGTAAGGGAAAATTCAAAGGTAAACCTAAGTCTTCTCCTTCTCCATCTCAAAGTGCCACTAAACCCAAAGAATCTAACTCTAAAACCAAAGAGTCTTCTAAATCCAAGAATAAGTCTAGTCTTTCATGCTCCTTTTGTGGGGGGAATAATCATGTAGAAACCAGGTGTTGGAAGAGAATGCAAGCCTTAGAGGATGTAGTCAAAAAACACAAGATCTCTATCTCCACTCCACCTCTTTCTAGTGAGCATGGCAAAGCACTTAATGTTGTTGGGAGATCTCAATCAGTTGTTACAAATAGTTGGGTTATAGATTCTGGTGCTTCTCACCATATGACTTCTTCTAAGGAGTTGTTTGTATCTCTTGGTTTGAGTTCTACTTCCAACATTGAGGTTGGAGATTCTTCCTTTATTTCTGTTAAGGGAAAAGGTGACATACAACTTGATGGTGGATGCATCAATGATGCACTATATGTTCTTGACATCACTACAAATTTACTTTTTGTTTATCAAATTTGTCATTCTGGTCAGGGCAAAATAGTGACTTTCACACCACAAGGAGCTAAAGTTAGAACCTTGTTGGAGCCTCATTCACTTGTTGCACAAGGTGTTGTTGATCATAGTTCTAGACTATATCACTTTGAGGGTTTTTATGACACTTCTTATGTAGGGACATGCTTGGTTGCTCATGCAGATTCTGAGAGTAAGCTTTGGCATGAGATATTTGGACATCTTAATTACAGATATTTGAAGGAGTTGAGCACTCATGGTATGGTTGATGGTTTGCCTAGAGTTTCTTGTCTTGATGGAGTTTGCCCTGGATGTGCATTAGGGAAACAACACCAAGATCCATTTCCTAAGGGTAAGTCAAAAAGAGCTTCTTCACCACTTGAGCTTGTGCATAGTGACTTGATGGTTTTTTCTACTCCTTTCAAAGGAGCTAAGTATGCACTTACATTTATTGATGATTTCTCAAGGTGTACTTGGGTTTATTTTCTCAAGTACAAGAGTGATGTCTTTTCACACTTCAAGGTGTTTAAGGCTTTTGTTGAGAATCAATATTCTAGTTGCATAAAGAAGCTTCACACTGATAATGGGGGGAGTACTTCAACAGAGATTTTTCTAATTTTTTGGTAGCTCATGGTATTGTTCACCAACATTCTGTTCCTCATACTCCACAAAAAAATGGCTTAGCAGAAAGGAAGAACTAAACTTTGAAGGAGATGGCTAACTGCATGATGCATTCCAGGGATTTACCTCCTATATATTGGGTAGAAGCAGTTAATTATGCGAACTACATTCAAAATCGCACACCACATAGAGCACTTGAGCATTTGACTCTAGAGGAGGCTTGGTATGGGACTAAGCCCGATGTCTCATTTTTCAAAGTTTTTGGAAGCCATGCTTGGGCCTTTGTGCCAAAGAAGCAAAGGAAAGCCTTGGATAAGAAGAGCAAACCCTTGATATTTGTTGGGTATTGTGAGGACATGAGAGCTTATCGACTTTTGGATCCTGATACTCATGAAGTTCTTTTCAGAACTCATGTTCAGTTTGATGAGTGCTTCTCTTCTCATGATTCTTCTTCTTTACTTCCATCTATTGATGATTCTTCACTTCATATTGAGGATCCTTTATTTGAGGAGCAAGTTCAGGAGGTAGTTGAGGAGGTTATGGATATAGATTCAGATGAGAATCTTGTTCCTCCTAATGTTGTCACTATGCCTAGGTGGGCTCGTACCACAATTTTTGAGGCATCACCTTTCATACAAGATATTCCACCCACTAGACATCATAATGCACATTCTACAGGTTTTGGAATTTTATGTCAGGCAATTTCTAGGGATCCATAGTCTTTCTCACAAGCTCATGGGATATAGGAGTGGGATGATGCAATGACAGATGAGTATTCTTCTTTGATGAAGAATCATACTTGGGATTTGGTCTCTCTTTCTAAGGGAATAAAGTTGGTTAGGTGTAAGTGGGTATACTGAACCAAATATGTAGCTGATGGGTCCATTGACAAGTATAAGGCTCGTCTTGTAGTGAAGGGTTTCTAACAAGTCGAAGGTATTGACTACTCTAAGACTTTTGCACCCATCATGAAGATGGATTCTATGTGCCTTGTACTTTATATTGCTGCATCACAAGGTTGGCCAATGTACCAGATGGATGTGAAGGGGTGGAGATTTATAGGAGGAAATATACATGGAGCAACCTACTGGATTTGTCCATGGCTCTTATATTGTTTGTAGACTACAGATGTCTCTCTATGGTCTCAAACAGGCCCCTCGAGCTTGGTATGAGAAGATGGACTCTTTTCTTCTATCTACTGGTTTTGTTCGCTACCACTCAAATCCTACAGTGTATATACAATATGTTGGATAGGATATAGTTATACTTGTCTTGTATGTTGATGATTTGCTTCTCACCGATAGCTCTTCTTCCCACATTCAGACTGTTCAAAGGGCTCTTTCAACGTAGTTTGATATGACAGATCTTGATCTTTTGCACTTTTTCCTTGGTTTGCAAATTTCTCAGTCAGATTCAGGGATTCATTTGAGTCAGAAAAAGTACACCCATGATCTTCTTCAACGTTTTGGTATGGCTGATTGCAACCCATGTCCCTCTCCTTTCCAGTATGGGGTCTCTCTTACTTCCACCTGCACCACTCCTCTTTGTGATCCTACCTTGTATAGGCAGTTAGTTGGGAGTTTGATGTACTTGACCCATACTCACCCCGATATTTTTTTTGTAGTTGGACTTATGTCTCGGTTTGCACATGCCCCTCATAGCAGTCACTGGCAGGCTGCCAAGAGGATTTTGAGATATCTACAGGGTACTTCATACTTTGGATTACACTACACCTGAGGTTCTACTCAGTTGGTTGGATATACTGATTCAGATTAGGCAAGTTCTATTGATGATAGTCGTTCCACTTCTATCTACATTTTTTATCTTGGCTCTTCTCCAATTGCTTGGGCATGCAAGAAGCAACAAACTATTGCACTTTCATCTACAGAGACATAGTATAGGGTAGCAGTCACAATGATTCATGAGGTTATATGTCTATGACAGTTATTGATAGAGTTTGGCTTCCCACAAGATTCAACAATAGTACTTTGGTGTGATAACCAAAGTGTAATTCATATTTCTTGCAATCCTGTTGAGCACCAACGGACCAAGCATATTGAGATTCACATGCACTTCATTCGTCAGCACATTCAGGATGGAGTTCTTTGCTTGGAGTACATTCCAACTTAGTAGCAGGTTGCCAAAATATTTATGAAGCCTTTTGCATCAGCTCACTACCTTGCATTGTGTGGCATGCTTGGGATTTCAGAAGTTGTCCTTGGAGGGTGTTCTTGAGGATATCTTCCTTCTTCTTTCTCTCTCTTTCTAGTAGGATTATATTTTCCCATGTGGTTTTTCCTTTTTCTAGCTCGAGATTTCTTCATAGATATATTGTACATAAGTACCTGATCAGGCCTTGTTGCTGGGACTCATACTGTGGATATGCCACTTTATTTTTTCGTCCCTAGATTCGCTTGAGGGGGGTGTTAGAGTAGGTTGTTTACCTTATCTCATGTTCACCTATGTAATTTATTTTTTTTTTATTTAGTTATTCCATGTATTTTCTCCACCCACTTATGTGTGGATATTCTATTTATCTTATTTAGATATTATGAGATGTTACATATTTATTTCTTAGATATTATGGGGATATTTTTAGGTTTGACTATTCCTAGGGATTACACTTGGAGGGTTGATATTCTTTCTCCCATAGTGATTACATATCTATGGACCATATCACATATTCATTTTGTACGGTGGATATTTATCCTTAGCTTGATCCTACGACTATGGTTGTTGCCTATATAAGCAAGGCACCTTCATTATACTTGGTGTTCCATTTTCAGATCTAATATATGATATTGTTGCTCTCTTGTTTGCATATCTATTTGTAAGATTATGCTATCAATTTGCTTTCAGATTCTTGTTTTGGTTGAATGTGGTGTTTCTATTAACACTTGAGATCCTTGCAACTTGGAATGATCTGATTGTAATTCCTTTCAATTCTCTTTATCTTTCTATGAGATTAGACAAGTTCTAGTGTGGACTTGTTGAGCAAATTTGAGGTAAGTCTTTGAGAAGACTTGTGGACAGATTTGGGTAAGCTTCTGTGGAAGCTTACAATACAGTTTGAGAGCATATTTGGATAATTTCTTGAGAGGACTTATTGAGCAGATTGGACAAAGTTCTAGAGAGGACTTGTGGACATATTGGTGTGAGCTTTTGAGGAAGCTTACAAGGTATATTTGAGACAAGTCTTTGAGAAGAATTGCGAGTAGAGTTGATTGATTGATTTGTTCAAACCTTGAGTTAAGGTTTAGGGTAGATCCAACCGAGTTGATTTGAGATTAAGTCAAGCTTTGTGTTAAGGCTTGAGGATAGAGATTGAGGACAGATTTATGCTAGACCAAAGGATTGTGTTTAGTATAGATTTGAGGACAAATTTTGGTGCAGATTTGAGGACAGATTTGTGCCAAATTAGAGATAGATATTGAGAGCAGATTTGTGCTAGATTGAAGGACTATGTTTGGTACAAATTTAAGACAAAGTTGAGTGCAAGCTTTGGAGGTGATAGAGTATAGAGGAAGATAGTCTCCAGTGGATAGAGATCCATTATCTAGGGTAGGTAAAACAAGTGTCTTCTATGGATAGAGTTCCATTTGCTAAGGGCAGTGGAGACAAAGGTATTCTAGAAGATCACCAGCTAGAGAAGAGATTAGGAGATTGGTGTCTCCTGTGGATAGAGATCCATGAACTTGATTTAGGGTATTGGTATCTCCTTTGGAAAGAGGTCCATAAACATTGTAATAGGGAAAGGATTCCAAGAGATTGATTGAGAAAATTTTAGTGAAATATTTTCTTTGAGTATCCCACATTGGGTGAACCATGTAAATTATGGTGTCTCTATTATGTGTGGTGATTTGTGCATTGCTTTGATTACTACTATTGATATTGCTATCTTTACATTGCACAATATTGATTGAGAAAGAAAAGTAAAAAGTGGTATTATATTGTTCAGCCCCCTCCTAGTATAAATTTGTGTTCTTTAGAGGCAATCTCCAAATCTCCTAGATTTGGTAGGCTTCTTCTGTCTGAATCTTTCTTCAAGCTTCTTGTCAAATTTTGAATTCAAATAGGATCTTCTTCTCAATATTTTGAATGTCTTGAGGTCTTTTGAGATTTGGCACTCCTTTCCAAATTCTTCTTCTTGGGCTTATTGTTGGATGGTGATAATTGTTCCAAATATTTAACTATCTCCAATGAGTTTTCCTTGGAACTCCTTTGATGAATTCTTTAGCAAGGCTCTCCAAGCCTTTTATTGGATGCTCGTAGAGGCCTCTCCAAGGCCTTCCAACTTCTTCTGGTCTTTCTTGAGACCTTATCTTCAACCTTCTACTTCTTTAAGTGTTGGTGGTGAGATCTTCTCTTGGATCTCTTATTTTGTTGCCTTTGTATTTGAGCAGAACTCTCCTAGTACTTCTTCATCAATGAGATCTTCTCCTGATATCTTTTGCTTCAGGTGCTTGATTGATTTTGAAGAAGATACTTTTCCTAACCTCTTTGTAGGAAGCTTTACCAACTCACTAAATCTCCCTGTTCCTGCAACAAAGTATTAGTACTAAAATTTGCTTCTAAATTAGATGCTCTCTTCTATAGTCTTCTTCAAGATCAAGACTTCAGTGGCCTTTTCTTCAGTACAAAGGCTTTTGTAGCCTTTTCTTCTGGATCAAGGCTTCTATGAATTTTTATTTTTGATTCAAGGCTTCTATGGAATTTTCTTTTAAATAAAGGCTTCTATGGCCTTTTCTTCTTGTGAATTTTCAATCTAGCAATGGATATCTCCTGTCTCCCAACTTCACCATAATTCTTCTCCAGAAGTCTCTTCTGTAGTGTTCTCTTGTAACAACTAATCTCTACACTATGAAGGCAATTCGACCTTTGGGAAATGAAGTTGAAATCTCCTAGATTTCTATTTTAGGTGTCTCATTCATCCAAGAATTAATTCCTTGCAATAAAAGAAACTTCAAGTAAATTTCTCTAGATCTCTTAGATGAGTTTCACTAGTTGATTCATCAAACTAGTAGATCAAGTGTCGAATCCTATTCTTCACCAGTTTTCCCTTAAAACTCTATGGAAAGACTTTAGCCATATGCAATCTTAGTATTATAGAAATTGAGATTTCTTTCAGTCCTTACTTATTGCTCTACCACCTAGACTCTTTTGAGAATTTTTGACAGTGACTAATCCAATGGTGCATCAAGTTGATAAAAACTCAGGGTCAATAATAATGGTGGTTTTCCTATTAACCTACCGTGGCTCTGATACCACTATTAGCTTTTGATGCAACATGTAATGGGATATTGCAATCAAAAGATGCAGAAAAATATGAAATAAAGTAAATCTGTCAGATGACTGAAAATATACTATAAATAGAAATGATGGAGATGTTTACAAAAGTAGTTATGGAGGAAATTAACACTCCATGTATCAAGCTACTGCTCAAGAATGGGCATTGAGCATATTACACTCCATGATATTACATCATACTGCTACATAATACCACATTGTTTTACACTACTTCCTACTGCTATGTCTTGCTCTATGTCTATGGCCCTTTATATAGGAAATAGGTTCCTTGGCCAACACTCTACCTAGCCGTGCAAGGGATAGCTTGCACATATACAACTTGCACTTTGACACTTGTGCATTACATTACATGTAGTAACTAGATAACTTATCCCTAAAGTAATTTAATGTCCTAAATATGTACCAATAAAGGTACATTTACATGATCCAAATGATATAATATAATCAATTTATAACAAACCTGCAACCTTTTAGCTAAAGCAATAAAAATAAAATTATCCCTACCACTAGGCTTAATGGAAATAATAGACCTTTTCTTCCAAACGCATCCATGAACCTAAAAAATATTTTTTTTGGATAAAATGAGATCCTTGTGACCCTTTTCTTGCTTTTGTAGATCTAAATATGTGGCTTATTCATTCTTTTAAGTGTCTTCCTTAAGTCTATCCTCTTTCTCCTTGGGTAATTTTATTTCTTTTTCATAGTCTTCATTCTATTTCTTAAAAAAATTCCACTTTGTTTTTATTTTCTCTCCTTTTGAATCATTTGTATTTTCTTTTCAAATTATTTGATGGCATCCATAAGGATACATATCTTTTCATACTTTCCCTCAAGTTATCTCTTACAAATATTTGACTCTCTTTTCATTGGCATATGCTTAGGTTCCCATCTACTTAATAATGCTTCTTCCATTTCTTCCCAAGTGCATGTGATATTTACCATAGAAAATATATTTTCCCATCATAAAGCTTTATTGGAAATTTTGAGTCATTAAGTCAAGTTGTCATTGATGTCAAGGAATGAAGTCATCATTAATGTCAAGGAATTTGTCAAGAAAAAAAGTTGTCAAAGTTGTCATTGATATCTAAAAATAAGCCACTGATGATGTCAAAGGCCAAGAGGAACAATGCAGAGATTAAAGGCAAAAGGGCTTCGTAATATTTTTAATATTATGTGGAAGCATAAGTTAAAAGGTTTTTCATAAAAACCCAAGGAAGATTATTGCAAAGCTAAAGGAAGGTTTAATATTTATTTGATAAAATATTTAAATTCAAAGTGAATTTAAATTTTATAAATAAATATTATTTATACAAGTTGTACAATGAAAGATGGCCTTAATAAAACCAAAGGGTTTTAAAGAATTAATTTATAAAATTAAAATTCAAATGAATTTAAATAATTTATAAATTAATAAGTTCAAAGGGAAATAAAAAGCGGAAATGAAATACCTTTATATTGTTATGGTGTGCGATTGGATATAGCTACAAATGAAGTTGAGCAAATGCTCATAACCTACAATAGATTTCATGTGCTTGTGGACAATACAAAACTTAAACTAAAAAAAATAGCAAAATCATTGACAAAAGAAATCAGAGACCATTTTCAAAGAGATGAATTGCTAGAGGCTATGGGTGTGGTAAATCCAATGTTTTGGGATCCTTGTAATGAATACCAGATTATAAATTATTTGTTCCTCAAATACATGGACAAAATTTCTGGTCATTTTAGTCAAAGTGTTGTAGTCAATGGCATTGAAACCAATGGCATTCTGAACAAATATCTTTTGACAAAATAATCCAACTATTTTGGAACAACAATATCTGCTCAAGTTTCACAGCTCTCTAACCATCATGAAGTAGGTTCTATTTCACGTTTATGGAGAATATTACAACCAAGTACTATCTTAAAACATACTATGAGTGCATATTTTCATTTATATGAATTATGTCAAACAATTATTTTGGGATCCGTGGAAGATGAAAGGGTGTTCAATGCACTTTCATATATAAAATCTAAAGTTCGAAATAGGTTGAACATAAATTTGGAGAATTTCTTGAGAGTATATGTGTCGACCTATGAGGTGGAGGAGTTTCCTTACAAAAAAGCATTGTCACATTGGAGTTCTTTGGCAGAGAGAAGAGGTGTAACGAATATTGATAATGATGAGGATGATGGTAACACCTGGTCGATTGTGATGACGAAATTTTGGGAATGAGTGCGAGAACATTTTGTACAATCCGAAAAGAGTTTGTTCCAGCTTCCAAGCATTATGATGCAAGGATGCATTCATTTTATTTTATTTCACATATTATCATTCGATTTGATTTCACATATCAGAATGAGAGGAAGCTATCATTTGATTTGATTTCACATATCAGAATGAAAGGATTTTTTATTTGATTTGATTTCACATATCTGAATGAAAGGATGCTATCATCTGAATTGATTTCATTTGATTTGATTTCACATGTTACATTATTTTTCTTGTAATATTTGTTATTCGTGAAAGTAATTGTCTATGTTGTATTTTATGACATTTCAAATTAATTCATATAACATAAAAGAACATCGTATTGCATTCACATAATTCAATATTACTTAATATATCAACATGTTGAGTGGTGTTTTCACCCAGTTGTGGAAACACACTCTCCGGTAGGATCCGAGTCCCAAATCCTCTGCTTGCAAAGAAATTACACAGATAATTTCTCCAAGGTTCCTGTTACTTTATCCCTTTTATGTCAAAACTGTTGTTCAACTTAAATGCTGGGAATACCTTAATGGTTGCAAGTGACCATTAACAAGGGGCATGGTGATTTATTTTATTTTGAATTACAATGGACTCACAGTAAGTTAATCTAAAAGATGAATCTATTTTGATTTCAGGCTCTGGTAGATTTTCAATTTGCTTATTTTAAAGAAGGTAATTAAAATACGTAAAATAAAGAATTGAAAAGAAAAGAAAATAATACAAAAAGAATGGATTAAACTACGCTCAGAGTGCTACCATCTCGATTTGACAAAACCGAAGATAATGAGGTTTTCTGCATGCAACCTAACCTATTGAACCTGCAAATTCGCACAATCCAGATAAGCTAGGTGCGGGTTTCTAGGGTTTTTACTGTAATTTCAGATTTAGACCTTCGCATGAAGCAACCAAGAACACTTGCATTAAACTCCACCTAGAAGCCTAGAAATCTGAAAAGGAAAGATAAAACATTAAATCTTGCATGCAAAAATGACTCCTTTCTTATCAATGAGATGCCAACTCTCTGTATTTCTGTATTAAAATGATATATCGATTACAATGAAAGAATGTTCCAGGTTTAACAAATCCAGAACAAGTGAAGGAAATTGCTCCAATAGCAGGCCCAGAATGGCTGGTCGCCTTTGTCTCTGCAACTCGCTAGCAGCAATTTCCAACCCTCGTATCAATCTGCGCTTCTGATTTTATACTGTCTGGCGCGGCTCTCTGTTTCACCCTGCGTCGCTTCGTTTCACCTCCTAGAATGCATCGTTTCGTATTCCCGCCTTTTCGTTGCTTTGAATTCATGCTCGATGCCGAAACGTTCGATATTTTCTGTTTTCATGTAACGCTTCTGTAACCCTGACACCTGTATGCCACGTGTTTCGTGCTTCCTATGCACGTTCTGTAATGGCCCCATGTAAATCATGACGTTTTTATGCATGCAGCTTTGCTCCTTTGCTTTCACCGCGAAAACGCGACATGTCGCGATATCGCGACGTTTTTCTGTCAACAACCTTTCTTGCCTTCATGCATAGCGAAATGGCGACATGTCGTCGACACTTTTTTGTTTCGTACACTTTGCTATTTTTCTGTCGTGAAATCGTGACGTTTTTCATCTCCGTACGCCTTGGCTGCTTCCTGTCGCGAAATCGCGACGCTTTTTCGTTCGGAGCTATCCTGTGGCTTTCTGTCGCGAAATCGCGATGCCTTTTCACTTGGTATGCCTTTGGCCGCAACCTGTCATGAAATCGCGATGTTTTTCACTTGGTACACTTTTGGCCGCAACCTGTCGCGAAATCGCTACACCTTTTTGTTTCTTTCACTCGCAGCTTTATGTCACGAAATCGTGACACTTTTATGTTCCGTACCATTTGCCAGCTTTTCGTCACGAAATCGCTACGCTTTTTATTTCGGGCTGCTCTTGCTGTATTTGGTCACGAAAACGCGACATGTCACGAAATCGTGACATATTTTCCATCCATACAACTTCGCTGCTTTGGAGCCGCAAAATGCGACCTGTCGCGATATCACGACGTTTTTCCGCTTTGTGCCTCTTTGCCGCTTTTTGTCGCGATATCGCGACGTTTTTCCGCTTCGTGCCCCTTTGCCGTTTTTTGTCACGAAATCGCGACGCTTTTAGTGCCTTGCCCTGTTTGACTGGTTTGACCCGCGATTTTGTGACATGTCGCGATTTCGCGACAATTTTTCATTTTCTCTGGCCGCGACGGAGCAACATGTCGCGATATCGTGACACTTTTTCATTTTCGGTCGCGACGGAGCAACATGTCGCGATATCGCGACACTTTTTCATCCTTGTGCAATTTTGCCCCTTTTTCTTGATTTTTAGCATCTGGGTCACTGAGATTTCCTTTGAAAGCATGCAAAAAAGGTGGGTCCCCAATTTTGGGGTGTGTTGTGGATCAGCCACAACAAATGGCGACTCTACTGTCAAATGCTCTTGAGCATTTTAGTGAGAACCCTACCTGGAAGTATACAAACTCGAAAACATGTGTTAGCACATAAGCAATATAAACAAATGCCCAAAGATCAGAAGTACATGAATCATCAGAATCATCAAGTATTAGCTCGGTGTGTGCAATGAATTTCATTCCCTATCGTTTGAAATTGATCAACATTCCATTGTCAGTTTTACATGAATGCATATGTGAGATTGTGAATGATTTGTGTAACCTGATAACTATGCTTAGAGATTTTGCTCTTGTAAAGGCCTAAACTTTCTAGTATCATGCACAAACATTCAAGATTGCCAAACCCTCTTAGGATCCACTAATGAATTGCTTTATTATATCCCAAAGTTGGTTATGAGTCCCTACTATCTTGAACCCATGTGCAAGTGAATGTGAAATCAGAACTTTGGGGAATCAGACTCCCAACCTAACCGAGATGGGAGTTTAACCCTATCCTTACTATTCTGATTTAGAATTCATTACCTCACTTTGAGCAAAATAATTTAACCAATTATGGAAGAAATGGTCATGCTAGTCTAACCCTTTGGACAATCAGTGGTCTTGTTTTTTAGACAAGACATGTTGCCATGCATGGGCATACTTAACCCCATAATCCAAGACTTATCTTCATTTCTTTGGACCTTGGGGATGACTACCCATCCTTTGTAGAGGACAAGTAGTACGATCCTTCCAATCCAATATAAAGATGAGATGGGAAAAATTAATTTTTTACTTCTTGGACCTTGGGGATGACTACCCATCCTTGCTAGGGACATGTAGTACGATCCTTCCAATCCAAGCTTTGGATAAAAATGGAAAATATTAATTTATTGCTTAGACCTTGGGGATGACTACCCATCCTTTGCAGAGGACAAGTAGTACGATCCTTCCAATCCAAGATTTATCATGAAATGAGACATAAGAGCTTTGGGGAATCAGATTCTCAACCTAAGCGAGATGAGAATTTATGCCCTATCCTTACTACTCCATGTAGGTCAAATCAAAGCTTTGGGGAGTTGGATCCTCAACCTAAGTTCGATGAGGATTTAGCCCTATCCTTACTACTCTGATTTTAGGCTTTAAGCTTTATGGAAGTGGTCAAAACCACTGTTTTAAGGATCATGTTGCATAATAGGATAGACATGAAAAACCTCTTTCGCCCAACCTTTTCTTCCAAGCAAGGTTTTGATCATTTTGCTCAAGATCCTTTTTAATGTGTATAAGATGTGCTTGGTTCTAGACATCTCAAGACTCAGTTTCCAACCTTAGGATTTTTTTACATTTATGTTATAACACAACCCTAAGAGGATTTGACACACTTTAATGATTTGTACCTGAGATGCATATGCAACTAAGATGGAATGTATATGTAAAGTGAGATGTAACATGAATGCATTATCTTTGAATTGCAGATGAAATTATTTGCCATACAAAACTGACTACTTCATGCATCACAAGTTTCAAACGATATAACTTAAAATGTTTGTGTTACTTGTGGAGCTTTTACAAGACAATTCCAATATTTCATATTCTCCTAGTCTTAAGCATAAGTTGACATCTCAATTTTATTTTATTTTATTTATTTATTTATTTTTTTTTTTATAAAAACAACAAAACATGTCAATTGAAATCAAACCCACAACCTAAATCCTAACTAGACTAACAATCCTAAACAATGAAAACAAAATCTGAAAATCCCCACCAAAACCGAAAAGAATAACATCAAACTCTTACAACCTAAGGGCTAAAATAATGCTTTAAAATCTGCCCATTAACCGGTAACATAAAATCCTTCCCCTCTAAAGTTTTTAGCCTGAAGGTATTTTTCCCGAGAATTTTTGAAATCTGATAGGGGCCTAACCAAAGACAATCAAACTTTTGATGATTCCCTTTTTCCTCATGTCTTTTGTCCCATAGTAATACCAAATCTGAAATTCTGAAGGACTTAATTTTAGCCCTTCTGTCAAACCATCTCTTGATAACTTCCTGGTGTTTATTCATGTGATTCATGGCTTCTTCCCTCTTTTCATCAAGGTGCAGCAAATGACTTAACCTGGCTTCAACTTGATCATCTGTCCCCAAGTACTCTTGTATGAAATGCAAGGTTTGCAACTTCAAATTTGCAAGAAATATCGGGTCTTGCCCATAGACCAAATGATAGGGAGTATTCCCTATGGATTCTTTTACTATGGTCCTATCTGCCCAAAGGGCAAACTTCAATTGGCTGTGCCAATCCCGAGGGTTCTTTTCCAACAATTTCTTAATGATGTTCAACAAATTTTTATTTGAAGATTCGGCCAAACCATTTCCTTGAGGGTAATAATTAGATGCAAACTTTAAACTCACTTTGTTGTCATATGCCCAATCTGCAAATTGCGTAGAAATAAAAGCTTTACCATTGTCACTGACAATAGAATCGGGCATTCCGAATCTTGTTATAATGTGGTCCTCAAGGAATTTTATTACAACGTCTGTGGTGGCATGTTTAGTAGGAATTGCTTCTGTCCACCTTGTATAGTAATCTGTAGCTGTCAATATGAATTTATGAGAATCAAAAGAATTTGGGTTAATAACCCCAATGAAATCTAGTCCCCACTGTGCAAATGGTCTCATTTCAACTACAGGTTGTAATGGCATGGCTGCATTTCTTTCTCTATTGGCAGCCACTTGACAGATATGACAAGATCGTACATGGGCATGTGCATCTTTGAAAATGTGGGGCCAGTAGTATCCTGGCCCTCGAGATTTGATGCGCTGTAGCATTTGCCGCACCATGACCAGTTCCATGTTTCCCATGAAATTCTTGCAACACCTTGGCAGCTTCTTCTTTGTTCAGGCATCTCAGGTAGATCCCTTCATGATTTTTCCTGTAAAGAACACCAGATTTCATCAGATAATTGACAGACTTAAGCCTTAAAGCTCTTCTTTGAGTTGAATTCAGATTAGAAGGACACTTACCATTCAATAAAAATTGCACAATATCAACATACCAGTCATCCTTAGAAATGTATTCTGTATTCGAATATTGGCATGTCATTTGCGGATTATTTTCAGCGATCGCCTTCACCAGTCCCTGTCCTCGAACTAGTTTCATAGGTTGGATTTCGAGATCAAATTCTTGGATGGTGGAAATCCATTTCCCTCTTTTCTCACCTAGTTCGTTCTGTAAAAACATGGTCTTAACAGCAGGGTCAGGCACGATGGCAATAACTCTCGTGCACAATGTAATGTCTAAATTTTTTTACCGTTTTAAAAAGTGCGTACATCCGCTTATCAAGGATGGAATACCTTAATTGAGCATCTTTTAGAGGGGTACTTAAAAACGCTATGGGGTTTTCTCGCACTATCCTCACCTTTTCGGGTCAAGACACTCGCAAAAGAGTGTTCTGATGCGAAAGCATAAATATAGAAAGGTTTGGAATAGTCTGGACTTATGAGGACAGGGGCTCTGGAAATGGCATCTTTGATGTTCTGAAAGGCCACCCTACTTTCCTCGTTCCATCTCACATCTACATCCTTTTTGAGCATTTTGTTCAGAGGCTTGGCTATCTCAGCAAAGCTTGAGATAAACTTCCTCACAAAATTAACTTGCCCAAAGAAAGATCTCAATTCTTTTTTACTACCCGGGAGAGGCAAGTTTTGGATAGCTTGTATCCTTTCTGGGTCGATGGATATGCCCTCTTTTGAAATGATGTGACCAAGCAATTTTCCTTCTGTTACTCCGAAAATGCACTTTTTGGGATTTAAGGAAATTCCATGTTCTCTGCATCTTTGAAGCACTTTCTTCAAATCTTTGACATGGTCTTCTCTCTTCTTTGAGAATACTGGAATATCATCCACATACACGATGATACATTTGCCTATAAGCCCTTTGAATGCATAGTCCATGGCGCGTTGAAATGTTGCACCAAGCATTTAACAATCCAAACGACATTCTCTTGTAGGCAAATGTCCCCCACTTGGTGGTGAAGGCTGTTTTCATCCTGTCATTTGGATGTATAAGAATTTGGTTGTATCCAGAATACCCATCAAGAAAAGACATCATTTCAGATCCATTTACCGTTTGTAGAATTTCATCAATTGATGGCAATGGATAATTATCCTTTTGAGAGGCTTTATTAAGATTTCGAAAATCTATGCACAGCCTAATCTCTCCACTCTTTTTTCTTACTTGAACGAGGTTAGCAACCCAGGTTGAGTGCCTAACAGGAAATATGATCTTCGCTTCCAATAATATTTTGACCTCCTTTTCTATTAAGGGCTCCAATAGCGGGTTAACAACTCGTTGTCTTTGCCTAAAAGGCTTGGAGTCCGGCTTTAGAGGAATGGTATGTGTGATGATGTCTTGGTTGTATGTTTTCAGCTCATTGTAATTCCAAGCAATGCAATCTATGTAATGCTTCAATGCCTGTATTATGTTGCTCCTTTCTTCATCTGTACATGCCTTTGCAATGTACACTTCCTTTGGATTGTCTGCACTCCCTAGATTAATTGAATCACATGCATCTTTGGGGAGTGGGACCCTTTTTCCTTTTTTGGTCTTGTATCCCATGTCGAACATTTTCTCCAATGAAACCACGTCTTTAGGTATTTTGTTGGATTGACATGCGGTTTCACTCTCGTTTTCTGTTTCATCTTGCCACCTTTGCTCCTCATCAATCACCTGATTTTCAAAAATACCCGAGTTCGTGACAAATTTGAAGATGTGTCTGTCATTTTCAAAAACCTGGAAATTCTTGACATTATCGGGTATTGATGGACAAGGAACTAATTCAATGGAAAACTTTTTACACCTTTTTATGTCAACCGGATTTAACATGCCCGCGACGACTGCAAGAGAGTCTGCTATTCGGTTTCCTTTTCTAGAAATAAGGGCTATATTGAATGCATCGAATTCCTCAATGAGGTCCATAACCCTAGTTCTATAAAGGCTCGTCTCTTGTCACAACATGTATACTGTCCTTTGATCTGCTTGACTACTAGCTCAAAATCTCCCAATACCTTCAAGCATTTAACTTGCTTGCTCAATGCTAGACGTAAACCAAAGATCAATGCTTCGTATTCTCGCCACATTATTTGTGCAAGGAAATTGCAATCTATAGGCAGCCAATAATGGTTTACCTCCTGGACCAGATGAGCTCGACTCCGACTCCTGCTCCCTGTCTAGATTTGGATCCATCAAACCTGAGCAACCATGTGCAATCATTTTCCTCAAAAGAGCCACCATGACATGTTTCCTTTTTAGGCTCTTCAGTAGCTTCCTCAACATCAAGTGCATAAACCCCCAGTTCTGGCTCGTAAAATTGAACTTCATTCGGCTTGTTAAATTCTGTTATGATTTCTTTAAGCCTCGGTTCATTTTCCACTCTGATTTGATTTGCAATTCCTTTCCAGGGTAGCCACATATGTGAGCAGTCTGTTGAAAAATAGCCATTCAAAGTTTTCATCCAATCCCTTGCAAGTAGCATTCCATATCTACTTGGGATATTAACAACCAGAATGTCGACAACCTGTTGGACCCTGGGTTCAGAATTTAATTGAATTTTGACATCATATAGGGTCCCTACCACATTTACCTCCGATCGGTCCAATTGCAAGACCTTGCATTTGGATGAAACAGAGTTGTAGACCTAGCATTTGACATATCTTCGAAGGCATGAGGTTGCTCGTGGCACCCGTGTCCACCAAACAGTTATGCAAATTCTTACCCGCAATTCTCAGTCAATAAGAATGGCGGGACATCCCGTCTCTCCTTTCGTAAAATCAGATGGGACTCAACTCCTTTTCCCTTCCACATTTGATCAGGTGAGTTCAGAGCCTTTATCAACGCCTCCTTTTGGCCAGGCAATCTAGCCGCGTCCAAGAACGAAAGGCTAGATTTGGACTTCTTTAGATCCTCCACTATGTCATAGTTTGGTTTTTCGAATTTGACTGTCTTTTGCACGTCATTAGACATTTCTCTTCTGAGTGGAGGAGGAGGATTATTATCTGCCTTAGTATCCGGAGGAAGAATAGAGTTGTTTGGAGGTGTTGATGAGGTTTTAGGGGCTTTAGATTTACTTCTCAAATGGTATCCATGATTCCCCTTTCTAAAATCTCGAAAAGCTTGCACCTCCTGTTCCAAAATTTCGTCTTCTTCTTCCTCACTCTCACCTTCTTGACGATACAAAGTTTCCACCACCATAATGTTATCATCTTGATGTTGCGATGGACCCTCATTTGATACCAGTTCCAAATCATCAACTTGGGCCTGAAGACAATGAGTGTATCTAGCAATTTCAGGACAATTCCTCTCATTGTGTTCTTTTGTGTTGTGCAACCTACACCCCTTTTCCCATGCCAAATCGGAAAGATTCAAAAGGGAATTGGATTGACTAGGTCCTACAGAAGTATCTAGTTGATTAGCAATGGGAGCGGGTACTCCCCCATTGTTTGGCTTTGTGTTCCAATGTCTCCCTCTATTGTTAAAATTTTGATTTGAGTGAGGGGCATGGGATTCATACTTCTGTTTTTGAACCATGTCATTGCTCAGTTTATGAACTATTTTCTTGAGCTCTTCGACCTCCGAATAAATCTCCTTCGGTGGAATCACATTGTTGTTAACCCCCGTTGGATTTGCATAATTGGTGGGGTCTTGATTCAACATTTGGGTCGGGTTTTGAGGAATTTGATTCCCGTATGGATTGACACTTTGAATCGGAGTTGGATTTGGGAAAGGAACTATAGCCTCAGAATTAACTTGGCTGGTTCCTTGCATAGTCGATTGACTATTCTGCAAAAATGCGGGAACAGGTGGAATGGATGTGATTGGTTGGATTGGAATGGGTGCATACGCATGTGCTGGTGGATACGGTTGCTGATATGGGAAGGCGTTCATGCTTGGCATTTGCGGTGCCATGATCTGATTTGCCAAGGGAGCTTGACCATATGGAGCATATTGTCCCATCATAGGCATCTGGGGAATTCCATAGCCCTGTGGTGTCATTTGCTGCTCGATGGTCATGGCTTCATTATAGGCTAGAGCGAGCGTGGTCACCTGAGGATTTCATCTTGCAAACATGGCTGTCATGGGATCCAATGCCCCAAAATATATTTGCAAGGCCACTGCGGGATCTATGGCAAAATGTCGAACTGCTCTATTATAGCACTTTTGGAATTTTTGATTAAATGTTCTGATAGGTTCACCCTGGCCCCTTTTGCATGTAATAAACTGATTGTAAATGGTTGCGGGATCCAAAGGTGACCTAAATTGATTGACAAAGGCGTTCTCCATTTGCGCCCATGAAGTGATTGAACCAGTTGGTAAGCATATATACCATTCATATGCTATTGGATCTAAGCTCATGGGGAAAAGTCTGCAAGCCACATCCTCATGTTGGACTTGTAGCCTTATTAAAACATCCCTATAGGCTTGGATATGTTCTTCCACTATTCTTGGGCCATCTGGTTTGTATTTAGGCAAAAATATTTCTATGTTCTTAGGGATTTCATGGATATCCCCTGCAATGTTCAAAGGAATATTATTAGCTCCATACCAAGGAGTTGCTGGAGGTTGAGCCATTTGACTCAAAATCGATGAAGACAACCCTACAAGAGCAAGTGGAAATATTATCGACAATAGGAACACTAGTGGCAACCGATATTACTGGTGTAGGTCCACTCGATGTTTCCTGGAGCAAAAAGGTCTTTTGTGACTGTAAGCTTACAACTTGCTTGGTTTTATTCTTGGGAGTACCAGTGAGTGTAAGGTCGTGGAATATGGTTTCCCCGGTTGTTTGGGACCTAGTCGCAATACGACGCGGTGGGTCCAAACTTCGCTCGATGAAACTCTCGGTTATCTCCAAGAAAACCCGCAACATAAAAACAAATGTTGCAGTTTAGCCGTTTGTGAGATTTAAGAGATGATTTCAAAATCAAATCAAAAAGATATTACTTATGTATGAAAATCAAAATAAAGTAAACCAATCAAGCCCTCCTTCTAGCGCCAATCTGTTGAGTGGTGTTTTCACCCAGTTGTGGAAACACACTCTCCGGTAGGATCCGAGTCCCAAATCCTTCGCTTGCAAAGAAATTACACAGATAATTTCTCCAAGGTTCCTGTTACTTTATCCCTTTTTATGTCAAAGTTGTTGTTCAACTTAAATGCTGGGAATACCTTAATGGTTGCAAGTGACCATTAACAAGGGGCACGGTGATTTATTTTATTTTGAATTACAATGGACTCACAGTAAGTTAATCTAAAAGATGAATCTATTTTGATTTCAGGCTTTGGTAGATTTTCAATTTGCTTATTTTAAAGAAGGTAATTAAAATACGTAAAATAAAGAATTGAAAAGAAAAGAAAATAATACAAAAAAGAATGGATTAAACTACGCTCAGAGTGCTACCATCTCGATTCGACAAAATCGAAGATAATGAGGTTTTTTGCATGCAACCTAACCTATTGAACCTGCAAATTCGCACAATCCAGATAAGCTAGGTGCGGGTTTCTGGGGTTTTTACTGTAATTTCAGATTTAGACCTTCGCATGAAGCAACCAAGAACACTTGCATTAAACTCCACCTAGAAGCCTAGAAATCTGAAAAGGAAAGATAAAACATTAAATCTTGCATGCAAAAATGACTCCTTCTTTCTTATCAATGAGATGCCAACTCTCTATATTTTTGTATTAAAATAATATATCAGTTACAATGACAGAATGTTCCAGGTTTAACAAATCCAGAACAAGTGAAGGAAATTGCTCCAAGTGCAGGCCCAGAATGGCTGGTCGCCTTTGTCTCTGTAACTCCGCTAGCAGCAATTTCCAACCCTCGTATCAATCTGCGCTTCTGATTTTATACTATCTGGCGCGGCTCTCTGTTTCGCCCTGCGTCGCTTCGTTTCACCTCCCAGAATGCATCGTTTCGTATTCCCACCTTTTCGTTGCTTTGAATTCATGCTCGATGCCGAAACGTTCGATATTTTTTGTTTTCATGTAACGCTTCTGTAACCCTGACACCTGTATGCCACGTGTTTCGCGCTTCCTATGCACGTTCTGTAATGGCCCCATGTAAATCGTGACATTTTTTATGCATGCAGCTTTGCTCCTTTGCTTTCATCGCGAAAACGTGACATGTCGCGATATCGCGACGTTTTTTTGTCAACAGCCTTTCTTGCCTTCATGCACAACGAAATGGTGACATGTCGCGATATCGTGACACTTTTTTGTTCCGTACACTTTGCTATTTTTCTGTCATGAAATCGTGACGTTTTTCATCTCCGTACGCCTTGGCTGCTTCCTGTCACGAAATCATGACACTTTTTCATTCGGAGCTATCCTATGGCTTTCTGTCACGAAATCGCGATGCCTTTTCACTTGGTATGCCTTCGGCTGCAACCCGTCGCGAAATCGCGACGTTTTTCACTTGGTACACTTTTGGCCGCAACCTGTCACAAAATCGCTACACCTTTTCATTTCTTTCACTCTGGCAGCTTTCTGCCACGAAATCGTGACACTTTTCTGTTTCGTACCATTTGCCAGCTTTCCGTCGTGAAATCGCTACGCTTTTCTATTTCGGGCTGCTCTTGTTGTATTTGGCCACGAAAATGCGACATGTCACGAAATCGTGACATATTTTCCATCCGTACCACTTCGCTGCTTTGGAGCCGCGAAACCGCGACCTGTCGCGATATCGCGACGTTTTTCCGCTTCGTGCCTCTTTGCCACTTTTTGTCGCGATATCGCGACGTTTTTCCGCTTCGTGCCCCTTTGCCGTTTTCTGTCGCGAAATCGCGACGCTTTTAGTGCCTTGCCCTGTTTGACTGATTTGACCCACGATTTTGCGACATGTCGCGATATCGCGACACTTTTTCATTTTCGGCCGCGACGGAGCAACATGTCGCGATATCGCGACACTTTTTCATTTTCGGCCGCGACGGAGCAACATGTCGCGATATCGCGACACTTTTTCATCCTTGTGCAATTTTGCCTTTTTCTTGATTTTTAGCATCTGGGTCACTGAGATTTTCTTTGAAAGCATGCAAAAAAGGTGGGTCCCCAATTTTGGGGTGTGTTGTGGATCAGCCACAACACAACACAAACAATCAAAACATAACAACATTCAAAACAAAGGTTTAAAAAGATAACACATATCAAACATTATTTATTCCACTTCAAATTAAGAACAACAAACTTTTACATCATCATAGATAATCAAAACATACTCTCTTTCATTGAATTCAATATTTAAAGAAGATACCATTCATTCATTTTTTACAATACATATCAAACATTATTTCTTCCACTTAAAATTTCTAATAGATAACATATTTTTCGGAAATAGTCATTCATTATTTAAATTCTCAAAAAGGATAACATTCATTTACAATTTACAATATATATCAAACATTATTTCTTTCGGTTCAAATTACTTAATACATCAACACATATAATCCTAACATAACAACATTCAAAACAAAATTTCCAATAGATAACAGATTTTTCGAAAATAGTCTCATTCATTGTTTTAATTCTCAAAAATGATACCATTCATTTAAAATTTACAAAACATATCAAATAGTATTTCTTCGACTTAAAATTACTTAATGCATCAACACATAATCATAACATAGAAACATTCAAAACAAAATTGCAAATAGATAACATATTTTTCAGAAATAGTCTCATTCATTGTTTCAATTCTAAAAAATGATACCATTCATTTACAATTTACAAAACATATCAAACATTGTTTCTTCCACTTCAAATTACTTAATACATCAACACATATAATCTTAACATAACAACATTAAAAACAAAATTTCCAATATATAAAATATTTTTTGACAATAGTCTCATTCATTGATTTTTGACAATAGTCTCATTCATTGATTTCAATTCTCAAAAAGGATATCAAACATATCAATCAAAACATATCAAACATTATTTATTCCACTTCAAATTAAAACATAACAATAATTAAAAATAAAACTTCAAAATGATAATATGAAATTTTCAAAAATTGCCTCTAACATTGATTTCAATTTTCAAAAAAATATCAGTCTTAAATATTTATAAAAATATAAATATATAAAGAGTTATTGTTTCACTTTAAACCCAACACAACAAAGATATATTGCTTTTCAATGTTTCCTGAAGGTCCACCCACATCTACCTCAATATCATTTTCTTCTAATGCCCCAACACTAACCAAACTTTCTGCTATAGTGTTGATCCCCGATAACAAGCCACTCTCTTTCTTCGCTGGATCTTCTTTGAAAGGTGCATTCAACTCCTTCTCCTTTTCTTTTAGTTTAGCCTCGACATCTAGGCCCCCATATTTGATAACCTTATTTAGGTAATTATTTTCTCTAACCTTTTGTTGTAACCTCTTCTTCAATTCAATAACATTATTAATGCTAATTTTGGCAGTCTTGATCAAAAATTTCATGACACTGACTTGTTGCTTTAGGTGCTAGAAATTAGACTACAAAATAGAAATAAAA
Source organism: Wollemia nobilis (assembly GCA_028583015.1). Lineage (NCBI taxonomy): Eukaryota > Viridiplantae > Streptophyta > Pinopsida > Araucariales > Araucariaceae > Wollemia > Wollemia nobilis. The sequence continues at coordinate 5,718,080 of JAQPPZ010000314.1, forward strand.
AAAAGTTAATATTTATAAACAAAACATATTTAACAAAAAAAAATATTTTTCAGTTAGATGTAGAACTTACATCAGCTGTAAGTCATGTTGTTTCTACAACTGCTACTTTGTTCTAATCAAGTGCCCATTCATTAAAATAAGCTTGGGCTTCTGCATTGAGGTTTTCTAAACGATTCATAACAACGACAAGAATTTCATCTCTGTATGTAGACTCAGCCTCCATAGTGCCATATTCAGCTTTATGTAGCAAGGCATCGAGCTTTTGGGGCTCATTCTCCATCTTGAGAAACAACTCTTTTCTTTTTGAAAAATTCTTATATCGGCCATTGATGGCTTTAATCAAAACCTTGGCCCGATATTCCCATTCCTTCAATTTATCAATATTCGAAAGAAGAGTATTATGAACTACAACTTTACATGCATCGGCTAATAACACATTTTTTTTTTTATTTGTGGAAAACATCCCAAAAGGGATGCCACTTTCGGGTAAGACCCAAGGAGGCAGGGGTATCCATTCCGCCAAAAACCTAATAACACATTTTTAGAAACATTTAGGATATCATATTTTGTAACAGTACGGGTGACGACTTGCTATGGGTCGGAGGGGGAAACTTCGGTGGCATCTACATTGACATCATCTTCTTCTCCATCAATACCCTCTTCATCCTCAAGAATATCACTTGCCTTTAAAGGGAAATTTTTAGGATTCATACCCTGATAAAGAAAGTCACAATCAAGATTTCCCGAGGGCATTTGAGATGCACTCTCAACATTTGAAAATTTCTCCAAGGTTAATATCGATACAATAGAAATATTAGATGATGACACATTTTTGTGTCTCTGTAGCACTTCTTGCATTGTGAGGTGGCGATGCGAGGGAAATTTTACCACGCATGCGTGATTGGTTCCTCGTAGGTGGAACCTGAAGTAGATGGACCTGAACTTGCTTTGGATGGACCTGAACCTGCTTTGGCTATGGCTGTGGCTATGGATGTGGCTATGGTTGTGGATGTGGTCGTGGAGGGTCAAGTGGTGGAGCCAACTTTTTTTTAGCCTTTTGAATCTACGAGGTCCCTTTGTTAAATTTTACACAGAAACATAAAATAAATCATTTGTAAATAACAATAGCATTAAAAAAGATTTATTAAAAATATACATACCTGACTCAGACTCTGCAACCATTGATATTTCAACCATTTACCTTTTGTCTAAAAAATACGTAAAAAACATTAAAAAAATATAATTTTAAGTCAAAAAAATAAATTATTTAAAAAAGCATTTTTGAACAATGTAGAGTAAGGTTACCTTGTGGGTTGGAGGTAACCTCTTCTACATCGACTATAACTATTTCTCCAATAAAAGGTGTCGCAAGTGTATGCTGAATCCGACCATCATCAGACCTCACATGTTTGTTGGGAGTCATTGGTGATGACTATGATTGCATGTCAGAATCAACAGATACTTCCAGAATCCTAAATGCGACATCCCTCTTACTTGAAGATTGAGATGCTCTTTTCTGTTTTCAAAACAAAATTAGAGAATAAAAAGATAAAATTAAAAAAAGAAAATAAAGATATTTCAACAATTTTTTTTATTTGTATCTCACCATCAGATATTCCAATAGATAACAAACTGGGGTGCAATGCAGTGGGAGGACTACTCTATTGAAGGTTGAAATAAGCTTTCCTGAAATAAACAAAGAATAAAATTACTGGTAGTCATTGTGTAAGCAGATGCTTGAATTTTTTGGGCACTCAAAAGGTCATGCTTCAGGCAGTTGGAAATGTGCGTGCACCAGTCAAATTTATCACCATCAATACAACGAAGCAATAAAGAAATTGCCCAAAAAGGCATTTCTGTAGGTCGCCCCTACAGAATAAGCCTTGCCTGAAAAAATTCAAGGCAAGCATATGGAAATTTGTCTCCAACATTCGAAATGTTTAAGACCCTTTTGGACTTGAAGAATTGACTGAAAAAAAGAACATTATTAGAAAACAAAAAATAAAACAAGAACATTTTTAGAGAAATGAACCTATAGCAGAACAATATTTAATGTTAAATAAAAAATAAATTTTCAAATTATACCTTTCAGATTGTCAGGATGAACAACGTAAAGGTTTCCTAGGATGGATTTATCATCGTCGATTAAGGCGTACTGGTTGTTCACCAATACACCATCCAAAAATGGTAGCCCTGTTAGTCGCTACACATCAGAGGGTTTAGCCGATTTTTTTTTTTTTTTTGTTATCCATAGGGATCGAAATAGTGCACACATCATGGTTGTAACAAGAAACGACCCGTTACATCAACTGAATGTTAATGTTCAACTGAGGCATCTTCAACACACCATAAAGTCCAGCAATGTAAATCCATTGGGAATATCTATCAAAAGTGTTGAAAATGCTCTTGAGATTAGGGCAGAAGGTGTACTTAAAATTAACTTTGGATGGAAGAGGGGAGGAACAACTAGTCATCTCTAAAAAGCAAGAAAACACTAGCAAAACCTTATAAAAATACTACCAAAATGCTCTTACAATGTTGCCAAAACGCACTAAAATTGCTTGGAAACGCTTTAAAAACTCTCTAAAACTGCTGTGGAAAATGCCCTCAAAATGCTGGAAAAAGGTTTTAAAGTTGCTCTGGGAAAAGCTGCAAATGACCTTGCAAATGAATTTATAGATTTTGCATGGTAGGAGTTAACACATGAACGACATGTGGCAGAAGGGAGGACATGTGGCACCATATTATTTACGATTATGGTAGTCGCCTTGTTCCACTCACCATTTGCCAGTCATCTTGTACCACTTGCCATCTACCAGTCGCCTTGCACCACTCGCCATCTACCAGTCGCCTTGTACCAATCACTAGCTGCCAGTCGCCATGTGCCAGTCGCCTTCTGCCAGTCGCCTTTTTCCAGTCACCTTCTGCTAGTCGCCTTATGCTAGTCACCTTCTGCTAGTTTCCTTATGCCAGTCGCCTTTTGCTAGTCACCTTATGTTAGTCACCTTGTGTTAGTCATATTCTACTTGTCGCCTTCTGCTAGTCGCCTTCTTTCAGTCACCTTATGTCAGTCGCATTCTGCCAGTCGCATTATGTCAGTCGCATTTTGCCACTCGCCTTGTGTCAGTCACCTTTTGCTAGTTGCCTTTTGTCAATCACCTTATGCCAGTCGCCTTCTGCCAGTCACCTTATGTTAGTCGTCTTTTGCCAGTCACCTTGTGTCAGTCAACTTATGTCGGTTGCCTTGTTTCAGTCCCCTTCTGCCAGTCGTCTTATGTCAGTCGCCTTCTGCCAGTCGCCTTCTGCCAGTCACCTTGTGTCAGTTGCCTTCTGCCAGTCGCCTTGTGTCAGTTGCCTTCTGCCAGTCGCCTTGTGTCAATCGCCTTCTACTAGTCGCCTTCTGTCAGTCTCATTCTGCCAGTCGTGTTATGTCAGTCACCTTCTACCAGTTGCCTTGTGTCAGTCGCCTTTTGCCGGTCACCTTCTACCAATTGCCTTCTACCAGTCGCCTTCTGCTAATTTTGTTGATACTTGTAGTTGAAAAAAAAATCGCCATGTTTTGAAAAAATTTCTTCAAAAATTTGAAAAATTTGCCCCATAGTTTATACAGTTTTCATGTTGATTCACCCCGATTTGATAAATACTTTTTTCGGTACTACCTCTTATGCATAACCCTGTATTGGAGGAATTTCGAGCACCGACGTTCTGTATGAAGGAGAGACATCTATATATATATATCAATACCTTAGAGGCATTAAAACTTAACCTTTTGCTCGATTAATGAATGCGTGCAATTGTGTTGAATTTGTGCGGAATAATAGAAGCGATTTTTATATTTTAGCGTCAACAAATAAGGTTTAAGAGGAACAACATCAAAGTACCAAGCACCAACTGGGCAACATGGCCTAGTGGCAAGAGGATAACGGTTAGATTGTTTGGGAACTAAGAGACCTGCATTCGAAACATGATGACATCATTTTTGGTGGTTGCATTAGTGTTGGAAGTGCCAAATAAAAGGCACACGTTGTTGTGCTAGGCAAGGCAAGGTGTCTTTTGGACCATGTGGTGCTCCTAAGTCCCCAAGTGAGTGCCTAGCTTGCACGACGATTGGAGTCGTAGCTAGGGTGCTGGTTGAGGCTGCGTTGTGAGTTCAAATCCCTTCCAAGGTAAGGTAATAGATTTTGATTATTATTTTTGTGTGTTGCCTAAAGTTTGGAGTTAAAAGGGTTACTTAAAAGGATTGTTTGTTGAAAATAATTTTTGATAATTTGGAGGAATAAGGTGTTAGGTTTATTTTAATAAAGTGTTTTTTTCACATTGATTTGTTGAAGTATTAAAAGGATAGAGAGAAATTCTAGCATTGTGTTATTTTGAAAAGAAGAGTGCATTGAATATTATTTTAATTGGGAGATTATAAGGTGTAAGTGGTGTATTATTTTTTGTAAAATGATTATGAATGTTTTCTTAAATATGGAGTGATAAGGTGTATGTGTGTCTTGATATTTACATTGTATTTTGAGGAAGTTTATCATCTAATAATTTCTTTGAGCTTGGAAAATTGTTTATGGTTGTGGCAGATTTATGAGATTCCTTCATCATCAAGAAAAAGGTATGAGCACATTCTTCCATAGTTAAGTTGATTGGTTGGTTTCCTGGAAAATAAGTTCGGAGTGAAAAAGGACTTGATTAGGGTTTCCTATTGAATGTGTTGAGTTAATGCTTCAAGGTTTTCTGGAATAAAGAGTTATTGTTAAAACCATATTTTATAAGCATTGTTTTTGAAGCCATTGGTTGTGTGAAGAACTTGAACTAGGGTTTGAGGTAAGTATTTGAGAAGACTTGTGGGCAGATTTTGTGTGAGCTTTTGTGGAAGCTTACAATACAGATTTTGAGCATATTTGGATAAGTTCTTGAAAGGACTAATTGACTAGACTGGACAAGTTCTAGAGAGGACTTGTAGAGAAAATTTGAGCAAAGTTCTAGAGAGGACTCGTAGAGCATATTTAGACAAGTTCTAAAGAGGACTTGTAGAGTAGATTTGAACAAATTCTAGAGAGGAATTATGGACAGATTAGTGTGAGATTTTGAGGAAGATTATAAGGCAAATTTAAGAAAAGTATTTGAGAAGGCTTGAGAGCAAAGTTTATTGATTGATTTGTTCAAACCTTGAGTTAAGATTTAGGGTAGATATGGTAGAGTTGATTTGAGATTGAGTCAAGCTTTGAGTTAAGGCTTGAGGATAGAGATTGAGAGTAGATTTGTGCTAGACCAAAGGACTAAGTTTAGTGTAGATTTGAGAACAGAATTTGGTGCATATTTGAGGATAAGTTTGTGCCAGAATGAGCAAATTTGTGCTAGACCGAAGGACAATGTTTAGTATAAATTTGAGACAAAGCTTTGGAGGTGACAAAGAGCAAAGAATTGTAGTCTCCAGTGGATAGAGATCCATTAGCCAGGGTAGTGAGGATAGGTCTTCTAAGTGGAGACAAGAGTCTTCAGTGGAGAGAGATCCACAAGCCAGTGTAGTGGAGGCAGTAGTATTCTAGAGGATCACCAGCCAGAGCAGAGGAGAAAGATTTCTCCTATGGATAGAGATCCATAAACTTGATTTAGGGGATTGGTATCTCCTTTGGATAGAGGTCCATAAACATTGTAATAGAGAAAGGATTCCCAAGAGATTGATTAAGAAAATTTTAGTGAAATATTTTCTTTGTGGAGTAGCCCACATTGGGTGAACCACGTAAATTATGGTGTCTCTATTTTATGTGGTGATTTATGTATTGCTTTGATTACTGTTGTTGATATTTCTATCTATACATTACATAATATTGTTTGGGAAAGAAAGGTACAAAGTGGTCTTATACTGTTCACCCCCATCGTAGTATAAGCTTGTGTTCTTCAATCGGTATCAGAGTGGGTTCCTTCAGAAGAGTTTAACAGCTTGAAGGAAAATCTAACAAGAACACAATGGATTCTAAGAATATGTCCTCAGATAATTCAACACCAGTATTTAATGGAAGTGATTATATATATTGGAGTATGAGAATGAAGATCTACCTGATGGCACTTGACAATGAAATTTGGGAAGTAGTTGAATTTGGATATGATCCCTTAATTAATCCTCCTACATATAAGGAAGGTAAGCTCCTACAAAATTATAATTCAAAAGCAATGAATGCACTTTTGAGAGGTTTGCATAGAACAAAGTCTATGAAAGTTATGCATTGTCAAACTGCAAAAGAAATGTGGGATAAATTGCAAAATATATATGGAGATAAATGTGTCAAGAAAGAAAATATGCAAAATCTCAAAGGACAATTTGAAGAATTAAGAATGAAGGATGAGAAAAAAATTAGTACTTATCTACTTCGAATTGATGAGGTTGTTAATGTTATGCAAGGAATTGGAATGAAGATTGATGAATCAAAAGTTTGTGATAAAGTCTTAAGAACTCTTACAAAAAGATCCAATGAAAATGTTTCTGCTATAGAAGTGTCAATGGATGGTGATACTTTAAGAAGAAATATGTTGCTTGGTATTCTTATAGCACATGAGATAAGAACAAAAGAGGAACCAAATACTCAGAAAGAAGAAACATTCAAAGTAATCAAGAAGACAAAGGGTAAGAAGTCAGAATAAAGCAATGAGTCATCCAATCATGAAGAAGCAAATTATGGTGGAAGGAATAAGGATTCAAGAAGACCTAGAGATACAAGATCTATTAAATGTTTCAATTATGGAACGTATGGTCATTATGCAAGTGACTATCAAGAAGCTAAGAATAACAATGATGAGGAAAAATAGGATCACAAGAATAGGGAATCAGAAAGCTACAGACACCAAAAGAAAAGCAAGGATAGATAAAGCATACAAGGAAATAATTTATTTCAAAGGCAAAAGAGGAGCTACTATGTGGATAAGGTAAGTAAGTACTCAAGTGATAGTGATGCTAGTTTTTCAGATAATGATAGAGATGAAGTCCTATTTATGATTGAATAAAAAGAACAAGTTAAGAAAAAGACTCCAGTAATTCTCAAGTGTTTTAGATGTGGTAACTTTGGATATATTGAAGATAATTTTACAAGGGATGGTTATAGTTTTAGTGATGAAGAATGTGAGGATGCACTTGAAGGACTAGATGAAAACCTTCTAACGGCATTAGAAGAAAAAGTAGGCGACCCTATAGAAGACAAGCCAATAGAAAATAAAGATGTGGATAAAGACAAAAAAATAGAGGAATATTAAGAGAAATATGGATATGATCTCAAGGGAGAACTTATTTATGCTCTTGACACAGTAAAGAAAGTAAGAAAGCAACACTCTAAACTTGAAATTCAGTTTCAAGAATGTGATGAAGAAAGAAGATTGCGTATAGAGGATTTAGAAAAATCAAAGGCTAAGGCAAAAAGGTTCAAAGATAAATTAGAAGCAAAGATCTTAGAATGTGAAAAGTTAGCACAAGAAGTGGCACTACTAAGAGAAGATTTAGAAGACTCTAAATTCAAGCTAAAAGGGTTCAAAAATATCTCAAATAACTTAGATAAGTTCATCAAGATACAAAAGCCTATATCAAGAAAAATACGTCTTGGATTTGAACAGGTTCAAAAGAAATGGAAAGGAAAGTCAACCTCAAGTTTTGGAGGTGAAGAAACTTCAGAAGAAGATAGTGTAAAAGAGAGAGAGACATATGAGGATGAGTTGGACAATAGAAAGTTTAAAAAGAACAAGAACAATGCACAAAGAATATACAAATGGAATAACAATCAAAATAGGTCAAGAGAGACTAGGAGACCAATGAGGTCAAGACAAGGAGGCTTCAATGGAAGATGTTTTTCATGTCACATGTTTGGGCACATGGCTTCACAGTGCATGACATAGGAAAGATAGGAATATGGGAATAGATAACTTTTCCATGGGTATTGCTACTCATGTAATAAGTTTGGTCACAAGGCAATGAATTGCAGGGTTCATGATAGAAGAGCATATGGCTTAACTAGGAGAAATCATAAGATATTTGCACCTCGAAGGAATATTAACATTAAGTGTTATAAGTGCAATAATGATGGTCACACAACAAAGTGGTGTAGAGAAGATATTCCAGAATCAAGCAGGAATAGGAATAGGAACATGAATAGGAATATAGATATGAACAAGAATAAGAACATGAATATGAATAAGAACAGGAACAAGAACAGGGATAGGAATGTAGACATGGACAAGAACATAGACATGGAAAGAAACAGTTAGAGAAATCATAAGGATCAGATAAGAAGGAAAGAGGATAAAGGTAAAGAACAATGCTTTATGAGAGTAGAAATACTCCCACCCTAGAATTAACCACCTCAAGAGGAGGTGGGGGAGGGACTAAGCTAAGAGGCTCATTCTTAGCAACGAGCCCCAAAGGTGACCCTTTGCCATTGATGTCAAAGGGGGATAAATTTGAGTAAGTGGGAGAGATTTGGTAATTGAGTAAAATTAGAAAGCATTGAGCCAAGGGGAGAAATGTCCCAGGGGGAGCAGAACAAAGAAAAATCCAAGTTTTCAGTAAAAAGAATTTGAGTTGCCATCAATGACAAAGGGGGAGATTGTTGGACATTTTGAGTCATTAAGTCAAGTTATCATTGATGTCAAGGAATGAAGTCATCATTAATGTCAAGGAATTTGTCAAGAAATAAAGTTGTCAAAGTTGTCATTGATATCCAGGAATAAGCCACCGATGATGTCAAAGGTCAAGAGGAACAATGCAAAGGTTAAAGGTAAAAGGGCTTCATAATATTTTTAATATTATGTGGAAGCATAAGTTAAAAGGTTTTTCATAAAAACCCAAGGAAGATTATTGCAAAGCTAAATGAAGGTTTAATATTTATTTTATAAAATATTTAAATTCAAAGTGAATTTAAATTTTATAAATACATATTATTTATATCAAGTTGTACAATGAAAGATGGCCTTAATAAAACCAAAGGGTTTTAAAGAATTAATTTATAAAATTTAAATTCAAATGAATTTAAATAATTTATAAATTAATAAGTTCAAAGTGAAATAAAAAGCGTCGACGTATAATATATTGGAGGAAGTTCGAGCACCGACGTTATGCATGAAGGATGGAAATCAATATATATATATATATATATATATACCAATGCCTTAGAGGCATTAAAACTTATCCTTTTGCTCGATTAATTAATGGGTGCAATTGTGTTGAATTCATGCGAAATAAGAGAAGCGACTTTTGTGTTTTAGTTCCAATGAATAAGGTTTAAGGGGAACAGCGCCAAAGTACCAAGCGCCAACTAGGCAACATGGCCTAGTGGTAAGAGGATAGCGGTTAAAGTATTTGGGCACTAAAAGACCTACGTAAGAAACATGATGGCAAAATTTTTGGTGGTTGCATTAGTGTTGGAAGCGCTAAAGGAAAGGCACATGTTTTTGTGCTAGGCAAGGCAGGGAGTCTTTTGGAGCACGTGGTGCTCCTTAGTTCCCAAGCGAGTGCCTAGATCGCGTGGCGGTTGGAGCCACGACTAGGGCACTGTTTGAGGCTATGTTGTGAGTTCAAATCCCTTCTAAGGCAATCCAAGGCAAGGTAATAAATTTTGATTATTATTTTCTTGTGTTGCCTAAATTTTGGAGTTAAAAGGGTTGCTTAAAAGGATTGTTTGTTGAAAATTATTTTTGATAAGTTAGAGGAATAAGGTGTTAGGTTTATTTTAATAAAGTGCTTTTGTCACATTGATTTGTTGAAGTATTAAAAGGATAGAGGGAACTTCTAGCATTGAGTTATTTTGAAAAGAATAGTGCATTGAATATTATTTTAATTAGGAGATTATAAGGTGTAAGTGCTGTATTATTTTTTGTAAAATGTTTATGAATGTTTTCTTAAATATGGAGTGATAAGGTGTATGTGTGTCTTGATATTTACATTGTATTTTGAGGAATTTTATCATCTAATAATTTCTTTGAGCTTGGAAAATAAGTGTTTATGGTTGTGGCAGATTTATGAGATTCCTTCATCATCAAGAAAAAGGTATGAGCACATTCTTTCATAGTTAAGTTGATTGGTTGGTTTTTTGGAAAATAAGTTTGGAGTGAAAAGGACTTGATTAGGGTTTCCTATTGAATGTGTTGAGTTAATGCTTCAAGGTTTTCTGGAATAAAGAGTTGTTAAAACCTTATTTTATAAGCATTATTGTTGAAGCCATTGGTTGTGTGAAGAACTTGAACTAGGGTTTGAGTATCATTGCTATGTGAATATTTTTTTATAAGCATTATTTTTGAAGTCTTTGGTTGTGTGAAGAACTTGAACTAGGGTTTGAGTATCATTGCTATGTGAAGATTGTTTTATAAGAATTGTTGTTGAAGTGAGTTGTTGAGCAAAGAAATTGAACTAGAGTTTGAAAAGAACATGAATATCATTGTTATGTGAGACTTGTTGTTGGGTATTTTTGGAAATATTTTGAGTAAAGTGATCATATGCTCGGACTAGGGTTTGTGAGCAAGGGTTGTTTCATTGAGTGTTTGGATGAGTAGAGTTGGTTGAGCCTAGTCAAGTGGGTGTGTGAAGTGATTGTTCAAGTTCCATAAAAAAAATCCATTAGCCAGTGGATAGAGATCCATTAGCCAAGATAGTGAGGATAGGTATTCTGAGTGGGGACAAGAGTCTTCAGTGGATTGAGATCCACAAGCCAGTGCAGTGGAGGTAGTAGTCTTCTAGAGGATAACTAGCCAGAGCAGATGAGGAGTTCTCCTATGGATAGAGATCCATGAACTTGATTTAGGGGATTGGTATCTCCTTTGGACAAAGGTCCATAAATATTGTAATAGAGAGAGGATTCCCAAGAGATTGATTGAAAAATTTTTAGTGAAATATTTTCTCCGTGGAGTAGCCCACATTGGGTCAACCACATAAATTATGGTGTCTCTATTTTGTGTGGCGATTTTTGCATTGCTTTGATTACTATTGTTGATATTTCTATCTATACATTGCATAATATTGTTTGGGAAAGAAAGGTACAAAGTGGTCTTATACTGTTCACCCGCCCTCTCAGTATAAGCATATGTTCTTCAAGATTATCCATGTAAATAACCATAAAATACATATTGCATGAAAGTGGTTTCATTAAATGTAGATTTAAATAATTTTAACCACTCTATCACCTTAATATTATATTTTTAGAAAAATGTATTGTCTCCATGAGATCACTCAAAAAAAAAACTAGCATTTTATTATATATGGCTATGCCAACTATCCATAATACATATTATACCATTAATATTATATAATACAAAGGTTGATATTTTGGGTTATAGTGCAAAGGTATTATGGTTAGTTGACATGCTATAGATAATGCACACACATATTACATATTACATTAACAATATGAACATTGCATAATGATTTTGAAAAAAATATTATTCATCCCTAACTGCCTAGCTTGTGGCGGAGGTATTACATTATTTGGTACCTTGAGTACCATTGTAAATATTTAGATTAGGGTGTGAGTTTTATTTTAATTATGTGTCAAGTTGTGAAGTGTATTTATGTGTCATGTAATCAAATGTGAGTTATGAGTGAAAGTTTTCATGTGTGCAAGTGAAGAGTTGTGTGAGGTGTCTTATATGTAAGAGAGTTATGAGTGTGATGTATCAAGTTTAGAAGTAGGGAGTTAAGTAATCATGAGAGACTTTATCTTTATGTAACATGTGAGATGAGTCATGTAAAGAGGGACTATGAAAGTTTGGATCTCTTGTGAGTTTAAGGAGAGCAAAGGTCAAGAGTTAAGTACATTGAAGAGTCTTATGTAAGGTTATATATTTAAGACAAAGCTCTATGCTATGAAATTGATCAATGTAACAATTTTTTATTGTATCAATAAAGTTATTTTATGCAATAGCGGTGTTATTATTGAATGACATTAGATGTATGAAATTATATGATATTAGGAATTATAGACATGTGATATTTGGGCTCACTTTTCTAACAAATTGCACCTTTAGGAGTGATGCTAGTATTTAAATATTATTATTATCAAATGATATGAGTTTTAGTGGTTGAAAACATGGACTTCTAATAGTTGAGTCAAATTTATATATCAAAAGAAGGATTACAAATTATTACTCTATTATTTGAATCCTTAATGAAGATTGTAATCAAGAAAATGTACCATTTCATTAACTTGAAAGGTATTGCAACAATAACTTTTACAAATACCCCTTGGGCCACAATGAGGGTTTTCAAAGTGAAAATCCCTTTTAAAATGCAATATAATGGCACTTTCATCTTCTTGACCACCTCAAAGTGGGTTGGTTTTTGCTTGCATAGCACCCTTGGTTGAATGAGTCTCCAAAAGCTCTACACACAACTAAAACAATAATTAGTTTCACCTCTTGGATCCACCTAAGTTGGACCCAATATTATGAGGAGTAAACAATAAAAACTTGAATTAAAGAATTAAATCAATCTCAAAATCAGATAAAAACATCATAAAATTACATTGCTCACCTCTATAGAATGTCTATTGTTGAATATCTAACTGACTAGTCCTAAGAGAGAACCGCTTGTCGGGGGGTAATCTAGATTGTGAACTACCTAGGGGTGGGTAGTTGAGACTATATTATCCAAAAATTGATCAAATATTTATAGGACCTCCGCTATGGTGTTAGAAGCCTCTATTCTAAGTCTAGAGTCAAATGGAGCTTCCACCTACGAGCAGTTCATAAATAAAGCAGGTGTAAATGGAGGCATGCAATGGTGTCCATGGTTGATATGCAAATATGATTGTGCATAGAAAAGGGGATTCTAACTATATTTTGGCAGATGTTTGGTATGCAAACTTCACACTCCCATGCAAATGAAATAAATGAGGGGGTATTTATAAAAATTTTCCAAGGATGAGGGGGTAGTGAGGTGGACATGACATGGAAGCCAAGTGGCTTGGGTGAAGGGGAGGAAAATTTAATATTTTCTACTTGGATGGTCAAATAGGTATGTGTGCACCATGCATTATTAATTTCCTTGGGTAGAGAGAATCCTCACCCAAATCAAGTGGTATGTGTACACCATGCCTCATTAATGCTCTTGGGTGGGAGAGTCCTCACCCTACCTAATTGCTATTAAGAAGCATGGGGGTTGTAAGGGTGCATGGGGATATGGAGAGTAGGGGGTAGGTTAGGCTAGGATGAGATAGACCTAAGCTATGGTCAAAGGGTAGACTAGATTGTGATCATGGGCTAGGTGTAGGAAGGTGCTTGGTGGGCTAAAGGGGGCTAGGATAAATTGATTTGATGTTTCTAAGGTTGCCTATGAAATATTTAAGTTAATTGGGACCTTTGCAAAATTATTGATTATTGATCCTAGACAAATGTTAATTTTGACCTTTCTTAGGTGTCTACATTTTCTCCTTTTTGTACTGCATTATTGTAAACATGGTGTAGTGAAAATACACGACACAAAGATGGTTGGGTTGATAGTGGATGATGATTATTGACCATAAATTTTAGTGCACCACAAAAAAAACTTAGGAAGAAGACATAGAATTATCTTGAATTATGAACAATGTAAGAATACCCCAATTATGGAAGGGAAAAATATGCTCAAATATTTGCCTTTGATAGATTTTTGGGTTCACTTGCTTTGGTAAGTTGACTGGTCATATGTAGGTATCCTCATGACACTTCAATTGATTTTTTGAAGTGTGTGTGAGTAATTGTACAAATGATGGCATGAAGTATACCAAATTGGATTTGATTAAGGTTTGATTTGAGAAGAGAAATTTTGCTTTTTTCTCCAATAGAGGAGGGTTATTGATAGTTTCAAGCAAATATTTTTGGACAAATGTGATTCCAGGATTGAGTTTTTGGGTATTAGACATTTTTGAGACAATATTTTATGGGTAATATGTACCCCATCAAGTGATGAGTTGATGGGTGAGGACATTAAAGACAACGATGAAACAATTAACAAAATTTTCATTTTGCAATTGAGAGATGGGAAGGAATAAGGCAAAGGGTGAAATTTACTGATTAAATGAGAAATAAAGGTAGGTGGGTGGGAACTACTCGGATATGGTCCTCTTGATCAAGGTTGAAATTAACATGTAGACACCTAAACTTCTCAAAGAGGTATGTGTGCACCATACCTTATTAATTTCCTTGGGTAGGGAGCATCCTCACCCCACTCAAGTGGTATGTGCACACCATGTCTCATTAATTCTCTTGGATGGGGAGAGTCCTCACCCCACCTAAGTGGTATTAAGAAGCATGGGGGTTGTAAGGGTGCATGGGGATATGGAGAATATGGGTTAGGTTAGGCTAGGGTGAGGTGGACCTAAGCTATGGTCAAAGGTTAGACTAGAGGAATGGTCTAGTCACATGGTGACCATGGGCTAGGTGTAGGAAAGTGCTTAGTGGGCTAAAGGAGGTTAGGATAAATTAATTTGATTTTTGTAAGGTTGCTTACAAAATATTTAAGTTAATTGGGACCTTCGTAGAAGTATTGATTGTTGACCTTAGACAAATGTTAATTTTGACCTTTTTTAGGTGTCTACATTTTTGTCAAGTGATATGATGCCAAAAGCCTCTGATCTGAGTCTAGAGTCGAATGGAGCTTCCAATTGCAAGCAATTTATAAAAAAATCATGTGCAAATGGAGGCATGCAATGGTGTCCATGGTTGATATGCAAACAATATTGTGCACACAAAGGCGATCCTAACTAAATTTTGGCAGATTTTTGGTATGAAAACTTCACACTTCCATGCAAATGAATGAAATAAGGGGGTATTTATAGAATTTTCCAAGGGAGATGGAGTAGTGAGGTGGAGGTGAGGTGGACATGACATGGAAGCCAAATAGATTGGGTGAAGGGGGAGAAAAATCTAGGATTTTCCACTTGGGTGGTCAAAGAGGCATGTGTGCACCATGCCTTATTAATTTCCTTGGGTAGGGAGAGTCCTCACCCCACTCAAGTGGCATGTGTGCACCATGCCTCATTAATGCTCTTGGGTGGGGAGAGTCCTCACCCCACCCAAGTGGAATTAAGAAGCATGGGGGTTGTAAGGGTACATGGGGATATGGAGAATAGGGGGTAGTTTAGGCTAGGGTGAGGAGGACCTAAGCTATGGTCAAAGGGTAGACTAAAGGAATGGAACATTCACATGGTAACCATGGGCTAGGTGTAGGAAGGTGCTTAGTGGGCTAAATGGGGCTAGGATAAATTGATTTGATGTATCTAAGGTTGCTTGCCAAATATATAAGTTAATTGGGACCTTTGCAAAATTATTGATTATTAATCTTAGACAAATATTAATTTTGATATTTTATAAGATTGTACACCTTCCTGATCAAGCAAATTTTATACCAAGTGTTTGAAGCATCAAAATTCACTAATATTGTGACCCTTTTGATGATGGTAGACACAAAAGTGGTGCTCATCATACCATTTGGGTTTGAACCTGTTAGGTCCTTTGGCTTGATTTTAGGCAAGGAAATTATTTGTGTTATACAACTTTTAAAAAATTATTGATAATGGATCAAAATGAGGAGTCCAACTATGAGGTAGATGAGGAGGATGTTGCAGACAATATGAAGGCTGGATAAAGGAAGGTGGGGTAGATACCTCATAGCAACTTGGTTGTACCTCAAGATTTTTGAGTTGATTCAAGATTTGTTGTAGGTCATTTAGAGATAGAGTTGGAGTGGCTGGGATAGGATTGGGAGGGTTGGTGACGTGGAAAGGACCATGTTGGTAGGGATAAGAATATGAGTAGAGGGGAGGTGGAGGAGGAGGATGGAATGAGTGGTGAGGTTTTGGGATGAAGGCTGCATGAGTCATTTGGAATGGGGAATGGGATGTTGGGAGAATATGGAGAAGATATGGTGTGGGAGAAGAGGGGAAGGAGATGGTGTTGGGAGAAGAAGTGGAAGAGGTTAAATGAATTGATGCAAGGAAGATGAAGTGGTATTATTGCGAGGGCTCTTGGTTAAAGTGGTATGAGTGGCTTGATGGATTAGTCCTTGGTCAAAATATGATGTTCCTAAATGGTTCACATTACTTGTATAGGGGATGTGATGGATAGTGGATAGGGTACCAGGTGGGGTGAGGGGCACCTCCCCTAAATGAGTTGAAGGAGTCATTGAAGGGTGAGGGATCAACTGAAAATGGTCCATGAGAGGGCACTCTTGAGATTGGGCTTGGCTTCTGGTCAAGAACATAAGCAGTTAAAGACAAAACAAGAAGTGGAGAAACAAATAAGATAGAAAGGAGGTATTATGACCCAATTTTGGAGGGAATCATCTATGCCTAGATAGTTCTGACTATGAACTACACCTACCTCAATGGTGTTGACTATGAATTGCACCTGCATGGGCGGTCTTGTGTTGAACTGGTTGTGCCTAGGAGATTGCTTCTAAAAATAATTTATAGGGACTATGATGATAGAACAGGTGATAGAGAGATGGGTGGCTAGCAATTTTGGTATTTTTCTGGTTTTTATGATTTTTTTTGGTGTTTTTGGAATAAAATTCTAACTAAAAAAACAAAACCATCATACAACAAATAATTAAGATGACGATGTTTATTGTGACTAAGCTTGGTTTTGATATTTGTTGTTTCTTAGGCTTTTTTATCTTTTTTTGGTTGATTTTTATTATTTTTGTTTAGTTTTCTATGTTTTGATGCTACCTACCCCTAAAATTTACAAAAGGTGGATAAGGGAGATCTACAAGGTGTGTCTATGCATGCTCCTTGATATACCCTAGAGTATGTGGGGAGAAGCTATGCGTAAACAACTAAAAAGCTTCCTAAAGTGGGAGTGGTTCAAGGTACCTAAAAGAAAAAATACATCCAATATCCTTTTTAGGGGGTGTAAGAGGTGACGTTGTCTAAAACCTGTGTTGGTCCAGTCAGCTCCCGCTTCACCCTCGGGCGTGTTCGGTAAAAAATGATAGTTTTGCACCCACTAATTATTTATCCCCATGAGCAAGGGCATATAACCTCATACTACCCTGAGCTAGTCCCAAGGGTAGTCAAATTTCTGGTGATGAAATCCAGGAAACCATGCAAACTAGCTATGGTTTCTAAAAGGAACAACCGATGGTTGGGGATAAAGTCCAACTTCATCGATTGGTTTAAAATATGTTGTGCAAGTGATGTGAGCTTATATGTTTGATTATTTTAGATTTTCCTTTTAGGTATGCTTAAATAGGATGCACAAACAAAACTATCCTAAAGATACCAAATGCAAATATTTCCTAGACTAAATGAAAAGAAGGCAAGTCCTAATCTAAGAATGTTATTTCACTATCTAAGATGCAAAGAAAATAAACTCTATATAGGAAATGAAGTGTAATTAGCCTACACTAAACAAGATGAAGTAAGCAAGAAAGTATTCCTAAACAAGATGATTTTGGAAAATAAAACCTAATCTAAGAAGTAAGCAATGAAGTATTCCTAAGCTAATCAAGAAAGGAAAGAAACCTATGCTAGAAAAGGAAAGAAGAGGATAGCATCAGCGCCTCCATGAAACTGCTAGTCAAGAAACATGGCTAAAAGAGTTATGTAGCTTAAAATATTGTTGATGATTAGAGTTGGTTTATTTTGTCTTTTGAGATCTGTTTCCCTATGTGGGAATTTTGGTACTAATATTTTGACCCTTATGTGGGCACTGGTTTGATTTTTTTTATGTTCTTCTAAGCCCCTGTGTGGGCTCTCTTTCAATCGTTGTTATTTTGTTAAACAACCCCTGCATGGGTCTATTTTTTCTCTGGGCTAGTTCATGGAGCAGCTAGGGTGTAGACACCTTGTTTTGTGCTTCTCTACGTACTTTTTATCATATGCTTATGTTTCTGGTTTTGGGCACCAGTTCAAACCCATATAATATAATTTCTACCACCTAAAAAAAAAAGGAAAGAAGAGAAAAGTCCTACGCTAATTTGCATAACAGAAAGGCTATGCTAATGAAAATAAAATCCAAAAGACAAGAAAGAAATCTTCTTGTCACAATCCTCCCAGAACGAACTCTTGTTGATTCATGTTTTAATTCATATTTCATAAATTAATATATGGGACATGGTTTTGCTGATGGTTTTTATGTTGCAGGTACAAGTCCTCAAAATATGAAATGGGAAATGATGGTGGGTGAAAACTTTCACCTACGATGGTGTATTCACATTGGTAGGGATGAAAGAAGCCCTATCAATGAAACATTTTCTAGTGGCTCAGGTTACATGGAAGCCCTTATAGAAACACTCATATAGATGCATGTAGTTGTATTATGAATGTACGCTTACATTTGAATGGTTGTCTATTATTCTAAACCCTCCAACAAAAAGGAAAGTGCCACGAAGCATAGGAGCTATTCTTAAAAGGAAAATGATGATATTTTACTGTCATGGGATTGCCTGAATAAGAAGAAATACTAGAGGTATATAAATATATTTGTTTGATTTAAAATTGCTTTCTAATTAAATCTCCATTCTTGTTTTTATTTTATTAATAATAATAATATAAATAATAATAATAATTATATATATATATATATTGCTTGATAAAAAGGGGTTGTACTCGGGTCCCCCACCCTTAACAAATTATATCTCTCTTATTTAGAGCTTGAGATTTTACAAATAGATACACTTATCATCTCAATTGAGATGCTATAGTTAGAAACCTACATCATTTTACATAAAATGTTTGAATTCTTGATTTTCATTTTTTGGATCTTTTCAAATCTTTGTATGAATTCAATTACTCAAGAATTTAGCATCTTCCTTGACATTTTATCATAGAAGCCTTCACAATGCCAAAACTTCACCTCTACTATCCATGCCTTGCATATTAGTAGAGTAATATTTCCAAAACATCGCACTAACATAGTCTACTTTACCAAATATGGATTTCTAGTTTCCTTCCTGAAACACAAATGCAACCACAAAAATTATAATAAATAGTCTAAATGAACACACATTATTGTTACAAAATAAAATAGATATTACCAATGGAAAATATTGAAGTAAATCTTAATATTTAATTGACTTAGGCAATCAACAATTTTTGTCAGCTTCAAGTAAACTTTCTACTTCCTCTAACCATGAAAAGAAGATGTTAACTTCACGATCCTCAACCAAAATCCCTCTATAGGCTAGCTTATCTGCACATTTGTTTCCTTCCCTTAATATATGTGTAAACCTGATTTCTTCAAACTCTTTAGCAAGATCTTGAATTTCCACAATTATCTCTTGTATGTTCCATGGAGCCTTTGCTTTCCTCAAAATTGTATTTATTACTATGAGAGAATCACCTTCCATCCAAAATCTATTCCATTTTATTTGTTTACATATTTTTAACCCTTCTAAAGCTACCCAAGCTTTAGCTTCATTATTTGTCTTAAAACCATAATTGAAAGCATAATGAAACAAAATATCTCCTCTATTATTTTTAATTATTCCTCCTCTTGCTGGTCCTGGGTTTCCTTTAGATGCTCCATCAAAATTCAACTTAACCCACTCCACATCCGGTGGTTTCCACTTTATATTCTTTACCTTATTTTTGCTTCTCTTGTACCCAACATCATAATTCCATTTAATGACTTGACTCCATCTATCAAGACTCTTTGCTTACATATTAGGGATTGGGTGAGTTGATAGGGTTGGTTTAGACTCATCTATGGCTAAACATATCTTATTTTAATTACCTCTAAACTGCTTTCCTTTCCTTTAAATATTCTTCTATTCCTTTCTAGCCATATCGTCCAAAGTATTGTATCTTTTGATATATCCTGTATAGTCTAGAAAGCCTCACTTTTATAAGTGTTCTTCCATTGCTTTAACCAATCTTCAATTCTGCTATTCATCACCATGCATTTACAAACATATTAAAAATCCACTGCCATAGATTCTAGACAATTGAGCAATGTTCCAAGAGATGGTCAATACTTTCCTCCTCATTATAGAAAACACATTTAGAGGGGCCATGAAAACCCCTTATCATAAGGTTATCCCAGGATAAAATTCTTTTATGACCTACTAGCCAAACAAACATTTTGACTTTGGGAATGCTTTGGCTATCCCAAATATCTCTCCAAATTCTAATGATATTATTATTATGTTGGTGTTGAACATTATCTACACTTATTGTCATGTATTCTCCTGAGCTATTACATTCCCAAATCAATTTATCCTTGGCACCCCTCATAATAATTACAATTGTTATCTTTCTACTCAATTGAATCCTAGCATCAATGTCTTGTATACTTGTAAAATCATCTTCTTTCCATTTGTATCTTCCTTCTCGATCCTTGTAAAAAATATTCAAAACTCTATCACTGTATTTGTCTTGAAGCAATCTCATCCAACGTTTCAAAATTGGATCTAAATTGAGTGGTTTTTTTATCACACCAAGTATCCATCCAAATGGATTTTTTTCTTCAGTTCCCACCACCCATATTAAACCTTTAATCATAATATCAATAGATTTTTTCAAACCATTCCAAAGAGCAGAATCATTTAAAAGAGAGAATGCAGTAAATATTAAACTTGGGTCATTGGGATCAACATGCTTAGAAGAATTCTTGCCCATTGTATTTGAATCTCTTTGTACATTCTCCTGGATAATTTTTTTCCTAAGAGCTAAGTTTTCATTTGTAAGAACTCTTAAACAAAGACCTTCCCTAGTTTTTTCATCACACAACTTGCTCCATTTCACCAAAGAAAATTTTCTTTTATCATGTAAACCTGACCATAAAAAGGATCGTAAAATAAATATTAATTTTTTTCAACTAATTTTGTCATAGAATACAAAGACATATAATATGTTGGAATGGCTTGTAAGACATAATTAATTAACTGCACTCTTCCTACTAATGATAACCATCTATATTTCCAAGCTGGAAGTTTATTTTAAACTTTACTAATAACTAGATTTCATAAATCTATCCTCATTCTCCCCTCAAATAAAGGCATCCCTAGATAAGTTGTTGGAAAATTTGTCTCCTCAATTTGAAGCAACCAACAAATTCTTGCTTTGATATTAGCAGGAGTATTAAGAAAGTAAATTTTGGATTTGGTCCTATTAATTTTTTACCCTTAAGCTCTTTCGTACTTTTTTTAAAAGTTATTCAAAGCTCAACCTCATTTATCCTTGCCCTTCCAAAAATGGTTGTATCATCTAGAAAATGTTGATGGGTGATGTTATCGATGTTATTACTAACCTTAAGTCCACTTATAAACCCATCTTTGTAAGCCTTGTTATAGTTCCTACTCAAAACTTCTGCCATAATAATGAACAAATAAGGAGATAGAGGATCTCCGTGTCTAAGGCCTCTCTTGGATTTAAAATATTTGTCACTAACCCATTGACCAATACTGAATAAGAAACTATAGAGACACAAGATTTAGTCCATATAACTCATTTATTCCCAAAACTAAACTTATCTAAAACTGCAAAAACAAAATTCCAATTAACCCTATCATAGGCTTTACTCATATCAAGTTTTAAGATCATAGCTTTCTCTTTTCTTGAAGTTGCTGAATGTATAACTTCATGAGCTACTATGATCCCATCCAAAATTTGTCTCCCTTTCACAAAACCTCCTTGCTCTTCTAAAATTATTTTGTCTAATAATGGCCTTAATATATTTGCCATCACTTTGGAAATAATCTTATAAGCCATATTACATAGGCTTATGGGTCTAAAAAATCAAACAATTCAACATCATTCTTTTTTGGAATTAGGGTAAGATAAGTTGCATTTATTTTATAAGGAATGTATTTTTTTACCCTAGATTTTTCCACTACCACCAATAAAGAATCCTTCACTATATCCCAATTATGTTGGTAAAAAGCTACAGAGAGCCCATCTAGACTAGGGGATTTATCCTTATTAAAAGAGAAAAAAGCTAAATGAACTTCTTCTATAGTAATAGGCTCCATAATTTTTCTATTGTCTTAATTTGTTATAATTGAAGGAACATCTTGAAGAAGAAATCATTAAGAAATTCAGTCTCCTCTAAACCTAGAATATTTTGATAAAACGACTTAGCCTCTTTTCTAATTTTACTCTGATATTCAATCCAAACCCCTTCTATCGATTTAATTATATCATTTCTAGAAGAAGATCTATGTACTATAGCCATCCTATGAAAAAACTTTGTATTTTTATCTCCTTTTAACCAAGTCTGTCTTGATTTTAATCTCCAAACATTCTCTTCCTTACTCAAAATATTATGATATTCACTAAGAAACTCCCTTTCCTCCGAGCTTGTATTATTTTCATCACCTTTTTGGAGTTTATAAAGTTTATCTTTTAGTTCTTCTTTCTTCCAAAGGTGTTCTTGTTCCAATATTTTAATCTAGATGTCATAGCTTTAATTTGGTTTGGAAGAGCATACAACCCACCATTACCTAAAGAATTTCATGTTTGAGCTATCATATCAACAAATTGAGGATGGTCTTCCCACATTTGCTCATGTTTAAAATATAATTTTTTTTGAATTCACTAACCACCATTTTAACTCTTATTGGACAGTGATATGAACCAATCCTTGTTAAGATATTAATTTTAGTACAAGTTCCTTCATCTAGCCAATGATCTAAGAGAATGCATTTATCTATTTTTTCTGCTATTAGATTCTGGCCTCTCCTATTGTTGGTCCAAGTATAGTTGTCTTCTTCAAAATCAACTTTCCATAGATTGTTGTTTTGAATAAAAGCTAAGAAATATTTAATACTTTGGGTCAATTTCCTAATTCCCCCAAATTTTTCATTTAGCTTGGCAATGGCATTAAAATCTCCAACATAAAATCGATTTCTTGGTCTTTACTGTTGTGAGTATTACATTATTTTGTCCTTTTGTCCTAATGTATGTGTCACTTTGTGAAAGTGCAAAGTGTCAAAAGAGAGAGGAGTATGAAGAGTCACTCACATGTGACACGTTGAGAGTTTATCTTAATGACAAGAATGTGAAAGATTGCATTTCCCAAATTTTTAGAGGAGAGCAACAATTTGAGGACTGAAAAGTCATGTATTGTATTATATTGGAGATAACTCTCCATTGTTGTATCATACCTTGAACATGGAAGAATAATAGATGAAGATCTCTCTTTTGTGATATATTTGTGTCAATATCTTGTGTCTATCTTTCATGTGTGATCTTAATGTGTTTATTTATGTTTCAATGCATAATATAATGATCTTGGTTTATGTTTTGTTAACATGAAATAGTCTCATGTTCCAATATGGTATTAGAGCAAGGTTGAGAAAGTTCTTGAGAAAACCAGAAAACCAGAGAGCCAAGGAGAACCAGTGAGCCAGGTTGTTTGCGTAGTTTTTGGTACAATCATCGCCATTCAATGACACCCATTTGAGATGTTGAAGGTAAGGATATTTGTGATATCAGGGTGACACACTGGAAGAAGAGAAAGAGAACTCGAAAAAAATAAAAAAATTGGAAGCCTACGTAGTACAGAAAAGAAGAAGAGATATTGGAGGTTCTAAAATTTTGAATACGTAGAAGAAGAAATTGATGCATCTTTGTTTGTATATCTATGGTGGATATACCACTACCAACTAAGGATAAGTGTGGAGTTGAAAAAGTTAGAGTTGAGCTCAAGATTGCTTAAAAAAAAATTGGAGGTTTCTGTGGTGCATCCAACCATAGAGAAGGTGTTGGCCGAGCTCAGCTATATTGTAACCTTTGCATAGGTCGAGTCCCCAAATCGACATAACCGAGTTTCATTCATTTCTTTGAATAATTTTACCAAATGAACCATTCTCCATGCAAACAAACAAAATCAATCTAGAGCTTGGTGAAAGTATTGTGAGAGCCTGTGAATCTGTCCCAGCTATTGCAATGGACATGCCATGTTAACGGATGTAGAGAGATCCTAGAATGTTTTCTATCGAAGAAGAGAAATTTGATGCATGTGGATGCCATATAGATTTGAAATACTGCAGCACATTTTCTATTCTAAAGGGAGTAATACGATATCCGATCTAAACTGTTGTGGTTTGTTGCTGAGTATTGTTGTTCATTTTAGTTGTGCATGTTAGAAGCCCAGGTAGATTCTAAATATTTCTAAGACTTTGGTATGTTTTGGAGAACCATTACACTTTGGGTGACATTCATAGAGAGTAAGCATTTGAAGCACCAAAAACATTGAGTAATATCAATTATCGTGTACTATAAGGTCAATTAGGGTTCTGTTGGTCCGACTTTCATACACACCCTGTGAAGAATGAGCAGGAAACTCTGATAACACTTATACGGGATAAATCCCACTCACTTTAGGATCTAACTGGTTATCCAAGGTGCGAGTTACAGAGTCGGGTCGAATGTCAATTCACTCTTTTCCGCTTCTGGAATAGTTTTCAATATGGACTGTTTCTTACCTTACAACGGGCTCAATGAACTTGTTCAGTAATGTTCAGAAGTTGTCACTTGTTGACAATCAGATTTAAAATTGATTCTTTGATCTAGCTCTCATGGGTCAGCAGATTTAAATAAAAGACAAAATTAAAAGAAAATAAAAATGGATCATTTCACGGTAAAACAAAGAGAGGGTAGGGTAAGGCAGAAAGAGAAGTTTATCAAACTTTAACTGTAAGGCCAAAACTACCAATTTTATCTATACTATCAGCTTCACAATAGAACAAATCAAAGAAGAAAGTGTCCAGTTTTCTAAGATCACTTTCAACTAAGAGCACAAGGCAAAGGTGGAACAGGTCTGGAAGAAAATCATAAACAGAAGGGAAGTCCGTTAAAATTGGTATTTCTCACCGACAGCATAGCTCACACAGTGAGGACAGAGCAATTAGAACAAACTTGAACCTTAAATCGATGATTTTCCCTAGCATACAATAGAACAAATGAAGCCCAACAACATATTTAATCTTGGTAACACAGATTTACAAGATATATTTAATAAACTTTAATGAAACGGATAACAAAAGAAAATGAACTTATCACAATCTGCAAAAGATTAGGCTCCTGGCCATGCTATCACGAGAAAACAAAAGCACATCAACTCCAAGTCCAGAAATAAAATATTTCACAGAATTTGCAAGAAATTGCTTCAATAGCCTTTTATTTCTAAGTCTCCGCCTCCTGCGATTACATTTAGAAGTTGTATTTATAGACTCAGGACAGATCCTGATCTTTTCAAAAATATCTTGCTCTCAAACCCTAAATCTTATCACCTTAAACCCTAGGACCCGGGTTTTACAATATAAAGCCATTTAAAACAAAGCTCGGACAAAACTTAACCATTCTGCAACTCAGTGCAGTCACTTGCCATAAATGGAGAAGATAGAATTCGAATGCCACTTGCATTCACCCGCAACTGTAAATAAATGCCCTCATTAATTCCTTCGGGTAACGCCGGATGAGTCACCACTTTTTCGACATTTCATCTCCGCAGAGCCATCCGTGAGCTGAAAATCTCTGCAAACCATTAATTCTGCCATAAATTTTCATTAAATGCCTTCACCGGCAAAATTCGGTAACTGTGTGCAGATATTTCCATTTTTCGGCCAATTCTCGACATATTCCACTATGGGCGCAGCTTAGTCACCGTAGAATCTCTTTGCAGCCAGATCTGAAAAAATTGGATGACACAACAATTTTCGACATCTTTCCTTTCAATATGGCCGTCTTTGATTAATTTGCACTAAGCTTTACCTTTATGGCCATTTCTCCGCTATCCCGTAAGTGACAGATGGCTTCCTGCATGAAAGGACAAAAGATGGATTAGTATTTTAAAAATATTAAATCAAAACTTTAATTATTAAATCAGATTAAAACCCTAAAGTTCATTTGCATGTCGGCCTTCTCGATACGTGGCTTCAGTGTTTTGACACGTGTCACAAAATCGTGACACGTGTCCATTTTCAGCTGTCTTGCATTTCTGGCTCTTTGCTGTCAAGGTCATGAAAATGCGACATGTCACGATTTCGTGACATGTCACGAAATCGCGACATCCCCACTCTTGTCACTTTTTTCTCCACATGCCGTGAAACGTGACATGTCACGATTTCTGACATGTCGCAAATCGTGACCTTCTCCCGCATCTGCACTTTTCTTCATTGTCCGCAATGCGACATTCTGATTTCACGATTTTTCATGTCACGAAATCATGACCAAATACCCCTTGGCCTTTTTAATTCTTCCAATGACTTTTTTCCAAATCACGACACCCCCTTTCACTACTTTGTCTTCGTCGATTTCGAACTCCATTTCGACCTCAACTTGCCTTTCTTTCCTTACCTTAGTTTCACTTTTGATTTCACATCTCCTGTCTCCGACTTTCCTTCCTTTTTCACATTTCTGACTACTGTCGCGATTTCGCGACCAATTTCATGCCTTAGTCCTTTTTCCTCTTCTTCCTTCGCCTCGACTTGTCGCGATTTCGCGACATGTCGCGAAATCGCGACCCTCCCCCTTTTCTCCTTCCAAAACACATGTCACGATTTCGCGACATGTCACGAAATCGTGACCATTTCATGCCTTAGTCATTTTTCTCTCTCCCCAAAATGCGACATTCTCGACTTCCTTCTCTCTCCAAAACTTGTCGCGATTTCGTGACATGTCACGAAATCGCGACGTTCCGTACGATCTGGCTTTCTCTCTCCTAAACGGTAGCGATATCGCGACATTTCCAAAAATGGAAATGTCATGATATCGCGACATTTCCATTTTTGGAAAGTGTCGCGATTTCGCTACGCATTTCTGACTTAGCCGATTTTTCAAAAACCCGTCGCGATATCGCGACACTTCCAAAAAAGGAAAGTTTTGATTTTTAATGAATTTATCTATCTGTTTTCTGCATTTTTTTCGTACTGGTGTAAGATTTTCTTTATCCATGAATGATTCTAGCATGTAAAAAGTGAAGTCTGAGATAACAAAGCCAGAATGCAAGAATACTTGGATACTTTGATACAGGCAAAACATGAAGAAGAAAGAGGCAAGTAAAAATCTTGGACTTAGAACCTGAAAAATATCAAGAGGGTCCTTACTGCAAAAATGAAAGCTCAATGTTTTCAAAGGATGAAATTCATTTTTCAGTGGGGGTGTGTTGCTTCTCAACAAATGGCGATATCTGCGGGTAAAATAGTAGCATTATTTTAGAACCCAGGACTCTAGTTTCAAAACAACATAGACCATGTATCTTGCCTTGCCACAGACATTCTTCACAATAAATTGACTACTAACTGATAGTTGTTAAAATTTCCCAAGGACATACTAGGCTGAATTACTTAAGGAAGATTTCTGATGTGCAATTACAAGGGTATAAAACTTTCTTCAAGAATGACTGGATCGAATGTTGAACTCGGGATTGATCAACTTTTCTAGATTGTAAAAAGGGGAAACCGAGTAGAGCTCTGTTTACTAGTTTAGCCTTTTACAGCCCCGACAGAGTTACCCTTTAGATTTACACGACCCAAATTTACAACTGTGAAGTAGAATCTACAACTTGGTGGAAATAAAACATCCTTTGAATTCTTGGCTGTCTCTTTCATTATACAACTCTTTTTTCTTTTTTTTATCTCTTTTTTTTTTATATATATATTGAAAATAACAGAGTGCCAATTCAACTTACATCTCTTTCTTTTGAAATACATCAACATCTGAAAAGCCTTAGAAAGAATAACAATTTTCTTTTAATATTTCATCAATCTGGAACTGCTTCAGCCTGGGCACTGATAGCCTTTGTGGATACTCAAATAATTACATGAATCATAGTCCCCTCTCATAACCAACTTTTCTTGGATTCCCCGGGAGTTTCTCCAACCAAACAGCATAGCAGTTTCTTTATAATTAAAACAACCGTGGCAAGCAAGACACAAAATCCAATCATCCTTCCACTGTTGTTCTGACTAAAAAAATAGTTCCACTGTTCAGTTCAAACAGACTATCTCACAATTATGAAAATGAACACCGGATTCTGGACTCAGAATGGAACAATCTTTTAGAAGGCTGACTTTTTCATGATGCTCAGGCAAAGGTTAAAGAACAAAATTTTTAGAAGCCAAAGAACTTTGTACAGACTTCCAAGGATAAGTACAGACCTCTAAAACAAAATAAAATAAAAACTGCACAGACTTTAAAATAAAACTGTACAGGCAGCAAAGAAAACAAAACTGCAAGGTTATTTACAAAGGACACAAAAAAAACAACTGTACAGGCTGCAAAGGAAATGAAATAAAACAAGACTGCAGAGCTATTTACAAAGAAAATAAAATAAAACTGTACAGGCAATTAGGACTAAATAAAACAAAAGAACACTGCACAGACATTTAAAAACAAATTAAAACAAAGCAACTAAAAACTGTACAGGCAATTAAAATTAAGCTAAAGCAAAACAACTAAAAACTGTACAGGCAATCAAACTTAAGCTAAAGCAAAGCAACTGCAGAGCAATTAGGATTAAACTAAAGCAGATAAACTAAAAACTGTACAGGCAGCAAGTAAAACTAAAATAAACAACTGTATAGACATGAAAAGTAAACTAAAATAAAAAACAAAAAAAAAAAAAAAAAAAAAGTTATTTACAATGTATACACATGTTACAACTTCTTTATGACTCATTCAAATGATACATTGGACGGAACAACCGAGAAATAATGTTTTAAGTATTGACCATTAACAGGGAGGTCCAAAAAATTACCATCAAGGTCTTGTAAACGAAATGCATTACTACCTAGAATCTCAGCAATCTGGTAGGGGCCTATCCACAGTGGCTGCAACTTTGTATGCTTACCCTTCTTCTCATGGGCCTTGTCCCATAGAAGCACCAAGTCTGCCAGTCTGAAAGCTTTCACTTTGGCCCTCTTGTCAAACCACCGCTTGACGGTTTCTTGGTGCCGACTGAAGTGTTCCAGGGCTTGGAGTCTTTCATCCCGCAAGTTAGTTAGATCTAAAACACGAGCCTCTCGCATCATCTTGATCCTCAAAATAGTCTAAGACAAATTGGTAAGTAGGTAACTTCAGAGAGATGGGAACAATTGGTCGGGTACCATACAACAAAGCAAAAGGAGAAGTTTTAAGAGCCACTTTATATTTTATCCGGTCAGCCCAAAGTGCATATTTCAATAATGTATGCCATCGCTCGGGTTTATCTCGTTGTAGATTTCTTGATGGCATTCATTAAATTCTTGTTTGTGGACTCAACCAGTCCATTGCCTTGGGGATAATAGTTGGATGAGAATCTGATAACTATCCCCATCCGGTATGCCCATTCTGCAAACTCCAATGATTGGAAGGCTGGTCCATTATCACACACCAAATTCAGAGGAACCCCAAACCTAGTTATGATATTTAATTCTAGAAATTCAATGACTTCATGAGCTGTACTTCTTGTGGTGGTTGCTGCTTCAACCCATCTTGTGCAAGTAATCAGTAGCTGTCAGAACATACTTATGCCCTGCTGAAGAATTTGGATTAATCACTCCCACAAAATCAAGTCCCCACTGCATGAAAGGTTTATTTATTACAACAAGTTGCAATGGGAGAGCCCGGTTGGCCTCTTTGGCTGCAAAAGTTTGGCACTGATGGCAGGTTCTTACATGCTGATGTGCATCCTTAAAAAGTGTAGGCCAGTAATAGCCTGCTCTCAGTATTTTATGTGCAGTAGCAGATCCTGATGAATGCCCTGCCCCTAACTTTTCATGAAAACTGGACATGACTTCACTGACTTCACTGGGAGAAATGCATCTCAAGAAAATGCCAGCATAATTCTCTCTGTACAAATTACCTGCTTTGAGGAGATAATGAGCAACTTTCAGTTTTAATGCTCTCCTTTGGGTTCTGTTCAAGTGAGACGGGCAAATTCCAAATTGCAGTAGATGAGTAATATCCCCATACCAGTCATCAGATTCAGAATTTAACTGATTAACTTCTTCCCGTAGAGGTACTTCGGCAATGTGTCGGGACAAACCAAGTCCCCTGATCAATTTAGCAGGCCGAATTTCTAAATCATATTCTTGCAGCCTTGTAACCCAATTACCCCTCAGTTCACCCAACTCATTCTGACTTAGAAGGTATTTAACAGCTGGGTCTGGCACTATAGCATGAATTCTGCTTCTTAGTATGTAGTGCCTGAACTGTTTAACTGCTCTTACCAAGGCATAAGCTTGTTTGTCTAAACGAGAATATTTCAGCTCAGCCCCCTTCAAATTGGTACTCTTGAAAGCAATTGGATGTTCTCCGGTATCTCTCCGTTGGGTCAGAACTGCAGCAAGTGTGTGTTCAGAAGAGAAAGTGTACAGATAAAAATCTGCACTGAAATCTGGGCTTACCAGAACTGGTGCTTGTTTTATGGCTGTCTTGATTTCTTGGAAAGCAGTCTTAGCTTCTGTGGTCCAGACAATCTGAGCAGTTTGCTTTAGCATGTCATTCATTGGCTTGACTATCTCAGCAAAACCGGAGATGAACTTCCTGACAAAGTTAATTTTTCCAAAGAAGGACCTCAACTCTTTCTTGGAGTTGGGAAATGGTATGCCAGATATGGCTTCAACTCGCCCGGATCCATAGAAATGCCATCTTTTGTGACCAAGTGCCCAAGGAGCTTTCCCTCCGTTACACCAAAAATTCACTTCTTTGGATTCAAGGAAATGCCAAACTCCCTGCACTTATTAAACACAGACTCCAGGTGCTTTACATGGTCAAACCTAGATTTAGAGAAGACTCGTTAAATCATCCATGTAAACAACAATACATTTACCCATAAGCCCCTTGAAGGCATGATCCATTGCTCTTTGAAATGTAGCTCCGACATTTATTAATCCAAATGGCATCCTCTTGTAAGCAAAAGTTCCCCACTTAGTTGTGAAAGCAGTCTTCATTCTGTCTTCCTTCTCAACCAATATCTGATTATAGCCTGAGAAGCCATCCAGGAAAGACATCATCTCTGAACCATTGACAATCTGCAAGACTTCATCCATAGAGGGCAGAGGGTAGTTATCCTTCTCAGATGCCTTGTTTAAATTTCTAAAATCCACACACAGGCGGATCTCTCCATTTTTCTTCCTGACTGGCACCAGATTGGCCACCCAAGTAGAATGCCTGATGGGAAAAATAATGGCAGCACTTAACAGTTTTTCTACCTCTTTCTGGATGATGGGCTCCAACAGAGCATTAACATGCCTCTGTTTTTGCCGGAAAGGCTTGCAAAATTCTTTTAAAGGTATAATGTGAGTGTAAACTTTCGGATCAAATACCTTTAAGTCTTTGTATGACCAGGCCATGACATCCTTGGACCTGTGAAGAAAATCAATCATACTTCTCTTTATTTTTGGATCACAGTTCTTAGCCAACTTGATGTGCCTGGGATCTTCTTCAGTCCCTATGTTCAAATTTTTAGTCTCACTGTCTGTGGCAGCCACATAATCCTCAGAATTCACCTTTTGCTTGATTTTGTCAACATCAAAGAGCCGCTCCAGCTCCACCATGCCTTTTGGAATTCTGTTGTCTTTCAACTTCATTATTCCCCTGTCATCATCTAACTGTTCCAGAAGGGTGTCTCTTTGGCCCTCATCAATTATAGCATTCTCAAATGTGTTAGTACTCTGCAAAAAATTTACAATCTGTTGATCATCAGAGAAAACCTGAAAATTGTCTATATTGTTTGGAACTGAAGGACAAGGGACTAACTCAATTGAAAACTTGTTCCATTTAAATTCTTCCAATGGCTTTAAACTTGCAGCTGAAGAAGCCAAGACATCTGCATGTGAATTCTGCTCCCTGGGTATATGTGTCAGATTAAATGCATCAAAATCTTCTACAAGATCCCAAGCCCGGTGTTTGTATCCTTTTAAATAAGATGCTTTACACTGGAATTTACCCTTGACTTGATTTGCCACCAATTCTGAATCAGTGAAAACTTGAATATTTCTCACACTTCTATCCAAAGCAAATTTCAAACCTAAAATCAGAGCTTCATACTCTGCTAAATTATTTGTACAAGGGAACTGTAGGCGGTAAGACATAAAATATGTCTGACTTTCAGGCCCTTTGAGGACTGCCCCTGTTCCAGAACCCTGTTTAGATCTAGCTCCATCCACATGAAGTGTCCAGACTTCATTAGTATGTACAGGATGGGCTTTATTAAACTTGTCATTTTGCCCAGTTGTTAAATTGTAGACTCCAATATCTACCTCTGCAATATTTACAGTTTCATTTGCTGCATTGTACTCAGTAATTGTATGCTTGTACCTGGGTTCTCTTTCAACCCGTAATTGATTTGCCACTCCTTTCCACGGCAACCACATGTGTGAAAAATCTGTTGCCAAGTATCCGTTCAGAGATCTAGACCAATCCCTACTCAACAGCATCCCGTACCCCACTGGGATATCCACAACCTGAATTTCAATTTTATGTTGAGCCCTTGGCTCAGATGCTAATTGGATATGAATATTTTGAAGCTCTCCAACAACTTTAACCTCTGATTTGTCCAATTGGACAACTCTCCTTTCAGACTTCATTGGGGTCAGACCCAACTACTCGACAAATGGCCAAAGGCATAACATTTGCAGATGCACCTGAATCTACCAAACAATTATGTAAGTTCTTCCCAAAAATACGGACAATCAGTAAAAAGGGGGGAACTTCAGTTTTTTCTTTGTACATGGCTAGATTGGCATGTGCTATTTTCTTTCCTTTGTCCACAGGTTTAGTAGCAGGGCCAGAGTATGTTTTTATCAGATTGTCTCTCTGCTCTGAAATCTGTGCCAACTCATGCAGAGTAATGTTGGCCTTAATCTTTTTCATATCCTCCACTATGTTATATCCTTTGTTAAGTGGAGGGACAAAAGCATCTGGTCCTCTTTGACTTCCTCCCTTTGGTGGAGATGGATTATTGCTTGGAGAGGGGTCGGGAGGAACATTGTGAGAGTTGTCCGGAGGGGTTGATGTAGTATTAGGCTCCGGATTCCTGTTTCTCAGGTTGTAATTATCTCTTCTGTACTGCTGGAAAGCCTGCACCTCATCCATAGGCATTTCAACTACATTCTCAGATTCATCCGGGAAAGTGAAAGAATCCAGGACCATAGCTGCACTGTGGCCAGATGAACTTGGGCCATCAGCAGCTCTTTGATTTTTCGGGGAGATCAAATCCCCGGACAAAGCTTCAAATGCATTGCAAAATTCCAGACAATCCAACTCCCCATGCTCGTGAAGTGGCATGTATTCTCGCACCAGCTTGGGCAGAGCTAAATCACAAATGTTCACATCATGGCCTTTGCCCTTGTAATCTTTATTAGGTTCATATGGGGGCTTGTTGAATCTGTTTGGTTGATATGAATATCTGTTGGAGTTGTCCCCAGTAGAAACTTGCCTTTTAAAACTCAAGAAATCATTGGCCAGCTTCTGAACAATCTTTGAGACTTCTTCCACTCTTGCATTGTCAGCCTCTTTCACTGGGTTCTGTACATTCTCAACAGGTGCTACAACCAATGGATTTGTTGATGGTAGAGTCTGACAAACTGGCAGCATCATCTGATGTGGAATAGGATTGAACACAGGGGCAGCTTGTGTAATCAGAGGAATTTGCTGAGCATTTAAAGGTTGGGGTCCCAACTGTCTTTCCAGAATCAAAGCTTCTTTATAAGCTTCTGTCAAATTAGTAACAGTGGGATCTCTCTTCAAAAAGACAGAGGTCATGGGATCCAGGGAATTTCTAAAGATCTCTAATGCCAGGTCAGCATTCGGTACATAATAGCCAATAAGTCTACCATAAGCTTTCTGGAATCTAACATTATAGGATCTGATAGATTCACTTAATTCTCTCTTGATGCCAAAAAATTGCTGGTATAAAATACTAGGGTCTATCACTTCACCGAACTGTGACACAAAAACTTTTTCTAAGTCATTCCAGCTGGTGACAGAATCATTAGTGAGGTTTAGAAACCAATCATAAGCTCCCTCCTGGAGAGTGAACGGGAATAGTCTGCAGGCAACATCCTCATGTTGTACATTTAATAATTTCAAAGCATTCTTGAATGCAACCAAATGTTCCTCTGCAGTTCTTGTCCCATCATGTTTATATCTGGGGAGATATCTTTCCGGATTTCTGGGCAGGTCATGGGCAATACCCGAAATATTCAAAGCAGTGGAGCCCAACCAATTTGCCATTACTACTTGGCTGACTGTGATATTCTGAGTTGTGGTTGGAGTAACTATCAGCGGTGATAAAACTGTTTCTGACAGAGACTTGGCCCTTCTGAGGCCACTTCTTCTCGGAGTTTCTAATTCAGGGACAAGGAGCTCTCCGGCTCTGGGGTGGGACCTTGTTACCCTGTACGTAGAATCCAACTTTTCACAAGCACTTACAAACTTACAGTTCTTAACAGAGTACTGAACTTGAGGTCTTCTCTTCTGGCAATTTTAAAAACTGTACTGACAATTTACAATACTGACCGGAGCTCACTGGGCCATTTTTAAATGTTGGTGTTAAGTCCCGCTGTTCAGGCAAAAACTCAAACAACAAAATTTAAAAGAGCCAAAGAGGAGGGAAAAGGATTCAAAAGATAAAATACCAGACTCAACACATACAACTTACAATACTTGAACGGAGTTCAAAAGGCCCTCCTTCTAGCGCCATTTTTAAATGTTGGTCCGACTTTCATACACACCCCGTGAAGAATGAGCAGGAAACTCTGATAACACTTATACGGGATAAATCCCACTCACTTTAGGATCTAACTGGTTATCCAAGGTGCGAGTTACAGAGTCGGGTCGAATGTCAATTCACTCTTTTCCGCTTCTGGAATAGTTTTCAATATGGACTGTTTCTTACCTTACAACGGGCTCAATGAACTTGTTCAGTAATGTTCAGAAGTTGTCACTTGTTGACAATCGGATTTAAAATTGATTCTTTGATCTAGCTCTCATGGGTCAGCAGATTTAAATAAAAGACAAAATTAAAAGAAAATAAAAATGGATCATTTCACGGTAAAACAAAGAGAGGGTAGGGTAAGGCAGAAAGAGAAGTTTATCAAACTTTAACTGTAAGGCCAAAACTACCAATTTTATCTATAC
This sequence comes from Wollemia nobilis, assembly GCA_028583015.1. Lineage (NCBI taxonomy): Eukaryota > Viridiplantae > Streptophyta > Pinopsida > Araucariales > Araucariaceae > Wollemia > Wollemia nobilis. Next base: position 5,753,098 of record JAQPPZ010000314.1, read on the forward strand.
TATCAGCTTCACAACAGAACAAATCAAAGAAGAAAGTGTCCAGTTTTCTAAGATCACTTTCAACTAAGAGCACAAGGCAAAGGTGGAACAGGTCTGGAAGAAAATCATAAACAGAAGGGAAGTCCGTTAAAATTGGTATTTCTCACCGACAGCATAGCTCACACAGTGAGGACAGAGCAATTAGAACAAACTTGAACCTTAAATCGATGATTTTCCCTAGCATACAATAGAACAAATGAAGCCCAACAACATATTTAATCTTGGTAACATAGATTTACAGCATATATTTAATAAACTTTAATGAAACGGATAACAAAAGAAAATGAACTTATCACAATCTGCAAAAGATTAGGCTCCTGGCCATGCTATCACAGAAAACAAAAGCACATCAACTCCAAGTCCAGAAATAAAATATTTCACAGAATTTGCAAGAAATTGCTTCAATAGCCTTTTATTTCTAAGTCTCCGCCTCCTGCGATTACATTTAGAAGTTGTATTTATAGACTCAGGACAGACCCTGATCTTTTCAAAATATCCTCTTCTCAAACCCTAAATCTTATCACATTAAACCCTAGGACCCGGGTTTTACAATATAAAGCCATTTAAAACAAAGCTCGGACAAAACTTAACCATTCTGCAAATCAGTGCAGTCACTTGCCATAAATGGAGAAGATAGAATTCGAATGCCACTTGCATTCACCCGCAACTGTAAATAAATGCCCTCATTAATTCCTTCGGGTAAGCTGGATGAGTCACCACTTTTTCGACATTTCATCTCCGCAGAGCCATCCGTGAGCTGAAAATCTCTGCAAACCATTAATTCTGCCATAAATTTTCATTAAATGCCTTCACCGGCAAATTTCGGTAACTGTGTGCAGATATTTCCACTTTTCGGCCAATTCTCGACATATTCCACTATGGGCAGCAGCTTAGTCACCGTAAAATCTCTTTGCGGACAGATCTAAAAAAATTGGATGACACAACAATTCTCGGCATCTTTCCTTTCAATATGGCCGTCTTTGATTAATTTGCACTAAGCTTTACCTTTATGGCCATTTCTTCGCTATCACGTAAGTGCCAGATGGCTTCCTGCAAAAGGACAAAAGATGGATTAATACTTTAAAAAATATTAAATCAAAACTTTAATTATTAAATCAGATTAAAACCCTAAAGTTCATTTGCATGTCGGCCTAATTCGTGCTTTGACACGTGTCACAAAATCATGACACGTGTCCATTTCCAGTTGTCTTGCATTTCTGGGCTCTTTACTGGCAGGGTCGCGAAATCGCGACATCCCCTACGTCTTGCTGCTTTTTGCTCCACAGGCCAAGAAAACGCGACATGTCACGAAATCGCGACTTTCTCCTGGCATCGTGCAACTTTTCTTCGTTGCTACCACAAAAACGCGACAGCAACTACCCTTGGTACTTGTTTGTTCCGATCGTGTCACGAAATTGCGACACGGCCGCCCCTTCCCCTTTGACTTTATTTGGCTCGGCCGTGTCGCAAAATCGTGACATGGCCGCCCCTTGGCATTCTTTGAATTGGTCGTGTCGCGAAATCGTGACACGGTCGCCCTTGGCCTTCTCTGCCTTGGCCGTGTCGCGAAATCATGACACGGCCCCCTTTGCACTACTTTGTCTTCGGCTATCGCGATTTCGCGACAGCCCTCAACTTTGCCTTTGCTTTAGCCTTAGCCTTGGTTTCACTTCGGTTTTGCTTTCACAACTCCTCCACCATGTCGCGAAATCGTGACATGATGGCTCCTTACCTTGCCAGCCTGAACTTTGTCACGATTTCGCGACATCCTTCTCACTCGGGCCCCTTCTGCCAAACATGTCACGATTTGCGACATCACGAAATCGCGACGTCACGATTTCATGACAATTTTTTGCCTTAGTCGATTTTCCAATTTGGGTTCCTCTTGCTTCCTTCTGCCTCCACCTGGACCTGTCGCATGTCGCGAAATCGCGACAGTCCGTACAACTGCATCCTTTTCTCCTTCATGCGCCGCGAAAATGCGACATGTCGCGATTTCGTGACATGTCGCGAAATCGTGACCTTTTCATGCCTTCATCGATTTTTCTCTCTCAGCTGCGAAAATGCGACGTTCCGTACGACTTGCCTTCTCTCTCCAAAACTTGTCGCGATTTCGCGACATGTCGCGAAATCGCGACGTTCCGTACGATCGGGCTTTCTCTCTCCTAACCGGTAGCGATATCGCGACATTTCCAAAAATGGAAATGTCGCGATATCGCGACATTTCCATTTTTGGAAAGTGTCGCGATTTCGCTACGCATTTTTGACTTAGCCGATTTTTCAAAAACCCGTCGCGATATCGCGACACTTCCAAAATGATATCGCGACACTTCCAAAAAAGGAAAGTTTTGATTTTTAATGAATTTATCTATCTGTTTTCTGCATTTTCTTCGTACCGGTGTAAGATTTTCTTTATCCATGAATGATTCTAGCATGTAAAAAGTGAAGTCTGAGATAACAAAGCCAGAATGCAAGAATACTTGGATACTTTGATACAGGCAAAACATGAAGAAGAAAGAGGCAAGTAAAAATCTTGGACTTAGAACCTGAAAAATATCAAGAGGGTCCTTACTGCAAAAATGAAAGCTCAATGTTTTCAAAGGATGAAATTCATTTTTCAGTGGGGGTGTGTTGCTTCTCAACAAGGTTCATAAAAAATTAGAAAAGGTGAAGCGTCACGTGGAAGAGTCTTGAGGAGGAAACAAGCATTTCATTCAACCTAATGTTTGTAGACGGAGCGATGCGATAAATATACAAAGAAGACGTTTCGACCACCATAGTCCTTACATCAGAGATAGGTGGTATGCCAAGGGAGTTGTAGATGAGTCATTTAGAATGCTCGTGGACAAAACAAAGGGTGCTCAACTCCTATTTTTTTGGTGGAAAAGGTTCTACATTGCATGGTGACCAAGCGAACGTGAAAATAGGAGGAGGACCATTGAAGCTCACTATCACAGTGATCATTGAAGCACCCTTGCAAGCAACCACATGGAGAAGTGTCCAGGTCTCACTCGAACATTACACGAAGGAACATTCCCATCTACCAAAATACTAAAAGTAATTTTTTAAGACAATCAATGAAGATATATATATTTTTAAAGTTTAAAAAGAATTTTTTTATTGGTATTTTTTATGAAGATAAAAGGTTTTCCACTTCAAAGGTTAACAAAAAAATAAAAAAATAAAGTTTTTTTCTTGAATTGTTTTAATTTTGGGAGGTAAAAGGTTTTCTACCTCAAAGGAAAAATTAAATCAAAGAGGGGGAAAAGAATAAGAAAAAATGTTAAAAATTAAGAAACAAAATATGTTGAAAATATTTTGTCAAGAAGCTAAGGAAGAAGAAAAATTTATTTCAAATAAAGTGATAAAAGAATTAAGTCTCATTCTTGAAGAAGTCCAAAAAGGAGAATTTTTGTTACTACAACAATGCATACAAGGAGTCATTAATGATGCAAATGAATGTCATGAAAATTTTGTCACTATACCTACTTGCTTATTGAAGATAATATACAAGGGGATTATTACTCTTAATGTTTCCAATTTGAAAACATAAGGAAACAAACCCTTGATAAAAGATGCAAGTTGTGACACTAATAATTTGAAGCTCATGAAGAAGGATGTTGTTTGTGATACTCATGATGTGAAGCCCAAAATGAAGGATGTTGTTTTGAAACCCATGATGGTTGATGAATCTTGTGATACTAATGATCTTTATGAGCATGAAACAGATGTAGATTGCCATTCCTTTCAAAAGGAAAGTGATTTGAACAAGGTTTGTGATTGTTTAGAGAGAGCCTATGCCATTGTGATTGATGAGGACATAGACTCGAATGATGATAGAGATAGTGATGCTCAAATTTGTGTTGAGCAATGTGATGATGGTTTTGGCCACTTTGAGAAGCACACAAGGGAATTGATTCCAAATTTCTTTAAAATATGGGCTACAAGCAGAAAATCTTGGGAAAGCAAGAACAAGGAATGAAAGAATCATTGGTACCTGTCATAAGACCAAAATGTGAAGGTCTTGGGTACAAAGGAGATGTGAATCCAAATGATTCAAGCACAAGATTTGTAACAGGTAAAAGTGACCACAAATTGGTGAAAGAAAATAAATGTGACCATTGTGGAAAATATGGTCATAGGATAGCTGATAGGGTTGAGAAGGGAGGGCTCTGGTCCCTCCCCTGCTCCCCCTCCCATGGCTCCTGGTTTCTGCCCAGTCCCTAGCTCAACCCAGGTCATCCCTCCCGGGGAGTGGTTGTTTGCAGATGATCTCCTGGGGGGAGATCCTTCTCCACTATCTGCGCCCCTCCCGGACGGCTAGGGTTTCCTTGGTTGTTTTTTTGGACTGGTGCTTCCCAGGGATCCCTGTTTGGTTGGGGATCCCTTCCCCTTTTCCCTCAGGTTTCCCCCTGGGGTTTTTTGCAGGTGATTCGCGTGGATCTGGTCCCCTACGTTTCTCAGTGCGATGGAGGTGACGGTTTAGGGTTTGGACAGCTTCCCCATTTTTCTTGTGAATCCTTGATAGGCTCTGTGCTTGGATGGGATTCTTGGTCCCTGCTGCTGGGATCCTCTTCTGTTTTCCCGGGCCGGGTTCCTTGTGGTGCAACTCTCTGGTCACTTCCTGATGGACTGGATCCTCTCTGTGCTGGCTGTCGGCTTCCTACAGAATGGCTCTCACTGAACTGAATTTTTTCCCGGTGGGCGGGATGGTTTCTCCATAGGGCGGGATCCGCCAAATACGCCAGTTTTCTCGCGATGTGGGATCCTTTCTTTTCTGCTGGTTTCCCGGATGGCAGGATTTCCCTGTTGCTTCCCGCTAGGTGAGACTGTTTGTGGTGGTTTTGACTGCTTCCCGCGAGGCAGGATTTTATTGTAACAATTTTTCTTTGCTTCCTGCTGGGTGGGATCTTCTCGATGGTGGTTTTTGGCTACTCCCCGCTGAGCGGGATCTCCAAAACTACTTTTTTTCTTATTTGTTTGTTTCCCACTGAGAGGGATTGTTTCATGCTTACTGTTATCGTTGGGCGGGATTTCGTTTTGGTGTTCAGTTTCAAGGGATTGATGCCCTAGGCCCATTGCTTATGTAATCAGGTTTTGGGATCCTTGTTAAAACCCGCTATAAATACAAACACATAATTATCAAAAAAAAAATATGGTCATAGGATAGAGAAATGTTGGAATCTCTATTCTTGTAAATTTTGTGGAGGACATAACCATTCACATATATTTTATCTACAAAGAGAAAAGAAAGAGTGTAGATTAAAAATGAATTGTGGATGGATTGATATGAATGCTTGGGATAAGCTAAAAGGTATGTTGTATGGTTTCTTCAAAAGGAAACCAAGTGTGATTCAAAGTTTCTAAGATATAGAGATAGTGGTACATAGAGAATGAAGATAATTTTGATGAAGCAAGAATGTGTAGTTATCAAAATTTGTAATTTTTTTTTACCAAATAATTTACTAAAGGGGGGTGTAGTGAGTATTATATTATTTGGTCCTTTTGTCCTAATATATGTGTCACCTTGTGAAAGTGCAAAGTTTCAAAAGAGATAGAAGTATGAAGAGTCACACTCACATGTGGCATGTTGAGAGCTTGTATTAATGACAAGAATGTGAAAGGTTACATTTCTTGGATTTGTAGAGGAGAGCAACAGTTTGAGGACTGAAAAGTCATGTATTATATTATATCGGATATAACTCTCTATTGTAGTATCATACCTTGAACATGGAAGAATAATAGATGCAAATCTCTCTTTTGTGATATATTTGTGTCAATATCTTGTATCTATATTTCATGTGTGATCTTAATGTGTTTATTTATGTTTTAATGCATAATATAATGATCTTGGTTTATGTTTTGTTAACATGAAAGTCTCATTTTCCAATATTTACTTCTCATAAAGGCCTCAATCCCACTCGAAACTTCTAATATACCACACTGAATTGTAGGACCATACACATTGATAAGTATGAAGTGAATATCAACAAAGTAGCAAGTGGCTAAAGAGGCTATCCAATGCCTAGTTTTATGAATGGTTACATAAGAGGTTTTAGAAGGATTCCAAAAATTTAGAATTCTCCCTATTGCTCCCTTAGAATCCATAACATCCCATTCACATTTTTCCTAAACTGCTTTCATAGTTTTTGAAACTTCTTCTTTTGTCATTTTAGTTTATTGGATACAAATAATATTAGGTTTATTACTTAAACATAGGTCCTTAATACACCTATGCTTTGAGAGGGCATTAGCACCCCTTATATTCCATGATATGATAATCATATCTCATTAGGGGCTTTTGGCCCCTCTTGCATATTATCAATATCATTTTGTTGTTTGGTAAAGAGAAGTTCAACCAACTTAGTTTGCATTCCTCTATATAAGCTCTTACTTCCCTGGATCTTGCTTGATAATTTGAGGGTTTTCCTCTTGTTGCCTTGCCTATATCAGGAGTAGGTCTTATTATTATATTCCTCAATATTTTTTACCATTTTGTTTTTCAACATATTTATCCTCTCCTGACTCTATTATAGAAGCTTTTGACTTATCCTACTCATTTTCTGTTATTTTCTTATTAATGGCAAAGGTATTACCTTCTAAAACTGCATTTTCTTTACCAATTATTTCCTCTTGAATGGTGCATGGTACTTCAAGAGAGTCTTCAAAATCTTATGAAACACATTCCTTGGGTTCATCGAGAATGTTCTTCCTTAAATTAGGATCATATTGAATATACGGTTCCTTGCTAATATGTTGAAATTGTTGTCATGTGTCCTCTAAGTTTTGATCTACTTTTTCTTCATAGGCTAAAGACTCAAAAGAATTGGAATTTCTTCCAGTATCATTTCTTATTGGTCTCCATTGTTCATTTTCTTTTATTTTTCTAGATCTATTTTTTGGAAGTTGAAAACCATATTTATCCATAACCATTTGTAAATTTCTCTTACGATTTTGTACAAAAGATTCTACCAGGCTATTCTTAGAGCATGATCTCTCAGTATGCCCCACCTCATGACATCTACATCTAAAATATATGTTTTCATAATATATATTTTGGGTCCACATCTTATCCCCATACTTAAGAATGATTGGTAAAGCTTTACTTATATCACTCATGACCAATATTCGAGCATAAATAGCCAAAAATCCATATTTTGTTGTATATGAAATCTCAAGGAATTCTCTTAGAGTGTTGCCTATTGCCTTGAAGGTATCTATTTTTCAAAATTCAATGCGTAATCCAAACATCATAACCTAGACTGGTACTTGGGATAGATTTACATTTTTAGGTGAAAAGCCTTCATACCAGCAGGTAAGGAAGATCCATGTTCTTCCCATAAACCAAGGACCCCCTTTTATGATTCTTTCTATTTCTTCTCTAGAAAAAAAAATGGCGAGGAAGAAACCTTTGGGAAGAAGTGATAGAATCACTCTCGAAGACTTCCAACTCATATCAATCCATTTTCTCAAGGTTGAAGCCCCTGGACAATACCCATTTAATTTACCAAAAACTGCCTTATCTTGGAGCAATGAGGATCTCTCTGAGGTGTTCTCACTAACCTCTACCACTAGGGATGATTAGAAGGATTTAACTATAAATCAATCCATGGAAATGAAACTAAAACTCAAAATCTAATAAAATTTATCTGAAATTTCTATAACAAATATAATATTTGATAAAAACTTTATAAACTTTTCATGCACAATTTCTAAGATAAAGAAAGGAAAAAAAGAACTTAGCTAAAAAAATCTTTGTCTAGATAGAATGTCTTGCCTCGCTGAAGTCCTAGCCCTTCATTGCTCTTCCCATCGTTCAAACCCTAGTTGGAAAATAATTACAATTTTGTTTTTCGTGACTTGAAAAATTGTCACTGTCCTTGTTTTGAATGGTTGAATTCACAAGGTTGCATCTCCCTCAATATTGATTGGATTTTTGCATAGGACCAATCATTTTAAATCTATTCAAATTCTGCACAAGTTGGTCCAAGAATCAGTTGAATCAGATCTCTTCACGAAGATATGGCTCCTAAAAAATTAGACATTTTTTCAGGAAAAAAACCTAATCTTTTGCACTTTACAATTTCATTTTTTGCGATTTAAAAAATTGTCAAAAAAACCCTAATATTTTGCACTTTGTAATTTCATTTTTTATGATTTAAAAAATTGTCAAAAAAACCCTAATATTTTGCACTTTGTAATTTTATTTTTTATGATTTAAAAAATTGTCACTACCCTTGTTCCAAATGGTTGACGTCACAGGTTTGTATCTCCCTCAATAAATGAGGAGGATGTTGACGTCACAGGTTTGTATCTCCCTCAATAAATGAGGAGGATGTTGACGTCACAGGTTTGTATCTCCCTCAATATATGACGAGGATCTCTATCGATTTTGTTGAACTCAAAGCATATGAGGAGGATGTTAGAGCTGGGCGTCTGAGTGCTTAGCGTATTTATGATAGATTTGTTTAAATAAGCTCAGTAGAATGTTTAAATATATTCGTGTATTATGATAAAATGTAATTGCCAAACTCTCGTAACTCTATCAAAATGTTGTAATTATTATTTTACCTAAATGTAGCCTTATATTTTATTAAGTGGAAATAGAGCCTTTCTCTTTTATTTCATATTGAAAGCATATTCAGCCTGTAGCAACAAAACAATTATCCATTACAAATAATAGGTTGAAACCATTTTTACAATACGTAGAAGAATATAATTTATTTATTATAATTAATTTTTATAGAAAATGAACTTTATCATTAGTTATATATATAATTTTCGAATGTAGTAATTTCTTCTTTCAAGTAAAATTTCATCTTTTTGTTATAGTAATTCATATCCGGTATCAATATGCCTTTCAGTGAAAAAGTTGCATATACATTTAAAATATATTTAAGACCAATTATTTTTATAATGTTGATTTGAAGGATTATGATCCCTCTTTGATATACGTCGCGAAACGTGTCTTCTTATTCGGTTGCACTTTTTTTAAAAGTTTTATTTCCCTTTCTTTATGTAATTCCTCTTATATTACAACAAAAAGAAAACCTAGGATATTTAAAAGGTGTTTGAATTTTTAGGTGTATGTATAAAAAGATGATTGTTGTTTAAAAAATAAATGTCTTGATTAGTATGTTTTAAATTTTGGCCTTATGGAACTGTTTATAGCGAGAAGAAATCCTTTACTTTCTTAGTAAGGAAATATTATTATTATTTGCCTCATGTATGATTATTGGCTTACTTAGCGGTTTTAGGGTTTTAAGAAATTTGTGAGCACTTGTGATGAATATTTAAATTCTTTAGCTTACAAATATGAAATGTGAAACCTTAAGTGAAGTGTTGTTGCTGCTTTATATAAATAGTGGTTAGGAGTTCCATATTTTCATTATTGCTTTTAAGTGAGGAATTATTTTGAGGAAAATAAACTATCACTTTAAGTAAAGTGAACCTTATATATATAAGATCAATTGTGATTATAAATTTTAAGCCTTGTCTTATTGTTAGTAAAGAATAATTAATCTTGTTTAATATCTACACTCTTCTTTTTGACCATAGAATACGAAGACCATAATATTAATTAGTGAAGTTAAAAAACTTACCTATAAGAATAGAAATTTTACCTTAGGAAGTAATGTCATCCGAAACCAAACTTATATAATTAATTATTGAATCATCGAGGAGGATGAACAACTATTGATACAAATAACCCAATTCTAGTTGTTACATGAAGGTAACTGTAGCGATCCTAAGAACGTACGCACTAGTCCCTTTTCTAAACCCTACTTGCAATGCTATTTAAAATACCAAAGATAAAATAAAAAGACGAGGAAAAAGCATATAACACAAAATAACAAAATATGGTCTCTTTATTGATATTGAAGCTCGGTTACATGTCGGTCCCTCTTAGGGATACCCATTTCGATACTATAAATTACAAATAGGCAAGGAGTGGCCCTTTTGTGAAGAGGTGGTGCACTTCTAAAATCTTCCTGGTTTCACACACAGAAATGTATGAGGGCTTATAGATGCCTCCTTATCCAGGTTTGTTTCCTAGAGGAAACCCTTTTGCTCTCGTATGTTGCAATCTTCGTTTGATGTACTTGTGGCCCTTCAAGCAATGAAACAACAACGCACGTTTAGGTGTCCGAGATTGCCTCCCCAAATGAGGTTGTTAGTAATAAAAGAATGTAACATAAATATGATGAAACTATGCCATGAATGTGAGAAGCATAACACATTTGATTAATTTGACGAAGTATAAATACAAACAATAGGGCTAGGATTAGCCCGGAGGTTGTGGAACCACCAGAGACAAATATAGGTGGAGTTGTAACAAATAAAAACTAGCCTAATATTAATAAATCTAACAATATAAGATTGTTACGATTGAATTAATTAACAAATGAAATATTGAAATATATTCTAACATCCCTCCTTATTACAATATTTCAGGAAACATGTAACTACTAGCTATACAAGCATCCCCCCATTATTTTGAAATACATAGAGAATTGCGAAAAAATTCAAATTTGACAAGTGAAAGTGCCTTAGTGAATATGTCTGCAACTTGAGCATTGGCGGAGATGTGCTGAAGTTGAATGTGGTGCCTTGGTACTTCGTCTCAAATAAAGTGACATTGTGTATCAATGTGCTTGGTTCATTCATGATGCACTAGATTCTTAACAAGGTTTAAAACACCCATGTTGTCGCAAAAAAAGTGTATTGGAGATTTTTATGGAAGACCCATACTTGTCAAGATGTGACTCAACCATGTCACTTTGCACACAGCTTCACGTACGTTGCGGTATTCTATCTATGTTGATGATATGGCAACCACCTGTTGCTTCTTGCTGTGCCAAGAGATAGGACCAGATCCAAGATGAAACAAATATCCTGAAGTTGATTTCTAATCATCAAATGATCTAGCATAGTCAGAGTCCGTGTATCCCTATAAGAAGAATTTGTTTTTTTCTTATATTCTAGGCCATATTCCATTGTGCCACGAACATAGTGAAGAACTCGCTTTGCTGATTTCCAGTGTGTAGTCTTAGGTTATTACATGAAACTTGAAAGATAATTGATAGCAAATACAATATTTGGCCTAGTGTTGGTCAGATATATGAGACTCCCAATCAGCTGACGATAGAGAGTGGCATCTACCTGAGGTGATTTGTCATATCGCAATAACTAAAGACTTGTTTCCATTGGTGTTGCCAGTGGCTTACAGTCAGTCATGCAATATTTTTCTAGTACTGTCTTGGTATATTTTTTCTGGGACACTTTGATGTAGTGCTCCCTTTAGTTCACTTCCAGGCCAATATAGTAATGGAGAAGTTCGAGATCTATCATTTCAAAAGATTCACTCAAATCCTATTTGACAGAAGAGATCATTGTTTTTGAACTCCCTATTATGAGTAGATCATCAACATAGAGTACAAGCAACACTATTTCAAAGCCTTGCTTCTTGAAATAGAGGTTTGCATCCGACGTACATCTCTTAAATCCATGTTGTAGTAGGTGATTATCCATTTTTATGTACCAAGACTGAGGGTCCTATTTCAAACCATATAAGGATTTGACCAATTTGTAAACTTTATGTTGTTGGCATTCCACTTAATATCCTTTCGGTTGAGTCATGTAGACTTCCTCTTGGAGATAACCATTTAGAAAGGCACTCTTGACATCCATTTTGTGCACTTTCCACCCATACTGTAATGCCATAGCACAAAGAACTCGAATGGTTGTCATTCGAGCAGTAGGTGCAAAATTTTTCTTGTAGTCAATGCCTTCTCTTTGAGCATAGCCCTTTGCAACAAGTCAGGCCTTATGCTTATCTATTATCCCATATACATTATACTTGAATTTATACACCCATTTGTAGCCTATGGGATTCTTTCCATATGGCAGATCAACAAGCTTCCAAGTTTTGTTTTTCATCAAGACTTATACTCAGCATCCATAGCAGCCTTCCATTGAGGCTCACCAAGAGCATCTCGTACTGATGCAGGTTCAAGTTCATCTATTGAGGACATAAACACCCTATCATCATCAATATCCATATCTTTTGCATCTCTCTTTGGATCTATAGAAAGTTCCTCAAAATACTGACATAGATCATCAACCCCAGTAATCTTTGTTGCAGCTTTCTCCTGTCGAGCCATGCTGCAAGTACGAGGCCTATCCAATGTCAAATATGGTGGAGTGGATAGCTTAGAGTCTCTAATCATACTTGTATACCACTTTGGATTCTTCTTCTGTGGAGATGAAGAAGGACCTCCAACCTTGGATGAAGGAGACTTCTCAACCTTAGTTTTCACAAGATCTAGGTATACATCTGATGTGTTTTCTGATGTGAAAGCCTCATAAAAAACTACATATCTACTAATGTGTATCTTATTTGTTAAGGGATCAATCAATTGATAACCCTTGGAGTGCTCATCATACCCAAAAAGAATGTACTTCAGTGTCTTCTCATCTAGCTTCTTCCTCTTTTCTTTTGGTATGTGCATGAATGCTTTACAACCAAAAATACGTAGATGAGATATGGAGGGTTTTCTACCACTCCATGCTTCCTATGGAGTCATTCCTTGTAGGGCCTTAGTGGGTGCCCTATTCAATAGATATACTATTGTGGTGACTACTTCTACCCAATATTGTTGCCCAATTCTAGCTCCTGTGAGCATGCAACAAACCATTTCCATGATGGAACGGTTCCTTCTTTCAGCAACACCATTTTTCAAAGGAGTATAAGTAGTAGTCAACTGTCGTGTAATCCCATTTTCAGTCAAGAAATCAAAAAAATATTTAGAGGTGAACTCCCCCCATTGATATGAGTAGAGGGTCTTGATATAAGTCCCTAACTCCTTTTCAATAGATTTCTTGAATTGCTAAAAAAAGCCAAATGCTTCAGATTTCAGTTGAAGAAAGAATACCCACATCTTTCGTGAGTAATCATCCATGAATAACTGAAAATACCTCTTACCCCCACAACTTTTGGGACTTAAAGGACCACACAGATCAGTGTGAACCAACTCCAGAGGTTTCTTTGCTCGTGTAGAGCTCCTTTCAAAAGGTACTCTATGCTACTTTCCTGCCAAGAAGTCAAAGCAAAATGGCAATGTGGTAGAAAGGGAAGGAAGACCCTTTACCATTTCATACTTAACTCGAGTAAGTAACCAGAACTCATATGTCCATATCTCTTGTGCCATAGGGAAGTTGCCTCCTTTATACAGAAAATCATGGCTACATCTCAAGAAGAGATAGTATCTAGGGTAAATAAGCCATGCTTATATGAAGCGGTTGCAATGTTCTTACCCCTCCTGGTGATAGAACAACACTTCTTGACCCCCTCAACACTAAAGTTGACAACCATATTTTTGTCCAAAATTTGTGACTAATAACAAGTTGTTCGCCAATCCTAGAACATAGAGAACCTTCTCAATCTGGCACTTGCCATCAGGAAGAATAATAGAGAATGTTCCTTCTCCCTAAACCTTGTAGGTTTTATCGTCGAAAATAGTGACATGTTTGCCCTCTTTGGCCTCACAAGACTCAAACCATGAATTCTCACCATTCATGTGCTTACTGGCTCCAAAATTGACATACCAAATAGGATTCGTTTGCTTGGATACTGTGGTAGTCAGGAGCACTTTGTGTGCTCTCTTAGAATCCGTGTCAGATTCTTCAATAGAAACATTCACTTGTTGTTGTTTGTTCTTTTGTGGTTTGTTCTGGCCTTTCTATTTTTATTGTTTATTCTTATGCCAACATCTATTTGTATCATGACCTTCTTTGTCACAGATCTTGCAATATCTCTTTTTTTGTTGAGGTTGAGTTTGTTTCCATTTTGAATCCTTTTGAGAACTACCTCCCTTCTAAAAATTACCCTTATTCTTGTTTTGCCCCTTCCTGTTGGTGTATAGGGTCATGTTAGAAGAATCATCTTGCTGTAGTTGGTGTGTCTCCTCTTCTTGAAGCATATTTACCAACTCAACATAGGTAACTTGTCTTTTTGATACATGAATGGAGGTAATCAACACTCTAAAAGAATCTGGAAGAGCTCTCATTACCACTGAGGTAAGGAGCTTATCATCAACTAGTGCTTCTAAGGAATTCAATTTTCCTTTCAACTCAAACACTCTACAAAGAAAGTTTTCAACTGTCTCTCCTTATTTCATGCTTAGACTGTGTAACTGAGACTGAATGAATAGAATGGTGGAGTCATTCTTCCCTTCATATATAGTTTTAAGGGCATCCCATGCCACTTTACTATTTGTACAGTCAGCAATATGAGGTTGAAATTCATTAGAAACAGTAAGAAAAATGAGCACCTTTGCTTTGCTATCTTTCTTTTCAAAGTCTTTCTGATCAACAATTAGAGTTGTTGCTCCAGCTATAGATGAAGGTCTTACTATTGTTCCAGAAACAATTTCCCAAAGATCATCCATAAATAGGATTACCTTCATTTTGTTTTTCCATGGTGTATAATTTGGACCTTTCAATAACTAATGAGCATCAGTCATTAGTTTTGCAGACATTGTGAAGTTTTCTTATAACACCAAATGGTCGCCCCTTCGATATACCTTAATTCCAGACCGTTATACCATATAAAATACTAGCCCTTACATGAGGGAGACTAGGTATTTTTTTCTAACCAGAAAAATTACCCGCCCTTACATGAGGGAGACTATAGGTAATTTTAATGATTATACGATACGTGGTACTTAGGCGATACTAAAAGGGAATCACCTCATTGTGGCACCGACCTTAGAAAGCCTTCAATCCGTATGCCTGGGGTGTAACTTCCCCTAAACACTTTGGATATCCAAAATTTCATCTGGATTTAAGCCTAAACACAAGAGTGATTGGGGTAGTGGATGGAGTGAAACAACAGCAAAAGAAATTGGCACTTTCTGTATCTCTCTGCTGAATGTGAATTTCCAAAAAAAATGGGTTTATTTTTTAATTTTTTTAATGCTTTATGCTTTAGAAGTAAATGCTGAAAAATGAAAGCATCCATACAACATTAAAGCATAAAAAATGACCCTAGGTGTCGGTTACCACCGAGAATGCACCTATTACAAGTTTTGCCAAGTTTCTTGTAGAAATGCTTGAAAACAAATTGCTCACTATTTTCCCTTCAATATTTTGAGAAAAAATCACTCCCAATCCCCCCTTGATTTGTCAAAAAAAAAAACACTCCCCCCTTTAAAATTTTCTTTTATAAAGAATTTTTCAAATATTCTTTTATAATGAATAGTTAAAAAAAATAACTTTTAATTTTCATAGTAAAAAAAATATTACTCAAAAAAATAACCTTTAAAAAACTATTTAAAGAAAATTAAAGTTGCATTTAATTTAACTAAAAATTAAAGAATTAAGAAAAAAACTTTAAAAAAATAAAAAAAAATTTATACCTTTGTGTAGGAGGGGTCGACGGGACTCGAACCCACGACCTGAGGGCTCTCGGAGCCCTTACCACTCGGCTCACAACCGATGAGCTAGTGGGCTGATCCGGGAGTAATCCTCGGTGCCCTTCGCTTAAAATGTGTTCGAAGGCATAAAGCCTTCCACGACGGTGCCCCCTCCTCAACCACCGCTCGGGCGGAGCGTAGGTGGCACTGCTCAGGCGGATCCACCGGTAGCTCGAGGGTGGCATAGAGGAGGCGCTATGGTGGTGCGCGGGTGGCTGAGAGGTGGTGGGATCACAGTGAGCCAAAAAACCCAGCTAAATCACTCAACTCAAAGCTCTCTGAGCTCGTTTCTCCTATGCAATAGCATTTAGACCAATCAAAATATTTAAAAAATGCAGAACATGGGAGAACAAACCAGCTCGATGTCTGCATTTGATGCCCTGTGTGTGAAGAAAATCAGTATTGGAGGGTTTTGGAGGACTTGGATCAAATTTTGATCCAGCCAATGTTCTCCGATTGGCCTCTACCTTCCAAAAAAAACACTCCTTCGAAGGCACTATGACCACAGTTAACGAAAAATAGGAGGTGCAATACTGGTTTGACATCATTTGCAAGTGACAGAGAAGAAAATGATGCGCTGTGTTGGTTTGATTTCATTTTTCAAAGGCTTCGATGTATTTTATCCAACACGAATGGGAAGGGTAATCTTAGAAGGGTTTATTAGACCTTTACTCCACAATGGAGTATCTCTTCTCGGGGAGAGGCTCTCACCCGAGAGGGTCATGGGGTAGCCATGGTGTTGGCTCCCACGACATGTAGGCCCTTTCGATTATCGACCATACGATAAATCACTCAACTCAAAGCTCTCTAAGCTTGTTTCTCCTATGCAATAGCATTTAGACCAATCAAAATATTTAAAAAATGCAGAACAGGGGAGAACAAACCAATTTGATGTCTGCCTTTGATGCTCGGTGTGTGAATAAAACCAGTATTGGAGGGTTTTGGAGGACTTGGATCAAATTCTAATGTTCTCCGATTGGACTCTACCTTTCAAACAAAACACTCCTCCTTCGAAGGCATTGTGACCACAGTTAACGAAAATAGGAGGTACAATATCGGTTTGACGTCGTTCGCAGGTGACAGAGAAGAAAATGACATGCTGTGTTGGTTTGATTTCATTTTTTCGAAGGCTTCGATGTATTTTATCCCACACAGATGGGAAGGGCAATCTTAGAAGGGTTTATTAGACCCTTTACTCCATAATGGAGTATCTCTTCTCGGGGAGAGGCTCTCACCCGAGAGGGTCATGGGGTAGCCGCGGTGTTGGCTCCCATGACATGTAGGCCCTTTCGATTGTCGATCGTGCGATCGATATTTACCCTTTTGATCTCCTCTTTCGACCTTCGATCCACTTTCAACTTCGGTCGAACGCTTCACCTCTTCGACCAAATGGTAGAAAAAAAAATTCAATGAAAAAAAATGAGAAATTAAAAAAAAATTCTCAACCTCCCTAGCCTATCAAATTCTGAGAATTTTTTTTTCTCAAACTCCCAAGCTGTGCCTCTAGAGCAACGATTCTCAACGCTACTACGAGATCATTTTAAAAAATGAGAGTGGCGGAGAGAGTGGTATTTTCTCTGATACCATGTGAGAAGCGGAACACATTTGATTAATTTGACGAAGTATAAATACAAACAATAGGGCCAGGATTAGCTCGGAGGTTGTGGAACCACCCAAAACAAATATAGGCGGAGTTATAACAAATAACAACTAGCCTAATATTAATCAATCTAACAATATTGTTATGATTGAATTAATTAACAAACGAAATATTGAAATATATTCTAACAATGAAATCATATAAATCTATGTTAATGATATGAAAACATAAAGAAACAGAATAAAAGATGCTATGTCTAAAACCTAAGCTAAGCCTATAGGCCACTATCCAAGACAACGGCCACTAAGGTAAACCTTGCTCTCTTTACCCCAAATCTATGGGTCAAAGTCTGTATCTGATGTTGAAATAGGAGGTGTTATGCTCTTCAATCCGTTAGAGCTTCGTCGTATACGTGATCTCAAAGATAACTCTCCAAGTCTCGAAAGCTCTCCTCAAAAATATGTCTCTCTCTCTCTCTTATTATCTATCATATCTTTTGGTGCTCTTAGTCTTGCACCTTTTATAGTATGAAACCCTAGGTCTATGTCCAAGCCCTAAGAATGAATTTCTCATGCGTAGTGCAAGTTAGCATGAGAAGCTTTTGTCCATTGTCTATATTTGAAGGTCAGTTAACTGAAATCTAACTGCCCACTTGAGTCTTCTATGCGAACTGGTCGTTAGCATGAGAAGATAATTTCTTTTGTTTATACTTGGAGGTAATTTAACTTAAGTCTAAATGCAAACTCAAACCTCTCATGTGAACTGGTCATGAAAAGGAATGCAAAGTCACTCTTGCTCACCTTTATTGCATGTAGAATTCCACTTCCGCCTGTGATTAGATCTGTTTATCGACAAACTGATTCTTATGGTGTAGCTGTTGTCATCTCCAATAGCTAAGATCTGGCCGTTGTCATCTACAGTGGCTAAGGCCTGGTCGCTCTATGCTTGAGTGGCTAAGATCTGGCCGCTCTTGGCTTGAGTAGCTAGACTTGGATGGCTTGAAAAGGCTCCAAATGAGTGGTGAGAACCATTTTTGATGCTTGGAAAGTACAATATTATGCCTTATAATCTCATGAATGTGTCTATGTGAGTAGCTTCCCTAAGCATGACATAATTTAGGTGTCTATATATGCCCTTTTTGTTACGCGTTGTGTGTAAAATACAACGTTGAGCAAAAATGTAGATTAATATGCTTGTAGGGTGTATGGTGATCAATGGTTTGATCAACGTTGGATGGCCCAATCATGCAATATGGTGTGCATCCATTGAATCATTGCCTCAACATTTGGAGGACTTAGCTTAGTGGCTTTTGCATGTTAAATTGCACTCATTCCTCAAACTCAATCGGGTATCTTATGCTGCTACAACAATTTCAATCGGTAGGAGAGCTACAATTGAAGATGTCATGTCTACTTACGTTCCCAAAAAACAAGGGAAATTTATGATTGTTGTATGCAATAATTCATAGGACAAACACGATTTTTTTATGATCGAGTGATCTTTTGTTGATTTTGATTTTGATTATGTTGAAATTTTGAACTACCTCTTCACACAATAAGTTGGTGAAGAAATGACAATGAATGAAGCAAAAAGTTGCTTGACCAATATGACTAATATGGTTCCTTTATAGCATTTGTTGCTTTTAATGGGCAATCCCACATCCAAGTGTGATTCCAATTGCTTATGATAATCATCCATCCCTATCCCGAGGAGTGGTCCAGCTATCAATAGCCTTCTTAAGGAGTTAGGATGAGTGATTCTATTTATGCCTAGATTGTATCACTTTGACATAATATTTTTGATGTCATATGGGGAATTAGAGTGATCATTTCGTACCTGTGGAGTGGTCCGACCATCTTGGTCTTCTTCGAGATTGAAGGGTGGCACATCATAATTCCAAAATGAGTTGTTTTTTCCCCAAGTGGCCTTATGGTTATCTACTCATCTCACATAAATACATGGAGTGCAAATCACTACAATCATCGAGTGGATAGAGTAGGTAACTGGATACGAGGCCTGCTTGAGATTGTGATTTTTTGTGATTTTTTATTATTTTGAACATTCTGATGATCCTAAACCATCAAAGTGTGTTTATTTGTTGTTTTGTATGGGATCCCTCAAGGAGAAAATCCCTTATTTTACTCTGTGGATATGGATGATGTTAGGTCCAACGACCTTTGAGTTTCTGCCTGTGGTCGCTGTCGCCTTGAGCGACCAAGAAGTTTGGGCCGTTGACATCAGTGGCGACCAAGGCATAATTAAGGAAATATAAAAATTTGTTTTTCTAGGGTTTGACCTGTCATTTTCACTGTTGAAGATTCATTTTTAGAGCTCTAGTGCGACGATGATGGTTGCAACTTTAAAAATTGCTGGTGCTGAGGACATGGCTACGTAGGGTGAGACATTAGCTACTGGAAGAGTTAGAGCTTCTCAGTTATTTCTCTCTTCAAAACCCTAGCTCTCTTTTATTTTTTCTATGTAAAACTGAACCTCACTAAGTAATGAGCAAAACAAACCTTACTAAACCTGCTGGCAATGAATAAAACTTCGTAATTAGGCTTAGCATTCCCTTTGCTATGGTGGGTTAGTCCCCAGTTTTGCTTTTTTTCAGTGGCTTCAACCCAAGATTTTTGAAATTTTCAATCATTCACCTACTATAGCCATTTTGGGCGTTTTGCAATTAGCTTAGTTTTGATGCTTGGGTAGGAAAATTTGCTTTACATTCTATTTGTTTTCCCTCCCTCTGTTATTTTTTTTGAAATTATTTTGTTAGTTTACAATTTTTTTTTTTTTTTGGCCAAGGTTTCACGGGTTTGCCATGCCGCCCCTTGGTCGTTGTCGCTCAGAGCGATCGGCTCTGAGCCGTTGTCACTCAGAGCGACCAAGCTTGAATCCCAACGGTAAAAAAATTTACTATTGGGTCTTGGCCGCTGCTACCTCCAACAGCCATGTTTTGGCTGCTGTAGGCAACAACAACTAAAGCTTGAGCCTTGTTTTTTTATTTTTTGTGTATTTTGTTGATTTTTTTATGATTTTTTTTTACTTTTTAAATTTTGTTTTGCTTGATTAGGTGCAATTTTTTTCTTATTTTTCTTAGACTTAGAATAGTCCATCCTCTTTTTCACCGTTTTCATATTTATTGTGAATTATGCCTTAGATGCACTATAGTTATATTTTGTCTTTCTTCTGCTTTGCTTAGATCATTACTGCTTGGGCTCGGGACCCGAAGCTCTTAATTGACTTGCTTCCTAGCTTTGATAACACAGACTAGTCTTGGTTCAAGGCCCGTGGGTTGTAGTATGTCATTAGGTTGCCTTACATCATGGCAAATCAGGCCTACCTTACGACTCTAGCCCACTTTTGGGGCCCGTGGACTAATACCTTCCACCTCCCGATCAATGAGATGACCATAACATCGGAGGATGTGTATAGGATCTTTCAGATTCCTTTTAATGGGGTGGCCATTACCTCCTCGGACACTAATGATCAGGTGGTTGTCTTCACTTGGGTGTTTATAGTGCACTCTATGGATGCTCTCAAGGACACCAAGTCTAGAGGAGTGTCTATCAGTCATTGGCATGGGGAGGGAGTCTTCACGACGAGGCATGTCGTATTGCTTATGGTGATCATAAATGTTCTTATCCCAGAATTCTCGGGTTTGAGGTTCTCGTGGAACCTTTTGGAGATGGTCCAGGATCTATTGGATAGCAAGGAGCCTATCATCTATGCATGGGGTAGATCATTATTGGATCAGTGCTATGATGAGTTGTACCACATTCGTTGGTAGGGACGTGTCAAAATTGCTTGTAGTTTGCTCCTACAGGTTTGGGGATGGGAGCACATTATAGTAGATCGCCCTAAGGGGCTCTCGATCGAGATCACAACGGTCGATGCTCAGACACGGTGCTATGTTGCTATATGGACTCGAGAGCATGAGAAGTGTAAGAGCTACACTTTCGCAGGGAAGTTGTCCCACTCCATTGATGCTTTCACTAGATTATTGGCCAGAGACGTCATGTGGCAGCCTCACTATGAGTGTCCTTATTGGGATGATCTAGCTAGCTTTACTATCAGGACATGGTGTGAGCGATGGCTCGTTGGTAGTAAGATTTCCATCCAGGCGTATTTCTTCTACTCTCGAGTTCTTCATTAGTATGGATTTCATCAGGATGTGCCCTTGATACCGTTCTTGTATAGGTGCCTCACAATAGAGAAGGACCCACCTCCATGATAGATTACAGAGCTCTTAGATGAAGAGGATGCCCTATCTATTGACCCTATAGTGGCTGGGGAAGTTATAGAGACCTACACTCAGTGGTGGGGTGATCATATGTGGCATGGCATTGGTAGCCTAGGGCACGAGGATGATGGCGGGAGTGATGGTGCATATCTGACAAGATGTAGAGTTCGATCCAGGACTAAGGTATAGGGCCAACTAGCAGAGCAGGTTGTAGTGGAGGATCTTGATGTTCCTAAGGAGGAGGAGTTAGAGCCCAAGGAGAGAGACTCTCCTTTGAGAGCACAACTACATGAGTTCAAGGCTAAGCTTCAGGCCACTAAGATTCAGGTATAGTGGTGAGATGCTACGATTGAGCAGCTCACAGCACAGATACATGCTCTGTAGGCTACTGTTAGGGGTGGCGATGTCAGGATGCAGTTTGTTGTTCCTCCTTCTACACCATAGGAGGCTCTAGTGACAGGCTCGGGGGTAGATGTGGGATAGCTCCAATATTTTTTTAATGAGCATGAGGAGCTGATTTGGGGACTTTTGGATCATGTTACCCTTCTTCAGATGCAGCTCAGGAGTCATGGGATTTTCCCTAAGGATCCAGTAGGTGTGGGTGGTTTTTAGGTTAGTGGGAACTCCACCTCGATGTAGTCTTTTGTCTATCCTAGCCAATGTACCTAGACTCGAACAGAGGGACCTATAGGATCGCATCACTCAAATCGTGATACCGCCACAGGGGGAGATAGCACTAGAGGAGGTGATGCAAGGGGCTTACGCCCAGCATTTGACTGATGCTCTACTTGGTCCTTGATTCATTTTTGAGGTTGATTGACCTACATGACTATAGCCTATGGGCATTTTTGTATATCTATTGGACTTGACACACATAATTTTATGATAGCTTTTCATTATGACTTATTATGTGTATCATTTATTGCTCATGTTTTTGTTATTATTTTGTTTTATGATATGATGCGATGATGGTATTATGATGATTTGATGAATATGTTAGATGATAGATGATATTGAAGATGCTTAGATGGATGTGTAGATGCTTATATGATTTGATGATATGATGTATTTTGATGATGAATAATGAATTTATGATTGTATGTAAATAGATATTGCCTATATAATTTATGATGTGGTTTATAGATGATTAATGACTTGTTTTTATGAATGCGATGTTGTTGCTACAATGCATGTTTTAACTTTGTTTTAATTGTATGCATATAAATTATGTGATGGAATGGTAAAAATGAACCTATATGCTCTAATCACTTAAAACATACGAAATGCATATGACATTGACAATCTTAATGGGTGATACTACAAAAAGTAAAAAATAATCATGAAATTAAATAATCACTTTTATCATAAGAATTGATTAAGTATTCATATATGAGATGTAATGGTGTGTAATGTATTTTCTTAATAAGTTTCTGTAAATTAAAATATATAAAGTAGTCAGTGGTCGTCTATATACTATTTCTAATATATATGCGGTATCTGTCCTACTATGTTGATACCTCCTAATTTATAGAATCTTATAAAGAATATGATGGTGTGAATGATGTTATGATTTGTTGCTATGTAAGAATTTTTTGGGGCTTTTCGGAGATTCAAACACTCTAGTTCCCCTATCAATAGCTATCTACTTACCACTTAGACTTTTAAAAAGTAAGGCTTTTGCCATGGACCTAGTTTTTCATGATCTTTGTGTATGCATGTGATTGTATATTTTGAGATAGAACTCAAAAATTTCCTCTGATGTCAGGCGGGATTATTTTAGCCCATTGAGAAGATCAGGGATCTTCAAGTGTTCATATCATCTTTATGTTGGACTTAATTGGACTATACCACTAGGCAATATTGGGTTACCTAAGCTAGCTTATCCACATTCAAATATTGGTCTACACAAATGCAGGAAGCAATTGTGGTAGACATATCGTCATGCGTAAGGATTTCTCCTTCCATTTTTGTACAATGCTAAGAATTCCAAGGATTCAAGCTTTATTACTTTTTTTGTCTTCTTTTTGGCTTTGGATATTTGCTCATATGTAGTGATGAAAATCACTTTTTATTTTGTTTCATTTTTTCTTTGAGCGGGGATTTTTGTAGTGATGATAATCACTGTTTATTTTGGTCATACATAGTGATGAAAATCACTGTTTATTTTTTATTGATTTTTTGAGCTTGATTTTTTATTTTTTTGAATTTTGAATATATGATTTTTGTATTGGATTATTGCTTTGAAATCTAGACTGTATGCTTGGCCTTTTGAATATGTATTTTGCTTTGGATTTTTGCTTATTTTTATTTAAGCAAGGGATTTTGATAGGGTAAAGCTTGTCCTTTTGCCAATTCTTAGCATCTTTAAATCGGTTGCACATGGGGATAAGCAAGGGAGATCCTTTTCGCTTAAGGTAACCTAGACCGCTTTGCAGATTTTATATTTTCCTTGTACCAACTAGGATTTTAGTGTTTCAATTAGTGACGGGATCTTGAATATCCAAGGCTTTATCACAGCTAGACCTTACCCTTTACTAATCACAATTGTTTTCCACAAAAGTTGATAATATCACTAGGTGTGGTTGATTAATCAAAAAAACCTTAGTATATTATGTATAGCAACAAATAATGGTTGTGTTAAAAAATACAATTACACACATGTGTTGATGGAGGTATGGATATGAATGACTTGTGCGAAAAACTATGGTATCACTTTTAAGGCTCTCATGACATATACAATTGTAATGGATGTGAAAATGCAATGCAATGATGTGGATGCAAAATGTGAAGTGCAATTGTTTTTGTATTTTTTATTTATGTTGTTTTTGTATTTTTTATTTATTTTGACCAAAGGGCTTATTATGCCTTTGGGGCTTTCGTTATTGATTTTGACCACGTGGTTTGAATTACCCTTGGAGCCTTTTTGAATTGATGGAATTTGACCAAGTGGTTTGGATTACCCTTGGAGCCTTTGGTTGATTTTGACCAAGCAGTATGAATTACCCTTGGAGCTTTTTTATTGTATTGGTTTTGACCAAGCGGTTGAATTACCCTTGGAGCCTTTGGTTGATTTTGACCAAGTGGTATGGATTACCCTTGGAGCCTTTTTATTGTATTGGTTTTGACCAAGCGGTTGAATTACCCTTGGAGCCTTTGATTGTATTTTGACCAAGCGGTATGAATTACCCTTGGAGCCTTTGGTTGTATTGTTTTTGACCAAGTGGTTTGAATTACCCTTGGAGCCTTTGATTGTATTTTGACCAAGCGACTTGAATTGCCCCTGGAGCCTTTGATTTGATGGGATTTGACCAAGAAGTTTGAATTACCCTTGGAGCCTTTTTGAATTGATTTTGACCAAGCGGTATTGAACTACATTTGGAGTGTTTTGATTGATTGTTTTTGACCAAGCGATATGAATTACCCTTGGAGCCTTTGATTGTATTTTTGAAATTTTATGTTTTTATGATTTGTTTATGTTTTTGACATATTTGAATGTTTTTGAATTTTATGGAATATTTGAATGTTTTTGAATTTTATGTATAAAATACCTTTAACTGAATGATATTGAGAGGCTCAGGCTCCTCAAAACCATCTAATGATATAAGATGATATGCTCCAGGCCCAAATCTCTGTGAAATCATATATGGACCTATCTAGTTTATCATGAACTTATCTCGTAGATGCGACGATAGATTTGAATTATGCTGGTTTTCTTTGAGCACTAGATCTCCAACCTTGAATTACCTTAGGTGGACTTTACTATTGTAAGCTCACACAAGATGATCTTGGCAAACGCAAAGATGCTCTAAAGCATTGACTCGGCATTCATCAAGAAGCATCAACTGATCAAGGTGGGCTTGCCATGTAGCTTCATCATCTATGAATTCATTTAATGCTATGCGTAGATTCAGGATTTCTAACTCTAGAGGCATGATGGCCTTAGTGCCATATACGAGTGAAAATGGTGTTGCCCCAGTGGGCATTCGTATACTAGTCATGTATGCCCATAGTGCAAGAGGCAACTGCATGTGCCAATCCTTATGATTTTCTTGTACTATATTCCTCAAAATGGAGACTATTGTTTTGTTTCAGGCTTCTGCTTGCCCGTTTGCTTGTGGATAATAATGCATCGAAAAACTATATTGAATATGGTATTTATTCATTAAAGCATGCATGTTTTTGTTCTTGAAAGATGGCCCATTATTCGATATTATCTTAGAAGGGACCCCAAAATGATTTATGATATTGTGGAGTATAAACTCTGCAATCCTTGGTCCAGTTGTTGATGTTAAGGGAATTTCTTCTACCCATTTAGTGAAGTATTCTATGGCCATTATGATGAATGTGTGTCAACCTGAGGACGAGGGTGAGATCTTCCCAATCAAGTCTAGTCCCCATTGCAAGAATGGCCATGCTATCTGGATGGGCTGCAAAGCCTACGATGGTAAGTACATTATATTCGCATGATGCTGGCACTTACTATACTTCTTGACATACTCGTAGCAATCCTTTTCCATGGTGGTCCAATAGTAACCCATTATCAAGACGCGCTTAACGATGGCCATGCCACTGAAATGTCCTCCACATGTGCCATCGTGAGCTTGCAAAATTGCCCAGGATGCTTCCTGGGGCTTAAGACACCGGAGTAATACTCCATCATATCCTTGTCTGTAGAGGATTTCTCCTAGAAAGATGTATCTTGTTGCTCTCTGCTTGAATTTTTACCTTTCAGTATACGACAAACCTTGTGGCACTATTCCAAGCTTCAGGAAGTCTTGTAGTTGGGAAAGCCAATGCTGATAAGCCATTGCTTCTATAGAATAGACAACTTGCTCTTCTTGCATTTTTGAGGTGGTGAACACGGATTGAGGAAAAAATATATGATATATGGTTGCACCACACTCCATAGGTCCTTGGAAGATCAAAGACCACCAAAAGGTTATTTGTAAGAAATATTTGGCTATGGAGGACCAATCTTGATTTGGCTCGATATTGATCATGTCGACTGATTCTTGACTGTCAAAAGTTTCACGACATATTGTTGAGTGTGAAAGCACCTTCACATGAATGGTTGTAAAATAAATAGATGGATTCTAAGGGATTAAGGATCCCAAAGAGGCCATAGTATCTACAAATCTATTCGATGTATGAGGGATTGCCTTGATGTAGTACCATTCCAGCCGGGCTAGGTAGGTGTCAACAAGTTCCTTGTAGGTGTTCAGGAGTGGGAACTTGCATTGGAATAGTCCTTTGACCTGGTTTACTATGAGAAAGGAGTAACCAAAGATATTCAATCTTTTAATGCCCATTGCTACAGCTATTTGGAGTCCTAGGATCAATGCTTCATATTCTGTATTTTTGTTTGTGCATGGGAAGTCTAATTTGAATCATAAGGGCGGTGTGATAAAAACAATCCCTGCTCTACCTCCTTGTTCACACTTCAAACCGTTGAAGAATAATGACATGTCTCTTTATTTCTTAGGTTCTTCTAGTTCTAGTGGATCTGATAATGCAAAGACCGTATCATCAGGCAATTCTATGGTGAGAGGCTTGTTATCCTAAAGAGACGCCTCTGCTAATTGATCTGCTATGACTTGTCCCTTGATAGACTTTTGTATTATGAACTCTAGATCAAATTCTATCAATAGCATGATCCACTTTACGGTACGTGTATTGTGATATGTCTTTCTCATCATGTACTGCAAAGGATTTTGTTTTGATATGACGCAGGTCATATGGCTCAACATGTAGTGTCGCAACTTTCGAGTTGCAAAGACCATTGCTAAACATAACTTTTTGACATACGCATATCCTAGCTCATAACTCACCAAGGTGTGACTAATATAATATATGGTTTGCTCTTTATTTTGTGTATTATTTTGGGCTAACATGGTGCCCAATATGAAATCAGTAGTCGATATATAGTAAAAATAGTATGTCTGGCCTTGGTGGAGCCAATCCTGGTGGCATTGCCAGATAAGTTTTGATCTCTGCAAAGGCTTGATGGCATTATTCGTCCCAATGAAATGGGACTTCCTTCCATAGCAACCTGTTCATATGTCTACATTTGTATGATAATTGCGCTATGAATATTTTGATGGATGCTATCTTGCCTTGTAGGCTCCTCAACTCCCTAATGTTGGTAGGGGCGACTATTTCTAGTATAGCCTTTACCTTTGCAGGATCTACTTCAATGCCTTTCTTGTATACAATGAATCCTAAAATCTTTCCAAAAGTTATGCCAAATATGCACTTATTAGGATTCAATCGGACATTGTGGTCTATGAGGTGATAAAATACTTGTCTAAGGACTTTGACACACTCTTACCGCAATAGGGACTTGGCCAGTAAGTCATCCATGTAATCTTCCAAGATTTTATGCATATAGTCATGGAATATGTATGTCATGGCCCGTTGATATGTGGCACCAACATTTTTGATACTGAATGACATCACTTTGTAACAGAATGTTCCCCATGGAGTAATGAAAGTAGTTTTATGTTGATCTTTGGGCTTAATCTAGATTTTATTGTATCCAAAAAACCATCCATTAGGGAGAGAATTTCATGACCTGCAGTTGCATCTACAAGAGCATCTATGTTTGGCAATGGGAATGAATCCTTTGGTGTTGCCCTATTTAAATCTCTAAAATTTGTGTATATACGAACTCTTCTATTAGGTTTCCCTACGGGTACCATGTTCGACACCCATTCAGGGTAGTTGATAGGAACTATGAACATTGCATCTAATAGTTTTTGCAATTCGTTCTTCACCATCAAAGCAATGGTTGGATGCATTTTCCTCAGTTTTTGCTTGATCGGCTTCTTCATGGGATCTAATGAAAGGTTGTGAACTACTAACTTTGGATCTATCCCTGGCATGTCTTTGTAAGTCCAAGCAAAAATATTTGGCCTCTCCTTAAGGAGAGGAATTAGGATGGCTTGTTTCTCTAGAGATAGACTTTCTTCGAACTTGAATTTCCTTGGTTGGGTAGGATCATCACTGATGTCCATCTTGAAAGTCACTTCTATAGCCATATGTGACCCATCCTCAAGCTGATGAGGCATGGGTATCTAATGAATATCATTGACGGGATTCACAAGACCTATTGACTCGAGTTCCAAACCAACATGGAAGACGTCATACGCACAACCTAATGCGAAATGAAATGACTGTAACATATCTTCATTGGGGAAGAGGTCTTCTGGCTCTATGGATGAATTAGCACGATCCCAATCAATAGCCTCTATATCAAGATGCAATGATCTGGTAGGGTATGCTAGATTATAAAGTGGACTGGTCAAATCAATGGAGATCATATTGATGGATGGAATGAAATCTCCAGGACCACATGGGTGCAATATTATCTCAGGGGTTTTCCTTCCATACTCATGATGAGGTTCTGGAAGAATGGGAATTTTTGGATCTGGCCTATGAGCAGGGTGAAAAATAGGATCATTGGGCTCTAATTGATCTCTGAATGTAGGCAGAGGGGGATTGACCATCCGAGGAATGGCAGCTAGGTAGACAGGTCCCCCCAAAAATTGGAGATAAGGGTCTATGGCATGGAATGCCACCTCTCTCTCTACTAGCTAGTTGACTTGTCACAAGTGGTGAGGTCCAAGATAAGCCATATCGATCTCATCCTCAAAGTCATCATCACTTATCCATAAATATTTAGCATTGGTATGCAGCCCTAATACAAGGGGCTCATGTCTTGGTCCCAAGTAGGCCATCTTTGTTTCATCTTCATATTCTTTGTCACTTATGAAGAATCCATTTGCATTTGTCTCTTACCCCAAAGTTAGGGGTTGATGGCTTAGGCCTAAGTAAGCTCTTTCTGTTGAGTATTCTGATTCATAGTCACTGTCATATGATGTATATCCACTCTCATCGTGGATGGAACATGTGAATCTTTGTAAATAGTGAGGCCCCTAATAGGCTAAGCCAAGTTGCACCTCATCATCACTTGCCTCATATCCATTCTCCTCATCCCATGAGTTATACCCTGTTGGGGTGGAATCAATTGAGGTTTTTGGATGATAAGTTTCTAAAGGTGGTATGTTTACCGTGGCCACTTGTCTGTTGCTCAAATTTCCTATTCTTAGGGGGTGATAAGGAATGAAATCAATGTCTTCTCCCAACCCTATGCTTAATATTTCGAATGCTGCTGCAAGAGAGTCATCTCAACCTTTGCTATAATAACCTAAGCCAAATCTATCGTAGGTAAGATGATATAGTGGCTCGTAAGGCCGTTTACGCCCCTGCTCATATATGCCAAGGCCATAGCCATGCCAATGGAAATGCTCAAAGTAGCTTAGAGAAAACTCAAGATTATAGAGGTAACGAATATTGACTATGAATAATTTGTCACCATCCTCTTCTATATCTGAAGACTTATGAGTTCAGTCCAGGCTGGCATAGATTAAATTTGTTTGGTTGGGAGGGATTCCAAGTGAAACCACTATTTCTACTGGCGGCCTCAAGTCCTTAGGCCTCCCTATGTCTTGTGTAGAATAAATGATAGGTGTAAAGGTAATATTCTGCACAAGGTACTCCCATATGCCTATGCTTGCCAAATTTATTGGTGCATACGATGTGGATGACCCCACGAATGATACTGTGTAAGCAGGGTGATAATAACTATCTTCATCTTGATCTTGAGGATCTTCTTCTTCCATAGGACTTGGCATTTCAGAAATTACTATAGTTGGCATTTCTTTGGGCCTCTATTCCTTAACTAAGGGTGCCTTTAGCTTTTGATTGTCTTTTGGTTTTGATGTTGATGGTTCTTTAGAAGCATTGTCTATCTTGAATGCACTAAGAGGTGTTGATGTGCATGGGTATTTTCTTACCCCTTTGTCTTCGTTATCAACTTGTGTGATTGAGGATGAAGGTGCCACGTACAAGTGAGTAGAAGGGATTACAAATTATCCTGAAATGTCCACCTGATTGATGTATTTAAAAGGCTCTTCATCGGCTAGAACCATATAGACTTTGTTCTCGTGCACATACTTGACACACTGGTGCAAGATTGAAGGTAAACACTTCATGGTCCTTATCCAAGGGTGCCCTAAAAGGATGTTATATTGCATAGCTCCTTCCAATACATGACACATCACGAGGATGGTCTTGTACCCCACCTTGATGGTTAGGACTATCGTTCCCACAGTATTGCATAAAGCATCATTAAAATCTCTCAATGTGTAAGCTCCTGGAACAATATTAGACTTGGGGATATTGAGGTGTTCTATTGCAGTTGTTGTGATGATGTTTATCAATGAACTTGTATCGACCAGAACCCTCTTGAAAGGTAAGTCATTGATTACCACTACAATGTTTAGAAGAGGGTCTGGTAAGGCAATAGGAACTGTCTTAATCTCATGATCATAGAATCGGATTACAGGTTCCTGGTATTCTTGTACCTTTCCCACAAAGTGTGTGAATGCATTCACATATTACAGTTGGAGCTCAATCATTCTTAAAATATCCATTAGATTCTCCCTATGCTTTGGGGACTATTGTATGAGCTCATAGATAGATAACTTAGTTGGATTTATCTGTAAGTTTTGCTCCAATCGACTTCGAATAGTTACCATAGGTCTCGTTGGTGGACTTGGAAGGTTGTCTTGCCTTTACCTAGGAGCAGCAGGGATGTTCATGGGAGTTGTAGGTGGTTACGGATGACCATACCGCCTAGTACTTATTACTATGTTAACAATCTCAACCATCCCAACACATCCGTGGATAGGTATGTCAACTCAAACCTGATTGACTTGGGCCCCTTGCTCTCGAGGGTCCTCATGATTAGGAAATGGGTTTTTGTATATGTCCATGTCTTTATTATTGAGAGCTAGTGGGTTGTCAACTTTGAGTTCTCCTGCCTCAATCATGTTTTGCACTTGATGTTTAAGCCTGACGCAAGCCTCAATGTCATACCCTGGTATCCTGTGATAAGAATAAAATTGATCTTCCCTATATCCTTTTGGCTTAGGGTGGTTGGGATCTATAAGAGGTATATCAGGAAATTTGATCCTCCTAGCCTCGCTCAACTGATTAAAGATTGATTGCATTGATTTTGTTAGAGGCATGAAATAACGAGGTAGCTTGCGTTCTCGATTTATTCCCTTATTATTCTTTTGGTCGTAGTTGGCTGGTGGGGGATGTGCTTGATAGTTCTAGGGTTGTTGTGCACCCCCATCATTGGGTGTAGCCAATACGACTTGATTGACTTAAGCAGGATTTCCATTCTTCTGCTTGTACTTATCACTCTTACCATTCTTGTTCCACTCCTTTTTGTTTTGAAGTTTAATGGTTCCCTCATCTAATTTTATTTCCTCAATGAGCTTGGTCTGTGCCAAAGCTTCTTCAAACAAAGGATACTATTGGAGTTGTAGCAAGAGGGAGATATGTTTAGAACAACTTTTGGTGAACATGTGAATGATCTCTTCTATGGGAATGGAGAATGATAATTTTGCCATGAATGCATTTACTAGTTGTTCAAAGTTGTTTATGCTATGCTTAGGTAGTTGGTTGAACCATTGAGTGGCAGCACCTGAAAATGTCATTATGAATGTTCTTAGCATAAGAGCGTCATTGTCTTCAAGATGAAAACAAACATTGATAAAATTGGTGACATTCTCTTGTGCATTCTCTTCACCCTTAAACTTATCTAACCTAGGCATCTCAAAGTTCTTAGGATATGGAGGGCTAGGGATTGATGGGAACAATGGTTGGTTGTGTATTTTTCCCAATGTTGGTGAGTTCCCAAATGCCTCTTATTTCTCAAAGGTTTTCATATTTTCAGCAAGCTCTTGAAATACCTTTTATGCATGAATTTCCTCTTCTTGTAAGCCTATTCGCATTGGCAATGGAGGTAACTCTCTATCCATTTGATTTATTCTATTTTCCTCCCCCCTAGAGGGGACCCATGATTATGATCCTGGTTTGCTATGTTTACCCTTTCCCCATTAGTTGGATTTTATTCATGATTTGGTGGGGGATTTCATTTTGGGCTATCTTTTCTAGTGTGCCTCTCCTTAGGTGAGTCAGCGCATCTTGTTATTTTTTGGTCACCGCTCGACCTGCTCTCTTAAGCACTGCTCATGTTGGCACAAGAGTTTTTCTCTTTGTTTCTCTTATTTGAGAGCTTCTACTAGCTCTCGTTCCTTACATAATGTATTTTCTAACTGCATCATTTGGTTAGTTTGTGTTGTCATAGAAGACTCATGTTTATCTAACTCTATTCTTGTTGTCTTGACTCACAAATTTCTCGAGGGGGTTTATGTTGTATCTGTACTCTTGCTAGTTAATGTGACTTGTTCAGTAAACTATTGAGTATCCCTATGATCAGACTCCATGCGTCTTTTGTAGGGTCACTCTGAGGTACCCCCAGACTAGGAGGTGTGTTTAGAAGTCATAGTTCATGAGCTTCCAAATGTAGAGTTCTTAGTAGCTATAGTTCTGAGTGGGAAATCGATCCAACCCATCTAGCTATCTTGTTTTGCATAGCTGGTCCTATGGGGTTCCATTTACTCATATGAGGTCATAGTCTATGAAAATATTTCCTTTTGTGTGAAGGGTTTCTTCTATATGATTCCCATGACTAAATGTAGCTCTAGTTTTCGGCCCTTCAGTGGGTATACCTATTTCATAGGTTTCTTGTGAGTCTTGAGGCGTTGTAATTCTTGTTTGCCTTCTTGATGAAGAGGGCTTGGTGGTAACATGTTTTATCCATGTGGATGGAGATGTAGCAGTCTCATCATCCATATGTGAAGAATGAGTCTTAGAACCTTCTTTATGTCCATGTGAGGAGGAAGCCCTTGAAGCTTCCTCATGTCTTTGAGATGTTTTTATGTGTTTAGAGGAGGCCCTTGAGGCCTCCTCATGTCTCCTTGGTGAGGATGGTTGTGAAGCCTCTTTTTGTTTATGTGAATTTGTTCCATGATGTGGTTCCTTACTTGGGGTTTCTCGAGGATATCCCCTAAGGGTTGAGTTATCACCCCTTAGGCTCACGGAGCTACATCTCATGGTATTACGGGTAGGTCATTCAATGTTACTATGACTCTACCTGTGGGCATGAATTACTTCTGTCTCTCCCTCGATATCAGATCGAGGGTGCTTACCTCTTGTTTTGACCATGTTGTTTTATGACTTGATCTTTTGAGTTGTAATTCATGAATGACCACACAATACCAAACAAATGTTTATCTTGATTATCGATTTGAGTGTGCCCTAAACTATTTGATGTGTTTTTATGTGTTGTTCTCTTGATTTCTTTGCTCTTGTTCTTGGATTAAGAATGAAAAGACTCATCCATAGTGACAATCAAGTACACTCATGCCAAACATAATTTTCTCAAAAGAAGCTAGGGTACACCGCTGAAGACCCAATGGAGGGTTCACCCAGCTCTTCCAATCTGAACCAATGATTGTTCCAATAGAGGGAGATAGTTTGAACACAAGTAACTTAGTGGCACTATAAGTAAGTTTCTCAATCCATTTCTAGGAAGATCTAGGGGTAAACCAGTGGAAGGATATGAATTCCAATGTCACTAGATTTAATTAAAGGTTGGTGATGAAATCTAAATCTCCAATGTTTAAATGAGACATGCATGTGTGGTTTTAATTTTAAGCTTACGTGACATAAAGTGCGTCATATAATAGCAATGAGTCTTTCCAATATGCCTAAGTGCAAAAATACGTTTCAATATTTAGAAAGATGCATAAATGATTATGATTTGTATGAGTGCACTTTATTTTGTGTAACTATGGCCTCTAGCAGGGCCTCAAAGCAAGCAAACAACATACAATGTCTAGAACATTGGATTCTAGGGTAAACTTTTCAAGCATAAGCCACTGTTCCTAGCAATGCCTAGTGGAAAATTTAAAAGAAGATCTAAGATATGTGAAATGCTTAATTATTTCTTCTTTTATTCCTTCAATTTCCAAACATAAATGTGCTTTAAGTTATCTATTTTAAACACACAGAAGTAGACAAAAAGCTATAAAATATCAGAGAAGCTATACCAACCTTTGATCCAGCTCATAGAGTCAATATTTTGACCTCTGCTGCACTCCAGTTCTGACCATTTTTTACTAGAGCAGTTGGTTCTTGGCCATTGTAGCTCATAGTGGCTAAGCTCTATTGGCCACTGTAGCTCAGAGCGGCTAGTTTTTGGCCACTGTAGATCAGAGCAGCTAGACCTACACATAATATTAAGTTAGTATTCTGGCAAAAAATGAAAAATTAGTGGTGGTCCCACCATGATCGCCATCTGTAGCGACCCCGAGAATGCACGCACCGGTCCCTTTTCTAAACCCTACTTGCAATGCTATTTAAAATACCAAAGATAAAATGGAAAGATAAGAGGAAAAATCATATAACATGAAATAACAAAATACGGATCTCTTTATTGATATTTAAGCTCGGTTACATGTTAGTATCTCTTAGGGATACCCATTTAGATACTATAAATTACAAATAGGCAAGGAGTACCCCTTCCATGAAGAGGTGGTGCACTTATAAAAGCTTCTCGGTTCTACACACGGAAATGTATGAGGGCTTACAGATGCCTCCTTCTCTAGGTCTGTTTCCTAGAGGGATCCCTTTTGGTCTCATATGTTGCAATCTTTGTTTAATGTACCTATGGCCCTATAAGCAATAAAACAACAACGCATGTTTAGGTGTCCGAGATTGCCTCTCCGGATGAGGTTGTTAGTAATAAAATAATGTAACGAAAATATGATGAAACTATGCCATGAAATCATATAAATCTATGCTAATGATATGAAAACATAAAGAAATAGAATAAAATATGCTGTCTAAAACCTAAGCTAAGTCTACGGGCCATTGTCCAAGACAACGATCGCTAAGGTAAACATTTCTCTCTTTGCCCCAAAGCTATGGGTTAAAGCCTATATCTGATGTCAAAATAGTAGGTGTTATGCTCTTCAATTCGTCAGAGCTTCACTGTATACATGATCTCAAAGAGAACTCTCCAAGTCTCGAAATCTCTCCTCAAAAATATGTCTCTCTCTCGATTCTCTCTCATATCTTTTGGTGCTCTTAGGCTTGCACCTTTTATAGTGTGAAACCCTAGGTCTATGTTGAAGCCCTAGGAATGAATTTCTCATGTGTAGTGCAAGTTAGCATGAGAAGATTTTATCCATTGTCTATATTTGAAGGTCAGTTAACTAAAATCTAACTGCCCACTTGAGTCTTCTATGCGAATTAGTCGTTAGCATGAGAAGCTTTTATCCTTTGTTTATGCTTGGAGGTCAGTTAACTTAAGTCTAAATACATACTCAAATCTCCCATGTGAACTGGTCATGAGAAGGAATGCAAAGTCACTCACGCTCACCTTTATTACATGCAAAATACCACTTCCACCTATGATTAGGCATGTTTGTAAGCAAACTGGTTCTTATGGCTTAGCCGTTGTCGTCTGCAATGGCTAAGATCTGACCACTATTATCTGCAACGGCTAAGGTTTGGCTGCTCTATGCTTGAGTGGCTAATATTTTGCCACTCTTGGCTTGAACAACTAGACTTGGATGGCTTGAAAAGGCCCCAAATGAGTGGTGAGAACCACTGTTGATGCTTGGAAAGTCCAATATTATGCCTTATGATATCATGAATGTGTCTATGTGAGAAGGTCCCCTAAGCATGACATGATTTAGGTGTCTACAATAACTGCTATGACTTGAGAACGATCGATTATTGATGAGATAGGTCAGGATGAGTAGGTACGAGGAACAATATGAAATTTGTCCTCTAGGTCATTGTGCAAGTAATACGGTGATGGATCCTTGTACAAATTATGGTTAGGAGTAATATATAATGATAAAAGGAGCTATATTAATCCATGATAGTTGATATGGAATAACTCGTCATTAATCATAAATTGACAAGTGATACTAGGTCTAGAGCCAGAGAAATGGTATGGCCCTAGTTGACTCCAGAGAAAGTGGACAATCAACTAGGCACTAGGCATATACGCTAAACACCCTTACATGTTAAATTTAGAATAGGTGAGCATAATTAAGCTCAGGTTCCACATGTTAAGGGAAGGAAAATTATGCATCCACCCTCTAGGTGTTATGGGTCCTCGAGGATAACCTCAGCCGTGGATATGCACTCTTATACCAGAACAAGAGGATGAGAAGATAGATCGACTAAATGGTATCATTTATGGGATTTGGCCAATCTCGTCCACTTGGGGGTCATCTATAATGATCTAAAACCAAAAGTGGTTGACTATACCTCATACTAATAAAACATTGGGTGAACACTTGAACTAAATTAACTTAATAATTTTTACCTTTGGTCATTACTACTATTTGGAACCAACAAAATTTTCATCTTAATGATCCAGTGAGCTAAATTGGGTTGCACAATCGATGAGTCAAAATCAGGTTTTTACAATTGGTATCAAAGCTCTATGTTGTGAGTTCCCTATATCATAGGGTCCTAGATTATAGGGCTCTAGGTTTATATTGAAAATTCAAAATCCCTTATGACCTTGGAAAAACCTAAACAATCAATTGACATAGCTCTTTTGTACCCATGTAAATATGACACCTATGCTACGAGGAGGACCTTTTAAAAACCCTGCATCAACTAGGCAAGAAGATGCTACTATCAAACCATAAAGGAAAGTTAGGCAGGAAGATGTTATTGTGAGACCTCAAAAGTAAAAACAACTAAAAGAAAAATGAACCTACTAGATAGGTTGAGATCCTGACTAAGATAGCTCAATTACTTCAAGAACAAATGCAACAACAAAAATAAAAAATGGATCAACAACATGCGATGATGATTTAGCAACAGAAAATGATAGAAAATTTAACTAGAGGTAAGGAAATTGTGATCAGGCAATAAGAAGCACCTATTGGTACTGAGAAAACTAGTAGGACTTGAGTAGGAACAAAGCTAGCAAAAGACACAAAAAATTTAAATGTTTCAAAATTTTATGGTAAAGAAGAAGGTGATGCTATAGAAAATTGGTTGAGTAAAATAAAAATCTTATCATATGAGTCCAAAATTGCATGGGCTACCCTCCACCTAGTATGTACAACCTTGGAGTGATGGACCACATTTAGGGAAGGAAATAAAATTCAAGCTATGGATCTTAAATGGGAAGATTTTGTGGAGTTTAAGAAGAGATTTTTAACTAAGCAGTTTTATGTAGAAAAATTTGTTGAATTCACTAATCTATAGTAGGAAACTTTGACTATTAGAGAGTGTTACCAGAAGTTTGTGAAACTCTTGAAGTATGTTCCAGAATATGAAAATAATGAATAAATAAAAGTGCAAAAGTTTATTTTAAGAATTCATCCAAGAATCGGGACTGTAATAAATCTCCTTAATCCTAAAGACCTTAAAAAAGCCAATGACTTGGCACGTCAAGAGGAAACTAACCAGAAAACAAAGAAGGGATACTTTAACTATCAGAATATGTTTAAGAGGGAGAAAGATGAGCTTAAAAAAAGTAAAAGTGTAGGTTTTATGAAATGGACAAAATAACACAATAAAATAATTAAAGAAGGGGAAAGAGCTAAACATGAAAATAGAAATACGAATAAGTTCGATAGAAACAAAGATAGAAGGGATAAGAAAAGTTACTTAGGCAGAAATAATCAAAGATCCTCATTCCAAGAAACAATCAAAGAAACAACATATCAAAATAGGATTGAGGACAATGAAAGGGATAATAGGTCTCCACAGTAGGATGTTATGTTTGTGGTGGCCCTCATTTTGAAAATAAATATCCTCAAAGTGTAGATCATAAGAAGGCACCTAAAGAACCAACCCATCGCATCTTTATTGCAATATGTAATTCCACTCTTGATGGACATGTGTAACGTCCTACCCCTTTTCGAAGACAAATAAATTTGCCACCAAAAGAGCCAGGTTTCGATCTTGGGTTCCAAACTGAAAACTTGAGTGTCTTGTTTGCTGATTTGGGTTATTCAGTGTTTTTGTATGTTTGGAGATCATATGAACATTCAATGTACTAACTCCAATTTTCAAATATCATATTAACTCATGAATTTTCAACAAGACATTTTGACAAACATTTGTCATGCATACTTAGAAATAACAGGGCAGCTCTCAAGAATTGATCACAACTTGAAAACTATCAATCCAAATGCTACCAAATTTGAACACTAGCTTCTTCCAATATAGATAAACAAACCCAATAAAGGAAATTGCATTAAAAGGAGTATACCCAGAATTGTGAAGGTCTGATACAAATCTGGAAATGTTCATCAACACACAGAAATCTTCATTTTTTTATCATAAAATCCAATTTACAAACTTCTCCAGCATACAACTTATGTTTTTGAATACCCTTTTTGGAGACAATAACAAAGCATGTAAGAAATCCTCCAAAGACTAGGCGTTTGGACCTAGGCAAGCAACTCGTCCCCCAAGAAATGTACGACCATGCCAGGAGCAGGTACGACTGCTAATAAACACTACAAAAATCCAATGAAAGTCTCCAAAACCTACAGAAAAGGTGGCGGCTAGGTCTGTAGTTGCAAGTAGATCTCAAACTTCGACAAACCATTGTTGAGTGTGCATCCAAATTGACTCTATTTTGGCCCTAGATGGTATGACCAACTGAAGGAGTGAAGTGCAAATGAAATGGAATTGTTGTTAACTTCAAACCCTCTCCAATCTGCTCAACAATATCTGAAAATATCACCTTTATCAGCTCAATTGCATCCACTGAGTATGGATGCTCATTAACCAATCTAAAGGTATCTTTCAACCTCAAGATATGGTGTCCTTGTATGTGGTTTTCGTCACAATACAAGCCTGGAATGACTGAAATCTTGCAACCTACAAGTCTCACACAATAAGCTTCAAGAATAATAGTCAAAGATGTCCAATCAACTCTTTCAATGCCACTTTTATCCTTTCCCAAAGCTGGTTGATCCATTCACTTCTTGAATGTGGGATAATTTGTCTTTCCAAATGCTACGTTGCACTTTGAAGGCATTCTTTTTACCATAAATTGTAATATATTTCACTTATTACTTTCCAAGGAGACCATACCACTTTTATGACATTAGAAATATGAACTTTATAAAATCCCCTTTAATTCAAGTGGTTACATGACCCCTTTTAAGATTAAATTAATGCCCAACATTATAAAGTCATATTATAATTTAATTTAATACATTAATAACCTTCGGGCATTAAAATAATCAGTCTCTGAATGTCAGATCCTAGATATGAAAATGGAAACGGATACCCATTTCGCCGAACTACTCATCCGTAACATCCGTTTCCTGCCATTCAACCCCGTGACTGACTTACTAAAAATAGTAAGTCTCTGTACTCCTAGCTCTGGAAGACCAAAATCACTCAACCGAAGGGATATCTGGATACCCAATAAGGCGAAGAATATTATTACACCTTCCGCTCGGCCAAAAACCCTAATCGCTGACTTACTAAAAATAGTAAGTCTATCATCCAAACTCAGGAAGACTCCCAAAAACTGGCATCTAAAATCTGACCAAATCTTGGTGCAGGCTAAACATCTCCTGAATGCATCAACGCAACTGCCTCGCCAAGAAAGGGACATTACAGTCCTCCCTCCTCGAGATTGCTTGTCCTCAAGCAATCCAAACTCATCACACAACAATCTCAAAAACAACTGCCATGTGATTCCTGGATCCCAGATGAACCGAAGAGCTCCATATCTCCAACTGAGATAAATCCTGCACTGTTGATCCTCTGCTAGTGACAACTCGTGTAGCCCTCTGTCCAAAAATGCAATCAGTCTCTGAAAGAATTCAGCTAGCTCACAAGTAAACTGCTCTCCACATACACTGTCCTGTGATGTCATCCAATAATATCCAACCTGTAAGTTGTCCAAGAATATATCAGCAGTACACTTATCATGTTTTTGTCCCAAGTTCTTATCAAGAGCTTCTCTCACATCCTCCTTAACACTTAGAATATCACAAATGTGATCCTGGGACTTGCACCCCACCTCAAACATAACTTCAAAATGCTGTTGTTTACAATTTTCAGACTTACTACAACCCCTTGCATTTTGAGATGAATCCAATGCATCAACCTTTAAACATTCTTCACCATCCATATGAAGCATTAAATCATCATGTGACTCAAAATGTGGACCATGCGGTACTAGATCAACATCTAAATCAAATAATGGATTGTCCATAATCTGGAATTTTTCCATGCTTCCTTGCATCATGGTACAAGTGGCATGTGAAGAACCATCCTCCATCCCTCTAATCACCACAAGCTTCCCTTGATGTTGGAATTTCAACTCCATAGCTCGTAGGTTCATAGTAAACTCACCAAGAGAGTGAAGCCATTGCATTCCAAGGACAACATCAATACCTCCTGTGTTAACCATATGAAAATCATCACTCAACTCATGGTGATTCAGCTGAAGATGTAGTTGAGGAACCTTCCGTGAACAACGCATAGTCCCTCCATTAGCGATCATAACTCGAAATCCCTCAATTTTTTTTGTCTTCAACTCGTATTGATCTACAATGTTCTCATCAACAAAATTATGAGTTGCTCCCGTATCAATGAGAGCAATGACTGGCTGTCCCTTAATCAAACCTCTTACTCTGAATGAACCATTCTTATGCAAACTATGTAATTGAGCCAAGAGTCCTTTTCCCTTATTCTTCTTCTTGTGTTCCTTTGGAGGTTTTTCCTCTTCCTCATCACTATCCGTAGGCTGCTCTGAATGCTCTGTTGTTGATTCATCTATTGAATAATATTCTAGTTGTTTGATTTTCCCCTTAGAACTGCATTTGTGCCCTGGAACCCACGGTTCTTTGCAAGAGTAACAAAGGTTTTTCTTTCTTAGCTCCCTCTTTTGATCCTCCTCTGCCTTCTTCGAAGTGTCAACTGGGGGTGTGCTTTCCTTTTCTTCCGGTTTCTTCTCTTATCCTCATGTGTGGATTTAACTTTAGGGGCAGCAAGTTCCATGTCCCTAGCCTTTTTGATAGCTTCGTGCAAGTAGAGTGGATTGAAGGCTTTAACTAGCCCTCTCAATGGATCAGCAAGACCATCAATGAACAACACTATTAACCTCCTCTCTGATATATCTGTCACCAAGACTGATAACCTCTGGAACTCTGCAATATAAGCATCCACTGATCCTGTCTGTCTCAGTTGTGCCAATGCCTTAAACTCAAGTTCTGGATCCCTCTTATCAAATCGGTCTATCAATCTGTTAGTGAACTCTGCATAGGTGTGGATTTGGTCATGTCCAAGTGTCACCATCCCATGGTACCACCACTCATGTGCTACTCCATCAAGATGCAATGCTGCATATTTGATGGCCTCATCTTCCGTCGTCGGGTTAAGCTGAAAGTATGTATCCATTTTTTGCACCCAAGCACGTGTTGTGGTCTTACCGGAACCATCAAAGTTGGGAATAGTTAACTTTCCCACTTTCCTTTGTAGATCATGACCCTATGCATTGTTTTGTCTATCTCTCCACATAGGCTGTTGCCTCATCCTCATATCAATATAATCCCTGAATGACATACCAGCATGGAACTCCTCACTAGCTTGATTCCACTCATCTATGAATGTTGCCTGCATCCCCTGAATTGTCGGCTCTGGATCCTCCTGTTGTGCAACTCTGGGTATGAATGTGGGCATCAAAGGTCTGGAACTCTGTGTCCTATCCCTATTTTCCTGGTTAACCCCCCTAGTGTTATTAATTGATCCCTCACCATTTTGATTCTGACCAACATTATTTTGTGCATTAAGATGCATCTGTTGAGTCATAAGACCCAGTAACTGTGCCATAGTCTACTGAATCTATTGCTGCCCTTGTAAAAACATCTGGAACATCTGCCTGTCTACATCTGGAGGTGGCTGATCATTATCCCTATTCCCATCTCTGTTATCACCCATATTTTCTTCTATCTGTTGGAAAGCCCTGTTCCTCCTTGTGTAATAGTGATGACCACTCATCTAATGCAATACCCAACAGGATGGCAGGATGAGTTTGCTTTGATACCACTGTAATGTCCTACCCCTTTTCAAAGATAAATAAATTTGCCACCAAAAGAGCCAGGTTTTGATCTTGGGTTCCAAACTGAAAACTTGAGTGTCTTGTTTGCTGATTTGGGTTATTCAGTGTTTTTGTATGTTTGGAGATCATATGAACATTCAATGTACTAACTCCAATTTTCAAATATCATATTAACTCATGAATTTTCAACAAGACATTTTGACAAACATTTGTCATGCATACTCAGAAATAATAGGGCAACTCTCAAGAATTGATCACAACTTGAAAACTATCAATCCAAATGCTACCAAATTCGAACACTAGCTTCTTCCAATATAGATAAACAAACCCAATAAAGGAAATTGCATTAAAAGGAGTATACCCAGAATTGTGAAGGTCTGATACAAATTTGGAAATGTTCATCAACACACATAAATCTTCATTTTTTTATCATAAAATCCAATTTACAAACTTCTCCAGCATTCAACTTATGTTTTTGAATACCCTTTTTGGAGACAATAACAAAGCATGTAAGAAATCCTCCAAAGACTAGGCGTTTGGACCTAGGCAAGCAACTCGTCCCCAAGAAATGTACGACCATGCCAGGAGCAGGTACGACTGCTAATAAACACTACAAAAATCCAATGAAAGTCTCCAAAACCTATAGAAAAGGTGGTGGCTAGGTCTGTAGTTGCAAGTAGATCTCAAACTTCGACAAACCATTGCTGAGTGTGCATCCAAATCACTCTATTTTGGCCCTAGATGGTACGACCAACTGAAGGAGTGAAGTGCAAATGAAATGGAACAAACCCTCTCCAATCTGCTCAACAATATCTAAAAATATCACCTTTATCAGCTCAATTGCATCCATTGAGTATGAATGCTCATTAACCAATCTAAAGGTATCTTTCAACCTCAAGATATGGTGTCCTTGTATGTGGTTTTCATCACAATACAAGCCTGGAATGACTGAAATCTTGCAACCTGCAAGTCTCACACAATAAGCTTCAAGAATAATAGCCAAAGATGTCACAATCAACTCTTCAATGCCACTTTTATCCTTTCCCAAAGTTGGTTGATCCATTCACTTCTTGAATGTGGGATAATTTGTCTTTCCAAATGCTACGTTGCACCTTGAAGGCATTCTTTTTACCATAAATTGTAATATATTTCACTTATTACTTTCCAAGGAGACCATACCACTTTTATGACATTAGAAATATGAACTTTATAAAATCCCCTTTAATTCAAGTGGTTACATGACCCCTTTTAAGATTAAATTAATGCCCAACATTATAAAGTCATATTATAATTTAATTTA
Organism: Wollemia nobilis; assembly: GCA_028583015.1. Lineage (NCBI taxonomy): Eukaryota > Viridiplantae > Streptophyta > Pinopsida > Araucariales > Araucariaceae > Wollemia > Wollemia nobilis. Next base: position 5,796,805 of record JAQPPZ010000314.1, read on the forward strand.
ATACATTAATAACCTTCGGGCATTAAAATAATCAGTCTCTGAATGTCAGATCCTAGATATGAAAATGGAAACGGATACCCATTTCGCCAAACTACTCATCTGTAACATCCGTTTCCTGCCATTCAACCCCATGACTGACTTACTAAAAATAGTAAGTCTTTGTACTCCTAGCTCTGGAAGACCAAAATCACTCAACCGAAGGGATATCTAGATACCCAATAAGGCGAAGAATATTATTACACCTTCCGCTCGGCCAGAAACCCTAATCGTTGACTTACTAAAAATAGTAAGTCTATCATCCAAACTCAGGAAGACTCCCAGAAACTGGCATCTGAAATCTGACCAAATCCCGGTGCAGGCTAAACATCTCCTGAATGCATCAACGCAACTGCCTCGCCAAGAAAGGGACATTACAACATGTTACTCCTTTTCTTTTGAATGGTAAATTATTTGACAAAGATGTGCATATTTTAATTGATAGTGGTGCAACATATAGCTTTATTTCTACTAGTATAATCAGGGATATATAAATAAGGCTTGGATTTTTGGTAAATGGGTGGAAAGTAGAATATGGATTAGGACAAACCTATTCAGTCAATTAGTGTCTATTTGAACCCCACATTACCTTACCTCAAGGAAAGACCAATTGGCACCTATATGTAGCTCCCTTGCATGCCTTTGACATCATTCTTGGTATGGATTGGCTAAGAGCTCATAAAGCCCTTCTTAACTTTGAAGAAAGGTGGTTAGAATTCACTAATAAGTCCAATCAATTGGTTATGATCCATTGTGATTGTAACCTTTTTAGACAACATTTGTTGTCTACCTTGCAAGTTAGGAAGGCAATTAAAAGGGATGGAATGATGTATGTGGTAAAATTGAATAAAATGGAAGAGACTAAAGTGAACTCATATTTTTTTCATAAATACCTTATACTAAATGAATTTAGAGATGTGTTCCTTGAAGACTTGTTGGGTATTCCACCTCAGTGGGAATTTGACTTCTCTATATAAATTTTTCCAAGAGCTGCACCAATTGCCAGATCATCATACCAGATGACTCCTATTGAATTACAAGAACTAAAAATACAACTTCAAGACTTGTTAGAGAAGGGACTGATTAAACCTAGTGTATCACCATGGGATGCCCTTGTTCTCTTTGTAAAGAAAAAGAACAACTCCTTAAGGTTATGTATTGATTATAGAATGCTTAGCAAGGTCACTATCAAAAATATATATTCCTTACCTAGAATTGATGATCTATTTGATCAGTTAAAAGGAGCCACTATAGCATAGGGGTGCAGTATTCCCAGTGGGGAGGTGGTTTCTAGTGCTTTAGAATGATCAATGTACTATCTCTAACTTGTCTACCAAATCGTACAACCGTACAGTCCCTAAAACTACCATTTTACGCCCAATGAACAACTTGTACGAAAGTCAATTCGACACACTATACGATCCAAAATCATATAGTGACATGGATTGTACGATTCTACACTTAACCAATCCTTCAGATTCAGTTTTTTAGGCTTTCGTACACAGTTTTGTAACCAATAAGTCGATTTCCCCAAAACTGCCAAATCGGGTAAGTTTCCTTCTATTGCCTGAATTGCCAAATCGGGTAAGTTGTCTTTGTACGATTTGTACGAACTATGGTGTACGATCTGTATGAAATAAAAGTACAACCAAGTGCTAAATTGGATACTCTAATGGGCCAATCTCTCTCAGATAGGTTTTGCAAGGGTTTAATATGCCAATTAATCCTTTTCCTGTAACATGCAAAACATATCAACGGGGTTTGAGAGAGATGCAAATCCAATGGCTACATCCAAAAATCATACAGTAGGGTTCACCACATCCTCAATAATGCTTCCATCATCACAGATCATTCTACAAAGCCTCACCAGTGCTAGATTAATCCATTCTATCACCACAAGGCATAAACTAGTCAAAACATTTACCAGAAAGTACATACAACATCATCAAGTCATCAATTGTCATTCATCCATGCCATAATCGTACACAACCTAGAAAACGTAACTGTGCTCATGTGTATATTATTCTATTATGATTTCACTTACAACATGGCTGATCTACAACAATTATGGCTAGAACTCAGAACATAATAGCATAACTCAGTCAGATTACAACCAACAATTATCCAGACCTACAAAATTGAAAATGGGGCCTTATATAACGTTGCCCAGGCCATTCCAAAGTGGTTCCTGAGGCAATTAGTTATTTACAACCACCCATGCATAACGGAATGCATTAATTAAGACTTTTACTAAGTCTAACACTTTAATTATCAAACCTATGCGCCATTTCAACCTGAAATTACATTTCCCATGCATTTCACTGCATTTTAGTGCGCCTTGTATGGTTTGTCTTCGCCTTGTATGGTTTTCCCTCCTGGTTGTACGGTTTACTCCTACCTGTACGATTTGCAAAACTTGTACAAACTATCAAAATTGTCAAAATTGAGCAAATCCCTTTTGTCACTTTCTCTTCTTCTAGGAGGTGGATTTGTTGCCTACATCTGCCCTCCCCTTTACTTTGGTCGGTGTCCTCACCGACTGACCTTTCTGCTTCAATTGTGCCTCGTAGTCTACAACTAACTCTTGCAAGTCAGTCACTTTGGTTTGAATAATTACACGTTCATTCTTCAACTTGGCTGCATAGCTTCCCATTTCCACTACTTTCACCCCATGGAAATTAGCCTTCTCTTCAGCAGTCTTCAAGAATTCCATCATTTACTTTTCTCGATCAGTGGCACTCCTCTTCAACCTCTCCTACAAGTGAGCTTCTATTCAAGTCACCACCTGAAGCTCTTCATTCTTCTCAATAATGGTCTTCAAGTGGTGATTAATATCAACCTCCAAGGCATGAACAATATCTTCCCTAGCCTTCAACTACGCTTGTTTCTCTAGGACCAAATCATTATATCTTTTGTTGTCCTTTTGAAGTTCTTCTATCTGCTTGGCCTATGTCACCACTTGCTCATTTTTCTTAGCCAATTGTGTTATCATCTATTCATCCTTTGCCTTGAGTTGTACCTCCAACTCCTTAATCATATCTTCTGCTATTTGTGAGATCTGTCGCTTTTCCTCTTCAAGTAAATTAAGTATGGTTTTAGACTCAACCTTTATGCTTGTCAGATCTTCCTCCAGTTTCTTTATTTTCTCCTCTTCTATAGCCTTACACTTTTGCAATTCTTCCTCCATTGCAATCATTTCCTTTCGAGTGGCTTATGTCTCCTCCTTCTGAGCTTCCTTGAGCTGATAAATCTGCTCCAATCTGATGCTCAACCACTCTATCCAATGTGTGAGAAAGTTCAACTTCCTCAGAGTGATAGCCAAATCTGTAGTGACCCTCTTGTGTTCCAATTCCCCTGTGTTCATGGGACAAGTCGGGTGGTTGGTTCTATCCAAGTACAACCTCGGATGTTACCTGTAATTGGTTCTCACTCCCTCTAGCAAGTCATCTCTTCCCAACATTGTGGTTACCTCTTCCCTAGGTAACTTCCATGGGTGTTGTACATGAATATCTACAATTCTCCTTGTACGCTCCTCATTGCTCACCCATTCTATTATTTTCTCCAATTCGAGAGACACTTGTTCCTCCCACAACTTCAATTCTCCCATGCATCCAATACAAAACTATAATTTGGTGCTGGCTATGGCATCGCCTATCTATGAGAAGAAATGTTCCACATCATCTTCTACTCCTTTCACCTCCTCCTTAGTTTTGATCTTGCCGAACTATGGTACCTTCAAAAGGTAGCTTGTTCTCATTCTCCGTCGTTCCTCTTCTGTAGGAGTTCATTCTTCCTCTTCCTCCATGTGGTGGCTAGAGCTTCCCCCAAGCTCTCGAAGTGCTCTCTCTATGTCTATCTTTTCTCGAGGTGGAGTCTATTCTACAATATTCTCCTCCTCCACATTATCTTGTATATTCACAATCTCCTACTGAGATTGTTGCTGCTCCATCTATTCTTGGGCTTCTTTTTGTTCAGTGGAGCCCACCTATTGTTCTTTCTCCTGATTCTATTGTGTCTCCATTGTTGTGACTTTTTCAACAACAGGTTCTTCTTGTTCTTGTGATGCTTTCACCTCTTCTTGCGCATCACTTGGGTTATTTTATTTTGAACTTCCTCCCATCACGAATTTGAAATGGGGCTTCTTCCTTTTCCTAGACTCTTCCTCTAAGGCTTCCACTCTCACTTTAGTTTCCTCTTTTTCCTCCTGAGTGGTGGCTGCCACTTCCTGTGCTATCTACCCCACCTCTATATCCCTTAAAAATTTTGAAGCATCCAAGATTTCAAATTCATTACATTGGAAAATTTGTGGAGATACCACCATCTTCTCTACTTCTACCCAACTCCAGTCATCTAGATCCATCTTCTCTGAATCTAATTGTTCTTCCTCCTATTGATCCTTCTATGCAGGCTCATCTTGTTTTTTTGGGATGGGATTCTTTGCCATTCTTTCTCATTATCATATCATTCTTATTCGTATTGGGCTTACTTGTCTCTCCACAATTTCCTCCCTTTCCTAAACTGATGATTGCTCTTGCTACCATTGTTGCATTGCTTGTTGTTCCAGTTTAGGTTCTAATATCCTTGGCCTTTTTCTCTGGGGATGTACATCCTCATCATCCGAAGGAGTATCTTCTAGTACCTCTATGGCCTGCTACTCCTTCCTTATTCGAGACTTCTCTAGAGTCTCCTTATTAATAGGTACTGACTTTGCCCACCTCAAAATGGTTGGTTGTCTTGCCTTCACATTCCTAGGTTCTATCAAACCTAGAAAGCGGATTCCCAACTCTATAACAACATTTAATAATAATCCAATGGCATGGAAAGTCATTCCAAAATTCTTTGATCTTTTCATCAGTACTTCATGCATTTTTCTTTCCAGATAGGTACCCCAATCATACTTGATTCCCTGGGTGATACCTTCTACATACTGAGCCATCCATATTGGCATATTCGTAGCTCATGTATCCCTTAAAAATCAAGCCATTACTGTATTCATAGCACATGGCCAATCATCCCCTTTCAACTAGCTCTATTTAATTCCTCGAGTCCCTACACCCGAGATCTTTGCAGTAGTCGATGACTTCACATCAGTTAACGAAGTGATGATACGATATGACTCAATCGGATCAACCAACTTCTTAACTATCTTCATGTTGTATGCTGGCAATCTGAATGTCTTCCTGAATGCATCCATCATAACTTCTATTCTCATCGACCTCTTGTCCACATTGACAAAGGTAGTTCTAGTCATAGGATTATACGCCTGAACCATCTGCAATAGATAATTATAGAAGAAGGTTTTTTGGTGTGGTGGCACTTGCGCTATTACAGCTACACTAGCCTCCTCAAACTATTTCCTCCAAGGATGGTTCTTATTTCATTCATCATTCCACCATCACCTGCATGTTTCTCCTCCATGTTGTACGAATGAAATATTTATTATCTCCACCTGACATTCCTCAGGTCCACTACTCAGATCCTCATCCTAATCTAGAATATGTACCTCACTCCTCAATTCCCTTCTTAGGACCCTTTCTTGTGCCATTCTCTCCTCTCGATATCTTGGTGGTGTTCTTTCTAAGCCCTCTAGTACCTCTGACATCTCCATGACATGTATCCTCCTCTTCTCCAAGGATGAGTACCACGCCAATCATAGGACTAAGACTATCACCCTTGGTACTACCATGGTCATGACTCTCTCTCATGTAGAGGTCCTGGTGATCATTCCACCCTATTGGCTGCAATCCTCCTTAACCGATATTCAAACTCTTCTACTAAGATCATTTTCTCACCATACCTCCGATTGTCTTGCTACTTGAACATCACCAATTCTACAATTGGAAGTGTGTTGAAAATCATACAAAATGTTCAAATCATACAATCTACTCTTCTTCTCACTCCTATACGATTTCCTTAGGAGCAACCCTTCTAGATCGTACAATCCTTCAAACTATCACTATTCAATCTTAAAACTACTCCATCTACCTCAAATCATACAACTGCAACATGAAATTATACAGGCCCGTGCTACTCTATACAATATTTCTCTACAACTACTCCTCTTCATCAAATCTGTATGATTCTATACGATTTGCTCAAAAATAGCTAAAAATAGCCCAACAGTTGCCCAAAATTGCACAAAATTTTTCTTGAGACCGTACACTCCACCACCAAATCATAAAATACATATTTTCAAACCCCTATCCTCCTAAAAATCATATTTTACACTTCCTTCTATGATTTCTCTCTAACCCAGTTGCTGAAATGCCCCGATCTACCTTTTCAATGCTTTTTAAGAGCAATTTCTCAATTCTTTCACCCTTGGCATAATTTATCCCAAAAATTTGTGCTATCAAATACATCATATGACTACTCCTTCCTTCCTTTCATTTTTGGCCACTTTTGTCTGATTTAGGGTTTGTATTTCCATTTCTTTGCAATTTTTCCACTTTGACTCCAATTTGCCACTTCTTCAAACCCTAATGTGTGTTTCTCCACCACTCGGTTCTCGCTTGGATGCCATCTACTACTAACCCTCCTTTATTTCTGGTTGAACTTTGAATTCTCCCTTCAATGGAGTCAAACCCTTGCTTTTTCTCCCTTTTCTTCTCCGATTTAATTCTCCGAATGTGAAAAGTTCTCCTTGGTGCAAATTAAAAATGGGTCATAATTTATTTGTAGGTTACTGATGAGTTTTAATGCCCATGTAGTCCTCTCCATTCAGTTGCATGCTTTTCACCTTCGTCCTCCTAAAAAATTTGAATTCTCCTTTTGTACGATTTAAAAAATTGCAAGGTAAGCCTTCTATTTAAACTATCTCCAAACCCTAACCACTCCAAATTTGAAATTGCACCATTTTACATGTCTTTTCATCTTCCTTGCCTAGATGATTGACAACTCATCACTTTTCATGCAATTTTAACTTTTTCCCACTCTTTTTTGACAACTCATCGATCCACACATGCGACATTTAATGCGACGGTTGAAAATTGTACATTGCACCTAAAATCGTACATTGTATGACCTAAATCATACAACATGCTCTCTTGTATGATTTCCCATGTACTTTTTCCAATTTCCCTTGTACGATATTTCTTTTATGCTTTTTGACTTCAAAAATTGGCTTTGTACGATCTAGTACTTGTGCTTTTTCATCTTTGATTTGTACAATCTATCACTTAGAGAAAATTTTGTCTATTTTCTCTCTTGAAGAGGCCATCATTTCCAGTTTTCAACCCACTTCCTTCCTAATTGCATCCCGAGGGATTTTCACAATTAAGGCATTTTATTTTTTTTTTTTTTTTTTTTCTTTTTTTTTTTTTTTCATTCCTAGCCTATTTACACTTACCATCATGGAAATCGTACAATGACATTCACTTGTACAATCCCATTGGATTCTTCTCTTGGAGGTTCGACTATGATATTTTGAGTGGTTGTGTCACCTATCAGTACTTGCTCCCTAGGCCGATTCATCTCCACTTGTGATGTTACTGAATTTCTTGGCCTTCCCCTACCATGTGTACAATTAGGAATTGTACAATTGCAAGCTAGAGTATCTTCACCTAGTGTCCTTTCTTCTTGTCACACAGGTGATTGATCCCTTGGTAGCGGTGTCCTTACTACTCTACTATCATTCGAGCGACTTCTCCACCTATCTCCTTGGATCAATTCTGGCTCCAGACTTGGTGATCGGATCCTTAGTTGTCCCTGGTTTCTTTCATCTACAAAATGCACTCTTCCTCTACCAACAAGGCCTCTCCCACGTGAGTGTCTTCCCCATCCTATTCCTCTTGACATCGGGTTTCTCTACACCAATGGTGATTCCTCCATTTCTTGGAGTAATCCTCTACCACCTACCACTCTTTGAGGTCCTCATCAGATTAGTGGTGGTCATCCTAATGGATACTACCTTGTAGGGCTAGGTAAGATTCCTCTCATCCATGGTAACCCTCATAGATTCCTTATCTAGTTCATACAAGCTAAAGGTGTATCTCCTGGCCATCTAGGAGTAGGGGGTCAGAACCTTCCTCATCCTCTTCCTCCTCTGATTGTAACATCACCTTGTCCTTGCTCACTTCATAGTCGAATACCTCCTCCCCTTCTTGGCTGAAGCCTTAGGGGTCCTTCTCTGTTCCTTCCTCCCATTGCTTGGTTATCAGGAGTTATCTCTACCAACTCAATGTTGGCTAGTGGAATTCTACTTCTTCTTGTGCTTGGTGATAATTGTCATAGTGCTCTGATTCTATGATCCGCACATGCTAGGTGACATCTCCATATTCTCTCCTCAAAGCTTCTTTGTGGAGATGAGGTTGCCAAGACCTCTCTATATGCGTCAGAAAAGTCTATCTCAGAACTTGAGTTATTCTGATTCTCTTCTCTCTGTTCCACCCAATCTATTGGTAAATTCATCAATCTCTCCAATCTTTGTACTTCTATCCTTTATCTTCTCAACTATCGATAGGCTATTATGTATGCTTATGGGTCAAGGTTGGTTTGATATCCCTATGATCTCCCTAGTTGTCATTGTGTTGTTGTACATGTTGGGGGATCATGATTATCTCGAGGATTCTAGGGGTTCTCTGGGAAATCATCCTCATCACTACTTTCTATACTAGGTTCCATTACTAGCCAAGGCATTCCTTCATTACTAGAGTCACTCAAATCTAGTCGTACATTACCTTGTGATTCAGGTGATGTGGTTGCTTCCTCAATGTCTCGCCACAATATTTTTGCATCTTCATTCATCATTGGTGGATCACTTGGTGGTACTTGCGAACTTGTGCTCGCTCCATCATTTCTTACACTACTCCTTGGAGTTATCCCCTCATCATCCTCAGGTTCTCCTTCTAGCTCTTGTAGCCTAGTTGTTCTTTGCTCATCTAACCTTCGTATTGTACTATCCAATTCTTGGATGATTTGTTCTCTCAACCTTGCATTATGACCTCGCAACATGTCTGGTATTCTTCTTGTAGTTGTTGAGTCTGTAACCACATTCTCTATTGTAATAGCCCTATCTAAGCCAATGGAGTAAGTCCAACTAATTCTTGATCGATGGTCTCATTCCTATCTTCCTCTAAAACTTCCATTTCAAAGGTGTCCACTCTATCCTCGTATCGTACTATTAACCGTATCCTTCTTCATCCTTCCACTTGTTGGGGTAGTTCCCTCTGTTCTACCTGAGGATACATCATATTTCTACTTACTAGGGGTGCTTCTTCTTGCCTTCCCCTATTCCTGGGTAATAGTACTATCTCCTGATGTCCTCTTTCATTTGGAGGAATCCATTCTTCATCTTCTTCCTCTACTCATTTGGTCCCATCCACAAATCTGACATGTACTCGCAATATTCTTCTTTCTCTGGATCGAGGTGCCAACTCTTGTTGTTCTATGGTTGGTCGTGTCTCCTCCCCTTCTACAAATAAGTGTGTGAGTCCTATGTTAGGATCCTCCTATGATGGACCTGGCTCACTTTGAGCTCTCCGTTGAGCTTTTGCTCATCTTCTTCGTTCAATCTCTTCTGAAGAAATGAATAAGCATTGTACCTTGTAAGGCTTCAACTTTGAGCCATTTATAGTGTCGGGTACCTCCATCCCATTCAAGTTCTGTAACTTGACTGCTCCATTATTCATTACTTCAACTACTTTATAGGGACCAAGCCATAACATCTTCAACTTATCGGGCTTGATTTCCTGCTTTCCATTAAACTTTAGAACCAAGTCACCCGGACTAAGTTCTAACTTCCTCAAATGTTTGTCATGCCACGCCTTCCATATTTTTTGAGCTACCTCAATCGCCCATTGTGCCATGACTCTTCTTTCATCTAATTTTATTAGTGTTGTCAATCGCTCTTCCAAACTTTCTTGATCACCCAAGCGATGCTCTACCGTGACTCTCAAACTTGGTATCAAGAATTCAACTGGCACCATTACTTCCTATCCATACATTAATTGGAAAGGTGTATGTTCTATTGTAGGTTTAAAAGTTGTTCTATATACCCAAAAAATAGATGGTAGCCTTTCCTCCCAATCTGCTCCCTCTATTCCATAGGTTTTATACAGAGTAGATACCAAGACTTTATTCATTGCTTTCGCCTGCCCATTAGCTCTGGGATAATACGGACTAGACAATGAGTGTAAAATCCTGAACTCTATCATCAATATTTTGATGATTTCATTGACAAAGTTCCCTCCTCGGTCACTCATTATCTGTAATGGAATACCAAATCTTGTGATTACCTGCTCATACAAGAATCTTGTTGTACTTTTTGTTGAGTTGTCAGGTAATGCTCTTGCTTCGACCCATTTTGTTAAGTATTTTGTTGCTACTACGATGTATCTGCACTTCCTTCATCGAGATGTCTTCAATGGTCCAACGAAGTCTAATCCCCATCACTCAAATAATTCTTGGGGTTGCGATGGATGCAAAGGCATAAAGTCCCTCTTTACCAGCTTTCCTGCCCTTTGGCAAGTATCGCATGCTTTCACATACTCTTTCGCATCATTATACAGTGTGGGCCACCATAGTCCAGCTAGTAATATTTTTCTAGTTATCGCATCTGGTCCCATGTGCCCTCCTGCTAAGCCTTCATGAGCTTCTTTCAATATCGCTTTGACTTCTTCTTCCATCACACATCTTCGTAGGATACCATCACTTCCCATATTATACAACAATCCTACTATCAACTAGAAGGGTGCTGACTTCATGATCACTTTATTTTTCTTGGTTGCCATCATTTCTTGTGGCAACTCACCTGTGGATAGGTACTGGCCAATCAACTTGTACCATGATGGAACAACATTGATGGTGAATAATTGTGCATCTAGGAATTCATCCGGAACTCCTATTCCTGTAGGCTCTCCTGATCGTATCCGAGACAACTGGTCTGCAATGACATGCTTCTTACCAGGTCTCACTACTACTCGGAATACGAACTCCTGTAGGGTGACGAGCCACCTACTGACCCATCCTTGTATCACCGACTTATTTATCAAGTACAATAGAGCTTGGTGATCGACATAGAAGGCAAAGGGATTTGCCAATAGGTAATGCCTAAACTTCTGGACTGCATATACCATTCCCAAAGCTTCTCTTTCTATTGTACTATAATTTCTCTCTAGCCTTGACAATAGGTGACTAGCAAAGAAAATAGGTTGATCTAGCCTAAACTACCCTTCTTGTGCCAAAGCACATCCAATTGCAAAATTTGAAGCATCAATATGGACATGGAATTCCTTATCCCAGTTTGGGAACACCAAAATTGGACTACTCACAAGCTTAGCCTTCAGCTCCTCAAAGGCTCCTTGGTGCTCCTCTGTCCATCTAAAAGGAATATTCTTCTTCATCAATGAATCCAATGGGTAGGATACATGTGCATAATTCCTGATAAACCTTCGATAATATCCCATCGATCCCAAGAAGGTTTTAAGTGAACTCACATCATATGGTTCTTCCATGTGCAATATCACATGGATCTTATCAAGATCTATTTTTAATCCTTCACTGCACACTATGTGTCCTAAAAATTTCCCATATGGTACCATCAGGTAGCATTTCCCAGGATTTAATGATATCTGTGCATTTTTGCACCTACTCATACATTCACTGAGGGTAGGAAGATGTTCCTTGATCTTCCCATAAATGGACCAATCATCCAAAAATGCTTTAAAGTTCCTTGTTGCCAACTGATCAAATATATACAGTATGATGCACTAAAATGTAGTTGGGGCATTACAGAGCTCGAATGGCATTCGATTGTATGCGTAGATGCCATTCTCCATAATAAATGTGGTCTTCAACTTATCCTCCTTGGCTATACTAATTTGATTGTACCCTAAAAACCCATCCAAGAATGAATAGATCTCGTGTCCTGCGACTTCTTCTAGGATAGAATCTATGAAGGGAATAGGGAAGGGGTCCTTAATAGTTACTGCATTCAGACTTCTAAAGTCCACGCATATTCTGATCTTGTCCACTTCCTTCTTCAAGGTGATCACTATAGGTGATACCCATTCACTAGTTGTCACCCTGAAGATGATTCCTACCTCCAACATCTTTTCTATCTCTGCATTCACTAATGCAACATACTTTGGATTCATTCTATATGGTCTCCTCCTTACGGGTTGAGCTCCAAGCATTAGCATAATCTTGTGGACACATAACTCTAGTGGTACTCCCTTCAGATCCTTATATGTCCATGCAAAGACATCCTTATATTCCAAGAATATCTTAAAAGTCATCACTTTCAGTATAGGGTTCCAATCATCACCGTAGTGAATCATCCTAGGTTCCTCCTCTATTCCTAGATTGATGTCCACTATCCAAGGTCCTTCATATTTGATATTCTTTAGCTCACTTGCTACTTTCTCTACATTCTTTGGGTGTGTCGATCTTGTATCAATCTCCACATCTCCTACTGTATACTCTGCAAAATTTTTTAGGAATGTCCATTTCTCTTCTACCTCCTTCTTAGGTTCTTGACTGACTTTTGGTTCATCTTGTTTTTCCTTGATCTCCTCTGACTCAATACAGAGGTAGTTGGGCTGAAAAATTTTGTACTCCTCCATTTTCCAATGAAGAAGTCCACTATCAGATCTAGCTTCATCTTCACTACATTCATCTAGGTACAACATTCCTTCTCCATCAGGTTCATACCCTTCATATCCTGAGGAATTTTTTGATTCATCCATCATAGCTACATCCTCACTAACTTTTTGATTAGCTAGATTAATCATATATTTATGTTGTCCCTTCTTGAAAGTGATCTGATTCTTTCCCTAGTTGTGATTAACTTTGGCTACTCGTAGCCATCCTCTCCCCAAGAGAGTATCGTATGCAGGATTTTGTATTGTAATCACAATGAAATCCAAGACAAACTCTTGGTCAGCTATCACCACTTGTTGTGTTGTCAAGACTCCCTTTGTCTCGATACCATACTGGTCAGCACCATATAATTGGAAGCTTGATGCCCATAGAGATGGAGTACCTAGTTCTAGCCAGGTTCTTTCAGGTAGCACATTGATGTTGGATCCTCCATCCATAATCACTTGTGTCAATTTGTGCCCTAGGATCTCCATATGAACTAATGCGGGTTTCTTTCCCACATCAATCATCAATATAGTTGGATCCATGAATTGATCTTTCCTTTCCTTCTCCTGAATTGGTTGGCTCTGCACTTCCATCACCTTATGCGGTTGTATTTCTTCCACCATTGCTTTCTGCAATGCTGGAATAGCTTCCAATAGGTTCGACACTTTAATCTCTACTGTGGTGTCCAAAACCTATGCTGCTAGACTTTGCACAATCACCTTCTCTTCTGATGGCTTTTCCAGTTCCTTTTCTTCAGCTAACTTCACTTGTTTAGCTTTTTGTGCTTCATCCTGTAGTATTTTCTTTGCTACTTGCCAATGCTGCTTTTCCTTTGTTGGCTCTAGGTACTTATCCTTTTTAGCCTGATTCCTCATCATGGCTAATACTTCTTGGGTTTCCTCCTTAACTTGAGGAACCTCAATGTCTAAATAATTGACATTCTATGGGTTACTTGAACTTGCCTACTTTGGGCAATTCACTTCTTTGTGGTTCCCTGGACCACACCATCTACACATATGTGTAGTGCTTGCTTGTGGTGTTTCCTACCTCTGAGGTGAAGGATAATTTTTCACAAAATGCCCCCATTCCTAGAAATTGTGACATTGTATGATCGACCTTCCTTTCGAGTCATACTGCAAATGGCCCTAGCCTCCTTGTCGATTGCCCTGGTTTGACCTTCCACCTCACCTACTATTTCTATAACCGCCACTTGTTGCTTGTTGCCCACTCCCTTGGGCCTTTGATTTCTCTTCCTGCTCTTGGATTGATAGGACCTATGGATGTACTCTTGCATTATACGGACATAATATTACCTCATGTCCCATCACATTACAGATGTGGCAATAATCATTGCATGGACACTTCACATTTGTATGACCTTCCATCTTGCATTTTATGCACCAAATGTCATTCCTATCAGGTTTGCTCCTTTGTTCTTTCATTATCTTGTCAAACTCCTGATGAAATGATGCTACTATCCTCTGTATAGTGTCATCTTCTCCACTATCTAAATCATTAGACTTGGGGTGAGATAAAATTCTTGTATACGTCTATTTTGATTCACTTTCAAAATTCTTTGCATGCTTTACAACTTCTTCATACATTTTTGATGGTACTGCCTTCATATTTTTCTTATATTTTGGTAGTAATCCATCAACAAACCACCACTTTACCAAGACATCTACCAGAGGCATCTGCATCTTATCGACTAATTGCTTTAGTCTATGGTTGTATGATTTCACATCTTCATCAAATTTTTGCTTTGTCATGCAAAGTTCAGTAACAATGTCTCCATCATCCTTCAAAGGTCAAAATTCTTCAATGAACTTCTCCTTTATCTGATTCCAAGTCTAAAAATCTATGGTATTTTCTCTCTTCAAATACCAATCAATCACCAATCCTCTCAAAGTAGCAAGAAATAAAGTTACCCAGTCATCTAGTCTATCTACACCATTTTCTCTCCAAATGGTTATACAAGTTTTGATGTGTCTTGTGGGGTCTTCCTTACCCTCACCTAAAAATGGTGGACATCTCTATTTGGCTGCCTTGTTAGCCATCTTCGGAGAATCATCACTATCACTTGAGGTCTCCCATGGAATCTCTATCTGATTCCTCCTTGGGGGTGTCTTGCTACAGTCATCATCAAAAGTTTCTATCTGAGGTATCTTGTTCTGTCCCACCACTCATTGACCAAACTCTCATGTATCTTCACTCTATGACCTCCTTCACTGATGTGAGGGAGATGGTCTTGGCCTTTCCTCCTGAGACCTCATGCCTTGTTGCTCTGGTGCCTGACTCCCATCCTATGCACTCCCTTGCAACCCTTCCATCACTTTCTTAGGTGTCACCATCCACTCTCCATCCTCTTGCACTACCTCTCTATCAACTCTTGCCTCTACGCTAGGTGGTTCTACTTCCTCGTCTTCTGTCTCTATCAACAACGCCTCAAAGTCTCCTTCTTCAGATGTCCAAACTTGCTCTATTTTTGGTTCATGTGTACTATGGTCTGAGTTACTTGCATTCTCTCTTTGAGAAATCCTCATGCTCCTTCTTACTAGAATTTTCTCTCGTACTTCCCATCTCCTACACCTTTGTACACTGGTGTCTGTCATTCACCTCCAGTTTTGTAGTATTCTTTCTTTGTCAATTTGACCCATTTTAACAAAAATGCTAGATTCGATAAGGCAACGATGCCAAATGTAGCATAGGGGTGTAGTATTCCTAGTGGGGAGGTGATTTCTAGTGCTTATAATGATCAATGTACTATCTCTAACTTGTCTACCAAATCGTACAATCGTACAGTCCCTAAAACTACCATTTTATGCCCAATGAACAACTTGTACGAAAGTCAGTTCGACACATTGTACGATCCAAAATCATACAGTGACATGGCTTGTATGATTCTACACTCAACCAATCCTTCATATTCAGTTTTGCAGGCTATCGTACATAGTTTTGTAACCAACAAGTCGATTTCCCAAAACTGCCAAATCGGGTAAGTTTCCTTCAATCGCCTGAATTGCCAAATCGGGTAAGTTGTCTTTGTACGATTTGTACGAACTCTGGTGTATGATATATATGAAATGAAAGTACATCCAAGTGCTAAATTGGATACTCTAATGGGCCAATCTCTCTTAGATAGGTTTTGTAAGGGTTTAATATGCCAATTAATCCTTTTCCTGTAACATGCAAAACATATCAACGAGGCTTGAGAGAGATGCAAATCCAATGGCTACATCCAAAAATCATACAATAGGGTTCACTACATCCTCAATAATGCTTCCATCATCACATATCATTCTACAAAGCTTCACCAGTGTTGGATTAATCCATTCTATCACCACAAGGCATAAACTAGTCAAAACATTCACTAGAAAGTACATACAACATCATCAAGCCATCAATTGTCATTCATCCATGCCAGAATCATACACAACCTAGAAAACATAACTGTGCTCATTTGTATATTATTCTATTATGATTTCACTTACAACATGGCTGATCTACAACAATTATAGCTAGAACTCAGAACATAATAGCATAACTCTATCAGATTACAACCAACAATTATCCAGACCTACAAAATTGAAAATGGGGCCTTATATAATGTTGCCCAGGCCGTTCCAAAGTGGTTCTTGAGGCAATTAGTTATTTACAACCACCCATGCATAATGGAATGCATTAATTAAGACTTTTACTAAGTCTAACACTTTAATTATCAAACCTATGCACCATTTCAACCTGAAATTACATTTCCCATGCATTTCACTGCATTTTAGTGCACCTTGTATGGTTTGTCTTTGCCTTGTATGGTTTTCCCTCCTGGTTGTATGGTTTACTCCTACCTGTACGATTTGCAAAACTTGTACAAACTGTCAAAATTATCAAAATTGAGCAAATCCCTTTTGTCACTTTCTCTTCTTCTAGGAGGTGGATTTGCTGCCTACACCCACCTTTTTCTCAAAAATTGATCTCAAATTAGGATATCATCAACTGATAATTCATGAGTAAGACACTCATAAGACTACATTTAGAACAAGTTTTGGTATTATGAATTTATAATCCTACCTTTTGTATTGATAAATGCCCTAGCTGCCTTCATGAATCTCATGAATAGTGTTTTTGGGAACAACTAGATCATTTTGTACTTATATTCCTTAAAAATATATTAATTTACTCCTGAACTAAGGAAGAACATGATCAACACATGAGGATTGTACTTGAGATACTCAAAAAAAATTATTTGTATGGAAAGTTATCAAGATGTGAGTTTTATACTTAGGTACAATATTTGGGGCATGTAATATTCACTGATGGAATTCTTGTAGATCCTAAGAAAATTTAAGCTATCATAAATTGACCTACATCTACCAATGTACTTGAAGTACGTAGTTTTATGGGAATAGCAGGTTACTATAGGTATTTTATAAGTAATATTTAAAAATTGCCCACCCTATCACAAATCTCCAAAGAAAAGGGAAGGTATTCAAATGGATAAATCAATGTGAGAAAGCCTTCAATATTTTGAAGGATAAATTGATGATTGTACCAATTCTCAAGATACCCAATCCTTCAAGAGAATTTACAGTTTGTATTGATGCTTCTATTAAAAATTTGGGAGGAGTCCTAACTCAAAATGAGGCAGTCATTGCTTATGAATCTTGAAAGCTTAAAAAGTATGAGGTGAATTATGCCACACATGACTTAGAGTTGGTAGAGGTTGTGAATTCACTTAAAATTTGGTGGTATTATTTGCTAGGAAGACCCTTTGAGCTAAAAATTGGCCACCAAAGTTTGAGATACATATTTACGCAACCATTATTGAATGCAAGATAATGCCAATGGATGAAATTCCTAGCAAAATATGATTTTGGTATTGAATATATCAAGGGTAAGGAAAACAAGATAGTGCATGCCTTGAGTAGAAGAGGGCACATAATCACTATGTCTCAATGCCTTTACAACTTAGTTGATAAAGTCAAAAGGCATCAATAAAGGAATGACTACTATAGGAAGTGTTGAGCACAGGTTGAGCAAGAACCTGATAAGAATAAGAACTTTGTAATAAAGAATTATTTATTATATTTCAAGAACAGGTTAGTTATTCTAGATGAAGGTGGATTGAGGGATACTATTCTAAAATAAGCACATTATACTCCATACTCTACACACCCAGGTGGGGTAAAAATATGTAAAAATTTAAGAAAGGACTTTTATTGGCCAATAATGAAAAAGGATATCAAGTATTTTGTGGCTAGGTGTCTAGAATATCCAAAGGTCAAGGTAGAACATTTGCATCTAGTAGGATGGTTATACCCACCCAAAAGTGGTAAGTCATTTCCATGGATTTTATGGTTGGTTTATCCAAAACTAGATTTTTACATGATGCTATACTTGTGGTGGTAGACAAATTGACTAAAGTTGCACATTTCATACCTAGGAATGTATAGGAGGATGCACCTACCATTGTAAATAAGTTTTCCAAATAAATAGTCCATTTGCATGGGATTTTGGAAGTCATTATCTCTGATAGAGATTCTCAATTTACATCATAATTTTGGCAAGCATTGCATCAAGAATTGGGTACAAAATTTAACTTAAGTTCTACATACCATCCAAAAAAATATGGTTAAATTGAAAGAGCTGATCAGGTCCTTGAAGATATGTTACGCATGTACTGTATGGACCATAAATCCAAGTGGGAAGACTATATTTATCTAGTTGAATTTATTTAATAATAATATCCATCATGCTTATGGATCCACTTGAGGCCCTATATGAGAGACGATGCAAAACTCCTCTATCTTGGGATAATCCAAAGGATTGAGTAGTGATAATGTAGGATACTGTAAATAATATGGAGGAATAACTAAAAAGAATACACCAAAGGCTTAAAGAAGCTTTGGATCATCAAAAGGGCTATGCAGACCTAAAAAGAACACTGAGGAAATTATCTATGGGAGATATTCTTATTGTGGGTGAAACCTAGAAAAAGCTCTATTAAGTCCTCTAAGCTTGACCCTAGATTTGTGGGACCTTTTGAAGTTATAGGTAAAATCAGTCCTATCGCCTATAGGCTTGCTTTACCACCCAACTTGTCAAAAATCCATGACACCTTCCATGTGTCCCTCCTTATAAAGTACATTATTGTTCCATCTCATGTCTAGAATATTTTAAATTTGTAGATGTTCGATCCCCTACACATTGAAGTTCATCCTGTTTAGATATTGGGTATCAAAAAAAAATTTAAGAAAAAAAATAGAGCAATGTAAGGTCCAATAGGACCAATTCTAGAATGCTTTAAAACTGGGTGCTCATAGTGGGTGTTTCAACATTTTTTATTTAAAAAACTAATCCTTCGCCTTTGTACTTCGTATTGTGAATTATTCCGCGTATTGAGTAGTGGCAATTGTGAAATTAGACTTTATAGGATAATATGCCAAAATTATGACGCTCTTCAATATGTAGATGGAATCATCGAAACTAGGCGGATATAACTTGTGAATTAAGATCAATATACTCCCCTTTAATGAAAATCCTTACCAAAAAATTAATGCGAAGATAATATGTTGTAAAGATACCCAAAACAAACGGATGTATAGCCTGAAATGTCTCACCAAAATCAAAGCATATTTTTAAGGTTTTGTTGTGCTCAATAATTTGATGGAGGAACCATAGTACAATGATATTATAAATTTTAATTGGTCTAGACTATTTCTTATTACCAGACTACCACTGATGCACTTGGACTGTGCTTCCTTGATATACAATTGTGTTTGCGCAGAGCTTGTCAGATAGGACTCCCCGGTGCAGTGCAAATATGCCTGAAATTTATTAAATATTGATGCGACTAGACTACACTTTTTTTTTTTTGAGCCCTTCTTCTGTGCAACAAAAAACATTAGAATTGTTTGCACAACTAGCGATCAAGACATAGCCAGAGGTTGTGGATGGATAATGAATACTTGTAGTCATTTAATTGTCGCTCGAAATTGATTTCTTTTCACGTATATTGCTTACACCCAAAACTAATTACTTTTCAATTGACACCTGGCTTGTCAATGCCTTTGTATGGCTGCTATCATTCATATTTCTTTAAATGATGTTGCTTCAACTTTTATATAAATGGTTGTCTTCGTATTAACCGGTTGTAACAAATCAAGAATATTAATTTTTTATTTTACACAAACCTGACTATGCAACATTTGAATTTATTTTCTTGTAATTTCTTTGAAATATTTCACTATCCTCTAAAGTTTCACCCACACGCTGCTTTTACTAAGACTTCCACAACAATCTACTATGGCATTCAATTACCACCTTCCATGTGTGATTACGATTATTTCTTCCAACGGATAGTGCATATCTACTCTTTGCTCCTTACAAGAATGAATTAAACTAATATTCCTTCTTATGATAGATGTAAAAGTGGCAAATTCTAGTGGTTTATATGGATTAGGGTTGTTTCTATGAAAATTGTTACATTTTATATAATTTCGATGAATACTTATTTAAGAACCTAAATTATCTGGACAACTGTGAGGATGAACTCTTCGATACTGTTGTAAGGACTATTAATGCGAACACATTTCTCCTAACCTTAGGTATCTTTTCAAATTATCTGTTACTCTCCTTGCAACGTTCGGGCATATGTTGCGTATGCTACGAATATTTTTTTGGTTGCACACTTTCATGAATATGAATGAGACTACAATAGAATTGACTTATTATTTATTTTTTACGAAAAATATTATTTTTTACACAATTACTACGAATGCTATAAGTCACCGTAATTCAATGTCTGTTTTATTGGAGGAATATAAACGAGATAAACTCAACCAAAAAAAAATATCCACTTTTCCTAGGCCAGGCTCTGATACCACTTGGAAGGGACTTCCTTCCCTTCTCTAATTTAATTAGTTCCAATCACAAACTTAATGGCAATCATACACAAAACTTAGATATATCAATAAGAATTAGCTCAGCAGAATAACTCAGAAGATTTATCGAAAACATGAAGTAACTAAATTAATTAAATCAGTGCCTCTTTGAGGAGGGCAGTTCCCCACCACGAATGGGCAAAAGTCAATGCAAATACGTAGAGTGAAAATATTGATGAAAGGATAACCTACACTTGGATAGCTAAACTATATAAGTAAGAATTAAAATAAATTTATGTAATATAGTCGACGACTATAACATTTGGATTGTAATGAGTCCATTTGCATGGGATTTTGGAAGTCATTATCTCTTACATAGATTCTCGATTTACATCATAATTTTGGCAAGCATTGCATCAATCCTTGGGTATAAAACTTAACATAAGTTCTACATACCATCCAAAAACATATGGCTAAATTGAAATAGTTGATCAGGTCCTTGAATACATGTTATGCATGTACTGTATGGACCATCAAACCAAGTGGGAAGACTATATTTATCTAGTTGACTTTATTTATAATAATAGCCAACATGCTTATGGCTCCATTTGAGGCCCTGTATGGGAGACGATGCATAAATCCTCTATCTTGGGGTAATCCAAAGGATCGAGTAGTGATTAGGTAGGATATTGTAAAGAATATGGAGGAACAACTAAAAAGAATATGCCAAAGGCTTAAAGAAGCTTTGGATCATCAAAAGAGCTATGTAGACCTAAAAATGACACTGAGAAAATTATCTATGGGATATAGAGTCTTCTTATGGGTAAAACATAGAAAAATCTCTATTAATTCCTCTAAGCTTGACCCTAGATTTGTGGTACCTTTTGAAGTTATTGGCAAAATCAGTCCTATCGCCTATAGGCTTGCTCTACCACCCAACTTGTCAAAAATCCATGACACCTTCCATGTGTCCCTTCTTATAAAATACATTATTGATCCATCTCATGTCTAGAATATTTTAAATTTGCAGATGTCTGATCCCCTACACATTGAAGTTCATCTTGTTCAGATATTGGGTATCAGAACAACAATTTTAAGAAAACAAATAGAGCAATGTAAGGTCCAATAGGACCAATTCTTTGAAAATGGTGCCACATGAGAAAATGTAGACAATATCAATTTCCTTATCCTATTTGAATATATATATATATATATATATATATATATATATATATATATATATATATATATATATATATATATATGTTTTACTTTATATGATTCAATAACACAAGGGACTGTGTTTGCTTTAAGGGGAGAGGATTTCACAACCCTCCCATAATGAAATCTTGTTGACTAATTTTTTAATTGATATTTTGTATATTAATATATATTGGACATGGTATTGTTGATGGTTTTTATGTTATAGGTACAAGTCCTCAAAATATAAAATGGGAAATGATGGTGGGTGAAAATTTCACCTATAGTGGTGTATTCGTATTGATAGAGATGAATGAATCCCTACCATAAAAATACTTGCCAGTGGTTTAGGGTACATGGAATCCCTTATAAAAAAACTCATATATATGCATGTAGTTGCATTATGAATGTATGTTTGCATTTGATTGGTTGTATGTTCTTCTAAACCCTCCAACAACAAGAAAAGTGTCACAAAGCAAGGGAGCTATTCTTAATAGGTATATGACAACATTTTGTTATCATGATATTGCGTGAATAAGAAGAAATGTTGGAGGTATATAGATATATATTTTTATTTAAAATTGCTTTCCAATTAAATCTCCATTTTTGCTTTTATTTGATTAAAAATAATAATAATATAAAAAATAGTAATAAATAAATAATATAAATCAATATATATTTATATATGTATGAAAAAATTAATTATTATTATTTACAATATTATACCATTATATATACCTTTAATCTTCAAGCCTTCCATCAATTTAAGCAAGCAAATCTTCATTATTTATGTCATTTGGTAATTCATTAATGAAAGGATGTATCCTGTGGTATGTTAAACCATTTGGATTACTAAAATTTTTCTCTGCAAATTATATAAGGAGGATGTTAGGATGATAAACGAATATTTCATAAAGGAGAAAAAAAATGAGAAAAATGAAAACTAGGTTTATGGGCGGGGAAGAAAGGGAGAATAGCTAATCAGGTTGGTGCTGTGAATCTAAATGGTATTATGAAGAAATTTTAGTGTTTGTCTGTAAAGTTTCGTTTGATTTGAAAATAAATGGCTATTTACTTGTTTAATAAATTCTACCACAGATTTGTGAGTGAAGTTTGTTTCAGCCAATGGCTTTGTTGTAAAGGATTTATTCTTTCTTTCACTTGGTGTCAATGCTGAAGACATTGATAAACCTTTGTTCTCCTGTATTGGTTGGTAATGAGTTTATAAAATTATTTATGCTCTTATCTATAAGAATCCTGGAAGTGTAGTTGCATTTTATAGCAATGTCTATCAGCTACAAAAAACCCTTGAGCCAGTTGTCAAGATTTACTCTGTAATAATACTTTATCTTGATAGAATATTCCTTGGAATGGCTCTGAAATGAGTGGTTGTATATAAAACCAAATTTTATATGTAGCTTTGTATTGTTGGGACATATCTTCTAGAGTACCTCTGAGTAGGGTGGCTTCCTATGTATCCAGTGTAAATTGAAGTAAATTTTATATTAAAGCTAATAAGCCAATTAATTCTTTCCTGGTGTATTGTCTAGTCGTAATTAATTAGGGATTCCTATGTTTGTACATGTATTTTTAAGGAGTAAATGGTAAAATGAATTTCTTTGAATGTACCGCATAAATACATTCATTATAGAATTACACTACATAAGTTACCTTATCGACCACTCTAATCCCAATTAAGTTGCATCAACATGGAGTGATAGACAACCTCCATCTATGTTGATTTTGTTGAACTCAAAGTATATCGAAAGGACGTTAGATTTGGGCATCCCAGTGCTTGGCATATTTATGATAGATTTGGAATGTTGATTAAAACATTTTATAACACCTTTTAAAGTTATTTAGATAGCCACAATCGATGTGAAGTTAGCTATGTAGAATGTTTAAATATATTTGTGTCTTATAATGAAATGTAATTTCCAAACTCCCATAACTATATAAAAATGTTGTGATTATTATTTTACCGAAATGTAGCCTTATATTTCATTAAGTGGAAATAGAGTCTCTATTTTATTTCATACTTAAAGCATATTCAACCTGTTGCGACTAAGTTATCAATTACAAATAACAGGTTGAAACCATTTGTGCAATACTTAGAAGAATATAATTTATTTTTTATAATTAATTTTTATAGAAAATTAACTTTATTAGTGGTTTTATATATATAAGTTTTGAATGTATTAATTTCTTATTTCTTGTATTATATTTTATCTTTTGTTATAGTAACTCATATCACAGTATCAATGTCTTTAAGTGAAAAATTTGTATATATATTTAAAATATATTTAAGCCCAATTATATTTATAATTTTGATTTGAAGGATTATAATCCCTCTTTGATATACATTCTAGAATGTGTCTTCTTATTCGGTTGCACCTTTTTTTTAAGTTTTATTTCCATTTCTTTATGTTAGTCCTCTTTTATTACAGCAAAAAGAAAACATTGGACATTTAAAAGGTGTTCAAATTTTTAGACTGTATAAAAAGGTGATTGTTGTTTAAAAAAACAAATATCTTAATTAGTATGTTTTAAAGTTTGGTCTTATGGAACGGTTTATAGTGAGAAGAAATCCTTTAATTTTTTAGTAAAGAAATATTATTATTATTTGCCTCATTTATGATTATTGCCTTAATTAGCAGTTTTAGGGTTTTAAGAAATTCAAGGGCACTTATGATAAATATTTAAATTCTTTAGCTTACAAATATGAAATGTGAAACCTTAAGTGAAGTGTTGTTGTTTGTAATGACAAAAAAACACACAAACATAAAATACAAAAATAGAAAAAGTTTTTTTTACTAAGTAAAGGGATACATGAACCCTTCATGAACCCCTAACCCAACTAGTATTTACCTAAAGTTTTGATCCCTTAAGTTTTCCTAAAAGTTGCATCTCATGAGATGCCCTAACATAAGCTCGTATATGTAGGTGTACCATGTGTTACTACAAATAATCCCATCTATCCTATCACTCTTGATGAGTTAGACTTATCACACTCAATCCATAGAAGGTATACACGCATCTCCATACCATACACAAATCATTATATGTAGGTATGTTACGAGTGTTGTGAGTTAAGCTATCTATCTCGTCTACATGATGAGCTATCTTAAATCAGATGTAGTTTCTTGAAAACTTAGTCCTTTATCTCCCTAAAGGGTCTAAATTCCCTTAGGTCTCCTATGTTCACCCTATGGGGTTCTCAATTCCCTTAGGTCACCTATGTTCACCCTAAGGGGTTCTCAATTCCCTTAGGTCACCTCTGATTTCACCCTAGAACTCTACTCTTAGATTTCTAATATCAAGCAACCAAACAAGAATGAAACTAGAAACTAAAACAACAAAGAGTAATCGCTAAGCATCCAGAAAATAAAGAATGATTAACGCTAAAAGATAATCATCTACATAGTATAACCAAATACAAAAATAAAGTAAAAGTACCTTATTTAAACTAATAAACAATTATCATATTTAATCTTGCATGGTAAATCCTTCTTACTTTAAAGAATATTACATTATCTGCATTGGGGATATCTCCCCACAATTCTAGTATGTTTGAGCATAATTAAATCAACATAAGATACAATTACCTATACTTTGTTTCCATTGAACTCCTTGCTTCTCCTTGCTTCCCATTGGTTCTTTGAGGGAAGTAGGGGATAAAGATACTCATGGTTCATGATAGGTATGCCTTTAAATGGATCTATTCATATAATTTTTCAAATTGCAACTATACAAAATTCAATTAAGTTTCCAACCATCTAATGCATAATGGATATTATAAAAGATACTTTACTTTTATCTTCACCTCTCAAGTTCCCTTAGAGAGTCATCCAACATGTACTACTTAGATAAAAGTCTAAATTTAATCAAATTCATTCATGTCTTAAAGCATTAAATTCCCATATCTTTAACCTCTAAAACAATCTCTTTCTTTTTCATTCCCTAAATCAAATCCCCATAACTTCAATTCAAATAATAAATCTACATCCTTTTTAATTCACAAATTCCAATCAAATCAATTACTATTTTAAAGCATTAAAGTCCCATACCTTTAACCTCTAAAACAATCATTCATTCATTCCCTAAATCAAAGCCCCATAACTTCAATTCAAATAATAAATCTACCTCCTTTTTAATTAAAATCTCCTAAGATAATCAACATTAATCAAAGGTTCCTTTTTAATTAAAATCCTTCAATATATTTCATATAAATCAAAGGTTCCTTTCTAATTAAAATCCTTCAATATATTTCATATAAATCAAAGGTTCCTTTCTAATTAAAATCCTTCAATATGTTTCATATAAATCAAAGGTTCATTTTTAATTTAAATACTTCAATATAAATCCAAGGTTCCTTTCTAATTAAAATCCTTCAATATATTTCATATAAATCAAAGGTTCCTTTCTAATTAAAATCCTTCAATATATTTCATATAAATCAAAGGTTCCTGAACAAGGAAGCTGATGGTTGGAGAGCGATGGCGAGCATTTTATCTCAGGTGAGTTCTATCAAGAATGTATCTAGTGTGACAGCGATAGGGAACCTTGAACCAGGCGAGATCCTCAACTTTACTATAGGGGAGGGAATTTATGGGTCAGATGATGATGCTGAAATGGACCTTTCTGCTGGGCGGGAGAAAGACCCGAGGAAGGACCCCTTGGATAAGAACGAGGGCTATCCTAAGGTAGGGGTACCAGCGTTGGACCCTTTGGCTCTACATCTTATCTAGAAAAGATCACAAGTATCAAATCATAGAAATCTACCAAGGATCGAAGCCCTTTGATAGTGGTTGAAGAAGACTTAGTGATTCCAGAAACCCTAATGGCCAAATATATTTCCCTAGAAAAAAATTCTTTGATTGGGAAGTTCATAGGTGGTAGATCAAAAATGGAATCCATTCAACGGTGGGCCACTACCAGGTGGAAAGTTTCATGGAATCTTGATATTGTAGCTCTCCCTAGAGGGGTCTTTCAAATCTGCCTAAAAAATATCGAATATGCAACTCACATTCTAATAGGGGACCGTGGTTCTATGGGAAGAGGAGTTTGTTTATTCGCAGATGGGGGAATATTTCAATATTGAAACTCAAAGCATAATTTTTTCTCCAGTATGGGTTCATCTTTCGGGACTCCCTAGCCAATTTTGGAATGAAGACATCCTGCAAGGAATAGGCATATACATAGGGGAAATGGTGGCCATGGATTCAACCACCAAAGATCACACTATGTTGACCCAAGCCATAATATGCGTCAACAAAAATCTTGATTCCCATATCCCAACTCGAATCAATCTAGTCTATGGTTCCTTCCGCCACTTCTAGGCCACAGAGTATGAAAACAAATCGGCTTTCTACATCGAATTTCATACTCAAGGACACCTCAAGTCCCACTACCCCTCGCTTAGACCATAGAAGAAGGTAGATTCTGGACATCGTATCTATAGGAACCAAGGTGTTCATTTCCCTGGGAAGCCCCCAATGCAAAAGAATAGGTAAATCTATAGCAGAAACCCTCATCAACAAGCACCAAGGCAAAAACTTATGGTAAACAAAGGAAAGAAAAAAGTGCAGCCAAAAAAATCAGAGGACCAAGCTCAAGTAAGCTCCCTTTTCACTCATCCTAATCAATTTGATTTTGGGAAATATCACCCACTATGATTCAAAAATAAATGAAGGGTTATTCACTCAGCAAGAAAATGATATGTCAGATCCAAAAGTTGACCTCGAAATCCCCACCATTGAAGAAATTTTCCAGTATCCCCTTCCCACCAGTAGCCCTGTATTATCTCCAATCAAGCTAGCTTCCCCTGATCCCCCCTGAAAATCTTCTTTGCCAAGAGGCTGCCAAAAAATAAAATTAGACTTCAGTCCCAAAAATACTCGAATCTCCAAAAAACCTATCTATTTTGGCAAGGACAAGAAAAGGGGAAGTACCAATATCCAAAAGCAAATAAGAATCCAAATTTATGAGGACATAGCCAACAGAGTCCAAACAACCATTGTACCTAAAATTTTTACTCACTTGAAAGAAGATCCCAAATTACCCAAACCCCCTATGCAGTAGTCAAAATGGGGTAAGAAATCATCTAAATTTTACATACAAGGATACTCTCATGGAATGTGAGGGGCCTCAATTGGACGGCCAAGTAGAGGTTGATTAGCACTGTTAGAAAAGAAACCAAACCAACAATCCTCATTATTCAAGAGACCAAGTTAGATCAGTCAAAAGCATGCAAGATGGGAAAAACCATTTGGAAAAATAGTGGAAGCATTTTTAGTCCCAACCAAGATCCATCTGGGGGTATGTTGTGCCTTTGGAATCCAAAGAAAGTGGAAGGTAGATTAATATCGTCCTCAGATAGAGTTATAAATATCATATTTTTTTGTAAAGACAAGGATCAATGTTGAATCCTATCTAATATCTATGCCCTAAACAATCCCCTCAGTAGGAGTTCCTTTTGGGACCAACTAATTCAAATGAGGCAGGCTTTCAAAAATTCCCCTTGGGTTTTGGCTGGGGATTTCAACTCCCCTCTTTACCCATCAGATAAGGGATAAGGTAATGACATTCCTACCAAAAGTATTCAGGTTTTCCATGGGTTTGTCACTGAGAATAACCTAATGGATATCCATATCTGGGGAGCTCAATTCACATGGAATAACAAAATAATAGGGAACAATCTAATCCAAGTTAATTTAGATAGATTATTTTTTTCTCAAGAATCCATACCTTTGTTTGTCGATGCCTCCCTCACTTTCCAACCCAAAATTGGATCGAATCACAGTCCTCTCTTATTCGAAGCTAACAAGCCTCCAATTTTCAGAACCCCTTTCATACTCGAGGCAATGTGGGTTCTCCATCTAGATTTACGTAATCAAATTATAAGGTGGTGGCAACAGCAGGTGGACTAATCTCCCATCCCTCAAGTTAACCAAAAACTCAAAATAATCAAAGACCACATCAAATTTTGGAACAAGAAAGTGTTTGGTAATATTTTTGAAAATAAGGAGCAAATCACCAACAAGCTCAAAGCTATAGAAGAGCAAATTCAGAAAGGGAAGATAAGCATAAAAAT
Source organism: Wollemia nobilis (assembly GCA_028583015.1). Taxonomy (NCBI): domain Eukaryota; kingdom Viridiplantae; phylum Streptophyta; class Pinopsida; order Araucariales; family Araucariaceae; genus Wollemia; species Wollemia nobilis. The sequence continues at coordinate 5,825,599 of JAQPPZ010000314.1, forward strand.
CAGGAATGAAGAGAAAAATCTCCTTTTCGATTACCACAACATTCTAGCCAAGGAATAAATGTATTCGAGACAAAATTCTAGAGCCTTGTGGCTCAAGGATGGGGACTCAAACATGAAAATTTTCCATGAATCCACTCTTCATCACAAAAGCTCCAATAAGATCAGGGAGTTAATAAATAGTGATGGCACAAGTGTGAGAGACATCCACCTCATAAAAAATGAAGCAGTCACCTTCTTTGGAAAAATACTGGGAACAAATTCCACTATTTTCAAACAGGCCCAAGATCAGCTTCTTTAGCATATTCCAAATCTGGTATCCCTTGAAATGAATGACATGCTCATCAAGGACCTTACCAATGAAGAAATAAAGTAGGCTATTTTCTCCATGGCCCCTGATAAATCTCCGAGGCTTGATGGCTTCTCCCCCATGTTTTTTTAAACTTACTGGAATATCATAGGGGTTGACATTTGCAAAGCCATTATTCACATGTATAAATCCAAAGCCATCCCCAAAAGCACCAAATCCACCTTCATCGCCTTAATCCCTAAAGGCCCTGAGTGCAAATCCATGAATGACTATAGAACCATCAGTCTATGTAATGTCATATACAATATTCTTGCCAAAGCCCTAACAACAAGGCTCAAATAAATACTCCTACTCATTATAGATCCTTGTCAGGGCAACTCGATCAAAGGAAGGTCCATTCATGATGGCATAATCACCCTGCATGAAGTCCTCCACTTAGCTTCCCAAAATAAGAAAGCAACCCTTTTTCTCAAATTAGATATCAATAAGGCTTTTGATCGAGTAAACAGGGATTTCCTCTTGGTTGTTCTTCAAAAATTTGGTTTTCATAGGGAATGTAATCAAAGGTTGCATATCCAACCCTCATTTCTCAGTATTGGTTAACGGATCACCCGCAGGTTATTTCCCTAGCGATAGAGGCATAAGGCAGGGAGACATCCTATCACCCATCCTTTTTATAATACTCATTGAATCTCTAGGAAGAGCACTTAAGAGTGTTGTTAGTGAGAAAACTATTACAGGGATCAGGGTTGCCTTGAGTCTAAACCCACTATCACACCAACGATTCATGGATGACACAATACTCGCTACCTATGCTTCAGTAGTGGAGGCCAAGATGATCAAAAAAATCCTTGATTTATATGAGAAAGCGGCTAGGCAAGAAATCAACTATAACAAAAGTAAAAGCTTCTTCATCAATACCCCCTTTCTAGGTAGATTAAAATTGGGTGTATTCTTCAATGTAGCATTGGTGAGTTCCCTACTCGCTATCTGGGGCTTTCTCTTTTTTATAGTCGTCCCAAATTGTCCATGTGGAGTCATGTGGTGGAAAGGATAAACAAAAAGTTAGCTGGATGGAAAGGGGATTTTCTAACCCAAGCAGGTAAAATCACTCTTATCGCAGCATGCCTCCAAAGCATCCCAACCTATTTCCTCTTAGTATTCAAAGCTCCTTCTTTAATTTATGCCCAAATCAAGCAAATACAAAAAATATTCCTGTGGGGAGGCACATAGGAGAAGCAAAAGATTCATTTGGTTGGATGGGAAAAGGTTTGTCGGCCAAAAAACCAAGGGGGTCTGGGACTTAGAAGAATAAAGCATATGAACACTACTTTGTTGGCTAAGCAAGCCTAGAAAATTCACACAAGTTTCAATGCAGAATGGGTGTCAATAATACAGAGGAAATACCTTCAGCACAAATAATTCACTGATGAAGATATCCCCAAAGAGGGATCAGATTTTTGGAGGTCAATTATTCAGGTCAGATAAGTTCTCTAGAAAGGTTCAAGGTGGCAGCTAGGAACAGGTACTGCCATAAAATTTTGGATAGACAGGTGGGTCAGTGATCAGCCCCTAGTTGAAGATGATGAGAAATGTCCTAAAACCTATCCTTGATGGCACCATAGGCAGCAAAGTAGCAGACTTCATCCAAAATATCAATGGGTCTAAAAGCTGGAAAGACCTCAACATTAACTCAAATGATAGGCACATAACCAGGGTAGTGAGGGCTTTGGATCTTATGCTGAATACTATAGTGATTTCGATAGATGGAAGAGAAGACTTTCTAATTTGGAAATAAATAGATAGTGGATGTTTTTCTATCAAATATAACTACCAACTTATCCTCAATCCACAATAAGCTCCCTTCTCTCCTAGCCAAATATGTATCAAGCACCTCATCCCTAAAGTGGCATTGTTTTCCTAGATAGCAATTCAAAACAAGATTCTAACCACTGATAATATCATCAAGAAGGGGATTATGGTACCCAAAATATGTCACCTATGCTATAAATCTTGGGAATCCGTCAACCATATTTTCACTAAATGTGATTTCTCTTATACTGTGATGAGTAACTTACTGTCTAGTTTCCACATCAACTGGGTCCAACCCAACTCCCTAGTAGAGCTTTTCACTTAGTGGCCCAATCCTTTCAAAAACCCTTGATTGAAATCCTTGTGGAAAATGTGCACTCACCATTTCTTATGGTAGGTATAGCTAGAAAGAAATAGTAGGGTGTTCTCTAACACTCCCAAGGATCATGCCTCCATTGCTAGTAAAATCATCATCTTTGCCACAGAGAACTCCCGACTCATCCCTTGCACAAAACCCCCTAATGTGGGATTAGAGATTTTCTATTCAACAGTATTTATATCCCCAAGGAAGATAATCCTCGTGTCACTCATCCCCACCCAATGCACATCTCTTCTTGGAAACCCCCCTTGGTAGGATGTCTCAAGCTCAATTTTTATGGATCTTCTAAAGGAAACCCGGGAATGGTAGGGGTAGGAGGACTGGTCAGAGATAGCAACGACAAGATTGTGGTCACCTTTGCAAAGAACCTAGGCATTCAAACTAATCATGTAGTAGAAGCACATGCCCTATGGAGAGGTCTCAACATCATCCAAAAGCACAAAGGAAACTACAAAATAGAATGGGACTATCTAAACTTCACAAATTATATCAACAACAGCTCCAATCCTTTGTGGAAGGTCATGAATACCATTAGGGAAGCCAGAAACATGATCAGGAGATTGGGTAGTGTGATATGCAGACATGTGTACAAGGAGGTAAATAGATTGGCTGACCTCTTAGCAAACATAGGAATCAATCAGAATTCCTTGACTGTATGGGATGACAATCCACGCTAAAACATTGTCAATGAAGCCAACCAAGAGTGGGAAAATCAACAGTGAAGCACCAGAGCAGGAGATTCATCATCAGGTTGCCAACATCTTCATCAACAACCTTATTAGTACTCTTGACAACATTAGCGGGAAGTTGAAGCAGCTCATAAATACTGAGGAAAGCACTGCGAAGAAGAAGGTGGTTGACGCATGATGGAGGGTCGTGGGTCTTTTTTTGTTTATGGTTCTATGGGTCCTTACTGGGGTTTGTTTTCATGAGGGTTATTTTAACTTTACATATATTATATGCATCAATGTTGGTTTGGGTGTCTTTTGTCCATATATTATCTACATTAATCCTATTTTGGGTGTTGTCCATATATTGTCTACATCAATATTGTTTGGGGTGTTGCTATTAGGCTTATCGAATTTTAATCAATATATGGTGAACGGTGTTTATCCATGTATGGAAACACTTTTTTAAAGTTTATTCTTCTAAGTTGCTAGCCTCCTTTGAGGTTTTTGTAACTACTGGTTTTGGGATCTAGGAAAAAACCCTTTAATATAAGCTACACTATTTACAAAAAAAAATCAAAGGTTATTTTATAATTAAAATCCTTCAATATATTTCATTTCAATCAAATGTTCCTTTCTAATTAAAATCCTTCAATATATTTCATATAAATCAAATGTTCCTTTCTAATTAAAATCCTTCAATATATTTCATTTAAATCAAAGGTTCCTTTCTAATTAAAATCCTTCAATATATTTCATTTAAATAAAAGTTTCTTTTCTGATTAAAATCCTTCAATATATTTCATATAAATCAAAGGTTCCTTTCTAATTAAAATCCTTCAATATATTTCATTTAAATCAAAGGTTCCTTTCTAATTAAAATCCTTCAATATATTTCATATAAAACAAAGGCTCTAGTTTAATTAAATTACACAGTGAACCTTTCTAAGCCAAGATCTACAACCAAAGGCTAACGCCCTCCATGGCGGATGCAAAACAACCTCTACAAAACCTAGAGTCCAAAAAAAATAGAACCAGGTACTATGTTTCAACTTCTATCGCCACTAAACTTACGTAGCAATAAAGTTCCCCATAAAGGCAGAGGGTCTTATGCTAACATCAGTGTTTTCTAAATTCAGTCCTTTCTCTAAACACATGTGATTTTCCTACAGACGATGTTCCCAAATGCAATGCACTTTCTTGGAGTATGAGTGGTTTTCCCACTACTGTAGACATCTCTAAAACAAGGTTTCCACTCTTGGAATACAACGCTTTTAAATACACAGTGCTCTCGAAATCCCACAATGCTCTCAAGCACGTAGTGCCTTCGAACACTCACATTGCTCTCTTTGACATACAGTGGCCTTCAAATATGCACAATGCTCTCTCTAAACACACAATGGCCATCACATATCCACAACGCTCTCTCTAAACATACAGTGGCCATCACTTATGCATAGCTCTCTCTCTAAACACACAGTGGACATAAAATGCACAACACTCTCTCTAAACACATAGTGGCCATAACTTATGCACAATGCTCTCTCTAAACACACAATGACCATCAAATGCACAATTCTCTCTCTAAACACACTAGGGCCATCACATATGCACAACACTCTCTCTAAACACACAATGGCCATCAAATGCACAACACTCTCTCTAAACTTAGACGTAGGTGGTTTCCAATATTTTCCCATGGATTTTCATGCTACAGGGAAGTATAACTAGGGGAGCATAACCAGGTTTCTAACTAAGACATTCACCATACCAATGCAAGTAAAAATTGATTTAAAATTTAAAACACTCCAACCTTAATACTTTTGTGGAGATGGAAATCTGGTGGTGTCTTGGATGCCTCTCCTCCTTGCTTGCGGTGCATTATTCTCTTTTCCCTCGGTACCTAGTCTGTCTCTCCTCTGTCCTCCATTCATCCTCCCTACTTCTACTTCCCTCTTTCATTTCATTTTTCCTTGCGTGCACCTTACGTGCTTCCTTTCTCTAGGTGGCCCATTCACCGTCCTTTTCGAACCTTGAGCCCAACTTCAAGACCCCTTCCTTCAATGCTTTTTACCTTATCCTCTGGCGGCAAGGAGTCCCTTTTCCCATAATTTCTATCTTTAGAAATTAGTAGCCCCCTAGATTATTTTCATAGGTTACACTATATAGGGGAAAGGGATATTTACATTTTTAAAATGAAGAATGGTACTTTTTAAATAAAATATTATTTACATGATATTTATCACCATTACCAGGTGTTGTAGGTGAGTTGGAGAGGAGAGGAAAATCCTCCAAGAGAGGTCCTAGATTCAAATATCCACCCTACCAAAAAGCTGAACTGGGTATCCAAAATCCAATTTATAATGTTGGTGTGGGCAGGGTCGGGTGCGACTCCCGGGTGACTTTGATGGTGTAGAACCCCCTATTCATGGTTTCTCAGACCAAGGTGGCCCCGCAAGGAATTTTTTGCTTAAAAAAAAAAAGATATTTATCACCATTAAAATATATTTCTTTTATTTAAACAATTTCATAATTGATTTTTTAGTAAAATAAAAGGTATCTATTTCTTAAATGGATTTCTTTCATTTATTTCAATTAATTAAAGTCTTCTAATGAATTTTCCATTATCATTAAATTGAACACTTTTAATTAATTTAAATGAAATCTCATTTATTAATTGCAATGAAGTTTACTAATGAGCTCAAATGAGTCAAACATTATTTAATTAAAACCTCATTAATTAATTTAAAGGAAATTTTTATTTATCATTTAAATTTAATTTGATTATCTTCATAAGAATTATACTCTACTTTCAATTCAACATGACAATTTACTTTATGCATCCACATACATTTTGCAGTTGTTCTCCCATAGAAATCCTAACATTAAGCTACCCAAGCCATGATGCAGTAGAGAGACAACAAATTTATAAAACAACAAAGAGGGAATCTTTCCATAAACCCAATCACCTATCTTAGCTAAATATTTTATGATAGATACTAGGCTATCAACTAAAGCTCAAGGTGACAGTCATCAATGATTATCCCTTCCGATAATGCATGCCTATGTGAAGGTATCTATCCATGTTATCTTTGAGTACCTTAATCATTATTTCCCTTGATCTTAGGTACCCTCATTTTTGGTGGGTGATTCCACCTGCTCCACCTACGAGTGTACCTGATCCTGTACACTTGGCAATATGTTAGTGATAACACACCCTTATAAATCAACTAAACATTATATAGTTGGTTCAATTTTTAAAACTAGGTATCACCACATCATAGGTTAATACATTGTTTTATTTGTGTCATAAAGTCTGCTAGGGAAGGTCATGACATCCTCCACCACTAGAATTAAACATCATCCTTGGTGTTTCCATTTTTCCTTTTGTTTTTAATAGAAAGTAAAAATTATTACATCATATAGCTTCAAATAAAAAGGAAAAATATTTTTGCATAACCTCCACTTTATCCCAAGTGGCATTCTTCTTAGAGAACTGGTCCCACTAGACCTTACACTGTTTGAGAGTTTGATTCTGCAGATATTTAGAATGAAACTCAAGAATCTTCATTGGTAGTACTTCAATGGCCTCCGAATTTTTCATCTGCAAATTAGAGACATCCCACACATGTTCAGGGTCAACAACATATTTCATAAGCAAGGATATGTGGAAGGTGTCATGGATTTTGTATATATTAGGTGGTAATGCAAGTCGGTATGCAACTAGACTAATATTTTTTGTGATCTCAAAGGGTTCCACAGAATGTGGATCCAAATTCATGGATTTTATAACACTCTTATTTGGCTTAACCCTCAAGAACACATTATCTCCAATAGAATAATCTCTTGGAGTCATTTTTAGATCTGCATAACTTTTCTGCCTATCCACAACTTCTTTAAGACTTTGCCTAATTTCCTTTAGCTGATATTCCTTGACCATTTATAGCCCAATCACAACTCGGTCTTCTAGGTTATCCCAAGACAATGGTGTTCTACACTTTCACCCATACAAGGCATCGAAAGGTGCCATTCCTAGCGAGGAGTGATGTCCATTATTGTAGGCAAACTCTACCAAAGGTAGATAATCTTCCCATTAATATTTGTGATCCATGTAGTACATGCAGATCATGTCTTCCAAAACTTGGTTTACCCGCTCCATTTGGCCATCGGTTTCAGGGTGGTAAGCTGAACTCATATTCAGTTTCGTACCAACTGCACTCTAAAGGAATTTCTAAAATTCATAAGTGAATCTGGAGTCTCTATCTGAGATAATTACCTTAAGAAATCCATGCAATCAGAATACCTTTTTGATGAATCTTCTATCCACTACCTGAGCATCATCCTTGGTATTTCTCAGTATGAAATGGGTAACCTTAGTCAATTTGTCGACCACTACAAATATGGCATCATGTTGGTACCGAGTCTTGGGTAAACTCACTATAAAATCCATAAATATAACCTACCATTTTTGCATAGGTATATCATGAAGATATAGTTTTCCTATAGGATGTTGGTGTTATGCCTTAAATTTCTTATATTCGAGGCATTGGGTAACAAAATTTGTGATGTCCTTCTTCATTCCTACCCAAAAGAAGGTTCTTTTCATATTTTCTCACATTTTGGCTCCTCTCGAATGAGTAGAATAAGGAGATCTATGGGATTCTTGCATTATCAAGTTCCTTAAATCACCCATATTTGGTATGATTACCCTTCCCTTATAACACAAAAAGTCATCTTTCACACTAAATTCCTTATTTCCTTCAGGATCTTTGTTCATCCTAACTCAAATTCCTTGGCAATACTCATCCTAAGATTTTTCTTGTCTTACTTGATCCATCAGGTCCAAGTGGATTTTAGATATGGCTATTATATATTTCCTTCTACTCAAAGCATCAACTACTTTATTCTCTTTTTCTTTTATGTACTCAATTTCAAAATCATCCTCAGCAAGAAATTCCACCCATATTCTCTGTCTCACATTGAATATTTGTTGGGTGAATATGTATCGTAGACTTTGATGGTCTGTATTTAACTCAAAGGGCCTTCCTTCTAAGTAGTGGTGCCAAAAATTTAAAGCATGCACCACTACAACTAGATCTAAATCATGTGTAGCATAATTAACTTCATGCCTTTTGAGCTTCCTTAAAGTATATGCCACTACTAACTCCTCTTGTGAGAGCACCCAACCCATCTATTGATGCATCAGTGCACACTAAAAATTCCCCTTAAGGATCGAGAACCTTTAGTATTGGTGCAGTAGTAAGCTTATGCTTTAGTAGTACAAAGGCAACCTCACACTTCTCTGACCACTTGAATTCCTTTTCCTTCTTCTAAAGGTTAGTTATGGATCCATCAATCTTGGAGTAGTCCTTTATATAACGTCTATAGTAACCCGTTAACCCCATGAAACTTTTCACTTCAGTCACATTCATAGGGGGTGGCTATTGGTAATTTGAGTTGTTTTATGTTGTCATTGATGTCACATTAATGTCACAAGGTAACATTGAGTTTTGATGACCAAAGCATTCATATTTCGGAGAGCATGGATATATACAGGGTTTTTGTGAAAACCAAGGCAGGTAAAATAAAAGGTTTTATTTAAAACCATGGATGGCATATTTGAAATGGGTTTTTCTTAAAACCCAGGTTGGATTTTCGTTTCGTCGAAAAAGGTGCCCCGGAGATGGAGATATTCAATTTTGAATATTTGGTTTAAATTTTAATATTTAAAATTTAATTTTAAATTTTAAAATTAAAATTACCTCAACGTCGACATCATCATCAAAAAGAAATTAATTTAAAAGCGTCATCGACATTTGCAAAATTAAAGGGAAGTTGCATATAAATGCAAAGGCTTTTATTTCAAAAGCCTTGGAATCGAATGCAGAGGAGATAAGACGAAAAGCGCCGAAATCTTCATGTGGTAGCATGGTCCAATGACGAGCGAGGGGAGTGCAAAGGTTTTTTCTTGTAAAAGAGATGAGGTTCGATTCCCATGGGTTAGAGTTTTGAGCAAGAGAATTGGCCCATATTTTTGTTGATGTGAGCAAGGGGAGAAGGACAAAAGCGCATTCCCGCGCTCTTCGTCCTATGCGAGCGCGTAGCTCGCATGGTCTTTGGCACCACGGTTGAGGATTGTTTGGGCAGAGACGAGGGTTCGATTCCCTCTAAGAGGCAAGTAACATTTTTATTAATAAATTTTTTATTATTGCCTAATGTTGGAGGAATAAGGTGATGAGGGTTGATTTGATTTTTTATTGGAAGGCAAGTTTAAAAGCACTTTTAGAAAAGAAGATATTTATGGTATTTTCCTTTTATAAAAGTATATCATATTATATATCATTGGAAAGCTTATTTCGAGGGCTATTTGACTAACTCATTTAGAAGGAGAAATAAGGTGTATGTAGAGAGATATTTCTATTTTTGTAAAGGGGTTCAAAAGTGAAGATTGTTGTGCTCTTTTTCAAAGTGTGTTGAGTGTGGCAGATTTCCAAAGGGGTTTCTTCACTTCATAAAAGGTATGGGCACATTCTCCTATTGATTGTTTATGGTGGTTGATTTCTAAAATATCATTGGAGGGAAAAGGATTGTTTGTGGTTTCCTTTTTAAAAGTGGTTGGTTGAATGCATCAAGGTTTTTTGAATTGAGAGTTGTGTTTAAAACCTTGTGTTATAAGCATAGTGGTTGAAGCCCATTGGTTGTGAAAGAACTTGAGTTAGAAAAGAACATGAGTATCATTGTTATGTGAGATTTGTGGTTGAGCATTATTGGAAACATTTGAGTTGGTTGATACATACTTGGACTAGGGTTGTGTGAGAGAGAGTTGTCCCTTGTGATGATTGGTTGAGTTGAGTTGATTGAGCCTAGTCAAGTGATGTGTGAAGTGATTGTTCAAGTTCTATGAAATAAACTATTCCATCATTCTATGTTGAGTTGAGATTGAGGTTAGAACATATTGAGTCTCTAACAATTCTCTTTATGGTTCTATAAGACTTGAGTTGAGTTGAGGTTGACTTGAATTGAGTTGAGGTTGATTTGAGTTGAGAGTGAGATTAGAACATATTGAGTCTCTAACAATTCTCTTTATGCTTCTATGAGTTGATTTGAGATTGATTTGGGTTGAGAGTGAGATTAGAACATATTGAGTCTCTAACAATTCTCTTTATGCTTCTATGAAGTGGATTTGAGTTGAGATTGCCATTCATTGTTGAGTTCATTTTGAGTACTACTTGAGCATGATTGATTGAGCCTTTGAGAAGGCCTTTGGGACAGATTTGAGGATAGTGTTGGGACAAATTTTGGCAAGTTCTTGGTGAGATTGCTAGAGCAAATTTGGGCAAGTTCTTGGTGAGCTTGCTAGAGCATATTTGGGCAAGTTCTTGGTGAGCTTGCTAGAGCAGATTTGGACAAGTTCTTAGTGAGCTTGTTGGAGCAGATTTGGATAGGTTATATGTGAGCTTGTTATTCAACATTGGATAGGTTCTATGTGAGCTTGTTATTCAGCATTGGACAAGTTCTGTGTGAGCTTGTTATTAAGCATTGGACAAGTTTTATGTGAGCTTGTTAAATTTTGATTTTAAGTTATGTGAGCCTATTGAGCAGGTTCTTAGTGAGCCTATTGATAGAGCTTTGGAGGTGATAGAGTACAGAGGATAGAGTCTCAGTGGATAGAGATCCAAAAACTAGCATAATTGAAGATAGATCTGAGTGAGGAGTCTTCAAGTGGAGAGAGGTCCACCAATAAGTGCAATGAGAGAGAAAGTCTTCTAGAAGATCACATAGCTAGAGTAGAAGGGGAAAGAGTTCTCCTTTGGATAGAGATCCATAAACATTGTAATTGGGAGTGATTCCCAAAGAGATTGATTGAGAAAGTTTTAGTAAAATATTTTCTCCGTGGAGTAGCCCACATTGGGTGAACCACGTAAATTATTGTGTCTCAATTGTGTGGTGACTTGTGCTCTTGCTTACTACTACTATCTGAGTTATTAATGCACATTACTATATTTGGTTATTGCAATTAAGGACATTAATTGATATTGGTTTGGAAAGAAAGTAAAAAGTGGTCTTATACTATTCACCCCCCTCTCAGTATAAGCTTGTGTTCTTCAATTGGTATCAGAGTGGGTTCCTTCGAAAAGGCTAACAACTTGAGGGCAGATTCTACAAGAACACAGATGGCTTCACAGAATGGATTATCTTCAAATAAGGCTCCATTATTTGATGGTAACAATTATGCTTTCTAGAGCATGAGAATGAAGAACTACTTGATATCACAAGGATATGAGGTATGGCAGATGGTTGAAAAAGAGTATAGGGTTGAAGGTGATCCCGAGGAAGATAAGACTACCAGGAAATTGGTTGAGATAAATGCAAGAGCAATGAATTGTATCTTGAGTGGGCTTCGTGAGATAGATTTTGCAAAGGTCATGGTATGTACTTCAGCTAATGAGATGTGGACCAAGTTGTGGAATACTTATGAAGGAGATTCCAAGGTAAAGTTGGCAAAACTACAAACTCATAGAAAAATATTTGAGGAATTGAAAATGGAAGATTCTGAAGATATTGCAAAGTTTTTACTTCGAGTTGATGAGATTACTAACACCATGAGAGGCCTAGGTTTTGAGATGAAAGAATCAGAAGTTACTCAAAAGGTTTTGAGATCACTTCCCATGAAATATGATTCTAAGGTTTCAACAATAGAAGAGACAATGGATATCAACAAGCTAACAATGGAAGAATTGCAAGGTACTCTCACAACTTATGAGATGAGGGTAAGTAAGCATCAAGATCCAATAAAAGAGATTGCATTCAAGGCTTCAGAGAAAGAGAAAGGGAAAGTTTCAGAAATAGATAGAGTTTTAGAAAATGATGAGGAAGCTAACTTCATCAAAAGGAATAAGGACTCAAGGAATTTTAGAGATATAAGGAAAGTTAGATGCTACAAGTGTGGTGATCTTGGTCACTATGCATACAAGTGTCCACATGAAGAAAATAATGATGATGAAAAATAGGGTCAAAGAAGAAAAGAAGATGGAAAGCATAAGCATGACAAAGATGACAGATTCAAGCAAAACAGGTATGAGAAGAAGAAAATTTTTTGTAAGGTAAAGAAATCTTACTACATTGTAGAAGCAAGTGATAGCTCAGATCATAGTGATAGAGACAAATCAGATGATGAAAAGGAAGAACATCTATTCCTAGGAATAGAAGGTGAAAGAGAACAATGTTTTGTGTGTGGTCAAAGAGATCACAGATCAAGATATTGCAATGGTTTCAGTGATAGTGAAGATGAGATGACACATCAAGGAAACAGGCATGGTCAAAGAAATCTTGAGAGTTTGTTTGCTATAGAAGATTATAATGATCTTAGTGAAAGTGAAGATGAAGAAGGGTTTTTCTATGGAATAAGAGAAGTAGAAGAAGAACATTCACTCCAAATAGAAGAAGTTAAACAAGAGGATAATGTCTCAGTTGATCTAAAGGAAGACTTCAATGTTATCCATGAGCAACTACAAGAGGTTAAGGAGAATCTAAAAGAATTGAGATGTTCCCTACATGAGAAGTTTGATCCATCACATGACTCAAAAGGTCGAGATATTTGTACTAAGAAGGAAACATGTATTTCAGAGGCTATAGAGATGGATGCCAAGTTGCTACTTGACACAAATGAAGAGAAAGAAGAGGAAGATTCCAAAGCACCAAAGGTCCCATATTTCAGGTTTGGGGAATCACACTCAAAAGGAAAGGAAGTTCTAAAATATGAAAGCAAAGAAGCACCTAAGATTTGTGAGGAAAGTTCCAAAGTTCATATGGCTCCAAATATTCAGTTTGGATCTTGTTTTGAGATAGGTGAATCAAGTTCAAAAGGAAAAGAAACTCTTGAAGAGAAAAGCAAGGAAGAAATTAAGGAAGAAGATTTAGATGCTACAAAGAAGGTTCAAGGATGCAATGAACAAGTTGAAGATGATCATAGGGATAATGGTCAAGAAAAGGATGAGGAACCAAGGCATGAACAAAGGGATTTTCAAGGACATTGTTTTTCTTGTAATGGATTTGGACACAGGGCTATACATTGCAGGGTCTATGGATCAAAGAAGTTTGATTTTGCTAGAAGAAACTTCAAAGGAAGAAGGTATGATTTTTAGGGACATTGCTTCTCATGTAACAGGATTGGTCATAAAGCTTTTCAGTGCAAAGGAAATGAGCAATATGGTTTTGGTTTTAGAGCTACACAAGTTCAGAAGTCATGGTAATAATGGTCATGAAAACAGAGCTTCACAATACAGGGTTCAAGAAAGAAATGGATATGGAAATTACTTCAAGAAAGAATTCAGGACATGGGCACCATCCAAAGGCTACAATATCAAGTGTTTTAATTGCAATAACTTTGGGCATATTGCAAAATGGTGCAGGACTCAATTCCAAATAGGTTCAAGGCAAGAAGGTCAAACAGGTTCAAGGCAAGAAGGTCAAACAGGTTCTAGACAAGAAGATCAAGTAATTCATCAAGAGAAGGATATCAAAAAAACATGGAAGGAAGTTGATAGAGGAAAGAATCAATGTAATATGGGAGTAAAGGTACTCCCACCCCAAAATTAATCACCTCAAGAGAGAAGGTGGTGAGGGGGCTATGCTTAAGAGTCATATCTTTTAGCCCCATAGGTGTCCCTTTTGCCATTGATGTCAAAGGGGGAGAGATTTGAGTAAGGGGGAGAGCATTGAGTTAGGGGGAGCAGCCTCCAAAGAGAGTATTGAGTTAGGGGAGCAGCCTCCAAAGAGAGCATTGAGTTAGGGGGAGCAACCTCCAAAGAGATTATTGAGTCAGGGGGAGCAACTTTGATTCTCAGAGATGGTTTTTGCAGTGATTGTGGTTTTTGCTTTAGAGGTGTTGCCATCAATGACAAAGGGGGATATTGTTGGAAATTTGAGTTGTTTTATGTTGTCATTGATGTCACATTAATGTCACAAGGTAACATTGAGTTTTGATGACCAAAGCATTCATATTTTGGAGAGCATGGATATATACAGGGTTTTTGTGAAAACCAAGGTAGGTAAAATAAAAGGTTTTATTTAAAACCATGGATGGCATATTTGAAATGGGTTTTTCTTAAAACCTAGGTTGGATTTTTGTTTCATCAAAAAAGGTGCCCCGGAGATGGAGATATTCAATTTTGAATATTTGGTTTAAATTTTAATATTTAAAATTTAATTTTAAATTTTAAAATTAAAATTACCTCAGCGTCGATGTCATCATCAAAAATAAATTAATTTAAAAGCGTCCTCGACGTTTGCAAAATTAAAGGGAAGTTGCATATAAATGCAAAGGCTTTTATTTCAAAAGCCTTGGAATCGAATGCAGAGGAGATAAGACGAAAAGCGTCGAAATCTTCGTGTGGTAGCATGGTCCAATGACGAGCGAGGGGAGTGCAAAGGTTTTTTCTTGTGAAAGAGATGAGGTTCGATTCCCATGGGTTAGAGTTTCGAGCAAGAGAATTGGCCCACATTTTTTTTGATGTGAGCAAGGGGAGAAGGACAAAAGTGCATTCTACGCTCTTCGTCCTATGCGAGCGCGTAGCTCGCATGGTCTTTGGCATCGTGGTTGAGGATTGTTTGGGCAGAGACGAGGGTTCGATTCCCTCTAAGAGGCAAGTAACATTTTTATTAATAAATTTTTTATTATTGCCTAATGTTGGAGGAATAAGGTGATGAGGGTTGATTTGATTTTTTATTGGAAGGCAAGTTTAAAAGCACTTTTAGAAAAGAAGATATTTATGGTATTTTCCTTTTATAAAAGTATATCATATTATATATCATTGGAAAGCTTATTTCGAGGGCTATTTGACTAACTCATTTAGAAGGAGAAATAAGGTGTATGTAGAGAGATATTTCTATTTTTGTAAAGGGGTTCAAAAGTGAATATTGTTGTGCTCTTTTTCAAAGTGTGTTGAGTGTGGCAGATTTCCAAAGGGGTTTCTTCACTTCATAAAAGGTATGGGCACATTCTCCTATTGATTGTTTATGGTGGTTGATTTCTGAAATATCATTGGAGGGAAAAGGATTGTTTGTGGTTTCCTTTTCGAAAGTGGTTGGTTGAATGCATCAAGGTTTTCTGAATTGAGAGTTGTGTTTAAAACCTTGTGTTATAAGCATAGTGGTTGAAGCCCATTGGTTGTGAAAGAACTTGAGTTAGAAAAGAACATGAGTATCATTGTTATGTGAGATTTGTGGTTGAGCATTATTGGAAACATTTGAGTTGGTTGATACATACTTGGACTAGGGTTGTGTGAGAAAGAGTTATCCCTTGTGATGATTGGTTGAGTTGAGTTGATTGAGCCTAGTCAAGTGATGTGTGAAGTGATTGTTCAAGTTCTATGAAACAAACTATTCCATCATTCTATGTTGAGTTGAGATTGAGGTTAGAACATATTGAGTCTCTAACAATTCTCTTTATGGTTCTATAAGACTTGAGTTGAGTTGAGGTTGACTTGAATTGAGTTGAGGTTGATTTGAGTTGAGAGTGAGATTAGAACATATTGAGTCTCTAACAATTCTCTTTATGCTTCTATGAGTTGATTTGAGTTGAGTTTAGATTGATTTGGGTTGAGAGTGAGATTAGAACATATTGAGTCTCTAAAAATTCTCTTTATGCTTCTATGAAGTTGATTTGAGTTGAGATTGCCATTCATTGTTGAGTTCATTTTGAGTACTACTTGAGCATGATTGATTGAGCCTTTGAGAAGGCCTTTGGGACAGATTTGAGGATAGTGTTAGGACAAATTTTGGGCAAGTTCTTGGTGAGCTTGCTAGAGCATATTTGGGCAAGTTCTTGGTGAGCTTGCTAGAGCAGATTTGGGCAAGTTCTTGGTGAGCTTGCTAGAGCATATTTGGGCAAGTTCTTGGTGAGCTTGCTAGAGAAGATTTGGACAAGTTCTTAGTGAGCTTGTTGGAGTAGATTTGGACAGGTTCTATGTGAGCTTGTTATTCAACATTGGACAGGTTCTATGTGAGCTTGTTATTCAGCATTGGACAGGTTCTGTGTGAGCTTGTTATTCAGCATTGGACAAGTTCTGTGTGAGCTTGTTAAGTAGGTTCTGTGTGAGCCTATTGAGCAGGTTCTTAGTGAGCCTATTGATAGAGCTTTGGAGGTGATAGAGTACAGAGGATAGAGTCTCAGTGGATAGAGATCCAATAGCCAACACAGTTGAAGACAGATCTGAGTGAGGAGTCTTCAAGTGGAGAGAGGTCCACCAGTAAGTGCAGTAGAGAGACAGAGTCTTCTAGAAGATCACATAGCCAGAGCAGAAGGGGAAAGAGTTCTCCTTTGGACAGAGATCCATAAACATTGTAATTGGGAGTGATTCCCAAAGAGATTGATTGAGAAAGTTTTAGTAAAATATTTTCTCCGTGGAGTAGCCCACATTGGGTGAACCACGTAAATTGTTGTGTCTCAATTGTGTGGTGACTTGTGCTCTTGCTTACTACTGCTATCTAAGTTATTAATGCACATTGCTATATTTGGTTATTGCAATTAAGGACATTAATTGATATTGGTTTGGAAAGAAAGTAAAAAGTGGTCTTATACTGTTCACCCCCCCTCTCAGTATAAGCTTGTGTTCTTCGGTGGTCAATTCATAATAGTCTCTATCTTCTTTGGGTACACAAAAATTCCCTTTGCTGATATGACATGTCTAATATATCATACCTTTGGAACATAGAATTTACTCTTAGCTAGATATCCATAAAGTTGATTCTTCCTTAACAATTTTAACACAATCCTAAGATGTTTATCATGTTCTTCTTTATCTCAAGAGTATATAAGGATATCATATAGGAATACCAAGACAAACTGGTCCAAGTGTCTTCTGAACACATTTTTCATTAAGTTTATGAAATCAGCAAGGGCATTAGTAAGTCCAAAGGGTAGAACCGTAAACTTATAATACCCATACCTAGTATTAAATATTTTCTTATGAGTGTATTCATAATGAATCCTTAGCTAGTGATACCCTAACCTCAGATTGATCTTAGTAAACACCTTGGCATCCTTTAGTTGATAAAATAAATCTTCAATCCTAGGTAAAGGATATTAATTCTTGATTATAGCCTTATTTAGCATCCTGTAATCAATACACAATCTTAGCGCACCATCCTTATTTTTCATGAACAAACTTGGTGCACCCCATGGTGACACACTTGGTTTTATCAAACTCTTCTCCAACAATCCTTGCAATTGAACCTTTAGTTCTTACATTTCAATCGGATTCATCCTATATGGGTATCTATGAATAGGTTCGACTCCCATCATAAGTTCAATTATGAATTCAAATTCCTGTATAGGAGGTATCCCGGGTAGGTCCTCCAAAATACATCCTAAAAATCCTATAAAATTGGATGTTGTCTTCGTATTTCTCCTTTCTCGTAGTCTTCCACTTCATTAAGTTTTACCACATACACTATTCATCCTCTATTTAGGGCCTTTTTTAATTGCATAGTGGACAACATCTAAGGTTCAAATGCCCCTTGTTTTCTATGAATTCTTAGTCTCTTTCTGCCTTCTTCTAAATTCTCAATCCATTGGACTTAAAAATTGACTAAGGATTTATGATCTTGTAGCCAATCCATCCCTAGGACCACATCAAAGGTGTGTATGGGAGCTACATATAAATAAAATTTTGTAGTCCCATTAGATAGAGTTATCTCTACCATAGGATAACACTGGTTCACCAAGTAGGTCTGCCCAGAACCATACTCAACCTTCCACCCTTGAGCCAAATATCTAGGTCTTTTCAACGCAGTATTTGCTAGACTAGACAAAATAAAATTGTCAATGGCCCCACTATCTATCAAAATGTTTACTTTTTTATTAAAAACCTTACCTTTCACAAGTAATTGGGTGGCTTTTCCCTCTAGCTTCTACTTCTCAGTTGTGGCATAGATTAAATGTTCTGGTTCCTTCCCTTTTGCATTAGTTATGCTAGTCTCTTCTCAATATGGACACTGATTATAGTAATTAGGTCCCCAAAAATGGTAGCACCCTTCCTTGGGCCCTTGCTATTTTTTAGGTTTCTCATTCCCACTTTTAACTGTTGGAGTTGGAGCTTGCGACTTCTGTGGTTGAGGTTTCGTGTTATTGGGTTTGTTATCCTTCTTACGAAAGTTCTTCTTGAACTTATTTTGATTTCCATAAGGTTTATTCTCAATATTTTTAGGGTTATTAGCTTTATGGTCTTGATCAACCTTCCATTTTACAAACCCATTACTATTCCTCTTCTTTAGCTCATGCCAAGCTTGCTCAGGTACAATATCATATTTATAACAAAAGTGTAACTCTGCTTTCTTTGCTAGATCATGTCTTTTACAGTGATTTAGGCTCCTGCATGTCTACATCATGCTTTAACCTAGATTCCAATCCAAGAGTGAACTTGTGAACCCACATTTTATCATTATAAACGAGTACATATTTGAACAGTATTACCATCTTCTTATAGTAAACCTCTACTATGTTGGTTCCTTGTCTCAGACTAGCAAATTCTTCAAACTTTAAGGCATAGAAATGCTCTATCAATAATATCTTCTTAGATATGTTTATAAATTATTTCTATGGGGTGTTAATAGGTTCAATATTAGTTTCCTCATAGTGGATTTCCCACCATTCTAGAGTAGCCCCTTCCAGGTTAATCATAGCCCAAAGTGTTTAGGTTCTTGATGAGTAGCATTTTATTGTAAAGTGAACCTCTACTTCTCTCAGCCATGCTTCTGCTGCATCCCCACTGCCCTCTCCATAAAACTTGGAGATACTTATATTTTTTTGGTCTTAGGTGGCATCTTAACTTGATTCCATCCAAGAAAGAATATTATATTATAGTTTCATCTTAAGTTGTACCTCTAATTCAACCCATAATATAAAGTTCTATTGCTATATGCATTAACAACCTAACTAGCATAATATCCCAGGCTAGGATGTGTCATTGATACTGAAGCCCATACTAAGGCATCCTAACATCCACTCTACCTTGGGGTTTATGCCCGTCATATTCTAGAAAATAGGGTATTCTAGATCATCATGGCTTTAACCCTTTCCTTAAGAAAGCCTTCATTAGATACATCTAATTATCTTTAGTACACATAGAAGCTCTATACCCTCATACCTAGAGATCTGACACCAAATGTAACGACCCAAAACACACAAAAAAAATACAAAAATAGAAAAAGTTTTTTTTCCCTAAGGAAATGGGTACATGAACCCTTCATGAACCCCTAACACAACTAGTATTTACCTAAATTTTTGATCCCCTAAGTTTTATTAAAGCTACATCTCATAAGGTGACCTAACACAAGCCCGTCTATGTAGGTTTACCATGTGTTACTGTAAATAAGCCCATCTATCCCATCACTCTTGATGAGCTAGACTTATCACCCTCAATCCATCAAAGGTATACATGCATGGCCATACCATACACAAATCATTATGTGTAGGTATGCTATGAGTATTGCGAGTTAAGCTATCTATCTCGTCTACATGACGAGCTATATTAACTCAGATGTAGTCTCTTCACAACTTAGTCCTTTATCTCCATAAGGGGTCTCAATTCTCTTAGGTCTCCTATGTTCACCCTAAGGGGTCCTCAATTCCCTTAGGTCATATATGTTCACCCTAAGGGGTTCTCAATTCCCTTAGGTCACCTCTGAGTTCACCCTTGAACTCTACTCCTAAATTTATAATATCAAGCAACCAAACAAGAATGAAACTAGAAACTAAAACAACAAAGAGTAATCACTAAGCATCCAAAAAATAAAGAATGATTAACGCTAAAATAGAATCATCTACATAGTATAACCAAATACGAAAATAAAGTAAAAGTACCTTCTCTAAACTAATAAACAATTATCGCATTAAATATTGCATGGTAAATCCTTATTACTTTAAAGAATATTACATTAACTGCATTGGGGATATCTCCACATAATTCTAGTCTATTTGAGCATAAGTAAATCAACATAAGATACAATTACCTATATTTTATTTCCATTGAACTCCTTGCTTCTCCTTGCTTCCCATTGGTTCTTTGAGGGTATGAGGGGATCAGGGTACTCATGGTTCAAGATAGGCATTCCTTTAAATGAATCTATTCACTTATTTTGCCAAATTGCAACTATACAAAATTCAATTAAGTTTCCAACCATCTAATGCATAATGAATATTACAAAAAATCCTTTACTTTTATCTTCACCTCTCAAATTCCCTTAGAGAGTCATCCAACATGCCCTACTTAGATCAAGGTCTAACTTTAATCAAATTCATTCATGTCTTAAAGCATTAAAGTACCATACCTTTAAACTCTAAAAAAATCCCTTTCTTTTTAATTTCCTAAATCAAAGCCCCATAACTTCAATTCAAAGAATAAATCTACATCCTTTTTAATTCACAAATTCCAATCAAATAAATTATTGTTTTAAAGCATTAAAGTCCCATACCTTTAATATCTAAAACAATCATTCATTCATTCCCTAAATCAAATCCCCATAACTTCAATTCAAAGAATAAATCTACCTCCTTTTTAATTAAAATCTCCTAAGATAATCAACATTAATCAAAGGTTCTTTTTTAATTAAAATCCTTCAATATATTTCATATAAATCAAAGGTTCCTTTCTAATTAAAATCCTTCAATATATTTCATATAAATCAAAAGTGCCTTTCTAATTAAAATCCTTCAATATATTTAATTTAAATCAAAAGTTTCTTTATTATTAAAATCCTTCAATATATTTCATATAAATCAAAGGTTCCTTTCTAATTAAAATCCTTCAATATATTTCATATAGATCAAAGGTTTCTTTCTAATTAAAATACTTCAATATATTTTTATATAAATCAAAGGTTCCTTTCTAGTTAAAATCCTTCAATATATTTCATTTAAATTAAAGGTTCCTTTCTAATTAAAATCCTTCAATATATTTCATTTAAATCAAAGGTTCCTTTCTAATTAAAATCCTTCAATATATTTCATTTAAATCAAAGGTTCCTTTCTAATTAAAATCCTTCAATATATTTCATATAAAACAAAGGCTCCAATTTAATTAAATTACACAGTGAACCTTTCTAAGCCAATATCTACAACCAAAGGCTAACACCCTCCATGGTGGATGCGGAATAACCTCTGCAAAACCTAGAGTCCAAACAAAATAGAACCAGGTACTATGTTTTTACTTCTATCGCCACTAAACTTACATAGCAACAGATTTTCCCACAAAGGCGGATGGTCTTACTCTAACTGTAGCATTTTCTAAACCTAGCCCTTTCTCTAAACACATGTGATTTTCTATAGGAGTCGCTTCTAAATGCAACACTCTTTCTTGGAGTATGAGTGGTTTTCCCACTGCAACAAACATCTCTAAAATAGGGTTCCCACTCTTGGAACATGATGCTTTTAAATACATAGTTCTCTTGAACTCCCATAATGCTCTTAGATATGTAGTACCCTCAAACACTCACAATGCTCTCTTCAACATACAGTGGTCTTCAAATATGCACAACACTCTCTCTAAACACAGTGGCCATCATATATGCACATCGCTCTCTAAAAATATAGTGGCCACCACTTATGCATAACTCTCTCTCTAAACACACAGTGGCCATCACTTATGCACAACGCTCTCTCTAAACACACAATGGCCATCAAATGCGCATCGCTCTCTCTAAATACACAGTGGCCATCACATATGCACAACTCTCTCTAAACATACAGTGGCCATCAAATGCACAATGCTCTCTCTAAACTTATATGTGGGTGGTTTCCAATCATTTCCCATGGATTTTCATGCTATAGGGAAGTATAACTAGGGTAGCATAACCATATTTTGAACTAAGACATTCACCATACCAACGTAAGTAAAAATGGATTTAAAGTTTAAAACACTCCAACCTTAATACTTCAGAGATGGAAATTTGGTGGTGTCTTAGCTACCTCTCCTACTTGTTTGCAGTGTTTTCTTCTCTTTCCTTTGATCTCGATCTACATCTCCTCTGTCATACCTTCGTCCTCCATCCTTCTACTCCCCTCTTTCATTTCCTTTTTCCTTACTTGCACCTTACGTGCTTCCTTGCTCCAAGTGGCCCGTCCACCATCCTTCTCGAACCTTGAGCCCAACCTCGAGCCCCCTTCCTTCAATGCTTCATCCCTTATCCTCTGGCAGCAAGGAGTTCCTTTTCCCATAATTTCTATATTTGGAAATTAGTAGCCCCCTAGATTATTTTCATAGGTTACACTATATAGGGGAAAGGGATATTTATGTTTTTAAAATGAAGAATGGTACTTTTTAAATAAAATATCATTTACATGATATTTATCACCATTAAAATATATTTATTTTATTTAAACAAATTCATAATTGCTTTTTCAATAAAAATAAAAGATATATATTTCTTAAATGGGTTTTCTTTCATTTATTTCAATTAATTAAAGTCTTTTAATGAATTTTCTATTATCATTAAAATGAACACTTTTAATTAATTTAAATGAAATCTCATTTATTAATTGCAATGAAGTTTACTAATGAGCTCAAATGAGTCAAACATTATTTAATTAAAACCTCATAATTAATTTAAAGAAAATCTTTATTTAGCATATAAATTTAATTTGATTTTCTTCATAAGAATGATACTCTACTTTCACTGCATCATGACAGTTTACTTTATGCATCCACATACATTTTGCAGTTGTTCTCCCATAGAAATCTCAACATTAAGCTACCCAATCCATGATGCAGTAGAGAGAAAACAAATTTATAAAACAACAAAGAGGGAATCTTTCCATCAACCCAATCACCTATCTTAGCCAAATATTTTATGATAGCTACTAGGCTATCAAATAAATCTCAAGGTGATCAGTCATCGATGATTATCCCTTCTAAAAATGCATACCTATATGAAGGTATCTATCCATGTTACCTTTGAGTACCTTAATCATCATTTCCCCTAATCTTAGGTACCCTAATTTCTGGTGGATGATTCTACCTGCTCGACCTACGAGTGTACTTGATCCTGCACACTTGGCAATATGTTAGTGATAACATGCCCTTATAAATCAACTAAACATCATATAGCTGGTTCAATTGTTCAAACTAGGTATCACCACATCATATTTTAATACATTGTTTTCTTTGTGCCATAAAGTTTGCTATGGAGGGTCATGACATTGTCACTTTAAATAAATAGTGGTTAGGAGTTCTATATTTTCATTATTCCTTTTAAGTGAGGAATTCTTTTGAGGAATATAAACTATCACTTTAAGTAAAGTGAACCTTCTATATAAAAGATCAATTGTGATTATAATTTTTGAGCCTTGTCTTATTGTTAGTAAAGAATAATTAATCTTGCTTAATATCTACACTATTATTTTTTGCCATGAAATAAAAAGACCATAATATTAATTAGTGAAGTTAGAAAACTTACCTATGAGAGTAGAAATTTTACCTTAGTAAGTAATACCATCCTAGAACCAAACTTATATAATTATTGGTTGAGTCATCGAGGAGGATGAACAACTATTGATAAAAATAACCCAATGCTAGTTGTTATGTGAAGGTAACTGTTGTGACTTGAGAATGACCGATTCTTGACGAGACAAGTCAAGACAAGTAGGTAACGAGAAACAATATGGTATGTCTCCTCTAGGTCATTATGTGAGTAGTACAGTGATGGATCCTTGTACAACTTATGGTTAAGAGTAATCTAGCATGATAAAAAGGAACTAAACTAATCCACGATGGTTGGTATGAGATAACTCGTCATTAATCATAACTTGGTAAGTGAAACTAGGTCTAGATCCAGAGAAATGGCATGGCCCTATTTGACTCTAGAGAAAGTGGACAATAAACTAGGCACTAGGCATATACGCTAATATTTTTTTATTAAAGGAAGCTTCAACCTTAGTATATTTTTAATAAAAGAAATTACAACATGGATGTTGAGTTTTAATACTAAAAATAATAATGAGTGCACTTAGGGAGAAATGAAGTATGCATTCTTAAGTCACTAGGACCCACATAAAAATATAGCTAGTTTTAAGGATACCTTGAAAGGCTATGCAAAAGAAATAAATAGGCTTCAAAAAGAATAAAAGGAATTAAATGCAAAAGAAATAAATAGGCTTCAAAAAGAATAAAAGGAATTAAAAAGAGATATAACAAATTTTAAAGAAGTGGTAGAAAGGAAAAAATATGACATCAAACAAGTTAAGGGAACCAAGCCTTTAGTGGAAGATAAGCCAAATAGTAGACAGATATTTCTTTAAATCTACAAATTCTATTTTGTAAGTTTATGATTGCATTAAAAAATAAAATGTTATTATTTTCATTAACCCTAGTAGTAGATATAATTTTATTAATACTGCTTTGGCTAAGAGGTTGCAGGTTTAAGGAACAAAAGTTAAGTACATACAATTTGAGGATGATAATGTTCATATTTTTGAATATTTGAAGATCACCATAGATACATATATTTTATATTCATATTTTTATGCTATTGATATGGACGATGTGGAAATTGTTCTTGGTTATCCTAGGTTGGATTCTTTGGTTACTGTTCACATTAATGTGTAAAATAAGTTCATGAAGTTATGGTATAGGAAAAATAAGATAAGACTACATGATATTTCTTGGATTAAGGAGTAAGAATCCAAGGAGAACCAAGATTCAATTATGAAAGAAGAACAATATGAAGAACTACTAGAGGAATTAAAATCAAAATCTACAATAGAGGTAACAACAAATTCCAAGGAAAATTAGTTAGAAGAGCACAAGAATGCACTAAACAAAAGGCACATGAGCAAAGGGCATGAGAAAGAATTTAAAATAGAGGAACAAAATATTGAAGAGTCAAAGGAAGTAGAACATTAGGTTAATATTACAACATATCACCACCCACTCCACCAAAAATAATAATAATCATGGATCAAAGCAAGGATCTTCCTCCTCAAGTATCATCTTGAACGTTCGTATTGGTATAGAAGGAAAACCACTCTAGGAGATTGATGTACCATTGCTAGATTTCATATTTGTATCCTTGTATGCTTTCCATAGTGGCTTGATTTGCCTCCTCATATGGGTTTTCCTCCTTCTCAATCCCATATATTTTCTCATGTATAAATAAAGTATGCAAACCCTTGTCTTTCAATCATCATTAACAATAACCCTCATGACCATAAGACTAGATATCTTGAAGCTACTTAAACCCCATGCTTCCTAGTTTCTCCTTATCTTGCCTAGTATTTGATAAAATATTTTTGAAATAATCAATTGCTTCCTTCCTTATATCTTCTTCGCCCTCAATATTTCTTCCATCTAGAGTAAAAATATTTTTGATGCGATGAAAAGAAAAAAAACGTTGTAACATATATTTTTTTTTGTATTTCTATGTCCATTCTTGAGTCATTTCTCACTAGATTTTTGGAACCAATATGAATCATTTTTCAATGCATTATGATAATAAAAAAGTAATTTTTATTCTTTCACATAAGAATCCTAATTTATTCTATTAATTTCTATGTCTTGTAACATTTTTGGCGTGGATTTAATTTCCTTATTTTATTTAAAAATGTTACCAATAGATTTGACATTTGAAATATTCATTTGCTCCTTTAAATATTTTATCTTTTGAACAAACCTGTACATACATGATCCTTCAAATTTTGATTCATCCCACCATGGAAAAAATCAGGGTCTTGGAGCCACATAAACTGGAAGCAAAATGGCTTTGGATGACCATTTTTAGGTAAATTACAAATCAAAAGAATAGGTTTGTGATATGATGTTACTTGCAATATAATATCTAAAGAGATTATGTATTTTATCTACAACCATTTATTGGATCACAAGTGAAGAACACAAGCTTATACTGAGATGGGGGGTGAACAGTATAAGACCACTTTTTACTTTTTATTCGAAATAAATATTATGTTGTGTAAAGATAGCAGTATCAATAGTAGTAATCAAAGCAATGCACAAAAACCATACATAATAGAGACACCATAATTTATGTGGTTCATCCAATGTGGCCTCCGCTAAAACTTTCTCAATCAATATCTTTGGGAATCACTCCCAATTACAATGTTTATGGATCTCTGTCCAAAGGAGATGCTAATCCCCTAATCTCAAGTTCGTGGATCTCTTCCACAGGAGAACTCTTTCCCCTTCTACTCTGGCTATGTGATCTTCTAGAAGACTATATCTCTCTACTGCACTAACTAGTGGACCTGTCTCCACTTGAAGACTCCTCACTAAGATCTATATTCAACTGTGCTACTGCTAGATCTCTATCCATTGAGACTATCCTCTGTACTCTATCGCCTCCAAAGCTCTATCAATAGGCTCACTAAGAACCTACTCAATAGGTTCACACAAAACCTGCTTAACAAGCTCACACAGAACTTGTCAAATATGCTCAAGCAAGCTCACCAAGAACTTTTCTAAATCTGAAGAACAAGCTCACACAGAACTTGTCCAATGCTGAATAAAAAGCTCACATAGAACCTGTCCAATGTTGAATAACAAGCTCAAATAGAACTTGTCCAAATTTGCTCTAGCAAGCTCACCAATAACTTACCCAAATCTGCTCTAGCAAGCTCACCAAGAACTTGCCCAAATTTGCTCTAGAAATCTCACCAATAACTTGCCCAAACTTGTCCACAAATCTGTCCCAAAGACCTTCTTAAAGGCTCAATAAATCATGCTTAAGTAGTACTCAAAATGAACTCAACAATGAATGGCAATCTCAACTCAAATTAACTTCATAGAAGCATAAAGAGAATTTTTAGAGACTTAATATGTTCTAATCTCACTCTCAATCCAAATAAATCTCAACTCAACTCATAGAAGCATAAAGAGAATTGTTAGAGACTCAATATGTTCTAAAATCACTCTCAAACCAAATCAATCTCAACTCAACTCATAGAAGCATAAAGAGAATTGTTAGAGACTCAATATGTTCTAATCTCAATCTCAACTAAACTCAACTCAAATCAAATCAACTCAACTTAAGTCAATATCATAGAAGCATAAAGAGAATTGTTAGAGACTCAATATGTTCTAATCTTACTCTCAACTTAAATCAGAATAATGGAATAGTTTGTTTCATAGGACTTGAACAATCACTTCACACATCACTTGACTAGGTGTAAAAAACTCAACTCAACCAATCACCACAAGGGACAACTCTCTCACACACAACCCTAGTCCAAGTATGTATCAACCAACTCAAATGTTTCCAAAAATGCTCAACCAAAAATCTCACATAACAATGATACTCATGTTCTTTTCTAACTCAAGTTCTTTCACAACCAATGGGCTTCAACAACTATGCTTATCAAACAAGGTTTAGACACAACTTTCAATTCATAAAACCTTGAAGCAATCAACCAACCACTTTCGAAAAGGAAACCACAAACAATATTTTTCCCTCCAATGATATTTCAAAAATCAACCACCATAAACAATCAATAGGAGAATGTGCCCATACCTTTTATGAAGATGAAAAAACCTCTTTGTAAATCTACCACAATCACAAAATTATTTTGGAAATATTCACAAGGGTTAGTATATCACAAAATAATCAACATTACTCCACTTTTGAATAATCATCACCAAGGCCTTTAATTACACAACTTCCTTATCTCTCCTAAAACCACTTGTATCATAAAATAAAATAAATCAAAACATTGCATAACCTTTTCACTCCCAAAACCACGTATACCATAAAATAAAATAAATCACAATATTGCATACCTTGTCACCTCATGAAAGAATTAATCCTCTTGAAAAAGAACAAGGCAAAATTCACTTTTGGAATCCCTTTGCAAAATCAGAAATATCTCTTTACACACACCTTATTTCTCCTTCTAAATAAGTTAGTCAAATAGCCCTCGAAATAATATTTTCGACGATATATAATATGCCCACTTTTCGAAATAAATTGAAACCTTTACATATATATATATATATATATATATATATATATATATATATATATATATATATATATATATATATATGCCAACCTCCATTAATTGCACATAGGTCGACCCTCCATTAATTTAAAATTAAACTTTAAACTTTTTTTTTTTTTTAAAGTGAAAAACCCCTTGCATGGCCGCCTTGGTCTAAGAGACCATGAACAGGGGGTTCTACACCATCAAAGTCACCCGGGGGTCTCACCCAGCCCTGCCCGCTCCAACATTATCAATTGGATTTTGGATACCCAATTCAGCTTTTTGGTAGGGTGGAGATTCGAACCTGGGACCTCCCTTGGAGGATTGCCCTCTCCTCTCCAACTCACCTACAACACTTGGGTTTAAACTTTAAACTTTAATATCTTCATCACCGGAGGTCCTTTTTCGATGAAACAAAATTCCACCTTGACTTTTAAGAAAAGCCCTTTCCACATAAGCCCACCATGGTTTTAAATAAAACCTTTTATTTTACCTGCCTTGGTTTTCATAAAAACCCTGTATATATCCATGCTCTCCAAAATATCATAGATGATTATCTATGAAGTGCTTTTGCCACCAAAACTCAATGTGACATCAATGACAACATAAAATACCTCAAATTAACTCAAATTTACAACAACAACAATCATTGTGCAAACATTTTTATAAAATTATTTAGCACATTGATTTGAAGCATCATTTTACTAAAGACTTGGTTCACAAAAAGAGAGTTAAATGGAAACAATGCAATTCAAAATATTATTGTGCAAACATTTTAACTGCACATAAGTAGTGTGGCTAAGGCGAATCGTAGAAGGTCTTGGTGAAAAGCAAGAAAGATCAATTATCATCTATGTGATAACATGAGTGCAATTAAAATGATTAAAAATCTCATCTTTCATACAAAATCAAAGCACATTAATTTGATGCATCATTTTTTTGAGTAATACTTCTTATACACATCCTCCATGGGGATTGAACCCAGGTCACATCACCGATAATGTAATTGGCATCCTTGCTAGTAGACCACACTCACATGGATTTGATGCATCATTTTAATAAATACAGTCCAAGAAAAACAATTAAATCAAAACAAAGCAATTCAAAAAATCATTGTTTAAACATTTTTACAAAATTATTTTTAAAAAATAATTTATTTTAATTAAAAATATAATAAAAAAAATTATATTGAAACTCAAACCCAAAAAAGAATGTAATTCCAAAAACAAATCTCATTAAAAAATGAATTATTTTTTATATATTATAATAAAATTATATATATATATATATATAGATATATATATTTTTTTGAAGAATAATTTGGAAAACTTATATTAAAACAAGATCATTTACAAGTTGGGATGAGTCTTCTCCCAACCTTACCCAAAGAGAAAATATGTTGACAACACTAAAAGAAGATTTGCATTAGAGGTAAATATCCTAAACCATATTTCTACAATGGTTTTTCACCTATTTACAATTGTAAAAGAATATACATTGGAGTCAAATCTCCTAAATCATATTTCTACAACTGTTGTCCAAATTAGCATAACACTGGATTTGCTCACCAACCTGCCTAATCATCTCATCCTCAATATCCATGTCACTGTGCCACTGAACCCCTACCTCCTTCTCAATACCCATCTAAGCCGGGAATTCTACATTTTTATTTAGATCTCTACTCACATAAACTAGAATTGCATCATCTTCCCTCTACAATTCCTTAATTTGAGTAACAAGAATCCTCAACCTTCATGTCTTCAAAGAAAAGTTCATCATGTAATCCAAAGATCCTAACATCATTTGAGAGTTTTATTCTAGGATTATCCTCCTGTAACCATGTTTTACAGCCCAAATAGAAGTAGATTTGATAGCTAAGGCTTCCGCTTCATTGTTCGTGGCCCTTCCCAAGCCTTGCAATTCCCATTAGAGCATCGTTCCAACATGATTCATGTAAACCACTCTAATTCTAGATCTACCTAGATTACCTTTTACAGCTCTGTTGTGGCTGTTCCACAACATACCCCAAAATTGGGGACCCACCTTTTCGTTTTGGTATCCGGGTGTTTGCATTTCGTTTTTAGTGTCTAATTCTTCACTTTGTTTTGGGTTTGCAAATTCTTGTCGATGATTTTTTATCGTCAAATTGTTGTCAATTTCTTGTCGATGATTTTTTATTGTCGATGACTTTTTCTTGTCGATGACTTTTTCTTGTCGATGATATTTTATTGTCGACAACTTTTTCTTGTCGACTTAATCATTTTCTTGTCGACGATATTTTCTTTTCGATGATATTTTATTGTCGACAATATTTTATTGTCGATGTTTCTTTTTTGTTGTCGATAACTTTTATCATCGTTTTTGTTTATGATAGCTTTTTCGTCAATTTTTTTGTCTTTAGCAAGTTTATGGTCGAGTGTTGGTGTTTCTTGTCATGGGTGGTTCAGATAATGAAAACAATAAAAAATAATAATAATAAAAATAGGTTTGTATATATATTCTATATATATAAATTTAAAATTTAAAATAAATAAATTAGAGGATGTTTCGTCATTTAAGCTTCAGTTTAATGGTGGTCATGGTGTTGATTTCTAATATGTTAATTTGGTCCTTGCAGGTAGAAGGAGACCCCATACGGACTAAGTGACAAAGAAAGACTCAACAACCGACAGGGTTGAAAGATTGGTCAAAGATGGCCAATGCAGCATCGTAGCTATGAAGTGGCCAAAGATAATTTGACATGGTGTTTAAGGATAAATAGAATGTCATCGATGGATTTAAAGGAGTAACGTGATAGCAAAATAGAGCAGCATGCATCGACGAAATCTGTGACACAGTTGGTGACAACAGGGTGGACGCTGTCATGGCCGAATGAAGAAGCAACTTAGCTACTCGGACATCGCTGACTTGGCAAGAACTCCGGTGCACATGATAGACGTAGACAAACAGACGACTCATTGTTGGATGGTACGTCGACCGAAGGTTGAGGTGTAAAGGGGGCCAATCAAGATTGCATGATATGTATATCGGTCCCGACTAGTGAATCACCTTAGAACACTCCGTAGTTGGTGGTGCTGACTAGCATGATTAAAGAGCCACGACGACTGGACGGTATGGATGAATTTCCATAAAGACATGGACCCTGATTGAATTGAAAACAATGCACGGGAAGTAGCAGAAGTTCATTTAGCCAGAGCTTGAATATGAAGTGGAGGACCCCACACGAATAACCCATATGCCTGAAGATTGAAACCTGGGGACAAGGTGGCAATGCCCTGGAACATCGTTGGCCGATAGTGATCGCCAGCATGGTAGCGATGTGGACCCGAGACCAAGAGGATGATGCGGTTATATGGGGACACAGGTGCGTCAACGTGAATCACCTCATGGAAGGCACGATGCCTTAGAAGCATGGAGAGATACCGGTGATGGGAAGCTGCACACGATGAGGACAGAGTGGTAATGCTGCAAACGTGCAAATCATCCCACAATGGCATGATTCAATGTGTCACCGCGATGACTCAACGTTGTTAGAATATAGACAACGTGGCCAAAAAAAAATCTTGGTGAACAGGTGATGAGGCTATTCTTCGCGATGTCGGCGATATTGATGGGGGTTTTGTCCAAATGTGGACGTTTTCTCCCGCAGTACGGTTCAGAGAACCAGAAATCCCATGACGTAAACAACATTTTATGGTATGTTGAAAAATATGATTACAGGGTATACAGCTTAACACGAGATTGATATGCTCTAGAATATAATAAATCCTCCATCGAACAGGGTCAGTTTGAGAGGATATGGTACTCGTATTCGTTACAGCCATCATTAACAGGGAACCCTATGCTCGTTGATATGGCCACTTAAGGCGAACATTACCAAATGCATGTTTAGACCCGTGAACCGTGGTAGGATGCAAACAAAGGGGCAACACATAGTTGGAGTTGCCGTCCTAGGAGAGAATATTTGATAAGCAGAATATTTGATATTTGGGGTGTTAAGGTCCCAATAATTTATTGGGAAATAAAACATATGCACTTACCTTGTTGGGAAAAGGTAGTGCGTGTTAATAACCGCCTATTCTAATAAAGTGCATAAGATTTATTTAAAAGGAGTTCAAAGCATGCACGAAGACCTTACGAGATTAATATGGAAACAAAACATGAGTGTCCGAACAACCAAACAAGGGCAACGAAACAAATGGAGAAATGAAGGGTTTTAAGACGAAGAAAGAAATAGAAACGAAGAGTTTTAGAGGGGTTTTAAAAACATTTTGAAATGCTATTGAGAGGGGTTGGAAACTTCTAAAACAGAGTTGCAGAGTTGAGGGCAAGAGGTCATTCTGGACCTGCTTTGGATTATTTTTCTTCCACTTCTTCTGGTTTTGGAGAACCAGATTTCTGCCATGTACAAGGACATATTTTTAATGCAGATAGTTTTTTAGAAAGTTGCATCTTATGGACAAGAAAGGAGGAGTCATTTTTTGCATGCAAGATTAAATGTCTATTTTTTCCCCTTTTTAGATTTTAGGCTTGTAAATGGAGTTTATGCAAGTTTCTTGATTGCTTCATGTGAATGCTTAAATTTGAAAACCTCATTTAAACCCTAGGAGCCAACACTTAGCTTATCCGGATTGTGCTT
The DNA here is from genome assembly GCA_028583015.1 of Wollemia nobilis. Lineage (NCBI taxonomy): Eukaryota > Viridiplantae > Streptophyta > Pinopsida > Araucariales > Araucariaceae > Wollemia > Wollemia nobilis. Next base: position 5,858,389 of record JAQPPZ010000314.1, read on the forward strand.
GTTTTGCAAGTCCAATAGGTTAGGTTGCATGCATGAAAACCTCACATCTTCGGTTTTTCCGGAATAGGATAGCATCAAACTGAATGTATCATGTGTTTCATTTTTTGCATTTCATTTTCATTTTTCTGCATTTTATTTTTCCATAAATTTTATTTTTTATTTTTATTTTCAAGCATTAAAATAAACATTAAAAATTTTCAAAATCCAAAAACAATTTCACCATTGCGTAGGTTATACTTCATACTTCCAATACGCACTTTGAAATTTCATTTTTGGAGTTGTTTAGTATTTTTAAAAAATTCATCAAAGTTGTTGTTTTATTACAGATTTTGAAAATTCCAAAAATAGAAAATTTCCATTTTTGGGCCGAATTTCATTTTTTCAGTTTCATACTTCATTCATGAGCCTATGATGACATTCCCTTCATGAAAATTCTAATTTCAACGAAGGAGTCGTGTTTTATGGCACTTTGCAAATTACCATTTTGGGAGCAATCAAAGCACTAAATTATTCGTCTTGATGAAAATGTGATTTCATTTAAGAAAGATAATTAAAGTGACATTTTGAAGCTACATTTGAAGACCCTATTCATCATTGAGGATTTAATGCAAGATAAAATCTACTTTAAAAACCCTCAAGATAAAAGGAATTAAGGCACTACATCGTGGTCATATGAGGGCCAACTCACATTTGCTTTATTTTGGTTCAATGAACAATCACTAAATTTTCATGGTAAAATAAACCAACATTGCCCCTTGTTTACAGTTACTTGCAATCACTAAGGTGTTCCAAGCATTTAAATTGAATATCTTTATTTGAGATTACTAATACACATGCAAATGCTAATATAGCGGAGACCTTGGAGAAGTTGTTTGTTTAACTTCTTTGCAAGAGGGGATTTGGAACCCAAATCCTAAGGGAGAGTGTACTTTCACAATTGGGTGAAAATACCACTCAACATTTTGGCACTAGAAGGAGAGTCTGAATTGGTTTATTTCAGTGTTATTTAAATGCTATAGGGATTTAAATTTTGAATATTTCATGCCCTATCGATTATTATATTTAGCCCTATTTTAACAATACAACCTTGTAGTGTTAAAATGAGGACATGAATTGCTATGCATTTTTCTAACACTTTTGATTGTTCATACAGGAATAATGTGTTTTGATTTGATTTTGAAAATTTTTGGTCTTGACTAACGAGGTTGTCTCCATGCAATTACTTTCATTTGATTTTAATGGATACATCTCTTGGTTGATGCTAACATGATTATTCATACGTTACATGTTTGATATTTTCTAGTCATTTCATGCTTATTTGTAAGGAATTATTTTGTCTAAAATGTATTTGTTATCGGTATTATGCTCTTCACTTGTGTGTAATGCGATCTTGTGAATCAGAAAGCCTACAACACTAGGAGTATGCTCTTCACTTGCACATATGCGATCTGGTGAATCAAAAACTAATTTACATTTTTAGAATATTGCTTTGTCATGGTTCCTTCTTTTATTCATGACTAACAAATTGGTTTTGAAGTTATTCTTTGAGTTTCATTAATGGCTACAACCACAGGAACGTGGTATGGGATACATGCTAATCCTTTTAACATTAGTGGAGATTCTCATGATTTACCCAAGAACATAGAAAAACGTTTGCCCAAATTTAATCACAATGGTCCAACATTAGCCGAGGATATCCTAGTTAGATGGAATTTCAAACATGAGGATGTGGCATGTAGAATGTTTCCTGGAACCCTAGATGAGGTGGCATATGATTGGTACATCAATTTACCCACTGGTTCTATTACATCTTGGACTCAATTGAAAGATGATTTTATCAATCAATTTAGGTTGCTCATTGATCCTCTCACGATATATCAACAATTTACTTCTTGCAAAAGAGAACCTAATGAGCCAGTGAGAAATTTCAACATGAGGTTTCGAAAGCTTTATGCGAGATTAATTTCTCCCTATACTATTGAGGAAAGTGGTGCTCTTCAAATATACTTTTGATCATTGGATCCATTGTTTGCCATATTTGTTAGGATGAATCCTTTAGTTACTGATCTTGCATCGGCCTACACAAAAGCTATGATTGTAGATCAACAATTGAGGCCACAAGGTTATGGAATGGAGCAATCAACTATGGTAGGACAACTAGGGGCTTGCAATCAAGCCTCGATGGTAAATCAAGCGTGGGCACAACAAAATTTGATATCAAATGTTTTTCCCTATAGTCAACTTTATCCTACCATACCAACTTATGCTCCCACATGTGCTTATACAAGTACTTCCATCCATCCAACTATGCCTCAATTAGAGAATCATGTGGTCACTCATGGAACCATTGCAACAAATGTTCAAGCTTTGTCCATGGATATCAATCCAACTAATCCTACTACTTCTACCACTCAACCCAAAGAGTTTGTATCAGAAGTAAAAGAGCAAAATAAAGTGGTTAAGAAGGTATGTAGGCATGTTCCACCACAAAAATGAGCACATCAATGTATGCATCCAAGTCATCCTAGGAAGAAAATTCGTAATGCCGATCTTAATGATGTTTCATGTCATGCTTCTTCAAGTGATACAAGAGCATTTGAGGTGACTTACGTTGAAGTAAATACCTATTCGAAATGTCTTGAAGAGCATGAATATTTTGGAGAAGAAATTCTATGGATGGATAACAAGAAGTTGGAATCAAATGATCACCATCTTGTTTTGGAAAAGAAATATCCAGAATCATTACCCAAAAAGGAGGATTTGGATGAACAAACTTATGTGGATATGATTTGGTCAGATGTACTTGCAAAGGATTGGAGCAACTATATGACACAAAATTCAAAAATTGATCCCATTATAGAAGCTCCTAAGCCATCACAAGTGGTTGAAAATAAATTTGAAAGAAAATCAACAAATGAAGTTGAAGACATAATCGAATTTCACCACTTGTTCTCGAAAGACACTTTGGATGATGTTCTCGAAAGTGATGACCAAGAGGATCCACACCTTCAAAATTGTGATAAAATTGAATCATGGGTTACAAATTTGGATTATGATAGATTTACCAATTTGAATTCAAGAGATAACCCACTTTTGGAAATAATTGAACCATCTAAGGAAGGTGAAGATGAATTGGATGAGAAACATGTTGATGAATCAGAAGATGAAGAAGAAGCACTTGAGCATCACAACTTGAACTTGGAAGATGATTACTATGATTCGTGGAAGAAATGGGAAGAATATTATCAATCTAAATCTTCTAATATACTTGTTGTGTCAATTAATATGCAGGATAACTCAATTGCTTCCTCACATGAGGATACTATAAATCTTGTATAATTTGAGAAAGTTTTGGAAGAGGAATTCGAATCTCATCAAAATTTGGAACATGATAAGGATTCTACAACCATGAATCAAGAAATAGAGTCATTTACTTTAGATTCCTTTGAAGGAAAATAAATTGAAAATCTTGATCCACTTACTTGTGCTACAATGACTATGCCATTTCAAAATGAGAAAATTACAAAACCTAAATCATTTGGGTTTGATATCATTGATGATCCAATTGAAAATCTCACGTTACCCAAAACAACCCAAGTGATTGATCATGAAAATGTGTTAGTTAACCCACCCCTAGATAGACAAGACTTATGGTTTGAAAGGGATGGACATGTTTTCAATTGGGTACCTAAGTTTGGTGCTTTTGATAAACAAGTCATGGAGAAAGAACAAGTGCTACATGATGATGAATGTCATGAGAGAAAAGAGGAATTTTCAAATCCTCTTCAAGTAAGGTTAAATGAAAACATGCTAAAGGTAAAATCTCACCTTTTGGGTTTCACCATGCAAAATTTGAATGAAGGTTTGCCTAATGAATGGTTTGATTCAAATATTATTAATGTTATGGCTTTATTGAATGAAAATGAAAGCTTATTTCTACATCATGAATCAAAGTGCGGAATGGACATCTTAAAGAATAGACATAAAAGAATTGAATATCAATCATTGTCTAATCAATTTGAAAACTTGAAACTCCACCATAGGATTATTAATGAAATTAAATCAAATTGGTATGGTGAGAGGGGCAAGTTGAAGTTCGTTTCTTTATTTGGTTTGATCTTGTTTTTGTTGGATTCCTACAAAACTTGGTATGCGTATCACATCATATGTATTTTAAAGAATTCTAATCAGGTTTGGGATCTGGGAAATGATAATCCAAACTTTGCACCATCTTGTATTATATTGTACATTTGTATATACTTTTGGTTCTCATGTTTTGGTTTTGGATTGGATCTCATTTTGGTTTTAAGTTTTGTGTGTTGGTCCTTTGGACACTTTTGGTTTGTCTTAAAAAAAAAGAAAGAAAAGAAAAGCGAGATGTCAACTTATGTCCTTATGAATGTTGACTAAGACTAAGAGAATATGAAACATCGGAATTGTATTGCAGAAAGCTCCACGAGTATCACAAACACATTAAAGAATATCGTTTGGAACTTGTGATGCATGAAGTTGTCAGTTTTACAAATTATGGCAAAGTAGGTGGTATACTCCATCCACATTTCAAAAAGAGCAATGCATTCATCCATATCTCATGTTACATTCCACATTGCATATACATTTCATCTCAATTGCATCTATATTTCAAATACAATCATTGAAAAGGTGTCAAATCCTCTTAGGGTTATTACATAACATATATTAAAAGGATCCTAAGGTTGGGAACTGATGCCCGAACTATCTTGAACCAAACACGTTCTACACATATTAGAGAGGATCTTGAGAAAAATGGTCAAAACCATACTTGGAAGAAAAGGTGAGGCAAAAGGAATATTTCGTGTCTATCCTATCATGCAACATAATCCTTAAAACAATGGTTTTTACCACTCCCATAGTGCTTAAAGCCTAAAATCAGAGTAGTAAGGATAGGGTTAAATCCCCATCGAACTTAGGTTGAGGATCCAACTCCCCAAAGCTTTGATTTGACCTTCATGGAGTAGTAAGGATAGGGTCTAATTCTCATCTCGCTTAGGTTGAGAATATGATTCCCCAAAGCTTCTATTTTACCTCCATCACGCTTTAAGAAATTAAAAGCGTGATCTACACTCAAGAAATTGAAATTCCAAAGCAAATATTTTTTATTCTACTTTCATTTCATCATTAATATTGGATTGGAAGGATCGTACTACATGTCCCTTGCAAGGATGGGTAGTCATCCCCAAGGTTCAAGAAATCAAAAGTAAATCCAAATCCTAGACTATGGGGCCAATATCCACTGGGGATATAGACGCTTGACTGGCAGTGGAGGAGGCTCATGCGTGGCGACATGTCTTGTTTAAAAGTAAGACCTCTAACCGCTCACATGGATAGGCTAGCCGGGCAGTTTCATCCATAACAGGTTAGATCATTTTGTTCAAGATGAGGTAATGAACTTTGAATCAGAGTAGTAAGGATAGGGTCAAATTCCCATCTCACTTAGGTTGAGAATCTAATTCCCCAAAGCTCTGATCTCACTTACACTTGCACATGGGTTCAAGATGGTAGTGACACATAACCAACTTTGGGATCTGGTAAATGAATTCAGTGCTCATAGTTGGTCCTAAGAGGGTTGACAGTGTTGATATGTCTATTAATGGTACTAAAAATAAGTTTGAGCCTTTGCAAAGTAGGTTGTTATATCTCTAGCATATTTTTCATACATTAAATCCTGCACAAATCATTCATAACCTTGCATATGCCATTCATAAGTGAAACAGATGATGGAATGTTGACGAGTTTCAAACGATAGGGAATGAAGCACACTACACACATTGAGCTGATGCTTAATGATTCTGATGCTTCATGTATTTCTGATCTATTTTCATTCTTTGGATATTTGCTGACGCTTGTATTTGAGTTTGTGTATTTTCAGGTTAGGTTCTCACCAAAATGCTCAGGAGCATTTCCCAGCAGAGTCGCCCTTTGTTGTGGTTGGTCCACAACATACCCCAAAATTGGGGACCCACCTTTTCGTTTTGGTATCCGGGTGTTTGCATTTCATTTTTAGTGTCTAATTCTTCACTTTGTTTTGGGTTTGCAAATTCTTGTCGACGATTTTTTATCGTCAAATTATTGTCAATTTCTTGTCGATGATTTTTTATTGTCGATGAATTTTTCTTGTCGACGACTTTTTCTTGTCGACGATATTTTATTGTCGACAACTTTTTCTTGTCGATGACTTTTGTCATCATTTTATTGTCGATGATATTTTATTGTCGATGATATTTTATTGTCGACAATATTTTATTGTCGACGTTTTTTTTTGTTGTCGACAACTTTTATCGTCGTTTTTGTTTATGATAACTTTGTCGTCAATTTTTTTGTCTTTAGCAAGTTTATGGTCGAGTGTTGGTGTTTCTTGTCATGGGTGGTTCTGATAATGAAAACAATAAAAAATAAATAAATAATAATAAAAATAGGTTTGTATATTTTATATATATATATATATATATATATATTTAAAATTTAAAATAAATAAATTAGAGGATGTTTCATCATTTAAGCTTCAGTTTAATGGTGGTCATGGTGTTGATTTCTAATATGTTAATCTGGTCTTTGCAGGTAGAAGGAGACCCCATACGGACTAAGTGACAAAGAAAGACTCAACAACCGACAAGGTTGAAATATTGGTCAAAGATGGCCAATGCAGCATCGCAGCTATGAAGTGGCCAAAGATAATTTGACATGGCATTTAAGGATAAATAGAATGTCGTCGATGGATTTAAAGGAGTAACACGACAACAAAATAGAGTAGCATGCATCGACGAAATCTATGACACAGTTGGTGACAATAGGGTGGACACTGTCATGGCCGAATGAAGAAGCAACTTAGCTACTCGGACATCGTTGACTTGGCAAAAACTCCAGCGCACATGATAGACGTAGACAAACAGACGAGTCATTGTCGGATGGTACGTCGACCGAAGGTTGAGGTGTAAAGGGGGTTAATCGAGATTGCATGATATGTATACCGATCTCTACTGGTGAATCACCTTGGAACACTCCGTAGTTGGTGGCGTTGACTAGCATGATTAAAGAGCCACGACGACTAGACGGTATGGATGAATTTCCATAAAGACATGGACCCCAATTGAATTGAAAACAATGCACGGGAAGTAGCGAAAGTTCATTTAGCTAGAGCTTGAAGATGAAGTGGAGGACCCCACATGAATAACCAATATTCCTGATGATTAAAACCTGGGGACGAGGTGGCAATGCCCTAGAACATCGTTGGCCGACAGTGACCGCCAGCATGGTAGCGATGTGGACCCGAGGTCGAGAGGATGATGCGGTTATATGGGGACACAAGTGTGTCAACGTGAATCACCTCACGGAAGGCACGATGCCTTGGCAGCACGGAGAGATACCGGTGACGGGAAGTTGCACATGATGAGGACAGAGTGGCAATGCTGCAAACGTGCAAATCATCCCACAATGGTGCGATTCCATGTGTCACCGCGATGACTCAACGTTGTTAGAATATAGACGACATGGCAAAAAAAAAATCTCGACGAACAGGTGACGAGGCTATTGACGGGGGTTTTGTCCAAACGTGGACGTTTTCTCCCGCAGTACAGTTTAGAGAACCAGAAAGCCCATGACATAAACAACATTTTACGATATGTTGAAAAATAGGATTACAAGGCATACAGCATAACACGAGCTGGATATGCTCTAGAATATAATACATCCTCCACCGAATAGGGTCAGTTTGAGAGGATATGGTACTCGTATTCGTTACAGCCATCATTAACAGGGAACCCTATGCTCGTTGATATGGCCACTTAAGGTGAGCGTTACCAAATGCATGTTTAGACCCGTGAACCATGGTAGGATGCAAAAAAAGGGGCAACATGTAGTTGGAGTCACCGTCCCAGGAGAGAATATTTGATAAGCAGAATATTTGATATTTGGGGTGTTAAGGTCACAATAATTTATTGGGAAATAAAACATATACACTTACCATGTTGGGAAAAGATAGTGCGTGTTAATAACCGCCTATTCTAATAAAGCGCATAAGCTTTATTTAAAAGGAGTTCAAAGCATGCACGAAGACCTTACGAGATTAATATGGAAACAAAACATGAGTATCCGAACAGCCAAATAAGGGCAATGAAACAAATGGAGAAATGAAGGGTTTCGAGATGAAGAAAGAAACAAAAACAAAGAGTTTTAGAGGGGTTTTAAAAACATTTCGAAATGCTATTGAGAGGGGTTGGAAACTTCTAAAACAGAGTTGTAGAGCTGATGGCAAGAGGCGATTTTGGACCTGCTTTGGATTGTTTTTCTTCCACTTTTTTTGGTTTTAGAGAACCAGATTTTTGCCATGTACAAGGACATATTTTTAATGCAGATAGTTTTTCAGAAAGTTGCATCTTATGGACAAGAAAGGAGGAGTCATTTTTTGCATTCAATATTAAATGTCTATTTTTTTTCCCTTTTCAGATTTTAGGCTTGTAAATGGAGTTTATGCAAGTTTCTTGATTGCTTCATGTGAATGCTTAAATCTGAAAACCTCATTTAAACCCTAGGAGCCAACACTTAGCTTATCCGGATTGTGCTTGTTTTGCAAGTCCAATAGGTTAGGTTGCATGCATGAAAACCTCACATCTTCGGTTTTTCCGGAATAGGATAGCATCAAACTAAATGTATCATGTGTTTCATTTTCTGCATTTTATTTTTCCATAAATTTTAATTTTTTATTTATTTTCAGGCATCAAAATAAACATTAAAATATTTTCAAAATCCAAAAACAATTTCACCATTGTGTAGGTTATACTTCATACTTCCAATACGCATTTTGAAATTTCATTTTCGGAGTTGTTTAGTATTTTTAAAAATTCATCGAAGTTGTTGTTTTATTACAGATTTTGAAAATTTCGAAAATAGAAAATTTCCATTTTTGGGCCAAATTTCATTTTTTTAGTTTCATACTTCATTCATGAGACTATGATGACATTCCCTTCATGAAAATTCTAATTTCAACGAAGGAATCGTGTTTTATGGCACTTTGCAAATTACCATTTTGGGAGCAATCAAAGCACTAAATTATTCATCTTGATGAAAATCTGATTTCATTTAAGAAGGATAATTGAAGTGACATTTTGAAGCTACATTTGAAGACCCTATTCATCATTGAGGATTTAATGCAAGATAAAATCTACTTTAAAAATCCTCAAGATAAAAGGAATTAAGGCACTACATCGTGGTCATATGAGGGCCAACTCACATTTGCTTTATTTTGGTTCAATGAACAATCACTAAAGTTTCATGGTAAAATAAACCAACATTGCCCCTTGTTTACAGTTACTTGCAATCACTAAGGTGTTCCAAGAATTTAAATTGAATATCTTTATTTGAGATTACTAATACACATATGCAAATGCTAATATAGCGGAGACCTTGGAGAAGTTTTTTTTTAATTTCTTTGCAAGAGGGGATTTGGAACCCAAATCCTAAGGGAGAGTGTACTTTCATAATTGGGTGAAAATACCACTCAACAAGCTCCATCACAGCATACACTACCACAATTTCTATGACTTTGCTCCAAATGATCTGCCAAACTCCATCTAAAGATGAAAAGGTTTCTCTAAAAATTTGGTCATTTCTCTCCAACCACACTTGCCACCAAATTAAGTTTAATTCAAGCTTGCATTTGATAAAAAGAGCTTTAGATTTAAATCTACCCCTCTTCCATCTTTCACAAATATTAGTCCAATTCAAATCATCATTAACTCATATTTTATAAGAAAAAAACCATCTCTCCCAAATTTTGAGAGTGAATGGGCACTCAAGCATCAAGTGGTCAGATGTTTCCTCACTCTTGTAGCATAAAACACATTGATATGGACCAATGATTCCCCTATGTCTGATATTATCAAAAGTAAGAATTCCATTATGCATAAACTACCAGGCAAAAAAGTTTACTTTCAGCCAACCCTTGGACTACCAAATCTTTCTCCAATCCTTAACCTGATATGCATGAGGAGGAGGCTCTGGAAGGATCTTATCGTATCCATACTTCATTGTGTAGACACCAAGGCTCCCATAGCCCCAAGCTAATTCATCCTCCTCATCTCTACTTATAAGAAATATTTTTGCCAAGATTTTAGTCATGATGGGTGTCAATTTCAGAGAGATTTAAATTGGCCACTCATCCAAATTCTTAAACTGCTTAAACTTATAATTTCCCAACTGGCTAGTGTTGAAATAACTTTTATTTTGGACCCAACCCCTAATTTCCATGGCTATTTTTATTGGTTGCAATTCTAAGAATTAAAAAATGATATGTGGGTATTGATCCCATGAATCTGTCCAAAATTGTACATTCTCCCCTCTCCCCACTTTCCAAAATAATCCATCTTTCACTACTTGAGATCTTAACTTTAGAGCATGCCACACTAAGGACCCATTACCATCCAAATGGAAATGACCCACCTCATTGGGGCTTACCTGTCCCAAATATTTTCTAGTTAAAACTCTAATGAATAAAGAAGATGGTTGGGAAATCCACCTCCAATAAAGATTTCTAGCCAAAGCTTTATTATTTAACTTTGATCTCCTTAGTCCCAAACCTTATTTTACCTTGGGTTGGATTACTTTATCCCAACCTACTAAGTCCCATTTCCTCTCTCCTTTTACTCCCCATAAAAATGTTCTAGCTATCTTGTCTAACTATTTCCATATGTTCTGTGGGGTAGCAAGGATAGAAAATTTATAAATTGGCATGGCCTGAATGACTGACTCTAAAAAGGTTAATCTACCCCCATAGCTTAACCATTTGTGAGACCAATGATTAATTCTTTCCTTGATACAATCCAAAATATTCCTCTAGCTATCCATTTTTTAATTTTTGAAAATGCAAAGGGCCCCCCATCTATACCACTGGGAGAGAAGTCCTTGTGAATCTTAGGATCTCTAAATTTTTTTCCTAAAACCTTTGATTAAGATTTATTTTTTATCATTGATGACTTGGTTTGTTGCCCTAAGGTATACATTAAGTGTATCTCTAATCATTCTTGCTTCCTTGAATTTGGCCACTCCCACCAATCCTGTGTCATCCACAAACTGCAGGTGAGTCAAAACTTCCTCACCCACCTTGATACCTGTTAGCAAATCTTGTTGTCTTATCTTCAAGATGAGTCTACCCAAACCTTCAGCCAATATGAGAAAAATATAGAGGGAACAAGGATCTCCTTTATGAAGGCCTCAAGTAGCTCCAAATGGTTACGAGGGAAGGCCCTTGATTAACACTGAGTATGTCAGAGTAGAAACACAACTCATGACCCATTCTATCCAATCCTGAGAGAAACCAAAGGCTACCATCATATTTGACAAGAAGCTCCACTCCACCCTATTATAAACCTTTGACATATCCAATTTTATTAACATTCCCCTATTACCAAATTTTTGCATTGAATGGATTACCTCTTAAGCTAGAACCACACTATCCAAGATCTGCCTGCCCTCTAAAAATCCCCCTTGCTCTAAGGAGATAATGATATGTAGAAGAGATTTTAGTCGCTCAACCATTACCTTTGTGATTATTTTATATATGACAATGCATAAGGCAATAGGTCTATAATCTGAAATATGCACCCCCTCCTCCCCTTTTGGAATTAAGGCAATGAAAGTATGATTTAATGCTTTAAGAATTCGTGTACTATCTATGGACTCCTCTATAACAACCATTACACCCTCCTCCAAGTTATCCCAGAAGTCTTGAAAAAACTCAATTGGAAATCCATCTAGACATGGTGCTTTTTCGGTGCTCATTCCAAAGACTACATTCTTTAGTTCCTCTCTATCAATGGGTTTAAGTAGGGCCTGATTTTCTTCTTCAGAGATAACAGAGGGTATGACAACAAGAACTTCTTTTTGAGCCTCTTCATATTGCACCATAATTTCCTTAAATAGTTTAGAAAAGTAGTCCATTGAATGGAAATGCATACTTGTAATTGTATCAAAGGAGTTTTTGTTCTCATATTGAAGAGCTTCCATGTTGTTCGTCTGTCTCCTACCACAAGTAGACCGATGGGAAAATTTAGTATTTTTATCACCTTCTAATAACCAAGTGGTTCTTACTTTTTGTTTCCAGTAGATCTCTTCTTGGTTGTCAATGTCCTCAACCGCATTACGTAATGCATCATCCTCTTCTTTAAGTTGCTCTGTAATTGTTCCTTCCTTGAAGTGTTTTTGAACCTCATCCCATTTGACCACCAATGGAGCTCTTTGGACATGGAAGTCTATCTTGTTAGCTCACCTCCATTATTTTAGTTGATCCTTGAAATAATGAAGTTGCTTGTGGAATCTAAACATTGTTGTCCCATATGTTGGGTGGCCCTCTTCCCATCATTGTGGAATTTTCTTTCGAAGTTCCTCTTTTTGTAACCAAAAGTTTCAAATTTGAATGGTTTGTGATGCTGCATTGTCTGGATCCCCTTCCAACAAAATGGGAAAGTGATTTAAAACTGGACCCTCCAAAATATAAAATTTTATATTCCATTTCACAAATGCCTCTGAAACCAAAAAACGTTCTAACTTCACCTTCCTGATATGTGGCTCCCTCCTCTTATTAGTCCAAGTATAGTTGGTTCCAGGGCATTTAATATCCACCAAGTGTAATGCATGGACTTGGGTAATCATAATTCGATCCCCTAGATCTAAAATTGGTGTTCCCATTCCTAATATGTAGAGGATAATTTAGCATTAAAATCCCCAACAACAATCAATTCTAACTCCTCCCTTGAGACTATCATGTTATTGACCGCTTCCAATTGATGCATTTGACCATCTAGGTTTTGATCCCCATAAATATTTGTGATTAAAACCTTCTCAACTGTCACATTGTTCCTAAAATGCGATGTGAGGACACCCCTCCAAGAGATATGTTATATTGTTGCTCATTCAAGAGAGTTCCAAAAATTAACTATCCCCCGTGAGGTCCCTTGGGCAGCCACTTCCATATGATCAACACCCCTCCAAAGTCTATTTACTGTTTTACACATAATATCCAATGACATTTTTGTCTCCTGGATAAGCAAAAAATATGTTTTATATTTTTCTAAGAGTCTTCAAAAATAGATTGACGGATTCTACTGTTTAAACCCCTAACATTCCATGATTGTATAATCATTGGTTACCATGAGAGCAGTAAAAATATATTGGCCTCATTGATCCTCCAGTGATCAGTTTGTCTCCTTGAACTGCTATCAATTCCTTATTTGATTTTCTACCCACTTCTTGAGAGCTGATATTTTTTCTCTTTTCCACTTGAGTTATCCCTAGAGTTGGCCTTTCTCTATTATTTTTTGCTATACTTATGATGACATTCTTAATTATTGATTGCTCTTGGTTATGCACTATCAATGCCTCTACAATCGCTGATTGCGGTAATTTATTATACTCAATTTTTTGCTCTAATATGGGAGGAGGTGAAAGAGGGGCTTGAACATGACTGTTATTGTTTTATTATTCCCATCCACTCCTTCCATGATTTGTTCTTCTTCTTGGTCCACTAGTGTCTTGAATATCTCATATCTATTGGAGGGCTTGAGTTGGGTTTGCTCTTTACCATATTTTTCTTTTGCCTTCTCCTTTTTTGGGGTTATTCAAAACCATCTCTTTATGCTTATTTACCCTCATAAATGTTGGTTGTTTCTTTATTGATTATTAACTTACCCTCCTTAAGAATATTTGACATTCCTAGAGGAGCCTCCATTTTTATATTCATATTGTTTGGGCAAGATCGGACCAAATGCTCATATTTATGGTAAACTCTACACCTGAAGGGCAATGCATCATAATCCAGTTGTTGAATCCAAGATAGTCCTGCAAGTTCGAGTTTAAGCTCTACCGAAAAAGGTTGGCTAAGATCCATTTCCACACATAATCTAGCATAAACGATTGTGTTTCCTTCCATTGTGTCTTTGGAAACACCCAAATGTCTTCCAAGGGAATTGTCGATAATTTCCAATACATGCTCACTCCAAAACTCTATTGGAAGTGCATACAAACGGATCCAAACTGGGACAACAATGGGTTCAATTTGAGGATCAAATACCATTCTCCAGGGTTGAACAAATAATCCTGTTGGACCATGATTTCTCTTTTTTAATTTGAAAGCCCTATTTCTATCGGTAAGTGAAGAAAAACTAACAATAAAATATCCATTGCTAATAAACCACAAAGAATACTCACCAAGAGGCTCCTAGTTTTGTCGAACCTAAGAATGCAAAAAAATTAGGGTAGGGAGAACACCCATGAATTTATAGATCCAATCATGATTGGCTTTATATAAAATTGTGTCTTCTACCATCCTTTGCTCAATGATAATTTTTGGTCTTGATTCTGACTATGGCAAGCATTTATTAACTTGTTGAGATGTTGATCTATTTTCAGCAGCCGAAAAGAGCATTTTTAATACAATTTTTTGTGCTTCTTCAGTCTTTGCAGGAGATTTATCCTTTAACAAATCTGCAAAAGAACTATGTCTCTCTAAAAGAGGATCCGAAGGTGTTCCCATTGGGCCCTCATGGGGCAACAATATTGTCTTCAATTCCACAACAACCAAAAATATCTAAAATAAATATATATATATATATATATATATATATATATATATGTAATTAAAAATAAATTTTATTTTTATTTTTTTATTTGGTTAGTGTGATAAATCCCTACAACCAACACAAAGGGTTGAGCAGTCTCCTTCCAACCATGACCCCTTGTAAAGCCAAGAGTTATGCTTATCAATTTGGAATTTAACACATAGCCACCACACACCCACACCCTCACACACTCGCCCATGCCGCAGTTTGAACCTTGAACCTCCCGAAGAAGAGTCAAATCCCAAACCATTGTGATGTCTCCTCTGCTGGTTCTAATCCCTCCAATCTTTCCTCGTTTTACCCCTTTGATCTCGTTGTTTTTTGCCTGACTTGGTCAACCTGAAGTTTCTTTGCAAATATTCCTGATCGTTCCCCTCCAACACCAAATTTGAAGGAAGATCCTATGCCTTCTTCAACTACAGAGTTTTTCTTGTGCTACCTAGGCTCTAGTTGGTGGTTGCTTGATCTTTTTCTAAGGTTTGTTGTCAGATCCTTGGTTTGGTGGGACTTCTTAGCTCTAGGGGTTGCGGTTGGCTATTAGTTGCCTATCCTGGTCAGTCTGGTGTTTCTCTACAGCTTTCTTGGTCGTTCCCCTCCAACACCAAATTTGAGGGAAGACCTACGCCTTCTTTGATTGCAGAGTTATTCTTGTGCTACCAGGGCATCCAGGCTGGTGTTTGCTTGGCTTTTGCTAGGGTTTGTTGCCGGATGTGGGAGTCGTGATGGGGATGCTTTCCATGTGGTTCTTTTGGGTCTTTCCCCCTACAACCCCAAACCCCAAGGGGAGCCCTTGGGCTGAATGTATGCGATGGAGGTATCTTGTTGATGGCTCCCTAGTTTGGTGGTTTTCCCTAGCTCCGGAGGATAGTCATGTGGCTAGATCCAACTTTTTGGGTGTTTTGGATCCTTGGGTTCCAAAGCTCTCTTTCTTTCATTGAGATCCTTCTTTTCTCTCTCAGGTGCTATGTTTGGTTGTTTCCTATAATTTCTTCTCAAATGGCCCTAAGAGTGGTTGGCTCCAACGAGATTTGTGGGTTTCATGGAATTTCTTGTGTAGATCTCCTGGATGGTTTTTTATGTTGTGGATTTTGTTGGTCGGTATTTTCTAGTGTTGTTTTCTTAAATTGATTGTTGTTATGAGGGGTTGTCCTGTTACATGCTTTTTTGGATGGATTTGTTGATCGTGATGACATGATTCCCTTGTTCTCCTTTCCTGTTAGGTGGCAAATGCTTCGGTTTGGGCATTTTTTATTTGTAAATTTGTTTTAACCAGTAATATTTAGTTATTTTACTGATTTCTTCAGTGCTTTAAATTCCTGAGCACATAGTGGTTTGATCATGGGGTAATCTTTTGTATATGATTTATAAAATCTATGACTTATTTGCTAGAAGATTGTTTCATTGAATTTTTAGATTTGATTCGTAAAATTGAGTTGAGTCTTTTTTGATGTTTTATTGCTAGATCCAAGGTTTAAAAATATCTTTCGAAACCCTACTTATAATAGATTTGAAAACCCTTTAAATCCTTTCTACTATCAACAAAAAAAAAAATTAAAAAATATGTCAATATATTTATAAAAAATAAATTCTATTTAAAAAATAAAAATAAATAAATAAATAATTCTATTTATTAAACCTTTGTGCATTTCGTGGAGCGAGACAACCTTACTATTCAAAATACAATAAGATTTTTCAACTATAATTCCAAACATCACATCAGGGAGTAGAAAGCGACCCCTAGATATTTATTAAACTGTTTACATATGATTAGTTAGTAATTTGTTTTATTCATTTTATATTATTATTGAATTAAAGATATTATAATAAAATTTATGATAAATGAATTACTATAAAATAAGGTATTGAAATGGGTGTTCTTATTATATCACTATCATTTTTATTACCAATTTTAGTTTTTTTATATATTAAAAAATTTAATCAATTAGTTTTTTATGGTTATATAAGAGTTGGTCCGAATTACACTATTTTTTAAATGTTCAAATTATATGGACTGCTCCTATTCCACTTCGCTATTATTAACCTGATGTGAAAGAAATCACCGTCCTTTAAATTTCGTATACTACCTTTACAATTTCACACTACATTTCAAACCCCAACTTTTCAAATCTCGATTCTTCTATGTTAATCGCCGACATGCCTAAAACCTCGAGCTCTCTGTTAATCGCCGACATACCTAAAACCTCGAGGTTGCTCACAGCTCCAACTATAGAAAATCGTACGTGACGGGTAAAATGGGTGTCTAAGGTTCGAGTCCCCAATTCCCCAGCGAGAATTTGGTTTGGCTCCTACGACAACCCTGGACAGGCCGCTCGCGCTTACGATTACGCAGTTTGCTGCTTGAGAGAAGCCAAAACCAAGTTCAATTTCCCCCACTGTTGGCCGCAGAATCTGTTGGCCCCTTCGTTTCCACCCGCAGAAATTCAAGCTGCCGCGGCCACGTATGCAGTGGAGGGTTTCCGGCAGGCGTCCGAGAAACTGCATAGACGGGCAATTGATTTTGGAGGAGGAGAATCCGGCATTGTTGGATTCGCTTCTTCAGGAGTTTGAGAGCAGTCAGTCCACAAATGCAGATGATTTCTCAGCGCAATACGAGCCGCTTGAGATTCTGTGTTTGAAGAAGAATAGCTCTTGTGAGTTTCAAACTACCCCAACTCTGATTTCGTGCTTAAAAATGCATCCAGCCATCGCAATTCTTTAATTCTGTGTTTTTAATTTTTCAGCACAGAATTAAAGGTGCTTTTTCACCACACCAGAACCTCACCCACCTTTTCAGTTAAGCAAACACAAATATCAGAATACAGCGTTGTGTTTATTTTATAACGTTATCATTCCAATATTTAAGTGTCTTGAAAGTATGTTTTTTAAAGTTTTATAGTGGTTTTTATGAAAGTAAGTTGTGATTTTTTTTTTAATTTGTTTTATGTTGGAATTCCTTTTGATTTTATTTATTTTTAATTGAAGTTATATATATACATATATCATAGTCTTTGAATACCTTTTATTTTATGATTTAATTTATAGAACCAAATACCAAATAAAGATAAAAAGGATAAAATTTAAGTGAAGTTGTAAGTTTTCTAGAGTGGTAAGGGTTTTGGCCTTTCTTTGGAAGGTCAAAGGTTCAAATACCACTTAGTATGAAGGTATCGGAACCCCTCATAAAAACCTGTGTAAACTCATTGAAAAAATTGGGAGGTTCAAGGTTTAAACCCCATTTAATATGAGGGGTCGGGACCCCTCATAAAAACCTATGTAAACTCATTGAAAAAAAGAATGAGGACTAGGTGCACATATGGTCTTCTACAATATATTTATATTGCAAGGCAAACTGCTCTTTTACAACCTTTCATAGTTAACATAACTTAAATCAAAATTGAAAGATGTTCAAAAAAGATAAAATGATCATGATATATATGTAAACCCTCGTAAAAAAACTACTATGATGATGTAAAATCTATCAATTTTACTTGGTTTTTTTATGCAGCCTCTCTATAATTGGACTAGACAAACCTATTGTCATGGTGAAAGTCAATTTTCAATAGCAGGGATCACGGACCCCTAACTAGCTTAGTGTAAAATCTACCAATTCTACTTGGTTGTTTTCATGCACAATCTCTATAATTGGACTAGACAAACCCATTGTCGTGGTGGAAGTCAATTTTCAATAGAAGGGATCAAGGACCCTTAACTAGCTTAGTGTAAAACTATCACTTCTACTTAGCTTTTTCATTCACCTTCTCTATAATTGGATTAGACAAACCCATTGTCATGCTGAAAGTCAATTTTCAATAGAAGGGATCAAGGACCCGTTGGTCAAGAATCTGCTATAGGTATGGAATGTTTCATTCATGCATCCTAGACTCGGCCAACATTGAAATGCCGAAAAAAAGAAATGCCTTTTTGCCAATCTCGAGAGAGGGTTGGTTCCCTTGCTACTTTAAACTTGAGGATTTGAGATTAAGAAAACAAGAAATGAATGATAAATGACTGAAAGGGATGGGAAATATGGTTGTTATCCAGATTAATAAGGGGTGATGAACAAGTAGCACGAACACTTAGTTGTACTTTAAACCAATAGCACTTCATGCAGAGAATGTAACAAAAATTAAAACTAGATATTTTTATTTATGCAACCTCCAGAATTATTCTAGCATTCACCCTTTATCATAAGCTAGATATAGACATAGAATTATAGCTATCGGACAAGAAAGCAAACTTAATAGAAATAAAGAGTAGAAGACATACACATAAAAGAGATCCAGAATTAGAGCCAAGGATTCTTTGCATTCATAGCAGAGCTTAGGTACACCAGTTTTCTAGCAAAACGTCCATCATTTTACATTATAATTGCTAATTTTTATAGAGGATTCTGCCTCTAAATCATAAATTCCCAACCAAAAAACATCGTGGTGGTAGCAAAGATTTGATTCCATCACTCATCAGAAAGTAATGAAGCACGACTCGAATTTGATGACTCCTTGAGAAGTAGTTACTTGGCTTCAATGCGATGATGTGATTCGCCTATAGTGCCATCTCCTTACTTGTTGGAACCGCCTCAATGGTGAAAATCGGATTCTAGGATTCGAGGGATTGGATTTAGATTTTTCTCTGATCAACCACCATTAAGTGAGCGATAGCATAATGTTGAGAGCTGCTTTAGGCCATCGGCATTGAAGCAGGGGAGAGGAGTTTCGTTGAAAAGAGACGCAAAAGGGAGTTTCGATGTCTCCTTCGAGCGAAACAGGAATTCGTAGGTGTGGGCCCTAGCCTACCCTTTTTGTGTTTGAACATTGACCCGAAAAGGACCTTCACTCAGCTCTTTGCTCACTGCAGGATCATCATATGTGTCATGAAACGCCACTTGGAAGTCGCTTTACGAATATCGGAAGTCTCTATCGCTTTGCTGGAGAGGTAGGACCTAGCGTGCAGCCTTGGGAAACACCAAAGGCATTTCACCCATAGAAAGTATGAAATGGGCTAGCGCACTCAAATTGGGGCAAAAAGGAACTAGGCCTCACTTTACGTTTTGGTCATCTTTTAACCCGAAATGGGATTACGCTCCATTTTGGGGTGAAAGCAATCGGGTCCCACTTGGTTTCGGCTGTCTTCTAGCCCAAAATGGGCTTGCGCTATCAAGTTGGGCCGAAAAAACTTGGGCCCCATACTACATTTTTTGTTTGAAATATAATTACGCTGACTTTTAGAAAAAAGACAGGCGCTTTCACCCATACTATCCCAGAAACAGAGTTGTGCTCTCAAGTGGGGGTGAAAAGGTTTGGGCCCCACTTGGTATTTTGGTTGAAACTGAGTGGTGTTGCCCTTAGGAAAAGTTAAAGGTGCTTTCACCCATCCAAGGCCCGAAATAAGTTTGCGTTGTCAAGTTAGGGTGAAAACACTTGGGCCCCACTTGGCTTCGTCCGACCTCTAGCCCGAAATGGGCTTGTGCTCCACTCCTCCGAAATCAAGCTGCACTGAAGCATGGCGCGAAACTACTCTTACCCATGACTTAAAAACAAAGACCCTGCATGATGAGTGAAAGGAAAGGACTGCATGCTTCCTTGAGCGCAACCAACAAATCTCGACAAAAAAACATGGAAAAGAATGAATACATTCTAAACAAAAAGAGTCTTTCAGGGAAGAAGAGATTATTACATAGCAAAATTTCTCATAAAAGAAAACAATGTGGTAGGGATGCCAACATCTTTGGCGGTTCGTGGGGGGATTAAGCTCGCCTCAATGTGAAGATCCCAGGCCATATCTGTTGGGCTCAAAGTCATCATCGTTTTTTTTTTTAATGTTCACTATTGGTAGTAGATTCTTCCTCAAATTCTCCCTTTCTCCTTCTTCTCTTTTGTACTCACGGTCCCCTTCTTCTCCTTGGTCTCCTTCTTTCTCTCCTTGATCTTCGTGCTACTGGGAATACTCCGATTATGAGAGGCGCTCATAGATGCGATCATAGGTTGCTTGAACTAGGGCCCATGCATCTTCTTGGAGCGAAGCACGGTCTTGAAGCTCCCTAACCAAGTATCCAAAAGTCTCAAGCTGGTCTATGTCAGCAAAGTTAACCCTTTGGCTGAGATCCACCAAACAAGATTTGATTCGCGCGAACCTTGTTATTAATTGCATTACTTGGGCTTCTGTAATAGGATCACCCTAATTTTCTATCTCTGAAGTGTCACCTTCAAAGGCATCATAGGCTGGATTCAGTTCTTCCTTTTTCAGAATAGCCTTGTCATCGTCAATGAAGCTGGAAAAATCAAGTTGTGTGAGGACTTTAGAATACATCAAAGAAATTCGCCTTTCTTGCTCGAACACTTCTAACAACCTTCTAGCCTCCTGGGCTCTTTACACTTTTGTGAAGTAAGCCCATAGTGTCACATTTCTGGTTGCCCATGACCAGGCAAGTGGACTCATAGGATTAAGTTGGAGGTTCATTTTTTCTAAGGTTTGCACCTTCATAGCTAGTTCTAGCCATCAGTCTATATCCTTTTTGGTATCCTCCATGATAACTCCACCTTGAGTAACTATTTGTTTGGTCTTCCAAATGAACGTGAGCATTGCTATTGCTTTCGATACCCTAGCTTGGAAGTTAGCCAATAAGTGATAGTGAACCTCCTTAATGCGATATTTTGTGAAGACCTCCGCTTGCACCATCTTCCCTGTCAACTGAGCTTGCAGTTCATGGATTTGAGCATTCAAGGCTTACACCTGGACTTCTGCCTCTGCGTGTGCCTTGAGGTGATGCTCAATTGCCCTTTTGTGATCGGTTACCTCTTGCTCCAAACTAGCCACCCACTACTGCAACTGCTCAGACTTGGACTGAGCCTCTTCGAGCTATGCCCTTATCTGCGCTAAGGTCTCATCGAGCTCTACGTATTTGATCTCAGCTTCGAAGAAGCAAGCTTTGAAGTGCTCCTTATGAAAATAAATGGAACCCATTTTCACCTGGATATTCCCTATCATCTTTGTTGTGTCGATTGTCCTTAAGTCTTCAATCGTATGATTATAGGATTAATCCAATGGTGTCATCTCCTCCAAGGGCTTTTGAACTTTGAGCACCTTCTCCATATTATGGAATTCCATCTTCTTCGGGTTGAACATAGCCATTTTTTCCACCTTGGTTGGAGCTTGTGCGTTTTTCTTTTCTGGCCCTTAATCCAGCTTGAGGAACTCTGACGTGCTCGGTGTATGCTCTCCATAATAGGGCGCTCTTGTAGAACTGCTAGCTCCATTTCCAGTGGTTCCTGTACTCCAAAGAGTGACATGAAGGGGAAAAGAGCACGTTGGGGATTTGCTTCGACAGACGGATCAGGACTGATGGGGCAGAAATTAGGCTAACCCTTGGTGATGTCAGGGTTTAGATGGCTACGATCAGGGCATTAGGATCTGGGAGTGGAATATCACGAGACGTCATTGCAACTGAGGAGATGAGGAAGGCGAAAATAGGCTTGGATTGGTGATGACGACGAACGCAGTGATTGGATCGATAAAAAACTGAGGGGTAGGGGCGAATGACATGAAAAATGTAAATGCATTAGTGATGGACGCAAATGACCTAAACATCTAGGAGATAAGAGGGGATGATGCGGGGAGTAGCAACTAGGATGCAAGGAAAGGTAAGGCAGACATGGGGATGCTAAATGAAGGTTGAGTGGAAATGAGGGTTTTGGCATTAGAAGACATAGTTTCCAGAGGCTCAAAAGCGAGGGAAGGAGAAAGGGATAGCGTACCTATGGGCTCGAGCCTTGTCAGAGCCAAAATGGTGAACTACTATGTGACCGAGCTTGTTCTTCCTTCTTCTATGTCTAATGCGTCTACTTCTAGGTCAATCAGTTCCACCTCTTATCGCTCTTGCTACGCTAGAATAGGGACTTCAGGAATGCTCGCTTCCATGGTTACCAATGTTGAAGAAGGGTTTGTGCTAAGGAGCTGGGATGCACCAGTCTGCGATTTCTTTACAACATAAGGAAGTGAAAGTGCTACACCAGCGCTCCTCTTCATCGAAGTGACTATTTTTTAAGGGGCAGTTGCTCATATTTCTCTATGATGAGTGGATCTTTTTTTAATTGGTTGCCCCTATTCTTCCACTTTGTGATGAGATAGGTTGATACGTGTCAAAATTTGTGTCAAATATCAAGGAGAAATTTTCATCCAACACAAGGAACTGATCAGATGCCTACTTTTTATTTTGGACCCTCATGATCCACCATTCAGTAATCTTATCATCTGACCAATCAGGCAACCTTTCCTTTGTGGCCTGCAACAACTCCTTATCAGGTATGTGCACTAGGTTATGTGCATAGTCATATTCGACCTCCATCGTGTAGAATTCGTGCCACGGAGGAAGTGACATCATCTTATCTATGTACCATTCTAAATTACGTCCAGTGGGATTGTTTCATTGTGCTTCAATATCTGAGCGTGGGCAGCTATGGAAACTTTTTACTTCGATAAATTTCCTAAAAATGTCAAATAGGTCATACCTCCAATGCTAGGGGAGCTCGACTAGGCCAAAATAGTACAACGTCATCGTGAGGAAAGAATTTTGCTTGGTGATTGATACCTCAATATCATCGAATTGAAAAGACAAGGCACATGTGTGTGGATTTCTCCTTTCGTGCCCATAAGTATCATCAGTGAATTCGTTTTGTCGAGCAACTTTGAGGTTGAAAAGGTACTCTATGGTGTAGTATGGCAACAGGAAGGGTTTTTCGGTAAACCCATAAATCCTGACAACAAGGCCTTATGTAAGTTGGAACACATTGCCCAACTTCTTATACACTATCTCATCTCTCATTTTCCTTGACACTCATTCGCAAATGCAATAGATGAGCTCCAGACCCGGGTCGAGAAATTTTTTATTGAAATTATAGTAGGACTCACTTCTAGATAAACTTTGAGTCCACTGATAAACTGAGAGCGCCTTTCCTTCTTTACTGGTGCGATTATTTGCGATGAAAACGAAATGACTATGCATGTGGTAAAAAATGTACCAAACAAGGAAGGAGCAGAGTCAGAGTGACATATCTTTATCACTTTGTACATCATTCAACAATATATGCATTTTTTGCACCACCCACTCTGCCCAATCAAAGAACACGGGCTTTGTATCTGGCTTCATGGCAGTGGGAGAGTAGAATTATCTATGCAAAATACACTGTGCGAGGGAAACTTGCCACTTTTATACCGTTGCATCTGTGGAGAGTCCCATAACCCATGCTAAAATGGAGTATATGTTAGGATGCTTGAACAAATTCAGGGGTTTGGGCAGGTATGGCAATACTCCGAGTGTCGGCTTCTCCAGTAACTACACCTCCATAAACTGTCGCATATGCGCTGTTGGTGTGTATCTTTCGTTTTGCTCCGTTATGTTGATTTTTTTGATTGTGTAGTCGATAGGGAGCTTTTATCCACAAGCGAAAGCCTCTTGGACATCCTTGGTAGAAATGGTGAACAACCTGTCCCCTTTGGAATTTCGAACTGTCCTAGTTCGAGGGTCATAGAACTTGGTAATCCCGCATACCATCTCTAGGTAATTATGCACATGTACCAATAGAGGTGAGATTAATAGGCATACATCCGCTTGCTTTCAGCAGACACCCTTGTCAGCATAACATCAATAGTCTGGTGCAACTTCTCAATAATTTTTTTTGTGAGCATACAATCTCTAATTCTTCCCAACTTGTCTACGGGTTGTGGCGGTGCTACTTTCTTCTTCTCTTTCTTCTACCTCTTCGCACCTTCTCCATTCTTGGTGGTTTTCTCCTTCTTGGGCTCAGTGATTTTCTTACCCATTTTGATTATGTGTTGGCTCGGGCACCTGCTCTAAAAAATACATCTTGTTTTTGCTTAGTGCATCGCATTTCACCAACAATTCTCTCGCTTTGAACTTAAGCAAAGCAAACAACGCTACTACAAAACCCTCAACAATCTCCTTGTAGTTTTATTTGAGCTATGGCGCTGGCCTTTTTATAGCGTTGTAATCGACCCACCACCTTAATTATGACTTGGGGTAAAGTAGATGCATGGAGAGATCATGGGCGAAGTGGGAGATCTCTTGTTCACGTTAACTAGTGATTGAGTGCTCCCTCCAATGATGGTCGAATGCGTGGATCGAGAAACATCCTCAAAAATTATGATGCACTGCTTTCCAATTTTTAAGGCATTGTTTCATGCTCCAATGACCTTCCTCGGGGTGTGCGCTCGCTAGGTTTTGCCTCGAAATATGTGCTTGAGGTGGTCGAAATGGCTTTCACTTAAAAAATCAAGCAAGGAACCCTTTCGCCCATATAATGCTCGAAATAGAAAAAAGTGCCTCGATTTAAAGCTTTTGTTATTTAAGAGAAGCTCATATATATATATATATATATATATATATATATATATATATATATATATATATATATATTGGGAGTGAAAACCATCTCTTTTAATTCCTTGCCACATGGCACTTGAACAAAAGCATCTTCAAGGCCACGATTTGGATCTTGCCAATGAAGGAGAGCAAAAGTGCCTTTTGCTCAACAAAGCGCTCAAAAACGTCTTTGACCAGTCCTAGACGCCAGAATGACAAAATAATTTACTTTAGAGCGCTCATTCCTTTGTTCTCTAAGACACAGTGCTCGAAAGTGCGAGCTTGCCGAAACTTCACACATTTAACTTTAACTATGGGCATATGCTGAATAATATCAATGAAACTTCTTTTTGGAATCCCTAAGGACCAAAAACATTTTGGGTTGGCACCGCCTCAGCTCTAACTTTCACTCCTTAAGGCATCGAAACATAGTTTCGCTCCTATGCAAGAGCGAAACTCCTCTTTATCCAACCTTGAGACAAAAAACGACAAAGCACCTTTTATCTACTGAACTGCTTTTCTAGGTAATGCATTTAAAACTGCGAAACGAACTCTTCTCACTCAAAAGAAGAGCGAAAATGCTTTAGCCGGCTCGAGCGCCTAAAACTACTCGAGCGCCTAAAACTACTCTTTTATTTTTCTAGCACTAGAAAACATGCAAACTAAACTAGAAAAACCTTTTATTTAAACTCTTCTGCTACATTTCCCTGCCAACTCAACTCTTTACCATAGCGAGGAACTTGGCCAAAACTACACTACTGAGAGTGCGAAGGGAAGGGAAGTGAAGAGACTTATTCTCCGAGAAAAAAGATATATACATACAAACAAAGGAATAATTATATACACAACTAAGGAAATTTTACTACTACCTCTTACTGGTAGTATGCCTTCAGATGAAGGCCATTGATTGATATTGGAAGAGTGAAACCCTCTAAATCTTGGAGAATGAAAGAGTTTACCTGATTAACCTCGAAAATTCGAAATGGACCCTCCCAGAATACATCAAACTTGTCATGATTTCCTGGTTTAGATTTTCTCTCATTCCATTTTAACACCAAGTCACCAACCTGAAAGGTTCGATCGGAGGCCAAACCAATTTTTCATGGTCTCCGCATGCTTCGTAAAAGCTTCATAGGCATTTTCTCTTTCTTCTTCCAATTGCAGCAATTGAGCCATCCTAAAAATCAGGGGATCAAACTCCTCATCTTCACCATTTAACGACTAGAGAGACTGCAATGCAAGAAACTCAATGTGCATGGGAAGAACTGCTTCTTTCCCATACACCAGGGAATATGGAGACGTCTTGATCAATTTCTTAATTGATATGTGGTCAGTCCATAAGGCCAGCTCTAGGAGCAGATGCCAGATCAGCTTGTTTCCTTCCAAGGTTATCTGAAGATCTTCAGTAAGTTTTTGTTTGTGGACTCTACCAAACCATTCCTCTACGTGTAATAGTTAGATGAAGTTTTTAAGTAAATTCCATACTTGACGATGTAGATATTCTGGCATTGGTGAAGTGAGTGCCATTATCAGTCATGATTGCATTCGGTATCCCTAAGAGGGTTATCAATCCTTCCAAGAAGATAATGACCACACCTTGGTTAGCTTGCTTGGTGGGCACTGCTTCCGCCTACCGAGTAAAATAGTTTGTAGTTGTTAGGATATACTTATGCCTTGTAGAGGAATTAGGATCTATTGCCCCAATGAAATCTAAGCCCCATTGTTAAAACATAGCTTCAACTTGAATTGAGTGCAAATGCAAAGAAGCATTCTTGCTACGACCAACATATCTCTAGAACTTATCACACTTCGGGCTGACCTCGAAGGCATCAGAAAAAATAGTGGCCAAATAATAGTCCGCTTTAATGATTTTTAAGGCCATAGGCCTTCCTATGAAATGTCCTCCTAACATCCTTGAATGGAACTCATCAAGGATCCTTAGTTTCTCTGTCCCCTTGACACACCTCAGGAGAACCCCATCTATGTTATTGTGAAAAAAAACATTCAACAACAATACATACCTGCAAGCTTGAAGCCTGAACCTTCTCCTCTGTGAAGCATTGAGGTGAGAAGGGCACCTTACGGTATTAAAGTATTCGACAAGGTCATCTGTCCAATCCTTACCATCTATAGACTGATTTGCAAGATCATTTTCTTATGTTGGATCATCCCACTAGCATGCTATTACCTCAGATGCGACGCTCCTGGCAAGTTCTTGGCACAATGCTTGATCACAGACCATTTTAGTGGGCCTGACTTCTATGTTGAATTATTGGAACTTAGAGACCCATCCTGCTCTTTTGTTACCATGCTCACCTTATATGATGAAGTTCCAGATGTCAGGGTGTACTACGTACACTATTATCTTACTCTAGGATATGAAAAGGCAAAAATTCTTCAATGATCGAATCACTACATGTACTTGTCTCTCAATGAAGTTATACTTCTCTTTGTGCGGATGGATGACTTGGCTTAAGAACACTATCGGTCGTTCATATCCATCCTCGTTCTTCTGAGTAATGACAGTTGCATAGCTCTCTGTTTCATTGACGACGTAAAGGATAAAGTCTTTATAGTAATCGGGGTTCACCAAAATAGGGGCTTGAGCGATTCGCTCTTTGATTTCTCTTAATGCCTACTTCCTTTCCTCAGTCCACTAAAACTCAACGTCCTTCTTTAGGAGTTTGGTCATTGGCTTTACCACTGAGCGAAATCGGATATGAACTTCCTAACGAAATTTATCTGTCCGAAAAAGGATTTGAGGTCTTTCTTATTTACTGGCAGAGGTAGCTTTAGGAGGGCTTTATCCCTAGTAGGATCATCAACTAGTCCCTTCTCTTAGATTACATGGCCTAGGATCTTACCTTATTTTACCGTAAAAATAGACTTTTTGGATTTATGGAAACTCCGAACTCTCGACACTTCTCAAATACTTAATGCAAATGTAGATCATGTTCTCTCATTTTATGGGAGAAAATAATCATGTCATATAAATAATTTTAATGATACTATTTAGTAACTCACCGAAGGTTAAGTCCATCGCTCTTTGGAAATTCGCTTCGACGTTTGAGAGGCCAAACGATATTCGTTGGTAGGCGAAAGTGCCCCACTTGGTGGTAAAAGCAGTTTTGTACTGATCCTCATCCTTCACCCAAATTTGATTGTATCTAAGGAAGCCATCTAGTAGATAGAACCTCTGTGCTCCCGCCACTACATGAATAATATGATCAATTTGGGGCAGTAGGTAGTGGTCCTTTAGAGATGCTTGATTGAGACTTCGAAAGTCAATGCACAAGTAGATGTCTCCGTTATTTTTCCACACCAGGACCAAGTTTACCACCCAAGAAGATTTATTAATAGGATAGATAATTTTTACGTCAAGCATCTTCAGGAGCTCAACCTTCATCAACACTTCAATATTTGGGTTGACTAGCCTTTGTTTCTATCTAAAAGGTTTGATTCCTTCCTGCAGCTCGATCGTGTGTTGGAAGACGCTCTTATCATATCCTTTCAGGTACCGATAACTCTAAGCGATAATATCTAGGTATTCCTTGCATAGGATCCCGATTTTCTTGATCTCTATTAGCGTACAATCGATTCCAACCTTGATCACCTTTTTGAGTTCTAGCTCCAGTTCCTTATATTCTCTCATGTCTACTTTGATCTTATGAACAAGTGACCTATCATCTTGATCAAATAGTATTTCAAGCATGATCAAGCCCTTTAGGACGTTATTATTTTTTAACTATATTAACCCTTCCTACTCTTCTGCATCAAGGGTCTTATCTTTGATAGTGCTAGCTTCATTAATAAAAAAATTGATAATTTTTTCATCATTGTTGAATACCTACCAGTGGATATTATTGTCTAGTATCGAAGGCCTATAAATCACTCTAACCGTCTTTGATTTCTACATCATGTTTTCAATCGGGGAGAATCTGGCTCCAATAGATACCAAGAGGTCAACGTGCTTATTTCGCTCTCGTGAAATAGCTTAGATATTCAGTGCTATGAAATATTGGAGCAGGTCCCATACCTTGTTGTGGTATACCTTCAAGTAATGTTGCTTTGCGACACACTTATTGGTGACTTGGTTGCAGATTAACTCAAAATATCTGAAGATCTATAACTGCTTGATTCCTAGTTTATCTGCTTTTCTTAACCCCAAGCATAGGGTTTCATATTTAGCTGCATTATTAGTACAACTCCACGCGAGTCTATAGAAGTAGGTTTGTTGCTTTCCTTAAGGAAAAATGAGGATGAGTGCTGCCTTGACACCATTCTTACATCGCACACCATCAAAGAAGAGCTTCCATAGTTGATAAAAAATAGGGTCTTCATCACTTGGTACCTTAGCCTTTTCGATCCTGGTGATTGAGTAGCACCTTATTTTTGATTTGATCATGGCATTGAAATCACGCATGTAAAATTCATCTTCTATGCAGAGCTCATCTAGGGCTTCTTCCATGAGTTCTACTCCTTCCTCCACTTCCTTAATCAAATTTACTAAGTCCACTTGCTTCTCCGCATCTTGGATCCTTTCGATATGAAAGGTAGAGGTTTTCTCATTAAAATTTTTAATTCTCCTTCCTTTGAAGGGGATTTATAGATGCGAATAATCCAGAGATAAATAGCCTCCTAGTTTGGCGGTGAATTCCCTTGAAAGGCACATACTAAAATATGGCTCTAAATCCACCACCACAACTTGTATCATTGTGATTTACGATATCTTATGCAACACAATTGGAATATCCTTGATCACCCCTACTATCTTGATCGGAGTTCCGTCTAGTTGGAGCACTCCAGGACTACTCGTGTACTCCATGCCCATAATATCGCAAACAGCCTTGGGCATCATAATAGTTGCAGTGCC
Source organism: Wollemia nobilis (assembly GCA_028583015.1). NCBI lineage: Eukaryota > Viridiplantae > Streptophyta > Pinopsida > Araucariales > Araucariaceae > Wollemia > Wollemia nobilis. Next base: position 5,888,282 of record JAQPPZ010000314.1, read on the forward strand.
AGAGTTGATCATGCAATAATGCATAATCCACCCTTCCAACCTAAGGGACAAATAGAATGGTGGTGGCCTATTCTTCCCGGTGGTCGAGGTAGTCAATGTATGAGTCAAGAAAATCTGAGTCAGCATTTCCTTACCTTTAGCAGATTTCAACAATTCTTGCAATAAATTGAATTGGATGGGTAGCTGAAGTGCATAAAAGAGGCTTACCTTAGCTGGAGTTTTCTTTAGTTCTTAAACAATATTGTATGCTTCTGTACCAGACTCACCTTCCTCTTTCGTAGTCTCGTATTTGGTTCGATACTGTTGTGTTGCTTCTACCCTCTAACGCTTGGTCAATGAGGGATATTTGAACCTTTCTCTTGCCCGGTCCCTTGTCTCAGTTTGGGGTTGGGAGGGTGGAGCCAATGGTTGAGGAACTCTCCCCTTAGCTCTCAGAGATAAGAGATCCTTCAATAGGACGGGTTCCTCCGACTTCGATACTTGAGTAGGATCTTTTACATGCAGCAATGCCTTCTTGCTCAACATCTTGGAACTAGCAGGTATCTTTAACAGTTCCATTTGAATCGAATCAAATTCAATTGGTTTTTTACCTGTCCTTGTAAGAACAAAAACCTGCTCGATAGGGGGAATCATAAAGTTACAGTCCACTTCTATGATAATATTCACTTGACCACCAAGAACGTTGTCTGTCGGGGTCTGCACATAATTTAAATGGACCATGCAAGTCTCCTCGTCATGTGGGTCATTGCAAGTGGAGCACCAATAAGCTCTATATGATAGATTGGCTTCTTCATTATCTAACACCATTGCATTTCTCTCAGGAGCCCTACTAATGGAAGAAACTTGTTCTCTAGTAATCGAGGGAGTGAATCTCCTTGGTTGGAAAATCTCACAAGATTACCTCCTCTTTAAGACGGTGATCTCATTTTCCATTGTCCTCATTTATGATCGCATATCCTGTATCTCCTTGGCTTGGTACGGATTTGGAGGTGTCGGAGGCACGGGTAATGGCAACAGTGCCAATGGTGCAGGTAATGTCTAATATGGGATACAAGCTAGAAGTTGGGAAATAATAGGTACTTAAAACTATGAGGTGGGTACCATCTGGTTCTAAGAAGTATTGGAATTCCATGATAGAATAGGGTACATTAAGGATTTAGACAATGACTGAGAGGATACACTAGGATATAAATTTGGAGGTAAGTCCAAAAAAATTGGCAGTCATTTTCGGAGGTAACTTACCAATAACGACTAAGTTGGCCTCAGCTTTCTGTGCCTGAGCGTACAAGGCTAGAAATATACTGATATTAGTGTGTTGGATGCTCATGCTGATGTCAAAATGGAAAGCCCTTAGGTAATAAAACACTGCTTGCTCCGGGGTGGGCTTAAGGTCGTAAGTAACTCTTTACCAAGTTCGGGCGAACCTGACATTAAAATCTAATACCTCTTCTTGATGGTGCCTCTGAATGGTGGTGAACTAGTGTAACAAGGAGAAAGGGTTCACCTATCCGTTGAAACCCCTTATTAATTGTTCTACTAACTGGTCCCATGTAGCAATGGTACTGGATGGTAGCGATTGGTACTAGGAGAGAAGCTTACCTCTGAGTGAGAGTACTAGCAGTCTTACCATGATGTCTTCTTCTACAATGTCGTGGATGGTTGCCAGCGAAGTGACATCTTGGACATGCTCGTAGGCTGACTTTATTGGATAGAGCCTTTAACACTAAGGTTGGGATCTGATTCTAAGCCTGCAGATTGAGCGGTCTCGAATGATTCCAGGATGGAAACTGCCTGGGTAGATTTCGCGCCATCTAGACCGAAGTGCTTGGTTGAGGGGGCAAGCTAGCTACGGTGTTGGAAGGACTTAGAGTTTGTGAAAATATACCAGCTACTTGCGAGGATGTCCCGACTAATGGGATAGTCGAGGGAACTACTATAGGATGTTCTCCCAAAGCATCAATGTTAAGCTCAAAGAACTCAACTATATCTTCTGGATTTCTAGCCTTTGATCTTGTGATCATGAGGGGGAGGGTTTTTAATCGACTTCATGATTCAAAGGCTTCTAGGTTCAACTAAGTTACCAAATGTTCTTATTTGATAGTAAAAATATGAACATCAATCCTTAATACCGCTTGATGTGGAACATTTGCATCTCACCAGGCATTTCAGAAAATGCTGGTCAAGAATCTGCCTTAGGTATGGAATGTTTCATTCATGCACCCTAGACCCGACCAACATTGAAAGGCCAAAAGAAAGAAATGTCTCCCATGCCAATCTCCATAGAGGGTTGGTTCTCTTGGTACTTTAAAATTGAGGATTTAAGATTAAGGAAATATGAAAGGAATGATAAATGACTCAAAGAGATGGGAAATATGGTTGTGAGCCATATTAACTAGAGGTGATGAAAAAGCAACACAAACACTTAGTTGTACTTTAAACCAATAAAACTTCACGCAGAGAATGTAACAGAAATTAAAACTAGATATTCTTATATATGCAACCTCCATATTTATTCCAACATTCACCCTTTATCAGAAGCTAGATCCAGACATAGAATTATAGCTATCGGACAAGGAAGCAAACTTAATACAAATAAAGAGTAGAAGAAATACACATAAAAGAGATCCAAAATTAGAGCCAAGGATTCTTTACGTTCATAGCAGAGCTTAGGTACACCCATTTTCTAGCAAAACATCTATTATTTTACATCAAAATTGCTAGTTTTTATAGAGAATTTCACCTCTAAATCACAAATCCCCAACCACAAAACATCATAGTGGTAGCAAATATTTGATTCCAGCACTCATAAGAAAGTAATGAATCATGGCTCGAATTTTATGACTCCTTGAGAAGCAGCTACTTGGCTTCAATGTGATGACATGTTTCGCTTGTAGCACCATCTCCTTACTTGCTGGAACCACCTTAATGGTGAAAATCGAATTCTGTGATTTGAAGGATTGGATTTAGATTTTTCTCTGACCAACCACCATTAATTGAGTGAAAGCGCAATGCTAAGATCTGCTTTAGGCCACTACCATTGAAGTAGGGGAGAGAAGGAGTTTTGTTGAAAAGAGGTGGAAAAGGAAGTTTCGACGTCTCCTTCAAACAAAATAGGAATTCGTTGGTGTGGGTCCTAGCATGCCTTTGTTTGTGTTTGAGCATTGACCCGAAAAGGACCTTCGCTCTGCTCTTTTCTCAATGCAGGATCACTAGACGCATCATGAAATGCCACTTGGAAGTCGCTTTGCGAATATTGGAAGTCTCTGTTGCTTTGCTGGAGAGGTGGGACCCAACGCACAACCTTGGGAAACACCAAAGGCGTTTCGCCCATACAAAGTCTAAAATGGGCTAGCGCACCCAAATTGAGGTGAAAAGGAATCAGGTTCCACTTTGCATTTCAATCATATTTTAACTTGAAATGGAATTGCGACCTATTTTGGGGCAAAAGCAATCGGGCCCACTTGGCTTCGATTGTCTTCTAGCCCTAAATGGGCTTGCGCTGTCAAGTTGGGGCGAAAACACTTGGGCCCCACACTGCATTTTTGTTTTGAAACAGAATTACGCTGACTTTTAGAAAAAATATAAATGCGCTTTCACCCATACTAGCCTCGAAACTGAGTTGCGCTCTCAAGTGGGGGTGAAAAGGTTTGGGCCCCACTTGGCATTTCGACCGAAATTTAGTGACATTGTTCTTAGGAAAAGTTAAAGGTACTTTTGCCCATACAAGGCTCGAAATGGGTTTGCGCTATCAAGTTAGGGCAAAAACACTTGGGCCCCACTTGACTTCGATTGACCTCTAGCCCGAAATGGTCTTATACCCTACTTCTTCTCTAAAATCAAGTTGTGTTGAAGCATGACGTGAAACTACTCTCGCCCATGACTTAAAAACAAAGACCCTGCATGATGAGTGAAAGGAAAGGACTGCATGCTTCCTTGAGCACAACCAAAAAATCTCGACAACAAAACATGGAAAAGAAGGAATACATTTTGAAAAAAGAAGAGTCTTTTAGGGAAGAAGAGATTATTACATAACAAAAATTTTCACAAAAGAAAACAATGTGGTAGGGATGCCAATAGGACCCCTAGCTTATTGTTGAGTAGTGATTTTTCCCAATTGCAAAACCACACTCACAGTTAGGATTTTGATTAGAAAACCCTCTCTTGTAAAGAAATAAACATTTCTCCAAGGTTACCTTTACTTAATATGTGCATGTATGCTTGTATAAATGTGTCAAATAAGTGCTTGGAATACCTTAGTGCTCTGCAAAATAACTGTTAACAAGGGGCCTGTGTTGGTGTTACTTTATTATGCTATGCTATTATTGTTCATGAAACTTAAAAGAAGAGAAAATGTGATTGGCCCTCATATGACCACGATGTAGAAGCAAAATTCATTTTATCTTGAAATATTTTAGATAGATTTTATCTTTCTTTGTTAAGCAAGTTTTAACCAATTTTATCCTTTTATTAAACCTTGCTTTAAGCATGAAATAAAAGATTAAAATCTACCTCTAAAATGTAAATCTAAAAATGATGAGTGGATTCATTTTATGTTGCTTTGAGAATGAAAGAAAGTAAATGTGCATGAGTAACTTTTAAAATGTGATGGCCTTTGAAATGCCATATAAATTATTCCCCTTTCATGAAATTGAGATTTTCATAAAGGGAAGGTAACTTATTGCTTTAAAGAAAACAACCTTTAAAATGCCTTATAAATCATCCCCCTTTGAATGAAATTGTAATTTTCATAAAGGGAAACTAATTTATTATTTGCAAACAAAAATGTAAAGCTTTAAATCTAAATCTTCTCTCGAAATGTGAAAACATGTAAAACTGGAAATTGCGAAATTCCTTTTAAAACTGCAATCTTTATAAATTTTTAGAATTTCAAATTTTTATTAAAAAAAAAATATCTTTGCTTTAAATGGAACATTAAAGCTTATTCTAGAGATCCGTGCATCTATTTTTGGGTTTTTATATATTTTTATATATTTTTATTTTATTTTGAAAACATTAAAAAAATGAAAAAGATAAGGTTAGAAAAATAAAAATAAAATGAAACTGAAATAAAATAAAATGCTACAACTCATAAATTATCATAACCCTAAATTGTTAGTATCCTGCAAAACTAGCATTAACAGGATCCACATTCATGCAATCCAACAATTAATATGGTGCAATCTTCTGAGGGAAAGGTGCAATGTATTGAAAATGACAAACAACTTAACCATTAACATGCATAAAAAGTTTATGAATTTCCAATACATTAATAATAGAAATATTTTCGATATAAACTCAACAAATGCAAAATACAAACTTCTTTGGGCATCAATGGTGAACTCTAGTCCAGCGTAGGAAGAAAACCTTCAGACGAATCCAGATTCAATGTTTTTGCCTTTATTTTTGCAATCTCCTCGAAAGTTTCCAACCCATCTTCATTTCTTTCGATCTCCTTTTAAACCTCCTCTTATTGCTTCGGTTTCACCTCTTCGACTCTCCTCTTTCGTAACCGTCCCTTTTCAAGCTTCTTTTTTGGCTATTGTTTATAATGTATGTATTTCACCCCTTCGTTTGGCTTTCGAAACACACTTTGTCCTTATTAAAAATGCTTCTTTAGTTTATCTCTTTGGTTTTGGTTTCATAATACCACCTTTGACATGCATTCATTGCTCTCTTGTTTTTCTACGCGTAACTAGTAACGCATTGTCGTTAGAATTCCTCCTTTTTCTTTAATCCAATATTTTAATCTTGGCTAATATTCATTTTCTTTCAAAAGGTCTTCATAGTTTGTGTCCCTTTGTATGAAACACGCTCGTCTAACTATCATTGATCGTGAAGTTGTCCACGCATTTTTCTTTGAAAACTTTATGCGTATCTCAACGCACATTTATGAAAATATTGATTGCGGGTCCAAAATACCCACAAATTCCTTTTACACCTCTTTGTTTTGGCTTGTTGCATTACATTTGTTTTCATGTGCTACTTGAATTCCCATACTCTCATCATCTACGTCTATTTTATCACTATGGAGCATTCTCGACTTCTCTACAGCCTCGGTAACCAAACCCCATTTTCTATCATCCTAAACACTGTCTCTACCTAGTTTGAAAGAGAAGACAATCAGAACTATGTGCATCTCCCTCAGTGTAATTTCTTTAGTGAACATCGTCAATGAATAGCACACGGATCATGAACGCCAACATGAATGTGCCACCATAACTGTAAGTGAAGGAGTATATTGATTTGATGTACATTCACAATGACACTAATATTGGTATATTTTACTATAAAAGTAAAGCTTTGCTTTAGATAAAACAACTGCATCCAACGACAGATCATATGGCTTTTACTACACTCTAAAATACTATATCCCCATGCTTTATACATCATGTTTAAATATTTTCGTTATTGGTCACTGTAACTCTTGTTTATCATTGTGAAGCCTGCACTTGCCTATGGACGACTTCACAAACATATTCCGTCACCATACCAAAGATGTGATCTATCGTTTGATGCCACCATATCACCTCGCCTACATGAAAAGTCATTTGTATTTTTGCCACGCCATGTCCTACGTTGAGTCACCACTACATTGGCCTCATTATCTTTGTCATACTGCCACCTCATTGGTCTACGTTATCGCAACATCCCAATCAATATTTAAAAGATTTCAAATATAGTCCTCATATCGTCCACACTGTAACTGTGTTGATGTGGCTCATGTTGTCTTCTACTTGGAAATCATAGACCACCTTCGCTGAACTGCCACTGACAAGAGAGATATTAAACGCATCTATGGAAGTTTGTGGGGTTCATCGCGTCTTAAATCTATATTTGTACAAGAACCTGCATGAATCATTATTGGTCCACATCATTGTTGTGTCATCGATTTTTAACGTCGGGACCGCTGCCCCCTATGGTGTCGTCGGTGCTTCTGCCATTTCCATCCATTCAGCAATAGTCTATGATAGTCTGAGTTGTCACCTGACATATTTGGATCTATGTGCTGCCAAAATCCTTTGCTCTAATCGCTCCATGGGTCACCTATAGCCACATAATATGTGAATTCATCTTCTCTGCAAGTCGTATCAATGTCAAGCACCATCGCCTTGTGGGCAGGGCAATCCACATATTTCCATTCTTGTCTGCTTCATCAACGACTTGCTTTGGCCGTGTTCTACGTCATGAAACAACCACAACCTGTGCCTATCATCTGGTGCGATGTCCTCTCTGTATTTTGTCCACATAATCCATGTCATGGACAAGTCCCTGTAATATTAGACATTAAAACATTTAAATAAGAGTCCAAAACAATAATTTAAAACCTAAAGATATGAACTAGAACAAAAGACCAAAACATAATGCTAATCACACAAAATAATTAAAAATATAAACTATCACCCGACTCATAAACAAAACTAAGACTAAAATATTAAAATGAAATAGATTATCTAATAGCTTTACAACAAACCAAACTTAAAAAGAAAAAACATATGCTATCAGATATATATATGTATATATATCATTTTTTTTAATTTTTTTGAATTTAATTAATTTTAAATGTATGAATGGGTTAAATTCAACATTAAAATTAATTAAAGCAATATAAATGTAACCCACACTAACATCTTAAAAGAAGACAAGAAAGCCTTAACCCTAACAACACCATAGACACTAGCAAAATACAAGTTGATACTACCTAAAAAGGGACCTTGGATGCTGCATTGCAAACTCAAGGATAGGGCCTATCAAAATCGGCACTCAAAGAACACCAACACTTCCAAAATCACGAAATTTAAAGGTGGATCCCCAAATTTGGGGCTAGTTGTGGAATGGCCACAACAAATGATGACTCTGTTGGGAAATGCTCCTAAGCATTTCGGGTGAAGAACCTAATCTAAAAATAAATAAACCAAAAATCAGGGAAATAAACATTATTTAGTGATATTCAAAGAAGGTGGGGGTAGACAGCTTCGAATGAAAATAAACAAACCATTTACCTTTAGCTTAGTGTGTGTGCGAGAGTGCTTTCGTTTTGGCATTCTTGACACTATTTAGAATCCATCACTTGCTTTGCATTAGGCTATAAAAATATTACTCATGAAAGAATGTGCCTCTACATTGCTCCACTGCCAACCAGACATTTATAGCCCTAATGGAGATGGCCTTACTCACCTAGGTGTTAGATTAAATTTGCATTTACCTATTTTATAGACATTGCTCCACTACCAACCAGGTGTTTATAGCCCCGGTGGAGATGCCCTAGGCCATTTGATTGATTTGGCGTTTTTTATTATTCATCATTTTATTGCTTTACAAACTTCACCTGCCACCTGGGTTAGAGATCATTCAAGGCTAAAGATGGAGTCTATAAATTTTTTTGCCTTAATTTGCAAATCAAAATGACTTCATCCTTCAGGTTTTCAAGGAATACCCCTTAATATGATATGTTCATGTGTAGCCTTAGCAAATGATTCATTGTTCTAAAATTCACAATCTTAGTCCCCAAAATATAGGAGCAATTACTAAATAATTTTATCCCTTTTTTCTTGATCCACATGATAGGAAATTCATCCTTCATGACAAAGGAACTTGAAAAATATTCAAGAGGCCAAACATTCTCAGCTACCCCAAAACACAACCAACAATCGAGGGAAAAAACCCAAAACACAAACTCGCAAACCAAAACTTGAAAACAAACCCAAAACTCACCTAATAAAAAATTAGAAACAAATCCCAAAACAAAAAATAAAATAAAAAACGAAAATCAAAACTTATATATAATAATATACAACATGATGCAAAAAAATTGGACTATCCTTTCCCTGGATCCCAAACACGATTAACACACTTTAACATATCATGATATGCATGCCCAAATTTACAGAAATCCAACCAAAGAAAAATTAAACCAAACAATGCAACAACTCTCATCTTGCCTCTCTTACACCACCACTTTGATTCAAGGTTATTTGTAATTCCATGTTGAGGATTTGATTCATTAAACTTGCAAGTGAATACATGATTTTCAACTATCTTTTGCTCATTCAATAAGGTGTCAATTTCAAAATTAGATTCATTCTCACAAGCATGTAGGATTTCCTTCAAATAGGAGGCTATTTCTAAAATTTTTAAAGCAAAGTCATCATCCATGTATTTAGGCCAATCATACTCATGCAACAATTTACAAGCATCTAGGATATCTACTAACTGAGGATCATTATAATCTTGTATCCTAGATTCAATTATTAATTGTTGATGAACTTGATTTAACAAATCAAGCATGTCTACTTCTCCTTCATTTAAAAAAGCAATATCATTAGTTGTGTGACCAAAAATCCACTCTATTTCTTCATTCACGCTAGTGGTATTTCATCATAAATAGCATTTGAATCCAATAAATGATTATACAAGTTTTTACCTAAAGCTTGGATGTCTGGACACAAAAGGTTAGATTATAACTTTGGTACATTTTCATTTACCAACACTTGGTGAGCCATTGTGATCTTTTCTTCTTCTTCATGGGCTTCATCATCATCATCATATTGTAACACTTCACGTGATGTATCACTTTCAACATCCTGCATATCAAATGAGATAGAAATTTTATTAATAGGAGTGTGAGAAATAAATAAGTCCTCATATCTTCCCCAACCATTATAACAATCTTCTAAGCCCATGGGATGAAATTCTATCATGTTTTCCAATGGCGTATGATTCTCTAATTATTCAGGAATTGTAGGCTCTTCATGCAAGATAACAATTTTAGGGTCTTGCATATGAGATGAAGAATTTTTTTTATCAGAATACGTAAAAGAAACATATTCTTCATATTTTCCCCAACCATCATAATAATTATCTTTTGAAATCAAAGGATGAGATTCTATCAAGTCTTCTGCATAATCTTCAAATTCATCTATTGATTCTCTTTTCTCAATTTCAAAAAATTCATCTTCCTCAGATTCATCCTCTTCAGTTTCAAAAAATTCCTCTTCAATTTTGAAAAATTCCTCTTCCTCAGATTCATCTATTGATTCACTTTCAACCACTTTTGAAGATTCAAGGGTTTCTACAATGGGATCAATTGTTGTATTCAACTTTCTATAATTGTCCCAATCCTCGCTTGTGAATAATGACCCTAAGCCAATCTCTAGATTTTGATTAACTTGATCATCATAATCCTCATTGATGGGTAGTGACTTTGAAACCTGCACCTCTTCTTGGATGATATCTAAAGTGGGTATAACATTTGGACATTCAACTTCATCCCATTGATTGCTCAAAGGTGTCATATTGGATGATTGGTATTGATTGGAATCCATAACTCCTAAAAAATGGTTCATCATGGGAGAAGGTGGTTCCTCAACCAGATTCATTGGTAGCATTTGATTGTGAGCCTTAGGGTTGAGCAATGATAATCAACCCACATCCATACCTTTCAAAATCCATCGTTGTTCTATTGTTATTGCCTCACTGTAAGCTCTAGGTAAGGATGAATCTTTAAGAATTCTCCCTAGAAACGTAGAAGTAAAGGGGTCTAAGGCTTCTAGGTACATTTGAATGGCTTCTTCTTCTAAAATGATGTAATGTATCTCCATATCGGTGTACAACCTATGGAACCTATCGTTAAATTGGCTTGTAGATTCATCGGGTTCTTTACAAACAGAGACAAACTGATTTAATATCATATTCAGGTCAACCAACTTTCTAAATTGTTCAAGAAATACTATTTTTAGTTAATCCCAAGAGGTAATAGAACCTACAGGTAAACATATGTACCAATCATAAGCAAATTCATCCAATGTGGATGGAAACATCCTACAAACAACATCTTCATGCACAATTTGCAAATGAATTAAAATACTCTTGTATGTTTGAATATGTTTCTCAACCGATTCTATTCCATCATGCCTAAAATGTGGTAAAGAACACATAAGATCTATAGGTATATGATGTGAATGCCCATGTATGTTTATAGGACTACCTTTCATTGTTGAAGTAAACATTACCATTTGTGAACCTTTAAAGAACATAACTTTAGCATCAATTTTGTTAGTCAAAGAAACATCTTACAAAGTAGCATAAAATGACTAACAAATTTCAAATGGTTAGATGAATAAATCATAATGTTCATCCATTGTAATGCATGAATTAAACCATAGCAATAAAAAACATTCTTCAATTTGCAAAAGGTTAGCATCAATGCATCATCAATTAAAATATTTTCCAAACAATGAAAGTGATCACATGTAAACAAAATCTCGTTAGTCAAGACCAATGTATTCAAATAACACTTTCAAGTAACATGAACAAGTAACACAAACAAGTTAGCATCTACAACAAAAATAACCAAATCAGGCCCTCCTTCTAGCATCAAAATGTTGAGTGGTGATTTTTCCCAATTGTAAAACCACATTCATTGTTATGATTTTGATTAGAAAACCCTCTCTTGCAAAGAAATAAACATTTCTCCAAGGTTCCTTTTACTTAATGTGTGCATGTATGCTTGTATAAATGTGTCAAATAAGTGCTTGGAATACCTTAGTGCTCTGCAAAATAACTGTTAACAAGGGGCCTGTGTTGGTGTTACTTTATTATGCTATGTTATTATTGTTCATGAAACTTAAAAGAAGAGAAAATGTGATTGGCCCTCATATGACCACGATGTAGAAGCGAAATTTATTTTATCTTGAAATGTTTTAGATAGATTTTATATTTCTTTGTTAAGCAAGTTTTAACCAATTTTATCCTTTTATTAAACCTTGCTTTAAGCATGAAATAAAAGATTAAAATCTACCTCTAAAATGTGAATCTGAAAATGATGAGTGGATTCATTTTATGTTGCTTTGAGCATGAAAGAAAGTAAATGTGCATGAGTAACTTTTAAAATGTGATGGCCTTTGAAATGCCATATAAATTATTCTCCTTCATGAAATTTAGATTTTCATAAAGGGAAGGTAACTTATTGCTTTAAATAAAACAACCTTTAAAATGCCTTATGAATGAAATTATAATTTTCATAAAGAAAACTAACTTATTATTTACAAACAAAAATGTGAAGCTGGAAATCTAAATCTTCTCTGGAAATGTGAAAACATGTAAAATTGGAAATTGCCAAATTCCTCTTAAAACTACAATCTTTATAAATTTTTAGAATTTCAAATTTCTGTTAAAACAAAAATATCTTTGCTTTAAATGGAACATTAAAGCTTATTTTAGAGATCCGTGCATCTATTTTTGGGTTTTTATATACTTTTTTTTATATATTTTTATTTTATTTTGAAAACATTAAAAAAATGAAAAATATAAGGCTAGGAAAATAAAAATAAAATGAAATTGAAATAAAATAAAATATTGCAATTCAGAAATTCTCATAACCCTGCAAATGTTAGTATCCTGCAAAACCAACATTAACGCGATCCGCATTCACGCAATCCAATAATTAATATGGTGCAATCTTCTAAGAAAAAGGTGCAATGTATTGAAAATGACAGACAACTTAACCATTAACATGCATAAAAAATTTATGAATTTCCAATACAATAATAATAAAAATATTTTTAATATAAACTCAGCACATGCATCAATGATGAACTCCAATCCAATGTAGGAAGAAAACCTTCAGACAAATCCAGATTCAATGTTTTTCCTTCAATTTTGCAATCTCCTCCAAATTTTCCAACCCTTCTTCATTTCTTTCGACCTCCTTTTAAACCTCCTCTTCTTGCTTAGATTTCACCTCTTCAACCCTCCTTTTTCGTAACCGTCCCTTTTCAAGCTTCTTTTTTGGCTATTTGTTTATAACATATGCATTTTGCCCCTTCGTTTGGCTTTCAAAACACACTTTGTCCTTATTAAAAACGCTTCTTTAGTTTACCTCTCCGGCTTTGGTTTCATAATACCACCTTTGACATGCATCCATTGCTCTCTTATTTTTCCGTGCGTAACTAGTAACGCATTATCGCCAGAATTCCTTCTTTTCCTTTAATCTAATATTTTAATCTTGGATAATATTCTTTTTCTTTCAAAAGATATTCATAGTTCGTGTCCCTTTGTATGAAATACAGCCGCCTAACTATCATTGATCGTGAAGTTGTCCATGCATTTTCCTTTGAAAACTTTATGCGTATCTCAGCGCGCGTTTATTAAAATATTAATCGCGGGCCCAAAATACCCAAAAATTCCTTTTACACCTCTTTGTTTTGGCTTGTTGCATTACATTTATTTTTATGTGCTGCTTGAATTCCCATTTTTCTCATCATCTACATCTATTTTATCACCATGGAGCATTCTCGACTTCTCTACAGCCCCGACAACTAAACTCCATTTTCTATCATCCTAGATAGTGTCTCTGCCTAGTTTGAAAGAGAAGACAATTAGAACTATGTGCACCTCCATCGGTGCCATTTCTCGAGTGAACATCATCAATGAATAGCACACTGATCGTGAATACAAACACGAATGCGCCACCGTAACTGTAAGTGAAGGAGTAGATTGATTCGGTGTACATTCACAATGACACTAATATTGGCATATTTTACTATCAGAGTAAAGGTTTACTTCAGATAAAACAACTGCATCCAATGGTAGATCATATGGCTTTTACTGCACTCTGAAATACTATATCCCCGTGCTTTATACACCGTGTTTAAACCTCTCCGTCATTGGTCACTACAACTCTCGGTTATCATTGTGAAGCTCGCACTTGCCTATGGACGACTTCATAGACGTATTTCGTCACCATTCCAAAGATGCGCTCTATCGTTTGATGTCACCATATCATTTTTTTTTTTTAAGCCAAAAACTCCTGGTAGGGCCGTCTTGATCTGAGAGACCCCGAATAGGGGAAAGTCACCACCCGGGAATCGTACCGACCCTGCCCACACCAACATGATCAATTGGATTTTGGATACCCAATTCAGCTTTTTGGTAGGGTGGAGATTTGAACCTGGGACTTGCCTTGGAGGGTTGCCCTCTCCTCTCCAACTCACCTACAACACCTGGGTATGCTACCATATCACCTTACCATATCACCTCACCTACATGAAAATTCACCTGTATTTTTGCCACGCCATATGCTACACTGAGTCACCACCACGCTAGCCTCGTTATCTCTGTCATACTGCCACCTTATCGGCCTACATTGTCGCGGCATCCCAATTATTATTTAAAAGCTTTCAAAGATAGTCCTCACATCGTCCACACTGTACCGTGATGATGTGGCTCGTGTTATCTTCTGCTTGGAAACCATAGACCGCCTCCATTTAACTGTCGTTGAGAAGAGAGAGATTAAACGTATTTATGAAAGTTTATGGGGTCCTTCGTATCTTAAATTTACATTTGTACGAGAGCCTACGCTAATTACTGTTGATCCACATCATTATTGTGTTGTCGATTTTCAACATCGTGGTCGCTACCCCCTTCAGTGTCATCGATGCTTCTACCGTTTTTGCCCATTCAGCAATAGTTTGTGATAGTTCGAGTTGTCACCCGACGTATTTGGATCTACGTGTTGCCAAATCCCTTTGCTTGAATTGCCCCGTGGGTCACCTGTAGCCACCTAATGTGTGAATTCGTCTTCTCTGCGAGTCGTATCACCGCCAAGCACCATCGCCCTACGGGCAGGGCAATCCACATATTTCCATTCTCATTTGCTTCATCAACAACTTGCTCTAGCCGTGTTCTAAGTCATTAAACAACCGCAGCCTACGCCTATCATCTGGTGTGATGTCCTCTCTGTATTTTATCCAAATAATCCACGTCATGGCCAAGTCCTTGCGACATTTAGACATTAAAACATTTAAATAAGAGTCCAAAACAATAATTTAAAATCTAAAGATATGAACCATAACGAAACATAATGCTAATCACACAAAACAATTAAAAATATAAACTATCACCTGACTCATAAACAAAACTAAGACTAAAAGATTAAAATGAAACAGATTCTCTAATAGCTTTACAACAAACCAAACTTAAAAATAAAAATAAAACATGCTTTTATATATATATATATCAATTTTTTTAAATTTAATTAATTTTAAATGTAGGAATGCTTTAAATTCAACATTAAAATTAATTAAAACAATATAAATGCAACCCACTCTTAGTTATCAAATTCGTTGATTTTTTAAGATAAAGTTCAAAATTCGTTGAATTTAAAATCTTAACGAATAAATTCGACAAAAAAAACCCTAAATTCGGCATCAGTGGAAAAATATTGAGTGAAAACCCTAAATTTGGCATCGGCATGCAAAAATGTTGAATGAAAACCCTAAATCGGATATGGAAAAATATTAAGTGGAAATGGATGTAGAAGGGAAAAAAATGTCTACAATTTTTTTTTGGTTTTCAGAAATACAGGCGTGCAAATTGGTATGTTAATGTATTTTTATGAAAAGCTTATCACATGCAATTTGTGGCTTTCATGTTTTAAATCATGTGATGGAGTGTTTTGGGAAGGTTCCTGGAAGTTTTCAAGAATATGGGAATACGAATTATAAATATAAAAAAAATATGAAATTTAAGAGCAGGAGTTTTTTGGGCGGGTGCTTTGGGGAATGTTCCTAAAAGTTTTCATGAATATGGGAATCCAAATTATATATAAAAAATTAATGAAATTTAAGACCAAGAGTTCCCTGGAAGTTTCCACGAATATGAGAATACGAATTATATATATAGAAAAAATTATGAAATTTAAAATCATTAATGAAGTCACTTCATATAATGCCTTCCACACTCGATATATCCAATTTTATTATTTTGAATGATTTAGTAAACCAGACAATTTGATTAGACGAGTACCCAATTTTCAGAGTTTATTATTGTTATTTTTATTTCTAGTTAGTGTGGGGCAATGTGATTGGAAAATGTTGGTTTTGGATAAAATTGGTTTTATATCGATGATGAAAAAAATGTTATGTGCATACACTCAAGTTCAAGTTCATATATACACATTTATAATATATTGAATTTTATCTCGAATTTTATTCCAAATTTTAAAATATGACAAATCTCTATCGAACTTCAAGAGTTTCGAATTCGAATACGAACTCGAACTTGATAACTAAGACCCACACTAACATCTTAAAAGAAGACAATAAAGCCTTAACCCTAAGAACACCATAGACACTAGCAAAATACAAGTCGACACTGCCTAAACAAGGACCTTGAAAGCTGCATCACAAACTCAAGGATGAAGCCTATCAAAATCGGCACTCAAAGAACACCAAAATTTCCAAAATCACGAAATGTAAAGGTGGGTCCCAAAATTTGGGGTTAGTTGTGGAATGGCCACAACACATATTATGGCAATAAAACATACATCAAACTCATCGTTAGAGAGTGAGTCATTTCTATAAAATTATGTTATATTTTCTTTCCATCCCATTAAGTCAATTCAACTAATCAATCAATGATATCATAAAAGGAAATTCTACCACAAATCTCACTTAGAGCATAAAAAACACAAATCCCTATCACTTTTTAACTTGTTAGAAGAGTTATTCCCAATAATCCATGGCTGAGATAATTGCCTTTATTAATGATTAGATTTTTAAAAATCCAATGAAGACCTAATGCTACTCCACCATTATCCTCTTCACGGTTAGTCTAAAAAAACTCCTAATTCCAAATGAATTAGAAAGCGAATTCGTATCTTATTCCTAAAATCCTAACTTATTGTATTAGTATAAAATGAAGATAAAATCAAATTTATATTATTCTTTTTTTTTGTTTTTACAATTATCTCTTGGTGTCGTAACTCTATCTAGTTAAACATTTTATATATATCTGTAACTCTATCTAGTTAAACATTTTATATAGATCTGTAACTCTATCTAGTTAAACATTTTATATAGATATAGTATCCCAGAGTTATTATGGTCAATATATTTTAATTATATTTTTTAATTATATTTTGTGGTAAAATTCTTATTTAGAATTTTTACATAAATCTAGGATTTTAGGATTATATTATTATTATTTTAGATTTATTTGTTTTTTGTTTTTTTTTTTTTTAATTATATATATTTTTTGGCTAAAACCCTAGTTAAAACTTTTATGTAAATCTATGATATTGTTTTTTCATTAATATTATTTTATTTTTAAATTTGTGATTATATCTTGTTCTAAAACATGAGCCAATTTTTTAATCTAAATTGAAGATCTTAAGTATTTTCAATTTATGTTTTAGTTCTTTTATTATTTTTTAGTCTAATACCATAGAAATAGAAAATTGAAGGTTGATTATTAACCATATCCATATAGATATTATTACATATGAATAGGCTTGAAAGGTATATTTATATAAAAACAACGTGGAAACCTTTTCAAACACAATCTTACATGAGTTTTTCATTTTTGGTGATGGGACACAAACATTGTCTTGAAATTTTGAGCTTAAATCACCCATGGATAATGTATCCCAAGGTCATACATAAAAATATAATACATCAAAAACATAAATAATATTATTAAAGTATGGACAATGATGCCATAAATATTGGTATATGATGACTAGAATGATTTCTAATCTTAGTATTAAGCATTGTAGTAAAAAGTCTTGCATAATGGCTCGTCTCTACAATTACAAATGATTATGATTTTATTTGTATTTAGAATTTATGTGTAATGTAGTAGAAAGTTATTAGATGTGATTATAGCTAGTGAATTATTAGAAATACTTACCAAACCCTCATACTTTATGTTGCACTATATATTTTAATTCCTTGACATTTTATTATAAATAACAATATCATTGCATTGTCTTGGGGGGACAGTGCAACGGGGCTTTGGCTCTTCTTTGGGAGGTCCAAGATTCAAACCACAACATGTGTGTGGTTGTGTGTTAAATTTTCTATTGATAAGCTCATCTCTATCCCTTATGAGAGGTCATGGTGAGATGGGGATGCCCAACCTTGAACATCGATCATAGGGGTTTCTCACACTACCCAAATTCAAAAAAAGAATAAATATCATTGCATTTTATTGTATATCATAAAGTTATATAATGTCAATGGTACAATTGTAGTAAATGTTATTTTTTTGTTGTTGTTGTGTATCACAAAGTTATGTGATATCCTGCTACAATTGTAGTAAATGTTATTTTCTTGTTTTGGTTAGATTTTCTCACACTAACCAAATAAAAAAATATCATTACATTTTGTTGTATATCATAAAGTTATATGATGTCAATGGTACAATTGTAGTAAATGTTATTTTCTTGTTTTTTGTTGTGTGTCACAAAGATGTCATGCTACAAGTGTAGTAAATTTTATTTTCTTGTTTTGGATAATTTTCAAATCCAATGACCCAAATTAGCCTCTCAAGTTGCCTTTATTGTAGCAAATTGAATATTTTTAAGTTACTATTATAGCCATAAAATTATAACATTTTATTTCATTTTTTATGTGATTATCTTGTATTATGTGCAATTAGGGTCTTACAATTTTTTACTACTTTTACTGTAGAAAGTGATATTTTCATTGCAAACCTATTGTTTTCCATTTATCTAGGGGTCTTTCCATTTTGTTCTTGTGTTTCTTAGCTCTTACTCTAAATAAATTATATGCTTAACGGATGACTTATTCATTCATCATTATATATAATACAAATATAATTATGTTTTTTTCTTATGTTTGTAAACTTTTAGGTATATTTGTTATATATTTCATAAAATATCTTATTCATTCATAGTTGTTTATAATATAAAATTTGTCTCTATAATTCACATGCTTTGTTGATAAATTATATATTACATTGACAATATGAGCATTACATGACAATTTAAAAAATGCTATTCATCCTAAACAACATAACTTGCATATTTAAGAGCATTGTTGGTATTTAAATAATATAATCATCATTATGATTTAATGGGATGAGTTCTAGTGGTTGAAAACATGGACTTCTAATGTGAAGTTGATGCAAACAAGAAAAAGGGGTCTAGTGAAAGATGATATTTTCAAGAAATCAATTTTCAAACCCAACCTCTTCAACAGGTGTAAGGTGTACGATATTCACACATATAACTACCTTAGCATGTTGGCAAAAGATAAAAATTATCAAGACTTCTATAAGACAATAGGGTTTTATGACAACAATTGTTTCATACCCAACACTTGTTACTCATAGGGGGCATATGCTATTGTAAATAAAGTGGACCATATATCTAGTTAGAAGTGGGCCATATGTTAAGTTAGAAGAGTGTGTGCTATAAAATCATGTATATAACTGCTTTGTCATAGAATCTTTTTATTATCATAGAATTATGAATACACCCGCTTGGTATCATGAATGTAACTATCATAAATTAGGTAGGTCAAGAATATTATCATAAAATAGTGTCAACTAATAGGATGCCATAAAATGTTAGGAAATATTCTTGCAAATGTTATAAATTGGAAAGGATGTAACCCTCATGGGTTAGAGAAGAATTTGCATATTTTTTAAGGAGGTTGCCCCCTCAAAGTGGCCCGTAATAGTAATACTCAACACTTATAACTCATGGGTACATATGTTATTGTAAATAAAGTGGACTATGTATCTAGTTAGAAGTGGGCCACATGTTAAGTTATGAGAGTGTGCATCATAGAATCATGTATATAACCGCCTTGTCATAGAATCTCTTTGTTTTCATAGATTGTGAATGTAGCCACTTGGTATCATGAATGTAACTATCATAAATTAGGTAAATTATCATAGAAGGATGTCATTAAATGTTAGAAAATATTCTTGAAAATATTATAAAATGAGAAGGATGTAACTCTCACGGGTTAGAGAAAAAATTAAATATTTTGTAAGGAGGTTGCCCCCTCAAAGTGGCCCATAATAGTAATATTTCTTGTCCTGAATTCCTACAATTATTGTTATTTGTGTTTCCATGTTTCAATTTATGAATGCTTCCGTTATTGGATATGCAATCTTAGTGCTACTTTTATCAATAATCTGTGTGATCATAGTTAGAATTATCTTTGGCATTGAATTTATTATCTCATTACAACTCTGCACTAAGAAATTTGAGGTGAAATATTTACATAAAACTTAGAGGTTCATTGTAGCAACCCATGATACTGGAATATTTTATTGCACAAGATGGTGGTATTAAAGATGGCAACAAAATACAAGTTTTCATGAAGAGAAAGCCCAAAATATTAGGATGATATCCTATGGGACAATAATGTCTTAGGCACAAGACAAGGTTTATGATGACATCTTATGTTAACAACTTACAAGAGGACACTTCTTTGTGATGACACTCTAATAGTCTTTGAACATCTTCTTAGGATGACATTCCTACAATATTTGTACAATGATGTATTTGGTGACTTTCCTTCATGATGAAAGTGTCATAGGTATAAGACGATAGCTTCACGATAGCAAGGTCACTCAACATGCAAGATGACACTACCCAAGATGGTAGTCCTAGGTAGAAAATTCTCATGACTCATGATGGTAAGGTCTTAAGACAATTTTTCTTTGGATAATAACATTGCTTTTGTCTTGCATTTTCTACATGATGCAAAATCACATGATATGCAATTCAAATATAATGTAATCACATTTACACATGATAACTCAAAAATATGTATATATTATTTATCGGTTAGAATATCCATTACAACAACAAAATATACAACTTGTAGATCATTCAACCTCAGGTTTTTATCTATTTCTATTCATGTTTGACTCACACAAGCAATTCCTTATGTTTTATTTTCTCTTAGCCTAGATCTCTCTCTCTCTCTCCAGATATTCTCTACTTATTTTTCTCTCTTCTTTCTAGATTTTTTGTCCTTATTCCTTGCCAACTCCTCTTCATCTTCCTCTTTTCTTCTTCTTGCTTTTCTCTTCTTATGTATGCCATCAATTTTCCAAGCAATAAAGATTCACTTTATACATATGGGAGGTAGGTGGAAATTATCTTTCCTGTAACCATCTGGATGCTCCTTCAACATACTCATAAAGTAAGAGAAGATGTTTCATGAGCTCCAACTCATGAACATAAATTGTTCTTCTAAACTATTACCATTCTAGCTTGATTATCTTCACAAGGTCACATTTGTTGTATTGTCCTTACCTTCCTTTGAGAACAAAAATTCCTCTTATAGAACGCACTCATCATTCATTTCACTTTGTCCTATTTTTTCACATCCATCCAACCATAATAAAAATATGTTTTGTTGGCTACTTCCTTTTGGTGCCAACACCTTTTGTTGGAGTGATTACGACCTCTACAAATCTCACAAGGATGTAGGTTCTAACACCTAGATGCTACATATCCAGATCTTCTACACTAACCACAACAATCCATCCTAAGGCCTTTATCCCCTGTACTAGTCTTGCTTCTCACAAATTTAGTCTCATTGCTTCTTATTTGACCTACATATGCAAGGCATTCATTATTTGGCCTTATATTTAGTATTATGGGTATTTTTACACCTTGTCCATATTTTCCCAATCCTTTGCCAGTATATCCCATTATTCTCATCAACATGGAACTAATACCTTTAGTGTGTCTTTCAAAGCAACCAATATCTTCATTGCTACGTTGAGTTTTGTTATCATTATTTAAGTACCACACACTACCACAAGATCCTTCACCACACTCTGAAGTACTAATGTCACTATTAACTCGTACTCTCCTATCTCTTTGTTCTTCTTTTTCTCTTTATCTATATTAGGAATCGCTACATCGTTGTCTTTGTTGTCACTACTACTAGTGACCTGGACCAACTACCTATTCCTTATGCTTATCTTATTACTTGTGTATACCTATACCTATGCTTGATTCACAAATTCTCTCAACACTATTGTTTCTCCCTTCAAATTAGTTTCATAACCCTTACATAATTGCTTTTCTGTACTCAAGCACACTATAGGATTGTTTTCCACCTTTTATCCTTTATCCTTAAATGAACTTAATGTGTACCTCTTGATCCTTTTCAATAGTGTAGGTGTTCACCCTACCATCATGCAATACCTTTTGATCAAACTGCCATGATCTTCCCACTAATATGTGACAAGCATCCATAGGCATAACATCACATAGTATCTCATCCTTGTAAGAAATAATTTGGAAGTCTATCATACATTATCCATTCACCAAAATTTGATGTCTCTTTTGCAACCATGACACCTTATACGAATTTGGGTGTTCAATCCTCTTCAATCCAAGCTTTTTCATCATCCTTATAGACACTAAATTATCTATACTCCCATTATCCACAATGACCTTACAACACTTACCTCTTGATTTGCATGTGGTTTTAAAAAAGACTTCTTCTTTACATCAATTCGTACACCTCCTTAGTTGGTTTAAACAATCTATTTTTCATCAAAAGTGGTTTTTCTTGTTATAGTTCATCCATGTGCTTCGAGGAAGCAATACGATCTTCATCTGATTTTGCAATTTGGTTACAAGATTCCTTTCCATACCCGCTAGTTTGTTATGCTTGAGGGCCCTCATATGCTTTGTCCTTCCATGAACTTATAACACTTGGCAATAAAACCATGTCCTCTTCCTCTATCAAATCCATCTCGGCCTCTTGAAAAATCACCCTTTTCTCGAGTACTTTGGTTGAAATCATTTTGAGAAGTACTAACTTCTCCTTCTTGCATATGCTTTCCTATATCACTATTTGATTGTTCTCATTCTTTGAAGAACTATTCTCTTCCTCTAGAATTATTTTGTTGCTTGTGAGTCAACTTTTCTTTTGCCTTGAATACATATTGATATACCTCTTCAATTGTCCTAATTCGAAGCATGCCAATTTCATATTGTATGGACAAATTTAGCCCATTTATGTATCTCATAACTTTATCCTCATCATATTCAATGTGGCATTGCCCTTATGATCAATTTATAGATCTCTTTAGTATATTCCTTCACTCCCAACTCCTGTTTCCTGAGGTTTTTTAGTCTCCTAAACAATCTAATTTGATAATTCATAGGTAAAAACTTAGATTTCAACTTGGACACAAACTTTTCCCAAGTTTGGATTTTATCCTTAACCTTTTGTCCTCTTTTTTTGGACATGATCACACCAAATCAAAGCATGTCCTTTCAGTATTGTACATCCAAAGTTGACTTGTTTCGAATCCTCCATACATTCCTAATCAAAGAATCTCTATATGTTTGTTATCCAATCTATCAACCCTTTAGGATTAAATTTTTTATTAAAATTGGGAGTATCCATATTTGGTTTACTTCCCATACTTGTGATTGCCTAAATCAACAGTCGCTCTAGTTCTTCTCATTGTTCTTCATCTTGAGCTTCTGATGACCAATTTCCTCCTTGTCATTGTCACTAATGTCCTCAAGATGAATACCTCTCCTTTGGTCAGTCACAATCACATCTAACCTGATGGTGATTCCTCTCAGCATTATTGTTATTTCCATTGTTCAAGGTCCTAGACCACATGGTCTTCCTCTCCCTTATTGTGTCATCTTCCTCCAATATGTTTCACCAAATTCTACTCTGATACCAAATTATACAAACGAGAAAATTGGTCTAGTAAAAGATGACCATTTCAAGAATTCAATTGTCAAACTCAACCTCTTCAATAGTTGTACAATATTCACATGTACAACTCTACTAACATGTTGACACAAGATAACAAATCTCAAGACTTCTATAAGACAACAAGGTTTTACGACATCTTATGCTGGAAATACACAAGATTACGATGTTCTATTACACAAGACATTAGAGATGACAACACATTGTAAAATATTCTCCTTTACAAGATGAAAACTAAATATAGTTTCATAGACTGCATACTCCAAGACGATGGGGTATTAACAATTTCTTCTAGGAGATGGCAAGTTGGTGATGACTTGTGCTATCACCGAGAATTCCTGAATTACATGTTTCCTTATTGGCACTCTAGACTCATCTTGAATGATACTTCTCCAATTTTCTCACTTAAACAATGTATTATTAACCATCCGAATGACATTCGCATCCCACTCAAGTTTCTCTTATTTAAATGAATCCTTGCATTGCCACTTGAACACCATTATGATCCTTTATTGAATGGTGATTTCTGGATGGCAAGAATGTATGCAACCTTTTTTGAACTAAAATATTCATCCTTTAAAAACAAATGTTGCTATTATACTATGGTACTCTCACTCTTTCTTAGAAGATGCTCCACTCGAACGACAATTTCTTTTTGAACTATTATGACTTGTTCACCCAAATGATATTTCTTGAGACAATAACATTGCTCCTTTCCTACATTTCCTATACAACACAAACTCATACAACATGCATATGAAACATAATGTTATCACATTTACATAAGATAGCCTAAAAAGATATGTATATGTTATTCATCGGTCAAAATGTATATTATAACTATAAAATTTGTAACTTGTAGATCATTCAATATCTGGATTTTACCTATTGTTATTCATGTCCGGCTCACACAAGCAATGCCCTATATTTTATTTTATCTCTTAGCCTAGACCTCTATTTTTCTCCAGGTCTGCTCTACTTATTTGATCTCTTATTTTCATATTTGTTATCCTTATTTTCTATCGACTCCTCTTTCTCTTCATCTTCCTCTTTTCTTCTTCTTCCTCTTCTTTTCTCATGTATGTCATTTATTTTCTAGGCAGTAAAGGTTCACTTTATACATGTGGGAGGCGGGTGATGGTTACCTTGTCTGTAACCATCCAAATGCTCCCACATTAGAAGTCCCAAGTTTAAATATTATTATTATAAATCCACTATATAGTTATTGAAATATCATGATAACCAAATTATAATGTAATAAATACAAGACTCATTTCAATTCCATATAACTTATTAGTATATATCAATTTGTTAAGTATGTTTTTTTGTAAAGCTTGGTGTCTTAATTATATACTAATATTATATATATCTATAGATCAATTCTCATGTTATAAATCTTATATTAATGTAAGCAAATACTATTTAAATATTAATATCACAAAACTTTATTCTCGTTAAGATAAATCATTTACCATTTATTAACATAACAAATAATTGATCTATAAATAATTATCCATAATAAGATAACTATATAGATATTACCTTTAGGATAGGGTAACACTAGGGTAACACCAATTATACTTATTAAGGAAGGAATAACTCTACATGATCCCAAGATGAAAGACAAGACTTAATTAAAAATAATAATTAAATCAAAACAATGAAAATTAATTCAAAAGATGTTACATAAATTTTTTTATAAAACTATTAAAAAAAATCAATTTATTTTACTTAAAGATATAATAAAAAAATTATATCCAAACTCAAACCCCAAAAAAAACATAATTATAATTAAAAATTAAATTAAGAAAATAAAAAAGTTTATTAGTATAAAGGATAAATGTATTACGATAAATTTTGATTATATGGTTTCGGGTCTATCTTTATTACATTGTCTTCATGGGTCTATCATTATTACATTGTCTTCATGGGTCTAAATGGGTCTCATTTACTTTGAATGTTAAAAATCTAATCAGTTAAACAAATTTAATAATTAATTATTATTTTAATCTCTAAATCCTACTAAATTCCACATCAGCAAGATATATTTCAAACCCCCTTTACATTATTTCTTGAGAAAACTTTAATAGCTCATCTTGAGTTTAAATCTCCATCCTCTCTCTATTTTTTTGTTATCTCACATGTGTAGGGTTCAAACCACAAGGGTTGCTCTCACCAGCCTCGTTATTGTTGACTCGACATGAAAGGGGCAAGATACATTTGAAACCCCCTCTACATTACTTCTTGAGCAAACTTCAATAGCTCATCTTGAGTTCAAATCTCCATCCCCTCTATTTTTTTTGTTATCTCACATGTGTAGGGTTCAAACCACAAGGGTTGCTCTCACCAACCTCATTATTGTTGACCCAGTGTGAAAGGGACCACTAGTCGATCTAGATTCTACCATCATCGTCGATCTAGCGGGAAATCAAAAGATTTAGATAGACTACTACCTTTGCAAATAGGTTGCCCATGAAATTTAAACCCTCGATGTCTTCTTTATAAATACCTGGCCAAAAAAATATTTATCAATCCTCTCTGTTAACAACTGAGAAAATAGAAAGCTCCAACTATAGAGGAAATCATCGTAAAAAAATAAACGACAGTTCAAGGGAGTCCGAAAGAAAAAGGAGAGGAAAATGGATGTTCGAGGTTCGAGTCCCCAATTTCCCAGCGAGAATTTTGGCTTGGATCCTATGAAAACCTATTGGTCAGAGATCTGCCTTAGGTAAGGGTTTATCTAGTTATGCGCCCTAGACTTGACCAACATTGAAATGTTGAGAGGAAGAAATGCCTCTCGTGTCGATATCCAAAGATGGGCTGGTTCCCTTGCTATTCTAATTGGGGGTTTTGAGATACAGGAACAGGAAAGGAATGAGAAATTACTGAAAGGGATGGTAAATATGGCCACAGACCAGATAGAACAGGGGTGATGGACTAACAACACGATAAATCTATTGCATTATGAACCAAATAGCCCTTAAATACAGATAACTAACATAAATTAAACCAAAATATTTGGCATGCATAATATCCAGTGCTACTCCAAAGTTACTACTTTATCATAAACTAAATCCAGATAATAGAATTTAAGTTTACAGTTAAAGCATTGAATAATAGAATATAAGTAATAGAAGACATACACATGAAAATAGAAGTCCAGGTTTAGAGCTAGACATCAGCTGTATTGATAGCAAAATTTAGGTTTTCATTTAGCCTCTAGAAAACATCTATCCATTTTAAAATAAAAGAGTGGGCTTATATAGATAATTCTACCGCTTGAACAATAAATTTTGATTAACAAAATATGGTGGTGGAAGCCAAGATAAGGATTACAATAGAGTACAATCACAAAGTATTAACCAGGCATGGCAGGGACTAGTGAATCCTCATCAATGTCATTGAACCCTTTCAAGGCCCTGATGAACTCGGCTTGCTAGTGCTACCTCCTCACTCATAGAAACCGCTTTCATGGAAGATATGCTTGAAATACCAAAACGTCCCATCTGGAAGCTTCTCAAAATGGATGTACCTGGTCAGATAAGGATGACCCAGATTGTTGATGTAGAATTATTTTGGGGCAAAAATAGCATAAAGATCAAAAGATTCAACAGATAGGGCTCCCTTCCTTTCCTCCTATGTGCTCAACTTGGATGCACTCCTCCTTGTGCGCCAAGCTTGGGTGCACTCCTTGAGGTGCACTCGAGCTGGACACACTCCTTGAGGTGTGTCTAGGCTAGGTGCACTCTGTCTTGTATGCTCATCCAGGGTGCAATCCTTGAGGTACACATGGTCTTGGATGCATGACCTATGTGCACCCAGTATTGGGCGCACGACCTATGTGCATCTGGAATTAGATGCATGGCCTGAGGTGCAACGACCTTGCATTGGGTGCATGTCTTGTGTGCGTCCATCCTTAGGTGCACGACCTGTGTGTGCTCGGTCTTGGGTGTACGTCCTGAGGTGCACCTGAACTTGGGCACACAGCCTATGTGCACCCGACCTTGGGTGCACTACCTGAGGTGCACCCAGCCTTGGGTATACTTCTTGTGTACACTCGGTCTGATGTACTACCTGTGTGCACCTAACCTTGGGTGCACTCTAAAATGTGCACCTGAGTTGGGAGCACTTCTTATTGCAGCTTCTCGAGGCCATAACGTTTGATCCATTGACCCGATCGCCTATTATAAGATATCATCGAAAAGATTACAAAAATATCTACAATAATGAAGTATCTAAAGATCATTTCATCCAATTTATTATCCTCTTTTAGGGCCCATGAAAATGCTAACACTTCTGCATGTGTTTTGCTAATCTAAAGCTCCAAATGATTTTTTTGGTGAAGTGCACTTCACACTTAGGTAGAATTTTATCAAAATTTCTAATGTGGCAAAAATATCAACTTTTTTTGCAGCTTGCAAAGCATTTAGATTATCTGAATGCAAATTGATCCTAGGCCTTTATCCATTGGGAAACAGAGTCATCCTCACTTTCTGAATGCTCACTAGTAGCAACATAATCTTCTCTCGATTCTTCTACTCCTATCCCCTCATGCTCTTCTTGGTGCTCACTGTGTTGCTCTTCATCATGCCCATTCTGGCTATACAATTTCACAAGCACTCAATCTAAAAATTACATTGCCTTATCAAACCCTAGTGCTCCACTTCTTACTAGCAATATTCACTCTCTGAACTCTAGGAAATAATGTTGCATCAAAACCTTTGATAATTCTCAAGTTAAAATGGGGCGCAACGATGGTCCTAGGCCCCACTTGTGATGTCATCTTCTTGGAGTGGAGTGCACGGGACTTGAGGGTGGGTCAGAGGGGATTTTTCCCTACAAAATCTTGAAATGAAATTGCACTTCATCTTGGGGGTGAAACTGACTTTGACTTGACCTTTTGATCTGCCCCTCAATTTTGACTTGGCCTTTGCTCCGTAGAGTGCCAAAATGGGGTTTCACCCCTAAAGGAGAATGCAACTTCTCCTCACTAGGGTGCCTTATATAGCACTGAACTATTGTTCTAGGTGATGCTAAAAATGACACCTAAAAATTGCTATATCCTTTTTTTTCTTGAAGCGCTAAAAAGAAACACACACAAACTAAACTAAAAAACATAAAAAATCAAACTCATCCACATCATTTCTCTGCCAGCTCAACCCTGGCCAAAAATACATCGTTGATAGCGCAAAAAGGGGTGAAGAGACTTACATTATTTACACAAAAGTTTAGGACATGATTGTCATACCACCATCACCAAATTGGTGTTGGGTTCTTACCTAGTGAATCTGTAGTGCTCGAACCATATTTGATTGTACTTGAGATGATCTTTAAAGTTTTGTTGGGCTCCCAAAGTTTTCTAGGTTGTGAAAAGAATGTTCAAGATCATTCATAGTGGTCAAGCGACCTCATCGCTTCATTTAAGTGTCATTACCCTCATCGACTCGTCACTTGAGGGGGTAGTCATAATAACACATTCATAATAAAAATCAACATTTAAATGCTCAATCATTGTTAAGTGCATTCATTCAATAGTAATTTCCAAAGATAATCATGCACCCTCCTTGCTTGGGGAAAATAAACAAGATATCAAGATCAAATTCAAGCAAACTGGGTAGCTAGTCTCCTAATTTAGGATTGGACTTAAGATTATCTCCTAATTGCCATTAAGGCTAGGATTTGAATTAATATTATCTCCTAATTGCCATTAAGGTTAGGATTGTACTTAATCTTGTCTCGTAATTGCCATTAAAGCTACGATTTGACTTAAGCTTGTCTCCTAATTGTCGTCAAGACTAGGATTGGACTTAAGCCTGTCTTCTAATTGCCGCTAAGGCTAGGATTTGACTTAAGCTTATTTCCTAATTGCCGTCAAGGCTAGTATTGGAATTAATATTGTCTCCTAATTGTCATCAAGGCTAGGATTTTGACTTAAGCTTTCCAAAATCAAGTTCTTCAACTCATCGAAGGCAATGATTCAACGATGCATGCTCTTTTCATGATTGGGGAAGTTACTGTTGATCAAACTAATGATCATGCAAAATTTGACATCATTTTATGAGGTCTATTTTTGCGTTCTTTGATCTCACAACACATCACAAAAGGGGCATCTATAGACACCTAAAATGCATCATGTTGATGGAGACTACTCATATGGGCACCTTTGTAGACCATATGAATGACCTTGGACCTTTCCAAGACCAAGCAGTGGTTTTAACCACTCAATTTGATCTCCTTGGCCTATTTAGTGCTAACCATGGCTGACACCTATGGTTAGCAAAAGCTTGCATGCTAACCATGGATGACACCTGTGGTTAGAAAAATCTTGCATGCTAACCATGGATGACACCTACGGTTATCACTATAACAAAATCGAGCGACCAGAGGTGATTCAAATCAGTTTCAACAGTCGAATTGCAATGATTTTCAAAGCAGTTTGTGCTGGGAAGCATCCAAAAGCTTCCTCCCAACTGCCAATTCTTGTTCTTGGCTTCTACATGAAGCTAGAGCAAGGATTTTGGGAGTCTACTTAAGACCCCAATTTCAAAGAGCAACGATCCTGAAGAATAGCTCAATTGCACATAGCGAAGCCCTATCGAATTGGAGAGAAATTTCATATCCCCTTGAGGAGTAATGAAGTGTTGTCCAATTGATCGATGAAAATTGTGCATGCAACAATGGAGATCTCAAGATCTTGAGGAGCAAGCTTTACAATTGACACACATCCATTGTTAATTCCATTGAATTCAACCTCCAATCTATTCCACAAAACATAGGCAACCCTTGACCATCAATTCCTTGGAGGTTTTAAGAGTTTTTGGCCCTGGTTTCAAGAGAAAGGATACTTTCATCTTAACCATGGCTGTCAACCATGGTTAATAGTACCAATCACACCTCAGACTTGTGATTAGGGTTTTTTTCTCTTCTTCCTCCATTTTGGCAATAGATTTCCATTTTCAGTGATGCAAATAGCTTAATCTAGCGTAGACATACATTTTAGAAGACATTTGATTGGTTAATTTAGGAATTAGAGGTAGATTTGTTTCACCTTTACTTGAATTTATTAATCTAGATAAGTTTCATGTAATTCAAATTTTCTAATGGTTAATTAGGATTTTTCTTAGCTAGATTCATGCTTCTTTACATGCTATATTGCAAATTCCTCATTTCTTGCATAGATTGATAGTTTTAAATGCTTTCTTGATTTCATGTTATTCTTTATGCAATATTCATCCAAAAGCCTCATCAAGAGAGGCCTCCTTTGTTACTAATTACTTTTTGTTGTTTATTTATCATAGGGAATAGGATTTTAAGGAGATATAAAGCATCCAATTCCTTCCTCAATGTGAAGAAGATGGTCATCGACACCCTAGATCAGTTTGTGTCACCCTGAGGGGTATTTTGATCACACCTACCCTTGATAGGGATTAGAAACTATTGTAATTGATGTATCAAATGGGTATCCCTAAGAGGGACAAATATGTAATTTGATTCCATTGAAATTAATAAAGGATTCCTTGTATTCATGTTATTTTTGGTTATCAATTTATGCATGCCTATTTATGTATCTTTCTTCAATTGCAATAGTAATAGATCGGGTGTGAGCCTTTGTGGTGGTTACACCTCAAAGGCTTATAAATCCTTAGCAGCTAAAGTAAAAGTGATTGAGAGGTAAGGCATGGATGTTCAAAAGTTGACTTTAAGAAATATTCAAAATGAGCCTTTGGACCCCTCGATACCTGCTCCTACCTATCCTAAGCATTTCATTATGCCCAATCTAGACAAATTTAAAGGCGACAAAGATGCATAGGAGCATGTCATAGGATTTTTGGATTCTTGTTTCTAAATTACGAGCAATAATGCCTTGATTTTGCACATGTTTATCATGACCCTCTCAAGCCTAGCCTAGGAGTGGTTCAACCAGCAAAAGGGCATAAAATTACCAGTTTCAAGCAACTGTCGAACGCTTTTCTTTTGTCATCAAGAAATAGTCTAACCTTTTCAATTTGGCTATGCTATCTCAATGTGATGATGGGCTAATTGAACAGTATGGAAAGAGATGGAGGAGGTTTATGGTGAAGCTACCATTCCCTATTCCTACTACAGAATTGACCCTAATGTTTACCAAGAGTTGTGCCAAGCACATCTTGCTATTGTTGTAGTTGTAGCAGTATTCAACATTTGAGGAAGCTTTGGTGCAAGCCAAGGTGATTGAAGACATCAAGTTGTAGGAAGGCAACTTGAAGCTTAAGAATAGGAAAGAGGGGCCTAATAAGATCTCCACAAAAAATAAGGGCAAGCAGGCCCACATCAACCAAGTGGTGCTAAACCTCTAGAGAGAGGATAAAGGGTAGCAAAAGTAGAATTATCAGGCCCAACCTCCTCCTGTGTAGTATGAAAAGTGCAATAATAACTATAAGGACAAGAAAAAAGAGCAACGTCCACCTCGACAATTCATACCTTTGACAGAATTTTTGACATCAATATTCCACCAATTATACGAGGCCAAGGTAATCAGATTGCCCAAAATCAATATGGTCGATCCAAATCAACCCAAGTCAAAGGGGTACCAGGATGACCTATTTTGCATTTATCACCGAGCAAAGGGTCATGACATCAAAGTATGTTGGTCCTTCAAGAATATTTTGCAAAACATGATTGAGAAAGGTGAGCTTGTAGTACCAAGTAATCCGCTAGTACCTGACAACCAGAACATGGGCATTTACAAAAATCTACTTCCAAACCATGAGGTGCCCCACAATGATGTTGGTCACATCAACTAGGTATGTGTTGAACCACATATGTAGGGGTTTTTTGGTATGGTTAATGTTGTTACAATGCATGGGAGATATGAGCAGCTGAATCAACCATGTGCTCCCATAAGAATAGAAGCCACATCGAATCAACATCCAATGCAGAATATTATAGGCCCACCAACAAGACCAGTGGTGATCATATAGAGCAGGCTAGTCCAAAACCTATAAATAGCTCCTACGAAGCTATCTATATATGAATTGATACAATAGTTACCTAGGCATAGGGTGGAATCTCATGGAAATTTTGAGGTCTATTGAATTACAATCCCAGGATGATCAAGCGTTCACAAATTTTGTGGAACATGTACAGCAGTGCTAGGAACCAATGATCCAATTTTATGATCATGAAATAAATATGGTTCCCACTGATATGGTTCATCCACCATTGCATATTATTGCATGTATCAACCACGTGCCATTCAAAAGGGTCTTGATCGAAACTAGTTCAACGATCAACATCATAACGACCAAGGTATTAAGGCTCTTGAAGCTACCTAAATCACACATTGTACCAACTGCATTCACATTGAGAGCATTTAATGACGCATTATGTTCAATGGTTGGCATGATTATCATACCTATTTAGGTAGGCCTAAAGACCATCCCTATGATGTGCCATGCAATAGAAGATACCATGCAGTATAATATCCTGCTAGGTAGGTCTTGGATTTGGGAGATGCATTGCGTTCCCTCGATATTACATCAATGCATGAAGTACATTCATGAGGGACAAGTTCATGTGGTGCCATCATATGGAGAACTATTTAAGTTTTTGAACATTTATGATCTGCCAGGGGGTTTCATACTGCCATCAATGCACTAGGATGTCTGGCCAACATCACCAGTTAAGCATCCAGAAGAAAAACAAAGAGTATGTGTTCAACCATCAATATTTATATCACATAGATCTAAGCACACTACTACTACTTCCTTAAGACCAAATGCATCAGTGATGCTTCGAGACAATAGGAAGTTAAAGGTAAAATTGAGTGAAAAAGAGAAGAGATATACACCCAAACCAGTCATCAAGGAGGTTCCCATCCCCATGGAAGTAGAGGAAGACCAAGACATAGCCCAGGAGGTGCCTCAACCTGCCTCTCCTACATCATCAGCAGGGTCATCCGCACCCCGAGTGACTGTACATCTCACCAACATAGGGTTAGATGAGTATATTGTGCAAAATGTAACCTTCGGACCTATTTTTAATATTGCACAAGAGATGGGCCGACTGCATGTCTATCAATTTCTGATTGGATCGACAATACCATTGGGAGAGCCACCTAATCAGACTAACTTCATTTATGCTGGGTTGGATTAGCTTCCAATGCGAATGCCTATGGATGAGGATGGAAATGAACCGTTCATAGCAAATGTTCATTATTTATTCAATATGAAGTACTTCATGCATATTTTTGAGTTGTATCATTGGCATGGGTACAGACTTGGCTTGTTTGAATAGGGGTGTAGGACTCTACTTGAGCCACATTATCAGCTTGCAACTGATAGGTTCAGCCTAGGATTATAGATACAATGATAAGATGACTTTCTTGTAGCATCCCTATATCACTTGTACCTTAGTCTAGGGGATGATGTGGACTGCAACCCATATCATCCTGATTTGTCCAAATTTTGGAGGACTCACCCAATGATATCTATCATCATCGTCGAGCCACTTGAATAATATCATGAGGAGCTCCTAGAGTGTACTAATACATAGTGGAACCCCAGAGACAACCTGGTTCATCAAATCTGTAATGCCACCAATGACATAGGTGTGCTGGGGTATAACCCCATAGTTTTGGGTGATCTCGAGTCAGGAGATCTATATATTGATGATGGAGAGGAGTCCACCTTTGAGATGAGTGGACCAAGTTATGATGCTAACAGTGAATCCTCAAACAATGATCAATATGAGGATGAAACTGATGTGGCCTATCTAGGGCCTTTGCATGCACATCACTTATCACTTGTAGAGTCGATACATGTTGTCAAAGAGATTCTTCTTAACATTGATCTTTTGGGGGAAGAAGCAGAGCTAGATTTCTTGGCAATGTCACACTTAAAGTATAATTATATGGTTTTTACGGATAGTGATGATAGAAATCAAGAAGTAAAATTTATGGGGCCGCACTTGCCAGAGCATCCCACTTGAGTAGGGGTGAATGATAGATTTTGGTTGTCTTAAAGTGACAAAGAAGATGAATTAGAGAGGGCCTACCTTGGTCCTCCTTATTTACGTTACCATCATCAACCCATTGACATAGATGAGATCTATCATCAGTTACATGTTGGTCCTCATATGAGAGCAAGACGATTAAACCTGGATCAAATTTATCGGTTGGTTAATCCCCTTCTAATGACCTACATGGAGCTCCATGAGATAAATGATCCTATTTTGAAATTAGTGCATAGGGAGGATCCAGTTGTCCATAGTCCTCACAAAGAGGACCCATTTGTGGTCATACTATTAGAGCCAGATCTTGGGTGTGAGGACTGCATCAATCATGTAGAAGTTTATCCATGTGGTTCTAGAGACCAATACCATTCCATAAATATGGTCTCCATTGATTTAACCACTCCACTCCACAATCTAGTAGATCCATCTAAATCGTTGCATCTCAATATAGATGCTATCGACTACAATTATGTTGACTCGCATATAGAGCCTAAATATTTCTTCTCTAATGAAGAAATGTTACAACCATTCCATTTTACACTAGGCTATGCTTATGATGTGTATCATGCTAAGGATGCTTCCAACGTGAAACCTATGAACCTAGTGGATGACATCCATTTTATTCCTATGCCTCATTGGCTTGAGGAGGGATCACATATGTTCGTAGAGGAAACATTCGATGTGGATATCAGCAACGATCCCACCAATTCAAAGAAGGTTAAATTTGGAGAGAGTCTCACTCCAAATGAGTGAGCCACCCTCATCCCTCTACTGAAAGAGAGACCAAATATGTTTTCTTGGATGTACAAGGATATGCTAGGTCTAAACCAAAAATTTGTTACTCATAACCTTTCGCTAGATCTGACGAAGAAGTCGGTCAAGAAAAAACTTAGAAAGATACATCCGATAGTAGCCTTAATGGTGAAATATGAGCTACAAAAGTTGTTGGACAAAGAATTTGTAATCTCCATCGACTATCTGAAATGGGTGTCCAATATGGTACCCGTAGGAAAACCTGATGGAAGAGTCCATATTTGTATAGATTTTAGAGACCTCAATAAGGCAACATCCAAAGATTCATTTCTGTTGCCTAATATCGATGCTCTTGTGGACGCAACTGCAGGTCATGAAATACTCTCCTTAATGGATAGTTTTTATGGTTACAATAAAATTTAGATTAAACTTGAAGATCAACATAAAATCACGTTTATAATGCCATGGGGAAAATTTTGCTATAAAGTTATGCCATTTGACCTCAAAAATGCTGGTGCAACATACCAGTGGGCCATGACATACATTTTTCATGACTATATGCATAATATTCTAGAATATTACATGGATGACTTGTTGGCCAAGTCATTGCTATGTGCTGTGCAGAGGTCTTAACGAAGGTCTTTGATCGCCTAATAGAGTATAATGTTAGGTTGAATCCTAAGAAGTGCATATTTGGTGTAACATCTAGTAAACTATTAGGATTCATCATCTCAAAGAGAGGCATAAAAGTTGATCCAAAAAAGGTCAAGGCTATCTTAGAAATACATCCTCCCTCAAATATTAAATATTTAAGAAGCTTTTAGGGAAAAGTAGCATCGATAAAGTAATTCATCGCTCAGTTATCAGATAAATGTCAACCCATGAATCAACTACTATACAAGGGGGTACCATTCAATTGGGATGAGGACTGTCAAGCATATTTCACTGAAATAAAGTAATACCTAGTGACGCTGCCAATGCTAGGTATTACTTTATTTCACCAAGGCTAGATGTGCCTTTTTTGCTATATATATATTGATTATCGAATTTGCATTAGGGACCATGTTAAGCATATTCCACTAAGGCCAGATGTTCCTTTAGGCAAGGAACAAGCCATATATTATATTAGTCAAAACTTGGTGAGTTACATGCTAGGCTATGCATATGTGGAGAAATTATGTTTAGCAGTAGTGTTTGCTACAAAGAAATTGTGGCACTATATGTTGAGTCATACAACATTTGTTATATCAAAACAAAACCCTTTACAGTACATGATGAGTAAGACGTATCATAATATGCGTACTACAAAGTGGATCATGCTATTGAGAGAATTTGATCTAGAATTCATAAGACAAAATTCCATTAAGGGACAAGTCATAGATGATCAATTAACTGAGGCACCACTGTCAAACAATAGGCCTATGACCATAGATATTCTGAATGATGTAGTCTTCATCGTATCTAAAGCTCCCAAACTCGAGGAACTAGAGAACAATGTTGATATGACTCTGTTCTTTGATGGTTCAAAGTGTGATCAAGGGGGTGATGTAGGAATAGTATTTTCATACTACAAGGAGCTCCAATGCCCTTGTCATTTAAATTATATTTTCCTTGCACCAACAACAATGCTGAGTGTGAAGCCCTATTGGTGGGCCTCCACATAGCCATCGCCATGAATATTAAAAGATTAAACATCTTTAGTGAATCCTTTCTCATAGTAAATCAAGTTAAGGGGCTCTTTTAGTGTCGATGTCCTATACTAAAAGCGTATAAAAATCTTGTAATTATGTATTTAGCTAAATTGGAATGGTATGACATCGAGGCAATCCCTCATTCATCAAACAAGTTCATAGACACCATGGCATATTTAGGATATTTAATCCCTTAGAATTCATCTGCTGATTTCACTACCATTCATGTTAAAATGCTCTCACATCATGCAGTGAAGCAAGAAGCCTTTGATAATAAAATGTTAGTCAATATGATTAGCGCAGAACCAAAATTTGAATGGTTCTACAGAGCTGAAGACTTTTTTTTTAAGCGAAAAACCCCTTGCATGCCACCTTGGTCTAAGAGACCACGAACAGGGGGTTCTACATCATCAAAGTCACTCGGGGGTCACACCCAGCCCTACCCACACCAACATTATCAATTGGATTTTGGGTACCCAATTCAGCTTTTTGGTAGGGTGGAGATTTGAACCTGGGACCTCCCTTGGAGGATTTCCCTCTCCTCTCCAACTCACCTAAAACACTTGGGTGAGTTGAAGAATTTTTGAAGAAGGCACTCTGGGGGTCATTAACCTCTCAGAGTCCAATGAGGAGTGGTACTACCATTCACCATAGGGTTGTTTTCCAGTCTACATTTGCAAAGGTAAATACATAGGGGGAGCAAATTCAAGACTTCCTGAAGCTTAGTATAATTTCAAAAGGATTGTTGCGTGTTGCAAAATGCACATTTAAACAAAAAATGACTAAATATGTCTTAATAGGAGATATATTATATCACTGAGGTTACAATGGAGTTCTCCTTCATTGTATAGAGCCCCAAGAGTCATCTTGGGAAATTTTACAAGCTCATGATGGTACATGCGATGGCCATTTCAATGGCATGGCCATCATCAAGCACATACTTCGAATGGGATACTATTGGCCCACTATGGAGAAGGATTGAAATGTGTATGTCAAGAAATGCATCAAATTTCAGCATCATGCTAATATTACATACTTGCCATCGTAGGCCTTATAGCCCATCCAAGCGGCTTGGCCATTTTATCAGTGGGGACTAGATATTATAGGAAATATCTCTCCCCCCATCATCGGGCCGACATACATTTATAATCATGGCTAATGAGTATTTAACAAAGTGGATGGAAGCAATACCCTTAACAACGACAATTGGAGCTCGTATAACAGAGTTTATATTGGAGCATATCATAATTTATTTTAGGATTCCATCCAAAATAATATTGGATAATGGAACATCATTCAAGAACAAAAATGTGAGAGCTTTAACATCTAAATATAGAATCAAACACAATTTTACAAATCCATACTATCCACAAGTAAACAGGTAGGCTAAAGCTTCAAATAAGATAGTGGTGGCCATCTTAAAAAATACAGTCCAAGAAAACCACAAAGACTGGCATATCCAGCTACCCCTTGCATTATGGGCTTACAGGACTAGTATTTAGATTTCCATTGGGGCAACACCATTCTCACTAGTATATGGCACTGAGGCCATTATGCCCTTGGAATTGGAAATTCCAACATTGCATATCACATTGAAAGAGTTCATCGATGATGACACCGTGTGAAAATCTCAATTGGATCAACTGACGCTGCTCAATGAACATCGCATGAATGTCCTGGAGCATCTTTGTGTTTATCAGGAGTGACTAAAACAAGCTTACAATATCAAATTCCACTAGAGATACTTTGAGGTTGGGGATATTGTATTGAAAGAGAACCAACAAAACTCTAATTTACCACCAAATATGCAAGACAAATTCATGGCTAATTGGCTAGGACCTTATATCATATCTAAAAATATTGGTCTAGATACCTATCACCTAACATTGCTAGGGGGTGTTGAAGAGCCTGAACCTCTCAACATCATCCATATTAAGGCATTTTATTCTTAAGAGCATAGTAAAAAGCTTCGAGGATTTTCTTATAACCGCTCGGTCATCCCAAAAGGCTCCAAAGGGTTGCTAAAACCACTTGGTCATGTCAGTCAAAAAGCTCCTAGGGTTCCTAAAACCGCTTGGTCATGTCAGTAAAAGGCTCCGAGAGTCTGCTTAAAATTTCTCGGTCAATTACAAAGGCTCTAAGGGTTGTTGAACACTGCTGGGTCATCCTAAAAGGCTCCAAGCTCATCTATGAGTAGTTTGGTCAATCAAAAGGCACCAAGAGTTTTTGAAAAATTGCTTGGTCAACCCAAAAGCCCCAAGGATTTTTTAAAGATTGCTTGGTCATCCCAAAATGCCCCAAAGGTTCTCATAATCCCTTTGGTCAATCCCAAAAACTCCAAGGGTTCTTAAGAATCGCTTGGTCAATTTAAAGGTTCCAAAGGCATGTACTCACCGTTTGGTCAGATATGAGGCTCAAAAACTCATAAAAATTATAAAATCAACAAAATCCAAAAAAAATTGGTAAAGCATAAAATCCAAAAACATTTGCATTTGCATTTTGCATTTTCATTCACACATACATTCATTTCATTGCATTACGAATAGGCATTCATAATATGTTGCATTCTGTAATAGAAGACATTGTGTTTGTCAGTCTTACAAATGACATCATGTTTGTGTTTTGATCATGTACCTCTACATTTATAATAAATCCATCAGTCATGTGAGTAAATGTGTTTTTCAACACAACCCATAATGTTGCTATGAGAGACATACTTAGGTTTTTTGATCACTCAACCATATCTAGAGGTACTATCAAGAGTCAATAGAAACATTGCTTTGCTTTTGTAGTTGAGGTCTAGTTAGTATAGCCCTTAGCATATCAGAATCCTATCACTAATCAACAAATTAAACAATCCTAATAAGGACTAGGGGAAGATGAAAGCCATAAAGAAGGATCAGGTATCCTGAAGTGAAAAGAGTTATTCTTGATTATCCCTCTGAATGGATGGTATGGGAAATGATGGCAATTGGCAAAGGGACAAGTATATTCCCTACTAAGAAACCCTTGCTTACGATAACATGAGCAATATCCTACATCAATCCCAAATATTGATACCCTAGATCGATATCCCTGATTGATATCCTATATTGATATCATAGATCGATACACTCAATCAATATTATAGAAATAGGTCCCCTCAAAGTAAATCCTCCAAAGGAAAGTTTCTAAAGAGAATTATCAAATGTAAATTCTAGAAAGTGAAGATCAAATAAAGATCAAAAATCAAATATCAAATGAAGATCGGAAATCAAAGATCAAATGAAGATCGGAAATCAAAGCTCAAGTGAAGATCGAATGAAGATAAAAAATAAAAGTTCACATAAATATTAAGTGAAGATCATAAATCAAAGTTCAAATCTAGATCAAATGAATATCATAAAGCAAGTTCCATTGAATATCAAATGAATATCATAAAGCAAGTTCCAGTGAATATCAAATGAAGATCCAAATAAAGTTAAAATAAAAATGGAATCGACTCCCTTGCTTCACTACATATGAGCAAGTATCCCAAAAAATTGAAAAATAAAGAGAGGGAGCAAACTTGAATCCATGGAATTTCCAGCACTACTATACCTTACGCATGATGATATTTCTAATGCATTAGAACCTCGCTTATGAAAAAGACCAATTTTTGAATATGGAAGAGCTAGCTTCAGGTGCCCTGTATTGCCTAGTGGTCTAGTCCAACTAAAATCTAAACCTAAGATTGGATAAATACTTGTGGATCCCCTATATTAGCAATGGTATGAAAGAATCCTGCCTGACATCGAGGTATGCTTGTGCCTTATCTTAAAATATTCATGTGCACACATAGGGATAATGAAAAGTTAGGGCCTATCCTAGCGAAATCCTTATATCTTAGAAGTCTAGTATAGTTAGTATGCAACTTTTGATAAGTCAATTAGGGTATTTGAGTCTCATGGAAAACCTAAAAAATCTCTCTAATAGCAACAAATGTCAAATATCACAAACCATCAAAGGTGAAAGTCATTGCAAATTATCAAATTGCAAAGTATCCAATAAGCGATACATCATTACATAAAGCACAATCAAGATATAGGATAGATACCATATGGATATCAAAAATGATATTTAGACGACCACTGACTATATTGTGCATATCATTCAAAGTGCAAAAATAAAATAGAGTGACATATTATATCATTCACATCATACAACTTCATACCATTGCATTTCATATATGGGTGATTAATTTATTAAATTATTATTATGAGGATTTCCAATTACATTCATGATTTTTACATATTCTGTGGTGTTGTCCATTAGATTGTGAAACACATATTGCATTCATTCCTTATGTTTTAAGTGATTAAAGCATATAGGTTCATTTACATTAGATTATCATCGTGTAAATAAATCATTACATACATTAATGCTGTAGCACCCTAAAATTGGCCCGATTAAAACCTTAGTAAAAAGATAAAATATTAAAATTTGAATTTCAACCCCAAACTGCCCGTTAAACTGCATTTTATCCACTTTCCCCATTTTTCGTGCCATTTTTAGGATTTTTTTGACCATTGGATGATATCGTCGTAGATTAGATGAAATCGTCTCCGATCTGATGAATTCGTCTGGAATAGAACGTCCAGACGATTTCGTCCCAAAACCAAATTTTCATAATTAGCTTCTGTTTCAATAGCCTCTCCAACTCGGGTAGAAGCATGTCTGCGTAGTTGGAGATTTCCTTGCTGGAGATCTCTTAGATTGGGATGATCCCCAACCTCCCAAACCTCTTTCTAATCCTATATAAACTAGGATTTTTCTAGTTTATCCCCCTGCCTCCCTGCATAATTCTTGTTGATTCTTCCTAAACTCCCAACCCCTTTGTTGACAGGATTTCATTGCAGAGTTAGCTCTTTTATTCCTTCATATTATTGCTCGCATTTGGTATTTTTGCATTTTTTATTTGCAGGAACTCTACTATTTTTCAGTCGAAGCTAGCTTGGATCGTCACGGACGATCTCAAACGATTGCGGACGATTTCATACGATTGGAGACGATACTGACTGTAGTCCAGATTGAGGGCTGTCCAAGTTTAGAGTTTGCATTCTCTTAAGTTTTTTTGTATTTTTCATAATATATCTCTGCACTATTTTAGGTTATTATGTTTTATGCATCTTGGAGTTCACCTCATTTAGCATAGTTGCATGATAAAGGTAAAATCAATCATTAAATTTACTGCATTTCATCATTTGTTATTATACACTATTATTTAGGTAAGTTTGCTGTTATTTCTATCATTATCCCTTGCTTCTACATTTTCATATTTGGTATTTTGTGTCTGTTTCTGTGATTGCAGGTTTTTGACGGATTCGTCTGACAAATTCATCAGATTTTAGGCGATTTTGTCCTATTTCAGATGATCGTCTATGATTTGAGATGATCCTGAGAAATATCAGATGATAATGTTCAAACTGAGACAATATGAACTGCTACAAGACTCAAAATCTCCATCAGACATCCAAAATTAGGTATGAATTCTTCTGGATAACTTGTTCTCTATAATTTGCATCTATTTCTATTTCCTGTATTCATTGAAATCTACAGTGGCATATAGAATAGTTTAGATTCATATCTGCCAAACCTAGGAATTGGATGATCAAGCATAAAAATGAACACATCAAACACCCTATCAACCTAGGCATGGAAACTACCATTCAAAAGTTTCCTAGTGAACCCACCATCCATAGAAAATTCACCCTTATACACCTCCCCCGAGAGGCGGGACCTTCAAAGGGCCTCTCAGTCCGAGGTATTGTCCCATCCTTTTCACATCCCCCTTTCGGGAACGGATCCTATAGCCTGAAGGTAAGGGTGCGAAAAATTTGGAGTGATACATTTTTGTGAACCCGACGTAAAAAACTAAAAACGTTTTGAAAACAATTCAATTCAATCCAAAAAAAACAAAACATGAATGCATTTAGAATCAAAGATTGCATGTCATATTTATATGGTAGATTATAATAAAAGACGAGCTGTCACCATTAATGTTGAAAACCAATTAGCAGCTATAGAGATTACTTCTATGCTTAGAGTACCTCAAACAAATAGGGTTCAACCTTTGTGGGACGAACTTAATAGGAGATTAGATCTCATTTCATCTAGAGCAACCGAACTTAGGCAAATCAAGAGGTTTGTCCTAGATAGAATCCTGGACCCCGATCAAGTGATTTTGTATCATGAGCTTCAGAGAGCTTGTTATAGGTGGTTAGAAAATAAAAGAGCCCTTGTGTCTTCTAAGTTGTATACCTTTGAGGAATACCTCGATAATGCAGCTGTAGTACATT
The DNA here is from genome assembly GCA_028583015.1 of Wollemia nobilis. NCBI lineage: Eukaryota > Viridiplantae > Streptophyta > Pinopsida > Araucariales > Araucariaceae > Wollemia > Wollemia nobilis. Next base: position 5,931,557 of record JAQPPZ010000314.1, read on the forward strand.
ATTTCTAGCTCGTATTGAGGACCAAGAAGCTGATCTTGTAGATAGAAAAATATGGAATAGAGTTCCCAAAGCTGTGTTATATCGAGAATATTGCCATGAGATTTATTTTTACAAAACAGAATCTGAAACAGATAATATCACTATAGCACACTTTATTAAGTTCCTGAAAAACCATTTCCAATTTGAAGAGGAGCATTTTATGACTCTTGATGAACTTGATCCTATCAATGACATCTATAAACTATTTATAGAAAACTAAGTTATTATTTTATTATTTTTGTTTCTTGTATTTAGTGTGCTGTTTATTATCTTTATAAAAAAAAAAAAACCACTATCTTGTATTTCTTTCAATTTATATACTTAAAATATAAAAACACCAAAAACATCCAAATCATCAAAATCTTCAAAACCGTATTTTATCTTTGTACCTCTCAATTTGTGAAGTATTGTAGTTATATTTTCAATTATTTTGGATAAATTAGTATTTATTTGGAATCCCGCACTTTCACATTCACATGAATAAATCTCTTGATTTTATTTGTTATGATTATTCATCTCTCTTATATCAAAGTCTACATTGGCATTAAATAAAGTTTTGAACATAGAGAACTGATCCTGTTATTTACTTGAACCAAGTATATCTCTTCACATTAAAATGATTTCATTGCACATTCTATATGATGCTACATAGTAGACGTGGTTTCTTGAGCGAAAAGTTTCCCCTGCTATCCTATCATGCACATGGTCTAGAATCTTTGAGAATTGACAAAAGGACAAGCTCAACCCTACCCGGAATAAAAATCCCTTGCTCTACAGCTAATCTGAGCAAGTATCCCTAGCATAGGAAGAAAATAAAAGTTCAAGAAAAAGAGAAAAATAAAAAGGTTATTTTGAATCATCACAACAATATTTCAGCATTATCTCAAATATCAAGCAAAAATACAAAAGTACAAAAAAAAAAAAAAAGAGAAGCAAAAGTGAAAAGCAAAAGCAAAATACAATAAACTCCTTTCCCTACCCCTTGAAAAGAAAATAAGGGTGAATGAGCTTGAATCCATGGAATTCTTAATTATTCAAAAACTGTGAGGTAAGCCCCATAACAGGTGGTTTGTGCCCAACCCGCTTGGCCTTGGGTAAATCCTAGCGTGGCGATATGTCTATCACATTAGTGACCTTATTTTGTACATACCTCTGTCAGCTTATGGATTAGCTAGCTCTTGATCACCTAACTTACATAGTAGTTTGGTACGGTTACATGCATATAAATCATAGTCAACAAAAATTTATTTGGTCAAGGCAAATTACTTGTATCAAATTATCTTGCTCAAAATTGGTAAATGAACAATACAATCGCACACACATTTGTATTTGAGAGATTTTGTATCATTATGATAAATCAAGATTGGTAATGAACTCACATTTGCACATGAGGATTCCTTATAAATCTACATTTCTCTTTGAGATAATTTAAAATATCTCTGTAACTCTTTTTGGAATAATTTTATCCTTTTATTTCAGAATTTTTGTTTTGTATCAAAGCAATTACATACATCTTCTCATAAAATCTCAAAAATAATTTCAAACAAAATTTTCATATTATTATTTTTCTGTTTATCAAAAGTCAAAATTGCATCTTGCAATAAACCCAACAATCTATTTTCTTCTTTGGATTTCGCAATGATCGTATAAGTCTATACCTATAATTCTATGCCTAGTGCAAACCATCATTCTAATTTTCTTTTCCATGTATTTTAAAACAAAATTCATCAAAACATGTGACTTGCATCATTATGTTACACAATTATGCTTTACAAACAAACAAATATCTATTCTATTTATGTCATTATGTTCAAATTCAATTTTTGCAACCATGGTATAAATTCTAAGGAATTGTTCAAAATTTTCTCACACTTAGGAATTTATGCCTAGCAAAATCATATTTCTTTTCGTATCTCATGCATACTATTTTTATGAAAATCTAAAAACAAATCATCAAACCATCATTATCTCCATAATTACAACACCAAGTCTTAAGACAGTCTCTTAAGCACTCTTTTACTTCTAACAATATTTCTATACTGGGATTAGCTTGACGACCGAGTGAGCAACGACTCCATGAAATGCTCTATAATAGCGACAATGTCCTTTGAAATTATTGTTAGAAGTCTCTTTTATTTTTTATCAAATCACACCACAACCACCAATTGTTTACATCAGATTATTTCATTTAAAATCTTACAACATGACATCAAAATTATAATATTTCAAAATAACATAATTATATGAATCCTCAATCCAATAAGCAAACAATTAAAACAATAAATCATCATAAAAACATATGAAAAAGTCATATCATTAGAAAAAATATCATATATATATCCATAAATTATATACATCATATCAAAACTAGATTGGTATGCCACAATATATACCTTGGCATACTCAATTCTCTCAACAATCTCTATAAAATCTTCAGTCCATAGACACCTAGCCTCGAGAAGCCCTTGAGCTCTTAGTCTCATCTCCTCCCCCACCCTAACATGGAGGAGGTGGTCCCATAGAGGTTCAAGATGTATCTCGGGTCCTCGTCATCGATCAGGAGGGTGTCCTCGTCGATCCCAGCCTGATTGGTTCTGTAATGTTGGCCGACAGCTATACCCTCTAGCCCTCTGGAACCAGCTGGAAGTATACACCCTGGTAGAATGCAGTCTGCATCATTGATCACACTAGATCATCCTAGCTCACTCCTCCACTCTGCACCCTGAGCCATGTCGTCTCATCCTATAGTGTTCATACCTGCATCCTCAGCTAAGTGGCCTCGTCCTATAGTGACTACACCTGAGCTCAGATGTGGGCAACCTCAGCATAGAGAGCCATTGTCTCACTGCTCTCCCCTGTGTCAACACCCTTGCCCTTATCATGCGATGGTGGTCTCTCCCCCTACTATGAAGGGAGCCTCTCCTCCCTTTGCCCTGTCTCCTGCAGCCTCTATGGAGCCTATGCCATCCTCTAGCGTCTCTCCTGTGAGATCTATCGCTGCTCTCTCCCCCCATGACCTTGCGCTACCTCAATAGCAACCTGTCGTTGCCTCCCCATCTGGCACATTGTAGCATGTATTGGACCCTATGCCCACATCATCCAAAGAGGGTGGATGCCTGCATACCAGGTGTCGTAGCCATCGTCAACCCTGGCATCGTCACCATCCACTAGCTAGATGGGGGTCGTCCATGTCCTAACTCTAGAATCACTACATATATGGAGCCTCACTCAGTGTGATATTATCCCAAATAGTTTGGGAGTACTCATAATTCTTGAGAGAAGGGATCCTTTGCTGTAGACCGAACTATCGCAGTACTCGATCATAGCGATGAAGCTCTACCTCTCTCCACTTCATCCTTAGCCAACAAACTCATCCGATGCAAGCCAGCTCCTATCCATCCTCTACCCACCTAGGGTGCTCTCGCCACAGCCTCCAAGTGATCTTGTTTGGGATGAGGTCATCTAGAAACCTCCAAGACATTGACAGATCTATCCGTTGCTGTGAACCCCTCTACAACCACCAGTAGAAAACCTGGGGTCTCTCCTGGTCAACACCTGTTAATGGGAGCCCTATCGGCCTCCACATCACAATGTGCTCCTAGCACCAAACCTACAACAACGATGTCAAGACCAAACATCAACCTCCCTTGTATACGACCCCATGTAGGATCCTATACAAGCGGTAGAGTACAAAGCTCCCCCATGCAAATCTGTACTCATGGTCTCTCATGTTACAAATTATGTCTAAGAGCACCCATGATAGTTTGCATCCACTCTGGTGGCACAGCAGCAAGCCACCAACAACCCCTGCCAAAACCCATGTCAACCTAGATGCCCCAGGCATCTATCGTAGTGACTCGATGTTCACTCTGCCCTTCTCCAAGGTGAAGCTCGAGTCTCTAGTCAGTCTCATCATTGCCTAGCCTTGATTGGCCATAGGCATCATCAGCCGTCCCTGTATGTGGATCCTCATGATCCTCCATACATCCTCTAGAGTGGGAGCCATCTCCCCTATTGGTAACCAAAAGCAAGACGACCTCGGATACCACCTCTCTGCTAGGGCTGTTAGTAGCCCTATGTCACTCGGTACTTGTGGCATCTCTGCCACATGCTGTAAGCTGACTTAAGCCAACTGATCTCGTTCTGTCTGAGATAGAGTGGCCAAATCATCCCTCAGCCTGCCGTATTTCCATTCTTAAATTTTTAGTAATCCCTTCTGCAAAACAAACAATAAACCAACAAACTCATTAATAATTCAAGCATGCAAATTAAACAACTTAAAATCAAGTTTAAAATGATATCGTCCACCATTGGATGATATCATCCCACATTGGGAAAAATCATCCTTTGTGAGGACGAAATCGTCTCTTATTTCTCAACATGGGAATCGCCCCTTATTGGACAAAATCACCCCTAATCCGTCGATTTCATCGTCAGACGAAATCGACGATCTAGGGAATATTTCAACGAAATTGAGACGATTTTGTCTCGACGATGTCGACGGCCTAAAAATGGTCGTGATGCCCCAAACAATCAAATTTAAATCAAAAGAATTGCACAAAGTTACATTAAACCTAATCTACTAGGATTAGATCCTTACCCATAGCCCACGTCGGACCTTTGTCGCTCTATGTGCTGTCTCCACCATTTTATTTTTTTGCAAAACTCTGGAATAGACAAAGTGAATAGTACAAATGAATTAGGGTTTTACCCTATTTTCTTAATTTTATTTAAAACATCAATATTTTAATTTTTGTTTTTCCACGTTTTTACCTCAAACGTTTGATTTGGGTGAAAAAACGGAGGGGGCATCCATAGTCAGCATTTGTACGATTCGACCAAGAATCGTCGTCTAAAAAATTGAGTATATTTTTGCTTTCTCGTAAAATGGGAAAACTCATCTTTAACGCATTTTCCTCGAAAAATTTGCTAAAGAGGGGGCAAAATGTAGCACCCTAAAATTGGCCCGGTTAAAACCTTAGTAAAAAGATAAAATATTAAAATTTGAATTTCAACCCCAAACTGCTCGTTAAATTGCCTTTTACTCACTTTCTCCATTTTTTGCATCATTTTTAGGATTTGTTTTGATCGTTGGACGATATCATCACAGATTAGAAAAAATTGTCCTCGATCTAACGAATTCGTCTAGAATAGAATGTCCAGATGATTTCGTCCCAAAACCAAATTTTCATAATTAGCTTTTGTTTCAACAGCCTCTCCAACTTGGGCAGAAGTGTGTCTGCACAGTTGGATATTTCCCTGCTAGAGATCTCTCAGATTGGAATCATCCCCAACCTCCCAAACCTCTTTCTAATCCTATATAAACTAGGATTTTTCTAGATTATCCCCTTGCCTCCCTGCCTAATTCTTGTTGATTCTTCCTGAACTCCCAACCCCTTTATTGACAGGATTTCATTGCAGAGTTAGCTCTTTTATTCCTTTGTATTATTGCTCACATTTAATATTTTTGCATTTTTTATTTGCAGGAACTCTACTATTTTTTAGTCGAAGCTAGCTTGGATCGTCACGGACGATCTCAGATGATTGCAGATGATTTCATATGATTGGAGACGATCTTGACTGTAGTCCAGATTGAGGGCTGTTCGAGTTTAGAGTTTGCATTATCTTAAGTTTTTCTATATTTTTCATAATATATCTCTGCACTGTTTTAGGTTTTTATGTTTTATGCATCTTAGAGTTCACCTCATTTAGCATAGTTGCATGATAAAGGTAAAATCAAACATTAAATTTACTACATTTCCTCATTTGTTATTATACACTATTATTTAGACAAGTTTGCTATTATTTCTATTATCCCTTGCTTCTTTATTTGCATATTTGGTATTTTGTGTCTGTTTCTATGATTGCAAGTTTCTGACAGATTCGTATGACGAATTCATCAGGTTTCAGGTGATTCTTTCCTATTTCATTTGACCTTCTATGATTTGAGACAATCCCAAGAAATATTAGATGATAATGTTCAAATTGAGACGATCTAAACTGCTAAAAGACTCAGAATCTCCATTAGACATCCAAAATTAGGTATGAATTCTTCTGGTTAACTTGTTCTCTATAATTTGCATCTATTTCTATTTCTTGTATTCATTGAAATCCGCATTGGCATATAGAATAATTTAGATTCATATCAGCCAAACCTAGGAATTGGATGATCAAGCATAAAAATGAACACATCAAACACCCTATCAACCTAGGCATGGAAACTGCCATTCAAAAGTTTCCTAGCGAACCCACCATCTGTCAAAAATTCACCCTTATACACCTCCCCCGAGAGGCGAGAACTTCAAAGGGTGTCTCAGTCCAAGGTATTGTCCCATCCTTTTCACATCCCCCTTCCGGGAATGGATCTTATAGCCTGAAGGTAAGGGTGCAAAAAATTTGGAGTGATACAAATGCATACAATAAAATAATATCAAATATGCATTAAAGAGATAGCATCTCATCCATATGCATCCATCATAAATAGCACATCTAAAAATCTAGATCACTACATATCATCATTAAAATAAACAAAATAACTATCTAGTGCATGTCATCCATACATCACATCATATAGCATCAAATTAACATAAGCATTGCATCAATGTGCATCACATAAATATAAAATATAAAATAAATGAGTACACATAATGAGACAAAATGATCAAGTCTCATATATATGTGTCTAAAATGAGTACATAAAGTATATCAAAAATGCTTGTTGGCTACATCCATGTAGGTCCTCAACTTTACACACAAAAATAGTACATCAGAATAGCAACCCATGTGTATGCTATGGAGGACCTGCACCCCCAGCTGAAGAGTCACCAGTATCACCTCTGTCATCCATGTGCCTCCCATGCGAGCTAGCACCATGTGTACTAAAGGACCTTTGTGTACTCTCAGTCCTATGAGTCCTGTGACTCAAGCTCATGAATGATTGTCTTGTATTCCTAGATCTGCTCTAGTAAGACCTTGAAGCATGTGGATCCTCTAGAACCTACCCACCTATCAATCTAATCCATCCCTCAAGCTGAGAGATGCGAGCTACCCTCGCATCACATAAATCATTCCCCTCCTATACGAGGGAATTAAACTACCTAATCTCAGCCATAGGATCGTGGCCCCTTGGTAATGCAAGTGTTGGTGCTAAAGGTGGTTCCATGACAACACAAGAAGATGATGGGTCACCTCTCTAAGCCTGGGACTAAGCCAAGTACCTCTCTGCTATAGTCATTGCTCGTCATACCTCTGCCAGCTCAAGTGCTTTGGTCAAATCCTGAACTCACCCCTCTACTACTGTAACATGCTCTATCACAGTTGAGGCCTGATCCTAGGCTAATTGAAGTCACCTCTCCTTGTTAGATAGCTTTGCCTTTACTGTAGCAAGCAAAGTATCCCTGTATAGTAGTTGGATCTAAAGTGTACCAACCTAACTCTACAAGTTAGCAATTCAAGCTAAGAGCTATCCTACCTCACTATAAAGAGGTGCCTCACCCTCCTTGAATCCCTCATCCTCCTCCTTGACCTACAAAGCCTCCTCTATGGTGGCCTCTATGCCCCATCTACCCTCGGTCTACTAGTTCACATTACACCCATGTGGATCTACCTGTGCCTGGTCATCTGTCCTACCTAAGGGCCTTGGTCCCTACCACTGTAGTAGGGACCACCAAGTATCATATGCTAGGGTGGTCCCAACCCTAGAAACTCTAGTCTCTTGGAAATCATCATCTGCATCACCCAGACCTGTCGATAGAATCCATGTCAAATGAGTCTCCAATACTAGATGCCTGTAGATAAAATATAGCTTTAGGATATCTTGTACTAGGCAAAATTGTCGCAAGACACGAGAGTAGAAATGATACTCCCTAATCTCATCATTGTAACTGAGTAGCCATCTCTCCCATCAAGCCTGATGTACTCGCTCGCTAGCCTCTATCTATGCAGGGCAATCCATATATGGATGCCACTTAATGTCATTTGGTCTCAGTGCTACAAATCTAGTGATGTAGTGGTCTATATCCCCTATATGGGACCTACTTTAGAATTCATCCTCCTCATGATGCCATCACACATCATAAAAATGATGTGCATCATCAATCGTAGTAATAGTGAGAGGTAGATCTACAGGATGCTCGATCCTAATATGCTGCCATCCATAGATCTATAGAAGAAGATTGCAAATGATACCAATTCAACTCCGATTGGTGATCTGGTAAAGCTACTGGTAGAGCTGGCATAGTAAAGAACTTCCCCAAGCTAGGAGTAGTGGCTCATCTATAGAGCTTCGAACAACTCTCTTGACGTAGGCTAGAAGGTTCCAAGGAATCCTCATGCCTAAGGAGTCTGGAAGCATAATTTGCACCATCAGGTGCATAAAAATTATCTCTCTAATAGAAAATATGTGCTCCCCCTACCAGTATCCAATGTGCATGCCTCCATGGTCCATCTTACACTGAGCCTCATCACTTTGATTGCCGAAGATAGCAACACAAACTGCCTCCTTTCTCTTGTTGGAGGAGGAGGTGACGACCTCGTCATCAATAGGTATCCTGAATATCCTATATATGTCCTCCAAGGTAATGGTCATTTCACCTATCGAAAGGTGAAATGTATTGGTCCGAAAATTCCAGAACTAGGCCAATGTAGTCAGATAAGCTGGATCTACCCTGATAGTGGGCAGATCCAATACATAGCCAAAGTCGACGGCTACAAACCACTCCTATTCTCCTGTAGTAAGTTGTCTGCAAAGGGTGTGAAGTATGTCAGGCTCCCTGGCTCTAGAGGTCAAACTCTAGAAATAAAAAAAGCATAAGGATAAAGCTAACTAAAAATAGCTAAAAATGACCTTAAAAACATCAAAAACATCCAATAAAATGATAAAAAGACAAAAACATGTCACAAAGTAATTAATTTAAAAAAAAAAAATCAAAATTGCACTTCTAAAGTGCAATAAATGACATTAAATGCTAGAAAACATTAGAAAAATGCAAAAAAATTGAAATTTATTTCTAAAGTGGTGAACCGCAGGTCAACCCCGCGATTCGCTTGTGATAAAATTTTGACTGTTGTAATTTGAATTATCATTGTAGATGATACCTGCTGCATCGAATCTAACAATTGGGGGCAGTAGCTAACAGTTGTGATCTAGGAACGAGACCCATTTTGGGTCACTTCCTAGCCTAGCTAGCCAGAAAAATTAAAATCTACACTAGCCTAATATAGGGTGTGGTTCATTGCCAACAATTTAGTGAAGTTCATTAACCCATTAATTAATGCGGTTTATTTTAGTTTGTAATGATTATGAGGACTCAATTTTGAGTTACCTTGCTTGCACCACTGCCTCTGCTAGTGGAAGGTTGTCTAGGGTTTGCCATCAGGGTATGAGTGCAATGTGAGGTCGAATTTCAACAATGTTTTGGATCAAGGGATGTTTTCTACCTTTCAGAGCTCTCACAAATGTAATTTATTTTAAGAAAATAATGAAATTTTCAAATGATAGAACTATTTATAGTTTCTTTTAATTTTTGTAGACCGCAGATGTCACCCACAATCCCAAAATTAGGGTTTGCTACCTACAAGTATGACCTGCGGTTCCCAAATTTTGAAATTTTCAATCGTAGACCGTACCCATGGTTTGTAATTAACATTAAATGCACTCAAATACCACCATGGAAAGGTCTAAAATGACAAATTAATGACTCCTAACAAATCAAATTTCAATAAGAGCAATTAATTTGCAAATTTGGTGATTTTTAAGCACCAAAGTTAATTCAAAATTCAAAACAAACAAACAAAAAATCAAATAATGAAAAGCCAAATGCACCTCATACTCAGTTATTTACTCTATACATTTTGCGATTGTAGTGACTTGCGCTCCATGCAATACGACGAGATGAGTAAATAACCATAAGGATATTTGGGGCAAAATTGTCATCGTTGATTTGACATGTTTCTTTTCAAATCTCGAAGAAGACCTTCGAGGCTAGACTGCTCCACGAGAACGAGGTGTTTCATGACATGTCTCCTATGACATATTTTAGCAAATCATCGACAAGAGTGATTCAACACAAAACTAATTGGATTTGCATCATTTTTATTCCCTAAGACGACTATTGTAGCTCGACCACTCTATGGGATAGAAATGTGCAATTACTATTAATAGTTGGAATCATAAGCTAAACTAAGCATAGCCAAGTAATTAAATGCTCAATTCTAAGTTTGTTTAGATCATTAATTGTGGTCAAGTGACCTATTTGCTTCATACATTGCCATTAACCTCATCGAATCATAATTTTAGGGGGTAGTCATAATACCAAATCATAATAAAAATCAGTAGAATATATCGAAGATCGTAGATCCCTTGATCTTGTCAAAATTGTGTTTGTCCTTGCGAATCATTGTCAACAACTATCATAAGCTTACCCATTTTCTTGGGGCAAACAACAAATATGATAATTTTATTTATAACTCTCATCCTTTTGATTATATAGGCTTAACTCCTATTGTAGCACCAAAGTTACTCAAATGTCTTATGACGAGTGAAAACTCTTTCAAGTTTAAGCCTCCAAAGAGTTGGAAGCAATGATTCCAAGATGCGCATCATTTTGCTGGACCCGGGGTATCTAATATTGATCCGATTAATTATCATCATAGAAAATTCAACATCATTTTAGGTGGTGTATTTATGCTCACACATTGTTCAATATCACAATGCATCTCAAAAGGGGCATCTATAGACACCTAAAACATGTCATGTGGATGGTGACTACTCATATGGACATGCTACAAGACCATATGTAAGATCCTGGACAAAATTCAAGATAGAGAAATGGTTCTAACCACTCAATTTGGGCTCCTTGGCCTATTCAATCTGAATTGTAGCTAAAACATATGGCCTATAGTCTAAACCATAGCTGACACTTGCGGTTTACATTCTGGATTGCAACTGTCACCTACAGTCTCAACTGAAGTTTAGTTGGCCTTCATCCGAGCCAAATCGATTTGAATGACCATTTGATTTAGAAGAAGGCAATTAAAGGACATAAGTTTCCATCCCAAATTTCCTAACCACCCCTTCTTGTTCTTGTATTCTTCATGAATCCACCCCTAGCCCTTGGGTTGTCCTATAAGTACCCCTCATAAATAGGGCAAAAGCATCAATGGAGTATGGGAGATTAGAGCAGCGAAGCCCTATCAAATTGTACACTCACCTAAGAGGATTGAGAGATATTTATTACCAATTTCTTTTCTAATTCATCAAGCATCATGTCAAATTGTGCCATGGATGCCCTAGGAGCTTAGGAGAGCCAATAAACACTAATTTGGGAAAATGGAGGCCCTATTCAACGATTCAACCACCAAACCTATTAGAGGACACTAAAGTGACCCTTGATCATAAATATGACAAGGAAGATCAAACCCACTACCCTAGAATCTAAGGGTAAACCTATTTGGTTGCTCACTATGGATTTCAGCCATGGTTTACAGTGCAAACCGCTCATCAGAGCTGCGGTTTGCAATAGGTGTAAGATCTCCTTACTGTTATTTTTACAGTTTATTTAGCTAGATCAGATTAATCATTTAAGCACTTGTTTTAGTAGTTTAAAGACCTTGAATAACTAGATTAAGGATTTTATTAGGTTTACTTCACTTTATCAAGTAGGAATTAAATAGCTTAATTTCAAGTTATAATATTTCATTTCACATAATTGATCCATTATATTGGTATCTATAAATCTTGTTTACATGTTTCAAGCAATATTGATAAATATTGCATATGTTTAACACATTTTATATGCTTTCTTGATTTCATGTTATTCATGGCATATTTATGTTTTCATGCTTTAAAGGGCCTCATCACAAGAGGCTGCCTATTTGTATAACTTTCTTGTGTTGTTTCTTGATCATAGGGAACAAGTTCAAAGGAGCTTCAATCATCAAATTCCTTCCTCAACATGAAGAAGAGGGTTGACTCCACCCTAGAGCAGTTTGTGACTATTTGGAAAAGCATTAATAGTGCACCTACCCCGTTGGGGGCTTTGGCATTGTATTGATTGTATCAAAATTTGGGTGACCCTAAGAGGGGTATGATTGTAATTAGGATTCATTGCAATATTAATAAAATAAGCATTCATTTTATTGCCATATGTGATCTTGTTTATCTTTTCATGCTTTCATGTTGATTTCAATTGATATATTAGATAGGCACATGCTTTTTGGATAGGTCACTTGTTGTTGATAGTTTTTAAAGAATTATGAATATCAAGAAGTACTAAGGAATATTGGGATGGCTATGATGGAAGGGAATGAAAAGGTACAAGGGTGGATAACTTAGGAATTGGATTCACCGTAGAAATATGAGTTGTAAGAGGAATAGGGTTCATGGTATAAAAGGGTGAAACTAAGGGTTGCTATATGATTTTAGAAGTATATGGAGTAACATGTTTGGAAGGTAATATTCCTACTAAAATTAAGATATATTCAATATGAAAAATTATTTAATAAACATTAGGGAATATGGTGATCCCAGATTGCTGATTTTGGAAGCCAATATAATATCTATAGGCTAAGGGAGAAGTTGGTATGAACTCATTAGGGATTCTTTTCCAAGTTCTTATAAATCTAAGACTGATTCTTGAGGATGTCTCTAAATGACTGTAAACTGAGTCAAGAGCGAGAATGGATCTGCAGATTCATTAAATTCTTCTACAAAGGGGCCCGCTAAATAATCCAATTATTGATGGAACCATTTTCTAAGGTTCTAAACCAATGCAATATTTTACCTCTAAATGAAAGAACCAAAAACTTTATGATGACATATTTGTGCCTGATATTGTGAATGGCTACCATTGATAACACATCTTGACAATGCTTGTATGTCGTCCTTCTAGTGACATCATAGTTTAGAATGGATTTGATAGCAGCTTAAGGGATATCATGTAAAGCTTGAAATAACAATGGAATTGGAGCATTCCAATCTAGATAATTGTGCAAAACTTCATCTTGTTCTTAGACCATGTCATCTTGAGTATTAGAAGAATATGAAGAAGAGGATGTTTTTGGGGTTTCTTCTATGGAAGTTTCATAAGAGGGATATCTCAGATACCTAGATTTTGAGAATAGTTCATAGAAATTTATAGGTTGATCACTTTTCTTAGCTAAACCTCTAGTGAACATGAAAATATAAAGGTTAGGACTAAGGTCTTACTAGATTTTATTCTTTGGGTGTCGCCAAATGAATTTAATCTCTTCACATATAAGGTCAAAATAATTCACTAAATTTTGATTCCTTAGGGTAAAACATAGTAGATATGTATGGTGGAATCGTTCCATCGAGAGTGCCAAAAATTGTTGTAGTCCAATTTATCATCTAGAAAATGCTAGAACTATGATTATCATATCTTAGAATTTGAAAGTGAGCACCTACTAATCAAAGCCCAAACTAAACATTGGAAGAATCAAATTGATAGGACCCTTTGGTCCTATCTTGCTAATTGAATTAAACAAGTGGAATTTACATGATAAATTGCAAAAAAATATAATGAATCACATTTTGAAATGAATCACCTTTGCACTAGAGAGAAACCCTTCCAATGGATACAAATTATATATTTATTATTTTATTTTAATGGATGCCTTCCTATAATATTATTTGAACTTTTTATATCTAGCTAGGGTTATGATGAAAGGACACGATGGTCCATTTATGATAATAAAACATAGTTAATTAGATAAATAAGTGATAAATAGGTTAGGATATGGAATCCTAACATGCCACCCTCCTTAAAAGGAGATTTATCCTCAAATATGGGATTAAGAAAATTATTGTTGAAATTGATGAGGCGCTTTCCAAGTAGTATTTGCACAAGTTCTTGCACAAGTTTAATGTCACTTTTTTGGAGGCAGGGATATATTGAAGATCAAAATGTTAGTGGGAGGTTACCAGGAAGAATAGGAGGATCATGATGATGATGGAGGGGCAACCTATGGGGTTCCTCAAACACTTTAGAATGATGCATCAAAAGTGGTGGTAACACTTTTGTATCTTCCTATTGTTCCTTGGGAGAGTCAACAGAAAATGAGTGTGTAGTCACCTTTTTGCTTTGTTTTCGAATAGGTTTTACCATGTGGTGAGAACTCATTATTTGTGAGGAACTTGTGGGTAGTATTTTTAGAGTGTACATCTGGCCTTCATTGGTCACTTCTTGTATGTCTACCTTATCTTTTCTTGGGGCATCAATCACTTCTTGTACATCGACCTTATTGCCTTTATTGTTGTGATCAAGTGCTTTGGTCACTTCGTGCATATCAAACTCATTGTCTTCATGGTTGTGATCAAGTGTTTCAGTCATTTCTTGCTCATATTCCTCATCTTCACCCTTTATGGATTAACAAGGATCAACTACCTTCAATAAATACAATGTTTGTGTAGCACATTTATGATGGGGTCCAAATTGCTCATCACAAGTGTCATAGAGGTCTTTTGCTCGTCGTTCCTTCATATCCTCAAAGATGAGATGTTTAATTGGTAAATTTTGATTAGGTTTGGGGGTGGTGTAAGTGTTTTGTGATTTTACCATAGGTGGTTTTCCTAAAAAATATTAAATATTGAGTTTGTATTTGGCTAATAAAGCTAATCTAAAGGTTTGAATCAGGGTGCAGGGATTGAATATTTCCACCTCCTTCCTAATCTCATAATTTAATCCAATGACAAAGAAACTTATGAGAAATAATTCATCTAACCTAGAGATGTGATTGATGAGATCCTAGAACTAAGTTCGATACTCATGCACGAAAGTGATTTGATGAAGGGTGGTGATATTAATCGGTGAGAGCATGTTGGGGTCATGAGATCTTCCTTCATTTGCCATGTTGATAGTTTAAGATTGTTGCAATATTCAACAAAGAGCATATTTATACAAAATGTCGATAGAAGGTCCACCAACTAAAATTTGAATGATCTATGGTGACAATTTGAGGATAACTTTTGCTTTTTGTTTGCAAAAAAATTAAATTTGTGGTAAAATTTTTGAATATAGTTGGCTCAAAAATTTATTTTTAGCAAATTTAATTTTGATTTGAGCCTTCCAATAGTCAGGTTATTAAATCCTCAATAGTCATATTTTTAGAGGTAGATAAGCTACCTGATGTGTTACTAGTAGTAATGTAGATAGCATGAGCAGAGGGCACGGACAACAAAGTAGATGAGGCAGTTGGAGATGGTGCGATAGATAAGGTAGCATGGTAGGCGAGATAGGGATAACATGATAGGTGAGGTAGGAATAACATGGTAGTTAAGGTGGAGAGGTAACATCAATGGTATATGGGAAGAAGGTCAATGATGGTGAGCACTACTAGGTGGGTGGAACGCGAAGGAAAAGTAGTGGGCATGAGACACGAAGGCAAACTAGTGGGAGTAGAGTTCAACATCAAGGGAACAATGGAGGTGACGAACATCATGTGAGGTACGAAAGGGGTGCATGACCCTAAGTCATGACCATTTTTACATGTTTTCGCATATTTAAACAATAAAATTTTCTTTTCCTTGTAAATGTGGGACTAATGTCCCTTAATTAAAACAAATATTTTGTGCATCGATGATGGAATAAACTGATGAAAATGGAATTAAATCGATGGTGATGGAATTATTAAATTAAACCTTAGGTTTATTTTAATTTACTTCGTTGGTTTCCTACTAGCCCCTAGAAAATGATGTCATGCAACAAATTGAATTTTTCCACGATTTGAATGAGTTTTTCCTATCTGGGAGTGAATGAAGCCCAACAAATATTGGAAAAAATATTTTGTTAATTTGTTAGATCTGGAGCTTCATTTTTTCTCAGAGAGGATGTATCCAGAGATGGCTTACTTACACAATTGGCCTTCACACCATGAAATCGAGCTTTCGATCACAATAAGGGCTATAGACGGAGTCGTTATGGAGGTGAGTGATGTTGATGAGTAAGATGATAACATTGATGATAACATCAATGAAAAGGATGGCGATAAGAAGAATGATGTAAGGGTGGAGAAAGTGTTTTACTATTGATCATGAACCACTCTGATACCATATGATAGGACCCTTTGGTCCTATCTTGCTAATTGAATTAAATAAGTGGAATTTACATAAGAAATTGCAAAAAATATAATGAATCATGTTTTAAAATGAATCACCTTTGCACTGGAGAGAAACCCTTCCAATGGATACAAATTATATATTTATTCTTTTACTTTCATGGATGATTTCCTACAATATTATCTACCCTATTTTATATCTAGCTAGAGTTATGATGAAAGGACATGATGGTCCATTTGTGATAATAAAACATAGTTAATTAGATAAATAAGTGATAAATAGGTTAGGATATGGAATCCTAACACAAATTGCATTGATTCAAACTTTAGAGAAGGCTGGTATACCTTGTCAACTTAATGAATGTTGACTCTATTTAGCTCAAATAGTAAAATCTTAGGGATAAAAATGATAGGGTTAAAAATATATGAATATAGAATGGATAGGTGAAGCTAATAGCATAGACATCCACATAGTATCTCTAACAAATTAGATTTCAGAAGCATTTTTTGGGACTAACAACATTCAAAACTTATGTGGTTACAATATTAATGGATTTTTCATGCTCATAAATTTATTCCAAACATCTAAAGCATAAATTATACAAATTAACATAATAAGATCAATACCTTGAATAAAAAAAATAGAATTCTCAAAAAGCATGTATGCAGAAACGATTATCTCAATTTACTCTAAGTCAGCTTTTCAAATTAACAAAATAGACAAACTATAACAACAAGAAGAGATAATTTTTAAAAATTATATCCACCATTCAACATAGGCACAAATTCGAGGTAAAAATCCCTTGTAATGCTTCATTCATAATTTTGCAGAAATTTACACAGCGGTGCAAGCAAACACTCTAGAGCCAACCATTTGGAAGGAGGTTGTTGCCCTTATTTATAGATTTTTACAATCATATTTCTTTCTAAGTATTACAGGGAATTTTATTTCTTTCTTGATCTTCTTGGCCACTCTATCATTCATGGTGCCTGCCAATTGCATATTCTTAAATATGTTACAACTGCATTCTGGTTGAGCTCATCATCGTCATTGGTGGTTCTTGCAATCCATCCTTATCAACTGATCTTGCAACTGAATCTAGTTTATCAGGAGGTTTTGAATGGTTTTGTATTGTAATTTCTTTGATTCAGCTTCTATGGTGTCAGTTTCAAGTTTCATCTGTTCTCTAGATTATGCGCATAAAATTTTATCAAAAATATTCAGGGGAGGTAGAGGTTTAATATCTATCATAGATTTGACTATCAGATTACTATAGCATTGTTTCCCATTTGCATGATGGTAACGAAGGAGACAAAGAATCATGGCCTTTTAATCCTTAGTAACCTTTTTTTTTCTACCCTTTCTACTGTTATTCAATGCTTTTCTATTTTGTGCGCTCTCGACAAAGGAGTTTGAGAAACACAACTTTGCATTATTTCAAGTTTTATATGCTTTTAGGTCCATCTCGTGCCTTTTCAAATTTATGTTGTGGATACATAGTAGACAAGAAAGCATGATTTCTCATTCTTCTTGCATCTTTTGCTTTCTTAGCGCTTCTCTCTTCTGGCAATTTTCCAATGCTTTCCTGTTTACATAGCTAATGCAAATATGGTAGAGAAGCACGGTTGTGTAACTTCTTCATTTCACTCTTTTTTCATCACTTCTTACTTTTGGGTATTTTTTATCACTTTTGTTTTGCGCACTCAATACAAAGGTGGATAAGAAGTGTGGTTTTCCCTTCTTCTTCAACTTGGTATCCCTTAAGGGATTTATTATTTTTTACCTCCTCGTGGCACTTTTTGTTTTGGACGTCCTTCACATTTGCATGGTAAAAATAAAGGAAGTAGAGCAATGCGACATTGCCAAACTTCACAAATTTGGTCTGAATTCAACGCTTCTTTGCTTTGGCTGATTTTAGCGCTTTTACGTTTCGTCTTCACACTTAGTCAATTTTAGAAATTTTTTGGCTAAGTATGGATGTAGCCATTTTTTACCTACAACACCTTTTTCGTTGTTTGTCACCCTATTTTCTTTTGATTCCACCTTTTTTAGTTTCCTTAGGAATTTTACATTCCTCTTGAATCTTGAGGGGGCATCCTAGCCTGAGAGGCATTAATGATCCTAATACCTCATTTTGCATGCCAAATATTTGAAGTATCCAAAATGACACTATTTGTGTTAGCTTTTGATGAATGAGCCATGAGAGATTACAATCACAAGATGCAAAATAGAATGAAAGAAAGTAAATCTGCTAGATGATTGAAATATGTTGAAAATATAAATCTTATTAAATATTACAATTTAGCTATGGAGGAAGTGAGCACTCCATTAACAAAGCTATAGATCTAAATTGTATCCATCACCACTGAATGGTGTGGCATACAAAACTACACTATCTGTATCGCTCCAAATTTTTCACACCCTTACCTTCAGGCTATAGGATTCGTGGCCGAAAGGGGGATGTGAAAAGGATGGCGCGATACCTCAGACTGAGAGGCCTTACGAAGGTCTCACCTCTCGGGGGAGGTGTATTATGGTGATTTTTTGATGGATGGTGGGTTCACCAGGAAACATTTAGTGGCAGTTTCCATGCCTAGGTTGGGAATGTGTTTGATGTATTCAGTTTTAGCCTTAAGCATTCAAGTCCTAGGTTTGGCCAAAATGCGTCTAAGCTATTCTATATGAAGATGCAGATTAAATGAATACAGAAAATAGAATTAAGACAAAAAATAGAGAAATTAAGCAATATTAAAAGAAAATACCTGATCCGGATGTCTGATGAAGATTTTGATTCTTGAAGCAGTCAGGATTGCCTCTGATTTGACAGGATCGTCTGATATCAGACAAGATCATCTGAGATCTGATGAATTCATCAGACAAATTCATCAAAGACCTACAAACAGAGAAATAGGTGTAAAACATAGAAAATACAACAATGTTAACAGAGGGAAATAGTGTAAAATGACAGCAATAACATTAACATGATAATAATGAACAAAATACAAATGTACTATGATGATTTAATGACAATTGATGACTTAATTATGCATTTAAAGCTACATGGGTGAACTCCAAAATGCAATATAGCATAAAATATCAAATAAACTAGCTAATTGCAGAATAAAACAATAGAGAAAAGATGAAGAAATGCAAACTCCGGGCACTGATTGCCTCAATGTTGACTGTAGTCGAAATTGTCTCGCATTGGTACAAAATCGTCTCTGATTTGACAGGATCACCTCCGATCTAAACAGGATCGTCTACGATGATGTAAGCTTGCTCCGGCTGAAAAACACTAAGGTACCTACAACAAAATTTGAATAGAACTACTGCAAATATCAATTTAGGATGCCTTAATGTGTGTGAAGTCAAGTTACAGGGAATTTCAGCCAGGGGGATGCTAAGGGGAGGGCTTAGGATTAAATAGGCTTAGGAGGGAGGTTAGGAGGTTGGAGATCATCCCTGTTTGGGAGATATCCAACGGGGGAAGGTCTCTAATGGCATAGACACGCTTCTACCCAGATTAGAGACATTGTTGGAACAGAGACTAATTATGAAAAATTAGTTTAGGGACAAGATCGTCTGGACGTCCTAGCCCAGACGAAATCGTTAAATCTGGGGCAATATCGTCTAATTGGCGATGATATCATCAAACGGTCAAAACAAACTCTAAAAATGGTGCGAGAAAGGGGGAAATGGATTACACGACGGTTAACGGGCGGTTTGGGAGGTTAAAATTTGAATTTGAATTATTTACTAGAGTAAATGTAATTATTAAGATTTCACTGCGCCAATTTTAGGGTGCTACATTTTGCCCCCTCTTTAGAGAATTTTTCGAAGAAAATACATTAAAGATGAGTTCTTCTCGATCTATGAGAAAGAAAAAATTATTCCCATTTTTAGGCGATGATTCTTGGTCAAATCGTACAATAGCTTACTATGGTGCCCCCTTCATGTTTTTACCCAAATCAAACATTTGAGGTAAAAACACAGAAAACCAAAATTTTTAAAAATGTTTTTAATTATGTTTTGAATAAAATTAAGAAAAATAGGGTAAAACCCTAATTCATTTTTACTGTTCATTTTTCTAGTTTTTAGAGCTCTGCAAGCAAAAATGGTGGAGACGATGCACAGATCAACAGAGGTCCAACGTGGGCTACGGGTAAGAGTCTAGACTTAACTTAGAATGCTTGAATTTGAATTTACATGCTTTTTAGGTGAATTTTGATCAATTTTTGAGCATCACGACCATTTTTGGGCCGTCGACGTCATCGAGATGAAATCGTCCTTATTTTGACGAAATCGTCTCAAGTTCGCCGATTTCGTCTAAGGGCGAAATCGACGAAGGGGGGACGATTTCATCAAATTAGGGACAATTTCGGCTTGCGAGATCAGATACGATTGTACTCAAATTTGGGATGATATCGTCCAATAGTGGACAATATCATCAGTTGTATAAAATTAAACTTATTTTAACTTGCATTTTTAAGTAATGAGTGTTATTAATGATTGTTATTGTTTTGTTGTTTATGTTGTAGAGAGGATTGCTAAAGAGCAGAGAATGGAAATACGACAGGTTGAGAGATGACTTGGCCACTCTAACATAGGCAGAGTGGGATTAGCTAGCACAGGCCGACTTACAGCATGTGGTAGAAATGCCACAAGTTTCTACAAACATGGGGCTACTGACAGCCCTGACAGAGAGGTGGTATCCGGGTTCTTCCTGTTTTTGACTACCTATAAGGGAGATGACTCCCACTTTGGAGGATGTATGGAGGATTCTGAGAATCCCCATAAAAGGATAGTTGATCACTCCTATGGCCAATTAGGGCCATGCTATGATGTGGTTGTGTGGTGACCTGAGCTTCGCCCTGGAGAAGGGCAGAGTAAACATCGAGGCACTGCGTCAGATGCCTAGGGCATCAAGACTCACACAGGTTTTGGTCGAAGTGGTGGGTGGACTTCTGTTGTGCCACCAGAGCGGGTGTAGGGTACCATGGATGCTAGTAGATGTGATCTGCGACATGCGGGACCATGGTTATAGGTTTTCTTGGGGCAGATTTGTGCTATGCCGGATGTATAGGATCCTGCATGGGGTCGTGTACAAGGGCGGTCGATGTCTAGTTATGACATCGCTCCTACAGGTTTGGTGCTGGGAGCACATTGCAGTGCGAAGGTCGGTAGGGCTTCCTTTGACAAGGATTGACAGGGAGAGGCCTCGAGTTTTCTACTAGTGGCTTCAAAGAGGGTCACAGCAACGGATTGACCTATCGATGTCCCGGAGACTACTGGATGACCTTGTCTTGGACCAAATCACCTGGAGGCCATGGTGAGAGCACCCAGGGTGGGTCAAGGATGGACAGGAGTTAGCTCGCATCAGGCGAGTTTGCTTGCTGTGTATGGAGAGGGGAGAGGTGGAGCTCCATCGCTATGATCGAGTTTTGTGATAGTTCGGTCTACAGCAGGGGATCCCATCTCTTAAGGATTACGAGTTTTTTTGGACTGTCTGAGATAACACCACAGTGAGCGGGGCTCCAGACATGTAGCACTTTTGGAGTCAGGACTCGGATGATGCCCCCATTCAGCCAGTGGATGGGGATGATGCAAGGGTAGTCGATGGCTATGATGTCTGGTACGCAGGAATTCGCCCTTCTCGGATGACGAGGGCTCAGGGCCTGATTCACATAGTTGTGCATCGGATAGGGAGGCGGTTCTAGGTGGCTATGGAGGTGGCCCAGGGTCATAATGGGAGAGAGCAGAGGAGGCCACAGGTGCAGTAGAGGCTGCAATAGCAAGAGAGGAGGGTGAAGAGACCCCCTTCTCCATAGAGAGAGGCCACCATCGCTCGACAAGGGCAAGGGTGTTGACACTAGGGAGAGTAGTGAGACAGTGACTCTCCGAGTGGAGACAGTCCATCTCCAGGCATAGGTGCAGACCCTACAGGAGGAGGCTACATGACATCAAGCTGAGGTGACACAGCTCAAATACAAGATTGCATGCCTTAGAGCACGAGGCAGAGGGGTGAGCACTGGGGAGCTGGCATGGGCTATTGCCCAAATCACTTTCTATTAGACATTATACTATCAGATGGTGCCAAAGGAGGATAGATTACCACTTTCAGCTAACATCATAGATCCGATCAGGATTGGGTCATCTAGGACTTCATACCGATCCATGACTAGGACTCATAGTACCACTCATACTATAATGGGGCCACCTTGTCCACCTCAGGGTGGGGGAGGAGATGATGCTGAGAGCTCGAGGGGTTCTCGAGGCTAGACTACTGCATGGCATTGTACAGATTGATATATAGTTTTTATGATTTTTGATAGAGGATTGAGTATGCCAGGGTAGAGATTGTGGCATACCAATCCAGTGTTGAGATGATGTATATATTGTTGATATATATAGATGAGATATTTTTGATCATATGACTTGTGTATTTTTATGATGCTTTTATGT
The DNA here is from genome assembly GCA_028583015.1 of Wollemia nobilis. Classification (NCBI taxonomy): domain Eukaryota; kingdom Viridiplantae; phylum Streptophyta; class Pinopsida; order Araucariales; family Araucariaceae; genus Wollemia; species Wollemia nobilis. The sequence goes on from JAQPPZ010000314.1 coordinate 5,954,133, forward strand.
TTGATTGATTTATTTGATGATTGGATTGAGGATTCATGTAATTATGTCATTTGGAAATATTATAATTTTGATTTTGTTGTGGTTGATCCACAACACACCCCAAAATTAGGGACCCACATTTTGGCAGGCTTGCAGAGAAGAATCTCGGTGACCGAGATGCTAAAATTGAAGAAAAGAGAAAAAATGCATAAGTGTTGAAAGTGTCGCGAAATCGCGACTTGTCACGCCATCGCTGTCGGAAATAGGAAAGTGTCACGAAATTGAGACATGTAGCTCCATCACTGCCAAAAAGGAGAAAGAAAAGAAAAATTGAAAGTTGTCACGAAATCGTGACATATCGTTGGAAAAGAGTGAAAGGGTGTAGCGAAATTACGACATGTCGCTGAGAAGAAAAGAAAAGGTGTCACGAAATCGCAACATGCCGCTGAGAAGAAAAGAGAAGGTGTCGTGAAATCGTGACATGCCGCTGGAAAAGAATGAAAATGGTCGCGATTTCATGACATGTTTTGCCGAAGCATACGGATGATGAAAAGTGTCGCGATTTCGCGACGTGTTTTGGCAAAGTGTACGAAAGCGGAAAAACGTCACGATATCGCGACAGGAAATAGCGAAGGGACTCGAAGCGGAAAGGCGTCACGATTTCGTGACCGATTGCAGCTAAAGTGTACGGACGAAGAAATGGTCATGATTTCACGACGTAAAGTTGTCGAAGAGGTCCGAAGGGGAAGCGGTAGCGATATCACGATAGTTTGTTGAAAGAAGGCAAGAGAGTGATAATGGTCACGATTTCGCGACTTAAGGTTGCCATAAAGGTCCGAAGGCAAAAGCGGTAGCGATATCGCGACAGTTTGCGGCGAGAGAGCCCGAAGGTGAAAAACGTCGCGATATCACGACAGAAAGCGACATAAAGGTCCGAAGGCAAAAGCGGTAGCGATATCGTGACAGTTTGCGGTGAGAGAGCCCGAAGGTGAAAAACGTCACGATATCGCGACAGAAAGTGACATAAAGGTCCGAAGGCAAAAGCGGTAGCGATATCATGACAGTTTGCGGCAAGAAGGTCCGAAGGCAAAAGTGGTAGCGATT